>OY970811.1:7783696-12783696 GCA_963853775.1 Xanthia togata
GGTCCCGACGTCTTTTTTTTTTTTTTTCTTCTCTTTTCTTTTCGATTTATTTTCTTTACTGGATATATTTCTACAAGGGATATTTTTATCCCTACCATCAACGCCACGATCCTAGAGGTTTTATTTAATCATTTCTTTTTTTTTACTACCTACCTTTTTTTATCAACAAAGATGCAATAGTAATGTAAGTTCCATAATAATAATATTGTAAATTCAATGATAATAATGTAAGTAATTATAACCCTTTTTTTTTTTGTATTTAATTTCATAATTTTATTACTCTGAAGCTACTGGCAATTAATTAAACAAGGTATTAGCAAAGGAAATTCCATTCTTTTATTCATTTAAGGTGATACTAGCCAACATTTTTCCCATACAAATTTCGGGAGTGAATTACTCCACTGTTTGACATTGTACATCCAAAGTTAAACATGATATCGTTTTGTCTCATTATTAATTTTGTCTGTACGGAAGCGGAATAGTAAAATTAAAAGCCAATAAAAAGTTATGAGCCAACAAAGTTTCATTTTTCTTGCTAATTTTAACGCAACTTTGGGCGTAAATAAGTAATAAAAGAAATGTAAAATCTCCAAAACAAAATCCGTACAGACATAGCTCAATTATCGAAGATTTAAATAAACTTTATTTGTAAATGATTTACGCAGCGGTTTTTTCATAAAACACGATTTCCCGAAGGACTTTTCGTAATTTTATCCGCGCTCGTTTTACTATGAATTGTTGTGCATTTCACTAGATAAAGTTCCCCCGCGCGGTGCGGAGGGAAGACGCTCACGCATACATGCACATTATTATGTGACGCAGGTTTCGTACTTTTGAGTTTTTTACGACTCAGTCTGCTGCTGCGGCCTACGCGTTTGTATGTTTGTAGACTACACTCCCTGCGCTAATTATTATCATTCGTACGTAAATACTACATTGACCCCTGGCTTGAACTTTGGATTTCGATACTACCTACTTTATCTTTTTGACGTCGCACTGAAATTTTGACTCCGTATTTTTGTCTGAAATTGGAATTGTTGGTTTGAGTGGACGCTGTGCCATCACATCAGTGAAATTGTGTTGTTTGATTGAAGAACAGGTGTGAACAACTATTTAAATCAACAATGGGTAAGTCGTACAGTTTGTTACTTATACCTAATCTATTTAGATAGATCCTTGAGCATATTTTTTGTTATAATAATATAAGTAACGGTATGCCTTTTAGCCAATATATTTTGTGGCTTACCACTCGGCCACGATTTGGGGCTTGGCGGGCGCGGCACCCGCCGCGGCGTTATGTAGGTAGGTACACTAGGTTGGCAAGCATGAAACATGCAGCAGGCGTGGTTTCTGTCACGGTTCTTTTGCTCACAGCCGCGGCTGAGGCTGGCCGGCTCGGCCGGCCAGCAAGCCGAAGCTGCGGATGACCCGCAGCGCCGGAGCCGCTTGCTCGCTCCTCAGCCCGCAGGCTACCTCGCCCCTACGTGCCTAGGAGTTTCTAAATTACACTCTAGGGGTAGGGCAGACAAGACTGCGTGGAGTCGGATTTACAGCGATTCGTTTCTGTGCTAATAATTTTATGATAAATAAACATTCGGAATAATAAATATTACCTAGATAAATCAATAATATTAGGGCATGACTATTTTTCATGCAAAATTAGGAGATTCTATTTATAGTAGGTACTTACTCGATATTATAACAGAATAGTTTTAGAAGTAAAGATAATTATGTAAAACAAAATTTTAAAACATTATGGTTACTTACTGAAGTTTATGCAAAAATAAAAAATGCAAATGTGATAATGATAATGATTTTCGGACAAACAATTTTAGAAGAAAGGGAACCTTGGCAGTAGCTGATAATCATGAGGTAGCGAAATACCCACACCGCGTTGCGTTGTTTCGCTATTCGATATTGTCTTGGTGCGTCTCGCGTTCGCGTCCCAAGGCGCGTGATCGCGACGTCACTATGACGATCGAAGGATTGTCACAAAATTTATGAGACTGTTGATAGTTTTCATTTTTTAACCGACTTCATTACTTCTAAGAAATAAGTACTTAGGTACTATATAATTTTATTATAAAAATAATCCTCAGAATGCTGCCTATTAAAATAAATTCATATTATAATTTACGAGTACCTATAGCTGTTCTCAAGACCGATTAGAGCCACGGCGACCAACACCAACAGAGACTAGCCAAGTATGCAGGAGTACAATTATTATTATATACCTAATAATATATTTTTTTTCCCTAACCATTCTAAAATATCAAAAATGCACAACGTTAATATTCAAGTTTTCACTTCTGCCGGCACTCCCGGAGTGCAACCCCGTCCCGTTTTTTTTTTTTTTGTGGGTTATCGACCGCAGTTATTGTACACATACATATTTTAAGAAATATCAGTTTAAAAATCTTTTTTTTTGTGTATAGGTACTTCACAGATTTATTAAACACGTTAAAACCTAAGAAAACAGTTTTACTCAACTCGAACTTCAAGTACCTAATAACACTAACAGTGGTCGTCGACCTTGCAAGAAAAAGCATCAAATCTTATTTTTTTTTTTTTTATTGCGCTTAGATTATGGATACCCATCGCATCTGCAGAGTTTAGCTAGCCAATTTAAAATAAACCCTGTATAATGTTGTTATTTTTATGGAACAGATCCAAATGATTGGCGAATAGGAAAATCAGGGCGCCTAAAACTAAGTGCCACTCGCAAGAAGTTCAAAAGAACATTGAGGGGATGGTTCATGAATAAAGAAAATATTCCCCCAGTACTGGATACGTCCCAACCGTAAGTATTATTTTGAGTGTATGATGATTACTTAGCTCGTTACCCCTTTGCCATTCCCTCAAATTCACGTAGATCAAAATTAAATAATTTTAGAAGTGGTTTTATTACTGAGTCACTTTATTGTGAGGATTGATTGTGGAATTGTAGTGGTGTTCACTTTTATAGTCCATGTTTTTTTTTAAGATCAACACGAGAGTCATTCAAGCAAATTAACTGTCAAGCAGAAGTACATGAAGGAATCTCTACACAAAGTCAAAAGTTACCTGTAGTAAATGACCCTAGTGAACAGATTAGTTCCGATATTCCTAATGTACTGACCACGCCCCAATCGTAAGTATTTTCATATGTCTAGGTACCGTAGTTATTACATTTCTGGGAAAATTGCGGCATCACTTCGCCAAGCACTCAAAATCAGAAAATTCGAAATTTTAATCACTATAACTTTGTTCTATGAGGTGTTCATTCCCTATTTGTTATGTTATGGTCCTGCTCGATTTTTTCGACCTATTTCATACAGAATAAATTTCATTTCTTAGATAATTAATTCACTAATCATGAATGTGAGAGTCAACCGCCGCACCCAAGGGTGAATCCAAAGTTATAGCATGTCAAAGTTGTAAATAAAACTAATTTCATACCGCACCAAAACCTTATGGGACAATTTTTGGGATCATCTACCTAATAAAAAGTCAGCTGCATGGAAGATGGGGGGAAATGTTAGGCTAAATTCGAAACTATGGGCAATAGGGCAAAGTGGCCAATCGAACCATGATCTCAATGTTGAACAAAAATAAAACTGCATTTTTGGTTTTTTGAAAAAGCTACCACAGCTAGGAATCGAATCCGTTTTTTTTTACAAAAACAGCCCCCTTTTTTATCACACTAACCGATTGTGTTCCGTGTGATTCATGGTTCGATTGTCCACTTTGCCCTATTACCCATATTTTCGAATTTAGCCCTGATGTGCCATCGCAACAATCAAGTTCATTTACGCGACTGACGTATACAACCTATTTTTTTATATGTCATCAATCTAGGGTATAAGACCATCATTTAGAACAACTTTTACTAAGGGACCAAACCTGAAATCGCAGCACAGCAGTTTCCTACATTTATGTTCGCATAACTCGTCAAAATGCAGGGAACCATAGTAAAAGTTATTCAAAA
Source organism: Xanthia togata (assembly GCA_963853775.1). Lineage (NCBI taxonomy): Eukaryota > Metazoa > Arthropoda > Insecta > Lepidoptera > Noctuidae > Xanthia > Xanthia togata. Next base: position 7,787,664 of record OY970811.1, read on the forward strand.
TGATGGTGTCATTCATACCCTAGAGTTATGACATTTTTTTTGGGTTGAAGATGATCCCAAAAACCGGCCCATAAGGTTTTGGCGCGGTATGAAATTAGTTTTTTCATAAGTTTTTTACAACTTTGACATGCTCTAACTTTGGACCCACTATTGGAGCAGCTGACCCTCAGATCTATTATGCACTAAGGAAAAACTATTTTACGCCACCGCACGTACTATAAGTGTTACCCATGTTGTTTTTAGATCACCTCGAGAGTCATTTAAACAAATCGTCGTTCAAGCTCATGTACATGAGACAACCACTTCACGATGGAAAAATGTACTTGTAGAAAATTATCCTTGCGAACAGGCTGGCTCCGGAGTCATTCCAACTCAAACTGATTGGGATATCATCGAATCAGACGTTGATTTTGCTCGTTACACGCCGATTTTGTAAGTATGGAATCAGTATCAGCAACTACAGCAAAATCGGTTTTTGTTAGTTTTTACGTATTCTGATGGAGTTATGCGTTTACAGGGCCACACAGGAAGAATCGATGTCAACAACACCTGCACATGAATATAACAAATGCAGTGACTCCGAGTCCGATTCAGATATCTACAATTTCTCTTTTGAAACCAACAATTGTGATATGAATGATTGTGCAACTTTAGAAGGAAATAGGATAGTGAATATTGCTTATCTATTTCAACAATTAAAACATATTAGGCATGATCCGTTTGAATGTAATTTTCAGCATTTAGAATTTTTAAAAGAAAAAAGAATTGGGTTTCACTCACAATTTGTTTTCAAATGTAAATTGTGCAACAAAATAGAAAAAATTGAGTCTCAGGAGTCCCATAAAGGATCTAAAGAAATCCCTATTAATTTAAATGTAATACAGGGTATTTCACAAACTGGCAATGGGTGGAGCCAGCTTGATGAGGTATGTGCTAGTTTAAATATGCCTAATATGAGTGAAACTTATTATGTAAAAAATAATCAAAAGTTAGGCATTATCCAAAAAGACATAGCGTTACAGCTTATGTTAGAAGCAGGTGTAGAAGAAAGGCGACTTGCTTTGGAAAATAACGATGTTACAGAAGGTGTACCATGTGTGACCGTCGTGACAGATGGCTCATGGGCTAAACGTAGCTACGGTACCAATTTTAATTCTCTTTCTGGTGTAGGTTGCATAATAGGGCACCGGACAAAAAAAATACTGTACATTGGGGTCAAAAATTCCTATTGTAGCGTATGTGCTATAGCTCAAAATAAAAAGTCCTCAATCCCGGCACATGTGTGTTTTAAAAACTGGTTTGGTCCGTCTACCGAAATGGAGACATCGGCCATTGTAGATGGATTCAAAGTAAGCATGGAGATGCACGGACTTATGTACACCAAGGTAATTGGTGATGGAGATAGCAGCGTAATGAACGCTCTTAGAGACGCAATGGTATATGGTCCTCATGTTCACATACGAAAAATAGAATGCAGTAACCATTTACTAAGAAATTATTCAAATAAACTTCGAAAAATAGCGAAAAAAACTCAGAACAAAGTTGGCTCAGTACCTGTGATCTTACGTAAAGCGCTTTTAGATAAAATACGACGCCTATATAACGCAGTTACTGGGGCAGTAGCACACGCGCAACAGCTTGAGGGCGCAACAACAGACAAGCTTAGAGTTCTTCAAGAAGACTTGCGAAATGGGCCATGCCACGTATTTGGATTTCATGATTCTTGTAAACAATATTATTGTAAAAGATTAATGAACGAAGAAAACCTCGTTCCACAACTCAAATCTAGCGGGATGTGGAACGATATTTTTGAAAATCTTGGGTGGCTTCTGCAAAATGTTGAAAGCTTGCTACTTCAAGAGACCAACAATCCTGCAGAACAATTTAATTCTATTATCGCAAAGTTCCTTGCAGGCAAACGCGTTAATTTTACGCGAAGAGGGACGTACGAAGCAAGATTTTTTTCCGCAGTAGGGCACTACAATACAAAAGATTATAGTTTTTTAAGTAAAGTACAAAAGGTAGTATGCCCTGAAACGAAGTACTCCTATACAGAAAAATATATCAACAAAATGAAAAATAAGTTAGTGCGGCAACAAAAAAGAAGTGCACTAGACAAAACACGTGGTTCTAAAAGGGCTAAGCGTTTTAAAATGGCCGATAGACATTATGGTGAGGTAACAGTGCAAGAGCCCGATATGCCACCCGATATTTTTGAAAAAAAGAAAAATGATTTTCTTCTTTCAATAATATTAAATGCTCATGAAATTGATGAATTAGAAAAGAAAACTGTCGCACAATCCAACTCTGATTTGTGGATCGTGGAGCGCAAAAAGCGAATAACCGCATCTTTGTTCGGCCAAATATGTAAAATGAAAGATTCTACGCCTTGTACTGCGACATTAAAAAATATGTTATATTCTACATTTACGGGAAACGATGCTACTCGATACGGTAAGGCACACGAGGCAACTGCAATAGCTGATTTAGAAAATAAAATTAAACAAAAAGTAACCTCATGTGGTTTATTCATATGTAAGGATAAACCATACCTTGGTGCGAGCCCAGACGGTCTGTTAGGGGCAGACAGTCTAGTTGAAATAAAGTGCCCGTCGTCAGCAGTAAGTTTTACACCTCTGGAGGCAGTAAGGCAAAAAGAAATTACATTTTGTGTGGAGACTTCTGATGGAGTTAAATTAAAAAAAACTCATAATTATTATTTCCAAGTACAAGGCCAGCTAATGATAACGCAACGAAAATTTTGCTATTTTGTTGTTTGGACGCCATATGGCATAGAAATTAATATAATTGAAAGAGATGATGCGTTTTGGACGCCAGACAAAATTTCTAAATTAGATACCTTTTATCACAAATGTGTTTTGCCGGAGTTGATAGATCCTCGTTACCCTCGTAAATTACAATTTAGAGATCGAATGTAAATCAAGTTTACATACAGACAGGAGGTACTACTCGATTTTTGCGACCTAAGTTTTACCGAATTTTCATTTCTGGTACTTAGTTGTTTGATATTCACTAATCACGAATGTAAGAGTCAGCCGCCGCACTGAAGGGGGAATCCAAAGTAACATAATGTCAAAGATAGAAAAAAAAAAAAAACTTAATTTCATACCGCACCAAAACCTTATGGGACGATTTTTGGGGTCACCTTTTGTACCCGAAAAAAATAGTCAGCTACATCATGCAATATATATCAGTCGCGTAACATAATTGTTGCGATGGCACATCAGGCTAAATTCGAAACTATGGGCAATAGGGCAAAGTGGCCAATCGAACCATGATCTCAATGTTGAACAAAAATAAAACTGTATTTTTGGTTTTTTGAAAAAGCTACCACAGCTAGGAATCGAATCCGTTTTTTTTTACAAAAACAGCACCCTTTTTTATTGCACTAACCGATAGTGTTCCGTGTGATTCATGGTTCGATTGGCCACTTTGCCCTATTACCCATAGTTTCGAATTTAGCCCTGATGTGCCATCGCAACAATCAAGTTCAGTTTCGTATTTTTTTTTACAAATCTAACATGCTCTCTTTGGACTCCCGCACTATTGGAGCAGCTGACCCTCAGATCTCTTATGTACTAAGGAAATAGTAGAATCAAAACTTGTTATTTATTTTATCAATAAAGATTTATAAAATAACAGGTTATTTATTTTATTCGATAAATAAAAATAAATGATGGCTATGTACACACGGCTACGTATCAAGCTATTCATTTCCAGTATAAGCTGACCTCTCATTGTACGGAAAGCCTGTACAAAGTGAGATCAACTTATACTGGAAATGTGTAGCTTGACATGTAGCCGTGTGTACCCATAATATAATAAATTGAGTAAGCAACTAACAACCCTTGTAGCAATCTATCGTTACCCGCTCTACGTTGCGTTATGTTAGTACTATTACCTACTTATTCTGTGGTTGCGAGTTTCATACTTACATACATATAGATACATACCTAATTACAATGGTGTGTGCTCCCGACACCGCTGCGCCGCCGCGCCGTACGCTCATCATACGCTCGGTTTATCATTGACTTACACCAGATGATTTTTTTGGTCAAGGTGGTTTAGAGAGTAAAGTACTCATGAATACGAACAAGTTTCATTATGGAACCAACCCTCAAATATGAAAAAAAGTCAGCAGATCCCATGCATTTTGATCGTGTAGCTATTGCAGTTTACTAGGGATCAGCTGATTTTATTTTCACGATTTCAGGGTTGGCCTTATAGTAAAAGTTGTTTGTGCTGAGTACTTTCATCGCGTAAAGCAAAAAGTACGTACGTAATCAGCGGCGGGTATTTCGTGCGTAAAGTATGTCCCATGACAATATGACTAAAAATCACGCTGTACTTGATTTATTCTATTTGTACTACTTCGTCCGCTGCAAACATACCTATACAATAATCTACATAGCTATATAGGTAGCCTACTTATATGAAAACAATCTTGATGTGCTACTTGTCTTGAAATTCATAAAACATTACAACCTACTGAAATTATGATAATTCATTTGTAAAAAAACACTCGATTTTTTAACTGTTTATTTAGTTAGAAAGTGATGTCAAGATTGTTTACATTTAGTTAAGTAGGTACCTAAACACAAAGTAATTTTGAAAACAATTTATAGATAGTCAATTATAATAATAATTACAATTATTATCTAAAGCTTCGTGCAGACTAGCGTGACGCGACAGCGCGACGCGACACCGGCTATTGTTATACCGTGAAGTTTTCTTAGAAATTGTATTGTTCGAGTCGCGTCGCGCCGTCGCGTCGCGCTGGTCTGCACGAACCTTAATACGGACATAAACAGTAGGTAATAATCTCAGACAAATAAAAAAGTAACTAAAACTTTTTTATTGGTCTGAGGTAATAATATACGCGGTCGGGCGAGTGATGATTGCTCAAGTCAGCATGCGTCGTAATCTCGAGCGATAGCTGCATGCATGACACCCGGGGAAACTAAACAATAAAATAAGCAATCTGCAGGTACTTAGAAGTATAAGTGTATAAAACGATAACAGCGCCTACTACTATTTACGAGTTTGTAGGTACTTGCTGACTTCTCGGCGAGCGGCGCGGCACAGCGACGCGACGGTGCATGTGTGCATCGTGTAACATCGTTTCAGTTGGGAACAGTGTTTGTGTGCGTGCGAACAGACGTTGTGTGTGTAGACTAGCGTCTAACTGCTCATCACTGACACTGTCTCTGTCGGGCACGATGCTAGGTGGTGACTAGGTGGTGGTAACTCACTGGTGGGCGTGGCCAAAAAGCACGCTGTCTCACCTAGCATCGTGCCCGACAGAGACAGTGTCAGTGATGAGCAGTTAGACGCTAGTCTACACACACAACGTCTGTTCGCACGCACACAAACACTGTTCCCAACCGAAACGATGTTAGACGATGCACACATGCACCGCCGCGCCGCTCTGTGCCGCTCGCCGAGAAGTCAGCAAGTACCTACAAACTCGTAATATAATAGTAAGCGCCGCTGTTATCGTTATAAACCCTTACACTTATAGGTACCTGCAGATTGCTTATTTTATTGTTTAGTTTTCCCCGAGTGTCATACATGCAGCGATCGCTCGAGATTACGACGCATGCTTACTTGAACAATCATCACTCGCCCGACCGCGCATATTATTAGGTACCTACCTACTAAGAGGCACATCAAGATTGTTTTCAGACAAGTATGCACCTATGTAGATTATTGCGTATAGGTAGGTTTACAGCCGATGAAGTAGTACCTACATAGGTAGTTTCTCACAACCACGAGTCACGGTCCACGGACGTACGACTACGCATAAAGTAGGTAGGTACTACCTACTTACCTACATAAAGCACAGAATAATAAAGATTCTAATGTCCACTACGGAGGTTTGCGATATTTTTGGTTGTAAGCAGGGACTGAAAGCGGTTACGGTTAAAGGTTAAGATACCTCAAAAATATACCGGTACCGGTTTAAAATACAGGTTGAGCTATACCGATACCTTTAAAAATAAAGGTTGGGCTAAACCGTTATTTAACCTTTACACGATTTCGGTATCAAAAACATGCGAGACGGCGCGACGTCGAACACTTTAGAACTTGTGTACCTATTTTGTAACAATCGGCAAGTGAACGACAGACAGAGTAGCGAGGCGGTGTGTCAAAGAAAACCCCTATTTATTAGGGTTTAGGTACTGCTACCGAAACATTTATAAAGATTATAGTACTTCTACCGAAATATACCGGTATGCATATCCAACCTCAAAATTCCGCTACTGATAAAATTAACGGTATCGAAATATTTCGGTAACCTTTATTTAACGGTAAGACGTCATACTGAAATTTAAAGGTACCTTAATTTTTCGGTAATTCAGTCCCTGGTTGTAAGTACGTACTTACCTAACAACACGGAATAAACATGTAAGACAGGTAATTATAACAGTAAGTAGGTACCAGGCAGATTGCAGGTAATATTCTGTTGGCGTATGATAACCTACCTACTTACCGCAAGTCTTCGACTCCGTGCATCAAATTGTAGGTGTTAGTGTATGCAAAATTTGCGTTGTCAATTGACATAAATTATTTCGCAAGCAAATAGAATAAACCAAGTACAGCATGATTTTTAGTCATATTGTCATATCTACTTTACGCACGAAATACCCGTCGCCGCCTGATTACGTAGGTACTTTGTGCTTTACGTGATGAAAGTACCTACTCAGCACAAACAACTTTTACTATGAGGCCAACCCTGAAACCGTGAAAATAAAATCAGCTGATCCCTAGTAAACTGCAGTAGCTACACGGTCAAAATGCATGGGATCTGCTGACTTTTTTTTCATATTTCAGGGTTGGTCCCATAATGAAACTTGATTGTATTCATGAGTACTTACTTTACCTACTCTCTAAAGTTTAGAGAGTAGGTCATGGTGGTTTAGAGTCTAAACCACCATGACCAAAAAAACACCTGGTGTAAGTCAATGATAAACCGAGCGTAGATACATGATGAGCGTATGGTGCAGCGGGGTGTCGGGAGCACACACCATAGGTAATAGATATAGGTAGGTAAGTATGAAACTCGCAACCACAGAATAAATAATAGTACTACAGTAATAGTATACAGTATAACGTAACGTAGGTAACGATAGATTGCTACAAAGGTTGTCAGTTGCTTACTCAATTTATTATAAGGGTACACAGTTACACACGGCTACATATCAAGCTAGTAATAGTCCTTACGGTGTATAGATATGAACTTCTTCGATGGTACATAGCCATCATTTATTAAGTTATTTTATAAATCTTTATTGATAAAATGAATACCTAACATGATTGTTGACATAACGTCTGCGGTTTGTAACTATCGCCACTACAGCTCAAAAAGTAATTTTATAACGGCAGAAAATCATACCGAAAATAGTTTTATCTACTCTCATAACGTAAAATTCGAATTATAAACTTCAAAATGAGTTATTATTGGCATACTTTTTATACACACTATCGAAATTTAAAAATAGAATCATATTGAAAAACTTTTTCTCTGACAAAATAATGTTATAATAGTAGATTGTTTGCCTAGGGAGCAAACAACTTTTTTTAAGGCGAGAGTGTTTCTTTGAATCCAGAGTGGAGCGAAGGATTCTAGAGTAGAATTCCGAGCGTAGCGAGGGATTCTAAAGTAGAAACCTGAACGCAGCGAGGGATTCGAAGTACGTCACTCGAGCTTAAAATAGTGTTGCTCTCGAAGTGAACACTCTACTTTTCATCACCCTCTATGAGAAAAAAAGCGTGTGCGGTCCTACCCTCATCTCTCACGTGTGGATTAAAACCAAAACAAAATTTTCGCAGCCACCATCTTGGATTTACGAATCACTTTATCGACTTTAGCAGCTTTAAAAACTATTACGAAATGACACCATTGGATTTACATTTTGACTTCACTATCGGCTTTAGAACCCTCGAAAACTATGAAAACGACACCAATGATGATTTTTTTTTAAATTTTCCCGGCCGCCATCTTGGATTTACATTTTGACCTCACTATCGGCTTTAGAACCCTCGAAAACTATGAAAACGACACCCATGACGAAAAAATTGTATATTTTCGTAACCACCATCTTGGATTTACATTTTGCCTTCACTACCGGCTTTAGAACCCTCTAAAACTATGAAAACGACACCCATGACGGAAAAATTTAAAGTTATCGTAGCCGCCATCTTGGATTTACGTTTTGACCTCACTATCGGCTTTAGAACCCACGAAAACTATGAAAATGACACCCATGACGAAAAATTTGAAAAGTTTCACAGCCGCCATCTTGGATTTACATTTTGACCTCACTATCGGCTTTAGAACCCTCGAAAACTATGAAAACGACACCCATGACGAAAAATTTGAAAATTATGTAGCCGCCATCTTGGATTTACATGTTGACCTCACTATCAGCTTTAGAACCCTCGAAAAGTATGAAAACGACACCCATAACGAAAAAATTTAAAATTTTTACAGCCGCCAACTTGGATTTTCATTTTGACCTCACTATCGGCTTTGGCGCCCTCTAAAACTATGAAAACGACACCAATGACGAAAAATTGGAAAATTTTCGTCATGTGTCATTGCCGCCATCTTCGATTTTCATTTTGACCAGTCTTGTCAAAGTGTGAATAATAATTCACACTTTCTCTCTCTTTCTTGCCAGCCTTTCTCCAACTTGTTCATACAATGTTCGTGATTGATCTCCTTGGTGATTGGAACTTTTTCTAACAATATCCACATTCCAAATTCAAATCTACTTTGCTCCCTAGGGATCAAAGTGCTATTTTGGTCCCTGTTTACAAAGAACAAACTAGCTCTTTTTGAATAGATGTGATGAAATAGTTATTTATCCAACATGTGAGGAAAGTTCGTTTTTCTGAACGGGATCATTACTTTCCTCACTGTTCAAACAGTGAGGAAAGTAATGATCCCAGAAACTAACCTTGCCTGATTTTTTTATGTTAAGTTTTAAAGATATTTTAAAATATAAAGAATTATTTTGATTTGCTTTGTGTCTTTAATTTATTTACCTATGATGACTGAATACTTTCTTGCTGGGAGTGGTGAAAAGTTTTGTATGCAACTTGTGAGCAAGTTCATTTGCTATTCGTTTTGTTGAGTCTTTCGCTTACTCAGTTCAATCCTTCGTTCGCTCAAGACTCAAAATCAAAACTCATAGGAAAAACGAACTTTCCTCACATGTTGGATAAATAACTATTTTTACCATTATGATACAGTTAAAATCCAAAAAGTTAACATCACAAAGGAGTTTCCATTTTTCTTTTTTTCTCTAATGGAACTAGCGGGGCGCGCCATTTTTATTGCATTACAAAAAAGTTTTAATTCCAACACAGCGTCCACTCAAACCAACAATTCCAATTTCAAACAAAAATACGTAGTCAAAATTAATTCAAATAAAATTAACAAAATTATGTTATCGAAACAACGCGACAAACTTACAAACGCGTAGGCCGCAGCCGAAAAACACTCAAAAGTACGAAGTTAAACGTGCGTGATATGCACGTGCCTGAATCGAAATTCGAACGAAAGTACGTATCACATAGTAATGTGCATGTATGCGTGAGCGTCTTCCCTCCGCACCGCGCGGGGGAACATTATCTAGTGAAATGCACGACAATTCATAGTAAAACGAGCGCGAATAAAATTACGAAAAGTCCTTCGGGAAATCGTGTTTTATGAAAAAACCGCTGCGTAAATCATTTACAAATAAAGTTTATTAAAATCTTCGATAATTGAGCTATGTCTGTACGGATTTTGTTTTGGAGATTTTCCATTTCTTTTATTACTTATTTACGCCCAAAGTTGCGTTAAAATTAGCAAGAAAAATGAAACTTTGTTGGCTCATAACTTTTTATTGGCTTTTAATTTTACTATTCCGCTTCCGTACAGACACAATTAATAATGAGACAAAACTATATCATGTTTAACTTTGGATGTACAATGTCAAACAGTGGAGTAATTCACTCCCGAAATTTGTATGGGAAAAATGTTGGCTAGTATCACCTTAAGGACAAACTTTGCACGGGCTCGAACTCACTGGTAGGCGTGGCCAAAAAGCACGCTGTCTCACCTAGCATCGTGCCCGACAGAGACAGTGTCAGTGATGAGCAGTTAGACGCTAGTCTACACACACAACGTCTGTTCGCACGCACACAAACACTGTTCCCAACTGAAACGATGTTACACGATGCACACATGCACCGCCGCGCCGCTCTGTGCCGCTCGCCGAGAAGTCAGCAAGTACCTACAAACTCGTAATATAATAGTAGGCGCCGCTGTTATCGTTATAAACCCTTACACTTATAGGTACCTGCAGATTGCTTATTTTATTGTTTAGTTTTCCCCGAGTGTCATACATGCAGCGATCGCTCGAGATTACGACGCATGCTTACTTGAACAATCATCACTCGCCCGACCGCGCATATTATTAGGTACCTACCTACTAAGAGGCACATCAAGATTGTTTTCAGAGAAGTATGCACCTATGTAGATTATTGCGTATAGGTAGGTTTACAGCCGATGAAGTAGTACCTACATAGGTAGTTTCTCACAACCACGAATCACGGTCCACGGACGTACGACTACGCATAAAGTAGGTAGATACTACCTACTTATAAAACAAACTTATAAAGTAAACTTATAAAGTAGGTAGTACCTACCTACTTACCTACATAAAGCACAGAATAATAAAGATTCTAATGTCGACTACGGAGGTTTGCGATATTTTTGGTTGTAAGTACCTACGTACTTACCTAACAACACGTAGGTAATTAACATGTAAGACAGGTAATTATAACAGTAAGTAGGTACCAGGCAGATTGCAGATAATATTCTGTTGGCGTATGATAACCTACCTACTTACCGCAAGTCTTCGACTCCGTGCATCAAATTGTAGGTGTTAGTGTATGCAAAATTTGCGTTGTCCATTGAAATAAATTATTTCGCAAGCAAATAGAATAAACCAAGTACAGCATGATTTTTAGTCATATTGTCATATCTACTTTACGCACGAAATACCCGTCGCCGCCTGATTACGTAGGTACTTTGTGCTTTACGTGATGAAAGTACCTACTCAGCACAAACAACTTTTACTATGAGGCCAACCCTGAAACCGTGAAAATAAAATCAGCTGATCCCTAGTAAACTGCAGTAGCTACACGATCAAAATGCATGGGATCTGCTGAATTTTTTTTCATATTTCAGGGTTGGTCCCATAATGAAACTTGATTGTATTCATGAGTACTTACTTTACCTACTCTCTAAAGTTTAGAGAGTAGGTCATGGTGGTTTAGACTCTAAACCACCATGACCAAAAAAACACCTGGTGTAAGTCAATGATAAACCGAGCGTAGATACATGATGAGCGTATGGTGCAGCGGGGTGTCGGGAGCACACACCATAGGTAATAGATATAGGTAGGTAAGTATGAAACTCGCAACCACAGAATAAATAATAGTACTACAGTAATAGTATACTTACAGTATAACGTAACGTAGGTAACGATAGATTGCTACAAAGGTTGTCAGTTGCTTACTCAATTTATTATAACGGTACACACGGCTACATATCAAGCTAGTAATAGTCCTTACGGTGTATAGATATGAACTTCTTCGATGGTACATAGCCATCATTTATTAAGTTATTTTATAAATCTTTATTGATAAAATGAATACCTAACATGATTATTTACATAACGTCTGCGGTTTGTAACTATCGCTACTACAGCTCAAAAAGTAATTTTATAACGGCAGAAAATCATACCGAAAATAGTTTTATCTACTCTCATGACGTAAAATTAAATTCGAATTATAAACTTCAAAATGAGTTATTATTGGCATACTTTAATACACACTATCGAAATTTAAAAATAGAATCATATTGTAAAACTTTTTCTCTGACAAAATAATGTTATAATAGAAGATTATTTGCCTAGGGAGCAAACAACTTTTTTTAAGGCGAGAGTGTTTCTTTGAATGCAGAGTGGAGCGAAGGATTCTAGAGTAGAATTCCGAGCGTAGCGAGGGATTCTAAAGTAGAAACCTGAACGCAGCGAGGGATTCAAAGTACGTCACTCGAGCTTAAAATAGTGTTGCTCTCGAAGTGAACACTCTACTTTTTATCACCCTCTATGAGAAAAAAAGCGTGTGCGGTCCTACCCTCATCTCTCACGTGTGGATTAAAACCAAAACAAAATTTTCGCAGCCGCCATCTTGGATTTACGAATCACTTTATCGACTTTAGCAGCTTTAAAAACTATTTCGAAATGACACCATTGGATTTACATTTTGACTTCACTATCGGCTTTAGAACCCTCGAAAACTATGAAAACGACACCAATTATTATTTTTTTTTAAATTTTCCCAGTCGCCATCTTGGATTTACATTTTGACCTCACTATCGGCTTTAGAACCCTCGAAAACTATGAAGATGACACCCATGACGAAAAAATTGTAAATTTTCGTAACCGCCATCTTGGATTTACATTTTGCCTTCACTACCGGCTTTAGAACCCTCTAAAACTATGAAAACGACACCCATGACAAAAAATTTGAACATTTTCGTCATGTGTCGTTGACGCCATCTTGGATTATCATTTTGACCAAATAACTTTCACTTTCACTTTCTCTCTCTTTCTTGCCAGCCTGTTACTTTTTCATACAATGTTCGTGATTGATCTCTTTGGTGATTGGAACTTTTCCTAACAATATCCACATTCCAAATTCAAATCTATTTTGGTCCCTAGGGATCAAAGAGCTATTTTGGTCCCTGTTGATGAAGAACAAACTAGCTCTTTTTGAATAGATGTGATGAAATAGTAGATTGTTTGCCAAGGGAGCAAACAACTATTTTTAAGGCGAGAGTGTTTTTTTTAATCCAGAGTGGAGCGAAGGATTCTAGAGTATACTATTATATATTCTATTATATATTAGTATACTATTATATATTCTACTAGAATCCCCTATGAGAAAAAAAAAGTGTACGGTCCTACCCTCATCTCTCAAGTATGATTTAAAACCAAAACAAAATTATCGCAGCCGCCATCTAGGATTTACATTTTGAACTCTTTATCGACTTTAGCAGCTTTAAAAATTCCTGCCTTCACGTCTGCACCCTCAAAAACTATGAAAACGACACCCATGACGGAAAAATTTAAAATTACATCTTGGATTTACGTTTTGACCTCACTATCGGCTTTAGAACCCACGAAAACTATGAAAATGACACCCATGACGAAAAATTTGAAAAGTTTCACAGCCGCCATCTTGGATTTACATTTTGACCTCACTATCGCCTTTAGAACCCTCGAAAACTATGAAAACGACACCCGTGACGAAAAATTTGAAAATTATGTAGCCGCCATCTTGGATTTACGTGTTGACCTCACTATCAGCTTTAGAACCCTCGAAAAGTATGAAAACGACACCCATAACGAAAAAAATTAAAATTTTTACAGCCGCCAACTTGGATTTTCATTTTGACCTCACTATCGGCTTTGGCGCCCTCTAAAACTATGAAAACGACACCAATGACGAAAAATTGGAAAATTTTCGTCATGTGTCATTGCCGCCATCTTGGATTTTCATTTTGACCAGTCTTGTCAAAGTGTGAATAATAATTCACACTTTCTCTCTCTTTCTTGCCAGCCTTTCTCCAACTTGTTCATACAATGTTCGTGATTGATCTCCTTGGTGATTGGAACTTTTTCTAACAATATCCACATTCTAAATTCAAATCTACTTTGCTCCCTAGGGATCAAAGTGCTATTTTGGTCCCTGTTTACAAAGAACAAACTAGCTCTTTTTGAATAGATTTGTGATGAAAAATATATTTTTTACCAATAAGATACAGTTAAAATCCAAAAAGTTAACATCACAAAGGAGTTTCCATTTTTCTTTTTTTCTCTAATGTAACTAGCGGGGCGCGCCATTTTTATTGCATTACAAAAAAGTTTTGATTCCAACACAGCGTCCACTCAAACCAACAATTCCAATTTCAAACAAAAATACGTAGTCAAAATTTCAGCGCGACGTCAAACAGATAAAGTAGGTAGTATCGAAACAACGCGACATCATAGTATCGACAAACTTACAAACGCGTAGGCCGCAGCCGAAAAACACTCAAAAGTACGAAGTTAAACGTGCGTGATATGCACGTGCCTGAATCGAAATTCGAACGAAAGTACGTATCACATAGTAATGTGCATGTATGCGTGAGCGTCTTCCCTCCGCACCGCGCGGGGGAACATTATCTAGTGAAATGCACGACAATTCATAGTAAAACGAGCGCGAATAAAATTACGAAAAGTCCTTCGGGAAATCGTGTTTTATGAAAAAACCGCTGCGTAAATCATTAACAAATAAAGTTTATTAAAATCTTCGATAATTGAGCTATGTCTGTACGGATTTTGTTTTGGAGATTTTCCATTTCTTTTATTACTTATTTATGCCCAAAGTTGCGTTAAAATTAGCAAGAAAAATGAAACTTTGTTGGCTCATAACTTTTTATTGGCTTTTAATTTTACTATTCCGCTTCCGTACAGACACAATTAATAATGAGACAAAACGATATCATGTTTAACTTTGGATGTACAATGTCAAACAGTGGAGTAATTCACTCCCGAAATTTGTATGGGAAAAATGTTGGCTAGTATCACCTTAAGGAATGTTGATCCTTTTCTTTAATTTTAATTTGAAGAAACATATCTTTAATGTCTCCAATAACTCAAATTTGATTTTTTCTAAACTTAAACATAATTCCAAATAAAGACTGTAACAAGTCCGGGCCTGTCAATAAATAATCATTGAGCGAACATCCTTGTGTTTTCGCGGCTGCGTCGAACACTAAACGTAACTTCTTCTTATTGGGGTTATCGACCCCGAAATGCGGTAGGTACCAAACGTGGTCGCTAGACTCCCCCTCGTTTAGCCTCCTGGCATAATTATTCGAAAATAAATGCTGAATACGTTCCCGGTAACGAGACGCGTAAGCGTGGCCGGCTGACATTTTTCTCTCGACAGATTTTAAACGATTATAGGCATTTTGATAAGAATCAGGCATAACAAAGTTATCATATTTCCAAGGCAATTCCACAAACCATTGGTTATCAATTAGTTCACACGTGTTATTTAGTATGGTGATAGCACGCAACTCGTCCGCATTTTGTCGCGGTTGATTTGATATTCCTATTGACTCTAACGTAAATTATTTTCTTACTAACTCGTTCAACTCAGAATCACAACAATGTTGCGCGCTGTCATCACTAGCAATACGATCAGCTGACAAGTTCATCATATTAATGTTGTTTACAACACCATGTACACACCACCCTAGCGGTGTCTTTGTAACATAAGGTTCATTTTTCTTATTACCTTTTAAACACAAGATAGGAGCAATAAGATCATAATTATTATCCTGTCCGATTAATAGTTTAGGTTGTGCGTCACATTTGCACAAGTCGTAGTCAATATAATCCGAATAATTACTAAAGTTCATACAAGATAAACGTTGAGTAGGTAAATTTAGTTCTTTCATTTTACGAGCACTCAATTTAAAACGATCGCCTGTATTATTAGAAATGTCAAAACTTACGTTTTCCGTTTGGCATATGAGTTCACCGGAGTCCCATGCACTGCGGGCGCGCATGGTGACTGTCTTACCGTGAAGTCCCGCCTGATCGGCGAGGTCAGCAGGATATCAGCGTCACGGTGGCACCATCGTCGAGCAACGCGTGTGTGTGGATATTGTCTTTAGGTCCATGAACGGTTACCGGCACTATTTTTAACAACACTTTAGGCACTGACGTTTCACTAACACTACTGGATGCACTGGCGTGGGCGTGGGCAACGGTATCGCGGCGCGACTCGTCGGGCGTCGATGGGTGCACGCGGGTTGCGTCCACCGCGGGGCGCGCGGTCTCTGGTCGCGCGGCGGTCGCTGCCGCCGGCCGCGCGGCTGCGGGTGCTGGAGGCGCGGCAGGCTTCGTCCAGTGGAGGAGATGATGATGTGGATGTCCACACTCGCTGCAGTCAGGAGCGCTGCATGCGGCGGGTTCATTATGCCGTGCGCTCAAGCACTTGTAACACAGACGCTTAGCACGTACAAATTGCCATCGGTCGCGTCTCATAGCGCGTTTGAACTTGCTGCACTTGTCTAAAGCGTGCGTCGGAGAGGCACGACAAAACATACATTTTCTATCGGAAGTAGTAGTGCACGCTAACACTGAATGAGTTTTCAAATTATTATTATCATATTTCTTTCTTACGTCGTTCTGACTGTAAATAAATGTAACTCACACCTGAGGTTGCAACAACGGTTGCTTCTCTATATAAAAACTCCGATAGTATTTCTAGTTTAGGTATAGAGCTTTCTTGTCTCTCGTAGGTATATTCGGCCCACTTATTGATAAGGGCGGGCGGTAACTTTGAAAGTATTATTGACGTCGTTTTCGGACTTCGTAGGTATTCCTGCAACTGAATAGCTTTAACAGCTGTGACGTAGTTTTTGACTTTTAACGAGAAATTCACGATCTCCGTGTGGTATGCAGTCGGAAGTGGGTGAATTTTCTTAAGTTGAGTGAATATTTTATTAATTATACATTCGGGTCTGACGAATCGTAATTCTAAGGTGTCAATTATAGCTTGCGGTGATGTTTTTCCGATGAGAAGTGATGACACGGCTTCTTTTGCGTCACCACGTAGACACTTTCGTAACCGCCAAATGTTTTCTGCATCGCTATAACTGCATAAGTGTGACGACTCTTTATACGACTCCTTGAACTGCAGCCACTGCATAGGGTCACCGTCGAACACTGGTAAATATTTTGATGTTGCTAGGCGCGCAAGGAGTTCTGAACTCTGTTATTATTTTCACGCACATTACTTCTAGTAAGTACTTGGTGCAACGCCTCCGTCAACTGGTTGATGCTGTCGCGACGCGGCGGGCGCTCGCTGACGAAGTCCTGATGCTGCTCTGTATCGTTCCAGGTTTTATTACACGTCGGCATCAAATTTATTGGGCAAACATTTTCTGCGTAATCACTTTTTGCGATGGATACGACGCCATCTTGTTTGTCGAACCATGACTCGACCATTCTCGAACTTTTCGAGACCGAGCCACGGTTTTCTTCTTGTAAGTCTGCTATGTCGACTTCTAGTTTTTTCAGGAGCAAGTCCTTCTGAATTTGAGCACTTTTTTGTGCTAAATCGAGGTCGATTTGTGCTTGAAGTTGAGCCGCTTCATACTCTAGCCTTTTGCGGGCCGCCGCCGACGAACACGCGGTTTTATCACTTTTCACTGATTTTACGAGTAACTGTTCACTTTTACTAGTAGTCAGCTGCTCCGTGGCACGTTTACTACGTGTTATAACACCCTTCGGGGGTGTGCGAAGCAGTGACATCCCTGCACACAGGTTTTAAATCCGACTAAACACGTGGCCGAGATTCGAAATCCGGCTAGAAGGACCACTTAATGTTGCGTACAGCACGCAGTACGCGATTAGTCGGGTAAAATGAAAAACAGTTTAAATAGTATTATAGTGTGAGACCCTGCGGCGGCGATTAATATGAGTAGGTCGCGGGAGATCGCGAGAGCGCGCACTATGTTGCGCCCCGTGCAAAGGCGGAAGACGGACTGACACGACCGGGACCGATTGGTCCTTCAGAAAACGACGCGCGCGAATGAAGTTCGCGCTTTCGAGTGAACGATTTACTAGTGAACTATGGCTCTATGAACTATGAACGCGTAATGTTGCAGCGGCGGGGCCTCGGTGCTTTTTTATTGTGAATGAAAATATAAAATAAAGACAAATGATTTCCATACGTAACAGTATTTTTCAAATCGGTCTACGGTAAGTCTGAAACACCGTATTTTCCATCAACACGGTAGTCACTTTTTTTCTTTTGGTGGTAACACTGCTCGGAGCGAACGAACGCACCAGACGTAGTATCTATAAGTAAATCTGTGCACCAGACCGACGACGACTCAGGCCCACCGGATTATTGAAAGCATATGCGCTGGCTTCCAGCGCGGTTTGATAACCGGTGCAATATTCTTCGATATAGCGAAAGCGTTCGCCAAAGTCTGGCACAACGGCTTATTATATAAGCTCTATAAACTCGGTTTGCCGGATCGTCTCGTGCTCATCTTACGGGACTTTTTGTCAAACCGCACCTTCCGCTACCGTATCGAAGGAGCGATGTCCTCCCCTCGTCCTATCCGCGCAGGAGTCCCTCAAGGCTCTGTGCAATCCCCCCTAATCTTCATGCTTATCACCAGCGATATCCCAAAGAGTAAAAGGGCGCAGTTGGCTCTGTTCGCAGACGATACGGCCATTTACTACAAGGGTACCAGCACTGACTCGATAGCCCACACTCTCCAGACCTCAGTCGACATGCTCGGCGCCTGGTTTAGAAAGTGGAGGATCGAAGTCAACCCGGATAAAAGCCAAGCGGTTCTCTTTAGGAAACCGCGTAAAAGGTTCAAACCCCCCCGACCCATCACCATGTTCGGCAAGCCTATCCCTTGGGAGAAGCGAGCCAAATACCTAGGTGTCGTCCTAGATCAGCATCGCACCTTCAGTGATCACATAAAGCAGGTCCGCTCGCGAGCCGCTTTCGTTCTCGGTAGACTCCACTCTGTCCTGAATGCACGTAGCAAAATGTCACTTAAGTGCAAATTGCGTACGTACACGGCGTGCGTTCGTCCCATCATGACCTATGCGGGAGCTGTATTTGCACACACAAAACCCCGCCATATTCATAGGATGCAAACACTCCAAAATAGATTCCTCCGAAAAATCACCGGTGCCCCTGGTACATTAGGAACGAGATCCTCCATCTCGACCTAAAGATCCCCACAATCCACCAATTTCTCAAACGCAATTCCAAGCGTTTCTTTGAGTCCGCCGCCAAACACCGCAACCCTCTGGTTGTCGAGGCCGCCAATTATGTCACTAGTAGAATCAGCCAGACCCGCCACCCAAGGCAAATCCTTACCGACCCAGACGACCCCATAACCCTCCTCCAGGAGAGCAATAGGGCCACAAGTACAGTGCACAAGAAACACAGACACCGACCCGCATTCCGACCTCGCCGCCGAGGTCCTCCGCGATCGCGACCCGCCCGAGTAAATAATACTCCCCACCGACCCTTGCTCGCAGAAGCGCCAGCCCGCGTTTTGCTGAGAAATGTAGATGACGCATGCGGTGACCCGCATGCGAGACAGGTGTATTTCGCCGGTTAATTAACCGGTGAATCCTGCGGCTGCCTTAAGCTACTAACTCAAAGCCTCCAGCCAGGGGCAAAACTATATGGGATCTGGAGGCGAAAGTCCTCGCGCATATTTGGGAGTGGCGCGAGGAGGCGAAACGCCGGGGCTTGACTCCGATGCCGCGAGAAATCGCGGCACAGCGGACAGAGCTCCGACGGGATCTCATGGCGGCATGGAGAGTGCGATTGTCGCAACCCAGTGCTGGGCACGCCACTATTGCGGCGATAAGTCCCCTCTTTGAGGAGTGGCTGGAGAGGCGCCATGGCGTCCTCACCTTCCGCCTGACGCAGGTCCTCACCGGACACGGCTGTTTCGGGAGGTACCTGTTTCGGATAAGGCGGGAGGAAACGCCCGGGTGTCATCACTGCGTGGATCGCCCGGAGGACACGGTGGAGCATACGGTGGAGGTATGCCCGGCTTGGGCAGAGCACCGCCGTGTCCTCGTGGAGGCGATCGGTGGCGGGGATCTCTCGCGTCCGGCCCTGGTCCAGGCCATGGTACGGAGCGAGAGGGCATGGGAGGCCGTCACCTCCTTCTGCGAAGCAGTATTGCTCGCGAAGGAGGAGGCGGAGCGCGTGAGGGAAAGGCAAATTTCGCGCCCTCACGCCCCTAGCCGCCGCAGGAGGAGACGCCCCGGGCGTCGGGAATCGATCGCGGATTCCCGGCCACCGTAGGCGCGGGCTTGCGGACGGTGAGCAATGGGTAGCTCGCCGTCCGGTAAGGACCAAGCCCGGGTCGACGGCGCGTTGTGTTCCACGCGCGCCTCAAAGAGTGTCAGCGAGTGAAGGGGTCCGATGAGACCATTGCCTGCCGGGGTTGCGGGAAAGTCCGAAAGGGATACCGTGGCCCCCTGGCATTGCACAGGCAAGAGAAGGAACACGGGTGGGTTTTAGTCAGTAAGAGTCTGACACGCCCTCCCGCTCCGCCCAGAGCGGGAGACGTCATTTGATGATTTCCCACCCAAAAAAAAAAAAAAAAAAAAAAAAGGGGCAAAACTATTCTAAATTAAAACTAGGCGAACGCTCGCTAAGGGCACCCCCTGTGGGGTACGGACCTCGGCTTAGGGCGTCGCTGGGGGGAGGACAGCAAGTTGGGACAGGCTGGATCAAAGATGATTCATTATTATTAATCGGGGAATTTAAGTAGTCATCACCTCAGAGGTGAGCTACGAGATGCCCTACAAAAAAAAAAAAAAAAAACCGACGACGACGACCGACCGGACGGACCGAACAAGTGAGCCTCAGTTTTTGCTCAGTTTATGAGTTTACTCGAGACAAATGTTCGTAGGTACTAGTATCCTTAGACAAAGAAAAGTAGTAGGTTACTTACTACGTGTTTAGTCGGATTTAAAACCTGTGTGCAGGGATGTCACTGCTTCGCACACCCCCGAAGGGTGTTATAACACGTAGTAAACGTGCCACGGAGCAGCTGACTACTAGTAAAAGTGAACAGTTACTCGTAAAATCAGTGAAAAGTGATAAAACCGCGTGTTCGTCGGCGGCGGCCCGCAAAAGGCTAGAGTATGAAGCGGCTCAACTTCAAGCACAAATCGACCTCGATTTAGCACAAAAAAGTGCTCAAATTCAGAAGGACTTGCTCCTGAAAAAACTAGAAGTCGACATAGCAGACTTACAAGAAGAAAACCGTGGCTCGGTCTCGAAAAGTTCGAGAATGGTCGAGTCATGGTTCGACAAACAAGATGGCGTCGCATCCATCGCAAAAAGTGATTACGCAGAAAATGTTTGCCCAATAAATTTGATGCCGACGTGTAATAAAACCTGGAACGATACAGAGCAGCATCAGGACTTCGTCAGCGAGCGCCCGCCGCGTCGCGACAGCATCAACCAGTTGACGGAGGCGTTGCACCAAGTACTTACTAGAAGTAATGTGCGTGAAAATAATAACAGAGTTCAGAACTCCTTGCGCGCCTAGCAACATCAAAAGATTTACCAGTGTTCGACGGTGACCCTATGCAGTGGCTGCAGTTCAAGGAGTCGTATAAAGAGTCGTCACACTTATGCAGTTATAGCGATGCAGAAAACATTTGGCGGTTACGAAAGTGTCTACGTGGTGACGCAAAAGAAGCCGTGTCATCACTTCTCATCGGAAAAACATCACCGCAAGCTATAATTGACACCTTAGAATTACGATTCGGCAGACCCGAATGTATAATCAATAAAATATTCACTCAACTTAAGAAAATTCACCCACTACCGACTGCATACCACACGGAGATCGTGAATTTCTCGTTAAAAGTCAAAAACTACGTCACAGCTGTTAAAGCTATTCAGTTGCAGGAATACCTACGAAGTCCGAAAACGACGTCAATAATACTTTCAAAGTTACCGCCCGCCCTTATCAATAAGTGGGCCGAATATACCTACGAGAGACAAGAAAGCTCTATACCTAAACTAGAAATACTATCGGAGTTTTTATATAGAGAAGCAACCGTTGTTGCAACCTCAGGTGTGAGTTACATTTATTTACAGTCAGAACGACGTAATAAAGAAATATGATAATAATAATTTGAAAACTCATTCAGTGTTAGCGTGCACTACTACTTCCGATAGAAAATGTATGTTTTGTCGTGCCTCTCCGACGCACGCTTTAGACAAGTGCAGCAAGTTCAAACGCGCTATGAGACGCGACCGATGGCAATTTGTACGTGCTAAGCGTCTGTGTTACAAGTGCTTGAGCGCACGGCATAATGAACCCGCCGCATGCAGCGCTCCTGACTGCAGCGAGTGTGGACATCCACATCATCATCTCCTCCACTGGACGAAGCCTGCCGCGCCTCCAGCACCCGCAGCCGCGCGGCCGGCGGCAGCGACCGCCGCGCGACCAGAGACCGCGCGCCCCGCGGTGGACGCAACCCGCGTGCACCCATCGACGCCCGACGAGTCGCGCCGCGATACCGTTGCCCACGCCCACGCCAGTGCATCCACTAGTGTTAGTGAAACGTCAGTGCCTAAAGTGTTGGCAAAAAGCTTGCATATGTGAGCACTAATGTAATATTCTGGTTAGAAGGTCCTCTTAGGGGCGGATTCCTTTTCACGAATATATTATCTGCCGTCAATATCAATAATTTGGTACTTACACAAATGAAATCTGCCGATGCCAAAGGTAAACAAAAAAAACCACGTGACGAGAGCTGAACGCAGGCGTCTAGTTAGCCCATTGACTTTCAATCAATTAGATTAGGGGTGGTAGTTGTTTATATACCTAATAAATAAAAAAACGCCTTGAATCACAAATCGTCAACAAAATTACAAATCTATACATATATAAAATTATAAAGCTGAAGAGTTTGTTTGTTTGAACGCGGTAATCTCAGGAACTACTGGTTGGAATTGAAAAAATATTTTTGTGTTAGATAGTCCATTTATCGAGGAAGGGTTATAGGCTATATAACATCACGCTACGACCAATAGGAGCGGAACATAAATGAAAAATGTTACAAAAACGGGAAAAAATATTCCTTTTTGAGAGCTTCCGTTGCGTGTGTGAGAAAAAGATTATTAGATATACTATATTTAGAGGCATGTATATCCACTTAACTATCAACTTTTGAGTGTCAGGATGTTCAGGTTACCTATTAGTTAATTATTTAATCATGTAGGTATTTTAATATGTGGGTGTACCTACTACAGGTGCACCTCTGCCCAACCCCACGGGGAAACAAGGCGTGATGTTATGTTATGTTATGTATTTTAATATCTTTGAATATGATGTGTAGGGAAAAGGATTATAAGAAAGCACATGGAGACAAAACTAGGCATTTATTTCAATTAGACTTGTCAATAAATTGTTAATGAGAAAGCTAGTTATCCGTTCCAAATCTAGGTCTTCGTGGAGAAGAAGGATAAGAAACTCCACGGAAGCTTGTTTTGAAGTATTTTATCAACACATTTTTACATTAGCATTTAGTTTTGTTATTACATTAATCTCTTGTACAATTTCTTAAAGCTAACAACTTTATCAATGACAAGAATATGAATATTCCTTAATTCGATTTAACACTTACGTAGCAATATTAGCAATATTTTAATACATACAGAACATCATAGTTATCAGCAATAATCAAGATATAATGACAATTTAACTTACATGAACATTGTAGTTAGTCGATCTTTCATCAGAAGTGATCTGATGATCCTTATTTCAATCCATTTTACAATAAAAGCAGAACTTCTGATAAGCAACATTATTTCCTTATATTAGCTTTTAGCAACTCAATATTACGGACATGGACATCACTCAGGGTCTGTTCTTAGATGTTAACATATAAGCTGTTATATTGTTACCAGTCCAGTGACACGTACAGAAAAGAGCACAAGAATTAAGTTACACAACCTTTTAAAACATTCCAAATGACAGTTGTCTACCCTTACCCTATCTAACATGAATATTGCCACAGATAAAAATGAACTGAACGATTAGTACAAAACAAATACTTTTAAACTATAAACTGTAATAATACCTTTACAAAAATATAATTTAAACGTAAACTAATCTCTTAGATATTCTTAACAATATAATTATAGTCCTATCACCTGCTGCGCATGAATTTCAGAAAGGTATCAGGGCAGTGACCGACCAGCAGTAATGTTATAAGTAGCCTCTGGCCTTGACATACCAGTCCTATCACCTGCTGCGCATGAATTTCAGAAAGGTATCAGGGCAGTGACCGACCAGCAGTATATTGTATATAATATTATAAGTTATATAATTATACATTATTCTTTCTATTTATTTCCGAATTAAATCCACATCAGTGTGTAATTAATTAAAATATGCTTTTAGTAACTTAACATGTCAGATTAATAGAACAAAATATCAACACAAAAATAATAAAATGTAATTAGGTAAAGTGTCAGAATCTTAATTTTTCTTTGGTTACTGAAATGTTTCGTAAATTACCTAGACCTTGCAGAGCAAAACGATCATTAGAAAGGATAGAAGATATTTCAAAGGCCCTTTAATTTAGGTGCCAGTTCATCATTACGCATATGATTCCGCGAGAGATACACTACATCTCCTACGTTAAAGTTTACATTGTTACGACGAGTGACATCTAAACGTTTATTGAATTCTTCTGCAATTTGTCTAGCTATTTCTCGGTCAGCCTCTAATTTATTTGGATTTTGTCTATCTTTTTCTTCTAGTACGTCGTAAGTAATAGCAAAGGGGTAGAGCCCGTGGATTTTTGTACAATTGTGTTAATTAATTGTTGTACTTTCCACAGAATGTTCGGCCACTCTGACTGTTCATTGCACATAGTGTTACAATCTGTGATAATTATAAAGTTAATTTCTAGTAAATAGACACGGAAGTGTTTCAAGGCGTTGTGAATAGCTAGTTTCTAAATCATAAGAACTATATTTTGACTCTACAGGTGTAGTTCTCTTACTAAAATAAGTGACGACTTAAGAATCACTATCGTATTTCTGGGTTAAAAAAGCACCATATCCTATAGCAGTAGCATCAGTATATAACTCTGTTCTTAGAGCAGGATCAAAGATTGACAACAATGGTCTAAGTAATTTAGTACACAATTCCTCGCAATGTCCTGTTCAGAACCCTAATCTCATTTTTGGTTATTGTGTTACCTAATTAATATATACATTAAATTAGTACTCTTGTAACATTTCACTGAGTTGTATTTAAGGCCATGGGCCTCCGCATAAGATTCACACTTATGTAAAAGTTTTCTCAATCCGCATACCGACGACGGACTCAGCAGCATAGCTTATATTATTAATACAAATATCATCTATGTGACAGTCGATCCTAGTGCTACTGAGCTCCTCGATAAGCTCATTCACATAAAAATTTAAAAGACGAGGGGTGGAAAGCCCCCTTTGCCTCACCCCGCAATCCAGCTTGTACTTATCCGAGAGTGTGCCTGCCCACCTTACTTGATGTTTCTGCTTATCATACCAATGCATCAGTACAGACACAATTTCCCTGGGTACACTGGTATTCTGAAGCTTTACCCATAGCTTATTGTAGGACACTAGGTCAAAGGCTTTGGATTAGTCCAAAAAACAGGCATAGACTGGAGTTTTCCTAGCTGTATAGTACTAGACCGTCTGTTTGAGCAGAAAAATAGCACTTTCTGTTGAGAGACCAGGTCTAAATCCAAACTGTGCATCGTTCAGTTTCAAGTGTCCCTAACTGTCGGTCAATAAGACTGTCCAGTACCTTCGCTATAATTGTTGCCTGAGAAATCGGCCTATAGTTAGAAACTTCTGAAGGGTCACCAGTTTTATTCTTAATAGCAGGAACTACTATAGTTTGCATCAATTTCTCAGGTGAATATGAATGACTTAAACATAAATTAAAAAACAATGATAGCACTCTTAGAAGGTGGAATCCAGCGTACCGCAGATGCTCGATGCTGAGACTATCATGCCCTTTTTTTTTTTTTTTTTTTGGTTGGGAAATCATCAAATGACGTCTCCCGCTCTGGGTGGAGCGGGAGGGCGTGTCAGACTCTTGCTGACTAAAACCCACCCGTGTTCCTTCTCTTGCCTGTGCAATGCCACGGGGCCACGGTATCCCTTTCGGACTTTCCCGCAACCCCGGCAGGCAATGGTCTCATCGGACCCCTTCACTCGCTGACACTCTTTGAGGCGCGCGTGGAACCTAACGCGCCGTCGACCCGGGCTTGGTCCTTACCGGACGGCGAGCTACCCATTGCTCACCGTCCGCAAGCCCGCGCCTACGGTGGCCGGGAATCAGCGATTGATTCCCGACGCCCAGGGCGTCTCCTCCTGCGGCGGCTAGGGGCGTGAGGGCGCGAAATTTGCCTCTCCCTCACGCGCTCCGCCTCCTCCTTCGCGAGCATTACTGCTTCGCAGAAGGAGGTGACGGCCACCCATGCCCTCTCGCTCCGTACCATGGCCTGGACCAGGGCCGGACGCGAGAGATCCCCGCCACCGATCGCCTCCACGAGGACACGGCGGAGCTCTGCTCAAGCCGGGCATACCTCCACCGTGTCCTCCGGGCGATCCACGCAGTAGACTATCATGCCCTGGAGACTCCACTCACCATTTTCCTTATTACGGCAGCTACTTCTGCAGCAGTAAATCTAACGCTTACGTCCAAGTCATGGGCCCCAGCATCGGGCATCGTTGGTGAGGCCGGCCCCAGAGGAGATTCTACATTAAAATAGCGACGAAACACATTAGCTATACTACCAGAATCATGGAGATTCATCTGATTAGTTGACTTCCAAAACTTATTAAAATCATTAGTTGCATGGTGTTCAGCAATAATATTTAATTTTATTGGTTGCTGATTATTTTGGAACCATTTCAACTTGCATTTAAAAGATCGTCTAGAATTACACATGTCATTGTAGGTACCACCGGAGGTCGGATTATTGTTGAATAACCACATGAGGTAACATAGGCGCGCCCTCTCATGAGCGCCGCGCACATTATCTGTTCCAGCTCGTAACATATTTACCTCGCCATTTCACTCTGACATTATAGCTACATTCTGCGGCCTCAGAAAGTACCAACACAATATTGTCATACATTTTATCTATTATTGATCTATGTGTAGGATCTCTACACTTTTGATCCGCACAGTAGGTGAAATCACTAGGAAAGTCTATGTCCTTTAACTTAGAATAACAGCTATCGTGATACATACCAATCTGTCCCTGGTCACGCTCCCCCCATTTTATTTTATTTTTGAGAACGGTCTTCGTCTTTTCGTGTGGTTAGTAAACTAACCTGGTGTCAGAGTTGTAAAGCCGCCCACGGGCCTCTGACTTGGCTTCACATGCCGTCGAGAAATATCTCTCAGGCATGCCGGTTTCCTCACGATGTTTTCCTTCACCGTTTTTTGAGCAAGTGATAATCATATAATACGCACATGAATCTGAAAAGTCAGAGGTGCGTGCCTTGGGTTCGAACTCGAGACCTACGACTTGTCAGTCTGACGGTCACACCACTAGGCTACGAACGAGAACGGTGCTGGACGCACTGACCTTGGATTTCAAGAGATTGAAAAAAGAGGGTAAATGATCAGACCAGTATGTATCTTATAAAACTGAGCTACTTATTACTGAGTGACCCCGCAGCTTCAGTGACCACACAGTGATCCAACCATCGCTGGCTACCGTGAGCATCACTTACAAATGTAAATGTTTCTACTGGTAGTAACTGCATATCAATACACGACCAAGACTGATCGGCACAAAAACGTAATAATTCAGATGCAAACAACTCACCAGGATGGGCGTTGAAATCACCTAACAAATACACTGATTCTACATTTTGACTTTCAATTATGGCATTAATCTCACCTAGACATTCTGTAAACTCAATTAAATTATCTCTTGAATCGGTAAGCATATAAACAGAAAATATGATTGCCCAGCCACCGTGCGGTCTGCCTCGTAGTATACCCGCAGAGGTGTCAACCGCTGACGTACCCGTACATCCAAAACCGTCGTCAATACTGCTGAGGTACGTGAGGTCATGTGGCAACAGCCACGTCTCCTGCAGTGCTATGATGTCAGCAGTACAACATAGCCTTCTCACACAGTCTACCGATCTCACAACATTTTTACAGTTAAAGCTAATTAAGTTTACTGAACTCATTTCTGGAGCATTATTTGTGTTTACACAGCTATACTTACACGATTAGATGGTTTGATTAGTACATTCTGTTCATTGTTATCTTTATTTTCAGCAGTGTTCTCAAACTTGTTTCTGTTAAAATAAACAAACCGCCGGAATTGTATTCCTTCAGGCCAAAGTTCATCATCAAGAAACAGTGAGCTTGTGGTACAAAGATCTTATATGCGTCACATGATTTCTGTCTTCATTTTTTTTTTTTTTCTTAGTAATAGCTATGCTAGTCTTTTGTACAATATATTCCATATTATATCGCTTTCACTCGTCCCCTTGTCCACATAATTAATAAAGAGTGGAATACGATTGTCAGCAGCTCTAAATTTTGTATTTGGTACAGCTTTTCCTTTAGCCCCAACCAACCGCTGGCCAGTTTTTTTCCTTTGTACTAGTATCCATTCTTAATTAGGTTTTTCTTGTTTCCATTCACCACTGCCTCCTAAGGTTCACGTACGTTTTTATCATGGGACAAGCATCAGTGATCAATGGTTTATTTTGCTCCATATTCAATCTATTTACTATATAATTGTAGTGCAATCTCAGTATCGTTTACCTTGCGAACCGGTAGTTCCGGTGTAGGTGTGAAAGAAACACCGACATGTGTTGCTGAATGGGGTGATAAGGAAAGATCTTGTGTTCGTTTAAATGACTCATACGCAACAGCTGACGCACTACCGTTATCTTGTGGGTTCGATTTTCCTACAATGTAGGGTAGGCCAACCGGTCCACTGTCGAGACAAAAACTGTCTATTTTACAACTACCTTCTCTGTTTCGGTTAACATTTAAATCAAAGTTATTCACAATTGATGCAAGTTTTAGGTTCTTCACCAATTTTTTTTACTTCATTTAGCTTCTCTGAGGTCACGTTCATTGTCCTTTATCTCAGCCAGGTCCTTCTGCAATATCAAAATATCTTTCAACAATCTCGTTACATCGACGTGATCGAAAGTGACCGGTGGTAGTTTGTGCAGTTCCTTTGCCACAAATATCGGAATTTCTTCTGGATCAGCTTGCTTTAGTACAGATATTATGTCATACAGGTCATGACTGGATTTTCCGCTTCTTTTTCTTGTTATATTGCGCTGTTTTGTTGTCAAAGCTTCAAATAACAGGTTTTTTGCACTTTCCATGTCTTCCACCAGAAACGCAGCTGAACATATTCGAACTAAACTTTCCTCATCCATAACTTGAATTTTGTTATGGCCGAACGCCAGGACTTCATATATCACAATATTACAGTTTTTACATTTTACTAATTTAGTGACCATTTCGCACTACAAAAACGCGTCCACTCCGCTCGTCAGCGTGTCACGCGCGCACTGTGAGTTTATAAGTCTTTCCATGAGCTTAGATAAGGCCGATAGCACTGCGATAGGGCGATAGTTATTTATAGCACCACGGTCACCCCCCTTGAATATAGGGTGAATGATAGTCAATTTGAAGGAAGAAGGAAAAGTACCGGATTCAAAACAGAGGTTAAAAATTTGGCTTAAGATGGGTGACAGAAGCATGCAGTACCTATTCAAAAAGATCGTGGGGATGCCATCGTGTCCTATTGCAGCATTAAGTTTGAGAGACTTTATAACGGAAATTATCTCATCAGGGGCTTGTTCCTAACATAACGAAAGAGAGCTACTTGTGTACGTAGAGCACTTATGTGGACCCAGAAGGCAGGATGAGGGTTGGGCTTTTGTAATACAATCGGCAAGATTTTTACCAATATTAGCAAAGTAAGCATTAACATCGTTAACGGATTGGTGCGGGGATGTGGAAGAAGAGAATAATTCTGTGGGAATGTCAGTAGTGATGTTGGTGTTTGTGATACGCTTAATTGTATGCCATAAAAGTTTAGCGTTCCGTCCAGCTTTGGTCAATTCTTCAGATTCGAACAGTCTCTTAACTTTTTTGAGTATTTTATTGCAGAAGTTTCTGTATCTTACATAGGTAATTTTAATTAGTTCATTGTCAGGAGAATGTTTTTGTTTTTTATGTAGGGCATCCCTGTTTCTAATGCACCTCAGAAGCCCTGGGGTAATCCAGGGTTTTAGGATCCGCTTTGGAACAAAACTGGTTTTTGTGTTTAAGGTGATTTTTTGGGAAAAAGTTTGCACCAGGGAATTCACTGCCGCATTGGGATCAGTCATGGATAATGAAAAATCGATCGAATTGTTTACGAAAATGTGTTGCGTAATTAGATAGCTGTTTATACAGTCTACAAAAGACCTGTCTGGGTAGGCTAACTGCAAACTATGTATGTGCATGCACTGAGGAAACAGTTTAGGGCTAGTTTCTCGCACGATTATTCCAAAATGAATGTAACAAATTTTCAGGTGCCCGTACATTAATTTTGCGATAATTTTCGTACGAGAAACTGGCCCTAAGTCCTACGAATCGTTCGTCTGTGTATATTTTATATTTATTATTAAAGATGTCTTAAAATGTCTTAATAATGAATCTTTTTTGCAGGCGCAAAATCTGGATAACCGCTTGTAAAAGATCCGAAGTGATCGATAAAGACTGGGATTTTTTCAAGCAAAAATATTTGTGCAGTTTACATTTCCAGAAATGTATGTATGGTAAAAAGGACCGTCTCAAAAAATCTGCAATCCCATCACTTCATTTATCAGAAAAACCTTTACTACACGATTCCTCTACACAAGCTGTAAAATCCGTACAATACGTCAATCAACGATCTGGAAATGTATCAATATATGTTATGCCGAATGTAGAAAATAATTCTACAACAACTTATACACAAGCTGAAGACTCTTTACAATACGATATTAATCAAGTTAACATAAAAGAAGTAATAATAACTCCTACGCAGATGGAAGAATCTGAATCTGTTGAACTAGGTGTAGAAATAAAAACAGAAAATGTTGATAAAAAGATTGATTCGGGCTCCCGAGTCCCTATTTTATTTGAAGAAGATGTACAAATGAAAACAGAAATAGTTGAAAATGAAATATTACCTTTAGTGCAGTCTACACAGTCTTTACATTCCGATGATCTCAACATAATAAAAGATGGTGGAACACTTAGCAGTGATGGTAGCGTGAAAGCTGGAGTGGCTGAGTGTGTTGAAGGGACTGCTGCTGAATGTAGGGGAGTGGTCCTGCTTGATGTCGTCATTTCTGCTACAGAAACTGCTGATATCGCTGAAGCTAACTTGTACGCTGTTGACCGCGTTGAAGCAAGTGCAGCAGCTAGTGCGGCTGATAGTGCTCTAAGGTAATTTGTTTTATTATCAAGAACGCGGATTAAGGGCGTTGTTTCTGTTATGCGGATTCACGCGGGATCCCCTGAGGGGTTGCGGAGCCCGAATCGGGTTTCTGTCAAAAAACACCGCGTTGGTAGCAACGATTCGTGTCTCCGGTCACTGTCTTCGGTTTTGACATAAATTTACTTATAAAAATGTATTTTTCTTGTTCTAACTTGCACAGTCTATGAAACAGAACAAGAAAGATATACTATCGATAACAAGTCTTTAAAATTAACGAATGACGCGTAGTACACCGAAACAAATCCAAGCCGCGGGCTAGACGCTTTCGAATTTTAAATTTATTATTATTTGTGTTTTGTGCAAGTGGGAACATAAGAAAACCAATAGAAACATGCCTGGGTAAATAAATAATAAACAGTTTTTATTGCCTATACAGTGTAATTGTTAAATATTTCGGACAGAAATAGGAATTTGAACAAACATCGTTGTGGCGTCATGGCGCGGGAGCCGCTGCACATTTCGACATATTACTATTATTAAATAGATTAATGATGACCTTTTCTAAATTATATTTTTTATGTAAGCTCTTTTTTGCGTCATGTTCACCGCAAATAAACGTATTTTCTTTCTTTCTTTCTTTATAGGAATCTATCGCTATTAGCATATTTACCTATGAACATAATAAATAGTAATATATACTAATATCATTACGTATTGACATCATAATTGTGTGTCAAAGAGAAAAAGTCGTAAAATTAGCGCCAACATGGCGGCCATTAACTGAAACGATTATCGGTACAATGATTGCAGAGTCCACGTCCCACATGTCGACAACCTCGTGTGCTAAGTCAAGATACTTGTTTTTTTTATCTTTCTCAGCTTTCACGAGATTCTGGTCATGAGGGACCGCGATATCAACAATCATTGCACGGCGCTCTCGTCGATCTATCACCACAATATCAGGCTTATTGGCTACAATAGTCCTGTCAGTGATAAGATAATAGATCGATCCCAGTACAATGTGGCATGACCATTCTCGAGAACTGGGTCGGGCACATACCTGTATTATGGTACTGCGGACTCCACAAGGTTGTACTGCAAGGCAAGTTGCTGGTGGATAATCCTAGCCACTAGATTGTGTCTGTGCAAGTAGTCGCCGTTAGCAAGTCGAGAACAACCGGAAACAATATGTCGGATTGATTCACCGGGACGGTGGCATGCCCGACAGTTGTCAACCGTACCGTCCTTGACAATGTATTTCCGATAATTATTCGTTAACGTATAACTTCATCCATAATCGCACAGACAAAACCTTCGGTTTCCCCAAAGAAGTCACCAAAACGCAGCCAGGATACAGACGCCAAATTGTCAACATCAGGTCCATGGAGGGCCCGGAAAAAGCGTCCGTGAAGCTCTTTGCCTTGCCATACTACCTTACGAGCGTTAGTATCAAGCACAGCAGGTTTGCGCCAGTTCTCTTTCGCCAAGGAAAGCGGGGTGAGGCCTTTGTCCACTGCGACCACATCTCGGTGCATCCCCACGTCAGTTTGAAGGAAATATTCCCTGAGACTGCAGATCTCGCGGTTGTGGACGGTTTTGGCATTTAAGAAACTTCGACCCCCACACTTCCGCGGGATGTACAGTCTCATCACTGATGATCGTGGGTGATGCATCCGATTTGCTGTCAGCAATGTATGGACCTTCCTATCCAGAGCGTCAAGTTCCGTCTGAGTCCATTTGAGTATGCCGAAAGAATACATCAAAACCGGCATGACCCAGCCGTTGAAGGCACGCACCTTGTTTCCGCGTGATAAAAGACTATTAAACACTTTATTCAGGCGGCCAAAGAAGCGCTCCCTCAACGATTGTTTCATGTCGGCAACATTGATGCCTAATGCTTCCGAACTACCCAAATACTTGTAGGTTTCGGTTGAGGAGAGGGATCTAAGGTGTATGGAATCCGAGAGTTGGTTTCCCACGGATTCCATAATCCTCCCTCGCTTTACATGCATGACTGCACATTTGTCTACACCAAATTCCATCCTGATGGCGCTACTGAACGTTTCTGTTACTTTCAGTAACTCCATCAGTCGCAAATTGTTAGGAGCAAAGAGTTTCAAGTCATGTAAAGGAGGTGAGATATCACCTGACCACCTCTTCTCAACCGATAGCCTAGACCTGAGTTCTCCAAAAGTGTGCTTAGAGGATTCAAGGCTAAGCAAAACCAAAGCGAACTCAAACTATCGCCCTGGAATATTCCCCGTTCAATCCTGATCGGTTCATTAATCCCCCGGATCTGTCGACATCCTGGATACAGAAGAACCTTCCTCCACTTCCCCATACATGACATCAAGAAGGTGCGTAGAGTTACGTCTATTTTGTACAATTTCAGTACCCTAATGAGCCATGTATGTGGCACCGAGTCATAGGCCTTCTTATAGTCTATCCAACATGTCGAAAAATCCTTCCGGGTTCTAAGAACCTGTTGGCTTATGGCCATGTCTATAAGGAGCAGCTCCTTAGTACTGCGGGACCCATTCTTACATCCATTCTGAGACACAGACATAATTGAGTTGCTATAAATATGTTGTGCAATTTTTGCTCTAAGAATGGATGTAAGCACTTTATAGACCGTCGGTAAACATGTTATTGGTCTATAGTTTTTGGGTTCCGTTGAGACTGTGTCACAACTGTGTGTGTGTGGTAGTGACACAGTCTCAACAGATGACTGGAATTGTGAGGCTAAACAGGCGTGTGACCTTTGTAGCCATTTAATCCAGAAATTGTGCAGTCCGTCCGGTCCTGGAGATTTCCAGTTAGGCAACGGACGGACTGCACGGGCCACATCCAGAGGACTAATGAGGATAGCCTCCATGGCTGGTATTAAATCACACGCCTGCTCAACAACACGCATCTGACGCATCCAATCACCTTCAGTGTGACTGACGGGCACCGACCAAATGCTTCGCCAAAAAGCACTCATGGCATCCTAATCTGGCGGGTGCACGTCAGTCACACCTTGAGTGGGAATGGGCCGCTCCTATGCTCTGTATACCCACCTTTCATCGCTCTGGAACATGCGGTTCTGAGTGTACCGATCCACTCTTCGCCTATACCGACGAATACGGTTTGCCCATGCATAAACTTTCTGCTTCAGGAAGTCGATGCGCCCTGTGACACAGGAAAAATATTCTCGAGGACTAATACTAGTTCCCGAGAACGCCCGTCTCACAAAGCGCATCACCCTTGGGCGTGTATTGCCCTCCCTGAAGCAGAGAAGCTTCCCGATGAGTACCCTGGCCTCATTAATACGACGCTCAATCCTGCACTGCCAGGCTGGCGCGGCAGCTTTCGGTCGTATAGCTCGGTCAGTGTTTGGAAATTTGACACGAGCAATACGACAAGCCGCAGCAGCCGTGTAGTACAAGATTGAGTGTGTATCGCAAAGGTCTGCGCTGCTTTCGATAAAATTTGGTAACAGCGCATCCAGGGCACACACCAGTGCTCTGTTTCTTTTATTCATGGGCAAACGGGGTAGCCGTGGTCTAAGGTCAGGTGATATGAACGGGTACTCACTTATATTATTATTTTTGTCATTATTTTTATTATTATTTATTTTTTGTTTACTTAGGCCGGTAATGTGGTCGGGTTAGCTGATCAGACATGTACAATTAGTGAAGTTTCATATTGTTTTTAGAATGGCGAAATACGCCGCTACGGACCGCTCCGTAGCGGCGTATTTCGCCATTCTAATCTATTCTAATTCCAGGAGTGTGACCCCCGTAGCGGGTATAGAACGCGGACCGAACCGGCAAAGCGCGGCTCGGCGGGCCTTGCTATTAGAAAGGCTTAGGGCCACCCCGGTCCGCGATCTGCAGTCCTCACCGCCACGGCAAGTTTCATTTTCATAGCGTTACCTACTATATTTATTTAGTTACAGTGGAGTAAATTGTATTTCTTACTTTAGCCTCCACGCGCTCCCCGTTCAGGCGACACATGGAGGGTCGCTCAATGTGCGCGGCGACTCCGTGCTGCTCGAGCAGACCCCAGGTGATCACCTGCGCATCGGAGAAGCTAGGCAAGCCAGGCAACCCAGCCTGGACTTGTCTCTCTGGTAAGTTAACTCTCCTTCCTAGAGTATCTCCATGGTACGTGGGTGGCAATATACATGATAATATGGTTATATTTTTACGATATTGTTTTTACTCACAGTTCCGATGTGGTTGAGCGTGTGGAGGCATTGGACATGTCTGAGGACGAAGCAGCGGAGCTGCTGGAGTTGGATCCCTGGCATGTCAAGAGGTGGATGCGGGACCTGCCGGGGGCCAGCGACACACCGGGGACCAGCGACACGCCGAACAGCAACACGGTTTTTCTTGCTCCTCTCGCGCCTAGCGCCAGATCTGAGGTGACTGTCGCTGCCGAAGTTGTCGTTCGTCCATCAACTTCGACGGTGACAGCACTTTCACAGACGGTGCCTAGGTGTGATGGCAGTGACTTGGACAGCGACTTCGATGACGAATTCGATGTCCCGGTCATGCCAGTTGTCGGGAGGGATCTCCCTGACACCGAGGAGTTAGAAGAACCGTTACAAGATTTGGTAAACGAGATTGATACGGGGATGGATGACGCTGCCGATTATCTTTTGGGTACGTCGGCTATTTTCACGTGGTCACCGGACTTTGATTCGTTTAGGGGTGTTCGTGGGGAGTTCTCAGGTCCTACCCCTGGGCCAATCAAAGACTACGAGACGCCTTATGATGTCTTTACCGACATATGGGATGAGGATATCATAAGGTTGATCGCCACGGAAACTAACCGATATGCCCATCAGACAATCGAGACCATGCGTAACTCAGGGACTTTGAAACCATCATCTCGCCTTCATTTGTGGACTGACACTAATGCAGACGAAATAATGGTTTTTTTCGCGATGTTGATGTATATGGCTATCGACCCTCGTACGTCGATAACTGAATATTGGACATCAGATGAAGTTCTCCAATTACCGGGGTTCAAGAGTATTATGTCCTTTAATCGGTATACTCTGTTGAATAAGTGTCTTCACTTTGTGGACAATGTCGCTGTCGAGAGTCAGCAATTGTCTCAATCTGGACTATCTTCTTCAGCAGGGGTGTCACGTAGGCTGGGTAAGTTGGCACCTATTATTGAACATCTCGGAAAAAAGTTCAAAGCCTTGTACAACCTACGACCTGACATCAGCATCGACGAGTCTTTGACCTTATTCAAGGGCCGTTTGTCCTGGGCCCAAACAATAAGGTCAAAGGCTGCGCGATTTGGAATCAAGTCATATGAGCTATGTGAGTCCCGCACTGGCTATATGGCTAATTTCCAAATCTACACGGGCAAGGATGACAGTTCCGATGGTGATCTATCACTTGGCGTCAATTTGGGGGGGAAGAGCACGGAAGTGGTTCTTGAACTATTGCAAGGTCTTGAACATCGAGGGCATTGTGTGGTGATGGATAATTATTATAATTGTCCATCATTAGCACGATACCTCAAGAGTTTGGGCTTTGATTGTTTAGGAACCCTTCGTGCAAACCGTCGAAACGTCCCTAGTGACATAAAGGTGTCGAAGGAAGTAAAGAAGGGGACTATTATATCTCGCCATTCTGGAGACGTATCCATCATTGCATGGATGGACTCCAAGATAGTGAATATAATATCCACCTATCACAGACCCGATACCTATATGGGAACTAGGGCTGGTAAACCGATGGAGAAACCGGTATGTGTAAAAGATTACAACACGTCCATGGGGGGTGTTGATCTCAAAGATCAAAAACTCTCCATGTATCTGTTGGAGCGAAACAGAGGCGTGAAATGGTACATGAAAATGTTTAAAAGATTACTGAATGTGAGTATACATAATGCGCTTGTGATGTACCAAAGTTCTCTGAAACGTACAACTGATAAATTGCCTGTGACGCATCGTGAGTTCCGCTATGCGCTTGCTGAATCTCTACTTAAACGGCATCGCCCCTGTTCAATAGAGATCCGTCAGGCACCAGTGGGAAACGTGAGGCTGAGGCGAAATATCATGCACGAGCCAGAACACTTGATGGGACGTGAGAATACAAAGAGATGTGTGATTTGTCAACGGCAGAAGAAATCCAAAGCCGTTCACTCAAGGTGCATCACGTGTGATGCATATCTTTGTTTTGGGGACTGTTGGAGAATTTGGCATTCTGCAACAGAGCTCCCAGGCGTAGATATACGTGGGCGGAAACGGAAGCGCAAAGAGTAAACGTTTTTGGGGTGTGGATGTGGATTACGGCTGTGTTTGAATGTAATGGTGATCCGGGGCTCTCGCATGAGGGTCACGTTTCGACGGGACGCCTAACCGTTTATTTATCTCGTTTACTACTCCTTTCGTTGCTGTTATCGGGGGCGTTACGACTATCGGGGACGAAACGGTAGCGTGGTAGCGCCTTTTGGCGTCTTCATTGATATCTGACCGATATCAGTCTGGGTTTGTGCATTGTGAATGATATCTTACGGGACAGATATCAGCCTGGGTTTTTGCATTGCGAATGATATCTTACGGGACAGATATCAGCCTGGGTTTTTGCATTGCGAATGATATCTTACGGGACAGATCAGTCTGGGTTTGTGCATTGTGAATAATATCTTACGGGACAAATCAGATTTTGTAAATAAGACCCACGATAAGTACGGGACAAACCTTTCTAAACATTTGTAAATTTTGCTAAAATCTGGGTGAAATCTAGACAAACCTTTCAGTATACTAGCTGTTACAATAAAGTGTACCTATCTTATTTTTTCACAACATATGTTCATAAATGTACGAAAACATTTGTAAATTTTGCTAAAGTCTGGGTAAAATCTAGACGAACTTTTCATTATACTAGCCGTTACAATAAAGTGTACCTATCTTATGTCTTTTTTTGTGTACAAAAACATATATTTTTATTGTTTTATTATTTAATATATACATTCCTTGAAAAGAAAATGCATTTTATTTCAAACCTTTCGAAGCCCTTTCTTAGATATCATTGAGAAAGGAAGATTGCTGTACTTTGAGATAAGGCACTAGCAGCTTTTATCATTGCTTCTCGCCAAATTTCATGATCCTAGGTCAACGGGAAGTACCTACCCTGTAGGTTTGATTCCCTTTGCGAATGTATGAGAAATGTGACATAAATGTCTATATCTTTTGATTGCGTAAGCAAGATTGACGCCACATCAACAAAACAGCGGACAAAAAAGTGATTCGTTTTTTTCCTTTTGAGGTACGGAACCCTAAAAATTAGCTATAAAAGACTTGATCGAAACCACGAGCGAATCCGAGGGCAACACACCTAGGCAACTAGTACATATAAATAAATCGGTTCATAATTCACATAAATATCTACATTCATAAAAATAAACAATACTTACAGATGAACCTCCTACTATCCTGAAGTCGGTAAAATAATAAGAATAACATAAAGTATTTAGAATAAATTAACATGACAAACAGAAAATGTATCAATAATAATCATAATAACAAGATTTCGTTAGGTAAGTTTTTGTGTCTGGGGTTTTATTTTCGTTTTTTTGCCACCGACTTCCGACATCAAAGTTATTTTTCACTTTGTAGTGTTTTTTTTGGAAGTCGGTTTTATTTTTTGTGAAAAAGTTTTTTTAAGTATGACGCTTACGTCACGGCTTACCATTCATGGGCTTTCCCGCGGATTTCTATTCCATACAGTTTATTAAGCAGTACTTTAAATTGTACCTTGTCGTACGCTTTGGTCATGTCCAGTAATATCCCTACGGCGTATTCCTTGTTATTTATAATATTAAGGGCTTCCTGAATATATTTATAAATAGCTAATATTCTTTTCATATTATTCATATTTATAAATAGCTTCCGACATCAGCTATTTATATTATATAAATAGCTGATGTCGGAAGTCGGTGGCAAAAAAACGAAAATAAAACCCCAGACACCCGACTTCCGAAATCAAAGTTATTTTTCACTTTGTAGTGTTTTTTTTGGAAGTCGGTTTTATTTTTTGTGAAAAAGTCGCCAAAAGAAAACGCCGCCACCATCACCGGTGTCGATTGCGTTGCCTTCATTGTAAGTTGGCTTACTTACCAACTTTTATGTTTATCTCTAAACATTAGGGGTTAAAGTATGAAATTGCCGATTTGTACCTACTGAAAAACTGAAATTCGAAATTCTTTTCAATTTCTATTCAAAATTAAATATTTTTAATTAATCATAATAATTACCATTATTATCTATACATTGCTGCCTTCATTGTAAGTTGGCTTACTTACGAACTTTTATGTTTATCTCTAAACATTAGGGGTTAAAGTATGAAATTGCCGATTTGTACTGAAAAACTGAAATTCGAAATTCTTTTCAATTTCTATTCAAAATTAAACATTTTTAATTAATCATAATAATTACCATTATTATCTATACATTGCTGCCATCTAATAGGAAGATCATTTATGCCTTTGCGATAGAACTCTCGTGATCTGGATTCGACAAACTGTGTGAACCATAGATATAATAAAGAAGGAGATATGGCGTGGAGTTCAAAATGTATAGAAAACCGATGAAGCCACAATTCTCCCTCCATATCGCTAATATTGCACACACAGTTCTGTCAAAACAATACTACGAACAAGTGCACACACGCGCCATCGATAACTCAGTCATTTAAATATAAACCTTATTATTTAAAACACAGCGTACTTTTTCCGTATAATTACTCACACTAAAACAATTATCATTGTTTGTTGTCGGGACTCGGGGGCGGATACGACATAGTGCTTGACTAAATCGAAGAGTTATCGATAAATATATCGATAAATTTACTATAAAGGTTTTGGAAATAAAGTAATCAAAAACGATATGAAACCAACAAAACATTATTTAATTAATTAATAAAAATATTTTAAAAACAATTACAAATCAAACGACACGTAGTTATATATGATTATGATGCCATAAAATGTTCAAAAAAGAGATTCTCGTTTTTGTAGAGAACCAGTTAGCTGACCTTCCTATGGCATCAATCCATTGATTTTTTACTTGCTTCTTTTGGGAAACTGAAACGGTACAATTACAATTTGTTAGTGACTTACTGAATTATATAGGTATACGAAGCTAATCATAAACTTGTAAGTTTGCAGGCTCTTAAAAAACCCGTATTTTTAAGAAATTAAATTCTTCTTTCTCTAGTAACTAGGGGTTTATGTGACAATAACACACACGCATGCATAAGAAATAAATAGCATGAATGTTGACCTATTGCCAAATCTTTAATAATAACCTTATTAAAAGTA
Organism: Xanthia togata; assembly: GCA_963853775.1. NCBI lineage: Eukaryota > Metazoa > Arthropoda > Insecta > Lepidoptera > Noctuidae > Xanthia > Xanthia togata. The sequence continues at coordinate 7,828,199 of OY970811.1, forward strand.
ATTTTCATATTATAATTGTTTATTTTAGAGCATGCATGACGTCACAATATGGCTTCAAACCCTCTTTAGAAATTCTGCGGCATAATACATAATTATGACTATATGATGCTGATTATTATAATGTATACGAAGCTAATGGTGCATTTATGAAGACTTCAGTAAAATACCATAACCATAACAAATGACGAAGTAACTTAAGGCATTACATCTCATAATTCAAACCCAAGGACATTCCATAGACTAAACTAAACATTATTGAACTTACTTCACGATATTTGGTTACGCATTACGCTGTAAAATAATAAAAATGGGTAAAAATGCATAGAGCCACATCGGCCTTCCAATCGGATTACAAGAGTTAACAAATTGAAGAAAAATCAATTAAATGAAATTGTAATATAACAATTCGCAGTCGACTTTCTTGTCGATAGACTTTGTCAGACCTCCACGAGCACATCACTAGCTCGCGCTCAAATACGGCGAACCGGAGCAGCGGACGCACCATGCGACATTACGGCTTATTGAGGTTTCGTTATGTCAGATTTACATTGCTTGTTCAGTCACTCGGTGACAGACTGAGGTGGTTGTAAAAGAGCAATGTATTTATTGCAAAAATAATACTGTCGGGATAATATAGGAAAACAAAAATAAAGTAGTACAACTCAAATATATTTTACAGCTTGTTGTTTTTCGTGATTTTTAAGACAAATATTGTAAAATACTTGTATTTACCTGTGGTAACTGGTGCTATGACTTCGAAAAACTTTGTTTTGGCTTCTATTTTTGCACGAACCCACTTAACAAGACGGCATAATCGTTTTTTTTTACGATCGCGGTTGACAACACACTAACTCGCGGTGACGGCCATTTTTTCAATACCTGAGCGAAAAGCTCAACTCCACGTGGTTGGCGACACGCCCCCTTGCCACTTCTCCTGTTTTTAATATTTCTGTGGTGTGAACGCATTTTGTACTGCCTCCTGAGAAGAAAACTTTTTATCACGTACAAAATTGTCCAAATCACGAAAGAAATGGTAGTCCGTTGGAGCAAGGTCTGGCGAATACGGAGGATGACGAATGGTTTCTTATTGCAGTTCCTGTAGAGTTAAAACGGTTTCTCGTGCTGTATGAGGTCTCGCGTTATCATGAAGCAATAATGGTGAAGATCGATTCATGAGTCGGGGCTGTTTCACTGCTAGTTTTGCTATCACTGTTCGGAGTTCGGCACAGTAGACATCTGCCGTTATTGCTTGACCAGATCGGAGAAAGCTATAGTGAATACTGAGACCACCAAACAGTTACCATTACCTTTTTATTGGTAGGGGAGTGGGGGCAATGGGAGTCATACCTATAAGAAAAACTCTTTGCTTTAATCACCAATTCAATTCTTCTTGAAGTCTTATAATTTGATATTTTTTGCAATTCATTTAAAACTAATCAGGTATCAAGTTAGATAAGTTTTTTTTGGTTATCATCACCAGTCCCATATTTAGAATTAAAAAACAAAAAAGTAGTTTTGACTCAAATAACCCACATATGAGGGCAATGAGAATCAGCCCATGGGGTAATCGTAGTCAAAATTTAAAAACAAAGAAAAATAATAATATTATAAAGAGGAAAGATTTTTTTGTTTGTTGTGCCGAATAGACTCTGAAACTACTGGACCGATTTTAACAATTTTTCACCAATAGAAAGCTAAATTATCAGGAAGTAACATGCCATAATTTATTTTCAAAAAAATTAGAGATCCATAAGAAAATAGCAGTGATGTAAACCAAAGTATCAAAATGTTTCCTATAAAATTCATTATTTGGCGTGCGCTGAGAAAACTATAGATGATACTCGTACATAAAAATGATGTAGTACATGATTAGAGTACTCATTATTACCTACAAAAAAGTCCACAACATAATATATCTAACTATCATAGGTCACAAGCAGCTTTTGTGTTCTAAAATTTAATTAGATCGCGCCGCCGCCGGTAGAAACAAAAGTTGGTACAAACCAGGTTGGTTGGTTGGTGGGAACAAGAATTAATACTATGATACGAATAGTATCATAGTATTAATTCTTATTCAAATAAATAGTTTTACCTACAAGTTTATTTATGTAGCAGTAAAACACTTTTTAATTCATTCTAATTGGACATTAAATTTCGGTTTTTTTTTTTTTTTTTTTTTTTTTTTTTTTTTTTTTTTTTTTTGATTTCGTTCGGGTCGGTCGTTGGACGTCAAAGAGCGTGGTCGTGCCGGGAGCGAGTTCCGTCCCCAAAAAAAAAAAAAAAAAAAAAGCAGCGAACCTTGCTTGCACATGTGGCGCGGCGCTTGCAGGCAAAATCGAACATCGATTCTTTGTTTTGATACTGCTGTGACTTTAAAATAGTGAAATAAATACATTAAAATAGTGCTAAAGTGAGGTGCGTGCCTACGACGACCTACGTACGTTCCTAACCTCAGGCGAGCCAAGAAACCCAACGTAATCTGGTGAGAGCTTTCCATTTCCTTCAGGGTGTCGCTTCCCTTTGCAAAATCGTTATTTTATTTAATAGATCAAGGGTCATATCGATTGACTGGCGTTTTATGTCAAGCGCACATTCAATCTTTTTTTATATTATTTTCTAAGCTAATGTTATATGCTCATAACAATATACTATATGTTATAGGCATATGAAATATATCATGGCAAGATAAACTAATCTACAAAATGATTATAACAAAATAACAGTATCGCTTTAGATTTCGTATAAAAATTAGTTTCATGCTGCATTATAACATCAAGCTTTCTTCATTAGCCTTACAAAAAGGTTACGTTACGTTTCTTCAACAAATATAACTTCTGACAGCTATTAATCAAGATTTATTATACCCGCATGCTCGGGCAGGACTTCGGCCGGGGTTTTTTTTTTTTTGTGACAGAATCCGCATGAGTGGCCCATTCAACAAAAAACAAAATTTCTAAGTCTGCATAACAATATCCATTGCTACAGAAAAACTAAGAAGCAATCATAAATCTCCGGGCAACCCGCAGCCCTGTCAAAGTTTTGTATCCCTCGAAACGAAACCTACTTTAATATCCAAACAAAAGTTTTTACAATGGTAATAATTAGCGCCCATGCAAAAAGATGGTAACTGCCTGTTTAGGGCAATAGCCCTTTATATAAATAACATAATGGGGATGACGTTCGACCACGTGTCTGTCCACCGAGACCTCGCTATCATGTTTCAACAAACCGAGGTGGCGACGAGTTTAAATAACGACAACATACTGGTGTATTCACCTACATACAAGGACCAGCATTATGACAGCAGGGTCATGATTGCCGATGAACAATACAACAATATAATGACCGACAATACAACGATGAACAATCAACTAAAACTTGATTAGACAAAAACCAAGGAAATATACTCTAGTCGACTTTAACGATCATATTTCTAGATAAAATATACTTAATTCGCAACGCAAAGGGCTGAGTCCCCAAATCTACCAAATCTACACCATGAATATTGTAACTACAATCGGGAAAGGTTAATGGATATAGCCAATAGGGAAAAACTGCAATAAGAAACAACAAAAGTGAGATCATCATGCAGGATAACATGGTCTAAGGGCAGGCAGAAATCCCTATTGGATAACATTATTATTACGTCACAGGTAACAGAAAAACTCTTAGGGAAACCTCCGATCATAAAATAATCTGGGGACAGCTTCAAACAAGTCGAATTTTAAACAAAGCTGAAAGCACCAAACGCTAGACACAAAAGAATCGGACAAAAACTGAGATCAAAGATTTCAACCACAAACAATGATACCAAAAAATCCACCAAAACAAAAAACCAAGCACGCATAACAAAAAAACTGGAAAACATAGAAATCAGCTCAGCGGATGAAAGCATCAACATACCATGGAGCTCCATAACTGGAGTTTTAAAAGTGACTAACTACCCAGGAAACCTTGATTTTTCAGCCGAGTAACTGTAGGGATCATCCAATAGCTCTTGCTAACCTACAAAAGGCCAAACTCTTACAAAGAATCTGATAATTCAAATAGACATAATCGTGTAAAAGAATGTCAGGCAACAATTCAAAAGGTTAAACGCCAAGAGGGCAAAAAAGAATACAGCGCAATTCTTTACCGGACTGGGTAAACACCCTTCAAAACGCATGCAGATAAGTACGTTATTTATGTTACAGGAGAAACAAGTTAGAAACAAAACGCCGGAAAAAACGGGTCCATATTGGCTCAACTAAAGTTCTTTACCCGAAATTGTTCTTCCTAACGATTTGTAATCCGAATGATCACTCTTCCTAAAATTTTTCATCCTAAAGTTTTCATTCATACTATTTGTAGTGCTACCGGCGATGTTCATAACACTCATGTTTCCGAAAATTGTAATTAATAATATCATTAATGTAAATATATTTAAACTCCTACTGTTTTTTATCATAACGCTTTTATCCCTAAACATAATTACCATAATATTTTCACTCATACTCAGAAACGATTTGCAAAAATAACACTTTTTTGGCAAAAAATTCTAAGTCTTCGCTCCGTAGCGCCCCCAATGCTAAACTCCAACCGAAAATCATAAAACACGACTCATTTACGGTTATGTTTATGGCCTGGGAGTTTATACCGCAGTTTTAACCGTACCTAAACCAATAACTATAGGACTGATTCGGTTCTGGCACTTCGCCGGCCGCTGCCGCGGCACGCTCGCTTCGCTCGCTCGGCTCGTGCGTTGTGGTCACAGTTCTAACCTAACCTAAACCAATAATTATGAATAAGACCGATTCGTTTCTGGAACTTGACTGAATGACTGGAGCGTGACTCTGGCTTCCAAAAATACACCAATAAAAGTGATTATTTGAAAGCTATAGCCGCTAATATTAAACTAATTTAATTGAAAAGTGTATATGAAAACATGTATTTAACCACTTGTACCATGGTACTATTATTCTTAATGTATGTTATGTGACAATAAAGTTACGCAAAATTAATGTATTTATTACTGATTATTATGAATAAAAAGAAATCTAAACAAAAAGATATGACTTTGAATAATAGTGTAAAAGATGGTTATGTCGAGAAAATATAGGAAAACAAATAAAAGTATAATAGATGTTTATTGCTACTGACATTATGAAGTTGAATGCTTCGGAATTATGAACATTAGAGACAGAGTAGTTAGGAATTGTGATTGTTAGGATGAAAAATGTTAGGAAGAACATTTTCGGATTTTCAATTATCGGAGTTGAAAATTTAGGTGAACTTTGGCGCACCCGGAAAAAACGCATATACACCAATACCAATGTCCAAAAGGGAAAAAATTCAAAAAAAATAAAAAAATCGAGGGCCTACCTTTACCGCCGATAATAATAACAAAGCCGTCAACAGCCACGCAAAATGATGGACCCACAGTGGATGACGTAATGGGAATCATTAACAGCATACGGAACGGGACAGCCCCAGAAACAGACAAAGTGGTAATTGAGCTCTACAAAGCAATGCCACAAATTTTAATTTATTTTATTTTATTAGGAAAACAGACAATCGTACATTGTATAATACATCTAGATCTACAGTGTGCTATATGAAATGTTTATTCCACTACGTTTCCACATGATACTAGCTTAAAAAATACAGATATCGTAAAATTACTTGAAATAAATATTTGATATCAATAAAATCATTTCGTAAACTAAATAAATAAGTTATAAAATAAATAAGTAGTTTTTTAATTTAAGTTTCGATAGGGCAAACACATCGATATCATTAAAATTATTATTATAAGCCTGAACCAATTTCTGGAGCGGCACTCTCTCCCCCGCATTTTTACGACAGGGAGTTGTAGCAAACAGTGGATAAGAGTGTGTCTCACGTCTCATTACTATTCTAGGTACAATAAAGCAAATTTTACTAATTAAGTCAGAGCAATCAAACCTATTATGCACAAGTCCATGGAGCATCATTCCTTGAAGCAACAAGCGTCTCGAGCATAATGTTAATAGGTTAAACTTACTCAAAGCGTTATAATATGGTAAATGTACGGTGCGACATTTGTACTGCAATTTACTGAGGAAATTACGCTGAACTCTCTCAATTGCAATCTCATATTTACTATAATATGGATCCCAGATCATACAAGCATATTTAACATGTGGGCGAACTAAGGAATGAAATAAATACAGACAGAGACGTGGTTGGTCGTTTAAAGTCTGACGTGGATCTCATAACAAATGTTACAGGAAGCCGCCACCAAACATTTGAATAAAGCCTGGACACAAAATGAAGTACCCGACACATGGCAAGACACAAAGCACGCAGGTACCTATTCCGAAACAAACTTACCCTAAAGATACAAACGATTATCGCCGAATAGCGGTTTGAAATACGGGTTACAGAATTTACGCCTCCTACATACAAAAATAAAAATAAAAAATATATGAAATAATAAAAGAATTGGGCCAAGCGGCTCTTTTAAACATCACATCTACAGATGTCCACATATTTCCGCTGTGAAGGAAGCGGGATGAAGAATGGCGTGCAGGAAAAACAATTTATGTACTCGCTCTGAAAATAGAAAAAGCTTTTGACAATGTCGACCGCCAAGCACTGCGTGACACGAAATAAATTAATCTGAATCTGATATTTTAATGCAACGTACTAGAAAGAAAGAAAAGAAAAAAATCAACTTGAATGGACACGACTGAAGACCGATACAAGATCAAGAAGACGGCCAGCGAGATATACAAGAATCCTGAAACGGACAACGAGTCTTCTGATGAAGATATAGAAAACAGTAAAGTGTAACACATTACAACAGTAAGATAGAAAAAAGCCTAGAAAGCAGCGTAACTCCGCCAAAGGCTTCACAGGCGAAGATTGACTGAGTCAACTGGCGGCGACGTAAAAAGATGCCCCATCCATTGATAAATATCACCCGTCTCTCCACTAGTCCATTGCTTACTCAAGGATGCATATCCGGTATGGCTCGTAAATCCTTTCCTATCCTAAGGGCACGTCTTCCCTACCATTACCGCGCCCCCCGGTCTACTCCTTGATATGCAATAGCCTGTGTATCACCATGAAACATGAGGCTCCAGGGGCTAGTGCAAATCTTGGGGTTCATTCGATTTATCGAGTCTGGTTAAACCACGCTGGGATCGGTGCATTTCATTCATGCATTCATTTCATTCATTCATTCATTCATTCATTCTAATTGGACATTAAATTTCGAAGTTATCACGAGTATAAAATTGCAGTACCTACGCGAACTTTTCGACGCGCCGCCCGCCGTCAAAGGTTAATGTCTACAAGGTGTAGGTATGAGTTTGATGCCACAAATACAGTTTTTATATTTTTTGTCTATTTGTCTGGATGTAGGATATTCCGGATTTGCACAAAAACGACTAAAAGGATTTGGATGAAAGATGCGTTTTAGACCAAGCTCTCAACAGTGATGAAACTTATGCCATCTGAAAGCTTTTGGGATATTATTTAATTTATTCTATGGCAGCTAAGTCGAAATCGAGCGCGAAAATGGTGTTTTGGAACATTGAAAAAGGTTAGGGTAGGGTAGGTAGGTAGATATTGGAGGTGGCCCGCAGAGGCGGGGATCGCGGTAGTCGCATTAAATCCCGTGATCCCCGGCGCAAGTGTGAGACATTACACCGGGGTGGTTTTAGTCAGTAAGAGTCTGACAGACTCGTCCGCCCTCCCCAGGGTGAAGGACATCAATGAGGATTTCCCCACGTAATCAAAAAAAAATGTAGGTAGATAGAGTAGGACCGGTAAGTATGTACCTAGGTAGGTAGGTAGGGTAGGTAGGTACCCTTTTTAGTTAGGTTAGGTTAGGTTCGCCGTGCCATCCCCCCCGAAGGGTTCCCGCATTGTCGTTGCGGGGGGGCTCATTAGCCGTGGGTGCCCAACCACGGTGAAGCCAAGAGGAACCCAAGGAGGGGCCGCTCGTCAGGGCTTTTAGACCCAAGCCCATGACGTAGCGGCCAACGTGTAGGTTGCGGTGGCGACATCGCAACTGAGGCGGGCCGCGATGTCGTATATCTGGGGCATCGCGGCTGCGGTTTCGGGGCCGCGGCTGGAGAGGTGTATTGCGGTACAGCGCTCTCCCTCCCTGCCGCGGCCTTGACGGGGTCGCCACCGTCCGATGGCGAACGCGGTGGGGCCGCAGGGGAAGAGGAGTGTCGGTAGGTCGTAGGCCGCTCTCCCTATCCTCTGCGGCCGAAAATTGGTAGACGGCGGGGCCAATTACCTGACCCGTCGAAGAGGGGCCAAGGGCGCCTAGACAAGGGGCTGTCTGGCGCCCATGTGCTGGTTTGGTCCCTGGGTTGGTCACGGCGTGCCATGTGTTCTGGTGCGCCGGTGATGAAGGAGGAGGGGCCCGCTGCGGCGGGCTGGCACCAGTCGGGGGTTGCGGAAGATTCTTTCGTTCCCGCGACCCCCGGCGTAGGTGTGAGTCGGAACACCGGGGTGGTTTTTAGTCAGTAAGAGTCTGACAGACCCCTCCGCTCGCCCCAGGCGGAGGACATCCATGAGGATTTTCCACCCCGGAACAAAAAAAAAAACAAAAAAAAAAAAAAAAAAAAGGTTCGCCGTGCCATGCGGGGGAAACACCGTTTTCGCAGGGTGATGTTAGCGGTGTCCTTGGACATCTCCAACGCATTCAATACCCTTGCGTCATTTTGGACCCAACTCTCAGTCAACAGTGATGAAACTTATGTCATGTGAAAGCCGGTGCCGTCCCGCCTCTACGGGCCACTTCGAGTTAGAGGGGAGTGAGGTGTTAAACTCCCCCCTTACATTATAGAAAGGCGCGCGCGGAACACTACGCGCCACCATCTCGGGTCATAAGAATGAATTAGGGAGCTACGGATTTCCTCAGATCCATCGCCCCTGGACCCATTTAAAGGGGCTGGAAGAGGGCGTTATCCGCCCTCCACCGACGTCCGGTGCGTCTGCTGCGGATCGGGTTAGCGGAAGCAATCTGCCGCTCCCTTTCCGCAGCCTCCTTCTGCGAAATGACTGTTTCGAAGAAGGATACCAATGCGTCCCAGGACTTCTCGCTGCCGACTATCGAGTCGACATTGGCTGGGAATCTAACCTAACCTTATTTTGGATGTTCCAAAACATCATGTTCGCGCTCGATTTAGATTTAACTGCTATAGTATAAATTAAATAATACCCTAAAAGCTTTCACATGGCTTACGTTTCATCAATGTTGAGAGTTGGAACCAGACTCCATACAAAGTTGCCCATGGTCTTTTGGCACACAAATAGATTTTAACCTGGATTACCACATATGGTACTTTTAATCCCAGTAGTATGCGTTGCCTTGGGACATTTTTCGAAATCCACGCGAGCGAAGCCGCGGGCAAAAGCTAGTTACAAATAAAACATCAGGAAATCAAATAACTAGGAATATCGGTCGATAACTAGCTTTCTCATTAACAATACCTATTTATTGACAAGTCTAATTGAAATAAATGCCTAGTCTTGTCTCCATGTGCTTTCATAAAATCTTTTTCCCTACACACCATATTCATTTTATCTTTTTCTTTCAAGGTTGCCTGCTAATAAACGGAAAAAGAAAAAAACAATTGGTGTGGAAAATTTAAAGATGTTAACATAAACTGTTCATATTTTTGTTCTTTTAACTTTGAAGAATCATAATATTTCAACCGGATACTCAATAAAGTAACATTATGTGACGATGCTTTACCTTCACGAACCTTATCGGTAAGTAACATGTTATAAATTTGTCTATGATTATCTAGTGGCTGGTGTTGAAAATGATGGTGATGTCCGCATTTGCAATATTTGTTTAATGGAAACAAAGAGTGATGTAAAGAATGTGTTTGAGTGTGGTCTTAAGACTTAAGATCAATTAAAAATTCTATTAATAAAATCAAGAAACAATAATAATACTAATTTTTTTTTTTTTTGCTCGCTTACAGCCTGCGATTTGAACAAATATGTCTGGCATTTTAAATGAGAATTATCAAAATCAGACAAACTCACAATGTAAAAGAGATATACATGAATTTGAGATACAAACATTATGGGAAGAAATCTACTGAAAGAATATCACATAGAAATTACCTGAACAAAATTGTATTGTTCAGAACTGAATGAGATTGATTTCTTTATTATTTATTATTATAATTTGTGTTGACTTTTAATTAAAACCCACAATCATTTGCGTGTTAGAAACTTAGTATCAAAAATATTAATTATGGTGGCTCCGCCAATGCTCCGGCAACTGCCCGATAGTTTTTTTGAAGTGAAAACTTCTTTAGGCGCGTTGAGCACTTTTTGGGTGAGCAAAAATCATGGAAGTCCCGTCATCTTCACCGGACGTTTTCCAAGAGCTATATGTATACTGTGTATATATGTGTACTTTTTGGATGAACAAAAAGCGTGAAACTCGCGTTATCGTCATCGCACGCTTCCCATGAGCTATATGTATACTGTGTATATACACTCAGGGGCACATTTAACCGTCCACTCATTCGAAATTCCATATCGTTTGTTTATGTTAACTTGGGCTTTGACTACTAGGCGTAACTTTATAAGTGGGTATATCTGACATAAAGAAAACACATATACCCGCGTTTTTTTTACTTTTGTGGTTTTTATTCAACAATAATCAGTTCAGTAGAAATTTGACAGTCTCGCCTCTCGTTTTGTGTGAAGGATAAATTTGTTTTACAACGTTGTCGTACCATTGTTTCGAACAAAACCGAGGTATTGAAGTACTGTGACCTTATTTACACTAAAATAATGCCACTAGACGTAGCTGGAGCAGCTAGGGCTGTGGCACTTGCAGACGCTGGGTTCAGCCAGCGTCGGATTGGACGAATGCCACGAAGCACTATCCAAGATGCTATCCGGCGTTTCAGAGAGACCGGTTCCTACACAAGGAGACCAGGACAAGGTCGTAGACGGTGTACGTCAGAGAGAGATGACCGTTACATCGTCTCGAACGTTCTTCGAAATCGGTTCACAACGGCTTCTGAGGCTCGTAACCGCTTATTTGAGGTACGAAATGTAAGTGTGAGCCTAAGAACAATAAGAAGAAGGTTAGCAGAGAGGGATCTGGGATCATTTCGACCGGCTCGAGTACCACAGCTAACGACAACTCACAGAAGAGCGAGACTTGTTTTTGCTCGAGAACATTTAAATTGGACGTCAGAGCAATGGAAAGCAGTTCTCTTCTCTGATGAATCAAGAATCGCTTTACGAGGTCCTGATGGACGTCAGCGGGTGTATAGACGCCGTGGTGAAAGGTTTGCTGAATGTGCTGTGGTTGAAACAGTGGGCTACGAAGGAGGCTCGATTATGGTGTGGGGTGGCATTTGTTACGAGGCCCGTACAGAGTTGGTGGTCTTCGATAGAGGCAGCGTAAATGCTCATAGGTACGTGACAGAAGTCCTAGAACCACATGTGATGCCATTTGCTCCATTCATTGGCGATAATTTTGTTTTAATGCACGACAACGCTCGTGCACACACCGCGAGAATTGTCACAGAGTACTTGGACGCCATCAATATTCAGAGATTACCATGGCCAGCTCGGAGTCCTGACCTGAACCCGATAGAGCATGTATGGGACAACCTAAAAAGACGAATTCGGAGTCGAACACCAGCTTCTAGGACCATCAGTGAGCTGAACTGCCGCTGTTGAGGAGTGGAGGAACATTCCACAAAGCGACATCCAAGACATAATGGACGGGCTTACAAATCGATTACAAGAGGTGATTAGGGCCAGAGGAGGAAATACACATTATTAGTGCGATAATTAAGAGCATACTTTTTTTAAATTAAAATTTTGCTAAATGTCGTTTTTGGTCAGAAGACTGCATATTCGCATTTTGAAATTTTTTGTCTTGATTAAACCATTTCACAACTTACACATGTTATATTTGTGTTCTCAAAGATTCACCCAAAGTAATTTTATAACAAAATTAGTTAAAATCCGATACAATTTTGAAATAATCGACAAAATGTAGGTGGCCGGTTAAATGTGCCCCTGAGTGTATGTACATAGATATATCGGCAACGAGATGAACTTGTTGCTTAAAGTATACAATGGAGTGAAATCAGTTACAGAATACTAGGTCGATAAAAGCAGTAAGTATATATCAGGTTTCAACCTATCACAATGGGAAACATCAAAATAAGTTCTACGGTTTAGCCACGAAAGAATGACGAAGCAATTAAATTAAACAAACAAATGAAAGTCATATGTTAGAAAACTTGGAGTAGGTATTTTTACCCGTAAATATTGTACTGTGACATTATGAAAACATTCTCACAATCTTTTATCAATATTATAACAGAGAAATATCGATAAGGGCTGCCCCAGTAGACGCCATTTTATCTTCTCAGTAAAGTGTAGGTATGGCAAGTTTTTCTTGTAGGTATGCCAAGTCCATATCTTTTAAATGTCAATGTTATGAAAGAAATAATAATGAATACAAATATTGAAAATTCATGGTATTTTCTTTTGCTTTTTACACGATAATTTACACGGTATTTTTCTAATCGGTCTGCGGTAAGTCTGAAACACCGTATTTTCCATCAACACGGTGGTCACTTTTTTTCTTTTGGTAACACTGCTCGGAGCGAACGAACGCACCACAGAGCATATAAATAAGAGGCGGAACTTAGAACATTCAGTTTTTGAGAATTTGTGACCGTCTTTAGCAAACTACATAAAAAAACATAGCTACTAACATGAAAATTCTAACAAACTTGACAACCATGTCCTTGAAGGGCAGCTAACTGTCATAAATAGGGATGTGCAACATATCGTTTCAGTAAACTTATCGATATCGATGAAATGCATTCTATGCAGATATTAGTGAGGCTCCAAAACTAATTTATTTAGAGAAATCGGTAAAATAAAACAGATTTTTATGATTTCAGTATTTATTAATCTACATAAATGAGCAAGCAACATCGGTATCAGGCCAAAATGGGTTAGTTTTTTGTTTTTTTAGCACCAATGTCACAATTCCTTTTAGCACACCTGACTCAAAGTTTTTCCAAGAGATTCGCACTGCTTCTTAGTGATGCAGCCTGCATTTAGGTTTTTGCAATTGTTCCATCAACTGATTTCCCCTTGGTGTTAAATCTGTAAAGATAATTAAATATAAGTAAAATGTTCGATGAGTTGTAAACATTTATCTGTAAATAAAACGCAGGGATCTTTTCTATTTAAAATGAGCCATAGAGCACAATTAATTTTGAGAATTTCTTTCTCTGTCTATTTGTAACATCTTAACATGAGAATATGAAACTAGATTTATTTCATATTCCCCGAATTTACATAACGGTGTCACAGGTAGATAATATATAATGTGAGACTCTCTAACCCATATATTTAGCAGTCAACCTAGTTAGACTAAATTAGATTACAATTTAAATTAGACTAACATTACTGTAGGCACAATATTTTAAACCATTTCTTCAAGAATTTCATGATTAATCTTCATTGATGGCTCGAGAGTCGTATTACAGAATTTGAATGATGCTAATAATTTCCTGATTGTAAATTGAGCACAAGATCACATTAGTAATAAATATCAGTACTCACCGGTATGGATTCAGTGAAATCTTGAAAAATGCAACATATTTACAGTATGCCAGGCCTCCTTGATACCGCAAGCTCCGTGACCCTTACCCATGATGGTTCACAAACTTGGAGTCACCGTCAATTATTCTGATATGTTATAATTCCGAAATATTACAGAAAAAGGAAAAATCACAACACAAACAATAATACACAATAATACTTGCGCGACGGCAGACATGTTTGTGAGCACTTCGTAATGTAATGTTGGTCAATAAGTCAGTTTGACGTGTTTTTCTGAATGTTGGCTAAAGACGGTCACAAATCCCATACAAAAAATATTTGTTCGGAGTTTCACAGCACTGGAACGCACCAGACCGACGACCGACCGGACCAGACGGACCGACCGACCGAGTGAGCCTAAGCCTCAGTTTATGAGTTTACTCGAGACAAACGTAGTTACGTAGTATCCCTATGTAGTCCATAGATAATACACTTTATAATCTGTGCTCGAGACGTGTAAAAGGACCGTTGACTTATTTTAGAAGCCAAGCCAATGAAAAGGACTCGGACTCGCGGTCGTGCGTCCTCGGTCAGTTTTTTGGCCGGAGTCGGATTTCGCTTGTTTTTTGGTTATTACAACAAATATTAAATAATAAGGCTTGTGCAGCCCTTCATTGCCTCTCATCTTCATACAACAACAAGGATTTGAAGTTCCATCAGTTTCCCCACGACGCAGAAAGGTGAGATTTTCGGATATTGTTTTGATAAACCAATATTTACTTATACGTTTTTGTAGAATTAAAAAAGCTTGCATGTTATTGTGAGCACTAATGTAATATTCTGGTTATAAGGTCGTCTTAGGGGCGGATTCCTTTTCACGAATATATTATCTGCCGTCAATATCAATAATTTAGTACTTACACAAATGAAATCTGCCGATGCCTACATTGGTAGCAATGACAAGGCATTGGGTAATTATTAATTATTTGGTATATTGTTTAGTATTAAAATAAAGGAAAACAAAAAAAACCACGTGACGAGAGAGCTGTCAAAGGCGTCTAGCCCATTGACTTATAAATCAATTAGCCCACTAATTAGGGGTGCATTCCCAGTTACGCTGTAATCGATTTGAGCACGCTAACAGCCGTAGTGTTATCGTTAAAAAATGAAAATAAACATAAATACGGTGTTTTTTTAGGTTAAATTACTACTAAATGGCATGAATTTATTAAAAACTAACTTTAGTACCGCATTAAGCATATCTTTATATTGTATTTGTATAGTTTATTTTTATTTTTATTATTATTAATAATTATTAAAATAAAAGATTATGAATATCAAAAATGAAGAGTTGTTTATTTGGCATTTTCGAAATTGTGTTTTTGACTACCATTCGCCACCTAACCAAAGAAGAAGAAGAAATGTGTGGTTTATTTAAACATCATAAGACACATTTTGTGATTCTTTTGTGGTACTAGAAATACCCTAAAAACTAAATTTTAGTAGTTGGGCAATACAAATAATTATAAAAATTTATGACATCTCATTAAAACCAAAAATATGATGATAAAATGTAATAATAAAATGATTACAATAAAAATATATGATAAAATTAATAAAACAATGAATATATTATTTAAAAATATTGCCATTACTCAGAGTCAGAATTTATTTGAGCTAAACTAAACTAAAAACTAAAATTCTAAACCCTAAACTCGAATTCAGGTGTTTGAAGATTCAGCAGATCCAATGTTTCATCAAACAAAGGTTTCTTTTTTTTGCATCCGTGTTGGTCTTACTGCTGAAATAGCGGATCGGACGAAATTAAAAATATCTTCATTGGAACTCACTCTTCTCTTATTACGTGAGTGTTCTCTGAATCTCTTGAAGAATCTCCTGAAGTCCTTGTTCCTTGCTTCTGAAGCTTCTTCAGATAAACTTCCAATCGGTACTATTCCGTTATAAGCAATAATTTCGGCTCCATGAAGCAGTATCGTGTGCACTGTTGATGACATGTAGTACCAGTTGTACAATACAAAATATTTCTCAGCAGTTATGTACGCATATTCTTATATTTCGAAATGTTGATGGGCTTTCCTGAAGTTATGGCTTGCAAAACTACAGCAAATCTTCGGATCAGATCTTTATCTAGTCCTGTGATAGCCGCAGTCTTTTCAGGAAATTCAAAGAATCGTCGTGCAGTGTTGCCGTCGTTAGTTGTGCCATAACCTTGTTTCCGACATCGATTAATAGGTTGAGCTCCGTTTTGAACCTGGCTTGGATAGTTTTCTTTCTTGCATCCACTGCAGCTTTCTCACTATGCCCTCTAGCAGACCACTTCTTAATATCTAATTTATATGCGATATGCAAAAGACATTCCATCATGTTTTTGCATGTGTGAGAAAAGGATTATTAGATATACTACATTTAGAGGCATTGATATCCACTTAACTATCAACTTTTGAGTGTCAGGATTTTCAGGTTACCTATTAGTTAATTATTTAATCATGTAAGTATTTTAATATGTGGGTGTACCTACTACAGGTGCACCTCTGCCCAACCCCTCGGGGAAACAAGGTGTGATGTTATGTTATGTTATGTATTTTAATATCTATGAATATGGTGTGTAGGGAAAAGGATTATAAGAAAGCACATGGAGACAAGACTAGGCATTTATTTCAATTAGACTTGTCAATAAATAGGTATTGTTAATGAGAAAGCTAGTTATCCGTTCCAAATCTAGGTCTTCGTCGAGAAGAAGGATAAGAAACTCCATGGGAGCTTGTTTTGAAGTATTTTATCAACACATTTTTACATTAGCATTTAGTTTTGTTATTACATTAATCTCTTGGACCATTTCTTAAAGCTAACAACTTTATCAATGACAAGAAATAGAATATGAATATTCCTTAATTCGATTTAACAATATGTAGCAATATTAGCAATATTTTAATACATACAGAACATCATAGTTATCAGCAACAATCAAGATATAATGACAATTTAACTTACATGAACATTGTAGTCAGTCGATCTTTCACCAGAAGTGATCTGATGATCCTTATTTCAATCCATTTTACAATAAAAGCAGAACTTCTGATAAGCAACATTATTTCCTTATATTAGCTTTTAGCAACTCAATATTACGGACATGGACACCACTCAGGGTCTGTTCTTAGATGTTAACCTAAGCTTTTATATTGTTACCAGTCCAGTGACACATACAGAAAAGAGAACAAAAACTATCTAACATGAATATTGCCACAGATAAAATGAACTGAACTATTAGTACAAAACAAATACTTTTAAACTATAAACTGTAATAATGCCTTTACAAAAATATAATTTATACGTAAACTAATCTCTTAGATATTCTTAACAAAATAATTTAATGGAACTTGTATCCTTAATCATTTAGTATTTAAATATAGGAACAACAAATAAATCAGTGTGACCCTACTACATAATTCAACCAAGATATTGGAGACGATAACACAACAGTTGAGTCAAATTTGTGTTTGACTTATAAAAATAAGTTTGTTATTAAATTCATTTAGTAAATTAACCATAGATAATAATTACATTTATAGGTATAACAAGTATAATTACATTTATATATCATATTATTAATTTTTAGACACAATAATTACATTTACATAACACGGCCATGCTGACAAGTACTTCGCTCTCGAAGTACCTTAGAGACCCTTTTTCTACAATTGTTTTATTTATTATTATTATTATTTATTACGTTAGGGAAAACAAACAGTAGTATATTAAACATAAACATAAAAATCTTAAAATTAAACTTAACAAATATACTACCCACAACATTTTCCACAGATTACTATTATTATATAATAAAAACAAGCTGTTAGCAAACGTTAGCTGTAGCAGGGCTAACTTAATGAAAAAGAAGCTAAAAAGAGAAAAAGAAAAAAAAAAACATAAACAATATTAAACTTAGATGTAAGATGAACTTAGATGTTAGGTGTTTGATGTTTATTTATTTATCTCATGGAAAACCAACAGCTTAGCTTAGCTTTTTTACTTTATTTATAATTTTTTAAAACTGTTACTGATAGATAGATATATTTTAATTACGAAAAATAAAATTGCCTGGAAATCAGTAAAGAAAAAAATCTTTTTTAATTTTAATTTTTTTTTTAAATGGTAAAGATGTAGATTTGAAGCATATATTTTTATTTAACTTTATTCTGTATACGCTAACGTAATCAATGGTATTTTTTATTTTAACGTTTTTATCGGGGAAGATCCGCGGCATGTCAGAAGCACTGGCACTCGGGTGCACCGCGACGTAAGCCCCACCAGACGGCTCGCGAGCGCGATCTTACGAGTATATAAATAAATCTCGATGTTAGGTCAAGTCGTGCACTCTAGCGTGCATCAGGCCCACCGGATTATTGAAAACATATGCGCTGGCTTCCAACGCGGTTTGATAACCGGTGCAATATTCTTCGATATAGCGAAAGCGTTAGACAAAGTCTGGCACAACGGCTTATTATATAAGCTCTACAAACTCGGTGTGCCAGATCGTCTCGTGCTCATCTTACGGGACTTTTTGTCAAACCGCACCTTCCGCTACCGTATCGAAGGAGCGATATCCTCCCCCCGTCCTATTCGCGCAGGAGTCCCTCAAGGCTCTGTGCTCTCCCCCCTAATCTTCACGCTTTTCATCAGCGATATCCCAAAGAGTAGAAGGGCGTAGTTGGCTCTGTTCGCAGACGATACGGCCATCTACTACAAGGGTACCAGCTCTGACTCGATAGCCCGCACTCTCCAGACCTCAGTCGACATGCTCGGCGCCTGGTTTAGAAAGTGGAGGATCGAAGTCAACCCGGATAAAAGCCAAGGAGTTATCTTTATGAAACCGCGTAAAAGGTTCAAACCCCCCCGACCTATCACCATGTTCGGCAAGCCTATCCCCTGGGAGAAGCGAGCCAAATACCTAGGTGTGGTTCTCGGATCAGCATCTCACCTTTAGCGATCACATAAAGCAGGCCCGCTCGCGAGCCACTTTCGTTCTCGGTAGACTTCACTCTGTCCTGAATGCACGTAGCAAAATGTCGCTAAGGTGCAAATTGAATACGTACACGGCGTGTGTTCGTCCCATTATGACCTATGCGGGAGCCGTATTTGCACACGCAAAACCCCGCCATATTCATAGGATGCAAACGCTCCAAAATAGATTCCTCCGTAAAATTACCGGTGCCCCTTGGTACGTTAGGAACGAGATCCTCCATCTCGACCTAAAGATCCCCATAATCCACCAATTTCTCAAACGCAATTACAAGCGTTTCTTTGAGTCCGCCGCCAAACACCGCAACCCTCTGGTTGTCGAGGCCGCCAATTATGTCACTAGTAGAATCAGTCAGATCCGCCGCCCGAGGCAAATCCTGTTAAATTTAATAAACTGTATGGAATAGGAATCCGCGGGAAAGCCCATGAATGGTAAGCCATGACGTAACCGTCATACCTGCTTAAAAAAAACCGGCCAAGTGCGTGTCGGACCACGCACAATGAAGGGTTCCGTAGTTGGAATGAATTTGAAAAACATGTTCTCCCATACGAAATATATGAGAGAACATGTTTTTGCAACCGCAAATTGAAGTTGGTCGATTATTACTCGTAAACTTGTAAAGCCCACTTAAGTGTGATAGTTTTCCTTTAAACTTCGTTATATATAAGTACTAATTCCGTGACATTTGAATTTCTAACTACAACCGTTTAGTTGGTAGAGGGGGGGGGGACACTTCGACTCAACGAAAATTGGTACTTTAAAGCTTGATAAGTCACGAACGGTTTACTTAATCAAAAAACGGTCTTCGCAAACCACTAATATTTTTGAAAGAATATCTATCTAATATAATAATAATAACTAATATCCAACGATATCCCACACTATGGGAAGGATGAAAAAAAAAAAATCATCCCCACTTTACATGTAGGGGAGGTACCCTAAATAATTGTTTTTTCAAAATTTTATTTTTCCACTTTTTCGGCGTCATTAATTTGTATACTCATGCCAAATTACAACTTTCTAGTACCAATAGTTTTTGATAATATAAGTTCATGCTACCTGAAATAATCAAGAAAGTAGAAAAGTCATGTATATTTATAAATAGACTTAAAAAATTACTGATAAACAAATTATGCTATTACTCCTTAGATGAATATTTAAATGATAAACATAAATAATAAAAATAAATGAAAATCACGCAATTTATAGGTATGTTTAAAATATATTAATGATACAACAATTATTAATAAATAATATAACAAAAATAATAATAAATTAAATAATATAGCAATATGTATTATATAAATTAATAAACAGAATTATAATACATAATTATGTACAAAAAACACAAACTTACATAAAATAATCTAAAACATATATGTACCTACATTTTGCAAATAAAATAATGCATAAATAATAGATAAGCAAAATATTTAGTACATAACTTATTCGCGATCTCCTGACTTTGAATAGAATATGTATGTTAAAAAAAACTTGTTCCCACAAAAACAACTTGGATATCTCGTAAAACAGGACTTCCTCTCTCCTACTCTTTTGCTGTGCCCTACAGGGTCCATAATGATCTAAATTATATAATTACCACCTAAGTACACATTATGGTAAAGCAATAAAGATATTGAGTATTGAGCTTAGTTTCAATACAAATAGAACTCGTATTGGCGACAGACAGAACAGTGCTACCAATCGCGTTACGAGGACAAGTTACAATGAACGCACTGTGTACATTATTTACATACTTACCCACATCAGACTATCGGAGACATTCGCGTTAATTCTGCTATCTATCGTAAACTTAGACACGGATTATCTAATGATATTTCGCCCGACAACTAAATTCAGTCCCACAGTAGTAACTACACTGGTCAGCAAATAAACCGAGCCACCCGCTACCTAGGAACTCTGATTCGATTTTCTCAAAAAGTATAAAACTTACAACTATCAAAGTTATACCTACAAAAAGTGCGTTTCATGGTGATTAAAATTACTACAAATTAATTCGAAAGTACCGTCAACTCACATTGTAATCAAGCAACAAAAACAATGCTAACGATTTGCTCTGTTTTCACCAGAGTTTGAAATTAGCGTTCTTTTTTCTACAATGAGGGTGGTAGTCGGATATTTCTTATCATTTCTTTAGTTTTTGTCCATCGTTTGCTCAGACGCGTGTGTTTTTGCTACTTTTTTCGATTAATAAGGGATCCAACACCTCAGAAAGCAGCACAAGCTGTAGCATTACTTCAAGCAGGCATTGCGCAACGTGAAGTCGCTCGAAGGCTTCGAATCAGCAGATCTTCGGTGCAACGAGTTTACAGACGATACCTAGAGACTGGAGCATTCGATCGCCGTCCAGGTACGGGCAGACCTAGGGCTACATCAGCAGCAGATGATCGTTATATCCACCTTACTGTTCTGCGAAATCGCCACCTCAACGCAGTTCAAGTCCAACAAAGTCTGCGTGACGAACGCCAAGTGGTCATAAGTTCAGATACCGTTAGAAGGAGACTTGCTGAACGGAACCTAACCCCAAAAAGAGCTGCAACAGGCCCAGCATTAACGGTAGCAAACCGTCGAGCACGACTTGAATTTGCTCGAGAGCATAGGGATTGGACATTAGAGCAGTGGAGTAATGTACTCTTCACTGATGAGACCAGGGTGAGTCTACATGGAAGTGATCGACGTCAGAGAGTATATCGTCGCCCTGGAGAACGTTATTCTCAGTGTTGCATCGAGGAAAACTGTTGCTTATGGAGGAGGATCTGTAACACCTTTTTGTTCAAAGACATCGACTTCCGAAACCCAAGTTATTTTTCACTTTGTAATGTAGGATTTTTTAATAGATTTTGCATTTCAGTACCCTAATTTATACACGATCAATCGGAATTTGAATCGGTTTGAAACAAATTGCTAATCCATTGCTTCAGAAGTTCGAAAATAATCTGATCAACGTAAATAACGCAATGAATGTTGTTGAACTGTCAAAATGAAACAAATTTCTCGTAATTGTTTACGAAAATGTGTTGCGTAATTAGCTGTTTATACAGTCTACAAAAGACCTGTCTGAGTAGGCTAACTGCAAACTATGTATGTGCATGCACTAAGGAAACAATGTAGGGCCAGTTTCTCGCACGATTATTCCAAAATTAGTGTGACAATAATTGTACATTAATTTTGCGATAATTTTCGTACGAGAAGTTGGTTCTTGTCTTGTCTTGTCTTTTATAATGTCTTATTATTAAATCTATTTTTTTTGCAGGCGCAAAATCTGGATAACCGCTTGTAAAATATCCGATGTGATCGATAAAGACTGGGATTTTTTCAAGCACAAATATGTGCGCAGTTTGCATTTCCAGAAATATATGTATGGTAAAAAGGATCGTCTCAAAAAATCTGCAATCCCATCACTTCATTTATCAGAAAAAAAATTACAACACTATTCCACACAAGCTGTAAAATCCGTACAATACGTCAATCAACGATCTGAAAATGTATCAATATCATACGTTATGCCGAATGTAGAAAATAATTCTACAACAACTTATACACAAGCTGAAGACTCTTTACAATACGATATTAATCAAGTTAACATGAAAGAAGTAATAATAACTCCTACGCAGATGGAAGAATCTGAATCTGTTGAACTAGATGTAGAAATAAAAACAGAAAATGATGATGAAAATAGTGACTCGGCCTCCCTAGTCCCTATCTTATCTGAAAAAGATGTAGAAATAAAAACAGAAAAGGTTGATAAGAAGATTGACTCGGCCTCCCGAGTCCTTATTTTATTTGAAGAAGATGTACAAATGAAAACAGAAACAGTTGAAAATGAAATATTACCTTTAGTGCCGTCTACACAGTCTTTACAATCCGATGATCTCGAAATAATAAAATATGGTGGAACACTTAGCAGTGATGGTAGCGTGAAAGCTGGAGTGGCTGAGTGTGTTAAAGGGACTGCTGCTGAATGTAGGGGAGTGGTCCTGTTTGATGTCGTCATTTCTGCTACAGAAACTGCTGATAGCGCTGAAGCTGACTTGTACGCTGTTGACCGCGTTGAAGCAAGTGCAGCAGCTAGTGCGGCTGATTGCGCTCGAAGGTAATTTGCTGTAGTATCAAGAACCCGGATTATGGGCGTTGTTACTGTTATGCGGATTCACGCGGGATCCTCTAAGGGGTTGCGGAGCCCGAATCGGGTTTCTGTCAATAAAACACCGCGTTGTTGGGGACCCGATTCGGATTCGTCTCCGGTCACTGCCTTCGGTTTTGACGTAAATTTACTTAAACAGAACAAGAAAGATATACTATCGCTATCAAGTCTTTAAAATGAACGAATGATGCGACACCGAAACAAATCCGCCGCTCAGTCGAGTTTACGCACGTGTGAGAAAAAGATTATTAGATATACTACATTTAAAGGCATTGATATCCACTTAACTATCAACTTTTGAGTGTCAGGATTTCCAGGTTACCTTTTAGTTAATTATTTAATCATGTAGGTATTTTAATATGTGGGTGTACCTACTACAGGTGCACCTCTGCCCACCCCCTCGGGGAAACAAGGCGTGATGTTGTTATGTTATGTATTTTAATATCAATAATTACATTTATATAACACACGCGCGCCGCCGCCGGCTAGAGGCTTTCTAATTTTAATTTTATTTAAGCATTTAATTTAAATAATATCGTAAGAAATTTGAGTAACCTTGAAATGAAAAATACGTTACTCAAGGGGCCAGAAATCGGGTCTCCCGAGGGTCTCCCACCAACACCGTGTGCGTTACCCCAGCCAGATAATGTCGAAAATCGTCATCTAAGTGCAATAGATAATTAGATATACAGCTTCTGTAATTGGTAAGCAGATTTTTAAAATATAAATTATAAATATAAATTTATTTATTGAATAAAACGTTTACAAAAAGTGTACATTTAGTCAACAGTATGATTTCCTAAACAATAATTATAATGCCTAAAAATAAGCTAAAACTAAAATATGTTAAGAACAGGTGCAAGTAATCATGGTATGGAATTACAAAGTTAGTTAGCGACCCGCCCGATCTAGGTTAATTCAAACCTGTGTTTCAGGCCATCACTTTACATTTCAATTAAATTGGAACACTAAAATTTTAAGTTAAACCTATATAAAATAATCTATTAACAACTACGAGAAAAAGCATATTGGTACATTATTATCTAAAACTAAACCTATGTAAATATACAAAAGTAAATACTTCGAAGGAATAAATTATCATCATGACAAATTTTCTATAAGTTTTTCTGTGTCTGTGTAATTCAGTATCGCTAAATGTTCTGATAACATTTTACTACATGTTTTATAACTTACACTATAGAAGGTTAGTAACTTGTTGAGCCTATTATACAGAAAAGGTCCTAAAAATACATAAAATCGATTAGCAAACGCATGTCTAGTTTGAGGGTTTATGCAAACTAAGTCCTTCCTTCTCTTGTCGGAAGGTACTGGGTCAAAAGGAAGTGCAGTGTGCTGGTGTAGTACTATGCTTAGTATAAATAATTGCCGTACTGTTAGTACATTACATGCTATGTAGAGCTGGTGTGTAGGAAATCTATAGGGGCGAAAGGTAGCAACCTTTAGAATTGCTCTTTGAGCACGCTCTAGAGGGAGTAAAATTGTTTTTGCAGCACCACCCCAAGAAGTTATGCAATAATAGGTAAGAATGGATTGACACAAAGCCAAATAAACCTGTTTAATTAATTTATAGTCGGCTATGTTCCGTAAATTCTTAAAGACATATATTAATTTGCGCACTCTAGTACATAATAAATCAATATGTTTACGGAAATTTAGATTGGAGTCAATAGTGACACCTAGATATTTTAAATGGTCAGCTTTGTGGGGCAGAAACATGCAGTGTCAGCGTACATGCTACAATTATGTGCGTAAAAGTTTATATTAGTAAGCGGTATGTTAGTATTTCTCATTGTAAATTAAATGTATTTTGTTTTATCTGTATTTAATGTTAGTAGATTATTATGAAGCCAATTTGACACAATGTTAAAACCATTCTGAGCATGTTCATAGACCTCAACTCTTGATTTAGCTGAGAACAATAGAGCGGTGTCATCCGCATAAGACATTATGACACCATTTTGGAGTACCAGGCGGCACAGTTCATTTATATAGATTAAAAATAACGTGGGGCCCAAAATGCTGCCTTGTGGAATTCCAAAACAACTATTTTTAAGTTCACAACTTGTATACTGATCAATTTTTACACATTGATGACGATCGCTAAGATACTCAGAAAATAATTGAAGTTGTACTCCTCTTATCCCAAGTGTTTCAAGCTTGTGCAAAAGTAAAGAACATGAAATAGTGTCGAAGGCCTTGGCAAGGTCTAGAAAAATCCCAATTGTGTGCATACCATTATCTAGATTGGTAGTGACATAATTAGTCAATTTGTTTACTGCTTGGCTAGTTGATCTTTTGGGCCTAAAACCAAATTGACTATCTGAAAGTAGTTTGTTATCTTCTAGATATTTTATCAATCTACTGTTAATTATTTTTTCTAAAATTTTTGAGAGGCCTGTTAACACTGAAATGGGTCTGTAGTTATTCACACAGTTTTTGTCTCCAGATTTAAATACTGGTGTTACCACAGATTTTTTTTAGTAATTTTGGGAATATTCCTGTATATAAACATAGCTGAAAAATGTGTGTTAGCGGAGGGGCAAGAAGGTATTTAAATCTTTTTAGTATATTAAAAATTATTTAATTATTTAGTTTTTAAATTTGGTAAGCTGATAGTTTTTTACACATAACATAACATAATATCACGCCTTGTTTTTCCCCGAAGGGTTGGGCAGAGGTGTACCTCTAAGTAAGTACCTTTAAGTCCCTCATGCTCAGTAGTAGCGCTTGCGACCACTAGACCAACGAGGCAGTCAGTTTTTTAATTATTTGATAAAAAAACACTTCCGGCTGGAGTAACGTTACCCCAGCCAGATATTTGTTTTCTAATGGATATTTTAAAATAAATCTTATCTACATAATAAGATATCAATTTGAAATAAATGGTATAACTTAATTTGTATTTGCTATGGTTGCGAAGATTTTTAAAATCCTGCTGGAGTAACGTTTGCACGATTGCTGTATCTCGGAATTGACTATAGGGATATTTGTACATGAGATCTGGCTAATTAGTTAATTTTGAAGGGGTCAGTCAACGGCCGCCGAGCCGTCCGCACCGGAAGTTCCGGGACCCTCCTCTGCTGTTGCGGGGCCGTCGCAACCGACGACGTAAGTAAACATCTAGGTATTTTAAATTTAATCAATTTTACATCAATACTTTGTTTTTTTTTTTTTTTTTCATTTTTCTTTTAGGGACTACTTTGCAGAGGAGAGCAGAAAAATTAAGAGGATGCGGGCGCTCGAAAGGAGAAACATGGCCCGGTTGAGCGTCGAGCAGAGGGCACGGCTCACAGAAATGAGAAGTAGGAAGGAGGTTGGGCAATTTTTATTGCCCGATGCCCCTCCTTCCAAAAAGCGGAGGTAAAAAATATTTAGGAAAATAATATTCTACCACTAATACATTTTACGGTCACAAATATTTTATTTATTTCTGTATTTCCAGAATTTCACCCGTGAGAGTGCCGTGCCCTCTTGTACCGGGCACGCCTGAGGTGCCGCCCCCGCGGATTCCCCAGCGGTGGGAGCTGGAGAGGAGAGGTTTGTAAATTGTCTGCTGGATATCGTTAGCCATATGAACTGATCCAACCCAACTAAAAACACGTTAAATAACATATTTAATTACTTTCTATCTAGCGCTACAGGGAAGTGGGCCATCCAGGGTGGTGTTGGAGGTGGATGAGGAAGACGAGCATGCAGCCACGCCGCCTCCCTCGATGTAAGTTTGAACTTAATCTCTGTCTTAAAGATACAAAAACATACAAAAGAAATCCAAATGTTAATGTAGGATATGTTATTTCACAGGGAAGTTCATGCAGCTACGCCGCCTCCCTCGATGGACCCGTCGAGCATCGACGTCGCCACGCCGCCTCAACCCACCAGCGCCGTCGTTTTCACCCCTTCTACGGGGACTATACAAGAGCGGGAGCTGGACACACGTGTGCTCGTGGACGCGAGTGTAGAGCTGGTTGGGTTTTCGCCAAGCACATCGTTCTCTGCAGAGCGTTCACCACGTCCGTCGACCTCCTCAAGACCAGGTATTTTTTTATGTTTATTTCTAGTTTGTGATGATAATCTGGATGGGGGATTCAAAGCAGCTGATAGTTAAATATAGGCTCATCATAATAAAATAATTTTGTTTCAGAACCTTCGATTTACGAAGCTGGCATGGAGGCCGAAATTCTTCAGTGGGAACGCTCTGCGGGTCTGAATGCCGACAGCGATGTCGAGGATGAGGATGCGGATGACGTGGACCTTGACGTCCCTCGCAGGAGGCACGCTGGAGAATTCGTTGTGGAGGAGTTGTCCAGCGAACTCCGCGAGGTGTTAGGGTCCATCGACTCGCAGGACGATCGTGCTCTGCGAGATTGCAGTCAGGAGGATATACTGCATTTTGATTGGTCTCACGACCCTCAGGTATTTACAGGCGAGCGGGAGATTTTCACTGGCTCAGCAGGGCCCACTTTTGATGTGGAGGGTATGTCTCCGTTCCAAATCTTTTCGAAGATTTGGGACGAAGACATAATGAACATGATGGTCACAGAGACCAATAAATATGCAGCAATCCTCATGTCCTCATCGCTGTCTCCTCACTCGCGTCTTCGGAAGTGGGTGCCACTAACGATCTCCGAGTTGTGGACGTTTTTCGGCATCCTAATGCTGCAAAGCATTGCCCCACTCCCTGTGGAGAAGGAGTATTGGCTCCCATGTTTGCCTTATTTAAGGGTGGGCAAATTCAACGACATTATGTCGTTTCAGAGGTTTGCCCTTATAAAACGTTGTCTACATTTTGTGGACAACGTCTTGTCTGCTAGAGGGATCCCGTCTAAGTTGACGAAAATTCAGCCGATAGTAGACCACCTGAACCAGAAATTTAGCTCTTTATACCTACCTGAGCAGGAAATCGCTATTGACGAGTCGCTATTGCTGTGGAAGGGCAGGCTGTCGTTTTCACAGTTAATAGCGACGAAAGCTGCTCAGGTAGGTATAAAGAGTTATGAGCTTTGCGAGTCCAAGACGGGATATCTCTGGCAGATGGTTATTTATACGGGCAAAGGAGAACGGCATAATGTCGAGGCCAGCGAAAACCCGGCTGAGCCTGAGGGTGCGACATCAAGGACTGTTTTAAAGTTAGTTCGTCCGCTGCTAAACAAGGGACATACTTTAGTTATGGACAACTTTTATAACAGTCCTTTGCTGACCCGCACCCTCAAGGCTCAGAAGACAGATGTGATGGGGACCCTGCGTCTGTACCGGGAGTTCGTGCCTGAGGGTTTGCGCCACAAAAATAAGGCGAACATGCGGACTGGTGAAGTGGTATTTAGCCAGACACGGGACATGACAATTACCGTGTGGAAGGACGCGAATGTGGTATCACTGATATCCACGTACCACAAAGTAGAAGTCGGCGGAAAAGAAAAGTACGGCTACTTCCGGTACAAACCGAAAGTAGTACTAGATTACAACCTTTCTATGGGAGGCGTCGACAAAAAGGACCAACTTTTGCAGGCGTTTCCCATAGAAAGGATTCGTAATCTGGTCTGGTATAAGAAGCTTTTCCGTCGGCTTCTCAACGTGTCCGTCCACAACGCGTTCGTCATGTCCTCGATGTCAGGGTCAGCTAAAATGGCGCAGCGGCAGTTCCGGGTGCTATTAGCGGACGAAATCATCAAAAGATTTAGTCCGCTACAAATAGCACCCCCGCTCCAGCCAACCGGCCACTTCCCAGCGAAGACCAATATCCGGAAATCACGTTGCAAGTGGTGCGCACTTAAAAAAGTTGTTGCTTGCACAGCTTACAAGTGCGACACTTGCGACGTGAACCTGTGCATAATCGGTTGCTTTAAAGAATATCACATGTCTGGGGGACGGTTCAAGTGATAATCTTTAAAGCAACCATTTTTTTCCCCCGACTGCCAATAATCCATTTAATTTGATACCAAACTCGATAGGTTCGGTTTTTTTTAGCTCTCTATGCGGCGCCTAAATTCTGCCATATTGTTTTTCATTTTACTTAATTAATAAAATTTACCTAGTTACATTTAGGCTACATAAATAAATATCACGACATATCATTTATCAGTGACATATCAGTGACCGTTATTGTTGTTGACGACTCAAAAGTACAGTACTATTTAATGATTTACAGCTGTTTCCAACAAGTGTTGCAACCACAATTCCCACCTACTAAGGTCAACCTATCCAGTAACCAACCAACCAACCTATTAACACCTAACATACCAACCAACCCAATAACTACCTAACCTACCTACCTAGTATTAATAATTAACTATTTTCCTGCTAACTGTCTACCTGCCTATTAACTCGATACCACTTACCTTGTTCAATATTGTTATAGAGTCAACAGCAAAAACGATGAGTAGAGTCACCAGCAAAAACTTGTCATTGGATGTCAATAGTGACTTATATTATAATTTTCAAAACATATTATTGTCATCTTTTCAGAATTTAATACCACAAATGTACACATTAGTTGCACCGATTTCTATCAATAACGAATATTACGTACAAACATTCGAAAAACATTACCCTCTTTTTTTCGGCAGTCGGGTAATAAAAATCATTATGCTACAGGCCACAGGGATTGGGGCCTTCGGGCCTATGTATTTATATTTGTTTTTATCACACGTAAAAACAAATAAAAAAACATTACCCTCTTTTTTTCGGCAGTCGGGTAATAAAAATCATTATGCTACAGGCCACAGGGATTGGGGCCTTCGGGCCTATGTATTTATTTTTGTTTTTATCACACGTAAAAACAAATCAAAAAACATTACTTACCCTCTTTTTTTCGGCAGTCGGGTAATAAAAATCATTATGCTACAGGCCACAGGGATTGGGGCCTTCGGGCCTATGTATTTATATTTGTTTTTATCACACGTAAAAACAAATCAAAAAACATTACCCTCTTTTTTTTGCCAGTCGGGTAATAAAAATCATTATGCTATTCTTTGACAGGCAACAGGGATTGGGGCTTATGTATTTATACTTGTTTTATCACACGTAAAAACAAATATAAAATAATAAATTTTACACCCGGATATGCACTTCATGTAACCCCGGCCTTATTGCACACGTGTTTCGTCCATTCTTCCGCCTTGTGTTATTATTTTACTTGTATTTTTTTTCGATGGCTATTTAATACCAAGTGTGATACATCATTGAAAAGGGTATTTCTTGTAAAAAACAGTAGCATTTAATGTATTTTGTTTACTCAAACTTCACTGAACAAAACTTGTCAAACAATGTCGAGTGCGTTTTTACGTAAGTGGGAATTCCTTCATTCAATTCCATATTTTACTGTATTGTATAAGCCTAGCAGCATAATACTTACATGTAAGTTACATTATTACATTCTCTTTCAGATAGTACCAATATTTTTAATATAAGTGAAAGATTATAGTTGTAATAAATTATTTAATTTAAGTGATTATTTATTCACCGTCGGCAACAAAACATGGCCGGCTAATGCCTGTAAATAAATATTTTTATAGAATCAAGTATGTTTTTTATTATTTTATCGTACGTAAATAGAACCCTTCCACCAATAAATCACATAAAATATATATGGTATCGATTTACTTTTTGAAATAATAATTTTTAAAGTTCACATATTGTTTTTTTCAACTATAGTCAATGTTTAACGCTAAGTATAATAAATTACAAACGAAATACAGACAAACACTTGAAAGGGTCTTTCATAAGCTTGGAAACCTCGTGAGTTGGACTGAGTGAAGGCTCTGAATACCTAGTCCTTTATAGTAGACCTTCGGTGCTGCAATACGAAGTCTCTATAACAAATGACAAACGGTTGGAACAAAAACTTGAAGCGTCTATTGTTTACAACACGCCAACAAAAAAATAATCTGTGCGCCCAGCCGGCCGCACAGTGGGCCCATACTGAAAATAAATGGACATGGGCAACAAAGTTCCAATATCGATGCGATTTTTTTTTATATGACGTGTTATGATATTCCTGACAACTTTTATTCTTATAAAATTTCTTCTAAAGTTGATAGTTTGAAAAAAAATAATTAGATTTTTTTGTATGGAGCGAATCACGTTTAATTTTTTTTCTTCAATTGTACTAATATGTTGGGTGTGTGACGTGAGTATATGATAGCTAGGGTCATTCTCTGTCCATGAAAAAAAAAATCAGCGCCAGCCATCCGCGGCAGCGCGAGTAATCATTCAGTAGAAAAAAAATGCTTGTAATTTTTTTTTTTTGCCATTTAAAATAAATTCAAAGTATATTTTTTGTCTCATTTGGCTGTTTTGACCTTCTTTTTAGTTAAATATATAGTTTTAACAGCGCATAGGTACTTATAACTAGTAATTGTGGTAGAGATTTAGTTAATATTGCATGTTATCATATTAAACATTAAAATTAAAATTCAAGTACGGTAGGTTATTTAATTAAATTAAGAAAATTATTCTTACTAAATTAATTTAATTGTAGGCTCTATAGGTCTGCAGCCCAAGCCCACAGTGTAAAGAGCAAGTGGTTTCTAGACTGTGCCAAGCCTAACATCAATGTCGTAAGATTAAAAGAAACAGGCGGGAAACAGCTTTTGTTTTTTCGTGCGTTTATTAACCGTTAATATGGGAAAAACAATTTCCTTCAGTATTCAAAACTGTACTAATTTTAATTAAAGAAATGTTATTTTATACTACTGTTTTATTTCCTCGCAATCGAAGTGAAAAGCAGAGTTTATAACTCGTCCACAAAACCATTTTATCCTCGACATTACCACAGTGTATATTGGTTTCTAGACTGTGACATTACTATCAGCCCTCGCCTTCGTCTCGGGCTGCTAAAAGTCTCGGATAAAAATGGTTCGTTTTGTGCACTTGTAAAATCTACTATTTTCGTTTTGTTAGAACTGCACAATTGCTTAACTTTTTTCAATTACGATTACCTACATATTTATTGTAATAAGGACCGATACGAGTAATTTTACGATTTGCTTTCACTAAACTAACAGTAACAGACATCAAATGTTACCTATTAAAATGGCCTTACTTTAGTTCGCAGTCCGTTCAAGATCCTTGGTCACCTTGATCACTTTATAATTGATAAACTCATGTCCATCTCAATGCCCGAGTATTATGTAAAGGTATATGTATGTAGATACGGGTCCCGACTGCTAGTAAGTGTCTATGTTTTTCAGAACCGCAATCAACTTATTCTTCTTTTCGAGTGGTTAGTGACTAACCTGGTGTCAGAGTTTTAAAGCCGCCCATATGGCCTCTGACTTGGCTTCACATGCCGTCGAGAAATATCTCTCAGGCATGCCAGTTTCCTCACGATGTTTTCCTTCACCGTTTTAGAAGCAAGTGATAATTATACAATACGCACATGCATCCGAAAAGTCAGAGGTGCGTGCCTTGGGTTCGAACTGGAGACCTATGACTTGGCAGGCCAACGGTCACACCACTAGGCTATCACTGCTGTAAACAGTATCAACTTATTAAGTCAAAAAATCACACCAGCGTTCAAGAATGACATAGAAGTTTCATTCCATAACATGCGGGTACAAGCTTGCAAGGAGTTTCAACCAGTGCCAACAATTTATAAAGAGTGTGTCACAAAATTAACGAATATAACGTCTTTTTCAACCGACTTCAAAAAGGAGGAGGTTCTCAATTCGGTTGTATGTTTTTTTTTTTTTTTTTTTGTGTGTTTGTTACGCGATTACTCCGCCAATTATGAATTGATTTTGATGATTCTTTTTTTGTTTGGTAGGGCATATACTTCAGAAGTGGTCCCATATAAATTTGGTCAAGATCTGATGAGGGGTTTTGAGTTAGCTTCAATAATACGTATTTTTCCCACCTAGTATATGTGGATGATATTCTAATAGTTCCTGTCACTGTAATTTACATAGCGGGTATTCGTAGGTACCGCAACTAAAAAGTGAAAAATAAAAACTTTTTCACAAAAAATAAAACCGACTTCCAAAAAAAACACTACAAAGTGAAAAATAACTTTGATTTCGGAAGTCGGTGGCAAAAAAACGAAAATAAAACCCCAAAGACACCGACTTCCGTAATCAAAGTTATTTTTCACTTTGTAGTGTTTTTTTTGGAAGTCGGTTTTATTTTTTGTGAAAAAGTTTTTTCAATAAAAAAAAAGCACGGTGTACCGTCAACGAAATAAAGCCGCTAAAGTTACCAAACTATTTCACGACAACCCTACTGACGTTGAAATCCCTGAAGAATTTCAAAATTTCATTTTGGCGGATTTTATTGACCAAGGAACACGAATAATTGTTTTTTGTACGCCGCAATCGAAAGCATATTTAAAACGAATACCTAAACCATTTCTTTTGTGACGGAATATTTAAGAGCGTGGCTTTTACATAATTTTCACAGTTATATAGCATCCATGGTGATATCGGAAGCAGCATTGACACCACTAATATTATACCATT
This sequence comes from Xanthia togata, assembly GCA_963853775.1. Taxonomy (NCBI): domain Eukaryota; kingdom Metazoa; phylum Arthropoda; class Insecta; order Lepidoptera; family Noctuidae; genus Xanthia; species Xanthia togata. Next base: position 7,861,473 of record OY970811.1, read on the forward strand.
AATTTATGTATTGATGTCCCTTAAATCGGAACAAAGCTACATCAGTATTTTTAGCATGCTACGATCACAACTGCCGTTTATGGAACCAAAACAGTTTACGCTGAATTTTGAAGTTGCTGCTTCTAATGCGTTAAAAAAGTATAACCTGGTGCGTCATTTCTCCCATATCGTGTGGAAACAAGAAAAAAAAAAAATGACAAAATCAAAAACATCAAAACGCATAATATTGCACTTTCGGGAATTCTGCCGTTACTACCGCCACATTTAGTGGACGAAGGTTGGCAATATATAATTAATGATGCTCCTGATTTGGCGAACATACAAACATTTTAAAAATATTTTCAAAAGCAATGGCTAGGGAAGTCTAATTTTAAGCAATTTTGGGCAGAGGCACAGAAGTATTAACTGGTGCCGATTCTCTTGTCACAAATGCGTCTAAACTAGACTAAAAATCACCAAAATTTAGTTTACTCCTGTCAAACGATGATTTCCCATTCTGAAATAGACTAAAGTGGCACAACTTAACTATATTTTAGTTTGACAGCACTAAGATTGTACTGAGATTTTAATTTAGTGAAAATGACAATTTTGCTATTCTGAATTTGACGTTTTTCACCTAAAATTTTAATTTTCCAACTAATTCTGATCATTTTAATCGCCACTGAAAATGGTGTGGAATATTATTAGTTGTCATGAACTAAAATTCACACGAACATCTCGACTTCGGGTGCAAAAACAGCACTGTACTGGTTTTTTTTCTTTTCTATTGCTTATATCTCGAAAATGGTGTGTCTTATCGCAAAAATAATGAAAATTTCGACCCCCTCTATGAAACCCTTTATACCCCTAATACTCAACACGTAGGTAATATTTTTTTTTATTTTCCATACAAAAAGTGAAAAATTCCATAAAAAACACGCCGGCCGCCCCACTGCGCGCTCCGGCTCTAAAAAAAAATTCACGCGGTGGGGCAAACAAGTATGTACCACGTGGAGTCGCAATTGTCAAATTCGATTTAGTGGTGTCAAAATATTTTTTAAATTTAGGGACTTTTTACTACAGAATAGCGTTAAGATTCTCATAGCCAAAAGTAAGGAATTTTAGTGATAGTTTAGTTAGTTTAGTCCGGTGTACAAGAGAATCGGCACCACTGTTTAGAAAGTTGGGATAAAGAACTAAATAAAAAATAACAAGAAAAGGACCCGGGATAATCAAATTACCGTAAAACGGGGTGAATAGAATTGACGGACGGGGGGAATAGAGAAAAATCTTGAGATAATTTCTAACTTTTTTTTATGGCAAACTCGATATCCCCAATAAAAAACCCGCAATTTTAATAATTTGGTGGTGTTGTTTTTCTTAGTCTGGCAACTTTTTATTTGTGGTAATATCGCTAAAAACGTCAAAACTCAATGTCAAAGTTGACAACAAAACAAATCGTTAAGTACGAGTGAGCTTGAACCTCCCTAGTTCGGTGAATTTTGGTCATAATAGTTTAAAGTTATCTTCAAATTACGGTCAGTGCTGTTATAAATATATTGTGCTATAATTATTAAGGTAAGAATATGTATTATTATATAAAATTGTTCTTATTTCGTAAGCCTTGTTTTCTTTAATTTTTCGAGGTGAATAGATACCTACACGAAAGAGGTGAATAGACACGCCTGAGGGGTTAATAGGCACGCAAATATGTTTAATAGACACAGCAAAGGGGTGATTAGTTACGAAAGAGGGGTGATTAGCCATGATTATGTCAGGGCTGCCACAAAGTTTGTAGTGGTTATCTACAGTTCAAATTTCACTTTTAGTTACATATAGCGTTTTTAATGTTCTTGATTATTTTTTAACCCATTCAATATTCATTCTTAAATGAAAAATATAAACTAATAAGGTATTACATTTATTTTGTTATTATTTACATTGTTTTATTTCTCAGGTACAATTTTATTATGCCTCGAAACTAATATATATATTTTTCTTTAAAACTAATAATTAAAGATACCTTCTCGAGTTTGCTTGCCTTTATCCTAAAAAAATATTTAGGGAAACTACAATGAGGCAGCCCTACGAAATTTTTCTAATCACCCCTCAGGTGTGTTTATTGTCCCCTGATGGGTGGTAATTAGAAATCACGTATATTTTGTGTCTTTTATTATTAACTACAAACATATCCGAATAGAAACAAATATATTTCAATAGTTTGGCCTGAGACTCAAACAATACATGCTTTAAAAAATGGGTATCAATTCTGCAACGTTACGAAAATCGTTACCAAAGTTCGAAGACCTATCTATTCACCCCATTTTACGGTACTGAGAATTTTACTGAAAAGTGATTTTACTAAAATAACAAATAAACGGACAAAGGAAAATGTAATGAGAGACGAATTCATAATGTATTCACAAATGATGTTAACTAATGGAGAATTGAACGTTGGTCAGTTTTTAGAACAACTAAGATAAAATTGTAAGATACCTATTAAAATGCTAAACAGTTTTTACTTTCATTGTACTTTTTTTCTGTTGTTTTCCCAGCTTTCAAATAAATCTGATCAACGGGAAAAAAAATCCTGTTGGATAGACTAGTCTGACCATCAATCTGACCACTGGGAAAAACCCGAATCTCTTGGGTCTAGGCTAGGCGATCGCTTAGCTATCGTTCAAAAACTACGACATCGTTTCGTTAGCGCACAAGCGCTAACGAAACGATGTTACAAACTGTAACTTGGCTACCATTTCTATGGGTGTAGCGATCAACGTTGTAGAATAGATAGAAACGATCACATTTCATTCTAACATTTTGAACGATTGTAAACTTGTCTACGAATTTTCTATTCGTTTGTTCTGACCACGTGACTTAACGTTGTGATGATGTCATTCCTATACATTTGATAAGTTTTCTACAAGCGTTATCGATTGTAGATTGTCAACTTGGCTAAGCCTACCTGAATCGACATTCAAACTAAAGTACGTATCACATAATAATGTGCATGTTTGCGTGAGCGTCTTCCCTCCGCACCGCGCGGGGGAACATTATCTAGTGAAATGTACGACAATTCATAGTAAAACAAGCGCGCATAAAATGACGAAAAGTCCTTTGGAAAATCGTGTTTTATGAAAAAACCGCTGCTTAAATCAATTACAAATAAAGTTTATTAAAATCTTCGATAATTAAGCTTTGTCGGTACGGATTTTGTTTTGGAAATTTTACACATCTTTTATTTCTTATTTACGCCCAAAGTTGCGTTAAAATTAGCAAGAAAAATGAAACTTTGTGGGCTCATAACTTTTAATGGCGTTTAATTTTACTATTCTGCTTCCGTACAGACAAAATTAATAATGAGACAAAAATCATGTTTAACTTTGGATATACAATGTCAAACAGTGGAGTAATTCACTTCCGAAATTTGTATGGGAAAAATGTCGGCTGGTGTAACCTTAAGGGCACGTTCTTTACTCCGTGCATGAACAGCACTAATGGCAAAAATTGACAGAAAAATTATAAAAGCGCCTGTAATACGAAACCGAAGCGATTGCTTCCCGATAGTATCACTTGTTTGTTTCTATATTCATCACTTGTTAAAACAAAAAGTCGCATCAACCGCTCCAAGTAAAAGCCGCAATGTAATACAAGTTTTTTTTTTTGGGTTGGAAATCATCAAATGTTGGAATTCTCCCGCTCTGGGTGGAGCGGGAGGGCGTGTCAGACTTACTGACTAAAACCCACCCGTGTTCCTTCAGTTTCCTGTGCATTGCCAGGGGCCACGGTATCCCTTTCGGACTTTCCTGCAACCTCGGCAGGCATCGGTCCCATCAGACCCCTTCAATTGCTGACATCTCTTTGAGGCGCGAGTGGAACACAACGCGCCGTCGACCCGGGCCTGGTCCTTACCGGACGGCGAGCTACCCATTGCTCACCGTCCGCAAGCCCGCGCCTACGATGGCCGGGAATAGGCTATCGATTCCCGACAACAAGGGCGTCTCCTCCTGCGGTGGCTAGGGGCGTGAGGGCGCGAATTTTGCCTCTCCCTCACGCGTTCCGCCTCCTCCTTCGCGAGCATTACTGCTTCGCAAAAGGAGGTGACGGCCTCTCATGCCCTCTCGCTCCGTACCAACCCGCCACCGATCGCCTCCACGAGGACGGCGGTGCTCTGCCCAAGCCGGGCAGACCTCCACCGTATGCTCCACCGTGTCCTCCGGGCGATCCACGCAGTGATGACACCCGGGCGTTTCCTCCCGCCTTATCCGAAACAGGGACCTCCCGAAACAACCGTGTCCGGAGAAGACCTGTGTCAGGCGGAAGGTGAGGACGCCGTGGCGCCTCTCTAACCACTCCTCAAAGAGGGGACTTATCACCGCAATAGTGGCGTGCCCAGTAATACAATTCTGCCGCGCTAACAGTAAGAGCAGCAAGTCGATTTTTTTCAAAAATGAGCTAAGTACCTATCCTGGATCGCCACGTAATGCTCTATAAACTGCTGGTCTTACTCCCGTTTTGCTATATTCACTGGAACCTAAAAATATCATTAAGCATAACAGCAGTAAGTCAATGAAATGATTTTCTTTATTTAGCATAAAAGCAGGAAATATACTTACTTCACGGTAATTAGTGTACCTCCGACATTTTTATTCTATTTTGCTAATAATAAAAACAGTAAGTGAACATACTGTTATGTAAATGAGTGTAATCAAAAGCTTTTAAGTATTGGATACTTAGAATATCAGCAGTAATCACACTTACTGCTTTTATGTCAAGCATACTTTGTAAGCTGATTTACCTTATCTCTAAGTATATAAGCAGTAGCCCCACGTACTGCTGCATGCTGTAACGATACCTAGGCATTTTTTTACTATTTTTTCACTATCTCACTAATAATATCAGCAGTAGGTAAGTACAGGAACGAAAGTGTTTCCGGTAGGAAGAAGGAAGACATTATATCAACAATTAATATATTTCTGTTACATAAACGTGATGCTGAGCAAATAGTAATATGGATGGATAATTGTTGCGCCCAAAATAAAAATTGGGCTCTTTTCAGTTTCTTGGTGTACCTACATTATCAATACCCAGCATATAAATGCAATAAAAATTACACTAAAATACTATAGGTACTAGCCTGGTCACACTTTCATGTCAGCCGACAGCTTCAGATTGAACAAACTATGCAAAGGAAACAAAAACTGTATGATTTCTCAGATTTTGTTGATTCTGTATAGCAAGCGAATTCTAAAAAGTGTTTTGTAAAATCAATGGAAGTCGGTGATTTTTCCAATTACACAGACTTATCTTCGCAACACAAGATACGTCGAATTGAACCAAGAGTTTACCTTAAAAATATAATGGTGATAATAGCAAATCGGGGCGAGTATCAGCTCAAATATAAGCTCAATCATGACGCGGAAGAAGAACAATGTTTATTTATTTATTTATTTATTTATTTATTTAACCATTTATGTACACACAAAAATAAACAGACAAGATTATAAGAACAGAAAAATACGTACAAAGGTGATGCTTATTTCTAATGAAATCTCTTCCAGCATACCTGCGATAGGACAGAGGGTAAAAAGAGATGTAGACACCGTGTGTAAGAGTAGAGAGAAAGTAAAATACATAAAATCAAAAACAATTCACTTAATAAAATAAAACAAATTATATGACAATATACTTACGAACATACATACATACATACTTCTAAAATAAATAAAATACAACATAAATACCTACGCAACTATGACGAAGTGGAAAGATAGTGTTCTTTCACTCTTCTTTTAAATACTGCAACAGTTTGGCAGTCCCTAATGTCAGGCGGAAGTGAATTCCACAACCGCACCGCGTGCACGGTGAAGGAATAGGAGTAGAAGTCAGTGGAGTGGGTAGGGCACTTAAGCAGGTTTCTAAGATGCGACCTGCAAGGCACATCAGAAGGACGGTCATAGGAAAAGCGCTCCCGCAGATATGAAGGAGTTTTAGGATTATGAAGGAGGTTAAATAGCAGACACAATATCCGAGAGTTCCTGCGAAGTCGAATAGGAAGCCACTTGAGTATCTTGCGGAAGTTAGAGACGTGATCATATTTTTTAAGGTTAAAAACAAAACGAATACATAAATTTTGTAAACGCTCAAGTTTATTTAAAAGCTCCTCGGTGGCATCCAAATAACAGGCATCGGCGTAATCTATAATGGGCTGAATGAGAGTTTGAGCAAGGGAGATTTTTGTGTTCAAGGGCAAGAAGCTCTGGAGGCATTTCAACGAATGGAACGTAAAGTGCACTTTGCGACTGACTTGAGCAACATGGGCAGCCCACGATAAGTACGAGTCCATGGTCACCCCCAGGTTTTTAACTGTATTTGCGTAAACAATCTGAACTCCATTCAGACAAAGAGGAGACAATGACGTAACATCGAGCCTATTCCGCATATACCTGCCGCCGATAATCAAGGCCTGGGATTTACTAGGGTTGATTTGCAGTCCAAAGGACCGCGACCACTCTCCAATCAAATTCAGGTCACTGTTCATGGCAGATACGGCGGTTTCCGCATCTTCCCATACGAAATTATTGTAAATCTGCAGATCGTCGGCATAGAGATGGAAATGAGAAGAGATGACTCTGGAGACAGAGTTAATAAAAATAGAAAAGAGAAGAGGAGAGAGAACGCCACCCTGAGGTACACCTGCGGTAAGAGAGCACCAATCAGAAGAAAACTCATTGAGACGAACCCGCTGCGAGCGGGCCTTAAGATAGGAGTCGAACCAAGAAATAGTGGAAATAGAGAAATTTAAGGATTTAAGGATTCCTAGAAGGATGTCAAAATCAACAGAGTTAAAGGCATTGCTAAAGTCCAGAAGTACAAGAAGGGTGAGAGATTTGTGGTCCATAGCCCAGCGGATGTCATCAGTAACCTTCAAAAGAGCCGTTACTGTGCTATGACCAGGTCGAAAACCAGATTGAAGAGGACTAAGTAGGTCATTCGTGGATAGAAAGGCAAAAAGTTGCTGATGAACTATGTGCTCAAGAACTTTAGAGAGATAAGGGAGGATAGAAATGGGACGGAAATCGGACGGTGAGACCGGCTTAGGAATTTTGGGTAAGGGGATGATATGGGCCTGTTTCCAGGCCTCGGGAACAGTACAAGAAAACAAGGAGAAATTAAAAATATGAGTCAAGACGGGAAGTAGTGAGGGGAGGATAGGAGAAATCATTCTTGAGCATATATTATCATTACCAACTGCAGAAGAGGAGATAGCACAAATAGATTTTTTAACCTCAATCTCGCTTACTGGACTTAATTCAAAAGAAGAACACTGTGACACTGGCAAACAGGAAAGTTTATTAAGAGTAGCTGATTTGACGTGCGGATCTAAAGTAACAGGAGGGTGTGAGAAATGATTGTTAAGAGCACACACGTCAGTGTCATTACTGGAAACGACTAGAGACTTGCCAATGCCGACAGTTTTTAGAAACTTCCAGACTTCAGAGGAGTTACGGTTATCGAGAGAATCATGGAAGTAGCGTCTCTTTGCATCTCTACACATACGCCTGCAGCGATTACGCAGCACCTTATACGCATTCAGGTTGCGCTCTGAAGGACAGCGTTTTAACCTTCTTTTGGCTCTATCCCTACTTGCCATCGAATCTTTAATGGCAGGAGTAAGCCATGGAGCCGGAACATATTTTACTTTGACTCTACGGATAGGGGCATGACGATCGTATAAGCTAAGTATCGTCCTGTTAAACATGTGAACCATATCGTTGATACATGAGCTCTCCATGACGTCCGTCCAGTCGATGCTACCAGCATCACGCAGCAATGCCTCCAGGTCTAACCCCTTGTAGTTCCGAAGGAAAATATACTGCGGCTTACGCTTGGGAGGGCGTGTCCTGTAAGACATAAAGATGAGGTCGTGGTAAGAAAAACAAGCAGTGAGCTGTCCGTGGACAGATACGTTATTGGAATTAGAGACTATCAATAGGTCTAACAGAGAAGGCGTGCAATTAGGGAAATGATGCGTAGCTGAAAGAGGCAGAATACAGAGGTTATAGGAAGATAAGAGAGATTGAAGTTTGTGAGTGCGATTGTTGTTTTTAAGAAGGCAAGTATTAAAATCGCCCATCAAGACGACGTGTTCATAAGAGGGACAGAAATTATTTAAAAGTGAATCAAGAGTCAAAGTAATCGACACTGGAGTTAGGGCTATAAACGACTCCAAGTAGCATTTTAGCATGATGCAGGGAAATTTCGAGAAATAGATGCTCCGCTGACCCCGAGTAGGAGGATAGTGATGTGCTGATAATCTTGTAGGGAATATCATTACGCAAGTAAATGGCAACACCACCACCACCCTTCCCAGTTCTATCATTACGGATAAGGACAAAGCCAGGAAGCGCATAATGAACAGATAAAAGAGAGGGTTTGAGGAAGGACTCGGAGATAAGCAAAGCATCTATATGTGCACTGTTAATGGAAGCCAGAAGATCAGAGTAATGGCAAGGAACACTTTGGGCATTGATGTGGGCTATATTGAGATTTTTGGGGAGATGGGACAGCAAAGTGGAAATCTGATCGCCCAGATTAAGAGGAGAGGAAGAACTCGCCGCACTAAGAAAACTGCCAGAAGAGGAAGAACAAGAGAAAAAATCATCATGAAGGTCGAAATCGATCATAGTTTATGAATATAATAATATGTATAAATACTAATAAAAACAAAAAAAGAGATATAATAAAAAATAAGAATAAAACTATTAACTACAATGCATACAAACAAAACAATAACAGTAATTAGAACGCTCAACTAATAAAAACACCAATTCGCTGTTGATGGAAGAGATTTTAACACAACAAAGTAACACAAAAAGATAAAAAAATAAGTAAATAAATCAAGACATAAATTGTTTTTAACAAAAGACATAGGTATAAAAAAAACATAACATATCAAACATAACAAAAAAGTTGAACCACAACATTCGGATACAGATAAAAATTATATTATTACAAATGCAAAGCGTAACGAAACGTAACGTCAATTTAAAACAAGAAATGACACTGACAGACGTCATGTCACTACATTATAAAAATAAAAACATTTATCGGCAAGCTATTCGATGTGAGAATTTTTACGAAAGTAAATGCTATTGGGTAGATTAACAAAAAAGAAAATCGAATTTTAACGTGTACCGACACTACCCGAATGTATTACAAAACGATCAATGATACACATCTAAATCAACAAACTCAGCGACGAGCCTTTCTCACAACCTTTTTTATGGGGGTTGCGGTTTCAGGCGACGTAGATGCCACTGCTGAAGAGGTGGTAACTGCAGGCACGGGGTCATTTCGTGCAGCAGCACTGGCTGGAGCGGGGAATAACGCGATTAAAGTGTCAAGCTCACCCATGGACGCTATCTTCCGACGAGCCTTGTCAGGTGTCAAGACAATAACCTTTCCCTCTGCAGACCAGCAGCTATTGATGCCAAAGTGTTTGCGAGCAGCAATAAATACCTGGTGCCGTGTCTTAGTCAGAAACTCCGAAATGGTGATACCGCTGCCCTTGAGTGTCGTTTTACCGTCCCAAGCTAACCGACGATGCTCCATGCCATTGAATCGAACCAGTACAGGTCTTGTTTTACCCTGGGGGGCTCCCAGTCTGTGGCATACGTCTAAGTGCTCCAATTTAATGTCATCTATCATTAGCTGCTTTGATATAATATGGAGAATCGAGTCACACAGTTTTTCATTAGGTTTCTCCGGAATACCATGAAACAGCAAGATTTTTCTTCGCATAGCAGTCTCATGTCTGTCCAGACTCAAAGACAGGAGCTCTATCTGAGTTTTGAAGTGTGACAAAGTATTGCAGACAAAAGATTTAAACTCGGAGAAGTCATGGGAGAGGGCAGCAAGATCTGAGTGAGCAGGGTCGGTTCCAGCTGCAGCTCTCTGCAGCTTTTGTTCGTACTCACACATGCGGGAGCTAAACAGCTTCTCCAGTTCCGCCATGCTGTGCACAAGCCTGCTATCCATGTTTTAGTAGTATCTCAAGTGTTGTGGTTGTTGAAGAGTGAAAGTGATAGGAGAGTTCCAAGCGAAGGTGGGTTTATTAGTTAATTAGCACATAAATATGGGGAATAAATACTATTAACTATTTTAAAATAAATATTAAATGAGGAAGCTACAAAATTACTTTTAAACGTCACGCCTACCCACATAGGAAAAAAGACTTTGGACTTTGGACTTTCTACAAACAAAAATCTTTAAACATCAACAGTTCCCGGAATATAAAAAAAAAAAATCTGCTAGAGGAATACCAAAGTCGACCAAAGATGAGATTAGAAGCAAACTATTGAGCTTAATGTCAAATAACAGAAAAGGGTTTTGGTTAAACTTGCCGGTGTCAGAACACGTCACTAACATCGAATAGTTTTTTTTTTTTGTAAAAGTGTTTATAATATACGCAATTATTGTACTGTAAGTACAACTGTTCAAAAATCTTAGAATAAGTATAACATTTTTGTGATTTTATAATAAAGTGTCTTTGATCTCAAATTGTGTTCACATGATTTAGTTTTAAAGTATTTTTTAATAAATAATTAATGCTAACTCTCTGCATTTAAAATAATGCTAATATATTAGCTAGTTTTGGTACTTTTTTCTTGAATTATTAACATAAAACTCCATAGGAGCATTTATAGTTGCAGATTTTATTACAAGACTGATTATAATATTTCAGGAATAGGTACAGGAGTAGGTACCTATTGACTCTAAGTATTGTTTAAAATAGTCTAAGTTTATTGTGTTTATTAACAATTAAAGTTTTGATTATTGTAATTAAACATATTCTTTTATTTATTACTCATTGCTACCATTTCAACAAGTACAAACACTCATTAACTCAGTCCGTTTCACTTCATATTAAACAAAAATAATAAATAAATAGATTTAGGTATAAAATATAGTAAGTAATAAACAAAACAAAAATGCTTTAGAAATTAAACGGTATTAACTTTAATTACATACTTTCAGAGCCTTGTACGAAAAAACCTGTACGTAATTCACTACATTTCAAGGTATGCATAGATTTCTCAATAAATGATCTTTTAAATGATATATAATCAATAATACTATTTAGCTAACATCTTATTTTTTTTTTGACCCCAAAGTGACACGTAATTTCATACAAAATGTAGATATCGTATGTATGGAATACTTAGCATTAAAGCAGCAACTAGGGTACTTACTTACTGCGGTTATTCTAAGCAATCAGTATAAATAGAGTTAACTCGTACTAGACATAGGTAAGTAATAGGAGTTTTCGTCAATAAAATATATTATAATAAATAAATACCAATTATTAACTTGGTATCATGAAATAACTCCATTCAAGCTACATATTGAAAAAATCAGACCTACTAAAACTTGTAAGTTAAAGTAGAAGTAGGTAAGTAAAAATTTAATCGAAAACTTTGACCGCCATTTTCTCAACATTGAAATTTCCGACTTACTGCTCTTACCCTTAGCGCGGCAGAATAAATGCAGCTTACTTTTGATGACCTATGTTTTTCTCAAATTTGATATTACCAGACCTTTAAGATTAAAAATAATTGATTAATGAATTACGCATAATATTAATCAAAAAATGACTTAACGATGGAAGGGAACGTTTACTTTATTTACGTTCTCGCATTTGTACAGTTTTTACAATTTATAACAGCTCAATTGACCGTTTTATTTTTTTTTACTGTTGTCCGAGTACCGCGCACTTATGAGAGTATATTAAAAAGTTTTAAAAACACAAATTCTAGGCGTAAGTGAGTTCCACAACCAGAACCAGATGCCGCGCACACCGACAATGCAGACCGTTTATAAAAAAGTACTCTGTGATGCAGACTAAGCACGAAAATTAAATGGCGGCTTATGATTTTTGGTCATAAGCTGGGCACGCGAATTATTTGCTCTTGCGTTATCTATGTCTATCTACAGGTGTCCAGTAAATAGCACGAAATACTGCAGGGGGTGATAGCTAGGGTCAAAATCTTACGGATTTACAGTTTTACAAAGAAAATTGTTACCTATGTGAAAATTTTAACAAAAAAAACTATTTCTTCAAAACATTCTTGTTTTTGATTAAAAAAAAAAAACTTAATGAGTAGAGTAACTGTTCACGAATAATTTGATGTACTTAAAAAAAGTTCTAGAAAAAGATTTTTTCATTACGAGATGCTTAAAAATCTGTTTCAAGGTAGAGATTTTTCGATATTTCGGAAAATTTTGTAAAACTGTAAATCCGTAAGATTTTGCTGAACATATATTGTGTTGTATTGATAGGTAGGTAGTGACCCAAGCTATCACCCCCTGCAGTATGTCGTGCTATATATTGGACATCCTGTATATCTGTGGTCCATCCATTGTGTAATTAGGTACCTATTTAATAATTCATTATCTATCTACGAATTACTTTTGCGTTACTATGTGTAGGCTGATGGCTGGGAGCTGCATGCATGCCTGTTTGACCGACCGTTACCGAGCGCGGGCCCCACGGACGCGACCCGTGGACGCGACGCCTCATAAATAGTATCTGTAGTCTATGCCTCACGCACGCCACAGAGCTTATACAAAGCTAAGCCACAGAGAGTATCCCTATGTATAGGTAGTCTGTGTGTGCCACGCCCACGGAGCGACTCAAAGCCAGTGTTACCAGGTACACGGTAATTACCATAGAAGCACGGTATTTTTAACCAATATACGATCTACGACGGTAGTGATTCACTACCGTGTAATTTTCTACGATAATTTTAAATATTAACTACCGTGTTAATTAAACTGTAGTCAAAGTTTCGGTTCCTGCCCACTTTTATGTTCAATATTTTATCCTTACCCCACTCAAATGCTTCAAGTGAAAGGATATTTAGCCAAGGCAACAACATTAAAACGAAGAAAATATATAAATTAAATATAAAAACCACAAAGGGAAATATTCTTGCGCAAGTCTATTCACCGACATGGAAACAGCTGTTTTAATTTTGTACTTCCTATAAATATGATGTCAAAAATGACTGCAGAATGAATGTTAATCAAGAAGTTCTTGATTTAGATGATTATGAAAGTGGTTAATTATAATAATGAATACAAATATTGAATATTTTTGCTTTTTACACGCTAAATTACACGGTATTTTTCAAATCGGTCTACGGAAGTCTGAAACACTGTATTTTTAATCCATCAACACGGTAGTATTTTTTTTTCATTTTCAAACTCAATCTCAAAGCATTTATTTCAATTAAACCATTAACAGGCACTTTTGAATTGTCAAGGGGTCGGTCAGTCAAAAATATGAAGCTAGTTGCCCATCACGAACATGTCGCATGGATCAGCACCATTCAGCTAAACCATTTTGAAGGGAGCTAAACGATCCAACACACACGCCACCATCAGCGAGACATTTGAGTGAGCATGACATACTCACAGCCGCCAGGGCACATTCAAGTCAATGAAATACTAGATTTTACCCGGTAAATGGTAGCTCTTTAGTACATAGTACTCACACCTGTGCTATGCAATTATATAATACAAAGGAAATTGAGTTTATACAATACAAAAATGGTCTTACAATCTTCAGCAGCTCCATCAGTATTTTCAAAATGTTAATCAGTGTGAATGTCAATTAGTTGTGGAGCAGGACCAGCAGAATTTGGTAACACTGCTCGGTGTGAGCTCACTAGACCGACGACCGACCGGACCGTACGAATGTGGCCTGAGCCCAGTGATCCCAGATTGGGGGGAATCCCCCCCTAAGGGGGGCTTTTATATTTATGGGGAAAGAATTTTGGAACAATATTTTTGGGGGATATTTGGAGATAGAAAACTGGGTGTGGAGGGACTAGGGGGATTTTTATTAACGTTAGTAGTCTGGGCAAAGCGGGTTTGCCCAGACTACTAACGTTAATAAAAATCATTTAGCTAGCATTTTTTTTAAAGACCGTCTGCAATTATGTCGACTCAGTGGCAGTGGTACAAGAACGGAATGCTGTGCATCGTACAGACGCCAACACGTCAGCCTACTACAATCTTTATTAGATTTTCAACTGCCGAATCCATCTTGAGAATAAGATATACATTGCAAGAAGGATGTGTTCATTTTAAACCCAGTTCAAAGATGCTAAACAGATTTAATCCAGAAAAAATGTACGGAACTGCAAACGACGCGTGTGAAGAGACTGATTCAGTAATGGAAGCTATTGCTGAAATAGTATAATATTGTATATTTCATTAATCCTAAGGAAAGAAAATAAAAAATATAATATAAAAAACATTTTATTTTACATTTTTTTTCAAAACCTGAATTTTGGGGGGATTTCGGGGAAGGTTTGGGGAGAACGCGAGATAGTCTTCTGGCAGCACTGACTGAGCGTCAGTCAGTTACTACTTTACTACTTAGATTTAAAAAAGTTACTCTGGTGCTCTGTGGTTAGCAGTTGTTGTTGTTCTCATGTTCTCTTCCTGTTCTGTGATTAGCAGCCATTTTGCGCTGTCGGACTTAGCTTGTTTCTTAGTTATTTCAACAAATATTTAAGTAAAAATGGCGCATATGACTTGTGCAGCCCTTCATTGCCGCTCATCTTCGTACAACAACAAGGATTTGAAGTTCCATCATTTTCCCCACGACGCAGAAAGGTAAGATTTTCGGTTATTGTTTTGATAAACCATTATTTACGTTTAGGCACGTTTTTCTAGAATTAAAAAAGCTTGCATGATATTGTGAGCACTGATGTAATGTTTTGGTCAGAAAGGTCGTCTTAGGGGCGGATTCTTTTCACGAGAATATTATCAATAATTTGGTACTAACACAAATTAAATCTGCCGATGCCGTGGTAGTATATTGGTAGCAATGACAAGGCATCTATTGGGTCGGTGGGTCGTCTTAGCCCTTCTTGTGTGTGGGTAAGATCCTGTTACCACCTACGTTTTTGGTTGAAGGGGATAGGTACGATAGGCTCGGGTCCTCAGACTGCCGTGCATCCAGCACGGCAGTCTGAGGACCCGAGCCTATCTAGCAAGTTCGTCAGCTGCGTCGTTACCTAGCGGCCCGCTGTGTCCTTTTATCCATTGCAGAGTCACCGTGTTGCGGCTAGAGACTGTTATTTGTTCTAATACATTGTGACCAGGGTTGGATTTAGGTATGTTGAAAAAAATGATAGCACAAAAAAATGAAAAGGATAGTATTTATAAAAAATTATAGTACACTTTCATTATTCTGTACTAAGAAGTACTAAACAATCTAGGTCATCCTAAGCATTCGGGAGCAAACTTGAAATTATAGTATTTTAGTGTACTATCCTTTGATGTGGATAGTATATAGTACAAAGGGCGATATTATAGTATAAATACTATAATATTATAGTACAAATACTATAATATTATAGTACATAATCCAACCCTGATTGTGACATTCTAGTGTTAGTTTTGAGTTAATAATTTTTGGGTTGGGTTTAGATACATGCTGCACCGCTGGATGAAAAGTGAGGATATTAGGGGGTTCCAGGGTGTTTTCTGTTACCTATGCAACATACTTTTCTTGCCGGAGACGCTGTTTTATTTAAAAAAAAAAAACTATTAAAAAATCCAATCTTTTAGGTTAAGTTAGTGTAGGAACGCAAATGCTTTTTTTTTTTAAATACATAACACATTATTGTTTACAAATAATATGAATCCAAATTTGGAAAAGAAAATACAAGGTAAATATAGTGTAGGTTAAGATTTTATTTTACTCAATACTCAATATATTTATTACTTAATATATTTACTTACTACGTAGACAGAACTTAGTCTCAGAACCGACACGGGGCACCCCGACCCCACGTAGTCTTTTGGTCCCTACCCCTAGAGTGTTTTTATAAAGGCGGGAGCCAGAAGCTCTCGGTCACCCCTGAGTGTCGCTGCAACACACTCGACCTTCGCATCGCTGTGGGCTTGCTCCACTCAGGCCTGACCGAGAGCTTTTGGCGGGTGCACACCCGGAGTCCGACTCAGTACACAGTATAAAATCATACAAACAAAATAATTTCCAGTAAGGAAAATGATGCGGGACTACATCTCCCATCCACATTTGCCCTCCCCCTCTCTCCTGAACCCCCCAGAACCTTCAGAATACACATTTTCTATGACAAGTCTACTGCATATACAAAAAAAAATATTTAAAAAAAACTACGTTTCCGGCGGGGGGAATGAGGGGGGATGGCATACACCCTACCCTCCCAACCACCATCCCCTATCGAGGCAGCACGTTTCTAAACTTTAACCCTTCTATCTATTGCTCTCTCGCAAACTCTTAATTTTTGTAGAGATTGTTTTGTTAGAGGCCAAGTTGGGTAGGGGTAAGGGTACGAATTTCCATTGCCGTCCAACGAATTTAGGGTGGGAGGAGGGGGAGGGAGGGCTACTACCCCCCCTTAAAAGGAAAAGTTGCGGAGCCTCCCCCCCTTTTTCAGTTTTTTTTTTAATTTTGAGGAAATTTCCTCATTTTAGGGATTAAAATTACTATTAAGTGTGAGGGGACCTCTTGGGGGAAGGGAGGTTTCCCCTACAGAACGGGGGAACCCACTAAATCAAAAAAAAAAAAAAGGACACTGATTCAGAGGGATTTCTGTATCTATTTTGAAACTGCAACTTCTCCGGCACTGCGGAGCCGAAGCTGTGGTGGCGAGGATACCACTACGTGCCTCCGGCTCTATAAAAACACTCTAGGGACAGACAAGGGGTAGGACAGACTCGTAGCAGGTGGAGTCGGGGTCAATCAATTCGGTTCTTTGACATAAGTTGAACCTAACCTATTTTTTGCGTCTGTTTTACATTTCGTTCCACAAGCCGGCAAAAGACGGTAAACGACCAATTGGAACCGTGCACCTAGCTTCTGACGTTTCATAAGTGCCCATGTAGGTTTATGTGAAATAAAATATTTTGAATTTGAATTTGAAACACTAAACATTATAATTTTAATAGCGCTGTAATTTAAATATAAACTGTTAAATATATGTGTGCATGAAGATTACGTAATTCAAAACTCAACGTACTACGTTGAGTTGTGAAATCCGTAATCTTTTACTACTACAGAGTTCACGCGCCTTACCCTACACGCATGTGAACGTAAACGCGCGGCAGGCCCACGCCTGAGTGGATATCGCTATGAAAATAACTAAAATAGACTAACCGAGCTGTATCAACGTCAGTGTATTGTCTTACTTTCCTGATGGCGTAGGCGCCTGGACTGAGCCTTCCCGCTAGGCTCGATATATATGTTGCCCCACTGAAGTTTGGAATCTACTGTTATGCCCAGAAAAAACTGCCGAGTTTACAGTTTCAAGCACCTCTTTATCTAAGACGATGTTGGGTCTTAGATTTCTAACATTTGGAAGGGCAACCTTTACACATTTCGTTTACTTCGCATTGAGAACTAGGTTATTGGTCGTAAACCAATCCGTAACCATTGACAGTGCACTGATTAGATCGTCAAAATCTTGTCTATTCCTGTTTACTTTAAAAATAAAAGAAGTGTCACCTGCAAACTTCACAGATATCCTTTAAGAGGGAACAGGGCCCGCGATTCTCCATACAAACGTATTCCTCGTTTTTCTTCCTGAATAATGCCTCTAGAGCTGTCATTTTTTGGTATAAAATCAGGGTCTCTATAGGCATGTCCCTGTCATTTCCTTTTTTTCAGCAATTAATAATTAAGGAAACTATGACCCTCCAAAAATTACGAAAATGCCCCATTTTTACTGCCGTGATTAGAGGACTACCAGACTAATACGGAAAAGTTTTTAGCATAAAAGAAAATAATAGGAACGTAGACATACTCTTTCTTAAAATTTTAATGTAAAAATTTATTAAATCGGCTTAGTTTTCGAGGAGAAAAAAGGAGAATGCCAAACGTCGTTTTCGTCAAAAATTTTGTGATATAATCGGTCTGAGCTGCAGTTGTCCCTATCGCACTTTACGGGGCTTAACTCGGTTTTTCGGGCGCAGCGCGACGGCAATAGTTTCTTCAAATACCTATTTTTCAAATTCCTCGCAGCCCCTGTTCCCTCTTAAATAGAATGACAAGTCTTGATCTTGATCTGAAAGATTTCACACCATCATAGTGTAGGCAAACGGAGGAATTTTTGGAAATTCGGCCTTGAAGCGGAGACTTCGTTTGTATGAAAAATCTATTTGTCATTATTAGTTTTCAAAACCCCTCATACGGATTTTAGTTGTTGTTAAAGTTTGAATGGAATAATCATAACGCGCGGTTCGATTCTTCGAAACTCAGTATTAACACTTTAGACTGCAAATAAACACATACAACATAATGCAATTAAGATTTTTAGGGACGGATTTTACTGAAAAGTGGGGATACAGTTTGTGTGACGTTTTTAAAGGGGGTGGAACTTTGTAGGGGAAATTATGAAATCCACGCGGACGAAGTAGCGTGCTAAGTGCTAGTGTTCTATAATTTTAAGATCTAGACGTTTTAGACATAGACCCACCTATGTCTAGATGACCCTCTGACCCCCCCAAGCTTGTGGGATATTTCACATGACTTTTAAGCGAGCCGTCCTCCGCCAGCTAAACTAAGTTAGTTTAAGTTTAGTTTAGCTCGCCGGTTTTTCATACATGTGCAGCCACCCACAACATGTATGAAAAACTGGCGAGCCAAACTAAACTAATTTCGTTTATCTGGCGGTGGACGTCTCGCTTTATGGCAACAGAGGTGCTGTGTGCAACCAATAACATTATATAATATGTAGCTGGCTTCGTTGGCCTATTATTTTTTCATTTATGCTGCATTGTTTTTGACTTAGGATGAAAAATGTATAGAAAATACCACTACCCCATTAAGTTTGCAAAGCGAAAATTCTGAAACAAATCTACATAGTTGATGGAGGTTTATGTAAATGATTTTAAAATCTGAAATAATCTTGTACAAACAAAATTTACTATTCACATAGCAAGTAAGTAGTGGTGCGTACACCTTTTTGTTAGTGCGAGTAGGCAGCAAGAAAAGAAACAAAAACAAAGGCATCTACTTACGAAACCCAAGTTATTTTGCACTTTGTACTGTAGGATTTTTTAATAGTTTTTGCATTTCAGTAGGTACCTTAATTACATAATACACGATCAATCGGAATTTGAATCGGTTTGAAACAAATTGCTTATCCAGTTTCATAAGTTCGAAAAAAAAACTGCTCAACGTAAATAACGAACTTTGTTGTTGAACTGTCAAAATGAAACGAAAATTGTTGTTGAACTGTCAAAATGAAACAAATTTCTCGTAATTGTTTACGAAAATGTGTTGCGTAATTAGATAGCTGTATTAACAGAACTGCAAACCATGTGCATGCACTAAGGAAACAATTTAGGGCCAGTTTCTCGCACGATTATTCCAAAATTAATGTGTCAAATTGTCAAGTGCCCGTACATTAATTTTGCGATAATTTTCGTACGAGAAACTGGCCCTAAATAGTTTTGTCGTCTATCTGTGTATATTTTAAATTTATTATTAAAGATAGGTTTGTTAATATTTTAGAAAGTCTTTTAAAATGTCTTAATATTGAATCTTCTTTTTTTGCAGGCGCAACATCTGGCTAACCGCTTGTAAAAGATCCGATGTGATCGATAAAGACTGGGATTTTTTCAAGCATAAATATGTGTGCAGTTTGCATTTCCAGAAACGTATGTATGATAAAAAGGATCGTCTCAAAAAATCTGCAATCCCATCACTTCATTTATCAAAAAAACCTTTACAACACGATTCCTCCACACAAGCTGTAAAATCCGTACAATACGTCAATCAACGTTCTGAAAATGTATCAATATCATATGTTATACCGAATGTAGAAAATAATTCTACAACAACTTATACACAAGCTGAAGACTCTTTACAATACGATATTAATCAAGTTAACATAAAAGAAGTAATAATATCTCTTACGCAGATGGAAGAATTTGAATCTGTTGAACTAGATGAAAAAATAAAAACTGTAAATGAAGATGAAAATAGTGACTCGGCCTCCCGAGTCCCTATTTTATCTGAAAAAGATGTAGAAATAAGAACAGAAAATGTTGATAAAAAGATTGACTGGGGCTCCCGAGAGTCATTTGAAGAAGATGTACAAATGAAAATAGAAATAGTTGAAAATGAAATATTACCTTTAGTGCAGTCTACACAGTCTTTACAATCCGATGATCTTGAAATAATAAAAAATGGTGGAACACTTAGCAGTGATGGTAGCGTGAAAGCTGGAGTGGCCGAGTGTGTTGAAGGGACTGCTGCTGAATGTGGGGGAGTGGTCCTGTCTGATGTCGTCATTGCTGCTACAGAAAATGCTGATAGCGCTGAAGCTGACTTGTACGCTGTTGACCGCGTTGAAGGAAGTGCAGCAGCTAGTGCAGCTGATAGCGCTCGAAGGTAATTTGCTGTAGTATCAAGAACCCGGATTAAGGGCGTTGTTACTGTTATGCTGATTCACGCGGGATCCCCTGGGGGGTTGCGGAGGGGTGTGTAACGTTTGATATAATAACAAAAGTTCTAATGATCATAAGACCTAATTTCATTTAAAAAAAAATATATATATATACAGGGTGTCCAAGAACCTGGCGTCCAACTGGATTCCCACGATGCCCCAAGTTCTAACAGTACTCAGAAAAATATTTTAAAAAATCCACCCCATGTACTTACAGAATTATACTGATTTCAAAAAAAAAGGGGAAATGAGCACCCTGTGACATACTTTTGAATGCTGTGACTGCTAATGCTGATAATTTCGATATTTCTTGGAGGTTTTGTAATCTAGGGTATTGCTGTGTCTAAATAGAATGTAAAAATAAAGTACTTATTGTACCATTTTAAAATAAAATATTATTTTAACTAAAGGTGATATGGAAAACTATTGAATTTCGCAACTTTGACCGACTGTAGTGTAAAAAAAATGTACCAAAATAGTATGGCAAGTGACGTCAAATTTTGACGCGTTTATTCCTCTTTTTAAAAAGGTATAATACTTACACATTAATTTGAAAAAAAATAATTTGATAATATTTTTACTCAACAACCCAATTTTTACGAAGTGCCTACCTACTAACGGTAACTGTCGGACCCTTTCTTATCTTAGAAACTGTTATGTTACTACTATTATTTACTTCGGTTCCAAGAGTGAGCAAGAAGGAAATACACACAGGTAGATGGGTTCCCAGTAGAATAAAAGCAAAGAATGTTAGTTTAAAGATATTTTATTACAATAAATGTTCAAAATGTTGACCACCCGCGGCAATACAAGCTCTCACTCTCCTTAAAAAGGACCGCTTTATGTTTCGCGAGTAACTTTTTTGACGTATCACCTGCACTGCTTGTGTTATCTTCTCACGAAGGTCAGCGATGTCATTAATGGGCTTCGCATAAACGAGCTCCTTCATAGTTCCCCAGAAAAAAAAATCCAGCGGATTTAAGTCAGGTGAGCGGGCTGGCCACGGGATTGTTCCTGATCGCCCAATCCACCTGTTCGGGTATTGCTCGTCCAAAAACTCTCTAACGGATACGCGAAAATGTGCTGGACAGCCGTCGTGTTGGAACCACATATCTGGTGGGGTCTCTTCTAGTAAATTTGGCAAATCATTTTGAAGAAAATTTAAATATGATTCGCCAGTCAAATTCTCGGGCATCTCAAATGGACCAATAATATTCCCACAGAGAATACCGGTCCACATGTTCACTTTGAACCGGTACTGGGATCTATCTTCTCGCATCAAGTGCGGATTTTCCACATGCCACTCGTGCAAGTTGTGTAGGTTCATGTAGCCATCCTTCTTAAATGTTGATTCATCTGACCACAAAATTTTGTCGATAAAGTTTTCGTCTTCTCGATGTTTTTGCAGGATTGTTTCACAAAACGCGACTCGGCTCGGATAGTCTCGAGGTAAAAGACTTTGCACTCGCTGTACGTGGTACGGATGATATTCTTCTTTTTGGAGAATACTGTGTGCTGTGCTCTTCGGTATCCCCGTATCAGCTTCTATTCCTCGCAGAGATGCTTGGATTTGCCGACACCGCCTCTAAAACTTCATCGCGTATGAAGTCATTTACGGGTCGTCCTTCACCAGCTACTTGATTGGGGAACCGCCCGTCACATAGTGATCTGTGCACATTAATGAAAACTCGATGGTCGGGATATCGCGTAGCCCTCGGATACCTTTCTCTGTAAAGTCTCGCTGCAGCTCGTCCATTACCTCTACATTCGCCATAAATGTAGTGCATATTTGCGTATTCTTGCGGAGTGTAGGTCGCCATGGTAGCACACACAAAACACAAACTGTCCAAACACAGGCAAAGGTCGTCGTAAAGAGTTCGTTTCAAAGTCCAGAGCACAAAGAGTAATCGAGTCCAATAAACAAAGCTTTAAATCGTAGTACGTGATCAATGGTAACAATAAGAGAGAGGTGCGTAGTAACGGCAGGAGGCAGTGACGCGTACTGACCGTACTGTTATCCTAAATAGCACGATCCCAGATAGCGTCACTATCTATCTCACTCGCACCTCTAACCTTTTTCTCCCTCACTCTTACCTGAATAATGGGGTACCATAAAGAAGAACCAGCAAATCGCAAAGATAGTTTCTGTCTTGCTCCCTCCTGTTGTAATAACGAATCACTATGGTGAGATGCATGCACATACCGTCCCTTACGGTCTAACCTGTTTTTTGAGAGGCCTGTTGTTATTTTTATGAGCATACAATAGTAATTCTTTAGAGGTTAGATTCAATTCGTCGTAAATTTTTCTTTCTAAGAATTCTGTAAGACATCGTAAAAATTGGGTTGTTGAGTAAAAATATTATCAAATTTTTTTTTTTTCAAATTAATGTGTAAGTATTATACCTTTTTAAAAAGAGGAATAAACGCGTCAAAATTTGACGTCACTTGCCATACTATTTTGGTACATTTTTTTTACACTACAGTCGGTCAAAGTTGCGAAATTCAATAGTTTTCCATATCACCTTTAGTTAAAATAATATTTTATTTTAAAATGGTACAATAAGTACATTATTTTTACATTCTATTTAGACACAGCAATACCCTAGATTACAAAACCTCCAAGAAATATCGAAATTATCAGCATTAGCAGTCACAGCATTCAAAAGTATGTCACAGGGTGCTCATTTCCCCTTTTTTTTTGAAATCAGTATAATTCTGTAAGTACATGGGGTGGATTTTTTAAAATATTTTTCTGAGTACTGTTAGAACTTGGGGCATCGTGGGAATCCAGTTGGACGCCAGGTTCTTGGACACCCTGTATATGGCGATCAAATGGTATAATGAATTATTGATATAATTTCATTTTACCTAATTTCATATGGTATAATGAACAGTTTATATAATGCACATTTGAAATAATATTCAATTAATATAATATTCAGTTGCTATAATATTCAAAATCTATAAGTAACGTTTAATATAGTTTGGAAATGTCTTTTTTTTGTTTGTGCAAAATCTGATTAAATTTACGCCTGCCACTATCGTGCTAGCAAAAACAAACTACGATATGGCGACAACATAATAATTATACACCGGCTTGTAGTTAATAGGTTGAATCTGCTCCAAAACCGAATCGGGCCACTCCGACTTTACGTAGTCTTTTGGCTCCTACCCCTAATGTGTATATAAAAACACTCAGCGGCACGGAATATTGGCCAAGTGCTTATCTCGCGATAGCAAAAGTTTTAAGTGTTTCTGATGAATGTTTGTTGTGCAGGTGTGTCAAGAGCGCGGTTTTTACCCATTACTACCACTCAAACAGTGAGTTTCCATGGAGGCTCAATAATGGTATGGGGAGGTATAAGTTCCGACGCACGTACAGTTGGTTATCGTCGATAATCGGCTAACAGCTGTTCGATACATCGAGGAAGTTCTTCAGGAACACGTAATGCCATATTCGGGGTTCATTGGACACGACCAATTCCTCCTAATGCACGATAATGCACGCCCACACGTTGCACATTGCGTTTAAGAATATTCTCCGAGATTTGGCATACAAAAATTGCAATGGCCAGCTCGTAGCCCAGACTTAAACCCAATTGAGCATATCTGGGACATGCTCAAAAGCAGGGACCGTACAACCCCGGTTAAGAGTTAAGCTTTTCGAAAGGGTAAGCCGTTTATGAGGTTACCTTTATATGATGTAACCCCTTGAATGAGTTCTATGCTTGAAACCCAGTGAAAGGGTTACATGGTAACCCATTCAATGGCTTATATTCAAGAAACCCAATGAAAGGGTTACCCCTTCATTATGATAACCTATATTATATAAGGGTATTGTTAGGGTTACCTTAAAGTTATTCAATAAAATTTTGCTAAATAGGTGATGGGTGGGGTGGAGCGAACACTACGCACCGTCCACCATCGCTGGCCTACTTTCCCTTTATTTAACTAGACATCGTAGGCTTGTAGATTTCGTCTACACGTGCTACCTACATTTCAGATTTATATGCCTACATAGTAGGTACATAGTAAGGTGGTGTGTACTTCAAAAACCTTTGTTCCTAAAATAAATTATTATATATATTTATAAGGCTAGATTGTAATAAGATTAGGGTCCATCCTATTGTTGAACCCTAGGACAAAGGGAAAACATACGAATAATAGCGATGTACCTACAGCATCTCGTTTTGGTTTTGGCATTTTATAGATTGTTCATAATTCACAATTTGCATAATATCGCAAAAGACGTCTCGGTTCAAAAAATCAAACAGCAAGAATGAAAATTTTACAGTCCTTGCAAATGCCTGCAATAAAGTATAAACAAGTACAGACATGAAAAAATGATAATATTATGTAATTTCGATATCCAGCCAGCAAAGCTGAAATTAACTCTATAATTACATCATAGATCCCTGTTTAGAAGCCGCTCGGTAAGTAGCCACAAAGGCGCCGCCGCGGCCGCTTAAAGCCTCGTGCAGACTAGCGCGACGCGACTTGAACAATACGGTTTCTTAGAAAACTTCACGGTATAACAATAACCGGTGTCACGTCGCGCTGTCGCGTTCCGCTAGTCTGCACGAAGCTTAACGTGTGCTATTTCATTTTGCAACCTATGCCCATCATCGAGAGATCATATTACATTGCTCCGAGTCGGAATGTTACGCTGTTATTTTTAAGTGAGTTGAAAGTATAACCCTTTTGAATAGCTTACATTAAGCCATTCAAAAGGGTTACCCACATCGTATGGGTTTTAGATTAACTGCTTAGAAAAACCCTATCGACAACCCTTTCAATGGGCAACCAAAATGGTCCCTACTCAAAAGAAAGATAAAGTCCAGCTCCAACCCGCCGGAAACTCTAAACCAGCTCCGAATTACAGCGCTGGCCGCTTGGCGCAGTATACTGCAAGTTGATGTCCGAAACCTCATCCAAAGTATGCCAGATCGAATGCAGGCAGTTATCAGGGCTAGACGAGGAAACACCCGATATTAAAACGTATAGACAATAACGAAACAGACCTTATTTTTTATTTTGTAGTGTTTTTAATTTATAGTGAAAAATTCCTAGTTACAGTAAAAGTTCGTGATTTTAAAAACTAATTTCTAAGTTCTTACAGCATAAGAGACACGTATTAAAGCTACTTACCCCTAATGCAATTTTTTTATGCAAATAAAAATAAGCAAAATCACGTGTGGCAAGTTTCCGTGCCGGTGAGTGTATTAAACGTCACATATATAGGATTTTGAATATTATATTAATTGAATATTATTTCAAATGTGCATTGTATAAACTGTTCATTATACCATATGAAATTAGGTAAAATGAAATTATATCAATAATTCCATTGATTGGTACTGCAAGAACAATTTAAGAACATTTAATTGATGCGTCTATAAATTACGAAATCGACTGTGGCCGGGCTGCGTCGCAACACACGTTGCTTAGAACTTTGTAACTGGTGTTTAATGATATTAATATTTTATTTTAAAAATTTGGAACGAAAAGCAATGATTAATTGGTTATCGATAAGATGTTGGAATCCCTTTTTTTTGTACGTATTTGCACTGAATTTGTGACTTGGTGTGGAAGCGACGCCGATGCGTTTACGCTCTAGCGTAAAAAACGGTTAACTGGGGCCCTATTATGAACTCTTATTTCCAGGCAGTTTACGGCGTAAACAGAACTGCCTTGCAATTTCGTATTATGAACTCGTCAAACAAGCCAGTCAGTGGTCACGTGACACCCTGGCCGGCTTCTGCCCGACTATTGGCTGGAAATACCGTATTATGAACGTTCGTTTGACATTTCTTGACATATTAAAACTGATAATAAGTAATCTCACAATCCAGTCAATTTCCGCTACTTCATAGGAGTTTTTATTGAATGGTTTTGGATATTTTTGGCGAAATTATTCAGAGAAAATATCACGTGTGACGAATATGTACCGTTCGAGTTTCTGGAAACTCCGGAAAGTGGCACTTCTGATCAAAATACCAAAATAACGGTAAAATTGAAAAACTCCTACAATGTTTCAAACTAAACATAAGTTAGGCTCAGCCGAGGGCGATAACTCTCATCCATTGAACTATAATAATTTCAACAGCCTAATAAATGGTGCACCATGATAATTACAAAATATTACCATGATAGAAAGAAAGAAAGAAAGAAAATACATTTATTTGGCACAGACTAAAAGGCACACAAGTAGAAAGAGAAAAAAAAAATAAGATAAAAGGAAAGAATACAAAATAAAAAGTGTAAAACTGCGTTGCATGATACCAGCAGGAATGTGTGCCTCGCGGCTACGGTTATAGGTAAATATAACATGTTTTGAAAACTGGATATTTAGTAAAAACACCACACCACCATAACCATTCATTATCCATATTTTTGTTTATACTCTGAAACTAGTAGGTACTTCTTGCAAAGGGACTTATTACATTATGTGTAAAAAGTACTGGGAATTGTTCAATAAAACCATTAAGTAATTTATTCGTCAAAATTTATTTTGTCGGCTCCAAAGTAGGCCCTTTCCCTTGCAATACAGCTACGCCAGCGCTTGACCCAGTCCTCCATACATTTTTGGTAAGCTGATTGAGGTATGGTCTAAAACTCCTTCAGCGAATTTTCTTTTATAGCTTCAATCGACTCGAAACGTCTTCCTCGAAGAGGTAATTTTAGCCTCGGGAACAGGAAAAAGTCAGACGGAGCCATATCATGTGAATACGGCGCTTGGTCGATGACATTTGCTGAATTTTTGGCTAAGAACTCTTGCACAATGATGGCTTTGTGTGATGGTGCATCATCATGGTGCAAAATCTATGAATTGTCGTTCCACAAATCTGGGCCGTTTTCAGCGGATATTCTCTCGCAAACGCCTCATAATGCCTAAATAATACTCTATAATCACTGTTTATCCCTCTGGAAAAAAATCGTTGTGCATGCACTACACCGCGGTAATCTAAGAAAACTATCAGCATAACTTTCGTGGTACTTTTTATAGAGAGTATTATACAAACAATACGATAGTATTATTTTATTAATAATTGCAACAATAAACATTGTCCAAGAATGAAGTTGTCAAATTCCCCGTTGAATTGAACATCAAGTGGAATACGTTCGGAAAAGTTATTGTTAGGAGAATCTCGCGTTACAATTTACAAACACGGAAAAATTAAATAAAAATTAATTGTATAGCACAATAAACATTGCGTTCATATTTTCACCTACTTTTAGTAACTATATTAAGATATATTTATTATTTTTATCATAAAATACGTGATCTAAATAAAACCGTAACTTACCGATAAATATTTATTTGTGTTTCTGAACGTTACGGCAGAGAATTTCAAGCCAGCCACAGACAAACTAGCCAGCGTGAAGTCGGTCAGAATTACCGATGTCATAATACGAAATATATCCAGCCAGTGAAATGAATTGCCTGGAACTTGCCTGGTTTTTTAAAAGTTCGTAATAGGCCCCCTGACTTTAAAAAAAAGGAGTTTATCAATTCGACACGTATGAATGTAATATTATTGGAACTCAATTTTAAATGTTTAATTTTTTATTTGTGCTTTTTTAGTGTATGTACTCGTATGTATACTATGTACAGATATTGCAATTCACGACGACGCGCTCCATTCCGCGATTACTGTACTGTAAGCTGTATTTTAGTACGGAGCGGAGCGTAGTGGGGCGCGTCGTCGTGGATTGCACTATCTATATGTATGTATGGATATATGTTTGTTTGTTTGGCACAACTTTCTCCGAAACTATTTATCTTGCAGGCATGTTTTATTTGGTTGTTTTTTATTGTTTGCATGTTTTAGTGCACAAGAGAGGAGTGGACGAGGGAGGGGTGTGCAGGTGGTGATGGAGGAAGTGGTTGCCGATACGGGCCGGCGTGGTAGACCAGGACGTCGTCGACCAGCCTCGAGATCCCCATCGCCACCATCACTATCGTCCGCGCCTTCGTCACCGGCGTAAGTTTCTTTAGTTTCGTATTTCCTACTACTTTATTTTCTAAAAACTTGCGTGTATGTTTTATTTGCATGTTTTTTTTATTTTTATGCAGAAGACGACTTCGCACGCGTGGTCCGCGACGTGGAGGGGGTGTGCGTGTGCGAGGTGGACGAGGCCGGGGTACTGTTGGGCCACTGCAGAGGATGGAGGAAGGGGGTGAGGGAGTGGTGGGGGGAGCTGCGGCGGTGGCTACCAATCGCGGTGGTCCTAACCGGCGTGTTAGAGGGTGCGGAGGCCGCGGCTTTGTCCACGAGCGGCCGGGACCTCATTCTATCGAAGAGTTAGATTTTATGCTTAATTTCTTTTTCTTTTTTCAATAAATGTATTTATTTTTCACTAATCAAAATCATTTTGAGTTATACAATTGAATCGTTTTTAATTTTAGGCTTCGGATCTCCAATATTCTCGAGCTGCCGGAATCAAAAGGTCTGGAGACCCCCCTGCACCCAAGATGGGAGCGCAAGTGGCAACCGTAAGTAGTTGTTAGCGACGATATATAGTTTGTTATTTATCTTTTTATTTTTTCTCTGATATTTAGTTTGATTATTAACTTGTCTCTCAACGTGGTATTTTTCGTAAGATTTTATGTTAAAGTGTTGTGCATTCCAGCCACTAGAGGCGCCACTTGTACCATATTTCAATGCGTAAGCTTAAGTACTAAGGAACTTTACCGTAACGAGAACCGTTTCTGTAATTTCATTATTTTAAGGTGTTAATTAAGGATTTCTAGACTGAATTTTATGTAAATTATAAAGATTTATTAGTTCTAAGGTTAAAAATATACAAAAGTATTGTAAAGAGTGTCCTACCACAGAAAAAGGCTAAGTTAAGTTTCCCATACAAAAGAGCACCTATGCTCTGATTGGTCAAGGGGCGGGGCGTTAGTGCCGTGTGCAAAAGTGTAGGGCCCTGATTGGTCAGAGCCTTACGAGTTTACCTTTAAAAAAGGGGCATTTTCTGTGGTTTGACATTCCGAATCCAGCAGTGTAAGCAGTAACATCAGGAAAATAAATAAGAAGAAGTCTGCAAGTATCAGCGTTATTATTGCCCCTCCGGCTACCACCGAACACTCTCCAGTCAACATCCCGCCAGCGAACCTGCTCCACAACACACAACTCACGAGCGTCACCATTGGTCCTTCGGAAGCCGGATCGGGTTCAAGAAAACTGGGAAGATGCATAGGAACACGAGATCAAGATCGGTGCAGTCGAAGACTACAAGGAGCGAAAGCAACGCAACCTTAACCGGATACTACGGGCACCGGTACGATGGGTTCCGGTACAACTGATTGGAGCATGAACATGCCGAGCGAGTCTACGAGCGCGGCCAACACGTCGATTTCTAATCGATCGACACTCACAAGATGATCGCCGCCGGCCAGCGCGCACGGAAGTCAGCAACCCGTACCTCATCCCAAGGACACCGCTGAAGAGGAATCAACACAGGGGGAGGCGACTCATACCACCCCCCCGGCCCGCACTATCGAAGCGTCAATTCCCGCTCGCCAAGAAGAGAGTCATTCATCGCCGCAGGTTCTAGAAAGAAGCGTTGCAGTGAAAACACGTCTGAACAATGAAAGTATACCAACGTCCAGAGAAGAGAGTCTGCAGCGGCCTCACCCTAAGAAGACGACCCGCGATCCAGACACCCATTCTGTTCGCTCGTCGCATAGGAAGAGAGCAGAAGCGCAAGCAAGAATGACAATAGCACTAAGGGAATTAGAACTGGCAGAAGCACGATCAAAAGTCGCCCAAGCTGAACTCGAGCTTCTCGCCGCGGGGTCAGAAGGAGAAGAAGAGCTGTATGAACAAACTCAAGAAGTCGAGCACTGGTTCATCGAATCTGGGGAAAGGCCTAAAGACCGGAGGCCGATCGAGACAGAAGAAAAGAAGAGCGACATCCAGGAGTTGGCTTCAGTCATACTTAAGCTATCCGAGAAGTCACGTGACAACGGTTCATCGAAGCATCTCGAACTCCCTCACTTCAACGGTTCCTGTGAAGAATGGTTAGCCTTCAAGAGATCATATGAAGATATGGCCGCTTCGTTCAATAACAATCAGAACCTAGCACGCCTCAGAATAGCAATCCAAGGAAAAGCAAGAGAAGCCGTCCAAAGCCTGCTGTTCACCGCTGAAGATTCACGTGAAATAATCAAGGGACTTGAAGCAAGATTTGGAAGACCTGGAGCGCTGGCATTAGCAGAACTAGAAAAAATGAAGAACCTGTCGAAAGTCGGCGAGAACCCAAGCGACATCTGCGTATTTGCAAGCAAAGTGAAGAACGCCGTCGAGACAATCAAGGCCTTGAAGAAACCACAATACCTCAGTTCTCCCGAAACACTGAGAATTATTGTCGACAAGATGCCAACATCCATGAAATTTCGTTGGTTTGCTTACCATAGAGGCAGAAGAGATGAAGAAATTCAAGAGCTACTACTCGTTGAAGCGTTCTTAGAAACAGAAGCCGACATGTGTGGGGACTTTGCTCCACCTGAAGTGTGCTCGGAGCAAAAGAAGGCAATAAGAAGACCCATACATTCGGTGCAAGAAGCGTCACAAGAAAAATACAAGAAGTCATGCCCATTTTGTAAAGAAGAACATTTCGCAATAGAATGCAAGAAGTTCAAAGAAGCTAACATAAATGAAAAATGGGACATGATCAAGAAGGCGAAGATATGCTTCAAGTGTCTTAAATTCAAGCACTCAAGAATCAACTGTAAAGCTCCAGTCTGCAAACAGTGTAAGAGATGGCACCATACCATCTTGCACTCCGACAAACCGCCAGTGCCAGTAGAAAAAGAAGCGAACAAAGAAGACCAGGGAAGCACATCAGAAGAGAAGGTCGCCTCAATCCATAACGCCAAAGGAGAAGAGAAGGCATACCTGAAAATCATTCCAGTGGACCTCTACGGTCCAAAAGGCCAAGTTCGCGTACTAGCATTGTTGGACGAAGGGTCAACCGTCACACTCTTAGACGCGTCAGTCGCTGAGAAGATTGGAGTAGAAGGGAAGCAAGAAAAACTCACAATCGAAACAGTCGGTGGGAAGGTGTTAAGAAAAGATAGTTCACAGAAGATTGAGTTCAAAATAAAAGGGGCTCACAGAAGAGAAAAAAGAACTATCTCTGCCAGAACCATCGACGACCTGAAGCTGTCTGAACAATGCATAAATAAGGACACCGTGCAAAATTGTCAGCATCTAAGGGCAATTGAAAATCAACTCCTCTACGTCACCGAAAGGCCCAAGCTGCTGATAGGCCAAGACAACTGGGGGCTGATAGTAACAAGAAGACTGAAGAAGGGCAAACCATCCGATCCTGTAGCCTCACTCACCAACCTAGGGTGGGTGCTACATGGATGCGAAACAGGTGCGACTGCCTTAGTAAACTTCACTCACTATGGCAGATCGACCACCGACGAAGGAAACATAGAAGAAATCGTCCGAGAACACTTCCAGTTGGAATCTCTTGGGATTCAAAATCGGTCACCAACCAATGACAGCGATAGAAGAGCACTAGAAACCCTCGAGAAAACTACGAAGAAGCTGTCAAGCGGTCAATATGAGACAGGTCTCCTGTGGAAGATAGAAGACGAAACCCTACCCAACAACTACAATCAAGCGATCCGACGTTTATTCAACATCGAAAAGAAGTTGGATCAAGATAAAGAAGCTAAAGAGCACTACGAGAAGCAGATCGAGACTCTAATTGAAAAGGGTTATGCAGAGAAATCTCCAGTAACTTCAAACGAAGGAAGAATATTCTACTTACCCCACTTCGCCGTCGTGCATCCAATCAAGAAGAAGCTAAGAATAGTTTTCGACGCAGCTGCCAAGTTCGAAGGAAAGAGCCTCAACGACGCCTTGCTCTCGGGCCCCGACCTTCTGCAATCACTATTCGGCGTGCTACTACGCTTCAGAGAAGGACCTGTGGCTGTCATGGCTGACATCCAAGATATGTTTCTTCGAGTTAAGGTCAGAAAAGATGACCGAGACAGTCTCAGGTTCCTGTGGCGCGGAAGCCGAAGAACTGGCAAGCCTGAAGAGTATAGAATGTCGTCAATCATCTTCGGCGCAGCGTCATCACCGGCAACGGCGATATACGTAATGAACAAGAACGCAGAAGAATTCAAGATGACTCATCCCGAAGCAGTGAAAGCAATCAACAGAAACCATTACATGGATGACTATCTACAGAGCTTCGCATCTACAGCCGAAGCAAAGAAGATATCAAAAGAAGTTAAAGATATTCACGCAAGAGCAAACTTTCATCTAAAGGGGTGGGCCAGCAACAATTCGGGGGTACTATCAGAGGTAGATGACACAAATAAAGAAGATTCCCTGCAACTAACGAAAGAAGAAAAGACTCTGGGGCTGCGATGGCTGGTGAAAGAAGATACACTAGCCTTCAATGTTGGGCTGCGCAACACGTCAAAAGACCTACAAGATGGTAGAAGAACTCCAACAAAGAGGGAGGTCACGAGCGCGGTGATGTCTACCTTTGACCCAATGGGTTTTGCAACACCAGTCTTAATACAAGGAAAGAAGCTAATTCAAGACATTTGGCGAACGAAAATAGACTGGGACGAAGTAATTAACGAGCCACAAAAGGATGCCTGGTTGAACTACTTAGAAGAAGTATCGGCATTAGAAAAATTGAAGATTCCAAGGTGCGTCTCGCCCCGCGGCAGAAAAGGACAGCTGCACACATTTACCGACGCAAGTGAAGAAGCCTACGCAGCGGTAGTCTACTGGAGGACAGTCGAGCCCGGAGGAAAGGTCCATATCTCCATGATCGCCGGCAAGGCAAGAGTGACACCAACAAAACCAGTATCAATTCCGAGGCTGGAGCTACAAGCGGCGTTGCTCGGCAGCAGACTAGCTGCCACGGTCGCAGAAGAGTCAGAGCTCGAAATATCAAAGAAAATCTACTGGACCGACTCTAGCACAGTACTGCAATGGATAAAGGCGGAACCAAGGAAGTTCAAAACCTTCGTGGCCAACCGCCTAGCAGAAATCGAGGAGAAGTCCAAGCCAGAAGACTGGAGATGGGTGCCAACCAAAGAAAACCCAGCAGACGACGCCACGAGGGGAACCCCAATCGAATTCGACCACAACGCCAGGTGGTTCAAAGGTCCATCATTTCTCCGTCAACCAGAAGAAGAATGGCCATTTCACGACTTCGAACCAGAAGGTATCATGCCAGAAGAGAAGAATAAGCAAAAGGTGATGGCGATACAAGCTGCAGAGGACGTCCTTCTGGATCCAGAGAGGTTCTCAAGCTGGGAACGACTACTACGCACTACGGCCAGAGTGGTCGCCTTCACGCACTATTTACTGAAGGCCCGCAAAGAAACTATCACTGCCACGCGTCGGAACGACGAGTCCTGGAAACCTCAAAGAAAAACCCAGAAGAAAGACGCACGAACCTCAACTCAACCAGCCAACAGAAAAGAAAACAAGCGGCAGTACCTACCCCTGGAAGAAGAACATTTAAAGAAGGCCGAAGAGTTATTAATGAAGATGAGCCAAAACGATAGTTTCGCTTCAGATATAAAGAATTTGAAGTCAGAAAAACCCTTAGAAAGCGCAAGTCGGCTCAAGAAGATCGACATTTATGTGGGGGACGACGGAATTATTAAGCTAAGAAGCAGGACAATGAAGTTCCACGACAAGAGCGACAGGAAAATGAATCCCATCATCCTAGATGGAAAACAGAAGATAACGCGTCTCGTTATACAACATTACCACAAGAAGTTCCTTCACGGAAATACTGCTACAGTAATGAACGAGATTCGACAAAAGTACTGGATACTGGGTTTAAGAGCGACTCTAAAGGCAGTCGCACACAGCTGTCAATGGTGCAAGACAAAGAAGAGCTTACCAGAGATACCCCCGACGGGAGACCTACCGAGCGAGAGACTACAGCATCATCAGTTCCCGTTCTCTTGCGCGGCCGTAGACTACTTCGGGCCGATGCAAGTCACTATCGGGAGAAGAACAGAGAAGCGCTGGGGGGCATTATTTACCTGTCTCACAACCAGGGCCGTGCATCTAGAGCTAGTGCCCTCTCTTAGCACTAGCTCAATGATTATGGCGCTTAGACGAATGGCAGCTAGAAGAGGAACCCCGAAAACTATATTCAGCGACAACGGGACGAACTTTATTGGGGCCAAAAGGGAGCTAGAAGAAGCCGCACAAGAAAAGGGCATTAAGTGGAAGTTTATTCCCCCGGGGACTCCAAACATGGGAGGCGCCTGGGAGAGACTCGTGCGAACAGTCAAGACGGCGTTGGCAGTGGTTCTCAACGAAAGAAGCCCACCCGAAGAAGTGCTCCATACGCTAATGACCGAGGTCGAACACATCGTCAACTCCAGACCTCTCACATCGGTCAGCATGGATCCAGAAGATGAAGAGGGTCTGACACCGAACCATTTCCTACTGGGAAGATCATGCGGAGCAATGGCGTCGGGAGAATTCGACGACACAGAACTAATCGGGAAGGCGAATTGGAGAACCACCCAAAGACTGGCAGACCACTTCTGGAAAAGGTGGATCAAAGAGTACCTGCCACTCTTAATGCCGAGAAAACTTGAGGGCAAAGAAACCAGAGACCCGAGAGAAGGAGATATCGTCCTAATAGTAGACGCTACATTGCCACGAAATTCATGGCCTCGCGGAGAAGTCATCAAGACGTATCCTGGACCAGACGGCAGAACCAGAGTACTGGACGTGCGGACATCGGGAGGAATACTTCGCCGCCCGACTCGACGAGTCATCGTGCTCGTTCCTGCGGCATCGTCGCATACAGAAGATGCAGTGCTGCGCACCGTGGGGGAGAATGTTAGCGACGATATATAGTTTGTTATTTATCTTTTTATTTTTTCTCTGATATTTAGTTTGATTATTAACTTGTCTCTCAACGTGGTATTTTTCGTAAGATTTTATGTTAAAGTGTTGTGCATTCCAGCCACTAGAGGCGCCACTTGTACCATATTTCAATGCGTAAGCTTAAGTACTAAGGAACTTTACCGTAACGAGAACCGTTTCTGTAATTTCATTATTTTAAGGTGTTAATTAAGGATTTCTAGACTGAATTTTATGTAAATTATAAAGATTTATTAGTTCTAAGGTTAAAAATATACAAAAGTATTGTAAAGAGTGTCCTACCACAGAAAAAGGCTAAGTTAAGTTTCCCATACAAAAGAGCACCTATGCTCTGATTGGTCAAGGGGCGGGGCGTTAGTGCCGTGTGCAAAAGTGTAGGGCCCTGATTGGTCAGAGCCTTACGAGTTTACCTTTAAAAAAGGGGCATTTTCTGTGGTTTGACATTCCGAATCCAGCAGTGTAAGCAGTAACATCAGGAAAATAAATAAGAAGAAGTCTGCAAGTATCAGCGTTATTATTGCCCCTCCGGCTACCACCGAACACTCTCCAGTCAACATCCCGCCAGCGAACCTGCTCCACAACACACAACTCACGAGCGTCAACAGTAGTTCTACTTGTGTATGTTAGTTATAATACTTACTAGCAAGTTTTGACTTTTGTTTTAAAATGTCCATCTAGTTCTGACCTGGCTCCCGCGGCTTTCGAACCACCGCCAGCACCATCAGCAGCACCACCATCACCACCACCGGTGATAGTGATTACGGTGCCTTCACCGGCATTGTAAGTTGCTTACTTACGAACTTTTATATTTATCTCTAAATATATGATGGGTACTACAACACTGCTTTTGTTCCAGGCTTGTGGAAAGTGACGGGTGGCAGTCAGCTCCGCCAGCGTCTCCATCACCGGCTCATCTTCGTCCACCGTCACCACCTCGTCGCTCTCGTCAGTCCCAGAGGGATGAGGAAGTTGTAGCTGTCTTCAACTATGGTACCTGCTGATATTAGTTTGTTTGGGGCTGTGACTTCTGATTTCCACCAGATTTTAAACCAATCTATCATTTGTTACAGGAAGTGATTCTGAAGCGAGCGACGACGATGATGATCCTGCCACGGTGGTGCCGGGAATTCCAAGGGTGTTTCGCTCCACAATGGAGACACCCTTGGATGCTGACTTACCCTTGATGATTGATGGAGATGCTGAGCTTACACCCGCCACTGACCCATCGCCTGCTGCGCCTGTGGAGGACCGCAGTACACACGCTGCTGAAGAGCCCGCCAGTGTGCCTACAACGGCGACGGACCAGCCTTGGAGGTGGTATGATTTCGTCTGGAAAGAGTTTCCGAGTTCCCCGGTTCCACCTGAATCGAGGAGGGAAACGTTTTCCCAAAGCAATGTTGGTCCGACAACTCCACGGGACGACCCATATGACTGTTTCATAGACATTTGGGATCGGCCAATAATGGAGTACATTGCCTCGGAGACGAACAAATATGCTCAGGAGGTGGCAGCCAAGATGTTGGCTAGCAACATTCTCCATCCCAATAGTCGCATCAGCCGTTGGTGTGATACCACGGTTGATGAACTGTACACTTTCTTCGCCTTGATTCTTGCGATGGGGATTGTTGTTAAGTCTCGGTTGGAGGAGTACTGGGCTGCTACCCCTGACATATTTTATACTCCAGGCTTTAGCGCAAACATGTCTATCGACAGATTTTTATTACTTACAAAATGTTTACACTTCAACGATAACGAAGCCATGTGTGCGCTAGAACTGGACAGCTCCGAGGCAAGACTGTATAAGATCCAGCCAATACTGTCACATTTAAACATGAAATTTCAGACTCTTTATACTCTGGGGCAAAACATTGCACTCGACGAGAGTCTTTTGATGTGGAAGGGCTGGCTGGACATCGGCCAGCTCATTCCAAATAAAGTTGCGAAAAAAGGCATCAAGTCTTATGAGATTTGTGAATCTCAAACCGGCTACCTATGGCGGTTTGAGATTCACTCTCATAATATTTCCCAGACTCCACCGCGACCGGTCGAAGATCCATTAGAGGCATCTACGCCGTCAATAGTGTTGCGGCTGACGCAAGGACTGGAGCACAAAGGATACACATTGTGGATGGACAATTTTTATAATTCGCCGTGTCTCGCTCGACGACTTAAGTCCTTGGGCTTTGATTGTGTGGGGACCCTGCGGACCGATCGGCAGTTTGTTCCGCAGGCCCTACACGATATGACCAAGCGGAACATGGTTAAAGGACAGATAGTTGGTCTTACCTCGGGTGACGTCGATACCATGGTATGGAGAGATAATAACAGAGTTGCTATGATCTCTACATACCATGGCAACGGTCAGCAGACAGTCCGAGAATCCACCAAACCCATCCTGATATTGGATTACAACATCATGATGGGTGGGGTGGATAAAAAAGACCAGCTGCTCGCCATGTTTCCGGTCGAGCGGAAACGAACTAGCGTGTGGTACAAAAAATTGTTTCGGAGACTGTTAAATGTCTCCGTATTAAACGCTTTCATCATCTTTCGTCATCATTCTCCTCGCCTATCTCATCGTAATTTTCGTATGTGTCTCATTAAAACTCTTCTTTCAAAGCATTCTATCTCTAATCGTGTGTCCGCAACCTCACGGGACGTACGCTTCCCGGCCGGCCGGCACTATTTAAAACAATACCCTCAGGACTCCAGAAAACGTCACATTCGACATTCGTGCGCCGTGTGCAAGCGCAGGACGTCTAAGTTCTGTGCTGGTTGCGAGAAACCTTTGTGTTTCAACGATTGTTTCCGGCAGTATCATTCATAATTTTATAGTTTATGTAAAATATATTTATAGTTATATATTTCTTTGTATCTATCTATATATTGTATATATATATTTTTTGGACCACACTCTTTTTCGTTTCATGGACATTGCGAATTGTGTTATTGTTCATCCACCATCGTATCCATTGTGCCAAGTTCCGTCCCATGTTTGCGACTTTTTACGAAATCTTTGAAATTTATTATATTGTACATCTAAAAACAATTTCCAGTGCTTATTTTTGCGTCTCTCGTCTCTCTCTTTTTACGATATCTTTCAATCAATTTAGTATTTTTTTTCATACTTTTTCATCATTTCAAACTAAATGACGGTATAGCGTGATATATCTAGTGGTTCTTCTTCTGACGCGGTGGTAATGGTGATGCCTAATTCGCAGTTTTTTTCTTTTTTTTCCAAAAGATTCTCGTCTATTGCAATGTTTCATTTCATTTTTTTTCTTTACTTTGTTTATGCGCTAACATACTTAAAATAATGTATAAATATATACAGGGTGTCCAGTAAATAGCACGACATAATGCAGGGGGTGATAGCTTGGGTCACTACCTATCAATACAACACAATATATATTATGTTCAGCAAAATCTTACGGATTTACAGTTTTACAAACTTTTCCGAAATACCGAAAAATCTCTACCTTGAAACAGATTTTTAAGCATCTCGTAATGAAAAAATCCTTTTCTAGTACTTTTTTTTGCATCAAATTATTCGTGAATAGTTACTTTACTCATTGATAAGTCTTTTTTCTATCAAAGACAAGAATGTTTTCAAGAAATACTATTTTTTGTTTAAATTTTCACAGAACTATTTTCTTATCACTTAAGTTTAACCTACAGTGGTGAAAAAAAAAAGTAAGATTTTGCTGAACATATATTGTGTTGTATTGATAGGTAGTTACCCAAGCTATCACCCCCTGCAGTATGTCGTGCTATTTACTGGACACCCTGTATAAAGTACAAATACATAAAACATTTTTAACATGTTTTGATTTTTTCAAGTTCAGATGTGACAGTATTTGCCGTATCCATATTTTGTCTTATCCATTTTTTGTTCATCCTTGGTCAAGTACTTGTGCATTTTGTAGTGAAATTGTTTGTTTTGGTTGTTGATTTCTGTAATATTTTTGTTTGGCAACATGCATGCCTATTTATCGTGCTTATCGATTTGTTATCTTCAAAATGAAGAATGGTAATTTGTAAGTATTTCAAATTTATGCAACAGCATTTAAACTGTGACCCAATGTGTAAGAGGGTGTTTATGCGCTTGTTTTCAAGTGTTTGTGTTTGTTAGCCGCTACTGTTATACTAAAAATGTAATAAGTTTGAATGTACCACTCAAGCGCCCGACCGCCGCGGCTTACTTTCGCCCGACCGCCAGCGTCCGCGCGGCTATGAACATGTTTTTTTACCGCTTCCGACCTTGGCGATAAAAACATCAATAGATCGCAAACTACAAGTGCTACAGCAAAATAAAAAATATAGTTATAAAGCTGAATAGTTAAGGAAACTACTTATATAATAATCAAGACCTATTGTTTTAATTTTATACAAAAAAAAGGTTAAACTTGAAAAATATGCGGCCTCGCGCGCTCGTTTATTGTTGATTTCGAGCCAAGATGGCCGCCGGATAAGGCTTCGTTCAAACGGAGTTAGAAAATTAAACAACATAATTTTATGATTTATTTTTTAATGTCTACTTACAGTTTTTCTTAAGTTAACTTATTAATAAGATATTTTTATCTTTAAATTAATAAAAATAATTAAATACAAAATAACATGAGGTATTTTTTTTTAACCGTTTTCAAAATAAGGAGGTTTTCAATTCGGTTATTTTTTAAGTTCGATTTGGAAAATATATTAATATATTTTTGAAGTCGTTTTTTTGTATTAATATTATAATTTGTAAAGATGATGATGAGAAGATGTATAAGCATGTGTGATAGTGTGTGTGTGTGTGTTTGGAAATCAAAAATGTTTATAAAATAATAAGTGATATGTACCTTAGACTGATGTTGTTGATTATTTTGGCCTAAGGTTTGTGGTAAGCACGGAAGCAAACTTCAATGCAGAGGTTGACCTGGCATTGTATGCATTTCCAAATTGTCCGGCTGTCGACCTTCCGCTGAGCGCACAACCAGCACCGGGTTTTCTTGGAACCAGTCCGCATCGGGAAATGGTCATCTTCCACAGTACACCTATTAGCACCGCTCCTTTTATTGATTTGCATCGGCATCGTCATCGAGGTCAAGTCAAGTTGTCTGTGTGTCTTTAACAAGTTTTCTGCCAACAATGTCCTGAAGCGTCTATGCGAAATATTCGCGTTTTTTGTGGCAAAAAACACGAAGCAATTAAAAATTGCAGCGTTGTATAAACGCCGAAACAATTTTTTATACCAAACGCGATTCCGGCTTCGTTCCATCGGGTGCCCCATGCTCTTGTTATACTCCAAGACAATGTTTGGTTTATATGTGAGTCTGTTGTAGGTACTTATTTGCGGTTCCAACTCGTAGTAGATGGTATGTGGAAATCATACTAACTAAGTTAGAATCCCGCCATACCATCACTGATAAGTCGGAACAGTAGCTGACCACCTCTTCATCTGGTCGCAAGTCTGTCTTCGTTAAAGTCTTTAGGGAGTCTGGAACAAACTCCCGGTTCAGTCGTAAAGTCCCGTAAACATCTGTCTTCTGTCTTTTAAGACATCGCGCTAATAACGGACTATTATAAAAGTTATCCATTATTAGCGTATGTCCGCGGTAAAGTAGGGGGTCAACAAGCTGGTACACAATAAGTGCAGTCGCGTTGCTAGGTCGTATTTCGCTGTTGTCAGTCAAGTGTCCTGTAGCAACGAGTCTATCAGATGCCGATGCGTCGTCTTCAGGTCCTTCATTAGTCTGGTCAGTTGTGTCATCTGTCTGTTGGTCTGTCGTTGGAGTTGCGTTTCTTGTCGGTCGATCGGTCTCTTGGTCTTTTCCAGCGTATACTATTAATTTCCAGACATAGCCGGTTGAAGACTCACACAGTTCGTACGTTTTCACGCCGGCTTTTGCAGCCTTTGTCGCAATCTTTTGGACCATGGATAGTCTCCCGTGCCACTTCAAAAGTGATTCGTCCATGACTATCTCTTTCGATGGATAATATAGACTGGAAAACTTTTTATTAACCCTAGCTCACTAACCTTAATTTCGACTAACGTTATCACTAACCATTCGTAAATTATACGACGGATTAAAGCATCAATATTTATTTAATTAACTTCTTATAAGACACAAAAAGATCTTAATTAGCAGTCTTAGTTTTCTTTTTATCCAATAACATCAATCTGTTTTAGAAAAACCTACATTGAGCAAAGATTGCTCATAGACACAATATGATCCCTGCAAATCGCTTTTTTCAGCCCTTACAGAACAGAAGTTCGTGGTAAAACGACGTTTTTTACAGCTGCAAGTTTTGCTAGTTCTGGAAACGTTTTGACTAGGACCTTCGTGATCTAGTCTACAATTTTCAGGATCTACTTCAAATTTCGTTGCAAAATT
Organism: Xanthia togata; assembly: GCA_963853775.1. NCBI lineage: Eukaryota > Metazoa > Arthropoda > Insecta > Lepidoptera > Noctuidae > Xanthia > Xanthia togata. The sequence continues at coordinate 7,903,254 of OY970811.1, forward strand.
AGTCTGAAATTTTACAACTATCATACGATATATCCCGTTCTAAAAAACGTGCATCCGCAATGAGTAATTGCGGGTCACTAATGATGTGAATCAGGAAGGTATTAGAAGCGGCAATGGTGGCGGAAGTCGGAATCTAATCAAAACATTAAATGTGCAACATACGCGTCGTCTACTTTACGAATGGTTAGTGATCCAGGGTTAAAGTACTCAGTCACTGGGTCTATTTTCCAAAGTCTGCTGTTTTTGTCATTGCTTTTGGCGAAATGCATCATTGTCTTCAGAAAAAGAAATCGATTATATGTCATAATGCTACGAAAATATGGCATAGTGCCGAAACCATTAAATTTAAAATAAAGCTCTTCTTCGGGTAGGGGATAAAGACCTTGCAGAATTAATACTGCCAAGAAAGTTAACATTTCATCTCTGTCTGTCGGTGTCCACTTTTGCAGGCAGGAGTCGGGAGTCAGTTTATTTTGTGATTGTAATAAGTCAATCTTCTGTCTGGCATAGTGATTAGTCTCCGTACAAAGCATATCGATGAATTCAACGTCGATCATTTTATAGAAGACGTCGAGTATTGAAGTCTGGTCTGTCATGTCCATAGTTGGTCCTGGTGTGCCAGTGAATGTCTCTTGTCGTCCTTGGAACATTGCCTCTTCTTTACGCCAAGTAAAGTCGTATGCGTTATCGGGGGCAATACTTCGCAAGGCACTGTCGTGTAGTCAGTCGTAGATGCAGGTTCAGTCGACGCGGTACGTATTGTCTGGGGATTGTCAAGGTCTGTCTCGTCGTAAAAGCACGAGTCATCGTCACTTTCAATTTGCATCCAATCGTCTATAGTCTGTTCCAAATTTGTGTCATGTATTCCTGTAAAAATAAATAACTATAAACGTTTTATATTATACATTAGGTAATTTTTAAATTTTATGTGGTATAATATTTACCACTAATAGTGCGTCGTTTCTGAATTTCAGGTGTACTGTGTATCTCCACTTCAGCCGCAACCTCCATTCCTGTATTAGCATGCATATGTATTTTACTTTTTACCATGTGTGTGTGTGTACACATACACAAATACATGGTAAAAAGTAATACTGGGTTGGCGGGTGGGACTGGGTTGTTAGGTGGTGGTTGGTAGTGTATTTTCTGGTGTACAAAATAGGATATATAAATAAATAAAAGTGTATGTTTAGGGGTGAGGAGGGTGTGTATGTGTGCGTGTGTAGTGTGTATTCATATATATGAAATCTCTCCAGGAATAGTTTACTCATCCTCTGAAGAGATTTCATTGATATAAAATCCCCTCTTTTTTGGAGTTTGTGACGCCGTTTCCTGGCTCGACATTGTCGATAAGCGACTTGGGTCGCTGTCCAAGGAACTTGGTGAGTTGAGGACAGTATCAGCAAATGGCGTACCCATCCTGGGAGCACCATTATCTGGCTGGTATATCATCATCATCAACTGAAACAAAAAACATTTGTTTTGAAGGATGCACCCTAGAAATTGTAGAAAAGAAGGGTGGCCTATACCCAGAAGTGGATAACAATATTACTTACTGTATTCGATGATGACAGCATCATCGGGTGTTTCTGGAAAAAAAATGCTATTATTGCTTTAAATATAATACAGCAAAAATTCTAGACATAGATAGTGAAAAATATACATACCAATAGGTAGCTGCATTCAAGGAGCAGATGGTGTTGCTTCAGGCTCCCAAGAATGTCCCGCTTTAGGCTCCCAAGAAGGTCCGTCTTCAGCCTCCGCTTCGGCCGCTGAAGACGGCCCAGTTCCAGGCACAAAACAACAGGGCTCTCGTTTCGGAGATGGGTCGTATAGAATATAACATAAAACATATAGAACAAGTGAAAAGATAAAAAAATAGTATTAATTTTTTTTACTGTTTGCGGCGTTTTCGAAGAGGAGCGTCAGGAAGGAGCACCTTGCTTATCTCCACAGTCCTCTTCATGTGAAGCAGCTCCTTCTTGGCGGAAGACGACAACGCCGCGACCCTTCGCTGCGTGAATTATCTTTCGGCCCTTATTTCACTTAGTAAGTTACTGAAATAAAAATCCGTATATTATGTCTATAAAAAGAATAATAAAGATAAATCAAAACGATACATACTGCTCTTCAGAGGTCTCGGCCCCACCACGTCCTCTTCCGCGACCAAGACCTCGTCCGCGCCCTTTCTGTACCTACGTTTCTTTCCCTAAAATTAATGTATAGCTTAATATCAACTACTTTTGAATGACAATTAATTGGTGCAGCACAAGCATGTTCCTTCACCTATAAATTTCATGCGGTGCTATATCTATATACTAGCAGCGTGCCGTAGTTTTTTTTTTCCTCTTTATAATATTATTATTAGTTAGTATAGATTACTATAGAAGTATAGAATCTATACTAATAATAATATCACAGTGTAAAGAGCAACAGTGGACCGACGACGCCGACGCCTTTGATGTTTGCGTAAATGCCGACACCGGACAAGGCCACAGTACTTACCTAGGGTTATCACAGACTTTACCCTACTGCCCAAAAATGGAGGGTAATGTGTTTAGGTTTTATGTATGTATGTACGTTTCCTTGTTCCGCCACAACTTCTAAATGCCTCAACAGTTTGGACATATCGTTACAATTTTTACATTGCCCTGAGTGACGCCAGTTATTTTTTTTTTTTGCATGGCTTTCTTGTATTTTATTTGGGAATAACAGCTGGTTAACAATACAAATAAAATACCATTTTAATATTCAGTGTACTTTAATCAGTTTCCGTTTTCTCATTAATCATTCATTAATTCATATTAATGTACAGATTGGCTACTATTAATAATATACACATATTATAAATGGGCAATCTGACAAATATTTTCGGTTTTTAGATTTACTAGAATTTAAACTTCTGTTGTTGAACTTAACTATACATATAAAAAATTCTCATCCTATTTTAGCAAAAAATCGATTGGAAAGCATGCACATGGTTTGGTCTTGAATTCGATTGTGCTCAAATGCTGAAATAGTTTGTTTTCAATATTGTTTCGAGTAAATGCCATCTTGGATTTCAAAATTAATGACATTTCCGTAATGAGCACCCCAAGGAACCTCGAAAAATGACACCCATAACTAGGGATGGGTCTAAAATTAATAAGCTGCTAAATTAACACTGCTAATTTTTTTTAGTGTCAACACCTGTTAAATAAGTTCTGGGATAGCTGTTAAATATAGCAGTCACAACTCACAACAAAGCAATAATGGTCCTGCAGATTCAGTCACAGTTAGATTGTTAAGTTTGAGCGAGTTGATTTAATTAAGTGCTAACTGCTAACTGCTGAATTCGGAAATGTTACATTTAACTAGTGTTGAATAAGACTGATCTTCGTTGCGAAGGTTTACGCGGGTTTGTTTGTGGTAGATAGTATTGTGAGTGAAAATTCCATTTGTTTGACTGTTTGTATATTGTGTAATTGTGTATACGTCAACAGGAAAAGTTGACAGTCCTAAGACTGTGAAAAGTATGAAGGAAATGAGAATTAATTACGTTAACAATCTGTCTGTGATTAAATTTAACAGTTGCTAAAAATAACTGCTATTTTTAACTGTTATTTTTAAAATTTAAGCCCATCTCTACCCATAACATTTATATTTAAAAATAAGTCCGCCATCTTGGATTCCAAAAATAATGTCTTTTTCGTATTCAGCACTCCGAGGTACCTCGAAGATGACACCCTTATCGATTTTTAATAAAAATGAACGTCTGCCATCTTGGATTCCAACGTGGATATCTTTTTCGTAATCAGCACCCCCAAAAACCTAGATAATGACAACCATTCAACCATATCATTGTTGAAAAAAATCATGTCCACCATTTTCAATTTGAAAATAAATGTAAAAATTTTGTTTACACAGAAACAAAAAATATCCGATAAAAAATCGATTTTTTTATCGGATATTTATTGCGGTGTTTCTATTTTTGCTGGCAGGCATCACGCTTTTACATCCGCCGTTTTGTTTACGTTGGCATGATATGACAAAAATGTTACAAATTAAGCACTATCCAATTATACATATATTCATTTTTCTCCTGGGTGTGGAGATTGATGAAATCGCAGTTCTTTATTTATGCGAGATGACGACTCGCATTCTCGCACAGCACATGTCGTATGCACCATTTTGGTAACAAGTAAACATTTGAAATAAGCAGCGTTGCCAATCTGTGGGGAATTCCCCAAACTGCGGGGATTTTCAGTCCGATTGGGTAATTTGTGGGGAGAGCGTTTATGTGGGGAAAATGCGGGGAATTTAGACATTTACACTAGACCTGAACTTATTACAAACACAGCGCATTTTAATGGTTTAACTTTAGATGATATACACAGGCATGACAGCGTCAGAAAATGTTGAGAATTTGAAAAAAGATCCAAATGTTCCCCGTTATGCGATCGCAGATTTTTATAAATCCTGCCAAGCCTTTTATATTGAACTGACTAAGGACATTACTAAGAGTTTTGATTTTTCGGACACATTCTTTTCATTTATATCTATAGTGAATCCGTCAGAAGCTGCAATTTAAAGTAAAAAACCCCCATAAACCGTTTTCGAAAGAAAATTTAGCGTTCTGAAGAATTTGAAAATAGATAATCGTAATCGCCTGCACAATGAAAGTGTCATTGTGCAGGCAATTACGATTCTCTATTTTTAGTAGCGTTTATGGCCGTTAAAGAAGGTATTAAGAAGAAAGGAGGGCCTAAGAGTCCGTCAAGTGATATATTATACCATAATCTGATCGCCGCAACAGAGACCTTTCTTGATGCTTCTATCGAAGATGGCGAGCTTGCTGCCAGCGATTGGAATGTGATGCGACGTGACCGGGGAACACCGTGCGGTGGAGTGATGCTCGCCGCGCGCGCGCCCATCGTTCTGTGTCGCCGCCGTGATCTCGAACGAAACGGACGGTGGTGAGGACTTATGGGCTGACGAACTGTTCACGTATGTGTTGTATATATAAAACCTAGTGCAAGCGATGATGAGTACATGAGATGGTTTTGTAAAGTAGAAGAGTTTATAAATAATTTAAAGGGCCTTGTTATAATTTTAGGTGACCTAAATTTAAATAGTATATCGTTAAATATTAAGAATTATTATTGTTACTTTGTGTCATTTTGTAGTCTGAATGAGATGAACGTTGTGAAGAATTCGCATGGAGGTATGTTAGATGTTGTTCTGGTTCAGGAGAGCATTAGCGCACCAGAAACATTTGTCACTGCTACCGAGGGTATAGTGCCACTCGATGCATATCACCCGGCTCTACACATTGAGGTAAGAGTGGATTTAGGTCATTGCTCCGAGTCAATTGAGCCCAGCAATATAGACAGTGCCAAGGATTGGAACTTTGGCAAATGCGATTTCGAACAACTCTATTTATTATTTGCTGACGTAAATATCTGGCAGGAGGTTTTGGAATCTAAGGATGTAAAAGGGGCTACTCTTAAGTTTTACAGCATTATCTATAATCTCTTTGATAGGTGCATGCCTAAAAAACGCAGAAGGAAATCGGCAAATAGGCGATATCCTATATGGTTTACAAGCGATATCATCCAGGATCTAAAGCTCAAGTTAAAACTCCATAAAAATTGGAAACTAACTAAGTGCGATAGCGCGTATTTGCTTTTTGCTGGCCTCAGGTCAGCTCTTAAAACCCGTATTTCAGATGCGTATTCTTTATACATCAGAAATATAGAGAATAAAATAAAACAAAATCCTCATCAATTCTGGTCACATATTTCCAGCCTGCGGTCCAAAGGTGGTTTTGAACCAAATATAACATACAAGGGTTTAAGTTTTTCAGGTACTAAAGCGGCAGGGGCTTTTGCTGAATTTTTCTCATCTGTTTTTTTGCCTGACGTTCCGCAGCTTAATGCTGATCATGTCGGTGCGTCCGACCATTCCAGTAACAGCAATTGCATAAATATACCCCCCCTGAGCCATGTAGACATTGTTAAGGGCATAAAAAAACTTAAACCTAACAGTTCTATTGGCCCCGACAACATTCCCCCCTTCATAGTTAAAGACTTAAGAAATATTTTCATTTATCCTCTTTGCCACATTTTCAATTTAGCCCTGCAGACTGGTACCATTGAAGAAGTTCATATCTATACACAGTAAGGACTATTTCTGCTTACAGCGCTTGGCCGCTATAGAACCGGGGCAGTAACAGATGTGGTCATCGTGTTCACGGGATTTTGTTTTCAAACTGCTTAGATATGAAGTTCTTCGATAGTACATATCCCTCTGAGTGGAAAGTTTCTAGAGTTACACCCATCCCTAAAACTCTAAACAAGAGTTCCGTCGAAGAATACCGCCCTATCGCAATCCTATCTTCCCCAGCGAAAGTTTTTGAAAACATCCTCCATAGTGCTATCTATGAGCAAATAAACAAGTATCTTTGTAATGAGCAGCACGGTTTCAGAAGCAAAAGGTCAGTCGACACAAATCTCCTGACGCTGGTGGATTATATCTCGTCTAGTTTGGACTGCGGACGTCAGGTAGATGTACTTTACTTCGACTTCCGGAAGGCGTTTGATAGGGTTAACAATGACGTGCTGCTAATGAAGCTTAGCAAAATAGGGTTCTCACCATCTCTCCTCCGCTTCTTTGCAGACTACCTACGTGATCGACAGCAGTTTGTTAGGCTTGGTATGTACGTATCGGGTACCTATCACACGCGTTCCGGCGTGAGTCAAGGCTCAATTTTGGGGCCTTTACTGTTTCTTATCATGGTCAACGATCTTCCTCAAGTTCTGCTTCATACAAGATGCCTCTTGTATGCTGACGACTTGAAACTGTACCTGGAAAGTAGACAGGAGCGTAGACAACAAGATGGAGTTTAATTCATCCAAATGCTTTGCTATGACATTCGGTCGAATGCGGCACCCAGTTAATTTTGAATATCATTTAAATAATAATACCATCACGAAGTCTACAGCCATGAAAGACCTAGGAGTCACATTCGACCGAAAGCTCACCTTCCACGACCATATGACCATGGTAGCGAAACAATCCTACCAAAGGTTAGGTTTTGTTCTGCGTAATTGCCGCGATTTTCGCACCGCTCAAGCCTTAAAAATTATATTTAATGCGCTTGTACGTAGCAAGCTGGAAACCAGCTCTTGCGTGTGGAATCCACATGAAAGGACTTACGAACTTTTATTAGAAAAAGTTCAAAAAGCGTTCCTTAGGTACCTATATAAGCAGAAACACGGCTACTATCCTTACCTCTATCCGACAAAATTCTTACTGGGTTGCCTCGGATACAATTCGCTAGAGGTAAGGCGAGCTCGAGATCAGATCATAATAGCCTGTAAGACGCTCCGTGGCGCAATTGACGCTTCTGAGCTCCTTGATGTGCTGGCGCGCTTCTTTGTCCCTGACAATTACAGCCGAGGCAGAAGGCACAGGCTGTTTGCCGTGCCTCCATGTCGTACTGTTGCCCGTGCTAAGTCGCCAATTCCTCGCACTCTGGCCGCGCTTAATGATCTCTTGGATTCTAACCCAACAGGCGACCTGTTTGCGGATGGATGGACGAAGATTTTATTGGTATGTCAGAAGTACTGTGAGAGGAATTTATGACAGTGTTGTTAACCTTCTTTTATTTTATTTATGTTTTCATATTTAAATTTTGTATATTATAATGTGGTTTATAATATTGTCTCTTCTGTTTTTATAATGTTTGTTACTGTAATTGGTTGTAACCCTTGTAGCTAAATAAATAAATAAATAAATAAATATTGTTAACAAAACAAATTGGCGCAATGAAGACCCTATGCCCTATACCTTGATTAAAATCATTAAATACTTAAGTATAAGTAATAAATATATTTGATTTATATGAACAGTATTTTTATTTCTTTGTTGAAGCAAAGAAATAAAAGTACTGTACTTGTGGGGAAAATGTGGGGAATATCGATTTTATTTTCCCCGAAATTGGGGATTTTCAGTTAAATTTTTGGGTAATCCGGACCGTGGAAGTCGGCAACACTGGAAATAAGACACGTGTAAACGTGTTAGCCCTGAAAGTCATGTCCCGAGCTACTAACAATAGCGACGTATGCAGCTCGTGCTCGCCCTACCCGCCCCTCGCCCCTCACACCCCGCACGATTGCCCTGTCTAGACGGCTTCGTCGAACGACTGTATTGGTTTATAGACTGTGATAATATTATAAAGTGGAAAAAAAATCTATACTAGTACCTAGATATCTATACCTATCTGATATAGGTATCTAGGTACTAGGTAAATGACGTCGGTAAGGTGCCGAGAGGTACATCGACTGATAAGCAGCTCTAAGGGTAAACAAAAAATGTATTTCAGTTATTCTCTTGAAAACATTGGTATTTTATGGTATAAGTAATGGGTATTTTTTTTCTTATACGTAATAGTAAGTTTTAGTGCAAGCTTCATGCGCCAACTTAAAATAAAACAGTCATAAGCATTAATGTATATCGCAAACAAAACACGCCATAAAATTAAAATAATTATTTTTTACGTCGTCGTAGGCTCGTCCGTGCAAACCCTTATTTACACTTAACAGAGAACAGCTGGCGGGTGCCATGGTACCCTGTATTGAAGACCTGTTGAACACAATTATTTTAGTAACAGAATCTATAAAAAACTACATAAGTACTTGTTTTTGAATAAATGGCATGAAAAAAATGTATGGGTTAGTAAAGTGTAATGGTGTGTTCTTTTGTTTTATTTATGTGAAATAATGTGTATTTATCGAAATTAAACAAACACTTTTTTAAATAATTGTTTTTTTATTTTATTTATTATAATGACCCTAACACGAAAAACTGGAAAATATTCCCTTACACTGATTACACATTAGAATTACTAATACATTACAAAGCAAAACTGGACTAATTACCATACATAATCTGTTAGCTAATTTATTAACGATTCTAAAAACATAATCACCACACACACCTATCGTAATTTTAGTGATATCGTCGTTTTAATCACCCGGGTCCCGTCGGTCCCAAAACCACCCAAATCGATCGCGCGTCACAGATTGCATTGCAGTTTATTTACAAAATGGCCGCCACAGTTGAAGGCATTGACATAAAAAAATTATAAGTCAATGGTTGAAGGTGACGTTCAAAGATGGCGGAAATTAATAGTTTCAATAATGACTGACCATGGAACTAGCTAGACCTCTAGAAGAGCGTCACGTCCTATTGTACAGTCGAAAAATCTGAATCATTACCCACTTTGACGATAAATCGTTGTAAACCGTCAAAATAACAAAGATTTCCCTCCTTACACAGTTACAGCGCACAAGTGCGGCATGCACTGTAAAGGAGGGCTTATGACATTTTATATATTAGATCTTTACCTATGAAATTGGAGATTTGTATGACAGTTTTAAAATATAAAAATTTTGGTATACTTTTTATTTCGGCTATTCAAAGTACTGGCCCAAATTATCTATACAATTTACTTCGGGCGGCGGATCTGACTGATTCTACTAGGGACATAGTTGGCGGCCTCGACAACCAGAGGGTTGCGGTGTTTGGCGGCGGACTCAAAAATCGCTTGGAATTGCGTTTGAGAAATTGGTGGATTGTGGGGATCTATAGGTCGAGATGGAGGATCTCGTTCCTAACGTACCAGGGGCACCGGTGATTTTACGGAAGAATCTATTTTGGAGCGTTTGCATCCTATGGATATGGCGGGGTTTTGCGTGTGCAAATACGGCTCCCGTATAGGTCATACTGGGACGAACGCACGCCGTGTACTAACGCAATTTGCACCTTAGTGACATTTTGCTACGTGCATTCAGGACAGAGTGAAGTCTTCCGAGAACGAAAGCGGCTCGCGAGCGGGCCTGCTTTATGTGATCGCTAAAGGTGAGATGCTGGTCGAGGACAACACCTAGGTATTTGGCTCGCTTCTCCCAGGGGATAGGCTTGCCGAACATGGTGATAGGTTCTCCTTGGCTTTTATCCGGGTTGACTTCGATCCTCCACTTTCTAAACCAGGCGCCGAGCATGTCGACTGAGGTCTGGAGAGTGCGGGCTATCGAGTCAGAGCTGGTACCCTTGTAGTAGATGGCCGTATCGTCTGCGAACAGAGCCAACTGCGCCCTTCTACTCTTTGGGATATCGCTGGTGAAAAGCGTGAAGATTAGGGGGGAGAGCACAGAGCCTTGAGGGACTCCTGCGCGGATAGGACGGGGGGAGGATATCGCTCCTTCGATACGGTAGCGGAAGGTGCGGTTTGACAAAAAGTCCCGTAAGATGAGCACGAGACGATCTGGCACACCGAGTTTGTAGAGCTTATATAATAAGCCGTTGTGCCAGACTTTGTCGAACGCTTTCGCTATATCGAAGAATATTACACCGGTTATCAAACCGCGTTGGAAGCCAGCGCATATGTTTTCAATAATCCGGTGGGCCTGATGCACGCTAGAGTGCTGGGTTCGGAACCCAAACTGTTCGTTGGGGATGAGGCCCTTGGTTTCAGCATAGTCTCTGAGACGCTTTTAAATAAGCCTCTCATAGACTTTGCCGAGAACCTTGAGCAAACTGATGGGGCGGTAACTCGACGGCTCGGTCTTTGGCTTGCCGGGCTTCGGTATGCCGATGACCGTGGCTTCTTTCCATGCTTGGGGAAAGATGTTATTGCTTAGGGCACCATTGAAGATGGTGGCCAATAGCATTATCAGGTGGGCAGGGAATAGCTGGATCACCCTATTGGTGATTCCATCAGAGCCGAGGGCTTTGCGGGTTTTCAGACTTTTGATGATGTCATGCACTTCGTCTGGAGTGACGGGAGGCAGAGGACTATCAGGGTCTTCAACGGGAGGGAGAGAGGATCTACGTTCGACCTCAGCGTCGACCTCTAGGAGGTGAGCTTGGTCTACCGGTTGGGAGCTAGGGGAGCATTGAGCCTCGAGACTGTCTCCTAGGCATTCAGCCTTTTCCAAATCCTCGAACGCGATGGTCTTGTCGGGACGGGTCAGGGGGGGCATTGAGGCCACTTGCTGGGACTTGAGTTTCCTCTGAAGTTCCCAGAATGCCAGGTGGGTGGGCTCTAGTTCGCTGAGCATCTTGTCCCAGCCCGTGTCACGCAGCTCCTGTATGCGTGTCTTTACAGTTCTCTGTAAATAGCGCATATGGGCTTTGTTAGCGGAGCAGGGAAAATTGCTGTAGGCACGAACGGCCGCGTTCTTGTCAGTCACCAGCGCGCCTACATCGTCCGGCAGGCTCCAGCGAGGGTCACCCGATGCTGAGACCTCCCTAGCCCTTAATTCGACAGTGGGAAGTATACTGGACATCGACTTTGAAAAAATCTGCAGCATTTTTTTTTTACAATATTAATTTTTTTATACATGTAATAACTTGGTTCTGTCCTACAATAATACATAAAAAATAACTGTCAATGAGCACATGCGCTCGGCCGGTCAGTCATTGACATATAAAACATGGACTTGGCATACCTACAAGAAAAACGTGCCATACCTACACTTTACTGAGAGGATAAAATGGCGTCTACTAGGGCAGCCCTTATCGATATTTCTATGTTATAATATCGATAAAAGATTGTGAGAATGTTTTCATAATGTCACACTATTGTACAATACTTACGGGTAAAAATACCCCAATTTTTCTAACTGATGCCTTTCATTTGTTTGTTTAATTTAATTGCTTCGTCATTATTTCGCGGCTAAACAGTAGAACTTATTTTGATGTTTCCCATTATAATAGGTTGAAACCGGACAGATATTATATACTTACAGCTTTTTATCGAACTAGTATTCTGTAACTGATTTCAGTCCATTGTATACCATGCAACAAGTTCATCTCATTGCCGATATATCTATGTACATATATACACAGTATACATATAGCTCATAGGAAGTGTGCGATGACGATGACACGAGTTTCACGCTTTTTATTCACCCAAAAAGTACACATATATACACAGTATACATATAGCTCTTGGAAAACGTCCGGTGAAGATGACGGGACTTCCATTATTTTTGCTCACCCAAAAAGTGCTCAACGCGCCTAAAGAAGTTTTCACTTCAAAAATCTATCGAACAGTTGCCCGCCAGACACGACACCCGTCGGTCGGAGGGTCCTCCCTTTTCTATAGAGGATGAATGAATTTTACACCCTGTTCCTCATACCTCTAAAAGGTGGCTCCGTCAATGGCCCGCAGATGGTAATTTTGAAATGAAATATTGTAATTTATATTATTATTATTATTTTATCTTTGTGTATCTCATTTTAATCAACATACAGATTTGAATTTCACGGATAACCAGTGAAAAAGAAATTTTGAAAATCGGCGGAGCCACCATAATTAATATTTTTGCTGCTAAGTTTCTAACAAGCAAATGATTGTGGGTTTCAATTAAAAGTCAACACTAATTATAATAAAGTTATATTAAAGAAATCAATCTCATTCAGTTCTGAACAATACAATTTTGTTCAGGTAATTTCTATGTGATATGCTTTCAGTAGATTTCTTCCCATAATATTTGTATCTCAAATTCATATATAACTCTTTTACATTGTGAGTTTGTCTGATTTTGATCATTCTCATTTAAAATGCCAGATATTGCCACATATTATTTATTATAATTTTTTTGCTTGTTCAAATCGCAGGCTGTAGCCTGCGATTTGAACAAGCAAAAAAATTATTAGTATTATTATTGTTTCTTGATTTTATTAATAGAATTTTTAATTGATCTTAAGTCTTAAGACCACACTCAAACACATTCTTTACATCACTCTTTGCTACCATACAAACAAATATTGCAAATGAGGACATCACCATCATTTTCAACACCAGCCACTACAGAATCATGTTGGACAAATTTATAACATGTTACTTACCAATAAGGTTCGTGAAGGTAAAGTATCGTCACATAATGTTACTTTATTGAGTATCCGGTTGAAACATTATTCTTCAAAGTGAAAAGAACAAAAATATGTGGCCTTCTTTAAACTTTCCACACCAATAGTTTTTCTTTTTTCGTTTATTAGCAGGCAACCTTGAAAGTAAAACATAAAACCAATAAAAAAAAACATAAAATAGCATTATCGATAAATAAAATGTCTAAATGCACTACTCTATCCCTTCAATAACAAGAAAATGATTTCGTGAAGTAAAACTGTTGAAATTAATGGCAAAAGGGAAAATATGAATGCTTTACTGTTGAAGCTCTTCAACGAATGCAGAATCTTTTGTTTATCGTCTAAATCTAAAGATATTTCAGCTGAAATGTATGTACGTACTGGTGCAAAGTTATTTTCGGGTGATGTCCGCTTCTTTTGATGCCACATCCGATTATATTGCAATTGGGCATCTTGCTATTGATGATTTCCACCATAGGGACGAGTTTAAACGCAATAACACAACAACTAACTCCAAAATTCACAAATTTTAACCACAACACAAGATCATTTGACAGGTTACGTACCCAACTTTGGTACCAAACACCGAGAGGATAAAATGGCGAACCGGCCGCAAATAAATAGGTATTTCAATGACTAGAAAATGTAGGGTTGCCAATATAGTAACTGTCAAAAACACTATTATCCTTTTTCACTTAGGCAAATTTATTAAAGTTAAAAAGAGATAGCAGTATTTTTTTGATTTTGGCGTCGATTTGCCTCGTATTTGTATAACTGTTTTTTCTATAGTCAAACATTTCAAGTCCATGTTTTATAAGTCAATGCGGTCAGTCGACGCCGCAACGTCAGGGAGGATGAACGCGTCACGACCGCTCTCGGTAAGTCTCGATTTTTTTTTTTTTTTTGTTCTAAAATAAATAGTTATTTATTTTCTGTATATTCCGTAACGTATTTTTATATGTAGGTACGTGTATACTAAAATCATAATATTACTTATAGATTTTTCGTTATTCTCTGCGAAACTTGTGTGTCCAGTATACTTCCCATTGCCGGGTTCTCGAGGGTTTAGCATGGTTTTGTAAAGTGCAGTATACTGGACATTGCCAATGAGACAGACAACTAACAATCAGTATAATATTATGAACTAATATCTGTATTATGTATGTTATATGTTATTTATGATACCTAACAATATTATTATTTACAGATCTTCAAAAAAACATCACGTGCCTCAAAATTATTAGCTTTAGTACCACCAATTAACGCTTTATCGGACGTAGAAGGCCAGTACAGATGAAGAACCATATTTGCACAATGGCCAAGAAATTGATGATGTCTTGTCAGATGCACCATCCATACCATCGTCATTGGAAAACCTGAATATTTTTGACAGTAACAATGGCAGTGACGATTCTTCTAACGACGAAATACCCAACAGCGACCCAGAAGTCGAAGAAGAACTACCAGTGCATCTCACACCAATTATGAGGGAAGTGTTGCCATCTACCAGCCAGGTAAACTATGATGTTATTCCGACCTTATCATCAATCCAGTCTGTGCTGGACATATCACCGGCACCTAATATTGTAAATACCAGGTCAAAACGAAAAAAATCCGTCCATACCAACACTCGCATCAGACACGTCAAATCAAAAAAGCGTAAGACAACCAATTACAATTGGAAAAAGGGCAAGTTCTTGCACAAGGCTGAAATTAAGAATTGTGAATTTGTTTTTGACATGCCTAACGACGACTCACCTATAGTTTATTTTCATAAATATTTCTCTGTGGATATACTCCAAGATATAGTCCATAACACAAACCTCTACGCAGTGCAAAGAACTGGACGGTCAATAAATGTTACCGAAGACGAAATTAATGATTTCCTGTCCATACTTCTACTTATGGGTGTTGTTAATTTGCCATCTTACGTGCATTTTTATGGTCCAAAGAACTGCGATACGCAGCAATAGCAGACATTATGCCTCTGAAAAGGTTTGAGTGCATACGCAGGAATATCCATTTCGTAGACAATTCCTGTCCCGATTTGGATCGATACTTCATAGTGAGGCCGTTTGTAGAGAAGGTGAGGATGAACTGTCTAGCTACTGAAGAGGAGATGAGGTATAGCATTGACGAAATGACAATACCGTATAAAGGGACAAAGGCGGGAAATAGAAGACAATATAACCCCATGAAACCCAATAAGTGGGGTTTCAAAAATTTTGTTCGGGCAGGTATATCGGGTATTGTTTACGACTTCCTGCTATATGTGGGTGAAGATACATTTAAAAATATTCAGTTTTCTCAAGACGAAGAGACCTTAACCTTAGGAGCCAAAGTAGTAGTCGCCCTTTGCAAAACCATACGGACGCGCGCATGTGTGGTATATTTTGATAATTATTTTTCTACATTAGATTTGGCGACACATCTCAGAGAAAAATTACTGCATTTTCAGTCTTGGGACCATACGCCAAAACAGGGTAAAGGGATGTGAGAAACTACTCGTGGACGACAAAACCTTGAAGAAAAAAGGTAGAGGATCTTATTGCCAACTAGTAGATAATAGTAATAAGCTCGCAGTGGTCAAATGGTTCGACAATAAGGTAGTCACTTTAATCAGTACCTATGCCGATGCCTACCCAGTGGGAAAGATAAAACGCTATAGTAAGGAAGTGAAGGCTCGCGTTGACGTGGACTGTCCTGAGCTTATAAAACATTACAATAACCATATGGGGGGCGTCGACCTTGCCGACATGCTCATAGCACTCTATCGGACTACTTACAAAAGTCGACGCTGGTACACTGCCATTTTTGCTCAAATTATCGACATTTGTATAAATAACGCTTGGTTATTATACCGAAGAAATTGTAATCGGCTGGCAGTAAGGCATATGCCGTTAAAGTTGTTTCGCTGTCAATTAGCCAGAGAGCTGCAAAATAAAGGAAGATAGATTATCTATAAGAAAATATATGAACAGTAGAACTGATGATAGTGTCCGTTTTGACGGCGTAGGGCATTGGCCGCGCTTTGGAGAATCCTATGGTCGCTGTAAATACTGCACCAAAAATAAGACTGAAATATATTGCGCTAAGTGCAATCAAAGGTTATGTTTAGTACGTAAGAGAAATTGTTTTTAAGATTACCATAGCTGTATGCGCTACTGGATGGGTCGCACACACCTTGGATGTTAGCTTGAATGATAAGTCACGGATAGCCAAAGATGATGGTTTATTGAATATATTTAACTACCACGTAACTAATGCTATTATATTAATGATGTGTGAATGAGTACAGCTGACTATGAACGCTGATCGTGTACTGTCGCGTTACACTATAATTTGTGCAAGGTGACGGAAAAGTGCTGATGTATACAATGCGCGCGTGCCATGTACGATACATGACTCGTACATATTCCCGGGCGAGAGAGATGCGAGTGGATGATGAGAATGAGTTTACAAAGTGCTTAAATGCTAAACTTATAAATTTCACCCAAGTTACAATACATGAATTAAAATCTATTCTTAGCCATACATAACTTAAATTAGTCACTGTCACCAGACACCGGTGTGGCGAATGCAGGTGTCCTCTTGTGGCGCTTGATGCTACTAAGTAAGCTAGTAAAGTTCCTTAATTCAACCGCTTCTTCTCGTGGCTGTTTCGAGTCTCTAGTGCGTGGCATCGGATCGACGACGGGCGCCGCGTGCTGTGTACGCGCTGGTGGCGCCGGAGGCTGCGTCAAGGAGTCCGACTGTAAGTTGGCGCTCCTCTGCCGACGACGACAAACCCATCGACACAGATAAACTGCGACTGCTAGTACAACGCCCGACAACAACACGTAGATTGCCGAATATTGATGGATGTCGTGGCTTGAAATTCCTGAGCTCAAGGCGTTTTCCGATTTCATCTGCTCGATTTGTTCTTTGATGTGCCGCAATGAGGTTTCGTGATCAGTGATGTTGATTTCAAATTGTGGCAAGGTGACGTTGATGATGTGGTTGATAGGTGCGATTTGCGGTGATTCCAAGTCCACCGCAGTTTTAATTTCTGAGTATCCCAGTTTGTGTGAAAAAACGGTAAAGTCTTCTCCTTTAATTACGCAATCTGAATCCAGCGCTATGACCCCGGCCTTAGCGATTTGTATTGCGGTAATCTGATGCTCGCATATGACACGAAGTGCACACTGGCCGCAACAATAATAAAGGTAAGTATTTATTTTGTTCAATTCCATCCAATTATTGCGGCATGCTGCTTTGTTTGTAAGACATCTGTTTGTACCCTTATCTTTGATACACATGCTGTCTTCTGACTTAAACTGAAAAATGGGTTTTCGGGAGTGACAGAGGCGAGTAGACTCGTCGTACTGGACACATTGTTGTATGTCTCGCGCCGTCATAGCCAGATAGGTGTCTTTGCGTAAGTTAATAGCGATGTAATCTGATATCGGCACGACGGCGACTGTAGTGTTTCCATGTTGTTGTGGTATTGGTATGAGTTGATATAGGTCATAACTCTCTCTGTTGACCAATGGTATTCTAATCTCAAATATGAGGTACTGCTGTGTTACCCTTGTTTTGACCTTCAGGAGGTGGTAAATTTTTGATAGTTCAGTCTGTATGTTTTCTATCGGTAATGATAACTCTCGCGATAATTGTCCTGAGATTATGCTGAGTTGGTCTCGTAATTGCTTCGGCGTTAGTAAATGGACACTAAACATTCCATGGTGGATATCTGTTATTGTGTCGATTATTGTGTCTTGTATGGATTTTAGCTTCGTGAGCATATTTGTTGCTATGATTGTGGACAGTGCTAGCTCGTTCAAAACTTCTTGTTCTTGCAAATTTTTGTTCAACGTATTGGTGGCCTTTGTTAGATTGTTTAAATGTTGATTGATGGCCTTGTGTTGCCGATTGATTGACTCTTCAGTTCTCTTGAGTAAATTATATTCTGCTTCTACTACTGAGGTCTGGTTTTTCCACAAGAGTGCCAAGTGATTTTCATTTCCTTTTATTAGAGAAATATCTTGCTTGTATTGATCAGCGAAACGTTGATCTAACACTCCAAATAAACTGTTGGCAACGTAACCCACACCGTCGATGAGGCCACGCCGCCTTCGTGCGCGTTCTTCGAAATGCTGATTCAGTAACATTCCGTTGTAGTACTTCAGTTCGTCATGAGAGTGACGTAGCTGCATTAGGATGATGTCACATAATGCTTTGTTTGTTCCTCCATTACATATGCTGTTTATTTGTTTTAGGTATTTGTCGAAGGTTGCCGAACCGTCCCAATAAGGGTTCATGTCGTAATACACGATGAGTTTCCATTCGTCACGAATGAACTGTATGTTTGATATTCGGTCAAAATAGAGTGCTTTGTGTATTGTTGTCAAAGTATATGGAGATGCTGACTGTTCGTGGCCAAAGACGGATGTCATGAAGAGAAATAGTGTAATGAGAGTTGCTAACAGACTAGACGCCGTTCCAGGTCGTCGTTTCGATTGGTTTTCCTTGGTCTTAACATTTTGGTTGTCTGACAGTTTCCCTTTCTGCTCGCTGAATGTAGTTGATTTGGGGTCAGATACCAGCACAGACAGTTTAATCACTGGGCGCTTGAGAAACCCATTTTTTGTTTTCAGGGTAACAACCCTGACCAATCCATCGGTACCGGGATGTAGCTCAGTGACTCTGCCTAGAGTCCATCTTCCCGCTGGGAGGTTAGTCTCATGAATGATGACAACGTCGTCTTCTCGAACGTTTTTGTGTGGTTTCTTCCATTTACTCCTTGTTGAGAGTGCCGCAAGATATTCGGATTGCCATCTCTTCCAAATATCTTCGAAAATTTTCTGTGTTCGTTTCCACCTTGTCCTTTCATCTTGTTCGGTGTCTAAGATAGTCAGTATGGGGCCGCTGCTCAAAAAGTGTGAAGGAGTTAGATAATTCAAATCATCTGGATCCTCTGTAAGTGCGCACAGCGGCCGACTGTTGAGACATGCTTCTAGTTGTGCCAGTAAAGTACTGTATTCTTCGAACGTGAGTTTTTGCTCGCCAACAACACGTCGAAGATGATGTTTCAGACTTTTTACCGCTGCTTCCCAGAGGCCTCCTGCGCTTGGCCAGGCAGGGGCATTAAAATGCCACTGTATTCCCAACTCATTGATGTCTGTATAGAACTCGTCGTTGAATGTCTTGCGCAGTTCTGCTAGTTCTTGCTGAAGTGCTCTATTCGCCCCAACAAAATTGGTGCCATTGTCGCTGTAAATATGATGTGGTTTACCCCGACGTGAAGACATGCGTTTTAGAGCAGATAAGAATGCAGATGAGCTCAAGTCTGATACGAGTTCGAGGTGCACAGCTTTGGTCACCATGCACACGAACACTGCGATGTATCCCTTGGTTGTCTTGACTCCACGCCCTTTATTGAGTTTCACGTCAACGTATCCTGTGAAGTCAACGCCAGTGTGATGAAAAGGACGTGAAGGATTGCTACGAGATTCAGGTAAGTCCCCCATCATTTGCTTTTGTATGACAGCTTTATGCTTCTTACATGTAATGCATGCATGTAAGCGCTTCTTTACAGCTCTGTTACCGCCTAATATCCAGTAGTTTTGTCTGATACTCGCGAGCGTTGTCCGAGCCCCCGCATGAAACGTGCGGCGGTGGGCTTGGTCGATAATAAGGTCCGTAACATGGCTGCTGTGTGGTATGATCAGTGGATGCTTCATGTCTTCGTCAATATTCGCATGCTTGAGTCTGCCTCCCACTCTCAAAAGTCCATCCTTGTCCAAGAACGGGTTGAGACACAAAGTTTTACTTTTGTTATGTACTTGCTCCTGTTTTTGCAGCTTGCTAATTTCTTCAGAAAATTGCGTTTCTTGTACATATTTTATAATCATATGTTTTGCGGTTTCTAATTCATTTCCATTCAAGTAGGCAGTGCATTCGCTGTGACGTCGTATGATACGTAGCACCCATGCAAGCACGCGCACTGTGCGTGTCAAATTACTGTTTCTATGTAGTATGAATTCTATGACATCATCGGTTTGAGGTGGGCGAATTGTGACGTTGCTTTGTTTTGATTTACGCTCCTCTTGATCCGTGACGTAGACGCACTTCTCCGCAACTGATGACTCATCGAATCCAGGGAGAAATTGCGGGCCGCTCCACCACAGATTGTGTTGCTTCAATTGCTCTGTTGTGATGCCACGGCTGGCACAATCAGCTGGGTTGTCAGCTGATTTTATGTAATGCCAATTGTCTGATGGTATGACGTCTCTAATTTGTTTGACTCTGTTCGCTACGAATGGTGTCCATCGATTGATGTTGCCTTGAATCCAGCCGAGAACTGCAGTGGAGTCACTCCAGCCAAACACTTTTATTTTGCGTCCGTTGAGGGCTTGCTGTATTTTTCGCATAAGTGTTGTAAGTAAATGCGCCCCACTCAACTCTAGACGTGGTAAAGTGAGCTTTTTGCTCTCAGGCACAAGTCTTGTTTTTGCAGCGACGAGTGTAATGTTGGTATCAAGTTTGCAATACACGACACATGCATATGCTTTTATTGATGCATCGCAGAAGCCGTGCAGTTGAATTGTGTCTTGCTCTCCTGTCTGATACCATCTTTGGATTTTAAACTGGCTGATGTTTTGTAGCTCTGCTTTAATTTTTTCCCACTCGGTGCTTATTTCAACCGGAAGCTGGTCGTCCCATTTAATGTTGCACAACCAAACTTGCTTAAATAATAGTTTTAATTTTGTTGTAACCGGAGCTAACCAACCGAGTGGATCAAATATCTTTGAAATATCTGATAGTAATGAACGTTTTGTATGTTTTTCTGTCGGTTTTGTTTTGCTTATTTTTAGCTCGAACGAGAATGTATCTTCATTGGGATTCCATTTCAGCCCGAGCGTCTTTGTTGATTCTGCTTGCTTGAAATCGAATGATGGTTGGTTTGAGGACGCTCTGCTGACGTTTTGAAGTAATTCTCCGTTGTTACCCGACCATTTACGTAAGTTGAAACCTCCCGACTGCAATAACTGGATTAAGTCGCTTTGCAGTTGTTTGGCTGACGACAAAGTGAAGCTTCCACTTACAAGGTCATCCATATAGAATTCTTCTTGCAACGCTTGTGCTGCCCTGCTGTGCTGATACTTGTGGCCTTCATCAGCTGCCAACTGTTTCAAAGTCATCATGGCTAAGAATGGCGCTGCTTTCATGCCGTAAGTGACTGTCGTGAGTTGATATTCACGTAAACGTTGGTCAGGACAGTTCCTCCATAGTATCTTCTGATAGGCTTGATGTTCCGTGTTGCAACGTATCTGTCGATACATTTTTTCTATATCCGCCGTATAAGCGAACTGATACTGCCTCCATCGCAAGATCAATGACATGAGGTCTTGCTGTAAATTCGGGCCACGCTTCATGAGGTCGTTCAAAGTATGGCCTGTGGATGTTTTCGCCGATGCGTTGAATACTACTCTTAATGCTGTAGTTGTGGAATCGGCGCGCTGAACGCAATGGTGAGGTAAATAGCAAGTCAGTGTCACGTTACTAGTACACTCGACCATATGATTTAGTGCTTGATATTCATGAATGAACTGTCTGTATGCTTCTGCTAATTGTGGCTGTTTGCAAAATTTTCTCTCAAGTTGTCTGAATTGTGCCAAAGCCATGGGTTTCGTAGATCCTAGCTTTTCTTGAAAGTTTGATTCGAACGGTAGGTCAACAATGTAACGACCTTCTTCGTCGCGAGTTGTTGTGTTCTTGTAGTGTTGCAAACAATCCAGATCTTCCTGTGACATTCCCGAGTTTTCTGCTATGTCTTCTACTGTCCAAAATTGTTGAATGTCTTCGATGTTATTCATCACAACGTTGCATTGAAATGTTGTTTGCACGTTTCCGCATAAAATCCAGCCCAAGCGTGTTCGCTGTGCGACTGGTTGTGATTTTTCGTGCCTGATGATACCTTCTTGGATTATGTTTGAGTATATCTCGGCCCCGAGTAAAATGTCTACAGGACGACTCTCATGAAAATCTGGATCAGCCAACGTGATATTTTCTATAAATGTCCATGATTTTGGTTTAGTGAATGATTTGTTGGGCAAATTGTTGATTAAGTTGCGCATAATAAAAGCATCGGTGTCAAATGTATAATCACCATGAATGGCACTGCACGTGATTCGTATGACGCCTTTGCAATTATTTTCTTTCGCCCCGACACCGAATATGACACCTTTGCAGCGGCCACGCGGTAATCGTAGTTTTTGTGCTGCTTTTTCCGTTATCAGGGATGTTTGTGAACCCTGATCAAGGAGCGCTCGTAAAATTATCAGGGACCCATCGTATGCTTGCACTTTGATCAATGCTGTGGTAAGCAGAGTTTCTGATACATCTTCTTGAGACACGTGATTGCTGATGTCATTTGTTGTTTTCTTGCTACCAGTGGCAGCTGTTGTTTGCTGAACTGAATTGCTGTTTGTTTTCTGTCCACCCCCCTTGGCGTAAGCGTCGTGAAGCAATGTATTATGATCTGAGTTGCAGACGCGGCATGTTTTTCTTGACGAACATTCCTTGCTATTTGTATGTAAGTTTAGGCAGTTTTTGCATAAATTGTATTTCGCAACTGCCTTCCGTTTTGCGTCAGGTTGTAATTCGAGAAATGATTTGCACGAAAACAACTTGTGCTCTTGATTGCAATGTGGACAGTTTGTTGTACCTTCATATTCTTTTGTTAATGAATTTGATTTGTACTTATTATTTTTGTTCTGATTTGCGCTGAATGCTTTATATGAATGAAATTTCTTGTTTATCTGTGCAGGCTCCGACTGAGATTTTGCTGTTTCTGGTTTGCGACGAGATGATTCCCATGACGTAAATTTCCCTTCTAGAAAATCCAGAAAATCTGCTATGTTGGGTAGCTCACGCGGCTCCGCCAGTGACTCTAAGTAGTCGTTGTGAGTCACCGTATCCAACTTTTGTGTAAGCAGGTGTACCAATATTGGGTCCCATGATGATGTGTCTACTCCAAGGTTCTTGATCGCGTTGATACATTCTTTTGTCGTATCTTGGAGTTTTTTGACTGATACTGCTGATAAATGTTGAGTGATAGGAACACCGAGCAATGAATTGAGATGTGACGTCAAGATCAGTTTTCTGTTATTGTATCTGCGGTTGAGGATCTCCCATGCAGTCTCATAATTTTCCGAGCTGATTGATAGATGCTGAATAAGTTTCTCTGCTTCGCCTTTCACTTTGCTTTTGAGAAACTGCATTCTCTGTGCGTTAGAAAGAGACGGACTAGAATGGATGGTCTCAACAAATAAATCTTTGAATGCTGTCCAGTGTTCGTAGCTACCACTAAAGGATGGAATTTCTATCTTCGGCGTCGACTTTTCTCGGTGAGTAACTGACCACATTTTGGAGTTGATGGTTGCTTTCATTCGGTTGTAAACGAGTTCGCACGTATTGTAAGACATCTCATATTGCACGTCGGCTTCATTGGGCAAACTGTCAAGGTCCCAATAAAGTGAGTCAACTGCTTTCCACCTTGACTCTAGCACTTTTAAGGCGTCTTCAAACTGCCAATTTTCTTTGAGGAGGTCCACGTCGATGTTTGACGCGGTTCTTTGGAACGCTTTGATATTGCTCCTTTGTTTGCGTAACATCTCGTCTGTTTTGCTGTTACTTGCGATCTCCGCTATTTCAGGCACCTTTATTGAAAGGAGTGATTGGTTACCGTGCTCAGCTCCACCTGTACCTTGATCCTGAAGGAGTTTTGGCTCCGATGACTGCGAGGTCGACGGTGCCAGCTCGAGTGTAAAGGCTGACGGCTTGATTACGGGTGAAGCTGGTTTTTTTTCTTGAGTTAAATACTTGATAAAGACTTCCCTAGTGCTTCTGTAAAACTGTCTTGTCTGTTCATGGGAATCTTGCACAAAGTATTGATGAGAAGAATCTTCACGCTCGCGAATCTTCTCGTGGTTGTTTTGAAATTCTGCCCAATACTTGTCGAGAAGGTCTATTTTCTTCTGAACACTGTCGGGAGTCTTACGGATTTCTCCGTCTTTCTTGAAATTGATCAGAAGTTTATGCATTGCCTCCATGACTTGATATTGAGTTTGAATAACTCCCTCCATGATGGAAAGATAAATAATAAATACTTCGAGTCACCAAATCTGTTCCTGACGATACTGCTGATGTGCTTCGGTGATCTCTTGTCTCTGCTCCTGCTGCTGATGCTATGATCTCCGCGGTCCGTATCCTCTGTACAGGTGCTTCCTCTGTTGAACTGGTGAGATGCTGCTTCTGGTCGGCCACCCCAACTGAATCGCCACCGCACAAAAGAACGCGGAACACTTATAATCTTAAGGCTCGAAGGACCAATAAGATGTATGCGCTACTGGATGGGTCGCACACACCTTGGATGTTAGCTTGAATGATAAGTCACGGATAGCCAAAGATGATGGTTTATTGAATATATTTAACTACCACGTAACTAATGCTATTATATTAATGATGTGTGAATGAGTACAGCTGACTATGAACGCTGATCGTGTACTGTCGCGTTACACTATAATTTGTGCAAGGTGACGGAAAAGTGCTGATGTATACAATGCGCGCGTGCCATGTACGATACATGACTCGTACAATAGCAAGTAAGTGAAACTATTAATTGTTTTAGAAAAGTTTGACTGATTAGATATAATAATTTAGATGATTGAAGTTTTAGTACTTTTACATAATTTAATTTAAAAAAAAGCTATTGATTTTTGAATAATATTGATCTCAAGACGGGTTGTTATGTTATAATAATAAAGAAGAATTAGACTTTTTATGTTTTATACAATTTTATAGAAGCCAAATAAGTATAAATAATGTCATTTTAAATTTTAAAATTGTACAACAATAAATATTTTCATTATACACAGGCATTTTATTTTTGTTTATTTCATAATTGCATAAATAAAGTTTTTATAAAAATTCTCGAACGATTCCTTAATTCGGCAATGTCCAATATACTGGACATCTATATTTACAGTTACTTTATGGAGAACCTGGCAATGTCCTGTATACTGGACATGCATTTTCTCAAAATCGAGATATACTAGATTTTTAAAATTATATTTCCTGGTTTTAGGAACATCTAATGATGACAAAAACATATTAAAAAAATAAAATTTCAAGATTTTTTTCTCTTGCCAGATTAAGGGCTAGAGCAGTCGCAGGACTGATTGTACGTGTTCCGTGAGTGAGTCGATCGCGGCCGTCGTGTCCGCGATAGAGTCGAATTATACGTAGTATCCCTATGTAGTCTGTGGTCGAATTGGTCGGGGATGGCGTCCAATTGGGGGGACGTGTTGGATTTCAGCTGGGTGCTTACTTTCTTCCAGTGCGTTACCCTTTTGGTGAGAGCGGGTTGGGAGGGGTCGGAGAGACCTATGCGGGGGGCCATTTTTATGACTACTGGGCGGTGGTCAGAGTTAAGCTCTTGCACCGTTTCAATGGAGTCTAACCTTAG
This sequence comes from Xanthia togata, assembly GCA_963853775.1. Lineage (NCBI taxonomy): Eukaryota > Metazoa > Arthropoda > Insecta > Lepidoptera > Noctuidae > Xanthia > Xanthia togata. The sequence continues at coordinate 7,928,686 of OY970811.1, forward strand.
AGCGACGTTCTTAAGGAGCGCCACGTCTAGGACGTCGGGGGTATGATGGGGATTGTGGGGAAAGTGAGTTGGGGTCATCGGGGCGATGACGTCAAAGTTGAGAGTATTAGAGAGGTCGAACAAGTGTCGCCCTCTGGTACAGGTTCTGGAACTATTCTAGGCGGGATGCTTGACATTGAGATCGCGCGCTATGATAGCAGAGTCACTCATGCCGAGTAGGATACAGAGGTCGTCTGAGAGGAGTTGGAAATTCTCCGAAGAATTGAGGGGTGGGACGTAGACCGATACCAGTGAGATCGGCTGATGGCCGGTCATGCCTAAGCGGCAGATTGAGACTTCTAATCGTGACAGGGGGGAGGCGATGAAGTCAGCGAAAGCGTTTTGTACTGCCTCTCGGGTGTTGAATTTTTTGTGTGCGTTACCCCAGCCAGATAATGTCGAAAATCGTCATCTAAGTGCAATAGATAATTAGAAATACAGCTTCTGTAATTGGTAAGCAGATTTTTAAATTTAGTAAGCTGATAGTATTTAAAAAAAAAACATGCCATTATTATGTTATTTTAATATTTTCTCGAATCAGTTTTAGTAATTGATTGTATTGTTTTCTACAAATTGAATTAAACTAACCACTAGACAAAACCACCAGCCACTAAAAGCAACCCGCAATTTCTTCGCCAGTAGGGGTGTCCAAACCCCCAGGTTTAGTGGAAATCCCACTAATTTGACAACACTGCTTTTCTGCGATTTTGTCATTGGCCACAGATAGCAAAATCGTGAAAAGAAAAACGTTTTGTTACGTATTTCAAGGTAGTTTTTGATAGTGTTTTAAAAAATGGTTTTTAAATTTTCGGCAATCATTGTACATTTTCAATTATAAGCACTAGTAGAGCATCAGTTATAATTAAAACAAAATTAAATTAAAGCACAATAATTTGGAAATTAATCATGCCTGTATTGTGGAACAAAACATATATTTTAAAGAGATAGAGGCCTTTTTATAAGAACAACCCTATACTATTTCGGTCGATTGGTAAAAAATGTTTATCGTAATTCCAATTATGGCATGCGATTAAAATTGGACTTGGTTTCGATTCAGAATTGCAATATGTAAGTGAACATCGTTTTAACCCTTTTAAAATAAAGGTATATTGCTTACCACTTGAGTTTTTTGTTTAAAAAAGTATTTTTCGTGCACCGGCAACACTTGAATTTGTTAGTAAGTAAAACTTTGTCTTTTTTTAAATCCAACTACTGACAATATTTTACTCAAAAACGTCACCCGTCCATATACGTCAATGTCAAAGGGAGCCAGTCGGCAGTTTGGTGAAAAAAAATTGAAATTGTTGTGACGTTCCAAATTTTTTTTTAGTTTTGTTCAACAAAAAATCTGTTAATTGTTTTTTGCGTTCAGATTCATAAACTATGTTATATTCTTGTAGTTTTGCATCCATTAGGTTGAAAAATCCGGTAATATATGCATGCTTTTTTATCGTGCGAAGTTATGGGTAATAGTGGTAAATTATATACCATTGTGCATTCGTGCCTAACTGTAAATTGGATTTACTAATATAAAAAATAATATGTATTTTTTGGGTTGTGAATGATGCATATTTTTTAATTAGCTTAGCTTTGCTTATTTCAGTGATCTGAAATAAGCGATGAGTGTATTACCTAAATTACACAAGCAAATCCAGGGAAAACAACTAGTATAGGAATTTATTCAAATCGTATTGGATAATGGTAACTATTTTACCACCATCGTAATATTTTACAAGTCGATAATGGATAATGGTAACTATTTTACCACCATCGTAATATTTTACAAGTCGATAATGGATAATGGTAAGATATTTACCACCCAAAAAACCGCCCTTTCCCTCCCCTTTTTTGATTTTTTTACATCAAAAATGAAATCAGCGGCCCCTAATTACCTAGAAACAAACCTCGTTTTTTCCTAAATATCCACAGGGGCTCGTGTTTGTTTAAGGGTTAATAAATTGTGAATGTGTTTTTGTGTAAAACCTCAATGATAAATTAATTAGTGGTATGTTAAATACCGAAGCGGTCGATTTATAATAATAATTGTGAAAGTTATCCGCCCTTATAGTGCGAGAGCCGGCTGCAAAAATACCTACCTTATCGGCTACCCCAATACGCTATCTTTATATCGTTAACCAACACGTAAAAAAAATCAGGTCTGCCAGAGCCGTTCTTGCCGGGTCATAGAAATAATCGATATTTTTTTACGTATTTTTTTAGTTCATATTACGTCATAATGTATCCCAATTAAAATGCTGGCAACAGTTTGCTATTCATTAATTATGTAAAAAAAAGTAGGTCTGCCATTGCGCACCCTGCCGGAAGTACTAGGCAGACCCCTAAAATAAGCCCTTCCGACACCCTAAACCTACCTCATGGAGTACCCGGGTGGAACCTACGCCAAATAATAACCAAGATGCCCCTGATATTGGATCAAAAGGTCTGCCAGGTCTAAGCTTGCCGGAACTTGCTGTTCAAAGCATTTGAAGTTGGTAGGGACCATAATTTTACCTGAAGTCAAAATAACATTATTTTGTTTCTAAATTTATACAAATGTATAAATATAAAGTGCTTTATTACCAAAACATTAAATAAAACAACAAGTTTAGAGATAAAAGATATATATTTAAAATTTTACAACAATCGCTACCAGTACAATAACATGCTTACAATATAGGTACAATTATCAAAACATAGTTAAAGTTGCCATTACAGTTGAATTCTGTACGGTGGGTTTAGGGAAAAAAGTAGGCTTCCGAGTGTAGAATCGGTTATTGTGTGAATCATCGTAGGTACAGTCAACGCCCAATCAACCTATCCACCACCAGGATCACTCTAATCCATCGAAATAAGGTCAAAGTTTAAATAATAATAGTTTGGTTGACTAGCCATTTACTGTAGATATGTAGGTAACTAACAATAAAACTAGCTACAATGACGGTCAAATGGCAGCAAGAAATATTTATAAACATACTCAGGTGCAAAAAAATAATAAAAACAGAGTCAGATTGAACTGTTCTAATGTAAATCAATAAAAGTATGTAAAAAAAATAGATTTAATCCTCGCCAAGAGAAAAAATTATAACTTAGACGTAGAATCAAAAATTAGTAAACATCACTTTCATCGCTTGAACTCTCATAAAATATGACTGATCAATATCATCGTCCTCTGAATCATTCATTATAATGGACTCTACAGTGAGTGGTGTTGGCTCACCTTCATACCATAGAGGATCTAGGCGATTGTTATTCAAAACCCATCCGTATTTTTCTGCATCTCATTTTATCAGTTCATTTGAACATGCGTTTTGCCACATAGCATTTATGACAGCCGTTCGCAATTATTTTTTGTTTTATTACCTTTTTACAGGGCGGCATTCCATTCCGCATGAACTAAAATTCCAAATATTTTTTAATAAGGGACTTTTTAATTTTTGGTTTGCGTATGTTTTATTGAAGATAACGTATCTGGCAGCATTAGTATTTGTACAGTTTTTATTTCCATACATTTCGCAAGTAAATTTATGAATCAATTCGACTACTTCTGTATCATTATCGTATACAAATTTCTCGTCTAATTTATTGAAAGCTTCCTGGTAGATGGGACTCTGTTTTAAAATCTGGAAAGGTTTCGATTTACCTTTATTGTGAAAAGCAGCTGTGTAATCACAACCAGTGTACGCATGAAATGCTGGTAAAGAACGACACAACGTTTCACCTAGTGTTTTTGATAAATGAGTAATATTTATAGCATTTGGATCTATGGCTCTTGATAATCCGCTCGAAAGTAACCAAATATTTGGTTTCAGTTGGTGTGCGTGTGCTAAAACACCAACTAAAATATCAGTGTCAGTTGCTACAATGGAAACGTTTGTCGCGTCTTTTTTTTATAGACGTGAAAAAGTATTCGAGTATCTGCTTCTTCGTGATCGCAAAAGTAATCAGCTTCAACAGTTTTCGTTATTTTGCCGCCATCGGCACTAAACGAATAGCATTTCTCATCAACTGTGACAAATACTTTTTTACTGCCAATTATATTGCTCATGGTTTTATTCTCCCAAAAGTTCGAAAGGAAATTCTATCAAAAACTACCATAATTGAAATACGTAACAAAACGTTTTTCTTTTCAGTTTTGTTATCTGTGGCTAATGAAAAAATCGTAGAAAAGCAGTGTTGTCAACTTAGTGGGATTTTCACATTGACATATAAAACATGGACTTGGCATACCTACAAGAAAAACGTGCCATACCTACACTTTACTGAGAGGATAAAATGGCGTCTACTAGGGCAGCCCTTATCGATATTTCTATGTTATAATATCGATAAAAGATTGTGAGAATGTTTTCATAATGTCACAGTACAATATTTACGGGTAAAAATACCCCAATTTATCTAACTGATGCCTTTCATTTGTTTGTTTAATTTAATTGCTTCGTCATTATTTCGCGGCTAAACAGTAGAACTTATTTTGATGTTTCCCATTATAATAGGTTGAAACCGGGCAGATATTATATACTTACAGCTTTTTATCGAACTAGTATTCTGTAACTGATTTCAGTCCATTGTATACCATGCAACAAGTTCATCTCATATATATATCTATGTACATATATACACTGTATACATATAGCTCATAGGAAGTATGCGATGACGATGACACGAGTTTCACGCTTTTTATTCACCCAAAAAGTACACATATATACACAGTATACATATAGCTCTTGGAAAACGTCCGGTGAAGATGACGGGACTTCCATTATTTTTGCTCACCCAAAAAGTGCTCAACGCGCCTAAAGAAGTTTTCACTTCAAACAATCTATCGAACAGTTGCCCGCCAGACACGACACCCGTCGGTCGGAGGGTCCTCCCTTTTCTATAGAGGATGAATGAATTTTACACCCTGTTCCTCATACCTCTAAAAGGTGGCTCCGTCAATGGCCCGCAGATGGTATTTTTTATATGAAATATTGTAATTTATATTATTATTATTTTATCTTTGTGTAGGTATCTCATTTTAATCAACATAAAGATTTGAATTTCACGGATAACCAGTGAAAAAGAAATTTTGAAAATTGGCGGAGCCACCATAATTAATATTTTTTATGCTAAGTTTCTAACAAGCAAATGATTTTGGGTTTTAATTAAAAGTCAACACTAATTATAATAAAGTTATATTAAAGAAATCAATCTCATTCAGTTCTGAACAATACAGTTTTGTTCAGGTAATTTCTATGTGATATGCTTTCAGTAGATTTCTTCCCATAATATTTGTATCTCAAATTCATATATAACTCTTTTACATTGTGAGTTTGTCTGATTTTGATCATTCTCATTTAAAATGCCAGATATTGCCACATATTTGTTCAAATCGCAGGCTGTAAACAAGCAAAAAAAATATTAGTATTTTTGTTGTTTCTTGATTTTATTAATAGAATTTTTAATTGATCTTAAGTCTTAAGACTACACTCAAACACATACTTTACATCACTCTTTGCTACCAAACAAACAAATATTGCAAATGAGGACATCACCATCATTTTCAACACCAGCCACTACAGAATCATGTTGGACAAATTTATAACATGTTACTTACCAATAAGGTTCGTGAAGGTAAAGTATCGTCACATAATGTTACTTTATTGAGTATCCGGTTGAAACATTATTCTTCAAAGTGAAAAGAACAAAAATATGTGGCCTTCTTTAAACTTTCCACACCAATAGTTTTTCTTTTTTCGTTTATTAGCAGGCAACCTTGAAAGTAAAACATAAAACCAATAAAAAAAAAACATAAAATAGCATTATCGATAAGTAAAATGTCTAAATGCACTACTCTATCCCTTTAATAACAAGAAAATGATTTCGTGAAGTAAAACTGTTGAAAATAATGGCAAAAGGGAAAATATGAATGCTTTACTGTTGAAGCTCTTCAACGAATGCAGACTCTTTTGTTTATCGTCTAAATCTAAAGATATTTCAGCTGAAATGTATGTACACACTGGTGCAAAGTTATTTTCGGGTGATGTCCGCTTCTTTTGATGCCACATCCGATTATATTGCAATTGGGCATCTTGCTATTGATGATTTCCACGATAGGGCCGAGTTTAAACGCAATAACACAGCAAATAACTCCAAAATTCACAAATTTTAACCTTTTGGTACCAAACACCGAGAGGATAAAATGGCGAACCGGCCGCAAATAGGTATTTCAATGACTAGAAAATGTAGGGTTGCCATTATAGTAACTGTCAAGAACACTATTATCCTTTTTCACTTAGGCAAAATTATTGAAGTTAAAAAGAGATAGCAGTATTTTTTGGATTTTGGCGTCGATATGCCTCGTATTTGTATAACTTTTTTTTCTATAGTCAAACATTTCAAGTCCATATGTTTTATAAGTCAAATAATGTCACAGTACAATATTTACGGGTAAAAATACCTACTCCAAGTTTTCTAACATATGCCTTTCATTTGTTTGTTTAATTTAATTGCTTCGTCATTCTTTCGCGGCTAAACCGTAGAACTTATTTTGATGTTTCCCATTGTGATAGGTTGAAACCTGGAGGACAGATATATACTTACTGCTTTTATCGACCTAGTATTCTGTAACTGATTTCACTCCATTGTATACTATAAGCAACAAGTTCATCTCGTTGCCGATACAATTATCTATGTACATATGTACACAGTATACATATAGCTCATGGGAAGCGTGCGATGACGATGACGCGAGTTTCACGCTTTTTGTTCACCCAAAAAGTACACATATATACACATATAGCTCATGGAAAACGTCCGGTGAAGATGACGGGACTTCCATGATTTTTGATCACCCAAAAAGTGCTCAACGCGCCTAAAGAAGTTTTCACTTCAAAAAAACTATCGGGCAGTTGCCCGGCAGACACGACACCCGTCTGGTCGGAGGGTCCTCCCTTTTCTATAGAGGATGAATGAATTTTACACCCTGTTCCTCATACCTCTAAAAGGTGGATCCGCCAATAGCCCGCAGATGGTAATTTTTAAATGAAATATTATAATTTATATTATTATTATTTTATCTTTGTGTATTTCATTTTGATCAACATACAAATTTGAATTTCACGGATAACCAGTGAAAAAGAAATAAAGAAATTTTGAAAATTGGCGGAGCTACCATAATTAATATTTTTATAATTAATAATTATAATTAATATTTTTAACTAGTGTTGTCAGGTTAAACCTAACAGTGGGAACCATAGATAATTAGTTGGTTCGCCACACCACCCCCCTACGGAGAAATACAAGGTATACACAGAAAAAATTTATAAAACAATACAAGTAAAGAAAACTATAAATCTAGGACGTCCCTAAATTTAACCCGTCTGCCGGCTCTGGTGGTGACAGTGCCTGAAGGGGATGGAGTAGTTGTTGGTGAGGAGGGGCGAGTTAGGTCTGTGGAAGGAGGAACTGGAACGGGAACTGAAACAGGTCGTGAGGAAACCAGTTCAGAGTCCAGGTATGCTGGTTTAACACGGTCTATGCTGACCGTAGCCTCTCTTCCCTTCATCTCCAAGGTAAGGGTTTTGTCCCTTCTCCTCAGGATGCGGTATGGGCCAGTGTAAGGAGGTTGCAGAGGTCGTCGAACAGTGTCGTCGCGGAGTAAAACGTGGGTCGACGTCGCCAAATCTTTGAACACGAAAGTTGACGGTCGAGCGTGTCGTGAGGCTGGTATTGGACGTAAAATTTCCATCCGGCTCCTCAACTCTGTGACAAAATCTGTGATGTCGTGTGGGCTCCTGGGTTCTTCCGCTGGCATGATTAGTTCTCCAGGAAGTCGGAGAGGTTCTCCATAGACCAGCTCGGCGGACGAGGTATTCAGGTCCTCTTTGAGGGCGGTTCTCATGCCAAGGAGTAACAGTGGAAGTGCCTTGCTCCACGATTGGGGATGGCACATTAAAGAAGCTTTTAGTTGGCGGTGCATGCGTTCTACCATGCCATTTGCGCACGGGTGGTAACTGGTTGTGCGAATCCGCTTTGTTGCGCACACGTTCATAAGGCGCCGAAACAAGGCGGATTCAAACTGACGACCCTGGTCGGTCGTCACGGTGCTTGGTACTCCGTAACGGGATATCCAACCAGTCACCAGCGTGTCTGCCACTTCTTCCGCCGTGATAGATGTCATTGGCCACGCTTCGGGCCAACGCGTAAACCTGTCAACCGCGGTCAGACAATATGTGAAACTGTCTGAAGGTGGCAGTGGTCCTATGATATCAATGTGGACATGACAGAATGTGTTTGATGAGATCGGAAAGGACATCAGCGGTGCAGATGTGTGCCTAGTTACCTTACTGCGTTGGCACTTTAGGCATGACTTCACCCAGTTTCGGCAGTCGGTGTTGATATGTGGCCATACGTAGCGCTCAGCCACCAATCGTAAGGTTGCTCTCACGCCTGGGTGACTGAGACCATGTAGTCGATCGAAAGCTGCTCGACGGAATGGTAAGATGAGGTATGGGCGAGGTCTACCTGTCGACGTGTCGCAGAGCATTGAAATGTTAGTTCCGGGAACAACGATTTTTGACAATTTCAAAGAAGTAAATGAGCCCGCGTCTTTTAGTTCCTCGTCTCTCTCTTGCGACTCTGCGAGGGCTTGGTAGTCCTCTTCTAGTGAAATGGATTCAACCCGCGACATAGCATCTACGACTACGTTGTCAGTGCCCTTAATATATCGTATGTCGGTGGTAAATTGGCTGATAAAAGTTGGTTGGTTGAGTTGTGTTGGTGGAAGCTTGTCGCGACGCTGCATGAAGGCATACACCAAAGGCTTATGGTCAGTAAAACTGCTGCGTTTTGGACTTCTAGTATGTGCCGAAAGTTTTGAACGCTCTCATACACAGCTAGAAGTTCTCTATAATAAGCAGGCCACTGAGATTGTTTCTCGTTTAGCTTTTTGCTGAAATATGCTAGAGGTTGCCAGTTATCATGGACTTTTTGCTGTAAACATGCATCAATGTGCTTGCTGGACGCATCGGTAAAAAGACCTAAAGGGGCCTCACAATTTGGGTGCGATAGTGTGGTAACATTAGCTAGGCTCTTCTTGCAGTCATAAAAGCATTGTTCGAGCTCGGTCGTCCAAGAAAATGGTTTTGCGCCTTTGCTGTTAGTTGCAGCGACTGCGTCGATTAAGGGAGCCTGATACTTGGCGGCGTCGGGCAAAAATCTGCGGTAGTAGTTAACCATACCCAAGAACCTACGCACGCCTCGCACGGTCTTTGGGGGAGGGAAATCCACTAAAGCACGGATACGGTCCTCGGGAGGGAAAGTGCCTGCAGCATTAATACGGTAACCCAAAAATGTTACCTCGGCTGCCCCAAGTACACACTTCGCCGGATTGATGACCACTCCATATTGGTGCAGGCGGTTAAACAAGAGCCGTAGGTGTTCAGCATGTTGCTGGGGGTCTCTCGAGTACACGAGGATGTCATCGACGTATGCGAAACAGAAATTAAATCCCCGCACAACTTCGTCTATGAACCTTTGAAATGTCTGTCCGGCATTTCTAAGGCCAAAGGTCATATAGGGGAATTCAAAAGGTGTGATTATGGCTGTTTTACAAATATCATCAGAATTTACTGGAATTTGCTGATATGCTTTAACTAAATCTAGGGTACTGAAAACTGAGCATCCGGACAAGTTGTGGCTGAAATCCCCTATATGACGGACAGGGTATCAGTCCGGAATTGTGCGGGCGTTCAGAGCGCGGTAGTCGCCGCATGGACGATAAGTCTCGTCTTTTTTAAGCGCGAGATGTAGCGGGGAGGACCATGAGCTGCTGGAAGGTCGGGCTGTGCCTACGCGAATCATCTCCTCGAATTCTTTCTGAGCGGCTCGAAGCTTTAGTGGGGCAAGGCGACGTGGTCGCGCTGTCACTAGTGGGCCATCGGTAGTTTTTATAAAGTGTACTGTAGTGTGTTTCACCTCTTTAGGTGCGCCAGGGGGACGTGATATGCTCGGGAACTCGGTCAAAATGTGCGAGTATGGCGAGTCAGGTGATTGAACGAGTTTAACGCTGGGTTGGTCGATTGAGGAGAATTCAGTTTCAGCTGATAACCCTGTTTTACCATCTCGCAACCTTCCATGAGCACAGTCTGGCAAAAGGTGGTAATGAGCCAGGAAGTCTGAACCAATTATTGGAGTTGCTACTTCTGCGACTATGATTTTCCATACAAAGTCACGTCTTAAACCTAAGTTTAACTTGAGTTCGACCAGGCCAAAGGTATTTATTTTAGTGCCATTGGCTGCTAAAAGTTCGTACGGAAGTGGCTGCTTTTTACCCTGGCAGAAACGTCTAGGTAGGCACGAAAGATCGGATCCGGTGTCGATTAAAAATCGTCGGCCCGAATACCGATCGGTAACGAATAGACGGCGACTTGCTAGGGAGCAGTCAGTGGTCGCCACTACTGACTGCTGTTTAAGTTTCCCTGTGGTACGGGGGCAGACCACGTGCACGGTTGTATACACCTGGAGGCTTTTGCAGCTAATCGCCTGTGGTACCAGCATTGGCCGTTAGAAATGCGTGAGCGCGAGCCTGAACGACTGCGGTTATTCCTGTAATTGCTTGTAGTGAGGCCAGTCACAAGCCGTGTCAGGTCCGCCACTTGTTGTTGGAGCAACTTAAGTTGCTCCTGGGTGTCATCACTACATGATGATGTCCTACTTGTTGCGTGGACATTCATTGGTTGCGGACTGATTTCTTGCAGCTTATCAGCCAGCTCGCCCAAGTCCTCGAGGGATGAATGCTTTTGGGCAACTAAAATGCCTTGCATGTAATGAGGCAACCTATTCATCCAAATGGTTTGGATGAGCTGCTCTGGGAAAGATGAACCAGCAAGAGTCCTGAGGTGACGCAAGAATGACGAGGGCTTCCGATAGGAAGCCCTCGTCATTCTTGCGTCAAAAAAAAAGTTTTTGCGTGTAAAAAATTAGGAGGCTCCTTGAGAAAGAGGAGATAGGGGATACCCTATCTCCTCTTTCTCAAGGAGCCTCCTAATTTTTTCCTCATAGGACTCAGAAAAACGTGAGATAAGAGCCTTCTTTAGACAAGTGTAAGGTTGATTCTTAGGTGGCTCAATAATTGTGTGTGTGTGGTGGCTCAATAAATGTCTTCAACTTCAGTTGCGGATTTCGTGTCGAGCTGACTTACAGCATAGTAATATTTAGTCAACCCCTGTGTGATGCCACCGATATGAAATTGTGCTTCTAGACTTGCGAACCAGAGGCCTGGCTGGTCAGGCCAGAAGGGAGGGACACTGATGGATACTCTATTGATTAATATAGGTTGAGATCTAGATGTGGGATCAATAGACTGTTCACCACCAGTTCCAGGTTCCGGATCAAGGAAAACCTCCTGTCCCTCGGTAGGCATTGCGTTACTATGCAAATTATATTTCACAAACAAAAATGCACAACCCTAAGAAGAGGGCTACAGCATGTATTATACAGTAGTAGTACAGCAGTAAAATCAAAGAGTTAAGAGCCCGTATACGAAATTTTGCCGATTTCGCCGATTTACGTGATTTAACCGACGTGATTTTACAGTTAAAATACTCTATTTCTGTAAATTTTAATGAACAATATGAAAGATCATTTCAAATATGATCTAATGTCTGAGCTACTTTTTTGTTTTTATTATTTAGTTTTGATTAATTGACTTTAAACCGGCGACTGTTTTGTGATTTTTTGCTGTAAGAGGTTAAGAGTATCATATTTACGAATCGTGTTGACGTCTTAAGGGTATGAAAAAATTACAATGTATTGTTATGAAAGCCTTCTATACAATGTATGAATCACTTTTTACCACTTTCATATAAAATGTTTGAGTAAAAAAATATTTAACTTAGTCAAATTTTGGCGAAAAAGGGCAACGAATTGCTTTTGATTTCGGCTACATGGAACTCTTATTCATAAAATTAAAACTACAGAAATAAACTTGTTCAATATCTATCCATTTCCTGAAAAAAAAAATGTTTACAATTAAAAACAATTGGCATTAAAAATAAAATTAAAACAACCTAAATCGCGCTTTATAATACTCGACGCAAGCCTCGAGTCAGCAGTCCGCGCCGAGCGCTTTCAGAGAGTGGACGTATCGCTTTGCGCTCCAAAAATCGCACCGCGTCTACACGCAACCCATGACGCGCCGCGCCGCTGGCTACAGACAAATATAGCGCCACGTGAGTTTTTGATACTTTGGTAAGTTATTATTTTAAAATATTTTGTGATGATTTTAACATACTTTTTATATACCTACAACAAGTAAGTGTAGAATGTAGATAGTGTTGATAACATTATAATAATAATTTTAAGTAGGTATCTTATTTCGTTTCATGTATTTTAATAAGTACCTACAAAACGTACATTAGTACTGTTTTTCAATAATATATATATAATTATATATAAAATTTTCAAATTTTCCGTCATGGGTGTCGTTTTCGTGGTTTTCGAGGGCGTTGAAAATTATAATGAGGTCAAAATGAAGATCCAAGATGACGGCTTCGAAAATTTTCAAATTTTTCGTCATGGGTGTCGTTTTCGTGGTTTTCGAGGGCGTTGAAAATTATAATGAGGTCAAAATGAAAATCCAAGATGGCGGCTTCGAAAATTTTAAAATTTTCCGTCATGGGTGTCATTTTCATGGTTTTTAAGGTCGCTGAAAACGATAACGTGGTCAAAATGAAAATCCAAGATGGCGGCTGCGAAAGTTTTTAAATTTTTCGTCATGGGTGTCGTTTCCGTGGTTTTCGTGGGCGCTGAAAATGATAATGAGGTCAAAATGAAAATCCAAGATGGCGGCTTCGAAAATTAAAACAAAATTTCGTCATGGGTGTCGGTGGTGTGGGTGGGTGTGTCATGGGTTTCGTGTGGGTGGGTGGTTTTTATGGTTTTTGAGGGCGCTGAAAAAGATAATGAGGTCAAAATGAAAATCCAAAATGGCGACTTCGAAAATTTTCAAATTTTTCGTTTCCATGGCAGCAAATATGACATTTGTGAGCTCCCTAGGAAACCATAGAAACGACATCATATTATTATTTTTCTTTATATTACTAATAGGAATTTCGTTCCAAAAGAGTGTTCTATGACACTTACACATTTTTCTGTTTGTTTAGTAGCTTTCCACGCAACTAATGTTATCATTAACTATTATGTTTTGTAACATTTTATATAAATGTCTGAAATCAAGAATTTCATATTCACAGATTCAATTATAGTCGGAAAGAGCAAGAACTTTAAATATGGTGCTGTAGAGCAAGAACTTTAAATATGCTGCTGTTTGCTGTGTGGACTGGCCCAGACTTTCCATTGAAAACTGAGATCATCAAGAGGGACGTCCATTTCAGGGAAACAAAAATTAAAAATCGGCTTGTAGATTTTTACTTCAAGTGCATGCTGCCAGAAATTATTGACCCTCGAAAATGTTCTATGGAATGTGTTCTATGGAACTCAGAAGTTCAGAACTTTATATGAACATATTAAAAAGAAATGAACTTAAAATTATGAAATACTTAACTTTAATTTGGGAAGTCGGTGTCTTGGGATCTGTATTTTAGTTTTTATCGACCGACTTCCGAAATTAAAGTTATTTCATTATTTTGAGTAAAATTTTGGAGTCGTTTTTTTTATGAAAAAAGATTGGATGCAGCGGAGATGAGAATGTTGAGATGGACGGGTGGAGTGACGAGAATGGGTAAAGTAAGAAATGAGTATATAAGAGGAAGTTTGAAAGTGGCGCCAGTGACAGAAAAGTTGAAATAAAATTGGTTGGGCGATCGCCCAGGGCGCCAGATAAAATCTGTGATAAGATAAGATATGTGTATAAGATGATATGGTATAAGATACTATGGAACCCGAAGAAATACGTAGATTACCTACTTTTTAATGCGGGAAAATGTCTAATTCCCATACCCGTCCATCCCATCCATACGTTGATTTTTCAACTGTCTTTTGGAAACTACATTAATTTCAGTCAATGAAAGGTTCAAACAGTTAAATAAGTACTCGGAATCTTGGTCTTTTTGGTACAATATTAAACAGATTTTGCAAAAGCTCGATCTTGTACAAATCTGTGGTGATCTCCAATTAAAATTAACTGTAGACTCTAAATCAGACAGATGGTTGTATGTTGTGTGATGAACTCGTTAGTCTGAAATCCTTTTTGCCTGATCAGAATGTGGTTACTCCTATTTTTGTTTTAAATATTATCAGAGATTGCAACTTACAAGAACTGTATCCAAATGTATGGATGGCATTGCGAATATTATTGACTTTATTTGTAACGGTTGCTAGTGGGGAGAGGAGTTCTTCAAAGCTGAAGCTGATAAAAACCTATCTTCGATCAACAATATCTCAATCTAGATTGATAAACTTAGCAACTTTGTCAATTGAAAACGAAATTGCTGAAAACATCGACTTTGATAACCTGATAAAAGAGTTCGCTGATAGAAAGGCCAGAAAAGTAAAATTTTATTAGTTTTTCCTAATAAACGGTTATTTTTTATAATATTTTTTTTTTTTTTAATAAATGGTTATTTCATTATATCCTTCCCTTTTCTCGTATGGGTTTGAATTGCAGTTTGCAGCAGGGGGCGCCGTAGAAATCTCACCCAGGGCGCTGGTAGTGATAAAACCAGCACTGGGACGTGGTGAAGGGCGGGCGTTTTGGGGTACTGTCATAATTATGTAATTTTGTCGTTCGAAAAGTGCTGATTCTCAGCCTAGTTTGAATAAATGACTTTTGATTTTATAAATATGACACTAGAAATTGACATGTCTTCCTTTTAACGCCACACCCGTAACTAGTATCAATAAGCCAAGCTGTCACACTTTTGCGGGAAAGTCCGAAAGGGATACCGTGGCCCCCTGGCATTGCACAGGCAACAGAAGGAACACGGGTGGGTTTTAGTCAGTAAGAGTCTGACACGCCCTCCCGCTCCACCCAGAGCGGGAGACGTCATTTGATGATTTCCCACACAAAAAAAAAAAAAGGCTGTCACACTTACACGTCCATATCTTGAAACTACTAAACTGATTTTAATGAAACTTACACTGTTCCCTAAGCTGAAGTAAATGTAAGCCAATAAAAAATGGTTACGATCCAAAAGTTTCGGAGAAATGCTTGGACAAACATACATACACATATAAAATTTTGTATATTTGTAAGGAAGCCCTAATAGATAATCTTATGTGAATACAGGGTGGTGTAAGGGACATACCTCTGCAAACTAAAAGGGTGCATTCAGCTCCTTATTTTGAATCATACGCCACTGAAAATTTTCTCAGGTTTTTTTTAATCGTGTTTTCAGTTTCTAGTCCTTTATTTCAATTTAAAATTACATTATCTGTACGCAGTACTCTATTAATGTAAAAAAACAGTTAAAATATATAAAAACAGCAATGGATGTTGAAATTCAGTAACGAACTACGCGTGAAATCAGCTGTTCAACCACCGTGGGGTGGCGGGGAGGGCGTCCGAAAGCTCGCTGCGCTGCCGTTCGCTACGTAAGTTTTGCCACTGTAGCGATACATTGCGTGTAAGTTAATAAAACAAATCAGGTTTATTGGATTCCCATAACGTTCCTGAAATAATTTCATGTACAGTCACGAGCAATAATATGTAAGCACTTGGGAAAATGCAAAAGCGATTTACTCGGGGAATTACGATTGCAACTTTGAAATACGACCAATTCCATAATAGTACGGGTTCCAATATACTATGTTCGTAATAACACAAAATTACAATCAACACAGGAGGAGAAAATCACTTTTAAAAGTTACTAAGTGTATACATACATATTGGTGCTTGTGACTGTACCGGTCATCATAATATGATATACTGAAATCACTCCATCAGTCTGCAGAGGGCTGTCCCTTACACCCTGTATATTGCAGTTTCAATAGTATTACATACATAAGTGTCGAGTTGGTAACCTCCTTTTTTTTGAAGTCGGTTAATTAATAAATGCTTAATTTATACTCCCAGACTTTTTATTTCAGTTGACAAAAATCACGAGAATAAAATACACCATATCAAAGGATCAAAACCATTTAATCGCCGTACTGGCCATCGACGACTCCGGACTTACGCACACACGCGTACGTCTGCTCGCGCATGTGTACGTGTGCGCGTCTAATACCTAATTCGGCCCGTCGAGATTTCGTATACGGGCTCTTAAATACTCATCATGAGGAAGCACATTCATAATAAAGAGAACATAATAAAAAAATATACATGCAACACACGGGTAAATAAAATGTAAAACTAAGGGTGCAGACAGTAAAAATAATAGAAGAAAAGTATTTGTGCCCCCAATGGAATATAAATTATTATAACGAAATATTTACTAAAATCAAAACATGTATAATGCAGAAAACTTATAGAAGAGAATTATAAGTATATTGTAATTGTTAAATCATCCAGTTAAGCACTTATTGTTCATAAGGAAACACCATACTATATGTGAGATAACTTGTAGGAATGTCCATCCATGCAGTTTATAATAAAATAAAATAAAAAACTTACAAGCTTTGGCTGTCACACTTTTGAATACGGAACACACTTTTAGGTTTCGAATAACTCTGGAACGCAGCCGGTTTACATTTGACGTTTGCAGACTGTGATGACAGGCGACATGTGTCAGTCTCCGTCAAGTGTCAAGCTTCGCGCGATAACTTTGAAGATTCAATAGAAAAACCGCACAAGAAAAAAAGGCGCTGCTATCGCGGAATTCGATGATTTTTCTTGTTTCAGGTCGATAAAGTTCAAATACGGTGCAATTTGGCGCAAAAGGTATGCAAAGCAGAACACTGTCGTTAGTTTGAGAATGTACTACGAATGTTCGAAGAAATATGATTTTCGTAACTAAACTCGCGTAATGGCGGCAAGTAGGTACCGGCTAGGAACTGTTTACGGAGAAAACCACTGCTCGGGATGAATGTGAGCTCGTTGCGCTTTGCAATACTGGATTCCAGTTCTTCTGTTTGCGTTAATATGTTCTTCTATCGTCGGGGTCACCAATTTAGGCGCGATAAGGCGCCCTTAAATGAAACTCGATCCAGTTGTAATAAATGTGTATTTGCACCACACAACACGGTATTCCAACGGCAGCGAAAGATTACGAGTATACATACGCGAACACAGTTTAATAATATATGGTGATTGCACGTTACACAGTCTGGTAATAATATTCCGATGATCTATCTTTCTATTCAGATTCAAAAGGCCTCTCGTCAAGTCTCGTCTTCTATCAACCATAGACTAACTGCCTTAGACCAACTAGTGTTGTCAGGTTAAACCTAACAGTGGGAACCATAGATAATTTGTTGGTTCGCCACAAGATAATTGAACATCTATCACTCGCACTCGCACTCATCTATCTATCTATTGTCGCTTCGTCGTGTCGCGTCGCCGTCGCTCGTCGCGTCGCCGTCGCTCGTCGCGTCGTCCGTTTCGCGTTCGTTTACAAAACAGTCCTTACAATAAACTTTTCGTCACTGAAATACGTTCG
This sequence comes from Xanthia togata, assembly GCA_963853775.1. NCBI lineage: Eukaryota > Metazoa > Arthropoda > Insecta > Lepidoptera > Noctuidae > Xanthia > Xanthia togata. The sequence goes on from OY970811.1 coordinate 7,946,262, forward strand.
ATAATCTATTACCAGTTGTCAATGTAGTCGTTCGTGATGGGACGGTCAAACCCGTGCAACCTTATGTTTGTTATATTAAAGTTCAAAGTTGACTCGCATGAACGATGAATTTATTGGGATAATCGCTAAATTTCCTGGAATTCGCAATATTTCATTAAAAAAATAAAAGTATCCCAGCCAGTCCTAAGCCTGGAAAAGTATGAAGGAAAGTTCATTTCATCGTATAATTAGTAAAGTCGATCGATAAAACGAATTATGTATTTATTAACTAACCATTTCATACATTTTGAATCGACGAAAACCTCGAAAACGCAATTCTATTCCATGTTGGATAAGTTTCGCCGTTCTGAAACCAGTTGCAATGACGACCGTTTTCTGCAACCGTTATCGTCGTCAAGAAAACGGTTGCGTTTCGTTCGTCAATAATGCGACAGCGACCCACCACTACTGTCAGTGAGCTGTGATCCTCCCTCAATTGTACCAGTATAATAATGTACTCTGTGGTCTGTTGCACAGAGATTTTTTTTAAAGGAAATTAGTAAATCACAGTCTGTCTGTTGGCCTCAGTTAGTAGTTACAGTTACTCGTGTGGTTACTCGTGACGTGTAACGGACTCGCGCGTTCTCGGTAAATTTTTTTGCTGTCGGATTTCGCTTTTTTCTTGGTTGTTACAACAAATTTAAAGTAAAAATGGTGCATAAGACTTGTACAGCCCTTCATTGCCTCTCATCTTCGTACAATAACAAGGATTTGAAGTTCCATCAGTTTCCCCACGACGCAGAAAGGTAAGATTTTCGGATATTGTTTTGATAAACCAATATTTACGTATACGTTTTTGTAGAATTAAAAAGCTTGCATGATATTGTGAGCACTGATGTAATGTTCTGGTTAGAAGGTCGTCTTAGGGGCGGATTCCTTTTTACGAGAATATTATCTGCCGTCATTAGCAATAATTTGTTTGTTAAACAAATGAAATCTGCTGATGCCTTATACATTGGTAGCAATGACAAGTCATCAAGTATGTTGTTTTTAAGTACCTATCTTTAAATTAGGAATACCTACAACAACAAAAAAACCACGTGACGAGAGCTGCAGCTGTCAAAGGCGTCGGTTAGCCCCAATGACTGTCTTTTAGATCGTTTGGGCTTGGCATACCTACCTACAAGAAAAACGTATCTAAATACCTGTACTGAGAGGATAAAATGGCGTCTACTAGGGCAGCCCATCGGCATCGATATTTCTATGTTATAATATTGACAAAAGATTGTGAGAATGTTTTCATAATGTCAAGGTACAATATTTACAGGTAAAAATACCCCAAGTTTTCTAACATAATTATGCCTTTCATTTGTTTGTTGCTTGGTCATTCTTTCACGGCTAAACTGTAGAACTCATTTTGATGTTTCCCATTGTGATAGGTTGAAACCTGAAGGACAGATATATACTTACTGTTTTTTATCGACCTAGTATTCCAGAACTGATTTCACTCCATTGTATACTATAAGCAACAAGTACATCTCGTTGCCAATATATCCATGAACAGACGTCAGCACATCAACCTACTACAATCCGTCAAATTTCTTTAGTAGATTTCCAACATTATCACTAAAATATAAGGTTCAAAATTGATTGGGAAAATTGTGTCAGTTTCGGTTAGGTTGATCTGATGGCATCTGTACATATATACACAGTATATAAGCTCATGGGAAGCGTGCGATGACGATGACGCGAGTTTCACGGTTTTTGTTCACCCAAAAAGTGCTCAACGCCAACGTGCTTAAAGAAGTTTTCACTTCAAAAAAACTATTGGGCAGTTGGCCCGACAGACAAAACCAGTCTGGTCGGAGGATCCATAGAGGATGAGTGAATTACACCCTGTTCCTCATACCTCTAATAATTGGTTCCGTCAATGGCCCGCAGATGGTAATTTTTAAATGAAATATTATAATTTATATTATTATTATTTTATTTTTGTCGCGTATCTCATTTTGATCAACATACAACCTAATACAGAGCTGTAATTTGCAAAAAACGTTTGAAAATTTGAATTTCATGGATAACCAGTGAAAAAGAAATTTTGAAAATTGACGGAGCCACCATAATAAAAAAAAAATTGACGCTAAGTTTCTACCATGCAAATGATTGGGTTGAAGGGTTTTAATTAAAAGTCAACAATAATTATAATAAAGTTATATTAAAGAAATCAATCTCATTCAGTTCTGAACAATACAATTTTGTTCAGGTAATTTCCATGTGATATTCTTTCAGTAGATTTCTTCCCATAATATATTTGTATCTCAAATTTGTGTATACCTCTTTTACATAATGAGTTTGTCTAATTTTGATCATTCTCCTTTAAAATGACAGACATATTTGTTTAAATCGCAGGCTGTAAACAAGCAATAAAATGATTAGTATTTATCTTGAACGTACTGGTGCAAAGTTATGTTCGGGTGATGACCGCTTTATTTGATGCCACATCCGATTATATTGCAATTGGGCATCTTGCTATTGATTTCCACCATAGGGCCGAGTTCTAACGCAATACACAGCAAATAACTCCAAAATTAATTTTAACCACAACTCAAGAGCATTTGACAGTTGATGTACCCAACTTTGGTACCAAACAGGGAGAGGATAAAATAGCTAATACTAAAAATGTAGGGTTGCCATTATAGTTACTGTCAAAAACACTATTATCCTTTTTCACTTAGGCAAAATTATGAAAGTTAAAAAGAGAATAGCTGTATTGTTTTGATTTTGGCGTCGATATGCCTCGTATTTGTATATCTGATTTATCTATAGTCAAACATTTCAAGTCCATATGTTAGACCACTGACTAGACAAGGGTGCGTTCCGAGTTACGCTGTAATCGATTTGAGCGTGCTAACACCCGCTCCGAATTAGCATAAGCGCGATTTACTATGTCCCGTGAATTGTCTTAGATGCCGCCATGACATGCCCTAAACTAATATGACCGCGAGCGCTGTCAAAATGACAATTTATTTTGTCCTGTTTTGTTCTGAGTTGCATCATATCTATAAACTAATAGAACGTGACATTTTCGAATTTGTGCTTTCTGGCTACAGTCGCCACCTAATCAAAGAAGACGAAGAAATAAGTGCTATAATCCAACCATCTTGTGCAACGTTTGGGATTATGTTATAAATTTTGACGTTGAGCGAGCATTTTGAGCAGTGTTAGCGGGTTCACGAGCGTTCCGACTTGTTGACAGCTCCCAACTTTCATTATCGTGTTATCTAAATCGAAATCGGAACGCAAAGTATTGATATGAGTCTGTGTGCGACTACGGCGTAACTCGGAATACGGCCTATTACCTGTCACTTCAGTTGTCATGCCAATGCTGTAGGGATGTGACATTGTACTATCGAAGAACTTCTTAACTAAGCAGTTTGAAAACAAAATCCCGTAAACACGATGACCACATCTGTTACCGCCCCGGTTCTATAGCAGCCGAGCGCTGCAAGCAGAAATGGTCCTTACGGTGTAAAGATATGAACTTCTTTGATGGTACATAAAAAATCGATTATTAATTAATCGACTGTTGTCTCTAGCAAAAAAATCGATTAAAAATAATCGATTGTTGTATTGATAATAATCGTTTTTTCTAAAATAATCGCTTTTTCCGTTATTTTTTGTTGACAGATTAAATTAAACACCTGTGTTATCGATAATCACACTATAACATCATTAAAGCTCTGTTTTTATTAATTTAAACTAATCAACAAGTTATAAATGGGCATAAAGTGGCAGTTTTTTTTTTTCATTTCGCCTTTATAAAATAAATAAATTAAAAGTCTATGGGCAATGAATTTAAAAATAAAAGTTTTGATTATATTCGGCTCCTGTACCTTAATTACGTAATGCAAAATCAATCCGAATCTGAATCGTTTTGAAACAGATTGCTAATCCATTGCTCCGTAAGTTCGAAAAAAAAAAACTGCAGAGCAACGTAAATGACGCAATGAATGTTGTTGAACTGTCAAAATGAAACAGATTTGTCTTTATCGTTTACGAAAATATGTTGCGTAATTAGAATGCTGGTCTTTGTTAGTATGGTGACAGCTTTTCGAAAATATATTGTATTTATATAATAACTTAAACTATCAGTTTTTTTATATCAAAAAGCAATGTTCGAAAAATGGTCTTCATAAAACACTGTGAGCTGTAACAAATCTAGTTTAATAAAAAATATAGAATATTGTAGGTAATAACTAGAGATCGGATATTCGGATCGGAGGAGCTCGTGGCTAAGTAATAACTGCCGCACGGGTCGATCCATCAGGTTAAGCTACGCTTGCCAGGGTTGGTCTGGTGATGGGTGACCATCTTTACATACCGAGACACCTCCGTGCCTCGGAAAGCACGTTAAGGCGATTATCACACTGCACCGCGTCACGCTGCATGTTGCGTGTCTGTGATCTGAATGAAACGCGCGTGGATGCATTTCCTGTGTGTTGGACTGTGCGTGTTTTCTATACAAACGGAGATACTAAGGCGATTATCACACTGCACCGCGTCACGCTGCATGTTGCGTGTCTGTGATCTGAATGAAACGCGCGTGGATGCATTTCCTGTGTGTTGGACTGTGCGTGTTTTCTATACAAACGGAGATACTTACAAGCAACGTTAAAACACGCATTCACGCGCTACGCTGCGTGGTGCGTGGCAGTGTGTTAATCGCCTTACAAGCAACGTTAAAACACGCATTCACGCGCTACGCTGCGTGGTGCGTGGCAGTGTGTTTTTTTTTTTTTTCCGTTTTGGCAACTGAGCCGATGTCGACTATTCTGCCAGTGTCATGTAGTGACGGCAGCACAGCAAAATGAGCCGTCGAACTTTGCACTTCGTGGTAGTTGTTAGTAGTTATTGGTATTAGCTGAAAGGACGAGACAAGTTTTGTTAGATATAACAAATACGTTTTTTTTTTTTTTTTGTTAGTTATTAGTTAATCTAATAGAAAACGACACATATTTACAAAGTTCTATTAGTTATTACACACCAGACTACATTTTTATATCATTGTCGTTTAAAAATTTTGCTAGGACTTGAATCAGTTTAGGGGAAAAGTTAGTCAAGAGGGAATTGAAGTTAGTAGGAAGGGTAATTTTAATTTTAGGGAGCTTATGGTACGAAAGAGGAGAGCAATTCTGGAATTCTGGAAATATGTTGCAATTCCTGTGCATCCTGTTGGTGATAATTTAGACGCATCTGTGTAGAATAAATTCCAACCCCTCCAGTACCTTTCAATGACTCGATCAAAGTCACCCTTTACGTCATCGGAACTCCTTGAAATACCAAGATTCATAACGACTTTTGGCTTAAAGTGGACCACCTCATATGCGGAAGAAAATACTGGTAAGGTAGGATACTGACAAACAGGTGAGGAGAGGTTTTTAAGTTCTCTGTACCTATTCATCAGCGGGGGAAACGACTTATGTTTCCAATAAGGTGATACTTCTAAAGATAGATGGATTTTTTCTAAAATGGGAAGTAAGGGATGGGACGAAAGGGCGAAAACTTTTGACAGGAAGCGATCTGCTAAGTATTTTCGTCGAAGGTTAAGGGGAGGCTCTGCACATTCTACCTGAAGGGCATTTATAGGTGAGGATTTCATTGCTCCTACAACAATCCTAAGGCATTTGGCTTGAATGGCGTCTAATTTACGAAGCGCCTATTACACGGCTCAAGTAAGAAGCAGCAATAATCCATCACGCTTCTGACCAGAGCATTGTACACTAATTTTAGAGTGTATGGGTGAGCTCCCCACCAGACTCCAGATAAAGCCTTTAGGACTGATACTGAACGTTCACATTTTTTTACAACATTGTTGATGTGATCCACACCCGACATTTTGGAATCCAGGGTAACTCCCAGAAACCTGGCCTTTTCCTTAGTCGGGATAGCTTGACCATCTATGTTAATATGAACCTGGGGGATAAGACGTTTGCGAGTAAAAATAACTGCTGTACTCTTAGGAGCGCTCAAAGACAACCCATGATTGAGTAGCCATTGGTTTAATGAAGATAAAGAGACATTCAAAGATAGGGCGGCATCCTCTATGGAACTGCCAGAGACCAATAATGCAATATCGTCCGCATATTGAAGGATTTTACAATTAAAATTTAAGCATGAAGGGAGATCTGAAGTGTAAATATTATATAGTATGGGACTAATTACGGATCCCTGGGGTAAGCCTCGCCAGGTCACCCTCTGCTCAGAGTTTTCCCCAGGAATTCTCAGCTGAAGAGTGCGGCTTGAAAGAATGGTGCAGATGATCTGAATAATCCTAGCCGGTATTCTCAGCTCGTGCATCTTTTGCCTGAGAACGGGGAGGAGGACAGAATCATAAGCAGCTGATATATCTAGAAAAACGGCTACCACAGACTCATCTCCACTAAGGGCCAGTCGGATCTCTGATGTGAGGATACCCACACTATCAGTTGTACCCAGACTTTTCCTAAAGCCGAATTGAGTCGTTGGGAGCAGTTTTCTGTGTTCAACTAACCATTCTAGACGGTTTTTAATTAAATGTTCAAGAAGTTTAATAAGAATAGACGATAAGGCAATCGGTCGATAAGAGCAATGATCACTAGGATCCTTGCCGGGTTTTAATAGAGGAATAACCACTTGAACCTTCCAGGCTGGAGGAATATACCCAGAGATGAAACAAAAATTGACCAAGTCCAGGTAGTATTGGTGACATTTTACACCCGCTTTTGCAATAAAAGAGTAAGGGAATCCATCCACGCCAGGTGCAGAATCCTTAACATAATTAAGAACCGTTTTAAGTTCGTCAAGGAAAAATGGCTTATCAAGAGGATCATTTGACATTACAGAGCCTACTAAGTTTATTTCGTCTACACCAGGAACATAGACTGGGGCGACTTTATTGAAAAACTGGTACCCCAAATCTTCGGATAAGATGTTCGTGGGAGACGGTTTTAAACTGTGTCTAAAACTTTTCACTCTCTGCCACACCACTGACGCTGGGGTGGATGGACTCGGGGAACTACAAAACGATACCCAGCCTGCTCTTTTCTTTTTTCTATTTAGTTTCCTGGACTTAGCCAATATTTTATTGAAGGCGAGAAGGTTATCCAGGTTCATTTCAAGGTTAAAAGTCTCTTCCGCCTCATTCCTGGCCCTGATCATGGCATTGCATTCCCTATCCCACCAAGGCGGAGAAGGGATTTTTCCTGAAGGTGATTTTTTATGAGGGAAGCAATCATCCGCTGTATCGGATATGGTGTTGGAAAAGGACGCAAAACATTCTTGAGCATTCTCAGCATTGATGGATGGGAGGGAGGAGATACGCAGGTCTAAAATTTTTGAATATAGATCCCAATCCACAGAGTTAAGCTGGTACTTTAGTAAGGGAGGTGAGGTTTTATCAGGAAGAGATTTAGTGGGAATTTCGACTGTGATGGGATAGTGATCACTACCATAGGTCATATTCAAACGGTTCCATATAAAAAGACTAGCTATGCTGGATGAGCAGAATGTCAGATCGACATAACTATTACTTTGCCCTAATCCAGACCTACGTGTGGCACTGCCATCATTAATAATACACAGGTCAAGATCATCCAACACATCCACTAGGCCTACACCAGTACTATCACAAGAATCCGATCCCCACCGGTAGTGATAACAATTAAAATCTCCCATAACGAGTAATGGACCGTTTACATTACTTAGTAAATTTTTAATTAAAACAAGATCTTCTAAACGTGGGTGTGCAATATAAAAAGAAAAAAGATTTATACCCTCAACCTTAACAGCAACAACATTTATGTGGTCACAAACGAAGGGAAGAGGGATCTGGGAGAATGATACTTTGTTATTGATGAACAAAGCACATCCTCCATATCCATCTGATCTGTCATGGCGAACACCACCAAAACACGGGATCCTGAAATTGCTTTCAGAACGAAGCCATGTCTCAGCGATGCTGCAGACTGATGGTTTAAATTTATTAATTAAAAAGAGTAGGTCAGGTTTCCTAGGAGAAATACTCCTCACGTTCCATTGCAGGAATGTCAGGGGATGGAGCATTATTTATATAATGTACTATTGAAGACAGTTTATTGGCAACGTGGTCAGGTAAAGATTGTGCAGGGTTAGCTAATACAGTTATTAGCATATTGGCTATAATATTTAATATTTGTTCGGGCTTATCAGGAGTACTAGCACCTTCTCTAGGGAAGGCACAACCGTTTTGGGAGGGAGAGAAGGAGTAATCCTGAGTAAGGGCTTGATGAGCCTGCCTATCATAGCTAGGTGAAAGAGGTGGATGAGATTTAGGTTTGAGAAAGACCGTTTTACGGTATGATTTTGGTGTTTGGGGAGCTGGACTGGGGTATTGAGGCGGACTGGTTGTGGGTTTGGATTTTGGTGGTACTCTTGACACTTCGGCATATGATCGTGAGACTGGAGGTAAAACCTGGCTTGCTTCCACATATGAAATAGATTTCTCGGCCATGAGAGCTTTTATGCCCTTCTGCCGACCCAATTCAGGACAAGCCTTATCATTGGCATAATGATTCCCAGAACAAGATATGCAAATGGCACAGTCAGTGGAAACATGGCATCCATCTCCTGGGTGGTCTTGACCACATTTGAAACAGCGAGGTTGCGAGCGACATACTGTACGCGTGTGACCGAAACGACAACAGTTAAAACATTGAATAGTCGGGTACATATATGTCTCGACCGAAAGTGCAGAATAAAAACAATAAACCCGCTTAGGTAAGATTTGCCCGTCAAAGGTGAGAACTACAGTTTGAGTGGGTTTCCACTCTGTAACACCCAGAGAAGTCACCTTACGGTTCATTCTCCTTGCCTTTATAACTGGGCCGCATCCAACTGGAACCTTAATATTTTTAATGACCTCGTCTTCTGTCCGCTCATTTGGTACATCTCTAACTAGACCCAAACGGGTTATATTGAATTGCGGAATCGTTGCCACAAAGTTATTTTGCACTAATGTTTTACTTACCAAGAAGCTATTCGCATCCTGGTGCGACTTAAACTCGACCGACACCCGGCTTCTTCCTAAGCGTTTTACACTACCTAGGAGAATATTGCTGTAGTTATTTTGAGTTAAAAACATTCCAAATTTAACCGGGTGCAATACAGTACCTGGGGTATGGCCATCGTTCAAAGAAACGTGAACAACATAAGGTGGGTTATCCCTTACCGTGTACGATTGTCTTCCGAATTCTTTTTTGAGTAACTTAGGAGGATTTATTAGGGGAGATGTTGCTACTCTTTTTCTATTTCTTTCTTCTTCTTTCTTCGACTTTGTTGACCACCATATTCTGCTCACTAAATGTGAGTTGTACGGTTTTCGCGGCCTAGCATTGAAGTGGCTGCAAAGCTATCTCTCAAATAGGACTCAATATACAGCAATTTCCGAAATAAATTCAAATAAAGAAGAAATATTATGTAAGTCTACCTTAAGGAGCAACAATACAGGAGTGCCGCAAGGTAGTGTTACAGGGTCATTGTTCTTTCTGTTATATATTAACGACCTACCAAATGTGACTAAACATTTCTACTCACTTTTTGCTGATGATATTGCGGTGGTTATCACGGAGAATAAAATGCTTAATTATAATACAGAGGTTAATGAAACAGTTAATGCTATCATAACATGGCTTAATAATAATAATTTAAAAGTAAATATTGATAAAACCTCCTTCGTTCAGTTCCACAATAGAAAATCAAATTTTGACCTTATGATTACTTATTCCGATCAGAGAATTAACGAAGCACACGAAGCCGTTTTTCTTGGTATAACAGTGGACAGTGGCTGCACATGGAAAGCTCAGTGCTTAAAGGTTACAAATAAGATTAATCGTTTCGCTTTCGCCTTATGGAGACTGTGTAAAATAACTAACCTCAGAACCGCCCTCTTAGCGTATCATGGTTACGTAGCGTCTAACATTAGATACGGCATTGTGCTATGGGGAAATTCTGTTCTTATAAATAGGGTATTTATAGCCCAAAAACAATGTATCCGTGCTCTTTGTGATGTGCCACCATTGACTTCATGTAAACCTCTTTTTAAAGATTTAAAGATATTAACTGTTCCCGGTATGTACATATTTGAATGTTGTAAGTTTGTTAAAATGCACTCCGAATTATTTCAACGTCTTGGAGACACTGTTACGTTTAACACAAGGTATCCTGAGAGACTAATGATTCCTCCAATGAAAAGCCACTTATATCACAGAAGTTGCTTTCCAATGGTTATAAGGATATATAATAAATTACCAAAATCATATAGGGAACTGCCAATTAATCGTTTTAAAACAGCGTTATTCAAATGGCTTATAGATAAATCATTTTATTCTGTGAATGAGTACCTAAACTTTAAACACTCACACTGACATTTTACTTTAATAATTTGACAAATGATTGACATTCGTATTCTTATTATACTTTATAAGATGTATTTTTCCAACTTTATTAGCTTCATTTAATTAATTCATATAATGTTTGCATGCTAGTTTTAGCGAATTGTTTTAGAAACTGATAAATAACCCGACCAACTGTAATGTACTACAATTCTTGCAAATAAATTTCATTTCATTTCATTTCATTTCATTTCATATTTGCTGATTCAGAGTCCATTGCATTTTCTAGCACATTGTCATCAGGGAGAGAAATCGTTAACACCGGAGTGTATTCAAAGGGGGGATCAGGAGGATCAGGGGGTTTTTTGTCATCCATCATGTATATCGGATAAAATCGTTTAAATATTTAAAAAAATAGAGTTAGAACAAACCTTAGACTACACTACAAACACAAAGAATAGTCTCGATTAAGTTCACACTTTTAAAATTAACAAAAAATCGAGAAAATTCGTAACACAAACAAAAGCACTTGTATCCTTCACCACTACCCACGAGAGAAAAAAAAACGTGGCAGTGTGTTAATCGCCTAAGCCGTTGGTCCCGGCTGTCATTCGTGGATCTTTGACAGTCGTTACGGGTCGTCAGAAGCCCGAAAGTCTGAAAACCAGTCTTACCAAGGGGTATCGTATTACCCAGTTACTGGGTTGTGGAGGTCAGATAGGCAGTCGCTTCATGTAAGTAAGTAAGTAAGTCTTTATTTGCCTTAAACATGGTATAAAAGGTGTTACAGTTTGGTAATATAATATAGTCCACATGTTTATCTATACAACATCGTGTATCAATTGCATGCAAAATACTTAGAATTCATTAGTAAGTAGAAATAAAATGTCAAAGCTATAAAACATTCTCCACAATACAATCATCATAACATAATATTTTTTAATGTCAGAAATTAATCTCCACGAACAAAATCAAAAAGTCACAATAAAAGAAAACATTATAAAAGTAAACATTATTCGCAACAGTTCCATAACATAACTTAAAGTAAAAAAAGGAAATCAATAAAATCAATAATATAAAATTAAAAATGTCAAAATTATAAACATTATCGACGATCCAGTATGTCATTATTTGTGAATTATAATTTAATGTCAAAAAAATCCTTAATGTCATAAAAATTATGTTCATTCAGCCATTTACAGAGTCTATTAAGTAACAATTTCATTTCTTTTGGAATTTTATTATAAATGCGTACACACATCACCAGAAAACTTTTAGAGTACTTGGCTGATTTAGGAGTATCCTGCCATACAAGTCTACATGGATCCCTATTACGAGAGTATATTTGATCGACTTTCTTGAATAATTCCTTATTATTATATACAAAATTACATATCTCGTAGATGTACAGTGAAGGAAGTGGTAATAAACCAAGCCTTTTAAAATGCGGTTTACAGGACTCGTCAGTACGGATCCCACAAATGGCTCTGATGCATTTCTTTTGCGCGATAAACACTCTGTTTTTATCTGTACTGTTACCCCAAAAAATAAGTCCATATTGCAAAATCGATTCTATGTAAGCATGGTAGGTTATAATGGCGGTTTTTTTATTCGTCACATTCTTGACTTGCCTGAGAGCATAAACGAACTTATTAGACTTGTTGCACAAATTATCTACATGTATTTTCCAATTTAAATCTTGGTCTATGAGTATACCCAGAAATTTTGTATGTGAAACTTCTTTTAATCGATCAATATTAAGTTTGAAATTGTATTTGGCATGTTTAGATTTATTAAATTGAATGTACATAGATTTATCTAGATTGATTTTTAATTTATTTACCTGTAGCCATTCTAAAATGTTGTCAATAGTATTATTTATGTCAATTTCGTGATCAAATTTTAATTTAGACTTTTTATCAGATGTCACTATGATTGAAATGTCATCTGCAAATAATATACATTTATGATTGACCTGCTGTGGTAAATCATTTACGTATAATAGAAATAATAAAGGGCCTAATACACTCCCTTGTGGTACACCGCAATTTTTTACTTTGTGCTCAGAGGAGTATGAGGTTAGTAAATCTTCATTTACTTTACTAATAGCAACGTATTGACTGCGGTTACTTAAATAAGATGCAATCCACTGCAGTGCTACACCTCTTATTCCATTTCTTTCTAATTTTTCCAATAATATATGATGTGCCACAAAGTCAAATGCTTGAGATAGGTCAAAAAAAAGTCCTGTCGTGAAGTGATTGTTATTTAAAGACTTCAGGGTACGGCTCAAAAGATTATATATGGCTAATGTTGTTGACTTGTGCCTTTGAAATCCAAACTGTTCCTTTGCTATAATATTGTATTTGCTACAAAAGTCGATAAGCCTTTTGTGCATACATTTCTCAAACAGTTTGGACAAGATAGGTATAAGGGTAATTGGACGATAATTTTTAACGTCTTTTTTGTCGCTTTTCTTGTACAAGGGTTTTACAACTGATAACTTTAAAGCATCAGGAAAAGTTCCAGTCGAAAATGAAAGATTAATTAGATATGTCAATATAGGAGTTAATTCTTCTCTGCACGCTTTAATTATTCTTGTACTAAGTCCATCATATCCTTCCGAGTTAGTATTATTTAAAGCCATTATCTCTTTTTTTATTTCATCTTCAGTCATAGCACTAAGAAACATAGAATTAGGAACTAAAGCGTTATTAAACTTATTATAAACTTGTAAGTTTTTAAATGTCACAATGTTAGTCGAGACAATAAAATAATCATTAAACGTATTCAAAGTCAAATAATTTATTTCAATTAGGCACAAAAAAGGCACTTTTGAACGTCAAACTTTACAAAAAATAATAAAACTGATTCTAGTCGCCCATTCCAAAAGGTAGTTTTCGTATGGAGAAGAATGGGCAAGAAACTCCACCGTTACTCTTTTAAAAAAAATCATTATATCTTGTATACACTTATTATATAATTATATGTGAAGACAATGCACCTAGAATAAGATTACTATACCACGATAGGTAAAAAGAATGAAAAATGAAGGAATGACATAATTATGTGATAGATGCATGCAGGTGCTCACATACTTACAAACATTGTAAAATTATACTATATGACGCAAGCAAAGGAACAAACACTAAAAACAAATTTGAGGGAAAATATGCGTCACATCCACGCAAAACGGCCATCACTCAGCATAATGCTGGGACCCTATGCGAGACAGAGCCCCAGCGCTGGTTTTCAGTGACAGCCGGCGTTGAACGTGATGACGTCGAACCGGTGCAGCATAAACAGAAATCATACTCGTAAAATAAGACAAAAATAAAATAAAATAAACACGGTAGTTAATCTAAAATATGTAAAATATAATATTTAAAATGGCAACATTTCGTATCGTCAGCGTCTCACGCGCCGCAGACATTAAGTGCGCGCAGCTGTCATAAAAACGATTTGTTTGATCTCATGATATCATGCTTCCATTCATAAATTATGGAAAATGTGCAAAAATAGCCGAAATGCTAGATAACGACCACTTTGTTCAGTTGATGACCACTAGTACGCTAGATTACGACCACTGTTAAAAACATAAAAATAAAGTAATAAAACCACTTTTAAGGATAAAAATATTATTTAATTTTCAATTTAAATCAAACATAATTAAATATCTAATAATCAACAACACAAATAGTATTTAATCATCTGATTTAACGTTTTTTATTAAATTAATCAAATAATCTTTTTCGTTGCGCGATATAACCTGGTACAAATTTCGATATCCCTTTGGAGCTAAAAACTTATCCAGTCTTAGGTCATAGAGTAGCCACTTTGTCCTGTTCCACACCTATTCATCCTGGACGATCTTCCTTGAAGTGATTCTTTGATACAAATGATTTTCGAAAAAAAAAGACCGTATCCAGAAGCTCCTGCTTCTTAGTTGGGAATCCGCACTTGGCAACGGGCTAGCTGGTGGAGATCCAGTCATGAGAGCTAGCGAGTCTCTTTAACTCCGTCATCCATGAGGGTATAACGCCCGGGGAGTGAAGCAGAGGTGCGATGGTTCTCTTCTTAAAAAAAGGTGACAAAACCTTGCTAAAGAACTATAGACCCATCTCACTTCTGAGCCACGAATACAAGCTGTTCTCGAGAATCGTCACGAATCATCTCGCCAGGAGACTTGACGAGTCCCAGCCACCAGAACAAGCTGGATTTCGAAAAGGCTTTAGTTCCGTAGACCACATCCATACTGTTCCGCAAATTGTACTGATAAAGTACTGCAAAGACCGAGGAGTACAACCAGCCGCTGTGTTTGGCATTTGTGGACTACGATAAAGCATTCGACTCCATTGAAATATGGGCAGTTCTGGCCTCTCTGCAACGACGTCGAATTGACTAGCGCTATATTGAAGTGTTGAGATGCTCGTATGACGCTGCCACGATGACTGTCCAGAACCAGGATAAGAAAACGAGCCCCATCCAACTGCTCAGAGGAGCGAGACAGGCGGATGTGATATCCCCGAAACTGTTTACCAATGCTCCAAGTCTTTTTCTTCTAAAATAAGTAACAAAACTTACCTTCGAACGCCGCGCGCCTTGCTAATTTTTTTCCTTTGCGCAGCATGTTCACACCACTGAGTCAACACGTGAATTGAACGTCATTTTTCTTTGTTTTGGGTCAAGCGGTTGGTATAAAATTTTGTGAATTCTTATTATGTAACTATTCAAATAATATTTAAGACATACTATTTATTTGTATGTCCTAAAGAAAGGTTATTATCCTTAAATAAAGAAACCATAGTCAGGCAAGTGGTCGGTTACCGGAGGTGGTCGCGAAACCGGTGCAATGACCCTACTCACTCTTTTTATTATTGTACCGTGCCGTGAATCTCGGCGTATGACTCACAGACATTTAACAGTTTCCTCAACCCACCGACAGATGGACTCAGCAACACCTAAAGCATGCAAAAACCGGGTTGTTTAAAAAAACCGTCTTTTTTGGGTTTCTTGTTTACAAAACCGGTGAAACCGGTGATTTCGGTTTTTTCGGTTTCATTTCAATTTTTATTAAAGAAATGAGAAATATGTGTGTAAAGAAATGAAAATGCTGAAGTCGAATCAAAATATGTATTTTTTTACGTTTATCTCACTTATTTTTATAATTATGACCATTTTTTTTGGATTGAAATAAGCTACAACTACTAAGTAACAATACAAAAAGTTTATTTTCTTTTTATATAACATAACGTTTATTATTTAGGAAAAGAACATATTCTTCAAAACTTAAGGTACCTAACATACAAAATTAGGAACATTTGATAGGTACACAAAATCTAAAATCACAGAATATTAAACTACAATTTAACAGTCATAAAATAAAAACAGGCAAAATCAACAGTACGTTAAATGCGATCAAAATTATTATTTAAATATCGGATAAAATAGACGTCATAATCCTAATTTAACAAAATAAAATAAATCAGTCATTCTTATTAGACATAGATTAAAAATTCAAAATTAAAGTTACACAGCTAAACCAAATTAGTATTTTTGATTTTGATAGAATGACCGTAAGTATACAAGTGCATCAAGGGAGTCATCATTTAGAGTACTACGGATTTTATTACACATTTGTCAGAGGTATAGATTTCAAAGCTTTATATACTTTTGTTAATGGACTGGGGGAGGGACTGGTCATCTCTTAGCTGCCATGGCTTATTTTAATTTATTTTAAGTTTTTGAATGATTCTTTTTTTCTTCTTTTTTTTACGGACGCCTTTACGAACGTGCACGTCTTATTACATTGTTCTCACATGCATAATTTCAAAATGAATGATGTAACCAATATTTTGTATCAATTTTTTATTTTTAAAAGAGTGTCCGTGGAGTTTATTGCCCGTTCTTCTCCATAGGTACCTACTACGCTTTGGAATGGGCATCTAGCTTCATATTTTTACTGACCGACCCCTTGACAATTCAAAAGTGCCTGTAAATGGTTTAATTGAAATAAATGCTTTGAGTTTGAGTTTAAGTGCTCTCCCATTTTTCCTCCACCGTCGTAAAGTGCCATTTACACCCTGATTTCAGTTTCTAAATCAAGTTCTGTAGATTGAGCGCCTTCTTTATTTCTTGTCCGATTTGGTCCTTGATGTTCTGTGAAACATTTACTACTGTATGGTCTATGTTTTCCTGTGTTGTCGTCGCCGTCGGTGTAGCACTGGAAAAATGCTTATTTAGAATGTTTACTATGAAACTTCGAATTTGTTCGTTATCGAGGGCTATTGCGTTATTTACGCCATCCAAAAGATCTTTGTAGTATATACCTGGCCTGTGCAAATATAGAAGTATTCCGGTAAGATTTGTCAATCTTTGTTCTATTATTGACTCTAACGAATTTGCCAATTGAGTGCTGATGGACGAGGAATCTTCTTGCAATTTTTTAAGCATAAATTTTATTGCTGCTACTGCTGTAATTAAATTAGCATCACGCTGGCATAAAGCTTCTACAGTAGCTTTTATAACAGCTAAAGAATCAGCTAATTCAGCGAGAATCAGTAACTCTGCATCATTAAATTGAATATTAGACTTAAGATCTATTAAAGCCTTCGATACAGCGTCTTTTATTTTTTTTAAACGCGTAATCATGTCCGCTATCGAACTCCACCGAGTCTTGCAATCCAGTATAAGTTTCAGATTCTTATTTTCATGGTCTGCCATGACATATTTTCGTTAGTGATTTTCTAAAAAATATTGCAACACTTCTTACTTTGTCTATAATGTCTTTATAAAATCATGTTTGTACTCAATTACGTCGATCGACACTGACATCAAACTCAAAACCACTATCTTCATAATCACTGTTTTCAGAGATACCGCTATCTTCTTCTTCATTTTCACTCGGGTCTCCAGGTTCTCTAGTCACTTCAGTAGTTTTTTTGTATAGCACATCGATTATGCCTAGTTGAATCCCATGCGCCAGGCAAAGTTGCTGGTTAGACCTAGCAGCCCGGCCTAAGGCTAACATAATGCTGGCCCCATCAGTGGTCAAACATTCAATGTCTTCATCTAACGAAAGTCTAAAATTTGACAGTTTCTTTTTTTAAATTTCTAAACAATTTTGCGGGTAAAAATCGGCGGAACTTTATTCCGTCCGGCCATAGATTGTCATCGAGATACAGATGCATTCTACATTTCGATACAAACAATTTAAAGGCATTGTACCCTTTATCATATTTCATTTTAATTCTAGTCAACCTCACTCTTTCCTGCGTTTTATTTTAAATATATTCCACTATGTCAGATTCCACCGTGTCTTTCTTTATGCACATTGGAGACAAAAAGGGGTACTTTAATATCAGCCGCCTTAAAATTACTACGCGGTTCCGTGGTTGCCTTACCTAACTGACTTACAAAACGATTTCGTAGTCGTTTTCTTTGAACGGTAATTCAACTAGAATTTGGTTCATTTATCTTGAGTCTCCGTCTTTCTGTAAGATTTCTGCTATAGTTAAGCGCTCTTCAGACACTTCAACAGGTGTAGTCATTGTACAAACCGGTAAAGGTGCATGTACTTCCCTCTCAGCTGTTTGTGATAACAACTTACTCGGCACAAAAACACGTGGATTTCCATCTGGCGCGACACTGTGCTTCTCTGTGTCCCGCTCGGCTATACCGGTCTCGCTCACTGAGTTATTCGCCGAGCACAGGTGTGACGGAGATAGAACTAGTGGTGTGCTGTCACTGTCGCGTTGTCTCTGTGACGGCTCTTTTATCCTTTCTAACATAGGTGATAATTATGCCTACCGGCCCACTATCCAAGCAAAATGCTCCTCGCCTGCGTTTGTTTATATTGTAGTCATCTAATCCCACAATTGAACCATATTTGCAACTATGCAGCTCGCTTTTTATTTCTTGTAGTTGCTCAACTGTTGCATAGGTCACCTTTACAAGTTTCAACTCGTTTTTAAGAAACACTTAAATTCTTTAAGCAACCCCGTGACATCGATGTGGTCAAATGTCACAGGAGGCAGTTTGCCGAGTTCTTTGGCCATAAATGTGGGTATGAGCTCAGGATCTGTATTTTTGAACAGTGTTATAATGTCCTCCAGATCTTTATGTCGTTTGTCTTTACGCCTCGATATTTTTCGCTTGCCCGCCGACATAGATTCAAACAATAACGATTTTGCTTGATCAATGTCTTCACCAGTAAAACCCGTTGCACAGATGTGAATGATTCTCTCATTGTCCATAACATCCAGCTTATTTTGCACGAATGCCAACAACTCGTTAATCAATTTATTACACGTTGAACACTTTATAACTTTCGAACTTGACATTTTTGTTTATCGCCCGCACGGATCGGCGCATGCGCATAGACTGACTTTTTTAACGAATGACCTTTGTTGGGTTCGGCTCATCTTGGAACACCCAAACAGTTGATTGTTGTTTAGTTTCAGGATCATACGCATATATCGCACGATTCATCACCTGTGTAGATATTATAGACAGCTGCACGCACCCTGATTGTACTTTTGTAACATTTTTTTTACACCAATCGACACGAGCCTGTTTTTGGTCAATTCTCGAAAGTTGTGCTGAATCCAACGTGAACAAATTTTTGAAGTGAAAACTAGTTTAGCGGCGTTGTGCACTTTTTTATGATGGGTAAAAATGTTAAACTCGCGTCAGGACACGTGACCTGATCGAAAATTCGTAAGACGGAAAATTGCACAACGCTAATCTTATTCCCGGGGTGCAACCCGTTGTTTTTTTTACAGCTAAATGTTCGTGTAATATTTTATATACATATATTCGTCATACTTATGCCCAGAGACGCCTCTATCTCGCGATATGTAACATGACGATCTTGCATTATTAGCTCCCGCACAGCATCAATATTTTGAGGTACAACAACCGATTTAGGGCGACCTTCAGCATAAGAACAAATTACTTACCATCCAAGTAGCTAGTGTGTACTCAGCTACGATCAAACTAGCTACTTAGATAGATCACATTTGTGCCTAATTGTACCCAAAAAATGAAATTTGTGCATCTTGAGGTTTCAGAGTTACTCAAGATGCCGCTGGGATAACGTTTAACAAATTAGTTTAATAATTAGTACTCAGCTACGACCTTTCTTTGTGCTTATGCTGTGCAATTTTATTTTTTCTATAATCGAAACCGTTGGAAAATAAGAAATTGATTTTCAAAACCCTAAAATCGATCCTTGCGCTTCAATGAGAAACCCTAGAAACTTACCAATTATGGTGGTTTGTACCTTTTATGAACTCAAAGCTTCATGCGAAATTAGATGTTTCTATTCCAACTCCTCAGAGAACTATTCCATTTAATTAAAATCTGGCTACGCTAATGTAACACTGCAATACATGAGTTATTATTAAGTGACGGTAATAATGATTCGACAAATAATTAGTACCTTTATTCAATTGCTTATCCTTAAAGTTTCAGCTGAAAAAACCTTGTAACTACACAGATACAAGAAGAAAACCATAGGAAAAGAAATTTCACAATCAACCGAACAAATTCGAAAGACTGTATAAAAGCGGCCGCGCAGTACATTGGGGATACAGTTTTTATGACTTTTTAAAGGGGGTGGACCTTTGTAGGGGAAAATATGAAATCCACGCGGACGAAGTCGCGGGCTAAGTGCTAGTGTTCTATAATTTTAAGATCTAGACGTTTTAGACAGACCCACCTATATCTAGATCATACTAAGATGACCCTCTCACCCCCCCAAGCTTGTGGGATATTTCACATGACTTTTAAGCGAGCCGTCCTCCGCCAGCTAAACTAAGTTAGTTTAAGGTTAGTTTAGTTTAGCTCGCCGGTTTTCCATACATGTGCAGCCACCCACATGTATGAAAAACTGGCGAGCTAAACTAAACTAATTTCGTTTAGGTGGCGGTGGACGTCTCGCTTTATGGCAACAGAGGCGCTGTGTGCAACCAATAACATTATATAATATGTAGCTGGCTTCGTTTGCCTTTTATTGTTTCATCTAGGCTGCTTAACTATAAAATATCACTACCCCATTATCTCCAAAGTTTGCAAAGCGAAAATTCTGAAACAAATCTAGTTGATGGAGGTTTATGTAAATTATTTTAAAATCTGAAATAATCTTGTACAAACAAACTTTACTATTCACATAGCAAGTAAGTAGTGGTGCGTACACCTTTTTGTTAGTGCGAAAAAAACCACATAAGTGATTCTTTTTTACTTCTTTAAGAAGTCGGCAGCAAGAAAAGAAACAAAACCAAAGACTCCGACACACAAGTTATTTTTCACTTTGTATTGGAGGATTTTTTAATAGATTTTGCATTTCAGTACCCTAATTAATACACGATCAATCGGAATTTGAATCGGTTTGAAACAAATTGCTAATCCATTGCTTCAGAAGTTCGAAAATAATCTGATCAACGTAAATAACGCAATGAATGTTGTTGAACTGTCAAAATGAAACAAATTTCTCGTAATTGTTTACGAAAATGTGTTGCGTAATTAGCTGTTTATACAGTCTACAAAAGACCTGTCTGAGTAGGCAAACTGCAAACTATGTATGTGCATGCACTAAGGAAACAATTTAGGGCCAGTTTCTCGCACGATTATTCCAAAATTAATGTGACAAATTGTCAAGTGCCCGTACATTAATTTGAGAAGCTGGTTCTAAGTCCTACGAATCGTTCGTCTGTGTATATTATATATTAATTATTAAAGATGTCTTTTAAAATGTCTTAATATTGAATCTTTTTTTTTGCAGGCGCAAAATCTGGATAACCGCTTGTAAAATATCCGATGTGATCGATAAAGACTGGGATTTTTTCAAGCACAAATATGTGTGCAGTTTGCATTTCCAGAAATGTATGTATGGTAAAAAGGATCGTCTCAAAAAATCTGCAATCCCATCACTTCATTTATTAGAAAAACCTTTACAATACGATTCCTCCACACAAGCTGTAAAATCCGCACAATACGTCAATCAACGATCTGAAAATGTATCAATATCATATGTTATGCCGAATGTAGAAAATAATTCTACAACAAAGATGGAGGAATCTGAATCTGTTGAAAAAGATGTAGAAATAAAAGCAGAAAATGTTGATAAAAAGATTGACTGGGGCTACCGAGTCCCTATTTTATTTGAAGAAGATGTACAAATGAAAACAGAAATAGTTGAAAATGAAATATTACCTTTAGTGCAGTCTACACAGTCTTTACAATCCGATGATCTCGAAATAATAAAAGATGGTGGAACACTTAGCAGTGATGGTAGCGTGAAAGCTGGAGTGGCTGAGTGTGTTGAAGGGACTGCTGCTGAATGTGGGGGAATGGTCGCACCTGACTTCGTCGTAGCTCGCACTTTATCAGAAAAACCTTTACAACACGATTACTCCACACAAACGGTAGAATCCATACAATATGTCAATCAAAAATCTAAAAACGATGTATCAGTAATGTATGTTGTGCCGAATGTAGAAAAGAGTTCTACAACAACATATACACAAACAGAAGACTCTTTACCATACGATATTAATCACGTTAACGTAAAAGAAGAAATAATAACTCATACGAATTTTGAAGAATCTGAATCTATTGAACAATATTTAGAAATAAAAACAGAGAATGATGATGATGAAAATAGTGACACGGGAGCATTTGAAGATGTAAAAATGGATGTAGAAATAGTTGAAAATGAAATATTACCTTTAGTACAGTCTACGCAGTCTTTACAGTCCGATGATCTTGAAATAATTAAAGATGGCGGAACAGTTAGCACCCAGGCTAGAAACCCCGTACAAGAAATCGACCAGGGTTTAACAGCAACTATCGTAAACAGAACTAGTACTAACCCTATAAATACTACTATGATGCCAATCTTGAAAAGAAAAATGGATGGCTCAATTCAAACTGATAGAGTAATTGTATTGAGTCGTAATGCCGATGGGAGTGAAAGGTCGATAAATCCTGAAAAATGCAAATGCAATAGAAACAATTATATTGACATGACCCGTCTGCAATATTATAGAGCTTGTAGTAAATTTTTGTCTGCAAACTTTGCTGCCACTGTTCGAAGACAGATGCATTTAGGTGATGTTACCAAACAAGGTGGGAATAAACTTTGTGAGGCTGGTAGCAGTGGCAGCGTGAAAGCGGGTACGACTGACTGTGTTGAATTGAATGCTGCTGGATGCGGGGGAGTGGTCCTGCCTGACGTCATTGCGGCCACAGAAACTGCTGATGGCGCTGAAGCTGACTTGTACGCTGTTGACCGCGTTGAATCAAGTGCAGCAGCTAGTGCGGCTGATAGCGCTCGAAGGTAATTTGCTTTAGTATCAAGAAACTTTAACTTGAAGGGCGTTGTTACTTTTATGCGGATTCACCTGGAGGGTTGCGGAACCCGATTCGGGTCTTCGGTCACTGCTTTCAGTTCTTACTTAAATTTATTTATAAAAAAATGTGTCTTTCTTGTTCTAACTTGCACAGAGTCTATGAAACAGAACAAGAAAGATATACTGTCGCTATCAAGTCTTTAAAATGAACGAATGCCGCGTGGTACACCGAAACAAATCCGCCGCTCAGTCGAGTTTAAGCACGCGCGCCGCCGCCGGCTAGACGCTTTCGAATTTTAAATTAAGTATTTGTGTTTTGAGCAAGTGGAACATAAAAAAAAACCAATAGAAACATGCCTGGGTAAGTAATAAACAGTTTTTATTGCATATACAGTGTAATTGATAAAGCTTACGGACAGAAATAGGAATTTGAACAAACATCGTTAGCCGTTGTGGCTTCATGATAGCGCGGCGGCCGCTACACATTTCGACATATTACTATTATTAAATAGATTAATGATAGCAATCTATCGCTATTACGTATGTTTACATGTATCGCGTTATTGATATTAGGCATTTAATTTAAATAATATCGTGATAAATTTGAGTAACCTTGAAACTAATTCAGATTCAATATATTTTATTCGATTTTATTGCGGGCGATCAAGAAAAACGAGGATTTGTAGGCAAGTGTAGTGTTTTGTTGAGTCAGCAACAGGCATTAAACACGGAAGTCTAGCCTTGAGTATGACGCTCGCTAGGCGCCCTCGTAGTCGATGGAATTGATGTACCTGTACTCCGCTATTTTCCTAGCAGGGCAATCTGAGTCTCCCGTTTTATGGTTATTGGGCTTTTTAAAGCGAGTGAGCAAGTTGCAAATTTTGATGTGTCAGCTTTCTTCGCGCACTCTGACAACGAGTGTCCTTCTTCTCCGCAGTTACCACACGTAGATTTCAGCTCTCTGCATGTTTTTGCTGCATGACCATATTGTTGGCATTTGTAGCATCTGGTAACCAGGGTGAAGTCCCTGATAGGGCAGGACGTCCAATTTATAAAAAGCCTTGTTTGGGATAATAGGGCTTTACGTATAATCTCGGTAACTTCAATGACATAGTTACAGGTCGACGCATCTTTCTTCCCAGATTTGTGGCTTAATTTAACCATGCTCAAAAAGGACTCCATAGGCATTGCTGGAAACTTGTCGGCTTAGTTTCTTTTCGTTAACGCACCTGAAGAGTTCAGTTTCAGCCAAAGTAGTCGGCACACCTACAACCACCATCCGAGGTTTACGCTTGTTGGGTTCGTCGGAGGTAAGTCCGGATGTAGAGAGCTGGACTGCGTGCTTGAGTTTATCAGCGTCGTGTTTCGTCTCTACTAATTGTAACGCCTCTATTTTTGGTTCTCCACCACGCACATGCAGCTGCATTTGATCAGGGCAAATCATTTTTTGCACGAGAGGTCTTTTGTTTCGTCACTAAACTTTAATTTATCGTTGGGATAAATAGCTACGGAGATTAAATTGGTCGGTCGAATGAAATCATTTGCTTCCTTCTTCACCATAGCGGCAAACGAGACATTTCCCGAACCAGAGTCCTTAATCGTCTGCTTGAGCTCCGAAATATGTTCCGTCAGGATTCGGTTTTCTTGAAGGGCATCAACTGCGTTAAATACGCGTGAATGGCTTTCTGCTTGAGCGACTGATATAGAACTGCCATTTGTGAGGTTCCAGATCCTACTTTACGGCATAGGGTTGATATTTTAATTTTCTGCTCCGAGTTCAGTTTGCCATCCGCGGCAATAGAGCAAACTTCATTTAAGTGCTGTTCGATGGCTGACATCCATTTTTGAATCTCGGGCGTTGAAACAATATCAGGCGTGGCCGACTCGAGGGCTGGATTCTGTGTCGTCGTCTTCGGCGGAGGGATTCACTGGCCCCCTGGGATTAAAGGGGTTGTCATCCATTTTATATTTCTATGCAAAATTACAGTTGCATCACGTTAGTAATGCACTAAAGCAGGTCACCATTATTAAAGTAAGTAATTATTTAATATTGCTTTAGAGCACGTCTGTACGCTGTGAATGAGCCGAATGCAATTGCAATATGTATACTATGTACAGATAGTGCATTTCA
Source organism: Xanthia togata (assembly GCA_963853775.1). Taxonomy (NCBI): domain Eukaryota; kingdom Metazoa; phylum Arthropoda; class Insecta; order Lepidoptera; family Noctuidae; genus Xanthia; species Xanthia togata. The sequence continues at coordinate 7,971,131 of OY970811.1, forward strand.
CGACGACGCGCTCTACTCCGCGATTACTGTGCTGTAAGCTGTACTTTAGTACGTAGCGGAGCGGAGTGGGGCTCGTCGTCGTGGATTGCACATATGTATGTATGGATATATGTTTGTTTGTTTGTCACAACGTTCTCCGAAACTATTTTCTAACTTTGCAGGCATGTTTTATTTGGTTGTTTTTTATTGTTTGCATGTTTTAGTGCACAAGAGAGGAGTGGACGAGGGAGGGGTGTGCATCTGGTGGTGATGGAGGAAGTGGTTACCGATACGGGCCGGCGTGGCAGACCAGGACGTCGTCGACCAGCCTCGAGATCCCCATCGCCACCATCACCATCACCATCGTCCGCGCCTTCGTCACCGGCATTAGTGTAAGTTTCTTTAGTTCCGTATTTCCTACTACTTTCTTTTCTAAAAACTTGCGTGTATGTTTTATTTGCATGTTTTTTTTATTTTTATGCAGAAGACGACTTCGCACGCGTGGTCCGCGACGTGGAGGGGGTGTGCGTGTGCGAGGTGGACGAGGCCGGGGTACTGTTCGGCCGCTGCAGAGGATGGAGGAAGGGGGTGAGGGAGTGGTGGGGGGAGCTGCGGCGGTGGCTACCAATCGCGGTGGTCCTAACCGGCGTGTTAGAGGGTGCGGAGGCCGCGGCTTTGTCCACGAGCGGCCAGGACCTCATTCTATGGAAAAGTTAGATTTTATGCTTAATGAACCCTTTCTTCTTCTATTTTCATTAAATTTATTTATTTTTCACTTATCTAAATCATTTTGAGTTTTACAATTGAATCGTTTTTAATTCTAGGCTTCGGATCTCTAATATCCCCGAGCTGCCGGAATCCCAGGGTCTGGAGATCCCCCTGCACCCAAGATGGGAGCGCATGTGGCAACCGTAAGTAGTTCTACTTGTGTATGTTAGTTGTAATACTTACTAGCAAGTTTTGACTTTTGTTTTAAAATGTCCATCTAGTTCTGACCTGGCTTCCGCGGCTTTCGAACCACCGCCAGCACCATCAGCAGCACCACCATCACCACCACCGGTGATAGTGATTACGGTGCCTTCACCGGCATTGTAAGTTGCTTACTTACGAACTTTTATATTTATCTCTAAATATATGATGGGTACTACAACACTGCTTTTGTTCCAGGCTTGTGGAAAGTGACGGGTGGCAGTCAGCTCCGCCAGCGTCTCCATCACCGGCTCATCTTCGTCCACCGTCACCATCTCGTCGCTCTCGTCAGTTCCAGAGGGATGAGGAAGTTGTAGCTGTCCTCAACTATGGTACCTGCTGATTTTAGTTTGTTTGGGGCTGTGACTTCTGATTTCCACCAGATTTTAAACCAATCTATCATTTGTTACAGGAAGTGATTCTGAAGCGAGCGACGACGATGATGATCCTGCCACGGTGGTGCCGGGAATTCCAAGGGTGTTTCGCTCCACAATGGAAACACCCTTGGATGCTGACTTATCCTTGAACGAGGATGCTGGCGATGATGGAGATGCTGAGCTTACACCCGCCACTGACCCATCGCCTTCTGTGCCTGTGGAGGACCACAGTACACACGCTGCTGAAGAGCCCGCCAGTGTCCCTCCAACGGCGACGGACCAGCCTTGGAGGTGGTATGATTTCGATTGGAAAGAGTTTCCGAGTTCCCCGATTCCACCTGAATCGAGGAGGGAAACGTTTTCCCAAAGCAATGTGGGTCCGACAACTCCACGGGACGACCCGTATGACTGTTTCATAGACATTTGGGATCGTCCAATAATGGAGTACATTGCCTCGGAGACGAACAAATATGCTCAGGAGGTGGCAACCAAGATGTTGGCTGACAACAATCTCCATCCCAATAGTCGCATCCGCCGTTGGTGTGATACCACGGCTGATGAACTGTACACTTTCTTCGCCTTGATTCTTGCGATGGGGATTGTTGTTAAGTCCCGGTTGGAGGAGTACTGGGCTGCTACCCCTGACATATTTTATACTCCAGGCTTTCGCGCACACATGTCTATCGACAGATTTTTATTACTTACAAAATGTTTACACTTCAACGATAACGAAGCCATGTGTGCGCTAGAACTGGACGGCTCCGAGGCAAGACTGTATAAGATCCAGCCAATACTGTCACATTTAAACATGAAATTTCAGGCTCTTTATACTCTGGGGCAGAACATAGCACTCGACGAGAGTCTTTTGATGTGGAAGGGCTGGCTGGACATCGGCCAGCTCATTCCAAATAAAGCTGCGAAAAAAGGCATCAAGTCTTATGAGATTTGTGAATCTCAAACCGGCTACCTATGGCGGTTTGATATTCACTCTCATAAGAATTCCCAGACTCCACCGCGACCGGTCGAAGATCCATTAGAGGCATCTACGCCGTCAATAGTGTTGCGGCTGACGCAAGGACTGGAGCACAAAGGATACACATTGTGGATGGACAATTTTTATAATTCGCCGTGTCTCGCTCGACGACTTAAGTCCTTGGGCTTTGATTGTGTGGGGACCCTGCGGACCGATCGGCAGTTTGTTCCGCAGGCCCTACACGATATGACCAAGCGGAACATGGTTAATGGACAGGTAGTTGGTCTTACCTCGGGTGACGTCGATGCCATGGTATGGAGAGATAATAACAGAGTTGCTATGATCTCTACATACCATGGCAACGGTCAGCAGACAGTCCGAGGATCCACCAAACCCATCCTGATATTGGATTACAACATCATGATGGGTGGGGTGGATAAAAAAGACCAGCTGTTGGCCATGTTTCCGGTCGAGCGGAAACGAACTAGCGTGTGGTACAAAAAATTGTTTCGGAGACTGTTAAACGTCTCCGTATTAAACGCTTTCATCATCTTTCGTCATCATTCTCCTCGCCTATCTCATCGTAATTTTCGTATGTGTCTCATTAAAACTCTTCTTTCAAAGCATGCTATCTCTCATCGTGAGTCCGCAACCGCACAGGACGTACGCTTCCCGGCCGCCCGGCACTATTTAAAAGAATACCCTCAGGACTCCAGAAAACGTCACATTCGACATTCGTGCGTCGTGTGCAAGCGCAGGACGACTAAGTTCTGTGCTGGTTGTGAGAAACCTTTGTGTTTCAACGATTGTTTCCGGCAGTATCATTCATAATTTTATAGTTTATGTAAAATATATTTATAGTTATATATTTCTTTGTATGTATCTATATATTGTATATATATATTTTTGGACCACACTCTTTTTCGTTTCATGGACATTGCGAATTGTGTTATTTTTCATCCACCATCGTATCCTTTGTGCCAAGTTCCGTCCATGTTTGCGACTTTTTTACGAAATCTTTGAAATTTAATATATTGTACATCTAAAAACAATTTCTAGTTCTTATTTTTGCGTCTTTTTTTTCGAAATCTTTCAATCAATTCAGTAATTTTTTTCCTACTTTTTCATAATTTCAATCTAAATGACGGTGTAGCGTGATATCTAGTGGTTCTTCTTCTGACGCGGTGGTGGTGGTGATGCCTAATTCGCAGTTTTTTCGAAAAGATTCTCGTCTATTGCAATGTTTCATTTCATTTTTTTTTTTACTTTTTTTATGCGATAACAGACTTAAAATAATGTACAAGTACAATATAAAACATTTTTGACATGTTTTGATTTTTTCATGTTCAGATGTGACAGTATTTGCCGTATCCATATATTTTGTCTTATCCTTTTTCGTTCATCCTTGGTCAAGACTTGCATTAGTGTGCGTGCATTTTGTAGTGAAATTGTTTGTTTTGATTGTTGATTTCTGTAATATTTTTGCTAGGCAACATGCCTTGCTATCGTGCTTATCGATTTGTAAATATGTTCAAAATGAGGAAGTTAATTTGTATTTCAAATTTATGCAACAGAATTTAAACTGTGACCCATAGTATAAGGGTTGTTTTTTGTGCTTGTTTTCAAGTGTTTGTGTTGGTTAGCCGATACTGTTAAACTAAACCAAACATTATGTGGACCAAACATTATTATAAATAACAAACCCAAGCCACTAGGCTTATCGCGTTCTCAAAATAGAAGCGTAAACATACCTATTGTTATGTTCGGAACGCCGCACGTGCAAATTACGACATTCTTTTGTTTTGCTTGTGGCATGAAAAAAAATGTATAGGATGGTGTGTTCTTGTTTTATTTATGTGAAATAATGTGTATTTATCGAAATTAAACAAACACTTTTGAAATAATGGTTTATTTTTTTAAATTAAAATGACCCGAACACGAAAAACTGGTAAATATTCCGTTACACTGATTATACATTACAAAGCAAAACTGGACTAATTACCATACATAATCCGTTAGCGATTCCAAAAACATAACTTAAAGAGAACTTAACTTCATAATTATTCAAACAAACTATCTTTACCCTATGATGGGATGGACAGGGTTCCCTATCTATTTGCATACAATTTTAAGACCTAATATAACTGTGTCGGCGTCACATTGTAAACAACACGTGCATCGGGCTACGCAGTAGCGCTATGGCGCCGTAGCGCGCTACGACATTCTCCCACCTCCTCGCCGCTGGGTGGAGTTAGTGATCGCTACGTCGTAATATAATGGGATGTCGCGACACCCCCGCCGGGGGGCGTGGCTAGCGAGGTCAGGGCTTCGCCCCTCGCCTGCGAAGGCAAACAGTGACCTCTCACTATGATCGGCCTAATGCGGCCTGTAGCATTTGGCGTAGCAAGCTTCGCCTGTGTGAATGGTTGCTATGATTATTTCTGTAGGCGCGTCGCGACGCTATTTCATATAGCGGCGCTTTCTTCACGACACCCCGGCGGTCTGTTCCCGTCGAGTGAGACCTCCAGTTACTTGGAGGAGGCTCAACGAAAACAACCAGCGACGAGGGTGCCGACTCGACGTACCTACAGGTAGATACTTATGTAGTTTACCCTCGCCCCGCTTACAGATCTAGCCGTTTACGGATTGAGGGATAAACAGTCGTGTTTGTGTGAGCGGCTTGTGTTGTTGTGTAACACCGCTCAGTGTCAACGTGCGTCGCGGCCTGCGTCGCGCCTGCACATGTTAAGGGTTTATATCGTTTGTGGCAATTTTTGTCTATGGGGAGAATGATATTCTAGTACACTGAATGCTTCACTACCGAAAAAATTAACAGGGAACACTAAAAAAAAAGTTGAAAGTGACACATTCTTGACTGTGACGTTCGCCATGGTGACGCTCAGTACAGTTACGTAAAATGTCGATCGATACAATTATAATGGTATATTATTACGAGTTAGGGGTAGATATCCGTCAATAAAGGTATAAATAGTATCCTAATAAAAAAAATTATATGAAATAATTCACTGTAACTCGGATGTGAATTTTCAAAGTTACGCGTAATAGTACAAAATGGCTCCGCGCGCTATGAAGTTTGAGTTTCAATCATTTGAAAATGTTACGTAGGACTCTCAATCAAACGCTTTTGTTAAATTACTTATCTATTCATTATGTAACTTGCAAAGTTTCCTGTAAATTGAAACAGTAGTTTTATCAGAAATAAAAGTTACGCGTAATAGTACGCAAACTCACAAAAATGGCTCCGCGCGCTATGAAATTTGAGTTTCAATCATTTGAAAATGTTACGTAGGACTCTCAAACAAACGCTTTTGTTAAATTACTTATCTATTCATTATGTAACTTGCAAAGTTTCCTGTAAATTGAAACAGTAGTTTTATCAGAAATAGCCAAACAAAACAGGAACAAACAGGTTTTTCCCGCCTTATCTGATAATATTTTTTTTTTTACAAATACGATTCTCGTCCTACGAGCATTGTTTATACGTAATATGATGCTCTATGTATTCAACAACACAACAAAGTTTACATTGTGCGCCGAGAGCCAATATAAACAGCAGGAGACCATTTTTTGTGCCCATTGTTTATTCTTATCGCGGCATCTGTCAACGCACGGTGCTTGGGCCCACTTATGACGTTTTGCGTCTCGCAGCTTCTTCGGTTAACTTAGAACACACCACGCAACAGATGTATGTGTACATCTGTAGAGTCGTCGCGGGGCAGGGGTCTAGCGTCAGGTGGACGCGCGTGCAGTGGCGCTATCTGCTTGACACGCGGCCAGGCAGATGCGTCGGCACGCGCGAACATAACCTTCGCGAGTCGCCCTACAAACTCATCCAGGCTCTCAATCCCGAGGTCCCGGTGGAGTACATCATTCCTCACGAAGCGAGGAGCGTCAACAATTGTCCGCAGCGCAAGGTTTTGTTGCGCGCGGAGCGTCTTGCGGCTCGACTCCTTCGTGAGGGCGAACCACGCTGGGGCGGCGTGCGTCAAGATTTTGCGTATGTACGCTTTGTACACGCTCAACTTGACGCGCGCCGGGATGCGGGATGAGAGCACAGGTTTAAGGAGGTTGCATGCGACCCTACCCTGCGCGGCGACCTTGCGGACATGGGGCCCAATCGTGAGGCGCCGGGTCGATGGTCACACCCAGGTATTTGACCCGGGGCGACCAATCGACGTCGACCCCATGTAGTTTCAGGGGTGGTGGGACGGGCGAGTATCCGACGACCATCGCCTGCGTCTTACCCACGTTCACCGAAAGCCGCCACTTTGACAGCCACTTGGGAAGCAGATCGAGGGCGCGCTGCATTTTGACCGCCGCGTTCTTCGCATTGAGCGAAGTGGTGATGTACGTGGCGTCGTCAGCATACAGCGCGAGCTTCGTCTCTGTCGTGGTGGGGATGTCGTCAGTGTAACGCGTGTAACACGCAGGCGACAAGCAACTGCCCTGCGGCACACCTGCCAGTACCGGGTGGGCGCCGGATAGCGCCCCTTCGACCACCACCCTGAAGGATCTGTTGGACAGAAAGGATTCAACCACCTTTACAACGCGACGGGGCGCGTCGGAGGTGGTGAGCTTGTATACCAGGCCGTCGTGCCACACACGGTCGAACGCCTTCTCCATGTCGAGGAATACTGCCACCGAGCATTCCCTTTTTTCCAGCTTTGTTGTCAAGTGGTGCAGTACCCTCGACAGCTGGAGCGTCGTACTATGTTCCGCCCTAAACCCCAATTGCTCGGGTCGTGGGGCGATGTGGTGAGTGAGCTGTCGCAGCAGGAGTACTTCAAACACCTTGGAGACTGTCGGCAGCAGAGTGATGGGCCGATAGCTCTCCGGCCTCGCTGGGTTCTTCCCCGCCTTGGGCAGCATAATGACGCGCCCCTCCTTCCACGAGGTGGGAAAGACCCCCGTGCGCAGTATCGCCGTAAACAGGCGCGCCAGTGCCGCTACAGTGCGGAACGGCAAGTGGCGCAGCGCTGTGTTGGTGATACCGTCAGCACCGGGGGCCTTTCTAGGCTTTGTCCTTAGGATGGCGCGTCTAACTGCGCCCGGCGAGAAGAAGACACAAGGGTTCTCCTAGGGAGTTATCGGCGATGCGAAATAGTCTCCTAGGTGTTGCTCGACCGCTGCGACATGCTCGACGTCGTCGGTCGGGTTTGGGCGGAACTGACGCTCCAGGTGCTCGACGAAGACCTCCGCCTGGTCCTCTGCTACGTACTTTAGCGCCCCGTCGCGTCGCTGCTGAGTAGAGGGCGCACCGGGGCTGGGGTATTCGACAGCTGGCGGCAAAGACGGTGTACAGACGGCCAGCCGTCGAAAGCGGCGTCTATTCTTTCTTCCCAGCCCGCGGCGGTGTGGGCCGATAACTCGACCTTGACCTCCGCAAGACGGTTGAGCTCCTTCTTCATGGTTGGGCATCTTGTTTGTTGCCACAGCTTGCGAAGGCGCCTTTTCGCGGCAACCATCGCGCTGATACGCGCCGGTAGCCCTCTCCCCTCCGGTTGTACCGTCGTGGCCGCTTCTAAGGCGCTCTGAATGCAAGCAGTGACGTCATCCGCCGCTTGTTCCACGTCCGCGGTGGAAACTATAGGCCGAGTCGGCGTGGTACCACCACGCCGACTCGGCCATCATTGTATGCATCCTTTCTGTGAATGTGGTCCAGTCCGTTAATCGGCGTGGCGCTAATGGCTTCAGTCGGGTCGGCTGCTCCGCTAGGACGATGAGTACCGGTTGGTGGTCCGACTGTAGCTCGTCGTCTATCAGTTGCTGCGTGATCTGGCGGTGCAGCCCTCGGTGGACTACGATGTCCAGCACGTCCGGCATGAACGTCGCCGCGTCCGGGTAATGTGTTGGCGTCTCCGGGCCGGACGTATACTCGAAGGCTTCCGCGTCCGCGAAAAGTCGCCGGCCGTCGCTGTTTGTTTTCGCAGAGTTCCACGCCGGGTGCTTACTGTTAAGGTCACCGGCAAGGATGGTAGCGTTACCATGCGTGCTAAGTAGCGCCCGCAGCTCAGCCATAACTAGGCGAGTTGCGGGCGGTTTGTAGCACGCATAGATGTTAATGTCCTCGCCGGCCACATGCAGCTGTACACTCAGGGCGTAGAAGCTAGACAGCGACGGCAAGGGGAGCTCTTGATGGACGACTCTCCGCCTCACAAGTACCGCCAGACCACGGTAGCGGACGTGATGAGCTGACCTTTCATCCTTACGGTAGACGTGATAACCCGGGAACCTGACCCTATCTTCGGTTCCCAGGTGCGTCTCACTGATTAGCGCCACGTCGATATCTTGTTCCCGAAGGAGGTGGCGGAGGGGGGCGACCTTATCCCTAAGGCCGCTGGTGTTCCAATGTACTATCCTCAACGGCCTAGCCATCACTAAGTGACAGCAACGTGGCCATGCCGTCGCTCTGATGAGATCCATCAGAAGCTTTATCGCGCCGGTTGTGAATTCCTTTTTAGCCTTCGCGCTATCTTGCGCGGTAGGGGCGACACCACTCGTCGCCGCAAGGAAGCTTCCCTTTGCCTTGATTGGGCGTTGTGCCATCATGGCGTCGGCGGCGACGGTGGTGGTGCCTTGCGGCTTTTGGGCGAACCTACTAGCAGAAGTTCCAGCAATTTGCCGCTGCGCCGTCTTGTCGCTACTAGTAGGTTCGTCCACTAGTGTTTGGCGAGTCCTCCTTGGGTCAAAAACCTGCGCGAAGGGGGCAGGGCCGGCCTCAGGGATGGCTTCTTTCTCTTCCTGTGTCGCCGGGGGGGTGGTTTTCCTCCCCCCCCCCCCTCTTCTTATTCCTCCGCTTAGAGTAGACGGAGGCTTGGCCTCTTTGTGTGGGCTCGTTGGCCGGTGCCATCAGCGTCGGTCCATCAGCCTCCACTCCGGTGGCCACTGTTCCTGTTGGTGGCCTGGCCGCTGCTCTGTTGCTTGCCGTAATGGCGGCGGTCCCCGCTCGCTTGTTCCGGGTCTCCCACTCGAACACGAGGTACTTGATAAAGCTCGCGGGGTGCGGGCCACCGCAATTGACGCAGGTGGCCGGCTCCTCCCGTGGGCGCGGGCAGTCTCTTGCCGCGTGCTCGCCCCCGCATCGTACGCAAGCGAGCGGTTGGTGGCACTGGTGCGAGCTATGCCGGAAGCGCTGGCACCGGTGGCACTGTGCGGGCCCACGTTTTCCTCGCCAAGCCTCGATCTTGACACCCCGCATATACATGAATACGGTGGTGCCATAGATCTCTGACGTCCGGGGTCTTCTTTATGATTGCGTGGAATACGCAACCGGGTCGTCCTTGTGCACCCTTAATATGGCGCACATACTCCGGCTGCACACATATCCCAGCGCCCGGAGTTCCTCCTCTATCTCCTTTGGGTCCGTATCCGGTCCGGTCCGTATCCGGTCCGGTCGCGGTCCGGGTAGGCCCCTGATGGCGGTCTTGAGGTTTCGGTCCGCTGGTAGTGAGTACGCGAACCACGACACGCCTGCACTCTTTTCCAGGCCAGTCAGATTGCGCTGGACCAGCCGATACTCGTCTTCAGTATCCGGGGTGAATCTCACCCCGGTCCCGTACGGACGAGCATTCGGGGGCCGGCCCAGCTGCGCGTGAATGGCCCGGAAGTGCGAGGCCCAGTTTGGCAGCGTCTCCACTACCAGCGGAGGGTACCTCGGCTTCTTTTTGTTCTTCCCCTTCTGCTGCTGCGTCGTAGTCGGCGCCGAGGACGAGGCGCCGGCGGCGGCCTCAGGGGGAGGAATGTTGTTGCCGGGGGGTGGGGGCGAGTTTGTGGGTCTTGCCCCTGTAGGTGTCTGTGCGGACGCCGGAGGTGTCGGTGACCGCGGTGGTGTGCCGCGGGCCACGTCGGCAAAGGTAGGTGACATCGGTGTACCCTGACCCCGCGTCGCGCTTTCGCGCTGTGGACGTGGTGGGTCGAGGCAATACCGTTTCGCCTCCTCCGACGCGGCCTCGCCGGAGCTTCTTCTCCGCCGCTGGGGTCTGGCCTCGAGCTCAAACTCAAAGCTGAACCCCAGCGATGGTATCGGTGACGCCGGCGACATAGGCGCGGCGGCGGTGGTTGTGCCTTCCGCGGTGGACCGCGATCCGGGTCGTGAGGTCATGTCCGAGCCCACGGACGCCAGCGACATGCTTGACCCAGCACGGGAGGAGCATGCCGACAGCATCGCGGGCGAGTCGCAGGTGGACAGTCGGGGTGGCGCCGGCGAAGCGGGCGCCTGCGTCGGGGTAGGTGCCGGCCCGAAGCGCTGATTGGCACTCGCTGGCCGCTCCTGCTCAGCCATCACCGGTCCCGCCAGCGAGAGGCGGGGGCCGGGAGCGGCGGTGCGCGGAGCGGCCACAGCTTGTGCCACCTTCCTAATCGGAACCGTGGCGGTGGAGCAGCGGTGCGTGTTGTGGGCGCGCGGGCCCGTGTGGACGACAAGGGGGTACGCGGCGGTGAGAGCGCGGGGTAGGCTACCCCGCGGGACGCGGTAGTACGCGCAGCGAGCGCAGTTGGAGGCGCGGGCGCGGTTGGAAGCGCGGGCGCGGTAGCACGCGTCGACTTCGACGGTGCGCGCGCTTGCGGTGCGCGGCTGGGGTTCGCGGCCAGCCCCGGGGCCTGGATCGGCACCGGACGAAACGCGGCGAGACGGACAGCTACTGCATGCGGCCGGCTCGACGACGGCGTTGGCGCAACGCGCGCAGGCGCCGATGTCGTCGGTGGGCCGGCGGGCACCACGGCAGGGGTCCGCCCCCCCCGTTCATCTTCCGGTCGCGTCTTCTTCTTTTTGTTCTTCTTGGGAGGTCCGGCCAGTGGTGCACCGGACGCCGCATCGCAATTGTTAGGCAGAGACGACGCCCGATCCAGCACTGGACGGTCCTCCGGAGACCCGGCATCGCGGCCCAGCGAGCCGCGCGTGCGGCATTGCGGGTTTCGGCATTTTAAAATTTGGCGTGGGCCTCCGCGACCGCTGCGGTGATTGCTCACCGGGCAGCACGGGGTGGCTCTCTCTGTGCCTGCACAGGCACCGGCTGTATCCTGTACACACACAGAGAGCACAAGTTAAAATTTGCGGTCAGCAATGAAATTTTCGCGATGACTTGGCGGATTATCGCGCTAGGCACACGAGCTAATCCGCTACGTCGTGGCGCGCTACGTCGTTGCCCCACCTACAATACTACCGTATAAAAGAGTCCGCACGGCGGCGAAATGGCATTCGCGAGCCGCAAGACGCTCCGCGCGCAACAAAACTGCGCTGCGGCCCATTGTTGACGCTCCTCGCTTCGTGAGGAACGACGTACTCCACCGGGACCTCGGGATTGAGAGCCTGGACGAGTTTGTAGGGCGACTCGCGAAGGTCATGTTCGCGCGTGCCGACGCTTCTGCCTAGCCGCAGATAGCGCCATTGCACGCGCGCCCACCTGACGCGAGACCCCTGCCCCGCGACCTGGTAGCGGACAACTGACCCCATCGCACCGGACATGACGCCTCGAGTAAGCCGCACCCAGGTTACACGCAGCTTACTCGAAATAATAAGACTCTACAGATGTACACATATATCTGCTGCGTGGTGTGTTCTAAGTTAATATAGGCATATCACGTAACTAAATACAGACAACCTTAACTACACATGCATCCTACATAACACGTGCAGACGCGACGTGGGCCGCGACGCACGTTGACACTGAGCGGTGTTACACAACAACACAAGCCGCTCACACAAACACGACTGTTTATCCCTCGATCCGTAAACGGCTAGATCTGTAAGCGGGGCGAGGGTAAACTACATATCTACCTGTAGGTGCGTCGAGTCGGCACCTTCGTCGCTGGTCGTTTTCGTTGAGCCTCCTCCAGGTAACTGGAGGTCTCACTCGACGGGTACAGACCGCCGGGGTGTCGTGAAGAAAGCGACGCTATATGAAATAGCGTCGCGACGCGCTTACAGAAATATTCATAGCAACCATTCACACAGGCGTAGCTTGCTACGCCAAATGCTGCAGGCCGCATTAGGCCGACAAGAGTGAGAGGGCCCGTAGCAGCGGGCCACTGTTTGCTTTCGCGGGCGAGGGGCGAAGCCCTATCCTCGCTCGCCACGCCCCCTGACGGGGGCGTCGCGACATCCCATTAGAAATGGCATTCTGCCTTCAGGCGTTGCCCGGTGCACAGGTTGTACCTATTGCTCTCAATTATTGTTACTCTGCCTCTCTGTACATTGTTACTATTTTGTGTAAACTAAGCTATTACTGGGTGTCATGGCTATTTGTGTCTTGAAACTGATTAAGTGTAGTTTCGTGTAAAATTAATTGATTAAATAATTTATAAGAAATTCTAATTTTTTACTATTTAAAGAACCTCTTTAATTTTACAATATATCAGATCCTGTGCCTTCATCAGAAGCGGGATCAGACCCACTCCCACCTTTATCTGGGACTGTCAGCAATTTAATACAGGAACAATAGTTATTTGTGCAACAAGAGAGCAAAGTCGTTTTTTGCTGCGAGTGTTGATTTTGAATCCCGAGTAAGCGAAGGATTCTATAATTGAATCACGAGCGTAGCGAGTGATTCTAGGTTAGAATCCTGAGCGCTGCGAGGGATTCAAAGACACGAGATGCAAATAACTTTGCTCTCGTGTAACACATACAACTTTTCACCTCAGCAGCGAGAACATACAACATGTAAAAAAAAAACATGTCCGATCCGTGAGGGTGTTGTTAGGTATCGTACTGTTATATTCCACATATTATATATATATATATATTTACCAGCATATTTATGTGGAAATTTTCAGGAAAAAAGAAAAAATAATCCCTAATTTTTTTTTCAATTGTGAATTTGACCGAATTTTACATTTGGTGCGGGCGGCGGCCGTCGTTTAGCGGGTGTCTAAAAGTCATAAGTTATGAGTTTTGCAATTTTTTTTATGGATTTGGGGTAATTTTGGAACTAAAAATGTGAATTTTAAATACCAATAACATTTTTACTATCAATAATAATCAAAAAATACTGTTTTGTAATGTTACTGCCATATGCCCATTTTCCCCAGATTTTCGGATCGGACAAGGTTTTTTTTTACATAATCTTCATCACCTCGTGTTTTGCAGCCACCATCTTGGACTTATATTTTGACCTCACTATCGACTTTAGCACCCTCGAAAACTATGAAAACGACACCCATGACGAAAAATGAGAAAATTTTCGCAGCCGCCATCTTCGATTTTTATTTTGACTTCACTATCAGCTTAAGCAACCTTGAAAACCTTAGAAACGATACCCATGAAGAAAAAATTGAAAATTTTCGCAGCGGCCATCTTGGATTTACATTTTGACTTCACTATCGGCTTTAGCAACCTTGAAAACCATAGAAACGATACCCATGAAGAAAAAATTGAAAATTTTCGCAGCCGCCATCTTGGATTTACATTTTGACTTCACTATCGGCTTTAGCAACCTTGAAAACCATAGAAACGATACCCATGAAGAAAAATTTCAAAATTTTCGCAGCCGCCATCTTGGATTTACATTTTACCTCACGGTCGGCTTTGGCACCCTTGAAAACTATGAAAACGACACCCATTATGAAAAATGTGAAAATTTTAGCAACCGCCATCTTGGATTTTCATTTCGACCAAATTCAACTTACTATCTCTCTCCGTCTTTCCTTCTCTTTGAATTCTTAGAAGAAGACAGTCGCAAGCGCCTTTTCGCGTGACGATTTCTGCCACTGCACTCTTACCGCAAGCCGCTTAAGAACTTCGTTCCAAAAATTTAATAAAACAGAATTTAAATAAAACCTTAACAGCTGATTTGCAATTTTAATGTTTTATGTATATCCGAACGTTTTATTGTTTGTTTCTTTCTTGGGCCTAGTAGGTAGGTAATTTTGAAATTGAACTTCGAATCGATTTGTTTCTATCTCTCGCTTTTTTCGTATCGAAGTGAAAGTGACAAAACTAATTGAAGTTCAAATCTTTAGAATTTTGTGAGTAGACCCAACACTGCTCTCGGCATTTAAAAAAAATAATTAAAAAGTTACTTTGTCTCACGCTCGCAGCAAAATCGAATTTTGCTCACTGTTTTTTGACAGCAAAACCTGCTTGTTTGAGGTGCTGAGGTGAAAATGTAATTTTTTTCGGCTAATATAGAATCAACTATTAAAAAAAAAAAAAAATTGCAGATAGCTACATGACACCCAGTACGCAGTCAATGCAGGTTCCTTTCGATTCTGATGCACCTGGAACTGACATGATCAACTGGTGTGAGTTAAAATCAAGCCAGATAATATTTCATGGGTTGCTGTTAAGGAAATGCTGGTCTTTGAATTTTGTGCCAAATGTCATTTTCGTAATCAGCTCTCTCCGAGGTACCTCGAAGATGACACCAATATCGATTTTTAATAAAAATGAACGTCTGCCATCTTGGATTCCAACATGGATATCTTTTTCGTAATTAGCACCCCCAAAATCCTAGATAATGACAACCATATCATTGTTGAAAAAAATCATGTCCACCATTTTGAATTTGAAAATAAATGTAATATTTTTGTTTACACAGAAACAAATAATTTGCGTATTTTTTATTGGATATTTTTGCGGTGTTTCAATTTTTGTTGGCAGGCATCACTCTTTTACATCCGCCATTTTGTTTACGTTGGCATGACATGACAAAAATGTTATAAATTAAGCACTATAAAATTATTTATTCACCTTTCTCCTGAGTGTGGAAATTGATGAAATCGCAGTTCTTTATTTATGCGAGATGACGAATCGCATTCTCGCACAGCACATGTCGTATGCACCATTTTGGTAACAAGTAAAGATTTGAAACAAGACACGTGTTAGCCCTGAAATTCATGTCCCGAACTACTAACAATAGCGACGTATGCAGCTCGGGCTCGCCCTCCTCGCCACTGGGCGGAGTTAGTGATCGCTACGTCGTGGCGCGCTACGTCGTTGCCCCACCTATAATACTACCGTATAAAAGAGTCCGCACGGCGGCGAAATGGAGGCTTTAAGTTAGTAGCTTAAGGCATCCACAGGATAGTCCGGTTAAGCAGCTGCGACCTCAATCTGAGAGTCAACTGCGAGATGCCATATCAAAAAAAAAAAAAAAAAAAAAAAAAAAAAAAAAAAAGCGAAATGGCATTCTGCCTTCAGGCGTTGCCCGGTGCACAGGATATATTGCTCTCAATTATTGTTACTCTGCCTCTCTGTACATTGTTACTATTTTGTGTAAACTAAGCTATTACTGGGTGTCATGTCTATTTGTGTCTTGAAACTGATTAAGTGTAGTTTCGTGTAAAATTAATTGATTAAATAATTTATAAGAAATTTTAATTTCTTACTATTTAAAGAACCTCTTTTCTTTTACAATATATCTAGAAAAAGAAAAAAAAGAAAGAAAATACGTTTATTTGCGGTACATATGACGCAAGCAAAGGAACAAACACTAAAAAAAAAAAATTGAGGGAAAATATGCGTCACATCCACGCAAAACGGCCATCACTCAGCATAATGCTGGGACCCTATGCGAGACAGAGCCCCAGCGCTGGTTTTCAGTGACAGCCGGCGTTGACGTGTTGACGTCGAACCGGTGCAGCATAAACAGAAATCATACTCGTAAAATAAGACAAAAATAAAATAAAATAAACACGATAGTTAATCTAAAATATCTGATCCTGTGCCTTCAACTGCATACTTTTGTTTCTCCTAATTATATTTTCGCATAATATTATTTACGCATAACAGCTTACGCATATTTTTTAAAGCATAATTTCTCTATTCATAATAATGATTAAGCATAACATTCTGAAGCATAAATTCATTTACTCATAATGAAATTATAACATACTTTTTATAGGCATAACAACAAAGCATAATTATGACTTCCAAAATGTTAGCATACACCATGCAGCAGGCATGGGTTCTGTCACGCATGCAGCATGCAAACATGTAAACAAGCATACACCATGCATGCAAGCAAGCATGCTGCATGAATGCAGCATACACCATGCATGCAAGCAGGCATGCAGCAGGTATGTTTTCTGTCACGGCTCCGGCGGTCCCACGCGAGCTTATCGTCGCATATGTGTTTAACGTTCATCACCTGCTCCTCACTCGCGCGCCGCCTCGCCCCTCCGCGCCTACTCGATTTTAAATTACACTCTAGGGGTAGGGCAGATAAGTCCTCGCGCATATTTGGTAGTGGCGCGATGAGGCGAAACGCCGGGGCTTGACTCCGATGCCGCGAGAAATCGCGGCACAGCGGACAGAGCTCCGACGGGATCTCATGGCGGCATGGAGAGTGCGATTGTCGCAACCCAGTGCTGGGCACGCCACTATTGCGGCGATAAGTCCCCTCTTTGAGGAGTGGCTGGAGAGGCGCCACGGCGTCCTCACCTTCCGCCTGACGCAGGTCCTCACCGGACACGGCTGTTTCGGGAGGTACCTGTTTCGGATAAGGCGGGAGGAAACGCCCGAGTGTCATCACTGCGTGGATCGCCCGGAGGACACGGTGGAGCATACGGTGGAGGTATGCCCGGCTTGGGCAGAGCACCGCCGTGTCCTCGTGGAGGCGATCGGTGGCGGGGATCTCTCGCATCCGGCCCTGGTCCAGGCCATGGTACGGAGCGAGAGGGCATGGGAGGCCGTCACCTCCTTCTGCGAAGCAGTAATGCTCGCGAAGGAGGAGGCGGAGCGCGTGAGGGAGAGGCCAATTTCGCGCCCTCACGCCACTAGCCGCCGCAGGAGGAGACGCCCCGGGCGTCGGGAATCGATCGCGGATTCCCGGCCACCGTAGGCGCGGGCTTCCGGACGGTGAGCAATGGGTAGCTCGCCGTCCGGTAAGGACCAGGCCCGGGTCGACGGCGCGTTGTGTTCCACGCGCGCCTCAAAGAGTGTCAGCGAGTGAAGGGGTCCGATGAGACCATTGCCTGCCGGGGTTGCGGGAAAGTCCGAAAGGGATACCGTGGCCCCCTGGCATTGCACAGGCAAGAGAAGGAACACGGGTGGGTTTTAGTCAGTAAAAGTCTGACACGCCCTCCCGCTCCACCCAGAGCGGGAGACGTCATTTGATGATTTCCCACCCAACAAAAAAAAAAAAAAGGGGTAGGGCAGATAAGACTACGTGGCACGTGGGGTCGGTTTTGCAGCGATTCGTTTCTGTCACCAACTTTTGTAGCACAACATACCTATTGAATTTTTAAGTCAATACTTGAATTCTAATTTAGGGTTAAAAAAGGAATTTTACCAAAAATCATCGCTCTAAATAAACGTTATGCTAAAAATTGATTATTATTATTGTAGGCACTTTACAAATAATAACAAATTATGCCAAAACTGTTATGCCTAAGTATATTAGGAAAGAGAACATTATGCAAAAAGAAGGGATCCCATAAAATACACAGTTAACTGTTAGTTAAATAAATATAAATTTTGTTGTGACGAAATTAATAATTTATTTTATATTAATAATAAGGTTTTTTCTATGGTTTTTTAAAGAAATATTTAAAATGTTAAAATATGTTTAGCAAATTAATAAAGGGAATACTAATAATAAATTTATATTTATATTTTTTGTAATTGTATGCCTAACTACTACTATGCTAATAGTCACTGGTGTTATCTGAATGCTGGCTTTCTTCTGCAAAATTTATCCCCGCTCTCGACAACTATAACTACTCATCGACCTCCACGCACAATACCCAAAATGAAGGAGTTGTCATATATTATAATAAAAACCTTCAAGTAACTTGTGAAGAACCTAATATTGTTGACGCCAATTGTCTTTTATTAAAACTAGGTCCTTCTACTTGCATCATAGGAATATATCGACCACCCAGTCAAACAAACACTGCAGCATTTATTGAATCAATCGATGCACTTCTGACTGAACTCCAATCGTTTAAAAACATTATCATCTGTGGTGATATCAATATTAATATTGTTCCGAACAGTCCTGATAAACGGGCTTTTGACTATCTTAACATGTTAGCCAGCCATGGTATGCTACCGGGTCACACGTTGCCTACTCATGGACGCACATCCCTTGACCATATGATACTAAAATCTAAAATGGACGTAACATGTTTCGTCTTTGAAACGTCTATTACTGACCACGAGAGTGTTGCTGTTAGTTGTAAACCAAAATCTTGCATAAACTATTTGAATAAAATTTCGGGTTCCGTAGACTTTGTACAACTTGATACCATGATGCAAAACACTAACTTCCAACCTGTTATAGAATGTCAGGACGTAAATGTAGCAACCGATCTATTAGTTTTGCAATTATCAGCAGCCATTAAACACAACACTTCTACAATTAAAACAACCAAAAGGCAGTTGATCTCCAAACCATGGATTACTAAAGGTCTAATTCGTTGTATTAGGAATCGGGATAATCTTTATAAAAAGTCTAAGCGTAACCCTGAGAATGATAATATTAAAACGATTTACAGACGCTACAGAAACTTCTGCAACAGTATATTAAAAAAAGCAAAACGAACGTACGAAAAACAGGAGATCGAAAATGCCAAGGGCAATAAAAAGCAGCTATGGAATGCAATTAAGAGTATTAGTGGCTCGAACAGGAGACTAGACTACTCTTCATCTCTTCTCTCTTCTGTCGATCCTAATAGGGACATTAATCACATTAATAGCTTTTTTGTGAATATTGGTGCTAAACTTGCTGAAAAGATTTGCCTTAATACAATTGTTTCTGGCCGACATCACGACTGTGCCGCATCCAACCCTTCAAATTCGCTCGTATTTCTGCCAACCGACGAGGACGAGATTCACCTTCTAATTAATAACTTAAAAGAAAATTGTGCGGTAGGAGTTGATCTGATTAGCAGTAAAATGGTTAAGAGATACGCAAACCTCCTCACGCCTCCTGTTACACATATATGTAACCTAGCTATCTCATCAGGGATTTTTCCTAAATCATTTAAAACAGCACTCATCAAACCGATACATAAAGCCGGGAAAAAAGACTGTGTAAATAATTACCGGCCCATTTCCATTTTACCAGCGCTTTCCAAGGTCTTGGAACGCTTGTTAATTCGCCGTCTCACAAAATTTCTCGAGACAAACAAACTGCTATCTCCCGCACAATTTGGCTTCCGAGCCGGCAGAAGTACTGATGATGCAGTCCACGAACTGCTACACTCTACTGTTACCAATCTTGATAAAGGTAGAAAGTGCATTACAGTGTTCCTTGACCTTGCGAAGGCATTTGATACAGTGTCTGTTCCGCACCTTTTAAACAAACTAAATCGTTTCGGCATACGGGGAATTCCATTTAAATTGTTGTATTCTGCCAGTAAGGTAGTCCACCTTACTGGCAGAATACAACGGGTTAAAATAAATAATAGTCTGAGTGACACGCTACCTATTAATTATGGTGTTCCTCAGGGAAGCATAATAGGCCCCACTCTCTTTCTTATGTACATCAATGACCTCTGCCAACTCTCTCTCCATAACGGTAAAATTATTTCTTTTGCTGATGACACCGCCTTATTTTTCACTGGTGATAGTTGGGATGAGGCCTTTGACGCTGCACAGTCGGGATTAAATATCATTTGTAATTGGCTCCAGAATAACGTTTTGACGCTTAACGTTTCTAAAACTAAATATATAACATTTGCACACAGAATTAATCACTTGCCACCGCCCTCTTTCACCATTACAGCTCACACATGTGGTTCTGCCAACTCAGCCTCAGAGTGTCAATGCCCTTCCCTTGAAAGAACTGACAATATCAAATATCTTGGTATAATCATTGATCAACATTTGACATTTAAAATACATATAGATCTCCTAGTGACTAGACTTAGAAAACTTATATACATATTCAAAAATCTCAAGCATGTGGCTGACCGTAGGACTATCAATATGGTTTACTATGCCTTATGCCACTCGCAAATTGAATACTGCATCACATCTTGGGGTGGTGCAGCAAAAACCCACCTATTAGTACTAGAACGAGCACAGCGTGCTATTCTTAAGGTTAGTTAGTTACCTTTTCCCAACAGTAGAGCTTTATAAAGAGTGGGATGTTTTGACGGTCAGACAAACTTTCATTTTGCGCACGGTTCTTAAAAAACACTCCCAGCTACCGTATGACCCAAACCTACCCGTTGGTAGTCGCCGCAGAGATAGAATATGTCCTTCCTATCAAGTGCATTCGTCACTTTCCCACAAATTCTTCTGCTTTCTCGGACAACACCTGTACAACAAAATAAATAAATCACTAAATATCTATCCTAAAACAAAATCTAGTTGCAATAAAGAATTAAAAAATTATCTTAAATCGCTTGATTACCAAAAAATCGAGGACTTATTGACAGTACCCAAATAGGATCAAAGCCCTAATTGCCCTTCATAGCTGTAACCCACCATATCTCGCAACACAGTCACACAAAACTGAACACTCAATTCGCACAGTCATGCATACACCTCATACGCCCACACACATATCATTTTAATCAATACACTTGGATTTTTCTGCTTATTTCTGCTCTTTGAAATTCTGTATTATTTTTAATTTATTAGATGTTATTGTTCCATGTACTTTTTCGATTTATCTGTTATTGTTATCTCTTGCTTATGTCTACAAAAATCATACCGAGGTGAGGGTCCTGGTGACCTGTAACACAGGTTTTATTCCTAAAACCTACTTCAGGCACCAGTCTCTCACAAAGGTGGGAAAAGTTGTACAGTCTAAAGTTTGCATTATTTTTAAGACCACTTATTGTGAAGAGAGAATAAATTATATATTTATTATTATTATTATAGTCATTATGCGAGTTAAATTTATGCCAAAACAAATTAGCCTTCAAGATGATTATGCAAACATAAACTGTATGCCAAAAAAATAGGGCAAAGTATTATTATGGCGAAACAAATTAGGTATGCCAAAACTGTTATGCCAAATATATTAGGAAAGAGAACATTATGCAAAAAGAAGGGATCCCGATGGACAGACTAGCCGAAACTAACAAAAAAAGTAAACGTAAAACGTTTTTTTAGTGTATGTTTATGTATGTATGGATATATGTTTGTTTGTTTGTTTGTCACAACTTTCTCCGCAACTATTAATCTTGTTTTATTTGGTTGTTTTTTATTTTTTGCATGTTTTAGTGCACGAGGGAAGAGTGGACGAGGGAGGGGTGTGGATCTGGTGGTCATGGAGGAAGTGGTTGCCGATACGGGCCTAGGACGTCGTCGACCAGCCTCGAGATCCCCATCGCCACCATCGTCACCATCACTATCGTCCGCGCCTTCGTCACCGGCGTTAATGTAAGTTTCTTTATTTTCGTACTTCTTACTATAAACTTGCGTGTATGTTTTATTTGCATGTTTTTATTTTTATTTTTATGCAGAAGACGACTTCGCACGCATTGTCCGCGACGTGGAGGGGGTGTGCGTGTGCGAGGTGGACGAGGCCGGGGTACTGTTCGGCCACTGCAGAGGATGGAGGAAGGGGGTGAGGGAGTGGTGGAGGGAGCTGCGGCGGTGGCTACCAATCGCGGTGGTCCTAACCGGCGTGTTAGAGGGTGCGGAGGCCGCGGCTTTGTCCACGAGCGGCCAGGACCTCATTCTATCGAAGAGTTAGATTTTATGCTTAATTAACCCTTTCTTTTTCTTTTCTCATTATCTTTATTTATTTTTCACTAATCAAAATCATTTTGTGTTTTACAATTGAATCGTTTTTTATTTTAGGCTTCGGGTTTCAAATATCTTGGACCTGCCGATATCCCAGGGTCTGGAAACCGCCCTGCACCCAAGATGGGAGCGCATGTGGCAACCGTAAGTAGTTCTACTTGTGTATGTTAGTTGTAATACTTACTAGCAAGTTTTGAATTTTGTTTTAAAATGTCCATCTAGTTCTGAGCTGGCTTCCGCGGCTTTCGTACCACCGCCAGCACCATCAGCAGCGCCACCATCACCAGTGTCGATTGCGGTGCCTTCACCGGCATTGTAAGTTGCTTACTTACGAATTTTTATATTTATCTCTAAATATATAGGTACTACAACACTGCTTTTGTTCCAGGTTTGTGGATGTAGACACCTCGGAGTCACCGTCCACACCATCGGTGCAGCATCCTCCTTCACCTCCACCACCACCTTGTCGCCCTCGTCAGGTCCTGAGAGATGAGGATGTTGAAAAGATGCTCAATTATGGTAAGTACCTACTGACTTTGGTTTGGGGCTGTGGCTACTGGTTTCCACCAGATTTTAAACCAATCTATAATTTGTTACAGGTAGCGACTCAGGCTCAGACGGGAGCGACGACGACGGCGAAGAAAGCCTTGTGCTGCCAGCAATTCCAAGGGTGTTGCGAAGCATAATGGAGACACCCTTGGACGCTGAGGAGGACGAGGATGCTGTCGATGAGCTCGACCCACTCCCTGCTGCGCCCGCCGCTTACCTCTCACCTGCTGCACCCACAGCTGACTCTGAGCCCACCAATGTCCCTCCAACGGCGACGGACCAGCCTTGGAGGTGGTATGATTTCGATTGGAAAGAGTTTCCGAGTTCCCCGATTCCACCTGAATCGAGGAGGGAAACGTTTTCCCAAAGCAATGTTGGTCCGACAACTCCAAGGGACAACCCATATGACATATTCATTGACATTTGGGATCGTCCAATTATGGAGCACATTGCCTCGGAGACGAATAAGTATGCTCAGCAGGTGGCAGCCCAGATGATGCATAACAACATTATCCATCCTAGAAGCCGCATCGGCCGTTGGTATGACACCACGGTCGATGAGCTTTACACTTATTTTGGGCTTGTTCTGGCGATGGCTAATGTTGTTAAGTCCCGCTTGCGGGAGTACTGGACTGCTACCCCTGACGTATTTTATACTCCAGGTTTTAGCGCACATATGTCGGTCGACCGCTTTCAAGCGATTTCAAAGTGTTTGCATTTTGCGGACAACGAAGACATGTGTGCGCTAGAAATGGACGCCTCCGAGGCAAGACTATTTAAGATACAGCCAATATTGTCACATTTGAATATGAAATTCCAGAAAATGTATACTCCGGCGCAGAACATTGCACTAGACGAGAGTCTTTTGATGTGGAAGGGCTGGCTGGACATCGGCCAGCTCATTCCAAACAAAGTAGTAAAAAAAGGCATCCAGTCGTATGAGATTTGTGAATCTCAAACCGGCTACCTATGGCGGTTTGAGATTCACGCTCTTAAAAAATTTCTTTCTCCACCGCAGCATCTCGAAGATCCTTTAGAGGCATCTACACCGTCAATAGTGCTGCGGCTGACCCAAGGTCTGGAGCACAAGGGATACACATTGTGGATGGACAATTTCTACAATTCGCCGTGTCTCGCTCGACGACTTAAGTCCTTGGGCTTTGATTGTGTGGGGACCCTGCGGACTGATCGCCAGTTTGTTCCGCAGGCCCTGCACGATATGACCAAGCGGAACATGCGCCGGGGACAGGTGGCTGGTCTTACCTCGGGGGACGTCGATGTCATTGTATGGAGAGATAATAACAGGGTTGCTATGATCTCTACATACCATGGCAACGGCCAGCAGACAGTCCGAGGATCCACCAAACCCATCCTGATATCGGATTACAATATCATGATGGGTGGGGTGGACAAAAAAGACCAGCTGTTGGCCATGTATCCGGTCGAGCGGAAACGAACCGCGGTGTGGTACAAAAAATTGTTTCAGAGACTCTTGAACGTCTCCGTTATGAACGCTTACATCATCCATCGACACTCTTCTTCTTCCACTCATCGTAACTTCCGTATTTCTCTAATAAAAGCTATTCTTTCAAATAATCATCCTACTCCTATTTTCTCTGTAGGCACACAGAACCAGAAAGTCGACGTTTCGCACCGTATCGACTTCTTCGAAAAGGATAAAAATGAACCACGCATTCGGCGGCTTACATGTGAGGTGTGCAAACGTCGAACTCAAACGTTCTGTGTTGCTTGCAAAAAGACTCTGTGCATAAAAGTCTGTTTTCTTGCCTATCACTCATAATTTTATAGTTTATGTTATATATTTCTTTGTATGTATCTATATATTGTATATCATATTTTTTGCACCACACCTTGTTCGTTTCATTGACCGTGCGAATAGTGTTATTGTTCATCCACCATTGTATCCTTTGTTGCAGACATAAAAAAAAAAAAAAATTGTACATCTAATTACATTTTCAGTGCTTATTGGTATTTTTTGTTGTACATCTAGACATGTTCAGTATTTGTATGTTTTTTTGTAGATTCGGTGCTTATGGGTATTTTTTGTTGTACATCTAAAAACATTTTCAGTTTTTTTTTTTTTTTTTTACAAATTCAGATTAGTGACGGTGTAGCGTGACATCTAATGGTTCTTCTTGTGATGCGGTGGTCGTGTTGATGCCTTTTTTTGCTTTTTTTTTTTGTCTTTGTTTTTTCCAAATGATTCTCGTCTATTGCAATGCTGCTTTATTTATTTTTTTACATAATAAATACATAACATAAACCGTGTTGTACATATTATTATTATTGTTACAAATGTTAACGTAACTAAAAAAAATATTTAAATTATTTTTTGTCATGTTTAGATGTGACAGTATTGGGTGTATCCATCATTTCTATCGTCCTTGACTATGTACTTGTGTTTTTTGTAGTGAAATTGTTAGTTTTGGTTGTTGATTTTTGTAATGTTTTTGTAAGGCAGCATGCCTTTTTATTGTGCTTATCGATTTGTAAATATCTTCAAAATGTAGAATGTCAATTTATATTTAAAATAAATGGAATAGAATGTAAACTGTGACCTAAACTTTGAGGTTGTTTTTTGCGCTATTTTTCATGTGGTTGGGTTGGGTATCCGATACATTCTAAATAAACATTTGTAGCAGCCGAAACTCCGTCTGTGATATGCATGTTAACCAAACAATAGATTAAAATAGTAACCCAATCCACTTGGCGTTCAGACACAAAGGAATTGAACAATGAATAGACGCTTTGCTATGAGTCATGATAATGTAAACATTTGTGGTATGAAAAAAAAAATGGGGTGGTGTGTTCTTTTTGTTTATTAATGTGAATTTATGTATATTTAATAACAAATACTTTTTGAAATAATGTTTTTATTTTGTAATTAGAACGACTTTTGTACAGAAAACTGGGAAAACCCCCAAACCATAATTTCAAACTAGAATAGGGATGATGCCTGGGTCATAAAAAAGAAATTCTATTTAGTCCGTCAGTCAGATAATAAAAAAATATTAGACACATATTTTTTGCTTTATCATATTTAATAAAAAATAACTTAGATACAACGCATTAAAGTTGGGGATACGTCACAAGTATGTATAAAATCTACATACAAGTGACGTCATAGCACATTATAACTAATAACAGTATTTATACTAATAATAGTACTGCCGTAATCTTTTGAAACCGTAAAAAAAGAAAAAATACGTGTACTTACGTTATTTTTTCATAATCTACATTACGGACAAAAAACATTTTTTTAGTCATCATCCCTATTGATAACATATTAGTAAATAATACTGGACTAATCCATTTAAAATGAGTTAGCTTATTTAATAATGATTCCAACTACATAACTTGTAGAGTAGCTAGCTACCTATCGTAATTTTAGAGATATTGTCGTTTGAAATTCTTGCCTTCTTGCCTTGAACTTTTGAGTTTCTTCTCCATACGAAAACTACCTTATGGAAGGGGCGACAAGAATCATTTTTTTTTTTTTTTTTTGTAAATATTGACGTTCTTTAGTGCCTCTGTGCCTAATTGAAATTAATTATTTGACTTTGAATCACACGCGCCGTAGACGCGCGTTTAAGCGTCCGTACCATCACGCAACGCGTTTTTAACGCGCGGCACCGCCAACAGCTGAGGGGGTGGCATAATATTTTAATTAGTAACCGACGACTTATCAACCCACTGAAAAAATATATTAGATTCAATGTTGTCGATGTTATTTACACAAAGACGATCACTGATGTTGTTCACATTTTGGATCTTACCCAATAATCTTGTTCTTTAACCTATTGACCGCTTGGTTTTGTATCGATTGCCCGGCCCCCAGCTCCCAGCTCATAAATTGACAAATAAATACCTACGAAACATAGGGTCGTACAATGACGTCGTCCATTAATCCGACAGGGGCGTTCAGTAGCTTCGTAATTCGGAGTTTAATAGATTTGATTTCAGTTTTAAATGGTAGGTGAGTAGGTGACACATTTTTGATAATAACCAGGTATCTACCCTAGATTTCACCCTAGATTCATAGAAATTATGGATGCGACATCCGTGATTTCAATTGGAATATTTTTTGATGTTTTTTTTTTGTGATTACTTCAAAAAAAGATAAGATAAGATAAGATAATCGTTTATTTCTCACCACAATATAGGTACATTAGAGAGGTATAAATACAGAATACAAAACAGCAATAATTATATTGTGGGAGACTGGTGCCTAAACTAGACGTGAGGTCTGTATTTCAGGACACCAGGGGCCCTATTATGAACTCTTATTTCCAGGCAGTTTACGGCGTAAACAGAACTGCCTTGCAATTTCGTATTATGAACTCGTCAAACAAGCCAGTCAGTGGTCACGTGACACCCTGGCCGGCTTCTGCCCGACTATTGGCTGGAAATACCGTATTATGAACGTTCGTTTGACATTTCTTGACATATTAAAACTGATATTAAGTAACCTCACAATCCAGTCAATTTCCGCTACTTCATAGGAGTTTTTATTGAATGGTTTTGGATATTTTTGGCGAAATTATTCAGAGAAAATATCACGTGTGACGAATATGTACCGCTCGAGTTTCTGGAAACTCCGGAAAGTGGCACTTCTGATCAAAATACCAAAATAACGGTAAAATTAAAGTAAAGTAAAAGTTTATTTAACAAAATAGTTACAGAAATGTACACAAGTAGATGTAACTAGTGGGTAGACTTATTCTAGGCATTAATCAGTGTGTTGCAAAAATTTCTGTACATTATATGTAACCCTGCCTCTTAAACTAGGCTAACCTGTATTTTAAGAGACAGTGTCTAGCTTACAAATTCATTTTTATACAACAGTGGACAGTGTCGATCTACCTTATCAACTTGACAGCAGTAATAGTGGTGCGTGTACGAGTAAAATGTGGAGGGGATGTGTAGTGGTGTGATGAGTTATGTGCTTGTTGTGGGTTTGTATGTGTGAATGAATATAGAGTGAATGTGTGTGGATGTATGTCAGTATGTGTGAATATGTTTGTAAGTGTGCGTTTTTTCATTTAGGCGATGTAAGTGAGTAAAGACTCCGTGTATGAGTAGTCACAGTAATTGAAAAACTCCTACAATGTTTCAAACTAAACATAAGTTAGGCTCCGCCGAGGGCGATAACTCTCATCCATTGAACTATAATAATTTCTATAACAGCTTAATAAATGGTGCACCATGATAATTACAAAATATTACCATGATAGAAAGAAAGAAAGAAAATACATTTATTTGGCACAGACTAAAAGGCACACAAGTAGAAAGAGAAAAAAAAATAAGATAAAAGGAAAGAATACAAAATAAAAAGTGTAAAACTGCGTTGCATGATACCAGCAGGAATGTGTGCCTCGCGGCTACGGTTATAGGTAAATATAACATGTTGAAAACTGGATATTTAGTAAAAACACCACACCACCATATCCATTCATTATCCATATTTTTGTTTAGACTCTGAAACGAGTAGGTACTTAGGTACTTGCGAAGGGACATAATACATTCTGTGTAAAAAGTACTGGGAATTGTTCAATAAAACCATTAAGTAATTTATTTGTCAAAATTTATTTTGTCGGCTCCAAAGTAGGCCCTTTCGCTTGCAATACAGCTACGCCAGCGCTTGACCCAGTCCTCCATACATTTTTGGTAAGCTGATTGAGATATGGTCTAAAACTCCTTCAGCGAATTTTCTTTTATAGCTTCAATCGACTCGAAACGTCTTCCTCGAAGAGGTAATTTTAGCCTCGGGAACAGGAAAAAGTCAGACGGAGCCATACCATGTGAATACGGCGCTTGGTCGATGACATTTGCTGAATTTTTGGCTAAGAACTCTTGCACAATGATGGCTTTGTGTGATGGTGCATCATCATGGTGCAAAATCTATGAATTGTCGTTGCACAAATCTGGGCCGTTTTCAGCGGATATTCTCTCGAAAACGCCTCATAATGCCTAAATAATACTCTATAATCACTGTTTATCCCTCTGGAAAAAAATCGTTGGGCACTACACCGCGGTAATCTAAGAAAACTATCAGCATAACTTTCGTGGTACTTTTTATAGAGAGTATTATACAAACAATACGATAGTATTATTTTATTAATTGCAACAATAAACATTTTCCAAGAATGAAGTTGTCAAATTCCCCGTTTAACATCAAGTGGAATACGTTCGGAAAAGTTATTGTTAAAAGAATCTCGCGTTACAATTTACAAACACGGAAAAAATAAATAAAAATTAATTGTATAGCACAATAAACATTGCCTTCATATTTTCACCTACTTTTAGTAACTATATTAAGATATATTTATTATTTTTATCATAAAATACGTGATCTAAATAAAACCGTAACTTACCGATAAATATTTATTTGTGTTTCTGAACGTTACGGCAGAGAATTTCAAGCCAGCCACGGACAAACTAGCCAGCGTGAAGTCGGTCAGAATTACCGATGTCATAATACGAAATATATCCAGCCAGTGAAATGAATTGCCTGGAACTTGCCTGGTTTTTTAAAAGTTCGTAATAGGCCCCCAGGTCTCCACCCCTTGAGTAATGTTTACATTTAACTTTTTGTGTACAATAATTGGTGCGGTAAGAATTTCTAAAAGCATTGGCTTAGACTTTAATGAACAAATTATAAAAATAAAAGAAAAAGAAAAATTTGGTGTTAGTAGGTATTAATGTGTATTTGTGAGTGAGTAAGGAGGTGTATGTGTAGGTGAATGTGTGGGGGTAGTGTGTGGGGGGGGGGGCAATAGAATGAATTAAATGAATGAAATTGGCTATTTTGGGACAGCAAGTAGTTTTTCTGTTTCTTCATAATTTAACTCCCAGAGCCAATTGCTTAGCTTACTTTTGCATTTAGTTTTGGTGAGGTTAAAAATTGGGAGTATCCTATTTATTTTATTATATAGAAAGCAACCAAGGTAGCAAAAGAATCGCTGGGAGGAAGTCGTCGAGAGCCAGATGTGATGGCGGACTATGGGATCGAATCGTCTACTTCTGTGGGAGAGTAAGTGGTTGAAGGTAGTGAGGCCATGCTGTTTCAAAACTGTATGGAATATGAATTGCTGGCGAGCCGTTAGCACTTTTGCTTCCCTATACAACACATCCGTTGGATATCTGAATGGTCGGAATAACGATACCTTCAGAATAGCTCTCTGCGCACGTTCAAGCTCTAACATAGTATTTTTTGAGGCACCACCCCAGGACGTTATGCAGTAAGTTAGCAGGGACTGGGCGAGAGCCAAGTAAACTGATTTCCTTAGCTTCTCGTCTGCTTTTATTACTTCAAAAAAAGGAGGTTATCAATTAAGCACGTCTGAATGTTGAACGTATTGGAACTGACAATATAGTAGGTGTGTGTGTATGCATGTAGGTATATATGTATGTTTGTGTGTCACAACTTTCTCCCAAAGGCATATACTTACAGGCATGCTTTATTTGCAAGTTTTTTATTTTTCCTCGCACTCAAAGACCACGACGCGGACGTGGACGCGGACGTGGACGCGGACGCAGAGGCGGACCCGGGGCCCGGCCACGGACGCGGTCTCGATCACCGCTAGATCACCCGTCAACACCATCATCGCCACCATCTCCGGCGCCAGTGTAAGTTTATTTTTTTACGTATTTCTTACTACTTCCTTTTCTAAAAACTTTCTTGCATGTTTTGTTTGCTTTTTTTAAATTTTATGCAGCCGACGACCTCGCACATGCGGACCGCGACGTGGTGGGCGTGAGCGTGTGCGAGGTGGCGGGGCGGCTGCTGCTGCGGAGGAAGTGGTGGCTGTGGTGGCGGTGGGGGGGGGGGCAGGGCGGGGGGGCGCTGCTTGCTGTGGCAGAAGGCGCGGAGCCCGCGGGTTGCTCCACGAGCGCCCGGGGCCGTACAATATTGAAGAGTTCGTTTTTATGCAAAATTAACCCTTTCTTTTTCCACTTTTTCCACACACACACTTTTATAATTGAATCGTTTTGAATTTTAGCCTAAATGTGAGGGATGTGGCCGACATGCCGGAAGGCCAGCGTATGGAGACGCCCCCTTTTTTTTTTTTTTTTTTGGGTGGGAAATCATCAAATGACTCCTCCCGCTCTGGGTGGAGCGGGAGGGCGTGTCAGACTCTTACTGACTAAAACCCACCCGTGTTCCTTCTCTTGCCTGTGCAATGCCAGGGGGCCACGGTATCCCTTTCGGACTTTCCCGCAACCCCGGCAGGCAATGGTCTCATTGGACCCCTTCACTCGCTGACACTCTTTGAGACGCGCGTGGAACACAACGCGCCGTCGACCCGGGCTTGGTCCTTACCGGACGGCGAGCTACCCATTGCTCACCGTCCGCAAGCCCACGCCTGCGTTGGCCGGGAATCCGCGATCGATTCCCGATGCCCGGGGCGTCTCCTCCTGCGGCGGCTAGGGGCGTGAGGGCGCGAAAGGAGATTGTTCTACGCCCATACATTGTTCGCCCTGGAGCCAACAGCATAGAAAAAATCATTTTCTAATTGTAAATTGCCCTTAGTAGCCCATAAGAACAAGGTTTCTTGACGGACACTTTAGAGAACAGGTTTATTTTAAAAAAAGGAACAGATTTTGAGGTTATTTTTAATAAAAGAAAACTTAAGTATATCCTTCTAAAATCGCTATTTTTGGTTTCTAAAAAGCATTAAACTTCAAATACAGTGAAATATTACTGTAATTACAGTTTTATTATGCCTTTTAGGTACAGATATTATTTATTGGTTGAAGTTTACATATTATGCTAGGGTGATTAATTAATACTTACTTACTTCATTGCACCAAGTCAGCCGCACAAGAAGCATTGTTTAGGTGTAGGTTCTTACATACCTATTTCCTTGTCTATGCAAACCATCAGTTGAAAAAAAGTAAACATTTCGTAAGCAGTCCGTTATCCGTTCTCAAAATGCTAAGGTGTCGTTTAAGCAGATCACAGAATCAGTTATTCGAAGCCAGGTCACGTTGAAAGCAATCCAAATCGTAGTCCGTTAAACGCCAAAAAAAAGAAATCGCCAAATAGGTAGGTAGTCACAACACAATACAACGACAGCCAGCGCGTGAGACAAACCGACTGACGTAGTGACGTAGAGATGCTCTCTCGAAGATCGATCATTGTATATCGATTATCAATGACCACCTATTTTAATCTGTGGTTTTAATTTAGGAGACCAAAATGACAGATCAATATGTCAAATGTAAATTAATTTGTATCGTTTCAAGCATAAACACGTTGTTGCTTTGATTCAACTTCACATTAAATTAATGCTAAAATAAAATATTTTGTACTTAAAAAGTAAAAATATGGCTATTGAAGTCGTGAAATCGTTATGAGAACAATTCACTAGAGTTGCGTCGTAAATGACATTTCAATCGTTATATGAGAGATTTTCTGACAATTGAAAAAACATAGTTCAACAGATGGCTTGGCTAAAAAATACGTCTTTGTTTTACTGGCTACTGATAACAAAAATAAGATCCGTAAGAAAGCTTATTGATGTCAAAAACCAGAGAGAGTGACGTATTTTTTACCAACGCCTCTTTTGAACTAATATTTTCTCACTTGTCAGAAAATCCCTCATTCGACTAGTAAGTACATTTTGTGAGTTTGTTTTATTCATGATATTTTCATCATAATCGTGCTAGGCCATATTCATCATAAGTCCCATTAAAATGTTCACGGAACTAATTCCATGAAAAAAATATGCATGAATAACTTTTCTGTTGCACATTTTCAATGTTTTGGAAGTGATAAATATCGAACATCCATTATTTTTAAATACTAGATATTATGGACATCGTCGTCGATATCGATATTTATGTAATATGAGCGAGAGCGACACTATCAAATCTTTTGTGACATTCACAATGACAATTCCATGAAAGATGGCGGGTTTGGTTGGTAATAAAATCAATGAGGTCACTTTTAAAAACCTTTATGAATTGAACAGTGTCCGCTGGAATTTATTATTTTTAAAAAGTATGTTAAAATATAATTAAAATTAACGTACACGTCAAATGTTTGTTGGTTATAGGGCGGTCTAGAGCAATCTCCTTTGCTCTCCCTCACGCGCTCCGCCTCCTCCTTCACGAGCATTACTGCTTCGCAGAAGGAGGTGACGGCCTCCCATGCCCTCTCGCTCCGTACCATGGCCTGGACCAGGGCCAGACGCGAGAGATCCCCGCCACCGATCGCCTCCACGAGGACACGGCGGTGCTCTGCCCAAGCCGGGCATACCTCCACCGTATGCTCCACCGTGTCCTCCGGGCGATCCACGCAGTGATGACACCCGGGCGTTTCCTCCCGCCTTATACGAAACAGGTACCTCCCGAAACAGCCGTGTCCGGTGAGGACCTGCGTCAGGCGGAAGGTGAGGACGCCGTGGCGCCTCTCCAGCCACTCCTCAAAGAGGGGACTTATCGCCGCAATAGTGGCGTGCCCAATGGAGACGCCCCTGCACCCAAGATGGGAGCGCAGGTGGCCAACGTAAGTAGTTCTACTTGTGTATGTTAGTTGTAATACTTACTCGCAAGCAAGTTTTAACTTTGGTTTTAAAATGTCCATCTAGTTCAAACCTAGCGTGCGAACCCGCGGCGCCACCGTCACCGGCGCCACCGTCACCAGCCCCATCTTCAACGCCTTCAGTGATGGTGCCCTCGCCGGCTTTGTGAGTTGCTCACGAACTTTTCTATTTATCCCTCTAAATATATCTGTGTATTACAACACTGCATTTGTTCCAGGTTTGCGGAATGTCCTTTGGAGGAGCAGCCAGCTCCTCCATAACCGTCTCCATTTCGTCCTCCTCCCCTAGCACCTCGTCATTTTCGTCGGAACCAGCAGCCGCAAGACATTGAAGAGGTGCTTAATTATGGTAAGTACCTACTGACTTTAGTTTGGTTTGGGGCTGTGGCTACCGGTTTCCACCAGATTTTAAACCAATCTATCATTTGTTACAGGAAGCGACCAAGGTTCCGACGAGAGTGGCGATGACGAGGAGGGGGTGTCCTATCCAAAGGTGATGGCAAGGTCGTTGCAAAGCGTCATGGAAACACCCTTGGACGAGGACTTTGGAGACGGTGGTGATGACGACGCGCCTGCCGCCGAGCCCGGAGCGCCTGCCGACGAGGCCGGGGTGCCTGCCGCAGAGGTCGTTGAGAGTGTCCCTCCAACGGCGACGGACCAGCCTTGGAGGTGGTACGATTTTGAATGGAAAGAATTTCCGAATTCCCCGATTCGACCTGAATCGAGGGAAACATTTTCCCAAAGCAGTGTAGGTCCGACAACTCCACGGGACGACCCGTATGACATTTTCCTTGACATTTGGGATCGTCCAATTATGGAGTACATTGCCTCGGAGACGAACAAGTATGCTCAGTCGGTAGCAGCCCAGATGATGGTCAACAACATCCGTCCCAATAGCCGCATCTGCCGTTGGCGTGAGACGACGGCAGATGAACTCTATGTTTATTTCGGCATTTTATTGGCGATGGGTGTTGTTGTTAAGTCTCGGTTAGAAGAGTACTGGTCTGCTGCCTGTGACATATTGTGTACTCCAGGTTTTAGCGCACACATGCCAATCGACAGGTTTTTATTGCTTTCTAAGTGTTTACACTTTAATGACAACGATGGCATGTGTGGGCTAGACCTGGACGTCTCCGAGGCAAGACTTTACAAGATCGAACCAATACTGTCACATTTAAACAAGAAATTTCAGGAGCTGTATAATCCAGCGCAGAACATTGCTCTAGACGAGAGTCTTTTGATGTGGAAGGGCTGACTGGACATCGGCCAGCTCATTCCAAACAAAGCTGCAAAAAAGGCATCAAGACTTATGAGATTTGTGAATCTCAAACCGGCTACCTATGGCGGGAGGTTCACGCTCATATAGAAAATCAATCGCCACCGCAGCAGTTTGAAGATCCATTAGAGGCATCTACGCCGTCAATAGTGCTGCGGCTGATCCAAGGTCTGGAGCACAAGGGATACACATTGTGGATGGACAATTTCTACAACTCGCCGTGTCTCGCTCGACGAC
Source organism: Xanthia togata (assembly GCA_963853775.1). Classification (NCBI taxonomy): domain Eukaryota; kingdom Metazoa; phylum Arthropoda; class Insecta; order Lepidoptera; family Noctuidae; genus Xanthia; species Xanthia togata. The sequence goes on from OY970811.1 coordinate 8,005,724, forward strand.
TTAAGTCCTTGGCCTTTGATTGTGTGGGGACCCTGCGGACTGATCGCCAGTTTGTTCCGCAGGCCCTACACGATATGACCAAGCGGAACATGCGCCGGGGACAGGTGGCTGGTCTTACCTCGGGGGACGTCGATGTCATGGTATGGAGAGATGCTAACCGTGTGGCTACGATCTCTACGTACCATGGCAACGCCGTCCAAACAATCCGGGGTTCCACAAAACCCATCCAGATATTGGACTACAATATCATGATGGGTGGGGTGGATAAAAAGGACCAGCTGTTGGCCATGTATCCGGTCGAGCGGAAACGAACATGGGTGTGGTACAAAAAATTGTTCCGGAGACTTCTCAACGTCTCCGTATTGAACTCATTCATCGTCACTCTTCTTCTCGTCTCAGTCACCGAAACTTCCGTATTCAGATCATCAAAACCCTTCTTTCTCAGCATCGTCCCCTCTCTATTACCATTTCCCCTGCAGCCACACAGAACTGTCGATTCGATGTGTCGACGCCGCGACGCGATGCGCCGCCAGAACCGTATTATGCGACCGTATATGATACATCGAATCGAGGAATACGATATAGATGTAAATATTGCACGCCGTACCCGACGTAGGTGCAATATTTGCAAAAAAAAGGCCACTACGTTCTGTGTCGGTTGCAATAAAACTTTATGTTGGAGAAACTGTTTTAATACCCACCACACCCACCCACCAATCACTTTATAGTTTATGTAATATATATTTCTTTGTATGTATCTATATAACAATTTTTTGAACCAAACCCTGTTCGTTTCATTGCCTGCGCGAATAGTGTTTTTGTTCATCCGCCGTTGTATCCTTTGTTTCCGGCCTTGGGTCTTTTTTATTTTATTATTGTACATGTAACGACATTTTCATTGCTTATTTGTTTTTATTGTTGTAATAAAGACAAAACAACTTACTTTATTAGACTACTTTTTTTTTACCCGACTGCCAAGGAAGGGTATATTTTACTTTTTATCAAAAATTATTTATATTTAAAATATCGAGTGGTATTTTATTATAACATTTTACACAGTACCCCATAAAAGAAATGTGTATTTAATTTAGACAATCTGAAACGTGGATATAATTTAAAAAATAAAAAGATGTAGATTTTTTCGAACTTACTTAATGTTTTCATATATATATATACTGACAAGGTACCGTCATGATGTTAATTTTCTTAAACAGTTCCCTTAGAGATTCGCGTCTGCGAAGGTTGTAGATGGCTCTGACAGCCCTCTTTTGCAGATCGCTCAATCTATATCTGCGGCCCGTCCCCACAGCAAAATACCGTAAGACATGATGCTATGAAAGTAACTAAAATACACCAGTCTCACGGTATCCACGTCTGTTAGTGGGCGGGTTTTCCAAACAGCGTAAGTTTTGAGTCAAGCGTGATTCCCAGGAAAACCGACTCGACGTATTCTGGTGTCTCCTTATTCAATTCAACGTGACATTCACAACTTCTAACATTCTGTAACGCGAATCATATGCATTTAGTTTTCTTCTCATGTAATACCTACCAAATTATTTACCAACAGTAAACCAAATATGGACCTTTAGTATAGCGTTATTTACGTCGTCAAGCTCATGTGCATGTCTGTTTACCTTAAAAATATCAGTAAGTACCTAATGTGTCATCAGCAAATAACACCATTTGTGATCGGTTTTTTGAATAAATGAGGTACTTAATCATTTATACAGGGTGTTAAAGTAATTGCGTGCCATAGCTTAGGGGTAGGTACAGTATCGATAAAGGAAGCGAGAAAAAAAAAAAAAAAACAATTTCAACCTTATTTAGTACCTACTAACTTAAAATAGCAATCGTTTAGACTTAAAATGATTTTATTTGTTTTTTGTCCTTCTTTTCTCGCGTCCGAATACTAAGGGCCTAATAATACTAAGTTAGTAGGTGCTAAAGTATTTTTTTTATACTGAGCCTACCCCTAATCTATGGCACGCAATGAGGAGACACCACAGAAATGGGAGACACGCTGACTTTTTATCCCGGTAGGTGGCGTATAATCACTGGTGCTGATTGTACTGTCAGAATTGTCAAATACCATACATTTAGTCTTCAATGTCTAGGTATTCGGCAGTCCCTTCATTATTAATACCAAAGTTTTTATCGTATGATTCTAAACTGTAATAAGATAAAATTAGAATTTAAATAATGTCAACAAAAAAATGGTGACGAAACTAAATCCCAGATTTATCCTACTTTTACTTACCTTGCAACAAGATCAGCTTTTTTCCCAGTTAGACAAGCATTTTTTTTCTTTAATTCTGCTTTTAAATCACTTAAGGGGCATTAAGGAATACATATTTTTGCAGTAAAGTTTCTAACCGCCAAAAAACATTAATGACAAGCACCAGTTACGGTGGTGACATCTGTAATTAGCTTTGCCCGTCCCTCCCCATTACTTTAACACCCTATAGATACAAAAAAGAGGAATGGACCCAATATAGTGGTAAAACAGCAGTCCGCAATGCTGAAGTTTCAAGAGCAGTGTTTCGTGATTAACGCTTTAGCTGCTTTGCAGATATTTTTTAAAAGTTTTAGAGTATCTAAGTAGCAACATAAGAAAGTACTTATCAAAAGTTTCCGTCTTAATATACGGCTTGGCCATACAGTTCAAATAATCTTTCCCTATACTTTTCCTGATGCCTTTAATTGCCCAGTCACTGAATAAAAACTTAGAGCAAATAGTTTTAGTTTTTTTTCATAAGAGTTATTGAACTTTGTTTGCACTAATGAAAAGAATTGTTCATACAAAAAACTGACATTGGACATATTTAGGCCCAGACCACTAATAATTGTGCTTGTTGCAATTCAAACCAAAATGCCATTTTGATAGTTGTAATATTCAATAAAAAAAATCGTTCCAATTACGATATGTTTAGGCCTCTGAAAATTTTGTAAGTACCTAGTTGTCAAATCATGTCGCCACATTACGGACATGTACCATAGGGACCTTTATATTTTCAAGACATTCAAGGTGGCTGTGTCCATCATTCTCATTGATTTTCACATCATTCAATTTAAATAAATAACGTCTGTTTGCCATCGTTTTCCTTAAGTGTTTATTAACGATTAGAAAAAGAGATTGTTGCCTGATACATTTAATATGGAGAAGAGAGCCATATCATTTCTATCGCTGAAGACCGACAGCCGATCCGAACTTACAAAGTCTACAACTTCATTTGATGACGGTGTACAAAATGTGGAGTTTGAGCCCTTTGTAAAGATTTCATGCAAAATATTTGAATGTCCGATTTCGATTAATGTTGTTAAGATTGTAAAACGTAAGTTTTTTTTTAAATAGTAACCTAAACTAGCTTCTTATCTTTGCTCTCGCTGTCTAACTTCGATCAATGAGGCAATGAGTATATTTTTGTTTTCCAGAAATACCCCCCAAAGGTGCTAAACTGAGACAAGAAGGGAAATACAAACGGAGGAGGTCCATTCAACCACCCGCAGATTTGCTCTCACCGGACTCTTCTCTGGAATTTCAGCGTCAATCAGAACATCACAAGTTACTTGTAACGGCAGTATACAACGGTTCAAATGAACTGGTAGAGATACTAATGTCTAAATATCCTTACGCGCCAATACCGAGAGTCCTGATGCAAGTAATAGCCTAACAGTTAAATTCACCCAGGATCTGACTAAGTTTACTATCAGACAATGTTGCATCGACATGTACACAATGTACGAGTTGAATAAGATACTTACGATATCTAATATCACGGACGTATGTTTAAATCACTCTCCTCTGAAGGAAGCGAATTATGACATTCTTTTGAGTGATCCAACCTCTCTTCGAAATCTATCGCTATCGAGGTGCAATATAAATGATATAGTCTGTGAACGAATAGCTTCACGATTACAACATCTAGAGCCAGCTGAAAAAACTTTGTTGATTTTAAATCTATCGTCCAACCACATAACTGACGTTGGGTTGAAACATTTAGGAGAATCTCTCAGAAGTAATAGACATTTGCGGTATTTGAATATATCCGACAACCATATAGGTGACACCGGTGCAAAATATATATTCGATGTACTAGCAGAATTTCCTTTGAATATCGATGAAATTAAAGACAAGAATAGCTGTTATTTGCATTATTTGAAACATAAGGAAGCACTATATCGTGAGTACATGCTGGATATGGTTAACGCCAGAAAAACTGTTATGAAGAGCAAGTTAGGGAAAGGCAAGCCGACAACGAAAAGGCATAAAGATACACATAATGATTCTGATGAGTATTTAAGCATGAAGGCTCGATCAATGGCTCTTGAAGCAGTAGGACCTTTCAAACATCCTTTCACTCCATCGATGGTGACAGTAAAGGAAGGACGAAGTTATTGTATAGGGAATTTAACTCTTTGCTACTTAAACCTTAGGTATAACAATTTGACATATCAAAGTGTCCAAAGATTGGCGGCCGTTGTACGTCACCAGAAGATATACCGGAATGAAAACTTGTGTGGTCTTCTGAACGTTTTATTGGAAGGGAACTATGTACCTGAGAAAGCTGATGAGTACATAGTGATTAATAAGGATATAAATGGAACCGCGAGTAAGGTAAGTATTAGACAAGTAGATAAAATGATTCCGGGTAGTAGGTACATGGCCCAGCGTAATATGTAATGAACATTTGAACGTGTCTAGAGAGAGTTTATGTTTTGGCTAATACAGTTGGAATAGGTCTTCCAACTATTTTATTATTTATTTGAATTTGTGCTTTTTCTGTTTGACGATTATCTTTAACGATAATCGCAAGAAGAGAAGCTACTATATTTATTTTGTCAAGCAAAGTATGTCTTGTTGGTGTTTAGTCACATTGTATCATAACCTATTATGTTAAAACACGGATTTATTGCTGAGATATTCATTTATTTGATTATAGATAGTTCACATGTGTATTTACAAAAAAAGTGTTATTAACGATAAAGTTTAATTAAGTGATCTTATTAGGATTCGACGATGTAACTAATTGTAATTAGGTACAAATACTAGTTTTGGTAACTTTCGTTTTTAACATCACATTTTCTAACCAATTATGGTCCTTATAAAACGAACTCGGTAAACTTAATATTAAACAAGCTAACACTAATAAATAGTCACTAAAACGAATGTATAAAAATATAATTACGTAAAGTTAGCACCAACTTTCGTTTGTCAAAATTGTGCTTAATACTGGCGCCCAAGTTAGAGCCTGTGCACCCGATGCGTTCCGGCGGGCGGCGCGGCGGCGCAGCGCCGGAGCAGTGTCGCTGCGGCCATTTACATACAAATATCCATGGTATGGTACACGGTGCGTTCCAGCGGCGCACTGCACGTACACCGCACTTGCAGCCCGCGGATCGAGGTGGGGAGAGGTGTACGCGTTGATTTAAGCGCTTTGCGGGGCGACGCTGTTGCAGTGCGGCTGCGGCGTAACAACGCTACGGCGCCGCAGTGGCCGTATGACCGCCAATGTGGCGAAATCTTTGCAGTGCAGCGCCGCAACGCATCGTGTGCACATGCTCTTATTAGGATAGGTCCTAATTTGCAGGGTTCTCATAACCTAAGCTTTTTATGTACCAGAAATCTATGTAGTTCCCAGATGGGTCCACTTCTCAAGTAGTCAGGTACAGTCTTTGAATTCTGGCATTATTAATTTCTAGGCGGGAGATATTCTCTGTTGGGTTTCTGTGCTGGTCTTCCCCTACTCCCTGAAGGGTTGAAACCAGGCCCACTGGGTCTGCCTGACGGATAGCCTTGGCTACCTGAACCTGATCCAGGATAGGGTGTACTCGAGCCAGGATAGTTGGACCCATTGCCCCCTGAACCGCCAGAAGGTCCTTGTGAACCACTACTCGATCCTGGGTAGCCTGGATAGTTTCCGGATGGACTTTGAGAACCTGGGTAACTTCCGGACGGACCTTGCGTGCCTGGATAGCTTCCGGACGGACCTTGTGAGCCCGGGTAGCTACTGGATGGACCTTGAGGACCCGGATAGTTACTGGACGGGCCTTGTGAGCCCGGGTAGCCTCCGTTGGGTCCCTGTGATCCTGGATAGCCCCCTGATGGGCGTTGAGATCCAGGGTATGAGGTTGTAGACTGGATGCCAGGGTATGACGATGATGATCCGGATCCACCTGGGTAGCTAGACGGACGTGATGTACCAGAATCTTGGTAAGAGGAGGGTCCTTGTGGGCTTCCACCACCAGGGTACGAAGAGCCGGGGTAATTATTGAAGTTATTGTAGTCTCCTGAAGATCCTTTTATAGAGTAATCATAGAGTTTGGCATTAAGTTCGTAAAAGCCAGGTGCAGACTCGCAGGTGAACTGGTTCCACCACACGCAAACGAAGTCTTCTTGAGAGAAAATGGTCCCATTAGGACAGAGGAAATCATATGTTATGTTATTGGAGCAAACGTGAAAGACTTGGCAACGGGCCTCAACGTCAGCGTAATACCCGGGCAGGGGTTGAGACTCACAACTGAAAGAAGTTTGGGGTATGTAGGATAATACAGGATAGTCTATATCTGGCTCGCCAGGAATAGCCGAGTAGTCCCCACCTTCGTAGCTACCAGTATCGCTGTCAGAGTTACTTGAAGTCCCGAAATTAGATCCAGATCCAGGATAGTTTTGCCCTTGTCCATTATATCTTGCAGGGCCGCGAGATCCTTGAGGGTAGGATGAGTCTGACTGTCCAGGATAGCTTCCAGATGGTCCACTGGGTCCTTGTCCTGGGTATGATGAGCCGGGGTATCCTGGTCCCTGGCTGCCTGATCCCGGGTACCCTGGTCTCTGGCCGCCTGATCCGGGGTAGTTATTTGGTCCTGTTGGGTACCCTGTGGATGATCCTCCGGGTCCGCTGCTGTCGTCGTTTTGCGGTCTAATAGGGTATGATGTAGTGGTGGAGCCACCATTTCCCGATGACGTCCCGGGCCGGCTGGACGATGTTCCGGGTCCAAACGGCCTGTTGGGCTTGTTGTAATCATACCCATTTTGGGCGGCGGCAAGGGCCAGTAGCACTGAAAATAAAAATGATCATGTTTAATTATATTCTTTGTAGTGAGCTTAACAGTTTATGTCGAGTCATAAAGATATTCGTGACGATAGACGTGTTTCCATAAGCAGTATTATATTCGAATCTTAAAGACGTACAGGAATGTCACCCATCTCAAACTGTCATAACACCGTCGATTGTCCAATCTGCGCTCATTTACAGCGTAACATCTGATTTGATCCAATTGAGAGTACACCCTCAGGGGACAATAGGCCGAGATGAGATCGCGTGAGACGCTATAGTATCGACGAGATTTCGCAAGATGGCTGCCATGTTGGCGGGAAATAAGCGTTGCGTTTAGGAATTAGAACAACATTAATTGTTTTTTTTTTGTTCCATATCTTATCGAAAGATTTGAGAAAGGTCTCGTCTATTTATAGAGAACTAGCTGGTCCCCTTGTGAATCTAAACCATCCAGGAACCTACGCAAATGCAGAAAAAAAATCTTCAAAATCGGTCCAGCCGTTTAGGGGAAGTTCAGACGTACAGAATAATTATAATATGTATATAAATATTAAGAGATTAATCTAGCATAGATTCTGTGCATTCACTTTGATGTCTCATCACCTTGTTTTTGCACAGGGTAGACTGCTCTATAAGTAAGTCTAAGTAAAAACGTAATTGAAGCTGTATGTAATGGCGGAAATTGGTAGAAATTCATTCATACAAGAAACAATGTACAATCAGAAACAGCACAAGTTCAAACAATACTGTAATCAGGATATAATTTAATTTAAAGTAATTTAGTTTGATGTAGGTAGGTACCGCAAAACATTATCTTAGGTCCAATCTGCAAATTGACTTTACATGGAAGTTATTCCAAACGAACGATCCGAAGTTATTACCACAGGTGAAGTGCTTAATTTAAACGCAATTTTCTCAGAAGAATAGATCAATTTAAAGTAATTTCTTAGGTTTTACACAGATTTCATACGATATTGTTAAGATTTGTTAGCTAAGTGTTATTAAGAACCATGTTTAATGTTATGTTAGTGATTTTTAAGTTGAATTAAATTGGAAATATTAAATATTTTTTATGTTCATATCGTGTTTTATTAAGGGAATAAATTAACTGGGCCTGATCAATTCCTACCTTGGGATGCGATGTGTGCCCCCCTGCACACAAATATCACTATTTAGGTACCAGGTATTTATTTCAGGGTCAGATCGAGCCATACTGAGTGATATATACACATCTGATATCTAGAAATGGATGGAAATGTACATTTTAAGGGTTCCAGGACGTCACTTTTCCCGTTCTCATGGATATAATTGTAATGTGGTATTTAACGAATTAGTTTTAAATGTCTAAAATGCAGTAACGAAATGTCACGAATGTGGAAATAACAGATTATTTATTAGAATTAAATAACTGGATAAAATAAAATATTGTAAGTAAGTAGAAGATCAAATCTATTTCGTAAACTAAATGCTAGTGCTTGACGTGACCGCAACAATTTAGTGACAAAACATTAGTTTGATTGTTCACATCGCAAATGGTCAGTTGACATGGTCATTTTTCACAATATGGCTAATGGCTGTTACGTTTAATAGTCCTAGATGCGTTGGTTTTTAGATCGCTAGGTCATTAGGTTGCTCATTATGTAGATCTTGACTGAAATCTTGTTTAGTATGCTTGTTGCGGTTTTTCTATATTTTATTTTTACTGAAGTGATTTGTAATCTATGTTATTGTTACATTTCTTGTACATTTGAGAAACGAATTCATCATGAGGTTCTTAAAATAATGGAATACCTACATGCTACTCGTGACTTCGAATCATGTAGGTATCACTTCTATTTTAGGCTTTGCTCCAAGTCCCTTACTCCAAAAAGGTAAAAGCCCGAACCGCAACCTCCTTACATTAAGACAAAGTTGCTCCAGTTTCTCTATACTCATTGTAGTCGTGGGTGTTCGAAATTCAAACAGGGAAGTGCTCTATATTCAAAATAGTTGGTTGCCGCAGTCTCACCACTAGATGGTGCATCTCTCGTGCTTTCCGTCACGATTACTATACAACAATGGAACAAGGAAGATTCGGATTGTACCAACTTTAATGCACACTCGAACAACCGAACTGCGATTAAATTCGGTCTAATTACAAAGCCGTAAAGTTTATATTAGAGGTGGTGTTCGTTTTGGAGCCGCATGAATTAAGTCGGTCAGATAACGTGCGAAGATGCTATTTAATTCAGTGCTACAGTTTGTGTCGCCGTTTCTTCATTAGTTGTATAAGCTATTTTGCAAATAGGAAAGGCCATTGTAGATGTTAATTTAGATAAGATACACGTGTTTTGTGTTTTTTGCCGAACTGTTAGATCACTAGAATGTCTACTTTCCTATTATCCATACGTAAGATATTGTTATGGAGAATCCAAATGTCTATAACTACATTCATTTTGTAGCTTATGAATAATTATATTATACAAGAGCAAGGTTAATCGAAAATTCCGTAAGTTAAGTAGGTACAGTCAACCAAGCAGGAAAAAAAAAAAACTAAATTTAAAGGTGGGTTTATATTTCTTTGTCAACCTACCGTAACTGTTTTAGAAACTTTGGTAGATTCGTATTATGTTCAAATAAGCCCGTACATTAAGAAAAAATACAGCTCCCACGATAAAGCTTTTAATCTACTTAAAAACATCACTTTTGCCATACCAGTCTAACATCAACGACAGAAAAACACTACTAGGTACCTACTGTGTTATACGCCCGGGCCGCAATTTCACAAACTGCATTAGATGGATGTCCACAGTAATGATATGGTAAATAATCTCACGCCAGGTCAGGCTCGGAGAGTAAATACTTAGGAGTAGTTGGGAGCGAGTGACACACAATTAGTTTGAGAGCAATAATGTGAGTTATTGTGGAAGCAGTTTTATTAGCAGAGATCGTTGGGAAAATTGGAACAGGCGGACTGTATAAGCTTGAATTAAAAAATATATACCTACAGGCTTATTGGCTATGTGTCTGCAATTCGATACGGCACGGTTCTGCAATTGGGGACGTACGAGAGTTCATTTGCAACCAAATGATCACTTAAACCCTATGCCAATGTCAACCATTTTCGAGAAAATAAAAATATAAAATGTCAAATGATATAATTGCATTGCAGTCAAGAGGGGTTATTTGGTTGTAAATGACCTCTCCTACATTCCGTTAATGGATTGCCGACATTATAATCAATGACTCTGCCGAAGATAGTAAAGAAGGCATACCGAGTCAAAATTACACTCCAAATATCCTGAAGATGGTATGAAGGATAAAGGAGTAATTAGACGGTCTACTGTAGTCGAATATAATGTTGCGTAATAATCTCACCATAATATCAGTTCTTGTTGGTGTCGAATAAAAAAGAACAATCAATCTACCTAGCCTTTTCCCAACTGTATTGGGGTCGGCTTCCAGTCTAACCGGATGCAGCTGAATACCAGTATTTTATATGGAGCGAATGCTTTTCTGACCTCCATAACTCAGTAACTGGATACAATTCCCCTTGGTAAGACTGGTTGTCAGACTTTCGGGCTTCTGACGTCCGTACCGACTGTTAAAGATCCACAAATAACAGCCGGGACCACGTGCTTTCTGATGAAATCTCGGTATGTAGAGATGGTCACCCATCCACGGACCAACCCCGGCAAGCGTAGCTTAACCTGACGGATCGACCCGTGCGGCAGTTATTACTTAGCCACGACCTCCCTCGTTTAAAAAACAACAATCAGCATTAAACAATATCTGAGATAGCTGTTATGAAGAATCGGTTTCATGGAGTGTGATAAGCAGAAGATTCAAAGCCTGATATGATTAGATTATTTAATGAGCGAATTTTCCAAGAGAATATGTATTAACAATTGATTGCCCCGTTGGTCCAGTGGTCGCAAACACTACTGCTGAGCATGAGGTCCTGGGTTCGATTCCCAGTTCAAGCAAAGAGTTATTGGGTTTTCCATCTGGAGTTTCTCAGTAGCAGCCCGGAGTCGGGAAATGTGCCCGGTTTCTCTCTCTCTCTATCTGTTACATGGGACTTGAACATGACTGGCGAAATGTGAGTGTAGAATAGAGCAAACCTCTGCCTATCCTATCGAGGATTACAGGCGTGATGTTGTGTTGAATATCAACAATTAACTGTAAGCAATATATTTAGGAAACCTCATTCAATGATATCAACCTTTAATTAATCAGTGAATTATTGTGGTTTCACTGTGAGCTTTTAAATCTTAATTACAGACATTTGTAACCATAAATCTTAAGAGTTAAGATTATGCAAGAAGAGGGTTGTTAGGAGAAATTGCATAGAACGAACTACAGCGATTTCATGATGTCATTTTCTATAATTTCTTGATTATCCTATAGGTGAAGAGGTTGTGTGCGTTACGTGTTCCTTTATAAGTGAATGTTTGGCGGTGAAGATATGATTATATATTAGACTAGATACATGTAAGTTTATACTTACTTAGATCTATTTTATTTTCTGATTACTCTTGTTTTTTTTTTATGCACGTGTTTCTGTTACAAATAAACCATGTTTTTTTTTCTTCCTATGTTGAATTGAAACTGTATTGATATTTGCCTTCTTTGCGAATATCAAAAACATTGTTAGTCGGTAGTGTTTAGAGCAGTGTTCTTCTCTAATGTGATTAACAGCAATAAAAAAAAACGAGACAAGTGCGAGTCGGACTCACGCACGAAGAGTTCCATACCATTATCTATAAAAATGGCAAAAAAATCATGTCTGTTGTATGGGAGCCCCACTTAAATATTTATTTTATTCTGTTTTTAGTATTTGTAGTTATAGCGGCAACAGAAATACATCATCTGTGAAAATTTCAACTGTCTAACTATCACGGTTTACGAGATACAGCCTGGTGACAGACGGACAGACAGACAAACCGCGGAGTCTTAGTAATAGGGTCCCGTTTCACCCTTTGAGTACGGAACCCTAAAAGGGATAGTAATACTTACTGCAAAAAGTTGACAAACGCAGCATGGTGTTGGTGCTGCACCTCTGGGCTTAAACTAAATCTGAAAAAATAATAATTGATTATTTTGCAGTTCTAGATAATTTGGTCCTTCGAGTCAACAGCCAATTTTATTTCAAGACTTCAAAGGCTTCGTTCGGAGGATCTCTAAAAAAAATCATGGGGTAGGGCAAACAAGTATGTACCACGTGGAGTCGCAATTGTCAAATCAGATTTAGAAGTGTCAAAATATTTTTTAAATTTAGAGACTTTTTACAACAGAATAGCTTTAAGATTCTCATAGCCAAAAGTAAGGAATTTTAGTGATAGTTTAGTTAGTTTAGTTCGATGTACAAGAGAATCGGCACCAGTGTCAGGTAATTTATATCTTGATCAAAATATGATTTGCGATCATAACAAATAAATGTATTTACAGAATTATAGTATACCCATCACAATTGACGAAAATATCAATGAACGTACATTAAAAAAAAATATACAGACAAACATAGAACCTCATCCTCTCTTAAATCTCACCCTCATAAAACAAACTACTATTCCTATTCCTCCTCTGTCCATGCAGTAAGGTAGTGGAACTCACTTCCGCCTAGCATTCGTGATTTAAAAACTGTTTCGCTATTCAAAAATATCGAGTAAGACACATGAAACAGCTGTTTCATAGAAAAGTTCCGCGGTCAAAATGTATGGAATAGCTGTTTTTTTTAAATAACCGACGAAAAATTTCAACGGAGGGGGGTTCAGAATTATGTACTGAATCCATGGTATCAGTTTTCGAGTCGATGTCCCTTCCACCCTGTATAGTATGTATGTTTATATATTTAATCTCTATGTTAATTTATTTCGTTATATACGTGTAGGTTTATTTCAATATTTTAGTTTAAGACTTCGCATTTTTTTTTTCTCTTATTGTTCTCACACACTATTATCTACATTTCTTTCTCATATTTTCTCCTGTCGCAGGTCTGCTGGAAGAAATTTCTTAAGAAATAAGCACTACCTTTGTACTCATAATTATGATTATGTCTTATTTGTATCTATTTTTCTGTGTCTAGGTACATAAATAATTTAAAAAAATACATAGAACCTCCTCCTTTTTTGAAGTCGGTTCAAAATAGTCGAAACAATCTGACATGACCAATACCTGGATTAAAAGTCTTATACCTACCTACAGCTGAGCTACCATATTGCAGAAATAATTGAATGGCAATAATACCCACCCAATTGAATGGCAATTGCCCACGACTTTGCTCATCCTTTGAGTAAGTAAACAATGATTACGCAGGTAGGTGCCGCTACCAGCAGCTATAATAATCTAATCAAATGTAATAAAAACTCACGAATGCGTCAAATTACTATAATGTGTAAGTAAGGACGGGATGTTGTCCGTCTTATTACAATATTTCTGTGCGTTATATCATTATAATGACCTACTTCTGTGAAGTCTGATGGCTGATGAGTTCATATTTTCTTTATTTTAAAGGTCACAAACGGTATGCAACACGCATAGGTACCGCAAATTAGTCGAAAAATTTTAAAGGTACCATTCCGTACCCGACCGCAGGACGCAACTGCAGACGACGTGTCGCCGCGACACGACTGGTTTCTATGAAATATATGTTCTATACGACACGTGTAACCCGACCGCAGACAGTGCCGCCAACGGTCGAGCGATAACACGTTTTTCTATCTTCTATCTACCGACTGGAATACGGACTGATGCTGCCTGCGGTAGGGTTTGGAATCATGACTGCAGCGACATGACGCCGCGACGTGTCGCCGCGACATGACTCCACGACACGTTGCCTGCAGTTGAGTAAGGAACGGTTCAGATGCCACACGTCAACCTACTACAATCCGTCAAATTTATTTAATAGATTTTCAACTTTATCACTAAAGCATAAGGTTCAAAGTCGATTGGGGAAATTTTACAGTTTTAGGTAGGCGGACCTGCTGGCGTCTTAACCTTAATTAAATAATTCTTCTCCAACATACTCAAAACAGTTACAATCCCGTAAATAATCTAGGGGATCGCATTAAATTAGCTGGCGAAAGCCATCACATCTATGAAGATCGCTAGTTTTTTTAAAATTTGTCCCTATACATCCTTTAAAAATTAACATAACTTCATTCCAAACTGGTTTGATTGAAAATCAATTCAAATTAATTGGCAATGTGTGCTCTGAAAATACTACTCTGTTCATCAACAGACTTCTAAAACGTGTGACAGACTTTGAAAATCATCAATGTATTTACAACATCCTTACAGTATGAGATAGGTACTCGTGTCACGACATACGCTGTGGCCAACACTTTACAAATAACATCCACAGTCCCAGCTATTACTCACGCCCTTTGCAAATTACTTGTAGACACTAAACTATCTCAAAGAGGAGCTGCATTAGTTAGTAAATGTTCGCTTCGGGCTGAGACTTCATTCCTACATGTATTATATTGTACTGTCTTCGTCAGGACTTACTTATTTAATCATTTAAATTTTTAAGACTGATTTTTCCAACGCCAGACAATTTTTTTTATAAGGTAAATTTATTATTTTAAGGGATAAGCTTTAATTTAAATTTATACAAATATTTAACTTATCTGAGGATTAATTTTAAATTTTTATCAGTTTGTCCATACAAAAACTTTCAGGCATATATTTTTTTTTTTAGGGATTAAAGATATCTGATTTTGGAAAAGCCAGCCATGTTAAATAAAAATAAATAAAAAATAACCACACGTAATAAATACTTTTTTCATTTGTGTCTGAACGCGTTGATGTCTTTTTTTTGCTACGAACGATGGCTACGAAATTGTATAAATTCGTTTTTTTTTTAGTTTAACTTGCGACCCGCCCCTGCTTCGCAAGGCGTCTTGACAAAACATCGAGATTTATCAATTATCTATAAGTTTAATATTAATGCATTATACACATAAACCTCCCGGAATAAATTCTCTAAATGATGTTGAGCACCTCATCACAATCCGTTGCGTATTTTAGAAGAACAACGCGGACATACAGACTAACGTGGAAAGCGACTTTGTTTTATAATAAGTACGAGTATAGATATAAATGTAGCCTATACAGGGTGGAAGGGATCGACGCGAAAACTGATACCATGGATTCAGTATATGATTCTGAAAACCCTGCTTTGAAGATTTTCGTCGGTTATTAAAAAAAAAACAGCTGTTTCATAGAAAAGTGCAATACCTACGCGGTCAAAATGTATGAAACAGCTGATTTTAAAAAAAAAAGTTGAAGAGAAATTTCAACGCAGGGTGTTCAGAATCATGTACCGTACTGAATCCATAGTATCAGTTTTCGCGTCGATGTCCCTTCCACCCTGTATTTGCATGACTGAAAAGACCAACACCTAAATATTGTCATCAATACATTGAAGATTGGTCCTTTCTTTTCAAGACACATTTCTAGTAACCAAAATTTCTCCAACCGCTACCTTATTAGTTGAAACAGATCTGGTACTTATCACCTGAATAGGCTACATAGATGTGGTTGGCCTGGGGTCATGTTCTGTAATAGCGTGTTCTGAGACTGTCGGGCCGATGGAACGTGACCGACGCATCACTGCGGGCCATCCACGCAATACAGCGCCCATTAGGTCCAAATTGGTGATGGTAGGTCATTTCTTTGGAATTTAGGTGCTTTTCACACGTGGGTTTCTCTGGGTGGGAAATTTGCACATTACGAAATCACTATAGGTGACCTACGTGGGATTTTTCTACTGTCAGATAGATTATTGTTGCTGAATGTTACATATTATAACTTTTTTATATTGTCTTAGTCTTGGTGAATCGAAGTTTTATGTGGTTTATGATTTGAAGCGTTGCCGGAGAACTATTGTGGGAACAAATTTTTCGAATAACAATAAACAAAATGAATATAAAATTACTATTTATAAATCAAACAAACGACTCCCAAATACGGTGTTTGTTAGATTTAGCTTACATATTATTTTAGTGGAAACTCTTCAATTATAAATAGTTAATTGGCATGCAGAGCGTTTATTGTTCTGTATAATAAATTGATTTGACCCGTGTGAATTTTTATTTCGGTGTTCTTTTATAAATTTTAAAACTATAACGTTTGAACCATACACAATTTATCTACATTAAAAATATTGCGGTGTATTGTTACTACATTTAAAGTAGTAATTTTCAAGCTCTTTTCATTCAATGAGATGCAATTAAAATTTTACACAAGATCGGTCTTTTTTCGCCCACCACCCACCAAACACACACTAGGATTAGGTAGGTCACTGGGTCAACTACTAGTTGAGTGAGGTGGGTCAGTTACGCAGCGGTATAAGTACTTAAGTGGATGAAATAGATTTTCAGTAGAGGTATTTTACTACGATATTTATAAAATTGTTATGGAGCAAAGTGTTATTGGGTTTTTCTATCTGAAATTTCTCAGTAGCAGCCCGGAGTCTGGATTTGTGCCCGGTTGATAGCAATAGGCTCGCAACCTATTACATGGCACTTAAACATATGTAAATGGCAAAATGTAGGTATACTTTAGGCACACCTCTGCCCAACCCTTCGAGGAATCAAGGCGTGTTGCGTTATTTATAAAATTTTGGAATAATACAGAAGAATTATTAAACGATGAGGATGAGAAACCTCCGCCCACAGTGTAGTATTGAAATAAAAATTCATAATCTGCGGGTTCAAAAACAGTCAATGGGGCAATAAATACTTTTGTAACAGATTTTAAGGTTATTTTTTTACGATGAGTACTTATAATAAAAATTGCTTCCTTGTTAAGTAATCATTACTTTCGCATGTCCTACTGTTATTTTACTCTTCAATCTGAGACTATGCGTATCTAATTATCTTTGTACCTTATTGTCGATTAGTGGGTGTGACGAATTAACATGGAACAGCGATGTCCTAGAATTTGTTTTTTTTGTTAAATAACAATAATATCACCTTATCACGCGATACATGGAAGGCTAATAATTAGAAACTATAATATAATTGTACTGTGTCTGTGTCCAAGTAATAATTTATTTTCATTGATTTGTTTTTAGATTCGAGATTAAGATGTTGTAATATGAATAAAGTTAAATCTCATATATAATTACGAATTTCTCTAGTTTTTTTCTTTTTTTCGATGCAGCAGCCTTTTGAATCAGGCTATTGCGTCTGTAAAGAGTCCGATCAAAAGCTCTACTGGTCGTTCCGAATCATTAATTGTGTACCTACGCGTTATGC
The DNA here is from genome assembly GCA_963853775.1 of Xanthia togata. Classification (NCBI taxonomy): domain Eukaryota; kingdom Metazoa; phylum Arthropoda; class Insecta; order Lepidoptera; family Noctuidae; genus Xanthia; species Xanthia togata. The sequence continues at coordinate 8,023,026 of OY970811.1, forward strand.
TTGTGAACGGGTGCTGCTTGTGGTGACTGGTCGTCTTGCTGACCAAGGTTTTTGTTGCTGTTATTAGTAATTAACTGTTTATTTATTTTTACTTCGATGGTCCTAGTTTATCATTTGTGATTTCCGAGTTACAGATTTAATAGCTATATATGTAAACGAGCACGCCCTTTATGCCTGGCATTCATTCGGGTATTTACTTTTCACTTTTTTTGTTGGTATATTGGCGTGTGCTAGGTGACATATAGAAAATAATTTAATTTAATGTTCTATGTTGCGTAATGTAAATTATTTTGAATAAGTGCTTTTGTATAGAATCATGTAGAATCAAGATTTTCTAACTCTTCAGACAGCTGTGCAGCTGGGCAGTTTGTTGCGCCACTTCTTCTTCCCAGCTAAAGCACTAGGAAGTGGTGAAGGGCGGGCGTTTTAGGGGGACTGTCTTATGTAATTTTGACGTTCGAAAAGTGCTGATTTCTCAGCCTATTTTGAATAAATGACTTTTGAATTTTAATTTAAATTACGTACTAAGTAGTAAAAGCCAATAAATGAAGACATCAACGCATCATTTATCATTATTTTTGAAAAATTCCCATCCGTGTGCTTTTAAAAACCCGCACAAAAACCTTAACGTATTTCATTATAGTAAGCGGGGGCGGCAAGAACAGTATGCTGTCTCTAATTTCGAGCAGGCTGGACTGTCCGTATGTGAATCGCTGCTGCGCCATTTTCCATGGAATGGTGCGATGAAGCATAGGTCAGTACTGCCACTGGCTGTGTATATTATACAGGAATTTGTTTACGTTGTAGATAAAATTATCTTAATTACTAACATAAGATAAGTTTACTAACAAATGATTCATGGTTACTTGAATAAATAAATTGAATTGAATTATGAAATATGTAACCACCATTTTAATTATGCTTATTATTTCTTTTGCTAAAAAAAAAAACTTGTCAATATCGTAACTTTTACACTCAATAAAGATGACGTACAGTCTACGGAAATGGCCGATTGAATAGTTAAGTTGAAATTGGTGGCAGCGGAAACAAAGTGTGCGAATCTGACGCTGATAATTACGATAGCGTTCATTCATGAGATTAGCGCGAAGAGGGAGTCTGATTAGGAGGACGGTTCAGTCTTAGATAATTTGTTGAGTTAATTGCTGAAATAGTTCATTTTCAACCTATTCGAAGAGTGGTTTAGGTGCAGTGGTGGTCCAGTGGTAACGACCGACGAGTTTTACTTTGTGTAAATTATTTCATCACCACTGCTCTCAAAACGGCGAATTAAAACATCGTGAGGAAACCGGCATGTCCTAGAACCAAAAATTCGAAGACATGCTACATCTACCAACCCGCACTGGGCTAGCGTGGTGGATTATGGCCCACTCACTCTCTCTCAGAGAGGGAGACCTGAGTCCCAGCAGTTGATACGTTATAGCCTGATTATGCTATGCTATATATTTTTACCCGACTGCCCAGTGGCAATTATAACCCTCCTTTTTTGTCAGTACACAAAAGGCGGGTTATAATGTTAATATCGCATATTTGATTGTAATAAGAGCCAACTGACGAAGTATTGGGCGAATAAAATTTAACAGTATGTACCACAGAGACGAACAAGAAGAAGATTTAACGTTGGATAGTATTTTTTTAATCATTTTTAGTCTATTAATAGCTCTAGGTTAAAAATCAGCTTCGAAATAAGACTAGTAAAACCACCTGTAACCAATATCCTTCCTTAGCTTCTCCTTTTGTAGCTAAACCATACCTTTAAATTTGGTATTTATTTAGTCAATCTGCCAAGCCTTTTCCCAACTATATTGAGGTCGGCTCCCAGTCTAACAGTATTTTACATGGAGCGACTGCCTATCTGACCTCCACAACTCAGTAACTTGGTAATGCGATACCCCTTGGTAAGACTGGTTGTCACACTTTCGTGCTACTGACGACCCGTAACGACTGTCAAAGATCCACGAATGACAGCCGGAACCAACGGCTTGATGTGCTTTCCGAGGCACGGAGGAGTCTCTTTATGTAAAGCAGTTATTACTTAGCCACGAGCTCCTCCTTGGTATTTATTTAGTCCGGGTAGGTATTTCAAAAACCACATAACATAATTTATGATCCCACGTTAATAAATCTAAGATCATATCTCGTTATTTCATTCTAAAACAAAACCAAGATCCCTGAAAGTGCTACCATTCAACCGAACCGCAGCAGTGCAATGGGTCGATTGTTCAAACACATATTATTAGTTACAAAAACCCCTCATTGTCACCGCATGCGCAGACACGCTTCGGAAAAACTATCAATCATATCAATGTGAAAAGAATGTTGCCAACATTGTGTGCGTATGAGACAAAACTTTTTGTAATTTACTTAATTATATTATTGTGATTGTAACACGGTGTGGAAGCTGTTTTGTTAAGAATTTATCTCAGTAGTTTGGCGACGATTTATGACAGCTTTGAACTAGACAGAACATAATGGATCTGCAGTGCTATTCTGTAACCATCTCACCGTGAAAACTTAGGTGAAGTGAGCTCGGAGTGAGCTGACAGTCCCTAGCAGCAGGTGGAATGACTGCTCACTTCACGTTCACTTCACCTAAGTTTTCACCGTGAAAATATTACAGAATAGACCGGCTGGAGTCTATCTCAAAGAGTGGAGTCTATCTGGAAGTTGATCTGGAATATATACGTTTACATATTGTAAATTTGGCTGCCTCGTTGGTCTAGTGGTCGCATGCACTACTACTGAGCATGAGGTCCTGGGTTCGATTCCCGGGTCGGGCAAAGTGTTATTGGGTTTTTCTATCTGGAATTTCTCAGTAGCAGCCCGGAGTTTAGATTTGTGCCCGGTTGATGGCAAAAGGCTCGCCCCCTATTACATGGGACTTAAACATAACTGGCGAAATGTGGGTGTACTATAGGTACACCTCTGCCCAACCCTTCGGGGAAACAAGTCGTGATGTTATGTTAAAGTCGCTTTACATGTCTGTCTGTGTGACCGCGTTGTTCTCCTAAAATATTCCAAAGATTTTAACGCGGTTTTCACCTCGAAAGGTTTATCGATACATATCTATAGTAACATCGTAGCAGTCAAAACTGAATATTTTTGTAATTGATACGAGGTCTGGTAACGATTATTAAGCCAAAAACATCGTTTTTAGAATTTTTGTCTGTTTGTCTGAAAGTATGTTCCAGCATCACGCAAATACTCCCGGATAGATTCAGTCCAAATTTTGCATAGATATTCCCTTTAAGTCCGGTCAGTCTGCAGGTTATTAAATTATCACGGTATTTGCTATGGAGGATGAGCAATATTACATGATTTTCATCTACATCTACAAGGTGTTTTTTTACATCCCATAACTCTAGGGTATGAATGAGACCATGTAAAATAATCAACTAGCATATTATATACATTATTTTCTGGTTAAAGATTTTTATATTTTTTAAAGATAACTTACCACTAGACTCTCGATATGTGCATCTAAGTTTCATTGATAAGTACGAGTAAATAATTTTCATGCAAACCAATCATTCATATTTAAATTTATTAATATTTACATTTTTTTTAATATTACTATTTTTGTTTCATAAAAAGATAATAAATATGAATTTTATTATCTTGTAATGAAACAAAAAAGAGTCTAAATTAAATGTTTTTATATTTCACCTAATGGTTTTTTACATAAACAATCGTGACTTTGTCGAATTAGTTAGGATTAAAAAAACCTGTCAGTTTATTCTTTGGTAAGGTCTCATTACCCTAGAGTTATGGGATTTAAAAAAAAACACAGGTGTATACCTGTATAGTTTACCGCAGTATTCTTCTACAACATCAGGAAAAAGATATACCTACACCGCATTTTTTTTAAATCGGGCATTTTACCGGGTTATTATTACATGGGGCGCGGGAGGCCGTCGTTTAGCGGGTGTCTACAAGTTTGACAAAAGACAAACTTATGTGACCAATATTGAAAAAGTTAATGGAATTGGGGTAATTTTGGGTACTAAAAATGTGAATTTTAAATGGCAATAACTTTTCTTTTTCAATAATTTAATAATACCGCAGTTGGTAGGTCTTTTAAATGATTATCATCACGCTATACCTTTATAGAGCTAAGCAGTCAATCATGACAATTATACTGGGTGGATTCTTGAGACTTGGCGGTCTGGGTTGGTACCTTAACCTTTGTACCTAAAGGAAAACGGTCCAAGGATACTGTCCTTAACTTTTTAAGAAACATTGAACTACATTCACAGATTTTGAAAAATCGTGAAAAAAAACATATGTACTCATTATTTCATAAATTAGGCCTTAGGGACACTTTGAATTTAAGATATAAAGATTACACCTCAGAAAGGCTAAAGGTATTTATAATAAAAATAATTTCATATAAAATAAAATGAGCAAATATTAAATCAGTCCCTTAAAAAAATATATAGTAAAATGTTAAATAGTGTAAAAGATTATTTTGAAAATTGTGATTTTTTATTTTGAAATGTTGGGATTATTTTTATTGGAAATCAAATTTTAAACCCAAGTATGGATACTTCTGTTAGACAAAAAATATTTTTTAATAAATAAGTATATAAACCAAAAGGCACTCTGAACTTTGGCTGACTTAGAATTACACCACTTAAAATCTATTTAAATTTGAATTCATCCAATAAATCCAGTCACGAAAACATCAACAAAAATTCAGGACACTTCAAAAAACGAACTATTTCCAAAGAAAAAAACAACTCACCGAGTGCGTACGGAGCGCTTGCGCGAGTGCGCGGACTGTGGTGCGCTGCGCCCGCGCAGGCTTTTATCACCGTTGCTATAGCAACCACCACCGCTTACCAAGGGATGCGTACGATTTACAAACGTAAAGTTTTGCAAACTAGGTCACTTAGCTTCTGCGATACCTGTGGTTTACCGGCAAACTTCCACTACAACTATTTGCTGGTCAAACTATTAATTGTTTATTTCACTGTTTGCGGTAATTCAAAATTCAAACTTACTCTCTAGCTTTAAATATTAACACATATTTTGAACTAAGCCGTCGTGTCTGAACCAAAGCAATTACAATAATGTCTTTATTTTTCTAAATTTTATTTTAGAAAAGATAATTTTAACCCTCATCATGTAAGTTACTATAACGTGGATCCGGCTAGTAAATGCGGCAATGCGGCGGATGATAAATAAATGAAATGAGAACTAGTGTTAAAGTGTTACCTACGTTTTTATAAAATCCATATAAATATTTTTAGCCTTTAATGTTCCCATTGTAATGTTTTAGCGACATGGTTGGCGCAGTGGTTAAGCGATTGACTGCTGCGCTGCGTGTCGCGGGTTCGATTCCCGCCCGGAACAAAAATTTGAATTACCTACAACTAGTTGTTCCGGGTCTGGCTGTTTGTGTATGTGAGTTTAAATGTTTGTAACGCACCCACAATACAGGAGAAATTCCTAGTGTGGGGAAAAAAAGAAAAGAAGAAACTCCACTTTATGAGAGGCCTACCCGTTTTTGTACTTTTTCTTGCCAATTGCCTAATACGTATTTCTGGAGTTGTCGATTCGCCCACAAATCAAAGTCGTGCGAACCACCTACAAAAAAAAGTGTCTATTGGCCCGTTTCGGGCGAGTAAATTCGTACGAATCAACAATAAACGAAAAATCCAAAATAGATTGCCAAAATTAAAAGAATACCTATAGTACGTCTCGAAATCATGATAACACAGGGAAGTAAAATGTAGGGAAATAATTATTTGAAGACGCTTTTTAATTTCCATCCACGATAACGTTACAGCGAGCACGTTTTTCCATACATTATTTTGATGGACGTGGACGTCCACACATATCGTCACGTTGAAATTATAACAGCGCATGTTCGAGTGAGAATTCATCGTAGGTGTGTCTGTGGACTCTGTGGTCCGTTCATCTCAGGTTAGTATATCGAACGACTGATTTTTCTTGTATTTTTGTTTTCTTTAATTTCCTCTTGGCTTCATCATCAGATCAGCTCCAAGAACTATAGTGTTGCTATCCAAACTACATATAAATGCAGTATCATTTCGATACGACAGTTGATGAATTACGTTGTAAGATTCCGTTACCTAGATGTGAATGTGATTCTAGAACCCCGAGATCTCTCTCTTGAGTATCGTCTTAGCGAAAACAAATAGGTTATTTGTGACATTACTAAGTTTGCCCGACCTCACCGTGCATGAATTATATTAATCGACTCTGGGTGTTTTTGTAGCATCCTCCTTTTCTTTTAATTAAGTAGCCTTTAAGCGATAAAAAAAAGGATCTCTTTTATAATTTCAAAGATTTGTGAACTGTACTAATCGAACTCTTAAGTTCATGTTACATTGCTATTTCGAAACTTTGCCACGAGTTTTGTATAATATATACATCTTTTTGTCATCTCATTGTCTCTGTAGCACAGTTATCGAAATCTGAATCGTAGATAAGATCCTAGGATTAGCAATTAGAAATGATACCTAGTACTTTCTACAGATTGCCAACTATTCCAACGACCATTCGTAGCGCAATCGGATTGAATGTATCGATTAAGTCCTAGATACGACTCTTTTAACGAGTATCAAGAGTAGTCTATTATTTGAGCTTATTTTTGCGAAATGCGGTTTTTTGGAACTACGGTATAAATTTATAGGTATCTTACATTAGATCTGCCTGGGGTCGGCTTCTAGTCTAACCAAATGCAGCTGAATACCAGTATTTTGCATTGAGCGACTGCCTATCTGACCTCTGCAACCCAGTTACTGGGTAAGGTACGGTAAGTGCCCTTTGGTAAGACTGGTTGTCACTACTCGTAACAACTGTCAAAGATCTATGAATGACAGCCGGGACCATCGAGGAACTGTGGGGTCTCGATATTAATGGATGGTCACCCAAGAAACGACCGTGGCAAGCGTAGTTTAACCTTCGATCGACCGGTGAGGTTGTTATCTGATAAAATAGCATGTGTTGCTCATTCTCATATCACTAAGAAAGTTTATTAATCGCGTTTTCTTTTATTTGGTTGTAACATAACATCACGCCTATATTCCCCGAAGGGTTAGGTAGGTCTACCTATAGTACATCCACATTTCGCCAGTTATGTTTAAGTCACCTATTGCCATCAACCGGGCACAAATCCAGACTCCGGGTTGCTACTGAGAAACTTCTAATGTAAAAACCCATTATCACTATTCCCGACTTTTGTCATCAATGAAAATGAGAACTGTGCAATAAGCAATAAGTTAATTAGTACACTACAGTTAATTAATAGAAAAGTAATTTTTCCTCAAATCGAAAAATCACTGTCCTTTTTTGTTTTTGCGGAACCTAGGACCACGACCAAAGCACGACTATGAGTCACTCAAAGTCAATACGAATAAAATAGGAATATAAAATTAATATGTTGTGAACTGTGAACATACATAATGGTAACACATTAAGTGTGTACCAAACACTACTCTGACACTGTGTTCATAGATTACAACAAAGCAGACAGGTCTATTCAGAGCCTTCTAAATGCAAATCCTGCAATCGTATGCAGCACATTCATACGCGAACATCTGCCAAGATGGTGCATTTGTTGGCTAATGTGAACTAAATATTTCAGGCTTTATTGAAGACCTGAATACCTTTCTATGTCTATGATATTGTGTACCATTAGTGCTAAACTTAAATGACAGTATAATTGAAATCTATTTAATGACTACAAGATATTAAAATAATTATTCAGCGAGGTAAAGGTTTTCTTACATACGCCTTGTTTCGGGAAACAAGGCCCTGCAAGCCTAGGTAGTTTTCTGACCTGTCCTGTTTAGAGAAGTAAAAAAAATAAAAACTGTGGGCAATATTAATAAAATACTAACTTTTTCCTGTAGCATCGCCCGCGTGGTGGTCGAAAAAACGAAACCCTTAAAAACCTTCTCAATGCGAAAACACATATAATGTGGCAACTTTCATGGTGATCGGTCAAACAGTGATGGAGTTTATCAATATCATACATAATTTTTGTTTTCTGAAGTTTGGAAATAAATTACTATTACTATTCTAACTAGGAGGTCCACGAGAAAAATGGGCTACCAGCACAACTAGCAGAGTGGGGTGACGAAAATAAAATGCAGGAAAAGGTTTATAATAATTGTTCCTCAATTTATGCCATTCTTTCGTGACTCTCCTTCAAAATTATGACACAAAGTTTGCGAAGACTGGCTTTGCTCTAAATACTTATTTAATTTTGTGTAAAATATTTCAGGGATGTCTATTTTCAACTCAGCCCACAAAATCAAGGTCGCTCAGCGCGCTAAAGGCTATATTGTTCAACGGGCTATGCGGAAGTTTCTTTGAAGGATAAAATCAGTAATGAATTCATCCGGAAAAGAACCGGAGTTACCGACATAGTTTGCAGAGTAAGCAAACTGACGTGGCAGTGGGCTGGCCATGTTTGTTGAAGGACTTATGGCCGATGGAGCAGTCGAGTCCTGGAGTGAAGACCGCGTATCGGCAAGTGTAGTGTGGGACGCCCCTCAGCAAGATGGACCGACGACCTTAAGAAAGTGGCTGCGACAGACTGAATGTGGAATACGGAGCACAGGGACTGCATGGTGGTGTATAGCATATCCCTATGTAGTCTATGGTGTATAGGCTCAGACCGACTGTCAGTGTCCACACTAATGTCTGTGTCTGTTTGAATGTCAGGCATTGTCTATACTTTACTAATATCATAACTTTTTTACAAAAAAATTTGGAAGTCGGTGTCTTTGGTTTTGTACCTATTTACGTTGTTTGCCACCGACTTTCGTTTCAGTTATTTTTTGTAAAATTGTTTTTATTTCTCGCTTTTTAGTGGGTCAGTTTGTAATTCATTTTGGTGCATAAATTGTTTGTCCACCATATTAAAGTAATCGAATCGCAAACCGTGAAATACTTATTGTAGAGTAGATCCGGTGGCCATCTGTGGTCTTCATCATCAGTTCCAATTTGCTAAATGGTGCTTTTCTAAAGCAACTGCACGAGTTATTTAAATAATACCCAAATCGCTATAGGTGTGCCTATAATATTTGAAGAGTTTCCTCGATTTCTCCAGGATCCCATCGTCAGATCCTGACCTGATGAAAATGGAACCATCTCAGAAGTATATCCTTATAAACAAAATAGTTATTTATGCAACAAGAGAGCAAAATGTTTTGTGCTGCGAGTGTTGATTTTGAATCCCGAGTAAGCTAAGGATTCTATAATTGAATCGTAACACACACAACTTTTCACCTTAGCAGCGAGAACATACAACATGTAAAAAATACCCTGTCCGATCCGTGAGGGTGTTGTTAGGTATTATTGTAATATTGAGCATATTTATGTGGAAATTTTCAGGAAAAAAGAAAAAAGAATCCCCACATTTTTTTTCAACGGTGAATTTTACCGGGTTATTACGTTGGGCGCGGGCGGCCGTCGTTTAGCGGGTGTCTAAGCTTCTATGTTATGACTTTGAAAATATGCAATTTTTTAATGAATTTGGGGTAATTTTGAAAATGTGAATTTTATATACCAATTTTTATCATCAATAATAATACTTAGTAAAAAAATTACTCTTTGGTAAAGTTACCTACTGCAGTGCCATATATGCCCTTTTCGGATCAGACAAGGTTTTTTTTACATAATCTTCATCACTTCGTATTTTTAACTTCATCGTTGTCTTATGTCGAAAAAAAAACGTGCGGTCGGGGGACCAGCTGTGCCGGGCACGAATTTCCTTCTCATGTATGATTTAAAACAGAAACAAAATTTTATATATCCAAGATGGCGGCTGCGAAAATTTTCAAATTTTTCTTCATGGGTATCATTTCTATGGTTTTCAAGGTTGCTAAAGCCAATAGTGAAGTCAAAATGTAAATCCAAGATAGTGGCTGCGAAAATTTTCAAATTTTTCTTCATGGGTATCATTTCTATGGTTTTCAAGGTTGCTAAAGCCAATAGTGAAGTCAAAATGTAAATCCAAGATAGTGGCTGCGAAAATTTTCAAATTTTTCTTCTTGGGTATCGTTTCTATGGTTTTCAGGGTTGCTTAAGCCGATAGTGAAGACAAAATAAAAATTCAAGATGGCGGCTGCGAAAGTTTTCACATTTTCGTCATGGGTGCCGTTTTCATAGTTTTCGAGGGTACTAAAGCCGATAGTGAGGTCAAAATATAAACACAAGATGGTGGCTGCGAAAATATTTAAGTTTTTACCATGGGTATCAAAGTCAAAGTAAATTTTAATTCAAGAAATCAAATTTATTTCAATTAGGCACAAAAAAGGCACTTATGAACGTCAACATTTACAAAAAAAAATCGTTAAATTCGTTAAAAAAATATCGTTTTCATAGTTTTCGAGGGAGGAGCTCGTGGCTAAGTAATAACTGCCGCACGGGTCGATCCGTCAGGTTAAGCTACGCTTGCCGGGGTTGGGCTGTGGATGGGTGACCATCTTTACGTACCGAGACTCCTCCGTGCCTCGGAAAGCACGTTAAGCCGTTGGTCCCGGCTGTCATTCGTGGATCTTTGACAGTCGTTACGGGTCGTCAGAAGCCCAAAAGTCTGACAACCAGTCTTACCAAGGGGTATCGTATCACCCAATTACTGGGTTGTGGAGGTCAGATAGGCAGTCGCTCCATATAAAATACTGGTATTCAGCTGCATCCGGTTAGACTGGAAGCTGACCCCAACGTAGTTGGGAAAAGGCTAGGCAGATGATGAGTTTTCGAGGGTTCTAAAGCCGATAGTGAGGTCAAAATGTAAATCCAAGATGACGGCTGTGAAAATTTAAAAAAAATCATCTTGGGTGTCGTTTTCATAGTTTTCGAAGGTTCTGAAGCCGATAGTGAGGTCAAAATGTAAATCCAAGATGGCGGCTACGAAAATTTTCAAATTTTTCGTCATGGGCATCGTTTTCATAGTTTTTAACGCTGCTAAAGTCGATAAAGAGGTCAAAACGTTAATCTAAGATGGACGACTGCAAAAATTTAGTTTTGGTTTTAAATCATACGTGAGAGATGAGGGTAGGACCGCACACGTTTCTTTTTCTCATAGAGGGTGATGAAAAGTAGAGTGTTCACCTCGGGAGCAACACTACGAGTATTTTAAGCTCGAGTGACGTACTTTGAATCCCTCGCTTCGTTAAGGATTCTACTTTACTCTAGAATCCTTCACTCCCTAGGCAAACAATATACTATTGCAAACCCGTCTATACAGGGTGTTTGGCGCATGGACCGACACAATTTTGGGATTTTTTTTCATTTTAAAAAAATAATCATATGTAACCAACCGTGACATTTGGGACAAAGGGTGTATGGGTAGAACCTAGCTAATGACCTCCCAAATCCTCGTATATGACGGAGTAATGCCCAAAAAAAAATTGATAACGTCCTCCTTTTGGAAGTAGGTTAAAAATATACTTTATTAGAACACCGAAAACGAATGTGTGAAGCTACTTAAATCGCTTTATAGCGATTTGTAGCTTCATACACTTTATAACACTTACTAGACCATTCAGTGTAGGTTATGAAAAATAAAACCAGAACAAGATACTTTATTTATTTATTTTATTATTTATGTACACACAGAAAAATAGATATAGATAAGACATAATTATGAGTACAAAGGTACTGCTTATTTCTTAAGAAATTTCTTCCAGCAGACCTGCGACAGGAGAAATGAGAAAGAAATGTAGACAATAGTGTGTGAGAACAAGAAGAGAAAAAAATATTAATGCTTTTTAATCGAAATTTAGCGAACAGGCATTTTGGCAACCCTATGCTGCAGGAACATAACAAACCAAGAAGAGTATCCACTATATTGTACCTGGCTTTAAATACAAATCGTTTCACGTCCGTCAGAATTGGGCAACAACTGTTCATGCTCGTCGTATTTATTACTCAAACGAACACAAAACGGGATGAGTATTTTGCAACTGACGCTCAACTTTGGCCCGAGTCGCTCCAATTTGTGAAGCATCGTGTGAGATTAATCAAATAAAGAAATGTGAGAAGGCATAGACTAGAATTCTAGATCAATTTGATTGGTTAGGTCGATCTACGTGTCGTACGGCCAAATTTGAAATCAGAAAGAAAATGCGTAATATTTCGCAGTGTAAAAAAGAAAAAGTTTTTTCAACTTTCAGCGGTTTCTGGTCTTACCAGACACCGCTGAAAGTGGAAAACACTTTTTTTTTTACAAAAAGGAGTATTTTTTGGAAGGTAGTTTTTTTTAAATGGTTTTTTTTATTTTATTTATTTATTTATTAATCACCAACTTGCGCTAACATACTTTTTATTTCATACTTTTTAGTTGTGGTACCTACGCCTCACAAATTCGAATACCACTACCTGCTATGTAAATAATAGTGACAGGAAGTTAGTTTAACATCATCCTTAAAATAATACTAAATGGCAAAAATACGTAGTAATGAAGCTAACTCAAAAAGTACCCAAGCAAAGTTAATCAAATTGATATGGGAAGAATTTTGCAAATTCAATTCAAATCTTTATTCCCGTCATCAATTCAACATCAATCATTCAATCAATTTTACATCCGTCTTTCTATGATGGAGATATGTATAAAACATCAAAATGAAGAACCTCCTCCTTTTTTTTAAGCCGGCTAAAAATCCAACGGCGTGTTTAATTAGGTATTCGTTTAGGTGTCACCTAGTTTTACTGAAAACGGGCATCGGGACTGTTTTGCCACGTCATTCATTCAAAGTTCGTAGTTTTTGTTAAAAGTTACGGTGTCAGGTCAAATAGGCGATGAATTGTGCGAATGTGGATATCAGAATGACCCTTCACGTTGCACTTACTTAGTTTATTACACGAACACAGAATACTGAATACGCGAAAGTCTGTAGCGTTCTGAGACATCATATACATTCATATTTCGCACACGTATAATTTGGTACTTACTGTCCACTTAAACTTAAATATGAGAAGATCCATCAAATAGGCCATAATAAGGTCAAGTTCACGCAACGCAATGCGTAACCACCATAATGACAGATTATAGCAAATTGTGATACTTTTGACCTCTGGGTCTTTGATGTACGGGAGCTTTCTGTGAGATATTCTATTATTAAACTTATGAATCTTGTAATATTGTAGTCAATTTTCCAGTATGTGACAAATCACTGGCAATTCAGCCGTGGTTTGACTGACTGAATCCATTTTAGTAGGTACCTATCTATCTACCCTTTCAGTAGGCAGTGTTAGTTTAACAGATGTTGATGCGCATTCAAAAGTTCTCGGTGTTCTCTAACTTTGGAATTTTCTAAAATGCTTATTGTTGGACTCAATGTCCTACGGTATTCTGCTGTGGGGCAAAGCTGCAGATATTCAAAATATATTTGTCCTCCAAAAACGAGCTATTCGAGCAATTTACCAGCTAGGTGCCAGAGTTTCTCTGAGAGATTTTTTCAAAGATATCGGTATTCTCACAGTGGCATCACAATACATCTTCGCCAACATCTTATATATTAGGCAAAATATACACTTATACACTAAAAACAGTGATATTCACAATGTTAACACAAGAAGTAAGGATAAATTACGTGCTCCCTTCACCGGCTTCATAAGGTTCATAACTCATTTGTTGGGCTTGGTATAATCTTTTATAACAAGCTACCCTCTTTTTTGCTAGATTTGCCTTTTAATGCGTTTAAAACTAAATTAAAGTCCAACCTTTGTTCAAAGGCATACTATTCTATCAACGACTACTTAAATGATAAGAATAGTTGGTCGCTGTGATTAACTCAAGACAATGTTTAAATGTTCTTTCTCCAGAATTAGTTTACCTACTGACAGGTTATATGAGTTTATATAATTGTTTATAATTTTACTATATAAGTCAATTTATTTTAATTTATTGTTGACATAATCTACTCATTACAATATTTTTTTATGAGTTGTATTGCAATATGTGGTTAGCTAGCGACTTCGACAATTATTTATTTTGCCTCGATGGTCCTAGTTTATCAATTATAACTTCTAGTTACAGCTATATGTAAGCGAGCACGCCCTTTATGCCTGGAGGCTTTATTTTCTTTTTTTTAGATATTGTGTAATTTTAGTTATTTTTATTTCTGCTTGAGTATAGTTCTCGATGCTTTTGGTTCGTATATTGGCGTGTGCTAGCTGTCATATGGCTATTAATTATAGCTATTTAATTTATAATTTAAATTATTTTTTGCGTATTGTAAATTGTCTTGCATACTATTGTATAGAATCATTTTTTACTTATTTTTTTCTAACTGAACAGACAGCTGTGCTGCTGGGGAGTTTGTTGCGCCACTTTTTCTTCCCAGCAAAAGCACTAGGAAGTGGTGAAGGGTGGGCCTTTTGGGGGACTGTCTTATGTAATTTTGACGTTCGAAAAGTGCTGATTCTCAGCCTAGTTTGAATAAATGACTTTTGAATTTGAATTTAAATGAATTCTTTGTCAAACTGAACTGAATTCAACTGATCGAAAATTGAAGTCAGCATTTTATTTGGCTGACCCTTGAACATCATAACCATGACGATTTTGATACAGCCAGAGATAAAAACCATTTACAAAACTTTTGTTTTTACATTCTAGTGGTAGGCACATTAAATCATGCTTATGACCCGTCACGGGTTAAACAGGGTCACAATTAATGCCAATTGGAACATTACATGACATGATATTACCTACTTTTTTTATTGAAAGATGTTATTTGCTCGGCTCGTAACTTGGTACAATTGAAATTTTAGGCCACTGCATGCACCTTGACTACTTTTTTTTATTGAGAATTAGGAATTAACCAATATAAATTATATTCTTAATCGAAGCTACAGGGTGTTTCGCGTAATTCGTGCAAATTCCATGACTTTTCTAAATTTCAAATTAATTGTCGATTAACTTTGTTATTTTTTCTAATACCATTAACATACGTATAATCCATCAATATTTTGTGGTTTACACCTTCTTTCTATAGACAACAATGAAATTATTGTCATAACAAAAATCAGAATGAGACGGTAATGAGAAAGTTAACGAAGGGAATGATTTTAAGACGTTAAGTGAAGGCATAGAGCTGCGAGGGTAATGAAGATAAATGGAAGGAAATGATACAACATACTGTGACACAAATATGCATTTTTTTATATTTAAAATTCAATTAACTTAATTGCTGTAATTAAATTAAACTACCTGCTAGATCGGTGCTTATTTAATCAAAACATAATATTGGCCATTTCTCCTTGCCTTTTTAATAAATTTATACGTATCTATATTTTTTTTATTTTTTTGGAAGCATGAGATCAAAATCAAATTTAATGTCCTTATTAAAAAGAACTAAAAATCAGGCTTACTATTAATTTAAACAAGAATAAACTTATTTAATAAGTATTTTAAATGAAAAAAACAACAGTTTTTATCATTCATCTTTCGTTTTAGAAAATATTCATATCATCATCATCATCGTTGTCACTCCAAAAGTTAGGCAGTCTTTTTTTCTTCTCCATCTCACACATTTGGTCTTTATTTTCTTTGGTATCAACTTCATTATCATTCTTACAGATAATGAATTTCTCAAAATCTGTTTGATAAGTATCTGTTTTCATTTTAGCAATATTCTCCTTATTAATATAAAACTTTCTATTTACCCAATCAGTCACATTAATATCCGATAGTATCTTGACTTTCGGTGAGCACGGTTTGTCTGAAGATTTATCTTCGAAGTTGATCGATGGGTCGGAACGAGTAATTGAAAAATTAGTATCGTTTATTTCTTGGATAAGTTCTGGTGTTGTATTCTCATCGAGGAAACTCTGGAATTGGTTAGTATTGACGTCTTCGTAAGAAGGAACATTATAATGTCCAATATGTTTGCCGTGACTGCAAATATCTTTATTGCCACACAGAAAACAACTTAATTTCCTTAGACTAATTTTAGAGCACCCATATGACCAAAGAGCTTGATGCACCATTATTGTACCTTTGGCTGCTTTTAGGGCTTGGGGAAAACTTCTTGCTTCAATGTCACTTCTTGTAACAATGCGAATCGCAATCTTCACTCTAGGTCTGAGATAGGCTAAAAATGTTTCTAATGAGTCCACGTCACCGCCAAAACGCACGACTTGATCTGCTGTTCGTTTGAGAACAGCACCAACTCCGTCTGGCGCCCCTTTGCCATGTCCAGCTTCTAAGTAGTTCCAGGTCACAGATTTTAGTTGCGGAAAATCACGATACAGTTGGCTAATCATGTAAAAAATAAAGCGATTTCTATATTGGCTTGTTGGGCTGTCAGAAATGAAATGAACTGTGTCAATTTGGGATGAAATCTCCGATACATACCCAATGGTCGGTAATAAATGTGCCCAGATAGCAGCAGCATCGTGTTGGGTACATTCACTTACAGTGCAAAAACTATATTGTTTTTGAATTCCAACTTCTGGATCAATCAAGTAGATGACACATGTGTGCAGTGACAACTGCATTCTACTACCACCAAAGTGAAAACTTTGGATTTCTTCATTATATTTAACGCAGTAGTTTTCGCTGAAGTCAACGTGAACCACTGCCTCTTGTGGAGTAAGATTATTTTTAAGCTCTTTAATATTTCTATACTGAGTCAAGATATTAGTGCAGTGTTTCATATACCCCACAAGAGTGTCTTCTAATTGGAGTATAATGTTTCGTGGAAAATCATATAATGTTCCTTTTTTTGTTACTAATTTGGTTTTCTCCTCATCTTTAACATAGTATTTTTCAGAGCAACTACACCACTGATAATATTTGATTTTTCGGTCATTCTGGAATTCGGCGTAATCTAAATTTTTCAATTGACATTTTTCACATGATCGATTCAAACAATTTTCATCATTAACGTTGCAACATAAGCTTTCTAAAATACCTGTCCCGTTAGATTCTTTTAGTATCTTATTTGTATTAAGACATTTTATCAACAAATCCATATTAATGTGAACTTTGCAAGCACACGTATTTCTGCTGGAATCCTTTGGGTATAAAACCCAAAACGGGCGATATTTACAAAAAGTTTGATAAGTTACCTTGAGATTCGAATGATGCGTAAACTTTTTATATAGGTTAGTTAAAGTGTCTGTTAAATATCTTTTTTGTTTCCTTATTTTCTTTTTAGTTATGTATTCTTTTTTATCAGCTGCAATTCTAGTCACTTCATCATCGTCAAAAAACTCCAAAATTAGTTGCTCTGTCAAGTTTTCACTCTTAGCTGTTTTATTTTCTTTTTTATCTCTTACTGTGAATGTTTTTGTTTGTGTCAATAACTTATATTTTTTGAATTTTTCTCTTTCTGTCATAACCACATTAGAGAAGTCTTTCTTTTCTTTTTTTCTCAGGCACTTGTAGCCTTCCCCAACACTTCTTGTAAGAATTTCACCAAATATTAGTTTCTTTTTAATTTCTTCACGCTTTTCTATGTCCACATTTGCTACCAAATGTTCTATTTTTTCTTCAGTCGATGCAATTACATTTTTTCTTTTATTTTTCATTACTCTATAGAGCATTTTCCTAATGGCATCTTTCTGTTTCTTCGTTTTTTCAATTTCTCGTTTCAAAATGCCTATTTCTTTTTTATGTTGGTAGCGAAGCTTTCTCAGAAGAACATCCTTTTTTAGAAATTTTTGACAAGAATTACTATTGTTGGAACCCACACCATTTAAAGATGAACTAGGTATGGGGCTCAGAGCTGGTCGAGCGAGAGGATCTTGTTCAGCTGGGAGTGCCTCAGTGTCACTATTTGGTGGAGAATTATCTAGTAACAACTGCTGAATAGCTTTTTCTTTCCTTTTTCTTTCATAGTGACGTTTCGAATTAAGTCTCCATGTTTTTCTTTGAACTCTCAACTGTCTAGGTGTCATATTTTCTGCACTATTTATTTTTCTCTGTTCTTTTCTTTTAAGGTATCTTGCTCTTTCTTTTGACTTCAGTTCTGCATACTTTTCGGGATCTTTCTTAATTTCCGCATACTTTTTTTTTTTTTGTAACCGGTCGCGTTCTCGTTTCTGCTCTAATGTTTGTTTGGTTTTCCTTGGCATTCTTAATAATCTGTAAAAACAAATATAATATTAGAGCTCCTGTCATTTATAATTAAGCGTCATAAAAAGTTTTAAAATTACACTCACCTGATATCTTTAACCAACATCAAATAACAAAATAACAAGTATTCATTTTTTATTATAATATAAATTACTACTGGTGGGACTAGAGCCCGCGACCACACCGAAGTTGACAAACATAATTATATTCACAAGGTTTGCACAGTGAAAAATAAAAAATAACTGACATAAAAATGTTTCTAATTGCCATCGTTTTGACCTCATTACCATCGCTCAAAAAAACGACGGTAAACGAAGGCAGTGAGGAAGAAGGTAATGAGGTTTGAATCCTTTATCTAATTTTTTCCTAATTAATATCAAAATTAAGAACCTAATGCATATTCTAAACTACGAAGGTAATTATTAGAAATAATAATTAGCTACAGAGTAAACAAAATCATAAATACTCACGTAGTAATACTGACGATAGGAAGGAGAACGATTCTAGAATAATCACCTTCCTCGAAACTACACACGAAAATATTTTTTTACCACGACCAAGCGCCCACTCGCTACGACGTTTGCTGGGTGAGTGGGTGACTGAGACGTGTGCGGGGCGCAGCATGGGGCTTTTGCAAAAATTTTAAGCGCATAGTAGACTGTAATTTAGATTTTCTTTCAAACCGATGGTAATCAGAAAAAAAATATGTTAAAAGTTTGATGAAATAAAATTTTATTATATTGTGGATTTATTTTTATTTTTTTAGGTGTAAACGATGTGCTTTTTAATACAGTTTCTTGGTATGGTTACTGTGTTTATTTTTAAAATTGATAATTTTGGTTAAAAAGCAAATGTATTTACGAGAATAGTAAATGGACAACGAAGGAAATGAGAATTTATAAAGTTTTTTATGTACAGTTTATTAATTACGTTATTTGGATCTGTAAATGTTACATGCATGTAAGCATAACTTTATTACGTTTGGTTTTCTTTAAAAGGAATGTAGATTTATAACGAATAAGTAAAGATTTTTTTGACTGGACGTGTAATATGCACGAAAAATGAGAAACACCCTACAAATCAAAGCTACTGAAAATACTGCTGATGTAATGCCATGAATGCCATTCCATAGAATAGAAAACAGTCCGTATGTTTGCCCTCACTGGTATTGTAGGGATAAGTAGTGATCAGTGTTAGTATATATTATTATAGATCAGTCGTACTCGTATATCAGTGAAGATCACACGGAAATAACAATATCAGAAAAATTATGATTATTTCAAATATGTAACTAATCACAAAGGCAGACCTCGTTAAGCATAACTGCAGGTTCCTACTATCAAAAATCTAAACCACAAAGTCGTTTATAATATTTGTGATATATTTTGTCATCCGCCAAGGATTCACGTTATGCTTTTAATTCAGATAACCAAAGCGTTTGACATCGAAACGAGAGTGATCATTTGAAGAGTGAGTGAAACAGCTGAAGATGCTATCATTTCTGTATATGGACATAGATCATTTCCCTCTTATGTTTAAATAAATCAGTTAATAAGATAGTGAAATAATGATGTCGTGTCCCAAAAAATAGTTTTCGGTATCTTGCAGAAGAAGAGCTCGTGGCTAAGTAATAACAGCCGCACGGGTCGATTCATTAGGTTAAGCTACGCTTGCCGGGGTTGGTTCGTGGATGGGTGATCATCTTTACATACCGAGATTCCTCCGTGCCTCGGGTTCCGGCTGTCATTCGTGGATCTTTGACAGCGTTACGAGTCGTCAGAAGCCCGAAAGTCGGACAACGACTCTTACCACGGGGTATCGTATTATCCAGTTGCTGGGTTGTGCAGGTCAGATAGGCAGTTGCTCCGTGGAAAATACTGGTATTCAGCTGCATCCGGTTAGACTGGAAGCCAACCCCGACATAGTTGGGAAAAGGCTAGGCAGATTGATTAATCTTGCAGAAGAAGATAACAATAGTGGCTTATGGACAGCAACAGAGGAATCTTTGCATGTAGGCTCTTTAGCGCAAGCACAATATTATTAGTTACAAGACTCGGCAACCAACGAACGAAGACTTGAAGAAGGTTGCAAAGAAGAGTGGTTGGGTACGGAAGAAAAAGGACCAGTATAAGACGCAAATTATAAGCACTGTGAGGTTGTCTTTTTTAGTACTACGAGGACCAGTCGTTGTGGCGATCTGAGAGAGGTATAAGTAGGTTAGCAATTAACAGTTTCGGGTTTACATTAGTAATGATAAGAATATGAATACAAAATTATTATAATTGCAGTTTAGAGATAGTTACAATAATATTAAGTTAATTATTGTTTATCGTTATCTCCGTTTGGAATACGAACCGGATCATGTTGCGTGACAAAACGTCATTACGAGCGTCACCTGCGCCGCCGCCGGTGCTCGATATCATCTCATGAGAATTGTTCCGATTAAACACAGCTATGACTGCTTTGTTACGTCACTACGTACATTCTGTAAAAGGATGCAGGTTTAATAGCAAGAACTTATTGTTAATAATACGAGTTCCGACGCGGAACTAACGCGGCAGAAACAGTTTGCAATATCAATGTTGCGTTTGGAGAGGGGACTGCTAATGAACGCACCGTGCGATTTTGGTTTAAACGCTTTCGTGATGGAAACTTTGATTTGAAGAACGAACCACGTGGAAGACCACAGGTGAATAACAATGAATTGAAAGAGATGGTGCAAGCCGATCCGAACCAAACTACCCAGGAATTAGCGGCATGGTTTAACGTTACCTTACCAACAATATTGACTCATGTGCGTCAAATCAATAAAAAAAAAAGAGAAATGGGTGCCTCATGATTTGACTGATCTGCAGAAAGAAACGCATGTTGAAACTTGTGTTGCCTTGTTGAATCGATACAGAAATGTAGGAATATTGGATTGAATTGTGACATGTGATGAAAAGTGGATTCTTTACGATAACCGTAAGCGAAAAATGCAATGGCCGACCCCAGGTCAAATGCCGGAACAGTGTCCTAAAGCAAAGCTTACGAATAAAAAGGTAATGGTAATTGTTTGGTGGTCTCAGCATGGTGTTATTCACTATAGCTTTCCCGATCTGGTCAAGCAATAACGGTAGATATCTACTGTGCCGAACTCCGAACAATGATAGCAAAACTAGCAGTGAAACAGCCCCGACTCATGAATCGATCTTCTCCATTATTGCTGAATGATAACGCGAGACCTCATACAGCAACCGTTTTAACTCTACGGGCACTGCAATTAGAAACCATTCGTCACCCTCCGTATTCGCCAGACCTTGCTCCAACGGACTACCATTTTTTTCGTGATTTGGAAAATTTTCTATGTGATGAAAAGTTTTCTTCTCAGGAGGCAGTACAAAATGCTTTCACACAGTTTGTCGAATCTAGATCACGAGAGTTCTATCGTAAAGGCATAAATGACAGCAATGTATATGGATAATAATGGTAATTATTTTGATTAAATAAAAATGTCAATTAAAAAAAAAAAAAAACTATTTTTTGTACAGACAGCACATCAACCTACTACAATCTGTCAAATTTATTTAATATATTTTCAACTTTATTGCTACAGCTTAAGGTTCAAAGTTCGGCAATTTCATACTTTAACCCCTAATACTTAGGGGTTCATTTCTTTGTTCCAGTTAAAATTGGACTTCTGGGCGAATATCGGATTATTATGATATTGTCAAACAACTAGAGCAAAGTGGTTAAAGAAGCTAAACTGCCAAAACATTTTACCAACTGTGTTGGGGTCGGCTTCCAGTCTAAGCGGATGCAGCAGAATACCAGTATTTTACATGGAGCGAATGCCTATCTGTTCTACGATGTAGCGTTTGGAAGGCCTCCCACAAGATGGACCGATGACCTTGTAAAGGCCTCAGGAAACCGCTGGATGTGGGAAGCACACAATCGGTCGAAGAGGCGGTGCTTGGATGTCCAGCAGTGGACGTCTTTAAGCTGAAATGATGACGATGACTGCCTATCTGACCTCCATAACCCGTAACTAGGTAATACGATACCCCTTGCTAAGACTGGTTGTCAGACTTTCGGGCTTCTGACGACACGTAACGATCATCAATGATCCACGAATGACAGCCGGGACCAACGGCTTAATGTACTTTCCGAGGTACGGAGGAGTCTCAGTATTCTTAAGATGGTCACCCATCCACGGATCAACCCTGGCAAGCGTAGCTTGACCTGATCGACCTGTGCGGCTGTTGTTAGCAACGAAATCCTTCTTAGCCACTAGCTCCTCTAACAGAAGCCATTAGCTAGTCTTTGGAAAAACTAAAATTGTATTTCTAATGTTTTGATAACGTCCTGGTTTCCCCAATATCCGTATTCTGACTATTCTCTATTATCCTTTTTTTTTTTGGTTTTGAAATTATCCCCACGCCTCCCGCCCTGGGCGGAGCAGGAGGGCGTGTCAGACTCTTACTGACTAAAACCCACCCGTGTTCCTTCAGTGGCCTGTATGTTGCCAGGGGCCACAGTATCCCTTTCGGACTTTCCCGCGACCCCTACAGCTCTCTATTATCCTCATAAATCTATTCGTATTCTCACTGAGTGGACAGGTTTTCTGAAAAGGATCAAATAGGGAGTATAAACTAAACCCCACAAAAAGGAAAAAAGAAATCACGTAATTAAAAACAAAACATTCTTAATAATTATATACCTACTACAAGACTTAATAATAGACCCATCGATCAAGTCACCTGCGCATGAGTCAATGCTTTTACTCATAGGTCAAAATTAGATCATGTTTAATAGTTACAGACTGTATGACGGCTTTAATGGTACGCATGCCTTTAAGGCTGTGACCTACTGGGTCATAATTATATATATTTATAAAGCGTTTAGTTCACAATCTAATTATAAAACCAAATGCCAGAGAGGTCAAGTGAAATTTGGTTTTTTGTTTGTTTCATCAATTCATCATTCTGTATGAGGTTATGGAATCGAGCCTTGTTTTTAAATCATTGTATCACATAACATATTGTATTATAACATCCGGTTCGGCAGAGGTGTATCTAATCTACTTTTAGCACACCTACATTTCGGCAGAACATTTCAGTCCTATGTAATATTTGGACACCCTCCAGGGTGTAGGAATTTTGATAAAATAAGAAGTCAAAAATGTAAATAAGTTGAAAACAAAATTTGATTATACCTAATTCGTTTTATAAATTAACAGACACTTAACACCAATTCTCCAGCCTAATCCCCATAGGTCCGCAGGCCAGCAAACAAAAAACCGATCAGAATCATTGTTATACAATGTTCTTTCACCCAAGCCAGTTCAGCTGGCCGACCGCCGACTCTACAGCAGTATTAATGTAATATTAGTTCACAGTAGGCAAGAGATGGATCTATACGCCCCAAATAGCTCCATCTCTTTCTCACACACACAGTCACAGGTCAACTGAAACCCCGTAATCTGAGTTATTGTGTCGACATAATTTTAATAAATCTTAGCGCCTTTACTGCAGTTCTTTAAAGTTTTAACAATTGAACAATAGATCCGTATCAGGTAAATTATCGATTTCTTATTCGATTATCGAGTGTGAGCATACAATCGATTCCATAGTCAATGCCGTATCGTGTTGACATGTTTTATGACAGGCAATGAACTTAGATAATAATTTTCTATAGATTTTCTGGGAATTTTGGGAAAAAACTTAACATAATCTTATTGCGTGGTCCTCGTCATTGTTTTACGAGGGAAAACTTTGGTCCTTCCAGACGTAATGAAAAGTTAAGAGAAGGGAGCGATTGTAACAATAATCTATGATCTTGACGTAAGTAACAATATTTTTTAATAACATTGAAAGACAAAACTGAATGTGAGTAGGAGTACCACGCAGGCTACGTAGAACACACGACTGTTTTGTTTATTTTTTTTTAACCACTTCGGTGAAGTTCTTGGCCTGCATCTCACCTGATGGTAAGTGATGATCAGACCGAAGCTGGAAGCGAGCTTCACCTGGAATCCTCAACCACGGAGTAGCTGGCTATCTTACCTCTAACTGCCGAAACACAACAATGCACTTAACATTGTTGTTATGGCGACAGACTTAAATAAGATGGTAGTAGCTAGCCAGGCGGACTTAGAACAAGCCCTACCACCCGAACCAAACCGAGCAGAAAATTTTGCCCACTCCGGGAATCGAACCCGGACCTGTGGGTCTTAGACAAGTGGTCTAACCAATAGACCACAGAGGCGGTTACTTTATAACTGTCTGGCGGTTTTGAGTTGATATCTACTTTTTATGTGGCCTCCCCAAATGTTGTCCTGCAGATCTGGGTAGCGTCGTGTGACGGATCGTTGAGGTCCCTAAAATAGGGTTGAGATACACGATAAATGAAACATGCATGCCGACTATCGGGACAGATCAACTCAAAGCTGCAATTGGCTCTTTCTTCAAAAGGCCCTTCCAGACATGGCTCTTGGGACTTACAATTAGCCCTGATTAGTCGGTGGGCTAATTGTCATTGACTCTTAAATAATCTTAATAATATAATGTTTGGTCTTTAAGAGAGACCTATGAATTTTTTCGGCATTTCTTCTCTGGGATCAGTCAGCAAGTAAATGCCGGCGCCGTCATGTTTTAAAATATTTACCAAAAAATGGACGTTTAAAAAGTAGCAATAAACATAATTTCATCAACTGGGAATAAATTATTGGTAAAATCAGAGAAATTCGGACTTAATATCTTAGGCAAAATAAAAGTTGCACGTAGGTGGCTGTGTGTGATGGTGACGTGAGAAGTCACGAACTTTCAAAATTAACTGTTGACTGTTTCCCTAATTTGACCATTAAGGGGCCTGCAGACAGGTGCGACGCGTCAGTGTGAAGCGACTCTAGTAGAACAATTTCCAGAATCGCGTCGCACCGTCGCATCATTGCGTCGCGCCTTTCCGCGCGAGCCTTTATTTGTATTTCTAAATTTTATTAACCATTAGTACATATCTAATAGACGCTAAACTTACAACGGAAGAAAACATAGTGCTAAATACTATTTCAGTCTCGTAGAGTTTATGGTTTTAAAGTAGGTGCCCCAATCTCTTGGATATTGATTATGAAAATTCAAGGTCGGCCTGAAAATAAATAAAATAATAAATAATAAAATAAAATAAGTGGGGACAGTACAACACAACTTAGATGTAGCATGAATTTGAAAATTAGCATTCATTCATTTCAATTTTACGAATGTATTTGGTTATATGACTTTACAAGTTATCGCGTTTGCGTAAAGATCATTTTCACATAAAGTAGTAATAAAGATAGGTAATTTTGAAGGCTTTTTTTTTTTTTTTTGGGGCTGGGACATCATCAAATGACTTCTCCCGCTCTGGGTGGAGCGGAAGGGCGTGTCAGACTCTTACTGACTAAAACCCACCCGTGTTCCTTCTGTTGCCTGTGTAATGCCAGGGGGCCACGGTATCCCTTTCGGACTTTCCCGCAACCCCGGCAGGCAATGGTCTCATTGGACCCCTTCACTTGCTGACATCTCTTTGAGACGCGCGTGGAACACAACGCGCCGTCGACCCGGGCTTGGTCCTTACCGGACGGCGAGCTACCCATTGCTCACCGTCCGCAAGCCCGCGACTACGATGCCGGGAATCGGCAATCGATTCCCGACGCCCAGGGCGTCTCCTCCCGCGGCGGCTAGGGGCATGAGGGTGCGAATTTTGCCTCTCCCTCGCGCGTTCCGCCTCCTTCTTCGCGAGCATTACTGCTTCGCAGAAGGAGGTGACGGCCTCCCATACCCTCTCGCTCCGTACCATGGCCTGGACCAGGGCCGGACGCTAGAGATCCCCGCTACCAATCGCCTCCACGAGGACACGGTGGTGCTCTGCCCAAGCCGGGCATACCTCCACCGTATGCTCCACCGTGTCCTCCGGGCGATCCACGCAGTGATGACACCCAGGCGTTTCCTCCCGCCTGATGCCGAACAGGAACCTCCCGAAACAGCCGTGTCCGGTGAGGACCTGCGTCAGGCGGAAGGTGAGGACGCCTTGGCGCCTCTCTAGCCACTCCTCAAAGAGGGGACTTATCGCCGCAATAGTGGCGTGCCCAGCACTGGGTTGTGACAATCGCACTCTCCATGACGCCATGAGATCCCGTCGGAGCTCTGTCCGCTGTGCCGCGATTTCTCGCGGCATCGGAGTCAAGCCCCGGCGTTTCGCCTCCTCGCGACTCTCCCAAATATGCGCGAGGACTTTTGCCTCCAGATCCCATGGCGGCAATCCGGCAAGGAGGCTCGCCGCCTCACCGGAGACCGTGCGGTATCCCCGGACCAGCCGGGTGGCCATGACCCTCTGGGACGCGTTCAACCGGCGGGCAGGCCGCCGCCGCCGCCTCAACGAACGCGCCCACACCGGTGCCCCGTACAGAGCCATGGACCGCACGACCCCCGCGTATAGCCACCGGCAGGAGGCGTTTGGACCCCCAGATTGGGCAGGAGCCGCTTCAAGGCAGCCCCGGCCCACTCGAGTCTGGGAGCCAAACGTCGGAAATGCTCCACGAAGTTCCACCGACTGTCGAGGACGAGTCCCGGGTACTTCATCGTCGACTCGACGCCGATGTGAACCCCTCCTACCGTTATCTGGGAACCCGACGGTGGCGCGTTCCGAGGACCATGAAAACACATGGCCTCGGACTTGTGCAATGCCACCTCGAGTCCCAACTGCCGGATTCTAGCTACGATTGTCGCAACCCCGTGTGTCGCTAGTTCGGCCGCCGCCTGGTGCGACCTCCCCTGCGCCAGGACCAACGTGTCATCAGCGTAACAGACGACGTCGACATCCAGGTTATCGTCAACGACGACGATAACCTGGATGTGTTAATCCAGGTTATAAACTATCTGTGTGCCAAATTTTATCCAAATCCGTTCAGTAGTTTTAGCGTGAAGAAGAGACAAACATACAAACTCACAAACTTTCGCCTTTATAATATTAGTTAATTGATAAACTATTACCATCGAGGTAATAGTTATTTGTGCAACAAGAGAGCAAAGTTGTTTTTTGCTGCGAGTGTTGATTTTGAATCCCGAGTAAGCGAAGGATTCTATAATTGAATCACGAGCTTAGCGAGTGATTCTAGGTTAGAATCCTGAGCGCTGCGAGGGATTCAAAGACACGAGATGCAAATAACTTTGCTCTCGTGTAACACATACAACTTTTCACCTCAGCAGCGAAAACATACAACATGTAAAAAAAAACCGGTCCGATCCGTGAGGGTATTGTTAGGTATCGTACTGTGACCATATTTATGTGGAAATTTTCAGGAAAAAAGAATCCCCACATTTTTTTTCAAAGGTGAATATTACCAAAATTTACGTTTGGTGCGAGCGTACGAGTTTTGCAAATTTTTTATGGATTTGGGGTAATTTTGGAACTAAAAATGTGAATTTTAAATACCAATAACTCTTTTACTATAAATAATAATAAAAAAATACTCTTTTGTAATTTTACTTCAGTACCACATGCTCTTTTCGGATCGGACAAGGTTTTTTTTTTACATAATCTTCATCACGTCGTATTTTGCAGCCACCATCTTGGATTTACATTTTGACCACACTATCGACTTAAGCACTCTCAAAACTATGAAAACGATACCCATGATAAAAACTTGAATATTTTCGCAGCCACCATCTTGAATTTATATTTTGACCCCACTATCGGCTTTAATACCCTCGAAAACTACTAAAACGACACCCATGACGAAAATGTGAAAATTTTTGCAGCCGCCATCTTGAATTTTTATTTTGACTTCACTATCGGCTTAAGCAACCCTGAAAACCATAGAAACGATACCCATGAAGAAAAATTTGAAAATTTTAGCAGCCGCCATCTTGGATTTACATTTTGACTTCACTATTGGCTTTAGCAACCTTGAAAACCATAGAAACGATACCCATGAAGAAAAATTTGAAATTTTTCGCAGCCGCCATCTTGGATTTACATTTTCACCTCACGATCGGCTTTAGCACCCTTGAAAACTATGAAAACGACACCCATTATGAAAAATGTAAAAATTTTCGCATCCGCCATCTTGGATTTGCATTTTGACCAAATTCACATTTACTATCTTACTCCGTCTTTCTTTCTCTTTGAATCAGAATAAGACAGTCGCAAGCGCCTTTTGCCGTGACGATTTCTGCCAATGCACTCTTACCGCAAGCCGCCTATTATAGAACTTCGTTCAAAAAAAAAACAGAATTTAAATAAAACCTTATCCATAAGTGAATCCGAACGTTTTATTGTTTGTTTCATTTTTGGGCCTACTAGAGGAATTTTGAAATCGAACTTCGAATCGACTTGTTTCTATCTCTCGTTTTTTTCGTATCGAAGTGAAAGTGACAAAACTAATTGAAGTTCAAATCTTTAGAATTTTGTGAGTAGACCCAACACTGTTCACGGCATTTAAAAAAAATATTTAAAAAGTTACTTTGTCTCACGCTCGCAGCAAAATCGAATTTTGCTCACTGTTTTTTGACAGCAAAACCTGCTTGTTTGAGGTGCTGAGGTGAAAAATAAATAATTGTCGAGGTCGCTAGCTAATATTGCAATACAACTCATTAAAAAAAAACGAGTAGATTATGTCAACAATAAATTAAAATGAAATTAATAGTTATTTGTTATACAAGAGTGCCAAGTTGCTTTTTAACCGCGTGTTCAATTTTGATGACCGAGCAAGCGAAGGATTCTAAAATTGAATCACGAGCGCAGCGAGTGATTCAAAATTAGAATCCTGAGCGTTAGCGAGGGAATCAAAAGAGCACGAGGTGAAAAATCTTTGCACTCGAGTGCAACACGTAACTTTTCATTCCACCTCAGCGAGGAAATGACTAAATGCAAAAAAAAAAACGTTTGCGCATTATTAACAGTTTCAGTCAATTCTGTTGGCGTCAAGCAAACTTCCTCGTCGCTAGAATCACTCATTTTAGTTTTTTCACTTGTTTTCAAGTTTCTTGTTTTTAATATACCTAAGGTTTAACAATGACGTGAAAAAATGCCGCGTAAAGAACCGCGTACAAAGCAAATTGAAAAAAGAACACCAAGAAGGTTCCGAGTCTGAGTTTTTAACAAATTAAAAAAAAAGTTGTATGATATATTCGGCACCATAGAGGTAGCAGTAAATAGGTTTAATGTTTTTTTTAATTCACAAACTTAGTGCACACGATGTTCTAAATTCAATTTACTTTATCCTCTAGAGAATAAAAACGGCTTTTCCACTCAGATACTGAAGATTAAAAATACTCTTTCCGAGATGGTGGGATGAAAAATAAATTGACATAAAAAGTAAAATTATAAACAATTATATAAACTCATATAGCCTGTCAGTAGGTAAGCTAATTCTGGAGAAAGAAAATAAAATAACATAAACATAACATCTGTAAAACATTGTCTTGAGTTAATCACGGCGACCAATCATTGTAGTCGTTGATAGAATAGTATGCCTTTGAACAAAGGTTGGATTTTACTTTAGTTTTAAACGCAATAAAAGGCAAAAAGCTAACATTGTTGTCATGGTGACAGACTTAGATATGATGGTGGTAGCTAGTCAGACGGACTTAAAACTCTCCTTCGAGCTCACTTCGCCTAAGTTTCCACGGTAAGATTTTTACAGAATACCAATACAAGTATCTATAAGTTCATCTGTCGATGACGCACTGTCTTATTTTCATTGCCAGTCGATTAAATTCATTGAAGGTACTACAGTAATAAATAAATAATATGGTATCATTAGCTGCGCCCCGAGGTTTCACCCGCATAAGTATCAATCCCGTGGGAATATCGGGATAAAAAATATATTATGTGTTAATCCAGGTTATAAACTATATGTGTGCCAAATTTTATCCAAATCCGTTCAGTATTTTTAGCGTGAAGAAGAGACAAACAAACACACTCACAAACTTTCGCCTTTATAATATTAGTAGGATGTATTTATTGTATATGTAAATGGTACACCACTAACTACCTGCAGTATTGTCTCTCCTGTTACCTTTAATCCAACCAAAGGTTGTCTGTAAAAGATCTATTTTAGCGATAAGACCATTGTGTCACCCTATGCAGTTTCTAAATTTAAGGCCACCACAGACGTAGGTAGCTATAATATATATAGCAAGACATATTACGATATATTTTCCATAGTAATCTTCGAGTGACCTCAGACGGAGCTATAATCCTATATATTTCTAGTACGCACCAAAAACAACGCAAAAAAGCAATAGCAAAGTATATTAATATATACTATAGCTATGTCTGTGACGGGCATGTCTTAAAATTTTATGGTGTTTATATTAAAGAGTTTTCTATCTATTTTTTTAACGAGCCTTTGATATGCGTGTATGCGCTGCAAACGCATCAAGCATTCCTTTTTCAAGGCAGAAAACACGCCGTCGATTCGCGAGACAAGTAACACGCCTATATTTATTTTTTTAATCTTTATTGATTTAATTGGGGTTTTTATACCAATGGATACGCCAACCCCATCATGCCTTATACATACTACTACGCTAAAATGCCTTTCATTTTAAATTAAAAGGAGAAACTTAATCAATAAAGTACACCAACTCGCTAAATGTCTTCGCCACATCTGACGTTGGTTGTGCTAAAACGCCTATAAATCTAATTGTAAGAACACAAACATCCTCTCCTCATTACTAACATAGTTTTAAGGTAATGTAATAAGTACTAACAAAATATGGACATTTAAATAGTCTGATAACGCCTTGAACATCGGCCCTTAAAGATGTACAAAAAAAATCTATTACTAGTATTATAATTCGATTTCCCTCATCTAGATTCTTTAAGATCACCCGTTCCCACGAACTAATGATCATCATGACGCAACTAATATAATAACATATATCAAATAAGTAATAAAAAAATTAAATGAACGTATAACATTCACAAATAAGTAAGTTCACCTATGACATGATATGCGTAGGAAATCCCACATTAGAGTATCGTTTGCAACGCGCCTTATGTAATTATCAATTATGCCGTTGGCAGAAAAAAACTTTGATGTCTTCAATTTTCTGTGCAATCTAGAAAGATTGCAATTTTATATGCCTAGCTATTGCGAAAAATATCATCATCATAAAGCTTTTAGAAGAACCTACCTACAAACTTAAGTAGAACTTTGCGAGTTCTCATAAAATTAACATGAACAGGCTGAATAAGCGTGCTGATAAATACTCGTTGTTACTTTGTATGTGAAGAGGCCTTTGCTGTGCAGTTTTGCGTGCAGTCCACGGTCCACGCGTCATTTTCGTGAACGGGCGCCGTCAGTTGAGACTGGTCATCACTTTTCTACCAGGGGGCATATTTTTAATCTTATATTTTGAATTGGTTTTTTTTCACACATAACCAACAAGAATAATATACCCAAGATTTTTTTATATCTATATTTAAAAGAGTGTCCTTGGAGTTTCTTGCCCGTTCTTCTCCATAGAGATCTACGTTTTGGAATGGGCAACTAGCTTCAACTTTCTGACTAACTGACAGACTCTCTGAGTTCAAAAGTGCCTTTAAATGGTTTAATGGAAATAAATGCTTTGAGTTTCAGTGGAATAAATAGGCCGGAAGTATTTCTCTTATAGAGTTTATACAGTTATAGATACCTATTGTATTTCAGCGCAGTATTTTAGCAACGGATCGCCTCATAGACAAGATAAAAATATGAATCAGAAATTGCTGTTGCGATTAATTATACCTAACTTAGGTAATTCATACATCGCTATGGGATCTGGAGGCAAAAGTCCTCGCGCACATTTGGGAGTGGCGCGAGGAGGCGAAACGCCGGGGCTTGACTCCGATGCCGCGAGAAATCGCGGCACAGCGGACAGAGCTCCGGCGGGATCTCTCAGGAAGAGTGGCTGGAGAGGCGTCATGGCGTCCTCACCAGACAGGGCTGTTTCGGGAGGTTCCTGTTTCGGATAAGGCGGGAGGAAACGCCCGGGTGTCATCACTGCGTGGATCGCCCGGAGGACCGGTGGAGGTCTGCCCGGCTTGGGCAGAGCACCGCCGTACGTGTTCTCGTGGAGGCGATCGGTGGCGGGGATCTCTCGCGTCCGACCCTGGGGGGCCAACCACCACCTCTTTAAGCAGTATTATTTTAACGTTACTTCAGTGCGGGAAAGAAGTGGAGGACCTATAGCTATACCTACAGGACCTCTAGCTCCAGCCATTCCCACGCTCAAGTAAGATTAAAATAATACTGCTAAAAGAGGTGGTGGTAGGGCCCCTGGTCCAGGCCATGGTACGGAGCGAGAGAGCATGGCAGGCCATCACCTCCTTCTGCGAAGCAGTAATGCTCGCGAAGCAGGAGGCGGAACGCGTGAGGGAGAGGCAAATTTCGCGACCTCACGCCCCTAGCCGCCGCAGGTGGAGACGCCCTGGGTGTCGGGAATCAATAGCCCATTCCCGGCCACCGTAGGCGCGGGCTTGCGGACGGTGAGCAATGGGTAGCTCGCCGTCCGGTAAGGACCAGGCCCGGGTCGACGGGCGCCTCAAAGAGATGTCAGCAAGTGAAGGGGTCCGATGGGATTGCAGGAAAGTCCGAAAGGGATACCGTGGCCCCTGGCAACTGAAGGAACACGGGTGGGTTTTAGTCAGTAAGAGTCTGACACGCCCTCCCGCTCCGCCCAGAGCGGGAGAAGTCATTTTATGATTTCCCATCCAAAAAAAATAAAAAAGGTAATTCATACATCACATTACACTAGGATCCTGAGGTCCTCGTTACACCTATCATAACATTAACACAATTTGACAGAGAAAGCGTTAAACATCTACAATTATTTAATTACTTACCTACTTAATTAATTACACACTCGGATAGCACATATGTGATAAAAATAAAACAACACAAAACAATCAAAACGGTTTCAATAACACTACTTTTTTCCGAATCATTTTTGAGATGGAAAATACCGTTTGGTCCCATAGCGCGCCGTCGCGTCGCCGCGCTGCCGCCGCGGATTGTTTACAGCACAGAACAGATAAAAGATGTCTACAGTGATATCTATGGCAAAATCAAGCGGAGACGGCGCGGCGTCTTCTACACGTATACACGAGCCCTCAAAATTGAAGTTATACTTAGAAAGAAATAAAATAAAAGATAGTAAATACGTTTATTTGCGGTAAACATGACGCAAAAAAAGAACACCAAATAAAAAAAATAAACAAGTTTAGGGAAAATAATATGCGTCACATCCACGCAAAACGGCCAAAACGGCTTAGTGTACTTAGGTTATGTACTAAGGTACTCTGCCCACATTATACCGATGTTTGAGATAGTAGATAATTTTTTACCCGGGTAAAATTTCAGATTCTTTCAGCTTTTTGCTTTTGAGAACTTTTGAAGATAACATGGACACCTAAATAATCACACTCTACTCGACCAATTAGGCTCAATTTGACATTGCCGCGGAACAGAATGGAAGCGTATTATTTTTTGTATAAACTAGATACTAATCAAATAACAGGTCGCGCGTTTTCTGGGGAATTTTCTCTCGGTAATTCCCGCAGTTACAAGCTCGTATCTAGTTTGTAAGTTAACGAATTGACATAAAATTCATTTCTCAAACTCACTTCCATTCCGTTCCGTGGCAATGTAAATTGAACATTTTAATGGAACACACAGTTGTCGTGGATAAAGTTTGATCGCGACTATCAAGTTAGGTTAGGTTACCGTAGGCGCGGGCTTGCGGACGGTGAGCAATGGGTAGCTCGCCGTCCGGTAAGGACCAGGCCCGGGTCGACGGGCGCCTCAAAGAGATGTCAGCAAGTGAAGGGGTCCGATGGGACCGATGCCTGCCGGGATTGCAGGAAAGTCCGAAAGGGATACCGTGGCCCCTGGCAACTGAAGGAACACGGGTGGGTTTTAGTCAGTAAGAGTCTGACACGCCCTCCCGCTCCGCCCAGAGCGGGAGAAGTCATTTGATGATTTCCCATCCAAAAAAAATAAAAAAGGTAATTCATACATCACATTACACTAGGATCCAGAGGTCCTCGTTACACCTATCATAACATCAACACAATTTGACAGAGAAAGCGTTAAACATCTACAATTATTTAATTACTTCTTAATTAATGACACACTCGGATAGCACATATGTATCTCAGAATATAAAACAATCAAAGCGGTTTACTACTTTTTTCCGAACCATTTTTGAGATGGGAAATACCGTTTGGTCCCATAGCGCGCCGTCGCGTCGCCGCGCCGCCGCCGCCGCCGCGGATTGTTTACAGCACAGAACAGATAAAAGATGTCTACAGTGATATCTATGGCAAAATCAAGCGGAGACGGCGCGGCGTCTTCTACACGTATACACGAGCCCTCAAAATTGAAGTTATACTTAGAAAGAAAGAAAATAAAAGATAGTAATTACGTTTATTTGCGGTAAACATGACGCAAAAAAAGAACACCAAATAAAAAAAATAAACAAGTTTAGGGAAAATAATATGCGTCACATCCACGCAAAACGGCCAAAACGGCTTAGTGTACTTAGGTTCTGTACTAAGGTATTCTGCCCACATTATACCGATGTTTGAGATAGTAGATAATTTTTTACCCGGGTAAAATTTCAGATTCTTTCAGCTTTTTGCTTTTGAGAACTTTTGAAGATAACATGGACACCTAAATAATCACACTCTGCTCGACCAATTAGGCTCAATTTACATTGCCGCGGAACAGAATGGAAGCGTTTTATTTTTTCTATAAACTAGATACTAATCAAATAACAGGTCGCGCGTTTTCTGGGGAATTTTCTCTCGGTAATTCCCGCAGTTACAAGCTCTTATCTAGTTTGTAAGTTAACGAATTGACATAAAATTCATTTCTCAAACTCACTTCCATTCCGTTCCGTGGCAATGTAAATTGAACATTTTAATGGAACACACAGTTGTCGTGGATAAAGTTTGATCGCGACTATCAAGTTAGGTTAGGTTACCCGACCGTACCTGTGCTACATCAGTACCTAGACCTACTGACTAACATCGGGTAGGTTCATGAACCACGAGGCACATCAGTCCATGACGAATAAAAATAAATTAGCCGTCATTAATAATAAAAATAAACACTAAAAATATGAATGATATCATAACACATTTTTAAGAAAGTGCGTTGAAAAATGCCATGTTTGTTATTCAATAGCGGACAATTGCTTAACTAATGCATGATATTCGATGTTTGACTAGAGAAAGTATTTCAATTATGTTTATTGTTGAACCAAAGCTTGGAAAGAATACCCATATAATTACGTTCTTATTAACTTATCGGCATTCTATTACTTTGATCTTTGAGTAAGTTCTAAAAGAAACGTGTGTGGTTTCGATTCACAAAACATAAACATAACATCAAGGTATAGGTAACAACTACTTTAAGGTAAAACCCAATGTCGTAACTAATAATCCTAGCAATCATGGAACGTTATGGCCATGTAAACCCGTAATTACCTCATTGAAGTGACACGATCATCAGAATAGACTCATAGAAGATCGGTGAACTCGGACCCAACTAAAAGTGAACATGCATCAAAACATATTGGTAACGAACTGACTGGGAACATGACAAAACTGCGATATTGAATAATGCCTGTCAAATTGTCGATCTTATCTTGATACCAAATTGATAACATTCATCTAACCCAGTTATTATAATGTAAGTAAAACCACAAATTAATACAGATGGTTCACTCCGCAAAATCATTTAAAAAGTGACTCTTGCTACGAAACAATAAAGTGAAATTCAGGTCGCACAGCCCTAATTACCTACAGTTATATTCACCAGTGATGAGTGTGATGACCTATGGCACTAAAACGTGGTCTCTCACAATGGGCCTTATCAGAAGGCTAAAAGTCACCCAAAGGCGATTTAGAGAGGGCTAGTTTGAAGTTTCCTTACGTGATCGAATCAGAAATGAAAAGATCCGCAGGAGAACCAAGGTATCCGACATAGCCCGATGAATTGCCAAACTTAAGTGGCAATGGGCAGGGCACATTGCTCGCAGAACAGATGACCGATGGGGCGACTGCGTGCCGGAAAACGTAGCGTTACCGATACGACCGATGACCTTGTGAAGTCCGCAGGAAACCGCTGGATGCGGGGAAGCACAGAATCGGTCGGAGTGGCGGTGCTGGGGGAGGCCTATGTCCAGCAGTGGACGTCTGTAAGCTGAAATGATGATGATGATATTCAAGTTAAGTTTTGAAGTTGCCTCTCTGTCTATCGCGTAACTCTTATATCTTCTGACTACGTTACAGTCACTGAATTTGCACGACAAGACGAGCTCGCAGCGTACTTTTAGTTTCATACCTAAAATGCGGAGTGCTCCTTCTGTACGATTCTGTGGTAAAAGTTTAATAACAAGGTATAAAATGAAGTACCTAACCAAAATTTCGAATCAAGGAACTGGAAACTGTCGAATTGACGCAGCTGCTAGGACAGTTTTGCTGTCCTAGCAGCGAAACTGAATAATCAAAGAAACTGACGAGGTATATATACTGACGAGTAAGGGACACTAACCAGTGTTATGCGGATTCAAAAATTACTATCGTGACGTATTAGTTACCTTTCCTTCCTAATACTCCGCTGCGTATCTGCGTATCTACCATCTGCGTCCCAAAGGCGTCAGGAACTCAGGCTATCCAACATGGATAAGCTGTGCTCCTGAGAAAGGGCGGATCCAGGATTTTTACAGACAGATAAGAAGTGTCTCCCATATCTTGTATTGCACTTTGCTGTTTTTGGGATTAATTCTTTTTCGATAAAGATATAGTAGCCTACTTCTTCAGCGTTCATCATTGAAGCAATGTCTTGATAGATATGCATTCAGGCCAGTCAATTCAGATGATTTGATTTTATTTAAACCGTTTGGGCCCAGGCTCGTGCCCCTGTGACCCCTCCCCCCCTTGATCCGCGCTTGATCCTGAGTATAGAGAGTATAGTATATATATCGCAATCATCTGGTTGAATCTGCTATTTGATTGAATGACTAGCGCGTTCATTAAATGCAATTAAGTAGTTGAAAGACAACTAGCCAAGTCATTGAGGACAACGTTTAACCAGATGGCTGAATGGCGTGTAGTCATTTAGTTAAACTGGGTGAAATAGGTTAGGTTAGGTTAGAACTATGCCAACCGCGCGCCAGCCGAGCGAGCGTAACGAGCGGTGCTGCAACAGCGGCCTGCGAGCGCTATTTCCAAGTTGCTCGCAGATTTTTTTTCACCATTTGAATCACTTGGCTGAGTCTTGGTCAGTCATCTTCAAAGGGCTGACTTTAATACGCCAAGTTGTTAAACGTTGAATGATACTAATTCAATTAAGTAGATATATTTTCTTCTTAGCGTGTCGATAGCAATCTAAATAGACTCGGCCCAGAATTCGGCGACTTGTTTGGCGCCATCACCAACGTCCATTAGTTCCTGTAAGAACTTAAGACGACTTAAGAATTAAG
Organism: Xanthia togata; assembly: GCA_963853775.1. NCBI lineage: Eukaryota > Metazoa > Arthropoda > Insecta > Lepidoptera > Noctuidae > Xanthia > Xanthia togata. The sequence continues at coordinate 8,060,604 of OY970811.1, forward strand.
TATCGGCCTAGGCAGCCAATTAGCTGGCTAATTTAAACTGATGACTGCGACATATAGATGATGTATCTCGTTGGTCTAGTGGTCGCAAGCGCTACTGCTGAGCATGAGGTCCTGGGTTCGATTCCCAAGTCGGGCAAAGTATTATTGGGTTTTTCCTACAGGAATTTCTCAGTAGTAGCCCGGAGTCTGGAATTGTGCCCGGTTGATGGCAATAGGCTCGCCCCCTATTGCATGGGACTTAAAAAACATACCACTGGCGAAATGTGGGTGCACTACAGGTACACCTCTGCCCAACCCTTCGGGGAAACCAGGCGTGATGTTATGTTATGTTATGATCATAGTTTTTGCTTACGAAATGTGGGTGTGAGGTGGACACACCGCTGCCAAACCCTTCGGGGAATACAGGCGTGATGTTATGTTATGTGTAGTTAATGCTTTTGGCACATAGTTATAGGGGATCGGTTCCCTTTATGTAGAGTCCCTTACATCGAGTCTGAGTCTATTGTTTTTGCAAAATATTGCTATTTTACGCTTTCTAATACCGTTACGTCGAGTTTGGTCAATAGGTACTGTCAGGATATAATTAAAAGCCAGTATCATTAAAATATTGTTTTATTATTTGTTGTAATGTAATACACTATGAATAAGTAATTCAAATAGGTAACAATTCTCTTAGTATAGATAATATCATATTAAGTAATAGTTCTTCTCAAATAAGACTTTTTCTTAATCTAAGGTAGCTTCAACATTCTGACAAACTGGCTGACTCCTTGATAATTCAGAAGTGCCCGTAAAAGGTTTAAATGAAATAAATGCTTTGAGATTGAGTTTGGTAGGTGTAGAACAGTATGTCCAAACAGTTGAGTCTAAAAAATGTGACCTGCCGATCTAAAAATCTCACCGTGAAAACAGTGGGTCGATTCTGTAACAATGTCACGCTGAAAACTTAGGTGAAGTGAGCTTGAAGCGAGCTGTCATTCCACCGTGAAGGGAGCTTCAAGTGAGCTGTCAGTCCATGCTAGGGATTGACACTTCTGACAGCTCACAGCTCACTTCAAAACGCCCACCATTCACCACGTCCTAATGCTTTAGCTGGGAAGAAGAAGTGGCGCAACAAACTCCCCTGCTCATATCCTCTTACAAATACTAATCTAATTTACGTGACATTAGAGATGCTTAGTTATTTTATGAAAGAGTCACCTGGATAACGTCATGTCATATTTAGTTATTATAGAATACATTTTCAAGCGAATATGCACTCTATCGCATCGAAATAGATGTGTCGTTTAATATTATTTAGGTACTGATGTCACTGATTCCATGTGTTGCAAGCAATGACGTGAACTCATCATAGGTAAAGTGCATTTCTACGAGTATCAAGCTTTGAACACATGTTAAATGTATGTACCTATTACGAACACAAACTTAGTTTTGCCAATTATTTTAACATAAGGTATATTTTTTCAAAACACTTGCTCGTAAAGTGGCTTTTATTGCACCGCTTTTAGGTTCACAATGCAGAATAAAGTGATAACACCACGCGTAGTTTGCAGTCCTGCACTAATGCGGGAAAGTGCGCCACCGATAACTGAACCTGCTATTCAGAGATGTGAGCTTTTTGATTTGTGTAACATCGTTCCTCTCGCTTTCCCGCAATCTGTGAGAGCGATTTCGTGGAAAGCGACGGAAGTGTGTAACTCGAAGCGCGCGTTATTTAATTTGACCAATGCACAATGAGCGCGCGCGGTGCTAGAGTTGGCCGTCAGATTTGACATTGACGAGGCCCTGCCCCTTTAATGTTGCTTATTACCAAAGTGAGATGTCAGATGTTACACATCATATGCGACTAACAGCTGTAAGGCTCAATCGTTTTTTTTTTTTACTGACAGAATAGCCTCCATGTTTTTTTATGCCTAAAAACGTTGTGAATAGGTATACCTACTCGTATTACAAATTAAGTAAATAAATAAAATTTCACCTACTGTGAAAACGGTGAACGGTTTCAAAACGGTAAAGGAAAATATCGTGAGGAAACCTCACCAAGTCGTGGCTCTAGCAAAAAATTCAAAGACATTAACGTCTACCAACCTGAACTGGACCCGCGTGTTGGATTACGGCTCACTCCCTCACATCGAGAGGAGGCCTGCGTCCTAGCAGTGGGGAACATTAAAGGCTAATAATGCTACTGGGCCCAACTCTTCTAACATCTAATAAAATATTATTTCACTTCTCATGCTCTGAAAGAGCTTATTTGTGCAGGTTAAAGGCTGCACAAAATCGAATTTTGTGCACATACTCATAAATGTATTATAGAAATAGGCAAAGAAAATGAGCCATATAGCCAAACGCAATAAGAAGTTCATAGATAGAATTTATTACTTTATAATATTTACTTTAATTTATTTGCTTAGGTGTTTTTTAAGACATAAAAGATATTAAAATTAAAATTCAAGTACGGTAGGTTATTTAATTAATTTAAGAAAATTATTATTACAAAATTCATTTAATAGTAGGCTATAAAGGTCTGCAGCCCAAGCCCAATATCAATGTCTTAAGATTTAAAAAAAATAAAGCGGCGGGAAACAACTCAGTATTCAAAACTCTACTAATTTTACTTTGAATTTTAAGAAAGAATGTTATGTTATACTACTGTTTTATTTCCTCGCAATCGAAGTGAAAAGCAGAGTTTATAACTCGTCCACAAATCCATTTTATCCTCGACATTACTATCAGCCCTCGCCTTCGTCTCGGGCTGCTAAAAGTCTCGGATAAAAATGGTTGGTGTAAAATCTACTAATACTTTTGCCATCGACTCGATAAGAAGAATAATATTATGATAATTAAACATTATATTTCATCTAATTATTTATATTTGTCAACCAATCAACATTAATAAGATGATTAAAATATATTTCGTTTACAAGCCTGTATATCTGAATGCCTAACAAAACGATGGCTTATTAAAAAGTTTTATCCTCTTCAACTGAACTAAAAGACTTCTACAATAATAGGTAAACTTCAACTTTAATTATATACTCAAGTATGCGCGGACACCTAAGTGAATGTGTGAGAAAATTATTTCATACCGAATGTGATTCTCGTATTCTCAAGTAGTTAATTCAGTTCATTTGTTTGTCAATCATGAAATTGTATGCATGTAATGTAATGGGAATTGCTTTTTTATTTACTAAGGATGGTAACATCATGACTGTAATCCTCGAAAAGTTAGGCAGAAGTGTACCTATAGTACACCCACATTTCGCCAGTTACGTTTAAGTCCCATGTATTAGGGAGCCAGCCTATTGCCATCAACCGGCCACAAATCCAGACTACGGCCTAGAAGAACCCAATAACACTGCACCTGAGAATCGAACACAGGACCATCAAATCCAAATAAAAAAAATAAAAAAAAATCAAAAATATTTTATTTCACATAAACCTACGAGGGCACTTATGAAACGTCAGAAGCTAGGTGCACGGTAGGGCATCAGTAGGGCTTTCGACCACTAGACCAAAGAGGCAGGTAAATGATTCATTTTTATTGTATACGGTGATAAGGTATGAAATCTTCTCACTTTATAAAACTTTATATCACTAATTTTGGGCATTGGGCAGAGAAATTAGCTACAAGTAAAGTAAAACCGGAAAAAAATGGATACTTCTACACAATGATTTCGATGATATTTATTGCATTGAAATCATGACAATCTATGATAACCTCATAGGGTATTTGATGGGCAGTAATTTATGCACCTAGCTTATATACTCATCTATGAACTTCACGGGCAGGAATTTGGTCATGAAATAATACGAAGAATATTTTTCATTATATATAAAATTTAATTATCAAGTCAAAGGTAAACTCATCGTTATCACTAATAACAAGAAATATACAGTGTGTTGGGAAAGTAGACACCAATACAATCATAGTTGACTCTTATTGCCAGAGCATAAAGTTTAAAGTACTTTAGCAATTTAAAAAATTAAAACTAGTTTTTCATTTGGCTGCCAGAGACTGAGCAACTTCCCCTTAAACATGAAACAAGGCGAACAATTCGAGGCAATCGCAAATGAAGGAATAGCTTTAAAATAATTGCAAATACTACGGAAGCCAAAATACAAAAATATTCAAATTTAAAATCTAACAATTGATACAATATTTATTGCTTAATTAATAACTGATTATTAAATAATAATATTACAATATATGAACATTTTAAAACTACTAAATAGACTTACTACTTACTGGTAAGGCCTCTTATACTCAAAATCGTAATATTTTATGTTCACGGTCGTCGTCATGTCATCGACATAGCTCATTTAATCGCTTTGCTATAGCAGTTTATAATAAACGAAAGTCAGTTAACTGTACATTCTTTCTTTCATAACTTCACATCGTTCCATAATACCAAGTCTTTCATATCACTCTTTCGATCAAAGTTCTACATTAAGAGATTCGGTTACAAATTCTAGGTATTTGGACGAGGCCTAACGCCAATGGGTAATCCAAACTTTAAGATCCCTAACATGTACTAAATGTACATAACAAATTAGTTTAAAATCTTTATGATACTCACGTCTAAATCTACATTGAACTAGATGGTATAAGATTAAAAGATAAACATGATGATTTTGATAAGACTAAAAGTAAGACTAATTTCAACATTGGCGATAGGTCTCCACTAAAGAAATAAGGCTTAAAACGTTACGTATTACTTTAGCACCACTACTTACTTCGAAATACGGCTGTTAATTGATACTAAATAGGTGGGAATGCCAAATATGAAATAAAAGCAATTTTAATACTATTAAGGGTTTAACAACCACTTTATACTGAAGATGAAGAGCGTTCACTTTTAGTTCCTTTTTCAGACTACAGAGATAATTTTAACAAATGAAAGCATCGACACGAAAATGCTACATTTTTAAATGCCAGTTATCTTATAGCCGAGAAATAATATTACATTTACAGCTAAATATGAAGATCCTCTTCTCACTTCCAGTTTCGTCAAATTCCTAAAAGTGATCAACTTTAACAGCAACAGTATTCAAAGTGGTTGTCGCAGGGAGGTGTATTTGGTCCCAATCTGTGCTGAGATGTGCTTCAGTATCAGTAGCCTTGATCGTCAGGCCTAAAGAGGGCACGGCGTTCGCGCAATGAGGCAGACGCAGCGTCACAGGCCTCAGGAATACGAGGCCTTGAGGACCGCACATCACGAGTGGGGACAGCATCGCTTCACCTGTTTTTAGATTACAGTTTTAATATTTGGAAAAGGATAAAGGGTAGTGTCGTTAGAGATTTTAAAATGCTATGTGAAAGTATTGAGTAAGATTGCAATTTTGCAGACAGTTGTGTCATTTTTAATAGATTTAATGTAAAAGCTAGTATAAAATCTGGTTTAGGTTGTAATAATTAAGAAAATTGTTCTATAAAGTGTGAAAAGGGTAGTTTTTAAATTGGCAGCTAAGGCTGTGTTGGGTAGTTGTAACACGACATCGAGTTGAACACACAAACACAAATCGCAACACATTAATGCAGTTAGTTAGCAAGCAAAGGATGAAAAAATTGGCAGAAAAAGCAAGGCACGACAGTAATGAGATAAAATAGTTATTGTTTTATGTAGATTTGATGAATCTACGGAAAAATAATGAAGTATCGAAATGTGAAGACATATAAAGCGAAAAACTTGAAACAAATAAAAAAGACGTCATTGAACATATAGTACAGTGCACAAATATCATGCAACATTTGTTCAAACATACTATCACGACGGATGTAAGTAGCACAGTCGTTGACGTCTTCGCTCTTCGATCTCTAAGTACGAGTGTATTGTGTTGCAGAAACTGCGCAAATACAAATGCAATACATGTTTTATACAACCAACGTTAGCCTTATATGTTAGTTAATATTATAAATATGATGATGTGGTGTGGTATTGAAGCTACTAAAACTAATGTGCATGAATACATTTTATGATAGAGAAGGTATTATAAATATAGGTTATCCATTAATATTATAACTAAACCAACCAACTACAATCTAGAAGATGCTACTTTGAAAAAAAGTCTTAGTACACATAAGTGCTCTTCATGCAATATCGTGCAATATATATGTAAATATACATAAAATAACATTAATGTATCAAATACAAAACATCGAATCTAATATTCGAGAGAAAAATTTCGAACAACAATCACAATTCCCAGTCCTTGTGCATTATTTCCAGATTCCAAATCCATTCGCAAATATTAAAATGCCAATTAGTTTGTGCAGACTACGACACTACAAGGTTTTAACGCGTGCTTCGTTACAAAAGCCTTTACCGTTGTCCATATCGATGGGAGGTCCCCCCACTCGCTGGCTCAGTCGCGGATCAGACACCGTAAAGTAGATCTTTTGCTTGATTCCCGGAGCTATTGCTTTTGGTGGTATTATTAATGAGACGCCCCATTGCCTATCTTCTAACACCCCTCCTTCGCTATCAAATATTCCCCATGTTGTATGTGGTCCATCAGGCTCAACTTCCTCTGGTTTGCTGGAACTAGATTCGTTAGCCTCGGACGTTGATGGTATTACCGTAGTGTTTTGCTGAATTACAGTAGTTTCATTCTGACTTGAAGACATGTTTTGTGAATTTTCTTCACTTGTCTCTGGACTATTTTCCAAAATCTGTTCGCAGAATGTCACGCTTCTACTCGGTTTAGCAGTTCGGTCATGTAAATCTTGTGAAGTGTACGGAGTACTTTGAGGCTTATTCTCAAAATTCATACTACACTCTGATGCATAATGTGTTTCCATAGATGTGGTCGATTCATAAGGTACTGGGGAGGTGGTCACCTTTAGAGCGTTAGAAATGTGATCAGCTTTTCCATGCAATCTAGGAGCATACATTGGTTCTCCTTTCAAAACAGTGCTTTCTAAATTTATTGATTTTTGTTTCTCCGCGTCTGTTTTTGAATCCGTTAGACGGAGTTTCGAAAAATCTATTTCTTGGAATGTCTCACTTTCTATGCCACTCTCAGCCTCCACTTTTGTCTGATACACAGGTTCTCTGCGAGATAAGTGGTTAGCATCACCGAGCTCGTATGGGCTACTTCTCGCGCTACTACTACTACCATCTTGCTCTTCAGGCTGCGCCACTTCTTTTGTTTCTTGTTGAGACTCGTATATTACACTCTCTTTCAAATCTCTCTTCGACACATAAAGTGGTTCCCTTATTTTAGCTGAATCACTTTCATTAGCTTCCTTTCTAGTTTGATAAATCATTTCCTTTTTAGCTTGATTTCTTTGCTTTATTATCTCAAGTTTTTCTTCAAGTCGTATGCTGTAACTTGATTCTTTTTTAGCCAGTAAAGCTGCTTTCTGTGACAAAATTTCTTGTTTAGATACGTAAGTACATTCTGCGGAGGCTGGTCTTACATCAGGTCTCATATCCATCATTTCGTTTCGAGTGCCATATTGGGTATCAGAGCAACTAGATTTAACTTCAGATCGAGTGGCGTATGGTGATTCAGTTTGGCCTTGTCTCGCCATCATTTCTGTTCGTGTAGCGTATGGAGGCTCACTCATACATTTATTCATAGGAGATACCCTCCCGGGAAAGTTCACTGGTGTCTGTAACCTCCTATCTGGCCTTATACCATAATGATGCTCATTCCAAGATGTGATAGATGGAGGATCGTATGTCCTTTTGCCATATAACGGTTCTTTACCAGAACCATCCATTCTTTGCTTCAGCATGTCTTCTTTTGTGCTGTAAGGAGATTCAGAAAATCTCTGTCGTAACATTTCTTCTTTAGTCGCATATGGACTATCGGACGTTAGTCTCGTTCGTAACATATGCTCTTTACTAGAATACGGAGATTCACTGTAAAGCGAATCAGATTGCTTGACAATTTCTTGTTTGTTTGTGTATGGACTTTCTGAAATTAATTCATTTCTTGTTGTATAAGGACTTTGTCTGATACATTCTTCCCTTGACGCGTAAGGGCTTTCTCTTACACATTCAGCCCTCGTGGCGTACGGACTCTCTCTTGTACATTCATTTCTGGTAGCGTAAGAGCTTTCCCTGGCACATTCAGCTCTGGTTGCATAAGGGCTTTCCCTTGCACATTCAACCCTAGATGCATAAGGGCTTTCCCTTGCACATTCAGCCCTAGATGCATAAGGGCTTTCCCTTGCACATTCAGCCCTAGATGCATAAGGGCTTTCCCTTGCACATTCAGCCCTAGATGCATAAGGGCTTTCCCTTGCACATTCACCCCTCGATGCATAAGGGCTTTCCCTTGTACATTCAGCCCTGGTCGCATAAGGGCTTTCCCTTATACACTCTGCCCTTGTAGCATAAGGTGGGTCCATTAAAGGCATTTCCAAAGTTTGCCGATTTCCATACGGATTTTCAAAACTCTGGTTGGACATTTCAGACCTGCTCGCGTAAGGATTATCAGTAGATGTATCATAAAGAGAAGTGTAAGTCCTTCGAGGTTTAGGAATAGGATCATAAACAAAATGTTCTTTACTTTGGTATATCGGTTCTGGAGGTAACGGTTGTGTGGGGTGAAATGGTTCATGTTTAACTTGCTGTTGTCTTTGGTAGATGGGGTCTATTTTGGTAATCATATTAAAGCTGGACGACTGTCCGTAGATGCCTCTCCTATTATACTCTATGAGAGAGTTTTGTCTACGTAGCAGCGGGGTAACTTTCGGTTCTGTTTCTATGTCACACATGGAGTTCTGCCTTCTGAGGCTCTTCATGACAGGTTTGGCGTCATAATCTCTGACAGTACAGATAGATCCGTTTCTTTCATCGCAAAACGAACTTTGCCGTTTCAGGATTGGCTTCAATACTGGCTTTTCGCAAGAGGATGAGTTGCTTCTATGCAACATCTGGTTCCTTATTTGCTGATTTCTCATGTGTATACTCATATCACTGAGGTCAGACTTCTCTCGTCTTAGCATCGGAATTTGCGGCATGTTGGGTCTCTGCTGCAAGTCACTTTCACACAGTGACTTTTGTCGAGACACCTTTTGTGCATTTTTCGTTTTCGAACGGAATAGATCGAGGACGGCGTTTTTAATGAACGATGGCTTTTTAGATAATTTCTTTTTAGTTTTTGGTGAGAACGTCTCGTCGCGCTCCACACTTGAGTTCATGGCATCTGATGAACTGCGGACACCCACAACCAAACACCCTCTTAGTTACTCAATAGTAGATAGTTTGAGGACATATCAGATGGTTCAACATAATGAAACTCTAAGAAGTTTTATAGAAAGTAAGTTAAAAAAGAAATGGTTGTTCCATTTCTTTTTCTTTTTATTGAAATCTCTGAAATGTCCCAATGAGCATGACAATTTTTAAAAGATGAATTTTGTGATTCTAAAAAAAGCATATTGAAATAATGATCTGGAAATATCCAAGACACATTAATATAAATATTTCATAGAGATATATGACAATTATTACAAAAGAAATCATTTCATAGAAATAAGTGATAAAGAAATTGGAATGTAAGGAATGCCAAAAGAAGATCAAATTAGACATATTTCATAAGAATACATATTTAACCTTTATAATACTGGTGTCTCATATTGGAGACAGATAACAATAAAATTCTATTGTGTCTGCTAATTGCGCGCGCGACAGATTAATGGAATAAAGAAAGAAAAACATATAAAGAAATTAATTCAATATGCTTTTATAACATAATCATCAAGTTGCACTAAAATGCAGACACGCACTGCCAATAGTTTGTTCCGAAACAAACAACTAGATACTTCTAATAGATTACAATGTTATTTCAATATTACAATTTACAGACTAACGCCCCGATATAGAGATATATGTTACAAAATATATGTATAAAACTGTCTATAATACCACATACAAAACCATAACTAATACTGTGGCCCGACAAGACATTGTTAGTCGTTTGTGAAGCGATTGGTGTTTGCATGTTAGAGCAAATTGTACAGGGGCTGATAATAAAACGAAAAAGAAAATGACAAATCTGAATGAAATTTCAGAAACATGCATTTTGTAAAAGAGAATCAGTAATTTTGACATGTTTTGTGAGATTGTAAATGTATTGGGACCTATAGTGTAAATACACGCAGATGGAAAGTGTAGTACGAAAGAGCTTACCTTAAGTTATGCATGTGTTGAGGTTTCCTGTAAAGCTCGAACGCTGATCCGCGTTGTTCTCTACTACCTGCTAAATCTGAAAGAAACAGAGGAAGTTAAGCAAAATCGACCAATTAGTAAATAGTAAGAAAACAGTAGTCAACAGTAACTTATTTCCATAGTAACCAATTTTTTATATCATTATAAAGAATCTCCAGTTATAATAGATTTGACTAATAATATTGACATGATACATCAACTGTTTTTTCTGTGCGACGATTGTCTATTGACGGATATTATGTTTAGCTTCAGTTCCATTTCACAACGTTGACTTCCATTCTAGACGTCGTCATTCTAACAGTCTTCTATAAATTTAATGTGATTAAATATTGACTTACCTATGAGATGTGGATTGTGTGGAAGGTTGATAGCCCGGTGGTGTGAAGGTGGTCCCGAGTATGGCGGGGACTGCGGCGGCATCTGACCTCCGTACATGTTTTGCTGTAATTGTACCGTTTCGATGAGGAAATACAGTCCATACTACTTACAATATTAATATATGTAAGAAATTGTCTTTGTAATCTCCTTCAACTCCCAAGGTTTCGTAGATGGAAACGATAATAAAATTCAAAAGAATGGAGGGAAAATCCCATCTTTCTAATTACATTACATGTCGTAGTTGACACTGAGAGTCCAAGAAGTGGTTAAGTACAAAGTACAACACACTCATGCAGTACTTACCTGTTGGTAATTATTATGGTTATGCGGCCTATGTGCGGGCTGTGAGTGCGAATGTTGGTGCGAGTAGTGCGGGGAGCCGGGGAACCCGCCCGGCGCGGCCTGGCGCGGCCCTGGAGGGCCTGCGGGGGGCGGGGGCTCCATGCTCTGGTAAGGCGAGAGGAATGGTATTGTTAGCACTGCAAGGTATAGAAGACTGTGCTGAAGAAATCCATGAAAAACAGTGAGAACGATAAGTAAAAAACAGGAAGAGTTAGTGACTTGTCCCATAAAAAAATACATACAGATTCTCGAGAAAAGTTGTGTTTAGAGTTGGAATACTGTAAATATAACTTAAGCAAGTTATATTTACAGTACAACCTAACCTTTTTTGGATTCAGACTAAGCTTATTATCATTTTACTGCAGATCAAAATGTTGAAAGTTGATTTAATGAAACAGCTCAAAAGTTAATATATATACAATGAAGTAAATAAAATGAAAATCTCAAAGCAAGAAAAAGCATAAATTAAGTAGCACGACGCCAGTAAAGTATTTAAAACCAAAAGTATCTCGACGATATCATAATAGTTTCTTACCCCATTTCTAGGATGGTGTGAGTTTATAACTTTTAAGCAAGTTATATTTACAGTACAACCTAACCTTTTTTGGATTCAGACTAAGCTTATTATCATTTTACTGCAGATCAAAATGTTGAAAGTTGATTTAATATAACAGCTCAAAAGTTAATATATATACAATGAAGTAAGTAAAATGAAAATCTCAAAGCAAGAAAAAGCATAAATTAAGTAGCACGACGCCAGTAAAGTATTTAAAACCAAAAGTATCTCGACGATATCATAATAGTTTCTTACCCCATTTCTAGGATGGTGTGAGTTGTCAGGAGGCCTGTAGTGTTTGGGCTTGGGAGGAGGCACGGGCTTGTAGGGCGGCACGGGGGCCCCACCGCGCGCTCCGTAGTCCGCTTGAGACGCAGAGTTTGTACGCCCACTGTGCGAAATACATTCAAAATATTTAAGTAAATAGAAAGTTTTCTAAAATGTAACTCTAGTTCTTTAGAAAACTTTTTATGTGTCAATGACAGTATCTGTATCTTCCCGCCTTCAAAATATTTATAAACAACACATTCCGAGTTTGCTAAAACATTAACTGTCAAAGGAAGTGGAATGTGATTACGTCTCTGATCAGTCAATCTGCTGTCATCATTAGTAAATAATTGGTCTAAATAGCATCAAGCGATCATGAGTTGAAAAGAGATTTGGCAACACATTAAAATAATCAAATATGCGTTACGTGCAAAGTTGTCAAAAGAAATATTATGCCTACATGTACCATTGAAATGTAGACAATAATTTGTACGCACCTGTATTTGGCATGATCATTGGTTGGCACATTGGGCAGTGACGGTCCCCGCGCGTGCAGGGGCGTGTGTGGACTGTTACCGTTTATTGGTGGAGGCCGGCTTGTCTGAGGACTTCGGTATTCAGGCGGCCTAAAAGAACAACCACCAGTTAGTTTCACCAATATCACTATACTTTTTTAGATAAAACCTATGAAAGAGAAATATAGGGTGCACGGCGAAGGTACGTTGATAAAAGTTTTCGCACTCTACAATACAACTACCAAATTACTACCGAAATCGAATGTATTTAAATAACCTGAGGCTATTTTATGCATTAATGAATTCGGTTTTAATTTTTAATGTCAATGATGAACAAGATCTTTGATCAACAATCGCTCAGTTCAAAATTAAGAAGTACCTACAGAAAGGCACTTTTTTAAACAACATTTTTTTATTTTTTGTTTATGTCAATGCAAAATACATACTTTTTATTGTATTTAATCATTTTCATCACTTATAAAAAACTCTTCAAAACACCACTTTTAACTTTGTTTAAATTACACAAAACAGTTGCACTACGAAAAATAAACTGACAGAAACTAAGTAGTTAACTAGTTATGTTCCAAAACTCTAAAGTACAATGATAATGTAGTAAAGAGATATCTAACACCGTGAAAGTAGTAACAAGTTGCTGGTCCATTGTCTGAAAACTATTGTAAGTTAGTTTTGGTCAGTTGACTCGACCTTTTTTGGGATTAAAAGGTTTCTATTGTGTTATTTTTTTTCTGAACTGCATGGTATTTAGAATGGGATGAGATTGTGTTACATGTTGCGAATCTTGGTGACTATTGAATATTTTTAAATAATCTTTATTTTTCTCTAGTCATTGCTGTCCCACATTAGGGAAGGCCATGCATTTATTTCAGTAATATACAATAATATATAACTGAATTAATGCACATTATGAAAATAGTTTATTCAGAATCGTTTACTGAATCGATTTATGTAATTTTTCAGGGTTCCGTAATAAACAAGGAACCCATATAGTTCCGCCATGTCCGTCTGTCCGCGGCTTAGCTCAGATGCGGTTAGTACGAGAAAGCTGTAATTTGACATAGGTATACATATTAATCACGCCGACAGTGGTAAAAAATCTTTTCTTGAGGGTACCTCCCCTACATGTAAAATGTGGATGTGTTTTTTCTCATCTAACCCATGATGTGGGGTATCGTTGGAAAGGTCGTTCGTTTGAAAATATAGTAGGTGTATGAAAGCCATTTTTCAATTCAGAGATCCGTTTGCGAAATATTGGGTCCCACCTATGAATTTGGCGTTTTTTTCTCACAAATAGAGTACCTCTTCACTTATATGATTTAAAATATTCATCAATAGCTTGATATTATATCGAATTATGACCATTATAGACAACTACCAATAATAAAAAAACCTAATATTTATATACTTAAAGTTTTCTAAACATAAAAAATACCTTAAAAATGGCTCCTCTTTTTGCTAGCAGAAATGATCACTATTTGTTTTAAAACTTAGCCAAAACTTATTTTTGTCGCTTAATATAAGTGGGATACGTTATCTTAGTTTTTAAACATTAGTGCATAAAAGTTTTAAAACATTCGTGTTCATGGTTGTTAAATAAATTAAGAAAATGTTAGTATGAAAAATACAACTTCTTTAAAATTCTCCATACAAAACGCCAATTTCATAGGTGGGGACCCAATATTAAGCTTTAAAGTGCTAGTTTTTGTTAGAGTCAGATGTCCCCCCCCTACCAGCTTAATGGTTGTACTTGGATTTTTTTATTACAAACATCCATTTGCAGTTGGAGAATTATTGACTGTGACAGAACATTTTTTTCAACTACAATGTTAAGTTTGTTATTGGGATAAATTCATTCCAACTACGGAACCCTTCAATGTGTTTATAATAAAGGTAATTGTTTTATCCCAAAAATAATTAAAATTTCGTAATTTACATTACAGTCACACTACCTGTAGAGTCAAAACAAACCAAACTGGACGAAGTATTTGCGTAGATTTGTAGTAATAGGACCACAATTTTCTCCCAAAATCACTATATTAACAAATTTAATAAATAAACAATGTTTTACACATAATAGTAAAAAATCAGTGTATGTATTATGAATATTTTAATTGAGGAGTTTGCTAGTGTGCGTTAATTCCGGGACATGTTGTATTATAGGCTTCTTGTGAGAAGTAATGTGGTCTGCTTCGTTCAGATAGCTGCAAAGATGGTTTAGTGGTATGAGGAACAGGGTGTAAAGTTGTGTGTTGCGACGCAGCCCGGCCACAGTCGATTTCGTAATTTATAGACGTATCAATTAAATGTTCTTAAATTGTTCTTGCAGTACCAATTAAAAGATTAAATGTACCACAAATATATCTTGTTAAAAAAGCACTTGTTTGTGGCCGGGCAGTACCGTATACGTAGCAGCCCGGCCACGTGTATATTTTCTGGTAGGATGCTCAGAATGTTCTAAAATATAAACCAAATAAATGTTCCTTTTGCGTTCTTTATTTTTTTCAATGCTATAGGTATAACAAGAGAAACGCTTACATAAAAAAAATGATTTCAAATAAGAATTTGCACTAAGCGCCTGTAGGACTAAAATAGCATTAAATATTTTTTTACTAATTAATATCTTTAAAAATCTTACTGAAAATGGTTTATGCTCCTTAGTAAAGTTTTTTAGCTGTTCTTCATACTTTATAAATTCGATTTTCTGTTTACATGACATGACATGGGAGGGTAGAAAACATATCATAGATACAACGCATTAAGCTTCGTGCAGACTAGCGCGACGCGACACCGGTTATTGTTATACCGTGAAGTTTTCTTAGAAATTGTATTGTTAGAGTCGCGTCGCGCCAGTCTCCACGAGGCTTTACTGTGCGTTTGCACTGGCGAAACATTCACAACAAAAATGTTGAAATCTTTAGTTTCTGTCAAAGTTCCATACAATATTTGACAGGAACTAGAGATTGTTGTGTTTTGCTGTGATGTTTCGCCAGTGCAAACGCACAGTTAGATGCCCACTAAAACATTCAACATTTTAACCATAATCACAATTATGTACCCCTAGATACATATAACATCTTACAATTACTTTTTTTATAATAATAATACATCATAGAGGAAAATACACAATCGTTTTACAAACAAAATGTTATTTTCATTACCTACACAATATTGATTTTTCTAAGAGAATTGTTCCTAAAGATATGCGTTAGAAAATTTGTACAAATAAGCAGACGTGCTATTTTAGTCCGTCCTACAGGCGATTAGTGCAAAGTCTTATTTGAAATCATTTTTTGTTTATGCAAGCGTTTCTCTTTGTATCTATCATTGAAAAAAATAAAGAACGCAAAAGGAACATTTATTTGGTTTATATTTTAGAACATTCTGAGCATCCTACCAGAAAATATACACGTGGCCGGGCTGCAACGTATACGGTACTGCCCGGCCACAAACAAGTGCTTTTTTAACAAGATATATTTGTGGTACATTTAATCTATTAATTGGTACTGTAAGAACAATTTAAGAACATTTAATTGATACGTCTATAAATTACGAAATCGACTGTGGCCGGGCTGCGTCGCAACACACTGTAAAGTTCACTCATCCACCATACAAAAGGGAGGATCCTCCGACCAGACGGGTGTTGTGTCTGGCGGGCCAACTGCCCGACTGTTGATGTCGGATAGTCTTATATATGTCGTTAGCGCGGTAAACTCTAATTGCGCGATGCAGGATTTGTGTGACGTCATGTTTTTGATGCGTAGTTCGTATGTGGCGGTGTAACCGCTACAATGGTAACACAGCCAATAACTATAAAAAAAAACTGACCTGTAGTTCTGTTCTGGACTTCTGTAATCAAGTGAGTTGTGTTCATGTGAGTTTGAATTCCGTTGAGGACTCTGTGTCATGTTACTCTGTGACATTGCTGTTGGGTTCGGAGGTGGTGGAGGCTCCATTTTACTGCAATATAAAGAAAATAATTATAGAAAAGAAAAGAAGAAAAACATACAAATCATGAACCTTTTCTCCCAACAAGGATGGCTGAGGTGCATTAAACCCACGTTTCGCCAGCTTCAGTCATAGGAGATAATCCTATAGAGACAATTTCCTGACACAAAAACCCAATAACTTCGGTCTAGGAGTAATTGAGTACGAGACCTTACGATCACAGCAAAGAGAAGTAAACGGGCAAATAGGTGCTGTTCGAATTCTACACATGTTATCAATTTCCAACACTTACATAGAAGGGGGCGCCACTTTGAGGTCGTCGGGCGCGTTTGGCGGAAGGCGACAGGAGCCTACCGCTGAACCATTGTTGGAAGCACCACTGTAGTCATACGACGAAGTGCCGTCGTAGGAACTTTGCTGTTCAAGAAAAAAAATATCTTTTAAAGGTTCCGTATTTCCTTTTAAGGTCGGAACACAAAAAAATGGTATTAGTATTGAAGGAAAAGTATAAATAGCTTTTCTATTAGTTGAGATTCAATCATTCCTTCTACCTCTTCTTCAATCAATCTTTTTCTCGCAACAATTTAGTAACTTATTATCCAGGTAATACGTTCCCGTGGGATAATTTCCGACATGCACGCTGGCAAAAGCTAGTAAAATATAAATGTATAAAGTTCAAGTTATTTTTTTTTTAATAAGCAAAAGTGCATTCGCGTCGTTTCAAGAATAGATTGCTGAATTACCATATTAAACTTTAATTATAAAACACATTAGCGATCCACTAACCGGATTAGAAGGATGTCGATGCCTATCCAACGACCCCTGTCCTTGACTAGGCTGTATGATCATACTTGTTGGCCGCGCGGTGTACGTCGCTGCCTCATCGCTACCCGGGTCTTTGGGAGGCCCAAATAGACGCTCTTGAGCGCTTGGACGATTCGCCTAGGAGGAGAAAAAGTAATCATAAAACTGACAAAGAGAAGAATTTTCTGGCACCTGTAGATTAGTCGGACCACCATTATTTCTGAACACGTTTTGAGTCAACTATAATATTTGTGTACCTATCATGCCTCGAAGGACTAAAAAAAATACCCGAAACTTATTTGTTAGAGTTAAACTTGTCTGTTTATTTATAAAAGGATAACTCTGGAATAATTATACGATTACAAAAATAATTTTATTGATAGAAAGCTAAACTATTCCGTGACACAAATTACTTGTGCCAAAAATAAAAAAGGCTCCTGTGGGAATCTCCATCCGGGTGAAACTCAAAGTGGGTTTTGTACTTACAGAAGTGTTGTGGCGTAGATTGTGTGGTGGTCTTCCGGGAGGTGGAGCGGGTAAAAGCACTCCTCCCGCCGGTCGGGTCACTGTGCCGCGAGGGGGCAGTTCTGGTACTGACGGAAACAATGCTTCATTATACAGGTGAACAAGTATTGAGTATATTGACAGTAACTGGAAATTATAAATTGTTTATTATCCAGGTAATGCATAAGCAACTTAAAATGTCATATACAGGATGGATTTTTGAGATGCGGCAGTAAGGCAGCTACCTTAACCGTTATAGCTACAAGAAAACGGTCTAAGGAGACTGTCCTTAACTTTTTGAGAGATTGTGATATGAATTCACAAATTTTGAAAAAAAAAAAAAAAAAAGCAAATGTTGTCAGCAAGAAAATCGGCAGTTTTCACGAAAACTTTTTGATGTCAATCGATCCTGTTAAAAAAAAATAAGGATCAAAAAACTCTATAAAATCAACGAAGGTTTGAGTACTAGAAAAGTCACAAGTCGCAAAAAAACTTTTCCCTTACATTTCGTAGGAAATGTCAAAGTCTGTATCTTGGGGCTCAAAAATATTGAGCCTCCACGAGCGTTAGCACGTCCGGAATACTGACTGACTGGCAATTTCATGACGGCATGAACAATTGTTGCAAAGCTCGCTTAACGAATAAGATTTATATAAGTTTCGATAGCGGATAAAAATTAAGTAAATATTTCTTTACATTGGATTAGTTGGTCCCGTAACTCCCGTTTCGATATTTCGGGACTAACTTTCACAAATGTTACAAATGGCTGCAGAATATTTGCGATGTCAATCGATAGACCGACAATGGGCCAAAAAGGAAGTAAAATGTTCACACTATAAACTATATTTAATAAATCCGTTAATAACAATAGAAGCCATTTGCTATGGTCTTTGTTCATAAAAATAACGAGAATAAAAAAAAAACAGAAAAATAGTATCTAGTTCCACCATGTGCATTCTCTACTTATTGCTAATGCCTGTGATCGTAACGAACTTACCGGTTCCATACAGCGGTGAGTGCGGTGGCGAATGCGTCATAGGATTGAGCTGGTATGGTGGGACCTCATTATTGCCTAAACTGTGGCTCTGACTGTGGTTCACCCCATTGGTCGGCGCTCCGTTTGTGGTCGCTGAGAAGCCGTACTTGCTGTCGCCGTAGCCGCCTTGCTGTTTGTCGAAATACATTTGATCATCTAACTACTTTATCCTTGTGTGAAAAAATATAATTTCAAAATTGACCGTGCATTATTTCGGAGCAGAAATGGAAATTTGTCGAACTGAGTTTTGGTCTCGCCGCATGAAACTAAACACTAAAAACACTAAAACCAAACTAAAACTGAAACTATTCGGGTAACTCAAAAAGCATGTGAGTAAAACTGTATTTACAAATTATTTAAGTAAGACCCTCCACTCTTAATTTTAGAAAATAATTTTAGGAGAGATTAGCACATGTAGCTTTAGAGTTAGGAACCTTCTTCCGATAAATGGTTTGAAAAAAATATGATATAATGATATAATGCTAGAATATTTTAAATTAAATGTAAGGTGATTTTCATATAATTTTGCCTGTTGTTTTAGTCCTCACTAACAGATCCAACATCCTCATCTTAGATTCTACATAATTAATTTTCCGATCTAAAATCAATTCGGTAATCACCAAATATAACCAAAGAACAATAAGTCACACAAAATACATTAAGCAGATACAAACCGTATAAGGAGGTGGCACAGCGTCGGCCATATGGTTGATATCATCATCCCGATCCATGTTATCTTGAGTCGTGGCTATTGACGGATCAGACGACGATTTGACGAGTCTCGGGGCCGGCGGAGGACTCACTTCCAAGTCACTTTCAGGACTCGAAGCGTACGAAAGTCTATTCTCAGTACTCGAAGACATTGAGAACAAAAAGTCGTCCGATAACGGCTCAGGCCTCTGTTCCGCCATTCCAATTTGGTAACGTGTTTCGCCGCATCCGGGAGGTAGGTTATGGAATGGGGTGACAAGACAAGACAAATGAATGATTGCATTTAACACATTACAGAAACTAAAAACAGGGTTTAGCGTCTGTCAATGATTAATGGTTTTTCTGGGTTTTTACACACTTGGGATCGATATTCAAAAGAGTTTAATTGAAAGAAAACTTTAGAGTAATTATAACAAATGAGTCAATAGATTCGTCCGAGACGAAATACATGCAATCAAATAATATAATATATAATTATGCACAATTTTAAATGACCATAGAATTTGAATATCGATTCAATAAAACACAGGTGGTATTTAACACTGGTAATTTGTGACAATATTTACAAAACTAAAAACACACTGGCAGTAAATCTTTGGCTAAAACTAAACATTAAAACAAACAAAATACATATAATAAAAAGTAGTGCTAGCAAAATAACATTAAGCAGTCAAGCAGCCAATAAGCTAAGACAGAGAGATGAATACTTGTGCTAAATCTAAAATGATAACTTTGGTTAACTCTGTTAGTACTATCTTCTAGTCTAAACATACCCTAAATGCTGTTCAGAAATCGGTTTACTGATGACAGGATGAGCATCTCTTTCTGCTTCTGATTTACTTTCATTCTCTATTTTCTCTATCTCCTCTAACTTCAAAGTAGGAAGAGATAAGTTTCTATACTTATTTAAATTTCTACCAGAAGGTATAGGTAACGTTCGCACTTCGCTGAACCTCCCTGGATCCGCTGGAGACTTTTCACTACATTTGCAGTTAGGGATCCTACACGTTTGTCTTAACGGTTTTTCTAGCATTGTTAATAAAGGTTTAGGATTCTCTTTTTGAAGCCTTGCCTTCCATTCTGGGACTTCATTTGTTTTTTTAACGTCATTTTCAGTTTGGAAAAAGGAAGTTGGTCGGTACTGATCTGATATTGGAACGACTGACGATGGTCGTTGCACGTTTTGAACTGGTGATTTGCTTGTCGTTTCAAGAACGCTATAAGGTCGAAAACTCTGTGGTGGATAAACATTACTTTTGGCAAATATGTGAGAGAGCTCAGGGCTTGCGTTGAGAGGAGTTTTTAACTTAGGATTTATTTTCCTCTGATAATAATTCTGCCTGTCATCGTAAGGGTAACTAGCTAAAGTATGTCTGTTTTTATTAGTGAGGTAAGTATTTGGCACACTGTAAGCATTATTAGGCATGCATGGGGTTAGAGTCTCAGAGTAGTAGTAAGGTACTACATGATTTCTGTTAGCGTCATACAAATGGTCGTGATGTTTAGTGCTGGGGTTAAGATTCAGGGGGGGTAAATTCTGGGGTGAACTGACGGGTCGTTGGGGAGAAGGAGGGTACATGTTCAAAGGATAGGAGATGGGGTAATAGGCTGGGTACGGCGAAGGAGGAATGGGGAAGTATATGTCCGACACCATTTCAACGTGCTACACCGCCGCAAGACAGAACAGAAACGAATTGGTTAATATATAATGTTTTATGATCATTTAAATGTGGATACAACCGAATGAAAAGGCTTAAAACTGTTATATTAATGTGCAAATAGATTACGGTCGAAAGATCACTGCGATTGCGACCATTCAGATCAATCCAGCGTATGCATGGCATCCGGATTATGTAAAATCAGTTTTTATGATGATTTTCGTGTAGCCAGTGGTATCCACATTTTAGATGCCGATTAAATAAAGTATAAAGGTACTAAGAGACATTGAGAGCACATCAAATTTACCAAATGCACCAATTTGCCTTTACCAAGCAACCATCTTGAAGCTGATGCGTTTACTGTTGTAATATAGAATACGTTAACATTGAGAAATGAATCCCATGAAGAAATGGATAGTTACATATAATAAGAACATACTTATAGGAAGTGAGAATGTTTTGTTATAAAACAAGTGATTATGGCGAAAGCGACAGGGTAGCCCGCGAAATTCAAATTTACTTACGTTTTTTTGCAATTTGCAGGACGGTATCAGGTTGTATGTTGATCTACATATGATTTGCGGCCGTATCAAATATTTATCTATAGAATTAGAATCATAATAATCATCATTACAACTCTCTTAGTTCAATATTACCCGATTGAATGACTATTTCATGAAATCATGACATTTGAGGCCAATTCTAACTTAAGCAGTTGTATTGCTGATTCTAATGATTGTTATATATTACTTGTTACTGTCGCAAATCATATTATAATCAACATACAGCCTGACAAACGTAAGAAAATTTTTAATTTTGCGGGCAACATTAGCGCTTTCCCCTGAAGGATTCTAGTAATATAACTAAACCCCGGTTTCTTACAGCTTACTCAAATTAACCATCCATTTATGACTTTTGATGATTATATATATATTATATCACAAATGATTTGGTTAGCCAGTACCTACTGTCATTTAAGTGAACCAATAACAACAGCTAGGTATCAAGTGATATCAGCATAGATTCGTTTAGAAAATTCATTTTGTGTAATGCAATTCATATTATTAGAAGCTATAACTTAATCAGGCTTTCTAATACCGGGTGTTAATCAGAAACTGAACAGAACTGACAAAAACAAATCACATGAAACATTTAAAACCAACCTTAAAACTATCCTTGCTTTTGTAACAAAACCCTCACTAAAATCCTAACACTGAACCCAAATATCACCAATAATTTCAATATCATTACATTCAAAATGCTCACCTTAGTTTCGGACACCCATAATTGCTGCTGTTGCGTCCTTTGTATCAAGTCTATGAGCTTGCTGAACCATGTGTTTTGGTTCGCTTCACTCAATGTGATCGTGTGGGTGAAGACGTGACCCCATACTCTCTCCATGTGTTGGCACTGTTCTAGAAGTTTCTTTGATGATTTGTGTGCTGACCTGTAGAAATTGGAAAATATTTAATTTGGATCTCTCGACAACATTTTATACATTTTCATATAAATATTAAAATGTTTGGTAAATAGTCATTTTCTCAGTGAAAATAAATTAGTCACTAAAACCAAAAAGAAATTGATACATAAAATACAAATAAAAGATCTTCTGCCTTCCCTGTTCCCATGTTACTCAGGCTGGCGCAGTTTTTTTTTTTTCTATTTGATTCTCCCACATCACCTCATCATTCACTGCCTTTCCATCTGTGAGATGACCCATCCTTTTCTTTGTAATAAACATAAAACTAATTTATATACGATTTACTTACTTTGGCAACCCAGCCCTAAGCTGTTTAATGATATGTTTGTTATCTGCTTTCAAGAATATCACAATAGGGTAGAACTGGGCATAGTTGAGCCTGTCCACTGCGTTGGGGGTGATGTCCAGTAAGGCATGCTTGCCCCTTTCCATGATAGTTCTAATGCTGGACAGTCGGATTATACCGGCGGACTTCGATTTAGTATCTTCTAAAGTGCTGTCCATTTCTAAATAAAAGAAAAGTAAGATTAGAATATTTTTATGACTGGATATGGCGTAGGTTTTTGTCAGATTTCTCTTCCAAGTAAAAATTTTTTTTGGGTGAATTTTTTTAACTTTTTAAGCACTTAAATAAACGTGTCTTTGAGAAACGACTAAGTACGTTGTTGCAGGTAAATGCAGTATCTTAATTAAATCAACTTAATAAAAGTTTGTTTACCTAGATGACTTTATAACCCCAACCAAATTAAGTAAACATTTGCGTATAAAAATCTCAGCATTATTGTAAAAGTCATTTTTTACGACTTAACTAATGGACTTAGAAACCGTAGAAACTATAAAAGAAAAACTGATACAGTTACACTTACTTGGCGAGGAGAATTTATCAGGACTCTCAGTCAACAGTCGTTCTCTTGCTATATCTGCGACTGCGCCCAGAACTATCACGGGTCGAACAAAGCCTGGTTGTTTGAGGACCACGCGTTCATATGCTGGGAACTTGCTGATGCTGTCTGATAGTACTACCTCGTCCCAATGTTCCTATGGGTAGATAATATAGTAATATCATACATGCTTTTGCGAATATTTTTGTATTCCATGGCTGGTTTTGCTTAAAGCAAAATACTTTAACATCTATTGTACCATCTTCTGGCAAATAAAAACATATCGTAGACTAATTGTTTAATGTTTTTATTAAACTTTACACACAATAAATGTACAAAGGTGGACCAAGGGGGCGGGAAGGCAACTGATGGAGAGATAACATGGCATTGTTAAATTGCATAATTAAATTCATACCATAACGAATTGATTAAATTCAAACCAAGAGCTACGTTTTGTTACAAATGAAGAGTTTTCAAATACGGCCTTTAAAATTACAATCGTATTAGAGACTTTAAAAATGTGAATTGTAATAGCCTACCTTGCCAAGACTCTTGCTACGCCGATGCGTTGAGCGACGTCTTCTAAAGAAGTTGTGTTTACCATCGTTGCCGCTCATCTCTTTCTTGGTGGCGTTGAACTGCGCCGTTGCCAGCTCTTCAGCGCGAGCCTTGTTGGGAATTGTGCCTTTTTGGACCTCTTGATTGTTACGACCTGAAACAGGTGATGCTAATGAATTAATAAAAATGTATTGTTTGGCTGTTGCCCGCGACTTCGTCTAAGATCCAGGATTAAAAATAGCCTTACCATTTTTAATTTTTTAATAAGGTTTAAAAAACGTATTGATACAAATTTTCTGAACTTTAAATGTCTGTAAAAAATGTCTAATGTTCACAGAAGCCTAAAAAATGTTTTACTTGATTGCTTACACATTACTTTGAATAAATAAATAAAAAATGAACTCATATATCATTTAATTTGGCCATAATTATGCAGTTTACATACAATTTTGGGAATTTCCGAAAAAAAGACAAATATTAGGTTAAAAAAATTGGTAAGACTTCGTCTGAGACAACCATGGCTTAAATGGTTTCAAATGGTCTGTACTATCTTCGCCTTAAAGCTTTGCATCCATCTTCCAATCACCCTGTATATACTTCAAACTTACTTCCTTCCTTCTTTTTTACTTACTTCTTACTTTCAAAAGCGAACGGCAGAATTCGTACAACATACTTTTTTTGTTGTTCTGTGATAGAATTTGTACCTAATAACTACATAATATTAGTTATGATTGGCTTATAAATGGAGAATGAAATCGGTCTCTAACGCCTTAGCTAGGTATCTTGCATTAGAACTGGCACACTGACTTATTATTAGTATTACTTGTTGAAATGTTAGGAATATCGTACAATTTTACAATGTTTGTAAATATGTCAGCACCATGCATCTATCTCATAATTAATTTATCTGTCATTCCTTCATTTTTCATTATTTTTACCTATCTTTGTATAGTAATCTTATTCTAGGTGCGTCGTCTTCACATATAATTATATAATTAGTGTATAGGTACAAGATATTCTTAAAACATTTAGAAGAGTAACGGTGGAGTTTCCTGCCCACTCTTCTCCACACGAAAACTACCTTTTGGAAGGGGCGACTAGAATCTTTTTTTTTTTTTTTAATATAATATTTTTTAAATAAATTGTTTGACTTTTACTTTGCAATGTCAAAATAACAGCTTTTTTTTTATTAAATACGATGTCCTGCCTTTTCGCCGAAAATTGTTTGGCAGATTATCACTTGCCAACCAACGTTTCGCCGATGTTTCACTTTGACAACTAACGATTAGCAAATTTTTGTATGACAACGTTTCATTTGGTAGAATTTGTTTGTAAATGTTGACGTTCAAAAGTGCCTTTTTGTGCCAAATTGAAATAAATTATTTGACTCTGACTGAAATATTTCTTCAGCATCATTATAGACCGCCCAACTTCCCCCACTGTTAAGCATGCGCTTCTCTTTTCTGGTACCAATCCCCAAATGTTTATCAAATACAAATGATTTATTTCAAGTAGACCATTCACAGCCCTTCAGATACTTTTCAATAGTCTAGAGATGCATCTTCTACACATCTATGCATCTTATATCTTTATAGTTACTGGGAATAATAGTAAAACAGTATGTACTCCTTAAACCCATTCATAGAATCTACAGGAGGAAAGTCAAGGTTTTCCAGTATTCCTTCTTAGCTGGTTATATACGAGTAACTCACCTATCCTATAGACCTGCCAGGCCCCCACAGTGCCGTTGTGTAGTGTGTCAACTACGTGGAACACATCGCCGCATCTGAACGACATCTCGCCGTCCGTCGGCTCCGTGTAATGGAAGTGGGTCTTTATGTGGAAGGAATCGCCCGCTGAAATGGTAAAAGGTAGTATTTAACTAAAAGAAAAGAACATTTTTAAATTGGACCAGTAGCTGATACCAATAAGAAAACAAGATTAGGAAGTTGAATATTATGAAAAGCAAATGTCAGAGGAGCGACAAAAAATTACAATGTTTGAAACTCCTAACAATATTTAGTACTGCATTCATTAATTTTCCTGCCCTTATTCTAATA
This sequence comes from Xanthia togata, assembly GCA_963853775.1. NCBI lineage: Eukaryota > Metazoa > Arthropoda > Insecta > Lepidoptera > Noctuidae > Xanthia > Xanthia togata. The sequence goes on from OY970811.1 coordinate 8,086,498, forward strand.
TACATATGTGGGGTTGGCGCAACATGTCCCTTTCTTCTATTAGTCGTCATCTATTAGTCACCTCCTTTTTAGCCATATTCATCTTTCACACAGTCCATCCATTGTTTAAATGTTGTGTACTGCATAAAATCTAATTTATTTAGTAAAAGAAAGCAATAAAATAACAGAGCTATGTCGACTCACGATACTTGAGAAGGTACCCGATTTTACCATGGACTGGATATTCAATCCATTTTTCTGAGATAAAAAGTAACCTACATCACTCTCCAATTCATAAACTATCTGTACCCAAAAAAACACCTCAATCCGTCGCTCCATTGATCACATACCAATGGAGCGACGGATTAAAGTAATTTTTATATATACATAGTTGAGAATAACAAACTAACACACTTTCACATTTACAACACTAGCGACCCGCCCCTGCTTCGCACGGTTTATTCAACTTGACACAACATCGAGATTTCTTTTAATTTTAATATTAATACATAACATAACATCACGCCTTGTTTCCTCGAAGGGTTGGGCAACGGCGTACCTATAGTACACCCACATTTCGCCAGTTATGTTTAAGTCACATGTAATAGGGGGCGAGCCTATTGCCATCAACCGGGCACAAATCCAGACTCCAGGCTGCTACTGAGAAATTCCAGAAAGAAAAACCCAATGATACTTCAGCCGACCTGGGAATCGAACCCAGGACCTCATGTTCAGCAGTAGCGCTTGCGACCTCTAGACCAACGAGGCAGTCCAAAATATTAATTTATTATACACTTTTAGGGGCATGAGGAACAGGGTGTAAAGTTCACTCATCCACCATAGAAAAGGGAGGATCCTCCGACCAGGCGGGTGTTGTGTCTGGCGGGCCGACTGCCCGACTGTTGATGTCGGATAGTCTTATATATGTCGTTCGCGCGGTAAACTCTAATTGCGCAATGCAGGATTTGTGTGACGTCATATCTTTGATGCGTAGTTCGTATGTGGCGGTGTAACCGCTACACACTTTTATCTTCCAGAATAAAATATGATGATAAAAACCGTACCAAAATCCGTTGCGTAGTTTAGAAGAACAACGCGATCACAGAGACAGACAAGAACAGCGAATTGATAATACATAATTATATACACCCTGAATTTTTAGTCACCGTCCAAATTTTGATATTCTAATCTTTGGCGAAAATCATTGAATAAAGTACGTGTTTTTTCTTTTAGTATCACTCAATACAAAAATATTGAGATATCACATCACAAAGTTATTATAAACCACGCAGAGCGGATAATTCTTTCGAGAAAATGATTTAATATGAACATTTTAAGTATCGTTTTTTTTTCAAAAATTAGTGAATCATACCTAATGCCTAGAAAAAATTTGGACGGTGACTAAAAATTCAGCCTTTATAGTTATAAAAGTAGGAGTTACTCACGTATCTGCCCACTAGCAACAGCATTGTATTCATCGGGCGAATGCTGCACGATCAGATCGATTCGTTCTTGCAGGCTCAGTAGAAACAGCACAGCTTCCTCGCGGGTCACGCCTTTCATCTCCATGTCGTTCACCTGTTCGACCGCACAAAACTAGAACTCAATGTTCGTGTTTTTCTATAAATTGTCTCAGGAAGTAATGGACAGAATTTAGATTTTTGACTGTCGCGTCATGTGTCATTGTGTGGTATTCATAACCAAATAACGTTGGGTTTGAAAATTCGACTGGACTATGTCAAGATACTGTAGGGCAATAATAGGTTGCGATCTAGCTATTGGGGATCATACCAATTTTTCTTCAAAAAATTGGTCATTAGCTCTTAAACACCCATGGAGGCCATGGATTTCGTGAAAAAGTGATCAACGACAAAGTAGCTCTTAATTTTCTGCTAAGTTAATAAATTATATTGCGATTATTACAAATCTGTCAAACAAACAACGATAAGTTGGGTATGCGTTGTGTTTATGTATGCCATTTTTTTTTTGTATTTTTTACATGACTGCCTAAAAAGGAGTGTAATGTATTCAGGGTTGATGTATGTTTGTATAATTATGTGAGTTTCTTTATTCCACCATAACTTTTAAATGCCTGAACATATTTGGATGTACGGGGTATCGTTAGAATCCTTACATCATCCCGAGTGACACTGGCTATATCGGGGGACCATTCTGTGGAACAATTTTTAATCTATGAGGTCCTCCGACTGCAATGACAAATTTATTTATCTGTATAGTCAGGGAATACAACTTCGCGGGCTTGCGGACGGTGAGTAATGGGTAGCTCGCCGTCCGGTAAGGACCAGGCCCAGGTCGACGGCGCGTTGTGTTCCACGCGCGCCTCAAAGAGTGTCAGCGAGTGAAGGGGTCCGATGAGACCATTGCCTGCCGGGGTTGCGGGAAAGTCCGAAAGGGATACCGTGGCCTCCTGGCATTGCACAGGCAACAGAAGGAACACGGATGGGTTTTAGTCAGTAAGAGTCTGACACACCCTCCCGCTCCACTCAGAGCGGGAGGAGTCATTTGATGATTTCCCACCCAAAAAAATAAAAATAAAAAAGGGAATACAACTTGTTTTTTACCTTTTAGTTCGTTTTTTGGCAGGGTAGTCGTGTTTTTTTTTAAATTGGATCCTTTGGTCTGCATTAATTATTTTTATTTATTTTATTAATTTATTTATATCCGCAATTGCAATATTAGAAAATACAGAATTAACAGTAAAAACCAAAGTACGAATTTAAAGTTAACGGAAATGGCCATGGTTCTCGCGAAACCTCTAAAATTTAGAGGTTTTGCGAGAACCATTGCCATTTCCGTACTTTTATCACAATTATGTTTATAACAATTAAGTATGTTTAATTAACATAAGTGTGACAAAAGTCAACCAATGAATTTTCTAAACCTATGCTGCAGCAAAGAAAAACTTAAAACACATACCTTAAGTATTTTATCAGCCGGTTGCAAGCCCTGTAGGGCGGCCGGACTGGTCGGCTGTACGCCGGACACGAACACCCCGGACCGGTTGCCGCCGCACAACCGGAGACCCACAGAGCCCTCCTTTTGGAAACTGATCAGCCTTGGCTCGCTTCTATAAAAGGAAGACACGGTATCTTTATAGCCTTAACCTTATGGATCTTTGTTGGTAACCATTTTGAATATTTTGTGATGTAATTTAATGTACTTTCAAGTGTACACACGGCTACACATTTCCAGTTTATGCTGATCTCGCATTTTATAAGATTTCCGTACAATGCGAGGTCAGCTTATACTGGTATGTATATCTTGATGTGTAGCCGTGTGTACTATCGCGGTAACGCATATTTAAACACTATGAAAACAAAATCCCGTGCACACAATGACTACGTCTGTTTACCGCCCCTGTTTTTTTTGTAGGTAAGCTTCACTATAGCGGCCGCGCGCTGCAAGCAGGAATAGTGTTCAGTTATGCGTGTCCGCGATGGTACATACATACATAAACTCACTCTTTTGACCCATGCATGTAGGCAGAAACTACAGCCATCTGCTACGATCTTAACATACTATTTTTGCTTCTTTTACGGTTATACATCCACGGTTTCAAATGTTTCAATTCTTTACAAGGCACTTGTGACGCGCTCCTGCTTCGCACGGATTTTTATAACTTGGCAGAACAGAGTTTTCTTCATTATAATAGTAAGTTTAATAATAATATAACACACAAAAAATATCATCACGCCTGTATTCCCCGAAGGGTTAGACAGAGTTGCACCTACAGTACACCCACATTTCGCCAGTTGTGTTTGAGTCCCATGCAATAGGAGGCGAGTCTATTGCCATCAACCGGGCACAAATTCAGTTTCCGGGCTGATACTGAGAAATTCCAGATGGAAAAACCCAATAACACTTTGCCCGACCCGGGAATCGAACCCAGGACCAGAAATATTAATATATTCTACACAAAACCCTTCCGGAATAAATTCTCTAACTAAATGATGGTCAAAACCGCATCAAAATCCGTCGTGTTTAGGATAACAATGCGGCAACAGAGACAGACACGACAAGTGGCTTTAATTTATATTAAGTATGTATAGATTCCAAGTGTGTCACTTCTTTATAAGGCATTATGACGTCATTTTTATGTGTATTGTAAAAATATTGAAGAGTGAAAATGTATTAACTTACGTTGGTTTATTTCTTTGATTGTTCATTGCCTCTTCTTCGTATAGTTGTCTTCTACTGCTGTAGTAATCTGTAACGTAAATGATGACGTCATCATTTTAGAGATTTGTAGCACAGTAATATTATATATTACCGTGTTTGTAGGTTTGGCATTTGACTATATGAATACATACATAGGTACCATAGAAGAACTTCATATCTATGCATCGAACTATTTCTGCTTGCAGCGCTCGGCGGGATTTGTTTTCACACTGCTTAGATATGAAGTTCTAAGATAGTACATGTGTTTCTTTCAGATTCCTTATTTCATATTCTTTTCATGAAACGTAGGAGCAGCAGATTTCACACTATAATTATTATCTACACGATCATTTCTAAACCCATGATGAAGTATCTCAAAATGGGTAGTGAAAGTTCCACTTTTAAACTTTTGTAACTGATTCAACACCAGCGCTTGCGTTTATGGTCGTATTATACCAAAATCTGGTCCTTTCAAACTAGGACCTTCCAGAATTTGCTCCTCCTTTACGTACCTTCATTCCTCGGCGGTGGCGGTCTCGGCGGCTGGTCGATCAGTTCGTGCGACATCGGGCCTCTTCGTGCGTCTCCGCCTCTGACCGGCGCCGCCACATACAGGTTCTGACCGCTACTCGAGTACCCAGGGGATGCTTCTGCAGCTCCGTATACGTTGAGGGGACTGGCTTCTGTTAGAAAGTAAGAAATCTCGATGAACAATTGGTATCAAGTATTTACCAACTTGGACTTGGACAAGGGGGGTGATGTTATGTTATGTTTTAGAATATTAAAATCTGCATCTGCATCTAAATCCTGTAAGTAGTCTGTCGGACAGAATTAGCAAATTTTCCAAATATTTGCTAAGGACACTGATTTGCATATTTTTTTTCCAATGATTTACGGTTATTACATGATTTACATACGTTTGAAATAATAAATGCATTTCTTGTCTTGAAATCTTGAATAGAAATTAAGATAAGCTGGTCGCAAAGATCAGTGGATATTTAAAAGTATAAGTGAGCATACTTAATTAGTCATAAAATGTTATTTATTGAATACTTGGTATTTTAATGATTTTATCTGTGCCAACTAATGGTAATGGTAAGCTGATATATCAGATGAAAAAATCTTGTCTAGCATAGTGCAGTCGAGCTTAGGGCTGTATGACACCGGCGTTTTTCGAGCGCGATCGAGGCGATTGTTCAACGCTTTCGCTGCGTGTGCGCAGTGAGCACGCCACGTCTGCGCAACTTGTTCGCAGCATGTGCGTATTTGTATAATTATCACTTGCTTCAAAAACGGTGAAGGAAAACGTGAAGAAACCGGCATGCCTGAGAGAAATTACTCAACGGCATGTGAAGCCAAGTCAGAGGCCCATGGGCGGCTTAAAAACTCTGACACCAGGTAAGTCACTAACCACACGAAAAAGATGAAAGAAAGAAGGCCAATTCTTGAGGCCAATCGGCTATTATTTAAGCGGCATAGGAGCCGAACAAAAAGAAAAAAGTCCGTAAGAACGCTAAGCGAAAATGATGTTATAGCGCGGGCAGGCGACGTGGCAAGAAATTTTATGTGGAAGAAACCGCGAGCAGAAGCTAGAAGTCTTATCTGGTATTCAAGTCAGTCATTTATTCAAACTAGGCTGAGAATCAGCTTTTTTCGAACGCCAAAATTACATAAGACAGTCCCCCAAAACGCCCACCCTTCACCACTTCCTAGTCCTTAGCTGGGAAGAAGAAGTGGCGCAACAAACTACAAAGCAGCACAGCTGTCTGTTCAGTTAGAAAAAAAATATCTATATAATAGTATTAGTAGTTAAAGACTGAAAAAAGAATAGGTATCAGAGTCCAAAATTCACTTACCAAGACTATTATAATTATTCTGATAATTCCCATTCGTGACCGTCTCTTCTCTGATCAGTTCCCTCGTCACCACCAGACTCAAGCGGTCCTTACAGGACTCTATGATTTTCCTGGCTTCCTTCAGGGTCATGGCATCAGTCACTGGGGTGTTGTTGATCTTGGTCACCATGTCTCCTTCGCAGAGACCCTGGCCTCCTTGGTTCAACTGTTCCCTGGCTCGCAAGGTTAGTTCTTTGACGTAGAGCTTGCATCCTAATACGATTCCGAAATCTGGAAGAGATAAAATGTATAGATTAAGATTTATGAAAAAAATTGGCAAAAAAGATAATTGTAACCTGTTTGTTTTATGGATATTAAAAAACGATTCTAAATTACGGTACCAGGTAAGTGTATCCGCAAACGGAGCAGTCGCGACCGTCAATGGTGACAACGACAGCAATTTTTCATGCAATTAGTTACATTTTAGTTTTTATTTACATACATCGTATTGCCCAGTATTGGGTTGTAAAGGTGACAATAATTATTTCAGACAAAAGACGTCTACTGGAGGAAATTTGCCAAGGATTACCATATCTACCTTCTCCAGGTCGTCGGTAAACCATTTTGGATGTGTCAGTCGGCCGACGGTCCATACTAATAACTTGACTCAAGAAGATTAGAAAAATAAATTGAGCTACCTTCTTTCTTCCCATTTCTAGTGAGTGACAGTTTGATAGTGGTGGGCGCGGTGGGAGGCGGCGCGGGCGCACGGCGCCGCACCACCAGCGACACGGTGGCGCCACTGTCGCGCAGCACTTGCACTGCTCGCGCGTACTCCACATTTTCCAGAGGCACGCCGTTCACTGATACTATTCTGTCGTTTACTCTGGAAAGATAGAACATTTACAGTAATTAGAAACTGGTAGAAATTATTTAAAAAAAAAACTAAATAATTTATAATTTGACAAAAATAAGAGTTTAATCGACATGGGCTGGTTATGTTCTTTAATTAGGATGAAATAATGATTTCGGATGAACTGAACAAGTCACGCCAGTCCAATGAATGGCCCTCTAGAAAACAACGCACGTAAAATGAATAGTCTATTGAAGATCGACAATGGTATTAGATCGTATCCTTATTTATAAATATCAGTTGGATCAATGCAACATCCAAACAAGAAAAACACAGTGACAGTGGTCTGTCTATCTTAGTCATAAAGGTATGTACGATACGAGGACAGAGGACTAGAAAACAATACTGACTGTAGCTTATCCTCAGCGGGTCCTCCTCTTAACACATCAGATACTGCAATGGACGGGTCGCCGCTAGCGAAGTGAGGGTTGTCTCTGCCTCCAGAAACTGCGATACCGAAACCGTAGCCCGGCACTCGGTTGAGACGGACTCGGTGAGTCTCCCACCCTGCGCTGCGTTCGGCTGTCTGTAAGGTAAAGGTTACGGTTACTTATGTGGATGATGGGATGATTTCACCAAGTTTTTTAAGAAAGGGTAAACCGTGAGGAGTTTAATTTCATAACACCGTTAACTCGTAAACCGATGTAGGATTACAGTCTTGGAAAATATAAGAAAAGGTCAAATCAAACGTCCAACGTAACGTGTAACTACCCCTCCGAAAGTGGTATTCAAAATGAAAACTACTAAATGGAATCTACTGCGTGATGGACTCATAAATAGACAGGTACACATGATTAAAAACCGTTAGCAACATTTTCCTCAAACGAGAGCATTCTTGCTAATCCGTGAAATGTTCACACTGTAGTAGTAATGTGTAGTAGTAGAAGAAAGTAACATTTACATGAACATTCTAATACTTAAAACTATTAGATAAAACTCAGTAATCCTGTTCACACTTTAACAGAAAAGGTCGTGATAAATCAGTACTAGAACAACGATGTACTAGATCACAAGGCAAGCCTAGGTTTATGACTAGCAAGATTAATGAACGCTGTTATCCTTAACCTGCTACACGATGGATGACGAAGCTTAGAACATAAGTTACTGAGTAATCACGGTAAAGCGCGGTTTAGTAATTATTGTGTTGAGTAAAGAAATAATTAAATGAAAATTGTTTTTTTTTTAAACGCATAGGCGTTGTGGAACACATAGTCGAAGACTTACGTAAATATGCAGAAGATTAAATTAAAAGCATTGATTTTTCTTACGGAGATGTTTACAATATTGAGCTCAAAGCAAGAATAATGCAGCACTGCAAGACGGCAATGTGCTTGAATGACTTTTAATATCTGTTCTGTTCTCGGCATAGGCACGAGTTTTTGTGGCTCTAGTTGTATTATTTAGTTCACGTTATAATCAGTTTAAATATCGCCAAGAAGTATTATAGTAACTCCTCAAAGTTTGCATAAAATGCATGCAGGTAATATCATTCTTTTTATACCAAGATCCGCTTGGAAAGTTGATTCAAGTCTTATCGTCCCTGGCCTCGCAAAGAATTCAAATATCTAAGATATATAAAAGATTATATTCATACGCACAGCCTGATCGTTGAGTGCTGTTTATTTACAAGCTTTGCGCATACGCTTATACTTTATAATGTAACTTATACATATCTTTATGGGCACAGGAGCCTTGAAATGTCCGAGCTTATCACAAACCTACTGACTTGCATACACAATCACATTATTTCTGGTATGGTCTGTTTAATTAATGGAAGTTTAAAAACAATAGTCAACAGGATCTTTTACATTATTTTAAATTTATTAGTCTATTTGATAGAAATCTTTACGATATGGCGTGAGAATCTAATTCCTAACGACTGAATTATTCATTAACTTATCTTTATTTTCCTCTAAGATCATTAATAACTGACTATGGAACAGAATTTTGGTATTCCTAATCATTTCTAACATTCTGTAGTCTAGTTATTTCATCGGCCAATTCTGTTGCAGATGGTCGTTTATTCATTTTACTCTGAATTACAGTACAGTTAACTAATCCGATACCATATTGTCAATCAATCAATCATGTACAAAGACGGGGATCGTGAATACGATTGGTTTTTGACCCAAAAATCAATCTTATTCACGAACCGTTCTTTTTCATAAATAATTCTCAAGAATTACTAACTAACTACTATTATTAAGTAAAACAAACATGACCTCTAATAACACGGTCCCCATTTCTCCTTATTAAAGCTGGCATGAAACATCTCAATTAAAACTGAACTCGCTGCAACGAACAAAGAATTGCAATTTTCCCTTCGATAACGAACAGATTAACCGTTGAATTCAAAGAAGCTTTTGTTCCCAGTATCAACGTTGATACTGCAATGTTCAATACAATGCACGTTGTTGACGAGTTATCAATCTGCCGGTTTGCAAACACAAATGCTACTATTTACATCAATATGCAAGCCAGTTCCTCTCACTTGGCAAACAGTGTAAATGGCATTATATCAATAGACATTGTGTAAAGGACGATGGAGAGCCAATAAATATGACGTAACTGCTAGGTAGTTAGTGTAACGTGCAAGTACAATCACCCTATTGCATATCGTTGCAAGATGTTGTCCCTTAAAAAAGAACCTATGACTCAGAAGTATACAGGAAGGTTGGCGTCAAAGCTAGTTCACCTTTGTTGAATAATTCTTAGATAATTAATTGTAGAAATGAAGGACGAATGAGATCAAGTCGTCAATATAATTTTCTTAGACAGGTTTTGTGTTCTAACAACACCTGTTGTATTGTAAAAACGATGAATAAAGATGGTAAGAATAGACTAAAGTAAACGCCAGAAACAAATAGTAATTCCAACAATTCACTTTAACCATTTATTATGAGGGGTTACGACTATTTACTTAGCGTTAAAGTAGATAAGGTTTACAGTCATTAAGCGTTATGTAGCGACCTATACCGAGAAGTACCGAAGTCAGTCGTTAAACATATACTTCATGCCGTGATTCCCACGCCGTCGGGAGAGGTTGCCACTCCTTGATAAGCTACGAGAATTGCGTTGAATTTGAGTTCACTCACGCGCAGGGTTCCCTTTCTGAATCATTCGATAGACAATGGACTCGATGGAATGGAGTATAGGGACAATGTTGGTCCTTTTTTAAGTGATTTTGAAAGAGTATCAACTGATTTGACGGTAAATGGGTGTAGTAAATTATTTTATGTTATGACTTGTTTCGGAGGGGGACGTCCAGCAGTGCAGGATGTGTTTCGGCTAAACATGATGATAACTAAGACAAAATGACCGAAGACTACAGTAATTATACTAAAAAAAACCTCTTCGTGCAAAATAAACAGAAAAAAATAATTAATGATCATTCGTATAATGGGGACGTTTATGCAGGTTATGCATATATACAATTTCATCACGAAATCATGAACCATGCCACAGATACTCATCTATAACGCACAATAATTAGTGTATTCTTGCAATGTTGAGTAAAACGTAACAGTTATGCCGAAGCCGAATCAGATAGGAACCGTGACTGCAGATTTGAATACAGATAACTGAAGACCATTATGTCATTAAATAAGATTTGTCAGTAAAGCCACCATTGGAATTGTTATAATATTTTCATTCATTGGAAGGATTCCCATGGGAACTACGGGAATGGGTGTACGCAATACTTCAATGATACGAGGAATCGCTATGCAGTTTTTCAAACCTACTTATCTAGTATAGAGACATTGCCTTTCTTTTTGCATGACTGTTTAAAAAAAAAATCTAGTAGTGTGCTGTCACCGGGGAAATATTAGAATTAACAAGCACCCAAGATGCGGATGATGCTATTTCGTTTTTATCTGATACTAAAGCTTCTGCCAGAGATTTCGTCTGCCTGTTTTAATATAGAACATATCCATTGGTACTCTGAAATAGCGTAGCTTATCTCGATGTTTTTGGTTGGTAGGTATATTGGGGTGTGCTAGCTGACTTAAGGCTATTAATTTATACGAGTAATTTAAATTAAGTTTTGTGTTGCTTAATGTATATTTTGCATACTATTATATAGAATATATTTTATCTAACTGAACAGACAGCTGTGCTGCTGGGGAGTTTGTTGCGCCACTTCTTCTTCCCAGCTAATGCACTAGGAAGGGTGGGTGGTGGCATTTTGGGGACTGTCTTATGTAATTTTGACGTTCGAAAAGTGCTGATTCTCAGCCTAGTTTGAATAAATGACTTGAATTTTGAATCAGTGAAATCATTTTCGTAATTGGATGTGTACTTCCAGTGATTCTTTGTACAAACAGTTTTACCTCTTCACCTATAGTATAAGATTAGACTATTTATATTTAACATGCTTGCGTATGATTAGCATGCGTACCTTAACGCTGCGAAAGCAACAAGGGAGTGAAACTGCTGTTACTCCTTTGTACTAGCCTTATATATATGTATAGACATAAATGAAACGTAGGTACATTGAAGTCATTAATATTCGTTTAGCGTGCATAAAAGAAGTAAATTATTCTATTGGTACCAACACAACCTTGCTTCCTACGCGAGTCTGTCAAAGTTAAGCATGTTTTGAGTTTGAGACAAAAAAGGCCATAATGTATTAATGTTATGCCTTCTGTAAGCACACGTTAGATACACTTCAACGTTGATTACCCAATTCCTATACAAACGTCCATAAAAGTAGTTAATACTGCTGAGAATAGGTCACCAAATACGATGTTAAAGAACTGAAAGCTTTTGGCTATGAGAGCTCTCTTTTTGGACATTTAAATTATCATCTCAACAAGATATGGCATGGAACGATCCTTTCGTTACCCATCTTCGGCTGCTTTGTGTGCCCCGCACTGTGACGGATAGGGCACACATTACTCGAGGAGGGAGGTTTAGTTATAAAGGAGCTCAAGGTATGCGGCAGAATGAGTGAGCCTAAAAGGATCTCCTGATGGAAAAAATACAAAAAAAAAAAAAGTTACCCATTATATTTTAGGAAGTGTATAGAGTGCCGCTGGCGGCACTTTATCCGTATTGCGGCATATTAGTAGCACTGCCTCGGCCCGGCTAAAGTGCCGTAAGCATTGCATTGTCATTGTCACTGTCACTTGTTATTTAGTTTGATTGTTGAGGTTAGCTCGCCGCCCTTTGTATTGACTGATCGTATTTGTTTTAGATAATTTATAAATTTTGATATTAACAAAAAAAATAAAAAACATATCAGAATTCAGAAGTCACTTTAATAACTGAATTTACGAAAAATTTAGTAGCAAATTAAAATAGCTGAAAGTTTAGATAGGTTAGGTTAGGTTAGAACTGTGACCACACAACGCCCAGGGTCAGTTTAGGCACAAGAGAATGTAATGTTTTGGAAATGTGGTGTTTTACAGCGACCTAACCTCAACAATCAAACAAAATAAGAAATGACAGTGACTCAGTGACAGTGACAATGGAAATATGACGGCACTTTAGCCGGGCCGAGGCAAAGATAGGGATAGAGTGCCACTAACGACACTCTATACACTGCCTATTTTTTATGTGATCTACGTTGGCCGGATGTGAAGGCTATTTTTAGAGCAACAGCAGCGTAGGTACCCTGTTAAACTGCAACATGTCGATACTTGTCACGAGGAGTCAAGGACTTAGATAATATTGAAGGGTCTGTGGAACCTCGAATACAGGTAGAGCTTTCGACAAGTCGCGACATGTTCACATTCGAAACAACACACGACTCGCCGAGTGTACTACGTGAGCTCGACAAATGGATGTGCGATTAACGCTTATGCGACAAAACTCTACTGCGACTCACCATAGTTCGAATGCACGCTTGTGCGACACACTGAAGATCGACATCACGCTAGTGTGACAAACGATAGCTCGACAGTAGTTCGACACTACGGTAGTGCGACAGTACTGTAATTCGAAAGTACGTTGGTGCAGTATTGCAGAAGTTCGACACTACCCAAGTGCGATAAACGATTATGCGATACTGCCGTCTGTAGATATTAAATGAAAAACAAGAAAGCATTAAATTCATCTAGTAGTTGTAATAGTTGTAGTAGTTGTTGCAGTTGTAGTAGTTGTAGTAGTTGTAGTTTCAGTTGCAGTAGCAGTTAAAATTGTACTTGTTATTAATTATAAGGCGGTACGAGGTTCGCCAAGGGATCTAGTGTATAAATAAAACAAACTACAGTGCAATATAATCAAAATGATTTTAAAACAATTTTAGGCTGAAAAACGGTATTCATCTCGTTTAAAACGTAGGTGCGAGTAATTTCTAATAAGATAACATAACAATAATGAGTCTTGCGTGATAGTAATCCACATATTAACGGCGCTGTTTTGTCAGAGGTTTCAGTGTGTCCTATTGTAGCGGTTACACCGCCACATACGAACTACGCATCGAAGACATGACGTCACACAAATTCTGCATCGCGCAATTAGAGTTTACCGCGCGAACGACATAGATAAGACTATCCGAAATCAACAGTCGGGCAGTCGGCCCGCCAGACACAACACCCGTCTGGTCGGAGGATCCTCCCTTTTCTATGGTGGATGAGTGAACTTTACACCCTGTTCCTCATACCCCTAAATTGGTGACCCCGAGTATGAACGTCAACGCAGCCTTCGTGCAACTACTTCAGCGTGACGTCATCATCATCATCACTCCCGCAAGCTTTCGTGAGGCGAGTCACACAGACAGCCAGCACCCACGGCTTCAACGGGTATCCTGACCACCAGCATGCAGCGAACGCGCATTCCTGGTCATCACCCTCAGCCTCATCAGCAACCTTGGCACAGCACCTGCACCTTCGGCCGGTCTCACAAGCACAGCCCATTCTATCCTCTCCTGGTCGACGCTAGCAGTCAGCCACAACCCGGTGCTATACCACATCCGACTCACTGGATCGTGACGCAGCGCCACCCCGACTCACTGTGGAATCACCGCAGACAGTACCGACTCACCGCGAACTATGCGGCATCCGGTTCCGACTCACTGGAACCTCCACTGGTACTGTGAAGCATCGCAAGATACAAGACTCAGCCCACTATCGACCTGTCTCCGGAGGGGAGTGATGTAGCGGTTACACCGCCACATACACGTTCTCTTCTAAGGATGCTATGCTAGTCATATCCCATACACTAATCACGTTACCAATAAACGAAGTATACTTAATATGTTTATGTAGCATCAACAAATGTATTGTTTAGCAATATTATAGTTTATTGCTTTCGATGTAAGGCATATGGCCAAATAATCTTTTAACTTAATAAAATAAAACTGTTTTGTTTATTCAAACAGGGCAAAATATACATTTGTAATGTTTCCTTATTTAGAAGAAAATCATGAAATGTTCACAAGGTAATTTAAGAATTATATCGTTAAAAGTGCTAGCAAGTTTTATAACCCGTAATCGAATCCGGGTACATTACCAAGAGTTTGTAACTAACTAAGCCATCAATGTCAATGTGTCTTTATGTCGTACTAGAGGGATGTCGATCTTCAGTGTGTCGCACAAGCGTGCATTCGAACTATGGTGAGTCGCAGTACAGTTTTGTCGCATAAGCGTTAATCGCACATCCATTTGTCGAGCTCACGTAGTACACTCCAAGGAGTCGGATCGAGCCAAACGAAATTAAATAACAGGTTCAGAGGGTATTGATAAAATTAATACTTGACATTTAGGAAGCAACCGGTCATAAACTGATAAAGAATGATAAGATAAAATTATAGTTTATTTTATTAATTAGGTATATCAACAGGTATCTAAGATAACAGATAACGCACAACAACTATGGGAAATAATCTATACTTAGAGATGGAGATGGCCCGACTCTACAAAACCAGTAGATAATCAGCTAACTTTAAAATAAGATTTGATTAATAGAAGGTTTAAAAGAAACCTCATACAAAAGACAAAAGGATATAAGCATAAAAATCCTGATAATTAAAAAAAAACTTCTCGTAGGAGTATAAAACATAATGCTGCATAAGCATGTCAACAAAATAATTGAGTGTCAATATCTGATTAACTTTACAGTTCAATGAGGCTTTATTTTATGGTCTAAGTCAAACCGTCCATTTCAAATAGGCACATAAAAGGCATCTTTAGTAATCCATCGGTACCTGCTTAGGTTGGATGGAATTCAGAAACCCTCGGTTTTGGACGCCCAGTCAAGTCACAAATGAGTATTATATCAAGTTCTTCGAGTACTAGTTGTCCCAAAATACCTACACACTATCAAGCATTTCAGTCAACATGATATTCGAGTGGATTTACTGATGGAAGATTTGAGAAAGCTTAAGATAAGATAAGATAAGACACGTATTATGAATATATCATCCTAATATATTCATATCTAATAGATTTCTTATGCTTCGATGAAGACGCCAGCAGAATTTATTGGAGGCTAGAATATGTTGGATAATAGAGAAGTTTCGTGTGCTAGAGGCCACAGTTTCTAGATACCTTTTTTAAATCAATGGAATCCAATTTTGTTATTCTTGCTTGTAAAGAGTATGCGTGAGGAATGTTTTGACAGTGCAAAAAGAAGTGGGCTTTTATAATGCTCCTTCGCAAAGCTGTTGAATTCAAACCACGGACGGACGAGCAACTCATCAATTGAATTAAGCTTATATCACTAAACATTTTACCCTTATTGAAGAAAAGAACATGGTGGGTGCTCGAAACAATATTAAAACTGATGAAGATTTCTCAATAACACCAATGCCTCCTCAACATTATTTAAACAAGCTTTTTAACACAACACATGTAAATGAGGCGAGTCCCAAAATTTTGCCCATTTACGGAAAATCATTACACAATCAGCCATATTAGGTAACTTTAGGTCAAAGTATGTTAAGACGGGTAGGTATATTGCACCTACGCAAACCCAAACAAGTAGATATTATGCAATAGAAATCACATAAAGTCAAGCCATAAGTAGATACTAATAATATATTAACGTCTGATATATTTAATAGTGCGTAATATTTATAGAGTGGATCGAATTTCAACTGCAACTTGAGTAGGGGCATTCCGCAAATACCAAGTCTTAGATATCATGAATTTGTTTCCAAACATTCACAAACTGCCGTGATAAGAGACTTGTTTTCCGAATAATGGAAAACAAGCTTGAATTAAAAGAATTGCATAAACCGGCAGAATGTTAACGACTTATTACGTGGAGATGTTAAACGTGGGAGGATAGATTTCTTTGGTCAAGAAACATACCTTTTTTGTGTCATCTTGGTAGTTAGTGAAGATACAAAAACCCACATTTGACACACTTTGTGCGAGCATAGAAAAATACCTCGATAAGAAGCTGTATAAAATACTAACGAAGGAAATTCATTTTCACTTTGTTAAAGAGTTTATAAAAAAACCTCTTTTGACTATTCGTACCA
Source organism: Xanthia togata (assembly GCA_963853775.1). NCBI lineage: Eukaryota > Metazoa > Arthropoda > Insecta > Lepidoptera > Noctuidae > Xanthia > Xanthia togata. The sequence continues at coordinate 8,102,834 of OY970811.1, forward strand.
CGAAGTCAATAATTACCTAATATAGATTCGTACACAGTCTCAGTAGGTAGGTTAAGTAGAAATACATATTTCTTTTACTGTTGCTATTGTTTGATGCTTAATCATTCGTCATTGTCATCACCAGTTGAAGCATTAACTACGAACGCACATTTGACCTTAACTTTATGATACCTAATGACATCAACAAACCGAAGAAACACATGAATAGCGACATTAATTTGTCAAAAAACAAAAATAAAACCGAAGAAAAATTTCCAACGCCTCATATGCCATGACTCACTCCTTAGCCGGAACTCCTAAACGCGCTAAATTTATTTGCTGCTATTGCAGACGCTGATACATTTCGCGCCCTTTGTAACCCTAGGAAGTAATACCAAATGCAATTGTCATGACGTATTTACTACACGTATTTTGCTAATTGTCTACGACCTTTTAGTGAGGGGTGAGCAGAAATATAAGCAGTAATAACTACAGGTGGAACAAGACTATTGTCAGTAAGGTGCGGTTTCGTTGCGGCCACGGCAAATCCAGTACAGAGGTTTTGGTACAACAGTTCCTAATGAAGATATGATTTTTCCCATACAAAGAAGGAAGGAAGGACCTTAGTGAAATGAAATGAAATTGTTTATTCTGTAAAAAGGATATCGGAATCACTTTTACACGTCATATTAAAAAAATAAGCTTGATGAGGTAGGTCGGCGTTCCTATGAATTTATTTATTTTGAATATGTTTCGGCCTTTTGGAACAGGCCGAAACATATTCTGAAGTCATAACAAAAGGTGACCATAGAAATGGGCTTTGTCGACGGAAGAATAGACAAAATGACAGATAAACAATCACAATCTGTCATTTTGTCTATTCTTCCGTCGACAAAACCCGTAGAAAACCCGTTTCTATGGTTTCATGCTACGCGTGCAGGCATTCACTACATTAATTGCAGTGTCCGTGAATGGCGAAGGTGCCATATGAAGACCAAACTGCTACATTACTTTATTACCACCAATTCCTACTGAATTCAAATAAGTCAGTAGCAGTAAGTACTTACAATCTCATGCTCTCATAACCACGAGTTGACGACTTTCCCTCACGTTACATTACTAATTACGCTAAATAATTCATTCACAACGTAATGACGATTAGCCATGCAGTTGACACTCATTGCACAAGCAATTACGATTCCATGTAACGCATATGATTTGAATAATGGGTATGGTAAAGTCAGCCATATTAATTATTATGCTACCAACTTAAATTGTCCGTATTTTCAAATCACAACTGTCATTCTTTGACAGTTGTATGAAATGGCTTTACCAGGACAAATTGACGTAAGGTGTCAATTTCCTAAGCAATCAATTTCCCTGACTGTACCTACGTAATACGTATTATGCAAATAGTGGAAGTTACTGATGTCTTAGTCAAATTTTTAACTAATTGAATTAATGTTATTTATTTACTACTAGTTGCGCCTCGCGGTTTCACCCACATAAGTCTCGATCCCGTGGGATAAAAGTATCCTATGTCCTAATCCAGGTCATGGTCTACCCATGTGCCAATTTTCATCCAAATCTGTTCAGCCGTTTTAGCGTGCAAGCGTATCAAACAAGCAAACTAACTCACATTCATAACAATAAATATAAATATTAGTTAGGATTACCACTTACATTTATTTTTACAAGTGGGAACCCAATAAGTACAACAATGTAGTCACAATTTCCACACAGAGACCTCACCCAAAAACCAATTAAACACTACCACCAACAAAAATTAAATGTTTTTAAACTGTCATTTATTTAGTCTAACAGTGTCCAAAAATTATGGGTCAGTTGAACTGTTTAATAACATAACACACAGAACTGTAAAATAATAAATGTGGAGTTTCTCGGGAATGTGGAATTTAAGTTAACTGTATTTCTTACTAGATACTAAATACAGTTAGGTAAGTGAGTAACTTAGTACCTAGTATCTAGGTAGATAGGTACATACCTTGCAATGATATGTACACATTGTATTTTTTAGCAAAATAAAATAAAAGTCGTTATTACATCAGCTATCTGCCAGTCCCGCCAAAATTGGTCCAGCCGTTTCGGAGATTAGCCGGAACAAACAGACAGACAGATAGGCAGACAAAAATTTAAATTAAATGTTTCTTTTTCTGGTCAGTGGGTCGTCTTAGGGGCGGATTCTTTTAAGTACCTATCTACTTTAAAAAAAAACATTTAAGTATTTTAAAAAACCGTACCGTAGGTATATACTTTCATATGCATTTATAAATAAAGCTGTTATTTTGACATTACAAACAGACACTTAAACTTTATTTATTTGTAGTATTGTATACAGTATAGATTTATGTGTTCGCGCAAAAGATTGTTAATTAACAGAAACGTTCAAATAGAATAGTAAGCCCGCGCTTACTCTCTTGTTATACTTAGGTATAAAATAATTGTAGATTGAATGAAGCCATTGCAGTGTTTAATACCTACTTAGATAATACCTACATACCTATCGCATAGCCGCATCAAACCTAGATAACAATCAATGTAAGCTACATACTATGTATGGGTTCGACCGCAAGGAATCTCCCATAATAATAGAGCCTGCAATATTATTGTCCTGTTATTAAATTAATTTTAAAAAAAATTTAGAAATTCCCTTCATAAATGATTAAAATTTCGCTAATGGATGAATAATATAAATACGAAACGAAAAGCTGCAGATTTTGACAATTGAAAAGTTTTCTTTGTTATGATAAACAATAATAAAGTTATCTCAGTGTAGATAAGTTGGTACCTACCTGTAACTTTTCAAATCCAAAGTTATCCAGTTTCATGTTGAAATAATTTAGATTGATGCCACCGAACTCACTCATATGTCACTAAACTTTGGAACAACAGCCTCAATTTCATTACCACATTAAATGAAAACACCACTTACACACACCCACAACACTATTTTAGTATCTAACAAAAAAAAAAACAAATGAGGACACGGAGAATTTAAAAATAAAAAGCAATTTTTTATACAATGGCACAGAGCTTTTTGAATTTAGAATTCAAATGTCACGCCGAAGGTTGTATATGAGGCGTCCACCGGTGACGCCCGTCTCACGCCATATGAGATTACGAATGCGAACAGCCTTCTCCTAAACTCCGAGGCACTAAATACTTTACAGTCAAGAATTAAAATGAAGCCAACATTTATCTGTAAGTCTGTAACTAGCACGGATTCCTAAAGCGGCTGGTTAAACACCAGTTAAGTTGAACGCTATGTACTGCTATGCAAATAAGGTTTTGTTTACTTGTAAGTTAGTTTAGTTAATGCCCGGTGGCGTGGCCCAAGATAGAGCGTCGAAGAAAGTATTGACCAACATGACAAGTAGCTGGCTCTTAGAGCGTATAGGGTTTCCTTGTAGTTTAAAGTACCTATTTGAGAGCTTATACTTGGACAATAACAAGGTTTCACAAGTCCTCCGTTAAACCTATTAATACAAAGTGCATTTCTAGTTTTGTAAAAGCTCGATTAGGTACCTACAATAGGTTGGAAATACCCAAAACTTTCGTGTCCAACAGTCTGGTACAGCAATTAAAGTATCTTTGCCCAGGTCTTGATAATTAATTTAGCACTAAAGTAGACCCACCGAAATTGCCGCATCTAACAGCTGATGAGCTGACATGGCCGTCCAAACTAGGACAAGTCCGGGGAAAGCCTGTGCTATTCAACGGCCACCGCATGCGCATATTAAGCCACTTATCGGTACTTTTAATTAAAACATTTGTACGCATCGCTCGCACTTTTCCTCTTAGTTGAAGAAAGCTTAATTTATTATTGACATCGCTTGATTTAACGGTGTGAGTTGCTTTGCGCCGCATATAGCAGAACTTTAAAATAAGTGCGAATACTTTCAAAATAAATAAAAATCCCCATCAAAAACATAACATGTAAAAAAAAGCATTTCTCGCAACGTAGTTCTTCTAGCACAAAAATATGAGAGATCTAATGTAAAACCAAGTCTGTTAATTTTAATTTATTCAGCAGGTACCTAATTTATAAATAGAATGACTTGGCCATCGCACCGCAACAATTTGTGTGTAGTTCAAACTGAATGTAATTTGAGAATATACCTAGTTATACTGAGCCCTCTTGGTCATTGAAAATTCATGTTTCTAGCTTTATCTACAACTAAGTTACAGGGGGTCAAAAAAGTCCTGAATGGATTCGAGAAATGATGGTACAGGCGTACGGCGTCGGCTGTGCCTTTGTTTGTGTTGCTCGACTTGGCACTGCCGCCATAACGTGCCCCTGATAACTGAAAAATCAGCAAACGACTGAAGGTGATCAATAGAATGAATCCCGCAACTTGATCAACGGTCGGATGCAAGTGCAACAATGGCTAAAGAGAACCAGAAACATAGCATTTGGCAGTTGGGGTATTATTAGACCGACATTTTGGAATACAATTCAATTAAATTAAAATATATATTTATTTCTCCATAAATGCATTTACCTTATTTTGATCTAAAGCTGGCTAAGTTAGTGCTCCAGAGTGAAAACCCTGACTTCTAAACTAGGTTTTTAGTACTTACCTGTAGATATCTAAGAAGCCAGAAATTAGGTACCTACCTACCTAATTCTAATTCTGCTTCAATAATTGGAGGAACGGCTAGACTACTGGAAATTCTTTTCATGAATTGACTAGATATCCACTCATCCAGAGGGTTATTGACCCTTGCCCATTTAAATGCTACGTAGGTTAGGTACCCAAGTCAGTTCTAGTCTTCATTCCAGTCTGCCTCCTCGAATACCGACATTCGCGATTCCACGCCGATACGACAGGTCTCAAATTAAATTCCAGTTACACTTTGTATTTCACAAAGCTGTCGAGTTCACAGTAAACTGTAGGTATGCGGCCACATCATTATTCACCCAGCGATTCGTATACCAAAGCTACAAAAACAACAGAATGTCACGCGCATCAACAAAATTATGATACCCTTATGTTAACGCATTAAGGTTCATCTTCGTATGAAGAGCGATTTTCCCATCAGCTGTTGTAGTTTTGTTTTAGCGCTACAGAAACAATGGACATTCTATCCACACCGGATCGGTAACATTATCTGGGGCTTTTCAGTTTGTTTAGCCTTTGAAACTGCGGCGTAGGGTTCAAAATTGCTTGGCAATGCATTCCGTATCCTAGAATTGATAAGTATTAATACCGTCATTATGATGCGTCGCAGCGCCTATCGACAATGTGTTATTGAATATCAAGTATAGACATTTGCTATAAAAGCCGATATGTGTATTTTAGATAACCAAATAAGGGTGTTGGTATTTTGTCCGGTCGAAAAAAGATTAATGTTATTTGGTCATTTTGTTGTATTTGGAATGACGATTTAATGGCCGCTTGGATTTAAAGATTTGTATGTATCTGGGTAATATGAGTGGTACAAACGTGACAATGACGGCTGTCCGAATACAGAGCGTTTTTAGCACCTTATTGTCAAATATTAGGTAGGTACCTACTGGTGAAAATTACAGATTTCCATAATGGCTGTTACAATGCGACAGAACCACTTTCCTATGAAATAAAAGCTTTAGTGGTTGATTTAGCGGCTGGCAAACATCTAGGTTCCAGTTACATTTTCGGGCAAGCATAAGAAAGATACCTATATTAATTTGCTCAAACATAATGTCCACATACAAAAAAAAAAAAAAAACAGCATGCAATTAAGCATAATTTTATGCAGTTTTTATTCAAATCATTTGGATATTTTTTACTATTATAAAAAAAATGTGCCTTGACTTTATTGTCACTGATTACACTATGAAAAATTCAGAACACCTGAAAGGTATCTAAATTATACTGCGGCAATGATATTCACCTCGTAAAAGTAAGTCATAATTCAGAAGTATTGTCATTTATAAAAAGATAAAATAAGAAATGTAAATCTAATTGAAAAGGAGAAGGCATTTGCCTGGCAGTGGGACAGCACTGATTTAGATACATACATAATTTAATCTACTTTTAAATCTCAGTCCATCACAAAACTGAACATAGTATATGTATGTAACTTACATGTGTTATGTACATTGACAATTGTTAATTACAAAATTCAAATGTGCATTTAACTGTGATAAAAAAATTAAAATAATAGTACACTTAATACCATTGTAGGCATGTGTTAAACATATTCAAGTAACTTTAGGATAAAACAAAAAAAGGCCACAAATACAGAAAAAGCATAATATTTGTTCAATAATATCCTTTATTATTTTCAAAATAACACCTTGTAGAACTTATTTAATACACAATTTGGTTTTTTAGTAACCAGTTACATCCTAGTGTCATGAATAACCAGGAATTGTGGAAAAATTTGTCCCTTTAAATCCTAATACCTCATCAGGGTTTGCTTTCAACTTCTCTATAATAGAATGTTTATTGAATCTTATATCATTTACATATTCCTGTTTAATTATCCTCATTTTCTCTACAATCCTGTTACGGAGAGTTTTTTCTGTATCTGGATCCTGTAGCAGACTGGCCAGCTCTAGCAAATTGTCTGGTAAGGCAATTTCGTTTTCTGTATACTCTATTGCAATCGTTTTACTCCTTGTTTGCATCTCACTATGACCTTTATTTGTCTTTTTTACACAAATATGCTTTTCCTGAACTGTTTCAACTGTTGACTGCATGCCGTCATCATCAAATACTATCTTTGTGTTTAATTTACAGTCACAGTCGTTGTCTGTTGATTCTTCTGTATAAAATTTACGTTTTTTGCACAAACTGGGTCCAGCTTCACTATCAAAGTCCAATAAATGGCCATATTTAGCCTCAATCTTTGACATAACCTCTTTGCAGTTATTGTACACAGTTCTCAGCTCTTCCAAGTCATTTTTATCTATTTCTGTCGCAATTTTTGTTTCGTCTTCGCATTCCTCCGAGGTCACTGGTATTTGAGAAGTCTTTTTAGGTTTTTTTTCCGATTTGGACTTCTTTTTCCGCACATTTTCCAAAGGCTGTGGTGATTTTTCCTTGCTAGTCATAACGGGAGATGTGCTTTCATCTGTTTTAATAAGTTCTCGGACATGATTCTTCACAATAACATACGACTTTTGTTCCAAAAGCGGTTTTCGAATGATGGCAACTTCCACTGGCGTCTCACTATCTTCATGAACGACCATCATTAAATAGTGTTTAACTCATTCAACTAATATTTGTGTTAATGAAATAATACGCTATTATTCACGATTTATTCACCATTTTACATAAAAACACGTGCTTCCCCACCAACCATACGCCCTGACAATTTGACGTTGACACTTGACACTGACAGTTGTAAGACATGCGTCATGCGTGACGTGACTCAGTGCGCAGACTCGCGCAGTGGTGTTGCGCTGATCGGACGCCGCGTAATCTCTATGGCTCACAGCATCGATAACTCGTTTCAATAGTCGACTAAAATTAAAACTTCATGATTTGGTTGATTATTTTAACAAGCAGTGAAATTGTAATAATTACATACACATGAATGAACACATTACAGATTCACATTAATTTGTGAAATTTGTATTTTTTTCAATGATTGGACTTTATATTTTTATTATATGGTGCAATGTGCTAAAAATTAGATTATTTCAACGCCTGTGTATTGGAGACATAGTTATATAGCAAGATTAAAATGATTTTGTAGTAGAAAATAATGAATTACAAACAACAACTATAAAAAATATATAATATTTATTCAACATTATCCTTGTTTTTCCTTTTTTTCTTTTTCTTGGGCACATAATCTTCTGCACCATGCTCTTCAATTGTTTCAACATCTTTTTTCTTTTTGGATTTTTTGCATGCTACTGGTTCCTCAATTGATTCTTCAAAGCCCTTCTTCTGCTTTTTCTTTTTCTTAGTTTTTTCTGGTTCATCTATTTGAGTATCAACATTTTCTGAATTATCTACAAAATCTTGTATAATCTGTTCTTCATCTAAAAGTTTTTGTTTCTTCTTTTTCTTACTTTTCTTTTTGCTCTCAACAGTAACTTCTTCACATTCAGGAACTGTCTTTTTATTTTCAACTTTATCATTGTCTGCGGTATGACTAAAAGAAGATGATTGGAAAGCAAATCCTTGATTACTTTCTTCCTCCTTTTCGTCTCTATTTGCACCAGAGAACCCTTGGAATGAATAGTCAGCTCTATCATCATAACTCATATCATTACTGGTTATATTTAATTTATTTTTAGATTTTAAAGCAGCCAGTTTGCTTTTGAAATAGTCCTCCATACTGCCTTTTTCTGTAAAAACTTTTTCAGTAGTTGTGATGACAGTATTTTCAGCACCTTCATGTTTCTCTTCAACTTTTGGTTTTTCTTCATTTTTCAAGGTTTTCTTTCCAAAAATATTGGCCAAGTCCTTTTCACTGTAGCGAGTTAAATCTTTTCCACGTGTATATTTATGATAATGCACTCTTGCTTTACTTTTCTTAGACTTAACTTCTAGAGATACACCACTATGTAGTTTTTCATCATTATTATCACCTGAAATTAAAATGAAAGAATTCAACACTAGGAAATTAGGCACTTATTCAAAAGGATATTGTAATATCCAAGGAAAAAATTAATAGTAAAAGACTCATGTAATTCATTATCAACAGATGTTTAGCTGATAACAATACTTTTAGAGGTGGTATGGAGGTATGTTTTTTTTTATCTCACACATGGTGTTTTTATCACTGAAACTTCACTTGTAAAATTATGGACTTTGCTGATTTGCATTATGTACTCACCGTTTGATAAATTAGCTAATAAAGAATTGAAGTCGTCTTCATGTTTTGTCCACTGGTCGTTCTTGTCCTCAAAACCCAATCCTCTGTCATCGTTCTTGTATCTAGCCACAACATGTTCCACAATTCCATTTTCTTTAGCACCTAACCCCTTCCCTTCACTCCATCCCATTTTTTCCAACATTCGCTGGCCGAACTTCGTCGAATCATCGCTCCACGCATTATTTTTAGCCCGTAAATTAATCACTTTCTGTTTACGCCGGGGTGCTGCTAACATAGCCATGATTATTGTATTTTTATAAACATCGCACACGTGAAACGTGATGTTCTAAAAACAAGATGGATGGCGTGGTGGTAGCGGCAAGGTGCGCGGTGTGCACTATATACGATACGTGAATCGTGATTGGTCGAAAGTGATATGAAGTTCGCTCGCTTTGTAGTGGAAACAGCAGAGTGATTGGTTTGGATATTGTAAGGTTGGCACCTATGTCGGGAGCGCGGTTCACCGTGCATTAGTCCGTATTTTGAGCCTGTATTAGAGTTTCGGGTTTGATACTTCGTATTTTGAGCATGAGATCCTCTATTTCATTTTATGGGGGCTAGATCGGCTAGATCGGATCTAATTCAAAACTAGATAAACCAAAACTTAAGAACAAAAAAACATGCAGAACATCAATTTACATTCATTTATTTATTTATTTATTGTGATATTTATTTCTAACCTCACGAAGTTAGTAGTCAAACCATGAATTCTGTTCACATAAACTGACAAGTGTTGGCAGCTATCCGTGATCCCCATATTTTTCCACCTTTTTCTTATATTTACATTATCATGTAATATCCAGTGATTATTACCCACTATGTTCAAGGATTTTATTATAATCATATAAAGGTGTAACCTGTAGGTCTGTATGTAGGTGTGTAGGTGTAACCAGGTAGGTAACTTGACCGCATTTTTTATAAGTAGGTAGATACATTGTGGATTTCATTGTGGAAAGGTGAAACGAGAAATTAACTAATCGCCACGCTTGGCAGGATAACAACCCCTGGTTGTTATCCCGCAAAGTAAAAAAAAATACACTTATTTTATTTAGTATGATGCAACATTCTGATTCATGTTGAAAATACCTATATAAAAGAGTGAGCAGCGAAACACGATGTTCCCCTGGCTGGAGGCTTTGAGTTAGTAGCTTAAGGCAGCCGCAGGATTGACCGGTTAAGTAGTCATCACCTCAGAGGTGAGCTACGAGATGCCATCAAAAAAAAAATAAAAAAAATAACACGATGTTGATGTTACTGTGCGTTTGCACTGGCGAAACATTCACAACAAAACATGTTGAAATCTTTAGTTTCTGTCAAAGTTCCAAAGTTCCACAATATTTGACATTATCTAGAGATTTCAACATGTTTTGTTGTGATGTTTTGCCAGTGCAAACGCACAGTTATTTTACACTGTGTGACACAAACAAATAGTATCTACCTACATAAGTAAATAATTTGCTGACCAAAAATAATAGGTAGGTACATTTCTTATTATAAATGAATAAACAATGAGAATTCCCAAACAACAGTATCAAAACAAAAACATTTTGTAGGGTTGCATGTACCTATAAATCAAAACGCGACTAATTACCTTCTCTACGACATCGACAGTAGATATAATTATGACAGTTGCATTAGGTACTAGATCAATAAACGCAACCTCCATGATTTCGGTATTGCGCTACGTCACGATAGCATAACATAACATAATATCACGCCTTGTTTCCCCGAAGGGAAGGGCAGAGATGTACCTGTAATAGGTACTTACACCCACATTTCGCCAGTTATGTTTAAGTCCCATGTAATAGGGGGCGAGCCTATTGCCATCAACCGGGCACAAATCCAGAGTCCGGGCTGTTACTGAGAAATTCCAGATAGAAAAACCCAATAACACTTTGCCCGACCCGGGAATCGAACCCAAGACCTCATGCTCAGCAGTAGCGCTTGCGACCACTAGACCAACGAGGCAGTCACGATAGCTATAGGATAAAAAGGTAAGTACTTAATAAAACTTCATGAATAACCCGCCGCAAAAATTTCGGCAAACACTCGCTTGGATGATGAAGAAGTGTATCATGGGAGATTTTATAAGCCGGGGGAGTTTAATCCAACGCATCAGGCCCAAGCACATCGGAGCAGCGAAATGGCCTCCGCTAATCGCGCTAAAGCCGCACCAGTCAAGGTAATAAGAGTTAGGGAGGCAGTAGGGGTAGGCAGTGGCCTTAGTGGCCTACGTTTCAAAATAATGTAATTTATCGTATTGGCACAGAGTTTGTTAGAAAGCAACACATACCTATTTAAACGATGTCAGCCTCCTCCTGGAGGTGAGGATTGATCAGTTACTGAAACATATATTCGACGAATCGCCCGATGTTTTATGCCTTCAAGAGTAGAATTGAAGCATCTCAATTTATTCAATGAAAGTTGACAAAATAAAGGACAGCGGTTATTGTGGAATTTACAAAAAGAAGACTGTGACCTCGACCATTGACGGGTAACGTACTCAGGAAAAATGTTTTCATTGGAAGAAAGTTACTCATGTAGAGTTCTATCAGCTGAAAGTATCAGTCATGGATCATCAAGCTGATGCCACGCAACATGTCCAACTCGCGAGTCCTGGTAGCCAACATACATCTTCTGTGGCACCCGAAGAAAGCCGCCATCCGACTCGCGCATTTGAGGCTGTTTCTCGCTGAGAACGACAGTGTCTTACGAATTTAACGGACGGACCTCTGGGCACCTGCCAATAATATTGACTGGAGACCTTAACTCGCACCCAAACAGTACCATTATAAAAGTTACTGGAGGAATGCCAAAATAATAAGTACTTATGATGACTGGATTGAAATAAGTGGAAAAATATGAGGATCACGGATAGCTGCCAACACTTGGCACTTTATATGAACAGAATTGAAGGTTTTACTACTAACTTCGTGAAGTTAGAAATAAATAACTGAATACTGTAACCGCTCCAGCTTAAGCAGGGGAACAGTATCCTCCGCAGCCAATAAGCTAAACAGCGTCATGTACCATCGAAGAACTTCATACGAGTATCTATACACCGTAAGGACTATTTCTGCTTGCAGCGCTCGGCGGCTATAGATCCGGGGCGGTAACAGATGTGGTCATCGTATTCACGGGATTTTGTTTTCAAACTGCTTAGATATGAAGTTCTTCGATAGTACATAGCACGGATGTAACGGATGTAATGATATCGGAACAGGAATCGGAATCGGAGGTTTTAGATTTGATATATAATCGGAATCGGAACCGGAACCGGAATCGGAATCGGAGGCGGATGCTAAAGAAGAGAATGTATGAGAATGACCTGATCCCAAATGCGAAACAATAACAAATGAGCAAGTAATCGACAGAAAGCACGTTACGTACGAGGGGCTATCCCCGTACGACAAGTATAAACAGGTTTATACGCGTTGACCGCGGCCGTATGCCGCCCCCGCCACAAGGCATCGACCTCCGATTACCTCCGATTGAAAAGTTTCGGAACAGGAATCGGAATCGGAGGTTCAAAAACCATCGGAAGTTCCGACTTATCGGAATCGGAATCGGAGCTCCGTAACATCCCTAGTACATAGACATGTTCTCTAGCGAGATTCTTCCACACTCGCTACATTTTTAGTCGGTATAAGACAATGCTAGAATTCGCAGCGATCACTTTTTTTAAGATTGTTGCCCACGATGTTGAGGACTGACATGTAATCCAAGAGTAATCCTAACTAATATTAGAAATGCGAAAGTGAGTTTTTTGTTGGTTTGTTTGTTATGCTTTCACGACGATAAAACGGCTGAAGGGGTGGATGAAATTTGGCACATGGTTAGACGGTTAGACCATAACCTGGGTTAGGTTAGGTTAGGATACTTTTTATCCCGATATTCCCACGGGATCGAGACTTAAGCCTCGTTCAGACCAGCGCGACGCGACTCGAACAATACAAATTCCAAGAAAACTACACGGTAGGTATAACAATAGCCGGTGTCGCGTCGCGCTAGTCTGCACGAAGCTTTATGCGGATGAAACGGCGGCGGGGCGCAGCTAGTACAAATATACTTACGGACCCAATTGCGTCCATTGGAACGTCTGCATCTGGCGCCTTTCGGTCAGTTTCCGAATTAGTCCTCTGGACCCTCAGACCAAATAAATAAGGTAGACGGAGCGTACGCCAACAATGGCATTCAAATAAGTGAAGCGTCGTGTACAGAGTTGTGTGCGTGACCTCGTGTCGCAACACTTGCCATGCGTCTGTGTGCTAAGAAAAAAATGTTGCCACTAAAAACTTTTTATCCCAATTCTGATTGAATAATTATGATTATTCATGAAAAATAAATTCTTATAAATAAAACACTTTTTTACTGTTAGGTACGTTTAATCAAAAATAAAATAGACAAATTTTAAACACCTTTGTGTTGCGTTAGTTTCCGGTAGTACTGTCTTTTTGTATCCCGACTTCTGGATATAGTATCTAGTTGTGAAATGTGATGGAATTTTATATTTAGATACTTTTCAACTACAGTACGTATTATTGATTTCTGCTTAACCTAATAACCTCAATTCACTTTTGTTTCCAATTAAGGTCTCTTGTGAATCTAAAATTAAAACAGTTTGTTTTCAGTCGAAGTTAAAAAAAATATAAATGAATCCAAAAATGTATTTTACATAAAACTGTAATGTTGTAAGTACTTGTTTATAGAAATAATAATAATAATCACGCGCTATTTAATGCTATCGTCTCATATTGTATTCACGTTATACTATAACATATTTAAACACGAGTTATTTATTTAGGGATACCTATGTTTGATATTCAAAATAGATATATTTTCGTAATAGTTAAAAGCATTTAACCATTACGAAAAGTAATATTAAAATTAATAATCCCAAACATTGCCCGCGTTTCGGGGAATTTGTATGCGGATATACTGGTCACACCGACGACACTATGCGAGGTTTTGTGTTCCAAAAACGCTCTAAGAAATATTTTTGTATTTATATATCAAATTAAATCAAATGAAACACTTACTAGTGAAATGTAATCCCAGATGTTTTTTTTAAAATTACGGAATAGTTTTTACAAGCTTTTACGACACAGGAAGGCATTTTACAACAATTTGCGATTTCAATGTTATGACGTCTAGTGCGTTCGATGTCGCGCGTCGCTCTGGAACACGGTCGGCTTCCTATTTCAAATTTGGCTTCCTTTACCCTGCTTCACTCTGAGAGCGCCGCGCTCCGTCTACCTTTTTTATTTGGTCTGAGTCTGGACCCGACTATAATATATCAATCGCTTATTGTTATCTTCGGGCTAAATGATGAGAAGCCATACTATAACTATGAATTTGCATTTAGCGCAAATACCACGGCGAATGAGAGATGGCCTGACAACAACAACTAACTATGATGAATGATCGGATGATCGGCCATCAAGTAGTCGGTCATGTTAACTCACATGTTCTGATTTTGATTTTTTACAAAATTTTGTAGTCTTATAATGCATGAAATCTATACTGCCAGAGCCCGTGTAAGCTCTATAATTTGCAGTACAAAATATATTTTAAGGTCAATTAGACGTAATGACACAATTTTTCCAAAATTGAAACACAATAAAATTCCACGAAAGGCTCTAAACTGCAGACCAATACATTAATGTCATTAAAAGTAGCAAGAAAAAGAATCCACTGCAAGTTAAAATAATGACTTTTTAAGCGTAAAGAAAATATAATAAAATATACTTAGTAAACAGGAAAATTTTAACTACACTCAGGGGCACATTTAACCGTCCACTCATTCGAAATTCCATATCGTTTGTTTATGTTAACTTGGGCTTTGACTACTAGGCGTAACTTTATAAGTGGGTATATCTGACATAAAGAAAACACACATACCCGCGTTTTTTTTTACTTTTGTGGTTTTTATTCAACAATAATCAGTTCAGTAGAAATTTGACAGTCTCGCCTCTCGTTTTGTGTGAAGGATAAATTTGTTTTACAACGTTGTCTTACCATTGTTTCGAACAAAACCGAGGTATTGAAGTACTGTGACCTTATTTACACTAAAATAATGCCACTAGACGTAGCTGGAGCAGCTAGGGCTGTGGCACTTGCAGACGCTGGGTTCAGCCAGCGTCGGATTGGACGAATGCTTGGATACCCACGAAGCACTATCCAAGATGCTATCCGGCGTTTCAGAGAGACCGGTTCCTACACAAGGAGACCAGGACAAGGTCGTAGACGGTGTACGTCAGAGAGAGATGACCGTTACATCGTCTCGAACGTTCTTCGAAATCGGTTCACAACGGCTTCTGAGGCTCGTAACCGCTTATTTGAGGTACGAAATGTAAGTGTGAGCCTAAGAACAATAAGAAGAAGGTTAGCAGAGAGGGATCTGGGATCATTTCGACCGGCTCGAGTACCACAGCTAACGACAACTCACAGAAGAGCGAGACTTGTTTTTGCTCGAGAACATTTAAATTGGACGTCAGAGCAATGGAAAGCAGTTCTCTTCTCTGATGAATCAAGAATCGCTTTACGAGGTCCTGATGGACGTCAGCGGGTGTATAGACGCCGTGGTGAAAGGTTTGCTGAATGTGCTGTGGTTGAAACAGTGGGCTACGAAGGAGGCTCGATTATGGTGTGGGGTGGCATTTGTTACGAGGCCCGTACAGAGTTGGTGGTCTTCGATAGAGGCAGCGTAAATGCTCATAGGTACGTGACAGAAGTCCTAGAACCACATGTGATGCCATTTGCTCCATTCATTGGCGATAATTTTGTTTTAATGCACGACAACGCTCGTGCACACACCGCGAGAATTGTCACAGAGTACTTGGACGCCATCAATATTCAGAGATTACCATGGCCAGCTCGGAGTCCTGACCTGAACCCGATAGAGCATGTATGGGACAACCTAAAAAGACGAATTCGGAGTCGAACACCAGCTCCTAGGACCATCAGTGAGCTGAAAACTGCAGCTGTTGAGGAGTGGAGGAACATTCCACAAAGCGACATCCAAGACATAATGGACGGGCTTACAAATCGATTACAAGAGGTGATTAGGGCCAGAGGAGGAAATACACATTATTAGTGCGATAATTAAGAGCATACTTTTTTTAAATTAAAATTTTGCTAAATGTCGTTTTTGGTCAGAAGACTGCATATTCGCATTTTGAAATTTTTTGTCTTGATTAAACCATTTCACAACTTACACATGTTTTATTTGTGTTCTCAAAGATTCACCCAAAGTAATTTTATAACAAAATTAGTTAAAATCCGATACAATTTTGAAATAATCGACAAAATGTAGGTGGCCGGTTAAATGTGCCCCTGAGTGTAGTAAGGAGAAAGTTAACTGGCTGCAAACGAAACAAATTTTAATAAGAAAAGAAGATAAATACTCAATATTTAGGAAAACAATAAGTGATCAATACTTTCAAGAATTAAATATCGAAAAGAAAATAAAAGGAAAGACTGGGGTGGCTCAAAATCGTTTCTTGATAAATCATTATCAAGAAACGATTTTGAGCCACGATGGCCAAATGGAAAGGAAACACCTCAAGCTAAATTAGAAGATTTAAAGTCTATGTTTGATCTGATCCCTAAAGATTGTTTACCCTTTTACAAGTCTCAGGTATTACCAATATTCAAGGCGATTTGGAAGGGTATGGGGGTGAACCAGACTTTAATATTGAAATGGAGGAAGATGTATAAAAGTAAGGTAATCACTAATCATTACAAACTGAAGAATAAATAACTTCCCGACCCGTCTATCGACAACGCGAGCATGTTCGAAAAGCTTGTTGTTTCATCGAGCGCAAGTGAGAACTACTAAGAAGCAAGCGAGAACGCGATAACATTGTACGAAAAATAGTGTGTAAAAATTTGTTTCACGAAATACGTGTTTTTGAGTAAAATACTAGCTTTTGAAATAAATGTTTGTCTTATTAGAATCTCCATTACATGTGCGAGGTTTCTATGCAGATGTTTTCTTTACTTTACTATTTATGAGTACATTATGACCGGCCAAAGTTCAGGTGAAATTTGTGCAAAAAAGCAGATTTTTGGAGGCTTATACTGAATTTGTTTCGCAAATTTTCTATATTTTGCTTTCATAGAAACCTAGATAAAGTGCACAATATAGGTACATATTATTAGTTACAAAAATCAAATAGAGATGTGTTACTACGCCATAATCACATAAGAGCGTTTGTATGAAAAGTATGACGGGTTGGCCGCTCTTAAGATGATCTCTTAACATAATATAAATCTGATCAAGGTTTTTATAGATTCGTGTTTTTTTTTTGTATTCAGATAAATAATTTAAAAAAAAATCAAAGAAGACTTACTGTTTTTTATATAAATCCATAACTACATAATAATTTGCCAATTGGCAAATTGTTATGTAGTTATGGATAGTTGGGTCGTTACTGCGAAATTATAAATTTCGAAATTATAATAACTTATCATAATTAAAAATGGCTTTTAGCTAAAAGGATCCAACACCATATTTACATAAATATCTTTAAAAATATTTATTTACTTCCAATAAAACTTATTTCTATAAAAAGGACATTTGTTTACAACTATGTCCCAAATCAACAAAATCACAAAATATCTAAGACAATATCTAAGAGCAACGTATCACAAATTAATATCTCAAAAGTGTAAATTAGAAGTAGGTAGCATTATATTATATAAATGTATATACTTTATTTAAGAAAGTATTATTACATTATATCCTACTTTATTTCATAATTATTGTTTTAAATAATTGGATATAAATTATTTTATTATATTGTTTAACTAAAAATGGTTCTTTTTAGTTATTTTAATCCAATGCGATAAAATTTATTATAGATATTTATCAAAAAGGATCCACGTAATTTGGATCCTTTTTGATACCATTTTTGTGAATTTAAAAGTGCATTCTCAACACTTAATGTAATTTATCAAAAGAGGTCCAGGTAGATTGGATTCTTTTTGAGTTATAAATTGCAGGCCAGTTTCAATATCGTATAATTTATCTGTATAATGGTCTCATGTTAATAAAAAGGTTTTATAAACATATTTTGACAAGGGTGTTTTTACTAATCGAAAATGTAGAACATACTCGTAGAGACTAATTTTGCCTACTCAGTTCATTTTCGACCGTACTGTGGGTTGGATCTATAATCTTTGGTTGGATCCTTTTTGATTATCTACGTCCAATTTATAGGAATTACGTATACCTACTCGTAGTATTACCTCAGGTGTGAGAAGCCATCCAAATATAAAATCACATACATATTTACTAATAAATGTCGTCATATATACGGTGAAGAATAAAATCCATATCTGAGCAAGGTTCGTGATTGTTTATAAACCAAAACCGCTTTGTTTTTAATTTAAGCGCGTCACAGCACGCGTTACGCTTATTACGTCACGACTTTGTGTTCGCTTGATCCGATGTCAGACAGAAGAATTGTTTTTTTTTTGTGGAGTCACTGTCGTGATGGGAATTTGACGAAGAGGTATTTAATAGTACCTACTAAACTTCTCTGTGATGCGATTATATTTATAATTATAACGCTTGCCTTTTATAAATATACTAGAGAAGTTCCGACTATAGTCGGTAAAGCAGACTATCCGGCCACTTTCATAGTCGGCGACTATTCGGCAAAGAGCGCCGGCTATCCGGTTTCTTACTTTGTATGTATTTCTCAATAAAATGTATACTTTTATGAGGAATTACATTAAATAAAAAGCTTGAGTGTAAGGGTCGGATATCGGTATTTGATATGGTTGTACATAATCGTAGTTTGTATTTGCTGTTTTTCCCTGGCCACCACGAGAAATTATCTTGTAGCATTGATTACACTTGACTTTACGTGGATCATTGTCCAATTGGTCAAACAAAATCTATAGGTACACGAAACTTTCTTTTTGATGACATGATTAAATATTGTAATTGAGCTCTTTCACTTTAATTAACATAACAGTACTTATTCTCTTTATTTTTTATACAAAAACACCGCTACGACCCGTGCAAAAGCAAAAATCAAAATAAATCAATTCTTAAGAGGGAACAGGGCCCGCGATTCTCCATACAAACGTATTCCCCGTTTTTCTTCCTGAATAATGCCTCTAGAGCTGTCATTTTTTTAAATATAAAATCAGGGTCTCTTTAGGCATGTCCCTGTCATTTCCTTTTTTTCAGCAATTAATAAGTAAGGAAACTATGACCCTCCAAAAATTACAAAAATGCGCCATTTTTACCGCCGTGATTAGAAGACTACCAGACTAATTCGGAAAAGTTTTTAGCATAAAAGAAAATAATAGGAACCTAGAAATACTCTTTCTTAAAATTTTAATATAGCTAAATTTTAATAACTATGTCCCAAATCAACAAAATCACAAAATATCTAAGACAATATCTAAGAGCAACGTATCACAAATTAATATCTCAAAAGTGTAAATTAGAAGTAGGTAGCATTATATTATATAAATGTATATACTTTATTTAAGAAAGTATTATTACATTATATCCTACTTTATTTCATAATTATTGTTTTAAATAATTGGATATAAATTATTTTATTATATTGTTTAACTAAAAATGGTTCTTTTTAGTTATTTTAATCCAATGCGATAAAATTTATTATAGATATTTATCAAAAAGGATCCACGTAATTTGGATCCTTTTTGATACCATTTTTGTGAATTTAAAAGTGCATTCTCAACACTTAATGTAATTTATCAAAAGAGGTCCAGGTAGATTGGATTCTTTTTGAGTTATAAATTGCAGGCCAGTTTCAATATCGTATAATTTATCTGTATAATGGTCTCATGTTAATAAAAAGGTTTTATAAACATATTTTGACAAGGGTGTTTTTACTAATCGAAAATGTAGAACATACTCGTAGAGACTAATTTTGCCTACTCAGTTCATTTTCGACCGTACTGTGGGTTGGATCTATAATCTTTGGTTGGATCCTTTTTGATTATCTACGTCCAATTTATAGGAATTACGTATACCTACTCGTAGTATTACCTCAGGTGTGAGAAGCCATCCAAATATAAAATCACATACATATTTACTAATAAATGTCGTCATATATACGGTGAAGAATAAAATCCATATCTGAGCAAGGTTCGTGATTGTTTATAAACCAAAACCGCTTTGTTTTTAATTTAAGCGCGTCACAGCACGCGTTACGCTTATTACGTCACGACTTTGTGTTCGCTTGATCCGATGTCAGACAGAAGAATTGTTTTTTTTTTGTGGAGTCACTGTCGTGATGGGAATTTGACGAAGAGGTATTTAATAGTACCTACTAAACTTCTCTGTGATGCGATTATATTTATAATTATAACGCTTGCCTTTTATAAATATACTAGAGAAGTTCCGACTATAGTCGGTAAAGCAGACTATCCGGCCACTTTCATAGTCGGCGACTATTCGGCAAAGAGCGCCGGCTATCCGGTTTCTTACTTTGTATGTATTTCTCAATAAAATGTATACTTTTATGAGGAATTACATTAAATAAAAAGCTTGAGTGTAAGGGTCGGATATCGGTATTTGATATGGTTGTACATAATCGTAGTTTGTATTTGCTGTTTTTCCCTGGCCACCACGAGAAATTATCTTGTAGCATTGATTACACTTGACTTTACGTGGATCATTGTCCAATTGGTCAAACAAAATCTATAGGTACACGAAACTTTCTTTTTGATGACATGATTAAATATTGTAATTGAGCTCTTTCACTTTAATTAACATAACAGTACTTATTCTCTTTATTTTTTATACAAAAACACCGCTACGACCCGTGCAAAAGCAAAAATCAAAATAAATCAATTCTTAAGAGGGAACAGGGCCCGCGATTCTCCATACAAACGTATTCCCCGTTTTTCTTCCTGAATAATGCCTCTAGAGCTGTCATTTTTTTAAATATAAAATCAGGGTCTCTTTAGGCATGTCCCTGTCATTTCCTTTTTTTCAGCAATTAATAAGTAAGGAAACTATGACCCTCCAAAAATTACAAAAATGCGCCATTTTTACCGCCGTGATTAGAAGACTACCAGACTAATTCGGAAAAGTTTTTAGCATAAAAGAAAATAATAGGAACCTAGAAATACTCTTTCTTAAAATTTTAATGTAAAAAAATATTAAATCGGCTAAGTTTTCGAGGAGAAAAAAGGAGAATGCCAAACGTCGTTTTCGTCAAAAATTTTGTGATATAATCGGTCTGAGCTGCAGTTGTCTCTATCGCGCTTTACGGGGCTTAACTCGGTTTTTCGGGCGCAGCGCGACGGCAAAAAGCCCTTGTTCCCTCTTAAAATAAATGTGCAAACCTCTGCTTGTGGGTGACTCAAATCAAAACCTACTAGCACTTGTCGGCAAAGTAGTGTCATCATCATAGGTCTGCTTTTAATTACAAATGTCACCACATCAGATTCTTTTACCTGCAGGTACAGTCGGGATAATTAATTGTCACTTTAAGGCAATTTGCTGTATTTTTTTTCCTTTGTTCCTTCTGGAACAGGCTTAGGTCAGAGACCATGCTGCCTAGTCATCAGTTAGTTCGTATTTTGTTTTGTAAATACAGTTTTAAATTCATCAGTTTACTTTTTGCTATCCAAGATAGATCCAGTTATAGTCATTACTGCAATTTGCCCAGTTCACATCTGTCAAAGAATGACAGTTGCTGTTTGAATAAACGGACAATTTAAGTTGGTTGTCAATTTTCTGAATAAAATATGAATTCCCTGCCTTTACATGGAACTGATAAGTACTTTTTACGTACAGTTTGAGTCGCCAGTCTTAACGATTTTTTAGAAATGTACGGTTAGAATATTTACATAATAAATATAGGAAAGTAAGTCTAAATGACAACTTTACTGCATTCCAGAAGCTGAGAAAAGCGCACAGGAAAATAATAATTATCGAAAGGAAACGAGTTGTTATGGTCACTGCACTGGTTGCCAGTGGACAATAACGTCATCAAGGCATTCAAGTTGGCAGTTGCTGTGATCGTGAAACTTGCGAAATACTAATGATGACGGTTGATTCGATTATAAACCCTAGAGATGCGAGAAAAACCGTAAAAGGACTGGACCTTTTTCTCCTTGGTCATACCAACTACGGTTAGCGTTCCGTTTTTTGTAGCACCAATGCTGTAACATTTAATGCTGTGATACCAGCCCCCAAGTGTGTAAAACCAGAAAATCTTTGTAGATGTTGCCATAATTACAAAGGTATGTGGTCAATTAAATATTAAATTGCATAAACCACAGGTGTCTGTTTCTCACCACTAGGTACAGGTCTAATTTCCTGGGAATTATGATACGTTTATGAGCACTAATAGGAAAAGAAAGGTAAACGAAACCGCAAGAGCACTGCAATTGAATAACATGCTTGGTAAAGATCTTGGTTTCATGCATAAAGATCGAGTCTTTAAGCATAAACACAGCCAACTTTGACTGCCATTAGATACTTAAAACACCATTTTTTCTTTGCCCATAATTAAAATATTGTAATAGTGAAAACATGGTCATAGCAAGCGCGATGTTTTCCACCGACACTGCGCACTCGCTTGACCAGAGCGGCTAGAAGAAAGCTGTAGTGAGAAACATTCTTATGAAAACGAGTCTCTCAGCATGTTGCAGAAGTTAGTAAGTACCTACTAGAGAGTCTAGATAATTCAGTATAATTACCTTGGAGACTTAAGGTTTCCTGAAGTAAGGACAGGATGAAGTAATTTTGAATCGATTAAGTTACAGTTACATAATGGCAGGTATTTTGTTAGTAAGTACCTACTTGATTATTAATTACAGTTAATAATTATTACGTCGTAAAATGAACATTAACAGAGGGTTGGTTTTGAATTGGGGAGATCTTGAATGAAGAGGTTACGAGACAAAACAGGTAATTAAATTTAAAAAGTTGCAGTCTCAAATTTATGCTACAGTACTTATAAAATAAACTACTTGCCTAGTTTTGAAAAATTTAACACTACTGGCGAGTGGCGACTGAGGAAAAATGCACCTTTAAGCTTTTTTAGTCAACATCCAAGTTGATAATATTTTTTATAAATTACTTACAAATAGCTAGACACGATAGATCAACCTCGTTGAAGTTACGAGGCACAAATTAAATTAGACCAGTCCTTATCATATCACACAGTATCAAGATGAGATGATCTGTTAAGAGCGCTTGTCCTAAAAGTTGGCAACGTCACAAATAACTGTCAAATATGTAAACCTGTTTTGACTAATTTGGCTATATTACTGTATGAAAATTTGAAATGTGGCTAACTAGTGAACTAAAATATTGATTATGAAATGCAATAATTAATATCGTAACACCAAATATTTAGTTTTAAATTTAAAAAAAGTATTTGGAATCTTTCCAAATGCCTTTTTTACACGTAAAACGGTTACAACAGCAAATTCAGTGTTATAATTGCAATTCATTATTAATACTTATTCTAGTTCGCTAGTTAGCCACATTTCAAATTTCCATTTAGATGATGTCTGTATTATTTCAAAATTAATCAAAACAAGTAAATATTTGACAGCTATTTGCGACGTTGCCAACTTTTAGGATAAGCCGTCTTTATCGATTTGCATTATGTATAAAATGCTAAGCAAAACTAGAATCAACTAAATAGAGAGTTGTTCTGGCCAGTGGCTGTACGCGTTGTTTATGGTCAGTGAAAACGCGCGAAATCTCCGCGCTTGAGTGATAGCATTCATACAATCTACATCTTTTTAATAAAATAAGAGATAGGCATAATTTTAATACTAGAAATAGAGATAAAATAGATCAACCATTTTTCAGATTATCTAAAGTACATAAATCATAGAGGGTACTGTGTTAAATGTTACAACAAAAAACCTTGTGATAGATTACAATTAAATGAAAGAATATTTAAAACTCATATTATCAGCACGCTTTGTTAACAAGCATATTACAAATTAGAGGATTATAGATCCAAGATAAGAATGCTTGGAAACGTGCTGGTCCTGCTCCACAGGATAATCTAGAATCTAGACAAAATCAATCTGGTTGCTAATTTAATTGTATTTTATTATTTTTATGACATTGATTTTACATTTTGTGACTTCTACCTAATAGTAATTTTTTTGGAAAATCGTCTACTTTTACAATGTTTGTGAATGTGTGAGCATCATGTATCTATTACATAATTAATTTGTGTGTCGTTGCTTATTTTTAATTATTTTTACCTATTGTTGTATAGTAATTTTATTTTAGGTGCATCGTCTTCACATATAATTAAATAATTAATGTACCTATACAAAATATTGTAAAATCTTTAAAAAGAGAAACGAACATCTTAGGTTTCTTGCCCATTCTTCTCCATACGAAAACTACATTTTGGAACGGTCGACTGGAATCAATTCAAATTTTGATGTTCAAAAGTGCCTTTTATGAGCCTATTTTAAATAAATGATAACTTTGACTTTGAAGCGGGAAACGTATCGCACTTATTTCGTCCTGCTTATTTTTATTACTGTAAGCGGTATACGATTCTGATGAATCGATTTCGAGTGATTGGTCTCAATATTTCAATTTTAATTTTATGACGATATCTTGCTTGAACGTGTCATCATCTGATGGGTTAAGTACTGTCTGTGAAGTTGCAAGTTCCTGCATGCGGCTTCACGGTACGCAAAATTGGCAAGAAAATTAGATACTTTCATTTCAATCAAACTCTTGTTTAGAGCGTTTAATAATTGGTTAAATTAAAAAGCACTACAGTGCAACAAAAATAATGCCGAAAGGGACCTCTGGACAGGCAGGAAAAAAGGTTTCCGGGTGGTTGTTGATGCAAGAAAAATGCTTGGGGTATCGTGGACCAACCAACACCTATATACGCCAAGAACTCTGCATCAAAAACAGTCTTTCTGTTCTGGTACAAACGCGCATCCTCAAATACTTCGGACACGTATCGAGGCGTGAGCGTGACTCTATAGAGCGCCTTGTCGTGCAGGGTAGAGTGGAGGGCACTGGACCACGCGGACGCTCACCCATGAGATGGACTGAGCAAATTAAATTCGCAGTGGGCGTGTATAAGTGCACTAAACACACCAAAAATCGGAGATGGCGAGAAATTGTGAGGCGAATCATATCAGCCCCTGTACCCTAATTACGTAATGCACAATCAATCCGAATCTGAATCGTTTTGAAACAGATTGCTAAAACATTGCTTCGTAAGTTCGAAAAAAAAAACTGCAGTGCAACGTAAATAACGCAATGAATGTTGTTGAACTGTCAAAATGAAACAGATTAGTCGTAATCGTTTACGAAAATAAGTTGCGTAATTAGATAGCTGGACAAGAAACTACATGAAGATCATGCCCACTCTGTCAAGAGTGCGACGAAGAAGAAGAAGTTGATGCTTAGTTTTGGTTGAATATCAAAAAGTCTTCTCCAGTTTAGTATTCCGATACCAAGGTAAAATGAAATCTATAAACCCTACACATTACAGTGCTATTTGCTCAGTCAAATGTCAATAGCAAAGATATTATGCAGACTATCATATTTCCTGAAGAATGTCAAAATGGTGGGAAGCATTGAGGCAAGCCAATCAAATTCTACTCTTTACGAGGTGTTTCGGCGAACATGACAACTTATTCAAAGCAATATGAATGTTAATCTGTGCTCTATGCTCTTTGCATCTCACAGTTATTTCGAGATTTAGACGGGAAGTACTGCAGACGACCTATATTGGTGGCCGGTACTTCAATGGAGTCTATATTTGTATGAATTGAACTTGTCAACTACAGCAACTGTTCATTTTTAAGGAAAATTCTTAGATCGAAGTTGGAGACATTTCTTTCAACGCTCATTGTTTTAATCGAGGTAGTTATGGAGGATGGCTTTAAGAGTAGGAGAAGACCAAAGAAACGATGGATGGATTGTGCGAAAGATGATATGGAAGCTGGAAAGTCACCCCATAACTATGATGAAGGTTTCTAGCGTTGTATGGAAGAAAGGAACATGGATTAGGTACAATGATATAATTAGTAACGCTGATCTAACTTTTCAAGACGACTACTAAACTAAAACAAACCATTCACTTTACACAATAGGGACTGTAATGAGTTACTTAATTAACATCAGATTTATAACAAAAAATCCTAAGTTTCGTAAAATCTTTAGCTCGCGTGGCGATGACGGTGGTGATGAAATTACCATGTAACATAACAGTATGTGCTGCTAAGTAAACAGCAAAGTTTGTTGCACTACGCGTGACTCATTTATCGTTCACAAATGTTTGTTTTATGATAACCAAGCGTTTGACGTTAACTCACACGTTATTCAAGAGGCCAACCCTCACTGAGTCCACGTGGTGGATTACGGCCCACTCCCTCTCACAGGGAAGAGGCCTGTGTCCAAGCAGTGGGCACAAGAGGCATTACGTCATTAGATACATCAATCTATTCATTAACGCATAATTGATAAAGTAAGTATAAAATATTTCTGCTTGATAATAAATGATAAACCCAACCTTAACATACCGGTGTCCGGTGCTAATAACTTGAAAGGTCAACTCTAACTATGAGAGAAATCTTTAAAAAGCTTCGACTAGGTACAACAAATATCAATTGTAGGTAAAGGCTGCCGGAGCCCTCAAACGTGGGAATCTTGACGTGTGACTCATACTAAACTTGATATGCGAGTCAAGAGTAATTTTGCAGAACTGCATATAAAATAAAAATATACAGAGTAAAACATTTATCTTCGGTTAATTTTAGTCCGCTATTATAAGATACAACAGGAGTCAATCATTAGCGGAGTTAACGGTGTACTTCGGAGGCTGAACGACTGGGTTCGAGGCCAAGAAAAATAAAATAAAAAAAGTAAATTATTGGCGACCCAACCACTTTGCCGTCGACAGCTGCGAATTGGCGCGAAACAGGTTTTTGGTGGGATCAGTGACGTCACCTGACATGTGCCTTCCTCCAGTTTTGGATGTTGGAACAAAAAACAAAGACTCTTTCATCTCGGAGGTTCATTCGATTTTACGGCTCCTTATTATTATGTTAGTGTATTGTCTGCTTCGATTGTTATTGTTATTACAAGCAGGTGAAGCGGACGTAGGAATTTCTTGTAACTTATAAGCACAAGATACAGGTTCTTAAAACTGAACTACGAAAACTCTAACAGGATCTACCTTCAGATCTTTATATATCTTGTTTTAACTTCAAGTGGTTCTGTCGGATCTACCTTCAGAGCTTTCGTTGTCTTGTTTAAACTTCAAATGGTTCTGTCGTAACTTTTTGAAAGCATCGGCAACTTTTGTTACGAGCTGACTATCTAGATAAGTTTGGTCAGTATATTTATGTACTTATTGTTATTGTGTTATTTTGGCGTAGGAACGTAGTTTATTCATCAATATTATAAAAGGGTCATTAATTTTCAAGTACTGTTTTAACTATCTCAACCGAATATATTGTGCATATAAAGTAGGTATCAAGGTTTTCTTTCCTTAATTACTTTTACCAGTTAATTGTTTCTTTTTTTAATTTAGTCTTGTCTTACTGTTGAATTAATTTTATTAGGAAGTAGATACCTATTAAAATAATTTGAATCAAGGGCCAGGTTTCGATTTCAAACACTTGGTACCTACCTACTTGTTCTACGCACTAATTACCCCAAGTCCCAACTATTGTAAATTACTGTCTTGTTGTTTTTTTCTGTGTCTATCACTTTTATTATTGTGCACCTGGCTTATTGTATGTTGGCTTGTGTTAATTCATTGAACAGTGTAACAATTGTAAATAGACCATTAAATAAATACCTACTCCATGTCCTGTAATCCTCTTATTGTGTATTTGCGTCATCCTACTGGCCGTTATAAGAATTATGTGATAATTGACAACTTTACCTAACTAATAATGTTTCACGATATTTTTCCAATCAACTGGTTCATCTAATGAACTGTCTTCACTCGAGCCAGTTACTTTCCAAGCGTTGAAGTAAGTATATCACACGCACACAGCTATATGATTCTGCAATCTTATATAATTTGATATCAAATGTACATGCAACCTCTGCATAACTAGAGCTAGAAAACTCGTTTGTGTTCAAGTATGAATTATTTTTATAAAGTTGCTCACAGTAACATTACTATGTAAATAGACCCGCGGATTTTTATAAAAATCTCTTTTGTTTTTTAGTTATTAGACAGTAAGTAACCTTTAGTTGATGTGAAGTTTCACAAGGCAATATGAAAATTACTCGCATATTGTGTAAGACACCACTAACCGCAAATTAGTGGTCAACATAATTTGAACATTAACAATATCACAGGTTGCTCATGCGCCACAAATAATGGTCGAAACATAAAACTAAAAATGTATCAAATAATTGAGAAGTCATTGCACTTATTCATGGGTAGGTATGCAACGGCAAACGTGTTTTGCTTCATCGATACCTACTCCGAGAAGCGGTCGGCTTACCTGAGAGTCACTCCGGACGTGGTTCAAATTATTCACCACTAATCCGTTGTCTGTTGCTATTGGATCCATTTCTGTCAAATCATTATCCGTATTACTTTAAGTTTTATCCACACATTGCACTTTACACGTTCAAACTTCAAGCCGCGGCCGAATACCACAGACACTACTAGTCACTAAAGAAAAACGCATCTAGGCACAGAAACCAGTGAACACACGGCGCCTGACCCTCCGGAGTAAGGCTTCACTGGCTTACTTTAAACAAACGAGTTACACTACCGACTTAAATCAATAAACCTCCGTAATAACATCACGATGTGAACTACAAAAGTTTTCTTGGAAATGAAAGAGTTTGTTACAAGTTTCGTTGAGCACAACGTCTGGCTGGCCGAACGTAAGGACGCCAGGCGGCGAAAACTTAACCGTGCGTGATTTCTGGGGGACTCTCAAAAGCAAATGGTCATATAAGCTATCAATCTTTGCATACCAGAGTTGTTAGGTGAAACGGACATTCTCGTTTTGGTGCGTAGCTCTACGAGAGTGAAAGGGACGAAGTGTCCGCAGGTACTCCGTCTCGAAGTGGGCGAACAGTATCTACAGGTTTTGCTCTCCCACTACAAGGAGGCACGGTGCGGACTCGGAGAGCCTCGAGCTTGAAAGTTTAGTTGAAAAACATAACAAGCATTACATAGTCGTCAAATTGCCACTAACCACCACGCATTTTTAGTATTTTGGACACGTTTGACCATAACCCTCAAGTAGTACCGGTTTGTAGAATTACTGTGTTGATTTGTTTGGAAATTAAGCACGTGTTACTTTTGCTTTTACATTTAAACTTTCATTTATGTTAGGTGTGTAGGTTAGAAAATGTTAATTTAATTAAACTTTTAAAGTGAACGTTAATAGTGAAGAAACAAATTCAATCACAGAATCTATCGACATTATTTGATAAATTGAACCGAACCGGTCCCAATGCATCTCTGGTGAAGGCCGCTAGAGCTAACCTCTACACAGGACACTCCTGCGCAGGGACTCACGCACACTAGCACAACCTCTCATGAATACAAGGAACCACATTCAAGAGAGCTGTCAGTGAGACGCGCGCGGCTATAACATAGGGATTATTTTTACCTGGTCTTTTCGATCCGCTGCAATTGGCATTTTTTTGAGGTGCTATTTCTATAAATACTCAGTTGTCAACTTAGATACGGCAGGTGTGCTGATTTTTCCTTGGTAACAAAGGAAGTGAATTATAAATCTGAATTTGTTTTATTTGAAGGATCTTATTTATTATTTATTTATTTGCCAAATCTCTAATTTTATTTAAGCCTTTATCTTCATGAGTGTGGTTCTTTATTATTTAGATTCTAATATTTCCATTACGAAGCAAGTTAACGTACCTTTCACAAGTAGTCACAGACATTGTGTGGTGCGGAAAATAGAAAAATGAAATCCGCATGCGATGGCCAGGAAACACGCAATTGTATTATTTAATTAAAGATTCTTTTCAATACAGTTAACATGTCATTGACCAGTTGTGTGACTCCTGAATGGCTTTTGGATAAGTACCTACTAGCACCTGACCTGCCCATGTCAACAGTGGATAATCCCACGATCCCACGATACTCCCAAAATAAATTAAGAAAGAAAAGAAACAAAAAGAAAACCTTCCTTATTTAAACTCGCACAGGCTTTTTTTTTTAAATTTAGTGATGCAACTAATACTACTTTTACGAATGCGAATATCGATAGTACTATTTGCCGAATACGAATACCTGATTTTCCTATAGCTGCAAGCAATTTTTGGTCAAAGAAGGTAAAAGGAAATTAACACGCTAAGTAATTTATATATTTACATGAAATTTAATAATTAAAATGAATTATATATATTTTTTTATTTAAAAAACCATAATAAGTTGCAAGTTTTGTGTCGACAAACGACTCCTTTTTTCTGTCTGTTCATTTCCTGCTTTTGAAAATAGCCTTTCTGAGACACTGTGGACGGTTTTTTCGAGACATTTTTTTAATGTCTCCAAATATTACTTGTCACGTTTTTAGGGCGACATTATTTAACAATTTAAAACAACTAGCTTCAATTTTTAGTACCAAGTCGATAAAACACAGTTAACACAGAAAATATGATTAATAAATACGTGACCACTCCTACCAACTTACCTACAAACAAAAACTAAGAGGTCGCCACAATATTGGTCACCATCTGTGGGTATAGCATAAGCATAGTGTACGATGTTTTCCTTCACCGTTTTCAGAGCAGTGGTCATGAAATAATTTGATACAAAGTAAAGTGTCTTTTTGGTTTCGAACCCACGACCTAAGACTCGTAAGTCTAGGCCGTTAACATTGGGCCACCACTGTGGATATAAAGAAAGTTTTATGATTTTATAAATTAATCTTTGTGTCCTGTCAACTCGGTCGCCATGCAATATCTATATGGGATTTCTAGGAAACACTAATTACGAATGTCATGAAAGTATTCGGTAATTTGATGGTATTCGGCGAATACGAATATTCGTATTCGTATTCGTTGCATCACTATTTAATATCGTTCAAAATCTATGATCAGCTGCCAAATTAATTTTGAATAAAAGGAGATGTCAAACAATATGTCATGAGTAAACAAGAATTAGTTTTTGTAATTACAGTTTCTGCGGTGGTGTCATGCTGCGCTACAATGTTAGACCTATCTAGAAGCCCTCCACGCAAGCCATAATGGTAATATATTTTCCTTGCTATGCTAATAATACTCATAATCATCCAAGAATCTTCCCAACATGGAAATGAAGCGTCCTTGTTTCAAAATAAGACACTGCAACCTTCAGTGTTTCCGCCTTCTATTCCAGCCTGAGGACCACTTTTACACTCCAAGACTCTTGTCTTTCGGGAAAAAAAATCGGGTTTACCTTCTCTGAATGAGAAGATGCTCTTGCCTCTTCTCATTCAGAGAAGGTATAGCCCAATTTTGGAATAATAAGACAGAACTGTGGAGACGACTCGAGTTGTGTAGACCGTATTAAGAGGCGTCAGGGCACTGAGGATGTAAACGAGCGGCTGAATTCAATACTATCAACCTACGATTTAGACAGCTCCAAGCGCACAGTTAAAGAAATCGAGTTATACGTGCATCTTCTCATTTAGAGAAGATACGTACATGATGATTTAAATCAATTAATTAAGACCATTAGTTACTACCGTTTTAGTCCAACGTAGGATCCAGGAATATCATTATACAGATCGCTATGAATTCGATTTTTCAATTGGTCAATGTTGATCAGAATCTGACTAGTACCCTAATTGCGTAATACACGATCAATCAGAATCTGAATCGTTATGAAACAAATTGCTGATCCATTGCTTCATAAGTTCGAAAAAAAAACTGCTCAACAACGTAAATAGCGCAATGAATGTTGTTGAACTGTCAAAATGAAACCGATTAGTCGTAATCGTTTACGAAAATCTGTTGCGTAATAAGATAGCTGATGTTTCATAAATCATAACGCAAATTTCAAATTTCAGGCTTCAAAATACCAAATCGGAAGTCAAACATCCATTGGCCAACCATAATGCAAACCAACCACTGATCACACCAATTACTTCAACAACCAACTACAAAACAAACAAACAATTTTAAAATTCAGATTTATCAAAACATATACTTAATCAGAATGTGGAATGGAATCAAACCGACTTATCTCTGGCACAAGACGGGCAAGGTACATATGAAAAATATGATGTCGGCTCGATTCTCGGCCAGATTTGAAACCGACCCACCGAGAGTCTATAACGTGAGAAATCGAGAAGACTTATTTACATTGTATGCTGTCATTATGGGCAGCGCTGCACTCACTGGTTATCTGTTTGGAGCCTTCAATAAAACAAAAGATTGTATCTCCATCATAGAAGTAGAGGAAACATGTCCTTCTGAACCCTGTCCGACAGAAAAACCGCCCCCTCGTCCAAAAAAATGCCCTAAAGCTACGTAGATTATCTAACAAAATATTCCAATCAGAATAATCACATCCATCAATTCAGAGTAAAACAAGACATCTATTAAAACAAAACTTTGTTTTATTTTAATTATTTAAGTAATACTGATTTGGAGTAGGTTCGCGAGTTCGGTTCCTAACTTCCTAAGGGATCTCGTGCTCTAGACGACCGACGGCCGTGGCGGTGGCCTTCACCACACTCACAACCCTCACCTTTGAAAACTTAATGAAAATAAATTTTGAGAACGCCAATAAATAGTCACTAAGGTCAATAGTCGCAATAAGAAGTTATAGCTATAAGTTGGTGCGGATTGTGGAGTGAACGTCTCCACACAATCCTCAGCTTTGAAAACTTCATGAATATCAATTTTGAGAACGCCAAAAATTTTCAAGAAATAGGTAGTCACCATGGTCAATAGTCGGAATAATATTCCGAATTTATAGCTATAAGTTGGATAAGTTGGTGCGGATTGTGGAGTGAACGTCTCCACACATGACAATCCTCACCTCTAGTGCAAGTAAACAGCTGGGAGTATCGACTTGGTTATATAAAAATTGAACGCCATGCCAAATCTCGAAAATAGTCATTAAGGGATTCCAGAGATATAAAACAACTCCTAATAGCGTCAGTAGACACGCGCGACGCCGACGTGCTTCACAAGCACGTGATTTTTTCGTGCTTGTCAAGCAATTTTGACCGTCTAGGGACCGAATTCGGTCATATAGAGTGCATTTTTGTGCATTTGCACAATCTAAAACTGTGGAAATACATAGATAGCGGTCGCTATACGACCGAATTCGGTCGCACGCAAAGTAGTAATGGCGTCCCTAGACGCGCTCGACGTGCTTCAACCTATGTATATTAAAAAGTACTCTGTGTCTCTAGTATATGTATATAGTAGTCTATGACTCTGTGGTCGAGACTGCAGCCCCTGATTACCGCGGAACGTTTTTGAATTTAAATTTGGTGTCAAAAAATAGTCAAGAAATAATCATCTCCAACCATGTTAATTTCGATCTGTACCCTAATTACGTAATACACGATCAATTCGGAATTTGAATCGTTTGAAACACATTGCTAATCCATTGCTTCATAAGTTCGAAAAAAATATCTGATCAACAACGTAAATGACGCAATGAATGTTGTTGGACTGTCAAAATGAAACAAATTTGTCGTAATCGTTTACGAAAATGTGTACGAAATTGCGTAGGTAATTAGATAGCTGTTTTACTATGAAGAAGAAGTATGTTAAAATTCCATGTAAACTTCTATTGTATACATTATCGAGTCGAGTACAGTCAAGCCGAAAATTATCAAGTAAGTAATTTCATTTATTGGTCACCTTATTTCTTGGTTGTATTAAAAAGGGTATAATATTGTTAAAGTCAGGCCATTATAATAGGTAACATTTGACGTCTATCAGTTTAGTGAAAGCAAATCGTAAAATTACTCGTATCTCTGTCTACGCTCGTATCGGTCTTTATTACAATAAATATGTAATCGTAATTGAAAAAAGTTAAGCAATTGTGCAGTTCTAACAAAACGAAAAATATATTATTTTATGCCCGCCGTTACAAGGTTACGTTGTTGAATTTTGATGTATTGTCAAATGTTACCTATTAAAATGGCCTTACTTTAGATTAGCTACTTTAGATAGGTATTATAATGTATGTGGGTTAATTTTAAAATCTTTGGAATTAGTAAGTTTACTTGATTCTATTATTCCTGAACGTTGATATGAGTTTCCGAACGATGGGAGAAAAAACAAGAGACGAAGGAGACGATGTAAAAGGTGAAAATGTTCAAATATTAAAAGTTGATTTATTTTATTTTAAAAGGTGTTTATTTCTGCATAATATAATTAATTCTTCCATCCTACAACTTTGGGGGCTCGTCCGGGATTGGAAGAGTAAGAATTTAAGCAGAAATATTACGTTCGGAACGAGATTGGTTTCTCACGTATGTGGCGGACTCGTTGCCGGTCGCTGTGGGAAAGTCTTAAAAGTTGTATTTTGAAGATGCAAGACGACAAGGACAAGGCGGCGTTTGGCGTCGTGAACAGTTTCGGTGCAGATGGTATTATGAAATTTAGTGGCGATGACAAGACGTATTCGTCTTCTAAATGGGCTCAGGATATTGAGGACAACTCCGAGATCTTCAGCTGGACACCTCAACAGAAGCTAATCGTTGCCCGAAGATCGCTAACAGGCACGGCTGAGCTCTGGTTGCGGTCAGAAAAAGCTTACAAGACCTTCGAAGACCTGAAAGTTGCATTACAAAAGGAGTTTCCTGACTCATTAAACATCAAAGAGATGCATGAACTAATGAGTTCTCGTAAGAAGAGGCGCGAGGAGACTTATTACCAATACATGTTGGTCATGAAAGAATTGGGCAAGCGGGCGAAATTCCCGGATTATGTGGCCATTCAGTATATTGTGGATGGAATTCAGGATTTGGAGATGAACAAGGCAATACTCTACGGCGTCACCACCTACGCAGCCCTAAAGGAAAAGCTGGCAATATATGAAAACATCAAGAATAAGTCGAGAATCCGTGCCAGTTTGTCAAAACAAAATCAAGAAGGTACGAGTGGTAGCAGTCGCGGACAAAAGTTGCAAGCCGCTGAACCCAAAAGAAATTGCTACAAATGTGGTGATTCATCCCATCTATCTAATTCGTGTCCGAATGGAGTAAAATGTTTTAAGTGCGATACGTTTGGCCACATTGCACCAGATTGTAAGTCGAGCAACATTCAAAAGCAAAGTTTGCAGCCGCAAAATCGACAGCGGCACCAGTCGATGTGCGTGAAGTTTGCGGCGAATGATGGCGGCGACCATAATCATCAAGATGGCGACAAAAAGCAAAATAAAGTGTCAAACGTCAACTTTGATGGTGACAGTGACAGTGGTCCGCAACTTCAGTCGGTGTTGAATGTCAACAATAGAAATCAAAACAAACTTCAAAAATCGGTGAAAATAATAGAAATTTGTGGTCAAAAAGTCGAAACATTAATTGATAGCGGAAGCGATTTAAATTTAATAACAGTAGATTTATTTTTTGAATTAAAGGTGTCGTCTTATATCAGTGAAAAGTTGTTATTAAATGGACTTGGATCGTCAAAAGTAAATACGTTAGGAAAGTTTAATGTTATCATAAACATGGATGGATATAATTTGGATGTGCTATTTTATGTAATACCAGTAGATACAATGTCTTACAAGATTTTACTAGGTCAACCTTTTTTAATGAGTACAACTGTGTTGTTTAATAATGGGTGTGTTAGTTTAATATCAAAAGGG
Source organism: Xanthia togata (assembly GCA_963853775.1). Classification (NCBI taxonomy): domain Eukaryota; kingdom Metazoa; phylum Arthropoda; class Insecta; order Lepidoptera; family Noctuidae; genus Xanthia; species Xanthia togata. The sequence goes on from OY970811.1 coordinate 8,138,434, forward strand.
GAAGGTGAAATGTTAAGGTGTTTAATTTCAGATGTACAGCAGCAACAACTGGTGGATTATAATCCAGATGATAACATACGTGCAGTTGTTATGCAAAAGGTGGATGAATATAGGCCCATGCAGGTGCAGGAGGCGCCAATCGAAAAGAAAATAATTCTGAAAGATGACATTCCGGTTGCACAAAGGCCCAGACGCCTATCCCTGCATGAGCAGCATATAGTGGATCAACAGATCAAGGATTGGATGGAGAAAGGTATGATTAGGCCCAGTTTTTCTGAGTATTCATGCCCTCTAGTGTTGGTTAAAAAGAAGGATGGTTCAACACGTGTTTGTGTTGATTATCGAAAGATTAATGCAAAGATGGTCAAAGACGAAGCACAGGCTTTAGCTGTGATAGAAGGTGTGAAAAAGTTTAGAAAAAATCTATGTGGAATACCGTTCAAGATTTTTACAGATTGTTCAGCGTTTGAGATGACTTTAAAAAAGAAAGATTTAACAACCAGAGTGGCTAGGTGGATCTTGTTATTACAAGAATATGATTATACAGTTGAACATCAATCTGGAAGCAAGATGAGACATTTAGACGCCCTGAGTCGCAGCGCTTATGTGAATATTGTTACAAGAAGAGTCCATGACCAGTTAAGAAAGGCTCAACAGTTTGATGAAGGTACAAATGCAATTTTAGAGGTTATTAAACATAAACCATTCATGGATTATTATGAACATAATGGACTATTGTATAAAGGTGAAGAAGGCAAAATAGTGGTGCCAAAAGGAATGGAAATGCAAATAATAAAAAAAGTACATGAAAATGGTCACTTTAGTAAAAAGAAAATGATGGAACTCATTGAAAAGGATTATTATATTAAAGATGTCACAAGGAAAATAGAAGAAGTTATTGTCAGCTGCATACCTTGCTTACTAGCATTGAAAAAGGAAGGAAAGCAGGAAGGATTTTTGAACAGTATAGAGAAGGAAAGTATACCTCTTAGCACTCTACATTGTGATCACATTGGTCCTTTATCAGAAACTAAGAAACAATATAATTATATTTTGACTATAGTAGATGCCTTCACTAAGTTTGTGTGGTTGTTTCCGACGAAAACTACAAATTCTACAGAGCTAATTAATAAACTAAGGATTCATCAACAAGTTTTTGGGAACCCAAGCAGAATGATAACAGACAAAGGAGCTGCATTCACTAGCAAGGATTTTTCAGAATATTGTCAAGCTGAAGGCATACAACATATTACAGTTACCACTGGTGTTCCCCGTGGTAATGGACAGGTGGAGAGAGTACATAGAGTTTTAATCTCCATACTTACCAAGTTGTGTCTAGGAGATGAGAAGCAATGGTACCGTCATGTAAGCCAGGTGCAAAGATCACTGAATAGTACTTTTCAGCGCAGCATAGGTACAACTCCTTTTGAGTTATTGATTGGTACTAAAATGAAACTTAAAGAAAATATAGAGATCCTTAACATGTTACAGGAAGAGGAAAGAGAAGAGTATGTACAGGAAAGAGAAAAACTGAGAGAACACGCTAAAGTACAGATCCTAAAAATACAAGAAGAAAATAGGAAGAGTTTTAACAAAAAAAGAAAGGATAGTGTAAAGTATGCTGTGGGAGATCTTGTAGCTATTAGAAGAACACAATTCGGAAAGACCTTAAAGATAAAGGCTAAGTATTTGGGACCTTACAAGGTGGTGAAGATGCTTGGGAAAGATCGATACGAGGTGGAAAAAGCTGAAATTACTGCTGAGGGTCCTATAAGAACATCAAATGCAGCCGACTACATGAAAAGATGGCCAGGGGTAAGCTACTAAGCATGTTTTGCTTGTTGTGACATTCCTCAACATCAATCTTAAGTTTTCTTTATTTTATTTTAAAACAGTATAAGATAAGGCATTGGATCTCAGGTGTTCAATGATATTTCATTTTAAGATGTTAGATACTAAGATGTTTGTAGTGTTTGTGTGTCTGGTTTATTTTATTTCTAAAACTGTTATGATATTAGTTGTTATGTTGTTATTTTAAAATAAGTAAGTAGTGGTGTTCATAGTCTGAGGCCAGACTATGGCAGGATGGCCGAGTTGTGGGTTAATTTTAAAATCTTTGGAATTAGTAAGTTTACTTGATTCTATTATTCCTGAACGTTGATATGAGTTTCCGAACGATGGGAGAAAAAACAAGAGACGAAGGAGACGATGTAAAAGGTGAAAATGTTCAAATATTAAAAGTTGATTTATTTTATTTTAAAAGGTGTTTATTTCTGCATAATATAATTAATTCTTCCATCCTACATGTATATCATAAATATACCTAACATATTATAAAACAGTCTTTCGAGCACACGAATACGGGCTAACGAACAATAAATTAGTATAATAATTGCACCTTTAGTTATGACGAGAAATCCGTTAAGTTGGCAATACTGCTCAACATCTGCTTGGATACAAGCACATACGGACCTTTCACTACAACTTGTCCCTTGCCGACATGTTGGCATCATTGCTTGTCAAACTTTATTTTAATATTAATAGAGTTCAAGTACCAATCACATATCTGCATAATTCAGTACTACCAATCGCGTTACGGGACAAGTTATAATGAACGCACTACACTACAATGCGTTATGGTGCAGCTGTCGATCGTCTCGGATACCAGGGTCTGCTGCTAGAGTGCAGCACCCTAATCGCGTGATTATGCTTTCATATTCAACGTTGTTGTTAAGTTAGTGTGTTTTCCTAGAGAGCGTTTTTGACACCGTAAAGCAACCCCAAAGATTTACATCGCTAGATTTGCCCAAACCGTAATCAGTCACAAAAAAAAAAATCTATACTGTTTTTTTTTTCGTCTATGTCATCTCGCAGTTGACCTCAAAAGAGGGTCATAGCTGCTTAACCGGACTTTCCTGTGGCTGCCTTAAGCTTCTACACTCAAAGCTTCCAGCCAGGGGGCTGCGAAGAGTGAGCTCACACATAATTAAATAGCATTTCCATGACAAACAAGTGTAGTCACTGCGCTTTTGTGGCAGAATCTTTTTGAGCTTCCAACGCGGTAAGGCGAATCTGACGATTTAAATCTTTGCCGCTGTCATCGTTTTCATGACAGCTGTCACTGCGGCCACCGCTCTTCTAGGAAACCGTAGCTTAAGTGACGCAATTAATGTTGTATAATATTGTCAAAATGAAAGGCATTGCCATTTTAAGTAGGTACCTATGTTAAGCAATTACCCCGCAGGTCACGCAGGGAGGACATATGGCTCTCCACGAAATCGTAGTAGGCGTATTATGATAATGTGGGTTAATTTACGCAGGCACCACTGCCAGATAGACCGTACGCTGCACAAAGTAGGTACATTTTATATGGTACGGTGGACCATAGCGTGTGTGGTTTACATTCGAATATAATGACTTGCTACGTGGCTACCCGCGAAAGAGCTTGTGTGGGCGGCTTGTTCTTTGGCCAAACAATTGTTGCCATTCAATGTAGCAGGGCTGTTATTATTCTGGGCACCTTGAAGTCTAAGTCTGGTTAATTAAGGAAATTTTAATTTCAAGTTATTTTACTTTAGTATCTACAGTGAAATCATAGTAAAATATACGTTATTACAAAATAAAAAAGTGAAAAAATTGTCTTTGATACAAAATGTCATCGGAGCGAAGAAAATGTTTGACGGCCAGGAAAAGATATCGAAAGAAACATTTTTTGAAAACATTTTAAGAATATGGGAAAATACTAAATTAACTTGGTCAGCAAATAAAAATGGACAGACGGGAGCAGTTAAAGTTCCTTTGCATAGTTATGTCGATGACTGCAGGCGTGGCGTATTCCTTTGGAATGTTTACAGTGCCAATTCCTTCATTTTGGAGTACCAGGAAATACAGTAGTGCAACTGTACAAAATGTGAGCTACGGTGGCAGAACAGAAACAAAGATACCCCCTGCCAGCAGGCCTGCAACCTCTTCGGCAAGTAGCAATTTAGATAGTGAAGTGCGTGAGATTTTTCTCAAGAACTTGGGACAGAATGGTGTTAGGTACAACGTTGGTGTAAGTGTTAGTACAACAGACCAATCAGAGGAGAAAGGATTTCCTTAGCTTGGCTTTTTGTTTATGTTTTCGTTGCGATTCTCGGTTGTATATTTTTGCCTGTCTTTTATATATTACCTCTTATAGATTGTTAAATATATGATAATAAAATTGTTTAAATTTTTAAGTTGGTTTAAATATTTTTACAGATCAGTCGATTTAATGAATGTGACCGAGCGAGCGAAGCGTCTCTTTTTCAAGTCTGGCAAAATTTGTTTTCGTGTGTCAGTTTCTTGGTACTCAGACAAAACGTGGTATTCAGGTTTTACAAATTTATAGTTTTTTTTTTTGTCATCGGGTATCTTTGATTGAAGGTACTTCCTCCAAAAAGGGGCCTACTGGATATCTTCGCCTTATGAGATCCGATTTCAACGGTTCTTTTTTTGTTTGAAAGGTGGTAACTTTAAGTTGGTCTCATAAAAATTTGGTGAAGATCTGATGAGGACCTTCGGCGTGGTGAGCTATTCAATAGCTCCTCAAAATACAGTAAATTGCTCACGTTTCGATTTCTACCAGTGGAATCGACTCTAATTCGAATTACTAGGTATGGATTAATGGAGCACCTGGAACCACCTTTTCATCACATAACTAGAGAATACGGTACTGAACATTTTTTTTTGAATTCTCTAAAACGTTTTAGAATAAGGTTACTAGATGGCGCTACTGTGCACCGCGAGATCGCGCTGTCGTTGTTGCTCGCCAAATGGTTAGGTCCCGTCGAACATTTTGTATGACTGAGTTTTGTTAGGTGTAAAGTAGCTTCAGAAGTAAAGTTTCGTGTTTAACGGATAGTAGTTGGTAGGTTGTGGGTTAGTATATTTCTGTTTAATTATCTTCTTGCCACCATATGCTTTTTAGTAACCTACAGCCAGCCGCATTCGGTTTTTTTTTTAAAGTTGGATAGGTATATTAATTATAATTATCTGACATGGTTATTTTCATTTAAAACGGGATATTTACCAAGTTTTTAAAAACAAAAAACACGTTTATTTTCCCGTTTTAAATAACTTTAGTTGAATATTAATTGTTGCAATTTGTATATGTACGGTACACTTTCAATTCAATTCCATTTATTTCAATCAATGTCAGATCATACACACAATACATAATATCAAAATTCAATTAAAATAAATATAAAATTAATGTGATATGTCAAATTAAAATGATAAAATTAAAATCTAAAATTACATAATTAAATTCAAATCAAAATAAAAAATCAAAAAACAACTAGGTATAAATAAAATTAAAACTATTAACAATAACTTTCAGACAATTGTTTGTTTGTCATTACATTTACCATATAACAATGATTAATGTACTGACAATCAAACCTGTTCGCAAATACACTCAGGATGGTGTTGGAGCTGGTCCGGACCCTGCGCCCCAGAGATGTGCACCGCTTTCGCATCGTCGTGTAAAAACAGTCAACACGGGCGTCGGCGAACATCCCCGACGCGCTGCAGTGCCGGGGCAACCCCAACAACACCCTGAACGCATTATTATACTGGACGCGGAGAGCGCTGTACTGCTTTTGGGTATATGACACCCACAGGCTGGCTGTGTACAGAGACGTACAGAACGCTCTAAAAAGAGTTATTTTGACGGCCCCCGAGCAACGTGCAAACCTGCGGGCGATCATATTGGCCCTCACAGACAACGCTCTCCGCTCCCTATTAATGTCCGCATCGTCCCTCAGGTCAGAGGTCACAATATGCCCGAGATATTTAAACTGTTCAACTCTTTTTAACTTCACCCCGTTTAATTTAATAGTTGGAACAGTATCCGGGCATCTCCGACCCCTGGCCCGAAAGACCATGCATTCACTCTTCCTGGCGTTATAGAGCAAACCGTGATTCCGCGCATAACGCTCGCAGATGCCGAGCAACCTGGTCAGACCACACACCGAGGCGCTCAGCAGCACCATGTCGTCCGCGTAACTAATATTGTTGACACAAATACCGTCTATATGGCAACCAACACGGGTGCTGCTGAGCTCCTCTATCAGTGCGTTCACGTACAGGTTGAAGAGCCTTGGCGAGGTCAGCCCCCCCTGCCTCACCCCGCACTCCAACCTGTACGGCTCCGACAGAGCACCTGACCATCGAACGACGTTGACCTGGTTAAGATACCAGTACTTGAATATTTCTATCAGTTCGAGAGGCATGGAGATGTTATATAACTTCTGCCATAAGATGTCATATTTAACCAGGTCAAACGCTTTCGAGAGGTCGAGAAAACAAGCGTAAGTAGGTGTGCTCCTATCGGCGTAGTACCTAACAGTTTGCTTCAAACACAAGATAGCTGACTCAGTAGACAATCCCGGCTTAAAACCAAATTGATTATCATGCGTGTCTATATACTTTGCAACACTTACTTTTTTTAATTTTAAGTTTTTTCCCCCAAACGTGAACCCCATATTTAAGATTCATTTATTTACACGTTCGTGTTTGGGTCGCAGAAATTCATGCTATACCAAATTTCAACTTAATCGGTCCAGTAGATTTGGAGCAAATTGGCTGTGACAGACGGACAGACAGACACACGAGTGATCCTAAAAGGGTTCAGGAACCCTAAAAATAACTAGTTCCCTGGGAAAAGGTATAGGCGTTTAAGAGGTGCAGTTGGCAGAACAAAACGGATTCGGATTGATCATTGTTGTCAAAAAAATCAAACCACTGTGATTTTACCCACTTTTCAACCGACTTCAAAAAGGAGGTTCTCAATTCGGTTGTATGTTTTTTTTTTTTGTATGTTTGTTACGCGATTACTCCGCCAATTATGAATTGATTTTGATGATTCTTTTTTTCTTTGGTAGAACATACTTCAGAAGTGGTCCCATATAAATTTGGTGAAGATCTGATGAGGGGTTTTTGAGTTAGCTTCAATAATACGTATTTTTTCCGCCTAGTATAATTATGTGGACGATGTTCTAATAGTTCCTGTCGCTGTAATTTACATAGCAGGTAGTGTGGTATTCTAGTTTTTGTTGGTGTTTTGTGTAGGTACCACAACAAAAAAGTGAAAAAAAAAACTTTTTCCAAAAAATAAAACTGACTTCCAAAAAAACACTACAAAGTGAAAAATTACTTTTACTCAAAAATTACTATTACACCGACTTCCAATCAAAGTAATTTTTCACTTTGTAGTGTTTTTTTTTAGAAGTCGGTTTTATTTTTTTGTGAAAAAGTTTTTAACCACTGTAATTGACTCAATTCACTATAGTTATCAACAAGTACCTGGACGACTGAGCTCTGCTCGGGAAAAAATAGAGATAACGAATTTTCCCAGATACGAGACCTAGCTATAGATCGATTTTTCGCCCCGTTAACCTCTATATTGCTACTTTCATCGAAATCGTTAGAACCGTTTTCGAGAACGTGATTACAAATATTGCTCATTTCATAGTATAGGATAGGATATAGTGATTTGTGATTCATGTCACTGACAGAAATCGTTGACGCCCACAGAAAAACGAGCTCACACATCACAGATGGTGACTGATAGTGATAACTGCTACGGAAATAGCACATTATTAAACACGTTTTATTGGACATCTGTTTGTCCATTACCACGCTTATAACTCAAGAACCACTTTTCCGATTTACGTAGCTCTTTTGTCTTCATCCATAGATCTCTTTGACTAGATGAGCTGATTATAATATGTAGGAATAAACTGTAAACGACCCAACGTATCATCGTTTTTTTTGACAATGACGAATTGTTAAATTTTTAATTTATGACCGCCTCTGTGGTCTAGTGGTTATACCACCTGTCACAGACCCAGAGGTCCCGGGTTCGACTCTCAGTGGGGGCAAAATTGCTTACAAGGCTTGGTTGGTGGTAAGGTTTGTCCTAAGTCCACCTGGCTAGCTACCACCATCTTATCTCAGTCAGTCGCCATAGCAACAACGTTAACAGCATTGTTATGTTTCAGCAGTTAGAGGTAAGATAGCCAGTTGAGGATTACTGGTGAAGCTCGCTTTCATCTTCGGCCTGATCATCACTTATCACCCAGTTGAGATGCGGGCCAAGAGCATCCCTGTTGTGGTTAAAGAAGAAGAAAGATGAAGATTTCAAGATTGATTGGCTGGAGAGACGGCAAGGCCTTTACTTTACGGTTAACACAGGTGCTCTACGGACATGGATACTTCTGATAGTACGTGTGCCGTATATGCCGAGAGCCGTTGTTCGGTTGCTACCATTGTGGACATCTGCCTCGATTACAAGGCGCAACACACTTTGGAGAAGTGCCCAATCTGGGCAGTGCAGCGGTCGGAAACGAGAGCACTTGGAAGTGGCCTCCTTTTACGGGGAAGTGATGGTTGAAAAGTAGGTAGCGGAAAGGGAGTGCGAGGATACACCTTTCCTAAGTATCCACAGCAGACGCACCGGGCGCTGGAGGGCGCATACAGATCTTCATTCACCACAGGATGAGGTCTGCGGGTGACGGACTTAGAGGTCTGTCGCTGGAACAGAGACAGACCCAAGACGTTAGCGCGCCAATTACCGCGTACGACTCCTATGAGGAACTGTGGCGGAGGGAGAAGGCCGCAGAGGGTGACAAGATCTGCATATAAGCCATGCGATCCGAAATGCGTAATCTGTTCAGCGCCCCGCCCGTAGGTAGGTGAATAACACCGTGTGCTCTAAGTCGTCAGTCAGAAATCTTTGGAGAAATATTTGGAGTTAGGATAGGTAAAAAAAACCCATACTGGCAACTTTTTACAGGCCTGACAGATAACACAATTTCATGTGTCAGCACGTAGTATCCCTATGTAGTCTGTGGCTCAAAAGTTCTCTGTGTGTCAGCATGCGTAGTATCTCTAATTAGTCTGTGGTGTCAGCTGTCAGTCACTAAACAGAAAATTTGTTTGGTTTCTTAAAAAATGGAAATAAGAAAATAAAAAAAACCTGGAAAATTGAGTCCTGAAATGGCAAAAATTTTTACTTCCAAGTTCTACGATTGCGTGTGGTTTGCGTGTTCGTTCACGATCGGATACCGTTTCATGGTATCAGTCATAGAGCGTTATGGAACACATAGGGTCGACGGGACGTTTATACGGAGACGAAGAGACGGCTTGCCGCTTGATGACGATGATTGCGATGATTGAATGTGCGTATGCGCCTGTTGTAGCTACATTCAGCACAGATACTAAGAATTCATTGATTACCTTATAACCTGTTGTTATTATTATTCACCTGTTTAAAAAGTAATGATAATCAGTTCATATTTTCTGTACTACTTAATAATAAAGCTAAAGAGTTTTTTTGTATGTTTGAACGTGCTAATCTCTGGAACTAATAGTCGGATTTGAAAACATCTTTTTGCATTTGATAGCCCAACTCTTGAGGAAGGCTACATGCTTTTTAACATCACGCTAGAACTCATAGGCGCCGAGAAAAAAGATCATTACTTTTTGAACAGCCACCGTAGTATACCTACATCCGCATGGACTTCTCACGTTCAAAAGCATAGTGATATAGGTACTTATTTATTTAATAAACATGGAGGACTAACTGCTACATTAACACAAGATGGTAATAGAGTAGTAGGTAAACAGTGAGCAAGTAAATTAGAGTGACAATTCTAAAAAACGTAGCCACGCAGCGTTTTTTTTTTAATAATGGCCTTTCTTTTTAGCGGTCCGTACCCGAACGGTGCCAATCGGAACCCTATTACTAAGACTCTGCTGTCTGTCCGTCCGTCCGTCTGTCTGTCAGCGGGCTGTATCTCATGAATTAGTGGGAGTGGGCCGTAATCCCCCCCCACACGGGCCCAGTGCTGGTTGGTAGATGTCACATGTCTTCGAATTGTTGGTTCTAGGACATGCCGGTTTCTTCACGCTGCAAATGCTTATACTTTATCAAATCGTGATTTGGCTAGGCCGCACTGACTAAACTCGCAAGTTCCAAAGTAGAGTAGGTTTCGAATTTTGCCGACCGGTGACAGGTCGCATGCGGCGGGTGGCTAAAATCGACCGTGAAAATGCTCAGTCGCAGGCAATGAAATGAGCTTCCTGTCCAAGATATCAAGGTGCCACCACTGTAGTGCCATTCCAAGGACAAGACAATACACTGGGTAATTAAAATACAAACTAGTCACCGGCAATTATTATCGACCTGTGTAAATTTAGTGGCGATTCGGCTTGTGGGGCGATTTGGTAAGAAACCAGCCGGAAGGCGAAAGTCGACCTAATGTAAATCAACGCAAAGCCTAAACCGCTGTGTCTAGCTAGAGTATGTTTTGCAGAAGACTTCCATTGATTACATTTATTGCTATTTGAATTTAAAGCTGAGTATGGGCGGGTTCGACGTTGGCATGTCTAAGGAAATAAAAATATTACCACCAGCTCACATTCAACATCCACGCCGCTAACGAATCTACAAACAGCTATCTAGAGTGGCCAAAGTGAGCTGGCGTCTGCCCCCGGAGATTATACAGAGCATTTACACCGCAACGGTGGAGCCGGTAGTGATGCACGCGGCAAGCGGTTGGGCGCCGGCAACTATGAAGATTGGAGTGCAGAAAATGCACTACAATCTTAGTTCACGGTCATACTGTCCAATGAGTATTCGTCCAAAAGCTCTGCAAATCCTACAGTACCGTTTCGCTGAATGCATCCCTGTTACTGGCTGGGATACTCCCACTCGACCTCCGAATACAAGCAGCAGCCGTTCTGTATGAGGCAAAGAGTACCCCAGCCAGCCCTTGCAGGCAGGGAGATTGAGCGTGTGCGTTTGCGAAAACTCCACTTCCGTCGAACCAACGTTCCCTCCGCTTCCTGGCAGCGGAGATGAGAGCTTACGTGGGTGCGGCCTTATCCTAGAGCAAACATGTTGCTTTGTTCTGGGTAAAAGCTCACGTAGGGCTGGAGGACAACGAACGCGCAGACCACCTTGCGAAAGAGTTCTACACTTAAGTTGAAAAAGAATTCGGACTATGAACGCTGCCTGGTTTCATTCGTCAAGTGGCGGATCCGTATGGGATCACTTCATTTTGGCCCAATGTCGAAATCTGAAAGGGGATCCTGACCACGGGGCTCCCTATCTGAAACTTTTCAAATATATTTTCAGTTTAACTTTTCGCCCTGCATATATGCTTGCTCAAAAACCCTCTGGGCTATAGGTCTATAATTCATTAACCTTTTGTGTAAATTGGCTGAAATACTACTACCTTCTACTGTTTTATTTTGAGGAGCTCGTGGCTAAGTAATAACTGCCGCACGGATCGATCCATCAGGTTAAGCTACGCTTACCGGGGTTGGTCTATGGATGGGTGACCATCTTTACATACCGAGACTCCTCCGTGCCTCGGAAAGCACGTTAAGCCGTTGGTCCCGGCTGTCGTTCGTGGATCTTTGACAGTCGTTACGGGTCGTCAGAAGCCCGAAAGTCTGACAACCAGTCTTACCAAGGGGTATCGTATTACCCAGTTACTGGGTTTTGGAGGTCAGATAGGCAGTCGCTCCATGTAAAATACTGGTATGTAGCTGCATCCGGTTAGACTGGAAGCCGACCTCAATATAGTTTGGAAAAGGCTAGGCAGATTGACTACTATTTTACTTTGTTTTTTTTTTTGTATTGTTTTTTTTTTTAATGAGTGTGTGTTTAGTTCAATTGAGATCTCCTGTGCTTGTCCCAATAAATACTTTTTCTTTCTTTCTTTTAAATATAACGATGATGGTTGAAAATATATTTAAAAAAACATGCCAATTGGGCTTTACTGGCGTGCGCCGCGAAAACCAATACTATAATATGAAAACCATACAGTTATGTTATGTATCTTTACTTTTTCAAATATTTGCAGGATAAGAAAGAAAATACATAAAAAGTACTTCAAGTAGGATGAATATCAGATATTTTAATCTAAACCTCACGTTCGTCGCAACAGGCTGCTATGCGAAACTAAGCCAGAAAAAAAATGTATGCATATTTATGCTTTGCAACCCGTGCGATGCCGGGATGGGTTGAAAGTAATAATAATTATAATTTATTTTTGTTACAGGTACATTTACCCAGTTGAACATTATGAAAAACCAGACGTCGTTTTATTGTTTTAAACAATTAAATTTATATATTTTTTTTAGCAATAGCCGACTTTATGCTGTGTATGAACTTTTTCATACAAATAAAGATGGAATTTTAGTTTTTAATGTTATTTATTACAGGTACATACTTTTATTTAATTAGTATGTACGTGTAATAAATAGCCAATGAAGAAAACTGGTGCCTTTTTTTCTGCGGCCACTATTTACACTATAAATTAAATAGTAATAATATAATAATCTATATACTTACATAGGTACAAATAAATAAAATTTAAATGTCTGTTCATAGAGTCAAAATAACAACTTTTTACTAGATTCATATGAAAGTATATAGGTACGTGTAATATATAGGTTTTTTTTCTGTCAGTCTGTTGTTCCGGCTAATTTTCAAAACGGCTGGACCGATTTTGACGAAACTTTCACTTACTTTTATTTTAGAAAATAATTAAGCATCTACGCGGGCGAAATCGCGTGCAGCAACTAATAATAATATAATTTAAAAAAAATATGTACTGGACGAGTACACACCCCAAAAAAAGATTGCGATCAGTTTGAAAAATCGAAATCTTTTTTGTTACGGTAGACTATACCGTAACAAAAAAGATTTCGATTTTTCAAACTGATCGCAATCTTTTTTTATTATAATTTATACTTCTTTTTAAATTATTTACTTAAAAATATAGTAGTAGTTACTATAAAATATCAAACAAAACAGTTTTTTCCACTTATAAAGAAATTCAATGCAAGCTTACGCTCATTCAGAAATCTGACTTAGTCAATTTTAACGGATTTATAATACTTTTTTAAGGAAAGTTGTCATTGATAAAATGCTAAGGATTATCAGAAGTTTGACGAGCAAGAATTGTAATTTTGAGGGAAGAAGGACATTCCTCGAATTAGCACGCAGGGTTGTTGTATCCCAATCCTGTGTCGTGGTTACAGAGGTACCACGGCATGGATAATTTAGCTGACCGACCTCGCAGTGGACGCCCAACTGTTCTGACCGCTGCTCAGAAGCGTTACATCAGATTGCTGGCAGCCCGTGACCCAACAATCAACGCCTCTGGAGTCAGACCATTCGGAATTGCTTACACCAATTGGCTGGACTACGAGCACGGAGGTGTTGGGGAGCAACTTTGAATTCACGGCAACGTCAGCGACGGAGATGCAGTGGGTGGTCTAAGCTCTAGCAAAATGAAGAAGATGAGGAGGAAAACATTTGGCAAAACTGTCTCGTCGTTGACGAATCGCGAATCAGTACTCATCCAGATAACCGACGTGTCTGTGCCTGGAGAAGACCTGGAGATTCGGAAAGGCAAAAAACTGCCACTGGAACCGTTCAACAAGGCGGGAGATCGGTGTCCTTTTGGGGTGGAATTATGATTGGAGCTAGAACGCCTTTTATCCTGTATCGAGGCTCTATGACGGCAGATAGGTACAAAACAGTCGCTAAAAACCCTGTAATATTAGATGGAAGAAGTTACGTTGCGAGATTGATCGTTAAGTATTATCATTACTACTACGCACACGGAAACCAAGAAACAGTAGTAAATGAAGTCAAACAAAGATTCTGGATTACGTAACTTAGACCTACCGTTAAACATGTAACATCTAAATGTTCAACTTGCAGAATAAGAAAATCCAAACCGGAAGTACCAAGAATGGGAGACTTACCCGTTGCTCGAATGGCCCATCATGAGCGGCCTTTCACTTACTGCGGTGTGGATTTATTTGGTCCCATGGAAGTCACGGTGAGAAGGCGCCGCGAGAAAAGATACGGCGTCCTATTCACGTGCTTGACAGTACGAGCAATACATCTGGAAGTAGTCACTACACTTACAACTGACTCCTTTATTATGGCATTAAGAAGGATGGCTGCGAGACGGGGATGGCCACAATATTTATATTCCGACAGCGGAACTAATTTACGAGGAGCAGATACGGAGCTGAAAAAAGCTATAAAAGAAATAGACGAAGAAGTGCTGAAAGATGAGGCCTTAATCGCGGAATCAAATGGACTTTCATACCACCCGCGAGTCCCCACTGGGGTGGGGCGTGGGAAAGGTTCATCAGAAGCGTAAAGACCAGCCTGAAAATAATTTTAAAAGAACGCGCTCCCAGAGATGAAACTCTAAACACGCTGTTGACAGAAGTGGAGAATATGGTGAACAGCCGGCCATTAACTCGCGTATCTGTGAACCCAAATGATCCAGAGACGTTAACTCCTAATCATTTCTTGCTGGGCTCGTCGTCTGGCTTACCTCACATAGGAAAATTTGACGATTCAGACAGTTATCTGAGGAAGCAATGGCGAATTTCGCAAAGTTTAGTTGACAATTACTGGCGCAGATGGGTCAAAGAAGTACTGCCAGACTTACTACCCCGCAAGAAATGGCAAGAAGAACACAAAAATTTAAAAGTGGGTGACTTTGTACTCATAGTGGACCCTGATAGTCCCCGCAACTCTTGGCTCAATGGTATAATTCAAGAAGTGATCCCTGGAAAAGACGACCGAGTCAGAATGATTCGGTTAAAGACCAAATCCGGTACGTTGACAAGACCGGTCACGCGTGTCGCTCGAATACCAATTGATGGTGAGTGCTGCTAAGGCAGCACTGAGGTGGGGCATGTTAGCGACGCAACAAACACATTTGCATTTAAAACTGTAAAAAGGGAGTGCGCTAGGTCAGAGCGGGTAAAAGGGGCGAGTCCCGAACCGACATTTTGATTTGCGATGACGCAGTGCCATTTCTAACGCCACGGACAGCGCGCGCTTCCTTATCTTAAAATTTTGTTGTCCAACCCTACGTTTTTTAAATATAAATCTTTGCTCATCAAGCGTTGTTTTACCATCGATCCACAACCTTAACAGTGGTTTGTCAATTGCCAGACCATTCTGAGTAAACCATGGGCACTAATTCGTTCGAGCTCAACGAGTCAATGCTGCTCTCCGAGAATACGACATCACAAGGCTAGACTGGCCTGCCGGCTCGCCTGACTTAAACCCGATAGAGCACGTGTGGGATGCTCTTATCCGAGTTGTTTGGAACCGTCAGCCACCTCTCCAGACAGTGCCAGAGATCAGGGAAGCCGCTATTCAAGAATGTTTACCGCAGGAAATGCTGGATAACTTGATCCTCAGCATGCCCAGGAGGATCTCCGCATGTGTGCGAGCCAGGGGAGGAGTTATATTGTATTAAATTAAAACCTTCTATCAATAAATTGTTGTATAAGTTTGGTTAAACGATCTTTTTCTTTCCATCAAATTTCTGTTACAATTACATTAGGATTGAATGACTCAATTTTTGTTTTCAAAAAAAGGAAAAAGAATGATTTTTTAATTTAAACAGTGTATTTCTATTTTTAAAAAGATATAAAGTAAACACTTTATCTTCATATAGTTAAATTTAAAAAATATATCAGCTTTTGCTAATGATAACATTTTTTTTTTGATGTGTGTAGGTACGTACTGCAGTTAAGCTTAAAAATCAGTCCGAGCTGAGATACCAGTGATTTTTCAGTTGGGATTCCGGTACAAGCAGAAGCTTTCAAAATAATTAAAAGCCATTTTAATTTCAAAATAACGAAACCCCCGCACTATTTCTCGCTCGATGTGGAAGAGTATTTTCTCTAAAAAGTTTGTGTTGGTTAAAAGACACTTGTCAGTGGTTAAAAGCGGGCAGTGCCTTAGCGGCATTGACAGAGTTCTGACTTAAAAAAAAAAATCTCTTAACACATCTGACATTGGCAGAATTGTCGACATCGGCACCATTGCCATAAAGAAAAATAGAATAGAATAGTCTTTGTGAACTGTGGTGACAGCGATTTTTACCATAGATAATACACTTAAATAATTTTACCTCTGGTGGTGACTCAATGAAAAATAGAAAAAAAAAACATGACATCTGAATAAATGCAAAATAATCACCCAAAAATTCTAAGTGAAAGTAATGGCGAGGACGGTATTTTATGATTGGTTCTTGTTTTCAGTTTCATTCTGGTTCTCGTACAAATTCTTTCAAGCTATGATAGATAGATATGGGTCACACGGTCGTTACGCACAATATGAGCCAAAGCCAGACAGGATAAAGGGAAAGAGGAAAGAAGCTGACGACAGCGACGAATAAATAGTAAGTAAATTCTAATCTCATATCGTCTCTCTTTTCCAATTTATTTGGGGTTGGTGGGTCGATACAGCATTTCTTCTTCTTCCAATATCTGGGGTCGCGGCAGTGCCCCCGCCAAGTCGAGCAAAACAAACAAAGGAACAGCCGTACCATACCATATAATCTTTTCTCGAAGCCAGTCAGGCCATTTTCGACCCCCTTTAACTTCGTTGTGGATAAAGCTAGAAGTCTGAATTTTCAGTTACCAAGAGGGCTTAGTATAACTAGGTAAATTTCCAAATTATATTCAATATGAAACTATTGCAGGTCAAAGTTCCTTAATTTTGTCACTGACAAACTCACTCACCGATCACAAAGACGCACAAGGGTTCAAATTTTGAACACAAAGTTTAGCCTATAAATAAAGCAAGCAAAAATGAAATTAAATATACCGCAATTTCAGTCCCGTTTTCTAGTTACGAACTGCATAGTAATTTTTAAATAATATGCGATTACAAAGTTATTTTTGCAGTTCATGCAATTTTTTCGTCACTAACACTACCTAAATAGATAGAAGGTGGGTAAATAGTGGATATAGGCAGGTATAAGTATAATCATTCACACACGATGATACCTATAAGATAGCTCAGCGTGACTTTGCGGAAATCCATTATAAAATACAATAGACAACGTACTCGTATATTTAGGAACCTAATCCGCTGACTGTTCCTAAAGAGTCATAAAGAAACCTGTAAGAAATCGACACGTGTTTCACCTCTCAATGAGCCATCCTCAGGATGAATATTGGTTTGTCGCGAACCCGGACACCACGCCAAGCGCCGAACGCAGAGTGAGCCACACTCTGGTCTCGTCTAGGTCGTCTCTGCGCCGCGCGATGAATCAGTTTTGGGGCTTTTTTGGCCCTTTGTCCGAGGGATTTTTCTCTTGGCCCACGAAATCGTGGGCCGGTCCTTGGGTTTCCCTGCCCCTCCTAGTAGGGGGTGGGAGTACTTTTATGCACACCTGTTCGCTGAGAGCCACCCTGCACCTCCTCTCAGCGCGTTGGGGTGTGTTTCTGGGGTGTTTCTGTGGGAGCGCCCGAAGTGCTTCTGCCACCCGTGCGAGCTGGGTATTTTATTTTTTATTTATGTTTAGTGTGTTTTTAGTTTAATTTGTGATTTCCTGTGCGAGTTTCAATAAATACTTTTTATTTCTTTCTTATGACAACAGATAGAGACAGAACTTAACAGCCGTTAAGATGGTTAAATTTTCATCGATTAACATTTATTTATCTCAATTTTTTGTAATTCAAGTATTTTAACTGTCGTCCTCTTTGCGGCATTGATGGCCACAAAGATATTTTACTAATTGCACGAATATTTTACAGATAACGTGTCGAGTCCATACGAATAATTATGCGGCCTACATTATGACTTCTTCGAAGATATGAAAAAACCGGTTGTGGCACGGAAGTTTCCTTGCATTTGTCAGTTTCATTCCTGTTTTCTTATAATTTTTCAGTGTCATACATTTAAATAATATGTAATAAATAAATATGGGTCACACGGTAATAACGATTTATGACTTAGCCCTCATACTCACTAGCCGTCAATCGCCGCGGTTCATGGCGGTTAAGTGCGTACAACCATATGTGCTTGCATATTAAAAAAATAATAAGCTGCTAGCCGCCGCGGTTGATGGCGGTTAAGTGCGTACAACCATAAGCAGTTGCATATTAAAAAAATAAAAAGCTGCTAGTCGCCGCGGTTGATGGCGGTTAAGTGCGTACAACCATAAGCGGTTGCATATTAAAAAAATAAAAAGCTGCTAACCGCCGCGGTTGATGGCGGTTAAGTGCGTACAACAATAAGCGGTTGTACATTAAAAAATTATAAAGCTCCTAGCTGCCTCCGCGGTTAACCGCTAGTGCGTATGAGAGCTTACAAGGGAAACAAATGTTGACTAATAAAATGTCTTATGTTACTGGTGGAATAAACTTTATATCTCACTTTTTCCAACAATTTTATTATTGTTTAAACGTGCATAAACTACGCCTTCTTCGCATTCGCATGGGAGTAGGCAGACACTACAGATCCCGACCTGCTACGATCCTTACATACCTACTCCTTTTGCTTCGTTTGCGTTCAAACATCTGCGGGGTAATTGCGTAAAACACGAACAATTCAATTACAATGCCTTACATCGAAAACATTCATTGCGTTATTTAGAGCAGACGAATTTTTCATTTGAAGCCATGGATTTAAAATTAATCTTTTCTGGAATTCGTACCCTGAGCCCCCCAAAATACAGACTAAACTCAGGTTCGCACGGGCAATTTTTTTTCTCGCGGTGGTTTTTTTGCGTGCACTAAAATATAATCCCGCCGCGATATTTTTACGTCTGTGCGAATGTGAACGTGCGCTAACTGTCTAGTTTGGGGTTCATTGGCAAATAATATTTTGTAACATAGCTTTATGTATTATTTTAAGCTACTCATGTCGTCTCCACTTAGTATTAACCTGTAAACCTGCTTACTGTATTACCTTGTCAATAAACTATTTCTATTGTCTATTTCTAAAAAGATCACCATAATTATGTTCTTCTAGGACCTTCTCGGCGTTTCCACTCAGATCGACGTCGTAAATGCCTTTTGTTAGGAGTCACCTTTCATTCATCTTCTGAACATGACCAAACCATTTAAGCATACTTTTGTCATTTTTGTCACTACATCTTTTAACCCGCTCCATTACCTTCGTCTTAGCATGTCGATGGCAATCTAAATGAACTCGGCCCAGAATTCGGCTACGTGTTTAGCGCCATGACACTAGCGTTAATATTAAGTGTCCCATGACACTTAATATTAACGCTAGTGTCATGGGACACTTAATATTAACGCTATCGCTAGTGTCATGGGACACTTAATATTAACGCTATCGCTAGTGTCATGGGACACTTAATATTAACGTTAGTGTCATGGGACACTTAATATTAACGTTAGTGTCATGGGACACTTAATATTAACGTTAGTGTCATGGGACACTTAATATTAACGTTAGTGTCATGGGACACTTAATATTAACGTTAGTGTCATGGGACACTGAATATTAACGCTAGGTTGTGGTTGTAGGCTTAACAGACTGTAGATCTGTCGAATATTTTCTATCTTGGTATGTGTTGATAGGCCTACACTGTCCTCTCAATCTAAATAACACTGTAATTTGAAAACATTGTAAAAACATTTACTTTTAAAAGAGTAACTGTGGAGTTTCTTGCCGGCTCTTCTTCATAGGAAACGACCAACTGACGTTTCATAAGTACCCTTGTACCCTTGTTGGCGTTTATGGAACAGCACCAAATTCACACTCCAAGGCGGAGTCGACTATGAATCTCTACCTGAATAGGTTTTTCTTGCTTCGGCCAAGCAGGGTCCGGAGTCTGTTTAAAGACTTCCAATTTACCCAAGGCAACCCATGTCCAGGTGGGAGATCTTCAGCAGGTAAAACGAATGGTTTGGGTTAGTAAGCACTGTCTCGCCACAGCTTTTGAAGATATAAAGTATGTTGGGGTAAGCTCGGCACTGATATAAGACCGTACGAATCATATTCCCGGCTGACGCAATATTTAGCTACAATACATATTGAGGTCTACATTGTTCTGCACCATTTTATCCTACCCCACATAGTGTTGTCAGCATAAAAAAATATTGCAAAATTAGCTGGGAATTTGATTCGTACGGTCTTATCCCAGAACCGAACTTACCCCAACATACAATACGGCCGATATAACTTGGCAGGTCTGAATAGGCACTACGTATGTATTCAAAATTACTTGAAAGTTGATAAATTAAAATTTTACGTTATATCAAAAATATAATTAAACAATTTTTTATGAAAGTTGAGAAAAGTGCGGAAGGCACGTGCTACGGGCTACGCACTTTTTTCTACTTGGATTCTCGGACTTACGTTTCCGAGTATCCACCGGGGATACGTGGACGGAGTAACCCCTTTTGACGAATTGTTTAGCGAATGTTAGTGTAGCTACACGAATTTTGCCTTAGTTACGGACATGCCAGTTTCATTTTTTATCTTTATAAATTAAAACGAGCATGTCGCAACTAAGGCAAAATAACACACTGTGCGTTTATACATTGACGCCTATAATATTCATTTCTACTTCAGCTTGACGAAATGAATGACGCGCGTCGTCATTGTAGCGGCTTTTGCATTGCATTTACAAAGTCAATATAATTATTTAGAGGTGCTACAAAAATAATTAACATTGTACACTTTGTGCTTATTCTGATGATGACAATGAGCATGCTTTGCATTTTAATAGACTGGCTGACTTTGGTAAAGCTTCATAACTTTATTGTTTGTCCAGCCTTTTTGTTATGTTGCTTGATAGGCCGTTTGCTACGAAATTAACTAAATTCGTCTCGCTAGCACGTCCCTTTGACTCGTGTCCAAAAAAACCGTACCCGACGCGAGTGTCACGAACGGCGACACGAAACCACAGATGAATACAGTGATGGGTCACTCCCCATTTTAGGTGTGAAGCTACAAGTCGACTTGTCGAATTCAGTGGGCGTAACGTATTCAAAAGATATAAGAGTTACGCGATAGAAAGAGAGGCAACTTCTAGGTGAATATAACTGTAGGTAATTAGCGCTATGCGACCTGAATTGCACTGTAGTGTGTCGTAGCAAGAGTCGCTTTTTAGGGTTCCGTAGTAAACAAGGAACCCTTATAATTTCGCCACGTCCGTCGGTCTGTCTGTCCGCGGCTTAGCTCAGAGACTGTTATTACTGGCATAGGTATACCTACATATTATTCACGCCGACAGTGTTAAAATAAAATCAAGAAAAATTTTTTTTTAGGTTAACAACTAACCTCTCCTACACGTAAATGTTTTTTTTTCTCGTCTATCTCATGGTGTGGGGAAAGGTCGTTCAAAAATATTGGGGCAAATAATTGGATGACCTATTAGTATAGGTATGTATCTCTTTTACTTACACGGGATCTACAATCTTTTGTACGTTTCTTGAGCGAGAAAATAGCTAGCGTTGGTAGCTAGTCGCTCTCATCGGCGCGGCGGCGGGTGGAGCAGGTGCTTTAACCACAAATAAAAGAATAAAATATGCGACTGACAACTTTGACGTCCGCGTCAAAGACGACAACAGAAGACAACAAACAACGACAATGGTAAACTCTTGACATCTTGGACGAAATATAAATAGCTGAGTGCAAAATAATGTGTTAGAAGAACAAAAACACGGAAATCTTATTCAAAATTATAGTAATGGGGTCATTTTTAAAGGATGCGTTCTTATTTTCAATATCATTTGCTCTCTCGTACAAATTCATGGAAGACCGTATAATGAAACATCGATGCTGTGATCCGGCTCCGAAGGAGATTACTTCCCCTCTCGAATATTATAAGACTACCTTAAGAGCGAGAGAAAGAAGGGACCAACAACTTCGTAGTAAAGATGATTAGATGTAGGTATGTAACAATTTTGTTATCAGGGATGCAATTTAGAACTAACTAATTTATTTATTTGAACTTACTGCAAACCGTAGCAGATATGACCTGTCTGCTGTCTGCACGAGTAAACCAGTAAGTAAGAGAATAGTAAATGAATGAAATATGATGTTGATAACCCAATAGAGAGAGCCAGTATTTTATCTAGAAATCAATGGCTTATGAAAATGATACTGTTTCGGCCAATTAAAAACGAGAGCCCTTGATTTAAGTTTCACTTTAATTTGCCCCAAAAATGGGGCTTTTTTGTAATTTTTGGAGGGTTATATTTTCTTTACCAATAAGTTACTGGAAAAAAGGGAATAACAGGGACGTGTTTACAGAAAACATTGATTTTATATTGAGGAAGAAATAAAGGGGAATACATTTGTATGGAGACTCGCAGGCCCTGTTCCCTCTTAACACAATGGCTAAGTAAATAGGTAACTTTGGCATTGGTGCCGATTCTCTTGTACACCAAACTAAACTAACTTAACTATCACTAAAATTCCTTACTTTTGGCTATGAGAATCTTAAAGCTATTCTGTAGTAAAGTCTCTAGGTATATTTAAAAATTATTTTGACACAACTAAATCGAATTTGACAATTGCGACTCCACGTGGTACATACTTGTTTGCCCTTTTTTTTTTTTTTTTTTTGGGTGGGAAATCGTCAAATGACGTCTCCCACTCTGGGTGGAGCGGGAGGGCGTGTCAGACTCTTACTGACTAAAACCCACCCGTGTTCCTTCTCTTGCCTGTGCAATGCCAGGGGGCCACGGTATCCCTTTCGGACTTTCCCGCAACCCCGGCAGGCAATGGTCTCATCGGACCCCTTCATTCGCTGACATCTCTATACTTGTTTGCCCTACCCCGTGAATTTTTTTAAAGCCCAAGGCGCGCATTGGGGGCGTCCTCGACGTGTTTTGTATGGAATTTTTCACTTTTTGTATGGAAAAAAAAAATACCTACGTGTTGAGTATTAGGGGTATAAGGATTTCATAAAGGGGATCGAAATTTTCATTATTTTTGCGATAGGACACACCATTTTCGAGATAAAAGGAAAAGAAAAGAAAAAAATCCAGTACAGTACTGTTTTTGCACCCGAAGTCGAGATGTTCGTGTGAATTAGTTCATGACAACTACTAATATTCCACACCATTTTCAGTGGCGATTAAAAATGGTCAGAATTAGTTAGACAATTAAAATTGTAGGTGAAAAACGTCAAATTCAGAATAGCAAAATTGTCATTTTCACTAAATTAAAATCTCAGTACAATCTTAGTGCTGTCAAACTAAAATATAGTTAAGTTGTGCCACTTTAGTCTATTTCAGAATGGGAAATCGTCGTTTGACAGGTGTAAACTAAATTTTGGTGATTTTTAATCTAGTTTAGACGCATTTATGACAAGAGAAACGGCACCATTGTGGACTAAATCGTGGAAAACTCAGTGCCAGTATGAGTACTGCCAGCCATGCTTAGGTGTGTCATAGTCCTCATAATTGTATTTCTTCGTATGAAACGCACAGTGAATTGATCACTCAGTCAAGACGAATGTTTCTCTTTGCGGCAGCTGCCTTGTTGCGTGCTACGGTTACAATGATCAATTGCATTTCTACACAGGAAGGAAGTAAACTTTTAATTTATTGCTACAGCTACAACATACCTTTTTTCGTCTTTTTCTCCCAGGATATGTGTTCAAGGGCTGCGGTGGAGGAGGAATATGATAGAAATAAGGTGGTGTGTAAACCATATCGTCCATCCCAGACGCGATAGGCGTCCCTCGTGATGGGACCATAGACCGCACTGTGCCGTAAAGACTCCTGTTCCGTCCCTGCTTCCCGTACATATTCATCATCACACCGAATTCACACTGGTTCCACAGTTTTCTACCTGACCACGTTCACGTTCAAAAAGTCTCATAAAATACATGCGTAAATTAAACAGGTAAGAGAGAATACAAAACGCAGTTTATGTAAGTACAACTTATTTTGATTTAATAAAAAAATAAGCTACCGGAGTATTGTTTTTATTATTAAAATAATTTTGGAACGAGGTGTTCTAATAGATAAATATTTTTAAAAATATTAAGATCTTTAGTTCCCCGTTTTCGGACGATTTTAAATGTTTGTTGAATGAACGCGAGCGACCGGTATTGTTGTCACAGTATCAAATGCGTGTTTCGTTAGAGAATGCAGAGTTCCATCATGAACACATTACATCTAATTATCATAGTTTATCTGCTTTTTCCAATAGGCTACGTGGAGCGCGACGTATCGACATAGTGATGTTTGAAAATGAACAAAAAAATGCGCACACGCAGATTCGCGCGCCGATCCACATCGTTAGGTTTAAAAAGTCTGTCATAATTATATTTTATTTGTATTAAAATTAGTGATGCAACGATACCGATACGATAATCGTATATCGGCGATTATCGTACATTTTTCGATCATTCGTTATCGTTAACATACGATACGATATTTACAAACAGTGCCATCTGAAAGGCTATTCTCCATAGCAGGACTCGTGATGAGGCATCGTGATAAGAGGAACCGACTTATAAATACATCTTTTTAGTGCTCTTATACCTACCTACTTCACAACCTTTCCAAATCTTTTGAATTGAGATCTCTGCCATCTAGTGGATAAAAGCGACAACGAAACAACTGACACCCCAACACATCGTTCAACGCTTGTCGGAATCGCAAGCCTCGCCAGTATTTAGTTGGTTTTACTTGGGATTACTAGATGGCGTTGCGTTACGCAACACAAGTTCACCACAGCGATAAGTCAGCCGTCATCCCGTATTTAGAGTGATTATCTATGCAGTCAACCTTTTGGTCAACCTATTTGATTAATCGTGACGTGACACTTCATATTCAAAAACCTTTTGTCAAAAATGGCGGTCCAAAAGAAAGTAACATAAAATTATTAAAATGTAACTAGTTTCCGACTACCTACCACGATTCCGATCCAGGAATAATTAAAGTAACAACATAAAAATGACGGCTAGAAAGGTTGCTAAGGCGTTTTTCGGTTTAATTTTCGAAACGGTACACTGTGCTGGTATTACTGGGAAGGACAATGGATTTGGGAACAACTATGTTTGGGCGGGATCGTTAGAATCAGGACTCCAGATAGCCACTCACCACGGGAAGCCTGTGATGGTGATAATCCACAAGTCATGGTGCACCGCCTGCAGAAACTTAAAGCCGAAATTCGCCAACTCTCCAGAGATACAGACGTTGAGCAAACACTTTGTCATGGTCAATCTGATTGATGAAGATGAGCCTAAGAACAATGTTTTTGCTCCGGACGGAACATACATACCGAGGTACAAGTTTAAATTGCTTGCGAAACTTCGGTCTGGTACAGGAATAAAAAAATGATTTATTTACTAACCCTACCACGGCTCATTGCTTTGTCTTATTTAGCTTGTTGAATCAATAACACGGTGGTCGTACTAAAAGAACATCGCGACGGGATCTAAGCTGTTACTTACGTACTCTTCTTCTATAATTGATAATTACAGGGATCTATCTGATCTCTATTGAACGGTAGCCGTAGCCACACTGATAATAAATTAAGATAATGAAAATGATCGCAACCTGGATAATATTATGCTAGGTATAACATAATCTAATTCAAATGTATCGATATTATCTAACAGTACCTAGTTCTTTGACAACATTCGTTGATATGAACGCTAATAGAAAATCGTATAATGATCATGAATTTGACTATACTATCACCAGCACTTTGCCCGCGGCTTCGCTCCCGTGGTCTTTCCCGTGGGACCCGTTATTATTCCCGGGATATAAAGTAGCCTATGTTACTCCCTGAAAACTAAGCTTTCTAATGGTAAAAGAATTTTTCAAATCGGTCCAGTAGTTTCGGAGCCTATTCGGTACAAACAAACAAAAAAATCTTTCCTCTTTATAATATTAGTATAGAAGTATAGATGGGCAGTATGTTTTTCTAAAATTGTGTGACAGTACTCGGTCGTTTAGTTTCCAGTCCAGTCTCATTTTGCCTTTTTTAGGGTTCCGTACCTCAAAAGGAAAAAACGGAACCCTTATAGGATCACTTCGTTGTCCGTCCGTCAGTCTGTCAAGACCCTTTTTCTCAGGAACACGTGGAGGTAACAAGTTGAAATTAATATCAAATACGTAGGTCTATGGTCCCTTGTAGCTCTAAAAAAATCAAGTTTGTAACTCAACACAATAAAAAAATACGGACATTTATGTATATATTTTAATACTCGCAAATAAAGGAAAACAAGGTACTTTCCGGTGACCTAGAATCATGAAATTTGGCAGGAACCACATGTAAAGGGAAAAGCAAATTTGTAGTATTATTTTAATCACACTTTTTTTTTTAATTTTGTACAATCTTCCATTTGCAGTTGGAGAATTGAATGTGACGTACATCGATGTATATCGAGGGAGAACATGTATTTCAACTACAATGTTAAGTTTTTTTTTTAGGATAAATTCACCCCAACTACGGAACCCTTCCTTGTGCGTGGTCCGGCACGCACTTGGCTGGTTTTTCTACTAAAAGTATATACCTTATTTAACAAGGAAATAATAGAATATAGAGGAAGATAAGGGGTTGTGTAGAGGAAGAAGAGGTTGTGTGTGTCTGATGATATAACTATCATCACACACCGGTTATGGAGGAAGTGAACACTGAGATAACGGCTGTTAGACATGTACATATACCTAGAAGAAAAAGACCAACCAAATAAATCGGGTTGCCAGTGCTGTTCGATGGGAGAGCCCTAAGTCCAGTAACTGACTAATAATGAAGATGAAGAAGCAGAAGATGAGCACAAGGATAATTAAGCATTACATAATAAAATTCGTATTTCTTTCCCCAGAATCATATTCATATCACCAAAAGGCTTGGTGGACCCCGAAATTGTGAATGAGGACGGCAGTACTCAGCACAAGTACTTCTATAGTAAACCTGAACAAATTGCCAAGTCAATGAAAAAAGTGCTCGACAAATATACGGCGGATCAATTTGACGTATGAAGAGTTTATTACTAGAAGATCTTAAGAATGTAGACGGAAACATTGATATAAATTCCAATCATCATAATGTAGAGTTTTATTTTAAAATTTTCTGTGTAAATTATGACAAATTTTATTGGTTCCAGGGTCCTAAAAAAACAAAAAAACCTATAAATGACTCTGGCAAACTGTGATATGTTAAGATCAGTCTGTAACTTAATAGTATTCTTTCTTTATCAATAACGGTAACTCTGGCAAACTGTGATATATTAAGATCAGTCTGTAAATCTGTATTCATTCTCTATCAGTAAAATGACTGAAACAGCTTACTTCTTTCAATTTCTTGACATTCTTTTCCAGGACCGACGTGAATTATATATGCAATAAAATTCGCATCGGTCCTACTATTCAAAAGGTCTGAGCATTGGGAGGTCACTCATGATACGGGCGCTTCGTACTCCTTCTCACTTTATTGCCCGTAACTTCGACCGAAACTACGGATTTCACTTAGGGAGTAGATGCCCTGGCTACAGCCTGTATGAGTAATACTGCTGCAGTAGGGCTTGCAATTACCGTACATTTTGACTTCCCTAACGACCTAATCGCGTAACATACGATCAAACAACCAACCTTTTTTCAGATAAGTAAATATCTAAAGTAGGTACATAAATCGTATAAGGTTAAATGTTTCAACATCCTTGTGATATATTACAATTAAATGAAAGAAAATTTTAAACTCACATTAAAAGTACACTTTGTAAACAAGCATATTACAAATTAGAGGATTATATCCAAGAAGAAAGATGCTTGGAAACATGCTGGTCCTGCTCCATAGGACCATTTAGAATCTAGACAAAATCAAACTGGTTGCTAATTTAATTGTATAGTAGGTATTATTTTTTATAACATTGATTTTACATTCTGTGATTACTTGAACTCACGCACTGACTTATTTGGTTAAAATGTTAGGACAATTGTATAATTTCATAATGTTTGTAAATTTATGTGAGCACCATGTATCTATCACATAATTATTTTTTCTGTCATTGCTCCATTTTTCATTATTTTTACCTATAGTGGTATAGTAATGTTATTCTAGGTGCATCGTCTTCACATACAATAATTATACATTTTTAATGATAGGTATTGCTAATCTATTTCTTTATACTTTAAAAAAAAAAACGAACAACGTAAATATCACTAAAAGCCACACAACACAACATAATTATAGTTATACTACAAGTAAAAAGATAAATAAATAACGCAATGAATGTTGTTGAACGGTCAAAATGAAACAGATTGTGATGATCGTGTGTGGAACAGGGTTCGAAAGGTCCTCATCCTCCATAGAAAAGGAGGATCCTCCAACCAGACGGGTGTTGTGTCTAGTGGGCTGCGACCACACTGTGGGGTAGTAGCCCAGATGCGAAAACTGTTACCGTGGATTCAGTACATAATTCTAAACAACCCTGCGAGAATCATGTATCCATGGTAACATTTTTCGCGTCAATATCCCTGCCACCCTGTATATGCTCGTAGCATTGTGCCATGTAGGATTTGCGTGATGTCATGTGTGTTCACATTTGGCGTTGTAGATGGACGACACCCTAACATGATCCGGTTTTAATAAATTAATGTGACTTACATCTTCGACGACGGGCTCGACGTACATTTCCACGGTATTGTTGAGGGGCGGCAGCGGCATTGGCATGGGTGACGCCGCTGCCGAGGACCTTCGAGATATACTGTTGCAGGAGCATTGCGAGACGGACCGACGAGATCGGGGAGATTCTCTGTGGACAATGGAAACATTCTAATCAGAGCTTTATTTTTATTTTTACGCCTCCCACAGTTCGAATTTAGAAACACTGATCTTTTTTTTATTTGCATGTTTATACCTGGGAAGCTACTTAGGCGCCATCTTCACGGACGAGAGAATCGCAGCGATAGTCACGCTGTGCCTTCAAATGATCGCCGTGTGGAGATTGATTCATAGTTTCTATTGAATTTGATGGCACGGCGAGAAAATCGCGGCGATAGTCTCGCCATGCCATCAAATTCAATACAATGGCGAGACTATCGCCACGGTTCTCTCGCCCGTAGAGATGGCGCCTAAAGGATTTTTTTAGTAGCTGTGATTCACAGTCAAAGTCGATAATCTCTCCACGCCGCCGCTTCGGTGGATTCGAAGGAAGCTTGGGGCTGCTGGAACCCACCAAAGCAAGAGTGATGTGAGAGGCCTCGAAAATCCAATAGATTTATGTTATTTGCACATCTAAGCGTTTATAGCTTTGGTAGAACCTAATAGGTTCTACCAAATTGGTACATGGCGAAAGACTTATTTTGTACTTTTATGTTTACACGAATCAATTTAGTTGCTCCACCCAAATTGAAGACGTGATGATCGCAGGTGGAACAGAGCCCTTACTGAAGCTATGCCGAGACTAAACAAGTTTTGTCCGGGGTGGTGGACGAATCCTTAGGTTCCGCTGCTCAAGAAAGCATTATTTATATCTGTAATTTCTACTGATCTGTCTTCCTTCTACAATATGGTTTTGCAGCATAATTCTGACATGTTTATTTATAAGTCAGACTCAGATTGTTATGTGCATATTGTGCATGCTTAGTCAGGGACAAATGACGGTAAACAGCATTCCAAGCTTATCATTGGAATTGTGTCAGTTTTAGCTGGAACGCAGGTGTACAGACAATGCATCAGTAAGAATGATGTTAAGGCCTATCTTGGTGAACGATTGCTAATCTTTGGGCAATACTTTCTTGCCCAAGACGTATGTAGACAAGGCCTTAGGGATCTCGCGGACAAGACGGCATATGTTGCCTTTTCCAGTCAATCTGTTACGAATTTCTCCAAGTTATTCCTTCAGCGTTCCCTAGCCTGCGCGGGCGACGTTGCTTTTGTTCCCACAGCTGACGACTTTGGTGGATATGACCAGTTATTTGCCGATGTAACGTAAACCAAAAAATCCCTATAAACACTGCTAATAGCAACTTCAAAGCTGATTACAGACATATAGATTTAGAGTTCTCGACCGACGCAGCCTGCTCTCCGTCTCTATACAGTTCGCGATTAACATTCATTCATTCAACAAAGCTTCGGAATTAATTATATATTTGTAAACACACATCCATACGTTGCCATTTGTCATCGACAGAACATTAATTACTATAAAATTTCAATAAGCCAGCGGTCAACAACTGTGTGGGAACTGGGGCACGGAAAACAACTGATGGTAATTTGTTATTGTTACCCACATACATGAATGCCATTATTATTACCTACAGTTCAAAGGCCTGTCCTGCGGAATATAAGCATCAGTAGCATGAGGCCTTGAATGAGGCATATTATATATGATAATTCCATTCATTAGACCTATCTTATCGTTATAAGACTATGGTGACTTTGGTACTAATACTGGTGCACCAGTTTCATCTCTAACTGCTCCCATAGCACGAGATGAGCGTATATAAAAAAGTACTCGGTGAGATGAGCAGTCCTATTCTTTAGCCGTTACTCCAAGATAGATATGACAAAAAGCGATAATTTTAAATGTTACCATGGGATCGGAACTCGGAAAATTAACGTCTAAAGATAGATTTCAAATCAGTCAAGAATCAACTTATGCTGATGATGCTGTCCACGAAAGAAACACAAACATAACGAAATGATGGCTTTCCTTCTCCGAAGACTTACTCTTTGTCAGAAAGTGTGTATAAATAGAATGCGTGCGAAGACGTTAATGAGTCCTTAAATCGAGCATTGGCACGAAGATTGGTTTTAAAAGTGACGAGCTGGGACTGTTAGGAGGCATAACACGTTTGAGTTCTTTTAAATTGAGGGGAGTTTCTTATTCAAAACTGTGTAAATTAACATGCGGTAGACTTTTATATTCCTGAAGCAGATAAGAGCTGAACGAAGTTTGATTCACATAACAATAAAATAAGTATTCCTTGTTTTCCTGTGAATAACATTTGACATTGAAAAAAATTTTGGGTGAATTTTTGTGATGTTGTTGATCAAATCTACCACCAGGTCTACCACTTAATTATACCAGGTCTAAAACATTATGTTTAATGTTTTATTAATCTATTCGTAACATTACGAAAGCAACCGTCTTGGTTGCCATCATTTCTAGAGACAAATCGAAAATGAGCTAACGAGGAAATAGCTTCCTCGTTAGCTCATTTTCGATTTGTCTATAATACTTCATATTTTTTTTATTAATCTAATTACCTTCTGCTTCTCTGACATACATGGTGCGAGGTCCGCTCACACCTGCACCTGACTGGCACGAAGTAGCCCAGTTGGGGCAGAGGCCCTGGTTCCGTGGAATCACTGGAGTCACTCCACTCCGGCTGGCTGAATGGGCCCATATCCAGGGCTGAAGGCATTGTGAAGAAAAGTGGCCTTTATTAAACACTTCTTTCTTTGAGTTAGATTTTTTGAAACGAAGGTTTTTGTTAAACTGTTGGAGTTTTGTAATTTGTAATTGCAAATGTTTTCACTGTTGCTTGCACTTATAGTTTATAGACTTATGGTTGAAATGCTTTTTAGAATACGCAATAGTACGAGAGTCTGTTTCAAAGCTGTAAGATATTTCTGCTTTAAGTTTTAATCTTCTTTATAGATTTGCTAGTCTCACAAGTAGGTTGAATCTCAGTACGGTACTGATAAAGCACAGATTTCTATGTCCTTTTATCTGATACAGTTTGCACTACACAAGCAGTTTGTTCATAAAAACGGTACACTTTTTTATAGTAATCTCTTTTAACACTGTTTTAGAAAGTTTTCCATATGTCCAATTAACAGGCAATAAGGTAGCACTCACGGCCTTTTTAACACTATTACCTATTACACTATTTAACACTGTTACCTTACACCTGTCGAATATTACTTCAGAATTAGAAAAACACGTCAGACGCCACTAGATGCCAGAGTTTCAGTGTAAATTATAAACTAATTTAAGGTTATTTAAAGTTAGTGTACAAACAAAATGATAACAACGTGACGAGGTGCGTCTACAATTAGATCGAAATAGTAATGATATGAATGATAAGATTAGTAGTAATAATAATTGTTTTTAGGTTAACACGTCGCCTCTGAAATTGGAGCGCCCAGCCCAACAGTTATCAATGGCAGCCCAAAAAAATACAATTATTGGTGGATTATGTTATTTATACGTTTAGGTGTTATTAACCTAAGACGCAGTTTAATCATTTTTACTACAAATACATTATTATGTGCAGAATTTTAACAAATAAAGGAATGCAATAATGCTGAGTTGAGTGAGTTGTTTGAGAGGACCGTGTTCATAATTTTAATTTTCATATGTTTATCAAAATTTTTGTTTTTTCTTTCATGTATCTTCAAAACGAAATCTTAGACTAATCAGAACGTTGATCCCCATCAATCTTTGAAGATAAAATTTACGTGATAATCCTTTCTTAATCCCTTAATTATTGAAATATTTGGGCATGGGTCAGTTTCAATTCAAAAGACCTACTACGCCTTTTTCCTACACGCTAGTTTTAAAACTGCACCCGCGATTCAAAACTTTCCAAGTTTCCAACGCATTTCCACGCATTCCTGCGTAGGAACAAATATTTGTGCCGTAGGTAGGTACCATCGAAGAACTTCATATCTGTACATCGTAAGGACTATTTCTGCTTGCAGCGCTCGATGGCCATAGAACCGGGGCGTTATCAGATGTGATCATCGTATTCACGGGATTTTGGTTTCTAACTGCGTAGATATAAAGGTCTTCGAGTACAGTCACGAGCATAATATGTATTACCTTACAATTATTATGGAAGATTCAAAAGCAATTTTCTTTCAGATTATTGAAAGGTTTATGACGTTACGAAGACTATCTTTTTGAAACCATACTTTTACGAAAAAGGCCGTTTCTCAATGTCACAATGTTATTTCACGAGAAATACGCTTTATGCTCGGTTCCTATAAACTAAAACGAATCGTTTCGCTTACCAATAGTAGCTTTTTTATAGCCAAACTTGGCATATAAATAGATTCGTAAGCTAATTTTACCTGTGATAGCTACTTCCATATGGGAGGGTCTAAAGCTAGGGTGCAAAGCTATGTGGTATTTGCTTCATTATTGGTAAAGATACAAGTCTTAATTTAACCAATGACTGTTCATAAATAATAGCAATCGGCCATTAGAGTCCTGCGCTAGTGTAAGGTCAAAGATATATCTAAAATATGTTATAGATAGCAATCAAAGCTGTGAATTTTGAAAAATTGCGTCCGGGAACCATTGGTCCATTGGAACCATTGGTCACTAAATGCACGCATACTAGAAAAGCACAATGACGTAGCTGTCACGCACACCAGAATAACAATGTTAGCGTGTTTGTATTATAGTTATTTTGCAGGTTTAGGTAAAAATAAGGTAAACAAAAAAAAAATGTGACGAGACAGCTGTCAAGTAACCGACTAAACGTAATACCTGTCACTTCAGTTGTCATGCTCCGTCACAATTGTACTCTTCAAATTAGCAACGTTATAATTCGTTGACGTTTAGAGTTTGGGCTGTTTACAATAGACGACAGATTACAAAATATGATATTATATTGTTATTAAAAATCTAACAAAAAGATTGTTCTCAAGCAGTTACATCTACTTTATCGTTTATGAATAAATGACAAAGTTAACTTTAATTAATAAAAGAGGAAACTATTGTAAAAATCTAAAATAAATTATGTTTGGTTTATCGTATTTTTAAACAAGAAAGTGTCAACTATAAAAATCTTTTTTACGATCTGTTTACCTTTATTTAACTCCCTATACCTATGGAGTATTAGACATTATAAATAATCAAAGTGTAAGGTAGATATTATAATCGTGAGTCGTGACAGTACCTATGCGCATGAGCATCATCGAGATGAACCCGATGCATGGTGCACGTTATTTACATATCCTCACCTACCACTTAAGTGCTATGTATTATTGTAACAGTACCTACTTTATATACGTCAGTGAATATTTTTGGATGAGCTGTATGGAAGAATGTGTTAAGTAATTTAAGTAGGTTGGTAGTAGGTGCCCGTTTCATTTTTAATTTCATGCACTGAGGAATTTTTATGGAAATAAGTTGGTGTCCATGCCATGAATTCATCATGAATGAATCTCTGGTTCATTAAACTGTTTTGGTCAAGTCTTTTGAACCTAACGCTTGTTTCGACGGAGTTGGAATGATGGAAATTAAAACCAAGTATCTTCAAGAACAAGAAGTTTTTTTTTTTCAGATTGCTGCTTATCTTGGTTATCGTAGTTATTGTCAAAGCTGCAAAGGCTGTGCCCGGCAAATTATTTATATTTGTAGTTACACAGCTACACAAGCATGCGAGAATATGCTAAGGTGATGCCAGCTAACAGGCAATTTCGCTAATCGAAACTGTTGATTATTCCCAATACCACTTTATATATTTCTCTCCCTAATTTTTGTCCTCTTTTCTACGAACATTTATATAACCCAGCAGCTGCTCTAGCTATTGTTTTTAAACAAATAACTAAAGAGCTGTAGCAAGCTTGAGTTTCGTCAAAAAACCGTCCCGAACTCCCAACTAGAACGTGAGGGCACGCGCATTCCTGGGAAACGGTATCCTTTTTTTTACTGGGTGTATTTTTTTGGATCGTGACTCACAAAGGATCCGACGTAATGTAATTATGATTGAACATTTTTTTTTTTCGGCTGTGGTATGTTGAAAGAAAGGGGTTCTTAAGGGAACTACTGGGTATGGTAGCTATTTTGATTTTTTCCGCAATATTCTCGAGTAAAAAAATCATACGCCGCGCCGGTTTGAATGTAGAAATCCTACAGTTTAAGACAGCTATATAGTTACCTATCGATGACCCCGAAATTCAACCTGGTTCGACTTGTGTACGGCACATTAAAAAATAAAAAACCTTATAATTTGGAAACTCTGACTTTTTTCAATAAGTTTCTTTTGTCAATAAATTATTTGTGGTGTATACTAATATTAACATTCGGTCTTACATGTGGGCACTCAGGGCCTAAAGCACTATGGCGGCCTGGCATTCCCCTTTGAAAAAGAAAAAACAAAGGCATAATCGTCATCGTCACCTGACTAGGCTATTTCCCAACTATGTTGGGGTTGGCTTCCAATCTAACTGGATGCAACAGAATTCATGGAGGGACAGCCTCTCTGACCTCCACAACCCAGTTAAGTACTGGGTTACTTGTAGAAGTTGCACATAAGAATAAAACATTATAACTTAAATTCGATCCTTGAAAACATATTCTAAAACGCCCCAGTGCTTTCCAAGCCCCTTTCTGCTCGAAATTCGTTTATTAAAGCTCTTGAGTTAAGCCCTAGTTGGCACACAAATTGCAGTTCATGCGACTGCATTTCCTTGGCCTACCAACTTTTATGGCTTTACGATAATGACCGGTATTACGTAGTAGTTATGACCGAAATGTAGGGAGATTCACCAACCGAACCTAGCATTAAGAGCGTTTATACTGAAAGTGGGCAATATCGCATAATGGCTGTGAAATATTTCGCTGTTTTAATTAATTTGGTAATATTAGGTACTGTAAGGCAATAAGAAATATGGCTAACTAATGAACTAAAATATTGATTAAGAAATGCAATGATTAATATCGTAACATCGAATATTTAGTTTTAGATGTAAAATAGTTATTTGTTATACAAGAGTGCAAAGTTGCTTTTTAACCGCGTGTTCAATTTTGATGACCGAGCAAGCGAAGGATTCTAAAATTGAATCACGAGCGCAGCGAGTGATTCAAAATTAGAATCCTGAGCGTTAGCGAGGGAATCAAAAGAGCACGAGGTGAAAAATCTTTGCACTCGAGTGCAACACGTAACTTTTCATTCCACCTCAGCGAGGAAATGACTAAATGCAAAAAAAAAAAACGTTTACAATCACAAGATAGGTACACTTTTATTTCAGTTTAGGTATTAATTACTACATTATGACAGGTAAGTATTACAGAATAATCTTTAAATTATAACAAAATAATACTAAGGTATAATTAAGAAAATTTTAAAGTAACGTTGCTACAGTTATTTAAATTGAGTGTAATATTTTTGTTTGGTACTGTAATATTGGTGTTAGTCACTTGTGTACTGTTTTTCGGTAAACTATCTGTCATACTTAATAGTTGTACCGATTCATCGGATTCCCTTGGCGTGAATGTTGGAGAGAGAGGGAGATGGTTAGGTGTTTCATAACGGCTTATTTTTGATGTAGAAGGGCCAGTACAAGGATCCGATTGAGGCTCTTTCAGTGTTATGGCTCCTACGATGCCTTCACATATTTTAGACTTATTTTGGATGGAATCCTCTATGTATCCCTCTACAACTGCATTGGACTTCCAGCCTACAGCAGATCAGCTCCGGAATCAGCCAAAAGTGTGGCTGAAGTTCGTCGGAAACAATGACCCGTGTACAACAGGGGTTCTGGAAGTTCAAGAAATGTTGCTATTTCTCGTGGGATACTGCCAATTTTATTAGTACCCATAGGCTGTCTAACACACTTTCCATTGCGATACTGTAGAAAAAATCGATTGATTGGAGTGTTAGGCGGGCGTAAGGCTTGATATTTCTCAACAATCGTTACGTATTCCTTGCGAATGACGAAGTTGCGGTCTCTTTTTGTCTTTGTATTAGGTAAATTAATTAATAGTAAGTCATCTGAATGTTTCTCAATGTTTTTGACATTAAGTTGTGTTAGTTCATTAGTTCGACATGTTCCGTTTATTCCAATAATAAGAACAACCTGTAACGTAAAGAGTATTGTAGTAGATAAATGAATAAAATTGATATGAACGCATAATTATTATGCCTATCAACATCTACTAAGTATACTATTTAATTGAGATTAATATACTTAAGTAGATACTGAATGTGCAACTGACTTACTTTTGCCGCCAAATATACGGAATCGGGTGCTTCGTTAAGAAACTTTTCAATATCAGATACTGTGAAAACCTTCGATTTTTTTGGTTGATGACCAGATGAGGCTCTTTTTAAAAATGCCACTAATTTAGGATAGGTATCGATATGTTTGTCTTTTTTCATCTTTATTGTTGCTTTTAGCATCGAATACGTACTCCATAGAGTGCTTGCTTTCTTGTTCTCGGATAATTCTATAAAATATGCCAGCAAAACGTTTTCTGAGAAAGTTTTGGCTCCTTTTGCTAGTCGCCACGTGTTGAACATATCGTACTGTTTTAAATACTTCTCGCGTGATTGTTGAGGGAGAAAGCTCATTTGCGCATTATTAACAGTTTCAGTCAATTCTGTTGGCGTCAAGCAAACTTCCTCGTCGCTAGAATCACTCATTTTAGTTTTTTCACTTGTTTTCAAGTTTCTTGTTTTTAATATACCTAAGGTTTAACAATGACGTGAAAAAATGCCGCGTAAAGAACCGCGTACAAAGCAAATTGAAAAAAGAACACCAAGAAGGTTCCGAGTCTGAGTTTTTAACAAATTAAAAAAAAGTTGTATGATATATTCGGCACCATAGAGGTAGCAGTAAATAGGTTTAATGTTTTTTTTAATTCACAAACTTAGTGCACACGATGTTCTAAATTCAATTTACTTTATCCTCTAGAGAATAAAAACGGCTTTTCCACTCAGATACTGAAGATTAAAAATACTCTTTCCGAGATGGTGGGATGAAAAAGTATTTGGGTGCTTTCCAAGTCCGTTTTTTACACGTAAAACGGTTACAACATCAAATTAATTGCTATAATTGCAATTCATTATTAATATTCTAGTTCACCAGATAACCATATTTCTTATTTCCATTCAGTAATATTGCCAAATTAATCAAAACAGGTAAATATTGGACAGTTATTTGCGACGTTGCCAACTTTTAACTTCGCAATAATCAGAGAAGACATACCTAACTATGCCAGTGGGTAATGCCCGTTTTCACATATGTGACACTTAAATGAATCCCTAAATAAAAGTGCAATGTTGCATTTTGAACTCTCAGCGCTGAGCCTAGCGTTGAAAATGCAACAGTGCACTTTTATTTAGGGAATATCTTTGTAGAATTTTGAAGATCGAAGACGTGCTTACTACCTGTCGTAATCACATCAATATGAGCAATGAAACAGATAATGTTAATTCGTTTTTTATTATAGCAGTGGTGTGACCGTCGGACTGCCAAGTCAAAGGTCTCGAGTTCGAACCCAAGGCATGCACCTCTGACTATGCGTATTCATGTGCTTATTGCACTTGCTTCATAAACGGTGAACGAAAACATCGTGAGGAAACCGGCATGCCTGAGAGATATTTCTCGACGGCATGTGAAGCCAAGTCAGAGGCCCATGGGCGGCATTAAAACTCTGACACCAGGTTAGTCACTAACCACACAAAAAGAAATAATAATCTGTTTTACCCCATAAAGAAATACAGCGTTTCAACTCCTTCAAAAACATTTACAGATACAAAGATTTATCACACAAAATTAATGTTTCAACATGAAGCGCTAAATAGAGATGTCTTCGTCGTGAACAAACAGACAGACATATCTCCATTCATTAGTATATATTGACACTCGGACATACAGACACGCAGACAAACATACAAGCATAGAATTCATAGTAAATCATCCTTTAAAGCTTTTAGTTAAACATGACCAAGTATAGTCGAGCACAGAAGTGATGGGAATGAATTATGAGAAGTTTCTGTGTTTGTTTGTAAAGCACAGGTGACTATGAGTCACGATCTGTCAAATGATGTAGATTATTCATGTGATGGGAATGGGACATACATAGTCAGAGGACAGAGAAATGTATATATGTATTGAGTACTGATGAGCATATATGATATCCACCATGCAGATGCTATGTAAGTTATTATTATTTCTTTGCAATATTAATGATTAATAAAGACCTTGCTGACACGCGCGAAATATATTATGTAAGTGTAAGTACGTTACTATACTTTACGACCATCAAAGGATAGAAACATATTTAATGATCTAGTTGGACTAACGTATTTCTTTTCGGTCTTTTTAGGGGTAAGGTAAGATAAAGATCATTTATTTGTCCAAAACATACACACACATGGCATGCAAGATATTACTATTAAATTAGATCACATTCATGTTTTGCCTTTACGGCGTACAAAATATAAGTAGGTATCGTTCACGTTCGCGATATTTAGGGCAGGAGATATTTATGATAGCATTCTTTTGTCAAAGGTACAGTAGGTTGGGTTTTTATTTTAGTTTTGCTCCGTTATACTTTTTCGTTCTTTCTTTACCGATAAAAACGCGCTTTTAGATTTACAACGCGTACGTAAAAAGTTCAACAGCGCGCTTTTATTTAGGCATTCATTAGTGTTACGGGTATTACAGGCAACGTACACAAAATTCATAAAATGGTCAACTCACAATACAAATAAATCTATCACAACTCAACACACGCACTTTTCTACCGACCAGTCCTACAGCACTATTTGTCACAGCGTCTAGACATTTGTATGCCGTGCCCGTAGTTCCGCTGCGCGGCTGTGAGCTCTGCCAGTCCACTTAGAATAGCAGACACATTGTAAGCATTTTAAACTTGTACAGCTCGATTCAAACTTAATGGCGGCTCGAAACATGAGGCGAGTCGCTGCGCAGTAACGAATTCATGGGTCAGCGGGGGTGAGGGGTGCGGTACTGCGCAGCGAGTAACTAACTTCCGAGCCGCCATTAAGTTTTAATCGAACTTATACTAACTTCGCTTCCTTTTTCGTTCGTTATGATTTTATGAAAGTTTCTGCTGATTGTTTTGTGGTCTTTGTCTTGAGTCATAAATTGGATGGTAGGTATTTGCTAAAATATGATTTTGTTTGTTATTTCGATCTTTTACCTAGTAAGCTATTTTTTTCAGTTTCACAGTCGTCTGTCCTAATTTACTATATTACCACGCAGATGTTATGTATTGACAATAAAATGAAATGATTCCTACACAAAATTAAACATTTCCAGAAGTCGGTAGTTTGGTTTAGCAGTGGTGGTCTTGGGTTCGAAAACAGGCAGGCGCTTTACTTTTTGTAAATAATTTCATCACCACTGCTCTCAAAACGGTGAATGAAAACATCGTGAGGAAACCGGCCGGTATGTCCTACAACCAAAATACCGAAGGCATGTGACATCTACCAATCCGCGCTGGGCCCGCGTGGTGGATTACAGCCCACTCCCTCTTGAGGAGAGGAGGCCTGTGTCCCAGTAGTGGGGACATTATAGGTATACTGATTATGGAGAAATAAAGGTAGCTTTTACCATCAGTGCTTTAAAAATCCTTCTCTAAGCAAGTCTTATTCATTGAGCTTATGATAAATATACCATAACCATAATTACCATGACCATAATTTTGTAATTGGGGCGGAGATCTGGTGGCCTGAAATACAAGGTTCGGCTTAGCTTAGGCACCAGTCTCCCACAATATTTTTCTTTGAGAACATGACCGGACAATAAGATTCTTTGTTACTATTTTTTAAGGATATTGTGGTGAGAAAAAAATAATAATAATATAATAAACCTTTTTATTAATTGCACACTAGCTGCACCGCGGCTTCTCCCGCGTGGGCCTTTGATTGTTTTCCTAAATTGAAAGTAGTCCCGTCAAAATCGGTCCAGCCGTTTCGGAGATTAGCCGGAACAAACAGACAGACAACAATTTTTTTTTGTTATAAGTACCGTACCTACATACTTTCATATGCATTTAGTAAAAAGCTGTTATTTTGACATTACAAACAAACACTTCAATTTTATTTAAGTATTTGTATGTATGTCTG
Source organism: Xanthia togata (assembly GCA_963853775.1). Classification (NCBI taxonomy): domain Eukaryota; kingdom Metazoa; phylum Arthropoda; class Insecta; order Lepidoptera; family Noctuidae; genus Xanthia; species Xanthia togata. The sequence continues at coordinate 8,179,045 of OY970811.1, forward strand.
TATGTATAGTAGAGTGTTTGTTTAGGTTTCTTGCCAGTGTCCAATGACCTAGTTTTAATAAAGTAACCTAACTAGTTGTAACAATACTAACTATTTCTTACTTCATAGTAGTTGATAGCCCAGCTTTCTTCCGAGTCCACGGAGTAGTTAACAAATGGAGTGATCATAATAATCAACGCCGAGCGAAAATAATAAAGAAGCTGTAGCGGTTACACCGCCACATACTAACTACGCATCAAAGACATGACGTCACACAAATCCTGCATCGCGCAATTAGAGTTTACGGCGCGAACGACTTATATAAGACTATCCGACATCAACAGTCGGGCAGTCGGCCCGCCAGACACAACACCCGTCTGGTTGGAGGATCCTCCCTTTTCTATGGTGGATGAGTGAACTTTACACCCTGTTCCTCATGCTCCTAAAAAGCGACTCAGCTATCTAATTGTGAATTCTTGTGATTACAGCACAGCAGTACAGGAGTATAGCAAAGATTGCCTAGTGGTGTGACCGTCGGACTGCCAAGTCAGAGGTCCCGAGTTCAAACCCAAAGCCTCTGAATTTTCGAATGTATGTGCGTATTGTATAATACTTATCACTTGCTTCAAAAACAGAAGGAAACTATCGTGAGGAAACCGGCATGCCTGATTCCTCAGAGATATATCTCAATGGCAAGCCAAGTCAGAGGCCCATAGGCGGCATAAAAAATCTGTGCTTGGAGTTGGAATGAACTGTCAAGACGGCAACTGATGTCGCCATTACCCGAGAATCGTTATTAGTTATTTAATAAAGAGTGAAAACACAATAAATGAGCACAGGTAGACTATGTCCCATGTGAACTATGTAAGCGGACGTATCCCTCGTAATGGTGAGTTCGATAGTTAGTAACACCTGGGGGCCAATTCTCGATTTTAGAGATGGTGTCGAACTCGACAAAAATTTCTAATGACGTCATTTTTTCGACAAATTTTAAAAGTTGCTATTCTGGGGATGTCGAATTCGACATTTATCGAAGGCTAACGTTAGAGTTTATGTCGAGTGCTTCTGAGCAGTAGAGATGTCATGTCGATTGTAGAGATACGTCATTTCTGAGTGAATTCGTTGAGTTTTGGATTGTACACTGTGTTTTCTTTTCTTTAATCTTTAAATAAAATACGGCTTGGCATCTCATACCTACTGGAAATTTGATTTATACTCTTTGATGTACCAAAAGTGTTTAATGCACAAAGCATTGTGTTTTCTTGAAACGACGACCTTCGCGCCAATAACAGACTCTGTAATTTGTGTACCCACGATTGGACTTGAAACCACTGAAAGATGGACGAGTTTATTAGCATTTTTATCTCGGAGTTGTTGGAAAGTGGCGAGCAACTGGCCAATACACGACGACAACAGCGCACTTATCCCACCGTCGATATTTACGACTTGAGCGAAACAGAAGTCATTAAAAACTTCAGATTAGATAAAGATTTAATAAGGGTTCTAATAGATCTATTGGCTCCTGTAATTCAGGATACCACGAAAATAGACATTAAAACGAAGGTAAATAATCGTCTGCTTCATAATTTTATTAGTCATGTATAACTGTTCACTAAACTAACCTTACCTACCAAAAATACTAATTGCACACCCTAAAATACCTAAATTAATTATACAGTCAACTGTCAATTTGTCAAACTGATTATTTTTATACTAAACGTTTCGTTTTATACTTAAATAATTAGGTTTAGTCAGCGTTTTAAAACAAAATCATTCATTAACTCATAGCTACCTAAAACGGAACGTGCGATTCTTCATAATGGTAACATTATCTTCACTCGACTCGACATTTTCGTGACATTTATTTCTATTTTGACTGAGAATACGGAATTCTGCTCAATTCGACATTTTTTGGTAGAGATAGAGATATTTTAATAGACATAGAGATAGACTTACGATCTCGAACTCGAGATAAATGGCGAAAATCGAGAATTGGCCCCCTGTAACACTCCATTTCCTACCCACTCTTCGTCTCCAACTACGTATTATTTACAATAGACGCTCAAATTCAAGGCAGAGCGAGTCACGGGTCTGTGTGTGGTCCAAAAAAATAAACATCAGTCATCTTAGAGCGTGGGCGATGCTTGGAATCAGATGTTTTGCTTTAAGCAATCCTTCTGCTTGGGTTGCGTTTTTTATTACAGTCATCAAGCTTGAGTTTCTTCGAAGGGTTAGCACGTGGCTTGCCTACTACTTTACTTGAATCATATTGGCAGTTTTACAATTTTAAGGGTTTCATTTTACTATACTACTACTTTTATTTACTATATTCCTTTAATACATAGCATGCAAATGACGATAAATGGAGAGGTAAAGTAAGGCACATATAAGTATTTAAGTTATCTGCCCATGCTCAACAGTCAGTAGATTGCGATAGGCTGAATTGACTGATTGCTGGAGGAAAGTAAAGTATTTTAATGTGGGTAAAAAACTTGGAACGTAGGTGTCCTAAATATGAGAAAAACTACACTTGACCGAACTTAATGATAGAAACCCTGGGTTCCCAGCGTGGGGCTCGGTCATCACATTTTCCACAAAACAGAGTTTATTAAAGCTAGTTAAAATAAAAAATGGATTTTCTGATTAGTGCTGGTGACCATTTTTTCTTCATCGTTGCCACTGCCTGGTGTGATGTTACAAGAAGTTAGTTGGAAGGTATATTTCTCTATCGGTGACATAAATCGATTGGAACTGGGTCGTCTATTGAACCTTAAACGAATCGTATCGAATCTCAGTACGATTAGTCTCGTGATATCGAAATATTGTTAAGAAATGGTGGGAAGTTTGTTAGCCTAAAAATAATTGTCAACATAATTTATACTTAGTAGGTAACCAAAATTAATGTTGGTCCTAGGATACTTCCTTGAGGAATTCCAAATGGTGGATTTTTCAATACTCAATCGTTTATTACATTCCAGAATGTGTAGTGTGAATACAGCTTAGCTGATAACTTGCTGCTGATGTTGTCTCTTTTGAAACTTTGATAACAATCCTCAGACCAAATAAAAAAAGTAACAATCATGTAGATTGTAGATAGATAGTACGCGAACAGTTTTAAAATTGTTTTAGCTTTCTTCTTGCGGTTCCTTCCCATATCAAAGACTCACCTGGCATAGTTGCATAATTATGTACCTCTTAGGTCATTCATCGCATTGTCACTTAACAGCATCTGATGAGATAATAGTCAAAGACAAGCTTAGTCACATTTGCATAAGCTTTCGTGCAAATCCTTACCTACATGGTTTTATATCCTGATTAGTATTCAGTTTGCGCTTAGATTTTATCTAATGTTAACATCTGCCAAAACTGCCGCCGTATTCAATTATTACTACGTGCCTTAGCGGATAAGTTTTGGGCTGTTTTATAATTGAGTGGATTTTTGTAGCTTAAGATTATTGGTGTCTTAGTTTTAGTGTTGTTATTTAATAGTTACGTTACGAGCATGATTGTTTCAATACTCAATACTTTATTCCATTCATTAGCTTTATTGCTTTCTTTGTTTCGTCAGTGCGTGTATTTTCTGGATCTTAGTTTTCGGCTATAATAAAAAAAATATGATCCTTCCGTTATGTATAATTGTATATGTCTCCTCGTAGGATTTCGTCTTACGTTTAATATTTATCTTACCTACAAATGTTAGGCCTGCAGTTTGTCTTTTATACCCTTCTTCATCTATACAATTATCGGCTAAACACGAAAAAAAAACTACAATAGCGTGGGTTTATAAACGGACAAAACATTCTAACGTCCAAAGTAATTGCTTTATCTCGTACAATTTAATGGGGATAGAAAATATTATATAATTTGTAGGTACGACAATCTTACACAATTGCACGTTAATTTTGTATTACATACATACATACATAAACTCACGCCTTCTTCCCATGGGGGTAGGCAGAAACTACAGAATGCCACCTGCTACGGTCCTTACGTACTCCTTTTGCCTAATTTTGTATTAGTGACTCAATTATTGGACATTATGAACAGATAATATGTAGTGAAGAAATAATTTAATTTGCGAATTGCGATGGTCAGAGGATTTAAGATACTATGGACAGTGAAAACAACGAGGATTGTATAGCAAGAGTATAACTTGGCAATGCTTTATTGAATTTTTGGTAAGAATGACTGAACATCCGACGGTTCCTCGAAGCGGATATTCAATATCAGGAATCCGCTGGATGCGGGAGGCACAGAATCGGTCGAAGTGGTAGTAGTACTTGCCTATGTCCAACAGTGGACGTCTTTTGGCTGAAATTATGATGATGATTATGAATATTCAATATTAACGAAGATTGTATAAGTAGTAAGGTGCATATTTGTATGGCCAAACGTAATCTGACATATCATTTAACGTTGACGTTTAAACGATAAGTTCTATTTTAGCTGGCCATTTCATAAAACACAACCATTTGATGACCAATTCTAAGATCTGGCCACGACATATACATATAGGCTAGGTTTTACTAGTAACAGAGTAAGAAAATATGATTACACTCCATCCATATACTATATCCAATTTTACCAAACATCTATGTTTGGTAAAATTGGATATAGTATGTGTGTATTGGAACAAAATTGCTAATCAACAAAGATTGTTGCTCCCATAAACCAATCTGATGCGGCTTTAGTAAATATATCGACAATAACCTCATTCTTTACAAACAACAAATAAAACCTAAAACCAACATGGTTTCCTTTATACCTCCATAAATTGTTCACGCACAAAGTATTTCGCTTCAATTCTTACACCACAACAACACATAGGCTCATTCGTTGAACTTTGTTTCCGATTCTTAAACTCAATAACCCTTACTTTGTTAACAGATTGACAATCTTCTATTGCATTTCGCCACACCTTTATTATATCCACATAAGATTCTAATTCTCCAGATTCAGCAGTAAACGAGCTTGGTGAGTAGATGATTCATCGAACATTGTCTTGTACTACGGCGGCTCTTTGGCAATTGCTTTTGTAGGACAGTTGCAGTCCGACTGCCCTCTCTAATGAACGTATGCTTTGTATAGGACTTAAGCTTTCAGGGACATGTTGAGAAAGCTGATTGTGAGCAAATGTTTTGTGTCGGCAAATTAGCTGTAAATAGTAATCCTTTGTACAAGAGACATGTCTTAAACATGACCAACGGATACGGATTCTAAAGGAAGACTTCGGAAAGATCTTTGTTTTAAGCCACGCAATTGGTGACCGATCTTTTCTATTATTGTTTTGATTGTCCTTAGGACTGCTCTATTTAAAGACTGATCCACGAAGTTACTACGAAGAACTTCCGGGAAACATGACAAAATTGATGACACTATTGATAGCTCCCTATTTTCGGAATGTGAGTGGCCTAAATACTCCTTCAAACTCAGAACCAGAACCGATCTTTGTGTTATTTCGTTTGCCTCTTCTTCCAAACAAAGGATCCTGTTGCTACCAGCTTGAAATATCTAAGTAGGTAGGCGGATAATCACATAATTGCATCAATGCAAGATTCTGACGATAAAATCCGACTTTGACGGTGATTTTAACAACGTATATTATGTAGCTTCTCGTCCCACATGTACTGATAGTAGGCACGTTCGATTACTCACCGAATTATTCTGAGATACAAGAAGCATGTGTCATCTGCCACCTTGGCACAAGTAGGTGCAGTTTTTTGGATACGCTTTTTTCACTACTGATAACTGTAGAAATAATATTACGGGCATATTTTTTTGGCTATCTGTTATTACAATATTTGGGAGTACGTGTACTGAATGCATGTTTGAAAGAAAAATGGGACTGAATTTTGGCAAACTGCACTGTGCTTACATTATATTTTGTATGTTGTTTTCTGTTATTGTGAACCCCTACCATAATGTTTCTATGTATGATCTCTACGGCTGATAAATAAATCCAGTTTTTTTTTTAAAATATGGATAGGTAAGTAGTCAAATATTTTATTGAACCATTTACTTCCACAGTTAGCAGCTTTATGTGCACATTGAATCTGAGGTAAAACAGACTGTTACAAGCACGCCCATGTTTTCTTATACGTTCTTTTTGCCAATTTCACTACGGAACACTAAAAATCTACAATGCTTAAAGCAAAAACTGCTGTTTCTACCACGCATAAACCTTTCCTACGTACATTTTTCAATCTTGTAATTGAAAACAACAACGGTAAGTACAATACGCCTTGGTACGTGACTCTGAACTCGCTTGTTACCGTCATAGAGGTTTTTTTAACCATAGTTAAGTCTGGGAGTCAGGCCCCTGCCTTATTTCGACGAATGTTCAGCCCCAAACGCGTGGGTCTCATTACTACACAAGTATTTTTTCTGCCTTTTGTAGATTCTAGCTATTCTATTTTTGAATCCTTTGAGAATAGTGTTAAATGCAAAGGTTGAATAGGTACAAAAAAAATAAAAATGGAGTCTTTTGTCTTGCTTTTCCTGACTTTAAAAAGGTTGATTTGCAATTTAACAAACTTAGGAACCAGCACGCGTAGCGTAGCATGACGAAAGGCGGAAAAATGTTATGTGTTGTTTATCTGTCATTTTGTCTATTCTTCCGTCGACAAAACCCGTTTCTATTGTGGTTATGGTAAGCCAGCTGTTAGTTAAATTTCGAATCAACCTTTGCATAAATAAGAACGTCTAATTTTGCGTTTGTCGACAATTCAAGTTCAGTTCAGATTGGTTCCCACAAGATTTCTAGTGGTGAAGTACCTGTATTTTCAATATTATTGAACCATATAAGCAAAAATTTAAAGCCCTGTCATCGCTTTGTTTAAAGGCATTTCTTTTTCAATCTCATTGTTTACAAAGCTGACAATGTGAGATGCATTACTCATATTCGCAGTAACCCTTCCACTAACAATAAGTGTTTGTTTAAGAAAAGGGTTCTTCACAGCAGGGTCGGATTGAACCCACGACCTGTGAGGCTGTGAATCAGAAGTAAAGTGCGTCTTTAATATTTTGTCTACCTGTCTATGGAATAATACTACGCACGCGTACACACTACTGGTACTTCGTATAGGTAGGTACCTACATATAAACGAAACTGGATGTGTAATTCCCCCGAGTGCCCTGACCCAGGCGTGTAAATTTTAAACACGTTCAGAGCGACAGTTTTGCATAATTAGGGATGATAACTAAAAAAAAAATATTTGTCCGTCAGGTAGATTATTAAAAAATATTGGACACGTATTTTTTCTTTTTTTACGTAATCAAAAGATTACGGCGATACATTGAGTTAAAATGTGCCATGACGTCATGAGTATGTAGATTTTATACTTACTTGTGACGTAGCGACCCCCGCTCCCCAACTTTAATGCGTTTTATATAAGTAATTTTTAATTAATATGATAAATCAATAAATATAAAAAGTTATCCAAGTAGGTAATATTTACCAAATCTAGTCTTCCAGGCTGGCTTCCTACTTTTAAGTTGCTTAAAATCAGTTCATCAAAATCACTTTGAGGAATGGCCGCCCACGTTCTTTCTAACAAGTACCTATTTGCATTTAGACTTATGTTATAGTGTTTGCCATATTTGGACGCCATTATATAAATTAGGGTTCCGTTAAAAGTAAATGAAAACCTGACATTTGTATGGGAGGGCTCAGTAAGACGTTGTTACAAAATAAGGGGGCTGTGGCTGGGATCAGATGATAAATATTCTACCAGAATAGGTATCCATACATATTTTCCATTTCGGATCTACATACTTCATTTGAATATGGTGTTGTTTGCGTATAGTAAATGTTGAAATCTTCTGAAGCAGAATTATTTCCAGAAGAAATCGATAAGTCTTCGGAACCACTAGCTTCATCATCGTTGCTTTGCAATGAAGATTGCTCATGTGCAAACAATTCCTTCAAATCACGAACTTCTTCATCTTTTTTTTTGTATTGAAAATGTACAAACCACTAGCTAATCTGTGCCACTGCCTTTACTTACTCGACATTTTTGTTGTGTTTAGCGAATTTGACATGTAAAAGCATACGGTAAGATTAATTTCAAAGCTAAAGATAATTTTATGACGGTTTTTTATCGAAATCAATGCTAATTTTCCCATTACAGTCGCCCGATCTTAGCTTATAAGATTTCCAACAACATTTGCACTAATCTTTGTGTTCTCAATACCAATATTCTTTTATGAATCATATAATAAACGCACTCAAACTTATTTTTCTTTCTTTTTCTTTAGAGTCGTGCTAGTCTTAGTTAGTGCATTATTGATGCTTGAGTATTTAGGCAAGAGTAAGAATGCTAATATACACTGGACAGCAAATAAACCGAGCCACCCGCTACCTAGGCACTCTAATTCGATTTTCTCAAAAACTAAAAAACCTACAATTATCAAAAATGTACCTACAGAAAGTGCGTTTCATGGTGATTAAAATGAAAGGAAACTCATTGGGTTTAATCAATATTTCTATATTTATTAAGGATTTTACAAAGAGGAGTCATTTTCCAGTCGTGACAATCGTTAGTAATGATAAAGTAAAAAAAAATTTAAGCCAAAAACAAAGACAAAAAAAAAAAAAAAAAAATTTATCAATATTCCGTATTCCCTCCCCTTGCTCGGATAACTGCCAGCATCCTTGTATTCATCGACCTTACGAGCCTGACGATAAAATCTTGAGGAATTGTATTCCACTCCTCTTCAATTGCGATTCGACATCGACATTTATACTCAAAACGCCTCCGCATCACATGCATGTAGGTACCATGATAACCGATTTCCGCACAACTTTTCAGTCAACGGTGCCAGTTTCAGACTTCTTCATATGTACTCACTTCTTATTCTATCCATTCGTATAACATCAGCATCACACATGAACTCACTTAATATTTTAAGCGTATTCAAAAATCATTCTGTCTCTATCTTCAGAAACTGAGCGATTAGTATTAAATACGTATTCAGCTATTTGTGGTGTAATCGCGCCGTATTGTGGTTAAAATTGCTTTTTAACTCTTTGAGGGACACTAAAACACCCATAGTCGGTATAACAATAAACCTTCTATAGTGTCTAGTTCAGTATTCTTAAACGCATTCATTAAGGCCACTTTTCTTTAACATAACTGTACAAGATCCGGACAAACAAATCGCCTGTGAAAAACTGAAACCATGTACCTACTTTACTTTGTCATGAACTCATGAGTCTATCTGTTCTTGTTTGCTACTCTAAAGTTTATTGAACTGTCCACAAGTAGACGATTTTTTTTAGATCATTGTTTTTTTAAGTATCTGTTAGTTGCCAAAAAAATTCAACTCGTTTTTTTTTTTGTTTTCTCTGAGTATATTTGCGCATTGTGACAAAGATTAACAATGTTTATAAATTCGCGGTATTTATTACTGTAAAATATAAATTTTCAGGGTTAATTATAATTTATGGTTTCCTGAGAAAAGGGATGTGATTTTTTTTTTTTTTTTTTTTTTTTTCCGTCAAGTAGATTATTAAAAAACACTGGACACGTATTTTTTTTTCATTTTTTACGTAGGTAATCTAAATATTAGGGCAATACATGAGTTAAAATGTGGCATGACGTCACTCCCCGGTTGATTTTATACTGACTTGTGGCGTACCGAGCCCCCACACAACTTGAATGCGTTTTATCTAAACTATTTTTTATTAATATGATAAAGAAAAAAATACGCGTCTAATATTTTTTTTATTATCTGACTGACGGACTAAATAGTTCTTTTTTTTCCCCCATTAAACATCCCTAATGTCTCTATTAATAATAAGGCTACGAATATTGTTAGAATTTACTTCGTGTGTAAAATTTTCAGCAGTTTGTGTAACGGAAACTGACTAATTTAGTGCGAAGAGTCATTTATGTCTACAATAAATTATTATTAGGGAACCATAGCACGATTCCCTAATACACATCACTAGAACATCGTATGAAAGGGACACTCGAGTATTTTTAGCTTGCGAGACATAACATGATGATAGGATAGGAAAAGCTTAGTCAATTTCCTTAACGAATTTGTAGAAGAATCGAATATATTAGAACTGGCCGGTGTTAAAATGACAGATAACCACATGAAAAAAAAAAAGTCTTGCAAGCATTTGAATTGGATTCAAATGCTTGCAAGTTTTTTTTTTTTTTTTTTTCAATTTTTATTAATTTTTATGGAAATTTAAAACCTGATTATTAGGCCTTTAGGCCTTGTTAAGATTGGGCACGCCACTATTGCGGCGATAAGTCCCCTCTTTGAGGAGTGGCTGGAGAGGCGCCACGGCGTCCTCACCTTCCGCCTGACGCAGGTCCTCACCGGACACGGCTGTTTCGGGAGGTACCTGTTTCGGATAAGGCGGGAGGAAACGCCCGGGTGTCATCACTGCGTGGATCGCCCGGAGGACACGGTGGAGCATACGGTGGAGGTATGCCCGGCTTGGGCAGAGCACCGCCGTGTCCTCGTGGAGGCGATCGGTAGCGGGGATCTCTCGCGTCCGGCCCTGGTCCAGGCCATGGTACGGAGCGAGAGGGCATGGGAGGCCGTCACCTCCTTCTGCGAAGCAGTAATGCTCGCGAAGGAGGAGGCGGAGCGCGTGAGGGAGAGGCAAATTTCGCGCCCTCACGCCCCTAGCCGCCGCAGGTGGAGACGCCCCGGGCGTCGGGAATCGATTGCGGATTCCCGGCCACCGTAGGCGCGGGCTTGCGGACGGTGAGCAATGGGTAGCTCGCCGTCCGGTAAGGACCAAGCCCGGGTCGACGGCGCGTTGTGTTCCACGCGCGCCTCAAAGAGTGTCAGCGAGTGAAGGGGTCCGATGAGACCATTGCCTGCCGGGGTTGCGGGAAAGTCCGAAAGGGATACCGTGGCCCCCTGGCATTGCACAGGCAAGAGAAGGAACACGGGTGGGTTTTAGTCAGTAAGAGTCTGACACGCCCTCCCGCTCCACCCAGAGCGGGAGACGTCATTTGATGATTTCCCACCCAAAAAAAAAAAAAAAAAAAAAAAGGCCTTGTTAAGATAATTAATCAAGCTCCGTAGGTTCAAATAACATTGTTTTGCAAAGCAATTAGTAGATATTATAATAATGTAGGAGTTATTCTAACATGCCTTATCTTTATGTAAATCTATTAAGCTTTATTAAAATGACTCCTACAGCATTTAACATACCTACTGAAGATTAATAGATATTGTAAAGGTTTTATAGTAGCAAGTCTGTAGACAGTAAAAGTAACACTGCAGGCTATTTTTGTTCAAAGTAAACAATTCAATGTAGGTACCTAATAATAGGATAGGGACAAAGTTTACTTTCAAGTCTATTTTAAGATTTACCTATAAGACATGTTGGTAACACTACTTATAGTAAATAGTTACATATTATATTGTCTTTAAAAATGATTATAACGATTACTAGTAGAGTAATTAAATGACCGTAAAAGCTCCCGAAAACAGGCGCGCGACGCGAGAGCGCGACGGGACTCTAATAAAACAACTTCAGAAAACTTCACAGTGTCGCGTCACGCCTAGTCGCGCCAGTCTGCGGGAGCCTTAAGTCATGTTCTACTTCTAATTACAAAAAAAACAATTTCTTGGAGACGTTTATTTCCTGTGCCTACTCAAGCAAAACTCATTTAAGCTAGCATAATTTATATAAGTATATTCCTCCTGTGATCCTGTCTGCTAATTATAACGTCAATCTCCGGCTGATTTCAGCCACTATACAATCCGATCAACTCACAAAGAAAAGTCAGTACCTATTTCTTTCGAAGCACTTATTGCACCCTCATTGGGAGGTGGTTCATACGTGAAAATATCCGTACCTACTAATAAAAAATATTATAATACTTTTCAACGCTCCAGTTTCAAATTGCATGAAACATTTCTGAAGTTTACCTAAGCTTTTCTCGTTCCGTATTCCCAGTGCTAAAATAACTATTGATCCCAGAAGACGTGGTTGAATTGCAAAGAGGATTTATCTACGTAGTTAGTATAATAGAAACCTCCAACCTAGTAAGACACTAGTGACGTACGCTTCCGCTCTACCTGTGCCAAGTTTTATCATAACCCATTGTATGGCTCAGAATTCATTAAGTTCGTAGATAGTACATACTAAATCCATGGTTCACCGCAAACAAACCACAAACAGATAGGATGGCAACGGCATTTAATTTAACGGCCATCTGAGATTCAGGTACAGTAGTGATGTTCGATGTTTTTTAATAGTCGATTTTTAACGTCGCCTAATAGGTATTTATTGGATAATAAACGAATTATTAGGAGTAAAATAAAAATAAAGTATTTGTAATTGGAAAGTGAATAAGTGAAGACTGTTCGATATTTTTCAGGCCATAACAATTAAAAGTGAGTTGTTACAATTTTTTATGATCATTGATAAATTGCTTGTCTATTCTTTCGTCATTCTTATTTCAATTTCGAATGAATGATCATTATTCTTAACTGCCAATAATCTCACTGTGTATGCACCCGCATAAGCTGCATAATTTAAATCTCCACAATTGATAACAACGAATGTTAGTCTGTATTGATGTCTGCTCGTCCGTTTATCTTGATCGCAATAAAACTTTATTGTTTTGTTATCAATGTCAACCATCAATCAGGAATCGGCTGTGTACGAAATCATACCTTATGCGTTTAAGATAAAGATTTGTTTGGGCTATTTTTTTTGTGAGAGCAATGAATCCATGGCGTTCAAGGCCCTCTTTGGCCCCACGGCTGCCATTTATAAAGATTTTAACTGTAATAGGAAATCTGTTAGGCTTCGTACCTACGTGAAAAAAGGTAATGTTTATTTGGTCATTAACCTTTCAGAGGTTCGCGGCTTGAAAAAACAATTCTGACCTATCTACTTTAATTTCACAGCTAGTAAAACTAGCTTTTTAGCTTTCTTTTGCCTCATTTTCTTATTTCTGTTTCAGGGAAACACACGTGTTAGAGATTTTGCATTTTCATTACGTTTATAGTTCTGTGATCTTTCGTTACTTCAATTAAGAGTTTCATTTGAGAGGTCTACACTAAAATACTAATTTAGGTGTCTAATACTAATCTTTTGTACAATTAATAAAATTGAAGTATCTGTTTGAAGTTGAGTTTCTTGCCCATTCTTCTCCATACAAAAACTACCTTTTGGAAGGGGCGACTAGAATCAATTTATTTTTTTGTTTAATATAATATTTTTTAAATAAATTGTTTGACTTTTACTTTGTAATGTCCAAATAACAGCTTTTTTTATTAAATGCTTATGAAAATATACACAGTACGGACCAAAAAAAATAAAAAAGATATATTGGCTGTTCTGTTTGTTTTGGCTAATCTACGAAACAGCTGGACGGATTTTAATGAGACTTTCACTGGCAGATAGCTAGTATTTTATACTTCCTTGCCCTTACGTAGTTAATATAGTATATCGTCTTAGGATAAGTCATTATCTCAATGTTCACTTCCTTCTAAGAGATCCCATCAAATCATTCCTCTTTTTTAAGTCTGGCTTTCCTGCACCAACGTCGGCACACCTGCTGAATAGCACAATCAATCTGCCTTTCAACTCCCAAAATTCATGCCGTTCCATCCAACATCCATCGAGGAAAATGCACTTAAAATATAACCGATGCAGATTGAATTTCGCTCGGATATTGAACATGTAAATCCCATCTCGTTGCAGCTTCATTCGCTTAATCAGATCTCACTCCGCACGGAGCGTGAGCGCAGCGAAGCGTCAATCTAAAAGAAAAAAAATGCAAATTCACCCTTATCTCTAAAAAGTTACGCGCGCGCACCATTCAGCGCTGGTCGCTCGCAGACGCGCGTATTCGGTAGAATGCGTCCTAATTCGCGCGTCTTTTTAATCTCAATAGAAATATCGTCACCTTCCCCGCTAACTCCTATTTAGCAATTGATATTTATGCACGGCAACAGTTTTTCAGTCGGACGCTACAATAATGTTACTGTCGTTGCGTTAGCTGTGGCTTTCTTTATTAATGAATTAATAACTTTTTTTTATATTTTGCCCTAAAGCATAAGGTCATAAAACTTTTTTTTCGAAAAGTTATGAACACGTAGGTAATGTCTGTGTAGATACGTCAGTTTGTGAGATACAACAGTTAGCGGGGAGGGTGACGATATATGCATTACATTGTGGGAGATAAGAGTGAATTTGCTGCTATCTTTTAGAGTGACGCTTCTAGTATGAACTCTGTGCTAGTATGAATCGATTCTAAGCTACTCCACACTTCGTACTCTAGTTTGAACAGACAACAAGTAATCTGGATAATGGAAGGTACAGTGTAGAACTTAACAACAAGTCTATTACAGAAATGTTCCGAGTTTCTTACTTAGGTTGTACGCCTAAGTTATTAAGTAGGCTCAACTTGATAGAACTTATGCCGCTTATTCTCATCATATTATTACGGAGGCGAGTTATTTTGACTTGGGCGTGAGTTATTGGAACTTATGTCTTCTTCCGAAAGTGGTTTACGTTCACGTCGATGTTTTCATGTTCGTTATCCTTATAACATTATAGGCTGATTATTAGATATCCAATCAATCTGCCTAGCCTTTTTCCAACTATATTGGGGTCGGCTTCCAGTCTAACCGGATGCAGCTGAATACCAGTATTTTACATGGAGCGACTGCCTATCTGACCTCCACAACCCAGTAACTGGGTAATACGATACCCCTTGGTAAGACTGGTTGTCAGACTTTCGGGCTTCTGACGACCCGTAACGACTGTCAAAGATCCACGAATGACAACCGGGAGCAACGGCTTAACGTGCTTTCCGAGGCACGGAGGAGTCTCGGTATGTAAAGATGGTCACCCATCCACAGACCAACCCCGGCAAGCGTAGCTTAACCTGACGGATCGACCCGTGCGGCAGTTACTACTTAGCCAAAATTATTAGATATCCATGGGATAAATTTTCTCTTTTGATATAGCTATGGTAAGCAAGCATAATCAACCCACTGCTGGTACTCCTCTTTTCGAGAGGGAATGTGTCATCACGCGTGCCCAGTGTCCGTTGGTAGATGTCACATGTCTTAATTTTTTTAGTTCTATAACATGCCAGTTTCCTCACGATGTTCACCGTTTTGAGAGCAGTGTTGATGAACCATTTTACTCAAAGTAAACGGCCTGCCTGTGTTCGAACCTACGACCTACAACTCGTAAGTCACGGTCGTTATCACTGGGCCACAACTGCTCCAAGTAATGCATAAGCTGTTATGCAATCTTAACTCAGTTGTACTTGGATCTACACTAGTACTTAGTCAAATGAATATAATTATGTAGTTTTAATAACAACATTACCTAAATAAGTTAGTGGAGAGTAAACCCGGGAGTATTGCAGCGCTTGAGTCTGTGTGTGCCAGACCGCTACGTGTGGAGGCGGCGCAGCCCGCCACTGCTACTAGTACCTACAGCCAGAACTAACCTGCTTGCCAAGGCACCCCTTACCAGAGCTATCCGTACCATCAACGACCTTCATACTCAGATTCAATGATATTATATGTAAAAAGAGATAGATAGGTTATAAACGTTCCGCAAGTGGCACGTCAAAAGTTGGCTAATTAGCCACATTTTCATCGTTTTGTCTCTTTTTCGCTCCCGATAATTACGACATGCCCTCCTACTTCCACGTGTCATATAATAGTGTGACATAGTGCCGTTTTTGAAGATAGAATGTTAGGTAGGTAACCTATCTACGTCTTTTTACTTCTAATATCATTGCTCAGATTGATGTGTTTATTGATGACATGTTGTGTGAGTGAATTCGCAAGGGTATTACTATTTATGTTATGCTACAAGCAAAATAATACTTAATTTTTTATACTATATTCAATTTAATAATGGTGTTAGTTTTATATTTCTATAATTTGGTTATTGTAAGTAGGTATATAGCTTAGGTTATTAGTTTAAGTCCTTAACTGTCGCATTAGGGTAACCCTAACCCCTGTAATGGTAGTTTAAGCTGTTATAAATAAATAAATAAAATATTTCTTATATTTATTTTCATGACATGTGACAGTTTCGTGTATCGTAGACTCATAGTGGATCTGAAAAAATGACCCATTAATAATAATAATAATATTCCTGTGAAACCCCTATTAATATTCATTTCATATGATGCAATAGCTTGTTGACAGAATCTAAAAATGCCTCTTGAACTCATTTTTATGAGTCCAACCAAGCTTGCGATGAAAAGTTCCTTGTTAACGTTTTGTTTTTATTTATAGTGAACTAATCTTTTAGTTTTAAAATGATATATTTAATATTTCACGCCGTGTGACGTGAGAGTGAGATGAATTTCCGGGATATCTACGATGAGACCGATGAGAGGAACAATAAATTATGAGTTTCAGAGGGTCCATCGGTCCATTCACACTAAACAAACTAAAAGGCACTCTATTCAAATAAATAGGAATATTTTCTTTGATTGATCGGTACGTTTTCAGTTTTTATTTTACCACGAACTATATAGATGAAATTCGTTTTTTTACTCATTTAAAAAAGGAGGAAGTTCTCAATTCGAATGTGTTTTTTTTTTTTTGTATTATTTTACGCGGTTACTGCGCCAATTATGACTTGATTTTAATGTTTTTTTTTTATTGGTAGTTCATACTTCAGTGGTAATAAGTTCCTGTCACTGTTATTTACATAGCAGGTATAGATAGTGTAATCCACAACGACGCGCCCCACTCCGCTCCGCTCCGTACTAAAGTACAGCTTACAGTACAGTAATCGCGGAGTGGGGCGCGTTGTCGTGGATTGCACTATCTATAGTGGTATTCGAATTTGGGTGGTGAGGTACTACAACTAAAAAGAAAACATAAATACATTTTACAAAAAAAAAACGACAAACAAAACTGTACCAAGTGAAAAATAACTTTAATTTCGGAAGTCGGAGGCAAAAATCTAAAATTCAAAACCAAAGACAGACTTCCGAAATTAGTTATTTTTCACTTTGTAGGTAGGTACCTAGTGTTTTTTTTTTTGGAAGTCGGTTTTTTTTAATTTGTAAGTAATGTTTAATATCGATGTGAAATCTCGCTTGTGTCTATTGTTGTAATTGACCAAAGGTGTTTAATTTGTTTAATTAATTACTCAACTAAGTGCCAAATTGCGTCAGCCTAAGCTCATGCATCCCTCCAATAGCTCCATTAACGTGCTATTTGTAAACAAAACATCCATCAATTAGTATTAAAATTGATCGATGAATATGGCAAATTGACAATAGCAATGCGTAGGACAAAGCCTGAAAATATGGCCACCCTAGAAAATTGATATTGTATTGGTAGTCAAAAAATCTAAATATAATGAGGTAATAAAGTTCCTGCCTCTTGGAGACAGGCTTCTTCTTTGTAAGTGAGACGGAGTGGGTTGTAGTCGACCACTCGGGCCCAGGCCATTGAAGTCAGTTCATGTTGAATTTTGAGATATCCAGCCGCATCTGATAAGGCCCAACTTACTCGTAGTTGGGAAAAGGCTAGATGGATCATGAACCAATGTGTTTTAAAGTGTTAGGAACAGCCTCTACACTGTCTACGACATCTAAAGGATAACTGCTATAAGTGCATAGTCCGTCTCTAATAGGTTGTATGAATCAGTGATACAACGGGATCACTCCGTGTGCCAAGCTGTGAACACGCTCTCTAGCGCTTTAAAAAAGTCAACTATATCTTCTTACAAGAGCACATGGCTAAAGGAGATTATATTACGAATCAATGTGACGATGCTCAAGATTCAATTTTAAAAGACACGTTTGATACTTTGTTGGTGGTAGTCAAATGATTAACAAACCACATAATAGTAAAGTAAGAAAAATGTCAGGGTCCAAAGCTGTGGGGCATAACCGAATAAGCACATCACCAATTCACAATGCACGTAATACTGGTAGGTAGAAGACATATCTTAGTAATAGTGCAATTATCGTGCCCCAATGAACAGTGAAGTTAAGATCATAATAAAAAGCATACATGTCTAGCACAAATCCTACAAACACTACAGACCGATCCAAAAATAAGCACAGACACAAAAGCAATCCTCCAGCCGTCTAAAACCCAACAGCGCTTCCATCAAGCCGTGTCAGTGGGGAGCCGGGCATCCAATGAAAGTCGCGTTATTTACCACTGTTGTTGTATTAGTGACGTGACAGACCAATTTCTAGGGCACACGGCGATTCCGACGCCTACGCCAACCTACGTAGCCGGTGACCGATCTGTGGCTAAGGTTGTCACTTGTTTTTGTTCAAAGTCAAAATCGGTCAAAATCAAATGAGCTTCGTGCAAAATTTTATAAAGTTAGAGTTCATCAATGACAGTCGGTTTTTAGAGTGCAAAAGTTCACACATTTTTTTACAATATTTTTAGCTTTGTGATCTCTTAATTCTTGACTACTATTTTGGATAAGTTCAGCTGTGTACCACTACCGTTCATGAAGCTTAAACAAATTAATAACGCCAGTAAATTCTTTTTTGTACTTTGTCCCTCTATTCCCAGTTTAAGTACCCAACAGTCCTCTTATTGCAAATAACTATTTCACTCAAAATAAATCATCTAACTGTCCGACCGACAACCCTGCCTGCCATGTTTTGCAGATCTATATCCGTTGGTTGCCGGTTGTCTAGCAGTTGACATCTTTCGTATGGATACAACACATCCACGGGGAAATATGAGCGTGGCCCATCCACGCTGTCACATACCTACTAACGTATAAATAAAGATGACACTTCTAGTTCGGGAATAAAGGAGGCAGGTGGATCGGTGTTAAATAAGATTTAAATATGAACTTAGAAAGCTTTTGCTTTTATTTTGGAACCTTTACCGCTGTCTCGTTTCAGATCAAAAGGGAATTTATTGCCTTGTATACAATGCATATAACTTAAAACTTTTGCTAAATGTGTTGCTTTATCTTTCTACGCTTTTAGTGTCAGAATGGGAAATACGATCTCTGAAAGTACTACCAAGACGGACAACCAGACATCACTAATCATCGAAAGACGATATCAATTTGGAATTCGAATATCGAATGAACACGAATAGTCCTGCAGTAAACTGCATACCAACAACTATCCGCAATGGCAGACTTATATTTATTGTTCTCAACACTGTTGCTTTTACAAATTAATATCACTTTTGTCCATCGATTAAGCCGCCTGAATAGGAATATTCGAATAATCCCATCGATCGATTGGTTGAAACGAAAACTTTTTTTGGTTTTCTAAAGTGTGAAATACGAGTAGTTAACTGAATTGCAGATAATTCCTGAAACTCCTAATTACTTGATACATTTTGGTGTACATAAATATTATATTATCCCTTTGCTAGCTTTGATCTCTTGTCAGAAAGCTCAGCGTTATCCATGTTCCATAGTCGAAGAACTCTAGTAGCACTCACTTTTCTGACATCGCATTCCAATTTCAAAATATTCTCCATTAGTAACATCAAAGCAAAGTTGACCTCTTTACTACGATTTGTTTTAATAGTTTAGTGTTTTAGTCGATTATGCTTTTTATGAATGACATCATCGGCTTCATAAGACAGCGTGGTGTCGTTCATTCTGTAAATTGACGTGCGGTATAAACACGCCTCCTCAGCACATGAGTAAAGAAACGGCAGTGCTTTTTACACTGAATCTAACGAGTAGTGGGTAGCTTAAATGACTGACGATTCGGTCATACTTGACAACTTAGTATACAAACTACTACGGGCTATAGCTATAGTAATAGATTATTAGATAAATAATATTTTAATTTTTATTAAAACAACAGTACCTAGTTAACAAAGTTAATGAGGAAGCAATGATGAAGAATAATATTAGAAGTGTGTAACATTGTGGAAGAGTGCAATGACATCAAGATAATGTCACTAAATACTCCATGATTAACTTTAACATTGTTCCGTGTTAACCCAGTAACATGAAATCGAGCTTTTTTTCATCGTATATAATGACCCTATTAAATTAAAATAGCTAAGAAGCAAATTGGCATAAATATTGTCCTCATTTATCCGTCATTAGCAAATTCCGGGAGCAAATATTTTCACATCCGACGCTGTTTCATACAGGTCAATGCATTGTGCTTATAATTTATAAATAAACTGTTTTGCCCAATTAAAACCCCTTGTTAGGTATACCAAAATTGGACCGAAACAATTTATCAATAGGTCATTCAATTAATATTTTGCAAAATGTCAATTCAATAAAATGCAACTGCAGTCACTTGGCCTTCTTTTACAATTATTCAACCGTTTTAAATACCTCTACTGGCACCTGCTACATTTAAAAAAAAATAAAAATCGAGCACTTTTTTAAACTTGCCGGTGATAATTTATTTTAAACACTTTTATCAGTATTCACTCTCACTTTTCACACTCGTATTCGATTATTCGTGTTCGTAAATTGGATATTACGTCACTAACCTACACACTATTTTACTATTTTAGGTGTTGCAGCACTAAAGAACTACGATATTTTTTTTAAATTACGAAAATTTTAAATTTCGAAAATTTTGATTCGAATGCGTCAGTCAGCGAGGCGAGCGCGTCGCGACGCTCGCGTCGACTGGCCGCTTTCGGCCGCCTGCCAAAGAATCCATGCCTGAAAATATATTTATGTGGATATGGTTATTTACCTACTGACTGTCACGGCGGGTTTCATTTTTTAATTCATGGAATTGTGTTTTACGTAGAGAGAAAGTTTTGTACTTACTTTAAAGAAGTTCCGAAATCCCGCAATACATCTAGTCGAGGACACCGACCTTTAGAAAATTGATCGCATGTTTGACGTAGTTGACGAAAAAAAAACTAAAACAAAGCTTTTTACGAGGCAGCTGAGTTACAAAGAAATACCGATCCACCCAGAAACCTCCCAGAAAACCCTGCATACTAATTTAAGACTCACAAGACACGTTGTTACGTAAAATTCTTTCATGTCATTGTACAATTTATTCATTAAAACATTGCCATTTGCGGTTCATTACACTAAACGTCAGGCACTCCCAAACCCAGGCAATAAAGATAATTTAAGCTCATAACATTTTATCTAGCCGGAAACCCACGTATTTATATAAAACATCATAAAACTATTTAAAATAAAAGTTCTGAATGCAGCCGGTCCGCGAACTGCAACTAACAAGGCCATTATAAACTGACCTGAGCTACAAACAAAAATAAACCTTAGACATATGAATATAAGGATTTTTGATGTGGCTATAAAATTAAGTTTCAGGCATCGTGGGTGGGATATATAGGCGAATTTAGGACAGATATTGCTCGACCCAGCTTGCAGTAAGAACGACCCCAATGTGAAGCGACGGAGAGATAATGGCCGAGAAATGGTGTTAGTGCCAACTGTAAGACAATAATTGTCAATTGTTCTTAGTTTGCAGACTCAGGGAGCATCGCCGCATTCATAACGTCTATTATGCTTCAGCAGATTTATGAGAAGATCAAAATGGTTACAATCTTATCTTGTCCTGACTGAACTGATTAACAAAAGCTCTATCAGTGGTAGAATACTAGCCATTTAATTATAATATAGAAGAAGATCAACCAAAGACAATATCAGCGAAATTCACGTAACCATACTTCAACCCAACATGGCGTTTGCATGGTGATCAGTCACCTCTGTTTAGTCGGAAACAAATGTTTTAACCAATTTTGTATAAAATATTGTAGAACTCTAAAACTAAGACACAAATTTACCAGATAGACAAGGGGTCTAGGTCGACCTTTCAAAAAACAACCAACCAAACAGGATCAGGACAGGAGCCTTGAAGGGTTGCGGTTGAGAATATTCAAACAAAACCCCAGGGAATCTGCCCAGTGTCCATCCGACGGCGACAAAAACTAATTGACATCCTCTAACATAAGCCCACTGTGTTCACTAACTCAGTTAAATAAGCAAAACCTTTGGCTTGCTGCTTTGCTATATCACAATTCAGAATTTGCTGAGTAATTCAGCTGTGAAATGGGAAATTCACAACCTTAGTCCATAGATAGAAATCTAAAGGAATCTTGGAAATTGGTCAACGAATCGTAACCATTGTAAGTCCTTTTAGCAAATAATATGTGATAGTTATGGCTCTAGAATCTAGAGTCATAATTTTTTCTAGAGCAGAAGAAAGCTAACCACATAAATGAAGGTGGAGACAGAAAGTGACTATTATTTCCTTAAGCTTGCTAATACTGATCAAGATACCAGAATTATTGGCATTAGCCGAAGATAAGGCTCAGTGGAGTGCAATTCTAAACCTCTGTTTAGCAGTGGTGGACTGATATACGCTGAGGATGCAGAACGTA
Organism: Xanthia togata; assembly: GCA_963853775.1. Taxonomy (NCBI): domain Eukaryota; kingdom Metazoa; phylum Arthropoda; class Insecta; order Lepidoptera; family Noctuidae; genus Xanthia; species Xanthia togata. Next base: position 8,201,347 of record OY970811.1, read on the forward strand.
GTAAGAAAGTACACAATACACACTACGTAAAACATACAGAGTAACATTATGTTACACAATACGGATTGTTTAAACAACATTGAAAGTTGAAACACGTGCACTGCGAGGCTGCATTCGCAATCAGCTGCACTATCGATAAACGCATGTTCACCTTTTAGTGTTCGCTCATAAAGAAACCGTTCACTTTCTCGAGATTATGGGTTCCTGGTATGATTAGAAAATTTGTGTTTGGAATATTTTCCTTCATTTGTTTGTTTCCCCTTTTTCTTCTGTCTTCTGTATTACGCTCGTGGCTCGTGGCAAAATAATAACACCCGGACGGGTCGATCGAAGGGTGAGCTACGCTTGCCGCGGTCGGTTTGTGGATGGGTGACCATCCATTACATATCGTGATTCAAGACCCCTCCGTGCCTCGGAAAGCACGTTAAGCCGTTGGTCCCGGCTGTCATTCGTAGATCTTGGACAGTTGTTCGAGTAGTTAGAATAGTCTGATCAACCAATCTTACCAAGGGGTATCATTTTGCCCAGTAACTGGGTTGTGGAGGTTAGATAGGCAGTCGCTCCATGTAATATTATTCAGCTGCATCCGGTTAGACTGGAAGCCGACCCTAACATAGTTGGGAAAATGCTAGGCAATATACTATAATACTGTGACTACAGCAGATATTATGATTTTTGCATCAAATTATTCAATATAATTATGTTATTACACCTTGTATCCACTATAATTCAAGAACTATACAGATTTTTAGCTGCGGTCCCGATCGTTTTATGTGCAAATGTGCACGAAGGTAATACGATGCTTTAAACTTTACCTATGTAAACAAACCTAAGCAATGATGTTATATTGCCTACTTGACTGTTGAAATGCTGATTAATCGTATATTTTAGACCAACATTGTGTGTGTTCAAATTACTTTGTAGTATACCTACCTATTTGTGTCTTATTAGAATTTATAGTATTTCATTCGGGCATGCAAAACTCGAACCATTTCTTCATCAATTCTTAAGCTTCGTATAGTTCGATTCAAAGTTTGCGGCTCGGAAGTTAGCGGCTCGCTGCGCAGTACCGCACCCCTCACCCCCGCTGACCCATGAATTCGTTACTGCGCAGCGACTCGCCTCATGTTCCGAGCCGCCATTAAGTTTGAATCGGGCTGTACTAGCTTACCCTTAACCGTTGAAAACACTTAGAATTTATCTTTAATTTAATTTCTGCTCGGTTTAGTTGGAGGGTTTTATCCAAGTCTGCCTGGCTAGCTACCACCATCATAGCTAAGTCTTTCGCCATAACAACAATGTTAACAGCATTGTTGTGTTTCGGCAGTTAGAGGTAAGATAGTCAGTTCTTCTGTGGTTGAGGATTCCGGTTGATGCTCGCTTCCGCCTTTGCCCTGATCATCACTTACCATCAGGTGAGAGGCAGGCCAAGAGTGAACTTTCCTTATTTAGTCTCTTTGGCAATGCTGGCCAATCTGTGCAAGTTCGTATAAAGAGGAGAGTTCTCATATCCGAGGCCAAGATTCGGACTGTGCAAACGGAATTCCGTAAAAAAAACTATTGCAATTGTCCGGAACTCCTAAATAGATACCTAGTAAAGAGTTACAATATATTGTTTATTTATAGTACAGAGCATTATGCAAATACTCCATGCAGTACAACTGGACAATGCGCGTCCGCCGTCCCTGGCACAATTTATTGCTTGTGCGACTTTCCGTTATTTATTTAAAATCTGACACGCTACGTTACGTAATTATTTTGTGTTGGAAATAATAACATAGCGAAGCAACTTGGACTCAAAATAAGCCTATAGAAATATGGAATAACAAACCCGCACTTGGACCGCGTGGTTGAATAGGGCGATCATAAGTCTCACAGAGATGAGGCCTATGTCCTAGCAGTGAGAACATTATGCGCTGATTATGCTATGATATGGTATGCTAAATATGGGATGGAGAGTAATAATGGCCACTAATCTTAGAATTCTCAAGCTGTAGGTGTTCCTATAGAGAACAACAGTATGAAGAACAGGGCGTAAAGTTCACTCATCCTTCATAGAAATGGGAGGATCCTCCGACCAGACGGGTGTTGCGTCTGGTGGGCTACTGCCCGACGATTGATGTCGGGACGTTGTATATATGTTAGTCGCGTGGTAAACTCTGGTTGCCTGCAGGATTTTGCGTGTCGTCAGTGTGATGAGTTGGCAAACTTCGCATGTGCAAATTATTTTAATCAATACGTTTCATACATGCGAAATTAACAATACACCCAACACCCGAATTGTTAAAGTAATAAAAAGCACAAACCTGTGTAAGTTATGGTTCATCACCATATTTTCTTTAGTATGATCTCCGTATCCTGAAACAAAACAAAACGTCATTAATATCCGAGGCGCGCAAATAGTTAATGAACGGTCCCGAGAAAGTTTCTTCTGAATAGTTAATTAGTTCACTTTCTAGGCTATTCACTGAAAGTCAAGACATCTTTACGCCACACTTAGAAAAACACTTCCATTGACTAAATAATTCAAGGAAGCCCTTTGGGACTTACTTAAGAATCGTTTGAAAAATATCGGAACTTCTTTTTATTAAATTAGGAAACTGGCATGTCCGAACCGGAAAATTCGAAGACATTTGTACAACCCCGCAATAGGCCCACTGGTGGATTACGCGATCCACCCCTTTTTTATAGAAAGGAGACCTTCCTACCAGTAGGAACATTATAAGCTACACGAGTACAACCATAGAAACGGGTTTTCTACGGGGTTTGTCGACGGAAGAATAGACAAAATGACAGATTGTGATTATGTCGATTCAACCCGTTTCTATTTTAGTCTGCTAAGCGTGCAGATCATGATCTACATCTACATATAAAAAAATAGTAACGACGTCAAAACTTTACATACATTGAATATTTTTGAAAAAAACCAATTGCTACAAGGTGTGGGAATATCTGATGCCAAAAATATAGTTTTTAGAATTTTTATCCCTTTGTCTGGATGTATGTTCAGGATTGGCGCGAAAATGGCTGAACGGATTTTAATGAAAGGCACACAGATATAAGTTAATAACCTGGATTAACACATCATATAGTACTTTTAATACCGGTATGGTACATTCCCGTGGGATATTTTCCGCATCGTCGCGGGCAAAAGCTAGTATTGTAGCGGTTACACCGCCACATACGAACTACGCATCAAAGACATGACGTCACACAAATCCTGCATCGCGCAATTAGAGTTTACCGCGCGAATGACATAGATAAGACTATCCGAAATCAACAGTCGGGCAGTCGGCCCGCCAGACACAACACCCGTCTGGTTGGAGGATCCTCCCTTTTCTATGGTGGATGAGTGAACTTTACACCCTGTTCTTCATGCCCCTAAAGTATTTAACACAGAATAAAGATCTATAGAAAGCGATTTGTTTGATTAACGTAGAAATAATGCAGTGATTGCAGGATGTCATGTCCATCTCGATAATGTGGCGGATGTCGTCGAAACGTTTTTCTGACCACAAATTGTCACCACAATGTGAACACATCCTTTCTGTAGGTGGCAACATATTTTTTCTGTAAAGACGTGCCCTTTTTATTTTATAATAACCTTTTTAATATTTTAATGATTTCGATGGAGCAGAAAACCAGATGAAGACATTTCATTACTCATTATTATTACTAGATACTACTACTACTTTACTTATTATTATTTTTTCTTCACTGGGAAGTAGTTGAAACCTAGAGAGGTTATTTTTTTATCTAAAATTTAAATTAGTATTTAACTGCCTCGTTGGTCTAGTGGTTGCAAGCGCTATTGCTGAGCATGAGGTCCTGGGTTCGATTCCCGGGTCGGGCTAAGTGCTATTGGGTTTTTCTATCTGGAATTTCTCAGTAGTAGCCCGGAGTCTGGATTTGTGCCCGGTTGATGGCAATAGGCTCGCCCCCTATTACATGGGACTTAAAACATAACTGGCGAAATGTGGGTGTACCTACTACAGGTACACCTCTGCCCAACCCTTCGGGAAAGCAAGGCGTGATGTTATGTTATGTAAATTAGTATTTTTAGTTATTAGAATTAAAGGTTAATCTTTGAATTTTTGGAAATAGTAGCTAGAACAGCTTCTTTGAAACTAGATCCAAAACGGACATCTTATTTATTGTTATTTCCTTGTGAGTTATTTTCAAACTTAACAATCTTGACGACGACAGATTGGAATAGTTATTTATCCAACATGTGAGGAAAGTTCGTTTTTCCTATGAGTTTTGATTTTGAGTCTTGAGCGAACGAAGGATTGAAAAATAGAATCACGAGCGCAGCGAGTGATTATAAATTTTAATCCTGAGTAAGCGAAAGACTCAACAAAACGAATAGCAAATGAACTTGCTCACAAGTTGCATACAAAACTTTTCACCACTCCCAGCAAGAAAGTATTCAGTCATCATAGGTAAATAAATTAAATAGACACAAAGCAAATCAAAATAATTCTTTATATTTTAAAATATCTTTCAAAACTTAACTTTTTAAAATCAGGCAAGGTTAGTTCCTGAACGGGAGCATTACTTTCCTCACTGTTCAAACAGTGAGGAAAAACCAACTTTCCTCACTGTTCAAGCAGTGAGGAAAAACCAACTTTCCTCACTGTTTTCGTAGAGGAAAGACACTTCTTTCGTGCGGGAGTGGTGAAAAACATATTTTATTATAAGAACACATTACATACAAATGTTTTGATTCCGATCTGATTCAGACATTAATCTTTTCACGTTATTTTCGAAGCTTTTAACTAATTATTACACAAGGAATGTTATGAACTTCTTGATAATGCTTTCAGAATACTTCTCAGAGTTCATTTATAAAGTTTGTGACACAAAGGGAACATTAAAGACTCTTTTGATGTAAAGAATAAGAATGCTATGTTGTAGTCTGAAGTTAATAGAATTTTAACAATTAATAAAATCGTTTCGGTTTCGCCTTTTCAGTGACTTATTAAACATATCTTTTGCGTTGATATACAGTCGCATTGCTCTGAAAGTGGGCAACGTCGCAAACAGATGTCAAATATTTCTGTTTTGACTAATTTTACAATACTGTATGGAAATAGGAAATATGGCTAACTAGTGAACTAAAATATTGAATATGAAATACAATAATATGTTTATATCGTAACACCAAATATTTACTTGTAGTAGGAAAAAAGTATTTGAAAACGGTTGTTTTAGTTGTAAAAAAGGCATTTGACAACGTCTAATTCAGTGTTACAATTGCAATTAATTACTATTTATTCTCGTTCACTAGTTAGCGATATTTCGTGTTTCCATACAGTAATATTGCCAAATTAAACAAAACAGGTAAATATTTGACAGCTATTTGCGACGTTGCCAACTTTTTGAATAAACGTTTCAACTTTATTTTCTTTGAATGACGTTGTAGAGATGGAGAGTAACTGGGTTGTGAACGTCAGATAGGTAGTCGCTCCATGTAAATTACTGGTATCCAGCTGCATCCGTTAGACTGAAAGCCAACCTCAAGATAGTTGTGAAATGGCTGGGAGATGATGATGAGAGATAGTAAGGTGACACTGTTGAGTGGTTACGGTAATTAATGTAATTATAGAAAAGACGATACAAAATGAGAAGATTTCTTGTTCGGGTCAGCCTTCTGTATAAAGGTTTCTGTCAAAAAAATCCCATCGTCGGATTCAAAGCCAGGAATTTCCGACAAGTTACTGAACAGAACTAGCTTTAATTTACAAGTTAACGGTTACTTTGCGAACACGATTATTTTAGAACAATAATCCTTGAAGTTCTCATAAAAATTGTTGTACTAGAGTTACGTCGCACTGCTGTTGCGTCGACGTAACGCTAAACGCGTTTAGCGACATTTAACGTTCTCCGGTAATTGGCAAGTAATTTGGATATTATTTCTTACTATTACACAATAGTGTGTACCTAAACGTCCATTTAAGTATATTTCGTCACGAAAAGTTCAACAAGAAAACATAATTTAGTTCCATTTATGTTTTGATGTCATCATTAGAGAAGCATTTGGATGCTAGTTCCCGTTTAGACTGACTTGATTCGATCGCGTCTGTCGCAAATTCTGATTGAATAAACATCTCTAGGGTGCTTCGCTAAAGTGGGTCAGATCAATCTTTTATAATGCTCCAATTTCTAATAGACAGATTGCTTTTTAAATATTTCAGTAATTTCACTAGATGGGATTGGTGGCCGTCAGATTTCCATTGTTTTTACGCTTAACTTTGCTTGACAATCGTGTAGGTAGAGGAACCATTTTTGCCTGCGCAAAAGACCAGCACTCGAATTCTGTAACACTTTCAATCAAATTCCTAATCCATTGCTTCATATGTTCGATAAAATCGTCTGCTCAGCGGCATAAATAACGCAGTGAATGTTGTTGAATTGTCAAAATTTATGACATTGGCATTGAAAGCGTGTTACGCAATTACCACGCAGATTTTGCGGCCATACTGTTTGGAACCAAATACCTAAGTTGAAACTTAGGGTGACGGTAATTACGCTCGCCTGGTCCGGCCTTAAGGCCTATTCAGATATACGCGATATGGCTGTCGCGCTCGGTAACCTCGGTAGCGATACTGTTCCAATGACTAACCAGAAAGCGGACCAGTATCGAGACGACAACGATACGATATCACTTATATCTGAACAGGCCCTTAATCTTACTCTAAGGTCTTCTTGCACCAAAAATCACTAAATACGTTCAGAGCTAAACGAATTTATAACACCGTCCTGTTTCTGTCAATCGTTTGAAGGTGACAGAGACAGAATAATGTTTTAAATAATTATGTTTAGCGGTAACCGCATATATGTATAAACATTCTTAAAGTTAAAGTAACTTTAAGCAACGTCTATAAATAAAGGGTTTTGTGGTGCAAGCGGGCCCAAGAGTGGTTCAACCAATGCCTCAGAGTTCACGTTAGTACCTACGTCATCAGTTAACACACACATGTGGATCATCACTATTCTTCTGCTCTTATCCCAACTTATTTGGTGTCGGCGCCACATATCCCATACCTACTTCTCTATCAGTCGTGATCTCGGTAGTCACCCCCTTTCTAGCCATATCATCTTTCACACAGTCCATCCATCGTTTCTTTGGTCTTCCCTACTCTTATAGCCAACCACATTCACACTTAAAACTGTCCTCACGACATTTTCTTCATTCCTCCGCATCACTTGCCCATACCATGCCAACACACACATGTTGATATGGACTTAATCACCACATACCATGTCAAGTACAAATACAGAAAGATGCGCATTTTCTCACAGAGCTCATGAACGAAGCTAGTCATGTCATCCGATGACATTATTGCCGAGTCTCGGGAAGAATTCTGATTAATTCTTATAATCACACTTCATTCGTTGAGAATAATGCCGTCTGTCATGTCTGAAGGGCGATCTGATACGTCTTGTTTCTATGAGATGACCTCATTTAAAATACTTTTGCTAGCTCGCGCGGAGATATGTGTTTTCTATAGAAAAAGAAGATCATTTCTTCCTGATATTTGCCATTGTTCATTGACTGTGTTTTGTCCTCGAAGTAAATACCACATTTTGTCTATGTGATCCTGCTGATCCATGAAGTCAAATATTTACTTATTCATATAAATAATACTGATAAATACCTACTGCCAATGGACTTGAATGGAGTACCTATTGACCATTTATTCTCAATACAAATATTTGCTTATCGATAGAGCTGTGCTATTAAACTTAGGAACTTATATCATTGCCGACACTCATTCAAACATAGCAGGCAACCTATTGATAGAAAACCCATTAAACTTTGCCCAATCTAGGAGTTTAATCGATTTGGACAACTCGTCCCAAGAGTTCCAAAACTAAACCAAAATTGCCACTGAATCTGTGCCACAGATAACATATCGTACATACTAATTCCATGCATATCGCTTAAAACTGTAAAACTTGAAATAAATGATTATATTATTATTATTAAAGTGCGTGTCATCAAATAGTTCCTATGCCGTAATGTTGGCTCCGCTGTTGTAGGATGAAATGCAAACGAATACGCTACGGGCGGCGCTACCTTATAGGTCGGTTGATAAAGTTTAACAGTGGAGCCAACATTACGACACATGAAGTATTTGTTGAAACGTACTTGACAGCGCGGCAGTTCAAAGCCACAGATTAAGTATACTTAGACGTCCATGTCGTCCATACATTGAGTATTCCATCAAATGATTTGTAACAAATCGTTGTTGATGCATCGTTTCCGGAACAAATAGGGACTGTCGTAGGTTCCGCTCCATTGATAATGTGAGTAGCACTTATGTAGTCTATTGGTGTTTGTTTATTTTATTAGACGTGCGTGTAATGTTGTAGAGAATAAATTGATCCGACAGAATTATCTACTTCTTTTTTATTCTGTCTGGTGTCAAGAGTTTTTATCACTGGCTTCACATGATGTCGAGAAAATATCTCTCAGACCATCGGGTATTCTCCGTCAAGAATTATCTACTAACTTTTATCTTAATTATCTACTATAGGTAGGGGAAATGCAGATTCATCATTTTTCAAAAATCGACAAGAAACAGTAGACCCGTTTTAAATCTTGATTGGACCTCTTTCGCGGCTTATTGAAGGATACTCCGTATAGGTTCTTTATAATAAAGAGCGTATATGCTTGTTACTATTTGGCAGCAGCATCTTAGGTCACACGATCACCGATCCGTCTAAGAGGACCACAGAACCGCCAACACTTTATGAACCGTGAGTGCAGTATAAATTATGTAAGTACCAAAACCTGTGGTATTACCGTCTAAAGGGGAGCCTTTAGATGGTAATACCACTGGTTTTGCGGTAGAACAATTCCCATGAAGTTTTCATAGAAATTGCTCCACCAGTGTTATTGGGTTTTTGTATCTGGAATTTCTCAGTAGCAGCCCGGAGTCTGGATTTGTGCCCGGTTGATGGCAATAGGCTCGCCCCCTATTACATGGGACTTAAACATAACTGGCGAAATGTGGGTGTACTATAAGTACACCTCGGCAAAAAACTTCGGGGAAAGTAGGCGTGATGTTATGTTATGCTTCACCAGAGTCGCGTCGCTCTTGTCTGCGGGAGTCTTAGTAGTCTAATCTAACAATGCCGAAGCTTTTCATCCCTCATTTTCATAAGATCTTAAGATCTTGAATAGTAGAGACATTCACCAACTAATAACACTGTCGACTCCACCCGCTTTTCATAGAACTCATACGCCATGCCGCCGTACATATTGACAGTGAACCCTCCGGGAGGGTTTCCGGCATTACGTTTGCGCTAAAGTTAACCTACATATCCAAGCGCATCATCATCTGCCTAGCCTTTTCCCAACTACGTTGTGGTCAGCTTCCAGTCTAACCGGATGCAGCTGAATACCAGTTTTTTATATGGAGCGACTGCCTATCTGACCTCCACAACCCAGTAATTGGGTGATACGATACCCCTTGGTAACGACTGTCAAAGATCCACGAATGACAGCCGGGACCAACGGCTTAACGTGCTTTCCGAGGCACGGAGGAGTCTCGGTACGTAAAGATGGTCACCCATCCACAGACCAACCCCGGCAAGCGTAGCTTAACCTGACGGATCGACCCGTGCGGCAGTTATTACTTAGCCACGAGCTCCTCCTTATTACATATCCAAGCGGATAACAATTGTAATTACTCGTAACATTTTCTACTGACATTGCATGCACTTGTCCCACTTTAGTTAAAACCGACCATATCAGATATCTAGGCGTCACGATTGATACAAACCTGAATTTTCGCAAACATATCGATTTATTATGCACCAGAGTGCGTAAACTAACATATATTTTTAAGAATATACGTAACATAGCCGACTTCAAATTAATTAGAATAGAATAGGTCTTTATTTGCTTAGAATGTAGGTACATAAACAGGTTTATTTAGCTTTGTGTCAATCTATTATTACCCACTGCATAACTTCCTGGGGAGGTGCCGCTAAATCAATTTTACTGCACCTAGTACCTACCTACGCGCCCAAAGAGCAGTATTAAAGGTCGCTACTTTTCGTCCATTCAGATTTCCTACACACCAGCTTTACATGGCATGCAAGGTGCTAACCGGTGTCGCGTCGCGCTAGTCTGCACGAAGCTTGAACATGCTTTCACGATATTATGATTTTATTTATTCTTAGGACCCTACTTGTATAACCAGTTCAACAGACTGCTAAAGATTTATAGCTTGAGTTATAATAGGTGTAATTTACTAGTAAAAGAATATTTGGCAAAACGAAATAATACGGACACGGAAAAACTACTAGAAATATTAAAATAAACTATATATTATTTTCTACCTTATTTACTTTAATATTATGCGTTAATTCATTTAAATTTAATATAATATAATTTAGTTTTAAAATAATATACTTACCCAATTAATTACTCTTACAATCATTGAAAATATTGTCTTCTTTTTAAATGTTAATTTGTGAAATGCTGGCCTGAAACACAGGTTTTCAAAAACCTAGATCAGGCAAGTCTACTTTACATTTAGAATAATTTTTCCTCGATTGGAATTAATGTAAATCATTATCTTACTTTATACTTGAATAAAAATATTATTTTATTTTATTTTATCGCGGACGGTCAGCGGCATTAGGTTTAAAACCGAGCTATAAAACACGAAAACGAAGTAAAATTGTGTTTTCAGGGGGTCTTGTCGCTATACGTAGTTTCCAACCTTTAAATTTTTTTATGAATATTTGTAACCGTGATAAAAAAAATGCTTTAATTTTAAAACCAACTCATGAATCTTGTTAAAATATACATCAGAATTTATTTTCACGGTTTATAATGATTGCATTATAAACCGTGAAACCCGCGAATGTATTGACATTCGCTAAGAAAGACCTACATTTAAAATGAGCCCTCCACGAGGGGTCCCGGCATCCCATTTGCGACTTGGTGAACCCTCCAGGAGGGCTCCCGGAACTGAACTTGTTAATTTATAGGTTCAGTAAAAGAGAAACTATAAAAAAATAACTCATTGATTACAAACAGACACATTATCCAGGAAGCAACATCATGACCCACCAAGTTTATAATAAACCACAAAGGAGTTTCATTGATAAGTATGCAGACTGCAGTGCGGCGATCAATCGACTCATTGATTTAACTGCTCCATAATATTCAGCAGCCCATTAAACTGTAGTAGATGAAACAGGAAGAAATACACACATCAACACGGTCTAGGGATATTTCTTACTCAATTAAATAACTCGAAAAGTACTGGCCGCATTGGAATCTTTTATACACCGATTTGTTTGTAATTTATCTCAGACTAATTCCAAATTCAAATTTTTGAAAATTCTTTTGTTTCGGTGGCATAAAAATGTCTTGATGTATAGGAGAGGGAATTTTCATTTGTGCGAAATTTAGAAAACAATACGAATTACGTTTAGTTACAGTTTTTTTTCATTTTTAAACGAAAGATAAAGTTAAAATTGAGGTATTGTAGCCATGCAACGCCGACATTTGACGAGGGCGGAGATGTTACGAGCTGTGGGAATGCTGGAAGCTGGATCTGTTCAGCGTAATGTTGCTGAGGCCATAGGGACCCATCAAAATGTAATTTCAAGATTGTGGACACGCTATCGTGCCACAGGTGAAGTAGCGGAGAGGCACCGGGGGCCAAGTCGCATCACTACCCCCAGACAAGACCGATTTTTGCAAATTACTGCGCGAGCTCAACCAAATGCAACGGCGACTCAATTGGTCCAAAGGCTGCGAGTGGAACACCAAGTGCTTGTGAGTGACCAAACTGTAAGAAGGCGACTGCATGAAAGCAATCTACGCTCTCGTAGACCACTCCGGGTCCCACCTTTACGGAGAGGCAATCGTGGACGACGATTAGAATGGGTTCGGAACCACGTGGACTGGGGCCGTGAGCAATGGTCCAATGTGCTGTTCACGGATGAATCCAGGTTCGGCTTCCATCCAGATTCACGAAGGACGCGTGTTTGGCGAGTTCCTGGACGATGGAGCCGTCTCCAGAACCCTCAGGAAGTTCACCCATACCAAGGAGGAACAATTATGGTTTGGGCAGGAATTCGTCTTGGAGGACGGACGGATCTAGTTTGGGTGCGGGGCAATATGACGGCAGAACGATACGTCCAACAGGTGCTGGGGCCCGTAATCTTGCCCCACAGAACACAAATGGGGCAAGATTTCCTGCTCATGCACGACAATGCCCGGGCACACACGGCGAGAACGGTAGCAGCTTGGTTACATACACATAATGTTAGGGCCTTAGACTGGCCTGCTCAATCGCCAGATCTAAATCCCATTGAGCATGCGTGGGATATGCTGCAAAGAAGAGCTCTGAAGGAAGTTCCTGAAAATCTGGCTACAGAAGATCAACTTTTTGCGCACCTCAGAAGGACATGGGACAATATTCCGCAGCAAGACATTGACAACCTTGTTCTGAGCATGCCGAATCGTTGCCGATGTGTTATGAACATCATGGGCGCTTTCTCAGACTACTAAATTCAAGTTTATAAACACAAATTAAATGATTTTTCTATTTTTTTCAGTTTTTACTCACAAATTAAAAGTTAATTCATATACGGTTTCCGTCTATGCTTCATTTTTTTTCCATAAAATCCTGAAATTTTAATCTAAGTACCTTAACCATTATTAAAAAATGGTAGAATATTAAATAACGTATCTTTTAAATATATACATGTCATATAAATAATTAACACATTGATAGTAATTCGCTTTTTTTAAAATATCCCTAGACCGTGTTGATGTGTGTAGTTGTTAAATTAATGCTCGTTAGACTGTATAACGTAGTTTGGACGGGGAGTTTCATTCTGCTTGTCAATATTCTTCGAGAGAAAAGCTTCATGATAAAATTACAATGCAATAGATGGAGCTTTTCCTTTCCTTCGTTTATCACCAATCTGAATATGGCAACGACATGTATTTTATTTATAGTTGACTTTAAAATGTTTTACAGTATTTAACACACTTAACTATTTACACTACAAATACAATGAGTAACTAACTACAGATAAATACAAAAAACAAACAAACGCTTAGGCGTTGAAGTATTCGTCCGCATCGCTGTCATGCGGAAACGGGCCCAGAAGACTGGTAGCATTGCCACGTTGAATGGCAATGCCACGTTGAATAGCAATGCCACGTTGAATGGCAATGCTAATGCTGCTTTGGTCAAAGAACGAGCCAGCCCTCTGGGCCTCAAGTCTGCTATTACAATAGTGTCAGCATGGTCTATCATTGATTTCATAATTTTTGATTTTGACAAGTTTGGTAATCTACTAACATATTTGCGTCATTATGACTTTCCAATGGTCAGCCACTGACACACTGACACTCCATTGAAAGAAATGGCATCTATTGGTAATCTCGTACATAATGACAAATGAATGACTGACTTAGGCGGTAATCTGATAAAATTTTGACAGTTCCTTTGATCAGTGACCTACCATGAGAACGTCATTGTGCAGTCATTTCTTTTAATTCGTTACGAGTATCGTGTTTGTGGGACACAATGATCAACCAATGATCGATCATTATGAATTTACCAGATTACGAACTTTTAGCAAAATGACAATGGGATCGTGTTGGAATGACGAATTTATAAAAATAGCAGACTTTGGCCCCTGCAGGGCTAACATGACAAGCGCGAGAAAGCTCTCTATCTCGTTTTGTCGAAATTTGTCTACGATTCTGACGTCATTCTAATCCCTAACATGACCGTAAACGACGAGATATCTCGAAAAAGGCACTTTGACACTTCTATATCTCGCGACGAGAAACCGATGTTGCAAGTTATTAGAAACAAATTATTTTTATGATAGCAACATCGGCTTGAGATTCCGTTTCATTCATTCAATGGTGCCGATTTTCTTGTCACAAATGCCTCTAAACTAGACTAAAAATCAGCAAAATTTAGATTATTCCTGTCAACCGACGATTTTCCATTCTGAAATAGACTAAAGTGACACAACATAACTATATTTTAGTTTGACGGCACTGAGCTATTAATTTAGTGAAAATGGCAATTTTGCTATTCAGAATTTTACGTTCTTCACCTAAAATGTTGATTGTCTAAGTATTTAATCGCGATTAAAAAATGAACTAAAATTCACACCAACACCTCGAAGGTGCAAAAACAATACTGTCTTTTTTTTTTCTTTTGTTTATATCTCGAAAACGGTGTGTCCTATCGCAAAAATAATGAAAATTTCGACCCCCTTTATGAAACCCGTAAACCCCTAACACTCAACATGTAGGTAATATTTTTTCATATTTTCCATACATATAACGAAAAATTCCATATAAAACACGTTCCAATATAAATAGTAGTTTAAAACTAAGTATTTTCATTATTAATAAATTGTAAAATAAAATGATGACTAAAATAAGTACAATATTATGAAACTGCCATGTTATTTTGAATTTTTTTTTGTATCATAATTTTGTCTACTCTTCTCGTCGTCAAAATCGACGACGAGTAAATACGACTAAATGATAGAAAAATCGGAGATTATCTCGTGTTGAATTGTCAAAAATCGAGATAACTAAGGTGCCATGTTAGGGTTTGTCGAGAAAACATCAATTTTGACAGAAGGAGTCGACTATTTTGTATGGAAACACTGTCAGAAAACGAGAAAGTGACCGAGATAGACAAAAATTACTCACGCGAGAGCGAGTAATTGTCGCGTGTGTCATGTTAGGCCTGCTGGTCACGTGAAGTATCGACCAGTCGGCGAGAAATGTCCTTAAAAGGGAGACGCGCACTCGGGCCCCATGACCCGAGCTTTTCGACCCCAAACGTCTCAAAACTGTAGTTACCCATAAGGTTACATCTGAGCATACTTAGTTTATGATACAACTGCAATAAATTAACTGCTGTTTTTCCTTTTTTTGAACCTTAACGGTGAAGCTCTTGGCCTTTATCTTGCCTGATGGTAAGTGATGATTAGGCCGAAGGTGGAAGCGAGCTTCACCCGGAATCCTCAGCCACAGAGGAACTGGCTATCTTACCTCTAACTGCCGAAACACAACATCGTTGTTATGACGACAGACTAAGATAACATGGTGGTAGCTAGCCAGGACAGAACAAGTCGTAACACCAACCAAACCGAGCAGGAAATTTTGCCCCCGCTGGGAATCAAACTTGGGACCTCTGGGTCTGAGACAGGTGGTCTTACCACTGGACCACAAAGGCGATTAAAAGGTTTCCTATCTAGCTGCCGTAATGACAAAAGTAAAGGAAATTACCACCCATCTATACCGGTAAACCGGGGTCTCGTCGGGGTCAACTCGGGGTCATTACTTTGAATCGCGGGGTAACTTGATAGAAACTTCCATTTCATATAAAATCGTGAATTACTTAAAACGAAACGCAATTAGGTAGTTTTTTTTCTGAGTTATGAACACTGAACAACTGTTTAATCCTTTCCTGAGGACACGCTGGGAATCCACCAATCATTTTAATTGAAAAAGGTAAATACATATATTGTTATTCAAACAATCAAATCAATTGTTAGATCAAAGTTACCCCATGCGACAATATTTATTTTTCTCGTTGATAGATTTTTATTTTTTAAATTGTATTGGCATTATAATTGGGTAATTATATTTAAATTGTATTGGCATTGTAATTGGGTTTATTTAATTGCGTAATTGCAAAGTAATTACGCAATTAAATATTACTTTGTAATTACGCAATAAAATAAGGGGTATCAAAGTAAGTATCCTACGTATAACTTTGATCAGGCAGTTTAATTTTTTTTTCTCAAAATGAAGCCAATTTTTTTCACTTATTATTACAGGAATCGAGAGTAATAAAAAAACCGATCACTAGATTTATTTAGTATTTTTTTACACCCACAAATTTAAAAGATATGAACCTTCAAAGTTTAATATTGATCAAAGTAACCCCGGTCTACGGTACCCTAATTGCGTAGTACACGATCAATCGGAATTTAAATCGTTTTGAAAAAAATTGCTAATCCATTGCTTCGTAAGTTCGAAAAAACAATCTGCTCAACATCGTAAATAACGCAATGAATGTTGTTGAACTGTCATGTCGTGATCGTTTACGAAAATGTGTTGCGTAATTAGATAGCTAGTCTAATTTAACATGCTAAATAATCGTTCTATTAAGGTAAACGCGGGTGAAGTCGTCATGCCCCAATAGTCGACAATTAATCTAAAAACTTTAAATTTTTTTTCTACTGTACTTAAAATGGGCCGGTTTATATGGCAACATATTGTTGGTAACATATTGCACAATTGAAATGTCAACACTGAGTTTTAACGGTCATGGCGTCGGAGATATGTTAGTCGAAACGTGTGTGCCCTAACAAAATCGTTTTTTCGTGAAGTTCAGCTGTCAAAAGTGAAACTCAGCACGTGGTTTTGTGTTTTGATTTACATAACTCCAGTGGGGTCTGCGGTAAGTTTCTTTGTTTAATGAGTTAGTTAAGTTTATTTGCTAACGATGTAATATGCAATTTGGAATACTTTTAACATAGAAGATATATTTTTTTAATGTGACATCTATTGGCACTTTAAAACTCCCATTTGACCCAAAACCCGTCATTTTAGAATTATTATGACGACTACTGGGACAAGCTCAAAAGTTGCACCTAAACTCGTCATAATGAGGATATTTTGTGTTTTACAGTACAAAATGCGAATAAATAGCTAATATCGGGACTTTTACAAAATTGTTAACTCTCTAGAACAATCATATTTAAGGTTTAGACTACATTTGTTGATAAAACTGCGTTTCTTTTAAGCTTTTTCTTAGGGGTATATTTTACTCTGCTGGTTCTAGATGCACGTACACAGTCATGTTATTCGATTCAATTATTTTGTTTCTTAATGGTTAAACCCCCTGTTTTCTATAATTATGCACTTTCTACGAGTGTTTTTTTTTAGGTATATATTGGCCGCTATAGGCCTCCGCCATTCGATTAAGGACACGCGATATATATCTACCGCTTTGGGTACAAGTAGGTCTACCACTTGCCTTTGTTTCTACTACGCTTGGATTACAATTTGTGGCAAGCAAAAATTGACTGTTCTTACACTATGCTTATTGTTCGAAATAACTGCATGTCGTCACGCGTATTGTACCGCGTCTCCCTAACGTGCCTTAATAGCGCCTGTATAAAAATTATGTCATTCAACTAGTTTTGACGCAAAAATTATTAAAATCAGTTTTAAAACTAAGATGACATAGCTTCCATCGCTGTCACTTCTTTACGTTTCACATTGATGGGTAAAGAGTAATCTTAAGTAAGATTTTTTTATTTAAGATTGTATGTACCTAGTGATTGCATGATCGTAATTTTAATTACAGATCATGACTGAAAGAAACTACAAGCAAGATGACCTTTTAAAAGCCATAGAAGCTGTAAATCAAGGGGCCACAACATCAGATGCAGCAAGAAAATTTAAAGTGCCAAGGACCACATGACAAGATTAAAGGGCGTAGTTTAGTCGGCTGCTCTAAAGGACCAACGACTGTTTTAACTCCGGAAGAAGAAGAACATTTAAAGAACTGGTTAATTTTCATGGCAGAAAGTGGTTTTCCTGTAACATCAGATCAGTTATTAGATAGCGTCAAATTATTAGTTACCAAATTCAAACGTAGTAACCCATTTACTAACAATAGACCAGGTCGACATTGGTTCGAGTCATTCATAAAGCGTCACCCTGAAGTGGGTCGGAGGGTGTCCCAAAATTTGACACAATCTCGAGCATTAGTCCCGGAAGATGATGTTCGTACCTGGTTCAAAGAAGTTAAGAATTATTTTTGTACTGCTCAGCTACAGGCAACTTCTGAAGACCCGCGGGGAATTTTTAACTGCGATGAGAGCGCCTTTTTCTTGTCCCCCGCTGACAACCGAGTCTTAGCGAAACGTGGGTCTAAAAGTGTTTACAATATAATACCAAGTGGAGAAAAAGAGTGCGCAACAGTTCTACTAACAGCTAATGCATCAGGTGAATTGGCACCGCCGATGGTTCTTTTTAAGCTTAAGTCAATCCCTCACAAAATTTCGTAATCAGCACCTAATGATTACAGCACACAAAATGAGGCTGGATGCTACATATGCACATGACTGCATGGTTATTATGATTAAGAAATATAACATATATTTTATAGACTGATTTTGTGATTCCAAGCGTTTGATTTTAGGAATATAAATTAAAATGCAACTATGTATCTGTTTTATTGAATACCTGCTCTTCTAACAGATTATAACCTGCTATTCTAAATAGGGATTTGGTTTTCTATCTATCTACCTAATGTTTCAAAGGCACAAGTATGCTTAACAAATTAAAGCACAAAAAAAATGTACTTATCTTGAACTTTATGTTCAAGAACAGAGAGTTTATATTAGCATTAAAAGTTGACGAGTACTGGGAATATTTGACGAGTATCCGTACAAATCAGACGACTATTGGTACAAATCGCCCTTTTTTTACTTTTGCCTTAATAAGTACATAAACCCATAAAAATGATTTAAAAAAATTAGTTACTTAGAATAACGAATAAATTCTCTATCACGTCATGCAAAAATTGTCATTTTCTATTAAATATTTAACACACAGTAGCGCTTCAAAGTCAGTGATTTCCGAAATCCGACGAGTATTGGTACGTTTACCTTATGTCCACAAACAAAACGACAGGGTAAACATAAACAATGAAGAGCTGTGGAATAGATTATAGAGCAGTTCATTCAACACGATCCGTTTTGTAAATAAAATAAAACAAATTGTGTCGATTTGTTCGATCGTTATTTTGGATCACGTGTAGTGTACCTAGAGCAACGAAAGCTGCCAGGAATAGTAAATTGACATAACATCCCGCCTGTATTCCCCGAAGGGTTGGGCAGAGGTGTAACTATTATTACACCCACATTTCGCCAGTCATGTTCGAGACCCATGAAATGGCGGCGAGCCTACTCGTAAGAAACGGGCGAATAGTCATCGACAAGTTTAAAAAAAAAACAAATATCTTAAAGCGATGCGCACGATGTTAATTGATTTGTAGGCGAATCGATTTCTGGAGTTGTCGATTCGCCTACAAATAATTTAATTTCGTGCGAATCGCCTCAAGAAAAAACCATATTATTTGCGCACGAATTTACTCATCCGAAATGGGCGAATCCATTTCGGATGAGTAAATTCGTGCGAATCACCAATAAGCGATTGCCATCAACCGGGCACAAATCCAGAGTCCGGGCTGCTACTGAGAAATATCAGATGGAAAATGCCGATAACACTTTGCCCAACCCGAGAATCGAAAACAGGACCTCATGCTCAGCAGTAGGTAACGCTTGCGACCACTAGACTAACGAGGCAGACAATACTAAATTGATCATCCATTTGAGCACCCTAACCACGAACAACAAACAAAATAGTGCAGACTAAGCATAATTAGCCTATAAAGTTTCCACTCACTGCTGGGCCACAGGGCCTCCTGTGGTAGATTACGGCCCACTTCTTCTCACAGAGGAGAAGAAGTGGGCCGTAATCCACCACGCGGGCCCAGTGCGGGTTGGTTATTATTAGCATAGAAAGCTTATAAAACTGTATCTATTAGTAGCTCAGCAGCTTATAGATGCAGTACTTATATAAAAGTATTGGTGCATACACAGGGTGTGGCGTAAATAATCTATAACCTTGAAACTGTCGATTGGCCAGATTATCATCTATCATTTACCCCTCTTATACCATCTGCCCATGCCATATACTCTTACAAAATCAGCTGCCATTTTCTACATTTAGTGATTTTTTCACTTTTTTTTTATGTCACTCCTGATTTCCTCCTGAATATTTGTATTATCAGATCAGTATCAAGATATTTTATTACATTCAAAGATAACATTGCCAAAAATACTTATTTTCACATTTTAACATTTTTTCTAAGGAATTAATCGATATTTTGGGCCCCTGTATCGAAAAAAAAAACCATGGGCATATGGCGACATAAGTGAGGAAAATGCTAGATGATAATCTGGCCAATCGACAGTTTCAGGGTTATCCATTATTTACGCCACACCCTGTATAAGTACTCACTACTAGTATTCTCACGATATACATTAAACTGAGTGACGCACGGTACAGGAGAATTCCTTGAACAACAAAAAGAGGCCTCTCATTAATTTAGTCATTTGTATGTTAAGCTTGTCATCTTTAGGACTTGAGGACCCCTACAAGTGGAGCTTTTCCTCTATTTCGTGAGAATACACTCAACACTTGTAAGAATGAGGGCACGAAGACCTACTTCCCTACGTGGGATCTCCTAATTTGGTACCGCTTGGATGTTCACGGTTTATTATAAACGTTTCTCTGTCTATTCTGTTCTGTTTTTTCAGCTAGGTTTGCATTGCAGTTTGTGCATGTTTTTTCAGTACAGACATAGAGAGGCAGCGCTGATGGTACGCAGCGCATCATTGGCTGAGCCCGTTCCTTTTGACACACAACATAATATTTTGTCTTTTTATGTTTGTTTTTTTATTTCATTTTTAGGGTTCCGTACCTCAAAAGGAAAGAGGAACCCATATAGGATCACTCGTGTGTCTGTCTGGCTGGCCAATTTGCTCCGAATTTATTTGACGAATTTAGTTGAAATTTGGTACCTACACATTTGAATTTCTGTGACCCAAACACGGACGTGTAACGTAAATAAATGAATTTTGATTATGGACTCACTTGAGTTCGGGGGCAGATTGGAAAATTAAAAAAAAAAAGTTGAGCACACTACTGTGTGAGTGTGTGACATTTCAAATGAAAGGGTATTATTGTGAGGATTTCAATTTTATTTTAAGGTTTAAAAAAAAAACTTAAGATATTTAAGAAAATAGATGAAAATTAACCATTCATCCGAAACTACTGAGCCTAAAATTTTGAAAAAAATACTGAGAATGGTTCTTTACTTATAGATTACAGGAAAATCTATAAGAAGTATATTTATTGTTGGTAAATCTCTCAATATTGTGCGTAGGTACAAACTTGGAATATACATTCCAACTGCAAATGTAAGTTTTTCACGCGAGTTCAACTCGCACTTATCCGGTTTTTCGTGAATGTAGGTATCAACATAGTACAAAATTCCTCGTTGATAGTGTATAACTTCAAAGTTGTATTAACTTCGCTAAGTAACAATATCTCATCATCAAAACTGCCATATTTCCGTACAAAAACCCAAGCTAACAACTCGGAACTATATAACACGAGCATGTTTACTCATTACAGTCATTATCGAGTTAATAAAAAGTTCAACATCATGTACTGTAGCTTAGCATGCACCTGAAAGGTCATTGAACTGCACTAACAAGCGTTATGTAAACAGAAACAAACGTGGCTAGTCTATGGTCTGGGCTTTGTGGCCGGTGTGAGGTGGTTAGCTTTGTTTGAAGTTTCTTCTGTTTCTTGGACTGTTTTTACTTAATGAATATTTGACTAGGTAATTTTAAGATGAGGAATAGAATTTTCATAATGATTTTTATGTAGATACTGTTGGAGTAAGTATAGCAAAAACTGATCAATCCTACTTCAACACTATAGTCTTTCTCATTCTGACTCATAAATATTATTTTTTTCTATCCGAGCCCTAGCCCTCAACCTATTGAATGAAATCCTTACATTCTCATAGTGATTGTACCTACTATTCTTTTACCCTTGACGATTGAACATACGAAAATGGTGGATCCGTGGGGCCGTCTGCTACATGTTAAGCCCCGTTCAGACCAGCGCGACGCGACGGCGCGACGCGACTCGAACAATACAAATTCCAAGAAAACTTCACGGTATAACAATAGCCGGTGTCGCGTCGCGCTAGTCTGCACGAAGCTATAAGGTCCAATAACAAGACCCAAGCCACACGGTTTTTTTTTTTTAAATGACAGGCAGCTGTCATGTTCTATAGCAGAGATGTTGCTGATATTCGTATCCGCTAATTTCCGCATTTATTTAGATCTCCGCATCCGAATTATTAATCAATGCGGAGCTGCAGATGTGGATGGGAAAGGGTGAATATAAGTAAAAGCGCAATCAACAAAATGGTAATTATAATAATTTAAATCAGCATTACAGGCTCTA
Organism: Xanthia togata; assembly: GCA_963853775.1. Lineage (NCBI taxonomy): Eukaryota > Metazoa > Arthropoda > Insecta > Lepidoptera > Noctuidae > Xanthia > Xanthia togata. The sequence goes on from OY970811.1 coordinate 8,223,503, forward strand.
AATCGTCACATTTTCACAAAATTATCTTATATCCATGAAACACGTAAAATTTTGAGACCTATACAGGGTGTTTGGCGCATGGACCGACACAATTTTTTCAGGGATTTGGGAGGTCATTAACTAGGTTCTAGCTAAGTTCAAAATAGCTTTTAGTTTTTTTTTATAATTAATTTAGAAGTTGTAAAATTTCACTCATTATATACAAAAATTAACTTTGGAAGCTTGTAAGGAATTTTCTTGAAACCAGTTGTATAAAACAAAGATGTTTTTAGATTTAAAGGACTTTGGAGAATGCAACAAAATTTGTTTTGTGCCACTACACCCACAAACAAAAAAGTTATTTAGTTATTTTCGGATGTTTGTGGAGATGGAGGTCACATCCGCAACATCCACCCCGCTCTGTACCTAGTGCAGACTATCAGGACATACACCATTCTACTTTCAAAAAAAAAAAATTGTATGTACCTACCGTACTTTTGCGAACTTGTAACCTTACTTGTGATCTTACTCACAAAACGCTCAGCTCAGCGGATCTTAATACAATTAGTCTCTGTCATCAAATGAATGCATAGTATTTTAAAGTACACATTTTGGGAATTTTTTTTCATTTAAAAAAAATAATCATATGTAACCAACCGTGACATTTGGGACAAAGGGTGTATGGGTAGAACCTAGCTAATGACCTCCCAAATCCCTGAAAAAATTGTGTCGGTCCATGCGCCAAACATCCTGTATATTTATAGATTTTTAAATGATTATAATTTAGTAATTATTTTATCATAATTGCCGCGAATTGAATTATGATCAACATACAACGAAACAGAACAGAAATTTTTAATTGCGCATAACTGACTTGACGGATCCCTTAAAAGAACTTGAAATCCGCATCCACATCCGCGGATGTTTGTGGAGATGGAGGTCACATCCGCAACATCCACCCCGCTCTGTACCTAGTGCAGACTATCAGGACATACACCATTCTACTTTCAAAAAAAAAAAATTGTATGTACCTACCGTACTTTTGCGAACTTGTAACCTTACTTGTGATCTTACTCACAAAACGCTCAGCTCAGCGGATCTTAATACAATTAGTCTCTGTCATCAAATGAATGCATAGTATTTTTAGTCTTTACGAGAATCTTTGAATAAAACACGTGTCAAGCCATCCGTCTTGCTCGGTAGACAACTAAATAAAGCTGGAGCAAAACGAAACAATATGGCGCCAGAACAGCGGAACTTTAGACTTGAGATCTTGAGTTCTTGACAAACTTATTATAATGTTGGTACTTAATTAGTGTTTCGCTTGACACTATAGTTCAGTTAGAATTTCTGCTAGGTTTATTAATTAGATGAAAATTTTGTAGACATAAGTAGATAACTTACGGTTATAATGATCATATGAGCACTCAGCTTTTGATGAAATAATATCACAGGAAACTACACTCTTTCAAATCGAAACAGCCGTTTTCGAGATCAGCAAGAACAAAGAAGCAGACAAAATAAACACTAAATAGTCAGTTCAAATAAAAATTTCGAAGATCGTCGTTACGGGTGGTCAGAAGCCCAAAAGTCTGACCACTAGTCTTACCAAGCTGTATCGTGTTAACCAGTAACTGGGTTGTGGAGGTCAGATAGGCAGTCGCTCCATGTAAAATACTGGTAAGTATCTAGACTGAAAGCCGACCCCAATATAGTTGGAAAAGGTAAGTCAGATTGATTGAGTCACATTTAAAAATACATTCTCCAGAAACTTATTAATAAATTACATAAAGTCCTGAAATTAAATGTGAGGCCCTACTAATGTAAGTATCTAATTCAAAGGAGCTACTATTTAATTCTGATCATCTAAACAAGTACACACTTTGATGATCCGAATGCCAACCCCCATCTATCGTACTTCCCGTATCGAGTTCTTGTAACCCGAGATAGGAGTTACTACGATGTTCAAACTCATTTAAAACTCGGTTTAAATTGTCAAATGGTTGATTACTTTGATATCTGCAGTAGAGACAATACCTGTAGAGTAGATAGGAATCTTTGAAACGTGAATGAACATTTTAAGAAACAGGTTATAATTTTTTTGGGGTAGGTACTAGATCTACAAGTCGACAAAACAGTCCCAACCATAGATATAAGAAAGATTCCTATGGTCCCAACAGACATTCATCTTGAACTAATTAATTATTATGGTCTTCCGGTACCAAAAACCCAAAGCACGCACCTCTGACTTTTCGGAGTCATGTGCTTATTGTATAATTATCATTTGCATAAAAAACAGTGAAGTAAAACGTGAGGAAACCGGCATGCCGGAGACATATTTCTCGACGGCATGTGAAGCCAAGTCAGAGGCCCATGGGCGGCATAAAAAAACATCAGATTAGTCACTAACCACACGAAAAAGAAAGGAGTAGAAAAAAAAAGAATAAATAAACATTGAACTACAAACATACATAATTATATCCAAACTCCAAAGTCCAAACGATTACTACATGAGATACTTCAAAGAACTCTCCTACAGTTCCTACACTAACCACAGTTTCCTTTAACTGTCATTGAACAGAGAACACAAGTCTTTTGTCTTCAATAAGTGAGGAATTCATTACCATGCGTAATGTGCCATAATGGCCCATGCATTGTGACCAATCAACCGTCCACTGGTCATCGCACTCGAGTACCAATGTACTCATATATTAACCCACGTGGTCAATAAATTATGTATAATGCGTTGGCGACTAATTCGGCGAACTAATAATAGGGATGGCCTTGACCATATTCGATGATGCTTTGACTCATGACTAGGTATGTCTCAGTGTATAACTACGTTGTCTGTCAGCATATTTACAAATCTTCCGGCCGAATATTCATACGCAAATTCATGCAATTTCTAGTCGCGGTACCCGATTTCTGAATAGTGAGGTTTAGAACTGCATTTAAAGTCTGTAAAAATCTCACCGCGAAAACGTGTCAATAGTGTCGATCGTGGAATGACAACGCACTTGAAGCTCACTTCACTTAAGTTTTTACGTTGAGATTTTTACAGAAGAGACCGACCTGTCAAGATCTAATTTAGCATTACTTATGGTGATCAGGGACTGAAAGCGGTTATGGTTAAAGGTTAAGATACCTCAAAAATATACCGGTACCGGTTTAAAATACAGGTTGAGCTATACCGATACCTTTAAAAATAAAGGTTGGGCTAAACCGTTATTTAACCTTTACACGATTTCGGTATCAAAAACATGCGAGACGGCGCGGCGTCGAACACTTTAGAACTTGTGTACCTATTTTGTAACAATCGGCAAGTGAACGACAGACAAAGTAGCGAGGCGGTGTGTCAAAGAAAACCCCTATTTATTAAGGTTTAGGTACTGCTACCGAAACATTTATAAAGGTTATAGTACTTCTACCGAAATATACCGGTATGCATATCCAACCTCAAAATTCCGCTACTGAAAAAATTAACGGTATCGAAATATTTCGGTAACCTTTATTTAACGGTATGACGTCATACTGAAATTTAAAGGTACCTTAATTTTTCGGTAATTCAGTCCCTGATGGTGATTCCTTCAATTTTGTCAACGAAATTCAAAATTTCTTACCTTTTTTGCAAATAAGTTTTGAATTTTGTTCTATGTATGCTTTAATAGTTTGACAAGTTCAGAAACCGGCTCTCTAATTAACTTACGCAACACATTTTCGTAAACGATTACGTCTAATCTGTTTCATTTTGATAGTTCAACAACATACATTGCGTTATTTACGTTGTTGAGCAGATTTTTTTTTTCGAACTTATGAAGCAATGGATTAGCAATTTGTTCCGATTCTGCATGTCGATTCCCGTAACCACTTCACCGTGAAAATATGTGAAGTGAGCGTGGAGTGAGCTGTCAGTGTCATCTCTCCCTGTTGGAATGACAACTCACTTCACCTAAGTTTTCACGGTGAGAAGGTTACAGAATAGCACTGCAGATCTCAATCAGGGTACTGGTGAGTGTTCTTTGGGTATATTCGGGGGCACGACACCTCATTATAATAATTATATGGCGTCTGTACAATCCTATGGCCACAGTGGGCCCTATCAGAATACCAGTGCGGGGGTTTTTTTTTTTTTTAATATCTTCTTTTTATGCCGAGATGGGGCCTTTTTGGCCTCGCAGTTCGTTTGTAAGTTCGTTATTATTTTGTTAGCTTTTTTTTATGCTCCTTTTTTATTTATTTTTTGTATATTTTTTTATTTTTTATTATTATTATTACTGTTTGTATTTCCTGTGCGTGTCCCAAATAAAATATTTTTCTTTCTTTCTTTCTTTCTATTCCAATCTTGGTTGATGAAAATGTTTGGTTGGGATGTCATGTCATGTCTACAAGGTTGTCTTTAATTTCGTTCTTTAACTAAACCCCTATTCCTCCAGCCATAATAGCATTAGTTCGAGTCTTTAAATCACAAAGGGCTTTGGCAATAGGTACAATGTCTTATCAGGATATGAGTGAAAACTGCTGACATTTCTACAGAACTGTTGAGTTCAACTTTTGGACTGTTCGTAAGTTGTGATTGGGGTCTTTGTTACAGACTTCTTTGTTGTTGTATGGTTAAAAGACTTTCACAGAACGTGTAGAATTCGTCCGCGCTTCAGCAGGACCTAATCCACATCATTGACGATCTGCAAACATTTGACACGCTTATCCTAAAAGTTGGCAACGTCGCAAATATTTAGTCTCTTTCAGTCTCTTCTCTGTACGAGAAGATCCTGCAATAGAAAAAAATACAGGCCAATTACTATAGGTAATTGGCCTGTATTTTTTTCTATTGCAGGATTTTATCTCGCTCTACTACGGAAAAGCTTAAAGTAATCTATTGTGTGATAAATGTATCAATTTAAATATTATGCTTAAAGTGAACAGGGGGAGAGTCATCGCCCCTAGAGCGGTGTAACAAAACGTGTCGGGGTTTATATTACAAATAGTGTATGTTCACATTACACATACGTTGGTAATGCTTTTTACTTTACACGGCAAACAAGGTTCGTATGTTTACATTTTCTGTTTGGCAGCTTGTATTACCTATTAGGTATACAGGTGCGGACATGCATAAGTAAAAGTTTTTGAATACTGAATAAAGAACATTTAAGTACATAAATACAATGAATAAAGGCGAAGTAAATAGTGTTCCTGCTATTAGCGAGCAAATAGTGTAGCTATTAGCTAGCTCATTCATTCGGCAAAGATAAATTCTGTCTCGAGTTCTCGACCTGCGTAATTTGCCTGGAGTTGCTAATTTCGGCTCTTGTCAAAAGTCTACCTGTAGCATGACCTAAGTACATTTGAATTTGAATATGAATGATACTGTCCCAGTTTCAATCAAGAAGGGTCCCAGGTTCTTATATAAGAGAAGAGACAGAAAAGTACTTTGTTTTTTAAGTGAAAACTTCTTTATGTAATAACTTTCTTTATGTACGAGTATGTGAGAAAAAATATACATCTTTTTAATAAAATAAGTGATAGACATAATTTTAATACTAGAAATAAAGATAAAATAGATCAACCATTTTTCAGACTATCTAAAGTAAATACATCTTGTAGGGGGTTACTGTGTTAAATGTTACAACAGAATACCTTGTGATATATTAGAATTAAATGAAACAAAAATTAAAACTCATATAAAAAGTACACTTTGTAAACAAGCATATTACAAATTAGAGGATTATATCCAAGATAAAAATGCTTGGAAACATGCTGGTCCTGCTCCATAGGACAATTTAGAATCTAGACAAAATCTTACTGGTTGCCAATTAATTGTATAATATTTTTTTTTTTTAACAGTAATTTTATATTCTGTGATTACTTGAACTCACACACTGACTTATTATTAGTAGTACTTGTTAAAATGTTAAAAATATCGTATAATTTTACAATGCTTGTAAATAAATGTGAGCACCATGCATCTATCACATAATTAATTTATGTCATTCCTTCATTTTTCATTCTTTTTACCTATCGTGGTATAGTAATCTTATTCTAGGTGCATCGTCTTCACATATAATTATATAATTAATGTATACGGGATATTGTGAAAATATTTTAAAAGAGTAACGGTGGAGTTTCTTGCCCATTCTTCTCCATACGAAAACGACCTTTTGGAATGGGCGACTAGAATCAATTATTATATATTTTTTTTGTAAATGTTGACGATCATAAGTGCCTTTTTTGTGCCTATTTGAAATAAATTATTTGACTTTGACTTTGACTTTAGGCGCGTTGAGCACTTTTTGGGTGAACAAAAATCATGGAACTCGCGTCACCGTCACCGGGGGCTTTCCATGAGCTATATGTATACTGTGAATATACTCGTATGTGTAGTTTTGGGTGAACAAAAAGCGTGAAACTCCCGTCATCGTCACCGCACGCTTTGTTTTCACTTCTATCGGCAGTCTCCAAAGACTGCCCCGCGTGTCTTTTTTTTAATGTAAGCAGCAAGCTCAGACCAAATAAATAAGGTAGACGGAGCGTACGCCAACAATGGCATTCAAATAAGTGAAGCGTCGTGTACAGAGTTGTGTGCGTGACCTCGTGTCGCAACACTTGCCATGCGTCTGTGTGCTAAGAAAAAAATGTTGCCACTAAAAACTTTTTATCCCAATTCTGATTGAATAATTATGATTATTCATGAAAAATAAATTCTTATAAATAAAACACTTTTTTACTGTTAGGTACGTTTAATAAAAAATAAAATAGACAAAATTTTAAACACCTTTGTGTTGCGTTAGTTTCCGGTAGTACTGTCTTTTTGTATCCCGACTTCTGGATATAGTATCTAGTTTTGAAATGTGATGGAATTTTATATTTAGATACTTTTCAACTACAGTACGTATTCTTGATTTCTGCTTAACCTAATAACCTCAATCCACTTTTGTTTCCAATTAAGGTCTCTTGGGAATCTAAAATTAAAACAGTTTGTTTTCAGTCGAAGTTGAGAAATAAATGAATCCAAAAATGTATTTTACATAAAACTGTAATGTTGTAAGTACTTGTTTATAGAAATAATAATAATAATCACGCGCTGTTTAATGCTATCGTCTCATATTGTATTCACGTTATACTATAACATATTTAAACACGAGTTATTTATTTAGGGATACCTATGTTTGATATTCAAAATAGATATATTTTCGTAATAGTTAGTAGTAGTTTCGTATTAGCATATTTTAACCATTACGAAAAGAAATATTAAAATTAATAATCCCAAACATTGCCCGCGTTTCGGGGAATTTGTATGCGGATATACTGGTCACACCGACGACACTATGCGAGGTTTTGTGTTCCAAAAACGCTCTAAGAAATATTTTTGTATTTATATATCAAATTAAATCAAATGAAACACTTACTAGTGAAATGTAATTACAGATGATTTTTTTTAAATTACGGAATAGTTTTTACAAGCTTTTACGACACAGGAAGGCATTTTACAACAATTTGCGATTTCAATGTTATGACGTCTAGTGCGTTCGATGTCGCGCGTCGCTCTGGAACACGTTCGGCTTCCTATTTCAAATTTGGCTTCCTTTACCCTGCTTCACTCTGAGAGCGCCGCGCTCCGTCTACCTTTTTTAATTGGTCTGAGGCAGCAAGCAACAACATTTTATTACTTTAAAAAAAATCATTTGAATAGTTTGTTCTAAATTCATTTTCCATAGCAACATACCAAAACACTGGCCAGTTACAAACTGTACAATTACATTTTCTACAACATTGCGAGCCGTTAAAAAATAACGCATTCCATACACGCCCCGACTTTGTGTGACGGACAGCGGACGGGTATAAAACCGGACCGTTTTATTGTCGCGTGGGTCCACTGTTGCACTATGACAGCCTGCCCCTTTTTGTAGTGTTTGATTGATTATCTTTTAATGCCATTGTAAAATATCACCTTCCATTTAGATATTAATTAGTGTCTTTAGAGCTCGTTACTCATAAAAGGGCGGAAGATTCTGACAGAGCGATAACAGTCGGGGATACAGGGTGGATGACCTCTTTTTCATAAAAATAATAATTTGTGAAGGTTGCCGAGCTGTTTTGAAATTAGCGAGTTGCGCATAACAGTAGTATGTATCACCCCCACGAATAATATTGGACTTGGCAGAATTTTGCTAGAAATTCTCTCAATGCTATCATATTTCAAACATGTTTTCCGACCGAAGTACAAATTGCTGTTTCACATAGTCCCGAGTCCCTACTGCATTCTCAATACAAAAGCCAAACAAACTGACGAAAATGAACCAATCCTGTCGGACAAACGGCCAATCTGTATGCTCACTCAATACGTTACCGTAGCCTACGACAAAAGTCGTATGAATACGTCCAAAATCCGCGTAAATCCAGAACAGCCGATAAAAAATCGTAGCCTTCACAGCCGGCCTTAGTGCAATAAAAAAGGTCCATTCAGCGTTCTCTCATTCGGGAATTGAGCATTGAGCTTGAGCCCCAAAATGCTGAACACAGACTCAAACATAGACGAATTTATTCATTAAGCTCGCTTCATGGCTTCAATAAATTATCAGGTCGTCTGGCACGACCCTAATTGGTCTGAATATTTTAATGGATTAATTAAATATTGGACAACTATGCCGCTGGAGATTCGCTAAGTACCTATATATATTATTTTCTCTTTCAAGTATTTAATCATCTTGGACTATAGTCATTGCTAACTTAACTACAGCTTGGTAGTGGTACATGGGTAGACTATGACTGCATGATGGCAGTTGCCAAAAGCATGTTCTCCCATACATGCCGTATGGGAGAACATGCTGTTTTACAATTACAATGTTTAAGTTTGTTCTTGGGATATATTCATCCCATCTACGGAACCCTTCATTGTGCGTGTTCCGACACACACTTGGCCGGTTAGTCTATCAGAAATTGCAATAAACTCGGATGATGTTGGATTTTGCTAGTTCATCGGAATATATTCGTATTTACTTTGACTTTCATTTGTTTGTACCTAAGCTTATGTAACATTTACCTCAGCTTTTCACTTAGTTATGGTTGGTACTTGATTTATAGAAATTGAAACCGTAATCTTTTTATTACTCGTACAATTAAAAAACCTCATTCCTCTGCTTCAACCCATACTCTTAGCAGATGGATAAAAGATGTTTTGTTCGAGGCTGGAATAGATACCTCAGTGTTCTCTGCTCATAGCACAAGACAGACATGCTGCCACATCAGCCGCTCACAGAAAAGGATTGAATATAGATTTTATTAAATCAATAGCCGGATGGTCTCAGAGGTCTAAAAATTTTGCCGTTTTTTATAATCTACCCCTTGAAACAAAAGATAATTTTAGGAAACGTATTCTTTCTAATAATCAATGTTCTTGATACCAATTCTGTACTGATTTTGACTTATAATAATATACGTATTATTAAATTATATGGTTATTTTTTTCATTATTTCGCCAAATCTTTCAACATCTACATAATCACCTAACTCTCGAAGTCCCCATTGCTGAGAGCAGTCATTTCTGCCGATCAACTAAGTAAAGTCTTACCGTGAAAACTTAGGAAAAGTGAGGTGTATGTGGCATTTTATGGACTGAGGGCTTTTTTTGTGTGGAAATTATCAAATACCTCTCCGAGGGCATGTCAGAATCTTACTGACTAAAACCCACCCGTGTTCCTTCTGTTGCCTGTACGTTGCCAGGGGCCACGGTATCCCTTTCGGACTTTCCCGCGAATGGAATGACAGCTGACTTCACACCGCCATGACAGTTTTCTGAACTTATCATTTCTTTAATAATGCCCATCTGCGGTATCTTATTTGTTTCATTACTACACAAACTATCGTTAATCCACATTCCCATCACCACCTCAAGAACATCCATCACATAATTATGACAATTAACACACAATGTAGCTCGATTTAGGCCCCATTTCAGTTTCTGATTACTTTTTATAGGGTCACGGGCACGTGGGATCAATTCTATGGGAAACCAACGAACGTGGAACAGATAATAGTACCTAATAATTATTATGGCTAAACGGAAATTTCTATGAAATCAACGATCTAGGTAGTTATTCAGTTTTGTTTTCTGTAGGTCTTTTATGAGGTTCGGAGAGGTTATGATGACAACCAGTCTTGCCGAGGAGTATCGTGTTGTGTTTGGGGTGTTATGTGTGTGTGTGCGGAGGTCAGATAGTAAAATACTGGTATTCAGCTGCATCCGGTTAGACTGGTAGCCGACAAACAAAAAAGGCTAGGCAGATTGAATTATTATAAGGCCTAACAACGATAGTGTCCAATGTTGTACGGATCATAATACTCATGAAATATGACCAACTTTTACTATGAGCATGAGGTCCTGGGTTCGATTCACAGGTCAGGTAAGGTGTTCAGAACGGCCCGGAGTTTGGAAAGCACGTTCAGCTGTTGGTCCTGCGCCTGATTTCTCTCCGGTCGTTTCGGATTGCCGTCCCATTGGACTATGAGAGTGAGGAAGGAGTGAGTGCACCTGTGTCTGCGCACACACTTGTGCACTATAATATCTCCCGGGCCGAAGGCTAGTCTCCGCTGAGATTGGTCATCATCATCATCATCATCATTTCAGCCATGGGACGTCCACTGCTGAAAATAGGCCTCCCCCAATGATTTCAAAAATTGGCCGATTGGAAGCGACCTGCATCCAGCAACTTCCTGCGACCTTTATTAGGTCGTCTGTCCACCTTGTGGATGGACGTCCTACGCTGCGCTTGCCACTACGTGGCCTCCATTCCAGAACCTTTCTGCCCCATCGGCCGTCAGTTCTGCGCGCTATGTGCCCCGCCCACTGCCACTTCAGCTTGCTAATCCGTTGGGCTATGTCAGCGACTTTAGTTCGTTTGCGGATCTCCTCATTTCTGATTCGATCTCGCAAAGAAACACCGAGCATAGCCTTTTCCATACCGCGCTGAGTGACCTTGAGCTTTCTTATGAGGCCCATGGTGAGATTGGTCGTTTTATTTAAAATACTGGTATTCAACTGCATCCGGTTGACTGGCAGATGATGACGAGAGAGGTTATGAATGAAGAGGAGGAAACCCCGCACCGATGGACAGTGTAAATAAAAGAGAAAGGACTGATTTCAGCAAAGAAACTGAACGCGATCAGCATTTCTAAAACGCGTTCAAGAGCTGTCAGTGTCAAAATTGTTATGGAGTATTGTACACTGACAGCTCTTGAACGAGTTTAGATGTGCTGAACGCGTTCAATTTCATTGGTAATATTCGCACTAAATTGTATTAGGATGATGGGCCCAAGGGAATGCTCGTTTGCCAAGATAATTTACCAACGTGGTAGGAAGTCCTTAGGGCTTATATATAATAAATTCTTAGAGCCACTGTGCAATAAAACATTACAGAACTTACTTTGTACCTAAGAATAAAATGATAACTAACAGTCTGGCTGGAGTCTGGACAAAAGGTGATACAACTCGTTTCTGAATGTAACATTTATTTAGCACGCAAACTCGGTTACATAAAAGGAGAAATAAAAAAATGCAACGGGTTGCACTCCGGGAGTGCCGGCAGAAGTGAAAACTTGAATATTAACGTTGTGCATTTTTCCGTCTTACGAATTTTCGATCAGGTCACGTGTCCTGACGCGAATTGATCATTTTTTACCCATCACAAAGAAGGGCACAACGCCGCTACAGAATTTTCACTTCAAAAACTATGAAGTAGAATTATAGAAGGCCGTGTTTGAGTGGTGGGTACAGAAATAACAAAGAATCCATCAGACCGTCCATAAATCAAGTGTCCGATATTTACGCGATTAAGTTGGTATAACCATGCAATGTCCGTCTATTCTTCAAGATATTCGCAAGAATGATAGACATATTATGGACAGACATTACTATTGGATAGCGTTCATCGAAATTCAAAGAATAAAACTACCTGCCCAACGCCTACATTCTACTAAATTGCTTATTTTCAATTTAGCAATTGGAATATACGGGCGCAAAAGTTCTTGCATTACGCTCTCACCTTTTATTTTTAATTTCGGTAAGTGCTCCACCGTTGTATTAACCATTAGATTAAATGTCTGGTCGGTACGATAAAGAGCATTATTTCTATTGGCAACAAAGAAATCCCGGAAATGGGAATGTCCAATTGCTAAATTGCAATTGAGCAGTGCAGCAATTAATTCAGTTGAATGGCCGAAGATCACAAAATGGAGGCGAAATTAGTTCTATTGATTTTTCAATTTAATGGCAGTGCCATTAAAAGTTTTGGTTTCCTAGGAAAAGCGTTTCCGTCATATAATTATAATAACCGGCCGTCATGAAAATCAGTTTAAAACCAGCGTCAGACACTAGTTGTCTGGCATTTATGCTGAACTGGGCCTATTTGTACCATTCTGTTTTAGTGTGAATATTGTGAACCTGAGTCAAATATTTTATTATTAATTCTTTTTTAAAAATGCAATTTGGACAGCCGTTATTGTGAGACCGTTCACCAAAGCGATGGAGAACTTAGGAGTTTTTTGTTTTATATTTAAAGTGTCTCAAATGGAGATTTTCTCGTTTTCTCGTTGCCAGTATTTTTTTCATTTTCATTTCTTTGATCTGGGGCCCTATTATGAACTCTTATTTCCAGGCAGTTTACGGTGTAAACAGAACTGCCTTGCAATTTCGTATTATGAACTCGTCAAACAAGCCAGTCAGTGGTCACGTGACACCCTGGCCGGCTTCTGCCCGACTATTGGCTGGAAATACCGTATTATGAACGTTCGTTTGACATTTCTTGACATATTAAAACTGATATTAAGTAACCTCACAATCCAGTCAATTTCCGCTACTTCATAGGAGTTTTTATTGAATGGTTTTGGATATTTTTGGCGAAATTATTCAGAGAAAATGTCACGTGTGACGAATATGTACCGTTCGAGTTTCTGGAAACTCCGGAAAGTGGCACTTCTGATCAAAATACCAAAATAACGGTAAAATTGAAAAACTCCTACAATGTTTCAAACTAAACATAAGTTAGGCTCCGCCGAGGGCGATAACTCTCATCCATTGAACTATAATAATTTCAACAGCCTAATAAATGGTGCACCATGATAATTACAAAATATTACCATGATAGAAAGAAAGAAAGAAAATACATTTATTTGGCACATACTAAAAGGCACACAAGTAGAAAGAGAAAAAAAAAAAAAAGATAAAAGGAAAGAATACAAAATAAAAAGTGTAAAACTGCGTTGCATGATACCGGCAGGAATGTGTGCCTCGCGGCTACGGTTATAGGTAAATATAACATGTTGAAAACTGGATATTTAGTAAAAACACTCAAAAACAATATATCAATCATATCCATTCATTATCCATATTTTTGTTTATACTCTGAAACTAGTAGGTACTTACTTGCGCAGGGACATAATACATTCTGTGTAAAAAGTACTGGGAATTGTTCAATAAAACCATTAAGTAATTTTTATACGTCAAAATTTATTTTGTCGGCTCCAAAGTAGGCCCTTTCGCTTGCAATACAGCTACGCCAGCGCTTGACCCAGTCCTCCATACATTTTTGGTAAGCTGATTGAGGTATGGTCTAAAACTCCTTCAGTGAATTTTCTTTTATAGCTTCAATCGACTCGAAACGTCTTCCTCGAAGAGGTAATTTTAGCCTCGGAAACAGGAAAAAATCAGACGGAGCCATATCATGTGAATACGGCGCTTGGTCGATGACATTTGCTGAATTTTTGGCTAAGAACTCTTGCACAATGATGGCTTTGTGTGATGGTGCATCATCATGGTGCAAAATCTATGAATTGTCGTTCCACAAATCTGGGCCGTTTTCAGCGGATATTCTCTCGAAAACGCCTCATAATGCCTAAATAATACTTTATAATCACTGTTTATCCCTCTGGAAAAAAATCGTTGTGCACTACACCGCGGTAATCTAAGAAAACTATCAGCATAACTTTCGTGGTACTTTTTATAGAGAGTATTATACAAACAATACGATAGTATTATTTTATTAATTGCAACAATAAACATTGTCCAAGAATGAAGTTGTCAAATTCCCCGTTGAACATCAAGTGGAATACGTTCGGAAAAGAGAATCTCGCGTTACAATTTACAAACACGGAAAAAATAAATAAAAATTAATTGTATAGCACAATAAACATTGCCTTCATATTTTCACCTACTTTTAGTAACTATATTAAGATATATTTATTATTTTTATCATAAAATACGTGATCTAAATAAAATCGTAACTTACCGATACATATTTATTTGTGTTTCTGAACGTTACGGCAGAGAATTTCAAGCCAGCCACAGACAAACTAGCCAGCGTGAAGTCGGTCAGAATTACCGATGTCATAATACGAAATATATCCAGCCAGTGAAATGAATTGCCTGGAACTTGCCTGGTTTTTTAAAAGTTCGTAATAGGCCCCCAGTTTTTCTTTTCGATCCTAAAGGCATGATCACGTATAATAATTACAGGGTGCCACCAGGAAACTCAAATCCGATTCGTGAAAAAAATACCTATACAACAGTAGAGAGACTGTTTCGATTCATGTATGAAATGTTTTTTTTCCATTTCTCATACTTGGAAAGTACGCTTGATCAAAACAGGGATGAAAACAGTACTCTTCGTCTCGGGAAAACGATTTCCCTTCTGTCAACATTTTTAAACTATGCAATTCATCTCCCAACTTATATACAGCTACTCTGTTAAATCGCGGCGTAAAATTGTAATTAAAAAATATTAACAAAAATTTTGTAACATCAAATTTTCTAAATTATTATTTAATTTACATATATTTAAGTTAAATATTTACCATCATCAATGATAAAAATACTGGCTGGTAGAATGCCACAGAAAAGAAACAAAAAAGGCGGGAAAGCGGCAAATCGATCTTCAGTTTTTTTTGTCGAGTGCTAAATATTTACACCAGATTATTTGTATAAAATGAGTTCATCAGATTCAGATATGGATTTGTATAATTAGGTTTTTATTTACTAACATTCGAAATGAAAAACAGTGTTTAACATCTCGTGCCTAAATAGATCCCTTTCATCCCTGGTATAATAATCTACTATTTTTACGAATCGTATTATTATGTATTTCATAGCGAAAGTTGTATAGTATGACAGATAGAATCACCCGTTTGACGGTCACTAAATCGCCACCCTGTGTAATGAAACTCTGTATAACCGACTGGAAATCAGTTGCTTCAAGTACGATGGAGACAAAAGTAAGTGAATTGGTGTGAAATACCATCACAAAGAGTTCAGAATGAAATGAGTTTTAAACACAGAAATATTAAAAACAGGAGAAGTGGCAAGGGGGCGTGTCGCCGACCACGTGGAGTTGAGCGCCTCGCTCAGGTATTGAAAAAATGGCCGTCACCGCGAGTTAGTGTGTTGTCAACCGCGAGTGTAAAAAAAACGATTATGCCGTCTTGTTAAGTGGGTTCGTGCTAAAATAGAAGCCAAAACAATTTTTTTCGAAGTCATGGCATCAGTTACCACAGGTAAATACAAGTATTTTACAATATTTGTCTTAAAAATCACGAAAAACAACAAGCCGTAAAATATATCTGAGTTGTACTACTTTATTTTTGTTTTCCTATATTATCCCGATAATATTACTTTTGCATTAAATACATTGCTCTTTTACAACCACCTCAGTCTGTCACTGAGTGACTGAACAAGCAATGTAAATCTGACATAACGAAACCTCAATAAGCCGTAATGTCGCATGGTGCGTCCGCTGCTCTGGTCCGCCGTATTTGAGCGCGAGCTAGTGATGTGCTCGTGGAGGTCTGACAAAGTCTATCGACAAGTAAGTCAACTGCGAATTGTTATATTACAATTTCATTTAATTGATTTTTCTTCAATTTGTTAACTCTTGTAATCCGGTTGGAAGGCCGATGTGGTTCTATGCATTTTTACCCATTTTTACTATTTTACAGCGTAATAGACAAATGCGTAACCAAATATCGTGAAGTAAGTTCAATAATGGTGCCGATTCTGTTGTTCACAAACTAAACTAAATTTAAGTTCAGTGCATCTTTTTCTTTCTATTTCATTAAGAAAAGGACAGAAGATACATTTTAGTTTAGTCCTGTCAAATTAATCAGCGCCTGACGTAAATTGACGTAATTTTAGTGGGCAAGTTTTTAATCACGTCAAAACTTGTATGGATTAGTGTCAGGGGCTGATTAATTTGGCAGGACTAAACTAAAATGTATCTTCTGTCCTTTTCTAAATTAAATAGAAAGACAAAGATGCAATGAACTTAAATTTAGTTTAATTTGTGAACAAGGGAATCGACACCAATGTTTAGTTTAGTAATCTATGGAATGTCCTTGTGTTTGAATTATGAGATGTATTGCCTTAGCCTCAAGTTACTTCGTCATTTGTTATGGTTATGGTATTTTACTGAAGTGTTCATAAATGCACCATTAGCTTTGTATGCATTATAATAATCAGCATCATAATATGATGCTGATTATTATTATGAGCATGCATGACGTCACAATATGGCTTCAAACCCTCTTTAGAAATTCTGCGGCATAATACATAATTATGACTATAATATAGTTATAATTATGTATTATGCCGCAGAATTTCTAAAATAAACAATTATAATATGAAAATTAATTTAATAAGGTTATTATTAAAGATTTGGCAATGGGTCAACATTCATGCTATTTATTTCTTATGCATGCGTGTGTGTTATTGTCACATAAACCCCTAGTTACTAAAGAAAGAAGAATTTAATTTCTTAAAAATATGGGTTTTTTAAGAGCCTGCAAACTTACAAGTTTATGATTAGCTTCGTATACCTATATATGTAATTCAGTAAGTCACTAACAAATTGTAATTGTACCGTTTCAGTTTCCCAAAAGAAGCAAGTAAAAAAATCAATGGATTGATGCCATAGGAAGGTCAGCTAACTGGTTCTCTACAAAAACGAGAATCTCTTTTTTGAACATTTTATGGCATCATAATCATATAAAGTTATACTACGTGGAGCAGGACGCTTAACATTTCTTAAAACCACGTAAAGAGTGTCATGTTCTTTACCCGTATACAAAAAATCAATCAAATCCAATGAATACTTTAGCCACAGGAAATTATTTTTCATTTTCTTATTTTTCAACATGATGTAGATCTGAGTCCGTAATAATAGGTAAACATTGTAAGGTCAAGAACCTGTGCAAAACGTACGATTCTATCCTCTACGTCTCAATATGCTTGAGAGACAGAGAAAGGTGTCATACGATTCCACTCTGACGCGCCCCGCCCAGTCCCACAAAATAATACTACAATTAGAAAGAAAAAGAAATATTACTTACGCAAATTATGCATTAGTGGTGCATAGACAATTGCGAGTGTGTGTGTGAGCGGAATTTTTTCGGCAAAAAGTCTCGGGACTCGGTCAGTGTCAGTGCAGCGGCTCCCTTTGAGGAGCGCACACCGCTACTTTGTTTATTACGAGACGAGCCGCGCGCGCATTGTCGTGATTTTGTGAAAAAAAAAATAGTTGTTATTTGTGATTAAAGACGATTTAGTGTGACTTATTGTTCAGTGTTAGTTAATTAGGTATCGATGTCGCTTGTGCATAATGAACAACGGTGGAAACCTTGAAAATTTAAAAATTTGGCTATTGATGTAAATTCTGATTGTGATGTGATATTATGTGATTAATTATTCAATCAGTGATCTTTTAATTAACAACGCGCAACTTAGTGAGTTTATGCCGCTAATTTGTTGTTCTCCGACTAAACTACCTACCTACCCACGTCCACCTACGCCCCGCACCGCAGCGCAGGCGCCGCCCCCCGTCGCGTCCCGCATCGGGCCGCGCAACAGGTTAGTGACTTTTCGTAGTTAAAGCGTGTTTACTTTTTATGCAGTTGATTCTTCAACTGTCATCGCTCCGAGACCTTAAGTCGTGCTGTTACTCATTTCGTTTCGAAAAATTAATTATCGGCTGTCTATACTTTTTCTTTTCCGCTAAACATCAGTCTTATGTAGTGTAAATCCACTAATAATTGTTTTCGGTCCTCCACGAAGTGTAATACAAGATATAATAATTATCGAAAAACATTTCAAAAGTGCCATATCACAGTGACTAGCCCGCGAGTGTACGGAATCCTAGCGGTTGTGTTAACTGCCATAACGGCCATAGTCCTGCGTACGCGCATCATATATCGCTACGCAGTCTGCAGTGCTACCAACTTTCCGACGACAAAGTGGGCGCGAGCGTTCCAGCGACGGATATAGTGTGACCAAGTGCATCGATCGCGACTGGTGGCGCCACCCCAACCGTTGAATTATCTGTTTGTTTGTGTTGGTGTCTGCATCGTTGCTCGTGCACCCCAAACCAACTCTTCATAAAAGTTGTTTATAGAAATTAGCTGACCTCTATCAACTGCCCAGCTAGCCGTTTAACTCTTTACGGGTACTTTTTACGTTTTTACGGATTTTGACCCGGTTGGCTAACCATGCCTCGCGTAACCCGCTCGCCCCCACAGGGCCCCCCAAAAGCCCTTGTTCTATTGGAGACGCAATCGGAACCCGACCTTTCTCCTGCCATGTTGGCCTCGGAAAGTAACACCTTTGATTCGGTAAATATTACCACAAGGTCAAGCAATAAGCGTTTTCGAGGCGACGACAGCTGTACAGAGCCGGATAGTTTCGGAGAATTAAAGAGCATGCTGCAGTCTTGGAAGGCCGACCAGGATAAAATACTTAATAAACTAGTGACAGATGTCTCAGAAGTAAGGCAACAGAATCGCTCTATTCAGAAATCCTTTGAAGAGATTGAAAAGTCTATTAAATTCTTTAATACAGAATACGAAGTCATGAGGACTCGCATAGATGCTGTGGAGGCGGAGCATAGGGAATATGTGCAGCGCTTCCATGAATTGGCCAGCAATAATAATTGCGAGCACAAGGTGGCCATACTTGAAGCAAAAATTGACTCCATGGAACAGCAGGCACGCCAGTGCAACATTGAGATTTGCAATGTTCCCGAAAAGCGTAATGAAAACCTTATAACCATTATGGAGTCAATAGGTAAAGCCATTCATTCGCCGGTGCCGCAAAGTGAAATCGTGTCAATACATCGAGTCCCACATGCACAGCAGCAGGATAGCAAGCCTAAGAACTTAATTGTAAAGCTCAGATCGCGGATCGTTCGTGACAATATACTCGGCGCCTACCGTAACGCGAAGAGTCTCAAGTCAGATCAGATAGGAATTCCAGGCGCTTCTACAGTATCTGTCTACTTGAATGAGCATCTAACCCTGAAAAATAAGGCTTTATTTCGTGAGGCCAAAGTACTCGCCAAAAAACATGGATTTAAGTATGTTTGGGTCAGGAACTCGACAGTGCTTGTTCGTGAGCGGGATGGAGACAAGTCATTTGCGATTCGATCCGCTGAAGATCTCAAAGGGATCACTGCTAGCGCGAAGATCGGTACCGAGTACTCAACTTAGTGACTCATTGTGCGCTGCTTTTTTGATGTTTTTTGGATTCATGTTTTCCTTGCGCTTGTTGCTTTTATGTATGGTATGTGTTCTGATCTACCTAGTTTCCTCGGAGCTATGCGTGTACTGCTGTCTTTTTTCAACTAGTCATATTTGCTTGTTTTCGTGCTATATGCAATCAATAATTGTTCCAATGTTATATTTCCTCCAGTTACTTAAGCGTGTGTTGATACAATTTTATATTTTAATGGCTAAGCACCTGCATAATGCTCTACATAATGTTGCAATGGACCTCAAATTTGGAATCACTTTTCTGGTATCATGTATAGAAAATAAGTATTTTAAATATTATTACTATTATAAGATTTTGATTATTAATGGCTACTAATAACATTGTGATTTATTATCAGAACTGTAGAGGTGTCCGCACGAAGTTACACACACTGTGCATGAATATTATGGCGTGTTCCTATGACGTCATTATACTGACGGAAACCTGGCTTATTCCCAGCATCCAGGATAGCGAATTTATTGACGATCGTTACGTGGTCTTCAGATGCGATCGTGATCGTTCTGTGACAAATAAAGCGGACGGAGGGGGAGTTCTAATAGCTGTTTTACGTGAACTGCGTCCTACCAAGTTACCGACACAATTCGTTCGGGCAGAAGTTGAACAAGTCATTGTCCAACTGCCTGCTTCCCAGCACAATAAGCGCAATATCATCAGCGCTGCGTACTTGCCACCGCGAACGCATGAAGTAGTATATACACATTACTTAGACATGCTGCAAGACTTAGCTAACGATCCCATTACCGACTCTTACTTTTTTATCGGTGACTTTAACCTACCTGACATTGACTGGTTGGACCACGGGAATCATGCAGTTGCACAAGCTTCGAACACAATCGGACGAATATTATTGAATTTCATTAATTTAATTGGTGGTTCACAATTCAATATTACAAAAAACAAATTAGGTCGAATACTAGACTTGTTTATCTCAAACGTAGACTGCCAGTCCGTATCATGCAATGCTCTCCTTGACCCCGATGGTCATCATCCAGTTTTTTCTGTATTGACTTGTCTGAATACGCATTACACTCCACTAAAACACCGCTCGGTTCGTAGACATAACTTTCATAAAGCCAACTACGATAATATAAATTCTGACCTGAGTAAAATTGACTGGAATTTGGTCCTATCTCACCTTGACCCTGATCAAGCTGTTAACGTATTTTATGAGAAATTGTACGGTACTATCAAGTCACATGTTCCGCTTACTAGAATAAGAAACTCAAGTTTTCCTATCTGGTTTACACCCTCTCTCATAAGAATCTTTAAAACAAAAGAACGGGCTTGGATAAGATGGAAGAAGTACAATAATCAATCTGACTACTTTAGGTTTTCTAACTATCGCAAGCTTTTCCACGGAGAATTGCTTATATGTTATCGGAAATATATTGATTCGGTCGAAGACGGCATCACTAAGAATATAAAACATTTCTGGTCCTACATCTCATCTAGAAAAGGAAAAGCTAACTATCCGGCTAGTATGTATTTCAGAAGTGTTTCTTCAGATGACCCCACGCACATTTGCAATCTATTTTCATCTTTCTTTTCTTCTGTCTACGAACCCTCTACTTTGGACCCCGTTACATGGCAACCACCCGATCACTATGCTAATGGCTCGTCTTGCATTGCAGAAATATGTTTATCCATGGAAGTTATACGCGCGGCTTTAAAATCTTTAGATTCCTCTAAAGGGGCTGGACCTGACGGCTTACCACCTAGCTTTTTCATAGGAACACGTGATAGCTTGTGTACTGCACTGTATATAATTTTTAATAAATGTCTGCGTGAGGGAGTCTTTCCTGCAATTTGGAAACGTGCGTTTATAACCCCTGTGTATAAGAGTGGTGACAAGAATAATGTAGAGAATTATCGCCCCATCTCTATCCTCTCTACGTTGTCTAAGGTTTTTGAACGTCTTGTGCATGGCGCCGTGTACCCCCACATTCATCAGCTTATTTTACCCCAGCAACACGGTTTCGTCAAACGTCGTTCAACCACAACTAATCTGTTAGTATTTACCAACTACTTGTTTGAAAGAGTGGATCAAAAAGTTCAAGTGGACGCGGTGTACACAGACTTCCAGAAGGCTTTTGACAAGGTGGACCATACACTGCTCTTAGAAAAAATAGCGTTCAACGGAATACGTGGTAATTTGCTTAGATGGTTTGTGTCATATATTTATAATAGGTCCCAAAAAATTGTGGTTAATGGTTACGAGTCAGACCTTATAGTTGTTACGTCTGGCGTGCCACAGGGATCCATTTTGGGCCCTCTTCTCTTCATTATATTTATTAATGACATTAAACAATGTTTTATCAACTCTAAGTTTTTAATGTACGCAGATGATATAAAAATTTACAAATCTTGCAGGAATATACAAGACTGTCTTCTTCTTCAAGAGGACCTAGATAGGTTGTACACATACTGTGAGAACAATAAGCTCTTTCTCAGTCTACCCAAGTGTCATGCGATCTCATTTACCAAAAAGAGAATTAAAATAAACTTTAATTATTCAATTAATAACGCCCTCTTAAATGTAGTTAGTTTTGTTCGTGACTTAGGTGTTACACTGGATGACAGTTTGCACTTCGACAAACACGTTGACAATATAGTAAACAAGGCGTATCAGATGTATGGTTTCGTCATGAGATCATCACGTGACTTTGTGCGGCCCTCTACGTTCTTGCTGCTTTATAAGGCTTTGGTACGATCCCAGTTAGAATATGCCGTCCCGATCTGGAACCCTTTCTATGACAAATACGGCACTAGAATTGAAAGTGTACAGAAGAAGTTCTTACGGTGCATGAACTATAAGTGCTTCCGGTCAAAGGTTCCTTACGTGCAGCTATTGAAGCGGTATGGCGTACTAGATTTGGGATCTAGGCGGCTGTTACTTGATGTCATGACACTACACGGCATATGCAGTAACAAATTTGATTGTATTGATCTCACAAACAAATTGTGCTACAAGGTACCCAGAAGTGTTATTCGAAGGGGGGTCCGTGTCCCTCAACTATTCCATACAGACATTTGCAGGACTAACGCTGGGGAACGTGCACCTCTTCGTCGCCTTGTTGACTCCTACAACACGCATTTTGTTGAACTGGACATATTTTGTTTATCGAAGCTAGCATTTAAGAAAATGGCTATGGATATTTTGTTTAGCGAGTAATTTTTGTTTTTGTTGAGCTAAGCTAAGTACCTAACATAGTTATACTATTGTGGCAGCGACTATTATTTTACTTAAATATTTTCTTTTTTAAATGTATTTAGCACTTCTAACCTTAAGTTAAAACGTGGACAATGGTGTGGGTTACGTGCTTGTTCGATCCTAGTTTAAGTATTTTTCTGTAATTTGTAGCATGTAACTGTTTTTTGTCCCTAATAAATAAATAAATAAATAAATAAATTCTGCTATTTATTATGTTTGAAAATTGCAATTTTTCAATTTTCCATTAACTACTAATCTTCGTCTTTTAAAATGTTTCTATGGACTAGTACTGTGCTTGTTTTAATTTAATGTCGTAAGTCCAGATCCACATTGTATATCGTAGTTACGTGTCGTTTGATTTGTAATTGTTTTTAAAATATTTTTATTAACTAATTACATAATGTTTTGTTGCTTTCATATCGTCTTCTATAAAGTAAACAAAAATGTTTACTTTATTTCCAAAACCTTTATAGTAAATTTATCGATATATTTATCGATAACTCTTCGATTTAGTCAAGCACTATGTCGTATCCGCCCCCGAGTCCCGACAACACACAATGATAATTGTTTTAGTGTGAGTAATTATACGGAAAAAGTACGCTGTGTTTTAAATAATAAGGTTTATATTTAAATGACTGAGTTATCGATGGCGCGTGTGTGCACTTGTTCGTAGTATTGTTTTGACAGAACTGTGTGTGCAATATTAGCGTTAAGGAGGGGTAATTGTGGCTTCATCGGTTTTCTATACATTTTGAACTCTACGCCATATCTCCTTCTTTATTATATCTATGGTTTTAAATATGCATCCAATACTTCCGATGACACTTACAAAATGTGAAAATTAAGATCAATATAAAAACAATTACGAAAGATACAAAATAAGGCAACGCAAACACAATGTACAGATAGCACAAAAACTAGAACCAACAAATTATTCGAAGACCTTTTTATTTTAGGCCACGTTAGTCCAAAACGGCGTGTTCGAAACAATTATAAGGACCAGAAACAGCGGAGCAGAATTCGCTAATTCGATTAACACAATCATAGCGATGCTCGTGACCTAATCACCGACAATATGAGCTTCATTGGACTAATTTAGTGAGTTCGCTTGGTATGTGCCACTCCACTGATGGCCGGTACAGATTTAATATTTGAACTTGGTGTTTGTTGACCTACTAACGGCTTTTATGCTTTTACTGCCCCATTGCTTGAAAACCTTAAATTAGCATGATGGTCAAAAACATTTAAATACTAAAAAGCTGTTCTAACAACTCTTCAACCACAAATGGGGCCTCCTTTAGTGGTTTAAGACTTGACTCCACTCAAACAACTTTTTTAGAAGCTGATTAGTGACCAGAGCTTAACCTCTCCTGTCCAATGCTGACAAGGAGCATTCGGAATCGACTTGAATTTGGGTTGGTTCTAGAATCTGCAGCGAATGGCCGCCAGCAGATTATCAAAAGACATAAGACATGGCTCCATAACATTCGGGGCGGAGAAGTAGGATTTTGTGTCGATCTGTGCAGAGCCAGCTTTTTTAACAGGCTGAAAAGGGAGACTCCTTTTCATCCTGTTATAATACTACATGTAACAAATTACAATTCTGATGATCTTACTGCAATAATACACGTCGTTTCTTAAGTAATCATATTGTCTTCTTGATAACGTCGACATGCACAAACGGCTCATTGTGTGATCTTGGACAATAACCCATTGTTGAGTTGGACTGAATCCCAAGAAATTTTGATAAAATGTATAACTTGCTGTGGAAGAAGAAATACTATCAGATTTTGTTTTTCGAGAAAAAAGATGTTCAGTCACTGGTTTTTTTTATTTATTTATTAAATAATTTACTTTGTATGATGTTGCCAAGTAGGATGTGTTTGTCACACATGCGCTAATGACAAGCATAATAGCACTATGTGCTGTTATTATAATTAGGAAACGTCCAAACGAAGCCGTGTTCCTAGGTTCTGACGGTTTCATTTGTGCCCATATAGGTTTAAGTATCTGAAGCTAGCAACTAGACGTAGAAATTAAATACCCCACAATAGTGTCAAGACAAAAAGCCCCGGAACGGGGTCCTGCCTGGCGACTCCCTAAATCTTAAGAAATACTTAATCATGTTCAGTAAGAAGCAGTTTAGAGTTGGACGCCGAAGAGGATGACAATTTACGAGCTCGCTTCGCTAGCTATAATCTACATTCTCAAACTTTCTGCATAAGTTGACAAAGGAACTCCTATTTATGTATGACTTTAAAATAAAAATAAAACTTATGTACCTACACAAGGCAGTGTACTTAAATTTTCGAGCACTCTTGAATTATATATTCTTCTAACTCTCAAACTTGTCTGCATATTTAAGTCGACAAAGCAACTCCTATTTCCGCATGGATTTTCTATAGAAAACTAACCGTGAATTCCAAGACGAGGTGCAAAGAATTTCGAGCAGCCTTGCTCGTTCCCCTACATTCTTGCTTTTCCTTGAGGAGACGAAAATGCACAATTTAATTCACAATTTTAATTTCAAATGTCAAAAGTAGTAATTGTGAGATAGTACTGAATGAAGTGAAACTAGAATTTGTCGATAAAACTGTTTTCCTGGGGATCACGCTTGGCTCAAGGCTACAATGGGGTCCTCATTTAACATCTCTTGCAGGACGGCTGAGTTCGGCAGCATATACTGTCAGAAAAATTCGTCAGTTTACTGATGTAGATACCGCGAGGCTAGTCTATATCAGTTATTTTCATAGTATCATGTCTTACGGTATTTTACTGTGGGGACGGGCTGCAGACATCGAGCCTATTTTTATTCTGCAGAAAAGAGCGATCAGAGCCATATATTATCTCCGCAGGCGCGACTCTCTTAGGGAACTGTTTAAGGATATTTACATCAAGCTCGTACCTTGTCAATATATCTATGAAAACATTATGTACGTAAGAAAAAAATTACATCTTTCTAATAAAAGAGTTGATAGACATAATTACCTATAGTACAAAAAATAGGGACCTATTAGTACAACCAGGTTTCAGACTGGCTAAGGTAGACTCATCTTTCATGGGGTACTATTTAAAATGTTACAATAAAATTCCTCCCCACATACTTCAACTGATTGAGACGAAATTCAAATCTTTTATAAAACGCACACTATGTAGGCAGGCATATTATAAGTTGGGGGATTACATCACTGATAAAACTGCTTAGCTTATTGCTGGTCCTGCTCCACAACCATAACTAATTGATTAACATTTTGAAAACACTGTTGGAGCTGCTGAAGATTGTAAGACAATCTTTGTATTGTATAAACTCAATCTCCTTTGTATTATATAATTGCATAGCACGGGTGTGAGTACTATGTACTAAAGAGCTACCATTTACCGGGTAATATGTATTTCATTGACTTGAATGTGCCCTGGCGGCTGTGAGTAGGTATGTCATGCTCACTCAGATGTCTCGCTGATGGTGGCGCGTGTGTTGGAGCATTTAGCTCCCTTCAAAATGGTTGAGGTGAATGGTGCTGACCCTTGCGTCATGTTCGTGAACGGGCGCCGTCAGTTGGGACTGGTCACCTCTTAGGTGCAATGGCTTACTTTAATTTATTTTAAGTTTTTGAATGATTCTTTATTTTTTCTTTTTATGACGGACGCTTTTACGAACGTGCACGTCTTTCTACATTGTTCTCACATGCATAACTTCAAAATGAATGATGTAACCAATATTTTGTATCAAATTATTGATTAAAAAGAGTGTCCGTTTCTTGCCCGTTCTTCTCCATACTACGCTTTGGAATGGCCAACTAGCTTCATATTTTTGACTGACCGACCCCTTGACAATTCAAAAGTGCCTGTAAATGGTTTAATTGAAATAAATGCTTTGAGTTTGAGTTTGAGCACCTCCGTGAAAAAAAAAACCTGCCCGTTGCGAGGTCCATGGTGAAAGTAGACTATATATATATATATATATTTATTTATTTTCATTGAATGAACAAGTCTCGGAAAGATTGAATAAAAAAAATGCTGGCAAACTGTTAGTTCCTCCTCAGAGACTGCATCTCTAGAGTAGAAATGCCAGTTGTATGACGATCAAAATTTATAATAAATTACCATCTGCGTTCAGAATGTTACCAATAGATAAATTTAAATGTAAAATGTTTGCTTGGCTATTAGAGATGTGCTTTTATTCAGTTAATGAATTTTTAAATCATACTTTTTGACATTGTAATGAATTATATACTTATGTTATTAGTATTTTGGCATAATATCTATAATTATTACTTTACTATAGAGCTTATATTTTGGACATAACATTGTATATTTTAACATTTTAATTATATTTTCTGACATTGCAATTAATCTTAATATCACTGTATTACTTTGACTTTAGAATTTGTATTTTGGACATAACTAATTAATTTTTATTTTTATTTTACTTTTTAATTAACTTAGTGATGATTTGAATGTGCTTAACTTTTTTTTATATTTCTACGCCAGCAATGGTAGTATGAGGAACATGTATGTGGAACATTATTAGTGTAAGATCTCAAAATATCATATACTTGGAAATAAATACATTTATTTATTTATTTATAATTATGCACGTTATACCTACTTGTTTTTTTTTTTGTTGCTGTCATTATATTATGTTACTAGAAATATCTCGTAAACTGAGAAGACCGGGGGGCCTCATTTTGTTTTGCAGCCCCGGGCTCGCGACAGGCCACCACTGATTGGAGCGTGACCCCGACTATTTGACCCCCTCCCTGACTCGAAGGCTGGATCCGCCCTTGTTATAGGTTAGGTTTTGTTCTGTTTCTCTTTAAATACGTATTCATACAAAAACAGAACGAATAGGTAATAAGTACTTTGGTAAGTACCTAATAGCAAAAGCTGAAGGTTAATATGCATCGAAAAGTTCCTGTAACGACTGAATTTGACTTCGCTTCCTAAGCGTAGGCCTATGACAGATTCATTAATAATTTAAATCCATGGCAAATAACTAAGTACCTAAGTACCTATTTTTTTATAAGAGAAATTAAAGCTGTTATGTTGTTATATTCCTATGTTTTTTAAACTAATCTAAGACTCCACTAACTTAAATCTAGTTGTTGAGGACCGTCGTCATGC
Organism: Xanthia togata; assembly: GCA_963853775.1. NCBI lineage: Eukaryota > Metazoa > Arthropoda > Insecta > Lepidoptera > Noctuidae > Xanthia > Xanthia togata. The sequence continues at coordinate 8,251,396 of OY970811.1, forward strand.
TGGTTATGGAGAAGGTCTACTGATCCATTCTTAAGAACCGTGCAGACCGGCGCGACACGACTCTAACAAAACAATTTCTCAGAAAACTTCACGGTAGAATAATTACCGGTGTCACGTCTAGGTTGCACGAGCCTTTAATCATCAAATTAATTATTGTCGGCAACGGGTTTTGTACTATTGTCTATTGACCGCTGTTGAATAGAATGAATAGGTAAGTACTAACAAGTGGTACCCTCTTCTGAACTCCTGGTCAGAAGAGGGTAGGAAAATGTACGAAAGTCTTTTCGAGATGAGACGCCTCCATTAGTGGAACCCTGATAGAATAGACTGTCATTTATATTTGCAAATTATTAAGTTAAAAAAATAAAATAAAAACCTTATTTCGGGCAACAGTGATCCATAATGTGTTAGTATTACAAAACAACTTATATTCAGTGTTAGTAGTATTGATTTAAAATATTTGAAATACACACTACTGTGAGTTTCTTTTAACCATATCGACTTTACGTATCGATCGCGTTCGGCGCTCCGATTGGCCCTTCACCAGTGAAGGCCAGTGAAGGGCCAATCGGAACGAACGCGGTCGATGCATAAAGTCGATATGGTTAAAAGAAACTCACACTTGGGTGACTTGGGCCTCAGACCAGGAAACATGTTTACTACAAAAGGTCTCATATTTAGAGTATAGCTCTATGCCACAAGCTCTTAGGATAATAGTTGCGACTACCTCGCACTCTGCTTAGCAGCGACGCTGTTTTTTTACGAATTATGCCATATATAAAGCCATCTGGCTTTCAAGCCATAATTCGTAAAAAAACAGCGTCGCTGCTAAGCAGAGACACACACAGATGTGTGGGTCTTAGCGAACATTTCCGAGGCGCTGCCGAAACGGGGCAGCAAATCCCGCCAGCGAACTCTTGGTGTAGTTGACCCAAGGATTGCCCGTAAAAAAGCTCTGACAGTAGTTCTTGAAAAGAGTAATTTTTACTTGGTCAAAGCACCGAGCAAATGTACGGGCCAACATGTTGCCTCCGACCGCTAGTGCCCTTCGCTCCCTCTCAATGTCTATATCATCCCTATGGTCGTTAGTGACGAAATACCCAAGAATACCTACCTACTTAAATTTAGGCACTGTTTAACGGGAGCCCATTCAACCTGGGCAGAATCGGGACACCCACCAGCGGCCTTCAAAATCATATATTCACTCTTGGTGACATTTTAAATCATACCGTGTGAGGCAGCACAAGTCTCACAAACTTTAAGCAATTCTTTGATTGCCCCAGCAGTTGGGCCCTGTAGGTAATCTGTGCCAATAGCACCATATCGTCCGCGTAGTTGATTATATTGACGCTCACTCCATTTACTCGACATCCAATGCTCATGTTACTGAGCTCAGTGATGAGGCCATCAACATACAGATTTAAAAGCCTAGAGGCTGTCAAACCCCCTTGACTTTTTAATAAGTAACTATGGATGAAATTTGGCAATATATTCCTACATCCACGCGGGCGAAGCTGCGGTTATAAATAAAACTATCCGAAAACATGAACAAAAAAAATACTTTGGCCTCTGCCATTTTCATTCTTCTTGACCTTTTATCTAATTCTTAGAAACAAATTAGGCAAAGTTGTGCCATTATCAGTAATTCTGACTCAATACGAATTATTATCGGCTTCGCTATCGAGTTGCCAGGTTTGTGGGAACTTCGAACATTACATAAATATCTATTTTGTTTGTACTTCTAACGATATCATGGCTCGCGATAAGGGCATTATAGCTTGTCCACTCTGAAATGACGCGATCCACTACCGCATTTTACGCAAACGGTAATGCGGTAATGGGAGTGGGGCGCGTCATTTCAGAGTGGACAAGTCTTTACCGCGTTATTTCGTATATATTTTATTACTTCTTCTTCGTTGTCATGTAGATGACGTGACAGTGTATTTTTTGTTGGCCTAACACTTCGCTACTCTCAGGGGTGGCAGCGCAGAGCTCGCAACTTTGGCTGCATTTTTTGGGGCACAGATAAGAGGAGGGACTTACGTTTGCGCTAAAGCACACATCCACACTACTGCCGTACCGTCTAGCTAGCTCCATATTTTTACAACATATTGAAATATTTTTTTTGCTGTCTCTACCAGACCTGGGAAACAAAGAATACTCATCTTCCTCACTGAATGGTTATTTTATGCTCTTAATGGAAAAAGTGCGTTTGAATAAGTAGATGAGCTCTCTGCTCGAGGATCAATACTGCCCCTGTAAGCCAAAAAGTGATGGTAACTCAACAATTAATGTTCATCGTCAAATCTAATCAGTGGTTTAGATCAATACCGTTTGTTAATCATATGTATTGTGAATGGTACCTAATTGTAATTAATATTTAATTTTAGACTAATTGGGTCATAAAATATCAAAACAATAACTTTGTAAACGAGCACAATCGGTCTCCATGCGAAAACATAATTGAGCTGTAGGTACGTTAAGTTTTTTAACTATTCGATCGATAAAAACAAAAAGTAAAACTCGTTTACACGACGCTAAACTAATTTCTGGAAGCAGAAAAGTTACACGGTCTCGTTTATCGATAATTAACAGCTTGGTTTAATTGAAAACAATATCTGTTAGTTTGTAGCCGTCATGCTTTTGCTGCACCGCAAATTGTTGATTCTAATCGTTTTTTTTTTAATGGCTGTCTATGATGGCTGCACCTAGAGTAGTGATGTGATACTTAGTAATTAACTTGATTATAAGGACGATATCTCCATAAATATAATTTAAGCAGTTTTTTTTATTAGATAAACGTAAGTACACTTATAACAGGTAAATGTTTTCGGCGATGGTGTCAAGATTTCATTTAATAAAATTCAATAATTCTCGTTAATAGTTAGGAAGTTCCTATCTAAAATGTAACTGCAAATTTGGACCAAAACTGAGAATTTTTTACTTTAAATAAATCAAAACCGCATTACGCTTGACAGGTAAAGCGTCGTGCATAATGGTGCAACGCGACATTGGCAATTGTTCTAGCGTGAAGTTTTCTTAGAAATTGTATTGTTAGTCTGCACGAGGCTTAATTTTCCTTACCTTGCTCTTCATGAAACCACAATTTTATTATATCAATATAAAATCTGCTGTTTCATACTACGCAACCGTAATTACTATCATCAATACTGCACTATAAAGTAAATAATTAATTTTTTAAAAAGAATAATAAACGAGTTAGTCGATCTTATAATAATATCACGCACCCGCATCTCTAGCCGATATGCACGGCCGAGCGTTTTATTTCAAGTCAATATCGTTTCAGTAATTGGACATTATTTTTAATTTGGAACGCAGTCGGGCATCGAACTCCTAACCGAAGCTTGCTATGCACGTAGCTATCGACACCTTAACCAATGGCGTTTTATGGTATTCGAATTTCTGCAACGACATCGAAGGAATTGATTCTTCTTTCCATTGCGAATCGATTAGGATGACCGTTCAAAAAAAGTGGTTGTTTTTTTAAAATTCTCTATGCGTTCTTTGTTCAACCAGGCATTACATAGGTAGGTACCTATTTGGAAATCGAATCGGTTACTTCTGCTTTTGATAGGTAGGTATGTACCGAAACCGATTGAATTTAGTATTACAATACGGAATGGCAAAACGTGAAAATATTAAACAAAATAATTATTTGACAATAAAGTTATTTTTGTTCAGATCAATTTAATTTAAGTCTTGGCAAAAAAACGAATAAGTTGTAATCTGTGGTTAGGATTTCTAAAGTTATTGCTCCACCACAGATTACTCTTTAAGTTTCGTCTAGCCGATTTCTACAAAGAGTTGGTTTAGTCAATAGTGCAACTTTTAAGAAGCATGGTAAATAATAAAAAGCAAAGAGAAATTATTACTTACTTGTGATTTATCAACCTCACAATATTTAGAAAAAGAAATTTTAAAAGTAGCTACTAAGCAAGCACTTTTTAATTTATGTACGGAAGTATATTTCATGTACTTACTTAAGTAGGTAAGTAGGCACTTACGTTTTCAAGTTGTTTTTGAATATGACAGACGAAAGAAAAATTTTAAGTAGGTACTCTACTATTATTTACTTATTTTACAAAATACAAAACAACTTGAATAGAAACATTCAAATCCCAGTTTAACAAAAAGCTGATGATAATAAGTTGTTTGAAGACGTTTCCCATGGCGGGTTCACACAAGCCGTCACACCCCGTGAGCAATGGAGCTATATCTGCCTACTGCTCAAATTGCCTACGGGGTTGGCCGGCCTTTGACCCCGCGTAGTATTGTAGGTGCAGCTCATGTAGGTACCTACTGCAGGTAGTCCCTTGAATATTGACATTCAATTCTATTCATGACTATGTCTGTCCTTGGATGACGTCAGATTATGTAATATGAATGCTACGGGAAGTTATAAATTATGGAGATTTATTGCCTTCTAAAATTCAATAAAGGTCTGACTTATTGTTTCATTCGACTTGTACCTATTTATTTAGCCATCGCAAAGCGATCCAGTTGTTTTTTTTTAAATATTACACACGAAACGAATAATTTTAATTGCTAGGTTTATAATCTGAATCCAGATACTTATCAAGCACAGTTGCAATCAAATCATGCACAGCAACAAAAAAAAAAGTTCCTTACTTAAAAGTTTACGTAACTTTAAAAAAAAAGGACAAAAAAGCAATATGGCGCCGAGCAATTTGACAGATGCTCTCCATAATTTTAGCTTGCAGTAATAATGCATCGGCATCAAAACATCTGCTCCCGCGAAATATCAACATTTGCATCTATAAACGACCGGCAGGTGTTGACAGCACGCGTCGACCAATTTATTTTTCATCTTAAAGAATACCATTTTTGTAATTTAAGTAAAAACAGCCAATAATGTAGCCTTTTAATTCAATATGAAAATTACATTTAGGACGGAGCAATACATTTCATAATAGGTCAAGTTCATTACTTTTAAAAGGTCCTAATAAGTTATCTATACTAATGTTATAAAGTTTGGTTGTATATTTGTTCGCGAGCAGAAGCTATTAAAATATAAGAGTAGGGAAGTTTGTTGCGCCACTTCTTCCCAGCAAAAGCACTAGGAAGTGGTGAAGGGTGGGACTGTCTTATTTATGTAATTTTGACGTTCGAACAGTGCTGATTCTCAGCCTAGTTTGAATAAATGACTTTTGAATTTTTTGAATAAGGAAAGGTTTATGAAGTTAAATAAGACAGAGTGTGTTCATTATCGCTACAGGCGTACTATAAGTTTTGTAAACGAAATACCTACAGTTTACGTGTGTTTGTGTGTTTCAGTTTACATGTAGGTAATATCTATTAATATCTCTGTGATCAGATCACCAATCAACTATTAATTTAAAGTGCATCTTAAGTTTACATAGTAAGTAGGTACACAACCAAGAGAGTATTAATAATTAAGAATCGCGGGCCCTGATCCCTCATCAGGGCCCGCGATTCTTCATACAAACGTATTCCTCTTTTTTCTTCCTCAATAATGCCTCTAGAGTAGTCTAGAACAATCTTTTTTTTTTATATGTATAAAATCAAGGTCTGCTGTAGGTAGATATTCCCCGTTATTTTCAGCAACTTATTGGTAAAGAAAATATGACCCCCCAAAAATTACAAAAATTACCCATTTTTTCCACCGTGATTAGAGGACTACAAGACAAATTCGAAAAGGTTTAACATAAAAGAAAATGATAGGAAACTAGACATACTCTTTCTTAAAATTTTAATGTAAAAAGTAATTGAATCGGCTCATTTTTTTAGGAGAAAAAAGAGGAATACGAAACGTCGATTTCGTCAAATTTTTTTGTGATATATAATCGGTCTGAGCTGTAGCTATCCTTATCGCAATCTGCGGGGGCAGACTTGAGGTAATATGACGGCAATAGTTTCTTCAAATACCTATTTTTCAAATTCCTTGCAGGCCCAGTTCCCTCTTAAGTAATTTCCTTGATCTAGATCTATGAATATGACTAAAATTAAATCAAACCAAGGCAAAGGACACGCTCATACAACTGGCCCAATTTTCCTAATTTTCTTGAATAATTTGTCAAAGAACGTTGTATTAACTTCAATGTAAAATAGGTACAACGATTACATAACAAAAAAAACCTAATGAGCACTTTATAAAACGAACAACGTTTTACTCAAATAAAATAAAAATAAACTGCGAATTTGCGGCATTCTAACGACATGCCTCAAACAAAAATGTCTAGTTAAAATAAAAAACAAAAACCAAGTCTATGTTGTCTATGCTGTGTAATGGCGGAGTTGGCGAACAATCGCGTTAATAAGCAGAAGCCTTGACACTGAAACGTGCTTGTACCTTGTACGTACCATACTTAAATTAATATACATAGGTCTTCTTAACTAATGACGTAATGACGCACGGTAAGTCTTATAATTTTCTTGACTTATACTGTACTACTTGTAGTATTCTTATTTAGATGAAATTAGTCGAATTATCGAACTTGAAAACTGAGAACAATAAAAAGAGACTCCACTTGGTTTCTTCAGGACACTGCAAGCTGTGTCGCTGTGGATTTTTAAAGGCTTCTGCAGACAGGTGCGACGCGACAATGTTACGCGACTCTAGTAGCACAATTTCTATGAAAACTTCATGGAAATTCTATCAGAATCGCGTCGCTCCTTCGCCTGTCTGCGGGAGCCTTAATGCTCAATGATAACAGCCAGACAGGTCCATGGAAGGTTAAGCTACGCTTACCGCGGACGGTTCGTAGATGGGCGGGGCGACCATCCATCACATCGCTGCCCTAGTTCAACAGTAAGATATGATGAACAAAGTATGTTTTGAGTTATTCATACTTTTATGATTTTACTGTCATTAATTCACTCGTTGTTAATTGAAATGTGGTTGATTTTTTAAAACTATAGCTTAGTTTAATGTGTTAGGGAGTTATTTATATTTCAATATGAATAAAATATTTTGTATAATAGTTTTAAGGCTTTTAATAGCAAGATAACCTTATATTGAACTCGACTAAATAAAAAAATGTTTTGTGATTTTAATGTTGTCTCTAAAGTGGTTTATTAAATATTATGCCTATATTGTAACTCATAGAGTTATTATTTTTTGTTTTGTTTAAGAAATACTAAAGATTTATCCAACCAAGCTTCCAAATTTATGGAAAATAAACAGAAATTGACATAATTTAAAGATATCTTAGTATTACAGTACATAGATATTTGAGAATGTAAGTTGTCCGACTAAATCCGCGGAAATGTTTGGTAAAGGGATAGGAAAATTAATTTAAAACTGAGAAATTAGTTAGCTTGTAATGTATCTATTATTTTTTTACCAAGTATCTTATTTGCACAAATCAGTCTCATATTATCAGTTAAAATCTTACCTATTATTATTATTGCACTAGTCAGTTTATCTAATATAATAACCAGTCAGTGCTATAATGTTAAATAAGTGAATCTTAATGGCACAAATAGGTGAGTAGCAGCTAAAATTTAGTTTAATGATAAAATTAAAATAATATAATTATAATAAATTAATAACAATAGTGAATTAATTGTTTTAAATAATTCTATTAACACACTGAACCTACTTGTTACAGGCATTCATCATCACAATTGCCGCTTTCATTTTCCTGGTTATTAATTGTAGTTTGTAGACTTTCGTAAAAGCTGTGATGACATTGAGGTATCAAATTGGCAGTACATAATGATATCAGGAGCAGCGGTGGCCCAGTGTTGGGTCTTGACTTACGAACAGTAAGTCGTGGGTTCGAACCCAGATAGGCGCAATACTTTGTGTAATTTATTTCATCACCACTGCTCTCAAAACGGTGAAGGAAAACATCGTGAGGAAACCGGCATGTCCTAGAACCAAAAATTCGAAGACATGTGACATCTACCAATCCGCACTGGGCACGCGTGGTGGATTATAGCCCACTCCCTCTCATTGTGAGGAGGCCGTGTCCCTGCAGTGGGAACGTTATAGGCTGATGATGATGAATGATATCAGATCTCTTTTTGTGATTTGGTATTGCTGGTGCTTCATCATAAGCATGTTCCAGAGATATATTTTCTGAGATGTGGCCCCTTTGCTTCCTTCTGGTATCCACAATTTTAAAATCAAGATCTGAAAATGAAGATTTGTATGGACCCCATACAATTTTTTGACCATTTTCGTCTATGTTGAAAATTTTCCTCATTTGAGAGTTTTTTCCAGTCATACCTACATTTGTTGGTAGCCTATTTCATTGACTGTATAAGGTTTACTAGTTTTTTTGGCTGATTTCAGTACCATTGCCATTTGAGCAGGTGTAAATATTGGGCCACTTCTCAGCAATCTTCTCTTTCTATTAAGTAATTAATGTTATCAGCATAATGATGTGTCCTGCTATTAAAAAGTTGTGGGTAATTATATTTATGAGTAAAGCTTGCACTGCGTACTTATAAATCTATACTAATATTATATTAATAATTAATAATTATAATAATTATTATAATATGCCATTTTACCTGTGTATTATAATATATATTTTTTTAAATATTATAAAGAGGAAAGATTTTTTTGTGTTTGTTTGTACCGAATAGGCTCTGAAACTACTGGACCGATTTTAACCATTTTTTCACCAATAGAAAGCTAAATTATCAGGAAGTAACACCTAATTTATTAAAAAATAAAAGAGATCCTTAAGGAAATTGCAGTAATGTAACCCAAAGTAGCAAATTCATTATTTGGCGTGCGCTGAGAAAACTATTGATGATACATCAAAATTATGTACTATATGATTAAAGTACTTATTGTACACTCTCAAAAAAGTCCGCGACGGAATATATCTAAATATCATAGTTAAGTCACAATAGCAGCTTTTGTGTTCTAAAATTAAATTAGATCGCCGGTAGAAACAAAAGTTGGTTACATTCGTATCGTAGTATTAATTATTATTCAAATAAATAGTTTTATCTACAAGGGTATTTATGTAGCAGTAAAATACTTTTAAATTCATTCGAAATGAAAGCGTACTGCATTTTTTTTTTTAAATGCAGTACGCTTTTCGACGCGCCCGCCGCAAAGTTCCCTAGTCTATACGTTAAGTTAGGTTAGATTAGGATTGCTACGAGGTGTAGGTATGAGTCTGATGCCGCAAGTATAGTTTTTAGATGTTTTGTCTATTTGTCTGGATGTATGTTCTAGATTGGTGCAAAAACGACTATATCAAAATATCCATTAGAAAACAAAATGTCTGGCTGGGGTAACGTTACTCCAGCCGGGAGTGTTTTTTATCAAATAATTTAAAAACTATCAGCTTACCAAATTTAAAAATCTGCTTACCAATTACAGAAGCTGTATTTCTAATTATCTATTGCACTTAGATGACGATTTTCGACATCATCTGGCTGGGGCAACGCACACAAAAAAGGTTAGGTTAGGGTAGGCTAGGTAGGTAGATAGGGTAGGTAGGCATGTGTCGCGCGACATTCGACGAACGGAACGAAAAATCAGTGCGCCTCACGCAGCCGCGTGATCACAGAGTAGGTACTTTTTCGCGTGATGCGGACATCTTATTAGAAGAGTAGGTAGGTTATTTTAAAATGTCCTAGAAAGAAATATAATTTAACGATATTTTAGTTAAACACTGGGACAATTTAAGATGTCTCAACATAGAAATGTTTTTATAATTTCATATAAGGACATTTGAAGAAGTCTCTGTGTAGAAATAAAAGAAAAGTAAAAATCTTTCTGACTTTATAAATATCTTAAGATGTCAGAATCTTGAACTAAAGGTCGGTAAAAATATGCTTAAATGTCTCAGTGAGACATTGAAGTTTAAGCACTTTGGAGGCGTTTTACAAATATCCGATTTTTGAACCGGACAGAAGAGCAAATTTTTTACATGAAACTAAACTTATCTCAATTTTGATTTTTTTAAAGATATCTTACTGTTGAACTAGGGCAGCGACATATCGAGACCCCTCCGCCGCTTGGAAAGCACGTTAAGCCGTTGTTCCCGGTTGTAAGTCGTAGATTTTAGAAAGCCGTTACGGGTTGTAAGAAGCCCAAAAGTCTGACAACCAGTCTTACCAAGGGGTATCACTGTAACTGGGTTATGGAGGTCAGATAGGCAGTCGCTCCATGTAAAATACTGTGACCACAACATAGTTGGAAAAAGACTAGGCAGATTGAACTACTTGGGCTAAATTAATACAAAATATACGTTCCTGTACAGGATACTCTAATCATAAAGGTAAGTGATTAGCAAAGCACCGGTTTAAATTGCATTTGTGTGCATAATAGGTTGCACCATGTTTTTATTGTGTCTAGTCATGTCTACTATATTTCCGGTTCGCGTGGTAAATAAAAACTTCTAAACTTTACCCTTTAAAAGATTATCTTTTTCGCCTTCTTTTTATTTCATTATTTAACTCTCTTCAATCTAAATAGACTCGGCCCAGAATTCGGCCACGTGTATGGCGCCATCACTAGCGTCCGTTAGTTCCTGTAACGTGCAGCTGACACACGGATATCGAGCTGACAGGACACGCAAGACATGAGTGTCCCATCGTTTGTGGAACAGCACCACAATTCACCACATATATACTCCAAGGCGGAGTCATCTATGAATCTATCAAGGAGGATCAAAGGCCTTCATTTCCTTCTTCCACTTGTCTATTGCTGATTAAGGTCAATCTTTCAGAAAATATTTAAATTTGTCGAGTGTTTATTCTTCTGGGGCTTGGCGCACTGCCGTTTTTCTACTGTTTGGAATCCACTGTGCTGTGGCAATTTTATTAGACCCTCTGGCATGCGGAAGATGAGAGCAGTCTCGTTCGATTTAAGCTTAGCAGCCGTGAGACCCATATCAGCAATTTTAGCTTATCCTACCTCCGACTTTAGAGGACTACACGATAACATGATTCTTAAAGAAGTTAAGACCTATAAGAAACAGATTGAATCCAAGTTAATGTTACAATTCCCATCAACCCCATCTTCAAGTCATAAGCTATGCGAAGTATTGCCACCACCTATTTGACACAGACCTACAAGAACAGTGCATAACGTTGTTCGATAAACCAGAGACAATCGAGTGTTTTTGTGTTCGGCTTACACGAGCTAACGACTTCTGAGAAACGAGAGAACATTGCCTTATACGATGTTCCTGGAGCTATTGCTGAGTGACGGATTTGTTTCAAGTTCATGCATATTACAGTATCGTGTGGTTTTACGGATATTGGTTAATTATTTCCTTCTCCTGCTTTCCTATGTGATCGGTTTAAATATAGGCCGATAAAGAAAGGGGCTACCTAAGATACTTACAACTTCTCATGTTCCTGTAATTTCGCTGACTTTTTTCCGACGCCATACCAAAATAACATGACCTATCCCATGTTATTTTGGTTCTAGCGTCGGAAAAAAATATGGTAAAATATGGCTAGGGGGTTGTGGCAAAATAATAACAGCCGCGGGTGGATCGATCAGGTTAAGCTAAGCTTGCCACGGTCGGTCCGTGGATCCTCTGTGCCTCGGAAAGCACATTAAGCCGTTGGTCCCGGCTGTCATTCGTAGATCTTTGACAGTCGTTACGAGTAGTCAGAATCCCAAAAGTCTAACAACCAGTCATACCTAGGGTATCGTGTTACCCAGTAACTGGGTTGTGGAGGTCAGATAGACAGTCGCTCCATGTAAAATACTGGTATTCAGCTGCATCCGGTTAGACTGGAAGCCGACCCCAACACAGTTTGGGAAAAGGCTAGGCAGATTGAATGTCAGAAAAAAATAAGGTGCTGTGGTGAGCAAGACCTTTTGCCACGAGGGGCTTTACTACTCTGAAATTTACTTTGAGATGATCAAAGATTTCTCGAGAAAATGAGGAGTTTTCAGTGGCGTAGATACGATGTTTTGACTGATCCTATGGGAGTGTACAGGTACTTCTTATGATAGTTATTGATACAGGAAGGGATTGGCGAAGAATCGAAGAGCTAAACCGATCAAAGACACGAAGTTTTGAATCAGTGGGATAAAAACGCTGTTAATCTTATCAAACTGTTCCGCACCATTCATGGGTTTGGTTTAATTAATTTAGCGAAGCACTATCGCTCATGTACGCAAATAAAACATGAACACAACGATAACTGTTTGAATTTACGTAACATCATAAATATTAATATGATATTACTAGTAAATCTTCGTAAAATAGAAAATAATTAAACCTAAGTATCAAAGTGCAACCTCTAATGCTGGTATCATTGGTTTTTCTGTAACTTGCCCCAAATATCTAAGCAAAATATTCTCGAAAAACATTACCCTCCAATTGGGGCAGTCGGGTAAAAAAAATCTGCCGTGAACACCTGTCATAAAGGACAAAACTCGTCATGTTTGGAGGTTTGCTTTGGAGGATTCTTAGCTGTTTCCTTTGCCTAGCTTAGGCAATTTGAATCGTGTCCACACTAAAGTCAGGCCATTTTAATAGGTAACATTTGACGTCTGTCAGTTTAGTGAAAGCGTAAAATTACTCGTATCGGTCATTATTACAATGTAATCGTAATTGAAAAAAGTTAAGCAATTGTGCAGTTCTAAAACGAAAAAATATTTTATTTTATGCCCGCCGTTACAAGGTTACGTTGTTGAATTTTCATGAATGGTCAAATGTTACCTATTAAAATGGCCTTAGTTTAATTCCTAAGCTACAATACCACAGACCACAGATAAATTAAGTTCTGATAGTAATTCTAGAAAACTTAGTTTGTGCAAAAACAAGGGTGGTTTACTCTGTAGCTGGATCTGTAGGATGTGTAGTTAGTTCTAAGTGGCTAAGGCCTCGTCCTTTTTTATTCATTCCAAAACTTAGTTTACGTGGTAACTTATCAGTAATCCGAAACCTAAGCTTTCCCCACTGTGCTATGTAGGACATACATTACACTACTTATAGTTCCAAAACTATTGCGAGCTGTACATTGTACCATAAGAAAGTTGGTCAACTATGTACTTACTAACCAGAATAACACTGAATGTTCTCCTCATCCACGAAGAGGTCGCGTTACTTCTAAAAACTTATGTAAGTAATATAGTCATTACGTAAGCTTCTAATTTAATACAAATGTTATGTAGGTACCTAGGAAATGTCCATCAGTAACGACATCAAAGGCTCGATAGAGGACATGGACATAAACAATAATTACCTTTACGGTCATGGCAGTAATTGTGGTTTCATTTGAATTACATGAATGACCAGTAGCTCGATAGTGGATTGATTCCCATAGCAGGCGGGGTCAATTTCCGAACGCACCCGCATCTACTTTTCAATGTCCCACAGACTATAGCAGGCGATTTTTAACCTTGTGTCTTGCATCAAAAGATTCAATGGCAGATTTAAATACGCATTTATCTTTGTAAAGTTTAAATAATGGTCTCTAACAATATTCTTCTCCCCTTTTTGGCCGTTGGTCGGTCATGCAATTTTTCAATCTATTTCGAATTGCCGTGTTTCGTGCTCGGTGGCAATTTCTTTAGGAGTATGAGGAAGTATTTCAGCACATGATTACTTTTACCGTTTCTTCGTGTATATTTAGGTGTTTTGCGTAAGTAGCCTCGTTAAGTTTTTCTGTTATGTGACAACTTGACAAATACCTAATGCCTTTGTCCCGAGTCTCTTTGGCCGAATTTCTTGCGTTTTTGTGGTCTTTGTTGAACTTTTTGAAGTTATTTTATATGGACGATACTTCTTCATCTCATTACCTACCTATTTAATTTAACTGTTACGATTGTACGTATCTACGGTCTTCGCGCTTACAGAACCGGAATATAAGTATATTTTATATCAAGAAATAAAATATTTCATTTCATTTCATAAAATATGGGGTAGGCCCTACATAAGAAAATAAGAAGCAAAACTTACTGAATTTTCGCCTGTCACATAAATGTTGTTTAACACGTTCAGTGCTGGGAGCCCTCCTGGAGGGTTCACCTAGTCGCATATGGGAGCCCCTCACGGAGGCCTCATTTTAAATGTAGGTTTTACTTAGCGAATACAGCATTATAAACCGTGAAAATAAGATCTGATGTAGGTATAGGTATTTTAACAAGATTTATTAGTTTATGCGTTGGTTTTAAAATCCCAGCATTTTTTGGCACTTGCAAATATAGGTACTCTAAAAATTTTAAAGGTTGCAAACTTTGATACGACAAGACCCCCTGAAAACACAATTTTACTTCGTTTTACAGTGTTTTATAACACGGTTTTAAACCTAATGCTGTTGACTGTCCGCGATGGGTAATGCCGGTAACCCTCCCGGAGGATTCACTTCCAATACGTAGGTATTTAGGCATGGCGTATGATTTCTATGAAAAGCCGAAAGTGAAAAAAGGAGACGAAAGTGAAGTGTGAAGAGAAGTGAATACTGCTTAGAGAGGTGGTGGTTGGCCCCCAGGCCTTGTTTCCCCGAGTTATTCAGAGGTGTAGGTACCTACATAATTTATTATTCACCCACATTTCGCCAATAACGTTCAAGTCCCATTGAATAGGTGGCGAACTTCTGGCCATCAACTGGGCACAAATCTAGACTCCGGGTTGCTACTGAGAAATTCCAGATGGTAAAATCCATTAACACGTTTATTGTCTTTTCCCTGTTAACTTTTGGAATTCTAGTTTTCAATGGATTTTTTCATTTTTTTTAAATTAATTTTGTAGGTCTGTATTCTACGAGGCTTGTGCAGACCAGCGCGCGACGCGACTCGAACAATTCAATTTCTAAGAAAACTTCACGGTATAACAATAACTGGATCGCTCTAGTCTGCACGGAGCTTTAATACCTGCTAATACCTGGTAGATTAGGATCTTCTTACACCTTCTTGTCTTCGTAGTTTTGAAGATTTCAATTTTATTAATAAGTTTTTATTTGCTCTACAAATCCTACCTACCTACACCTATATTCAATTTGAAATAAGATTTGACATTTAAATAAACCTTTTAACAGTCCGTTCAACCCATTTTGACTTCTATTGCGTTGGTGGTATGACAAATGGCAGCTGCAGTAAACAGTTGGTATTGTAACCACTTTTTTGCTTTTAATGCCATCGTTATGCCTATGTTATAGAAGTCAAACTCGGTTGAACGGACTGTAAGAAAGGTTTGTTTGAATGTCTAATCTTATTTCAAATAGAGTAGGTATAGGTTTTTTTTTGTCTGTTGAAGTAGCTAAGTACCGGTACCTTCCTTTCGAGCTACGTATGGTATTCCGAAATACCGCTCACCGAAAGGACGGTTTTCCGATAACACTCTACTCCGACGGTTAGTTGAACGAAAAAATAATTGGCCGATGAAACGTTTCGCCGAAAATATTATTCATCGACGGTTGGTAGTCCGAATGAATCCTTCGCCGATGTAATGGTTCACCGAAAACACTCTTCAACGACGATTGGTTAAACGAACGAATCTTTCGCCGATAGCATTCAGTTTACGCTAGCTATTATATTTTATAATTATGTGCAATGCAGCTAAACAATACTCGAGTCCCATGTTTAATTTTATCAGCATAGATGCTTGGTCAATATACATGTAACAATGAAAGTGTTGTCATTTTTGGCACTAAAGCTAATGTTAAGCGTATGAATAATGCACAATGCTGGATCATTTTCGAGTTGTCCAACTCCGTTCTGTCAAGTTTTTTCTATTCATGTTTTAGTGGGAACTGCAGGTGGTACAAATAAATTTCTACCTATGGTATACGCACTACTGTCACAAAAGACTGAAAGCTGTTATTTCATATTTTTTGGAGATTTTGAAAATATATGCGATCAATACATTAAATACCCATTTGTCACCAGCTAATATATTAACTGATTTTGAAGTAGCAGTAATCAATGCAGTCAAACGACAGTTTCCAGACTGCGCCCACAGGCTATGCTTATTCCATTTGACCCAAAGTATTTGGCGTCATGTCCAGTCAGAGGGTCTCGCAAGGCGATATGCTGAAGATTTCACATTTGCGCACAAAATCAGACACTTAGTTGCCCTCACTTTTCTTGAGCCCGCTGAGATATCCAAAGCCTTCGAAATCATCGAAAATAAAATATTGCCGACAGAAGCAGCTGAAATTGCCCACTGGTTTAAGAAATATTATGTTGGATCACACCACACGCAGCAAAGAACTAACACGGGTTTGACATTAAAAAGAAATCAGGCATTATTTCCACCAGCTATGTGGTCAGTTTACGATCGCACACTTTCTGTTCCAAGGACACAAAATGCATTAGAATCGTGGCATGAACGATGGAACACGCTTCTTCATAGAAAAAAATGGAACATTTATAAAACAATTATTGAATTTGCTAAAGAGCAGAAGCATACAGAATGTGTCATTGAACGAATCAACTCCTCGGAACCCATGCCAAAGCGTAGACGTAATGCACAGGTTGAATATGATGCTAGGATACAAACACAATTATCACAAAAGAGTGAAATGAATATTGAATCTTTCTTAGGTGGATTGGCCCATATTCTATACCTGAAAAACAAATATTTTTTTATATCATTAAAGAATTATAATAATTATAAGTACAAATAATAATAATAACTCACAATTTACTATAACTTCAAAAATTTATCACGTTGTGTTACTTTTATTTGTTTTTTGCTTTGTTCGCACAGTTTATTTATTTTTTTTCTATGGTTCAGTTCTAATAGAGAAATCATAATAATCATAATCATATTGTTTATTGTAAAAAACAATATAAATTTGCCTTTTTGATTAATTTTCTTATTGTTAAATTAAAACTTCGTTTTTTTTTCTATTGCCACTCTTCCATGTATTATTTTATTATTACCTGTATTTTTAACATTACTTCTACAAGACCTAAGGGTGTTGTCAAGCTGAAAGAAAAACTATCCATTTGGCAAAAGAATTCCCCTACAACGAGTGCTATCGGCGAAAGATTCGTTCGTTTAACCAATCGTCGTTGAAGAGTGTTTTCGGTGAACCGTTACATCGGCGAAGGATTCATTCGGACTACCAACCGTCGATGAATAATATTTTCGGCGAAACGTTTCATCGGCCAATTATTTTTTCGTTCAACTAACCGTCGGAGTAGAGTGTTATCGGAAAACCGTCCTTTCGGTGAGCGGAATTTCGGAATACCATACGTAGCTCCTTCCTTTCTTACATATTATGAAAGTATTTTTTTAACCCTAACATTGAAGCTCTTAGCTTGCATCTCACCTGATGGTACCTAAGTGATGGTCATTCCGAAGGTGGAAGCGAACTTCACCCGGAATAATCAACCACAGAGGAACCAGTTCCTCTGTGGTTGATTATTCCGGGTGAAGTTCGCTAAGAGGTAAGATAGCCAGCTATCTTACCTCTAACTGCCGAAACACAACAATGCTGTAAACATTGTTGATATGGCGACAGACTTGATAAGATGGTGGTAGCTAGCCAGGCAGACTTAGAACAAGTCCTACCACCAACCAACCCAGCAGAAAATTTTGAGCCTGAGACAGTGGTCTAGCCACTAGGCCACGGAGGCGGTTAAAAGTACGGTAGGTAGGTAGTAAAGTAGTAAAAAGGTAGCAGCAGGACACCGTGTGGTTTTAGTCAGTAGGAGTCTGACAGACCCAGGGTGGAGGACATCCATGAGGAATTCCACACGATAACAAAAAAAAAGAATAAAGTAGTACGTACTTATGTTTTAAGCGAATACCTACCTAGGTAGATTCAGAATTCATTACAAATATTACAATACGTTACTACCTAGTCTTCTACCTAAGCACATGATATAAGTAAGAAGTTCTAAGAAGGTAGGTACTTACCTACTTGCCTGATCGTACCTTTAGTTGCTTAAAGGTATGTAAATAACGACTACCTACAAGTAGGCATAATTAGCCAGATCGTGCTAATCAAGTAAAACTACTGACTTACTACTTACTTCAGCAAAATCAAAGTCAATGTTAGGTTTACCACCTTCTCTTCGCTAAATATGAACACAGGAACCGCTAGACTATTATATAAAAGCATTTTTTTTTATTTATATCCTTGTCATCTGACAATTTAGCATTGAGAATATAAATAATCGTCAGTACCTACTAAGTTTAGAAGCATTTTACTTATCGTCTTATTAAGAATTATGTTATCGGAAGATTTTACAAACTTTTCCTGCTTAAAAAAAAACATTCCAATGTTATCGACGAAGTAGGTAGGTACTTACCATTGACAATGAACCTGTGTCTGTCGTTCATAAGCTCCTTGGACAATTTGGGGCACTCCTTACTTAGAACAACACACAAATCATTCAACTTTGCACCGCTTTGTTTACTAACAATCTCGATAAAATAATTACACTTATCACTGTCATTTGCACCCGTTATTATTTCAAACTCATTTAAATTAAGAATCCCTTTTTTAACTAACACGTCTAAAATATTTGTTTCGCATAGTTCTCGTAATAAAATATGTTTGTGTCGCAGTAGACCGGCACAAACATCACCCACCGCGGCCATCGTTCAACTAAACTTACGTTGAAAAAACTTCATTCAATCCCCCCATTCAAAGTCGGGACAGATGCGAACAACTCGTAACTCGAACAAGGCATGCTCTACTTGGGTACCTAACTTACCCTTGAAAAGGCGCCTGTTTTTGGGACCTGCTGTCCCATTCCTTCTTTTGGTTTAAGAAAGAGACAACCTCTTTTCGTTTGATAAGAGAAGTTGACGAGTTCAAAAAGATCGTGTGTAACTTTTGACCAAGGGATTATGTATGACATGTCTGACAATGGTAGAGTTTTATTTAACATATTTATGAATACGGAATCGGTACAGAAAGAAATGGCTTGCTGCATAAACTTATTACAATATTAATAAATGCCGGTTGCACAACCATTTATTACTGTAGATTAATAATGTAGTAGGTACATAAGTAAACAAAGTTTGATTTGTTTGCCTGCTCGCAACTCGTTAATCAATACAACATACGTATTTGAGTAGGTATACAATGTGCTATTAAAGAATGTGTTACTCAATGCAATCACGGTCAAATTGGATCATAATAAAAGTGAAACAGCGCTTTATTAAATAGGTATGGCATTGACAGGCAGTAGGTATCAAATATCACTAGGTAGCTTTTATCTTTACATAGTTCTTTCTCAAATTCAACGATGAAACGAAAAGTTTATAGCTTCGTGCAGACTAGCGCGATGCGACAGCGGCTATTGTTATACCTTGAAGTTTTCTTAGAAATTGTATTGTTCGAGTCGCGTCGCGCCGACGCGCGTCGCGTCGCGCTGGTCTGCACGAGCCTTAATGCGTTGTACCAATCTACCATTTGAGACAAATACTGTGTACTGTACCTATTATAACCATTCAACATAATTTCTTCCTTCAGAGACCGTAAAAGTCAGTTAAAGAAAGGGTTAATAAGTATTGCTTCGAAAATTGGATTACTTACAGCATCTTATCAAGTTTTTAACCGACTTCTAAAAAAGGAGGAGGTTCTCAATTCCGATGTTTGTACTTTTTTTTTATAATAAAAAGATGCGGCAATTCTCCTACGGTTTAGAGGTGGCTCTGAGACGGCGGCGGCGAGCCAGATGTAGTAGGTTCGGACTATAAACGTTACACTTTTAATATTAACTGATTGCTGCTGATATTTTTTGCTAAGAAGTACAGCAAGAAATACCAGCACACACATGGAACATAAAACATTTTTTTCGACCCTTTCATACAACGAAAAAAAAAAAACAAAAAAAACCTTTTTGACGTCACTTGTTAAGTTGACATTTCTCTACAATGCTTTGATTGAATGCTTGTCTATAAATACTTAATCCTAACTTACCTCTCGCGCAATTTCACGCCAAATGAAAAAGCAATGAAATAGTTGAGTACAATGAAACACGCATTAGCCATGTAATTCCGGTTATACCTAATAATAGAACCACCCTATTGCTCAGACCAAATATTGCTCCCCTGGGTGTCGTAAGGGGGATGAAATCAGAGGCATTCATGTAAGAAACGACATCACCTGCGAACTGTGTAATCAACTATTGTATTAGGTACCTACCTACAATTTATTGTACACAATGTGAAGAGTAAAGAAACGACGGATGGACTGTGATAGAGATGATTTATGGCTCGGTGACAACCGGGACGACGACGCGGCGACAACTAGAGAAGTATGGAAGAAAAAGTCATGTTGCGCTGACCAGAAATAAATTGGGGGGGCAGGAGATGATTGTACTTATGTATGGTCTCTGCGGTACGGTTGTATTGACCGCAGGCCTCTGGCTCGTTGACTGCATTATATAGTGTTCTGTGCTCGTTGATCTACTAATGCTTCCTAGCGTGACTGCTGAGCATGGAGTCAGAATCCCTCGATTTCGCCACGGTATGATCCTCAGGACGAGGCATGTAATTGGGTTTTTTCTATTGGGAATTAATTCCCAGGAGCAGCCCGAAGTCTTTATTTGTTGCCTTTTCTACTGTTTTTTTGTCTATTGCCATAAAAAGGCGCCCTGTTGACTACTACTGGGACAATTTGTTCATGATTGATGACATGACAAGGCACCATGTTCTTACTTACTAAAACTTACTAATCGACTAATATGTTTTATTAAGTCTATGATTTGATTTCTCTGTTGTCATACTTGTCAATGTCATTGTCATTATTTATTATTTGTTTGACGTTTATTTCGTTGGCATTCTAACCTATATTTTGTTACGGAAATTCAATTTTTTTTTTCTACTAAAAAATATAAATAGTTATCGCTCAAATTACTGATCAGATAGTAAGATAGTGTGTTTGTGTTACATTAGGTGCAAAAAATGGCGCCAATAGCGAAAAATTCATTAGATAGTAAGTGTAATTGCTCAGAACTAGGCTCGAAAAATGACGACTTGCTTTTCAAAATATAACATAATTTATCATTTACTGATGTTAATTAAGTTAAGAAATATAAAGTATTGCTGTTTAAGAACGTAATTTTTGTATTATAAACATAATTCTTGTAGTTTTATTCTCGTTTTGGCGTCATGTAAACTCGAATGTATTTATTAATTGTAGACACAGATTCGGGGTCCGATTCTGACAGCGGTTCTAGTGCGAGCCACAGTAAGAGCCCTAGCCCCGCGCCTGGCAAGGAAGGTAGCCATTCAAGGTAATTAAACAAACAACCTAATAGCAACAGGTAAATAGCTTAGACTCTTCCTATCGTTTGCATTTGACACTATATTTAAATAAAATACAATAACATTGTTATGTAT
Organism: Xanthia togata; assembly: GCA_963853775.1. Lineage (NCBI taxonomy): Eukaryota > Metazoa > Arthropoda > Insecta > Lepidoptera > Noctuidae > Xanthia > Xanthia togata. The sequence goes on from OY970811.1 coordinate 8,272,647, forward strand.
TTAATCACATTTGAGTAAAATAAGTCAGTTTTATGTAACCAAACTTATAGTTTACCAAGCTAAATAACTCTTTATTGATGTACCTACCTTGTGCAGTCATACTTGCATTTTAGTTAATTGCAAATTAACCATTAGTAGCAGTATTCATATTAGTAGTATCATGAAATTATTCTGTTAACATTAGGTCTTTTCAATTCCAGATCAGTCTCCCGCAGCCCAGTCAAGTCAGGAAGTGAATCTCCTAAATCGGCCCACTCGGCTCATTCCAGAAGATCTTCAAATGCTTCTAGAAGCAAGTCCAACTCACCTGCTCGCTCCAACAGATCGCGCTCAGGTTCTGCTCAAAGCAACAAGTCTGGGTCTTCAAGCCCCAAATCCAATGCCTCAGGGAGCCCCAAACAAAGAACTTCAAGGTCTAGAAGTGGCTCAAGGAGGTCTCGTTCAGGATCAGCCAGTGCTAGATCTCGTTCTGGGACTCCTAAAAGCCATTCAGCTAGCCCGAAGTCTGGGCCACACAGCCCTAAATCTCGGTCCCAGTCTCCTAAATCCAGATCACAAAGTCCAAAGTCACGATCACAGACCCCTAAATCCCGGTCACAGACTCCAAAATCACAGGTTGCCAAAAGTAGGTCTCGGTCGAAGTCTGCAGCAAGTGCAAGTCCGAAGAGTAGGAAGTCCAGATCAAGGTCTGGGAGTGTTTCGTCCAGGTCTAAGAGTCCTGTTGCTAAGCCAGATGCACATGACAGCAGGTCTAACTCACCTGGGCTTATGATTGATGATGCACATGCACCACCTAAGGACAAGTCCAAGAGTCGTTCCAGGTTAATATGAATTTTAAATACTAATAAATCTTTTTTATTCGAGTTCAGTACTCGTATGGTGCCAATCGGAACCCTATTACTAAGCCTTCACTGTCTGTCTGTTTGTTTGTCAGTAGGCTGTATTTCATTAACCATACCATTTACAGGTTGTGTTTCATTTACAAGAAATGTGTTTTTTTTACTATAGTATTTTATTTAAAAAAAATGTGGTGTTGTGGAGTCCGACTCGCAATTGTTAACATTATAATGTTATTTTGTGTGACTAGATAGGTTAATATTAATTATACTTGTAGCACTAGCTAATTTGCAAACAGACAGAAGCAACTTTTTCTAGCCAGTAGTAGTAGCTAGTACAATATAAACTGATAACGTTTCAGATCTGGTTCAAGGCATTCAAGATCGAAGTCCCGAAGCAAGTCTAAAAGCAAGTCAAAAAGTCGCTCAAGGTCGCGGTCTAAAAGCTCCAATGCTTCGGAACCTGATATTGGTAAGTCGTCATTCAAGTTCATTTCATAACCGCGGTCGCAAAAGCAGAAACACGAAGACCGCCATGGCAGCCCATTGTTGATCCTTGAGTAATTTTATATAAGGTTTTACTGTGTAGGAATTTCAAGCCCAATTCCCGTACTTAAAAGCTAGTCATAATCGCATCTCGGCGTGTGAAGAACTTGTCAAAAATTTAGGTAAATTAAAAGCATTTTTGACAGATTGAGACTGGTAACTGGTAATAGGTAGGTAATACGGGCTGGTTTCCGCAACTCCACGTCAAAGCGCGTATTTTGCGTACGGATTGAGATTGACACTGATATTGCCCCTCTGGAGTCAGGAATTGTGACCGGGTAGTGCCTCAGGATTTATTATAACATTACTGTCAAATGTGACATGTGTGTGTGTGATGTGAGGAGCTCGTGGCTAAGTAGTAACTGCCGCACGGGTCGATCCGTCAGGTTAAGCTACGCTTGCCGGGGTTGGTCTGTGGATGGGTGACCATCTTTACATACCGAGACTCCTCCGTGCCTCGGAAAGCACGTTAAGCCGTTGGTCCCGGTTGTCATTCGTGGATCTTTGACAGTCGTTACGGGTCGTCAGAAGCCCGAAAGTCTGACAAACAGTCTTACCAAGGGGTATCGTATTACCCAGTTACTGGGTTGTGGAGGTCAGATAGGCAGTCGCTCCATGTAAAATACTGGTATTCAGCTGCATCCGGTTAGACTGGAAGCCGACCCCAATATAGTTGGGAAAAGGCTAGGCAGATTGAGATTGATTGACTGTCAAATGTGACAAACCGTGTTCCGTTTCCATGGGATAATTTATGACCTACACGCAAGATAAAGCCATGAAGGCAGTATTCCATGAAGGAGTAGGCTAGGGGCCTACTCCTGAACATATAATAAAGATATCTCAATAAAAAAAAGAAATCTCTTAAGTTCTGAGTTGAGCTACGATTCAGTAACCGCATTCGTCAGTTAACAAAATAATTTCATGATACTATTAATATGAATACTGCAGACTGGTTCTTTCCTCAAAAGACCATTTTGACACTAATCTACATGGTCCTCATATTATAGCCTGCCCATGATTATAGATAGTGCAATCCACGACGACGCGCCCCACTCCGCTCCGCTCCGTACTAAAGTACAGCTTACAGTACAGTAATCGCGGAGTGGGGCGCGTCGTAGTGGATTGCACTATATGTATGTCTGGACTTTAAAAGAGACTTTAAACTTTGAGTTTGTTTCGCCATTACTTCTCAGGGGTCAGATAGGAAATATCGAATCCTTATATTTAATAAAAGAAAATCAATGTGACGTATAAAAGTGATTGCAACATGAAATTGCACTTTCATTTCATACTGCATAACGGGATAAAAGTATCCTATTAACTAACAGGTCTATCCATGTGCCAAATTTATTCCAAATTTATTCAGCTGTTTAGGCGTAAAAAGGTAACAGACAGACAGATCTACTTACGCAGTTTTAATATTAAATATGGAATTATGGATACACCCACAGCCTTGCTGCAACAATCTATTCTACACTAATATTATAAAGAGAAAATAATTGTATTTTTGGATGTTTGTAATGAATAAACACAAAAACTACTGGACCGATATGAAATATTCTTTCACCAGTAGAGTCCTATATTATCTGCACTGAGTAACAGCACAGTGTAAAGAGTAACAGTGGACCGACGCCTTTGATGTTTGCGTAAATGCCGACACCGCACAAGGGCACAGTTCTTACCTAGGGTTGTCACAGACTACACAACTGCCCAGAAAAGGAGAGTAATGTTTTTAGGTTTCATGTATGTACGCAAGTATGTATGAATGTATGTACGTTTCTTTTTTCCGCCATAACTTCTAAATGCCTCAACAGTTTGGACATAATGGGGTATGGTACAATATTTACATTGTTCCGAGTGCTGTTGCTTATTTTTTTTTTTTGCATGGCAGTCTTTTGTTTTGTTTGAAAATAAGAGCTTGTTAACAATATAAATAAAATTCTATTTTATTATGCAGTGTTTAATACTTTACCCATTGAATCAGTTTCCGTTTTCTCATTAATCATTCATTAATTCATATTAATCTACAGATTGGCTAATATTACTAATATACACATATGCAATATCGCGCAGCACATGTAGTATGCACTATTCTAATTGTGTACAAATCAAAACATTTAAAAGAAGACACGTCTTAGCCCTGAAAGTCATGTCCCGAGCTAGCTCGGGCTCGCCCTACCCGCCCCTCGCCCCTCACACCCCGCACGACTGCCCTGTCTAGACGGCTTCGTCGAATGACTGTATTGGTTTATAGACTGTGGTAACAGGCTATAATTTATAAAGATATCACGCGGGCAGAGCCGCTGGCGGAAGCTGGTTCATAAATAATTTAGTAATGACCATTAAACTTTATAAATGGCCTACTTGTTTCAGGTGAAAAGAAAAAGCGTGCAGTACTATCAGACTCGGAAAGCGATGGTGGCACTAAGGCCACTCCCAAACGCAAGAAGGCCGGTTCAGACAGCGGATCAGAGACCAGTGACAAGCCTAAGAAGAAGACCAAGACTATTGTTGACTCTGATGATGATGAGGAGGCTAAGAAAGATGATGATGGTGGTAAGTCGATGAGGCTATTATTAAATACAGATGTTTCACTCCCCATTTTAGGTGTGAAGCTACAAGTAGGTCCGCGGCGGGGTCGACTTGTCGAATTCAGTGGGCGTAACGTATTCAAAAGATATAAGAGTTACGCGATAGAAAGAGAGGCAACTTCTAAGTGAATATAACTAAAGGTAAATAGCGCTGTGCGACCTGAATTGCACTGTAGTGTGTCGCAGTAAGAGTCGCTTTTTAGGGTTCTGTACCCAAAGGGTGAAACGGAACGGAACCCTATTACTAAGACTCCGCTATCCGTCTATCTGTCCGTCTGTCCATCTGTCATCAGGCTGTATCTCATGAACCGTGATAGTTAGACACTTGAAATTTTCACAGATGGTGTATTTCTGTTGCTGCTATTAACAACAAATAAAAACAATAAAATATAAATTTAAGTGGAGCTCCCATACAACAGACATAATTTTTTTGCCGTGTTTATGGATAATGATACAGAACCCTTCGTGCGCGAGTCCGACTCGCACTTTGCCGGTTTTTCTTTAAATGATTTTGCGAAGTGACCCACCTGTCAAAATAAATTTCAAGAAATTTAAAATAAATGATTATAACTCGGAAAACTATCAAGAATCGCGGAACATACATGGGGCATTTTCGGATTCCCCTGGGTATGAGAAATATTTTTTTTTTATGACGTCATCTTTTGAACCACCCTGTAATGTAACCACAAAGGTTGTACATCAGAAACAAAATAATTTTGGAACAGCAAAATGCCACTAAAGTACAATTTTCATTACCACAAAGCAGAAACTATAGCAAAATGTTTCCATTTCATTTATAACATGTGCTTTAAAACTCTGCAGTGACTGCCGACGCACTGTTCGGAGACGCGTCAGACATCAGTACTGAAGACGAGGGCGGCGCTGACAAGGCGTCAGAACGGTCTCGCTCCCGGAGTCGGAGTCGCAGCCGCAGCCGCAGCCGCAGCCCCGGGGACTCACGACGATCTGGTGATGAGGGACGAAGAAGTGGGGATGAGGTAAAGTTAAACGTAAACAGTGCAATTAGACATGAAAAAATAAGTATTCATACTTCCGCAGTTCACTGAAATCTTTTTTGTTTATTTTTACATTTAGGAAGAGAAAAAGCAAATAAAGAAAGAAAAGAAAGAAATACGCTTACGCTTTAAAATAAATAAAACACGATAATTCCATTAGAGGATACAAAATGTCGTGTATTTCTTGTTGTATTGATTCACCTGATATTAGGCCGAATAACGCGCGATGTTGACCAAAAATTTATTTTTAGTCCTTCAGATGGGTTATAAAAAAATATTAATAGGAGAACCAACAGCAATAACAAATGGATAGCAGTTGATTAAGAAACATAAATCCAATTACATACACGATTATATTGGACACCACGTGTATTTTCTTTTTATGTGTAATCAAAAGATTACGGCAATATATTGAGTTAAAATGTAGCAAGACGTCACTCTCCGGTAGATTTTATACCGACTTATGACGTAGCGAGCCCCCACTCCCTAACAATGTACAACAATAGTTTTGTTTTCCCCAGTTAACATCCCTATTCATGAACTTCTAATTTTCGTCTTGGTTGCAGTTGCGTTTGGTTTATGGCCAAACCATGATTTTTGGCCGAAAATGAAGCTTCGGTCGGTCACTACTTGCAAATCCCACGGTTTTTAAGAGTATGGCCAACCACACCCACACGTCACTTAGCACTTACTACGAGAGTCCCCCTTACAGTCGAATTATAACCATGGAATGCATGTTTGCATGGTTGACGGTACCGCATGACATTCAGCTTCCTTCGGTAAAGAATGTGCATAAAATAACAGTGTTTAACCGACTTCAAAACAGAGGAGATTATTGATCGTGATGCTATGACGATATATTACGTTTCGAGTCAAACTGGAAAAAGGAGACGAAAACTTCGCGACATGTGTTTCTCTGACAATATTCTTCTCATAACAATGGTGGGGTTGGTTTCAAGTCTGACTAAATAAGGGGCTGAACTTTACATCTGTAGTCTCTACCTAGATTGAGGAGCTCGTGGCGTGGTATAACAGCCGCACGAGTCGATCAATCAGGTTAAGCTACGCTTGCCGGGGTTGATCCGTAGATGGGTGACCATCTTTACATACCGAGACTCGATAAGCCGTTGGTCCCGGCTGTCATTCGTGGATCTTTGACAATCGTTACGAGTTGTCAGAAGTCCGAAAGTCTGACAACCAGTCTTACCAAGGGGTATCGCATTAGTTACTGGGTTGTGGATGTCAGATAGGCAGTCGCTCCATGTAATATACTGGTATTCAGCTGCATTCGGGTAGACTGGAAGCTGTCCCCAACACAGTTACGAAATGGCTAGGCAGATGCCTATTATCTACCTACTTTCTTACTTCTTGAGAAAATTCTGTAAATTAGACTCCCATCAATCTTTACAATTCAATACAATAACATGTTTTAATAAATTTCTAGCGAGATCCGCGCGACAAACCAGAGGAGGAAGAAGAAGTAGAGATCCCAGAGACACGTATCGACGTGGATATGCCCAAGATCTGGACAGAACTGGGTAAGGAGCTGCACTTTGTGAAGCTGCCCAACTTCTTGTCCGTGGAGACGCGGCCTTACGACCCTAGTACCTATGAGGATGAGATTGATGAGGAGGAAACTCTGGATGAGGAAGGTCGCGCCAGGTGAGAGTTCTTCTAATCTAACATATACGTCACATAACATTAGCTCGACATAGATAGTGATCGCTATACGACCGAATTCGGTCGCAAAGTAGTAATGGCGATCCTAGACGCGCGCGACGTGCTTCACAAACACGGGATTTTTCGTGTTTGTCAAGTAATTTTGCACGTCTAGGGACGCCATTAAGATTTTGCGACTGAATTCGGTCGTATAGCAATTGCTATCTATGTCGAGACTGCCTGGCCAGGTAAGTCTCCAGTTCGTACCCAAGGCACGCACCTCTGACTTTTCGGATTCCTGTGGTGTATTGTATAATTATCACTTGCTTCAAAAACGGTGAAGGAAAACATCGTGAGGAGACCTGAGAGATATACTCAACACACAATCAACGACTACACATCACACCATCTACATACAACACAGACACTCACAACGCAAAATGGTTGTTATTGTATTATTTTACGTTTTTTTTTTAAATTTTCATCCAAATCTTTCTCTGTTTTTGCATTCTTTTAATATATTTTTTTTATTTTTGTTTGACATAATACTATGTGTGTCAACAAAATCAGGCGAAGTCACTGGTCCATATGATACAGTTAACACTAGTTTAGGGGCCAGGGGATTCATATATTTTTGATGTAAACTTTTTTTATGTCAATAAAATACTTTATACTTTATTTCTCGACGGCATGTGAAGCCAAGTCAGAGGCTCATGGGCGGTTTTAAAACTCTGACACCAGATTAGTCATTAACCACACGAAAAGAAGAAGCTAACGAAAGTCCACAGACGCGATGGGTATCGAGATCTCAACATGAAAAAACAAAAAGTATATAGTGTTTTTTGGTGGTCAACGACCGTACGTAGGTCGGTTACTTGTGAAAATCTGTTTTTTTAGGGTTCCGTACCCGAAGGGTGGCAAACGGAACCCTATTACTAAGCCTCCGCTGTTCGTCCATATGTCTGTCAGCGATCTGTATCTCATGAACCGAAAGGCCTCTGCCTCGAATTTTGCGGGCAGCGGGGCGGCGGCGGCGCCGGCGCGGGAGCGGCAGGATCTTATGCGTAAAATCAAATGGACCGGTTCTCGAAAACAGCGGCGCGGGGGCGGGCAACGAGCGGTGCACTCCAGTCAAGCGGTGACTGCCCGCGCCGCCGCCGCCGCCGCCCCGCTGCCCGCAAAATTCGAGGCAGAAGCCTTATAGGTAGACAGTTGGAATTTTCACAGATTATGTATTATGTAGTGCTACGGCTGAGCATGAGGTCCCGGGTTCGATTCTCGGGTCGGGCAAAGTGTTAAGATAAGATAAGATAATTTTATTTGTCCAAAACATGAGTATACACACACACGGCATGCAAGATGTTACATCAAGTTATAATTATGACAGTCATGTTTTGCCTGAACGGCGTACAAATACAAGATTTCGGACGCTACACAGCATCAAGTGACTTTAAATTCGATTCAAATTACACACAGCAAATACAGTAAATTAACAATTCCATTTAGATCATACTCAAAACTAACAGGTACAGTACTTTTCTTACTCTTCTTACTTTTCTATGGTGGATGAGTGAACTTTACACCCTGTTCCTCATGCCCCTAAATCAGTAATTTTTATGGTGTACAATAAAAAGTATTCTATCTATCTATCTATTAGTGTGTATCGACAATACTAAAACACTAGCGGAATATATAATTGTACTGTAAGCAGTTATGAAGACGAGTGGGAGGTGACTTCGTGGATGTCACTATCTATAAAAGGGGGGGAGTCTAGCAATTTTTTTTAATCGGTTTATTTTAAAATGCTTATATTTCCCATGAAATATTGATCAGTAATCAGTAGTAGTCGTTATTATGTAGTTGCAGCTGCCAAAAGGTACTTTTTGATTTATTTTGTTGATAAAGTTTTTTATTTCCATTTGCTTTGTTGTTATTTCTCATCTACAATAATCCTAACTAATATTATAAATGCGAAAGTGAGTTTGTTTGTTTGTTACGCTAAAACGGCTGAACGGGTCTGGATGAAATTTCATCCTGGAACACAGACGAAAAATCGGACAACAGCTAGTTATTTATAAATTTGATTTAAAAAATCTGCAATTTAAATCTATTTAAAATATTTCCAGGCTAAAACTGAAAGTAGAGAACACAATGCGCTGGCGCACAGTATTCGACAAGGATGGCAACGCGGTCAAAGAGTCTAACGCGCGAATGGTCAAGTGGTCAGATGGCAGCATGTCGCTACATCTCGGCTCTGAGATATTCGACGTGTACAAGCAGCCGCTACACGTAAGTACATAAAATATAGAACTCACAGTATAAATAAGGAAGTCAACGCGGTCAAAGAAAAGCGCCGTCGCCTTATTGACGTAATGTTTGTGTGCAAAGTAATGGCCAGTAAATTTGACTGCTCACAGATACAAAATTCTTTTAAATTTCGCGTGCCTTCAAGGATTCCTCGTAAGCCAATTACGCCACTCTGTCCACTGCTCCGACGAACGGTCTTAGGCGCTAGTTCCCCTGTCGCGAGGTTAAGCAAGATAATTAATGAAAGTAGCGATCTAATCGACTTGCACTTTGAGTCACTACACAGTTTAAAAGCGAAGACTTTGAAAAACCTAGATGAGAATTTTAATTAATTTAATTTATTCTCTGTGTCTCTCTAAATTTGTTCTCTGTGTCAGGATCTATATTAACATGTAACATTTTAGATACTAGAGTTGTTGATATAAGTTAAGGTAGTTTTATTTTCTCTTTTTTTTTTCTCTTTTGTACATACAACTTTCGTTTTGCATGCTGAGTTTACCTATAAGTGATTGTGCACTATTGTTTATCTGTTTTTGCTTGTTTTTTATGCCCATAACCAGTGTAAACAATTGTTGGTAAACCAAAATAAATAAAATAAAGAGTGTCACGGACGGATGGTCAAATGGTCAGACTGGAGCATGTCGTTACGTCTCGGCTCTCAGATATTCGACGTGTACATGCAGCCTTTACATGTATCTAAGTAAAGTCAGGGAAAATTATTATAAAGCAAATAAACTGCCAATTTTAATTGTCGTATGTAATGGCCAATTAATTCATAAAAAAAAACTTGACTACCGCAGACGAATATAGATGATTCACTCCGTATTTTAGGTATGGTAGGATACAATATGGCAATGGTAGGGTACGCGGCGGGCCCGTATTGTCGGACCAATTCTGTGAATGTAACGTAGTAGAAGATCTATGTGTTACGCGATAGAAAGAACTGTAGTAACTACAGAATAACTGTAGGTAGCACTGCGCGACCTGAATTGCACTTTATTGTGTCGTAGCAAGAATAGCTTTTTATTCAAATGAAATCTGTACTATTCTGTGGTAAAAGTAGTTCATAAAGATGAGTTTAATTATCCCTTTTCAGTTATTTCAATGACAGTATACTATTTTTGTTTCGATACAATAGTTCGTAGAAAAAAAATATTTACTTTATAATAATGTAAATATTCACGTTTTCGGTAATTTAGATTTAGATTCAAACACAAAACTCACCACTACTACGCCAGGAATAGAGATAGTATAGAACTGCCTTCAGTTAGGACTTTGTACGGAAGAAAAACTATACAGCTTGAGGGAGCTTTATAATAAGTTACCGAAAGAAATAAGAGATTCTTCATCAGTGAACATTTTTAAGAAAAGATTAATGTTGTATTTGGCTAAACAACAATAATGAATTCGTGACTCACTGTGTGTGCTCGATGGATCGAATGTCAATTATGTTTATTACTTAAGATATCTTGTTTAGTTTTTCATATTTTAGTGAACTATAAATGTTCTTTTTGAGGAATAAATTTCTTTAAACTGAGATTACACTTTATATAAATTAGTTTGTAGCTCGCAGCGTAGTGTTTTTTCGTCAACCTCTGTATTTTTCGCAAGTCAAAAAATATTATGCTAAATCTTAATTACTACTTACATTTCTTAACCCTCTTTTCTTCACTCCACAGGGCGACCACAACCATCTCTTCGTCCGTCAAGGCACGGGTCTCCAAGGCCAGGCGGTGTTCCGCACCAAGCTGTCCTTCCGGCCGCATTCCACCGAGTCCTTTACTCATAGGAAGATGACCTTGTCGCTCGCTGACCGGTCTACCAAGACCTCGGCTATTAAGATATTATCGCAGGTCGGCGCTGATCCCGACGCTGATAGGAAGTATCAACTTAAGGTATGTGGGAAAAACTGGTGAATTTTAGTGTAGTTTGTGGTTAAAAGTATGCCGTCCCATAGTTTGTTGCCAAGCCAAGTTTGATTAAATGATTAAATTGAAGTAAAAGGGTTTTAAAAAAATGTTGGCGATAATATGTGGGTGTAACTTCAGCATAAGCTATCCAAAAAAAATATTTCAAAGTTATCAAAGATCCAAACGGGTATTCGTGTGTCTTGTATAGCTTCATGTCTCTCTCGCAGTTTTCTGTAGCAGTAATTGAAAATGATTTCTACGGTCTGAAGTTGCCAACACATTAAAAAAATTGTTGGTTCTTCTGTGTGTCTAAGGGCAGCTGTAACCAATACCATATTTAATTAGTTGGTTTGTTTATCGACGCCAACTTATAATCATCTATATCAGATATATATCGTCCACTGCTGGACATAGGCATCCCCAATTCCACAATAACCGCTCCTGTCAACCTATCACGTCAAAAAAATCATTCACTCAAAATAATATGATGTGCCAGAAAGAAGAGATGGAGCTCCGCGCGGCCATGCGCTCGCGCGCGACGTCGCGGCCCAAGCGGCGCGCGGGCGGCGCGCGCGGCGCGGCGCGGGACGAGTCGGACGACGAGGGCGGCGTGTCGCTCGCGGCCATCAAGAACAAGTACAAGCAGGGGCAGAAAGGTGCGTATCGTGCGTTCGAGAGTTACTTCCAAACATACAAACAAATCAATGCTACTAGGTTATTTTGGAGCGTGGCCAAATTTGGAACTAACGACGCCATCTTGTTTTGCCAATACTATTTCTTTGACTGTGCGTTTGCACTGGCGAAACATCCACAACAAAACATGTTTAAATCGTTAATTTCTGTCAAAGTTCCATACAATATTTGAACATCACAACAAAACATGTTGAAATCTCTATTACAACATGTTTTGTTGTGATGTTTCGCCAGTGCAAACGCACGGTTATAATTTCACAAATGTTTACTGACAACGCCCGCCGCCTGTCAATGCATTCAGGCGCCGAAATATCCTTGGAGCAATCGTTTGTGTTTTCGGAATAATAACTAGTTACGTTTTTGGAATAATTACTTTGGAAAAATTATAGCATAAACTGAACTTTATATGTAGGTCACATAAAGTTCAGTTAATGCTATAATTGCATAAACATTTGTGGTTTTTAAAAGGACTAGTCAATCTGATATCAACCTAATGTACACTTGCTTAAAGTTGATATTGGTTTAAATGGAAATAACATCAATTTGGAAACAAGGATTTGAATATAGAATTGTTTCCTGTTTGACTTGGCTAAACTCTAGGCTGCTCGGACAATAGTGTCTTTGTGTAATTTACTCACATTTGGCTGCGTATCAAGCTAGAAACCAATCCATATTAACCAGTTAATTTGAGGAAAATAAATCGTTTCAGACAGGCCATTTGGGTAAATTATAGATATAGGATTTCCGTACAATGAGAGGTCAGCTTATACTGGATATGTATAGCTTGATATGTAGCTGTGTGTACTTAAATATATGTCCGGCGCACCCTGACTAGTTCCCCGCTCCGCTTCGCTGATTGGCTCATGTTTTACCACGGCTTGAAGTTTACTTATAATTATGTGTAGATCGTAGCGAATCGAGACAAAAATAATATTATAACCTCACCATACTCTCCACAGCATCAGCAGGCGCAGCGATCTACTCCTCAGAATCGGACGCTTCTGACGTGGAAACCCGTCGTGCGCGACGCCTGGACCGGGCGAAGGCGCTCAAAGACTCGGACGACGAGGGCAGTGAGCATGCGGACGACCAGACCACGCCCCGCCGCGGCAGCAGCGCCAGCGGGTCCGCCAGCAGCGAGTGAGGCGCGCGGGGGGGCGGGCGGGCCCGGGGGTGGCAGAAATGTTGACATGTTCACTCGTCTTGCATTAAAATAACCCAAAACCCGAAAAGGGTTCATTTAACTCATTATAAACAACTTTTACTATGGGACCGACCAATCGCGAAAAAAAATCAGCGGTTACATCACGCCTATATTCCCCGAAGGGTTGGGCAGAGATGTACCTATAGTATACCTACATTTCGCCAGTTAAGTTGTTTCTCGCGATCTTAGTGTTGGTCTCATAATTAAAAGGAGTTATTTTAGTTACACCTTGTATAAGCTAATATAGCTCTCTGCAATATATAGCCACTCTTTTAACCGCATCTGGGCTAATCGACCACCTGTCTCCGACCCAGAGGTTCGATTCCCATTTGGGGCAAAATTTTCTACTCGGTTTGGATGGTGGTAGGGCGTGTTCTAAGTCCTCCTGTCTAACTACCACCATCTTATCTATGTCTGTCGCCATAACAACAATGTTAACAGCATTGTTGTGTTTCGGCAGTTAGAGGTAAGATAGCCAGTTCCTCTGTGGTTGAGGATTCCGGGTGAAGCTCGCTTCCACCTGCGGCCTGATCATCACTTACCATAAGGTGAGATGCAAGCTAAGAGCTTCCCTGTAGTGGATAAACAGGCATGTCATGTACGTATTCAATTTTCAAATACAATACTGTTATTGTATGAATGATGCTGAGATTGCCAAGTATCTTAGGACCGCAGAGTGTTATGATAATTATGATTGATAAATAAATGTGCATGATTTAATTCACAAAGCTGTGAATGAGATGTTTAGAAGATATTGACAAAACCAACTGTATTGTGTTAGTAGTTAAGGACTGTGTAATTGATTTTAAGTTGTAAATATAAATATAACTAGATATTAAAATAATTGCAGTTTTTTTTTAATACTAACTGAATGATTAGTTTTTAATAGTGATCACTATGAAAGCTACGCCACGTTAGGTTTAATCTGTTGAAGACACTGCACGAGACACATCATCATTATCATCACAAGATGTCCACTGCTGGAATTAGGCCTCCTCCAAGCACCGCCCGACCGGTTCTGTGCTTCCCGCATGACGTTAAAGTACCCAACTTGACCTATTAAGTACCTCAAAAAAAATAGGAACCACTTGGGATTCGCAAAAAAAATACATTGAGGAGCGTCTGTGGCGTATAAAGAAGAAAATATTTTATCTGGAACACGCACAAGAAATACAAACAGTAGCAATAATTTTAACGAAATTATATAAAAAAGGAGCATAAAAAAACTAACAAAATAATGACGACCTGTGCGAGGCCAAAAAGGCCCCTATCTCAGCATTTATTACGACGATATTTAATATGCATACGCTATGGATGGTCCATTTCTTATTTAATTCGCCAGTTTTTGGTATAAGTCTGAGATGAACAATATACCTACATCAAACACATATAACTTCATAGAACCCTACGAATACCTACTTAATAATAACACGATAGCTCTGACGGCTTGTTTGCTATTTATGTAACTAATATTATAAATGCGAAAGTGAGTTGGTGTGTTACGCGTTCACGCTGAACGGATTTCGATGAAATTCGGCACGCGGGCATGACCTGGAGATGGACAAAGGATCCATCATCCTGGATCGCAGACGAAGTCAAGGGCAACAGCTATTATAATATAACATTAAGAAATAAATAACAGTGACCATCATATTCAAAATTTAATGAATCATAACAGCTATCGTCGAGTTACCAATTAAATTCAATTTCATTACGCCTTCATACACCATCTTCCCGACAGCGATTATTTTCCAGGTCCCTGAATCTTCCTCCGTAATATTAGGGAGGGAGAACCCACAGGAACTCATATCTATTCGGGTTCTATCGTAGAACCTGTCAAAGGTAGACCTCGGAGCCACCAGCTCGCAGCTCTCAAGATTAGGAATAGGGAAAGCTATTCTCACATTCAAAGTCTCCCCAAAGCTAAGCGTTGGTCTAGAATCTATATCTAAACTAACACTTGAATTAGGTGTAACTTTAGATACACTCAATGGCACGTTTTCTGAAAAGAAACCAAGTTTGAGTTTAGTTTTATCTTGTATTTGAAATACTCTGACAATATCATAACATGGATAGGCAGCCTATAGCGTTTCCACTACAACTGGGACATGGAACTCCTTTCTGCAAGGGCGTCGCCAGTCGATGACCCAGGGGGGTGCAAGTTGGTATATGTAGGATGGGAAAAGTATGATTTAAAGTTACAGTCAAGAGCACATGAAGCTTTATACTTGCAGTGCGAGTCTTACCTCCACAGCCGCCCCCTTGGCCCCCTTTGGCGACGCCCTTGCCACTGTGAGAAGGAGTAGGCCGTAATACACCACGCGGGCCCAGTGCGGGTTAGTGGATATCGCATGTCTTCGATTTTTGGTTCTAGGACATGTCGGTTTCCTCACAATATTTTCCTTCACCGTTTTGAGAGCAGTGATGGTGAAACTAAATACGCAAAGTAAAGTGTTGCCTGGGTTCGAACTCACTCGTAAGTCGGGGGCGATACCAGTGCTCTACATAACACATTAATTGGAACATAATTAAAATCGCATTATGAGCAAGCAAAAATATCCTCGTTTACAAACCATAAAAAAAGTTAAGAAAAAAAAATCGGGTGCCCTTGAGTCAGCGGTCAGTGTCATTTTTTAAATAAAACTACCCACATAAGTTTAATGAGGTAGCAGCCTTGGTACAGACCAACACATAAACCTACCCGAAACTGTCAAATTTTCCCGATCAACTTTAAACCTTATAATTTAGTAATAAAGTTGAAAATCTATTAAAGAAATTTGACAGATTGTAGTAGGATGACGTGCTGGCGTCTATGGAATAGCTAAAGTACCACCATATTATGCAAATTCGACGCATTGTAAAGTCATTACATATTTATTAATCTCACTTTTACTGCATGTCTGAGATAAATAACTACTTAGGTAAATATCCCCATAATACATAAAAATTGAAAAATTATTCGTTTAACTCCATAATGAAATAAAATCATTTTCATGCGCCGCGCGCCGGAAGGTCATGGGACCATGATTTCTGTGGATTTGTTTTACGGAAATGGGCCTTCTGTTCGCAAATCAGTCTGAAAGGAGAAGATATTCCAAAGAACTTCAAAACCTTACCTGTTATTGTGACACTGATAACTTGGAACAGCTCTACCCATTCATCATTGAAATCTTTCATGTATGCACTTAGCACCCAGTTCCCGTGATTCTCCTCAAAAAGAGGTCCAATCATAAAGTCATTTGCTTCCATCTTTTTTAGTTTGTTATCAAACAAACTTAATGAAAACACACTATAGTTATCTTCTTGGTTTATAATAGGTT
Organism: Xanthia togata; assembly: GCA_963853775.1. Taxonomy (NCBI): domain Eukaryota; kingdom Metazoa; phylum Arthropoda; class Insecta; order Lepidoptera; family Noctuidae; genus Xanthia; species Xanthia togata. Next base: position 8,288,729 of record OY970811.1, read on the forward strand.
TCATATTTTTTACGAATTTTGTTATGATTGGTTGCATTTCTTCTGCGATTTCTATGTGCCGTAGTTTGGGTGAGCTTATGTCAAGTTTCATGGCGTCTCCATTCGGTTTGTGTATGTAATATAAAGCCTCAGCATTTATCACCGGTGCGGATATACGGATGATATCGTTAAGGAATGCGTTGATTGTTATTGGTCTCAACTCCACTCGCGTTTTGGCTGGGAAAGAAGACTTTTTTAGTTAGCAACGTCACGTAACATTAAACCTGTATTTCCCGTAGGGTTAAGCAGTCTTGGGAGAGTACACCTCCATTTTGCCTCTATTGGGTTTCAGTTCCATGTGATAGGGCGCTTCCTATCATCATTAACGGGGTATACCTAAATCCAGACTCCAAGCTGCTACTTATCCTCCCGTACGTTACAAAGACTCCAGGAGATCGATAACAATTAAAATTCTATTGTGTCTCATTAGTAGCAGTTGAACTCTTAAAAAATTAAATTTTCATCAGCACAAAGGCGTAACGCACGATCTATCACAAACAGTTTCATTTTCACAGTTCAACAACATTCATTGCGTTGTTTACGTTGTTGAGCAGACACATTTTTCGAACGTTATGAAGCAATGGTTTAGCAATATCCATCAAAATATAGATTGTGATTGATCATGTATTACGCAATTAACCGTGCTGGTCTATGCGCTGATTTTACTTGGTCTATGAACCGGAGAGAGATCAGGGGCACTACCACCACCTCTCTATCAGTATTATTTTAATCTTACTTGAGCGTGGGAAAGAGATGGAGCTAGACGTCCTGTATAGCTCCACTTCTTTCTCGCGCTGAAGTAACATCAAAATTATACTGCTAAAAGAGGTGGTGGTTGGCCCCCCGGAGGTCTGCTCTCTAAGCGAATTCCGTATTTCAACCAAAGTTACGGGCACTTCGTACAAAGACTCACGGTTACGGTTTGTCCGTAAGTGAGGTGGTCTAGGAACCGCCCCTAATTGCGTAATACACGATCAATCAGAATCTGAATCGTTTTGAAACAGATTGCATTCATTGCTTCTTAAGTTCGAAAAAAAAATCTGCTTAACTACGTAAATAACGCAATGAATGTTGTTGAACTGTCATAGTGAAACAGATAAGTCGTAATCAAATGTGTTACTTAGTTAGGGTACCAATCTTAACGTGCTTTCCGAGGTACGGGGGTATCACACCACAAACTTCCAAACTTCGGGCTGTTATTAAAACAATCCTAATGTATCGGGAATCGAACCCAGGACCCCACGCTAAGCAGTCACGCTTGAGACCAACGGAGCGATTCACTGACACTAGGGCAACACGGGACACCTAAATGTATTGCAATGTGCAATGTGTGTAATGTAATGTGGTGTATTATTGCACATTGGATTTTCAACTCTCGGCACTGAGCCAAGCGTTGAAATACCTACTAACAGTGCGCTTTTATTTAGGCATTACATTTAGGCGTTTGCCAGGGTCAGGTAAAAGAAAATTTTGTTAAATATCCTAAACTATTAGATGAGCAATATTAATATACAATATCATTGTAATCTCTTTCTCGAAAACGGCTCTAACAATTTCGATAAAAGTTGCAAAATAGGGGTTTACAATCGATTTAGCTAGGTCTCATATCTGGGAAAATTCATTTTCTCTATTTTCACAGCCTCGGGAATGTTGAACGTTGGTAGACCTGGATGATATGTTTATTTATTATACCCGAGCAGAGCTCGATAAGTTATATGACACATAGTCTGGCTCATATGGCTGTGCGTATCCACTGCATTGACATTTTGATCGTTTACATATTGTCAAGAGTTGTATACCAACCCGCACTGGGCTGGCGTGGTGGATTACGGGCCGGTCTCTCTCACAGCGAGGAGGCCCGTGTTCCAGCTGCGGGACATTTTATTGGTTGATTATGCAAGAGTCTTGTTCTCATTATTACCTTCAACCAATCTACAACCACATTCCCCTGTGTACTCTTAAGTGAATATTTTTGTTAAAGTGGGTTGAAATCAATAGTACAACGAGACCCGAACCTGTCGTACCCTTCCCCTTCAATCAACTACGCAGGTGGCTACAGGAGTTCACCCCAACACAAGCGGAGAACTGGTGGACCTTGACACTGGGCTGCAGGCATTCCAAGGAAGCTATGCCATCCTTAGAGGGAATGCTATCCAGACGTTTATTACGCCTGGACAAGAACTGCATGCGCTTGGTGACGGGGACCATCACGGGACACTGCTCGCTAAACAAACACTTCCACACAATAGACATAACAAACAGTCCTCTGTGCAGGGCGTGCATGGAGTCTGAGGCGCATGTGCTCTTTGAATGCACAACCTTCGGGTCACCCAGATCTTTTACACATATTCTAAACAGACCGGGAGACATTGTCAACTTCTGGAGGGAGGTGGGCTGGTTGGAATAACCACCGACGGCCGCCATGGCCCACGCACAATGGTCCATCTGAAGGACTAACTGCGGAAACGAAACCCTCTTACATAGAACTAGAACAGCATAGTACAACGAATGGGATTCGAACTTGAACTCGCAAGACTCGGAACCACTTAGTCAACAGTCTGCGTACTAGCCACTATACCTTTACCGCTTTTGTTTCATATTTAGCGATAATTTGAGATAGCAAACAATACGAGCACATGTATTTGTCTAGCCCAGAAAATACTGATTTTATTTGAATGTGTTAACTATTTACTCTTATAAACCGTTCTTTTTTATCTTTAGATAATAATGACGAGATACGTATGTGTAAATTATATGTTACAAACGACTTAAAAAACAGTTCTTGAAGGTCCAACCCAACAGAACACAGGCGTGATGTTATACTATGTGTCAATATCATAATAGTACGTATGCCTTATTGTCAAAAGAATATTCACAATAAGTAATTATCCATGTTGAGTTTTAGTTTCATAACAAAAGCTTACTGTTTTTTCTTACAAATATATACTGATCGAGGGTTAGCTGTGTAACAGTGTGAGCTAGAGCAGTTATCTAATTGCTGTTTCATTTTGACAGTTCAATAACATTCATTGCGTTATTAACGCTGTTGAGCAGCTTTTTTTTCGAACTTATGAAGCAATGGATAAGCAATCTGATTCAGATCGTGATTGATCGTGTATTACCTACGTAATAAGGGTGCAGTCTCCCTCCAGTCTCCCTCCCCCCTCCACACAGGATTATAGATTTTATCAATTCACTATTTAAATACTTAATTCAAAACACCTTTGTTGAAGTGAAATAAACAAATGATTAAATACGAATTTATTATTCAGGGTTAGATACTGGTTAATCAGCCTTTTCATGCTAGCAGGTTGTAGGTGAGGTTATTACATATGAATTAGACCATAAAGTTCCTAAGCAAAACTACAAATCTGTGGCTAAACTGAACCATTGAGAAAAAAAAAAATTATACAGTACTACTTTATTTTTTTTTCTCAATTAAAATACAACAAAAACTGAAACATCATACATTTTAACCATTTTAATACGATTTAAATCAACAAGCTCCAAAAGAATGATACTCAAGCATAGAGTGAAACTAGCAAAATGTCAAAGGGCGACGGAAAGAGGCATGCTGGGACAAAATTAGAAACACTGATATAAGAAGAAAAACTAAGGTTAAGGATATAGTGGTTCGCATAAACCATTTCAAATGGGGCTGGACAGAACCCATGCTAAAATGGAGCAAGCAAGTGAGTTTGTGGTACCCAAGAGACGGGACTAGAAACCGGGGGCGCCCAAAAACAAGATGGAAAGACATCTATCTAACCCTGAAACCTCTAACCTAAGAACCTGGTCCTGATAATAACGAATACAACAAAAGAGCTATCCCATTTGGTGCAGCCGTTCTCAAATTAAGGCGTGACCAGAAAAATAGGGATTCATTTTAATTTAAATTTATATAGATGACAAAAAACTAAAAAAATATACTAGAGACTTTATGGTCTAATTCATCGGTAATAACCTCCCACTACAACCTCCTACCAGGAATAGGTCGATTATCCAGTAAAGCTGTATAATATAATTATAGTAATACATTGATTATAGGGCGAATTATCTAAACTGCTGTTTATTTTCTCTTATGTTTTGTTATATGTAATTACTGTGTCGGCTTAGGCACGTTCTTAATGGACATGTCAAGACTTATAATCACCTCTCACAGATTCGCCTCGCATCACGTTTTACTGAAACCGTGCGCGAACCAATTTCAGAACTGCATTTCCGACTGTAAGTACCTACTTCTATTTAGCAACTAGAACATTGATTTGACCCATTTACAGTCTTAAATGGATATAAAATAACCGAAATGCGTTCAAGGAGGCGAAGTATGAGACATTTTAAATATTGAAATGTAATTTTTATCGCGATTTTTTTTCAAGAATTAATATTTCTGATTCATTAACTGGATCAGTCGAGCCTGACGGTTGGAATCGATTGTGAAGTACGTACCGACGATGTTTTGGTGTCCGAGTTTGTTGATGGTTATGGTGTCGGTAAACACCGCGAGGGTAACTGTGAGCAACACTACTATTTTTACCCCTCGGTTGGGTAAGAGCGCGCGCATGCTCTGGCGCACAGTCACTGATAGTCGGCACATAACTACAGCACACTGATACGATATTTCACGACAATACGTATAGCAAGTAGGTTGGTAGGTACTTACTACTTGGTTTTGTATCGTTGCCTGTGATAGTCTGATTTCCTGCAGTGATTACAAAAAAAAAATGCTGAAAAAATAATAAAATATTGTCTCTGTCACTTTCTAGAGGATCTGATAGTACAAGGTGGGGCAAAAGTAATCATCCGATGTTCTTTTGCTGTATTTTTTTAGGAATTTAAAATTTTGGTTCTTTTTGAAGTTTATGTTTATTTAATAAATTAGATTTTTTTCCATCAAGTCATGAAAATGATATCGGTAAAGTGGCCACCGTCAGAATTGATGACCTTATTGGCTCAGTTTGGCATTTTTCATCACTTGTGTCAAAACTTTCGGCGATTTATTTATTTTATTTATATTTCTCTTGGGCTTCAAGAGTCTGGGGCTTGTTTACTTATACCCGGGACTTCAAGTAACCCCACAAAAAAAGTCTGGAGCGGTCAAATCGGGTGATCTGGCCGGCCAGTGCAAATCGCCAAAGCGAGAACAGCTGAAACAATTACCTACTCCGCGTTCGTGAGGAGTAGGGATAGCATTCCATGGCGTGTATTCTGCATCTGTTAACTTCACAAATGTCAGAACAGAATTGACTTTTGCCGCCATTTGCAAAAGTTATAAAAAAATGTTAAGTACAATTTTTTTTTGATAAGTAAAATATTACCTTTTTAAACTAACTAGGTAGGTTATTTATGGACCATTATTTTATTTTTAAACAACTCAGAAACATTCTATGCTATGCCAAAAAAATAATTGTGCCTAATTATCACATCTCAAAATCACCTAAATTATACAACCCATTGCTACGTACTTTTCATGATAATTAGTTACCACCTATTTGCCGAGCGGTCATCGGCTAAAATAAGCAGGTCAGATTCGTAAATAGTTTCTAGATAATAATGTCAAGAGTAAGGACAGCATCGCAACAGCAGTTTTGTAGACATTGATCATCATCGTCATCACTTCAACCGAAAGACGTCCACTGCTGGTCAAAGGCCTTCTCCAAGCACGACCACTTCGACCGGTTCTGTGCTTATCGCATCAAGCGGATTCCTGCGGCCTTCACCAGGTCATTGGTCCACCTTGTGGGCGCCCTTCCAACGCTTTTGCAGACATAGTCACTGTGTAGCGGTTACACCGCCACATACAAACAACATGACGTCACACAAATCCTGCATCGCGCAATTAGAGTTTACCGCGCGAGCGACATAATATATAAGACTATCCGACATCAACAGTCGGGCAGTCGGCCCGCCAGACACAACACCCGTCTGGTCGGAGGATCCTCCCTTTTCTATGGTGGATGAGTGAACTTTGCACCCTGTTCCTCATGCCCCTAAAACTGTATAAATAAGTAACAGTATTCTATCATCATAGAAAACGGCCGAAACGACTCGCTTCGAAGTTTCAGTGTACATCAGTACGCAACAGTATCTACCATCAAGTGCGCTGCAGTTACGCACGGACGCGGAATGTTTCTGTACCGAGCGGCCGTAGGTAATTATTTTAAGGTCACTGCCGGGATATAATACTGCTATTTATTTATTCTGTGACATAGAGTTGGTATCTATAATGTAATGTACAGTTCGACGCACGTCAGTGTTAACACTTTGACCTTGAACTGGCCTAGCGTAGTACGGAGTTTCAATAGACTAATGCTCGGTTCTTATAACAAAACGAATCGTTTTGTTTACCAATGGTAGCATTTACAACCGACGCAAAAAAGGAGGATGTTCTCAATTCGACGTGTATATATTTTTTTCACCACTCCCGCACGAAAGAAGTGTCTTTCCTCTACGAAAACAGTGAGGAAAGTTGGGTTTTCCTCACTGCTTGAACAGTGAGGAAAGTTGGATTTTCCTCACTGTTTGAACAGTGAGGAAAGTAATGATCCCGTTCAGAAACTAACCTTGCCTGATTTTTTTATGTTAAGTTTTAAAGATATTTTAAAATATAAAGAATTATTTTGATTTGGTTTGTGTCTATTTAATTTATTTACCTATGATGACTGAATACTTTCTTGCTGGGAGTGGTGAAAAGTTTTGTATGCAACTTGTGAGCAAGTTCATTTGCTATTCGCTTTGTTGAGTCTTTCGCTTACTCAGGATTGAAATTTATAATCACTCGCTGCGCTCGTTATTCTATTTTTCAATCCTTCGTTCGCTCAAGACTCAAAATCAAAACTCATAGGAAAAACGAACTTTCCTCACATGTTGGATAAATAACTATTTCATCACTCCCGCACGAAAGAAGTGTCTTTCCTCTACGAAAACAGTGAGGAAAGTTGGTTTTTCCTCACTGCTTGAACAGTGAGGAAAGTTGGTTTTTCCTCACTGTTTGAACAGTGAGGAAAGTAATGATCCCGTTCAGAAACTAACCTTACCTGATTTTTTTATGTTAAGTTTTAAAGATATTTTAAAATATAAAGAATTATTTTGATTTGGTTTGTGTCTATTTCATTTATTTACCTATGATGACTGAATACTTTCTTGCTGGGAGTGGTGAAAAGTTTTGTATGCAACTTGTGAGCAAGTTCATTTGCTATTCGTTTTGTTGAGTCTTTCGCTTACTCAGGATTGAAATTTATAATCACTCGCTGCGCTCGTGATTCTATTTTTCAATCCTTCGTTCGCTCAAGACTCAAAATCAAAACTCATAGGAAAAACGAACTTTCCTCACATGTTGGATAAATAACTATTTTAATGTATGCGCATAACTTTTTACTGAGTAGTCCGATTTGAACGATTCTTGTTTTATTGGGGAGGGTATACTTCGTTTGACATAATAAGGAACAAGTTGGAGTTGATCTGATGATGGAGACCGAAGACAGTCGCGAGAGCTCCTCAGCAGTTTACAGCAGCTACATCGTGTTTGGGCTTATTTCATTCACCTTGATGAGAACTTTAGACCTAGCTGGGGTAGCTAGGGTCTGACGACGGAGACGGAAGGCTGTTGAGGAAATTCCTTACACGAGAAAAACAATCAAATTAAATTGTACGAAAAATAAAAAAGTTTTTTACAAAAAATTAACCTGTAAAGTGAAAAATAAAAAATAACGTTTTAGTGTAACTAAGCTCCGAAACTAATTTATGTAACAAACTTTGAGGCAGCGCCGTCGAAGATTTTTTGAAAAATGTGACCTACTTTAAAAAGTGGTTCAATTGATTCTGCTCGTTATTTTGATCAAACTATTTTCAGGTCTTGCGCTACTGATTCATTTAGCTCCTAAAAAAAATTGGCCACCAATTGAATATTCTGTCTGCTCACGATATTTTAACTGTGATGAAAAACGGGAAACGCCGTTGGTTACCGCGATGATGGACGTTAATCGTAGGTGTAGCCACACTTATCGCGATAATTTGAGCCAACGGCATTCACACTGCCGTTTGACGTTGCGCGATAACTCGGGTGTAATTAAATGAGCATTGACGTTGACCGTTCAAATGTGGCCACTCTATTTATTGCTTTAATTATCGGAATAATTACTGCGTTGTTTATGGCGATGGTGGGCATTGACGTTGACCGTTAGTGTGGCCCCAGCATGATTGTACTTGCAAAAAAAGTTCGTTGAATTTATTCCAACACGCCAAACTGAAACCTCGAATAATTTATATTAACACCGAAGTTATCTTGGTGCAACTTGACTCCGCGTTTATGTATTTATCATACAAATATTTGAAGATGTCTGATCCGTTGTTGATTTAATCCGCACTTATCAGATAAATCACATCAAATAGGACACTGAAAATAAAATACACTTGAAAGTTAACTAAAAGATTGTGCGAATGGCTATCTACATAACATAACATAACATCACGCCTTGTTTCCCCGGAGGGTTGGGCAGAGGTGTACCTGTAGTAGGTACACCCACATTTCGCCAGTTATGTTTAAGTCCCATGTAATAGGGGGCGAGCCTATTGCCATCAACTGGGCACAGATCCAGACTCCGGGCTGCTACTGAGAAATTCTAGATAGAAAAACCCAATAACACTTTACTCGACCCGGGAATCGAACCCAGGACCTCATGCTCAGCAGTAGCGCTTGCGACCACTAGACCAACGAGGCAGTTGCGAATGGCTATCTATGAGTAAATAATTGAATGAAAACCAGCTCATTTAGTTATTGCCGCCCTCTGAGTGATCTGAGGTTCTGTATCACGCACTTTTTACATAACTCACACCTTTTCCGAAAGTAGGCTGAAAATACAGAACAAAAATAAAGTTGTGTATTGTTACAAAAACAATTGTGTGATGGAAAAAGCAATTATAGTAATAGTAATTTATTTTCAAAACTTCAGATAAACACGTCACATCGTGAACTACTAGGACATCCTGTATGACAGGAGTCGAGGTTTCTCCAGTTACATGGACCAATATAAAAAGTGATTTTTAAAATAATGAAAAGAAAATTCATTATTTTTAGCAGTAAGAAGTACTTAGGTACCTAAATTTATTAATAGCACAAATAGTGCGTCTGAATCCGCCGAAAGGCATTACGATCGATTGGAGTGGCATACGCAATTAACCCACTGGATTAACATATAGGAATCCTATAGGTGTGTACCGTAATTGTGTAACACCCTTCTGAATGATTTTGAAGGCTATTGCTAATCCACTGCTTCTTATGTTCGACAAATGTTTCTGCCCAACAACGTAAATAACGCAATGAATGTTGTTGAACTGTCAAAATGAAAGCCATTTCTTCTGTTAGTCTGTTACGCAATAACCCCGCGGGTTTATATATAATTACCCTAAGATAAGATAATAATATGTAAGATAGTCTTCACAACACACCTACAAGAATAAAAAAAACCGGTCAAGTGCGTGTCGGACCTCGCACAATGAAGGGTTCCGTAGTTGGAATGAATTTATCGTAAGAACAAACTTAACTTTGTAATTGAAAAACATGTTCTCCCATACGGAATATATGGGAGAACATGTTTTTGCAACCGCAAATTTAAGTTGGTCAATTATTACTCGTAAACTTGTAAAGCCCACTTAAGTGTGATGGTTTTCCTTTAGGCCTCTGCCTCGAATTTTGCGGGCAGCGGGGCGGCGGCGGCGGCGGCGCGGGAGCGGCAGGATGTTATGCGTAAAATCAAATGGACCGGTTCTCGAAAACAGCGGCGCGGCAGCGGGCAACGAGCGGCGCACTCCAGTCAAGCGGTGACTGCCAGTGCTGTGAAACTCCGATGTATATTTTTTGTATGGGATTTGTGACCGTCTTTAGCCAAAATTCAAAAAAACACGTCAGACTGACCTATTGACCAACATTACATTACGAAGTGCTCACAAACATGTCTGCCGTTGCGCAAGTATTATTGTGTATTATTGTTTGTGTTGTGATTTTTCCTTTTTCTGTAAGATTTCGGAATATAACATATCAGAATAATTGACGGTGACTCCAAGTTTGTGAACCATCATGGGTAAGGGTCACGGAGCTTGCGGTATCAAGGAGGCCTGGCATACTGTAAATATGTTGCATTTTTCAAGTTTTCACTGAATCCATACCGGTGAGTACTGATATTTATTACTAATGTGATCTTGTGCTCACCTAACAATGCTATTAATTTACAATCAGGAAATTATTAGCATCATTCAAATTCTGTAATACGACTCTCGAGCCATCAATGAAGATTAATCATGAAATTCTTGAAGAAATGGTTTAAAACATTGTGCCTACAGTAATGTTAGTCTAATTTAAATTCTAATTAACAAAATAAAATCTAATTTAGTCTAACTAGGTTGACTGCTAAATATATGGGTTAGAGAGTCTCACATTATATATTATCTACCTGTGACACCGTTATGTAAATTCGGGGAATATGAAATAAATCTAGTTTCATATTCTCATGTGAAGATGTTACAAATAGACAGAGAAAGAAATTCTCAAAATTAATTGTGCTCTATTGCTCATTTCAAATAGAAAAGATCCCTGCGTTTTATTTACAGAGAAATGTTTACAACTCATCGAACATTTTGCTTAAATTTAATTATCTTTACAGATTTAACACCAAGTGGAAATCAGTTGATGGAACAATTGCAAAAACCTAAATGCAGCCTGGCATCACTAAGAAGCAGTGCGAATCTCTTGGAAAAATTTGAGTCAGGTGTGCTAAAAGGAATTGTGACGTTGGTGCTAAAAAAACCAAAAGCTAACCCATTTAGGCCTGATGTTGCTTGCTCATTTATGTAGATTAATAAATACTGAAATCATAAAAATCTGTTTTATTTTACCGATTTCTCTAAATAAATTAGTTTTGGAGCCTCACTAATATCTGCACAGAATGCATTTCATCGACATCGATAAGTTTACTGATACGATATGTTGCACATCCCTATTTATGACAGTTCTGCCCTTCAAGGACATGGTTGTCAAGTTTGTTAGAATTTTCATGTTGGTAGCTATGTTTTTTTATGTGGTTAGCTAAAGACGGTCACAAATTCTCAAAAACTGAATGTTCTAAGTTCCGCCTCTTATTTATATGCTCTGTGGTGACTGCCCGCGCCGCCGCCGCCGCCCGCCGCCCCGCTGCCCGCAAAATTCGAGGCAGAGGCCTTAAATATATAAGTACTAATGCCGTGACATTTGAATTTCTAACTACAACCCTCTACCAACTAAACGGTTGTAGTTAGAAATAACACTTGACTCTAACGAAAATAGGTACTTTAAAGCTTGATAAGTCACGAACGGATTATTTAATCAAAAAACGGTTTTGGCAAACCCCTAATACCTATCCAACGATATCCCACACTATGGGAAGGACGAAAAAAAAAATCATCATCCCCACTTTACATGTAGGGGAGGTACTCTAAATAATTGTTTTTTCAAAATTTTATTTTTCCATTTTTCGGCGTCATTAACTTGTACACTCATGCCAAATTAAAACTTTCTAGTACCAATAGTTTTTGAGCTAAACCACGGACAGACAGACAGACAGACGGACATGGCGAAACTATAAGGGTTCCTTGTTGACTACGGAGCCCTAAAAACGTGCATGCAGGCTAACATGAAACAAAAAAGGTTGAGATAAAACAGCAACACCTATTGCTTAACTTTATTCTAGACTAGCTTCCGCCAGCGGCTTCGCCCGCGTGATATCTTTATAAATTTAAGCCTACGTTACTCAGTGATAATATAGCATTACCCTGGCGAAAGATTTTTTTAAATCAGTCCAGTTGTTTTGAGTTTAGGTATTAATTACAAACAAAAATACAAATATTTTCTCTTTACTGTCAATAGACATGTTTTACTAATATTAGTTAAGCCGCCCTAGCAGTGGCGATTATCCAGGGGGTGAAGGAACCCACGCGGGTGTTGATGTCAGGGTAGTACAGGTTGGCGCAGTCGTAGGCATGCGAGAACACGCCAATCACAGCGCCGGATTCGTCCAGGAGAGGGCCGCCGACATCTCCCTGAAAATGACAAAAAAATCAAAATAAGTCGATTCGTTATAAAAATACTGCAGTGGTAAAGAATGGAAGTAAGATTAAATAATAGTCCCCCAGACCGAATTTCGGCCATGGCGGCCAATCTCAACGATACGAGGGCGGGATGATAAGTAACTAGCCTAATAAGAAAACACTTAACTTTCCGTGATAAAATTAATTTTATTTTTCGACATAGTCTCCGTGAACCTGTACGCACTTATGCCATCTTCTTTCTAAAGCAGTAATGCCTTCCATAAAATGATTTCTTTCGAGGCCTGCAAAATACTCCTCTACAGCGGCTATGACTTCATCATTTGTCTGATGGCGCTAGATCAGGCGAATAATGTGGGTGGACCTTATTCGCCTGATTTAGCGCCATCAGACTTCCACTTATTCCCTAAGCTCAAAACTTTTTGGGCGGACAGAAATTTGCCACAAATGATGAAGCAGGCAGCAAATCATACTTCAATTCGTTGATTTTTGCCATAGCTTTAACACATGTGTGAACCCTAGCGTTGTCTTGGTGGAAGATGATTTTTTTTAAAACAGTTGACGAAATATATTTTCAAATGACAAAAAATCAATAAAATTTTCACGCCACCAAATTCAAATTTAGAACACAGGTGGCTAGAGATACGAATTTAAAAATGACATACCTATATATTTTTTTAATTTTAACATTTTAAATAGCAGAGGCTAGTTACTTATCATCCCGCCCTCGTATTATAGTGCACAAGTATGTGCGCCGACACAGGTGCACTCACTCCTCCCTCATTCTCATATTCCGATGGGACGGCCGGAGACCGATCAGGTGTAGGACCAACAGCTTAACGTGCTTTCCGAGGCACGGGGGTATCACACCGCCACCTTGCAAACTCCGGGCTGTTATTTTCGTAATCGAAAAACCCAATAACACCTTGCCCGACCTGGGAATCAAATCCAGGACCTCATGCTCAATAATAAAAGTTGGTCATATTTCATGACTTATGAACGTTATGACCCGTAAAATATTGGACACTATCGTTGTTATTCCTTCTAATTATTTATTTATAATTTTAACAAAGTTATTTACAAAGCAGATGTGAGTGGAAACGCCGGGAGATGCCATAGAAAGGCATAATTATTATAATGATCTTATTGGTGATGTTCTTCTGAAAGGTCAAGTGCGTAGTGCTCGCAACCGACATTTTACGTTTATATCCAGCACCCTCACTGCGAAACACACGTTCAATCATAATCTGAATCATTTGAAGGATATCGAAATTTTGTTGAACTGTCAAAATTAAACAAATTGTAATTCATTTGTTACGTAATTAGGGTGAAGATGTGTGAACGTAAAAAAAAAAAAAAGGATTATAATGATCGTAGCAGGTGGCATTCTGTTGTTTCTGCCTACCCCGATAATAAAATGGCGGGAGTTTATTTATGTATGTAGGTATGTAATATTATTTACCTCGCACTGTCCCCTCACGCCGACGTCCAGCCAGCCGGCACAGACCATGCTGTTGGCGACGTTGAACCCGGCCTCGTTGTGCCGGTTGGCGCAGGTCTGCTGGTTGATCAACCACACCTGGGCCACCTGCAGCCGCTCCGAGGTCGTTGCACTACCAGTCTGTTGAGAGGCGGTCAATAATTGAGTATCGGATTGAGTTTGTCTAGTACTAACTTTTGTTTTTGGTTTCGCTCGCGTGTAGTCGGAAATTATCCCAAGTCAAAGTCAAATAATTTATTTCAATTAAGCACAAAAAAGGCACTTATGAACGACAACATTTAAAAAAAAAATAAAAAAAAAAATGATTCTAGTCGCCCATTCCAAAAGGTCGTTTTCGTATGGAGAAGAATGGGCAAGAAACTCCACCGTTACTCTTTTAAATTTTTTTCACAATATCCTGTATACATTAATTATATAATTATATGTGAAGGGCACGTACTACCGAGACAAGAGTATCCCCAGGTCACGTCACGTCTACCTTTGTGCCTATCCAAATCTAGATTCTGCGTGTAAAATCCAAGTAAGTATTCTGCATCAATCATGAGGTTCCGTACCCGAAGGGTGCCATACAAACCCTATTACTAAGCCTGCGCAATCCGCCCGTCTGTCCGTCTGTCAGCGGGCTGTATCTCCTGAATAGGTAGAAGAGTTGAAATTTCCACAGATTATGTATTTCTATTGCCGCTACGAACAAAAAATAATACAAAATAAATAACTAATGGTATTTATTATACCCCCATACAAGATAACGTGTACGGCCATTTGGGTTTTTCCATTAAGTCTGCCGATGGCTCTTAATATACCGCTGCGTATTGCAATTAGGTACCTAGGTATATTATGCTCATAATGTACAATATAGGTGAGCCAATAATAGGTTATGTTCACTGCCAATAAAGGGATTTTCTATGCCAATGACTGGTCTTTCCACTCAACATCATTTAATTTAAAAAAATGTTAAATCAAACTGCTTAATCTTGAATAAAATGTACCGAAAAACGTTCTTTAATGACATCAGAAGAGTTTAAATCCCTCTTCTTTGTTTAAATTTATATTATAAAAGCAAAATTAAAAGTGTTTGTGGGATAGCCACTTAAAGTGCCAATAAATGAGTGTTTACCCTACGTACAGCTCGCGTCAAATACATTTGCTGCTCTGAAGTTAGGTTGCGCATGCGTGCTGAAATGACCAGAGGCTAAGCATTGCCATACAACGTGGCAATGACGCCAGTCTTTTGGGTACATTTACCAGTCGACAGCGATGCGGATGAATTTTTTGACGCCATTTTTTAGTTTGTTTATAGTTTTATTTAGGTTAGGTTTATTTTAATAGTTTAGTTTAGTCCAGTGTATATTGTATCTAGAAGAAAAATAAAACATTATGTTGACTTACAGACGTAACTCCCCATCCGACAGCCCAAACCGGCTGGAGGGCTGGATAAGAATATCCAGTTCCTGCGATATGGGCAGCTGCAACCAGGTTGGGCTGAAAGTTCATGGCCAGGGCCGTTCTAAGGACCGCGATGTCGTTGACCAGGGTCGAGGGCACGAATTCCTCATGAGGAGTAATACGGTTGATGATGTAGATGGTTCCTCCGGAGTTCCCATTGTTAGAGCCTACCCTGGCTCGCCACCACGTGAAAGGATTGACGCTGTAACAATAATTGCAATTTATTTACTACTACTACGCGGCTTTTGCCCGCGTGGACCCTAAAGATTAATTTTCTAAAATAAAAGTAAGTGTAAGTTACACCTTATAATATCAGCTATCTGCCAGTGAAAGGCCCGTCAAAATCAGTTCAGCCGTTTCGGAGATTAGCCGGAACAAACAGACACAGACAAAAATTAAATACTTAGATAAAAATTAATAGTTTTTTTTGGTATAAGTACCGTTTATAAAAACATATACAAGCAACATATAACACATTTAAAATATCATCATTTATCATTTTATTATCATTTTTAACATATTTTAAGCATTTAGTAAAAAGCTCATATTTTGACATTCCAAACAGACACTTCAATTTTATTTATTTGTATTGTATGTAAGTAGGTATGTATATACAGGGTGGCAGGGACATCAACGCGAAAACTGTTACCATGGATTGGAGAATACTTAAATGATTCTGAAATTATTATTTACAAAAAAAACAGCTGTTTCATAGAAATATGCAATACCTACGCGGTCAAAATGTATGGAACAGCAGTTTTTTTTTAATAAACAACAAAATTTTCATCGCGAAAAAAAAATCTGGTGTTCCATACATTTTGACGAGTTATGCGAACATAAATGTAGGGAACAGATGATTTTTTTTTCGCGTTTTCAGCGTGTTCATAATGATGAGTACAATGACCCCTTGAGAGATTTAGGGTAGACAAAAACGAAGCTTGTATACTTGTAATGTATGTATAAGTAATGTATAGAAAACATAACATTTTGATTGTATAGTAGGAATGGTGGGTTCCAAAACAATCCCAGTTCATGTTAAATTCTAACATAAACACTTACTAAAGGGATAAGATAAGATAAGATAATATTTATTTGGACTGGACTGTTTTGTTTTTATCCATCTCTATTTAGAGTTTAGAACTTTATATTTAGAATTTCGGGTTTCAGTATAGTTACTTATCAAAGGACTCAATTTATTGTAAGTGGCAGTAAAAATTGGCATCCATTTTACTACGTTTTCTGAATTTTCTGATTCATTTGTTTACGTTACATCAGGTAGGTAGGTACTTTTGGAACAGTCTACAACATGTGAAAAAAACCCTGTCCGATCCGTGAGGGTGTTGTTAGGTATCGTACTTCTTCTTCTTCTTTTCGTGTGGTTAGTAAACTAACAGGTATCGTACTGAGAGTCTATTTATGTGGTAATTATCAGGAAAAAATAAAAATTCGCTACATTTTTTTTCAATGAGGATTTCTACTGGGGTATTACCATGGGGCGCGGGCAGCCATCGTTTATCGGGTGTGTCTACAAGACATAACTTATGACCCCTGTTGAAAATGTTCTATTTTTTATGGATTTGGAGTAATTTTGGTACTAAAAATGTGTTTTATTATCAATAATAATAAAAAATAAAAATAAAACTTTTGGTACCTACATAATGACAGGGTTTTTTAAATTTTGTATAGGGACATCCAATTTGCAAATAATTTTAAGTCACATGTAATAAGAGTCTCTAATGCCTCAAATTTCATAACATGATCCTCCGTTATATCGAAAATACTGCAGCATTAATTTTGGGCCATAAATATAAGTTATTCAATCTGAATACTGTTTCATTTTACTCCTGACATCTGGTAAAAAATATATGGTAAAGTTGAGGACTAGGTCTACCGGATCTGGGGGTCCATGTTTGACGAAAACACGATACTATACATTTTTCTCTATAAAATACAAAGTTACCTCCAAACTGAACAATAAACCACTAGTAAGTATTAAAAAAATACTTCAAATTAGATCATGAAACATATTTTAATTGCATAATAACCAAACTAAATATAAAGCAGATAAGTCCTACTTACGTTTTTTTCTAAATTATCATTATTTTCTCCGTAAAAAGAAATACCCAAACTATCGGCGCCTTGGAGCTTTCTCCCCGCCGCCGCCACCGCGCGCTGTCTCGTTCTCACTCAGTCCGCGAGCAGTAGTGTGCAAGCGAGATAAAAGGTGATTTTTTGCTGAGGTATTATGGAATTTTATATGGGGACAATAATGAATACGCCATTCGAGTTTTCAATATCGCTCCCATATTATTATCAATATCAAAATAATTTCCTACTTCTGGCCTCTAAATTAGAGTAAACATAATTTATACATAAATATAACAATAATCAGTCAAACGTATTCAGATTAGTGACAATGTAATTAGTTCCTTTACTAGTGTTACATGTCACGTTTGTTAAATGTACCTACTTCAGACTATCTAGGGAGGAGCTCGTGGCTAAGTTACACTTGCCGGGGTTGGTCTGTGGATGGCTGACCATTTTAACATATCGAGACTCCTCCGTGCCTCGGAAAGCACGTTAATCCGTTGGTCCCGTCTGTCATTCGTGGATCTTTGACAGTCGTTACGGGTCGTCAGAAGCCCGAAAGTTTGAAAACCAGTCTTACCATGGGGTATCGTATTACCCAGTTACAAGGATGTGAAGGTCAGATAGGTCGCTCCATGTAAATCTGCATCCGGTTGGACTGGAAGCCGACGACGCCAACATATGTAATTGAGAAACGGCTAAGCAGATTGATTTACCTACTACAGGCTTGTTGATCTGACACGAGGCACGACGTTGGCTTTGTTCACCAGACACGACGCACGACTGGCTCTCTTGACCTACTACTAGTACCTACTGTATATTGTACGATGTTATAGGTACTTTAATACGATGTTAAGGGTACCCGAGTCAGTCATTCTTCCATACAAATGTAATATGGTGATTACTCGTCTGTTTGACGGTGTACGCTCAAAAAAATAAATTTCCTGTATGGAAGCATAATTGGAAAAAATCATTAATTTAGAAGTTATGAGCGTCGAAACTTATTTCAACACTAATTTAAACTCGTCTTTAGGCGTAAATAAATAACTTATGTAGTAAATAACTAGCAAAATAGAAACCGTACAGGGATAGATAATTTATTCAATAGTTCAAATAATTTTATTTTGAGTAAATACATCCAGTAGTTTTTTCATGATATCTATACGCCCAAAGGTCTGTTCATGAAATTTTACGCGCTCGTTTTCGTTATAATATATAAATCATCGTCTATTTCACAAAATAAATGAATTAATAAATATATAAATAAAAACTAGATAATTATATATATAATTATACTAATTAGCATGCATATTAGTCACGCCCATCAACGCTTTCGAGCCGTCGACTATATAGTGTACCCACTTACTATATGAAGATAACAAATTATCCTTCGACAAACTAATATTTTCAAGCATATTTTTTCACACTGAATTTTTCGGGTTTCTTGAGAAAAGCTGACAATTCCTTGACGTTCGGTATAAATAGTCGAAAGATTAGGTTATAATCTCGACTTGGCTCGCGAGGTTGTCGACATGTGTGCAATGTAGACTCGGTTATCATTGTACACTGATAATCATTACAGTATTGGCATACCAAAAGGTGCCGACAGATTTGCTAAATTTTTGACAATAGATAGGTGATACGTGTGATCACGAGCAGTGGTGGCCCAGTGCGACTTACGAGTTGTAGGTCGTGGGGTCGAACCCAGACAGGCACCATACTTTGTCTAAATTATTTCATCACCACAGCTCTCAAAACGGTGAAGGAAAACATCGTGAGGAAACCGGCATGCCTGAGGAATATTTCTCGACCAGTATGTCCTATAACCAAACATTTGGGGAGGCTCACTCTGTATCTGTATACTTTTGTACCAAAAGGAATCTGGTACAAAAGTATAGTGTGAGCCTCCTCATATACCTTGGTTCTCCGGGTCGAAACTGAGTCGCTGTCAAATTGTAGCTGCGCATCGTTTGAGGTCAGGACATATTCCACTAAACAACTGTGCTTTTCTCATGCGGAAATCGGACTCTCCTAACTGTGAGGTGTGTGGTACAGTTGAGGATGCACAGCATGTGTTGGTGGAATGTGTCCGATATACTGACAAAAGAAACTCACTTCTCAACTCTTTGAAATTGTCAAGAATGGATGTTGGAATGTTCCATGGTATTTTAGCCAAGCCTACTTCTAAAGCAGCAAAAATATTGTACCTATACCTTTTTACTATGTAACAAATTAGATTAAGTTATTTTTTGTATGATTAAGATTAGTTTATTTAGTTTAGTTAGGAAGTTGTTATTTGTAAAAGCACGATGGGATTGACATCGTCACATAAGCGTAAGATAAAAAAATAATAAAAAAACAAACATTTGAAGACATCTGACATCTACCAACCCGAACTGGCCGCGTGGTGGATTACGGCACTCCCTCTCACCGATAGGAGTGCGACCTGCGTCCTAGCAGTGGTGGGCACATTATAGGCTGATAATGATTAATTTATTATGACGTGTGATCAAACAAGATTGAGTAAATGTGACAATAAGCATCTGACAATCGATATCGTACCTTATTGACGATCACTACCTACTGTGGATCGTTTTTGTCGATCGACACTTGCTCGATTTTAATCTTGATATTTATCAATCTTAAACAGGCGATCAATAAAATCAAGCAAATCTATAAGAAGCTTACAGATCTTTTTGGTCGTCAGAACACAGCATATCGAGCGACAATAACAATCATCAAAAATCGAGCAAATCTAATGCATCATAAAAAAGAGATGAGTTCATAAAGATCTCTTGTCTATGCTCGAGAGCTCTACTTACACTCCATCAGTATAAAAGCAGGATGCGGCAGACAAGATGGCGGATGTGGTCAGGATGGTCCCTCCACATTTCTGGACATAGGCACCCAGACCCTGGTTGGTCAGCAGAGCAGTCAGGAAAGGATACTCATTGATTTCTGCATCTTCTCCGCCAGCTATTCTTGTATCCAAACCTGGAATAGGTATATCAAATTTCAAGTACCTATTTGTTAGTAGCAGCCCGGAGTCTAGATTTTAAGGCCAATTTTTTTAACCAATTTGTGTAGTTACAAAATAAATTATTTATCATGCCAGTATTCTGGCGAAATGTGGGTGTAATAAAACACCTCTATCTGCCTCTGACTTCCTCGGAGGAGAAGACAAGTGGTCGTTTTAAAAAAAAATAAGTATACAGGAAATATATTATACAAATTAAAATGAAATATAACTAAATAAGTAACAACTTATACCTAATTATTTAATAAAAATAACTATATAATAATACTTTTAGTTAAGTTAGAATATGATTTAGTTATTTTTAATATTTAGTGATTGTTAATAGATATGTTATTAAAATAAATCTTAGTACCTACCGTACTAATATTTATCTTGTATCGTGGAAGCATTTACCCCAGTAAAATTCAATTTGAATACGAATTAGATACCTACCTAAGTTATTTCCCAGAAAAGTGAACTGAAAGCCAATAATGTTTGAAAAAATTAAAAGACATTTGAAATCAGTTGATATTGTTCAACATTGAGTACCTACATATAATTCAATGTTTTAATGGTTTCCTGCATGCTCACTCTCAGTGATATTGCACCTAGACACGACATTTTACTGATTACTTTTGTACACGTATTTACATTTTCAAGTCGTGTGAGTTTTATTTATTATTTAGAAGAAGATTATTATAATTATCATCCTAACTAAATCCTAACTAATATTATAAATAGCGAAAATGAGTTTGTTTGTTACTCTTTCACGCAAAAGCAGTTAAAGGGATTTGGATGAAATTTGGCCCATGGGTATACATCCGTTTTTGGCCTATTTCGGTTTTACCTACATTGAACAAAATTTTTGAATAAAATATTTTAACACAATTGTTAGGACATTTCAATGCACATAATTTACTTAATCTGAAGCAGTTTGGTTTTAAAAAGGGTCGCTCAACTACAGACGCGGGCATGGAATTACTGAAGAGCATATTCGAGGCCTGGAAGGAGTCGGAAGATGCTCTTGGCGTTTTCTGCGACTTGTCCAAGGCTTTCGATTGCGTACATCATGATAAACTCATCAGGAAACTGTACCACTATGGTATGAATGATAAGGCTCTTGACCTTCTAACTTCTTCTCTGAATCTGAACAACAGAATTCAGAAGGTCGATGCTAATGACAAGAGATCTTAGAGATCTGCAGGATCTGCGGTCACCATGGGCGTTCCGCAAGGTTCAACTCTAGGTCCTTTCTTATTTACCTACTAATTAACATAAGGGATAATCACAATATCATTTTATTCGCAGATGTCACTTCCCTCATTTAAAAAATCAAACGTCAGACGTTGAACAAGTTAACGATGCACTCTCTAGTTGTGCATTGGTTTAATGTAAATAATCTTCTCTTGAACAAAAAGAAAGACTAAACTCCTAAAATTTTCAACGCCAAAGGTGCAGCTAACTACCAATGTTCAAGCATTGTTTACAATGGGGCCCACGCATAGAAAAATAGTCAGGAAGGCTTAGTTCAGCCGCCTATGCTGTTAAAAATATTAGACAGACAACTGACGTAGATACAGCCAGAATTGTTTATTTTAGTTATTTTCATAGTCTTGTCTTATGGGATTCCTCTCTGGGGAACCTGTGCGGACATTAATACTATCTTTGTTCTACAGAAAACGGCTGTTCGAGCCATTTACAAATAGGTCCAAGAGATTTCCTTCGAGAAAAATTCTGAGAAATAAATATTCTGACTGTAGCCTCACGGCACGACGGCACGGTTGGCGCAGTGGTTAAGCAATTGACTGCTGCACTGCATGTCGCAGGTTCGATTCCCGCACGGATCAAATATTTGTATGACCTACAAGTAGTTGTCAAACTCAAAGCATTTATTTCAATTAAAACATTTACAGGCACTTTTGAATTGTCAAAGAGTCAGTCAGTTAGTCAGAAAGTTGAAGCTAGTTGCCCATTCCAAAACGTAGAACTCTATGGAGAAGAACGGGCAAGAAACTCCAAGGACACTCTTTTAAATATAGAAATTACAAAATCCTGGGTATATTACTCTTGTTGATTCTATATGTGAGAACAATGTAAAAAAAATATAAAAATCAAAAACTATTCAAAATATAAGATTACAAATAAGCCCTGGCAGATAAGAGATGACCAGTCTCAACTGACGGCGCCCGTTCACGAACATGACGCGTGGATCAGCACCATCCAGCTCAACCATTTTGTAGGGAACCGAATGATCCAACACACTCGCCACCATCAGCGAGACATTAAGTGAGCAAGACTCACTCTCAAGTACCCTGCTCTTTCTTTGTTCCGGGTCTGGCTGTTTGTGTATGTGAGTTTAAATGTTTGTAAACGCACCCACGATACAGGATAAATGCCTAGTGTGGGCCAACGTTTAAAAAAAAAAAATTGAAATCCTTTTGTATGTACACAAAAATATATCAAATAAGAAAATGTCCGGTATTCAGTTTAAATACCAGGAATAAACACAACCTTGCTGTACATCGCACTCGTCTCCACAGGAGTAGGCAACTCGTTCATGGGTATCGTTATCAATGTACCAATATGCTTTTACAACAAACTTCCCATTGACAAAGATTTAAAAGTTGTATTAAAACCAAACCTTGTAAAAAAGAGTACTATACAATTTTAGATTTAGAAGATAAAAAGCTTGGCATTACTCGCTCTGCTAAGCCTTGTGATAAAACCATAATATTTGAAATTTTAATTATTATGTAAAATCATTAAAATATACCAGTTTCATATACACATTGATTAATTTGTAAAGTTTTATATTATTTTAATTATTGTGATTGTGAGGACTATTTGGATATATATTTTTTTATTTTTTTAGATAGATAGATAGAATACTCTTTATTTATTGTACTTACACCATAAAAATTACAGACATAAATTCTTTTTATTTACCTATTCTTTTTTTTTTCTGTTTCATTTTTTTTTTCTTTTATCAGTTAGTTTTACTGATGGTCTGGCAGTTTGAGTAATTTATGCGGCCTACCCAAATGTCCTTTCTTTGGTATTGTTCGTCGAATTGAGCTCCTCAAGTTCTGAGTTGAGCACCACGATTACTGACAATTGCTTGCACTGACAGGACCAGGTCCACTCAAATCTGTGTGGTTCTTTCCTCAAAAGACCATTTCAGACACTAATCTACATGGTCCTCACATGGCCTGACCAAGATTATGTCTGTACTTTAAAAGAGACTGTGACCTCAGTTTGTTTCTTCTCAGAGTACTCAGATAGGAAACGCCGAATTCATCTAGCAATATTTTTATATTATGACGTATAAAAGTGATTGCAATATCTTATTTACAGAATAAACAATTTCTTTTCATTGCATTTCATTTCATATAATTTCATTTACAATGATCGCAGACGAAGTCGCAGGTAACAGCTAGTTTTATTATAATTACAAGCCATATGCCCGATGGGATATTTCCATTGGCAAAGAAGACGAATTTCCATACAAAGTTTCATCCCCTATCTGGGTTCTCTAGGGGATGAATTTCCAAAAATCCAGAAATGTGGGTGTACTATAGGTAGGTACACCTCTGCCCTATCCTTCGGGGAATGCAACCGTTATGTTATGTTATTAGACCATTTTCTTTTCAGGCTTTTTTCGTAGCGTATACCTACGTAATAGAAAAGTGAAAACTGAAATGAAATTTTATTTGCAGGAATTGTAGTACCTACATTTCAGATGGTCGGTGTTTTTAACAGCTGAACCAATTCGCAAAAACTAGCATTAAATAAATGAAATAAACTAATAAAATTGGAACATACATCATATTGGTAACGTCAATCATTTGTCAAATTATGATAGTAAAATGTCAGGTTAGGTACTCATTCACAGAATAAAATGATTTTCTAAAAGCCATTAAAATAACACTGTTTTAAAACGGATGATTGGCAGTTCCCTATATGATTTTGGTAATTTATTATATATCTATCCTTTAATCATTGGAAAGTCAATTTCTGTGATATAAGTGGCTTTTTATTGGAGGAATTATTAGTATATCAGGATATCTTGTGTTAAACGTAACAGTGTCTCCAAGACGTTGAAATAATATGGAGTGCATTTTAACAAAACAACATTCAATTATGTACCTACATACCGGGAACAGTTAATATAAAAAAGGTTTACATGAAGTCAATGGTGGCACATCACAAAAAGCACGGATACATTGATTTTGGACTATAAATATCCTATTTATAAGAACAGAGATAATTATTTATGACCGAGACTATTGTTTTTCCGGCTCAAAACTAAACGTTATATTATTAGTCATTAAATACATTGCTTACCGCTGACATTAACGAAGAAATAAACTAAAAATAAAACAGAGATCTTCATCATTGTGTATCACTTCACTGCCTATACCAACAAATAGAATGAAACTTAATAAAAATGTGTGTTAAATTAAAATATCTAAATAATTATCAGCATTATCTAAATAATTATCGTCTACGAATCCGATAACGGGTGGCCTTGGATTGATTCCTTAAATAAATGGAGTGATGGACATTTTTAATTTGTAAGTGTTTTCCACAGAAATGCCTACCTCATTGGTCTAGCGGTCGCACACGCTACTGCTGGGCATAAGGTCCTAGGTTACATGCCCAGGTCGGGCCGCCAGGAATTTCTCAGTAGCAGTCCGGATTCTGTATTTATGTCAAAAAAAATGTCAAAATTCAAAATATTTTATTTCACATAAACCTACATGGGCACTTATGAAACGTCAGAAGCTAGGTGCACGGTTCCAATTGGTCGTTTCCTATGGAGAAGAGCCGGCAAGAAACTCCACGGTTACTCTTTTAAAAATAATTGGTTTTTACAATATTTTCAAATAACAGTGTTATAAGGTATGGGAGGACAGTGTAGGTCTTTCAACAAGTACCAGGTACTTAACAAAATAATTATGGTCTACAAATATACAGTCCACTAAGTCTACAGCGTTCTCACATTCACAAAATAGAAAATAATCTATATAAAGATGAATAAATTATTAAAAATAAAAACGTATTTTAAACGAAATGACGTAATTGCTATTACAGCTGTGACAATTCTGAATAATCATCATGTTCACAATAGCCACTAATAATGATCTGAAGTTAAATGTCTGGTCGATGTCAATAGGCTCGCCCCCTATTTCATGGAACTTAAACATAAATAATAATAATCCTCGAAGTTGAATTTCGGCTCTGGCCACCAATCTTAACGGAGCCCAGCCGACCCGACCGGAGACCAGATCAGAATGTGTGCACACACACACACAGATGCACTGTCTTTTCCATAAAATTTTGACGACCGACCCGACCCGCGAATTGAACCTTGAACTTAGGATCGAAATCACGCTCAAAAGTTGCGCTTGCGACCACAAGACCAACGGGGCAGTCAAGTTAAAGTTAATCATAAGTACAGTTCGCGTCAAATAACTTGGCCGCTCTGAAGTAGGCTACAAATGACTGCGCAGTACCTAGTCAATCTTACTTAAAAACAGTCAGCACACAGCGCGCATGCGCAACCTAACTTCAGAGCGGCAAAGTTATTTGACGCGAACAGTAACTGGCGAAATGTGTTCTTAGGACTTATATCGGTAGTACACCTCTGCCAAACCCTTCGAGAAATACCTACAGGCGCAATGTTATGATAAATATTATGATTACTTCGGTTTAAGTGGAAAACGAGTACATAATAAGTGACGTTTGACGTCAAATATGTATGGTTTAACAGTCGTTAATCAATCATTACTTAAGTTTAAGCAACGTCTATAAATAAACCCTAAAATATTCACTGTCAATGCTACTTAGCCAACTTTCCTTTATTCACAACATTTAAAAATAATTTTACACTGTAAGCATGTCGAGATATTCGTAGATTATGTGGAATGTTTGCATAAAGAAAAAAACAAATAAAAATTATATACAATTCTGCAATAACTTTATTTAACAAAAATAAAAAAGAGTAAAAATAAAAATCGTAAATAATAAGATAAGAAACCTACTGGGGCGAAAGCGTCAGGGTAGGTGCGAAATTCAAATTCTCGAGGTCAATTCTAACTCGAGACAGTCTGTCGTATTTGTGATGATTTTAATGATTATAATTCTGTAAATACATTTTTGTTATTGTCGCAAATCATATTTTGATCAACATACAACCTGACACTGACCTGCAAATTATTTCGTGGGCTAGTACAGACGCAGCAGGTCAACCTACCCGAAACTGTCAAATTTTGCCAATCATCTTTGAACCTTATAAGTTTAATGATAAAGTTGAAAATCAATTAAAGAAATTTGACAGATTGTAGTAGGTTGATGTGCTGGCGTCTGTGCCGTAGCGCATCACCCATAAGGATTACATTTATGTAGATATGTAACTAAAAAAACTACTAAACTAATACTAATAGCGTATTTAAGTACGTACTTTTAGTACGTACTTAAATACACGCTATTCTATGGTAGGTACCTATTTCTATTGTAAAAAGTATAATTATTTTGACAGTAGTAAAAAAAATATGAATACCTACTTACGTTAAAAAAATTATTTAACTATAGCTTAGGTTTAAAACTCGAATCCCTGAAAATTGGTTAGTGTTGTAATCGTATTATATATTGATTAAGATTCTACAAGACAATAATAGGGATCATAACAACTTTTTTTTGTCCGTCAGCTAGTTTATTTAAAAATATTGGACACGTATTTTTTCTTTTTTTACGTAATCAAATGATTACGGCGATACATTGAGTTAAAATGTGGCATGACGTCACGTGTCATGTAGATTTTATACTTAGTTGTGACGTAACGAGCCCCCACTCCCCAACTTTAATGCGTTTTATCATTAAGTATTTTTGTATTAATATGATAAAGCAAAAAATACGTGTACCTAATAGTTTTTTGTTATTGACTGGCGGACTAAACAGAATATTTTTTTTTACACATTCGTCATTCCTATTAGGAATGTCTTGTTAAAAAAATATATAAACGGCAGTCCATGGCGAGACATTTATAACATAATCGACCAATAATGCACCATGTTTTAACACAAATAAAAAAAAAACATTCTATTATTTATGATCTTCTAATTTTAAATTGCGCGCCCTTCACGGTTGTAAGTACTACGAATTCTCTACACTTTCCCACTAAAATTTTAGCGGCAAGTCAGTCAGAATATCAGTATGTACAGGAGGTTTGGGTAAGTCGGTTACATTCTGCTGTTGTAGCTGAGGCTGGGGCTGGGACTGGGGTTGTCTTCTAAAGCTGTTCCTAATACGAGCAGCTCTCTGGTATGTCCACTCGCGGTTCTTCTTGGGTAAGCAAGACACGGCAATCAAGAATACGAAAATGGTGCCGAAGAAAGACCAAAGGAGGATTGCAGCTGTACCTGAAATAAAAAAAATAAAAAAAAGTTATGAACTTCAGAAGCCTGTTACCGGCGCCGCGCCGGTAGTATACCTCCGCCGCGAAACCATAGCAGCGAAACCGCAGTACTTCAATTCAATACTCTCGCGTCATGTTCCGCTACTCGAATCGGATGCGAGTAGCGGAAAATGACGCAAGTCTATTGAATTTACTTACCGGGGTGAAAGTCAGACAGCCAGTCTTGCCAAGAGGAACCGTATTACCCAATAACTGGGTTATGGAGAAATACTGGTATTACTAGCATCCGGTAATCCGGTTAGGCTGGAAGCTGATACCAACATAATAAAAACACGAGGAAGTGGTGAATTGTCTGACTGTCTTATAGAACTTCGACGTTTAAAAAGTTGGAATATAACTATGATACGAGCACGATCAAGTAATGTAACTATTAGGGCACTCCGACCAAATAGGTTAGGTTAGGTTAGAGTAGTGACCAACTACGCGCGGGCCGAGCGAGCGTAGCGAGCGGTGCGGCGGCAAAGCGGCCGGCGATGGCTACGTCGAAATTGGTCGCAGTAACAAATTTAGGGCACTTCGACATTTATGAACCGCTTTTATATAACTACATTACGGTTATAACCATCTTGCTGCGACATATATATACTATATATCTTAGATAGATAAAATTACTCACTGGACAGTCCACGTCTGGGTTGCCATTGCGGATCCAAAGTGGTAGTCATGGACACCTCCCCGCCTTCCCCGACGACTTTGGCGACCATTGTCCAAGGACGCAGGTCTTCGGCTGTAGGGTTCTGAATAGTGAGGGCACAGATACCGTACTCCTCACCCCACTCGGGGACATACATGGGAGGCGCGTTCTCGGAGGTAAAACCTGCATCAAACCGATAAAAAACACGATTGACAGATTTGATAGCACGATTGGCGCAGTGACTGCTGCGCCGCGTGTCTCCGAGTTCTCTGAGAATTAACACCGAAGCCAACTCGGAGGTTTAGAACAAATTTAACTGTCTCTGAAGTCCAACTGGACTGTAAAAGAGACAGTACCATGTTAAGTCATTAGTGTCTGAAATGGACGACGTTGACTTCAGACATTAATTTAATACTGTATCAATTATTTTAATACAAGGTAAAGATGGTACCGAATTATGTTTACCCTGTTATTTGCTTACCTAGTCCGTCACTGCGCACAAATCTACAGTATTCCAGCTTGGGCCCATCGAATATGCGGAAGCGCACCACCACAGAACTGCCCGACCAGCGGTGATTCACCACCAACCGCTCTGCAACAGAATTTAAACAGGTTGTCCTAAATCAAGCCGAATTCTACGATGTCTACGCATAGGTAACCTAATCTAACAAATTACACAGATAACATAATACTGTTCTGACTCCTTGACTGGCCTTCAGAATACGGACGCCGCAGCGACAGTGTTCTCCAAACTAAAATGGTGCTAGCATAACATTCTCATTCTTACGGTTGACGTAAACATTGAAGAAGGCTCTCTGTTCCTCAAAATTTGTTTTCAGTCCTACATTGCAGCTCCACAGGCCTTCGTCCGATGTCCAGATATTATTGAACCTGATGCCGCATTCTCCCGCGTCGAAACCGTTGCCGACGTACTCGTAGCCTGATGATGAGGTGGCTGTAAACATAAGGAGCTTTATTTTTTGCTAAAGGCCTCTCTTTCCAAAATCCTAACTTTAATATTATAAACTAACGACCGCCGCTTCGCAAGGGTGTAATGTACTGATGCACACGTCAACCTCCCAATGTTCATACGGTTAAAAACAAAATGCGAACAGGCGTTACAATTAAAAAAAGAAAAGTGGCCTATTGGTCCCACTTTTTCGTTGAACTGGATATATGAAAAAAATGGTGAGTCCTTCTCCAATTCTGGAATTTGGACGTATTAATACTTCTATTAATTCAATTCATAAATTAATTTCAATAACCGCAGTTCCTTAATCGCCGAGGAAAGGTCATTGCCCTCTATCTATCATGGCGCCACGCCGCGCGCCGTCAGCCATAATCATTTTGCTGCGCGTAATTTTAAATCTGTGATATCTTTTATAGTTTTCATTTAAATGATATAATATTCTAATCTTAATCAAATGGTCTATTTTAATAATATATTTTATCAGTTATGGATTAATAATATACTGGTCAAAATAGCTTCAGAAATAACAATATTTTTTTTATGAATTACTGAATGATAAAAATGGTTACAGTGGGCCATCCTTAGAAGATAGACATATGCTATCCCGGACTTTTCTGATGATTTTGTAAACATATGCAATCCAGTAGAACAGAATTTATAACTATCTGTAACTGTATAGTCAGCGCATGCCATGTAAGCGCTCATAAAAGTGCCCTTTTCACGACTTCACATAACGTCAAGTTCAGTACTACGTTTCCCTGATGATCCCTTTAGTCGACCAATTTGGCACACGATGCACCAAACACCCTGTAGGATATATAGTCGTCGGATTTCTATCAGTTTCCTATGAACTTGGTGCAGAATGATTGACTTACCAAGTCGATTGAGAACGCCCGGTCTGCACCAAGTGCAAAAGGAACTGATAGAAATCCGACGATTGACGAAGAAACACGAAGTTTGCCGAGGGACATTAGGAAGAATAGTTGGACTGTACTGGTACAGGTGTGATACTCACTTGGACCAACGTTGAAAACAGTTCCATTCGGCGCCCTGAAGTAGCAGTAGCGAACAGCGGCGGCTATGGAGCAAGACAGCGTCTTTGCGTCGCCTTCTACACCCGAAATGGATGAGTATGTGCTTTGCAACACCGGCTCTGGTTAAATTAATAACATATTGCTTTAGTTCTAGTAGCAAAGATTCTTTTCAGGGAGGAAACATCGATCATAAATAAATAAACATGGATCAGCAAAAGGACTTGAAGAAGATGCAAACACCTGAAGTCACACAAATCCTGAATTGTGATATCAAACATACGCGATATATCTACAATAGCCCGACTTAGTCCGTCAGGCAGTAGCCCACCAGACATGTCACCCTCGGAAACTTCCCACCCCGTTCCTCCATCCACAAAGATATATGATAAAAATGACATTAGGGACTAACAAAACAGATGATCCCGAAGTAGGTACCAAGTTACTAAAGAAAGAAGTATAAAATTGTTGACTTAGAAGAAATTTTAATAAAGAAAAGCTAAAAGTATAACGCCATTTTCTTGGAATCGAAAAAAACTAAATAACAGTAGGTAAGCATTGAAGTAGGTTCCTAAATATATAACAAAGACTAAAGAGTAATGATAAGTAATCACATAATTCATTTATCTGTCGTTGCTTCATTTTTAATTATTTTTACCTATTGTAGTATAATGTATTTTATTCTAGGTGCATCGGCTTCACGAATAAATAAGATAATAATTAATGTATATTGTAAAACATTTTAAAAGAGTATCTCTGTGGAGTTTCTTGCCCATTCTTCTACATACGAAAACTACCTTTTGAAAGGGGCGACCAGTTTTTTTTTTTTTTTGTTGTAAATTTGACGTTCAAAAGAGCCTTAAATTTGAAATAAATTATTTGACTTCGACTTTGATTTATAACTGCTTTGTATTTTATTACAGAGAACAGAATATTATGTAAAAGTAACTGTTTTCAGTCTGTCTGCCAAGGCGTGAAAAGGTTACTTTCACGCCTTATGAAATGTGGCACATGGATATTCCATGACCTGGGATATATGATAATTTTCGACCTGCAAGCGGGTGAAGTCGCTGTAACAAAACAAACAAAGTGTTGGTGAACTAACTTGGATAATAATGATCATGCATATAATCATCATCTAGCATTGCCATGCTGAGGTTGAAGAAACCATGTCTTGTGACTTGTGTGGTGTTGACGGCACAGCGCCATATTCCCGGGCGCTCCATGAGAGGCGTCAAGAGGGTGAGAGTGCAAATATGGCGGTCAACAAACGACTCATAAACTCATAACTGTAAGACAAAACAATATTGTACAATTTTGTTGAGCAAGGTAAAGCACAGTAGCGATTTTTATTCGTAATTAGAAAGTCCGATCACAGCTTAAATAACAGAAAACAGCCTCCTTCATGATGATCAATATGGCTTTACAAAAGGTCGTTCGAGTACAGATTGGGGTGTTGCTCTGCTGAAACACATCGCATGGGAGAACTCGCAAAATGCTGTTGGAGTTTTCTGTGATCTTTCCAAAGCCTTTGATTGCGTTCACCATGACACGATTTTGCGTTTCATTCGTTATTAAAGTGTACACTTGGCTAAATTGAGTCGTAGGTATTTAAAAAACATCCGAACAAAGCTTAGAACACAGTACTCTGAATTTCGTTACTGCATCAGTCACTGAATCCGCCAGCAGATTAAAGTGTGACAGAGTTCGAAGTATGTCGATTTTCTTATAAATTCCTTACTAATCATAACTAATATTCATGACGACCATCTCACTATGAGTAAGTACTCTAGCTAGACATTATGTTCCATCTTAAAAAAATACTAATTAGCTTGGCTTAAACTTGGCTTAAAGTTTCCGGAATGAAGAGTTTCTTTCCATCCTCAGTTTCGATTAATTCTGGAATCGTATTTTGAAAGCATGCAGGTTCTGAAATGTTCGAATATAACATCGATTCTAAAAATAGAACTGCGCCTTCTACAACTGTCGCGCTTTTGTCTCCATCTCTACAATTTCTTAATTACAGTACTAACCGTATGACGTTGTTGTATCCCTCTTGGTTTACCCCACTGGTGGCGATGAAAACAGTACCGGAAGGGTCGCTGAACGTACAGGTCATTATCTCGTGCTCCTCTGGCACGATACACTGCAGTATCACAGTTGAATCCTTACCAATCACGCTCCCAGTAACTTCTGGCGTGGAGTCGACTAGAAGAAATCGAGGTCAGAGCATGCATGAGGAAATTAAAAAAATTAAAACTCAAATTAAAAGTTTAGTTTAGTTCGCTGTAAAACACCACATTCCCAAAACAATACACTGTGTTGTGCCTAAACGGACCCTGGCACTCAGGTCACTGTCAGTTGTTATTTTGTTTGATTATTGAGGTTAGATAGCTGTAAAACACGATATTTCCAAAACATTACATTCTCTTGTGCCTAAACTGGCACTCGCCGGCCGCTTGCGCAACACCGCTCGCTTCGCTCGTTCGGCTCGTGTGCTGCTGTGTGGTTCTTACAGTTCTAACCTAATCTACCGACTTTTGATATAATTAACTAAAACAAATACGATCAATCAATACAAAGGGAGGCGAACTAACCTCAACAATTAAACAAAATAACAAGTGACAGTGACAATGACAAAACATTACCTATGGCACGATTAGCCGGGTCGACGCAGCGCCACTATTATTCCGCAAATAGCGGCACTTCATCCGATAGGGATAAAGTGCGCTACCGGCACTCTATACATAGGAAGTATTTATATATATTTTTAAGAAGTATAAGTACTCTTTCTAAAAAAATATTAAATATTATGTACCAACCTGATGCTACCACGTCCACGTAGACATAGTGACTACGAACGATAACTGTGCCAGGAACACCAAACCATATCTTCCAATATCCGGTAAGGTCCATCGTTACTCTGTCTACCACAACTCTGCACGGACCAAATCCATCGAAAACAAGTCTGCGCTTGTTATCCTCCAGCTTGCAGTATACTGCATCTTCAGGACCCAAGGTAACATTCACAGCACTGCCCGCAGTCCATACTGTATTATCCACGACGTCATTATAGGTTGCATTCGATTCTAGG
Source organism: Xanthia togata (assembly GCA_963853775.1). Taxonomy (NCBI): domain Eukaryota; kingdom Metazoa; phylum Arthropoda; class Insecta; order Lepidoptera; family Noctuidae; genus Xanthia; species Xanthia togata. The sequence goes on from OY970811.1 coordinate 8,322,100, forward strand.
AATAAAACGTAATGGTAGTTATTACTGTTATCAGTGCCAGAAACCTGGATATGATATTTTGGAAATGGATGAATTAAGTAACATTAAGGGTTGGCATTAGATTCTCGCTGCATGACGAGGTAACTGTGTGAGATCCCTTTCCCCACGCAGAGGCGCACAGTTTTTTTAATAAAGATTTTGATATGTCGGTATGTGGAATTATACAACAGAACGATTTGTTTATTAAACATGGTGCAATTACTGTTATCTTTCTTTGTTGAAACTTTAATCTCAAAAAAGAAAATTAATTATGATCCAATTGATAAGCATAAATTGGATCACATTTTTTTTTAAACACATATACCTATGTGTTTGGTGTGTGTGTAGGTATATAGTCATTGGATATAAGGAAAGAGATTTCCTTTATTCACTTTCTATACATATCTACTTATAAGATAAGATATTATTTTTTGATACTTTATAAGTGCAATAAGTGGTAATTAAGTGTCCGGACTAATAAACCTTATTTGTAATGTTTGTTCTGATCCCACAGACAAATCGTGAAAACGGTTTTGCGGGGCATAGTTCTTAAGTTAAGATTTTTATAGATAAACTTTTTTCATGATTAATAAATAAATAAATATATATATTTATATATGATATCATTACAAAGCGTGTCACTAACTAGAGTGTAAGTTTTTATTGAGGTTTAGGTACTAACAGGCTAATAGGAAATTGAAAGATATGCCCAGAACTTACACAATGTTATCGCAGGTTCAAAAACCTCTAGTGGTGTGTCCACTAGAGGTTTTTGAACCAGCTTTTAGAACCTGCGTAAAATTGTGTCGCAATTTGACGCATAGAAATCAACAATCACTCTGCCTAGCTTTTTCTCAACTATATTGGGGTCGGCTTCCAGTCTAACCGGATGCAACTGAATACCAGTATTTTACATGGAGCGACTGCCTATCTGACCTCCACAACCCAGTAACTGGGTAATCATTTACGGACCGTTATTGCTTAAAATTAAGACTTGTAGGTATGACCAATAATGAAGCAAACACTTCATATTATTATTCAATTAAATTCAAAATATTTTATTTCACATAAACCTACATGGGCACTTATGAAACGTCAGAAGCTAGGTGCACGGTTCCAATTGGTCGTTTCCTATGGAGAAGAGCCGGCAAGAAACTCCATGGTTACTCTTTCATAGTTTTGCATAATAGTAGACCCCCCCATATGGAATAAAAAATAGCTTACAAATCTATTTATATGCCCAGTTTGACCAAAGTCAAAGTCAAAGTCAAATAATTTATTTCAATTAGGCACAAAAAGGCACTTTTGAACGTCAAAATTTACAAAAAAAAAAAAAAGATAATTGACATTATTATATATAATTAATATATATTATTTTAAATATATAATTGATTTGGCAATAAAAAAGCTACCATTGGTAAGCAAAACGATCCGTTTTTGTTTATGGGAATCGAGCATTAGCAAATTATCAACCGAAATCCTCAAAGCGTAAATTTTTGGTCTGAATTACGTAGTAATAGTAACGTAATTTTCGGCAGATCCTAGTGAGTCGATACTCGTAATAGTTAGTAAATAAACGCTTACCTTTATCACTAAAAAAGACAAAAACTAAAAATAAAACATGGAACTTCCACATTTTGTAATGTGTATCACTTCACTGCCAACGACAACAACTACGTATGTACCAGAATTGGCAAAAAAAAAGTGATAATCAAAACCTAACTAACCATCATTATCTTATCGTTCAGGCGAATGCAATCGATTAATCAAGTAGCTAGCTTTAGTCTGGAACCAATGTTTTTGTTTTCGAATGTGAAAATCACAGTTTCTGTGGTGAAATCTTTGAAACAGTCAAACTCAAAGCCTTTGTTTCAAATAAACCAATTACAAGTACTTTTATTTATTTATTTATTTATTTATTTATACTTCAAGCACAAAAATGTACAGAGGCGGACTTAATGCCACAGGCATTTTCTACCAGTCAACCTTTGGGTGATGCAGAGACAAACAGTGGTAGGTGCAATAGCGAGAGTTGAGGAAAAAACATTTATTTAAATATAAAGATATACATATATACCTATTAAGAACTATAAATATAATAAATACACCTAACTATATATAAATATAAGCACAAGTATGACAAACAATGGGAAAACATTACCGCTGTGATGATACTGCCAGCTTCTTGCGAATGTGCTCGCGAACTTTAATTTTAAATGATAATCGGTTGGTCGCCATTCTGATTTCCTGGGGGAGCGCATTCCACAGAGAGATAGACTGAATGAAGAAAGAAGAGTGAATGAAGTCTGTGCGGTGAGTGGGACATTGAAGAAGACGATTGTGAGATGAACGTAGATTGACTTTTGAATTGTACTACCGATTGTACTATTGACACACAGCGCACCGTGCTAGGAAGATGGGATGGCGCAAGGGTGTTGACACACGTTGCATCCCACACCAACTGGTTACATAATTCATGTTGAAATTATACATGTGAGAACAATGTAGAAAGACGTGTAGGTACGTTAAAAGCGTTCGTAATAAAAAGATAAAAACAATTCAAAAAATTTAATAAGCCGTGGCATCTAAGAGATGACCAGGCACCCTACTGACGGTGCCGGTTCACGACGCATGGATCAGCACCATAAAGCTCAAACATTTTGAAAGGAACTTAACGATCCAACACACACGCCACCACCATCGAGACATTTAAGAGAGCATGAGTGTGCGTGAAGGGGCAATAGCCTAACAAAACTTGACAACCGCCTTACGAATAAACCTCAACTTGAGCCGTTCAAGATTATTTCTATGAAACTACAAACTCAAACTCAAAGCATTTATTTCAATTAAACCATTTACAGGCACTTTAGAATTGTCAAAGAGTCGGTCAGTTAGTCAGAAAGTTGAAGCTAGTTGCCCATTCCAAAACGTAGATCTCTATGGAGAAGAATGGACAAGAAACTCTAAGGACACTCTTTTAAATATAGAAATTACAAAATCCTGGGTACATACTCTTGTTGATTCTATGTGAGAACAATGTAAAAAAAATATAAAAATCAAAAACGATTAAAAATAAGCCCTGGCAGATAAGAGATGACCAGTCTCAACTGACGGCGCCCGTTCACGAACATGACGCGTGGATCAGCACCATCCAGCTCAACCACTTTGTAGGGAATTGAATAATCCAACACACTCGCCACCACCAGCGAGACATTTAAGTGAGCATGACATACTCTCAACTACCCTGCTCTTTCAAGTCAAAATACAACATAATAACATAGTAAACGACACCATGGTACTCACACTTACAAAAATTGAAAAAAAAATGCGTCTAAGTTATACAAAACTATAGTTTGTAATGTATTTGTAACATTAAAAGAATTTTACCACCAAAAAGAAAGAAAATCAATATTATCTATTGGAGTATTCAACAATTAAAACTTGGTTAAATACAAATAAAAAATAAAAATTATGTTCATAATCAGAAAAAATAAAAAAGGGGAAGCAACTCTATAATTTTTTTTTTTTTACTGTTGAGCCCAAGTGGCTGTGGAGCAAGACCAGCATTTAGCCAAACATTTTATCTACGTTAAAATCATCAAACTTATAGTATGCATATCTACATAGTGTGCGTATAATGCAAGTTTAAATTTCTTCTCATTAGTTGAAGAATATCGAGTGGTATTTTATTATAACATTTTACACAGTACTCCATAAAAGAAGTATGTACTTTAGACAATCTGAAACGTGGTTGATCTAATTTGTTCCTATTTCTTGTGTTAAAATTATGCCTGTCACTTAGCTTACTAACTAAAAAGATGTAGATTTTTTCGAAGATCATAATGTTTTCATATAGTATATACTGACAAGGTACCGTCATGATGTTAATTTTCTTAAACAGTTCCCTTAGAGATTCGCGTCTGCGGAGGTTGTAGATGGCTCTGACAGCCCTCTTTTGCAGAATTAAGATAAAAGCAATATCTGCGGTCCGTCCCCACAGCAAAATACCGTAAGATATGATGCTATGAAACTAACCACGTCTGTTAGTTGGCGGATTTTCCAAACAGCATAAGCGCCTGAACTTAGCTGCCCTGCAACCTGCAAGTGATGTTAAGTGAGGACCACACTGTAGTTTTGATTCAAGCGTGATTCCCAGGAAAACCGTATTTTCGACGAATTCTAGTGTCTCTTTATTCAGTACAACGTGACATTCACTACTTCTAACATTCGGTAACGCGAATCTTATGCATTTAGTTTTCTTCTCATTTTAATACTAAATTATTTACAGTAAACCAATTATGAACCTTTAGGATAGCGTTATTTATGTCGTCAAGCTTCTGTGCATGTCAGTTTACCTTAAAAATCAGTGATGTGTCATCAGCAAATAACACCATTTGTGGTCGGTTTTTCAGTAAATGAGGTAAATCATTTATATATACTAAAAAGAAGAATGGACTCAATATCGAGCCCTATGATACACCCATTTAGACTTTTAGACCCGATGCAATTTACACCGTTTATTTGAATTTGCTGCAGTCTATCATTCAAATATGATTTTACTAAGTTAAGCGCAAGTTTACCCGTAATGCTGAAGTTTGAAGAGCAGTGTTTCGTGATTAACGCAATCAAATGCTTTGGATAGGTCGCAGAAGATACCTATTGCATCCTGTGCCTCTTCCCATGCGTTAAAGATGTGTTTTAATAAAGTGACACCGGCGTCAGTTGTGCAACGTCCTTTGGTAAAACCATACTGTTGATCGTGTAGGCTGTCATTACGATTAAAATGATTGAGCATTTGATTTAACATTACTTTTTCAAACACCTCGCTGAAAACCGGCAAAACCGATACGAGTCTATAATTATTAGTGTCTTTGCTGTCCCCGGATTTGAGAAGTGGAATAACTTTACTGTACTTCGTTAAATCTGGGAATACCCCTTGATCTACACAAAAAATAAATATTAAAGCTAAATAGGGTGCAATTGTCTCAATGATTGATTGACAAACTTTAGTAGACATGCCCCACAGATCTTCAGTAATTTTGATCTTAAGTTGCTTAAAAGCCTTAACAATGACCACAGGGTTTATAAGCTTTAATTTAAATTCCAAAGGACAGGCATTCGCTCTTAATAAATCAATAGCAAGTAAGGGGGAGGAATTTAAAGTTTCTGTAGTTTTAATTGGAATATTGGTAAAGAAAGTTGTAAATTCCTGAGCAACTTCGATCTAATCCCTAATGAGACCACGAAATGTGTCTAGTGTGTAATCAGTATTATGTCTTTTGTTCTTGTTCGTTTCATTGTTAATAATTTTCCAAACTGTCCTTATTTTATTTTCTGCTGGTTTAACCTTGTTGCTAATGAAAGACGCTTTAGCTGCTTTGCAGATAGTTTTAAAAGTTTTAGAGTAAATAGCAAAATACTTATTAAAAGTTTCCGTGTTAATTTATGGCTTAAGGCCATACAGTTCCAATAATCTATCCCTACTTTTCCTGGTGCCTTTAGTTACCCAGTCACTGAATAAAAACTTAGGGCAAATAGTTTTAGCCTCCTTGCTGGATTGCTGCCATGGGATCTGGAGGCAAAAGTCCTCGCGCATATTTGGGAGTGGCGCGAGGAGGCGAAACGCCGGGGCTTGACTCCGATGCCGCGAGAAATCGCGGCACAGCGGACAGAGCTCCAACGGGATCTCATGGCGTCATGGAGAGTGCGATTGCCGCAACCCAGTGCTGGGCACGCCACTATTGCGGCGATAAGTCCCCTCTTTGAGGAGTGGCTGGAGAGGCGCCACGGCGTCCTCACCTTCCGCCTGACACAGGTCCTCACCGGACACGGCTGTTTTGGGAGGTACCTGTTTCGGATAAGGCGGGAGGAAACGCCCGGGTGTCATCACTGCGTGGATCGCCCGGAGGACACGGTGGAGCATACGGTGGAGGCAGAGCACCGCCGTGTCCTCGTGGCGGCGATCGGTGGCGGGGATCTCTCGCGTCCGGCCCTGGTCCAGGCCATGGTACGGAGCGAGAGGGCATGGGAGGCCGTCACCTCCTTCTGCGAAGCAGTAATGCTCGCGAAGGAGGAGGCGGAGCGCGTGAGGGAGAGGCAAATTTCGCGCCCTCACGCCCCTAGCCGCCGCAGGAGGAGACGCCCTGGGCGTCGGGAATCGATTGCCGATTCCCGGCCACCGTAGGCGCGGGCTTGCGGACGGTGAGCAATGGGTAGCTTGCCGTCCGGTAAGGACCAAGCCCGGGTCGACGGCGCGTTGTGTTCCACGCGCGCCTCAAAGAGATGTCAGCGAATGAAGGGGTCCAATGAGACCATTGCCTGCCGGGGTTGCGGGAAAGTCCGAAAGGGATACCGTGGCCCCCTGGGATTGCACAGGCAAGAGAAGGAACACGGGTGGGTTTTAGTCAGTAAGAGTCTGACACGCCCTCCCGTTCCACCCTGAGCGGGAGGAGTCATTTGATGATTTCCCAACCAAGAAAAAAAAAAAAAAAAAAAGGCAAATAGTTTTAGTTTTTTTCTCAACAGAGTTATTGAACGCTGTTTGCACTAATGAAAAGAATTGTTCATACAAAAAAATGATATTGGACATATTTAGGGCCAGACCACTTAATTGGCTAATTAAGAAGCTATTAAACTTATTTAAATTACCCGATGTTTATTGGTCTAATTTGAATCTGCACTTTTTACCACTGTGGTCGGAAGGGAGATAATTTACAATGGCTTTAACTAAATAGTCGCAGCAACAAAAGACATTGGTGCCGATTCTCTTGTCACAAATGCGTCTAAACTAGACTAAAAATCACCAAAATTTACTTTGCTCCTGTCAAACGATGATTTCCCATTCTGAAATAGACTAAAGTGGCACAACTTAACTATATTTTAGTTTGACAGCACTAAGATTGTACTGAGATTTTAATTTAGTGAAAATGACCATTTTCACCTAAAATTTTAATTTTCTAACTAATTCTGACCATTTTTAATCGCCACTGAAAAGTCTGGGTCAGGATGACTGGACCAAGAGAGATTTTTGAAGTTTGAGCAATACCAAGTTTTAGTACCTATTTGGTACTATTTCGTACCAGACATCAAATAATTGGTACCTCTCTACAGAGGGAAAATTATTACGAGGAAAGTGGCCAGCCATTCTGACTTCAGAATGGCTGGACCAAGTCGGCTGCACCTAGTTGTAGGTGTTATAACTAGTTCATCTTTTCATTAAAATTTAGTACCTCATTGGTACCTCAACATATGTTTTTCTTAATTTTTTTCGATAAGCCAAAAAAAAGTTACATCTCGAAAAAAAATTACATGTAATCTGGAGCACGTTGATTTCACCTAGTTGTAGGCGTTATAATTAGTTCATCTTTTCATTAAAATTTAGTACCTCATTGGAACCTCCACATATGTTTTTCTTAGATTTTTTCGATAAGCCAAAAATAAGTTACACCTACAAGAAGTTATGCATATATAATAATGTTTATTTTTGTACTAAGAAAATTACTGAAAATAAATCATCAATAAATCAATTAGTAAAAACAAAATGTATGCACACTGTTATTTATATGTAAATAGTTATTTGTGCAACAAGAGAGCAAAGTTGTTTTTTGCTGCGAGGGATTCAAAGACACGAGATGCAAATAACTTTGCTCTCGTGTAACACATACAACTTTTCACCTCAGCAGCGAGAACATACAACATGTAAAAAAAAAACCCTGTCCGATCCGTGAGGATGTTGTTAGGTATCGTACTGTGAGCATATTTATGTGGAAATTTTCAGGAAAAAAGAAAAAATAATGCCAATTTTTTTTTTCAATGGTGAATTTGACCGAATTTTACATTTGGTGCGGGCGGCGGCCGTCGTTTAGCAGGTGTCTAAAAGTCATAAGTTATGAGTTTTGCAAGTTTTTTATGGATTTGGGGTAATTTTGGAACTAAAAATGTGAATTTTAAATACCAATAACTTTTTTTACTATAAATAATAATCAAAAAAATACTGTTTTGTAATGTTACTGCAGTACCATAAGCCCATTTTCCCCAGATTTTCGGATCGGACAAGATTTTTTTTTACATAATCTTCATCTCCTCGTATTTTGCAGCCACCATCTTGGATTTATATTTTGACCTCACTATCGACTTTAGCACCCTCGAAAACTATGAAAACGACACCCATGACCAATGATATTATATGTAAAAAGAGGTAGATAGGTTATAAACGTTCCGCAAGTGGCACGTCAAAAGTTGGCTAATTAGCCACATTTTCTTCGTTTTGTCTCTTTTTCGCTCCCGATAATTACGACATGCCATCCTACTTCCACGTGTCATATAATAGTGTGACATAGTGCCGTTTTTGAAGATAGAATGTTAGGTAGGTAACCTATCTATAGATAGGTTATAAACGTTCCGCAAGTGGCACGTCAAAAGTTGGCTAATTAGCCACATTTTCTTCGTTTTGTCTCTTTTTCGCTCCCGATAATTACGACATGCCATCCTACTTCCACGTGTCATATAATAGTGTGACATAGTGCCGTTTTTGAAGATAGAATGTTAGGTAGGTAACCTATCTACGTCTTTTTACTTCTAATATCATTGCCCATGACGAAAAATGTGAAAATTTTCGGAGCCGCCATCTTGGATTTTTATTTTGACTTCACTATCGGCTTAAGCAACCTTGAAAACCATAGAAACGATACCCATGAAGAAAAATTTGAAAATTTTCGCAGCGGCCATCTTGGATTTACATTTTGACTTCACTATCGGCTTTAGCAACCTTGAAAACCATAGAAACGATACCCATGAAGAAAAATTTGAAAATTTTCGCAGCCGCCATCTTGGATTTACATTTTGACCTCACGGTCGGCTTTGGCACCCTTGAAAACTACAAAAACGACACCCATTATGAAACATGTGAAAATTTTCGCAACCGCCATCTTGGATTTTCATTTCGACCCAATTCACACTTAATATCTCTCTCCGTCTTTCTTTCTCTTTAAATTAGAAGAAGACAGTCGCAAGCGCCTTTTCGCGTGATGATTTCTGCCACTGCACTCTTACCGCAAGCCGCTTAAGAGCTTTGTTCCAAAAATTTAATAAAGCAGAATTTAAATAAAACCTTAGCAGATGATTTGCAATTTTAATGTTTTATTTATATCCGAACGTTTTATTGTTTTTTCTTTTTTGGGCCTACTAGTTAAGGAATTTTGAAATCGAACTTCGAATCGACTTGTTTCTATCTCTCGCTTTTTTCGTATCGAAGTGAAAGTGACAAAACTAAGTGAAGTTCAAATCTTTAGAATTTTGTGAGTAGGCCCAGCACTGTTATCGACATTTAAAAAATAAAAAAAAAGTTACTTTGTCTCACGCTCGCAGCAAAATTGAATTTTGCTCACTGATTTTTGTCAGCAAAACCTGCTTGTTTGAGGTGCTGAGGTGAAAAATATTTTTTAAATTTAGAGACTTTTTACTACAGAATAGCGTTAAGATTCTCATAGCCAAAAATAAGGAATTTTAGTGATAGTTTAGTTCGGTGTACAAGAGAATCGGCACCATTATCAATACATGTAGCAGTAGTCGATGTTATTCGCGTTGGTTTTAAAAACACATTTGACAGATTAAATGATTTAAAGAGGCTTAATAATCTACTGCTATTTGAATTATTTTCTAAAATATTAATATTAAAGTCACCACAAATAATTACTGATTTATTACCAGTTGCAAGTTTTGCCAAAACATCTTCCATTACTGACTCAAATATAGAGCAGTTTTGATAATTTGGAGGTCTGTAAACGCACACTATAAAATGCTTATCTAGCTCAACACAGGACAGTTCAATGCTATGTTCCACCGATAGTTCAACTATGTCATTACGAGTCTTAGATTTTATACAATTTTTAATTAAAATTAGTGAACCTCCACGTACCATAGATTTGCGGTTAAAACAACTGCCCACACTACATTGAGGTACTCAATATAAAGATATGGAGTACCATTGCTTTACCATAATGTGTACTGAGGTGGTTACTATATAATTTAGATCATTATGGACCCTTTAAGGCACAGCAAAAGGGTAGGAGAGAGGAAGTCCTGTTTTACTGATCATGGTTTTGTTATTGTTATTAGTAATTGACTGTTTATTTATTTTACCTCGATGGTCCTAGTTTATCAATTATAACTTCTAGTTACAGCTATATGTAAGCGGGCACGCCCTTTATGCCTGGAGGCTTTATTCCCTTTTTTTTGATATTGTTTACGTTTAGTTATTTTTATTTCTGCTTGAGTATAGATCTCGATGTTTTTGGTTGGTATATTGGCGTGTGCTAGCTGTCATATGGCTATTAATTTATAATTTAATGTTTTGTGTTGCGTTATGTAAATTATTTTTCATCCCACCATCTCGGAAAGAGTATTTTTAATCTTCAGTATCTGAGTGGAAAAGCCGTTTTTATTCTCTAGAGGATAAAGTAAATTGAATTTAGAACATCGTGTGCACTAAGTTTGTGAATTAAAAAAAACATTAAACCTATTTACTGCTACCTCTATGGTGCCGAATATATCATACAACTTTTTTTTAATTTGTTAAAAACTCAGACTCGGAACCTTCTTGGTGTTCTTTTTTCAATTTGCTTTGTACGCGGTTCTTTACGCGGCATTTTTTCACGTCATTGTTAAACCTTAGGTATATTAAAAACAAGAAACTTGAAAACAAGTGAAAAAACTAAAATGAGTGATTCTGTAATACTTACCTGTCATAATGTAGTAATTAATACCTAAACTGAAATAAAAGTGTACCTATCTTGTGATTGTAAACGTTTTTTTTTTGCATTTAGTCATTTCCTCGCTGAGGTGGAATGAAAAGTTACGTGTTGCACTCGAGTGCAAAGATTTTTCACCTCGTGCTCTTTTGATTCCCTCGCTAACGCTCAGGATTCTAATTTTGAATCACTCGCTGCGCTCGTGATTCAATTTTAGAATCCTTCGCTTGCTCGGTCATCAAAATTGAACACGCGGTTAAAAAGCAACTTTGCACTCTTGTATAACAAATAACTATTGCATAAGTACTTATTGTATAGAATCAAGTTTTTCTAACTGAACAGACAGCTGTGCTGCTGGGGAGTTTGTTGCGCCACTTCTTCTTCCCAGCGAAAGCACTAGGAAGTGGTGAAGGGTGGGCGTTTTGTGGGACTGTCTTATGTAACTTTGACGTTCGAAAAGTGCTGATTCTCAGCCTAGTTTGAATAAATGACTTTTGAATTTGAATTTACGAGATAATTAAGTTGTTTTTGTGGTAACAAGTTTTAACTTAATTATATATTATAATAAGATCGCGAATAAGATACTAAATATTTCGCTTATCTACTATTTTATGTATTATTTTATCTGCAAAATGTACTTACATGTTTTAGATTAATTTATATACCTGTACACATGTATTATAATTCTGTTTATTAATTTAGTCATATTGAGGTACTGCAACGCACACTTGTATCATAACGACATCGCCTTGGCTCGGGATACGTTACTAAACAGCTGTGACAGAGCTTACGGCAGTACGCCGAGGGTTTCCTAAGACTGCGGTGGCCGCTACACAGTCTGCAATTTGCCGTCGAATGACGTCACTGAAATGTATTTATGAAATTAAGTTCGTGTGTTGGTTGTAGAGAGCGTCTTTTGACACCGTAAAGATTTACGGCAGTACTTTTTAACGTTTAAAATCATTTCACTATCATTACACCATTGAACGAGTCAACATCGTGCATCGCTCTGAAGTATCATAGATTCGATTATCCAGGAGAATTTCGAATCATCTGCATACAGATAACATTCAGATAATTTGAGGGATAGACTATGGGATATCGTTAACGAACGCATTAAACAGAATCGGACCGACATTTGTGAGCTTCGGGAAACCCCGGTGGTTCCAGACTTTAAGCCATTATATTCAAGATAAGACTAGCAAGCTATAAGAGAAATTTATATATATTATTGACACCAGAATTGGTAAGACACCATAGTAGATTTTACAACAAGTGCACAAATCGAACCATTTATAGCAGCCCGAGACGAAGGCGAGGGCTGATAGTAATGTCGAGGATAAAATGGTTTTGTGGACAAGTTATAAACTCTGCTTTTCACTTCGATTGCGAGGAAATAAAACAGTAGTACATATAACATAACATTTCTTTAATTAAAATTCAAAGTAAAATTAGTACAGTTTTGAATACTGAAGGAAAATTGTTTAATAGGAAATTTTAATATATTTTATGTCTTAAAAAACACATAGGTAAGGCAAATAAATTAAAGTAAAAATAATAAAATAACAAATTCTATCTATGAACTTCGTATTGTGTTTGGCTGTATGGCTCATTTTCTTTGCCTTAATATAGATACATTTATGAGTAGATACGTCACTTGTGCACAAAATTCGATTTTGTGCAGTCTATATCCTGCACAAATAAGCACTTTCAGAGCATGAGAAGTGAAATAGTAGATTTTACAACAAGTGCACAAAACGAACCATTTTATCCGAGACTTTTAGCAGCCCTAGACGAAGGCGAAGGCTGATAGTAATGTCGAGGATAAAATGGTTTTGTGGACGAGTTATAAACTCTGCTTTTCACTTCGATTGCGATTAAATAAAACAGTAGTATAACATAACATTTCTTTAATTAAATAATAAACGCACGAAAAAGCAAGAGCTGTTTCCCGCCGCTTAATTTTTTTTAAATCTTTCGACATTGATAATAGGCTTAAATTATATAAACATATTAACATCACGCCTTGTTTCCCCGAAGGGTTGGGCAGAGGTGTACCTGTAGTAGGTACACCCATATTTCGCCAGTTATGTTTTAAGTCCCATGTAATAGGGGGCGAGTCTATTGCCATCAACCGGGCACAAATCCAGACTCCGGGCTACTACTGAGAAATTCCAGATAGAAAAACCCAATAACACTTTGCCCGACCCCGGAATCGAACCCAGAACCTCATTCTCAGCATTAGCGCTTGCAACCACTAGACCAACGAGGCAGTCGCTTTAGGCTTAAATTAATTTTGTAATAATAATTTTCTTAAATGAATTAAATAGATACCCTACCGTACTTGAATTTAAATTTTAATAACTTTTATGTCTTAAAAAACACATAAGCTAATAAATTAAAGTAAATATTATAAAATAACAAATTATATCTATGAACTTCTTATTGTGTTTGGCTGTATGGCTCATTTTCTTTGCCTTAATATAGATACATTTATGAGTAGATACGTTAATGCACTTGTGCACAAAATTTGATTTTGTGCAGCCTACATCCTGCACAAATAAGCACTTTCAGAGCATGAGAAGTGAAACAATTATTTACTACACCAAATTAGAAATAAATGAACAATAAACCTTTTTTTTTTATTGTGAATAAATATTACTTATTAATATGAAGAAAAAAACGTAATGAATTTAATTTGAAAAAAATACAACGATTATCCCTTCAGCTTTTTTTTTCTTTTTTTTCTTCGCAATTCCTCTAGTTTGACGGGATCATTCCGATTTGTTTCTTTTCTCCTCCTTTCTGCCATCCTTTTCCTCTCCAAGCAAGTTTGTTTATGGGAGCACGTTTGCTCTTTTATTATTATAAGCCTGTGTTGTCCCAATGTTGGGCAAAGGCCTCCCTTCCATCTTTCAATTTTTCCCGGTCTACTGCGATTGCGGGCCAGTCCTATAAGAAGGAGTCCAGCTCATCCAGCCATTTCTTTCTGGGCCTGTCGCGTAGTCGTTTCCCGCTATTAGGGACATGTGCATTCTTACCACCATCACCTCCGGAGCGCAAACATGGTCTCTTAAAAAGCGTCAAAAGTCCGTACTCGGAGTCTGCAAACGGGCTATGGAAAGAAGCATAATGAAAGAAGCATAGGTCTTGGTGTTGCGTCATTACACCGGGCCTTGGTCTTGGTATTGCGCTCTCAGTCCTGTACCCTAATTACGTAATGCAAAATCAATCCGAATCTGAATCGTTTTGAAACAGATTGCTAATCCATTGCTCCGTAAGTTCGAATAAAAAACTGCAGAGCAACGTAAATAACGCAATGAATGTTGTTGAACTGTCAAAATGAAACAGATTTGTCTTTATTGTTTACGAAAATATGTTGCGTAATTAGAAAGCTGGTCTTGGTCTTGCAAGAGTCTTGCAAGTCTTGCAGTTAGATAATTATAGATATAGCCTATTGCTATTTATTATACACGTTAGTTAAGATCTTAGAACAACTTATCAGAGTAAGTATATTTTGAGCTTAAATTGACATAGGCCTAGTGAACTTGGTGGTTCACTATGCCTATGTCAATTTCACCTTAACTTAACTTATCTAACCATTTAATTAAATTAACTTAACAAAAAGAAAAAGAATACGCAATTTAATACCTACGCGTGATTATTAACTTTAGATTCGTAACTCAACAAATGCGATAAGTACCTACTTAGTTATATTGTTTTATCATCAACAAGTTTTGTAAAAGCTAATATACATAATTTATCATCTCGCCGGACAGCTTTAAACGCTGTAGTGTTCGAGTTCGAGCCATTCAATTTATATCTTCCTGTGCCAACCCTACCAAAATAGGTGTACATTTTCAGGCAGCATCGTAGGAGCTTGAAATGCTCACGCTCAGCAGGTCTGTTGGAGGGATCAGAGGCACCGGAGGTCAGTGATCTCCCTTAGAAGGAGTGCCTTAAGGCACTAGAGGATTGGGCTGGTCCCCAGAGCCCACCGGCTAATAAAACTACTCCATTGACGACTGTAAATAGTAGATTGAATTTATTTGTAAGACGACCCAGGCTATGTACGAGTACTAGTCTTACGGAAGTCATTTTTTAAACATTTTGAATATTTCTAATACAAGACAAATTACTTCAAAATTACACATTGGCCAGTAACCTATTCGGCTAGTCGTGTAGGCCCGCCTAATCATGGCAGGTTATAGAAAGACAAATATAGCAAACAGGTGACAATGATGAAAATGTCAGAACTCAAATGTTTAAACTATTAATTCCATCTATTACAACAAAAAAAAAAAAACAGATTTGGATGTTAAAATAATCCAAAGGCATATTATAATAAGTAAAGGTATGTTTTGGAGTGTTCTAGAGTAGATATACTAAAAGTGGTTTGTATGGTACACACGGCTACACGTAAAGCTATTTATTTCCAGTTTATTTCCGTACAATGTGAGGTCAGCTTATGCTGGATATCTATAGCTTGATGTGTAGCTGTGAGTATGATACCATATAAATAAGCTAAAAGATGTAGTTCCATATAGTGGAATACCACACTGTGTAGGGACAAATTAGGGATTCAAAATGAACGGCCGCCTTGATAAAAAAGCACCAATGCTCTATACATTTGTTCATAGGCTTTTGAAACTCAAGTGTTTGCGTGAAGAAAACAACACAAAATTAGTCTACAATAACTTTATTTAACAAAAATATAAAAGTTTCTTAATGGTAAGTAGGTACATAACGCTTTTAGTTATAGTTGAGCATCACATCATTTAAAACAATTTTAATTTGGAGCATTAGTTTTTCCAGCCAATAGGTATTTAAAATGTAATATTTTTTAAAATTATTTTTAAGCAGTTAGTATAATATTGTCAATGAATAAATATTTTTCAACAAAACCTTCGATTTCCATTGAACTCTAGAACTTGATTTAATTTCTAGTTACTATTACAGTTCTTGTTCCCCAATGGGGAAGAAAATTTTCAAATTAGTTCCGCGTAGATGGCGCTTATGTGTTTGAGTGAGTTCCTTGTTACAAACTTTGCTACGAGATGGCGCTAATTGTATTGTCCTGTCGCCGACTGATCGCTTTTCATCAAGGAGCTAATTTAAAGTGTGTACAGTACTTTAAATAATTCCATGCTTTTTATTCAGGATTCTTATGACCAGGTACAAACAGCGCTCTCTCACGGTAAAGTGTCCAGCAAACAATTCAATTTAAACCACTATCTAGATGATACGAGAAAACCTAAGTTTTGAGTTGTATTACTTAAATTCATATTATCTCTTTTCCATTAAACTTTTGGCGGTAAATCAGTAAAGCATATCAGTATGTACAGGTCGGGGTTTTTGTTTTTTAAAGCTGTTCCTTATAATGGAGGCTCTCTGGTATGTCCACTCACGGTTCTTCTTAGGTACTAGTGACACGGCAGCGAGGACCACCAGCAAGCACACGAGGACAAATATAGTCCACGTCAGAATTGGAATGACCACTGAAACAAGAAAGTTTTTAGAAATTAGACAACTTTTTTTAACAATTAGATTCTGGTATCATTATGTCATCCTAAAATCACTAAGTTCAGTTTTATATAGGTAATAATATTTCTATCTAAATTTCGCCTTACAAACTTGGTCCTGACCCGTCTGTAAGGTTTCTTAGCCTCTCTTCAATGAGAAGAAACGTAAAGAACCGAAAATAATTATAATAACATACTCTTGTTCATTAAACCCTAGATTAATCAATAACTTTTTAGACGACTTATTTGTTGTCAGATTTTTATTCGATCTCGAAGCAATGGATCAGCAATCCCTTTCAAAATGATTTCTATTAGATTATGATTGATCGTTTATTACGCAACTAAGGTGCAGAACTTTAAAAAAATGGATATAATTAGTTGGTTTGCCTTAACAAAAAATAGAAGATCACATGAATCGGTACAGAAATCTCTGCAAAATCAAACATTTGAAAAAATGATAAACTCATTTTTTCATACAGAAACTCCTCATTGGAAGACGGTTAAAAACTGCTACCACAGTATAGAGATCATAGAATCACTGAGTTATGGGCTTTATGAAAACTGAAATCAAAGTTATCTATAAATCACTAACTAAATCTAAGGATCACTGACTGAATAGTGGTGTCTGTAAGGATTGAGGAGCCATATGTCTCATATTTAAACGCGGGTACTTACTACTAGTATATAGTAGTAAATTAGCCGATTTAGTAGGCCCGATCCTGGAATTTGTAGTAAAACCCTTAAAAAGTTACAGGACGTATTAGGTGGCTCAGAATTGCTAATCCATTGCTTCATTAGTTCGAAAAAAGGATCTGCGGATGAAACGCAATGAATGTTGTTGCACTGTCAAAATTAAACAGATTAGTCTTAATCATTTACGAAAATGTGTTGCGCAATTGGGTAGATGATCAAAATCAAAAGTCGTTTATTCAAATTAGGCTGAGATTCAGCACATTATTGCAGTCAAAATTATATAAGACAGACGACCCCTAAACACCCGTCCCTCACCGCTTCTTAGTGTTGTAGCTAATACTAGCGTTCCGCCCCTATTTCGACAGCACTGGACAAAACATTTTTTTATTTGTTTTTATATAATAAATAATTTGTAATTTAAATTTATTATGAATGTAATACTGTGTATGTATTTAGTTGGTAAGCCTTTATACAGCAAGTATCAAAAAGGTGTGGTCAAATTTAGAAGGGAAGACCATCAATGTGACCAGAGTAGAAGTTCAATGAAATAAACCTACCATGGTAAAAACTGCAGCAAAATCCATAGTCAGAGGTTAGCGTTGCTTAGAAGAACAACACGGTCACACAGAGAGAAACGAAAAGCGACTTTGCTCACTATGTATAGGATTATAGATACTTACGTGAGGATTCGCTCATGACCGGTGGTAGTGGTGTGAAACTGGATGTCATGGATAGCTCCACCTCTGATGAAATGGCCTTTGCGAACACCGTCCAAGGCTGCAGGTCCTGATACACGGGGGTCGTAATGTTGAGGGCACACGCACCGAATTGAAGCCCAAGCGAATCGAAATCGTAACCAAAAGGCACGTTGTCGGACATGAAACCTGTGGCAAATAGATTATTATAGTTACACATCATATTATAATATCTAGATATTTCTGTTTTCAAAAAAAAAAAAAAAGTATCCGCCTATTATTATGAGTTAAAATATTATACAGGGTGATTGGAAGCTGGGTGCAAAGCTTTAAGGCGAAGATAGTACAGACAATTTAGAACCATTTAAGCCATGGTTATCTTAGACGAAGTCTTACAATTTTTTTTTAAGGTTATAAGGTTTACAAAAAGTATTTATGTTTTTTTTTTTTTTGTGAACTTAAAATGTCTGTAAACAAAATGTCTAACGACAAAGAAGCCTAACACTTGTTTTGCTAGATTGCTTACTCATTACTTTAATTAAATAAAATAAAAATGTATTCATTTATCATTTAATTTGACCAATAACAAGCAGTTTAGTTAAAATTTTGGGAATATTCGAAAAAAAAACATAAAAATTTGGTTAAAAAAAAATGGTAAGACTTCGTCTAAGACAACCATGGCTTAAATGGTTCTAAATTGTCTGTACTATCTTCGCCTTAAAGCTTTGTACCCAGCTTCCAATCACCCTGTTTAACATAACATCACGCCAGTAATCCTCGAAGGGTTAGGCAAAGGTCCCATGTAACAGGGGGCGAGCCTATTGCCATCGCGCACAAATGCGGACTCCGGGCTGCTACTGAGAAATCCCTGACGAAAAACCCCAATAACACTTTGCCCGACTTGGGCATCGAACCCAGGACCAGTAACATGCTCAGCAGTAAGGCTTGTGACCAACGAGGAGTTAAAATATGGAAGTCTCAAATTTCTCAAGAAAATTAATCAGCAGGCAGTGTCGTGAGAGGCAGTACTAATGAAATTCGTGGCGCTGAAAGTACGTTGAGCGCAGAACTTCTGGTCAAACCGCTTTCCAAAGCCCTTAGTTTCTACAATGTCAACGACAATACGACAATAAATAAAAACACTGGCAGTGGACAGTGCGCTCAACGTACTTTCAGCGCCACGAATTTCATTAGTACTGCCTCTCACGACACTGCCTGCTGATTTCGAGCTCTGTGGTTGTTTCCGAGATTAATGAGGTGGTTATCTTGATAAATGAAGATGGATTTGCAAAGGAAGCCCGCGAAATTCAGATTTTCTTAAGTTTTTTGCAATTTGTTTTTGAAATATAATCATTAGAATCATTATTTAATCTCTCTAAGTTAGATTGGTGTTCAAATCTCATGATTTCATGAAAGACTCATTCAGTTATATTGAATCGATTCCAATGAATATAATTCTGTTTTAAACATATTTTGTTATGGTCGCGAATCATAATATTTTGATCAATATAATTATAACCTGACACTGAACTGCAAATTGTAAAAAAATGTAAGGAAATTAGATTTTCGCGAGCTACCATTACAGATCCACCTTAATGTCAAGGGTTGCCGACATTCTGTTTAACAACAGGCACCAATGTTGCCTTTAGTATTTTACTTACCTAGACCATCAATACGGACAAATCTGCAATATTCCAGTATGGGGGTACCCCCTATGTGCAAGATTAAGTTCACGGAACTGCCATGCCAGCCGTGGTACATCCACATGGGCTCTGCAACAAAATAATTATAATATCACGCTTGCGTTCCACGAAGGACACGGTTTCCTTGAAGAGAACACACAGTGGACACATGGCGTCCGCAATTTACGGGCGAATGACGTCACTGATTTGTTTATAGGCTTGACTTTAGTATCCAGTGGCACGAATTAAGGGGTGACAGTGGTTGAAGGTGGTAGGGGTTGGGTCCCTGATTATAACGTTATCACTCTTATTAACAGAGGATGCATATATTACGAGAAAAAATTGTTTCTAACCTCAAATCAGATAGAGTGTAACGAAACGTTAAAATGGGCGATAAATGTCTTCACCGGACTAAATCACGTTAACAAGTGTCCACACTGAGAAAAGTGAGCTCACACATGATTAAGAGAAAAAAACGCGAACGCTTTCTGTAACGCGCTAGGGCCAATCTAACGATTTAAATCTTTGCCACTGTCATCATTTTCATGACAGCTATCACTGCGGCCGTTAAGTGCGACCACCACACTCTAGGAAACCGTGGCGTTTTAAGATCATTTTGTCTGTAAATTGGGCCTTCCACATATTCGGGGAAGTCTACTATTATCATAGACCTACTTACTATTTGAAACTGCTTTTAGGAGCACCACCACAAAAGCTTTTATTTTTATATCCCGCTGCAATATTCTCAAGCACTGCAAACCTGATTAACCAATAGGTACACAGTAGCGAGTACCATCATGAACAGGACAATGAAGCTGGAAGAGATCTCTTCTTTGGATCCAACTGTCTTTGAACTTGGAACCCGTAATGGGGAAGAAAGATGCCTGTCGGGGTCGCGGGAAAGTCCGAAAAGGATACCGTGGCCCCAGACAACGTACAGGCAACTGAAGGAACACGTGAGTGATTGCGTAAGAATTTATCAGATAAGTACTTTTGGAACAGACATTAATGACCTAAAATTTTTGCTGGCAATACAGAAAGTTTGTTGCATCCTAATTTGAATAATTTTTCAACACTTGTTTGAACACAGAGGCACGTGTGTTTTGGGTATTTGATCAAAGTTTGATCACTTATTTCAACTTTGCCATTCGGTGTCGGTTTTTCGAGCGCACATCAAAGCGTCCAAAGTTCAAATGTGTGCGAACTTTGATTTCACAAGATAATGGTGAACCGTCACAATAACGGCTGTCCAACTCCAAATACAGAACGTTCTTGACACCTTTATGTCAAATACTCCGTTTTCATGACGACCGTTATAATATGACCGCACCTGCACCGGTTTTCTAGGAAACCGGAGCTCACTGGTTACTAACCGTAAACGTTAACTTCAAAGCTTCTGCTCAGTTCCTCATGATTGTGGACCAGTCCTACATGGCAGCTCCAGTTGCCAGTGTCATTATGCCAGAGGTTGTTGAACCTGATCCCGCACTCTCCCGCATCGAGACCGTTGCCGACGTACTGGTAGTCTGTTGATGACACGGCTGTGAAATAATAACAAGGGTGCTTTTAGATTCAAAATAAGTGCAAGTTCATCCTCCTTGTCTTTGTGGGCTCTGACAAGGAGGACAGTTTGTGAGTCCATCCCGTTGACAGTTTAGTCACTGGAGTCAGGTACATTTGAAGATAGTTCAGTACTTCTTCTTCTTCTATTCGTGTGGTTAGTGACTAACCTGTACCCTAATTACGTAATGCAAAATCAATCCGAATCTGAATCGTTTTGAAACAGATTGCTAATCCATTGCTCCATAAGTTCGAAAAAAAAACTGCAGAGCAACGTAAATAACGCAATGAATGTTGTTGAACTGTCAAAATGAAACAGATTTGTCTTTATCGTTTACGAAAATATGTTGCGTAATTAGAAAGCTGGTATCAGTTTCAGGCTTCACATGCCGTCGAGAAAAATATCTCTCAGGCATGCCGATTTCCTCACGATGTTTTCCTTTACCGTTTTAAAAGCAAGTGATAATTATACAATACGCACAGTACTGACTGGCTTCGAGTTCGCGTCAGCTAACAACGTCACTGAACAAAATAATATTACAGATGTTTTCCCCGAAGGATTACTCCACTGGACTCCAGACTCCAGGCTGTCACTCACTGAACTGACTCGCAAACGGGCCTAGTGTCCGGAGCACATTTTTCAAATTTATTTGGTGTCGACGTTGCATGTCTTTTTTTTCCATACCACATCTCATTAGTCGCCATCAACTTTTATTATCTTTTACAAAAACCATCCATCTTATCCTTGGTCTTTTAAGACCTCTACTCTATAGATAGCCATTCACGGTCATACTCAAATCTTTTCTCACGGCTTGCTCCTCATTCTTTCGTACCTAACCTACATCTATCATAAATGCCACATACCATGACAGTTGGAAAATAAGTGTGTTTTACTAATATTCTTTTAGTCTTATTTAGAATCACATGTCTCACGTAATATTAGTAAAACACCCTTCCAATACTTAAAGAAAATGATGATTAACTTATTATTTAATTACATCCAACGAACGGCCTTTCTTTTGTCACATGACATATTTCACGCCTTGTATAATGTCCATAGCAAAGTGATTGTCTGGTACATAATTTTAGGCATGTCATTCAAACATTATTGGAAGTCCATTATTTTAACAATGACAAACGATCTTCACACAATTTTTTGTTTGAATAAAATCGCGCCTATTTGCTATTCTATGTTTAGTTTAGTTAGTTATTACATAATATAAGACATGGAACCCTATAATACACAAAGAGGTTTTCATAGTAGGTAGGTACCTACAAAAGTGGGTACGAAAGGGACAGCATGTTTTCATAGTGAGCTCAAGAGTCACTATGAAAGCCATGAGAATCGTTAGAGATCTCATAAGGGTTTTTGTACCTTATTAGGCGCTGATTTTTCTATCGCCAGATACTTAACTAATTAACTTGTTTCTGAAGAATAAATAAGGCAAATACATAATAATAAAAATACAAAATTGTCAAATTATTCTCATTTATTCTCAAGATAAATAAATAAATAAATAAATAAATATAAACTTTATTATCAGGCTTCAAAGGCCCATAGCGTGTTAGTATTACAAATTACTTAAATCTATGTTAGTATAACAATTACGCACACACACAATCATGTGGGCCTCCTACTATCTCACGTATTTGAATACCGGTCTGTGTGCCGCCATCCAGTGAGATATTAGAAGGCCATCCACCCTGCCGGCTACAGTCGCCACGAGGCTGTTGGGGCTGTCGCGCACCCGACGCGTCAGTGATGCGATTCGCAGACGCAGCAGCGAGCCGAAATCCGGAACACGTGCGTCCGCGAACATCCCCGACGCGCTACAGAAGCGCGGCAACCCCAGCATTACCCGGAACGCGTTATTATATTGGACTCGTAGAGCATTGTACGAGCCCTGTGTATAACTGACCCACAGGGCGCACGTGTACAGCGACTGGCAGTAGGCCCTGAACAGTGTTATTTTAACCTGTCGCGTACACCGTGCGAACCGGCGGGCCAGCATGTTACACCGGACAGCCAACGCTCTACGTTCCCTCTCTAAATCGGCGTCATCCGATAGCCTATCGGTGACCCAGTGTCCCAGGTATTTAAAACGAGTCACTCTTTTCAGTGGAACTCTGCCCAAAGTAACCGGTGGAACAACGTCATATAATTTACTTTGCGCCCTAAACACTAAGAGCTCGCTTTTAGTGGAGTTGTACCTGAGACCATGAGTCACCGCATAGTCTTCACAGATTTGGAGGAGCCTTCTTAACGCACTGATCGATGGGCTCAGCAACACCATATCATCCGCGTAACTAATATTATTGAGACATTGCCCGTCAATGGAGCAACCGATTTGGGTGTTGCTGAGCTCACATATCAGCCCGTTGACATACAGGTTGAAGAGCCTGGGTGAGCTAAGCCCCCCCTGCCTCACGCCGCACTCCAACCTGTACTCAGCAGACATGGCACCTGCCCATCTAACATAATTGGCCTGGTTGCTGTACCAGTACTTCAGTACAGCAATCATTCCCCCAGGAAGGTTAGTGTCATGGGAGAGCTTCCTCCAGAGGCAATCATAAGATACTAGGTCGAATGCCTTAGAGAGGTCCAAAAAACACGCATATACAGGTGTTTCTCTTGCTGCATAGTATTGGACAGTATGCTTGAGACAGAGGATCGCTGTTTCAGTTGACAAGTGTGGCCTAAATCCGAATTGGGCGTCATGTAGGGTGATATATTTATCCAGCTGCCTGTCAATCAGACCGTCCAAAACCTTCGCAACAATGGTCGCTAGGGAGATAGGCCTGTAGTTGTTCTTGTCACTCGTATCTCCAGTCTTGTTCTTTATTATAGGAACGACAATCGTTTAAAAGTGGTATGATATCTACTCACCTGGACCCACGGTGAAGACAGTTCCATTCGGTGCCCTGAAGTAGCAGTAGCGAACAGAGGTGTCTATGGAGCAAGACATCGTCACTGCGTTGCCTTCTTCGCCCCCAAATATATAAGCCGGGCTTTTCAATTCTGGCTCTGGAAATAAATATTTGTAATTATAAGTACTTTTTGGAGAACTGCAAACTTAGGATAAGATAAATTTCTACTCTTTATTAAACAGGCATGTCGCAGGCGCTCACAGAAAAGCTAGGCTGGGGTTTCAGCTATGGGTGTTAGCTGGTAGACCATCGAATGGTTTTGTTTATGAACACATGTGTGATAGTCGGAGGGAATTCAAGTCCAAGCTGAAATGGTGTCAGAAAAGGGAAGAACAAATTTTGATGGATATTATTCTTGCCTCAAACCTTTCAGCGGGAAATTTTTCAGCCTTCTGGAAAAATACTAACAAGATTAACCCTAAGCCAAGTATACTTGTGAGCGTCGGCGGCTGCAGTGATCCTAAAGAAATTGCCAATAATTTTAGAGACCACTTTATGGTAAGATCTCCCCTAGGACCAGCGATGACCGATACGGGAGGGGCTGGGGCCG
Source organism: Xanthia togata (assembly GCA_963853775.1). Taxonomy (NCBI): domain Eukaryota; kingdom Metazoa; phylum Arthropoda; class Insecta; order Lepidoptera; family Noctuidae; genus Xanthia; species Xanthia togata. The sequence continues at coordinate 8,346,496 of OY970811.1, forward strand.
ACGTATCCGGGAGAAAAACTCGCTTTTCAGCAAAAGAAGTTGTCACAGCAATTCTAAGGATGAAAGGGGGTAAGTCTCCAGGATATGACGGGCTCAGCGTCGAGCATTTCAGGCATGCAGGTGTACATCTGCCGCGTGTACTGGCTATGTTTTTTACGCTGTGTATCGGTCACTCATACCTGCCGGAATCGCTGATGAAAACTTTGGTTGTACCCATTCTTAAAAACAGGACAGGGGATGTATCGGATAGGACAAATTATCGACCCATCTCACTTGCTACAACAACAGCTAAGATACTTGACAGTCTGCTTAATCAAAGTCTCAGTGGGTACTTACATTTACATGACGCACAATTCGGTTTCAGGGCGGGATTATCCACTGAGAGTGCTATTTTATGCCTTAAGCATACTGTCAGGTATTACACAGAGAGAAAGACACCGATATATGCCTGTTTCCTCGATTTGTCAAAAGCTTTTGACACTGTTGCCGACGACATACTGTTGCGAAAGCTAGAGGAAACGGGTATGCCAACGGAATATAACTCTATATTAAAATTCTGGTATAAAAACCAAATTAACCAGGTGAGATGGGGTGGTACATTGTCTGACGAATATAAGTTAGAATGTGGTGTAAGGCAGGGTGGCCTCACATCTACTGGCCTCTTTAGCCTGTATGTGAACCAGTTGATCGAGGAGCTCAGCAGGAGGCATGTTGGATGCTACATTGACGGAACTTGTGTCAACAACATAAGCTATGCTGATGATATGGTTCTGCTGGCCCCCTCGGTCAACGCCCTGAGGACACTGGTTAAGGTTTGTGAACGCTACGCATCCGAGCATGGTCTCAGGTACAACTCACTGAAAAGTGAGGTACTGATTTTTAGAGCCGGAAAACAGAGACCTAGTACAGTGTCTCCGATCATGGTCGATGGATCGGCATTGAAAATTGTGCAGAACTTTAAATATCTGGGTCATCTGGTCACGGAGGACTTAAAAGATGACCCAGATATAGAAAGGGAACGCAGGGCGTTGGCGGTAAGGAGCAATATGCTAGCCCGTAGGTTCGCTCGATGTACCAAAGAAGTTAAACTGACACTTTTTAGGGCGTATTGCCAGTCTTTTTACTCGAGCGGCCTGTGGGTTGCCACGTGCCTACAACGCCCTGCGTATTCAGTATAATAATGCTTTCAGAATGCTGTTGGGGTTGCCGCGGCATTGTAATGCGTCGCAAATGTTCGCAAATGCGCGCGTTGACGGTTTCCACGCTGTAGTGCGTAAGAAAGTGGCGTCATTGTTTCACAGACTGCGCGGTAGCACCAACACCATTTTGCAAATGATTGCATCCCGAAATGACTGTCCCATACAGGCACACTGGGTGGGAATAGTCACAGGGAAATTGTAAAAATATATTTTATTAGATTATTAAGAAAATTGTTACTAACACGCTGTATGGATTCTGTCCGAAATAAATGAATAATAATACGGCTATTCGAGAATATAAAATAAATTTAAAAATAATAATAATAAACGCTACAGAAATTAAAATTGAAAACTAGAAATGAATAGGTAAGTAACTTAAATTACAAAAAAAAAAAAAAACTGTAAGATGTAAAAGCACCGATCACATAGCTGTCATCTACGAATTCTGTATATCAAACTAAGTACAGATAGTGCAATCCACGACGACGCAGTAAGCTGTACTTTAGTACGGAGCGGAGCGGAGTGGGGCGCGTCGTCGTGGATTGCACTATCTATAGGTAATATTGACTAATATTTATTGATATTATTATTACTCCTTTTATTTTTGGTGTGAAAAAGTGCTGTTTCCAACAGCGCACAATGTAACGCACGTAAGACATTGCGCGCAAGTGTGCAACGGGTACGGGAGTTGTGGGGAAATTTAAAGTTAAGTTAAATCATTTAAAACTTGGTTTTCGTCAAAAAGAAAGGTTACCAAGTACAAAAAAATATTACAGTGTACAAGTGACTCGTTAAGCATCTTTCATCTGTTATATTTAAAGAGACTTTATACTAAACTGTGAACTATAAAAATAACTATATCAGTATCTACTATTTGTATAGTCTAGCCTAGTAAATAATCATTAAAATTGATCATTATTGATTAAAAACATCAGTTGTAAAAACTTTTGATAAACTATGCCAATGCCCCATCAGATATATAGATAAAAACATTACTCAATCTAATGATTATAGCGCTAGCAAGTAGCGTGTGTACTCTACTTACTGTTGTTATATTAGTTACCGTCAAATAAAAAAATGAATATGGAACAGTGACACTGTTTGCTAAGTAAAAAGATGCATCTTTGAACATGATAAGGTCAAATAAAATAGATGGTGCCGAAGTAGAATTAAAACTTTTAAAGTCTGTAAAATATAAGATCTGGCTCAAGTCTGCCCTTCTTACCCTAAATATCGCCAAAACAAACTACATTTGCTTTGCGCTTATTTATAGCGCACACTTCCCCCCCAAACTTGGTATTGAGGATTCATACCTGTGACTTCTCTTATACTACGCAATGTGGGTGCGAAGAGATTGGATGTGTTAAATCCACTAAATACCTTGGAGTAATCTTGGACCACCGACTTTCCTGGCACCCTCAAATTGAAGCTATAAATGATAGGATCCGTAAACTCTTCCGGGTCTTTAAAACGTTGAGACATGTCACCTCTCAAGACCTCCTAAAGTGTACTTATATTGCATTGGCACAAACAGTTATGTGTTATTGTATTCCCATCTGGGGTGGTGCCACTAAAATTAAATTCCTTGAAGCAGAAAGAGCCCAGAGATGCTTGATAAAAACAATGTTCTTTAAGCCATTTAGATTTCCTACTGAGGAACCTCAGACCAATAAAAAAGTATAGACGGAACATTGCGCTCAAAAAGTGAAGCACGTAATATGAAGACGATTCGGCAATATGAAGACGGCCGCGCGGTAGTCTGCCGCGAGTGAGCGAGTGTGCAAGACGTAATTTTGGTGAAATTATAATTGCGAAATTACGCCGTCCTGCGTCATAAACTGCTGCAAAAATAATTAATGTTTTCAGAAAAAGTCTTCTGGGATTACTTTTCACAAGTAAGTATCCGATTTGATGTGTAATTTAAACAAAATCGTAAAATGTTTGTCATCATTTCTCGGAACAAGAATTCTAGACGCCATTGTGTCAGTGTTGCAAGTTAAGATCATTATCTTTTCCCAAAAGTAAGGGAAGACTTATTCGTAATCAGGATATTTTTTCAAACTTAGAAGATGAACATAACGTGTATGGCGTAGAGCACCAAACAACTTTAATAAGACCTGTAATTAATAAATACATAAACATAAGATTCCACCATATTGCAAAACAAGAAACTTTATAGGTGATGACTCAAAACGCCAGACATATAAAAAACTGACACAACATAAGGGGCATTAGTCATTTTAATTTACGTAAGTTTTGTATGTGTTGTAAATTTAATTATTGATGTTAATATTAAAATAAATGACTCTCATTCAACTTAATTATCTTTCATTTCATTCACCCAATACAAATAAAACACAATACTACAAAATAATAAAACTTTTCATTCAAGTATATCTCTCGCACTTGGGAGTCGCAACACAATGCTTGCAACATTTTTCTCTAGCACACATGCGCAAATCTACGATATCTTACACCGAGTTACGCACACAAAGCCGAGAATTGGCCTCAGTTATTTCGTCGCGATTGTTTACGACGGCTCCGTCTATACTTTTTTATTGGTCTGAGTGAGGAACTATATCTAAATCATAAGACATTGTCACTTCGAAAACTTTATATTATCAACTCAGTACTTAAACTACATAAAGCATTACCTTACGTTTATATAGCTCAAACAGGTAGAAGAAAATGTGATGTGGTTACTGCTCCTCGCTGTATAACTCTTTTTGCCAGGCGTCAATTTCAAGCCCACTCTGCCTATCTATATAATAAGCTTCACAACAAATATACAATATACAACCTTCAATTCCATGAATGCAAAGAAACTATCGTTCACGAGCTCGAGCGGCTTGGGTACTGTGATATCGAGAACTTATTATTTAAATACGAATTCTAGACAATATTCGTGACTTCTAGTGGTACTTCCCGATCACAAGATATTACATCGTAGGGCTAGAAGTCTCCTAATTAGGAGTCAAATTCACACAGGCTATATGAGAAATAGTATGTTCTAACTATCGTAAAGGCACACACACACACTCTCACACGCACACGTACACACACTCAACACACACACACATAAAGAGAAGCCATACCAGTATTTCTAACTTTTCATTTATTGTGTACTTGTTTGTAATTACGTAAAATAGTTTAGTTATCTAGTTACCTAAAAATATGTTGATCCGAGGGAGGAGGAGAACCACCCAACACAAGCATTACTACATGCTTCCTGGGAGGTTCTAGACACAGAATAATATTTGTACAAGAAAGTTACTGAAAAATAAACTATTTTATTTTAATATTTTATTTTAAAATAGTAAGAGCGAGTTCAGCCCGCCTTGTGTAAAAATGCTCAGTGAAGAGTAAATTATTAAACAAAAAGAGCAAGTTATGGATCTCAACAGGTATCGACAAAGGCGTAATAGAAATAATCCTTAAAATAATTCATAAAATTACTAGCGATCCGCTCCTGCATCGCATGGTTTTTACGACTTGACAAAACATTGAGACGGAGATTTCTTAGGTAAACGTATTAACTTTAATACCAATGTGTTATACACATAAACCTTCTAGAATAAATTCTTTAAAGGATATTGAAAACCTCACCAAAATCTGTTGCGTGGTTAGGAAGAACAACGCGGACATACAGACAAACGCGAAAAGCTACTTTGTTTTATAATACGTATAGATATAGATGTTAATAAGATTATACTGCTGTCTGGTATTGAGAATGTTCGGAGGGCACAAAACGGATAAATTAAAAGCAACTTTGCAATTTTAATGTAGATATGATGAGACACGAATGGATAGAATAAGATATGGATATAAAAGGGGAAGTCTGATAGTGGCACCGGTGCGCGGTGACTGAAAAGTTGTGTGGAAATCGGTGGTCAAGATATGTATGAGGAATGAGGAAAATTTCATGAGAAAATTTCTGACTCCGAGTATGAATGTGGATGGCTATAAGAGTAGGGGAAGGTGACAGATGGACTTTGTGGAAGATGATAGCTAGAAGAAGCGCATTGTCCCGACCCCATAATGTAAAGGAATAAGGGATACCCTTAAGGGGAACTAGAGCCCAAATAAATAAATAATCCGTTGAATTAAGATACTGATTAAATAAAATAAAAAATAATTTCATAAATGTAAGATTTGAAAGTGACGTCATGGGTAGCATAGCGTTGATTAAATATTTAAAGGGTGGTCCTACCATCCTACTACAAATACCATTATAATACCAATAGTATACCTACCAGTATTATACTGGTAATAACCAGCCGTCTGATCCATCATCGACGCGGTGACGGTAAGGAAGCCGTAGCTGATGACCCGTGCGGTGCTAACAGCACAGCGCCATATACCTCGGTGCTCCGAGGAAGGCGTTAAGAGGCGGAGAGTGCAAATATGAGTGTCAGAATCTGATTCATAACTGTAAAGTAAAACAAAACTAAATAAATTTCTGTAAGTAGGTTTACACAAACACTTTTACACGTCAATAATATTTTATAAACTAGATGAGGTCGGTGTTTCCTATCCGACTACTCTGAGAAGAAACACCGAAACAAAATCAGAGGACTTACAGTCCCTTTTAAAGTCCGAGATAATCTTAGTTAGATAGATAGAATAAATACACTTTATTGTACACCATGATCTCTTTATGGTTCTGAATATCATCGTGAACTGATTTGCACCACTCACGAATAATAATAATTTACTAAAAAAAAAAACAGAGAGCTCAATGTGAATACATTGAAGATATGTTTTTACAGGACTCCAAACATTCTGTGTTGATAAAATCGTTGGGCCTAAAAATTATAGTGATATGTTGGAAAATATCACGGCTTTCAGAGCAAGAACTTATTCTTCTACATTAATAATGCGCTTCTAGAGACAAGTGCATTAGTTGTCAAGTTCAGTAGATCTAAAAATACTGACTATTGACAGTATTAAGTACTAACCGTAAAACGGCCCCGCTGTACCCGTCCTGCCCAACCCCGTGGCTGGCGATGAGGATATTACCGCCAGGGTCGCGGAACAAGCAGGTATCGACCTCGTTCTCTCCTGGCACGGAACACGTCATTATCACCGAAGAACCATTCCGCGCCACGTCCGTTGTGACTACTGCCCTATCTGGAATAGATCGAGGTAATCATCATTGTCGTGATCATTCAACAGAATAGACATCGCTGCTGGACAAAAGGCTCCCCAAAACATTGCAACAACGAAAGGTCCTTTGCTTCTCGCATCCATCCTATTCCAGCGGGATTAACCCGATCATCAGAATTGTAGTATTTCGTTAAGTTAGTTCTTAGCAAGTCATGAAACATCATTCGGAATTATATTCACACATAAAACGCAAAATAATATTATTGATATGACATCAAACGGATTCTTAAATGTTACAATAGTAGATATTACATTACATACCGACTGCTTCTACGACCACGAAGAATCTATCATGACGAAGCATGACTGTGCCGGAAACGCCAACCGATATGCTCCACCATCCTTGATGGGCCTTTGTTACTTTGTCCACCACAAGTCTGCACTGACCAATTCCATCGTAAAACTGGTTACCGTTGAAGTCTACAAGTCGGCAGTACACCGCATCTTCAGGACCAAGGGTAATATTCACGGAACTACCCATAGGCCATTCCATATTTTCCACGGAGATTTCGACCGATTCTAGGAATAAATTTATAAGGTTATTAATTGTATCCAAACATCTAATATGACACAACAAACGTAAGGTGCAGCTGAAGTGTTGCATGAAGAAGTTATGAATTATATTTGACTATTAAAAAACTACCGTAACAGTACATTACTTCTCATCAAAACCTCAACCTATTGAATATCATTACCTAAAATATTCACTTCAACAGTGGCTCTGTAAGTTATTTGGTTTCCATATACAATAGCCCATGATCCACGTTGAGCACGAGTGACATTTCTTTTAATGAAACCACAAGAATTAGAACGAAACTGATCAACTTCAAAGTCTGTAACTTCTACATCATTAGCATACAGCTTGCAAGTGTGATACAGATGCGTAGCATTCGGTAAACTCAGATAAAGATCAGCTCCTTCAGCTATAGTTATTGCTTCTCCTAGCGACGATGTTTCTGAAAGATTAGTATTCAAAATTATTATCTGTAATCATTGTTCGATAGAGTGTATTAGCTGCGTTATCTCTGGACGTGACCTGATAAGCGGATAATTTAAATATTATCTATTACCTTCGATTCGGATACTAAAATGCCGCCTTCTTTCGATATGACTTGATCTCCTGGTAGCTCTTGCGATCAATATCCAGTCGCCGATCATGTCTACGTCCAGAACATCGACCTTAACGCCGCATTCGATGCCATTTCCTTCTATAATTTCTACGTTGGGGATATGAAATCCGTCTATAAAGGCGTACTGCGAGCCATTTGGAGTCATTAAGTGACAACTCTCATTTTCAACAAAGCTTGCGGTGGTAATAGTTACTCTATGTGACGCCCCCAATTTCGTATCAAGAATTGTTTCCGTCAAATTTTCAACAATTCTAAAGTCATCTATAATGGGGTTTGTGGGATCTGGAAAAAAATGCAGTGGGTTAACTTTTATAACAGACAATTCACACGATTTTAAATAAGAAATCGATTAACATTTTCTCAATAAACTAACAAAATAAATTATCGAATCGAAATCCTTCTCCTTCTGTCTTACTTTAAACCCCGACTACATTAAACTTATCAGTTATTTTTTCGTTGTCATTTCGTCTAGTCATAAACGGTGATTAACTTTAAAACTTAGTTACCTTCTTGTATGATATGGAACGTCTGCCGTCTCTCAGTAAACTGATTACCATTACTGAATTTGCCAATAATCTGCCATTCACCCAGCAAGTCCTTAGTAATTGGGCTCAAAGTAATCTGACAGGCTGGTGCGTCCACACTCTTCAAAACTACTCCATTTGTAGCGACGACATTGTTTAAGTCATAAGATTGGCCTGTAGGCATTCTGTACTGACAATTGTCGACTTTTCCAACGCTCTGTACACTAACTTCCAAGGTGCGTCCCAAAATAACAACATATCTGGCTTCTGATAATGTAGTTACATTATACGCCTGATCATAAGGTCGCTCCTCATCTGAAACAGTATCATTGTTAGGCATGCCTTCAACTTCATACATTTACAAAGCCGTGTGCCCAATGGCTTTTCCATCGGAAAAAAATTTACGAACTTCCATCCCATATTTAAACCCTTTAGAGAATGAATTTTCAAAAAGCTCTTAATAAGCTTAAGCTCATTATACTATAAATGGAACTCTTGTGCGTTCTATGTTTCTAGACAGCGGTAAATTGTGTCCTATTCGATACAAATTCGAAATTCAAAAAAGGTTCCACCATTTTTGAATTTCGAATTTAATGAATGAATTCAAGATTTTTATAAAGTAGATATTTTATAATAAAATTTCAATACTTACTGTACAGGAAAAATTTCAATGGTAGATGTATTTCATGCAAACCAGTAACCGCTGAACGGAATTTGCCATAGATCGTCCATTCTCCTATCGAGGTTGTATCTATATTTGTGAAATTAATGCTACATAGATGTGAACGGTCGAAAGCAATTCTTTGTATGTGAGGATAATTGACGTCACTTGTGATAACGAGGTCTTCGCCATTGGGCGTGATAACGTGACAGGTGGCAACTGGTGCAGTGCTGTCCACTCCAGGATTTACACTACCGCCGTAATGTACAGGGTGACTAAACATGGTCTGTGTAAGCGAACCCCAGGCAGCACTCGGGTTATTGTTGTTATCTAGAAGATTGAATTAATCACAATAATGTTATAAACATATTTACTAAAATGTATTAAATAAAAAGTTTTAATATAAATCTGAAATCACCAATCCGCCTTGAGAGAGAAATGTTCATGCCTTCTCTTTATGAGAAGAGGCAAAGGCCTCTTCCTTTGCTCTGCAGTGGGACAGTAATAGTCTTGTATTATTATTAAAGCATACTGTTTTGTTTAGTAAATAAGTAGGTTTTTTTTATTTTTGGCTCTTAGTCTTTTTGAGATAATAATTGAGGAGTGACGGAACAAAAATGTTAATTCCATTTAAAAAAAAAATGAAGCGTTCGTAACTTTTTTTTACGAATGCCTTTCTACAGAATGCTATAAATTACAGGTCAAATCATGTTAATTCCTGAAGTGAATAGTCTCTGAAGTTGGCAGTTTGGTTCAGATCATAATATTTTGATGTTTAAAAAATCAATAAAACAAAATCGGAACAAAACATGATAACATATTTTTTTTGTACAGACGCCAGCACATCCTAACAACCTACAACAATCTGTCAAATTTCTTTTATTGATTTTCAACTTTATCAATACGAAAAATAAGGTTCAAAGTTGATTGGGAAAATTTGACAGTTTCGGTTAGGTTGACCTGCTGGCGTCTGTACACCGATCTAAAGTTGGCACAAAAGAGGTTATTTCCACTTAAAAAGAACTCGTTGCATAGTAGCTTAAAGCCGTAAAAACTCTCTAGGGTTGCGCTGTCTGTCTGACATCTGTCAGATGACTTTTACAGACACGTCAATTTCAAATTGTCGCTAGGAAAGTAGCTCTTCGATTTTTTAAATTAGCATCCAAGCGGTTTTTTTTGTGATTTGCGCGGTTTTTCCTCAGTAGGTAGATATTTTTTATCTTCAAGCATGTCTGAACAGTCAATTGTTAAAATACAAAAAATAAATAACAAAACTCTAAACATGCCGCAAACATGATATGTATTTCCAAACTATCTAATTGGTACCAATCATGTTATTATTTTCTTGATCTGTCTTTCAATAAGATTTTTTATGAAGAAACCTATTTTTTTTATGTTTTTTTTTTTTTTTTTTTTTTAGTTTTGGTTTCGCACATTTTTTTAATGGTTTTTCACATATGTTATGTTTTTCCGTAAATAATCAAAGGTCTTTCCAACCGCACTCGTTTTTTTTTTTTTTAAATTTTGTTATAGCATATGGAAGCTTAGGTTTTTGAGCTTTTGTGAAAAGTTAGACATTATGGCATCATCATCTTTTGTTCTGTCACTCCTCAATTTATATAATTCCTCAAAAAAAACATCAACCGTGTCAATGTTCTCCTTTTGTAAAGTATAAAATACTCTTACCTTGAATATAATCAGTGATGATAATAAGATTTATATAATATACGTTTATATAACCGGCCAAGTGCAAGCCCAACACAGAGCTCTCTTTTGAAAAAGTCACGAAAATTCACAAAATGTAAAAAAAAGTATTATTCAATTCCCTTTTTGAGCCCCACAAAAATATTAATACTAAATAATATCTGAGAAAATGGCATGAAATTGACTGATTCTATAGGTAATTTAGTGTTACTTTTTATCAATTTTGCCGAAAAAAACATTAATAATATAATAGTGTTTCCAGTTCTTTCTAATAATCTTGAATAGATAAATCACATTCACAAAACATATTATACTTACTCCAAACAATATTGGCAGGTTGGCATCGCATTTTATCATTTTGGGTAGACTTGCCACACAATTTCCAGTTGCCTAACAAACTTGTAGACATCGGTCCTAAGGTGATTCTACACGAGACAAAGTTGCTGCTTCTTTGTACAGTGACGTTGTCCATTTTAAAGTTTTTAGCCTCTGTGAGTACTCCATTTGGAGGCTGGACATAACACTCCTCTTCAAATGATGGTTTGTCCAAAGATATATCAATGGAAAGTCCCATTCTTGTTAAATGGTTAATCGTGCTTAGTTCCGTTATATTGTCATCTTCGTTATTTTCCGGTTCTGAAATGTCTTTAAAAGTTCGGAATACAGGACAGGTTTTTATAAACTTACGAGTATTTTAAATAGAACTTAAATTATTGGAAACTCTGCAAGATTTCCTGCCGGAAGAGTTCAAGAGAGTATGTTTAGATAACCTAATTTAAAATGGTGCTTGCTACTGTTTGTGTAGAAATTTGTGAGAAATTTTTGAAGGGGCCAGCAATATTTAATTCGATGATCTTAGCAGAGGTATGAGTTAAATCTTTATATTTTTTTTTTATTAACTTTTAATTAGATATCTTTACATTCTTACCTGTAACAACCACAGTGAGATTAACGGTTGCAGTGCTAGCAAGGTCTTGCAGTTCAGTATCGTAGGTCAGGACCCAGATTCCTTCATCTTTGATATCAATATGACGTACAGTTACCATGCAAGCTATCCAGGAATCTTGATGTACTTCATATTTCTCAGTTGTGGCACTTACATCATTTGGTGTGAATTCGAATATTTCATTTTGTGGTGGTTTTAAGATGCAATTTTTTGCATTGTGGTTTGTCTGTGCGATCACGAAGATTCCGATAATGTCTCCTTCATTTGCGGTGACATTCCTGCTCGTATTGCTGCTGTTAACGCCACCTGCAAATAATATTAGTAATTAAATCGTGTTACACGTATGTAAACCTTAGATCAATAATAGCACGTAAACCCAAGCTACGTAGTTTATTTTTTGTTATTTTTCTGTTTGTTTTTAAGTATACCGAATTTTCCATTTCTTACTAGATTTTGCTCGCGGGTTAACCCGCGTGTCAAATATCGAATGGGTGAAAAATATTATTTAAATTATCTCACGGGATCGTAACTACCGGGATTAAAAATATCCTATAGGTATTCCTATCGTGTTTCTGGCAAATATGTATATAACTTTGATCTTTTTGTAGCAGGCAGTGTGCCAAGCATCCAATAATAAACAGCCAGGTTTTTATTCTTAACATAACTTGATTTATTTAAGAGCCTTCCCAGCCGACAGCATGATTTTTGTCTATGTTTGTTAAGGCTTTGAAAAAAAAAACAAGTGAGCCTCTATAATCGCATATGATGTTTAACATCTGACATCTCACATTGGTAATAAGTAACCTTCAGGTAATAAGTAACATTAAAGGGGCTGGGCCTCGTCAAGGTCGATTCTGACAGCGAACTCTAGTACCGCGCGCGCTCTCCATAGATTTGATTAGTTCAATATTTAAATGTTTTTAGTGTTATAGATTTTGATTTTGATTGCAGAAAAGCAAGAGGACAGATGTTAGAAATCAAAAAACTTAATATGAATTACGTATTTAACTACCTAAAGTCCCATTTACACGGTGCAAATTTATTACCTGAGGCATACCATAAAATTGAAGCAACAATTGATTGGCACCGTCTGAACAACACATACCTACGTTGCATAGTACGGACAAATAATTATCACGCGTACAATTAAATCTCATGGAAACCTGGCATGAAAATTTTCCAACGAGCCCAATCACTACGGGCAAATCCAATGAGAACAAACACCACGGGGCTATCTTATAAAGTTGAGTACCTAGTTCCTTTGGTCAACTTTTGGTTGCATGATCAGTCCAGTTCCATGGTACAAATTATTGCAATGTTTACGAAGTTACATAGGTTTGCCAAGTTTCCGCTCAATCGGATGCCAGGAATTGCGTGGAAACATATACGAACGAAGCAAATAAAAAAAAAGTTAATAATTTAATTTTATGAGACTATGGACTAGACTAGAATAATATCCGTTTTTTTTTAAAATAATTTATGTAATTTGGGAAGACTTTTAATAAAATTGAATGAAATATTTGGCAGCGCAAAATTCTTGAATCAACGCGTCATAAAAATGTGCAAGCTTGTTGCATGTTGGTTTGAACAGGAACTGCATTCAATTATTGAATGACAAAACTTTGTGTTCAATTATTTTTCCATTTTAGGAAAAAATTGCACGCGTGTAAGTAAACACTTGCATGCAATTCTTGAATGGTAATATTGAACGTGCTTTAATAGCATGCGATTATTGCTCTTGAAAGTTACAGACTGCTCGAGCTCTTACTAATAATTCTTCAACTAATTTTCATTTTTAAATTCCTTCATATAAGTTCAGTCTGTCCGCTAGGTTTTAATATTATATTGAGTTGAAGAGCTAAAATTGTCTACGGCCGCGTGCACGTGACAAATATATATTTCGAATACTTAGCATAGCGTTCGACGCATGTCAACGTTAATTTGCCCCTGATATTACAGATTAGTGATTATAATCAAGATAACTCTACACCTGTCATCAAACTAAGTCCTATTAGTTGCTAATACTTGCGACATTTAGGTTGCCGGTAGGTACCTTGTTTTGGTTTCTCGTTTTGTTTTAGTTTCTTGTTTTGGTTTCTCGTTTTGTTTCAGTTTCTTATTTTGGTTTCTCACGATGATAATGCTTGCGACATTTAGGTTGCCGGTAAGTACCTTTCTTGTTTTGGTTTCTCGTTTTGTTTCAGTTTCTTATTTTGGTTTCTCACGATGAAAATGGTTGCGACATTTAGGTTGCCGGTAGGTACCTTGTTTTGGTTTATCATCATTAATCATCTTTTTTATTAATGCAATATTTAATGTTAGGCACGCTTTTTTTGTAGATAAGTAGGAAGGTTCAAATTATTCTCACAGCATTACGACAAGCAGAAAAAAAAGGAAAATGACTCTGCTAAAATGATTAAAGGACCCATAGAAAGTTACGGAATGAACCGCAGTGGTAGGCCCGCGAAATTAAAATTTTCTTTAGTTTTTTTGCAATTTGCAGATCAGTGTCGGGTTGTAGGTATCTTGACCGATAGTGATAAGAATTATCTGTAGGTACCTATTAAGTATCAAAGATTGTTATCATAGTGCATTCAATGTTAATGACAGGAATTTATTAAATATTTATAGGTATCGTTAAAGGAACTGAAACACGTGTATTAGCATGATTAAAATCAACACGCCGTTCGACTGTATTGATAGCACGCTTATTCACACGAATAAATACAGAGAAAACAATATCAAATTTAAATATTTTATTTCACATATAGGTACCTACATGGGCACTTATGAAACGTCAGAAGCTAGGTGCACGGTTCCAATTGGTTGTTTCCTATGGAGAAGAGCCGGCTAGATCCACGATCACTCTTGTGAAAATAAATGGTTTCTAGGATATTTTCAAATAACAGTGTTATTAGGTATGGGAGGACCGTGTAGGTATTTCAACAAGTACCAGGTACTTAATAGAATAATGATGGTCAACAAATCTACAGTCCACTTAGCCTACAGGCAGCGTTCTCACATTCACACAATAGAAAAGAAAAAAAAAAAAATAAAAAAAAAACCTATTTTAAACAAAATGACGTGATTGCTATTACAGCTGTAACAAATCTGAATAATTATCATGTCCACAAAGTCAAAGTCAAATAATTTATTTCAAATAGGCACAAAAAAGGCACTTCTGAACGTTAAAGCCACTAATAAAACCTGACCTGTATATACCTAGGTACCTATGAAGGATTGTAGTTGTGCATCGAGAATAGGCATGAAAATTGCCGTCAATATTGCGAAAGTTGCCAAAACTGCCGGGAATGTTTCCAAACTTGCCGGCAACATTGGCAAGAAACGTGTAAATAGAAAACGTATTTTATTTTATATAATTGAATAATAGGGTAAAATTGCGGTTTGCAGGGTGCTAGTTTTTATCCTTACCTACATTATAAAACCGAAAATTTTAGTTTTTGCATTAATTTTCTTATTGATAAACTAAAGAAAAGAAACAGGCTATCCACGATACTTCATTGGTGATGAAACCATAACTATTTTAGAGAAATCTATTTTTTTTTCTACTTTCTTTTATCCAACCACACTTGTATGTAAGAAAGTATATACATGTATATGTTTATACATATACTTGTATGTAAAAGAGTCAAACCTTGCAAGACGATTTGATCAGCAACAACAAGTTACGTTTCTGATTTAAAAAAAGGAGGTTCTTTATTCGACCCGTATGTATGTGTGTTTGTATGTCCGCGTTTTTCTTAAAACCTACTGATCCGATTTTGAAAATTCTTTTGAGGGCACGATTTGTCAAGTGGCTAAGCGACTAGTGTGAGGTAAAGTACCAACGTAGTATTCAACATTTAAGTTATCGTAAATCAAAATAAGGGTACCTACAAGAGGTAATGTGAACAAAAAAAGTGAAGTATCTGGGTACTTCTGCATATTTCTTTAATTTTTAGTTGAAGGAGATTTTGATTTAAAAAAATCACTTATTTATTTGATTAGGGGTTAAAGTATGAAATTGCCGATTTGTACTGAAAAATTGAAATTCGTTTTTTTTTTAATTTAACTTATTTATTTAATCAATATAATTACCATTATTAACTATACATTGCTGCCATATAATGGGATATTATAGGAATAATAAATATATTATATAATAGGAAGGTCATTTATGCCTTAGCGATAGAACTCTCGTGATCTAGATTCGACAAACTGTGTGAAAGCATTTTGTACTGCCTCCTGAGAAGAAAACTTTTTATCACGTAGAAAATTGTCCAAATCATGAAAAAAAAATTGTAGTCCGTTGGAGCAACGTCTGGCGAATACGGAGGGTGACGAATGGTTTCTAATTGCAGTTCCTGTACAGTTGAAACGGTTTCTCGTGCTGTATGAGGTCTCGCGTTATCGTGGAGATGGTGAAGATCGATTCATGAGTCGGTTTCACTGCTAGTTTAGCTATGAGTGTTCAGAGTTTTACTTAGCAGTCCCCCCTCCAAACGCAACATTGATATTGCTAGCTGTTTCTGCCGCGTAAGTTCGCGTCGGAACTCGTATTAAAAAATAACTCGAATTTTCGAAGTATCCATCTTTATTGTCTAAGCTGAATAAAAAAAACAACTGAAAATCGATAATCGAATTTTGCACATTTTTTTAAAGAAGAACTTCATAGGTAGGTACTCGTACCATGTGAAAAAGTTTCACTCAAAAATCTCAAACCATGAAGGTTCTATGTCAATTCGAAGTACCTATTACAATAAACCGGCAATTTCATACTTTAACCCCTATTATATCCATATTATTATAGTTTTCTGTATTTTCATCTTCCGATTCATCCATAATGTAATCGTCATCTGCTTCAGAATTTTCAATGTTCTCGCTGTCTTTTTATTTCCGTCAACGAGCTCTAAATTTTTTCTTACCATGATCAGTTTTGACAACTTTTCTGGTGTTTAAGTTTTTATCAAATGTCTGTATATTATTTGATTTTTAAATAATTACATTCTTAACGTTAAATTTGGTAGACAGCAGACACAATACATCTAAAACTCACGTACTCTCCTAGACCAATCAAACGACCCTAATCTCGGTAGATTTACGAATATCAGAGCGTAGATCCTATGACCACCTTCTAACTCCATCATCAGGCTGGCACAGTACTATCATAATATTGCGTTCTCACCAGACTGACATAAGTATTTATAATTTCAACACTATCAGACTTCAAAAAATAGATGAAAATCGATGTTAATACAAACAGATGAATTTACATAAAGTAAAGTCCAAAAAAAATACAAAAGAACACTACACAGTAGTATGATTTAAATTTATTTAATTCGGTATCAATACCCTCTGTATTTGTTTATAAAATGTATAAGTGAAATTCTCAAAAAACTATGGGTTCAGCTATCACGAAGTTACCAGTGTCTTATTTTAACTTTATCTTCACATATTAGCATTGATAATTATAAATTATGTATAATTAACAATAAACCATACAGGCTTACTAGTAATACGTATAATTACACCATTACATAAAACCTCATGAGCCCATAAACATTAAAAATGGCATTTGAAAAAACCTATGTAATCTGGCAATTTTGGCAACTTTCCGGCAATATTGACGAATATTGCCGGCAACATTGGAAACTTTCCTAGTAAGTTTCGGAAACATTCGGCAATTTTCATCCCTAACGAGAACATCTCTTCCAACTGCCGGCGCCTCAAGTAGCATGCTCAAAAATCAAACAGCTGTTGATATTTGAGCATGCGCGATCTAGCATGCTTCGTACTGGCAAGACTTTTTATTTATGTACCAGATGCTGCTAAGTAGCAATTGCTCATTTGCAATTGCGTCGGCGTCGCCGTCGTCATATTATTCGTTGGATACACAGAAGTTCGGGTCGATAATTCGGCGTTAGCTACACGGAGGTTCAGGTCGGCATGATTCGGCGTTAGCTACACGGACGTTCGGGTCGGCATGATTCGGCTTTAGCTACACAGATGTTCGCGGGTGATTCTAGTTTGTAATCGAATATCCTAACTAATATTGTAAATGCGAAAGTGAGTTTGTTTGTTACGCTTTCACGCTAAAACGGCTGAACGGATTTGGATGAAATTTGACACATGGGTAGACCATGACCTGGGTTAGGACATAGGATACTTTTTATCCCGATATTCCCACGAGAACAACACTTATGCGGGTGAAACCGCGGGGCGCAGGCTAGTATGTACCTAGTCTTGCCATAAATATTGTCACGAAGATTTATTTTTATTGCAAATAATATTGATTACTTTTACAGTGTGTTAGTTTAATACATAAATATAAAACAATTTAAAATATAAAAAGCTTATTCGAAGTGGTCGCCATTGGCTGCAATACAGTCCTTTAAACGTTGAGGCCAGTTATCAATAGAAGCACGCACTCTTTCCATGGGAAAATTCTTCACTGCCAATCGTATGGATTGTTTTAGGGACTCCAAATTATCATGGCGTTTAGAGCAAGCCGTACTCTCTAAAACTGACCATAAGTCATAATCCAGCGGATTAAGATCGGGACTAGACGACGGCCAGTCTTCAGCTCTGATGAAGTCCAAAACGTTCACTTCCAACCAAGACTGCGTGGACCGAGCTTTATGACCCGGCGCCGAGTCTTGGTGGAAGGACCATACTTGGTTATTGAATATGGTGTTGTTAAGGGGCTTAAAGAACTACCTTCTTAAGAATGGTTTCTTGATACACTTGTGCCGATGTTTTGATACCTTTTTCACAAAAATATGGCTCTGTCACTCCTTCACAGCTAACACCCCACCAAACCATCACTGAAGTCGGATAATGCCCAAGTTGCACTCTGTCAACTACTTGGGAAGCTTCCTTAGAGCTTTGAGCATAAATACGGTCATTTTGTTTGTTAAAATGTTGCTCAATTGTAAAGATTTTCTCATCCGTAAACAAAAATTTTCTGTGACCTCCCTTTGCGTACCGCTTCAGTAGTTGTTTCGATTTTACCACCCTATTCTTTTTTAAATTATCAGTTAAAAAATGACCAGTGCGTCTCTTATACCCCACACTAGGAATTTCTCCTGTATCGTGGGTGCGTTTACAAACATTTAATCTCACATACACAAACAGCCAGACCCGAACAACTACTTGTAGGTCATACAAATATTTGTTCCGTGCGGGAATCGAACCCGCGACACGCAGCGCAGCAGTCAATCGCTTAACTACTGCGCCAACCGTGCCTATCAATTGTGCCGAGCCTATCCGAACAAGATTAATCAAAAACGATTCGAAGCAATTTTTCACATATTCGGCTTTCTTTCGGCTCGTATTGATCGGCAAAAGACGTCCGTTAGATAGATGATATGGTAGATGTCCTACCATCGCTGAATCATGTTCGGGTCGGCTCGGCACAATTCGAGCTAAACCGAGTATTCTATACTATACTACTGAATAATTTCGATTTTGCCGCCCGGTTGTATCATGCCGACCCAACACATGTGTAGTGTAGTACGCCTAACGCTAGGTTTCTGGAACGAAAATCAACGACAAGTCAACATTAGACTCGTGTCAAGTCATCTCATTGGCTATTGATAATTAACTGTTATTCCGTCAACCAATCACAGCAGCTGACCGGCGGGCGCGGCGTTTGACAATTTAACGTGTTGCTGTTCCAGAAACCGTAAATACCGGTGCCCTAGCAGGGTTCATGTACGAAACTTATATTTGTAACAAGACCTTGTAAACGACATGAATGCAATACATAAATAAATAAGTGTAGCACAATACTAGCAACAAATCTGCTAATTCGAAATTACGCAATGCCCACGCCGACGGAAAAGTGTTCTCTTTTATACTCGTAAGACAAAGGTAAGGCCGACATTACGTCGCGTAATTTTCATAGAAAACGTAAGCAAGCGGACGTCGTTGTCGCGCCACGGCGTTATTGTCGACATGAAATCAATACAAGGAATCAAGAAATCAGTTAGATTAATAGGTACAGACGGCTCACGAAAGATTGGATCACACTAGCCAAATGCTGTAGGAGTTCAAGACTTAGACGTATGGCTTCGATATCAGATTACCTACTTTCCTACAGCGTATAATTATTTGTTGCAGTAGTGCTTTTTAAATTCGATTTATACATAGGTATATGAGGTAAGGCCGAAATTATGTCGCGTAATTTTCGACAAGTGCATCGCCGTCGTAGAGAATACAATCCCGAGCATGTTTTTTAATCCCGGGATTACGGGATTTTTTATGCGTAATCTCGGGATCCCGGGGCTGTCCCGGAATTCTACTATGTGGTTTCTAATTATTTATTGGACTCAAATGATAAAAAATTGAGTAATTTCTTATAAAATGTTTTTAAGAGTATTGTATTGAAGTAGGTATTCCGAGCGGGGAAGTTCCTTCTATCTAAGTTCTACGACAAACATATTATATAGGGCTGTACCTACCTGTGGACCTGCTTTTTGTCATGATGTAATAAATGCTATTAAGTATATACCATTTTTTCCAGCTTTTTAGCTTCCAGTTTCATTCAGGTAGCTCTAGAGTGAAGTGACTTGTCTATTAATATATTCTAGGCAAGGTCATTGTCAAGGCGCAACGGACTACGGAATGCAAACTAAACCTGTTTTTGGTCCCGGGATTTTCGGGGCCTAAAAACGGCCGGAATCCTGGGATCCCGGGACTGTATTCTCTAGTGCGTCACTGTCCTCAAAATCAGTTAGATACAGACGGCTAACGAAAGATTAGGCCACACTAGCCAAATGCTGTAAGACTTCGAGACTTACCCAGCTAGCAAAATACCCTTACAAACAAAAGCTTGTAAGAACTATGGTTTCATAAATGGATTATACTTGTTCTGATTAAACCAGAAACCCTAAATACCCTTACAAACAAAAGCTTGTAAGAGCTATGGTTTCATATAGGAAGGTTTGTTGTGTTCTGATTAAGCCAGAAACTCTAAGGTCCGTATTACAGAACGTTCCTCAAGTCCAGTTTGATCTTCAATCAGTTGATCACTGTTTAAAGTATAAGTAGAATCAGTACTTGAGCAACAGTCTTATTCCAGAACGGTAATCAATCTATACTCAGCTGAATCGAGACAGATGATATTATACCTATGAAATCAGAGATGTGTATTGTCTATGCATCAGCCTGTTTTCGTTTACAATTTATTTTATTTTACCACAAGAGCCCAATTATTTAGGAAATCAGCGAATATTATTTCGATCCCGAATAGTACAATCCCCCATTAATTTATTGAAGTAAAGTTTAGTCATTTTGTAAGAAAAATAAGTCTAGCTTAAAAGACATAAATAAGTAGGTATGTTCAGTACGTAGGTCAAATATGTGAAAACATCAGTTTGTTGAAGCCGTCGCATAAAAACGTAAACATACAAGAATTTGTAATATAATTTGCAAATATTTAATTCTACCGATATATCACGATTTAAGAAAAACACAACCTATTGAGTTTTTGTTAAATCGTGGTATATCATAGGTAGAATTTCACCACATCTCGTGAAAAACTGTACCTTTTTTTGGAGGTTTCACAATTTTATTTGGGCCTGTGTATTAAATATCTGAGAGGAACGCTAAAGTTCAACCTTCTATTTGAATTATCGTCAAACAAATTATTGTAATGATCTACCTCTTCAATTGCATCCATTTTGTTCTCATTCAAAAAACAACATAATTATAAAGAAACTCGACAACGCATGAACACAACATAAATTTACAATTGGACAAGACAATCTATGCTCAAGAGCGGTCTCGACCACACTTGGGTGATTATAGATCAACTCACTGCTTGGGTTCGATTCGCGAACTGAGCAACGATCTAAAATAAAGCCAAACTCAGCTGAACTATGATCAATGTATCTATGCTTGAGGAACGTTCTAAAATTAAAATCAGACTTAAAACTAGTTTTAAACAGAGATCAATACTTGAGTTTCCTTCTGTAATACTGACCTAATAGTGATATTTTATAAGTCTATTTAAGTTATAAGAGCATTCATACTTGTAACATATTCTTATAGACGTATATAAAAAAAAACGTTAGATATATTATAATATTAATAAGAGCAGTGGCATTATAAGCGCCTTTTACAAGTATATTTGCCTTTGATTCTTAATGAATACTTATAAATACATTTTGTACATTCAATCTTAGACGTGACTATACTAAGTATTTTATTAGACTTCTGTAAAACTAGTAAGTATTTTAGAAGTGTGATTTATCTCACCTAAGACCTATTAAAGAGTAGTAGCACTTTAAAAGTCCTACAAGTGTCTTAAACAATTCTCTATTAAGGCCTTTTTTTTTTTTTGGGAAATTGTTATAAAATTTGTCCTATAACATAATATAAGCGTGTTTACATTGAATTAACGTTGTGGATTAATTATTTATACCTTTATTGAATTTGTCGTTTGACTTGCTTTTACTTATTAAGGAACCCTAAAATGATGAGCAGTACATGGCCGTGTAGGTGTAGACAGTGGTTTTAGGTTTAATTTGACTTTTACGAGTGCGATATAAACTTTACACAAGAGTACTGGACTTATATCGTTCTGATAAAGCACTATGAGTCGTGGTTGGTCGTAATGTCGACATTTTGATATTATTTCACAAATAATTAAAATAATTTATAATAAAAGACACATTTTTTTAAAGGCCCGTGAAAATATTGTTATTCAAATTTCTAAATAATCGTGAAAAACTACTTTGCAACCTAATAATCGCTTATAGTGCGTGACAAATACATGAGTAAGAAATTAGAAAATATACACATTAGCGTTTTGTAGGAAAGTTAATTAAAATAAAGCTTAGCGTTTTTATGCTACTTTTTATTATTTTCGAGAGAAAAAAACAAAGCACTTCGTAACGTCACGGCGCCGGCGCGGCGGTTTGTGATAACACTCTTATTAGGAGATCACAAAGAGGACTACTAGCAATATTACACTTAAAATAGCATTAATAAGAGGACTTTAAGGTTATTTTCCCTTAAAGCATGCTGTTGTAAGTTTGTTTATCATTAAAGTATCAGCAAGAGTTTTGTAATTTTGAAAATACACTTAGCGAGGCCATTACAAGACAATTTCAAGGGTGAATATCCTACTTACTTAAGTGCGCCCAAATCCACACTTATAAGTGACTATAAGTGTGATATGAGACTGAAAAAATATTTATTTATTTATATCACAATTATAACACCTTTACAGATTCATCCAAGGCGATGTTATAAATTACAAGGTCTGTAACACTTTTTTTTACAAAAAATAAAATAAAAATAGCCTGTAAGCAAAATGCCAAAGAATTATACATATACTTACATATTATTATAATATCATTGTTGGGAATCGCACCCAATACATACGCAGCCAGCACGCGCAGGCGGCGTGATCGACCTACGCGTCATCACCATCGGCGAGTGTGCGGAGTGCGGCGTGGGGAGCCGGCCGGACGCCGGCAGACCACTCGCTTTGTCGGAGGCCACCGCGACGGACGACACTCTAAATGCCACATATTCCATGTTTATCCGGGACAATTGTAATTTAATCGGCAATACAGCAAACCTATATAAATACAGTCCACTTTTATTTTTAATCCCAAACGAGCAAGTCGAACATTGGTCCTTCGAGCCGGATAACGGATAGCGTCCGGCCGGCTCCCCACGCCGCACTCCGCACACTCGCCGATGGTGATGACGCGTAGGTCGATCACGCCGCCTGCGCGTGCTGGCTGCGTATGTATTGGGTGCGATTCCCAACATCATACTTCTTTCAAGTATTATTTGAGCCATTTGCATGAATTTCGGCAGGTTTTGCCCAAATAATTATATCCTCCGATAGCGTAATAATATTAATAATACGTGCGGCTCGTGACATAGGGGTAAACTTGAGTAGGTTAGTCCTATAGTTAGTAGGTTAGTAATATGGTCTTGGGATATTTGTAAGATTATTTTTTGCTAGCTAGGTAGGTTGCACGATATCAGACTACCTACTTTCCTAATGCGTATAATTAATTATTTGCTGCACTAAGCTAGTGAGTACTTGATAGCGCCTAAAGCTCTTATCTCCGGCATTACAGACGATACGAGTATTAACATTATTATCATAATGTAAGGCGCTACTAAGTATTTTATATTTGACCAGAGCCTTGCCCTTGCTTCACAGGAGTGCTAACTAATAAGCTGCTGCAAGTGCTGTGTTGTGACATGTCAAAACAGGAACCGAGCAAAAAAAGAAAAAAGTAAGTTCAAAAACTAAAACCCGACTACTGAAATCTCACGCTCTAAAAGTATGAAACAAGAAAATATTTCGGACAGAAATCAAGACATAGTTACAAAAAATGGTCAAGGTAAAGACGTCGTCGCATGCCATTAGGTATAATTTTGTAGGAGTGCAGGCATACGACCATTTTTTTAAAGTGTTTATTTTCCAATAAACACTTTTTCTTTCTTCTTCTATCTGTATGTTTTGCCGATTACAGCCTACTAATATAAAAAAAGAAAAATATTTTTTGGTTAAATTAAATGACAAGCAAAATCAAAGCTTTGTTTATTGAAATAATTGCTAAAATAGCTTAGAAACAACAGTAACAATATTATAAACAATTGATTTTTACATATAAGTGTCAAATTACAGTTTTAATAGCTATGGGAGGACAGTCAACAAGTACCAGGTAGGTACTTAACATAATAGGAAATGGCCAACAAACCGAAACATCTATGAGTCTGCAAGGAAGAGGTCAGATATAGTCCACCGCCTTCTAAGGCTGCCTGTCCACTGGAACCGAGAAGCGAGAAGTGGAGCTGAGCTATGTCAATATTTACCAATAGAATCTAAAGCAGAGTTTAGATTCTATCCGCTCCCCTCATCTCTTCTCCGCTCCAGCGGACAGGCAGCCATTTACCCATCGTTCAATTCATGCTTATCATTCAAAATATTCAAAAAATCATAACCCATAGATACCTAACCTAATCGAATTCTTTCTTTGTTCTAAATAAAATAATATGTACCTTAGCTTCTTTACTGATAACATAAAATTGGTAATTACGATAACCAATCATTTATTCTCTTAGGAAAAAAACCTGTGCCTATGCGTAAATTATTATCTGGTAGATAATAATTTAAGCATAAAGTATAAGCATAAAGTATAAGCATAATCAGCCTACATGTTTCACTTTCACAGACAGACCTCTTGTCGTAGGCTGTTATCGACCACGCGCGGTCGCAGTGCGGGTTGGTAGATGTCACATGACTTCGAATTTTTGGTTCTAGAACATGGTTTTCCTCACGATGTAATTTCATTACCACTGCTCTCAAAACAGTGAGGAAACTCACTGTTTTGAGAGCAGTGGTAATGAAATTATTTACACAAAGAACAGCGCTTGCCTAGGTTTGAGTAGTAATAAGTAATAGGTATAATTGAAAAAAAAAACCTACCAGGATAATGTGGGGGTATCAATACAAAGGGGTTGCGAGACAATTCTAAAGTATAACTTACAAACACACTAACACCCAGTTGCACAAAGACAAACATAAATGTCCCATTACGTAATAGTACGCTAGTCGGTCATTCTTCCATACAAACCTAGTATGGTGATTACTTCGTCTGTTTGACGGTGTATATTCAAAAAATAAAATTATATAAATTTGTCTTATCATTATATAGCCCTGTACGGAAGCAGAATTGGAAAAAAAAATTGGTTTCGAAAATATGAGTGTCGAAACTTCCATATATCAACACTAATTTTAACTCGCCTTTGGCCATAAATAAATAAATTATGTCATAAAAAAATGGCAAAATAGAAACCATACAGGGATAGATAATTTATTCAATAGTATAAATAATTTTTCACACCACCTGCTCGAAAATGTCAATTTATATGTCAAGCAACCTTAACCTAAAGTGAGTCATTAGTGGCCGGGGGCACAGCCGGTCAATAATGTTGTACTGGATTTCATTATGACCCGCTGGTCAATAATGTGATTTGAATTTGGAATCTCACATGCTCAGCAAAATTGGCAGTATAGTACTAACAAACACCCTTTGGTGCCAGAAAGAGGAAAGCTATTCTCGATACCCTTACTACGCGTGGATGATATTCTCGATTTTAAAAAGAAAAAGTTATTAAAAAAAAAATTTTTTTTTTCTTTTTTTCAAATACAAGATTCTGGAGCATTGACGAGCAATACTCAAATAAATTCCAAATCAACATCTATAAACGTACCAAATAAAAACTTAACTTTATCTTTGCACAACTGGACTAATGTCTCAAATGTTACCATTAACTTCAATTAATATGTAAGTGCATATAACTAACTAGTTCTAAACATGTTATTCTTACTGTTTGTTTATTTGATAAATTCTTTGTTTTTCGTACTATGGCTATTATTTTCTCACAGTAGGTGTAAAAAGTAGAGTATCCTCCTCTGGACTAAAGGTGTCTTTGCTTTGGGCTAGCTTGAATCCCTCGCTGCATTCAGAATTCTTGTATTAACTCCCTCGCTCGCTCGTGAGTTAAACTCTTAACTCCCTCGCTGCGTTCGGGAGTTAAATCCCGAATCCTTCATTGCGCTCGAGATTCAATATGACGCCCGTGACATAAGATACAACTTTAGCCCCTCAGTGCATAATCTACTATTATTTTGAGTAAAGACATCCAGTACCTAGTTTTTCCATAATATGTATATACGTCAAAATTTTACGCGCTCGTTTTCGTTATAATGTTATAAAATAAAAAAATAATTAGACTAATTCTCATGCATATTAGTCACGCCCACCAATGAGTTCGAGCCGTCGCCTAGTGTACCCTTAACGCTAATTATTTCATTAATTTCATCGAAGAACCATAATCGAGTCTAATGTTGCTTTCTGCAACAAGTTAAAACAAGTTAATGACAGATTAGTATCTAATAGCTTTAAAAGTTAAAGTTCGTTTCTGCAGCTGTAAAAAGTTTTTAGATTTTTTCATATTTAATTTTTTTAAACTTTTTAACAGCAACAATGATAATATGTCCGCGGGATCATAATATTTAATTTAGGTATCTCTGAGGAAGCCTGTATGCGCTGTGATGCTGATAATGTCAGTCAACATTAAAATATTGGTTTTTTATCCTTATCAAGTATTCGACTGAGTTCATTTTCTTTGTTTCATCTTATCTCAGCTTATTTGAATATGGACAAGTCACTTATGATTGGATGGATAGTTATTAGTGCCTCCATTATTCCAGTGTGAGTGAGAGACGGAGCTATACAAGGCCGCTAGCACCATCCTTTTTTCGCAGTGGAATGATGATGGCATACGTCATAATAAGGCCCCTGAACGTTGAAAATTCAACAGCGCAATTTTATTTAGGCATTTATTTAAGTGTCGCTGTGAAAATGGGGCTATTCCATTTTTATTTTAAGGCGATATATTATATTAAATACGTATGAACGTACTATTTTTAAAAACTCACCCCGGTTTTTTTATGCTACGCAAGTATCGTGGCTTTATTATCTAAAAAAACAATAGTAGCCCGCTACTGGGGAACGGCCTCCCCCAAATCCTTCCAGGAACGGTTTTCCTGCACTACCTCGACCTGAGACCTCGACCCGGCCCTCGCGGTACGCCTCCAGGTCTTCTTGCAATTTCTTTCTGACCTTACAATTAGTAGAACTTAAAAAGTTCTTTGATTCTACAGAATCTAAAAATACTGCCAAAATTTTAATTTTGAAATTACATAACTTGACGCCTGTTTTCCACGAAGGATTAGGCAGAGTTCGCCTACATTTCGCGAGTTCCATGTAATAGGGGAAAAAACCAATAACACTGCCTGACCAGGGAATCAAACCCATCAAATCATGCTAGCAGTTATAGCGCTTGCGTCCACTTGACCAACGAGGTATATTAATTTTCTTTTTTTTTTAAACCTGTCCTATCTAAGCGAGGTCTAAGACCATACAATTTAAACGACAATTTACCTGCGAACAGGATGATGAAGAGTACCCCAAATAAACACAACCGTAGCATTTCAACACTGACAGACGACTGTGCAGCAATCACGAGTAAATCCGTGATACTTTACATAATAGATAATACCTCGTATTTTACCTCGTGAGATATAAAGTCCTATTGGTAATGCAATAGATTTAGTTTTATCTTATCTGTCTTGATCCGTGTCCTGACGATTTGCGTAATTTTTGATTACTTAATTGATTGAGAGATCTTGGTTAGTTTCGATTGCCTTCTAATTAAAGGTGTTCATGATTTTTTTGTTTTTTATATTTGTGAAAAGCTTCTTGTTTCTCTGCTTGCATTCGGTCCTAGAATGTATTGGATACTGTTATCAGTAATTATGCATCTGATCATAATTTTAAGGTAAATTATCTTTTTAATTTGCACGTGTTTCCGTGA
The DNA here is from genome assembly GCA_963853775.1 of Xanthia togata. NCBI lineage: Eukaryota > Metazoa > Arthropoda > Insecta > Lepidoptera > Noctuidae > Xanthia > Xanthia togata. The sequence continues at coordinate 8,374,245 of OY970811.1, forward strand.
TCATAAAACAATTTTTCTTTCTTTCATTATTTTAATCAATGTTCAGAAAAAAAAAATGATCGTGGCAGTAGCGCCTCCCAGTCGGTTCCTATAAGTTTATGGGACATGCAAGACCATTCACCTATATCTCATTACAATATGTAAAAAAAAACCTGTCCGATCCAAAAGGGGCACATAGATACTGCAATAACATTACGAAAAAAGAAAAAAAAATACTTATAATTATTGAAAATGAAAAGTTATTGGTATTTAAAATTCGCATTTTTGAAACCAAAATTATCTCAAATCCATATAAAACTTGCAAATTTTCAACAGGGGTCATGAGTTATGATTCTTCTAGATACCCGATAAATGACGGCCGCCCGCGCCTCATGTAATCTTTTTCCTAAAAATTCCACATAAATATACTCTCAGTACGATACTTAACAACACCCTCACGGATCGAGCTGGTTTTTTTTACAGAGAGTTGTAGAAATGTCTCCATCATCACTTTCGATTGTAATAGATCCTTTTTTTTTTGGTTTGGAATTCATCAAATGACTTCTCCCGCTCTATGTGGAGCGGGAGAAGTCATTTCTTACTCTGAGAAGTTATTTCTTACGTGTCGGACTCTTACTGACTAAAACCCACCCGTGTTCCTTCTGTTGCCTGTGCAATGCCAGGGGGCCACGGTATCCCTTTCGGACTTTCCCGCAACCCCGGCAGGCATCGGTCCCATCGGACCCCTTCAGTTGCTGACATCTCTTTGAGGCGCGCGTGGAACACAACGCGCCGTCGCCGTCGTCCCGGACCTGCTTTCTAATTACGCAACATATTTTCGTAAACGATAAAGACAAATCTGTTTCATTTTGACAGTTCAACAACATTCATTGCGTTATTTACGTTGCTCTGCAGTTTTTTTTCGAACTTACGGAGCAATGGATTAGCAATCTGTTTCAAAACGATTCAGATTCGGATTGATTTTGTATTACGTAATTAGGGTACAGGTCTTTACCGGACGGCGAGCTACCCATTGCTCACCGTCCGCAAGCCCGCGCCTCCGGTGGCCGGGAATCGGCTATTGATTCCCGACGCACAAGGCGTCTCCTCCTGCGGTGGCTAGGGGCATGAGGGCGCGAATTTTGCCTCTCCCTCACGTGTTTCGCCTCCTCCTTCGCGAGCATTACTGCTTCACAGAAGGAGGTGACGGCCTCCCATGCCCTCTCGTTCCTTACCATGGCCTAGACCAGGGCTGGACGCGAGAGATCCCCGCCACCAATCGCCTCCACGAGGATCCGGCGGTGCTCTGCCCAAGCCGGGCAGACCTCCACCGTGTCCTCTGGGCGATCCACGCAGTGATGACACCCGTGCGTTTCCTTCCGCCTGATACCGAACAGGAACCTCCCGAAATAGCCGTGTCCGGTGAGGACCTGCGTCACGCGGAAGGTGAGGACGCCGTGGCGCCTCTCCAACCACTCCTCAAAGACGGGACTTATCGCTGCAATAGTGGCGTGCCCAGCACTGGGTTGCGACAATCGCACTCTCCATGACGCCATGAGATCCCGCCGGACACGGCTTTATCCGCTGTGCCGCGATTTCTCGCGGCATCGGAGTCAAGCCCCGGCGTTTCGCCTCCTCGCGCCACTCTCAAATGTGCGCGAGGACTTTTGCCTCCAGATTCTATGGCGGCAATCCGGCAAGGAGGCTCGCCGGCTTTTTTGTTTTTTATTATTTTTGAAAAGCTTCTTGTTTCTTTGCTTGCATTCAGTCCTAGGAATGTATTGGATACTGTTATCAGTAATTATGCTTCTGATCATAATTTTAAGGTAAATTATCTTTATAATTTGCACGTGTTTCAGTGATAATAAAACAGCTTTTCTTTCTTTCATTATTTTAATCAATGTTCAGAAAAAAAAAATGATCGTGGAATTAGCGCCTCCCAGCCGGTTCCTATAAATTTATGATTCAGATTCATTTATTTTTGTAAAACATAGGTACATTATAAGTTCTTATTTGGTAATACATTGAGGGCGCTATGTTTTGCCTCTAGGGTGTACAAAAGTAGTCATACATGCAAAATAATAAACCAAGAGATTAATATTGAACTGCACAATATCGATTAGATAATTAGATAAATTAAGTGTACTTAGTGAGAAGAAATAAAAAAAATTGTCCGCACCCAAGCAACACGTAAGTCAGATAATAGCAAAATGAAACACCAATTAGCAGTTTATAGTTTCATTACATGTTTAAAAAAGCTGACGTGATAGCTTTATCTTGAATAATACAGTATTTAAACTTTAATTACACTGAAAGCTTGATAAGTTCTGCATAAAATTGTTTTTATTTTAAATCTTATTACTGTATGTTAACGTTATTCAAATAAAAGTGACTAAGACAGCTAGTAGCTACATAACAGCGGAAAATTCAGTTTTGTGCTGTACAACTTTGATAATTATTTCAATTATACAGCTTGATTCTGAATAGTTTATTGTTTGGTTTCTTTAAACTGCACAACCCGGCAAACCGTACTCATTTATTCAGAATATGGATATTGATTACTCTTTTAGCGTTTAAGCAGCTAACTATTGCATAAATGAAGATGACTACGATCTTATGACAATCTTATAGCGAGAGAAGCGCACTAATCTTTTTTTGTGTAGCACAAAGTGGTAAATATTATCAATAATAGATGTCTAAGTATGTAATAACTGGTTATTGAAGAAATGCAATGTTTTTATGCAAGAATGTCAAACCTATTTTATAATTAATGACAAGATGTCTAACAGTATACTTAATGACTCAAATTCATGGAGAAAAAGAAAAAGGACAGGAGGAATAAGAAGAAAGTGCTTAAGGGAGTATCTAAAAATAAAAAACAATATCTGTACAGAAGCAGAAACGAGTTTGGCAGCTAATGCAAATTATAATACAGATCCAAGCACAAGTCGACCAGTTCAAGAGGGTTCCGTATCCGTATCTCGTAATTTCACATCTACATCACAGATATTAGATAAAAATGACGATTCATATTTTGAGTTTAGCAGAAAACGTGTCAGAATTAAATAAAAATATAGATTTTCGAAATAACCTCAGAGATTGGGCAGTGAATAAAAATATATCCCAAGCGGCTGTAAAAGATTTATTGGGTGTAATTAATCATAGATTTCCTGGAATTTTACCGACTGGAATTTTATTGCACCTTTAATCACCTAGAAAAATAATTATTAAAAATATTGAAGGTGGAGGAGAATACTGGCATAACGGCCTCACTTCATCTCCTCGACTACGTCCAGTCCAAGAACACTTGCACGAGAATTCTTTAGAGAACAGAGAATCTAATAATCTGTATGCACAGTTAGATCCAGTTCCTTCCGCAACTGAGCATAAAATTGAATACTTTTCCTTTATTTTATTAAATATATTAGGGTCTGATAATCATTATCAAATCTTTCCCGGTCTGCCACATCGTTAATGGGTTCCATGGCAAATCTTTCATTTTGGGTTCCACCAACTTGAGCAAGTGTGCATACAAAGGGACTTCTGTTTTCATTTATTTCTTCTAGCTGAACTAAAATTTCTGCTAGTTTTTTCGTATTTTATTCCTGATTTTGCTTAATAATAGTTAATAATTCGTTTGAAACCTTGATTTGATCATTATTATCATATACATTCACTGTTTCGTGTTGATGATCTTGAGTTATAACCTGATAAACGTCGCCGTCAATACCATGAACTGAACTTGTATTTCCAGCATCAACCTATATTTTTTTTACAAAAATATGAAATATTATATAAGTACCAAAAAAAATGTTTTACATGAAACAAAAGTGTTACCCCCTGTTAATCCTCCCACCCCCTTGTCACACTTCGTCGACCCCCTCCCTTCCGCTTAAGATGCGACGTAATTAATGGATGGGCCCTTAGCTATGTTTGTGTAATAAATATGATAGGTAAATTAAAAGCTAATTGCAATTTTAAGAAACTCAATGGATGTATTTTTCTTCAATAGAACCGATGATTATCGAACCCTAATAATCTGAATAAGAGTACTGAGACGGGCAGCTTTAGAACCGTTTATCAGAACTGCGATATAAAACGTACTGTTAACCAAAAAATATCTGGATAAGACAGTTACAAGTGACCTGTTACGCAGAAATATATAACAAATCGTCTGCGTGAACAGCTTATATTCAAAATCAACATCGTCGCCATTATTTATCCTAACATAACCTCTCTTTTCTAAAACTAAACGATGTTATTACAAATAATAAATAGATGTTTTTATTAAAAAAACATCTTGTTAGTATTTTAATACCTACCTGATTGTTTTCTACCACTTTGATTAGTAACAATTGAATAAAAATATTTTATTCGTCGAAAAGGCTTATTATAAGTTAATTGTTATTTTTTTAAACTGGTTTTATCTTGTGGCGCTCGAAAATTTTACTATAAACTTATATATATTCTCACAGTAAAGTAGCATGCGTTGTAATAATTGTATTGTTAACAAAACATTTTTCCAAACATATACTTAGCAATATTTATAATTTCATCCAGAGAGATCCATCACATAAATTGGAAATTTAACGCAAAATATATGTGATCACATTAATTATAAGAAACAAAATGCTGATATTGTACATTTAATTACATAACTTCTTTATAAAACATTAAAATTATTAAAAAATATAAAAAATTATGAATATTGTCTGAATGTCAGAGTTTGATATTTTCATCTGCTTAATAGAGTTTTAAATTCTGAACAAAGGTTCGATCAGCTTTTATGCAGAAGTTAACCAATCTTTCTGTTTATATATTCAGCTGGTATGCAGCTATTAACAAAATGATATTCAGATTATAGCGATTTATTATGTGCCCAAATTGTTTGAATATTGCCTGTATAAGCGCTTATACAAACCTTATCCCTACATCTTTTACAGCGTTTAGTCATCAGAATTGTTATTATATAAAAGTTAATCAGCTAGTTTGCAGTAATTGTAATAAAATGAAAATTGTCAGCAATGAATTATTTAAATAATGTTAAAGAAATTGAATATGCAAGACCCATATATGGGATACGAGTATGTAAGACCGACCGAAGATATGGGATATCTCAAATACCTACAATATGTAAAAAAAAACCTGTCCGATCCGAAAGGGGCACATAGGTGTACATCCTAATAGCAGTGGATGGTCGACTTTAACTTCACTTACTGCATTAACATTACGAAAAAATAATAAAATACTTATAATTATTGAAAATAAAAAGTTATTGGTATTTAAAATTCACATTTTTGAAACCAAAATTATCTCAAATCCATAAAAAACTTGCAAATTTTCAACAGGGGTCATGAGATATGATTCTTCTAGATACCCGATAAATGACGGCCGCCCGCGCCTCATGTAATCTTTTTCCTAAAAATTCCACATAAATATACTCTCAGTACGATACTTAACAACACCCTCACGGATCGAGCTGGTTTTTTTTACAGAGAGAGAGTTGTAGAAATGTCTCCATCATCACTTTCGATTGTAATTGATCCTTCATTACGATTTTGGTAACAAGAGAACTAAACTACAATACAAATCATCACCTAATAGACCCATTTAGGGGGGGTGGAAGAGAGCGTTGTCCGCCCTCCTCGGACGCCCAGTGCGCTAGCTGCGGGCAGGGTGAGAGGATGTGATTCCGAATTTCCGAAGGGAAGCCGGTAGGAATCGGGTTGTTTGAAGCCGTCGCCCCTGTACCCTAGGGATATTGTGAAAACACGGATAATTAGACAATGGTGAAAACATTTCTGTGAGCAACTTGGAAGTAGCGAAAATTGCATTTTGCATTTCGGCTGTTTTCCGTCTGCATTGCAATATCTCTTGTAGCATGCCCGATATATCCTATCTATTTAGCTGTTATAAGAGCTACATTACAGTTCGACATTGTAAAGCTGTTAAGAAACTCGATGTGATATTTAACGGTTAAATACATACTGTTGTATTGTCATGGTATGGCATGTAATTCGGAGGAATGAGGTAAATGTCATGAGGAAACTTTTTAAGTAACGTTCCTACTTCTGGGAGACAGGCCTGCTCTGTGAAAGGGATAGGCCATAATCAACCACGCAGGCCCGCTGCGCGTTGGGGATGTCACATGTCTTCGAATTTTTGGTTCTAGGACATGTCGGTTTCCTCACGATGTTTTCCATCATCGTTTTGAGAGCAGTGGTGATGAAAAAATTTACACAAAGTAATGTGCCTGCTTGGGTTCGACTTCGACACGTGAGTTGGGGCCGTTACTACTGCCACCATTGCTCTTCGCTATATTAGTAGGGGAAGACCAAAGAAACGATGGATGGACTGTGTGCAAGATGATATTTCTAGAAAGGGGGTGACTACCGAGATAACGACTGATAGAGAAGTGTGGAAGAAAGGGACATGTTGCGCCGACCACAAATATATTAGGAGACGGGCAGGAGAAAGATGATACCTACTGTTATAGTTATAATATGCTGAAGTTAGTGATGTCACAAATGAATGAAAAACGAGTCAAGTCAAAGCTGGTCACACAAAAGACGCACTTAACCCGATGAGTACTACTAATTAGACTTGAATAATTGATCCTATCAGAAAGAATCAGCAAGTATTATACAGTCACGTACTAGCTGATAAAAGATAAAAGGATTTCGAATCAAAGCTACATATTTGGCTAGATCGATTGATGTCTTAGAACACTGATCAAACATTGACAAAATTCTGTCACTGTCATCTTCAAACGATTGACAGAAACAGAACGATGCTATGTATACGTTTAGCGCTAAAGGTACTTAGTAATTAGTAGTGAAAGTGGGCCTTAGAACTTAGACAAAATTTTATTTTATTTGTGACAAATCGTGTCATTAACCTGTGATTCCCGATTCCTTCCAGAAACAAATAGTAAATAAAAATTATCAAACAATTATTTTTGTACTTTTAAAAACACTACCTAGTTATGTACCTACTAAGTATAGTACGTACCTACTTACATTTTACTTAGAATTTCTTCTTTTCCAAAAGGATAATTTATCTCTCCTGATCAGAAGGTCTAAGTAGCTAAATGTCCATGTAGCAACACGTCCAACTATCAGATGGTCTGTATAGCAGAACATCTATTTAGCAAAAAGGGTAAGATAGGTACCTATGCTCGTATTTTATATTTTTTACTAAAGTAAGGCCATTTTAATAGGTAACATTTGACAATTCATCAAAATTCAACAACGTAACCTTGTAACGCCGAGCCTAAAATAATCTATTTTTTCGTTTTGTTAGAACCGCACAATTGCTTAACTTTTTTCAATTACGATTACATATTTATTGTAATAATGACCGATACTCACCCCCTTGAAGGATGTAGGTGACTAAATCGCCACCCTGTATACTCCTGTATCCTAATTGCGCATTAATACACGATCAATCGGAATCTCAATCGTTTTGAAACCAACTGCTAATCCATTGCTTCATAAGTTCGAAAAAAAATCTGCGCTACAACGTAAATGACGCAATGAATGTTGTTGAACTGTCAAAATGGAACGAATTTGTCGTAATCGTTACGAAAATATGTTGCGTAATTAGATAGCTGTATTCAGACAATTTCCGGTTCTATGAAGTATAGGTCGCGTCACGTAAAAAGAACGCTGGCCGTTTACCTGCGCACGGAGCGATTTATCTATTCCAGCCTATTCCATAGTACTAAGCAGCTAATAAAGTACCTATTATGATCCTACAATAAAACAATTACACTTATAATTATAAAATCAATAGCCTAACACTCATGCGACTGTATCTCTCTGTTTTCCCGGGCGCAACACCGGCTATTGTTATACCGTGAAGTTATCTTAGAAATTCTATTGTTCGAGTCGCGTCGCGCTGGTCTGCACGAGCCTTTACGTGACGACAGCGATACCTTTATTTCCCCCAAAAATGCGAACTTACGTGTGAAACCTAGGCCAAAAGCTAGTGCTTATATTCGTGAAGATATTTCCTTAAAATAGGTACTACGTATTTATTAATGGCGCAATAGTTTTTTTGGGACGATGATGGATGACTGATAATGATGTATTAATGAGTGGTGCAATATTTAAATATTTTCTTATCAGTGCATTACAACTTGTAGCGACACGAATTAATCTATAGAATAAGTAGTACTTAAGTGTTTTCCTTATTATGGAAGCAATTTTTTGATCACTAATCCAATCGAGAAAGTCTTAAATAAATAAAATAAAGATACTGTACTTAATCCTTTTTTTATTCTCGGTTCTTATTTACAGACGCCAGCACATCAACTTACTACAATCTGTCAAATTTCTTTAATAGATTTTCAACTTTATCACTAAAGCATAAGGTTCAAAGATGATTGGGAAAATTTGACGGTTTCGGGTAGGTTGATGTGCTGGCGTATGAATGGTGTTGCTTTGCTTACCAATGGCATGGGATTTCAGCACGAACAAATTATAAAATGAAAAAAAAATCATAGATAGCAGCATATAGGTAACAATTATAAATTTAACAATCACTAAAAAGCGATAAACGACAATATTTGGCTGAAGTAAGATTAGTAATGTAGCGGTTACACCGCCACATACGAACTACGCATCAAAAGACATGACGTCACACAAATCCTGCATCGCGCAATTAGAGTTTACCGCGCGAACGACATATATAAGACTATCCGACATCAACAGTCGGGCAGTCGGCCCGCCAGACACAACACCCGGAGGATCCTCCCTTTTCTATGGTGGATGAGTGAACTTTACACCCCGTTCCTCATTCCCCTAAAGTAAAAATCAAGACTTCCTTATTTAATGCTGATTTATCCATTTAAACTCAAATAAGGAATTCTCATAAAAAAAAAAAAACCTGTTCTTAAATTTTAACCCATAGAATTGTAGCGGTTACACCGCCACATACGAACTACGCATCAAAGATATGACGTCACACAAATCCTACATCGCGCAATTAGAGTTTACCGCGCGAACGACATATAAAGAGACGCGCCTCGGCGCGGCGTCCTCGCTTCCACCTGACGCAGGTCCTCACAGGACACGGTTGTCTCGGGAGGTTCCTGTTCCGTATAAGGCGGGAGGAAACGTCCGGGTGTCATCGCTGCATGGATCGACACGGCGGAGCATACGTTGGAGGTATGCCCGGCTTGGGCAGAGCATCGCCGTGACCTCGTGGAGGTGATTGGTGGCGGTGATCTCTCGCGTCCGGCCCTGGTCCAGGCCAGGGTACGGGGCGAGAGGGCTTGGGAGACGGTCACCTCCTTCTGCGAAGCAGTAATGCTCGCGAAGGAGGAGGCGGAATGCGTGAAGGTGAGGCAACTTTCGCGCCCTCACGCCCCTAGCCGCGGCAAGAGACGCCCAGGGCATCGGGAATCGCATGCCGATTCCCGGCCCCCGTAGGCGCGGGCTTGCGGACGGTGAGCAATGGGTAGCTCGCCGTCCGATAAATTCTCTTTGGATAAGGACCAGGCCCGGGTCGACGGCGCGTTGTTCCACGGGGTAGGTAATATATGATATAATTACAAAATCTCTAATATTTACAAGATATAACAACTGAATCTATAATTTTATTTGATATAATGATCAGTTAATATAATAAACGATTGATATAATTTTAAAACAACTATTTTTTATAAGCATAACATACATTGAATATAAAAACGTTTGATATATCCCTCTAATCTAATATGATAAAACGCCTAGTCAAAAACACAAAGCAAAATTTCAGATATACACATTAAAACATAGTCTAATTATTACTATGTTGTGAAAAGTAGGTAACTTAACAAATATCATTGTTAGTTGTGTCATTGTGTTTCAGATTTAGAAATATTAGAAAACGGTGTAGCACCACCAAAACGCAAAAAGTTGTATGAGCAACAGCAACAGAGAATTGGGAATCAAACGAGCTGACCTGTTAAGTGAAGTCTTGATTCTAATTTTATGAACGGCGATCTGAAATATAATTATTAACAGAGTAGTATTCCCTAATACACATCGTCTGACATCGCCTTTTTTTAGAGATAAAATATTGTAGTTTTTTTTTTAAATAGATTTATCCCCGTCGATGGCAACACATGAAATGTCACTTATTTTAGAGATCCTTTAAGGAAGGATAAGGAACAGGCTCTGTTTTCTGTACAGAGTAGTTCCACATACTTACATTCACTAGGTTTTCCTGAAAGGATAAGTGGATTAGGTAGACTAATTATTGCAGCTTTGGGGCTGTTAGCTAGTGGTGGGTGGGGTGGTAATTATATTTCAGATCGCCGTTCATAAAATTAGAATCAAGACCAGTACCCTAATTACGTAATGCAAAATCAATCCGAATCTGAATCGTTTTGAAACAGATTGTTAATCCATTGCACCGTAAGTTAGAAAAAAAATCTGCAGAGCAACGTAAATAACGCAATGAATGTTGTTGAACTGTCAAAATGAAACAGATTTGTCGTTATCGTTTACGAAAATATGTTGCGTAATTAGAAAGCAGGTAAGCTCGTTTGATTCCCAATTTTACTTCACTTCGATCTGAAATATAATTATTAACAGAGTAGATGTTTAGAGTTGACTGCAATAATTCAGTTAGTTAATAAATTATCTGATAATGAATATTCTGGTTTATTGAACAGGTAATTTTATTTCTCCCATTAGCCTTGGTTTTTAAGGAATAATAAGCTATTAATTAATCAGCATAAAAGCATAATCAACAGCAAGTAACCCCACATTGCGTCTCTCTCGATTGATGCCAGCTCTAAGTAAAGTTGACATGCTGTATGTGTTGTCCTGTGAAAGGAAGAATTAATCACTTTCACTTTTATTATACTTAGTTATAAACGAAACTCAAGTCTACGCGTCTTTTTTACATCGGACATCGTTCGTGGGATAACGTCGTGCAAACCTGTGACGCCAACCGCTGATTGTTCTCAGCCCTCTGCCTGTCCTCTCTACCACGGCCTGCCCCTCCGAGGTCGGCGACGTGGAGGCCTGACTCAAGGCCCTTTTCTGCACAATCTACGAGCCTCTTTTCTTCACAACCTGCGAGCCTCTTTTCTTCAACAACTTGGACCTTCAATTTTCTACCCCGGTTTCCCTGGCCTTATATTTATTTAAAATTAAATTATTTTACCTTTTCTTTTTTTTACTTTTTCTTTTAAGCCGGGACTCCTCCAGTTCTGGTGAAAGTTACCTCGCTGACCTTACATTTTCCCGGGTTACAAAAATTATTTGTTTTATTAGTCAACAGCACAGAAATATTTTATATCTATGGTCCACAGAGTCGACATTAGAGCCAACTTCTTTGTAGGTTTTTCTTAGGTTTGAACATTGGGTTGCATACTTTTGAAGGTAAGAGAATAAGTAACAGTCGTAGATGTCTCCGTAAACGTAAACGTAAACGTTCACTTATTTCAGATGCAGTGTGGAACTTAATACGTGAGATTTCGTTACGATCATAAACTCTATAATTATGTTGTGTATTTATGGCCGATATCTGCAATTTGTAGGTCGCGTCACGTGGTATTCCCAGGCGGTCACCCATCGAAGTACTGATCACGCCCGATGTTGCTTAACTATGGTGATCTGACGATAACCGTTGTATTCAACGTAGTATGGGCGTTGGCTCATTGGTTAGAATTAAGACCCTTGTATCTTTACCGATAGTGGGGCAAAAAACCCCATAGCTCTACATAGAAGGCCCTCCCTTAAGGAAGTACCTATTACAGAATCTATTTATCTATTTATTTATTCGTTTGGTAAGTATATAAAATGCTACCATTGTTAAGCAAAAGGATTCGTTTTGTTTATAGTAACCGAGCAGTAGTCAGTGAGATAGCATCTATCAGAATCGATAAGGATTCTATGTATTTTACGCCTCTACACCAATGCGACAATGTCCCTTAATCAATCCCCCCACATGGTCTATGCACGGGTAATTGTGTAACTATTTCATCTTCTTTCAGATTCAGCGACCTGGTAGTGAGTTTTTGCAGCTTTAGCTTATGAGTTTGGTTATTGATGTTATTTTGGAAAATAGTGTGCATGGAATGAGCTTTAAACTTGATCAATTTTAAGTTTTTTGCAAGCACCATTTAATAGGTTACTTTGGCCAATTTCGCTTTGTGGCCTCACACAGGTCACACTCTTCTTAATGTTTGTTACCCATTTTGCCTGTGTGTCCGAAATAAAATATTTTTCTTTATAAATTTACATAGAGTGTAAGTGTCTGCTTCAGATGTATAATTGCCATGCGTAGAGCTAATCGAAAAAAGTAGGTTCATTTTAGAAGCATAAAAATATGAAACTTCTTTCTCTGACCTCATAATATATCCAAAATTAAATTATGGAATGAGTTATAAATATAGTGTAAGTAAGGAGTTGCATAGTTAGCTATAGTGTGCACTTGATGAGCAGGTAGTTTTAGTGTACAATAATTTGTAGTTTGCCTACATTGATTATATGGTACCTGACCTTGTTCATGTTCTAATCACAATCCATCAATACTTTATCTTCACATCACAATGCGCCCCTCCCCCCTCTTTGTTTCTTTGACAATTTCATTTTAGTGATGTAATTATCACTGAAATCTACTATTAAGTATTTAGGCTAGTAGTTGGAATGGTTGAATGTTTAATTAGACATTTGATTGTACATAGGTAATTATAACCTTTGAGTAAGGTCACCCATCTCTGCCCGGCCCTTTGGGAAATACAGGCCTGATGTTATGTAATGCGACATCGCTAATGCTTTAACTTTTGTTTTAACATAGGTATTTGAAATTTTGAAGTCACGTGGTTCATGTAAAAATTACTTAACAATAGGATCTAGCAATTCACATAAGTTTGTCAGGTGTTAGATCGCCATCCCAAACATTTAAGTACATTATGGTAGTATCTTTAGGTATTATGATTTATGGCAGTCTTGTTATTTGTCAAATAGGTAATCAGGGTAGTTGATAGAAAATATTGTTTCAGTAAGTGTCATTCACTAATGGTAATTTAGTCAATACAGTTAAAGTATACAAGGTTCTAATAAGGAAGTTATCCGACAATGTATGTAATGAACCCTTTATTGGTTGATTATCTGGTGATGGGAAAATTCTTGCAGGTAGCCCTAAGTGATAGGGGTACCTATAGGATAAATCTTACATCTATCTATTTTGGTATATTGGACAACAATGATTGAATAGTGTACAAATTGTCAGTATTAGGTAATAGAGTTAGTACTGGGAATATTTGTCATTTTCTGCCGATCAAATGGTGGAATTCTCACTGCCCTAGGAGGGGTTTAGTAATAGTTTTAGGTTCAGAGTGAAACTGAATTTTCTATTTTGTTTGAGTTGTTGTCTTGGAGTGTAGTGTTGCCGGGCTGTTTTTGAGGTCTACCACAACTATTAATTTAATTTTCAGTCCTGAGTAATTCCTGTTATTGTAGTTAGTTGTAGGATGTTTTAATTTTTTATTTACTATGACAGATCAGCTCCTGTTGTACTAGTTTTACTTTTTTTCAATAGGACTGGTAATATCTATTTCTTTTTTTGTTATTTTAGTAAAGAGTATCATAAACTTATTTCAAATTAATATTTTGACGAGAGAGAATTTTTCTTGCGATGTCAGAATGCGCGCGAAAAGAAAAGTGAAATTTCATGTGTTGCCATCGACGGGGATAATTATATTTTAAAAAATATCTAAATATTTTATCTCTAAAAAAACGCGATGTTAGACGGTGTGTATTAGGGAATACTACTCTGTTAATAATTAAATTTCAGATCGCCGTGAAGTAAAATTAACAATATGCTGCAGCGGCAAAAATAATATTTCGAGTGTGAATTTTTACAAGCTCAAGCTATAACTCAAAACTATAATTTTTTGTAATCGTTTTTTTTTTTTTTATATGCAAGCAAGCATACACCATGCATGCAGCAGGTATGCAAACAAGCATACACCATACATGCAGCATGCATGCAACATGCAGCAGGCATGGTTTCTGTCATGGCGCCGGCGCTGCAGGGCTCCGGCGGTCCCATGCGAGCTTATCGTCGCAGGTGTGTTTCACGCTCACCACTGCGGCTTCGGCTTGCTGGCGTGGCCGCCCAGCCTCAGCCGCGGCGGCGAGTGTTAAAACCACCTGCTCCTCAGATCGCGGGCCTCACAAGCAAACTATGTTATCTGGTTCCACGCACTGTTAATATACGTAGTACCCGTGCAGATACCCTATTTGCTGTCAATACCTGTCGAACTAATTCTGGTTTGCGCTGCCCTATCCGTCGAATGGTTGAATCTTGTAATTGTAATTTTATTAATATTATAATGAAATGCAAATTTAAATGTAATGTTATGAAAATTATTATTAACCAATAATGTTATCAGGAATGTAAGTTAGTCTAGATTTTATTATTCATTTGTTATTAGTGTTATTTATTACTCTGTTACCAAGCAATAAATATATATTTCTATTTTGCATGATGTCGGTAATTAGTTACTATTAATGTGATGTCATTATTATTTTATCACCTATCTAGTGGACCGTTCACTATCATATTTTACTATGTTAATATGCGGATAATGTAGTGGGCTGCAATATTGTTTATACTTTGTATTTATTTTCTCTGTTTCAACACATATTGTAGCTATTTATTGTCCATGAAGAAAAAAAAACACTAGGGTTAGGGCAGACAAGACTACGTGGAGTCGGTTTTGCAGCGATTCGTTTCTGTCACGCCGCTCCCGCAGCACGCTCAATCAAATTAATCGCAATATTATACTTAGTCTGGCCATAAATACTGTTACAATTAAAAACAAGAAAGATATACCAAATAACTTTATATGATATGAGACGCACCCGTTCCACCCGCGGAAAAGTCCGAAAGGGATACCCAAGCGTGGATCCACCGTTGTGGCCACAATGGGCATGCCCGCAACTTTAATAGACTTGTGACATCACCCTTTCACGGTCTATTACGGTGATAGTCTGATGATATTATATCCACTGCCTTAATAAAATAAAGAATGAATCATGCGTGATTCGGAACGCAGCGAAGTACTTAGTCAAGTCACATAAGTCGTGGCCAGAATCAAAATTCAATAGTTATTTGTGCAACAAGAGAGCAAAGTTGTTTTTTGCTGCGAGTGTTGATTTTGAATCCCGAGTAAGCGAAGGATTCTTGATTCTAGGTTACAATCCTGAGCGGATCCAGGGATTCAAAGACACGAGATGCAAATAACTTTGCTCTCGTGTAACACATACTACTTTTCACCTCAGCAGCGAGAACATACAACATGTACAAAAAAAACCCTGTCCGATCCGTGAGGGTGTTGTTAGGTATTGTACTGCGAGCATATTTATGTGGAAATTTTCAGAAAAAAAGAATCCCCACATTTTTTTTGAATGGTGAATTTTACCGAATTTTACGTTTGGTGCGGGCGGCGGCCGTCATTTAGCGGGTGTCTAAAAGTCATAAGTTATGATTTTTTTTTATGGATTTGGGGTAATTTTGGAACTAAAAATGTGAATTTTAAATACCAATAACTCTTTTACTATAAATAATAATAAATAAATAATACTGTTTTGTAATGTTACTGCAGTACCTTAGGCCCTTTTCGGATCGGACAAGGTTTTTTTTTTACATAATATTCATCACATCATACTATCGGCTTAAGCAACCTTGAAAACCATAGAAACGATACCCATGAAGAAAAATTTGAAAATTTTCGCAGCCGCCATCTTGGATTAACATTTTGACTTCACTATCGGCTTTAGCAACCTTGAAAACCATAGAAACGATACGCATGAAGAAAAATTTGAAAATTTTCGCAGAGGCCATCTAGGATTTAGATTTTGATTTCACGATCGGCTTTAGCACCCTTGAAAACTATGAAAACGACACCCATTATGAAAAATGTGAAAATTTTCGCAACCGCCGTCTTGGATTTTTAGTTTGACCAAATTCACACTTACTATCTTACTCCGTCTTTCTTTCTCTTTGAATT
This sequence comes from Xanthia togata, assembly GCA_963853775.1. Lineage (NCBI taxonomy): Eukaryota > Metazoa > Arthropoda > Insecta > Lepidoptera > Noctuidae > Xanthia > Xanthia togata. The sequence goes on from OY970811.1 coordinate 8,390,242, forward strand.
AAAAGAAGACACTCGCAAGCGCCTTTTCGCGTGACGATTTCTGCCAGTGCACTCTTCTTACCGCAAGCCGCTTAAGAACTTCGTTCCAAAAATTAAATAAAACAGAATTTAAATAAAACCTTAACAGATGATTTGCAATTTTAAGGTTTTATGTGTATCCGAACGTTTTATTGTTTATTTCTTTTTTAGGCTAGTAGGTAGGTATGGAATTTTGAAATCTAACTTCGAATCGACTTGTTTCTATCTCTCGCTTTTTTCGTATCGAAGTGAAAGTGACAAAACTAATTGAAGTTCAAATCTTTAAAATTTTGTGAGTAGACCCAACACTGTTTTCGGCATTTAAAAAAAATAATTTAAAAGTTACTTTGTCTCACGCTCGCAGCAAAATCGAATTTTGCTCACTGTTTTTAGACAGCAAAACCTGCTTGTTTGATGTGCTGAGGTGAAATAGTAGATTTTACAACAAGTGCACAAAACGAACGCGCGGCAAAGTGCGGTTTTGTGCACGAGTTATAAACTCTGTTTTTCACTTCGATTGCGAGGAAATAAAGTAGTATACCATAACATTTCTTTAATTAAAATTCAAAGTAAAATTAAACGACATTGATATTAGGCTTGGGCTGCAGACCTATACAGCCTACTATTAAATTAATTTTGTAATAATAATTTTCTTAAATTAATTAAATAACCCACCGTACTTGAATTTAAATTTTAATATCTTTTATGCCTTAAAAAACACATAAGGCAAATAAATTAAAGTAAATATTATAAAATAACGAATTTTTTCGATGAACTTCTTATTGTGTTTGGCTGTATGGCTCATTTTCTTTGCCTTAATATAGATACATTTATGAGTAGATACGTTAATGCTCTAGTGCACAAAATTCGATTTTGTGCAGCCTATATCCTGCACAAATAAGCACTTTCGGTGCATGAGAAGTGAAAAAGTCATTTATTCAAACTAGGCTGAGAATCAGCACTTTTCGAACGTCAAAAATACCCCAAAAACACCCGTCCTTAACCACTTCTTAGTGGGAAGCTGGGAAGAAGTGGCGCAACAAACTACCCAGTAGCACAGCTGTCTGTTCAGTTAGAAAAAACTGGATTCTATTACAATAGTACTTATTAAATTATTTTCTATAAGTCACCTATATTATTATTAGAAATCTAACAAAAAAATTGTGCTTACGCAGTTACATCTACGAATAGTAGTTTAAGAATAAATGATAAAGTTTATCATACTTAAATTAATAAAAGAGGAAACTATTGTGAAAAGCTAAAATTAATTCAATTTGGATTTACCGTATTTCTAAACAAGAAAGTGTCATCTATAAAAACCCTTTTTACGATTTGTTTAACTTTATTTAAGTATAGTATAGTTTACCTTTATTTTAAGAACGATGCTGTATGGATGTATCTCTATTCAAAGCTGACAGATTTCAAATATAAATAAATACTTATAACATATCAGGGTGTCCAGTAAATAGCACGACATACTGCAGGGGGTGATAGCTTGGGTCACTACCTATCAATACAACACAATATTTATGTTCAGCAAAATCTTACGGATTTACAGTTTTACAAAATTTTCCGAAATATCGAAAAATCTCTACCTTGAAACAGATTTTTACTCACTGCGCTCAGGATTCTACATTAGAGTCCCTCGCTACACTCGGGATTCTACTCTAGAATCCTTCACTCCGCTCTGGATTCAAAGAAACACTCGCCTTTGAAATTGTTGATAATTTGATGTAAAAAAAAGTACTAGAAAAGGATTTTTTCATTACGAGATGCTTAAAAATCTGTTTCAAGGTAGAGATTTTTCGGTATTTAGGAAAATTTTGTAAAACTGTAAATCCGTAAGATTTTGCTGAGCATATATTGTGTTGTATTGATAGGTAGTGACCCTAGCTATCACCCCCTGCTGTATTTCGTGCTATTTACTGGACACCCTGTATATCGAGTGATTCTGATGCTGAACATCATTGGTCCAAGCAAAGGTAGGTAAGGCGCGCTTGCACCAACATTTTTTCAATAAATATTGCGCTAAACGAATTTAAAACGTCGTTCTATTAGGTACTGTCAATACCTAGTTTGTATTTGACAGAATGGTGTATTAAATAAGTACGATAAGTGCTAGATGTATTTAATCATTTTTGATGCAAGCGTGGTGCCTTAAACTTTACTTAAACCAATGATGTTCAGTATCAGTCCCAGTCGATGAATATTTTATACTTATGTATCACATTTTTTTGGTGTTGAAATGAAAGTAGTATGGGGAAGAGTTACTTGTGTAGTAAAAGGTGACAAAACCTGTCCTTATTCTACTTAGGGCCCAGGTATACGACACGTCTCGTTCTTATTGGTGATTGGTAAATAGCCCATTTTTTTTAACTCAAAGCTCAAAGTAACCGTTGCAAAGCTGCCGCACATACACAAGGTGGAGACGGCAATACGACTACAAAACGCGTATATCTAATGACGTTCCCAGTCTGATACAAAAATTAAATTGCTAATCAAAGATTATCAAAACCCACAGTCGGCCCATCACTATGTGTGAAAAACCACGTAGGCGCGGGCTTGCGGACGGTGAGCAATGGGTAAGGACCAAGCCCGGGTCGACGGCGCGTTGTGTTCCACGCGCGCCTCAAAGAGTGTCAGCGAGTGAAGGGGTCCGATGAGACCATTGCCTGCCGGGGTTGCGGGAAAGTCCGAAAGGGATACCGTGGCCCCCTGGCATTGCACAGGCAAGAGAAGGAACAGGGGTGGGTTTTAGTCAGTAAGAGTCTGACACGCCCTCCCGCTCCACCTAGAGCGGGAGGAGTCATTTGGTGATTTCCCACCCAAAAAAAAAAAAAAAAAGGGGGCGTTGAACGTTAACGCCGGTTATAAAAAAAAATGCTGTTCCATACGTTTTGACCGCGTAGGTCGAACAGGAGTCACCAAATGGGACCTCGATTCAGATCCGGACCCTAAGTAAACACATAACTAAAAAATAATCTAAAAATATTAAAATAAACTTGATTTTTAGCTTGCACCGAACTTGACTCCAGTTCAAAGTAACAATGTTATTTTTCACATTAATTACTTACTTTGTTATCAGGTGGGTCATTGTCATAACCCTAAAAAAAACTGTTCATACGAATCATCTAAGACACTTTTAATAATTACGTCTTAATAATAACATAATAATAAAGTTATCGAAACGTACTAGACTATATCTGTAACAGATTTACTGTAAATTTATTTATTTTTATTTTTTACCACTACCATGTAACCGAATTGTCCATTTCGGTGGACTGTTCGGATTCTACCTTTCAATAGAATGTAGCTTATAATAAATGCGTGTTTATTATTATTTTACAAAAATGATATATTTTCGTAATCTACATATGTTTTCCTTTTAACGTTAAAATAATTTAAAAAATTGATAGAAGTAAAACACACTTTTTGCATCATTTAATCTTGTCACAACATTTTTTGTCTTTCCGGTGGACATTACTTTCGATACTGACTAAAATGAAGTAAATGTCAAATGACGGAACGGAACGTAAAATTGAACGTAGCCAATATCGTACTATCCCTATCAGAGGCCATTTTGCCGCGGCTCGTACGCAGAAAAGGTTGTTGTTGTACTAAGAAAAATATTTAGTGGTGTCAAAATTGAGTTGTCTTTCCGGTTACTGCTGTATTTTGGTAAGTAAATCACTATAATTTCATCAAACATTCTTAATAACAAGTTAAACAATGAAACTTTATGAATATACCTTGGCTTTTGACATAACCTATAAACGGCGTAAGGTGTGAATGATTTTGCGAAAAAAATCCATTCGGTGGACATCTTTTTGGTGGAACTTTTGTCCACCGAAACGACAGATTTCCACCGAGTTGATTGTTTTCTTGAATGTGGGTTATTTAGTCATTATAACTTATAAAACTGCTTCTGATTACTGGTGTTTTTTTATCAGTTAAGGACTAATGACCTATTTTTGTTGCATTTTCGCTTTATTTTTATGAGTAAATATGTTTTGAAGCCACCACTTCCCTCACACCTTTCTACACCATGTCGACTTGTAGTTAATGTAGTTGTCCATAGCTACATATTCTAAGTTAACAATGATTGGTACCTGTAATGCATTTCCAACGGAATGGAAAATAAATAATATTTTAGAAATAATATTTTTTCATTAGCACGGTCGTTTTCCCCTATGCAAATTTTTTTACTTACAAAATCTCTTGCTCTTCCTTTGCACAGCTTTACTTTCTTTACGTTTGAGTGCATTGCTTATTGTGATTTTTCAGGTGATGGCGAAAACAAGAAGTAAACTTACCGATAACCAAAAAAAAAAAAACGTCGCCGTGAGCAAAAAACACTGAGTATGAGGAAGGTGCGTGAAAAGCTTAAACAGGATCCAGAAGCCTTGGAAGAAAAGCAAAGAAAGGACAAAGAATATTACTACTGGAAGAAAGCCGAAGGGAAAATAAAAACTGTAGAAGATTTACCAGAAGTGCAAAAAAAAGCTTTTGAGGAGGAAATGGAGAGAGGATGCAAGAAGACGCAGAGAAAAATTCAAAATACAAAAAGAAGCGGAAAAGTACATTGCAGGCGAAACGCCGCCCTCGAGTCTGGTCAGGTTCATCGGCTCAGTATCATCAAGAGCTGAAATGGGTGCACGTATTGCAGTGAGAAATAGAAGAAGGTGGAAAGTAGAGAATATTTACTGAAAAAGAAGTTGATGAGTTTAGAATGTAAACTTGCTAAGTACAGAATGCGATTACACAGATTAGCACAAAACAAGAAAAGGAATGAAGGTTCTAAGAAGGACAAGGAATTGAGAGATAATACAGCAATATTTGCTTAGCGATGAATCAAGTCGTCTTACATCAGGCAAAAAAGAGACAATAACACGCAATAAACAAATCAGATTTATCAACGACTCCCTTATAAATCTGCACGAAAAATATATGGTTCAGACAGACAAAACGATATCCTACAAAACTTTTTGCAGGCACAGACCATTTTGGGTATTAGATCCTAAAACTGCAGCACGTGAGACTTGTTTGTGTGTCAGGTTACTTGGAGTCGCCGTAAACCAATGATGCTTCAGTTTCGTAGGTTGACTTGTATGAAATGTAGTCCAGAAAGTACTTATATACATTACGGTTTAGGTAGCAAAAAACTTGACATAGCACTATGTCCCAGACCACTCCAAAATAATGTCCCAATTCTATCAAGTCCAGTCCTGACGACTCCTCTGCAAAGACGACGCCTCTACTCGGAATGACACACCAGCTCCCGCCGAGAGTATGAATTAAACGAGTCCAACCTTGACTGCTATGCACAGTCCAGTGTCAAGCCGATGGTCCAGTCCAATTGCGAGTGGCTCGATGCAGCAACCATTGAAAATTGGCTCTGAAATTGTCAGGTTGGTATCACTGCTGATTGGAGGTAATGTCCATAAGCGCATACAATTTTCGGACGTATATTCTGACAGCTCAGATACGTCAACGTCAAAACAAGAGAATCCACCAATTCCCCTTTCTCTGGCTGAACGGATTAAGCGCTTCTGGTCTTCTAACGACGAAGACATATTTTGACCACCGAAATGAATTATATTTTCGGTAGACAAACACAAAACATTTTTTTATATACTTTTTGAATGCTTTTAAGTGACTGATTTGTTTGTGGTTATGTGAAGATAGCATTAACGTTATTTTTGTTCAAGATGTTAATCACTTGTTGTTTAGTTTTCTTTCAATAATTAACATTTTAGTCCACTCGGTGGACATATTAGTCTTTTCGGTGGAACCGAATTATTGTTATTTCCTTATAAATCGCCTTTTTCGAATTATTGATCTCAGACTGATACTCAGTTTTGTTGTAACGTAAAGTAAGAGTTATAATATACCTTTGATTTTTATAAATCACGTGTTTCATTTTTTTGCAAAAAAAATCCCTAAGCTTGACAATGACCCAGGTATTACCAGGTACCAAACGGACCTCGACAGTAAAATTATTTCAAAAAACGGACCGTCAATAACACTAATTGGTACCCTAATTGCGTAATACACGATCAATCAGATTCTGAATCGTTTTGAAACAGATTGCTAATCAATAGCTTCATAAGGTCGAAAAAAAACTGCTCAACAACGCAATGAATGTTGTTGGACTGTCAAAATGAAACAGATTAGTCGTAATCGTGTGGTGTATTCATGGTTAGATACAGTCAGTCCCTGCCACCCTGTATCTGATCTCTTCATTATTGAGTCGTCTATATTGGCTACAAGATACGTGTTTATCCCATTTTAACCCAACTAGGTACTTACAGATGACAACACTTAGTTCAATGCCCATATGAAGCCCACTGACTACATTGGCTACGTTACCCTTCTGTCTAAATTTATCTTTACAAGATTGGACCTCCCAAGGAACCTCACAAAGTTAAAATAGGATGCCCATGTTTTCTTTTAATTTTATTATAACATGGCCTTAGTCACACATGACCACGGTTAATACATACAATATGTTATTATCGCATCGCTTTCTTCGCCCAGTTTCCCAGTTAGCAGATTGATGAGATCACGACAGTCATTCATTTCAATAAATTATCGTATAGAAAATGACTCTCCCTACATTATAATACTAGCCTATTATTTTGGCACTGCGCGGCCTGTTGACGGATGTCCGTGATGTCCATGATATACCTAAAAGTCACATTGGTACTTGCTCGGATTTGAACTCATAACCTCCCATTGCAGTCAATAATTAACTACAATAGAAAATTTTCCACATTATGGACCGTACAGCAGTCCTGGCCACCTCAGTCTTCCACTTGAGCGAGCATCGAGTCGGTGCGTGCTCAGCGCTCCGTTCATGTAGAAAACTATTCAGCGCACTGGTCCACATGTTCATCGTGCCACGTAGGGTACTCCATGTTTTCCCTTAGGTATATATTTTATAGAAACCCGGCCGTGCCCTTTATAAGCTTTATTTGTAACTAGTGACCGAGCGGTTCTCTATTGACCGGGCGGTTCACTAGTGACCGGGCGGTTCACTAGTGACCGGGCGGTTCACTAGTGACCGGGCGGTTCATTAGTGACCGGGCGGTTCTCTAGTAACCGGGCGGTGCATTAGTAACCGGGCGGGTCACTAGTTACAAATAAACTTTCTCACGGGTGCCATCTACTTATGTGTACAGTACAAAACATTGACATTTCTATGCTATATCTATAACCACTTAAACCTTTCGGAAAATTTATCTAAAAGATCGTGAAAACCGCATCAAAATCCATTGTGTACATAAGAAGAATTATGCAGTCACACAGACAGACAAGAAATGCGACATTGACACGACAGTGTCGCTTTTCATGTCTGCTGTGTGACTGCATAATTCTTCTTAACTACACAATGGATTTTGTATAAGATAGAGTAGGTACATTCTCCATCTTCATACGAAGATTTGAAACTGACTGGAATGTTTAATCTGAACTTATTGATAATTATAGTTCCTTATTTAAAAACAATAACATTACTCAAGGAATGTTTATAAAGCACACTTAACAATGAAATTCCTAAAAGTCAAACTTGTTTTAGAAATAAGTGGTCGATCTAGCTCTGCTCGGGTGAAAATAGAGAAAACGAATTTTCCCAGATATGAGACCTAGCTAGATCGATTATTCACCCCCGTAAACCCCTATATTGCAACTTTCATCGATATCGTTAGAGCCGTTTTCGAGAACGTGATTACAAATATGTCGCATTAAATCCAGTGTTGCCGACTGAAGTACTCTATACAGTTGGTGCGCTATGACGGAGTCTAAGGGGGCGAGGGCGCTGGAAACAACAGGAGCGCCAGGCACCCTTCAGCCCTAGGAACTGTCACACGTTCATGAGACGCGTGTGCACATAGATAATTGTAATTTGTGTAACTGTATAGACTAAGTGTAAGAAGCTGTTATCATTTTTTTATTTCCCAAGATCCATAAACAGCCCACAACAATGTCAGAGGATGGAAGCACGACCCCTCCCCAATGTCTTGTGGCGACAAATATATTTATACAAATATGCCATCCGCTGGATGTGGGAGGCACAGAACCGGTCGAAGTGGCGGAGCTTGGGGGAGACCAATGTCCTGCAGTGGACGTCTTTCGGCTGAAATGATGATGATGACACATACATATATTGCTCATTTAATAGTATAGGATAAAGTATGCAGAGGACGTAGAAGCTTATATTAAACTAAACTATGATTTTTAATTTGCTAGATCAAAATGACAGCTGCGATCGATATTTAATTTTAAAATTTAACACGATAAATAATTAATATTACGAGACAACACAACAACAGTGAAGGTCCTCACGCATAGAATGATTCAGTGGTACTTGGCGAGAGTCACTCGGTAACTAGATTATTTGCTAGGTTATTTTTATGTCGACACTAAATGTCATTAAAGTCTAGCAAATTAAAAGTCAAAAATAATTGATGGAAGCCTAGATTCTATTCCAGAAAAAACAGGAAGAGAGTGAAGACTTATAGAAGGAAGAAGAACACGTGAAATCATATCATTTTGCTGATCCAGACACTTGAATCGCAATAAGACAAAACACAACCGACATTGTAATTGAATTTTGGCAGCGTTAAAATCCGTCTAGTTTTTTTTTCCAAAAATTCAAATAAATAGACTATTAGACTAGAAACGTCTGGAGAGAAATGAGAGAATTTGCAAGGTCAAAGGGGTACTAGTTAAGTCTTCATGCTAAGGTTCAATCAAGTTACAGCCATAACAGTTAAATAAAATCATTTCAATACTTTTAACACATTCTGATTTATGAAATTACGTGGCAAATACAAACAAGTTGGATGAAGTCGCGCTACAATGTCCTTTCGCCTTTTCTCTTGAGTCAAAGAAATGTGTGTACGACCGTGGCATACACAATATGCATTTGGAGCGAAACTAAAGTCAAAACTTGATTTTAACACCGTCTAGAATAAACTTTATGTTGTAAGTGATACTGTACATATTTGCTTACCAACTTCTCCCAAAGTTAGGGCGTTTTGTTGCTTAGTGTAAGCCAACCGGCGCACTGAACATAACGTCATCAGTCTCTCTCTAGACCGCGTGGAGGAAGGACGCATTGCTCCGCGTCGGTTCTAAACTATTATCAGAAAAACAAACGTTAATAGTTTAATCCATTATTTGTTGAACATCGGTGTTAACTATACCAGCATTTGTGTTATTAAACCGTGTAACTCCGTCAACAGTGTGTGTTTCAATATTTTTATCAAGAGGATTTCGTTTTTATATGTAAGTATATTGATTTTTCTCCTGCTACGTGACAGGATATTTATTCCGTCACTCAACAACATTTTTGTTGTCCTGATACTGATTCTAAGTAATTTAACTCTGATTCCTTTGATTCATTCAATTAAAAGTTGATAGTTTGCCAAGAAAGCACGTTGCGGCGACAATTCCGTTACTTATGTGTTCTTTTGAACTTGTCTGACTACTATAGTCGCCAGTCAGCCATTTCTTAAGCGTGTGGTATCAACTGAGTGAGAGCACTAATTTCTAAATTTTATGAATATTTAAAAGTGTTACAATCGATTCTTGTTCGCCAGTTGGTTTATATCCGACATCGACGTGATTAATAGCTGCTGTGTTTACGTTACAAAGATCATCGGTACGGCTAGTGACTAACATGCGGTTACCCGCTGTGGTCTATTTACTTATAAGTAGGTGACTATAAAGGAATATCAATTACGGAACTTTGTTTCCGAGGCTTAGTTCTTGTAATTGGTATGTAATAATTATGTTTAATTAATTTTGAATTATGTGTGCCGCAAGGATCCGATTTCGGTCCCCTGTGGGGCACTTCTTTAATTATGGTTTATTTGCGTTAGTAATAATAATGGTGCGAGTACATACTTATACCATTATGATTATTTACCGGCTTAAAAATCGGCACGATGCCGTCTACCTCTTTTTAACTTTAGTGAATCATTGGAGTTATTTCCACTGCTTCGTTTCCATAAAATTAGTTTTGGCACCTTTAAAGCAAAATTACAATCAACTCAAATAATATGATTCAACTTGTCTTAACAAGGTTTCAATTTATCATTAGACAATTATTTGTATTCGTAGTGATATTAAGGTGAACAACTCGTTTGAAAAACGAACGCAAAAACCCACACCATCCATTCAAAAGACTGATCCTAGCTCCTTTAATGAACATAATATATTCAGTACATGAATAGACGAAGATACGGTGAACTCAAGCAACGGTACAGGAACAAAATTAACAAAACAACATGGTAACGAAATTGAAGACGGAAACGGTACTATATGCTAAGTAGACGCCCGCAAAATATTGTACTGACACTTCTTCAGAGCAGCTACATTTGTTATGGGACATGATAAATTAGGACCTATTGACACTCAAAACTTTTAAGACGAAGATAATGTTACTGCAATTTGTTAAGAGATTAATAAATGAGTATGGAAGACTTATGCCGTAAGAGGATGCACATGTTCATATTTGCTTTGCATATAAAACTTCATTTTAATACCCACTAAGGATCAGGAATATTATGATAACCAATATATGGGTCTTCAGAAGAATTAAAGAGAAATGTGGTCAAGAAAAAACATATTTCGTCCAGGCTAGATAATTTTGTGTAGAAAAATCTAATGAGCCAGATGCCTACCCAAATATGAGTGACATTATAGAACCCGTAACGTTGCTGCTGTTTACATTCACAAACCTCTTGCTGTATTGTCTGCATCTGTGAGAGCATTGTTTTGATGATACAATTCAGGTATAATGTGACAACGAATAGATAACAACGTAAATATTTAATAATGTCTTCAGTCTGTGCGAATATTGAAAGATCTTTTGTAATTATTTCTGTGTCGCCTTGATTGACTTGAATTCAGCCAATCAACTTGTTTTATGGGACGAAAACAGTATCTTTTGCTACTGACGGAACTAATGAGACGATAATTAAAGAAAAGAAAGATAATGAAGCCTGTTAAACTGTTAAAGACCCACTGACCAATAACGAAAACACTAATGTGGCCAATGTTTTATACGCAGCAGGTTTATCGTTAGTCCGATGACCAAAAGAACTTGGTACCAGTTAAATTGGTTTCTTTGTAACTGGTTTCAAATAGACTCATCAGTGTTGTTTTCCCAATTGATGGAGTTTCCTTGTAAAACATCTGCCGAATTACGATGTGTAATGTAAATGAGACGTTAGTCATAGTCACGACTACAGTTTTAACAAGTTCTTCGTCTAAATCAAATATCGTATCCAATCCAAGTTAATGACTCACGTACAAAGTGATATTACGAAACCTAATTTAAGCATTACATACGTCCTCTTTTATTATGCAAACCGATTCAACATTTTGTCGATTTAGTAGAATAGTCCTATGAGACTACGGTGTTTGTGTCATAATATACTCGTATAAATTTGCATTTTGCTTATAAATGTCAATTGTTTTTGCTGTTATTTTCCTCTGAGTCTGTCAGGTATTGCATTATCTAAGAATTTCCAGGAAGCCCAAGTGTTTCTATATATGCAAAAGAGAAGCACTCGCTGTGTTGTTGTATGCATCGAAAAAAAAACGTCAAATCATCTTGTGGCGAGTTTGACCTGTCTTTTTTCGAACGAAAGTACTCGTTAACTGTGACAAGCATTCATGATAATGACTCATCAGTCACATGTGACACATCAATGAATTCAATTTTTCTTTTAGCTTTTTTTGTTTTGAGCCTATGTATTTTTATCCCACAACCTTCAAGCTCACTAGTAATATGTCTACTAGTCTAAAATCGTCAATCAAGATTCATTTAAAAGCTCCAAATCAATTTAATGCATCTGAACATTCTGAACTCAATGTTTCGAAGTTGTTATGAATAAAATGGCAGTTTTACGTTTACAAGACGTTTACGATCCCAGCAATGACTAACACAATGGCATATTATAAAAAATTGTGCTCGCATAAGGTTCACTAACAATGGAAGAGTATGTGTGACGTGTTGGCCTGCACCATTGTTGAGAGGAACAGACTCGCTGGCATTGACGTTATTTCTGAATTTCGATGGAAATTTAACCTTAAGGCATAGGTGATAAGGTGTAATAGCAAAATCAAGAGTAATGTCTTTTTTGTGATTACCAGACCCTCGGTCGATTTCAGCATCGATTTTTTATCCACCACCTTTTATCTTTTATTAGAAACAAGATCTCTGAAAGTTAATCCGCAACAGCCTGAAAAGGAAAATTTTTCGTCACTTATATTGTGAAGTCTTGATCCAAAAAGTTTATCTTTGAAACGAAGACTGAACTGGTTGAGAAACTCAGCAACGAGACACGGCAGTTAAGCAATTTTTAAAATCGTTTTACATAAAAAATAACGTGCAATATTAGTCTTTATTGCAACGTTTACAAAACTGTTTGTTTTTGTCCATGAGACATTCTCTACTGAAATCTCTTTATTGATAAATGTTGTGACAAAACCAGGTCTTGGCTTGGTGACCCAGACTCAACAAGACGTGAAATTCTCAGTCTCAATATTCTTTTTTAAATGAATTGAGGACTTGCCGTAACACAATTGCCGTTCATTGATTAATTTCTTTTAATTATGTTTGTCGATGTTTGTTTACTTTCTTTAAGATATATAATAGGATTAATTTGGAGATGATTTTGGAACGATTATATTGCTTGAATAAAGAGCAACAGACATTAAATTAAAACATCGTCTTCACTGTTTTTTTAAACTCCTGCCTTATTAATATAATAAATGAGGTTTGCTTTACATTATTAACCGTGGCCAAAGAATGAGCATGATATCCAGTTTCGTAACGTTCAATGTTTATATTAGCCTGAGTACTTCGCTTTCAAAGCTATCTCGGTCATACAATAATAAACTGTCTTACATATCCTGGACTGCAGCCAGCTATTGCACTCAGAACAATAGTTACTATTCACTTGCGATCTATTATATTGTAGACTGCAGGGGTGCCACCCCACAGATTCAAAATTTATTGTTTCCATAGAGCACAGATTCGTCCAGAGACAGCACTAGGTGCTTGTAAAATACGTGGCGCCTAAAGTTCGTTGAGCCCACAACTTTTGTCATCTTCGCCATTCAGAGCCGTCAGTTTCCATAGCCCTTACGCATTTTTGTTACCTCTGATTTTGCCTCACTGTCAAAATCAAAGTGATCTTTATTGAAGATATAATAAGGTTACTATTAGGTTGCTGCCACTGAGAAGTCTGTCAAAATCACTGTGATCGTTATTCTCGTTTCATTAAGGTTACTGTTCGCTTGCTGCTGTTAGGGGTTAAATAACTGTGAATGTCACTTACACGTCATTGGAGTCGTAGTGCAAGTAAACTAGGGTTGCCGACCGTCCTGTTTTCCCAGGACATGTCTTTTTGGGATCTTCTGGGGTTTCCTGGATAGTTTTTAAGTAACGTCCTGGGTTTTTAAAGCTTCCTGGTAGTCCTGTTTTTTTTAAATTTGGCAGTCTCTCCTTCAACCTTACGTTTATCAGTCGGCCGCGTTTGAAGGTCATTGAAAAGTCTCTATGACCTTCCAAAGCGGGGTGCGGGGTATTTAAAAAAAATAAAGTAGTGACGTGCACTCTGCTTGTTGTCTCTTTCTCACTTCTATTTTCGCGCGCTTGAGCTCTTTCTATCTAAAGAAAGAGAGCTCTAGTGCGCGAAAATTGAGTTTCCTTGAACCTGTTTTAATTGCGTGTTGCTATTAACTACTGCTCTTATACTGCGTCCTGTTTTAATCCGAAATGTCCTGGTATTTTCACCTGCTAATCCAGGTTTTCAAAATTTTGGGAGGGCAACCCTAAAGTAAATGGTGACAGGTTTTGGTTTGTATTGGAAAGTGCTCACAGTGGAGCCTCTAGCAACGAGGCTGCTCTGTGATTCTTTCCCTTTCTATCCCGTATTGCAGTGACCGCAAATGGCGGCATCGACGCAAGATTCTCATAAGCAATATTACTGTCATCCACCTTGTTTTATTGAGAAATCACAGTTGGCGTAATACTCAGCGAGAGTCTGACTTTTATGGTTTCTGCAAGACTTGCAAATGACCAGGGATTGTGGGACTTATGAGAAGTTTCAGTAATAATCTGGTGAATTCAAAGTTGAATGACGCCATTATGTCGCTTACAGTTTGAATGCTTGGCTTGATATAAACGGCGCCTCGTTTCAGAGCTTGGTAAAAAGCCAAGAGGAGTTAATTTGGCTAGTATGTTAGAGCTCATAAATAATTTGAAATGCCGTATTCACTATATTTTAAACTTTTAAAGTACCTCTATTAAAGTTACAACTAGCTACCACTTTGTCATGTAACCTAAAGTTACTTGTGAAAAGACTTACCTAATCGTCAAGTCTATAAATTAAATATATGTATATAAATAACTGTTGTTTTGATTCTCCATTCCAACTTAACAAATAATGTTTGTGTATGGAACTGTTCGGTGGGAACGTGCGTCGAATGTCAGCGTTATATTTGTTATTTCCTTATTAACTACTGCATTATCGGCCAGTTCAGTATCAACGTTTACGTTACAATGGAACCTAAGTGTGCTATTGTAGTATCTACTTCACTTTGTTTTGTATTTCTATCATAAAGGGTACAGGAAGTTTCCGTCATCCATGATCATGAGTGGTAATGTTTCTATAACTTGCTTCTTGGTGCAGTTTACCTGTTCATCTAGTTTCAGATAGATTGTGTCTCAAGTATCATCATTATATTCTTTTGTTTTTGCCTGATTCAAGCTATACATTTCCAGTTTATGCTGATCTCGCATTGATTTCCGTTTAATGAGAGGTCAGCTTATAATGGAAATGTATAGCTTGATGTGTAGCTGTCATCATCATCATCATCATTTCAGCCGTAGGACGTCCACTGCTGAACATAGGCCTCCCTCAATGATTTCCGAATCGGCCGGTTGGAATCGACCTGCATCCAGCGGCTTCCTGCGACCTTTATTAGATCGTCTGTCCACCTTGTGGATGGACGTCCTACGCTGCGCTTGTCGGTACGTGGCCTCTATTCCAGAACTTTTCTGCCCCATCGGCCGTCAGTTCTGCGAGCTATGTGCCCCGCCCACTGCCACTTAAGCTTGCTACTCCGTTGGGCTATGTCATCGACTTTAGTTCGTTTGCTGATCTCCTCATTTCTGATTCGATCTCGCAATCATCAACAGCATCTTCTTGTCCAACATAAGGTCACTCAGCGCGCTATGCTTTCCATAGCGCGCTGAGTGACCTTGAGTTTTCTTATGACGCCCATGGTGAGAGGCTACGTTTCAGTTCCGTATGTTATCACTGGTAACACACACTGGTTGTAGACTTTCGTCTTTAGACACTGAGGTATGTTGGACAAGAAGATGCTGTTGATGATTTGTGTAGCTGTGTGTACCTATATTTTACCATTAAATCGATTAATTTATATAATTAAAGATGTTATCATTTTTGTAATAATTTTAAAAAGAAATACGTAAGAACAAATAAGTAAGTATACATGGAGAAAACGGCATATTGTCCGAGAACAACAAAAAAAAAAAACACTTCGAAGACATTATGGCATCTACCAACCAGCACTGGGCCCACGTGGTGGATAAAGGCCGACTCCCTCTCAAAGAGAGAATGCCTGTGTCCCCAGCAGTAGGACCATTATAGGCTGATTGTGCATGCATATCTACATACAGGGTGTAAGGGACAGCCCTCCGCAGACTGATGGGGTAAATTCAGTATATCATAATAAGATGACCGGTACATGAAATTATTACAGGAACGTTATGGGAATCCAATAAACTTGATTTGTTTTATTAACTTACACGCAATGTATCGCTACCGTGGCAAAACGCACGTAGCGAACGGCAGCGCAGCGAGCTTTCGGAAGCCCTCCCCGCCTCCCCGCGGTGTTTGAACAGCTGATTTCACGCGTAGTTCATTAGAGAATTTCAACATAGATTGCTGTTTTATTTTTTTATTTTAGCTATTTTATTTACTACAGAGAATGTAATTTTACATTAAAATGAAGAAATAGTAACTGAAAACCCGATAAAAAAAGTGGAATATGATTCAAAATATATAAGGAGCTGAATGCACCCTCTTAGTTTGCGGAGGGCTGTCTCTTACACCCTGTATATTACATTAATATATTCATGTGGTAAAGTGCTCTGCATTCTATCATCTCTGTAATTGCCATTTGAGCATTACAGTTATCGTCGACAAAACTTAAAGTAAATCTTTGTAACGGATTATTTAGAATATCGATCGAAATCAAGTTTGGTATCAAAAACTGGTGAGGTGCACTTTCATTTATTTATTTTAGGGGCATGACTCATCGATATGAGCTATAGAGGATGTGTACTATAAAATTTTATGAAACGTATGACAAGCTATTAAAAACGGGTCCATTCTTAGAGCGCTGGCTGATAGGTGGGACTCTGCGATCTTGTGGCGTTGAATACGACTGCATGCAGTCAAGCCGCTTGGTATAATGATACCTACTAAAATAGTTTAGTCAGATGAAGTATGATGAGCTTAGAAAAATTGATATTTTTTGTTTTATTGTCATTAAATATCGATTCGATACCCATCAGCTTCTCTGTAGTTTCGCTAGCTAATTCAATATGACACTATATATACTATACTCGTATACTATTAAACGAGCAATATTTTTGTATATAATGTATCTTACTAATATTATAAAGGCGAAAGTTTGTGAGTGTGTATGTTTGTCTCTTCTTCACGCTAAAACTCCTGAACGGATTTGGATAAAATTTGGCACACAGATAGTTTATAACCTGGATTAACACATAGGATACTTTTTATCCTAATATTCCCACGGGATCGAAACTTATGCGGGTTAAACCGCGGGGCGCAGCTATTATAATTATTTATATTTGTTATCACGTTCTCGAAAACGGCTCTAACGACTTCGATGAAAGTTGCAATTTAGGGCGAAAAATCGATCTAGCTAGGGCTCATATCTGGGATAATTAGTTTTCTCTATTTTCACAGCCTCGGGAATGTGATACAACGTTGGTATACCTGGATGATATGTTTATCTATTTTCGCCCGAGCAGAGCTCTGTCGACCAGGTACGCTCAATTATATAGAAGAGTAGGTAGAAACAAAACAATGAAGAATGCGTATGGTTACAATTCTATAATTTTTTTAAATGAGGACTTTACAAATAGTGCATTAACTAAACAGATCAATGTTTTTGGTTTTTGCGAAATACCAGATACAACATTCCTTTTCCCCAACAATATTACCAAAACCATAAACGAAAACACATCCTCGTAAAACATAGTTACAATTTCAGTCAAACACAAGTCGCAAATGAAAACTACTAGAATATTCCACGAGAAGGCGGGAGGCGGTTGCCATGGCAACCGGGGGGTGAGCTATTTCCATCCGTACTCCTTTGATCTTGCAAGCAAGCATTCCTCACGAACGTTTCGACATGTTACTCGAATGCTATCTGGAGATCAGGTCACGACGGTAAGCCGAATTCTTTTACCGTAATATTTGGTACGTTGAGCCTGTTTTGGCAAGGCCGTTTTTTTATCTCTTCTAGTGAACGTTTAAAAACGTTATTCTGAAAGTGAGCAACGTCGCAAATAGATGTCAAATATTTCGCTGTTTTGATTAATTTGGCAATATTACTAGGGAAATAAAAAATGTGGCTAACTAGCGAACTAGAATACCTATTTGAATTGAAAATTATAACATTGTTTTTTTTTTCAAATTTGTAAAGTTTCCAAATACTTCTTTTACATCTAAAACTAAATAATCATTTCATAATCAATATTTTACTAGTTAGCCACATTCCATATTTCCATACAGTAATATTCCCAAATTAATAAACGACGTTGCCAACTTTTAGGATAAACGGTCTTAGAACATTATCTTTTCATCTTCATATTCTATGTTGAGACATTACGATTAGTAATCTCACTGGTTTAACTTGTTTACTTATCTGATGTAAAACTAGGTATTAAATATTAAGTAGGCATAGTCATTTCGTCATCACGACTTTTTCCCCTTTTTTTTTTCTAACACTGCGCTTTATTTAAATCGAAGCAATGTTTTTAACATACACATGTAGTGTTAAAAATATAATCCATGACTTATGTTTAGTAATCAAATATTTCATTCTATAAATAAATGAATACAACGATAGTTTTAATGTTATTAATTACACAAGATTATACTCAAATGCATTAGAAACAGTTTTACCAATAAACCTACTTACGTTTCGTTCTAAATACAAATGGTAAGCTGCGTTCACGTTAGTTCACACGCATTGGCTTCATTCATAATTTACGAATCATTGTGTGGTTGTATGTCCCACGGTCTGACTGAACTAACCTTAAACGTAAGACATGCTAGACTTGTTTAGATGCTTAACTGCGGTATTTGGACTAAATATGCTTTATTTACCTATGCGTAGTTCGTAATTTATGAGATTATTGGGTAAGGACAAAGTATTTATTTTATTTATTTATTTAGGATCTCCAACAAAGCACATTAAATAAAAAAATGACGACAAAAGTACCACGTAGCTGTACTCCTTCACTTACAGGAGACCACAGCATGCATAATAGTAATGTATAACTAAGCTAACAAAAATTAAAATCAAAGTTCTACTCCAAACACATTTGGTAAAAAAATTGGAAAAATAAAATTTAAAAAGAAATCAAATTAACCATGTCAAAGCAGCAATTAGAAAATTAAAATCAAAACAAAATAAAATTGGACACATAAAATTGAAATAATATTAAAATAGTTAACAAATAGATAATTTTTGAGGCATTTTTTATAATTTGCAAGAGTGTCACAGATGTCAAAATTGGTGATAAAGTGTTAGATAATTATATTCCCTACAAAGTCTTGGCACAGTGGCGTAATGACCTAAGTTGGTTTTTGAGCCAGTAATGTAGAATAACTCATAATTATGTATTATGCCTGGGAGTCCGAGTTGGAATTTTAATCTCTAATGAGCTCAAGAGTTCACTGCAATCTATCGTTCCACTAAATATTTTGTGGAGGATAGTGAAGTCCAGTTTCTTCCTACGACTGGCTAGTGTATCCAAATTATAATGTGTCGACCTATCAGAGTCTTGGTATAAACATCGTAATGCGGATTCCATACCACTGAACTTATACTCTAAGATTGGACGGACTAGAGTGTTGAAGAGCTTTATTTTTGTAGATGCGTCTCTTAAATTCCTTACTGTTTCACAAAACGAATCCGTACCTTAAAGGACTTACAAGACCCGATATTAAGAATGTGTACATCGAACTTCAGTGCTTGGTCGAGTTGAACTCCGAAGTCGCGAACACTACTTTATTTCTGTACTTCAACCCCGTCTACATAGTATTTATTATCTAACACCTTTTTACTACGAGTGAACTGGATGTAGTGATACTTACTGATATTTAAATGCATTTTGTTTTGTGTACACCAGTTCGCAAGTCTATTGATATCGTCTTGAAGCATTATGGAGTCTAGGTTACTCTGAATTGGCTTCATTATCTTTAGGTCATCAGCAAACAAATAGAAACGGGGGTGTTTGAAGCATTCAGTGATATCGTTAATGAAAACGTTAAAAGAATAGGTCCCAAATGTGATCCTTGCGGAATTCCGGAAGTTGCTATATAGCTGTCAGAAAAATGACCATGAACTACCACTTTTGACTCTCTATCTTCGAGGTAAGATTTAAACCACCCTATTATTGTCCCGCCCACACCTAGTAAGCCAATTTAATTAAAAAAAGACTGTAATCTACCTTATCAAATGCTTTACTAAAGTCTGTATAAATAGCGTCCACTGGTATACGATTGTCAAGACACTTTGACAAAGCCGATGTAAAACACAATAGATTAGTATTGGTAGATCTAGACTTGACGAAACCATGTTGATATTCAGTGATGAGTCGTTTAAGGTACCACATCAGATGTCTGCTAACAAGTTTTTCGAACACTTTTCCAAAAGTACATAACTAGTATTGAGATTGGTCTATAATTAGTCACTAAATGCTTTTTTCCTGATTTAAATATAGGTATCACGAGAGCTTCTTTCCAGGTGTTTGGAAAAGTACCATCACGTAAAGATTTGTTGAAGATTGTTTGTAGGGGTGATACTAAGGCCTTAGCGCAGCGTTTTATAAACATAGGTGGAATGGCGTCACTACCCGCGCCTTTAGTTTCGTCCAATCTAATAAATTCACGGTATATTTCGTTACCATCAAACTGTTAGTTACACAGTGCTGCGGAAGAGAGGGGAAAGGCAGTGTTCGCGCGACTCGTATTATTATCTGTAGGGTTATTAAAGGTACTTGCGAAATTTTCTCCAAACAAATTAAAGATATCCTGTCCGCCTGACGCGATTTTATTGTTGTGAGGCATTTTTGCGAGTTATGTACCTTTTCTTTTAGTTTTAATGAAAGACCAAAATGTTTTAGGGTTTCTTGTAATACTGTTTTCTATACTAGATATAATTATACTTCTTGTAGCATGCTGAGCTTAGAGTATTGCACTCATCCCTTAATTTCTCAAAAAAGTCTTGGTCTAATGGATTTTTGTACTTTTTAAATCGAATGTGGTATTTGTACTTCTCTCTAAGACGTATTATAAAAACACGTGAGTACCAAGGTGGATATTTATTATTCGCTGTTTTTTTCATAGGAATACAGTCTGTAGTAGTCTGTCTTAATAAGCTATAAAAAACGTCTACCATATCATTAACAGAAGCACAGTTTTTGAACTCACTATCCCACTCAATTGTTAATAAGTGATGCAGAACATTTTTATAATTCCATCGAGCGGATTTGTAGTACGTAGTACATAGTTAGTGTAGTACGAGATGTCCCTTTGTTAAAGATTGTCATTAGCTTTAAGTATTCTAGAAGATTTATGCATTCTTATTACAAACTTGCGTAAAAAATGAGCTGATGTGAAGTTGTCCAGGAAAAGAGCTCCATTTAAGACAAACCAAAAATTAGTTTAAGTAATTTTAAGTTTCTCTCCGTAGGTCTTGGAAGTCTTCCAATTTATCTGTATTGTTAAAAAATACAAGCAGTAAGCCCTTGCGTATCTGACTATATAAAAATCACCAACAACATGTTTAATATCAGACTAGGACACATTCTTCACCTAGAAAATATACTGCAGGAAAGCAGACGCATTTTACAACAGGAAATTGACTGAACACTGCGTGGCTAGCTCCGGAACAGGAAAAATATTAAAGCAATTTGCTACACAGCAGCCAGAGCCAAGGCAGCTCCATCCGTAAATAAATTAATAACATAATAAAACAGAACTAATAAGCTGTGACTGCATGGCTGTTTAGTGTTTACGCGCTTAATCTGTGGCACGCCGCGCCGAGAACAAACAATGCGCTGAGTCGGTTGAGTCATACACATTCATGGACCATAGATAACGTATTGTTTTTACGATGCACGTCGTGAAGACGCGGGGCTATGTCAAATAGATTTTGTTGTACTGTGCGTTCACTAAGCTACTAATTTAATTTGTCCCGTGACGCGATTGGTAGCACTGTCCTGTCAGTCGCCATTTTGAACTCTGTTAGTATTGAAACTAAGCTTGACAAGCAATAGTGCCAACATGACGGCAAGGGACAAGTTATAGTGAACGGTCTGTAGCTTGATTGATGATAGTAGGAGAACGTCAGAATAGGCTAGGTACGGCTAGGTATAATTTTCTTTTGCCCTTTGACAGCCGCAGTCATCCATCCTTCTGACGACAATGCTGGTAATGATCGACTTCATCGTTAGGAGACCAAAATGTTCCCACTTATTCACAAAATAAATGTTAAGTACTTTTATTTATTTTATTTATTTACGGCACTAAGTCCCAATAAATACAAGAACTTCTTATCTACCTAAGCAATTTGAAAACAAAATCCCGTGAACACGATGACCACATCTGTTACCGCCCCAGTTCTATAGCGGCCGAGCGCTGCAAGCAGAAATAATCCTTACGGTGTATATATATGAACTTCTTCGATGATAGGTACATACAATTCATTCAATTTATTAGGTACCTCATTAAAATAAAATAAGTAAATAATTACAACATAAAATATTTACATAAAAAAGTGAATAATCATTAATATTTCATTACATTATCACATTTAGGTATCACTAACAAAAAAACCAAAAAGTTACAAAATCTGCTTTTTTTTTAATGAGCGTTTAAAAAAAATGTAAGCAACTAATACCTAGATACCCTAATTGCGTAACACTCCTTCAATCACAATCTGAATGATTTTGAAGGATATTGCTAATCCATTGCTTCGTTCGAAAAATTTGTCTGTTCAACAACGTAATTATAACGCAATGAATGTTGTTGTACTGTCAAAATGAATTCCATTGCTACTGGAAGTGTGTTCCGCAAAACTACCCCGCTTGTGAACAAAAATATACAGCAGAATCAGTTTCTTCAGCCAAAATAGAATTATGAAAATTATCAACTAGCTGGTGTGGGCACTTCTCTCGAGTGAACTGCTGAAACTTTAATAAATAAGAAGGTATAGTGTGAGACCTAAAGATTAATCCGATCCAATCTGTCCGTTGCTGTCCTTCCCCAGCGAAGCGCGACGCCCTAAGCTGAGGTCCGTACCTACCCCGTACCTTAGTTTCTAAGTTTTAAGCCCTGGCTGGAGGCCTTAATTTATTGAGACAGCTACAAGAAAGTCGACAACCTCCTAGGTTCACCTGCGAGATACCATAAAAAAAAATAGAACTATAGAAAAACAGTAATTCTATTATATTAATTGTTATTCGGATTACAAATAAAATAAAACTAGTTTATACCTAGCTCGTGGTTAAGCCGCACGCCGCATGGGTCGATCCATCAGGTTAAGTTACGCTTGCCGGGGTTGGTCCGTGGATGGGTGACCTTTACACACCGAGCCGACACTCTTCCGTGCCTCAGAATTTCGGAAAGCACGATAAGCCGTTGGTCCCGGTTGTCATTCGTGGATCTTTGACAGTCGTTTCAGGTCGTCAGAAGCCCGAAAGTCTGACAACCAGTCTTACCAAGGGGTATCGGATTACCCAGTAATGGGTTGTTTGGCAGTTCAAGGTTAGATAGGCAGTCACTCCCATGTTAAATACTGGTATTAAGCTGCATCCAGTTAGACTGGAAGCCGACCCCAACATAGTTGCGAAAAGGCTAGGTACTAGGCAGAGAAGCTTTCTGAAAAGTCGTTTTAACTGAAATGAAATGAAATTGTTTATTCTGTAAATAGGATATTGGAATTACACGTCATCTTAAAAAAATAATTAAAAATTAGCTAGATGAGTTCGGCGTTTCCTATCTGACTACTCTGAGAAGAAAGGCCGAAACAAACTCAGAGGTCACAGTCTCTTTTAAAGTCCAGACATAATCTTGGTCAAGCCATAAGAGCATGTAGATTAGTCTGAAATGGTATTTTGAGAAAAGAACCACAGATTTGAGTGGACCTGTCCTGTCAGTGCAAGCATTTGTCAGTAATCGTGGAGCTCAACTCAGAACTTAAGCTCAACTCGACGAACAATACCAAAGAAAGGACATTTGGGTAGGCCGCTTAAACTTCCTCGAATTATACAATTATGCGTCTTACGTGGTACTCGATTACACAATACAAATGAACTGTCCCAAATCTGATGTCTGATCTGTTAATTACATAGGTGACTACTTACATAATTTACCTGGATTATTTGCCAATTTTATATTATCAAGACAATGAGAAGGAACACCGTATGAGGAAACTTGTGTATTATGTTATTAATTTATTATTCATAAACTAACTATAGTTTAACGATAATGCATGCCTGGCACCGCCATGCTACACACATGTGCAATATGAAAACATTATCCGATAGATGATTTCATTTTTAGTCGAATAGCATAATCAGCCTATAATGTTCCCACAATATAATGACACAGGCAGGCCTCCTTTCGGAGAGGGAGCGGGTCGTAATCCATCACGCAAGCCCAGTGCGGCTTGGTAAATGTCACATGTCTTTGAATCTTTGGTTCTAGGACACGCCGGTTTTCTTCACTGTTTTGAGAGCAGTGGTAATGGAATAAGTAAGTAAGTCACAGTCGTTCGTCGTTAGTCGTCGTTCGTGGGCCACGGAGCCAAAAAAAAAACCGATGCTTTCCTCCACCGTTTTAATCTAATAACTCGATATTATATTCTAATATCAATTTACTGACTAATAAAAAATATTCTACTCTTTTCTGACTGATGCCGGGCGGTTTCAGAGGTCCTCTTTAGATAAACAATAAGTTGTAACCTGTAGTTATCGCGTTTTAGCTTAAGCGGTCATTGTCTGTTCCCATATACGAGTATCTCTCTGTAGGAACCCAAACAATAAACTACATATGTATGTATTTTTGTTATTGGAACATAATATTCTTGGATTGGAACACATTCTTGGATTGAAACATATTCTTGGATTGGAACATATTCTTCAGTTTTTGAAATAAAAATGAAAATGTTAGAGAACATAGGTAGGTCAATGACCGCTATTGCCATGATAAAAAGCGACTACTATATCTATGATTTGGCTCAGAAACAGGCTCAGAGTATCATCATCATCTGCCAGCAGCAATCTACTGGTCAATGTGGCCTTTTCAGACCTCCTGGACGCCTCCTGCCTCTCCAATCAGAGCATACGAGTTCAAATTCTAAATAAGAGACGCTTTGCTATGCTCTTCCCTACACAACAAGATCCGGAAAAGGAAGTTCAAGATCTTATGATGACGTAAAAAAAAATAAGAAAAAATGGCAATGGGCAAGCCACGACTGCGCAGAAGTTATACACACACAATGACGTGTACATAAGCCCTAATATTTTGTATCTCTCCTATAATAACTGGTTGTTGAACTTATATTTTTTGTCTATCACTAACAGTTCTGATCTCATCACATGACGCAAGTATGGCAAACGCAATTAAATAGCGATCACTCTTGGCCAGTCATTGAAAAGCTCTATTGTTAAAAGATTACCATCTTAGTTTGCGAAACAGTCCATGGAGAACCATAGAGTATTTTATTTTTTATGGCAAAGGTTGTCTCTCACACAGCCTATTAAAACGCTATTGTTAAAGCCTCTTTAGTTATGTGGCACAATCTTTAATTGAGTTGTTATGTTTGTTTGATTGCAAAGAAAAATATTATTTGATGCAAAAAGATTTGATAAATCACATACCTACTTACTTCAGAAATTAATTGAAAACACGTGAAAACGGAAATACCATTTCCCTTTTTTTATTTTTTTATAGCCAAATGGCAAACAATTTTAAAGACAATTTTTTTCTAAAAATTGTATAAACTCGCCCTAAAAGCATGCATAGACATTGAGCAATGGCCTAAGACAACGGCTATGCTAATAATTGGTTACTAAAAACTACATTATTTTATCAAAAACAGTCTTCAAGGCAGCCTCGTGTAAATTTAAAACGCCGCGTTTTCCTGGCGACTGGCGAGTCAGGGTCGATGCCATAATCCAAATCGATTAAATTAACCACCCGCATATTTAAATTTCGACTGCGTTTTATTGATTTTTTCTTTGAGTGTGTTTGGTAGGTTAAATCTGTACGTTAAATTCTGTTTTATTCTTAGGGACAGTTTATTTAAATTTAAAACATATTCAAAATTTCAGACTAGGATAGTGTTTTGGTTGAACCAATACCTCGGGCTGCAATAAGTGAAGGTGAGTAGTACGTAGATAAACACTTGACCCTAGCGCGCACTGCGGTGCGGTGACTTGCGATGCGTTATTTTTCTTCGCCGCAACGAATAAAATTCTGTTTTGTTTTCGTATGCATTTTTTTTTCGTGTCCGCGCGCCCCCTGTTTCATACTTCACAGATTTTGCGGTAGCGAAACGCATCGCAGTGCGCCTTACTCAGTCCTACAGCATTCTAATATCGGAATACAAGACGAAAACATCGTAAATAACGTTGTTATTGTGCCCCTAACTCGTCTTTTGACGCTATCTACCCTTCAGTTTATTTTCAAGAAGTTCCTACGCAAGAAGACGACATTATCGCAATACATATCGTGGGAGTAGGTACATACTGTGGGTGTCAACTTGTTGGGATAAAACAGCCGTCGCGTCGTTTAGAGAATTCAAGTTTAGCCACCTTCAAATAATAAGACAAGTTGGGCCACCTTCGAATAATAAGATGGCATGGAATTAGTATGTACTAACATGGAATGAATATGTATGGCAGTTAAACATGTTTTTTTTTTAAGAATACAATTTGAAAATTTTGAAGTAGGATCTTTTGGGTCAATTTTTGAATGGAGGCGGAGGAAAGCCTTCTTTTATAAAGATATGCCTGAAAGTTATAAAATAACTAATATTTGCCAGATCGAGGGGGACTGGTGAACAATGCAATAGCGAGGGTGAATATTTTTGTGACTTGCGCTCGGGTTCGTGTCCTTATTTATTTTTCCATGAGACGGAAATATATATTGATAATATATTATATATATGATTGATAATAATAATTTAAAAATGGCAATATTTTAAATAAATCCAGCCTGTCAATGAAGTCGCCACTAAACAAAAGGTCGAATCTCGTTACACAATCAAATGCTGGTACAATGCCAAATAAATGCTATTAGAAAATGCAATGACACTGGCTTTCTAAACTATTTAAGGTGAATCCGCAGTTGTAGCCTGCGAAATTCAAATTTTCCATAAGAAATTTGTTCAGAAACAAATCTAACTTAGAGAGATGTAGGTACCTATATATTAGTGATTCCAATGATTCTAATTCTGTAAATACATATCTGTTATAGTCGCGAATTATATTTTGATCATAATACAACCTGAGACTGACCAGCAAATTGCAAAAAACAAGAAAATTTTAATTTCGCGGGCTACCATTGAAATACATCTACGAGTACATTTATGGCGTCTTCCTTGGAATACGGGCCTTGATTTTTAATATTTTGCTGTCCATGATCAGATTACAGATAACATAACACACTTGTAAAACAAAAATAAATGTTGGCATACGACGGGCTTACCAGTAAAAGCCGAAATATACCGAACACCCCCGGCAATGACCCGAAGTGCTAACACCTTACCACTAAAACAATTTATGAAGTTGGATGTACGTGTGACGAAAGTTTAGTGTACCAGTAAAAGCCGAAATATCCCGAGCACCCCCGACAATGACACGATGTGGTGACTCAGCGAACACGCAGTGGTGTACAGGTGCTTCACCTCGCCTCACACTTTAGTTTTTTTGCTCCAAACAGTTATAAACTTTACATTATTAACTTTTAAGGTCACTTCTGTTTTGAAATAAAAGAAAATGGTGCGACTATAAAGAATAACTTTACCCATATATAAATTTTCTTTAAGAATGAAAACGTTTGGATTCCTTGCTTTTAAGTCTTACGGTTACAGTTAAAGGACAGAAACTGGTTATTATGGTGCCGTAAGCAATGGGCTAGTAAACTGCCGTTAGTTAATTATGCCTATGGCAATTGTAATTTTTATTTTATCGAACAACGTACTGGTCTAATCATTTTTCTTATAGACATAGTAATGTTAGTTTTGACCAATGGTGGGTGTTGTTCTAACGTCGATCGATAAGTAATCGAATTCTGCATATAAAAATCTATAGTCACGCTTTATAAAAAACAAACTGTTACACCGAAAAATTTCCATCAACATTAATATTATAAAGAGAAAAGATTTGTATGTTTGTTTGTAATGAATAATATCAAAAACAACTGGACCAATTTTAAAAAATATTTTACCAGTTGAATGCTGTATTATCACTAAGCATTTATAAACTATAAATATATCACGCGGGCGAAGCCACTGGCGGAATCTAGTTTGAAATAGAGCTAAATTTAACTTAACGTAATAAAGATTCAATGAATATAGACCTAATCAAGGTTTATATTTATTTTCAAAAGCTCCGAGACCTTATCATTGTGGTATTGCCATTGGCCGAGGTCACTGGTAGAAACTGGTAGATAACGACACGACTACGCGACAATAACAAATAATGTGATAATAGACCAGAGACAAGACAAATATAGGTACTTAATTGTGAGCTGTAATAAAATAACTACACCTATTTCTATAAATAATAATAATTGCTTATTAAATAGCTCTGTGCTCTGCACATTAATGTGTAAAAAGTTACGGGCAGTGCTTTCTTTCTTGAAGTTTCTTGAAAAGTCTTAACACAGTAACTGCTGAAATTTTCAGAAGCTAGGTACTTACCGAGAGTGGTCACAGCCATGTTTAAAGTATTGTCATAATAATGAACTAAATGACTATAGTCCAAACTGCACTAAATTCACAGATCGCTATCAGTATTATTTTTCGCAGAAGTTTGTCAAAAAACCTCGCTCGTTGCACATTACGACAGAAATAAAAAAGTAGGCTGGTTATCATTTCCCAAAACCTGTTTCAGAATTAGAACAAAAAGAAACAAAGTAGCCAAAAACAACGTCACTTTAATCGGATCGCGGAGGACCGTTAAATCGTTAAAAGGCGTAGAATCGAAAGCGTTTATCGATTGAACAAAACAAATCGGAATAGGGTCGCGACAGGTCTCTCGGGCGAGACGACGAATTTGGACTTACATAGTTACTCGATTGATCAACTACCTATATCGATTTCCGTGGGCATGTTGTTTTTTCTTATTTTCTACTATTTGTTATTAACTTTACATTATTAGGGCATCATTTTCTTTATGGTGGTAAAGTTTGATTGTGTAACGAGATTCTAATTTATTTAGTTGCCATGCCACTGCTAAATGCCATTTTGTTCTATTATTTTTCTCAGTAAGTGATCCATTAAAAACAGAGAGAGATCCCTTACAGATTCTCCAAGCCATTTCTGTTTTCCCAAAAGATGAAAACTGGCCGTCTGCGTCTCTTCAAGAAAAAATATAACAAATAAAAAAACGAAGCAGAGAGCCAGTCACAAAAATATTACCCTCGCATGGTTCGCTAGTGGCCAATCCCCCCTCAATCATGTAAATAATAGCTTCTTTTACAGGCATAACTTTATGAAAGAAGGCTTTCCTCCGTTCAAAAATCGACCCACAATATTATTTTTCAAGATGGCCCCAATAAGTCAAAGTATTTTTTGTTAAACATAGATGTAAATATAGGTCTTACAAATAAAATAGGTACAGAGATCTCTATGTTTTGCCGTTTAAAGCGTAAAAATATCAAATAAGAAATTACGATTTAAAATTAAATATTTAAAAAAAAAAATGTGTTTGACGTTTATGTTATCAGAACAGATAATAGTCCTAGAATATTTACTATGGCCCATTGTGCAATGAACAGCTGTAAAAATAATTAGTTCTAAGCTAACACAACATAGTCCTTACATATTATTATAAAAACAAAGCCCCCCGCCGCGTCTGTCTGTCTGTCTGAACGCGATAAACTCAGAAACTCTCGAACGGATTTTCAAACGGTTTTCACCAATGGACGGAATGATTCATGAGAAAGGTTTTAGAAATATGACGATTATTGTTGAAGGTATCGGTAAAAATCATGCCGACTGGAAGCTTTACTGGCGTAATAAAATATGTTATTTAATTTAGATAAAAATATGCCTTGACATCATATTATTTAAATGAATAGTTTAAAAAGTATCACAGATTCAAAATTAAGCGTAACAAAATAATTATGGTTGATGGCAACGCGGGCGCAGCGGTAGGAGTCAATGACCTTTTCCTCGGCTATTAGGTATCCCGCTATTACGTTCCCGTGGCATATTTTCCGACATCCACGCGAGCGAAGCCGCGAGCAAAAGCAGTGTAGGTACTATAAACGAAGCGCTTAGTGACGAACAATACGCGTGCCTTATCCTACGTCAATTGGTTAATTATAGGATAACCGATCCGTGTGCACACGTGCTGATAACAATTACTATAATGTTATTGTCTAGTATATACGTTACCTACCTATTGTTTGTTGTTAGCTACCTATTATTTATTTGCGGTATTGGCTTAATTTTGCAGTTAATAACTAAGTTTTGTCTGAAACCAGGTTCAAAATAAATTAGCTAGCGAAAGTTCGTGATGAGCCTTATCAATATATAAACATGATATAAGGAAAAAATATATGTTTCGATCTTTGTTTTTCGGGTCAACGACCTCTCGTATTGTAGTTACGTGAAGTTTTCTTTTCAAGTTTCTTCTCAAAATCAGTTTTTTTTTAACCGGCTTCTAAAAGGTAGGACGTTATCAATTCTAACGTTTTTTTTTTTTTTTTTTTTTTATGTTCGTGACTCCGTCATAGACGGATTTACAAAATTCAATTTTTTTTTGTTTGAAAGGGATACTTTCGAGATGGTCCCATATACATTTTATTACCTTTGCTTGGGTACTTTTTGAGTTAGCTTCAATAATACGTACTTTCCCACTTTGTCTATGTTATAATAAGTTTCTGTCGCTGTTTTTTACGCAGTTATTGCTATTCGAATTTGTGTGGGACCAACTAAAAACTGAATTTAGAATGATTTTATTTGCTTTATGTTTAGACAACGAAACAAATCAAGTTTGCGGAGTTTCGCTAGGTAATTTAATTTGACCATCTATAGGTAGGTAGAAGACCTGTTATGTGTTGAAAATAAGCTGATCGCATTATGATAAAGGAATCGCAGGCATTATTTAAAGGATAAAGTATCATATTCAGGTAGGGCTGGATAAATACCATTGTTAACATGGCGACTAGTTAATATTAACGTTTCATTTTCTATCGTCTCATTCAAAGTAAAAAAATAACACAATATTGAAATGCTTATTGGATGTGTAAGACACGCATTTAACAAAACGGCAAAAGAAATAAAAGGGAAACGTGCTGCACTTTGCATACGCCTGCAGCTTGCAGTTTATAAACAAGATGTGTTTAGCGAAATTGAAAAGCGTTTTTTTTTTTTAAATACAATTACACAGCACGTAACGTTCAACACAAAAAATATGTTTCGCGAAAATAATATTAACTTAAAAAATATGTAGGAATTATTTCAAGCTTTTTTTAGTTCTATGAGACTCACTCGAGAATTTCAATGGAATCTAGGTATACTTCATTTGAAATAAGATTATAAATTTAACTAAACCTTATAAACCTACAGTCCGTTCAACCGATTTTGACTTCTTTTGCGTTTTTTCTTTTTTTGATGCTGTTCATTTGTAAGGTGCATCACATAAGGACGGCTGGACCGATACATCTTTATTTAAAAATGTTCGTAATAGTCCGAATCAGGTTCTTACGGAAAAAAAAGTTACTGAGAATATTGAAGAATTAGGGTTTTTTTTATTTATTATTGTACCTATTTTTGATAGGACAACGTATGTCGGGTCAGCTAGTTAAGTATAGAAATGAACCACAATTTAAAGATATAAATACCGTACGTTCAATGACACAAGGTAACTTAATCTCCCATCTACAACGCTGGACTCGGAGTAGGTACTTTCCCTATCACTGAGTGATGGTCCAGTGATCCGATTACTTTCACTGGTCGTCAATAACAATAAGACTTGAAAAAGGTTCTAATAGCTACGGTACAAAAATAAAATGGGGTTTTACGGTGTGAAAAGGAAAACGAAAGAAAAACAAAGTATAAAACAAAAACTTTTTTTTAATGATCGAACCTGCCTCCTTGGTCTAGTGGTCGCAAGCGCTATTGCTGAATGAGGTCCTGGGTCAGATTCCCAGGTCGGGTAAATTGGGCTTATCTATCAGGAATTTTTCAGTAGCAGCCCAAAGCCTGGCTTTGTGTCCGGTTGATGGCAATAAGCTCGCCCCCTATTACATGGGACTTAAACATAACTGGCGAAATGTGGGCTTACTATAGGTACACCTATGACTAACCCTTTGGTGATTACAGGCGTGATGTGTTGTCTCATGTTTTTTTTCTGCGCGTTTATTTTTTATTATAATATGATCACATTGATCACACTCCTTTTTCTTAAAAATATAACATTAAAATTGCTGTTTCAATAGACTGCACCGTGCAGTGTGCAACGAAGGGAGACACCCTACAGTCGAAAGACTATTATTTATATAAGAATAACAATGTTTTATGTTTTTTTTTTTCTATCAGACATATAAAGCTACACAGACTTAGGTAGTTAAAACTTCGGTGTATTCCCGGTGAGCCTACTCCCTTAGATTCAAAGCTAAGACAAAAAAAAAAACATATTTCAAAGGTAGGTACTACGTGATACATAAGCCAAAAAGTGTTTGATGCTCATAAAGAACAATACCTACTTTTACTCTCATCTTGACGTGTAAAATCTCTCGTGTTGATCCACATGCTTAGGCAATATTTTTATATTCCTTAAATCCTATGACCATAGACCACTAAAAACAACATTTTTTACACAATTGTTAGTGGAACTTCACCGACAAACCTCTTTTTATCGTTGAGCGTATTTTTGAATTTTGAATACGGAGTATGGCGCGAAAGATGACGCTAGATTATAAATTTATATGACAATAAATCAGTCCTTTCTCTTTTTACGTTATTACAATGTGTTCACGAGAAGTTTTAGGTAGGTACCTACCTATCATATTGGGGCCAGTGTGCCGAATACGCTTAACACCGTTTCTCACCAAGTAAAAATAGCTATAGAGTTCTTATAGACTTGTAAACTTGTAAGTTGTTTTTAACATAAAGCCATAAACACGTGGAAAAGTTTACATGGAAAATATGGAAATAGACTGATTATCTATAGCAATGATATTATATATAAAAAGAGGTAGATAGGTTATAAACGTTCCGCAAGTGGCACGTCAAAAGTTGGCTAATTAGCCACATTTTCTTCGTTTTTTTCTCTTTTTCGCTCCCGATAATTACGACATGCCATCCTACTTCCACGTGTCATATAATAGTGTGACATAGTGCCGTTTTTGAAGATAGAATGTTAGGTAGGTAACCTATCTACGTCTTTTTACTTCTAATATCATTGATCTATAGGTACTTTAATATCAAAAACAGGTAAAACTTGTGAGTGTGTTTATATGTAGGGTAATAGGGTAATCTTCGGAACAGATCCGTTTCCGAAAATTGTTTCACTAATGGAAAGATACAGTACCTACATAATGCCGATTGTCATAGAATATAATTAATTAATGTTTATTGATAAGTTATGTTTTATTTGTGGTTACCTGTAATTATGTGTGCATTACAGTTGTATAACACAAGTTTTTATTATTGTAAAAGATAATTGTAATGTATCCCGCTGATAATCATTAAATAAATAAATGTTAAAAAAGAAATTGCACGTGGATGAAGCCGCGGGCGTAAGCTAGATATGGGCATAAATGAAACAATACCTATCTACCTATTATTTATAACAATAACTACCTATACACACACATTTACGTTGCAAAATTCCAGACCCCAGGCTGCTGCTAAGAATAGACAAATCATTAAAAGTTAATTGACAAGTAAAACAAACCATCAAAAAGTTAGAAGTTATAATATCACACAGTGGCAGTATCAAATCTAGGCTACAGAACTTTGCTTGCCTTGGAAAATGGTGTGGCTATTACCTACTTACTTAGATTATTAATTTTTATGTTTTCGATGTCGAAGTGTGACTAAACCTAGGTCTCTCTAGTGAGCCATTTGATTAGGCTTCAAACCGTGCGTTGTATAAGTTTTCTCAATTGTTAGATTTAGGTATACAAAAATACTCGTAGCGACCTTCGCACAGTTGTTACGACTTGACAAAACAAGGACATTTCTTAGTTATATTTTACTTTAATATCAACGTATTGTACACATAAATATTCAGGAATAAATTCTCTAAACTATGGTGAAAACCTCATCAAAATCTGTTGCGTGGTTTAGAAGAACAACGCGGACATACAGACAAACACGAAAAGCGACTTTAATTAATAATACATTTCTACATTGATAGCAGACAATGGTCAGATAAGTATCTTGTGATAAACATACAAATTTGTTAAATTCAGAAAGTGTTGTGCCGAGAATCTAGATAGATGGATGTTAAGCTGAGTTTTAGACCAACTCATGCGCAGCCGCTGACAGCTCAGATAAAAATAAATCTCTCAACACATGTCGTTCATGCTCTTACAAAAATAATGTCTCCTAAAAGCGAAACTATTCTCTCCACCTCTGCGATAAAATAAATGCTGGCGTTTCACAGCAGTGAGCTTGCGTTGATGCAAAACAGAGGACAGTTAATACATGAAAAACAGAACATTTAAAAAACGGTGATAGCAATTTCAGAGCCCATTTATACTGAAAATCAGTCGCGGAAATGACCATGAGTCGCGTATGAATGCGCAACGGAAGCTAGACATGATTAATTTGAATGTTTCATTGCTATGAATCCATGATGTAGTTATCTATTATTTATTGACGACCGTCCATTGTTTTTTGTGCATACCATACCATTTTATTTCTTTCCTTACACAGCACTATATAATTATCTATAATTGTTTTTAAACAAATATCTATAATTGAGTTTTTTTTTGTTGTTACTTATAAATTATATAGGTATTATTATTTAAATATAAAACACTTACACACTATAAAATGATTTAAGTAAGACGTCCTCGTAACATAAGGTCCAGTTGAAAACCAAACCAGCGTCAGACACTAGTTGTCTGGCATTTATGCTGAACTGGGCCTATTTGGCGCAGCCGTGAGGCACACGGTACTATTCTATTTTTTTTTTGTTTTTGTGTGAATATTGTGTGCCTTGACCAGAGTCAAATAAATTTATTTTCTTTCTTTCTTTTCTTTTTCTTTCTTTACCAGTACCCGTATCAAGAACATCAATTAGGTATACATCAACCTTGATGATGTCGATTTCTCTTTTCTAATATAGGTATCTAAGTAAATCACAATAATGTAGTTTTTCGTCCCATTTTAATATATTTACTAGGACGGCCTTTGGCCTGAGAATAACGAACACAACCAAAAAGAAATATCCAATTTGGTGCAGCCGTTCTCAAGTTATGGCGTGACCAGAAAAATAGGGATACATTTATATACTTATAGGTATATAAATTATATATATATGCACACTTAAAAATATCCGTACAAGAGTGGACTTAATGCCTACTGCCACTTATTACTTACCAGTCAACCGTGATTCAGAGCCAAACCATGGCAAGTGCAACATTAGGGATAGATAACTTGAAAATAATAACAATAAAAAAATACATGAATAAAT
This sequence comes from Xanthia togata, assembly GCA_963853775.1. Lineage (NCBI taxonomy): Eukaryota > Metazoa > Arthropoda > Insecta > Lepidoptera > Noctuidae > Xanthia > Xanthia togata. The sequence goes on from OY970811.1 coordinate 8,425,523, forward strand.
ACTAATAAATAGGTAGATATTAGATAAATGACATACCTACGTCATAATTATAAACAAAATAACCGACAAAAATCAGGAGAAATAACGACCGGCAGAGGAGAAAACGAATCCAATAAATCAGCGCTAGGACGATTCTGCCGCACCCACCAAAAGCAGAAGCCGCCATTTCTTTCTTAAAAAAGCTCGCCCCTATTCACTGTCTACTAGTACAAAACACCGCATAGATAAACTATCTGACGTTTTGTCAGCCACTTATCTTTCCTCTAGCGTCTTCCTGACACCAGGATAAGACGCGAAGGCGTGCAGTTGTGACACGATAACATCCAATGATACTTTGATGTTAGATAGTGAAGTTCACGTGGGATTGAGATCGCATGTACAGCGAATGTAGCCGGATCTGAAATGTACAGGATGTACGAGTAAAAGAATTGAAACCTTGCAAATCTAATTCAATATGTTTATTTTAGCACTAAGGTTATAAAGTATTATATTTATAACATAAACCAGCTTTCTAATTAAGCAACATATTTTCGTAAACGATAAAGACAAATCTGTTTCATTTTGACAGTTCAACAACATTCATTGCGTTATTTACGTTGCTCTGCAGTTTTTTTAACTTACGGAGCAATGGATTAGCAATCTGTTTCAAAACGATTCAGATTCGGATTGATTTTGCATTACGTAATTAGGGTACTGGTATCACCGTATCCTACCTGACACAGGAAGTGGCATACAAATATTACAAAAGGAGGAACAAAAAATAGTGAACGAAATCGTAGGTAGGCAGGTACCTACACATAGACTATAATAATCAATATACTTATACTTATAAATAACAACGAACCATTTTTTTTAAGTGAAAAGTTCTTCAGCGGCGTTGTGCACTTTTTTTGTGATGCGTAAAAAATGTTAAACTCGCGTCAGGACACGTGACCTGATCGAAAATTCGTAAGACGGAGGGAGAGTAGACGGGTGCAAAATTATTACCTAACCATTCCAAAATATCAAAAATGCACAACGTTAATATTCAAGTTTTCACTTCTGCCGGCACTCCCAGATTGCAACCCGTTTTTTTTTGTTCGTTTTAAGATCTCGAAATGGGTGCAGAACGACATTAAGCTTGTCCTGACACGGCTATAGGCCTCCTCAGAAGAATTTATCATCCACAGATATAGCGACCACTGGTAACGGCCCGGCCCGGCTTATCGAGTCGTAGGTCGTGGGTTCGAACCCAAGCAGGCGCTTTACTTTGTGTAAATAGTTTAATCACCACTGCTCTCAAAACGGTGAACAAAAACATCGCACATGAGCGTTGAAACTTCCATATTTCAACACTAATTTTAACTCGTCTTTGGGCGTAAATAAATAACTTATGTAATAAGTAAATATAGCAAAATAAAAACCGTACAGGGATAGATAATTTATTCAATAGTTCAAATAATTTTATTTTGAGTAAATACATCCAGTAGTTTTTTCATAACATCTATACGCCCAAAGGTCTGTTCATGAAATTTTACGCGCTCGTTTTCGTTATAAATCAATCATCGTCTATTTCACTAAATAAATTAATAAATATATTTAATAAATAAATACTACATAAATTAATAATTCGACTAATTAGCATGCATACTAGGCACTCCCATAAACGAGTTCGAGCCGTCGACTAATGTACCTTTAACTCATACCTGCCACAAAACCTTACATATTACCATTTTTAAAACACCTTAGGTACTTTTTTTTAATATTATCAGCTTCTAACGTCACACCTGGCAAGGAGGTATTCCTCGAAGCGCTACCATTTTGAGGCGATCCTCATGAGGCGCTCCTTTTTTATTCCTCGTAGCGCACCTTTTAGTAGCGCTCCCGATAGCAATTAAATATATTAAAATTTTATTCCGCGAAGCGCGCCTATGATTAATTTTCGAATAGAGATAGGATACTAACTGAAACTATCGATAATAAGTAAAACACGTTATTTTATACAATTTGCAAAAACTCTATACTCCTTGACCATATATCGGTTTAAAAAAAAATATGTGTAAACCTATTTTTACCACCACCCACACACCCACACCACCCACGTTTAAAAATAGGGAAGAGCATGAAGTAAACGTAATAAATTATATCTTTAAAAACTCATTTGTGCATCATCATCATCGAAGTTGCTTAACCAAAAGTACGAAATTGACAGAAAAATATGTTTTTGCTTTCGGCACTATAATGTGTATTCAAAGAGTAACGTGTATTCAAATAGGATGTTATTAATAAATAAAACGCACAGATATAATATAAATGATATGCGTATAATAATCACATTGCAGCAGGACCTACATAATAATACAAGATAACTTTGTGTGGTGTTATCGTAAATACAGTTATATACACGTATCATAAAAAAAATAAAAAAAAATGAATTTAACGTTATGAACGTGTTATGATTATATGACATAAAAAACACCTGTCAACATGACGGCTTACATTATAGCAATCCAATCCAAAGACAAGTGAGTAAGCGAGAAGGCACATTACATAATGTAAATAAATAAATAAAAGGCGACATCTAGCCTGCTTAGTCAATGAATCTTTATAAGACTTTGTTGCCGATTATTAATTTGAATTTTTACTACTCTTAACACTGGTAACTATTATATATTAAATCACGATTCTCACACAAAAAAATAATTATTAAAACATCCACGAAGTTGGCAACACTGTCTAGGATACGATGGGGAGGGGGTGGCTGAGGCTTATGTTTGCAGTCAGTGCTCCCGCGCCGCGCGCGCCGTATCGCCAGAGATTAAAGTACGTACTGAATGATACAGTTGTCTTTGTCCACTTTGCACAGACAGAATCACTTTTTTTTTTAAACCAATCTATGGTCAAGGAGTATAGAGTTTTTGCAAATTGTATAAAATAACATGTTTTACTTATTATCGATAGTTTCAGTTAGTATCCTATCTCTATTCGAAAGTTAATCATAGGCGCGCTTCGAGGAATAACATTTTAATATTTTTAATTGCTATCGGAAGCGCTACTAAAAGGTGCGCTCCGAGGAATAAAAAAGGAGCGCCTTATTAGGAGCGCCTCAAAATGGTAGCGCTTCGAGGAATACCTCCTGGCAAGTATCTCTGCATTACATTTTGTAGGTTAAGAGGGAACAGGGCCTGCAATTCTCCATACAAATGTATTCCTCTTTTTTCTTCCAAACGAAGCAATTTTTTTTTTTTCAGCTACTTATTAGTAAAGAAAATTGATATGACCCTCCAAAAATTACTAAAATGCCTCATTCTTACCGCCGTTATTAGAGGACTACCAAACAAAATCGTTTTTAACATAAACGAGTAAGAAAATGAGGAACCTAGACATGGTACTAATCTTTCTTAAAAAAAATATGTAAAAAATAATTGAAGCGGCTCAGTTTTCGGGGAGAAAAAAGGGGAATACGTAACATTTATCTAGTAATTTTTTTTGTGATATAATCGGTCTGAGCTGCAGCTGTCCCTATAGCACTCTACGGGGACAGACTTGAGGTAATACGACGGCAATAGTTTCTTCAAATACCTATTTTTAAAATTCCTCGCATGCTCTTAATAATATATGTACCTACCACTAGTTGAATCTTGCATCGATGTAGTTTAAACTACGCTGGGACCGACCGGTTTATCTAACTCATAAGACCAAGATAACATTTACGACTTTTAACCAGTTTCCATAACGTACTGGCATGTTTATGGAAGCTTACACTAGTTGGGTAGAGAAATTTGGTGCTGTAGAGACATAAAAATGACTTAAAAAGAAAGCAGGATTAACTACTCTCGAATCGTTAAAAGTTGCCGATTTTAGGAAACAGTATCGATGGACGAAGGTTGATCTTTGCCTAATGGTGATGCCTGATTTGTCTCATTGTCAACTGTCGCGGAACAACTCCATGATTTTAAATGTGGCACATAAATCCACTTTTTACAAGATGAAAACGAACTGCATTTTGTTTCTAAGTAATATTTTTACATAAGCCTGGCCTACTTTTACTTACGAAAGTAGGGCCACTTTCGTTCGACACTCAGTCAGGTTTTAACGCGTATTAGCTCCTATACCAATTATCCACAAATTAAAATCATACTGACAAGGATGACTGTGAAAAATACGTTCGTTAACAGCTACATTTAAGCTTTTTTCTCTTCTTAATTGATTACGACGAATTAGCTGCGCCCAAAGTCATTACTTTAATTAGGGGTATTATTTACTCGTTCAAATTGTTATCTCAATGTGTCTAACATCGTTAAGCTTACAAAAATATTTTTTCCTTTCATTAAAGAAGAGTAAATACTCGTTTGTGTTATCATTTATTTGTGACAATCCACGTTTTACTTTCAGATGCTATCGGGGAATCATGCGATCAACGTTATCTCCGCTGCGCTCATCTGAAGACTAGTGACGTCAAGTGAAGCGCTAATCCTCAAGTTGTACTAGAATATCAGTGGCTCGAGTATCGACCGTTCGATCGCAAGTGTACATCACTACAAGTTCCGAATTCGAATTCCGTGCTGCGTTCAAGCGGCAGTTACGGTTAAGTAGGACTCGCGTGTGAAGTGGACGTTAAAGAATAGTAATGGCTAGCACTGGCGGTGAAATTTGGCTGCAATGGTTCGCGTGCTGCTACCAGCCCGCCGCGCAGGCGCAGCGCACGCGGCGGAGAATAGACAGATCCATGATCGGTGCGCCGACCAACTTTCAACACACAGGACACATAGGTGAGTTGGTCATTTGAAGCTTTCTTGTCCATATTTATGTATACGTAGGTAAACACTGTAGTGTAGTTTTTGTTAATCGGTTGATTCAGAACACAATAAGGAAAATCTGAAGTAATCAAAATACCCTGATAAAAAAAACTATGTGTATAGTAGAATTATGCTCCCAATCCCAAGTTACAAACAGAAAAAAGCATCGCAAAAACTCAACTCTGTTAATGTTTTTGTTGGAGACTTGATCACATTTCTCATAACAGTGAGTCACTATGTTCTGTTGAATGTACGATTCTTAGTAACGCTACTGGTAAGGCAATGGTAATCATATTGTATAACTTTTTATACAATTGTTGGTAATGGTATTAAATAACCTTGAACATTACCAATAAATTCAACTAACATAAAGAAACCAAAACACGGCATCGTCTACCAGATTTAACCAAAGAGTACCTGTAGCAAACTTTTTGGAAATAACATAGATGGCATAGGTACATCAAAATTGAAAATTTAATTGGCTAAACTACTTTCCGAGTCTGCACAATCTCTTATCTCTCTTGAATAGGCACTCGAGGGCGATCATCGTAATCCTGACGATCGATGGCTCGATAACGGGCCGTCAGTCAATCGATTACTATCGTAACCTTCCAAAAGACAAGGTGAACGACCGAGGCATAGGTACAGCCCGAGGTTCATATACCTAATATGTTTCTTGCTATCTATACATGTATTAACTTCAAGCGAGTACTTTTAGAACTTTCCACATATAGGTACATTCATCGGCACGGAAACTTGGCCACATGATAATTTATCGATAATTCGTATTTAAATATATTTTTAACACTGAATTAAGAGTAGGTGCACTCTATAAGTGTTTCTTATGCTTTTAGAACTTAGTAATTAGAAAATGACTACACCATTAATCATACCAATATCAATATCGGATTTTTCCTCCTCTAGCCCTAATAACCGCTTGCATACGATCTGGCATGCTTTGAATGATGTTTCCGACATCAACTTGCAGTATGTCTTCCCAAGCGGCCAGTGCCGCATTTCTAAGTTGGTTTAGAGTTTCTGGCGGATTGGAGGTGGACTTAATCTTTCCTTTGAGCATGTCCCAGATATGCTCTATTGGGTTTAACTCCGGACTACGTGCTAGCCACTGCGTAGTGCCAACGTCTTGAAGGTATTCTTCAACGTAGCGTACTACGTGTGGGCGAGCATTATCGAGCATAAGGAGGAATTGGTCGTGCTCAATGAACCCCGAATATGGCAAAACATGTTCTTGAAGGACCTCTTCGATGTATCGGGGTACATTGAAGTGGTTGTTAACAATAACCAACTCCGTGCGAGCATCGGAACTTATTACTCCCCAAACTATTATACAGCCTCCATGAAAACTCACAGTTTGTGTGGTGGTAATGGGTAGAAACCTCTCTCCTCTTCTTCTCCACACTCGCTCTCGACCATCTGGAGCACGCAAAGCGATTCGACACTTATCTGTGAACAGTACTCGCGCCCATTGCTCAAGGGTCCAGCAGGCGTGTTCACGTGCGAATTGAAGTCGAGCTACTCGATGTTGTCTGGACCGGGTGCTGGTCTACGGGCTTTTAGGTTTACTTTCTCCATTCGTCTTCTCACCGTACGCTCACTAACATTTACACCTCTTGCGATTTGGAGCCGCTGACGTATCTCAACAGCGGTAAAGTAGCGGTTTCTTAGAATTTCCAGGCCAATAAACCGGTCATCCTGGGCCGATGTGCATCTAACTCCTCCGCTGCCTGTTCTACGGGAGTAATGGCCTGTCTCCTGGTATCGTTTTAGGGCATACTGCAATGACTAACATGGTACATTAAGACCACAGAAAGCTTGGTCGATCGAGCCTGTGCAACCTGTGCTGGTGTTAGTGGCATTTTCACGAAAACACTTAACCGTAAACTTTCACAACACGTGAATTCAAATTCGGAACTTAGTCGTTCAAGAAACCCGATTCAACTAGAACTTGAAAGTTACGCTACAGTGCACTCAAACATAATGAATTACCCTCTTTAACAAGGGCAAATATTTTTTGACCTACCTCCTTAAGAAACAACCGTTAGAAACACTTGATGCTTTTGTTATCGCAAGTATTTGCGAGATAAGCGCTTGACCAAGATTCCGTGCCGCTGAGTGTATGTCCATGTTATGTAGTAAATTAGTCTTGACTTAATGTTTTCTCATATGACGACAAATACACAATTTAGCATCATTGCCCACTCCAGGCTTCATTTCAATGAAGTTATGGCATTAGAAACTCATGTATTACGATCACCTAATAGCACAATGTTCATAACTTGGTTCCAATGTCAGTCAGAGTCAAGATACACAAGTCACTAAGCAAAAGACATTGAAATAGCAAATATACTTATTTAATATCTAAAAAAGTTGCATTAGTAAAGACAAAATAATAAACTCTCACAACGACTGCCAATATAGGTAGCAAACGGTAATACAACAAACCCAGCAGAATCTTAAACCAACTTACTCGCAACTTAATCGCTTCAAACAAACATCACATAACACAATCTAGGCAGACCAGACACTTTCCTTTACCAACCATCGCATCGTAAAAACTAAAATGTCAGGATACGTAAGGATTACAAAACTGAGCCTTACATAATTGATTTAACGACTAGGACGTGTCCACACGCGTATAGTACGGACGTTACATAAAAAAAAAAGATCGCATTTGTATTCCACAGGACGAGTGAGCTCCTAATTTGGTTACGGATAGACCGGAGACTCTGTGTTCCTATTAAGGAATGCTATTCTGCACCAGTTGAGATAACTATCGGACTTTTAAAAGGAATGGCCTGTCGACCGCCATAGTGCGTTTTGTTGTGCAGTCAATGTAAACTGTTTGTAGTTAACGAACTGTCTTGTCAATGTGACATTTTGTCAGCCCTGGGAGCATTTTGATAAGACATGTTTTACTAAGGGTTGTATCTGAAAGTTCTGTAGCTTTGGTGTTTATTTTGTACCTAACCAGATTTAATAATAAGGCTTTTAGTTTCATTTTAATTGAAACTTAGCATGTAGCGTCAGCGTTTTTGTTTAACATTTTATTACAAGAAATAATATGACATACAAAAAATATGTCGCAAATATCACTCATACTTCGACAAGAATGTTCAAACTTAAATGCACAAATCAATTATCTATATGTAATGAAATACTTCTAATTGCATACAAAAAAGTTTAATCCCAGATGCTGCTGCAATGAAATTTATTTCCTTTTTCCATACTTCACTGCTTGCATCTGCGACATTCCTGGCTAGTCACTAGCATTAGATATAATTTAAGTACTTTAGGAGTCAGAGCTAATACTAGTTGGCTGGACCAGTTATATATAGCCCTCTTCAATCCTGTTTAAGGTTAAATTAGGTAGGTACCTGGTATTTGTATCGAATCTGATTTCATCTACCGATCTGTCTTTAGATATATTTAAGCCGCTTCAATAAAATATAAAGAATTAATTTTTGGTGAAGATAAATTAAAATGTGTTAAGAAGAATTTACATTTAATACACACATCAACACGGTCTAGGGATATTTTTAAAAAAGCGAATTACTATCAATGTGTTAATTATTTATATGACATGTATATATTTAAAAGATACGTTATTTAATATTCTACCATTTTTTAATAATGGTTAAGGTACTTAGATTAAAATTTCAGGATTTTATGGAAAAAAAATGAAGCATAGACGGAAACCGTATATGAATTAACTTTTAATTTGTGAGTAAAAACTGAAAAAAATAGAAAAATCATTTAATTTGTGTTTATAAACTTGAATTTAGTAGTCTGAGAAAGCGCCCATGATGTTCATAACACATCGGCAACGATTCGGCATGCTCAGAACAAGGTTGTCAATGTCTTGCTGCGGAATATTGTCCCATGTCCTTCTGAGGTGCGCAAAAAGTTGATCTTCTGTAGCTAGATTTTCAGGAACTTCCTTCAGAGCTCTTCTTTGCAGCATATCCCACGCATGCTCAATGGGATTTAGATCTGGCGATTGAGCAGGCCAGTCTAAGGCCCTAACATTATGTGTATGTAACCAAGCTGCTACCGTTCTCGCCGTGTGTGCCCGGGCATTGTCGTGCATGAGCAGGAAATCTTGCCCCATTTGTGTTCTGTGGGGCAAGATTACGGGCCCCAGCACCTGTTGGACGTATCGTTCTGCCGTCATATTGCCCCGCACCCAAACGAGATCCGTCCGTCCTCCAAGACGAATTCCTGCCCAAACCATAATTGTTCCTCCTTGGTATGGGTGAACTTCCTGAGGGTTCTGGAGACGGCTCCATCGTCCAGGAACTCGCCAAACACGCGTCCTTCGTGAATCTGGATGGAAGCCGAACCTGGATTCATCCGTGAACAGCACATTGGACCATTGCTCACGGCCCCAGTCCACGTGGTTCCGAACCCATTCTAATCGTCGTCCACGATTGCCTCTCCGTAAAGGTGGGACCCGGAGTGGTCTACGAGAGCGTAGATTGCTTTCATGCAGTCGCCTTCTTACAGTTTGGTCACTCACAAGCACTTGGTGTTCCACTCGCAGCCTTTGGACCAATTGAGTCGCCGTTGCATTTGGTTGAGCTCGCGCAGTAATTTGCAAAAATCGGTCTTGTCTGGGGGTAGTGATGCGACTTGGCCCCCGGTGCCTCTCCGCTACTTCACCTGTGGCACGATAGCGTGTCCACAATCTTGAAATTACATTTTGATGGGTCCCTATGGCCTCAGCAACATTACGCTGAACAGATCCAGCTTCCAGCATTCCCACAGCTCGTAACATCTCCGCCCTCGTCAAATGTCGGCGTTGCATGGCTACAATACCTCAATTTTAACTTTATCTTTCGTTTAAAAATGAAAAAAAACTGTAACTAAACGTAATTCGTATTGTTTTCTAAATTTCGCACAAATGAAAATTCCCTCTCCTATACATCAAGACATTTTTATGCCACCGAAACAAAAGAATTTTCAATAATTTTAATTTGGAATTAGTCTGAGATAAATTACAAACAAATCGGTGTATAAAAGATTCCAATGCGGCCAGTACTTTTCGAGTTATTTAATTGAGTATGAAATATCCCTAGACCGTGTTGATGTGTGTATTTATTTAAGCATAATTATTTATTGTATATTTTATTAATTTCTTTTTAAGAACGAGTAAATAATTTATGGAATAGGTACTAAACAACATAGACTTGATTTGACTACTAAAAGTTAATTGTGTATGCATCCGTAAACCAGTTTTCAAACTTGGATAGTGAACGTTAGTTTTTGCAGTCGCTTGTCTGTGAATGGTCATAATCGCCAATTAGACCAAACTATTGCAGATCAACTCTGTTTCATTGAATTTTAAACAGTTCCGGTTTGTTAGAGCCATATTAGTATTGTGTAGATATGTTTGAAGTTTCTTATTAGTTTTACTTACTTTTATCAAAATTTCTTTTATTTCCCTTTTTTCATTCAATTTTCAAATTAATTGAGAACTTGTTTAAGAATTAGAAATCAAATCCCGACTAATTAACCAAAGAAAGTAGATTAGTAAAGACTAGAGAAACATTGAGTAATTATAAAACTATTCTCACGTTCATAAGTCTTAGTAGATAAGTACTTACGTAGTAGGTATTTTTCTAATTGAAGAAGCAAAAGCCACAAGCTATTGCTACGTTTACTCTTTCGCAATACAAATACATTAATAATATATAACTATATCAATATACCTATCATTATTATAATTAACAATGGCATACAGGTAAATGAGCCTATCATTGTCCTATATGTCATTGTTATAGCTGTCAGAATTGTTATAATACCTATATTTTTTTATCTCTTCCTTCATGAATTCAACAAACAGTAAGTCAACTTAGTAATGAGCCATTATAAATAAAACGATTCACAATATAAATGTCTAAGAATATTTATATCACATAACACAAACTCAGTCATGTCATAACGGTCATTAATACCTTACTTTAATAAACACAAGTTAGGTAGGTATAGATAGATACAGGCAAAACTGCCCAGACTGCTAATGTACCTAGTGATATCGCTCTTAAAGTTCTATTGACCCCAAAAGTAAACATAAATAAAGATAAGTACATATACTCCATTCATACTAATGTGCTCGTTACGTGTCTATGCTTATGCGGTGAACTTTTATGTTGAATACTAACACAATAACATGTAACTCTAACTTGTACGGAATTCATTACATTACACTGTAGAAGTCATCAAATTAATTCTTTGATTATATCATCACATTAAATGTAGTCAAAAAAACAATACCTACGTAAGATGGAATAGTAATCGATGAAAAGAGAATCCATAGACAAAGCAAATTAGTTTAACGAGCATTGAAGCGTCATACAAACAGAACCAAGGCGGAATGTCGTTGCATTTTAAATTTAGAACATCCGAGACGGTTTACTACGCATATTAGTTATTCGTAACTGCTAGCTAAGGATGTTAACCACAGATTACACATTAATCTTTGATATTTATTATGATTGCTTGATTTTAATTCTTGTAAATCAGTCTACAAGAACACCTGTTTCAAAAGACAATTTATTTTGGATATCCTCGCATAAATTAATTAATATCTACAAAAAATATGGCTGATTAATTTGTCTAATGGAATATCTATTACTAATACAAAATAGATTTTTGTGTAGTAGATAGATGACCCAAATGTTAATAGGTGCAAACTTTCAATTTAAATGCAATATTGGTGACTAAGCGACATAGGTACAATTAATGCAAAAATTTGCAAATGTAGGTATGTATTAACGTATGTTTGACTTGAAATCTTAAAATAACATGTAAATTAATTAGCTAGTCACTAGTTCACAAATACATTATTCATGTCCACATTTTATCCTTGAAAACAATATTATTATTTCGCACATGTTTACAAGATGGCAGCCCTGTAGTCGAGTTTAAAATAAACAGGCGAGTTCGGCGGCCGTGTCGGTCGGCAAGCGAGCTGACTCATCCCGATTCTAATGTCCGTAGTCTGCAGTCGCAACAGAGCACAGACGCTCGCGACTGTCGCGAACTGTCTCCGTCTGAACAAGGCACTTATTGGAGTTCAACAAATTAGTGATGTTCCAGATTTAAATGATGATTTTGTTTTCACCGTAAAGCCCTTAATGCCTGTTTTTACTTACACTAAGCGACACCTAAATCTAATCTATTATTCTTAAGAGAATAGATTTGACATTTTGTATTCTTGTTTGTTACGCTTTTACGCTAAAACGGCTGAACGGATTTGGATGAAATTTGGCACATGGGTAGACAGTGACCTGGTTTAGTAGGTACATAAGATACTTCTAATCCCGATATTCCCACGAAACTTATGCGGGTGAAATTGCGGGGCGCAGCTAGTGTTTTATAAACAAAAGAGCAATGTTGGATTTTCAACGCTAGGCTTAGCGCCGAGGGTTGAAAATCCAACATGCTATAATATTTAGGCATGACATTTAGGTATCGTCTAATGTTAGTGTTAGTGAACGGACATTTCTGCCAAAGTTGCCTTAAAAAAGTGACTGAATTCGATAAAATGTGATACGGTATGTAATTCCATATGAACTTATCTCTAGAATAAGAATTAAATATTAGTTTAAAAATCTGAAACAAGATATTTGTTAAACCGTGCACCACTTAGTCGCTACAGACCAGCACGGCAACCTACTTCAATCTGTCAAATTTCTTTAATAGATTTTCAACTTTATCAATAAAGTGTAAGGTTCTAAGTTGATTGGGAAAATTTGACAGTTTTGGGTCGGTTGACGCTGGCGTCTATACCTGAATGGTATTTAGAAACCAAGGTAGGTAGCAGTCAGTCAGTAAGTTTGCAACATCAAAACTGTTCACCAAAGTTTCAGCGCATAATCTCAATAAGGTACTTTATTACTAACGTAGATAAGTACCATATCCATTCTATCTATTTCAAGTGTTGCTAGCCCTAATAGCACAGAATTTATCGCCATTTGAACTTCCTTGAACCACACTAGCGGATAGCATTTGCGCTATAAACAGATTACTACTTTGTAAAATGTTTATAAACTGCAGACTAACAGACTTTACTACAGTTGGCAAAGCAAGATGAATAGTTCGTCTGCATTTAAAAATAAATTATCATAGACCCAATCGTTGATAGTAATTGATTAATAATAAACTTTAGAATTCATAATAATAGCCTATGGATGAATCAGCTATCTAATTACGCAACATATTTTCGTAAACGATAAAGACAAATCTGTTTCATTTTGACAGTTCAACAACATTCATTGCGTTATTTACGTTGCTCTGCAGTTTTTTTTTCGAACTTACGGAGCAATGGATTAGCAATCTGTTTCAAAACGATTCAAATTCGGATTGATTTTGCATAACGTAATTAGGGTACTGGTCTAAGTGGTAGTCCGCGAAATTCAAATTATATTACGTTATTTTAGGGGTCAGTCTCAGGTCGTCTCTTGATCAAATTATTGGGTCCCCAACTCCCCACCTATGAAATTGGCGTTTTTTTTTCACAAATAGAGAACCTCGTCACTTCTATGATTTAAAATATTCATCAATTGCTTGATATTATATCGAATAATGACCATCATAGACAACTACCAATAAGTAGTAAAAAAACCTTATTATTTATAGTTTTCTAAACATAAAAAAATCCTTAAAAATGACTCCTCTTTTTGTTAACATAAATGACCACTACCTATATGTTTTAAAACTTAGCCAAAACTTATTGTTATCTTAGTTTTTAAACATAAGTGCATACATTTTAAAGCTGCGGTTATTAAATTATGAAAATATTAGTATGAAAAATGCAACTTCTTTAAAATTCTCCATACAAAACGCCAATTTCATAGGTGGGACCCAATATTATTCGCGACTATAACAATTACCTATGTATTTACAGAATTATAATCATTAGAATCATTTAAACATCCCTCTAAATTATATTTGTTCTCAAATTTCATAATTTCATGAACAAGTCAATAATTTAATGGAAACTTAAGAAAATGATTCAATTTGACGTAGATTAGGCTTATTACGTAAAGATTCTGATAGAATTTAATAAAAATTGTCAAAAAAGACACAAAATCGTAACAGAACAATGCTTAAATAAATTATAGATATACAAGGTGTTTTTTTTTAATATCCCTTAACTGTAAGGTATGAATGACACCATATCAAAGAGACAACTGGCATTTTTTTTTTTTCATTCAACATAATTCGACAGTCACGACGATGCCGATGTATGTAAAAAAACCCAAGTGAAAAGTAAAAATAAAAACAAATAAAAAATTCAGACTATTTTTGTTCATAAAAAGAAACATAACAACGTCGCCTTTTATTAGCTTTAAATATGAATGATTGGTTTGAATGAAAATGATTTACTCGTACTTATCAATGAAACTTAGATACACACATCGAGAGCCTAGTGGTAGGTTATCTTAAAAACAAAAAAAACAAAAAATGTGTATGTGTTATTTGATTCTTTGACATGGTTTCATTAATACCCTAGAGTTATGGGATAACTAAAGGAACACGTTGTTATAAGTTCATCACAGACATCACGGTGGCAAATATGACACACCCATCTAATGCATTCAGCTTTTACAGAGGGTGTTATTTGTGATTAATATACAGGGTATTGGGTGCATCGTGTGCCAAATTGAAATGGTCGACTGAAGGGATCATCTGCTATCCTTTCAGACCCCTTAACACCTCTCATGACCTATGGTTTTTTTTAATCGTTTTTATTGTTTTATTAAAAAAAGACCCACATTTTACATTAAAATACATATTTTTTAAAAAGTATAAGGCGTAGACTGAAATTTAATTTAATTTAGATGTGTATTGTTTTAGATTACTTTTAAATGCAAAATTAGTGACTTTAGTCACAAATTTTGGCTAAATTTTTCTATTTTAAATTAGTGACTAACGTCACTAATTTTGTATTTAAAAGTAATCTAATCGATAGCAGATGACCCCTTCAGTCGACCATTTCAATTTGGCACACGATGCACCAAACACCCTGTATATTATAACTACTACTACACATAGAATAGATAAAAGTGCTAAGTCCGGAGTACCTGATCCGGATCCGGACCCTAAGGCCCTTAGAGCCTAGTCTTTATTAATGCACTTAGCTATCTATAAGTACACTAATGTCTTATAGGTACCATAGAAGAAGTTCATATCTATACACCGTAAGGACTATTTCTGCTTGCAGCGCTCGGCCGCTATAAAATATATTAAATATGAGGTTCTTCGATATTACCTATAACAGCCAAGTAATTAATTACTTTACTAAGGAAACCCACAGGCAGGTAGCCGTTTCGCTCAGTGACTCAGTAGAACCTACATATGTAGATTAAATTATTCTTCATCTCTTTTATTGTAAGTATATATGGTTTCCTGTACAATGAATAGGTATTATAATCTGCTTTTTGCAACTGCGTTTTTTATCGGTGCATAGCTTATATGTAAGCCTTCTCAGAAATTATATGTGTTAGGTGATTTCCCGAAACTGTTCTGTTTCATTACTTTATTTATATACCTACCTAAAAATCAAATTCAAATTAATTTATTTGCAAATATGGATAAACAATGTACAGATGTTTTACGTTCATGTAACAATTATATAACCAGATTGTACCTTTCAAAATATGTGTAGGCAACTGATTCCTGACAATGCATCTCAATGTATAATAGATAATTTAAGAATATATTATTATTATTTTTAAGATATTATAAATTATGATAACTACCGCGATTGCCATACTGGAGATCGACTATGGCAATCGTGGCTAAGAGAAACAGTCGCTAAACGGAAAGAAACAAGGGAACATAACACTAGTTAAGCACTTATTTCTTTCGCTAATATGAATTAGTAAGAACAGAGTATTTAAAACTAACAATAATAGTATGGTGTTATAAATCATGTCACAGCCAAACATTAGATAAGTACTAAAAATAGCACCAATATCCCGAACCACCAACAAGGAAAAACAAATGCCAAACATTTTCTTGGCAACTATTTTACCAATCCTCTATTAAGAGCGGCCAACCCGTCATACTTTTCATACAAACGCTCGTACGTGATTATAGCGTTGTAACACATCTTTATTTGATTTTTTGTAACTAATATGTATCTTGTCCACTATACCTAGGATTCTATGAAAGCAAAATAAAGAAAATTTGAGAAACAAATTCAGTATCTATAAGCCTCCAAAAATCACCTTTTTTGCACAAATTTCACCTGAACTTTGGCCGGTCATAATGTACTCATAAATAGTAAAAGTAAAGAAAACATCTGCATAGAAACCTTGCACATGTAATGGAGATTCTAAATGATAGAAATTTATTTCAAAAGCTTGTAAGGCTTATTACTCAAAAACACGTATTTCCTGAAACAAATTTTTACACACTATTTTTCGTACATTATTATCGCGTTCTCACTAGCTTGTTAGTAGTTCTCACTTGCGCTCGATGAAACAACAAGCTTTTCGAACATGCTCGCGTTGTCGATAGACGGGCCGGGAAGGGCCCTCTTAAGCTGTATCCACGACTTCCTATGTATATTTGTAGTGCCTACATTATATATTTGTGTTATATAGACGTTAACCAGACATTCACATGGCAATGCGAACAGGATAATGTAAGCTTAAAGTCGACAAGTCCAAAGTTTACCTTTTGTATGACTGGTTGAGCCTATTAACTTCTAAGAATAATTTGTCGTGGTTCGTTTGTTAGGGACAAGATATTGGCCTTTTTTTCTACTAAACAGCGACCTAATTAGTGGAAATCTGTTCATTAGTCAGTCCAGTGCTTGCCTGCAAGAAATTGATTTGCCTTGTAGCGATGGAATCCAGTGAAACTGGATCTATATTTGACCATCTTCACAGATGAATACAACTGGTTCCCTCCGCATTTCGGGTGTGAAGCTACAAGTATGCGGCAGGCCTGTCTTGTCGGGCCAATTCACTGATTGTAACGTAGTCAGAAGATATAAGAGTTACGCGATAGAAAGAGAGGCAACTTCTAAATAAATATTATTGTAGGTAATTAGCGCTGTACGGCCTGAATTACACTTTATTGTGTCGTAGCAAGTCACTTTTTATTTAAATGATTTTGCGGAGTGAACCATCAGTATGATCATGTGTGCCAACTGCCAACGTAGGGTACCTTAACACTTTTCAATCCAATCCCGTAGTTGCTTATTGGTCAAATTTCGATCCCGTATTACCTACTGGATCCAAACTTTCAAAGTAAGGGCTAACGCATATTAGGGTCGCGCCGCAACGCACCGCATTGCACAAATCCACCTTCATCTCTTTCGTACATTTTCAAATCTATGAATCAACGCACACTTCCGACGGATCATAATACCGAACTTTTTGTATGAAACTACGTTGTACTGCGGCCTGTTGCGGCTTTATGTGCGGTTGGCTTAAGACCCTGACAAGAGCTAAGCGCGGTCACTGTCGGACTGCATAGAAAAGAAAGAGAACCGCTATGATGCAACGCTTGAAAATTATTGCAAAATATGAAGAAATTATCTATTTACTCAAAAATTTGTTGAGTACATAATCTAAAATAAAAATAAACAACCAAGTTCTACATTCAAATAAGACTTTCTTGTTATTCATTAAATACCAACGTACGTTGATATTTGTAACAGATATTTTGGATTGGAACTCAAGGTAAAAGGTTAGTTTACCGTTAATTAGGATCTAGATTTTTTTTCAAAAACTGTTGATTTCAAACGTTTTCAAACTTAGTTCTGAGAAATATGTTCAAGATTAACATTATATTTTTCCGCTACCACAAACTATCAATAAAAAAGATATCAATATTTAGAGCCTTATTAAATACCAAGCCGATATCTTGACCATTTGTTTAGGACCAATAAATACGTCAGTAAACAAAGTCCAATCGACCACAAATTGATTTGCAATACATAGGTATCAGATTAGATTGCATCCAGAAATAATCCTGAAGATTATAATCTTAAGCCTGTACGTGACTACAAAAAACTAGCAAGATATGATCTTGAAGTGTCAATAATGAGCATTTAATTGTTTGATCAAAATCATAATTTTCGTGGCATACCTTCAAAGATTTAAATCGATTTATGCCAGGAAAATTATGATTTTGATCAAAAAGTTACTTACATTAAATTATGATTGTAATTTGATCCATTATCTATAATATGTATTTATAATAAAAATACCTGTGCCTAAAGGTACCTAATAAGAATGCTACTTAAATTTTGTAACGAAGAAGAAAACGCGAAAAAGGAGACTGAAACGATTACATACAATCTTGGGCCTGGTTGTAAAAAGATGAAAGTGGTGTCAATTAATAGCTTATATATTATCAGCCTTTCACTGAAAATTCTGAGGATTTTGTCAATCTGAGAACAGAGATAAAAGAGATTATGTAAAAGTGAGGTTATGTTACAATCTTTGACTAACAGCTGATTCCTGAAGTGCAAAATATGTGCTTTTGCACTAATAGTTATTATATTTAATAGGACATATTTGATAAATCATATGAATGAACGTCAATGACTTCAGTCCTACCTACCTATGTAGGTAACAGGTATGGAGTTACGGAAAGGATGTCTAAAATAAAATAAAAAAATTAAGTATTATAGTGTTTTATTCGTCTTCAATTATAATTGAAATGTCGTCTAGGAATTGTGCTGGTGGTGCTATATGATCGTGGTACCTAGCCCAGCTAAGATACCATATAATGCAGATTATATGAGCGCAGTAGGTAGCCTACAGTTCGTCTCCCTACAATACAATTTACAGTAATGCATTACTATAGCCTCCCTTCCTGTACGAGAGCCATTGCCGAATCACTGACAGAATTGTTTCATCGGGTAAGGGTCGTCGACCCAGTGTATTGCAGTGATCAGTTGTTGTCCCACAATTCACACAGCGATCCATAGTTTCACTGTTTTTTCTATTCCGTGGTTTCAACAATATCCAATACACAATCCGGCGGTAAAATCCAAAATAACAATTCCAAGTCAAACGTGTGAGCAATCTTCGGTGTCCAGTGTGAAAGCAAGGGTCGTACGAGGTAGACAGGGTCGGAATCCGTAAAATACAAAGCAAAGGTCGTGAAAAATGAAGAACAATTGGGAAAGCACTCAAAACGCATCGGAAAACACGAAACGAGTAAGCAAACGAGATTATTAGAGCAGTTGGCAACCACAGACTACATAGGAATACTACGTTGGCAACTGTCTAGTGTCCGTGTCAGTCAGCTGTCATGCCAGTGACATAGACTAAAAATAGAAAACTAATTTTAATCGATATGAAATCGATAATCATTAATATTGTTTTTTCAGTAATTAATTGATATTTTATTTATTAATTTGACTGTAATTATATGCACTATATTGCACATAAGTGTATAAAGTGCATTTAATTACTTTAAGTTAATTATTTAGTGCAAAGGTTTTATTTTCGTAACTGTGTAATCGATTACTCAATCGGTAATCTCACGAAAACTATCTTTTCCATATTTCTCCGCTTCCAGATTGAGAATTGAGGTGATTTTTCATATTCTAAGATAGAAAAATATGACTAATTTTTTAGATCATATCTTAACTTATTACATTTAGGCCCACCGTTTTCCATCTCCTTTAATGTAGTTGCAATTTCGAATAAAAAGTCGCTCGGAACGTTTACGTCACGCGATCTTGGTACGGCCTTATTTGTATTTTTTTTTGGGTTTATAATTATCAAATAACTTCTCCGAGGAGAAGAGCGTGTCAGACTCTTTCTGACTAAAACCCACCCGTGTTCCTTCAGTTGCCTGTAGGTATGTTGCTAGGGGCCACGGTATCCCTGATCACTTTCTTTGAGCTGCAATATTACCTAGTAACAACTGCAACTTACCATAATGTAACATTGATACATTACATAACATCTCGCCTGTATTTCCCCGAATAGTCAGGCAGAGGTGCACCTATAGTACACCCACATTTTAATGGGGGTTGACCTTATTGTCACCAATCGGGCACAAATCCAGACTCCGTGCTGCTACTGAGAAATTCCAAATGGAAAACCCAATAACACTGCCCGACACGGCGGGAATCGACCCCGGGACCCCGTGCTCAGCAGTTGCACTTACGACCACTAGACCAACGAGGCAGTCGCACAACACACGAGGTGGACATTCAAACAAACTGAACATTCCCATAATATCCATTCAGAACTTTATTTGCATCATAACTCCATGTCTGACCTCAATTGTTAAGACATTTCAGTTTTTAATATCTTCCGCAGGCATATTTCGTAAGCACATTTGGCCAAGCTGGGCCACAGCGGGCCACATATGCTCAGTGATAATTACGACTAACACTTCATACTCCATTAGTTAAGAGATTATTAACGGCTTCAAATATGAATTATTATAACGTTTAACTTGAAGGAATGCATAACCGAGTGCTCTGTTTAATGAGATGTAACGTCACAAATGCTTAAGAATATGCCCGCAATTTTAATGGTTAAATACTGTCCTACTTACAAGTTAGGTAAATTCTGGAAAAGTTCTGTTAGGCCAGAATACCTAATATTTCAATGTCTGGAATTCTATCTGATACTTTATCAGCAAGCCAAATCTGAAAGATTTTGAAAATAATTCCAATGTTTGCAGAATTCGTCTGATCGACAACGTTAATATGAATATTGTTGAATTGTGATAATGAATGGCATTGAGATTGCAATTTCTGGAAGTAAAATTAAAGGAAAATTTGCAAAAAATAAATCTAGTTGTGAACCTACCTCTACCTATACATTCCATGTAAAATTAACAAGGATGTCATAATTCCAAGTATCATGAATGAAACCACAGATAATGCGATACTATTCTAGACACTCGCACCTACGTAATACCTTTGTTTTAGTTCGGTAGGTAGTTTGCAATACGAAAGTAAGTTATCGTAATACGACTTCAATGCACCGATTTCCAAGAATTGCAAATTGCAACTAATATGGTGGTGATTTTACAGTGGAGGTATTTTTTTTTCCACGACAGAAGCAAAGTTTTGTTTTTGCATTTCATTTCACAACTGAAAACGTTGCGTACTTACAAATTAATGGTGCAGCATTATTTATATTCTCCAACTAAATATATATCTACTGATTGCTCATCGATCCAGGATGATTCAGTCTTGCTTCAATTATTGTTTCTACGGGCATAACCTTCGTAACAAAAGAATTAGGCTGTTCTTGAACCCTGCTGGCAATGTTTGTACTTAAAACATTATTTTAAGACCTTTTCTCTTCCAGCACCGCACTCCTAGGCCTCAAGTCTGCTATTAAAATAGTGTCACAATGGTCTATCATTTATATTTTCATAATTGTTGATTTTGACAAGTTTGGTAATCTACTAATAATATATTGGCGTCATTATGACTTTCCAATAGTCAGCCACTGACACTCCATTGAAAGAAATGGCATCTATTGGTAATCTCGTACATAATGACAAATTAATGACTGACTTAGGCGGTAATCTGCTAAAATGTTGACAGTTCCTTTGATCAGTGACCTACCATTAGAACGTCATTGTGCAGTCATTGATTTTAATTCGTTACGAGTATCGTGTTTGTGGAATACAATGATCAACCAATGATCGACCATTATGAATTTAGCAGATTACGCACTTTTAGCAAAATGACAATGGGATCGTGTTGGTATAAAAATAGCAGACTTGGGTCCCTGTTTGATTGCAAACATTAAAAACTCTATAAAAAAACACACGCTAGGCAGAGACAACGTATCCTCTATAAATAGGCACTGAGTGAGGTCGTGACGAGTGTTTCTGCTAGCTGATACTTACACATTCGCGGACGTCCGCCTCACCTTGAAGTTCAAGAATCACCCATTTATTTCAAGCAAGCATCTTGTTTCCGTGTCTTCGTGACATGTGTCATTATATCGAGTGAGCTCTTAAGAAATCAAGTAATGACACTGATAACTCAACATTGTTATTCAACATTGTTTTTTTCTTTAGGTCTTGATGGCCCAGTGTTTAAGGCCTCGCCTCTCATCCGCGAGGTAGTGGGTTCAAATCCGGGCAAGTACCAATGTGACTGTTTCGATTATATGTGATTTTGTTCTCTTATATGTGTTTACCTTGGACATTACCGACATCGGTGAAGGAACATCAAACAACATCCATCTATACAACGTGTTAATTTTGATATCTCATAACTCTTGAGATCGTCAAAGAATTAACTAGCATTTAAATGATTTATCTATTTTTTTTTAAGATAACTTTCCACTAGACTCGATGTGTGTATCTAAGTTTCATTGAAAAGTACGAGTAAATCCTTTTCATTCAAACCAATCATTCATAGTTTTAAAGCTAAGAAAATGCGACGTTGTCATATTTTCTTTTTTTTAAGTTATTTTTTATATTTCACCTAATGGATTTTACAAAAAAAAGAAAAAAATCTAATCGTTAAAACTATAATCGTGACTGTCGAATTATTCTGAATTAACAATGAGAAAAAAAAATACATGCCAGTTGATGGTTTGATAAGGTCTCATTCATTTCATACCTTAGAGTTATGGGATGTAAAAAAAAACACCTTGTGTATCTATATACTAATAATAAACCTGAAGTTTGTTTTTTGTTTGTTTGTTTGTTTGAACGTGCTAATCTCTGGAACTACGAGGCGGATTCGTAAAAATATTTTTGCATGTCATAGCCCAATTCGTGTGGAAGGCTATAGTTTATTTAACATCCAAAAAGGAAACAAAGTCTGAAAGAACGCTAAGCGAAAACGAAATATTGCGCGGGCGGGCGATGCGATGCGACGCGGTGTGTCAGGGGCAACAAGAAATTTCACGTAACGAAGACTAGGCAAGCAGAAGCTAGTAGTGAGATCCCGTGAAACCCGTCTTGATTCGTGGATCAATGCTCGTGGTACCTTCTTTGTATGAGAAGAGTGCAGTGGGACAATTTGCCCACGCTCGCACAGACTGGGATTTTATCGGGCACCGGATTTTCAACTCTCGATGTAGAGCTGAGCGTTGCGAATCAAACGTGCTAGGACGCACTCTCAAAGCCAGCGCGTTGAAAAAACACACTGTTGGATTTTCCACTCTTGGCGCTAAGCAGATTCCTTAATAAAACTGAAAGAGATGATGTTGATTTGTATTATCAAGACATTACTTTATCAACAATACAGGGCACAACATTACAGTAGATCAAAGATAAATGCAGATAGATAAGACCATTTGCGTGTAACATTTATGTTTATCTGATCATCTCAGGACTTTCCTTATTGAGATAAAGAATTGCAACTATGAAAGTAGCTTATCTGTTTGAGTACCACACGTACGTATAGAGGCTGACAATTTCCTTGTAAGCTTGGATGGAGTGATTCTTCCCGTCATAGACTGTCATACTGAAAAAAATCCTTTTAATCAGTCATTAAAAAAAAACATGCGGAGCAGTCTTTGAGGACTGCCGATAGAAGTGAAAACGTGCGGTGACGATGACGCGAGTTTCACGCTTTTTGTTCACCAAAAAGTACACATACACAGTATACATACAGCTCATGGAAAGCGTTCGGTGACGATGACGCGAGTTCCATGATTTATGTTCACCCAAAAAGTGCTCAACGCGCCTAAAGAAGTTTTCACTTCAAAAACAACTTCCTTTACAACAGACGCTGTAGACAATGCCGATGCGTATGTATAATGAAAAGTATTTTTCACGAATCGGTTATGGCTTTGAAGTTTTCACAGGGAAAGTTGTTCAGTTGACGGTGATCCATGCGTCATGTTTGTGAATCTCTTAGCTGCCACGGCTTATTTTAATTTGTTTTAATTTTGGAATTGTTTTTACCTTTTTATTACGGACGTCTTTCTATGATATTTCACGTCGTTCTCACGTTTATAATTTCAACATGAATAATGTAACCAATATTTTGTAAAAATATTTTGATTTATATGAGTGTCCGTGGAGTTTTTTGCCCGTTCTTCTCCTTAGGAACCTACTACGCTTTGGAATGGGCAACTAGCTTCATATTTCTGACTGACTGAGCCCTTGACAATTCAAAAGTGCCTGTAATTGGTTTATTTGAAATTAATGCTTTGAGTTTGAGAGTCTGGTGACCATCTCTCTGTGTATTTTCTATTTAAAATTCGCATAAAGAAAATAACTTCGGAATAGGTCTACAGAACTGCTCCTCTAAGTTGTTTTGATATTGGCTTTTGAGTTTGAACAAAAGCAGACTTCGAAGACCACTTTTCAATTCAAGTTTGCTTACATTCTTACGTCACAACGACATTGCTCTCTGACGTCTCTACTCTTATAGGCAGTGGCCTATAAGAGTGCTACTTTGTAATTGCAATGTCGTTATTATAATGTTGTTGTTGTTGTTGTTGTTGTAATTAATGTGGTTATTGCTATTTTTTTCACATTTGCAATCACAATATTGTTTTTTCTGAGGTCGTCCGGCGACCTTAACATTTGACTCATCTTTACACAAGGCGACTGTGAGAGTATTATATTTAACTACAAGGTATGTACAGTCACCCTCAAAAACATATACAAGGTTATTGGTTATATGTCGGCAATCCATTAAGGGGATGTAGGAGAGGTCATTTACAACCAAATGACCCCTTTTGACTCCTATCCAAATGTCAAAAAATTTCGAGTCATTTATCGTTTTATATTTTTATTTCTTTCATTTTAAAATATAAAATTACTCGAAAATGGTTGACATTGGCATAGGGGTTATAAGGGGTTATTTGGTTGCAAATGACTTCTCCTACGTCCCCCTTAACGGATAGCGGACATTATAAACAATAACCCTGTATACATATATAGGTAGTTACACACGGCTACATATATCAAGCTATATATTTCCAGTATAAGCTAACCTCTCATTACATGGAAATACTATACAATGCGAGATCAGCGTATACTGGACATCTGATAGGTAGCCGTGTGTACACCGACAAGAATTCAAAGATTACTTTACAGTCTATGGAACTAATCCATAATATTGTATAAATGTAGTCACAAAACATTCGTATTTAATTAATTTAGTAACACATTGATACAGTATTATCCCGGCTGGCATTTGTAGATGTTTGTCAGTCTTTAGGTACGGGTAGTCTAAAGCCCGAAAGTCTACAACCAGTCTTACCAGGGGGTATCTTGTTACCCAGTAACTGGGTTGTGGAGATCAGATAGGCAGTCGCGAGTATTCATCTGCATCCGGTTAGACTGGAAGCCGACTCCAACACACTTGGGAAAAGGCTAGGCAGATTGATTGATACAGTCAAAACTCAAACTTAAAGCATATATTTCAAGTAAACCATTTACTGGCACTTTTGAACTGTCAAAGAGTCAGTCAGTTAGTCAGAAAGTTGAAGCTAGTTGCCCATTCCAAAACGTAGATCTCTATGGAGAAGAACGGGCAAGAAACTCCAAGGACACTCTTTTAAATATAGAAATTACAAAATCCTGGGTACATTACTCTTGTTGATTCTATATGTGAGAACAATGTAAAAAAAAAATATAAAAATCAAAAACGATTAAAAATAAGCCCTGGCAGATAAGAGATGACCAGTCTCAACTGACGGCGCCCGTTCACGAACAGTTCAGTATTATGGAACACAAATTGATAACAATCAAATGAGTTCTTATCTTTTGAAGCTGACTGTAGTTTCATATATAATCTTTAAAATCCAAGTGTTTAGAGTAAAGGCACCGTATTATCTGTTACTGAAGGCCGATTCGAAGGTTGTAACATCGCGTGTTTGGCTGACCTGAGAATATCTTGTTCTTTCTATATTGATGCCTTTAGGCCTCTGCAAATGACCCACATGTTGATTCTAGAGTAAGCAACCTGTTACATTTTGTTAACCCCGTTTACTTCTTTCCTTCTTGATATATTATAATGAGTTATATGTATTTATATCGTCTGCATGTAATGCAGCAGCTGCGGCTTTTTGCCTTCTATAATCATAATTTTATTAATGTTGTATTTTCGCTGTTTGATCTTATGGCCTATAAAATCCACATCTTCCAAATAAGTGATGGACCTACTGTACCTACAATGTGGAACTTTTTGCTCATAATAAGATTTTTCCATAATTTTCCTCATAAATAATATAATAATAATCTTGGTCTCTATCTCTACAACTGCATTACACAATGATACTATGCATCTTTGCGACAAGATCTCAAAGAACAAGACAATATAAAAACCACAACTTCGTCCCTACGTCAAGTCTTATCCTACAATCACAGACTGGACCATCTCTTAACCATCGTCGCCATCACAAACCGTCCCTCCGTTTCGTAGAATGCGATCAATCAACAGACTATCACTATTATCTATAACCTCAAGGACATCTGCATGAGTCAGGGGGCTACTTATCTCTGTTTTGACAACTACACGAAATGGCTGTGATTTGTAGATCAGTAGCTATTGTATTATATTATGTGTTCGGTAAGGCCGTTTGTGTGATTAGAATGTTGGCCGTAAGATTGTTTTGACGGTTATAACTTGCTAAGGCTTGTACAAATAAAATATACATTGAGATAGTTAAAGATGCCTTGAAAGTTTTTTAAGTTACGGTATTTCCCTTTAACTTCGAACTAAGCATAATTTTCTTTTATGTTTCAAAGGAATGTAATGATCCAACCAGCTATTTAATTACGCAACACATTTTCGTAAACCATTATGACAAATTTGTTTCATTTTGACAGTTCAACAATATTCATTGCGTTATTTACGTTGTTGAGCAGATTTTTTTTTTCGAACTTATGTAGCAATGGATTAGCAATTTGTTTCAAAAAGATTCAAATTCAGATTGATCGTGCTACGTAATTAGGGTACTGAATGTTTGATGGGCCAAAGCGATAGAGAAAGACGGTCTTGATATTGTGTATCATTTTATTTACATAGTTGGAAATTAATTATCCATGATCCTTCATCTCAAATAAATAATTGAAGAGCAAGAAAAACTCAACATATTATAAGTTAATAAGAATCGAGATGCGAATACTCGCAGCAGAGGAATGGTCGATGTGGCGAAGAAAGGTCTATGTCCGTTTTTCTGCTGAAATGCTGATTATGACTAGAAGTTAGAGTCTAACTTATGCAAAGTCTGCTCTCTACCATTTCAGAACCATTTGTTGTAATAAACGATCATTACTAAGTAGATAGTTATCATAAATCCGTGCCATTAGTGGTGTGACCTTCTGCGCTAATTATATATGGCGGGCTGACATTACTTTCGTTGCGTGTTGCTGGTCATTTGTTACGTGAAATACTTCACTATTTTCGTGACTTGTTGTTTATGGTGATGGTTATTGTCCTGATAATGTATAGGTTGTACTTGACTAACATTTTTCGTGCAAGTAAATCATCTACACACGGCGATAATTTGAAAGCACAGCATGACTATCGCTGTGATTCTGTCGTCCGTGAAGATGGCGCCTTATGGTCTTATATAACAGTGTTGACACTGTTGACTGAGATTTTCCTGAGAAGCTTTGGTCGTCCACATAATATTCAAGAATTTTGCAATCCTGACTTTGGCGTTTGACCTTTCAAAAGATCTGTTAAAATAATTTTTCTTCTTCTACAAATTCTTGTTATATTTTTAAAATGTCAAGGTCTACTACTTACGATTTTTTAAATGAACAAGTCTTTGTTCTTGTTTCATTTCTAAACTTATATGTGTGTGAATGTTTAGGTACTCATATGTCTTATTATAATGATTCCAGGCTCAACAGACGTGGACATCCCGTCATCGTTGCTACACACCATGCAGAATCAGATGCAGAGCAAGGGTGGCTACGAGATGGCGTACGGCGTTAAGGTGATTATCGAATTCTGCTTAAACTTTATAGTGGTTTATACCCACAACAGGGACATAAGCCAGTGAGTTTGATAAACCAAGAGTTGTCACTATCCAAAACTAAGTACGCTGGAGAACGTGCTCACTTTTACGCGCCTATCATACCTATCACTATTTCGTAGATTTCGTACTACTGCTAACTACAGACGTTCAGTCGTCCACTAGCATTTAGCTTATAAGTACGGCGGGGAAACGATATAGCCATTCAGTAAAGTTAGTAGAGGGAGTAACTGTTCAGGAAAATACAATTGCGGAATCTATCTGTTTTGAAATCGAAAAAAAAAGGTATGAACTTATAGAAACATCTCAACTCCTCAGACCGAGACTTAGCGCTGCGAACAATACGGTGAAGCAAGCCAAACTACACGTGCATACTCGTACACGCTCACACGCACACATTTACAACCACTTACAATCAAATAACAATCAAACTACACCTCACTAAGTGCACACATGCTTACGAAACCGGCTTCACGCCTCTGTTGTCGCTTTGTCTTGGTTTATTATTTGGTCAGAGCTCAACTCAAATATTTAATATCCATGATTGATTACAAATTGACTTGATCGATTCTAAAATCTTTTTGTTATGAGACTACAAATTGATGTTTAGCTTTAGACTTCATCACATTTTTTTAATCCACGATTGGAGGTGCTGGCCAAGAGCTACCTTGGCCTGCATATCACCTGATGGTAAGTTATGATCAGGCCGAAAGTGCAAGCGAGCTTCACCCGGAATCCTCAACCACAGAGGAACTGGCTATCTTACCTCTAACTGCCGAAACATAACAATGCTGTTAACATTGTTGTTATGGCGACAGGGTAGCCAGGCGGACTTAGAACAAGCCCTACCACCAAGCAAACCGAGCAGAATATTTTGCCCCAACTGGGAATCGAACCCGGAATCTCTGGTTCTGAGACAAGTGGTCTAACCTCTAGACCACAGAGGCGGTCATGAGTTTTAGACAGCTAATTAGCTATGTTAAATTGTTATTTCAAAACATTAAAACCAACCTTGAAGGTGGTATGCTCTGTGTTTCTATAAGATCGTGCCTGGCCACGAGATAGTCATTGTCAATCACAAGTAAATGTTACCTTGGGTCAGATCCTGTAGTAGCTATTCAGTGTACGAACTCAAAATACTGACCGTTCTTGTAGTTCGAAATAAAGGTCATCTGACAGAACACATCACGTCCTATTGGCTAGATAGCCAACCTGTTATGTTAAGATTCCACGTAATAGGGACGCGATCCTATTATCATCGACAGGGCCCAAATCTAGTCTCTAGTGAGAATTGAGATATTTCTAATGGCATAACCCAATAACACTTGGCCCGACCAGCACAAGTTGCATGACCACCATAGAAACGGGTTTTGTTTTCGGAAGAATAGACAGATTGTGATTGGGAATCTGTAATTTTGTCTATTCTTCCGTCGACAAAACCCGGATTGAGCCCAGAACACCTAGCAGTGACGCTTTTGACCACTAGACAAAGGAGACGGTCGAAGCAATAACTTTGAAATAAGTAAATAATGTAAATGCATCGTCTTCACATATAATTATATAATTAATGTACCTATACAAGATATTGTGAAAACATTTTAAAAGAGTAACGGTGGAGTTTCTTGCCCATTCTTCTCTATACGAAAACTACCGCGACTAGAATCAATTGTTTTTTTTTGTTGTAAATGTTGACGTTCAAAAGTGCCTTTTTGTGCCTAATTGAAATAAATTATTTGACTTTGAAAATATTGCAATCACTGCCATTAGCAATAAAAAAACCTACTTTACTCTTTATGGCAATACTGAAACGGTAGATGTGAAAATATTTAATGCAAATATTATCTTCCTCCTACATAATATATTATGTTTGAGGTCAATGCACTGACTTGTCAAATCGTGGGTTCTTTCTTATGTACTATCGAAGAACTTCATATCTAAGCAGTTTGAAAACAAAAACCCGTGAACACGATGACCACATCTGTTACCGCCCCGGTTCTATAGCGGCTGAGAGCTGCTAGCAAAAATAGTCCTTCCGGTGTACCTATAGATATGAACTTCTTCGATAGTACACACAGCTACATATCAAGCTATACATTTCCAGTATAAGGTGACCGCGCATTGTACGGAAATCCTATACAATGCGAGATCAGCTTATAATGGAAATGTATACCTTGATATGTAGCCGTGTGTACAGTCAGTAAAATTAATTATTAAGCAAATTGACGATTTCCATATATTTGCAGTATTATATAAAGGATTTCTGTCGCGTTGGTCCAGCCAGTGGTAATAAGCGTTACTGCTGAGCATAAGCTGTGCGATTCCCAGGTCGGGCTAAGGCACAAATAACAGAACCTCACTCAAAACTCAAGCATTACTTAAAACTCATTTAAAGCCTTTTGATTGATTGAAACTAGTTTCTCAAGACTTGAGTGAGGTTCGGGATACGGGACTTAGCGTTATTAGGTTTTTCCATCTAGATTCTATAGTATTCTAGAGTTTCTCAGTAGCGGCCCGGAATGTGGATTTGTGCGCGGTTGATGGCAATAGGCTCGCCCCCTATTACATGGGATTAAACATACTTACATACGGAAATTTGTTCCTCTCAAACAGAGCACCTGCCATCTAATCTCTTCACCACCCTTGGTTGATTGGTAGAGAATGCCTAAGGCATTAAGTCCGCCTTTGTACTTTTATTAGTGTGAAAAGTTTAAATAAATAAATAAACTTAAATGGCGAAATGTGGGTGTACTATAGAGGGTACACCTCTGCTTAACCTATCGGGGTTACAGGCGTGATGTTATGTTATGTGAGATGTCAAAGAGTTGCAGGAGGAGCTCGTGGCTAAGTAATAACAGCCGCACAAGTCAATCTTGCCCTGGTTGGGTAGTTGATGGGTGACCATCTTTACATACCAAGACTCCCCCGTACCTCGGAATGCACGTTAAGGCGTTGGTCCCGGCTGTCATTCGTGGATCTTTGACAGTCGTTACGGGTCGTCAGAAGCCCGAAAGTCTGACAACCAAACTTACTAAGGGATATCGTATTACCCAGTTACTGGTTGTGGAGGTCAGACAGGCAGTCGCACCATGTAAAATACTGGTATTCAGCTGCATCCGGTTAGACTGGAAGCCGACCCAAACATAGTTGGGAATAGACAGACATGTCAAAGAATGACAGTTGTGTTATGTACGGACAATTTAATAAAATTACACTTGTTACCTTCATTTCCTTAAAAAAAAAATTTAAGTTATTGACTAAATGACTGTAAAATGTGTCATTTTACTGCAGCTAATTAAAAGTCAGACCATATTCAATTTGCTTAACAAATAATTTCCCTGACTTATACAAATAACTAAACAATATCGTACGTCATTCATTGGAAATAGATGCGAGTTCAAAACCAGACAGTCGAGCTTCAATGAATCATTCATGTCTACAAAGAGCTAAATATTTTATTACTAGTAGTTTAGTTTATTTATATTCAAAGATATCAATAACAATACGGAGTTTAGAATCGTTGAATATTTTGTCACGTTACTGGCTAAATAACTACCTTAGTTTCCTGATATCTTCGAAAAATCTAAGAAATAAGTCTTTCAGTTAGAAGTTAGTGTTCCTAGCTCACCTAAGTGATTGATTTGTTCTTATTTATTTATTTATACTTCAAGCACATAAATGTACAGAGGCGGACTTAATGCCACAGGCATTTTCTACCAGTCAACCTTTGGGTGATGCAGAGACAAACAGCGGTAGGTGCAATAGCGAGAATTGAGGAAAAAAATATTTATTTAAATATAAAGATATACGTACCTATTAAAAACTATAAATATAATAAATACACCTAATTATATATAAATATAAACACAAATAAGACAAACAATGGGAAAACATTACCGTTGTGATGGATACTGCCAGCTTCTTGCGAATGTGCTCGCGAACTTTAATTTTAAAAGATAATCGGTGATTGATTTGTTCTTTCCCACTCATTAGAAAAATCCATTCATTCATTCATTCATTTCTATTCAAGGGCAAATTAAATCAACCATCGAAAATACAATAGATGACGTATATTTAGTAACCTAAGCCGCTTAACTGTTATTAAAGAGTCATAAAGAACCCAGTAAGAAATCGACACGTGTCTCACCTCTCAACGAGGCATCCTCAGGATGACGATTTACTTTTTGCGAACCCGGACAAGACATGTTGCCACGTCAAGCGCCGAACGCAGTTAAGAACAGTTAAGCGGATTAGGTTACTAAATGTAGGTCGTCTATTGTATTTTATATTTTATAATGGATTTCCGCAAAGTCACGCCTGAGTCAATTAACTATCAACCATCGAAATTTTACAGACGTGACAGGTATCGATATCTATAATTATTTTGATTTATCATCACTCGATCATATTCATCATAATCATTATTCCTGCTCTTAGGTACCCCAATTTATGTGTGGTCGGCGCAACATGTCCCTTTCTTCCACACTTCTCTATCAGTCGTCATCTCCGTAGTCACCCCCTTTCTAACCATATCATCTTCCACACAGTCCATCCATCGTTTGTTTGGTCTTCCCCTGCTCATAAAGCGATCGACATTCACACTCAAAACTTTCCTCATTCCTTCACATGACATGCCTTAGTAGCCCCATCGGTATCGATCACCACCGTATTACCTAGAAGTCATATTTGTTAAACGTACATTGCTTGTCGAACTAACGACCTGGGGGCCAACCACCACCTCTTTAAGCAGTATTATTTTGATGTTACTTCAGTGCGAGAAACAAGTGGGTCGAGCTATACAGGACGTCTAGCTACATCTCTTTCCCACGCTCACGTAAGATAAAAATAATACTGCTAAAAGAGGTAGGGCCCCTGTCGAACAAACGACCAGTCCAGCCAATGATTGTCGCACATCTATTTGTTGAACTAATGACATACGAGTACACTCGCCCATATCATGATTATACCTCCGATTCCCACACTGTACTTACCATGAAACTAATTTTATCTTTATTCCAATTTCCAGGTTTATTGATGAGCGCAGGGCGCCTCGAAGGACGCAAGTGATAAAACCGAGTGATCGAATGCACTGTGTGAACATGATCTAAACAGACTCTATTTATTAATGACTACGTTAAGTGTAAGCAGTAAGTTTTGTTGTGTAAATAAGAAAGTAAACCGAATTCAGAACATTAGCAAGTTACCCAAAATTTTTGTTAGATTTATTACTTAGGTACCGTTGTGTGTCGTGACGATTTCATTGACGACTGTCGTTTCTAGCGGGTTATGACCGCAGAAATTAAGTTAATTGACAAATGCGCTGTTGTGATGTGGACGTCAGGTAGGCAGTCGCTCCATGTAAAATAGGTACTGGTATTCAGCTGCATCCGGTCAGACTGGAAGCTGACCCAATAATAAATGGGAAACTGCTAGGCAGATGATAATGACAAATTGATTTCTTAAGATTGCGGTGAACGGTCACAAAAGCTTTTTTTGACTCCTCAATATCAAGTACTAGTGAAAATGACAGTATTCTTCTAGTAAACCGTAGCTTTAATATGAACAGCGCTATGTAATATGCAAGATACGACACTTCTGAAAGGACGACTATCTGACGTCACGACACAGAGCAAGTTAGACCACACTCGTCTACTATTGTTCCTTTATTTCTCTCCTTTTACTATTAAGAACTGTATCGTCAATTATTGCGAAAGGTGATGACGAATGTACCTACATAACTATTATAAATATAGACGCTCCTACAAAGCTCCAGGTAGGACATATTAAAACCATATATTTACTATTTAATGTGTATTTTTCTTTTCATGTTAATTTGGTAAACAAACTTAGCGAGGCTATAGGAAAAATTATGTGTTTAGATGGTTATAATTCGTAGCAACAAATGCTAGTGGTCGCAAGCGCTGCTGTTGAGCATTAGGTCCTGGGTGCGATTCCCAGGTCAGGCAGTGTTATTGGGTTTTCCTTCTGGAATTTCTCAGTAGTAGCCTGGAGCCTGGATTTGTGCCCAGTTGATGGCAATAGACTCGCCCCCTATTACATGGGACTTAAACATAACTGACGAAATGTGGGCCTACTATAGGTACACCTCTGCCTAACCCTTCGCGGTTTACAGGCGTGTGTATTTTCTAGCAGTTTCTAATGTATTATAGGGGTGCCGTTTGCGTTTCTAACAAATAACTTAACCTTCATACCTAATTTCAAGTGTGTGATGCGAAAAATGTGGTTTCATATACATAAGTACTGTTTGTTTACCAAATAAGAGATGTAAGGAAAAACAGCACCCTAATTACAAGCACACGATCAATCACAATGTTTAATTTTGACAGTTCAACAACATTTATTGCGTTGAGGTCCAGTTGAAAACCAGCGCCAGGCACAAGTTGTCTGGCATTTTTGCTGAACTGGGCTTATTTGGCGCAGGCACACATTCCTGCTAGTATCTTACAACGCACTTTTTACACTTTTTTTTTGTATTCTTTCCTTGTATTTTTTTTTCTTTTTACTGTGTGCCACATTTATTTAGCACAGATTAAAAATCTGTGCTAAATAAATGTGTTTTCTATCCTTTCTTTCGTTATTTATGTTGTTGAGAAGGTACATTTTTCGAACATTATGAAGCAATCAACTAAGTATCCTTCAAAATAATTCAGATTGTGATTGATCGTGTGTTACGCAATGAGAATGTTGACTTTACAAAGTTAAACTCAATTAAAGCCTGTCACAGACGTCGCTTTATAATACTTTGCTATTGCTTTTCTTTGCGTAGTTTTAGGTGCGTACTTGAAATATATATTATAGCTCCGTCTGAGGTCACTCGAAGATTACTTACTATGGGAAATATGTCGTAAAATGTCTTGCTATAATATATGTATAAGCTACGTCTGTGGTGGGCTATAATCTATATAAAAGAAATATAAATACCTACTTCCAAACTGTTATTGACTTATGTAATAAAGTGTCTTGTGTACTGTGACTTATAGAATTATATTTACCTATACGTAAATGATGTGCTTACTTAGTCAATTTGAATTTATAATATATACGGTGTTGAAACAGACGAATGAAAATTATTGTATCATCGTTTTGAAGAAACGCGTATGGCATAAACAAAATATTTTGATGAGTCAAATGTTGGAGCAACTATTCATATTGATAACTATATGATTATTGGATTTTATTGCTTAAATTCGAAATGATGATTCAATTATTTTTTCATACTTTTTATAAACCTATAAACCAATAATTATGACTTATATCCCATATACCCTCAATTATTATGTACTATCGAAGAAGTTCATATCTATTCACCGTATGGACTGTTTCTGCTTGCAGCGCTCGGCCGCTATAGAACCGGGGCGGTAACAGATCTGGTCATCGTGTTCACGGGATTTTGTTTTCAAACTGCTTAGATATGAAGTTCTTCGATAGTACCTACCTCTTATTCCTCGAAACATCGCCAAGTATGTTCGGTACTTCCATATAAATAAGCATTACTTACTGAAAGTCTTGAAAACCTGAACTTCAAACATTATAATATAAATCTAAATATTCCTAATTATCATTTAACTTTCGATAGCCTTCTCTAAATGCGCAATTATTAAATATGATTAAAGGTTGTTGAAAGTAGTATGTACCTACCTATCCTAAACCTACTGATATGATACCTAAATGTCGTGAAGATACTATATTTCATACATTATTAGCGAAATTTAAAATGCACGAAATTTAACGCGTGCATTTTTGTGAAAATGTTATTGAATAATCTTAACGTTTATTTTATTCAATATCAACTATTATTCTTGCATTTGATTTATATGTAAATTATTAATTCTGTGGAGAAATAAACCTCTGGTAGGTATAATATTCATCTATTGGCCTTATTTTCCATTTATTTCTTGGATTCACAAGAAAATGTCCTAACAAAAAGTTTCAAATATCTTTTACAGTTTTCCTATAACACCTCACAAAAACTATTACTTACTTACTTTCAAATCGAAAAAAGGCACACTGTCGAATTAAGTATCTATGTAAAACTATTTGGGCATAGATTAGTACATTAGTACACTATTCTGCCGTGCTAAGGAAAGGGGGCGTAACTGGCATTACCTATGATGAAAAAATCGCTGTTTAATTCCCTAAATGAAAAAATTTAGGGACTTGCATTTTTTGTGATGACGACAAAGAAAACAATGCAATTTTAATTGTTGTTAGTTATAGTCCTTTTTTCTTAGCACGCCAGTTTTAATTGATGTGTTGTTTTGGAACTTCTCATATTTAGCTGTAAGTCTAGTTTATAATAATTACTTTTTCTAATCATTAGAGGTTAATAGGTTTAAAGTCAATTTCTCGTCCTGTACCTATTCTTAGTCTTCTTGCCCGAACGGTTTTGGGCAACCGAATGACTGAAACATTGTTCGTCTGGAGACTGAAACTGATAATTATATATTTGTACAAATATACTTACATACAATTTACATATTTACTTAGAACCCGTCAGTGTTGTAGCCAAAAAAGAGTGTCACAGACCTTTGTTTGTTATGATATTTATTTATTTTGCACTGAGCAAATGCAGTCAAATCTATGGATCAAAAAAAAACAAAAAAAAAAAAAAACTGTAATTGCTGTGTTACAAATATATAATCATAACTTTATTTTTACTGAAAACATAGCATAACAACCAATCGACTGCCTCGCTCGATTTGAATAAAATAATAATTTTGTCCTTTTTTTGTTAAAACGACAAAGTATTGTTACAAAACATTGGTTAGTTATACACATGTAGGTATATAAAATAATTTGTAATGTCCATTTAATAACTTGTTCTATATAAAAGAATTACAAAAGTGTTTATTCGTTTTATTCTGCGTATTACTTATTCTTAGACCTACCGCTGTTTAAACTTGAGTCCTGTAAAAATCTTGAGTCAGAAGTTACTTTGTTTTCTAAAAGCAAAGGATTGAATTTTGTAAACAGTGGAAATGTAAGAAAATTAAACACATTCAGTTTTAAAATTCCCGCTCTCGAACATCTACTCAGCGTTCATTATATGCACCACAGAATATAAATACTCTAGGAGGGTTGCACTGTTCGTCCAGTCGCCATTTTGAACTCTAAATATTGTATTGAAACTAAGCTTGACAAGCAATTGTGCCAACATGACGGCAAGGGAAAAGTTATTACAAGTCTGTCAGTGTGTAGTTTGCCAACCAAACTAAATGACATCAAGTTAGCATGTTATTTATCTACATTTTTTGGTACAAGACCTTTTGACAAAAAGCTAATCTTGAATTATGAAAAGTATTATCAAGCTTTTTTACTTTTTCTGTTTGTATTGTTTTTTGATTACCAATACACACAAAGAATAACCGCTGCATAAAAGTGAACAAATATCATAGTTAAGTTTTATCGATTATTAGTCTAGTAGTATCCCTATGTAGTCTGTGTTAGTCCACGCTTTGACTGACAACAGAACTGACACTGCTTTTGAGTATTTATATTCTCTGGACACTGCTAACGGTAGTTACCGGTACCTACATGACGACGCGTCGCCCTAACTTTAATACATTGACCTATTTTATAGTTTAATACAATAAGAATTTATTTAATTGTTTATAAAGTACGTATCTACTTATTAGGTTTCTCATATTCTAAAGTAAGTATCTACTTATTAGGTTTCTCATATTCCAACCTTACATTGCAATATTTCTTTGCAATATTGCTGCATCACCACACCAGGAAAACAGAATTAAGTAGATACTCGTACTTACCAATTATTTTAAGTAATATAAATGTCAATGATAATTACTTAATACTTCATTTACTCAAAATGCTTCTAGCATTATTATTTTTTATACTTTTTTTCGCACTCTTATTCATTATTTATCAGAGGAGGTTGCACAAGTCGTTCGTATCACAGATTAGAATACCAAATAAAGTAGTCATCGTTACCGGTGCTAACACCGGCATTGGCTACGAGACAGCTAAAGAGTTGTCCAGGCGAGCTGGCAGAGTCATCCTCGCCTGCAGAGATCTAAACAAAGCCAAGAAAGCTGCAACTGAAATTCAATCAGAGACGGGATATGACGTCATTGTCAAATATTTGGACTTAGCATCTTTCAAGACAATCGTCGCATTCTCTAAAGACATAATAAACACTGAGGGAAGAGTAGATATTCTAATCAACAACGCAGGCACAGGAGTTCTCGACAACTCTCTTACTGAAGACTGTTTGCCGATAGAAGCACAAGTTAATCACTTCGGTCCATTTTTACTCACTATGTTACTGTTGCCCGTAATGAAAAATTTGCCTGAAACAGCTCGAATTATTAACGTCACGTCAATCATGCACATGTTTGGGACAGTGGAGAATTTGGATAAGCAGGGGAAGACATTCTTAGAACGTAGAAGAGTTTATTCCAATACGAAACTGGCGAACATACTTTTTACGCGGAAGTTAGCAGAAGAAATGTTTTTAAAGAATAACAATATTATTGTGAACTGTTGTCACCCCGGAGCAGTTTACACTGATATATTTCGGAATCAACCAAGAATAATAAAATTCCTCATGAAACTGTTGTTTCTGACGCCGAAACAAGGAGCACAGACTTCAGTATTTCTGGCGGCTCAGGAACTACCCAGGAGGCCCGGGCTACTTACATCGGGTAAATACTACACCAACTGCGAGGAAGATACTCCTTCCAAACGAGCTCATGATCGTGAGGCAGCACAGAAGTTATGGGACTTGTCCCTGAAAGTTTGCTTTAACATGAGACGATAGTAATTTTTGTACTAGATAATAATGACTCACATGCTAACTATTTTAACAACCACTGTTAAAATAGTTAGCATGTGAGACACTGTCAAATCTTTTTAGTTTTCGTTTCATGATTTTTTTTGTGGCAGCTATCAA
Organism: Xanthia togata; assembly: GCA_963853775.1. Lineage (NCBI taxonomy): Eukaryota > Metazoa > Arthropoda > Insecta > Lepidoptera > Noctuidae > Xanthia > Xanthia togata. The sequence continues at coordinate 8,464,165 of OY970811.1, forward strand.
GTTTATTTCACAGTATTTGTTTGTTTGTAGTGTCATTATATCACTCATGTTCTTGTCACGATCTTTGTCAAAGACGTCTTAACGATCCGTATAAAAATCATTCATACGTCGAAAAAAAAAACTCGTTTGTAATAAGACCAATACAAGATATCACTTTAGACCCACCATTGAGACATTGTTGAATTTCGAACTTTGTTCATTGTTCGAATTCGAAGTTTGAAATACAAACAACTATGTGAACTCGTTTTGTAATGAGGCGGATCCTGTGTACTTATTAATATGCTAAAATAACAACTTATCATTTTTGCAAAAAAATACACTCAAATAAATACTACCTATCATTTTGTTTTGTATCAATATCTGGACACCAGACTTTCAGCCTGTTGACTGCAATTTCCTTTGTCCCTCCACTAGTAGCTCCCCTCCCTCTATACTTACCATTGGTAAATACCATTAGTGACCGTAAGTTATGCACACTATAATAATATATTCATTATTTCGGACTACACATATAGTTAGTAACAATGACTTATAAACTATGCTACTAAAACAACTAAAACTGACGTGACCCAACACACGCTGCTACGTGCCCCCGTACCCAGTGCCTTATAAAGGAACTATCTATTTTGTCTAATAATGTTTTTAGGATGCTGTTGGAGATTCCGCGCAACCTACCCATTATTAACGCTGTTCTCTTCCTCATAATAGCATGAAAATCGTCAAAACGGGTTTCCGCGAACAAGAATTGCGAAGCGCTACAGAAGTGTGAAAGCCCCATCAACATCCTAAATCCATTATTACCTGTATTGTACGCGCAGGACGTTATAGGCCATCTGAGTATACTTCACCCATAAGCTGCACGTGTAGAAGGTTTGGCAGTATGCCTTGAAAATACATTACTAAACCGCAACGCCGTCTGCTCCCTCTCTACATATATCAGCATCGTCAGATAGTCGTCCGTGAGTACTTGCCCTAGGTATTTAAACTGTGTGACTCTCTGTAGTGGCTTTTCGCTGTAAAGTCACTGGAGGAACATTATCCAACGAGCTAGGCTTCGATTTGAAAATCCAAAACTCACTTTTCTTGACATTGTGAGACCATGTGACGCAGCATAGGACTCACAAACAGTCAACAACTTCCTGAACGCGCCACTGATTGATGGACTCAGCAAGAGTCTGCGTAGCTGAGATTATTCACCATAATGCCAACAATCGAGCAGCGGAACGTCCGTTGCCCGCCGAGCTTACCAATCAACTGGTTCATGTAAACATTAATCGATATCCGTGACTACCGCCGCCGGACCACCAACTCCAATCGCTTCCATATTTGGTTAATAATAATTAGTACTCAATTGGTGCTAATAACAAAAAAATGGTACCTTAGTAGTTTTCGAGAAAAACAACTTTGAAGGTGGTCACGCTCCCTTCAGCAGGACCACCATGAGCGCTGAAAAAGGGGGCCTGCTACAACTATAAGTATACATATAATTGTACCCATAAATGTGGTTCATTTCGTAAAAAAAACCAGAACTGAAAAATTTGTATTTACCGAGAAATCAACGATGATAACTCGCGCGCTCGTTCAGCAGGAGCACGACTTGGAATGTTGATTCCCAAGGAGCTTGTCGCTTTCCTCAAACCTACATAGATAATTAGTACCCAAAATTCAAAATTAGTACTCAATTCTTTATTGCATTCCATATGTATTACATAGATGGTATAAAAAAGTAAAAGATCAATATGGACCCTAAGGCACCTATCCCACTTTTGATTCATTTTGTGTTCAGACGTTTCACTTCGAGTGCAAGATGCCAAATGAAAAGCAATAGTGACACCGCGTCCCGTTTAAAAGCGATCGTCGCGCGAATACACGATCTTTCGAACTTCCGCGGATTCGCCCGCGTGGGCCCTAATTCTCTTTTTCTTAAATAAAAGTAGCCTTAGGTACTCCTTATAACATCATCTGCCAGTAAAAGTCCCGTCAGCCGTTTCTGAGATTAGCCGGAACAAAGAAACGAAAATTTAAAAAAAAACATATGCATTTAGTAAAAAGCTGTTATTTTAACATTACAAATTGATACTTCAATTTTATTAATTTGTACGTAGTATCTACAGATATGGCGGTTCAATATTTCTTTTATTCTAGGTGCATTGTCTTCACATGCGTGTATACAAGATATAATGTTTTTTTTTTTAAAGAGTAACGGTGGAGTTTCTTGCCCATTCTTCTCCATACGAAAACTACCTTTTGGAATGGGCGACTAGAATCAGTTATTATTATTTTGTGTAAAGTTTGGCGTTCAAAAGTGCCTTTTTTGTGCCTAATTGAAATAAATTATTTGACTTTGACAATAACTGTCACACCCAGATATTCCTCAGATAAAAGTTATCTGACGATTGAAAAATTAGACACTAAAGACAAAAACATGCCTCGCTCGCTTCACATCACAAAACCAGAGCAAGTAACCACCGGACTAAAAGATAGACCAGACTTGCAAGTAGATACCTAGATAACTGAGCTAGACCAAGCGGAAAATAACGAAGGAACAAAGAAACAACAAAAGTCTTTTAATTTTTTTAATAAAATTGAGCTTGCAACAACAGTCAAATCACTTGATAGAAATACATACTATCTATAATGTCAAACAATACAATTTTTACAGAGCACATTGCACAATTTCTGAATTACTTATACATTTTTTCTTAGTTCTAAACTTTCGTAAATTTCTCGTGTATTGCGAACAGGGCTGATTGTGTTGTCGTTACGAGAATTTTATCTTGGAAGCGGTTTCTCATCTTTTTCTGTGCCTGTGCTCCGAATGTGCATCAGAAGGTTTTGTTTTCCCCTTGTATCTTGGTTCATCTGAAAGTTGAAAAATAATATTCAGTGACCTGCTGTAAGTATGACCAGAGGTGCACATTAGCCCTGGATCGTAAGCACTCGAAGTTATGGGGAGAGGCTTTTGCCCAGCAGTGGGATTCCACAGTCTAACAGTAAGGGCCTGCGCTCACTGGCGGACGGCAGGAGAGAGCATCGTGAAGGATTCCTATCCGCCAGCGCACAGACTGTAAAGAAAAATTCTCTGCGATATACCGCGAGCGTCCGCCAGCTTACCGGAGCATCCGCCGGTATGCTGCGGCATCCGCCGAGTAGCCACCGCTAGCCGAGATTTGATTATTCCACTAGTGACTACGCAGTCGAAAAGTTGATTTTGAAAGATTGTGGCCATACCAGCGCATACCGACGCATAACGGCGCATACATCTATGTTCTATGTTATGGGGTTTGGTTTCCGCACTCAGTCCGTCAGGTGGACCATTGTGCGTGGGCCATGGCGGCCGTTTGGGGGGTTATTCCAACCAGCCCACCTCCCTCCAGAAGGCAATTAGGTCTCCTGGTTTGTCTAGAACATCTGTGTATGATCTGGGTGACCCGAGGGTTTCTGTTCTAATCTGGGTAACGCCCGTGCATTCAAAAAGCACGTGCGCAACTGTAAACGATATCCGGCTGTCGAATGACCAAAATGTAAACGAGCAGCTTATGTCGTTTGAAGGGGGCGGTTTGTTATAAGGTTTGGCACAGTAGAAAAACCACAAGCAGCTAATGTAATAGATCCACGTATATTGCACATAAAACACACACACAATATATTTAAAATACACAACAGTAATACAGACAAAGGTTAGAGCTAGATGTAATCCGAATTTAATACTATATTCAGCACGAATTTATACCTCAAGTAGCGAGATGTTTGTAGGAACGAAGTTAAAGCTCAACTGACTAAGAATCTGAGACTTTCTAAGAGAGTACTAGGCAACTAGTACTAGGCAACTACAATTGTAAAATTAGACCCGATACCTTAAGTAGATTTTTACTATAGGGCAAGTAGCGGGTACCACTTGTGCAAACACAATAATTTGCTCCTATACAACAGGGCGGTTCGCTATTCAGGGACGCGACAGAGGGTCGGGGTATAGCTGGGTATTTCCCATTTTGCTATGACGAGGGTGTTTACACGAATGAGGGAGGCAGGGTTGCGCAGGTGCAAGTTATGACATGATAATTACTTCTAGAACAATGGATTACGTAATTATAAACACAGATAGGTATTCTCATGGTTTTAAATAGGTATTCAGGTGGGAAATAGTCTAGTCAGTGTTGTAGTCATAATAAAAACATTGTATTATGACTGACAACGGAGTTATATACCTTTTATTACATAAGGACAGGTAAACAAGAGAAAATAAGGTATTTTTAGTTACCTGTAGACACGGACAAATGCCTAACACATCTTTTAGTTAAGTCGGTGTCTATAGGTACATTGGTTATTGCTAGAGACCTGATTTTGTGTCAGGAATCTTTGATTTTACTAGACTTTCTTGTTCTAACTTGTCGGATCATTTATTCGAAACATTCTATATTAGTTGACATGTTAGAACTGGGCCAAAACTTTCCAGATTTGATGCTACCTACTGGACTTCATGTCCCGACTTGATTAATATCCACACATGATTCGACTTGATACTATTTTAACATGTGCAGATGTACTTACTAACAATAATCAGTTTATTAGGTAGGTATTTAGTGTGCTTCCTTAACATTCCACCCCCTGTAAAAGGGTTCCGCCGCATTACACATGGACGGTGGGAAGCACAATTAATTTAACAATGGGCCGACGCAGGACCCCATTTATTGTTCTTACGTCAGCTACACGGATTATCCCGTCACTTCCGTGATACACATTTTTGACTATTGGTGTTATCTACGATAACCACTACGTCGTTGACACTCACATTTGGTACGTTATTTGTCCACTTTTCTCGACGTTGTAGAGTAGGTAGGTACTCTCGTAGCCACCGAGGCCAGAACATGTCAGCGAGCGCGTTCACACGCCGCCACTGACAGCGGGAGTCGACGTCCTTGATGTCCCGGCGCGAACGGAGTGCTCCCGGACGCAGTGCCAAGGAGTAGGTGGTTCGGCGTCAGGACCACGGGCTGGTTGTGGTCATCGTAGACGTAGGTAGCTGAGAGGCCGGCTATTTATGATGAGCTCGGCCTCTGTGAGGAGGGTGTAAAGGACCTCCTCACGTGGGGCACGCTTCCTGAGCGTACTTCGTAGTGCGTTCTTCACTGAAGCTATTATCCTGGCACAACCTTGTGAGATGGTTGTGAGCTTCCTCTTGATCGCGCTGCTGTAGTTCTTATGTTGGCCGACGCTTACGACATCGGCCGACAACGATGAGCCGTGACGCGTTTCCTACGCGCCCACGACGTGTAGCGCTCGTAGCTGAGTGGCGCCGCACGGTAGGCGTGCGCCGGCGTCGCTGCCGTAGAGTGGACCCGCTGAATGCGCTCCAAGTCCACTTCTGCTGACTCAGCCTCTCGACACACCGGCCTCCGCTCCTGTGGATTACATAAAAACGGGGGGCCGCACAGCCACGCCGTATGGTTCTCGGGCCAAGACGACCTGGTTGCTTTGCCCGCGGGGTCGTCCGCGGAAGGAACCCAGTGCCAGTTGCCTCGGTTCGATAGTCTAGCTAATAAGGCTGGTTGTAAGTCATGCCTTGTAATTGAGACTACTTTTTGTGGGGCTACGCGAGCCCTACCTAACATCGTCACTGATGCTAGGTTACTATCCCGGTAGCCCACTGGGTACGCGACCGCTGCGCATGTTTGTTTGCTTGCGTCGCTAAACATTTGTAAATCTAGATCTAGATCTAGATCTAGATCTAGATCCTTGTCTAGATCTAGCCCATACAACCCTGGTATTTTTGTCTGTTCCAGGCGATGCAGGTTACTAAGCCGAGCGAAACAAGTCTCGGCTTCCTTTTCTTGAAAAGGTGATAATAATAATAGGTCGGGTCCGGTCAAAAGGTTACCGTTATAATTGGTAGGTATTATGTTGTTATCTTTTCGTAACAAACCTACTGCCCACTGTGATTCATCTGGTACACGGTGGTTAGTTTTATCCGGTATTTCTAAGGCCCTTTCATCTGATTGGATTTTACGTACGTTCTCAGAAATACCTATCGCTTCGCTAGATTTAACTGGGTCATGCAGGTCAGGCAGGGAAACTGCCGTACAGTTAATTTGTTCGCCTTTTAAATTGTTATGGCCGAACGGACCATGTATGACCCAACCTAACTCGGTAAGGGAGGCAACTGGTTTACCGGGTTTTCCTTGACGGACGTCCCGGCCTACAACTAGCTGCCAATTGTCCTGCCCGATCAATACTAGCGGTTTGGCGCCCCTCATTTCCACGCATCCAAGGTCGCGGAGGTGGGCATTGTCGTTAAGCATGGCGGTAGAGACGGTTTGAGAAGGCAAATTTAAATCACGTATAGTGCGACATTTAATGTTGTGGCACTGTCCGTTTGGCCCTTTGACCTTTACTTCGACCGCTCGCGACGTTGGGTCGGTGATTTCGTGACCGCCCGCTGTCTTTAATGAAAGGGGTATACTCGGGCCCTCTAAACCAGTAGCAATGGTCTTATCTATTAAGGAGACGGTTGCACCGCCATCCAGTAATGCGTAACAATGACTATTGTTGTCTTTGTCATGACACAATTCTATTGGGATTATTTTTAACAATGCCGAAGCATGCCATTCACCGATGTTTGTTACGGTTTCGGGCTTATCTACCTGCTTATCGCTCGCATTGTTTTGCTTATCGGCGTGCAATAATAGGTGGTGGGAATAACCGCATTTTTTGCATTTATCGGCGCGGCAAAACCTTTTGTTGTGTTTGTTTACTATACATTTGAAACACGTGTTTAATTCTTTTACGATGTTCCATCGCTGTTGAACTGTCATTTTATTAAAGGTGTCGCATTTTTCTATAGTATGTTCACCTTGACAAATGATACATTTCTTAGGTACCGAGCTAGACTCATCACTCTGTGTATTTATCTTATGAGTCAGCTGTGGCCTACTGAATAGTTGACGCGCGGTATTCATGGGTCGTTGACCGAAGACTTGTTTCTGTTGCCTAATTGGGGTTTTAGAAGCACTGTGTTCTATTAAAGATGGCTGTAAATAATACGACGTTGTATGCGTTAATTGTATTAAAAAGTGAGATAAGTATTCTAGGTTAGGTGAGACTCTTAGGTCCACCCCTGCACGTTATCTAACCCCATGGCAAAGTCCCCGTACCGCGCGCGTTGTATAGGAGTTAGCTTGTTTAATAGCTCGCTAACTAGTTGTGGATTGTTAAGATAGCCGTCAGCTTTAATATTTTTAAGTAGGGCTACTACATTTCGCACGGTTGACGAGAACTTTCTAAGCTCGCGGCAGCTCTCCGATATTTTAGGCAGGTCCCTAATCTTTTGTAACGCGCTTTGTAATATTAAAGTTGGGTGACCATATTCTTGATCGAGCGCGTGCATTATGTCGTTGGGATCCGTACCTGAACTTAATAAATCCTCCACTGAGGTTCTAGCTTCGCCGTGTAAAGACGTTCTAAGCCGGGCTAAGTTCTCGTGAACTTTATAACTATACTCTTGAGTGGTATCCCAGTACATATTTTTGTAACATATCCACTCGGATGGATCACCACTAAAATCTGGTAATTCGTACGCCTGTCGCGGTACCGGTCGCGGTCTCCCCATACTGGTTATTGCCTCTGCCAGCCTATCTAACACAGAGTCCCTTTCAACCGAAGACTCCCGCCGTCTTTCTTTAACATCATCTCCGTACTTCAACTGCCGCTGTGAATCCGACTCGGGTATCGAAACGCGAGGTCCACTTGCGGCCGGAGTGGTAAAGACGGGGTTATTGGTCGGTAATCGGGACGTAACTCTCTCGGTAGGCATCGGTGTATACGTCCGTGCTTTAGGTATCGTACTTGAATACGGTACCGGCACGGGTGTACCTAGTATGTGCGACACATTATTACGGTATGTAGTCGGATCAAGCGTACTTACGGTTTGTGAATAACTCACGGTAGGGATCCGGGGCGCGGCCACATCCATGGGCCTGCGCTCCGCAGACGGGGTACATAACACTGCATCCGGTTGACACAACACTGTACTCGATTGCCGTAAAACACTAACTGGATTACGCAACACTGTTTCCTGTTGGCCAACTTGCGGCGTCGTATCTATCCACTGGTCGACCCGCTGTGCTGTACTCGCGTCTGAATTGGAGGCGTCGTCTTCGCTCTCGGTAGCTGCCTCTATCTCGGCAATGTCGGCCTCCACTCTTTTCTTGAGAAGGTTTTCCCTATCCTTAAGGAGGTCTTCGTTGATCTTCGATTTTAACTGGACTAGTTCCTTTTCGGCCTCGTATTCGATTCTTTTTCTCAAGAAATCGACACTCTTGCGGCTATGTGTGGATGAAGCTCTGCTTCGCGGCGATTTCCGGCGATCCATTGATGCCATGGTCGGCGCCACAGACGGCGAACCTGGTCCCCTATTGGACTGCAACCCGGTGTCCGTTGTGATGTCATCCTTTAGCACTTCTTGCTGTTCGGCTAGCTTCCTTAGCTTGCTGCGTGTTGTGATGGAGCCCTGCTGACTCATGATTACTTGGAACCTTATCCGGCTCGAAGGACCAAAATGTAAACGATATCCGGCTGTCGAATGACCAAAATGTAAACGATCAGCTTATGTCGTTTGAAGGGGGCGGTTTGTTTTAAGGTTTGGCACAGTAGAAAAACCACAAGCAGCTAATGTAATAGATCCACGTATATTGCACATAAAACACACACACACAATATATTTAAAATACACAACAGTAATACAGACAAAGGTTAGAGCTAGATGTAATCCGAATTTAATTGAATTTATTTAGCACGAATTTATACCTCAAGTAGCGAGATGTTTGTAGGAACGAAGTTAAAGCTCAACTGACTAAGAATCTGAGACTTTCTAAGAGAGTACTAGGCAACTAGTACTAGGCAACTACAATTGTAAAATTAGACCCGATACCTTAAGTAGATTTTTACTATAGGGCAAGTAGCGGGTACCACTTGTGCAAACACAATAATTTGCTCCTATACAACAGGGCGGTTCGCTATTCAGGGACGCGACAGAGGGTCGGGGTATAGCTGGGTATTTCCCATTTTGCTATGACGAGGGTGTTTACACGAATGAGGGAGGCAGGGTTGCGCAGGTGCAAGTTATGACATGATAATTACTTCTAGAACAATGGATTACGTAATTATAAACACAGATAGGTATTCTCATGGTTTTAAATAGGTATTCAGGTGGGAAATAGTCTAGTCAGTGTTGTAGTCATAATAAAAACATTGTATTATGACTGACAACGGAGTTATATACCTTTTATTACATAAGGACAGGTAAACAAGAGAAAATAAGGTATTTTTAGTTACCTGTAGACACGGACAAATGCCTAACACATCTTTTAGTTAAGTCGGTGTCTATAGGTACATTGGTTATTGCTAGAGACCTGATTTTGTGTCAGGAATCTTTGATTTTACTAGACTTTCTTGTTCTAACTTGTCGGATCATTTATTCGAAACATTCTATATTAGTTGACATGTTAGAACTGGGCCAAAACTTTCCAGATTTGATGCTACCTACTGGACTTCATGTCCCGACTTGATTAATATCCACACATGATTCGACTTGATACTATTTTAACATGTGCAGATGTACTTACTAACAATAATCAGTTTATTAGGTAGGTATTTAGTGTGCTTCCTTAACAGCAACGGTTTCCTCAGCCTCCATGCACGCCCTGCACAGAGGACTGTCCGTTATGCCTATTGTGTGGAAGTGTTTGTTTAGCGAGCAGTGTCCCGTGATGGTCCCTGTCACCAGGCGCAGGCCGTTCCTGTCCAGGCGTAAAAGACGCCTGGTCAGCCTGCTATCCAAGGATGGCATAGCTTCCTTTGACTGCCGGCAGCCCGGTGTCGAGGACCACCATTGCCCTGCTTGTGTGAGGGTGATTTCCTGTAACCACCTACGTATTTGGTTGAAGGGGATGGGTACGACAGGCTCGGGTCCACAGACTGCCGTGCTGGATCCTCGTCTAGCAAGTTCGTCAGCTGCGTCATTACCTAGCGACTCGCTGTGTCCTTTTATCCATTGCAGTGTCACCATGTTGCGGCTAGAGACCGTTATTCGCTCTAATGCCTTATGACATTCTAGTGTTAGCTTTGGGGTATTTTTTTTTTCCTTAATGATTGGAGAACTGAGGCGCTATCGGAGAGTATACGTATGTGTGTATCCAGAACTCTCCTGGCTTCTAGGGCGTGGACCGCATGTATGATTCCCACACACTCCGCCTGATAGACGGTGTTGAACCTTCCCAGCGGTCTGGATATATTTATGTTGAGTTCATGTGAGAAGACTCGACTCCGGTGCCGGAGTCGGTCTTCGAACCGTCGGTGTATACTCTCATTTCTCTACGGCGCATACATATACCGGTGCCTCCCGCCGCGGTATCCTCCAACGTGCTCTTCGATGCTCCAAGATCGATTATAGAGCATTGGATAAGTATTAAATTCAATTGATAAATTTTAAATCCTCTGCCGAACCGTCCGCCAGACTGCGCAGGCCATAAGTAAGCCAGCAGTAGGTAAGTATGGCAGTTGGGTTTTAGAAAAAGTATTGTTTCTGATGGATTCCTTTCATTTTTATTAAGTTATGTCTGTGCTAAATTAACTTACTTCGTGGGCGTCGCGCTAAAATGGCGGGTCTGACACTCGCCATTTTAGCGCGATAGTTTTTATACATCAGAAGAATTAACTCTAACGATTTTTTTTAAGACATTATCGATCCGCTTCGCATGGTTTTTACGATTTGACAAAACATCGAGATTAATTAGTTTTATGTAAATTTAATAATAAACCTTCCGGAATAAATTCTCTAAGCGATGGTGAAAAACCTCATCAAAATCTGTTGCATGGTTTAGAAGAACAACGCGGACATACATACAAACACGAAAAGCGACTGAAGTATAATTATGTATAGATTAAGGTTTATTAAAGACTTCCAAGGCACCGTAAACTGATGAACAAGACGCAGTTTCTTTTTCTCTCGTAACGGCGCGATCTTGAATAGCTTATGCCGTAGTCAATTATGCAGAGTGGCAATCCAAATAGCCTTCTGAATTCGGCAAAAATATACGACCGGCGCACATCAACTTACTACAATGTGTCAAATAGATATGTCCTTAATAGATTTTCAACTTTATCACTAAAGTATAAGGTTCAAAGTTGATTAGGGAAATTTTACAGTTTCGTGTAAGTTGACCTGCTGGCGTCTGTACATACTATGCTATGCAGTCCAGCCATTCTCAAGTGAGGCGCTTAAGAACGAACAGCATTTCATTTTTTATTTAAATACGTAGATATTATGATTTATAACAGTGTCCGTCGAGTTTCTTGCCCTTTCTTCTCCATAGGTACTATCGCGGACACTGGCGTCTGACCACTTTTCGACCTTATTGCTTTACCTAAGCAAGCATAAGGTCAAAAAGTGGTCAGGCGCCAGTGTCCGCGATAGTACCTACTACGCTTTGCAATGGGCAACTAGTTTCATCCTACCGACCGACTGATTAACAATTCAAAAGTGCCTCTAAAATGCTTCGAGTTAATTGTTGACTGTGTAATTGAAATTAAATTGCTATCCTACCCCATTAATGAAGGATTACGTCAGAGAAAGGTTCCCCACCTTGTCATGTATTATATAACCTGCTTAATTCATTTAATTATTTTTTTTCATTAACATTATTGTTTGTACAACTCATCTATCCTAAACAAAAACACAATGTACAGTTTTGAGCATTTTAAAGATAGAGTGACACAATGATTCTCATGTAGTGGTAAAATTGTTGCCAAAAAAGTGGTCAGCGATGCTAACGAGCGCCAAGGACTATGGAGGGGCTTGTTTCACCACCCTGGATTTAAAACAAATTCTGTTCCATTTTTAAAATTTGTTGTCGGTGATTTAGACATCGTGAAACCCTAAAGACGATATCAGACGTTTCAACCGAGTGAAGGCAGAAGGCACAGATGAATACAAATGGTTCACTCCGCAAAAAGCGACTCTGTTACGACACAATAAAGTGCAATTCAGGTCGCACAGCGCTAATTGCTTACAGTTATATTCACCTAGAAGTTGCCTCTCTTTCTATCGCGTAACTCTTATATCTTTTGACTACTTCAACAAATGAGTTCAGACGATTAACTACGAGTGAAAGATGTTAAATTTTTTTCTTAGTTCTAAACTTGCGTCAATTTAAGGAAAAAGTGAAGTGTTCGATATCAGCTGTAGTATCGAGACAATTTGTAGCGTTCGGTCGAGTCGTACCTTTCTCCTTACGTCGATGCCTGCGCTCCCGGCTGGTGCGCGACTCGGGCGAGGAGCGGCGGCGCGGGGCCGCGTCCGGGCTCCACCACCACGCGGGCGGCGCCGACGCGCGGCCCCGCAGCGGGGACCCGCCCCCGTACGCGGGGCCCGGGGGGCCGGGGGGGCCCAGGGGGCCCGGGTGGGGCGGCATGTGCTACGGGGGGGGGTTCGAGATGGTTACACCTTACGTCTTAGAACTCTTACCCCCGAATACTGAAACGTCACTCAAAATTTAAGTAGCACTTTTATTTAACAGATACTCAAAAGTGACGTTTGACAATACGAAATCTAAAGTTTAGGAGCTGCTCAAATGTTAAGCAGCCCTTAAATTTTGAGTGACGTTTCAGTATTCGGGGGTTAGGCTCGCATGCACTACAAATCACTGAATGTCTATTTCAGTCAAGAATGATTATTAACATACGTTTAGCTTTCAATGCGGTGCAAGTAGGCCTTAGTCTTTTTTAGGGTTCCGTTTCCGGGTTTCTGACGACCCGTAACGACTATCAAAGATCTACGAATGACAGTCGAGACCAAAGGCTTAACGTGCTTTCCGAGGTACGGAGGAGTCAGAGTATGAAAAGATGGTCACCCATCGACGGACTAATCCCGGCAAGCATAGTTTAAACTTTCTTTTGAAACTAGTCCAGGGAGATGTCGCAAGCGCAACACTACTCAGTCCCGACTACAACTTACGTGCGGGTAGTTAGGCGGCAGGCGGTAAGCCGCGGCGGGCAGGCAGGGCTCGCCCTCGGCACACGCCGGCGCGGGCAGGCGCGCGGGGCTCTCGGGCCGCGCCAGCTGTCGAAGTTAGATGCACTAGGTGTTACGAAATCAAAATATAACTCGACGTAACTTCTGCCTTCTGTTCTTTGTGCCCGTTTGATGGCAATAGGCTCGCCTCCTATTACATGCTGGCGAATTGTGGGTGTACTAGCCGTGCCGATGCCGTCGCTAATTTTAGCGTAGTTTTTCAAGGCAAGAAAAACGAGTGTACAGTACAAAGGGCCTTACCCCCGAATACTGAAACGTCACTCAAAATTTAAGTGCTGCTTAACATTTGAGCAGCTCCTAAACTTTAGATTTCGTATTGTCAAACGTCACTTTTGAGAGTATCTGTTAAATATAAGTGCTACTTAAATTTTGAGTGACGTTTCAGTATTCGGGGGTTAGGGTTGTAAAGCGATAAAAACTTGACTCAATATTCACAAGTTATTTATTCAAACTAGGCCGAGAATCAGCACTTTTCGAACGTCAAAGTTACATAAGACAGTCCCACAAAACGCCCGCCCTTCACCACTTGCTAGTGCATTAGCTGGGAAGAAGAAGTGGCGCAACAAACTCCCCAGCAGACTATATCTCCAATTATTATTTACCAGCTACCTATGTTTGAGTCCCATCATACCATGTAATAGGAGACGATCCACTATCAACGGAGCACATTTCCAGACTCTAAGCTGCTAGATTTTTTTTTTTTAATTAGTTACATAACTGCCACAAAAAATAACAATTTCTGAATCCCCACGCTACCTGCACCTGCTGCTTGAGGTTGTTGAAGTCGTTGCTCATGTCTCGGTACCGCTGCAGGCACTCCTGCCACATGGTGGCCATCTCTGCCATCTCCGAGCGTTGCTTCTTGATCTCCTCCTGAAAAATAATGACATATGTCCTGTTACACTGTTTGTATAATATTACATTAATTATTTATTAATACCTTCCCTAAGAATTGGGCTATCCAATGCAAAAAGAATTTTCCGATCCGACTGGGAGTTCCGGAGATTACCCCGTAAGTACATACAAACAAACAAAAATAACTATTTATATCTAATATTATTAGTATATTAGCTAGTATGAATTAAATTAATTATTTAATATAATATTACATTTATTTATGTGGGTATACAATAGGTAAACCTCTGCCTTACCCTCCGAGGATTACAGGCGTGATGTTATGTTATTTAATATTAGATGAAAAGTAAAGCATTAAAAATGGCGGTTGAATTTACTTCGTTGTGTAAATAAAAAGTTTGTAAATAAAAAGTTTTTATCGCTCAGATTGTGTTTCAAGTGGTGAGACTTGCTGTAATTGTGCTTTTGTTTATGCCTATAAGTTGTGCTATCGTTCGAAAGTGTTTGTGGAGTGAGTGAATGTGTGCACTCGCTATAATGCGATAAAGTTTTTAGGTTAAGCGAATGAAAATTTATCAAATAAATACAAAATTCAACACAACGAGGGCAGGTGAGTACCTACCATTACTCAATATTATATTATCATTAGCTTCTATAACTTATTAGGTAACCCGAAATGTATAATTTATTGTGTGCCAAATACTGCTTCATAATGAATTCAATGTTTTTACGAGGGACTACCCAAAAATTAAAAAAAAAAAACTTGAGCCTAGGTCGAAAGAAATACCGCCGCCGGTACCCCGTCCCTCGAGGCTGTTAAGAGAGGACGGGGTTGCGTTGCAGCACGGTTCGGGGAGATTGTCGTGGTAGGCGCATACTTCTCCCCGAACCGAACTCTCGCCGAGTTCCACAACTCCCTTGCGGAGTTGAGAGTCGTCGTCGTCGGATTCTGTTCCCTCCCCGTGCTCGTCCTCGGGGACTTCAATGCCAAGAATGTGGCTTGGGGTTCCCGGTATACGGACACACGGGGCAGGATGGTGGAAGACTGGGCGCTGGAGACAGGCCTGGTCGTCCTTAATCGGGGTTCTGTCCCCACGTGTGTGCGGATGCGGGGTGAATCAGTGGTGGACATCTCGTTCGCTAGCCCCGCTCTGTCGCCGCGTGTCATTGACTGGCGCGTCATGGAGGGGGTGGAGACGTATTCCGATCACCGGTACATCCGGTTTGACGTCTCCGCCCAGACCTCGAGCGCGCCGGTCCGACAGGCCCCGAGTGGTCCGCGGTGGGCGCTGAAGCAGCTGGACCGGGAGCTCCTCCTGGAAGCCTCGATCGTGCAGGCCTGGGTGTCATCACCGGACAGGCCTGCCGACATCAATGACGAGGCGGAGTGGTTCCGGGAGGCCATGTCCGAGATATGCGACGTGGCAATGCCCCGGGTCCAGCCCGGACGTGCTTCGCGCCAGGTGTACTGGTGGTCGCGTCAGCTGACGACACTGCGCAATGCGTGCGTTACTGCGCGACGCCGGTACACTAGGCACCGCAGGCTCCGTATTCGACCTCCGGATACGGAAGCCATTCAAGCGGAGCTGTACGAGGGGTACAGAGCGGCGAAGACCGCCCTCCAAGCGGAGATCCTGCGGGCCAGGGCACTGGCCCGCGAGGAGTCGCTGGAGACTCTGAACAGAGACCCGTGGGGACGCCCATACAAGATGGTGCGGGAGAAACTCCGCCCATGGGCTCCCCCGCTGACGCAGAGTCTCCGGCCACAGCTTGTGGGGGACGTGGTGAGCGCTCTGTTCCCTTCGAGAGGGGAACACGCCTCCCCGCCCATGGCTCCGCCTACTGCGGTGCCTGATGCGGACCACACCGCCGACGACGACGACGATGTTCCGGAGGTGACCGAGGTAGAGATGAGGGTGGCGGTACGTAGGCTGAATGCCAGAAATACCGCCCCAGGACCCGACGGCTTACCTGGGAAAGCCTGGGTCCTGGCCTCAGAGGCTCTCGGGCCTCGACTAAGGGGGCTCTTAAGCGCATGTATGGAGAGGGGCCAGTTTCCACTTCGTTGGAAGACGGGGAAACTGGTCCTAATCAAGAAGCCGGGGCGCCCTGCGGACTCTCCGTCCGCTTACCGGCCCATCGTGCTGCTCGACGAGGTGGGCAAGCTCTTTGAAAGAGTAATTGCAGACCGCCTTGTCGGGCGGCTGGTGCGGGTGGGGCCGGATTTGGCGGAGAGCCAGTTTGGTTTCCGCAGGGGGCGCTCCACGGTGGGCGCCATCATGCGCGTGCGAGCCCTCACGACGGGGGATGCGGTGGCTCGGGGTGGGGTCGTCTTGGCGGTGTCTCTAGACATCGCCAACGCCTTCAATACCCTGCCCTGGAGTTGCATGAGGGAGGCACTCCGGTATCACCGGATGCCGACCTACCTCTGTCGTGTGGTCGAGGCCTATTTGACGGACAGGGCCATCATCTACCCCGGTCACCAGGGAGAGTGGAACCGGCGAGAGATGTCGTGCGGTGTCCCACAGGGATCGGTCCTGGGGCCGCATCTGTGGGACATCGGATACGACTGGGTGCTGCGCGCAGACCTCCCCAATGGCGTCAGCGTCGTTTGTTACGCTGACGACACGTTGGTCCTGGCGCAGGGGAGGTCGCACCAGGCGGCGGCCGAACTAGCGACACACGGGGTTGCGACAATCGTGGCCAGAATCCGGCAGTTGGGACTCGAGGTGGCCTTGCACAAGTCCGAGGCCATGTGTTTTCATGGTCCTCGGAACGCGCCACCGTCGGGTTCCCAAATAACGGTAGGAGGGGTTCACATCGGCGTCGAGTCGACGATGAAGTACCTGGGACTCGTCCTTGACAGTCGGTGGAACTTCGTGGAGCATTTCCGACGTTTGGCTCCCAGACTGGAGCGGGCCGGGGCTGCCTTGAAGCGACTCCTGCCCAATCTAGGGGGTCCAAACGCCTCCTGCCGGAGGCTATACGCGGGGATCGTGCGGTCCATGGCCCTGTACGGGGCACCGGTGTGGGCGCGTTCGTTGAGGCGGCGGCCTGCCCGCAGGTTGAACGCGTCCCAGAGGGTCATGGCCACCCGGCTGGTTCGGGGATACCGCACGGTCTCCGGTGAGGCGGCAAGCCTCCTTGCTGGATTGCCGCCATGGGATCTGGAGGCAAAAGTCCTCGCGCATATTTGGGAGTGGCGCGAGGAGGCGAAACGCCGGGGCTTGACTCCGATGCCGCGAGAAATCGCGGCACAGCGGACAGAGCTCCGACGGGATCTCATGGCGGCATGGAGAGTGCGATTGTCGCAACCCAGTGCTGGGCACGCCACTATTGCGGCGATAAGTCCCCTCTTTGAGGAGTGGCTGGAGAGGCGCCACGGCCTCCTCACCTTCCGCCTGACGCAGGTCCTCACCGGACACGGCTGTTTCGGGAGGTACCTGTTTCGGATAAGGCGGGAGGAAACGCCCGGGTGTCATCACTGCGTGGATCGCCCGGAGGACACGGTGGAGCATACGGTGGAGGTATGCCCGGCTTGGGCAGAGCACCGCCGTGTCCTCGTGGAGGCGATCGGTGGCAGGGATCTCTCGCGTCCGGCCCTGGTCCAGGCCATGGTACGGAGCGAGAGGGCATGGGAGGCCGTCACCTCCTTCTGCGAAGCAGTAATGCTCGCGAAGGAGGAGGCGGAGCGCGTGAGGGAGAGGCAAATTTCGCGCCCTCACGCCCCTAGCCGCCGCAGGTGGAGACGCCCCGGGCGTCGGGAATCGATCGCGGATTCCCGGCCACCGTAGGCGCGGGCTTGCGGACGGTGAGCAATGGGTAGCTCGCCGTCCGGTAAGGACCAGGCCCGGGTCGACGGCGCGTTGTGTTCCACGCGCGCCTCAAAGAGTGTCAGCGAGTGAAGGGGTCCGATGAGACCATTGCCTGCCGGGGTTGCGGGAAAGTCCGAAAGGGATACCGTGGCCCCCTGGCATTGCACAGGCAAGAGAAGGAACACGGGTGGGTTTTAGTCAGTAAAAGTCTGACACGCCCTCCCGCTCCACCCAGAGCGGGAGACATCATTTGATGATTTCCCACCCAAAAAAAAAAAAAAAAAAAAAAGGTCGAAAGAAATCGCGCTTTTAGGTAAACCTATGGGCCGCTTGAGGGGTTAACTCTTAAAATGTCGATTGCAGCCCATGTGTGCAAATAACAATAAAATTCTATTCGACGGGTTAAAGCTTCTTGTATCGACAGCTAGACTGTAAATGGTGGAATTTTGTTGATGACCAACAACTAGTCCGATGCTCCTTTGTACAGATAGTGGCATCCACGAAGACGCGCCCCACTCCGATCCGCTCCGTACTTGCAGTACCGTACTGCTTCCAGTACAGTAATCGCGGTGTGGGGCGCGTCTTTGTGGATGGCTCAATCTGTACCAACGTTAAATCTATCGATCCGCAGAATTATATTAAACCTTATTCACTTACTCCTATTACTGACTATGGTCCCCGTATCATGGTGGAATGAGGTCTCGTTTAACATGTGCCAACTGGAAAATTTGGTAGCACTTTTTAATGAGTTGAATTCAGTTAATTCGGCTCTTTATTTTCAAATATCTTTTGTAAGCAGCTCCACCATGAAAGCAGTTCCATTACGTAGCCAGTCTATCCATAGTAAAAAAGTAAATTGGGAGTTTCATTTCCTGCGAAATGTATGTAGGAAGTATTTTGTGATTTCTGACTTTTCTAGTACCTACACAAACCTAAGTTGGTCCGATAGAGTTTTTGATCTTTAAAAGAAACAGGATCGATTGGCATAAAAAAAGTGTTTGGGAAAATGACATACTTTATGCAGACCAACTTTTTTCTAAATCTGTGAATGATGATCATTCATCATCATCATCTGCCTAGCCTTTTCCCAACTACGTTGGGATCAGTTTCCAGTCTAACCGGATGTAGCTGAATACCAGTATTTTATACGGAGTGACTGCCTATCTGACCTCCACAACCCAGTAATTGGGTGATACGATACCCCTTGGTAAGACTGGTTGTCAGACTTTCGTGATTCTGACGACCCGTAACGACTGTCAAAGATCCACGAATGACAGCCGGGACCAACGGCTTAACGTGCTTTCCGAGGCACGGAGGAGTCTCGGTATGTAAAGATGGTCACCCATCCACAGACCAACCCCAGCAAGCGTAACTTAACCCGACGGATCGACCCGTGCGGCAGTTATTACTTAGCTGAATGATAATCAATATTTTTCAAAAAAATAAGGACAGTGTTTTATGACCGTTTTCCTGTAGCTAAAACGGTAAGGTCTAAATGCCCTTACTGCCCCATCTCAAAACTCCACCCTGTCTAGTTACAAGAGTCACTTACCATAAGCCTAGCGTCGGTGTCCCCGACGTCCCTCGCGACGGTCTCGTAGCGACGCATACATTCGCGCCACAACCTCAGTTGAGCAGCCGCTGATTCACGCACGTTAGCGGCCGATTCCTGAAGATAATATAATTACAGTAATTTACTTTTAAGTTTGGCGGTCCAACGTTGATTTGGTTGAATTGATTCTAGCAAGAGAGAGAGGATTGCAACCGGGATTTCGGCAGAAATAGCATAGCATAAGCAGCATTTAATGTTCCCACTGCTGGGCCACAAGCCTCCTCTTTTCGAGAGGGAGTGGGCTGTAATCAACCACGCGGGCCCAGCGCGGGTTGGTAGATGTCACGTTTCTTCAAATTGGTTTTAGGACATGCCGGTGATGAAAAAGAACAAAAAATAAAAATAAAGAAAATACCTTTATTTGCGGTACACATGACGCAAGCAAAGGAAAAAAATAACCACGAAAATAACAATTTGGGGGAAAATATGCGTCACAACGGCCATCGCTCAGCATAATGCTAAGCGAGACAGAGCCCCAGCGCTGGTTTTCAGCGACCACCGGCGTTGACGTGATGACGTCAACCGGTGCAGCATAATAGAGAAATAACAAAAATAAAATAAACACATTAACTAACTATTGTTTATTTTATTAATGTTTTATAAAATATAATATTTAAAATGGCAACATTTCGTAGCGTCGGCGACTCACGCGCCGCAGACTTAATAAACACTGACTCTTATAGAGCGTCTACCTGGGTTCGTACCCACGACCTACAACTTGTAAGTCGGTGCCGTGGGTCACCACTGCTGTCTTAGAAACAGAAACCGCATTCGGTAGAATAATAATACCAGCCTATAGGTATCCTATACACTGCAGGGCAAAGGCCTCTTCTCATACAGAGAAGGCGCGAGCTCTGATCACCACGCTTGCTCAAGACGGGTTGGGGATTTTACAATGTTTTTCCTTCACTGATTCGATGTAACTGAAAAATTGGATTCCAAGATGGATTCAAACTAAATAGGCTATAATGCTTAAAAAAAAGTCGGAATCAAAGACAATCCCAAATCTATCCACATCGTGTTCTAAAAACACTTATCTTTATCTATATCATCTGAGTGGTAACACAGTCCTGATAAAATATCATAATGTGGGATATTTACTCTGATATTTTTATCCTGTTTTTCCTACACCGATTCGATGTAACTGAAAAATTGGATTCCAAGATGGATTCAAACTAAGTAGGCTATAATGCTTGAAAAAAAGTCGGAATCAAAGACAATCCCAAATCTGTCCACATCGTGTTCTAAAAACACTTATCTTTTCTATATCTGAGTGGTAACACAGACCTGATAAAATATCATAATGTGGGATATTTACTCTGATATTTTTATCCTGCACTTGCGTCTGCGAGAAGCCTTTGAAGCACCGCATGAGCTCTTTCCAGAGCTTCATCATCTTATCCATCGCCTCTCGCTGTTCGGCTATCTCTTGCTGCAACAAGCCACGCTTATCAGTAATCCTTGTAGGATTCTATAATAAAATAAAGTGTCCATGAATATTTAGTCCTATAGTCTGTTCCAAAAGTATCTGGTGATAGTTGTAAACTAACCCTGTTCAGGTTAACTGCTTACGCAATCACTCAATAAAGTGAATTACTACCACATTCATTTGCATTAAGAAGGTTTCAACTTTATATCTCACTTTTAACATGAAAATTTTAATCATAATTGAAAAATCATCCACAAATTAGAGGCTAAAAAATTTACCTCAATTCTTATTGTTAAATGAAAAACATATTTAGGGTTATTTAAAATTATAACGTTAAGTTTAAGTATTCAAATAATCAAATCTAAGCACTGCATATAATTTTAAGGAGCACCACAAATTGGCATCCACAGGTACGTTTTGTGATCCATTTGTTTACATTTTCATCAAATAGTTTTGGAACAGGCAATAAATAGATATAATAGAATTGACAAAAGCGTAGTCGCTTCAATTTCAGGTTTGATGACAACTAAGCCAAACATACCTTTACAACCTTCAGATAGTTGCTCCTTCCACTTATGGTACTGTTCTCTCCATCAGCTACACTCAACCCCGAGTCCCTCTCTCGTTCAGAGTACCTATCCCTGTCTCTATCCTTATCTCTGTCTCTTTCTCTGTAGTCATCTTCCCGCGACGCCACCGAGTTCCTCTCACATCTCTCCACATTCCGCCACCAGCGCCGTTCCTTACTGGACGCATTATTCCGAGGCCGTGGTTCCACAGGTTTCTCAACGTAGTACTTCCCCGGTTTGTCATCGTAATACTTCGCCACTTCGTCATATCTTTTGTCTCTCTCATTGCAACGCCTGATTCTGTTGGTGTCGCTTCGTGCGGTTCTGCGGCAGTTCCGATCGTCGTCGTAACCTTCTCTGTGCACATCGAAACTCCGGCTTGTCCTCTGCTCATAGTACCTCTTTTTCTCTTCTTCGTAATGTCTTCTCATCTCCCGGTCGTAATCTCGGTAGTCATGGGGCCGTGTTCTGTACGGATTGACACAACTTCTCGACGGGACGGGGGCCGGAGGGTATTCGGGGTACGAGTCATCCATGCAACGCAACCTCGACCTAGCAATATCCAGTTTGCTAAGATATTTAGGAACTTCCTTGTCGTAGTAAGACCTGTCTTGCGGTCCACGTTCGATTTCATGAGGTATTACCATTTTACTATTTTCGCGGCTTCGAGTTTTGGTTGATAAGTGGTCCTGGCTCCGTATTCTGGACGCGCCAACCTTTTCTCGAGATTTCTCATGACTTAACTTGACTGGGCGATGGTCGACTTCGTCTGCTTCTGATCGTCTCGCCAAGACTTCACATTGTAATGACTTGTGACTCTGAGTGCGAGGCTGTAAGAATTGTCTAACTTGAGTAAGAAGTTAAAGTTAGACGTGATTAGGTGCTTATAGAATACTACGTACCACTTGTAACTTATCGCTGTTATGGCTACTTTTGATACAGTTCATTTGTGCACAGAGCTTCGCGAACGTCTCGATGAGCAGAGTTTGGTCTACCGGTGCGACGGGAGAGGAAACTCCTTTCGAGTGGCTAAAATCACTGCAAATAGATTATCAGAAGACCTACTGAATCCTATGTCATTCTGATGTGTCATATTGTAGCAATAGACTCGCCCCATATTATTTATTTATTCACCCCAGTAGCACACCTCCGCCGCGAAACCGTAGCACCGAAACCGCTGTAGTTAAATTCAATAGACTCGCGTCATTTTCCGCTACTCTCATCCAATTCGAGTAGCGGAACATGACGCGAGTCTATTGAATTTTACTATAGCAGTTTCGCTGCTAAGGTTTCGCAGCGGAGGTGCTACTGGGGTCAAGGGCATCTAAATTAGCTAGCTAAACTCCACAGATGGGATGGGTTCAATATCTGAACTAGTGTTGTAACGGAACCTCGCTTCCGTAAATTTTTTGCGGAGTTATAACGGAGGTTTGTTTACGTTACGTCAACGCGCGAGGAGCGATGCTAGACGACGCGCCGCCGCGCGGTTGAGTCTTGGTCAGAATTGTGTTAATAATTCATAGTAAACTTAAATGTACTATGATATACCTTTTTTAACAAAGACTTTTTGCATATGATTATGATTTTAATTCATTAAAAACATTTCCGTCCTTCTGGGGCAGGCCAAGCTCTTCACCTCCGTGTCCGCCTCTGCTTCCGCTAAAAAGACCTCCGTTATAACTCTAATTTGAACATGTTAAAAAAAAACACCACCACGTCAGTGGAGCATTACTAACTTACTTAATTTGACCTTGTTTATTTATTGCCCTAATACATAATTAAACTAGAATACATAAAAATATGGATGCAGGTCGCTTCCAACGGTGGAGGTATGCCCGGCTTGGGCAGAGCACCGCCGTGTCCTCGTGGAGGCGATCGGTGGCGGGGATCTCTCGCGTCCGGCCCTGGTCCAGGCCATGGTACGGAGCGAGAGGGCATGGGAGGCCGTCACCTCCTACTGCGAAGCAGTAATGCTCGCGAAGGAGGAGGCGGAGCGCGTGAGGGAGAGGCAAATTTCGCGCCCTCACGCCCCTAGCCGCCGCAGGAGGAGACGCCCCGGGCGTCGGGAATCGATCGCGGATTCCCGGCCACCGTAGGCGCGGGCTTGCGGACGGTGAGCAATGGGTAGCTCGCCGTCCGGTAAGGACCAAGCCCGGGTCGACGGCGCGTTGTGTTCCACGCGCGCCTCAAAGAGTGTCAGCGAGTGAAGGGGTCCGATGAGACCATTGCCTGCCGGGGTTGCGGGAAAGTCCGAAAGGGATACCGTGGCCCCCTGGCATTGCACAGGCAACAGAAGGAACACGGGTGGGTTTTAGTCAGTAAGAGTCTGACACGCCCTCCCGCTCCAACCAGAGCGGGAGACGTCATTTGATGATTTCCCACCCCAAAAAAAAAAAAAAAAAAAGGTCGTTTCCAACCGGCCGATTCGGAAATCATTGGGGGAGGCCTACGTTCAGCAGTGGACGTCCGACGGCTGAAATGATGATGACATAAAAATAAACAATTTAAATGCTATTATAAAACAATTCAATAAAACGTCGCAAATAGCTATCAAATACACTCGAGAGCAATGAATCCGGGTCACTTAAAGAATCCTAAAAATCTCGGAAACTAAAAATGCTAGGTTAATGCAATAAATTGTATTTAATAGACAATGTAATACTCCTTAAATGAAGGTATTAAAACTTCTTAGTTATTGTAAAGTTATATCATAAAAAAATCAAATTTGAAAAAGGGCCACTTTCGAAGATGGAACTACGAAATTACAGCATTTGGTTTTGCTTTTGTTTGTAATCTGTCATTTATGTGGGTACATAAACCATGTTGATAGTGCTCTATATTCATTATTCAAGCTGAAATTATGTCGCTTACGCCTGAAGAATGCACCAGAATACTTACAATGCTGGAAACCGGCCGGAGTCAGCGCGATACAGCCAGGACTGTCGGTGTGTCGCTGTCAACAGTACAAAGAGTTCTCCGACGTTACGAAGAAACTGGTTCTAACCTACGCAGACCAGGAACGGGCAGAACCATGTGTACCACAGCACGAGAAGACCGATACTTGGTGTACACCATGCTTCGAAATCGCTTTCTTACAGGAACTGAACTCACAAATCAGTTTCGACGCCTCGGAGGAAGTAACCCAAGTGCATGGACAGTAAGACGTCGGCTTGCTGAATCTAACTTAAAACCCCTTAGACCTGCAAACGGCCCTAAACTGGAGCGTGGGCATCGTATTTCAAGACTAAGATATGCCCAGAGCCACGTAAATTGGAGTATTGAAGATTGGTCAAAAGTTATGTTCTCCGACGAATCAAAATTTATGCTCTACAAGCACGATGGAAGACACAGAGTGTATCGAAGACCAGGGGAAAGATTCAAGCAAGCATGCATCGAAGAAAAAGTAGCCTACGGTGGTGGGTCTGTACTTGTGTGGGCCGGAATTTCTTCTGAAAGTCGCACAGAGCTGGTGATCATAGAAAACGGCTCTTTAACTAGCGAAAGATATGTGGAAGAAATCCTCAATGATCACGTTGGTCCATTTATGGTCAATTTAGGTGAGGATGCTATATTTATGCATGACAATGCCCGACCTCATACAGGTAGGATTGTGAATGACTACCTTCAAGAGATGAACATTACTCGTATGGAGTGGCCAGCGCGCAGCCCGGATATCAACCCGATCGAGCATGCTTGGGACGAGCTAGGCAGATGCGTAAAACAACGAAACCCTCCCCCAATCACGCTTCGTGAGCTCAAAATTGCTCTCACAGAGGAATGGGAGAATATTCCCCAAAATCGTATAAGGAACTTGGTGTACAGCATGCCAAACCGCGTAAACGCAGTAATGGAAGCACGAGGAGGCAATACGAAATATTAAAATTCAAGAAAATGGTAATAAAGTTCAAAAATTTCATGTTTCCTATTTTTGTTTTAAGGAGAGATCAGCAGTTTTTTTCTTTATGTAATTTTGTGTTAATAAAATGTATGGTGACTCATATTTTTTTTACTTTCATTTAAGGAGTATTACATTGTCTATTAAATACAATTTATTGCATTAACCTATCATTTTTAGTTTCCGAGATTTTTAACATTCTTTAAGTGACCCGGATTCATTGCTCTCGAGTGTATTTACCCGTTTTGATTAGTTTAGCAATATCACTGTATTGAAATAAGAAATAAAACTAACTAACTAACTGAACTAACTTATTGGCTAACTAGTGAACTAGAATATTAATAATGAATTGCAATTATAACACTGAATTTGATGTTGTAACCGTTTTAGGTGTAAAAAAGCCATTTGGAAAGTTTCCAAATACTTTGTTTACATCTAAAACTAAATATTTGGTGGATATTTGGATAAATAATTATTGCATTTCTTAATCAATATTTTAGTTTGACGTTCAAAAGTGCCTTTTTTGTGCCTAATTGAAATAAATTATTTGACTTTGACTTTTGACTTCACTAGTTAGCCGTAATTCTTATTTCCATACAGTAATATTACCAAATTAATCGAAATATTTGACAGCTATTTGCGACGTTGCCAACTTTCTGTAGAATCCGCAAAGGTAGCCCGCGAAATTCAAATTTTCTTACGTTTTTTGCAACTTGCAGTTCAGTGTCAGGTTGTATGATCAAAATATGATTTGCTACTTATGTATTTACAGAATTATAATCATTAGAATAAGATAGATTTGTTCCACAAGAAGAAATCTCTTAACAAAATGTTTTTCTTTCGGAAAACTATATTTTTCATATTAATGTCTGCATATACACTTCCGGACATCTGCATTGAGTCGCTCTGCATTTCAATTATGACACCAAAATTATGGCCAGTATGTCAGTTCCAAAAATGCATAATAGTAGATTGTTTGTGTACGGAGCAAACAGCTATTTTTAAGGCGAGAGTGTTTCTTTGAATCCCGAGCGTAGCGAGGGATTCCAAAGTAGAATCCTGAACGCAGCGAGGGATTCAAAGTACGTCACTCGAGCTTAAAATAGTGTTGTTCCCGAGGTGAACACTACTTTTCATCACCCTCTATGAGAAAAAAAAACGTGAGCGGTCCTACCCTCATCTCTCACGTGTAATTTAAAACCAAAACAAAATTTTCTCAGACGCCATCTTGGATTTACGTTTTGACCTCTTTATCGACTTTAGCAACTTTAAAAACTATAAAAACGACACCCATGACGAAAAATTAAAAATTTTCGTAGCCGCCATCTTAGATTTACATTTTGACCTCACTATCGGCTTTTGAACTCTCGAAAACTATGAAAACGACACCCAAAAAGAAAAAAAAGAAAATTTTCACAGCCACCATCTTGGATATTCATTTTGACCTCACTATCGTCTTTAGAACCCTCAAAAACTATTAAAACGACACCCATGACGAACAATTTTAAAATTTTCACAGCCGCAATCTTGGATATTCATTTTGACCTCACTATTGGCTTGGCGCCCTCGAAAACTATGAAAACGACACCAATGACGAAAAATTTGAAAATTTTCGTCATGTGTCGTTGCCGCCATCTTGGATTTTCATTTTGACCAAATAATTCACACTTTCTCTCTCTTTCTTGCCAGCCTGTTACTTATTCATACAATGTTCGTGATTGATCTCTTTGGTGATTGGAACTTTTGCTAACAATATCCACATTCCAAATTCAAATCTATTTTGATCCCTAGGGATCAAAGAGCTATTTTGGTCCCTGTTTACGAAGATCAAACTAGCTCTTTTTGAATAGATGTGATGAAAAAACTTTTTTGACTCATAATTATTGATGTTTTAGACCTTTATGCACGGTGGCTCGATTTAGGAGGGTTCTTGAGGCGAAACGTGTGTACAAGCCTCTGCCTAACCCTTCGGGGAATGTAGGCATGATGTTGTGTATCTTAGTGCCGTTCGTGTATATGAATACAAGAGCGGCACGTTACCAACGGCAGAGGCAACTGCAGCCGTTGAAGCGTCAACGGCTGTCCCGCGCGCCGATGTCGGGCCGTTGGCGGGTGCTTCTCAATTATTTGAGCACGTACTCAAATAGACGAGCGGCATGTTGTCGACGGCTTCGCATATAAGCACTTACATCTCGTGATCTCTAGAAGGCACGTCGTCTCTGTATCGGTCCCTGTGGTGGTGTCGGTGCCTCTCCCTGGAATAATCGCGGTCATCGTCTTCGCGACTGCGCCTTTCCTCACGACGTCGAGCGTGACGCTGTCTGAAATGTTACCACAAGTAGATTGGGTACTAAATTCGCCTAATTTAAAATCAAAAATCGTTTATTCAAATAAGGCTGACAATTACTTTTTGAAACGCCCGCCCTTCTCCACATTTATCTAATAGGGCCCTACCCTATTAGATAAAATGTGTGGAAGTAGATCTTTCAACACCATCTTTCCGCCCTAGTGCCAGTTTATTTGGGGTGGGTCAACGCAGTATTTCTTATCCAATATCTCTATTAGCCGTTATACCCGGGAAAATTAAACTGGTTGAGTTATTTTACAGGGATCCGCAGCATGGCTGCTTCGCTAACCGTAAGACGAGATAAGCATGTCCTCCAAAAAAATAATTTTATGTCAAACTTACTTCCTCTTGTCTTTCTTAATGGCTTCCTCTAGAAAAGTGTATATAAACGAATCATGGTCTTGTGGGATGGATTCACAGACAGGATCCTAAACCAAATAAAACTTACGTTAAGAACAACTCTAAGTAATATAAAAAAAGCAAATGAAAATTAATTAAAATATTAACCGGTGCAGGTGATAAAGAGCGGGGAGTTGAGACCAGACCCGCTTTCAAAGCCAAAGAAACGCCCTCTCTTCTGTAATATAAAAAAAAAAATTAGAGAGCCTAAATCGTTGTTAGTAGGTAATTGGTATACTGTATAGTAGTCCAGTGCAAGAGAGAAATGAAATAGGAAGACTGCAGTGGTGATGGTGTCGTAACCCCGTGCACCGGTAACACGTGGCCGTGGTGCGGCGGATCGATTCCGGCCAACAACCCCGACCGCGTCCCCATGCGCTAATAACTGGGAATACTAAAAATATACAACTCTGCTATTTCAGGTTTTTATAAAAACATTCCAAATTCCGGGGCTATCAGATTGTCTACAGGAATTTTATGGCCTCTGCCACACAGATATTCTTAGGATTAAAACTACGCTAAATAGATAACTATTTAACAGTAACATACACCGATCGTCGATGGCGTCGCGGCAACCGCGCATGACGATGAGTCCCTTCCGGTGACCGCGATACTGAAGGAGTGCTGTCTCGCTCCCTAATGACATTAAATCTTGATAATGTCTTTATTTCAATTATTAGTCCAGTACCAACCTACCTGTATTCGGGCGATTATCGCTTATTTAACGGGTGTAAAAAGACGCATTATCGAAGCCGAATCACTTGTTCTTCCCGAATTGTAAAAAAAAATTGTACTGAACCGTACCTGGGAACCTTCAGGTTACGGAGATATTGAAGGTCGCAGTTCTAACTTTTTTTTACGAAATCAAGTTTCAAGTTTTATAATTTATCTTTAAATGCTTTAGATAGGATGAGAGACAATGTAAAGTTCACTCATCCTCCATTCAAAAGCGAGAAGCCTCCGACCAGATGGGTGTATAGTGTCTGATGGGCTACTGCCAACGATTGATCTCGGGGCGTTATATATATGCTGGCCGCGCGGTAAACACTGCGTGCCTGCAATTTTGCGTGACTTCAGTGAGATGCGTAGTTCGCATGTGGCGATGTATGTAGATGCCACCACAACACTCTCCTCCTGAGACCGGAGGTCGATAGTGGGCTGAGTCGTGTATCTTGCGATGCTTACCAGAGCCAGTTGAGGTTCCAGTGAGTCGTTATCGGGTGCCGCACAGTTCACGGTGAGTCGGAACTGTCGGCGGTAACTCCCCAGTGAGTCGGGGTGGCGCTGCTTTATGCACCAGTGAGTCGTATGTGATACAGCGCCGGGTTGAGGCTGACTGCTGGCGTAACCACGAGTGGTACACTCCTGGTTGTGAACTGGCCGCAAGTGCAGTGTGCTGTGCCAAGATTGCTGATGAGGCTGAGGGTGATGACCAGGTTTGCACGTCCTCTGCATGCTGGTGATTAGGATACCCTTTGAAGCTGTGGTTGCTGGCTGGCTGTGGGACTCGCCGCTCGAAAGCTTGAAGTGATGATGACGTCACGCTATACTAGCTGCTCGATGGCTGCGCCAATGTCCATGTTCGGGGTCACCAGTATAAAGGTATGAAGAAAAGAAAAGGGAGGATCCTCTGACCAGACAGGTGTTGTGTTTGGTGGGCTACTACCCAGCAAACGACTCCTGTACCATTGCATGCACATACCCCCAATGTTTTTCGTGCACTACATTGCGCGATGCCGTAAACAGCGATTTTGCACACCAAAAAAGTCGTTTCCCACCAATCATTTTTGCTCAATGTTACTTAGTTCGATAAACAGAATGCGTAGATGACTGCTTCGTGATGGGTCTATTTACACCCTCTATGTATGGGGCACGACCTAAGGCCTAAATTGATAATATACAATGTAATACATACGACCTCTTGGTTATGTTGGAATCATGCTGTCCACTTAAGTTCTGCATAGTGACAGTGTCTTGTAAACTAGCTTTCGCGGAGGGCACTAGACAGACGGCTGCACCACCCTGCAGTTAGATAGAATCTAGTAAAATACGGCATTAAACTATTAAGAACAAATTTAGAAGTATTTCCAGGTACAGTCAGCTACAAAAGTCGGTTTCAGAAGGGACAATAAAACATTAAAACTGGCCTACTAATACCTTACATTACATTGGACATAATTACTTACTTGCTTCAACCATTGCTTCTTGCGATCACCTACTTTAGTCGCTGACTGTACAATAATGGAAAGACACTACTACTTAGTCAATTCTCAAAAAACCTACGAGATAACAATGACCACGCAGCAGCGATACCTTAGCGCGATGCTTAGTTCAGGGTGTTAACAGCCAATTCTGAGAGAAGCATAATTATGGATAGCTGTTGACGTGACTGCGAAGTTTACACATGCTTACAGAATACTTACGCAAGCAGAGTCTGTTACTACAGAGTTAGAATCGTCAAGCTCATCCCGTTTTTTCTTACTCTTGTGTTTTGACGCGTCGAATACTTTGAACAATTTTTTACTATCGCTCTGCTGACACTCCATCGTAAATAGTCAAATGGATCTACAGACATTGGAGATCAATTTTCCTAAACTAATTTACGGCTATAACTCTCATCGCTGTATTAATTATGGTGTTGAAGAATATTTTTATGAAAAAAATAAGAATTTAAAAAAATGATAACCAAAAATACAAGATCAAAACTGAGGGATGACAATTATTGTGTAGCAAAGTTGAAATAAGAATTCTATGCTCCAAAGTCAGATTATTGGCTGCCAGAGCTATAGGATGTCAAACTCTTTCGATAGAAATAGAGGTGGGGATGAAACCCATAGACTTCAAAGAGTGTTGGGGTAACATACCATATATCTGTAATAGGGTAACAGTGCAGAAGAGGCCATGAAAATCAAATAAGTCAAGAATATTTTGGTGCCTTAAGGAAAACAAGGAAAAAAAAATTGGTGCCCGAATGACATTGACAGGAAGGCGTTATTGGTAAACTTGTCGTTACATTTGTGAAATTGTATTGACAAAACCAGATGGCGGCATTAGTTCAGATATTGGGCACGCACCAATATAACGTAACGTTTTTACTTATGACCGTGACTTATGAATGTGTTCAAATCTCCTATTATAGTTGATATTCATCCACGCATAATAGCCAAATCTCAAGAATTTTAATATAAACGACGAAATCTAAATCTTGCGTCGTCGCTTGATGTTATGTTTTGTATCATCACGCCTGTATGCTGTATGCCCCGAAGGGTAATGCAAAGGTGATCCAATAGGCCACTCTCTAACCTAGAATTCCCAGAACTAATTACGAATTTCAGGATTTATTATCATATCCTACGTAGATTCTCATTCAAACATCCTTCCAAAACTAAAAGCAAATAAAATATTTTGAATAACAGCAGTGCTATTCACAACTATTCAATTCGCTGTCAGGTTCCATTGTAAGGTTAGTTTCTTTTATTTCGAATAAACTTGTTTTGTAAAAATCTGAGAAGAAAACTCAATCTGAATTTATTATTTCTAAATATTTTATTGAAAATTTAAGATTGTTTTATTTAGTTTCATAATTTACGTATTAAGTGACTTCGGCAAACCTAATATTATGTGAATATATTATTTGGATATAGGTGTGGGCAAAATATTATTAAAACTTTGCTTAATAACTTCAAACAACGCTTCAAACAACGCAACGCTCGAATTAGTTTACGGTTTTTATTTTATTTTTAGTTCACAGGCATTATGAATTTTCTTTTATCTAAAAAATAAAAATAATATTCATAATGCCTATGAATTTTAGGTTTCTGACAGCAGATGCTAGGAAAATTACGTCATAGAATCAAATAAAACTACCAAAAATTTTCGGTTTTCGATTGGTGGATAGCAAATTAAGTATATTTGTAATAAAAATAAACTTAAGAATATTACCGCTGGTTTACGTTTATTTTAATTAATCACTCAATGTTCTAAAAAAATAACTGCAGCTATTAAATATTTTAGCAATAATTATATTAGAATGGTAAATAAAAATGGCTGAAAAGTAGGATAAGTTAGGTTAGAACTGTGACCACACAACGCACGAGCCGAGCGAGCGAAGCGAGCGGTGCCGCGGCAGCGGCCGGCGAGTGCCAGTGTCTAGTGTTCATCATCATCATCATCAGCCTATAACGTTCCCACTGCAGGGACACGACCTCCTCTCAATGAGAGGGAGTGGGCTATAATCCACCACGCGTGCCCAGTGCGGATTGGTAGATGTCACATGTCTTCGAATTTTTGGTCCTAGGACATGCCGGTTTCCTCACGATGTTTTCCTTCACCGTTTTGAGAGCAGTGGTGATGAAATAAATTACACAAAGTAATGCGCCTGTCTGGGTTCGAACCCACGACTTACTGTTCGTAAGTCGGGGCCGCTACCACTGGGCCACCGCTGCTCCCGTCTAGTGTTCGCTTAACATTAAATTCAGTTACCAAGACACGATGCCAGTTTAAATTAAAACAAAGCTAAGAACGGATTATTACGCTGCTAATTTCTACTTAAAATTATCTTTCGCTGTAGCTGCCAACCTACTATATTTGCTACCGGTTTTAATTATTTAAAAAAATCCCAAATTCAGATTAATTATTTGTTGAACCTTTCAATCTAATCCGACAGTGAATCTAATGGTTGTAAATAGCACTGCTGCATAGGCGTAGAACAGCATTTCCGAGATAACCGTGTGTCTACTACAAAATACCTTCAATTAGGCAGCCACTTGTAAGTTGCTTCCGTAAAATTTATGTAATGAGTAAGATGTAAGAAGAAATAACGAGTAAGAGGATTTATGTTTGTAAATTAATTACGTAAGCGACTTACGTGAGGAAAACGTACAAGTGTCTTAGGTTAATGTATACTTTGAAATTACAGAGCCTCTACGTGTTATTCCCTCGCTAAGATAACGTATTTTCATGGGTTTTAGCTGGCTTTAACTTTGAAAACGGAAACTACCAAAATAACAAAAAATAATTTGAATATTATGATTTTGATGATGGTCATAATTTTCATCATTGCCTGAATCAAATTTACTTCGGGTACACAAAATTATAAAATGCCAATTCATAAAAAAAAAAAAATTCAGATTCAATTTCAATATATTATAGATTATTGTAATTCACATTAAACTTAATTAAACTTATAGCCCACATAAGCTCCTCACACTCCACTACGTTTTCTCTTATAGACAAAGGCGCTAAAGGTACTCGGTATAAAATCTCCATCATAAAACCAATAAACAGATTCAAGTCCCATTTTATTATAAAAATCAAAATTACGTGTTATAATACATCTTTTTCACAATCGAACAATAGAAATCGATTATAGCACATTGACATTCTTGTTGTAAATAAATCATCATGGACATAAATAACAAAATCGGATCGTACAGCCTAACACTTGAGACACCGCTATAATGAGGTCGGAGTCGCGAGACAGTCACAGTACGTAGTAGCGCCGCACCGGGCGTCCGTATCACTATATGTACACGTACCCACAGGTAGCCCGGGCGCGAGGCGTCCGCTCACTACACAACACTACTCCGCGTCGTCCGCGCGCGCCTGGCTGCAGTGGAACAGCACGTCGGCCAGCTCGTGCGCCACCTTCTGGTCCAGGATCTGGCTCATGACGAGCGACAGCAGGCGCCGCTCGTGGCGCCGGATGAGCGGCCGGTTCTCGGGGTGCTCGGCCAGGCGCAGCAGCGTCGCGGCCGCGCGCCGCAGCATGTCCAGCGACGTGCCCATGGCGTCCGGGTTGTCGCGCAGCGCCGCCACGCCGTGCTGGTTGGCCACGCCCAGCGCCGTCTGCTCGGCGCGCTCGATGAAGGCCACGAGCTGCGCCACGGCCGGCGCGTGCAGCGCCACCTCGCGCGCCGCCGCGCCGCCCGCGCCCGCCAGGTAGTGCAGCAGGTTCACGGCGAACTCGCGCACCACGGGCCGCTCGGGCCGGCACAGGTCGCGCGCCAGCCCCGCGCACAGCGCCGCGATGCGCCCGCGCGGCGGCGTGGCCAGCACCAGGTCCACGTTGGCGTCCGTGACGCACAGCTTGCACAGCGCCTCCAGCGCCAGGCGGCGCGGCGACAGCGGCGACGCCGCGCCGGCCGCGGGCGGCGCGTCGCCGGCCACGGCCGCGGGGCACACGGCCCAGTGCAGCAGGCCGTCCAGCAGCGGCCGCGCCACGGCCTCGGGCTGCCCCGCCAGCTCCACGCCGCCCGCGATGTTGGCGCAGCACACGAGCGCGTCCTCGCGCAGCTGCGCCAGCGCGTCCCACCACCACTCGGCGCCGCCGCGCAGCGAGGAGCAGCAGGCGGCCTGGTCGTGCTCGTCGCGCGCCGCCCGCTCGTAGGCGCGCGCGCGGGCGGCGCGCGGCGCGTGCTCGTGGTGCAGCAGCAGCAGCTTGCCGGCCAGCGCCAGGAAGGCGCCGGAGCGGCTGAACTCGGCCTCGTTGCCGGGCACGAAGGTGAGGCCGCGCAAGATGTTGGAGAGCGCGATGCAGCGGCGCGCCAGCGCGTCGCGCGTGTCGTCCACGAGGTTGAGGCTGGGCTCGTCGCGCGTGTAGCACTCGTCCTCGTAGTCGGCCAGGCGCCGGCGCCGCAGCACGCCGGCCGGGTCGCGCACGGCCAGCGCGCGCCCCGCCGGCTCCAGCTCCATGGGCTCGGGCGCCAGGTTGTCGCCCTCGGGCCCGGGCGCGGGCGCGGGCGCGGGCGCAGGCGCGGGCGCGGGCTCGGGCGCGCGCGGCGGCTCGGGCGCCTGGCCGCGCATGACGCGCACGAAGGGCAGGTGCAGGAACTCGGCGCGGAACACGGGCAGCACGTGCGCGGCGCCGCCCGTGTCGCCGCCGGTGTGCCAGGGCTCCAGCACGTCGTGGTGCGCGAGCTCGGCCGCGTCCTCGTCGTCGGGCGCGAACAGCTCGTCGTCTGGCTTGTACGCGACGGGATGCCGCCGCCGCGACTCGAGCGTGTAGTTCTCTCCGTTGAGGAAGCGCACTCGGTCGGTAGGGTCAGGTGGCTCCCGCGGTTCTCTCGTTGTTTTCGCGCTCTTGATCACGGGCTCGGGACTGGCGGGCGGCGCGTACCAGGGTCCGTCTTCGTTCGACGGCGAATCGAACACGTCGCTTAGACTTTTGTGGAAGTGTTCAAGTAATAAGTCGAGCAGGCCAGGCATGTGCTGAAGGCCAAAGTATCCTATGCAGTTGTCGTCGAAGAGGAGAATGTTGAGGATGTCGAGCGCCCAGCAGGTCTCGGCGAGCAGGCCGGACTTGAGCGCCATCATGATGCGCCACGCGTCGACGGGCGCGACGTCTGCCTTGGTAAGTCTTCTCCGCTTCTCGCCGGTCGGGACGGCCGCCTCCACGCACTCGGCAGGGAATGTTAGCTCCCGTTTCAATTGTCCGGGGGCAGTGAGAACTGGTGCCGTGCCCTAAAAAATAATTAAATAGGTTGTTTTAGTTAGGTTGTAGATCAAATTATGCACAATGATTTTAATATTATTCATACGCCATACTACAATTCTTGAAAGGCAAATAGTAAGTATTTCAACATACCGGTGAGGGCGCGATTGAGTTGTAGGGGTCTTGCGTCGGCAACCGCGGCGCACCTCCCCATGCGGGACCTCCGCTCGGCTAGAATACGTACAAATTGTTTATTATTTATGGACACACAGAACACATTACGATTGAAGAGCACAAAGACTTTGGTTAAGGCAAAAGCAGCCTACACTAGTAGGCTACGAAATTCAAATCATCTTACGTTTTAGAGTTGTATTGATATGAATGGAATGATTATCATTCTATTAATACATATTTGTAACGGTCGCGAATCATATATCGATAAACATACAACCTGACACAGACTTGCAAATCGCAAAAACGTTAGAACTTTTGGACCACTCCCAAATTGAGAATATTTTATTTCAAAATTTAAAAAAAAACTTAGAATTACATTTTGATCTCACTATTGACTTTAGCACCCTCGAATACTATGAAAACGATACACGTAACGAAAAAGACAGTCTCAAATATCTACGCTTTTTCTTGTGATAATTTCTTCCAGTTTGCTCCTACCGTAAGCCGAATTAAACAAAACGAAAAATAAAGAAAGACAATACGTTTATTTGCGGTAAACATGGCGGAAAGAAAAACAAGCACAAAAAAAAACAAGTTGGTGGAAAATATGCGTCACATGACGCAAAACGGCCATCGCTCAGCATAATGCTGCTGTGGCGGCGCCCCAGTAGGTGCAAGCTGTACATACCGTGTTGGAGTAGGACGGGTGCGTCCAGTTGGGCGGCTGCGGCTGCGGCGCCTGCGGCGGCGGGCGCCAGGGCGCGGCGGGCGCGGGCGGCGCGGGCGCGCGCGGGAACTGGCCGCCCCACGCGCCGCCGAAGCGCGCGGGGCCCGCCGGCGCGCCCGCCGCGCCCGCCGGGGGCCCGCCCGCGGCGCCCGCGCCCCCGGGGCCCCCGTACGCGGGCTCCCCCTTGGCGAAGTCGGGGTGCCTGCGCGGCGCGCCGGCCACCGCGGGCGCGCCTGCCAGCGCCTTGCCGCCGGCGTACTGTGGACACGCAGCGACACGTGTGAGCGCATGCCATTGATTCGTCCGAGCGAGCTCTCTTTCACCTCCGGCCGTCTATTGTATAGAAATCTCTCCGTGAACATTTTGGCGAGGTGAGCTGTCTTTCCATTTTATACATAACATATCGAGACCCTTCCATGCCACGGGAAGCACGCCGTCGATTTCGGCTGTCATTTGTAGATCTTTGACTGTCGTTTCGGGTAGTCAGAAGCATAAAAGTAACCCAGTATGTTGGCTTGGTAGCTTGTGTCGCTCCATGTAAAATACTGCTGCATCCGATTATACTGGAAGCCGACCCAAACAAAAAGGTTGAGAAAAAGCTAGGTAGATTGACTAAGAATTGACATCTCACTTCAAGCTCACTTCACCTAAGTTTTCAAGGTGAGATTTTTACAGAATAGCACTGCAGACCTCGGAATCAAGACGGCAACCGAAATAGTCTCAATGGGAACTCCCGAGAAACTTCTCGGTCGTCTCTCAATCCGGGACTCCGGAAATCAGAAGATTGGTGCGAACCGTCAATTTATGAAGTTTTATTTAAAATGTACTCTTGTTTTTTTTTTTTTTTTTTTTTTTGTATGTAATATTTATCGAGTAATTCTTTCAAATGACTATACCTACTTACTACTGCTTATTATTTTTCCTTTAACGAAAATGAAAATCTATAATCATAAATCACAAAAATGAATACCTTTTGCACATCATTTAACTATTTCAAATATTTGGAAAACTGACAGTTCGAACCATAACGAGGTGGTGGTCTTCGTTACAGAAAGCAACAGTAAAATAAATTTGTTACACTGGCCGTGCACCCAAATGTGTTCGCTTTAGGATGATTATTTCATACGAAAATCAATCGAAGGAATCATGGAGTAAAGTACAAAATGATGTACAGTAAATATATACACTGACACATTCGATCGATTCGTTTTGCTGTAAAAAACAAAGCTACGATTCCGTTAACTTACAGCTAAGCTTACATGATTTGTGAGAATTGAATGCATGCACATGATTTAGTGACCAAAATTGTTCATATAAAGCCACCACCACACACTCTAAACCTTTACTTCCATGTTCTGATTATTTTTGTTAAATTTTGAAGGAGCTAGTGGACGAGTTTTTGTTGGGCCATCGCTCAGCCAAACGACCGGCGACGACGAGAATCCGAAAAGCCAATTAATCACACCGCAAGCCAAAAATTTTGTTAAACAAAAATAGAAGAAAAAATTAACAGTGATAGCTTAAAATTTTGTCAAACGAGTGGTATTATTTGAAAAATAAAAATGAAGCCAAAACCACGAATGAGATATGCCCCTTACACGATAATCGTTTTCTGAATTTCCTCCAAAAACGAGTCTTAGAAATAGTAAACTGTTTGAATCATATTGATCTGTTAAAACAATATTACATATTTTGTTGCCTTTGTGAACTAGAAACACCTAATCAGTGAATAAATAGTGAAAAATAGTGTGCATGAATATTCAAACCACTACTTTATTATAGGAATGATGTGCGATGAAAATAAAACTTTATATAATTTGATTAGTTTGCTTTCTTAATAGGAACTACATTTGCATTTTTCATTCTGATTTTGTCTTAAATCGGCAACAACCTTTAAAAAAAATGCATTGTAACTTTTGTACAATGTTTTACACACGATAGTAATTTAAAATCGTGTGCAAACGAGAATCGTGTTTTGGGGCTCGCGTGAGCAGTCCGTGCGGGTGAGAATGAGACCGTATCGCCAATCGATGGGAAGCGGTGTTGAGTGCGTGGTACAAACGGGGCGTCCGTACGTAGGGCCTGGGCGCGGGCGACAGCGGCGCCACCAGCTGCCGCGCGAGCTGCGAGTTCAATAAGCTACTGGCGGCCTGCGCGCCGCCCGACATCTACACACCAGACAGAACCGTCACTCTCGACATCACGGCGTCACGGCATCACGCCGGCACAGGGAACGTCACTCGCCGCGATAACACATTACGCGTTACACAACAGAGTTATAATGCTAATACGTCTACCTTATACATGCCTGCAGACGACTTAATGCCACGCAAAATCAGTAGAAATATATTGAGCAGTTCGAACACACACAAAAACGGAGTCCACTTATTAAATTAGACAGCGTTTTGATGGAACTATCAGAAAACGTGGAACATTAAGACATCTTTTGGCAATCTTAGCTGGCTGTTCACCAAACAATGTATCATCAAATTTTTTATAAAAGTCGGACCCTAATAGGAAACATAATTAAAACACAGCTCTCTCTAGCTTTATAAAGGGATATATAATAAATGTCTGACGATAAATTGCCTAGTGTGGCTTTAGAACATACGGTTTATGACGCCTATCATTTCAGACCGTTATGAAATACGGCTGTGTATACACTATAGGACAAAACACCATGATATTAGACGATAAATTTTAATTTCTTAACAATAATTAACTGATATTATGGGTACTTTGATAAGTATTCTATATTTTAAAACCTATAAACTTTTGTTAGTTCTTTATGGACCGTTATAGTCTAAAAGGCACTAAGTATTGGATGTTGTTCGATGTTTTGCATTGAGATATTTCAATTGGGCTAAGAGCAGATTTTCAATTAATGAGATATCTTTTATCTGAAGAATAAAATGATATCCGAACTTCCTAACTAACATTATAAATGCGAAAGTGAGTTTGTTTGTTTATTTGATTGTTACGCTTTCACGCTAAAACGGCTGCACGGATTTGGATGAAATTTGACACATGGTTAGACCATGACCTGGTTTAGGACAAAGGATACTTTTTATCCCGATATTCCCATGGGATCGAGACTTATGCGAAAATATTATAAATGCGAAAGTTTGTTTGTTTGTTACGCTTTCACGCTAAAACAGCTGAACGGATTTGGATGAAATTTAGCACACGGATAGACCCATGTGCTTAATTTACTGTGCGTACAAATGTACTGTTTTGTTTTCCGTATTTTCTTTTTTATGCCCTTCGACATAGGCTACTTTTCATCCTGGATCGCAGACGAAGTCGCGGTTGATAGCTAGTTTGACATATTTTCCATACAAAAGCTACATTTATTCCTCAGATAAATCTTATCTGACTATTTAAAACTCAGCCCTCAATATGTTATGCCCCTTGGCAGATACAATTTTACGAATGCTGAATGGTTTTAGAATTGAACATCAACCAAATAAGTAATAGTGCATTACATAAGCATTTCATTTACTTGACTATAGTATAGTACTCCTTACATGCTAGACATGCAGGCCAATATTAAGACGGGCTACGGGGATGGTAACTATTAACATTCCAGACTAACTTTCGTTCAAGATAAAATTATCTGCTAGTATTAAAAATGTTGGCTAAGTTACAACTAGGATATTAGAATATAATCTGATTGGAACAGAACGAAATATCTTTTAACAAACTTTTTCTATAAAGTAAATAAATTAACAGCCTAAACTTCATGAGTCATGCGCCACATAATAATTTGAGGCAACTTTTTTACCCAATTATCTGATCCATAACATAATATTTTAATTTGAGTATAATTATAAAAAGTTGCCTCAGTTAAATATCCATAATCTGGAAGAACCACTGCATATGAAACAATAATTGCTTTGTGTCCATTACCCGCAATATGTTTTATGCTCCAGCATCATCATCAAAATCATAGTAATGTACATTTAAAGTAATAATAGTAAATAAATAAATCATCTTGTTTTTGGTGCGTCCAGACTATGGCAAAACTTTACTATGTATAATCGAGACAAACTCATGTAGCGCTACATCAGTGTAGCATGTGTTATGGTCGAGTAGTTACCTCATGCGGCGGCTGCTGCGGCGAGATGGGCGGATGCGGCGGGTGCTGCGGGTGCTGCGGATGCTGCGGGTGCGGCGGGTGCGGCGGGTGCGGGTGCTGCGGGTGCTGCGGGTGCGGCGCGCGGTAGTAGTCGGGGTAGGGCTGCGCGGGCGGCGGCGTGGCGGCGGCGGGCGCGGCGCCGCGGTAGGCGCCGGCGTAGGCGCCGTACTGCTGGTACTCGGCGCCCGCGCCCGGCCCGCCCACCGCGCCCACGGACCCCACCGACCCGCCCCGGTACCCTCTGCTGGGAGAACACACAGGCGCACGTTAGCAATGAACACACCAACAATAAAGGGCAAGTTTGCGACAATGAGGCTTTAAGAAACGCTTTGTTATCGAACGAGTGTAAATCACAGCGCGCTGACTTTAATTAACACAAGTTTGTTTATCATTTTAATGTATGATAGTTTGTAAGGTATGTCTATGGGCCACTGTAGCCAGAAATAAATGCTTACTATTATTATTATTAATCCACAAAAATCGGCTCTAGACTAGACTACCTAGTTACTACCTAGTAATTTTCCAACTATGTTGGAGTCGGTTTCCAGTCTAACCAATGCAGCTAAATACCAGTATTTTACATAGAGCGACTGCCTATCTGACTCCCTTATACCAATTACTGTGTAATACGATACCCCTTAGTAAGACTAGTAGTCAGACTTTCGGGTTTCTGGCGACCCGGGTGTCTACTATGAGAGAAACTTATGCGCGGCATAAGGTTCACTAATGTTTCACCAAAACACCGTTGACAATTTTTTTGTTTACAACCAACGCGTTGGTTGTAAACATAGCATACGAAACTTTGGAACGTTTCGTATGCTATTTCTTTTACTTATTCCGCAAATGTTTTATTTTATAAACACTCGCTTTACAAACATTTATTTAGCAAATGCTTCTCTTTACAAATGTTTCGCATGATATTTAATCATTTATATATTTTAATGTAATATTTAGATTATTTTGGAAAAATCACGTTTATACTAAATATTCTAAACTGATCACAAAGTGATCATGGTTGTAATTTCCATTTGGGTCAAATAATTTACAGGCAAGTACTGAAGTTCTTTAAACCTACAAAGGTTTTTTTTTTTACATTCTAGTCATTTTTGGCACTCGCCAGCCGCTACCGCGGCTCCGGTCGCTCGGCTCGTCTCTACGGGGTCGCAGTTCTAACCTAACCTGCTTTTGCGAGTAAAAATATTTAAAGTAATCTAACTAGTTCGGTTCGGGGTAGCATACTTATTTTTTATTTTTTTGTTTAATTTATTTTTGTGTAATTACTAGACACCGCGGCAAAAACATATTTTTATTTGAAAATAAATGATGCCGGACTTAATTCATGACGTTCATTCAAAACAAACCTCATCATGACTTAAATACACCACGATTAAAACAACGATCACAACATGATATCACTATCGTACACACATCCGCAC
The DNA here is from genome assembly GCA_963853775.1 of Xanthia togata. Classification (NCBI taxonomy): domain Eukaryota; kingdom Metazoa; phylum Arthropoda; class Insecta; order Lepidoptera; family Noctuidae; genus Xanthia; species Xanthia togata. The sequence goes on from OY970811.1 coordinate 8,506,080, forward strand.
TGCACTCAAAGGTACTACTGAACATGGGCCTTCCCCTGTACGCCGATAGGCCGGTACTGCTAACAATCGTAGTAATTCCCCGAGATTAAATCTAAGCGATATCCATGTGAAATAATCAGTCATGTGTGTTAAGGCAGGTCCGAACAGTGCGGTTCGCGTGCATCTTAGGAACATAGTATGGACACCTTCACTTCCCGACTACCTTGACTACCGCGTTAACTTCAATTGCATAGATGTGGATCCTTGTACACGAACGTTTTCAACATGCTCGCGCGCGCACAATGTGACGCGTCCATAGCCATTCGAGGCGCCTAGCGTGCACATGCGCTGGTGTGGAACCGCTTTTATATGGGTTGAATAATGCGGAAACGACGAAAGAATGTATATTGTAGTTTTCTTAACTTTTCGAAGTAGCCTTTTGATGTTAAAAATCTATAAGTTCATACTTAGGTTGCAGTCCTTTCACACAGAAAGTGATGAAAAATCAGAGATAAAATAACTATTATATACCTTTGATTTTTCATCACTGACATAATGAAAGCGATCATTATTCTTGTTGCAATAAGGTTACTTGTCGGTTGCTTCCATACGTAAAGTAACTGTAAAATGACTGTATTTTACACATTTAATTTAAGAAAACAAAATATTTTCTGTATACTAAAGAGTTTCATGAGCTCACCTGTCACCATCGGGACCATAAGGAGGATAAACAGGCCTATTCGGCTGGTAAGGAGATCCGTATTCGTACCCGTAACCTTGTTGGTAACCTGTGAATCGAATTACACATTATAAAAATATTTATTAAATTAAATATTAACAAATACTGTATTCGGGCGTAAAAATGACATGGCGAGTTTTAGAATAAATTCGACATTGTAGAGTATTGTCTCTGTCAGTTACTACCTCTACGATAGTTCCTTTTTGAACTTCGTTCGGACATATTTTTTTCGTTATGACAAAAAAACGTGCATATAATGACAATTATATACATAATATTATAATAAAACCATGCAGACTGTATATTATGGGATATACAATAAACAACACTAAATAAATAAATATTTTTTATTTGCAAAATTATATAAATATGGCCATAACAAGCTACGTTTATGTTCAGGAAAAATATAGGAACACACACAAGACAATGATATTAATTATACAAAGGAGGTCTGATCACTTGATACCGTAAATAAGTCTCTTTACTTAAACAATCTAACATTTTATTACTGGCAAACTTGTCGGTCATATTGAAAGTTTACTAAAGATGTCTATGCGCTTAATCTTCATGCCAAAACATATAATTATGTTTTAAAGAAATACCTAAAGAACTAATGCTTATTATAATTTATTTAAAACAGTCATGCATTCTTCTCACAAAAATTCAGACATTCTGACAGTATCATCTTCCATTCATTCGCAAACATATCAAGATCTGTGTTTGAGTTCAGAAGAGCGAAGATTGTTACTTTTATGTTATTGACGGTATCATGCGAATGGACAAGGGTTAATATGTGATATAGGTAAGAGCCACGGCATAGTAAACAAATGGAGTGCTAACATATTCAATCGGACTATATTTGTGACGCACTCATGCTTGGCCATACGAAAAAACTGCATTCCAGCTGCAAGACAGAGTGTACGAGCAATCATTTTTTTTCATTGTAAGAGAGATGGACAGGTCGAATAGTAACATTCCTTTTTTGCAACGGAAAAATGGCATTTTAACTACACTCACTCGGCCAATCAACGTCGATCGACATCGATCAACGTTTCCAAATGACGTAAATCGATTTTCAATAGATCGATTTAATTGATTGAAGTCGGTGCTGTGATTGCGTTAACATCCTAGCACTACACAGTATGGCCCCAGCTTGAATGCGGTACATCTTGTCTCGCTAATAGCCCTCAATAAGTTTAGCAGCCATGTAGTGGGAGATGTGCGGGTGTTAAGTACCTGGGGGTCTCCTGGGCCCCGGCGGCTCGTCGAAGGGGTTGGAGGCGGCAAGGTTGTCGCCGCCCGGCCCGCCGCCTACAACCACACGTCTTAGTACCCACGCGTACCCGAGAGGAACGCTAACCCGAACGACATTCACTTCCATTCTAACTACGAGCACAGAATAAATAAGGACAGATGCTCTTTGCAACAATGCGCGAATGGAACCTCGCACAAAGCGACATACATTACGAAAATCCAGATCGAACAAGTCATTATTTCAGTAACCAAAATACTGCTACCAGGATTCTCGCAGCTATGAAAAAACGATCACGGTTGCCAAAATACAATTAACTCCTGACCATAGCACACACCAACCGCTTTAGGCGATTTAATTTCTTGTCGGTGTGCACGCCAATCCCATCGTGCATTGTAAGACGCATTCTGTATTAATTTATTCCGTGCCACCAAAGTGCTCGGTGTAACATCGGTAGTAGAAAACAGAGAAGAATTGTTATATTTACAGTAGAACATAGTTTATTCACATAGATGTTAAATTCCTCTGAGATACGACAGTTACCCCCGGTTTCTGAAAGCCTGTTCAAATTAATCTGTGGTAAAGTCACAAGTCAAGTTTGATTGTCTGTTATTTTCAACAACTAATCACAACAACATGAGTTTTGACATTAGATAAAGGCCTAATTGCACCAAAAATCACATAAATACAAGCGGTTAACATATTTACAATATCGTCCCATATCTGTAACTCAAGTTGACAGAGACAAAATGGTGTTTTAAATCTGTTTAGCGCTAAATGTATTTAGTTGTTTATGATGCAAGAAAGCCTAAAAGATCAGGCTCGATCGGGTTTTCAGTAACCAGGTGTTAGAAGTTAGTGGTAAGCGGTTAGAGCCGTATGATTGGTTAGCAGTGGCCACTCGGAGACGGTTAGATAGTTAGTTGGCACGAACAGAAACAAAAGAAGCGCCGACCCGGCGCATCGTGCAGTGTCAACGTCGCACTGGCGCGCTCGGCTCAGCTAGGGCTAGGGCTAGCTCATGTACAGCGGGCTAACGGGGCCGGCTCTGAGAATACCGGCGACACTCGAGGCAGATTTATAAAAAACCCGCCCTTTTTGTATTATACCGGATGGATTTTTTAGATCCGTTGTAGCTGCCGAAAAACGTTCTTAACTTTTTGAGACATTTTGATCAGCATTCACAAGTTTTGTCTACCCACTGTGGTATAGCAATCTTATTTCAGGTGCATTCACATATAATTATTTAATTAATGTACACAAAATATTGTGAAAAAGAGTAATGGTGGAGTTTCTTTTCCATTCTTCTCCATACGAAAACTACCTTTCGGAAGGAGCGAGTAGAATCAATTCCATTTTTTTTTTGTAAATTTTGACGTTCAGGTGTTTAATTGAAATAAATTATTTGACTTGTGACTATTTTCTTGATGACTGAACGTTCTTTTTTTTTTCAAAATCTGTGAATGCAGATCAAAGTGTCGATCTACAACGGTTAAGGTAGCTGCCCTTACTGCCCCATCTTAAAAATCCACCCTGTATAATAACAATATTTTTTAAATATTTGTTTACCAATTTTGTTATAGGTACCAATTAAGTTTTAATAGTTGTACAAAAGATTTGTAAGACTTGGGAGTCAGTCAATCTGAATTTCAGAAGTAACAGGAGCCCGAAAAAAACTTGGAGTTTATGTTTTATTTAAATGAGGAAAACTAGAGACTCTTATTCATGGTAAACAAAATGTTGAACAATAGTTTCAGTAATATTTTTTATTTGCTGGATGGATCATTGCATACAGAACGAACCCAATTTTGTTATTCTTTTTTGTAAATAATCGTTTGAACTGAGTAGTCGCCGGTGTTCAAGAGCGCCTATCAGTGCACGTCCGTGCGAGTGACGCGGTGCCACTACAGTCGGAGCTAGCGACTGTCTATTCACACTAGCAATCAAGAGGCCATACCACCAACTCTTACGTTCCTAAATCCTATTCTATTGCAAAACTTTGCGTTGCTATAACTTCACGATTTGAGAGCATTTTCTGTGCTGCTATTTTGCATTTGGGGCTCTGTCTAAGCTTATATAAATTTTTGTATTGCTAAATTTAAATAAGATTAAATCCCGTTTCATCGAATACTGAAGTAACCATCAGTGATCACAATGCGCATGAGCAACAAACTTGTTTTTATCACAAAATGAACTGGAAATAAAGAGTTGTTGGTACAGCACGAGACGAAGCGACATTGAGAGAGATTAGTCGTAAGTATATCGCAGCCAGGCGCAGCGCGTACCTTGCGAGTGGTTGGGCTGCGGCGGGTAGCCGGCGTACTGCGCGGCGTAGCCGTCCATGGGCGCGCCGCCCGCGCCCGCGCCGGCCGGGAACGACTCTTGCGAGTTGGACGAGCCTGCTGGGAGCACGAGCCGACTGTTATATGAGCCCGACCTCGGATGATGCTTACTAAAGTTAAGCTTATATACTGGGAACTTCAATACAATTTTAAATATTCGCAAAAAGTATTATAGCTTGCGATGAACCTGCTAAGGTGCTATAGCTAGGTTTTGCCTGTAGCATCAAATTAGAGAACTTAGTTACCTACTAGGTAATATTTTCAAACAGTCAAAAAGTCAACTTAAGCACACCTAATAGTATTAAAAATGACTAGAACCGTACAGCTAAAATAAATTATTATTGCAACTAACAGTCGCATAAAGAATTCATTAAATATTTTCCCATTAAATGTAGTCGTGAACTAGGAAGGTTTACAGCAAGTGAATTTATCCGAACATACCTGTACTGGACGTGCTATTGGATTTGCCACTCTTTTTCTTGGTGGATGCTTCAACTTGGTTGATAATGGGTTGTGGGTCAATGCCGCCGCGATCAAAGTGGCACTCATACGCAAGCAAGTTTTTCGTGTAGTGCTTGCGAAGCGTGTACGCCGCTGACGACGACGCACCGATACCCAGCAACCCCGCAATGTCCTTCCACGTCTTATTCTTCGTCACCTGCAAACACACATAATAAGTAAACGTAAAAAGAACCACTTTGCAGTTTTAAAGTAAACAAATGAACACGAGGCGACAGTTAACTCGAACATAAAGTGTGAAGGTTTAGTGCTCAGTGGAAAAGGCGATAACTCGCGCGTGTTAACGAGTGGAAACCTGACCATGCCGGCGATTCTCTAATGGCGAGATATTTTCCTGTCGCTCGACGCAGTGCCGCGGCGACGCGACCGGCGCGGGCGGCGAGTCGCGCCAGAGTGTCGCGCCGCCCGCGCTCCAACAGTACAATGATAAAAATTTATTAACTATCGTTAAAGGCCCGGCGGGTTTATGGCGTCTATTCACATAAAGCGCAGAACATGCACTAACATAAATCCTTGCTGAAGTCTATTAGTCTCAGTTGCATAGCGCGCTGCGCCTCGGTTTTACTAGCACCGCTAAAGCGATACTCGAGAATACAAATGTTTACAAATGTTAACGTTTAAACTGTAAAACCGAATTGAATTACACACACCGTTCGTCCTCTGAATATTTATTTGTGTTATGTGTAGTGGTAAGCAAAATAGACTGCAATTTTAAATGCAAGATTTACCTTTACAGTGAATTGAATTAATAGAGGAAAAGCTACGTAGTACTGAGCGTTGCCTGAATGCAATGAAACGTATAACGACTGTGTGGTGTTCATGTTTATTCGTAACAATTAAGCGAAGTTTCAATCAAGTGGCACTTACATTTTTACACTCAGATTTTCTCATTACATGTATTTTTTATTATTATTTCAGTATTTAATTTCTAAAAGGTGTTGAATAATATGTAGCTAAAAAGTTAACCAATTCCACTGTAACACGGTTTTTTATTGAGACGACGACGCAACTTTATAATTGAGCGCGCATTTAACAGTCATGCTAAATATGGCAGACGCCTTCAGATTGTGCTACTTCTCTCTTGTTATAATATTTAAATCAACCAAATGGTAAAAGTTGTTTATGGCTCAGAAAGTTTGGCTAATATGAAGGAATACCGGATCAATAAATTGTATTTGTCTGAATGACAGGGAAAAGTTGTGTTTAAATGATCATGGATGACACGTATTTGAAATCTATTGAAATTGTCTCCTTAGATTGATGTAGCTTCGCCTCGTCTCATTTACGACATGATACCGGTATCTGGTAAGTAACATAATAACGCATTTCCCTCCGCTGACCCTGGCTACTTTCGCGCCGTTAGTTTTCATGTACATGCCGCCGGAGCCGCACCGGCGCCGGTCCGCATGTGACATGTGACCGCGGAATGAAAAAAAAAACAGAATATCTCAGAACGAGTGTAAAATCTACGCGGCGCCGGTGCGACTCCGGTGTTATGTACAGCGAGCCTTAAAGGCAGCTGATACACCACTGTTTTTCAATCGTAACGCTTTGTTCTCATTGCTATTCTAGTCCTGTTTTCTTTGGTTTTCGCGTATTCCCTAGCCAATCAATATTATAGGATTATAAAATGAATTTTGCAAAGTTTGGTAATGACTGCTGCTGTTTTTCCCAACCGTTCTGGCTGTCTGTGAAGAAGCATATCCATGATTATATAGTGGCTTATAGCCCAGCAGGCGATATAAGAAGAATACCTAATTGTATTAGGTTCTAAATTACTGTAATGTTTGTGAATTAAATGAGTCATCTGGTATCGCGAGGTCTCAAAGAAAAAAAAAAGAGTTTTTATGAAAACTAATCATCAATGTTAAGTGTGAAGTGTAAATGTCAAGTTACTGTGTCGGCCGATAGCAGCTAGGCTGCCCGATGGCTAAATTATCAGTTGAGCTAGCCAAAACTGTATAATGATACCTTTTTACTGAGTTCCACGTGAGCGTAGACGAATTTAATCCAAGTGAGTGCTGAGATCCTCACTTTGGGCGACCTGTGTCAATACTCGTACACTGGTCGAACACGGCCAGGCGGCTCGGCCGGTCTGAAAGGCTATTTAGCCGGGTTCAGACCGAGCAAGCCACCTCCCATTTCTACTTCATGCGGCAAAACGCTCGATCGGTGAGCTATGGACACGCCTCGCACGAGTCGTTTCCACACAGTTTACGCCTTTGAGCGCAAAGCTCGACTGGTCTGACCCAACTAGTTGGCGACTTTACTAGATAGTTTTACTATTTCACATGATGGAGCAGTGGTGGCCCAATGGAAACGACCGTGACTTACGAGTTGTAAGTTATAGGTATGAACCAGCCAGGCATCTTACTTTGTGTAAATTATTTGACCACCACTGCTCCCAATACGGTGAAGGAAAACATCGTGATAAAACCATGTCATAGAATCAAAAACTGGAAGACATGTGATGTCCAGTCCCTATCCAGTACCTCCACGAACCCGCCGCGGTCGCGCACCAGCAGGTACAGGCGGTACAGGTCCAGCGGCTGCTTGGAGATGGTGGGGCAGGCGGCGATGGGCGTGCGGCGCTCGTCCATGAAGGCCAGCAGGCGCTCCACCCAGCCGCGCCGCTCGGGCGCGTCGTCCATCTCGTACAGCTTGCCCAGCGAGTCCGACTTCTGGCGCAACACACACTCATCACATACCCGACCCGTGGGGCCGCCCACAGGACATACTCGATACCGACAGGTCTAGCGCAACACGATCATGTCTTGTCACCCTTAAGGCCAGTTAACGAAAATCTTCTTTAATTTTGGTATAATTTTTGTTCGGGAAACTGGCCCTAAGGCACCTGTCCGACCGCCGACGAGGAAGCTAGCTATCGACTACTTTATCGCTCTAGAAACGGATAATACAGAGTGTTCTCGCCGACAGGGTGAAATACATTGACATGTATGCCGGCGAGAACTTAAAAAGAAATTGTAACTCGAGAGGTTAAACTCGTAAAAGAGATTATTCTTTTACTAACTCGGGACCATCATCTATTGTACGTTTCTTGAGCGAGAAAAAAGTCGATAGCTAGTCGCTTCCTCGCCGGCGATGGGACGGAGGTGCCTATAGGCAGCACTCGGTGCTCTACAGCCGGGAGACGACAACGGCACTGCCCTAGCGTCATTGCAACACTACTTTCGCCATTCGTTCACCCCTGATGGCATGCCACGCGATAATTTGATGTTTGTCGTTGTCGTCTGCCACAGAGCACCGACTGGTACCATATGTGATAGCTACCGTGACAAGACAGCTTGTCAAGAATTTTGTTTCATAAAATGTCATGCAAAACTTTATTAGATTTTACGAATCGTTTTCTAATTAAGTTCATCGGATAATTTTTCAATCAAAACAAACCATAATAATTCACTACGGTCGATTTCTAACTAAGACAGTTCCATTTTTCAGTTCTGGGTATGAGTATGTCGTATGGGTTGAAATTTTCAGGCCAGTCTACCTTTTTATTAAAACTAAGCACCAGTTTTTTACTTTGTTTGTAATAGCCAGAATTTAACAAGTACACCAATTAAGTGGTCAAAACAATCGCTTTTGAATGATACCACAGATAAATACAGATGTTTCACTCCGCATTGTAGATATGAAGCTGCAAGTAAGTACGCGGCGGGCTCGACTTGTCGGGCCAATTCAGTGAGTGGTCAGAAGATCTAAGAGTTACGCGATAGAATGAGAGGCAACTTCTAGGTGAATGCAAATGTAGGTGTAGTTAGCGCTATGCTACCTGAATTGCACTTTATTGTGTCGTAATGATTTTGCGGAGTGAACCATCTGTATTAATCTGTGATGATACCAAAACGAGTGCTTAGTTTAAAATTTCTAGCAAGTACATCTAGGTATAAATAGAGTATGATCTTATTTTACGCAGAGTATTGTTTAAGAAGTGAGCTATTTTCACGGCAATCAAGTTCAAGCGTTTAGATTGATAGTGTATGTGTTACCGGGCCTGACGAAGACTCGCCTATTCGTCGCCTTGAATTGTCAGCCTAGAATTAAAAATCCACTAATATAAATTTTATGGTCAACAAACTACTTTCGTCAGCCCCGTTCGTTTGGAAAAACTCCTTATGATTTATGAATAATTCAAAAATAAAATTAGAGAGAGAAGATAAAAAAGGAAATGAAAAATTAAGTGAAATGATTATAAAATAAGGAGTTTTTACGAAATTGCATTCCAATACTAACCCTTTTCAATAAACTACATAATACAAGCTACCTATTACATAGTTTACGAAACGGGGACTTTGGGTATTTTCATGCAATCGATGCACAGTGCATATCAATATAAGTTCAACAGGCTTCAGATGTCATGCTACACAAAAGTGGCTACAGTACACAGTCAGCAAGACTTCAATTCATATTTTTAAGTGTAAGAAAATGCTACATAATATTGAAATTTAGAACCAACAGAAACTTTTGTTGTGTAAAGTGTTTGAGAGTATTTAAACATTTCTCTGTTGAAAAGTTCCTAAATTATTTCTTGAAGCGAGTCCACAACCAAAAAGAAAATCCGTAGCAGAAAGCGAAATAAAAGTGAATAACTAAAGGATTTCTCAAGCTTAAAGCTAAAAGTTTGTGTCGAAAGTTGTAACTGAAAAAATATGTACATAGATGCAGTCAGACAATGTTATGCATTTAAAGGCAATGCATTTTGTATTATGCAGATAGAAAATGACTAACATGCAATCGTAACACGGTATTAAGTGAAAATATTAATCGTATCGAGCACTACACATGCTTATGATCTTTAACTTGATATAAACCTTTGATCTGTAGGACTCCGGCGCAATGTGACTGTTAAATACCTGAAATACATGATAAAATGCAATGCCTCCCTTTCGCTTACACACAGCTCATGTTAGGAAAGAACAAGACAGTTGAAATGTATGAGGTAAACCTACAAAAAACTTAAATTGCCGGTGATGTGGCTCTCAATTGAAAAGGAACAAAAAATAATGTTGGGTGCACGAATGTTGACCACACAAATATTTTTGTTGTTTGTACACCCAACTTACTGTAAGTTGGGTGTACAAATACAATGTATACATTGCATCACATAGTATATTGCAAATCTGCATAGTTTTCGTGTGATCGACACCCGTGACAAGTGAGGTTCAATATGGTGTTCCACATAAATGCAATAATTATGTGAATAGTAAAAAATACGAAAGGATTTAAAAAAAAAAATTTCATTCCACTTTTTTTTGTTCTCGTAACCAGACTTTTAGTTTAATTTAATTTTAGTTCGCCTTTATTTTTGCCCTTATCAAATATCATCCTATTGTAAACCACTTCTTGGAATCTACTATTATTTTGAGCTTACGAAAACAAAAACGTCCTTCAGACAGTTGCCATCAGAAAACTGGCTAAAGGACGAGGAAAGTATCAGGGCTTTTAGTCAATCATGCATTCGCAAGTCTAACTAAAAGCCAAAATCCTTAGTTACACAGTATTGTTGTAGAAGTCTGAACCAGCAAAGAACAGAGTAGACGAAGAGTGGTAGTACTACTTAACAATAATATCTGTGGAACCAGCCCGGTTTTGGCTACTTTGGGGCCTTACCATTTGATTTTTTCTTCCTTGTAAGGTGTGCTAAAAATTCTTCAACTGATTGGAAGGAAGCCCACGGCGGTTTTTTTTCGCGCACTGGATTTTGAACTCTCTGTGTTGAGCCGAGCATTGATAATCTAACATATAAACCCAGCGCGTCAAAAAAATTCACACTTAGATTTTCAACCCTTGGAGCTAAACGTGCGTTTAAAATCATGTGCGCGATAAAGGTGCCACATAAAAAAATCACCCGTGGGTACGAGAGTTAACGGTTTATGATAAGTTTCGATGAGCTAGGCAGTTCCACAGATAGGTCAGTGTGGTGACGGTGCTCAGATGTGGTGTGTGGTGTGACGTGTGGCGAGACTCACGGGACTAGAGGGCGGGCGCGGCCACGACGAGGGCGAGGCGTCATAGTCGTCGTGTAGCGACGAGTGCGACCCGGCGCCCGGCGACGGCGATGGGGCCGCGCTGCCCGGGCCATATTCTTTGCGCGACCCGCCCTTACTCGAGCCCGACCCGCCGCCGCATGCTTCTTCGCCTGATGCTGCAACAACACGTACTGCTAGATTAGTTCATTGTTAAAGCAAACAATTGATTTCAAGTACATTTTAGGACAGATTACAGAGGAAGGTCGCGAAAATCAACAGGAAGCGAGAAGCGCAGGACCTGTCGTTGTGGCGATGCTTGGGAGATGCCTACCGCCTACCCGAGATGGCGGCGCGTGGTGTGCCACGCGCGTCTCTCTAAGACGTAACGGGGGAGTTTCAACCCCTACGGGCCGTCACCAGTCCGGGGCAGCGGAAGTCGCAGTCCCCCGACGCAAGTGTGCGAGGGAACACCGGGGTGATTTTAGTCAGTAAGAGTCTAACAGACCCGTCTGCCCACCCCGGGGCGGAGGACATCCATTAGGATTTCCACCTGACAAAAAAAAAAGCTCTACCGCCATATTCAACAGTAGGAGATATTATTTCGGTGTGATGATGATGCAATTCAATATCGTCGCCGTGTATTGAGCTTTTTTCTTAGTTTATTTGTTGCATAGAAAATCTTATAGTCGTAATTATTTTGAACAATCATGCACAGCTCTAAGATGCTCCTAACGCCTTCTATTGATGATAATGAACCTCGATGACGGTCATTTTTCAGACAGTTTTTATCCCTGTAATATAACGTTTATTGCATTCACAAGGATTGCACTGTACGGGGACGATATGAGTTTTGATCGATGAAGTTCATACCTGCGGATGCATTACTAAGCGTGCTCTGCTGGCTGCCTTCATCGAGCGGTGCGCCATCCGGCCCCGTGGTGACGAGCGCGGTGGCGGGCGCGGCCGGCCCGTTGTCGTGCGGCTCGGCCGGCGCCGTCGGGGGCGGCATGGCGCCCTCGGGCGCGCCCGGCCCGCCCGGCCCGCCCGGCCCGCCCGGCCCGCCAGGCCCGCCTGGGCCCGGGGGACCCATGTGCCGTGGTTGCTGCTGAAACAGCAAGGACGCACGGTTACTTACGAGCCGAACAATGTAAATTAAGTATCACCAACATCAGCCTGTCTATTCTGCAAAAATCTCATCATGAAAGCGATGCGAAGGTGAAATGAGCTGTCATTTCACTTAATGCTAGGGTAGGGATTAACACAATTGGCAACTCACTCAAGCTGACTTCCCCTAAGTTCTAGATCGGTAGATGTTGAAGCTCCAGAATTTAGATCAATGACAGCAATTAAGGTAGATCGCCTGTAGCTATTAGTTTACTGTTGATGAAAACTCATCAAACAGTGGGTCACTATGCTAACAGTACCTTCAGAGGAGGGTAGTGCTGTGGTGGATGCGGCGGCGGCGGCGGGCGATACCCGTACGGGTAAGGATGGTGGTTTCTCGGCGGGTAGCCGTAGGGCTGCGGCGGCGGGTAATGCGGCGGCTTGTAGCCAGGGTGGTGCGCGTAGGGCTGCGCCACCAGCGCGCCGGGGGGCGGGCCGCCGGGCGAAGGCGCGCCCGCCGCACCGGGCCCCGGCCGCGCCGTCGACCCGCTGCCGTCCGACAGCGACGACGTTCGCGGCGGCATCGCTACGTTCTGCGTGCCTGCAATAAAGTTATCAAATAATTATATATAATTCATTACACTCAGTCGTCAAATCGTACTTTAAAATACTGCAGATAACTTGATCTATCGAGTAAACAACATTCACTACTAGTCATAACTCCGAAACTAGCTTCGCGCCGGTTTATAACACATCCAAGTTGAGTGTCAAGTGTATCAATTAAATTGTGTACGAGAGTGCAAGCGACAAACATTGGCGTATATCGGTTTTGTGATCGATCGTGGAGCCCGGCGGTGCTCGCACACACAATTTGAATAATACAGTTAACGAGGGCTCGCCTAAGCCGGCCGAGCATCAATCGAGGGCGGAGAGACGCATCCGATCACTTTCGTTTTCCGTCGGCACGTGAGCAGAATGCGCCGCTAGCCTGCGAATTCTCGCTGCACTTTATTGCATCCGTATATGTGCATACGACATGCACGCAACGCATTGACCGAGGCCGAGATACGAGCGGCAGTGATTTGCGACGACGAAAGTGGTATTGCAGCTTTTATGTAGGTCGATTTGGAGTCGGTTATGTTAGTGTTACGTGAGAACGACTACCGTCTGTTACACAGTTAATATACATTTGCAATTACGTCGGTGCAATGGCGAAAACTTCTTGCCAACTAAAGCGGTGCGCTTTTAATTTTTTCAGTGCACTTTTGAACGGCGCCCTTTACGACGTTTTGAATGAATAAAGATAAACACGTGCTAGGGTCGTCACTTTAATCTCATCAGCGGGCTATTATCGGGCCATTATATTGTGTCGGTGCGATCAGACGGCCAGCAGACGGCGAGGCGCCGGTGAATCATAGATAACAGCGCTGTGCCATCGCGCCCACCTATATATCTATTTGTTTACGGCGACCTTTAATGAGTGTAGCGCCACGGTAATGGGGTCGTCCCGACTCGACTCACATCCGACCAATGTCTCGTAAAAATAGCACGCGTCCTATTTTGAAATGTGTAATAAAGATAGCATGCAACCGTGAATGTGACGACATAAATTTTCTCTTTTACTTATGTCTTACTAATGATCCTAATGATCCTGATGATCTGTTTGTAAACAACAGCACCTAATATGCTTTGGCCAACGGTTATCAAGTGGACAAAATGCCGTGTAATCTCATTTGTTTGTTTGTAGACAGTTGCAATCTTCAACACATGAGTGCATTGCTTTCGCGTCACAACAACAGCGTATATACATAAGACGATGACGCTAGTGCTAACGACAGCACCTATCTATAGACTGTTTGCCGATCTACTTATTTATTTCAAAAAGTTTCGCTAATTCAATGGTTACTTTGTCTACTTCCCAGATATGACTACATTGATAAAAGCTTATAGTCGCATAGTTACAAATCGTCATATGCTATAGATTATTGCCTTCTGCTTCAAGTTCAGGATTTTTAACAATGCAACTCATACGCATATACAACCACTTTTTCGTGTCGTATCTGCTACGTTGAACCTAAAGCAGAAGCCAATAGTCTATGGTCTAGCAGCGTTCTTCTCTTAATCATATAAAGAAATAGTGAACGTTTGCGTGTACAAGCGCCCTAAATGCAATAAGTCTTGTAGTCTGATTGAGCAAGCCGCGGACTCGAACCAGCTCTGTCAAGGGCAGCGCCCGTCACCGCGCGACCGCGTGCGTAACGCACCAAGCCGAGGTCTTTACTTTCCCATCCGACAATACCGCCACAGTTGCACGTGCAACTCGGTGCAAGGTTTCTGTTAATGTTACTTTGAAGTTTGAACATGTGTCTTGAAAAGAAACTGACACGATTTATTCGGTGAAGGTGTTTCATGAGCAAATTGTTGTACAGTCAAAACAGGATGCTCTACAGACACATTTCATCGTTAAGTTGAACGTACGCCAAATACGACGACTTGACGTGACGTGGAGTTGCGGAAACCAGCCCGATTTACCTATTACCTAGGTTGAACGTCTAGCTTGTTATCAACCTATTTGCACAGGGACTAACAATACCTCTTTTTAATGGTAGGTAGATAAATAGTGTTAGAAATTACTTTTGCCACTTTCGACCCAACAACTGAAAAACTGTTTCTGTAATATTATCCCCTACGTTTTGAAAGCGAGTTTCGCCGTTTATGCCTTCTCTTCTGATATTATGGACTCATAGAGTACTTGTTAAAGTATTCTTTCAGCTTGGAATATCTGACCACATGGATAAAACACGGCGTGCATCAAAGTCAAGTGTCAGGCACGAAGGGCGCGGGCTTGCGAGCAATGTGCGGACAGCCGCGCGAACCTACCGCGGTCATAGCTACCAACACATTCCTCGCATACGATCAACCGCGCCCACGTTAGGTACGTATAGGGCTACCGAATGATCGGAATCGAAATGGATTGTCGGTAGAAAGCGTGGAATATCTCAGCTTGCTGTTTTGTTGCCATTCGATGGAACGTGCATACTTTCAGATCTCTTACTCTCTTATGGGGGATATCAGAGGAGAAAGCATACGGGCGGGAGTAGCCAGTAAGTATATAGCAGTGGTTCCATCGAGTCCCACGGAGTAGCAACTAAATGGAGTAGTAATCCTCTAACAAAGCACCCCAACTCGACTTTTTTGGGATGCGTGGAGAGGAAGAGGTCCGCCTTTTGTGAGCTATCTTCGGTTCGGTTCGATTGATGCATGAGTGATGGGAACTCTTGCTGTTATGTTGTGGGTAATCTTTATGAGCGTTTTCCCGAACATTATTGCTTATTACCACATTTCATACGTTCAAAGTCCTCAGTTGTGTCATTTTTAAAGCATTATCTTATTCTCACAAGAGAATAATTACTTATTATGGAAAAAAGGTAAAATCAATCCAAAAAAAGTATTTGTGGGTCTCCAATAGGAGGTTTTTTTCATGTCAATAGACATGGTTTTTTATTTGCGCACCCTAGATTGCCACCGCAAATTGCTGCCCTTGATACCGCCAACAAGACCAGTTAAATTAACTGCGGCAATATAAGATCTATTTACTGCAAAATTCCATAGATAACCAGCCAAATGATTGAACATTATGCTGAATGTAATTTTGATAAACAAGACACTAAATGTAAGGTTTGCGGCAATAACAGAAAATAAAATACAGCATATTTTCGTTAATATACGATACATAAACGTTTGCGTCAAGCGCTCACAATTTACACCAAGTATCTAAACTGACGGACTCACAACGTGGTCGCTCAAAAGTGGTATGGCATGAGTACTTATTTGTACTAAGAGAATTCATAGTCACGCAGACACGACGCTATTTATTAGCAACACGATGTATGCTATGTATTCTATCTGTACATAAGGATTCATAATATAGATTTCATATATTTCTTTTTAAATGTATTTTCCGTGTTAAAGGCATTTTGTAACGTTTTGACTAAGAGTCTGCATTATTTTGTAGCCATTATAAACTATTAGACTTACGAATTAGCCAAAAGGTGCGCCCTGCATAAGTTTTTAGGGTACAGCACCCCAAAAGGAAAAAACGGAACCCTTATAGGATCACTCGTGTGTGTGTATGTGTGTCTGTCTGGCTGGCTGGCAGGCTGTCTGTCCGTCCGTCTGTCACAGTCAATAAATTTACTCCGAATGGAATGGACCGATAGTTGAGATTTGGTACACATAATTTATTTCTGTGACCCACGGACATGCAACGTAAATAAATGAATTTTGAATATCCCCCATATACAAAATTCATTTTTTTTTTATGCAAAGAAAATTTTGAAAAAAATTATTTGCAGACAATACCATGTAATTATATCAGATGAGCTTGTTGTGAGAATCTCATTCTTTTTTTAAATATTGTTAAATATATACTTTTTAAGATATTTATACAAATAGATGACAATTGACCATTACCCCTTATCTCTGAAACTAAAGAGCCAAATTTTTTGAAAAACATATGTATAATGTTTCTTTACTCATAGATTACAGGAAAACCAATAAAAAATCAATGGTCTTAAAATAACATGGTACTTAAATCTCTCAATATTGTGCGTAAAAACTTACATTTACAGTTGGAATGTATGGGAGAACATTTTTTTCAACTACAATATTAAGTTGGTTCTTGGGATAAATTCATCCGAACTACGGAACCCTTCATTGTGCGTGGTCCGACACGAACTTGGCCGTTTTTTTTTTCTAATATAAATTACTGGGTACATCATGTAAAGGCTCTCGTGAACAGGCGCGAAGAGACTAATAAAATAATTTCTAAGAAAACTTCACGGTAGAACAAATTACAGGTGCCGCGTCTCGGGACAAGTCGCACCAGCCTGCTCGAGCCTTAAAATGTGTTAACAGCAAGGAGTATATTAAACAGAACATAGACAATAGCGTTAACAAGCGGCCTAGTTGAGACAAACGGTGGCGTCGCCGCGTCGCGTCGGAGCGACGGCAGTGTTTGTCGACCCATTTAACTTGATCACCACTAACACACTCGCCGTCCCCACATACAACGCCGATTTATCTTAGAATTTACACATTTCCACAGTTTAAATTCAACTTTGAGCTATGCTGAACAGAGCAACAGCTGCATACTAACACTTTTAGTTGCGTCACCTCGGGAATTCCAAAAAGAAATAGCATACAAGAAAATAATAACGTATTTTAAACCGTGTCTAACAATTTCATACGTACGGTTGAATAAATTTCATTTAAATTCAATATGGAAAGCCGAGGCAAATTGTCACAATGGCTAACAAACAAGACAAATCAAATGAAACCTTTTAAAGTATTTCATTGACAAATTAAATCTCGTTTTCCTTTTCAATCTTACAACAATCTCGGGGAGAGGGACCGAAAACAGGGTGGTTGTTACGTCTGAGAGGTAAGTACATCTGGTTATCGGCGAGGGGGGTAGGTGGGTACACTTGTACACTTAGTGAATGTGTATAGTATACTATAGAGTGAGCCGGGCAAGTCTGGTCGAGGTTAGGGAAAGAATGTCCGCACCATTAGCCAAGGGGGCAGACGGAACGGGGTGAATGGGCTGTCGAACCCTCCGTCGACCTTGACTCGTCGAGATTTATCACTTTTCCGGGGTAATCTGAATACAATTAGGCGATGGGCAGCCAACAGGCGGGACCGCAGACATGCAACAGGTTCCTGTTACAGAAGTAATATTCTTTAAAAAAAAAAAAAGTGCTTCCTCCGTTACTCAGGACTGCTATGTATTTAAATCTTAAATCTCAAAGTTGGACAATAATAATGATTATCATTTATCATGTTTACATTGAATTGCACTTGTCTTGTGCTTTGCGAAACAAACCTGTAAGTACCTTCTTTTGATCAATATCAAAGTGAATACTTGAATGTTCAAGAAGTCTGGACTTGCTGAATAGAAAAATGACACATACTTATACAAGAGCTGGTCGCAATAGAATTTACTTAGGTGACTTTTCGACATAACTCTAAAAGAAGAATATTTATTTTACTGGATGGAAATATTCTAAGAAATCGCATAAATATGAAATAAATTGTTTGTGACAGCAATAGGTGGGCGGTAGTTGGTAGAAAGAACACCATAAATAATAATAACGACCGCGTCGTTCCTTGCAGAAAAAAAAGTATTCACAACAAACCACGAAGGATCATTTACGTGAAAACGATCAAAACAAACATTATGGCAGGATCGGGGGCAAAAAGCGTTTTGTTTTACTTCTTTTTTTTAAGTTGGAGGTCGTTGGCCTTGCCAAGGACGTGGAAGGCAAGCACGTGGCCGTATAGAGGCATTTCAGTTAAAACACTTGTACCGACCCTCACACATGCAGATATGCGAGGGTGAATACTTAATGCACACAATCAAACAGATCGCTAACTTCCGAACTTAGTAACGAACGATAAAACACGTTATCACATAAATGCATTATGAAACCGTATTAATTAATTAGAATTACGTAAAGGCTTAAGTTATTAATTGTTCTTATGACACATGGTCATTGATTTCTAATAAACTCTTCAAATCGATGTCTTATAATTGTTATACCTACATTGTTTTTTCTGGCCATGCTAATCAGCACACGGTCTAAATTCATTAATATAATTTCAAGTGTTAGCTATAAAAAGAATGCAACAAAAAACAGGATAAACTTCAAATATGTTCTTCTATATAAAATGTTAAGCATCGCGCTAAGTATAAGCCGAAGTAAATATAGGTTTCAAATGTCACGGAGAAACAGCGAGCGGCAGCGTTCGACTCGGTCCCAAGAGCCAGCCTTATCTTAGTTGATGGCATTCCACTGCTCGGCGGCCGATACGCACGACGGACGACTGCGAAACGCTTTTAGCGCCCGTATATTGAACAACAGACCACTGGGCCAAGGAATTATCGCCTAACACTACAACATCACAAGGTCTGAAATACCACAGCCGCAATAGTAGGTACACTTCGCGCAAAAGAAACCTTATTGGTCGAAAATTAAAGTCGTTTTCGAAAGTCACGTTGTATGCGGGCGTCAAACAATACGCAATTCACCTTCGAACGCGTCGGGTTGCGGTATTGCGGCTTCATTGTGTTAAAATAACGATGGAACTTGGATTGGAAACGAGCACAATGCGGTCGATAAACAGAAATTTATTTTTATTTACACATCGATAAAGAATATTACGATCAATCAATGAGACTGCCGCATAGATAAGAGATAACGTGTTCTTGCACACAGATATTACCTACCTACCTATTTGATAACATTACCCCTTACTTATTTCGATTTGATGTTGGTAATATGCATAACGACTCTATTTACTTGAATCCAATTTCGTACAATAACTACATGACCTACATATTTTTTACAGAAGATATGAATTTGTTGGTCAATCTTATTATTGCTATTCTTACCTAGTAACTTCATTTAGTTTAAAAAAAAACTATATTTAAGATTGATTCATGTATCGTTTAAGATAACCTATCATTATCAATGTTTATAAATAGCTACGTAAACTAATAATATTTAAAAGTTCTAACAACTTATAAAACAATGTGAGTCATTGGTGCACATTTGAGCACAGGCAGGCAACATAAATCAGCGTATTTTTCCTCAACCGCTTCGTCTATAATTTTCTAGCGCGAGACTTCACATATTCACTCGATGTTTGTCGAGAGTCAAGAAGTCCGACGAGCCGAACGGTTGACGTCATACAGTCATGTTAACCTTCTACCACTCCACCAGCTCGTGACAATTTATGTGGCGGGCTATAATACATCGCTGCGCAAATCCTCGCCGTATTTGCCGGCGAGGAACACGAGCAGCGTTGGACTTGGAAGTTGTTTGGTTCGCTCGGAACGCTGGAGATACAGTGTGAGGGTGTATTGCGGTCATATAACCGGTATTCGAGTGGCGCGGCAGTCGGAGCTCGGCCGGTCTACAGCCCGATGTTTTGAGAAAGCCACGTTCGGCAATCGGCGACGTTAACAAAACACGATTGCTTTTGCGGTTGCCGTTCGCTACAGCCAGTTTAGGCAAAATACCAAATTGCTTTTTATGATACCTGCATATATGAGGGCGGCACAATGTTTATTTTGAGGCCAATTACTTCACTCAACCGGGACAAATTGATAACTGTTAATGCTTTGTATAAGAAGTAACCAACCCTGACTTTGGTGATTATCCAATTAGCATTAGCTTAAATAATAACTAAATTATGGTCTCAGTTTCAATGTTCGTGTTGGACTGTTGGCCAAACGTCTGAAAAGATGGAAGTTGGTATTTCCTTCTATAACGGTGACTTCGACAACAGTGTTGAAAGAGAAAAAAATAAAAGAAACGATTACTTGTTAAACCCATCATCAGATACCTTAATCTGGATTAGGAGAGATGTCCGAAAAGATGATTTTGAAATCGTGGAATTATGTAATGTTTTAAAACAGATAATTAGATTGTCAGTGTGAGAGACAGCAAGCTTCCAGAATATTCTTGTCAATCAGGATGGCAACATATTATTGCAAGCCATGCAGGTGCCCGCCCCCATACATATTCTTCTTTTCGTGTGGTTATTGACTAATCTGGTGGCCTGCCTCCAGGCATGATAGGTATGATAATGCCTATTAGAAAAGGAGTCTTTGATTTGACAGGCACAATTGAAATCCAAAATTGAAACTTGAAATATGCAAATCTCATATTTGTTCGTATTATGGGATCTTAAAATGCACTTATTGCGAAAAAATCCAGCGTGAAATAAAACAATCGAGTTTTAATGGTTTGGAATGGTCACCAATCGTAAGTTATTGAACATGCGTGAATACATTTACAAAGCAATTTGCGTTCCGAGTATACTTCAAGTATGCCAATACCATGGTCTTTAATAACTTTTGATACTTTACTAACTGTGATGTAGTACCTTGTTATAAGAACATGGGAATTTAAATATGATACAATTTATACTACTGATAGGTGTCAACTGCCATAGAAAACGGACACAGTCCGTTTTAGATATCAAAGTCCAAGTACTCGTTTGCGTCATACTTTAGCATGAATACCTGTTTTTACATCGTTTGTTTGTTTGTCCGGGTTAGTATCTGATACGGCTGAAATGATTTTATTATTTTTAATTGATTGATAACATCATCAATGTGCACCTTTTATCTAAACACTACGTAATAACTGTAATAAGTATCTCTATTACTTGTTGGCTGAAGAAAATGATACGACTTAGTTGCGTTTTAGTCTATTTTAGAGGGGAAAGGAAGAAAAGTTACCTTAACATTGTATCCAAGTCAATGTCAGATATGTACTGGCTTATCAAGTTAGGTACATAAAGTTTATAATTATTCAACTGTTCATGAATGGAATTGTAGTAGGTAGGTATTACTCGTCTAAAATCAGCTGAGAAGGCAAAAGTAACTCTAACTATGTATTCGTAATATACATATTCCTACGTCAAACAAATCGTGACAGTGAGTAGGTAAGTATATAAGATGCGGCGTCCCCGGTGGGTGAACCCGTCAAGGTCACTTCGAGGGAAACCCCACAAGGGTGTTCTAGGAATCTTTACATTTCAACAAGATGTAAATTGGAATGTCAACAAACACTTTAAAAATATATTAGGATTCGATACGCGACTCGTTGATTAAATATTGAATTCATTCGTAGCATATTAGTCAGCCTATTGAATAACGCCGTCCGTTCCAATTGATCGATTATGCGAATTCATCATTTAATTTTAACGCTATCAATGTAGCTCCACTTTTCAATCGAGATTTTTTAGCTTTTATCAGAATTGTGCCAAGTTCGGTTAAGTAAGAGTCGGATTCGTTTTTTATGTTGTTTTATAGGTGGGAAGGTTTGTCAATGGTGAGGTCGGTGGCGATCCGGCACATAGGAGCGCCTCGTGGGCCTCAGGGGTAGAAGGTCCTGTTTTGCGTGCTCGCCCCGACCGTCGGTGGGGGTAAGTTTTTCACGAGGCCCTATATACCGCGACCACCCCGACTCGTACATAAGGTGGGCGGGCTGGGGTGGTTCGCGCCCGCAAAAGGGGCAAAATACGGCGTACTCTGGGCGCCCGTTCTATGTGGGTCAATGTCGGGAAAGCCCGTGTCTACCGGTGACGGAGTATGCACAACGAATCTGATCAACACACCCGTGACAAAACAAAGGATAAGGCACAACCTCCCAAGAATATATTAAGACCTTAATCCCTCGAAATAAGGTTCAAATTCAAAGAGAACGCAAACGAAGTGCAACTTCGTCCAATATTAGTTGACGAAAAAGCATAAATCTGATTAGGATGACTGGTATTGCACTTAAATGTTATTTGAATTATGTGATTAGAATCAAGTTTGTTTTCAAGGCAACACAGTATTTCATTGGCTTTTCTTCAGAAACAAACACACTCGTAATGAAATTACTATTAAAGTTTTGAGTCATCAATTCACATAAAATCGTGTATGGCTAATAATTTTCAATATTTTGAAATGTAAAGCTAGGTTGGTTTTACTCATTCATGTGAAATTGATGTAATTGTCTTATCACATAGGTATTTTACTTGTACTATTGGTACCTTATTTCAGCTTGATTTGTGCCCAAGAAAGCATACACACGCGTCTTGTTCAGCATAACAGCCGCAGTAGCTTGTCAAAGGCCTGCCACGCTATTCCCAACCACTGACTACCGTCATTGCAGCGGCATTATGTGGTACCTCTGACTAAGGAACCGCGTGTCTCGTACCCAAGCTTAAGACCCTACACACTTGCACATCAACATCAGTAACCACATTTAACGCTAAACGAATTTAAAACATCGTTGTGTTCCCGACAATTGTTTGAAGATGACAGAGTCAGAATTCAATAAACAACATTCAGACGATGCCGAGGAAAAGGAAAAGTCTTGGGCCTGCAAAATTTTATTCACTGTCGTGCGATCGACACAACGACGAAGAAGTAAAGGACATTGAGGATCACTTACCAACAGCCGGTGACATGGAGCGTGAGCCACTGGAGCCTGTCGGGCTGGGCGTCGGCCTCAGGTGCGGCGTGGTAGCGCGCCCAGCACCGCCGCTGCCGCCCGAGTCATTGCTGTTCTGACCGGTCAGATCCTGGAACAACACATAACAACATTAATATCAGCTTAAGTATGTTCCTGTGTAACTCCTAATAAACACTTATTTATTACGCTTTCACGCTAAAACGGCTGAACGGAATTGGATGAAAATTGGCACATGGGTAGACCATGACCTGCGTTAGGGCATAGGCATACTTTTTACCCCGATATTCCCACGGAATCGAGACTTATGTGGGTGAAACGGCGGGGCGCAGCTAGTCCTAATAATATTATAAATGTGAAAGTTTGTATGTTTGGATGTTTGTTACTCAATCACGCAAAAACGGCTGAACGGATTTGGACGAAATTTGACACACAGATAGTTTATAACCTGGATTAACACATAGGATACTTTTTAACTCGGTAATACGTTCCCGTTGGATAATTAGCGACAACCACGCGGGCGATTCCGCTGGCAAAAGGTAGTTTCTCTATAACATTTTGTTCGGAAGATACAGTCAGAGAGGCTAGATTTCGCATTTATGTGCAAAGAATTATTCAACTTTTTACGATCAAGAATCATAATTCTAGGTACAAAGTTCAAGATCGTGAACTCGCGATAAAACTTAGAATTAGTTGTTGCTTCTTTACATCGATACTCCATAGGTTTAGGTATTTAAATAAAGGTAAACAAATCGAAAAAAGTGTTTATAAAGATGACACTGGAGTTTAAAAATACGATAAAAAATATATATTTATTTTAGATTGTTACAATGGTTTTCTCTTATAAAGTATGTACAAAGAATAGTTTAGAATAAAATTTATCATTTATTCTTAAACTACTCTTCGTAGATGTAACTGCTTGAGCACAATTTTTTGGTTAGATTTACAATATTATTTTGTAATATGTCTATTGTAAAGAGCCCAAACTAAACGTCAACGAATTATACCATTGCTAAATTAAAGAGTACAACTGTGACGTAGCATGGCAACTGATGTGACAGGTATTACGTTTAGTCGGTTACTTGCCAGCTGTCTCGACACGTGTTGTTTTTTTGTTTACCTTTATTAACTACCAGAACCTATGGAGTATAGTTCGGTAATTTGAAATCTTACCTTTACCTAGAAGTACAGTTGGACCTATAGATAATTTCTTGGAAAGTATTTTCCCTGGGTGGAAAACGTTTTCAGATTGAAATAAAATTTTATGAGTAAAACCCTCAGGAAACAATACTTAAATGTTTCAGTCGATTGTTCAGACAAATTGCTTATTAGGGTTATCGTATTTGTGTAATACGATAACCCTAATAAGCAATATGTCTTGTTCCTGGGTTGTGGAGGTCAGATAGGCAGTCGCTCCTTGTAAAATACTGATATTCAGCAGCAGCCGGTTAGACTGGAAGCCGACCCCTACATAGTTGGGAAAAGACTAGGCTGATTGATTTGTTGAAACAAATTGCTTCATGAATTTATATTGAAAACAATATTGTGCTCTAAGCTCTCTCTCTCTCTCTACCTACAGGGCAGTTTTAACTCGGATAACAATGACGGCTACATATTCACTGCCACCAAACAGTGCAGAGGTGCCAATTTAAAAGACTACACAATGATCATGCTATAGGAATCTGATAAAATTCCAGTTGAATAAACATCCTTGAATATCCTTAATTTAGGATCATTGATCACACCAAAACTTCAGAGGAAGTGTGAAAACAGTAACGTAAATAACGAAGAATATTATTATTTTTCATCTTAAATATTAAAAATCGTTAAGTTAAATTTGTATTTCATATTTATTGATACTATGAATTACAAAGTATTTTTTGCAGTTGTAGAAAATCACCCATATTTAAATAAAATACCTTATGAATCAACGTTTTTAGTATTGTTGAGTATTGGTACATGATATTATACAGAACTTGTTTAGTTGTTGAGATTAGAGCTCATACAAAAATGGTCTAAAACTGACAACTTTTACGGCCTCCTATTTCTTCATTTCTGCAGATAAAAAAAAACATATATTTGGTTTATACTCGATGTGCTCTAGACGATGAAGAAAAAAAAATATAACCCTAGTTATATTAGTTAGTTTTTTTTTTTTCAAAATCAAAAGTTTATTGTATGGAGACCTTTATTTTTTAACTTGTTTCAATTTTTATTTTTTTTGTTATAGCGGCAATAGAAATATATAATCTGTGAAATTGTCAACTGTCTAACTATTACGGTTCATGAGATAGCTCGCCCCGGAGGAACCCTAAAAATAAGTTGTTAAATTGGTGCACTTCGAATTTCTTAGTGAAAACCATCACCGAATGAGCACTATAGGATCAAAATCTTGATTGTTGCCAATCTATGATTTCTTCTTAGAATGATAGTACGGAGTACCTAACTGGCATCCAAATTCATTGACCATAAAAAGTAGTTGATAAAAGTTTTAGTATTCAAATAAAACCAATATAAACTAACTTGAAGATGATAAAAGAAGAAGTATCCAGCAAATTCTTAGAATTTTTACGCATATTAAAGGTTCATAAACAATCAAATACCGTAAAAGATCACTAACAGATGTTAACGTAAAAGGCAATCCTCATTTGCATAATCCACACGGCATAAAGTGTGCATTCTTGTGCCTAGGTGAGATGCCTTGACACTGCAACCTCGGCAGTTAAGAGCAACAATAGCACGCCGAGTCAATAGAGCACGGCCACTTGCGGTAATCGTGCAATAAAACAACGTACGGAATCTCCGCAAACAATGCGCTCGCAACCAACACCAAAATAAAAACAAATGCGGCACGCCTCGCGCTAATATTAAACTTGGATGCCGATCATCTTTTGTACGGTAACTAAGTTATGTAACGTAAACCAACAGTCATTAAAGTACAATGGAACAACGAGTTATGCATAATAATGTAAGTTCATACGAACTCTTAAAAGCTCACCCGACAAACTATTGTACACAGTTGACAATCATTATGATAGTACGTACCGTTTCAGCGCAGTCAATGTTCGTAGCTCGTAAATCAATCAGTGGTTCTTTTCTATTACAACATAGAACGGTAAACGCGATTAGAGCGAGCTTAGAGCGGACGAGAGCCACTGTGCAACGGACGCGTAAATGTTAAGCTTTTTCAAAGTTAAAATCGAGTCGTAATATAGAGAGAGCGGCGACGGTGCAACGCGTTCTCAACGTTCGAACGGGCTCGACGAGGCAACTCACGACCCCCCGCTGTCGAGGTTAGCTCGCCTGCGAGAGGCTCCGGCGTCGATCAGACGAGTCCGGCCGGTGGGGCGGGGCGCGGGGCGGCGGGGAGCGCGATAACTGCGGTGATGTTTTTGCCCAGCGCTCCAGCTCGCTCGCTCGGCGCACCAGGCGCGTTCTTCATTTCGTACAGAGTCCATTATCTCTAAGGCTGTCCCTCTCGCACTCGTTGCTCGCTTCGTCGCGCCTCGCCGCACCGGCCGCTGTTTTATTGCCAGCCGACGATTTTAACGTGCGCTCGCAACGTCCGCCGGAGCACAAAAGTTTTTATGGAAATTTCATTCCGAATGCGCCTCGCTCGCTTGCTCACTCGGGAACGTCAATATAAAAGCACGATAACGAACGGACGAGTCAATTAATTATTATTGTTGGAAGCTGTCGGGACGTGCTGGGCGGCTCTATCTAGATACAGTATCTGCTGTAGTGTTTTCAGATGTATACCTAGTAAATTGGAAGCGAAATGATACGACGTGGGCCAGGTTTGTACCTAACTAAGCTAGACAGACCAAGTGACTGTTTTATAAGTAGTAGTAGAAGAGTATAAGACACAGGATGATAAAATTAGATGAGCCATGGCAAAAAAGGAAATTAACAGATGACTTATTTTGAATTGAATTATTGACTATTACAAGTCTTTTAATCAATTAACTGATAAAGTAGTAAAAATAGAATTGATGTTCGGTACGCAGAGAAATAAAAATTGGGGTTCCACGAATATTTGTATCTATCAGCAAAATAGGAAAATACTTTCTAAATTCTCCATTCGTAGTTAGGTATTTTCACTTCCTGACGTAAATTTTACTACAATGACTCCAGATAGGAAGCCAGTACAACCGTGGAAAAAGGACAAAGAACCACTTTGAGACAAAAGGTTCAGCAAGAATTTGACTCGATATAAAACGAATTTTTAACTACATCTACATTTCAGAACTCTACGGCATTCAATAAGATCTAACAAAACATTGATCAGCTGTTTGAGTGATTGGGCTTCGTCGATTGCAATACTTACGTCAGTCGAGTACGAACGAACGAGATCGGCTTAAATTGACCGACTGCACTTGGCCCAAATCCCGACGCAAATAAACACAAAATCGCTCTTGTTGGTGTGTCTACACATTGTGTGGAGGCTGCCAGCAGCACGGTAAATAGAGGGACTAACGCAACCACACAAACCTACGTATCCTACGTAGGTACCTTATATAGGTGAGGTGCAGTGGGAACGAGGCGACGACGATCATGAAACCCGCTATTGAGCCGAGAGAAACGCTCACGTGGGCCCGACTAACAATGTGCGGTACTTATATTGGATTGCTATGGTACAAAGATTTTGCTTCACAACACTACGCTTTACAGTATCAGAATCAAGGTGCAGTTGGTAAGGATTACGATACAATAGTTCATTCTTTCTTTGTGAACTAAAGATACCAAGTCTGCCGAGTGTTAAGTCTCTCCATATAACTTGTCCAAGAAATGCTCTTGAAAAACCTTGGTCATGTAACGAGAAACGGTGAGTCATATAGCAATCAGGGCGATCGCAATCGGTTATTGCGTCTCATGTCGCTATTACGTTCATTACTGTCCAGAGCAACACACGATAGATAGTTAGTTCTTCATATTAATATCTGGTAGGGTAGGTCAGTGGCACGAGAGCCGCGCTACGGAGTGACGTTCGCTATAAATAGCCTGCTGATGGGCGTTGAAGCTCGTCTAAATAACCGCAAATCCCCTGCCTCGCAGTTCTCCACATCATCAAAGTGCAAAACGTATGAACGCTTCATTTTGCTCGCTGTTCATCATTATTGAATGTTAAACGACTATAAAGTCAAGTAACATTAACGACATTACTTTTAGAAGGTTAAATCAGTTTTGAAGGTAACTAACTCAAACGGAGTTACCTTCAAAACTGATTTAACAGAAACTCAACAAATTTGGATAGAGTTTATTGCAGTGGTAAAAATGTACCTGCCTCGTTGGTCTAGTGGTCGCAAGCGCTACTGCTGAACATGAGGTCCTGGGTTCGATTCCCAGGGCGGGCAAAGTGTTATTGGGTTTTTCTTTCTGGGATTTCTCAGTAGCAGCCCGAAGTCTGGATTTGTGCCCGGTTGATGGCAATAGGCTCGCCCCCTATTACATGGGACTTAAACATAGCTGGCGAAATGTGGGTGTACTATAGGTACACCCCTGCCCAACCCTTCGGGGAAACAAGGCGTGATGTTATGTATGTAAAAATGTACGTAGAGAAAAGATACAAGTCCTCAGTCTAGTAATAAAACATGTTGATGCAACCAAGGGAATGAAGCTCACCGATGTTATCGTGAATCCACTTTCCTCATTTCAAGTAATAACAAAAGTATAATATCAATGTCATATGAGACATGTCGAGATTAATCGGCGTAAATGCGTTCCAAGACCATTCAAGAGTTCGTCGACCGGCGTGCGAAAATGTTGTCGTAAATAAATAATTCACAAGGCTAGTGTTCTCGGTTGGGGCACGTGGTGCCGGCCACGTGTAGTAGGTACGTAAACATTTACATTACATAACCGGCTCGTCATCGACGACCGCGCGCTATTGAGAGCGAAATGCTGTGCAACTCTTACAAATCGTTGCACAGTACACCAACTTACCCCGCTCCAATACGGTGCTCTTTCACGCCTCTTTCTTTTTATAGTCTATTCACTCGTTGAACACTGGCCATGTGAATACGCTGGACTCTCAAAATCGAAATTCAGAACAAATTGTTCCATTTTTACCAGAAACAGTTTATTCTTTAAAAAAAACACGGAACGCCAAAATGTAAGAACTCAACAAGTCCTTCATTAAGAACAGGACGAAGGGTACAAATGAAAGGTAAACAAAGGGGGTGCTCAGTGATGTTTTATGTAGGGCCGGGTAGTGCGTAGTGCCTGGAATGCCTGGCCTACAGTAATCTTACACGGCTCGTACAATTATATACAACGAACCACGTGTAGCGGGGGACAGTGAGAAGGTCGCGACCCGTTCCCACCCCACACCTTTATTCGTTCAAAGTAAATTTGCATACGCATGTCTACAGTTTCCGATCTACATTGAGCTCTCTGTGTAGCAGATGCATCACTGCCGAAACAGCCACATTGAGATTTTCCGAAAGACTTATGTGACATCGCTGCATGCATAGTCCGTTGAAGTTTAAATGTTTGAGACATGGAGTTGAACGAGAAATTGAGTGTTTACCCATCTGCTATATTGAGGTACCCATTTGCTTGAGCCGATAGGTGGAACACCCTGTTAAAACAAACCAAGGACCTTCTTTCATTTGCTCGTCATTATGTGGCATGATACATTTCGAGTAAGTAGGCGTAGCGAAACTTGGGAAACCGAAACTGCTTTCACAAAACCCCAATTTCAGCAAAAGTCAAATTAAATAACTTCAAAAAGGAACAATGAATTTGCTGAAATCTTATCAGAATACCAATGGTCGGTAAGAATAAGAAAGATGGCAAAAAGTTCAACTTGGGTTAGTAGTGGGTCTGCTTGTATGTGTGAGTGTATTTGTGTAAAATAGACGGTTCCGCAACGAAGGCAAGTGGTACACACTTTATTGAATGTCTTTATAGGCCACCTGTTACTCGGGTCGGTGTCGGAGAAACAGCTGATCGGACGAATTATTATTATTGTTGTCGGATGTCGGCTCTGGCTTATTTATTTGTGACGAAGGGGGTTGAAGTGGGAAGGGGGAAGCTACGCCGAAGCTCAACTTTCCCCGCCAACTTCTACTATTGTTCGATTGTAACGCGATGACGTAGAGCGCCGAGTTAATTAAGTAAACTCCACGATAGGGTTTTAACGTGGGTATCGTGAACGTGAAAATCAACAGCCGATAATGCTTCTGAAAATTAGTTGAAAACAAAACGATACATCTTTTTTGTGTCTGTCTATCACACGCAGCTATTGCCTTCCATAACCGCGGAGCCCTGATAACTAAAAATCCCAAAGCTATGTTCCTGTCCTATATCCCGTTTTGAAAATGATGAGTCCCATAAATAAAACTGCAGTGTTAGATTGTAACTTGTTACGAAGTTCTAAGGCCATTCTGAAATCTATGGTTTTTTTAACCCCAACGGGGAAGATATTGGCCTGCATCTCACCAGATGGTAAGTGATGATCAGGCCCAAGGTGGAAGCGAGCTTCACCCGGAATCCTCAACCACCGAGGAACTGGCTATCTTACCTCTAACTGCCGAAACACAACAATGCTGTTAACATTGTTGTTAAGGCGACAGACATAGATAAGATGGTGGTAGTTAGAATGGCGGATTTAAAACAAGCCCTACCACCAACCAAACCGAGTATATAAATTGGCCCCCACTGAGAATCGAACACGAGACCTCTTGGCCTGAAACAGGTGGTCTAACTACTAGATCGCAGAGGCGGTTAAACGATAATGAAAAAACCTTATGTCTGACGAAGTCTGCAGGTTATAATAATGGTTTTTACAAGCAGAGCATCCTTTTAAGAGGTTCTATGATAGATTTGCAAAAACGGCATAATATACATATCGCCATAATATTACTATGTAGCTATACGGGCAAATGTAATCACCAACCACGTCATGTTTTTTACCAAATGACATGTTTCATAATGACTGTTTACGTGCAAACCTCAATAAGGTATACTTACTAGCCACATTTGAAATTACAGTGTAGTAGGAGTTCGTGTTTTGTGAAGTTATCTATTACTGCCCGAATAATGACCACGATAAACTAGATCACACAAAATTGGAAACTGATATCTTGTAAACGAAAATAAAACAGTTAAAAAGTATAGAATTTCTAAAACATGCGTAGTGATTCTAAATTGTTATAGATTTCTAATGTCGGAAAGTCATTTAGACTTTGTTGTAGTCAAGGTAACATCGTAAATAATCATAATTGATTGGCATTACATAAGACCAATAGCTTTTAAGGTATATATTGCATGTGCATATATTGTAGAGGTCTAGAGGAGTAGTTATCTTCCATAAGTTCTATTTGAGTGTTTCCAGTTGTTGACAAATTTACTGTCGCGCATTACGAACTATAACGATAATTGAAAAAGTTAATGGATCAATGTCACACAAAAAACGTGTCGACTACTGCAAATCAGAAACCAACGTCAAGAAATAGTACTTCACGCTTTTATCAGGCATATCAATCAATATGACTAAACAGAAAAAAAAACAAGAGGGAACAATGTGAATGTCCAATTAAACGGAGCTCGCACACGTCATCGAAAGGTGTTTCCCGAAGAACGCACACACACATGGACGATCAGCTGACTGCTCCGATTTTAACCCACACCACTGAGCCGACTGTTAGAGAACATAAATAATGACGGCCCACCTACCTAGCTATACGTAACACAACGTATAATTTGTATGAGCCACCGACGAAAGAGGAATGTGTGATACGCCAACGTTTTCTCCGCCATTATAGTTTTTACGACAAGATGAATAAAATCGACGATTGATCTGCCTCATTGCTGGCAGTTAGGACTTTATTCAAGTGAACTTGTCGAGCGTGAGATCGCATTAAATAATCAGAAACGCGTACAAGCATAACGAACACATGCGCAATGATAACAATGCTCTTTAGTAATCATATAGCAAGAACACTGACGAGCTTTTTGCAAACGTTAGTAATATGAACAACAAAATGTATTAAAGATATACTTTTGACGCATCGTCCCTGAACAATAAAAGAACTATGTCTGTAAAAGATGCTTGGTTAGGAACTGATCAAATATAAATCTTTAAGTAGGTATATGCAGATGGCAAAGAATTAAAACATGACTAGCAATCCAACAGGAAAAGCGATTACACATAAAGTGTCATTAATGCTAAAGAAAAAAGTCAAGCAAATAGAAAAAAAGATTGCAATTGAAATAAATAATATTTTCAAAAAACAATGAATTATATGAAGTGAGATGGGTTGGTCTATCGACTCGAATGTTCTCTAAAAAACTTATTTGCAGTGAAGAACTTCATTCAGGACATTTGCATCTGTAACGTTAACCCAAAAAGAGAAAGTACAAACCTTATAAGTATCTATACATATCACAAATTTTAATTAAAGTCGCTTTTCGTCTTTGTCTGTTTGTCCGCGTTGTTCTTCTAAACCACGCAACAGTTTTGATGAGGTTTTCACATAATTTATTCCGGAAAGTTTAGATGTATAATACGTAAATATTAAAGTTACATAAAACTAAGAATTCTCGATGTTTTGTTAAGTCGCAAAAACCGTGCCAAACCGGAGGGGATCGCTAGTAACCTTATATTGCAGGAAAAGGAAAGATAGTTAGTTCTTGCTTTTGTAAATGACTATGTACTGTGTAGGTTGAGAACCCTTTTAGTTTCAATATTATATGCTTGACGGGTTATGTTTGACAAATTACGGTGTTATTTGTCATTCATCTCTTATACAGAATTAACTTGTTGGAAATTGTATTTATAATTTAGTGTTGCTTGTCAAGCAATAAATAGTTATACCCACCAAATCACAGTTTTACAATTTATTATTCTTAACGCTTTCTTCTATTTTAATACCAATGGAAGAATTTTATTTGTGTTGTTGAAATGTTGGCGTTCTTTCTCCTGAATATTTAATTCAGGATTGGGTAAGTAAAATCGTAAAGGTATATTTTAAATCATATTATGTATTAAACAACACGATATCCACAACAATATGATCATTACTGGTCAAGTGTACGAAGAATGCTTTTTTGGCATATTACGGCGGTTTAATTTGGACTAAAGGAAGACATCAAATATATTCAATATTTATCATGCATTTTCCTTCATTTAACTAAAATAGATTTTCAGTGAAATAAGCTTTCAATGTTCAACAAAGATGATATACGGAGCGCCGTACAAATACGCCTACAACGTTGCCGACGGCAAATGAGAAGCGACAAGTATCCAACAAGCAGAACATAAGCTTAATGGTTTTATTGTTGTGGCATTATTTGTGTTTTTGTGTTATAGTGGAATAAATACCTTTTTGCTGCTATATAAAGTTTCACCTACTTCCAATTATTATTCAATTCACAATAATTCTTATCACCGCCCTTTGATAGTTGTAACATAGATCCATCAAAGTCAACAGTACTTGAATTTAAAGCAAGTAACAGCAGTCGCCGGTCATATGATAATAAAAACAAACATCTAGCCGCTCCGCCACAAAATAGAACCGAGTATTGAGCCAACGCACACACAGGCACGGAGGCGGTCGGATGTCACGCAAACACTGACAAACTCAGCGTCGGCACACCCACGCACACAAGTGAGGTAGATAAGAATCGTCCCATTTTACATTGAGTCATGCGGCCGCCGCGATACTTACTGTGTTCGCAGGCAGCCTTATGATGACAGCCGTCTTGAATCCTTTTCTTAACTACACCGAAGCACAAATTAGGGCGAGCTGCGCACATGCACTTCTCACACACACAACGGAATATTACGAATGTCTAAAAGGTGACAAATTTTGCTTCACAGCAAAACGTTACGAATCATCGACCGGCGCCGGTAATAGGAGCGGTGCCGTGGGCGAAGGCGGTGGAAGCTAGCAGAGAGCGAGAGCCTCGTGTGGAATATTGTACGTTCGATTGCGCTAGCAGTGCGCGCGTTTCAGTTGGCGCACGGCGACTGGCGCAGGCGAGGCGTGCGGTGCGACGAAGCGGGCGGGCGAGCGATTTCACCGGGCTGATATTGCGACGGCACGCCGCTCGCTACGAACCATATGTATAGCTACAACGAGCGAGGGCACGCCAGCGAACCTCGAGCGGGGGGTCGCCGAGCGCCGAGCTGCACGCACTCAACCAACTATCCAACTCAACCAGTTATTTGTTCGCCTCAGCCAGCCTTACTTTGTACCGAAGGCACGTAACTACTTTTTTGTGATACATTCAGTTATTATTTATTCACTTGGAGTCTTCGAAACCTATGAATTGTTCAAAAAGAATAATAAAGTACCGAACTTGAAAAAACACAATGAAGCTCTACCACGAAAGCCATTTAAAATAAATGTAGCAAACTTTTCTGTTACACGAGGAATTATAAAGGTTACAGTTTACAAATACTACAGTATTAGAATGCTGCTCATTAAACTTGTGTGCGTGTGTGTAGAATGTAGATACAGCCGTAAGCTATCATTATTATATGAAATTGTTCATATACACACAAGCGCGATACTGTTGAGTAAATATGAGATCGTAGACTTATCATTGATAATAATGAACAGAATAGCTTATCAGTTATTAAGATAATAACAGATAATACAATTCACGTTACCACAAATACACGCAAAATCACTGTCATCTGTGATACACCTAATAACTAATTGGGAAATATTGATCGACTGCGCGAGCCAATAGTAATATTATCATCCATATACTTACTACATCTCATTACTGTCGCAGTGCAAACAGTGATGGCCTATTGGGAATGCGGGTCAATGCATATGCGCACTGTGTCTGTTTCATGATATTTATATTGAGCCTTATATTGTATTAGTATAGAAGTGATACACACGCTATCTCTATTTATTCGGTGATAGTAGTTATCGCGTGAAATGTTGCCAAATTAGGAAATCAGTATAACCTTCTGCAGAAAAACAATAATGCTTTAGGAAATAACGTCGTTAAGAATATGTCATTTCCAATTTTAATGACACACGCTGGGAAATGTGTGCCAACTTTGTTCGAACGCAACAGTTATGTATATGTTGAGGCTGTGTGAATCCATTAGCGACATGTATCGAGTGTGGTGAGCGAGTAAAACTATAATAAACGTTCAATAGAGGAGCTGGGAGAAAAAATGAAATGGTTGTAGCTTGATTGAACACGGCCCCAGCGAGACCTCCCTGCGGGACTCCCGAGTAGACGCCCGATGGTCTACACAAAACCATAACTTTACATCACAGTTAAAATTCTCTTGTAGCGTCATTCCATGCTTGTATTTTTATTGCTATGTTGACAAATAAACTGTGTTGGCATTTTGGGACGGCAACGATCGTTAATAATAACATGGTGAGCACTTATTCAGATGAACTAAGTAAAAAGTATGAAGTTTTTTTTTTTTTTTTGCCTAGCACAGGTATATCTTTACTTAAAAGGAGGTCCCTATGTAAGATTTACTGTAAAAGTTGTACATGTTACTGCAATAACCTTTTTGTATTTAGCCAAGTTTGTTTAAAATTAGTCTGAGTAGTCATTTAGTCACAGATGCAAGCGCATGTGTGAGTAAATGACTACTCAGAAAAACAATAATTAAAATGTAACATAATCAATTTATGAAATTTACCTAAGCGTAAAAAGAAACATGATCAAGAAATACCACAAGATAAACCTGAATGAGATTTGTTATGGTTGAATAGAAAACTGCAGAAGAGGAATGATATGCTTCTGCAGAAGAATATTTCGGTAACCATTAAATCATTGACAAAACCTATGTAGTATTCGAGGCCGAGAACAATAAGAAAACCAGTTCATATGATCACTAGTAGCTTGTATTGTCACAATATAAATAAGAGAAGAAATACGTTGAAGTTAAAACACAATATTTTCGACTCAAATTGTCAGAATAAAAAAACATAAGAATAGTGTAATAATTGATGCCAACGAGATCCACAATTCAGCATTGTTACGGCCAAAAGTTGATATAGGTCTGGCTGTCTCATGACTGTTAGAAAATGTTTTCGGGGCAAAAGAAAAAGTTTCAAGTAAACTTTCATGTCGTCCAATTTGAAGCCGTGTACATACATGTTTAAATACGTATATCCGTCACATTTCATGAATGTGGTATTCCAAACTATCAATATAAGCTTACAACATGGGGAGTGAACTACCAGATATATTTCAAAAATGTTGAGTTATTCTCGAGACTGAGGAAAATATGCAGAGAGGGTGAGGCGGCACCTCGCAGGCGGATTTATCGTTAATTTCGATATAGGAACCTGTTCTGTAAAGTGGCGGTCCGACCGAGCCGGGGCTGCGTAGTCAACCCGCTCCGCAAAATAAAAGAAATATGTTTTAGTGGGTTAGCGAGCGTGTTTACGATCGGATTCCTCGGGCCCGATTATGCCGCCATTAGTTACATAAGCGGCCGGGCGGCACCGTAATTAGACAATTTGTCTTATAGCCGATAATGTCATAAAAATATTTCACAAGGGATCTTTGGCAAATTTAACCGTAATTGGATTAAACTTGAGCTATTAAGGTACACGATACGAACGTACGTTTATCTAACAGTAACCTTTTACAAGAAATAGCCAAGACAAAGGATAAGTGTTTGTCTGTTAGCATTTATAATTTTGATCGTACTGAGTTTAATCGCCACTGCTGAGCATGAGGTTCCAACCCTTCGGTTCCCCGATGGGTTGGGAGTTGGGACAAGGCGTAAATTTAATCTTTATAATCATTCCATAACTGATAATATCCTAGGCATGCTGATTGGTCAAATTTATACAATGCTGTTTAAGATAGATCTAATAAAATTTAAGCATACGCATAGGAATGAAACATGATGCACAAGTAATATGCACGTGGCGCCATCTGTCGGGCGCTGCGCGAGGCTCAGACCGGATGCCCGACCAGTTTAGTAGTGACATCGAACACCTGCAAGCACAACCGACACCACTGTTCTGCCCACGTATAATGTTTTGATAAAACCATTGCTAACGCAAGTGAACTAAGCAAAAATATTTAAATCATTACAATAGCTAGATAGTTATTAGAAGAAAAGAGCTAGCACTATCACTTTAAAAGAGAGCATAGAGGTTATAACGAAATAGATCTCCATAAAGGAAACTAGCAACGTCCATAAAAGTAGAAGCCGATCGCTTTAATAGTTAATTGATCCAATGTAAACGGATAGGGGGAGCTACGATAAAACTTAGTTTACAGTAGGCTATGGAAAAGCTCAAAGAAGCAAATTCAAAAGCATGACTGGATGCAACGTTTAATTTGCATAGCGGTGGTCCGCATGCGTAAGACATTATTTATTTTTTATGTTTTGTATGTATATGCGTGGAGCATCCTTGTGTCCTTGTTTGGCGAAACAATACGCGGTTGTTACGTAAGTTTAAAAGACGCGTCAATGGCATCTCGACCCTGCCTCTGTTCTCGTCACTGACCCACATTACTCACTCGCTACACGTAATAACAATAACGGTAAACTCATTCATTACATAATATTGCACCGTATGTGATTACGTTAACAGTAACGCGCATAAATTAACATCCGTTTAATAACACTTAATAATTATCGTTCCTGTGATTCATATCTACTGCCAATTTTTTATGGAAAACATGGATACCACCTCAAGATTTACCTCATCAAGTCAATTCAGGGGACTTGAATGAGCATACTTGCTTTATAGAGAACAATATTTCTGTTTTTTAGGATCGTTTCCAAAAGCAGATTCTTTTGTTGTTATTGTTCTATTTTCAGACTTCATTCCATTTATTTTTAAATGGTTAGCAATGGAACTTTCTGCCAGCGTCTGTGTTTCCTTCCACGTATAACCCGTCCCTTTAAAGCAAGAGTGAACTGGCATCTTCTGGGCTTTCACGTTCCATCATACACCTCATCTATCGCTTTCCGTCAGGCGAGATCGAGGTCAAGAGCCATAATATGTCACTATAAATTAAAAAAACTAGAACTTGCTTTTCTCTGAAACTTACAAGCCAATAGCAATAGAGTATTAAAGCTACACACAAGACATCAGCGAATTCTCTGAACTGGATGCGAGTAAATTTTCTTTCCAGACATATTCCCATCCTTTCATGGAAAAAAGCAACGCGAATACCATTTTCTAGGTAATATTAAAGTAGTGAGGTAGCGGGACGATGATAAATGCCGAGTCTCTGCTTAATACTATCCCACCTTTCCGCACTGAACTACATTCTAAATCTTCATTCTGTTTCTGAGGCACTTCGAAGACGTGGTTCTATATCATCCAAAACGTCCCGTATAAATTCTTTCGCGATTTACGCGCTGACAAGGGTGACGATTTATGAGACTAAAAGTAGAAAATATTCAATCCATGTAGTTCTAGACCATAGATCATATTAGGCCTTGTGGTCATACCGCCTCAACTTAAGTGTGGCAGTATGGTGGTTGTCAACATTAGAATCTGGGGCATTGTTGGTAGGAATGAAAAGTATGATTGACAAGTATTATTGGTAGATCAAAAATAACAAATAATAATAACTACCCCGTATTGTCCCACTGCAGGGAAAATGCCTCCTTTCTTTTTTTCCTGTCAATTCGATCCTGAGTCAATATGTAGCAATCCCTCCTATAAGCGTCAAGTTCGTCCCGCCATCTACGCTTGGGTCTTCCGCGATGCCGTTGGACGTATTTAGGAACCCATATAGTCTTAGCCCACAATGCATCCGACATGCGGGAATACTTTCCGGCCCATTCCCACTAGAGCTTGGCTGCTTTTAGGGTGACGTCAGCGATTTGTGTCTTAGAGCGCAGTATCGCGCCGCGCCCCGTACCTGGACGGTAAGTCGAACTCCAAGTTTACTGCGCTCCATCGCTCGCTGGCAAACATCGAGCTTGGTCCTCTGTTAAACTGTCAAAGACAAGGTTTGAGCGCCGTATGTAAGGTTAGGGAGATTTTTGTCTTAGAGCGCAGTATTGCGCCCCGTACCTGGACGGTAAGTCGAACTTCAAGTTTACTGCGCTCCATCGCTCGCTGGCAAACATCGAGCTTGGTCCTCTGTTAAACTGTCAAAGACAAGGTTTGAGCGCCGTATGTAAGGATAGGGAGATTTTTGTCTTAGAGCGCAGTATCGCGCCCCGTACCTGGACGGTAAGTCGAACTTCAAGTTTACTGCGCTCCATCGCTCGCTGGCAAACATCGAGCTTGGTCCTCTGTTAAACTGTCAAAGACAAGGTTTGAGCGCCGTATGTAAGGATAGGGAGATTTTTGTCTTAGAGCGCAGTATCGCGCCCCGTACCTGGACGGTAAGTCGAACTTCAAGTTTACTGCGCTCCATCGCTCGCTGGCAAACATCGAGCTTGGTCCTCTGTTAAACTGTCAAAGACAAGGTTTGAGCGCCGTATGTAAGGATAGGGAGATTTTTGTCTTAGAGCGCAGTATCGCGCCCCGTACCTGGACGGTAAGTCGAACTTCAAGTTTACTGCGCTCCATCGCTCGCTGGCAAAACTCGAGCTTGGTCCTCTGTTAAACTGTCAAAGACAAGGTTTGAGCGCCGTATGTAAGGATAGGGAGAAGGCACAAAGTCCATTAATTTGCGTTTATGGCAAATTGGAAGATCTCCTGTCATAAGGGTTTTCATCGACGCAATAAGTCTGCACGGCGTTTTCGTTGCGGCGAGCAGTTTACTTTCTTAAAAATAACAAAATACTTAAATTGATCGGATAATACTGAATGCTTCTTCCAATAGAGAACGAAACAATTTTCATGATGAAATTGATGTAGCAAATGAACTAAGTTTCTCAGCCGCCAAGCCCAGGTAAGGATTGATTGGTGTATTAAGTTCTTATTTTCAAAATTCAAATTCAAAATAGTTTATTTCACATAAATCTACAAGGGCACTTATGAAACGTCCGAAGCACGGTTCCAATTGATCGTTTCCTATGAAGAGCCGGCAAGAAACTCCACGATTACTCTTTTAAAAGTAAATGGTATTTACAATGTTTTCAAATTACCGTGTTAATAGGTATGAGAGGACAGTGTCGGCTGAGTACTGGTTCCTAAGCCATTATTGTAAGCAGTCAGCATATATCTGGATAGTGCTTAGTGCTCATTACTCAATAATCTTAACCACCTATTTAGACACCAGCACGAGTAGCATGATCACCATAGAAACGGGTTTTGTCGACGGAAGAATAGGCAAAATAACAGATTCACAATCTGATCGTAACGGGTGTATATTCTTGACGTGGCAGACCCTACATGGCAATACTACTACTTGGCTTAGCTCAGTAAGGTACACCTTTAAACAAAAGAACAATATTTCGACTGTAAGGTGGTGTAGCATAAAGCCGACCCGCTTCGTAGACAGACAAAAAGTGTTGATTTAGCACAGCAGTCGCAAAGTACGTGACAAAGGCCTTCGACAATGTCACCGTTACACAACAAAGATAAGGCAGGGTTTAAATAGCGTGCTAGATGAGTAAACACGTCACGCTTATTATTTAAAGCGTTGAGAAGTGCCGAAACATTGAATGAACTTTTCTTTTCGTGACGAGAGAAGTGGGCGTGTGTGCGTGGACGTGTCCCGGTGTCGATGTAGGCCACTGCCAAGGTCGAATGTTTAATATAAAGTCTGGCGCCGGGACATTAAAATGGTCGGGCCCTCCCCGGACCCCCCTTATCCCCGGCCCGGCGGTCGCAATCGTTGCACTCGTTATTTATTATCTGGAGGCATCCCCCGC
Source organism: Xanthia togata (assembly GCA_963853775.1). NCBI lineage: Eukaryota > Metazoa > Arthropoda > Insecta > Lepidoptera > Noctuidae > Xanthia > Xanthia togata. Next base: position 8,546,778 of record OY970811.1, read on the forward strand.
TCATGAACGCCTTGTCTTCGGTACCTACACATTTGTATATGTATAGGACGTCGTCGGCTCCCGAGTACGGTATCGACACAATAATGAATTTAATGAAACACGGATTTCGTAACGTGAGGGATCCGGAGAACAGCTGACGCGACTCAATTACCGACACCCTGACCTATTGAATTGAGTGACGAAATTCGCATCAGATTACTGCGGATAGATGTAAAACGTAGGCGTGATCGCTTTGAAGGTCTTAATCAAAAGAGGGAAATCGTCAGACTCAACGTCACAAGACGTAGTTATGGTAACGTAATAAATGTGCGAGTAAATATTGATATTCACAAACAATACACGTAACATTGTTTTACATATGAATGAGTATGAGTGTATGAACACAAAGGTTTAAGTAAATAGAAGTTTATACGAATTCATTATGTGAAATGGATTCGAAAATAATTGGTAAATTTTACATTCAACTATCTAAAGACATTTTCGATCTATACTCACTCAATTGGAGAATGGAATGGAGTTTAACAGAAGTACATTAATATGTAAAACACTGAAGCTATACAAATCTGGTGTTGTCGGTCGATTCTACGACGAAGCAGAGCGCGCTCCCGAGAAACTTGGAACTCTCGCTTTCGAACAAGAAACGCTTGGTTACTGTGGCTCGACAACTCTATAAACACACAAACAACTTACACAAAACATAGATGGATGCAGCGTGACATTCACCTACATTTTCGATATATGTAACGGTAGTTCTCTGAAGTCTGAACATGAATATCTTGAATGAATGAATGAATACAAATACAAACATGAGTAGACACATACATTAACCCACATAAAAGTCCATAATTATTAAATCGTCTGGTAAATGTTGGGGATACCCCGTTGGATGATTGCCAACAGGAAGGGGCCATCTTTAAATAAATTCAGAATAATAATGCGTTCAAGCGCCGCGGATTGACGGCAGGTTGAATTTTGAAATTCCACCACTATGCATTATTGTCTTGATTTATTCGAAGGAATAAAAAATTAATTTGGTCCATCTTGACTTGTTCGCGAATCGCGATAGCTCGTGTTGAAATTTCGGAACATAAAAACAGTTGTTTTCGAGCTACGTAGAATGCACGAATGTTCAGCATGGAGTGAGGCTAGGTATGCACAAGTCGTTTAGAGTCTTGGTCACGAATCAGCGGCGGAGGCCGAGGCGTGCCCGCCCATCGCAATCAGATGACATCATACTGCCGCCACATACTCCAATTCACTAAATGGACAACTTCTTGATGCAAGACTGTTGCATTCAGGAGGTAATATAGCTTGTGGTTATGTTTAAGTCATAGGTGAAGACCAGTTAAGCTTTTTATGAGAACGAGCATTACGAACATTGTTACATTGATTTAATTAGCTTTTCGTTTGTCCAATGTTACGTTACCATCGAGTGAATCTCGAAAAGAGCGTGTGCACAAAGATGCGGGTCACGATCGGCTTAGGTTCAGTGTCGTCAGAGGCACAGGTCGCAAAACGTCACAAAGCAGCCAGTGATTGATGGTTGCGGTGACACTCGTTACGTCAGCTACCGGGGGTCGCGGGGTCAATGCCGTCACGATTACAATAACCGACGAGATGTAATAATAATCATCCAGCTGAGCGGTGTTTATCATCTAGATATTCACTTTTGTGATAGGGTTGTGTCTATTTGGTTTGCAGACAGTCGGACTCAGTATCTTATTGATTTACCTACAGCAATTAAAATCTGATTGTCAAGCTTTGGAAGAAACTGAGACAGTCGAAAAAATTAATTATTAGTGACAGCATGGCATAACTTTCGCCTAAAGAGACTGAGGCAATGTTGTTTAGTTTATTAAAATTCATAAAACAAGGAGGGTGGTCTCAGGTTATGTTACATTACGACCACCCAGCACGGTGGCTGTTCGACCCCATTCTGAAGGCAGGGTCGGTGCTATAAAACGACACGGTCGCTTTTACGACAAACATCTACAATACACATCCGCATATTGTAACGTAATAACGATCCGGTAAAGGTCTACGATACGACGCGAACTCGAGTTATTCAAGTATTCTATTGACTGAAAACAAACCTATTGAATTACATTAGGTACGATCCGGAGAAAGAAAACTATACGGTCTTACGATTTCATACAACGGCATCGAGTTGTTGTTATTTATACAGCCGAGCTGTCTCGACTTGTATTCTGCGATAGAGTGAATAACGAATAGTTTAAGAATCTTTTCTGTGTTGTTATTATGATAAAGAGACCATGTTCCCACGGATATAGCCTTGGATATAAACTATGCTCAATTATATTTGACTTTACCTGGCAGCAAATGTTAGCAGATATGTCATGTCAACAGACGACGAAGCAAACTAAGTCGAAGGTTTCTAGCTTGAAGTAAACGCCTCGTATTTACCTTGTTCGTCTCTGTATCGATTATCATTAAAGATGACAGATGATAATAGTCAACTGACCACCCTATTGTAAAGGTATTCTTGTCGCATCATTACGTGTCAACCCAACACAAATGAAAAAAGCACATATACGAGGTGCTTAGAAAAAAAACTCTTACTTATTCTCTTCTCTTGTGGTCTATTGAAAAATAGCAGAGGACGTTAACGCTGTTGTGAATTCTAAGCATCGAAAGTTATTAAAACATTTGCATGATATTTATATGGGACTTGCATGGGAATGTTATGTTTAGTGACGTAATTGCCGTATTAAAGCCATTTGATCTAATCGTTATAGGCAATATCGTGAGTTTACGATGATTAATAAAGAAGGTAGACTGTAAAACTCTCGTTCATCAGGTATGGAGCAGTAAAATATGTTAATATAAACAGTTTACTAAGAACATAAAGTTGACAAAGTAACCGCAACGGTGGTAGCGGCGCACGCAACCGACCGCATGGAACACGGAACATTTTGCATTTAGTGGTCTACAACGGACTCCCCTAATATCGCCTGCTACATGAATATACGAGCTTTGGAGGTAACTGAGATTTCTGCCTGTGCGGCTCCTACATTGGGGAATGTAATAATACGCTACCTGTATGTTGCAGTATATTGGAGTTTTGGTAACAGTAAAGCCGATTAAGTACGATGCAAGCGTCCTTTCAAGTTCCGTATAAATATTTCAGATAAACGTGCACTTGAGTAGAGTACTGGCATGACACTCGGGTACGCAAATCGTGCAATGTTTTAGTGCTATCACGGAGCAGTTCGTTTGGTTATGGGACGCCGGTCCGGTTTACTGCCTCGTTACCGGCGATCCAACGTTTTTACAGCCCGATTAAACCGCTCACCCAACCTACGGTCCCTGTAATTGGGGTAAATCTTTTTATTGAAGTCTCTAGAGCTAACAATTCTATTGCCATACCGTATTATTTAATTAACAAGGCTGTAAATAGATTTTAAAAACAATTGTACATTCTCATTATAAATAATGTATGCGGTTCGTTCATCATCCCGACGTATGATAGATTACCTACAAAATTGAAACATGTTTAAAATTCCCGTAATGCAAAATTGAAATAACACAGAAAGGCTTTATCTGCTCTGTGAGTCGTATAAATTATTAAAATGCAACAAAACGAGTGGGCGACCACATTTTGTTCACAACCGGCCTCGCGGCGCATTATCGAAATCGGACCGCAATAATTACATTCGAGCCGAATGCGGCCACTCCATCCATCTGTCCAAACGACTAAATAAAATATACGTCCGCGATAAAATTTTATCAATGAAAAATATATTATTCGTTCTCTGGAATAGCGAACATTTAATTAAACTTGGTATTCAAATAAAAGTATTTCAATCAGCAAAGAATTTAATTTTTAAAACATTGAAACAGATTATTGACGCTTTGAAGATAGAATATTTTTAAGGTAAATGTAAACCTAAAGTTCCACTATGAAAATAAATGGGGTGTTTGATATATAATAATTTTCATATCATAATTAGATTTATGAACATTTACAAACACCCTATGCATCTCAAAGCAACAAAGTTACTTCATCAGTTAAAATCGACATAGTTGTATAAGTAACAAAGAAAGGTACCAAATACCCTTCAGCATAGTCACACAAAAATTTGTTCGAATGCACAACCGAGAGATAAACGAGAGAAAGTAGAAACGGTAAAGCAGAGACTATAACAAAAGCAAACAGAAGGCATCGTGAATTTTGGCGCTGGGCGGCACCGGCCGGCTTATGTAGCACCCTCGGCTTATTCAATTAAAAAGGAAACGTACTCAAGCGCGCATTCTGACTACTCGTAATTCTGATATAGAAGATCCTATTTGACCAATGAGATTCATTTTAGCCGCGTCACTAGTCAGGTTCAATCTATAAGCAGATGAAACTGTTTTACTGTCACGATGAACCCCTACGACGAATCATTGTTCAGTGTTTTAAATGCGAACCAAAAAGTAGAAATGAAAGGACATTGGGAAGAAACTTCCCCACCCACCCTCATCAAATTTTGAAACAAGTGTCATTTGAAGCGTCTGGTGGGTTCAGATTTTTTTACTATGACGACATTCTTCATTCTTCATATCTTGCCCTCATCTCAGGTGTCGGCAGTGACCTGTCGCTGCCGGCCGTTGTCGACTCGATGGTCGGCAGCGAGGAGTCCTGGGACGCGGTGGTATCCTTCTGCGAAACAGCCATTTCGCAGAAGGAGGCTGCGGAAAGGGAGCGGGAGATTGCTTCCGCTAACCCGATCCGCAGCAGACGCACCGAGCGTCGGCGGAGGGCGGATAACGCCCTCTTCCAGCCCCCCTAAATGGGTCCAGGGGCGACGGGCCTGGGTAAATCCATCGCCCCCTACTTCTTAGGACCCGAGATGATGGCGGGCTGACTAGCCGGGGATCGCGGAAGTCGCATTAGATCCCGTGATCCCCGGTGCAAGTGTGAGACGGAACACCAGGGTGGTTTTAGTCAGTAAGAGTCTGACAGACCCCTCCGTCCTCCCCAGGGCGGAGGATATCCATGACGATTTCCCCACGAAAAAAAAAAAAAGGTTAGGCTTAACCTAACTAGCTTCTGTGATCATTTGCACAATTTACCTAATCACAAGAATACGCAAATCATCATTGAGGACTTTCGTCGAAATTCAAAATTAGGTTAGCCTAACCTAACTACCGGTTGTCTTTTAATTTTTGTAAAATTACCAATACGCAAATTCTGTTCATCATTGAGGATTTTCATGTGATGTTCAACATTCTTATCACAGTCATATAGAATCTATTGTAACATGTTTATTTTTGTTACTAATTTTGTTAATATAGTTTCTCATAATAGTCAATTTCCGAGATTTTGTTCAAAATTCAAGATCAGTTTATCACTGTTAGGTTAGGTTAGCCTAACTTAACTAGCTGTTTTCTGTGATATTTTGCACAATTTAGCCAATCACAATAATACACAAATGCTGTTCATCATTGAGGGTCCATGGACCGTCCGTCAAAATGCAAGATTAGTTGATTACTGTAAGGTTAAGTTAGCCAAACCAAACTACCTGTTTTTTTTTTTTTATCTTTTGTTCATTTACTCAATCACAAGAATATGCGAATGCGGTTCATCATTGAGGACTTTCGTCAAAATCCAAGATCAGTTGATCACAGTAAGGTTAGTTAGGTTAGGTTATGTTAGCCAAACCGAAAAGCTTTTTTTATTACAAAAAGCATCCCATTGATTTTGCAATTGAAAACGACGGCAAATCTTTTTAATATTGACACATACAATATATTGATACTGTATATATTGACATATGTCAATATATACAGGATATATCCTATGACTGTTCCCACCCTGGGATCGGGGTCCATACAAAATCCCCCATAGTCCTTTGCACATGTTACTTTGTACTCGAAACATTCTTATCACAGTCATATAGAATCTATTGTAACATGTTTATTTTTGTTACTAATTTTGTTAACATAGTTTCTCATAATAGTCAATTTCCGAGATTTTGCTATTGTAAAAATGAATAGATGAAACCCACATGAAACATTCGTTTCATAACATCAGTAGTGTAATCATGTACTAAGCGTCACTAAGCAAGTTATTACTTAAGGAGAACAAGCATAATGGTAAGCATATTAGCGAACATGAAAGCGTGTTATCATAAAGGTAAACAAGAAAGTCAAAAAGCAAGAATTAGAAAAAGCAAATTAAAAAACATCTCCACGAAAACAAGCAAGCATTAAAAAGAAGCGCACGTGTAAGAAACAAGCATGCAAACCAGCAAGAGAACAAAAAGTGAGAAAGGCAGTGTTTTTGAGTGTTCCACCAGAATGACTACCGTCACCCTTTTACTTGGCAAACAATAAAAAATGGGATATGTGGTAAGTGGTTCTATAGTCTAACCTAGCGAATTTATCCTATGAGTAGTTAAAGGCTTATTCTCTACACTCACCACACCCCGTATAATCAACCCTCGCACAGAGAAAATAAAGAAGTACAATACCATTTTTAAATTCAGTGCAAGCTACAGTCGCTAATACAGCGAAGTGACAAACAGAAATTTTATGCGGAGTCTGAAAAATATATTTTCTTTTTCATAGCTAATGTGATAGAACACTAGTTGAATATAAAAGTCATTTATTAGGCATGCCTCGAGAAATGTTCATGTGAAAATTTCGAGTAAAATGTATTTGTTTTGTTTTTTACATGCGAACGCACGTCGCCCGTCGGCTGATTACGCTCCGCGCTGTTACCGTCATTCATTTGAGTCTGTACACCGCCCCACTCAATCTCGTTTATTATGAACGTGCAGCGGGCGAGCAACCCTGCCTCTCGCTTTTACATTTGAATATTTTGCTTCATGCATTACTTGTACATTGTTAGGAGAGTCTTTCTGCGAGATGATAGTGCACATGAGTCGCAGCTTTCATTTACGCGCGGAATGTTTTTAATTGACATTATTCCGTTTTATTTTTCAACACTCATTTCTGCTGTGTACCGTATAATCAGGCAGTTTGTAAAGAGAGCCTGGACTGAATTAGGTTTAAATAAGAACTAATGTTAGCACTGCAGTAGCAACTGCTACAAGACAAAAGACTGTACAAGTTTCATTACATTGTAGTGTAGCATTCGTTAGGTTTACACAAATCTGTTTGATGATATAATAACCCTCACAATAGCCGGAAATTACAGGGGTCTGTTTCATTACAATAGAAGAAATACTCGCCTTTCAGGGATTCCAAAACATTGTTGAGCTATTTCAGTTGATAAAGATATGGCAAAATTGTTGAATGGTAGAAAAACATTGGTATTTAAGACAACTTCATCAAATCTCGTAGGGAGATAATCTATAGAAGACTAAATTAGCAAGCCGGTTTATATCTCTACGCCAGTAAATCACTAAATACAATCCCATCACTAATAGCTCCAATATCCTACGTTTGACAAATGATCATCATCAATAGTATCTAATGAAGACAAATTAGTGCGAACACCGTTAACATTTCGATAATACTACATGTCATATGGCGCCGAAGCAGCAGCTTTTGCCGACAATGTATAGAAATTGTAAAATGAGTAAGGACAATTTTATAAAGCATTTCTTTATTTGAGTCATGGGAGCGGCACATTTCTCTTGAGCATTCACAATGCCGGTAAAGTTGCATAAATAAATAACTCGAATTAGAACCCTTCACGTAGCGCGCAAACGTTGAATGCTAGCGACTCACGGTGAATAATTTCTTAACCGCTTTTGTGTTCAACGTCTCAGTAAATACCTGACATTTAACTGACAATTGATGAATTTTATAGGGAAATGTTTTTGGAGGAAATATTCTGTAATTCTGCCTTGTTACCAACACAGATTATGGAAGTAGTAAACAAAAATGTTTTTCAAAGAAGAATATCTATTGACTTCCCACGCAAGATGTTAAAGTTATGGCTGGATATAATAACCGCTCATTAAAATTGATGTTAGATTGTACTTTTTGATAACAATACACGACACAAGCTAATTAGAGCTAGAGCTCTTTTAATTGATGATAAACTTCTAGAAGCACTGAACGTTATCACTAGAGTTTTTAGCTACCCTCCCCAAACAATTGGAACAGCTGATCCTTTGAAGACGAACAACAACAAAAAAGAAATCGCAATCGTTGTGATTTCAAAATTCCCCATTAAAACATTTGACAATAAGGCCGGGGTGGCAGCGGGGACAAGGGAGCCATGGATTGTTGCTACAATTGATAGGAGCGGCGAGTTTCGGGTTCCCCTCGTTTCGGGCGATACACAGCACTCGGTACTTTCATTACAAAAAGCGTCACATCGCAGAACGGGCCCCGGTTTAATAATTCCACTCATTTGGGTTCCCCCGGGCGACTCGGCGAGACAATGCGCGCCCGGCTAACGGTATCAATCAACATCAAACAACCCCGCTACGCTCTATCTATACACAGTTTTAGGGTTGTACCGGTTTTACGTTTTGAGCATATATTACTTTATTGAGATTATGCAAACGTAAAATCCCACGCAATGTTAAGTTTCTGGGGCTTTGAACTTGTATTTAGTCCATTAAAACAATAGATAAAGTATTACGTAATCTTTGTGGTTGAACAAGAACTATTGGAACTCACAGGATAGGAAGCAATCCAGTTTGTTTGCTTTTAATTAAATAAACACGTAGCGGGAACACTCAAATGATAATTATACGAAAAATCATAACACACACTAGTGGATTCATAAAATAATAAGCGTCTACTACGGCGTAGCGAATTCATTACATAATACAGACATAGCCAACATTTGGCTCAAAAGCTGCTTTAATATAAAGCTGGATTATGATTACACTTTCAGTATAAAATATGGCGGCCCTAATGCGCTTTGAAGTCTGAAGTAAACGATTCTTTTTATCACACAGTCGTTATGCATGCGCAAGCCAACGTCGATAAGCAAACGCCCGCGGGATGTGTGCTCATCTCAATCCTCGCAAACACATTAGTAGTAGGGCACATTTGCTCATGACGCATTCTCATCAAATAACCGAATCATGCGTTTCAAAACAAACAGCGCACCCACGCAAATCCATGCTCATAGACGTAAAAATAAAACTGAAATCAGATTGTAAACACGAAATTAATCATGCACGTTTGTCTATAAATAACAAATTCTGACAAGAGAACGTTTATTTCCTCCGTCTACATTGTTATGTCAGGGGAAATGGCTTTCATTTTTTCAGTTGGAAACAAAGTGTGTAAATAAAATCTATTTGCGATTACGCCCACGACGCGTACACGAACACTTGTAGGTTTTTCAGTGTGGTGACGCGATTCAGCAAACAAGCTTATTGTCAAGTGTCGTGCGCCGGACGGCGTACTGACTCGGAATATGGAGTGCTCGTCCACAAATAGAGGCCGACCGTCCGAAGCTCGCTCGTTTTCGTGGGCCACATGTGCGCTAATGAAGACACGACGTTTATGATTATGTTTATTCACGTCCGCTCGGTTTCTGATGCAGGATGATGGCTATACTATACGAACAGACCGAGCTCATTTATCAACTCAATCAACAAATGAGCGAATCGACGACGTCAGTAGAGACGAATTACAAAATGTATGTTATGATAATTGCTTGTTATGAAAAAATTAGGATACAATACAACTTATCCTAATATTTTTCTGAAACATTTTAATGTTACAATTATGAGAGAGGCGGGATTACTCGCATGTTCAGTGAAAATAAATGAATGTAGGTACTCGACGAGACGTAAAAGAGTACAAGGAGCTTCATTAGGCGCGGAAACCGACGTTGTATTTTGTTCTTAGCGTGACCAGCTGGCTACATTATTCAGCCATTAGTGTACGTCTGTACGACACACCAGTCCTACGTCAAACAGGACTAAGTCATGACGTTATACGTACATTTAAAAATATATTAAACGTAACTGAGTTATTTTACCTATGAGGAAAGAGACTTGGTTCTGAATTGTATTTGTGTAATTCACATCAATGTATTTCAGTAATGTTTTTAATGAATCACTACGCGGATATAAGCCGTCACATTTACTAGCTGTGCGTAATTTTTAATAGGTGTAGGTACGTATGTTTCTCTACTAGAGACTACCTACTTAGTTGGGTGAATGGTTTGCGCCTTTGCGGTTGATGGCTTTTTAATACCCTGCCTTCTTGATTCATCGGGCGGCAGACACCGTTGATTGATTGTGGGGAGCATTCAAGTAATGGGCTGATATGCCCATAGCTTGTAACAATTATGATTGCTTCTTGATCGATAATTGACTGTTTATTAATTACTTACAGAGTCTGGATCATGCGCGTTTGGCGTGGACGGCTGCGCAGGCCTAGGTGGTGGCGGGTAACCCTGCAAACAAAATTACATATTTTTATTGTAAAAAATCCATCATTTTTCTTTCAAAGAAACTCCAGTAATTTTAATTACCAATAAGAGTAATTTAATCACGGTAATAAATTTATTAAATAATCCTCTGTAGGGTACGTAAGTACCTACATTGTACCGTTGGAATAACTTCTACCATAACTAAGCAGGCAATTCAAGTTACAATAGGTTACAATGTAACTTCAATTGCCTGCCTTGCTCGCCGATATGATCGTACGTGGTTCGTAAGATCGAATTAACAACATCCTGTAGTGCGGACATTATCAGTGTTAACGATAATCGCACCATACTGAAATAAGAGCGAGCATTAGAAATGTTACCCAGCCTTGTCTATGTCTAACTATGGGAGCAGAGCATGTGAACGAAGGACTGCGGTCAACAATATCGGTCATATGACTAGATCGCCGCTCGATTGGCTCCGGTCATGACACAGGACTTCTTATTGAAACCAACTCCGACTGGCGCCAGCTATAAAACAATGAGGGTTTTCAAAAAATTCACGCCACCAGTAGACGGCGTCAGTTTCGCAAGAGGTCTTCCATTTCGACAATGAATATAAAATATATATGATGACGTTCATCACACTTTTCATTCATTCGTACAACATTCAATCACAACTAAAGAAAATAAAGGCTTTGACACTTTTGACAGGTGGACCAGACCTGCCAAAAAACCCTGATTCCGATGCAGTCCACTGGCAACACAGCTATAATAACTCCAAAATGATAAGAAAAACAAAAATTGTAGCGAGCAACACGAAGTGTTAAACTCAAAGTCGGCAGCAATTCGAATTAAATCGCAATTTCAAACGGGCGACGATGACAAAAAGTTCACAAGCTTAAGCCCAAAGTTAGTTTTGTGCGGCACTGTAAGCTGCAGGCCAGACTTTCGTACTGAAACTACGTCCAAACACCAGTACTAAAACACTTAATGTAAAAATGAACTGACAGAATATTAGCGGTGGTTACGCGGAATAGACTTCCAACATTAAGGACTTTTCTGAAGTTGAGTCACAACAGGATTCCGGCGTGATTACATCCTCATAAAACGAAAAGAAAAGTGGGCAAAAATTCACTATGTCTTGAGTTCAAAGTTCATATCTATTATTTTAATCATTCAAGCTGAACCACATTCATTATTCTAAAGTGAAACCAAAGTTACCCGAAATTGAATATTTGGTTTACTTTACAACTTTTGCTAAAAGTTAAAAATAGTGTGGTAATAATTTTACGGCATAATATTATGAGTTCAAATACGAATATTACGGCATAGAAAGTAGGGGTAAACTTCTCCGAAATATGAAATAAACATCTAATTCAACATTCTGTGCTCGCGAATATCACAAAGTTGTAACGGACTCCGCAATTTGGAACATTCAAACTTTATCTCGCAAAACATACTAATTGTTTTACCTCGTTGACGTGATAAATGGGAATTTTATGTAACGGCTGGCTGCAGTTACTTAGCGTTAATCATTTTTAGGCTGTAAATAAAACTGGCTTTTATAATTACGCGGATGGTTGTGGATCTAGCTGTCTAGTTTTTGGCAGAGATAAACCATTCGTTAGTGTTATGCAGGTCATACAATAGACCTAATTTGATTTCTGCGTTTCTTTCCAGAGTTTGTCATTGAGAAATTCAACGCAAATTAGATTCAGATTCCAGACGTAGGTAAAAGTTGCCCTGTAAAGGAGTTTTTAGACATTTTTTTTTATACATTTAAGTTCCTTCTTCCTTATTTTACATTGTCGAATGTAACAGAAGAACAAGTATATTTGGCCTACACAGAAATAAACAATTTTGAATTAATTAGTTTAAGGTAGGTATTTGAAAATCCGATGGTACTTGTGGTAACACAAAATTAAACAGCTCAATATCAATTTGCGATACATATTAAACTGGATCCGCCAATTAAATTCCGAGCCGTTGACTTAGAGAAACGTCCGAAGAGGATTAATCCGTTTAATATTTCCGGAATTAACTCCGGGAGTAGCTGCTCAAAATTAGCGAGGAAAGTGCACGCCGACTGTAACAGGTAAGTCTGTTCCAAACTTATAATGAATTGGAAACAAGTTTGTGAAACGGTCACGACCGACATGATCTCTTTATCAGACAGGACACGTTCCAAAAAGGGGCGGAGTAAGCTCATTACAAACAACAAACAAACTTGCTGATTTTATAATTTGGAATATATAATTCATTGATATTTAACACAAGCAGTTCCGGTGGTCACTCATCGACCACGGTCGATCAGTAGTGGTGGTTCAAATTCAAAAAGATCTTTAGCTAACCATTACTTGAAAAAATAAAACATCCTTTTCTCATATCTCGCAAAAATATAGTGTTAAATAGTTTGTGAGAGCGTATTGCCGAGGATGATACCCGATGGCAGTTCTCGAGTGTCGAGTCGTCTACGAGTACCTCACCTGCGAGTACATGCTCTCAATAAATCGGGCCATCTCTAGATGCAGCCTTCACAGCTCACGCTTAGGGCTGTCCCTGCAACACTTTCAATAAAACTTTATCATAATAATGAAGCAGTAAGTAGACGAGTCACACAATAGACAAGACAAATGTCAGTTTCTCTTCTCTTTACAATTGAATTGCATTATTTTGCGGAGATTGCAAAAGGGGGGAGCGAGCGGCATAATTTATCCAAGTCGGCAATTCCCGACAGCCCTGCCACCGTGACTCCGCCACAGGAGAGAGAATGTACGCCCACCGTCAGCGCTTTAGAGGTTTCCAACGGCGAGCGGGGCTGCCACACTAAAGTTCGGAGAATCCGGAGCATTTTGCAGTTTGTTATTATGAGAGCGGAGTGCTGCCGGCGATAAGTTGCTCTTTATGTACAGGGAAAAACAAGGACACAGCGTAAAGTCGCTTCTTAGTTAATGTTGTAGTTGCGATAGTTACGAGAATAAGTTAGCTAATGCGAAACATGGACTTTAAAGCGTAGTTTTATTGTGAGGGGATGAAACAAAATAAAAAGAAAATTACTGGCAATCTCTTCCTATCATCGCGATGGATGCTCCAGTGAGGGACATTGAGAATAGTCAAAGCCGTAAGTCGTCCTGATAATTCGACAATTGTTTGCATGAACTTAATTCCAAAGAGATTTCTAAAAGAAAACCTCCCGGAGGCGCACTTCAGAAAAGTCAAGCAATTAATCGCACGGCCTTTGACAAATATATTTCCTTGACAATAAAATATACTGAGTTTTTACTGGCGAAGGCGAACGCCCGGCTAAAGAACGGGTAGAACTGTCTCGTACAACCGGCGCGCCTACTGTGGGGGAATATTAAACGGACCGTACCATGCCAGCCTTGCCATTATTATTATCTTGCCATTCTGTCCCAGTTCCGGGACCCAATATCCAGTATGCTACGCTATCAACCGATGTGATTGCAAAGCAAATGTTGTGTATCATTACTATTCGACTATCGAAAGGTCAACGTTAACGATATTGGGCCTTTCAAAGAGAAACATGAACTGAATTAAGGGTATACGTATTTAAAAGTATCGCAAGGTGTATTATATTTGTACAGCTCTAGTGTATTTAATGTTGCTTTAATACGAAAGTCCAGTAAAATATAATTAGTGATTCCTCATTACCGCGCGGCTGGCGTGGCCCCTCTGGACGTTCGTGCGTCTGCTGGCTTATGGTTATTAATAACGCTAGCCGCCCGCCCCGCCCCGCGCGCGGCCCCCTCTGTCCCCCACGCTCGCCCGCGCTGCCGCTGCCGCACGTCTGACATTTTAATTCCGGAGCCGCGGGTATGAGTCCACTGCATAATTTTTCTATCGACAATTTTGTCGACATCCTAAAGGTACTTCTCTATTTATACTGGATGCCAATGAAGCATAAAATTATATTGTTTCGAAGTTGTACGAAATGAAAGCTTCGAAACTTCGAAAGTATATCGAGAAACATAGGAATAGGACGGTTAGGTACCGCTTTTATCTATAAAATGATAAAATGTGAGTGGTTTACTTCAGCGTTTATAGAAAGATCTGTTACGGTTATTTCGATCTACAATACATCCAATTCATGAATATTACTCGTTCAAAATAACGTAAATAACTTATTTACTCCATATCGATATCGATGAGATAAACTGCAAAACTTTTAGACGTTAACCATCAATTCGTCATCAATGAAATATTCGAGTTTGAATTATATTAACGGCCATGCTGCGTTCGCTAGTAATATTCCGTGTATTCGAAGGCATGCGTACAATAATATCGAGTGAGTCAGTGAACATCACTAGCCACGAATGCTACAATGGCGGTCGGGCGAGCGCAGGTCGAGCGCAACATGGCTGCCTGGTAGGCGGTTCGAGTGAAAGAGACAGAGCAAGCATCGACTGTTGCCTTCCCTATCGCACTCGCACGCAATGCTCGCATCGATCTCCACTCTCTGTGCTCGCCCCCAGCACCAGAAAGGCGGAACTAACAAAATTACAAAGCGCTTTCGAGCCGCTAATCATAAAATAAGATACGACGTTTCATTTCGACCGTACGACTCTCGAGCGATCACGATGCTGAAATGGCCCTTGACTCTCAAAATTCTCTACTGACATCGTGGAGTATTACCAAGCGTAGCTCGCCGAGAATTTAGTTAAGCCTCCGCACAGTACGCAGTAGTAGATAGATTTATGTTGTTTGTTCGAAGGGATCAAACAATAGATAAATGCGGGAAGGTGAAGTGCTTTTATCTATAGCAACAAGTTAGAGGAAATTCAGGTTCTATTAAGAAGAGATAAAGAAAAGATTCTGTTTCTGTCGTTCTGCCTCCGATTTTTTATTACAGCGTTACTCTAATTCAGGAATGAACAGTGTCTTTTGGAGCAAGTCAAGAGTTGTATAGCAGTGGAAGGAGGCTAAGGTATAAAAGGTATAAAGCTCTACATCTCTTCGGAGCCTGCGCCGATGCCGGCCGGGTTTATGTTAGCATAAATTGTAGCCGTAGCCTGGCGGCGTTTAGTTCCAGAGCTGTATAAAATCGACACAAGCCGCGCTCTCCCACTGCTCGGAGTTTCTGCTCCGTCGATTACATGATATCTTGAGTGACGTTTAATTTTTGCACGACGCGCTTTTTTTTCCAAGATAAGATTTCGGAGATGAATGGAACCTTCTACATTTTTTATCTTCCGGTGATGATTCTTTCTGTTGTGCAAGTTATGTGGAACAAATGAAACAACTGCACTGCACAAATAAGATAGTATTTAATTTCAAGGTCTTCTTCGTTACAATCTGTTTACTGTCTTCTGCTTATGCAGTGAGCATAATATACAGCCTATCAATACAGTACACTTAATCCGGTCATCAAAAAACATTGTACCAAATAAAAGATAAACTTTTATCATCAATAAAAACAATAGAGGAATGAGTAAGCGCGAGGAATGGAAAACGAAATGTTTCATAGAGAGAAACTTGTGACTTGTTTAGAGCGTTTCGTTCGCATGCAAAGCTGCCAACATGTGCTACATCTCCATTATATCGTGAAGCCGTCGCTTGGCCGGCCACGTGCGAACCATACGCCGGGCGCGGGCGAGGCGGCGAGTAAGGACATAGAAATATGTAAATCGCACGGCGAGCCAAAAACGTTGGCTCACGTTCACGACGAATGCTGATCGTTGCACTATGACGAACCGATCATCCACGATGCGGCTCTACGAGTCACGACAGATAGGATACCGATTATAACACACTCGTATAAGGCATGTTTCCTTTTGTCATCGATTATCCTTTCATTTTATGGATGACTTTCGATGATCTGGTTCTTGGTTCCTGCGATGATCGGTTCATGCATGGTCGGTCTTGTCACGATATGCAATCAGATTGTGAAGGTCATTTAAAAGGGACAGAATAAAAAGAGAATCTTTTACTTTTGTTTCTGACAAATCTAGACAAAATAAAACAGCCCCAACACACTTCAACCATATCAGAGAATGAGACTAATGTCTTTGGAGTTCAACATAAACTTACAAACTTTTCAAGCACATGATCCAAGTAAGAAGTTTTCATAGTAGGTAACACCAACCACTTGGAAAATGGTACTTATTTATTTTGTTTTTATTTTATACTGTTCGCTCGGCACTGTAAACGTGCAATTGCCTGATCGAACTTATCGACTTGCTAAAAGTCACTCATGTTCTAGTTGAGGCAGCTCTTGGGACTAGTTTTAAGGCCGGGGTCAAATGTCCACAAGGGCGATATAAACTTAATATCTTAACATAAACTAATCTAAAACATTCAACAAGCTTCTTCAATAAGGGCTGCAAACATTTTGATATAATCAAGATAAGTAAAGCCAAGGTAAGTGAAGATATTACTCGAGGGCGAATACAGATATTATTGTTAATGTTGACAAGAAAAACAAACCTATATTCCACAACGACGGTTATAATACGTAAAATAAAAGAGTGGAAAGAATAACGAAACAGGAAAACAAACATAACGAAAGTAAAAGTCGTCCATTAGGTGGGGTATGGTATGACCATAGACGTTTTATTGAAATAGTTATGTTTGGGGATGGTAATTTTAAAAAATTGCTAACAACGCGGGTTTTCGTACATTCGGCAGCAGTTTAATGTGTAACGATAACAGTAAAGTTCATAGCCAAAGTTCCATCCACCGAGTTCCCGAGATTACTATACTTTCCATATAGAGTGGGTTCAATTTCGTTGAAGCTATACAGATTCGTATCTATGCGCGTGCTGACACAAGACTACACAACTAGTGTAAGAAGACATTACAAATGAAAAAATATATTTATTTATACAGTAACTGCTGCTACACACGCCATAGCAATGTATCTTCAGCTGTACTGCACGACATATTTTCGTTCATATTTAGTAATACTTCTGTTTTTCCGCGGATTGACAACATACTTTCTTTAACGAGATAAAGATACTTGACTAATTCTAATTTTATGCTCAGTAAGATAAGAACAGTAAAAATACAAAATATGATTCACATCCTGAAATCTAAAAACTTCTTGGTATTGAAAGAATGATTTTATACAAGCAATACCAATAAGTTATATGATAAATTCGCGTTAGTTATTTTCGATTAGCAAAAAACCATTTATCATGTTTTCGGTTAGCTATCTCGCGAGGCGCACACGTAGTCTAGCAGTGGAGTTTCGGCCAAAATTATCGAAAATTTCCGTCGGCGACGACGTTCTCCGCGATATCGGCGCGATAAACGAAATGCAAACATGACGCCGCCGACTCGTCGAACCAACATGTTTTACTTATTAAAGTCACAGATTTAAAGTTTCGGTTAAAGATACGGTCCAATGGAGATTATTTTAGAATTTCGTGAAATAAGGTTATTTTTTTGTCTCTTAATTTTTGCAGTTATCTTCTTTTCATAGAAATGTCTGTAGCTTTCTTCATTATAAAAGCAGGTATAACAGCATGCACAGTCATAAATTAGCTGTCGAACTGTTCTCCACTATAGTTTCTTAACCGCCCATCGATTTTACGGAACATTATCTTACATTTCAATCTAGATGATTAATTTGTCTTTACTAAATCAATGTTCTTTAGTTTTGTAATGTTTGAATAAGCTGTCGGGATAGTAGGTAAAAAGGTTCCCTGATTCGGATTTTACAGTGGAGTATTGACTGAATTTGCAATTCAGTCGGCAGAACGGCGTACGTTAACTGCTCGTGAGCCAACTACTAGTTGGAATTACCTTTGCTGTTCAACGTTAGCTACTTCATCCGCACTGGCACAAATGGAATGCAATGAACTTTTCATGTGGTGTTCAGACCGCTAAGTAAACGTGAGTTATTCTAATCACTTCAATTAGCTTAATGAAGGGGCAGTGTGCTATAAAAATAACGTTTGCTTTAATTGAATTAGCTTTACAGTAAGTACGACTACATTGGAAGGGTTTTTTGGCTGTAGATTTCACTCAGGAAAACTACACTTGCAATCGTTTTTTAAACCCTATAAGTAAAACAGTTTTCAAACAGATACTTATCAGTAACTAGTCTACAAATAAATGCTATTTATAGTCCGTGGCTGTAGATAGAAAAAAGCTTTCATCCAATTCAGCATTAAATACTGAATCAACATGATTTCATTTATAATATTTTTCAACCAAGACTTCTACAAAACGATCATGGCTGCTTGTCACAGCAGTTAACTACTTCAATCTTATTTTGCTTACAGTAGTTTTTTTTTTTTTGTCAAATCTGATTATGAAATGTCATCTTTCATAAAATTCCAAATTTTTCATAGTGTGAAGAAAAGATCTTCCGGAACCGACATTCTTTTTTTTTATTTTTTATAAACTGCCCCCGCACACTAGAAATTTATCCTGTTATGTGGGTGCGTTTACAATCACTCAAATTCAGCCAGCAGATTTGTAATGTGCAACCTATTTATTATGTTTAAATGATGAAAGTAACAGCGCAGTAAAAACAATCAATTGAAAATACAAGTCACGACAAGGTTCAGAGGAGGTTCAAATGGAAACAAGAATTCGATTCACTGTCTTGTCTTTGCTTCGGAACCCATAGATATTTTTTGTTGTCCATTAATTAGGATATTAGAAAGAGTAAAAAACATAATGGTTATTAAGTTCCAGTACGATGACTTGTAACTTGACTCATTAATAAATGTTTTAAATTGAATAGTATAACTTTAAGCCCAACCAAATAGGTCACTGGTTGACACAAAAAGTTTCGTCTAAACCGTTTAAATCATGCATAACAAACTTGTTGAAAGCTTCTTTTCAAGGTTAATGGGAAGTTTACCGTCTTAACTTTGTTAGTTGCAACTTAAAACTATATGTTTAACCAGTCTTAAACGGCTTTCTTGTCGATTAGTCTACTTTCGTTTTCGGTTATTGTTTACTTTATTTTAAGCAGCACGCCTCTTTCCACTATCATAAATCAATATAAATTATGGTTGCTAATTTAATTACCCGTTTAATGTTACTAACACTAATTCAGGTATTTTTAGAAAAAACGCTGTCACATTATTTTTTTCCGGCAGTTCTTTTTTTTTTCATGTTTCAGACGGATTTACAAAATTCTTTTTAACAACGAAGTGCTTAGTATCGTATAATATATTAGCTTTCTGCCCGCGACTTCACCAGCGTGAAAGTTTGTTTTAACATAAAATATAACCTATGACACTCGGTAATAATGTAGCTTCGGAATAGGCAAAGAATTTTCGGAATCGGATTAGGACTTCCGACAGTAATTACGACGCGACAACGCAGCGTGACTGGTGGAACAATTTCTATGAAAACTTCACGGAAATTGTTTTACCGGTGTCGCATCGCGCCCGTCTGCGAGAGGCTTTATTAGAGATTATGACGACTTAATTTTAATTAAATTTTCCTTATTTTAATAAACAGCTAAGAGACAAGTGAGGCGCGGTGTTAGTGGCCACATTCCCTTTAAACCTGTTTATAACTCACAAAATTAGCTGCCTTTCCACGTGCTTATTTACAACACTTAATGTTTCCGGACAGTTGTATGATTACCGGATATAACTGGGACAACTTCTCCGCTTCCGATAAAACGAGATTACGCTTGAACGGTCGGGTATAAAATCTAAGCGACCAACAGGACGATATTTAAAATCCGTTTAGCGTTAAACTTATTCATCTTATAACATCCAAAAAAATATTCATTGAATCAGTCTGTACAGCGCTGATAACAAATCAAAATAATGTCTATTGCCAAAGCGTGTTGTTTTTTTTTCTCTCTGTTGTTACGCATATCTGGGGTGACTCGGATTCAATAGTAGATATCACCAGCTGGTTTCCGGTTTTGGGGGCTACCCCAAGGTCGTAAAACACAACAAAAGGATTATTTACAAAGTATAGCAGGTGGACTGGACGGCGCCGGCCTTATCTACCTGTCAATAAATTACATCACGCTTGTCCAATATTATACCTACGTTCGTTGTGATTACGGCACTTTTTGATATGACACCGATATGTGTATGAAAGTTTTCTCTTATTCCCGGTATCGTTTAGTGTAAGGCCTACTGCAGAGTGGCGCGAAGAGTTGAGCCGCGTCAGTCTGCACGAGGTTTAACACGAAAATTCTCGTTTTTAACATGGTATTCAGATTTTGTTTGTTAATCGCCTGGAAAGGATAGCCTAATTATCTCTTTGGTTGAACATAGCTCATGCTCACATCATTCTATTAAAATTATTGCCCTATTACGCCATATCTGAACCCTATGGTTTATCAATAGCCTGGCACGTTCTGCTAAATACCCAAAGATTAATTTTCAAACTGGAAAGGACGGCTGGATTTCCTCCATGTTCAATAAACATTGCTCATTTTGGTTTTTTGGACCGAAACCTTTGTTCTACCAATGGTCCTTCCTTCCCACAAACGTTCTTGAAAGTCCTCACAGATACATTATCAAACGGTTTTTCATGGGTCATACCTGATGAGGTGGTGGTTGTGCCCCATGTGGTGCCATATGGGGCGGGTGCTGCGAGTCCTGGGTGGGTGACATGGCACCGGGCGCACTTTGACCTGCGCCTGGGCTTGGCGCGCCGGGCGGCTGCGTCGGCGGCTGAGGGGAACCGCCTCGCTCATAGCCCTGTACAAATTCAAATATGCCGTTAATTATTGGACTGTAAGCAAATTAGAGAAGAGGGTTGTATAGTTAGCTTAGATCTAATTCGCGTCATGTTAGAAGAATTTCTGTTATCCGATCCTCAAGATTCACGAATAGTTGGTTTATGATATTTAGGCGCGTGACTAATTTCACGTAGATATTTCTGCTTGAACTACATTGGCAAATATTAGAGCAATAGTGCTCCACCAGCACTACACTATTATATAGAATCATTGTCTCTTCTTGACGCGACAAAATGTAGGCATGCTCTTTAGTCAATAATCACCGAGAATTTATCTTCAGAGATCAATTTTTAATCATTAATTAGCTTTCCTACTCAGGTATAAGAAAGCCGCAAGAAGTTACGAAGTTTCCGACAGATCGAAAACTTTAAGAGGTCCATAACGCCATAGCTCCTACATTGAACAAGCGTGCAATATAAAAATATTGGGAGAACCGGAAAATTCATGAAGTGTTCCGTTCCGGTTGATATAAAGATGACTTTGACCCCGTTTACTTCCGTACAAGACCGTAAAACATTGAGTGTTTATCGCCCAGCGTGTGTTGTAAATTCGGCTGAAGGAGTCAAAAAATGATCTCTGCAGAAGAAAAAACGCTCCGAAACACGACTCATTTTCATTGAATATATTACACCTTTCAGAGTCGATTGTTGCATTCACTTGTGTGAAATTATTAATTTATGATTGTGTTAAATTTTTTCTGTTCTTCTTACACTTATTATTTCTGTTCTTATGGCCTTTCCTTTTCATATTTTTTTCTTCTTAAAAACCTACACGTACCGAGCAGAAATGAAACCAGTAGAAGTAACATAACTCGTCCATGATCTATCAACAACTTGAGACCAGTAACCTGCGCGTCGGTTCATACAACACCCAAGAGACTTCCCCTATCACTTGATAGGCTAATCTCAATGCCCCGGAGACTACAAAGCATTGTTACAATACGTTGTGGCTGTTAAATCAAGTATATTGTTGCACTTCAAGCATTTGTCCTGTTCTGTATTAGATTTCGGAAAATGTGCCAGAGAAATCGCTTGACTAACCCGGTTTTTGTCTAAAATATACTGGTTCTTGACTTTTTTGTTACACGAATATGTCATTCTTGTATAACGTCCATTCAAACGCCCCAAAAAATCACATAATCATCAAAGAAACCAAATGTCAAATCCGACAAAGATTTTAAGAGCGAACATTTGTCTCCGACTCCGCATAAAACTTTCATTGCTTGGGGTTCGCATAAAATGTAACCAGTGTTGTAATAATGAATCGAGCAGCAATTGAAATGGGAACACTCAATTAATCACAGCCGACAAAGCTCTCGTGTCCTTGGCCGTGACTCAGAATCGCGAGCACGCTCACTCTAATTACCAACCTTTTTGTTATACACTCATTCGGGGTCTTCGAGACATTGAAGCTTCAAGGTATTATGGTAATATCATTGTTGTCCGTCTGACAAATAGAAATAATCTTTTAACCAAATCCTTGGTAATGGGTATGAAACTGTCTGGGTTAGAACATTTCGGGAAATATTATGGTGTTATTAGACTTTTTACGCCAAACATGACGCCAGTGTTGACGACTCTTTTCTCGAAGAGACTAGGCAGAGATTACCAAACCGAGCTTACTTATTTTTTCACATTAACTCCTAAAAGCACTCAAAAAGCATTTACTTTTGCTACACCTAAGCTCTCCCTCTAAAATGTCATCCGGTTGACAATGACAAGTCGCAGGACAATGGCAAGCTATTGTCACAAAACGGGTTTTGCTAACCGTCCATAACAGCAAGTTCACCACGCTAATATAACTATTAATGATGTTCACACACACACGCACATTAAATACACAGTTGGTATAAAGCAACGGGCACGTGCAAGAGCAGGGTCGACGACCACGAACGGCCTTGACCGTGCATCCATTATGCACACCCGTTTACTTGCAAACGAGTGCACCGCAACGCATCTACGCCTACTAGTGCCTATGTAAATATGTCTGTATGTATAATAAACCAGCACGAAAGAGCTCCACTATTATCGGATGACGTAACATGATTGGCCGTTCCGCCGGTATTGTTGGCCGTTTCTAGTTGTGCCGGCGGTTTTGATGCAATGCACACGTTGTTCAATTAATTTAACGTTTCGCAGAGAAACATGCAACGCAATAACATCGTTCAAATTTTATTGGATAAGTAATTTGCGTTTAGATTGACGGCTAGCATCCAATTTAGACTCAATTACATGACTTGGATTACAGTGACGAGTTTTTTTCGGAGATAATCATGATTGAAGACATACGGGTTTTTGTAGTTCCTCATCGGCATCTACTTAGGTACACTTGGCTGCGCTGTTTTCAATCATTGGTTGGTTGTTAGTAGTGTGTCAATCTTGAGTTGAAGTCTGAAAACTGCAGTATCTTCAAAATAAGACCCAGTTACTACCCCAGTTAACATAAATCGACGTCGCCGGTCCTCGACATAGATCTTGCTGACAACGCAGACATTCATTGCATCAGTCAGTCGCACAATGCTTTCACTCGGCAGCCAGTTTCCGCGTCACGTTTCAAGGCTGCAGATAAGGTTGGCCTGATATTTACTAATCCAGGTCAAGAGGAGTCATTCACTTTTTATGTTTCCCCCTACCGGCTGGCGATAATTGAATAATAATCGTGACGTCAACAGTTCACGGCCTCCTGTTACGTGTTATTGTTCATGATAACGAAACAATATGTTTGTAATTACCTATAGCGCATGTGACATTGTAATTGTAGTTCCAATCAAGTTTTAGAATCGATTAGTCTGTATATGGGAATGTGTTTTGAGTCGGGTTCTGTTGCCACTCAAAAGGTTTGCGTTGGGTTTTATTTATTGAAATATGTTTATTTTAGGCACGTATAGGTATGGCTAGTTGGATTCGAAATAGCAATGTTATAATCAGCTTAAATTGACTCTTGCATAATGGGCTCCGACTAAAGGACCGCCTCGCTACTGTGAAATTGGATATGCTGCGCTCATTTACCGGTAAAGCCGAAACCTATTCAATACCTGGCAGTACTGCTAAGAGCCATTCCCATTCCCATTAGAGTTACAGGAACCATAAACGATTTGTGATAGGTAGGTACTTACTCATAATGACATTGGACAGACAGAGACGTTTAATGACACTGGACAGTGAGATGGACACTAACTAGTGTAACTAGGCACTGTTGTGTACGACCGAAAGTTCGGTTTCATTTTCGGCTGCTGTTTCGGTTTCGGCCAAAAATATGGCAGTTTTCGAGCGGACCGAAACTGGCGAATCACGAGCTGTCGGTTTTGATAGAATACGAACGACTGCCAGACAGACAGCGTAGACTTAGTAATGGAGTCCCGTCACCCTATTAGAAAAAACCAAAAAAACAAAAAAGGGTTTACTTATGAATAGAAGTCATTTATGTTCTTAGCAGACATACTGCCTTTAATATCACCGAGTAAGGATTTATTCGCTTTCTGAAAGATTGATACAAGTTCTAAGAGCAACAGCAGATGCATCTTAGCGACTGTGCGTTCGGTCTCAAGTCCCAATAGCAACATCGATTCAACGACTTCTTGGACACTACATCGCGTTTGAGTACGGTTGTAAAATTGCGTTTTCTAACGATGTTGAATTGTTTGGCGAAAAGATCAAACGCATTGTAAAGAAAAATGACTAAATCACTAATCGCAAAACCTAACAGGAGCATATCTGCTAAGACCCTTATTTAAGTTAGGGCAAATTTTTCAATCGTCCAATTGAAATTTTGACATTTTTTCACACTAAAACCGGATCTAAACAAAAAATCTACGAAATACGACATGTCTGAGAAAATAACGACATTTAATTAACAAACTTTTTCTCTTCTCTTATTTTGTTTCGGCCAAAACTAGAAGAGTAGAAGAGGAGACGAAGGTTCGGTTATGGTTACGGTTTCGGTGTCCACCGAAACTATAAGAGACGCCTAAGGTTCGGTTTCGGTGTCGGCCGGACCTAGAAGAGGAGCTGGAGGCTCGGTTACCGTTTCAGCTGAAAATCGTGTTTCGGTCGGACACTAGTATAAATAAAAGTAGACTTTAACAAAAAGCGTTTCCAAAATAAACATTTTCGTTGTCGATTCGAACGATTCGTCACTGTACATAGTAAGTTCAAAAGGAGGCGAGGGTGGGTCGGGTGGTAGGTCGTCTGCGTCCAAAACAAAATACAAAGAATTGTTAGAACTTTCACTGAATAATAATTTCGCGGTAAAAGTTTGCCGAACAACATAGCAGGAAATCGAGACTAATGCTTGGCAACTGAGTTTGGCTGAGTTTCAGTCGAACATCCGCGCCAGTCGCCAACCAATCCATCAAAGGAGGGGTGACTGGATCGGGTGTGGGGGTACACCCCCCGTACCCACATAAATATTGCGGGTAGGTGAGTACAAACCCTTTGACCGAGTTCTGTTTACTTTCGTTTTCGCTCAGCTGACAGGGCCGCCACCCCGCCCGTGTACCTCCACTATTATTATGATAATTAGAGAGCTATCAACGTGATATTAACTACACAGTCTAATTGTAGCGACGCTAACGAACGACAAGCTCGAGGGCGTGACGAGCGTCGCGTCGGCCTCAGTATCACTCAATATCAATATCGATAGGCTCTAATTTATGTAACTGTATACAAAATTAGATAACCTGTTAGTGTGACTTTTGTGGTATTCAAATTTCATGGAGTGCTTTTGTGTCGGCCTATTTGTGTTGCGGTCGTCGAGTTTTTTAAAGGCCTCACCCGGAGGTGAGAGCAGGGGTGTCCCCGAGAGCACTCAAGGTTGCAACGAGTGCGGACGCGGTAGACAGGGCGTAGACGTGCATTATTAGGTGGGTGCCGGAACACCCGCGGGAGCCGAGTTGGGGGCGGTAGGGGTGCGCGTACGTCATCACCTGAGGCGCGCCCTTGAAACCGTCGTCGCATTCATTGCACCCGGATGCGGGCCGTATCTCTGAGCCCGCAATACTCGCACTTAAGACACCACCTACCTACCTATAGTCTCGGGGACACACCCCCGACACCACTTTTAGTAGGTACACCTAAACTGCAAGTTGTGAACATTTCAGCTGATCGTCGATTGCTTGATGACGTAGCACGACTTATACCGCGCTGCCGTTACACAAGTTCACTTTACTATCAAGTGTAACCACTTCGAATGTAAGAGGACGTGTGAATGTCTACAAATTAGTGTAAAGATCAACTTTGAAAGACTTGCGAGTCTTTCAAAGTTACAGAGCCATATAGTTGATGAATAAGTCTTTTGGTGATTAGAGACTTGGAGTTCAACACTACCGTCGGGTCTTAGATTGATGTTTCTATCAGCACGAATCTAGTGCTCAGGATCTCGGGCTTCTACAAGATAGACCTGCCATGATTGTCAGACAGTAGCACAAGATTAAAAACTTCTATGAACTCAGTAGTTGGATGTGATGTTTTTGCTGTGAAACATAATTTGGTGAGATGATCAATCTGTTGTCTCCTAAATTATGAATTAATTTGATTTCTTCAGACAAATCAAATCATCAAATTGATTTAGTTGGATAATTATTATGACTTCATATGTCATGATTATTTAAAAAAAAAATAGGAAGTCTTAATTTTTCAGCCGACCAATAATTAATTATCATCATGTACTGAATATTTATTGGTTAGCCGTCGGCCGTCGGTCGACAACTCGACACAAAACCAGGAAAAAAAACATACATTTATTCTTCCATGCTCAATCTTTGTTGATATTTTACCTTATTTGACTGAGTTCAATGCTGTAGATCCTAGCGATATAAACACCAATTTATTCAAAGCAACCATAAAACTCTTGTAGAGATTTTAGCATTTTTTTTAAAGAAACAAAATTATCAATCAAAAGGAAAGACAAAAAAAACCACTAATACAAACCACTTTTTTGGCAAACTTGATTAGTTTCTGCCTTCAATGTTTACTATAAACTTATTAAAGTTTCCTTTTAAATACCGGTAGCGAAAAAAAAACACTTCAATAAACGTCGTACGTCAGATCCGTTCTTCAGAACTGTCAATGATTAATTTGAAAGCAACGGCTAGCTTCCTCACAAGGAATCTATCCTTGTGAGGAAGCTTATTTGAAATGAGCCAAATTCGAAATAATGCTTAGAATTTGGCTCATTTCAAATTCTACTATAAACTAATTTGTTCACAGTTATATTTAATGAGGACGTTAACATCGCTAAATGTTTTGTTACAATGAAAAACAATGCGTTAATTAGCTAACAACATTGTCTGGACCTCTTATCTATATTTACCGACGTGCTAATTTCGGAGTATTACGACCATTAGTTATATTCAGGTATCGGCTTTGCGATCGTTACTTGCTCATTTATTTATCCTTTAGTTAGGCGCTGAGCAGAGACGACGGAATCGTATGGAAATCTAACGCGCACGTAGAACTAAATGTCGGGATTTCCATACGATTCTAAATTGTCCGCGGACAAAATTGTCAACCGTCTGCTCAGCACCGTCCACTTAGGCCTTTATTACAGAACCTAACTCAAGACTCAAGCATTACTTAAAACTCGATTAGCCTTATGATTGGTTGAAACTAGTTTTAAGTAATGCTTGAGTTTTGAGTGACGTTCTGTAATACGGGCCTTAGTGTACTGAATTTACAAAGTAATTATTGGGTCCCCAACTCCCCACCTATGAAATTGGCGTTTTTTTTTTCTCACAAATAGAGAACCTCGTCACTTCTATGATTTAAAATATTCATCAATTGCTTGATCTTTTATCGAATAATGACCATCATAGACAACAACCAATAGTAAAAAAAACCGTATTACTTATAGTTTTCTAAACATATCAAACACTTTAAAAATGACTCCTCTTTTTGTTAGCAGAAATGACCACTATTTGTTTTAAAACTTAGCCGAAACTTATTTTTGGCGCTTAATCTAAGTGGCATACGTTATCTTAGTTTTTAAACATTAGTGCATAAAAGTTTTAAAACATTAGTGTTCATGGTTGTTAAATAAATTAAGAAAATGTTAGTATGAAAAATGCAACTTAAAAACTTTAAAGAAATGAGTGAATAATATTATGACCTTACATAATTTATGTAAGGACATAATATTATTCATTCATTTCAGTTCAACCACGTGTTACATGACAGGTAGCACGACAAATATCAAACTAATCAAGTAAAAACAGAAACTTTGTAAAAGATAAAGAAACGATACGGTCAAAAGTAAAAAGCTTGATAGTAGTCGAAAAGTTGCGTTTGTAGCGGTTACACCGCCACATACTAACTACGCATCAAAGACATGACGTCACACAAATCCTGCATCGCGCAATTAGAGTTTACCGCGCGAACGACATAGATAAGACTATCCGAAATCAACAGTCGGGCAGTCGGCCCGCCAGACACAACACCCGTCTGGTCGGAGGATCCTCCCTTTTCTATGGTGGATGAGAGAACTTTACACCCTGTTCCTCATACCTCTAAACGTTGAAGCAAAGCGGACTTTTGGCATACCTTTCAAAAGCTTAAAGGCCTAAATGCAAATAGAAATAGAAATTTTTGACTTCGAATCCGAAAGGTTTTGGTTTAGCTAGTTTTTTTTTAATGTGGCTCTAGGAAGCCTACTTTATAATCTCGAGTTACTTGTTTTTGCATTTGAAACAGTAGATGCTTATTTAATTCTGTTAATAGTTTGTGTTGTTTTGTTTTTGACACAAACTTTTGAAGTGTTCTTTATTCCTTGCAGTATTGTTTGATAATTTGGTTAATAGTTTTCTCTCTTAATCTACATTGTATCAATTTATTACAAACAATAGTTATTTGTTATACAAGAGTGCAAAGTTGCTTTTTAACCGCGTGTTCAATTTTGATGACCGAGCAAGCGAAGGATTCTAAAATTGAATCACGAGCGCAGCGAGTGATTCAAAATTAGAATCCTGAGCGTTAGCGAGGGAATCAAAAGAGCACGAGGTGAAAAATCTTTGCACTCGAGTGCAACACGTAACTTTTCATTCCACCTCAGCGAGGAAATGACTAAATGCAAAAAAAGAACACCAAGAAGGTTCCGAGTCTGAGTTTTTAACAAATTAAAAAAAAGTTGTATGATATATTCGGCACCATAGAGGTAGCAGTAAATAGGTTTAATGTTTTTTTTAATTCACAAACTTAGTGCACACGATGTTCTAAATTCAATTTACTTTATCCTCTAGAGAATAAAAACGGCTTTTCCACTCAGATACTGAAGATTAAAAATACTCTTTCCGAGATGGTGGGATGAAAAAAACTTTTTAGTGGTCTGTAGTCGGTTTTTTTATTTTCTTCCTTTTTTGTGTGGTCTCCTTTATTTTGACATGGTCATTGTAAATTTATTTTTCTTTCAAGACATTAGTTTTGTCGTCTAAAATCAGCCATTTTGATTTTATACAAACAAAACCGCGCGACCTGGACAAGCCAATAGACACCTCACGTATTAAAATCCATCCAGCCGTTATGACGCTTCGAGGGTATAAAGAATCCCACATATAAAGATACATAAATACGTGTGAAATATATAATCCTGTCTTTGATGTCGCGTAGTAGTTTCACCAAAGGGCGTTGTTCCACTGACGCCGGTGTCACCCTAATAAGGAACATTTTTAAAGCTTGAGAAGAAGCACAAGATACCATTGGAATCTTTTGCAACCTCTCGAAGGCGTTCGATTGCGTAGACCATGAGACACTTCTGCTGAAACTGGAGCACTATGGGATTAGGAATACAGCCGGTATATTCTGTAATAATCTAACGGTGAAAACTTAGGTGAAGTGAACGTGAAGTGAGCTGTCACTGCACATGCTGCTAGGGACTGACAGCTCACTTCACCTAAGTTTTCACGGTGAGATGGTTACAGAATAGCACTGCAGCTCTTGATTTGTTAAGATAATAACTGAAAGATAGAAATTTTACAGTTTAAGTCAACGGCACAAACTCATTAGTCTGAAATGATAATGGGCGTTCCTCAAGGTTCGATATTGAGTCCATTCCTCTTTTTAGTTTATATTTATGATTTACCCCAATTATTTCTATATCAACCAAAGATGGTGTTATTTGCAGATGACACATCATTGATCTTTAAAATAAACTGACGGTCACAAAATCTTGACGACGTGAATAGCACTATTGTTCAGGTCCAAGATTGGTTTACGGTAAATAATTTGGTACTAAATAAAATAAAAAAACCAAATGCATTCGATTTAAATTACCAAATGTTAGAAGTAGCGAATGTGACATCATATTGAATGGAGAAAAACTGGAATTTATTAATCGAACAGTTTTCCTAGGAATCGCGTATAACATCTCTCGCGGGTGGCTAAGCTCGGCCGCTTATGCTGTTAGAAAGATGAGACAGTTAACAGATGTAGAAACCGCGAGTTTAGTCTATTTTAGCTACTTCCACAGTATTATGTCGTATGGCATTTTACTGTGTGGTCGGGCTGCTGACATTGAATCCATCTTTGTTTTACAAAAGAGAGCTGTTAGAGCCATTTATAATCTACGTCGTCGCGAATGTCTTAGGGAACTATTTAAAAAGATTAATATTAAGACGGTACCTTGCCAATTCATTTATGCAAATATTATGTATGTGAGAAAAAATCTACATCTTTTTAATAAAATAAGTGATAGACATAATTTTAATACTAGAAATAAAGATAAAATAGATCAACCATTTTTTCAGACTATCTAAAGTAAATACATCTTTTATGGGGTACTGTGTTAAATGTTAAAACAGAATACCTTGTGATGTATTAGAATTAAATGAAAGAAAATTTAAAACTCATATAAAACGTACACTATGTAAACAAGCATATTACAAACTAGCACTTTGCCCGCGGCTTCGCTCCCGTGGTCTTTCCCGCGGGACCCGTTATTTTTCCCGGGATAAAAAGCCTATGTTACTGCCTGAAAACAAAGCTTTCTAATGGTAAAATAATGTTTCAAATCGGACCAGTAGTTTCGGAGCCTATTCAATACAAACAAACAATCAAATCTTTCCTCTTTATACCTATTATTATTATTAGTATAGATTAGAGGATTATATCAAAGATAAAAATGCTTGGAAACATGCTGGTCCTGCTCCATAGGACAATTTAGAATCTAGACAAAATCTAACTGGTTGCCAATTTAATTGTATAATATTATTTTTTATAACATTGATTTTATATTCTATGATTACTTGAACTCACACACTGGCTTATTATTAGTATTACTTGTCAAAATGTTAGGAATATGAATATCGTATAATTTTACAATGTTTGTAAATAAGTGAGCATCTATCACATAATAAATTTATGTCGTTTTTCATTATTCTTACCTATCGTGTTATAGTAATCTTATTATAGGTGCATCGTCTTCACATATAATTATATGTATAATTAGTGTATTACAAGATATTGTGAAACCATTTTTTAAGAGTAACGGTGGAGTTTCTTGCCCATTCTTCTCCATACGAAAATTACTTTTTGGAAGGGGCGACTAGTTTTTTTTTTTTTTTTTACATTTTGACGTTCAAAAGTGCCGTTTTTTGTGTCTAATTGAAATAAATTATTTGACTTTGACTTTGCAATCCGGTAAAAAAGAACATTATTCAGGAATTTAAGCCATAAAGTATGCCAAGTTATTTCTACTTTCCGACTAAGTTCTTACTACTTAGCACAATTCTTAGGATATTTTTACACTTTCACTTTTCATGCATTACATGTAATTCATTGAAGACGTAGCCCTATACGTCCATGCATGACATGTACTGCACTAGTAGTTCTTTTTTATCCAATTTTCCAGCGAAATTAACCTGAATTAAATAATAGAATTGTATTCGAAGACATGTGACACGACATCTACAAAGTACCAACCCGTACTTACTGCGCCTGCGTGGTCGATTATAGCTCACTCAAGAGTGAGGCCCAGCAGTGGGAACAATATAGGCTGATTATGTAAATAATAGAACCAGTTCTATTGTTTGTTTAAACGTTTTTACACAGCACTATTAGCTGGAATTGAAGCTCGTACATCCATGCATTGCATGTAATGTAATGCATTTTTGAAAATAATATGTAGGTAATGGTTATCTGAGGGTGATAGACGAACTGCGTGGATCGCCCGGAGGACACGGTGGCGCATACGGTAGAGGTCTGCCCGGCTTGGGCAGAGCCGCGCCGTGTCCTCGTGGAGGCGATTGCTGGCGGGGATCTCTCGCGTCCGGCCCTGGTCCAGGCCATGGTACGGAGCGAGAGGGCATGGGAGGCCGTCACCTCCTTCTGCGAAGCAGTAATGCTCGCGAAGGAGGAGGCGAAACGCGTGAGGGAGAAAAATTACGCGCCCTCACGCCCCTAGCCGCCGCAGGAGACGCCCTGGGCGTCGGGAATCACAGGCCGACTTCCGGAAACCGTAGGCGCGGGCTTGCGGACGATGAGCAATGGGTAGCTCGCCGTCCGATAAGGACCAGGCCCGGGTCGACGGCGCCTAGTGTTCCACGCGCGCCGTCCAGAGAGAGATGTCAGCACAACTGAAGGGGTCCGATAGGACCGATGCCTGCCGGGGTTGCTGGAAAGTCCAAAAGGGATACGATGGCCCCTGGCAACGTACAGACAACTGAAGGAACACGGGTGGGTTTTAGTCTCTCTCTCCCGCTCCGACAAGAGCGGAAGAAGTAGGTAATTTGATTATTTGTCATAAAATTAACAGACCTTATAAAAAACATCATTGTGAAATATACGTAATTACCAATTACCTTGGGACAGTGGAAGTGTTAATAAAGGCGTTTATTTATAAACGTTGCTTAAAAGTTAATTGACGTTAAACGTCAAAAATGTATGGTTAAACATTTATAATAGTGTAAGTATCTTTGATAATCCTCTCGCCTTACTTAGGTAATTCAGAAAAGCTGCGTGGTAGAGTACTAACATAAATCCAAGTACTTAACATTCATGAATGTGCGAAGACAGGGTAGTTGGATATTCTATATTTCTGATGTACAGAAAGGCTCAAGTTATACGATATTCTTCACTAATTGAAGACAAAGCACATCCTAAGGTAGTTTATACGAAAAGTACATAGAGGCATGTTTTGAAAACGACCTTGTTCGTAGTAGAATCATTTCTTAACATCGATTTCTACACGAGTTCGCTCCAAGAGCCCTGCTTCAAACGTACCTCTGGCTCCGTTGCACAACAAGCTTACGTCAGCGAGCGCGCGGAGCGGCTTACGTCATTCGAGCGTATCTTGAGCCTCCAAGCTAAGTTAGAACTTGCGCCTATGGCTTTTAGAGTCGTGTTCCTTCGAAGACTGCTTAAGTATGATAGAACGTTTATGTTCACGTGAGTGGATGAGGCTCCGACGCGCCGCCGCCGGCTCAACGATTCTGAGAAACGTTCGAGTCGGCTCTCTAGTTTCGGACTTGAATATGAATCCTCCAACACGACGACCGAGCATAAACATATTTCTGAGAAGACGACATCGTCAGAATCGTTTACAGATAACTTCTTCTCCATGGATTTTTATTAGAAATGTTGCATAAAGTCAATTGAGCAAGGACTTTCAAAGGAATTTCGCTTTTGGAAATAAACGTTAATTTTAGTTTACCATTTCAGTATACGATTTCCTATAGATATATCTGTTATTAATTATTTAAAACATAAAAAATCTTTTCCCGCGTAGGATGCAAACATCTATTAAAGAAACAGGTTTCATAATAGCGCTGCAGTCGACGGGGTAGCCACCGGATACGGCTATCGTTATAGCAGTAATATGCCTCTACCTCTACCGGCATGGCTCCTACGATACCTCTTTAGAATGTAGCATTTCCTGTAAGATATAAACCAAATAGCTTGATATTACTTAAATCTCTGAATGACTGCCTCTTTGGTCTGGTGGTCGCAAGCGCTACTACTGAGCATGAGGTTCCGGGTTCGATTCCCAGGTCGGGCAAAAGCGTTATTTATTTATTTTATTATTTATGTACACACAGAAAAATAGATACAGATAAAACATAATCATAATTATGAGTACAAAGGTACTGCTTATTTCTTAAGAAATTTCTTCCAGCAGACCTGCGACAGGAGAAATGAGAAAGAAATGTAGACAATAGTGTTATTAGGTTTTTCTATCTAGAATTTCTCAGTAACAGCCCGGAGTCTGGATTTATGCCCGGTTGATGGCAATAGGCTCGCCCCCTATTACATGGGACTTTAGTCATACATATCTCTAAGTTAGATTTGTTCCATAAGAGATTTGTTTTCATGGAACAAATCTATATTCGAGAGATATATTAATGATTATAATTCTGTAAATACATATCTGTTATAGTCGCGAATCATATTTTGATCAAGATTCAACCTGACACTGGTGCCGATTCTCTTGTCACAAATGAGTCTAAACTAGACTAAAAATCACCAAAATTTAGTTTACTCCTGTCAAACGATGATTTCCCATTCTGAAATAGACTAAAGTGGCACAACTTAACTATATTTTAGTTTGACAGCACTAAGATTGTACTGAGATTTTAATTTAGTGAAAATGACAATTTTGCTATTCTGAATTTGACGTTTTTCACCTAAAATTTAAATTTTCTAACTAATTCTGACCATTTTTAATCGCCACTGAAAATGGTGTGGAATATTATTAGTTGTCATGAACTAAAATTCACACGAACATCTCGACTTCGGGTGCAAAAACAGTACTGTACTGGATTTTTTTCTTTTCGATTGCTTATATCTCGAAAATGGTGTGTCCTATCGCAAAAATAATGAAAATTTCGACCCCCTTTATGAAACCCTATACCCCTAATCCTCAACACGTAGGTATATTTTTTTTTTTTTCCATACAAAAAGTGAAAAATTCCATATTAAAACACGTCGACAATGCCCCCACTGCGCGCCTCAGGTTCTAAAATAATTCACGGGGTAGGGCAAACAAGTATGTACCACGTGGATTCGCAATTGTCAAATTCGATTTAGTTGTCAAAATATTTTTTAAATTTAGAGAATTTTTACTACAGAATAGCGTTAAGATTCTCATAGTCAAAAGTAAGGAATTTTAGTGATAGTTTAGTTAGTTTAGTCCGGTGTACAAGAGAATCGGCACCACTGACCTACTAAAAAACGTAAGAAAAATTTTATTTCGCGGGCTACAACTGTGGATAACTGGTGAAATCTGGGGGTACTATAGATACGCCCCTGCCCAACCCTTCGGGGAAACAGGGCGTAACGTTATGTACAATACTTAAATAAAAATAAAAATTTATGAAAATTCTTGTTTGTAAGGTAGCATAAATCTAAGGTTTTAGACAAACGCCTATAATATGTTGTATTATTTCATTTGCACTAAATACCTAATTCTCAGTTTTCAATTTACACAAGTTGAAAGGTGCTTCCATTCACATATCGTGTCTTTCAAAGAGGCATAAACTCGAGCTTATGGCAGCGTGCACTCATGAATCCCTTTATAAATGCTCACTGTATCTGCTTAAAACTTATCTCGCATTTTGCTGTCAAAAGGAATATTTGTAAGATGACAAATCCTGAGTGCAGAGATTGGTAAAGCAGGTTTATTTTATTTAGAGTATTTACTGACAGTAACTTTTATCAAAAACCTCTAGTGTGTTTGTTTTGGTAGACTGTATATATTTTAAGATGGTTCTTAAAAGTAGTGAAATAAAACTTATAGAAAAATCTCAAACCCCGTTAAATTTCTGAAACATTTCAGGCAACATTTGTTACAGTTGTCCGCGCAGAAAGTTGAAATAAATTGAATTGTCTAAATACTTTAAGCGCCAGTTCAAGACATAAATACATATCTAAACAAGTTTTCTGGAACAAGTCGTAGGACTTTTATAAAATTGGTCAGTTGTTTTTATCACAAGTACAGAATTATATTTACACAAACATGGAGGTTGTGTTGACAAAGGCTTCGGTGAATCAATAGATAGCACATATCTACTTGCTAGGAATATTGATACATGACGGTTTATGCTAAGATGCAGGATTGAACTGCGTCTAAAGGACATTAACCCTTGGCCCTACATAGACATAAACGTTTAGATTAGATATGTCGTCGATATGGTCATCAATCACTATTAATTTACGGCTTTGTAATATCTTCAAACTGCATATATTGGATTAATTGTTGGCATTTTTGCAGTTGAATTGATCTTGGTCGAACGGACCGTCACAAAATGTCAATCTGTTGGTGTATTCAAACCGTTTAAGTGTAACTACCGTTCAATCCAATAAATGATTGAAATAGTTTCGAGCGTTGAAAAAGTTAACATGAGAACGAAAAAAGTAAAGATACACAATGTGCACATTTATAATTTCTAACGTGACGATATTTTCATGGACGTCCATGGCAGTAAAGGGCACTAAACCAAATATTAATTGAGAAAAGCTATTACAAAATTGATGACTTCCTTAATGATAACTCTCTGCACTGATTGATGAAGTACTATTATGATTGACATCTGTATTCCTGTTCTGACAATTTTTATTCTTATTGACACTTTGACATACTTTAGTATTTTTTTGACATTACTGTAAACATGTCACTACTGTTATTAGTCTGTTTTTTTTTTTTTTTTTTTTTTGTAATTCTAATGATTTGACATTTATATTCATTCAGTATCAATAGAATCTGTTTAATTTTGGATCTCAATATTATTTGCATGCCCATGAGACGGTAGAATATGGAGGACTATTTTTTTAAGAAAACATCTATGTACCAATTACCCATGTTTGCAAAAATAAATGATTTGATTTGATTTAAAATGTACGGAAATACGTGCACGTTATAACGTTATCGTGGACGGAAATTTAAGAGCGACTTCATTATATTTCCATACATTTTACTTCCGTGTCGTGATGCCGTGGACGTCCACGATAATATCGTCACGATAGAAATTATAAAAGTGCATAGTGTCGTTAATCTCGATGTGAATAAGCTGTAAAGCTCAACTTTGTCATGCTATAATTCCTCCAAATATATTAAACTTCAAGAAAACTTGGCATAATCTTCATGCAATTTATTTGCATGCATGTTGATGTGTTTTAAGCAAAATTCAACAAGTCTCCAACTTAAAGATGGGCCAGTTCTCAAACTAGTTTCTTTTAACAGAAACTTACCATATACATTGTTTTAAGTGGTCTACAATAAAACAAAAAAATGGAGTGTTATACAAAGTGAATTGAACGAAAAACTTTGTTTCGACTATCTGTTTAAAACATCCGAATTTATTTAGCTTTTGTCACTGACAATTACTTATTGGCCGTTTGTTCCCAAAATAATGAAACTGACTCTTTTTTTTTATGCTGCAGTATATTCGCCGAAAAATTAAACCTCCGTGATATATATTTTTTACCCAAAATGTTTTAATGAAGGAGAATCTAAATAAGAGAATGGTTGGGTCAAACAAATAATGTTGATGCGATAGTAAAAAGCCGACCAAGGGAGTTGGCCTTTTTTAAGCCTTACAGCACACTTGACGCTGACAATCACACAACAGATAAAAAGCCCATACCCATTCCTATTCTAGATATTTTCAACCGACTTCAAAAAGGAGGAGGTTCTCAATTCGGTAGTATGATTTTTTTTAAATATTTGTTACTCGATTACTCCGCCAATTACGAATTGATTTTGATGATTCTTTTTTTGTTTGGTAGGGCATACTTCAGAAGTGGTCCCATATAAATTTGGTCAAGATCTGATGATACGTATTTTTCCCATCTAGTATATGTGGACGATATTCTAATAGTTCCAGCTATCACTGTAATTTACATAGCAGGTAATAGGTATTCAAATTTTTGTGGGGGTTTTGTGTAGGTACCACAACTAAAAAGTGAAAAATAACTGATTTCGGAAGTCGGTGGCAAAAAAACGAAAATAAAACCCCAAAGACACCGACTTCCGAAATCAAAGTTATTTTTCACTTTGTAGTGTTTTTTTTGGAAGTCAGTTTTAATTTTTGTGAAAATGTTTTTATTTTTTCGTTTTTTATCAACTACTAGCTGCTGCCCGCGGCTACACCCGCGTGGACCCTAACCCTTTTCTAAAATAAAAGTAAGCCTAAGTTACTCCTTGTAACTAGGGAATGCAGAACCGGTTCTGTTTTAATAAACCGGGACTTTTCCTCCATTGAAAAGGAAGATAATATCAATGTAGATTAATGAGAATAAATAAAAATCAAGCAGCCTGGTCGAGGCTCAGTATCTGTGTACGTGTACTCAATAATTCGTCTGGCGAAGTGTGCTAAATGAAACGATATCATGGTGAAGAAGGATCACACGATCAAGCAAACAGGCAAAAAATCGATGAAATTATCAATATCATATTATTTCGTTTTCTATTGTATCTGGTGTATCCTTTGTTGGAGATCCCAATGAATAAGTAAATACATTAAAAACTTATTTTAATTAAGAAAATGTTCTTTTTAAACGATGTGAATGTTCGGAAAGGATATCCATCCATAGCTGACATTCGGGAAACTATAAGTTCCATGGAAGAATTTGCGTCAGATTCGTAGTAATCAGTTAATTTCGCTTTTTTCTTCGGTATTATTTCTATAGTTTCAGTATTTGTCGATGTTAAAGGAGACTCGACACTTTGAGGAACTTGACTATCAGCTGTGTTCAGACTTATCTGATGCGCATTTTTCGCCACAGACCCCTGCCGCCCCGCAAAGTTACCTCAAAAACGGTATCTTAAGCCTGCAATACACATGCTACTAATAAGCATGCTTGTTTGCTACTAGGCAGAATGCTCATTAGTAGTATGCTCTCTGTGCCTGTAAAATACTCATGCTCTTTTCATATAGGTACACATGCTAGTTGAATGCTACTAAGTAGCATTTCCTCGAAAGTAGCATGCTCTTGTACTACTAGGTAGCATGTGTATTCCACGCTTAAAGGCTCGTGCAGACCAGCGCGACGCGACTCGAACAATAAATTTTTTAAGAAAACTTCACGATACTTATAACAATAACCGGTGTCGCGTCGCGCTAGTCTGCACGAAGCTTTAAGCGGTCGGTTAGACAATACAATTAGAAATACTCTAAACGTGAAATATCTTTTCCCGAAAATACCGAAAGAACCGGGATTTCGTTTTGAAAATCCCGTTTCATAATACGACGCAATTTACGGCATTTCCCGATACTTTCGGTTCCGGGATTTCCCGGCCCTATTCACTACTTGTAACATCAGCTAACTGCCAGTAAATATCCCGTCAAAATCGGTCCAGCCGTTTCGGAGATTAGCCGGAACAAACACACAGACAGAAACATAGGCATTTAGTAAAAAAGCTGTTATTTCGATATTAGAAACAGACAGTTCAATTTTATTTGTTTCTATAGATTTTGGTAACTTCACAAAGGAAACTTTAACGTCTCTCTTCATGTTTCAGGAAAAAAAAACAACTAACCAAGCTACTGAAACTTTCGGATAAACCGTATCTGTAGAAGTCAACAGTACTAGTACATCGTTAAAGCATAATAAGTGGATTACAAACCTGGTGTGGCGAGAAAGGCGGTCGTGAGTTGGGTGCGCCTGGAGGTCCTGGTGGCGGGTACCGCTGGGGGTACGATCCAGGCGGGCCATACGCCCCCGGGGGCTGTTGAGGACCGCCTGGGGCACCCGCGTAAGGGGGCCCACCATAGCCCCGAGGCGGCTGAAACAAAACATTGGAACTTTAGTATTCAACTTCAAAAACCATTAGTGTTTGATATCATAACGGAAAAAACTAAACAAAAATAACATCACGTTTAATGTGCATCTTATAGAATTGATCAGTTATCTATTGCATTAGATAGATATAGGCATTTGCAAAGCCTTATCTAGAACCAAGATGAGCCAAACATGCAAGTATAATACTGCGAAGCTATCTTCCAGAAGTAATTTTAAGTGACAAGTCTGTCGAGACGCGTAAAAAGCTAATAACAAAGGCACAGATAAAGAAACACCCCCATTACCGTCAATTTCAATATTAGCGCAATAACACTGGGTCGTTAACCGAATTCGGTAGCCTTAGGAATTCGGAATAACGTGCAAATGTAAATAAGAAGCCGAACGCGCCTATCTTTAGACAAGTTCAACCGACAACCCCTAACTCGGTGCTAACATATTCTTCGGTGGTGTTTTACCAGGGACAGCATTATGCCAAGCCCATTATTGAAGGTATTGTTAAAGACCGGTATCCTGCGTTTTCGCCGATTTTTTTTTGGCAGATTATCACTTGCCAACCAACGTTTCGCCGATGTTTCACTTTGACAACTAACGATTAGCAAATTTTTGTATGACAACCTTTCATTTGGTAGAATTATTGTTAAGCTGATTATTATAATGACACAAAACGTTTGGGACATTTATCATTTGTCAAACATTTCACTAGGCCACACCGTCCACTATTAGACGAATGACGTTTTGTCAGTGTAACAGTTCCCTTTTCATTCATTGATATAATGATAGGATAATGATACGATATAATGATAGGTTAGGTTTAGGATGCGAGTGTGCCGCGGCAGCGGCCGGCGATGTGCCAGAAGCGAATCTCTTTTGTAAAAGGAAACAGGTTAGGTCACAATAAACATAAAGTAAAAAAAAAAAACGGAACCCTACTAGAGTTGGTAAACATTAAACAACTAAATGAATATTACGAAAACTAAAACATTCTGCTACTTGAAAGTTGGCATTTTAAAAAGTGTCATTATGAAAAGCAGACCGTACAGTTGGTAACTGTGAGATTGGGAAATAAAACAAAATTATATAAGTTGGCAAATGATTATTCGGCGAAATAAAATTCTGCGAAACGTTAGTTGGCAAGTGAAAATCTGGCAATCAATTTTCGGCGAAAAGGCAGAGAACCTAAAGACACCTGGGTAAACTATTAGCTAGAATTAAGAAATGTCAAAGATCACTAGTGAATATCCTATAACGTGACGGGTTTCTATTATTTGATTTTTTATTACATAATCTGTGAATTAAAAAAATCTAAATTAGTCATTTATATAAACTAGGCTGAAAATCATTACTTTTCGAACGTCAAAATTAATAAGACAGTCCCCCAAAAACGTCGCCCTTCACCATTTCCTAATGCTTTAGCTGGGAAGAAGATGTGGCGCAACAAACTCCCCAGCAGTTCAAAATCCCTGAAAACCATTCTTATGCTAGAATGAATATCATCGGAACGTAAAGTTTTCCGTAAATTCAAATAGCAACAATCAATGAATTAAGGAAAATAATCAGAGTTCAAACGCCATTATGATTTTAAAATGAGCTTTTTTTTTCGATGTTTTGAACTCAAGTCTTTATGGATTTTTATTACTCCATAATATTATGCGTGACGATGACGACAGAATGAATTTTATGCAGAGGGAATGTACACGAGTTTAGAATTAGCAAAAGGAACGAAACCAACAACAATGCCAGTTATGCTTAAAAACGACGTACTATAACTTTTCTTAACATTCGAGGTAAACAAAAGATAATATTTCGGATTAAGATAGCTACAACATTGTTATTAAACAATCCCATAAACCCTGAGATTGAAATATTTTCAATTAGATAAGGTTCTCAATTTATTTTTAGACTCATTCATAATCTCCAGTACTTTACACGAAGGTATTTTATTCGATTAATAGTACTGTTCTAACACAATTACGTTTGTGTAGCACGATTCCGTAGACATATTTCCGTTTGCAAAACAAATGATGAAATACATAAATGATAATTGATTTTTATGCGTGATATTTTAATCTACGGTTGATCTGTGACATCAAACACCAGAGACCAATGCGTACACTCAGTTTTACGAATGAGAAACAATATTTTGCATCAATCGTACGAAGATATAGGGAAATCATTAGACGCCGACCATATTTGATGAAAACAAACAACGATTTATTAATTTTGTACCTACTTAATTACGGACAGCGCTATAAAAACTCATCACATATGTGCTGGGTTTAATAATACCC
Source organism: Xanthia togata (assembly GCA_963853775.1). NCBI lineage: Eukaryota > Metazoa > Arthropoda > Insecta > Lepidoptera > Noctuidae > Xanthia > Xanthia togata. The sequence continues at coordinate 8,588,799 of OY970811.1, forward strand.
CTTTTGTCGAAAGCCCCTCTAATGTGCCCGTAAAATTAATGCGCTTTTACTGTAATATCAATTTTCTGACAGATACCGTGACTAAATAATTGACGTCCGAAATAATTCGCTGTGCCAACAAAGTCGCCCGCTTCAGTTTTCAGCTTTCATTTTGTTCTATGATGGAAATTCAATTATTCGTACGAGCCCCGCTCCGACGAGGCAAACGAGCGAGCGAGCGGGATCTGTATTACTCTTTGATCAATGTTTTACGTCTCCAAACTAAGGCCTTGTCCTGAAGGCTTCCGGATGTAGTTTGACTAGGAGATATGAGACTTGTGTTCGCCAATTAGAGTTACATTTTTACGAACATTGGGGTGTTTTATGGCGGATTCAATGATTTATGGGGGCGGTGTGCCGGGGTGCGGTGTGCGCGGGGTGTGGTGAGGGTTGCGCAGGGTACGGGCGTCGGGGGGCGGCGGCGCGCCATTGGCCGCCTCGGCATCGATCGCGCGACGAGCTCGCAGCGGCCCGCCCGCGCCAGCCAGCCTCCACCTACGTTAATAAGTAATCATCCGACCCCGCGATACCTCAGCGAGTTTTCCGGACAGAGCTGGAGCCGCCGAGACGGGCCTCGTATCTCCAGTCGGCTGGAACAAAGAGCCACCGCATAGGGCGACATCCGTATTGATTTATGCAGTAATTGACCCGCGGGTAGGTGCGCAGCCCGCGCACCGCCCTCCCTACGCACCTATTCTATTTGTTTTCATATTTATGTGCTCATGTCTATTATGTGAACTCAATAATATGGTCCAAATGTTACCTATTAAATAGAAAAAAGTTAAGACATTACTTGAAAAGATCGGCACACAACTATCTATTTACTTATGTAAGAAACGTCCGTCTCTCAGATGTACGTAATAAAGAAAAGCCTGCCCTATATTCGTAATACGCAATGAGTAAAACCCGAATAAAATCTCGGTGACCCATTGCCTCAAAGTCGCCTTAAAGAGCCTCATGAAAAGTTCATTTAGAGATATGAAAGGATTTTTTGTAGTCTCGAGTAACTGCAGGGATCAGTGAATACCGCAAGTCAGGAAAGCAAAACAGACAAAACCGCTCTGTAATCGTTAAGGTTGCGGGTTGAAAATACGAGTCTAACGTAAACCACAACGAAACGTAACGTAAAAGGTATTTCATTTTCGCAAGCGGCTCGGAAAGCAGCCGAGCCGTGGAAAACAGTTTCGAGAATGAAATATGTAACTGTATAGCTTCCGAGTGAATTTTACCCAGCAAATATACAAGATAATAATTTAAATGCTTCAACGTACAATAGTTTGTTTTGAACAGCATTTTCACGTTTACGTGATATAAATAACTTAATTGGAGCTACAACGATGTGGTTCCTTAAATTATATTCTTCAGCGGCGTTATATCTTCAATAACTTAATGCTGCTGTATCTTTTCAATAATATTCAAGAAGCTTTTAAGTACAGCAGTTTTTACAACGAACTTTTCCAGAGTTTGGCCATTCCCCGTTTCATACACCTAGGTAATTTACTTTACAAATGTCTATTCTGAGATTCAAGCCTTTTTAAAAAACAATTCTAGTTAGAGCACATAGCACATAAAATAAACATCGTTTGCGAACGTGGTCACCAAAATAGACTGTACTGTCAGTTCTATGTAACAATGTAAATTGTGCGTGAATAACGCTTTCCGTAGTAAACCCAGCTGTTAAGTGTCATTGTGACTGAAATGTAAAACACCTCTTACGAATAAGGAATGTTGATGTATATTTGTTATTGAATATTTTATCAAGTCGACTGTACTACGTGCGTAGGTACTTTAGTTTAATATGAATGTATAAATACTTGCTGTTTGATATCTCGTAATAGTTATTAAAATTTCGCTAGTGAGTATCTACATTAACGATTTCGGTGGGTTAAACAGCCATAAATATTCAAGTACTCCGATATCTAGGTAAACGACACAATCTAAACATAGGTAGGACTAGTTCTGCCAGCTGAGTAGCGGGTATGAGACAGCGTGGTGCGAAAATGTGGTGTACCAAGTTAATTGGCATAATTTAATGAGATAATATGGTAGATATTACGGAGCGCGCGAAGTGCATCAAACGCGACAGTGCAAGTGTGAGTGCCGTTAGGAATGTGACCGGATTCCGATCCAGCTCGTCGACACGACCGCATTCACCCACTTGCATCGCTATTATGTCATTACCACCGGCCTAAACATTAACCCTATTACTCATAATGAATAACTCAGTGATTTTTATTACACCACCGACTCATAATAAGTTGAATAAAGGTATGCTGTCCTATGTTCTTGGAATTCTGCTTGACGAGTTAAATTTTTCCTGGAAATAACTACTCCATACTAACTACTACTGCTTTTACGCTACGTGAAAATGTCTAATTCCCACGGCTAGTCGCGGGAAGTTGAATTTCAACCATAAAGGTTGTTCTGTGTATTTTTAAACATAGGAATTGTTACAGTGTAAACCTATGCCTCTACAATCAGGCTATGACAACGCTTGACGAAAATGGCAATCCTAACGACCTCTCATGAGAAAATGGCATCAAACGGCCAAATAATAGCTAAAAGAGGAAAAGATAGAAATTATATTTGCAATTAAGGATACATCACATTGTTTTCAACCCGGGTTCCCATCGTATTGGGAAGGTTATGTTTGTAAGTGGAACTGGTCGTGAGTTTATTGGCAAGAGAACTCTCCCTAATATTCACGTTGTTGGTAGTTTCTAAGTTTATGTAGATTGATGTTATCTCTGCGTGCAACTTTTCCTTGACATCTCTATTACATATCAATACTAAGTTCAAAATGCTGACTTTCATCACAAATACATCTTTCAATTGTATTGCAGGTGCATTTTCAAGTCCCGTATGTTGCACATGGATGGCCAATTCATCAGCTTTGTGCAGGTGGGTCAGCCCAGAACAAAACACAAGACGGTCAAACCTGGACACAGTATCGTCGATACGTGCAAGTCGCAAGATCAAGAATACTGAAAGCATGGTGACTGTGATGGCTGGTGGGCCGTGGTCACCTTCTATACCACCCACAGAACAAAGTGGGTTGATCTATACTTAGCCGGCCACCACGCGGTAAATTTATTATTAATATTGTGTACGTCCTATAAATATAATCTATTCATAATTATTCATGATTGTGCATACGTCAACCGAATAAAACTAAATGACAGCAATAACTTATCTCGAACGTTTAACAGATTATGCCACCCTCTTTGAAGTCGAGTAAGCATTCAGCTATGCAGTAGCAAGATGCTTAGAAAACTTGCAAATTGGAACGCCCACGGCTTCTTCCAAAGAAATATCGACTTTATCGAGTCTTGAACTTAATCTCCGGTACCAATTTGAAATAGATGTTGGAAGGTATTTTCAGTTTAACGTTGCAACGTTGATTCTCAGAATTGCCTGGATAATAAGTTGCGTTTTGAAAGATTTATATAATAACAATTTAAAAACATCAAGCTGACATAGTTAGCATTTAGTTAACAAAGATTGGGGTAATTATGCTAACAAAGGTCATAAATTTATTCTCTAACTAACACTAAACGACAGGTGAGTCTACTTTTTGTCCAATATCCATAATGTAGATAAGATAGGCCATACCGTTTTTTATACCGTTCCGAAAGGTGTTATTTCCAGTTCCACGATGAATTGTACTGGGGCGTGGGGAACGCAGGTGAAGGGCTTTAATAGCCCGTGGCCGTGCAACTTGATGATTACACACGTGGAAAGTTGTTTGGTGCGAGAGCCACTTTACTGTTTGCGTAACACTTTTGAGATAGCCGGTATTTTTGGGACAAAGTAAAAGAAAAACCGTATTTAATTTGTTTGTTAGCCTTACTTATTGGACGTTATGTTCGAGAATGAACTTAATTATCTTATTTACCATGCATGGAACGTTCCAATTTTAAAGTAGGTATTTACAGATTTTTCTCCATAACTGCCAGAAGTCATCTGAACTTAAAAATACTAATATTTGTCAGCATCTTCGTCTCAATTTTCTTTTATTTAGTTCAGAACTGAACGTCCTCTGTAGACTGGTATCCAAATTGTGCCTATTTCGTACTATTTTATTCATCGAGGATTTCATTCATGTCTTTACAAATATTTGTTTATTTTTAACCCGGAACCACTACTTTTAGGTCATACAAATATTAGTTCCGTGCAGGAATCGAACCTGCGACACGCAGCGCAGCAGTCAATCCCTTAAACACGGCGCCAACCGTGTCGTTAACACCACACACACACATTACAAGCACAGATTACAAGTCGATCTCAAGCCTTCGTCAACGATGGGCGTTGACGAGAAATCATCGACTTCGCGAATTATTCGGCAGCGGTCTAATCAATAGTAAAGTCTGGTGTTTAACAGATAGTAATTGGCATTGTTGTCACCAATGATATTAGAAGTAAAAAGACGTAGATAGGTTACCTACCTAACATTCTATCTTCAAAAACGGCACTATGTCACACTATTGTAGGACACGTGGAAGTAGGATGGCATGTCGTAATTATCGGGAGCGAAAAAGAGACAAAACGAAGAAAATGTGGCTAATTAGCCAACTTTTGACGTGCCACTTGCGGAACGTTTATAACCTATCTACCTCTTTTTACATTTATAATATCATTGGTTGTCACCATATTCTTTTTAGTAACCTACAAGCACAGTCGGGTTTTTTTAAAATTTGGATAGGTATATTAATTATAGGATTTTAAGCTGACATGGTTGTTTTCACTATAAAATTTATTTAAAAATCCGGCCAAGTTCGTGTCGGATCACGCACAATGAAGGGTTCCGTAGTTGGGATGGATTTATCCCAAGAACAAACTTAACATTGTAGTTGAAAAACATGTTCTCCCATGCGGAATGTATGGGAGAACAGGTTTTTCAAACTGCAAATTTAAGTTGGTCGATTATTACTCTTTAATCTGTAAAGCCTACTTAGCTGTGACAGTTTTCCTTTAAACTTCGTTATGTATAGGTACTACTGCCGTGACATTTGAATTTTTAACTAGTATACAACCGTTTAGTTGGTAGAGGGGAGACACTTGACTCTAACGAAAATTGGTACTTTAAAGCTTGATGAGTCACGAACGGTTTACTTAATCAAACAGACGTCTGTCTGTCCGCGGTTTAGCTGTTTGTTTATTGGGTATGTGTCTTTGTTTAGTGGACATGGCGAAACTATAAGGGTTCCTTGTTGACTACGGAACCCTAAAAAGGGACATTTACGTTGTTTAAAAAAAAAAAAACGTTTTAAGTAACTTTAGTGTTATTATATTAATTATTGCAAAAAAGTTTGTGCTGCGAGGTCTACTGTTCGCAGAACTACTAGTTATTGTAGTAGATTGAAAAACTGTCGAAGTTCCCGCTTATGCCAATAACTGTTTGGATTTTCAGATGTTCATGGGTTTGTTCCTTTTCTTTGTTAAAACGTTATTTTTTAACAGACTTCTAGTATGTAGTATATATTTTATATTATGTTCATCGAGTTTCGTCAAATATCCTGCATCATAAAACACTACAAAATGAAAAATAATTTTAGCTTCGGAAGGTGTCTGTCTGGGTTTCGTTTTTTGCCACCGACTTCCGAAATTAAAGTCACTATGTAGTGTTTTTTTTTTCAAGTCTGTTGTTTACGTAATATTACGTGGTAGGAATATATATTTTTTTACATTTTCTCGTAAGAACATTAATTCGAAAGTAGTCTATAGTTTTCGCTTTTTCAGGTCCGGGTTGTTATATTTTGCGCATTTGCTGCCAAGTCTTCAGTTTTTGTATTCACTTCATATCTGACTTATCATTTATGACAATATGATCTTATTGAAACTCATGGAGTCGTACCCTCCTCTTTAAATCCCGAATAATTTTACCCAGACAAGATTTTGAATGTAAATTATGAATTTGGTTAAATTACTTTTGGCTTAACCATAAAAGTAATTAAAAGTCGTTTAAGAGTAGCTGTAACAAAATAATTGCAATTCCAATATATTTAAGTATCGTCGTAACAGTTACATAATTGATGAACGTCATTCAACATATTATAGAGCGAAACGAATAGTTCAATACTCAAGGAAACAATATTATTATGTATAAAAAGTAAACACCGTTTAACAGCATGTTAATGACCTATGAGCTATGACTAATACAAGAGGCCTGTAATGTATAACATTGGCATTCGTACAAACAGCAGTGGCAGCGTGCGCGGACGGATACGAGCAAACATTACATAACTTTGATTGTGTTTGTAAAAAGTTGGGGATTCCCTCCACTACAAGCGCATCTTGCCTACACAGACACTCCGCAGATGTGTGTGTGTGTAACCTTGCCTTCCTTTACATATTAAACGCCGTCGGGCTATCCCTTTGCATACCCACACAAAAAAGTCGAACCATAACTATATTGTTAACAGAAAAAGAAAATGAATGAGTTTCACTGTTACCGCTATTATTATTATCTCCAGCGTGCTCCTGTGAGGAACGACAAAGGCCTACTGACCGGTTCACTTTTTATACGTCTCGAGTATCAACAATGGCACGTAAACCGTATTCATCGAATCATCTGCTTCTACTTCCGACCACACGTGCCTTGAATAACGGTAGCAGGAATTTTGACATACAATAAGATTTCATGTTGTTGATTTCATCTGAATCTTTCTGACGAAATGTTGATTTGTGTACAACTAAAAAAGCATCGGGTCGGTAATGTGTCAAGATCAAGATGTCGTTTAACATTTTTATTACAAATATCCTCTCGTTCTCGACTTGGCAACGGTTTCCTTTACGAGGTTGTAAATTATATTAAAAAAAAGTAAATAAAAGAAGTTGCATTAGCGGTTAGCGCTAACGATAACGCGCACGTTTGCGTCGGTGACTCTGTCGTCACGGACTAGCGGAAGGCAAATACGAATGTCTGTGTATTTAATTATAAGACTCTATAAATAGAAAGAGCATTACGTCGTGTTATGCGGTCGGTTACGGCAAGTTATTTCAGTCCGCGCCGCCGTCACGAGCCCCCGTGAATGTCAAGCTCGCGGTAACTAGGTGCCACGGCGGTTGGGCAACAGGTGGCCTGCACCGCGATCTTAGACAAGTAAACATTTGCATGCACCCAAGAAATTCAATTGTGGGCTAAACATATTAGATTCCTCCCACTGCAGCAACTATTCGCGTCCTGAATATTAATCGTTACTGTATGTTGGCTGGAGTCAAAAAAACAGGTCCAGAAAATGCGGTTTAAGATGTAAACGCAAGCATCTCCCATGATATATTATGTCTAACAGTGTTCCATCACACCAAACAGTCACCACACATCTAAACCGTAATCAGAATTTGATAACAACTTTAAAAAGTTGTAATTATCAACAAATTATATAATCAGAAGTGTAAACAAACGATCGCAAGTGTTACTGACCTAATAAGGCGACCCCTTTTCCACCCAAGACGGTTCAATAAAGAACTCCCTTTAGGTACGTAGTATCTAAAGTAGGTACATAAGAGTGGCGGTCGTGACCTTTTAATATATACTCCAATGTAATGTATAGACACGCTCCCCGTTTTACGCAAGTACCTACTGACACATCACATCAAGAAATGTTCCCCCCAAATGTGGATAAGGCAAATGTTGACAAGTTAATTCCATTTAAATTGAGATAAAATGAAGCTTAGTTTATAAAAGTATTTCATTGATAAAATTATGACTATATTTAGATTTGATGAAATTCTCACAATTCAACGAAGTGGAGAAAGTTAAGATATAGAGTATAAGGCTCCTGCAGACAGACGCGACGCGAGTCTAGTAGAACGATTTCTATAAAAACTTCATGGAAATTGTTCTAACGGAATCGCGTCGCACCGTCACGTTGCGCCAGTCTGCGGGGCCCGTAAGGCTGTAGGCAGTTTTTTTTTTCTGAATACATATTTAACTATTTGTTTATCTTCTTGAGATTGTAAAGATATATCAAAACACGAACAACACACTAGGAAACTGGGCTTGAAACAGCAACCCACAAGACTGTTCGTAGTGTCGTATGCTATGCCGCATCCTGCTGCTCGGTGGGTTTTCTTCGCAATACTCTGACTAAACCAATATTTAAAGCATATTTCAACAATCCACGTTATGACAACTTCGTATCGCAGCAGTTACTTAGTTATAAAAACATTTTAGTAACTGTTTTACTTTTACGTTACGTTTGATATCGTCAAGTTTATTGCTCCCAGGTTCTAAAGAACGCGCTTACTTTAACTTTAAAAACAATAAACATAAAAAGTAGAACAATAACATCTTTTTATAGACTTCTAAATCGGCATAACGTTGTTTGATGATAGCACTCGTAATAAAATGAATCCTGGCCGTAATCTTTTTACATACATCGCGTGTAGTATATACATACATGAATACACTAGGTGTATAGGTATGGAAGTCATTTACCTTTCCGGCTGCGCTCAGACTCAGTCCTTGGCAATGGCCCCTTTCACATACGAACAAGTATACACATTTATCGATGTTACGTAACATTGTTTGCATCATTAATGTTGGCTAATGTTTGGTTTATAAAATGTTGCTCGTAAAACTGTTGTAGTACGAAATTCGTAGATCTTAGAAGCTCGATTATGGTAGATAGTTAGCGTTGTACCTACTAGTTTAACATAATAACGTAACCCATTTGTAAATATAATTTTGGTAGACACGAAATTAATTAACTTTGATTACACTAGAGTCGTAGCGAATGTCTGTCTTGGTAATCTACAGTCCCAGTAATTAGAGAGCACATCACTCTGGTTGTCACGCACACAAACCGAAGTGATAATGTGCTTGACCTACACAGACCTCCCTTGTTATTAATCCGACGTTTTGATTTCAACCGTCGACCGGCGAAGGGAGCTGGCAATTACGTGACGTCACCACGGTTTAACGACCCCATTACAACATTCAACATATTGTATGAATGAATGCAAGCCGCGTGACGGCTGACGTTTTTGTTCGTTGATACGTCGCAGAGTAAGGTGCAAGTTGTTGCGCCACCACCCAGATGAGGTGCGTAGTGCGACGCAGGTGGTTAACAAAGTTTATCTATACTTCCATTCATACAGTGGGGAATTATTTTCAATCAGATTTCACCGCTGCCAAATCGTAATTGATTGACAATAGGACGACGTCAAAACAATGTGCGCGCGTCATCGATATACGCTTCAATTTAAAAGTTTGTAAGAAGGTCACTACACTCACTACACCTCAATGTTCGAATCAAAATTGGCACATGCCAAGTAAAATTTTAATAGATGGCAGTTAAGCGTTCGTTGACCCAATGCGGTAGACGATCGAGGTCGTGCCCATTATCCAAGCACAGCACAATGACACGATTATTGGACGGCACGCGGGTCCGAGACGGCTCGCATTGATTTTACGAAATCCACATCACGGACTCAGAATGAACGGTCTCCGTCGGCCCATTCATCTCGTTTTCATGTACACACCGCCGCTATTGCGAACCGAAAGTGAGAGTGAAATTTACTCGGGCTGCAACTACGCACAGAACCGCCATGTATTGCCCTAAATACGACGAGAGAATAGATAACGGCCATTAGGTAATTCATAATTGAATAGCGTTTGAATTTGAGTATTATTATGCTTTTGGGGCTGGGGGTGATTTAAACATAGATCTGTTACTAGAATTGTATTTCACTTTCATGCAATTTGCTGTGTTAACACACCCTAGCATTAACTATACGTATAGATTTAATGGAAATGGGAGTGTAAATCTTCGTGCAGACCAGCGCGACGCGACACCGGTTATTGTTATACCGTGAAGTTTTCTTAGAAATTGTTGTTAGAGTCGCGTCGCGCTAGTCTGCACGACGCTTTATATTTCGCCGAACAGTGCGCTTTGATACACAGTTAAAAGGAATTTCGCATTTCTTGAATGATGAATTTCGTAACCTTATGAATTCCAACTGCGATTGTTATTGTTATTTAAGATAAAAACAATTACTGCTAAACTGAGATAACCTTAAGCACGAAGAACTCATGTTCAAGATGTCGAGGGCAATAACTAATAAAACCAAATCACAACAAATGTAGTGCATAGGAACCAAACATCGATGCAGACGATGCAGTTACCGACACGTTCGATGTAGAAAACAGATGAACCGCATAGACAAAACGTACACAACGAAGGATACCAGATGCAAGACAATTGTGTATGTAGACAAACACACACATGCCCACATCACACACAGCTAAATCTAAATATAGCGAGCGCCGATATCAGCGGCTCGCCCTTGAACCAGTCGCACGGAAACATTTTATTATTATTACCGAGCTGTCGGCGAGCATGAGTATGTCGGGTCGTCGACCCCGCAACCACGTGTCTCCTTATCGACAACTATCTAACACGATTGTGGGTAAACAACATGCCGAGATAAATGACTAATTCCACAATGCTTGCCTATTTGAGCCATTCATAAATAATCAGTGTAACGTCATAGCGATTTCGTTGACAATAACCGTCTGTGATTCAGAGTATTACGTTGAATTCTCAATGAGCTAGGACATCCCACGTTTAATCAACGAATTGTCCTCAAGTTTCAATGTTACTTTACAGCTCTAAGTTTCGCAATATCGCAAACTTTGAGTAAACACTCAAAAGCGAGTACGATTATCGGCCATAGAAACAAATACAATAATTTAGTAGAGGCCGCCAAAAACCGATACCCCACAGGCCGGCCGCGCGGTCAAAGAAAACCAATGCAACACGTCCATAAATAATAAATCGTCTAATTGTAAAAGGCCGTGACGGACGGAAGAACGTGCATATCGTGGGAAGTGGGACATTGTTACGTAACCGGTATTTGTTCAATGGCCAGCCTACACGGGTACATCCTTACAAATGCGTACGACCTTGAATGTGAACTCGAAAGTGTAAACAACCACGTGCTCGATGCATTGTTTTATAGCCGCCGGTTGTGAAATACCACAAACAACACTACGTTATAGCAATGTGCTACATTTGATGGGCAGAACATTGCTTTAAGTCCTTATCAACGCTATTCTTCTAATTTGCTCGAAAGAGAGTTAAAATAAGTAGTATCTCAAGGAAACAATCATACAAAAATAATGCAAGGATAACGGTTCTGTAACAGTTCCCTAGAAAGGTCTATCATACAAAGCATCTCATCAACTGATTAAAGGAACTAGTAGCGACATCTATTTTTTATTGTCAACATTATTGATCAACAATCTATACCAGTAAATAAATCCAGCTATCAATTTATGTGGAACATTTTAAACAACTTTATTTTTTCATTAAAAGAGCTGAAAATTGGAAGCGAACGCAACCGATAGCGAAACGAAAAGCCTTTCAAAGTTCACGTCAAGCCAGATAGATACACGTGTCACATGTCAAGTTCCATTCACGTTGATTCCGTCAAACACACGTCCCGGCGCGTTGCTTCTACATAATGTATGTAGGGGGAGCGGCACTGGATCGGCGGCGAAGCCTCGCGTTTCATTACCCTTCAGCCCGTTTTTGAACCGAGAGGCAAACGCGCAAATCTCCGCCTGGAAGCGAGTAATATTTGCCTACACATCAAACTTTCACTATCGCCGTGCGCTTTCGTTTTTATATCTGGTAACAGCGGCAGGCTCGCTTTGTTATTCCTACGTACTTTTTTTCGTTTTGCGTCTGACAACCGACACGCTGCTGATGCCAACGGGCAATAGATCGCCTGCCTTTGTGGCTCACTTTAACGAAAATAACGGCAAGCCTGATTATTATTGGTAACGACTTTCTATGTTGATATTTTGTTAAAAAAATGAGGTTTAAAGGTCCTGCCCTTATAAAGGAGAATATGTTAATAGGGTATTACACCTATTTTTGTAAAGTGTCTCAATTAGATTCTATAGTGCTAATAAACTACAAAAAAAAACTCAAATTTTTTTATTCAATCGTTAAGTGCCATAATAATGCATTAAAATTTTGCATTTTCAAATGTTGCGCGTAATTTGACGAAAACGCTGGTCGCAGTACACGCCATATTGCTCTGTGGTCATGACGTCAGTTAGCTGTGTAAACAAATGCAGTGATATTTTTTAAGTTATGTTAATTGTTTATATTTGTGTTGTCTCCTTTTACAAAACCGTCATCCATGGTATTATTTCAATAAAAATTACGTTGGTTACGAAAATAATAAAAAGCCTTTATAGATTAAAGGTACGCTGATAGTTGACAGATAACACTTTCTAAGTTTACATAGCCGTATGACGTAATAACATGGCGACTACTATCTAATGGTGTTATGAAACAGATTATAAAAGCTGAAACCTTTAAATTGAATTTTTAAATTTAGTTTGCTATTTTATGAACGAAAACTAACGTTTTCCGACTGCTTTTTGCCTAAGCTATCTCAATCATATATTTTTAGATTTTTTCTCATATAGAGTAAAACACCTTAGTGCAGTGCTTTTAGATAATGAGTTAGCACAAGAAAATCACATTAATGTTGTGTTATAATTAAGTAGCTAAGCACTAACTGCCGAATGTGAGTTTGAGACAATGCTAATGCAATTAATGTTGGAATGACTGATCTAGTTAAGTAAGAGTGATATAATTTACTAAGTAATTACTCTGACTTTTCGGATTCATGTGCGTATTGTATGATTATCACTTTCTTCAAAAACGGTGAAGCGAAACCTCGCGAGGAAACGGCATGGCTGAGAAATATTTCTCGCCGGCATGTGAAGCCAAGTCAGAGGCCCATGGGCGGCATAAAAACTCTGACACCAGATTAGTCACTAACCACATGAAAAATAAAGATCTTGATTTGCAAATATTATCGAACCCTGCAACATTGTGATGCAAAATCACGATTCAGACTAGCAAAACGTCATTATTGAAGATAATCATAATTTTATTTATCACAGATTTGCTTAAACATCATACGGAAAACTGTTTTCATGATACATGCCCAAATCCTCACGGCTGTCTATAATTCTACTGCTATATGTTTGAAGAACATGTTCGTTGCGTTAATAGAAGTGAGCGCGCGCGCAGTCCACGTGGTTGCCGCCACAATCGACCGGCAAAAAAGATCACGCGGCGTTCGCGTGCTTCTACTACTTCTCAGTGTTAAAGGGCATTCAGTTGAAAGGCGTTGTGTTACGTTTCCGCATTAGGACCTAAAGTTACTTCATTTGCGATGTTAAATTGCAATTACAAAAAATATCTTTGCACTAACGAAAAACGTCAAGACTTTGGCTGTGTCCATGTAATAGTGAGGCCCCGCTCTTCAGGGCTCTCCATCTCATTTCATTGTCTCTCTTTGTCTTCTCCTGTCTTGGCGTTCGGTTCTGTCAAGATCAGAACTGAACGCCAAAAAAGGACTGAATTGAGACCCCAATTTTGCAATTCAATACATAAACCGATACGGCATGATTTGTATTGCGATTTAAGGCTCGTCCAGACAAGCGCGACGCGACGCGACTCGAACAATACAATTTCTAAGAAAACTTCACGGTATAACAATAGCCGGTGTCGCGTCGCGCTAGTCTGAACGAAGCTTTATATTGAGCGTGCAGTCCTTCCCGATATGCCTAAACGCGAATTTCTCGGCTTTTCTTGAAAAGTAGAAACATCTTATTTCAATACTTAAGTAGTTCAGTATTCTAGTTGAATAATATGTGGTGAATTCAGATGACTTAGATCACAAGACGCGAGATTTCTTTAGAAATTAGCAATATTTTGTACCTTACTTATCTTTTCTTAGGGTTTTATTATGTGTGAGTGAAATGGTTAAATAAATAATAGGGATGAAAAGACTTCTTGAACACACGATGGCCGCGTAAAAAAATATTTTATCAAATTAGGTAGATTTTTTAAGCAAAAAATTGAAATTATTGGCTAAATACTAGGTAAACTTCAGAAAAATCCAAGTTGTAAAAAAAATGAGAATTTATTTTGGACTGAAAGTGGAGACCGCTTTGAAAACTGTCAATACCCTGGTAAGTGAACAGCTCAAAATCGTAGCACCGTGAAGAGGACATCTGAAACTTATTTCTTGGAGACGTTTTCATACGGTTATTGACCTGTCAGCTTAACAAGTACACCGAAGTTTCAAGGTGTACTTATTTAAGCTTTAGTTAGGGGCTTCATCATTCAACTAGAATGAAAGGATGCTGTTCAGAAATCAATCTCTAATAGAATTACTGTATGCTCTCAGATATGAGAGAATGGTTTGTATGAAAAAGCTTTCTTCGATGACGATATTTCCGCCTGTTGCCCTTTTCATAGTTACTTACGCCCGCTGCACATGCTCACACTCGAATTGGTCATCATCACGTACTGCGTGCGAGTAGCAACATTTAAAACCTATGGGGTAGTACCGAACACCGCATTTGCTTTCACACACGAGCATGTGTGGCTGGCAATAGAAACCAATTGTATTGCTGCGGTGGTCTATCATTGCGATTTCAAGTCATTTATTCAAACTAGGCTGAGAATCAGCCCTTTTCGAACGTCAAAATTACATAAGACAGTCCCCCAAAACGCCCGCCCTTCACCACTTCCTAGTGCTTTAGCTGGGAAGAAGAAGTGGCGCAACAAACTCCCCAGCTGCATAGCGTTCAGAATAGTCAGAAAAACTTGGTTCTTTAAATAGTACTTATGCAAAATAATTTACATTACGCAACACAAAACATGAAATTAAATTATTTTCTAATATGTCACCTAGCACACGCCAATACACCAACAAAAAAGTAAAAAGAACTTAATACCCAAATAAAAGCCTCCAGGCATAAAGGGCGTGCCCGTCTACATATGGGTGATTCTAAGTTAAGAGGTAATACGTTGTATGAAGCCACGGCACGGCATTTTTTTTAAATATTTTTATTTATGAATACATTTTTTTATAGAAACTTTTAAGTTGAAAATGTTTACAAAGTGGCCAGTCAATTTGTTGGTTTTATCTCGTTTTATAAGTGACCAGGGGAAATACTCAGTACAGGGGAGAGACAAGATACACAGGGGAAGATACTTTATGAACAGGGAAGAGATACGACATAATAAAAACAGGGTTATTTTAAAGAATCAACTTTATTAATTATTTTTAATTTTTAATTATGAATTATTTATAATCAGGCTTTTCATTTCTTAGCAGTTTTTGTTTATAAAATTAAATGTTTCTTAAGCGCTACGTACAAAACATGAAAAGGTTCTAACTTTTCCTTTCCATCAAAACAAAAAAATAACTTTACTATCAATAGACATTAATGAAATAAAAATAAACAAAAGCATCTCTTTTAAATAATAGTATTAAACTTTGCTTGTACAGACGCCAGCGCATCAACTTACTACAATTTTCAACTTTATCACTAAAGTATAAGATTCAAAGATGATTGAGAAAATTTGAGTTTCGGGTAGGTTGATGTGCTGGCGTCTGTACTTAAACTATGGTAACTTGGTGAACCTTTAGGGTGCCTTTTTATACGGTTGCCTTTACGTTGCCTGGGGCGACGGTATCCCTTTCGGACTTTCCCGCAACCCCGGCAGGCATCGGTCCCATCGAACCCCTTCAGTTGCTGACATCTCTTTGAGGCGCGAGTGGAACACAACGCGCCGTCGACCTGGGCCTGGTCCTTAGCGACGTCGAGCTACCCATTGCTCACCGTTCGCAAGCACGCGCCTAGGGTGGCCGGGAATCGGCCTGCGATTTCCGACACCCAGGGCGTCTCCTCCTGCGGCGGCAAGGGGCGTGAGGGCGCGAATTTTGCCTCTCCCTCACGCGTTCCGCCTCCTCCTTCGCGAGCATTACTGCTTCGCGGAAGGAGGTGACGGCCTCCCATGCCCTCTCGCTTCGTACCTTTAGGGTGCCTGAAAAAGTCTTTATACCTTCAGCAGATCCCATTTTTGCTGCTTTTTCAGATATGTCTACATCATCTACGATGAAAATTTTAATAATCGGGCAGGTTTTCTCAAGGGCTTTAGCAAAATCATCTATTGATGAAATATCGGTGCCACTCGGAACTAATCTATCTGCAGTTCTCTTGCAAGTAGCACCCACTCAAACGGGAGCTCCCTTGCCTTGACCTGCTTCATGAAAATTCCATGTGAACTTTCTGAAAAAAAGTCATATTACATTGTAAAGCTAATATAGACATAATGCCAAGTAAAGTTTCAGAGAACACGGTAGAGGTATTAATGAAAACACGTACAAATGTATCTCCCCTGGACATTAAGTATCTCCCCTGCTATTAAGAGAGCCAGGGGAAATACGCCAGGGGAGATACATTTTCGATTGATATCTAAAATAGCTGTAAAAGTCTTTCTCGTACGCAATTCACAACCAAACGTAACAATGTATGCACTATTCATAGTGAATATTTGAGTATATATTAGTATTTTAACAAATAATTGCTAAATAAAACTTACCAGAGGAAAGACTGCATTCACTCAACACTTCTGCAACCAGCGAGTGGCGTGACTAAAATGACCGATATAATGGCTACGCTTTCGGCTTTTGCGTCGCTTGCTGCTTACTTCACGTTACATCCTATGTACTCTAGGTCACAACTTCCACAGATTAGCAAAACAAAACTGATTTTTAAACGAAAACAAAAAGCCAGGGGACGAGACACGAAACACGGAGGACAAATTTCGACGTTGATATTTTTTATGAAAAATTGAAATATAAGCAATTTTACTTGTAATATACTGTTACTAAGTTATCTTTCTGTATAAATTTAACGATGATAAAGTAATTATTGAATTTTAATACATTCATAATTACTGGTTTACAAATAAAGTCGGTTGGGGGACAGACCAGGGGAGAGACATTTTTCTTATATTAGAGCTTGTTGTGACTAAACTACGTACATTTATGTAATAAATTTGAGTGACCACGTAGAAAACACTTAGTTTTAAGTAATGAATAGGTTAATTATGAATTTAATATTAAAAAAAGTATTTTTTTGTCCTGGCCATCGAAAGTACCTCTTAACTTAGAATGACCCATATAGCTATTAAATCTGTAACTCGGAAATCACAAATGATAAACTAGGACCATCGAAGTAAAAATAAATAAACTGTTAATGACTAATAACAACAACAAAAACCGGCCAAGTGCGAGTCGGACTCGCGCACGAAGGGTTCCGTACCATTATCTATTAAAAAACACCAAAAAAAAATCATGTCTGTTGTATGGGAGCCCCCTTAAATATTTATTTTATTATATTTTTTATTATAGCGGCAAAAGAAATACATCACCTGTGAAAATTTCAACTGTCTAACTATCACGGCTCATGAGATACAGCCTGGTGACAAACGGTCGGACGGACAAACAGCGAATTCTTAGTAATAGGGTTCCGTTTTTACCCTTTGGGTGCGGAACCCTAAAAACCATGGTCAGCAAGACGACCAGTCACCACAAGCAGCACCCGTTCACAAGCATAACGCAAAGATCAGCCATTACCCCCCTCGCTACATTTGAGGGAAGAAGGCAACCCGACCCCCGACGTTACCGCAAGCAGTGACATCTAAGGGAGCATGACGAACTTGCTGCCGGATGCTCGGGCAAGATTAATATGATCAATTTTCGAGGTCACTAGCTGACCATTTATTACAATACAACTCATCAATTTGGCGGCTATGTCGCTGCGTTTTCTGGCCGCTTTCGTTATCCCTTGTTGATTACTTATTGTTTACTATTTGAATGAATTAGCAGTATTTTTAATAATCTGTATCGTGTAAGGTAAGCCGTGTTTTTAGGAAAAAGTTTATACGTCCAAAAACGTATCTCATCCAAATAATTTTGTTTTTTTTTTAAATTGCTATGGGTAGTTAATATGAAAACTTAAAATTATTATTTTTTGGCAGAGAATTGATTGAAGAGCAAATCCAGTGTTTTCTTTGCTTCGTTTCTTTTCTTTAAATCTTTCCATTTAGTCCATTGATCTGTTTAAACCATTTTTACAAAAAAAAACTTTTTTGTTTATAACTTTACTTACTGGGAATGTAACAATAATGCAAGTTCTTCATTGCAGTCACACAGATGTACATAGTATAACTGTTTAAATAGCACAAAAACTTCGGATTTATGCAAGGACGTTTATGAGGTTTATTTTGTAACACAAAATCCTTTGCAGTTAAAAAATAAATACCTGCATAAATAAAAGTAACACCTGGTGGGAAATTCTCAATAGAATTTTGTTCTCAGTAGAAATCTTAGTTTTCCTGGTCTATAACTTAATTTTATTCTTGTGACCATCAACTTATAAACCTACAAATGAAGAATAGTTGTGCAACACAGTTTCAGCAACATGTTACAAGCAACAGGGGAATAGGAGTGTTGCTGGCTGATAAAGTTTCGAATTCATGATAAACACAAGTAGTGCAAAATTGATTTGTTTCCAGAACATTAGAAGTTGCAGAAAACAATGTATGGGTAATTCTATTTTAAGGGTTCTTATTGATGTCATGACAAAAAAAACATACATTTTTCCAACAAATAACAAAAACATAATATATTCATCTAAAATTCAGCATCTATTATAATAGGTCAGTGAACTTCATTAATAGAATATACTTAGTTGTCCTAGACTCGCTAATCACACAAATAAAATGTCTCTTCCCTGGCGTGACCCTAACAGTATTTTCAGTAAATGAGTTACACCCCTTTCAAATATGATAAAAATAAAATATTAATAATGGTTTTGTATTAATAAAAAAATTAAAACCAATTTGTGCCTTACATAAGTCCCCTGGAATATGCTATTTGTAAAACAATTAGCATTAGTAGGAGAATATGCAGAGATTAATGTTAAGTTAAAGAAAACCTAATGCAAGCCATTTATGTGGCTTTCATTTAAGGCATTTTCGACCACAACATGTTTTGAAGATTGCATCACCACTGGTCTGTTTCAATGTATAGTTATTATTGTGGAATCGTTATCATAATTTCAGCCGAAAGACAGTCAAATAATTTATTTCAATTTTCAAAGTAAATTTTTTGAACAAAAAAGGCACTTTTGAACATCAAAATTTACAAAAATATTATAATAATTGATTCTAGTCGCCCCTTCCAAAAGGTAGTCTTATAAGGTAGATGTCCACTGCTGGATATAGGCCTTGTGGAATGATAATTGATAATTAACTGCATTATATGCAAAGATTATCATGTTGGTTTGAATTTTGTCAAATTCAAATGCTTAGTGTCAATTTTTGTTTATTCATGAAAGTCTGTACCCTGCCTTATCTATCTCCCATGTTCTGCTGCTGGCAGCTGTTTATATGTATTAATATTGGAATGAAACAATGGGTATTCGTTTTGAAATGTCTGTGCTTGGTTTTGGCAATAGGTATTTATCTTAAAAAAAATATGAACACTGTTTTTTTTTTGTCTGTAATGCCTTTATATTGTTTGTTCTATAAGTTAGTGATATTCAATTTTTTTAATGCCAAAAGTTAGCTTGAGATCATGGTTTTTTTTTTTTTTTTTTATCAAAATATTAAAGTATATAGCTGAAAGTTTGTGCCAATAATATATAAAAATGATCTCAAAAAGTACGAAAATCTTAACCTCTATGTACACATACAGTCCCTGGACTTTCCAAAACTAGAAAAATATTAATTAAATGACTGTCACATACACATTTGCATATCATTTACAAGTACTCACTTATATAACAGAGAAAGTGAATTAAAAAAAATGTTTGCATCATCCATAACATAAAATCACCCGTTTGGCAACTGTTTCTCAACATTTGTTTATCGTGACGTGACGTGCCCCAACTCCACCCCGCTCCGTTTTAAAGTACAGCTTACAGTACAGTAATCGCGGAGTGGGGCGCGTCGTCGTGGATTGCATTGCTATCTGTACCATGGCTTATTTAGATGTAATGCAGGTACACTAATGTGTCTATGCACAAAATACATTCTACATAATATACTCAGCTATTGAGTTTTATGAGTGAATACATGTTGATGATGCTGACAGTACCTACATATAAAAAGTGATGGTATTTTATTGATGAATGATTTTATCATAATCATTTATTTAAAACTAGCTTCTGCCCACGGCTTCGCCCATGGAGGTCGGAAATTATCCCACGGGAAAATACCACTGGGATTAAAAGTATTGCCTGTGCCAAATTTCACCCAAATCTGATTAGCTATTTTTACGTGATTCAGTAACAAACATGCAAACAGAAACTTTCAGATTTATTATAAAGTAGTATAAAGATAAGAAGATATTTATATATACCCAAGAGAAAAAAAAAAAAAATCTTTTTAATAATCTATTGGTAATTGAATGTAAGATTTGTTTGATCATGGAGTTGGAATGAACAGTAGTAATAGCTGTAAATGTTTAGAATGAAGTAGCATTGGTTGGACATAGATTTCAGATGCTAGTTATGCTGTTTATGTCTGTAATTTTTATGGTGTACAATAAAGAGTATTCTATCTATCTATCTAGTTTTCTTTTTTATAACACTGCTACAAACACAAAAATACTGATTGATTTCCAAAAATGCAGCTCCAACAGTATTCTCAGTGTGTTCGCAGATTGGTGGGGTTCCCCGATGTTGCAGTTGGATGCAGCTCCATGCTAAATTTTAACTTGAATTGTTTGTTAATGTGTGTCTGTACCTAGTAACAATAGATAGACCTATACATATACCCTATGGACTGTTTGAAAATAAAAGTATTCTATTAAGTGCTAAAATAATTCTAATTTATTGGGTAAACTTAACTATTTTTAAGGATTCTTTACTATAAAGTAAAAAAAAAAACCAGTCAAGTGCGAGTCGGACTCGCGCACGAAGGGTTCCGTACCATTATCTATAAAAAAACGGCAAAAAATCATGTCTGTTGTATGGGAGCCCCCCTTAATTATTTATTTTATTCAGTATTTGTTGTTATAGCGGCAACAGAAATAAATCATCTTTGAAAATTTCAAATTTCATGTTTATCATGGTTCATGAGATACAGTCTTGTGACAGATGGACAGCGAAGTATTAGTAATAGGGTTCCGTTTTTACCCTTTGGGTATGGAATCCTTAAAATGTGCATTTAGATTAGACCGACTATCTGTTAAGATAGATACAGAGTACATGAATACATAATAATAAGAAAATGGGAATTTTCTTGTTACGTTTCAATTAAAAAGAACATTTGTTCGAGAAAAATTCAATGCATACTAATATTATAAATGCAAAAGTAACTGTGTCTGTCTGTCTATTACCTTTTCAAACCTAAACCAGTGAAACCGATTATTACATAGGTAGCCTAGGACCTGGAGCTACGCACTAATTAGTCCATTTTTCATCCTGGATATTTTATTTAAAAAATCATATGTAATTCAAAGTACTTACATACTGACAAAGTTGCAGCCAAAAGCTAATAGAATATAATATTCTGGGTGATCTGTGGTTTCATATTTAAGACTGTTTACTCTGGGATGTCGCAAATAGCTGTCAAATATTTTGCTGTTTTGATTAATTTAGCAATATTACTATAAGGAAATGAGAAATGTGGCTAACTAGCGAACAAGAATATTGAATATGAAATGCAATAATTCATATGGTAACATTTATTTAGTTTTAGATGTAAAAAATATATTTGGAATCTTTCCAAATGCCTATTTTACACCTAGAATGGGTACAACATCAAATTCAATGTTATAATTGCAATTCATTATTCATATTTTGGTTCACTAGTTAGCAATATTTCTTATTTCCATACAGTAATGTCGCAAAATAAATCAGAACAGGTAAATTTTTGACAGCTATTTGTGACGTTGCCAACTTTTAGGATAAACACTCTTAGGTTAGAGAAATTAAAATTACCTAGTTTATTTTATTATTACAATATTCTTTGTTTACATAATTTATTAGAGGAAATGTTATTGACTTTACCCTATATCAGTGTAGGTCATCTTAACCATGAAATTGGTAAATCCAGTATTGAATTGATAAACACAAATGATAACTAACTGGGTATTGTATAATACTGGGCATGTGACACACAACTACAAATTAAAAGCTGTAGCTCCTTTTGTTTGCTATACTTAAAAATGATTATGGCTTATTTGCCATAAATTCTATATAAGACAGTTGTAGTTGACTAGAATGTTTTCTGGAACATATTTTCTTATATAAATGAAAACCTTGTTTTAAAGACATTGACACAAATAAAATATAATTATTGGGCTCATTAAAAGGTCTTCAGGGGGTTGCATTATGGTAATTCATTGCTCAAGTAGGTAATTATCCCTATCTAAACCTTTTTCTAAAAATTATGATAAAAAATACTAAACTTACCGTAGAATTTCTATATGGGCTTCCTTGAGGGTTATAAGGCGGCATAGGCCTGTGCTGCGGCCAACCGGGGCCTGGGCCGTAGCCCGCCGGCGGCTGCTCATAACTATTGGGATAGCGGTGCGGCGGCGCCCCGCTTGATTGCAATAACGAATTCAGCGTGGGCGTGGGGCCAGGTGCCTGTGGCACCGCTTGTCCCGGGAAAAAGCGCGGTTGCTGCGGCGGAGGCCGCGGTTTGCCGGGAAAACCTGGCCGTGGCGCGTAATAAGGATCCGCGCCTTCTGCGTATCTATACTGGCCGTACTGGTCCGTCACTGGCCTCTCTACGCCTCGGTCGTGGCCGGGCGCCTCGCCACTGTCGCGTGGCTGCCCCGGTTCGGCCGACATCGGCGATTTGCTCTTTGTGTTCACGACGCCATCGGGCGGAACGCGCCCGACGGACTTGTCGGTGCCGTTTTGCAACAAAGCGTTCCGAGATTCACTGAGCTGTTCCGATGGATTCTGCTCAACGTTCGCTTCGCTACGCTGAGACTCAGCCTGCGTCGCAGCCATGTTCGGCTGGCAACGGCCGTCCCTGCTTACACTCGCTCTGGCGATCGACCGGCTCGCTTACGTTACATCGGAATCGGGCGTCGGATTGCAAAACCGCGACGCGGACACTTCCATCACTAACACGTAGATTAACTATACACAAATAGTAACGCGAAACGGACGAATTATCGTTCACCGACGCACACACATCGATCACATATCTACTCCATTGGCGTAAACGAGGTTAGGGAAAAGGTTACATATCTAGAAGACGATTTTGTCACGCTATAACTGAACATTTCATATCACTATCACGTTATTAACACTCCGTATACGTTCACTTATGACAAAACTCATTCCCAATCCCACAACCAAGTAAAATACTTAAAAACAGAACAATAGAATCACGAAACTTCCAAAATTATTAGCGTCCGCCATTACGGACTTGAAATTCTGCGCTTGACGACGCTTCTGCCTATGTTCACTCCGGTTACAAAAAATATTTTTGTTGAAACTTTTACCATAGATAGCTTAAACTAGCTCTAAATATTTATCTCGATATTTTTTCAGTTTCGATTAAACTAAATAATTAGCTAATTGTACACTAATTGGAGGAAAATAACCCAAAATTATCTGTGCATGTTTACATTTTTGTACTATTGCGACCACGTAGTTACTACGGTAGTACCAACATAAAACATGCAACAAAGTGACAAGTTCCGCTGGCGCCAAGGCTTTCGTTGCTAAGTTCATTTCAAGTTGGTGGCCACTCTTTATTCTCATGATTATTTAATCGCTGAAATTAAAATATTGTAAGGCAAATTAAATATTTTCAGGCCATATGTATGATCTAATAGATTTAACAATTTGTTGATCTCATCTAGTAATCAAAATGTAAACGAACGATTCCATTTCCGATTTTACACCAACATAACAACCCCTACAGATTTGATGCATAGAGTAAAGAATAATTTAAACATGGTTATTTTATTTTTAAATGCAAATTCTTTTATAACTGGGATTTTCGAGATATCGAGAAAGTTTTGATTTCGATTTTGTTTTAGTTTATTCAGCTCACTCAGCAGTAACTTTATGAAATGAAAATATTTTCTATTTGGATTAGCTTGTCTATGATTTGGATTCGGAAGCATTAGTCCATAAAATTAGAGTATAGATTTTACTTATAGGCAACAAAGTAAAAATCTTTCCATAAATGTTGAATACTTTCCCTATTTTATTTGTATTTTTTCTGCAAAATACAACTTCGCCTTTGGGGGTCTTTAGGCGATCAATCTGGCATCAATTCAATCGGTCTGATTGTGGCTCTAGCAACATCGTTGTAGGACGAACACAAATACGGAGCTACTTAAGGTGCATTCCGAGTTACACGGTAATCGATTTGAGTGTGCTAACAACCGTACCGTATTAAGGTGGGCACGATAACGTTGTGTCTTGAATCGTCATAGATGACGTCATGACATACATGGCACCATCTTGCGAACCATAACGCCGACCATGCCTTTTACTAATATCACCGTGAGCGCTGTCAAAAATGACAGTTGTGCTGTTTTGTTTTGACTCGCATCTTATCTTTAGACTAACGTGGCATTTCCGAAATTGTGTTTCTGGCTACCGTTCGCCACCTAACCAAAGAAGAAGAAGAAATGTGTGGTTTATACACAAAGAAATATGATATGCAAGTTTTGACGTTGAGCGAGTTACACCCGTGAGCGCGTTCACGAGCGTTCCGAATTGTTGACAGTCCTCAGCTGTCATAATCGTGATAATAACGGAACGCCAATTTACGACGTCAGCTCTGCGAGCGATTATGTTCTAATTCGGAAAGCGGCCTTAATAGGTCCGTTGTTAACGTATAACAGTAGAGCCAACATTAAGGCATAGGTACTATTTGATTTGATGAAACGCACTTTATCGATCAATTGTCAGTATTTTAATCAGTTTATTACAAAGTACTCTCATAGGTACACACAGCTATAAAGCTATACATGAATTTTTTTTTTGAAAGTTTAGTTCGCATACCACTATTGTATTGGGTCTTCCTGTAATGATAGTGTGTAAGTTTTAATAAATAAATAAATAAATTTCCAGTCTCGCAATGCAATCTATAGGACTTCCGTACATCGCTTACAGGATTTTCCTCTCTCGGTGTTGAGCCGAGCGTTGAAATACCAGTGCACGAAAAATAAGCGCCGCGATTTTATTACGTCTGTGCGAACGCGGGCTTACAGCTTGGCAAAAGAGTAAAATTAAAATGAGGGCGCCACTATCGCACTTAGGTCACTTCGGAAATGAGTAAATGAAATACAAATTGTGAAAAACACTGCTTGTGGGTGACTCAAAACCTACAAGGTAAAATATTTCGTTCAAAATGTCACCACGTCAAACTCTTGTGGAGCTGTAGTTTTGTACAGTACGAATCGACAGTCAAAAATATACTATCTCAGTATGTTTCTCCTATTCGATTTATTTGACAGCTTTGGGTCCACGTAACGAAAATGGGAAGAACACGCAAGTTTCATACAACCTGATACGGCTATGGATTTTCAACGCACCATCCCACTTGCGGTTGAAGTGGCGGTGCCTATGTCCAGCAGTAGAAATGATGATGATGTTGATGTCCCACTTGTGTGCGTGTGCTATGAAACATGATGTCTAAAATGAATAAAATGCATTGCTTTCATGGCCTTTAATTTATTTTAGTAAGCTTTTGAAATTACCACCATTATTTTTCAATATAACATTCAACTCGTTTAGGTAACGATCTTACTATTGCGTTTTGTATCTTCAGGTGGTGAATTTGCGTTAAAATGGACTTTATGGCTGCTTTTAGGTCTTCAATGATGTCGTAGCTTGTTTAGTACACTTCATCCCCACACGAAATAGTCTAGTGGGGAAGACCTCGCAGGCCATTTGATAGAGCCGTCCGTTTCAATCCAATTTTGGGGAAAGTTCTCATTTAAAAAGTCTCTAGCTATGTGACTATTGTGAGCCGGTGCTCCGTCCTGTTGAAAATTAACTCGTTCTTTTACTTCTGCTGACATTTCTCCTAGGACCTTTAAAAGATCTTCTAAGATAGCAAGGTACAGACGCCAGCACATCAACCTACTACAATCTGTCAAATTTCTTGAATTGATTTTCAACTTTATTACTGAAGCATAATGTTCAAAGTTGATTAGGAAAAATTTACAGTTTAGGGTTGGTTGACCTGCTGGCGTCTGTACTTGAATCTGTCCAAACGTCCATCATCATTTCGAAAACTTACTAAAATAAATTAAAGGACATGAAAACAATGCATTTTATTCATTTTAGACATCATGTTTCATAGTAACATTTACTGCTTATGACCTACACAATCGGTATCTAAATAAAAATAGTGTTAGTTTTATTTTTCAAAACATCCGGGTTCGTCTCCCGAGCTGTGTACAAGTTTTTTTAAAATGTATGAATGCATTTGTTCTTGTTACTAAAATCGTTGACATGATTCCTAAGAAGAGATCTTCGTATGTCTTATAGTTTCAGACTTTCCCATACTGGCCGATCTAAATGTGCCGTCCTGTATATTATTTTTGTGTCTATACGTTAGGGCCAGCTTCCAGTCTAACCAGATGCAGCTGAATACCAGTATTTTACATGGAGCAACTGCCTATATGACTTCCACAACCCAGTAACTGGGAAGTACGATATCCTTTGTCCTACCAAGGGATATCGTATTGGGGGCTGGTTTTCAGACTTTTGGGCTTATGATTACCCGTAACGACTGGTCAACGATCTACGAATAACAGAAGGAGCCAACGGCTTACCTGTCTCGTTGGTCTACTAGTCGCATGCGCTACTGCTGAGCATGAGGTCTTGGGTTCGATTCCCAGGTCGGGCAGTGTTATTGGGTTTTTCTTCCAAGAATTTCTTAGTAGCAGCCGAGTCTGGACGCAATAGGCTCGACCCCTATTACATCAATTACATGTGTCTGGCGAAATGT
Source organism: Xanthia togata (assembly GCA_963853775.1). Lineage (NCBI taxonomy): Eukaryota > Metazoa > Arthropoda > Insecta > Lepidoptera > Noctuidae > Xanthia > Xanthia togata. The sequence continues at coordinate 8,615,684 of OY970811.1, forward strand.
AGGTACGTACGTGTACTAGGTAAACCTCTGCCTAACCCTTCGGGGATTATTGGCGTGACGATATGTATGTATGTATGATCACCCATCCTTGAACTGACCGCGGTAAGCGTAGCCGTGCGGCTGTTATCATTTAGCCACGTGCCGCTACGCAACACATTGCAAAAAATCTCCTTCATCATTTTCGTACATTCAGGTGGGCCGCATAATGTAACAGTGATTGCAACAAACAATACGCCTCCCGAGCGATCCGACAGTGCGTTACGCTGCGGTGTGCGATGTTGAGTTGCGGTACGACTGCGGCTCGCCCTAATTTGCGCAAAATGGAGGTCGTGGTTCTTCTCCATACGAAAACTACCTTTTGGAATGGGCGACTAGAATCAGTTATTATTTTTTTTTTATAAAGTTTGACGTTCAAAAGTGCCTTTTTTGTGCCTAATTGAAATAAATTATTTGACTTTGACTTTTCCTCCACCCGCCGTGTACTTGTTCCCTAAAATGCGGAGTCATCTGTATACACGTTGATCACTTGGTTGGAGAGCTGTTGGCATGTTTGTTATTAGTGAGAATGCAGCTTTATAGTAGCCCGTAGTCTGGAGATTGCCTACCTATCCCCAAAGCCCCAAACATATTTCCGACTTCGCCTGCCTGGAAGTCGGAAATATGTATGTTGCAAACTTGCAAGTCTTGAGTGTTTACTTTGTGTAAACACGATTTTTATGGGCACGTATGATATATTGGCAATGTTGAACATTGCTACCGTGTGAATTTTGGGTATAACCGTCGACTTCTGTTGCTGACTCTTCAGCAGGTGTTCGCAAAGTAAAATAAATACGAAGGAAATATTTTAAAATTTGATTTATTTTCATGTCTTCGTTATACAAGTTTTGTTAATTTGTTTGCAAAAATATTGTTATCTTCACCAACGATAATACACCAAATTCGTTTATTTCAATCATTAATACCGGTATGTCTCAACACAAGATTATATTGCTACTTTACACTAGTTTCGTAGTAAAATGATAAAAAGGTTCACTCAAAGAGGTGTGGAGGTTTCTTGTGAAAATCGTTACCATTTCTATCTAAACACCTCGCAAAATAAACACGGGAACATGCTAATTTTAATTGAGCGAAATTCTATAATATAAATGCCAAATATATATCTCATTTCATATAATAACGTAAAATAGCATTTTAATTTAAAAAAAACTATAAAAGTACATATAAATTAGTTATGGCATAAAACTATTATCTAAGTATAAAACAAATCTCAAATTTAACCTAATTTAAGTACAAAGATCACGGGTCTTTCATTTATAAGATAACATTTGAAATTATATGTGATGACAGATCTCGCTAGTGTAAGCTCGATTGATTGCAGTTAGTATTATAATAATAATTTAATATGTACATGGAACGAAGTAGCTTATTGTGCTTTATACAATGTTCAAGTTAATAATGATCATGATTTGTAAATATCTCGTCTTGAAAGTTATCAATAAATTGCCAACAATTAGTAGAGTTAGATCCGGTTTCAGAAAAAGTAACTCAAAAATTAGCTATTTGACAGTCAAGTGATTTGATTGGCTGTCGTTATATTAGTAGACCAATCACAGCAGTTAACATAAGTTTGACAGACTTCTAGTTTATTTTTGAGTTGATTCTTAAGAAACCGGGTGTTAGAAGCGTATTTACATTACATTTGAAAACCGGAATGTTCCACTCTACTCTGTCAATAGATGATTAACTCTTCACTTACATAATATTATCATTTTCGATATGCCACTATCAATTTTATACTTTCCGTATTAATACTGCAACAGTCTGATTGTTACTTCGTTAACTAAAATATTTTATTACATTCAGTTTTATTAAGGCAATTTTTCGTGTTTAGATTCTATATCAAATGTGTTGAGCATTTGCGATAGAAGCTGGCTGTGTTACATTGAACACTGGACAGTATTGTCGACGTTAGTGCTTTAATCAAGAAGATCCGAACTCTGCCATCCAGGAGAGGTATTTCTGGATGTCTCCCTTGGACACGGACTTGTTGCATTTGGACAGGGCTTCCATGAAGTCCTGCTTGGTGACGGGGAGGTCGAGCTCTTCCTTGGCAAGTTGTTTGATCTGCTCGGGCTTCAGGCCGGCTATCTTGCGTCGCATCGACATCATTGATGCGTCCCTGGAAATTGAAAAGAAGTTGCCATTAGCCTTATGCAATTCTGAATGCAGAATTATATTATCCTCCGTATCGTTTTCGTTACTTAACTCGTTATATTTTTGACTACGTTACAATCACTGAATTGGCCCGAGAAGACGGGCCGCCTCGTACTTGTAGCTTCATACCTAAAATGCGGAGTCAGTGGATATATGGAAAAGATCTGACTGAAAAACCCAACAACATCTTGAAAATTAACTCCAGCCATTAAAGCAACGATAAAATATATGAAAGATAATGTTTTTTTTCTTCGTCTGCCTTCCCTTGTCCCATGTTATATGGGGTCGGCGCAAAATGTTTCCATCTTTCCAGTCAGCAGCCACGTTATCACTCCCTTTTCATACTTTATTATCCCCCGCAATCACAATCCACTGATTCTTTTCGTTGGTCTCCCATCTATTAACATTTTAAATATAATCTTCTGCCCAGCCTTTTCCCAATTAAGTTGGGGTCGGTTTCCAGTCTAGCCAGGTTGCAGCTGAATGCCATTCTTTTCATTATGGTTTCTATAAACTAGCCTTGAGCCCTATTTATTCATCCCCTATTTGACCCTATTAGGCGTGGCGCGAGCAAGCCGGCGGTGCGGCGCGGGCGTTGTGTATATGTTCCGCGCCACGTCGTCTCTCGCCATTTGTGCATGTCCCGGGCCTAAGGCAGCCACAGAATAGCCCGGTTGTCACAACGTCAGAGGTCAACTAAGAGATGCCATACAAAAAAGACAAGAATATTTGAGCTATACACAAGCGGCAGGGCGCGGGCGGGGTGCGTGCCGTCGCTACTATACATTTTTACTCCTTTACCCAGTGGTTTAGTCTATGTGTTGTCTATCAGTAAATTAATTACTAAGATTTTTACATAACATAACATCTGTAATCCGCGAAGGGTTGGGCAGAGGTGATTAGTACATCCAAATATGGTTATGTTTAACATTTTTATTAAGTAGATAAATATAATTTCCTCTATAAAACTCAACCAACCTGCAGACATTAGTAATATCAGCTCCGGAGTACCCATCAAGCTTCTTGGCGATAGCGTGCAGGTCTACCTCGGCGTCTAGCTTCACCTCTCTCAGGTTTATCGTGAGGAGTGCTTCGCGGCCATCTTGCGTTGGCAGTGGGATGTAGATGCGCTTCTCTAGCCGCCGCCGCAACGCCTCGTCGATGTCCCAAGGGAAGTTTGTTGCTGCTAATACCATTACCACCTGGAAGATGCAAACAGAGTAATAATAATTTGTTACAAATCTAGAGATTTTTTTTCGACCACCGCTGTTGTGTGGCCACATAATATATTGCTATTATTCTTTGCTTAAGACTTAACATTGACGTTACTTAGTAATGTCAGCTAGGGATAGTACGGACCATAGCGTAGAGTCTATCTCGTTTATCATAATAATACAATAATATTTAGCAGGCTCATCGTTGGCGGGGTGTATTGCAGTCCACCCCATTGCAGACTGCCTCGTCGGTGTAGTGGTCGCAAGCGCTACTGCTGAGCATGAGGTCCTGGGTTCGGTTCCCGGGTCGGGCAAAGTGTTATTGGGTTTTTCTATCTGGAATTTCTCAGTAGCAGCCCGAAGTCTGGATTTGTGTCCGGTTGATGGCAATAGGCTCGCCCCCTATTACATGGGACTTAAACATAACTGGCGAAATGTGGGTGAACCTACTACAGGTACACCTCTGCCCAACCCTTCGGGGAAACAAGGCGTGATGTTATGTTATGTACTTACTTTAGCAGGCTCATCGTTGGCGGATCCCAGTCCGTCCATTTGCACGAGTAGCTCTGACTTGACGCGCCGCGACGCTTCGTGTTCGCTGTCGGACCCGCGCCGCGAACACAGCGAGTCTATCTCGTCGATAAATATCGTGCTCGGCGCGTAGAACCGGGCCTGGAACCAATTTCAGTGAATGTTATAATAAAGTTATATTTGTAAATAGGTATTTGGCAATCAAATTGAAAAAAATCTTTTGTCAATTTGTGTTAGGATTTTTTTAATTAGACAGGAATTAAAATACGGTATTAGACAGGTTTTTCTAGTTGATTTCACGAAAACTAAAAAAGAAGTTTCGTTAAAAAATAAACAAAGAAGTTAAAAAAATGGCGTTAGTTGTAAGCGTTTTAAGACAGAGACAGCACTGTTACCATCTGACGTCACAAAACAAAAACGCCATTGTAACTTTGCGCCATTCAGTAAAATGATCGTTTCGCGTGACAAATATAACTTCAAAGCGTGTAACAGCTCCATTTTCCGCTGATTTTACTTATATTTTTAGTGATATCTTAAAAATAAGTATTACTTTATGTATATTTAAGATGGTAGTCGAATAGGTTCCCCCCTTTTACATGGGCCTTAAACATATCTAGCGAAATGTGGGTGTACTATACGCACACCTCTGCCTAAACCTTCGGGACAGCAAGGAGTGATGTTATGTGGTAGTCGAATACCTATTGTTTTCATCAACACTATATTCCTTACACCTTAGCAAAAAGGGGGGTACCAATGAACAAAAGTAAGATTAATTCATTACTCCAATGTCATGTTATATGACAAGTGAATATACAAGGCAGACGTGAGTGGAAACGCCGAGGGGACGCTCTAGGAGGACATATAGTGACCTCATTGGTGATGTTCTTCAGAAAGGTCAGGTGCGCAGTACGTAACCGGCGTGCGTGTATGACCAGATGTATGAACGTTAACGAGGTAAAAGGAGTACGCATGGTAGCAGGTGGTGTTCTGTAATTTCTGCCTACCCCCATAGCAGAGAAGCGTGAGTTTATGTATAAATATAAACCTAAGTTACCATTTCAAAGAGCAATCTGACTAGTTTCTCGGACTCGCCGCGGTATTTCGAGGTGAGGGTCGAGGAGGAGACGTTGAAGAAGGTGGTCCCGCACTCGGTGGCAACGGCCTTGGCCAGCATGGTCTTACCGGTGCCGGGCGGGCCCACCATTAGTACGCCCTTCCAAGGTCGTCTGATGCCCTGCAATGAAGAAGATAGAGGTTTTAGTACGTTATAAGAATGAAGAAGGGAATTGTTTATTCTTTATTAATGAAGGTATTCCAACAGGTTCTAAATACAGTGTGGCGATTAGATTTCGGGATCATTGAAACCACGTATTCTACATTACGTATTTTAAACATACACAATTAAAATAATTCATAACATTCTAGCAGCGGGATCTTTGTTTTTCGTTATAGTATTTATTTATTTATTACATTTGGGAAAACAAACAGTCGTATAATAAGCATAAACAGAGTTGTCTTAAAATTTAACTTATTTTTTTTATTTTATTTTATTTAAAAACGTTGCCCCACACTAGGAATTTCTCCTGTATCGTGGGTGCGTTTACAAACATTTAAACTCACATACACAAACAGCCAGACCCGGAACAACTACTTGTAGGTCATACAAATATTCGTTCCGTGTGGGAATCGAACCTGCGACACGCAGTGCAGCAGTCAATTGCTTAACCACTGCGCCAACCGTGCCGTCAAAATTAAATAAACGATTAAGGCGCTGTACATAGTCAAAATAGGCTTCACGAAAACAGTTTTTTAGCCAAATGTATACATTTTAGAGCAACAAAAAAAATTAATGTTAATCTTGATCATATTTATGGGTGGACCATTGTGTTCAAAACATATTTTCGGTAAATTTTCTTGATAGAAAAAAATCATAAAATAATCATTCAAATTGAAATTGTAGCAATTGTAATTGTATTATTTATGAACAAATCTTGATAAAATTAATAACAGTTATGTAATAAATAATAAGAAGGGGAACCGTTGTTTTTATTTATCGATTGAAATAAGATATTTGTAAGGATTATTATAAATTAATGATAAATAACCCGAACGAGTCGAACGAAACGTCGCATCATCGCGGCGTCTGTTCGCGTCTCTTTCATTTCTACGCCGAGCGACAGTGACCGCTGAGGCGCGCTGCTTGATGGACCTGTGCAAGTTTGTTCCCGCCGCCCAGAAATAATTTACGTATCTGTTTATTGTTGAAGGCTGTTTATTACATTTTATTTTGTGATTCGTTTTTTCTAAGTTGTTGTAAATTTTTGTTTAGTTTCGGTTCTAGTCATAAGTTGTGTAAATAATCAATTTGTCTTTTTCTGAGTTGTGATGTAAGTTGGTAAAAAAATTTGTTCGATTTCGGTTTTAGTCCTAAGTTGTGTAAATAAATAATCAGTGTGTGTAGTGTGTAAAAAATGGCCAACAAAAAAAATAAACGGAGGGCAATAAAGAGATGTTATTCGATGAAACAAAAACATATGATGGAAGTTGTAAAGTAAGTACCTACCTTTTTTTATTTGTGTAGATTTATTTATAGCTGCGTAATTTCGACATAGTTGCCTATAGCTCGATTGGTCTAGTGGGCTCGTGCATCGGAAAAGTTCCTATAACAGTCACTAACCCCAAGTTCAAACCCAACAAAAGTCATATTGTTGTAACAACATTTTTTTTTTTTTTTTTTTTCAACTGAGCTATCGGGTCAGTCACAAATGATTTTCTGTAATTTTTATTTTTGTTGATTTCCTTATTTTTGAAACAATCTTCTATATCTTCTAATTTATAAAATTCTCGTGTCACAGTTTTCGTTGCCATACTCCTCCGAAACGGCTTGACCGATTCTCATGAAATTTTGTGAGCATATTGAGTAGGTCTGAGAATAGGCCAACATCTATTTTTCAGTAGGGTAGGGTAGGTAGGGTAGGGTAGGTAGGATAGGTAGGGTAGGGTAGGTAGGGTAGGGTAGGGTAGGTAGGGTAGGGTAGGTAGGGTATGGTAGGTAGGGCATGGTAGGGTAGGTAGGGTAGGTAGGGTAGGGTAGGTAGGGTAGGGTAGGTAGGGTAGGGTAGGTATGGTAAGTAGGGTAGGGTAGGGTAGGTAGGGTATCGTAGGTAGGGTAGGGTAGGTAGGGTAGGGTAGGTAGGGTAGGGTAGGTAGGGTATGGTAGGTAGGGTAGGGTAGGTAGGGTAGGCATTTTGTATGAACGATTTTTGGACAGGACAACGTCTGTCGGGTCAGCTAGTCTAATATATAAAATTCTCGTGTCACAGTTTTCGTTGCCATACTCCTCCGAAACGGCTTGACCGATTCTCATGAAATTTTGTGAGCATATTGAGTAGGTTTGAGAATAGGCCAACATCTATTTTTCAGTAGGGTAGGGTAGGTAGGGTAGGGTAGGTAGGGTAGGGTAGGTAGGGTAGGGTAGGTAGGGTAGGTAGGATAGGTAGGGTAGGTAGGGTAGGGTAGGTAGGGTAGGGTAGGTAGAGTAGGGTAGGTAGGGTATGGTAGGTAGGGTATGGTAGGGTAGGTAGGGTATGGTAGGTAGGGTATGGTAGGGTAGGTAGGGTAGGGTAGGTATGGTAGGGTAGGATAATGAAAGTTGTTCAGTTTCATGGTCCGGGTTACCACCTAAGAGGTTTTGGGTTAATTTATTAACACCTTGTATATATTTTTTTGTTATAGTAAAAAAAAACGGTTGGCGAGCAACCCGCCGGCAGATGAACCATCGGAGAAAGCTTTTCATGAGTAAGCTGATACGTGGTTACAGAATATTGTAGTAGGTGACTAGTAATGCGAAAGGAGGTCATTGAACTCATCATTATGAACAACTTTTACTATGGCTTCAACACTTCGTTTTTTTTTTTTGGTGGGATATTATCAAATAACTTCTCCCGCTCTCAGCGGAGCGGGCGTGTCAGACTTACTGACTAAAACCCACCCGATATCCCCTTTCAGACAAAATGGCAAGCATGGACTCTAACGGACCCCGTCAATTTGTGTTGACGTCTCTTTGAGGCGCGCGTGGAACACAACGCGCCGTCGACCCGGGCCTGGTCCTTATCGGACGGCGAGCTACCCATCACTCACCGCCCGCAAGCCCGCGCCTACAGGGCCGAGAATTGGCCTGCGACTTTTGACGCCCAGGGCGTCTCCTCCGGCGATTAGGGGCGTGAGGGCGCGAATTTTTCCTCTCCCTCACGCATTCTGCCTCTTCCTTTGCGAGCATTATTGCTTCCCAGAAACGGTGACGGCCTCCCATGCACTCTCGCTCCGAACCATGAAATGAACCAGGGCCGGATGCAAGAGATCGCCGCCGCCGATCTCCTCCGCAAGGACACGGCGGTACTTCGCACAAGCCAGGCAGACCTCCACCGTATGCTATATTTGTTGGTTGGCGCCACAGTAAAAGTTGTTCATGTTGTAAATAATTTGTAAATTATTAACTTCAGTAGGTATGTATAACATAAGATCTCAAAGTGTGCTTAGGCGCAAAATGACAAATTTTCAAAATGGCCACATTATAAGTTTTATTGAATTTAAACACGTATGGCATACAAGTCTCAAAATAAATTTATAAATGCCTAATGCCCGTTTTCACCTTCACTAAGTGACACTTAAATGAATCCCTAAATAAAATTGCACCGTTGGATTTTCAACTCTCAGCGCTGAGTCTAGCGTTGAAAATCCAACGGTGCAATTTTATTTAGGGATTCATTTAAGTGTCACTTAGTGAAGGTGAAAACGGGCATAAGTTTTCTAAATGCCTAATGCAAAGTACTCAAAATGCACCTTGTTGAAATTCCTCATTTTTTCAAAAAAATTACTTGACATAAAAATAATCATGTTTATCAATTTAAAACTATTTGTTTCAATTTTAGATTACAAATTGATTCTGAGCACGAAAACCCTGGGACATTACTTTCAATTGCAACAGTTGTAACTCCAGGAGCCAATCCAAAATCAAATTATGATGAGTAAGTATCAACAGCTGGGCAAAGGGCGTCACACTATGCGAGCCGATGACTCCGCGGTCGACTTCCAAAGAGGTGGCTTGACGAACTTCGTGACATCCAGCCCAATTGTTCTGAATCAATAATACATAGTTCGTCGTTCGTAATCGTCATTATATTTATAACACAGGGAGACTAACCCCCGAACCGTAGGTTCTCAACTAAGGTGTAGATAACTAACTATCCAACCGTCAGTCTGTCCACGCATTGTATTCGTACACACCGCGTAACTGCCATGATTTGGAATTATTTCAATTTTTTTGTTTATAATAATATAAAAAAATACGTGTTTTTTTTATTACAGAGAAATCACTGACGATGTCTTATTCGTTGAACCGCCGACCGAATCTCAAGAAAATAATATATACCCACCAGTTCATGGTCGAAGAGTCGTTGACATAATGCATTTTATCCAGCAGCTGCAAACTATATCCGGCCATAGTTCTTTGTTCAATTGCAATTTCTCACAAATGTCACTCATAGGAGAAAAAAGGATTGGCTTGGTTTCCAGATTCAAGTTCAGATGCAATATGTGTAAAGACGACTTTATTGTCACAACCGAAGATTTATCAAGTACACATAATGTCAACGCTAACGTGGGTGCCGTTACAGGAATTACTTCAGCTGGTATCGGTTTTTCGCAATTTGAAGAAATTACAGCATGTATGGACGTACCCATATTTACGAAAACAACTTATGCTCAAGTTCAAAACTTAGTTTATGAAAAATGGGAGTCAACATCTGTCGAATCCATGGCAACAGCAGCTATGCGTGAGCGTGATGCAGCTATAGCTGAAGGAACATTGAGCAAAGATGGCATACCTCTAATAGACGTTTATGCCGACGCCTGTTGGTCTTCGCGATCCTACGGCAATAATTATAAGGCATTGTCCGGCGCTGCAGCAATCGTAGGTCGCAGATATGGTGAAGTATTGTTTTTAGGCATTAAAAACAAATACTGCCTTGTATGTGCTCGTGCAGAGAAAAAACAAATTGCTGCACCAGAACACGTTTGCTTCAAAAATTACACGGGGTCATCTAGTGGAATGGAGTCCGAAATTATTTGCCAAGGTTTTGAAACATCTGTATTGATGTACAATGTTATTTATAGCAGGTTAATTGCTGACGGCGACTCGGCTACATATGCCAAAATTTTGGCGCGTAATCCATATCAGGATCATACCGTTCAAAAAGTTGAATGCCGAAACCATGTGCTGCGCAATATGTGCAATAAGTTGAGGGCTGTAGCCAAAGACACAAAATATGCCTTGGTGCACAGAAAAATGCTGACTGAATCAAAAATTCTGAGTATCCGAAAGGTTGTTATTGCATCAATAAAAGAGTACAAGCTAGAAAAAAACAAAACGGAAGCAGTAGCAGGTTTTAGGAACGAAATTCAAAATTCTATTCTACATGCTTTCGGTAATCATGAACATTGTAAGAACTATTACTGCTCCAAAGAAAAAACACAACAGAGTAATATGGAAATAAAAAACACAACATTTTGGTTTAGGATACAGACAATACTCCAGTCAGTACTTTCAAAAACAAGAAGCATGCTTGAAGACGTGGATACCAATGCAGTAGAGCGCTTCAACAGTGTGATTGCAAAGGTTGTGGGGGGAAAGAGAATTAATTTCTCTCTTCGTCGGGGTTACCGCGCGCGTTGCAATGCTGCAGTCGTTTCTTTTAATAACCCCTACCCGAGGCATCTACTTCATAAAAAATTTTTAGGGAAAAGTCCCAGAAGCATCCTGAAAAAATTTGAAGAACGAAGACTGTTAAAAAGAAAATTAAACAAAGCAAAACCACATAAAAAAAATCGAATGTTAAAGAAAGACAGTGCTATTCAACACGATTATGGGGCTCAGAGTACTACTCCAGATTTGACACCGGATGAATTAAATGCCGCTAAAGAAACATTCCTTCAAAATCTAAAGCAACTAACTTCCGACAAGCAAAAAATACAAGTATCTACTATAAATCAGAGAGATAGCGATGACTGGGTAGAACTACGAAAAAATATGATAACAGCATCAAATTTCGGATTAGTAGTGAAAAGAAGAGAAAATAACAGCAAAGCCAAGTTAGTGGAAAATATTTTATATAAATATAATCTCGGTAATATAGCGGCCATCGCACATGGCGTCGAAAATGAGCATCTCGCTCTACAGCAACTTGCCATCCAAGAAAATGTCGCCATTGAGCCGTGCGGGTTGTTCGTGGACCATGATCTTCCCTTTGTTGGAGCAACGCCCGATGGTTTGATAGGCCAAGACACAATCGTAGAAGTGAAATGTCCTTTAGTGGCATTCAAAAAGGGTCTAGAAGAATGTTTAAAAGAAAACAAGGTACAGATGTGGAAATATAATAAAAAAAGTGGTTTGATTGAAGTGAACAAAAATAGTAATTGGTACCATCAGATTCAAGGGCAGCTCCATGTAACACGTAGAGAAAAGTGCTTGTTTGCTGTGTGGTGTGGTGAAAACAAGCCACTAAAAACAGAAATTATAAAAAAAGATGACGATTTTTGGGAGAAAAAGATGAAGGAAAAGCTGGTATCGTTTTTCATGAACTGGCTTTTGCCTGAAATAGTCGATTCACGGCGAGCGCGGGGGATGCCACTGCGAGAAAAAGAATCGTCATTAGGAGTCGCATCAACTGACGACAACAAAGAAAACCACCCTTGTTGTAGTAGAACACTAAATTTTGAAGAATTGTGACTTATATACTACTTACTAGCTGACCCGACAGACGTTGTCCTGTCCAAAAATCGTTCATACAAAATGCCTACCCTACCTACCCTACCCTACCTTCCATACCCTACCTACCCTACCCTACCTACCATACCCTACCTACCCTACCCTACCTACCCTACCCTACCTACCATACCCTACCCTACCCTACCTTACCTACCATACCCTACCTACCCTACCTACCCTACCATACCCTACCTACCCTACCCTACCTACCATACCCAACCTACCCTACCCTACCTATCCTACCCTACCTACCCTACCCTACCTACCCTACCCTACCCTACCTACCCTACCCTACCCTACCTACCCTACCCACCCTACCCATCCTACCTACCCTACCCTACCTACCCTACCCTACCTACCCTACCTACCCTACCCTACCTATCCTACCCTACCTACCCTACCCTACCTACCCTACCCTACCCTACCTACCCTACCCTACCCTACCTACCCTACCCACCCTACCTATCCTACCTACCCTACCCTACCTACCCTACCCTACCTACCCTACCTACCCTACCCTACCTACCCTACCTACCTACCCTACCTATCCTACCTACCCTACCAACCCTACCTACCCTACCTACCCTACCCTACCTACGTTACCCTACCTACCCTACCCTACTGAAAAATAGATGTTGGCCTATTCTCAGACCTACTCAATATGCTCACAAAATTTCATGAGAATCGGTCAAGCCGTTTCGGAGGAGTATGGCAACGAAAACTGTGATACGAGAATTTTATATATTAGAAGAAGAGGTCTCTAGATTTCGTTCCGTATGCGTAAATACGTCAAAAGTGATAAAATTTAATTTATTAGCTTGTTTGAATATTATTCCTGTTCATTCACCTGTTCCAATACATCTATCCATATACGCCGTCCTTATGTCCACCCTTTCATTCGTCTCTCCACGCATCCGTGTAAACACCAGTTGCGTTGTCCAAAACAAACCTGCTGTTTTATACAAAAAGGTTATTCACTCGTGAAAAATGTATGAAACTGCTTTTTTTTTGTGATTTTATGTCTGGCTCCATAATAAAAGTTGTTCATAATAATGAGTACAATTACCTCCTTTGGTATTACTACACTCTTTTGGGTAAGTATCTTATTTTTCTCCAGAATCAACCTTCAAGCTTGGTGGAAGTTTTTATCTTATTTTTATTATTTTACTCTTGATTCTGAAGAAAAATATATCTATAGGAATAATAATGATAGTTTTTTATAAATTTTTCCAAAATATTAAAAAAAAGAAAACAAAAATATGTACATATTTTCAAAATAAGAACATGAAAATAAAATTTAGAATCCATAATTTTTAAAATAAGAAAACAAAAATGTGCGGCTATTGAGATTCGAACCTAGTGATCACCGCGGAAGCGCTGTGCGAAGCCGGATATCGGGACGCTGGGCCAATCGTACATTAATTTATTTAGCGAAATTACGCTCCTTTATATAATGGACGTTGCGTATCGGCGAGATTCGCGCGGTGCACCCCGCAGTGGGCGGGACTACTCGTCTCCCACTTCGTCCGCTTCACCCCCTCAAATACATAAACGATCTCTATTCACCTCGCCTTAAATATACTACCCACAACATTTTCCACAGATTACTATATTATATAATAAAAACAAGCTGTTAGCAAACGTTAACTGTAGCAGGGCTAACTTGATGAAAAATAATTAATAAAGATTCCTACATTGTGTAAAACCTATGGAGCCTACTGGCGATTCTTTAGATGTTTAATTATATCATTTTTATTTAACAACATTAAATTAAATTTGTGATAATTTGGTAACAAATGTAATAAAATAATACCATAAAGTTTGTGTTGAATTGTTGATACCATCGCCCCGCACATGTCTAGTGCCTTATTATATTTTCAAAGGTGGTTTATTTCGTGACAATTTTAAAAGGTATTTATTTTTTGTAAAATTGTATACTTATTTTGTTATTTTAACAGGCTGATAACAACTTGTAACAACCGCTGTACTATTTACTACCTCGCCTCTCTTTAAAATATATCTTGAGAAACATAGGTAACAATGCGGAATTCTTATAGATGTCAAGTCTATGGAGAGCTAAAATTTGTAAAAGTAAGGTCTTGATTAATAATTTTGACTAAAATAATCCTTTATGTAGGATGTATAAAACTCATCTAATTGACAAGTAAATATTTTTTTTTGCAAATTCAGTAAAATGAGTTCTGTCTGTCCGTAGATTCGTAAGGAGTATTTGTAAAGTAACTGACAGCCATAACACAATTTAAATCTTAGCTTGGGTGGCAGAGGTTTATAACTCTGTATAAAGCTACAATTTATAAGATAAATATGGCATGATAAACTTAATACTAAGTGGTAAATATAAATTGTAAAACTGGAAATAAAGATTTTATTATTATTATCGGGAGTGTTATTTTTCTCAGCTCTTAGGCTGGTTTTAGCTACATTTACGGGCCAAAGCTATTATTTATATTTACGTCTTTGACATTTCTCGGATCTTTGGAAGGCGTACGAGGGGCCGAAGCCAACTCGCAGAGGCCCGTTAGACGTATCTAATGAAACGAGGCACTAACCGACGATTATCCCTGTACGCACTAATCTAGTGCACCCAAGGGCAACCCCCGGTTAGTGCAGGACTATTGCAAGATATGGAAACAATGATATTGGATTATGAGTTTGGGTGGCTAAGTGAACTGGTCATCTAGAACTATGGAAAGACTATGGCCCCTGCCTGACCAATATCATATATAAAATAAAAAGTTAAAAAGTGCAGGGGGTGACTTGCACACTCAATAATGGGCCCCCGAAAACGGTCGCTAGCACAAAGTGTCGAAGCGACAAGGGGGCAACATGTCCTGAGGTGCTTATAAGGAGTGGAGCGGTATTCCACGGCTATCAGGACAATCCCGGAAGTACGGTCAAGATCCCTACCAGCGTCTTACTGGAATACTTCCTTCCTCCGAGTACATTTGCTCTTGCGAATCTCCACTCAAGCCGGCCAATAAAGGCAAGAAAGAGGTGGGAGCTCTATTCCTCGTCAGTGTTCACTCCAGCCGGCCAATAAAGGCAAGCCAGATATGAGGAACAAGATTTCTCCCGGAGATAGGGTCCGTGGGGTCGCTACTGCCCAAAAGTTCGCCACATGGTGTTATTATTATTATTAACTGCTTTTTCCTACCATAATAATTACAAGCAACTTTTCGAGAAAAATATAAGTTAACTGCTTGCAAGGTAAGGTTGAGATTTAGGAAAATATTAAGAGCGTTCCACCAAAAAGTTGGCAATGTCGCAAATAGCTGTCAAATATTTACCTGTTTTGATTAATTTGCCAATATTACTGTATGGGAATAAGAAATATGGCTAAATATAGAACTAGAATATTAATAATGAATTGCAACACTGAATTTGATGATGTAACCGTTTTAGGTGTCCAATAGGCATTTGGAAAATTTCCAAATACTTTTTTACACCTAAAACTAAATATTTTGTGTTACGATATTAATTATTGCATTTCATATTCAATATTTTAGTTCACTAATTAGCGATATTTCCTATTTCCATATAGTAATATTGCCAAATTAATTGAAACTGCGAAATATTTGACATCTATTTGCGACGTTGCCAACTTTCTGTATAAACGCTCTTATGGCCCACTTGCACCACAAATCACTAAATGCATTTAACGCTAAAGGTATTTAAAACATCATTTTGTCATCTTGAAACGTTTAACAGAAATAATACGATGTTTTCAATTTAGCGAAAAATTTAGTTCAGCGCTTATTTCATTTAGTAATTTTTGGTGCAAGTAGTGGACCTTAGATTTGCGTTTTCAATAGTAAACAAGTGTGTGTCGGACCACGCACGATGAATGGTTCCGTAGTTGGGATGAATTTATCCCAACAACAAAGTTAAAATTGTAGTTTCATATTTTTTTTTAAATATATTTGAAATCATCACAACAAGCCCTTTCATTTGATACGTTACACGGTTACAGGTTGCTAATTTTTTTTTGTGAAAAAGTTTTTTATCCATTATGCCCCCGAAATGTGACCACTCATATATTCAACACTCATTTATTTACGTTACACGTCCATGTTTGGGTCACAGAAATCCATATGTGTACCAAATTTCAACTAAATTGGTCCAGTAGATTTGGAGCAAATTGACTGTGACAAATGGAAAGCCAGCCAGCTAACCAGGGACCTACTCCATAAGCGAAATCCGTAGACTCCCAGAGACAGACAGACACACTAGGAGGGATCCGTTTTTTTCTTTTGAGGTACGGAGCCCTAAAATTAGTTAAATACTAACTTTAAAGAAGTCGGGCATCCACATGGGCAAGACTACGGCCTCCTCCAGCAGTCGCTTCGCCTCCGCTAAGTCCGCGATGTCGTCCCACCGGATGTTGGGGTTTTTTTGTACTATGTCACGCTCTGGAACATTACAAGAAGATAAAATGTTAAGATATTAACGAGAACTGAGCTTAAATCCACCATGACATGGGTCCTTTTAAAATCTTGAATTGCATAAATCATAAATTTTCATTGGTTTCTAGGTCTTTTTATTGGATGGTAAGCAAAACGGCAAACATGATGTTCAGGCGAAACCGTCAGGGTAGCCTACCAAATTCAAATTTTCTTTCGTTTTATGCAGTTTGCTGGCCAGTATCACGTTGTATTTTGATGTTTTTTATGACGTTTTCAACAGTACTAGTCAGTCTAAAATCAATTGTATTTAGACTCGCATAAAGTTGATGTTTGTTGAAGTGGAAATAACATAAATTGGAAACAATTATTTAAATAGACCTTATTTAAGTAGTTTACTTATTTATTTAGATGTATAAAAAATATGTATTAGGTATGTTGAAACTGTTGGTACACCCCGTCACTTGTCCATAGGGGTTCATAAGAAAACCAGCGTCAGACAGCATTTGTCTGGCATTAATGCTGAAATGAACCTTTTTGGCGCAGCCGTGAGCCCTATTATTGCTTTATGATTATTTTACCTTTTTATTTTGTTTTTGTGTTTCACGAACTGTGTCCAAATAAATATGATTATTTCTTTAAAATTATGATTCGCGACCGCAACATAGATGTATTTTTATTAAATTACAACCATTAAAATCTAAGTTAGAATTGAACTCAAATGTCATGATTTCATGAAATGCAAACCTGCAAATTGCAAAAATCGTAAGAAATTTTGAATTTCGCGGGCTTCTTTTGCGTTGTACCTTGTGTCGTAGGTCTTTAGATCAAACTCAGGCAAGCATATTACTTAGTATAATTAATTTCATCACCACTGCTCTCAAAACGGTGAAGGAAAACATCGTGAGGAGACTGTTACATACACCAACTCGAACTGGGCCCGGGTGGTGAATTATGGCCCACTCACCCGCACAGAGAAGAGGCCGATTACGGTATAGGTTGTAGTTGAGAACATATTTACCGAGCATATCAACGAGGTCGCCGTCTGCCGCGGACGGGGGCTCGAACCTTCTCTCTTCATCTTTATTTTTCTCTTCGTCCGTGTCGCCATTGTTGTTGTCTCTGTCTTGTTTATCTTTGCCGTGATCTTTATTGCTTGTGTCTTTTGTTTTTGCTGTAAATTAAAAGATTTTAAAGTTAAGTTGATCAAGTCTCTTCTGAATCTGTTATTGCATAGTGTATCAGTCGTTTTGGTTGATTAATAAAAAAATATATTAATGTTTCAACGTAATCTCCGGTAAGGTGATGATCAGGCCTAAGCACCCCGAATCCTCAACCACAGAGGAACTGGCTATCTTACCTCTAACTGACGAAACACCACAATGCTGTTAACATTGTTGTTATGGCGACAGACTTAGATAAGATGGTGGTAGCTAGCCAGGTGGGCTTAAAACAAGTCCGACCACCAGCCAAACCGAGCAGAAAATTTTGCCCCCACTGGGAATCGAACCCCGGGACCTCTGGGTCTGAGACAGGTAGTCTAACCACAACCACTAGACCACATTTTCACATTTAGGTATCGCAAATGTTAGTGAAAACGGAATAAATGGGTTTTGAAAAACCAAGAGTAATTTTTCAAGAAATAGAAGTTATAAGTATACGGATATCTAAAAACTAACGTCACCGAAAGATATTCCTTCATTTGATTCATGGTTTGAGCTTATCAAGATATGCATTTGAATTGTATTAAATACATGCGTAACTATCGGGTGCAATGACTAGAAAAAGTGGCGAAGTGGAGATTTATTTGCAATCAACTAGTAAACTTAAGAGGGCGTATCCTAAAAGTTGGCAACGTCGCAAATAGCTGTCAAATATTTACCTGTTTTGATTAATTTGGCAATAATATTGTATGGAAATATGAAATGTGGCTTACTAGCGAACTAAAATATTGTTAATGAAATGCAATAATTAATATCGTAACACCCAACATTACTTTTATATGTAAAAAAAGTATTTGGAAACTTTCCAAATGCCTTTTTTACACCTAAAACGGTTACAACATCAAATTCAGTGTTATAATTGCAATTCATTATTAATATTCTAGTTTGCTAGTTAGCCACCTTTCATATTTCCATACATTAATATTGCCAAATTAATCAAAACAGTGAAATAGAAATTCCCCCTTAGAAGTAGAACCACGGAATGGGTAGTAAAAGGTCAAGGTATAAAACCTCCTGCCACAAAACAAGATATATACGTCAAGTTTAGAGCTGTTTTACACCTGTGAGCACCTTTTAAATGCATAACAGCATCTTAATTTCAAAACCACGTAACAATCACTGCCAAACGACTTAAGAGCACGGTTATTAACCAGTCTCACAAATGCTTAACAATAAAATGGAACATTATTGCTAAACCCAGCTGCAATGTACGTGAGAGAATATATATTATATTCTTTGTTAGTTCTTTGCTACAGATAAGATATTAAATTCAAAAGGCTTACTAAGATCAATGGGTGAGTAATAATTGCAGGCTACTATTGAAGCATCAAAATAGCTCTGAATAAGGCCATCTAGTACAGTGTAAGGGAAGAGAGAATATTAGGAGAAGATAGAAGATCATATAAGTACTTTTGATAATGGTTAAGCATATGTGTAATACAATTAATGTAATAAGCCCAACTGTGTGTAAACATCGACAGGAGGTGTAATACAATGACATGTAGTTTAATTGCAGTTGCGTGCACACAAGTCTGTGCTGCAACTGCAATTAAATTGAATATTTAAATGAGAAGCAGTAAGAATTTATACATTAATTCACTGACACCGCACAGCCGAAGTTTGCGGAAGAGTTTCATATGTAGCGCACTAGGAAAGGATTTTTGAAATTTCATCCCCTACGGTAAATTAAGATCAAAGTCTTTATGGAAGTTCGTCATTTTTGCCGCCGCGAAATCTCATCAGAAATATCGGCAACAAATAAATTGGTGTGCTTTTTTAATTGGTCGCTTGTTCATCACTTTATTTAGAAGCCAATGTAATGGTAAATTCACTCACATTTCACTAGCACTTTATGCGATTCACTTTGTTATTTGCTAGTCATAACAAAATTTTCAAATTCACGCAAAAGACTTTGTCTGTTTTTTTTTATAACATCGCTTTGAATTAACCTTCTGAACTATCTACTTAATGCTTATACTACACAGTGTTTTTGTGCCTGTTCTATCGCCTTCTTGTTCTTGTATACATTTTTTATTAAGCTCTGCGGAGCGGTGAGCACGTTTTACGTCCATACTCTGCAAACACCTATTATTATTTATGTAATATTGACACAAGTAATAAAACGTGGATTTTGTTAAGAGATGGTAATTCCTGCTTTTTGCAGAGTTTTAGCCGTTATCAACAAGGTTTTCCAGAGCACGTCTTGTCACAAAAAGTACTAAGATTCGAGATTTTAAATGCACTTTTTTTGCACTGCTGGGCAATGGTCTTCCTCTTTCAAAATAAAATATAGATTATTGTTCAAAAATTGCACCATACTCATCAGTTCATAACACTAGGAGTCCTTGTGAGGTTGTGAGTAGTCTATTATAGCGCACTATTTCTCTTTCCTTTTAACAGACTTCCAAAATAAAAACATACAGAAGTAAAGTAGATAGAACCTCCTTCTATGTTCGTTTGTATGTTTTTTTAAAAATGTTATTGTCGTCAATTAGATCGATTTTGATAATATTTTTTTCATTTAGTCGAGGAAATGCGTGGAGGTCCCATATAAATGTTATTAACTTTGCTTGGGTAGTTTTTGAGTTAGCTTCAATAATACGTATTTTTCCCACTAAGGCCTCAGAACAGAACCTCACTCAAAACTCAAGCATTACTTAAAACTCGTTTAAAGCCTTTTGATTGGTTGAAACTAGTTTTAAGTGATGCTTGAGTCTTAACTTCTAAGTTAGGTGCTGTAAGGGCGCGTTCCCACTATGTCGTGACGATTAATTTATCGTTGGAAAATTGTAGACGAAAGTCGTGGACGACAGTTAATCGTGTCGTCCTGTTGTGAACAAGTCCATTTAAATACACAAGCCACGTCTCTTTAAACGACACGATAATCTGTCGTCACGACATAGTGGGAACGCGCCCTAATACGGACCTTAGTCTAGTGGATGATGTTATAATAACTTCCGGTCACTGTTATTTAAATAGCAGATAGTATTGTTCGAGTTTGTGTGGAGTAGAAAAGAAAACAAAGACACTTTTGAAATTAAAGTTATTTTTCACATTGTAGTGTGTTTTTTTGGAACTCGATTGTTTTCTTTTTTCTAGTACAATAGTTATTTTATAAACAGGAAAATCCGTTTTAACGGTTTTAAACGGCTTATCCAGCCAACAAGAAGCCATATTGCATATATACAAAGTGTTTGGCAGAACGTTGAACATACAAAAATGGTGGATAGATTGGGTCATCTGCTACTTACTCAGCCCTAATTTAATTGGCCCTGGATATTAAAAAAAAATTTTTTTTGCTTTCTTCTAGTTTCACCACTTTCTTAACTTTAGAGTGTATTTTTTATCACAAATGGATAAAACAGGCATTTTTTTTTATCGTTAATGTTGGTAGATTCTTATAAAACTATTGCTTTATTCAGATGTTAGCTAGAAAAAAAGTTATAAGTCCTCAAACTTACAGAAATATGTAAAAAAATACTTGAAACAAAATTTCAACTTGCATTTAAAAAAAAAAAAAAAATGGGTTGAGTAAGTAGCAGATGACCCCACCTATCCACCATTTTCGTATGTTCAACGTTCTGCCAAACACCCTGTATTAAACGTAAAATGTCAAGCAGTATAAGGGTTAATAACTAAGAGCACGAAGCATCGTGCTTCGCATACAAAATAAGCGTATAATTAATTAGTAAACATTGATTCTAACTCGTGTGCATATCTGCAACCTACTTCCTACTTGAAGTACTCGTACCTTTTTATGTTCTTTTTTTCTTCTTCCTTGTATACACTTATCGTAAGTAAGCTTGTATAACCTTTTAAAGCTACTGACTCATGTTATTATTAAAACATTGTTATAATTTATAATAAATCGATTGTATGCAATATATTTAGCATTTGTATTGAGTCAATCAACCGCTAACCACAGATGTTATTACGAAACCATCTCACTGTTATTTCCTGTGGTTATTTACGTAAAATATCATAACACTATGAGGTAGGTAATTTAATAGTAGTAGGAAATTACTTGTAGACTTTTTTGCCCTGCGGTAACTGTGATTTCCCTATTAACAAAATCATCACAACTTAGGGGATATCAATAGGGAAAAACAAAACGAGTTGTGTACATGTAATTCAGCAATATTATGTACTTATAGCTGAATTTAATAGTAGATTTTACAACAAGTGCACAAAACGAACCATTTTTATCCGACACTTCGTCTCGGGCTGATAGTAATGTCGAGGATAAAATGGTTTTGTGGACGAGTTAAAAACTCTGCTTTTCACTTCGATTGCGAGGAAATAAAACAGTATTATAAAATAACTTTTCTTTAATTCAATAATAAACGCACGAAAAAACAAGAGCCGTTTTCCGCCGCTTTATTAAATCTTATGACATTGATATTAGGCTTGGGCTGCAGACCTATACAGCCTACTATTAAATTAATTTTGAAATAGTAATTTTCTTAAATTAATTAAATAACCAACCGTACTTGAATTTAAATTTTAATATCTTTTATGTCTTAAAAAACACAATAAGGCAAATCAATTAAAGTAAATATTATAAAATAACAAATTCTATCTATGAACTTCTTATTGTGTTTGGCTGTATGGCTCATTTTCTTTGCCTTAACGTTAATGCACTTGTGCACAAAATTCGATTTTCTGTAGCCTATATCCTGCACAAATAAGCACTTTCAGAGCATGGGAAGTGAAAATATAATTTTTAACTGCCCTTTGCAAGCAGATACTATCACGAATTTATGACAGTTTCACAGTCAGAATCCGGAACGAAAAAAACATGCGGGGCAGTCCCAGTCTTTGGGGACTGCCAATAGAAGTGAAAACTAGCTCATGGGAAGCGTGCGGTGACGATGACGCGAGTTTCACGCTTTTTGTTCACCCAAAAAGTACACATAAACAGTATACATATAGCTCATGGAAAGCGTTCGGTGACGACGACGCGAGTTCCATGATATTTGTCCACCCAAAAAGTGCTCAACACGCCTAAAGAAGTTTCCACTTCAAAAAGTGTCGCAGTTGACTGTGGGTGGTCTAAAATGAGTAAATTTTTAAGGTACTTTGTCATATCAGACAAAATGGGACAATTCTTTAAACATGTTAAAGGTATATGATGTGGCAATTCTCTAAATAAATAAAGGTACAGAAAATGCAAACAATCTACTATTGTTACTTACCGCTATGTGCTTTATTTACTGCATTCTTGGGATTCCTAACGTCGGAGGTTTTCCGTTGCGAGGAGGTGGCGTTGCGGTTGCCCGTCGTGGTCCTCTTGTTGTCTGTACGTGCCGTCCGTGGGTTAGCTCGTGCCGATTTCATTGCGGGGGGCCCTCTGAGGATAATTTACAATCATTTAGGGACAGTTTTCCTGTAAGGATGATTTTGTAATTGGTTGGGTTTGAGTATGAAGATAGATGCAGGTCTTATTGGACAGTAATTGTGACTGGGTTCACCATGCATGCATAAACTCACGGTTTTTACTCGCTGGGTAGGGCAGGGATGCCTATGCACTTTGTAGTGAAGATGCTGCATATAATTGTAGGTTGCGCAGTATCATAAAGATTTATTTATACGGCACACTAACAACTTATTTACAAATTAATATTTAGATTAACCATTTACAAGCAGGACCTGTGTAAATAGGTCAATTACAGGCGTGTACATGATGTACACGCCTGTAATTGATTCCCAGAGTAGAACAAATATATCTTTACCATTTTCGTAGTAGATTAGAGAAAAACCCGCCAAGTGAGTCGGACTCGTACACGAATAGTTCCGTACCACCATAGAATACTTAGTAAAAAACACCGTTTCTTGTATGGGGACCCCTTTAATTGACAATACAAATACACAATCTGTGAAAATTTCGACAGTCTACCTATTACGGTGCATGCGCTACAGCCCGCTGAGAGACACACGGACAGCGGAGGCTTTGTAATAGGGTTTCGTTCGGCAGCCTTCCGGTACGGAACCCTAAAAATTTAGATTTCACTACAAGAAGAGTGTGTTAAAGGTTAAAGTTGTCTTCAAAACTTCATGCTTTGAAGGGGATCCTTTAAATGTTGCTCCAAATAGTTGCAAGGTGTTCCACGAAGGCAATATATTATTTACGATGAGATTGGAACATCGTCTCGATGTCTTCACCTTTGTAAAGTTACACATATGCACATATTATAACGATAATTATCAGCAGACCCTATCATACACTGCACATATTATAACGATAATTATCAGCAGACCCTATCATGACATAAATTACGTTATTTATAGATCTGCATATAGGTAATTGTATATTTCCCGCCTGACGTCATTTCTAATCTTTATTACTTAGCTGCATCAAGAACATATGCTTTGTATAAAAAAAAGAAACAGCTGTACGTTCTTATCTTGTACAACTTGAGATTGAAAAAAACTTAATGACTTTTATAGGCATATTAGTAATTCTAATTAACTCCATGACGAATCCTGCGTTTTTTGCCAGGAATTATACGCATGCAAAATGCTGTAAGGAAACATGATGCAGTAGATAGAAAATCAGGTCAGCGATCTCGCGCATTAGACGGCCACGATTCTGGCCAGTTGTGGTCCGTGGCCCGGTCTGCGGCTTATTTATTAGTGGCTTTTTGGACATGATAATTATTCAGATTTGTTACAGTTGTAATAACAATCACGTCTTCTTTTTACGTTTTTATTTTTATTCATTTATTTATCTAAAAAGGGTGGAAGGGACATCGACGCGATACTAACCACTACTACTATAAAACTGATACCATGGATTCAGTACATTATTCTGAACCCGCATTGAAATTTTTCGTCGAATATTATTTAAAAAAAAACAGCTGTTTCATAGAAAAGTTCAATACCTAGGTGATCAAAATGTATGGAACAGCAGTTTTTTTTAAAAATAACCGACGAAAAATTTCAACGGAGGGAGGTTCAGCATCATTTACTGAATCCATGGTATCAGTTTTCGCGTCGTTGTCCCTTCCACCCTGTATATAGATTATTTTCTTTTTTGTGAATGTGAGAACGCCGTAGGCTTAGTGGACTGTAGATTTGTTGACCATCATTATTCTGTTAAGTACCTGGTACTTGTTGAAAGACCTACGCTGTCCTCCCATACCTAATAACACTGTTATTTGAAAATATTGTAAAAGCCAATTATTTTTAAAAGAGGATTCGTGGAGTTTCTTGCCGGCTCTTCTCCACATGATGATGTCATCATTCTCTTGCCTTTATCTCAATGGTCGGGCAAAGTGCAATCGGGGTTTTCCATCAGGAATTACTCAGTAGCAGCCGAGTCTGGATTTATGCTCAGTTGATGTCAATAGGCTCGCCCCCTATAACTTAATTATAACTGGCGAAATGTAGGTGCACTACAGGTAGGTACACCTCTGCCAATCCCTTCGGTGATTACTGGCGTGATGGTATGTTCTGTTACACAGTCAACACCTACTCAGATGGCTGGATTGGTGGCCGGCCCAGACACAAAGACAAAGTTATCATTATGCAAATGAATATGGCCTTATAGTTTTAATTTGCCTTAGTGTTGGCAGTTGGCACCCATAATTTATGGCATCCTTGTACTAAACCGATTCATCAACCAATAAAGTCTTCAACATACAAAACCAATATAACTATGTAGGTCAATCAATTCAAGGGCACCAACATCATAAAAGCTGTTTTAATTTTAACACCTGTGCGTCAAAATGTGCTTTGTAACAAACAGCTGTTTCTGAAGATAATTATATGGTCAAGTACAGTTAATCAAGGAGTTAGGTAGACAGGCAAAAATAAAAGTTATAAACAAGACATCACAGACGGACAAATAAAAAATCCGGAGTCACACGTAATCTTATAGATTTACGCCCTAACACGACCGATGTGTGACTCCGGATTTTTTATTTGTCCGTCTATATCTACAGGGTTATTGGTTATATGTCGGCAATCCACTAAGGGGATGTAGGACCTCTCCTACATCCCCATGTCATTTTCAACCAAATTACCCCTGATGAAAATGAATTTTCGAATAATTTTTATTTCATACATTTTAAAATATAAAATGTTAAATTACTCGAAAATGGTTGACATTGGCATAGTAGTAAAAAAGGGGTCATTTAACGGTACACCACCCTAACGGATTGCCGACATATAACCAATAACTCTGTACATAATATTATATATACCGGTCAAAGTCATAACCCTCCTTTTTGCTTTCCCAGTAGTCGGATAAAAATATTCATCTTTCCACTAGACTGCCAATATTCACGAATACTGTGTGTTGAAAACTTTTTAAGCTTTTGGAGACATTTAAAAGTATGATAATAAAAGACTTGACTACTTAGCACACTCATCGTCATCTTCCTGCCCTTGGCCCATGTTACTTGGGTCGGAGAAACACGTTTTCTTCTTCCATTCTGCCCTGTCAACGGTCACGCTATCATTCACTCCCTTTTCATCCATATAATTCCTCACACAATTCATCCATCTTTTCTTTGGCCTCCTCTCCCTCTCCATCCATCAAAATTTATATCAATCACTCTTTTAGTCACGTTTTCTCCTTCCTCATACCAAGTTTTACTATTCAGCACACACAAGATTGTTTATTAAAAATAGTTGCAAGTTATCTGCCTGTATACCAAATACCTTGTTCGACTGTATATAATGTTTATGTTGCAAGCATAATTGACCTTCGACAAATCGGCGCCTACGCTACTATTTCCGAATGATTACGAAGTGAAACGAAGATGTAACGATCCCTTTTGGAGTTATACTACTTTTGAATTAGGTAATGTTGTGATTTTGTCTGATTAATTTTGGGCCGAAATATGAGTAATAAAATAACATCCTCTTGGTGGGTTTTGCATATTTGACTACTATTTGGATCTACGTCGTAATTTGATGATTTTATGATAACATGTAGTACCTAAAATGACGTTATAAACGTGTAAGCAACCGGACCCTGATGGGCCGAAGCAAGGAAAATCTGTTTAGGTGGAGATTCGTAAAGGACTGCGCCTTGAAGTGTTAATGTGGTGCTGTTCCACAAACGATGGGACACTTAATGTCTTACTTAATGATGGACGCTAGTGATGGCGCCAAACACGTGGCCGAATTTTGGGCCGAGTCTATTTAGACTGCCATCGACACGCTAAGAAGAAGAACGTACAAGGAAAACGTCTTGTTTCAACTAATTGGCCGATACGGGTGATGATGAAAAAAAGGTGCTAGTATTAGGTCTGTTTTTTCTCAACCGATAGGTACTGGTCATTGCAATAAACTTCATTAAATAGGTATATATCATTTCAATGCTTCAGTTTTCAACATAATTTTAACTTACTGCAGCACGTGGCATTTATTGAACTAGTTAGCACATGCACCACGAAAACGTGCTAACTTCAACTGTTACTTTTAGCTGCATCGTGCTAAACATAGCTAACTGCACAGCATGATTAGCTCGCCAGGTAGAACCACATACCAAAACAAATAGAGTAAAAGAATGTTATCAAGTTTTATAAATAATGGTTTCGTTCGACGCTGATTCATACGTGCTAATACCGTTGACGACGTCATTATGTGCTTGACGTCAACGACAAAACGACAAGACCTTTGGATCATACTGCAGTTGTGCTGGATAAAGAACTTCGTTAGGAGAAACTCCAAATGAGCATGGTTTTTCAACATTGGTAGAACGACTATCAAACTTGTTAATCTAGCTTTTGTAGCCATCAAGCTTGCGAAAAGTCACGGCCACAGCTTATGTCTAACAGCCATCATCTTTCGACTAAAATAATAACTTGAAATGGACTGCATTTCTTAACTTTCCGACTCCGCGTAGCTTTGGATCTCTCATTTCGTGAAACACCTCGTCCTGCGAGTGAAATAATGACACGGCATGGTATGAGTTTATTTAATTTCAGACTCCGTGTAGCTATGGAACTGGTTCATGAGTGACCGCCAGATGTCAAACAATGGATGAATGGAGATGGTACTAACTTGTGTTCTACACTAGTGGGTGGGGGCCACAAGTTGGGGTCTCTGTCGGGCGGAGGGGGCCATATATCGGGGTCAATCTCGTGCGGCGCTGGGCCCCACATCTGGTCGCGTGTTGGCAGGTCCTCGTAGTCTGTAAAAGAAGAAAGAAGAAGAATGTTAATTGAGCTTTATTGAAAATGCAAGTGTGATCTCGGGAGCATTTACGAAAATACTGGTACTGGTATTTTCTTCAGCGTATTTTGGACATCAGTAACAGTACCGCCCTTCTTCGTCTTATGTATACTTACCGCACTGTCCACTTTTAGTTTTAGCCCGTCTATATTTTTTTTGTGACGTAGCATTAAAAGTAGTTTATAATCCTTTGCGACCTTTGCTATACTTATTTGATTTCACACAAGAAGATTGTGAAAGCGAAAACAGAGTTCGCTTAATCGATCCTCTTTTTTCACAAGTGTCACAGCTTCTAGTAGTCTAGTACTTACAGACTAATTTTCTTGGAAGCTGAATCAAAACGTTGCAGCAATTGCATAAACACAAAACGCAGCTGCTTCAATTCCCTTGCAAACTATTAAACTCAATTACGTATGTCCGACACTGTGGAATAAAAGTATATGTAAACCGCTTTATTACAATTAATGCTGATGAACGGAAATTAACCCACATATCGGAACAGGTTAAGAGCACTTACCGTTAACTATCAGATAAGGATAAACTCCAACCCTTATAACATACTGATAACCTTTAAGAACGGTTCAATAATCATTTTGCTTCGAATATTCTAGTCTTTATTAATACACGAACATAAGCTCTGGCACTATAGCACGGCCGTATTGCAAGCTTGCAACTGAAAGTTGTTGGACAACTTTCAGTCATTACCTGGCACCAAAGTCGTCTGTCTTTAATGCCTTTAAATTAAATAAATGTTGTATAAATTACCGCCAGTGTGAATAAGAAAGCGAACCGGAAATTAGCAAAATGGCAGAAGTGACAGGTTATATTGAAAAAAATCTTGCATGGAATGGAGAATAGCAATTTCCTTTAGCAGAAATCGATTGAGGAGCGATGTGCATGCATGTTGACTTCATATAAACTAACTGAGGCCGCGGCTTCGCTCACGTGACTGTGGATTCTATTGACATTATATATGTTAATGGGAACGTGAAATCCTCTACTACATCACTCTATAAAAATGATAGAAGATAGAAAAAAATAACTATTTTAAAATAAAATTTATTATCATTTGGAAATAATAAAGCACATTCCAAAAAAAAAAAAAAGCGATCACAAAAAGTGAACATCAGCAGTTGGAGATCGAACTCACGAACCGTGGCTTACAGGGCGAACGTGAAACAGATAGACTGTTTTCTTAGCTGACAATTTGACTAAAATAACCGTTCATATACAGGTCAAGATTGACAACTTAGTTCCTTGTAGGTATAGCATGATTATATTCATAACATAAGATAACATCACGCCTTGTTTCCCCGGAGGATTGGGCAGAGGTGTACCTGTAGTAGGTACACCCACATTTCGCCAGTTATGTTTAAGTCCCATGTAATAGGGGGCGAGCCTATTGCCATCAACCGGGCACAAATCCAGACTCCGGGCTGCTACTGAGAAATTCTAGATAGAAAAACCCAATAATACTTTACCCGATTCGGGAATCGAACCCAGAACCTCATGCTCAGCAGTAGCGCTTGCGACCACTAGACCAACGAGGCAGTTGGACGATATTCATTTCAGAGGGTAAACCCGTACTTTGCAATATTATTCTTTCTCAACTAATTAAATTTAGCAGTAATCTGTTGAGGAATACGGACATAATGAAATATGCTAATCATGCATGGTAAATAGATAATATTTACAATTTTTGATAATATTTACCATATTCGATGACCAGACCTTTAAAAAATATTAGTCCAAAATATTAACAAAATCTATTCAGTAGTTTTTACGTCAATTCGGAACATTATGTCCATAAAAACGGACAAAAATTCTAAAAACTATATTTTTGGCATCAGAATATTTCGCACACCTCGTAGCATATACTTTTTTTTAATTATCAGTTTTAGTTTTAACTTCGTTTTGTCTATCTATATACAAAGCAAAAATTGATATATTCAATAGATTGTTTTGTTGCACAAGAAGCAGCATCTTCATATCATGACAAGGACTCGAATCTGGGCTTTTTCTATTTATAGTATTTCGTTCAAATTTTACAATCGATATGGTTTTTTTCCAGGTATCGATTTGTTCACATCCTATCTAAAACAACCCCCATTATTATATTGAAATACACAAAAAAAACAACGAACTACGTATAATACAAAGTTAAGGCCATTACACGCATGTTATTAATTCATTATCTACGAAAATCGATAGTCACCCAACAGGTTATAGTCACCGTGTCTAATGCCACGCGTAATTGCGTTTATTGAGATTTAATGACTCCCAGGGAAAGCCGTTACTTAGTTTTATCTCTTCGACACGCTCGATTACGCGCCAATTTACGCGTAAAAGCGTCACATGCGTAAAACCCGGACGAGATTGAGGGGCCCACTTTCATGTAATCACATTATACTGCCAAATAGTGACAAAACAGCTCTTGAAATAAGTTGAATAACATAACATGACGTCTGTATCACGGGTTCAGACAGATGAGTATAGAACACCCACAATATAATGATCCAAATCCCTATAATGAACGAGTTTATTGACGAGAACAAATCGCGACTAAAGAAAAAAAACTGGACTTAATAATGGTAAACCCAATAATACTCGACCCAGGGATATCATATAACTAGGGACCCCAACAAAAAGGCAGTCAAAAGATAAATAATGTACTCATTTAGATCAGGGAGTGGATTTAGTAAGTGGTTACTATCAGTTCGCCATCATCCCGCATGTGTCAAAAGTTAATGGAGGGAATCGGTTATCAAGGGGCCCACTAATGTGAACCTTGAGAACTACTTAATTGCTTTTTAGTTTGAATTAATTGGTTGTTGTTTTGGCGATAGTGGTCTATTGTGAGAACTTCCTGTTTTAATAGTCCTTGATTTATATTGACGATGTTTTAGTACGTCCTGCTCCTGAAATTGCTGAAAACTTGTCGCAACCCCACGAGTTTTCGTATGGTCAGCATGGCTAACCTAATAGCATACTTTGGGATTGATTCTTAGTTTAGAGTTTGGGACACCAGGGTCGAATGAATCTCAATGATGACAGCAATTGAAGGGGTCCGATGGGACCGATGCCTGCTGGGGTTGCGGCAAAGTCCGAAACGGATACCGTGGGCCCTGGCAATGCACAGGCAACTGATTCTGAAGGAACACAGGTGGGTTTTAGTCAGTAAGAGTCTGACAGGCCCTCCCGCTCCACCCGGAGCGGGAGAAGTAATTTGATCATTTTTGATTTCAGACCCCAAAAAAAGGATCGAATGAATAAGTATTTCTATGAATGGACGATGTTATACCTCAGGATTGGCATTGTGCCCGTCGACGCGTTATTATTATCCTGATATCACAATTCACAAGTACCCAAATTGGATCCTTATACCGTCATCGACAACCTTGGAATGTATGTTTCCTATCATAACGACTTTTAGAAGAGCCCCAAACAGGATTGTTATGTAAATGTGACTGACGTATTAAATCAAGTTTAGGTTAATGTGTTTGTCGCGCAGTATCCATGCCACACCACGATAAAAATCAGCATACAAATTATTTACCAACGAAAGCTTTGAATACAAAACGAAGTCTAGACAACTAGAAATGAATAAAAACAGATAAGACAGGAAATATTCGGTCAAGCAATCCAAAAATATAACTATAAACACCGGGGGTTCCGTGTTACAATAAATTCATCATACTTTCTACAAAAATGTTTCTAGATACGAATCAAATTTTATGGTTACGCAACTAAAACGATATAAAACTCATCAAAGACAGCTACACTGCACTACAAAGATACCCCTACCTCCTATTTACGGAACTCTAAAGACGTTTTGGGGTATATTAGTAGCCATTAGATTCTAAATACGTATGTAATGGTTTTTAGCCAGTTTCATCACATTATAAGCATAATTTTGTCTGCAGTTCGCTCGTAAGATGTTGTAGCTGATAATATAAGAATTGTGAACACAAAGAAGGCAGGATGAGAGTCAGATTGACTCAATTTTATGTGTCTTTGTGACTCAATATTAAAGTGCAAGAGTACCTATGAGTGCACAAAATTATAATACAAGCAACTTACATTCACGTTATTCAGATGATTGATTGGGTCAGGTAAAACAATCAGAAGATCTAGAAAATCCATGTAATTAAATTGTAAAAATAAAAATATAAAACTAAAAATGTTTCCTGGTGAAGATAATCTGGGATATCTGATAAAATTACGAGTAATCTTTATCGGACACAAGGTTACACAAAAATATCGATCAATCATGGAATTGAATCTAATTAATTGTCCATTTTACCTGCCACGATTAGACAAGGAATCAATGATTATCTATGATACCAAAACTGAACAAAGTGAATTTGTTAAAACTGGAGATGAAACAAACTACCACGAACATTTTCAAAAGAACCTAGATCTACCCGAACTGCGTTTATCGTAGTCCCCGGTCCAGCTTTAGGACAATAGAGTTAAAAGTTGGAAATAAATTGATCAGACAGTTCAAATAGATATCAATAGAATCAAACTCGCATCATTTACCAGCACCCCAAATAACCAATACCAACAAGACTTCTATTCATAAAGACCCCACAATTTAAAAACACAAAGCATAAATCTGAACCAAATCAAAATAGACAATAGCAACGGGTGAATATAAGCGCGGTATCGTCCCCTATTGTACCACCATGAATGGTGACATAACGACGACATGGTGGCCTTTATCGGTCGTTCAATGGTTCCATCGAAGGTCGCAGTCGATTACCGTCGTCTTTGGCCTTATGACGTAGGTTAACGAACTTCTGTTGCTAATTGCTTGCTCGTCCAACTGACTGACGTTCACTTTTTAGTTGGAAATCGGGTGATTGAAATTTATTGTTTTGGTGATTACTGTTTTATGTAGTTTATTGAATGACTGTGCAGATACCTGAACAATGGCTTAGATTAGATCTGCGTTTTTTGATTTGTGTTATTCTTCTCTTTTATCTATTTTCGTGTACGGTTTGGTAAAAGAAATGGGTCTTCGAGTTAATTACTTTTTTAAGCACTGGTTCAGTTCTTTCAATGATTGTATGGATAGTTTGGAAGAGTTTTCAGATTCTTATTGCCAGATAAAATCGCTGCTCAAGAACTACTCACGAATCTCACGTCTTGTCCTTATTGTTAATCACAGTTGGCATTATTTAACACCAGATTACTTTGAAAAGCCTTCCGATTAAGCTATAAGCTAGTCATCCCACGGTAATCTTTCACCCAACTTTTTTAACTCGAAGCACATCAAGAACAACTATTGTACCATTCAAGTCTTCAATAAATAAAGAAACTAGTTTTTGTCAACCATAAACGTTGGCTGAAACCTGTCAATCTAGAGTAGACGTCCAATAAAGGAATTTCTTTGATAATTCAAGGGTGGGAATAAACTTACTGTGCCCAGTTGTTGAATGTTACCTTGCGGTAAAAGTTGATCGAACTACGTACTTTACATGGACGAAATTGTTTTTTCTACCAGTCATTACCGACCGGTAGCCACAATATAATAGACATGAAATTAAAGGCTTTCTACGAAGTGTGCATTATTTATCATTTAGGTTAAATTTTGGGCCATGACAAGTAATTCTTGGTACTACAATGACGCCATCATCAACTGTAGTGACATCATCTTATCGCCATGGGAACTCCATTTTTTGGACAATTTAATAAAAATAATTGCAATGGCTCAAGTCCCAAAGACAAAACAGTGTCCAGTGACCTCTTGACACACGGTAGTAGCCGTTTCTTGTTCTTCTTAGTTTAGGAGCATGAGGAACAGGGTGTAAAGTTCACTCATCCACCACCAGACGGGTGTTGTGGCTGGTGGGCAACTGCCCGACTGTTGATGTCGGATAGTCTTATATATGTCGCTCGCGCGGTAAACTCTAATTGCGCGATGCAGGATTTGTGTGACGTCATGTCTTTTGATGCGTAGTTCGTATGTGGCGGTGTAACCTCTACATTAGTACAGCATATTATTGACCAGGAAACATATTTCGGAAATTATCAAATCCAAATATCTATTATGGAGTCATAAAAACTGCAATTTAGTTTCAGTCATGACTAGGCTAAGTCCATTGTGTTAGGATATTGAACCTACTCTAGTTTTTTATTAATGTTTGCTAAAGAAACATGAGTCGAAAAGTCTACGACCTGCCTGAATAAACAGTGTTGAAACATTAACTTTGCGTATGTAGTGTTTTGATTGAGTCTTCTACAGCAACTGCTGCGGTTTATAAAAACATATTTTCCTATATTATATCCTATTGGGAATTTGGAAACCGCAAAAACGAGATTTTTATGCAATAAGAAGAAAGACAAATATCATCTACATTCGGTGTTTCGAACGGTAGAGTAATGGTAACTGGCTTGTAATCGTGGTATGCCAGTCCATTAAAAAAAAAAACCCCGATTGCAAAAAGACATCACTGAAAAGAGAAAAACAAGCATTATAAATCTATAGAATTTGGTTCTTGTGTTGTATTTTTGTTTTTCGTACTGCAGGCACATATCAATAACCTGAAATATGGTGTGTTTTAGTTATGTGTTTTCGCAGTCGGGATTTTTGTTTTTTTAAACTAATCCATACTAATATTATAAATTCGAAAGTAACTCTGTTTGTCTGTACGTTTTCACGCTTAAACCACTGAACGGATTTCGACAAAATTTGGCAATAAGATAGATAGCATCCTGGGGAAGGACATTGTTTCAAAAATAATCCTATAGGGGGTGATTTAGGGATGAAACTTTGTATGGTTGTGGTAAGAAATAAGGAATTATGTCATATAGCGTTTTTGTAAAATCATCCCCTAAGGGGCTAAAATAGACCCTGGGCGTCGGGAATCACAGGCCGATTCCCGGCCACCGTAGGCGCGGGCTTGCGGACGGTGAGCAATGGGTAGCTCGGCGTCCGATAAGGACCAGCCTCGGGTCGACGGCACTTTGTGTTCCACGCGCGCCTCAGAGATGTCAGCACAACGGAAGGGGTCCTATTGGACCGATGCCTGCCGGGGTTGCGGGAAAGTCCGAAAAGGATACCGTGGCCCCTGGCAACGTACAGGGAACTGAAGGAACACGGATGGGTTTTTATCAGCAAGAGTCTGTTTGAGTTGTGGAGGTCAGATAGTTCTATCAGAATACCAGCGCTGCTGCGCTGAGATAGGAGCCTTTTGGTCTCGCACAGCACTTGCTTTTATTTTACTTTGTTTTTATTTTTATAGTTTGTGCTTGTCTCAATAAATACTTTCTTTCTTTCTCTCTTTAGATAGGCAGTCGCTCTATATAAAATACTGGTATTCAGCTGCATCCGGTTAGACTGGAAGCCGACCCCAAAATACACTCGAGAGCAATGAATCCGGGTCACTTAAAGAATCCTAAAAATCTCGGAAACTAAAAATGCTAGGTTAATGCAATAAATTGTATTTAATAGACAATGTAATACTCCTTAAATGAAGGTATTAAAACTTCTTAGTTATTGTCAAGTTATATCATAAAAAAATCAAATTTGAAAAAGGGCCACTTTCGAAGATGGAACTACGAAATTACAGCATTTGGTTTTGCTTTTGTTTGTAATCTGTCATTTATGTGGGTACATAAACCATGTTGATAGTGCTCTATATTCATTATTCAAGCTGAAATTATGTCGCTTACGCCTGAAGAATGCACCAGAATACTTACAATGCTGGAAACCGGCCGGAGTCAGCGCGATACAGCCAGGACTGTCGGTGTGTCGCTGTCAACAGTACAAAGAGTTCTCCGACGTTACGAAGAAACTGGTTCTAACCTACGCAGACCAGGAACGGGCAGAACCAGGTGTACCACAGCACGAGAAGACCGATACTTGGTGAACACCATGCTTCGAAATCGCTTTCTTACAGGAACTGAACTCACAAATCAGTTTCGACGCCTCGGAGGAAGTAACCCAAGTGCATGGACAGTAAGACGTCGGCTTGCTGAATCTAACTTAAAACCCCTTAGACCTGCAAACGGCCCTAAACTGGAGCGTGGGCATCGTATTTCAAGACTAAGATATGCCCAGAGCCACGTAAATTGGAGTATTGAAGATTGGTCAAAAGTTATGTTCTCCGACGAATCAAAATTTATGCTCTACAAGCACGATGGAAGACACAGAGTGTATCGAAGACCAGGGGAAAGATTCAAGCAAGCATGCATCGAAGAAAAAGTAGCCTACGGTGGTGGGTCTGTACTTGTGTGGGCCGGAATTTCTTCTGAAAGTTGCACAGAGCTGGTGATCATAGAAAACGGCTCTTTAACTAGCGAAAGATATGTGGAAGAAATCCTCAATGATCACGTTGGTCCATTTATGGTCAATTTAGGTGAGGATGCTATATTTATGCATGACAATGCCCGACCTCATACAGGTAGGATTGTGAATGACTACCTTCAAGAGATGAACATTACTCGTATGGAGTGGCCAGCGCGCAGCCCGGATATCAACCCGATCGAGCATGCTTGGGACGAGCTAGGCAGATGCGTAAAACAACGAAACCCTCCCCCAATCACGCTTCGTGAGCTCAAAATTGCTCTCACAGAGGAATGGGAGAATATTCCCCAAAATCGTATAAGGAACTTGGTTTACAGCATGCCAAACCGCGTAAACGCAGTAATGGAAGCACGAGGAGGCAATACGAAGTATTAAAATTCAAGAAAATCGTAATAAAGTTCAAAAATTTCATGTTTCCTATTTTTGTTTTAAGGAGAGATCAGCAGTTTTTTTCTTTATGTAATTTTGTGTTAATAAAATGTATGGTGACTCATATTTTTTTTACTTTCATTTAAGGAGTATTACATTGTCTATTAAATACAATTTATTGCATTAACCTATCATTTTTAGTTTCCGAGATTTTTAATATTCTTTAAGTGACCCGGATTCATTGCTCTCGAGTGTAGTTAGGAAAAGGCTAAGTAGATTATTAGCCTATGTCACACCCAAAAATAAGACGAATCCAACGACACCTCATAATTGTTAAAATCCATCAATCCGCGAGCGTGCCAAAGAAATAGACATACATACATACTCTCGAAAAATATTACCTCCTTCTGGGGCAGTCGGGTAAAAATAAGGCAACAATTTACACTTAATTGTGAATGGAAATACCAATCTACCTGCTGTAGGCTAAAAACAATTCTTTAAAGAATTTTTATACTCCATTTATCCCATCACAACATATTTTGAGCCCATCCGCTTTGAGGCAGATATTTCCCTAATTTCTTTCTTCCAAATACGTCTCACCGCGTGCTGACCATTTTCCGTTCAAAAACGCTACTCGCAAATCGCTCGTAGTGGGACCAGAGCCAACCTTAAAGTAACTTTAATAGCGAGAAATTAAATATAATTTCCAGTTTTATAATGGTCGTCTGTTTCCTTCGGAAGTCTCGACCAACATAGTGTGATAGCTCATTTCCAGATGAACCAGTTGGAAAATATTTACTATTATGTTGTTAGCAGGCTGTGGCATTGACCATGATGTGGGTTTTTGTTTATGAGATATGCTGGAACTTAAAACTGTTTAACAACAGATTATGTAGAATGTAACTAATATTTTGATTTAAATTAAAAGAGTGTCCATTGAGTTTCTTGCCCGTTCTTCTCCATAGGAACCTACTACGCTTTGGAATGGGCAACTAGCTTCATCTTTCTGACTAACTGACCCCTTGACCATTCAAAAGTGCCTGTAATTAGTTTCATTTGAAATAAATGCTTTGAGTTTGAATTTGCCATTTGTTCTGTTGTCCGCGAGGCACACATTCCTGCTAGTACCATGCAACGCAGTTTTACACTTTTTATTTTGTATTCTTTCCTTTTATCTTATTTTTTTTCTCTTTCTACTTGTGTGCCTTTTAGTCTGTGCCAAATAAATGTATTTTCTTTCTTTCTTTCTTTAAAGAGTTTTAAGGTTTATCATACCCATTTTCATCGTAGTTGTTTGTTATGAAAAACGTTTTATTATTATTAAATGACTTGAAAATATTAGAAATCCAAGGCTTTAAATTAAACCACCGGAGTACAGCTTAAACGTGAGCGACTCCTGCGCAGAGGCCTTAGAAGACAGGCACGGTGGAGAATTACACGGTAGGGAATTGTTTGAACATAGAGTTTTGGTTTAGACATTGTTAGCTTATAAAGTATTTTGCAATAATAAATAACCATCTACTCTCTGTAGACAGATGCCATCTATGGTCTAAGTGAGTTTGCCCACAGAAAAAAAAAAGCTTTGGACCACTTCACATAGTGCTTAGTTTCCTATGACACTATTAAAAGAATGAAGATACTTACTGCCCGTAAGTGGTGTGATGGCTTTTTCTCCGTCGTGCTGGAACATCTGCAAGGTTG
Organism: Xanthia togata; assembly: GCA_963853775.1. Classification (NCBI taxonomy): domain Eukaryota; kingdom Metazoa; phylum Arthropoda; class Insecta; order Lepidoptera; family Noctuidae; genus Xanthia; species Xanthia togata. The sequence goes on from OY970811.1 coordinate 8,653,681, forward strand.
CCACCGTCGCCTTTAACTGCTCATACTCCCGGGCCATCTGCTTCTGAACCTGCAAAACCAAGAGGATAGCCCATCAGTCCATCATGAACTACTTACACCTTTCTAGAAAACATACTATTTGTCAGTACATTGGTTGCAAGTCGTCAAACAAATACGGACACCAAGTAACCGTGGAGTTTCTTGCCGGCTCTTCTCCATAGGAAACGACTAATTGGAACCGTGCACCTAGCTTCTGACGTTTCGTAAGTGCCCTTGTAGGTTTATGTGAAAATAATGTGAAATTCAATATTATGAATTTGAAAATTCATGGCAGTCTTCAGAGAAGATAAATAATTTTTGTCATTGGTCAGCCTTGAGCTTGGAATTCACTAGCATATCAGAACTTTAGGAGAGGTTTATCAAGTTGACACGTCAAAGTTTCTGCTGATACCACGAAAGTCAACAAGGTGAACCATGATAACGGAATACATAGGTGAAGGCATAATAAAACAGAGATAATTTTGACGTAGTTTTGCAAAAACCATGTCAGAAAATGGCGTACGTTCATATCTGTCAGTAATTCTAAAATAACAATAGCTCTTAAATTATAAAACACAATTCGCAACAAGTTTAAAAATTCCCAAAGTAAAGCCTAACTAATCAATTACATTGTATTACACTATTACTACACAACACACGTATGTATTTCTCATAGGATTATTTAAAACGGTCCGTTATTATTTTAATGGTACCAGGAGTACAGGCTTCGCAGGAGCTTAGCGTTCGTAGCAAAAAGAGGTGCGACTTACTTGTGTAGTTTGTGTGGGCGAAAATGTGATATTAATCACCATACCATTCACCAGTCAAAGATATGCTACTGGGAGTTTATTATGCAGATATGCAGGTCGGTATAACGACCTGTATTTGTGCCTAATTCTATGTCTAGACTTTAGAGTACATAGAAACACAATTGTTTTGGAAAGACTTCTTTGAATTTCTAAACCATAAACAGCGGTGATGATGAATATAAAACCGGTAAACGATAAGAATTAAGAGAAATGAATATTTATACTAATATAATAAAGAGAAAGAGCGAATTTTGTGAGCTTGTGTATCTATATGTGGTGTGGAGGGTTATCCCTGGAACTACTGTATGATTGTAGATGGTTGACCTCAATGAAGATTACAAATGTTTAGGAGGAATGTTAATGCCATTCAGGTGTATAAAAAATTACCTAATTCACTGAAACTTCCCATTCCCATGTTCAAGAAAAAGCTGACAAGTTGGCTATTAGAAAATTGCTTTTATGACATTGGCGAAAATATGGAATATTGTAAAAATCCAAGATGACATAGACTTAACTTTGACATTTTAAAGTAACGATTACCTAATTACAATAATACTAGTTCACATTGGACTTATTGTAAATCACAAATCTTTAAATTAATTGACTGACAATTGAATATTTGTAAACCATATACTTTGTGGTAGAATGTATAGAACTAACTAAAATATTTTAACACCATAGTAGTAAACTACATTCTTACAAAAAAATAAAAATTTTAAATTCTGATCCGATTCCAAATTCTTTCACTAATGGGAAGAAACAGTATCGCCGAGTATATTTTAAGTTGGGATATATTTTATTTTGAAAAAATATTTTGAAATGTAACATGGACCAAGTTGCGGGAAGAAGCTAGTGTTAGATATAACGCCTTATAGGGAAAGAAAGTGCCTCGCATATAAATGCTGATCACTGGCCATTTTGAATATTAATAATGTAACGACTTTTGCAAGAACAGTGCAGATTTTAAGTGTCACAAATGAAATGACGCAACAAGTTGTGAAGACAAATTGGATGAAATTTGATCATGTCTTAATGGATAGTTGTAGTTTCAATGGAAACTCATTTCATAAATGGTATATTGTGTTAAAATAAAACCAAGTTCACACATCAAATCACAACATTAGCATCAAATTACAATCTAATCCAGACAAGCAATCGCTCAGCAAGTTGCACAAAAAACACTATTATACATTAATTCAATAATGGATACAGTAAAGATGATCAAAGATACGCACATGATTTTCTTGATGTGGGCACAAAAGTGAAAATGATGATCTCTCACTACGATTAACACACAATGTTCGCGCACAATAAAAAATATCATAAATACTTCCCACACAAAAAGTTCAATCCGTTGAGTAACACCCGGCGATCACGCGCCACATCATAACGTGCTTATTTTCACCTAATTTAAGCTTAAATACCTTGACCGACTTCTTTAAGGACCCACTAATATGAACAACTTTAGTTTTAGTAGGACGGTAATTAAAACTACCCACAATGTTAACAAACCGAACCTGTAATTGGGACACCGCTCATAAAACTGTCCGTCAAAATAATATATGCCGTAACATTATTCAGGTAGAGGCGGAAGTGGCGTGCATAATTTTGACAGATCGGCACAGTTACAGTGTTGAACAAAATTGGGCAGCCCGTACGCGTCACCGAACGACCGATATACTGCGGGGAGAAGGTTCGTCGACCCGCGTCGTCAACACTTCGCGGCCTGACGGAGGCAACAACACACATGACAATATAAAACAACCACGACTGACATATGTCGACAATAGAACAAACGCTTGGCGTCCTTCCAGTCTCTAATTTAGACTAGGTGACCTAAACTCAAGTAAAAAGCCTGCAGCTCTTAGCACCATAAAGTCCTGCTATTAATCAAGACAGTTATTGCGAACGAAGGCTAATATATGAGATGAGTGGACGTGGACGCGCTCGTATTATGTTTTATTGGTTCAGTCAGAACCAGTTCATGTTGGACGATATAGTGCTTGGGCAATACTTGTCTCACTCGCCGGTAAAATATGTAGTCTTGAGTTGAACAAACATGAGACTGTGATGTTGCATCCAACTACAAATATTCTCTGATCGTTACAAGCAAGAATTTCCATTTTACACGACGATACAAAAGTTGATTAAAAGAAGACACTTCAACCGAATTGAACCATTATTTTCACAAACGTAATATTTACGTAACGATGAGAACAATAGAAATGCAACCATTTTTACCATCTCTTGTACAGACCATCGAAACAATGACTACAGAATCACGGGATCGGTCACTTGCCTTTCAAAATAAGATAATTTATTTATAACAATAGCACGAAATCGCCTGACTCTAATCGTTTAGTACTAAGTTACGTGTTCATATGCAAATGTATGGAGGTGCAAAAACCCGACGCATGACGGCAAAGTAGTAAAAGTGTAACAATTTAATTACAAATGATTGGTAATCATTTAATCGATCGATTTACGTTCCAGTGAATTAACATGGAATAGTTTTTGTGGAGTTATATGCATGAAAGAAATAAATGAAGAATCTCAAGCCACGATGATTTTTCTCGTTGTTATAATGTCTCGATTCCTGATCGATGCGATATGGCGAGAGGCTGTAAGATATATTTAGCTTTGATTCCGTCGAACAGGAAATCGTGGGTAGATGGAACATTGACAATGATTGAAGAGTCGAAGCCAATACCTCTGTAAAAAACGTGATAATAATTTACTGATATTACTAAATATAAATGCTGATATTAGAGCCGTATCACTTTAATTACTTTCGACCAACGTTAGTTGTAAAACACAGGAACGTATGGCTTCGATTGATTATCTGACTGTGTTCAATCAAATATGATGACATTTTATATCTCTGACGAACGTGATATAATTTCCTTTTAGGTGATGAAAATTCTCCAAAAGAAATGTTTGTTCGAAACATTTGCCTCTGTTGCTTATGAAAACAGAGACCATCGCTCGTAGTGTAGACATTGCATTTGCACCTATTTAAATCTCCGAATATAATTATTACAGTAGAGATTCTATATTTTGTAGCGAATAACAATAACACTCGACCAGAATAAAGGTGTTTCTGGGTTACCGTTGTTTCAAATGTTTATCGGCCTTTTCAAATGCCGACTGAAGTAAACTGGTTCACAGTCATATTGCTTGAATATACCTTTCCCTTTATCGACTCTTAAAGAACTAAAACTAAAAGGAATTTAATAGAGTAGAAAGTATTTTAAGAGACTTGTTGAATCGTTCTACGTGTATATATAAGTAGAGATGGTGTTGATTTTCTCTAAAAATGCTGTAAGTAAAAAATTTGATTGCGAAAAGTTATCAGTTAACTTTTATATGTTTGGGATTGGGATGATTTTAGAATAGATCTATGTCATAATGCATTTTTATTATGATTGAAATGTTGTGTACTTCAAGGTGATTGTCACCACTATTGCCAAAAGTCATTGTTACTGCGAAGGTCGATTTCTGGATTAAGTGAGTTACATCAACAGTGAACAAACTCGATCACTTACAAAAGAATTTGTCGGGTTTCACTTGACTAGCACAGAAACCGTCGCTGTATCGATCACAAGGACATGCTATACAACCACAAATGTTTGTCTCTTTTGTATTTAGTAAGTGGATTATTGTGGATGCCGTAAGCGGCTACAATAGGATTATTATAAGGTCAATAGGCTTCAGTTTATCTACCTATATCCTGATTTTTTCAATTCATCGGCTTTCCTCTACTGTCTACAACATCATCATTGCAGTCAAAAGACCAGGGAAGTTGGACATAGCTGCTTCCTCAAATGTATCACCACAACGACTAGCCCTTTCGCCTCCCCATTTCAGCAGATTCCCGCGACCTTCACCAGGTGGTCGGGCCACCTATAACCATCGACTCCCCTTCATATTAGTCCCCAAGAACCGAGAGCGTCCGTTGTGGCGATTTGTGACAAATTCTTCAAAAGGGCGTCGGAAAGGTCATAATCATACGTTATATTATAACAGCTCATAAAATTCCACTTGACTCCCAGTAATCGCTACTACGAAAGGTCAAAGGCCAATGGCCAGAAGCCATATGTTTCACGACGCTCTTTGCAGACTGATTGGCGATCGCAAAAGGTTGTTATTAGCAAACAGGAAGACTCTACTGACCATCATATTATTTACCATTAAATTGCATTAAATGTATTTCCGGCGGCCCCTATCAAACCCGCCAAGACCTTGTGACTGGCTAATATTTTTCCACGGCATAAGCTAAAGAGAACGTGGACGCAAGGCAACTCCTTCTCTAGTGTCGAAGAGAGAAGAAGTTGTCTTGCGTTCGCCGTAGCATTGTTTTTGTTTCAATATTTCAGTTGGATTCAAGACCATTATTCGGTACATGATTTCATCAAGTGTATTCTTTTCAATCCTACAGACCCACGCAAGATCAACAGCGTGAAGATTGAACAATAATAAAGTACTTGTATGACTTAGCAAAACCATTTGTATGTAAATCAAGCGTGTATTGAGTGTGTAAAATCGTTGTTTAATTGTATTTGCAGCACGCCTTATTGATTGGTCCTTGGAGGCGTGACATCAATTTTATCACGCTGGCCATAAGGAAAAGAACTTATAGCTATAGATTTAGTCTAGTAGTTCTGAGATAACCTGAATAGTATAGTGTAAAGGCAGAGCAAGCAATGATTACCTACTGATTTTGCGACTCACGGAACTTGCTGCTTCGTTCCTTAGCACGAATTAATGATGAATAACCTAAAGGAAAACTTCTAGTGCCTTGAGGCGAAGAAAGACGAACAAGACGTCCGAATCAACAGCAACTGACAGTGTGGCATTTCAGGGAATGGTGGTAATGTTTTTTGCACGTTTATTCTAAATTATATTGTTATGTTAATTCTAAATTCTAAACTAAATTATATTATAAAAATACATATTTAAAATCAGCCAAACAGGGCATTTCAAGCATAGGACGACCTACTATTGCCTGTTTAAGGGATTGTTCAGGTGCGAGACAGAACGATAGAGGCAAAATTTTGAACATTTGTACCGAATTTTATAGAAATCTTTACAGTGAGAAACCGACTCTCCAACCTAACACAATAATGTATTCGTCCTCCGATCACATTCCACCATTTACAGGTTGGGAAGTCCACAAGGCTACGGAGCATGAAATACAGCAAGAGCCCAGGCGACGATAGCGTAACGACGGAAGCCTTTAAAATAGGAGAGGCGGTTCTTCTTCCACATATTACGAACTTTTTCAACAGCATTTTAAACAATATTGCCACTCATTGATTATTCTCTATCCCATAAAAGGGTGACAAAACAGACATAAATAATTACCGCCCTATCAGTCTGGTTACGAACCTGTACAAAGCCTTTATTAAAGTAATCGAGGACCGAATAGCAGGATCACTCGACAAACAACAGACCGAACAGGCCGGGTTTCGACCACCTTCACTCCATCAACCAGATCATCGAGAAACACTCAGAATGAAGGGCGATCTATCTTTGTCCCTTAAGAGAAGACTCATTGACGTGTGCATACTTCCCATCCTCATATATGGTTCTCAAACATGGTCTTTGACTGATCGTCAGAGGTCCACGCTCGAGGTTTTCCAGAGGGCTATGGAACGGATTATTCTGGGTATCAAACTTGTTGGCGATTCTTAGAGGTGTTATTAAATAAAATAGCAGACTATAGTAGAGGTATGGTTCGTATAATATGAACATAAGGACGCGCGAACTTTTTTGTGGTAGTGAAGGCAGTGCAGGCCAGCGTCGATCGGCACCTCGTCCCCCGCTCCCCGCACGCTGCTGCCCCGCTCCCGTAGTCGCAGTGGCGGGCAGCCGCTACGTTTTGTCTCCAACAAACTAACAGACCGGGATAGGAATACGACCATCCGTTCCATCACAAAGATAACTGATGTCACTTGGAAAGCTGCCACGCTAAAATAGAATTGGGCTGGACATATCTGCCGCATGTAAAACGATCAATGGGTCCCTCTTGACGTGAGTGACATCGTGGCAGGCCCAGACGGAAATGGCGGGATGAGGTAGACTCCTTCGACAAGAACTGGTACTTAGCAGCTTTAAACAGAGAGAAGTGGAAAGAGAGTAGGGAGGCCTTTTCCCTGCAGTGGGACGCCACAGGCTATCAATGAATTCTAAATAGTCAATTGCCTAGCTCACCGCGCGTGCCATTTCATAAACTATTATAAAATTACTTACTATGAACAGCTAAGTATTATGTAAACAAAAGCTGTTTCCATACAATTTCGGCCTACGAATCGTGTAAACAAGAAGATGAGTCATTCAATAATATTTGAAGCCGTGTCGTGCTAAAACCGATATACTATACAAATGTCATACATTAAGTCCGTACTTTATGTCTTCATCAAAATGCGAGATTTCTATCAAAGATTTCTCACGTGTTTTCGTGCATAGTGAAGCCACCTTATTTTCCTCTGTGGTAGTGGTAAGAGGTTGTCATGAAAATTACAGATTTGGACAGCCGTTATTGTGTGACTGTTGTCTGCTTTCTTAAGAAACCAAAGTCAAATCACAACGAGTTTTGATTGGCTAACACTTCGTCAGAAGGCGTCACGACAAGACACAACACAGTAATATGAATCCGGCTTTAGCTTTTCTCTACTAAGACTTGCGAGTACCATAGCACCTTCATAAAAAGTTGGGTTTCACACATCGTTTGGAGATACGCGTTCAAAGTGTCTTGGTTTATTCCTTGGCGTTCTATCAACCAATAATGGCGTGTATAATTTTATCATGCGATGTTTTCTACCTCAATTTTTCATAATTAACGATTTGCGGTTAACTTTTGCATTGCTCGCTGCATTATTACTTCTTGTTTAACTTAATTTGCTTGAATTATGTTCGAGTGATAATAAGTATTTGTGGTAAAGGAAACTACGTAGGTGCGTGTTTTGGGAAAAAAACTTTAGCTAATATTTAGCTTGGTTCTATGGGCAGCCAGAGGCTCTCCGTTTCGATTTAAAACTAGCTGACCCAACAGACGTTATCCTGTCCATATTTTAATCATTCATACAATATTGCCATTGAAAAATCACTTTCATTTTTCCCGAATTTTACTATTTTCCCGGCAAGTTTTCAAATTTTTGTTTCCGGAAGACCTTGATTCGGACTATGTACAGACGCCAGCACATCGACCTACTACAATCTGTCAAATTTCTTTAATAGATTTTAAAACTTTACTTCTAAAGTATAAGGTTCAAAGTTGAATGGGAAAATTTGACAGTTTCGGGTAGGTTGACGTGCTGGCGTCTGTACTACGAACATTTTAAAACAAGAATATTGCCAAATCGGTCTAACCGTTTTAAAGTGATGCGCTTAACAACGACCAGCTTTTTTTTTGGATTATATAGATATCTATTAAGTATATGTAAGTCTTGAACTGTTTTTTTTTACTTCATCTGGATTTCAGGCCTAACTAGCGAGTGTGGAACTAAGCTGGGATTAGGACTAACGACGGTTGTATGTCTTCTATCAATACCAACACAATAGCCACTTAAGCGGTTGTTTAATCGTTAAGTCCATACGTTGTGGCGTGGCTTCAGCTGAATTATGACGTATGATATGATCGCCCCTTGTGTTCCTGGTATGCAGGTTGATTAAACATACATTTGAGCAGGGAAAAGAGCAAGAAATATATGGCATTATGCCTTTATTCTCCGAAGAGTCAGCCAGTAATGTTGCATTGTGCATATTCTTGTTTATCTTGATGACATGAATTAAGGTCCATATAATAACAATGCTACCCTGCAATTGTATGATCTTTCTTACACTTCAGGGCCTGTTAGTCTCTTTAATAAGGAACAGGGAAAACCGCTAAGAATACTATCTGTAACAAGGAAACAGGAAACTCAAGGCGTATAAGGAATTTGCAAAAAGAAAAACCAAACTACCAGAGAATCAAGTAATTGATATTACACTCGCGTAAATAATATCCAAAGTAACTGGGATTATAGCTGATGGTAGGTACTCTCCAGCCACTAAACGGCGAGCGGTCGGGGCGCTTAAAATAAAGAAAAAATGGGTAGTAACCTTTTAAAATCGCAAACGTTTCGCCTCCCTGTGCCTAACCTAACCTAACCTTAGTAGCAGATGGTCCGAATTCTGGACCTAAAATTCCAAGCGCCATAACATCACATCACGCACCTTTATTCCCGAGAGTAGGCAGAAGTGCAGTACCTTACCTACTATGCAGGGCGTATAAGAAAGGTGTATTCCACATACATTAGGGTCGACCAGGTATTGAAGTTTTGTATTGGACGACTGATGATTTTTTTCGCGATCACGATGATTCTGATACATACATATTTTGCGATCTTTGATAAAGTCCTTTGTAATAAGCGGTGAGCCTAGTCATTTACAGGGCACAAATCCAGACTCCGGGTTGCTACTGAGAATTTCTTAATAGAAAACCCGAAAAACCATTTCGAGGATGGCAGATGGCACCCAGAACCCCACGCTGAGCAGCTGCGCTTGCAGTCATTAGATTAAAACAGTCCAGTCAGTTCCAACCACCACACATAAATGTACATACATAAACTCACGCCTTCTTCCAATGGGAGTGTGGAAAAAGACGCCACCTGCACGCGTAGCATGACAACCATAGAAACGGGTTTTCTACGGGTTTTGTCGACGGAAGAATAGACAAAATTACAGATTGTGATTGTTTATCTGTCATTTTGTCTATTCTTCCGTCGACAAAACACGTATCTATTGTGGTCATCCAGAGAGACCGGTGTAAACGTAAGTAGTTTTATTTTTACACTTTTATACATCTACATAATTATCGTTATTGGGTATTATATATTTCTGTTTTATTGTTGCAGAGAAAAACAGTTGTTCAAAGAACTGGTAGACCTCGACGTATAAACACATTGCAGCGTCAAACCATGATAAGGCAGTATGAAGAAAATGGATTTCTGCCGACAAACCACTACGCTGGTTAATTTGACACAAGTGTTGACACTGTCCGTCCGTCGTGCTCTTCACAGTGAAGGGCTGCATTATCGGAGGCATGCTGTGAAATCCTTGCTCACGGAAAACCATAAAAGGGCAAGATTACTGTTCGCTTTGGATCACATAAACTTCGATTGGAGTAATGTCATCTTTACACATGAAAAAACTTTTAAGTCTAGTGAACACGGACGCTTATGTTTGTGGCGTCGAAATAATACGCGATACACAAGTATAGTCACATAGTGCCCAATATGCAATCTGATCATATAACAGTGAACATGTGGGGATGGATGAGTGCAGCCGATCCGGGAGAACTAGTCAAGACTACCGAGTCGAGCAAATAGTTCAAATGATATAGAAGTTCTGGAGGAGTACCGTTCGAAATGTGTATCCAAGAGAAGAATTACCACAGATAAAATTTGTGCAGGATAATTTGTCCGATACACCGTTCGCACAGTGTACAGGCGTGGTTACGTCAGCATAATGACATTTGCGTTATTCCTTGGCCTGCTAGATCACCAGATTTAAATCCCATTGATAATTTATGGGGTGTTATCGGTCAATGGTGGAATAATCAAAATGAGCGTACTCCAGATGCGTTAGAGGCTCATTGTTTAGAAATATGGGAGAGCATTCGAGGTTCAGATTTATGTAAAAATTTAATTCGTTCCCGCATGCAAGCTGATCTCGGAATGGTGGTTACACGAGCTATTAATATTTATTTTTTGCTAACGTATTTTTTCCCACTGCTGGGCAAAGGTCTCCCCCATACTTTTCCAGTCTTCCAAAATAATTATACTTAATAAATATTATTTTACTTAGTACTTATTATTTATATTAACTGGAGACCTGGATATGTGTGTATAACCTATGACGTATTTTTAATAACTTAAAAAGTTATGAACACTTCAAGTTCAAATACAACATAATTTTTAGTTTTTTATGTTGACCCTTTTGATATGTTTGTGCAATTTTGTAGTTTTTAGCCTACCTATTTAATCCATTTAATCAGTTTGACCTTTGGATAAAATAATCTGGTCTCCTGTTTGTCAATAAGAAGCTATGACATAATACTATAATGTTCTACGATAATTAATAAACTGACTGTTAAACTATAATTAACTATAAGAAATAAACCTCTATATTTTTTTAATAGTGCCTTTTTTTTGGCGAGCGTGTTTACCTGCGACGACTGTTCTTTGTTCCTATTGCTAAGTAACTACCAACTCGAATATTAGTCGAGTACCCACTCGTTAGCTTAATGAATAAATTCCCAAGCAGCAAAATGTGGTCTAGTAATTGTCCTGGAACCACCATTTTATTAGGACTATAAAGGAATAGTAAGCCATTATAACCACGGAAAAGGGCCCAATTTATAGGCGTATTTTACCTAATTAAATATCTATAGTAGACTTCGTGAACAACACTTTGACCAATAACAACCTTATAGTTGGACTACGTAGAACTATTTGCTCCCGCGAAGCTAACTATCAGCGCTTAATGGAACCAAATACGACAATAACGTACACAGTGAATCTCTTACAAGCTCATACAAAGTGTTGTGAATTAATGAAAGTTTCTGCGCACATTTGTTAAGGTTAATATTGATAAAGGTAAGTTATTCATCCATTTCTTATGAAAAATATTATCTAGGATATCAATTATGAGTAGAGTGTTAGTTAACAATAAGTTATGCATGCATGGCGCACGTATATTTTCGGTGAAGTACAATAAGTTTTTTATCAAAAATTTTATACGCCCCTTGAAATTAGCGTTTTCATTAAGTTGAATTTTAAAATAATGTTGGTTCCAGTAAGACATACAACGAAAAGTCGCCATTTTGACAAAGTTGGTTTTCCCAAATACATTAAAAAACCATTATAGGCGTATCTTGTCCAACAATGGTAAATATCAGAACTATTGTTTGGCCATATTGTTCGGAATTAGAGTTCCGCAAATCTTTCTATAACCGGACGGTTATTTTATATTGCTATTAGGTACTTAAGTCTTATCTTAATGTTTTTGTTTAGGTGTCAGCATTGAAAATGATAATGTTTCTGGACGTCGATCGCTTTTTGACTAAAAGGGATTTTCGACCTTTAAAAACCTTAAGGTGGCCTTGGAACGAAACACACTTCTTGTTGTCTCACAAATGTCGTGGTTGTAACCATAAAGATTTAAAAAATCTTGCAAGACGGCCACGACACTTCGTTCTGAATAAAGAACACTTATGATCATTGTTACAAGAAGATAATTTCTGGTGTGAAAAATGCTGCTTCTACTCAGTTTATGACCACTTCACCAGTGACGAATGTGAACTTGGTTATTTATTCAATCGTACCTAATTTATGTCAGTTTAGGTTTAATTTCTCTGATTTCTCTTTACCTATCCGTCATTGATTTATACGTTATTATATAAATATAAAGCACAGAGTTGGCCAAAACGGATATTTAAAGCTTTTGAATACAGGCAATCCATCAATATTTATATTTAAAGAAATCTCTTCGGGTGGAATGGGAAGTTTTTGAAAAATGTCTTTTTAACATTTGATAAGGCCATAGAGAATATTGACATATCAATATTCTCCAGGTGCTGAATTTGTAATATCCAGATTTTCTTTATTAGTGTCAAGAAGTGTACGGGCATCCTTAGGCAGGACATCTTCAATCTTCTTATTCAAAATTTCTAATAAATAATTTAATGCCGCATGTCGTATATTATATTCTACAGCCCATTTTCTAAGATCACTATGTAGATGAAAATTGGAATAGTCTTTAATATCGCTTTCATCTTCTTGCACAGGTTGCTCACGAATACAATCTTCTAAATCTAAATCGATTTTTATCAATAAATCGTCGTTTTGGGCAGAATTATTAATATAAACATTTTGATTAAAATTTTCACAGTAACTATTTTGTACGGAACCTTCTCTATTTCAACGATTCGTTCTTCGCCAGATACAAAGCTAGAACCCGACACCTGAATTATTTGTTTATAGGTTTTCTGAACTTTTCGTTTGTAATAACCACTTCTTTTTAGCCGTTTCCATTTATATAGATCCATTTTTGAAAGGAATAAAAACGAATACGACGTAACAAAATTAAAATGTCCGTACTGAGACTATAACAGCATTTGCAAGACCATTTTAAACCAATGTATTCTTGTACCGGACACCACGGATATAGTTTTGGATACTAAGTATATTATATTAAACCTTTATAATCGTGTTAAGATTATAACAATATTGGTTTATACCACTATAAAACTGCTCCATTTTACTTATAATTGTTCTGTAAAGTGAATTTATAAACCCTTATAAAACCAAGTAATAAATGCAAAATAGTTTCCAGCACTTTAGTTCTGTTTATTACTCTTATTGGCGTACTTTACTCATAGTAGTTCTATAATGCTTCTTGTTAGCAGTTATAAGTATAGCTTACCAGTTTATCTACTCTTGAGTGCATTTAGACCCTCGCGATACTTTTATAGGTCACCCAAGCTTATATTGCACCATTAATTTCGACTTATAAGTAATTATAAGTTAATGTATAAGATCAGATGTACTATAAGGCCCAACTAGCTCCATGATTGCTATTACAAGCGTGGCAGCAAATACTAGAACCGTTAAGAGAACATTATAAGTGCTGGAGGCCTATAACATCTTCACTATAGGATAAATTTGCTGCTTGGGTTCCTATCAGTTTATTTTGTTATGTTTATCATTTAAGCTACCTATGCTAGTAAATGTAATGCTGCACTAAAGCTTACATAAATAATTTAGATAAATGTATTAGCTGTGTAATACGTTTCGTAAATTAATCATAGTTGTGAAAAAACCAACGCCATCTAGTTTGATTTTCGAAAACTTGAACTCAAACGTTCACTGGAAAATAGACCACTAAGGGTATTCATTCATGAAATTTTGCAGGTGTATATTTATGGTGGTTGGAACTGACTGGACAGTTTTAATCTAATGGCTGCAAACGCAGCTGCTCAGCGTGAGATTCTGGGTGCCATCTGCCATCCTCGAAATGGTTTTTCGGGTTTTCTATTAAGAAATTCTCAGTAGCAACCCGGAGTCTGGATTTTTGCGCAGTAAATGGCTAGGCTCACCCCTTATTACAAAGGACTTAATCAAAGCTGGCAAAATTCTCTTATATCAAGTACCAAGCCACTTAATCTCGTATGCATCATTACCTATACGCGTAAGATTAGGCGTTGGCGTATGATAAGTGACTCAGAATACCATTGACCTCATCAAAAATGTTATATGAAGCTTTCTATTGAGACAAACGACTTCGCAGCGACAAATTGACAACGCAAATTAGATACGAAAGAGATTGATAGTTTTTAGACACAGAACTGCAAAATTACCAATATTTGCATGAATGTAAATGAGATACTTAGTTGTGATTGTGAAATATGCGTGCAAATCTATGCAAATGTATTAATGTTTAGGCAATTAAATATTCATGAAGATTTGGAAATATGTAAGCGTGGGTACTGTGGTCTGAAACACTGGTTTCGACCTAGGAGACACAATAAGCAGTATTTATTCATTAAGACCATGCATTCTGAAAGTGGACAAAACCTCGCAAATAGATGTCAAATATTTCGCTATTTTGATTAATTTGGCAGTTATTCTGTATGAAAATATGAAATATGGCTAACTTAACATAACTTATATCCAACTTTTAGAATGAACAATAATGCGGTTAAAGATGGGATGGGGTCGATAGGTACGACATCATCATATTAGGTTGGGGAAAGTCTTTTCGCGTTATAGTATGTATGAACTTGTAATAAAATCTCTTTGGCTATACGATTTGTATCTGGCTGGTTTTGATAGCATTGAAAGATTAAATTTTAAAGAACATAAGTAATTCCAAATTCAAATTAGGAAAATGTGTGATTTTCATTTGTTTTTCGTACCGTCAAGTAGAGTGAATCTAATGAAGAAATTCGATACATTTTAAAATTTTACTACAAAAACGGTAAAAATACAACGCAAGCCGCAAAAAAAAATTGCGATGTTTATGGACCTAGTGCAGTGTCTGTGAGGGTAGCACAAATTTGGTTTAAGCGTTTTCAATCCGGAAATTTTGATGTCAAAGATGCACGTCGCTCTGGTCGCCCTATTACGGATAAAATGGATGCCATTTTTGAGAAAGTGGAGCAAGATAGGCACATCAGTAGTTACGACGTAGCTGAAGAACTGGGAATTGACCACAAAACAGTTCTGTCGCATTTGAAAAAAACTGGGTACACAAAAAAGCTCGATATTTGGGTACCTCACGAGCTCACTGAAAGAAACCTAATGAACCGTGTACTCATTTGTGATTCTTTATTACGACGTAATGAAACCGAACCATTTTTGAAGATCCTGATAACTAGTGATGAAAAGTGGATCACGTACGATAAGAACGTGCGAAAAAGGTCGTGGTCAAAGGCCGGTCAGGCTTCACAGACTGTGGCGAAACCCAGGTTAACTCGCAACAAGGTGATGCTGCTGTGTGTGGTGGGATTGGAAGGGCATTATTCATTATGAGCTGTTACCACCAGGCAGGACCATCGATTCTGAACTCTACTGCGAACAACTGATGAAATTAAAGCAAGAAGTTGAGAGAAAGCGGCCGGAATTAATCAACAGAAGGGGTGTGGTTTTTCATCATGATAACGCTAGACCTCACACATCTTTAGCCACTCAGCAAAAATTAAGAGAGTTTGGCTGGGAGGTGTTAATGCATCCACCGTATAGTCCTGACCTTGCACCTTCAGATTTCCACCTGTTTCGGTCTCTTCAGAATTCCTTAGGCAGTGTCAGGTTAACATCACGAGAAGACTGCCAAAACCACTTGTCGTGGTATTTTGATCAAAAGTCCCAAAATTTCTATAGCAATGGGATCATGTCCCTACCTACAAGATGGCAAAAAGTTATCGAACAAAATGGTACCTACATACTTTAGTTAAATGTAAATAAACTATATTAAAAAATGTTTTGAATTTTCTTAAAAAATGCGAAGCAACTTTTTCCCCAACCTATTAAATCTTTCACAAATATATTGTGTGAAAGACGGTATGTTGAGTAAGAAAGTGTACTCTGAGATGACGGCTCAAATAAGAGATGTAGGGAAGAAAAGGACGTGAATCGCAGACACAAAATAAATTGGGACAGAGCAGGAGGATAAGATAGAATTGCTGTTAGTTAAGTGTTTTCAGCTATTGAATGTAAGTAAAAGAACCTTTACCACAGAGTAGTACAGAAGGCGCACTCCGCATTTTATTTACGAAGCTACAAGTACGACGATAGTCAGAAGATAATAAGAGTTACGCGATGAAAGAGAGGCAACTTCCAGGTTATAATATAACTGTAGGTAGGTAATGAATGCACTTTATAGTGTCGTAGCAGGGGTTACTTTTTTATTTACTTACTTAAATTATTTTGCGGAGTGAATTTTATGTACTATTCTGTGCCTTTACGCGCAAGGGCAAAGCTGTTGCAACATAGTAAATGCCTCTCAATACAAAAATGGTCATTGAAAACAAGATAGGCGACCCAAATGTTTCCAGGTCAAGTTTAAGTCGAACATGTATTCCGAAACATTTGTTGGCCATACAGCACTTCGTTTCCTTATTCATACAAAAAGAAGTTTAGGTACTCTGCAGAATAAAATGCTTGGTTTCAACTTTTCAAGGCTAGTCATTACAGTGAATATTAATATAATAATAATAAAAACGACAAGGAAGATGCTCAATAGATGAACAATATTAATCAGTGACCTTCAGAGTTGAAGAAATATAATAGACATACTCAATGCCAATTTAGTCTGTAGTCATGGAGCGAAACCTATGCATGTAATGCATAAAATAAAATAAAGTAGTTTATTTTTATTAAGGATGTTAGCACTTATAAAAAATCCATTTCATCATTATAAATTTAAGGTAAAAAGATTGAGGTGATATTTTGGAGATTCAGTTTTTGCTTTGATCCTGCCTCTAGGCATATTTACACCCATAAAGTCACGCCTTCTTCCAATGGGGCAGAAACTACAGAACGTTGCACCAGCTAATCCTTACATACCTACTCCTTTTGCTTCGTTTTCGTTTATATGTCTGGTCATAATACGTACGCCCCACGTATATCTGAAAAATCCCACTATAGGTAGGAAATGACTAAGAATCCTGGATAAGCCCAATAGAAAATATTCACAGAATTAAAAACTGTAGCAGAAAAAACAACAACAGTGTTGCCAAGCCCATTGTGAAACAGCTGATTTACTTAAAATTTCCTAGAATCCAGCAAGGAAACATGAAAACAAAAGAATGTTTACACTCATTTTTCCATAGACAAACTTGAGAGTGTTAAGTATTAAAAAAGACACTGACAGCTTAGCAAGTGTTGTTAACTTTTTACCTCAACTTTATGATTATATATTTTCTCTTATAAGTGCATGTGTACATAGTATGTATAAACTGAGTCTTACATTTTTGTAATTAGTATTACATAACATCACGCCTTGTTTCCGCAAGGGTTGGGCAGAGGTGTACCTGTAGTAGATACACCCACTTTTCGCCAGTTATGTTTAAGTCCCATGTAATAGGGGGCGAGCCTATTGCCATCAACCGGGCACAAATTCAGACTCCGGGCAGCTACTGAGAAATTCCAGATTGAAAAACAAGTCATATTTGTATTAAATTATTATTGTATTATTATTGTGTCATATTTGTATTATATATATATAATATTGGTATTATAACATCATAATTAAAGAAAATAAATAAATTCAATAATCTATAACTGTTTATCAGATGAACAGTCAATTACCTCTCAATTTAGCATAATAGTGATCTTTATTATGATCTTTACTGTCATTTCGTTAAGGTTGATAACCATTCTATGAGTTTCTGTCGGAGATAAAATAACTGAAAGGACTGTACCCAATCTGTTTTGCTTCTTTGTGCTCTTCAATTGACTCAGTTTGTGAGTCAGCTGCACTTTCGTCCTCATTAAATGCATGATATATGATTAGGGTTTATCTTTATGCTTGAGATATGAGATGTTAATTATGATAATGAATGTCTGCTTGTTTATGCCTGTATGTTCAATTACATTGCTACCATATGGCTAATCAGTTGAAAATTGACAAGGAAGATGCATTTGAAGATAGTTTGCACAATTTATGTGTATGCCTTAAAAGCAGATTAATTTATATACAGCCAGATTTTCAATAAAGTATAGAATTTTTCTAGATTCTATACTGTAAAATTAACCTTCTAATAAGTTCGAAAGTCATGCTAAATAATATAAACCTATGAGTAATGTTCAAACAAATAAAAGAACAGTACTTTTTATGTCATAAGTGCACATAAAAATACTTAACAGAAATGTATTGTATACAACCAATAGTATACAGTTATCTTTTTGTAGAGGATTTAAAGACCATAATTGAGTATGATTATGCATGCATGAATAGTTCAACAGTCTGTTCGGAATTATGGACACAGCTAGACAAAATTGCAAGCATTCTATAAGTCATTTTATAATTTTTTGTTCTTAGATGGTGACAATGGTTTTTCTTGCAATTTACGCTAGGAAGCGTATATATACTACATACATCTTGAGTTATGAGATACAATTAAAATATCATAAAAGATATGAAAATGCAAACAATGATAACAGATTCAAATTATGATACTTATCAGATTATTTTTTTACTATTAACACACTGATAACAATAATTTAGCGTCACTGACTTCAAGAAATTAAATATTATAATATCCCTTATCATACAGGTGGATTTCAAGATTATGAAATGCATAATAGGTAACTTACATAAGTGCTAGTGAAATTGTTATGTATTCTGTCAATGTGTTAATATTGTAGCAGTTCTAAGAATGTTGACATACTAATTTGGATATGTTAGCGTTGCATAGTTATTCCCTTTCGTAACTGTATAATTTTCATTCAGAAACATGTTTTGGTCATGTTAAATAGATTCGTCAGTTCCTTTGTTTAAAGGAAATGGTTACTTTAGCTGTAACAAATGAGGACATTATTTGTAAGTGGGATGATTCATACCTTTTCTTTTCAAAGGTAGTTTATTGAAACAATAAAAACTATGAGGCGGTGCTGTTTACATTTTAGTGTGAAGAGGAGAAAAGGTATTCACAAGTTTTTAAATAAATATCAGGGTAACCAGGAAAAAGAACACACATAAGGAATACAGAAAAAATAAAAAATAAAGCATCAAAATAAAATAAAAAGTTGGGGCACTCATGCCAAACATGTCATTGTACATACGACTTTTTTTTGTGATATTGTTTTTTTTTTGTTAATTTAATAAGATCATGGTCAAAAAATCTGCTACTTACTACTAGCAGAACGGTATCCAAGCATGGACCACAACAGACCTTAATAACCTAGATTCAAGAACAAAAAAGGACAAACTAAACAAACCTACATGGTTTATTTTATGTGAACACTGCTGGTAGCCTTCCGCCTTCCTACAGTCTGCGCAACTAATTAGCACCACAGCTTATCATAAAAGGAAACGTAAATATTCAAGGTAAGCAGCCATCGAAGTACTTGGAAAACATGCAGAAAAATTGAAGGTACTCACCAGTTGCCACTTGGACTTGCGCGTGGGGTCTGCGATAGTGATGAGCAGTCTGTGGATCATCTGCACCGTGCCCTCGTAGTAAACCAGCGCCGACTCATAGTTCCCCATCAGTGCCATCTCCCTCGCCAGCTTCGTGTTCTCGCAAATTTCGCCAACAGAAACTGCCATTATTGTCATTCCCGCTGCGTACATGTAACTTTTCCACAGTGAAAACTTTATGGTTCTTCGAGGAGACCACTTCGAAGATTACAATCGCGTGTGACATCCAATAATCCAAATGTAACACTTCGCATTTTCACAACATAACCCACACGTCTTTCATTGTATTTATGCTTTATTCACTTGACACATAGCAAATGTATGTTTACATGTGGTACAACTTATCTCATGATTTTGCTGAATTTATAAAAACTATGACCATATTTTTGTGACAAAACAAACCTATCAATTTCGTTCGACAGTTCACAATCACAATCGCAAGTCAACTGCCAACCTAAATTCAATCAACCAATGACGAACTCGAATAGTTAGTATCTGTGCGTTGGTATCTCCGAATAGTGAACTCGTTTTCTTTTTCAAACGTAAACTGTTACTAGTGCTGTTTTAAAATAATCGACTAATGTAGTGAAAAAAATAAAACAACGGCTTTTGCCCTTAGAGCATTTAACCTATGGAGACGGCAAGCAGCGAATCACTGAACATTTTTTTCTGCCACTTTCTGCGGGGGGCGAGGAAAACACATACAGCACACTACGAAAACTTGACATTCACGCACAGATACATGCTTCCTATCGCTACAAACGCACACGTAAAAATAATAACCACACAATAAAAAAGCACACACACGTAAACATATTTATGCGTATTTATGCATTTGTCTTACGACAACAAACACGAAGTGCTAGTGATGTGACACAAACAATGAGTGATTTTTCATTCTTATTGCATGAATGATTTCAATGATTGAACAAAATGTTAATTTGTTTTATTTTCTTGTACAGACGCCAGCACATCAAGCTACTACAATCTGTCAAATTTCTTCAGTAGATTTTTAACTTTATACCTAAAGTATAAGGTTCAAAGTTGATTAGGAAAATTATACAGTTTCGGGTAGCTTGACTGCTGGCGTCTGTTTATTTACCGGATTCCACAAATAAAAAAGAATACGCAATATGATTAAGGGGGATGCGCTAAGGTGGCCCGCGAAATTCAAATTTTCTTACGTTTTTTTGCAATTTGCAGGTCAGTGTCAGGTTGAATGTTGATCAAAATATGATTGGCGACCGTAACAAATATGGCTTTGTAGAATTCTAATCATTAGATTCAGCAATACAATTCCATAAGTTAGAATTGCTGTCAAATGTCATGATTTCATGAAAAAGTCATTATATGCAATAATTTGAACGTCAGGTAGCGTCAGGGTAGCCCGCGAAATTCAAATTTACTTACGTTTTTCGCAATTTGCAGGTCAGTATGAGGTTGTATGTTGATCTTAATGTGATTCGCGGCCGTATCAAATATTTATTTATAAAATTAAAAACATAACAATTATCAATAAAACTCTCTAAGTTCAAATTAATGCATTGAATTACTTTTTCATGAAATCATGACATTTGACAGTAACAGAAAAAAAAGTACATTATGGATAATGAACGATTTTCTAAGGAACGATTGTATTTACTTCTATAATCAAACTTTTTTTTTATTACTTAGTAATGACCTCAAGCTGGACCTAAGCCTTTCGTGTTCTATGCGTGTTTCGTATGTTATACGTATCAAAAATTAGGAAAGGGTAGAATATAAATAATAAAATTATATAACCAATCGAATAGACTTTTATTTATTTAATAACACTTATCCGTCAGATTTTTGTTTTAACTATTTGAGATGTTCCCTAGACGATGTGTTTGATATGTTAGATATGAAAACATGTGGGTATGGTTTCATAATATGTCTGAACGATGACGACTAGAGGAAATCACTGATTTTTAAAATGTACCAGTTTATTATACACATGTCGAACACATTTCTGTGGATCTACTTTTTTGGTTAAAAAGGATATACGAACATTTGTATACTTTTCCATAATCACATTCGCTAATTCTAAAGTATGGTTAACTGACCCGTTATCATAGGCATGATGAGCAATATTAGGAAAAAGTTCTTTTCCCACAAAATGTTTCAGTGTATTTGCAACAATAAATTGAGTGGTTATTTTTGAACTGAGTTGATTTTTATCGTTCAAATTCTTACGAATCTCTTTTTCGCATATTCGGCACAAGTCGATTACCGGTTGTGAAGCATATATCAGATACCCACGGCTCTTTTGGTATATGAGACTTTTTTTATTGACAGGCCCTAGCAGCCCTCTTATGCAAGTGGCACATTTCAAAGTTTTTAATGCAGTAAATGCCGAGAACCCTGCAATATATTCAATTACTTTCTCTCCAAAGGGTGAAATAAATATTTGACTTTCAATATCCTCTAAAATGTCTTCATTACTTAAGTTTATGTTTATCTGCGGTTGCAACTTATCTTCATCGCCGCGTATTATGACAGTCTTGTTAATTTTTTCAATAGCTGAGGTACAGTTCAGTATAGTATTTTTTTCTAGTGGAATGCAATTTGTGCCTGTAGATGTTGTTTGAAGTTCTGTATGTATTAATAATTTCTTGTATATGGCTTCGAATTGTCGTGCAGTGGGGTTGTCATTGTACCCACCATGGCTGCGAATGACGGAAAATAATATTTCGATGTGGTCCTGGCTAATTTTATGCAAAGGGACATATTTTAATTTATCATTTAGTACCAGGTCCTGAAACAAAACCTGAGTACTTTCTATACATATCAATATGCCTAGAAAGCCAGTATATCGTGGTGATTTTAATACGTTTTTTCGGACCATTAATATTTTGTCTTTTTGTTCAAGGTCAACATCTAATTACAAAAGCACTTGACGAGCCTCTTGAAGTCGGTCGAAAGCTGCTTGGTAGTTGTCTTTGCCAAGTGCTCTTTTGTACCCATAACTTTTTGTTCGCGAATCCAAGATATCAAATACGTCATTCATTAACTTTATAAAGTTCGCTGTAGCTTCAACATCCACAAATTCCGCAATTTTCAAAATGTTTTTGCAAAATAATAGCGAATCCGCAACACTTGCGCTAAATAGTTGAGTCGCCAGCTTAACATTCATTATTTTAGTTTTATAATAAATATGATTCGCTCGGAGTTTGTTTGCTAGATAGAATAATTCTTTTTCTTGTAGATCGTGCAATTTTTTAATATATTCAAATTAGATTTGGCCCTTCGATTCATTTATAAAATATTCATAATCTGAAAATGTATTTCTTATGAGTTTCAGCATGTGACAGGGATCGGCAAAAAATGAAACCTTTTGACCTGAGGAAGGGTCCAAAAAATAGGTCTGCAAATTATTCGGGTCTTGGAAACAACATCCCAACTCTTCTGCCATGGCGAGATTAGCTTTTACACCGTCACATGTCAGTGATTTGATTTCAACCCCAGTTTCGTGGACAAGTGCCAAAGCTTCTGAGACAAGACGTGATTTTTCTGCGGCTGTGGTGCCTTTTACCAAAAAATATCCAATGGGCACTCTAAATATTTTATTTATGCCCACAATTAAAAGAACAAGAGCGTCGGTTGCTTGGTCGGAGCTGTCAGAAATTGACTGCAATCCGTGGTTAACATAGCCAAAATATCTTTTTGTTCGAGGATCCCACTCTGGGTATAGCTTGATTTTCATTTCGTCAAAAACAAGAGCGCAATAAATTTTGTTCTTTTCCTGTTCAGCTCTAAGTTTTAAAGCAAACAAGCTCTCTTTCGTGAAACCAGGCTGTCCATCGATGTTGCTATACCACTTAGATAATGTCCTTGGATGAGGAAGACAAGTCTGAAATACTTTGCGTGCGTACTTATATGCCTTTGCCGAGTAGTAATGCAGAGTAAGTGCAAAAGATCTAAATTCTGATGAATATTTCGTCCTAGAGAGCTTATCACTTTTTTTCATCTGTCTTTTAAGAAGTTCCTTCTCCGTAACACCAATTTTGCTCAAGACTAGTTTATTTTCTTTGTCTATTAGTGATTTTTCTTCTAAACTGATAAGAAGTTCTTGTAGAGTATTGACTTTTTTCTTTAAGTATCGCGTTTTTGCTTGCAGTCTGCGAATTTTTTTATTTTTAAACTGCAACTGTTTGCGCAGTTTTCTTTTTCTTGGTCTCGAGCAGTTCACTGATAGATGTTGACGTTGTTGGGACGCATTGGCTGTGTGTAGTTGATGGCTGAGGGTTGGATAGGTTTACTGAAATGACGTTCACTAGGTGGCAGCACTGAGACGTCAGGTCCGGGCACCTTCTAGCTAAAGAGACAATCTATTTGTCTATGTGACAGTTTCAGAAAGTTTCAACCTTAATGCGCGATTCCACCAACATTGTGTTCAGAACATTTGTTCACAAATATTTTGTCTAGAAGTCCAACAGTGTTTAGGAGTATGAGGAACAGGGTGTAAAGTTCACTCATCCCCCATAGAAAAGGGAGGATCCTCCGACCAGACGGGTGTTGTGTCTGGTGGGCCGACTGCCCGACTGTTTTTTTTTTTAACTAGGGCATCTCGTAGCTCACCTCTGAGGTGATGACTACTTAACCGGTCAATCCTGCGGCTGCCTTAAGCTACTAACTTAAAGCCTCCAGCCAGGGGCAAAACTATTCTAAATTAAAACTAGGCGAACGATCGCTAAGGGCACCCCCTGTGGGGTACGGACCTCGGCTTAGGGCGTCGCTGGGGGGAGGACAGCAAGTTGGGACAGGCTGGATCAAAGATGATTCATTATTATTAATCGGGGAATTTAAGACTACATTTCTCAGCAAAACGCGGGCTGGCGCTTCTGCGAGCAAGGGTCGGTGGGGAGTATTATTTACTCGGGCGGGTCGCGATCGCGGAGGACCTCGGCGGCGAGGTCGGAATGCGGGTCGGTGTCTGTGTTTCTTGTGCACTGTACTTGTGGCCCTATTGCTCTCCTGGAGGAGGGTTATGGGGTCGTCTGGGTCGGTAAGGATTTGCCTTGGGCGGCGGGTCTGACTGATTCTACTCGTGACATAATTGGCGGCCTCGACAACCAGAGGGTTGCGATGTTTGGCGGCGGACTCAAAGAAACGCTTGGAATTGCGTTTGAGAAATTGGTGGATTGTGGGGATCTTTAGGTCGAGATGGAGGATCTCGTTCCTAACGTACCAGGGGGCACCGGTGATTTTCCGGAGAAATCTATTTTGGAGCGTTTGCATCCTATGAATATGACGGGGTTTTGCGTGTGCAAATACGGCTCCCGCATAGGTCATGATGGGACGAACGCACGCCGTGTACGTACGCAATTTGCACTTAAGTGACATTTTGCTACGTGCATTCAGGACAGAGTGGAGTCTACCGAGGACGAAAGCGGCTCGCGAGCGGACCTGCTTTATGTGCTCACTGAAGGTGAGATGCTGATCTAGGACGACACCTAGGTATTTGGCTCGCTTCTCCCAAGGGATAGGCTTGCCGAACATGGTGATGGGTCGGGGGGGTTTGAACCTTTTGCGCGGTTTCCTAAAGAGAATCGCTTGGCTTTTATCCGGGTTAACTTCGATCCTCCACTTTCTAAACCAGGTGCCGAGCATGTCGACTGAGGTCTGGAGAGTGTGGGCTATCGAGTCAGTGCTGGTTCCCTTGTAGTAAATGGCCGTATCGTCTGCGAACAGAGCCAACTGCGCCCTTTTACTCTTTGGGATATCGCTGGTGAAAAGCGTGAAGATTAGGGGGGAGAGCACAGAGCCTTGAGGGACTCCTGCGCGGATAGGACGAGGGGAGGATATCGCTCCTTCGATACGGTAGCGGAAGGTGCGGTTTGACAAAAAGTCCCGTAAGATGAGCACGAGACGGTCCGGCACACCGAGTTTGTAGAGCTTATATAATAAGCCGTTGTGCCAGACTTTGTCGAACGCTTTCGCTATATCGAAGAATATTGCACCGGTTATCAAGCCGCGCTGGAAGCCAGCGCATATGCTTTCAATAATCCGGTGGGCCTGATGCACGCTAGAGTGCTGGGTTCGGAATCCAAACTGTTCGTTGGGGATGAGGCCCTTGGTTTCGGCAAAATCTCTGAGGCGCTTATAAATAAGCCTCTCATAGACTTTGCCGAGTACCTTGAGCAAACTGATGGGGCGGTAACTCGACGGCTCGGTCTTGGGCTTGCCGGGCTTCGGTATGCCGATGACCGTGGCTTCTTTCCATGCTTGGGGAAAGATGTTATTGCTTAGGGCACCATTGAAGATGGTGGCCAATAGCATTATCAGGTGGGCAGGGAATAGCTGGATCACCCTATTGGTGATTCCATCTGAGCCGGGGGCTTTGCGGGTTTTCAGACCTTTGATGATGTCATGCACTTCGTCTGGAGTGACGGGAGGCAGAGGACTATCAGGGTCTTCAACGGGAGGGAGAGAGGATCTACGTTCGACCTCGGCGTCGACCTCTAGGAGGTGAGCTTGGTCTACCGGTTGGGAGCTAGGGGAGCATTGAGCTTCTAGACTGTCTGCTAGGCATTCAGCCTTTTCTAAGTCCTCGAACGCGATGGTCTTGTCGGGACGGGTCAGGGGGGGCATGGAGGCCACTTGCTGGGACTTGAGTTTCCTCTGAAGTTCCCAGAATGCCAGGTGGGTGGGCTCTAGTTCGCTGAGCATCTTGTCTCAGCCCGTGTCACGCAGCTCCTGTATGCGTGTCTTTACAGTTCTCTGTAAATAGCGCATATGGGCTTTGTTAGCGGAGCAGGGAAAATTGCTGTAGGCACGAACGGCCGCGTTCTTCTCAGTCAGCAGCGCGCGTACATCGTCCGGCAGGCTCCAGCGAGGGTCGCCCGACGCTGAAACCTCCCTAGAGCAGTCGCTCAGGACTGATTGTACGTGCTCCGTGAGTGAGTCGATCGCGGCCGTCGTGTCCGCGATAGAGTCGAATTTGTCGGGGATGGCGTCCAATTGGGGGGACGTGTTGGATTTCAGCTGGGTGCTTACTTTCTTCCAGTCCGTTACCCTTTTGGTGAGAGCGGGTTGAGAGGGGTCGGGGAGACCTATGCGGGGGGCCATTTTTATGACTACTAGGCGGTGGTCAGAGTTAAGCTCTTGCACCGTTTCTATGGATTCTAACCTTAGAGCGACGTTCTTAAGGAGCGCCACGTCTATGACGTCGGGGTTATGATGGGTAACGTGGGGAAAGTGAGTTGGGGTCATCGGGGCGATGACGTCAAAATTGAGAGAATTAGAGAGGTCGAACAGGTGTCGCCCTCTGGTACAGGTTCTGGAACTATTCCAGGCGGGATGCTTGGCATTGAAATCGCCCGCTAAGATAGCAGAGTCATTCATGCCGAGTAGGATAGAGAGGTCGTCTGAGAGGAGTTGAAAGTTCTCCGAAGTATTGAGGGGTGGGATGTAGACCGATACTAGTGAGATCGGCTGATGGCCGGTCATGCCTAAGCGGCAGATTGAGACTTCTAATCGTGAGAGGGGAGGAGGGTCTATTGGGATGCAATATAGATCCTTTTTATAGTAAATAAGGGTGCCGCCCAAGTGACATCGCGTCCTGTCATTGCGAACTATGCGATAGTTGGCAATTGACGGGTCGCGGTTGCATGGCTTGAGAAAAGACTCTTGGATAAGGAGGATGTCAATTTGATGGTCGCGAAGGAAAGTCGCGATCTCATCCCGTTGGCCTCTAATGCCATTGGCGTTGAAAAAACCTAACTTGAGGGATCGGGGTTTGAACCTAGTATTGATGGTGTTATACATTATGGGTTCTAGTAGGGGTGCTGAGGGAGGTCAGGGCTTGCGTGATCTCGGGATACGCATTGTAGATGGCCTGCAACCTGAAGAGGTCGCCAGCGGCCTGAGCGGCCAGGATTTCCTGGGCCATTTGGATAGCGCGAGGGGAGAGGAAGGCTATAAAAGTCGAACTTATAATGTTATAGGCCATGCTAGGGCCGACTGTGGGGGGGGCTGAGGTTGGGGGACGCGATGCTACTGGAGCAGGTGCGGGTTTGACGAGGGGCGCGGTGATGCGAATGCGGGGGTCCATGAGACGGGGGATGGTGGTGGTTTGGGGGGGGGGGGGTAGGGGCAATGGGTTGGGAGGGGGGTATGGGTTGAGAGGGGGGTATAGGTTGAGACGAGGGTACGGGTTGAGAGGGGCCTATGGGTTGAGAGGGGGCCAGGGCTGAGAAAGCTTGCTGGTGGTGGAGGTAATTCCACGGACTTGGCCTCTGAGGGCTTAGTCGCTGAGGCATCTGAGCTGAGGGTACTTTAAACCCTGAAGGAGCTTCCCTTTGCTGACGAGCGTCGAAACGTTTGGTCAGTTTGGGGGATGTGGATTTGGGGGCTTTTGGGCAGCCGCGGTAATTAGCCGGGTAGCCTACTTACCCGCAGAGGACACAGCTGGGTGGGTCGGGACATAGGGAGTGGTCCTTTGGCCGGGTGCACTCGGGAGTGCCGTGCTCGCCCAGGCACTTGACGCACCTGGGTTTTGAGTGGCAGTTCCGTTGCGAGTGGCCGTAAAGCTGGCACTGGTGGCATTGGCCAATAGCACCGCTTTTCCAGGGCTTCTCAATAGAGAAACCCACGAGGGAACATAGAGATTTTAACTGGAATATAGGGTGGTGACCCTCTACCGGGGAGCAAACAACGAGGATCATGTCGTATGCCTCACCGCGTTTGCCGCGGTGCATACGGTGGACCTCATCGACGGGGATCTTCTGCGACTGAAGGTCGGCTAGGATATCCGAAGGGGGGATTTCCTTCGGGATCCTTTTGATAACGACGCGGATCTGACGTTCTTCTGGGAGGGAGAACGAGTGGTATGACACTCGTCTCTCTCTCAGTAGCGTTGTAAAAGCCCTATAGTCGCGGGACGTAGGGACTGTAACTTTAATACCCTGCTGGGTGTTCCTGGCGCTGGTGTATGCGATCTTTTGATCGCAACACCATTTTGAGATATCCATGGCGGCGGTCGGCGAGTGAACTAGTTTTATATAACGTGCATGGTCATATGGCCAATCGACTTTGGCAGAGGGGTTTGCTTAGCTATGCCATCTCCATAGGTTAAATGCTCTAAGCTTTTGCCACATACAGTCAGACTGGTAGGTCTACAGGTTTAAGGCGTGGTCCGAATTTTGAAAATACGAGTAATAGATGTGTAAGAGAGAACAAAGATAAACTGATTCCAAAATTCAGTGATTCAGAAAGTGTCCGCGTTTAAAAATTCAGGATTTTTATATTTGAGTCCTATAATATGACTCAAATATAAAAATCCTGAATTACGAGAGAACGAGGAGGAGTTTGAGGCTACGATGGACCAAGATTTCCAGTACAATACTTCGAAATCTTGGTCCATCGTAACCTCAGAACAAAAAATCTGAGATCGTAACGATCATTGTATTGGTGCACAAGCAATACCAGAAATAATATTAAAACAAGAATTCCATCAGGAATTTCTTAGTAACAGAACGCCGCCGGGGCTTGACTCCGATGCCGTGAGAAATCGCGGCACAGCGGACAGAGCTCCGACGGGATCTCATGGCGTCATGGAGAGTGCGATTGTCGCAACCCCGTGCTGGGCACGCCACTATTACGGCGATAAGTCCCCTCTTTGAGGAGTGGCTAGAGAGGCGCCACGGCGTCCTCACCTTCCGCCTGACGCAGGTCTTAACAGGTACGGTTGTTAAAAAAAAAAAAGGCAGTACCCTCGCATCTCAGTTTTCTAATTCTTTATCATTTAGGTATTAACTGTTTAGACTTTCACTTGTCACCCCAGGTAGAAAACTCTTCCACGACAGCCCAGTTGGAATCGATGGTTATATCTGATGTTGATGACGCCGAAGTTCAAAGTATCATTCTAGCAGTTAAAGATGAATGTACTGTCAGTTGTGACGGAATCCCTTCCACAGTTATCAAGGCCACAAAACTCAAACTCAAATCATTTATTCCAAATAACCAATTACAGGTACTTTTGAATTGTCAAGGGGTCGGTCAGTCAGAAAGATGAAGCTAGTTGCCCATTCCAAAGCGTAGTAGGTTCCTATGGAGAAGAACGGGCAAGAAACTCCATGGACACACTTTTAAATTAGATTATTGTTACAAAACATTGGTTACATCATTCATGTTGAAATTATACATGTGAGAACAATGTAGTAAATCGTGCACGTTAAAGCGACCATATTAAAAATATAAAAACAAAACTAATTAAAATAAGCCATGGCAGCTAAGAGATGACCAGTCCCCACTGACAGCGCCCGTTCACGAACATGACGCATGGATCAGCATCATTTAGCTCAACCATTTTGAAGGGAACTTAATGATCCAACACACACGAATGACACACTCAAATGTCTCGCTGGTGGTGGACCAGCGAGACATTTGAGTGAGCATGACATACTCTCAGCCGCCAGGGCACATTCAAGTCAATGAAAGACGTACTCAGTAAATGGTAGATTTAAAGTAGGTAAACAGTGCTCACATATTTATGTGCAATGCAATTATATAATTATACTAAGAGATTGAATTTATACAATGTAAATATAGTTTTTCAATCTTCAGCAGCTCCAACAATATTTTCCAATGCTAATCAATTAGTTTATGCGCCCTTGTGGAGCTGGACCAGCGATGAGCCAAGCATTTTTGTCAGCGATGTAATCCCCCAACTTATAATATGCTTGGCAGCAAAGTGTGCGTTTTATGCAAGATTTAAATTTCGTTTCATTCAATTGGAGTATGTGGGGAGGTATTTTATTGTAACATTTTACACAGTACCCCATGAAAGATGAGTCTACTTTAGCCAGTCTGAAACCCGGTTGAACTAATTGGTCCCTATTTCTAGTCCCATAATTGTGTCTTACGTACATGATGTTCTCATAGATATATTGCCAAGGTACCGTCATAAGGACCATACCGGAAGATCTCTCACTGTATTATTATATAGCTAGCCGTGAAAACCTATAATTGGCTTCATGTTTCTTATTCCAGTGTCTTTATTGTATTTATGTAAAGCTGTTGGTTTTCCATGAGATAAATAAATAAATAAATAATGTTAATCTTTAAATAGTTCCCTCAGGGAATCGCGTAAGCGAAGGCCATATATTGCTCTGATGGCTCTTTTCTGCAGAATAAAAATCGATTCGATATCTGCAGCCCGTCCCCATAGTAAAATACCGTAAGACATGATACTATGAAAGTAACTGAAATAGACTAGCCTCGCGGTATCTACATCAGTCAATTGACGGATTTTTCTCACAGCATATGCTGCTGAACTTAGCCGTCCTGCAAGAGATGTTAAATGAGGACCCCATTGCAGCCTTGAGTCGAGCGTGTTCCCCAAGAAAACAGTTTTATCGACGAATTCTAGTTTCTCCCTATTCAATACTATTTCACAAACACTACTTTTAACATTCGGTAAAGCAAATCTTATGCATTTAGTTTTTTTCCCATTTAATACTAAATTGTTAGCAGTGAACCAATTTTGGACCTGCAGTAGGGCGTTATTTACGTCGTCAAGATTTGATGCACGTCTATTTATCTTAAAAATTAGGGAAGCATCGTCAGCAAATAACACCATTTGTGATTTGTTTTTTAATAAATGGGGTAGATCATTAATATATACTAAAAAGAGGAAAGGACCCAATATTGAGCCTTGTGGAACACCCATTTTTACTTTTAGACCGAGTGAATTGACACCGTTAATTTGAACTTGCTGTTGTCTATCATTTAAATAAGAGTTTACCAAACTGAGCGCAAGCTTACCTAGTCCGTAATGCTCAAGTTTCAAGAGTAAGGTTTCGTGATTTACGCAGTCAAATGCCTTGGAAAGGTCACAAAAGATTCCTATGGCATCTTGGGCCGCCTCCCATGCTGTAAATATGTAAAGATACAATAATCTTCTTGTCTACATTTTTATTCTCTCCCTAACCCTATCCTCTGGCATTTTTCCGGATGTTTTCAAAACTGCCGTAGTCCACCCTGTTTACAAGGGAGACAGGGATCTTGTTTCGAAATACAGGCTTATATTCGTCCTTACAACCATCTGGAAACTCCCAGAAAGTTATCAACGCGAGCATCTCAACAATAAGCAGAAGACTCTTGGTGTTTTCGTGGATCTTTCGAAGGCTTTCGACACCGTTTCTGTCCCTAAATTGATTGATAAGATGGAACAAATGGGCATTCGTGGCATTGTCGTCGAAATCTTTCGTAGCTACACTTCGGGGCGAAAACGGGAAGTAAAGGTTGGGTCATTCATC
Organism: Xanthia togata; assembly: GCA_963853775.1. Taxonomy (NCBI): domain Eukaryota; kingdom Metazoa; phylum Arthropoda; class Insecta; order Lepidoptera; family Noctuidae; genus Xanthia; species Xanthia togata. The sequence continues at coordinate 8,685,476 of OY970811.1, forward strand.
AGTTATGAGATTTTTTTTACGTTTTCAGTTCCTCAGGGCAGTGTCCTAGGACCAACCTTCTTCCATATATAATGTCAATGAGTTGTGTCAGTTATCTCTCCCGAACAAAAAATATATTGCATATGCGGATGACACAGCTCTAATAACCCATGGCAAGGACTGGTCTGAGACTCGTGAGGGCAGAATTGCCTCTGAGAATGGTTATGATGTGGTTAGCCTTGAATCTGCTCACGCTCTATTTCGGTAAAACCAAGATCATCCCTTTTACTCGCGAGTATTATTAGTCAACCACCACTATCGTTTAAGACCAGGGCCCATGTGTGTACAGTGAGGACGTGTGGACGTGTTGGCCACACCTGTAAATGTGCCCAAATATAACGGTCTGACAGCATAAAATATCTCGGGATTATGTTCGACAGTCTCTTGTCGTGGACAAAACAGGTTAACTCTGTTCTCGTTCGAGTCAGGAGATTGATTGATTTATTTAAAAAGCTTCAAGCGGCTGCTGATTTCCAATCCCTAAAAATGATTTACTTTGCCGTTGCTCAATCAGTTCTCAGTTACTGTATAGGGGGAACCCACAAGACAACCATGTTGCAGCTAAAGAGGGCTCAGAGAACAGTTTTTAAAAGTACTGGCAAAAAAACCTATTAGAATTCTGACCTCTGAACTGTACTCACTTTGTGAGGTCCTCACAGTTGTTCGTCCTACAATCAATTTTTAAGAAACACCTGCTTCTGCCTTACGACCCTCAGCCCCAAACAAAGAAGTTGGTTAGTCGCCACTTCAACCATACCAGCTTCTAAGCTTTACAATGACATACATATAAGATTTAATATTTACCCTATGACTAAAAGTGTACTCAAGAGAAAAGTGACTGACTTTCTGAACTTTCAATGTCTGTAAAAAATGTCTAATGTTCACAGAAGCCTAAAAAATGTTTTGCTTGATTGCTTACACATTACTTTAATTAAATAAATAAAAAATTAACTCATATATCATTCAATTTGGCCATAATTATGCAGTTTACATAAAATTTTGGGAATTTCCGAAAAAAAAATTTAGGTTAAAAAAATTGGTAAGACTTCGTCTGAGACAACCGTGGCTTAAATGGTTCCAAATGGTCTGTACTATCTTCGCCTTAAAGCTTTGCACCCATCTTCCAATCACCCTGTATATTCTCGATTTTATTCCTAAAAAAAAAACTTCAATTCATTATTAATTAACTTTCTTTGGGAAGTCTGGAACAATGTCTTTGTATATATTTTTGGGTCGGTTGGGCGTTGATAGCTGCGCCACAGTATTTTTCTTTTGTGGCTATCTTAGTTTTCCTTTGGAAATTGTAAGCTTAAGTTGATCCAAATAAACTTTTATTTATTTATTTCTCATTACAAGGGCAGGGTTGTCCCGGGTTGTCCAAATAAAACAATGACGCTAACAATAAACATTATATTCGTAGTTCTAGATATAATACACAGTATGAAACATAAATACAATCTGCAGTTATACAGTATTACGTCTATTTACATTAACAGCTCGCTTTGTTTAGCTTTCAGTAGAAGTATGGTCAAATGTTAACCGACAATCACATTATAATGTTAACAAAATGTCTGACATTGTGACTTGTTAGTCAAATTTAGTGCTCTCAAATTATTTTTGAAGACTTTTCTTATTTCTTTCTCTCTACATACAGGGTGAAAGGGACATCGACGCGAAAACTGATACCATGGATTCAGTACATAATTCTGAACCCCCATACGTTAAAATTTTTCGTCGGTTATTAAAAAAAAAAACAGCTGTTTCATAGATAACTTCAATACTTACGCGGTCAAAATGTATGGAACAGCTGTTTTTTTTATAACCGACGAAAAATTTCATCGGAGGGGGGTTCAGAATCATGTCCTGAATCCATGGTATCAGTTTTCGCGTCGATGTCCCTTTCACCCTGTATACGTTATGTTTAACTGTCAAAATATCGATAAACATAATGATTATAATATGATCCCTCATAGGCGATTTAATATACTATTTAACATTGACTTTAATAAATTTTCAAATCTAAGGTAAGCTCACCAGTCACCATGCTTAATTTAAATTTTACTCCACATGGATCGCCCACAAAGGATCATCATTCGCTTACAAAATCAAAATAAATACACTTTATGGAAATCTCAATAACTTAATAAGAACTAAACGATATTAAACCAACTTTATTCTAAGCATGATATAAGATAAAAAAAACTAACATTTCAATAAGTTGCAACATTGAAACAAGTTTGAAGTTGCCAACATAATCACATTGCAATTTATTCAAATAAGCTTCTTAAAAATAATAAAAAATATGTCACACCTACTGAGTATACTCATTTTTTTGTCTTTGTCAATTTACACAAAGTCATAATATTTACCGCGTAAATATAACGAACATACCGTTTGCCCTTTGCATTGTTAGTTTCAGCTATAAAATTACAATTATGGCTAGCATTAGTAACTAAAGTAACAGATTGTGTAAATCAAATTATTCTTTGGATAACTTACACTAGGGAAAGCTCATAAATATTAGTATAGACACAATATAAAATAGATGGATAAGCAATACAGGTTTATTTGCGTATCCTGAATATTTATTGATTTTTTAATATATTTTTTATATTGACAAAAAAAAAAAAAAAATTAGGGCACTTGATACAAACTTGTAAAATACCTAATTTTGCTGGCATCTTTTTTTCCTTCTTTTACCCATTTCCAATTACGTTCATGCCAGTTTAATTCAACTGAAATATACACCCTGAACCATTTAATTCCTATTATAAAGTAAATAAACATTGTTTTAAGAGCATTTATTCTGAAAAGTGGACAACGTCGTAAATAGATGTCAAATATTTCGCTGTTTTCGCGGTTTACTGTATGGAAATATGAAATGTGGCTAACTAGCGAACTAAAATATTCATGATGAATTGCAATTATAACACTGAATTTGATGTTGTAACCGTTTCCGCTAAATATTCGGTGTTACGATATTAATTATTGCATTTCATAATCAATATTTCCATACAGTAATATTGCCAAATTAATCAAAACAGGTAAATATTTGACAGCTATTTGCGACGTTGCCAACTTTTAGGATAAGCGCTCTAATATCTTATGTAAAAAAAATAACCAAAACAGCTCTTAACATACATGCACCAGTATAACTTAGTTGAGATTATTGTAACAAGATATACAAAGATAACTTAATAACTTGAACATTATGAAGAATTTGGTGTTAACTCTATATTAATCTAGCACCAAATTGTATTTACAACTTATACGAGAAAAGAAAAGACGAGAAACAGACTAGTTAGACATAATCGTTGTGGCGAAATTAGTATGGCAACGATGGAAAATCTTTTTCGAATCCTTACGAGTAATTTCTGTCCTGTTTTTCATTTTGTAGAATAAAGCTGGGAAAAAAATATCGGACGCGACCATAAGCCGCAGCTGACAGTCACGGTGTAGCGGTAAACACCGCCACATACGAACTACGTATCAAAGACATGACGTCACACAAATCCTGCATCGCGCAATTAGAGTATACCGCGCGAACGACATATATACTCTTAAGACTATCCGACATCAACACTTGGGCAGTTGCCCGCCAGACACAACACCCGTCTCGGTCTCGGTCGGAGGATCCTCCCTTTTCTATGGTGGATGAGTGAACTTTATACCCTGTTCCTCATGCCCCTAAAACGGCTTATTTGTATTTCGATAGTAAATGTAGCACTAAACTATGCAAACTATCGGTCGTAAGTCGCGGACGTGTCTTTAGGCCGTCCTTGAGCGTTGGGACGTCTGGTAGAAATCGGTCCGGCTGAAGCTGGGAACAACGTGCACACTCATCGGTCGCGATTGTCAGCCGCGGCTTACGGACGCGATCGATAATTTGTTCCTAGCTTTACCCTTGGTTTCTGAAAGCCCATTTAGTTGAAACTGTCATCAAATGATTTACATGACTACTGTTATTTCCGCCTACCACACATAACAGCCGATTTGGTGATCATAGAGTTGATCAGGCTTTGACGATGAGTCCTGGACAAACATCAAATTTCAAATCTATGTTTTATTCTGTTGCATCGAGTCCATACAAAACTAGAGACTGTCAGTACAATAACACTACGTTACACATATGAACGTCTAACACATAGCTAGCTATTTAACTTTAGACCTAAATGTAAGTGAAATAAGATCTAATGTTGAATGTAAGAGAATGAGGCATAAGCATTGACTTCCCTGTAGGTAGAGTGACAGCGTTAAACTTTACTGTACCATTTTATAGTAATAACTACCATCTTTCATGATTTAAAGGATCGACGATCGAAATTGTAATCTTTCTATGATAAAACCCACATTTAAAGTTTTTTTTAAACAAAACATACCAACCTGTATTCCTCGAATGGTTCGGCAGAGAAAATCGAATAAGGTACGAGAGTCCCATGTAATAGTCTATTCATAGTTTGAAATTATAACTTCTGAAATGATATGGCACTCTAGATAATTGAAAAAATAAGTCACAAATTATGTGTTAATAAAATGGATGGCTAGTGTTTTCACCAAAACAAAAGCTTTTTAATGCAGTAAGTAATCCAATCAACAATCAATTTCTTTTTCTCACATTTTTTACTTGATTTTAACGCTTTTATTGGCATAGTTTTTATAGCTGTGGACAGTGTGGTATTGCACAGTAATAAGATGTTTTTGAATAATGTTAAATTTCTCTTGTGAATTATTTTCTCTAAAAATGTTGCCAAAGCAATAACAGATATAGCTGCAAGATTATAAACGTATTACACATACAGAGTGAGTTTTTAACAGATATCTTATCTCCAATGGTTGGCATAGTCGCCAGTGATTTCTATTTAAAAACTTACTCTGTATTTTTAATTTATAGTATTTATAACTACATTACACACATACAACCTTACGAAGCATATGAGTTATCACATGTGGTGGTCCGATTCTTAGTCATAGAATAGAATTTCGTAAGCAGTACTATCAGATATCCCGTACAGGGTAACATTGAAATCATTCATATACATGAGTATTTTATCCCCAGGAAGGTCCCCAATGATTTGAAAATCACCCTGTATCTGTCATTATTTTACAAGTACAATATCATAATTCATAGCAGCGTTTTGTGTCTAAAATACGGATATTATTAAAATGTGCATTGTTTTCATAAAAAAATGTGTTTATTTATGCGTTCAATAGGAGCACAGTTAATAAGTAATTATTTAAAATAACGCACATTAAAATAATACCCATCAAATATATACTTTTACGCCAAAGATTAGTTTAGGTACTTTTAAAATACATTTAAGCATACAAATAATTCGTTAGTCTCTAACACGAAATGTCAATGTTTAATATCAATTTATTAAATTTTATTATTTTATCATTAATATTAATGAATACATTGAACATAATTTATTGAGCCTGGTAATGTTATAACGTTTCATCAAACGCAATGGACGTATTTATTTTCACAATCTGTGTATTTTGACAGCTAGTGTTGTTTTATTTTCTTAATTTAGTCGATTATTGTTGGGTATGTCATGAATAGTCAGTTTTATATTTAAATAATATTTTGGGATGTGAAACTCGCAAGTTTTTATTATTTTCCTAATTTTAAAGTCTGTTTGTATAAACGCATCTTTTAGAAACATCCTATCATCAGTGTGCATAAACTGTCAATCAGTCACGCGTTTTCAGGGACTATCCATACAACATATCAGGGCTTTTCAGTTACCGAGCTTTCAAGGCTCAGTATCCGCTCATGTAGCCAAAACGGTTTCTTGCATACATTTTGCCTGAGCCGTCAGAGCATGTTCTGACATAAACGAAAATAGAGCTCAGATCAGTAACTGTGTGATTTTTAGAGTTGAATAGATATATTATTATTCATAAGACTTACTTTCTCATCCAACACAAAAAAAAAACTTTTTTCCTTCTCAAAAACCTATGAATCCCACATCCTTACCAGCATAATTACTAAGCTCATAAACTAGTCTCCGCCCAGCCTAACGCACGACTAAGGCCGCTTTCCGAATTAGAACATAATCACTCACAGCGCTGACATCGATAATTGGCGTTCCGATAAGATATCACGATTATGAAAGCTGAGGGCTGTCAACAATTCGGAATGCTCAACGTCAAATCTTGCATATCGTATTTCTTTGTATTTATTCGCAAATTTCTTCTTCTTCTTTGTTTAGGTAGCGAACGGTAGCCAGAAGCACAATTTCTAAAATGCCACGTTTATTTAAAGATACGATGCGAGTCAAAACAAAACAGCACAACTGTCATTTTTGACAGCGCTCACGGTGATATTAGTAAAAGGCATGGTAGGCGTTATCGCAAGATGGCGCATGTCATGACGTCATCTATGAAGATTCAAGACACGTCGTTATCGCGCCCACGTTAATTCGGTACGGTTGTTAGCACGCTCAAATCGATTACAGGGTAACTCGGAATGCAGCCTAATTCTACCCTCGTAAAACATGTAACATTACCTTCCATGGCGACATAATGCGACGTTAAAGTTAAGTCGCGCTGTGTACGTTAGCCTGGCATGACTTACATCTAGTTGGCTATCACGTCGAGATGTTCCTTCGGCATAGGAGGCAACACATGGACCTGCTTCGCTTTACCTGCATGGTACACTTGGCCTGGACTGAATGGTTCGAGTCGGGGGTGTGCTGAGATGTCTTTCTTTGGATCTAAAAAAATATAATAACACAATAATTTATTTAGGAACATAAAGGTTTTGTAGTACATGAGGATCTTACAAAGTTTGCGTTATTAATAACATTGTGTAGGTACAATGAATTGTTAGTTGAATCGTTGCTATCCTAGCTCGATCACTGAGTAATCTGTATTTAGGAGAGACACGTTTCGACTGCCAGTTACAGTATACAAAAGATAAAAACTTACAATTAAAATTAAATGAAACAAATTAGGAAGAGGAGTGTAGATGTGCCGAGTCGACTGAGTGTGTGTGTATGTGTGTGAGTGGGTATGTGTGTGCATTTGAATAATAGTAAAAGGGGTTAACTTCATGTAAGTGACAATAATACTTTTCAGTCCCGTCGTAGGTTTTATTCAGGAAATTATATTGCGATTGTAAGATGTTATTAGGTTCAAGTTGGGAGGCAAGAAAGTTACGATAGACAAGAAAGTGTTTTGTTTTAAAGTTCTGAATTAAATGTGTACCTTTTGGTGTAGTAAATAAGGTCTAAATTTAAACACATTTGCGATAAATCACCTGAAGATGTTCGCCTACGAGTTCTCGTATGGACATTCTCGACTATCGATGTTTGAGAAACTCTCCTCGTGTAAACAAGACTAAAACCTCTCGAGTCCCGCCGAATCCCAAGAGATCAACAAAAATAGGTGTTCAATTTTGTCTCATATGTTGGGATGTGTTAACAATTCCTACAAAGAAAAGGAACTATAAATACTATGATTGTCTTTACCTTTGGTATTAGCTGCGATGTATTTAGACAGTCGGACGGTCGGCAGCGGTAAGTATCCTGCGACTAACGGCATCACGTCTAGCGTCACATTCTGCGGTTCCGTGCTCGTAGATTCCATTGTAATTACACCTTGAAAAAGAAACGTAATATGCATAAAAGTCAATTACAGAGGCTTAATTAGTTATCAGAAGGGAAATCGACAATTTTATTCAGATATATCATCTTAAGGATGTTTTCTTCTTATGTCTCGAACTGTATTATGTTATAGATATATTGCAATTAAATTAAAGAAAATTTTAAACTCATATTAAAAGTAGGTACTCTTTGTAAACAAGCATAATTATTACAAATGAGAGGATTTAGAGGATTATATCCAAGATAAGAATGCTTGGAAACATGCTGGTCGTGCTCTGCTCCATAGGATATTTAAGTATCTACATAGACTAAATCAAACTGGTTGCTAATTCAATTGTGTAATTTTTATACAGGGTGTCCAAGAACCTGGCGTCCAACTGGATTCCCACGATGCCCCAAGTTCTAACAGTACTCAGAAAAATATTTTAAAAAATCCACCCCATGTACTTACAGAATTATACTGATTTCAAAAAAAAAGGGGAAATGAGCACCCTGTGACATACTTTTGAATGCTGTGACTGCTAATGCTGATAATTTCGATATTTCTTGGAGGTTTTGTAATCTAGGGTATTGCTGTGTCTAAATAGAATGTAAAAATAAAGTACTTATTGTACCATTTTAAAATAAAATATTATTTTAACTAAAGGTGATATGGAAAACTATTGAATTTCGCAACTTTGACCGACTGTAGTGTAAAAAAAATGTACCAAAATAGTATGGCAAGTGACGTCAAATTTTGACGCGTTTATTCCTCTTTTTAAAAAGGTATAATACTTACACATTAATTTGAAAAAAAAAATTTTGATAATATTTTTACTCAACAACCCAATTTTTACGAAGTGCCTACCTACTAACGGTAACTGTCGGACCCTTTCTTATCTTAGAAACTGTTATGTTACTACTATTATTTACTTCGGTTCCAAGAGTGAGCAAGAAGGAAATACACACAGGTAGATGGGTTCCCAGTAGAATAAAAGCAAAGAATGTTAGTTTAAAGATATTTTATTACAATAAATGTTCAAAATGTTGACCACCCGCGGCAATACAAGCTCTCACTCTCCTTAAAAAGGACCGCTTTATGTTTCGCGAGTAACTTTTTTGACGTATCACCTGCACTGCTTGTGTTATCTTCTCACGAAGGTCAGCGATGTCATTAATGGGCTTCGCATAAACGAGCTCCTTCATAGTTCCCCAGAAAAAAAAATCCAGCGGATTTAAGTCAGGTGAGCGGGCTGGCCACGGGATTGTTCCTGATCGCCCAATCCACCTGTTCGGGTATTGCTCGTCCAAAAACTCTCTAACGGATACGCGAAAATGTGCTGGACAGCCATCGTGTTGGAACCACATATCTGGTGGGGTCTCTTCTAGTAAGTTTGGCAAATCATTTTGAAGAAAATTTAAATATGATTCGCCAGTCAAATTCTCGGGCATCTCAAATGGACCAATAATATTCCCACAGAGAATACCGGTCCACATGTTCACTTTGAACCGGTACTGGGATCTATCTTCTCGCATCAAGTGCGGATTTTCCACATGCCACTCGTGCAAGTTGTGTAGGTTCATGTAGCCATCCTTCTTAAATGTTGATTCATCTGACCACAAAATTTTGTCGATAAAGTTTTCGTCTTCTCGATGTTTTTGCAGGATTGTTTCACAAAACGCGACTCGGCTCGGATAGTCTCGAGGTAAAAGACTTTGCACTCGCTGTACGTGGTACGGATGATATTCTTCTTTTTGGAGAATACTGTGTGCTGTGCTCTTCGGTATCCCCGTATCAGCTTCTATTCCTCGCACAGAGATGCTTGGATTTGCCGACACCGCCTCTAAAACTTCATCGCGTATGAAGTCATTTACGGGTCGTCCTTCACCAGCTACTTGATTGGGGAACCGCCCGTCACATAGTGATCTGTGCACATTAATGAAAACTCGATGGTCGGGATATCGCGTAGCCCTCGGATACCTTTCTCTGTAAAGTCTCGCTGCAGCTCGTCCATTACCTCTACATTCTCCATAAATGTAGTGCATATTTGCGTATTCTTGCGGAGTGTAGGTCGCCATGGTAGCACACACAAAACACAAACTGTCCAAACACAGGCAAAGGTCGTCGTAAAGAGTTCGTTTCAAAGTCCAGAGCACAAAGAGTAATCGAGTCCAATAAACAAAGCTTTAAATCGTAGTACGTGATCAATGGTAACAATAAGAGAGAGGTGCGTAGTAACGGCAGGAGGCAGTGACGCGTACTGACCGTACTGTTATCCTAAATAGCACGATCCCAGATAGCGTCACTATCTATCTCACTCGCACCTCTAACCTTTTTCTCCCTCACTCTTACCTGAATAATGGGGTACCATAAAGAAGAACCAGCAAATCGCAAAGATAGTTTCTGTCTTGCTCCCTCCTGTTGTAATAACGAATCACTATGGTGAGATGCATGCACATACCGTCCCTTACGGTCTAACCTGTTTTTTGAGAGGCCTGTTGTTATTTTTATGAGCATACAATAGTAATTCTTTAGAGGTTAGATTCAATTCGTCGTAAATTTTTCTTTCTAAGAATTCTGTAAGACATCGTAAAAATTGGGTTGTTGAGTAAAAATATTATCAAAAATTTTTTTTTTCAAATTAATGTGTAAGTATTATACCTTTTTAAAAAGAGGAATAAACGCGTCAAAATTTGACGTCACTTGCCATACTATTTTGGTACATTTTTTTTACACTACAGTCGGTCAAAGTTGCGAAATTCAATAGTTTTCCATATCACCTTTAGTTAAAATAATATTTTATTTTAAAATGGTACAATAAGTACATTATTTTTACATTCTATTTAGACACAGCAATACCCTAGATTACAAAACCTCCAAGAAATATCGAAATTATCAGCATTAGCAGTCACAGCATTCAAAAGTATGTCACAGGGTGCTCATTTCCCCTTTTTTTTTGAAATCAGTATAATTCTGTAAGTACATGGGGTGGATTTTTTAAAATATTTTTCTGAGTACTGTTAGAACTTGGGGCATCGTGGGAATCCAGTTGGACGCCAGGTTCTTGGACACCCTGTATATATTACATTGATTTTACATTCTGTGATTACTTCCTCACACACTGACTTATTAATTGTAAAATTTTAGGAAAATCGTCTACTTTTACATTGTTTGTAAATATGTGAGCACCATGTACCTATCACCAAATTAATTTATCTGTTGTTGCTTCATTTTTATTTCTTTTTACCTATTGCGGTATAGTAATTTTATTCTAGGTGCATCGTCTTCACATATAATTATATAATGTACCTATACAAAATATTGTTAAAACATTTTAAAAGAGTAACGGTGGAGTTTTTTGTCCATTCTTCTCCATGCGAAAACTACATTTTGGAAAGGGCGACTAGAATCTTTTTTATTTTTTTTGTAAATTTTGACAAAAAATAATTAATGATACGTAAAGAATATATAAATGATTTGACTTTGACTTTGACATATTGATAAATATTTTTTTTTACCTGCTGTACGACCAAGAACCGCCCACATGGTCTGGTCAGCGAGTACTTCGTACATAAGCGACGTGTATTCTGTTTCATTCACCTGAAATAATGTATAAAAAGGTTAGGAAGGGCAAGATATCTATCTGAAATAGTATAAATGATGAAATTTAACTCCTAGTGTAAGCTTTCATCGAAAGTATACGCTGCATTAACGCGACGATCACTCAATACTCAATCATTTATTGCATTCCACAATGTGGACTCAGGTGGTATCTTCAAATTTAATTAGATAATTATGGACCCTGTCGGGTATAGCAAAATAGTAGGAGGGTCACGACTACGCGACGCTAGCCCAGCATCTACGCGTCGTCAACCAGCGGCAGATACGAACACACCTAAGCGGTCTCTTTCAGAACAAAATTAAAACGTAAAAACATAACATAACATCACGCCTTGTTTCCCCGAAGGGTTGGGCAGAGGTGTACCTATAGTACACCCACATTTCGCCAGTTATGTTGTGTGTTATGACTGCCTCGTTGGTCTAGTGGTCGCAAGCGCTACTGCTGAACATGAGGTCTTGGGTTCAATTCCCAGATCGGGCATTGTCATTGGATTTTTGTTTCTGGAATTACTCAAAAGCAGCCCGGAGTCTGGATTTGTGCCCGGTGGATGGCAATATGCTCGCCCCCTATTACCTGAAAAAAAAAAAAAAAAAAAAAAAAAAAAAAAATATCTTTTTACAAACATACCCTTTGCACGCCCAGCTGCAAACAGCACATCTGTGATGCCCTACAGAAGTCGGATCCCTTACTAGGCTCCAATTTAGTCCTAATAACAAACAGCGTCGTATACTCCTGTATATCAAATAGACAACTGAATGGTCTGCCCGGTCCTTCGGAGTCTGAGGGATGATAGTGCACGGAGAACGTGGCCTTCATTGGACCTGCTTTTACAAGGGGGTCTTTGAGGAGTTCCCACATGAATGAGGCTGTTGTACCGTCCGATGCTACCATCTGAAAGTAAGAAAGGAAGTTAGAAGTTTTAAGAGTGATTAACAGGCATAGAACAGCATTATGCTGAGTGGAAGCGTTGTTGCATTTTATCCGGTGTCTTTACTTGTCATAACGATACCACAGACACTACAGGCATAGACAAGTAACTGATGTTACGTCGGATGCAGACACGCGGACTTTTTAATTTTTTATTAGTTTTTTTTTAGTATTCTTATATAGTATTTTTATCTTTCCGTGACATCACTGTGGGCCCTATCAGAATACCAGCGCTGCGGCATTTATTAATAAATGTCACAGCATCATGCTGAGATAGGAGCCTTTTGGCCTCGCACAGGACTTTCTGTTATATTTTAAGTTTACTTGTGTGTTAGCTATATTGATATCTCTTGTGCTTGTCCCAATAAATACTTTTTCTTTCTTTCTTTGTTGTCACAGTCACTACATGCAGCTGCCAACTATTTCTATTCTGTGCTCCTGAAGGACTTAACTATCACTAACGAGGCACAATACGAGTATTAATTGTTATGCAACTGAATCAGCTTTCGTGCGTCAGTTGGACAATTTCTAGTAGTAATAAGGCTCAAATTTGCTAAACACATATTACTCTTTAGAGACATGAGGAACAGGGTATAAACTTCACTCGGCGGTACACAGACTGTTTGTGGCGGGCAACTGCCCAACGATTGATGTCGGAGAAGTTATATAGATATATGCTGATCGCAGAGTAAACTCTGTTTGCACGATGCAGGATTTTGTGTGACGTCAGGTCTTTGATGCGTAGTTCGCATATTATGGCGTTATTGATGCCGTCACAACTCGTTGGTATGAAACACCTGTCGTGTTAAGCCAACCCGTCATACTTTTCATACAAATGCTCGTACGTGATTATGGCGTTCTAACACATCTTTCTTTATTTTTTAAAATTAATATGTATCTTGTGCACTATATCTAGGTTTCTATGCAAGCAAAAAATAGAAAATTTGAGAAACAAATTATATTATGTATAAACCTCCAAAAATCTGCTTTTTTGCACAAATTTTACCTGAACTTTGGCCGGTCATAATGTACTCATAAATAGTTAAAGTAAAGAAAACATCTGCATAGAAACCTTGCACATGTAATGGAGAATCTAAATGATAAACATTTATTTCACAAACTTGTAAGGCTTGCCCAAAAATACGTATTTCGTGAAACAAATTTTGAGACACTATTTTTCGTACAATATTATCGCGTTCTCACTTGCTTGATAGCAGTTCTCACTTGCGCTCGATAAAACAACGAACTTTTCGCCGGGGAAGGGCCCTCTTAAGAACGTATTCTCTCGACACGACGCGACGGCCGGACTGTAGATCTATTTTGTTTTTTTTTAAATTATTATTCGAGATAACTTATCTTTTTGTATGCACGTATTGCTTCGTATCACATTGATTGTATTTCAACTTTCAACGAAGATTTTGGGAGTAAGTCGTAAATAAACGTCAAAGTTATAAATCCTGCGTGGATTTATAACTTATAGCGTTTAATGTAGGTAGCCTACATCAGTATACTCGAGTCCAGCTCATCTACCTAACATGTGTTAAGGCGTTTATTTTTGTTAATTCAAAAAATTTGCATTCAAAAATCATGAACTTAGTTTTTCAGACCTATAATATTTTGAAAAAGTTACTATGACAATAAAATTTATGTTTTCATAATATCTCTTGTTGATGCCAACCATTATAATATTTTACGTCAGTAAAATTGCAACATTTTTAATTTAGTACATTTTTTTTTTGTATGTACTGTCGAAGAAGTTCATATCTAAGCAGTTTGAAAACAAAATCCCGTGAACACGATGACTACATCTGTTACCCCTTCGATTCCATAGCGGCCGAGCGCTGCAAGCAGAAATAGTCCTTACGATGTATAGATATGAACTTCTTCGATGGTATGTATGTCAATAAATGTCAGTAAAATTATATACTAAGTAAAAACAATCCTTACCATATGATCAGAATTCTTCGGATTCAAATCCGCCACAGAGTTATCAGCGCCATCACACTCCAACTTAGGGTCTACCAAAGAGAACTGCACCAGATGCACAACAGTAGACTTGAGGGTCACGTGGATGAACTTCCTCGCGTTCGAGGTGAGGAGTCGCCAGGATGCCACCATGGGAGGGGTGAAGTGGAGAGGTACTTCTGTCACGGCTTCCCACCAGGGACAGGTTAGCCAGACCTGTGTAAGATGAGCATATTATTTATTTTTCATATTCTATTCGGAAATTATTTGTATAGTTTCGAAAAATATATGATCTATGTTAGTTTATGGACAATCTATAATATTCCGTAGTCTGCTGATGAACATAGTTTTTTTTGTTGTAAAAGCAGAGTTGTCGCATAAATAAGCCACGACATTGACAGGTTGATGATATGTGAACTAAAAGCATGGTTTAAAAAGGCTAACCGCAGACTGCATCGGGTAAGAGTTAAATGGTTACTTCTATGTTTCTGCAGGTAAAATGGTTGTGCCCACCTTTACTGAACCCAGCTTTATAACTTCCGTATGCCTGTGTGTTTCTGTTGCGCTTTTCATTCTGCGTCTATATCTGTACAACTTTGCTACACAGTCAAGACAAACAAACAGAAAAACATACAAATTTGAATTCTATAGCAAAGTATAAACTCACAGTGTGCTCAATACTCTTCTCCTTCCTAGGCTGCAAGGTGGCAAACAGTCGCAGTGGCACCCGGGTGGTCTGAAACGGCTCCATCGATGCCACCTTGATAGTAAGCTCGCGACACATCGCTGTTTCATTGTCTGCGAAGCGGATGAGCAGGCCTGATGATGTCTTGAGGAGTATTGTTGTATTCTGGGAAGGGAATAGATGATTTTAGTTCAAAATATCGTCGCTCTGTGGTTATGGTATCGAACTGGCGACCGAAAGGTTAACTAAAATAATATTTATAAGAAATATCCTCTAAAAATAAAATGTATTTAGGTTTAGTTATGGCTTAGTTACAAAAACATTAAACAGAACCTCTTTTTAGGGTTCCGTACCTCAATAGAGACAAAATGGAACCCTTATAGGATCACTTCGTTGTCGAGGGACATGAGTCACTCGCGTCGCTCAGGACTCACCTGTGGCCCTCGCTTAAAGCGAGGGCCTTTGTTCACTAATTACATAACATACTATTATGTTGCTTTCAGGTACAAATACCAATAATTTAAAGTCGCAAACAAAAACAAATCAACAAACCTCTTCAATATGCGAGCTCCCACTCGTCACTACTAATTCCATCGCCTGTTCCAATCCAGCCACAAGATCCTTCTTCGCTTCCACCTTATTTAAGAACACATTCACCCCCTGCGTCACCACTTCACATCCCATCTTAGTACCGATGAGAACATTCGATAAAAACTCTAATTTCCCTTCCACTACTAATGAAACCTGAAATGATAGGAATTTGCAAGAATTGTAGTACATTACAGTTGGTCAGGTTTTCTACAGTTTCTAAAGTAATTTCTATTGTGTTTATTTTATTTTTGTATTATTTTGTTATTTCTCTATATGCTGCACCGGCTGACGTCATCACGTCACAGTAGGTTCACAGCATTATGCTGAGCGATGGCCGTCTTTCGTGGATGTGACGCATATTTTCCCCCAAATTGTTACTTTCGTGTTTTATTTTCTTTGTTTGCGTCATGTGTACTATCGAAGATCTTCATATCTAATCAGTTTGAAAACAAAATCCCGTGAACACGATGTCCACATCTGTTACCGCCCCGGTTCAACAGCGGCCGAATGCTGCAAGCAGAAATTGTCCTTACGGTGTATAGATATGAACTTCTTCGATGGTACCGCTAATAAACGTATTTTCTTTCTTTTTTTCTTTCTAATTTGCCAAAATTTGCATTCAGTTATTGAATAGGTACATTCATAAATTATGTGAAGCTAATGGAATAGGCATTACAATCCATGTCATAATTACAATCCATACATTGATACAGTAGGCGCTCCGTAATCCGACGCGTCCAATAGCGTTTTCTAACTTAGCTCTCCTTTTTTTTTTTTTTTTTCTTCTTACTGACTAAAACCCACCCGTGTTCCTTCTGTTGCCTGTGCAATGCCAGGGGGCCACGGTATCCCTTTCGGATTTTTCCGCAACCCCGGCAGGCAATGGTCTCAGCGGACCCCTTCACTCGCTGACATCTCTTTGAGGCGCGCGTGGAACACAACGCGCCGTCGACCCGGGCTTGGTCCTTACCAGACGGCGAGCTACCCATTGCTCACCGTCCGCAATCCCGCGCCTACGGTGGCCGGGAATCCGCGATTGATTCCCGACGCCCAGGGCGTCTCCTCCTGCGGCGGCTAGGGGCGTGAGGGCACGAAATTTGCCTCTCCCTCACGCGCTCCGCCTCCTCCTTCGCAGAAGGAGGTGACGGCCTCCCATGCCCTCTCGCTCCGTACCATGGCCTGGACCAGGGCCGGACGCGAGAGATCCCCGCCACCGATCGCCTCCACGAGGACACGGCGGTGCTCTGCCCAAGCCGGGCATACCTCCACCGTATGCTCCACCGTGTCCTCCGGGCGATCCACGCAGTGATGACACCCGGGCGTTTCCTCCCGCCTTATCCGAAACAGGTACCTCCCGAAACAGCCGTGTCCGGTGAGGACCTGCGTCAGGCGGAAGGTGAGGACGCCGTGGCGCCTCTTCAGCCACTCCTCAAAGAGGGGACTTATCGCCGCAATAGTGGCGTGCCCAAACTTAGCTCTCCTACCATAGATATTCGTCTCCTACACTATAATCGGTTCAATACTAAAGTCGGCACTTTTTTTACAGAGCGCGCGCATTGATCGCTGTCGTTCTGCAGTCCGGTCCGATTCTACGAGTAGATATACTACTACTCTCTTATTACGCAAATTAATGAAGATTTTGTACTTTCCAAATCTGTGTTAAAATTATTTTTTACTAGCTAGCTGATATTTTCTATAGAAATCCAACAATCAATAATGGGTGCAGGATTACGGAGCGCCTGGTTCAGTAACCAACATAGAAAAAAAAGATTGTCATCTAATGTAATTTGACGCTGAATATGATGATTATTCAGCGTCAAATTACATTAGCTAACGAAATTCTACAGACGAGATAGCTAAACATGATAATACAAAAAAATACACGTTTGATGACCTGAGATATTTGACCTCAAAACACGAATTACTACCATCACGAAACTAGAGTTTCGCTTACTAATTTTAACAGATTATCAAGATAATTTATGAAATTAATAGGAGAATGTTGGTGAGAATCTTTAACATCTAATCTACGTTCGCAATTTATTTGCCAAACATGTAATCAAACACGAGTTTTAGAAAAAACAACTCATAAGGTTCATTTTAAGCTACAACTTCATATTTTTAATGAGTACTACTACTTACTTACTACTACTTTACTACTTTTTCAACAGTACTAGTCAGTCTAAAATCAACTTTATTTACACATTCATAAAATTTATGTTTGTTTAAGGCGACATTTTCCGGGCCTGTGGGCCTTTGAAACGCTACCTCCGCCTCCCCCAAATGCAGAGTGACGTATTTATTTACGATTCACTGCCGATCATTTCGCGAAAAATCCATGCCACAGCATAAAATATTTGCAGTTGACCAACTGAACTAGTTTTTCTTAGGTTCGATTTTTTTCAATAAGTTTACATTTTATGGGACTTAGGTACGGTGTAGTGAACTAAAATGATTACTTAAAATGTCCTGTGTACCTAATGGGCGTTTTCACATTAACAGATAATGACACCAGCCCGATACCGATATGTCGGCAGCTATTACACCGACATCGATATAATTATTATCAGCCCAATGATATTGGTAACCATCGACGTCTTGAAGTCGGCAGTGCGAAAAAGTGTGTTCAAGTGATAAAATGCCGCTACTCTCACCGCACTGTGTCTTCGCCGATAGATATCGTTCCTATATCGGTGTCGGTCGCTGTCTGCGACGATATAGGTGACAATAGCAAGACAATGTAAAAGCGTTTGGTAGGCACTAAACGTATCCGATCATCTGACCTCCGATATCGTGTCGATGTCGGGTCGGTGTCGTTATCGGCTAATGTGCTGTGTTGTGACAGTCAATTCATTTTGTTAATTAAAGAAACAACATTTTTACCTTTTGATATAATGTTTGGGATAGTTCGTAGAACGTACACAGAAAAACATGAAGTTTAGGCCTCTTCTGTCATCTATAGTTTTAATAAAAATCAATATCTATGGTTAGGTGATTGTTAATGAGAAATCCCGTTTTTAGTGATAGTTAGGTAGTCATGAATAATCTGTAAGAATCCATTAGTGTATCAGTGTTGTGCCATTAGGTATTATATGAAGGAACGCAGGCGTTTAATAATTCACTTAAAATGAAAAACTTCGCAAGCAATGGGAAATTTCTACTGAAGGCTGCGCGTTTAGACCTCAGGAGGAGATGGGCGTGCCTCAAGGTTCAATTCTTGGCCCTTTTTTATTTCTAGTCTATATAAATGACCTTCCTTATATGATGGCTAACTTATCGGATATAATTCTATTTGCTGACGATACTTCTCTAATTTTTAAAATAGATAGAAAAGATACAGATGTTTTACATGTCAACGATAGTCTAGCTGTTCTTTCGAAATGGTTCGCAGCTAATAATCTTTTACTGAATGCGAACAAAACTAAATGTATTAGATTCTCATTACCAAATGTACCTCAAGTTGATCTAAATCTAAAACTTGATGGCAAACAACTAGATGCAATAACGGAAACTATATTTTTGGGAATTACTTTAGATTCAAAATTGCAATGGGGCGCCCACATTAGAACTCTTTCAGGTAGATTAAGTTCAGCTGCATATGCAGTAAGAAAAATAAGGCAGTTGACTGATATAGCCACAGCTAGGTTAGTATACTTTGCTTATTTCCACAGTATTATGTCTTATGCCATTCTGCTGTGGGGATCGGCAGCTGACGTAGATTCAATTTTCATCTTACAAAAGAGAGCAATCCGCGCTATCTATAAAATGGGTCCTCGCGAATCCCTTCGAAACAAATTCAAAGAAATAGATATACTGACTCTGCCTTCTCTTTATATCTTAGAAAGTATTTTGTATGTTCGCAAAAACTTAGGACTTTTCAAAATAAGAAGCGATTTCCATAATATAAATACACGTAGTAGACATGAAATTTTGATACCCAAATTTAGATTAACTAAAACAAGCAAGTCATTTCTTATAAACAGTATCCGCTTTTATAACAAGTTGCCTAAGTCGGTTACAGAACTTAGCGATGGGAAGTTCAAAACCCACATTAAACGCGTTCTTATCAAGAATGCATATTATAAAATTAAAGACTACGTTGAAGACAAGGAAGTTTGGCAATAATTCCTTCTGCACATGTGGCTTCCCTGGTAGCTCATTAACGACAAATTGTATAAGTCTATTAACTGCTCCCAAATTACCATGTTTATATGTATATATATTTTTACATTTTTATTTTTACATTCTTCCTTGACATTTAAATCACGCTATTATTTGACATTATAATATACCTACAATTTAACTTTAAATCTTTATTAGTGGCTTTTGTGATCATGATAATTATTCAGAATTGTAATATCAATCACGTCATTTCGTTTTTAATACTTTTTTATTTTTAATAATTTATTTATTTTTATATAGATTATTTTCTATTTTGTGAATGTGAGAACGCTGTAGGCTTAGTGGATTTGCTGACCATAATTATTTTGTTAAGTACCTGGTACCTGTTGAAAGACCTACACTGTCCTCCCATACCTAATAACACTGTTGAAAATATTGTAAAAACCAATTATTTTTAAAAGAGTAACCGTGGAGTTTCTTGCCGGCTCTTCTCCATAGGAAACGACCAATTGGAACCGTGCACCTAGCTTCTGACGTTTCATAAGTGCCCATGTAGGTTTATGTGAAGTAGAATATTTTGAATTTTGAATTTTGAATTTTGCTGCTTCTCACACGGACAACTCTGTCGCTTTCTCGCTAGTCCACCCAGCCAGCCAGTCGCTTCACCAGTCCTAACTCTCTGTATATTTTGGTAGGCGAGACCAAAACTACAAACCTATTCTACTTACAGTGAAGATTTATAAAATATGCCTGTTATTTTAATATATTGTGGTATCTTACGACTGCCACGTGAATGAAGACGACGCGGACAGAAACTAGTTTCAGATAAACATGGCTTTGCGGTAGTAAGGTGAAAGTTTAAAATTGCAATGGTTCTACTGCGTATCTCAACGGTCCCGCAAAATTGCATGATTTTTTTGATAGATTAAATAGATAGATTAATTTTGATAGGAAATATCAGTCGTAATTTCATTCGTTATAAAAGGAAATCATCTGCAAAATTGCATGCTTCTATACCCAGCGTGGTTTAGGTTGTGCATTGTATGTCAGTGAATTTAAGAATTTTATCAAGTAAGTGAATTTAAGAAAAAAAAAACCATTCAAACTTTCATCTTTATTTCTTCAGGATTTTTATTAAGTTGAATGGGCTAAAAATGGTCTTACTGTTTCGCTTATACTGTGACCATATTTTTTTGTTTTGGATGTTTCCCACCACTCATGAAGATTCGTAAATATTGACAGCTCTATATGAAGTAACAATTCCCGTACTTTATTGCCAAGTGACGTACCTACTGCTACAGCTATAATTTATCGAATCTATTATTTTAGGACATCGACATTTTAGAACGACATTTTATCGTATACAGAAGTGTATATCGTAACCAGTGACTTTTTGTATTCAAAACTGAAAATGGTTCATACTGAGTCAATACGATACAATCACGGATTCAAGAAAAAATTGTGTTGCTGGCTCAGCTATTCGTAAAATATAATTACGATTTTTATTGTGTTCATTTGGTCATGTTAGTATAGCACTTTTGTTCGAAACTGCATTTTTTTTGTTCTTGCCAGAGTGAAAGTTGTTTTAAATAATTTTTATACAACCGACAACCGGACCAATTGTATATTATATGTTTATTAATATAGAATATGATATTATCAAAGACAGTTCGATGGAGAGTAAATATAGTAACATGGATGAATCTGATAAAAAAATCTTTAAAAAAACTTCTTCATAAACGACGATAAAAAATTATACAATGTGGATCTGGACTTACGACATTAAATTAAAACGAGCACAGTACTAGTCCATAGAAATATTTTAAAATACGAAGATTAGTAGTTAATGGAAAATAGAAAAATTGCAATTTTCAAACAAAATAAATAGCAGAATCAACTGCATAAAAAGTAAACACGCTTTATCTACGAAAAGTCACTAACCTGTTGTGCGGCCCGATGCGGGTCGCGGCGGGGGGGCGTATGACACCTTTCTCTGTCTCTCAAGCATATTGAGACGTAGAGGATAGAATCGTACGTTTTGCACAGGTTCTTGACCTTACAATGTTTACCTATTATTACGGACTCAGATCTACATCATGTTGAAAAATAAGAAAATGAAAAATAATTTCCTGTGGCTAAAGTATTCATTGGATTTGATTGATTTTTTGTATACGGGTAAAGAACATGACACTCTTTATGTGGTTTTGAGGAATGTCAATCGTCCTGCTCCACATTGTATAAGACTCGCATTTGACTATAATTTTATCGATGATAATTTGTAGTGTGTCTAACACTATTGTAATATGACAATTAAACGTCATCATATCGCATAGAAATAATCACACTTTCGAAAACAATATTATGAATTAAAACTATATTAAAATTACGAAATATTTATTCTGAGTTGTCGCAATTTCATATCTAATGTGCTCTTCTTTTATTTGATTTTTTTTAACAACTGCAGAGAGAGCGTTTTTTTTTAAAATTTGACTCAGGTCCACCCTCGATGACGTCCCGCAGGACTCTGAGCGCGAGCCGATTTAGCCCGATTTACTATATTTGGGTTTATTTAAATATTCTATTTGCTGTTACATTAAAATAAATCCATAATCCCCTAAAGTCTTTTATGGTGAACGTATAGACGAAATTTTATTGAAATTGCTTTAATTACAATCGAATAAAACCATTTTTTCTCATAAAAACTCTACATTTTGAGGAAACTTTGCGATTTTTTTGTATCGAGCCAAATTATGTCAATCGTGTTTTGGCCCTCATAATTCACTAAAAAATATCTTCAATTTTAATAATCATGAAAAAAAAATAAGGCAAATTTGTAGTTTTTGAGGACAAAAATTGATTTTGCGTGCAGCCGAAATGCGTCAAAACCTCTTCTTTGGGACCCATTTCGCCTTAAGTGGAAATAACATCAATTGGAAACAAGGATTTGAATAGATCTTAGATAGTCATTAATGAAATAAAAGGATTTGTCTATGAGCCTTATGTAAAAAGCAGTTTCAAAAAGTTTATCACCAACCTGACCAAGTTTGAACGTCCCACACTTTGTCGCCACAAAATCGAGTAACAGATCATTCGAACCCGGTTTTAGTATAACCGTTTCTACAGAAAAACAGTTTTCGTAACTCTGTCGCATCGTTGCGGAGGGTTTTCGGTATTTGCAGCTGTCGGAACGTTTCAGGGTTACTTTCGGGTTTTGACATTCAACAGTGACTTTTTGTAGGGATCTGTCTTCTTTGTAATGAAGTTGTGAGGTTATGTGTAAAGGGTTTAGTAAAGGGTTCTTGGGTTTTAAATCGTCCAGTCTTATGCTGAAATGGAAAAAGCAAAATTATTAAGTTATAACATAGCATCACGTCTGTAATCCCCGAAGGGTTAGGAAGAGGTGTGTGAGTGCATAGGTACACGCGAAATGTGTGTGTTACAATAGGTAGTAACACACACATTTCGCCAGTTATGTTTCAGTCTCATGTAATAGAGGGCGAGCCTATTAGCGTCAACCGGGCACAAATCCAGACACCGGGCTGCTACTGAGAAATTCCTGATGAAAAAACCCAATAACACTGTCCGACCTGGGAATCGAACCCAGGACCTCATGCTCAGCAGTAGCGCTTGCGACCACTAGACCAACGAGGCAGTCAATAATTTCAATAATTATTATTTTTGGTGTTATTTTTGAATGCAAAATGTACTTAATGATATGATTTATGAAATTTTAGAAACTATTCTAAAAACTCCAGTAGTCAAAATATAAAAACGAATATTAAACCAAATGGTGGGTCACTTTGTCAGTATAATATAATAATATGAACGTTTAACTTAAACAGACAGTAAAATTGAATAAATATAGTTCGATTCAAAGTTAATGGCGGCTCGGAAGTTAGCTGCTCGCTGCGCAGTACCGCACCCCTTACCCCCGCTGACCCATGAATTTGTTACTGCGCAACGACTCGCCTCATGTTCCGAGCCGCCATTAAGTTTGAATCAGGCTGTACTTAAATCTATCCTCACCTTGTAATTAAGTTAGTAGTTTCACTCTCAGGTTCAACCGGCCCCCGTTTCGGCGAGCCCACACTACCGCTAACACTTAAATCAGTCTTATAACTTTTAACAGGTGTCTTTTTCTCCGCCTTATCATCTTTACACCTCTCTATACTTATTGCTGCCCTAGTACAAGTCACATCTTTCGGCAAGTAACTCACCACCGTCATGCGACATTGGACCTTATTGTCAGTGATATAAACACCACGCTCCGACGGCACTAACGTCGCTGATACGACCTTGAAACATTCGTTTAACTCTGTGAGGACCGTTTCGGTCTTTTTGGATAGTTCTTCTCGTATCGACTTCATCATTTCCTCGAAATAGAAGTTTCTGACTAGGATTTCTAATTCGGCTGTGCTAGCTATTGTTGCTGAGAGTTTTGTGTATCTGAAAAAAGAAAACGTTCTATTGCCTTAGTTTTTGTGTGCAAAAAGTCCATGAAGAGTCAAGAACAGCGTCTTTTCCTCGATAAAAAGCAGACTTTAAGGCTGCCTTTAAAACTGTGCCAACAGAATCTAAACTCAGGAGCTGAGTTTAGATTCTATTGGTAATACATGCACAGCTCCGCTCCGTGGACAGGCCAGGAGTGGACAGGCAGCCTATATCAGCCTGTAGATAGATAGTATTGGCTTGAACAAAAGATTCCCGTCCCTTTATTCCAACAACAATGATTGATGGTATGCTTATTTTCTTGTCTTTTCCGTGGTCCAAAGTGAACACATGTTTTAAAACCAAAAAAATATATATCAAAAACAGTAGTATAGCGATTCTAAGCCTCACGAAAAAGGTTCTCCGACTAACTAAACCACAGCTGCGTATGGTTACAGCGGCTATAACTGGCCATAGGTCATTTAATAAACACCTCTTTGTCATAGGAGTCACAGACAGTCCGCTCTGCAGAGCCTGCATGGAGGACGACGAGACAGCAGCTCACGTGCTGTTAAACTGCCCGGTGGTCGCCACTTGCAGGGCAAAGTACTTCGGTAACCCAGGTACTCTACGCGAGATTGCCACTAACACCAAGGCGTTGCTGGCCTTCTTTGAGGAGCTGGGGTGGATCGAATAACCGATTATTCCCACCCGTACGCAAAATACGCACTTTGATGTGGAGTTGCGGAAACCAGCCCGTATTACCTTACCTAGCCATTCTAAGCCAAATATAATCGACATCAACATCATCTAGCCTTAAAAAACTCTTAATCTGCAATGATAAAAAACTTACCTATCCATATCATTCATTTTCTTAGCAGCTGCAACTAGTTCCAGCCTGGTCTGTGCAGCCAGGTCCCGCCAACCTTGCTCCTCATAGGACCTTAGCGCATCCATCAGGAATACTACTGCTTTACCGGTCTCGCCTAACTCGGAGTAGAAGGCGGCTAAGTCGCGGCCTATGAGACGGGCGAATCTGAAATTAAGGAGAAAAAGTTTTGAGTGGAGCGAAATTAAGCTTTTTTCTTTGTAAAAGTTGTCTCAGGATGTAGAAATTTTCGTAAGGCTTGAAGTCACTCCTCTTGGCATAGTGTCCTTCAAATCTTGATTGAGGCGATTCTATTATTTTTACTATAAAGCTTTCATTTAAATGCTCTAGTGAGGCTTGAAGTCACTCCTCTTGGCATAGTGTCCTTCAAATCTTGATTGAGGCGATTCTATTATTTTTACTATAAAGCTTTCATTTAAATGCTCTAGTGAGGCTTGAAGTCACTCCTCTTGGCATAGTGTCCTTCAAATCTTGATTGAGGCGATTCTATTATTTTTACTATAAAGCTTTCATTTAAATGCTCTAGTGACCATATAGTTATTTAAATTTGCTTCCGAAACCAATGTGTTGTGAATGGTTACATTTTAAAGAAACATAATTTAATTTTTGATATTTAAGCGATATACCGGTTCAGCAAAACCAGAAATTAGATTTTAGAGGTACGAGGAACGAGGTGGAAAGCTCCTCAGCCTCCATAGAAAAATGAGGATTCTCCAACTAGACGGGTGTCGTGTCTGGTAGGCTACTGCCCGACAGTTGTCAGGTTGCTCAATATATGTTAAATTGCAAGGATAACTCTGCTTGCGCGATGTAGAATTTGCGTGCCGTCAGATGCAGTGCGAAGTTCGTATGTGGAGGTGAACCAGTCCCAGATTCGGTCACTTTCAGCCATGGAAAACAAGTTCTACTTTCATCACCGGAGTAAAATTCTCAGCAAAACTCACCTTAACCGTCCAATATGCTTATAAGTCCCCATAGCTAGCTCAGCCAGTTCCAAATAATACTGTTGAAAGCAGCTCTTGCTACACAACGCTTCTTTTAACCGATCTGTTGGGGTTGGATGTTGGTTGTTGGTCTCATTGTCACCCATTCCTGCTGAGAGCATGACTACTAGGTGCAGTTGTTCTGAAGACGGGTCTGACGAGCCAGGGAGGAGGCCACAGAGTTTGCCTAATTCGTGGAGCTGGAACAAGGAATTATGGAGTTAGAAATATATTTATTCCAATACAATTATATACACAGGTGCATAAATACACATGGATGAACAACATTCTTATAGTAAATTATTTTACACAATAGGGATGATAACTAAACATTTTTTTTTGTCCGCCTTATAGGTTATTAAAAAATTACGTTCACATATTTTTTTCTTTTTTTACGTTATCAAAAGATTACGACGACACATTGAGTTAACATGTGCCATGACGTCACGAGTATGTAGATTTTATACTTACTTATGACGTATCAACCCCCACTCCCCAACTTTAATATGATAAAGCAAATAATACGAGTCTAATTTTTTTTTTATCTAACTGACGGACTCAAATGATTCAAATATCTTTTTTTTACCCAGGCATCATTCCTATTAATATTGCTAGTGAGCCCCAAACTAGACAGTTAGTCTGTATCTGTATAAGAGATTATGTTAATACGTTAATTATGTTATGACTAACTCGTTGGTCTAGTGGTCGCAAGCGCTACTGCTAAACGTGAAGTCCTAGGTTCGATTCCCAGGTCGGGTAAAGTGTTATTGGGTTTTTCTTTCTGGAAATTCTCAGTAGCAGCCCGGAGTCTGGATTTGTGCCCGGTTGATGGCAATAGGCTCGCCCCCTATTGCACGGGACTTAAACATAACTGGCGAAATGTGGGTGTATAGGTAGGTACACCTCTGCCCAACAAAACGAGGCGTGATGTTATGTTAATACTGTATCGTGGTAATGGCCTGTGTGAAAGCTTATATGGCTATAAAGGTGGTGACTCTCGAGATGACGACAAATAGAGAACTATGGAAGAAAAGATAAAAGATAGGGCTAGGATAATGATGATCGTGGTACGGTAATTTAAAGTTATAATGCATATTGCTTTGATAGTCATACACAGTAAAAAGTTCTGTACTCTCACTTTTGTTTGTTAAGTATAAAATATCGTTCGTGACGCCGCGCCACCGGTAGCATACCTCCGCCGCGAAACCATAGCAGCGAAACCGCAGTAGTTCAATTCAATAGACTCGCGTAATTTTCCGCTTCTCGAATCTGATGCGAGTAGCGGAACATGACGCGAGTCTATTGAATTGAACTACTGCGGTTTCGCTGCTATGGTTTCGCAGCGGAGGTGTGCTACCGGGGTGAAACACATCCATGTTTATTAATGGGCGCTTTAGTGATTTATAAAGAGCGCCCATTGTTGGCAGATTTATTCACACGCATGTTTAGGATTCCCTGACTAATATCAGACTCAAAACAGTTTACTTATTTATGAGCCAATCACATGGCTGGCATAAATAATTCTGAAATTTGCATGTGACTAAAACTATTAGGTAATCATAACACACACCGATGAAAACGGCATTTAGTAGGATCAAGCAAGCTTATTGCTGTTTATTGCCGTATGTTGCGTACAGATCCCCTTTACCCGTATCGGGCAAAGTGTTATGTAAATTGTGCCGTAAGTTGAGCAATAGGGTGTTTTACTCTATGTATAATGAGAAAAAATCTAAAAATTTATTATTGAGATAGCTTAGGTAAAAAGCAGTCGGAAAACGTTAGTTTTAGTTCATAAAATAGCAAACTACATTTTAAAATTCAATTCAAAGTTTTCAGCTTTTTTTATCTGTTTCATAACACCATTAGATAGTAGTCGCCATGTTATTACGTCATTGGGCTATGTAAACTTAGAAAGTGTTAACTGTCAACTATCAGCGTACCTTTAATCTTTAAAGACTTTTTATTATTTTCGTAACCAACGTAATTTTTATTCAAATGGAGGACGGTTTTGTAAAAAGGAGACAACATAAATTTATAACTTAAAAATATCACTGCATTTGTTGCAACTGACGTCATGACCACAGAGCAATATGGCGTCCACTGCGACCAGCGTTTTCGTCAAATTACGCGCAAAATTTAAAAATGCAAATTTTAAATGCATTTTTATGGCACTTAACGATTGAATAAAAAATTTGTGAATTTTTTTGTGGTTCATTAGCACTATAGAATCTAATTGAGACACTTTTCAAAAATGAGTGTAATACCCTATTTAAAACAATTCCAATATTGTATAGAAATTGCCAAGAATTGCGCAATTTGGTGGCTCGTGTAAGAGCAATTTTTTATTTTAGAATAATCTGCAAACCGGGTACGTTTCAGTCCGACTCGCCCATTAAAAAGGTTGGTTACGTCAGTTTGGACATTCGTAACGTAATACAAGGATACATCGATCAACAAAACAACATTGTCACTTGTTTTCAGCTGTTCTGGCTTGACGCCAACATTTAATACAATAACAGTAATAGCCAAGGGCGTGTCCAATGGGCTCGACTGTCGGTGACGATAATGGATTGTGTTACAAAAATTTAACTACGATTATGTCATAATAACAAGGCGACAATAGCGATATTTCAATAATGGATTGATTGTTAGACTTTTAGTTTTCTGAACTTCTAATTATTTACACTAGGAATGTCTCCTGTATTGTGGGTGCGTTTACAAACATTTAAACTCACATACACAAACAGCCAGACCCGGAACAACTTCTTGTAGGTCATACATATTTGTTCCGTGTGGGAATCGAACCCGCGACACGCAGCGCAGCAGTCAATCGCTTAACCACTGCGCCAATCGTGTCGTCAAAATATACATCAACAAGCTGCGTATATTATGTACTTTTTTATCGATATCAGTAATATAGTAAAGGTCTGTGATATGCCGCAACACATGCACGCAACGTATCTGAACTCATACGAGTTAGCTGGTGCTAGTAGAACTAAACTTATAAACATTTAATTATAACACTTAACCTTAGCATAATGCAATAGCGGTGCTTGCGCAGTACACATATCTGACGCATTTTTATTAGCTGCTAGTATTCCACATGCACGCAACGATTTTGCGCATGCTTTTCAAACAGAAGTAAATAGGTAATGTAACAGTTGTTTTATAATTACATTATCATTGTGATAAGGTAATTATGAGCGTTGTGAGCGGCGCTTACACGTTATTACTAGCCGCCAGTCTTTCACATGCGCGCAACGATTTTGCGCATGTAAGTCAAACCAGACAAATTCAATTACTCTTTCCTAGCTTGAGTAGCAGTACATATATCTAACGCGTTATTTTTAGATGCCTGTCTCTCATGAGCGCAACGTTTCTGCGCACACTAAGGGTAATTTAAATAATGTCATAAGTAGTTATTTCCTTACCTTATCTTTAGCATTATGTAGAAGCGGCGCTTGAGTAGCAGTACACATATCAAGCGCGTTGTTATTAGCTGCCAGTCTCTCACATGCGCGCAACGTTTCTGCGCATGCGAGTTGCGCCCAGCATGCGGCTGCACCTTCTACTGCGGTTGCGCCGAGTAGGGACAGCTCCACTAGAGTATTGTGGACGGTGGACAGGCAGCGGGAGGCAATCTGGAAGGAAAATATAGGGGGTGTTTGATCAAAACGAAGCAATAGGAGTATGTATGTAGGTGTATGCGTTCTGTAGTTTCTGCCTACCCCCATGGTAAGAAGGCGTGAGTTTACGTATGTATTATAAAAGAATACTGCATCAATCAATCTGCCTAGCCTTTTCCCAACTATATTGGGGTCGGCTTCCAGTCTAAACGGATGCAGCTGAATACCAGTATTTTACACGGAGCGACTGCCTATCTGACCTCCACAACCCAGTAACTAGGTAATACGATACCCCTTGGTAAGACTGGTTGTCAGACTTTCGGGCTTCTGACGACCCGTAACGACTGTCAAAGATCCACGAATGACAACCGGGACCAACGGCTTAACGTGCTTTCCGAGGCACGGAGGAGTCTCGGTATGTAAAGATGGTCACTGATCCACAGACCAACCCCGGCAAACGTAGCTTAACCTGACGGATCGACCCGTGCGGCAGTTACTACTTAGCCACGAGCTCCTCAAAAGCTCCTCAAAACAAAAGAATACTGCATATGAAACGTAATAGTCTTCGTGACACCGACGAGCGAAAAAGAGGATCAACGACAGATATAAGTAGTAGTGGTTGAAGTACTTGGATGGAAGGTTCGACAGACCGTTGCAAACCTACAAAGGGATCTTGGAGAACTTGATCCCTTTTTCAGAATGTTTTTAAAGGCGATCAACCAAATACTGAAATCGACGCAATAATAAATTTTCAGGCAAAGTTGTACCTAAATGAAATGAAATAAAATTGTGAATTCTGTAAATAGGATATTTGAATAACTTTTACACGTCATCTTAAAAAAATAACTGACTACTCTGAGAAGAAAGGCCGAAACAAACTCAGAGGTCACAGTCTCTTTTAAAGTCCAGACATAATCTTGGTCAGGCCATATGAGGACCATGTAGATTAGTCTGAAATGGTATTTTGAGAAAAGAACCACACAGATTTGAGTGGACCTGTCCTGTCAGTGCAAGCATTTGTCAGTAATCGTAGGCACTAACTTAGAAAATGACAAACATAAACAGGCTACTTTTTATTCCACTTGCAGAGTAACGTAAAAAAAAATGCATTTCATATTGTTTCTAAATATAACCTACATGATAAACATTAACAGTTAACAGATTAACTGCTCATCCCGTTTATTATTATGGCATCATTTGTTGTACCGTAACGACTTATTTCCTGAGTGACATAATTCCACCGTTTTTGACTGCACTTGACCTACACAACAGTCAATACACCGTACACGACTAAATACAGAGCATTGGTAATGATAAGTCATATGCGTTACACATGGCTAGCCATGGGGAAAATATTGGTTTGGAATATCCTACAGGTGGACATGTTAATCAAAGTGAAATACTATTGACTGTATGAAATGAAAACCACTTATAACTGTCAACTTAGAATCTAAGTTATGTGCAGTCTCTTGGGGATTGTTTTCAGAATATTCAGATGTATTGTATTGTAAATTGGGCTGGTGTCCTAACATGTTTAGATTTAAGGGGGATCCGTCCAATAAGGACCAGTCCCGGGTCGACGGCGCGTTGTGTTCCACGCGCGCCTTAAAGAGATGTCAGCAACTGAAGGGGTCCGATGGGACCGATGCCTGCCGGGGTTGCGGGAAAGTCCGAAAGGGATACCGTGGTCCCTGGCAACGTACAGGCAACTGAAGGAATACGGGTGGGTTTTAGTCAGTAAGAGTCTGACACGCCCTGCCGCTCCGCCTAGAGCGGGAGAAGTAATTTCATAATTTCCCATCCAAAAAAAAAGGGGGATGCGCTAAAGTAGCCCGTGAAAATTAAATTTTCTTTCGTTTTTTACAATTTTCAGGTCAGTGTCAGCTTGTATATTGATTAAAGTTTCCAAATAGTTTTTTTTACATCTAAAACTAAATATACGGTGTTACGATATCTATTAATTATTGCATTTCATAATGAATGAAACATAAAACTAAACTAGGTATAAAATAATGAATTAGGTAATTACATTTTGTCATTATAATCAAGACTTCTAATGATAAATACTACACTGTATAACACACTTTTTGAAATAAATAAAAATTATAGATAATTATTAAATATTGGTAAGAATTTTATTGACCTTCAATCCCCATAAAGTGACAGCTCATGCCGCCTGTGATACAGGTTTATCCTATTATAATATATTACCTTTGTAAATTATTTCTAAGATTTTAGTTCATATTTTACGAATTTTAATAGTGAATAAATATTTATTATAATATTTTAGTTAACTAGTTAGCAATATTTCTTATTGCCATACAGTAATATTGCGAAATTAATCAAAACAGCGAAATATATGACGGCTATTTGCGACGTTGCCCACTTTCAGTTCTCATAAACGCTTTTAACAAGTAAAAGCAATTATTTCAACTATGGAATCTTTACCAAGAACAACTCCTCGGACAATTCGGAACATACATTCGACGTTATAAATAATCTACGATTGCAACACTTTATTGGACAGTAATTGCTTCGTAATTATCTTCAATGCTCGCGTTTGATTGCTTGCACATACATCAACTATACTGTATAACATTACTAGAAATAGGCTAGCTATTTGCTTTTATAATTCTTTCTCTTTTAGTGTTTACTGAATCGAGGGGAGACTGAATGGAAGAAAATATTTGCTAGAGAGTTATCATGAATTTTGTACTTTTCCATGGTTAGGTATGTGTCTATTCTTATGAGATTCAAGATCAATCCTCAGGATTTTTTACGTAAATATATTTTTGTCCGCCTTCCACAAACAGTTAGCCTCAGGCCATTAAGCAAGTAGCCACCTTCTTCAGGTCGACAGTTTAACTGGTTAGTCTTGATAAGCAACATTGGCGCAAATCAGAAGAGTTGGGCAACAACACTATGTTCAGAAGTTCGCACTAGGTTAAATATTGTGATTTACGCAAATTCCTCTTCAACTGTTTCTCGTCAGATTAATGCCTCAATGGCACATCAGTGGTAAGGCAACAATTTTACATAAACAACGCTTTTATGTCGAAGGAGTGCCAACCATACTGTTACAAAATATTATTTTTTCGAAATACTGCTTCTTCTTTTCGTGTGGTTAGTAAACTAACCTGGTGTCAGAGTTTTAAAGCCGCCCACGGGCCTCTGACTTGGCTTCACATGCCGTCGAGAAATATCTCTCAGGCATGCCGGTTTCCTCACGATGTTTTCCTTCACCGTTTTTAATACTGCTTATTTTCCCACTGACTATAATATATTTTAGGAGTATAGTATAGAGTGCAACTTTATCCCTGTCGGATAAAGTGCCGCTATTTGCGGCATATTAGTAGCGCTGCCTCGGCCCTGCTAAAGTGCCGTAAGCATTGCATTGTCATTGTCACTTGTTATTTTGTTTCATTGTTGAGCATTGCATTGTTATTGTCAAAGCAAATGAAAATGGCTAAAAGTTAGTTTAGGTCAGAACTGTGACCACACAACGCACGAACCGAGCGAGTAAAGCGAGCGGTGCAGCGGCAGCGGCCGGCGAGTGCCAGGGTCAGTTTAGGCACAAGAAAATGTAATGTTTTGGGAATGTGGTGTTTTACAGCGAACTAACCTCAACAATCAAACAAAATAAAAAGTGAGTGATAGTGACAATGACAATGCAATTCTTACGGGATTTTAGCCAAGGCGAGGCAACGCCACTATTATGCCGCTAACGGCCCTTTATCCTATCCTTTATCCCTTTATCCGCTAGCGGCACTCTATACTCTAAGGCCTATATTTTATTTCTTTTACATAAAGTTGGCAACCCTAGTTACACCCCGATTCAAACTTAAAGGCGGCTCGGAACATGAAGCGAGTCGCTGCGCAGTAACGAATTTGTGAGTCAGCGGGGGTGAGGGGTGCGGCACTGCGCAACGAGTAGCGCACTTCCGAGTCACCATTAAGTTTGAATCGAACTGTCCCACTGGATTGCGGCCTACTGTACATAATGGTCATTATTGGTGGCCCATGTTCAGCAGACTTCGTCTGATTTTTATCGGCTAATATCAATGTCTACTAATTGCAAATACAGGCATCATTAAGCATGTAAAACTAGCAGAGATTAATCTAATAAATCAGAATAAGCGACCGTGTTAATTATTGCAGTATTCAGTGCGCGTGGGCAACGATACGCCAGCTCGGGTTGTATTTCATGTTACGCATGAAGTGTTACTTATGAGATGCATGTTAGTATCATGGATACTGTGATAGCTTTAAAAACATGTACGATACTTTATGGAACCTTTCTTAAGAAACGCTGTCGTATATTGAGTGTAAACAAACTTTTGTAGCTCGCGCGTAGGGTTACCATCCGTGCGGATTTGTCCGGCTTTTTGGCCCCCCGTCCGGAATTTGTCCAGTCATTAAGTTTTTTAGACAAAGAAATAATGATTTAAAAAAAAATGAAAATGCTGAATGAGGACTCAAAAACCGGCCAAGTGCGTGTCGGACCACGCACAATGAAGTGTTCCGTAGTTGGGATGAACTTATCCCAAGAACAAACTTAACATGTAGTTCAAAAACATGTTCTCCCATACATTCTAACTGCAAATGTAAGTTTTTACGCATTCTGCGTATTGTGAGATTTATCATGTGATTTTAAGACCATAGACTTTTTATGGGTTTTCCTGTAATCTATGAGTGAAGAACCATTCTCTGTATTTTTTTCAATATTGTAAGCTCCAGTACTTAGAGATCAGGGGGGGGGGGGGGGTACTATTTCGGCATACTCAAATGGACTCAGACCGAACTTGACGCCCTGGTCAGGAGAGTCCGTACACTCCTGACCGCAAACCGGATGCATCACCCACGTTCATCGGTGATGAGACTGTACATGCCGCGGAAATGCGGGGGTCGAGGCTTTTTAAATGCGAAGACCCTCCATAACTGCGAGGTGTGCGTGCAGCCTCAGGGAATATTTTTTAAAAGCCGAAGTGGGAATGCACCGTGATGTGGTCGCAGTGGACAAGGGGCTCACCCCACTCTCTATGGCTAAAGAGAACTGGCGCAAACCGGTGGTACTACAGATGACCGCAAGGAAGTATGGCAAAGCAAGGAGCTTCACGGGCGCTTCTACCGGGCTCTTCACGAGCCTGGTGTAGATTTCCTAGCGTCCGTATCCTGGCTACGTTTTGGTGACCTTTTCGGGGAAACTGAAGGTTTCGTCTGTGCAATTATGGACGAAGTTATCTTGACGAATAACTACCGGAGACATATTATGAAGGACGTGACGGTTGACGTGTGTCGGGTATGCCACCGTCCGGGTGAGTCCATCAGACATATTATCTCTGGTTGTTCTCGTTTGGCTAACGGCGAATACTTGCACAGGCATAACCAAGTGACCAGGATTATTCACCAGCAAATTGCTTTGAAATATAAACTTGTGGATTCTGAGGTACCGTACTACAAGTATGTGCCCGACCCAGTTCTCGAAAATGACCATGTCACGTTGTACTGGGATCGGTCTATCATTACTGACGGGACTATTGTTGCCAATAAGCCTGATATAGCAGTGATAGACCGATTAGCGCGCCGCGCAATGATACTTGATGTTACCATTCCACATGACGAGAACATCGTGAAAGCTGAGAAAGAGAAACAAATAAAATATCTCGACTTAGCACACGAGGTTGTCGAAATGTGGAATGTGTGCTCGGCTATCATTGTGCCGTTTGTCGTAACGGCCAATGGCCTGATGGCCGAATGCCTTGACCAACATCTCTCGAGGCTCTCGTTAGGCGGTTGGATCAAGGGCCTGATTCAGAAAGCAGTACTCCTCGATACGGCTCGTATTGTGAGGAGGTTCCTGTCTCTGCAGCCCTAACCACCGGTAGCTTGGACCCTGCTCCCGACACCGGCGGAATACTATTTTTTATATTTTTAAATATATATGTTCAAAAGGTAAATAAACGAAATAATAATAATATAAAACGTTTATTTCCCTACACAAGGTACTTAATGCTAATATTTTACAATAGTATACAAGGAGCTAACTTTGTGAGAGACTGGTGCCTGAAGTAGGTTTATATAAAAAAAACCTGTATTACAGGTCACCAAACACGGTGTATTTATTATACACTGTCTCGTTGGTGTACTGGTCGCAAGCGCTACTGCTGAGCATGAGGTCCTCGGTTCGATTCCCGGGTCGGGCAAAGTGTTATTAGGTTTTTTCATCTGGAATTTCTCATTAGAAGCCTGGTGTCCGGATTGGTGCCCGGTTGATGGCAATAGGCTCGCCGCCTATTACATGGGACTTAAACTGGCGAAATGTGGGTGTACTATAGGTACACCTCTGTCTAACCCTTCGGGGATTAGAGGCATGATATTATGTTATGTATGTATTTATTATTAAAAATAAAATATTTTAGATCATCACAAGTCCTTTCATTTGATATGTCACACGGTACAGTTAGTAAAACATTTATTTTTAATTTTCCAGTTTGCCCTGCAAGTAACCAATTAATTCATTAGAAATTTATTTATTTAAGTTACACGTCCGTGTAAAACACACGTGTCCCAGCTATTCATATGTGTATCAAATTTCAACTAAATTGGTCCAGTAGATTCGGAGCAAATTGGCTGTGACAGACGGACAGACAGACACACCAGTGATGTGTGATCCCAGTGATCCTATGAGGGTTCCGTTTTTTCCTTTTGAGGCACGGAACCCTAAAAAAGATAGATTAAAAAGAAACATGTTGGACTTTTTGTCAGGATATTTTATTGATCTATCTATGGTTCGCGCTTTCATCGGCCGGATGTGATTGATCTTCGTGCGTGTACCATTCCCAAATCCATTGGAATGGTGCATGAAGGCGTCTTTTCAGCATGGTATCTGGTAAAATTACATAAGGACTGCCGTGGACTATGCATAATGTGTAGTAATGATATAAAGATTTTTGCAGACGATAATAGTAATGACTGTTTAGTTTCGCAATCCGGTTCCGGAATCACGCAAGACTATTTTTAATGTTATTTTCCGTGTTTTAAAATGTCTATCGACATGTTTGAAAGTGAAAGGCTTAACTCGCTCCAAAGGATTATGACCGTTTGTACTGACACTATACGACAACTAAACGAATGCCGAAATAAAAGCGCGGTGTTGGACTTTGGTCACAGTTATAACCAACCTAACCTATTTCACCCAGTTCAAAATGACGAATCATACAATCTGCCGCAGAAATGTTTTCACCATCATTGTCTAAGTATCCATCTAGTCGCAGACAGATTGTATGAGTAGTCATATTGAACTGGGTGAAATAGGTTACGCTAGGTTAGAACTGTGATTGCGCGCGAACCGAGCGAGCGAAGCGAGTGATGCCACGGCAGCGGCCGGCGAGCGTTACTTCCAAGTTACTCGCAGAAATGTTTTCACCATTGTCTAATTATCCGTGTTTTCGCAATATCCCTAGGGTTTTCACGAAAATTCGATTTATCAAAATTATCCTACGACATATGTAAAACAAGCATCTCCTCCTTTAAATAAACTGAGCATTGAGCATCTCGTTTAGGTACATAATAACACAATTGAGTATTGTTTGGACCAAATACATTAACATAGTGCATTGTTTATTGATAAAAATGCAATATGTAGTGAGTAATCCCTTTAATAAACTCATTGGTGCAGGATGATAAGTTCAATACCTATACATATGTACCTATATACCTATATTCCATGTTTTTTCCTTACTTCCGTGGGAAAATATTAAAATAGCTCGATAAAACAGTAAGGAGGAAAAAAAAATTGAACCAACTTAAAAAAAAAACACAAAACATTGCAAAATAACTTTTTCACCTCAGCACCTCAAACAAGCAGGTTTTGCTGTCAGAAAACAGTGAGCAAAATTCGATTTTGCTGCGAGCGTGAGACAAAGTAACTTTTTAATTCTTTTTTTTTAAATGCCGATGACAGGGCTGGGTCTACTCACAAAATTCTAAAGATTTGAACTTCACTTAGTTTTGTCACTTTCACTTCCATGCGAAAAAATCGAGAGATAGAAACAAGTCGATTCGAAGTTCGATTTCAAAATTCCTTAACTAGTAGGCCCAAAAAAGAAACAAACAATAAAACGTTCGGATACATATAAAACCTTTAAATTGCAAATCATCTGTTAAGGTTTTATTTAAATTCTGTTTCATTAAATTTTTTGGAACGAAGTTCTTAAAGCGGCTTGCGGTAAGAGTGCACTGGCAGAAATCGTCACGCTAAAAGGTGCTGCGACTGACTTCTTCTAATTCAAAGAGAAAGAAAGACGGAGAGAGATAGAAAGTGTGAATTTTGTCAAAATAACAATCCAAGATGGAGGCTGCGAAAATTTTCACATCTTTCGTCATGGGTGTCGTTTTCATAGTTGTCGAGGGTGCTAAAGCAGATTGAGAGGTCAAAATGTAAATCCAAGATGGCGGCTGCGAAAATTTTATTTTTTTTCTTCATGGGTATCGTTTCTATGGTTTTCAAGGTTGC
Organism: Xanthia togata; assembly: GCA_963853775.1. Lineage (NCBI taxonomy): Eukaryota > Metazoa > Arthropoda > Insecta > Lepidoptera > Noctuidae > Xanthia > Xanthia togata. The sequence continues at coordinate 8,723,458 of OY970811.1, forward strand.
TAAAGCCGATAGTGAAGTCAAAATAAAAATCCAAGATGGCGGCTGCGAAAATTTTCACATTTTTCGTAATGGGTGTCGTTTTCATAGTTTTAAAGAGTGCTAAAGCCGATAGTGAGGTCAAAATGTAAATCCAAGATGGTGGCTGTAACAATTTTGTTATGTTTTAAATCATACGTGAGAAGGAACTTCGTGCCTGACAGGGGTAAAAAAAATGGTATTTACCATTGAAAAAAAAACTGTGGAGATTCGTTTTTCTTTTTTCCTGAAAATTACCACATAAATATGCTCAGAGTACGATACCTAACAACACCCTCACGGATCGGACATGTTTTTTTTACATGTTGTATGTTCTCGCTGCTGAGGTGAAAAGTTGTATGTGTTACGCGAGAGCAAAGTTATTTGCATCTCGTGTCTTTGAATCCCTCGCCGCGCTCAGGATTCTAACCTAGAATCACTCGCTACGCTCGTGATTCAATTATAGAATCCTTCGCTTACTCGGGATTCAAAATCAACACTTGCAGCAAAAACCAACTTTGCTCTCTTGTTGCACAAATAACTATTAACTTTTCGCTTTTTGCCACAGACTTCCGAAATTGTTATTTTCCACTTTTTTTTTTTTTGAAGTTGTTTCAATTGTTTTGTAAAAAGTTTTTATTTTTTACTTCTTATTTGTGGTACCTACCCTACACAAATTTGAATACCACTATCTGCTATGTTAATAACAGTGACAGGAACTTATCATATCATCCATATAGACTGAGTGGGAAAAATACGTATTATTGAAGCTAACTCAAAAACTACCCACCCAAGCAAAGTTAATAAAATTATACATACCTCCCAAGGTTTCGATGAAGGTAGTAACATGGCACTTTGACGTTGGAACAAATAGCTTCTAAAATCCAACAGGGAAGCTTTATTCTTAATAATCAGCTCTCTAAGATGTTGAGGAACCAAGGCAGTTAATCTCACTGCCTGCCAAGACGTCACAGGTTGCTTAAATGTCTCAAGCCATTTTGGACTCTCTGTCACATTAGAATTGAGCACAAATTGGGAGAACAGAGCATCTAATTCGTCATACTGGACTAACGCCTCGTCATACAAGCCTAGCATTTCTAGGACAAATGCTAGTTGTTCCTGAAAAAGATAAAAAATTAGGTATTTTTGTCAGTGCATTTGTTTTTACAGTAAAAATAGGTTTGAAAGCAATTTTTTTTATGCACATAGGCATCAGTGCAATACATTAAAAAAAATTACAACTGTCATTAAAAAAAGCCCTTCATTTATCTTATCAATGATTCAGTAGAATAATGCAAAGTTTGATACATATCTTAATAATTTTGCCTAAATAACTTACCTGCAGAATAAAATATTTACAAAAATCCCAATCTGGATCATTTCGTTTCTCTCTCTGTTCTCTCATATATTCCTCAAATTTTATAAGAGCCTTATTATATGCCACAAGGACAAAATGTCTAATCTTTGCAACTAGTGCCCTCCAAGATTCTGCACTCCTTGCCTCAGATTTGATAGGATTTATAACAGAGATAAATCTGTCCTCTGTTTGTTTTACTCCAAAATCACCTTTGATTTTGTCCAAGACTGTGGTCCTCGGTAATAATTTGTTTGTTTTTCGTATGTCATAAGTTTCTACTAATACTATCATCCAGTCTGTAATGCCATTTTTTTCGAGTTGTTTCAGCCATGCCTCTATTTCTTCTCTTAGAGTTGTTTTGTAGTATTCTATATCCTGTTAATGAAGATTGAAGGTTCAATTTTAATTTTGTGTTAGGGAAATTACAAAATTAAATAAAAAATTCAGTAATTTTGAGTTACATATTAAAAATCTTTTAATGGGCCTATTTCATAGTGGTAGTAACTACCAGATATAAAAAAATAAAATAAAGTAATAGTAAAAGTTATTGGGAAGTAGGAAAGTGGTAAATCAGGACATAAAATTAATTATTTAAAGTTTATACATTGCATAATTGTGGCCTACTAATACGTAACTGTAAGCTTTCCGTTAGAAACTAAGTTTGAAAGTTTGCCAGAAATACAAATGAAAATCAACCCAGATAGCTAGAAATAAAGTAAGAATTACTTTACTATGTGCATTACTCAAGTAAATTAATTTTACAATAAGATGCAAAATATAAACACAACATACTAACATGTTTTAATTATTGAATTTACTATCAGCAATTTTTTAAAGCAAAGAATGCTATCAAATATGAACTTTAGTTAAAAACCAATAAGTAAATCTTATCAGCAGAACATAACAAAACCTTATCAGGAATCTATTTTTTATTGTTAGTTGACCATTCAGGTATGGTTGAAACCAACATTAATAATATTATTAATGGGAAAGTAAGTATCTGTATTTGCTTGGTATGTTATAAGTTAATTCCAGAACAGATGATAGAATATACCCAAATCAAATAGTGGTCATTGCCATTTCCCTAATATCTCTGCATAGGAACCAAAACAATAAACTATGTATCGTTATTAGAACATGTTGAAGATAACAATAGATATTGATTCAGGATGTTAATAGACTTTCAGTTTTTAAAATAAAGAATGCTAGAAAATACAAGTGGGTCAGTCACTGCTATTGTCACTCTAAAGCGATTCGGGTATAGTTAAATTGACCATAGGGTAGCTTGTTACTAGGAAGATTTTTTAATGAAATATTTTTCATCCCACAAATTAAAGAATTAAGAACGGTTTCACACTACATCTGATCCAAATCCGAATTCAAGATTCAAGTTCAATCCGAAAAGGGAATGTTCTAAATTCAGACAGACAGAGCATGGATCTAGGGTGCAACGTCTCATAAAAAATCATAAGGATTCAGATTGAGAACTGGTAAAGGCTGAGACTGGGTAAAAGGCAAAAAAAAAAACAGTGAAAATAAATATAAACATGATTTGGTTTCAATAGAAGTTTTTTTAACATTGTAGAACAACAATGAGATATCAAAACATAAACAAATAATATACAAACCACACAGTCTGTCCAGTAAATATGAAATATTGGCTTCTTCAATAAGTTCAGCTCCGGCTGTGCTCTGTCTTTATTATACTTGGTGAACGAAGCCTCCAAATACACAGACTTGGTGGCCCGTCCATATGACCGTCTCCATTCACATGAGTCCTGCGGTATGGCGGCCACTAGGGGCGCCTCTAGGGTGCAAAACAGATTCCAGTCTCCCGCGCCTAACATCAATAAAAATTAATTTGTTTATCCACATAAAACTAATCAAAGATTTGCATAAACATAAGGTGTAGAAACTTACATGTAACAATCGGTTTGTGGGTCATGCCTTCACGGTCGCCTGATAAACTATCGACACCCTTCATTTTTCATCTGCTTTTCATCATTATCAGAATTCGTCGATTTTGCGGGCATGACACAAATAACACTATTAGTTCGAACAGAATCCACCCACTTTATTCACGAATATTAATTTACAACGAACAAATGAATACAGCAATTCTTCGCAACTGCTAATTAATTACGGTGGATATTTTCATTAATTCTCATTATTTTTAACTCGTTTTGACTTTTTTGAAGAAATTAAAAACCAGAATTTGTCAAAACTCGCTGTCATCACCCAACTCGACAGATATTTGCGTTTCGTTTCAAGATATTATTGTTGTCAAGTATTACAAAAAAAAAAAAGTTGTACTACAACTAAACACTATTCTAATTAGTGTAAAATGACAATAAAACTCACCGAGTATGTTTTTTTTTTATCAGACCGTATATTTGTTAATTATTATTTACCAATGTATCAATCAAGGCGCTGTTCGGATCCTGATGTCGGCGTCACCGATTCGGTTAAAGATAGATCTTTGGCAGAGCAGAGCACAACGCCCTATTATACGGTGAGTATAATTAAGTTATACGGAACGGACGAAATGGTGATGAGTTTCACACAGTTCACACACATCTGTTAAGTGCGGCCACCGCTCTTCTAGGAAAACATAAGCACGCGGCTTATCGTGTGAAACTGAAAGTCAATGCAATATTTGTCTAATCGCATCATTTGCTACACTTATTACAATGTTTAGGGTTTTATTTTCTAGAATTTTAGTCGCGAAAACATGTCTTTCACCCCAAGGTAATCGGTGACAGTTATCTACCAGTTGTTGGCTAAAGCAAAAAGCCTCGTTACTACAAAAATGATTTTATGAAATGACTAGTGGCAACATTTCTCACTCTATCTGTCTATGGACCGCCAAAATGTCGCATTCTGTTTTGGTATCGTCTCACAATAAAAGAAATTAATTGCGGTAATTACTCATTACTTTAGTGAATAAAAGCAAAGTGAATAAATGCTTTAATTAATTATAAATATTTAAAGCAAATCTAGTGCATCAATCAGGTAATTTCCTAGCTCCTAGATATCCTAGAACATCATTTCGTTATGTGAATAATTCCTTTTATTTTCAGCTATATTATGACTTATTTTTGTTAATTTCTGATGTAAGTTATGTTCCTAGCCCTATCTCGGATGGCCCAACTTAAAGTTTAACAAATATGTTACACAATATTGACGTTCTCTATTATTTAGCTTTTGTAATTCAGTATTCAGATTTGAAATTAATTATGTGCTGATCACTATGTCTAATTATTTTATTTATAGTATTGCAGCGTTCTATTTTAATTTTAGCCTACGATATAAATTAAAACTATTTAATTTCGTCGATATGAGCGTATTATTAGCAATATATCTTCAAATTGCTGTATTTGTAACCTAAAATTCTGTATATTGTATCCTCAGTCATGAATACCACGGCGCCAACGTCGGCGGATGCATGCCTGAGCATCGTACACTCGCTGATGTGCCATAGACAGGGAGGAGAGAGTGAGGGCTTCTCCAAACGTGCCATTGAGTCCCTCGTGAAGAAACTGAAAGAGAAGCGAGATGAATTAGACTCTCTCATAACAGCAATAACTACCAATGGCGCACACCCAAGCAAATGTGTAACGATACAAAGGACTCTTGATGGCCGATTACAGGTATTTTTTTCAACTACACATTGTTATAAGTAATATAATTAACTCCACACAATATACTGAGACTTTATACACTAAAAATTCAAACATTTATGTGAATAAAAATTCAGAAAATTTCCGAACTTTTTTTGCAAAACAGAAGAAATGTTATAGAAAACTGAAAAAATCTGTTCTAACTCCACTCATTAGACTGAAACTTTAATCACAAAACATTCAATATCAAGGAACACTTGGTTTTTAAGTTTAAGACACCATTATCATCTTCAAAATATTTTGAGAGAGCATTCTCTCTCAAGAGATTAGAAAGAGAGATAGTTCAAATCCATGATCAGTTTTTGAATGTTTAAAGGCTGAAATATGAGGCATTCAAAAGTTGAGCCTCCATAACACTGCTGTACATTCAGTGCACCTTGGGCAGTTAGTCATATTACTACTGCATATTTTTTTTAACTATAAGCTTTGAAATAAATTTTTAACCCACAAACACCCGTATTACAGAACCTCGCTCAAAACTCAAGCATAACATAAACTCATTTAAAGCCTTTTGATTGGTTGAAACTAGTTTTAAGTAATGCTTGATGTTCTGTAATATGGGCCTAAATATCTTAGCCATGATGTGTTGCTGGTATGTGCTAGATTTTGATACCACTACAGTTAAGTTGACTTGTCTGAATGAGTAATCTATGATTCGCTCTAATTCTGGGGTGTGTCAGAAGGATACTAAGAATGACTGGCCCACCTGAATTCTCTGTCCCCCTTTCTACACCTATGATGAGTGCTATTTGCTCAGTTACAACATTTGGTAGTGGCCAGTGGCGGCTGGTGCCTCAGAAAACCGGTGGTGCACTGCATTGGTTTAGTGAATATTTTGGTGTTAGGTACTTCCAAAATCGTTCATGTACCTGTCCATTGTCTTCGTACCTTATAATCAATACCATCTGCATAACGGTGGATACATCGGTAGTTTCGTCAGCATGAATTGCTAGGTAATCACATTTTTTTACTAGCCAAAATCGAATCCAAAATATCGTTTTGAATTGTTTTCGACGTACCTTTGAATACCTACTGTAGATGCTGCAAGATGCTCCTTCATGACTCCATCCAACTCGGACACAAAATCCACAAGCCCACGAAACACACCAGCATTCATAGATTCACTACACGCAAAGCTAACTCAAATGCACCACAAAACTTGACACAGTCGATTAGGCGCGATAATATATACCTATTTTTGTCAACTTGTTCGTTGTACTTCTGTATGTTGGCTCTATAAACAGAATCTAATTGGTTTCGGATGTCTACGGTACCTAACACAGACATACTCAAAACATTTTGCAGATGAACTTGCGAAGAATCATGTTTTTTTTATTTTTTCCCCTAAATGAGTTAAGTCTATGATTCCCGATTCCGTCCAAATCGCATCTCCACCGAAAATAACACAGGGAAAGCAAAAAAAAGCATTTAGTCGCTCACATCCACATAACTATTTTTTTTTTGCATACATTTCACTTTTGAAAGTTCTCGTGAACGATTTATTTTTTGTTTTACATTCCTGTTTTAAACTGAGAAAATCCAGCTGATTTAATGTCTAATTTGTTTTGATAAGTCCTGTTGCTTTTAATGTAGTCAATATTGTATTTTACACTCATTTTTACTCACAAAATTTTCACAATTTTCATAGATAATAAGTAATTAATTACGCAGGTACAAAATTACTCTACAATCGCGCGCGAAAAGAAACAATAACAAGTGCGTACTGCGTAGGTCAAGGCCTCGGGTCATGCATGCGAAAGCGAGGTGTCCCCGCTACCCCGCCGCCCGAGAATCTTTCGTATTCTTTCGGCAATTTCCGGTCGCGTGCGGCGCACGTAGCTATCCTAAAAATGCATACATTTTGTTCTAAGCATCTTCCGTCTCACGCGCCCGGCGGTTTACATCTTGTTTCATAGAAGTTGTTACAGCTAGCTGCGTGCACTTTTCCGAGCGCACGGGCCGTTTACATTCAAGCAAAAATAAAATTTAATTCTTTTGCAGTAGAAATCAAAACAGGTCAGCTTGATTTACTCAACTCTAATAACAATACCATGTTATCAGAAACGTAATTTCTGTGTAGGCTAGGTAGTATTATGGATTGTTATGTATTGTTTTGTAAGTTTATACCTTAGGTTTATACTGTATAGATAGTATGGTATGGGTAGAAGGTAGCTGTATATTAGAAGGTTTAAAATGGTAGTGCGGCGCACGAGCGCACCTAAGGCAAAGCCGCCACTGGTAGTGGCTGTCCAAACATTAAGTTTCGAATGGGCATGACATTTAGGCAATTGTTTTTTATCAGCACACACTATCATCTCATTATTGGTTGTAAAATAAATATTGTAACATGTTTTCCAGTGTTGCTTATAATCGTTAACTGATAAGTCAATAAAGTAACTCAAATCACACAGTTTTAAATTTGCTATTGTAGTTGGAATGAGATTTGTGCTTTTCCTTGAATGATTCATGCAAATGGCCTACCCATCTGTCAGTCATCTGTATAAAGAAATGCACCAAAACCAACTTTATTTTTAGCTAGACAAGGTTCCAGTTTGAATAGTAAACTATTGTTTCAGGTGGCTGGTCGAAAAGGTTTCCCGCACGTAATCTATGCGCGCATATGGCGGTGGCCAGACCTACACAAAAATGAATTAAAACACGTCAAGTTCTGCCAGTTTGCTTTTGACCTAAAATGTGACTCAGTCTGTGTGAACCCCTACCATTATGAGAGGGTTGTCTCGCCAGGAATCGGTCAGTATTAGTAATAATGTTTCTATTAGTCAGGTCTATTATGGTGATAACTGGTTTTAGGCTAGTCTAGACAGACCCCTACTACAGTAAAATCTGCTATTGTTATTATTTAACTCTAAAGTTTGCTTAAAACTTTCACAGTTCATCAGTTGCTTCAAGACTTCCTTCCATAAAAGTCGATTTCGCTTGACAGTAATACAGTGTACGTGTGTTTATGTGTTCCAATGAAGAAAACATTTTCAGATTTATCAGGTCTCACCCTACAATCGGGCCCCAGTAGGTTAGTAAAGGATGAATACACGGCCGGCCTGAGTGGAAATGGCATGGACATGGACACTGGAGAGATGGTGACCATTCAGCACCATGCGACCAGTCCTCGGCATCACCATACGCCGATGCCGCTCCATCATCAGCAGTTCCAGACAACGAATATCATTATTAATCAGGGGCAAAGTAAGTGGAATTAACGTTGAAGTTGTTTGTTGTGAAGTTGAAGGAAGAAAACACTTTTGGTATGGCATAGCCTGGAAGGAACGATGATATGAAGAGAATTTATTGATTTGGTAAACTAATTATTGTTTTTGGCGGCATAGGTATCTTCATCCAGCCTGTATCATCCAAAGTGTTAATTCCATTAGTATCTGTGTAACTTTTATTTTTTGCTGCATGCTAAATATTATTTTGCGTTATGTGGTTACTAGCGCCCGAAGGCGTTCCGAACATGTTTTCGCCGACGCACGCGCCGCGCACGCCGCTCCGGGCACCCGCGCCGCCGCACGCGCCGCTCGCGCCGCCCATGGGCCACGCGGCCCCCGCGCCGCAGATGTGTGGGCCGCACCCGGGGCCCATGGCGGGGCCACAAATGGTAGGAGCCCAGTCGCCGCTAGGAGGAGGAATGGGTCAAGGACAGATGTCTTCTCCTCGCCTCGCAGCCGCCCCTACAATGTCGCCCGCAACGCCTCAAATGCCTTCAATGAACAGGCCGATGTCGCTACCCAGTCCGCAACAGATGGCCATGGCTCAACAGCGCGCGGTGGCTCCGAAATTCGAGCCCCCCGATACGATGGATGCTCGCGCTATGTGGCTGCCTAAACGAATGAACCATTGTAAGCTTTATTCTTTTGATTTGCACTGTTTTTCATTTTGATTCACATTTTTTTCTTGATTATTATTTTGTAGACATTCTAATTTAACCAAGGCTCTTGAAAAGTTAACACTTATATTAAAATTAAATGACCACTGCGTGTGTTGTAGCTGCCATGCCAGTGACTATGTCTCCGGGTGCCACCACTCCGCTCATTGATGGCTCAACCACCACCTTCTTCACTTCGGATCAAACTTCCAATGATTCTCCTCAGCTTACGCAAACTTTGTCTAGTAAGTTTACTTACATTTTTAATCAAATTTTCTAGTAAAAAGAATACGATAATTTATATTGGTTTCGTTATAAATGCAGACAAGCCTGGTTTCTGCCTTAACATTAATTTCAGACTGATAATACAGCCGGTCTGATCTGTAATAATCTCACGGTGAAAGCTTAGGTGAAGTGAACGTGAAGTGAGCTGTCATTCCACCTGGTGCTAGGGTCTGACAGCTCACTTCACCTAAGTTTTCATGGTGAGATGGTTACAGAATGCACTGCAGTATTGTACTTGTAGGCATAATACAAAAGACATTACTGCACTGACCTTGTTGTATTTTGTGGTGTACAATTAAGCGTTAAATAAATATAAAAAACAAGCGGACCTTACAGTAGTCGCATATTATGATGTGTAACATCTGACATCTCAACTTGGTAATAAGCAACCTTAAGGTAATAAGCAACATTAAAGAGGTGGGGCCTCGTCACGGTCGTTTCTGACGGCCAGCTCTAGCACCGCACGTGCACATTGGTCAAATCAAATAGTGCGCGCTTCCACGGCTCCCTGTCACACACTTCCGTCCCTTTTTAAGAAATGACCCACAGATTGCAGGAGAGGTTGAGATTGTTACACATCAATTAGAACTTTGTTTAATGTTATGCAAACAAAACACACGATTTGTGCTCCATTCCTAGGTAGTGTTTAGTGACGATTATTTTTACAATTTTATCGTTTATTTTACTATAACAAAAATGCACCATAAAATATTGGATTATAGTAATGTATGTAATAGAACGACTATCTTCCACTCAGTGGAAACTGAGCCGTAAGGTGCATAAACTCCTTCGTCTGCTACCGCCTTTATAAAAATGATTTGTCATCAGATACCCACGCAGCCGGCACGGTATCGCCCGGTTCCGGCGAAGGCTCTCAACAGAACGGATTCACGACTGATGGAAGTCCTGCTCCTCAACCCAGCCCCTTGCCACATCGCACGCAACATCAGCAGCAACAAGGTATATTTTTATTAGATGAATACAACTGGTTCCCTCCGCATTTCGGGTATGAAGCTACAAGTACGCGGCGGCCTCGTCTTGTCGTGTTTAGGGAGCGTAATGTAGTCAGAAGATAATAGAGTTACGCGATAGAAAAAGAGGCAATTTCTAGAAGAATATAAACTGTAGTAATTAGCGCTGTGCGACCTGAATTGCACTTTATTGTGTCATACCAAGAGTCTCTTTTTATGTAAATGATTTTGCAGAGTGAACCATCTGTATTAATCTGTGTCTAAGTTTTTCAGAACAGGTCAGTTTTTTTGCAGCATTTAAAGTTTTTCAGTAAATTCAAAACAATTTACGGATGAACTGGCGACTAACTGCCTGCAAGTTTTCTCTAGCTCTCTTTTAGTTAAATACGCAAAGCAGAATCAAAAAGTTGTTTTTAAGAAAGCCTTTTTATAGAACGTGGATATGGAATGAAAATTCTGGAATTACTGAAAATAAAACTTTTTATTTATTTTATATACAAATTACAAACTGACAAGAAAAATACGCGTAATACTTACTTCTCTCTGTTCTTTCAGTAGCGAAGGTTCATACATTTTCGACGACGAACCAAATGAACAAAATTATACTTTCACAAGGCTGGTTAACAAACAGTAACATAAGTCATTGTTCTCTTCTCTAGGCACTTGGACGGGCAACAACACACTAACATACACACAGAGCCTGGCGCCTCCACCCGCAGCCCCCCCTGTTCCTCTGGACGCACCTCCACATCATCATTACTGTAAGTTGAGCATTAGCTTATAGTATAAGTACACTAATGGATGTAGTCCTTAGGCTTACTGTACATGACGCCGGAGCCGTACCGGCGCCGGACCACATGTTTGTGTGTACGAATGAATATCACTTATTCGCCGCAACGCCGCGCCGTCGCACTGCAAGATGATTAAAATTCATAATATCTCAGAATATAACATCTACGCGGCGCTGGTGCGGCTCCGGCGTCATTTACAGGAAGCCTTATGCCTGTTTTCACCGACAATTAAGTGACACCAAAATTAATCCCTAAATAAAAGTGCACTGTTGGATTTTCAACTCTCAGCGCTGAGCCTAGCGTTGAAAATCCAACAGTGCAGTGTTATTTAGGGATTCATTTAAGTGTCAGTGTTGGTGAAAACAGGCATTACAGTCACATCGCTCATTCTTGCAACTATAGTTGTTGCGTGTGAGATAGCAATAGCGGTCATTGCCCTTCCCCTAATATCTATTCGTAAGTTTGGAGCTCGGACAATTAACAATGTTTCGTTTTTCTTTATTAAAAAAATTAAAGATCACGATAGTTGTTGATTCTGGACGTTTTATCCGTTTTTATAATTAATAATGCTAGTATCTGTCAAAAAAAAATGGTGATTCAATGACCTCTTTTGCCATGCTAAAACAACAACTACATAATTAAAGCAATGTTGTGCTTAGGTAATAGGTAAAACAGGCTGGTTTCTGCAACTCCACGTCAAGCCGCGTATTTTGCGTACGGGTGGGAAAAATCGGTTATTCGATCCACCCCAGCTCCTCCAAGACAGCAACGCATGGGTGTTACTGGCAATATCGCGTAGGGTACCTGGGTTACCGAAGTACTTTGCCCTGTAAGTGGCGACCACCGGACAGTTTAACAGCACGTGAGCTGCTGTCTCGTCGTCCTCCATGCAGGCCCTGCAGAGCGGACTGTCTGCGACTCCTATGACAAAGAGGTGTTTATTAAATGAGCCATGGCCAGTTATAGCTGCTGTAACAGTACGCAGCTGTTGTTTAGTTAATCGGAGATCCTGTTTCGTGAGGCGGCCATCGATTGAACTCCTTAGTTCGTTTCCTTACCAGAGTGCTTAGGTAACCGAAGGGGAGTGGCACGATGGGTCAGGCCCTACTGGTGCCATGCCCGACCCACTTTTGTGCTTTTCCACGACGTGTCGGTACTGTTAGCGAGTGACAGCTGTTAATTGTCACAGCACTGTTAACCAATCACTATATCACCAGAGATATTAATGAATAGTGATTAAAATGTGTGTGTATAATATCATTCATAAGTTGTGTATTGAAGTATTGTTATTCTCAAGTTTACTGTCGGCCTAGACGTTGATATCATAACACAGCGAATGCGAGAAAGTCATTGTAAGATTTACTCCCAAACATGTACCTGCTCAGCATGATAAAAATATTTGATGACGAACTTCGAAGTTTCGGGCACAAATCACAAACTAGATAAGTATCACACAGTTGCGCTCAATTTAGTAAAATCTTATTTAAATGATAGACAACAGAAAGTTCAAATATATGTCATCGATTCACTAGGTTTAAAAGTAAAAATGGGTGTGCCACTAGGCTCGATATTGGGTCCATTCCTCTTTTTAGTGTATATATTAACGATCTTCTACATTTATTAAAAATCAATCACAAATGGTGTTATTTGCTGACGATACTTCCTTAATTTTTAAGGTGCGTTAGACGTGCTACAAATTTTGACGACGTAAATAACGCCCTACTGCAGGTCCAAAATTGGTTCACTGCTATAGATAGTGCAATCCACGACGTCGCGCCCCACTCCGCTCCGCTCCGTATTAAAGTACAGCTTACAGTACAGTCATCGCGGAGTGGGGCGCGTCGTCGTGGATTGCACTATCTGTATTAAATTAGCCCCTTTCAAAATGGCTGAGCTGAATGGTTCTGATCCATGCGTCATGTTCGTGAACGGGTGCCGTCAGTTGGGACTGGTCATCTCTTAGCTGCTTGGCTTATTTAAAGTTTTGAATTGTTCTTAGTTTTTATCTTTTTATCACGGACGCTTTTAACCTGGACGTCTTTCTACATTGTTGTCACATGTATGATTTCAATATGAGTGATGTAACCAATATTTTGTAACAATTTTATTATTTGAATGAGTGTCCGTGGAGTTCCCTGCCCGTTCTTCTCCATAGGTAGGGAAAGTCTTCCAGTTGTAGGGAAATGTGTGGAAAATGCTTTTCTAAATACATAAACTCAGTAGAAGATAGCCTACACACAAATGTAAAACACCTCTGGACATATGTTTCAAACCGAAAAGACAAACCGTGCATCCCAGCAAAAGTCCACTACAAAGACACTCAATCCAGTGAGCCAGAAGTAATCTGCGATATGTTTTCGAATTTCTTCCACTCCGTTTACGAACCTGCGCCGCCACTCTTGTCACAATGGCAACCACCCACGGAAACTTCCTCAACTTGTGACATTATCTCTAGGTTACACTTTGATGAAAACAAAGTCATAAAAGAACTCAGGACTCTGGACCCTGCCAAAGGTCCAGGACCTGACAGCATACCTGCTTACTTTTTACGCTACACTGCTGCTCACATCTGCAAACCGTTAGTCATAATTTACAATAAGTGCATTGCTGAGGGAGTATTTCCAAAAGAGTGGAAGCGTGCAAACATCACGCCCGTACACAAGGGTGGGTCGAAGGGTAATGTGGAGAACTACCGTCCAATCTCGATCCTCTCTACCTTGTCAAAGGTCTTTGAGAAACTCGTCCATAATGAAATATATCCATCCTTACACAATGTCATTATACAACAGCAGCACGGCTTCGTTAAACAGCGATCTACTACTACAAACCTCCTGTCTTTCTCCAGCTTCTTATTTGATAGTTTTGACAACGGCCTGCAAGTAGACGCTGTATATACAGATTTTTGCAAGGCCTTTGACAAGGTGGATCATGAGCTGCTACTTAGTAAAATTGCCTTTAACGGAATTCGTGGCAATTTATTGCGATGGTTTGCCTCGTATATTTCGAACCGCTGTCAAAGGGTGGTGATTAACGGATACAGATCAAATATTATCGAAGTCACATCTGGTGTCCCACAAGGCTCTATCCTTGGGCCGCTTTTATTTAACATATTTGTTAATGATATAGGTTACTGTTTCCGCAACACTGAGTTTTTGTTGTACGCCGATGATCTGAAGGTTTACAAGTCGATCAAAACTGTAGACGATTGCATTTTATTCCAAGAAGACCTTGACAGACTTACAGACTACTGCCACAGTAACAAATTAAAACTAAGTTTACCGAAATGCAACTACCTTACTTTGACTAAAAACAAGCATATTATTAAGTTCGCCTACACCCTTTGTTATGTGCCTCTATCTCAATTGCATTCAATTCGCGACCTCGGCGTTAAACTTGACTCCAAACTATGCCTAGACTCGCACATTAATAAAATTGTCAGCAAGGCCTTCCAACTATTTGGTTTTATCATGCGGGCCACCCTTGATTTCAAGAGAACCTCGTCATATTTATGCTTATATAAAGCCCTCGTTCGTTCTCAACTAGAGTATGCAGTGTCAGTGTGGAATCCTTTCTACAAAAAATATTCAGAAATGGTTGAGAATGTACAGTACAAATTTTTGCGTGCTATGCACTATAGATGTCATAAATCCTACTTATCATATTCTCAATTGCTCAGCAAGTACAAGCTCCTCCCCCTTAGCTCTAGAAGGAATTATCTCGAACCCACAGTACTATACAAAATTGTCAGAAACAAGTTTAACTGTACAAATCTGAACAGTATGATTTGCTATGCTGTACCTAGAACTATTCACAGGCGGCAGGTACGCGCAGGTACTCTTTTTGCTTTGAACACTTGCCGAACTAATTCAGGTCTGCGCTCACCTGTCCGCCGTATGGTTGACACATATAACAGTAAGTTTGTAAACATTGACATCTTCAATTGTACAATTAGTAAATTTAAAAGCCTCATTCACCATACCCTATTACCTATTAAATGTAACGAGTCCCCCTAACTAAAATAATATTATATATTTTTTTATTATCTTTACACTTTAATTTTAAGCATTTTTTTTTCTAATAGTATTATTATATCTAGTTTTAGTAATGTAGTTGCTACACGTACTGCTATTTATGTACCTAGCGATTAGCCCTTTTTTTTTAAACTTCTATGTCTACTTGTGGGCAGCGTTGTGGGTTACATTATAACCAAATTGCTATTGTTAAACTAGTTTTAAGTTCTTATAATGGAACTGTTTGCTGTTCCTTTCAATAAAAATAAAAATAGGTACCAACTAGGCTTTGGAATGGGCAACTAGCTTCATATTTCTGACTGACTAACTGCTTGATAGTTCAAAAGTGTCTGTAAATGGTTATATTGAAGTAAGTGCTTTGAGTCTGAGTTTGAGAGTACAGGAGGCTGCTTCCATAAAACGCACGCACTCGCGACTGGCATTCGACTGAGATAAACCGAGATCCTCTTACGTACGCGTCTATGTGTTCTCGCCCAGTATAAGGATCAGGTCTTCTGTGTCTTTCTAGTTTATGTCCCTAAACATAGCTTCCATCGAGGATTTTCACCAATTTTTTTAATCCTATACCTATCTATATTATTACCCGACTTATTCAAAAGGGAGGAGGTTCTTAATTCGCCTGTATTTTTTTTTGTATTGTCATCGATACGTTCGTTAATTGTGGACTCTCAACTACTCTTCTCTTTCCACGATAGCTAAAAACTCACTCAACTCAAAACTTCAGTATAAGGAAAGCTTATTGAAACTAAAGAGTAGACTCATCTATTCCAGATAACGGCAACCCAGGCGGCCTCCTCTCAAGCCAGCCGGCGCCCGAGTACTGGTGCTCGGTAGCCTACTTCGAACTAGACACGCAGGTCGGGGAGACGTTCAAGGTGCCCTCCAGTCGACCCAACGTTACCGTGAGTATGATATCTTTTAGTTAAAATTATTGTTTTCAAAAATATACTGTCACTTCAGCTTATTACAGTCCAATGCTAAACATGTCTTTTCCAATTTCAATTTCCGATTAGCTATTGGCTATATTGCGATATTAATTTGGAAGAAAAGCACTCTTTACATTTAACATTACTACTTCCAAAATACCTATACGGGCCTTATTAGAAGGCTCAAAGTCACCCAAAAGTCAATGGAGACGGCTATGCTTGGAGTTTCCTCCGTGATCGAATCAGAAATAAGGAGATCCGCAAGAGAACAAGGCTAACCGACATAGCCCGAAGAATTGCCAAACTTAAGTGGCAATGAGCAGGGCACATTGCTGGCAGACCAGATGGCCGATGGGGACGAAAGGTTCTGGAGTGGCGACCGCGTACAGGAAGACGTAGCGTTAGAAGGCCTCCCACAAGGTGGACCGATGATCTTGTGAGGGCCGAGGAATCCGCTGGATGCGGGAAGTAGAACCGGCCGAAGTGGTGGTTCTTGGGGGACGCTTATGTCCAGCTGTGGACGTCTTTCAGCTGAAATGATGATGATAATGACTGCAAACTACTGCTTAGTGATGAAACCTTTATGTATGTTCGTCAGTCCCTGAATGTTTTTTTTTTTTTCAGGTGGATGGCTATGTGGATCCTTCAGGTGGCAACAGATTCTGTTTGGGAGCCCTCAGTAACGTTCATAGAACAGAGCAAAGTGAGCGCGCGAGGTAAGCTATAATATCATCACCACTATCTCAAAGTACAAACAATATAATGTATCATCAGCATCGTCTACCCTATATATATTATTATCAGTCAAACTATGTAGCGTAGTCCTTCGTCCTTTCTGTGATTATCCAGCTGATAGATAATGCGATTGAAGAGATGTTTTTTTTTTTCGTATCGGTACTAACCAGGGATGATGCGGATATTCCCATCCGCATCCCCATTTATTTGGACATCCACATTCCCATTCGCACTAATCAATGCGAAGCTCATGTGGATGCAGATTAGTGGTGGTTAATAAAACGTATGGCTGGTTTCCATACGTTTTATAGTTCCTTCTAATAAAGCATAAACAATACAAAATTTAAAAAAAAAACTAATCAAAGCTTATAATCGTCACATTTTCACGAAATAGTCTTATATCCATCGAACACATAATTTAGAGCTATATTGATTTTTCAATGATTACAATTTAGTAAATATTTTATTATAATTGCCGTTAATTGAAAAATTTGCAATCGCAATATCCCTGGTACGAACTATACCAGAATTTCACTGTTATAATTCTCCCGCCCAATCGCGTATTTACCCCTTTATTTGGGGTCGACGCAATATGTCTTTTTTTTTCCATACTTCTCTATTAGTCGAGTTTAATTTATATGAGAATTTATACCAAGGTAAAATGATTAGCAAGGTGGTAGTGACTAGTGAGGCAGGTTGCCCAGGTTGCATCGGATACACTTCATAACGATACGTTTCTTTAAACCAAACTTGTCTCTTCCAGACTACACATCGGCAAAGGCGTGCAACTAGACCTCCGCGGCGAGGGCGACGTCTGGCTACGTTGCCTCTCAGACCACTCCGTCTTCGTGCAGTCGTACTACCTGGACCGAGAGGCTGGACGAGCGCCCGGCGATGCCGTGCATAAGATATACCCCTCCGCCTGCATCAAGGTAACATACTTCATTATTATACAGGTATATATTAGATCACTCGCTGTTCTATAGTCATATTACCCGGCAACGCCGTGCATAAGATATACCAAATTCCAAAAGCGCGCTGTTCGATTTTCAACGCTCGGACGGCGTGCTTTTTATATTAGTATTTTATGTTTATGGTTGTACAGTGTACGGTACGAACTACTCCGCCCGCAGGTGTTCGACCTGCGCCAGTGCCACCGCCAGATGCAGAGCCAGGCCGCCAGCGCGCAGGCCGCCGCCGCCGCGCAGGCCGCCGCCGTGGCCGGCCACGGGCAGCCGCAGCACCCCAGCGTCAACAAGTGTACGTCGCCCGACTGGGCACAGCCCCGTAGGCGCACTTCAGGGGTTAATCGACGTAAACATCTGGGCAGGATTATATCGCGCACTGGATTTTAAATTTTCGGTGTTGAGCCGAGCATTGAGAATCCAACAGAGTGCATCCCGGTGCGTCGAAAAAACACTCAGCGCTGAACAGAGCGTTGAAAATCCAGTACGCAAAAAAAAAAATCGCCGTGGGAAAAAATGGCCCGTGCAAACCTGAGCAAAAACTTAATTTTTGATCAAAATCTACCGACATTTTCTGAAACCGAATAATCGAACGATTCCTACTTATTTCACTTCACTTTTGCAACTCAACTAAATGGCGGGCTTGTTCTTCGAATAAAAATTGTTGTGACAAATTACAGCGCGCTTAAACGGCTGTGATTGCAATCGCAGCAGTTTACGCGCGCTTGACAATTGGTTTTAAGTGTCTTAGTTACTTTGATTGCATAGCATTCGTCACGATAGTCCGATGAACCAGTAGGTATGCTAACTTCCACTCAGTGCTGAATTCAGAACAGTCGAAAATTTTGGCGCCCGCCCGCCTGTAGTATCACCCATAGATCGTAGCTTGTTACATTATCATTATTAAGTATTATAACATAACTTATGTGTTACTATAAAATATACATTGAATATTTAACCAGCAGTTATTTTATAAAATAAAATATTATTATGTATTTCGAATAAACTTGCTTTGTAGGAGTCATGCAAACGCTATTCACAAATTGAAAATCGGAAAATTATGAATAGCTCTGCAGAACTTCGGGGACATCTACAAAATACCCGAAGTATAATACCATGTCCAGTCCATGTGTGTCTGAAGTATCTAAATGGCGCAGGTTTATCAGCAGCGGCTGGCATCGGGGTCGACGACCTGAGGCGGCTGTGCATCGTGCGACTGTCCTTTGTTAAAGGGTGGGGACCCGACTATCCTAGGACTTCGATCAAAGAGACGCCTTGCTGGGTTGAGGTTCATCTGCATAGGTGAGGAGTTCTTATGATTATTTAGTTGTAGTATAAAAACCTTCTCTGTATGAGAAGATGTCCTTGTCCTGCAGTGGGACAGTTATAGGCTGGTGATTATTAGTATAAAACCGGGCTTTCATAGGACTTTTCTTCTGGCTGAGCTATAATGCTCAAAATCTGGCTAAACTCTTCTTATCGGGCATGTGGATGCACGCGAGACTCAATGGATTTTTAATTGTTTCTGTAAGTATGGCATTCAACCGGTTAATATACCAATGTGGCTTTGAGGAGTGCAGGGCAGAAGATTTTCAGACGACAGTGAATTATTTACTTTGTTACCGAGTATCATTAGGTGCTTAATATTTCGGAGCGCAATGTAATCCCTCCGAGATTTTGATGTCTTCCAATTACCTTACCTCCGACGTAGTTATCTGAAAATAAAGTGTATTTTTCAATGGCATCAGAAAATCTTTGGCTCTGTGAGCCTTGCAGTCTGCAATGAGTCTGAAAGACAGTAAAACCTTCCGAGATACGTTAAATGAAAATCAATTTGATAAAAAAATTAGGTTTGACCGAGACTGCTGGAATGCGAGGCGAGGTGGGGCGCGGTAAAGGAAAAACTATAGTTAAATGGCCAGCAGGCAATAAATTAGAAAGATTTAATAAGATTTAATACTAGAGAATTTTCTGTACATGTGTTAATCAAATTTCCACATTACTCTCAGAGCCCTGCAGCTTCTCGACGAGGTCCTGCACACGATGCCAATCGATGGTCCTCGGAGCACCATCGAGTAGGAGTTGATCGGCTTCTTTTGAGGCCTTCGAGCGACCGCGCGCGTCGCATCCCTAGCGACCCCCACACTAGTGCGAGACAAGGACGACCTAGTCGATAGAGTGGCGATAAATAGTGATGTGATTGTATCGAGTGAAACGTGCAGGAGTGAGCGTGTGTCATACTACTTGTGTGTCACTGCAGCGGTGAAGATGGTGGTGATATAGTTGTTGGAACTCTATCCTAAATGTGTTGTAACTTTATGTTGTCCTAGCATAAGTAGTATGCCATACTTTTCATTCTGAAGGAGTAAGATGCCATATGAATAGCATTTATTTAAGTCATTATTTTTTAATCAAAAATTGTGATCACTAAATTACGTATTTGGCTTAAGTCTTCCAAATTAATTTGTTGTTCGTCTTCCGGCACTATAATTGTTTAGTTGATTTGGTTTGGTAAAGAAATTGTTGGTTTTAGAAACATGTTTGCACCAGTCGTGGATGTGCATCGCTCGTTTAAAAGAGGTGAACTAATAATTTATGTCTTGTATCTATTTATACTAAAATATAAGTAGTTGCAGTAAATAAGTTAAATATTATAGATATGTATGTAACAGTATTGAGATGGAACAAACTAAAGAACATATAAGGGATCTCAGTAAAATATTTTTCACAAATCCTAAATGAAGTAATAATAATGTAAGATATTAGTATTTATAAAAAGAATATGAACGACGAATACAAATATTGTCATTGCTCAACAGAAATGAAACGAGTTCGTGATTATTTGTATAAACTATAAAACAAACGAATTTTTGTAACAGCTATACCAAATTAAGGCATTTTTTATAATAAATCCTAGTGTAGATGATATAAAACAAGACATAAATATGGTTCAACTTGAAAGAAGCCAAATGGGAATTAGCTTTCGATAGAGATAAGCTATCACGTTGTTATAAGGTAGATTTAGAGTAATTTATGATATTTGTAACGTTTAGGCGCGAGGGCCGAGGCGTCCTGAGGGAAAGGCTGTATTTTTGTTAGCGTGAAGTGTGCCTCATTAGAGGAATTGCATGGACACTTTTATCAAGCCGAACTTACACTACACATACCTACAAATTTCCTTTGTATAAGTGTGTATAGTGCGTGCGTACCTATTTCGTTATTTATTTAGTTCTAAAACTACAAAAGTTCATGCAATTTCGCTAAGTCTTTCGATGATCTGTGATGTGCTAACAAAACGTGTATAGTACGCGTGCGCGTACTCGAAGTCGGCTTATGTCAAGTTCTCACGAAAAAGTGTAACTTTATTATTTTCGGTGAATGTCTACACTAGATGTAAGTTAAGAATAAAATGACATATTTTGTGTACGAAAAAACGTAAGTGGTTATAGATATTTAAGATTAGTAATGGTGTTTTTTAAAAGTATATGAGATTTTTTGTCGTTTGCTTAAGATTTGCTTTAATTATTATTACTTGGCAGATTAATAATTATCTTGTGTTGAATGATTTTATACAGTTACTGTTAGTGAACGTTAGTGTTTTTCGATTTTTTTTTATCATAATTATTTTTTATTAAGATGAATACGATCGAAATGTTCGATGATAAACTAATATAGTGTTTATTATTTTAACTCTAACAGAGAGAATATTATGCTTGCAGTTTTCTTTTTACATAAAATAATCAGTTTTTTTAAAATAAATGTTCAATTTTACGTTGATAACGAGTGATCATCACAAAATATTATATTATTTTTGTTATTGCTTATAACGGTTTAGTTTATGCGTCGGAATTTTACAATTTACAATTATTCATATTGTTACCAATGTCTTTGTACAGATTCGGATTATGCAAGTTTTGTAAATAGTACAATTTATTGAGAATATTTTTACTATAATGTGAAGCGTGGTCGCGCTCCCAAATTACAAAACAAAGAAATCGCGAGACGGTACTTGGTATAAACTATATTCATTAAAAAATTCTCTTAGAAGCTTCTCACAAAAATCGTGTATCAAAAATACCTCTTTATAGTGATGAAAAGGATACAAAGGGTTTAGATGATATTAAATACGTGGTAAGTTTTTTAAAAGATGTTGAAGTTTTGAAATACTAAAGATATTTGACAAATTCTACATAGAACAGTTATCGAGAGCCGTAATTTTTCACCTCTCGCGTACTATAGGGATGACGCCTGGGCAAAGAAAAAAAACTATTTAGTCCGTCAGTCAGATAATAAAAAAATATTTGACACGTATTTTTTGCTTTATCATAAAAAAAAAATTATAATAAAAATCCGGCCAAGTGCGAGTCGGACTCGCGCACGAAGGGTTCCGTACCATTATCTATAAAAACGGCAAAAAATCAGGTCTGTTGTATGGTAATATTTATTTTATTCTGCCTTTAGTATTTGTTGTTAGCGGCAACAGAATATATCATCTGTGAAAATGTCAACTGCCTAACTATCACGGTTCATGAGATACAGCCTGGTGACAGACGGACAGACAGACAGACGGACAGCGGAGTCTTAGTAATAGGGTCCCGTTTCACCCTTTGGGTACGGAACCCTGAAAATTACTTAGATAAAACGCATTAAAGAAATGGGGAGTGTGGGGTCGCTACGTCATAACTAAGAGTTAAATGTACATAGGCGTGACGTCATACCACATTTTAACTCAATGTATCGCCGTAATCTTATCATTACGTAAAAAAATAAAAAAAATACGTGTCTAATATTTTTTAATAATCAACCTGATAGACAAAAAAAATGTCGTCATCCCTATTATTATATTGTGAACCATTGACTAACAGTTATTGGAGATATACCGAAGTTATCCAAAGTTTGAAGACTAATGTTTGTTGTTCGTAAGAACATTAATAAACTATGGCTTTTGTAAATAATTGCGTCGTATTCTTGTTTAAAACAAGTTGATTGAACGTTGTTTCGGCGACATCGTTGTGGTCTATATCCCGTTGGAATGATTTTGAGTAACTACAAGCGATTTTAGAAAGTATTGTGATTAGCATAAGGTCTGCCAAGTTAAAACAAGATTGGTGGCATCTTAGCTAATATTAAGCGTTAGTATTGATTGAAAGGCGAATTTTCTGCTTGTCTGTATAAAAGTTTCTTCATGAGAAGTGATATTTTAAGGATATGGTCTCCTATAAACGCCGTCGGCCGCTTACAGCGTCACGCCGTACGCCGCGTCACGATGCTTATAGAAATGTACTGTCTCTCTCTCTTTCACACGTCGATGTCGGCGTCTTGTTGCGTTCAGACGTCGATCGGAACGTAGACGCTGACGTCGGACGTCGCATAAAATAGGAGACCAAAGCCTTATTGGACCATTGGTTTTGAAAATCGGTCTTATTTTGGTAGCTAGGTTACGAGTGGCGCGGACGTGGTGACGGTGTGGCGCGGAACAAACACACAACGCCCGCGCCTCACCGTCGCCTCGCCCGGGGGCCGGGCCACGCCTCTTGTGTATGTTCTGCGCCACGTCGTTCCTATACATTTTGTATGAAATATGAAACGGGCGGCGCAACGCCCGCGCCACACCGTCGCCACGTCCGCGCCACTCGTCATTTGTGTATATGTGTTATGTCCCGCGCCTTAGGTCCTGCGTCCACTGGCGGCACGGCACGGCAAGGGAGTTTTATTCGACGAATAGGAATGTAACTTATACGCATGACAATACAATTTAAATTTCAATGATGATGCCTAAAGACGTCGCGGCATGCCTAAGGATACTGCGGCATCGTTGCCGTTGAAATTTCAATTATATTGTCATACCATTAAGTTACATTTCTATTCGTGGCGCAAAAATCCCTTGCCGTGCCGTGCCACTAGTGGGCGCAGGCCCTTACGCGTTCTCAATTCAATAAAAAGTAAATACAAAATAGTTTTTATAAAAAGGCAAGTTGAAACGCTGCATGCACTAATAATGACATTTAATATTAACAAAATAATAGTTTATTCAGTTTGATAACTAAATAGGGTTAAAATCTTGTCATAATTGTTGTAAAAACAATGTCCTCGCAATTTTACATAAGAATTTTGTGAATTCTAGTAATATTAAGAAACTGCCATGTATTTTTGACATTGCACTGTTGTTTTTCACTTAAAACCTGGTGTTTGTTGAACAAAGAGGGATGTAGAATGCACACCGTGTAACATAGCCTTAAGCGCATAGTTAAGAGTGAAACTATGAAAGAAATGAATATAAAGGTTATTCCTCTAAAGATTGTTTTATTTTATTGAAGTCCCTACTAAATACAGAGGTCTTCTTGTGAAGTATTAGGGGGTTAAAGTATGAAATTGCCGATTTGTACCGAAAAATTGAAATACGTTTTTTTTTTTAAACATATTTATTTAATCTAAATAATTACCATTATTATATATACCTTGCTGCTATCTAATAGGAAGGTCATTTTTATGCCTTTGCGATAGAACTCTCGTGATCTAGATTCGACAAACTGTGAAAGCATTTTGTACTGCCTCCTGAGAAGAAAACTTTTTATCACGTAGAAAATTGTCCAAATCACGAAAAAAATGGTAGTCCGTTGGAGCAAGGTCTGGCGAATACGGAGGGTGACGAATGGTTTCTAATTGCAGTTCCTGTAGAGTCGGGGCTGTTTCACTGCTAGTTTTGCTATCATTGTTCGGAGTTCGGCACAGTAGACATCTGCCGTTATGGCTTGACCAGATCGGAGAAAGGTATAGTGAATAACACCATGCTGAGACCACCAAACAGTTACCTGCATTACCTTTTTATTATTGGTAAGCTTTGCTTGAGGACACTTGCGACGTTTGACGTCAGCCATTGCATTTTTCGCTTACGGTTATCGTAAAGAATCCACTTTTCATCACATGTCACACACAACATTTGTGCCGTACTGCGGCTTTAGTGAAGTTTCAAATTACTGGGAATTGTTGTCAAAAGTGGCAAATCAATTACGAGGTCGACTTACTGAATAGAATTCTACTGATCACGCTCTTGGCAGTTGACAGAGAAAGAAGAGATAAAAAAACTAGTTTATTTTTATCAGAATACAGTGCAGCAAAGGAAGGGTAATGAGTTTAATTTATAAATAAAAAAAACAACACGAATCGTAGGAAATATTACCTATTTTACTTCGTAAACCCATGTAGTTTGTGAGGGGTTTGTATCTATCAAGAATGCCCCGTGGGAAAGAAGTCTTATCTCCTATTGGTTGAGTTCTGAGAAAGTGTTCAACCCTAAGCTTTGTTCATCTTTTATCTTTTTACGAACGCAATTAATATTTTACGATTGTGCGAACAAGAACTATCTTTTTGTAAAAAATCTCAAACGTTCTACAGTCACAATTATAATTAATACTAAGATAATTTTAACTATGATTATTCATAGCGAAATCTGTATTTGAAACTTTATTGTCTTTTCAAATAAATGTCGTAAGTCATAAGAGGAAGCGAGAAACAAAGATAATAACAACAATCAACGTTATACGTTCGTTGTTGAGGGCAGCTATCCGTCCATACCCTAGTTACGTAATACACGATCAATCGGAATTTGAATCGTTTTGAAACAAATTGCTAATCCATTGCTTCACAAGTTTGAAAAAAAATCTGCTCAAATGCAATGAATGTTGTTGAACTGTAATAAAATAATTTGTCGTAATCGTTTACAAAAATGTGTTGTGTAATTAGATAGCGGGTTTACACAAACACATCACGCCTGTAATATCCAAAAAGAGAAGAGTAGGCAGAGATGCACCTACCTATAGTTCATCCGCATTTCATATTTTTTTTTCCTTTATTAGGGTTCCGTACCTCAAAAGGAAAAACGGAGCCCTCTCAGGATTACTCGTTTCTGTCTGTCTGTCCGTCCGTCACAGCCAATTTGCTCCGAATCTACTGGACCGATTAAGTTGAAATTTGGTACACATGCATTTCTGTGACCCGGACCACGGACGTGTAACGTAAATAAATGAATTTCAAATATGGGGTCACTTATAGGGGGCAAATAAGAAAATTATAAAAGAAAGTTTTTCAAACTGTAGGTACCGTGTGAAATGTCAAATGAAATGGCTTGGTTAGGGGATCTCTACTTAGGGGGACTAAATACAGATATTTTAAGAAAATTGATGTAAATTGAATTCAGTCTATGATCTTAAAATAGCATGGTCATCTCTCAAAATTGTGCATACGAACTTACATTTGCAGTTGGAATGTATGGGAAACATGTTTTTCAACGTAGGTACAAAGTTAAGTTTGTTCTTGGGATAAATTCATCCCTACTACGGAAACCTTCATTGTGCGTGGTCCGACACGCACTTGGCCGGTTTTTTTTGTCCGTGTTTCTTCGAAACATAATTTATTTCGAAGAAACACGGTGTATCCACTGGGTTTTAGCACATCTGGGGAATTTCTGGGCGGTTAAGTAAAATTGGTAAATTCTTAAGCTTTAAAAAACGGAACTCATGGTGTGCCTATACTGCCTTTAACCTATATGTCTGGGTTTCAATCGCAACAGTCTGGGTTCTATAATCAAGTTGTGGAGTTGCTTGCAGAATACCTATTTTTTATCAAGCGCGATTCATTGATCTTAAAATAGCCAGTCGTTGCAAGGAATACTATGTAGGTAAATGGCAAAAGCACTATTTCAAACATCAACAATAACAGTGTTGCGGGGTCTTCGATTAGCGTGGGCAGGCTGCGTTTACCAGTGACCATCCTTAACCCATCGGAAACATGACAATCAGGCAATCATGCGAATATCAATTACTGTCTCAGTCAAAAGCCTGAAAGTTTGACAACTGGTCAAAGCATGGTTTCACCTTAGAATATCAATAGGTAGCTGTCCTCGTCAGTTTGACGACGTCAGATGGCAGCCGCTCTATGTACTTTATATTTTGTCCTATCTCGCTAGCGGATGACTGTTTCTAATACCTGTCTCATTGATAGACTGCCTCGTTGATCTAGTGGTCCTAAGCGTTACTGCTGAGCATGAGGTCCTGGTTCGATTCCCATTTCCCAGGTCGGGCAAAGTATAATTGGGTTTTTCCATCTGGAATTTCTGAGTAGATGCTCAGGTTTGTGGATTTGTGGCTTGCCCCCTAATACGGGACTTATACATAACTGGCAAAATGTGGGTGTACATCTCTGCCTAACTCTTCGGGAAAACAAAGCGTGATGTTATATGTTATGTTTCTGATACCCGCTGATCTCACCTCGCTTAACCCACACCTCATCGTTGGTCACTCCACTATAAATACTGCGCGACTCACTCGCTCATCGGCACCATTCCAATCGACCGCACACTCACTTTCCAACAACGAACACACAGCGACACGGTGTCATTTCGCGATAGTTATTAGCATTGATGGTGTATATTGTAGGAGACACAGTTTTTCGTGTATATAGGTGGAATAGTGTTTTACAGCGCTATTTTTGTGTGTGACCTGTGGCACTGGCCCTCAGATATTTTGACGCTTTCATTGCTATTCCTCATGGCTACAGGAGGAAGTAATTGGGGAATCACAGGCATGTTAGCTTGACCTCTGTTTTTATTACTCTGCTTAACGCCATTGCTGCAGATTAATTTAAATTCCAGTCAAACGGGTCTCATAATCAGTACAATGTCCCCAATGCTGGGACAGAGATCTCCTCTCCTCAAGAGGGAGTGGGCTGTAATCCACCACGCGGGCCCAGCGCGGATTGCTAGTTGTCCCATGTCTTTGAGTTTTTGGTTTTAGGTCATGCTGGTTTCCTTGGTTACACAAAGTGTTTGAATTCGAAGTTCGGGACCGCTTTCACTCGAACACCACTGCTCTCAAACGGCTCTAGTGCCATAAAGTTACAAGCTTATACGCTATAACAAGCTACCCTACTGTAGCTATGTCATTGCCATATATTTATTATCCCCTAGTCCCCTAGCTATATTCCTCTGCAAGAAGAAGCTTGATAAATCCACTTACTTTTTAAAGTATTTAAGGGGAAATAAAACAAAAGTGCCTAATAAGTGTCGATAAATAAGAATAAACAATTTCATTTCATTACCTTAGTACTCGACTAAGGTAATGAAATGAAATTGTTTATTCTGTAAAAATTGCAATCACTATTACACGTCATATTAAAAAAAAAATAGCTAGATGAGTTCGGGGTTTCCTATCTGACTAATCTGAGAAGAAATACCGAAACAAATTCAGAGGTCACAGTCTCTTTTAAAGTCCAGACATAATCTTGGTAACCTACTATCGTTTCACGGACAAAGTGTAACTTAACATCATTTGAATCCAACAAACAGTTAAAATGTTTGAGTATACTTACAGTAAGACAAGTTTTAAATATTTACAAATGTAGTCTGCGGAATGGCGTGAGGCGAGAATATTCCGAAATATTAGTTTTATTTTTAGCGTACGAGGTCGGCCCTGTTTACATGTTTTTCTCTTTACGATCGAGTTATTTCACAGCAGCTTCCCAAACAATTTCCATCGAATTTTATTTTTTGAGAATTTAAAATTGTACATTTTATTTGAGGTTTGTCATTTGTTCTCAAAATAGGGGGCTGAACGGAACTTTAACGTAAGATTTATATGTTTAAATGTTGTCAGGGCGTGGTTGTATAAAAGTATTGGAAGTAAAGTAGAAATTAAGTTGGTCTTATCTCTTGATCTGCTTTAATTCTGTCACGATTATTTCCATTTCCAACCGACCGGCGCGGGCCGCTTTTCGGCAAACTAAAATCTCTAAAGTAACGAGAATTTGGATTTAATTGTAATCAACTTCCATTCCCGAAATTATTATTTGAGGATTTATGGTTATAGTATAGCACTTTGACCGCAGCTTCGCTCCCGTGGTATTTCCAGCGGGACCCATTATTATAGCCTATGTTACCCCCTGAAAACTAAGCTTTCAAATGATAAAATAATTTTTCAAATCGGTCCAGTAGTTTCGAAGCCTATTCAACACAAACAAACAAACAATCAAACCTTTCCTCTTTATCATATTATTATATAGTATATAGATTATCTATGGAAATATTATACCTGCTATTAGGTATCATTATTATGTACACTGTTTGGCATATAGGAAATACAGCAGAATCTACCTATCTACATTTCAAGATCAGAAACATCAAAGTTATCTACATAGAGCAAGTTGTGAAAATGAGTTTTCCCGAAGTTTGAGGTCACTTCGCGTATACACGAAACCGGAATCACAGACAAGGATCTGTTTTCAGCCTAATTAGCTTCAGACCAGATCATCATAATCAGCCTGTAATGTCCCCACTACTGGGATATAGGCCTCCTCTCCTCAAGAGGGAGTGGGCTGTAATCCACCACGCGGGCCCAGCGCGGGTTGGTAGATGTCACATGTGTTCGAATTTTTGGCTCTGGGACATGCCGGTTTCCTCACGATGTTTTTCATCACTGTTTTGAGAACAGTGGTGATAAAATTATCTACACATAGTAAAGCGCCTGGCAGGTTTCGAACCCACGACCTACAACTCGTAAATCAGGGTCGTTACCACTGGGCTACCAGACTCCCACTCTCCAGATCATTTAAGCCAAATAAAACTTGGCATAGGGCCGGGAAACCGTAAGGAACTGCAGACATTTGAGTTTTTTTTAACACACATTTTTTTTTTTTTTTTTGTTTTCTCGAACTCATAAATCTTGGTCGTCAAAGAATTTCTGTTTCTAATGTGTCTACCTTCGCTCCAATGCTTTATCTTGAATGGTTGTATTTTGAGAACACAAAACCTATTTCTAGTATTAGCCTGAATTGATCCCATTCTAGAGGAAAAGCTTCTTTTCATACATTACTCAAAATTCAAGTCATTTATTCAAACTAGGCTGAGAATCAGCACTTTTCGAACGTCAAAATTACATAAGACAGTCCCCCAAAACGCCCACCCTTCACCACTTCCTAGTGCTTTATCTGGGAAAAAGTGGCGCAACAAACTCCCCAGCAGAAAGGGAGACATTGATCTGATCATAATCATCAACGAGCATTGATCTGATCATAAACTCTTACTCAAACCCAGGTTTCTTCAGAACGCGTGGCGTTCAAGACATATAATAAAATACCTATTTAATATAAAACTGAAAAAGTCTTAAATTGGAACTTGAACATTTAGGTACCTACGACATTTAAAAACACTTTCAGTCTGGAAACATCACGAAAAATATTTTGATCTTGAAATGTTTTAGAGTTCAACCTTCAGCTTCGTGTTGTTATTTTCGTTTATGTCATGCCTCGTCCTTGCCAGTTTAAACCTTGTGAACCACGAATAGATCGATACAGGTTTGCGCATGATTCACCAGGTCACTTTAATATTGGCACATGGCATTTCCGATCCGTTTATACTGCAAATGAGTTTGTATATATTAATTGAAGGTTTAAAGGCTTGTTTGCGATTGAGTCACTTTTAATTTTCTGGAAAGATATTTTTAGTTTCCTTGTGATGTAACGTTTGGAGAGAATATTTTTGTTTTTGCTAAAAACATTGTAGATTCGAGGTTGTTGAAAGTACTTCTTATGAGTTGAGAGTACATAAAACAGTCAGTGGTGGACCCGTAAAATTATTCTATCTTGTTCCTATTGGCTCGACACGTTCAGTGCCGGGAGCCCTCCTGCAGGGTTCACTTTAGCGCAAACGTAATGCCGGTGACTCGCCTGGAGGGTCCGCTATGGACATAGCTTATGAGCTCCATAAAAAGTGGGTGGACTCGAATGTGCTGTATGGGAGAACATGTTTTTCAACTACTGTATTAGTTCCCTATGATAGGGAATCCCTTGTACCTACTGAGATTATTACCCGCCGAGGAGCTTGTGAATCCTCTAGAGTTATTGGTATAAGAACCGAAGCTGTGTTTGACAATGTAGGTGCAATAGGTAGACACACTTCTGCCTAACCCTTCGGGGATTCTGGCGTTATGATATGCAGTGTTTGCGAAATATAAACCAATATGGCGACACTATTAATCCGCTTCCGACTGGGTACAGTTAAGCTATTATTATAGCTTATTACTGGTATTATTTAAAACTTAAAGAGAAAGCCAAAATATTTACATAAAATAGTATTAAAATACTTAAATAAATTAAATATTAGAAGAAGAATAAAAAGTAGTATTGAAATAAAAATATAATTAAGTAGGTACCACAATACATAAAATAATAAAAACCCTAAATAATCGCTGCTCCTCCTCCCTCCTACTATGCTGTGCCAGACAGGGTCCATAAATATTTCTTTAACTTTAAGCCTACCAACTGTTTTACCAACAATAAGGAATACAATAAAGAATTGTGAATTGTGATTTGTGTATGATATATTTTAATTAAAAATGATTTTTCTTTGTTCCTCTCAAACAGAGCACACTGCCATCTAATCTCTTCACCACCCTTGGTTGACTGGTAGAGAATGCCTAAGGCATTAAGTCCGCTTTTGTACTTTTTTGTGTGAAAAGTTTAAATAAATAAATTGTGAATTGAATTGTGAAAGCTCATTATTTTGACAATGCCCTTCTGAAATGTAAGAGAAATTTTGGTTTTTCGGGAAAGCCTAGCCAGGCACAAAAGGGAGGAGCACTCTCCTCATCAGTACGGAACATTGCTGCCAAAGTGCCAATGATTATGATCAGGGAAACCTATTGAAGTCTTGGATAGAATGTCTACGTCAGTGTTGGCTTGTGAAGATGTGCACTCCGCACCATTAAGTCTGATGCACGTGCGTAAGATTTCAGTCAATTAGGTACACATTACACCTAACAAAAGTCTGAAAAACTAGCCTTGGACGTTGCATAGTTTGCCCACTACTCATGATTCAGATTTAGGTAGTGTATCTTCCTTTACAGAATAATTCGCAATTGATACTTCATCTTAGATATTTGATTTGCTTCGTCAAGATTTTCGTTGGATTTCTAGACTATACAAGATAACATCAACACATGACGTATTCCCCGAACTGACTGTTCACCCACATTTCGCCAGTTATGTTAAGTCCCATCATACTATAGTAGTCTTTGGGTCTCATGTAATAGAGGACACGCAGAGAAGAGGTAGGTGCTTCCTACAATTTATCGTTACAATTGTGTCAGGTCATGAAAACAGTGATCTGCGACTAATTTTGATTTTAGAGTTAGATAATGTAGCAAAATATTAGATTTTTGTAATTAGATTAATTTTGATTACAAAATCATCGAATCAGATTTAAAAACACTAATATTTTTGCGTGTTCTAATGAGGTTACTAAAGTTAATCATAAATTATGGTCCTTGAAATTGACGCCTACGTCACAGAATCTTTATAAATATAACTCTTATACATTTAGGAATATGATTAATATAAAGATATGAGTAACTAGCCTAATTATAATCTGTGATTTGCAAAACATTGCTAAGTGCGCGGGACGAAGACTGAAGCAAGTCTACAGGCGGGCAACAGTGAAACTTTTCATGAATTTAGTGATGGGCAAAAGTTTCAGATAAAAAGTCGACACAATTTTGTCGACTTTTTGCCTGAAACTTTTGCCCATCACCGAAGAAATAAGAATATGAAGATTCTACGTAAGAAATGGTGAAGGAATTCTGTTTTTTAGGGACTCCTTGATAAATATATCAGAAACTGCACCCTAATTGCGTAACTTTCAATCACAATTTGAATGATTTTGAAGGATACTGCTAGTCCATTGAAAAGAAAAGAAAGAAAGAAAATACGTTTATTTGCGGTACATATGACGCAAGCAAAGGAACTAACACTAAAAACAAATTTGAGGGAAAATATGCGTCACATCCACGCAAAACGGCCATCACTCAGCATAACAATAGCATAATAATAGCATTGCTTCCTTAGTTCGAAAAATTGTCTATAATATAACGCAATGAATGTTATTGAACTGTCAAAATGAAAGCCATTGCTACTGTGTGTTATGTAATTACCCGCTGGTGGGTTCAACCTTTACTGAGTAGAAAATATTTAGATCCAATTCATCAAATTCCCTAGATTGATAAAATATAACACGAGTTAGATATTCCCTGTGTTTAAACGTGTCAATAATTAAGTGGCTATGAAAGGTAAATACCCTTGACCGAGTTGAACTGGGTGTCCCTTAGTAAAACGAGTGTTTAACGTCAAAAGAGTTAAGTACCTACATAACACGCCTGTATTACCTGATGGATTAGGCAGGCATAGAACTAAGTAACTATTACCACGGTGCGCTTCTGAGATTTTTTTAAAGGCTCATTTGTTTCTAGTATGCAAGTTCAAACATGAAATTGTGTTGTTCATTACCACTATTCTCGTTAACCCCTCCATCCCGATCTTTACTTAAGCTTCATAACAATAGGGTAAAAAGTGCGGGTGGGGCTAAAATCCGCAAACCGTCAATCATTAATTCACAATGCCATAACGTTATTGTCGCTTCCCGTGAGCTAGCACATCAACTTTCCTATCGCAACTCATCGATATCGATACTCGCTCAATCCCATCACTATTCGCTCGCAAGCGAATCGCGCGGGCGTCGTTCTATACTGGCCGAGCGGCCGGCATCATATCCGAACGAACGAACTGTCCCACTCGTGTGCCGCGTTTGCGAACCCTGCACTATCCTGTTACAACCCTATTCTGAAAAAATATTCTTAGACCTTATTTAACTTTTGTTTTTTTTGTGCTGTGCTGACGGAGTTTGGATTTTTTTAAATAAAGAAATTCAGGTGAGTCGAAGACTATGTTGGTTTAAATTAAAATAGTGTTATTTCTTTTTGTTAGCAGTAACTAGTTACAAGATTTTGGTATATTGATACATTTAAGTTTAAAAACGTCGAAAAAAAAATGAAAGCGCTTAAATAACGTACCGTTTTATCGAAGTCATTGCTTTTTCCTCAAATATCTAAACCGGCAGGCAGCGATAAAATGATTGATTAAAAGATAGTCGTGTTTGTTTCAGGAATTAATTTCCGTTTCAGCTCACTTTTGTGCCATGATAATATTTGTACAAATTCATATCTAACTTAGAAGCGTGTAGTACCTTGTGTGTTAAACATTGATCGTATTTTCAACCCATGCGACTTTCGGGTTAGTAGATAGCTTCAAGACTTTTCAACCTGCGTAAATCGTGATAGTATATATATTCGGAGTCAATGCGACTTAAATTCAAGAAGTATTTCCTTGAATTCAATATTAGTTTTCTATTTATATAGCTCAATAAAATGTATAAATACTTCTCGTAGACATGTGATTTAGATATTATCTACGTCACGGTTGACGTTAACGCTTTAGCAGAAGTATCATAATGATGAGTGCTACGCTACTTATAAATTGGATCGTCTATCTATACGAAAAAATACATACTGCTGCTTACGGCGAGGTTCTTACGAGGACCAGCCTTTTAAACTTTTAGCAGTGAACTGTTGTCCTATTCTGTTAAAATCTCATCGTGCAAACAGGAGAAGCGAGCTGTCAATAGTGTCAAAAGGAAGTTCACATCTAGCTCACTTCACCAAATATTTCACAGTGAAACTTTTACAGAATCGACCGGCTGGTGTTGTCCTAAGTTTCATTACACCTGCACCTTTGAGGATCTAAGAAACGCCACAGACGCTGTCATTAACTGTAATTAAAGCATAGTTAAAGCCAATTATTTAAAAGAGTAACCGTGGTGTTTCTTGCCGGCTCTTCTTCATAGGAAACGACCATTTGGAATCATGCACTTAGCTAGGTGGGCACTTATGATAAGTCAGAAGCTTCTGACGTTTCATAAGTGCCCATGTAGGTTTATTTAAATTTGAGTGGACCGGTGATAAATACTAAACTGCACGGTCGGTTTTAGGACACATCCTCAAAGATGTGGCGCTTTTTCCGTGGGGAACTCCTTATGGATACCCTCCATACCTGGACTCTTAGCGACTAAAACCCCACTGTTCCTACTATTTTTTATTAATACGTTGCCCCACACTCGGAATTTCTCCTGTATCGTGGGTGCGTTTACAAACATTTAAACTCACATACACAAACAGCCAGACCCGAAACAACTACTTGTAGGTTATACAAATATTTGTTCCGTGCGGGAATCGAACCCGCGACAAGCAGTGCAGCAGTCAATCCGTGCCGTCAAAAACAATGAGTCCCGGCCCGGGAAATACTTTTACATAAGCCGCACCCCCGAATGGGAAGATGTGGCCCTGGCTCATTCTTAGTAGGTAACGAGTAGCAACACGGGTTATTGTCATCTTTCAGCTTATAATCGTTCACTGCTGTCCAACGACCGTCGTAATGAACGATCATGAAATCGTCATAATCACCACGGTTTGCTCTCGGATTGCCATAGCTTTTTGTTATAAGCTGCCCCAAATAACCTTAGTTTTGAAAAGGTTGAAGAATCATGGTTGATGGTCTATAAAACTGTACCTTTTACTGGATGAGCTTCTGAGTTTCAACTCTTCATTCTGTTTTCAAGCATTTTTTGTTTTAATTTTAACAGAAATGTTGTGAGAGTTTATTTTGTATAGGGACATCTTTAATCTGTAACTATGAGCGCGTAGTTGACCTTCCACCATTGTATAATATTATATGCGTGTGCGCACCTACGTAAGCTTTATGATGAGTAATAGACAGGTTGAAACATCGTTAGAACAAAGCTCTGACTTCACTGTAAATAATGACATATCAAGGACTACACAGAGGCATATGTATTGATTTTTTGCAAATTTGGACCATAAAACCAGTAGTGAGTTTAAAATTTTTCTTGTCGTATAGTAAACAAACCACAGCTGATTCATCACTTGAGAGACTGACCAATCACAAACGGCTGGTAAAATTTTGACTGCAAAAGTTTCGTTCAGAAACTGATATAACGCAACTTGAAAACGAGTCTTTTGGCACTACATTAAACCGGAGTTACCAAGTAATCAAGAAACTATACTTGGTAGAAATTGATCTGAAAAAGAATTGAAGTTTTAATTATAACTACTTTAAACGCAACTACAAGATGTCTGTAATGGTAGTATGTTATAAATGTAAGAAGTCAGTTGACATTAAAAAAACAGCATTGTGCTCGGTCTGTAAATACAGATTTGAACCAGATTGCGACGGTTATCCAGCACAAACATATAGACTAATGGATACAGAATCAAAAAACAAATGGCGCTGCAGGACATGTATTAAAAAAACGGCAACTTGCTCTGCGGATATATCGCATGACCCAACAACAATATGCAACACACCTTTAAATAATGTCACACTCAGAAACAAAACATGTAAAGCTACATTTCCAACTCAAAACTCGTTTGAAGCATTATCTGAACTATCAGAAAATGAGGATGAACAAACATCATTTATTTCCACGTCGTCATATGTTATAAATAGAAGTTATCCTGAAATACACAAGCCAAGCGAGGATTTTGATGAATTCAAAAACAAAATATGTAAACTAGAAGAAAATTTAAAAATTGCAGAAAACGAAATAGAAAGATTACTGTTAGAAAATAGTGCACAAGCAGAACAAATTGAACACTACAAATTAACAGTTAACAAACTGAAACATGTATGTACAAGTACGATTAAGAAGAAAGGCATGCCAAAATCTAAACGTAAAAGCCTAGTTAGATCTCAGCTTGACTTCTTTAACATGCAAAGTCCGATTCAAGATGCTAAATTTATCAAAACACCATCTAGCACACAATCGTGCAACAAACCACAATGTTCTACGGATGAAAAATTGATCTATGATATTCCAAAATCACATAAATTGGTGTCTTACCCAGAAACAAAGGGCGCTACTGTTTCTCAACAGGATATTATCATACAGGATTCAGCAAAAGGTACTTATCGTAAAATTATTGGTAATATAAAATACTCCAGCAAAATGTGTATACTTAGTGATAATAATGTAAACAGTATTCTAGGAACTGCCGAAAATGTTTTCTCAGATAATCAAATCTGTCATTACTGTCTACCGAATGCGGGGATTATCGAACTCCTATCAGGGCTCGAATTAAAACTGGTGGATTACACATTGAAGGATTATTGTGTCATTTTAGTAGGTGAAAGAGACTTTCTAGTCTCTAAAAACTATGAAACACTGGTAAATGAAATAAAATGTAAGCTCGAAAAAATAACACATACTAATATTATCTTATGTTCTCCAAATTTTAAATTAAATGATAACGTTATGATATTTAATAAGAGAATAGAAGCATTCAACCAACTTCTATATTTAAGTAACAGGGAATTTGAATATACGTATACGTTCGACACTAATAAATATTTAAAATATTCTGACGATATGTTCTGTAAATTTACAGGTAAAGTGAAAAATATTGCTATTAATAAAATATTTCATAAATTAAATTATTATATACAATACTTAAACAGATTTTATGAAAATAATACTGACACTGAAGATATCAGCACAGGAAACAACATGGTTGGTCAATGGAAACCTGGCACTATTCCTTATTATTTTAAAAAGATAACAGATGCTAGATCGAATGTGCAGTGCAATAAATATAATGATGCTCAGATCCATACATCGTCAAAGAATGCATAAATTCTCTTAATTTCAGTGACGTTTATGCCAACACTGATCCAAACCTAGCATTTAACGAGTTTTATGAATTGTTCCTCCTATTCTATAATCTTTGCTTCCCCATTATACTAATAAAAATATCAACAAGATCTCGCCCTCGGTGGATTACAAAAGGTCTTAGAGTATGCTGTAAACGTAAGCGACAGCTTTTGTGGGACTACAGGAAAAAACCTACGGAAAATAATAGAACGAAATTCTTAACTTTATCCTCACGATTAAATAATATCGTTAAGCTAACGCAAAAGGCTCGTAATGATAATTTCATAAAAACTGCCCGAAATAAATCGCAAGCAACTTGGAAGATTATAAATTCCAATAAACAAAATATACCGAAGGACCAAATACAACAGCTTATCGTGGATGGTAAAATAATAACTGACCCTAAACAAATAGCTAACAAATTTAATAACTTTTTCATTGATAAAACTATTACTTCCATACCAAACCAATCAAGATACCAAATCCCGTTCGAGCCAAACTCCATATTTATGCGTCCAACTATACCAGAGGATATACACAAAATAATTAGAGACCTGAAGAACACAAATAGTACCGGATATGACAATATATCAACCAAAGTTTTAAAACAAGTATCCATTAAGTTATCATTTGTTCTTAGTCATATAATAAATTTAAGTATAACAAATGGAGTCTTCCCAGAAAAACTAAAATTAACTATTATTAAACCTTTATTTAAAAAATGTAATAAAAATGACATGAGCTGCTATCGTCCAATAGCACTTGTTCCAGTCATATCGAAGATTTTTGAGAAAGTGATTCATAATGGTATTTATAATTACTTTGAGAGTAAAAATTTACTTTTCATCCCACCATCTCGGAAAGAGTATTTTTAATCTTCAGTATCTGAGTGGAAAAGCCGTTTTTATTCTCTAGAGGATAAAGTAAATTGAATTTAGAACATCGTGTGCACTAAGTTTGTGAATTAAAAAAAACATTAAACCTATTTACTGCTACCTCTATGGTGCCGAATATATCATACAACTTTTTTTTAATTTGTTAAAAACTCAGACTCGGAACCTTCTTGGTGTTCTTTTTTCAATTTGCTTTGTACGCGGTTCTTTACGCGGCATTTTTTCACGTCATTGTTAAACCTTAGGTATATTAAAAACAAGAAACTTGAAAACAAGTGAAAAAACTAAAATGAGTGATTCTAGCGACGAGGAAGTTTGCTTGACGCCAACAGAATTGACTGAAACTGTTAATAATGCGCAAATGAGCTTTCTCCCTCAACAATCACGCGAGAAGTATTTAAAACAGTACGATATGTTCAACACGTGGCGACTAGCAAAAGGAGCCAAAACTTTCTCAGAAAACGTTTTGCTGGCATATTTTATAGAATTATCCGAGAACAAGAAAGCAAGCACTCTATGGAGTACGTATTCGATGCTAAAAGCAACAATAAAGATGAAAAAAGACAAACATATCGATACCTATCCTAAATTAGTGGCATTTTTAAAAAGAGCCTCATCTGGTCATCAACCAAAAAAATCGAAGGTTTTCACAGTATCTGATATTGAAAAGTTTCTTAACGAAGCACCCGATTCCGTATATTTGGCGGCAAAAGTAAGTCAGTTGCACATTCAGTATCTACTTAAGTATATTAATCTCAATTAAATAGTATACTTAGTAGATGTTGATAGGCATAATTATGCGTTCATATCAATTTTATTCATTTATCTACTACAATACTCTTTACGTTACAGGTTGTTCTTATTATTGGAATAAACGGAGCATGTCGAACTAATGAACTAACACAACTTAATGTCAAAAACATTGAGAAACATTCAGATGACTTACTATTAATTAATTTACCTAATACAAAGACAAAAAGAGACCGCAACTTCGTCATTCGCAAGGAATACGTAACGATTGTTGAGAAATATCAAGCCTTACGCCCGCCTAACACTCCAATCAATCGATTTTTTCTACAGTATCGCAATGGAAAGTGTGTTAGACAGCCTATGGGTACTAATAAAATTGGCAGTATCCCACGAGAAATAGCAACATTTCTTGAACTTCCAGAACCCCTGTTGTACACGGGTCATTGTTTCCGACGAACTTCAGCCACACTTTTGGCTGATTCCGGAGCTGATCTGCTGTCCCTTAAGCGCCACGGAGGCTGGAAGTCCAATGCAGTTGTAGAGGGATACATAGAGGATTCCATCCAAAATAAGTCTAAAATATGTGAAGGCATCGTAGGAGCCATTACACTGAAAGAGCCTCAATCGGATCCTTGTACTGGCCCTTCGACATCAAAAATAAGCCGTTATGAAACACCTAACCATCTCCCTCTCTCTCCAACATTCACGCCAAGGGAATCCGATGAATCGGTACAACTATTAAGTATGACAGATAGTTTACCGAAAAACAGTACACAAGTGACTAACACCAATATTACAGTACCAAACAAAAATATTACACTCAATTTAAATAACTGTAGCAACGTTACTTTAAAATTTTCTTAATTATACCTTAGTATTATTTTGTTATAATTTAAAGATTATTCTGTAATACTTACCTGTCATAATGTAGTAATTAATACCTAAACTGAAATAAAAGTGTACCTATCTTGTGATTGTAAACGT
The DNA here is from genome assembly GCA_963853775.1 of Xanthia togata. Lineage (NCBI taxonomy): Eukaryota > Metazoa > Arthropoda > Insecta > Lepidoptera > Noctuidae > Xanthia > Xanthia togata. Next base: position 8,763,327 of record OY970811.1, read on the forward strand.
TTTTTTTTTTGCATTTAGTCATTTCCTCGCTGAGGTGGAATGAAAAGTTACGTGTTGCACTCGAGTGCAAAGATTTTTCACCTCGTGCTCTTTTGATTCCCTCGCTAACGCTCAGGATTCTAATTTTGAATCACTCGCTGCGCTCGTGATTCAATTTTAGAATCCTTCGCTTGCTCGGTCATCAAAATTGAACACGCGGTTAAAAAGCAACTTTGCACTCTTGTATAACAAATAACTATTGTAATGAACAGATAGGCTTTCGTAAAAATAAATCGATTAATTTAGCAGTTTATAATTTTCTGCAGAACATATTAACTCACATGGATAGAGGTAAACAAACATGTGCTCTTTATATGGACCTCACAAAGGCATTCGATTATGTGGACCACACAATACTCCTAGATAAATTATACGCTTATGGTGTCAGAGGAAACATCTTAGACCTGATAAAATCTTACTTAAGTAATAGAACGCAAATAACACAAATAACAAGGATATGTCGCCATATGAAAAAAGCGATACATTATTCATCCTCATGTAGACAGGTTACATCTGGCGTTCCTCAGGGAAGTGTATTGGGTCCGCCTCTTTTTATAATCTACATCAATGACCTTCCAAAAGCGACAAAACACAACACAATTCTATTTGCTGATGATAGTACAGTAGTGTTCACAGGAGATAATAAATCGCACATGGAACCTGAGATAAATATGACATTAGATAGAATTATTAATTGGTTGACATCAAACAATTTACATATAAATCTTGACAAAACAAATTTTATGACATTCAGAAGTAGAGTAAGTAGAATAGCAAACATGAACATAAATTACCGAAATAACAAGATCCAGGAAGTAGACGTTACCAGATTTCTGGGTATAAATATAGATAATAATTTGAATTTTAAAGAACATATACGTACATTGTGCACTAGATTGAATACCTTTTCTTATGCATTGTTTAAACTTAAACAAACTGCCAGTATTTCTGCAGTCCTTACAGCGTATAATGGCTATGTTGCACCTATTCTAAAGTATTGTGTTATTTTTTGGGGTAATTCTACTAATAAAGAAGCGGTATTTAAAGCCCAGAAGAGATGTATACGAGCCATAACTGGTATAAAATTGACTGACAGTTGCAGACCATTTTTCTTAAAATTAAATATTCTTACGCTACCATGTTTATATATATTAGAAGTTATAATGTTCGTTAGGAAAAATAAAAACCTCTTTAATAAGGTTCATAGCAGAAGATACAAATTCAATATATGTTTACCAATGAATAAAACAGCATTGTTAAATAAAAGTATACTGTGTATGGCTCCACGCATATACAACCATTTACCAAACTCATTCTTGGAGATAATAGATGTTAATATATTTAAAAAAAATATCAAAACACTGTTGCTAAAAAAAGCGTACTATTCTGTCACTGAATATTTACAGGATAAAATTGTGTAATACTTGTGTAAATAAATTTGTGTAAATTTGCATGCCTTATAGGTAGGATATGGCTAATGGCCACTATTGTTTGTTTACGACCTTTTATTTTGTACCCATATTCGCAAATTAATAAATGATTTGATTTGATTTGATTTGATTTGATATGAGCAGATTGAATTTGTAATGTCTCTCCTTTGATGTCGATTGTGTCTCATTCTGGATTAAAGTAGACTAACAACTAACAAAGCAATTTACACGGTGCTTTTACCACTATGAAAATTGTTAAGTGATTAAAATGGCTAAACATACTACTCTTTGATCGTCCGTTATTATTTACGAGATTCATTCAGATTCAGTAGTAGATATTTACATGCTGAATTCAAAGAAAACTGTTGAGTTCCTAAATAAACAATTGTTTTCAATTTGTTAAATTGATTATTCAAATACGTTTTTCCTTTTTATGTTGTTTGTTTGTAAGTACCTACCTAATTAGATACTTGTTGTTATTGTTTTTGAGTATCTACAACAATACACAATAAATTGTTTGTTAAAGACCTTCTAAGTAGGTACTTACCTAATTAGCAATCCATCCATGAAACTTTACAATGTTTTTTTATGACAATAATTAGTTTTTTTTTTTGTTTTTTGTACCTATGTACCTACTTACTTACAGTTAAATGGTTTTTAGAAGTACAAAAACAATGCATAAAAATTCATGATATTCAAGTGAATGTGTTTCGGCTACATTGTGCATCGAAGGTACCTACCTAAACTTATGCAGGAAAGTCCGAAAGGGATACCGTAGCCCCTGGCAACCTACAGGCAACTGAAGGAACACGGGTGGGTTTTAGTCAGTAAGAGTCTGACACGCCCTCCCGCTCTACCCAGAGCAGGAGAAGTTATTTGATAATTTCCCACCCATCAAAAAAAAGAGGTACCTAAACTTTCTGACAAAGTTACAGTCTAGATTTTATGCTATGGGCATCGGCCATATTGCCATGTCATAGGTACACAAAACGAATTAATACTTTTATAATACCTATAAACAGCTTCCGCTTGTCTCTAAACGACAAACTACCTTCACAAAACCGTTACCCAACAATGGTGGTTATTAGTAAGGTCCGCACAAACATTGTATTTGTCGCAGACTCGCAGTGGGCGTTCAACGTAGGTCTACCACGATGCACCACAATTACATTTCAAAGACATGATGTTCACTTCAATATATCGCTCCGATGACAGATAAATTATAAATAACGTTGTATAATGAGTTAATGACACATTAACGCGTCATGTAAGCTCGGTACAAGTGACGTCACATCGACTCGGATTTAGAAGCACGCGCGGGCGCAAACAGACATAAACAATAGATTCCCAGAAAGTTTTCTGATCATTGAGTTGGGATTTACCTGGATTTGTAGATACCGATCGTGATTAATTCAAAATCAAATAATTTATTGTAATTAGGCACAAAAAGTGCAACTGATTCTAGTCGCCCATTCCAAAAGGTAGTTTTCGTATGGAGAAGAATGGGCAAGAAACTCCACCGTTACTCTTTTAAAAAAATCATTATATCTTGTAACACTAATTATATAATTATATGTGAAGATTAGAATTATTGAGGTACCTAACAATTCTTAAGTTTTGGATTAATGTATGGAATCCTCACTATGACATTTACATTAAACGCCTAGAAAGTGTGCAAAGTCGCTTTCTATACCATCTCTGCTACATAGACCGTCTCCCATAAAAAATCTGGAGCTACGACTGGAGACTACAACATTTTAAAATGTCCACTTTGTTAGTTATAAGAAAGGTTCTAAATCTCACATTTCTTCACAAACTGTTCAATGGGGTAGTTGACTGTAGCGAGCTTCTTGGAAAGCTGCAGATAAGTGCACCATCTCGCTTGCCGCGTAAATGTAACTACATTATAACCTTTTTTATGTGCCGGATCCAAAACAAACTTCGGACACTTCGCCGTTTTGCTAAGGCTCTGAAGGCAGTACCTATAACGAAGTATCGAAATTACATGCAAAATGTCAAAGTTTAAAAAAGATTTAACCAAGCCTTAATTACTGTTATTTTAGTCTGTTTTATTTTATGGTTATTGTATACATTTTTTAATGTTCTTATTATCTATTAATTTGTTTTGTATTTCATTTTGTTTCCTTTTATAATTTCGTGTTGTATGTTTTGATTTATTTCATTATTATCATTATTTTCGTTTTGTCAAACTTAATGTATCTTCCTGGATTATAAGAGAATGTTGTGGTCTTCTATGATTGGAAGCGCAACTGTATTTGTCCCTGTTCTTAGATTGTAAACTTGCATGAAATTGTGTAGCCTCTGTTGGAGATCCAATAAATAAATAATAAATAAATAAATTAGTAACAAGTCGAGAAACCATTGCAAGAATGCTAAAGTCATGGCCATCGGTTCTATAGTTTTGCTCGAAATAGTTCTACTTGTACCTGAGCCTTACTTCGGGCAATTAATGAGAATCAATTCAAAAGCTTCAAGCCATAACAATTATAGTAAGTTTGCTAAATAATAAGAAGCTCTTCACCCGACTATAATCTACAATCCTAGCTGACTGTTCATTTATTTCACATTGACAATAAACTTTCTTCCTAGTTTTCAAACAATCCAACTGAATAGCATAATCAGTCTATAATGTTCCCACTATTGGGACGTAGGCCGCCTCTGTGAGTGACCTTATTAAATAAATAAAAAATAAAACAGTCTGCACTGGTCCCTCCCCTGCACTGGGCCTCCAGCCAGGCTCATAAACTATTATAGTTAAATCTAGGCGAGCGCTCGCTAAGGGCACTCCCTGTGGGTGCGAACCTCGGCATAGGGCGTCGCCGTCGCTGGGGGGAGGACAGCAAGATGGGACAGGCTGGATCAAGGATAGATCATTATTATTACCAGCGCGGGCTGGCACTTCATCGAGCAAGGGTCAGGGGTGGGGGGTGAGGGCAGTGCAGACTGATCAAACGACCTTTATTGCAAATTCCGAGTTTTATGAAATCTGACCTAAATATCCTCATAATAATAGCATTTCGGTAACAAAAGTTTCTTCCTTCCATTAAATCTGTCTGTAAAAAGGTCTTGGCACAGGTACGTGTTATTAATAAGTCGGCCATTTTGTGACTGTAATAACCGTTTGCACCTGAAGTTTCAGCTGTATAGCTGTGTTCGCGGCCAAACCGCTGATATTATTGCGAAATTTCCTGTCGTAAAGAGGACGCATGTTTCGGATTGCGATGAGAATAATTCGGAGAATGAATGTTGTTCATATATGCATAAGTTCCTAATTCTTGGAAAGATGGCGGCTGTCTTTTGTATGGGGTGAAAGTAGTCATGAACTCAAAAAATTCTAATAAAATAGCAACTGTTATTTAGAATAACTTGCTTCCGCCAGCGAGCGGCTTTATATAAATATTATAGCCAATGTTACTCAGTGATAATATAGCATACTACTGGTGAAAGAATTTTTATAATCGGGCCAGTATTTTTTGAGTTTATTCATTACAAACATAAAAACAGAAAAAAACAAATCTTTTCTCTTTTTATTAATAGTTTAGACTAGCTTCCACGAATGGCTTCACCCGTGTGATATATTTATAATTTATAGCCTATGTTACTCAATGATAATATAGCATTCTATTGGTGAAATAATTTTTAAAATAGGTCCAGGAGTTTTTGAGTTTATTCATTACTAGCACTTTGCCCGTGGCTTCGCTCCCGTGGTCTTTCCCGCGGGACCCGTTACTTTTCCCGGGATAAAAAGTAGCCTATGTTACTTCCTGAAAACTAAGCTTTCTAATGGTAAACGATTTTTTCAAATCGGTCCAGTAGTTTCGGAGCCTATTCAATACAAACAAACAATCAAATCTTTCCTCTTTATAATATTATTATTAGTATTAGGTAGTATATTAGTATTAGTATAGTATATAGTATATTAATATAGATTTATAATATTAGTGTAGATGACGGTAGAATAGCGACGCCGCCCCTACTTCGTACGGTTTTTAAGTCTTGACAAAACATCGAGATTTCTATATTATAATTATGGAGGTTTAATAGTACCATATAAAAATGAAAATATGAATACATAAATAATAACATAATTTAATAATAATCAAAATACTTCTAAGAATTTCATAATAATTACCTACATCATTTCTAAATTACACACAAACCTAATAATAATAATGTATAATTATGTATACATATAAAATAATTAATTCATAATAATATCAATTGCTTAAATTGTTACTTAGCCCTCTTCCTCTCTCCTAATTTTGCGGGTCCATATTGATCTTTTACTTTTTTATACCATCTACCTATGTTGGCGAGGATCCAGGCCATGGTACGGAGCGAGAGGGCATGGGAGGCCGTCACCTCCTTCTGCGAAGCGAAGAGACGCCCTGGGCGTCGGGAATCAATCGCTGATTCCCGGCCACGGTAGGCGCGGGCTTGCGGACGGTGAGCAATGGGTAGCTCGTCGTCCGGTAAGGACCAAGCCCGGGTCAACGGCGCGTTGTGTTCCACGCGCGCCTCAAACAGTGTCAGCGAGTGAAGGGGGGCGATGAGACCATTGCCTGCCGGGGTTGCGGGAAAGTCCGAAAGGGATACCGTGGCCCCCTGGCATTGCACAGGCAACAGAAGAAACACGGGTGGGTTTTAGTCAGTAAGAGTCTGACACGCCCTCCCGCTCCACCCAGAGCGGGAGCCGTCATTTGATGATTTCCCACAAAAAAAAAAAAAAAAAATACCTTCTATGTAATGCAATATGGAATGCAATAAAGCATTGAGTATTGGGTACCGTGTAGTAGTAGTTTAGTCTGTCCACATAAACTTTTCGGAATAAATTCTCTAATTTATGATGAAAACCGCATCAAAATTCGTTGCGCAGTTTCGAAGATTTGAGCGGTCACACAGACAAGCCCGAAATCACACTACCATTATAATATTATAAAGGCGAAAGTTTGTGAGTAGGTATGTTTGGATCTACTTCACGCTAAAACTACTGAACGGATTTGGATAAAATTTGGCACACAGATAGTTTATAACCTGGATTAATACATAGAATACTTTTTATCCCGATATTCCCACGGAATCGAAACTTATGTGGGTGAAACCTCGAGGCGTAGCTAGTTTAAAATATGTATAGAAGAAGCAATGAATGCTTCTCTTTTCGCTGTTTCTAAGTTGGTTCCTTTAGATAAAGCTGTTCATATACATGTGTAAGCAGGTACTGTTACCTCTGAAAAGCCAAAGAATTCCAAGTGAGCCTTTAGATTTACTTTATGAAAGAGAGAAGCAAACAAATATTGAATTTCGATAATTCACCAAGCTTTATTGTCAATCGTAAAATACAATTTTTCGATATAAAAACAGGATATTTATGTAACGCGTTGCTGAAATTTTATAACTATTGACGGCGCAAGGGGTTGTTAGGCTATGTAAGATGGCAGGTCAAAACAAAATGTCGTATTTTTACCCGACTACGTACGGCAAAGCCAAATGGAAGGGTTATATGATTTTAGCAGTTTATGTATGTATTTTATTTATATTCCTACTCGAAGCTGGATTGAAATTCTTATAGGTATTAGCGTAGGCATTCATAATATGTATATATATTACAATAATTTAGATAACTATTAAGTATGGTACCAATTTGTCAGAGGTACCTACATATTGAACTTGACAGTTTTTACGTTTCCGACAATATTCTGGCAGTCTTTGTCAACAAAAAAATACATCATATATATACCGGGTATTCTTGTACTGATATGGTTGATCCTGAAACTATTATAAAATGGTTTTTCATATACTGTCACATAATAGTCAATAGCTGTCACAAAATATCTAATAAGTAAAACATGTTCGTTCATATTATTAACATTACCATCTTTTATACCATTGTAGCGGTTACACCGTCACATACTAACTACGCATCAAAGACATGACGTCACACAAATATTTTGGTGTAATTATTTTGTTTTAATAGGTCTTTACCTATGTAACTGGAGGTTCTATAACCAGTATTTTCAGATTTAATTATCTGTGGATTGGCGCGCAATTCGAAATTCAAATGAATTTTATTCGAAAGACTTGTTAATTTAATTTCAAATTCAGTCTTTTATTTTTAGATAGTTTTTGGTTTTTGTGACATTATGGTAGTTTTTGGCGCCATGGATAAACTGAAAATTCGTACAATTTTCGAATACGAGTATGAGTTCCTACGTGGAAATACCGCTGGTCCGCAGCGCAAACAACACGAAACATTAACGACGTGTACGGGCCGAACACTGCTTGCATAAACACGGTCCATTATTGGTTTAATCGTTTTAAATCTGGAAATTTTGAGTTGAAAAACGAGCCTCGCGGTCGGCTGGTAATCATTGTCGACAACGACGAATTGAAAGCGATAGTCGAAGCCGATCCAACTCAATCTACGTCTGAGCTTGCTGTGGGCCTTGGATTTAGTGTCAATACAACATTAAAGCACTTGAGTCAAACGGAAAGATAAAAAAGCTAGATACGAGTAAGTTGGTGCCACACGAACTAACAGCGAGATTTACACGTCGAAGCATGCATAGCACCACTGAATCGGCATAGAAACGAGGGAATTCTTAATCGAATTGTTACCTGCGATGAAAAGTGGATCCTGTACGACAACCGTTAGCGTTCGTCTCAGTGGGTGGACCCGGGTACAGCACCTAATCAGTGCGCAAAAAAAAGATTACTCATAGGAAGATGATGGTGACTGTCTGGTGGACCACTTGTACATCACAGCTTCTTACCGAATGGCACAACAGTGACGGCAGATGTCGATTGCCAAGAATTGCAAACAATGATGGAGAAGCTCGTAATTCAACAACCAAGACTAGTCAGTCGCTCTTCCCCATTGCTTCTCCACGACAGCGCGCGAGCTCACACTTCACGACAGACCATCGCAAAGCTATAAGAGTTACAGCTGGAAGCTCTCTGTCACCCACCGTACTCACCGGACCTTGCCCCATCAGTTTTCTACTTTTTTCAAAATTTTGACATTTTTTTAAGTGGGAAAAATTTCAACACCCGAGAGGCAGTACAAAACGCTTTCGCTGCCTTCACCGCCTCCCGTCCGGCAGACTTCTACAGTAAAGGGATAAACAAACTGCCATCAAAATGGCAAAATTGTATAAATAATTTGGGCCAGTACTTTGGTTAGCTGAAAAAAAAAAAAAAAACAAAACTTTTATATTTTAAAATGATCATACAAATTTCCAATTTCATAGGTAAAGACCTAATATTATGACTAAATTATCAAAGCCGTAACAGAGCGGGCAATTCCTTTATTTTTAAGAATGTTCACATCCTAATCTCACAATCTCGCAGCAATCTGTCAAAAATGCCTCTAATTCTAAACAAGTTTTTGTCATTTATTGTCTTTGATATACTGAACGTTTTTAATTAATAACGGGAATTGGCCTTCAGGGCTATTATGATAGGTTAAGGCTTATGATGAATACGATGAAGGAGGTAAGTAGGTACCTGACCCTCTTTGCTGGAAAGCCATCAAAGTATAGTAGTAGTAGCGGTTACACCGTCACATACGAACTACGCATCAAAGACAGGACGTCACACAAATCCTGCATCGCGCAATTAGAGTTTACCGCGCGAACGACATATATAAGACTATCCGACATCAACAGTCGGGCAGTCGGCCCGCCAGACACAACACCCGTCTGGTCGGAGGATCCTCCCTTTTCTATGGTGGATGAGTGAACTTTACACCCTGTTCCTCATGCTCCTAAAATAGAATTGAGAATTATAATTGACTTGGCTATTCAACACCCGATTTCAAGTGTTCATTGATGAAGATCTTTTGATAAACATTACACAATGTCATCGCCATTTATAAAAAACCGATCTCGTGAATTATACGACCTTCGAGGTACATTGAAAATGAACTCAACAAAATAAAAAAAACGCATATGTACCAATATTATTTCTCAAAAACACAAAAAGCTTAAAAACTCTGAACAATACGAAAATTTGAAAAATTATTACCTACATGTTGAGTTTTAGGGATTTATGTGTTTCATATAGGGGGTTGAAATTTTCATTATTTTTGTGATAGGACACACCATTTTCAAGATATAAGCAAAAGCAAAAAAAAAAAAGATAAGTACAGTGGTACTGTTTTTGCACCTGAAGTCGAGGTGTGAATTTGTTCATGACAACAAAATTTATTCCACACCTTTTTAATCGCGATTAAAAATAGTCAGATTTAGTAAGAAAGTTTCACTAAATTAATAACTCTGTGACATCTTAGTTCTGTCAAACTAAAATATACACTTCTGGACACATCTATTGGCCCACCTTAGAGTTTAGGTTTCGATGGCCCCTACCGAAATATGATTGCTAGATTGAACAAAAACTGTTGATGCAGTTTTAAACCTGATACATTTTACCATCTTTTTCGATCGTATTGTTTTAAATTTGAATTCAGAATACCATACGACATGGAGCTACGCCTAACAAGTCGGATATGCGCCTTGTTAAAGGCAATTGATTTTTGAATAAAAAACATGTTTTATCAAATAAAGGTTTACTTTAATAACGCGTGTTGCCTCCATGGGCATCTACCACAGCTCTCATACGATTAGGCATAGAGTTTATCAACCGCTCTATGAAATTTTGAGGGATCATCTCCCATTCCCTTTCTATGGCAGTTTTCAACTCCTGCATCGTCTGGGCAACTGGCTGACGAGCCCTAACACGTCTTTTTAGCTCGTCCCACATGTGCTCAATGGGGTTCATGTCTGGGCTTCTGGCTGGCCAGTCCATAACTGTGATGTTCACATCCCGAAGATATTCCCTGACGATGCCGGCCGCATGGGCTCTTGCATTATCATGCATAAAAAGGAAATTTAGGCCCATATAGTCCGCGCATGGTATCACGTGAGGTTCTAAGCACTCACGAATGTACCTTTCAGCATTTAATGTTGGCAGCCGTGGTCCTGTAACAACCTCAAGTTGAGTTTTGCCGCTCGCGGATATACCGCCCCAGACAGTCCATGAGCCACCGCCATAAGCAACCCTCTCTTCAAAGCAGCATTGTGCGAAACGCTCTCCCTTACGTCGGTAGACCTTCTTCCTTCCATCATTGCCATGTAACACAATTTTAGACTCATCAGAAAAGAGTACACGGCTCCAATCTTGCTGTGTCCAATTTAAATGACTGCGTGCGAAATGAAGGCGCGCTGTTCGGTGGGCTCGCGTTAGTTTGGACCCATTAGCTGGCTTGTGTGGTACCATATCGCGTTCTTTTAACCTTCTCCGAACAGTTCGAGCGCTCACAGATACTCCGTGGAAGTCGCGAAGTTGGTTTTGTATCTCAATGGAGGTAAGGTGACGATTTCTCAAGCTGGTCGTCACGATGAATCGATCCTGCCTTTCAGTTGTGACCCGAGATCGTGGCCTTCCTTGGCGACGAACAAAGCCGCCAGTCTCTAGGTACCTCCGATAAACATTTCGGACCGCAGATCGACTTAAATTAAGTTGAGCACTCACGTTTCTTTGGCTGTGTCCGGCCTGAATAAGTGCCACAGCTTGGGCGGCGACTTCAGGTGAAGTATCCATAGATTATTGATAGAACCTCACCTTAATGTTAAGAATAAGTAATGTTTGTTGCAAAACCAAAGATATCAATCACTTTTTCAAGAGTTAAATCCAAGTAAACCAAGTTTTCTTAGTATTCGATTGTTTGATATCAACAAACAGGCTCCAAATTGTCTTTTGTTTCTTTAAATTCTGTGTTCGAAATTAAAAAAAAGACTATTGAATGAAATTGTGAATGTGCCAGGTTCAAAACTGCATAAAAACTTTTTGCTCGACCTAATATAAAATTTTAGCTAGGACCAAACGAAACTGAAAATACAAGGTGGGCCAATAGATGTGTCCAGAAGTGTAGTTAAGTTTTGTCACTGCTGTAGTCTATTTCATATCATAAATTCTCTAACTGATGGTGAAAACCTCATCAAAATCTGTTCCGTGGTTTAGAAGAACAAGGTGGACATAGAGACAAACGCGAAAAGCGACTTTGCTTATAATATGTATTGAATTAGATACTTAGTTTGAATTTCCGCGTATTATTTGAGAAAATAACTATAATGTCCTTGTTGCAGGCCGCGACAGTAATGTACTAATACTACACGCAAAACGTTCAGCATCAAAGTCAATTTCGAAAGCACAAGCCGGGAAGTTTACTTCACTAACTCAAGATTTAGAATCGTCATGTGAAATAATCAAGAAATTAAATTAAACTGTTAATTATTTCATTATTTTCGAAGTTTTCGAAACATTGTTCACTTCATTACATTTAATTTTCATATTGCGTGGGTAATAAAATTTTCTAGAGGTGTTTTTCGATTTAAATTGATATCTCTTTTAGTTTCATAATTATCGAAGTTAAAAAATCCGTTTTTTTTTTTAAAGTTAGAACATCAAACTGCGTATTTTAGTACCCATTTCATTGACGTAGTTTTATTACTATTAACATAATCGCAAATGCGCACTTTTTCTGGAAAAGAGGCCCGTACTGAAGCGATCGAAAAAACATTTTCAATGTTAAAATACCCTTTTCAAATAAACATTTTTTTCTTATAAGGAAAGAAAGAAAGAAAAGGAAAGCGTTTATTGTGACTCGCACAGGAAGATTACAAACTAAACTAAACACACTCATTGAAACATAAAAAAAAAAACAAAAGTCAAAAAATGGTGGCAACCACAAACATTAGGTGTACAATATGTACATTCTTCACAGAATTCCGCACCTCCCGCCGAGGTCGCCCGATCATACAGTCCAGTACGAAAGCTCCTCTCTTCACCTGCGCGGCGCTCGGCCCAGTTGCACGTCCTCGGCTAACAATAGTCCCTAAACGTGCCGCTGCCAGCGTTATCATAAGTTTCATAACAGTGCATAGTGCGAAGTGTTTTGATGAAAGGGAGTGGATAGCACTTCTGATTTCATCTTAGTAAAAGTGGGATTGAATGAAAACGAATTTTAGTTAAGATTAACGCAAAAAACGGCTGTTTATCATGACTTTATTGTTGGAAATGTAAAAACTATGTTTTATCGAAGGTATATTTGACTTTACCGCTGTATCTACTGAAAATCTCGCGAAAACGATGTTTTCTCCGAAAGATTTACGTGTTTAAATGCCTTAGGGAAAAAATAAAATCGTTTAAAAACTATTTGACTTTCAAAACTCTTTATGCTATACCTAGAGCATAAGCAGTTTTTTAATCTGGATAAAAAAATTACAATGGGCACTACCCCACTTGAAGATATTTATGCGGGCGGTATTATTTAGTACGTACTTTTCCAAAGTTTTTCATGTGTGAAATTGGCAAAACACATTTTTGCCTGGATAGTATATGTACCTATGTAGGAACATAGGGTATGTTTATTCTGTTTATAAGTAGGATGTCATGTGGCCCTGTAACATAATAATAACTCTAATATGTTTTATTGCCGCAGCATGCGCCATCTTTTCTGGTTCCACTCCCACTTTCTGTCACGTTGCTTAAACTAAAATAATAATACCAGGAAGATATATTATAATTGCATTCTGTTGCCCTAAATAGTTCCTAATATATCATTTTATTTATTATGTCATTTAATTTAGTACCTAGTGTAAATAGTTAGTGGTGTTATAATCATTTTAATGTATATAAAATAAATCATTATTAAGAAAATAATACATATTTTAATATATCCCCACGTGAAAGAACATGCAACAATTTCGTGTTTTACGATAAAATATCAAGCGACAAAAAATAAAAATGGCAGCCAATAAACATGAATATCTACTACTTGCCTACATTCTGAAAACAATTGACAAGATTTTAAGTTTCAATTTTAGTTTTGTGTTAAATTAGAACATAAAAATAAACAAATGAATAACTAAGTACCTACTTACATTTTGAAAAAAATTGACAAGAGTTTAAGTTTAAAATTAGAACATTGAAAAGGTTTCAATACGCGCCTACTCAAAAGAACTATGGAGATTATAACACACGTTATAGGAATGGGAAGGCACAGTTAGATGTTAAATATAATTTTGGCGCTAAGCCATGCACTATAATTATAGTAAGAGTGCCAAAATTCTATTAGCATTACATGCCATGTCTGGCTTCAATACTTTATGGACATACGTTAGTCCTGACTAATGACTGTATGCTTTGGGACGTAAATATTTTGTGACAATGATACTGAATATTTGGCCGGTGAGAGCAGTGTGTATTTTGTCCGAGAGCATATGACTAGATATATTCTACAGTATAATCATGAAAAAATAAAACAGTTTCAGTTGCCAAAATAATACACAAATCAAAACAATTTAAAGGTCAACATTGCTGACTTTTATGTTCCACAGTACCTTTCTAAAAAAACAACTCCTACTTACATTCTTACGTTAAAAAGACTGGGTACCGCCATAGAATACATATTTATCCGCTCTAACTACTTATTTCAAAACTGATAAATCTATAAGAATAACATCGAAGATGCAAAAGGCTTAAACAGAACTGCATAACATAACTGCTCCAGTTTCCACAAATAGACTTTCCCCTAGCTTCCGACCTTGGCCAAACGAAGCATATGGTATAGATCATGAGGCGAGCTTTCCGAAAAACATGTGTTTACACTATTACAAGGCGTGATCTAATTTCGCAGGAACGAGAGCCGTGTTTGTATGGACTGCTGACTGCATCCGAAATCGAAAAAAATGGCTGAGAACGGGTAAGAAATATTCAAATTTAAATTCACGAAAACTGTTTTTGTTTGCTTCAGAAATGCAAGTTTCGCTTTTAACAGTTATGATTGACATAAATAATTCTCAAGAACAGCAGACTTAAATAATTTTTGTATTATTGTTCCAAATTCCGAAATGAATGTCGACGTTTACGACTCCAGACATCATGCAAAGCCACTAAAGCTTGATCGAATAAAACTTCAACCAAACTATTACAAATCGGAATGAGAAATGGGCACACCAATACCACGATTAATAAAAGTATTCTATTTTGACGATTGTAAAACGATTTCCGGATAACTGGCTTAAAAGTGGAATGGGTCACATCGGTCGCCCTCAACGGGGAGTAAGCTAGTGTCCACGATGTCAGTCCATGTAAAAATAACGTGAATCTTGGCTGGTTTCCAGATATGGCCCAACCGCTGGACACATCGGCAGAATTCCCACCTACGGAAAAACTCATGTTAACGTAAGTTTAAAGTTTTGATACTTTGTTGTGTTTTGTTTGTGATGGATGATATATTCGGATTTAGGAGCTCGTGGCTTAGTAATAACTGCCGCACGGGTCGATCCATCAGGTTAAGCTAAGCTTGCCGGGGTTAGTCTGTGGATGGGTGACCATCTTTACATACCGAGACTTCTCCGTGCCTCGGAAAGCACGTTAAGCCGTTGGTCCCGGCTGTCATTCGTGGATCTTTGACAGTCGTTACGGGTCGTCAGAAGCCCGAAAGTTTGACAACTAGTCTTACCAAGGGGTATCGTATTACCCAGTTACTGGGTTGTGGAGGTCATATAGACAGTCGCTCCATGTAAAATACTGGCATTCAGCTGCATCCGGTTAGACTGGAAGCCGACCCCAATATAGTTGGGAAAAGGCTAGGTAGATTGATTTAGATTGATTGGTAGGATCTGTTATGTGTGAAATGGCAGATTGATTGATGTACGATAAATTGCATGAGGCGGGGGTTTCGTATTCTCTCTGAATGTAATGTATTTTCTAATAGAGTTTTTTTTACGAGTTATATATATATATATAATTTTCGTATTAATAATCGTAATTTTCATCGTTTTTGTAGGAGTCATAATTATACAGCAAAACTAAGATAAAAAATGATCTTCGGTTTTTCTATTTGTAACCTTGTATTAACGTCGTCTTTTATGTAATTTCCAGCCAATGGGTGCCTACGAGCCACCAGCATGCATTCAGAACGCCATGATGACGAAGGATAAGAAGCCCTTCACATACACACCAGGTGGCCTCGATCTGTCCCAGATTAAAACTCCCAGCATGGCGAGAAGAATGGCAAGGCAGCGGTCTCAAGAAGACCACGAACAACAACAGTACTACGCTCAACAACCAACTAATGGTGGCTACCATCCCCAAGGAGGACCAGCTCCTCCTCCACCCCCGCCACCAAAAATGCCCGTGCCTCCACCTCCACCACCACCAATAGTCATCCAAGCACCAAATTCGAAATCCCCCAAACCCATTGCACCCGGCGAACGCCCCGAAATAGTTATCCCCGAAAATCCCATTGGAATGTTACGAAAAACGAATAGCCCTTATCACTGGGAGGTTGAGAAGGCAGAACTACAGAAGTTAGGAAATACTCCTAAGTACGTAGATAAAGTACCAAGTCCTTTGACGGTGAAAATGCCTCCTTCTTCCTTCACGCAGCAACAGCCCCAGACTTACACTCCGCCATCGCAGAGTAACTTCCAACGTTCTCCCTACGGCAATCAACGTAACCCTGAAAGCCCTATCTATAAGCCTGAAGCTCAGTATGCTCACCAACATTCTGCCTCCCCACAAGGGTCACCGCCAACGAGAGAATTTTTACAACGACAGGATTCCCAATTCAACAAGAGTCCTCAACCATATGCTGGCATGCCTTCCTCAAACAGCTCACCCTATTCACCTAGCCCCAATAATAACTGGAGACAACCGGAGAAAAGAGACTCTCCTGCTAACAATGTTCACAGCAGCCCACAATCCGTGCACTCAAATCGGAATCCGTTTTCACCAAATACACAACAATACTCGCCAAATAATCAGCAATATTCACCAAATAACCAGCAGTATGCTCCTAACCACCAAAACCAAAGCCCACCTTCCAACTCAGGTCCAGTTTTCCATACCTTACCCAGAGCTGGACAAAGAAACACAGAACCACAGAACAACAATGTGGTGTACAATAACACGAAACCAAGTCCTCCAAATGACTCTAATGCAGCTCCTTGGAGGACAGCTACCCTAAACAGACACCCTAGGGAGCAAGAAAATCAGCAACCAATTTATAATAATACTACCTCGAATCAAGAGCAGTACATCCCTCCGTGGAAAGTTAACCAGAACAATAACACCACAGCAAATAACGAAAATACTAATGTTCCTGCCTGGAAGCAAGAAAATAAACCTCAACAGCAGTACATCCCTCCATGGATAAATTCGCAGGACTCTAATAACAACAGGGTTCAAGAGAACAACTCAGCACCTTGGAGAAGTCATGAGGCTCCTTCATCACCACCACAACAAGAACAACCTCGTTACCAATCGACGATATCCATTCCTGTGGCACCTAGAAAACCAAACCCACAGCCGGAATACAATAACGCACCGCAAAAGGAGGTAGTATATGTCAATGAGGAGCCAGTATACTTCTGTCCCGAAAGTCCAAAGTCTATTCCTCCCTGGGTGAAAACACAGAAGGAAAAAACAAAGACTCCTCCTCCAACTTGGGTTCAAAGGCCTTTAGATGGCAGGAAAAGTCTTTCTAGGGATCTGAATACACCACCTCGAGACACAAACCAGGAACCAGAGTGGATTAGAAAGAGTAACGAAATGCAAAGAGGTGCTCGCGAAGTGATCAGTCCTCCTAAATACCAGCAGACTGTACAACCGTCGTGGTCAACACGGCCTTCAGAGAACCGTAAAAGTTTGCCAAGGGATAATGCACCAGGTTCCCCGGAATCAAGGGTCATTCCTATTCAGATGGAGGTATTGACAACGGAGACGAGAGATTCTAGGCATGGTGGTCATCCACAGCCTGGACTGAGGATTACAATTGGTATGAATCAGAATCCAGAAGCTCGTGCGCCATTCTCGCCACCAACCCAACGCATCATGAGGGTGTTGTCACCACAACTGGTGAGGTTGGAAGACTCAAACCAACAGCCGGATCTGCCGACCCTGAACAGAAGTTTCCAAGACAGTCAGCCAAAGACGAGGATAATTCCGATTCAGATTGAAGGTGGAAATGGCGGGGCAAACAAGAGGTAAATATTTGGAATTTTATATTTAGGACGATTAAATGGTAAACTTATTTTAAATCCACACCTTGTAGAGTTTGCTACTGCCACAATTATAGGCACATAAAACAATGTTATCTACATAATATATCTCTACAAATTTTTCAACAGCTTGTAGATGAAATCCAAGGACACTCAATTACGTCACTGCCATTTAAATACCGTCTCAAAATCCATGATTACTAAAATATCATAAACTAAATATCACATTACAATTGTCTATCCTCGTTTCAGCTTCGGTGGGCGGTATTAAGGGAGCTACTGGTCCAAAGTAAACAGTTTTTACTGCACCGCTTCTAAATGACTCAGTGTTTCGCTTGCTTTATATTTAGCGCTCTCTTCAACACGTTCTAATTTTATTTTCCACTAATCGAATCATTCTCATTACGCTGTTACCGTAATTAATTGGCTATTCAAGTTCATCACGATCTTTAATACACCGTTGATATCAATCAGGTCATGGCTATTTTCTTCAATTTTACCTAATGTTGGTGAATCTGCATCTGCTGCTCACTTTTGCGCTTCTTAACTAAGTACGTTTTTTTTGTTTAAAACTGTGTGACAATTTATATTTTATTTCTAAAAATAATATTAGCAATAAAAATATCGTTTTTTATTTAAAGCAAATCTTCATACATATAATAAAAACTAAACAAATCCGTCTAAATTTTTCAGTCACTGTAAATTAACAGATTTTTCTGAAAACACCTAAAAACATAATTACACAAAACAGAATTATAATAAAATATTAATCTGTATAAACCTAAAATATTAAAACCTCTTTTCTAAAAACACATCCTCACACAAAGAATCATGCTATAACTAAATAAAACTGATACATTTTATATAAATCATATAATAATGTTAAATATATTATACATTTTCAGCGTATACTACCACAAGTTCACGCAAGAGGGGCGCCCACGACAATCGAAGGCATTCAGGGTTCTGCAGATCATCACAGGTACCGAGGATCTGGACGACATCCAAGTGATCGAAAAACATCACGGCTACACCGATTTATAAAATGTTTATGTAAATATATATTATTTTATTAAGTATAATTATATAATTAGCTGTTAGTCATCAAAATATAATAAGGCAATCCACGTAAGTAGATATACATTTAAGTTACATATGTATTTTATCACGAAAATGTATTTTATATTATGTGAACAAAAATTGTTTATTAACTATCAATTTGCTAGTGTTATGTACTAATAGTATTAAAGGCTATAAATTAAGTCGCAGATATTATGAATAACTTCTTATCTAAATTATTGGACTTGGAACTAAGTTTCTCTAATTTAACTACTAAAACGTATTATATTTTGTCGTAGCGTCGGATTGATGATAAATTATTTGTATTATTATTTTAGACACAAATTTAGCGATGTAATCTATATTTTTAGTAAATAATCTACATAATTGTTTTAATAAATGAAGGAGTACAGAAATACACGTGTATTATTAATATAAATAACGATATTATTATATTATATAATGTATAAATCTTACGAATAATTATACGTTTTGTATATAAATCGAATAATAATGGCGAACCGAAATATTATGCTTTTATTTCGGTATTTTTATAATGCTCATGAACACAGCTAGCTTACCAAAGAAATCTTAGATGTAATTCATAAATTATTCTTAAATATATCGGAATAATGTATAAATTATAGTTTCTAAATATATTACATAGGTATAAGTGTAGGTATTCTAATTATTTGCTATAATAGTTGTTTTAAAAGTTACCAAATCTATTATTAATTCTCTACATTTATTTAGTTACTTATAATGAATTTCTATTTCCTGTTGCTAATGCACCTTAATATATATTTATTGCCTGTATTTTGTATATACATATTTAAACCATTTATATATTTATTTCTTCCTCATAATTCAGTTCATACTAATCCTTAATTAATTTCCTTTTATAATATATTAGTAAATATATATTTTTTGTTTTTGGACCGGATTAACGAAGTTATGGATACTAACAAATTAATTCTGGAGATTCGTGTTTTCATAACGATGTTGGCATTTGCGAAGTTCCCGAAAAAAAAAATGTTTTGTGTATTGTGATTAACTAAAAATTATTGTTTAGCACTGTAGTGATGTGACTGGTGAACTATATATTTCATTGTTCTCTTTACAGTTACTATTTATCTTTCATAATTATTATATACGTGTAATTTATAGATTTCTATGTTTAGAAATCGATTATATAATTGTAATGTATAGTTTTTGTATTATTTTATGTATTTAATTTTATTAATTTATTTTAAACAAGATTTTGTCCAAAAATTGTTTTCCTATATTAACGATATAATATTTATTAGTATACTGCATATTTAGTATTATTTTATGGCCAGTTACAATCACTATATTGTGTTAAACATATTGAAATCAGACGAGGGGTGTGGCAATCTAGTCAGTGTGATCTTTTTAAAGTATATTATATTATACATATACGCCTAGGTATTATAAAATTTATTTTATATTAAAATTATTATAGATTTTATATTTTGCTTAATCCTATTACATAATTATATAGTATTTAAGCATAATTTAATTTTATAATAAAAGTTATAAAATTATATTTGTCTTTAATTTTTGACTTAGGCTTGGTTATTGCTTATTAAAAAAAACTTTTTCAATATTATTAAACAGTTTTGGTGATGGCTTTACATGAACCTACTCGTAATATTATTATGTAGCTGTTCAACGATGACGTAGAAAAGGGAGGGAAAAATGTGTTCACATCTTTCTTTCACCCCGAAACTAAAATAATAAATTATTTGTTTGTTTGAAGTTATCTAAGTATTTTGCCGCGAGCTAGTCACTTTTTTTCTTATTAATTATATTTAATGAATAAGAAAAAACTGTTTTAAGCTATATTTTACCACGGTTGGGCAAAGTTCTCGCCCATAGCTTTCAGTCTTCTCTGTGTGTTGCCCTCTCCGGCCATCCTCCCATAATCGATTCAAGACATTCGTTTTTTGTTTATTATATTTTTAATTAATAATAATATTACATATTTACTACTAGAAGTTACAAAGAACTGGTTTGCGACAATTTAATAGGTGGTTTTTGCTATTAGGTTCCTTTAAAAAAACACTACAAAGTGAAACACAACAAATTTCGGAAGTAATATGTCTTTGGTTTTGTATTTTCGTTTTTGTCACCGCCTTCTGCAATTAGTTTTTTTTTCACTTTGTAGTGTATTAGAATTACTTTTACACGTCATCTTAAAAAAATAATAAAAAATTAGCTAGATGAGTTCGGCGTTTCCTATCTAACTACTCTGAGAAGAAAGGCCGAAACAAACTCAGAGGTAACAGTCTCTTTTAAAGTCCAGACATAATCTTGGTCAGGCCATATGAGGACCATGTAGATTAGTCTGAAATGGTCTTTTGAGAAAAGAACCACACATATTTGAGTGGACCTGTCCTGTCAGTGCAAGCATTTATCAGTAATCACGGGGCTCAACTCAGAACTTAAGGAGCTCAACTCGACGAACAATACCAAAGAAAGGTCATTTGGGTAGGCCGCATAAACTACTCAAACTGCCAGACTATAATTAAAACTAACTTAAATATGGGACCACCTCGATTTTAATCACTGTTTTTGGTTTGAAAGGGTGTATACCATTTATAAATGACGGTTTATGAATTATGGTTTATAAATGACGGAGTTCTGAAGTAACAAACACAAAAAAAAGGATCCTCCTCCTTTTTTAGGTCGATTAAAAATGAGGTAGTGTTGGAAGATGAGGAAATTTTATTGAAGTGAACACGGAAACATCCAAGTGGCTCCATCTGTAGTTTTCAGCAGTGATTTCTAACGTGATCACCCACTGGTCACTGCTATTAGTTACACAGTGTGACCACAGCGTTGAAGTAAGGAGTGACGCCATCTGTGATTAGTTTTTGGAAACAGAATTTTAAAACGTGATTAGGGATTTTGGCTAGGACAGAGGGATTCCGATTGCTTGCCTAAACGGACATTACAAAAAGGTTTTTTTAAATTCATTAATTGAGTATGCAATCTCTGGAAGTACTTATGCGATGAGATTGAGATTTATGATATATATGGGGATATGTTTTATGTTAGAACTAGCTTCCGCCAGTGGCTTCGCTCGCGTGATTTTTTATAAATTTTAAAATCTGTTGAGTAGTTTTTAAGTTTATTCATTACAAACAAAAATAATATTATTGTAGACAAGTAGGGGCGAAGTCGCGAACATAAGCTAGTAAGAACATAATTATTATTACGATCCTAAATAATATAATATTTGTAAACCAACTGTCGTAATAGCTTTTATCCATGAACACCGTTGTGTCAGTCAATTGGGTTCAATCGTATTCTGCTTCAATAATGGTGGTCATAAATTCATAATGTATATTGGCTACAAGCTACGAACGGCTACGACTACTACGGCTGCTACGAGCTACGAAGTTTCGTAGAGGGTTCAGGGGTTGAGTTTTGAAAAGTAATTTCTTAGCGCACCGCGCTTCCAAATTTTTCTACCAATGTTTCAATTTTAAACGCGTTTTCGTGGTAGGTATGTACTTTGGGTATGTGTTATGCTGTGGAAATGCATTCCTTGCGAAGACTGTGTGGTGTAACTATGAATCATAGTGCTATGTGCTAAGGCAACGGTGCGGTTAGAAAGATGATGATAAGATGGATGTAGTGACAAAAATTGAAAAGAGTATGCTTAGATTTTTTGGTCATGTTGAGAGGATGAATGAAATGCGACTAACAAAAGGTATTACGGTATTAAGGTACAAGGCAAGATATCGGTGGAAACGCTATGTAGTTTCTGCCTACCCCCATGGGAAGAAGGCGTGAGTTCATATAGGTTGGCTTGTAATTTGACA
Organism: Xanthia togata; assembly: GCA_963853775.1. NCBI lineage: Eukaryota > Metazoa > Arthropoda > Insecta > Lepidoptera > Noctuidae > Xanthia > Xanthia togata. The sequence goes on from OY970811.1 coordinate 8,785,791, forward strand.
TATTTCTTCTAGGACGTGATAGTGTGGCCCATTTGCAACCATTAAACACCCCATAAACCCTATGCAGAATAAAGCCTAAGAGAGAGTGGCGAATTCCGGGAATTTTCAAAATACATAAAAAGTTTTCTCGAATCTCATAAAATTTTGCCTAGGGTTTATGGGGTGCTTAATTATTGCAAACGGGTCACACTGTCACGTCCTGGAAGGAATACGTCAAATTAGAAGTCACCCTGTACATATATGTACATAATTACTGAAGAAGATACAGCTTTTATCTAACATCTAATACATTCAATATCCCACAAACTTTCTCTTAACGCACATTGGGTCAAAATGACACAACTAATCAGTTTTATCAGTCCGTGACATCCCTGATTTAGCTTAATGGATATTGACGATGCCCGCCGAGGCAGTAAAAAGCACATATAAAACTTCTTTTATTTAACATACGTACGAACAGTGGTCTCGATAACAAACACATTTTATGGCTTGATGTACGCATGTATCAGATTATGTGATGAACTTGCTTTTTGTTTTTGTCCATGTTTAATATATTTTCGTCCAACTGCGTTGGGTAAGCACTGCGATTTTTAAATGCTGCTTTAATTTGAAAGTTAAGATGTGTCATGTAAAGCTGGATATGTATGCAATTTTGTTTTACGTTCTTTCTCTATTCGGATAGTACATAACTTGTCCTGAGGCATAGATGTATACAGATGGTTCACTCCGCAAAGTCATTTAAATAAAAAGTGACTCTTACTTCGACACAATAAAGTGACTAAATTTTTTTTTGTTGTTAAAAGACACTGTCTATTCTGTACGGTTGTGTGCGTTATTGTGACATTGTGTGCCACGTATTCGAAACTTCTGTATATCATGTACTATATATATTCAATAAATACAAAAAACGCCGATTCATAAAGTGTTTATTTAAATATGGGTGATTTTTTGCAACTGCTAAAATAACTTTGTAATAATATGAAATACAAATTTATCTTTGCGATTTTCATTAGGATGAAAAATAATGTAATATATTCTTAGTTTAGTATTTTCATTTATTTGCTAAATATTGTACAGTGGTACGGAATCCTTCGTGTGTGAGTCCGGGTCGTACTTGGCCTTTATTAATATGATAAACTATGCTTGTGCAGACTTTGATTTTCCCTATCATCGACTATGGTGACGGTACTTTGACTTGAATTCGGTTTTGCTGGATAAGCTCGACAGACTGCTCAACATTTGTATCCGGTTCATATTCAACCTCAGGAAATATGACCATGTGTCGAGCTATAGGTCTCAGCTCAAATGGATGTCCATTCGCCAAAGAAGAAGATTGCGCACTTTTACCACGCTTTTCTCCGTTCTTAACTCTCCCACTCCTCCTTCTTATCTCATGTCTCACTTCCAATATATATGTTCTTCACACACTAAGAATCTGCGTTCTTCTAACAATCTCCTCCTACTTTGTCCTTCTGACTTTGTTCATTCTTCCTTTCCTATTCAGTCCATTCTTCTATGGAATGCGCTTCCTCTTGATATCAGGACGGCCACCAGTCGGTATGCATTTAAGCGGAAATTGCAGTTTTTTAATCAAAATAAATAGAGTAGTCATCTCAACACCTCTCCCTTGAATTTCTATATATGATGTATATATATAATATAGGTATATATTTTATTAAATATGTATGTATGTGTGTATATTATAATTATTTATAATGATATATTTTAATAAACAAAAATGTTTTTTCTTTGTTCCTCTCAAACAGAACACCTGTCATCTAATCTTTTCACCACGCCCTTGTACTTTTTTTTTGTGTGAAAAGTTTAATTAAATAAATAAATAAATATGATAAACCAAAAAATACTTGTCTAATATTTTTTTTATTATCTGACTGACGGACTAAATAGTTTTTCCCCGCTCGCTCGGCTCGCGCGTTTTTGGTCACAGTTCTAGCCTAGCCTAACTTATTTAGTTGGAGTGCCCTAATAGTTATGTTAATTTACTAGATCGTGCTCGTATCATATTTAGAAGATTGAAGACTTATTATTGCATTTGAGAAAAAATATTATTGCATTTATTTGTTGTCCAATATAGAACTTTGATTAGCAGGGTTGATTGATTGGTTTATGATTATCACACATGATCATGATAATGAAATTGCCATCTTACGTGATTATTTATATACAGTGTCAATTGTACATAAATAATCGATCATTATATTCATTTTCATTATATTTACGTTAAAAATACCTATTAATTAAAATTTTGTACTAGATTGGAAATTATGTTATTGATTTATCAATTATGAACTTAAGTGTATTTAATGTTGACATTTTGAACGTAGGTATAATGACTATCGACGTTTTTAATCATTCGATATTTTAATCACTCGGCATTTCAATCATAGACATTTTAAGCTTAGGTATAACAATTTTCGCCATGGGATCTGAAGGCGCCATGGGATCTGGAGGCAAAGGAGGTTCCTGTTTCATATCGGGCGGGAGGAAACGCCCGGGTGTCATCACTGCGTGGATCGCCCGGAGGACACGGTGGAGCATACGGTGAAGGTCTGCCCGGCTTGGGCAGAGCACCGCTGTGCCTCAAAGAGATGTTAGCAAGTGGAGGGGTCCGATGGGACCAATGCCTGCCGGGGTTGCGGGAAAGTCCGAAAGGGATACTGTGGCCCCTGGCAACTGAAGGAACACGACACTGACACGCCCTCTCGCTCCACCCAGAGCGGGAGAAGTCATTTGATGATTTCCTATCCAAAAAAAAAAAAAGGTATAACAATTTTCGGTATTTCGGTACAATCGATATTTTAATTTTCGACGTTCAAATGTGTCTATAAATCCATATGTATATATAAAATTATGGACAGCATAACGTCCATTTTTACATTTTCGTTGAAATAAAATACCATGGAAAAATTCACCGAACCAACAATATTCGTTAGTAAATAATTCTACTGTTTGATAAGTTTGTTAAATAAAAAAGTGTGATTATAAAATTCATGGAATTTGGTATGTAAAGTATTTTTCAGATATTTTTATTTTATAGATATGAGTACTTATTTGAAATATATAATTTCAACTTTTTGTTTTTTAAAGCTGTAGTTATTTTTTTATATTTTTTTAAAGTTTTGTTCGTGCCGACGTCATAAAGTAGGCTGAATAGCTTATGATCTTTTCCACGTTTTATACATATAATTAAAACTAAACTTGAAAATTCAGTAAAGTCAAACTGTCAAATTGGACAGTTAATAATATTAATTTGTCATAACAGAGCGATTTTAATTTTTACAGTATCCGTACCTTATTGTAAAGATAAAGCTTATTAATTATGAATCGATCAAAGACTATTTGTGCTAAATGCTTCATACCGTCATGTAAAAACACCACAACAAATAGCCAAAACTAATTGTTTGTGTACTGAGGTCCATATTTAAAACAAATCCAAAGGAAAGGCAAGCAGTTCCTTATAACAAGCAAATGGTCAATGTAGCAGTAAGTATCGAAGTCCGAAGGGAAAGCAAGGGTTATAGTGAAAAGAATTAGGTAACTTATAAAAAAATCAAGGCATGGTACGCTCAACGAAAGTAAACAGCTTCATGTAAACTTGACGTTGAGATTGACGCTTGATACCACCTTGACACGTACAAAACAAGAGGCACTGAAAGTTTCCTATACAGGGTAATTTATGACGTCATTTAGAGGTCAAGTAAAAGTCAAGTGATTTTAAGAATATTTGTGAAAATAAATACGATCTTAAAATTTTAAGACCTAAAAATATAAAAATAAGGCTTACAAACCTAAAATCTCGAAATGGTTTTGGAATCAGCATAGGTTAATTTTTACTTTACATACCGAATTGTGTTTCCGTGAAATATGTTTCATTCAAGTAAATAGTTGTTAAAACAATAATATTCGAAATAAAAATACAAGGACCAATTATTATTTAATACATACATTTGCTGCGAAACGAAATTCTATGAAATTTCTGTCTACTAAACAAGGGATCCGGGACCCCAGCTTCAATTCGCAATTTAGGTGATTGCGGAGTGAACAATCTGGTATTCATCTGTGCCTGAAGTAAGTTCCAAAGCTTTTTTGAGTGACAGAAGCAGAAATCCATATCATAGCTAAAACCGGCAAAATCGAATCGATATAATAAAGAACTCGTAGATGTAATGTCGAGGGTAAGTACACCAGTTAAAAATAGAAATGTCATTAATAAGTTTAATCCAAGATAGATTTAAATATGAAAGAAAGCAGAAGAATATGAGAACCTTAGATGCCATATCGTTATGAAAATGCACTGCGAGTGTGCGATGCTGCAGTGGAACCATAGCATGTGGATATAAGTCAGTCAGTCCCATTAACAAAACAAGGTTAGATTTATTAACTGTTAATGTTAAATATAGGGTGTCTCAGTAAGAACTTGAATTTTAAAACTTAAAAATATATATTAATTACATGTTTCATTCACATTTTTCTTAATATGTACAGAGGTAGTAATGACATTTACACATGAAACAAAATATACAGTAAATGTCCACCGTTACTTTGTTGGCAGGAATGCACTCTTTTTGACGAGATATTGCAGTACATTTTTTCATCATTTAATCATTAAAAAAAGTAGATCCGATTATCCCTCCTGCCCACATGGCACAAACTGTCACTCTTTAGGATGTAATGGACATTCTTGCAAGGCATGTGGATTTTCATCACCTCAAATCCAAGAATTCTGCTTGTTAACGAAGCTATTGAGGTGGAAACGAGCCTCGTCACTAAAGATGATTTTGTTGTGGAATTCGTCGTCAGTTTTCACAATGTTTATAATTGTTTTTCACTATTAAAAATCATTCTTCCGAGGTGTAATACACCATTTTCGTAAATGTCTATGTTTTAATTAAACAAATACCAAATATGGAGGACTCAGTAATTGTATAGTAAAAAAATGGCGCATGATTCCAAATTCAAGTTCTTGCGGAGACACATTTTAGTAATTTATTTCTCTCAAAAAGTTAAAATTTGATTCATAGCATCAAGTTACATTTTAAAGTTTATCCTTTGTGAGAGCTGGAGTCTATACTTGGTTCGGGACCTGTATGACAGATCTCCAGGCTCACACCCTTAAAATTACAATATTTAATTGCACTTACGTACTGTAACTTTATAAAAGCTCCAAGTACTGAGAGGAAGGCTATGTGTGTCTTTGGAGAGTAGTGTGTGTTCGTGAGTGTCCTCAAGCCCAGGTACTACGTCTGCTTCAGCGAACCTGTTAAGTAAGTATATATAAAAATCTGAATCTGTATATAATCTGTAAGTGTATTTAGTGTATATATATATATAGTTATATGAATGAGTTTATGCTTTATTTATCTATGTATTTATGGTGTATGTAGATGGTACTATCGAAGAACTTCATATCTAAGCAGTTTGAAAACAAAATCCCGTGAACACGTTGACCACATCTGTTACCGCCCCGGTTCTATAGCGGCCGAGCGCTGCAAGCAGAAATAGTCCTTACGGTGTATAGATATGAACTTCTTCGATGGTACACCGCTGACTACCTGCAGTATTGTCTCTCCTGTTACCTTTAATCCATCCAAAGGTTGTCTGTAAAAGATCGCTTTAAGCTTCGTTCAGACTAGCGCGACGCGACAGCGAAACGCGAAACCGTTATATCGTTATATCTATTGTTATACCGTGAAGTTTTCTTAGAAATTGTATTGTTCGAGTCGCGTCGCACCGTCGCGTCGCGCTGGTCTGCACGAGCCTTTAAGCGACCTGGGCGGTCTTATCGCTTAAAGCGATCTTTTGTGTCACCCTATGTAAAATTTCTAAATTTATGTCTGTAATTTTTATGGTGTACAATAAAGAGTATTCTATCTATCTAAGTACCTATATACCGGTAACATTACCTTAGTAGGTACGCAAAAAACGTACGAATTTACGTAGGTTTTGCACGCGCACATACGTAATAAAAGCTACGTTTTCCATCAAAAGTTAATAGCTGTTTTTATTTTGTCGTATATCTAAATCCATATCAAAGCGTCTCGAAACTTGGCACTGACATCTCTCATACATCTAGAAAGAATGGTGTTTACATCGAAAATTGTTTTATTTTTATTTTCACTGATTTTCAAATGGTTTCAAGGCCATTTTGGTAGGTATCATAAACAAGATTCTATGCCAGTCGTGTGGGTCAAACCTAGTTTCAATTAATTATGAAATAAAAATCGACATACATTTGTCGTATTTTCCATCAGAAAAATGAAAATGTAGTAGGACGATACCAACTTGTCATTTCAAGATCCTCTAAATACGTTTAAATCTAAATATACTTATATTGTAGTGGGCGGAGGGTCTAAATAAATGAGTCATATAAAAGCAAAGGCAGCAACATCCCATTTTTTTTGGCAACTTTTAATGCAGTATGGTAGCATTCCGTCAACTTTACTTGCCCGAATATTAAAATCGTATCAAAAACAGCATCATTCTATACAAAATAGACGTTCTAAATTGAGATTGGCACCAAAACCACCAACATCTAATTAATAATGGCGCAAAAGCAGCAATATCCACCCATTGGATGCAAAAACAACAACATCCTAAAATTATTTCCTTATTTTAGTAAATGTAGACAAAAACTGATTCTAACATCATTAGTTATCTATGCTTGTAACTTAAACTCAAAATTGCTACATACAACGTAAACAAAAAAGAATGTCTTCTGCCTTTTCAGTAAAAGTGGATGATGCTGCCTTTGCTTTTATATGACATAAATAACTATCGATACCTACTGCAAAGGAAAACATGAAGTCTAAAATACTTGCTGATATTTAGGTGCATGAAATATTATCACTTTATCACTGAGTGTTATTGGATTTTTCCATCTGGAATTTCTCAGTAGCAGCCCGGAGTCTGGATTTGTGCCCGGTTGATGGCGATGGGTTCGCCCCCTATTACATGGGATTTAAACATAACTGGCGAAATGTGGGTGTACTATATGTAGGTACACCTCTGCCCAACCCTTCGTGGAATACAGGCGTACGTGTTATGTGTTTATAACTGACTTTTACCGGATGCATGTCTGTGACGTTGGAAATCTTGGAAATCAATTACTAATGAGAAGAGGCTTTCAAAGTACCTATGCTGTTAGTACCTGTGTTTATGCGAGAGATTTAATTGTGCTTTAGTAATCGGGTAGTCCCCGTGGCCCCGTGGTCTCACCTGCATAAGTCTCGGTCCCGTGTGAATATCGGGATAAAAATATCTTAAGTGTTAATTAAACCTGGAGGTTATAAACTATCTGCATGCCAAATTTCATCCAAATCCGATCAGTAGTTTTTGCGTGAAAGAGTAACAAAGATCCATCCATCCACACAAATTTTCGCGTTTATAATATTAGTAGGATAGGTGCGCCTATGTCTAGCCGTGTACTGCTCAAGATGATGAGAGTGATGGAACCGGTAATTTTCCCTCGATTTGTTTAGCAAGCAAACCTAAAGAAAAATCTTCCACTTGGGCCGGTTTTCCTCCTCGGAACAGCTTAATACAAAACAATTGATATTGAATTGAGCAGTGATAGCCTAGTGGTGTGGCCGTCAGACTGCCAAGTCAAAGGTATCGAGTTCGAACCCAAGGCACGCACCTCTGACTTTTCTGCGTATTGTATAATTATCACTTGCTTCAAAAACGGCGAAAGAAAACATCGTGAGGCATGCTTGAGAGATATTTCTCGGCGGCATGTGAAGCCAAGTCACAGGCCCATGGGCGGCTTTAAATAAAACTGACACCAGGTCACTAACCACACGAAAACAAGAAGAATACAAAACGTATTCCTTGCAGTGATAACTGATAACATATCTCGCTTCCTTCAACGATCTTTGGCCATGTTACATAGCCGAGCAATAAATCTATAGCCAGGCAATTATTCCCTCGCTCACATTCTTTCATAAACAGGTTGGGAGTAGGGCATGTTTATTTTTGACGTCGACGTTTGTCGTTTATTCGCGGGGCGATAACGTGACGTCAAGATGACGACAATAGTTTTTTTTTAATGTCGGAATTTCTAGAGATCGTGTCCTGTGCGTGATTATTAGTGCAGTTGGATTGGATGTTCGAGTTATTGCTGGATGTGTCTAGCATTAAATGATTGTGCGACCAAGGTATATAAAGCGTAGGTATAATAGTTAGCTGTTTAATCATTTACTCTTGAATTTAAATAAAATTAATATTACTTTTAAAATTCCAATTCTAAGGCAGATGAGAATTTTAATGAAAATTTTGATAAGCCATGCAACATTTAAAACCAAGGTCGATTGACAATTAAAGCAACTTTTGTGCAGTAGGAAATAGGCCTATCTAACCTTCGAATTTTGCAGTTTCCAATTAGGTAAAACAAAAGGTGTAAATAGATACAGTTAACTACACTCCCGTGGGCTACCACCAGTTTGACATTGACAGTGCCTTTGTGACGTAGTAGTAAGCCCATCCCGTTAGTGAGATTGACTGTTCCTTGAATCAGAATCACTTAGTGATAAAACCGCTCATTTTAGGTAGATTTACTAGATACTTTTCTTCTTTGTATTGTATTGTAATTTCGTGTGCAAATGAAAAAGATATTTTATTTTATAACTCTGTCACTAAGTCACATCTAGTCGTTCTACGTCAACACACAAACCAATTGCCGCTGGCTTGCCAACGGAACTGTGACGTACATTCATATTGTCATGTGTTCTGTCTCTTATCTGCTGCAATTGAAACTAACTCAATCTCGCTCACGACGCTAATAGAAAAGATACGAGGTGGAGGCTGGAGGCTGGAGTAGCTAGTCTTGTGTACGGAAGCTGTGGAGGGATATAGTAGGGACCGATTGATTGTTTTGGTGAAGACCGTCGCGCTACAGTTTGTAAAATATAATTAAACAATGAAATGTCGTGAAGGATGACGAGTTTGTAAGGAAAATCGACTGATTTTAGATAAGCAGCGACAGCACAAAGACTAGGACGTTGGATTGGCGAGTACGAATTGTGAATTTGAGCCCCACTGGTATAAATGGGATCCCTTCTTTTCGCATAATGTTCTTTGTCCTAATATATTTCGGCATAACGATTTTGGCACAATTTGTTTTGGCATAATAATACTTCGGCATAATTTTTTTAGGCATACATTTTATGTTGGCATAATCAGCTTAAATACTAATTTGTTTTGGCATAAATTTGATTCGCATAACGTTAGTAGGCCTAATGACTATTAGCATAATAATAATATATATTTTTTCCTTTTCTAGTAGATACGTACTGCAGACTTTGGGTGGAAATGGTGGTGGTGAACTTGTAGTGCCCCATACATAATTTGCTATAGTTTCTGTAACAATTAAATAATATTGTTGATTAAAAATTTAATATGCTGTGCAACAAAAGTTAGTGACAGAACTGAATTGCTGCAAAACCGACTCCACGTAGTCTTGTTTGTCCTACACCTAGAGTGTAATTTAAAATCGCGTAGGCGCGTAGGTGCAAGGCGGCCCGCGGGCTGAGGAGCAGGCGGCTGCGAGCGAGCCCCCGCGGCTGAGGCTGGCCGGCGAAGCCGGCCAACAAGCCGAAGCTGCGGTGGTGAGCGAAAGCCGTCTGCGACGATTCGAGTGGGGCCGCCGGAGGCCCGCAGCGCCGGAGCCGTGACAGAAACCCTGCCTGCTGCATGTTGCATGCTCGCTTGAATGCAGCATGCTGTACGCTTGCTTGCATGCTGCATGCTTGCTTGCATGCTGCATGCTTGCTTGCATGCTGTATTCTTGCTTGCATGCTGTATGCTTGCTTGCTTCATGCTTCCTACAGCGAAAAAAAAAAACCCACAAAATTGTTCAATAAAAATATGTTTTAATATCATTATGCGTAAATAAATTTATGCTTTAGGATATTATGCTTAAAAAAGTTATGCTTTGGAATATTATGTTTAATCATTATTATGGTTAGAGAAATTATGCCTAAAAAAATTATGCGTAAGCTGTTATGCGTAATTATATTATGCGAAAATATAATTATGCCAAACAGAATTATGCTAAGTTATATTAGGTCTTAAAATTTTATGCAAATGGATAGGGAACCGGTATAAATGGTTAGAATTTTAATAAGAAGCGCTACTTAATCCGATCCAGCCTGACCCTTGTTGTTCTCCCCCAGCGACGTCCTAAGCCGAGGTCCGTACCCCACAGGGGGAGCCCTTAGCGTGGAGTCACTTAGTTTCTAAGTTTCATGCCCTGGCTGGAGGACTTAATTTATTGAGGTAGTCACAGGAAAGTCCGGTTAAGCCGACAACCTCCTAGGTTGACCTACGAGATGCCATAACTATACCTACAGATAGTGCAATCCACGACGACGCGCCCCACTCCGCGATCACTGTACTGTAAGCTGTACTTTAGTGCGGAGCGGAGCGGAGAGGGGCGCATCGTCGTGGACTGCAATAGATATACTTTGTATTTCAAATAGCATAGAACCCCATATTATTTTGCAGGTCACTACACTATTATTTTGGGTAAAAACCTTACTTCCATGTCAGCAGGTGATTTTCTGCAGCAGTATTTTTTGGGGATAGCGAGAACACAAAATATCTTATTTAAAATACATAATGTATATTATAACTAGTATTGGAACGAAATGTTTATTTTATATTAATTAACTCTGACAGCCCTTTAAAAGTTTTATCTAAAGAAAATAATGTGCGCGCCTGAACTCACTGAGTGCCAAAAATTATTCGATGATTGACGATCAATATCTGTTAGAACGAATATTATGTTGAATCTTGATGGTTCTTTTATATTCGGAATGTTGTTTATGAAATAAAAAATGTCGGCGAAATCGCTACGGGGCCAAAATGTGAAATGATTCTACATTTTAGTGTAAAATTAGAAATGTAGAATGAGCGGTCATCGTTCTAGGTCACTTTATCTCATAATACGACAAGCATTATACAGGGTGGCAAGGATATCGACGCGCATCTTATTACCATGGATTCAGTATATTATTCTAGACGCCCCTGCGTCCAAATTATACGTCCCTTATTTAAAAATCTGCTGTTTCCTACAAAAATACAATACCTACGCGTGAAAATATATGGGACAGCATTTTTTTTATGTGTATCATTTTTCCTATCGCTTTCCTGGAATCAAAATCTTAATGATCAAATCTGTGTGAGTGATTTTGTGAAAAGGGACGGAAATGTGTTACAAGAAGCCGGGTAAGCGCGCGCTGTTTGATTTGACCAATGAGCGGGCGCGCTGCTAGAGTTGGCCGGTCAGAAACGACCTTGACGAGGCTCCGCCCCTTTAATGTTGCTTGTTACCAAGGTGAGATGTCAGATGTTACACATCATATGCGACTACTGTAAGGCTCGCTTGTTTTTTTATTACTGACGAACAATTTCCGAGTCCATGGCAACAGGTTGTGCGGCCATGTTCCTGCCACTTCAATAAGGTTGAAACTATAGTCTGTTGCAAGTCTCTGATGAAAATGTAAATTCAAAAAGTTCAAATTCAAAAGTCATTTATTCAAACTAGGCAGAGAATCAGCACTTTTCGAACGTCAAAATTACATAAGACAGTCCCCCAAAACGCTCACCCTTCACCACTTCCTAGTGCTTTTGCTGGGAAGAAGAAGTGGCGCAACAAATTCCCCAGCAGCACAGCTGTCTGTTCAGTTAGAAAAAAAAAATGATTCTATACAATAGTATGCAAGACAATTTACAATATGCAAAAAAAAAATTATATTATAAATTAAATAGTTATAAATAATAGCCATATGACTGCTAGCACACGCCAAAATACCAACCGAATGCATCGAGAACTATACTCAAGCAGAAATAAAAATAACTAAAAGTAAACAATATCTAAAAAAAGAAAATAAAGCCTCCAGGCATAAAGGGCGTGCCCGCTTACATATAGCTGTAACTAGAAGTTATAATTGATAAACTAGGACCATCGAGGTAAAATAAATAATTGTCGAGGTCGCTGGCTAACCACATATTGCAATACAACTCATAAAAAAACATTGTAATGAGTAGATTATGTCAGCACTAAATTAAAATAAAATTAAAATAAATTGACTTATTAAGTAAAATTATAAACAATTATATAAACTCATATAACCTGTCATTAGGTAAACTAATTCTGGAGAAAGAACATATAACATTGTCTTGAGTTAATCACAGCGACCATCTATTCTTATAATTAATTATAATTATTTATTTTATTTTCTTACCACAAATTACAGAGAAAGTAATTAAATAGTCTACAGACACAATTTTATAACTAATTTGTGGAAGACTGGTGCCTAAAATAAGTTTTTTTTACAAAACTTGTATGTCAGGTCACCAGGCCCCCTAAACAAAGATTTACATTTATATGTTGTACTGGAGACGATCTGATTCGCATATAATATTCCAATAAAAATCTCATACATTATAATATTACAATATTGCTCATAAAACTTGACTTAAAAAATAAAAATAGTGGAATAAAGTAATTTATTAAGAATCCCGTGCAAGGGAGGATGTAGGTGAGGTTTTGTGGTGTGTGGGGTGAGTGTGTGTGATGGGGAGTGAGTGTGTGTGGTGCGGGGTAATTGTGTGTGCGTTGCAAGGGAACATTATGTTAGGATATGGTTTTGAAAAGGTCTTCAATTTGGGTATAATCTAAAGTGATATGCCAGTCCGTTAACGTTCTTTTAAAAGTGGTTTTGTTTAGGGAATGAATTGAGAGTAAATTATTCAGTCTGTTGTATAGAAACGGGCCAAGAAAAGAAAATAAATTTCGGGCAAATTGAGTTTTGGGTTGGCATACATTCCTTCTTCTGCTTCTCATGTAAGAACTATAATGGGTATTTATAAAAGGTATAAGAGATAATTACATTATAATTTAAGTAGTCGTTGATAGAATAGTATGCCTTTGAACAAAGGTTGGACTTTAATTTAGTTTTAAACGCATTAAAAGGCAAATCTAGCAAAGAAGAGGGTAGTTTGTTATAAAAGGTTATACCAAGCCCAACAAATGAGTTATGAACCTTATGAAGCCGGTGAAAGGGAGCACGTAGTTTATCCTTACTTCTTGTCTTAACATTGCGAATATCACTGTTTTTAGTGTATAAGTGTATATTTTGCCTAATATATAAGATGTTGGCGAAGATGAATTGTGATACCACTGTGAGAATACCGATATCTTTGAAAAAATCTCTCAGAGAAACTCTGGCACCTAGCTGGTAAATTGCTCGAATAGCTCGTTTTTGGAGGACAAATATATTTTGAATATCTGCAGCATTGCCCCACAACAGAATACCGTAGGACATAACGCTATGAAAATAACTAAAATAGACTAACCGAGCTGTATCAACGTCAGTGTATTGTCTTACTTTTCTGACGGCGTAGGCGGCCGAACTGAGCCTTCCCGCTAGGCTCGATATAAGTTGGCCCCACTGAAGTTTGGCATCTACTGTTATGCCCAGAAAAACTGCCGAGTTTACAGTTTCCACCTCTTTATCTAAGACGATGTTGGGTCCTAGATTTCTAAGGGAAAACTTTACACATTTCGTATTTTGGCATTGAGAACTAGGTTATTTGTCGTAAACCAATCCGTAACCATTGACAGTGCACTGTTTACATCGTCAAAATCTTGTCTATTCCTGTCTACTTTAAAAATAAGAGAGGTATCATCTGCAAACAGTACAACCTCACAGATACCCTTTAAATAGAATGGTAAGTCATTGATATATACTAAGAACAAGAATGGACCCAGTATTGAGCCTTGAGGTACACCTAACTGAACTGGTAGCCCGGAAGATTTTATACCATCAACATCTACATATTGCGACCTATTATTTAAATTTAAAACGTTGAGAGCTTCGTTTAGCACACCATAATGACGCAGTTTACGCAAAAGCGTGTCATGGTGCACGCAATCAAAGGCTTTGGAGAGATCACAGAAAACTCCAATAGCATTTTGAGAGTTCTCCCATGCGTTAAATATGTGTTTCAGGAGAGCAACACCCGCATCTGTAGTCGAACGACCCTTTGTAAAGCCATATTGTTCATTATGAAGGAGGCTATTTAAATTAAAATGTCTTAGCAACTGCTTGAGTATTAACTTTTCAAATATTTTGCTGAATGCTGGTAAAATAGAAATAGGCCTGAAATTGCCAACGTCATTTTTATTACCTGATTTAAATATTGGTATGACTTTACTACTCTTCATGAGGTCAGGAAAAGTTCCTAAATCAACACATTTATTAAAAGGAAATGTAAACACATTTATTAAAAAGAAGTGAAAACAAATGGAACAGAAATTTTATTTGTGGATGCCAATATGTGCCACTTTATTTTTTTGGTCTTAATTTAATATTTAAGTTGTTTTTTATTTTTATTTTTTCGACATTTAACTTTGTATAATTTTTTTATTTTATTTTTCTGAAATCTTACGGTCTCCCAACCTAATTTGTACACCAGCCATGGTCAAACATGTTGTGCCAAAGAATATCCTATAACACCTTTAATAAACATCATACCATGTATATTATCTACACATGTTTTTGCAAATAAATGAATCTTTATCTTATCTTTATCTCGTGGAGGCCGCAGGAATCTGCTGGATGCAGGAAGCACAGAACCGGTCGAAGTGGCGGTGCTTGGAGGCCTATGTCCAGCTGTGGACGTCTTTCGGTTGAAATGATGATGATCCAAACATTAATTGCATGACAAAAGTAGTGAGATATAAAGTTGGAACTTTCTCAATACAGAACAGATAAATGTGTTCCGAGAATGATGAATGTGTGTGAGGTGGATCCGTTTTTTTTTTTTTTTATATTTGCAGGTCAATGTCAGGTTTTTTCTTGACCAAAATTTTATTCGCGACTATAAATGATAAGTATTTACATAATTATAATCATTAATACATCTCTCTAAGTAACATAAACAATTAGGGACTATCTAAACTACGTTTAAACAACTAACTAAGTATTATACGAATTAAAATATAGCGTTGAAACATTCATCCGCATCTCTGTCGACTGGTAGTGTACCCAAGACTGGCGGCATTGCCACGTTGTATGGCAATGCTTAGCCTATGGCCAAGGTAAAAGCCAGTCCTTGGGTCACGGGAAGTGTCAACCAGTCGTTTGGAGATTTCATTGAACATACCATGAGCACTCGGACCTCACGGCCCAATCCAACCCCAAACGGCTCGAAAATATAGTTACCTATAAGGTTATTATGCTTTCGCCGCTTGAGGTTTTCTGCAGCCGCAGTGGCAGCGCCAGCACAGCACGCTGAGCCAGGAAGATGGGATGGCGCAAGAGTATCGACACACGTTGCGTCCCACACTAAAGGCCTACCCACCTTCCATGGAAATAAAGACATGCCGTCCGGTCTGCCATCATCGCGTGCCAAGCCATTAGGTTCTAATAAGTTAGATTTGTTCCATAAGAACTTTTCCATATGAGATTTATTCTTATGGGACCACCTTAAGAATTTAATCTAAATAGGGTTTGTTTAACTGTTGTATAAACAAATAGATTCATTAGGTTAGTAAATTCGTTTCTCCATCACTTACGCTGCATGGCAGGCCAGGATCTTTACAGGTCCCCAAAGGAAAGTCACCTTCCTTAACCTCTCTCAGTTAAACCGTTGACCAAATAACCCTCACCTTCAGACACTCGACCATAACCTCTCAGATTAATCAGTAAACTTTAACTGTCTTAATTCCAGTGAGACAAACGCAATTACTGAGAAAACGAGACGCATTTAATGACCGTCGTCTGTGATCCTTAACACGGGGTATAAAGAGCCTGCCCTTATTGACCGGGGATCGTCAACAGCGTTTTGTTACCCTTCGATCGGATTTGTAGGGTTAATTCTTGGAATTGAAAGCGTAATTTCAACGTAGTGATTTTAGGGGTTCATTTTAATTACTAACTATTAAGGGTGAATTTCGCCAATGTAACTGAATGTGATCAGCACATCTAAACTGCGTTCAAGAGCTGTCAGTGTCAATATTCCCCAACAATATGAAGATAACATTATGATGATCGCGTTCAGTTTCATGGGTGAAATCAGCCCTTGGTATGTCATCAAGATTGGGAGCATTAAATTAAATATTCTAATTGAGTGACGCACCCCAAGAGCCTAGACAAATATGACATTCTATCAGCGCTACCGGCAGCGGTAGAAAATTCAAAAATGTATGGGACTGACATAAGCTACCCAAAAGCATATTAGTGGAGCGCCTGGGCGGACTTTTGTAACAGAGAATGAATTTGGAGGTGGAATTTTGTTATTTATACTATAAATTGCAATTTTTACCAATTTTTTTGTGCTTTTGATTTTTAGCATTGAAAATGCTTTTTCGATCGCTTCATCCTTTTCAGTAACGCATCTTTTGATTCCATTTCATTTCTCTATCTTAATAATTGAGAAGGCTAGGCACCGGTCGCACTTTTCTTGAAAACGGGTACATTACTGAAGCGATCGAAAAAGCATTTTCAATGATAATCATATCAAAATCAGAATGGTATAATTTTGAACCCCTTTTTTAATTCTCCAGGATCTCCTATTTTTTCACATCAAGATCACTTTTTGTTTATAGGTAAACTTTTTTATATTCATACGTATTATATTTACATTTTGTATTTTATATTCACTGTAACTGAAATCCGAGGTTTTCATGTTTTTAACAGTCCAGGCACTCCACTATAATTATATCAATCCTGTTGATAGTTGTCCGGCCCTGCAATACCTTGGTGGCTGGCTAAGGCCCTTACGTTTTTCTTGCAGTGAAAAACTACGGTTTATACGCCATGTGTAGGCACGGTCGTCAGTGTTGTATGGATCACTGCGGAAGCATGTTGACAGTCGCGTTTTTCTACGATCGAACCGTAAAGAAACTGTGCTGTGTACAAAGGGCCTAATGTTTTTACCACGGCATGAGCTTTTCTTATGTATTATGAACTTCGTTAGTTTATAATCTATCATATCGATATTATTTCCGTTAGATTATAAACTGTCGAAAAATTCTGAACTGCAACAAACCATTTTCAATTTACCGCATTATTTTTCGATAGCTTATAATCTATCCTTTTTATTTTTGGGTGGGAAATCATCAAATTACTTCTCCCACTCTGGGCGAAGCGGGAGGGCGTGTCAGACTCTTACTGACTAAAACCCACCCTTGTTCCTTGAGTTGCCTTTACGTTGCCAGGGGCCATGGTATTCCTTTCGAACTTTCCGCGACGCCGGCAGGCATCGGTCCTGTCGGACCCCGTCAGTTGTGCTAACATCGCCGTCGACCCGGGCCTGGTCGTTATCAGGCGAGCTACCCTTTGCTCACCGTCCGCAAGCCCGCGCCTACGGTAGCCGGGAATTGGCCTGCGATTCCTGACGCCCAGGGCGTCTCTTGTGGCGGCTAGGGGCGTGAGGGCGTGAAATTTGCCTCTCCTTCACGCGTTCCGCCTCCTCCTTCACGAGCACTACTGCTTCGCAGGAGGTGACGGCCTCCATGACCTCTCGCTCCGTACCATGGCCTAAACCAGGGCTGGACGCGAGAGATGACCACCACCAATCGCCTCCATGAGGACACGGCGATGCTCTGGCCAAGCCGGGCAGACTGCCACCGTATGCTCCACCGCGTCCTCCGGGCGATTCACGCAATGATGACACCCGGGCGTTTCCTCCCGCAACAACCGTGACGCCGTCGCGCCTTTCTAGCCACTCAAAGAGGGGACTTATCGCCGCAATAGTGGCGTGCCCAGCACTGGGTTGCGACAATCGCACTCTCCATGACGACATGAGATCCCGCCGGAGCACTGTCCGCTGTGCCGTCATTTCTTGCGGCAGCGTAGTTACGCCTCGTCGCGCCACTCTCAAATGTGCTCGAGGACTTTTGGACGTAACGTACCTTGCTCTAACGGTTCTCATATGGTGACATAGTTCGTAAAAACATAATAAGATCAACTCAGTTTCAGACTTTGAGTGTCATATCATTTTGGGGAATTTAGAGTAATTAAAATAAACTTCCTTGAAAAGTAGGGCAGGTGGCGAACTCGAACCTACGGATTACCGTTGCAACATGCATTGCCGAATTAATAAATTACGTACATAACATAACCCTATTTAATTTCAGACATGGTCCGCTGAAATATTCCTGAAACTAGTTCTTGAACTAAACGCAAACAATTTCCTAGTATTGTAGTTATGACAGGTCCATCTGATTATGGCTAGAAATGCGATTGCAGATAAAAAGAGAACCCGGTATAAATATTGTGATTGTGTGAAATTTCTTGTTCCCCTGTCCCACCGCGTCGCATCGCATCGCCCGCCCGCGTGGTTACTTCGTTTTCGCTTAGCGTTCTTTTTTCTTTTTTCTCGGCCCTTAGGGTTGTAGCGTGATGTTAAATAGCCTATAACCTTCCTCAAGAATTAGGCTATCAAATGCAAAAATATTTTTTTGAATCCTACTGGTAGTTCGCGAGATTAGCGCGTTCAAACAAAAAAACCAACTCCTCAGATTTATTATCAAAAAAAAATATTTATGTAGATACAGACGAATCTCACATACGCAAACATTTCAGAAATGTTTTAACTATTTGTTCCCTTTCCCTATCTTGGTCTGTGGCCTCCGTCTGGAGGTTCATATAAAAGAGTCTTGCAAAAGGAGGCCACAACTCTCCCAGCCACAGGCTTTGTCAGCGTAGCCAATAGCCCGATACTACTGGTGGCAAACAGATCATGTCCTCATCAACAGTATACACCCACGAATCAATAACGAAGATTTTTGTGTAAATAATTTTATACCTATCTAAATAAAATCACGTCTAGTAAATACCAAAAAATTACACAACCAATTAACAAACACGACTCCGAAACTATGAAACTTGTATCCATTAAAACAGTGATGTCACCTGGCCATCCCGTGTCCGTTAATTAACAATTTCATGAGCGTCGTCGCGGATTATGATGCCCAACACTATTACCTATGTTAATGGCAAATACATCCCTACAGAATGGCGGCCGTTTTTATTGAGGATCTTAACCTGTAACTTGGGGATATAAGGATGTAATTACTTTGTGTGGGATAAGGATTAGGATGTCTTTTATCATATTGGCAGATTGTTATTAAAGGGTTGTCTTAGTAAGAAAACTTGGAGTTCATTGTCTGAAATTGGATCAAGAAATAAGGCAGATGAATTGATGTAAATTTAGGTCATGCTAACGATAGAGACGAAACAGAACAAGGTATTACGGATGTATAGTTACCCAACTGCCCCAGAAGGAGGGTAATGTATTTCGAGAGTATGAATGTATGTATGTATGTCTATTTCTTTGGCACGCTCTGCAGCCTAAACGGCTTGATGGATTTCAACATATGAGGTGTCGTTAGATTAGATTCGAGGACAATCAATAACCTGAAATGATGGTGTAACTTATGTTTGTCCCGACTGCAATACCAAAATTCTATAGATAATGCTTGTTTTTATCTTTTCAGTTATGTTTTTATATATCCGTAATACCTTGTTCTGTTTCGTTTCTCGGGGTAATAGGTTTTTTTTTTTTTTTGTAAACTAGTTGCACCGCGCGGTTTCTCCGGCATAAGTCTCGATCCCGTAGAAATATCGGGGTAAAAGTTATTTTATATCCTTCTCAGATCATGGTCTACCTATGTGCCAAATCTCATGCAAATCCTTTCAGCCGTTTTAGCGTGAAAGCGTAACAAACACACAAACTCACTTTTGCATTTATTATATTATAGTTAAGATAATGTAGTAATTGTATTATTTTATCCACTCAGAAGCTTCCAGACACTAATCAGCAGCACCTAGGCACTGATAAGGCGGAGGACATCGTGTATTACGTGCGCCAGAAGAAGGTACACGCCGAGGGTGCAGTTACTAGTCGCGCCACAACGTCAAATTCAAGGCGTTCGTGGTGCGGTTATCGAATTGTTATCTGTCGCTCGTAAGAAGACTTTTCGCCGCAAGAAGACTGTTCCGTCGCTTCCGCAGACAAGTACCACAGCACAGCACAAAGTCAAGCGTTATTTACTTACAGAAGTAATGTTTATATTAAAATATGTATGTTTAGTTAAGGTGTTTATCTATGATCCTTTATCGCCTGAAATAAATGCTTTATAATTATTATTTTATTACTGCTGAACTTATAGAAAAAACTAGTAACAATTGTAGAAAATAATGACAGACGATTAGATCGATGATCATCGCAATTAAAATTAACTGTTATTCTTTAACTTATAAACTTAACAGTTTAAGTAAAACTATTACTAAGTTTGCTGCAGGTAATCTAAAAAGATTACACTTGATCTAAGTCATTTAACTTAGTTGGGTAAGTTATCTTGTGAGTTTGTTCTAGCGCCTACCCGTCTAAAGTTTTTGTTTAATATCTAACTTAAGTATATGATCAAAAGTTAATTGAATTTATTTATAACTATGCAAAGACAAGTAAACTGATTCATCATCTGCTTAGCCTATTCCCAACTATTTTGGGGTCGGCTTCCAGTCTAACCGGATGCAGCTGAATACCAGTATTTTACATGGAGCGACTGTCTGTCTGACCTCCACAACCCAGTTATGTCCAGGGGTCTCGGTATGTAAAGATGGTCACCTATCCACGGAACGACTTTAGCAAGCGGTGCATAACCTTGAAAAATTGTTATTATTTAGCCACGAGCCCCTCCGAGCTTAAAGAAAAGTAAACCGATGATCCTCGAATAATCGGGAGGTAGTAAATGCAGGCCGAAAACGGTCGATGTGTTTTTTTGGAAGACACTGGATTGGCATATATCTAATTCTAAGACCTAAAAATAAAAACCCCACCATAATATAGCAATTCCTAAACCTGAATAGCAATAGCCCACAATTCCTATCACCATATTTAATACCTTCCACAGGTATACGAATTGACGAGGAAACAATCAAACTGATCGGATTGTGTCGCCGAAGCTCAATTAACTCGGTAGTGGCGGCGTTTGCGCCGATAGCTCCCGAGCTGAGCCGAGCTCGCCCGACGAGCGCCGATTGTCACATTGTCACTCCGCTTTGAAATAGGAACGCACTTTGAAAATGGAAAGTTTAAGCCTCATAGTTTTTATAATGTAACTGAAAACTGCGAAGTGCCTATGAGTGATATCGAGGATTATAAAATAAAATGCAGCTGGGGAATTGGTTTTGATAGTTTTTGAATGAAAACTCAGGTTTAATACTTGCTTTAATTTAATTACTTTTTGAGCTTTAAGCTTTTGCATGGAATTTCATTCCACTCTGTATCTGGAGAATGGCGTTGTTAGCTGCACTACAGTTTATAATATTGCAGCTTTCATCGTTTTATTTGTACTTAGTCTTGTGTTATTGTTCCGAAATAAAACTTTTTTTTTTATGTGGTCTGAAAGCTGCATACAATTCATAGATTTTTCTGCATGGCCATGAACATAATGCAAATGAATGAAAAAGTAACCGTTTTGTCTGTTGTCTGTTTGGTACGTTTTCCTGTCTACACAATTGAAGTGATTAAAATTTTGATATCTGGAAAAAAAAGATTTTTCGAAAAATCGAAATCTTTTCACGACTTTCATATGCACTGAGATGGGTACATAAGAGGAAGTCTGCGAGTAACTGAAAAGTTGTGCGGAAATCGGTTGTCATGGTATGAGCAAGTGAGCGTGGATCGCCGGGAGGACACGGTGGAGCATACGGTGGAGGTCTGCCCGGCTTGGGCAGAGCACCGCCGTGTCCTCGTGGAGGCCGATCGGTGGCGGGGACCCCCGCGTCCGGCCCTGGTCCAGGCCATGGTACGGAGCGAGAGGGCATGGGAGGCGGTCACCTCTTTCTGTGAAGCTGTAATGCTCGCGAAGGAGGAGGCGGAACGCGTGAGGAGACGCCCTGGGCGTCGGGAATCGCAGGCCGATTCCCGGCCACCGTAGGCGCGGGCTTGCGGACGGTGAGCAATGGGTAGCTCGCCGTCCGGTAAGGACCAGGCCCGCGTCGACGGCGCGTTGTGTTCCACGCGCGCCTCAAAGAGATGTCAGCGAGTGAAGGGGTCCGATACGACTATTGCCTGCCGGGGTTGCGGGAAAGTCTGAAAGGGATACCGTGCCCCCCTGGCATTGCACAGACAACAGAAGGAACACGGGTGGGTTTTAGTCAGTAAGAGTCTGACACACCCTCCCGCTCCACCCAGAGCGGGAGAAGTCATTTGATGATTTCCCAACCAAAAATAAAATAAAAAATGTATGGGCAAGTGATGCGGAGAAATAAGGAAAATCTCTTCAAGAAAGTTTTGAGTGTGAATGTCGATGGCTATAAGAGTAGGGAAGACCAAAGAAACGATGGATGGACTGTGTGGAAGATGATATGGATAGAAAGGGGGTGACTACCGAGATGACGACTGATAGAGAAGTGTGGAAGACCCCAATATTCGTAAATACGCATGCGTCGTGAAAAGACAAAACAATACATAGACAGCCTTAACCCACAATATGTGTCTGTTTTGTTGAAGTACATAAATGTACATCTAGAAGTTTCTCAAGTCTTACTACTGAACCAGACTATAATATCTCAAAATAATATGTTGTAAATAATGATCTCAGCATTCTCAACTATTGGTTTCCAGTTGCAAGCTGTTCTTGAACCATGAATCACGTCGTATTGTTTATGGTAGAGGCAGCGGAAATACTATAGTTTCAGAATTAATGTTCATATACATCATTATAGCTAGTAACGTTGATACATGGCGATTAAAAGGATCCCAGATCAGCAGTTGGAATAATGTTATTGGAGAACTGCAATGTGGGAGTTAAGAATAATAATCATTGTAAATGTATTGGCAGGTTAACGTCCTCTGTTGGACGGTTTTATTTTATTGTATTAGGGAAAACAAACAATTTGTATTATTTTAAAATTCTATTATATTATTAAAACCGACCAAGTGCGAGTCGGACTCGCGCACGAAAGGTTCCGTAACATTATCTATAAAAACGGCAAAAAAATCATGTCTGTTGTATGGGAATATTTAATATTTATTTTATTCTGATTTTATTTTTAGTGTTTGTTGTTATAGCGTCCACAAAAATACATCATCTGTGAAAATTTCAACTGTCTAACTCTCACGATTCATGAGATACAGCCTGGTGACAGACGGACAGACAGACAGACGGACAGCGGAGTCTTAGTAATAGGGTCCCGTTTCACCCTTCGGGTAGGGAGCCCTAAAAAGTGTCTCGTTGGTCTAGTGGTCGCAAGCGCCACTGCTGAGCATGAGGTCGTAGGTTTGATTCCGGGGTCGGGCAAAGTGTTTTTCCATCTGGAATTTCTTAGTAGCAGCCTTGAGTTTAGATTTGTGCCCGTTTGATGGCAATAGGCTCACCCCCTATTACATGGGACTTAAACATAACTGGCGAAATGTGGGTGTACTATAGGTAAGTATACCTCTGCCCAACCTTACAGGGAAACAAGGCGTGATGCTATGTTATTATATTCTAAAGTCTATTATTTTATTGGACAGCCTAGTCCTAGTGCGACTTCTGAGCCTCGGTTCAATTCCCAGTTCGGGTGAAGTTTTTTTTTTTTCATTAGGAATTTGTCAGTAGTAGCAATAAAGTCACGATGCTAGACATAGAGGAGTTAACAGAAAACCTATATAGCTTTCCTAAAAATGAATTATTATACAAAATCGACCGTTTATATCTTATAAACTGCACAAGGGATTTCGATACAGTTTTCACCACCATTTAGAGCATTTCCGGAAAGTTTATGTATGATGGAGAGGGTACTTGTTTCATTATTATCAGCCATATTTTAACTACTGTGGGCGTACTATGGGTAGTGTTGGTTATTGCGCAATAGAAACACCGTTTGCAGTTCAGATCACATTATAATAATTTACGATCAAATTAATCACACTAGCAATTCACACACTGTAGGTACAAACAAACCGATACAACTACATGGAATGCGCCACAGTTTCTAAACGTCTTTACTGCTTGACCGCCACCCACGAACTCTGCTTAGCTCCGGCAGGTCCGAACGTTATGTTATAGACTCTGTCGAGTGCCACTAGGCGGCGCTGGCGTCTCGATTAGTCAACTCAGTAACGTATTTCCGACATGTATATAATTAATACATGAATAGTTAATTTGAATATAGCTCAGAAATTTCGATGTTTTGATGTCACCACATAAGTAGATTGCACTCATACGAAGTAAGGATCTTTACATACCGAGACTCCTCCGTGCCTCGGAAAGCACGTTAAGTCGTTTGTCCTGGCTGCCATTCGTGGATCTTTGACGGTTGATACGGGTCGTCAGAAGCCCGACTGTCTGATCTGACTACCAGTTTTACCAAGGGGTATCATATTACCCAGTTACTGGGTTGTGGAGGTCAGATAGGCAGTCCCTCCATGTAAAATACTGGTATTCAGATGCATCCGGTTAGACTGGAAGCCGACCCCAACACAGTCTGTCAGGTATGCTGGAAGAAATTTCTTTAGAAATAAGCATCTTTTGTACGTATTTCTCTGTTCCTTTCTTCTTGTCTGTTTATATGTGTGCACATAAACGGTTAAATAAAAATAAATAAATATGTAGTTGTGGAATGGCTAGGCAGATTGTTTTTTTTTACTTCTTAAAATTATCGACACAATATCCAGCACAGTATGGACAGCTGTAACTCCAGTATTCCCTGTTCCCGAGGTTGCTCGTAACTCGTAACTATTCGGTAATAATGCTATAAAACCTGGCCTTGTAGACAAAACAGTCGTGAACAATGTATATGCGTTTATTGTGTGCTGATTTTTCAAGACCATTAATTAAAGTGGGTTGGTTGGGCAACAAAACATGTCAGTGGACTAGCATGGCATACTATAATATCAATTATCATAATACAGGGTGGCAGCTTACGATTCGCGAACTGTAACCATGACTTCAGTACATGATCCTATACCCCCTAGCGTATATGGAGGTATGAGGAACAGGGTGTAAAGATCACTCATCTTCCATAGAAAAGGGGGGATCCTCCGACCAAACGGGTGTCGTGTCTGGTGGGCAACTGCCCAAATTGTTGTCAGGACGTTGTATATACACTGGCCTACAAAATTAAGTATTACACTTTTAAATATTTTTTTTTTCTTAACTAGAAGTTAGATATTTAAAATAAAATACGCTTTATAGCAATTTTTATCAGCTTTCTTTGAAACTATAGTAAATTATACATTAAATTAAGTTTATTTTTAAATCTAAAAAAAGATAAAACAATAAAAATAGCCATTTTTAGCTTAGGGTTATAACATTCAATTAACATGTACAAATATGTTTTACGTGTAATTTTTTTTTTATTAACTGTTATTGCCTCCTCGGTCTGTGCTTACAGCTTCGAGTACGGTACGTTCGGTTCGTGTACGGTTTCGGAGCCGATGTTGGGGAATATTCTCCCATTCTTCTATCAGGGCCTGTTTTAGTGCCCTGAGGGTGCTAGGTGGTGGTATGCGGATTCTGACTAGCCTCCCTAGCTCATCCCAGGCGTGCTCAATCGGGTTGAGATCAGTAGTGCTATTCTGTTACCATCTCATCTCAAGTATATTCAGGAGGTTGGTATCAGCGTGATGGCTTGGCCATCAAGAAGTCCTGCCGGTCTATTCTGTAATAATCTCACCGTGAAAACTTAGGTGAAGTGAACGTGAAGTGAGCTGTCATTCCACATGGTCACTAACTCTCTTTCTGAAGATATGCCAGCCCATACATGCGTACTGGACTCTTTCTGAGAAGCAGGCTTGAAGGTATCGCTCACCAGGTCGCCTGTAGACACTGCGCCTTCCACCAGAAGTGTAAAGTGAGAATTGAGACTCATCTGTAAACAAAATTCTTGACCATTCTTCTTGCGCCCACTGTATGTGTTCACGGGAGTATCGCAGTCTCGCTACTCGATGCTCTCTCTCGAGTTTGGGGCCACTCGTTGGTTTTCGGGGTTTTCGAGGTTTGCTTCAGCCAGTCTTCTTCTCACTGTACTGTCACTAATGTAGTCCCTTCGGGTCTGAAGAAGCTGTTACTGGACTTAAACTGCATTTAGGTGGCGATTTCTCAACACAGTTGAAACAATATAACGGTCTTCTCGGGCACTAGTACACCTGGGTTTGCCATTACCAGGTGTCCTCAAATGGTTTCCAGTCTCTTCGTACCTTCGCTTTAGCTTCTGGACCGTTCGTAACGCGTCACACCCACCATTCTTGCAGTACGACGCATACTGATGCCTAGTTCCAAAAAGTCATGATTCTAGCACATTCTTCAGGTAAAAGAGGCATGATAAATAAGTTTATGTGATGTTGTCTAACTTAGCTTTTGTAAGACTCATCGATCAAGAAAAAAATTGAAAACAATAATAGAAACAAAAAATGGTAAAATTGTAATTCGAAAAGGATTATTTTTGATTTTAAAGTATTTTTCAGCCATTTCTTAAAAGAAGGTTACCGAATATGTAATTTTTATTTATACAAAATTAAACTCTTTTTCGAGTCCTTTTTGTTTCAAAAGTATATCTTGTGTTTGAGGAGTGGCTAGAGAGGCGCCACGGCGTTCTCACCTTCCACCTGACGCAGGTCCTCACTGGACACGGTTGTTTTGGGAGGTTCCTGTTCCATATCAGGCGGAAGGAAACGCCCGGGTGTCATCACTGCGTGGATCGCCCGGAGGACACGGTGGAGCATACGGTGGAGGTCTGCCGGGCTTGGGCAGAGCACCATCGTGTCCTCGTGGAGGCTATCGGTGGCTATTTAACTAGGCTCGGGTTGAATACTTAATGCTGTAGTTTTCTTTATTTATTGACACTGAGCAAAGTTTTAACTGGTGTCATATGAATCTTAATAATATTACTCTACAAGTTAACGTTAAAACAGAAATGAAGGCAGTTTTATTCAACTTCATCAGTCGTCCGAAGTCTAAAATTCTGACAACCAGTCTTACCAAGAGGTATCGTATTACCCAGTTACTAGGTTGTGGAGATGGTCAGATAGTCAGTCACTCCATGTAAAATTCTGGTATTCATGAGAAAAGGCTAGGCAGATTAATTGACCTACGACGACACGGTTGGCGCAGTGGTTGAGTGATTCCCTGGGTGTCGCGAGTTCGATTCCCGCACGGAACAAATATTTTTATGACCTACAAGTAGTGGTTCCAGGTCTGACTGGTTGTGTATGTGAGTTTAAATTTTTGTAAACGCACCCACAATACAGGAGAAATTCCGATGCAAGGTATAGGTATAAAAAAAAAAAAAAAAACTGTCGTCCAATCTCACGTTAATTTTGTGATTTGTAGTGTACGAATATGTGTGGACCACAGCATCTGAAAAGAAATGAAAGACAGAATAGTCACTTGACAGAGATTTAAAAAATATTAAAATTTAAAATGCTTTATTTTGTATTCTTCGACATTTTGCCCAATTCAGCTACTGTTTTGTAACTTCGTTGGGCCGGGACGGCTTCTATATAAGCCGAAACGGCTTAATACACTAAATTTACCTGACGCGAGTGCCAACTGACCTTCGAAACTCAATTGTTGGGTAAATCCGATATCCGTTTGCACAAATACTTTTTATTCGGGAAAATGAAGTATACCTACTTCCTTCACGATATTATGTACTACAGCAGCAGTAGCTAGGCAAAATAGTGTAAAACATGCTGAAGGTATGCTAAAAATCAGCAAGTCAATGACCCGACGACATTCACAATTCCAGATAGACTGAAATTAGTCTAAAAAATATGTTTACATATTTATACGTCACCCAATTTCCAATGGCCGCCAAAAATTCCCGTCTTTCAAACAAGTTTGAATTAATGCATCAAATAATAATTTCATGTAATTTAGAAATAATATTTAGAACGTGTGATACTTTATAATACTAGATGTCGCCCACTATTTCGATGTTTCCCATGTAAACTTCAACACCCCATTTTAAAGCTTTAAGACGGAGAAAATGCCTGTGTATTTCCTCAACATTCAAGCTATTTGTAGGAATAAAATTTCGTCAAAACCTGTTTAACGGTTTATGGTGTGACAACGTAACAAACGGACAGTTTCGCATTTTTTATAATATTTTATTGGTATTTATAGATTGACTACGTGTGAAATACATGAAACTTTATAAACCTATCGGGATATTTAAATATTTGAGTACGAGAGCTTTTGATCACAGTCGTGGCGGACTTGTTTATACGGATTAATCTCCGGATATTTATTAAACCGTTCTGTAATATTGCGGTTTTTATAATTACAAGATCATTGATTGGTAATGTGCATTCCGTATTTACATATTTCGTAGTACATTTTTATTTATAGCTTTTTGTTGTTATTTGTACATGAAATGTGGTGCTGTTCCACAAACGGTGGGACTCTTAATATCGTGTCATGAGGGTCCTGTCGTCTGTACGTTACAGGAAGTGATGGAGGCTAGTGATGACGCTAAACACGTCGCCGAATTCTGGGCCGAGTCCATTTAGACACGCTAAAAACAAGAACTGCATGAACATGAAGGAGTTTTGACAGTTATTTCAGGTTTGTAAGAGAAGTTTATTTAGTTGTAGCGCTCAATTAGATACAATTTCAAAGCGGGTAATATTATAACAGCCTGAATTTCCACCTACCAACGCAGAAGCAGGAAATCAGTGTCAATGCCAATGACCATTTTAACATTTTCGTAACATTTTTCTTGGAGCTCGAGTTTAAGTAATAACAGCCGCACGGGTTGATCCAACAGGTTAAGCTATATTTTCCGGGGTCGGTCCGTGGATGGGTGACCTTCTTTACATACCGAGACTACTCCGTGCCTCGGTAAGCACGTTAAGCCGTTGGTCCCGGCTGTCATTCGTGGATCTTTGACAGTCGTTACGGGTCGTCAGAAGCACGAATATCGTATTACCCAGTTAGTGGATTGTAGAGATCAGATAGGCAGTCGCTCCATGCAAAATTCAGGTATTCAGCTGCATCCGGTAAGATTGGAAACCGACCCCAACAGAGTTGGTTAACATTTCACATTCTTCGGTGAACCTGACCTACAAGATTAAAGCATTATTGGTATACACCAATAATGAGATGTTACGGAGGTTGTTTTACCGGACCCGGAGCCGGAGTTGGAAGTTTTAAATTTGATTGGTTGGAGTCGGAACCGGAGTCGGAGTCGGAGCCGGAGCCGGAGTCGGAGTCGGAGTCGGAGCCGGAGCCGGAGTCGGAGGCGGAGGCATAAGAAAGATGTTCCATGTAGGTAACACTTTTTTTGGGTTTCGTATTGAAATTAACTTTTCACAATAATTAAACTACTTAATACACCGCTCTTAACTTAATTTAATAAATGAAGTGACGCGTCTGATGTTAAAAAAAATATTAACTGATAAACATTAGAAACATTAATCTTATATATAATTAATTAATAAAACCACAAAAAACAAGTGACCCGGCCGTTACATACAGAATAGGTCGCCACCGCAGTCATTACAGTATAACGCATTTAGTGCTATATTATCTACTAGATGGCGAGGTACTACAGGGATGTAGTACCACGCCATCTAGTAAACTAAATCAGTCATCGCTGCATGTTTATTCCCAAAAACATCACATTTGCCCGTAAACTTTAATCCTTTGTCGTGTAAGGAAATTATCTCCTTGGGTAGAATTTTAAATAATAAATCTGTCGAAATAGTTCTCGGAAGGCTAAGATTAATTACGTCAAATTTTAAATCGTTTATCTGAAATACATAAAATAGTTGATTAAGTATCAAAAAAGATATCCTGCTTGTAAATTACAAAAATGTGTATAAAATGTACACCTACATTGGCTAAAAATGACGCTTCAAATGCTTTTAATTGCACCTCGATATTAGGTTCCATCACGAATATTATTTTTTATAAGCACAAACGATATACTTTCTGGGTTCTTTCCAAATAATTTGGTCAATATTTTTTAATAAACCGTTTTCCAAATCTTATCCACAATCGCAATTAAAATGCTTAGCTTGTTGAATGATGATAAAATGTAATTTTTTGTAAATTGACTTTTATATATTTATTCTATTCTGTATCAAAAAGGTTCTGATTCTAATTATAGCATGGGAGACTATACACGTTTTACATTCTGTTTGAACTTGTTTCGCCCCTTTTCGGGCAAATTCAGCAACCGTTTGTTCAGTATTTTTTTTATAGCAACTAGTGCAGTGTCTTTGTACTATTTTATCATCGAGTTTTCGTGAAATAGTCGTCAATTTATGAGTCATATTCAGCAGTGGCCGAGATGGTGAATGATCTCGTATATTAAACAAAAAAACAACTATCATTTCTCGACCTTTTGTAACATTCATTTTAGTATTGGTATTAGTTACTTCCTTGAATATGATTATTGAATTTACGACTGTAATCGAAAGGAGATCTACTGCGATTTCTTGCGTACTGGTGAATTATAACTTGACAGTTGGTCAGACAGGTCTATTCCCAACTTGGTTTTGTTATAGTCCAAGCATGGAACTAGTATGTACTACGTACAACTAGTACATACTAGATCCATGAGTCCAAGATCATTTTGGGTTTCAGAATAGGGTGTTTTACTCTATATGAGAAAAAAATCTAAAAATATATTATTGAGATAGCTTAGGCAAAAAGCAGTCTGAAAACGTTAGTATTAGTTCATAAAATGGCAAACTAAATTTTAAAATTCAGTTTAAAGGTTTCAGCTTTTTTAATCTGTTTCATAACACCATTAGAAAGTGGTCGCCATGTTATTACGTCATACGGCTATGTAAACTTAGAAAGTGTTAAATGTCAAATATCAAATTTATAACTTAAAAAAATATCACTGCATTTGTTTACACAGCCAACTGACGTCATGACTACAGAGCAATATGAATTACGCGCGAAATTTGAAAATGCAAAATTTTAATGCATTTTTATGGCATTTAACGATTGAATAAAAATTTAGTGAATTTTTTAGTGGTTCCTTAGCACTATAGAATCTAATTGAGACACTTTTGAAAAATGGGAGTAATACCCTATTGGTCTGAAAACTTTTGACATTTCCATCTCCATGGCAAGTTGACAGCATGACCACGTCTGTTTTGTCGTCCTGCTTGTACAACCTCTTTTGGCAGATTTCATCTATTAGAGCGAATAGTGCCACATACATCAGTGTTTTGCTCTTTAAAATATTTCGCTAATAGTATACTGGTATAATAATTGTCACTAACAAAAAGTCTCCCTCCTCTCGTAAAAAAACTTGTCTTAATTGTATAACCAGCGAACCAGTTTTATCAAGGGTGGTTATAACCGTATCATCTCCTGCATAAACTTTATAATTCCACGTATTTCCTTTGTATTTCCTTTATCAGGACACAATTTGTAATATCACATACCGCATTCCACAGATTTATGAGGAATATAATTTCGAGAACTCAGTCTTCCTCTAAATGTTACAACACATTCGTGAACTGCAACTACAGGTCCTGGAGTATAAATTCTCATAAACGTTTGAAATTATTTTAATAAACAGACGATCTTCATCATGATTCATGTTATCGACGAAATATCAGCATTTGAAAATTAAAGTGAACCTATTACAAGACATGTTAATTTCGTGAAATAATGGATGATAGTAGATTTTTTAAATGTTTTCAGTAAGATTCGGTAGTGGGAAATGGAATCAATCCTGTTAAGAATAATTTGTCAAAAAATGAGCTCATTTCTGTCCTTGCCACTGGCTTCCATCTTTTTATACGAGAATAAATCCTATGATTGTCTTGTTGCAATGTTTACTCGCGTGCGTGTTTGTTTCCGCAAACATGAAATCAATAACATCAGTTACAATTTGAAAATAAATTGTGAAAAGTCGGTATTTGCATCAAAATGATCTTTAAAACAATTCCTTTCTAAAGGCCGTACACTGCCGGCCAGCTGCACGCAGCGGGTCGCGAGTGCTCTGAGAGTTCAGTATAACAATGCCTTCAGGGTGTTGATGGGGTAGGCTGCGTCGATATTGCAGTGCATCAGCGATGTTTGCAGAATCACATGTAGATGGATATTATGCCATAATTAGAAAAAGAGCAGCATCGTTGATGCGCAGAGTGAGAGACAGTCCTAACGGCTACCTGAAGGTCATTGCTGGACACATCGAGAGTCATATCTGGAAGCACTGGGTTAGCCTACATATAGGATAATTGTTATAGTTTGTTTTTGTACTCGTATGTGTGTATTACTAACATAGTTCGTGAGTTTCATTGTATTACTAACACTCTATGGACAACCAAGTCTGAAATAAAGTATAAATAATAATAATAATTGGCATATTTTTAATTTTATCCAGTAAAGTTAAATTAACTTGAATGTACTTTTTACTTAACTTTACTGCATAAAATAAATAAAAATAACTTAGTACGCGAGTAAAGTGCGAATTAATCAATAATCCATCTGAAAAAGTAACGAATTAACACAGTTTATTTCTTGTTATCGTCCAGATTTCAAGCAAAACAGAGACTAAGAAACTCTATTCTTGCACTACATTCTGCTAATTTCTTAGTACAATTCCATATTTTATAATAACACAGCTCTAAATTTCTGCTCTTACAACAGTTGCTTACGCGTACTTACTCCAGCTAATAGCTGCAGTTACATTTTATAATAAACTAGCACTTCTACGCTATTACAACGTGTAAACAATAAATAAGGTCAGCTCCGAGCTAAATTAACCGAGAACCAAGAAACAACGCGTGCGCATTATTGTGACGGCGGCGGCGCTGCGAATATGACGGAGAGCTAAATAAATATGGTGGTAAGGTCGACGTGTATTTCTGGATTCTATGACATAAGTATTAAAACGCATCCGAAGGTTTATGAACCTCATTTTTTTTGCTGTAGTCTTAAACACGTTCAGTGCCGGGAGCCCTTTTGGAGGGTTCACCTAGTCGCATATGGGATGCCGGGAGCCCTTGCGGAGGGCTCATTTTAAATTTTGGGTTTTCTTAGCGAATACAGCATTATAAACCGTGAAAATAAAATCTGATGTATATTTTAACAAGAGTTTAGTGTATGCGTTGGTTTTAAAATCCAATCATCATAAATATTTTTTAAAATTTTTGCTTGCGGTAACAAATATTCACAGAAAATTTAAAAGGTTGGAAGCTACGTATAGCGACAGACCACCTGAAAAATAGTTATTTGTTATACAAGAGTGCAAAGTTGCTTTTTAACCGCGTGTTCAATTTTGATGACCGAGCAAGCGAAGGATTCTAAAATTGAATCACGAGCGCAGCGAGTGATTCAAAATTAGAATCCTGAGCGTTAGCGAGGGAATCAAAAGAGCACGAGGTGAAAAATCTTTGCACTCGAGTGCAACACGTAACTTTTCATTCCACCTCAGCGAGGAAATGACTAAATGCAAAAAAAAAAACGTTTACAATCACAAGATAGGTACACTTTTATTTCACTTTTTATTAAACTTCCTCGTCGCTAGAATCACTCATTTTAGTTTTTTCACTTGTTTTCAAGTTTCTTGTTTTTAATATACCTAAGGTTTAACAATGACGTGAAAAAATGCCGCGTAAAGAACCGCGTACAAAGCAAATTGAAAAAAGAACACCAAGAAGGTTCCGAGTCTGAGTTTTTAACAAATTAAAAAAAAGTTGTATGATATATTCGGCACCATAGAGGTAGCAGTAAATAGGTTTAATGTTTTTTTTAATTCACAAACTTAGTGCACACGATGTTCTAAATTCAATTTACTTTATCCTCTAGAGAATAAAAACGGCTTTTCCACTCAGATACTGAAGATTAAAAATACTCTTTCCGAGATGGTGGGATGAAAAAATATTTTACTTCTTTTTACAGTGTTTTATGACACGATTTTAAGTCTAATGCCGTTGACCGTCCGCGATGGTTAACTTTAGCGCAAACGTAATACCGGTAACCCTCCCGGTGGGTTCACTTCCAATATGTATGGTGACATGGCGTATGAGTTCTTTGAAGAGTGGGTGGATTCGAAAGTGTTAAGAGAGGCCTATTTCCTGCACTGGGCTGCTATAGGCTGTGTTGACTGAAGGACATATTTTGAACAGGAATCTATAATTATATTCTATTCTTTTATCTATAAATTTACTAGCACCTTATCACACCGGAATACGAGGGCTGCACTAAAAGTATCGGGAATGGAATATTTCCACTGTTCCTGTCATATTAAAATATTTTTAATTGAAAACTCCTTGGTTTTAAAAATCAAATACCATTTATTTATTTTAAAAAAAGATTCTCGGTCTTGTCATAAGGTTTTGTCAAACTTATTTAGTCGTTGAGAAAATGGAATTGACTCGAGAAAATTCAAGAGCGATGATTTATTATGACTTTCGAAGTGGTTTAACACAAAAACAGTGTGTTGACCGGATGATTTCTGCATTTGGTGATGAAGCCCCATACAAAACCACAATTTATCGCTGGTTTGCTGAATTTCAACGTGGACGTGTCAAGCTCAGTGATGATCCCCGTCAAGGTCGTCCAAAAACTGCAGTCACCCAAGAAAACGTTGATGCTGTGCGTAAGCTGATTGAGGAAGATCGACATGGCATGGCATGAGTCAAATACAAATAATCTTGCATGAACAATTAGGTGTAAAAAAGTTGTTTTCCCGATGGATACCGCATTCGCTCTGTGAAGAGCAAAAAGCGGCTCGCGTTACTTGGTGCGTCAGAACTCTCGAAAGATTCCACGCAGGATCCTCAAATGCTGTATACAACATCGTATCAGGTGACGAATCCTGGATATACGCGTACGAACCCGAAACAAAAAACCAGTCACGAGTTTGGGTGTTCGAAAATGAGTTAAAGCCAACAAAAATTGTTCGTTCACGGAGTGTTGCAAAAAAAATGGTGGCCACGTTTGTCTCCAAAACCGGCCATGTTACGACTATTCCTCTTGAGGGACAAAGAACGGTTAATGCAGAATGGTATGCTAGCATTTGTTTGCCACAGGTCGTTTCTGAACTCCGTAAAGAGAACTGCAACCGCCGCATCATCCTCCATCACGACAATGCGAGTTCTCACACCGCGCACAGAACAAAAGAGTTTTTAGAGTAAGAAAACATAGAATTATTAGACCATCCGCCGTACAGCCCCGACCTAAGCCCTAATGATTTCTAAACTTTCCGTAAAATAAAGAATAAATTGCGTGGACAAAGATTTTCATCACCTGAAGAAGCTGTGGACGCCTACAAAACGGCCATTTTGTAGACTCCAACTTCCGAATGGAATGGTTGCTTCAATGATTGGTTCCATCGTATGGAAAATTGTGTCAAATTTCGCGGGGAATACTTCGAAAAGCAATAAATACATTTTTCATCCCACCATCTCGGAAAGAGTATTTTTAATCTTCAGTATCTGAGTGGAAAAGCCGTTTTTATTCTCTAGAGGATAAAGTAAATTGAATTTAGAACATCGTGTGCACTAAGTTTGTGAATTAAAAAAAACATTAAACCTATTTACTGCTACCTCTATGGTGCCGAATATATCATACAACTTTTATTTAATTTGTTAAAAACTCAGACTCGGAACCTTCTTGGTGTTCTTTTTTCAATTTGCTTTGTACGCGGTTCTTTACGCGGCATTTTTTCACGTCATTGTTAAACCTTAGGTATATTAAAAACAAGAAACTTGAAAACAAGTGAAAAAACTAAAATGAGTGATTCTAGCGACGAGGAAGTTTGCTTGACGCCAACAGGATTGACTGAAACTGTTAATAATGCGCAAACTTTTTTTTTTTGCATTTAGTCATTTCCTCGCTGAGGTGGAATGAAAAGTTACGTGTTGCACTCGAGTGCAAAGATTTTTCACCTCGTGCTCTTTTGATTCCCTCGCTAACGCTCAGGATTCTAATTTTGAATCACTCGCTGCGCTCGTGATTCAATTTTAGAATCCTTCGCTTGCTCGGTCATCAAAATTGAACACGCGGTTAAAAAGCAACTTTGCACTCTTGTATAACAAATAACTATTTAAATAGTAATGTTGTGTCACTTCCTTGATTCCCGAAGTTTTCAGTGCCGCCCTCGTACAACAGAGCTTGGTGGCAGAAATACTTACCTTAATCGAATGGTTATATCCACTGTCCTTGTGACAGATTTACCATTAATAATATAACCATGACGTATATAGTGATATACGTCATTAAAATATTAACAGCTACTTGTCACCTCACACAAAACAAATACGTAAAACTGTCAATTCCTATAGTTTACGACATCCAGTATATTTATTAAATACCCGGTGTATTTAATAAATATACTGGATGTCGTAAACTCATATGTAAAATATTCTTGTGTATGTGCGAGTCTATTGTTTGTTTTATTACAATGCCCAGGCGCATTTGAACACACAATGGCATTTAGTACGAAATAACACATAAACGTTTAAGTTCTCACTTTTACGGAGGTTACTGGAACTGCAATAATCTGCAAATGACTGTATTTTTGTAAGAAAATGGGTCATTTGGAATTAGACCACGTGGGTGGAAAACGATAATTTTGAATGTAAAGGAAAGTGTTATTCTCTTGTAAAAGCACTGGTTCACCCAATTTCAGTATAACTTGATTATTATAACTGTCACAAAAGGAGGTTAAAACTATGGAAAGCATTTTCTTTTCTTTAGCATTTTTTTTATTTTTGGTTTAAAATTAATATTTGCATGCCATCACTAAATGGCGGTACGTATCGTTGCACTGAATTTCACATGTAACATCTATTGTGCCTACCACATTTTATGCAAATAAATGATTTTGATTTGATTTGTTTATTTATTTATTTATCTTTGGGATACCACGTTTAGCATAGTAGCAGTTATAGATGTCTACGATCATGATTCTATAAGACTATCGAAGAACTTCATATAAAAGCAGTTTGAAAACAAAATCCCGTGAACCCGATGACCACATACTCGTACATGTTACCGCCCCGGTACTATAGCGGCTGAGCGCTGCAAGCTGAAATAGTCCTTACGGTGTATAGATATGAATTTCTTCGATGGTACAATCAGTTTATGTATGTATGTATACTTAAAACCAAGCCTACTTCCATGGGGCTTGAAACTACAGAACGCCACCCACTACTATCTAAATACTCTTTTTGCTTCGTTTACGTTCATACATCTGGTCATACACGCTCGCCGGTTGCGAGTACTACGCTCCGGACCTTTCTGAAAAACTCGTGTAACTATGTGTCCTTCTAGGGCCCTCCCGGCGTTTCCACTCACATCTGCCTCGTAAAATATACTTTTTCTTAATAGCCATTCGTATAGTAAAGAAGATCTATCATTACAAAACAGCAACCCTGAAATTCCTACAATAGTAGGTCAATATCAATCTGCCTAGCCTTTTCCCAACTATATTGGGGTCGGCTTCCAGTCTAACCGGATGCAGCTGAATACCAGTATTTTACATGGAGCGACTGCCTATCTGACCTCCACAACCCAGTAACTGGGTAATACGATACCCCTTGGTAACTGACGACCCGTAACGACTGTCAAAGATCCACGAATGACAACCGGGACCAACGGCTTAACGTGCTTTCCGAGGCACGGAGGAGTCTCGGTATGTAAAGATGGTCACCCATCCACAGACCAACCCCGGCAAGCGTAGCTTAACCTGACGGATCGACCCGTGCGGCAGTTACTACTTAGCCACGAGCTCCTCCTACAATAGTAGGTACACCAACATTTTTTTTTAAACTATTCGCGGGACCGTGGATCCCCGTCCTTTGGAAGGCGTACGAGGGGCCGAAGCCAACTCACAGAGGCCCCTTAGACCAATTTAAATGGCAGGAGGCACCAACCGATGATTATCCCTGTTCGCATTACGCAAGGGTACACCCCAAGGACAACCCGCGTTTATTTCAGGCATTAGCATCCATAAAATTTAAAACTTATCCTAAAACAAAAGTAATCATTTCAACAGTTATGTTTAAAATATATCTGTTGTTGTTCAATCTAGGTTGACCTCTCTCGTAAATCTATCTCCGACATTATTAGAGTCCAAATTGCAACCACATTAAAATACATTGGCAAATAAATGTGCCTAACGATAAAAACGTTGGCGGAATTGCGAGGTATTCTCTAGGCATACACGCATGCATACATATTATGCGTATTCATAATTATATATATGTGTGGGCTCGAGTATGCGAGTGATGCGAGATCATTGACATGCAGCTCCATCACCCACGTGTAGCCTACGTGCTGCCAACAAAACCATTAAGAAGATTAAAAAAATGCACCCGGCTGTAAAGACCAATACTTGTAATGTCAAAATAACTGACTGAACCACGAATAAAAAAAGTGACGTTCGATATTTAAAAATAAATAAAAAAGTTGGAATGAATATGCGATCGACTTTACATAAGACGAAATTAGAATTTCGTTCTAATAGAAACATTTGAATATAGAAAGCAACGGAAATGAGGACCATTTACTTTTTTGAGTTTCAAAAGCGTCGACGATGACGCGTGAAAGCGGAAGAATCGATGCTAATTAGCGACGAAAACTTTTTACAGTTTGAAAATCGAACAGTCGGCGCGCGTTGCGTAATTCAGCTCTGAAAATACCGTCGTTGTTTCGTGCGTCCGCGCATCGACCTTGGTGACGACACTGATAGATCGCGCGCTTGCCCACGCGCAGCCGCAGGGGTGAACTTTCTAAACGAAAACAGAATGTGGATTAAAACAACCATTTGTTATGTTGTCAAAATGACATTGTTGTAAAACGTAAATTGAAATGCACGATTTTTTTTTGTAATTTACTGTTTTGTCAGTTATATGAGTTATTTGTTTTTGTTTTTAGCATTATAAAAAAAAACGAATTCTTTATTTTTAAAGTAATAATTTGTTTTTTAGCCAGACAACACAAAATGTTTTATTTTCTAAAGCTTTCGGCGACAACCCTGACATTAATATTTAACATGTTAAATTAGTTATAAATATAACGGAACAGACATATTGTTGCAGGCTGGATTTTATTTATAAACTGCAATATTTTGCAGTGAAAAGTAATTATCTTGCCACTGGAGGCCACTGCGTACATTCATATTTTGTAAATTAATTAATTATTTTAGCTCTACTATTTCAGTATACATAGTGAAATGTGATTGAATTGAATTTTATCTGGATATTCATTTTGGTAGTTAAATAAATTCGTTGGCATAAAAAAATACGAATTATACATTGTCCCTCCCATTGCTAGAGCCCCTTATGAACATGGGACTTTAAATATAGCTGGCAAAATGTGGGTATCCTATGGGTACACCTCTGCCTATCCCTCCGAGGATTGCAGGCGTGATGTTATGTTATGTGTCAGACATTGTAAACAGCTAATGGATATCCTGATGCGAATTGACAGCTCATACCAAATACGTAACTATATCACCGGTAGCACACCAATTGGACTCGCGTCATGTTCCGCTACTAGCATCCGATTCGTTTAGCGGAACATAACGCTAGCCAGTTGAATTGAACTACTGCGGTTTCGCTGCCATGGTTTCGCGGCCGAGGTGTGCTACCCGCCATGAAACTTGCGAAACAAAATGCTTCACGTAATTTTAAAAGAAAACTTCCTAAGTACATAAACAGCAAAGGATTTCAAAACGTTTACCTAAATCTGGCTTTTATGGTATAAACACAGCATTACACTGAAGTACATATAAAGAATTAGGTAGGAACATGTAAGAACATAAGAACATATGGAGAACATAGCAGTGTAACATTTGAGTCATTTATTCTCGGAGGAAAATATGTATTGCACTCGAGACCACTGAAAAGAGAAAGTGGAGAAGGACAGTTCTTACTGAAAATGAAGAAAATTGAAATCACCACATTGATAACAGAAAGAAAATAAATTTATTTGACTTAGGTTAAGGCACACAATATTCGAACAAAAACAAAGATCAGAGAAAAACTTCAAATAGTATTGTGTGCCTCACGGCTGCGCCAAATAGGCCCAGTTCAGCATGAATGCCAGCCAACTACTGTCTGACGCTGGTTTTCAACAGGACCTTATGTTACGAAGACGTTTAAATATTGCCACGATACTAGGAAATTAGAAAGAACATAAAAGTAATGACATTTGAGCTGGTATGCATGGTGAGCAGTGGTTTACCTTACGACTAGTTCGTCGACGATGGGTTCGAACCCAAGCAGGCGCTTCGGTTTGTGTAAATAATTTCATCACCACTGTTCTCAAAACGGTGAAGGAAAACATCGTGAGGAAACCGGCATGTCCTAGAACCAAAAATTCGAACACATGTGACATTAACCCACGCTAGGCCCGCGTGGTAGATTACAGCCCAGTTTCTCTCGAACAGAGGAGGCCTATGTCCTAGCAGTGCCAACATAATAACGCGGCTGATTATATAGTTTGATGGAGAATAAGATTGACTACGTGCAGCTAAAGTGCTCATGGCCTAAGAAACGCGATATTCTTTTCTTTTTTTCCAATACCTTTTAGGGGCATGAGGAACAGTGTGTAAAGTTCACTCATCCACCATAGAAAAGGGAGGATCCTCCGACCAGACGGGTGTTATGTCTGGCGGGCCGCCTGCCCGACTGTTGATGTCGTATTGTCGTTCGCGCGGTAAACTCTAAGCCAACGGCCAGACAGAAAAGACGCAAGACGAGGGCGGGGCGCGGACCCGTCGCAGACAGGGCGCCGTCACGACTTTTTAACTTATATAGAAAAGACACGGACCCGTCGCAGACAGGGCGCCATTATTGACCAAGCTTGATCTTGGACATTTCTGTTAGAATAATCAGGTCTGTTATAATTATAAATTACTGGATTATTTTCAATTAAATTACAAAATGTAACGTTAAATTCAAAGTCGTCACACATAGTAACGTTCGTTCGCACCTAACGTTCTAACTACCTACTCCGACGCAAGATGCACAATGGCGAGCGGGCGAACCGCGAGCGCTGTGAGAACCTGCCCTCCGCGCCCTTTCCACTCCCCCGCTTGCGCCCGTGCAGGCCCGCGCCCTGCCCGCGCCCTGTCCTTTCTATATGTTTTCCAATAGGGCGCCGACGAGTTAACGTCGTGACGGCGTCCCGTCTTTTCTGTATGTTTTACGTCGCGACGGCTGTATACATTTTATATGCAAGTAGATTAAACGGGCGCCGCGACTGCGACGGGTCCGTGCCTTGCGTCTGTTCTGTGTGGCCGGTGCCTAATTGCGCGATGCAGTATTTGTTTGACGTCATGTCTTTGATGCGTAGTTTGTATGTGGCGGTGTATTTGTTTGACGTCATGTTTTTGATGCGTAGTTTGTATGTGGGGGTGTAACCGCTACAACCTTACAAATCAGAATTTATTTTCAGGCCCAGAATTTTTGAATTTTTAACTTTATTTCAAATTCGGTCAATCACCTAGCCTTTTCCCACTTATATTGGGGTCGGCTTATTTGCTCGCCAATTTTTCATACATGTGACGAGCTAAACTAACCTTAAACTAACTTACTTGGCTAGCGGTGGACGGCTCGCTTAATTGACGAGATTGTAATTCTTATTGCAATGATATCTATTTTTATGTGAGTTATGTGAACCGGACCTTCTAATACATGTTTTTGTTGTCCTTACCGTGCAGAGAGCAAGCTAGGATAAACAATAAGTAGAGTGAACTACTGTTTTCCGGAATTTTCATAGTGTATGTACGAGTACCACATAGGTACTGTGTACGAAACAAGTATTTCAACAATGTTACAATATAAGGCGGCATTTTAGTATGAGCGAACGTTCACTTTAAAATGAAATCATAACATTGTAAGCTGAGTTTATTTATATGTTCTCAATTTTCTTTATTGTTTCAAATTATTACTGAAGAAAGAAATCGCGAGCATTTGTTATCGAGCAATCGGAAGCATGTAATAATAAAATCTAATAATGTAATCTTTTATAATCTAATTTATGTAAGTACTTAATTTTACTGGCAAGAAATATAAGGCTTTTTTATTTTTATTTTATTTTATTATTTTATAATCGGAAGCAAGCGGTCACGGTTGTATAGATAGTGCAATCCACGACGACGCGCCCCACTCCGCTCCGCTCCGTACTAAAGTACAGCTTACAGTACAGTCATCGCGGAGTGGCGCGCGTCGTCGTGGATTGCACTATCTGTACACTGCTGGACCTCTCTCAAGCTGCGCCACAACACTCTGTGCTCTGCCTGCGGCATCCAGTCTGTCCCAGGCACCTTTTTGAGGTTGTCGGTCCATCTAATACCTTGTGATATATTAGAATTAAATGAAAGAAAATTTAAAACTTATATAAAAGGTACACTTTGTAAACAAGCATATTACAAATTAGAGGATTAT
The DNA here is from genome assembly GCA_963853775.1 of Xanthia togata. Taxonomy (NCBI): domain Eukaryota; kingdom Metazoa; phylum Arthropoda; class Insecta; order Lepidoptera; family Noctuidae; genus Xanthia; species Xanthia togata. The sequence goes on from OY970811.1 coordinate 8,828,190, forward strand.
ATCCAAGATAAAAATGCTTGGAACATGCTGGTCCTGCTCCATAGGACAATTTAGAATCTAGACAAAATCTAACTGGTTGCCAATTTAATTGTATAATATTATTTTTTATAACATTGATTTTATTTTCTGTGATTACTTGAACTCACACACTGATTTATTATTAGTAGTACTTGTTAAAATGTTAAGAATATCGTATAAGTTTACAATGTTTGTAAATATGTGAGCACCGTGCATCTATCACTTATTTAATTTATGTCATTCCTTCATTTTTCATTCTTTTTACCTATCGTGGTATAGTAATCTTATTCTAGGTGCATCGTCTTCACATATAATTATATAATTAATGTATACAAGATATTGTGAAAATATTGTAAAAGAGTAACGGTGGAGTTTCTTGCCAATTCTTCTCCATACGAAAACTACCTTTCGGAAGGGGCGACTAGAATCAATTATTATATATTTTTTTGTAAATGTTGACGTTTATCAGTGCCTTTTTGGTGCCTAATTGAAATAAATTATTTGACTTTGACTTTTCTAGCAGGGAGGTATTGTGATTTATTACAAGCAAATCATTAATTTTAAAAACTTTGTCGGAGGTAATACTCTAATATTCGTAACCAAATGCTTTTTACACGCTTAAACGCAGTGTGGAATATCAGTGAAATAAAAACAAATTAATACAAGTTTTATTAGTCAATTAATAACGTGCACTTAGGAGCCGAGCCAACGATTTCGATCAGACAGTTTGGCTGTGTCAAAGGCGTCATTATCATTATCATTTGTCGGAAACAAGAGACAAATTAGTTTAGAATAGAGGTCAAATTGCTATAGCATACATCAATGGATCTCAGTATGATATGCCGTTTGATGAATGGTCGTTTATTGCACATTCTGACCCATCAATCTCTGCAATTGGTTGTCAAACTAATATCTATGCTTGAATTATTGCCATACATAGGTGAAAACTTAACATAACTGGCGAAATGTGGGTGTACCTACTACAAGTACATCTCTGCCCAACCCTTCGGGGAAACAAGGCGTGATGTTATATAGGTGAAAACACAATAACACAAACACCTGACTGCCTCGTTGGTCTAGTGGTCGCAAGCGCTACTGTTGAGCATGAGTTCCTGAGTTCGAATCCCGGGTCAGGAAAAGTGTTATTGGCTTTTTCCATCAGAAATTTCTCAGTAGCAGCCCGGAGTCTGGATTTGTGCCCGGTTGGCAATACATAACTGGCGAAATGTGGGTGTACTATAGGTACACTTCTGCCTAACCCTTCGGGGATTACAAACAGTATTAATTCTACAAGATACATTAACTTATCAGCTGTACCGTTTTTAGGGGTTCCGTAATCAACAAGGAACCCTTATAGTTTCGCCATGTCCGTCTGTCTGTCTGTCCGCGGCTTAGTTAGAGACTCTTAGTAATAAAAACCTGTAATATGGCGTGGGTCTACATATTAATCACGCCGACAAAGTGGTGTGTTTTTTTAAGGTGATTTAAAACGCGGCCCATTTTCTATAAATATTATGAGTCTACTAATGTGGCAACATGTTAAAACATCGAGATTTCTCTGCTATGTCTAAGTTAAATAGTAGTAATAATGTATTAAATACCATACCAAAGACCATCTAACCACCAACTCCTAACCCCCAAAACCTCCTCCTTAACCTTCCAAAATAAATGCGGTAAATGATGTTGAAAACCAAATCAAAATCAATTGTGTAGTTTAGAAGATGTAAGCTATAAAAGAGACAGCCACGAAAACCGACTTACATTTTTAATATGTATAGGATAAATAATGCATCGAGGATCAAAAGTCTGTTGTATACCTAAACCCAACTGGATTGTATACTCTGTATTGTCAGCTATTGGCAGTCAACAGCCATGTCAATAACGATTGTCGACTATTTGTGTCGCCAGCGCTGTCGAAGTTTTCTCTTTTTTTGTTTTTATCGGCAATTGTTAACGTATTTCCAACGTTGATGGACTGGTTAGCATTTTGACTGGCATACCTATTGATTTTGAATGCAGTAACTGATTTTGAAGTGTGATTAATGTATCAAAATCAAAACCAAAGGTCATTGATTCAAATTAGGCTGAGAATCAGCACTTTTTGAACGTCAAATGTCCACCAAAACGTCCGCCCTTCACCACTTCCTAGTGCTTTAGCTGGGAAGAAGAAATGGCGCAATAAACTCCCCAGCAGCACAGCTGTCTGTTATGTAAGAAGAACTTGATTGAATACAATAGTATGCAAAGTAATCTACATTACGAAACATAAAACATTACATTAAATTATTTGTCTTAAGTCAGCTAGGACACGCTAGAATATAATCTTCATATCGGAAAGATCCGCATTGACGGCAAAACTAGTTTTTTTTACGTTTGCGTAACTATCTTTTATGGCTTCTCATTAACTTTACCTATCTTTAACTAATCTATGTTAGGGTGGAATTCTAGTCTATCAGTCTTGCTAGATTCATCTGAATTAGTATTTCAGACTGCGTAACTGTCATCTCATTTCTGTGACCCAATTAGTTGGCAATCCCGATGTCCTAAAGCTTGATCGATTGTTAGACTCCCAGAATGTAGACGTAACCACTGTTCGGATTCCTATGACAAATGAGATTGCCGATTTAACATCTAAGGTACGGATATACCTTTAAGTGTGATGGTAGGATCTGTTATGTAGAGGAGCTCGTGGCTAAGTAGTAACTGCCGCACGGGTCGATCCGTCAGGTTAAGCTACGCTTGCCGGGGTTCGTCTTTGGATGGGTGACCATCTTTCCATACCGAGACTCCTCCGTGCCTCGGAAAGCACGTTAAGCTGTTGGTCCCGGTTGTCATTCGTGGATCTTTGACAGTCGTTACGGGTCGTCAGAAGCCCGAAAGTCTGACAACCAGTCTTACCAAGGGGTATCGTATTACCTAGTTACGGAAGCCGACCCCAATATAGTTGGGAAAAGGCTAGGTAGATTGATTTAGATTGATTGGTAGGATCTGTTATGTGTGGAATGGCAGGTAATCTGAAAAGCTCAACGCAGATGGCGCTGGGTGTGTTGGGGGCTAGTGTTGCCTAAAATCGGTATTGAAACCAAATGCCTACTTAAAAACGCCCAAATCTCAGTTTGACTTAACTGCGAGACGCAAGAGTCTTGCAGGCTTAGGCTTGTTCTTGCTCAAATCTTGCAGAGGTCAGTCTTGGTCTTGGTCTTGCTATATAATAAGTCGGTCTTGGTCTTGGGCTTGCATTTTGCAAGACCAAGATCAAGACCAGGTGTATTGACGCACGGCCAAGACCAAGACTGGTCTAAGTCTCGCCTTGGTCTTGCATTAGGGCAACACCAAAGGTCTGGGGTCATAAGAACTGTCAAACATTAGTTATTTCTTTGGAGCGACGAAGTTTTCACCAGTTATTTTTTTTCTTGAAATAAAAATGCGTCAGTGTTGTGTATAGATGCGCAATCCACCCACCGGGTTACCAGATTTAAACCCAGGAGGGATCAAACCAGGTGTTTTGGGTTTAATTGGGTTTAAACCCGATTTCCAACCGTTCGGGTTAAATGATTTTTGTATAAAAAAATATAAGTACCTACCTAACTTTATTTTTCTACAATAACCGTATGGAAGAAACGTAATCCCAAAAAATTTGGTGAGATAGACGTAACTTTCAAATTCACGTCAGTAGTATATATAACGAAATTAAAATTAAAACTATCATAGCTAAGTAGCTTGACAATTTAACGAGTAATAATCGACCAACTTACATTTGCGGTTGCAAAAACATGTTCTCCCATACATTCCGTATGGGAGAACTTGTTTTTCAACTATAAAGTTAAGTTTGTTCTTGCGATAAATACATCCCAACTACGAAACCCTTCATTGTGCGTGGTCCGACCACACGCATTTTCCGGTTTTATTTCAAAATACTTATGCATTTTTTTCGAAGTTCATTCTTCAAGTCTTTCACATTCCAACCACCGTATCTTTAAGTCATTTTTTCATCAGTAAATCTCGAAATACTCGGAAATAAAATCAATACAAAAAAAAAACAAATTCCCTTCGAGAAGTTTCTCGAACAGTTCAGTTGAACTGTCATGAGTGCCAAACACACCAGCGCCACCTAGCGGGAGCAATGGCGGACATCCCTGCCATTGAATGAATCTCTGTCCTCTGGGCGGAGCGGGAGGGCGTGTCAGACTCTTACTGCCTAAAACACACACAGGCAATCCTTCAGTTGCCTGTGTGTTGCCTGGGGCCACGGTATCCCTTTCGAACTTTCCCGCGACCCTGGCAGGCATCAGCCCTAGCGGACCCCGTCAGTTGTTCTGAAATCTCTTTGAGGCGCACGTGGAACACAACGCGCCGTCGTCGACCGGGCCTGGTCCTTATCGGGCGTCGAGCTACCCATTGCTCACCGTCCGCAAGCCCGCGCCTACGGTGGCCGGGAAACGGCCTGGGATTCCCATGTGTAACATCTGACATCTCACCTTGGTAATAAATAACATGAAAGTAATAAGCAAAATTAAAGACGCGAGGCCTGGTCAAGGTCGTTTCTGATAGCCAACACTAGCACCGCACGCGCTCATTGGTCAAATCAAGTAGTGCACACTTCCCCAGGTTCCTGTTACACCCTTCCGTCCCTTTTCACATAATCACTCCCACAGGTTGCAGGAAAGCGAGAGAAAAGATATGACACATTAAAAAAAATAAAAAAAAACTTATAGCTTACTGTCATTCTGTGACAGTTATATGAATCGGCTTTAACACTTCATATTGATGTAGTGTGTAAAGATAGACAATTAACTTCCCTAACCATACATCCTGATGAAAGATAGTCGTCTAAAGTAAGCATCTGTGATTTAAATATTGTAATTTTATTTGCCTAAAGCACTATCTATCCTGGGTTTAAGAGCCATTATAAATTAAAGTTAATAGTCTGGCAGCTCGAGGTATGCTAAGAATTTTTAAAGTAAGATGCATTGTTATTGTGTTCAAAGTTCTGTGAAAAGGATACAAAAGTTAAGGATTCATATTTATCCTAAGATTTCTGCAAACGTGATCAAAATGTTGGATCAGAAACTAGAATAAGAATCTTGAATTAAAAGAAAAGCGAAGCGGGTAATTTTTACCTTCTCATAATTTAGGTAAGGTACAGGCTACTTAGGTAAGTACTGACAAAAAACTTCACTTGTTTTTATTATTACTTTGCATACCTACTCTTCATGATCATCATCATCATCAGCCTATAACGTTCCCACTGCAGGGACACGGCCTCCTCTCAATGAGAGGGAGTGGGCTATAATCCACCACGCGTGCCCAGTGCGGATTGGTAGATGTCACATGTCTTCGAATTTTTGGTTCTAGGACATGCCGGTTTCCTCACGATGTTTTCCTTCACCGTTTTGAGAGCAGTGGTGATGAAATAAATTACGCAAAGTAATGCGCCTGTCTGGGTTCGAACCCACGACTTACTGTTCGTAAGTCGGGGCCGCCACCACTGGGCCACCGCTGCTCTACCTACTCTTATATAGACTCAAGTTCTTTTAACTGAACAGACAGCAGTGCTGCTGGGGATTTTGTTGCGCCACTTTTTCTTCCCAGCTAAAGCACTAGGAAATGGCGAAGGGCGGCCATTTTGGAGGACTGTCATATGTAATTTTTACGTTTGAAAAGTGCTGATTCTCAGCCCAGATTGAATAAATGCCTTGTGATTTGATTTGAGATGATATGTCATGTTGATGTTACGTTCTAAAAATATTCATATTTCACTAAGATGAACAACAGTACGTAACTACAAGCTTAATGCTTTGAGATATGCGTTTTACCCAACATCACAACAAAGGGGGCATGCTCCTTGAAAAGCACAAATACTTGTACTTTATAGAACTCTTTGTTAAATATCTGGTGCTTACTGCAAACAGAAGACAGTCGTCTACATAATAAAATGGAGAATGCTACGTACTTGACGAATGTTAGCAAGTTGCAATATAAGACAACAGAATTCTTCAGTGTAATGTCCTCATCATTCTACATATTTTTTTTTATTTGTTAAACACACTTTTAAACAAAAATCTTTTATACAACCGGAAAAAGCCTTGCTCGACCACAACAAAAAGTGAAAAATAAAAAATAAAAAATTATAAAAAAAAAAACACTAAAAAGTTAAAAATATAATTAATTAATTTCGGAAGTTTCTGTATTTTCGGTTTTTGTCGCTTTTTAGTTGTGGTAATTTTTTGGTGAAACTTGCACTGTTCCCTAAGTTGAAGTAGAGATTCGTTTACTAGCAGACAACGCACAGCCTTAGCCACTGGTTCTAGAATGTGGTCTAGAAGCAGGACATTTTGAAATTTGGCGAAAGAGTGCCTTTTATAGTTCGTCATACATGGAAGTTCGTCATTTTTGGCACTTTAAGAAATCCTATCGTCCATCGTCGGCTTGTTACATAGAAAACATTTTCGAGTAACCCATTTTTACAAATCAAAATCTTAGTACCGAATAAAACCAGAGAAACCGGCCAAGTGCAAGTCGGACTCGCGCACGAACGGTTCCGTACCACCGTACAATATTTAGCCAAAAACGCCGAAAAAAAATACGTTTCTGGTAGGGAACCCCCTTTAATTTTATACTTTATTTATTTGTTGTTATTGCGGCAATAGAAATACACAATTTGTGAAAATTTCAACTGTCTACCATGAGATACAGCCCGATGACAGACAGACGGACGGACGTACGGACAGAGGAAGCTTAGTATAGGGTTCCGTTTGGCATCCAAGGGATACGGAACCCTTAAAATGCACTTTACAGAAGTATTGTTGTGGCTCTCGATAAAATAGAAACCGCATTCCTGTTGCTGACTGCTTCGTTGGTCTAGTGGTCGCAAGCACTAAGGCTGAGCATGAGGACTTGGGTTCGATTCCCAGGTTGGGCAAAGTGTTATTGGGTTTTTCTATACCCATGAAATTTTTCGGTAGCAGTCTGGATTCGTGTCCGGTTGATGGCAATAGGCTCGCCCCTTATTACATGGGACTTAAACATAACTGGCGAAATGTGGGTGTACTATAGGTACCTACACCTCTGCCCAAGCCTTCAGGGAAACAAGGCGTGATATTATTTCTGTTGCAGATTAAAATTCCAATGTTGTAAACAGATTTAGTTTTATTTAGATCACCCGATTCTTGTCTTGATTTTCATTGGTAGAAAAAACAGAACAATAAATTGTCGTATCTTTGCCAATATTGTGGAATTTAGCGGTAGAGTGCGCGCCACGAAAGAAGGCTGGCGCAAAATTGTGGACCTACATTTTTTTCAATGCGTGTGTCGTTATGACATAGACACTCGCGCTTGTCAAATGCACTTTATTACTTTTTTTTTATTAACAATAATTTTGGTACAACTCATCTATCCTAAACACAATGCACAGAGTTTTAAATATAGAGTTAACGACGATGTCTGTGCTAGTATTAACTGTGTTACAGAGCCTTCCTCCTACAACCATGGTTTGTTATAGTAATAACATATTATCACAAATAGTTCTCATACAAATTAAGTTACGCTCATTTTAAGTTTAATTAAAAATTTAATTGAATATTATTAGATTGAAAATAATTTATTTACTTTTATTTTAAGGCATGCAAGGAAATACGTGAATAAGTGTGTGAGTTTGAGGGTGTCTGTGGGTACAAACAACGGTATGTGTGGGTGTGTTAAATACATGTAATTTAAATGTTAGGTCTTTTCGTCGTCGTTTGTTGATATAAAATTCTCAGGAAAAACAGGTAAAGCTTAAGTTATAAAATAAAAGTGGATTCGAACGGTGAAATAAACACATAGCAACTCACGCAGGGAAAAGCTTCAACAAGAAAAATATTTTTTTTCAGCCTTTTGGTCGCCATTGGCGGGTGGCGACTGGACTGTAAATTCACTGCATATTATGTTATGAGCCCTTCGCTCAGAAGAAAGGTTATCAACATAAAGATCCCGATTTTTTCTTTTTTTGAAGAATATAATTTTCACCCGCTTTGGCTTAAAATCTCCTTACAACTTTCGACAACTTGGTTTAAACGATAGTTGTGTGAAGATGCATATGCATATAATCTGCGTGGAACAGCACGTACCCTTTCATAAACTTCGCAGAAACCGCTCAAGAAGCGATATTACTCAACTTGAACTAACGTCGGGTCGCTGAGTAAGCCCCGGACGGAGTACAGACTACATGCGAGGGCACGGAGTATTGAGTGGATGGAGTGACAACGAATCTGTGACAGATTGGTCAGGTTGACATCTGAGTAGCTGTTCACGGATATTTTTCAGCGAGGCTTAAATCTGAACTAACGACGCCATTTTGCTTTTTCAAAACATTTCACAAAAAAAAATACAAATGTTTACTAACAGCGTCTCTCTGTCAACGTTACAAAGATCCTTGTAGCACTGTTTACAAACATTGTAGTATCGGTGTGACAGTCATAATATCATACTGACCAGGTAGTTTTTAGCTAGCTCTCGTTAGACCACTGCACCAACGTTTGTGATGTTGCCATAATTATTGCGTTTTACTTGCAAATTGGTGATTGCATTACGCTGTTTTTATTACACAGGAGATGGCTTCTGATCTTTTTTTATGACTTATTCAAACCTTTTCAAGTCAACATCATTATTCTCTGATCACTTGCATTAACTCCAATAGTAGGTACCTATAGCCAACCTCTTAATTTGTTTTACCATCTTATGGTTGAATGTCACTTGCGCGTCATAAAACGACAAAGTATATATATATATATATTTAAACATGCCCCACACTAGAAATTTCTCCTGTATCGTGGGAGCGTTCACAAACATCTAAACTCACATACACAAACAGCCAAAACCGGAACAACTACTAACTTTAACCGTAGGTAAATAAACAAAGCGGGCGTGTGATTGCGCGTATGTGTGTGTGTGTGTGTATGTGTGAGGGTGAGCGAGCGCATGTGAGTGTACATGAGTGTGTGTATGAGGATCTTAAAGTGTTTTTGCAATTTCTACGCATCTTATATGATACTGATAAATAATACTACTTTTTTGTTTCAAGTTCTAAAAAAATCTTCGTTCCTATCATCAATGTCAACATACTCAGTCTCTTGTGTTTGAGTGGTGGGTAAAAAAAAAATGTTGGTCCGTCACCAATCTTTTTTTAACCCACCACGGTAATCTCTTGGCCTGCATCTCACCTGATGGTAAGTCATGAACAGACCGAAGGTGGAAGCGAGCTTCACTCGGAATCCTCAACCACACTGGCTATCTTACCTCTAAGTACCGAAACACAACAATGCTGTAAACATTGATGATATGGCGACAGACTTAGATAAGATGGTGGTAGCTAGTCAGGCACTTAGAACAAGCCTTACCACCAACCAAACCGAGCAGAAAACTATGCCCCACTGGTAATCGAACCCGGGACCTCTGGGTCTGAGACGGTTAAGTTCCCACTGCATATACTCGTAGGCCTCTCATTTCTTGTGCCAATTGCCACGCTGCTGTCCCATCCTCATCCAGATTCTGCATATCCGCGGTGGTAGCAATGGCGTCCTATGCGTAAATACAATTAACAAGCTACTTAAAGTAGGAGTCTTCTGTCAAGCAGAAGACATAAGTTGGGATTCTGGTATGATGATCATGATAAAACCACTTCTCTGCCAAACTTCAGTACAGTAGGTACTATACTGAAGTTTGCTACAAAGCAATAAATAAAATATGCAAGCGAGACAAACAAAGGACATTTTTATGTGTAACACGAGTATGTTTACATTTACAGGCAGAGGCACATGCCATCAAATAATAGTGACATTATTTCAAATTAAACCCTGATATAAGTTTACACTACACACGCCGGCAGAGAGTTCCGTACTTCCAAATTGGTAACATAACACGATAATGTTCACGCCGCACTAGCAGCCGTCTGCCAAGCAAGTGTATCTATTACCTTATAGCGTGAAGTACTATGTTATACAACTGAGTAGGGAGTAAACAGAGTGCTCATTTTCGTTAGTAGATAATTCAGTCATTGAATCTGTCAGAATAGGGGAGGAAACTTTATTGCTAAGAAAAGTGAAGGCAGAAATGTTACCGTTGAGCGATCATCTTTCTTTACCTATAGGTATGGCTGACCTCGTAATTGCTTTACCACTTTTGAAAATAATTCCCAATAAATATCTAACTGTCATATTTATGTCACATATGTAAATATTTTTTTCCGTGCGGAATCGAACCCGCGACTCGCAGTGCAGCAGTCAATCGCTTATCCACTGCGCCAACCGTGTCGTCGTTGTGATTTGTCTATGGGACAGTTAAATATTTATTGGGAATTAATTTCAAAAGTGATAAAGCAATTACGAGGTCAGCCATACCTATAGGTAAAGAAAGATGATCGCTCAACGGTAACATTTCTGCCTTCACTTTTCTTAGCAATAAAGTTTCCTCCCCTATTCTGACAGATTCAATGACTGAATTATCTACTAACGAAAATTAATGAGCACTCTGTTAACTCCCTACTCTGTTGTATAACATAGTACTTCACGCTATAAGGTAATAGATACACTTGCTTGGCAGACGGCTGCTAGTGCGGCGTGAACATTATCGTGTTATGTTACCAATTTGGAAGTACGGAACTCTCTGCCGGCGTGTGTAGTGTAAACTTATATCAGGGTTTAATTTGAAATAATATCACTATTATTTGATGGCATGTGCCTCTTCCTGTAAATGTAAACATACTCGTGTTACACATAAAAATGTCCTTTGTTTGTTTCGCTTGCATATTTTATTTATTGCTTCGTAGCAAACTTCAGTATAGTACCTACTGTACTGAAGTTTGGCAGAGAAGTGGTTTTATCATAATCATCATACCAGAATCCCAACTTATGTCTTCTGCTTGACAGAAGACTCCTACTTTAAGTAGCTTGATAATTGTATTTACGCATAGGACGCCATTGCTACCATCACAGATATGCAGAATCTGGATGAGGATGGGACAGCAGCATAGCAATTGGCACAAGAAATGAGAGGCCTATATGCAGTGGGAACTTAACCGTCTCAGACCCAGAAGTCCCGGGTTCGATTACCAGTAGGGCATAATTTTCGGCTCGGTTTGATTGGTGGTAGGGCTTGTTATAAGTGCCTGGCTAGCTCCCACCATCTTATCTAAGTCTGTCGCCATATCAACAATGTTTACAGCATTGTTGTGTTTCGGTACTTAGAGGTAAGATAGCAAGTGTGGTTGAGTTGGTTCTTCTTCGGTCTGTTCATGACTTACCATCAGGTGAGATGCAGGACTAGAGATTACCGTGGTGGGTTAAAAAAAAATTGGTGACGGACTAAAATTTTTTTTTACCCACCACTCCAACACAAGAGACTGAGTATGTTGACATTGATGATAGGAACGAAGATTGTTTTAGAACTTGAAACAAAAAAGTATTACTATTTATCAGTATCATAAAAGACGCGTAGAAATTGCAAAAACACTTTAAGATACTCATACACACACTCATGTACACTCACTACACACATGCGCTCGCTTACCCTCACACACACACACATACACACTCGCGCAATCACACGCCTTCTTTGTTTATTTTTATTGTTTAGCTTTACTGTTTAAATACCTACTAGTGTTACTTATTATTTGTATTTTATTACATAAAAATTTAAATGTGTATTGATGTAAGGCGGTGTTACAGGAGTCAGTCTCCTGTAACACAGGTTATATCGCCTAGTACGGAAGTTAGGGGGTTCCAATGGACGGAGTAATATTTTTATGTCAATAAAGTTAATTATTATTTTTACGTCTTTGACATTTCTCGGGACCCGAGGGTCCCGGACCTTTGGAAGGCGTACGAGGGGCCGAAGCCAACTCGCAGAGGCCCGTTAGACGTGTTTCATGAAACGAGGCACTATTATTATCTGTAAGTAATGTCGAGCGCCACTAAAATCATTGATGATAGGTAATACTGATACTGGCTATAAAATAATAACGATTCTTTAATCACAAATCTGACAGTGGGTGTTAATTACATAAACATAGAAGTCTAATCACTGAATATTTTCTGGGAAATTTTATATAGCTTTGTGCTATGCTTTGTAAGCTTCATCAAAGTAATGTTCACATCATAAAAATCGTGTCTATTACTTATTTTATCTCAGGAACGACATATATTACACTGTCTGAAATCTCAAAATTGATAGATAATATGAATCTTTTATCAGTACCGGTCAACTGCCCTAACTTCGCCTTGCGCCCTATCTATGGAAATCGAAACTTAAAGCTCTCTATGAACACTCAAAGTTTCCATTGCCATACAAGTAAAATGAAAAACATATTACATCTTTTTTCATCTAGTCAAAGATAGGGCGCCAGGCGAAGTTAGGGCAGTTGACGGTAACTATTAATTGTTGTAGGTACTCTTTCGGTGGGTATTACGTAACCGTCAGTAAATGAATAGTTTATACCATTACGGGTGCCGTTTAGCTCAGCAAACTACAGGAGGAAAAACTCATGTACCTATTGTGCGTGCAAGCAGGACCTTCAACAATAAGTGTAAGCGGCACGATCTTGACCCCTTTACCACCAGTGTGGTCACAGTCAGAAGACGCCTAAGCGTTGATTTATTTTCTCAAAAATAACTTCAATTGTTAATCGTCTATTTCATTGTGTTTAATGTTGCCGTATTTATGCGATTATCTGTTATACTTATAGCATGCAACATAGACTATATAGAGGCACGTTTCTCTTTTCTTTTTATATACATATATTTTTTATTTTTATTTTTTCGTTTCGTCTCTAAACGTGAGGTCTTATTACTGGCTCACTGTTTACTACTCTATTACCATCTTGTGTTAATGTAGCTGTTAGTCCTCCATGTTTATTAAATAAATAAATAAATAATTGCTGCTTCTTTTCGTCTCTATTTCTATCAAAATCAAAAGCATAAAATAAGCAAAATCCGTAAATGCCGGGTTCCCCACGACGTTTTCCTTCACCATTTTGAGAGCAGTGGTGATGAAATTCGATTTATGCAAAGTAAAGTGCCTGCCTGGAGTTGAACCCACGACCTACAACTCGTAATTCGTGGCCGTTAACACTGGGCCACCATTTATCTACAAATCAACAGCATTTTTAGCAAAATAAACATTTACAGGCACTTTTTAAACTGTTGACGAGTCTGAAAGTTGAAGCATGTTTTCCGTTCCAAAACGTAGACCTCTATGAAGAAGAACAGGCAGGAAACCCCACGGATCTTATGTTATCATGAATCTTGTTCTACTTTATAGATACCTACTTAGTATTTGTTGTTAGCTACTGAACACAATTAACAAATTATAAACATGTTTCATCATCATCATCATCATTTCAGCCATAGGACGTCCACTGCTGAACATAGGCCTCCCCCAATGATTTCCACATCGGCCGGTTGGAAGCGACCTGCATCCAGCGGCTTCCTGCGACCTTTATTAGGTCCTCTGTCCACCAGGTGGGCGGACGTCCTACGCTGCGCTTGCCGGTACGTGGCCTCCATTCCAGAACCTTTCTGCCCCATCGGCCGTCAGTTCTGAGCGCTATGTGCCCCGCCCACTGCCACTTCAGCTTGCTAATCCGTTGGGCTATGTCAGCGACTTTAGTTCGTTTGCGGATCTCCTCATTTCTGATTCGATCTCGCAAAGAAACACCGAGCATAGCCCTTTCCATAGCGCGCTGAGTGACGTTGAGCTTTCTTATGAGGCCCATGGTGAGAGGCCACGTTTCAGTTCCGTATGTTATCACTGGTAACACACACTGGTTGTAGACTTTCGTCTTTAGACACTGAGGTATGTTGGACGAGAAGATATTGTGTAGTTTCCCGAACGCTGCCCAGCCGAGTCGGAAACATGTTTAGTGATATTATAATTAGTCGCTGGCAAGCGGATTGATGGTCGCATTTTGATGAATCAGTACGCAGGTGCTACTGCCTGTCTTCTGATAATAATGGTATTGTCCACTTACTCAGACATAATAGGCTTGGCTAGATTGAGATAGGCTCCATCATTGTTGTACACAAGACTAGCTTCGCCCGGGTAATATTTTTATAAATACGCCTTTGTTACTCAGTGTTATATTGATACTATAGCATTATATTGATGATTTTTTTTTTTTAAATCGGTCCTGTATTTTTTGAGTTTAAAAATACAAATCTTTTCTATTTATAATATTAGTTAGGTTTGGATTTTGAACGGACTGTGAGAAAAAAATGTGGTCAAAGGAACATTGAGCGGAGAATTTTGTATAAAACAGCATTTTTAGTTTCTCGTAAAGTAAGATTTGATAATCTAGGATCTGGGACCAGATTTAGAATAGGTACCAACAGTCAAGTGCGGTAGTTCTTCTTGCAATACGAAAATCAGCCTTATAGCTACGACATAAGGGTGCTGTCAATATCAAATTATAACCACTGATATGCGGTTGCCTGGACAAAAAAACACCCATCGTTCATGTTGCTACACTCATGTAATACTTGTAAGGTACTGCCCCGTTGGTCTCGTGGTTGCAAGCGCGACTGCTGGGTTCGATTCCCGGGTCGGGCAAAGTGTTATTGGGTTTTTCCATTAGGAATTTCTTAGTAACAGCCCGGAGTTTGGAAGTTGGCGGTGTGTTACCCCCGTGCCTCGGAAAGCACGTTAAGCCGTTGGTCCTACGCCTGATCTCTCTCCGGTCATGTCGGATTGCCGTCCCATCGGACTATGAGAGTGAGGGAAGAGAGAGTGCACCTGTGTCTGCGCACACACTTGTACACTATAATATCTCACGCGCCGAAGACAAGTCTCCGTTGAGATTGGAAATACGGTCTGGAGGACTATATATACTTGTAAGGAAATTGAAATGTTGAAAATCTAATAAAATGTTTCATTTACCTAGGTATTATTTTCCAGTAGGTAACCCTCTTTTCCACAGTTTCAGATTTCAAGAGATGGCTCAGTAGGAAAAATTTGAAACTATAATAAGAGCTGAGCTAGAGAACCTCTAGGGATAGAAAGAAAAACTTTGAACGTAAGTTATGATGAAGCGTATCATAAATAAAGTGCAACAAAAGAGGGACCTTTGCTGCAGTGATATAGTTATTAGTTGTAACGGAAACAAGGGTCAGGTGCAGCCAGTTGCAACACTAATTGGTATGACATGCACGATTATTATTAACTATCTTTTTCCCGCGGTTACAACCGCGTGAATGTCTGAAAATATCCCACGGGAGCGTACTCGTACTAACGGAATTAACGCCGGTAGCATACCTCCGCCGCGAAACCATAGCAGTGAAACCGCAATAGTTAAATTCAATAGACTCGCGTCTTTTTCCGCTACTCGAATCTCTGCATCCTATGTCGGTCATAGCATGCAGAGAACTGCATGCTATGACCGACATAGGATGCAGAGTATGCGAGTAGCGGAACATGACGCGAGTCTATTGAATTTAACTACTGCGGTTTCGCTGCTATGGTTTCGCAGCGGAGGTGTGCTACCGGGGTAAAAGTTAAGGTAAAAACTATCAGTGTGCCAAAGTTCATTCAAATCCGTTCATCCATTTTTGCGCCAAATCTGGAACACACATCTAGACAAACAGACATTAGGACAAAAATTCTTCGTTACTACATTTTTTTTTTTTTTTTTTTTTGTGTTTGGGAAGTAACAGTGAGATAATTGATGACAGGCCATATAAAAGCCTCCACAGTTAGCAATAGGCTATTGTTGTACAAATTATTCTTAGCTGCCATGGTTTATTTTAATTTATTTAAAGTTTTTGAATGATTCTTTATTTTTTTCTTTTTATTACGGACGCTTTTACGAACGTGCACGTCTTTCTACATTGTTCTCACATGCATAATTTCAAAATGAATGATGTACCTAACCAATATTTTGTATCAATTTTTTTATTTAAAAGAGTGTCCGTGGAGTTTCTTGCCCGTCCATAGGTACCTACTACGCTTTGGAAAGGGCAACTAGCTTCATATTTTTGACTGACCGACCCCTTGACAGTTCAAAAGTGCCTGTAAATGGTTTAATAGAAATAAATGCTTTGAGTTTGAGTTTATTATAATAACGTATATTTAATAGAATAGATTTAAATATTCCCTAATGTATTTAAAATATAATTATTATTGTCGTCGGTCTGGCATGCTGTCTGTAGTTGCTTTGATTTTGATACTAATGTGTCGTTAGCAAATCAATATTAACATACATAGTTGATAACGATACGTTAATTGAAATGCTCTATAATGTCAAAGTATATATCTATCAAGCTCATATCAAAACGAAATAAATGCTAATTTGTGGGCTTTGTAACCACTAATTTATAAGGGCTTAGAATCTTTAATACAGCATGAATGAAAATAGAGTTGATACCCGTGTCAAAAAAAAAAAAAAAAATTAGTCCGCCAGTCAATTAAAAAAAAAAAATTGACACGTATAATTTGATTTACCTATAATATTAATGCCTCGTTGGTCTAGTGGTCACAAGCGCTACTGCTGAACATGAGGTCCTGGGTTCGATTCCCAGGTTGGACAAAGTTTTAATGACTTCTTCTTTCTGGAATTTCTCAGCAGTCTGGATTTGTGCCCGGTTGATGGCAATAGGCTCGCCCCCTATTACATGGGACTTAAACATAACTGGCGAAATGTGGGTGTACTATAGGTACACCTCTGCCCAACGCTTCGGGGAAACAAGGCGTGATTGTTAAGTTATGGTATAATATTAACGAAAAACTTAGATAGATAAAACGCATTAATGGGCTCGTTACTTCACCATTCAGAGCGGTACTGCTGGCTGACCCCGTTCCATTACAAAAGTTGATAGAAACTCCTTGGGGATATTAACTTCTTGGATTTGCCCTGTATCGTCATAGAAACAAAAATGTTTTATAGCATTATTTTGTCAGATTCAAAAGTGTTATAATATGATTCTATATTTAAATTTCGGTATTGTATTTATTATAATAAAGTATGTCAATACCGTGCGAAGCCACAAAACAAAAAAAAAAAAGTATTTCAATATAAACTCGTTTTGAAGTTTATAATTCGAATATTACGTTATGAGAGTAGATATTTTTCTTTTATATCTTCCCTATTGTTGAAAAATGATTCAGGTAACTTCGTAGAATCCACGAGGAAAGCTGTGTATGTATACTTCTGTAATTACGAACAAAGAGTGTATAAATACGTATAAAAAATCACTTATTATTTCAAAATATAACACGACAAAATAGTCGCGGACGCACGTACGCCAAACTATTATACAATCCACCGCAAAATGCTGGCAAAATACCGAATTACTGCCAAATTTATTGACGCCCCGTCAACCAGACTTCAGAAATTCAACGCCAGTCGAAGTTTGACAGACATTGTTAAGTCTTATAGGATAGTTTGGGATAGTTTCCAAACCTGGAACTGCCAAAGAACTAACGGCTGGCCAAATTCTGGCTCAGAACGTGAGCTACACTGTAAACTCAAGGTTATATTGGAAATTACGGTAAAGATGCAAACTTCGTGCTAGATGTGCTTTCGTTTTGTTAATTACGCTGTTTTTACATCATGTCCCGATATTAACGCACATTACCAAACCCCTATTTTTTATTATTATTTAAAAAACATTGTTTAATTGACAAAATTAACAGGCACGCAGTCGCACACGTGTAAAGGTCTAGCGTAGTACATTTATACTCTGGATTTATTAATATTTATTTACTGACTTGATATCCGTACGTATTTTTTTCGGAAGACCACTGAAAATCAGCGCTGTGCTGTGGGTCTCCCATAGCACAGCATTATGCTGAGTGGAAGCCATCTTGCCACAGTCATGACCGAATATTTCTGTTATATTAAATACGTTTATACTGTTGTTTTTTTGTATGCACGTGTTTCTGTGACAATACACCTATTTTTCTTTCATTCTTTCTAGTAGGCACTTATTCGACTCGTGTGATTGTAATTTACGTAGTTTTAGATATTTTTGGGATGAAAAATTACCTATAGGTACTTAAAATTGACAGAAATCGATTCTGAACAAACTACTTTCATAATGTGCATTAGTTCAGTTACAAATTGTATAAAGGAAAATATGGACATCTTAAAAGAAAAGAACACAGCGCCCTTTTTCTAGACTGGATCATTTAAGACGAATATATATGCCAGTGACCTTGACTGGTTAGCTTGCTTGTTCCGTACTGAGCTCACGCAACGCGTCGTACGTCCAGCCAGTAATAGGACTCGCCCATCAAGGAGCGCTGTCCCAAATTAGACGCATTATTTATTTATTATATATAAAATAAAAGGTATTTTAATAAAACACCTATACTAAAAGATCATTTATTAAAATAAATTATCTTTAAAATGGCGAAGATTTAAAAAAAATACGCTTTTAAGAATTTGCGTTATTCTCAGGTTTTTATTCGCGTTAGACTTAACTTTACTACAACTAAATTAATTTCACTATGTATATAATTTAATAAATCTGTATTTCCCGAAGGGTTAAGCAGAGGTGTAGGTACCTGTAGTACACCCATATTTCGCCAGTTAAGTTTCTAAAATATTCCTATATTAATTTATAAAAAAAAAAATGCTTTAATTTAACTTATATTTTTTCCAAATCATTAACACTACTCGTTTAGAGGTGACATTCAGTATAAAAACATTAAAAGTCGGCTATCGTCGCCTTAATATCAAAGAACTTGGCTAATTGCAGTCCTTTACTGGACATAGGCCTCCCTCAAGTTACACTTATAAACCAGAGAGCCTAAAAAATTGGCAATCGCTTTCAAAGCGTTTCGTATATCTACAACGACTTTCAACAGCATTGACCTAAGTTTCTCGGCTCTTTCAATCAACGTTATCGCTGATTGATTGAATGCTACTTTGTCTAAGCCCTCTGGTCCTTCGCCTTGCTTTCTATTTTCTGGTTCCCAGTCCATCTTCCAAATTGTTTTATTGTAGCTGACATCGATTATTAGATTACGATTCCTGACTTCTTAAAGTTCTTCAACAGGAAATTTCAAGCAAGGCAAGGCTTTTTCGTTAGTGTCTTCATCTTTCACCATCATTCTCTTATCCCAGTTTATTTGTGGTCGGCGAACATATCTTTTTCTTCCATACTATCTTCTTACTACACTACTTTACTATGCTGCACTACTTTACTTATTTCTTTCATACTAAGTATTAGTCGTCATCTTGGTAGACTGCGTGAAAGATGATATTGCTAGAAAGGGGGTGACTTTTTAGCCATATCATCTTTCACACAGTCCATCCATCGTTTCTTTGGTCTTCCCCTCCTTTTATAGATATCGACATCTTTGCCATTAGTCACTTCATGATTCAGTAATTGTTTTATTCCATCTTTCAGCTACTTACACTGGCATGTCGCAGAAATTGAGCCGCGTCCTTGAAACTGTAGATTATGCAATATTGCAATATCCCGCGTTTTTTTTTGTTTTGGAAGAATAGCAAAACACATTCAATACACGCCTTGAAATCTGTCAACGGGTTTTCAAAATCGTGAAATAAATTGCCAAAGGTCGGCGATATTTCAGAAGTTTTTCGGAGCACATAATATTTCTCTTTCGCCAGTGTTAAAACAAAATACTTTTGTTTGAGGATTAGGTACCTAAATTACCTGTAGAGATTAAGTATATGATTAAGAGTCAGTAATTAATGGGTTTTCATGGGTGTTTTAGTTGGAATCAATACATATGTCCATAGGTGTAGCCCCATTTTAAAATTCACGCTTGAAATCAATAACGTGCTGTCAGTTCATATCAAATAATTTATTAATAGAATGAATATTCTATTAATAAATTTTACTTGTGTAGAAAGAATTTTCTACACAAGTAAAAAGTTTCAATGGACTTCAAATATTTCAGAACCTTCTAAAATATTCAAAGCATCATCTAAAAATCGTAGCACGTACTCTGTAATGTTTTAATCAAAATCAATAGTAAAACGCGAACTCTTTTTCAATTTCATCTCACTGTGCAGTGTGGTAGTTTTGTAACTTTTCACTAAAACTCCACCGCTGCTCTAAAATTTATGTTCGAATCCTTTTTATTTTCGTTTTGACTTTTGTCTGGTGACCTAAATGTTAGGTTACAACATTGAACGCGACAGCTGATCGGGGTCGGATGGAGACGAGCGAACTTTGTAAAGATGACTTCTCCAGCCCAACTGAAGGTTGTCGATGACTTAGAAACCTTTAAGTCGTCTCTTTAATATCAAAACTGCTGGAATTATCAATGTACTACGTAGGGAACGCGGAGAAACTGGAAACATTCGAGTTGGCATTAGTGTTACGACCGCCGTGCGTACTTGTCGCGTTCTGGCTTTTTGCTCAAACAATAAAATTATAAGCGATACGTTTATAAATAGCCGATTCGGGCTCGCGGGCGTGTATCGAGAGGGAGCTGCGTAGTTCTTCTCTGGAGGTCTGGAGGCGTGCGGTGCGCAGGCGCAACCACTCGAGACTGCTCACAGGTACACCTGTCTCACCTAACGCAATGTCATTATCACTATTATAATAACAGACGTGGATAACAAAGCTCAAAACTCACCGGCCATTCACCGGTGTGTTGTTGGCACGGAAAAACATGAGTTAATTTAGCAGTTAAAGTGTACAGGAAGTAATTACGTAGTGGGAAATATGTTAACGAGTAGGGAAGAAGAGAAGTGGTGACTGTCGGGTTCAGGGGAAAAGTGCTTGTTTAACTTGGACAGATTGAGTTTTGTGTTAAATTAAAAATGCCAACTCTTATCTAGTTAATGCTTTCACCTGCTTTAATGTACTTAATTAAGTTTTTACTGTGACGGGATGCAGTCTGTGTTTCTTCTTTAAAAAACGTTTTGAAGAGTTTTTCGAAAAGTTGGAGTGGGTTTTGTTTTCTAGTGATAGTGTTTGTAATGAGAAAGATTTTTCTAATTTTGAAATAGATATCAAAAGAAATAAGTAATCTAATTTGTGTTACATAAATTAAAAAAAAAAAATGCTTTGGAGCGATTCTAGAACGGAGTTAATTTAATGATAAAATATCTTATATAATTTAAAATATTTTCCACATAAGTATTCCATATTCTTCGAATCTAATTTTATTACGTTGATCTTGATATTAAAAATATTTCATTGGCTAGATAAATGTTCAAATACTTCTCCAATATTCGAAGAAAAATCCAATGTAATATAATTACAGCGTTATTCGTTAGTTACGAGAAATGATAGGATATTTTTATTAGTGTGCGTGGGAGGAGATATTTTGTAACATTTTCCGTTGGCGCAGTACATTCTATATCTAATCTATTTCTAGGTAGAGCATAAATCTCGCTGGCTCAATGAGCTTTTCGCTTTTAAAAACAAAATGTTTATAATTTTTATATGTCAGCTCCTATGACGGACAGGGATACTTTAGTTAGCCTCAGATAAACAATTATAACTTCAAAGTTCTCGTTAATTTACTGTTAGTTAAGTTGTTACAGATGTTATTGGAAAAGGGCTCGGTTATTTCAGTAGTGTTAATAGTTTTATTCGTTAAACATACTGTAACAAAAATTCCTCGAAAAAGCTGATTATATTTGTGGGAAGTAAAACTGTTGGATCGTAGCAGTTGGGGGTCTGTAGTTTCTGCCTACCCGCATGGAGGGAAGGCGTAATTTTATCTACATTAATATTATAAAGAGAAAAAATTGTATATCTGTTTGTAATGAATAAACTCAAAAACTACTGCACCGATTTAAAACATTCTTTCACCAGTAGAATGCTATTTAAATACGAGTATTATCATTGAGTAACATTGGCTATAATTTATAAAGATATCTTAAAAGCTAGTAGCTTATCTTAGAAGCTAGTATTATGTCAATCTGTTTTATTTTTACTGACAATATTCCACAAAACAACAAAAAATTGAAGCGTCTATAATTCTGTAATTACAGCGCTCAAAGCTTCCTCTCATAAAGCTTAGGAACGAGCATTGATCACCACGTAATTCTTATCAAAGACAAAAAAATATCGCCTACTTTTGACCCATCACAAAGATATAAATGTATTCATACATTTATTGTTGAGCTCCTTAGGTTCTGAGTTGAGCTATACGATTACTGACTGCACTGATTGGAAAGGTCCACTCAAATCTGTGTGGTTCTTTTTTCAAAATACCATCTGAGACATTGACCTGCATCGTCCTCATATGGCCAAGATTATGTCTGGACTTTAAAGAGACTAAAGTTAGGAAACACCGAAGTCATCCAGTTTTAATACAATTGAATTTTGACGTGTTTTTTTTTAAACCTATCTATACAAAAAATTATAAATATCATTTAACACTTATGTAAATTAAGTTTTTCATTGCAGTGACTAATGTTTAGGAGAATACTGCAATTAGTAATACTTCTGTAATGCACAAATCTCATAAACTACATACGAGACTAGGTCAACTGCCACTGCATAATTTAAACCCACGACCCTGTACACCGAAGGTCGCCTCCGCCACTGGATTTCCGACCGTTTTAATAAATTTTCGGATATTTGGAAGATTCCGCCAGTTATTTCATATATTTTTAACTCGTTTAATGCTGCTTTCAGCCTTGCATTTCGACATGTATGATATCATGTGTTATTACAGTGTTAATAGATTACGTCTTCGTCTGAAAATGAATGAATATCCTTTGTAATGCAATTTAATTGTCAGAACAATGCTTTTCATGGTAAAGCTGTGACTTTTTACGCCTTTGGTTACCTTAAAGGTGTTTCCGTAGGGAAAGATAACTGTTTAAACTCGACGGGAAAGCTTTAAGCAATTGATTATAAGAAATTAAAAACAAAATTCTTCTTAGATCTTTCTTAGTATTTTTCTTAGATCTTTCTTTGTAATGGGAGGCACAGTTTGGGATGCCCTATGTCAAAATGTTGTGTGACACTAATAATAATATTTATAATGTTTGATGTCGTTATTTAAATAAATAGATGACTAAGTATTTTTGAAGATAGCTGTCTTTACTATCAGCTGGTTCTTGAGGATATTCAAATCGTTCTAGGTTCGTCAAATATGACATTGTCAAAGGTTATGAAGTTGAAGCATAAAGTTATAATGGCATAAGCTTTTAGGAGCTTCTGGTGCCAAATTAATTTTCAATTAAATTCTTTCCCAAGAACTTTTTTAAACACTTTTATCGATGCACACGTTGTTTGACGGTTAAATAGTTTATTTCCTTGGAGTGTTGTAGAAAAAAAAAACTGTTTTTCGGCTCGCTGCCACGAACGGAAGAGTGAGTGATCTCACCGCGTTGCTGTGCTAACAATATTCATAAACTATCTTCTAACAAACATTCAAATTGTAAATTATTATTTTTTGAAAACCAGACTTTTTGAACATGCTGTAAACACTTTTGGGTCACCTTCATATCAGAGGAATTAATAATTAAAAGTAGAAGATGAATCTGTTTTTGTAATATCGTGTTACCTATGGGCTCAAAAATGTCACAAAATCTTGTTGTAGTGGTGAGATTGATAATGGATTCATAATTACAAGATTAATTTTATAATTGCATGTAAACGTGTTTTTCAGTTCAAAGCTCTCAGCCTATACTGTAAGTTGAGCCACTTTTTATACAGGATGGCTGGTAATGGATGGGCCAGAGTGGCTGAGGATCTAACATAGGGCATGCAATTCAAGAGCCCTATATTCAGCTGTGGACGACTATAAGCAGTTGATAAAGACTGAGAGCTAACCTGAATGTTTCAATCTAAGACGATAGTATTAAAGACTCCAGATCCAAAACCCAGCCATAAAGATTGCAGTTCCTTCCTCATCGATTCGTGTATCTTCGTTTAGCACACGTACTCATTTATTCAATCACTATAAGTCTAGTCTGCATTGCCAAAAGTCTTACTTGTAAATCAACATTACGAAATGGATTGAATAGAGATTTATAACTGGTCTATCGCAACTTTTCAATTTGGTTACGCCAGGAAACTCTGTACATTTAGTTTTGAATGAGAAATTGGTTAAAACAAGAACTGATGTTGTTTTCGTGTTGTTAGGGATGGGAACGTAAATATTTGTGTAGTTTTTCTAAGATAGAAAATTCTGTAGTATATAACATGTTGATGTAATTACAAGGCTTCGCACTTACGACTTGACAAATCATTGAGATTTCTTTGTTATATATATGTAGGTACGGCTAATATGAATGTACATATTATGTGCCCATAAGTCCTTAGACATTTAAATAATTAAGAAATAAAAAACTAATATCTTTCGTTTTAATCTTTATAAAATGGGAATTGTTTTTTGAAAATTACATCATCCAAATGTAATCCGTTACGATCACGGCACTCCTATAGACAACTGCGCGGCAAGTCAGTTCTGTGATGTTAGCTA
Organism: Xanthia togata; assembly: GCA_963853775.1. NCBI lineage: Eukaryota > Metazoa > Arthropoda > Insecta > Lepidoptera > Noctuidae > Xanthia > Xanthia togata. The sequence goes on from OY970811.1 coordinate 8,852,604, forward strand.
TTTCTCTTTAGGGCTTCAATTGACCGCGGGTTTGTGTCATACTCAGACCAGCGATAGCTTGGACCCTGTTCCCGATACCGGTGGGCTACAATTTTTTATATATAGAAAAAAAAAACATTTATTTGCGGTACAATATTACGCAAGCAAAGAGAAAAAAACATAAACACGAATATAACAAAAAAATATATAAAAAAATGTGGATTATATGTTTGTAAAGGAAATAATAATAATAGATAAAAGACAACTTTGTCTAGTGTCCTGGCTGCTATTATGATTCTCTTTTATATTGGTAGACAATTTGTTCAGGCACGTGTTCCATCATAATAGTGCTTTGTGGAAATATTAAAAGAGACTTGGAAGATTGTTGTCAATGTTCTTAATTAAGTACAAAATTTTATTGAAGTCTGGTTTAATTTTAGCTTCTTAACACAATAGTTCGATCATAAATGTCATTATAATTGATTCTCAGCTCGTGTTCCAACATAAATATTGACATAAGGAACAGGAATGGTCCGTAAGGAACGCACGAGGAAAGGATTAGTGATTAAAATAAATAGTAAGTACGCAGATGGGTAGTTCTGGCCATTTTCCTAATAGCCCTTTTAGTAACATCTTCCTAAAATGAGAGCCAATACTACATGGCAGATTAGGTAGGTTATAAAATCTTGTATATAATTGTTTTAAGAACACAACAATTTTAATAGGTGCCAGAATACGACTTACACGTACGTTAGTTGGCATGAATATGTAATGGTGCCATATTTAACAGTTTATAAAATAACTGTTTATTGTGACAAGCTGCCAAAAATGCTAGCTATAATAGAATTAAATTTCTGGTGTAGCGTGTACGCATCAAAGACATGACGTCACACAAATCCTGCATCGCGCAATTAGAGTTTACCGCGCGAACGACATATATAAGACTATCCGATATCAACAGTCGGGCAGTTGGCCCGCCAGACACAACACCCGTCTGGTCGGAGGATCCTCCCTTTTCTATGGTGGATGAGTGAACTTTACACCCTGTTCCACATACCTCTAAACTAGGGTGAGAGGCATGGTTTTTGCTACACCTATTTATTTTTAGCCACAGTACCTACAAACCCGCAAGGTATCTTTTTGAAGTGAAGACTTCTTTAGCGGCGTTATGCACTTTTTTGTGATGGGTAAAAAATGTTAAACTCGCGTCAGGATACGTGACCTGATCGAAAGTTCGTAAGACGGAGGGAGAGTAGACCTGTGCCAAATTATTCCGTAACCATTCCAAAATATCAAAAATGCACAACGTTAATATTCAAGTTTTCACTTCAGCCGGAGTGCAACCCGTTTTTTTTAAACACCTGTTAAGTAGGTACATAGTTCCGCTATGTAATGATATTGAGTTTCAAGTGAAAGAGACAGTGTTGCAAATAGCGAACACACTTTACATAAACTCTCTCCTACTTTCTATAGGGGTAGGCCAGCAGCTACGATCCTTACATACTCCTTTTGCCTCGTTTACGTTCACACATCTAGTCATACACGCACGCCGGTTGCGAGTACTACGCTCCTGGACTTTCTGAAGAACATCACCAATAAGGTATAATGTCCTTCTAGGGCGTTTCCACTTACATCTGCCTTGTAAATACCTTTTTTTAGTCGCCTTTCACTCATCCTCTCAATATGAGCAAACCATTTAATCTGCGTTCTCAATTTATTTGCCCAACCTGTACCTAAATAAACACGAGTTTTAGGAAAAACAACTATAACGCCTACACATAAGGTTCATTTTGCGCTACAACTTAATTTTTATGACTTTTTCAACAGTACTAATCAGTCTAAAATCAACTTTATTTACACTCCCATACAGTTGATATTTGTTTAAGTGGAAATAATATCAAGTGGAAACTAGGATTCGAATAGACCTTAAGTGGATCTGTTTATCACACTCGGAACACAAAAGCCTGGTCGAGTAATAATCAGTAACCTAGTTCTACTGTCACATCACATCACTAATCAATTAGCTATTGATAAATAATTGGTAAACGTAAATCACAATAACATTTCAAATAATAAATTTGAAAGACAGTGGTTTATCAGTTTCAGTGTTCAGAAAGCAGTCACAATAGCTCTTTAACAATCGCTATGAATAATATGTGATAGGATATGGAAAGGGTTAAATTGAATAGACTTTCAAAAACCATAATTAAGTAAATAAACCATATATTGATGTAGAAAAATGACAACATACCTAATATATTATTAGAAAACGTTCCTGTGGATAAGTGTCACTTACTAATTGAGTGCCTTGATTCAATTATTTGAATACTTGATCCCGAATTTCACATTTAAAACACAGACAATTGAGTTGCCCAATTGTTAACAGCCCCGACATACGAGTTGTAGGTCATGGGTTCAAACACAGACTTTACAGAACTTTACTTTGTGTAAATAATTTCATCACGACTGCTCTCAAAACAACGTGACAAAACCAGCATGTCTAGAACCGAAAACTCGAAGACAAGTGACATTTACTCCTTCTCGAAGAGGTCTGTGTCCTAGCTTTGGGAACAATATAGGCTCCTACCTACCTCCTATGCCCTACGCATAAAACCTCAATTTTCGTCGATGATTTTTCAATTACAATTTAATAATGCTATTCAAACAATAATAGGGTATTACATCCATTTTTGAAAAGTATCTCAATTAAATTCTATAGTGCTAATGAACCACAAAAAATTCACAACATTTTTATTCAATCGTATAAAAATGCATTTAACTTTTGAATTTTCAAATTTCGCGCGTATTTTGACGAAAAAGCTGGACGCAGTGGACGCCATATTGCTCTGTGGTCATGACGTCAGTAGGCTGTGTAAACAAATGCGGTGATATTTTTTAAGTTATAAATTAATTTGTGGACGATTGATTTGTAGGACGGTTTTGTAAAATAAAAATTACGTTGGTTACGAAAATAAATAAAAAACCTATAAAGATTAAAGGTACACTGATAGTTGACAGTTAACACTGTCTAAGTTTACATAGCCGTATGACGTAATAACATAGAAACTACTATCTAATGGAAAAATGAAACATGATGATGTTATGTTATGAAACAGATTAAAAAAGCTGAAACCTTTGAACTGAAATTTAAAATTTAGTTTGCTATTTTATGAACTAAAACTAACGTTTTCCGACTGCTTTTTGCCTAAGCTATCTCAATAATATATTTTTAGAATTTTTCTCGTATAGAGTAAATACCCTATTGTTAGAAAAAGTGTTGAGATATAAAGTTGAAATCTTCTTATTACAGATGAATGTGTTAGGAGTGATCGCGTAAGAATTTAACCAGGACGGGTTTTGTATATATTTTCATTAAATACTGTTCAAACAGACCATTATACATAATATCATAAAATCACGCTGTATGCCGCGAAGGAGTAGACTGAGATACACCCATATTTCGCCAGTTATGTTATGTTGCCATCAACCGGGCAAGACTAGAATTTGAGAAGCTCACTCAGGCTCATTTTACCACCTTTTTTGTAGAATCCATTTGTTTTTCCTTTATTTGGTGTGCAATAAATAACTTAATATATCTTTATAAGGTGAAAATTCTTGCTTCTACGTCACAAAGGTGTCGCGTCTACGTGCACTATAAATCTTTGATGACGTCACATGCGCCGGCGCCGCCAGACAGGTGTGCTCCGCCACGTCATCACAACGTCTGAATGATACGACTCACGGCGTATCACGTTTATTATTGTTTTTATTTACATTTTCTGAATGTTTTGTTACGGGAATACCGGTACTGTGGAAATTTAGAGTTGATGAGTTATGATGAAGTTGGATTTTCCATTCGGAAAGTTATGATGGCGATTGAGATGATCCGCGTTCTTGGAATTTTGTGTTCAAACTGCTTAGATATGAAGTTCTTCGATAGTATCTACTGCGATAACCAAACCTTGCCAAAGATAGTGATTATTGCAATAGCTTTTTAATCCTTAATTCTTAGCGAAAAGTGTCCAAGTCTAGCAAAATATTTCTGGATGTATATGTTGAAGTATTAAAAATGTACTCACTAGTTTTACATAACTTATTAAAACTATCAAAAATATGACAGGATTAGGTTAAAAAGCAGAATAAAATCTAAAGTGTTTCGGAAATTAGTGTTATTAGCCCACAAGATTGGGTTCATCAGTATTAATTTAAATGAGTTCTATTAAACTTTGGCTGGCTTCCAGCGAACTTTTCTCGTCTCTAGTTTTATTGATATATTTTTCGTTGAAGCATCTCTGATTATTATTCTTACTATTTTGATGGTTTATCTGCTAGAAAACTACGAAAATGGATTGTTTGCAGCTGTTTAAAACTGGTTGAAAGAAATATGATCTGTGACCACTTTAAATATTTTATTACTTACTTACTGTTGTTTCCTGTTATCATAATTATTGACAGTTGTTTTCTATCACTACGGGCACGCACTCGCTCGTATAATGAGGTTCTTGAGCATCCTAGGAACATAGTATGGACACCTTTACTTCACGGTTCGTGAGCGTGAGCTTCAATTGCACAGATATGGATCCTTGCAACCGTTCGCAACATGCGCGCGCGCGTAGAATGTGACGCGTCCATAGTGCCTTTAGACTGGTAGGAAATATTCATCTTTTGTAAACTTCCTGGATCATCATCTTCCTGTATTTTGTTCTACTTCCATTCTCCCCTATCAACTGTCACGCTATAATTGACTCCCTTTTCGTTCATACTATTCTTCACACAACCTTCCTTCATCGTGTAAGATAAAGTTAATAGTTGTAAGAAAAAAGATTGCTCTCCAACCAATATTGCAATGATCTCGTTTAAAGAAAACAAGCTATCTAATTACAGCTATTCATTTATTAAAGCTTTATGCACAAGGAGAAAAAATACTATACAAAGGCGATGCAGAGAGAAAACATGGTGGAACATAATTGATAGAAGCTATTCAAAGAGACTTTTCTACTTTGTGTACCTATGTCTATGGTTTGTGCGCAAGGATTGTTTAAATTAATGCCTTAATAAAAGCGCATTGTTGGATTTTCAACCTTTGACTTAGTGCCGAGAGTTGCAAATCCAACAGCGTGCTTTCATTAAGGTGTCACCTATTGTTAGACAGAATAGGCATCAGTGTTATGGTCATCACATTTCCCATCATACATTCCCACATATATTGAGCTGATTTCCGACCTGCCTATCATCTATGTATATCCCAGACAATTTAAACCAAACAGGAAAACAAAATGAAACAAACTAAAATCTGGAACAAGTACGTTTACAATTAAAACCTAAGTTTACTCTCGGAACACGCGTAGTTTTCACCACATCATTATATATGTTAAGTTATAACCTTACCAGCATAATGTTCAGCAACAAAACAGTATGTTTTATCTCACATCACGGATGCGTATCTTGTGTAACATTTTGTAGGATTTCACTCTTCCCTGTTCTTCTAGTTCGAACTTAGTTTGCCTTAAACGAAGTTTGGCTTACGGCTTTTTCATATTTGTTACGTTGTTTGTTTAGTGTTTATGTAACTTCGTTGTTATTGTGAACGTTGAGGTTTCTGTTATAACTACAGAATTTAATGCTATTCGTGCCAAAATATTCTATGACGTTCATTTCGTTCGTTTATTTTTGTTAACATCTATACTCATATTATGAAACCTGGTCGGCGCCCGTTGCAAACCGTGGCAGGATGAATCTTCCTCCACTCACTCAATATCTGCCACCAAGCGAGCATCTTCCCGCAGGGTCTTCTTCCGTGGTCCAGTTTGAAGTCACTGAACGGCCTCCGAAACCAAGTGGAGATGTAACTACAACATACCTTGACGGACCGGGAACAGGATGTGGATGTGGAACTGTATTGCAAGCTATGTTCCACCACTTATCCTGACCTTTGTGCCCCAAACAATTCAGTCAACGTGACCTCTACGTGGCCACCGTTGACACCTTGGAAGTGTCGAAGATTGGGTTAACTAAATTACTTCTACGAGGGGTGAGGGTGACACTTTAGTTAGTACGTCTGGCATACCCTCAGGTCTCAGACCCACTGACTGCTTCATGGGTCATTTCATACATACATACATAAGCTCACACTTTCTGCCCACGGGAGTAGGCAGAGACTACTGAACGCCACCTGCTACGATACTTAAATATTCCTTTTGCTTCGTTTACGTTCATACATCTGGTCATACACGGTGGGTTATTTCAATTCTGTATTTATTATACCAGACAATATTGTTTATACTACTCAAAGGTAGGCAGGTACACCTACATTTCTGCCTAAGCCACCGGGAAAAAAAGGTGTGATATTATGTGTACTATACAAAGCTTCAGGAAAATTCAAAGATATCCGGTACAGGTCTTTAGAAGGGATAAGCAAGGATAAGTCCTTAGTCCTTTATACCTATGACCCTTTTCCGCCACGACCTCTTCTCTCAGAATTTGACGAATTATAAGGTGAACGATACTTTCAGTCTAACGCAAAATGTAGGTAGGTGTAGGTACATCGACCCTGGTTATAATTATGATAATAACTTTCGTATAGTTAAGTAGAAAAATAAAAAGAAAGAAAATAACAATTTGGGGGAAAATATGCGTCACATCCACGCAAAACGGCCATCGCTCAGCATAATGCTGGGACCCTATGCGAGACAGAGCCCGACTCGACCGATTATGACTAAACTTTGGTAAGTTGCTGTGTGTGCGCCGGAGGATCCTAAAAAAAAATATGAATTAAGCATTGCAACGCAGGTATTAGCTAATGAAAATATATTTATTTCTCAGGTAATAAAATTACTCACGTACATGATTGAATAACATTCTTATAGTTAACATTTAACATTAAGTGCTGATTTCACCTATGAAATTGAACGCGTTCAGCACATCTAAACTCGTTCAAGAGCTGTCAGTGTACAATATTCTATAGCAATTTTGACACGGACAGCTCTTGAACGCGTTTTAGAAATAACATAACCCTTACCTACCTACAGCTATAAAAGATATCTCGACACACGATATATCTACTATGAATTTCTCGTCCTATATTGAAGTCCTTTCAACCGCCCAGGTCTACCTCTGTACACGTTAACACAAATAGTATGAATACCTTCCGACCAAATAAACTGTACCTATTGGGACCCGTCATCAATCACACCGTGTTATCTTTAAGTTTGAGTTCTGTGTGGTAAGGGCCGTACGCAAAATACGCGCTTTGACGTGGAGTTGCGGAAACCAGCCCGTATTACCTATTACCTAAGGGCCGCAAACTGGAGACTTTCAGTCGACCGATAGTTTGATCGGTCAATAGTATGAAATTAACTGTGCGTTTGCACTACCGAAACATTCATATAAAAACGTGTCGAAATATCTATTTTCTGTCAACGTTCGATTCAATGTTTGACAGGAAATAGAGATTTCAACATGTTTTTGTGTGAATGTTTCGCCAGTGCGAACGCGCAGTTATTATAGTGCGCGAATTTACTGGTTGAAATCAGGTTACAATAACGGGTGTAAAAAGACGCTTATCAAGTGTAACTTCCTATTGATGACATCTATAAGTGTTGGTCGACTAAAGGTGCTGACAAGAGGCAAATGCTATACGTAGGCTAGTCGTAAAAAATGAATCTATAAAGTTAGTGGTAGCGGAAATAATATAATTTCAATCTTGAACATACGTATTTCTCAGAATGTGGTTGTTCCCAAAACTCTTGATACAAATTAACGGTAAACTAAACTTTTTCCTTGAGTTCCAATCCAAAATGTCTGTTTTAAAATATGAACGTACGTTGGCATTTAATAAATAATAAGAACGTCATAATTGAATGCAGAACTTTGTTGTTTTTCTTATTTTCGATTAGAATCAACTCATTTTTGAGTAAACAGATAATTACTTCATATTTTGCAATAAATTACAAGCGTTTTGTCATCGCGCTTCTTTTTATTTTCTATGCAGTCCGACAGTGACCGCGTTTTAGATCTTGTCAGCATCTTAAACTGTCGTGTTGGTAAAAGTCGGCGGTCTGCAGACGTTCTAAGATTCCTCATACTGAATGGAGAATGGATGTATAGGTAGGCCTGGCAGACAGCCAAGCTGTAGGTGGTAAAAGGTGTTTTACAGGTGACGGCTGTCTCCTGCCAAGTGGTAATGAACTTAGAGAGTGCGTCTACCTCGGAGTTTTTAGTTTTTGTGAGTCTGGAGTTCCGTGTTTGCGTTCGGGTGAGCTCGGATCACCTCGGATTGTAGAATTACGATGTTGTTTTTTTAAGCGACGTGTTATGCTATCTGTCATGCTGCTTGATTGTCCTATAGTTGCATAGTAGGTTTTTGAAGTGGGAATGACTTATTTTAATATGGCGTGATTTTCAATCGAAGATAGGTTTTAATTTCACGAGCAAATATAGGTCGCTTGCTCTCCTTATTCTCTATTTTTTAAGATAAATCTCACTCTCTTCTTTTTTTTTAAATAAATTTCCGGGTATTGGATTAGATTGGTTTAACATAAACATAACATCACGCCTGTTTTGACCCGTAGGGTTAGGCAGAGGTGTACCTATTAGTACACCCACATTTCGCCAATTATGTTTAAGTCCCGGGTTGTGATCGGTTTGTTCCACTTCAACACAACATGTCTACTTATTTTACTAGGTATATTAAAACATAATAAACGTTAATTGCCAGCACGTGTTTTGATGTTAAAACTTTAGATAATATTAATTTTAGACGAACACGGAAGTAAAATGTTTCCAACTTTCAGCGTTGAATAGAAACGGTAGCTTCCGTTTCTGTTCAAAGCTAGTAAAACGTCTAACATAAACACAATATAAAATCTTTCATTTAAAACTATTGCTATAAAATAAATATTGTTCAGTTAACACTATTGGTGTGTAAACAATGCTGGAAGGAAAACACTGTGTATCTAAAAATAATTTTCGTTTGATAAGTTAAAAATATGAAATCGCCATTTCACCTTCCGCAAGCTTTGTGATCAATGCTTGTCCCTTCTCGCTATAAGAAGAGGCCTTCGCCCTGTGGTCCCTCTACAATAATAAGCTGGTATCATTAGGTTGAAAAATGGCGTGGTAACTTGACCTATTACGAGGTTTACGGTTCAAAACTTGGGGTGTCGGTACTTACTTAGATAACGCTCATGCCCAACCACCAGAGAAGAATAAAATTAGAGACACAAGTTGAAATTTTCTATTTATGTATCCAGCACCAACTTTTTTTAAACCGAAACACAAACTTACTTAGCAATGACAATAATTAGACTGTGGTAATTTTTTATGATAATTTTTTAATGATATTTTTTAATGTTTTTACTACTTAATTATTCTATTTTTAATAAGTGGGTATTTTGCCTGAAATAAAACACTATTTATTTTATTATGATTTTATTTGGATCTTGGTGGTAGATTCGCTCAATGACGTTCTTTGACAGAAGAGCATGTTATGGAAATTGGAAACCAGGCAAAATTGGTCTTCAGACCAATATGGTTTTGATATTTGTGTAGGGATATCTCATCTATACTTTTGCGAAAAGGGGCATCAAAAGTCAATTTTTAGATAAGTAACAGGTACAGTTAGTTCAACTCATCTGTGCGAGCGGCTTCATGTGTGCGTGCGCTTGATATTATATAGCTTTAATTTGTGTTTCGCTCGGACGACGACCACCGCGTCACAGCCACGAAATTAAAGCTGTATAATTACAGCGCACGCACACATGGCGCCGCGCCCACAGATGAGTTGAACTATATATTATATACGTAGGTCAGCTTTGTATGTGTCAATCATCAAACAGCTATCTAATATAGGACACATCACCGAAGTCTATCATAATCAGCCTATAATTTTACCACTTCTGGGACACAGATCTCTTCGAGAGGGAGTGGCAGTGCGGGTTGGTAGATGACACATGTCTTCGAATTTTTGGTTCTAGAACATGCCATGTTTCCTCACGATGTTTTCCTTCACCGTTTTGAGAGCAGTGCTGATGAAATGACTTACACAAATTGAAGCCTGCCTGGGTTCGAACCTACAAGTCGGGGTTTAAATAACCGTTTTTGATTGATATGATTTCGTTCATAGCTCTAGTTTTATTACCAACCTGTCGACAAGTCAACGATCCTGAAATAGTGATGTGTCATAAAAACTAAATCGGTTTTAGTTTTTAGGTCTTGTAGTCATTATTGGAATGTGGTTTTGTGATTCAGAGTTTGACATAGATTTAACTTTTTTTCACAGCTTCCGTGATGAGTTATTGCAAAAATATAAATGCATGTGGGAAGTTTTTCCTGGGTAATCATAAGTTCAAAGATAGAGATGTATTTTCCGCGTGAAGAGGCGGTGATCAAGAAAGCTACTTTCGAAAACTGTGTTAGAAGATACTTGACTAAATATCAGTCGATCAAGCTGCCTTTGTGTACATCATCAATGATTTTTGCAATAAATGGCAATATTCATTTTTTTTTAATGTACAAACAAAGAAACATTATTTTTTAGTACTTTGTTAGAAGATTTACCTCACACGGTACTTACTCCATTTTGTGAAGACTAGATTAAAATTCGTTCATTGCTCATAAGATAAGCATTAAAAAAACTGACAAATGCGGCAAGCTATTAACTACTTTGCTTGCAAAACAAATAACTAACTACCAGTATCCAGTGATGATTTTGGTATCGTTTTCTGTTAATCATTCTTAAAACAGGTTAGGCATGCAGGTCATAGTTAATGTCAAAGTCTAATCATTTAATTCAAATAGGCCCATTTTTACGTTACGTAAAAAAGTACAAAAAAAAATAGTGATTCTAGTAGCCCCTTCCAAAAGGTAGTTTTCGCATGGACGAGAATAGCCAAAAAACTCCACCGTTACTCTTTTAAAATGTTTAAATATATTTTGTATAGGTGTTAGTTATATAATATGTACGTTTGTTATATAATGAATTTACCATATACCTAAAGCTTTCGCATATCAATTGGGTTAGGTACACTGTCAGCTGCCATTACACTACCTGTCAAATGCATGGCGGAAAAAAGTATTATAATTAAAATTAGTGACTTTTAAATGTAACCAAAGCTGCCATGCTACACTTTAACGTTTAAATAGACCAAAAGCTATTGCATAATTATCAATCGGGTTATACTGGTGCCGATTCTCTTGTCACAGATGCGTCTAAACTAGACTAAAAATCACTAAAATTTAGTTTACTCCTGTCAAACGATGATTTCCCATTCTGAAATAGACTAAAGTGGCACAACTTAACTATATTTTAGTTTGACAGTACTAAGATTGTACCTACTGAGATTTTAATTTAGTGAAAATGACAATTTTGCTATTCTGAATTTGAGGTTTTTCACCTAAAATTTGAATTGTCTAACTAATTCTGACTATTTTTAATCGCCACTGAAAATGGTGTGGAGTATTATTAGTTGTCATGAACTAAAATTTACACGAACATCTCGACTTCGGGCAAAAATAATGAAAATTTCGACCCCCTTTATAAAACTCTTATACCCCTAATACTAAACACGTAGGTAATTTTTTTTTTTTTTTTTTCTATACAAAAAGTGAAAAATTCCATATAAAACACGTAGCACTATAAAACACTGAGCGCCTCCGGCTCTAAAAAAATTCACGGGGTAGGGCAAACAAGTATGTACCACGTGGAGTCGCAATTGTGAAATTCGATTTTGTTTTCAAAATAATTTTTAAATTTAGAGACTTTTTTACTACAGAATAGCTTTAAGATTCTCATAGCCAAAAGTAAGGAATTTTAGTTATAGTTAAGTTCGGTGTACAAGAGAATCGGCACCAATGTCTGCTGCCTTTACACTACCTGTCAAATGCATGGCAGAACTGACATGTTACCCGCGGCCATTATATTGTGACAGCCAAGCTGTCTCAAGAATGTCAGGTAGAAAATAATAAGACTTGAAAAAAGAAATATAATTAAATCTAGCGACTTTTAAATGTAACCAAAGCTGGCATGCTACAGAACGAAAGCTTTTGCATATCAATCAGGTACAATGTCTGCTGCCATTACACTGCCTGCCAAATGAACGGCGAGAGTGACATGTTACCCGCGGCCATTATTGTCACAGTCGGCTGTGTTATGGCAGTTATTATCGTCATAAATGTACAAGTGATCTATGAAGGGTGGCACTGAGTTGATGGCAGTGCCAAATATTGGTGACTTAATTGTTGCGTAATTGTCGCGGCTATTAACGCGTGATAGTTATGATTTGGATGGTTTGTAACAATTCGTTAGTAGCCACATTTGCATTGATCACCACATTTGATATTTGTGACTTCTTCTTCTTTGTCCTGGCTCTTATCCCAATTTTTTGGGGGTCAGCCCTCCTAGTACTTCTGCGCCACACCGTACGGTTGTGGGTTATCTCTTTTGTGGTGTTGCTCGTCATCATATCGTTTTTTATTGTTCGTAGCCAAGTCATTGGTGCTCGTCCACGGTCTCTCTTTCCGTCCACTATATTCATGACTCTTTTATTCGTATGGTCTGATGACCTGGTTGTCAGACTTTCAGGTTTCTGACGACCCGTATTAGAACTGTCAAAAATCCACGAATGACAGCTGGGACCAACCGTTTAACGTGTTTTCCGAAGCACGGAGGAGTCTCGGTATGTAAAGATAGTCACCCATCCACGGACCAACTCCGGCAAGCGTAGCTTAACCTGATGGAACTCCTCTATTCCACCATGTTATAAACTAATATAATTCCTACAGTGTCCTGTTTATAAAATATTAAAACAACTACTTTATTCGTTTACAAGAGATCCATCAAACTACTAGTTACTGCTCATCCATCAACGTACGTCAAACTGAGACCAAATTGAGTCCAGAAGCTATTTAATGGAAGTGCATTAATATACTACGCTTTTAGTAGAGCTAAATATTAGAAGGATGGTTTTATTGAAATAAACAGCGTTTGTTGTAACATTACTGAAAAAGTATCATAATTGCCATTCTATTACGATAACCTACACATTAAGAATATTTTCACTAAGAGGACTACAGGAGCTAAACGAAAATTATATTATGCATAAAAGTATATATGATCCACTGCAGTAAACAAAATCAGAATATAATAGTATATGACATTCTTCAGGATATATGTTAGTTAGATAGAGTGTTGAAAACCATACAACAAATTTTATATAACAAAAATAAATTTATCACGAAGATAACTGAAAAAAATCTTTTAACAATTAAAAACCATATTAATAAACACGCAATAATTCTGATTTATGGTCAGATTATTGTACAAGCAACATATTAACGTAATAGTGTTTTAATTTTTTAGTCTAATCAATATAATTTTGGTAACTAGATAATTGGTTCATATTTTGCAGGGGAGCTCGTGGCTAAGTAATAACTGCCGCACGGGTCGATCCGTCAGGTTAATCCATCTTTACGTACCGAGACTCCTCCGTGCCTCGGAAAGCACGTTAAGCCGTTGGTCCCGGCTGTCATTCGTGGATCTTTGACAGTCGTTACGGGTCGTCAGAAGCCCGAAAGTCTGACAACCAGTCTTACCAAGGGGTATCGTATCACCCAATTACTGGGTTGTGGAGGTCAGATAGGCAGTCGCTCCATATAAAATACTGGTATTCAGCTGCATCCGGTTAGACTGGAAGCTGACCCCAACGTAGTTGGGAAAAGGCTAGGCTAAATTACCAGCGTTGTGTCATCGAGCTTCTCTTTCTTTTCTATTCAGTCCGACATTGATCGTGCTGTAACTGTTGTCAGGACCTTAATATGATATTAATTATAAAAGTTTTCATAATCCTATTTTATTTAGGATCAGCTAGATAGATAGATAAATCGTTTATTTAGTGCACACAAAAAACAGCACAGCATACAAAAGCACGATTAAATAATTACTAATTAGCTATTACGGAAATAGCTGCAAGGTGCCAATATACAAACAAATATAAAAGGAAGAAAACAAGACATAGTGATGACACTATTGGTATGTCTTCTTTGTCATATTCATCATTATTTTTTAACTGGTCTTTGGTTGTGAAAACACAAGCTGTGAGAGGTTTTACATTCATTCAAAAGAGCTCACTCCTACACATAGGCGTCCTCAAGCATCACCACAATAGCCGCGTGCGCCTCCCTTCCGCTAGATCCACCATGCTGTCTCAGATTAAATTATCAATAAATTGATCACAATAGCTTGTATTTAATTACAAGTGTACAGGAACGCAGAAAAATTCGGTCTGCACACACATCTAATAGATACGAATTAAGGCTCGTGCAGACCAGTGCGACGCGACGGCGCAACGCGACTTGAACAATACAATTTCTAAGAAAACTTCGCGGTATAACAATAGCCGGTGTCACTTTAAAGCAGTGCGATTAATTATTAAAAAAAAAAAAACATTCAGACCTTTCCGTCCATATGTTGTTAGTAATACATTATGCACGTATTCCTATAGGCACTCAACATAATGGCGATATAATATTATATTCACATAGTTATGCTTGCCATAGTCGGTTCGTGAATGGGTGACCATCGAATACATATCGAGGCCCTCCGTGCCTCAGAAAGCACGTCAAGCCGATGGTCCCGGCTGTCATTCGTGGATCTTTGAAAGTCGTTACGGGTCGTCAGAAGCTCAAAAGTCTGACAAGCAGTGTTACCAAGGAGTATCGTGTTATCCAAGAACTGGGTTGTGGTGGTCAGGTAGGCAGTCGCTCCATGTAAAATACTGGTATTCAGCTGCATCTGGTTAGATTGGAACCCGACCCCAACATAGTTGGGAAAATATTAGGCAGATTCATAACAACCCACCAACAATAATACCATGATTTCTTTTGTCCATGTACAGATAAGATGACAAGTGATTGATTTAAAAATATGAAATGATGAAATTGCGTTTTTTTTTAAAGTATTCTTTTAACCGTCGTCGTTTAGATTCAGATAGTTTTGTATTAGTAGCTAGCTTTTGCATCTAAAGCGAGCTCAATATGATTTTCCCTAAGTGTCAAAAACCACAAATCTAACTCCAAAACGTTAATAAAACAACGCTCAGTTAGAACATGCATAAAACATTAACAAATGCAAAGCATACTCGTAGCTAATTACAAACACCTTTGACGCAAATAATTACACCGTTAAATTTTTAAACAGCCAGAGAAAATATGATCATATTTAACGAGAAATTTTGAGCAAGCCTTTTGATATACCAAATGCGTTAATGGCGACAAAATGATCTTAAAATTTGAATTTCAAACGATGTGATCGCGACTCGCAAATAATTCAAACGATCGGGTTGTTATTACGAACTGGAATTAAAACACAATGAATAAATTATAGATACCAAGTTGCGATTAATCTTGTTTATGTAAATAGGTAATAATGTTTTACATTGCTTGGAAATTAAGTAAAGTTTTGAATCGTAACATACTTTCAATAACAATCTAAAGGATTTTGAAGGATATTGCTAATACCTTGCTACAAACATTCAAAAAATTTGCCTGCTCAACAGCGTAAATAACGCAATGAATGTTGTTGAACTGTCAAAATGAAACGCAATGTGATACGCAATTACCCCGCCGGTCAAAGGTACTCGGGAAGTCCGAATATCGTGGAAAATGGTGGAATAGACAGGATAGCCCAGTTCTGGGCTGAAACACGTTGAAACGGAAAATACTACTTGGGTCATTGAGTATCGTTGTTATTAATTCATTATTATTATCAATTAGCTGACCCAACAGACGTTGTTCCGTCCAAACAATAATTTATACAAAAATGCCATAGAAAGCACGTTCAGTTTTTCCCGAATTAACCAATAATCTCGGAAAGTTTTCAAATTTCCCTTTCCGTGAGAACCTGATTCCTGATTCGGACTATTACGAACATTTTAAACCAAAAAATACTCAAATCGTTCCAGCCGTTCTCAAGTGATGCGCTTACCAATGAACAGCATTTCATTTTCTACAGTAATATTATAAAGAGAAATTTGTCTGTGTTCGTAATGAATAAACTCAAAACTATTGGACCGATTTTAAAAATTCTTTAACATGTAAAACTTAGAGTGGTAACTTATCACAGAGTAAAATAGACTATAATTTATATTATGACGCGGGCGAAGCCGCAGCCGGAAGCTTGTTATTTTTGTACATTGAAAACACTCTCTATTTAATTCTGAATCTCCGGGAACTCAAATCCCAAAATCAAAGTTAATCCAATGAAAATAATCTAATTATGAACAGGCCAGAGAATCGAGTTCAAGGCCTCTAGTTCCGCACAGCTTATTGCCACTAAACCAATGAAGCAATTCTAATAACAAGAATAGATTTCTTACCCAAACGTTGGCAGAGGTTCGTTAAATCACATTTAACGATTTAGTACGCGACTGTACCGGTATCAGGGTTGGCCGATTTAAATTTAATAAAAATTAAAATAAAATAAATCAAATAAAAATACTGCCATTTTGAATAGGGTTTCTTTTAGAAAATATAAACAATAATAAAAATAAGAGCAATTGCAATAATAAACGTATTTTTTACTTCAGAAATGTGTCATAATTTTTTATAAAATGGCTTTAAAAAAGAACAATGGTCAACATGGTAAATACGACAATGTTAGTCTAATATTTGTCAATATACTATTGTAAACATGTTTCGGACAAAAACATTAACGGCTTCGAAGAAATAAATCATGTTTAAAAAAATATTAAGTCATAATAATTTTGATTTAAATTTAAAAAAAAAGTAGATTTTCCCATCCCTGACCGGTCGCAGTCTGTCGGTACATCTCGTCGTGGCAAAAGGCCAAATTCTCGAAATGATTCCTTCACAATAACACATTATCTGTGTATTATGTCTATTGTACTCGGTTGTACCTAGTTGTACAGGAATGTATTTGTATATGCGTATGAAACTTTTTGGAAAAGTGTCAAATGGTTGTAAGTAACTTTCGTAGTTGTGAAGAGAGATTTTGATTTCTCTGTGGATGAAAGTCGTTTATTGCTTTTATTGCTTTCTGAATATTAGATATATTTAACAGCAATAATTCGTAAATAAAATGCACAGCTTGTCCTCTTAAGAAACTATGTAATATCAAAAACATAGTTTAAAAATCTAGTATTAAGTCCTTAGTAACAGGCGCTCGAGGCGCGCGTCTTGTACGCTGCGTTTTGGGCGCTCAATAAAATGTGTGAATTTCTATGTAACGAATTACATCAAGAAGCTGCCGTCTAAGGGCCTAATTCATTACATAGAAATTCATATATTATTGAGCGCCCAATACGCAGCGTACGAGACGCGCGCCTCAAGTGCTTCAGGCGCATACTGAACTTTTCAGGCTTTCTGAAAAAACCTATTGGTTTTGCCAGAGAAGAAAAACCAAGGATTTCAGCCACATTTTTCCGCTATTTATCCGCTAAAAAATGATAAAATGCTAAAAATTACCTTCTTCCACAACCTGATTTAGTAACGAAATAATATTCTTTGTTAATTATGGACCTAGGCACCGTAGCTCAAGTTAAAATAAACTACAGTTTAATGAGAAAATTGTATATAAATGTAGCAAAAAGGTCAGCTCGTTCATTAAGCTATAAAGTTAAGTATAATAACTTATAGGTATAAAATTAATTGTTGCTTGATTGCTATCGTTTAAATTAACTTTAACATTTCTTCTGTTTATAAGAGAAATAATTGGACGACTGTTAGGTTAATTATGTCGGTTTTAGATAAAACATGTTTTTCAAATAATATTTATTTCTAAAAGTTCAACAGATTCTGTATACAACATATTAAAAATATAGGTATAGATAGTGCAATCCACGACGACGCGCCCCACTCCGCTCCGCTCCGTACTAAAGTACAGATTACAGTACAGTAATCGCGGAGTGGGGCGCGTCGTCGTGGATTGCACTGTTGTAAATTAGCCTTGGACTTACACATTCGCTAAATACAGGTTAACCCAACATTATCAAAAATAAAAGTTAACATAGAAAGATCATAACTAATATTATGAATGCCAAAGTTAGTTTGTTTGTTTGTAACACTTTCACGCTAAAACAGCTGAACGGATTTCGATGTGGCACATGGGTAGACCATGACTTGAGTTAGTACATAGGATACATTTTATATTTCGGTAGTATGTTCCTGTGGGATAATTTCTGACCAAAACGCGGGCGGAGCCGCGGGTAAACGCTACTAAAAAAAATATAGTATCTAGTAGACTAGTTGAAGTTTATCCATGCCAAGAAGCCTATCCGTTAGCTAAGCTTGGTTGGTTACAGCAATATAAAGCTGATGCGCTAATAGGCTAAGATATTGTATTCAGAGGCGTTTCTGCTCTACATAAGTACAGCTGTACAGATATAAAAGTAATGTGTCACAGTGTTTTTTTTTTAAAACGTTGCCCCACACTAGGAATTTATCCTGTACCGCGGGGTGCGTTTACATACATTTTAACTCACATACACAAACAGCCACACGCAATCGCGGGAATCAAACCCGCGACACGCAGTCGCGGGTTTGATTCCCGCACGGAAAAAATATTTGTATATGACCTACAATTAGTTGTTCCGGGTCTGGCTGTTTGTGTATGTGAGTTTAGCGCAGCAGTCACAGAATTACAAAGAAAATAACAAAAAAAAAAACAGAGGAATTATAATTTTTATCAAATTACTATACAGGGTGGCGATTTAGTGACCTGCATCCGAAAAAGGGGTGATTCTACCAGTCATAATATACAACATTCGCTCTGAAACACATAACCCTAAATAAACTTTTTTTTCTGTACAGATATTAAAGTAATATGTTACAGTGTTATTTGAATAAATTACAGAGAAATTATATTTTAATCAAATTACTATACAGGGTGGCGATTTAGTGACCTGCATCCGCCAAGGGGGTGATTGTACCTGTCATACAGATACATAAACACATAACCGTAAATAAACTTTTTTTTAATACATGAATCGAAATAGTCGGTCTACTGTATCATAGGTTTTGTTTTTTCCACGAATCGGATAATATGTGGGCGTCCAAGCAAAAAGGGTCCAGTGGGGTATTAAGTTAAGACTAGATTCAGTATCTAGAACAGTCAGTTCATAAAGGATTGAAAAAATATTCATAAACTGGCACATTTTTTATCAGATATTTGAAGTTGAAATTCTGAAAAAACTTGATCAAGTCATTTACTATATGAAATTGCAGATACTTGAGTATTTATTAATAATCAATTAAAATCGTGAAATGCAATTTTCTCACCCAACTTTACAAAACTTCTTATATCTCGGAAACTAAATGCCGAGAACTGGACCCTTTTTGCTTGGACGCCCACATACGAGTCTCACAGTGAAAGTTGTTTAGTATGACAGGTAGATTCACCCCCTTGACGGTTGCAGGTGACTAAATCACCACCCTGTATACTTACTTAAATAATGACCTTAAATTCAAATCACAACAGTCAATCTTTGACAGTTGTATGAAATACATAATACGGCAAATTGATGTAGTGTGTCAATTTACACATCAGTACATCCAGCGTATCCAAAAAGCAAACAAGAAGAGTATTCCAGGCATTCTAGGCAGCCAGCCCCGTCACCGAAACGTAAATTTACCGGAAAATCTTTTATACGAAGCTAATCAAATATAGGTAGGTAGCTGAGACAAAGTTTTGATGCAACAGCATGTTCTCGAAAACCTTGTTCTTGGAAAGAATAATAAAGTGTTATACGACGATCCCACTATACGTCGTACTATTCGGTGCAACTGTACTGATCGTTACCATCACTATAACGTTTGCACTAACCTTACAAAACCAAACAGATCAGATGGAAACCCTGAAAATCATCATTACGAAGACGCAGAATCACCCACAATCAAGAAACAGACACATTTTCGCTCAAAGTCCTCAAATAGTTGCTGTTCTGAGGGGGGAGGTGTTACGAGCCCTGCCTACACCAAATCAGCTGAATAGCGACATGATTAGCAGTTTACGTCAATCGGACGTTTCCACGTAAAACTGCAACATGCCACCTGCCATCATCGAATCAACGCCTCGTGACGCCGGGCGTTCACCTACCTCAAGGACTGCTGATGCCGCATCCACGTGCAGGAATCAGTAGAATTGCAATATTAATAAGTTAGACTGAGTTAGTCTAGACATAGAAATTAGCATAAGTTCAATTGTAATTTTTACCTTATTAAAAACCTTAATTTGGTTTTTTTTAAGTCCTCCGGCTGTCACCTTCGTAATTTGTATAAAAATAACCCTACAAAATCAAAAAAAACTCCATCGCTCCAAATTTTACCAAAAATGCGTCTCCTATAACAATTTCTGATTACGTCAGCAGAAAATAACACCAAAGGTAATACACATTACTCTGCTCCCGAATCGTAAACTCAGTTACCCTTTGCTCTGGGATTGCAATATTCAATCTTGGGACCATGCTATCATGTTTTATCTGAAGCGAGGGAGCGATCAAAACAAATGTTATAAGAAATATTGCTATCGAGTCTAGGGGCAGTGTCTTTAGTGTAACAATTTGGTGTGTACTTAGAATGTAGCTGAAAAATACCTACTGAGTTTATGGTTTAGTTAGTTACAGTCTTAAATAGTCTCTTCAGGCAGGGACCGCGGAAGTGGAGGGCAGAAGGAGCTAAATGTCCTTAAAATCAAACGCAAGAGGGCCACGCCCCCTCTCATTGTACTTGCTGGTTTAGAAGGTTTCTCTGTACTATCCTTCACAAAGCCACAGTTTGTTTTTCTTAAATGAAAAAGCGCTTGTACGTAAGAAAAATTGTTGGAGAGAGCAGAGAATAAGAATATTTTTGGGCATTGGGTGACCAAAGATATGAAGTCTGCAAAAAAAAGATTTTTTAAACTGATATTTCAAGTACCTACACTGCGATTGACACTCCAAAAAAAATCATTAAATTGATATTTTTTTTGCTTAATCATGCTTAGATATCAATACTCATCATCAATACTCATCTGCGGAGTTTTTCTAGATAATTTAATTTGGTCCTGTATGCTATAAGTATCATTACTTGTGAAATGTGATGAGGTTCTATACATCACTCCCACCCCCTCTTGAAACATAACTTTGACGTTATTTTCCAAACCAATTTATAATAAAAAGAAAAGATTTGATTTGTTGTGTGTTTGTTTGTAATTAATAAACTCAGAAACGAATGGATCGATTTTAAAAATGAATTTACTAGTAGAATGCTATATTATCACAGATTATTATAGGCTATAATTTGAAGGCGAAGCCGCTGGAGGCAGCTAGTATAACATAAAATTGCAAAAACAGATCCAAGTTTGGACAAAACATTACATTTTCTAGTTCTACACGCGTCTAGCATGGACAGTGGGCGTCCTTTTTCCTTGAGGGTGACAAAAGTGGACCAACTTGCTTTGTAGTTCTCTTTATACATAAAATCCGTCATAATGTTATAACTGCCCACGTATGACCGACTTCTTCTGTTATAATTTTAAACTAAAATAAATTATATTTATTTCACAGTTGACTGTTCTTGTTGCACAAATCATTTAACAAAATTGCGCAGCTAAAATAAATTGCTTGATAATGTTAAATATTAGGTGTTAATGTACAATCGGCATGAAAAGCAGGTGATTATGTTATAAAAAGAAAACAAAACAGTTTTATTTCTTCTGTTCCATGTTATGATGGAAATGAAAATGTATATTATTATCTTTTGTAAGTACTTTATTTCTAGTAAATTAAGGATTATTTTGTTTTGAAATTTAAAATGTAGAAGCCAAAATGTTATTTTCTTGTTGATGCGATTTTAGCTAAATACCTACCTGTGCTTATGGTAACAAATCATTATAAAAACACTTAAAAATCTTTTCTCCTAGTTTATTTATTTTAGTCAAAATATATTAATTTATTCGTCCCATCGAATTAATTTATTCGACTTACGAATTTTATTGTAAACAGGATTATTCTGCAATGGAAACTAAGTGTGTATCGAA
Source organism: Xanthia togata (assembly GCA_963853775.1). Taxonomy (NCBI): domain Eukaryota; kingdom Metazoa; phylum Arthropoda; class Insecta; order Lepidoptera; family Noctuidae; genus Xanthia; species Xanthia togata. The sequence continues at coordinate 8,874,610 of OY970811.1, forward strand.
TAATCCGATTAACTTATCGATATAGGATTAACTATTAAAATAACTATGAACGATCAGAGATTAAATCTGAACTCAATTTGAAGGTTTTATTCATACTTGTTCGCCCACGCATTCATGTGTGTTATTCAAACTTGATTACAGTTTTATGTAGGTATGGGAATTGGTTTTACGTATATTTAGATATCATCTATAAATATTTTTCGAGAAAAATTGTATTCTAACTAAAAAAAAGGCAATCATCATCATAATCATTTCAGCCATAGGACGTCCACTGCTGAACATAGATCCTCCCCCAATGATTTCCAAATTGGCCGGTTGGAAGCGACCTGCATCCAACGGCTTCCTGCGACCTTTATTAGGTCGTCTGTCCACCTTGTGGACAGGGGTCCTGGGTGGACGTCCTACGCTGCGCTTGCCGGTACATAGCCTCCATTCCAGAACCTTTCTGCCCCACCGGCCGTCAGTTCTGCGCGCTATAAAAAGGCTATCAGTAGCAACAATTTATTTTCCATTACCTTCTACCCGCGACTTCGTCCGCGTGCCATTACTTGTTTTAATATAAAATATATCGGCAATACTGTTGCTTCCCATTTAGTGAAAGAATTTTCGGAATCAGATCAGTAGTTCCGAAGTTACCCTACATACAAATCAGTATAGATATGTATTTTCCACAAAAAAATCACGTAATCTTTGAACATCTATTACTCCGTAAGATCTTTGCATTTTTACGAGAGTCGACAGCCATAGCTGTACCAAAAATAATACAATTCCTAAATAAAATAAAAGATGGCGCCACCCGGATCATATTATTCAGACACACACTACTAAAACTATCTCGCTGAACAGAATTTGCCTTTCAAGCCGGCAAGATTTTTCCGCATTATTTCATACAAGTTACTGCTCGCGGTCTATCCTCTACAAACAAGCCAACGTGCCTCCATGAAGGGTATTTCCTTGCAGTTTCATAGCTATATTTTATCAGCATTATCTTTTAAAAGCTGGGAGAAAAAAGTGCTGTGAATCGCCCGGTTGTCCGCTGCGATGTATAAAATAGTGCAGCTCTCTCGCACTCGATTTATGTGGACGGTCTGGGATCTATTTTTACGTTATTTTTCTTGCGAAAAAATAGTTTATTATGACGTGAAGCTTTCTATTCAGATTCGTCTGTTCATATGGAGCTGTGATAACGCTTTAGCTCTATAAACGGGGTCAACGGACGTTCCTTGGATTGTTGCCTAATGCTCGCTTGATGAGCAGCTTTTGTTTTTTTTTCTGTTATCACTGTGGAGAAGAATGTTTCAAATGTTATTCTTATAGCCATAACTAACGTTTGACTTGCCAGACAGCTGTGCTGCTGGGCAGTTTGTTGCGCCACTTCTTCTTCCCAGATAAAACCCTAGAAAATTGTGAAAGGCGGCGTTTTGGGGGATGACGTTCAAAAAGTGTTGATTCTCAGCCTAGGTTGAAATGACTTTTGATTGTTTCTATAGAAGCTGCAGCTTTGATTTAGGTACCTTATGGACCTACTAACTTTTCAATATGATTGTACTTAGATAATCAGTTTTAAAAAAATGAGATATGAATATGAGATTCAAACTTCCCGGTTGGTACTCCCCGTCACTTGTCCATAGGGTTTCATTAGACCAGCGTCAGACAGCATTTGTCTGGCCGAATGAATATTCAAATGAACCTTTTTGGCGCAGCCGTGAGGCACACACTATTATTGCTTTATGATAATTTTACCTTTTTATTTTGTTATTGTGTTTCACGAACTGTGTCCAAATAAATATTATTCTTTCAACTTTCTTTCTTTCTTATTTAATTTAAATTGTTCTGCTATGGAAGATGCAAAATCAACCATTTGAGGCAAAACGATAGCAAATACATGATGAGCGCTTAGACTATAGTCTAAATACTGAAGACGAGCCAAAATTTTTATATAATAACAATAGTACTTAAATAAACTTAGTAAACTTTTATCTCAATCAACATAAACATATGACAATACCGCCTGCATTTCCTAGGTCTATCAAAGAATAAAATCAAGCAATAATAAACCAGCAATAGCATCAGAAACGTCCGATATAGTACTTCCGGCTGATCCGGGAGATCTGGGAGATCCGGATAGCCGGGCAGCCGGACAAGTGGTCGTCCTTTAATCACGTGAGGTTCAGGGGGGAGGGGAATCAGAAAAAAATCATGATCTATCACGATGGGGGAGGGGATAATGTGACAATACAAGACAATGTGTAATTTTATTGTGACGTGTAAAATATTTTTTACCAATATTGAATAGAATTTGTGCGACCATGTAAAAATCCGAGCGAGCGAATTTGTGTTTAAAATATCTGATCTTTCATTAATAAAATCTACATGTGATGATGGGAGTGGAGAGGAGGACTAGCCTAAAACCTCATGACGTATCACCAAAGAAAAGAGGGGGTATAAAAGTGGAGTAAAAAACCTCGCGTGATTAAAGGATGGCCCTCAAGCAGTAACGATGTGAGAACGAGGTTGATATTACGTCTAAATGTTATTGCAGTCGACGCCAGATCCGATTGTGCGGACTCCGAGCAAAGGTATCCGTCTTGATTTGTTATACAGCCAAAGGAATAAGGTTTAATGGTTGTGTGAGATTGAGCGTTTAGAGTTATGTCTTAGATTTGAGATTTAAATATTCAGTTTATAAAAATTGTTCCATGTTTTCCATAGACTTGTAATTTGGAATCGATGGTCTAGTGGTCGCAAGTGCTACTGCTGAGTATGAAGTCCTGGGTTCGAGTCCCAGGTCGGGCAAAGTGTTGTTGGGTTTTTTATCTGAAATTTCTCAGTAGTAGTCCGGAGTCTGGATTTGTGCCCTGTTGATGGCAACAGGCTCGCCCCCTATAAAATGGGACATAACTGGGGAAATGTGGGTTTTATTATAAGTACCTATACATCTCTGCCTAACTCTTCAAGGATTACAGGCGTGATGTTACGTTGTATTGAAAATAAAAGTATTATTTTTAAACGAAGTGGTCATAATGGGTAGTCGTAAATTGTTGTTATTCCGCGACAACATTAGTAAATACAATATGATTTCAGAGTTAAAACCACACACTCAGGAAATTGTAAACAACTTTGTAGAAAACCATATTTAATTTAAACAAGTTATTATTAAAAGTTAGTCATAAGAACACTCATAGCATACACACGTTTTAGTCTAGAACGCATTTGCGAACATTATTTTAAAACACAAAAAAAATTCTAACTACAAATCCAGAATCTATTAAATAAGCAAAGTTAGGGAAATTCATGGTTAGGAAAATTGCCTAGTAACTAAAATTTTCCGTATAAATGACAGTTGTATGAAATGGTTGACGTAGGGTGTCAATTTGCTCAATGATTATTCCAACTATAATAAATGGGAAATTTTGTATGTTTTTTTGTTTGGATGTTTGTTCAATCACGCAAAAACGGCTGATCGGATTTGGATTAAATTTGGCATACAGATAGTTTATAACCTGGATTAACATATAGGATATGTTTTATCCTGGTAGTACGTTCTCGTGGGGTAATTTCCGACATTAACGCGGGCGAAGGCGCGCACGTAAGCTAGTTTCAATTTTATTTTTACCACGGCGCGGAAACTCTTAGCCTGCATCTCACCTAATGGTAAGTGATGATCAGGCCGGAGGTCGAAGCGTGCTTCACCCGAAATCCTCAACTACTGGGGAACTGCCTATCTTACCACCTCACTACTCCTTTCACTACTACCTCTAAAACAACAATTGTTTTGGCAACAGACTTAGATGATATGGTGGTAGCCATCAACCACACCGAGCAGAAAATCGAATCGAACCACTGGGAATCGAACCCGCGACCTCTGCGTCTGAGACAGGTGGTATAACCGAAAAGTTTTTTTTAAATTTTCATTTAATAATCATGATAACTATCAAACATAAATACACTAATATACGGTTGTAGATTTAAAGCTAGCTCGCCGCTAACGAGGGTCATAGGCAGTGGCCTCTAGGGCGGAAAACCGAGTCCGCAAGGCAGCCATCTCCTGACTCACCAGGGTCAGTACCCGGTCTTCAGCAGGCACGGGCCATCCCTGCCCATGTGGTTTCCCTCCTGCGTCACCTCCCGGAGGCTGGCTCCTCGGTGCCCGGCTAGTTCCGCTCCTCTCTCCTCGCTCTCCTTTCGGAGAAGCTCCATGGCAGCTATCAAGTGGGTGACGTCTGCCCGCATCTCCGCTGCCACCATAATAAAGGCCGTGGATATACAAAAAACACTCAAATTAACTATCCTATACCAAAATAACTATACCTTCTGTTTTATAATCTGAGAACTACAGTAACTAACTGAAAATTAACATCATTTATCCCTATTTCTTAGTTCCGATGCCCGAAGCTTATTTCATGAAACTTCTCCTCTCTTCTTTCTAATTGTTCGCTGGAATTAATTAAACGTTCAGATTAGAACGTAATACAAATAAAATAACTATGAGATAGGGTCTGGGAGCCCTTTGGAAATACCGACGATTCGTCCAAAGTTATTTAGGAACGTTAAAAGTTAATTTTGAACGTAAACCTTCAGATTATTGTTGTACTAAATTGGATATAATGGGGCTAGAATTTAGTACCTTTTCGTAGTGTAAACGCTTCTATTGGTTTAGTCGTAAATGGTAGGTTAATTTGCTGAATATTTTGTTGTTGTTTATGAAATTAGCTAGTAGAATGACGATAATTTTGCTCGCCATTCGGTCTTCTAAAGACCGTTCGCAGGAGCTCCACGACCTGATCAGACCATTCCCCTATTACTACCGGTTTACCAGACGTACTTGGTTGATGCCCCGACCAGTCTTACTTCACGGTTCTCCTCCACATTTATTGTGAACGTGTGGAACTCTCTGCCAGGCGTCTATATTCCCTTCCACATATAATCCATCTGCCTTCAAAGTAAGAGTGAACTGGCATCTACTGGGCTTGCTCATTCCATAATAGACCTCATCTATCACTTTCCAACAGGCGATCGAGATCGAGGTCAAGAGCAGGCCCAATTTGCAATAAAATAAATAAAAGGAGACATCATTTACATAGTACTGAAGTAATGTAGTAAGCTGATAATACCTATACGTACAGTGTCCAAGAATACAAATCTCTAAGCTTATGATTGAAAATGATAATTATCTAACACATGAAATAGGACTTGTCGAATGCAGCTAAATGAAAAAAATAAAATGCGAAATATAAAGAATGGCACGCAATGTCTACCTATTATTTGCTGTTTTTCATAATTTCGTGTAAGTTATGCCGGTTAACTCATCTGTCAATGAATCTTCAAAGTCAAACATTTATAAAAAAGAAGTTACGTAATACAAATTCGCGCAGATATACGTAATTCTGTGCTATTGTCGGCTATTACAGTCTAACAAAAGACTGTTTGTAATGCGTTAATCATTTAACTCGATTTGATTACCAGAACCATCATCGATCGATTTAAATCGAATACCTACTTCATGATTGTAAAATCAATCTAAAACCCAATATTCTGTTAATATAAACTCAGTAAAATAAGATATAAAATGGGTGCAGACCAAAATAAAACTTGAAAATAACTTTCACTTCGTTTAATTTACATTAATAAAAAATAAATACTTTTTACTCCATCTTGCTCGTTTCTGTCAAATCCTTTCAAATGTCTTCATTGGAAAAACTACACAAAAAAACTTTTAAAAAATGCCATAGATGACAAATCTTTTAAACAACATAAAAAAAAAAAATGACTAACTAACTATACAAAGAACAAAATGACTCTTGGCGTCAAAGTACCTACTCGTCCGCATCGCTGTCATCCGGAAACGTGCCCAGAAGACTGGCAGCATTGCCACATTGAATGGCAATCTAATTCTTTGACCAAAAATCGAGCCAGTCCTCTGGTCACGTGAAGTATCGAACAGTCGGCGAGGCTCGGGCACGGTGCTTTATGTTTTTTTAGACACAAACCATATTGATAATAGGAATAGATAAAACTACAGGGCACTTATGAAACGTCAGAAGCTAGGTGCACGGTTCCAATTGGCTGTTTCCTATGGAGAAGAGCCGGCAAAAACTCCACGGTTACTCTTTTAAAAATAAATGGCTTTTACAATATTTTAAAATAAGAGTGTTATGGGGTATGGGAGGACAGTGTAGGTCTTTCAACAAGTACCAGGTATTAAATGATGATGGTCAACAAATCTACAGTCCACTAAGCCTACAGCGTTCTCACATTCACACAATTGAAAAGAATTTATATAACATAACATCACGCCTTGTTTCCCCGAAGGGTTGGGCAGATGTGTACCTGTAGCAGGTACACATCTGCCCAACCCTTGTAGGGGGCGAGACTATTGCCATCAACCGGGCACAAATAAAAACTGCAGGCTGCTACTGAGAAATTCCAGATAGAAAAACCCAATATCACTTTGCCCGACCCGGGAATCGAACCCAGGACCTCATGCTCAGTAGTAGCGCTTGCGACCACTAGACCAACGAGGCAGTCAAAAGAATTTATATAAAGATAAATAAATAAATAAAAATACAAAACCTATTTTAAACTGTAAAAAAACCTGAATAATTATCATGTCCACAAAAGCCACTAAGACAACATTAATTTATTACAATTCCCACAAATGTCTATTTTGTATTTATACAAGTGTATCTCCTTCCTGCTTAATTTACATAAAGATGTTTTTCAGTTTGCAATGACATTGAAGTGTCCGTAACATGAAATAAATGATGTCTTAGTAAATATTGCCAATAATTACATTAAGTTTCTGAAATGTCTGGGCTAATGAGAAAGGCCATGGTTTTGTAAGGTTTTGTGAGAACGTTGTAGGCTTACATACATATATGTACTATCGAAGAACTTCATATCTAAGCATTGAAAACAAAATCCTGTGAACACGGTGACCACATCTGTTACCGCTCCGGTTCTATAGCGGCCGAGCGCTGCAAGCAGAAATAGTCCTTACGGTGTATAGATATGAACTTCTTCGATGGTAAATACATACATATTCAGCCTATCCCCCACTGCTGGGACACGGACCTCCTCTCTTCAAGAGGGAGTGGGTGGGAGTGGTAATCTACCGCGGGCCCAGTGCGGTTTGGTAGATGTCACACATCTTCGAATATGTTGTTCTAGGACATGCCAGTTTCCTCACGATGTTTTCCTTCACTGTTTTGAGAGCAGTAGTGATGAAATTATTTATAAAAAGTAAAGTGCCTGCCTTTTACATTGGTATATTGGCATCACGGCTTTCTCCAGTACCTATATCCTCATGGGGATAGCAAGATAGTGACTGCAGAACGAAAGAGGATGGACTTAGATCTAGGCCAGTGTAAACCCACGACCTACAACTCGTAAGTTAACCAATCTAGTCTATTAAGCCTAGCCGTCTAGTGAGACGGCTTGGCTTAATAGACAAGATTGGTTGACCATTTTCTATTTTGTTAAGTGTTAAGTACCTGGTACTTGTAGATAGGCCTACACTGCCCTCCCATGCATTTATTTTTAAAAGAGTAACCGTGAAGTTTCTTGCCGGCTCTTCTCCATAGGAAACGACTAATAGAAACCGTGCACCTAGCTTCTGATGTTTAATAAGTGCCCTTGTAGGTTTATATGTGAAGTAAAATATTGATTTCAAAATATCGTTTTCATTTTGGAACAATTGTTTTGTATAGTTACTCCACAAAATGAAATAAAATCCTTCCACATATATTCAATGTATCGTACCAGGCCTACCAAGGGTGATCCTGTTATCCAGTAACTGGGTTGTTACGGTCAGATAGGCAGTTGCCTCATGTAAAATACTGGGATTCAGCTGCATCTGGTTAGACTGGAAGCCAACCCCAACAAAGCTAGGCAGATTGATTGATATTCAATGTATAAATCTGCAATATATTGTGGGTTAGATTTCTATAAACCGAATAAACTATTGAAACAAGCTTTCATATACACACATACATACATAAACTCACGCTTCCTTCCTGTGGGGGTAGGTAGAAACTACAGGACGCTCTGCGAAGATCCTTAGATTAGTTTTTATATCAATTAGAAAACTAATTTATACGTGAAACTTTATCAAACATATAAAACAATCCGTGTAATGTACTAAGTTATCAGAAGCGTAAAACCGGCTGAATATCTACTAAATATTTTACGACTATCGTAATTCCTGTTAATGTTTGTTATCCCAGCGTATGCCAAATTTCGTAGTTATTCGTTGCGCGTAGTTATTAGGTACTAAACAAAAATATATTTCTATTTATAATATTTTCGCCAAACACCACCTTATTTTATGATTTTGGACTCAGCTTTTCCTATTAAAACGATCGTGTTAAAGAATTATAATTTCAATAATGTAATTGATGGGTAAATGGCACAAATCACTTATTTTGTGGGTTCATATTTTTTAGGTAATAGGTAATACTGGCTGGTGTCCGCGCGTTTTGACGTGGAGTTCCACGTCACAGCGCGTATTTTGCGTACAATATTTAATAATAAATTCAATTATAATATAATTATAATATCATATTTTTTTTAGTCATTTAAGTAACTGGCATTAAGTTTTTTTTAAGATACAGATTAAAATTAAAACATCAAATTCAAGCAGAGCATAAATTATTTTAAAAAGAGACTTAAAATAAACATTGCACAGGTACTTATAAGTTCAATCGAAACGGTTCTCAAAGCTGTTACGATTTTTTATCTTTTAAATGATTTTTTACTATACAACTTCGAAATTGGATGGAGTAATATAGTAAAAAGAAATGCATAAACTAACCTTTGATACCTGTGGCGTTCCGGTTGAATATAAAGTGAATAGGGCAGTAGCTTTGATGTGCATAGATTTTATTTACATTGGTATATTGGCATCACGGCTTTCTCCAGTAAATCCTCATGGGGATAGCATGATAGTGACTGCAGAACGAAAGAGGATGGACTTAGATCTAGGCCAGTGTAGACTAAAATGAGTGATGTGTGTATAATAAAGGATAAATGCCAATGCAATTTTTGGCTAATTAACGTGGCCCACGAGAAAAAACCAAAAGAAAAGGTTTTTGGAAAAAAAACATTAAAGGCTCGTGCAGACCAGCGCGACGCGACGGCGCGACGCGACTCGAACAATACAATTTCTAAGAAAACTTCACGGTTTAACAATAGCCGGTGTCGCGTCGCGCTAGTCTGAACGAAGCTTAAATGTAAAAACCAAAAAAACAATTTACTATTTATTTGACTTTACGGTCTTGCGTAACATAACCACACATCACCAATACCTTAACCACACATGGGTAACCTTTAGTATGTTTGAAAGTAAAGCCACACACCACCACACATACAACCACACACCTCCACACACCCACACAAACACACACCTACGAGTACATACCTTTACTATAATATATGAAAAAGAAAATACCTATTGCGTGTAAGTAATCTATAAGATCAACAAATATTGTGCTGAAGTAAAATATATTAACTTTGAGCTTTAGGATAAATCCGCCAACCCTACCACCACACACAATCCTACTAAACCAAAACTGAATACCAAACGGGCAATTGTTGGTTTCTCCGAGCCAATTATTACCAAACAAACTTACTTTATTCATAGCCCACAATATTACCCAATAATGGTCATAAACGGAATCAATAAGAATTTGTTTTAAAGTTACATGCGACATATGTTAAGACAGACGGATATTTTTTCACAAAATGGCGGCTTATTTATGGAGAATGTAAAAGAAAACAGCAATAAGTTATAATGTTTGCGTTATGCGTTTGCCCCATATTGAGAGCGAAGTAGGAAAAAGATTTTTGAAGTAAAAACTTCTTTAGGGAGTTGTTTTTTTGTAGAGGAAAATCTTATGGATTCACGCCACCGAAATGCTAACGTTAACAGTACATCTGTAGCTCTATGGGTGACCATTGTTATTTCATAGTTTTAAATTTTTACTTCAGTCCCCTTAAAATAAGTGGAAAAAACTTTTTTTAAAAATATTAATTATAAAATTCCTATATGAATACACGGGCCCCATGACTGCCTTTTTTTGTTATGGTTTTTTTTTAAATAATAGTTTTTATTATTAGGCAAAAAGCAGTCGTAATCTGTCTAGCTTTTTTCCAACAATGCTGGGGTCAGCTTCCAGTCTAACCGGATTTGGCAAAAAGCAGTATTGATGCCATAAAGCACTTTGGGGATTATTCTATTTTTTTTAATCATAATTATTTTCAGATTCTTTAAAAAAAAAAAAACTATAAACGTGTCTGAAAGTTTTCTACTATCTCTGACTAAAATATACTTTCTTTGTTTACAGAATGGCGTCAAAAGGAGAATCTGTAAAAACAGAAGTCAAAGTAAGTATTATTACTAATAATTTGCGTACTTTTACCCAATGTTAAAAATGATAGAAACTTACAAATATTAGTATGTATAACAGACAAACGCATTCAAACTAGTAGCTACCTATGGTCTAAGATCTGACCTAGAGACGACCCATCTGATTAATGGATGAAAATTGTTTTATATCAAATTTAGTATGTTAAAAAATATATCGCGAGTGGGTTGGCTAAAAAATTCCTGGTCAAACTATTTAATTAAAAAATCAAAACGGACTTTTTTTTTAAATATTGACTTCTTTCTAAATCGAATTATTCGTTTAACGATAAATTCGATTCGATTTCGATTATATTATATGTACAGTAGATTTCTTTTGCCGATCGTACCGAGATAACCCCAAAGAAAAACGCTTATATTAACCATGCAAATTAGGTACTTACGAAGTAAATATCCATTGAAAAGTTTTCCACTTCAACTCGACCCATTAATTGAATTTTCCATCTTAGGCCGTTTCCTCATTGGTCGGTGCGGTATCGTTTCGGTATAATAAGCTCTGTATACCGAAACAATATCACACTGGTTTCATTTACGGACCTAACGTTATGTTTTCGGTATAATTTGTGCAGTACCACTTATTCCACGCGAGAAAATGTCGCCTTCGAGTGATGAAGATGTTGTGGCGTATTATATTTATCTCTGTTTACGAAAAAAACGAAAGCGCTATTAGTGACATCCGTAAATTGAAATTGGTGACATCCGTAAATTGAAAAAAGTATTGCATATTTTCAATTAAACCGCGTGACATGTCTCAAAACACCGAGTGGGCACTAAATTTCTACCGAGACGCGGTATACTGAAACGATCCCGCCCCGCTCCCGCGCATACCGAGCCAATCAAGAAACGCTCTTTAGAAATATTGGCGCTCGGTGAGTTTTTGGTAGCGGGTATACCGAGCTTGCAGATCCCGCACCGCTGACACACCGACCAGTGAGGAAAGGGCCTTAGGAGGAAATTCAAGGAATGTGTTCGAAACTTCAGCAATTTACATAGAGCGTAGGAATGAGGAAAATATTCAATTGTTTATGATTTTGTACTAGGAAGCGTTGAAAGTTAATGGTGTGAAAACTAACTGGAATCTTTTGACGGTAGTCGTTCTGTGAAGCTGATATCTGGTTTTGATGTAACTAATAAATATAGAGTTGAAATATGTCCTACAGTTTTTATTTATTTATAAATTTATATCTTATTAAAACGTTTAAATAAAAACTAGATGCTGATTAATGAAAATATTATGTTCATTTCCAGAAATTGCAAATGACCAAAATAATAGGAACTTAAAAAATAATACAACTGCTTAACACGTTCTCTATCAAGTAATGCCTTATAACTAATTAATCTTCGAAAAAATATCTACCACACACATTTCAGGGCTCTTACTAGAAGGACTACTGGTACCCAAATAATTCCTCCATCAAGGTTGCTACTCATAAATTATTAAAGACATATTCAGGAGCAGACGACCGGTGTACCGAATTACGGGTTCAGGACCCCTGGGGAAAGGAAAAATGCCAGATTATGCATATACACTGTGTATTTATACATACTCATAAATATTGAACGGAAATAGTGAAACTGTTTGTCCGTAATCAGTGCGAAAACGACATATTTTTTATTTTTTTTATTGGCGTAAATACATGTATACAAACAAAGTACAGCCCTGACTCCTACGCTAGGTAAAAACACCTACCTGCTGGCGTCGCGGGAAGTCCGAAAGGGATACCGTGGCCCCTGGCAACGTACAGGCAACTGAAAGAACACGGGTGGGTTTTAGTCAGTAAGTCTGACACGCCCTCAAAGTCAGGGGCCAGTGTCTTCTTGATTTTCTGATCGTTATTGAAATGTGGATTCAGTGAGTTGTGTTCCATTTTTCAAATCGTTTTTCAGCGGAATTTGGGAAGTGGAAACACAGGAAAAGACACAAAAAAAAAAGACTTTTGTGTCTATTACAAGAAAACTATAGAGGAAATCACTTAAAATTGAGAGTCATCTAATTTGAAAAACTTCTACTAAATATTAAATTTTTTTACATCAAATTTCTTATTTGTTTTTCTCATCAAAATTAACATTAATTAGTATAAATTTTTTTTTTTTTGTTTATTTCTGTATTGGCTGGCTAGACAAGTATTACATAAATAAAAAACAAAAAATCAGTAGGTGTATACGTACATAAATAAATACGAACATTCTTAGATTTACGTAAGTATAAAAATAAACGACAGGTTATTGGCTTAATGACAATGTACTTTGTCAAGATTCCAACTTTTGCTAATTATTTTACTACTTGCATTAGTGAAACGTACAATAACTAGCTTATAAAACATATTGGTTGTTATGTATATGCTTATCTTTAATGAAAAAAAAAAAAAAAAAAAAAAAAAAAAAAAAAAAAAACAAGGCATAAAAAATTAGTACAGTTTTGCTTAAATGTAAATTATATTCTAAGACTTACGTGCCTGAACTAGGTAATCCTGTGTTTCAGGCGGGAAGAGCTTAAATAGACTTATAAAATAAATAAATAATCAAAAGGTTGACAATAGATCACTAATTAGCTGAGTAGCTTAACTCTTACTTACTTTGTAAAACAAAACACTGGCCAAGTCGGGCTCTCACACGAAGGGTTCCGTAGCACCGTACAATATTTAGCAAATAAATGCAGAAAAAAAACCCGTTTCTTGTACCCAGCTTTAATTTTTTATTCAATTTAATTTTTATTATTTGTTGTTATAGCGGCAATAGAAATACACAATCTGTGAAAATTTCAACTGTCTACCTATTACGGTTCATGAGATACAGCCCGTTGTCAGACAGACGGACAGCGGAGGCTTAGCTATAACGTTCCGGCACCCTTTGGGTATGGAACCCTAAAAATGATTATTTTATTTCACGACTTCGTATCGAACGTAGTTACTAATTACTACTAATAATTACTTCGCTGTCAGTCCGTCCGTCCGTCTGTCACCAGGCAGTATCTCATGAACCGTGACAGTCAGACAGTTGAAATTTTAAGAGATGATGTATTTCTGTTGCCGCTATAACAACAAATACTAAAAACGGAATAAAATAAATATTTAAGGCTCCCATACAACAGACATGATATTTTTTGTCGTTTTTATAGTTAATGATACGGAACCCTTAGTGCGCGAGTCCGACTCGCACTTGGCTGGTTTTTTCTTTTTTTAGTTTCTCCAAATAATTTTAAAAGGCCCGTTGTTTAAATCAATGTACAACACTTTATTATGTGCTTGCCTAAAACACACAGCGTTGACGTAAAGAAAGCTGATGTAAATTCGCCTTACATTGGTGATCTATGGTATATCTGTCACTCTCATTCACCTGCGCGCGTCTCTAATCGAGAAGGATGCTTGTCACGAAACTGTCATAGCGTTTGTAAATTTTGCGGCAAAACCTCGAAAAAAAATCCAAAGTTAAAAATAGTGTTGTTGTGATACACAATAATTACGATCAACCTAATTTAAAAAAGATGTTTTGTCTTAAAACTTGTAATGAAAATTAAGCTATCAACGCTAAGATAAACCTCGGACAATGTGATTAATCAAAAGATAGTAAAGTTTTAACTTTCTTCTCTTTCATTGAATTTTTATTAACGAAATATTTCTTTGCTTGTATCAAATGTAGGCTGACACAGTTTTTATCCAACAAGATTTATTTAGGTCAATAAAAAATGTTTAAAATAATGGTTTTATCGTGTTAAATTTAGGTCATTGTCATCATGACACAATAAAGCTGTTACTCTCCGACTTTTGTCTAATAATTTTTTACTTAAAATGTGTGAAGGAAATCGTTTTTTTTCTGTTTCGGAGTGTCGGGCCACGACTTCGTCCGCGTGAAGCGTTCTTGTTTTAATTTATACTCAGCAATACTGTAGCCTCAAATTAGTGAAAAAAACAACGTAATCGGATCAGTAATTCCGAAGATATACATAAGATATAAAAAAACACAAATTTATTTTTATCTCTTTTAAATATTAGTATTTATAAAACGTGAGCATATGTCAAAAAGAAAACTATAGTTCACGCGGTGTAGCATGGTGCGGGTGACAGGCGACAGAAAGGGTAAATTTATTTAATTTACGACGTTATCACTGAGTCCGTATTATGTAAATTTATGTACACAATCTGTATGTAGGTACGGATCAGTCGTAAAATACAGAATCAGTAGAAACAAGTAAATTATAATATATTTTACTCTTTCTGTCACCTGTCCATGCTACACCGCGTGAACTATAAAGTATTAATTTATAAAATAATTGAATGCAAAGTCTGTTTAAATTAGCACTTACCAGAGCTGTGTACGTAGCATAAGATGATTATTTTGACTAAACAGTAATCAAATAATATCAAGTACCTGGTCGAACGAGCTCTGCTCGAGTGAAAATAGATAAACATATCATCCAGATATACCAACGTTGTATCACATTCCCGAGGCTGCGAAAATAGAGAAAACTAATTATCCCAGATATGAGACCTAGCTAGATCGATTTTTCGCCCCCGTAAACCCTTATATTGCAACCTTCATCGAAATCGTTAGAGCCATTTTCGACAATGTAATTATAAATATATAATATATAAACAGATATTGTTCGTTTAATAGTATAGGATTACCTACATTTGTTATTTAAAAAACGCTTAATGTACACCTGAATAATGACAGTATTGAATTCAATGACATGACAGTATAATCCATCTTTGCGACAACAAACAACAACACGAAAGCGTACAATGAAATTGTAAATACGCGACCTTGGATTAGCCAAAGTCGCACAACATTATTCTTCATTAGACCCTATGACTTCTCTGAGCCAACTTAACGGCACACCACTTAAAACCAAGAACTTTATTCCCGACACGAAAGTGCCAGCGAAAGCCTTTGGATTTATAGCCCTTTTATTTGACAACTCTTTAAAAGACACTCGAATTGACTTTGTTTACACCAGAGGTCCCCAAGCTTTTTTATGTTGTCGACCATTTGGCATGTTTTTCGGTTTTGGGCAGACCCCTGCTTACCTTATATTGATTTTTTGCAAATTCATCATCTTCAAAAATGTTGTTGACATCTGGTATAGTGCTATTCACTTTCAAAAATTTAAATTTCCAACTGTAGTGAGTTGTAGTCAAAAAGCAAAAAAAAAAAAAACAGGAAAATGGTTAGGAAGCCCGAAAGCAGCTCGAGAAAAATTATACTACAGCTAAGATTTTATTTTTTTCAGTGCACAATAAATGTTTACTTCGCTAGGTACTAATATTATAATTGCGAAAATAAATTTGTATACAAAACCGTAGTAGTAAGGTCAAACATCTCCGTGATCTTTTGCACAGATAAAGTTGGAGGTCCAACTAAAAAGTTGACACAGGCATACCTCGGAAAAATATTTTTTACAAAATAAAAACTTACACGCTGGGAAAATATAAACATAATTTATATAGACAGATATCTGTGTTTATTTATATATTTTATATCAAAGTATTAAATACGTACCCTATTATCTGTGTATAAAAATATGGATTATTTATTTTATGGAAAGCCAAAATTAAAGTCCCGACCTGCTTTAATAAGATCCACTATCGTGGATCGCCAAAAAATAATGGAGGTCCATGAGATATAAATATATCTCATGGACCTCCATTATTTTTCCCGCTAACATGGACCCTTGCAGGACGTTGTCGAACCCTGGGGGTCGATATAGACCACTTTGAGAATCACTGGTTTACCCAGACGTACTTACAGTCATGCGTGTCCAAACGACAGATGCATCCAGCTATTAGTGCCAACCTCTGAGTTATAGCTATTTATTAAAAAGATTCCACAAACAAAATACTATAGGCGACAAAAAAAAATAGATGCTATTTCAATGCAGTACACAGTTTCGAGTACATGAAATCTTCAAGAAATGCATCGAAACGAGATATTGTAAATATGTAATAGATCCAATATTCTGAATATGTGTGAATACCATTCGATTCAGTAGCAAATGTAAGCAATGTCGAACCAGAAAGTTTTGGTTTGCAGCCAACATTAATAGCGGGGTGATATTTGGACGAGCAACCGCTGTCGGCTGTAAATCTCGAGATAAAGCTGCATCTATATAAATATTTTACATTCTACATCAAAAGTTTGCTCCGCCCGAGACACGAGAAAAATGTAACCACTTTACTGTTAAACAAATTCAACACCCGCCTTGAATCTTTGTAAAGATCAAGTACACTGGAATACAGAAATATAAAATCATCGTTTTATTTTAAACTTTTCCGAAACGCGGAAAACAGAAATAGAAAAATAGGACAATGTCATATAATAGCGGTGTTCGGAAAGGTGGATGAACTATGCGCTGAAATATAAAGCGGTGAGAATTCGGATGAGACCCACGTCAGTGATCGGTCGTGATGCAATCGCAATGCTGCAAGTAAAATGAACGGTAGCTGCATCGCGGATGAATGGAGGCGTCGGATTGCAATAAATAATAATCGCAAAACTGTCGGAAGTATTATGAATGTTGTTTTGAAGATTTGCTCAAGACAAATTGTAGACGAGGCGCCCGTTATTGGGGTCGGTACCAAAATACATGGCGGCGGCGGAGCATACGGCAGTAGGCGGCAGGCGGCGTACGCGCCGACCGCGCGCACCACCTCCCGGATTCAAATGTACCGGCTCGTTTACTACACCCGCGCTATATTTAACCGCTGCGACCAGATTAATATCTGCATGTTCCGTCACAAAAATAAGTGATCCGTCTCCCGAAAGTTGTGATGTGAAAATTGATCTACGACTAGTGTGCTACCTTCAGTGTCAGATATAAATGTGCTCGCTGGATAAACAAATAGGCTCTCAGATCCGTAATTCACTGCACTGCATAAGAAGGAAGTAAATACATTTAACATTTTGTGGTGAACATCAGACCTCGTGAGTACCTCGTATCTATTTTCTTCTGTTTTGTCAATTTGCCAAATCGCGTCCCGAGCTTTTAACGTTTTAAAAATTATGTTACATATAATATCCCATCGTAAACTTTATAATGTACGTCAATTGCTTTGGAGTAACGTAAGAAAACTTATTTCAGCGACATGAATCCACCGTCAGCGCTCCACGGCGCCATGAGCCGGGACCGCAAGCCGTTCACCTACACTCCTGGTGGACTCGACCTTTCGGAGATTAAGTCCGAGCGTATGGCGAAACGACTAATGAGGAATGCAATGAATCAAGGTGTACCTGAAACGCCAGCGCACTCGGTTCACTCACAGTCAAATACATCGGCTCCAGTAGCACTCCCGAACTATAATTGTTTGCCAGTTCAAGTGTTCCCATCGTTCAACTTGCCAGCTAATCCAAAATCTTTACTCAGAACTAGGAGTGACCCTAGAGAAACTCCGATTCAAAGGGTTGTACCATCGACTGTAAACAATACAAGATTTGATAATAATGATACATTTAATAACAATAATAAATATACGCCTGCGTACTCGCAGGTAAACAATAACAGACCTGTATCTATGTATGAGTCTAACACAACGCCCGCGCCGGCGCCGGTAAATACTTACAGTTTACCGAGAGTGAATTATGGCAGCGATGGATATACTGCTCCAGTACTTCCGGAAATTAGTTACGAGGCCGAGTATTTCCGTGCCCCACCGAAAGTTTATAGTGCACCTGAACAGTTACCTAATTTGGAAATAAGTGAGAAAAAAGACAAACTTCCTACTAATGAAAGTGTAGAAACAAGTTTAGACTTGACAATCAAACCGTTAGCTGAAGTAACTATTCCAATTATTGTTCCTACACCGGTAGTAACAAAGGAAGTGACTATTCCGACTATTGTTTCTACACCCGTTGTAACAAATGATGTGATTATTTCGACTGTTGTTTCTACACCCGTTGTAACAAATGATGTGATTATTTCGACTGTTGTTTCTACACCCGTTGTAACAAATGATGTGATTATTTCGACTGTTGTTCCTACCCCCGTAGTGACAAATGATGTGATTATTCCGACTGTTGTTTCTACACCCGTAGTAACAAATGATGTGATTATACCGCCTATTGTTCCTACATCCGTAGTAACAAAAGAAGTGACTATTCCAACAATATCTTCTACACCAGTAGTAACAGAGGAAGTGACTACACCAACAATATATCTGACACCCGTTGTAACAAAGCCTGTTGAAGAAAATGCAGGGACTGAAAACGAACAGGTTCAATTAAAATTACTGTATACTTATTATGTCTTTATTTATATGTCTGTTTACGTTGTCTGTTATACATACTTACTATACAACATTACGGAACTATAGAGAACATACTAACTCTCATTGTGAGTTTAAATCATTTCTTATTCGTATTTAATTATATTTATATTTGTACATATACACAAATACACATTATTTATTTATTTGTTGTTATGTATCTAATAAATAGTACTAAACAGTTTAATCTTTTAGAAAGAATACACCCATTACAATATATTTTCATTTAATTTTCAGAGTCAAGTCAAAGTAGTAAAGAAACAAGTTAAGAAAGAAAATAAAGTAGAAGAACAAAAAAGTAGTCAGAATGGAGACGCAAACGTTGAGGCTGAAATGACTGTAAAATTGCCAACAAAGAAATCAGCAGGTAAAACTGAGACTAAAGTAGAAGTTGTAAAGAAAATTCTACCAGATGGATCTGTTGAGGAAGTTAAAACTACAACAACAAAAACGACAATTGACGGAAGAACTGAAATAAAAACAAAAACGGAAACAACAATAATTCCGAAGGAAGATGAATCTGAAGAGGAAGTTGTAGAAGAGGAGGAGGAGGAGGGAGAGGTTGAAGAAGTTCAGGTTGAAGAACCTCAGACAAAAAAAGTGACGACAACAGTTGCCGCTCCTAAAGAAAATGGGCAGGAGAGCAAAATTGTTAAAACCGAAGAAAGGTCGGAATCAACGACAACAACGACTAAGAAAGTGGTCGTTGTTCAAGATTCTCCTAAGGAAAAACAGTCTGTGGAAGTAGAAGAACAACAGGAACAAGAAGAAGAGGAATCTGAAGAGGAAGTTGTTGAAGAAGCAGAACCAGTGACAGTTGTTCTGAAAAAGCAAGCGACGCCAGAACCTGTAGTCAAAACCAAACTTGTTGAGGAAGAGGAAGAAGAGGAGGAAGAAATTGAAGAAGAGCCCGAGGAAGAAGAAAAACCTGCACCAAAAGAAGCAAAGAAAGAAGTAGAACCAGAAGAGGAAGAGATTGAAGAAGATGAAGTTGTAGAAGTGAAAAAAGAGGTAGTAAAAGTGCCTCCTCCCAAAGATGAGGAAGAAGAAGAAGAAGAAGAGGAGGAAGAATATGAGGAGGCCGAAGAAAAAGTGGAAAACAAACTAGAAGTAAAAAAAGAGACTGAAATTAAAGAAACCAAAGAAGAAGAAGAGGAAGAAGAGGTTGAAACTGTTGAAGAAGAAGTAAAAGAAGTCATCTCAGAAAAACCTGCTCAAGAACCTAAGGAAACACCAAAAGAACCAGAAGATAGAGTTATTAAGGTGGAAGTCGTGCCACCTGAGGAGCCGAAAGAAGAAAAACCTGAACCAGCGCCCCAGACACAATACAATATACCTATTAGGGAACCATCCATTCCTCTTGAAAAAGTCGAAGATGTTGAGATCAAACCTATTGGAAGTTCACCAATCATTTCTAAAACTCACACTGAAAACACTGAAATTATCACTAGCACAATCGACCCATCAAGTGGACTCAGCAGACAAACAGAATACAACAAAATTGAAAACATTGTTACTGTGAACCGCACTACAAAGATTCTAGATCACAATTACGAGAATTTGACGCAACAAGGTATTCCGACCGTCAGGACATATTTTCCGCCTCCTAGTATAGATAGAATTTCGACTTCCCCTTTGCCTTCAAGGCCTTACCAACCTGTATATCAACCTGAACCAACTACTGAGAGACGACACAGTCTACTCTTAGAAAGGCTTAGCACGGAACGTCAAATGCCCTCAGACATTTACCAATATGGTAATCAGAATAATCAGTCTTACGATCAGAATCAATATCCAAGTGAACCCCGGGCTGAGGTTCTCACTGTTAGCAATGTGAAACCTAGTTCGATTACTAGCGACCAGCAGTGGTACCAAAAAACGAACCAGAATATTATTTACAATAATGTTTCGTCTACCCCTACACCTACTGGTCAGCCTTGGGCTCAACCTAAATCCCAACCACAGCCACAGCAGCAATATCAGCCGCAACCTCAGTACCAGGCTCAGCATCAGCCCCAACAGCAGTACCAGTCACCAACACAACAGTACCAACCTTCGCCTACACCACAGCCCCAATACCAGCCATCTCCCGCTCCACAGTACCAACACTCTTACTCAGAACCAGCCCCCGAAAGGGCACCATCAAGCTACTCTACATACACACCTACTCCTACATGGGCACCCAACACTGACTCACAGCAGAACACCACACAATCTAATCAATACTCTTACAAAGACACTTCAGACAGCTACCTAAAATCTACACAGCAGTACTCCTCGAGCTACGTCCCTCCCCCATGGGAGCAGGATACCAGTTACACATCTGTCAATAACACTTCACAAGTTTACTACGCACCGGCTCCATTGCCCGAAAACCAATCTTTCAATCCCGCTCCTGCGGCGGGCTGGAATCAACCACCACCGAAATTCTCTAAAAACACACCAATTGCCTATATACCACCAGCACCTAACCAATCCTTTGTTAGGTCGGCTTCTGTTTCCGAACCATCCAGGACTCCTGGACGTAAGACTTATTACAGCGAATATGAAAGACGGTACATCACTGTCCCGGAGTCTACTTACATCCCAACGGAGACCAAGTACCAGCCACAGCCAGATCCGTCCCCACAGTACTATTACGATAACAATGAACCTTCGGAGGAGGTTGAGCCTCAATGGCGTAGAGAGCTCAGAGAGTTCACTGAGAAGACTTCTCAAACTACGACTACAACTACAGAGCAAACAAACGTGCAGCCTCCATGGCAAGCAGAAGTTAATTATCAGAAGAATCCGTCCGTGGCGTATACTCCGACCCCAACGTGGAGTCAGACCTTAAGACCACGTTCTTTCCGCGAGAGGAGTTTCGAATCCGAATATGTGTCGCAAGAGTGGCCGAAGACTACTACTAACACATTGGGCAGGGGCAGGCCTCTGAGTACTATTGGCAAGAGTGTGGAAGCGCCGATTCCCGAGAGGACCCGAGGTGTGTCGGTGGACCGGTACAACCCCGTCAGCTACCACTCGCCGTCGGAACACCCGCCGGTGCAGGCGCATACTTTGACGACCTCGGTGCCACACGGTGGCTACCATAACCCGAACGTGCCTGCGTATCATACTCGTGCTTCAGCTGAACCAAGGTGAGCAAGACACAATATTTGCTTCATCCATTAAAACCAATTTTATCATGCAGTGGTATGTCATCCATGATTCTTCAGCACTCGCACGAAGCTCCTGTCATCTAACAACAACAACAAAAAAAAAAAACTTTATCTTTCTCTGTTTTCTAATATATCTTTGATTGTAATCTACGGAACGTCTTATAAGTCTTCAAAATATTTTTGAATAACCAGGAAGCACTCAGCACTATTTAAAAGTCCAGATTTAGCAACTAAATCTCTTAACATTCCCTCAAATGGTCATCATTGTAGAACTGAAACCGAAACGTTTTCTCAAAATAACCTCGAAGTTCGCTATTTTCAGAGAGCAACCGACTTCGTACCAGCCACGCGTGTACCGGGAATCCCGTGCCAGCCCCCTGCAGTCCAGATCCTTTAAGTACCTGCAATGGATCACCGGCACTGAAAATTAAGCCAGTTAGGACTAACTTAATTTTAAGCCTCCTATAAATATTAATTTTACTCGAAAGTTATAAACATCGTTTTTAAGAAATGTTCTATTTATGTAAATTGAGGAATGTGATGCTGACAACTGTAGGTAGGTAAAAAAATCCTTCAGGATAATCCTAAAATTCTCTAGACTGAATTCATAGCGATTGTCGATGAAGAGAATGTTTGTCGTGTATAGATCGAAACGAATTGATTGTGTAAATTGTAAGTTAGGTTCTTTAAAATCTCTATCTTGTCTGTAATTAATTTTCATTTTCAAATAATGTACATACAGTTTGCCACGGGCCTTGTTATACGTACTAAATGCATGTTTTCAAGTATTTATTTCTATCGTCTCATGTATATCACTTTTGTGTTGAAAAACAGCGCGATATTGTGATAAATATTTTGTATTATTGATTGTTCTAACCTAGTCAATGGAGACGTGAATGTCGCTAGTCTTAGCTAACTCTTTAACATAAAAATACACCAATGCATTTCTACTTCATTTAGTACTAATTAAGTACTTCAAAATTAAGTTTAATAAATACAATTAGCATTTATTTATATTGCTCGAGATTTAAAAATTGTTGTGCTCTGCAATGGATTCTGAATTCAAATTATAACAATGAATCCAAAATATTTGTTAACCCTTAAAAACGAACAGTGATTGTTTATTGTTCTAAGTTTAAAAAAGTATTTCGATTTCATTGAAAATGTTGAATGAAGCAAAATTATTTTTTATTTTCTTGTAACAATATTTGTAAGCATAAAAATTAATTGTATTATTAGAGTGTACACATGATACATTGCGTCTTTTGTTAAAAAAGAACGATTTATGTGCATTAGTTTGTACACGTTTTGCTTTATTAATTTACTTAGCCTAAATATTACCCTTATTTATTTATTAAAAGCTACAAATAACCGCATTATAAAAACAGAGGTGTGTTTTATAAAGTTTCTTGTCTATTACATAACATAACAAAATAAAATAGATGCATGATCCTTAAGTTGTAACTAAGTATTGTTTCATTTTTATGTTACTTGTGAAATCATTGTTGAGTTTTATTTAATAAAATATTCAAGTTTATTGCTTGTTTACTTCTTTCGTATTTAGGTCGTGGTAAAATTCGCGTGGTATGAAATTTCAGCCATAAAGTTAGGATGTAGTTTTGAACTAAAATGGTGGTTTTATTTGCTGATATAACGTGCCAGATATATTGTGCGTAAAAGAAAATTTTACTGCAGATAGGTTCCGCATTTAAGCTAGTTTTGATGATATTTTTTATACATTTTCATAAGACTGCCTCGTTGCCCTAGTGTTCGGAAGCTCTACTGCTGAGCACAGAGTTCTGGTTTCGATTCCTAGGTTGTGCAAAGTGTTATTAGGTTTTTTTCCAATAGGAATTTAACAGCACCTTATTATTGAATTACCTCTTATTACATGGAACTTCAATACCATAACATAGCACCACGCCTGTATTTCCCCGAAGGGTTAGGCAGAGGTGTACCTTTATAGTACACACACTGTTCACCAGTTGTTTAAGTCTCATGTCATAAGGGGTGAGCTTATTGCCATCAACCGGGCACAAATAAAGACTCCGGGCTGTTACTGTGAAATTAAATATGGAATACCCAATAACACTTCAATATAAATGATGAAAAATGGGTGTACATCATAATGTGGGTGTCTTCTGCCCAGCTCTTGGGTGAATACAGCCGTGATGTTATGTTCTATAAATTATCAGCTCGTAAGCTTTAAAAGGCAAGCCCTTAAAAGCTAGATAATTAAAAATAACGTCGCTCATGCTGTCTGTTCATCAGAAAATCTTACATAATTAAAACTTTACGGCAAACATTGCATACTTAACATAATTAATTAAATAAATTCTCAGTTAATTCACTTTATGGAACCTTTTAGAATGCAAGGTTGCGGTCACGTCCCAGAAAATAAGGATATATGTCTTTCACCCCCTCTCTTAACCCCTCTTTGCCCCACAAAACCGTAAAAATCTTTCTTTACAGCACTAGTACAGGGAAACGCTCTCTTCCTTCAACCAAAGTACTCTGTGTCGACGTGCATCCCTTGTACATTATGCGATTTTAAAATGAAGTGATTTCAAACGTGGAAAAAGGTTTTATACGTAATCCTTTTCGGTTGAAACTACTTGGCAGAATGGGGTTAAGTATTTTTTAATGAATTGAAATTTTAGTTTGGTAGAATTCATTATGAAGTATCTACGAATTTTGTGGACTGGAATTCTGTGACACTCCAATACCGAATTTAAAAATAGTAATTGTTATTCTTGTGTTGCCTTTAGCAGCTATTATCAGAATGCATTTACGATGAGCGCGTTGATTCGGTGTAAAAAATATTTTACCGGCTTCGTATACTCTTCGTCTATCCCTCTTATCCAGGGTATAAGCGTTTTAGAATAATATCTGCCCCTTTTTAAATTCTATAATCAAATTTTGAAAAAAAAATCGAAGCCATCCAGTGCGGTTAGTGGAAGTGCTGAGGTGCGGTTTGTACTGTCTGAGTGGAATACCTCCAAAATTTATCACCACATAGATGAACACAAAAATGTAATAACGTGTCGAGTCCATAGCAAATATATATCGGCAGACATCTGGCAGTAGGCATTCATCACAAAGATGCAAAGTACGGCCTTATCCAATTATTGCCGTATTCCACGATAAGCATCACTTGTCCCACTGCGAATCTGCGTATATTTCAGAGATGTGGGTCCTGGAGCTATTTTGGTTCGATAGGTGTTAAAAAATTACGATTCGTATAAGAACAACGCATTGGTGAAATTCGGGGATCACATCCCCTGTGTCACCTCTCCGAGCAAGTTGGATGGGGCTGGTTTCGGTGTCAAGTTTGGTTATCGGCAAGCGTAGTGTGGGATTCCCCCCAGCTAGATGGATCGACTACCTTAAAAAGGTGCAATTCGGACTCTCACACCAAGGGTTCCGTATCGTATTAAATCCAACTAAAACGCCGAAAAAAACACGTTTCTTGTATGGGGATCCCCTTTAATTATTAACTTTTTTTTTTATAGCGGCAATAGATATACACAATCTGTGAAAATTTCAACTGTCTACCTATTACGGTTCATGAGATACAGCCCGCTGATAGACAGAGAGACGGACGAACAGCGTATGCTTAGTAATAGGGTTCCGTTTGGCACCCTTTGGGTCCGGAATTCTAAAAAGAGTCTTTCAGAGACACAACAGCGCTTGAACCCGTAACCTAATGCTGCTAAACCAGATTGTCACAACTCTAAGATATCAATTAGCCTTGTATAAGCCCCGAATATCCTACTCGTATCTTCTGACAGCCTAGCACTGACATTTAGTGACGGCTCATGTGACCCTTTGAGGGATAACCTTGCCTTTGCATAGTTTATGATACGATATCTGCGGGAAATCAGGCCAAAGGTAGACAAGGCTAATGGTGGATAGTAAACTGTGTTATGAATGGTATATAAGGCTTGCTTATTATTGTAGCACATGTTCTGTGTGTACAAGGGTGGATCCGGGAGGCACAGGGGCACGTGCCCCCCCAAACGGTTTAAGTAAAAATAAAAATGAATCGTCTGAATTGACTGGCCTGAATGGATATCTATCAAGATATTGCTTCAATGATGTACGCTGAAGAAGTAAACTACTATAATTATCTTCATTAAAAAAAAATGAATCCCAAGAACAGTATAGTCCAATACGAGAAATGGGAGACTAGGTAATACGATACCCTTTGTTAAGACCTGTTGACAGACTTTCGGGTTTCTGACGACCCGTAACGACTGCCAAAGATATACGAATGACAGCGGGGGCCAACGGCTTTCCGAGGCACGCAGGGGTCTTGGTAAGTATTTAAAGATGATCACCCATCCACCGATCAACCGCGGCAAGCGTAGCTTAACCTGATCGATCGACCCGTGCGGCTGTTATTACTTAGCCACAAGCCTTTCACGCTTTGCACGCTTAAATAAAGGAAAAAAAAACATTCCAGCTCACTCTTACTCTATATTCTATGTTTGTTCGCCAAAACCACCTTAACAAAAACAGTTGATACACCAATCCTATTATCCTACCTCAAGACCCACAAAAGGCGTCCCCTGAGATTATCCAAAATACCACTCGTTAAGCGATTAAGGCCCTAATGTTTTCGATTTCACGATAAAAAAGCGTTCGGTTACAAGTCCCTTACGATTTGCCGGGACGAATACCCCGTGGAGCTTCGTTATATCCCGCTGGAGGGGAGCCTATTATCTTTGAAGAGAAAAGAAATACCGAAAATTGCTCTAATTTATGCCCCGTGCGTGTAAGTATTCTGTTGCCGCGGTGTTTGAGGGTTGGATTGTGGACGATTCGGGAATATGGGGTTTTGTCATCGGTAAGTTGAGGGTGATGATTCGTAGGTGCTGGGATACGAGTAAGTGGTTTGTCTTTAATTATGGTTAGGTATCATGTAAGCCACGGTATGGATGAGGCTGGCTCAGCGTGGGGATTGGCACAAGGGAGAGGCATATGCCCTGCAGTCGGTGTAGTCGGGCTTTGGGTGATGTTGAAGACGAAGACACGGAATGATTAGAGGTCATAGTATTGTTGAGTTATTTGGACAGTCTTCCTTAAGGTTACCCTAGTCAGTCATTCTGACGTCGTATGGAGTTTACTCTACTGTTTAAAAATGTACATTCAAGTTATATCTACTTGACTTGTCATTATCAAACCAGTACGGAAAAAGGATTTAAAAAAACAAATATATATTTGAAAGTTATGAACGTCACAACTTTCATATTTCAACAATAATTTTAACGCATTTTTGGGCGTAAATAACTATAACTCTCATAGTATGAAAATGGCAAAATTGCTAATGTACAGAGATAGATAAATCATTAAAAAAAATCAAGTAACTTTATTTTGAATAAATACATCTAGGAGTTTTTTCATAATTTTATTATAGATATTATGAAAAAACTCCTAGATGTATTTATTCGCCCAAAGGTCTGTTCATGAAATTATATGCGCTCGTTTTTGTTATAAATCATCGTCTATTTCACTAAATAAATAAACTAAATAACATGCATTTTAGCCGAGCCCACCAATGAATTCGAGCCGTCGACTAGTGCAACCTTAAACTTTGCTAGCCGCAGATCGATGTAGATCTTTGTTTCGTGTTTGGTAATTCTGTTTATACGAGTACTTATAAGCTTTGTATCTGTAGATGTAACTTGTAGAGTTAAGAGCTCGTGGCTAAGTAATATCAGCCGCACGGGTCGATCCATCAGGTTAAGCTACGCTTGCCGGGGTTGGTCTGCGGATGAGTGACCATCTTAAAATACAGAGACTCCTCCGTGCCCCGGAAAGCACGTTAAGCCGTTGGTCCCGGCTGTCAATCTTTGACAGTAGTTAAGGGTCCCCAAAAGTGTGACAACCAGTCTTGCCAAGGGGTATCGAATTACCCAGTTACTGGGTTGTGAAGGTCAGATAGTCAGTCGCTCCATGTCAAATACGGTATTCAGCTGCATCCGGCTTCCAGTCAAACCGGATAGCAAACCGGCTAGGCAAATTGATCTGTAGATGTAACTACGATGCTGAAAATCCATAGGATGTCGCAAGTTAGGAAAGAAGTAAACGACATTTCACGTAGACAATATCATCAAGACACATCAATGCAACAGCTGCAGCTACATGCAAAAAGCCCGCAGAAAAATTTAAATTAATGAAAAATCTGCATGAACATTCTTGAGTTCATATTAACTAGCGGGGGGTGGGGGGAAGGAGTTACGTCCAGTGACAGGCTGCCTTCGGGAAATCTCCTCAGGAATCCAATTAGTATGGAAGGGTGAACCGCCTTGAAGCATGTAGATAGGGCTTTTGTATGTAAACAAGAATTTATGATGTTTTCGTTGCAGATTAGGTACTCATGTTTTTGATATAGTAATAAACCGTTATTTTTTTGGTTGTAAGAGTAGGGCAAGGCCAATGAGACCATGGTTGGATTATGTGAAGGATAACATAACATCTCGCCTGTAATACCCGAAGTGGTTAGGCAGAGGTGTACCTGTAGTACACCCACATTTCGCCAGTTATGTTTAAGTCCCATGTAATAGGGGCGAGCCTATTGCCATCAACCGGGTACAAATCTAGACTCCGGGCTGCTATTGAGAAATTCCTGATGAAAAAACCCAATAACACTTTGCACGACCTGGGAATCGAACCTAGGACCTCAGCAGTAGCGCTTGCGAAAGAAAATGAAGACAAGGGCGGGATGATGGTTTTTCCGAATTATTAAAAAGAATATTAAAAAAAAAGTTTTCAATTTGAATGGAACACTCATCCGGTTTCTAATTTGAAGCTTAGAACTTGTCAAACGTTTAAGATGATTCCTAGCCACGCGTCAACGGTAGAGGCAACGGCAGCCGACGACGCGAGTCGACGGCAGAGGCAACTGCAGCCGACGACACGAGTCGACGGCAGAGGCAACTGCAGCCGACGACACGAGTCGACGGCAGAGGCAACTGCAGCCGACGACACGAGTCGACGGCAGAGGCACTGCAGCCGACGACACGCGTCACTTAAGTAAAGCCTCGTTCAGACCAGCGCGACGCGACGGCGCGACGCGACTCGAATAATACAAATTCCGAGAAAACTTCACGGTATAACAATAACCGGTGTCGCGTCGCGCTAGTCTGCACGAAGCTTCATGCTAAAGTAGAATTTAGAAAGTTCTTAATTCAAAATCTATTCTATTACTTCATATCTCAAGTTTTAAGCATTCCTAAACGAATACCCACGTAAGACTTATTTCACTAGATTATCGAAAACGTAAAAGACTCTAAACGCCTCTCATAGGTATAACTTCCAAACTTTCAAGGGTCTGTCATCCCCATACAACAGTCCCTTTCGTACCTTAGGGACCAACCCGGTATTTATGGGGATCAAATGATAGCGGTCCAATTCTTTTTCCATTGAATTCTATCGATTCTGAAGGTATGTGGATTTATGTTGAAGTTTCGATCGATTCTGTATTCAAATTTTGTTGGCAATTGTTTTTTTTGGGGTCGAAAATGCAAGTTCAATTGTTTTTCGATCGTCCTATATTGGTAGTTTTATTGGATTAGGTCTGTGTTATGGAATGGAATTCAAAACAATATTAAATCTATTTTTTCTCAAACTTGCTTGGAAATTAGAGTATTATTTTGACAACATTCTTCGAGATAAATCGAAATTACGGTACTGGTCGAATACATACGAGGCCGGCAATGTTTGTATGAAAATCCCCGAATATAGTATGAAAACTCATAACTGTCGTATTATTTACTTCATAGATTTTATTTAAATTTCAATTTGGGTTTGTAAATAGAGCTGTTTAAAGTAAAGAAGAAACAAATGAACATATTGGACCGTGAAAAATTATCGTTGTTCGTCATTGCTTCTGGAATAATAATATATATATATTATTTTCAATTAATTTTCTTTGAATTTCCGCTCATTATTTGAGAAAAGTACTATATTACATGCCATGGCCGCAACCAGGTATTGATGGACTCACTTATGTGTGCCTCGGCTTCCCCTCGTCCGGTGCTCTGTGGATGGGAGACCATCTTTACATACCGAGACTCCTCCGTGCCTTGGAAAGCACGTTAAGCCCAAAGACCCGACTGTCTTTTTTTTTTTTTTTTTTTTTTTGTCATTCGTGGGTTTTTGACAGCTGCTACGGGTCTTCTGAAGCCCGAAAGTCTGACAACCAGTCTTACCAAGAGGTATCGTATTACCCAATTACTGGATTGTGGAGGTCAGATACTGTCACTAAATGTAAAAATACACAGGTATACAATTGCATCCGGTTAGACTGGAAGCCAACTCCAACATAGTTAGAAAAAGGCTAAGCAGATTGATTGGTCAGTTACTTTACAGTTACTTCATTAGGATAGTTTTCTTTTATTGTAGCATTGTGTGGAACTAACAGTATAGACTGACAAATGAGATTTTAAAAGCAGTATCTGCATTTAGAAGCGACTGCGTATCGCCTACTCTACGCAAGTAAGTAATCTATGCAATGCATGTAATTTGCACAATAAGCTTCCACGCCCACAACAATAATGCATAATGTAGATGAACGTCAGTTGCCCCAACACTAATCTATTTTATTTTCATTTGCAGACGTTCTCAAGAATATTAAATAAATAAGGTTCTACTTCGAAGTACAGCTCAACAATCTCATAGCTTTGCTCCACTTATAAAACTTATAACTCTAAGGAAAAAAGTGACCAAGTGCGATTCGGATTCGCAGACGAAAGGCACAATATTTATCACTAGATATAAAACATAATAATTTAGTTACAACACGTAGTAAACATAAAATTGTGATACCCAAATTTAGGTTAGCTAAAACTAGTAAGTCATTTGTTATAAACAGTATTCGATTTTATAACAAGTTACCAAAGTCGGTTACAGAACTTAGTGATGGAAAGTTCAAAACCCACATCAAACGTGTCCTTATCAAAAAAGCATATTATAAGATTAAAGACTACGTTGAAGACAAGGAAGTTTGGCAATAAATCCTTCTGCACATGTGGCTTCCCTGGTACCTCAATAACAGCATTACTATGTAAATGTCTATTAACTGCTCCCAAATTAAGATGATTATTTTATTTTACCAATTTTTTCTTTTTTCTTTTACGTACTAAAGTACGTTTTAAAACTACGTTTTAAAACTACGTTTTAAAACTACGTTTTAAAAATAGGTTTTCAATTTGTTTATTTTTTATATAGATTCTCTTCTTTTATATTTTGTGAATGTGAGAACGTTGTAGGCATAACCGATGTGTAGATCTGTCGATCAGTTTCTATCTTGCTAAGTAGGTACCTGGAACTTGTTGATAGGCCTACAGTGTCCTCTCATACCGATAAACACTGTAACTTGAAAAGATTGTAAATACCATTTACTTTTAAAAGAGTAACCGTGGAGTTTCTTGCCGGCTCTTCTTCATAGAAAACGACCAATTGGAACAGGGCACCTAGCTTCTGACGTTTCATAAGTGCCCTTGTAGGTTTATGTGAAATAAAAATATTTTGAATTTGAAAAGAATTAAAAAAATGCCGAAAAAAACACGTTTCTTGTGTGATCCTCCCCTTTAATTTTTAACTTAATTTTATTATTATTTGGTGCTATAGCGGCCACAGTAATACACACTCTGTAAAAATTTCAAGTGTCTACCTATTATGGTTCAAAAGATACAGCCCTGTGACAGACGGACGGACGGACAGCGGAGCCTCATTTATAGGGTACCGTTGGCACCCTTTCGGTACGGAACCCTAAAAATCACATTAATATCAATCATTCTATTTTGCGTACGAAGTTAACGAAGTATACTATTCACAGTAACACTATAATCGGTGTTTCGAGAAGTTTGCGACGACTCTCACGAACTATAACGACTTCCCTTGGAGTAAGGCACTTGTCCTACCGTCGATGAGGAAGCGACTATAGAAATGAGCGGCGGGCGGGACGCCGCGTGCCGTGAGCATGGACGAATGAGCGGCACCGGCCTGGCGATTCAGCATGGTGATTTTATCGAAGTATTACAGCTATTTGCGAAACGAAAATATACTTGTAAATGATTACCTACGTATTACGAGTACGTTACTTATCACAAGTTTTAAGTTTTTGTAACGAATAAGTTTTTGTACCTACCTATGCAGTTACTGTTTTGTGTTTTGACTATCTCGTTGGTCTAGCGGTTGCAAGCGCTACTACTGAACATGACGTCCTGGGTTGGATTCCCGGGTCTGGCAAAGTGTTATTGGGTTTTTCTATCGGGAATTTCTCAGTAGCAGCCCGGAGTCTGGATTTGTGCCCGGTTGATGGCAATAGGCTCACCCCCTATTACATGGGACTTTAACATAACTGGCGAAATGTAGGTGTACCTACTACAGGTACACCTCTGCCCAACCATTCGGGGAAACAAGGCGTAATGTTATGTAATGCTATGCAGTTACATCATTAACGTATTATAATAGAATAGAATATATTTAATTGCTTTAAAACATGGTACATTAAGGTCTTATAATATAGTTTTGATCTTACATGTTTCGCCATGGACTGGCATACAAATATTTAAACATGTTAAATAAAATAAAAACATTTTATAAGTACAACACATTTTTTTTCACATGTCTAATAGCATTGGTTATTAGGGTTTCGCATCTATTTGAACACTTAACAATAATAAATAGGTACTTAAAGTAATATAATTAATACTCATTATCTTATCTTATATTTATCTGTATCTGTATTTATATTACTAACACAAATAAACTTCCTTTCATACTTTATTCAGGCTTAGGACTAACTGCATGGAAAATATAACTATTTACTTACAAAATAACGTGTTTACAGTTTGACTCGAAACTGGCTATTCGGCTACACGCCCCGTAGCCAGTTATTGTAACTAGTGACGTGAAATAACGCCCATAACTAACCGGTGGTGTGATAACGCTCTTATTGGCTAACTCTACTCGCTTCTCGTGGGACAGGTGCCTAAGGTTGCGAATTCGCCAACTTTCGCAGGGCGAGTTTGTTTTTATGAATATCATGTGAGGTGTATATTTTAAGTGCTTCTTTAACTTCGCGTACCTACGGTAACTGTTGTGTTAAGTTACATTTAATTAGTCTTGATGTAGGAGTAAAGATAACGAATTCTGATGTTTTTTTTATTATACTGAGCCGTCGACAGTTTTGTCGAATGATAAAATATTTTCAAAGCTAGAATGTTATGTACCATGATTAGTGTCATTTACGAATGAATCAAGATAACTCTGACCATATACTGTGGCGGCATCTATATCGTCACATGTGAACTAAACATCACACTAACTTCACTCAAAATCCTGCATCACGTAAACAGGGTTCATCGCACCACTAGCATATATACAACGTCCCGACACCAGACACAACTCCCGTCTGGTCAGAGGATCTTCCCTTTTCTATGGAGGATGAGTGAAGTTTACACCCTGTTCCTCATGCCTGTATAGTATAGATGGTTTGGGCTTTAAAGTTCCAAATTTTTAAAACGTCATGGTGATTTAAGACCACTCCCCACTACGTTTTTCTTATTATTGGAAAATCTATGGTTTCTTAGATAGTAGGTACAGTCAAGTGCACATCAACGGTAACACTTGTAATACGAAACTCACCTTTAGGCCGTTTACCCACCGCACCGTGAACGGCACGTAAACTAGAACGAAATGACGACGCCATGTCAAAGTAGCGACATGACATTTAGTACGGCCACGTAATATCGTTTATCGTTGTTAGAATTAAGAATTCTCTATTTTCACCAGAGCAGAGCTCTTTTGACCAGGTACTTATTTTTAAAAGAGTAACCGTAGAGTTTCTTGCCGGCTCTTCTCCATACGAAACGACCAATTGCAACCGTGCACCTAGCTTCTGGCGTTTCGTAAGTGCATAAAAGTTTATGTGAAATAAAGTAAATTGATTTTGATCCGTAACGGATTTCCACAATACTTGTTTGAAAAGTCACAAATCTTATTACACTCCAAGCCACCATGCAATACAACCAATTTAACAACCCAAGAAAACACAAACGAAAACATTGTAGTTAACAATATTTTTCTTGAACAAACATGTTGCAAACAGCTGTTAAGCCAGCAATATCCGTGATATAATCCTGCTAATTTACGACGCACAGTCGTTTGCTGCAACAACAATAACGTGAAATGCCTCGCCATTTGACAGTATAATACTGGTAACGTTTGGATTAGTGCAGTAATCGTGACGCAGTGGGCTGTGAACTAGAATGTTCTAGCATTGTTGTTGACTGATTCTGTCTGCGGGAAGTGGATGGTATTCGTGTATTACGTCGTGAGATGACGTTTTGGGAGGATGATCGTAAGTATGTATTGAGTGTGGAAATCGGTTGTCATGGTATCGCCGTTTGGGTACGTGATGTGGAGGAATGAATGAGGAAAATGTTGTCAAGAAAGTTGTTTGACTATGAATGTGGATGGCTCTACGAGAACAGGAATACCTACTAAAGAAACGATGGATGGACTGTGTGGAAGATGATATGGCTTGACAGCGGGTGACTATCGAAATGACGACTAAGTATGTTATAGAGAAGTATGGAAGAATGGGTTAAGCTGCGCCGACCACAAAAATAATGGAATAAACAGAATTGACCGTTTTCATCATAGTACCTTTTTTTACTTTTGAGCTCCAGGACCAATTCGATCACAGCAGACTTTTTTTTATCTTGGGCGAGTCTTAGCCCCAGAATCTGCCAAGGGTAGGTAGGTACTGTGTTTTCAGTGGCAGCTATTAGTTCTACCAGCGTGCTTGACAAGACATGCAACACAAGTGAAGTGTCTCATAATTAGAGGAACTACAACCAGCACTCCAGGTAGGAGACACAAGAAATAATGTAAATATACAACCTAAAAGTACAAAGCAGGTTTCAAGATTAAGTATCTGGTTAGGCAGACTACAAGAAAAACCACAACGGGGAGTACCATTTACTGCTAGGAAGCCCTTTTATGCATTAACATGAAAACATCAAATCTTCTTTTCGTGTAGTTAGTGATTAACCTGGTGTCAGAGCTTTAAAGCCGTCCATAGGCCTCTGACTTGGCTTCACATGCCATCGAGAAATATCTCTTAGGTATGCCGGTTTCCTCACGATATTTTCCTTCACCGTTTTTGAAGCAAGTGATAATTATGCAATTCGCACATGAATCCGAAAAGTCAGAGGTGCGTGCCTTGGGTTCGAACTCGAGACCTATGACTTGGCCAGTCCGACGGTCACACCACTAGGCGATCACTGCCTGCAGTTACATGAAAATATCAAATTGAAACTCCGAATTGATATTAATATAACAGTGACAATTTACCCAAGTAACAACTGACAATCGAAACCAACAGCTTTAAAATACTTAATAAAAAATAACTCGATTATGATTGTAAATGTAATGCTTGGTCCCTAGCATCAGGTCGGATGACACAAATAGCTAACTCCACGTTCACTAAACCTAAGTTTTCACGGTGAGATGGTTACAGAATAAATAGCACTGCTGATTAGCTTCACACACGCTTTGTCAGTGACTGCACGACTACATCTCACGAAACGATCGTCCGTTTTAAATTTAGTCGCAGCTGTCCTGTCACTCTGTGTAAGGCAGTTTTACACTGGCTGGTGAAACATGTGGCTGAGTTAGTTTGCGCTATAAATATGCCCGTGTCAATGTTTGCACTTTTATTTTTTATATGAGTAAGTTTTCTAAGAAGAACTTTAGTATATAAAGTGATAATTTCAAACGCGTTCTTTTTCGAACGAAGAACTAAGTAAACTGGTAGAAATCGTCACGTAACGAAAAAGCGTTAAATCTGAAAAATTCAGTTTCAAGTGTCAAAACTTTTTGTTTTTGTTTTCTTAAAACTTTAGACTGTACTAGATGGCTCTGTATTGATACATAATATACAACGAAAGGAGCTTCGTTCCGACTGGGTATCCCACGACACCTCCCAATTTTTTTTCCGGCCTGCTTCCACGGCCAATAACTAAACACGATTAGCGCTACATAAAGCATTGTTCTGTTTCTGTCAATCGTTTAAAGATGAAAGAGGCAGAATTATGTTTTAAATATGCGCTTTATGTATTAGGTAATTTGTGGTGCAACTGGGCCTTACTTAACGAGGTCCTAAGG
Organism: Xanthia togata; assembly: GCA_963853775.1. Lineage (NCBI taxonomy): Eukaryota > Metazoa > Arthropoda > Insecta > Lepidoptera > Noctuidae > Xanthia > Xanthia togata. The sequence continues at coordinate 8,910,633 of OY970811.1, forward strand.
GCCTATTCAGTTTCGACATACGAGGGCGGGATGATAAGTAACTAGCCTAATAAGAAAACACTTAACTTTCCGTGATAAAATTAATTTTATTTTTCGACATAGTCTCCGTGAACCTGTACGCACTTATTCTATCTTCGTTCTAAAGCAGTAATGCCTTCCATAAAATGATTTCTTTCGAGGCCTGCAAAATACTCCTCTACAGCGGCTATGACTTCATCATTTGTGGCAAATTTCTGTCCGCCCAAAAAAATTTTGAGCTTAGGGAAAAAGTGGAAGTCTGATGGCGCTAGATCAGGCGAATAAGGTGGGTGGGGCAGCAAATCATACTTCAATTCGTTGAATTTTGCCATATCTTTAACACATGTGTGAACCCTAGCGTTGTCTTGGTGGAAGATGATTTTTTTTTTCGCCAAACCTGGTCGTTTTTGCTGAATACATTGATGAAGCTTATCTAGAAGATTAGCGTAGTATTCTCCATTAATTGTTTGACCTTTAGGAAGCTAATCTATCATCAAGATCCCATCTGCATCCCAAAAGACGGAAGCCACCACTTTTCCAGCCGACTTTACAGCCATGGCTTTTTTTGGAGTCGGGCATCCCGATTGAGTCCACTGTTTTGATTGAATTTTTGATACTGGCGAGTAATGATGAACCCATGTTTCATCTGTTGTTACAAATCGACGTAAAAAATCGGCCTTATTACTCTGAAAACGGTCCAGACATTCTTTTGAGTTTTGCACCCGAATCCTTTTTTGGTTAAACAGGTGGCTAGAGATACGAATTAAAAAATGACATATATATATTTTAAATTTTTATATTTTAAATAGCAGAGGCTAGTTACTTATCATCCCGCCCTCGTATATAGCGATCGCTATAAGACCGAATAAGGTCGCAGTCTTAATGACGTTCCTAGACGGTCAAAATTACTTGACAAGCATGAAAAATCCCGTGCTTGTGAAACAAGTCGCGTGCGTCTAGCGCCTTCTGGTTAGTCACTTTGGACCAGTATCGTTATCGAGCGCAACAGCGATATAGCGGTGATATCGCAAAATATCAATATTGAATAGGCCTTAACATACAAAGCTGACATGTACAGTCCACAAAAGGGAACCAACCAAGAAATTGAAAATAATGTTTAACTACCTTAACAATTGAATATACCTATAGTCTTGCCATAAATATTGTCACGTTTTTTTAAATTTTTATTGCAAATAATATTTATTACTTTTACAGTGTGCTAGTTTAATACATAAATATAAAACAATTTAAAATATAAAAAGCTTATTCGAAGTGGTCTTCATTGGCTGCAATACAGTCCTTTAAACGTTGAGGCCAGTTATCAATAGAAGCACGCACTCTTTCCATGGGAAAATTCTTCACTGTCAATCGTTTGGATTGTTTTAGGGACTCCAAATTATCATGGCGTTTAGAGCAAGCCGTGCTCTCTAAAACTGACCATAAATCATAATCCAGCGGATTAAGATCGGGACTAGACGACGGCCAGTCTTCAGCTCTGATGAAGTCCGAAACGTTCACTTCCAACCAAGACTGCGTGGACCGAGCTTTATGACCCGGCGCCGAGTCTTGTTGGAAGGACCGTACTTATATAATGAATATGGTGTTGTTAAGGGGCTTAACTACCTTCTCAAGAATGGTATCTTGATACAGTTGTGCCGATGTTTTGATACCTTTTTCACAAAAATATGGCTCTGTCACTCCTTCATAGCTAACACCCCACCAAACAATCACTGAAGTTGGATAATGCCCACGTTGCACTCTGTCGACTAATTGGGAAGCTTCCTTAGAGGTTTGAGCATAAATACGGTCATTTTGTTTGTTAAAATGTTGCTCAATTGTAAAGATTTTCTCATCCGTAAACAAAAAAATTCTGTGACCTCCCTTTGCGTACCGCTTCAGTAGTTGTTTCGATTTTACCACCCGATTCTTTTTTAAATTATCAGTTAAAAAATGACCAGTGCGTTTTTTATGGGCTGTAAGTCCTAAGTCATCTTTTAAAATACGCGACATGGTACTGGGTGCTATCTTCATCTCCCGAGATAAAATCTTTTGCGAACAGGATTTCTTCGAATTCTTTCCCTTACTGCTTTGACCACCTTTTTCGTACGAACACTACGTGGACGGCCAGATCTTTTTCTGTCACAAATAGAGGAGGTCTCATTGTACCTATTAATAGCCCGGTACAAAAATATTTGACTAATACCAAGCTTATGGAGAGTTTTAAAAATTGCATTTGGCTCCATACCAACTTTGTGTAATGCAATCATAGCGATTCGGTTATCTTTATCACCCCACTCCATTTTAATATTGCAAAATATTGTACAATGTATTGGCGCCAAAATTAGAAAACACAATGAACAATCGTATAAAAATGACAGATTCCCAATTCAAATGTAATATCTTTCTTATTTTTAATTGTAACAGTATTTATGGCCAGACTAAGTAAGTAGTTTTGCTGTGATATTTTTATTTTAAGTCTTCAGTGTATGTAAGTCTAATTTTATTATGCATAAACCCTCTTCTTTAAACAACCTGTAACATAAAGAATTTCTAAGCAGCAAACACGTCTGAGTTTGTTTTAATTGGCTTGTAAATGTGAAAGACTTGAGCACACCACTCGCGTTTACTCGGAATAGCTTTCAAAATAAATAGTAATCTGTGTGACTGTGTTAAAAGTTCCTAAGTTTGTATTTACAAACTTAGGAACTTTTAACACAGTCAAACTGCTAAACTAGACTGCTAACTGGTTAAACTGCTTTCTCGACGATTTTCTATGGGACATAAATATGTCCCATAGAAAATCGTCGAGAAAGCAGTTTAACCCCACCAAAAGATTCACCATTCAAGACACAGTGGCGACGTCATTAAAAGATGCCCACCCATAGATAAATGTTACCAGTCTGTCCACTATTCCATTGCCTACTCTAGGATACATATCCGGTACGGCTTACAAATCCTTCCTTGTACTAAAGGAACGTCTTCCCTACCCTTACCATGCCCCCCGGTCTACTCCTTGATATGCAATCACAGTGTATATCAAGGAGTAGTGAACATTTTTGGGTTCATTCAAGTAATCGAGTCTGGTCCAACCACGCGGGGGTCGGTGCATTTCATTCATTAGTTCATTCATTGCTATAGTTGGATTGTGGACTCAACATTTAGTAGGTGGTATCGGCACTACAGCGGCTATAATATTTTGTATACTCGGTATCAATGTAAAATGAAAAGGAAATGAATAGTTAAGAAAATTGACTACCAACTTAACTTGTTTGCATATTATATACACATACATATCTCGACTGGAAATACCTACAAAAAAAAAGGTGCATACCTACAACTCTTAATGTCTCATAAAATGGTTGCCATTGCTAGGGTTGTGTCAATCAAGGAATTTACGATAAAACGCACAGGCATGATTCAAACACACACAAGCATGTTTTTAACATCCATTTGACAGCAAAATACTACGAAACTCGTCGCTTAAGATGGCTGATACGGTACTTACCTACAACTGTCACTACGTCACGACAAAATGTTGAATGAAAGAAACAACTTAAATATTGTTGTCTCTTTTATCAAATACGATTACTTTATTAGAAAGCTCAGACAAAACGAGAGTAGCGGTGGCCCAGTGGTGGCGGCCCCGATTTACGAACAGTAAGTCGTGGGTTCGAAAACAGATAGGCGCATTACTTTGTGTAATTTATTTCATCACCACTGCTCTCAAAACGGTGAAGAAAAACATCGTGAGGAAACCGGCATGTCCTAGAACCAAAAATTCTAAGACATGTGACATCTACCAATCCGCACTGGGCACGCGTGGTGGATTATAGCCCACTCCCTCTCATTGAGAGGAGGCCGTGTCCCTGCAGTGGGAACGTTATAGGCTGATGATGATGAGACAAAACGATATTTCACATTCTGAATCGTATTTCACTCATATTTGTTTATGCAAATGTATGTTTAGAATAACGCGGCGCCTCCATGTTTTTTCTAGCTCAATCACAACTGTCATAATTTGACAGTTGTATCTATAACACGGAAAATTGACTTGGGGTGTCAAATAGCTTAACAATTTTTTTTTCTAACTGTACCTAAAAGTCATAAATCAATTTAATTAATCATCCTGTTAGGATGAACTAAGAATTTTTTATTTTATTTAGGTTAACTGTTAACGGGCTTAAAAACACACTGCACGTCCTTACGGCCTCAGAGAAGTGCAACAGTTTTCATTCAAAATAAGAATCTCCTATTCGAAACTTTAAAACCGATGAAAGCAAAAGCAATGCCTAAGGAAGTAACCCATTGCAGCATTGTTCGAAACACAAGTACACCAGATAGTTCCCTCCATTGCTGACCCCCCCCCCCCCCCCGTCCTTAATGGAACCACTCTCATTCCTCTTTATGATCCCCCGTAACGTGGAAAGTTTGCACGGGAGACGGTAACTGATACCGTAGCGGACTGGCTTCAAGTAAGACAATAACAGATGTACCGATAGCTCAGCTACAGTGCTGACATCTACAACTTACGGAAGAATTTTACAACTTGAGAACGGTTTAAAAATATTTACCCTCCCTGAAGTTTTGGATAAATTGTTTTTGTGTTTGTCTTCTTTAACAGCTTTGATAAAAGTAGTGGAGTCTGGCAAAATGTTTGTGAGTAAAACTTAGAACTTTGTTTAACTTTAATATTGCTTTGGTGTTCTGCTTTCACGGGTTAGTGCCTAAATGAAACCTTCGTAGTTACATAATGCCCGATTCTGTTTATCCATAAGTAGTCTATGGTCTGTTATAAAGATATTTTAGTTTGACAGCACTAAGATGGCACTGAGTTATTAATTTAGTGGAAAAGGGAATTTTGCTATATTGAATTTGACCTTTTTCACCTAAAGTTTTTCTTGTAAAATAAGAAACCTGACTATTTTTAATGACGATTAAAAAGATATGGCATAAAATTAGTTGTCATGAACTAAAATTCACACCAACATCTCGACTAAGCAAAAACAGTACAGTATCTTCTTTTTCTTTTCTTTTGCTTATATCTCGAAAATTGCGACCCTTTATACAATGTGGAGCAGGACGCTTGACATTTCTCAAAACCACATAGTGTCATGTTCTTTACCCGTATACAAAAAATCAATCAAATCCAATGAATACTTTAGCCACAGGAAATTATTTTTCATTTTCTTATTTTTCAACATGATGTAGATCTGAGTCCGTAATAATAGGTAAACATTGTAAGGTCAAGAACCTGTGCAAAACGTACGATTCTATACTCTACGTCTCATTATGCTTGACCTTGCTTCACTCTGACGCGCCCCGCCCAGTCCCACAAAATAATACTACAACTAGAAAGAAAAAGAAATATTACTTACGCAAATTATGCATTAGTGGTGCATAGACAATTGCGAGTGTGTGTGTGAGCGGAATTTTTTCGGCAGTCTCGGGACTCGGTCACAGTCAGTGCATAGCGGCGCCCTTTGAGGAGCGCACACGGCTACTTTTTTATCACGAGACGAGCCGCGCGCGCATTGTTGTGATTTTGTGAAAAAAAAATAGTTGTTATTTGTGATTAAAGACGATTTAGTGTGACTTATTGTTTAGTGTTAGTTTAATATTAGTTAGTTAATTAGGTATCGATGTCGCTTGTGCATAATGAACAACGGTGGAAACCTTGAAAATTTATAAATTTGACTATTGATGTAAATTCTGATTGTGATGTGATATTATGTGATTAATTATTCAATCAGTGATCTTTTAATTAACAACGCGCAACTTAGTGAGTATAAGCCGCTAAGTTGTTGTTCTCCGACTAAACTACCTACCCACGTCCACCTACGCCCCGCACCGAAGCGCAGGCGCCGCCCCCCGCCGCGACCCGCATCGGGCCGCGCAACAGGTTAGTGACTTTTCGTAGATAAAGCGTGTTTACTTTTTATGCAGTTGATTCTGCTATTTATTTTGTTTGAAAATTGCAATTTTTCAATTTTCCATTAACTACTAATCTTCGTCTTTTAAAATGTTTCTATGGACTAGTACTGTGCTTGTTTTAATGTAATGTCGTAAGTCCAGATCCACATTGTATTTTAGTTGTATCAAAATTATTTTTAAATTTAGAGACTTTTTTTTTCAGAACTCATAACCAAAAGTAAGGAATTTTAGTGATAGTTAGTTTAGTTCGGTGTGCAAGAGAATCGGCGCCAGCATCTGCTTTATAGTTAGTTACTAGCGGTTTATTGTTCGGTTTGGCGATGTTTTTGTCATTTTTTACATCGAGATCTTTTTATGGAATCGTGTTTTCGTCAAACATAGTACCTACTTAAAATTATTCAAATTCAAAAGTCATTTATTCAAACTAGGCTGAGAAATCAGCACTTTCCGAACGTCAAAATTACCTACATAAGACAGTCTCCCAAAAGCGCCCACCACTTCCTAGTGCTTTAGCTGGGAAGAAGAAGTGGCGCAACAAACTCCCCAGCTGCACAGCGTTCTGAATAGTTAGAAAAACTTGATTCTATACAAAAGTACTTATGCAAAATAATTTACATTACGCAACATAAAACATTAAATTATAGTAGATTATGCACCGAGGGGCTAAAGTTGTGTCTTATGTCACGGGCGTCATATTGAATCTCGAGCGCAATGAAGGATTCGGGATTTAACTCCCGAACGCAGCGAGGGAGTTAAGAGTTTAACTCACGAGCGAAGCGAGGGAGTTAATACAAGAATCCTGAATGCAGCGAGGGATTCAAGCTAGCCCAAGGCAAAGACACCTTTAGCCCAGAGGAGGATACTCTACTTTTTACACCTACTGTGAGAAAATAATAGCCATTGTACGAAAAATAAAGTATTTATCAAATAAACAAACAGTAAGAATAACATATTTAAAACTAGTTAGTTAAATGCACTTACATATTAATTGAAGTTAATGGTTACATTTGAGACATTAGTCCAGTTGTGCAAAGATAACGTTAAGTTTTTATTTGGTACGTTTATAGATGTTGATTTGGAATTTATTTGAGTATTGCTCGTCAATGCTTCAGAATCTTGTATTTGAAAAAAAAAAAGATTTTATTTTTTATTTTTATAACTTTTTCTGTTTAAAATCGAGAATATCATTTTTTTAATAACTTTTTCTGTTTAAAATCGAGAATATCATCCACGCGTAGTAAGGGTATCGAGAATAGCTTTCCTCTTTCTGGCACCAAAGGGTGTTTGTTAGTACTATACTGCCAATTTTGCTGAGCATGTGAGATTCCAAATTCAAATCACATTATGAAATCCAGTACAACATTATCTTTCTTGCATCTAGCTTCTTTGCTCTGCAGAGTATGGAACAGCTCCAACTCCATCCTGAAGACCATAGCGGGGAGGTACGATTCCCCTTTGTTAGGTGATGTGGTTCAAAGATGCCTTTTGAACAACAGACTAGTTTCCAAATAAGTACATAAGTTTACTAACATAGATATAAATTATCCTTTTTGTTTACTAACCCATATGGATGTTGCTTATCCGAAATAAAGATTATTTTATTTATTTTTATTTATTATTGTCCGGCTGTGCCCCCGGCCACTAATGACTCACTTTAGGTTAAGGTTGCTTGACATATAATTTGACATTTTCGAGCAGGTGGTGTGAAAAATTATTTTCTATATTATGTCACCTAGCATACGCCAATATACCAACAAAAAAGTATAAAGAACTAAATACCCGAATGAATGCCAGGCATAAAAGGCGTGTCCGTTTACATATTAAGGCTATTAAAGCTGTAACTCGGAAATCACAAATGATAAACTAGGACCATCGAAGTAAAAATAAATAAACAGTTAATTACTAATAACAGCAACAAAAACCTTGGTCAGCAAGACGACCAAAATACTCAATCCTCAACTTTACATCAAATTATAACATATATTTATATCAAAATTAATGCTGCAATTTTCGACATAACGGAAGATTATGCTAAGAGACTCATAAAAATATATTATTAATATATTTTTTTCATAAAATAAAGTCTGCTGTGGTCACCTCCCTATTATTTCCGTTTTTTCGGCAACAATTTGGTAAAAAAAAATGACAGTACAAAAATTACCAAAATGTCCCATTTTTACCGCCGTGATTAGACGACTACCAGACAAATTCCTAAAGTTTTTAACATAAAATAAAATGATAGGAATCTAGACATATTCTTTCTTAAAATTTGAATGTAAAAAATTATTGAATCGGCTCAATTTTCGCGGAAAAAAAAGGTTTTTCCTCGAAAACTTTAAGATTTTTTTTTAAGAAAGATTATGTCTATATTGAATACTAAACGTCGATTTCGTCAATTTTATTACGATATAGTCGGTCGGATCTGCAGCTGACGTGACGGCAATAATTTCTTCAAATACCTATTCTTCAAATTCCTCGCAGGTCCTGTTCCCTCTTAATCCCAGTTCTATCTGGGCCATTCTGGGGTCGGGTCTTCTTGTGCAGCAGTGGAGTTAGGTTCTGCGCTTTCATCAACCTCTCGATACTCAACCAGCAAGAAGCGAGGGTCTTCCTAACAAACGCTTGTGAAGCCAGGCGGCTCGTAGGGATATCTCTATGTGAAAATGATTCCATGACTGCAAGTGATAGCAGTGATAGCCTAGTGGTGTGACCGTCTGACTGCCAAGTTATAGGTCTCAAGTTCGAACCCAAGGCACGCACCTCTGACTTTTCGAATTCATGTGCGTATTGTATAATTATCACTTGCTTCATTAACGGTGAAGGAAAACATCGTGAGGAAACCGGCATGCCTGAGAGATATTTCTCGACGGCATGTGAAGCCAAGTCAGAGGCCCATGGGCCACTAAACAAAAAAAAAAACCATGACTGAATTAAATACTAAGTACTATTTACATACTATTTATTTTATCATTTAATCCGTCAAAACGACACGACCACATACCGTGCCATTTAAAAATTGAAAAATTCAACATAAAAATGTTACATACACAATTTTTTCAAACGTGCGACATAACCACATCCTCAAAGATTTATGACACCACGACTATATTAAACTTCCTTGGTAAGATTTTTATTATATTTTTAAAGCTCAGCATCACTATATTAACGTAAACACGAATTTATTACAACGACTAGGAAGCTGGAGGCGCACGTAGAACAACGGGACGGCTCATAATTAAAAAAATCATGTACATACGTGGGAAAGGTTTTATTACACAAAAGTTGTGAGCAAATGAAGAGTACGGTGAATTAGGACGCACGCGGGGTCAGGGCTTTTTAGGGTTGCCAAGTAAAATTTGAGTTGGTTGGTCTCATTTTACGGATTCTTTTTTGGATTAAAAACAAACACGTGTTTGTCTGTTGATGTTTGAAAGTTAAATTGGAAAATCAATAAGACGTAAATTAGCGCGAGATACATTATAATATAATGTTTTATAAGCAGGTTCAAAGAGAAAGACAGCCAAAAAAAAAAAAAATGTAAAACTACATCTCAAAAACAGTAAATAGGTAGGTATTTTAGACAAGATCTTAGAATTCAGGTTAAAAACAATCATATCAATATATTTTAACACTAAGGGGTTTATTTATAAACGTTATTTATTTATATTCGGTTAAAGTTGACGTTCTAACGTCAAAAATGTATTGTTAAAGTCGCAAATCATTACTTAACTGAGGCAACGTTTATAAATAAACCCCATAACTACAACTGGACACCAAGCCCTTGGCAGTATTTTTAAAATGTCGTTTCGTTCTTGGACAGAAAAATAGTTAACAGAATTATTAAAGCTGTGCGAGCGAACGGAATTCTGACGAGTTTCTAATGAACTGTCTCCTATTAGCGAGGAATTTTCACGTTCTCACGAAATATGAGAGCTTGCCACACTAAAAAATAATAACCGCAGGGCGAACTGACGTAATCTAAGTAGGGAAGTCCGTTATGTAAGTCCGTGCTGGAAGATTATTATTTTCAGTATTTCTGGAGGTGTTCTGAAAAATGTTGTGGCAATTTTGAAAAAGGAATATAATATTTTGACTTGCAAAATATTATATTCCGTTTCACGTAGTGCTTGTTTTTTAAGTGTTAAATTGTTTTTGATTGCTTTTTCGTCTGTATCTCTGTTTAGTCACACGTACGAAAAATTTCTGCGATCGATTTACCTGCCCTTAAATAGTATAACATTTGAAGTACGTATTACTGGCGTGAATAGATTTAAACTGATTTATGATAGCAAATTATTCATACCACTGCAGCAACATGACTTGTTTATCTAAAATATTAAAAACTGGGATAGCAGCCGCACCATAAAAGCCTGCATTCAAAATACAAATAGCCTGTACCAACATAGACAACGGCTGACGCCATCAAAATCATGCAATCTGTTTGTGCGAACTTTTTAAAATTCCAATTGGAACGCAGCAATCACTAGGAAGTGACACATCAAAGTGACGCGAAATAAAGCGTCCCATTCGAAATACGAATTTCGCGCCAAAACACTGCACTGGCCACTGACGAACAACATTTTTCATGTTCTTGCAATGAATTTATAGTGTTCCATGTTTTAAATTTGCGGTTTTTAGACTATGTTTATGTTTATATTGATTGATTTATTTATGCTGTCGTTCGCAGACGATATAAATATGGATGTCGAAACTGAAAATCAGTGCCTGGACTAACAACTAACGTTTAAAACAATAGTGGCAGATTATTTTAACGCCAGTTATCATTCCTTTCGCGTAGTCGCGGCAGTGACTATATTTTAACACACGGTCATCATAACTATAATAACATCCAAACGTCTTACATGTAATTATTATTAATCAATTCAATCGATTAAACAAATAAATCGACTCCATAACTGAACCGTGCAGTCGATCAATAGGCAAAGCGGCCGAACAATACAAGAACTAATCGGAACTTTTAGTTAGTTTGGTAAACTGAGATCTACCGGCGCTTCGGGCAACTTTTGATTAGCCAAGAGATGCCCAATGGTCTTCGGTGATCTGTGAATGTTCTTACTTTTGTTTATTTGTGTTTACCGTGCGTTAAGTAAACGAGATTTCCGCAACTCAATTACACTTAGTTGTTATGGTTTAATCGGGCCAAACCAATCAATTCGATTTTGGAGGCGATCTATCGATGTTTACGATAACTATATTTTCTAATGAGTATCAATGCCAACCGTAATAATTGGCTTAAAGTTGTAAATTGTGGTTATTACCTAGGGACATAAAAATATTGGAAGTGTCTTAAAATTAAACCTAAAGTAAGAAATGATTTCGCGTTCTTATTTTTTGCAAGGCAAATAATGTTAAATAATATTATCAATAATATAAACAGATATAGCCTAGGTTTATTCCACATCAAACAAACAGTTTTCTGGACGGGTGGCGCGCGTGAGTCAATGCCGATTGAACGGAAGTTGCCATTTTAAATATTATATTTATTTATTTTATTACTTTTAAGAAGGCTTACAGACTAATTACAAATAATAGGTAACAACAAAACATTATCAGGTAGCTAATAACAAGCCTCCACAGATATATAACAAATCGATTATTTAAAGCAGAACAATCAGCAATTAAACAAATAAAGTACAGACGCCAGCACATCAAGCCACTCCAATCCCCCAAACCTTCCTAATCAGCATTGATCCTTATTCCTAGTGTTAAAGTTGAAAATCCATTAAAGAAATCTGGCAGGCTGCAGCAACTCGACGTGCTAGTCTGCACATTGTATACATAAGTAAGTAGGTTAGGTTAGTTTTATGTAAACATTTAGAATTAATTATTGTATATTAATTTTATTTCTTATATCTTGTTTACATCTCATTGTAGGTATGCTGCACCGGTCGACGTCATCACGTCAACGCCGGCTGTCGCTGTCGCTGGCTCTGTCTCGCATAGGGTCGCAGCATTATGCTGAGCGTTGACCGTTAATTTTGCTTGGATGTGACGCATATTTTCCCTCAACTATTTCTCTTTTGTTTGGTGTTCTTTCTTTGCGTCATGTTTACTGCAAATAAACGTAAGTATTTTCTTTCTTTCTTTTTCTTTAAATCAATTATATTTTGACTACTATTCTACTACAATATAATCGTTAACCCGTAAATGCAGGGTGTCCGGAACGACGAATTAATGACGGGGTCTCGCAGACCCGAGCTACTCGTAATCTCCAATCAGACGCTGCTTACTGTACCGAATTAAATGGTGCTCCAATTCTCGGATCATCGCCTTTGTGACCGGTCACCAACTAGGAGCTTTCATCTCTCTATTTTCAGCTTTCTGTCTCGCATAGGGTCCCAGCGTTATGCTGAGCGATGGCCATTTTGCGTGGATGTTACGCATATTTTCCCCCAAATTGGTATTTTCGTGTTTATTTTTTTTCTTTGCCTGCGTTATATGTACCGCCAATAAACGTATTTTCTTTCTTTTCTTTTTTTTCATTTCATTGGAGTTCGTGACGTCGTTGTTATAGTTTATTAATTTGTTGGTCGAAAAAAGGAAAATAACATTTAAAAGGGGACATTTTATGTCAATAGAGTGTGAGGGAATATGGAAAACACTAATTAAGATATAATGTGTTGCTTAATATGGGGTATAGGACCTATTTTCTTGTTTAGTAGGTCAAAGATACTAAGTCTAGGGAGATATTGATTTTAGCACTACGTTGCCATAGCAACACGCAAGGATGCCATATAATTTTGTCCTGTAGCCGCTTGGTTCGGGAATACGCACTATTGGGAACCGCAATTGTAGATTTTTCTTCCACACATTCGTTACAAAAAATATACAAAATTAATACATACTGATATTCGTGTAACATACAAACGGGATCCCTTCTTTTTGCATAATGTTCTCTTTCCTAATATACTTTGGCATAACAGTTTTGGCATAATTTGTTTTACCATAATAATACTTTGCCATATTTTTTTTAGCTTGTTTATGTTGGCATAATCATCTTGAAGGCTAATTTGTTTCGGCATAAATTTAACTCACATAATGTTACTAGGCATAATGACTATAAGCATACTAGTAGTTAGGCATACCATTACCAAATTAGTATTCCCTTTATTATTTGTAAAGTGGAAGCTGCGGTTGTGAGCGTTAAACACATCTGCGACGATAAACTCGCGTGGGACCGCCGGAGCCCCGCAGCGCCGGCGCCGGAGCCGTGACAGAAACCATGCCTGCTGCATGTTGCATGATGCATGCTTGCTTACATGCTTGCTTGCATGCTGCATGAATGCAGCATGCTTGCTTGCATGCATGGTGTATGCTAACATTTTAGAAGTCATAATTATGCTTCTTTGTTATGCTTATAAAAAGTATGTTTTAATATCATTATGCGTGAATGAATTTATGCTTTAAAATGTTATGCTTAATCATTGTTATGATTAGAGAAGTTATGCTTTAAAAAAATATGCGTAAACTGTTAGGCGTAAAGAATATTATGCGAAGATTTAAATAGGAGAAACAAAAGTAAGCCAAATTATATTAGGGCTTAAAATTATATGCAAATGGATAGGGAAGAACCATACAAACAAACAAGATTAATTTATTTTAATTCCGTGCCCGTAACTAGAAAAGTTCGATTAGGCGAACGCAATTTATTTGTTAAAACTTCATACGAAACGCCCCACAAAAAGAGATAAATCAAAAACGAAATGTAATAATAAAAATAGCATATTGGTCAAGGGGCCAGTGTGTTATTAACGAAACATTTCAAGTTATTATTGCAGTAAATAAATAATTTCACTACTGCCATTTGTCACGTCAGCCAACGTGTTTACTGTTACTGTTGCTGTACAGGAAACCACGTACGAAATAACAGTCTAAGTATTACGTTTCGCCCTTAGGGATTTTGGTTATTACGGGATATTACAGATAGCAATATAGTTACAACGTCCCGATGGTCAATCGAACCCAACTATTATTGCGAAGATTTTCGCTCAAGCGGAATTGTCGCATCCAATGGGTTAGGTCGTTGGTCGTACATCAAAGCGATGATTCTGGTGTTCAAGAACGCGAAATCCCAGTTAAATCGTAGTAAGAGCCAATATGTGTCGGTCTTCATTGAAATCCTGAAGCTCGAAGGTTTATTGGCAATTGGCGATAGGTCGGGGTCCTAGAGACCGTTTGGTGATCGCTGGTTGTAAAAATCTTTATTGCGTAGATATAAACTACGGCAGCGTAGGGTTAAGTGTGATTAGGGTATGCTGCGTGTTGCGAAATCGACACCTTCGGATGAGGGGTTATTGCCGTTTTGAATTCAGAACGCGTTGAATGACTTATATGATTAAGTAATTTGATCTTGCAGCAAAACATTGAGGTCCTTAAGTTCTGAGTTGAGCTACACGAGTACTGAACAATGCTTGCACTGACTGGACAGGTCCACTGAAATCTGTGTGGTTTTTTCCTCAAAAGACCATTTTAGATACAAATCAACGTTGGTGCGCTTAAAAATAGTGTAATATTTTTTATAAGTACACGATATTTACATTTGGATGGAAAGTTGAATGAAACGAACGTTACCTGAGTCAACAAGGCCCTCCTGCACAACTGAATCCTGTTCCCAGTATTTCCACGTCCCCCTTTTCATCGTCCTGCTGTCATTTCAACAACAGGCGTTTGTAGATTAACGTCAGATGCAGAACATCGGAGTCTCCCCTTTGTTTTGCACTTGCAGATATATTTCCAAGAATACTATAGGTATCGGGGGTTTTAGCGGTCATTGCCCTTTCCCTAATATCGCTCTGTAGAGACCCAAAAAATAAACTGTATGGTGTTTCGTTATTGGAACATGTTGAAGACCACGATAGATGTTTATATTGATTCGACGTTAATGGACTTTATTCCAGTTTTTGAAATAATAAAATGGTCAAATATGTAGGTGGGTCAATGACCTCTGTTGTCATGGCGACGTCTATACAACTAGTATCTTGGAAACCGTATCAGAATGTCTTCTATTAAATCTTATGTGGGAAGGATGTCAAGATAAAAAAATAAAATAGAATCTAGATTTGCATAAAGATTACAATTAAAATACGGATAGTCACCGTTATTGTTGTTATGTACACAATGCTATTGTTGTATGCACTTTATTACAAAACTTATATTTCACAATAAGTACTAAGTTTCGTTATCTATGTACTTAAACAAAATGACTTAGACCCAGTGCAGGGACCCAAATCAACTAAAACATAAGATACTCGTACTCATTGAATGTGTTACAGAGATTGTGTGCTAATTATGAATAAAAGTAAACAATACTCCCCGTTTAAATCCGCAGGTTGAACATCAGCTGTTCGTGATAGGTTACCGGTAACGGAGGGTAACCAAAAACTGTGTTTTATTTTGTAAATTTGCAGGAAAACAATAATCTTGAGTGTTTATGCAGTTACTTGATATTTAGATATATTATTACACCTTAATTACACTTATAAATAAATTTAAAACTAATTTTAAAACACGGGCTAAAGTTTAGAAACGTGCTGTTTCGTTGTTGGGTTGGGGGGGGAGAAGGTGTGGGGGGAGGGGGGGGAGGGTGTTTGCCATCCCCCGCCGGAAACGTATAGTTTTTTTTAAATATATTTTTTTGTATACTAGTCTTGTCATAGAAAATGTGTATTCTGAAGGTTCTGGGGGTTTCAGGAGAGAGGGAGAGGGAAAATGTGGATGGGAGATGTAGTCCCGCATCATTTTCCATACTGGAAATTATTTTGTTTGTATGATTTTGTACTGTGTACTGAGTCGGAATCCGGGTGTGCTCCCGCCAAAAGCTATCGGTCACCCCTGAGTGTCGCTACAACACATTCGACCTTCGCATCGCTATGGAGGTCGCCGGCTCGCTTCGCTCGCCACCTCTGGCGCTTCGCTCTGGCTCTGGCTCCCGCCTTTATAAAAACACTCTAGGGGTAGAGACCAAAAGACTACGTGGGGTCGGGGTGCCCCGTGTCGGTTCTGAGGCTAAGTTCTGTCTACGTAGTAAGTAAAATAAAATCTTAACCTACACTATATTTCCTTTGTTATGTTTTCTTTTTCCAAATTTGGATTCACATTATTTGTAAATAATAATGTGTTATGTATTTTAAAAAAAATCAGTCGTGTTCCTACACTAACATAACCTAAAAGTTAGGATTTTTGTAAGTTTTTTTATTTTATAAAACGGCGTCTCCGGCAAGAAAAGTATGTTGCATTAGGTATCAAAAAAACCCCCTAGAACCCCCTAATATCCTCACTTTTCGTCCAGCGAGGCAGCACGTATCTAAACCCAACCCGGCTGTTTTCTATGAAGACGTAATTTACTACTGTAATTTATTTGTACTGTGCTTAAGCTGTTATGATTGGTTATGGCCATCGTTAGGCATGACATGAGATTATGTGTAAATTCAAAGAAAACAAAAATTAATAATCTAATACAAAAACTATTATTTTCTCTACACAAGTTATGTACTTAATGCAAATTTTGTCAGTAGTGCACGAACAAGGAGGAAACGGAACTTTGTGAGAGACTGGTACCTGAAGTAGGTTTATATAAAAACCTGTATTATAGGTCACCTGGGCCCTCCCGCGGCCAGATACCTGTGATTTGGATACAATACATAATAACAATTCAAAATAAGTACTTCTTTTTTAAATGAAAAGAAACATAAATTGACACATTTTTAAGACTGTGGTGCTGGTGCTGTTTAAAAGAAGAGAGAACTCCAATACGAAGGTGGATCGACGATGTTAAGGCAACAGCCAGGCCAATGTGGAAGAGGAAAACCCATGACCGGGAACTGTGGAAGAATTAGGGGGAAGGCTATGCTAAAGCAAAACATTCTTCTGAAATCGACAATGTCTGAATAAACATACTATAGGTATTTAAATACTCATGGTTGAGAGGAAAGGTAATGCTCTTTTACTCGATAACTGAATTGTGAAACAGTTTTTAAATCACGAATGCTAGGCGGAAGTGAGTTCCACAACCTTACTGCATGGACAGAGAAGGAATAGGAATAGTAGCTTGTTTTATGAGGATGAGATTTAAGGAGGGTTCTAAGGTGTGGTCTACATGTTGCGTCGCTAGGGCGAGCGTAAGAAAAACGCTCACGCAGGTAGAAAGGATAAGACGGGTTGTGTAAGACGTTGAAGAGGAGACATAAGATCCTCGAGTGTTCCTGCGAAGGCGGATTGGAAGCCACTTGAGTTCCTTGCGAAGATGGGAAACATGGTCATACTTTCTAAGTCCGAAAACAAAGCTTGCAAGCGCTCAAGCTTGTTTAATAGCTCCTCAGTAGCATCCAGGTAGCAGGAGTCGGCATAATCTATTTAATAATCGGCTGAATAAGTGTTTGTACCAAAGACATTTTAGTCTTCAACGAATGAAACGAGAAATGTACCTTTCGACTGACCTCATTGACCTGAGCACGCCACGAAAGATTGTAGTCAATAATGACCCCCAAATCTTTGGTGGTTTCTGTATAGTCAATGTGAACACCATCGAGACATAAAGGCATCAAAGATGCAACATCAACCGCATTGCGAATGAATCTGCTGCCTATGATCATAGCCTGGAATTTAGTTGGATTAATTTGCAAACCAAATGACTTAGCCCAAACACTGATTCAAGCCAGGTCATGGTTCATAGCAGAAATTGTAGAACCCGTTGTTGTTGAACAAAGTAGAGGAGAAAGAACGCTACCCCCAGTGAGCATATTGTAATGATTAATAGTTTTATTAGCAGACCATATGCATCAATGTAAGTATAACAGAATGGAGGACAAAATATGTTAAAAGATTAAACAAGGCAAACAGAAACCATTTCACTGTCACCATAATTTCCAAAATGGCTGTTTTAAAACAAAAATCGTTGAAAACACAACTAAATCCCAGTACGACATGTTTGCTAAATATCGTTCCCGTGTCGGTGTCTCGTAAATCTCTATATATACTAACGGATAATGTTGTTTGTCCGAGTTTATGTCTGACTTCATTTACTGGTAGGAATGGGGTTGGATGGTTGGTTATACCTTACTAGCGCGTAAGGATTTAAAGGAAAATTACTCATTTTAGTTTAGTTTTTAGGTTTTTAGTGATTTGATGGCTCAGTGTTTAAGGCCTCGTCTCTCATGCACATGCAAAGCTTCAAATCCGCACAAGTACACCGATGAATACAGATGGTTCATTCCGCATTTTAGGTATGAAGCTACAAGTACGGCGGGCTCCGTCTTGTCGGGCCAATTCAGTGAACGTAACGTAGTCAGAAGATTGAAGAGTTACGCGATAGAAGAGCAACTTCTAGGTAACTAACATAACTGTAGGTGATTAGCGCTGTGCGATCTGAATTGCACTTTATTGTGTCGTAGCAAGAGTTGCCTTTTATTTAAACGATTTTGCGGAGTGAACCATCTGTAATTAGTGTTGCACAAAATCGACCAAGACCAACAGACCGGCTTATTACCTATAGCAAGCCCAAGACTAAGCCTGCAAGACTCTTGCGTCTCGCAGTTAAGTCAAACTGAGATTTGGGCGTTATTACGTTTGGACGTTCCCCAGTATCAAAACCGTATCATCATAACACTAAAAGGAATTATACTGTAATTAGGAATAGTAGGAATTGTTCTGTATTGATTATTATATTTAGACTATTTAATATGTAGCGTAAAAATTTACGCACACTGTAACGAAATCTGCTAATCTCAACACACACACACACACTTCCTTATTTTGGCCGCATTTACATTCGACCAAAATGTAATATTACTCTCCTGACATAACAAACATTCATAAAATTTGACCTTCGCATTTTAGCCGTATTAGGTAGGCTCTGCCTATAATCTTCTATTATTGGTTGATCAACATTTTCCATTGTTGATCGAAGATTACAGTAAAAGCACATTAAACGCGCTTCCTTCCTTCCTTAAAAAAATGCACCCAATTCCTATGTTCGCGGCTATAGATTTCTTTATTCGCCAATCTAATCGGTACATACATATTAATAAAAAGGATTGCAATAGGTATCCAACCCAATATTCTTTGTAAGCGCGTCGTCAAATGGACACAACTTTGGCTAAAGTATGTTGTTAAATGATATCGCCACTGTATTGGTTCGGCCTTTGACATAAGCCGCCTTCACCGCGGTCGGTGTTTTTGAGAATGTAAACAAACAGAATGAAAGCAACCTTATTACTCAATACATAAAGTTTATTCTTGAATGCTGCCACATAATAGACATTCCATCCTTTGGTAAGAGCCGCTTTGCATGTTTTATTGTTTCATCTTTCCATTCGTTACAATAATTGTAGTACTCGTACTAAGATAATGAATAATCAATATGGCACCATTTTTTTTTATATATTTGTTTTTATTTTGTCACCTAGGAATTTATCTCCTATAATCCCATATAAATTAGCATTCCATATTCACGGTTTCTATATTCGCGGCATATTTACGGAACCTATTATGTATACCCCGCGAATAAAGAGCTTTTACTCTACTGGCTAAATTTGAATTGGAGAAAGAGAGACAGCAAGCATTATTTATATGCGTTTGTTTCGTGTTGTACTAGTAACTATGTTGTATTTTCTGCGATCGATGAGTCACGGAACACGCAATATTGCTTAAAATATTAAGTTTGAAATTTTGAATATCAATTATTTTATTCCTAAATCAGCAGATTTTTTTTAAGTGCTTTGCTGGTTTGTGTGAATGTGGATAAATTGCAGTGTTTACCTAATTTACAGTGAAAATGCGGATACATATTAGGTGCTTAAAAATCCCTTCAAATAGTTTTCGTCCGTCACAAGCCACAGTATATATTAAAAAATTACACGTCTGATAAATTATAGTGTACTTATTAAAAATATCATTAAGTTTTTAGATGTTTGAGGTGGTAATTAAGTCTAACTGAAGACAAATGTTCTTAGAAGTATCAAGTCGAGATGAAGATGAAAAGTATGTACCTAAGTGATAATTATTTTAACCGCTAGTTATTTGTGAAGAGTTAAGGATAGCCACTAAACGTGGACAGAGATAATTATAGGTACCTGTCTAAAGTTAGTAATTACGCGTAGGTATTAAAGTGCGTATTTAAAAAAAAAATGTCATGTTAATTTAATTAATTTGGTGGTTCACTAGGCCTATGTCAATTTTAGCTCAAAATGTACCTACTCTGTTACGTTGTTCTAAGATCTTAACTAACGTGTATAATAAATAGCAATAGGCTATAGATAATTGCAAGACTTGCAAGACTCTTGCTGCAAGACCAAGACTGAGAGCGCAATACCAAGACCAAGACCAGGTGTATTGACGCAAGACCAAGACTGGTCTAAGTCTCGTCTTGGTCTTGCATTTGGGCCACACTATCTGTAATCATTTGTGACAAGTAGGTACACACAGCTACACATCAAGCTATACATTTCCAATTTATGCTGATCTCGTACTGTATAGGATTTTCGTACAATGCTAGGTCAGCTTACACTGGAAATGTATAGCTTCATGTGTAGCCATGTGTACCAATAATGTGACATTTTCGATTCATTTTATTCACTTTTCGAAATCACTCAGAAATCAAACTATTCAAAACCTATATTTATTCCTCACCTATCAAGCAATAATCTATAAACTGTATTCCCATCAAGCTAAAACGTTTCATCAATTTTCAATTCGTAAAACCAATACGGTCCACTACAACGTTCTACACTACATCATATCATTGTTTTCCCAAACCATCCCATAAAAACAATAGGGTTTTTAGTTCCAACAGCCTTTTATCTCGAATTGTTTCAGGGTCCCTTTTATACCCCCACATTGTGACGTCGAATGTTGGTCTACCATCTCGCTCTAATGTTTCATGAATAAAGGGGATGACGCAATTGTTTGGGAATTGATCAGTGTATGTATGCCTACTTTGAAGTTTACACTTCAAAGTAGGCATACATCTGAAGCTGTTATAAACCTCCGACTATTCGCTGCGACTTGATTCATTCTCCGCGATTAGAATTGAGCATGTTCAACTCACGAGCGTCAAAATTCGCGTGTAGAAATCGCTGTACGTCACTGTCTGTCAGCGAGTATTCGCTGGGTGTGACCAAGGCTATAAATATCCAAATATGTAAAAGCCTTACAAAATGTGGGTAGTCTCTTAAATAAGAGAAGAGTATAAAGAAGAGAACGCTCGGTTTTGTAAGTTATTGGGTTGCGAAGATCAGAATGCCAATTCACAAACCTACCTGCTTAAAATATGATAAAACTCAAGCCGTAATCTTGGCTCAGAGACAATCAATGTCAAAAACTTGTCAAAATGTTCAAGTTCCACTCTTCGTTAATCCTATAATTATTTAAATTATTTATTTAAAATATGCAATATGTGGAATTGGTATAGATGAAATAAAAGTAATGCATACATTACATCAATTATATAATAATTATTCAAGCATAACAGAATAATTACACAGTTTACACAACGAAATGATGTAGCAATATAACATTATTACATTAATACATTATAGCATCAATCAATAATAATAATCTCTAGTATTTTGCGAATCAATTTAAAATAAAACATACCTGACAGCAGAATTGTCTTGCCGAGTCCGAAGTTGCATCATGGCAGCATGGAATTATTAAGTTCTATACATGGAATTACATCCTATAGTAAATGAGCATTCTCTATTTTCACCCGAGCAGAGTTCGTCGACCAGGCACCTACTGGCTTTTAATGTATGTTATATAAACCATTTTGAAACAGATTGAGACTGAAAATAGTAAAAGTGCATCTCACATGATGGTAAGCGATGATCAGACCGAAGATGGAAGCGAGCTTCACCCGGAATCCTCAACAACAGAGGAACTGGCTATCTTACCTCTAACTGCCGAAACACAACAATTCTGTTAACGTTGTTGTTATGGCGACAGACATAGATAAGATGGTGGTAGCGGACTTAGAACAAGCCCTACCACCAACCAAACCAAAAGTGAAAAAACGATTGAAAAAAAAATACGGAAAATGCATCTCAGAATACTGAAAACTTTAAAATGGTGGTATACTTACAGCAGAAGAATATCTGTGACAGATATAGTAAAAAATATAAATAGCTACTGAAACTTGAGCTAGACATTCTTGAGCGAAAACCGTGAATCACCAAGCGTAGGATAGTATGGCTGGGTGAAGCAACGATTTTCGCGGGGTTGCTGGTAGCAACTGAATGAGCGTCCGAGAATTAAGTGAAATAGTGTTAGAATGAAGAGGTCTCACTCCAGCAGTGGGGTGCATGAAATAAGAACCCAACATAGTAATGGATTTAGTATCAGAAGCCAGCATTTTCGATGATCATCAAGAGAAGACCGTCAGATATCTTTAGCAAGGCAGTGTTTGGTTATAACTTTAGCTATGTTTGCAAAAAGCAAAAAGTGATTAAAAAATCTAAAACACCCGACTGCTTCTATAGATTATAATGCTTGTTTTTCTTTTTTCAGTTACTGATTTTTTGCAGTCGGGTTATTTTAGTTTTTTTAATTACTTTTTTATTTTCTTTTTTTTTGTTTTTTATTTAAACATAATTTGTATTTATTTTTGTAATGATCTTTTAAAACCTTTCATTTTGATACCGCACTAGATAGGTTAGGAAGATGTTTTTTTATAAACATACATTTTGGCGCCAAAAATCCACCGTTATGTTTTTTTTTAGTTTTGACTATGTGGTACTCCCCCAGTGATACTTCCGCAATAAAGACGAATCAAACGACGTATCAATTATCACAATCGGTTCAGCCATTTAGTAGTTACGAGGGAACAAAGAGAAGGACATACATACACACATAGGACATACAGGTCAAACACATTATATCGCTTCGCCGCAATCCGGTAAAAAGAAAATAGGCTGACCCCATACTTATTACAAGGGACTTAAATGTAACTAGCGAAATGTGGGTGTACATACTATAGGTACTGCCTAACCCTTCGGGGATTACACGCGTGGTGTTATATTGTAATCAAAGGAATAGGCGTCCGCAATGTCGCCAATAGTTAGTGGTATACAACACTGTAGTTTACTTGTATTTGAGCTTGAAACGAATCCAAGTTTCGAGTCAACAACAATAATAACTTGTAACAATGTAAGTATGGAGCAGATCTGAAGTTGTGGTCACATTTGGGTCAGACAACTATACTTAGGAGGAAATTGTGTGCCTAGTCCATGCTTGTTTTCCTGAATTTCAAAGTTGACACTAAAATGCTTTGGAAATTGTTACTTTATTTATTTATTTATTAACACTTCAAGCACATAAATGTACAGAGGCGGACTTAATGCCACAGGCATTTTCTATCAGTCAACCTTTGGGTGATGCAGAGACAAACAGTGGTAGGTGCAATAGCGAGAATTGAGGAAAAATTTTTTATTTAAATATAAAGATATACAATATACCTATTAAAAAGTATAAATATATTAAATACACCTAATTATATATAAATATAAGCACAAATAAGACAAACAATGGGAAAACATTATCGTTGTGATGATACTGCCAGCTTCAGGCGAATGTGCTCGCGAACTTTAATTTTAAAAGATAGTCGGTTTTTCGCCATCCTGATTTCCTAGGGGAGAGCATTCCACAGAGAGATAGACTAAATGAAGAAGGAAGAGTGAATGAAGTCTGTGCGGTGAGTGGGACATTGAAGAAGACGATTGTGAGATGAACGTAGATTTCTATTGTGGTTGGCGCAAATGTACTGAAAGTGGGGGGCCAAATAACTAGGGGAAGAGGGAGAGTCAAGAAATGAAAACAAGGTGGTCAGCGCCCTACTTTGTGTCTATGTTTTTTTTTTCGTGTGGTTAATGACTAACCTGGTGTCAGAGTTTTTATGCCGTCCTTGGGCCTCTGACTTGGCTTCACATTTTCTTATTCTCTGGCATGCCCGTTTCCTCACGATGTTTTCCTTCAGCGTTTTTGAAGCAAGTGATAAAAAGTCAGAGATCAGCCTTGGGTTCAAACTCGAGACTTATAACTTGGCAGTCACACCACTACGCTATCACTGCTGTCTATGAAATGAGAAATTGTATGACGAATATGAATTTAATGGGGTAAATAACCAAAAAAAAAGTAACAAAATGGTAAAAAGGAACCCTTATGGTGCGACTCAGCCTGTCGATCCATCTGTCTGGCACAGCTGGATATCTCAAGAACTAATTCTATCAACTTGAAATTTGGAATAGTTTTTCCCAACTTTTTTCCAAATAAGAAAGTTTTTTTTTTGCTACATTGACTGAACGAGGGTCTTAAAAATTCGAAGTGGAGTTACTGGTGCATACGGTTACGTAAAATAACACATCCAACTTATTTATATGTGATGGTACGGAACCCTCGGTGCGCGAGTCCAACTAGCTATTGATCGGTTTATTTTTATTTTAAAAAACTCTTTGGACATTTCTGGAAAAGTCGGGAGTATTTTGGATCAAATAATGCTTTTGGTAAACCCACTGTAATACAGTATCAAATATGTAGTAAGAGGCGTGTTGAGTGTGTTACTCTCGGCCTCATTATTATTGTAATGTCAACAGTACACTCAAGGTAATAAATTATGCACAAATAAATAAATAAACCTGCTTAGAAGTATGGATATGGTAAAAATCTCCAGTTAATTATCATAAAATAAACAAGACCCAAAACATTATAAAAGCATTATTTTCTGTCATTTGTTTTTATTGTCTGTGAAAATAATAGGAAAATATTACAAATATTTTAATCAACAATCAGATTCACCTCAATAATACACAACAATATGTATCGTATTGAACCAATAAAACAGTTCCACACAGTTATGTTTAACACATAATTTATCGCTTTAACAAACACAGTCCTCTTTGACATTTAATTTAGAAGCATCACGGAAAAACCAACCCACAATACAATACACACATTACAATATCATTCCGGTTCAAATCAATGATTATAATAAATGTACGTCCAATCCCTGGGGTTTACCCCTTTACTCCATAATTTAGTACACCGAATTGAGATGTACTCTCCTTTCTACCTATAATAAAATGGCAGGAAGAAATATTAAAATGTCTGTGGAAAGGCCTGATTAAAACTGGTCATATTTTTGGGGTATGTAAGTTACTTTCATTTTGGGAGATAACCGATTGATCTGTAGGAAAAAGGATGTATGGATAAAGGTATCAATGATAAAGTAATCATGGGATAGTAAGGTGTTTTAAGTTATTTATTTATTAAAACTTTATGCACAAGAAAAAAAAATACTGTACAAAGGCGGAATTAAGTTCTGAGGCATTTTCTACCAGACAACCTTAGGGTGATGCAGAGACAAAACATGGCAGGTGCAACAAGGGATTGACAACACGAAAATAACTATAAAATACAAGAATAAATATAAACATATATTAACAGACATACATATAAACAGAATTAACATTGCCGGTTGGTTGGTTTAGTAAAGGAGAAATAACAATCGGTAGAGGAGAAAACGAATCCTGCAAATCAGCGTTGTTTCTGACAACTTCTTACGTATATGCTCATTTGCCTTCACTAAAAAAGACAACCGACTGGTTGCCGTCCTGATGTTCAGAGGTAGCGCATTCCAAAGAAAGACCGAGATAAAGAAAGAACAGTGAATGAAACCAGAGTGGTGAGGTAAGGACATCGTAGAAGACGATTGTTGGTGGAACGAAGATTTTTACTATGGGCAGAGCATAAGTATTGAATATGGTAGTCTAAATAAACTAGATCAAAAATAAAACTAGTCAGAAAGATTCGTATCGGTACTGATTGCCCAGTGTGTGACGGACATGGCGATAATAAAAGAAATATAGGTACTCGAAAGACCTTTAATGTATATACAGTCAGGGGAATAACTTAACATAAACATAACATCACGCCTTGTCTCCCCGATGGGTTGGACAGAGGTGTACCTATAGTAGGTACACCCACATTTCGCCAGTTCTGTTTAAGTCCCATGTAATAGGGGGCGAGCCTATTGCCATCAACCGGGCACAAATCCAGACTCCGGGCTGCTACTGAGAAATTCCAGATTGAAAAGAAAACTTTGCCCTACACTAGGAATTTCTCCTGTATTGTGGGTGCGTTTACAAACATTTAAATTCACATACACAAACAGCCAGACCCGGAACAACTAATTGTAGGTCATACGACACTCAGCGCAGCAGTCAATCGCTTAACCACTGCGCCAACCGTGATTATGAAATGCAATAATTAATATCGTAACACCGATTTAGATGTAAAAAAGTATTTGGAAACGGTTACAACATGGTTGGCGCAGTAGATAAGCGATTGGCTGCTGCGCTGTGTGTCGCGGGTTCGATTCCCGCACAGAACAAAATATTTGTATAACCTACAATTAGTTGTTCCGGGTCTGGCTTTTTGTGTATGTGAATTTAAATGTTTGTAAACGCACCCACAATACAGGAGAAATTCCTAGTGTGGGGCAAAGTTTTCTTGAAAAAAAAAAAAAAACACCAAATTCAGTGTTATAATTGCAATTCATTATTAATATTCTATTTCACTAGTTAGCAATATCACATATTTCTATACAGTAATATTGCCAAATTAATCAAAACAAGTAAATATTTGACAGCTATTTGTGACATTACCAACTTTTAGACTTCTATTGATTTATTAATTAAGAGCAAATGTTTCATCCTGCCCAGTACAGTACCAAAACAGTACTAAAAGCTTTCAAGCAAATCAAGATCAAATTAACCGAAGATCTATGGGGAATGTCAATCAAAGTTTGTACCTCCATTATTGAGACTATGGCACCGTACTTAGCGTACTTAATATTTAATTTGTGTGTGGATCAAGGAGTCTTCCCTGATCTATACCAAATAATAAGGTACTGAAATTTAGTAAGGTACTCGTAATACTTACCACTTTTCAAATCCGGGGACAGTAAAGACACCAATAATTATAGACCCGTCTCCGTGTTGCCGGAGGTGTTTGAAATGGTAATGCTTAATCAAATGCTCAATCATTTTAACACCAATAAAATCATAAATGATCAACAGTATGGTTTCACCAAGGGACGCTGTACGACTGACGCCGGTGTCACCTTGTTAAAACAAATATTTACGGCGTGGGAAGAGGCCCGAGACGTCATAGGGTTTTTTAGTGACCTCTCCAAGGCATTTGACTACGTCGACCACGAAACCTTAATCTTGAAACTTGAGCATTACGGACTTGGAAAACTTGCGCTCAGTTTAGTAAAATCTTATTTCAATGATAGACAACAGCAAGTTCAAATAAATGGTGTCAATTCACTCGGTTTAAAAGTAAAAATTGGTGTACCACAAGGATCAATATAGGGTTCTTTCCTCTTTTTCGTATATATTAATGATCTACCTCATTTGTTAAAAACTCAACCACAAATGGTATTATTTGCTGACGATACTTCCTTAATTTTTAAAATTAATAGACGTGCATCAAATCTTGACGACGTAAATAACGCCCTACAGCAGGTCCAAAATTGGTTCACTGCAAATAATTTAGTATTAAATGGGAAAAAAACTATAACTATAGATGATTTTCTATACCAAATGTCAAAAGTAGTAATTGTGAGATAGTTATTGAATCAAGAGAAACTAGAATTCGTCGATAGAACTGTTTTCCTGGGGATCACGCTCGACTCAAGGCTTCAATGGGGTCTTTATTTAACATCCCTTTCAGGAAGGCTAAGTTCAGCAGCATATGCTGTGAACAAATCCGTAAATTTACTGATGTAGATACCGCGAGGCTAGTCTATTTTAGTTACTTTCATAGTATTATATCATATGGTATTCTACTATTGTGACGGGCTGCAGACATCGAGTCTATTTTAATTCAAAGAGAAAAAAAAAGAGCCATCAGAGCCATATGTGGCCTCTGCAGGCGCGACTCTCTAAGGGAAACATGTGATACACCATGACGGTACCTTGTCAATATATCTATGAAAACATTATTTACGTAAGGAAAAATCTACATCTTTTTAGTAAAAGAGGTCCAAAACACAATTATATCACTAGGAATAGGGACCAATTAGTTCAACCGGGTTTCAGGCTGGCTAAAGTAGACTCATCTTTCATGTGGTACTGTTTAAAATGTTACAATAAAATACCTCCCGACATACATACTTCAACTGAATGAAACTAAATTTACATCTTATATTAAACGCACACTATAAAGCCAAGCATATTATAAGTTGGGGGATAACATCGCTGATAACGCTGGTCCTGCTCCACAAGGGCGCATAAAGTAATTGAATTGATTAGCATTTGAAAATACCGTTGGAGCTGCTGAAGATTTTAAAAACTATCTTTGCATTGTATAAATTCAATCTCTAATCATTGAATAATAGCATAGCACATGTGTGAGTACCTACTATGTACCGACTTTAAAGCTACCATTTAGGTACTGGGTATGTCTTTCATTGACTTGAATGTGCCCTGGCAGTTGAGAGTATGTCATGCTCACGCTAATGTCTCGCTGACGGTGGCGCAAGTTTTGTATCATTTAGTTCCCTTCAAAATGGTTGAGCTGAATGGTGCTAATCCATGCGTCATGTTCGTGAACGGGCGCCGTCAGTAGGGACTGGTCATCTCTTAGCTGCCACGGCGATTTTAATTTAATTTAATGTTTGTATTGTTTTATTTTTATTTCTAACGGACGCTTTTATTGTTTTGCATCGTTCTTGCATGTATATTTTGTAACTATATTTTGATTTAAAAGAGTGTCCGTGGAGTTTCTTGCCCGTTCTTCTCTATAGGTACCTACTACGCTTTGGAATGGGCAACTAGCTTCATATTTCTGACCGACCCCTTGACAATTCCAAAGTGCCTGTCATTGGTTTATTTGAAATAAATGGTTTGAGTTTGAGTTTTTTATAGTAACGCTCTTAATTTACCATGTTATATCCATTTCATCCAACTGTCAGAGAATGACAGTATTGATTTGAATATACGAACAATTAATGTTGGTAGTCAATTAGCCTAAACAATTCAAGGGTTTATTTAAAAACGTTGCTTTAAGTTAAGTTATGATAAGCGACTGTTTAACCATACATTTTTGACGTTTGAAAGTCACCTAACTTTAAGCAATCTTTATAAATAAACCCTTAATTTCCCTAACTTTAAAACAAACTGTATTATAAGTTACAAATGTATCATAAAAGGAATGGGATAGGTTGTTTTTTTCCTTTACTAATCTATTAACAGTTTCTAACACAAAAGACTAAGTAAAATGTATTTATTCTTCATCATTCAAGGCCTAATCTTAAATACCACAGATCACGGAGACGTCTCGGCGGTCGCTGGCTGAGGCAGCATTATCAATACTTTACCATGGACATAATATACAAACAATAAGCCCATGCACTTTACATACAAATCTAGCGTGTCAGTGGACTTCAGTCGTTACAGTGTGTTATAACTTGACGCGTGACGCGATTGTTAGCACTGTATTTTTCAGTCATGTGATTGATAATACTGTTCTCTCAGTCGCCATTTTGAACCCTAATTTAGTATTGAAACTAAGACTGCAAAATTCAGTGCTACCAATCGCATCACGCGTCAAGCTATAATGAGCGCACTGTACTCGCGCTACGACACAACAACTTATTGTTTGAATGAAATTATTAAATTATCAATTTTTTTTTATTTTTTTTTATATAAATATGAATTTTGGGTTTTGTATATAAATAATTAAATCAAAGCACTCAATTTGTAGGTCGCACTACAAATTGGCATCCACAGGCACGTTTTCTGACCTATTGTGTTTACGTTTTCATCATATTATACTTTTTAAACTGACTGTAGATGCTGTCAGCGCGACCATTCCATCAATCAACTCAGCCTATCGGAGTCCTGCTGCACTTAGGCTTCTCCCTTTTGGAAGGGGCGACAAGAATCATTTTTTTTTTTTTGTAAATGTTCACTTTCACAATTGCCTTTTTGTGCCTAATTTAAATAAATTATTTGACATTGACTTTGACTTTGGCTTTGACTCCCAGGCTGCGCCACAACATTATGTCCTCCACCTTCCTCATCCTGTCTGTCCCAGCCGCCTTTTTAAGGTCATCGGCCCATTTAGCTGGGGGTGTCCCACACAACGCTTGCCAATACGCGGACTCCACTCCAGGACTCGTCAGCTCCACCGGCTATCGGTCCTTCGACAAACAAGGCCAGCCCACTACAACTTCGGCTTGCGTGCAGCACTTCAGTCTGCAAGGTAAGGTGTCGGTAACTCCGATTCTTTTCCGTTTTTTTTTTTATATTTCATTAGATTTTATATGGCCATTCCATACTCTGTGTTAAATACTTAACTTAAAGTCGTCATTGGACGCATAAATTATTCGTTAAGAAGCCCCTTTCACAGACGATTTGAAGGACGGGAATAATTAAAAATTAAAACTATGAAAAGAGGATTCATTTCAGTTCGTATTTTGTTATAATCTGCCTGTAAAGTGCTTTCATCAACAGTAATGGTAAAGGGAACTTTATCATTTATTAAATAATTTTTGCTGATTTCAAAAGATTTTATTTCGTTTGTGAGTTGGAAATGTTAGTAAATCATTTATTTCTATGGTATTTATTTTATTTTCATTCGTTCAATTTATTTTTTTAATAGTTACGCCAACAGCATTATAATATTGTACATTTAATATTAAAAGTTAACATGTATGTGCTCTTATATATGCATATACCAATTACAGGTGTACTCGATATTCACATACAACAAAGCAACCTTAAATTACATAAAACTACAATTTTGAACAAAATAAATTCATAAACAAAAAAGCAGCGGTGACTTAGGACTAAAATAGAACAAAAAACAAACTTACGCAAATATCATTAATTAAAAAATAACTAACTATAACATTGGCCATTTAAATGACTACGCAAGAGGGTATTGAATTGCGGCAGGGAACCAAAGAATACATCCAAATCAGGTCATTTAGTGTTGAGTTCGTTGACTTGAATACACATCCTAGATATTGGCGAATGTCTCCCAATGTTATTTCTACAGGTGGGGTTCTAAAAGTCTGGATATTGGCCGTCTGGGAATAAGGGACTGACAACATGACACGTTCAAGCAATAGGGATGATGATTAAAAAAAAATGTTTTGTCCGTAATGTAGATTATGAAAAAATAACATACACGTATTTTTTCTTTTTTTACTTTATCAAAAGATTACGGCGATACATTGAGTTATAATGTGCCATGACGTCACTTGTATGTAGATTTTATACATACTTGTGACGTATCGACCCCCACTCCCCAACTTTAATGCGTTGTATCTAAGTATTTTTTTATTAATATGATAAAGCAAAAAATAGAATTTCTTTTTTTTGACCCAGGCATCATCCCTATTGGTTGCATTCTATGTGAAAATTGACAATTTTATAAAGAAAAACTAAGTCATGGACGGGGCGACTCAATGCGAAAGAAAGCCAAACGTTGTTCGTATGGACATCTGAGGGATATTCCTGAGGACATGTTGTGAGCAATATGCCTTGTACACGCACGCTGGATATTCTCGAGACGCTGCAAATGTAGTGTACATGGCATTTCATGTTAAACTGGCAAACTCTAGATCTTCTTCTTCTTTTTTCGTGTGGTTAGAAGGTGTCAGAGTTTTAAAGCCGCCCATGGGCCTCTGACTTGGTTTCACATGCCATCGAGAAATATCTCTCGGTTTCCTCACGATGTTTTCCTTCACCGTTTTTTAAGCAAGTGTATACAATACGCACATGAATCCGAAACGTCAGAGGTGCGTGCCTTGGGTTCGAACTCGAGACCTATGACTTGGCAGTCCGACGGTCACACTACTAGGCTATCACTGCTAGATGAGAACGCACCAAAGCATTGTAGAGGATAATTTTAGTTTTGCCCCAAATGACTAAATTTCTATTGATGACATTTCTTAGATATGAGAGGTGAATTTTAGTTTTTGCTCTATAACAACGCCTAGGTCACGAATTTCAGAAACATCCTTCAAGGTTGTGGGAAAGTTAAAATTATGATATTATTTACTTCTGAAATACACATACATACATGAACTCTAGCCTTCTTCCTGTGGGGGTAGGCAAAAACCACAGAACGCCACCTGCTACGATCCTTACATACTCCTATTGCCTCGTTTACGTTCATATATCTGGTCATACACGCACGCCGGTTGCGAGTACTACGCACCTGACCTTTCTGAAGGACATCACCAATAAGGTCACTATAATTATGTCCTTGTTTCCACTCACACCTGCCCTGCTCCTTTTTTTAGTTGCGTTTCATCCATCCTCTCAACATGACCAAACTATCTAACCATATTCTTTTCAATTTTTTGTCACTACGTCCTGAAAGCCGTGGTGAACCTCTTGGTAACACGACTTACGAGTTGAAGGTCGTGAGTTTGAACTCAGGCAGGCGATTTGCTTTTTGTGAATATTTTCATCACCACTGCTCTTAAAATGGTGAAGGAAAACATCGTGAGGAAACCGGCATGTCCTAGAACCAAAAAACCGAAGACATGTGACATCTACCAACCCGCATTGGACCCGCGTGGTGGATTATGACCCACTGATAGGGATCACAGCGGATGGAGGAGGCTTGTGTCCCAGCAATAGGGGGTTTGTGTCCCAGCAATAGGGGGTTTGTGTCCCAGCAATAGAAGGCAGAGGCTGATTATGCCATTCAAATGACCGCTGTGAATTCCTTACCTGAGTTCTACAATACCCTGAAAGACATGAATCAAGATATATTTTGCCAATTAATAATGTTGACGGCTTGACCTTTCCCGTCCGTGGCCCGTCGTGTCTGATGGGCAGTTGATGTAAATATTAATGATATCATGAAATTATTATGAACTACCCGGTTCCCGGTTTATAGGTTATTCTGTTGATTATGTAAGTAGTTGTATTAAGGCAGTAATTAATTGAAAAGGTATTGTGTTATGTAAGTTAGTACATACAATTTAATTTTAACTCTTTATTAGTGGGGTTTTGTGGACATGATAATTACTCAGACTTGTTACAGTAATAATGGCAATTATGTCATTTAAATAGGTTTTTATTTGAATTAGGTATTTTATTTATCTTATAAATAGGTATATGTAAATGAAGATCATTAAAACCTTCATTTGAGTTTCCCGCTTATAAATTCCATGCATTTAGGATATTTTTTTCTTTAAACTCCATATTATCTGTGGTATAAACATTCTGGATTGACTATGAAACGTTAGTATTAAAAACCGGCCAAGTGCGAATTGGACTCGCGCACGAAGGGTTCCGTACCATTATCTATAAAAACGGCAAAAAAAAACATGTCTGTTGTATGGGAGCCCCCCTTTTTTTTTTTTTTTTTTTTGGGTGGGAAATCATCAAATGACGTCTCCCGCTCTGGGTGGAGCGGGAGGGCGTGTCAGACTTTTACTGACTAAAACCCACCCGTGTTCCTTCTCTTGCCTGTGCAATGCCAGGGGGCCACGGTATCCCTTTCGGACTTTCCCGCAACCCCGGCAGGCAATGGTCTCATCGGACCCCTTCACTCGCTGACACTCTTTGAGGCGCGCGTGGAACACAACGCGCCGTCGACCCGGGCCTGGTCCTTACCGGACGGCGAGCTACCCATTGCTCACCGTCCGCAAGCCCGCGCCTACGGTGGCCGGGAATCCGCGATCGATTCCCGACGCCCGGGGCGTCTCCTCCTGCGGCGGCTAGGGGCGTGAGGGCGCGAAATTTGCCTCTCCCTCACGCGCTCCGCCTCCTCCTTCGCGAGCATTACTGCTTCGCAGAAGGAGGTGACGGCCTCCCATGCCCTCTCGCTCCGTACCATGGCCTGGACCAGGGCCGGACGCGAGAGATCCCCGCCACCGATCGCCTCCACGAGGACACGGCGGTGCTCTGCCCAAGCCGGGCATACCTCCACCGTATGCTCCACCGTGTCCTCCGGGCGATCCACGCAGTGATGACACCCGGGCGTTTCCTCCCGCCTTATCCGAAACAGGTACCTCCCGAAACAGCCGTGTCCGGTGAGGACCTGCGTCAGGCGGAAGGTGAGGACGCCGTGGCGCCTCTCCAGCCACTCCTCAAAGAGGGGACTTATCGCCGCAATAGTGGCGTGCCCATGGGAGCCCCCCTTAAATATTTATTTTATTCTGTTTTTAGTATTTTTTGTCATAGCGGCAACAGAAATATATCACCTGTAAAAATTTCAACTGCCTAACTATCACGGTTCATGAGATACAGCCTGGTGACAGACGGACGGACGGACAGCGAAGTCATTGTAA
The DNA here is from genome assembly GCA_963853775.1 of Xanthia togata. Lineage (NCBI taxonomy): Eukaryota > Metazoa > Arthropoda > Insecta > Lepidoptera > Noctuidae > Xanthia > Xanthia togata. Next base: position 8,944,915 of record OY970811.1, read on the forward strand.
TAGGGTCCCGTTTTTACCCTTTGGGTACGGAACCCTAAAAATGACTTATAAAACGCCGTTACTAAAAACTTAATAATCTACACTAGTAAGGAGTAAAGTGAAGAAATAGCTTTAAATGTTGTTTCTCTTGATTACAGGTATGTATTTAATCTGTAATTAGTTAGTTAACATTGTATTTAATAAAATAAATTCTCTTGATTACAGAGCAACGATTCAGCTGATTGTTTCATTATAAATAATAAATACTACACAAGAAATTACATACATTCTTTTCTATTTTTGTTAAGTACTTGTTGAACAGCCTACACGGTCGTCCGCCCATACCTAATAACATTGTTATTTGAAAATATTGTAAAAGCCATTTTTTTTTTATAGTAACCGTGTAGTTTCTTGCCGGCTCTTCTCCATAGGAAACGACTAATTGGAACCGTGCGCCTAGCTTCTGACGTTTCATAAATGCCCATGCAGGTTTTGTGAAATAAAATATTTTGATTTTGAGTAGGTAGTAAAAAATAAAGCATACGTCATTGTGGTTATCGTGGGGACCAGCAGTGGGCATAGTTATAATACTTATAATATACCTATCTCGGACTGCCTCGTTGGTCTAGTGGTCGCAAGCGCTACGGCTGATCAAGAGGTCCTGGGTTCGATTCCCAAGTCGGGCAAAGTATTATTGGGTTTTTCCACGGGTTTTTCCAACAGGAATTTCTCAGTAGTAGCCCGGAGTTTGGAATTGTGCCCGGTTGATGGCAATAGGCTCGCCCCCTATTACGTGGGACTTAAAACATAACTGGAGAAATGTGGGTGTAGGTACTACAGGTACACCTCTGCCCAGCCCTTCGGGGAAACAAGGCGTGATGTTATGTTATGTATACCTACCAATTAAAATCACTAATCCATTTAAAACAGTGGGTCCCTTTTACGACCAGGGACCCCTTTGATTTCGTTGTTGTTAGCAGATACCTTATGGTCTAAGAAAGATAAATCTAAAATATCAAAAGCTTTAACATATTTGAAATGGTTGAGCTAAACGGTGCTGATCCATGCGTCATGTTCGTGAACGGGCGCCATCAGTAGGGACTGGTCATATCTTATCTGCCACGGCTTATTTTAATTTTTGAATTGTTTTTTTTTTATTTTATTTTTTTCGGACGCTTTTTACGTACACGTCTTTCTACATTGTTCTCACATGTATAATTTCAACATGAATGATGTAAACAATATTTTGTAAGAATATAATTTTTTTTAAAGAGTGTCCGTGGAGTTTCTTGCCCGTTCTTCTCCATAGGAACCTACGCTTTGGAATGGGCAACTAGCTTCATATTTCTGACTGACTGACTCCTTGACAATTTAAAAGTGCCTGTAAATGGTTTAATTGAAATAAATGCTTTGAGTTTGAGTTTGATAAACTCAAAAGTAATATGCTCTAATAGTACCCAGTATTGGTAGGGTCCCAGAGGGTTTTTGAGCAAGCATATGCAGAGAGAAAGGTTCATAGCTGAGTAGGTGCGGCAATGAGAGAACATCGAAAATATATCGCAAAAGTTTTAGATACGAGCTCCCTAATAAAAAATAAAAAAACATAATTATATCACCATACATATATTGTAAAAGAAAAACCACGTTTTTAATAGCAATGAATTTATGTAACAATTATTTGGTTATTTTTACCTTTCGCGGACCGTATTTCAGCTCTTGCGGAATAGGGTTGAGATAAGAAATCGCGATTCTTTTATCATGTCAACTCGTAGGTGTAGGCAATGTCTGTGGTCCACTGCCAAACGCCAGTCTTATCTTATCTTATTTTAAGATGGTTTTATTGGAGAAACGTAGAATATTCATTGATTCCTTATTCCTATATAAGTTCCTCCGATGCAACATTGATTGTCCCCTTTTACTATCCAAGTTTCAGTTTCGGTTGCTATACTCCCTCGTGCTTCTATTACTCCTTTATACCCTACACTCCACATAATAATACTTGGTGCAAACTCTGTCGTTCCTCGTCTTTGCAAATTGTTAAATGGCTCCAGCGATCTTGTTGACGTGCATTTTGACTCATATGCCAAGTTCCATAGAACAACTACTAAATTACTAATTTTAATTATTTTTTCTCGATTTTGTTGTGTATCTGTTTGTTTTGTTCTACTGTGCTGTACTGTGCTCTTCATATTAGTTTTATATTCCATCACGTAATTTTATTTTATTTTAATTTAAACTTGCTAATTTTAGTTATATATATTAGTTTCATAGTTTAGTGCTTGTGGCACACCTGATATTTTAATGGGGCACACGGCATGCGGTGCTAACCTGTAAGACATTGTTCCACTAACTTCAGATTATATAAGATATTATAATTTCAACTATTTACAGTGTAAACAATTGTTGGTTCGCCAACAAAGGAAAAAAAAACGGGTTTCTCCTAATGAATCATAGAAAATGCCATATGTATATATAACACTCTTGGCAGACGTTAATATTATTAATGATTGCAGTGGTTTTTAAGCAGATTGAAGTACATTGTCACCTATCCTTTTGACTTATGCCAACTAATGGATTACTTCGATCTCCCCTGCCTACCTAGCTACCTTTTATATAACATCCACTGAGGATAAGTGTTTTTTTTATTTTTTTATTTTGTGTTTACTTATTTATGATAATCATGTGTGAAAATAAACAGCGATATATGGTGAATTAGTGTAAGAATTTTCGGAATCGGAACAGTAGTTCCGAAGATTTTATAATATTAGGACAAATATACACGGCACTGTGGTTAACAATTTCGTCTCCACCCATTTTTAATAGAGCTTATACGCCATGCCTCCATACACATTGCAAGTTGATTCCAGAAGGCACCGGCATTACATTTGCGCTAAAGTTCACCCTCAAGGAGTGTCACTAGGATTGAAATCTTGTTTAAATATACAGCAGACAGTTTATAATTCTGAATGTGCTAAGAAAACTCTACATGTAAAATGTGCCCTACGCAAGGGCTCCCGGCATCCCATATGCGACTTGAGTTAACCCTCCAGGAAGGTTCCCGGCACTGAACGTGTTAGAAGCCGCCAGTCTTTGACGAAAACTATGGGCATCTATAGTCAATGCGCGACTGCTAGTCACTGCCTGAGATAGACGGAGGACGGGGGAGAGCACCATTGACAAAATTGGCAGACTGAGTTAGCTTGGCCTTTGTCTACCTACCCCGTCTCACCGCTCCCATACCTCAGACGGTGACTAGCAGTCGCGCACACTATAGTATGACCTACTTTACAACATAAAGGTACCAAGTAACAATATGCAGAGAGGTATGTCGTAACCTTTTCCTTTTGCTCGCATTCGAGTGGTGTATTTGAAAGCATCTACGTTCTCACAATGATTCTATTTCTGTGGCTCTGGGTCCTGCCCCTTGAGGTTATAGCTCTAAAACCAGCGGGTTTTATAAGCGGTTTTGTGGTAATTGATAAAAATTTAAGGGAAGTACATAATTATGTAGAAAGTAAAGGTTTGTGCGCATTAACTCAGCGCGAACGCTCGAATTGTTTGGACAAAAAACGCGCCAAATTTTTTGTAGACAAATATAAATAAGTACATTATTATTTTCTAATAAATTACGTCAAAAATCGGATAAAAAACAACAACAAAAAATCGGATAACACAAAAAGATCCATAAATTGTGAGTAAAATGTTTGCACTTAAACTAATGTTGTTAGTAACTTAAACTAATGACGAATTTGTAAGAAGACCACCCTTAATGGTTTAGCTATAGTATTTAGGTCTTCGCACAAATTGCCTTATTGTGATGGAGGAAGTGTCTGCCGCCACAGCCTTCAGGATACTATTGTAACTGCTTCTTATTCTGCTCAGGTGTGCAGGTTACCGCGAACATTTCTGATGCACTGCAAAAACGAAGCAGTCGCGATAGCATCCTAAAAAAAATATTGTATTGGCCGCGTAGAACATCCAGCTACCTTTTAGTTACCTTCGAGTAGTTGACCCAAAGATTACCACCACGGTGAAAAAACTCTGACAATAAGCTTTAAAAAGCGTAATCTTTACTTGGTCAGTACACCGAGAAAATCCAACGAACATATTACCCCTGACCGCCAGAGCCCCTACCCCTCCCCTCAGCTCCCTCTCAATGTCACCATGGTCGCTGGTAATTAAACTTTGTGACTTTACTAACTGGCGTACCGTTTATGGCAAGTTTGAGGGCATCTTCCCGGCACTTACCAGCGAGCCCAAATACCACTTATTCACATTTCTTCGCAGTATAGACCAGTTCATGTGCAGTAACGTATTCAACCCAGTGACGGGCCCAACAGCTCCATGTCATCCGCATAACTGATGTTGTTACAACTAACACCATTTACCCTGCATCCGGCACGCATGCTGCTGAGTTCAGCAATGAGGTCATTAACATATAAAGGGTGTCTCAGTAAGAGTGCACTTTTTAAAATTGGAATATTTTTTTTTTCATTCAAGTGGCAACTCTGAAATCTGACAGCTGTCACCTCTGTTTATTCCGATTATTAAAAATGGAGAGCTTTTCGAAAGAAGAACGCGTTATAATTGTGAAAACTCATTACAAAAATGGGGAAAGTTACGCTACTGTGAACGGCATTCGTTACAGGAATATGATAACGGACTTCTTGTGGCCTCAACTGGACGGCATGAATCTGGACAACATGTGGTTTCAGCATGACGGCGCAACCTGCCACACCTGAAACAATCGACTTATTGCAGCAACGATTTCCAGAACACATTATCTCACGAAATTCTGATGTCAACTGGCTTTTTTTCTGTGGAGTTTTGTGAAATCTCGGGTTTATGCGAATAAACCCGAAACAATTCCTGAGCTCAAATCGGAAATCCATCGCGTCATCGGTGAGATACAGCCACATCTCTGTGCAAAAGTCATTGAAAATTTCATGAAAAGAGTAATGGCCTGTCATCGGAGCCGTGGGGGTCATTTGCCGGATATTTTATTTCATACTTAATCGGAACATGTCTTCTTTACAATACAATAAAAACTCTCTCTTCTTTATATCACAACTCTGTCATAAAATACTTGTTTTTATTTTATAATGAAAAAGTGCACTCTTACTGAGACACCCTTTACATAGATTGAAGAGCCGGGGAGACGACAAACCACCCTGCCTCACTCCGCACTCCAACCCATATGATTCCGAGAGCGACCATCTGACACGGTTTGTCTGGCATAGATACCAAACCTGCAATACTCTGAGCAGCTCCTGTCCACCGTGTATAACCCATACTCCTCAATTTAATTCACAACACATCATAAGAAACGAGATCGAAAGCCAAGATTAAGGATAGATCAAGGAAGCAGGCGTACACCGGTCTTACGGTCAGTGTAGTATTTGACAGAATGCTTGACACTTATGACAGCACTTTCGGTTGATAGTCCAGGACAAAACCCAAACTGTGCATCATGCAACTTTACATATCTTGCCAATTAAGAGTCAAGCATACTGTCCAACACCTTAGCCGTACCAGTTGCAAGAGAGATCGGGCGATAATTATTAATGTCCGAGATGTCTCCTGTCCTATTATTCACGATGGGTACAACAATGGACTTGATTAAGTCTGCCGGTAAATACGAATGGCTGAGACAGTTCGTATAGACCAAGGACAGGACCCTAGGCATATGCATGTATTTCAGATTATCTATGCTGAGCCCATCATGCCCAGGGGATTTACCCCTACTCCTTATACTATTTATGACCGACCTTACTGGCTTCGTGGTGAAGCGTAAAGACACAAAGCCGATTCTCAATACCGAGGGGCCAAGTGGAGACCTCACTTTGGAATGTAAATAAATAAGCAATGTCTTCATGCTCACTAACCCTTCCCACATCCGCCGCGAGACCAGGTTTAGCCTCCAACTATCCTGTGGACTTCCAAAATGCACAGAAAGTGTTATTTTCTCGTTGTTCTGCTAATACGTCCATTTTAATTTGGTTTTGCCTATTTTGACAGTACTTTAGCCGGCTTTTGATAGGTCATTAGGTTCGTCGATCAGCCAAAACCCAGGCTTGGAGTCTAAGCCTGGCTTCTCGGTGCGTGTCTCGAACATGTTTGTTCCAACCACATAACGGACTACCCCGCTTAGGTCTCTTGTGTGTTCCATTCGTTTCCTTTGCTGCCTCACAAAGGGCGTCTACAATATTCTTGTACAGCTTATCAAGGACAAGTTTGTGATTAGCCAACTTGCATGACTCATGACTGCACACCGCAAACTCCTGTTGGAAGTCTATCTCTCTCAGTATATCACAACACATCCTATGATAATTATCGATTTCTGTTTTATTTCTGACGCCCGAGACAACAGCACTGCGGGGTGCAGCCCCGGTCATCAACTTTGGCCTAACCACATCAAAAGTATCTAGGGATCAAGTACATTTTTAACTATAAAAAAATATCCAATTAATATTTACCAATTCTAGTCTTCCAGAATGGCTTTTTACTCTAATTCCTATGTTTTAGTTCACAAATTGTCTCTATATTTAGTAAATATAAATATATTTTTTTTTGTGGGAAATTAGCCTAAGGTAATGTCGTTAATTAAAAGGCAAAAAAAGCAAAAAATTTAATTTTTTTAAATTATTTATTATAAAGTTTTTTTTTTAATCTGTGTTTCTACCATTGACACGAATCACACAAACAGCGATTTGGCATGCTTATAATCATTTCATCAAAATCACTTTGAGGAATGGCTGCCCACGTTCTTTCTAGCAAGTCCAAAATTGTTGTGAGTTATGCACGGCATACATACTCAGCAGAGCTCTTTTTTGGAGTGATTAATTGGGATGAGGTCTGGCGATTAAGCAGGCCAAGGCAGAACGTTGATGCGAGCATCGGCAATAGTGCGTGTTACGACTCTAGCCGTGTCTAGACGTGCTTTGTCGTGCATTAGTCGAAAATAATCACCCAACCAGCTTCGCAAAGGGATGATCACGTCTGAAACAATCCTCTCCGAATAAATCTGAGCATTGGGGTTGCCCCTGATCCAAATGAGATCTCGGTATATCGTTTGAACTTCATGACAAAAGTTCAAACGTTCTTGAAGTCCAGAGGTCCTCCAAACTCGAGTAGGTACGTCTTATATACGGCCTCATACCGAAACGAGATTCATTGGAAAAGCAAACACAACGCTAGTCTTCTTCCTCCCAATTTCTGTGTTCGCGAGCCCATTGTAAACGGGCCCTACGATTACGGGGTGCTATAGGTGGAACTCTCAGCGGCCTTCGGGAACCCAGACCCACTTCACGTAAACGATTTCGGATGGTTTGGTTACTTATCAGCCAGCCTGAAGAGATGTGGAGCCTCGTAGCCAACATCATGACGGTCATGGTACGATTCCGTCGAGCAGTATTTTGGATGTAGCGGTTCTGTCTGCGAGTGATGATGCGAGATCGTCCTCCATGTCGCTCAGCCACGCTGCCCGTGATACGACAGCGTGCCCAGAGACGGTTTATGATGCTCTGTGTAGTGCCAAGAGCGACAGCCACAGTACGTTGTCTGGAACCAGCTTGTAACATTCCGACGGCAATCATCATCTCATCTCGTGTCAAATGATGTCGTCGCTCCAAAAAAGTTAAAATAATAATCCTCAATTGAGACGATACTTTAAAACGTACTTGACTCTAGACACTTTTGATTATAGGGAAGTGATCAGACACATAAACATCTTCATCAATACCTACACCAACAGTTTGTATTATACCCAGAATCAATTTAATTTGGATAGTGCGTCAAATTCTGTTGTGCGACACAATATTACGTAAATCACATAGTTTCGATGCAGCGAGAGGAGCTAACAGCGTACCCATCGTACACAAGTTTCACGTTTTCACAAGTGCACAAAAACCATTTGATAAGGATGAATGAAAGTGGAGTGATTATTTAAAGGCGTTCCAGGTGTTTAAAAGTATTGCAATCACATAATTAATTGTTTCTATTCCAACTTACAACTTCGAACATCACCACCCTTGCTGCATCACACACATACGTGCGTTTACCAAAAACCCGTCGTCACAACAACCCGAAAATCCGCTTAAAACCCGACTTAAAAGCCCAACACTAGTCACATTCGGGCACGTCGCGCCGGTCCCTAAGCCATAAGCCGCGCCTTACCGAGATTACGCGAACGCGCGCGGGACATCCGTCATTGTCATGGTGTGCGAACGCCTTTGCGATTAATTCGAAGGCAGATCATCTGTCGTAGATCAACCCTGTATTGTGGTTACCCTTTCGGTTGATGATAGAGGTTTAAAGGATCCTAAGAGGTTGGAGTGTAACAATGGTAAGGAGATTATGCCGTGTATTCATCCTTTGCGTTGTCGATTGTCATCATGTAATCCGGCGATTGTTAAATAAAGATCACATAATAATATGTAAGGGGGCCGTAAATAATTACAGCAGCGTGGGTCGATTGAAGGTTAAGCTACGCTTGCCGCGGTCGGTTTGTAGATGGGTGACCATCCAGATCCATTACATATCTAATGACCTTCGTGCCTCGGAAAGCACGCTAAGCAGTTTGTCTCGGCTGTCATTCGTAGCTCTTTGACAGTCGTTACGGGTACTCAGAGAACCGAAAGTCTGACAACTAGTCTTACCAAGGGGTATGGAGTAGGGTTAAGGGGTAATTGTTACCTTAGAATAAACTTAGAATAAGTAAGTTGCATGTACACCGAATAAGTCCTCTTCCTTCTAATTTTTCTTTTGCTCTGCCCGACAGGGTCCACGATTGTTACCACCTAAGCATATACTCATACTTTGTGGAATGCAATAAAGTATTGAGTATCGTATTACCCAGTAACTGGGTTGTGGAGGTCAGACAGACAGTCACTCCATGTAAAATAATGGTATCCAGCTGCATCCAGTTAGACTGGAAGCCGTCCCCAACAATGTTGGCAAAAGTCTGGGCAGATTGATTTTGACATACCTAATAATAATAACAATACGCCCAACTGCAGGGCAAAGACCTCTTCTCATACAGAGAAGGCACGAGCATTGATCACCACGCGTGCTCAAGAAGGGGTTGGGGATTTCAGATTTATATTAATTATGTAAGTTCGGGTTTCCATCACGATTTTTTCCTTTACAGAAGTCCCGGGTCGGGCAAAGTGTTACTGGGTTTGCCTAGATCTGAAATTCCTCAACCGCAGCCCGGACTCTAAATATATGTCCGGTTGATGCCAATAGGCTCGCCCCCTATTACATGGTACTTAAACATCATGCGAGTGAGCTACTTAAAAGTACATCTCTGCCTAACCTTTAGGGAATACAGGCGTAATGTTAATATTTCACTATAAGTACTGTTGGCAGGTCTTGTTCACGTGAAAACATGCCGTCAATGTTTTGCATGAGAATAGAGTGCAAGGGCTGATTCAATCACATTGCACAAACTTACTATAGGTGTATGGCCAGACAGACAGACTATCACAATATAAAAACAATGAAGGCGCGCAGTCGCAGACTCACAACATGCTTTTATCTGGAGGAAAAAAAAAGGTATCGAATCTGCCTAGCCTTTTCCCAACTACATTGGGGTCGGCTTCCAGTCTAACCGGATGCAGCTGAATACCACTATTTTACATGGAGCGACTGCCTATCTGACCTCCACAACCCAGTAACTGGATAATACGATGCCCGTTGGTAAGACTGAATGTCACACTTTCGGGCTTCTGACGACCCGTAAAGACTGTCAAAGATCCACGAATGACAGCCGGGACCAACGGCTTTAGCGTGCTTTTCGAGGCACGGAGGAGTCTCGGTATGTAAAGATGGTCACCCATCCACATTCAGGCAAGCGTAGCTTAATCTGATGGATCGACCCGTGCGGCATTTATTACTTACCAATGAGCTCCCCTAGAAAAAAGAAAAGGTATTAAGCTAGTAAATATCTAGGTAGATTTATGTCTTAATAAGTTCATTTTCGTCGAAAATGGTATCCAGGATTGTTGTCGTGTAAAAACACTTAGCCAAAGTATTCATTAGGGGCTTAGAGTTTTCCTTATAAGGAAGCTTCTACTCGTACGCGCTTAGAATACTAAACGGCTCGTGTATACCAACATTATCTCTTTTCAGGTCAACATGTTTTATTTGATGTATGTACAGATCCCCCAGAAAATGTGTGCGCTTCGGCAATCATCGTTTATCTTCGGAAATACGAATGTGCGATAGTGAAGTCTAATATAGAGCTATTACAACTCATGGAAGTAGTACCTAATTTTTATTACTTTGGTTACAAAATTGGAGATTAACAACTTTTCAAAACTTTTGAGTGACAGATGACGAGGTACGAGTAGGTTTACCAGGTAGACAGAAAGCTTCATACAAATGCGTAATTATAGGAGCACTACTACAAAGTTCTGCAGTACAAAACTTAGCAGCTTTGCCTCTGTGCGGGTTCTGTGCTGCGAAATTCGTACTATTTCGGAAACACGAAGATTATCGAAGCACATACCTTTTGTTTTAACTGTAAGTACTGTATTTTGGCAATGTTACTTTTGACATTTTGTAAACAGACTGATCAAATTAAAGTACTAACAGATTAAGAGACTGTTTTTGTCTGTTTTTGTTTTAAGGGGCGGGCGGAGCATGCGTAGTTCATACAAACGTAATACCAAAATATATATGTATTATGTTTGTATGAACTACGCATGCTCCGCCGGCCCCTTAATAAATCTCAGTTCGAGATTTATTAAAACAAAAACAGATAAAAACAAAAGCGTTTTTGCGATTTCCGACTTATGTAGCGGATAGTCTTTTTTAACGTTTCCCATACAAGTCTGGAAGTTCAAAATTATATATTTATTAAAGATTTTTTTTTCTCAGATCGTCGAAAATCACAAACAGCAAACAATGTATTGTTCTCAAAGCAAATACAATTATAACGCGTATTCGTTCAAAGTTTAATTATTTTGTTTATTTTCGGCTAGTCTGTCCATTATAAAGATAGTTTGTTTGATAATTTTGAACTTTCAGACTTGTATGGGAAACTTTAAAAAAGACAGTCCGCTGGAAAAGTCAGAAATCGCCTAATAAAACTTTTGTATGGAAAAATATTTTTCAAGAGCAACATAAAATTTTAACGCGTATTCGTTCAAAATTTAAAATCACATTTTTTTTTTTGTTATTTTGGCTAGTCTATCCACCGTAAAAGTAGGATGGAGACTCATTTCGTACGAAATGTAAGGGAAAAATTTGAGTGATTTCTGCCTTTTCTTGTACTCAAACCTCAGTTGTTCCAGTAGAGTTTTTTGATCCTACAAAACCGGACAGATTGGCATTAAAAAAACTTTCTGTGAAAACTGCCCTTTTTCTTGTAAAAAAATTTTTTTTTTTTTTTTTACAAAATCTGTGAATGCAGATCATAATGTTAAAAAAAGTTAAGGACAGTCTACTAAGACCGTTTTCTTGTAGCGACAACGGTTAATGTACGTGCCCTTATTGCCCTATCTCAAAATCCACCCTGGATATATTGTTATGATTGACTGCTTAGATCCATAAAGCTATAGCGTGATGATTATCTTTTAAAAGGTTAAATCCGTAACTATCTGCAATATTCTAACCTTTTGGCTAGCCTTTTTACAATTTGCGGTAATCTATAGAAGAATACGAACATAATGTAATATTGTTCATCCCCCATAGCATATAGCGTGATAATAATTTTTGAAAAGTCTATTGTAACGTTTCTATTATTTGACTTATAGATTATTTATACCAATTTTCAAGGTAATCAAGCAGCACAGTAAAATCCTCCGCTGTAAAAATGAATACCCCTTTTCACCCCGTTAGGGGTAAATTAAAAAAAAACAGTTTTTTTTAGGTTTTAGTATAAATACTGAGTTTCGAGTTAATCAGACCGCGCGTTAAAATTCTTCCATACAAACTTTGACACCCCTTGGTGCCAGCCCCCAGGGTGGCTGCTTCATCTCAAAAACCCACCCTGTATATGTTCTGTGGCTTTGGGCGTTCATGTCGGAAAGACGTGTTAGTGGCTGTGTCGGTTAAAAGATAGATTGGTATGGATTTACAATCAGATTTAAACCCAAACAGAAGGTCTGTTTGGTCGTAATTTAATCCATAATAGTGAGAATATTATGAATGAAATATTTTGGCAGGTGTTAAAGATGAAAGACACCTAAATTGTCATAGGTTATACAAACGGAAAATTGTGTTACATCATTAACAAAATGAAAAGGTGTAGCCGTTTAATAATGTTGTAATGTTAATGTGTGTTTGACTTGAAAGAGTAGGGCAGCTGAGACGTTGAGAGTATAATGTCATGCACACTCAAATGGTTGAGTTGGATGGTGCTTATCCACGCATCATGATCGTGTACGAGGGCCGTCAGTTGAGACTGGTCATCTCGTAGCTGCTATTATTTTTTCCCTACCCCTGAAATATTCTAATTACATATTATGTAGTTTTATAAAATTTATTAAAGTAACGACTTTAAGTTCCATTTGGGGATGTACGAGTATCTGTATTTTGAGGTTAAAAATTAATTAGTATTTTTAGAGTGAGGATATTTTTTTACTATAGATTAAATACGTATTATTGAAGCTAACTACTACCAAAGCAAACTTAATAAAATTCATATGGGATCACCGCACGTATTTCCTAATGAAATAAGAATGTTCAAATTCGGTCCATTGATCAAAATATCGGTGAACATACATTTAAAAAAATACGTGCAGACGTACATGGAGCCTCCTGCTTTTTTAAGTCGGTTGGTAAAAATACAACTTATCCATTCGATAAATTGCAGTCCCAGCGGTAGGTACGTTATTAACAATGTAGTACCTACCTATGTTATCTGCTTATATTTAGAAGTCCATATAAAAATTCATACAAATGTGCTAATGTCACAAAACAACATACAGTACAGTAAGTAGGTAGTCCTAGGGAGCTCAGAATAGCTACCGACTACCTACCACATAACTGATGAAATGTGGGTGTACTATAGGTACACCTCTGCCCAACTCTTGGGAGTATACAGGCGTGATTTTATATTGTATTTACCTACCACAATACCTACTACCCACATTCCAAGCTTGAAATAATTCCTTCTGCACATGTGGCTTCCCTGGTAGCTCATAACGGCAAATTGTATAAGAGTCTATTAACTGCTCCCAAATTACCATGTTTATATATATTTTTTACATTTTTATTTTTACATTCTTCCTTGACATAATCACGCTATTATTTGACATTATAATATACCTACAATTTAACTTCGAATCTTTATTAGTGGCTTTTGTGAACATGATAATTATTCAGAATTGTAATAGCAATCACGTCATTTCGTTTATAATTCTTTTTTATTTTTAATAATTTATTCATCTTTACATAGATTATTTTCTATTTTGTGAATGTGAGAACGCTGTAGGCTTAGTGGACTGTATATTTGCTGACCATAATTATTTTGTTAAGTACCTGGTACTTGATGAAAGACCTACACTGTCCTCCCATACCTAATAACACTGTTATTTGAAAATATTGTAAAAACCAATAATTTGCTAAAAGAGTAACCGTGGAGTTTCTTGCCGGCTCTTCTCCATAGGAAACGACCAATTGGAATCGTGCACCTAGCTTCTGACGTTTCATAAGTGCCCATGTAGGTTTATGTGAAATAAAATATTTTGAATTTTGATTTTTGAAGCTTCGCTTATTTCTACAAGAAGAGGCTGTAAACGTGCTTGCTATAAACCAAGCTACGGACGGTAACTGCTCACGAGCTGCGCCTCGTTTGTCATGCCTCGCTGTCATGCCTCGCTGTCACTACCAGGCGTAGCAACGGCTGTTGTTCTGGAGGTAACTGAGAATGTAGAATTGTTTGGAAGGGTTCCTTTTATTCAGAACTAGCGACCCGCCTGGCACGGTTTTAACGGGTTGACAAAAGATCGAGGTAATTAACTTGATTAAATATAAGTTTATTAATGTACACGCATCAAAACGATCAAATACGTTTTAGAGTATCGCCGAAATTGAGGATTATTATTTTAACTTTTTTGGATCGTTAGGTTAGGTTAGGTTAGATTTAAAGAAAATTCTTTATTCAAATAGTGAAATTCACTAAAAAGAATCAGTAATTCTTTTTAGTGAATTTCACTATTTGAATAAAGAATTTTCTTTAAATTTTGATTAAAAATAGAAAATAAACTGTCAATCAGGATTCCTTTAAGTGTGTAATAGCGTTTTTCATTACAACTTTTGCATCGGAACTGAAAAAAAATGCATCGATATGGAGCGACGACATCATTTGACACGAGAAGAGATGATATGAGAGCCGTCGGAATGTTGCAAGCTGGTTCCAGGCAACGTGCTGTGGCTGTCGCTCTTAACACTACAGAGAACGTCATAGGACACGCTTTCGTATCACGGGCAGCGTAGCCGGTACATCCAAAATACTGCTCGACGGAATCGTACCATGACCGCCATGATGTTGGCTACGAGCCTCCACAGCTCTTCAGGCTTGCTGATAAGTAACCAAACCATCCGAAATCGTTTACGTGAAGTGGGTCTGGGTTCCCGAAGGCCGCTGAGAGTTCCACCTATAGCACCCCGTAATCGTAGGGCCCGTTTACAATGGGCTCGCGAACACAGAAATTGGGAGGAAGAAGACTGGCGTTGTGTTTGCTTTTTCAATGAATATCGTTTCGGTATGAGGCCGGATATAAGACCTACTCGAGTCTGGGGGACCTCTGGACGTCAAGAACGTTTGAAATTATGTCAGGAAGTTTTTGGAATGGGCGACTAGAATCAGTTATTATTATTTTTTGTAAAGTTTGACGTTCAAAGGTGCCTTTTTTGTGCCTAATTTAAATAAATTATTTGACTTTGACTTTTTGGACGTGCATTATCGTGCACGGCACGGTAGACGGCTAGAGTCGTAACACGCACTCTTGCCGATGCTTGCATCAACGTTCTGCCGTGACCTGCTCAATCGCCAGACCTCATCCCAATTGAGCATGCATGCCCCACAACAACTTTTTGACATGTTAGGAAGAACGTGGGCGGCCAATCCTCAAAGTGATTTTGATGAACTGATTTTAAGCATGCCAAATCGCTGTGATTGTGTGATTCGTGATTCGCAATTTAATTGTCGACATTAACTTAGGTTAATTTCCCACAATTTGCAAAAATGATTTTTTTTGTAATTTTTATAAAATTTAGGGATAAAATGTTAACTTGTACATAGGAATAAGTAAGAAGCCAATCTGGAAGACTAGATTTGGTAAATATTAATTGGATATTTTTTTATAGTTCAATATGTACTTGATCCCTAGACACTTTTGATGTGTTTATTATAAACCATACAGAATCAATACTCTAAATGACAGTGAATACTTCATCAAAATCTGTTGCATAGTCTGGAAGAACAGTGCGGTCACATAGACAGATATGAAGAGCGACCCTTATTTATAATATGTAAAGATACGAGTAGATATGTATCTGTTTGCCTGTTTGTTTACATGGGACGACGTATTCTAAGAAGTTCCTTATAAACATATAAAAAAGGTATTCCCACTGAGAGCCTAGGCAAGTGGCAATCGCTTTCAAAGCGTTTCGTAACTCTGTAACGACTTTCATCAGGATTGACATAAGCTTTTCTTCGTTAGCTTGTTGTGCTTGTACTACTATATATTTTTTTTTTTTTAATTGTGTTATTGTTATCTCATTATATGCTGCACTGGTTGACATTATGACGTCAACGCCAGCTGTCACTGAAAACCAGCGCTGGGGCTCTGTTCTTGCATAGGGCCGCAGCTTGCCAAAATATGGCCGTTGATGATGCATATTTTCTCCCAAATTGTTCTTTTCCTGTATTTGTTCTTTCTTTGCGTAATTTTTACCGCAAATAAACATATCTTCTTTCTTTTAGCTTAGTACGTGGTCGACCGAACTCTGCTCGGGTGAGAATAGAGAATGCTCATTACTTTAATAAAAAAGGATAGTTCATACTAATTCCATGCTGCCATGATAGTAGGTACTTACTAATTCCATGCTGCTATGTCATTATTCTAAGGTAGCCATCTTGTTCTAAACTTTGGATGACCGAGCTCTGCTGCTGGAAATACGGAGAAAACGATTTTTTTCAGATATGCGACTTAGCTAGATCGATTTTTCGCCCCCGTAAAAGGTGAAGTGTGCTGTCAGTAGCTCGACTCTAGCATCAGAGGCCCTAGTGTAAGTTTATTTTAACCATCTCGACTTTACGCATCGACTGCGTTCGGCGCTCAGATTGGCAGCCGGCCGGCCACGGCGACGAGTGAAGGGCCAAAGGGCCAGTCGAGATGGTTATGTAGCGGTTACACCGCCACATACGAACTACGCATCAAAAGACATGTGGTTGAGTGAACTTTACACCCTGTTCCTCATACCCCCCCCCCCCCCCCCTTAAATTAAAAGAAACTCACACTAGGGCCTCAGGTGGAATGAAAACTCACTACACGCTCACTTCACTTAAGTTTCTGACGGACTGGCTGGTTGGGCACAGTGCCTAAAGTGTATGAAAAGTAAGTTACCATAAATAACGTAAAACTCTAGTTACTTATTAAGAACATTATTTATTAATCAGGTGCAAAAGTAGTGTAGCCTTTGAACGAAAACTTTCGATTACTTTTGAAACTTGCTCAGGTGCTTTTAAAATATTACCTTTAGACTAAGTACCAATAATTTAATGGTTCTTGAGTGTTTCAAGTATTCTGAAAATAGTTTATCTGTGTTAGTAAATTATTGAATAATTAATACCAAAATAATTTTAAGAGTTATGCAAGTTCAAAATCATCTTTTCTACGTTTTCGTACTTAGAATATGTAAAGGCAGCTCCTAATTAGAACATTCTTAATTAAGGCTAGGCATAACCATCTCCTTCATTTTCAAACAGGAAAAAAGCTAAACCTGTTTAGTGCAAATTGGCTAAAAGGTGAATATAGACTAGAGCTGTTTACTTGTAACAAAACATCGAGCCGTCCTATGATTTACCCTTTCACGAACTAAATAATGAGCATGACGCTCGACGCTTTGTTACAACTTGATTTTGCAAACAAACGAGTGAACTTGTGTAACATTTCGTCAAGCAAAATAAACGCATCACACGCGACCTGAAGATCCGACTATGTAACGACGAGTTAACGCAAAATACAAAGGAATGTTACAGATAAATGCTCACTCGCCATTAGATTACATCGAGCACCGTATCGAGCATTCGCAAGAACGTTACACTGTATGGAAATGCTTTTTTTTTGGGTTTCGTAGTCAACAAGGAACCCTTATAGTTTCGCCATGTACGTCTCTCTGTCCGCAGCTTGGCTCAAATACTGTTTGGACTAGAAAGTTGTAATTTGGCATTGGTCCTATATATACGAATATTAATCACACCGACAAAGTGGTGAAATAAAATAATGAAATATATATTTTTTTAGGGTACCTCCCCTACACGTAAAGTGGGGGATGTTTTTTTTTCCTCGTCTATCCCATGGTATGGGGTATCGTTAGAATGGCCGTTCATAAATATTGGGATTTTGTGTAAACCATTTTTGGATTTAGGGATCCGTTTGCGAATTATTAAGCTTTAAAGTGCAAATTTTTGTTAGAGTCAGGTGTCCCCCCCAGCCAGTTAAATGGTTGGTACTGGATACGTGAAAAATTCACAGCAGTAGTAATATATAACAAAATATATAGGAAAACTATCACAGCTAAGTAGGCTCTACAAGTTAACGAGTTATAATTAACTAACTTACATTTACAGTTGAAAAAACATGTTCTCCCATACATTCCGTATGAGAGAACATGTTTTTCAACTACACTAGATGTTCTCTAAAGTTTGTTCTTGGGATAAATTCATCCCATCCGACACGCACTTGGTCGGTTTTTTTTTAAATTGAGTTTTTGCTTGTACGAGTATTGTAACATTTTGTAAGAACGTTTTACATCTCATGGAAATGCTCGAGAAAATGGTTTAGTTAGCGTATACTCACCTTAATACTCAGATGAGTACAGATAGTGCAATCCACGACGACGCGCCCCACTCCGCGATTACTGTACTGTAAGCTGTACTTTAGTACGGAGCGGAGCGGAGTGGGGCGCGTCGTCGTGGATTGCACTATCTATATTAGATAATCACCAAAGATTAAATTTAATAACAAATGACAATGACCGAAATAGATCAGAATAAAGGTTCCTTCAATGATGAAACCTACAGCTCAGTCCAACGCATCTTTGCACTGATGTATTTTCGACTTCGATATTAAATTCATCAGAGAGTGTCTAAAATTCGAAGTCGCTGCGCCCGAACTGGCCGGGAGCAGATGGTGACTTCCGTAATAGACTTCCTTACTTGCATCTTGCTAGTTTCCACAGAATTTGTGAATTAACAAAGGCGTAGTGGAGTGCAAAGTTCGGAGTTAAAATATTAATTTTGAGACTGCAGTGTAGGTATTGAGAATTTGCAATTAGATGAGAAGTGAAAAACTAAACTGTGCTTTTTATTTAGTATTTGTTATGATCAGGCCGAAGGTGGAAGCGAGCTTCAAACGGAATCCTCAACCAAAGGGGAACTGGCTATCTTACCTCTAACTGCCGAAACACAACAATGCTCTTAACACTGTTTTTATGGCGACAGACTTAGATAAGATAATAGTAGCTAGCCAGGTGGACTTAGAACAAGCTCTACCACCAATCTAGCCGAGTAGAAATTTTTTCACCCACTGGGGAATCCTGGGACGTCTGGGTCCGAGACAAGTGGTCTAACCACTAGACTACAGAGGCAGATGTAATAACTGTCTATTCTGTTAAAATCTCTCCGTGAAAACTTAGGTGAAGCGAGCTGTCACACCAGTAGCACACCTCCGCCGCGAAACCGTAGCAGCGAAACCGCAGTAGTTCAATTCAACTGGCTCGCGTCATAATCCGCTACTCGAATTTCAAATAGCGTGTCAACATGAAGCGAGTCAGTTGAATTGAACTACTGCGGTTTTGCTGCAATGGTTTCGCATCGCGGTGATGTGCTACCGTCGTCAATACTGTAATTCCCTAGCATTAGGTATAAGAGTTCTCTTCATCTACGTTTTTTTTAGTCTCCACGGTGATATATTTAAAGAATAGATCGGATGGAATTATAAAACAAAAATGTCTTAAATCGATGTTTTAAATGCACATTTAAAACGGATCGCATGGTTGGCGCAGCGGTTAAGCGATTGACTGCTGCACTGCGTGTTGCGGGTTTGCTTCCCGCACGGAACAATTATTTGTATGACCTACAAGTAGTTGTTCCGGGTCTTGCTGTATGTTTCACTCAAATACAGGACAAATATTGGTTCATAAAAATAAACTTCATTTCAAGATTTATTTGCTACACTTGCCTTCTACTTAGCATGTCGATTGAAAAAAACAAAAATAGCTACATTTATGGAATCAAAGTCACACTTATTTTTTTTTTCCAAATACTAGAATCAAGTAGTTCTTAATTTGCAGGAAAATATTTACCTAGTTTACTAATAGGTAGGCAGGTAATATGTTGATAATTTAACATTTTAATGGATCAGAATGAAACGGTGCGTATAATCTTACGCTTCCATAGTTCGGTGCTATTTGTTCCATCAAAGGATTATGGGATTAATTATTGCCGTAGTCGGTTAATTAAATATTAAAGTAACGTTATTATTTAGAATATATCCTGACTTATTGAAACATAATTTTAATTGGGATATTAAAAAAAATATGGACAAACGGAAACCCTCGGGTCACCCAGATCCTACACAGATGTTCTAAACAGACCAGGAGACTTAATTATCTTCTGGAGGGAGCTCCAGAAGATAATTAAGTCTCCTGGTCTGTTTGGAATAATTAACCACCAAACGGCCGCTATGGCCCACGCACAATGGTCCACCTGACGGACTAAATGCGGAAACCAGACCCCTTTAACATAACATAATTATATGGACCGATGTAGGATATGCTAAATCATCATATGCTAAATCATCATGCATCTTATGCTAAATTAACTAACAAATTATTAAAATAAAAACATAGTAAACTAATAACCTAACCTAACTAAAATTATTAACAAACTAAAATATGATGCGGAAGAATTTTTCGACGTCATATTTTACTTTGTAGTTAGCTTAAGTGGGTAAGTGAACCGATTCTGATTTGTAAAAATCTCACCGTGAAAACTACGGTGGAGTGAGCTTGAAAACGAACTCAAACTCAAAGCATTTATTTCAATTAAACCATTTACAGGCACTTTTGAATTGTCAAGGGGTCAGTCAGTCAGAAATATAAAGCTAGTTGCCCATTCCAAAGCGTAGTAGTCACCTATGTAGAAGAACGGGCAAGAAACACCACGTACACTCTTTTAAATAGAAAAATTGTTACAAAGTATTCGTTACATCACTCATGTTGAAAAATTAAAATAAGCCATGGCAGCTAAGATATAACCAGTCCTAACTGACGGCGCGGCGGCGGCGCCCGTTCACATATAATATGACGTATGGATCAGCAGTAGGTATTCAGCTCAACAATTTTGAAGCGAAGGGAAGTGACCTGTCACCGGTGAAGCTGGACATCAACCAATCTGGCGGCGACGTCGTTAAAAGATGCCCGTCCATAGATAAATATCACCCGTTGCGTGTTCAGTGTTTCAAAATCGTTTTGGAGTTCAAGCGAGTTTTTTGTGAGTGGGGTTTTACTGTCCCGGGCACGCATACCTCTACTTTGAAAACAAAATTCCGAGCAGCCCGCCAGATGTGCGCCCGCGCCAACCCTTAGGCTAGCAATTGGTATTTTAACATTTAAGATATTTAATATTTGTGTATAATAGGGAATGCCTTAAAGGGGTATTTCAACAAATGTGCTGTATAATCTGACAGTGAAAGTGTACAGACTGTGTTAAACACGACATAATTTGTTTTTTATCATTTACTATTTTTTACTCAAACTGCTGTCTACAGGGTATCGAGTTTTTACGTTTTTAAAGTTTTATGGAAACTTTCCGCCTCTCATCCAAAAACTACTAATGTGAGAAATCTCTTCAACTCAGGACGCAAATTTTATACTTGTCTGATAGCATAGAAAACCAATTCATAAAAATAAAAAACCCATACCCTTTTATCGATCCTGCCCGAACTACGTTCGAACGAAAGTACCTATTGATATTTATTTCCATTGAAAAAACGCACTACCTCTGCGGGTTTTTTACGGTCTTTTATTTTTCACGGTCAAAAACAAGGGCGTTAGCAAAAATCGAATGCTGCAATGCTATTGATTATTGAAGAGAGTAGGTAAGCGTTACTACAGCGGCCGAGTGCGGCAAGCAGAAATAGTCCTTACGGTGTTCAGATAGACGCGCCCGTGATAGTAGATACGAATATAAAAACAAAAATTCGGGCGATGCGGGTCGGGTTTTTTGTTGGGGTCTTATTAATTACTTGTGCCAAATAGTGTGCATAACTCACAACTAAATTATTTGCCAACGCGTCAACCTGAGGAGAACAGTGGTGAGCTACAGCTCGAATTCGTAATGCGTCAGAGCTGGAAATAAACAACGAGGAGCGGGCCGATCGCGCCCTGGGCACTGCTGCGGAAATCTCATCAGAACGAAGAAGAAAAGAGTCGAGAAAGCAGTTTAAAAATTCACCGGTGAAGCTGGATTTGGACCATTCTGGCGGAGAGAGTTATCATGAGAGACTTGATTAACTACGCTAGAAATAAACCAAGACAAACGAAAATGCATAAAATGTTAGAAGGAAAAACAGTAACCAAACGCATCAAGAATCACAGGATGTGCTATCTCGCACATGTTCACAGGCGCCGCAAACCACACCCGTTACATGCAGCACAAAACTAAATCCAAGAAAGCCGGCCGACCTATTTATACATGAAATGACAACCTAAAACAGGACATGACTTCGACAAGGAAATTATTTTTGCATGGGCAGGGCTGAAAATCGAGATAAGATTAAGAAGACTGCTAGCGAGATTTACAAGAAACCTTAAGCGGATAGCAGCTAGAACCTTAGACGAAGACATTGGGAACAGCAAAGAGCATAACAGCAGAGATGCACCAGTGAAGCTGGACCTAAACCAACCTAGCGGCGCCGCGCCGTCGTAAAAAGATGCCCATCCATAAATAAATATCACCCGTCTTTCCACTATTCCATTGCCTACTCAAGGATGCGTATCCGGTACGGCTCGCAAATACTTCTTTATCCTAAGGGCACGTCTTCCCTACCATTACCACCCCGGTCTACTCCTTGATATGCAATAGCCTCTGTAGCAATGGGGCTACAGAGGCCATTACATATCAAGAGGCCAGAGATTTACACTAGCTCTTGGGGCCTCATGGGAATGGTGCTTCATTGGAAGCATGAGGCTCCAAGGGCTAGTGCTAATCTTGGGGTTCATTCGATTTATCTAGTCTGGTTAAACCACGCCGGGGTCGGTGCATTTCATTAATTCATTCATTCAAATTATTAAGTTTTTTCTTGGAATAAATTCATCCCAACTACGGAAACCTTCATTGTGCGGGTCCGACATGCACTTGGCCGTTTTTTTATTAAATAAAATATGTCGGCTAGTCTTGCTCATTTTTGATGTGCCATGTATTGTCAAAATCTTTTGTTGGAGATCCTAAATATAGAAACCTAATCATAAATATTTTTAGTTTCAGAATAATGGCGACTGATTAGCTGCAAACACCACAGAAAACTCAATAATTGAATTTGTGAAGCAAATCGTTTTGTCTCCCCATTTACAAGCACGTCAAGAAAACAATCTCAAATAATATTTATTTTCAATCAACTCTAAAGTCTGTCAATTTCCTGAGAAAAAATGAAAGACAACATTTTTCAGCTTTTTGATTATCACGTATTCAATTTTGATGATACGAGGCCTTGGAGGCCTCGTAAACACATCACCTTCGGAATATCAAAGGAGACGCAGTGTGTGAAATAAATGGCGAAGCACAATCAACGGTAAACGTTTCAGGGCTCTAACATCAACGATGGTCACTGTAGAGGAAGATGGCAGAAGACCAATATGAGTTTATTTTCAACTAGCTGCGCCCTCGGTTTCACCCGCATAAGTCTCGATTCCGTGGGAATATCGGGATAAAAGGTATCCTATAAAAAATATATTTTATGTTTAGATGCTGTTTTCTTAAATTTGTCAAGCGTTGAATTGGTTTTAACCTGGCGTGCATACGTCTGTTTCCCAAATGAACTGATCTTTTGGTATGCACATGTTTTTGTGACTAATCCTAGCTAATATTATAAATGCGAAAGTGAGTTTATTTGTTTGTTTGTTACGCTTTCATGCTAAATCAGCTGAACGATTTGAATTAAACTTGGCACATGAGTAGACCATACCTACCAACCTACCTACCTACATACCTGGAAAAGGAATTAGGATACCTTTTATCCCGATATTCTTACGAGATCGAGACTTATGCGTGTGAAACCGCGGGACAACAGCTAGTAAACCTATATCTATTATTTGTTTCATTCCAGATGTATTTCTAGTCTACGCTGCATGCAGTGAAATTAAATAATCTGTTTATTTGACTTTTGTTTAAGTCCACTATGATCAGAATATACGTTTAAAAAAATATAAAGTATTTTACTGTCCAGGTACTGTATAAGCAGGTTCACAGGTCAAATCAAGAGAAACACACAAGTTGTTTTGTATGCTGAATTAATTTGTCCCAGATTTGTCCTTCTGCAGTTCGTCTGCACAGTGATACGCCCCAAGCATTCACCTAAACGATTCCAAAGATTTCGCGCGGCTGGCCCAAAATTGCTACATTATAACATAACAGCATTGAAACAGATAATGCAACAATAGATCATGGTACACAAATTGATGGTATATTGGATCATATAGGCCCTTTGATTTATATGTACCTACGTATATGTTGAGTTTACATTATAAGGTTTTAAATGAGGGGAAAATTATGTAGGTATGTATCATTTATCTATTTAACCTCCCATTGGAACGCCATACAGCAATTACACCAATAGAGCAAACAAATATAAAAACATCAAATGCAAACTTAAGCAATATTTTTAAGTATTATTTATGGATGATTCTAACAATTTAAGGAACTAAATATAATATTATCTGTATCGGCAATAACGCGTACATAAAATGTTTCATTGTATAGTTAGATGTTGAGATGTCGCTCCATATAAAATACTGGTATTCAGCTGCATCCGGTTAGACTGGAAGCTGACCCCAACGTAGTTGGGAAAAGGCTAGGCAGATGTATAGTTAGATGTTGAGATAGACTCATGATAGCACAAGTTTAAACCTTAGTGGTTTTTTGTTGCTATTTAATATGACGATTTTGACGTTCAAAAGTGCCTTTTTTGTGCCTAATTGAAATAAATTATTTGACTTTTGACTTTGACTTTATGATGCTGATTTCTATCTATTCTGTCCTCGGTGGACCACCACCACGCTTACACAGCGTCAAGACATTTATCCGTAGTTCCATAACTCCATCCATATTGAGCACATTCTTTGTGATTTTTGAGACCTAATTAATTATTTTAATCAAATACATTTAAATTGAAAAACGGTAAATTTTCACGACTTGTTTCCCCAAAGGGTTGGGCAGGCATGTGCCTATAGTACGGTATCGTATCGTTTATCATGTAGTTTTGGTGTATACATTTTTTCGGGGTACAATTCAAATTTTTGAAGTGAAAACTTCTTTAGGCGCGTTGAGCGATTTTTAGTGCAGAATAAATTTATGGGTTCGCGTCACCGATATGCTTGCCGTCGTGCTGTATTATCCTCCACCTGTAGAAGCGCATCCAGGCAGCAATGACGAATGAGCGGTAGGACCAGCGGCTAAACTATAGCTACTGCTATAGTTTAACCGAGACCGCTGTAGTGCGGCTCGCACATTCGCGACCTTCAAACTTACTTGTAGGTCGCGAGTGCGTACTCCTGAGAATATTATAATAGAAAACTAAATGTTTTTGTGCGTAATTGACAGTAAGTGGATGCATATTCATTTATAAGTAGACAGCCCATCCGTTTTAATTAATAAATTCACTAAGTACTTATATGAAAATGTTTCTAATTATTACTCAGATTGCCAATAGATGTGAAAACCAGACAAATTAATTACTTTTTTAATTATTCATACTATAATTAATTTACAAGGAGTAGGAACTAGTGGCTTAGTAATGACTGCCACTCGGGTCGATCCATCAGGTTAAGCTACGCTTGCCGGGGTTGTTCTGTGGATGGGTGGCCATCTTTAAATACCGAGACTCCTCCGTGCCTCGGAAAGCACGCTAAGCCGTAGGTCCCGGCTGTCATTAGTGGATCTTTGACAGTTGTTACGGGTCGTCAGAAGCCCGAAAGTTTGACAACCAGTCTTACCAAGGGGTATCGTAATAGCCAGTTACTGGTCAGATAGGCAGTCGTTCCATGTAAAATACTGGTATTCAGCTGCATCTGGTTAGACTGGGAGCCGAACCCAACATAGTTGGGAAAAGATTAGGTATATTGATATTAACGATAATCTGATTAGTACAGAGTTAGATTCCAATAAAAGTTTTTCTATCTAGTTGTTATCTTAAGTAAAAGTTCCTCTGCCCTAACTTGTTGCTAAGGTTGATTGATTCCTTAACTATGGTAAGGATTTACGAAGTTAGTACTGTTCTTAGAAAATTACTTAGTTAGTCCTTGGGAATTTGTTGGGACAAATAAGATACGATGATACTAGCTTGTGATTTTGTCACTGCCTCAATAACCTCTTCTCAGCTAGAGACGGAACGAGCATTT
This sequence comes from Xanthia togata, assembly GCA_963853775.1. Lineage (NCBI taxonomy): Eukaryota > Metazoa > Arthropoda > Insecta > Lepidoptera > Noctuidae > Xanthia > Xanthia togata. The sequence continues at coordinate 8,970,748 of OY970811.1, forward strand.
CATTGTTACTAAATGTCGGCGCATCACATATGCGCATGATTCACTGCCGGGAAAGCGCGTGTTGTTGGGGTACCGAACCCGCAACCAACGCCAGCTGCACGCCCGCTACCCCACTCAGCTCACAGACGCGCTCCAATACCTTCTTTTGTACCCATTGTTCTTTGGTTTGCTCATGTGATTACACCTATTTTAATACAGTCCACAAAATCTTTTATTACAAATTCTCAATTGGGCCTTTTCACCACGTTTACTCCGTGTATGTTGACCATTTAGTTCAGCCTTAAATAATAATTTTACACGAGGTCTATATTTGTTCATCCTGAAGCGAGAGGTAGTTAGGTACACAACAAACAAGAAATTTGTATATTATGTCACAGTAAGATTGTGAGATCTGTTCGTGTATAATCTATCGGTATTATTTCCGTTAGATTACCTATAAACTGTTGAAAAAATGTAAACTGGGTGAAATGGGTTAGGTTAGGTTAGAACTGTGACCGACCGCACGCGGACCGAGCGAGCGAAGCGGGCTGTGCCGCGGCAGCTACCGGCGAGTTCTACTTCCAATTGTTATTTCTATTCTTTCTATAATTCGTGTAAGGGCAAGGTGCTTTACGTCACAAGTAAGTTTGATACCAGCAGTGCTATTCTGTAACCATCTCACCGTGAAAACTTAGGTGAAGTGAGTTGTCATTCCAACAGGGTGAGATGACACTGACAGCTCACTCCACGCTCACTTCACGTGTTTTCACGGTGAAGTGGTTACGGGAATCGACATGCAGTTCACAATTAGTCGGTTTCCCATAGATAGATTATAAACCATCGAAAAACTATGCGTTAAATTTTAAATGGTTTGTTTAATAATAGTACTACTTCGCTACCTTTGCAGTAAATAAAAGTAAGTAGTATTCACTAGTAATACAGAAAAAATTCTTGCGTGGTATGAACTACAAATGCTATCATTCGAAGATTCCCTACACACACTTACTACGTAAGTACAACATTCTAAGTCTACAATCTAGACGATTACTTTTGGATGCAATGATGCTGCATGGTTTGTGCCACAATAGATTTGACTGCACTGAAATTACAAATAAAGTATGTTACACGGTACCCAGAAATGTAATCAGGCGTGGGACTCGCGTGCCCCGCCTTTTCCACGTGAATTCATGTAAGACCAATGCCGGGGCACGAGTACCTCTTCGACGCCTTGTGGAAACTTATATCGCACACTTCATGGACATAGACATTTTCTTTTTCTCTAATAAAAAATTTTAAACTCTCGCTATAACTTCATTAGCATCAGAATTATAAATTAGCACTTAATTCAAATAACTTAACAATATTCATAAACACAGCTTCCGTTTTTCACTTTGCATTTGATTAATCCGTGGACAATAGTGTGGGTTCTAAGTTTAACTATTTATCTTAAGAATCTTATTGTATCGCCTTAACATGTAACTGTTTTATTGTCCCTAATAAATAAATAAATAAATGCACACAAATTTTCCATAATTTTGTTGTGTCCTAAAACTATTTATCCAAATGTTAATCTGATAAATAAACATTCTACAACCATTTCAAAATACACACAACTACAGAAATATCCACTTTAAATGTCGTTGTTTATTTCTATTATCAAATCTAAACCTAATCTCTCTCTCTAAGTGTTTAATATTCAAATACTTACTAAGATAATGCTAGGTTTTAGTTCTGAGTACCACTTACAGACTAATCAAAGGATAATGGCTTAATTACATTTACGCTAAATTAGTCGTCTTTAGGATAAAATGCTTTCGATACGAAAGCTTATAAGTTTAAGTTTGGCTACCAACCTTAGATTATGAGTGACTTTTAAGGTACAAAATGTTTAGGGTCGGGTAGGTTCAGCAGTTTTTTTTTTATCAACAAAACCGACCCGAATCAATTACTACACCTATTCGGCTTCCCCTGCTGACCGCCTAATATTTTAGCTACTGTCCTCTAACTTGTGCCGATACGAAAGAAGACCGAATATGTGTCAAAAATAAATTGAATATAAATAACTACCTTTCCGTAATCCGAAGGCGTAGAGGTGAAGTACGTGACAGTATTAAAAAGAAAAGGGGCGAAGGACGAAGATATCATTATCGAACACTGATCTAATATGTAGCGGCAGTGATACTGTGGGTATCAGTTTTTGTTAGAGAAAAACCTAATATCTTTTCAATTTTAAAGTAGTGGCAGTTTTGTCGAATATAGAAGAAGATAAAATTTGGAATCTTGATTCTAATCCCAACTTATAATAATATTATAAATGCGAAAGTGAGTTTGTTTGTTTGTTACGCTTTCACGCCGACACGCCTGCACAGATTTGGATGAAATTTGGCACATGGGTAGACCATTACCTGGATTAGGACATAGGATACTTTTTATCCTGATATTCTTACGGGATCGAGACTTATGCGGGTGAAACCGCGGGATGCAGCTAGTTATCTATATAGGATAATTATTATTTATCAAAGGTTTTCCCTATTTTGTTCTAACCATATTATACTGACCTTCTTGACTCTTTAGAAAAGTCAGGTGCGTAGTAGGTACTCGTAACCAACGTGCGTGTCTGACCAGATGAACTTATGACCATAGCATAACAGGGGTCATAAGTTATGACTTGTAGACACCCGATATACGGGCGGTGCAGGGCGGGCGATTTTGGGGGACTGTCTTAGGTAATTTTGACGTTCGAAAAGTGCTGATTTCTCAGCCTATTTTGAATAAATGACTTTTGAATTTTGAATTACGACAGCTACGCGCGCCTCATGTAATAAACCGATAAAATTCCCCATTGAAAAAAAAAAGTGGGAATTTTGTTTTCTTTTTTCCTGAAAATTTCCACATAAACAAATTCTCAGTACGATACTCCTCACGGATCGGACAGGGTTTTTGTTTACATGTTTTATATAATGATAATGTTACTTGTTCTAAAAACGTACCAACTTTTGCATTGTGCACAGCTTGGACACAAACATTGTTTAACGGAGTCGTTACGTAACTTTTTGAAGCACGTCTAAACTAAAATATCAAATTCTCTCCGTAGGTATGCATACGAGTATGACCCACATTTAAAACATTACTTTCCTATAGAAAAACTTATTTGCATAACATTATACAACGCCTTGTCTGCCCGAAGGGTTAGGCAGAGGTGTACCTATAGTTCACCACATTACACCAGTTATGTTTAAGAGTCCGTCCATTCTAAAACTTGGCAACGTCGTAAATAGCTGTCAAATATTTACCTGTTTTGATTAATTTGGCAATAATAACTGTATGGAAATATGAAATTTCGCTAGCTAGTGAAATAGATTCCATATCAGATATTAATAATGAATTGCAATTATAACACTGAATTTGATGTTGTAACCGATTTAAGTGTAAAAAAAGGCATTTGGAAAGTTTCTAAATACTTTTTTACATCAATCAATCTGCCCAGCCTTTATCCAACTATATTGGGGTCAGCTTCCAGTCTAACCGGATGCAGCTGAATACCAGTATTTTACATGGAGCGACTGCCTATCTGACCTCCACAACCCAGTAACTGGGTAATACGTTACCCCTAAATACTTTTTTACATCTAAAACTAAATATTCGGTGTTAATTACAGCATTTCATATCAAAATTTTAGTTCACTATACTGTTTGCGATGTAGCATGGTGCGGGTGACAGGTGACAGAAAGGTTAAAATATAGGTATATTATAATTTACTTGTTTTTACTGATTCTGTATTTTAAGTATGATCTGTACCTACATACAGATTGTGTACATAATACGGACTCAGTAATAACTGTAGTAAATTAAATAAATTTAACCTTTCTGTCACCTGTCACCCGCACCACGCTACACCGCAAACAGTATAGCTGTCCATATTTCATATTTCCATACAGTAATATTGCCAAATTAATAAAAACTGCGAAATATTTGATACCAATTTGCCACTTCAGAATATTCGCTCTTAGGAGGCGAGCCTATTGCCATCAACCGGGCACAAATCCAGATTACAAAGGCTATACTGAGAAATACGAAAAAACGTATTTCTAAGTTGGACGTAGTTATGCAAAATGGATCCAGCCACAAAAACTTACTTTTGAGAAAATAGGAGTTTTAGTAAAATTGATATACCAAAATAACAAGACAATAGTTTGTTTTGAAGTTCCTCTTAAATATTGGATATTTTTATCTACTTCCTGTAAAATATTATTTTAATAAGTTTCATGTGAATAAATATACATTTTTTCAGTAAAAATCTCTCTGGTTCTTTTTTACATTATTAAAAATGTGGGATGGATCTTTTTGTTTTAAGTTGTGGCAGAAAAACGCTTGTATGAATAATTAGGGCATTTAATTAGAAAAACAAAAAAACATAAAAAGTCAGTTTTCTTTTTGATCAGACACGACAGTATCTGTTTTATAGTAAAAAATCGATTAAACATACAGATCCAAACTAGTTTGGATCTTTTCAAACCCAATATCTAGGTTACCATGACACATGGTTCTATTTTAACTCTGCGAAAATGCTTTAGATTTTGTTGGTATCATTAACGTCTGTGTTTTTCATTAAAAGGAAGGTACTTTGCGGCTTGGATATTTTTTGCATACACTAAAGTTGATGTGTAGATGCCATTTATGACTGTAACTCAAAAAACGGTTTTTGTGGGCTGGATCCATTTTGAAGGTCAACTTCTGAAGGTACTATCGAAGACTTTCATATCTAAGCAGTTTGAAAACAAAATCCCGTGAACACGATGACCACATCTATTATCGCCCCGGTTCTATACCCACCAAGCGCTGCAAGCAGAAATAGTCCTTACGATGATATGAAGTTCTTCGATGACATACCATAAACTAAGTGAAGAAGCCCATAGTTTGCTGTGGGCTAGAACGTTGCCAGGGTTTCACATCAAACTTAGTCGGTGTTGCCAGCCAATATCGAAACTACGAGTATAATGGGAGACGAAACACCCATCAATCTATGTTTGTATAGCGTTTATGTGTTTACAGTTTGTGGCTTCATTGAAAGGAGATAGTTTGAACGGACTTTTTTAGATCATTAGTGGTTTTGGTTTTATTAATTTGATGGAGTTCATGGATGTAACATCGCTTAGAATAAAGTGTAACTGAGTACATAAGTCAGGTGTTTTTGCAATGAATATTATTTTTTTTATTTCTTTTTTGGAGTTTAGTCATTAAGAATCGGTTTTCATATAAGGCCCTCATTATGGAAATTTTATGAGGTGTGTTTGCAAGCATTAACTTTTTGTATTGTGTTTTATTCGTAAATAACACGGAATACATTTTGAAAAAAGCATGTTACATATTTCACGCTTCGATCTAGATATTTCTGCCGTGATGGCGTTTTTTTTAAGAGGTGCTTTTTTACCCTCTTGACCTATTGCATATTCAAAGACAATCGTATTAAGGAGTAAACTCCAGTCGTGCGTCGGAGCTGACACACAGACATTTTTTTCTTTCATGTATTTCTAGGTTCCTTTTCGATTGTAATATTATTTTTGAAGAAAATATCAATAGCTAAGTATCCATTTATGCTAGCATAAGTTCTCGAGGGTCATCACGAATCGTCTCGCACGTAGGTTCGATGACTTCCAGCCTCCCGAACAAGCTGGTTTCCGAAAAGGCTTTAGTACCATAGACCACATCCATACGCTGCGGCAAGTTATACAGAAGACCGAGGAGTATAACTTGCCACTATGCTTGGCGTTCGTGGACTATGAGAAGGCCTTTGATTCGATCGAGACCTGGGCAGTGCTACAGTGTCTCCAGCGGTGCCATATTGACCATCGGTACATCGAGGTGCTGAAGTGTTTGTACAAAAACGCCACTATGTCGGTCCGAGTACTGGAGCAGAGCACGAGAGCGATTCCTCTGCAGCGAGGCGTAAGACAGGGAGATGTTATCTCTCCGAAACGGTTCACCGCTGCATTGGAAGACGCTTACAAGCTCCTGGAATGGGAAGGATTTGGCATCAACATTAACGGCGAGTACATCACTCACCTTCGGTTTGCCGACGATATTGTGGTCATGGCAGAATCGCTGGAACACCTTGGCACAATGCTCGAAGGCCTAAATAGAGTCTCCCTATAAGTAGGGCTCCGGATGAACATGGACAAAGCGAAAGTCATGTCGAACGTCCATGTTGCGCCCTACCCAATATCGGTTGGGTGCTCAACTCTCGAAACTGTTGACAAATACGTCTACCTGGGACAAGTGATCCAGTTGGGTAGGTCCAGTTTCGAGATGAGGTCAATCGTCAAATCCGACTCGGCTGGACAGCGTTCGGGAAACTACACAACTTCTTCTCGTCCAACATACCTCAGTGTCTAAAGACGAAAGTCTACAACCAGTGTGTGTTACCAGTGATAACATACAGAACTGAAACGTGGCCTCTCACCATGGGCCTCATAAGAAAGCTTAAGGTTATGGTCACTCAGGTCGCTATGGAAAGGGCTATACTCGGTGTTTCTTTGCGAGATCGAATCAGAAATGAGGTGAAAAATCCGCAAACGAACTAAAGTCGCTGACATAGCCCAACGGATTAGCAAGCTGAAGTGGCAGTGGGCGGGGCACATAGCGCGCAGAACTGACGGCCGATGGGGCAGAAAGGTTCTGGAATGGAGGCCACGTACCGGCAAGCGCAGCGTAGGACGTCCACAAGGTGGACAGACGACCTAATAATATGGCTGAAATGATGATGATGATGAAGTTCATCAAAAATCTTGAGTCAGTAAAGAGGTCGTGCACGAAATCGACTGATTTTGATCAATTTTGTGTAACTATAAAAGTATAGTTTTCGTGGTATAGTTGCAACACTTTTGCGCTCTCGAAAATGTGGTTTATATTGCCTTTGATTTATTTAATGAATATATCGTATAATCATAAAATATTTACGGTTCTTATAATTTAAGATGAAAAATAATAATATTATTCTTAGTTTAATATTTAATATTGTACGGCTCCGAGTCGCCGGTTTTTTAAACTCATATTATTTGGAAGCGTCGATACAGAAGTACATCATTGGAAAAATATATAAGTACCTACTTCAGGTCTACAGATATAAAAATATTTACCAATTAATTCAATCATGTATGTTGATCAACATTGATTGCAACTTACACACCTGAATCAACAGTAAACAAGTATTTCGTCGAAATATTTCATATTAAAAACATGGAGAAAATATTTTTACGTTCCATTCTTTTTCATTTCATCCGTTTCATCGGTTATAAATATTATTTTTTTTGCAATTGATTTGTGCAGGTTGTAGTAGGGACAGGATTTAAAGACCAGTTTTTTTTTTGGGAACTGCGTTCTAGTCGTTTTGTGTGAGGTTAGGTTTCAATCAAAGCAAATAAATAAAATGCAAGTGTTTTTTTGTAATGCTAAATTAAACAGCTTTTTACTAAATGCTTATAAAAGATATAGGTATTCTGAATTTAAAAAAAAGCTTGGTTTCTTCTGGGTAAGCTCACTCCATCGTCGACTTTGTCTCTGTCACCTCTGACCTAGACTAGAGTCAAGAACAAACCCATCGTAAAAGAGAATTAAAAAAAAAAAAAAACATTAAAAATGGTGTCTGTCTGTTTATTTTGTTCCGGCTGATCTCCGAAATGGCTGGACCAATTCTGATGTTATAAGGAGTAACTTAGGCTACTTTTATTTTAGAAAAAATCGGGTCCTCGCGGGTGAAACCGCGGGCAGCAGCTAATCTATACTCATAATAATATTATAAAAGTTAAAATTGGGAGTTTTTGATGAGGGGTAATGTTTGGTACTAATCCGATTCCGAAAATTCTTTCACTAATAGGCTTGCTGAGTGTCATAGGATATATTTATTTCATGTTAAACCGCAGATATGTGCCATTGACCTTGAGTGGTAAGCTTGCGTAGGACTCGCCCATCTAGGAGCGCTGCGCGCTGTCTCAAATTAGACGCATTATTAATTTATTATACATAAAACAAAATGATCAATAGTTAAATTATCTTTAAAATGGTGAAGGTTTCAGAAAGATACGCTTGTTTGTGTGATTCTCAGTTTTTTATCCGCCTTGGACATAATTCTATAAATTAATTTCACTATGTATTAGAAACACAATCGAAAATATTCATATATTAAATTATTTAAAAAAATATCTTATTTAACAGATATTTTGTTCCAAATCACTACTCGTTTAGACGTGATCTTTAGTATGCAATTATTAAAAGTTGGTTATCGTCGCCTTAAGGGTACGCTAGTCGGTCGTTCTTCCATACAAACGTAGTATGATGATTACTCGTCTGTTTGACAGTATACGTTCAAAACTAAAAATTATATCAATTTGTCTTGTCATTATCTAGCCCTGTATGGAAGCAGAATTGGAAAAAATACTTGGTTTGGAAGTTATGAGCATCGGAACATATTTCGACACTAATTTGAACTCGTTTTAACTATTCCCAAATAAATAACTTTTATAGTAAGAAAATGACAAAATAAAAACCATACAGGAATAGATAATTTATTAAATAGTTCAAATAATTGTATTTTGAGTAAATAAATCTAGTATTTTTTTCATAATATCTATACGCCCAAAGGTCTGTTCATGAATTTTTACGCGCTCGTTTTCGTTATAAATCATCTTTTATTTCACTAAATACATTAACAAATAAATAAAAACTAGATAAATAAATAATTAGACTAATTAGCATGCACATTAGTCACGTCCACCAGCGAGTTCGAGCCGTCGACTAGTGTACCCTTAAAACAAGAAATTTCAAGCGGACGAAGTTACGGGCAGGAGGTACTCGTAAATACGCGTATGTTACTTTTGAGATTGTGATTGCATTATGACCTGGAATACTGGATCTACCACGGATATTTATGGGATCTACAGTCCGTTATAGATAGTGTAATCCACGACGACGCGCCTCACTCCGCTCCGCTCCGTACTAAAGTATAGTACACATATATAACTTGATCCTTGACGCGATTGCTCTGTTCTGTCACTCGCCATTTTGAAATCTATTGGTATTGAAACTAAGCTTGACAAGCAATAATGCCAACATGACGGCAAGGGTCAAGTTATAGCAAACGGTCTGATTAAAATTATGACGTATTGATATTTTTGGTAATTTTATGATCATGATTAAAATTTTCTGTGAAAGGTTGGACTGTAATTAATACAAAAAGCATGAAAAATATTTTTTTGTAACTCTAGTCAGTTCTACAAGCTAAAAAGAAACAAGAATAATTAGTTATTTGTGCAACAAGAGAGCAAAGTTGTTTTTTGCTGCGAGTGTTGATTTCGGATCCCGAGTAAGCGAAGGATTCTATAATTGAATCACGAGCGTAGCGAGTGATTCTATGTTAGAATCCTGAGCGCGGTGGGGGATTCAAAGACACGAGATGCAAATAACTTTGCTCTCGTGTAACACATACAACTTTTCACCTCAGCAGCGAAAACATACAACATGTAAAAATTAACCCTTTCCGATCCGTGAGGGTGTTGTTGGAAATTTTCAGGAAAAAAGAAAAAAGAATGCCCACATTTTTTTACAATGGTGAATTTTACCGAATTTTTACGTTGGGTGCAGGCGGCTGTCGTTTAGCGGGTGTCTAAAAGTCATAAGTTATGACTCTTATGAGTTATGACCCCTGTCGAAAATTTGCAATTTTTTTATGGATTTGGGGTAATTTTGGAACTAAAAATGTGAATTTTATATTCCAATAACTTTTTATTTTTGATAATAATAATTTAAAAAAATACTCTGGTATAGTTACCGAAGTATCATATGCCCTTTTAGGATCGGACAAGGTTTTATTTACATAATCTTCATCATTTCGTATTTTTTACTTCAACACTGTCTTTATTTTATAATAAAAAATAAATAGTTCGATTATATCGAAAAAAAAAGTGCGGTCGGGGACCCCCGTCAGGCACGAAGTTCCTTCTCACGTATGATTTAAAACAGAAACAAAAAAATTGCAGCCACCATCGTGGATTTACATTTTGACCTCACTATCAACCTAAGCACCCTCAAAAACTATGAAAACGATATCCATGATATAAACTTGAAAATTTTCACAGTCGCCATCTTGGATTCATATTTTAATGTCATTATCGGCTTTAGCACCCTCGAAAACTATGAAAACGACACCTATGACGAAAAATGTGAAAATTTTGGCAACCGCCATCTTGGATTTTAATTTTGACCAAATTCATAATTTCTATCTCTCTCCGTCTTTCTTTCTCTTTGAATTAGAAGAAGACAGTCGCAAATGCCTTTTCGCGTGACGATTTCTGCCAGTGCACTCTTACCGCAAGCTGCTTAAAGAACTTTGTTCCAAAATTTTTATAAAACAGAATTTAAATAAAACCCTAACAGATGATTTGCAATTTTAATGTTTTATGTATATCCGAACGTTTTATTGTTTGTTTCTTTTTTGGGCCTAGTAGGTAGGTATGGAATTTTGAAATCGAACTTCGAATCGACTTGTTTCTTTCTCGCGTTTTTCGTATCGAAGTGAAAGTGACTACTAATTGAAGTTCAAATCTTTAGAATTTTGTGAGTAGACCCAACACTGCTCTCGGCATTTAAAAAAATAAAATAAAAAGTACTTTGTCTCACGCTCGCAGCAAAATCGAATTTTGCTCACTGTTTTTTGACAGCAAAACCTGCTTGTTTGAGGTGCTGAGGTGAAAAGAAAATTATTTAAACAATAAAACGAACGTTAACGTACTTATTTAACCCTTATTTATTCCGACCAATTAAAAGTACTCCTCTGACCAATGATTCGGTTTCAAAGACCCCCAAATTGGAACAACTAATTAAGACCCTTGTTGGTCACCAGTCAGACACCATTTAACCACTGTACGACAAATTAAATCGACGGCACAACGTAACCGTCAAATCCTTACCAAAACAAAATAGAGGTCCGGCCATAGAATAAAAATATAATATAGAAGCGACACTTCCTCTCCGACTGCCTTGTTGGTCGAGTGATGGTCGCAAGCGCTACTGCTTAGCATGATGCTTAGCATTAAGCATTAGTTTCTCAGTAGTGCCCAGTTGATGGCAATACGCTCGCCCCCTATTACATGGGACTTAAAATATAACTGGCGAAATGTGGGTGTACACCTCTGTCCAACCCTATGGGGAAACAAGGCGTGATGTTATGTTCCTTCCTCTCTGAATCCATTCTATGCCTGTCTAAAGACTCGGGGGTAAACTACGTTCAACACAACGTATCTTTTGTTGTGGCGCGATCCCTACTCGATCATCGACAAATTCGACCAACCTTAGGCTTGGGCACGCGTTAGTTATAGGGTTTTGAGGTACCTACAGTAATTTCTGACATGAGCAACGCAACAGCAACCTTATTATGATGAGAATAAAGATTACTGTGATTTTGACAGTGATGCAACATCAGAGGTAATTTAATTGTGAAATGACTGTAGAGAGATCGGTGAAAAATGAAATTTCAGCAGCATGAGCGCACGCGCATGGGAAAGTTAATACCCGAGAGCAATAATATGACACATCCAGCTTTAGAACGAGTCTGTCACAAGGATATATATGACAGAGACTTCTTGTCTCAAACTTGATGTGCCAGCAAAAATACTATGTAAGGCGCCATCTCCACGGATAAGAGAATTGCGGCGATAGTCATGCTGAAGGTATGTTCAAATTATCGCCACGATTATAATCGCCGTGTGGTGATTGATTCATAGAGTTTCTATTGAATTTGATGGCACAGCGAGACTATCGCCGCGATTTTCTCGCCCGTGGAGGTGGCATCAAAGGCTCGTAGCAGGTGGTGTTTTGCAGTTTTTACCTCCAAGGGAAGAAGGCGCTAGTTTATGTACGAGTATGTTTACAATGTCGCCCTCAAGAGCATGTAAACGCACGTATTTTTCTGAATATTCATGAAAAATCATCGAAAATTAACTTTAAATGTCTCTTTAATGTTTTTCATGTTATTTTTTTTTGAGCAGCGTTTGCCATATCTCCGATTTTATTGGCTCGAATAGGATTCTGTTTATTATTTCTAAAAGCTTATGAGTTTTTCTATCGGATTAACTATTTTTTTTTAGTAAAAATTTGTAGACTATGAGGAATAAACGGAGGTGAAGTATTTTTTTTCAAAAAAAAAAATCTGTATTTATTTTAAAAACACAAGTAAAAGAGCGGAGCGGAGGGCGTTGTCTTTGAGGGCTAATTTTTTTTTGAGGGTTTGTTCGTTGCTCGGGGGCCGTCGAACTAAATCTTTTCAGAGCGTTTTGCACCTACGCGGTCATCCTGTGGGGGTCATATAGCCAGAAGCAGTACAACGCTCTCCGTGTTCAGTATAATAATGCGTTCAGGGTGATGTTGGGGCTGCCCCGGCACTGCAGCGCGTTGAGGATGTTCGCAGACGGGCGTCTGCGAATATACACGTATACACGTCTGCGAACAAACACTTCTAAATGGATTGAAATGAATGGTTTTTTAATTTGATAATTTTTCGTAAGTCAATAAAATTATAGGGAATTTTGAAAAAAAAGAAGATATTAAAGATGACACCGACACCTTTTTAAAGTTAATTTTCGATAATTTTTCATGAATATTCAGACAAATTCGGGCGGTCACATTAATATGATGAGCATGAGTTTCGCTTGTAGATGAATTTATAACTCCACAGAGTTAGAAATTGAACTCGTGAATGAATTTCTAACTCTGTGGTCCAGCCGTTTTAGGGTATTTAAACAGTGAACATGTTAAAAAGTCATGGCAGTTACAAGGGTTGCGGCATTCCCGGAGGCGGCAGCGAGACAGGGGTTGGGTGACAGTTGTAGTCACATGTCCAGAGAGCGAAATATACCTGTTTGGACGTGTTTTAAAATTTACAAGACTATTAATGTGTGGATATTTTTTGGAGAAAATTAGGGACGATTTTTTTTAATCCACACTTGGAAGCTCTTGGCTTGCATCTCGCCTGATGGTAAGTGATGATCAGGCCGAAGGTGGAAGCGAACTACACCCGGAATCCTCAACCACAGAAGAACTGGTTATCTTACCTCTAACTGCCGAAACACAACAATACTGTTAACATTGTTGTTACGGTGACCAAAAATACAAAGACATGTGACATCTACCAATCCGCGCTAAGCCCGCGTGGTCATCCATTATTAGTGAACACACACACTACTTGACAACTCAATCATGATCTATACATTAAGCCTACGTGTTCGAGTATTCATCAGCCTCAGATGGCCGCAGGTAATTGATTCAAACTAAATAGAGTTGGTAATCCAATACTCCCAGTGGTACGCAATCAAGTACCAGGAATTACGTGTGCGAACACCTGGGGCTGGAAAGTAGGTAAACTTATATGATTTTCTGTAAGAAGTAAATGACTATGTGTTGGGAAGTTAGTGTAATGATCATGAAGTTAATTACTTATTAGGTATTTTCGAGTAGCGACCCTAATTACGTAAATATCAATCGGAATTTGAATCGTTTTGAAAAAAAAATGCAAATACATTGCTTCACAAATTCGAAAAAAAACTCTGCTCAACAACGTAAATGACGCAATGAATGTAGTTGAACTGTCAAAATGAAACAAATTTGTCGTAATCGTTTACGAAAATGTGTTACATTGTGCTTACGACTTGACAAAATATTGAGATTTTATTTTTCTGTACGTCTGTATGTTACTGAACTCCACCTAAACGGCTGAACCGATTTTGAAGATTTTTTGTAACGTATTTCCGTGAGTCCCTATTCGGCTTAGATTCACAATTGGACCCGGTAGGTGGCGCTGCGATCGAGCTCAAGGAAACAGGGCAACGTCTGTCCGGTCAGCTAGTAAAAATATAAATTTTATATTGATGTAGGCATTATACCCATAAACCTTTCGGAATAAATTCTCTAAATAATGTTGAAAACCTTATCGAAATCCGTTGCGTAGTTTAGAAGAACAACACAGTCACACAGACAAACACCAAAAGCGCCTTTACTATATAAAATGTACAGAAGAACAATACAACTTTCATGAATTGGTATTAGGTATTCATGAAGTAGGCAATGACAGTTGATAATCATGCCTATGGATATTGTTTACAAATTAGATATAATAATATGAGCACCACGCCGCCGCCGACGCGCCGCCGCCGGCGCGCCGCCGCCGCCGTGATTCTACCCGCGCTGCCCGCCGCCGCCGACCCTAGGTGACGGCGCGCCGAGCCCGAGCGGCGGAATTCAGTTTGAACTAACACGCGAACCGAACCGAACGTACGTCTGCGTGAATGCTGACAAAAAGGCGGCACAAGACGTAGACGTTGCGGTCCATGGCCCTTTATGGGGCCATGGTACGGAGCGAGAGGGCATCGGAGGCCGTCACCTCCGTCTGCGAAGCAGTAATGCTCGTAAAGGAGAAGGCGGAACGCGTGAGGGAGAGGCAAATTTCGCGCCCTCATACCCCTAGCCGCTGCAGGAGACGCCTGGGCGTCGGGAATCACAAGCCGCCCACCGTAGGCGCGGGCTTGCGTCCGATAAGGACGAGACCCGGGTCGACGGCGCGTTGTATTCCACGCGCGCCTCAAAGAGATGTCAGCACAACTGAAGGGGTTGCGGGAAAGTCCGAAAGGGATATCGTGGCCCCTGGCAACGTTCAGGCAAGTGAAGAAACACGGGTGGGTTGTAGCCAGTTTACACGCCCCTCCCGCTCTACCCAGAGCGGGAGAAGTCATTTCATAGTTTCCCACCCAAAAAAAAGACGTGGACGTTTATACAACGAAACTCTTTGACATTACAATTAGATTAGATTAAAGACGAAATTCAAGGTATTTTGCGGACATTTCAAATTCCACAAAAAATAACTTTTTTTTTTTATTGAAACTAGTTATATAAAGGTCACGCCGCCGCCGACTTCAAAAAGTTGGCGCGCTGCCGCCGACAATTTGACAATCGGCGCTAATATTTATCACAAAATATAACTTGACAATATGTATCTGTGATCAACTTTCTACTGCTGGCACTCGGGGTTCCTCTCTGTGAGAGGGCTCCCTACGATTGGCAAAGGTATTGGTGATCGTCGTATGTTTTTATAAGCTGGTGCTGTCCTGGTGCTGTCGTTGGCCCTTGCTATAGCCCATGCAGCTAAGGCACAGATGAATGCAGAAGGTTCAATCCGCATTTTAGGTATGAAGCGACAAGTACGGACCGGGACCGACTTTTTGGGCCAATTCAGTGAGTGTACCGTAGTCAGAAGATCTTAGAGTTTACGCGATAGAAAGAGAGGCAACTTCTAGGTGAATATAACTGTAGGTAATTAGCGCTGTGCGACATTTTATTTTTTATTTTTTTGGGTGTGCAATCATCAAATGACTTCTCCCGATCTGGGCGGACCGGGAGGGCGTGTCAGACTCTTACTGACTAAAACCCACCCGTGTTCCTTCAGTTGCCTGTGCAATGCCAGGGGCCACGGTATCCCTTTCGGATTTTACTGCAACCCCGGCAGGCATCGGTCCCATTGGACCCCTTCAGTCGCTGACATCCCTTTGAGGCGCGCGTGGAACACAACGCGCCGTCGACCCGGGCCTGGTCCTTACCGGACGGCGAGCTACCCATTGCTCACCGTCCGCAAGCCCGCGCCTACGGTGGCTGGGAATCGGCCTGCGATTCCCGACGCCCAGGGCGTCTCCTCCTGCGGTGGCTAGGGGCGTGATGACGCAAAATTTGCCTCTCCCTCACGCGTTCCGCCTTCTCCTTCGCGAGCATTACTGCTTCGTAGAAGGAGGTGACAGCCTCCTATGCGCTCTCGCTCCGTATCATGGCCTGGACCAGGGCCGGACGCGAGAGATCCCCGCCACCGATCGCCTCCAAGAGGACACGACGATGCTCTTCCCAAGCCGGGCATACCTCCACCGTATGCGGTGGAGAGGCCCTGGCGCTGTGCGTCCTGAATTGCACTGTATGTTGTAAGACTCGCTTTTTATTTAAATTATTTTGCGGAGTGAACCATCTGTACTAATCCGTGGCTAAGGTACCTAAGTAAGAGGTCTGTGACGACACTCAAAGGTGGCCCAAATTGGTGGCAGATATTTTGCCAAAAATCAAGAAACACAAAGTTTAATGATTTGTAAATAAAACAGCCTACTAAACACAGTGTTAATTCAAAGGTGATAATGAAAGATACAGAGACTAATTGTGCTCCTTTCAGTATACAACCCAGCACCGTGGCTAGAGGAAATTCGCTCAACTTTCAAACAAGCTCAAGTTTCAGGAAGCTCAACTTCGCGACTCAAGTGTCGCTGTGTCGGTTGGAATGTGTTAATGAGTTTGGAAAACGACTCGGTATTTTTAACTTGAACATTGTATTAAGTTCTTTGTTTTCGTTATGCTGCGGCCGCATCTGTGTCTATCGTGACAAAGCAATGCGTGCCGAAGCTTCGTATGGTCGTATTATCGCGCTAATGCAGTGGTCATATTAGCGGTTTCGCCACGTTTGTTATGGACCGCCACCCGGGCGATAAATGCTACGCAGCCCGAACTATCGCGATAATAGTTGGTCACATCTGCGTGTATCTTATCACTGTGCGAAGCTTCGTCGCGGTAGATGCAGGTGCGGCTGGAGCATAAAACATAGGGGTTATTGTTTATTATTTGGGAATCGAAATATCGATTGTTAAGGACTGGATGAGGAAAATAATATTTTGAAGAATACTATGTTAACCGTGGACAAAGATGGATTGTATTATTATCATCATCAAAATGAAAAGCAGCATAAGTCAAATGCTCTCTTCTCCAACCGGTTTTCTGCCCTTATCTCAATTTAATTGGAATCGGCACAGCATTCTTCTATCTTCATACATTTCAATCAACCGACATCTCAGTATTCACCCCATTTTATCTACAGGTTCAAATAAAGTTAGCTAGCGAAACTGCAGACGTGCTGGGATATCCAAAAATAAAAAACAAAAAATAAACTGATTCAATGAAGGTAGTGTAGTTATTTAGAGATATGAGGAACAGAGTGTAAACTTCACTCATCCTCTATTGAAAAGGGAGGATCCTCCGATCAGACGGGTGTCGTTTCTGGCGGGCAACTGCCCAATTGTTGAAGTCGGAAGCTTGTATATTAATTGTCGATCGCGCGGTAAACTCTAATTGTGCGATGCAGGATTTGTGTGACGTCAGGATGTTGTGTGACGTCAGTTTTTCTCAACTCATAAGTACTCCAAGTAACTAAACTACCGGCGGCGGCGGTCGTTCACCCCAAAAAAAGAACTTTAAGTATATCTATTTATTTAAATAAGAATAATTAATGTTCTAAATGCTATTACTTATTTAATTTAATTTTAATATTTAATTATAATTATTTATCCTTACTAATGTTGTTGTGCCCTCACAGAGTCTATAGCTGTATTTTAGCTTTAAGCCTATTTGTAACAACTTAATTCACATTATGGTACGCAAATAAATGAAATGATAAAATTTATTGTCTTTAGATATCGATAAAAAAACCAAAAACATTTATTTCAGGTACCACATAACCCATATCAGAAATCTTTAAATCACACACAAATAAATACAATAAAAATACAACATGAACGTAAATTAAATAATTCAAATTCATATTCAGTCAATCATCATAATTCGCTCATATTAATTAATTACAGCAGTCTCTTACGTGCGACACTTTAGGTAATTTGTTTGTCACAGCAGTGTCGCACATAAGGACAGTCCAACGTATTTGCTATCATATTCAGAACGATATTGGAGCTGGCCCGCACTCTGCCCACAAGAGACAAGCACAGCGCTTCCGCATAGTCGAGAACGTACGAACGAAAACAGTCCGGACCCGAACATAATCGAAGCGCTGCAGTAGCGAGGCAGACCCAACGTCGCGTCGCTCTGAAAGCGTTGTTAAATTGAATGCGGAGAGTCCTGTGGCTTTTCTGCGTGTAATTAACCCACAGCCTGCAGATGTACCAGAAAAGAGTTATTTTCACGCCACCCGAGCAATGCGCGAACCTGCGGGCCAGCATATTGGCTCTTTTAGATACCCATTTTATTTGACCTGCTATATATCATCTTCCACACAAATCATCCATCGTTTCTTTGGTCTTTTCTCACTCTTATAGCCAGAGCTATCTACACTCATACTCAAAAATTTACTCACAATAATTATGTCCCTAAGGTTGCTGTCCATCTGACCACACGCCGAGCGCGACCGACGATGTGTAGCCGTCCGTCACCGAAGACGCACGACGGCCAAATGCTATGTTCGTAAATACAAGGGCGTGGTTTCGCCGTCCGCGATGGCAAATTGTGCTGGTCCACGGCGGCGTGGTGTCGGTCGTCCGTCGTGACGTCACCGCACGTTGTCGGTAGCGTCTGACGTTGACCGTAGCCTCAACGGTGCCGTCAATGAGCAGATTGAAGAAGTGGCTTTTTATCACACTTCGATAACAGTCGTATCCTATTCATATAATACTTAATCCCTTACGACGTCCAAGGGAAAGAGTTGTCTCTTCATTAAAAAAAATACCGGCCAAGGGCGAGTCGGACTTGCGCACCGAGGGTTCCGTACAAATCTGTAGGTATATAAGTAAAAGTTCACCCATCACGACAATCGAGTCCTAGTTATGGTATTTTTATTGCAAAATAAAATCTATAACATTAAAATATGGAAAGCTGGAGGAGCTCAAATTATAGATAAAGGTCTCTATAGCGTTTCAGTAATCCTTTATTTTATATTAACACATATAATTTATTTTATAATATAACTGAAATATCTACACTAGCCTTGCAGCAGCCTTGCAAAAGTCTGCTGATGAATGATGGCAAGTTTTGTTATCAAAGTTATTTATTTACAAAGGTTTTTAGTCACTATTTAGAAATCTGGTACAAACATACTAATTAAGTATTAAATTTGAACCAGATCTATAAATGGTGACTGAAAAAGGTATGAATTGTACCACATTGAACATTGAAGGTCGAAAAAACTTTATCTATAGTTGTACTACCTCGTGTAGTGCTAGTGTTTATGGATGAAAAATACGTGGAAATTCCATTGTGGGGATTCATTCTAAAATCGAAATTAAAGTCTCCCACAAAAATCAGTATAATATGACAAGCTCTTTGAAAAATTGTGTCCCCATACATAGAGATAAGTCGCGGTCATTGCAGTAACTACAATTATGTTTATAATCACAATTTAAATTATGGTTTTGATTCCCTTGCGAGTAGTTGCAAGTTTCAAAATATGCGGTATAAATGGTTGTACCTTTGCATTTTTGCGCTGACTTAGAAATTTGTTTTATTTTCACAGCTTAAAAGCAATTAGACCTAAGTATTTGATATGAGTTTCAACTTGATATCTCTACCCGGGTTCATGAGGAAAAGGGTATTAGGTATATAATTATTTAAAAAAATATGTGATGTAACTAAAAGTTTAAGGTTTTCAGAATGTTTCCTTTGTATGTGCTATAAAACGCTGCTTCATGCCAAATTTCAGATTCTAGGTCAACTGGAAGTACCCTTTAGGTTGGTGATTCCCTTGCGAGTAGTTGCGATTTTGAAAATATGCGGCTTAAATTGCTGTATCTTTTGATTGCGTTGGCTTAGAAGTTTGATTTTTTCACAGCTCTAAGGGACAGTAGACCTGAGTATTTGATATAAATTCCAGCTTGATACCTCGACGCGTTCCTGAGAAAAAGGGTCTTGACAGACAGACAGACGGACGGACAACAAAGTGATCCTATAAGGGTTCCGTCTTTTCCTTTCGAGGTACGGAACCCTAAAAACATGGCCGAATAAATTGCAAAAAAAAGAAATATACGTCAATGGATAGCGGGGTAATGAGACGGTCTTTCATCATAATTCTTTCAGGAAACTTTTGCTTTATAGGACATAATATTTTTTTTAGAAACCTAAGAGATTATTTGAAGTTGGTGGTAATAGATATAAAATATTTCTTTGTTGGAGCAACATTGTTAGAGACTAATCCATCATTTATAGACGCAGTTATTTTTTTAATTTTTTTTAAGAAGTACCTAGCAGTTAGGCTCAGAAAAATATTTAGATCTACAGATATCAAAGAAAACTGCTTGCTAGCTGGGTTAGTGATAGAGAACAGTATCTTAATCTTTTCAGTAAAAGAGGTGAAAGACACAATTATAGTACTAGAAATAGGGACCAATTAGTTCAACCGGGTTTCAGACTGGCTAAAGTAGACTCATCCTTCATGGGGTACTGTTTAAAATGTTACAATAATATACCTCCCCATATACTACAACTAAATGAAACGAAATTTAAATTTTGTATAAAACGCACACTATGCTGCCAAGCATATTATAAGCTCGGGGATTATATCGCTGACAAAAATGCTTGGCTTAACGCTGGTCCAGGGCGCATAAACTAATTGATTAGCATTCGAAAATATTGTTGGAGCTGCTGAAGATTGCAAAAACTATCTTTGAATTGTATAACTTCAATCTCTTTTTTATTGTATAATTGCATAGCACATGTGTGAGCACTGTGACCATGTACCTTCTATAAAGCTACCATTTAATGGGTACGTCTTTCATTGACTTGATATGCCCTGGCGGCTAAGAGTATGTCATGCTCACTCAAATGTCTCGCTGGTGGTGGCGTGTGTGTTGGATCGTTGAGTTCCCTTCAAAATGGTTGAGCTAAACGGTGCTGATCCATGCGTCATGTTCGTGAACGGGCGCCATCAGTAGGGACTGGTCATCTCTTATCTGCCACGGCTTATTTTAATTTTTGAATTGTTTTTATCTTTTTATTACGGACGCTTTTTTACGTACACGTCTTTCTACATTGTTCTCACATGTATAATTTCAACATGAATGATGTAAACAATATTTTGTAAGATTTTTTTTTTTTTTTAAAGCGTGTCCGTGGAGTTTCTTGCCCGTTCTTCTCCATAGGAACCTACGCTTTGGAATGGGCAACTAGCTTCATATTTCTGACTGACTAACCCCTTGACAATTCAAAAGTGCCTGTAAATGGTTTAATTGAAATAAATGCTTTGAGTTTGAGTTTGAGTTGTGCGACTAATCCATTTCTGTTGTCAATGGCCTGGTAAAGGCCAAATCAAGGTCCAAGGTCTTTTCTGTAGTGCAAATAAATAAACATATATAAATACTGCCCGCAGCTTCGCCCGCAGCGTCGCCCGCGTGGGCCCTAATCCTTTTTCTAACATATAAGTTACTCCTTATAATATCAGCTATTTACCAGTGAAAGTCCCGTCGAAATCGGTCTAGTCGTTTCAGAGATTAGATGGAACAAATAAACAGAAAGACATAAAATAAAAGATTGTTTCTCTTTTACTAATGTAAAAGAGATATAGCACTACTAGCTATCGAAAATTTATGATAATTTTGGATGTGTTCCGTAATACCAAAAATGATGAATGAAAACTAGATAAATGATCGAAAAAAAATTGGTAAAACATTTAGTTTTACCAATTTTTTTTCGATCATTTATCTATATGTATAAAAGGAGAAACTGACTGACTGTTGATATATCAACACACAGCCCAAACCGCTGGTCCTAGAGACATGAAACTTGGAGGGTGTGTTCTTTGTGAAGAGTAAGTATCCACTAAGAAAGGATTTTTGGGAATTCCACCCCTAAAGGGGAAAAATAGGGGATGGAAGTTTGTATGAAAGTCCGTCAGTTTTGAAGTTAGGATCTTCAAATTTTGATTTTAGACTGACGATTAAAAATTAATCAATACGTATCTCAACGTTTTTGATAATTCTACCCCCGAAGGGTTAAAACGGGGGATAAAGTTGAAAATCCTTCATTTTAGAAGAAAAATCACTACTATCTAACGCAACGGTGTTGTTAGAATTTCAACCCTTAAGGGGGTGAAAAGGGGGATGAAATTTTGTTTTTAATTAAAGTTCTTTATTTTTTAATTTAAAATCACTAATATTTCGGCTTATGGTTGGAAACTAACAAAACCTAAATATTTGTTTTTTTTTTTTAATTTCAACCCACAAGGGTCTGAAAGGGGTATGAAGTTTTGTATTGAAGTTGTTCATTCGCAAAATTTTGTATTCAAGTAAAATAATATTTATAAGTACACGTGTACTGTTTCTAACATTACAGTATTTTACATGGAGCGACTGCCTATCTGACCTCCACAACGCAGCAGTTCGGGCTTCTGACTTCCCGTAACGACTGTCAAAGATCCACGAATGACAGCCGGGACCAACAGCTTAACATACTTTCCGAGGCACGGACGGGTCTCTGTATCTAAAGATGGTCACCCATCCATAGACCAACCGCGACAAGCGTAGCTTAACCTGATCGATCGACCAGTGCGGCTCTTTTTATTTAGCCACGGGCCCCTCTCCCGGATAACCCCCTCCACCCCCTTCTCCGGGCGAATCAATATAGATATAAATAGATTAGGATAGTTAGGATACGAACAGAATGCAATTCTGCTCATCACTCATAGCAAATAGCGTGATAATAAGTACCCTACAGACTGACCACACTTATAGGGAACATCTATGCAAAATTTGAACAAAATCGATCCGGTAGTTTTTGCGTCATACTTTCAGACCAACAGACAGAAAGAAAGTTGCTCGGAAGCTCGATAGATGGCGGTAGTGGAAAAAATAGAAGTCGCTATGGTTTCGTTACCGCGCATTGTATAAGTACCCCAGTGCTTCGTACCTACGGTACGATTTTCATCCGGTTAAGTAATCTTATCAGAGAAAGTGGTAGCAATTTATTTACTAATTATCAAGATCTGCTTTTTGTATCAATTATAATATTTTATTAAAAGGATAGTTTTTTTTTAGGGAGGTGTAATATTGAATAGTCTTTGTTTATAGATTTTAAATTTGAAGGATATTATTTTTAGATTTTTTTCATTAGTTTATTTTTTTAGTCTTTGTTTCTAAATTTTAAATTTGAAGAATATTATTTTTAGATTTTAATTTATTTTTTTACTTTATTTAAGACTAAGGAAATTGGTTGTAAATATGGTTGTTGAAATTATAAATATTGATGGGCAGATGGTACTAAAGTTTGTCGTACCGATCATAGGGGACGGAGCTTGCCTTTTTAGGTCTCTTTCTTTTTTGATGCACGGAAATGAAGAAATGGCATTCGAAATACGTGAACAAATTGTTGATCACGTAAAGCAAAACTGGGATGAGTTTTCTGGTCTTTCTGAAAATGGATGTGGTGATAACTACACTACATCAGACGAATACTATGCTGATATGATTCTGTCTTCAACTTACGGCACATTATGCGAGTTGACAGCAGCAGGCAGAATATATAATTTTATTTTTGAGGTTTACCGCAATTGCAAGTTATATGTAAAGGTTGGTGCTGAATGTTGTCCAGTTAAGCGCCTTCGCTTTTCAGGCGATCTATCTGGTGGCCATTTTGAAGCTTATGTTTCAGATGAGGAACAATTTTCTGCAGTTGAAATAAATTCTAAACTCAATCCAATCTCTGTAAAGGCTAAGAAAATTACTTCCAGACGTGTTGAAGTAGTCGATAAAATAATATCTGTGTCATCAACTGATTCAGATCTTTCTACCGACTTTGCTTCCAAACAGCCAGTTGATGTATATATTTATCAGTCGACTTGCTCGATACCTCAAAAGAAAAATAAGAAGCGTAGAGCTAGATATACAGCATCAACGAGAAAAAATCAACTAAAACAGGCCCAAAAAAAGTATTCAAAAAGTAACCGTACACCTTATCGGAAAGCGGCATCCAAATATATAAAAAAAAACTCAGAAGTGCACAGGCAAGATGCTGCTAATTATCAGCAGGCACATCCTGAAGTGCACAGGCGAGCTGCTGCTAATTACCAGCAGGCACATCCTGAAGTACATAGAGCGGCTCAGTCACAATACAACACGAAGGCAACTGCAAGTCCCTGGATTTCAAAGTACCTTTCAGGTATTTCTTACAATCCAGGAATGGCTTACGACAACGATTCTATGGTGAGTATAGGCAATATGAATAATAAGTGTCAGTGTTGCAATGCACTCAAATGGAAGGACGAGACTCTTGGAATGTGTTGTGGCAGTGGAAAGGTGCAACTCGAAGCATTACATAGTCTTCCTGATCCTCTATACAGTTTGGTAATGGATCTGCACCCTGACCATAAGCATTTTATGAGTAATATTCGTAAATACAACAATTGTTTCCAGATGACATCTTTTGGTGCAAAACAGGTGGTGGAGGATGGCTTTATGCCAACATTTAAAGTACAGGGTCAGGTCTAACATTTGGTTGGAAGCATTTTACCGGAACCAGGTGAGAAAGCTAAATTCTTGCAGATTTATTTCGTTGGAGAAGACGATAGAGAAGTAAGTCTAAGGTGCTCAAATTATCAAGGATTGAAACCAAGTTTGGTTAAACAGTTACAAAAAATGCTTCATGATGTTAACCCTTACATTAAAGACCTCAAAAGCACCATTGATAAAATTCCCCCCACCTGTGAATCGTTTAAAGTAGTCATTCATGCCGACAAGAAACCACTTGAAGGTCATAGAGGACGTTTTAACGCCCCAACGACCAACGAAGTTGCTTTGGTGATGGTTGATCAGCAATTTGAGAAATGGGACATTATATTGGAAAGCCGTAGTACTTCTTTACGTCGGATAAGTGAACTGCATCGGTCATACGATGCCTTGCAATATCCCATAATATTTTGTTATGGCGATGATGGTTATTCTGTCAACTTGCCTCAACATGATCCCAAAACTAAATTGCCTCTAAAAAAACTGGTTTCGGCAGCCAGTTTCTATTCCTTCCGTATAATGATAAGAGACGGTGAAGATAACATTCTCCCGCGTTTTATCGCTCTTTTTAGTCAGTATTTAGTAGATCAATACGCTAAAATAGAAAACGGAGAGACTCAATTATATACGACATAATCAGGCAAAGTTACGTGCAGATAATTACGTACATCTTAAGGATGCAGTTAGACGACAAGATGCTGATGCCAATCAATTGGGGCAAATGGTAGTACTACCGTCCTCTTTCACTGGTGGTCCGAGGTACATGCACGAGCGTACCCAGGATGCGATGACATATGTACGCAACTACGGTCGCCCTGATCTCTTTGTAACGTTTACATGCAACCCTCGCTGGGACGACATTACCAAAGTTTTACTTCCTGGACAAAAGTCTTGTGATCGTCACGATATAATTGCTCGAGTGTTTCATATAAAAGTTAAAAAACTGATTAATTTATTGATTAAAGGACAAATATTTGGAGAAATTCGTTGCTACATGTATTCGGTTGAGTGGCAAAAACGTGGTCTTCCACATGTCCACATTCTTCTATGGCTGAAAAGTAGCATAAAGCCAGACTCTATCGACAAAGTAATCTGCGCTGAAATACCTGACCCTGCACTTGACCAAAAACTTTACGAAATAGTAAAGTCGAACATGATTCATGGCCCTTGTGGAAGCTTTAATCATAAATCTCCTTGTATGAAGAACAAGAGCTGCACTAAAAGATATCCCCGACCTCTATTGAGGGAAACACAAACAGGTGATGATGGCTAACCACAGTATCGGAGACGATCCCCTAGCGAAGGCGGTTTTACCGTTAATATTCATGGTGTGGATCTAGATAACCGTTGGGTAGTTCCTTTTAACCCTGTACTATTAAAAACTTTTAACGCACATATAAACGTTGAGTATTGCAACTCTGTGAAATCAATAAAATATGTATGCAAGTATGTTAATAAAGGATCGGACCAGGCTACATTTGCACTAGAAAATGAAAAAGATGAGGTGAAGATTTATGAGAGCGGAAGGTACATAAGTAGCTCAGAAGCAGTGTGGCGAATTCTTGGGTTTTCCATACATGAGCGTTTCCCCGCAGTTGTTCATTTAGCAATTCATTTGGAAAACGGTCAGAGAGTTTACTTCAACTCAAATAATCTCGCTGACAAAATAGCTAATCCACCAAAAACGACGCTTTTAGCTTTTTTCGAACTATGTCAATCAGATAAGTTTGCTAAAATTCTACTTTACTCTGAGGTACCCGCATAATTATTACATATGGAATAAGAGTAATTTTGTAAGACGAAAAAGAGGAGTAACAGTTGATGGTTGGCCTGGTGTGATGAAGGAACACGCCTTAGGTAGAGTCTATACTGTTCACCCCAACAATACGGAGTGCTATCATCTGCGTTTACTGCTACATGAAGTGCGGGGCCCAACTTCATTTGAAGCACTAAAAACTGTGAATGGTGTGTTGCAGCCTACTTTCCAAGCTGCTTGCAAAATGTTAGGTTTGCTTGAAGATGACCTACACTGGCATGCGACGTTGGAGGAGGCCGCGCTTTGTCAGTCAGCAGCAAAAATGCGAGAACTGTTCACAATTATGTTAGTCTTTTGTCAAATATCAGACCCAATAGCTCTTTGGGAAGACTTCAAAGACTATTTGTCTGAAGATTTTAAGCACAGGCTGCAAAAAGAGATCGGAGACAATGTAGAGAATTTCAAAGACCAAATTTTAAATGAATGTCTATCTGATATTGAAGAAGCAGTGTTAACATTAGGTGGAAAATCGATAGATATGTACGGTTTGCCAAAACCAACCAAGCCACAAGTTGCCGGTAATAGGGAGTATATGAGAGAAACTAATTTTGATACAGTAGCTTTGGAAAGTTTTGTAAATAATAATACGCCATCGTTGACTGCCGAGCAAACGTCTGTATATAACCAAGTCATGACAAGTGTAGAAGTAAGTGAAGGAAAATATTTCTTTCTGGACGCCCCTGGTGGCACAGGTAAGACTTATCTTTTAAACTTGCTCTTGGCAAAAGTAAGAAGCACTCGAGACATAGCTTTAGCTGTAGCGTCGTCTGGGATTGCTGCTACATTATTAGAAGGAGGTAGAACTGCACACGCTGCCTTAAAACTACCTCTAAATCTTACAAATGTAGAGACACCCTTATGCAATATACCAAAGCAAAGCAATCTTGCCGAAGTGCTTAAAAATACTAAACTAATAGTATGGGATGAAATAACGATGGCGCACAAAAGAGGAGTTGAAGCCTTGAATAGGAGTTTGCAGGACATACGAAATAATAAAAACATAATGGGTGGTATGACGGTGTTGCTGGCAGGAGATTTTCGACAGACTTTACCGGTAGTGCCTAAAGGTGCGCGCAGATGAGATCAAAGCATGCATCAAAAGATCTTTCTTATGGCCTTCAATTAAAGTTCTAAAACTTACTCGAAACATGAGAGTACATCTCAGAGGTGAAGTTTTTGCCGGCAGATTTGCAGATCTTCGTCTTCAAATCGGAAACGGAAACTTTCCACAAATAGATGGGTTGATACAGCCATTTTGACTCCCAAAAACGACCAAGCCGCTGCGATCAACGAAATGTTGATAAATACATTCGAAGGCGAAGAAATGATTTACAATTCTGTTGACACCATGGTCGATATGGACGAGTCGGTTAATTATCCTGTAGAATTTTTAAACTCTCTTAATCCGCCGGGTCTTCCGTGTCACAGACTTATGTTGCGTGTAGGTGCTCCTGTCATGTTACTCCGAAATTTACATCCTCCAAAATTGTGCAATGGAACTAGACTCCAAGTAACAGCTCTCCGCCGCAATGTTATTGAGGCGAAAATACTAACTGGATCTGCCAGAGGAGAAACAGTATTCGTGCCGCGTATACCATTGATACCAAATGACCTTCCGTTTGAATTTAAAAGATTGCAGTTCCCAGTCAAGGTTTGTTTCGCGATGACTATTAATAAGTCACAGGGACAAACTCTAAAATTTGCTGGAGTTGATTTGCGGCAAGACTGTTTCTCCCACGGCCAATTTTATGTGGCTTGCTCACGTGTTAGCTCTCCAACTAGCCTGGTTGTTTTAGTGCCCGCTTCCGAATTAGTGAAAAACATCGTATATAGAGAAATACTGTGAAGGATTTAGGTAGATACCGGTCCTTTACAGCAGGTATTTCTTTACAGTATTCCTCCAATATCACACGTAGTAGAGGACAATTAGCCATGAAGAAAGGTCTATTGTTATTGTTATAATACCTAATTCATAATTATCTAGAAAAAAATAATTTATACTCTACGCAGACGACGTAAAATAAAATAGTAACGAAGTCAAATATTACATTGAATATTCGAGTCTGATGTTGAATATATAGTTTTTAGAATTTTTGGTCTGTTTGTTTGTATGTATGTTCCGGCTTGCACAAACACGGATGAGCGGATTTAGATGATATTTGGCACACAGATAGTTTATAACCTGGATTAACCTATAGGTTATTTTTTAATCCCGATTGTACGTTCCCGTCGGATATTTTTCGACATCCACGCGGGCGAAGCCGCGGGCAAAAGCTAGTAACTTGATAATTTAAGCTATGCTTCTGCCGAAACAATATTAGAAATATTGTCTCAAATTGCAAATTGCAATTGTATTACGTTTGTATGGACAATTCATCCTTCGCCGCATTTCTAAGTACCGATATACTTTCATAAGCATTTAGTAAAAAGCAGTTATTTTGACATTACCAACAGACACTTCAATTTTATTTATTTGTATGTATTTGTTTGTATACATTTTTAAGAATAACCCATGTTCTAATCGATTTCATTATTAAAGAGAATAATAAATAACAATGAATAGACCAAGTAACAACCAATGCAAAAGAGGCCCTACAGAAATAAAATATTTTACGCCGATTGAATGAAGGCACTCAAAAGTAACCATAAATAAACAATAAAATCCGAAAGCGAATGAATCTACAAAGGAAAGGGTTCTGATTGGCATAAAATTGATTCTCTTTTTTTCTAGTTTTGTAGAGAATAGCCCTGACTTTTGGTTGGATTTTTTTCTAATATTTCGATATCATGAAAAAGCTTTGAATCTGAGTCATCCTTCATTAGTTTCAAAGTTGATGCTCTAATCTATACAATCAGCAAAATGATTATACCAATATTTCAATTTATTTTGGATCGGTGTAGATTTTTTTTCTATAATCGTGCGGAACGTGCGTCTAGCTAGAATCAAAAATTCGAAGACATGCGACATCTACCAACCCGCACCGGGCCCGCGTGGTGGATACTCCCTCTTGAAGAGAGCAGGTCTGTGACCCAGGAGTGGGAACATTATAGGTAGATTATGCTAAGGTATATCCTGAAGATGTTGCCTTGTGTTGCTGCACCTAACATGCAGTAGGTAAGTACAGAAGAAGGCTAATAATGGCGTCGAAAAATTCATCCGCATCGCTGTCGACTGGTAATGTACCCAAGAGACTGGCCGCATTGCCACGTTGTATGGCAATAGGGACATTATTATTTTAATTCTGGACAGCTTAACTTCTGCTTCAAGTTCAAAAAGGATTAAAAATTCAAACGTACATAAATCTGAAAAACTGAGCCAGTTTTATCATAGTTCTAAAATAAATTCCATTTTATTGTGTTTGATTTACGACTTCTACGCGAATAAGCAGTGATATTTATAGCACCCCATTGCAGCATTGAAAATTATTTTTATTTGACTGCCTCATTGGTCTAGTGGTCGCAAGTGCTACTGCAGAGCATGAGGTTCTGAGTTCGAAGCCCAGGTCAAGGAAAGTGCTATTGGGTTTTCTCCATCAGGAAGTTCTCAGTAGCAGCTTGGAGTCTGGATGTGTGCCCGGTTCATGGTAATAGGCTCACTCCCTGCATCTTTTATAAACATTATGGCATGCAAATAGGTAAATGAATATGCGTTATGAATACATGGCGACGATTATCGAATTTTATATACTGAAGATCACGTCTAAACGAGTATTGGTCATAATTTGGAAAAAATATAATTATGTTAAATTAGAGCATTTTCTTAATAACTTAATAAATGAATATTTTACATTATTTTTATATTACCTAGTGAAATTAATTTGTAGTTATGTCTAACGCGGACAAAAAACTGAGAATCACGCAAGATCTATCAAGCGTATTTTTCTGAAATCTTCATCATTTTAAAGATAATTTAATGATTGATCGTTACGTGTTTTATTAAAATACCTTTTGTTTTATGTATAATAAATTAATACTGCGTCTGATTTGGGACAGCGCTTCTGGATGGGCGAGTGCTATTACTGGCTGGACGTACGACGCGTTGTGTGAGCTCAGTGAAGAACACGCAAGCTAACTCCTCAAGGTCGCTGGCATATATCTGCATCTTAAACATAACTGGCGAAATGTGCCACCTCTGCCTAACACTTCGGGAAATACAGGCGTGATTTTATGTATGTATGTATTAATTGACTTATTGAGTAATGTCTGTACCTAATTTATGCTACTTAGATACCTTACTTAGCCCTAGTGTTTTTGGCAACTAGCCAGAGATCATCCTGTAATGAGTGCTAAACTACAACAAGGCGTTTTGGTCACAACTACTAAAAATCTTAGTGAATTCTGGGATTTTTTCCGTTCATGTATTTCAAAAACAATTTCGTTTAAACCATGGGTGCTTTTAGACATTCACCCAACACTTTTCTGGATTAAAACTCCGCTGTCCTCGTGTATCCCCCACTTTATTGCCTTAGTATGGAAATTAAAACAACTTTCGGGCAACCAGACTTGAGGCTGTCCGGGCAATTGGGACAATGGGGCAACCCTGTTAATAGCCCCAATGGCCCTTCGCAATGCTTTGACGAGTGTAGTTTCAGTTTAGTTTTAGTTGTATTGCTTGTAAATTGGTCAATAGAGGAAACTGAAAATTGACACAGTGAAGGGCTTTGGATTTAATTTTCTGTCTAGTAGGACTAAAGTACCTACCTAATGGAATTTATATATTTTGTGTTGTGAGGAACAAATTAGGAACCTGCTTAATATTTTGTGATGGCAAAATAACAACAGGTTAAATTAGTTTAGGTAAATAGATGAAATACTAAAAGCAGGTTCTGAAAGAAATCTCTTCCAGTTCACTTGCTATAGGAAATTAGAATAAAAAAGATGTAGACAACTTGTGTAACAGTAGAAGAGAAAACAAAATACATAAATCAAAGAAAAACAATTCACCTTTTTTTATTATTCAGCAATGGAGATTTTATTTACACACACGTATTTATATGATGTAAAAACGAACAGACTTAAAATAATAATAACAATATGTACAAATATATAAAGGGGGGGGGGGGATAATCAAAGGGCATCAAAAAAATATAAACATAAAATTTGAGAATATACTTACATAAATACTTATAAGAGCATGAGGAACAGGGTGTAAAGTTCACTCATCCACCATAGAAAAGAGAGGATCCTCCGACTTGACGGGTGTTGTGTCTGGCGGGCCGACTGCCCGACTGTTGATGTCGGATAGTCTTATAGATGTCGTTCGCGCGGTAAACTCTAATTGCGCGATGCAGGATTTGTGTCTCAGGCCCCCAAGATACAGGCGCTGTAGTTTGGGGAGTAAATATTCTAGTTACAGTATCATTATTTTCTGAAAGTTATTTTGTAACAATGGACCAATAAATTATTCTAATCATATTCTTATATAAAATAACTATGCAACTATGACGTAGTGGAAATATAGTGTTCTCTCCATAGATAATAATGCATCTATGGTTCTGTCACTCTTCTTTTAAATGCTTCAACAGTTTCATCATCATCATTTCAGCCGAAAGACGTCCACTGCAGGAAATAGGCCTCCCCCAAGCACCGCCATTTCGCCCGGTTCTGTGCCTTCCACATTCAGGGGATTCCTGCGGCCTTTACAACGTCATCGGTCCATCTTGTGGAAAGCCTTCCAACGCTACGTCTTCCGGTACGTGGTCGTCACTCCTGAACCTTTCGGCC
Organism: Xanthia togata; assembly: GCA_963853775.1. Lineage (NCBI taxonomy): Eukaryota > Metazoa > Arthropoda > Insecta > Lepidoptera > Noctuidae > Xanthia > Xanthia togata. Next base: position 9,002,605 of record OY970811.1, read on the forward strand.
CCATCCGCCATCTGTTCGTCGTTTGGCAATTCTCCGGGCTATGTCGGTTACCTTGGCAACTGTAAAAACTAAAAAATAATTCAGAGAGAAGAAGAGTAGTTATTGCTTTGCAGCGTGCGTAAAAATTCATCAACAACTAGTACGGTATGGTACAAGTCGTGTCGGTACGAGTCGGATTTGTCATGTACAGCACTCAAGAAAAAAAGTTTTCATTAGGTGCGTACAAGATGAATGTGATTCAAGTATCGTTTTTAAGTCACAATTGCGATTACATTTGAAGCAGTGAGTCTAAAACTATATTTGTCTCTTTTCTATTCCTATGAATTCATATAGTTCAGTCCCCCGTACCAGCGGAGTTCCCTAATTTACCGCCCGCACCGTATGAAAGTCGCGTACCGGTCAAAATTGTCTTGTACCGCACTCAATGTGCTCGCTTCCACACACGCAACTCACACAGACACACCATGAGGCTAATAAGAAATACTTATCACTGGCTGGAAATGTTTATGTGCCTCTGCATGCCCCTTTGGGGAGCACAGACATAACATTATGATAAGAATACCGTATATTACTAAATAAAACCATGAGCAGCGGTGGTCCATTGCTCTGAAATGTAGGCACTGGTGCTTTACTTTGTCTAAATTATTTCATCACCACTGCTCTCAAAACGGTGAAGGAAAACATCGTGAGGAAACCGGCATGTCCTAGAACAGAAAATTTGAAAATATGTGACATCCACCAACCCACCCGCACGGGGCCCGCGTGGTGGATTACAGCCCACTCTTTCTCACCGAGAAGAGGCCTGTTTCCCAAAAGTGGAAAAATTAAAAGCTAATTATGCTATACTAAACAAATTATATGATAAGGATGTACGTAGGTATATCACTATTATTGTTTTTCATTTTTATTGTTATTTTGTTTTTCTCAATTCTATGTTAATTAATGTAATTGGACCTGTGCCGTTTTAATTAACTATAAATAAATAAATTAATTAATTAATCACAGGATATACTGCAAAAACGGATTATAGAAAACTTTCGTTAGCAACAGCCCCTTTTTTTTTTTTTTTTGTGTGGGAAATCATCAAATGACTCCTCCCGCTCTGGGTGGAGCGGGAGGGCGTGTCAGACTCTTACTGACTAAAACCCACCCGTGTTCCTTCTGTTGCCTGTGCAATGCCAGGGGGCCACGGTATCCCTTTCGGACTTTCCCGCAACCCCGGCAGGCAATGGTCTCATCGGACCCCTTCATTCGCTGACATCTCTTTGAGGCGCGCGTGGAACACAACGTGCCGTCGACCCGGGCTTGGTCCTTACCGGACGGCGAGCTACCCATTGCTCACCGTCCGAGCAACAGCCCCCTTTGCTGTTGCTAACGAAAGTTTTCTATGATCCGTTTTTACCCTTATACTATTTATACCCTTATACCTGTTACCAACTATCCCAAACAGAATAAGAGGTATGTACCCGTATAATATTATTATGTTAGTTGTAAGAATGTATAAATAAAGCACAAAGCACACGTGATCTGCACAATGTGTGGGCATTACTTCCACGACATTACCCGGTGAGGACCCAGCTTTATTTTATACAGGCTGCTGTATAAAGATACTTTCTTATTTTGTTTTACCATGTCGCACAGTTTTAGGTCAAGATTTATTCTATATATTCGTAGTAAGTTTTAGTTTTTAGTTTTGGAGATAGTTTACATAAATAAGGTCAGTTCTTGGCTGGACATTCATAGCTTGAAATTACAGCTTTGGCTTGTCAAATAATATCAAAAACAATTAAATTAAAAAAATGGCCTCGAGTCGGACTCGCACACGAGGGGTTTCGTACACACGGCTACATATCAAGTTATACATTTCCAATATAAGCCGACCTCTCACTGTACGGAAATCCTATACAATGTGAGATCAGCATATACTGTAAATGTATAGCTTGATATGTAGCCATGTGTTACACCGTACAATCTTTAGCAAAAAACTCCAAAAAAAGACAGATTTCTTCCCTTAATTTTTTTACTTTATTTTGTTTTTGTTTTTTGTTGTTATAACGGCAAATCTAATACACAATCTGTGAAAATTTTAACTGTCTACCTATTACGGTTCATGAGATACAGCCCGCTGACAGACAGACGAACGAACGGACGGACGGACAGTGAGGCTTAGTAATAGGGTTCCGTTTGGCATCTTTCGGATACGGAAACCTAAAAGTGTTTAGCTTCAGCAATTTATTTCCTTATAGTGAAAACGAACGAGCATCAATTGAAACTCATGATCACTGCGTGGTATGATGGCGATTTTTTTTTTTTAAAGTCTATACACGATGTTTTCCTTTATTGTATTATCTTAGACAGTAACGTATGACAAATAAATTGCATCCTGCTATCTAAATTTGAGGGTCTTTGAATCTTTGGTTCACTATGCCACGTGTAAGGACATATTTGACTGAAATGAAACTCCCTGTATTCAAAGTCTTTGTGAAATGTTACAATGGCGGGCGAAGGTAAATACTTTTTTTTGTATAGGTATTCGTTTGTTTGTTATTTATATAACGTTTGTCCCTAAACCACTGTTTTGGTCAACAACTCGAGTGGAACTGATGAAGACTACAATAACATACTGAAGTAGAATTATTTGAGGTTATCCTATTAAACGAGTAATATTAGTATGTATATTAGAGCCGTTTTCGAGAACATGATTACGAAAACCGCTCTTACGATTTCGATGAAAGTTGCACTATAGGGGTTTACGGGGGCGAAAAATCGGTCCAGCTAGGTCTCATATCTGGGAAAATTCGTTTTCTCCGTGTTTTCACCCGAGCAAAGCTCGGTCGCTCAAAGTTTAGAACAAGATGGCAACCTTAGAATAATGACATGGCAGCATGGAATTAGTATGTACTCTTATTGCAGCATGGAATTCGTATAAACTATCTCATACTATTACACCCGAGCAGAGCTTGGTTGACCAGATACTGTAATATGAACCAAGTAAATTTTCAAAATCCGGCCAAGTGCGAGTCGGACTCGCACACGAAGGGTTCCGTACCGAATCGAGTAAAAATAATCGGAGAAGACACGTTTCTTTTAAGACCCATTAATTATTTAATTTAATTTTTATTATTTGTTCTATCGATATATTATTATAACGTACGATGCGAGTGCACTCGTCGTGCGTTATAATAATGTTGTATGTTCAAATACACGAACGGTACCCGATTTAATACACGAACAGCCGCCAGCAACACTGCATTCTTTCACAACCATCCTACGTTATGTTATAGTATGTACAACGACAATGCGTCATACTAAGCAGAAATAAAGATGTTAAAATTAAACTCATAACGTAAATAAAATGTCATCGATAAACATATGTGTAATAAACCAATGCACTTTTGACAGCGGCAATATTAATACACAATCTGTGTCAATCACACTTCAACTGTCTACCTACCTATTACGGTTCATGAGATACAGCCTGCTAACAGACAGACGGATGGACAGTGGAGGCTTAGTAATAGGGTTCCGTTTAGGACACTTTGGGTACAGAACCCTAAAAAGAAACAGTAATGTATATTCTATTGTCCTTTCCTTCAAATGGCTGAAAATAATTTTCAAATAATGCCATTAACTAAACCTAGTCATACCCACTACCAACCTGCATTGAGCCCGCGTCGTGGATTATGGCCCACTCCGTCGGAGGCCTGGAACATTATAGGCTGATAATGTTATTCATACTCACTCGCGCCTTTTACAAGGAACAATTTAATTTTACTCCCATCATGATTTTGTTTTCAAACTCAAACTCAAAGCATTTATTTCAATTAAACCATTTATAGGCACTTTTGTATTGTCAAGGGGTCAGTCAGTCAGAAATATGAAGCTAGTTGCCCATTCCAAAGCGTAGGTTCCTATGGAGAAGAACGGGCAATAAACTCCACGGACACTCTTTTAAAAAAATGTATATTCTTACAAAATATTGTTTACATCATTCATGTTGAAATTATACATGTGAGAACAATGTAGAAAGACGTGTACGTAAAAAAGCGTCCGTAATAAAAAGATAAAAACAATTCAAAAATTAAAATAAGCCGTGGCAGATAAGAGATGACCAGTCCCTACTGATGGCGCCCGTTCACGAACATGACGTATGGATCAGCACCGTTTAGCTCAACCATTTTGAAGGGAACTCAACGATCCAACACACTAATCTAATTCTACACTGGCAATATTCACTTACTAAGCTTGACATTTTCAAAAACTGAATAGGTAGGTACCTACAATAGCTGCCTCACATTCGGCCAATTCGTTTCTTCTCTCCGTTCACACTGTGGCAGTAGTTAGCAGGGCCGTTTGTACGTGCTGTTAGCGGTGGGGGCCCGGATTTTCGTCCAACACTCGCAGGCTAATCCCTGGCCGAAGTGTCGCCCGACTAGCACTTGAGATTCTCGTAATGGTTTTGGAGTTAGACGCTTTTGTTTGAAATAAAAAAAATATAAAAGGCGTTAAACTTGGGTTTCCTAATTGCGGTGACCGCCACATAGCGTCCTTAATTTACTGTTGAATTTCGTCACTGAAACGTAATTTACGAGAGTAAGTTGGTGTTTACCTACTGACAGTTTTTTGACCTCATAAAGTCAAAGGTGCCATCAATTTCATAACGGCCGTTACTGCGGCCGTTATATGGCGGCCACCGCATTGTGGTGGCCACCGCTATATAGCGGCCACGGCTGTCGTAGTAAAACCAAGCTTAATTCCTAAAGCGTTGACACCTCTAATACTTAGGGAAGTTTTCAAAATATTTAAAGCAATGCAGCAGATTTAATTGAAATCTTCTGTTCGTAGTTACACCTATTGGGAGCCACATAGTCACTGATGCCAGTTCTTACATTGGCAATTACTTAACTGAGTTTTACAATTCCATAGTAATTAACTTTGTTTCTTTTTAGGTTTCCGTAAGTCTGAATATCAAAGTCAAAGTCAAATAATTTATTTCAATTAAGCACAAAAAAGGCACAATGAACGTCAACGTTTACAAAAAAATATATAATAAATGATTCTAGTCGCCCATTCCAAAAGGTAGTTTTCGTATGGAGAAGAATGGGCAAGAAACTCCACCGTTACTCTTTTAAAATATTTTCACTATATCTTGTATACATTAATTATATAATTTTAGGTGAAGACGATGCACCTAGAATAAGATTACTATACCACGATAGGTAAAAAGAATGAAAAATGAAGGAATGACATAAATTAATTATGTGATAGATGTATGGTGCTCACATATATTATTTATAAACATTGTAAAATTATACGATACTAACATTTTAACAAGTACTACTAATAATAAGTCAGGAAGTCATTGTGTGAGTTTAAGTAATCACAGAATATAAAATCAATGTTATAAAAAATAATATTATACAATTAAATTGGCAACCAGTACGATTTTGTCTAGATTCTGAATTGTCCTATGGAGCAGGACCAGCATGTTTCCAAGCATTTTTATCTTGGATATAATCCTCTAATTTGTAATATGCTTGTTTACAAAGTGTACTTTTTATATGAGTTTTAAATTTTCTTTCAATTAATTCTAATATATCAAGGTATTCTGTTGTAGCATTTAACACAGTACCCCATAAAAGATGTATTTACTTTAGATAGTCTGAAAATGAAAAAACGGAACCCTTATAGGATCACTTGTGTGTCTGTCTGGCTGGCTAGCAGGCTGGCTGTATGTCTGTCCATCTGTCACAGCCAATTTGCTCCGAATCTACTGGACCAATTTAGTTGAAATATTTCAGTGACCCAAACACGGACATTTACTCGTTAAATACATTTTGAATATGGGGTCACTTCGGGGGAAAATAGGAAAATGAAAAAAAAAAGTTGTGCAAACTGTACCGTGTGACATAACAAATGGAAGGGTTTGTTGAGAGCGAAAAAAAATTTTTTTTTTAATATTTAATAAAATAGATGAACATTAACCATTCCCCCCTTATCTCCGAAACTACTATTTTCTTTTTTTAAATACAGAGAATGGTTCTCATAGATTACAGGAAAATCTATAAGAAGTCTACGGTCTTAAAATAACATGGTAAATCTCTCATTATTGTGCGTACAAACTTTCATTTAGAGTTGGAATGTATGGGAGAGCATGTTTTTCAACAACACCGTTAAGTTTGTTCTTGGGATAAATTCATCCCAACTACGGAACCTCACTTGTCCGGTATTTTTTTTAAACTTTTGGAAATCTGTACTTAATATCTACTTTAATTATGCAATCTATGCAAGCGTGGTGATGACTGCTGGTTTCTGCTATATGAAAAGACAAGTGCGGCTGGTGGGATTATACAGATTGATCCTCTTCTTGTTTTTGAGTCGATGGTAAATAAATGTATTATGCTTCGGTAATACGGAAATGTGAAATAATACGGATTGATAATAAAACATTACACGTTTTCTTCCTGATTATAATTGCCTAGTGTTTTATTTCGAACTGGCCGTCACATTCCAATTACTCAGACCAGTCTTCTATGAAATCATGAAGAGATACTGAAAAAGCAATTAATGGAGAAAATTAATTTAAAATATTAACAGTTATTTCATAATAATTTGTGCCGGTACTGGAAGCAATAAATTCATTTTAAATTAAAGTTATTTATTCAAGATAAGTAAGTATTGTATTTAATTTTTAACCGTATTCAAAAGGATTCGTTTTTTGTATGTTTGTTAAGCGATTACTCCGCCAATTATGAATTGATTTTGATGATTATTTTTTTGTTTGGTAGGTCATACTTCAGAGGTGGCCCCATATAAATTGTATTAGCTTTGCTAAGGTAGTTTTTGAGTTAGCTCCAATAATTCGTATTTTTCCAACTTAGTCTATATGGATGATGTTATAAGTTCCTGTCACTGTTATTTACGTAGCAGGTAGTGGTATTCGAATTTTTTGGGGGTAGGTACCACAGCTAAAAAGAGAAAAATAAAAACTTTACACAAAACTTGAATCGACTTCAAAAAAACAAACACTAAAAAGTGCAAAATAACTTTAATTTCCTTAGTTGGTGGCAAAAAATGATATTACAAAACCAAAAACACATTTTTGAAGTCTGTTCATCTTTTCGTAAAAAGTTTTTTAAACATACATTATTTATTTGCTTCGCTCGTTTGCAATCCACTAACGTGGCGACTGTCAAAATATTGAAACATAATATGCTGCTCTGCTAAGCCGAAAGGCGCTATCTCCGAGATATGGCCTTTTAGTTTATATTTATATTCAATAGCATCTAATGGTATAAGCCAAATACCGCTATCTACCTTAAAATATTAAAAAAATCCACTCAGAAGTTTTTTATGTCCATAAGTTTCCTTAGATTACAATTTACAAAAAGTCAATTTTCTCAAAACTTACTCCGATTGAGATAGCGCATTTTGGCTTAGGAGGCCAGTATATACCTATCGAAGTGAAATGTTAATGTAGATATATTATACACATAATTATATACCTATATTTTCCGGAATAAATTCTTTAGATGATGAAAACCGCATCAATAGCCACAAAAAGTATCTACTTTAGTACTTAAACTGTACGAAAAGCGGCTTTGTTTTATATTAAGTCAATCTGCCTAGCCTATTCCCAACTATGTTGGGGTCTAACAGTCTAACCGGATGGAGCTGAATACCAGTATTTTTTACACAACCCAGTAACTGAGTAATACGACAACCCTTGGTAAGACAGGTTGTCAGACTTTCAAGGTTCTGAAGACCCGAAACGACTGTCAATGATCCACGAATGACAACCGGGACCAACGGCTTAACGTGCTTTCCGAGGCACGGAGGAGTCTCGGTATGTAAAAATGGTCACTTATCCACGAATCAACCTAGACAAGCGTAGATTAAGTTGATGCATCGACTTGTGCAGCTGTTGCGGGTGTAGCCACGAGCACCTCTTGTTTTATACCAAGTATACGAGAAAAATATACCAACTGATCATCAAGTGGACAGTGGAAAATGCCAAACCGTATCATACGCGTCGCCACCAACGGGAGGACTAACAAAAGTGTCGTGATTTTATCTGTTATCAACGACTGGCTTATGGACCGGCTTCAGTTAAATCCTGTGACGTCACCACTGACCACGGATGCCTCTCAGTTGTTATGCTAATCTGTCATTGTTGGTGATTAGGTTATTGATTTGTTTGATGAGTTGTAGTTACGGAATGAATTTCCATCTACTATCTATACTGATAATAAAAAATAATAACTCGTGAAAGCTGAGAAAGATATAAAAAATCAAGTGCCTTGACTTAGCACACGAGGTTGTCGACATATGGGACGTGGACTCTGCAATCATTGTACTCATAATCGTTTCGGTTAATGGCTTAATAGCGGAGAGCCTCAATCAACACCTCAGGAGGCTCTCATTTTGCGGGAAAGTCCGAAAGGGATACCGTGGCCCCCTGGCATTGCACAGGCAACAGAAGGAACACGAAAAAAAAAAAAAAAAAAAGGAGGCTCTCATTGTAAGATAATTCTCAAGGATGCTCTCTAAAGTATGTCTTACGAAGATACAAAGAATTTACTAACTGTGCTACAGTGAATTTCGCCTACGTTAAGTATTTATCAAATTTAGAAACTAAGAGTTATACTACTCAACTTATAATTAGTGATCTATGTCAACCTTTGGATTATTTATTTATTTTATAAGTCTATTTAAGCTCTTCCCGCCTGAAACACAGGATTACCTAGTTCAGGCACGTAAGTCTTAGGAATATAAATGTACTTTTAAGCAAAACTGTACTAAATTTTTATGCCTTGTAATTTTTTGAATAAATATATTATTATTATTGCACGGCTGGGTGAAGGGCTTGATTCAGAAAGCAGTACTTCTGGACACGACACGCATAGTGAGGAGGTTTCCCTCTCTAGAGCCCTGACCACCGGCAGCTTGGACCCTGTTCCTGATAATCGGCATCAGGAACAGGTTCACAATTATTTAAAAATATTATTATGAAGAGAAAAGATATTTTTCACCTCAGCACCTCAAACAAGCAGGTTTTGCTGTCAAAAAACAGTGAGCAAAATTCGATTTTGCTGCGAGCGTGAGACAAAGTAACTTTTTAATTATTTTTTTTAAATGCCGAAAGCAGTGTTGGGTCTACTCACAAAATTCTAAAGATTTGAACTTCAATTAGTTTTGTCACTTTCACTTCGATACGAAAAAAGCGAGAGATAGAAACATATCGATTCGAAGTTCGATTTTGAAAATTAGGTAGATAGGCCCAAAAAAGAAACAAACAATAAAACGTTCGGATATACGTAGAACATTAAAATTGCAAATCATCTGATATGGTTTTATTTAAATTCTGTTTTATTAAATTTTTGGAACGAAGTTCTTAAGCGGCTTGCGGTAAGAGTGCAGTGGCAGATATCGTCACGCGAAAAGGCGCTTGCGACTGTCTTCTTCTAATTCAAAGAGAAAGAGAGAGATAGTAAGTGTGAATTTGGTCGAAATGAAAATCCAAGATGGCGGTTGTCAAAATTTTCACATTTTTCATAATGGGTGTCGTTTTCATAGTTTTCAAGGGTGCCAAAGCCGACCCTGAGGTCAAAATGTAAATCCAAGATGGCGGCTGCGAAAATTTTCAAATTCATCTTCATGGGTATCGTTTCTATGGTTTTCAAGGTTGCTAAAGCCGATAGTGAAGTCAAAATGTAAGTCAAATCCAAGATGGCCGCTGCGAAAATTTTCAAATTTTTCTTCATGGATATCGTTTCTATGGTTTTCAAGGTTGCTTAAGCCGATAGTGAAGTCAAAATAAAAATCCAAGATGGCGGCTGCGAAAATTTTCCCATTTTTCGTCATGGGTGTCATTTTCATAGTTTTCGAGGGTGCTAAAGTCGATAGTGTGGTCACAATATAAATCAAGAAGGTGGCTGCAAAATACGAGGTGATGAAGATTATGTAAAAAAAAAACTTGTCCGATCCGAAAATGGGCATATGGTACTGCAGTAACATTACAAAACAGTATTTTTTTATTATTATTGATAATAAAAAAGTTATTGGTATTTAAAATTCACATTTTTAGTTCCAAAATTACCCCAAATCCATAAAAAAAATAGCAAAATTCATAACTTATGACTTTTAGACACCTGCTAAACGATGGCCGCCGCCCGCACCAAATGTAAAATTCGGTCAAATTCACCATTGAAAAAAAATGTAGGGATTATTTTTTCTTTTTTCCTGAAAATTTCCACATAAATATGCTAACAGTACGATACCTAACAACACCCTCACGGATCGGACAGGGATTTTTTCATGTTGTATGTTCTCGCTGCTGAGGTGAAAAGTTGTATGTGTTACACGAGAGCAAAGTTATTTGCATCTCGTGTCTTTGAATCCCTCGCAGCGCTCAGGATTCTAACCTAGAATCACTCGCTACGCTCGTGATTCAATTATAGAATCCTTCGCTTACTCGGGATTCAAAACCAACACTCGCAGCAAAAAACGACTTTGCTCTCTTGTTGCACAAATAACTATTTTTTTGTTTGTAATGAATAAACTCAAAAACGGCTGGACGATTTAAAAAATTCTTTCACCAGTAGAATGCTATTTATTAGTTTATACTGACTAACATTGGCTATAATTTATTAAGTTATCACGCGGGCGAAGCCGTTAGCGGAAGTTGGTTTAATATATTATCGAATCTTCGCGGTAATTTCCTGTTTGTGGCAAAATATGCTGTCGAAAGTTTTTATCACTTTCAGCCTCTAACATTTATAAACTGTTTTCGTCATGGCACAGAAGTTAATCGACCTAAAGACGTTATTTTGACACCGATTTTGCATGTGAGATTAGTTGTTATTTTTCGATATATTCTGAACAGTCTTAATTAATTTATTCAAACATCCAGTCTGGAGTAATTCAGAAGCAGAAAAAACTTCGCTTCGACTTTAGATCGCAATGGAAGGATTTCCAATACTTTGGTACTTAAACAAAACATGGAGTGATTGGTGACTAAGTATGTTTTGGCAATTTAGACCAATCAATCTACATGTGATTGTTTTAAATCAATTACGATACCATACAACACTAAACATAAGTAATTTAATGACCCAGAACTACCTGCAAGTATGCAAGAAAACCAGCCGATCTATTCTGTAAAAATCTCACCGTGATAACTTAGGTGAAGTGAGCGTGAAGTGAGCTGTCATTCCACCTGCTGCTAGGGACTGACAGCTCACTCCGAGCTCACTTCACTTAAGTTTTCACGGTGAGATGGTTTTCAGAATAGCATTGCTGTAACAACCCATACAATGATGCGCCATCACACAACACCCAAACACCATCAACAAAGTTATAAGAGCATACGCTAATGATTCGTCATTTACTTAAGTGATCCCCCCGCACCAGAACCCCGCAACGCCCGCAAGTACCATAAAAAAGATAATTACAGAAGTTCAGCTCCATACAACAAGCGAAAACGCACGCATGCGTAGACACGCGTCGCGGAAAGCTTGTGTAAGCGCACTCGCAACCGGCATTTGTTTGAGATCGCAATGCGTACGCGTCATACTTTTATTGATACTCAGTAACTTGACAGTTTAAAGCAAAGTAATTTAATTTTACCATGCTACAACTAAGTGTAGAGTTAGTTAATTTATTTATTTTATTTTAGTTATTTACTAATTTCAGACATAATTGTAGTCCGTGGTTAATACACACAAACAATTTTTTTTTTAAATATTAAATAACTCTCTTCTCGCTTTCCTGCCATCTATGCACAGAATATTATAATATCCTAAATAATGGAGTGATTTCGTGAAAAGGGACGGAAATGTGTAACAGCAAACCGGGAAAGCGCGCGCTATTTGATTTGACCAGTGAGCGCACGTGGTTGCTTGTCAGAAACGACCTTGACGAGGCTCCACCCCTTTTGTTGCTTGTTACCAAGGTGAATGTCAGATGTTACACATCGTATGCGACTATTGCAAGGCTCACTCGTTTTTTTTAAACACAACTTTGAAGGCCTTCATCTCACCTGATGGTAAGTGATGATCAGCCCGAAGGTCGAAGCCAGCTTCACCCAGAATCCTCAACCACGGAGGAACTCAATCTTACCTCGAACTGCCGAAACATAACAATGCTGTTAACATTGTTGTTATGGCGACAGACTTAGATAAGATGGTGGTAGCTAGCCAGTCGGACTTAGAACAAGCCCTATCACCAAGCACAATTTTGCTCCCCTGCGAATCAAACCCGAGACCTTTGGGTCTGAGAAAGGTGGTCTTACCACTAGACCACAGACGCGGTTTGAATTAGAGTAAAGAATGAATGGAAAAATTGTTGAAATTGAATAAATCATCATAATTGAATTGAAATCGGTTAGTGTTTTTCACACCACCTGCTCGAAATATCCAATTATATAATTATGCAGACTCTTGGCTAGAGTTCGTCGTTATGTTCGTGATTTAATACAACACCCGTGACATAAGACACTGACTTATCCCGCGCGCATGAATAATCTACTTGTGAAATGCAATACTTTTAAGTATGCATATCAGTACATTGTAAGGTTTATTTGCTCATTCTTTTTTCAAATCACTACCATTTTTTTTTCAGTAATTTGACCCCCCAATGTCACGGACTACGATTTTTACGAGTTACTTAAGCCATTAAAAGTTCAAGTATATGTGTGCATGTGCCTATTCTTGCTTAATATACAGGGTGGCACATTTAGATCGGTCAGTATGGGAAAGCTGTACACATGTATAATTTCAACATGAATGATGTAACCAATGTTTTGTAACAATATTCTGATTTAAAAGAGTGTCCAGTCCATGGAGTTTCTTGCCCGTTCTTCTCCATAGGAACCTACTACACTTTGGAATGGGCAACTAGCTTCATCTTTCTGACTGACCGACCCCTTGACAATTCAAAAGTACCTGTAATTGGTTTATTTGGAATAAATGATTTGAGTTTGAGTTTGAGAAAGTCTGAAACTATAAGATTTTTTCAATACAACATTCAACTCGTTTAGGTGCGTAAAACTGTATCTATGGTTGTTTGTAGCTCTTTGCTGGTGTCGCAACTTGTTACATACACTGCTTTTTTTGAATAAGAACTTTCCCGAAAAATTGATTGGGACGGACGGCCCTTTCAAATGGCAAACGAGGTCGCCCGATTTAACCCCACTAGACTGTTTATTGTGGGGTTACGTTAAGGATGAAGTATACAAAACAAGCTACGACACCATTAAAGACCTAAAAGCAGCCATAGAGTCCATTGTACGCAAATTCACCACCTGAAGATACAAAACGCAATAGTAAGATCGATACCTAAACGAGTTGAATGTTGTATTGAAAAAAATGGCGGTCATTTCGAAAACTTATTAAAATAAATGAAAGGATAAGAAAACAATGCATTTTATTCATTTTAGATCTCATGTTTCACAGTAACATTTATTGCTTAAGATCTACACAATCGAAATCTAAATGGAAATAGTGTTAGTTTTATTTTTCAAAACGTCCGGGTTCGATTCCCGAGCTCAGTACAAGATTTTTTTAAATGTATGAAAGAAGTTTTTCTTGTTACTAAAATAGATGACATGGTTCCTAAGAAGAGATCTTCGTATGTCTTATAGTTTCAGACTTTCCCATACTGACCGATCTAAATGTGCCACCCTGTATAGCCGACCTTCTGTACCATTTATCTATATTGTGTCATTGCGACCGCACCATTAAACATACGAGTATTAACGTCTATTTAGTTCTTGATAAAGTTTGCGCATAACCACAAAGTTTGTATTTCTGGTATTTGTAAGGGGGTGTTTAGATTTGCTTGCGGTGAAGCTGCGATTGTAATCTGTTGTGAGTACGGGAGAAACCTGTTACATTTAGAATGTGGTTGAATGAGAAGTAATAAAGGTTTTGTTTATATGGCAGCAGTTATTAATTCCACACTTTGCTGATGATGCACATTACATAATGCGATAATTATGCAAAAAACTGTTTCAAATACTCGTACATTGTTACAGAATTTAATAGTAATAGCATCTTCATCAAAGCATTTTCTAATAATTTTCTGAATAGCGAGTAACACGTTATTTATTTATTCAAGATTATTCGTCAAATGATTGTACCGCACATTTCCGCACAGTTACAACTCCCCATAACATTACGCGTATTGTAATTGCCCTAGGGCATTATCTAAGCTTTAATTCTGTAGTTCCACTCTGAGGTTAGTTTGATGAGTCCTGTTGTTGAACTAGTTATTTTTGTTTACTGAGTCAATCTATACTTACAAATAAATAAAATTGAAGTGTCTGTAATGTCAGAATAATAGCTTTAAAAAAAATCCATTATGAAAGTACATATACATCAGTGGCAGGGACATCGACGCGAAAACTGTTACCATGGATTCATTACATGATTCTGAACCGTTATTTAAAAAAAAAAAACAGCTGTTCCATACATTTTGATCGCGTAGGTATTGCACTTTTCTATAAAATAGCAGATTTTTGAAGTGATAACTTCTTTAGGCGCGTTGAGCACTTTTTGGGTGAACATAAATCATGGAACTTTCGTCTTTGTCACCGAACACTTTTCATGAGCTATAGTATACTGTGTATGTGTACTTTTTGGGTGAGCAATAAGCGTGAAACTCGCGTCATCGTCACTGCACGCTTACTTTGTTTTCACTTCTATCGGCAGTCCCCAAAGACTGCCCCGCATGTATTTTTTTTGTTGTTGGTTCAGAATCATGATTGTGCTATTTTTAGTCAGTTATTTGTGTGTGTGCGAAGCGGTGCTGTTATAATGAGCGATGTCCTTTAGGGTCCACGTGGGTGAAGCTGCGGGCAGTAGCTAGTGATTAAATATAAAATACTGATTGTATAAGGCACCTTCCCTTCCCAGAATTTTAATAATTTTGCTCCAATAATATTTTTCGCGATCTGGTTAACCGTTTTGTAATATTTCGTTTCCACTTCATACCTAGACAGCGCTGAAAACCAGCTTGTTTGATTTTAACGACTAAAATATTCATCATAATATTTGGAAGATATCTACATAAGTAGATACGGTAGGCCGTACGTCATTGGTAACATAACCATTATACAGGGTTATTGGGAATATGTCGGCAACAAATTAAGTGGGAGTAAGAGAGGTCATTTGCATCCCAAATACCCCTTATGACCCCTATGGGAATGTCAACAATTTTCGAGCAATTTTACATTTTATAGTTTTTTGATGATATCTTCGGTATACAAATTAGAAAATTTATAAAAAAAAATCGATAATGGTTGATATTTGGATAAGAGTCTTATGACCCTCATTTGATTGCAACTGACCTCTCTCATACATCCCTTTAATGGATAGCCAATATACTTATTACCAATCACCCTGTTAGAAGCTGGCCTCTTATTATATTGAAACTCCGTACTCCGCTCGACCAGCTCAAGGTGAAAATGTAACCTTCTTAGGCTCTTGGGGAATGTATGATAATTAATTATATGTCCGACTTTCATCCCGGAAAATTAAACCATTACACACAAACGGAGCCACAGGGCATGAAACAGCAAGTAAATTACTATTTAGTGTAACGTACGTGAGGGGTGCCAAGCGGACCTCCCTAGCGGCGTCAGCGTCGTTTTGTTACGCTTACGACACGTTGGTCCTGGCGCAGGGGAGGTCGCACCAGGCGGCGGCCGATCTAGCGACACACGGGGTTGCGACAATCGTGGCCAGAATCCGGTAGTTGGGACTCGAGGTGGCCCTGCATAAGTCCGAGGCCATGTGTTTTCATGGTCCTCGGAACGCGACACCGTCGGGTTCCCAAATAACGGTAGGAGGGGTTCACATCGGTATCGAGTCGACGATGAAGTACATAGGAATCGTCCTCGACAGTCGGTGGAACTACGTGGAACACTTCCGACCGTCCGGCGAGCTACCTTGAAGCGGCTCCTGCCCAATCTAGGGGGTCCAAACGCCTCCTATCGGATGCTATACGCGGGGTTCGTGCGATCCATGGCCCTTTACGGGGCACCGGTGTGGGCGCGTTCGTTGAGGCGGCGGCCAGCCTG
Source organism: Xanthia togata (assembly GCA_963853775.1). Lineage (NCBI taxonomy): Eukaryota > Metazoa > Arthropoda > Insecta > Lepidoptera > Noctuidae > Xanthia > Xanthia togata. Next base: position 9,018,686 of record OY970811.1, read on the forward strand.
CCGGTTGAACGCGTCCCAGACGGTCATGGCCACCCGGCTGGTCCGGGGATACCGCACGGTCTCCGGTGAGGTGGTGAGCCTTCTTGCCGGATTGCCGCCATGGGATCTGTAGGCAAAAGTCCTCGCGCATATTTGGGAGTGGTGCGAGGAGGCGAAACGCCGGCGCTTGACTCCGATGCCGCGAGAAATCGCGGCACAGCGGACAGAGCTCCGGCGGGATCTCATGGCGCCATGGAGAGTGCGATTGTCGCAACCCAGTGCTGGGCACGCCACTATTGCGGCGAAAAGTTCCCTCTTTGAGGAGTGGCTGGAGAGGTGCCACGGCATCCTCACCTTCCGCCTGACGCAGGTCCTCACCGGACATGGCTGTTTCGGGAGGTTCCTGTTCAGTATCAGGCGGGAGGAAACGCCCAGGGGTGAAGCAAGTTAATCGAGATTTAAAAATAAATTAAAAAAATATTACTTTGAATTATGTTAAAGTACTACCTGCCTAAGTCTTGAGTCTAGAAGGGATTTAAAAATAAATTAAAAATATTTTTAGTTTGAATATATTGAAGTGCTGCCTGTCTTGGATACGGCGGGTTTTAAAAATAAATTTGAATAGTTAGTAGTTATAAATAGTTTGAATATAATATTGTTAAAGTGTTACCTATGTGTGTTAAGTTAGTGTATTTAGACACGCCAGACCCCACGGTCAAACCACTACTACGGTTTTGTGGGGCGTAGATTATTAAAAATTGTATCACTGAACTTATAAATAAAATAAATAATAATAATAATAATCACTGCGTGGATCGCCCGGAGGACACGGTGGAGCATACGGTGGAGGTTTGCCCGGCTTGGGGAGAGCACCGCCGTGTCCTCGTGGAGGCGATCGGTGGCGGGGATTTCTCGCGTCCGGCCCTGGTCCAGGCTATGGTACGGAGCGTGAGGCATGGGAGGCCGTCACCTCCTTCTCGCTTCTAATGCTCGCAAAGGAGGAGGCGGAACGCGTGAGGGAGAGGCAAATTTCGCGCCCTCACGCCCCTAGCCACCACAGGAGGAGACGCCCTGGGCGTCGGAAATTGATAGCCGATTCCCGGCCACCGTATGCGCGGGCTTGCGGACGGTGAGTAATGGGTAGCTCACCGTCCGGTAAGGACCAGGCCCGGGTCGACGGCGCGTTGTGTTCCACGCGCGCCTCAAAGATATGTCAGCGGCTGAAGGGGTCCGATGGGACCGATTCCTGCCGGGGTTGCGGGAAAGTCCGAAAGGGATACCGTGGCCCCTGGCATTGCACAGGCAACTGAAAGAACACGGGTGCGTTTTAGTCAGTAAGAGTCTGACACGCCCTCCCACTCCGCCCAGAGCGGGAGAAGTCAATTGATGATAACCCAGCAAAAAAAAAAAAAGGGGCCAAGTGGAACCCTATTACTAAACCCCCGCTGTTTGTCCGTCCGTCCATCCGTTGTCTTCTTCTGTCAGCTGGCTGTATGTCATGAACCATAAAAAGTAGACATTTGAAATAGATTTCTATTGCCGCTATAACAACAAACAATAAAAATAAAATAAAGTAAAAAATTAAGGTATATGGAACATAACCCCATATAAGTAACGTGTTTTTTTACTAAAGTATATTACAAAAAATAGTCTTAAATATTATACAGAACACTTCATGTTTGAGTCTGACTCGCACGTGGCCGGTATTATTTTCATAATCAAAGACCACTAAGTCTTTAAAACTTTATACATCCTTAAAGACATCTAACAAAATACAAGATGGACTCGTGCATAAACACTTAAAGCAGACACAATCCCTGTACTTAGGCACTTATTTGAGGCGAACCTTTGGGATACACGAGTATCTTAATTAAAGCCCCTCCAGGGCTGTATAAGAATCGTTTTCACCTTTTAATTATTACGTACCGGTTTTCTGTTTGATGTTGTGCATATTGTACATGGTTAATGGTAAAACGTTAGAGATAAAATAATACAATTTTGTGATGTTTTGTTAAAGTTACCTTTTGAAAATATTATTAAGAATATACTTGAAGTTCATCTAAATTTAAACAAGGTTTTGCACTTGAGACACTTTGGATAACAAAAAATGTCGGAACAGGGGACGCTATATATACATTAGTGGAAGATATTATTAGTAAATTGATTAGGAAAAAGAAGGTAGCTGGCATTTTCCTTGATTTAAGCCTTTAATACAATTAACCACAATTTACTCATTGCAAAATTGGAGCATTATGGTGTGAGAGGCAAAACTTTACAACTTTTCTCATCTTATTTAAGTAACAGGAAAATGTAGGTATGTACTTATATATTAGCTACTGGTAATAGCCATTGCAATAAATCTTCTACGCAAGATATAGTAGCGGGCGTACCAAGGATCGATTTTGGGGCCTATTTTGTTTATACTCGTATTATTTACAAATGATTTAATTAATTTAATTTTTTCAATATTTCTCAATACACAACTGACGGTTTTTGAAGATAACACCAATGCAATAGTTGAAGCTAACGACATACAAGAGCTTTTCACTAAGGATAATGCAGGGTTGACAGTTTTTTCTTGGTTTGAATACTTTCTAGCTTATTATTAACACTGAAAAATCCAAAATAATGTTATTTAGTACAACAGCTCGTAATAAAGACAACATGACGATCGCACTTAATGAAGTTAAAATTCACACAGACATTGGTGCCGATTCTCTTGTCACAAATGCGTCTAAACTAGACTAAAAATCACCAAAATTTAGTTTACTCCTGTCAAACGATGATTTCCCATTCTGAAATAGACTAAAGTGGCACAACTTAACTATATTTTAGTTTGACAGCACTAAGATTGTACTGAGATTTTAATTTAGTGAAAATGACAATTTTGCTATTCTGAATTTGACGTTTTTCACCTAAAATTTTAATTGTCTAACTAATTCTGACCATATTCAAAATAAATTATTAGTTGTCATGAACTAAAATTCACACGAACATCTCGACTTCGGGTGCAAAAACAGTACTGTACTGGATTTTTTCTTTTCTTTTGCTTATATCTCGAAAATAATGTGTCCTATCGCAAAAATAATGAAAATTTCGACCCCCTTTATAAAACGCATAAACCCTAATACTCAACACGTAGGTAACATTTTTTTTTTTCTATACAAAAAGTGAAATATTCCATATAAAACACGTTGAGGCTGCGCGACACCGGCTCTAAAAAAATTCGCGGGGTAGGGCAAACAAGTATGTATGCACGTGGAGTCGCAATTGTCAAATTCGATTTAGTTGTGTCAAAATAATTTTTAAATTTAGAGACTTTTTACTAGATTCTCATAGCCAAAAGTAAGGAATTTTAGTGATAGTTTAGTTAGTTTAGTTCGGTGTACAAGAGAATCGGCACCATTTAACATTTAATGAGGTAAAGTTTCTAGGGGTATTTGGAAAAGGGAATTGCTAGCCATTGATTCGTATATGGATTCCAAATGTAAAAAGCATTTTTTTAAAGACTAATTTTAATTTTGAACTGCGAATATTTCTGTTATGCTGCGGCCGTATCTGCGTCTATCGTGACAAAGCAATGCGTGCCGAAGCTTCGTTTGTTTTGCTCGCTTAAAAGTTACCAAGTCACATTAGCGCCTTCGCCACATTTAATATGTACCGCCACCCGGGCGATAAGTGCTACGCAGCCCGAACTATTGCGGCGATGACCGATAATGGTTGGTCACATCTACGTGTAACATATCACTGTGCGAAGCTTCGTCACGATAGCCGCATATACGGCCACAGCATGAATAGAACTCATTTGATTTCTGACTAGGCTACCCATTCCTATCTATACGGGATAGTGTCAAGAAGATGGACATTGACAGTGTAGCGTTATCCTGTTTTCTAGATACGTCCAACTACTCAACTGCAGCCACCAATTCGTATGAACCTATGGCAATTTCAAGGCTGATACATTACTTATTGAGATTTATAAAACAAAAGACAATCAAATTATTTGTTACAAACATATTGTTAGCAGAAGAATCAGCAAAACATTCTAGGCTCACTATACTTTTATATAATATATCTTCTATCCTTAAGATTATCGTATCTACAAACCGGCTTGAGTGCAAACATTGACCATTACACTCAGAGTCCTGCCTACCTTCTAAGCGAAAATGGGCATGAAGATAAGTGTTATCAGCGCTCTATAGCCCTATGGGTAGTATGGGCAGTATCGGCAAGTGCCTATGTGCCTCAATAGTGCATTATTTGCCCGTTCCATTAGCGGGCAACATATTGTATACTTTGCTATTTCCACAGTGGGATCCTTTGATACAAATTCTACATTATGGAGTGGGTATGTTGTTGTAAGTCTATAATAATATGTTATGTGATCGCTCTTGGCTACCTTTTTTAAACCGATTTAAAAAAAAAGGAGGAAGGAGGTTTGTCTCCTTTGTTGTGATAGCTCCATGGTTAGGGCCTCGCCTCCTTTACATGAGGTTTTGGGTTAAAATCCGGGCAATTCCTACCAATATGACTTATTCAATTCATTTATACTTTCTGAGTTTATGTTGAACATCAGCAGTGATAATTGGGCGCTTAAAAAATGTCAATTTTGCTATTCTGAATTTGACGTTTTTCACCTAAAATTTTAATTATCTAACTAATTCTGACCATTTTTAATCGCCACTGAAAATGGTGTGGAATATTATTAGTTGTCATGAACTAAAATTCACACGAACATCTCGACTTCGGGTGCAAAAACAGTACTCTGCACTGGATTTTTTTCTTTTCTTTTGCTTATATCTCGAAAATGGTGTGTCCTATCGCAAAAATAATGATAATTTCGACCCCCTTTATAAAACACTCATACCCCTAATACTCAAAACGTAGGTATTTTTTTTTTTTCCTATCGAAAAAGTGAAAAATTCCATATAAAACACGTCGAGGCAGCCCCCACTGCGCGCATCCGGCTCTAAAAAAATCGCGGGGTAGGGCAAACAAGTATGTACCACGTGGAGTCACAATTGTCAAACTCGATTTAGTTGTGTCAAAATAATTTTTAAATTTAGGGACTTTTTACTACAGAATAGCTTTAAGATTCTCATAGCCAAAAGTAAGGAATTTTAGTGATAGTTTAGTTAGTTTAGTTCGGTGTACAAGAGAATCGGCACCATTGTTAGCTTAATACACTCGAGAGCAATGAATCCGGGTCACTTAAAGAATGTTAAAAATCTCGGAAACTAAAAATGATAGGTTTATGCAATAAATTGTATTTAATAGACAATGTAATACTCCTTAAATGAAAGTAAAAAAAATATGAGTCACCATACATTTTATTAACACAAAATTACATAAAGAAAAAAACTGCTGATCTCTCCTTAAAACAAAAATAGGAAACATGAAATTTTTGAACTTTATTACGATTTTCTTGAATTTTAATACTTCGTATTGCCTCCTCGTGCTTCCATTACTGCGTTTACGCGGTTTGGCATGCTGTACACCAAGTTCCTTATACGATTTTGGGTAATATTCTCCCATTCCTCTGTGAGAGCAATTTTGAGCTCACGAAGCGTGATTGGGGGAGGGTTTCGTTGTTTTACGCATCTGCCTAGCTCGTCCCAAGCATGCTCGATCGGGTTGATATCCGGGCTGCGCGCTGGCCACTCCATACGAGTAATGTTCATATCTTGAAGGTAGTCATTCACAATCCTACCTGTATGAGGTCGGGCATTGTCATGCATAAATATAGCATCCTCACCTAAATTGACCATAAATGGACCAACGTGATCATTGAGGATTTCTTCCACATATCTTTCGCTAGTTAAAGAGCCGTTTTCTATGATCACCAGCTCTGTGCGACTTTCAGAAGAAATTCCGGCCCACACAAGTACAGACCCACCACCGTAGGCTACTTTTTCTTCGATGCATGCTTGCTTGAATCTTTCCTCTGGTCTTCGATACACTCTGTGTCTTCCATCGTGCTTGTAGAGCATAAATTTTGATTCGTCGGAGAACATAACTTTTGACCAATCTTCAATACTCCAATTTACGTGGCTCTGGGCATATCTTAGTCTTGAAATACGATGCCCACGCTCCAGTTTAGGGCCGTTTGCAGGTCTAAGGGGTTTTAAGTTAGATTCAGCAAGCCGACGTCTTACTGTCCATGCACTTGGGTTACTTCCTCCGAGGCGTCGAAACTGATTTGTGAGTTCAGTTCCTGTAAGAAAGCGATTTCGAAGCATGGTGTTCACCAAGTATCGGTCTTCTCGTGCTGTGGTACACCTGGTTCTGCCCGTTCCTGGTCTGCGTAGGTTAGAACCAGTTTCTTCGTAACGTCGGAGAACTCTTTGTACTGTTGACAGCGACACACCGACAGTCCTGGCTGTATCGCGCTGACTCCGGCCGGTTTCCAGCATTGTAAGTATTCTGGTGCATTCTTCAGGCGTAAGCGACATAATTTCAGCTTGAATAATGAATATAGAGCACTATCAACATGGTTTATGTACCCACATAAATGACAGATTACAAACAAAAGCAAAACCAAATGCTGTAATTTCGTAGTTCCATCTTCGAAAGTGGCCCTTTTTCAAATTTGATTTTTTTATGATATAACTTTACAATGACTAAGAAGTTTTAATACCTTCATTTAAGGAGTATTACATTGTCTATTAAATACAATTTATTGCATTAACCTAGCATTTTTAGTTTCCGAGATTTTTAGGATTCTTTAAGTGACCCGGATTCATTGCTCTCGAGTGTATTAGTTAGTTAATTAGGTATCGATGTCGCTTGTGCATAATGAACAACGGTGGAAACCTTGAAAATTTATAAATTTGACTATTGATGTAAATTCTGATTGTGATGTGATATTATGTGATTAATTATTCAATCAGTGATCTTTTAATAAACAACGCGCAACGTGAGTTTATGCCGCTAATTTGTTGTTCTCCGACTAAACTACCTACCCACGTCCACCTACGCCCCGCACCGCAGCGCAGGCGCCACCCCCCGCCGCGCACAAGGTTAGTGACTTTTCGTAGATAAAGCGTGTTAACTTACTTTTTATGCAGTCGATTCTGCTATTTATTTTGTTTGAAAATTGCAATTTTTCAATTTTCCATTAACTACTAATATTCGTATTTTAAAATGTTTCTATGGACTAGTACTGTGCTCGTTTTAATTTAATGTCGTAAGTCCAGATCCACATTGTATATAAAAGTGAAAGGTCACTCACTCACTCACTCATTCATCATGAAATATCGAAAACCGACGTATGACGTATGAAGATGAAATTTGGCAGGGAGGTAGTTTATAGTTAGTAGACGTCCACTAAGAACGGATTTTTTGGAAATTCGACCTTTAAGGGGGAGAAAAGGGGGGATTTTATTTATATGAAAAATCTTATTCCTTGAGTTAATAAACTTGAAACTTGGCACGAATACTTTTAAACTGCCATTTTTAGTTTTTCTAAACCACCCCATAAAGGAGGATTTGGGGTTGTCAAAGTTTGTATGGAAGAATTTTAACGCGCGGTCTGATTAACTCGGTATTTATACAAAAAATTGAAAATAAATAAAAACGTATATCAGGGTTTTTTGAAAATTTACCCCTGGCGGGCTGAAAAGGGGTATTCATTTTTACAGCGGAGGATTTTACTGTGCGGCTTGATTACTTTGAAAATTGGTATAAATAATCTATAAGTTAAATAATAGAAACGTTACAATAGACTTTTCAAAAAATATTATCACGCTACATGCTATGGGGGATGAGCAATATTGCATTATGTTCGTATTCTTCTATAGTTTTTTGGCTAGTCAAAAGGTTAGAATATAGCAGATAGTTACGGATTTAACCTTTTAAAAGATAATCACGCTATAGCTTTATGGATCTAAACAGTCAATCATAACAATATATCCAGGGTGGATTTTGAGATAGGGGCAATAAGGGCACGTACATTAACCGTTGTCGCTACAAGAAAACTGTCTTAGGAGACTGTTCTTAACTTTTTGAAACATATTTATCGGCATTCACAGATTTAAAAAAAAAAATACAGTCAGCAATAAAATGGCCAATTGTCACAAAAGCTTTTTTGATGCCAGTCGATCCTAATTCTTATTACTAGGGTCAAAAAACTATATCGGGCCAACTGAGGTTTCAGTACAAGAATGTCAAACTCAAACTCAAAGCATTTATTTCAATTAAAACATTTACAGGCACTTTTGAATTGTCAAGGTTTCAGTTAGTCAAAAATATGAAGCTAGATGCCCATTCCAAAGCGTAGGTTCCTATGGAGAGGAACGGGCAAGAAACTCCACGGACACTCTTTCAAATCATAATATTCTTACAAAATATTGGTTACATCATTCATGTTGAAATTATACATGTGAGACGCTTTTTACGTGTCCATGTCTTTCTACAGAAAGACTTGGACGTAAAAAGCGTCTTTAATAAAAATATAAAACAATTCAAAAATTAAAATAAGCCGTGGCAGATAAGAGATGACCAGTTCCTACTGATGGCGCCCGTTCTCGAACATGACGCATGGATCAGCACCGTTTAGCTCAACCATTTTGAAGGGAACTTAACGATTCAACTCACACGCCACCACCAGCGAGACATTTGAGTGAGCATAACATACTCTCAGCCGCCAGGGCACATCAAGTCCATGAAAGACGTACCCAGTAAATGGTAGCTTTATAGAAGAAACATGGTCACAGTGCTCACACATATGCTTTGCAATTAATAAGGCGCAGGGCAGTAATTTATTAAGGCGCAGGGCCAAACGATAAAAGTAGCTGCCATAGATCTAAGAAACGATTGCTTCTCTCACGGTCAGTTGTATGTGGCCTGTTCTAAAGTAAGTTCACCTGATAGTTTTTATTAACTGCAGCCTGAAAATAAAACAAAAAATGTGGTGTACAGAGAGAGAGGTTTAACAAAAAATAAAAAAATCTACTTTTTATAATTGGTGCCTTTAAAAAAGTTGCTTAGTGTGATAGGCATTTTCTGTTGACTGAAATATAAAAATAGTTAGCGTTGAAAATTATTAAACTTGATATGTTCATAACCACGCGGACGAAGTCGCGGGCATCAGCTAGTCTTTTATATAGATAAATCAATTTCCACTACTTGACCACATTTTCCACATTATACGAGTACTTTTTTATTGATATCCATTTGTTTTGAATAAAATAAAGATACTAAATTAAAATAACCACTGCTAACTTCTTTAAGTTTGTTATAGTTGTTTTTACAAAAAAAAAAAAACAATCCTGGGAACCCAGGATTACTTATTTAATCCGAAAGGAATGTCCATATTATTCTTTCGTGGGAAGAAGTTTAGGTAAATAAGCGCCCGATTATCCGATCACTGAACATCACTGACATTGGTGAATAAAAAACATCGTGAGGAAACCTGAACTGGTATATACATGGTCAAATTAAATTATTTAGCGAAACTGCAGACGTGATGGGGATATCTAAACACTATAAAGTACAATATAAAAAGTTTTGATGTTTGTTTTTGGAGGTCAACGACCGTTGGTAGTGTTGTTACTTAAAGACTTAAAGGATGACTTCAGAAAATCTATTTTCTTTTGTTTTATTGTGCTTAGAAGTATCCATCACGTCTGTGAAGGATACACAAGAAAAACTGTTTTTTTTTAAACTGATATTTCAAGCGACTACGCTAACTGCGGTCAGTGACCCCACAAAAAAACATCAAATTAATTAATTAATTTTTTGTTTAATTATATTTAGATATTGATACTGATGACGTCTGCGGAGTTAAGCTAGCTAGTTTAACTTGACCATGTATAAGTCAGATATCGCCAACCCGTCTTGAGCACGCGTGGTGATCAATGCTCGTACCTTCTGTGAATGAGAAGAGGCCTTTGCCATACAGTGGGACAGTAATAGAATGGGCCGACCCGCATTGTTAGTCTCTAGACATCACTTTGAAATTCAAACGGTGTCTCGTTGTGAATCCGTGATAAACAAATGAGTTATTCGCTTTCGAATTGTGTGTGCTCACTTTTACTCACAATTAGTATATTATAATCAAACTCAAACTTAAAGCATTTATTTCAATTAAACCATTTACAGGCACTTTTGAACTGTCAAGGGGTCAGTCAGTCAGAAATATGAAGCTAGTTGTCCATTCCAAATTGTAGGTTCCTATGGAGAAGAACGGGCAAGAAACTCCACGGGCACACTTTTAAATCTTATTATTCTTACAAAATATTGGTTACATAATTCATGTTGAAATTATACATGTGAGAACAATGTAGAAAGACGCACGTAAAAAGCTTCCGTAATAAAAAGATAAAAACAATTCAAAAATTCAATTAAGCCGTGGCAGATAAGAGATGACCAGTCCCTACTGATGGCGCCCGTTCACGAACATGACGCATGAATCAGCACCGTTTAGCTCAACCATTTTGAAGGGAACTTAACAATCCAACACACACGCCACCACCAGCGAGACATTTGAGTAAGCATGACATACTCTCAGCCGCCAGGGCACATCAAGTCAATGAAAGACGTACCTAGTATAAATGGTAGCTTTATAGAAGGTCACAGTGCTCACACATATGCTATGTAATTATACAACATTAAGAGATTGAAATTATACAATTCAAAGATAGTTTTCTAGAAGTTTCTCCTTATTCAATACTATATCACAATCACTACTTTTAACATTTGGTAAAGCAAATCTTATGCATTTAGTTTTTTTCCTTTTAATACTAAATTATTCGCAGTAAACCAATTTTGGACCTGCAGTAGGGCATTATTTACATCGTCAAGATTTGATGCACGTCTATTTATCTTAAAAATTAGGGATGTATCATCAGCAAATAACACAATTTGTGGTTGTTTTTTTAATAAATGGGGTAGATCATTAATATTACTAAAAAGAGGAAAGGACCCAATATTGAGCCTTGAGGAACACTCATTTTTACTTTTAGATCGAGTGAACTGACACCATTAATTTGACCTTGCTGTCATTTAAATAAGATTTTACTAAACAGAGTGCAAGTTTACCTAGTCAGTTAGTAATAAACGAATACTTACTTAAAGCATTGATAGACTAGTGGCGTGACCGTCGGACTGCCAAGTCTTGAGTTTGAACCAATATCACTTGCTTCAAAAACGGTGAAGGAACACCTTGTCGGGGAGCCGGCATGTGAAGCCAAGTCTGAGGCCCATGGGTGGCATAAAAACTCTGACACCAGCTATCTAATTACGCAACACATTTTCGTAATCGATTACGACAAATTTGTTTCATTTTGACAGCTCAACAACATTAATTGCGTTATTTACGTTGTTGAGTAGTTTTTTTTTGGACTTATGAAGCAATGGATTAATTAATTAATTATAAATTTGTTTCAAAAGTACGATTGATCGTGTATTTCGTAATTAGGGTACAGGTTAGTCATTAACCACACGAAAAAGAAGAGAAGAAGGAAACCTACTTAACCTGACTAAGTCCTATTCAGATGTAAGCGATATCGCTACCAAGCGCGCCAGCGATATCGCTTACATCTGAATAGGACTTAGTCTGCGGGCACGAAATTAGCGGCGGCCGACTGATGGCGACAGCGGAGTGGCTCGTGGCGGCGACGTAAACAAAAGCATAGCATTCCTGAAGTGACGCGCACGAAACGGGCGAGAGTGGCACGGGGCGATCGAGCGATGCACAGACGGTAGCGGGGCGGTGGCGACGCGGTAGCGACAGGAACAAACTTGTTTGATTTCGCCACTCGATGGCCGCTCGTTCCAGTTTAGTGTTATATTTTTTTACCACCAGTTTCATGCCCACGCCTAGGCAACTACCGGATCGCCCCGCCCCGCACCGCCGCCGCCACTCTGCTGTTGCCATCGCTAGGCCCCTGCTAATTTCGTGCGCGCAGACTTAAAGCTTAGTTCAATTAAACTTACGTCTATGTAAGTAAAAAGATTAGACGCAAACCATCTTTCATCCAAAATCTGACACTTATTCACCGAACATCGAAGATCGAGGCCCAAAAATGTGTTACCACTTTTATAATAACCTGGAAGTCGCAAAAGTTGGAGAAGTGTCTCCGTACTTAACGACCAGCACACCTGTGCAGTTTGCGGCAGGCTCACTCTGCCAAAAATACCGAAAACTTGTACATTTTCTGTAAGGACACCATGTTTTAGAAGTATTTCTACATAACTGTTTTTTTGTTATTGATATATTTAAATACATTATACCATCAAACACTAAAATATTTATACTACACTCGAGAGCAATGAATCCGGGTCACTTAAAGAATGTTAAAAATCTCGGAAACTAAAAATGATAGGTTAATGCAATAAATTGTATTTAATAGACAATGTAATACTCCTTAAATGAAAGTAAAAAAAATATGAGTCACCATACATTTTATTAACACAAAATTACATAAAGAAAAAAACTGCTGATCTCTCCTTAAAACAAAAATAGGAAACATGAAATTTTTGAACTTTATTACGATTTTCTTGAATTTTAATACTTCGTATTGCCTCCTCGTGCTTCCATTACTGCGTTTACGCGGTTTGGCATGCTGTACACCAAGTTCCTTATACGATTTTGGGGAATATTCTCCCATTCCTCTGTGAGAGCAATTTTGAGCTCACGAAGCGTGATTGGGGGAGGGTTTCGTTGTTTTACGCATCTGCCTAGCTCGTCCCAAGCATGCTCGATCGGGTTGATATCCGGGCTGCGCGCTGGCCACTCCATACGAGTAATGTTCATCTCTTGAAGGTAGTCATTCACAATCCTACCTGTATGAGGTCGGGCATTGTCATGCATAAATATAGCATCCTCACCTAAATTGACCATAAATGGACCAACGTGATCATTGAGGATTTCTTCCACATATCTTTCGCTAGTTAAAGAGCCGTTTTCTATGATCACCAGCTCTGTGCGACTTTCAGAAGAAATTCCGGCCCACACAAGTACAGACCCACCACCGTAGGCTACTTTTTCTTCGATGCATGCTTGCTTGAATCTTTCCCCTGGTCTTCGATACACTCTGTGTCTTCCATCGTGCTTGTAGAGCATAAATTTTGATTCGTCGGAGAACATAACTTTTGACCAATCTTCAATACTCCAATTTACGTGGCTCTGGGCATATCTTAGTCTTGAAATACGATGCCCACGCTCCAGTTTAGGGCCGTTTGCAGGTCTAAGGGGTTTTAAGTTAGATTCAGCAAGCCGACGTCTTACTGTCCATGCACTTGGGTTACTTCCTCCGAGGCGTCGAAACTGATTTGTGAGTTCAGTTCCTGTAAGAAAGCGATTTCGAAGCATGGTGTTCACCAAGTATCGGTCTTCTCGTGCTGTGGTACACCTGGTTCTGCCCGTTCCTGGTCTGCGTAGGTTAGAACCAGTTTCTTCGTAACGTCGGAGAACTCTTTGTACTGTTGACAGCGACACACCGACAGTCCTGGCTGTATCGCGCTGACTCCGGCCGGTTTCCAGCATTGTAAGTATTCTGGTGCATTCTTCAGGCGTAAGCGACATAATTTCAGCTTGAATAATGAATATAGAGCACTATCAACATGGTTTATGTACCCACATAAATGACAGATTCCAAACAAAAGCAAAACCAAATGCTGTAATTTCGTAGTTCCATCTTCGAAAGTTGCCCTTTTTCAAATTGTATAATAGAAAAACCTGCTTGTTTGAGGTGCTGAGGTGAAATAGTTATTTGTGCAACAAGAGAGCAAAGTCCTTTTTTGCTGCGAGTGTTGATTTTGAATCCCGAGTAAGCGAAGGATTCTATAATTGAATCACGAGCGTAGCGAGTGATTCTAGGTTAGAATCCTGAGCGCTGCGAGGGATTCAAAGACACGAGATGCAAATAACTTTGCTCTCGTGTAACACATACAACTTTTCACCTCAGCAGCGAGAACATACAACATGTAAAAAAAAACCCTGTCCGATCCGTGAGGGTGTTGTTAGGTATCGTACTGTTAGCATATTTATGTGGAAATTTTCAGGAAAAAAGAATAAATAATCCCTACATTTTTTTTCAATGGTGAATTTGATCGAATTTTACATTTGGTGCGGGCGGCGGCCGTCGTTTAGCGGGTGTCTAGAAGTCATAAGTTATGAATTTTGCAATTTTTTTATGGATTTGGGGTAATTTTGGAACTAAAAATGTGAATTTTAAATACCAATAACTTTTACTATCGATAATAATCAAAAAAATACTGTTTTGTAATGTTACTGCAGTACCATATGCTCATTTTCCTCAGACTTTCGGATCGGACAAGGTTTTTTTTTACATAAGCTTTATCACCTCGTATTTTGCAGCCACCATCTTGGATTTATATTTTGACCTCACTATCGACTTTAGCACCCTCGAACACTATGAAAACGACACCCATGTCGAAAAATGTGAAAATTTTCGCAGCCGCCATCTTGGATTTTTATTTTGACTTCACTATCGGCTTAAGCAACCTTGAAAACCATAGAAACGATACCCATGAAGAAAACTTTAAAAATTTTCGCAGCCGCCATCTTGGATTTACATTTTGACCTCACGGTCGGCTTTGGCACCCTTCAAAACTATGAAAACGACACCCATTATGAAAAATGTGAATATTTTCGCAACCGCCATCTTGGATTTTCATTTCGACAAAATTCACACTTACTATCTCTCTCTTTCTCTTTGAATTAGAAGAAGACAGTCGCAAGCGCCTTTTCGCGTGACGATATCTGCCACTGCACTCTTACCCCAAGCCGCTTAAGAACTTCGTTCCAAAAATTTAATAAAACAGAATTTAAATAAAACCTTAACAGATGATTTGCAATTTTAATGTTTTAAGTATAACCGAACGTTTTATTGTTTGTTTCTTTTTTGGGCCTAGTAGGTAGTTATGGAATTTTGAAATCGAACTTCGAATCGATTTGTTTCTATCTCTCACTTTTGTGACAAAACTAATTGAAGTTTAAATCTTTAGAATTTTGTGAGTAGACCCAACACTGCTGTCGGCACTTAAAAAAAATAATTAAAAAGTTACTTTGTCTCACGCTCGCAGCAAAATCGAATTTTGCTCACTGTTTTTTGACAGCAAAACCTGCTTGTTTGAGGTGCTGAGGTGAAAAATAATTTACATTACGCAATACAAAAAATAATTACCGGGTGTACAAGAAAGAGCGAGACAAGCGAGTATATACAATTTTGAAAACGCGTAGAACACGGCGCGTAGTCGCGGAGAGCACGTTCACAAATCGCTTCGCTGGAACCACTGGCAAATCGTCAGTGTGATAACGCTTTTAGAATCACAACCGTTCTGAGAAAACATTGTCTTTTTCTAGGACACTTTAGTCCTAGTCCCTTGAATGTCCTGTACAGGCCATGGTATACACGTGTCAAATTTTATCCAAATCCGTTCAGCTGTGAAGGCGTGAAAAGGTAACAAATAGACAGACCGACAGAAAAACAGGGTGACTTTCGCATTGATAATGTTAGTATGGAAGGTTTGGTAAACAAATTGACGTGCTAGCGGAAAATGGCTCCATCCATCCGTCCAACGTCCAACGTCTGTTAAATCATGTTATTAACATATGCAATTATGAACCAACGTGACTCAGTCGCGGAAACTGGAAAGTACTTACTTAGTATTTCCAAAATTCATCATCATCATTTCAGCCATAGGACGTCCACTGCTGAACATAGACCACCAGTGCCATTGGCCATTTCCAAAATTAACTATCAGATAATAAAGTGCCCATTAAACACTGCTCAAACTGGGAATCGAACAGTAGAAGTAGAAGCTTGCGAATACTATGCCAACGAGGCAGAGCACTTTAATATCTGACACTGATAATAAAGAAGCGCTTGCCGCTTCTACTTCTACTGTTCGATTCCCAGATCAAGCAGTGTTTATTGGGTTTTTCTATCAGTAATTTCTCAGTAGCAACCCGGAGTCTGAATTTGTGTCCAGTTAATGGCAATGGGTTCGCCACTATTACATTGGACTTAAACATAACTGGTGAAATGTGGGTGTACTATTTAGTCACTTCTGCCTAACCTTTCAGGGAAAAACAGGCGTGATGTCATGTTATGTGTTATTTATAGTGACATACCTAAAGATCAATTTCAATAAAAGTCAACGTTTTGAAACGCTCTTGCATGATGACAAACAGTAGAAGGAAACAACAGACGTACTGAATGTTTAAGTTAAAGTTAGTTTTTTTCCGCATTTAATTTGGTTTCTGAAACCTCATGGCCTCCCTACAGCCTTTATAGTTGTCCCAGTTATTTTAAATGAGTTTTTAAACTCTCGTGCATAGACGAAACGTCGACATGATGCCGTCGTAATGGCAGCCGATATTTTGAACTACCCACTAAATGTATGTAGTTTCAAACTGTCTGTATCTAAAATCTAGACTATTATAGTGTTCTCGCAAAGATAGGAGTTGGATTTTATGTTAAAGGGAGAACAACCCATTTTGCTATATCATTCTTAAGTTAGGGAGAGAGAGAAAAGCGTATGAAAAAGTTAGTTTTTTCGAGTAACAGTTACCTCACGTTTCCGATTACCGAAAAAAAAGCTCCTGTCTCATATTCTACTTATTAGAGATGTTTTCCTATTTTTTTTTGTCCATCACTTAGATTTAAAAAAAAGTGGACTCGTAACTTTTTTTTTTACGTAATCAAAAGATTACGGCAATTTATTTAGACCAATACGTATATTATGTATTCGTTCAATACATAAAAATATGACATGACACCACGCCCCGGTTGATTTTATAGTGACTTGTAACGTAGCGAGCCCCCACTCCCCAACTTTAATGCGTTTTATGTAAACCATTTTTTATTAATATGATAAAGCAAAAAATACGTTTCTAGTTTTTTTTCTTGTTACTGTCTGACTGACGGACTAATTATGTTTTTTTCCCCAGTCAACATCCCTGTTATCAATTCTAGAAGTAATTCAAGTAGGTAGTTTATGAAGAGATAAACCCGTAAGGGTAGGATGAACCCTTTGGGTTGCAGAATGATCATTCATCATCTCTTTTTGTCACAAAAAAATTCAGAAACAACCACTATTAAAGAACTCAAAATTCAGACACAACCACTAAGAACAAAAAACTACAGAAATGGTAAAAAATACCTCTAAAGAATTTAAACCGTTTCAAGATAAGTATTTAAAAGAGGACAGAGAAGTAAAGTGAGCACAGTGGCATCAACTATGCAAAACACGGAAATCTCGGGCTCAATGAGGACTAATTGCCCGAATCGCGACTCTTTCTACCGTAGAGGATTTTTTATGGGTTTTTTGTGTCCTATTTATATTTGTTTGAGGATTTTGGCTTGCGGAATGTAGGTCATCGATTATTGTGGATATCTTCTATAGAATCAAGCCGTCCTTACTGCGGTTTGCCTGAACATATGTAGGTGACCGTTCTGTACATTTCGAGTGGCTAGATTTAAGTGTCAGTCCCAGCTGACATAAAAAATCTTTGAAATTACAACAATAATTATTACACAACCAATTAAATTTAAACAATTTAATAAGAAGCCTCAATGTTTGTGCGCGGTTCTGACCGAGGTTAGAATTAACCTAAGAATTTCGATAGACTCCAATACTTTTACTCTGATAGTAAAAATATTATTCCATTTTTCTAATTATGTTAGGGTCAGCTTCCAGTCTTGCCGCTGAATACCAGTACTTTTCCTCCAATATTATTATTTATTTGATTAAATAGCAATCATTGGAAGGTCCTATGTTTAACAGTAGATATTTCGGGGCTAAAACATATATGGTACGTAGGATCTATATTCATCTTTGTACTTCAATAGGCTGGCTAAATTAATACGTTACATAACTTAGTAAAAACAAGAAGAAAACATCTTTGTTCTATACGAAAACAGAAACATTTTCCCTACCTTCTATTTTCGCTGATTACTTACATAATTAATAATTCCCTCGGACAGTTATTGATAGTTTTTGTCACTCTTCAGACTATCATATTGGGTTAATGATAGAAACCATTTGGGTAATGGATAGATAAAAATATAAATAATGTTTGTGCTGCGGTCTTCTCTTGGGAAAGAAAGATTTTTCTGCTTTCCTTTCAGACAATGTTAGGTTATATTATTGTGAATTGTGGAGTGTTTCATATTTAATTTAGTAATTTTATAAAATACTAGTGAACTGCCTCTGCTACGCATGGGTACAATGGCGACATGTCAAAACATCACACAAGAATTGGAATTAGAATTGGATTATACAGGGTGTTTGGTGCATCGTGTGCCAAATTGAAATGGTCGACTGAAGGAGTCATCCGCTAGCCTTTCAGACTCTTTAACACCCCTCATGCTCTGTGGATTTTTTTTTATCGACTTTTTATTGTTTTACAAAATTAGTGATATTAGTCACCTAGTTCTTTTTTAATTCACTCGCAAAGGTAAAATTTAAATTAAAGCTGTACATGTTACAGCTGTTTATAAGGCTACAAAAAAAAAAACAAAAGCGACCGGGATCTTCCAACTCCCTCATTAATTCTCCAGTCTATGTTCTTTCTAATGATGTGCCACATGCCATAAAAGTATTTTAACAACTTTGTGAATTCGCTAGAATTGTGAATCGAGTCACCTAAGGCTAATATTCAAAATTATGATTAAAAAAAAATCTCTTAAATGATACCTGTCAAACCTATAAATCTGCTATCTCATTCTTATGGTTAGGTAAATTCGTGTCTCATATCTGTATCTTTTGTGGGATTTACTTGACATAAAAAAAAATGTACTTTTAACATTTATTTAATCATTGTTACAAATCTTGCTCAAATTGTTGGCCTCTGTTGCGAATGCAGGCCCGACACCTGTTTCGTATTTCAACAGTTGTTGTACGAAGTCGTATTTCCTCCTTAATAGTATTGAATGCCGCTTCTATGCGTTGGACTAATACCTCCGTAGTTGAAACCTCCGTGGCATATACCAACTCTTTGGCACGTCCCCAGACATAAAAGTCTAACGGAGTTAGATCTGGGGAACGTGGTGGCCATGGAATAGGGCCATCGCGTCCAATCCATGCATTGGGGAACACATTGTCGAGATATTCCCTCACAGTCAATCGCCAATGCGCGGGACAGCCGTCATTTTGAAATACAATGGGCACACGTTCATTAAATACGGGCACATTGGTCACTAATTCGGGCAGGTCATTTTGTAGGAATTCCAGGTAGTCTTCGCCATTGAGATTATCGGGCAGGTAATGCGGTCCAATTACCTGATTCCCAATCACTCCTGCCCAAACGTTTACACTAAACCTTCTTTGAGAAGATTTCTGTCTTTTAACACTTGTTTTTGCATTTTCGTTGTCCAGTGGTGCAAACTGTGTAAATTGAGGATCCCATCCTTGGTAAATTTGGATTCATCCGTCCACAGTATTCTTTTTAAAAAATCAGGATTATCCACATCCGTGTGTAAAAGAAACCGACAAAAAGTCACTCGTCTCTCAAAGTCGCCACCCTCAAGACCTGCAACAAACAAAAAACTCTTTTAAATTTCTCTTGGGCAATAAGTAATTGCACAAGAAAGGACCCGCTGTTCGTGCTAATAGATTCACTACCTGGAAGTGACGCCATACCATACCCATTACCTGCTAAACAAAGGCAAGGTCAAACAAAGCTTGCACGGGTTTAAAGTTAGTTTAAAATTACGTACCTTGCACCGGAGTGTAGTGGAATGGATGCTTTTTGTTTTGACGAAGTACTTTCCACACTTTCCATATTGAAATATCAAGATGTGATGCCACATTTCTAATGCTTCTTGTAGGGTCTTCCTCAAAAAGTGCCAGTATTCTCTCGTCTACTTCAACATTATGTCGCACATTATGGCCCCTTGGTTCATTAAAAGTAACACTGCCAGTCTCGCGTATGCGTCGGTATGTGTCTTGGAAGACTCTGCGGCCAAGTAATCGTCTACCAGGAAAGCGTTCCTGGTAAAGTCGTTGCGCTGCACGAGCGACGCCATTAGCGGCTCCGTAAGCCATCGTGATGTCCGCATATTCTTCGTTAGAGAATGTCGCCATTGCAATAACAAAAAACTCAAAGTTTAACAATAACAACAAAAATTAAACAAATGTAACAAGAACCAACAAAACTCAACGACATCAAAGTAATAAAAGAATCGCGGAGTATGGTGAACTAGCACACACGTTAGTTAGCAGAGGCAGTGATGTCTCGACTAAAAAAATGGCGGGTCGGGCGGCGCGATTTGTTTAAACCGATTTAAGGTATGCAAGAAAGAGATAGAAGATAGATTTTACTGTGAAAGAGTGAGAAAACAAATTTTACCTCTTTCTCAAGTAACAGTTCCGCAATTAATATTTTTTCATTAGAATTTGGAATGTAGTTTTATGTGACTTGATTCACAATTCTAGCGAATTCACAAAGTTGTTAAAATACTTTTATGGCATGTGGCACATCATTAGAAAGAGGATAGACTGGAGAATTAATGAGGGAGTTGGAAGATCCCGGTCGCTTTTGGTTGTTTTTTTTTTTTTGTAGCCTTATAAATAGCTGTAACATGTACAGCTTTAATTTAAGTTTTACCTTTGCGAGTGAATTAATTAAAAACTAGGTGACTAATATCACTAATTTTGTATTTAAAAGTATTCTTAAACAATACACATCGAAATAAAATTAAAATTCAGAGTCTACGCCTTATTTTTTTTTTTTAATCTGTATTTGAATGTAAAATTTGGGTCTTTTTTTTGGAAAACATTAAAAAGTCGATAAAAAAATCCACAGAGCATGAGGGGTGTTAAGGGGTCTGAAAGGCTAGCGGATGACCATTTCAATTTGGCACACGATGCATACGATCTCGTGATACGGTTACGGTGTAGTTATATCCCTAGGTATGCCTAGGGATATAACTATATACCATAATATAGTTATATGAAACCGGTTCATAACTGTCTTACTAGGAATATAACTATGATACGAGCACGATCTATTAATATATAGGTTAGGTGAGAACTGTGACAAACTACGCGCGAGCTGAGCGAGCGAAGCGAGCCATGTCGCGGCAGCGGCCGGCGAGAGCTGCGTCGAAATTGGTCGCAATAACCAAACTAGGGGCACTCCGACAGTTATGAACCGCTTTCATATAACTATATTACGGTATACAGCTATATTTCTAAACTAACTGCGACATATACATAAATCTTCCGAAATAAAAGTTCTAAGTGAAAACCTCATTAAAACTGACAATAATCTAGTATCAATAATGGATTAGTTTAGAAGATTTAATCTGTCACTGAGACAGACATGAAAAACGACATCGTCTTATTGCAAAGATCTATTCGTTTAAAATAAATAACGAGTATTGCGGAATAGTCTTACTCGCTACCTCTTGATCATTGCAGACGAAGTCTTGGATTTCTCTTACAATATCCTAACAATAATAATATAATGTTTTCTCAGAACGGTTGTGATTCTAAAAGCGTTATCACACTGACGATTTGCCAGTATTTCCAGCGAAGCGATTTGTGAGCGTGCTCTCCGCGGGTGCCACGACTACGCGCCGGGTTCTACGCATTTTCAAAATTGTATATACTCGCTTGTCCCGGTCTCTCTTGTACACTCGGTAATTATGTTTTGTATTGCGTCATGTAAATTATTTTGCATACTATGTATTATATAGAATATTTTTTTTCTAACTGTACAGACAGCTGTGTTGCTGGGGAGTCTGTTGCGCCACTTCTTCTGCCCAGCTAAAGCACTAGGAAGTGGTGAAGGGTGGGCGTTTTGGGGGACTGTCATATAATTTTGACGTTCGAAAAGTGCTGATTCTCAGCCTAGTTTGAATAAATTACTTTTGAATTTGAATTTGAACGCAGGTCTTCTTTCTTTTCTTTCTATTTTTTAGAAACATTAAACCACACTAGGACTTGTTCCTGTATTTTGGGTGCGTTTTCAAACATTTAAAGTCGCATACACAAACAGCCAGGCCCGGGACAACTTCTTGTAGGTCATACAAATATTTTTTCTGTGCGGGTATATCCGCGACACGCAAATCAATCGCTCTCGTTGCGAAACCGCCGCGAACTCATTGCACATACGTGGCATGCTCGCTACGCACACGCAGCGAGCGCATTACACAATCGCGCCGCTGGAAACACGCTCGCAAATCACCAGTGTGATATGGCCCTAAGGTAAAATTCTTACCCCCTTATTCATAAACGCTGCTTAGTGTTAAATAATGATTATCGCTTATTTAACCATTGATTTTTGACGTTTATACGTCTCTTAACTTTTACCATCTTTTATGGATAACAGGGTTAGATAACTATACAAATAACATTGAATTAGTCTTAGCAAATTTTTGTCGCGATATATTTAGTCCCCACCTATGAAATTGACGTTTTTTTCTCACAAATAGAGAACCTCATCACTTCTATGATTTAAAATATTCATCAATTGCTTGATATTATATCGAATAATGACCATCATAGACAACTACCAATAGTAAAAAAAACCTTATTACTTATAGTTTTCTAAACATTAAAAATACCTTAAAAATGACTCTTCTTTTTACTAGCAGAAATGACCACTATTTGTTTTAAAACTTAGCCAAAACTTATTTCTGTCGCTTAATCTAAGTGGCATACGTTATCTTAGTTTTAAACATTAGTGCATAAAAGTTTTAAAACATTGGTGTTCATGGCTGTTAAATAAATTAAGAAAATGTTAGTATG
This sequence comes from Xanthia togata, assembly GCA_963853775.1. NCBI lineage: Eukaryota > Metazoa > Arthropoda > Insecta > Lepidoptera > Noctuidae > Xanthia > Xanthia togata. The sequence goes on from OY970811.1 coordinate 9,041,393, forward strand.
AAAAAAGCAACTTCCTTAAATTTCTCCATACAAAACGCTGATTTCAGTGGGTACCTATTAAATATGTCACCGTACGATTATGAACATCTTTAACTGACATCGGTAGATTATAAACTATTGAAAATGAATGCGTTAGATTGTAACAGATCACCATTTTTAGGGTTCTGTAGTCAGTAAGGAACCCTTATAGTTTTGCCATGTCCGTCTGTCTATCTGTCTGTCTGTCCGTCCGGCTTAGCTCAAAAACCATTGGTACTAGAAAGTTGTAATTTGGCATGAGTATACATGTTAATGACGCCGAAAAAGTGGTAAAATATTTTTTTGAAAAAAAAAACAATAATTTTATCCCCTACATGTAAAGTGGGGATGATATTTTTTTTTTCGTCCTTCCCATAGTGTCAGATATCATTGGATAGGTCTTTCAAAAATATTAGGGTTTGGAAAGTCCCGTTCGTGACTTATCAAGCTTTAAAATACCAATTTTCGTTAAAGTCAAGTGTGTGTCCCCCCTACCAACTAAACCTTTTACAAAAAGTTCCGTTGTAGTTAGAAATTCAAATGTCACGACAGTAGTACTTATATATAACGAAGTTTAAAGGCAAACTATCACAGCTAAGTAAGCTTTACAGATTAACGAGTAATCATCGACCAACTTAAATTTGCAGTTTGAAAAACATGTTCTCCGATACATTCCGCATGGGAGAACATGTTTTTCAACTACAATGTTAAGTTTGTTCTTGGGATAAATTCATCCCAACTACGGAACCCTTCATTGTGCGTCGTCCGACACGAACTTCGCCGGTTTTAATAGTTTATAATCTCGCTAGATAGATTATAAATTAACGGTGCTCACATTCTTACGGTGACATATTTATACGCCATGTTTTTATTCAAAACCGTTTCCAAAGAACTAGTGTTAGAGCGAGATATATAAAGAAAATAACCCCAAAACATGCGGTAAGGTGGTTTGCCGGGAAAGGGGTAAATAGGTCAATGCGTTACCTAATCAGTGATCGTACAGACAGGTCGGGGTCCGTGATGCATCTAATTAAATTTAGATCCTGATAGGGATGGTTTATTGTTCTCTATAAATTTGTGTTTATAATTCTGTTTACACCTTCGGGAATAAAGCTTCCTTTAAGTATTTTTAAGTAAGTAATTCTAGCCTCGTTGGTCTAGTGGTCGCAAGTGCTACTGCTGAGCATGAGGTCCGGGTTTGATTCCCGGGTCGGGCAAAGGTTTATTGGGGTTTTGCATCTAAAATTTTCCTAAGTCTGGATTTGTGCCCGGTTGATGCCTGAAAATAAGCGGCGATCTGCTTGCGAGGACCTATTACATTGGACTTACATATAATTTGCGAAATGTGTGTGTACTATTAGGTACACCTCTGCTTAATCCTACGGGAAAAACAGGCGTGATGTTATGGTACTCTGATACGGATAGTTTTTGAGGGACCTACTCTGTATATGACGATGGTGTTTGCAATTCTTCTTACGAATTTGGTATTATATAGGGTGTTTGGCGCATGGACCGACACAATTTTTTCAGGAATTTGGGAGGTCATTAGCTAGGTTCTACCCATACACCCTTTGTCCCAAATGTCACGGTTGGTTACATATGATTATTTTTTTAAAATGAAAAAAAATCCCAAAATGTGTCCTTTAATTTGAAATAACTTTTTTGTTTGTGGGTGTAGTGGCACAAAACAAATTTTGTTGCATTCTCCAAAGTCCTATAAATCTAAAACCATCTTTGTTTTATACAACTGGTTTCAAGAAAATTCCTTACAAGCTTCCAAAGTTAATTTTTGTATTTAATGAATGAAATTTTACAACTTCTAAATTAATTATAAAAAAAACTAAAAGCTATTTTGAACTAAGCTTTATTTTAAAAAGTTCTTTAGTTGATACCCTTTCTAACGGTATGCTACATGTCATAGAAATTATTCATTTATGTTGTAAAAATAAGGAATACTACTATGCCACGGCCGAACCGCACAAAACAATGGAACCAGTTTGAACGATACCGTCGCGTCAATGTAAGCGCAGGTAAAAAGTTCGTCTCTTTCTTGCACATGTAAAATGATTTTTGTCTTTGTCTAACATTGAGTTGGACGTTCGGGATGTGACAGGTACGGTGCAGTCAGTTGAGGTCTGACTATCTCTGCTGTTGGAAGTGCCCGTGTGTTTCACATTCTTCTCTTTTTTTTCATTGAGTTTTGTTTGTTAAATCTTGTTATTGTTATTGTTTTTTCCGCATTTAAACTGTTTTATTGTTGTGTTTATCTTCGGTGTTGATAGTAAAATGCCTACCTTCAGTAACGAAGAGTATGCCGACATGCTACTCGCGTATGGCAGGGCTAACTGCAATGCGCGCGAAGCGCGAAGAATTTATCAGGAGCGATATCCTGATCGACGTATACCACACCACGAAACCTTCTCTACAACCTATCGACGTTTGAGAGAGACAGGAAACCTAAATCATCAAGAACCTCGAGTGAGTGCCGTGCAACATAATGTAGCCGTAGATGAAATGATTCTTCAAGCTTTTGATGAGGAACCTACAACAAGCATACGAAATGTTGCTGCAAGACTTAACTTAACAGTATGGAAAGTCTGGACGGTTCTTCGGGCAGATGGGAGGCATGCATTTCATTACACCCTTGTTCAAGGTAAATAACACACCAGCCCTTTTTTATTGTAACAAAAAACCCGTTTTAACCTATTTCAATTTTCAATGACTAGTTATTTCGTCAAGTAAAGATACTTTTTTTTTTCGTGGTAAAATCATCAAATGAGTCCTCCCACCCCGGGCAGGGCGGGAGGGACTGTCAGACTTGTACTGACTAAAATCCACAGTGTTCCTTCAATAGCCCTTTACGTTCCGGGGTCACGGTAATAAGTCCCGCGACCAAGTAAAGATACTTAATAAATTTTTAGACGTTTGATTTTCTTTGTTTCACAAGTTATTTATTCATGATTGAATTTTTTTTAAGTTATTTCCAGAAAAACGAAAATCTTTTGTGGTATTGGCAGTACCTCAAGGATTTTTTTTGTTTTAGGGCTCGAAGATGGTGATAATGCTAGACGGCTGGATTTCTGCAGATTTATACTGCATACAGACGTCGAAGATGGCAACTTCTTGAAAAGAATTTTGTGGACCGATGAATCAAATTTTAGCCGTGAGGGAATAGTGAATCTCCACAATCTTCACCACTGGAGTCACAAAGACCAAAATCCTCGCGTTAAAAGGCAGAGTTCTTTTCAAAGAAAGTTCAGTGTCAACGTTTGGGCTGGTGTTATTGGACGCAATCTCATCGGCCCATATTTTTTGCCAGAAAGGTTGAATGGAGACATTTATTTAAATTTTTTAATCAATGATCTACCCGAACTTGTTGTGCCAGTTTTGGAAGAAGGTGTGCCGATAGTTTTCCAAAATGACGGCTGTCCAGCACACTACCAACTGAACGTGCGAGAGCATTTAGATAATGCCTTTCCAAACGCATGGATTGGTAGAGGCGGCCCTATTCCGTGGCCCGCACGGTCCCCAGACCTGACACCTTTGGATTTTTACGTCTGGGGACGTGCAAAAGAATTGGTTTACCAGACAGAAGTGCCCACTAGGGAAGTTCGGATTGAACGAATAACCGGCGCGTTCCAAACTATGAAAGAAGAAATGCGACTACGTACAACGACAGTTGAAATAAGAAACAGATGTCGTGCATGCATACGAAATGGAGGAGGTCAATTTGAACAAGATTTATAACTTTTTTTTAACTAGCCTATTCTGTCCCACTGCTGGGCAAAGGCCTCCCCCATTACTTTCCACCTTTCCCGGTGTTTTGCCTCCTTTTTTATAACTTTAGTTTAATAAAAACCAAATAACCTTAAAAAGTCTTTTTCTTAACCCTGACTCTCCTAACTAGTATTTTGACTACATAATGAATAATTTCTATGACATGTAGCATACCGTTAGAAAGGGTATCAACTAAAAAACTTTTTAAAATAAAGCTAAGTTCAAAATGGCTTTTAGTTTTTTTTATAATTAATTTAGAAGTTGTAAAATTTCATTCATTAAATAAAAAAAATAACTTTGGAAGCCTGTAAGGAATTTTCTTGAAACCAGTTGTATAAAACAAATATGTTTTTAGATTTAAAAGACTTTGGAGAATGCAACAAAATTTGTTTTGTGCCACTACACCCACAAACAAAAAAGTTATTTCAAATTAAAGGACACATTTTGGGAATTTTTTTCATTTAAAAAAAATAATCATATGTAACCAACCGTGACATTTGGGACAAAGGGTGTATGGGTAGAACCTAGCTAATGACCTCCCAAATCCCTGAAAAAATTGTGTCGGTCCATGCGCCAAACACCCTGTATAAGGCTTGCATGTATATATGTCGCAGGATAATTTGAAAAGTCGAATTTTTGCAAAATAACAGATTATTGGAATATTAGATTTTTGAACGTAACGATTTTCGGCATAATACGAGGTTATTAAAAATATTATAACCAAAGTAATCGAAGGTCTATGTTTTTCTTTTACAAAAAGTTCCAAATAATTATTTATTTATTTATTTTATTATTTATGTGCACACATAAAAATAGATACAGATAAGACATAATCATAATTATGAGTACAAAGGTACTGCTTATTTCTTAATTATGTCAGATTATTTTTAAAAAATGCAAAGGAATGTTCACAAGGAGTGTGACTGCATGCCTCGTTGGCCTAGTGGTCGCAAGTGCTACTGCTGAGCATGAGGTCCCGGGTTCATTTCCCGGGTCGGGTAAAGTGTTATTAGATTTTCCAACTGGAATTTCTCAGTAGCAGCCTGGAGTCTTGATTTGTACCCGATTGATGGCTATAGGCTCGCCCCCTATTACATGGGATTTAAACATAACTGGCGAAATGTGGGTGTACCTGCTATAGGCACAAATCTGCCTATAACCCTTCGGGGAATTACAGGCGTGATGTTATGTTATGAGTGTTTCCTAAGGCCATAATATGAAGTATAAATGCCATCATTATTCCACTGCGAAAAAAGGATGGTGCTAGCGGCCTCATATAGCTCCGTCTTTCACTCACACTGGAATAATGGTGGCATTAATACGTCATAATACGGCCCCAGGAGGCTTTTATTCAGGTATTAAGTTCTGTTTACATTTTTAGTTTTTATTTCTAATTCTTGAAGGCTTTTTAACATCACGCTAGGTAATAGCGCGGTCAGGCCATGCGATGCGAAGCCGACGGGGTGGGTCGAGGGAACAAGAAATTTCAAGCAGACGAAAGCGTGAGCAGGAGCTAGACATATAATATTAGTACGGATATAAGGGTTCAAACGGGGTAAGGCATCTTCTTCTCTTGTCTTGCAACTGAAAAAGCTATTATAACCCAGTCAGCATACCAATGTGTGATCGCGACGATAGGTCGTGGTGGAGTTAAATTAAATTGAGTGGACTGTATAACATATGATGAGTACTGGGAAAGAATAATCAAATTCACTTTGAGGAGAACTGGGAGAAAAACGATGTTTTAACTTTGAAGACTTACTCGTATAATTGTTTATATAAGTGACAAACCACACAAATGCTGTCTAATATAAAACCATATAACATTATGGTAGAACATTAAAAATAAAACATATTGTAATAATCTTATTTAAGATATTACTCATTATGTAAAAAAAAAAAATTCGGGACTTTACGTTATTAGGGTTTTCTGATTCAGGCTAGGTAAGCTTAGCGTCTAACGAACAAGACGGCAATATTTGCTCAAAATATGTTTTGGGGTGAGTTTGATCATTCTTTACCTGGACTCTTCATATATACAATGTGGATCTGGACTTACGACATTAAATTAAAACGAGCATAGTACTAGTCCATAGAAACATTTTAAAATACGAAGATTAGTAGTTAATGGAAAATTGAAAAATTGCAATTTTCAAACAAAATAAATAGCAGAATCGACTGCATAAAAAGTAAACACGCTTTATCTACGAAAGGTCACTAACCTGTTGCGCGGCCCGATGCGGGTCGCGGCGAGGGGCGGCGCCTGCGCTGCGGTGCGGGGCGTAGGTGGACGTGGGTAGGTAGTTTAGTCGGAGAACAACAAATTAGCGGCATAAACTCACTAAGTTGCGCGTTGTTAATTAAAAGATCACTGGTTGAATAATTAATCACATAATATCACATCACAATCAGGATAGTCGGTCGCCAGTCACTGAAGAGCACGGACGCTCCCAACTGTGCTCCCCAAAAGTTTTAGTATAAGTTTAGTGAACTATGCACTACAGATGTTGCGTTACAAGCCGGGCATCGAAGAGTTTTTTGTGTTTTGCTGTGGTTGTAACTTTACATAGCCAAAAATACATTCAAATAGTACAAAAGTGAGTGGAATAAGCGTTTATGGTCTCAGGCGAGAGATCTAGTGCCTAGGTACGAGGGAATAACTGCCACAAGACCCAATTGCAAGCTGCCTGGTGAGGCCTTTCCATATATTTCAGGAATCCGTTAAAGAGTTCCGCCTAAAGTCTAGAGTGGGTCTCATGATTAATCCATAGATTTTTATGCTGTACTTACAATTTATTCGACTAACTTTAAACTATAATACGCGTGTGATATTTGTGTAGTGCCCAAAATGTGTTCGAAAAGGGTATGTTTTTTGCGAGTGCGCATTCTTTTGTTTGTCATTTGGTGTGAGTCGAGGGTGGCAGGTAGCTAGCTGTTGGCCAACAAAGAAATCCTTTTAGTTTTAGTTTCATTGGATTTTGAAAACTATAACTTCGAAGGCAAGTGTTGTTTTGTGTGTGGTGGTAAAGTTATTTTTGTGATGAAGTGTTTAAGTTTACATATTTTAATAATTGTGAAGTTCAAGACGGCTGAAGACTTGAGATAAGATTAAAAAGGCTGCTAGCGAGATTTACAAGAAACCTGAAACAGATAGTAACCAGAAAAAGACAATGGAAACAGCAATGTGTAACACAGCATAGCAGTGACATAGAAAGCAGTCGAAAAAGTAGTTAACCCCTACAAAATATGCACCGGTGAAGCTGGACATAAAACAATCTGGCGGCGACGTCGTTAAAAGATGCCATCCACAGATAACTATCACCCGTCTCTCCACTAGTCCATTGCTTACTCAAGGATGCATATCCGGTATGGCTCGAATCCTTCCATATCCTTTTGGCACGGTCTTCCTTACCATTACCGCGCCCCCCGGTCTACTCTCTGATATGTAATAGCCTTTGCAGCACCATGCAACATGACATGAGGCTCCAAGGGCTAGTGCAAATCTTGGGGTTCATTCGATTTATCGAGTCTGGTTAAACCACGCTGGGATCGGTGCATTTCATTCATTCATTCATTCACATAATATCACATCACAATCAGAATTTACATCAATAGTCAAATTTATAAATTTCAAGGTTTCCAACGTTGTTCATTATGCACAAGCGACATCGATACCTAATTAACTAACTAATATTAAACTAACACTGAACAATAAGTCACACTAAATCGTCTTTAATCACAAATAACAACTAAATTTTTTCGCAAAATTACAACAATGCGCGCGCGGCTCGTCTCGTGAAAACCGTGTGCGCTCCTCAAAGGGCGCTGCTGCACTGACTGTGACCGAGTCCCGAGACTGCCGAAAAAATTCCGCTCACACACACACTCGCAATTGTCTATGCACCACTAATGCATAATTTGCGTAAGTAATATTTCTTTTTCTTTCTAATTGTAGTATTATTTTGTGGGACTGGGCGGGGTGCGTCAGAGTGGAATCGTATGACACCTTTCTCTGTCTCTCAAGCATATTGAGACGTAGAGGATAGAATCGTACGTTTTGCACAGGTTCTTGACCTTAAAATGTTTACCTATTATTACGGACTCAGATCTACATGATGTTTAAAAAATAAGAAAATGAAAAATAATTTCCTGTGGCTAAAGTGTTCATTGGATTTGATTGATTTTTTGTATACGGGTAAAGAACATGACACTCTTTATGTGGTTTTGAGGAATGTCAAGCGTCCTGCTCCACATTGTATAATGACATTAATGACTAATTAATAAATAAGTGCAAATTACAAACGGTGTCGGTTAAAGGCTCGAGCAGACCAGCGCGACGCGAAGACGCGACGTGACTCGAACAATACAATTTCTCAGAAAACTTCACGGTATAAAAATAACCGGTGTCACGTTGCGCTAGTCTGCACGAAGCTTCACAAGCAAACAAGAAAATATGTTCGATAATAAAACGCGTAAGCGCAGCAGTGCGTGAAGGCGTGCAACAGCTGACTGGTGTGGCGCGGGGGCTCGCGGACGGACGTGCGGCCGAAGCTGTCCCCGCACCGTCTTCCACTGCCACCAGCGCGCGGCTATGTTGAGATGGTCTCAACAATGTACCTATCCGTTATAACAATCCGAATAAGAATAATTTATTGTTTAAGAAATTACATTCGATTGCGTTGATTCCTGGAACTCACACTAGGATTCCCTGTGAGAGTTCTAGTTCAGAATACCTACTGACAGAAGTAGGATACCTACACAGTACACAACCAAGTATTGTGGTATCAAATTCTAACATACAATTAGAGGCAGTACCGCGATCGTGCTGATGAATTAATTTTACAAATAAACTTATTATCCTGCCGCCCGGTCTACCACTCGCTGCCGAGCTACGAAAACCACGATGTAAAGGTTAAGGGACTAACTTGTCAGTTCTCAATCATCATCTTTGGCAGCCTCGTTTCACCCTCTCCAGAGAATAGGTCTCCTCTCTTTTGTGCCATACCATCATAAGCCTACAATGGAGTGGGCCGTAATCCATCTCGCGAGCCCAGTGCGGGTTGGTAGATGTCACACGTATTCGAATTTTTGGTTCTAGGACATGCTGGTTTTCTCGCGATGTTTTCCTTCACCGTTTTGAGAGCAGTGGTGATGAAATATTTTACACTAAGTAAAGCGCCTGTCTATGTGTTTGTTCGAATCTACTTATGTAAGTTGCTGCCGCCACCACACTGCTCTTCCCACTTTTTACATGACCATTTGATTTTATGCCATGATTCCAACTTTTCACTTGACCTGTGAAACCTAAACACTAAATTCGTTTCATTAATAACATTTATGGTCCACGAATCTTAGTTTATACCTTTTTATGTCGTAGTTGGGTTTGAGTTTTTATACTTAACTTTTATTTTTATTTAAATTATTTTGGGGTTAAATTTTTTTTTTTAAATGTGCTAACTACGCCCTTTTATATTATGATACCCAACATGGCGTCATATTTTTTTTTTGTTCATTACTTTTTGTCCTCTAGAGGGCGCCATATTCATGTAACGTCACATAGCCTATAACCAGCAGACGATTAAGACGCTTCCAACGATACCTCATTTGTCAAATTATGATCAGTATCTCATTATCAAAATCATAACCCTCCTTTTTGCTTCGCCGTAGGCGGGTGAAAAGGACCTGTGGGTATCTGTGTTTCAAACATCCACTGCTCCAGCAGATCCATCTGTGGTGATTCACAGATCCAGCAGTGGGTATTTACTGTTTCACAACAGTTAAAAAAATAATTGAAAGTTTAGCAAATAATGGTATAAGAAAGCTATCGCTCCCGTGTTAAAAATCGCTCAAATAAATCGTGTCGTTTAAATTCGCTCATTTTATTGCCCTCACCGCACAGCTAATACGGAGCTTGAATTTTTAATGAAATTCACTGAAACCATAATTCATTTAAATGTAAAGATTTGATGTTTGGGAAATGAGTAATAGCCCTTTTGCACATCGGTATTTATTTATCTGTTGTCTTTTTCTATGTCCTTCTTCACTAACACCTACGTTACGGGTGGTCAGAAGCCCGAAAGTCTGACAACCAGTCTTATCTAGGGGTATCCTATTAAGCCTCGGCAACACTAGCACGACGCAACAGCACGACGCGACTTGATTTCTAAGAAAACTTCACGGTATAACAATAGTCGGTGTCGCGTCGGGATAGCCTGTACGAAGGTTTTCCAAATGACTGGGTTGTGGAGATCAGGTAGGCAGTTGCTCCATGTAAAATACTGGTATTCAGCTGTATCCGGACTGGAAAGCTATACCAATATAGTTGGGAAAAGGCTAAGAAGATGATGTTATTGTTTTTGTGGTTCCTTGTTGTATTTCATGTGTTCTGTAATATATTCTTTTTTTATTTATGCTTAACTACGAACCACTTATGGATATTGCTTTTGTCTTTAATTTTCTATTAACGAAACGACTTCATTTGTTGTACCTACCTATCTTGCCGTCATATTATTAGTTTTATTGCTTGCTACCACGCCGCTTTTTGAACTACGAGTATAATAAAAATGGCTCCGTTTGATTTCAGAACTGGCCGGGCGTATCCGAAACAAATACGTGAGGAACTCCGTAATTGTAAACTATAATCTTGTAAGCCTTTTTTTTTTTTTTTTGGGTGGGATATCATCAAATGACCTCTCCCGCTCTGGGTGGATCGGGAGGGCTTGTCAGAATCTTACTGACTAAAACCCACCCGTGTTCCTTCTGTTGCCTGTGCAATGCCAGGGGGCCACGGTATCCCTTTCGGACTTTCCCGCAACCCCGACAGGCAATGGTCTCATCGGACCCCTTCACTCGCTGACACTCTTTGAGGCACGCGTGGAACACAACGCGCCGTCGACCCGGGCCTGGTCCTTACCGGACGGCGAGCTACCCATTGCTCACTGTCCGCAAGCCCGCGCCTACGGTGGCCGGGAAGCAGCGATTGATTCCCGACGCCCGGGGCGTCTCCTCCTGCGGCGGCTAGGGGCGTCAGGGCGCGAAATTTGCCTCTCCCTCACGCGTTCCGCCTCCGCCTTTGAGAGCATTACTGCTTCGCAGAAGGAGGTGACGGCCTCCCATGTCCTCTCGCTCCGTACCATGGCCTGGACCAGGGCCGGACGCGAGAGATCCCCGCCACCGATCGCCTCCATAATCTTGTAAGCCTAAATCCAATTTAATAAGTTATATGTCATAAACATAACATCACGCCTGTATTCCACGAAGGGTTAGGCAGGGGTGTACCTATAGTACACCCACATTTCACCAGTTATGTTTAAGTTCCATGTAATAAGTGGCGAGCCTATTGCCGTCAACCGGGCACAAATCCTAAAACTCCGGGTTGCTACTGAGAAATTCAAAATAGAAAACCCAATAACACTGATGCCAGACCCGGGAATCGAACCCAGGATCATGCCCATCAGTTGCGCTTCCGATCACTTGACCAACAAGGTCTAATACAAGCAACGTTTATATAAATGTTTAAAAAACGCGCGTTTCACTAACCATATATTTTTTGACGTTTAAAACTCTATCCTATACTATTAAATGAGCAATATTTGACATAGAAAATGCTTTGTCCTGAATGACTGACTGACGGATCAACGCTTATCCTAAACCGCTGATCGTAGAGACCTGAAACTTGGAATGTGTGTTCTTTGTATGACGTATCCGTTAAGAAAGGATTTTCCGAAATTATACCCCTAAGATGGTGAAAACGGGGGCAAATTTTGTATGGGACAACGTGATTTCTTAATTGGGCCAGTATACATACATCAAATTTTGCATAAACATTTTTTAACAGAATTGATGGAACACATAATTATTTCGTATTCTATTGAAACTCATCGCCTAACAGTGTCTCCCAACTCACATATTAAAATTGAGAGTTGGAGCGCCAGTTATGTTGCTGCACAATATAAACCCATCAAAATTATGCAATGGCACCAGATGGCAAGTGAAAACATTGCATCGCAATGTAATCGAGGCACTATACTGACAGGTTGTCGAGGAGAGTCTGTATTTATTCCTAGGATTCCCCTAACACCATCAAATGACCCCTTCGAATTCAAGAGAGCGCAGTTATCTGCTGCTATCAAAGTCTGCTTCGCCATAACCATAAACAAAGCTCAAGGTCAAACTCTTAAGGTAGCGGGAGTAGACTTGAGAGAAAGCTGCTTCTCTCATGGCCGGTATGTGGCATGCTCCAGAGTAAGCGCACAGAGTAGCCTGGTGATTCTACCACCCGAAGGAAATACAAAAAATATTGTTTACAAAGAAATACTGCGGTAGGTGTAGTATTTCGATTTCGTTGTAAAAAGATAATGCCCGTGTAACTTTCACCAGATCAAAGGCCGAGCCAAGATAAAATTTTATTTTCATGTTTATTTAACCTTTAAATCCCTACACTATAATAAATATTTATTATATTTCATAAGTATTCAAACATTTTAACATAATAATTTATATGTTATAACAAAATTAATAACGTAAAAAAAACAATTAAAAATCCTATTAGAACCATTTTCGACTTCTACGCGGACGAAGTCGCGAGCAAAAGCTAGTAATATATAATATACATATTTGTAATATAGTTGCAATATAGGGGTTTACGGGGGTGAAAAATCGATCTAGCTAGCTCTCAGATCTGGGAAAATTCGTTTTCTATATTTTCACAGGCTTGGGAATGTGATACAACGTTGCTATACTTGGATGACATGTTTATCGATTTCCACCCGAGCATAGCTCAGTCGACCAGGTACCATCGAAGAAGTTCATATCTATACACCGTAAGGACTATTTCTGCATACAGCGCTCGGCCGCTATAGAACCAGGGCGATAACAGATATGGTTGTAGCGGTCACACCGCCACATACGAACTACACATCAAAAGACATGGCGTCATACAAATCCTGTATCGCGCAATTAGAGTTTACCGCGCGAACGACATATATAAGACTATCCGACATCAACGGTCGGGCAACCCGTCTGGTGGGAGGATCCTCCCTTTTCTATGGTGGATGAGTGAACTTTACACCCTGTTCCTCATGCTCCTAAATGGTCATCGTGTTCACGGGATTTTGTTTTCAAATTACTTAGAAAAGTTCTTCGATAGTACCTACTTAACTTTAAGCAACGTTTATTATAAGTGGGCAAATCTCCAATAACTAATGGGTACTGATCTTAGTTTAATTATGACAGCTCTAAGGATACCTAGATTTAGTACAATCGTGCAATGAGTTAGTTCAATAGTTTAGTTCATACGGATCAATCTAATACCTTCGACAGTTGGGCCATTCACCGGAAAGTTTAGACTATGTACGGTCCATTTCAGCTGTGATTAACGATGATACATCATTCATCCATGTTCAGTAACTACTATCCAGTCTGATTAAGGGTTTAGCTTATGTTAGGAACTGACATTACTAGATTTAGTCATTTATGTTAATCACTGTTTCTGATTATGGATGATGATGATAGTTGACTTGACAACTGTGTTTCGTGAAAAACTTCGGCCATATTGCTCGCAGAGGTACCAATAACATGGTACTGCTAATGGTGACTGGGAAAATGGAGGGCAACAGACCTAGGGCCGAAGCCCAAAAAGGTGGTCGGAACAAATATCCGAGCATTTGACGATACCTATCAGTGCCGCACTCCACCAGGCCACTGACCGTAACAGATGGAAAAGGACCGTTGAGAATTAGAAACAGAGTCGCGATTCTCAGCAGTGAAAGTGATTGAAAAGAAAAAGAAGTTGACTTGAAACTAAGGGCATTTATTAAATCGTTTTAAGGCTCCCTACCCAAAGAGACCGTTTTCCGTCTGTCCGTCTGTCAGCGAGCTGTATCATTTGAACCGTAATTGGTAGACAGTTGAAATTTTTCACACATTCTTAGATTGTCTATTTCTATTGCCGCTATAACAACAAATAATAAAAATGTAAAAAAGTTAATAATAGGGGAGGTGGGATACAAGAAACATATTTTTACGGCGTTTTTTGCTCGATATTAATACGGTACGGAACCCTTTGTGTGCGAGCCCGACTCGCACTTGGCCGGTGTTTTGCGTTCTACCTAAGAACTTACCAAGGTAAATCACTGTTTTGAATATCCCATAATATAATTATACGTACTTGCCTTTGTCAGTGGTTTCGCCCGTATCGGAGGTCGGTAATTACCCCACGGGAACGTACTACGATAAAAAAAGTATCCTATGTCCTAACTTAGGTCATGGTCTACCCCTGTGCCCTTTACCTGTGATAAATTTCATTCAAATCCATTCAGCCGGTAAGGCGAGGAAAGCAAGATGGCGGTGTTCGTTCCGAGATTGGTCAAGTGCCAAAATAACTTTGTAGCCAATAAGCCATCATCCTGCCTAGCCTTTTCCCAACTATATTGAGGTCGGCTTCCAGTTTAACCGGATGCAGCTGAATACCGGTATTTTACATGGAGCGACTGCCTATCTGACCCCCTCAACTCAGTTACTGGATAATACGATACTCCTTGGTATGATTATTATAATTAGTTGTCATACTTTCGGGCTTATGACGACCCGTAAAGATGTTGGCTTGTAATGGATGGTCACCCATCCACGGAAGACCCATTCGGATGTTATTTTGCCCAAATGAAAATAAACATGATTCCTACTTACCTTAAAAAAACTGGCCAAGTGCGTGTCGGCCCACGCATGATTAAGAGTTCTTTAGTTGGGATGAATTTATCCCAAAAGCAAACTTAACATTATAGTTGAAAATCGTGTTCTCCTATAGGAACATTGATAAATGCCACGGTCTATTCTTCAACTGCAAATGTAACATTGTAATTGCAAAACTACAAATTAACCATTTTCGAACTTTTTCCTTTATTTGTGCTGTGAGAACTTGCTTCTTGCCAGGTCCACGGGAAGTACCCTATAGGTTTGATTTATTTGCGAGCATCAAAATATGTCGCATACTGGCCGTTTTTTTATTGCGTTGACTCAGAAGCTTGATTTTTTTAAAGCACCAAGGGACCGTAGATTCATGTAATTGGTATTAATTTCAACTTCATACCTTCACGCGTTCCTGGGAAAAAGGGTCTTGACTGACGGACGGACAACGAAGTGATCCTAGATTTGCTTTCCTTTTTCTTGTAACTAGAGCAAAATAGATTTCGTTGTTTTTTTACATTGGAATAGGTAAAAGGAATCGCGACATTAGAGGGTACTTTATGGTAATTTCAGACTTTCTATACAATCATAAAACAATGTAGGTACACACGACTACACATCAAGCTGTACATATCCAGTTTATGCTGAACTCGCATTGTACAGGATTTCCGTACAATGCGAGGTCAGCTTATACTGGAAATGTATATCTTTATGTGTAGCCGTGTGTACCAAACTACAGAAAAGAAACTGGAATATATTTTGGTGCTTTCGTAATATCATTAAATAGTAATTTCTCTGTACCTTGTAAAATACATTAGATATGCCTGAAGATACAAAATAGAAATCATAAGCCCACGCTCACTTTGGACGCGTTTTCGTACGAATTTTACTCTTGCGGACACAGTCATACGAACACGCACGAACGATCCCGACCTTGCTAGTACCAAAGGAGCACGCAGCCTGAGTGCGAGTTAGTCGTACGTATATATTCGTCTCCCGAACTTGTTGGGAATTTAAAACACTATCGTGCGTTGAAAATTAAAAATGGATGTAGAAAAATGTATTACCTCGGTTTACGGACATTATGTTTGTGGGATCAGAGTGATTCAAGTTATCACTTAGTGCAACTCGTGAACTTCACCGAATTCATGTCTTTTAAAATATATTTTACGCACCCATTTGGTTCTACGACAGCCACAACGCCGCTTCAGTGTCCGAGTGAAGATACAGATTATTCATCGCGCTTCGAAGAGGGCTTCACAAATACGTTATCACCAGAACCCTACCTATTTGACGGAGAGAAACGTATTCAATGTGCGCACTTAATTCGTACGACCACGATTATACGTTTACGTACGATACAAATTCGCGTCTTATGTGAACGTAGCTTATTAATTTGTCAACAATGGGATTATAGGGTTCAATAAAACGTTTTTTAAGCTTTGTTTTGCCTGAAGCTTGCTAGTTTGATGATTGAAATATGTGGGGTATTGTTGCCAACAAATGATAATGATTTAAAGGTACTCTTTGGATAAATTGCAAGGTATTACAAGACTACCCAGTGCCTGATTAAGCAAGCGCGGGGCCCGTAGCAAATTTATCGAGGGGCCCTTGATCTGTTATGTGTTCTAAAGTATAAAGTGCAAAAAAAATATATTCAATACTCAATACGTTTATATGCCATCAACTTTTAGAAATATTTTAAAAATTGTATAACCGATTTTCTGACGTGGATTGTCTTAGTCGGAAAAGGTGTTAAGTATCACGTTTTTGTGACATCAAGTAAATTCAATATACCACATCTTAATTAGTTTCACTCAAAAAAATACGGTCAGGCGGAGGTGGGGGGTTTGGATACGCGGGGTCCCATTGGCGCGGGGCCCTCTTGCTACCTAAGTGGTTAATCTGGCACTGACTCTACCTACAATGTAATATTCTGTGGGTATACAAATACAATCTACCACCAATATTAATACTCCAATAACCCACATACATTTGTCACAATACAAACGCAAGCTGATGTTGAGCTATGCGATTGCGTTGAGCTTGGTGAGCTGAGCTCAAATAAATCATTGGACAATTTAATAATACGCATAGCTGTTCCATGGAGGATTAATGTTTCTGTCTTGTCTGTGATATACGTTTTTATTGTCATTGGTTTATTGCTGTTTTATGTATTTTTTGGGTACTGGTTTAATATACTGGGGAGTTAGTTGCGCCACTTCTTCTTCCCAGCTAAAGCACTAGGAAGTGGTGAAGGGCGGGCGTTTCGGGGGACTGTCTTTTGTAATTCAGACGTTCAAAAAGTGCTGATTCTCAGCCTAATTTTGATTTTGATTTTCTAGTCATTCCCTGAAGTTAGAAATAATTACAGTAAAACTATTTTCTCAATGTTCTTGGGCAAACTTCGTGTTTCGTCAGTCGTGGGATTTCTATCAGTAGCCCTTTGCACTTGGTGCAGACCGGAACAACTCTATGTACTTCCAAGTTGATTGAGAGCGTCCAACATTAAGAAAATAGTTGTATTGTACACATGAAATTGTTTATTCTGTAAATAGGATATTGCAATTACTTTTTCACGTCATATTAAAAAAATATTTAAAAAAAAATAGCTAGATGAGTTCGGCATTTCCTATCTGACTACTCTGAGAATAAAGACCGAAACAAACTCAGAGGTCACAGTCTCTTTTAAAGTCCAGACATAATCTTGGTCATGCCATATGAGGACCATGTAGATTAGTGTCTGAAATGGTCTTTTGAGGAAAGAACCACACAGATTTGAGTGGACCTATCCAGTCAGTGCAAGCATTTGTCAGTAATCGTGGAGCTCAACTCAGAACTTAAGGAGCTCAAATCGACAAATAATACCAAAGAAAGAACAGTTGGGTAGGCCGCATAAACTGCTCAACACCTCTGCCCAACCCTTCGGGGAAACAAGGCGTGAAGTTATGTTATGTATGTTATGTTTAACAATAAATCCAGGTTTCCTCACGATGTTTTTCCTCAATGTCCGAGATAAACTCAGAAAGTAATTGAAAAAGTGGCATTCGTACTTGCCCGGATATGAACCCCTGCTTCGTGCCTACATGAAAGGCGGAACCTTAATCACTGGGCCATCACTACATTATATGAATAAATAAATCGTTATGTATCAAAATTAGGTAGGTACCATTAAAATATATTCATAATTTAATATAGATAGGTAGCTAAATTCTACTCATTAATTACTACTTTATTACTTCTTAATTACAATATGTAAGGAATGATAGCAGGTGGCATACTGTAGTTTATGACTACCATTGGAAAAAGCGTCAGTTTATGTAAGCATATAGTACACTCACATTTCGCCAGTTATGTTTAAGTCCCATGTAATAGGGGCCGAGCCTATTGAAATCAACCGGGCACAAATCCAGACTCCGAGCTGCTACTGAGAAATTCCAGAAAGAAAAATCTCAATGACACTGCCCGACCTGGGAATCGAACCCAGGCCCTCATGTTCAGCAGTAGCGCTTGCGACCACTAGACCAACGATGCAGTCAGTTTATTGTTAACATAAGTCTGATTTCGCCAACCCGTTGTGCAAGTCTGGTGTCAACGCTCTTGCCTCCTCGGTATAAGAAGAGATATTTACCCTGCAGTGTTACAATATTAGGCTTTTATTGTAAAGGAAAATATCGCGAGGAAACCGGCATGTCCTAGAACCAAAAATTCGAAGACATGTGACATCCGGGCCCGCGTGTTAGATACAGCCCACACTCCCTTTCGAAGAGAGGAAGCCTAGTCCCAGCAGTGATAACATAGGCTGGTTATGCTAAGGAGACTTATACTATTGAAAATGCTTTCGTACCTTGTGACCTCCTGGCATTAAAGCTAGCCCTACCTCCTCCGGTGGTTGACGTAAAAGGGGTATATTCAGAGGATGGCTGAAACGTCCAGCTGTCCACTTACGATTATGGTAGATTACAGCCCACTCCCTTTCGAAGAAAGGAGGCCTGTGCAGTGGGAACATTATAACTTGATTATGCTTATTCATATTTCATAATAATTTTATTTGCATAAACATGTTTGTGTGTGTACATACTTACATTTTATGTAAGTACTTCGTTTTTGTTTAACTTGGTCTGTACCAATTATCTACGAAAAACTTTGATATTGTATTTATTGGCTAACTCAGTTAAATAATTATATTTTAGTCTAGTTTTAGAAGTTCTATAATAACTGTTTTAGTCAATACAAACTAATTGACCAATATTAATTCGATTAATTTTCTCTTTCAGCAACTTCTAAACAAATTACCTAACTAAGATACTTAGAAGTTTGTTTCAATTAATTATTTACGAAGTTGCCTCGTTGGTCTAGTGGTCGCAAACGCTACTGCTGAGCATGAGGTCTCGGGTTCGATTCCCAGGTCGGGCAAAGTGTTATTGGGGTTTTCTGTCTGAAATTTCTCAGTAGCAGCCCGGAGTCTGGATTTGTTCCCGTTTAATGGCAATAAGGCTCGCCCCCTACTACATGGGATTTAAACATAGCTGATGAAATGTAGGTGTACTGCAGGTACTTCTGCCTAACCCTTCGGGGAGGCGTTATGTTATGATATTTAAGACATTGTGGTTTTTATCTTATCTTTAAATATAACTTTTGATCATCAAGTTTAGACTGTCACACTTCTTTTATGGGGTACTGTGAAAAAAGTTATAATAAAATACCACTTCAACTAAATGAGAAGAAATTTAGACGTAGACAAGCATATTATAAGTTGGATGATTATATCGTAGATAAAAATGCTTGGCTTAATGCTGGTCCTGACTCCTGCTCCACAGCCACTTGGGCTCACTAGTTTAAAAATAATATTTTTGGAAGAGTTGCTTCCTCTTTTTTAATATATTTGACTTTACGAACTTAATGTTTATTTTTTATTTTCATTTAACCAAGTCTTAATTGTTGAATACTGCAATAGATAAGAATGGTTATCTTTATTTTTGGTAGTAAAATTCTTTTAATCTCACAAATACATTGCAAACTATATTTGTATAAATCAGCAGCATTTATTTTAATTTTTGTAAATGTGAGTACCATGGAGCCGTTTACTATGTTATTATGTTGTATGTTGACTTGAAAGAGCATGGCAGTTGAGAGTATGTCATGCTCACTTAAATGTCTCGCTGATGGTGGCGAGTGTGTTGGATCATTCGGTTCCCTACAAAATGGTTGAGCTGGATGGTGCTGATCCGCGTGTCATGTTCGTGACCGGGCGCCGTCAGTTAAGACTGGTCATCTCTTATCAGCCAGCAGGGCTAACATGACAAGCACGAGAAAGCTCTATATCTCGTTTTGTCGAAATTTGTCTACAATTCTGACGTCATTCTAATCCCTAACATGACCGTAAACGACGACATATCTCGTAAAAGGCACTTTGACACTTCTATATCTCGCGACGAGAAACCGATGTTGCAAGTTATTAAAAACAAATTATTTTTATGATAGCAACATCGGCTTGAGATTCCGTTTCATTCATTCAATGGTGCCGATTTTCTTTTCACAAATGCCTCTAAACTAGACTAAAAATCACCAAAATTTTGATTATTCCTGTCAACCGACGGTTTTCCATTCTGAAATAGACTAAAGTGACACAACTTAACTATATTTTAGTTTGACGGCACTGAGCTATTAATTTAGTGTCAGTTGAGACTGGTCATCTCTTATCTGCCAGGGCTTGTTTTTAATCGTTTTTGATTTATATATATATATTTTTTTTTTTACATTGTTCTCACATATAGAATCAACAATAGTAATGTACCCAGGATTTTGTAATTTCTATATTTGAAAGAGTGTCCTTGGAGTTTCTTGCCCGTTCTTCTCCATAGAGATCTACGTTTTGGAATGGGCAACTAGCTTCAACTTTCTGACTGACTGACTCTTTGAATATTCAAAAGTGCCTGTAAAGGGTTTAATTGAAATAAATGGTTTGAGTTGAGAATGGTTTGAGTTGAGTTGAGTTGAGTGAAAATGGCAATTTTGCTATTCAGAATTTTACGTTCTTGACCTAAAATGTTGATTGTATAAACTGAACTAAAATTCACACCAACACCTCGAAGGTGCAAAAACAATACTGTCTTTTTTTCTTTTCTCTTGCTTATATCTCGAAAACGGTGTGTCCTATCGCAAAAATAATGAAAATTTCGACCCCCTTTATGAAACCCATAACACTCAACATGTAGGTAATATTTTTTTCATATTTTCCATACAAAAAACGAAAATTCCATATAAAACACGTCGTTCCAGTATAAATAGTAGTTTAAAACCAAGTATTTTCATTATTAATATATTTTAAAATAAAATGATGAATAAAATAAGTACAATTAAGAAACTGCCATGTTATTTTGGAGTTTTTTTTTGTATCATAATTTTGTCTACTCTTCTCGTCGTCAAAATCGACGACGAGTTAATACGACTAAATGATAGAAAAATCGGAGATTATCTCGTGTTGAATTGTCAAAAATCGAGATAACTAAGGTGCCATGTTAGGGTTTGTCGAGAAAACATCAATTTTGACAGGAGGAGTCGACTATTTTGTATGGAAGTGCTGTCAGAAAACGAGAAAGTGGCCGAAATAGTCAAAAATTATTCACGCGAGAGCGAGTAATTGTCGCGTGTGTCATGTTAGGCCTGCAGGGCTTATTTTTAATCTTTGTTATTTTTTTTTTTCATTTTTCTCACTTAAAGAAGCAACAAGAGTAATTTACCTACTCAGGATTTTGTAATTTCTATATTTAAAAGAGTGTCCTTGGAGTTTCTTGCCCGTTCTTCTACATAGAGATCTACGTTTTGGAATAGGCTACTAGCTTAAACTTTCTGACTAACTGACCGACACTTTCAGAATACAAAAGTGCCTCGAAATGGTTTAATTGAAATAAATGCTTTGATTTTGAGTTTGACTGAAACGATGAAAATTGCTTTAAATCCTTCATTTTCATAAAGAGCAGCATCCTTTATCTTCTTTATGAGAAAAAAAACCGGCCAAGTGCGTGTCCGACCACGCACAATGAAGGGTTCTGTAGTTGGGATAGATTTATCCCAAGAAAGAACTTAAACATTGTAGTCGAAAAACATGTTCTCCCATACATCGATTTACGTCACGGTCAATTCTCCAACTGCAAATGTAAGTTTGTAAACGCATTTTTTTGTGTGAATAACGACAAATTAAAGATTTTCGGTCTTTTTCCTTCACATGTGCTGTGAGACCTTGCTTGATTAGCGATTATCAAAATATTTCACATAAATGGCCGATTTTTTTTATTGCGTTGGCTTTTAAGTCCACGCAATAAAAAAAGGCCATTTATATTTTTTAGAGCTCTTTTTTTATTTTTATTTACGAAAATCTTACCTAGAACTACCATTACAGATATCCGATGCAAGGATGCAATCATAGAGGATGCGATCATAGATTGGCTTTACGAGAGATATAGAGAGTAATATTAATTTCAACTTGATACCTTCTCGCGTTCCTGAGAAAATGGGTCTTGTCAGACTGACGGACGGACAACGAAGTGATCCTATAAGGGTTCCGTTTTTTCCCTTTGAGGTACGGAACCCTAAAAACAGCGGGTAATGTGATCAGCAAAACCATTTTCCTCAATCAATCTGCCTGCCTTTTCGTAACTATGTTGGGGTGGCTTCCAGTCTAACCGGATGCATCTTTTATATTTATACAGGGTGATTGGAAGATGGGTGCAAAGCTTTAAGGCGAAGATAGTACAGACAATTTAAAACCATTTAAGCCATTGTTGTCTTAGACGAAGTCTTACCAATTTTTTTTTTTAATAAGGTTTAAAAAACGTATTGATACAAATTTTCTGAACTTTAAATGTCTGTAAAAAATGTCTAATGTTCACAGAAGCCTAAAAAATGTTTTGATTGATTGCTTACACATTACTTTGATTAAATAAATAAAAAATGAACTCATAAATCATTCAATTTGGCCATAATTATGCAGTTTACATAAAATTTTGGGAATTTCCGAAAAAATAAAAACAAATATTAGGTTAAAAAAATTGATAAGACTTCTTCTGAGACAACCATGGCTTAAATGGTTCCAAATGGTCTGTACTATCTTCGCCTTAAAGCTTTGCACCCATCTTCCAATCACTCTGTATATTATATTTATATCTGAATGTATTTTACATGAAACGAATCCCTATCTGACCTCCACGACTTCCGTAACTGGGTAATAAAATACCATTAGTAGAACTGGTTGTCAGACTTCGGGCTTCTCACGACCCGTAACGACTGTCAAACATTCATAAATGACAGCCGGGACCAACGGCTTAACGTGCTTTCCGAGGCACGGAGGAGTCTCGGTGTGTAAAGATCAACTAACCTGATGGATCAACCCGACCGGCTCCTCAAAACCATTTTCCTAGCATGGCAATTTTTACGTTTTTTACTTAATTGAAATAAATAATACCACCCTTTTACTGTCCCATTGCCACAAAAAGGCCGCTTCTCATACAGACAAGGCACAAGCATTGAACACAATGCTTGGTCACGGCCGAGTTGGCGATTCTATACTTATTAATTTATAAGTCCAGGTTTCCTCACGATATTTTCCTTCACCGATTAAAATACTATAGTAATTAATTGACAGTAGAACCAACCACAACAAAGACCAATACTCTAATTACATCTTGAAAAAACTAGAGATTTTCTAGAGGATTCTCGGTTTGACCTAAAAAAACAGAACATTCAATAAAAAATACTTATAATAAATTCCCGAATCGAACCTCGAACACACATCACTATGAAATACGTAGCAACGTTACATATCATACGATAACATGGTTTGACATTTATTTGTCTAGACAATCCCGCAAGATTCAGATTTATTGTACACCCTCTATATTCTGTTCGATGTAGGGTAATATACAGATGAGGTAGAGAAGGGAAACTGTTTCAGAAGCCAAAAAGTCTGACATCCAGTCTTACAGGGGTATCGTGGTACCCAGCAACTGGGTTGTGGAGATCAGCTGCAATCGGTTAGACTATAATTCCCCAACATAGTGGCGAAAAGGCTAGACAGATTGATTGTCCAATAATATGAAAAACCAACATATATAATTGTTAAGAAAATTGACTTCCAACTTTAATTTTCCGTATATTCAAATCACAACTGTCAATTTTTGACAGCAGCAGCAGCAAATAGACGTAGGGTGTCAATTTATTTATTAAAAGTAATTTCTCTGATTCGTATGTCACTGTAGGCTTTGACTACGGCAAAGCCAAAAGGAAGAGTTATGATTTTAGCAGTCTATGTATGTATGTTTGTATTTACGTGTGTTCCACCGTAACGCCTAAACTACTGAACAGATTTTGACGAATGAGGTATCAATAGATTTTGACGAATGACATAGGCTTTATAAGTTCACCCTAAATTGAATATGGTGGATGTTTTTTTTTTTTTTAGCTTAAAAATCAACATGCTTTACACGTTAACTCCTATGATAAAAAAAAAATCGAAAAAAAAAAATTGAGAATCATCACATGTTTACTATCAAAAGAAAGGTTTTGAATATATATTAAATTGTCTTATAGTCAATTCACACCGACACGTTACGTGACGCGACGCTACGCACACTTTATTCAAATATCTCTTCACGAAAAGGTATAATTTCAGTGTGAGCGTGAACGCGTGTTGACGCACGCTGAGATGCGTGCTGCGCAGCACGTGTCAACCTTATTGTGTAGTAAATAATTTCGATATTGTATCGGATCTTAAAAAAGTGCGCGTCGCGTCGCGTCTCAGTGTGTACTGACCCTAAGACTTAAATTCTTAAAGAAGTAAATAAATATGTTTAAATAGGTAGTTAAAAACAAGCAAAAGTGAGACTGCGCTAGTAATATTAATACTTAAATATTATACAATAAAAAGCATTATTAAAATGATGCCAACGCACAGTTAATAAAATCTTGTTAATATCAACCGTTAAAACGGAAAAGTCTAAAATAAAACAAATTGTTTAAAAAACTGTAACCCGACTACGGAAAAATAAAAGTGACCTAAAAAATACGAAAAAAGAAAATATTTCAGACAGAAATCAAGACATAGGTACAAAAATGGTCAAGGTAAAGCCGTCGTCGTATGCCATTATAATTTTGTAGGTGTTCCTGACACCCACATGGTGCACGGCTTTACCTTGAACCCTTTATCTTGAAAAAAAAAAAGTTTTGAAAATTCTAATTTTTATTTTTTTATTTATGTCAAATAAAAGTATTATTGCCTATTCAAAACGAGCATTGAATTCCACGCTTGCTCACTACGTTTTGGAAGAATTTAGATCTTTGAAAGTTCCAGTTTCCTTACAAAGTTTTCCTTTACAGCAAATTACTACACGGTCAAAGAGAACATACTTAATATTAAATCGGGAAAGTCCCATTGGCATTGGTTAGGTTAAAGCCCACAAGTCGAGCCAGTGATTAAGAGTTCTCGACATTCCATCATGACAGCATCATTGTTATTGAGATTGTTCTCAGAATGTGACAGGTCATAAGTATATCACACACAAGCACACGCTCACACACCCACACACTCACAGTCCCACACACCCACTCACTCTACCCGAACACTCCATCATATAAGTCAAATGTAAATTATTGTTTAGTTTTAGTCAATGGGAGATCATAATTTTGTACTTGGGGCGGAGACCTGGTGACCTGAAATACAAGGTTCGGCTTAGCTTAGGCACACTGGTGCCTAAGCTAAGCCAAAAAAAATAAGCCAGCTAAGAAAAATATTGTGGGAGACTGCTCCCACAATATTTTTCTTTGAGTATATGACCGGACAATAAGATTCTTTGTTACTATTTTTTTTAAGGATATTGTGGTGAGAAAAATAAATAAATAAATATAGCAAACATCACGCTTGTAATCCCCGAAGGATTTAGGCAGAGATGTACGAATATTACACCCACATTTCGCCAGTTATGCTTAAGTACCACATAATAGGGGGCGAGCACTAACACTTTTCCCGATCTCCTGCTCAACTGTAGCAGTTGTGACCACTGCACTGGACCAACGAGCCAAGTAATTGAGATCGTTCTTAGTATTATGTAGGTTTGTGATAGAGCAGTGAAGGCTCAGTGGTAAGAGCCGCAATTTGCGAGTTGTAGATCATCACGCCTGCTCTCAAAATGGTGAAGAAAACCGGCACGTCCTAGAACCGAAAATTTGAAGACATGTGACATCTACCAACCTGCACTGGGCCCGCGTGGTGGATTAAGGCCCATTCCCTCTCACCGTAAGGAGGCTTGATTCCCAGCTGTGTGGGAACATTATTGGCTGATTGTGTTTATGCTTATGATGTGATAGCTCATAAGTAGTAAGGCATAAAATCTTTTTGAGTTGAACTTCTTCTCTTTGGTTTATGATAATAAATACAATATTTATTCCTGTTATACTTGTCTTGACATGGTAACTCGTACATGCGTTCCCGAATAAAACATATTGTGACCTAATAAAACACATATTTCTGTACTTTTTGTATATATGTGTGTACAACGTACACTGACTTGACTAAATTCAACCATTTCTTTTTCTTTGTTTTAGAAAAAATCTCCAAGCCTACCTACTCCATATGCAATCGATCACAGGTTCAAATTTTGAAGAAAATGGTTCTAAAAATCATGTGCTTAGAGCTACTCAAGATTAAATAAAACATGCTTTAGCTCAATTGCTATGGTGTCGTCCTGACACGGTATTGATTCCAACCCCTACCCACACCCTATCGATGAACCTACTAGAGCACAAACAATACTAATCTTAGTTAGGAGATAAAAACAAAAAGTTACTAATGATATTAGCAATCCACAGAGCTAAAAAAGTAATGACCTAACTTCCAATCCCAATTGAATTACCGTATCCATTTGCTCGCATCCCACAATCTGCAACCAACCCACGATTAGACCACAATAATTATAAGGCGGAGACCTAATACCTCTTGCCACCAGCGCCTTAATTACAGCACTCTAGTAATTACCAGAGACCACTATAAATATAGATCAGACAAGATTTAATGACTAGAAACGCAATGTATATACAGAGCACGCAATGGATGTCAATTACAAGAATGCATCGACTCACAAAATGCCAATTACATTTAAAGCTCTTCGGATGGTGTTTTGCAGTCTTCCAACTTTGCGAGCAATGTAAGTTGAAATTCAGTTTGATTCTGAAAGTTTAACGGTTGCATAGTGACATTGAGTTTGTTGATGCAGTTTTTGTTTAATGGACTAAGTGCTGTAGGAGTTACAGCATGATAGGACAGATGTTATATTCTGGTGCTTGCATTTACTGCAAGCAATACAGAAGCAAAATTTTACGGTACTATTACCTTTTGTAACATGAAAGTTGTTGAGGTTAGTTTGCTAAAAAACAACACATTTCCTAAACATTAACATTCTCTTGTACCTAAGTGGACCCTGGCTCTCACCAGCCGCTGCCGCGGCACTGCTCACTTCACTCGCTCGGCGTTGTGTGGTCACAGTTCTAACCTAACCTACCTTTCAGCCATACAATGATAATGCTATGCTTACGGCACTTTTGCCGGGCCGAGGCAGCGCCACTATTATGCCGCGAATAGCGGCACTTTATCCGATAGGGATAAAGTGCCGCTCGAGCAGCACTCTATACACTTCTTCAACAGTACTAGTCAGTCTAAAATCAACTTTATTTACACGAGCGTAAAGTTGATTTTTGTTTATGTGCCAATAATATCAATTGGAAACTAGGTTATAAATAGACCTTTAGAAAGTTGCTCTTTATTGTTTTTGCTCGAAACGTAGAAAATTTACAATGCTCGGCTTGAAACTGTCAACATGACCTGATATTCTAGCGGGTAGAGTAATACATATTGAAAGCAGTTACATAACTGTTTTTGATGTGTATTACTTCTTTTACATACTGACATTGCAGTATGTCTGTGGTGTCTACTGGGGCAATACTCATTGTAGGGCCTAAAGAAAAGTGAAAGTCTACCAGCGACAATGTTGATGGAATAGTCAAAAATTTCTCATCATCATCATCATCATTTCAGTCGAAAGACGTCCACTGCTGGACATAGGCCTCCCCCAAGCACCGCCACTTTGTCCGGTTCTGTGCTTCCCGCATCCAGCGGTGTTAAAAAAATTTGAAGCTTATTTCAATCCAATTGAAAGTCGTTGCAGAAGCAATTTCCACTTGGCTAGGTCTTCCAGCCTATTATGAAAAATGCATCAGTAAATCCTCCGGTAACACACACCGAAAAACTATCAAAACAAACACCCCAAAAAGGAACAAAACATTAAAATTTGAAGACAAGCCCAACAAACTTGACATATTGGTAACGGCAATCTACCGGCCATAAATCGTGGTAACAGACCCGGTGGCACGTGCCTCGATTGCCGATATCTCCAGATAAACACCCAGTGTGGGACACGGTCCATGGAAGTATGTGATGCGATTATAGGGTGTAGAGTTTAATAGTCTTTGTGTGACAGTGCACTTTGTTGAAATAGTTTATAACGAAGTAGGGTAGGTTGAAAATCTTCCACAGTAATGGTTGAGTAAGCAGACTTTATGGATTTAGAGCAGTGATGGCAACGTACGAACCCAGGCAAGCGCTAATTTGTGTAAATAATTTCATCACCACTGCTCTCAAAACGGAGAAGAAACATTGTGGGGAAACCGACATGTCCTAGAACCAAAAATTCGAAGACATGTGACATCCGGGCCCGCGTGGTAGATACAGCCCACTCCCTTTCGAAGAGAGGAAGCCTAGTCCCAGCGGTGGGCAGTGGCAGACTTTTACTATTGAAAATGCTTTCGTACCTTGTGACCTCCTGGCATTAAAGCTAGCCCTACCTCCTCCGGTGGTTGATGTAAAAGGGGTATATTCAGAGGATGGCTGAAACGTCCAGCTGTCCACTTACGATTATACAGGCTCTCCGGTAATCCTTGTAAACCTTGAAATTAATCACAGAAGAAAGGTAGCTAAAAAAACAAAATATCTCAAGTATTATTAACACATTTTTTTTTAAACTAATTTAATTATTCTCTCTATTATATTAAATTCTTGAACGCCACGGATACAAATGAATTAATTTCATCGTATTTTTGTTTTCATAATAGTGAAAGAAAGGATCAATAACGTTTTTGATCGAGTGCTGATGGCTTCTAAGCGTCAAAGCCCTGATCAAATTTCTTCATAATATTCACCTCAAAGTCATTACTGTAGTCTGTCAGTACTGTTTATAAATTAATAAGCTACTATGTCTTACTACTATCTGCGCCAAAAACAAACTTTATACTCCAGAAACTTCCCTTTAACAACAACAAAATCGAACCACACAACTCCAAAATAAACCTTAGCTTATCAGATAAACGTGTGAAAACTATTCTATCCGAGTCCCATACAGTCATTACGTTAGACTCTTTAGAGGATTAGCTACGTGCCTCCTGCTCCTCAATGAAGACATATGGAAGATTCTGTGTTTGCATAACAAATACCATGGGCTACAGGTCTAATTAAGAGTAATTGCGACCTTCTTCGAGATTGTAAGAACAAAGGACGAGGGATGCATGGTAATGCTGTATTGTGTAAGGATAAGAAAGCGGAATGGAATTGGTCATAAGGAAACGATTTGAGTTGAGATTGGGCAGTGGTTTTTGGTGAAGATATCTTTGGCAAAATTGTTACTGTCTCCTGAACTACTGCGTTTTCTGAAACAGGGGGGTTTGACCATTATTTTTGTAAGAAATAGCTGTTTGTCTGACAAAATAGGGCCTAAATATTTAACACTAGCTTCCGCTAGCTGCTTCGCCCGAGTGATATCTTTATAAATTATAGCCTACTAGCAAACGGCCCCCTGCTTCGCACGGGTGCAATGTACTGATGCACACGTCAAAATCCTAATGTTCATACGGTTCAAAATAAAATGCATCATGAAACTACCAATAAACTGCTGGATCATCCCAAATTATACAGTAACAAAATATCGTTCTGAACATGGCCGTGTGCCTTACAATAAAAAAAACGGGTTGCACTCCGGGAGTGCCGGCAGAAGTGAAAACTTGATTATTAACGTTGTGCATTTTTGATATTTTGGAATGGTTAGGGAATAATTTTGCACCGGTCTACTCTCCCTTCGTGTTACGAGTTTTCGATCAGGTCACGTGTCCTGACGCGAGTTTAACATTTTTTACCCATCACAAAAAAAGTGTTTAACGCCGCTAAAGAAGTTTTCACTTCAAAAAACAAAAGTGGTCTATTTGTCTATGGTTGGTCCCACAATTTCATGGAACTGTATAAATGAAAAAATGGTGAGTCCTTCTCCATTTGTGGAGTTTGGACGTCCAAATAAAATCAAATTATTTAAATGATGTAATGTCCAGGCATATTTTAATATAATGGTCAATTTTAAATATCATATTTTATCGGATAAGGATTAATAATATACACTGGTCAAACTTTTTAATGAAATTCTGAAAGATAATTTTTTTTGAGATAGACATAAATGAAATCGCGATTTTTTCTGTTGATTTTGTTAATATATACAATCCAATAAAACATACATTTTATCTATCTGTAACGGTATAGTCGGCACACGCCATCTATGCGCTCAAAAAGGTGCCTTTTTCACGACTTGACAAAAAATCAAGTTTCCGTACAACGATTACGTTAAAAGACCTAGATATATAAACCTTCCAGAATACATTTTCTAAATGATGTTGAAAACCTAATCGAAATCCGTTGCGTATTTTAGAAGAACATACAGACAAACGCGGAAAGCGACTTTGTTTTATAATATTTAGAAAAGATAGAGAAGAGAAGAGATAGAGATAGAGATGTTACTCAGTGATAGCATAGCATTCTACTGGTTAAATAATTTTTGAGTTTTGTCAACATTGTAACAGCAAATTAATTTTCCTTAAGACCATTTTAGAAGATCATATTAGCTCATTTTAGATAGCTCATGACCTAAAAACTTATTGAATATTAATTATTTTTAAAACATGTCGCGGTTATTCTGGTTCATTACAAACAAAAATACAAATAATTTCTCATTATAATATGTATTAGTGTAGAAATCAATACACGAACCGTAATGTTTACTAAACTTGTTTTGTTCAATTTTGGTCGCAGTAGCTCCGATGTTAGTTAGAAAGTAGGTGTTCAATAATTATGTCAAGACTTTTATGTCTCTTGAAAACGGTCTTATTCGTAAATGTTAAAGAAAAGAAACAGGGATTCGTACCTACTTACTGATCTACAAACATTCTTATTACTAACTAAATATTATATACTATATTTTAACTATTACTGACCAAAATATTTGAAATAGAAAATTCATAGAAGTTGTCCTAACACTACGATATCCATTGCTACAACACGTCTCAAACTAAAAAAAAGACATGAATAAAATAGAAAACACAAAACCGTCAAACGCCAAATAAGTTCAGTTAGCAACCACAAACAGAGGTCCTGGAGTATCGAAGTTAACAGTTTATTTCCTACGTGTTCTTGGGACAAATACGATTTTCCGGGTACGTGCCTCACTATACAGTGGCAGGGCTTGAATTCTACCTACAATTGCGAGAGTCCACTTTATAAAATTGTTATGTTTTTTATTCTTTGACGGCGGTAAGTGAAATTGGAATGGACTTTGAGAGCTTCGGATCGGAAGTATTGTATTTACTGGATCTGGAAATAGAGAAACGGAATAGCTAATATTGGAGTTCTGTGCTAGACTTTTTTTCTGGTGATGCCTGGTTTTTTATAAAAAGCTATCCATTTGTTAAAGCACCACGACAGCGTAAGATACCTCGGGTTACATCTCGACCGACGTCTAACGTGGAAGAAACATCTTAAGACCAAGAGACATGAACTTAACATCCGTTACAAAAACTTACACTGGATCATGGGACGAAACAGTAAACTGAGTACCGACAGCAAACGTTTAATATAATGTATAAAATGATCTTGAAGCCAGTGATTGTGGCTTTATGGAATTCAACTTTCAGCTTTGGGGTTATGGAATTCAATCATTGGCATCATACATAGAATGCAGAATGTCAATTAGTGGCGTTTCTTGGCTTGACACGAACGCTGAAATACACAAGGAGTTATCAATGAATTCCGTCATGGACGAGATCAAAAACATCACAAAAATATACCAGGAAAGACTGGAAAGGCATCAATAATCTGGCTGCTGCACTGAAAACAAGAAATTACAGGAAAAAACTTAAAAGGAAAGACATCGTGTAGTCCTCCCTAAGCACGAATACGGAGTAGATGGCTCGCTGGAGTCACGCTCTTCCCGCCAATGTTTACCTCCAACTCGTCCGCTAAAAGTAACAATTGATTGCCAAAGAAGAAAAAAAAAAATGTATAGCTTGAGGCTAATATAATTAACATAATGTAACGACGGACGAATCACCACCATCGTGAATTATGTTATGAGTTGCCTGTGATATAGGATTTTGCTTAGATTTATCTGATGGAAAAACTCAATAAACACTTTGGCCAACCCCGGGAGCGAACCCATGATCACGCTCATCAATCGCGTGTGTGACCAATAGACTAACTAGGCAATCAAGGTGTTTCTTTACGATTCGGAACAAAAAAATATTTTTGTATTATTTTGGGCTTATAAGGCTGGCCACGTATGCCGCATGCCCAATGAGCTTGTAGCGGTTACCATTTTTAGTTCGTAATTAAATTTCTATTTAAAACTAATATTGTAAACACTACACCGCACATTTCATAACCTATTACATCATAATTGTCATTTGACATTTCGACCACAGAGTTCAACGACCTCAGTCAGCGACCTCAGTGTACGATCCCATAAGAACTCAAACGCACGTATCGCTCTGCCCAAAATCTAGACTTCCTAAAAGTCCTAGATCTCTCTAATAGCCTCTATTCATTTCGTGTAATATCTGTTTCCGTTCGTACAATTTGTCCTAAGTCATAGTCTTTGTGTTGTACTTTTATATATTAAGGAAGTGCCGAGGTAGGCAGGAATACAAGTCATATAGTTCAAAAATAGTATTTTATTGCGTCTGCCCGTAACACTTCAAGCTATGGGCCAAAATAACCACTTTGTGGATCCGTGAGATAGCTACGAGTATAAGGCGTCACGACAGGCGGTGAGTCGGACAAAACAAACGACTAGTGGTCCACATTAGCACTGGATCGCAAGCACTGGAAGTCATGAGTCGCCTTTACCCAGCAGTAGGATGATTCAGGCCAATAGCAACAGTAATAGTATACAGGTCAGAATCATGTCCATGAGGTACAGGTCCAGAATCAACAAAATGATTTTTCTTTTTTCCTCTCAAACAGAGCACCTGCCATCTAATCTCTTCTTCTTCTTGGTTGACTGGTAGAGAATGCCTATGGCATTAAGTCCGCCTTTGTACTTTTAATTAGTGTAAAAAGTTTAAATAAATAAATAAATCACGTACTGAATCCATAATAACAATCCATCAATCCAATCCAAGCCTGGGCAGAGGTGTACACGCACATTTCGCCAGTTATGTTATGTTTAAGTCCCGTGTAATAGGAGGCGAGTCTATTGCCATCAACCGGGCACAAATTGAGACTCCGGGGTACTACTGAGAAATTCCAGATAGAAAAACTCAATATCACTTACCCCGACCCGGGAATCGAACCAATGACCACGCTCATCAGTCGCGCTTGCGACCACTAGACCAACGAGGCAGTCCACCAAGTTTCCAAAACCGACGTTAAAGCGGTTAGGTGATCTTTGTTTATAACAGGAGAACACGCCGGTTGTCCGACGTATACACGGACTAATGGTATTAAGTACGTGTCTACTTCTTCACTTTGTCAAAAATAGGTGTACTTGTCTACTGGGCTGTTCAAAAAGTAATGATAATCGGTTATTTTTCTTTCTGCTCGACACCTATGGGCCCTAGCGTGATGTTAAATAGCCTGTAGCCTTCCTGAAGAATTGGCTATCAAATGCAAATTCGATTTTTTCAAATTCGACTCGTAGTTCCAGAGATTAGCACGTTCAAACATACAAAAAAACTCTTAGAAAATATGAACCGATTATCATTACTTTTTGAACAGCCCAGTATATCCTATAAGTGACATAACTAAGTAAAAAAAAAACTATGATAAATCAAAGAGTGGAACGATGAAAAAGATGTATTTCGTAATGAGTGCAGTCGTCTCGGTACTTTTCTGCCCTCGAATAGGGATGATGACTAAAAAAATGTTTTTTGTCCGTATTGTAGACTATGAAAAAATAACGTACACGTATTTTTTCTTTTTTTACGTTATCTAAAGATTACGGCGATACATTGAGTTATAATATGCCATGACGTCACTTGTATGTAGATTTTATACATACTTGTGACGTATCAACCCCCACTCGCCAACTTTAATGCGTTGTATCTTAGTAATTTTTTATTAATATGATAAAGCAATAAATATGTGTTTAATATTTTGTATTATCTGACTGACGGACTAAATAGAATTTCTTTTTGTTGACCCAGTCATCATCCCTATTATACTTAGTATCAATGGTTAATAAACCCCGCGCACATACGAGGCAAAATTTTAACGGAAAAACTTCGTTATTAATTCCAAAGCTCATTTTACGTGGTCCCCACATGACCGTCGCTTTTATTAAATTTCTTTGAGAAATAACGAACACTAAAATGTTGTTATAACACAATTACTTCGTAAGTAAAGGAAATTGAAAAAGTTGTATGGAAATATGTTGAAGTCAGGTTCGACAAGAAAATAATGTTGAGGGTAGTTCTTTTTTTGTGTGGCGAGATTTTCAAGATGGCGACGTAGGTAGAATAGTTTCTTGAAAGTAGTTTAGGTTTAGATGTTTGTGTGAAGAGCTGAAATAATGAAGATATTATCTATACGTATTCTACATTAATCTAAACTAATAATATATAGAGAAAACATTTGTTTTTTTTTGTGTGTTTGTATGTTACAGTTTCACGTTAAAACGGCGGAATGGATTTAGATGAAATTTGGCACATGGGTAGACCATGACCTGGATTAGGACATAGATAACTTTTTATTCCGATAATCTTACTAGATCGCGACTTATGCGGGTGAAACCGTGAGGCGCAGCTAGTAATATAAGAGATAGATTTGTATTTTTGTTTGTACCCAATGAATAAACTCAAATACTACAGAACCGATTTTTAAAAATCTTTCACTAGTATAGTGCTTTATTATCACTGAGTAACATAGGCTATAATTTATAAAGATATCACGCGAACGATGCCGCTGGTAGAAGCTAAAATAAAGCCACTTTTCTGGTCTGCCTGTGTGACCGCGTTGATCTTCTAAAATACGCAAAGAACTGCAATGCTATTCTGTAACCATCGCACCGTGAAAACTTAGGTGAAGTGAGCTCGGAGTGAGCTGTCAGTCCCTAGCAGCAGGTGGAATGACAGCTCACTTCACGTTCACTTCACCTAAGTTTTCACTGTGAGATTATTACAGAATAGATCGGCAGATTTCGATGCGGCTTTCATCATTATTTTATAAAGTTTATTCGGAAAAATGTATGTGTTTATACATTAATATTAAACTTACACATAAAAAAGAAAGTCCGATGGTTTGTCAAGTCGTCAAAAGCGCGTGAAGCGGGGGCGGTACGCTAGTAGGTATTTAATAGATTGTATATTTCTTATCATTTTTAACGTAGCTTCATATATGACTAGATTTTGCCTCTGGGGGTCTTTTTTATTTTATAGTAACCGAAACTTGGCCTCTCACCATGGGCCTCATAAGAAAGCTCAAAGTCAATCAGCGCGCTATGGAAAGGGGTATGCTCGGTGTTTCTTTGCGAGATCGAATCAGAAATGAGGAGATCCGCAAACGAACTAAAGTCGCTGACATAGCCCAACGGATTAGCAAGCTGAAGTGGCAGTGGGCGGGGCACATAGCGCGCAGAACTGACGGCCGATGGGGCAGAAAGGTTCTGGAATGGAGGCCACGTACCGGCAAGCGCAGCGTAGGACGTCCTAATAAAGGTCGCAGGAAGCTGCTGGATGCAGGTCGCTTCCAACCGGCCAATTTGGAAATCATTGGGGGAGGCCTATGTTCAGCAGTAGACGTCCCATGGCTGAAATGATGATGATGATGATGAACCGAAACATTGGAAAAAAGTATTGTGTACTAAAGCGTATTAATCTGTCGCGCGCGCAATTAGCAGACACAATAGAATTTTATTGTTATCTGTCTCCAATATGAGACACCAGTATTATAAAGGTTAATATTCCTCTAAAGGCTAATTTGTGAATCGAAAAAAAGAACTCTGAATCTTTTTCCTGAAGCGTAAATATGGCGGTTCGACATTGTTATAAACAAAAGCTGTCATAAAATACCGCAATTTTTATTTCTCCGAAAAATGATAACTGATTTTTAAGAAAATCTGCCCTAAATGATATTGAAACTGCTCATTTATTAAATACTAAATCGTGAAGTAAAACAAAACCATAATTCCTATTAGATCAGAATTTACATAACCATTGATTAATTGATTTGATTTTTAAAGGTCTTTATTAACTGAAAGGTTCTTAAAAGATAACAAACATATCTTAGACTAAATGTAAACTAACATAATCCGAGCAATGTTAAATAGACTAAATAACATCTTTTAACATACTTATAACATGTTTGATTGTTAGTTTTGCGGGCACGCCCTTTATGTTTGGTGGCTTTTTTTTTTAAAGTTATTGTTTACGCTTAGTTATTTTAATTTCTGCTTGAGTATAGTTCTCGATGTTTTTGGTTGGTATATTGTCGTGTGCTAGCTGTCATATGGCTATTAATTTAAAATTAAAATTATGTTTTGCGTACTGTAAATTATCTTGCATATTATTAATAAAGAATCAGTTTTTTCTAACTGAACAAACAGCTGTGCTGCTGGGGAGTTTGTTGCGCCACTTCTTCTTCCCAGCTAAAGCACTAGGAAGTGATGAAGGGTGGGCGTTGGGGGACTGTTTTATGTAATTTTGACGTACGAAAAGTGCTGATTCTCAGCCTAGTTAGAATAAATGACTTTTGAATTATGTTTTTTTATTTTTTGATTTTTTGTGACTACTAATTTAATAGACAAGACTGCCTGTCCAGATCCACATTTTATACAACCACTTTTTTACATAACCATTACTATCGAACACAGAACACGAGATTCATCATAGATTATTCAACCTTATGAAACCAACCTCCCCAGAGGTCGCTAGTAACTAGTGTTACATAAAATCAGGACTAGTGATGTATCACAAATCGTTTACATAAGTAGGGCCATTTTGACTGATTTAGGGTTGGGAAACGCTGACTCAGTAACCGGCGTATCGGCTATATCGTAAAGTCACTCACTGTTCATTAGTGTCTGATTATATGGCTGGTTCTTATGCTGTTTTGGGATTGAGATAAAATAATATAGTCTTTCTTCATTATTTGTTGGAATGCAATGATATTATTGCGGTTGAATGTCTGAAAAGGCTGCATGTCGAATAAAACTTAATTCTGTATTATAATTTATTATAAATAGTCGGTATTATATTTTTTTTCATCCAACATTCAAAGAATTAAAGTTGTGATTTGAATTTACGGACAATTTAAGTTGATAGTTGAAATGCTAAGGTATCTTTTTTCCTGACTTTACACGTTATAGTCACAGTTTAAATAAGTAACAGTATTATGTCTTCATAGAATCGGCCGAAACGACCCGCTTCGATATCTCAGTGTATATCATCATTTGGAACCATATTTTAGTTCTAGGTCGCGATACATTTAGGTCGGTTTCCCCGTTGGGGGAAAGTACCACACTCCACCCCGTACGGCCCTGTAGAGCTCGTCACCAGAACACTCTCCCACCGAATCAATTTAAGTACAAGGATCACAATTGTTTTCTTAATACCTTATGTCATGTACCTACAATCTATGCAAAAAAATAAACTTACTTACTTACCGATTGTAATGAATTCCCATGATTGAAGTATTTTGTCTCACCCCGACTTAGGAGGCTACCCTGAACAAGGACGATTCATGAAAACAATGTCAGTATAAAATATCGCGCAGTTTTAACTAAAGAATACCGAAATGTTTTCATCAGATGTTTCAACGATGATTTCTTGGTTGTAAAGATGTTTTGCCTTAGAGAATCGCACTCCTGTACGTAACAACCTCGAGTGCTCGGCAGTTACACATGGACGCGGAAGTTTTATCTACCAAGCGGCCGTAGGTAATTATTTCAAGGTCAATGCCACATAATACTGTTACTTTATTATACTGTGTCATAGTTATATCATCTTATTTAAAAATATTAAACCCTTTTGACATATATAGCTGTAATGCAACAGTTCTAGTGCTTTTATTGCTTGACACAACCACTAAAGTGCGACACACTGTCAGTGGTCGCTCAATTCGATATAGTTGACCAATATGGCGGGCAAACTGACGGGTCTGGCGGAACGGGCGGAAATATCAAACATTTAACTTAGTTCAGTGTATTTGACGAGCCGCAATCAAACTGATGTGTGCGAGTTATTCGGAATGACACTCAAATTACTGTTAGATAAGCGTTTAAGTTATAAGAGGAAGCGGTTTTGGCAGACTATTTTTGGTTTTCATGACGCTACTGCATCTATGTTCGTTGACTGTAATGTTAGTCTCTGTTTTGTGTGAACCACATACCATATTTTTAAGCATTTACTTGACTATCTTGGTGGAGTCATAATAGTGTGTTTTGGAGTTGAAGCCTTCGTGCTTTAGTCAGAACACTCATAGTTTTCATACGAATATCTTTATATTTTATAATTCTTTTATTTTATATCATTTTGTTCGGCGATTTGGGATAAAAAAACAAAAATCAGCGGCTAGGAATGAATTACATTTTATTTGAATGGTGGCAGTAGTAGAAACATTTTTTGTATGGCGAAAACGCTGTAGTTTATTTGCGAACAAAGATATAAAACATATTATATTCTGTGATTGCAGATTAAAATATCTCAAACAGTTTTTCTAAGACCATTTTCTTTTCTTTCAACGGTTAAGGTACCTGCCCTTACTGCCCCATCTCAAAAACCTAACCTGTTTATCTCCGAACCCAAATTATTCTCGACTTTGACGTCTAAGTAAAACATAATGCGTTATACGACGAGTATGTGTACTTTAAAAACATTGTCATCATTATTGATGGCCACCAAAAAAAAATGTTTTCCCAGAATGGGTGATCTCCTTTGACGTTTTGACATGAGACAGTTTGATTCAAAAATGACAAAAGAAAGCTCCAAAACGCTCATTCCTTAGAACTGAATAGGGCTTTCGCTATGAATAAGTGGCCAAACAAAGTACCCAACAACACTTCTCTGCCTACCTCATTTGAAAAATAAATACTAATGAATTAAAAACAGCAGTTGTTCTAGTTTTCCTTGAATTTCCATTGAAGAAGTTCATATCTATACACCACAAGGACTATTTCTGCTTGCAGCGCTCGGCCACTATAGAAACGGGGCGGTAACAGATGTGGTCATCGTGTTCACGGGATTTTGTTTTCAAACTGCTGAGATATGAAGTTCTTCGATAGTACATGATTCCCGCTCACCGCTTACACCTTGTACTAAAAAGCTCCGTTCGCGGGTTTTGTATCGCTATGAATATCGCACGGCCGCCTGGGACTAGTGACTAATTCCGCCACAACATACAACACGACCGGAATAAACGGAGCGTGGTATAGGCACACTGTATTCAAACGTGCCTGTAAATATATTTATATTGGACTAAACATTTATCTCGGATATATTTTTAGGAGGCAATGTTGGGACCAATGTTTGTTGTTTTGGGTGTAGATTTTTATGTGTAACATCTTTCCTGCAATCTGTGGGAGTGATTCCGTGAAAAGGGACGGAAGTGTGTAAACAGGAAGCCGTGGAAAGAGCGCGGTATTGGATTTGACCAATGAGGGCACGCACGCAGTGCTAGAGTTTGTCGTTAGAAACGACCGTGACGAGGCTCCGCCCTTTTAATATTGCTTATTACCAAGGTGAGATGTTAGATGTTACACAACATATGCTGTAAGGTTCGCTCGCTGATAGATAGATCGTTTATTTGGTGCACACAAAATACATAATTACAACATACAAAAGCACGATTAAATAATAACTAATAACATGAATATTAAGAAATATACAAACAAAACAAAAAAAGAAGAAACCAAGACATTGTGATGACACTATTGGCTATGACACACTTTAAAATAACGAATCAACGAACATACATA
Source organism: Xanthia togata (assembly GCA_963853775.1). Classification (NCBI taxonomy): domain Eukaryota; kingdom Metazoa; phylum Arthropoda; class Insecta; order Lepidoptera; family Noctuidae; genus Xanthia; species Xanthia togata. Next base: position 9,081,193 of record OY970811.1, read on the forward strand.
GTGCGGTGTTGTTGCACCAAATTAGATTCCAGCTCAGCATGTGTCAAGATTTGTCTGACACATGCTGAGCTGGAAACCCTGAATAGCTAACGCTGATATTCTGCTGATTCCCTGAAGTGACATATGGATGCCGAGCAGACGAGACAAATATGCGAATTATTCGTGTTGTGAAAACACCAATAATTCGCAACATTCTCTTGGTTTGATTAGATATTTTTAACATTAATGTCATGAATTTGCGTTTTTATCAACAACAAAAAAAACAGATGCAGTCTAATATCAAGATTGACATGACAGCCATGTTGTTGTAAAAACTTTTGTGATGGGAATCATAGTCATGGCCGTGAACAGAATTTTAAAATTTTCTTGTTGCTTCAAGAGATGAGAGGTATACCTCTCATCTCTTGAAGCCATATGCATTATAATGCCATAACCCCTGCCCTTGGGGAGGCCCATATAGGTTCTTGCCTATTAGTTCTGCCACAAGCGATATTACCACTTGGCGCGTGGCGATATTACCATATTATGGCACATAGCGATATTATCCCAAAAAAAAGACCAAGACCGAAGCTCTTAGCCTGGTAACCGCTCTAAAATCACAATGAATCAAATTACTTCTAACAATATTCAAACAAAAACGTTTTCCTTCGTTTTCGAAGGAATCAGGTGAACAGAAATTAACGAAGGCGAAAACAAAAGACCCATCTCAGATTTAGCCTCCAATTAAAAGTTGAACCTTTGTGAGACATACCAACTGAGGTGCTAAGTGGATCGGTCGACCCTTCGTAATCCTTACAGCGATTCTTTCTCGTGAATTTCTGAAAACTGAAATGTCAAAGGAAAAGTGTTTTCGGGTGGAACTAACGAGTTGTTTGGGTATTTGGGTTTTTAAATTAGCATTTGAATCGTTTTTAATTGAGTGATTTTTTTTTGTTAAATGAAATGAAATGAAATTGTTTATTCTGTAAATAGGATATTGAAATCACTTTTACCGTCATCTTAAAAAAAAAAAAAAAAAAACTTAGATTTATTCGGCGTTTCCTATCTGACTACTCTGACAAGAAAGGCCGAAAACTAACTCAGAGGTCACAGTCTCTTTTAAAATCCAGACATTATCTTGGTCAGGCCATGTAGATTAGTGTCTGAAATGGTCTTTCGAGGAAAGAACGACACAAATTTGAGTGGACCTGTCCTCTCAGAGCTCAGAACTTAAGGAGCTCAATTTGACGAACAATAACAAAGAAAGGACATTTGGATAGGCCGCATAAAGTACTCAAACTGCCGGCCGGACCATCATTAAGAATAACTGAGATTGAAAAAATAAATGAAAGCGAAAAAAAAAAACACATTGACCTCACATTCACAATAATTAAAATAATATTACTTTACAAGGTAATCATGTAATTTTGTATATAATATTCAACAATGGCAATGTGTAAATAAAACTGGTATATTTTGATGATTTTACATAATAATTAAAATGTCAAGTTTTATGGTTTTATCACAAGGTTTAGCAGAGCGAGCAGGTCAATCCCAACCTTTTTTTTTAATAATGCAGGGTGGTAGCAGCATAATGAGTCTGGATTTGTGCCCGGTTGATGGCAATAGGCTCGCGCCCCCTATAAACATGGAAATGTCGGTGTGTAAGGTACTCTGCCTAACCCTTCGGGGAAAAACAGGCGTGATGTTATACTTTAGGTCAGATTCGTACTGAAGAGGTTTGAAAAACATATTACTCTCTTTTTAAGCTTCGCCGCAGTACAGTTATGAAATTTAAATTTCGCGAATGAGTTCAAAATTGTTTTTTAAAGATAAAGTAATCTCTGAGGAGTAGAAAGGAGTTTTTTTTTAAAAGATTTTACAAGAAAGTCTTGGAGAAATAAATTCACATGACCTTCTACCAGTACCTATAACTGAATACACAGACAATCCAACTTATCAGACTGAATGATAACTGGATCAAAATTTGAGGAGCTAAGGTAGTGAGGAGTTTCTGCTTGGATCCGATACTATTGTAATGGAATCGAGACGTGAGCAAATTACTGAATGGAAACTTGGACTCGATGATACTGGATAGGGAATGGATAGAAATACCTAATACATTTTCTAGGTCATAAATCTATAAATTATTGTTTTTCTATGTTATGATTGAAAGGGTAACTGCTTTAAACAAAAATAATGTAGTTCTGTTTTTCCACGTAGCGTCCCTATATATTTTTTAAACGTTTTTAAAATCGCATGAGAATATGAGTACTTACTTACTTACTTGGTAGTAGAGTACGTAAATTAAAGAGCCATAGTAAGGATAACTAGTAATTATAATCATGTTATAGCAGTGATAGCCTAGTGGTGTGACCGTCAGACTGACAAGTCGTAGGTCTCGAGTTCGAACCCAAGGCACGCACCTCTGACTTTTCGGATTCATGTGCGTATTATACATATACTTATCACTTGCTCAAAAAACGGTGAAGGAAAACATCGTGAGGAAACCGGCATGCCTGAGAGATATTTCTCGACGGCATGTGAAGCCAAGTCAGAGGCCCGTGGGCGGCTTTAAAATGACTGAATGAAAAAGACATGACGTCACACAAAATCCTGCATCGCGCAATTAGAGTTTACCGCGCGAACGACATATATAAGACTATCCGACATCAACAGTCGGGCAGTCGGCCCGCCAGACGCAACACCCGTCTGGTCTGAGGATCCTCCCTTTTCTATGGTGGATGAGTGAACTTTTCACCCTGTTCCTCATACCCCTAAAAAAACTCTGACACCAGGTTAGTTTACTAACCACACGAAAAGAAGAAGATAATCATGTTATTACAAGATGTACCGACTGCTGGGGCATAGACCTACTCTCTATGAGAGAAAGTACTCCATAATCCACCACGAGGGCCCAGTGCGGGTTGGTAGATGTCACATGTCTTCGATTCAAATTCATGTATGGCGATTTTTCCACGAACTTTTCCTTCACCGTATTGCGAGCAGTGGTGATGGAATAAATTACGCAAAGAAAAGCGCCTCTTTGCGTTCCTACAACTTATAAGTCGGGATCGATACCTACCACTGGGCCACCACTGCTCTATATAATATATAATAATCTATTCTTATTACATAAAAAAACTACGGGAAACATTCATTTGACGTAGAATTATTATAACTAAGTGGATAATTATAACGAAATAATTTTATGGTGGGCCCCTGGCCGCTTCGGTCGAATGTCAGGTCATTCTTCTTCTTTTCGAGTGGTTAGTAAACTAACCTGGTGTCAGAGTTTTAAAGCCGCCCACGGGCCTCTGACTTGGCTTCACATGCCGTCGAGAAATATCTCTCAGGCATGTCAGGTCATTGTTACTATTCCTGTATTTTAAATTCTTAGTCTCAGACGCTTCAGAAAGTTACAATAGAATAACCTAATCGATATATTATGGAGGACTGTTGTAATTTATCCCCTAACCCGATTTGCTTACGATTTATTTACAAGTTTCCAATATGTTATGTAATACATAATTCTAACTTGTTTAGCTTAACTACGAAGTTCCATGAGTAAGCTTTGTCAGAATTCGGACCTTGTAGATATATAGGGTCAAATTAAATTACTTAGCGAAACTTCGCATTCGTGATGCGTATTGATATATTAACATGATAAAAAAAAAACAATAGATCACTTCTCAATTCATAGTTCAAGTAACAACACCTTAAGCGGTTGTTGACCCAAAAAAAAAACATAAAATTTAAATATATTAATGAATCCCTATTCCCCTGGTCACGCCATAACTTGAGAACGGCTGCACCATATTGGATAATCTTTTTTTTTTTTTTCGTGGTAGTTAGGTGTAGGTAGGATAGGTAGGTAGGTTGGTATGTATGTAGGTAGGATAGGTAGGTAGGTAGGTATGTAGGTAGATAGGTAGGTGCGTCGTAGATAAGTACTTAGTGCTACCCTATTATAGTCTTCTATAATTTTATTTTGTCGTGTTTAGATATTGACACCCATGACGTCTGTGAAGTTACGCTAGGTAATTTATATTGACGTATTATGTTTTATCGTAATGATGGTCTGTTACGAAAATCTCTGATAAATGTGTAAACAAGTAAAATTTTTACGGAATCAGTAACAGATACAGTCACGAGCTTTAATTTGGGACCCATTTCCGTTAAATGTTGTTAGAACAATCATAATTCAATAAGGTCGAAACTTTGAAACTTTGCTTTAAGGTTGAAATGTTGAATGTCAAGTTAAGACATAAAATGTCTTATCTAATCGACCTATGAAATGATAACCTCGTTGCAAAAAGCTATCATTACGATTTTCTAATTAGGAACATGTGTCGTGTCAGTGTCATTTAAGAAAATAGTTTAATGTGATATTTTCACAAAATATAATTTACCAATTAATAAAATGCTTGCGGCTAATCGTGACCAAATAAGGCTCCAAATTATTGATTTGCACGAACAAGGAGTAGGCATTCACGAGATATCGCGACGAATAAATGTGACAAGAAACACAGTTCGCCGCTGGGTTCGACGCCACGGGAACGAGGAAAATATTATTGACTTACGACGAAACAACCATCACCCGCAAGTTATAACACAAGAGCAGAGCCGCTTGATGCAAAGGCAATACCTGATGAATGGATTTACGCCAACGAGGCATTTTGCGGAAGCGTTTGAAGTCCACCCTTCAACAGTTAGAAGGCATCTTAAAGCTATGGGATTGCTTCACAGGCGGCCTGCAAAAAAAATTGCGTTGACGGATGCCCATAAAGCTGCACGACTTATTTTCGCACGTCGGTATCTAAATTTTGATTGGACGACGACGGCTTTCATCGATGAAAAGACTTTTCAATCTTCCCAAACGGGCATACTACATTTGTGGCGAATTGACAGGACGCGATACACGGATGACCACATCATAGCTAACAACGCGTCTGGTCGCATTACAGTTAACATGTCTGGCTGGATTAGTTCAGCCGGCATTGGAGAACTAATAAATTTACCACCCAGGGCCACTGCTCAAGATTATGTCGATTTATTAGACGAGAGTGTCCTTCCAACATTGCAACTATATTATCCACAAGAAGATGTTGCGCCAATAAACTTTGTTCAAGATAACGCAACAATTCATACGGCAAGAATCGTTAGAACTTGGTTCAACAATAATAGAGCAAATTTAAATCGTATTCCGTGGCCTGCAAAGTGTGCAGATTTAAATCCTATAGAAAATTTATGGGGCTTAATGGTTCAATAATGGTCAAATAGAAACGAAAGAACTAGAGAAGCACTTATGGATCACTGCCTCACAATTTGGGAAAGTTTAAGGGGTACTGACATATGTGACAAATTGATTGGATCCATGCGTAACCGGCTCCAGGCTGTGATTGACAATGAAGGTCAGAGGATATACGCGGTTTTGAATATTTATGATAAAAAAATTACTGGAGAGATTTAAATTAATTTAGTCGTAGCCTTCGGTGACAAGTGTTTATTTTGTGCACCGCTAACCATGCTTTCTATATAATTGTGTTAAGATTGAGGTTTGTGTCATAAATGTCTTAATAAATATAAAGAATAAATAACTTTGTTTTTCTAAAGATTTTATTAATCAATATTTTAGCTGAAATCTTCTAAGCCCCCATAATCATAAACGGCCTTTAAACCTATTTTATTTTAAATATGTTGTTTTGGTCCGTCACTTTGATATTTATGTTTGAAAAAGAGACAAAACTTTTTAACTAATATAGGTTTGAAGAATAAGCGGGTTAGTTGACTAGCTATCATATATTGACAATATAATTTTGTTCTTTTTTATTTGTTTCTTTTTTCTTATGGGACCACAGGACCAAAAAGTAATTATTACTCGGAAATCGGTAATGATCGTTTGCCCTCGCTCCAGTTGACGTTAGCCCCTAGAAACGTAAAGTTGTCGATGGTAAACATTATGACGTTTATTGTTTGTGCAGTGACAGCGTTAACATAATAGCTCTAAATGGCGAAAGTTTGCTACACGATATTCAACCTTAGGTGGGTCCCAAATTAAAGCTCGTGACTGTACATTATACTTTATACTATCTAAATTAATATTAGAAAACGATTCGATTTTTTGTACGTTTATACAGGGTGGAAGGGACAAAGACGCGAAAACTGATCCCATGGATTTAGTACGTGATACTGAACCCGAAATTTTGAAAAAAACAGCTGTTTCATAGAAAAGTTCAAAACTTGCGCGGTCAAAATGTATGGAACAGCAGATACGGCCCCTCCGTTGAAATTTTTCGATGGTTATTTAACAGTTCAGAATCATGTACTGAATCCATAGTATCAGTTTTCGCGTCGATTTCACGCTAAAATGGTGATCGCGACGATAGATCATAGTGAAGCAAATTAAAGGTGAGTGGACTGTCTATCATGTAGATATAATATAATAGAAATATGAATTACAAATGGGGCGGTTATAAAGCAACAAGAAAATATGGACAATAATAAAAACGCGTAAGCGCAGCCCTGGGTGGAGGTGTGCAACAGCTGACTGGTGTGGCGCGGGGCCCACCGAACGTCGTGCGGCCGGCTGACTCGCCGCTGTCCCCGCACCCCTCGTTCACTGCAAGCTACTTTTTATCCCGATATTCTCACGGGATCGAGAATTACGCGGGTTAAACCATGGGGCGCAGCTAGTGTAAAATTAAGATATTTTTCTATTCTATTCTATAAGAAATGAAGCTTATCTAATTTATTTCTTGTTCCATACATTTCTATCAGCCATGATCTCAATAAGAATTCACCCCCATTTTATTCATATCGTATTCTCCTACCCTTGAAAGTACGGAAAGTTCAAAAAAATATGACCTGAACTCATATCGATTCCTGCCAACAACATCACGAATCTCTTTCAAAAACTCACAAACCAAAGACATCGTAAATAACTAGCTTACAACCAATCCCGGTTACTTCGAACAAAAGCAGTTTTCTTGTACAACATCCATTATTCAGAGAGATATGAGCAATTCTCTATTGTCGTACCACCCGCGAGTGACCATCCGAGCGGAATCGATTGCGTCCATCACTAGTTGGAATTGAGACGAGTGCATCAATCGATTCTGATATTACTTCGTCTGCGTCGATGCTGTATGAAAATCGAGATGATTTTGTAATTGGAATTCTGTTGGTGTGATGTCTGGTTTTCGCCGTTTCGTAATGTTAAAGGTCCAATTTCAAAGAAGGTGAGCCAAGAGCTGATACTGAGAATTTCCTGCAGGAAAACCTAATTGCTGCGTCGTTGGTCTAGTGATCGCAAGCGCTACTGCTGAGCATGAGGTCCTGGATTCGATTCCCGGGTCGGGCAAAGTGTTATTGGGTTTTTCCATCTGGAACTTATCAGTAGCAGGCTGTAGTCTGGATTTATGCCCATTTGATGGCAATAGGCTCGCCCCCTATTACATGAGACTTAAACGTTACTGGCAAATTTGTGTATACTTTAAATATATATTGTCTACACTTCTACCTAACCTTTCTTTCTGCTATGTATGTAACTTGGGTTTTATGTTCGATTTCCAAATCAAGCAATTAGGTTTTTTGTTTATCCTGATTTAATATACAATGGATCGCAAAAATTCCGGGTCGCTAATAAAAACAGTGATATCTCCATAAATTACATACCTAGATCGCTAGAATAAATAATATGAAGTGAGCACGTTACTAATGCTTGTTCTAAATCTCTAAAGAGGTATCATTTGTACATAAACAGATTTAAAAAAAACACTGCTCTTTGAAAATTTTTAAAATTTTAAATTAGGAAAATAATATACCTACTACTAATAATATACCTATGGCGATGGCTTAACAAGGCGTGATGTTATGTTATGTTGTAAAAATAATATTTTTTCTGCTTGTTTCAAAGCAAGCTGTCATTATAAATGATTCCTTGGATTCAAATTCAATTCAAATTCAAATTCATTTATTTGTCTGAATATGGTACATTGGATGGTCTTAAATTAATAAATGGTTTCATCACATTCTGCCACGTGGGGCGTGCAAATATCAGATATCATGTACACAAATAAAATTATTGCAATACAAAATAAAAGATAAAATAAAAATAATAAGTTAATATTGATAAATTGAATTAATAATTAGGTACGAATTAATATTACATTATGTTATGAGGCATGCCAGTTAAAAATATTCTCTAGGTTAATGTCAAAGTATTATTCAATGTCAAACTATCAAAGAGAGATTTCAAAGTTTAAAAGATTACAATTACATTCGGATGTCAGTATCATTCAAAAAGTCATATAAATTATAATAACACTTTTTACATAGCAACTCTTTGAGTTCCTTTTTGAACCCATTTAAATTAAGCTGTTTGATTATGTTTGGGATTTTGTTAAAAACTTGCGGGGCTATGCAGAATATGCTCTTCCACATTAATGCTGTTTTAGCTGTTCGTCCGCGTAACATATCATTCCGCCTGTTACGTTTAACTGTATCTGATAATTTAGGAAACAGGTGGGAATTTAGCTTAACAAATAAGGCAGTTTCATAATTATACAAAGACGTTAGTGTTAAAATTTTGTATTTTTTGTAAAATGGTCTACAACTGTCCGTTATTTGTAGTCTGAACATGGCTCTGATGGATCGCTTTTGCGCTTTAAAAGCGATTTCTCTATTTGTAGAGTTACCCCAGAATATAATACCGTAACTTAATACAGATGCTACAAGACCATGATAAGCTGTAAGTAGTGCATCTATGTTAACTGTTGGGGCAAGTTTATACAGGGCATAGGATGAAGTACTAATTTTCTTGCATAGTGCTTCAATGTGATTCTTTCAATTGACCTGCCTGTCAATTATCAAACCTAGAAATTTTGCACTATCAACATCGTGAATTTTGTTATTCTGGTATTGGACCTCCATTTTCGAACTAGGTTTTATATGGCCATAGTGCATTATTTGTATTTTGTCGAGATTGATTCTTAGATTATTATTATCAAGCCAAGATATTATTGAAATTACCGCATTATTAAGATCAGCTTCATATACTTATACTTCATGTACTATCGTCAGCAAAGAGTGTTATTGGGAAGTCTATGGCTTTGGGCAGGTCGTTAATGAAAATTAGGAACAGTAGAGGACCCCATACACTACCCTGTGGTACACCAAAGGATATTGTGCACTCTTTAGACAGGTATGTTACTTCTTCTTTAATCTTTAAGTTTGTTATAGCAGTAGATTGTTTTCTTTTTGAAAGGTAAGTGCTTAATAAGTCCAGCAGTGCTATTCTGTAACCATCTCACCGTGAAAACTTAGGTGAAGTGAGTTGTCATTCCAACAGGGTGAGATGACACTGACAGCTCACTCCACGCTCACTTCACGTGTTTTCACGGTGAAGTGGTTACGGGAATCGACATGCTGATCGTTACTTCTTATACTGTAGGAGTCAAGTTTGTTTCTTAAGATAGTATGGTCAACGCAGTCAAAAGCTTGCGTCATATCACAGTACACAGCACAACCAGGTGTCTTACTATCAATATTAGTCAAATTTTTATTTAAAAACTCATAAATAGCCATGTTTATTGTCATGTTCTTTCGGAAACCTTTTTGTTCGTTGCAGAGAATCTTTTGTTTTTCTAAGTAAGGGTAGAGCTCATTATAAATATATTTCTCGTATATTTTGGAAAAAATTGGCAAAAGCACAATAAGTCTATAATTTTGCATATGTTGCTTATTACCTTTTTTGAATATAGGCTTCACTATGGAGAATTTAAGACGATCCGGAAAAACACCGTGGCTGATACATAGGTTAAGAATATGACTCAAATGTTTAGAGATTAAGTCGGCAACAGGTTTTATAATTTTAGTAGAAATTTCGTCATACCCTACGCTATTAGTGTTTTTAATACATTTTATGATGTTAAATATTTGTATCGGTTGACAAGGAGGCATGAACATTGACTGTTGCTCGTTTGTGATATACGAGTACGCACTCGATCTTTTGCCTGATCCGGGTATTGGCATATTTTTTTCTATAAAATAGTCGTTGAAGTGTTCAGCAATTAATTGCGGTTTGTTAATCGTTTTATTGTCAAATTGTATAGTATTTATTGAGTCATTAGGTAGATTCAAAAAAATTCAAAATTCAAAAGTCATTTATTCAAACTAGGCTGAGAATCAGCACTTTTCGAGCGTCAAAATTACATAAGACAGTACCCCAAAACGCCCACCCTTCACCATTTCCTAGTGCTTTTGCTGGGAAGAAGAAGTGGCGCAACAAACTCCCGAGCAGCACAGCTGTCTGTTCAGTTAGAAAAAAAAATGATTCTATACAATAATTTATAAGATAATTAACATTACGCAAAACACAATTTAAATTATAAATTAATAGCCATATGACAGCTAGCACACGCCAATATACCAACCAAAAATATCGAGAACTATTCTCAAGCAGAAATAAAAATAACTAAACGTAAACATGATCTAAAAAAAAAGAAAATAAAGCCTCCAGGCATAAAGGGCGTGCCCGCTTACATAGAGCTGTAACTAGAAGTTATAATTGATAAACTAGGACCATCGAGGTATAATAAATAATGGTTGAGGTCGCTAGCTAACCACATATTGCAATACAAATCATAAAAAAATAAATTAAAAAAAAAATTGTCATAAAAAGTTAAATTATTAACTTTTATAAATAAACTCATATAACCTGTCAGTAGGTAAACTAATTCTGGAGAAAGAACATTTAAACATTGTCTTGAGTTAATCACAACGACCAACTATTCTTATCATTTAAATAGTCGTTGATAGAATAGTATGCCTTTGAACAAAGGTTGGACTTTACTTTAGTTTTAAACGCATTAAATATTATACCAAGCCCAACAAATGAGTTATGAACCTTATGAAGCCGGTGAAAGGGAGCACGTAGTTTATCCTTACTTCTAGTGTTAACATTGTGAATATCACTGTTTGTAGTGTACAAGTGTATATTTTGCCTAATATATAAGATGTTGGCGAAGATGAATTGTGATGCCACTGTGAGGATACCGATATCTCTGAAAAAATCTCTCAGAGAAACTGGCACCTAGCTGGTAAATTGCTCGAATAGCTCGTTTTTGGAGGACAAATATATTTTGAATATCTGCAGCTTTGCCCCACAGCAGAATACCGTAGGACATTTAATTTTACACAAATTTAATTTAGAGTTCTTTTTAAGATTTAATATTGTGGTAATTTTGTGAACGTTTAGTCAGATAAATATTTTTTTTAAAATATCTTTGTGTAATTAAAATATTTTGATTTATTTATTTGAGTAGGTTTATGTCCAGACGTCCATAATAATTGCCTTTTTTTAAAGCTACATAGTTTAAGTCCTCGCGATATCCATTTAGGTTTTTGGCTTGTTGGTATTTTAATACGTCTACGGGGGAAGCACAGGTCATAAAATAATTTAGTTTGTTCAATAAACAAGTTGAATGCATCATTTGGATCGTCATTGTCATAGATTTCAGAGAATGTTAGTTTTTCCAGGCAGGTTCTAAATTTAATAACATTCTCCGAGCTAAAATCCCGTTGTGACTTATACCAGTATTTCACAACACAGTTTAGACGTACGAGGCATTTCAGAAGTTGCGCAGTGTGATCCGATAGGGCAAGTTCTATCACTTCCGTCCGACAGATGAAGATTGGTCCAAGGTTATGTTTTCCGATGAGTCCAGAGTTTGTTTTTTTACGCACGACGGGAGACGAAGAGTATTTAGATGACCAGGAGAACGGTATCATCAAGCGTGTTTTGAAGAAAAGGTGCCATTCGGTGGAGGATCAATAATGGTTTGGGCTGGGATAGCTTCAGAGGATCGCATGGAGTTAGTAATCATAGAAAACAATTCTCTGACTACTATCAGATACGTAGAAGAGGTTTTAAATGAGCATGCTGGTCCTTTCTTAGTGAATATGGGTGCAAATTCCATTTTTATGCACGATGCGTGACCACATACTGCTCGTTTGGTCAATATGTATATTCAAGACGTCAGTATTACCTGCATGGAGTGGCCAGCTCGCAGCCCAGACTTAAATCCCATATAACATGCATGGGACGAGCTCGAAAGATGTGTTTGACAACGCTCTCCTGCTCCCGTTACCTTATACGAGTTAAGGAATGCGCTAGTGGAAGAATGGGCAAACATAGACCAAAATCGTGTTAAAAATTTGGTTTACAGCATGCCACATCGTCTTAATGAAGTTATACGGGCTCGTGGAGGAAATACAAAATATTATTGACAAATAATCTTTCATTTTTTAAGATTTACTGCGAAGTGTATTTTTGTTGTCATAAGTTAGAAGCGAAATTTTCTTATTTTTTAGTATTTAATTAAAGTTATATAGTGTAAAAAACGCGTTACACATTTTTTTTATATATTAATCAGTCATCTACAATATCAACATATTTCGCAAATTAGTCTTATGTATTTAAGAAACTATCACGCCATTTTTTGCCATCCGGAATGTTTGCGATCCAGTGTAATTACTATGAAACAAGTGACTACTTTATATTTTCTAAATGTCATTAAATGGATACTAGAACGAGGTACTTCTAAAGTCATTTAACAAGGAAACTTAGCAAGCTAACAGATGGTGGCATGAAGTAAAATAATGAAAATTGATGATTGTAAATATTTAGGTATATAAACTTTAAAACTTAATATGTCTTATAATGATCCGAGTATTATCCGACCCTGTAATATAAGGACTTACCTACACCTCGAAGCGTTGTACAGTGAACCAATTTTTTGAAGTGAAAACTTCTTTAGGCGCGTTGAGGACTTTTTGGGTGAACAAAAATAATGGAACTCGCGTCATCGTCACCGAACGCTTTCCATGAGCTATATGTATACTGTGTATATATGTGTACTTTTTGGGTGAACAAAAAGCGTGAAACTCGCGTCATCGTCACCGCACGTTTTCACTTCTATCGGCAGTCCCCAAAGACTGCTCCGCATGTTTTTGAAGTGAAAACTACTTGCGTTGTGCACTTTTTTGTGATGGGTAAAAAATGTTAAACTCGCGTCAGCACACGTGACCTGATCGAAAATTCGTAAGACGGAGGGAGAGTAGACCGGTGCAAAATTATTCCCTAACCATTCCAAAATATCAAAAATGCACAACGTTAATATTCAAGTTTTCACTTCTGCCGGCACTCCCGGAGTGCAATCCGTATTTTTTTTTTAAACAGATCTCTCCTTTATATTTATGTTTTACTCGTATTGATGCATTATTTATTGGAAAAAAAGAACTGCACAACTCTTTTCTGTTACAAAAATACTTAAAATTAGTTCCACAAAAGATACGCAAGAGGCGAAGTAAACGTTATACGACAAAATAGCTTTGTCTTATAGAAATCGCGAGTAAGTTTGCTTGAGAGGAGTGCCGGAGTTTGAAAGTAGGAAGACTTTAACCTATGCGCTAAGGAATTTATCTATGAAGATGTTTATAATAACTATATGGTGTTAGAGATGCGAGTTTGATGAAAAGCTGAAAAATTCCCCTTTATTTCTTTTTCGTGTGGTTAGTGACTAATCTGAGTTCTTATGGGCCTCTGACTTGGCTTGGCCACATCCCGTCGAGAAATATCTCTCAGACATATTTCTCCGGTTTCCTCACGATGTTTTCCTTCACCGTTTTTGAAGCAAGTGATAATTTTATACAATACGCACATGAATCCGAAAAGATAGAGTCCGACGGTCACACCACTAGTCTATCACTGTTTAAAGTAAGTATCTACTCGTTTTAGTTTATTATATACCAGTTGTGCGATTCTGAGCGCACACGATTCGAAATCGAACTCATTTGTTTTTAACCCCCGAAGCAAAAAGAGGGGTGTTATAAGTGTGACCGCTATGTGTATCTGTCTGTGGCACCGTAGCTCTTAAATGGGTGAACCGATTTGAATGCGGTTTTTTTATTTGAAAGCAGGTTTTCTAGCGATGATTCTTAGACATGTTTTATCTAAATCGGTTCAGCAGTTTATCAGCTCTCTTCTAGTTGATGAATGGATGTGAGCGTCCACAGGTCTGATCGATTTGAAATTTAGAATTCTGTTACTTTAATGATATTAGAAAAAAATAGTAACCCTGAACTGATGCTGCAGCATCACCTGGAATTAGCAGGATACCCAACTCCTCACCAACTTACAACACAGGTATCGTGTTTGGGCTCATTGGAATGGTCTCAATGAATAAATTTTAGATAGATGATGAACAGGGTCTGGTGATGGAGTAGGAAAGTGAAATGAGGAAATGTTTGTGTCAGGGTTTTTTTTTAAATTTTACTGTAATTTTACTTGTTGAAGTAAATGATCGCGGATTCACAACGAGAAACCGTTCGAATTTTGAAGTGATATCTATTTATTAACAATGCAGGTAATATCCTGGCGGCTGTGAGTATGTCATGCTCACTCAGATGTCTCGCTGATGGTGGCGCGTGTGTTGGATCATTTAGCTCCCTTCAAAATGGTTGAGCTGAATGATGCTGATCCATGCGTCATGTTCGTGAACGGGCGCCGTCAGTTGGGACTGGTCATCTCTTAGCTGCAATGGCTTATTTTAATTTATTTTAAGTTTTTGAATGATTCTTAATTTTTTTCTTTTTATTACGGACGCTTTTACGAACGTGCACGTCTTTCTATATTGTTCTCACATGCATAATTCCAAAATGAATGATGTAACCAATATTTTGTATCAAATTTTTGATTTAAAAGAGTGTCCGTGGAGTTTCTTGCCCGTTCTTCTTCATAGGTACCTACTTTGGAATGGGCAACTAGCTTAATATTTTTGACTGACCCGACCCCTTGACAGTTCAAAAGTGCCTGTAAATGTTTTAATTGAAATAAATGCTTTGAGTTTGAGTACCAGTCTATTACTGTCCCACTGCACGGCAAAGGACTCTTCTCATACACAGAAGGCACGAATATTGATCACCACGCTTGCTCAAGACGCGATATTAAACTAGCTAGCACAACTCCGCAAACATGGCGGGTATCAATAAAAAATAAAAAAACAATTTTCAAAAAGTTATTAACTGGCCCACAGAAAACTTCAATACCTACTTGACACAAATGCATGGGACGGCTGACTATTTTTTCGCGAATACGGTGTTTGTTTCATGGAGAAAGTTGCTCCGTTTTATGGTCACCTGGTACACGAAGCTAGCTCAAAAACTACTCAACCTAAATTAATAACATTTATACATAAGGGGTCACTGCGTGGACCACCTCTGCCAAATGAATAAAGCATCACGTAAATTGGCCGTTTAATCAAAGTGACATCGGTGTACAGACGCCAGCACATCAACTTACCCGAAACTGTCAAATTTTCCCAATCAACTTTGAACCTTATTCTTTGGTTATAAAGTTGAAAATCTATTAAAGAAATTTGACAGATTGTAGTAGGTTGATGTGCTGGCGTCTGTACATATTTTTGAAAAAACAAGCGGTCTAGTGCGTGTCGTACTCTCACGTGAAGGGTACTAATACCACGTTTTTTCTTTTTAAAATACTTTATTTAAGAAACGCGTTTCTGGTCAAGCCAAGGTACACACGGGCGTTTTTCCCTCGGCGATATTTTTTCCGCGCCGAGAGTTGAAAATCCAACAGTGTCTTTTGTCAACGTGCTGGGGCGAGAGTGCGTCCCAGCGCGTTGGATTCTCAACGCTCGGCACCGAGAATTGAAAATCCAGTGTGCGATAAAATCCCGCCGCGATATTTATACGACCGCGCGAACGTGGACCCTTTTTAATTTTCAACTTAACAACTTATTTAATTTATGTTTAGAGCGGTCATAGTAGTACTCACTTTGTGAAAATTTCAAGTGTCTACCTATACAGTTCAAAAGATACAGCCCTGTGTGTAACAGACAGCCGGACGACGGGATGGACAACAGAGCCTTAGTAATAGGGTCATCCTAGCACCCTTTGGGTACCTACGGAACCTTAAAAATACCCGCCGAATGCATAACCTCCTCCTGCTTTTAAAATCGGTTAAAATTAACTAGCAATAGCTGGCAACCAAGATCGGTCAAATAACATATTATACTCCTCTTTCAACGTTTTCGAAGCAAGTGATAAATTCATACCATACGGACATGAATCCGACTACCACTAATAAAATTCTATTCTGAGCTATAGTAGCAAAACATTATTTAGGCGATTCTCGGGAATTGTAGACCAAAAGAATCTTACCAATTTCAAAAAGATAAGTAGCGGTCTTCTTATGTGAAAGTAGCTTTACTTGATTCTTATAAATTAATTAGCATTATGTATGATCACCAACATTTGATAAAGTATAGGAAGTAATTACAAAAAATTACGTACGTACGTATTATTATGATGCAAAAAAAGTAGCATAATGTTAATAATTCGAATAAAACCATAATTAAAGTAGATACATTATTTACTATTTATTTATGGAATCTTAGATACTCAATACTTATGTATAAGCACTTGAGTGTGAAACCTGGGACACAGATTTATTCCTAGTTCAGGTAGAATCTAATATTTATGTACCTACCTATAGTTTAAGGCCCTATTTTGTAAATATGTATCTAAGTAAATGAATCATTTTAATAAACATTTACAATTACAATAACAACAACTCCACATAACTAGATCCTTGCCCTCAAAAATTAAATTAACCCACAAATTGACAAATATGAGTAAACCCAATATCCCGTGAACAAATAACTGGTAGCCGGAGGCGGCGCCAGCGCATAGACGTCGCCACAAACGCACGGCACGCTTCCGATGCACGCCGCACCATTTCCGTATTCCGTGGGACGACCGACCTTTGGGAAGTGTCAAGAGCCAAAAAAGATGCCGAAGTGCCACGGTAGTTTTTTTTTGCTGGTGAACTAAATGACACGGTCAAATCAAGACATGATATTTTAAATAGCGCTCAATCTTTTCTGATTGTTCAAAAAACAGCATTGTCTATAATGACAATTACCTGTCAATATTTTTTTTTTGTTAAGTATGTATTTTTGTGGTGTACAATAAAGAAGTTTAAATAAATATATATAAATAAATAATGGGAGTAACTTACTTTTCCTGTACACGTACCTCCTGACATCAAGAAAGTTTTTAAGCTGCAAGCTGAAGCTCAAGAACTGGTTCTTTAGGGTGCGTTTCCACTGAAGCGGAGACGAGTGGAGACGTGCAGGAATCGTCCAATCCAATAACGAGACGAGGATTTCAACCATTGTGACTGGTCGCTTCCCGCAGGTCTCCGGTCGGCTCCGCTCGTCCACGCTTTAGTGGAAACGCATCCTAAAACTTCAGGCGAAGACCACGAATATAATGACATGAAAAAAAAGGTCTCTTTAGTTTTTAACACCTAGAGTTTAGGGCCTTTTTCCTGCCTCACCCGCATGCGTGAGCTTAGCGCGTATGATGCACCCGCAAACGGGTCCCGCTTGCGTGTGGCATTCATGACAGGAAAAATATGCACGAAACAATAGGATGGGGCAGCACGCAAACGGGCCAGACTCGGACTCAAATCTGCATGACAATAAAAAGGCCCTAAATTCACAAATTCACCCGTTGGTAGATGCATGAAACCTACATGATGTTTTTCTATCAATCTCAGACAGACCTGAACTTCTGCTCATCTTACTGACAAACGCAAACTCATCACAGGTATCTCCTGTGACGTATTAGAGCAGGGACACACAAACCAGCGGGAATTTTAATTGATTCCATCCGACATGGCGGTTGAATACTGGTCTAAATTATGGCTTTCATTAACGGTAACGTACCATGTGACTGTATTCATAGAGTAGGTATGAAATAAAAGGATTCTTGAAAATGAGTAACAATGTAAAAAAATGGGTGTTCCACAAGGCTCAATATTGGGTCCTTTCCTCTTTTTAGTATATATTAATGATCTACCCCATTTATTAAAAAACAAACCACAAATGGTGTTATTTGCTGACGATACTTCTCTAATTTTTAAGATAAATAGACGTGAATCAAATCTTGACGACGTAAATAACGCCCTACTGCAGGTCCAAAATTGGTTCACTGCTAACAATTTAGTATTAAATGGGAAAAAAACTAAATGCATAAGATTTGCTTTGCCGAATGTTAAAAGTAGTGTTTGTGAAATAGTATTGAATAAGGAGAAACTAGAATTCGTCGATAAAACTGTTTTCTTGGGGATCACGCTCGACTCAAGGCTGCAATGGGGTCCTCATTTAACATCTCTTGCAGGACGGCTAAGTTCAGCAGCATATGCTGTGAGAAAAATCCGTCAATTTACTGATGTAGATACCGCGAGGCTAGTCTATTTCAGTTACTTTCATAGTATCATGTCTTACGGTATTTTACTATGGGGACGGGCTGCAGAAATCGAATCGATTTTTATTCTGCAGAAAAGAGCCATCAGAGCAATATATGGCCTCCGCAGACGCGATTCCCTAAGGGAACTATTTAAAGATATTAACATTATGACGGTACCTTGTCAATATATATACGAGAACATCATGTACGTAAGGAAAAATTTAAGTATTTTCAGTAAAATAGGTGATAGACACAATTATGGGACTAGAAATAGGGACCAATTAGTTCAACCGGGTTTCAGACTGGCTAAAGTAGACTCATCTTTCATGGGGTACTGTGTAAAATGTTACAATAAAATACCTCCCCACATACTCCAATTGAATGAAACGAAATTTAAATCTTGCATAAAACGCACACTATGCTGCCAAGCATATTATAAGTTGGGGGATTACATCGCTGACAAAAATGCTTGGCTCAACGCTGGTCCAGCTCCACAAGGGCGCATAAACTAATTATTGATTAGCATTGGAAAATATTGTTGGAGCTGCTGAAGATTGAAAAACTATATTTACATTGTATAAATTCAATCTCTTAGTATTATATAATTGCATTGAACATATGTGAGCACTGTTTACCTACTTTAACATTTACTGAGTACGTCTTTCATTGACTTGAATGTACCCTGGCGGCTGAGAGTATGTCATGCTCACTCAAATGTCTCGCTGGTGGTGGCGTGTGTGTTGGATCATTAAGTTCCCTTCAAAATGGTTGAGCTGAATGATGCTGATCCATGCGTCATGTTCGTGAACGGGCGCCGTCAGTGGGGACTGGTCATCTCTTAGCTGCCATGGTTTATTTTAATTATTCTTGTTTTTATATTTTTTATTATGGTCGCTTTTAACGTGCACGATTTACTACATTGTTCTCACATATATAATTTCAACATGAATGATGTAACCAATGTTTTGTAACAATATTCTAATTTAAAAGAGTGTCCATGGAGTTTCTTGCCCGTTCTTCTCCATAGGAACCTACTACGCTTTGGAATGGGCAACTAGCTTCATCTTTCTGACTGACCGACCCCTTGACAATTCAAAAGTACCTGTAATTGGTTTATTTGGAATAAATGATTTGAGTTTGAGTTTTGAGTTTGAGTTTGAATGATGTTTATTGGCACGCGGCTTGCGGTAGGAGTAAACTGATAGAAATCGTTACGTAACGTAAAAGCGTTTCTATCATATGTAATAGAAAGAGATGGAGAGAAAGTGTGAATTTGGTCAAAATGAAAACCCAAGATGGCGGCTTCGAAAATTTTCATCATGGGCGTCGTTTTCATAGTTTTCGAGGGTGCTAAAGTCGCTATTGAGAGATCTCTTTTTAGAAATGCCCAATTAATTGTGAAGCTCAACTACCTAACTTACTTCAACTACATAACTTTTAAAAGTAACCCTGTTTTATAAAAGTCAAAAATAAAAAGTCATTTATTTAAACTAAGCTGAGAATCAGCACTTTTCGAACGTCAAAATGACATCAGTCCCCCAAAACTGCCTTTCACCAGCATCCTAGTGCTTTTGCTGGGAAGAAGAAGTGGCGCTACAAACTCCGCAGCAGCACAGCTGTCTGTTTCAGTTAGAAAAACTTGATTTTATACAATAGTATGCAAAATAATTAACAAGACGCAACACAAAACATTAATTAAATTATATGCCATAATTATGTCAGCTAGCACACGCCAATACAGGTACCAATAAAAAACATCGAAAACTAAGATCAAGCAAAAAAAAAAAACGTAAACAGCACTTAATATCCAAACGCCTACAGACATAAAGAGCCTGCCCGCTTTCATATATATAGCTATAAATCGAAATCACAAATGATAAACTAAGACCATTGAAGTAAAATAAATAAACAATTAATTACTGATAACAATAACAAAACCATGGTCAGCAAGACGACCAGTCACCACAAGCAGCACCCGTTCACGAGCATAACGCCTAGCATTTTAAGAAGTACCTACCTAGGTGGAACTGTTTTCTTTTTTAACAAACACTCAAAAATCTTAAGTTTTTCAACAACGAACCATCAATAACAGGTAAAACCTACTCACAATTCCACGTCAGTCGTTCCTCAGTCCGGAAATTCAAACATGAAACACATTTAGGAGGCTGTCGCCGACTCAAATCCAGTTAACCCTAGAAGTTAGTCTAGCACAAACCAGAATACATTGGAATTATGCAGTCTGCGCTCTGAGAATATAAATAACTTGGTGTAAACGCTGTTTTATAGCCCGGAATTATTATGTAATGTACGCGGGAAAGGTTGGAGGATTTGTTTGTTTAACGTTTATAAATAAAGCTGTTATAATAATGAGATATTGTTGTTAGCATTTTATTTAGGAGTCACCTGTGATGAAAGAAATTACAAGCTTCTTATAGAGAGCAAAAAATCTCTTGCAGTACTGTGAACACAGCTTTAAATAGCTTGGGGGCTTTTAAACCATCTACATCAGGGATTTAGTTTCCAAAACCCTGCTTTATTTGGCTACGAATTCAAGCATTACGTCGTGTGAATTTTGAGCATTGATTTGTGAAGAAAATGACGATATGGGAGCCATAGTATCAAACTTGTGCCCATTAGGTACTACTATATTTTTCCATCTATTTTCTTCATCAACTTTCTAGATTACTGTAACTTTCTGAACCTATTTAGTTGAAAACACTTAAATAAAACCCATCTAAAATTTTAAACTTTATATGCTTACTATATCAAACCCAGTAGATTGAAACAGAACCTATAAAACTCTTATCGTCCTACAACAAAGGGTTATTCAATCACGAAAACACAAACACAGTCAATAAAACTTCCTATGAAACAGTAAACAAAGCTGCTTTCAGCCGCTTTACAGCTGAGTAGTCCCTTCTCTGCAGAATATCACAATACTTATGTATTTGAAGAGGATAATGTTGGTAGAGAGACTAGCATAGCATAGAGAGAATATTACAGAGAGACTATTGTGCTGGAACCTTTTAGCTAACTATAGAAGAAAATGGCAATAAGATGGCTGAGAAGGCTTTCATTCAAGTGTTGCTTGGGCATCCTTTCTTTTTAAGAACAACTGCCTTTTATAGTCTGAGAAAGCTTGTTGGGAAAATATTTTTTATCGTCAATAGGACTATGGATTTATTGTTGAAAGCTTGTTTGTGTTCTTTAGTACCTACTAAGTTGATATTTTTGCTGAGTAACCCGATGAAAATGCTTGTATTGTGTCAATATGATTCAAAGTTGTAATTTTTTTTTTTAATTTGCAAATAAATGTAATGCTAATTTACATTTCATCTCCAATTTATTTATAGTATATTAAGTTTGAAAACTTGAGAAGGTATTGCAAAATAATAACCCTGAAATCGTGAAAAAATATATAATATCAATTGTTGCATACACTGAGAAGAGCAATGGTGGCCCAGTAAGAGCAGTGGTGGCCCAGAAAGAGCAGTGGTGTCCCAGTAAGAGCGGCCCAGAAAGAGCAGTGGTGGCCCAGAAAGAGCAGTGGTGTCCCAGTAAGAGCGGCCCAGAAAGAGCAGTGGTGGCCCAGAAAGAGCAGTGGTGTCCCAGAAAGTGCAGTGGTGGCCCAGTAAGAGCAGTGGTGGCCCAGAAAGAGCGGCCCAGAAAGAGTAGTGGTGGGCCAGAAAGAGTAGTGGTGGGCCAGAAAGAGCAGTGGTGGGCCAGAAAGAGCAGTGGTGGCCCATTACAGAGCAGAGGTGGACCAGAAAGAGCAGTGGTGGGCCAGAAAGAGCAGTGGTGGCCCATTAAAGAGCAGTGGTGGGCCAGAAAGAGCAGTGGTGGGCCAGTAAGAGCAGTGGTGTATAATAATAATTGAAACGCTCTCAGAACTCATCAAAGAGGTTTTTGGTACGATGGTATATGACTGGCCTTTCGATCACTGAATTTGAAAATAAATTCTGTAAAGAACAAAAAAAACAAATGATGTAAAAAGAACACCTCAGACTCGGATATAAAAGGGGACTTCTGACACAATAAAAAGATCCCGTCTGGAAACGCTCGAGGACTCATCTCCTGTATAAAAGTCTTATAAATTGGACGATATTCATTTCCCTTGAAAACACTCGGAGTCGAGGTGTTCTTTTTACATCATCTGTTTTTTCTGTTCTTTACAGAATTTATTTTCAAATTCAGTGATGGAAAGGCCAGTCATATACCATCGTACCAAAAACCTCATTGATGAGTTCTGAGAGCGTTTCAATTATTATTATAAATGAAAATTAGGATACAAATATTATACAGTAAACAATTATAATTGTCTATAAAAATAATTTAAATTATATAAATCAAAAGTAACCTTCATGGACTAAGCCAGTAAGAAAACTATGAGAGAAAATTAGAAGAAAAAATTATGACAGCTTGACAGCCTGACGTAAGTGTCATAACATTGAAAAATATGAAAATTAAAGAAAACTAACCGTTTTAGAACTATTCGCGAAATAATAATGCAAAACCAATAAAGGAGTTTAATACATAATATTAATGAATGCAAAATGTAAGACTATATGGCCCATTATAGAGCAGTGGTGGGCCAGAAAGAGCAGTGGTGGCCCAGTAAGAGCAGTGATGGCCCATTAAAGAGCAGAGTTGGCCCAGAAAGAGCAGTGGTGGCCCAGTAAGAGTAGTGGTGGCCCAGAAAGATCAGTGGTGGCCCAGTAAGAGCAGTAGTGGCCCAGAAAGAGCAGTGGTGGCCCATTAAAGAGCAGAGGTGGCCCAGAAAGAGTAGTGGTGGCCCAGTAAGAGTAGTGGTGGCTCAGAAAGAGCAGTGGTGGCCCAGTAAGAGCAGTGGTGGCCCAGAAAGAGCAGTGGTGGCCCAGAAAGAGCAGTGGTGGCCCATTAAAGAGCAGAGGTGGCCCAGAAAGAGCAGTGGTGCCCCAGAAAGAGCAGTGGTGGCCCATTAAGAGCAGTGGTGGCCCAGTAAGAGCAGTGGTGGCCCAGTAAGAGCAGTGGTGGCCCAGTAAGAGCAGTGGTAGCCCAGTAAGAGCAGTGGTGTCCCATTAAAGAGCAGAGGTGGCCCAGAAAGAGCAGTGGTGGCCCATTAAGAGCAGTGGTGCCCCAGTAAGCGCAGTGGTGGTCCAGTAAGAGCAGTGTTGGCCCATTAAAGAGCAGAGGTGGCCCAGAAAGAGCAGTGGTGGCCCATTAAGAGCAGTGGTGCCCCAGTAAGCGCAGTGATGGCCCAGTAAGAGCAACGGTGGCCCAGTAAGAGCAGTGGTGGCCCAGAAAGCGCAGTGGTGGCCCATTAAGAGCATTGGTGGCCCAGTAAGTGCAGTGGTGACCCAGTAAGAGTAGTAGTGGCCCAGTCAGAGCAGAAGTGGCCCAGTAAGAGCAGTAGTGGCCCAGTAAGAGCAATGGTGGCCCAGTAAATGCAATGGTGGCTCACCTAGATTGTTACATGTCCCTCATTCCAAGTCTGCGTACAGGCAGAATTCATAATCCATGTGAGCAAAAGTTTTAATAAATTGTCTAGTGAACATGAGGATATATTCAATACCAGTGTTTCTAGGCTTAAGCATTTGTTGGTGAAAAACTTCTTTACGGAAAAATAATTGTTATCAAAATATAATTCTTAGTTTGTAATTTATCGTGTACTATTTATTTCAAAATGTATGTTTAGGTCAGGATACCAGATTTCCACCCCTTTCATAGAAGTTACATTTATTAAGGACCAGCTGCAACCCCGCGGTTTCACCTGCAGAAATTTCAATAGCCAAACTCTAACTCAATTTCGCATTTATAATATTAGTTAGGATATTATAAGGTGAAGGGCTGAGTGCACAGAATGGTGATTAGAGTGCTTCTTCTTCTTCATTATTACAGTAAATATGTAATTGAATTGAAAAAAGTAATTAAAAAATTTAAAAAAAGTTATAAAGCAATTGTGCAGTTCGAACAAAACGAAAAAAAATATTATTTTATGTTCGGCGTTACAAGGTTACGTTGTTGAATTTTGATGAATTATCAAATGTTACCTATTAAAATGGCCTTACTTTAGCTGGATTAGTATGTTTTATCATGTATAAATGATAATATAACGGTTTTATATACATTGAGCTGCAGTTATCATAATCATAATTTTTTCAAACTTTGACACGAGGTAGCGACCCCTATCGTGCGTTCCATGGCCCTGTACGGGGCACCGGTGTGGGCGCGTTTGTTGAGACGGAGCCTGCCCGCCGGTTGAACGCGTCCCAGAGGGTCATGGCCACCCGGCTGGTCCAGGGATACCGCACGGTCTCCGGTGAGGCGGCGAGCCTCCTTGCCGGATTGCCGCCATGGGATCTGGAGGCAAAAGTCCTAGCGCATATTTGGGAGTGGCGCGAGGAGGCGAAACGCCGGGGCTTGACTCCAATGCCTCGAGAAATCGCGGCACAGCGGACAGAGCTCCGACGGGATCTCATGGCGTCATGGAGAGTGCGATTGTCGCAACACAGTGCTGGGCACGCCACTATTGCGGCGATAAGTCCCCTCTTTGAGGAGTGGCTGGAGAGGCACCACGGCGTCCTCACCTTCCGCCTGACGCAGGTCCTCACCAGACATGGCTGTTTCAGGAGGTACCTGTTTCGGATAAGGTGGGAGGAAACGCCCGGGTGTCATCACTGCGTGGATCGCCTGGAGGAGACGGTGGAGCATACGGTGGAGGTATGCCCGGCTTGGGCAGAGCACCGCCGTGTCCTCGTGGAGGCGATCGGTGGCAGAGATCTCTCGCGTCCGGTCCTGGTCCAGGCCATGGTACGGAGCGAGAGGGCATGGGAGGCCGTCACCTCCTTCTGCGAAGCAATAATGCTCGCAAAGGAGGAGGTGGAGCACGTGAGGGAGAGGCAAATTTCGCGCCCTCACGCCCCTAGCCGCCGCAGGAGGAGACGCCCAGGGCGTCGGGTATCGATTGCCGATTTCCGGCCACCGTAGGCGCGGGCTTGCGGACGGTGAGCAATGGGTAGCTCACCATCCGGTAAGGACCGGGCCCGGGTTGACGGCGCGTTGTGTTCCACGCGCGCCTCAAAGAGATGTCAGCAAGTGAAGGGGTCCGATGAGACCATTGCCTGCCGGGGTTGCGGGAAAGTCCGAAAGGGATACTGTGGCCCCCTGGCATTACACAGGCAACCAACAGAAGGAACAACCACCTAGAGCGGGAGGAGTCATTTGATGATATACAACCCAAAAAAAAAAAAAAAGTTACCCCTAAAAACCTATCTAAGAACAAAATAAAAAAATATAGGTTCGTTTTTTAGGTTATAGAAGCAAATGGCGGGTTGACGCAGTAATTTTTCAAAAGTCGAAAAATAAGAAGCACTCTAATGGTGATAAATATAAATACCTATATTGTATTGTTTATTATTATAATAGTTTTAAAACCAGCAAGTTATACCGTGATAGCTAATAAGTTAACAACTGGAGCCAGTTCCTAACATAGTTAATTGTCTCAGGCGTGACTTTGAGGAAATCCATTATCAGGATGAAGATTGACTTGTTGCGAACCCGGACACGACGTGTAGCCACGCCAAGCGCTGAACGCAGTGTATACTGCAATCGTCGCTTAGCGTGGCGTCATCCTCAGTATGCCTCGTTGAGAGGTGAAACACGTTTCGATTTCTTAATGGGTTCTTTATGACTCTATAAGAACAGTTAAGCGTCGTCTATTGTATTTTCCAGTTCCTAAACTTCATTTTACACTTCGTTTTGGTAAGATCATAAATCGAGAGCCTCCTATTTAATTTATCGTAGAGAAAGCGATCAAGGTAACAAAAGAAATGTTTGAAGAACGTAGAAGTAAGTTGTTTACCATGGGTATGTACTGGGTCCAAAAGTATTTTACTTCGTAAAAGCGAGAACAGTTTGTAGAACAAACAGCTGACGGACAGTTAGGACTTTAGACTCTTTAAGTGCTGTGGGTTATTGAAAAGGTAGAAAAGAAGATACCTTTAGAAGAGCTGTCTGCGCTCTTTCCAATCGTTTGATTGTGTATTTAGACGCACTGTCCCAAGACATTATATAGTAGGTTAATAGGGACTGAGCGAGGGTAAAGTAGATAGAATTCATGACTGACGTCAGCCACATGTTTTAGGGTCTTAAAGACAAATACCAGTTTACGCAACCTATTGCTGGTGGTGTTGATGTTTTCATGAAATCTCAGGTTGCAATCTATTATAATAGGTACTTTAAACTGTTTGATTTTTTTAGGCGGGTACAGCCATATGTATTTTCATTTTGGTTAGATCAGGAGTGGGCAATTATAGAATATAACGGAGTCGATACATTATGCTATGCTCAATACACTTATTTTTGCCACACAAGTTACTTTCACTTGAGAAGCTGTTTTTTTTTTTCGCATTTTCAGAATTTGTTGCACTCCACAGTTTGTTTGTTTTTTCTCCACACTCATTCACCTTACGTGTATGATATCCGTTCTATGAAGTGGTCATTTTATACACTTATCATTCATTCGCAAATAGGAAATCAATCCTCACAAATAGGCTATCGCTAACAGCGAGAAAATTGAAGAGAAACCTAGTAAATGTAACAGATGTAGGAACGGACCGTTAATATCAGTCGGATTGCAGCGATCGCTCCGAATTCATTGCGGTGTGTCTATGAACGCTACACACTGATAATACAAATGACTAGCACATATTAAACTTGCATTCAACTTCTGTTGATTACATACAGCAGTCTTTGCGTCTAATCATTTGATAAATTAACGTCAGTCATTTTAGTTTTAAAAAGGTTGTGACCGACGTCAATTTTATTAGTCCACGTAGCCACGTATTACTCCTTTTTCTACTCCACAAAGAAAATGTGATATTTATTGTGTTCATTTTGACATCGCGCCGTGGAAATCTTTCTACAATCTGTAATTTTGTCTATCGTTTCTAAGATGGTTTTATACAATAAATTAGGTATAGGTAATTATTAAAAAATCAATATATCTCTCGAAATTATTTGTTTGATGAATAAAATACTATTTCGTGGGAAATGAGATGATTTAGAGCTATATTGATGATTTAAATATCATCAATATAGTTCTAAATCGTTTCATTTTCATGATTATGTATATTTTTTTTTAAATTATAATTTTACTTATATTCACCCTTTTCCATCCATATCTGCATCCGCATGAGCTCCGCATTGATAATTGAAATGCGTAATGATGAATAAAATACTATTTCGTGGGAAATGAGATGATTTGGAGCTATATTGATGATTTAAATATCATCAATATAGTTCTAAATCCATTTTCACGATTATGTTTTTTTTTTAAATTATTATAATTTTACTTTCGCCCTTTTCCACCCATATCTGCATCCGCATGAGCTCCGCATTGATAATTGAAATGCGTAAGCACCGCAATACCCCTGCTGCCTTCTTAGCTCTGCTAGTAGCGAATCACTCAGCCACCGTTCCTATCCTTGACCGTTAGTCCTATTATTTATTCAATGCCCTGATGTCATTTTCCTAGTATAGGTAACCGAACATGCTTGCCATCCCCTTCACCCATACCTCCCCTGCAATATAACTTCACCGCTAACCACCAACTGTTATTTTCACAGTGCCTGACTTTTGGACAATAAAGCAATTTAGTGGGAGTTTCTCTGCATCGTTTGTATGACTATCCAATGGTAGGAATAGTTTTTCAAACGGCTCAGTATTGGCGGGTTTTGATCGTTACAAAGCTATTAGAATCTTTAAATCCGACGGGTGAGCTTTGAGGGTCGTTTCGTTGAATTGCGGGCTGTGAACGGGGTTTGGTATCAGAGGAGGAATATTTTGGGTATCAATCTGCTCTGTGAAAGCGATCGGTGTAGAAAAAATTGATACAAAGTAGAGTAGCCTTTAACCAATTGGATGATGCGAACCTGAAGATGAATTTAGTGCATTTAATTGTGTTTTTAATCGAACTCTAAATAATACCCGTTTTGATTTCCTAAGAAAACTATTCGACACGTTAATTTATTACAGAGCACATTCATGTGATCCTCAAAAAAAAAAACGGGTTGCACTCCGGGAGTGCCGGCAGAAGTGAAAACTTGAATATTAACGTTGTGCATTTTTGATATTTTGGAATGGGAATAATTTTACTCTCCCTCCGTCTTACGAATTTTCAATCAGGTCACGTGTCCTGACGCGATTTTAACATTTTTTACCAATCACAAAAAAATGCACAACGCCGCTAAAGAAGTTTTCACTTTAAAAAAAAACATCTATAATTCAATGACTTGATCAACCAAGGATCTGACCAAGGTACATATAACCGACTTTTACCTAAAACATGCCATAAGCAAACCGATTTTATAATTTTCAAACCTGAGCGATCATTATTCTAATGTGGATTTCTATTAGCTGGTACAAAATTCAAGCTACAAGGAGGTGAAAAATAATATAATTTTCCAACAAATTGGCCATAAAATTAAGTAAAGTATTTTCTCTGGTTAGTCCTTACTTGAGAAAACAACTTTACGCTATTTGACAGCAAATGCCAAGTTGTATAACTTGAATTTAGTCGTCCAGGCGACTAAAACCTATAATATTACTAAACGAATATTTTCAGAAACAAACAAATATTTCTTTAAATTCTCTCAAAATCGTGGCACAACTGCATGCCATACCAACTAACCAGAATATCATATCGTATACCGAAACCACTAAGCTTCTTTGTCAAAAATACATAGAATCTCTCGCTTATCCACTTAGTGGGGAGACACAAGTGTGTCGGTGTATATTGCTATCGACTACCGCTGTCCCCGCGCTATCCTCTTGACGGGCACTCTGGCTTGTTGACCCTGGGCATAGAGTAAGAAATCTATGTAGAAACAAAACTCACGTAGGTCACTCATCATCATCATTTGAGCCGAAAGGCGTCAACTGCTGGACATATGCCTTCTTCAAGAATCGCTACATCGACGGGTCATGTGCTTCTCGTATCCAGCGGATTCCTGCGACCATCACCAGATCACTACATCGACCTGTCCTGTGCAACTGTAGGCATCCATTATGCGTTCAGAGCGTGAGTGTCTCTTCTATAAATTCTTACTCTATGCCCTGGTCTCGATAGCGGTCACACAATGGCCAATTCACGACCACCACCATTTCATTCCATTTCAATTTGATGGGGAAGTATTGCGTGTTTTGTTTGAGTGGATTGGTGATTTTAGTATTTTTGATTACCTACGGTTTCCTGTTTTATGAATAATTTATTTAATAGTTATTGAGTGGACATTTCTATATTCGATGTTAGATAGTGCTAAAAAGTGATACCTTTTTGCTTAATGACTTCCGTATTTCACGGTTAGTCTGAATGGGGACGGCCCCGACTTCGGTCGTGGGTTTGAACCCAATTAAGGCATGAAATAATTTTAAAAATGTAATGTTGTTGTAAAAAAATTCATCACCACTGCTCTCAAAACAGTAAAGGAAAACATCGTGAGGAAACCGGCGTGACGTAAAAACAGAAATTCGAAGACATGTGACATCTACCCGCCCGCACTGCGCCTGCGTGGTAGATTACAGCCCTTTGTCCCAGCAGTGGAACAATATAGGCTTATTATGCTTATGCTTGATAATCACTAAAAATATATTTAACATCACGCCTGCATCTATTCTCCGAATGACAGAGGCGTGACTATAGTACACCCACATTTAACTAGTCATATTTAAGTCCCATGTAATAGTGGGCGAGCCTATTGCCATCAATAGGTCACAAGCCAAAATCCAGGGTGCTGTATGGAAAACCTAATAACATTTTGACCGAACTTAAAATCAAACCCAGGACCTTACGCTCAACAGTTGCGATTGAAACCACTAGACCACGAGGCAATCATTATAATATGTATATAAAAACATTGATAGATTTCATTCATCGTCCGATTTGCCGAAAATCCTAAATTATTATTGGACCAAATTCGACATAACAGTCAGTAAACAACATATTCAGACCACGTCACAAACGTACACGCTTGAAATTATCCCGGAAAACCCCCGATCAGATTCATCCCCACTCATGCGAGTCCACAAACCGAAAAAAATCTTTCTCAACCCACTTGAAACCACTCGTGCGCAAATCTTGACACATCAATACTGTCATACGCACGCCGCCATTTTGTCAAAGCTGCCATATTAGAATTCGAGATGCGTGCACTACGAATCGTAAAATACGAGTTATTTGCGTACCGGAATGTAAACCACTAAAATGTTTCGCTTATTTCGGTTTACGCGCCTACAGGCTATCTTTTTACCGTAAATATTTTATGGAAATACGTCAAGGATCGTCGTATTGCTGCCTCAGGTTTAACGGTATCAATTATGTGTAAAGGTTAAGATGGCATTAGTGTTGCTCGCTTTAGTCAGTCTGCAATTATGGATGACACATTATGCTAAAAACTGGTTTATTCTATAAAAATCTCACCGTGAAAACAGGTGAACTGGGCTTGAAGTGACCTGACATTTCACCTGATAAGGACTGACAGTATTGACTACCGTCCTCTGTTCCTCTCGCTTTCAATCTTTGTGAGTTGTTTCGTGAAAAGCGATGGAAGTGTGTAACTGAGCTGAAGCTGAGGTAGCGCGCGCTATTTGATTTGACCAATGAGCGCGCGCGGTGCTAGAGTTGGCGTCAGAAACGACCTTGACGAGGCCCCGACCCTTTAATGTTGCTTAATCATATGCGAATACTGGAAGGCTCACTTCTTTTTTTATGCACAGCGGTTAAGCTCTTGGCCTGCATCTCATCTGATGGTAAGTGATGATCAGGCGAAAGGTGGAAGCAAGCTTCACCCGGAATCCACGACCACAGAGGAACTGGTTATCTTACCTCTAACTGCCGAAACACAACAATGCTGTAAACATTGTTGATATAGCGACAGACTTAGATAAGATGGTGGTAGCTAGCCAGACGGACTTAAAACTCTCTTTCAAGCTCACTTCGCCTAAGTTTTCACGGTGAGATTTTTACAGAATACCAATACAACTATATAAGTTCATCTGTCGCTGACGCACAGTCTTAATTTCATTGCCAGTCGAAATAAATGCATTTGAGGTACTACAGTAACCTATACTAATATTATAAAGAGGAAAGATTTTTTTTGTTTGTTTGTACCGAATAGGCTCCGAAACTACTGGACAGATTTGAAAAATTCTTTTACCATTAAAAAGCTTAGTTTTCATGGAGTAATATAGGCTACTTTTTATTCCGGGAAAATCAACGGGTCCCGCGGGAAAGACCACGGGAGCGAAGCCACGGGCAAAGTGCTAGTTAATAAATAATATGATATCATTAGCTGCGCCCCACGGTTTCACCCTATGTCCTAACCCAGGTCAAGATATTTATTTTCATCCTAACCTGTTCAGCCGTTTTAGCATGAAAGCGTTACAAACAAACTCACTTTTGCATTTATAATATTATCACACTAACACTAAAATACACTCGAGAGCAATGAATCCGGGTCACTTAAAGAATGTTAAAAATCTCGGAAACTAAAAATGATAGGTTAATGCAATAAATTGTATTTAATAGACAATGTAATACTCCTTAAATGAAAGTAAAAAAAATATGAGTCACCATACATTTTATTAACACAAAATTACATAAAGAAAAAAACTGCTGATCTCTCCTTAAAACAAAAATAGGAAACATGAAATTTTTGAACTTTATTACGATTTTCTTGAATTTTAATACTTCGTATTGCCTCCTCGTGCTTCCATTACTGCGTTTACGCGGTTTGGCATGCTATACACCAAGTTCCTTATACGATTTTGGGGAATATTCTCCCATTCCTCTGTGAGAGCAATTTTGAGCTCACGAAGCGTGATTGGGGGAGGGTTTCGTTGTTTTACGCATCTGCCTAGCTCGTCCCAAGCATGCTCGATCGGGTTGATATCCGGGCTGCGCGCTGGCCACTCCATACGAGTAATGTTCATCTCTTGAAGGTAGTCATTCACAATCCTACCTGTATGAGGTCGGGCATTGTCATGCATAAATATAGCATGCTCACCTAAATTGACCATAAATGGACCAACGTGATCATTGAGGATTTCTTCCACATATCTTTCACTAGTTAAAGAGCCGTTTTCTATGATCACCAGCTCTGTGCGACTTTCAGAAGAAATTCCGGCCCACACAAGTACAGACCCACCACCGTAGGCTACTTTTTCTTCGATGCATGCTTGCTTGAATCTTTCCCCTGGTCTTCGATACACTCTGTGTCTTCCATCGTGCTTGTAGAGCATAAATTTTGATTCGTCGGAGAGCATAACTTTTGACCAATCTTCAATACTCCAATTTACGTGGCTCTGGGCATATCTTAGTCTTGAAATACGATGCCCACGCTCCAGTTTAGGGCCGTTTGCAGGTCTAAGGGGTTTTAAGTTAGATTCAGCAAGCCGATGTCTTACTGTCCATGCACTTGGGTTACTTCCTCCGAGGCGTCGAAACTGATTTGTGAGTTCAGTTCCTGTAAGAAAGCGATTTCGAAGCATGGTGTTCACCAAGTATCGGTCTTCTCGTGCTGTGGTACACCTGGTTCTGCCCGTTCCTGGTCTGCGTAGGTTAGAACCAGTTTCTTCGTAACGTCGGAGAACTCTTTGTACTGTTGACAGCGACACACCGACAGTCCTGGCTGTATCGCGCTGACTCCGGCCAGTTTCCAGTATTGTAAGTATTCAGATGAATAGAATAGAAGACATAATTTCAGCTTGAATAATGAATATAGAGCACTATCAACATGGTTTATGTACCCACATAAATGACAGATTACAAACAAAAGCAAAAAGAAATGCTGTAATTTCGTAGTTCCATCTTCGAAAGTGGCCCTTTTTCAAATTTGATTTTTTTATGATATAACTTTACAATAACTAAGAAGTTTTAATACCTTCATTTAAGGAGTATTACATTGTCTATTAAATACAATTTATTGCATTAACCTAGCATTTTTAGTTTCCGAGATTTTTAGGATTCTTTAAGTGACCCGGATTCATTGCTCTCG
The DNA here is from genome assembly GCA_963853775.1 of Xanthia togata. Classification (NCBI taxonomy): domain Eukaryota; kingdom Metazoa; phylum Arthropoda; class Insecta; order Lepidoptera; family Noctuidae; genus Xanthia; species Xanthia togata. The sequence goes on from OY970811.1 coordinate 9,114,543, forward strand.
AGTGTATAAAGGCGAAAGTTTGTGAGTGTGTATGTTTGTCTCTTCTTCACGCTAAAACTACTGAACGGATTTGGATAAAATTTGGCACACAGATAGTTTATAACCTGGGGCGCAGCTAGTAGTAAGTATTATAAATTACTAGCTGCACTCCGCGGTTTCACCCGCATAAGTTTCGATCCCGAAGGAATATCGGGATAAAAAGTAGCTTATGTGTTATTCCAGGTTATAAACTATTTGTGAGCTAAATTTTATCCAAATCCGTTCTGTAGTTTTAGCGTGAAGAAGAGACAAACATACACACTCACAAACTTTCGCATTTATAATATTAGTAGGATTACCTTATTTTACCTATCGACGTTGTGAACCATACTTTTTGCGATGTTGTCTGCCTACCTGCTAATCTTTTCATCAGTCCCTGTCGAAACGAAACTGGGAGGATTATGCAGTATACTAACAGGTCAGGTGCGCAGTACTCGCAACCAGCGTGTGTGTACGACCCGAGCGTGTTTGAACGCAAACGAGGTTAAAGGAGTATATAAGGATAGTAACAGGTGGCGTTCTGTGGTATCTGCCTACCCCCATGGGAAGAGAGAGCTTATGTATTTAGATATGTATACAGTATACACTTTTTCCTAACTAGTAGATAAAAACGTCATATTAAATGAATTGCCTTTTGTGTAAAAACGCCACGGTCAAACACACTATGAATAAAATATGAACGGGACTGTTGCCATGACAACTGTTTATAACAATGGTGGGGGAAGGGGGGGACATGTACTACGTTTTACGAGGTAGGAGTGTAAGAAAAGGCTTCTTTGTACGTGTGGGTGTGTATTGTGTGGCTAATTGTACATATGCCTAATGGTGTTTTTTGTCAGGTATATAATGATTTGGCTAATTTCTAAGTCACAGTTGGATAACTTTCATCAAAACGGAAGACATCAAGCTTTTGACATAGTTTGGGTATGGTCTTCGCTATCATCATCTGTCCACCACCAGTATTTTACATGGAGCGACCTATTTTATCTGACTTCCACAACCCGTTACTGGGTAATAATACTGTGTGAAGTGCCACCATTAGGAATAGTTAGGTTCCTAATGGTGGCACTTCACATCGCTATTCGTGTTAGCGTATTCGTCTTGTTTGCCCAAATACGACGATGTGAAGTTACTCTATTCGTCTACATATGCCTATTTATCATGAATAAGGCGAATACGCAAATACCCGAACACTCGTATCCATCGGTCGTCGGTTTTTGGTCACACATCAAAGGATTTCGAATACACCGAATAAGTTCGTTTACCGTCCACACATGGCTTGCTCAGTAGAAAGAAGGAAAGAAAAATGCGTTAATTGGCATTACAAAAAATACACCTAAACCAATGATATTAGAAGTCAAAAAGACGAACCTACCTAACATTCTATCTTCAAAAACGGCACTATGTCACACTATTATATGACACGTGGAAGTAGGAGGGCATGTCGTAATTATCGGGAGCGAAAAAGAGACAAAACGAAGAAAATGTGGCTAGTTAGCCAACTTTTAACGTGCCACTTGCGGAACGTTTATAACTTATCTACCTCTTTTTACATACATTAAACCTTTAAAAACAGAAAACAAATTATTATAATGCCAAAAGGGCCTCAGATCAGCATAATGCCAGATGACAACGCAAAGTGACGCTGATTTTCAGCTGCAACCCACGAGTGCCATATGCTAGAATAATAAACATAGGAAAGTGTCCGTCCGTTAGAATAAATTTATTAAAGGTAATGTAAAATAAAATAAACTCATACAAAATCAAATAAAATATTGTGACATACATGTGTGTGTGCGGTAATCGAAGAAGTTCATATCTATACACCGCACCGTAAGGACTATTTCTGCTTGCAGCGCTCAGTCGCTATAGGACCAGGGCCTCAAGTCTGCTATTACAATAGTGTCAGAATGGTCTATCATTGATTTCATAATTGTTGATTTTGACAATTTTGGTAGTCTGCTAACATATTGGCGTCATAATGGCTTTCTAATGGTCAGCCACTGACACTTCATTGAAAGAAATGGCATCTATATTGGTAATCTCGTACATATTGAAAAACGAACTTAGGCGGTCATCTGCAAACATTTTGACAGTTAATTTATTCAGTGACCTACCATGAGAACGTCATTGAGCAGTCATTTCTTTTAATTCGTTACGAGTATCGTGTTTGTCGAATACAATGATCAACCAATGATCGACCATTATGAATTTAGCAGACTACGAACTTTTAGCAAAATTACAATGGGATCGTGTTGGAATGACGAATTTATAAAAATAGCAGACTTAGGCCCAGGGGCGGTTACAGCTGTGGTCATCGTGTTCACGGGATTTTGTTTTCAAACTGCTTAGATATGATGTTCTTCGATGGTACCTACGTATAACATGTATTGGTAATTATGTAATGCAGAGAAAATAATAATTCTCTGCTGCCGTCAACATCATCCATCTTTGCGTTTAGATTAGCAAAAAAGATAGTCAAAATATTTATGAATGTTCGGCATATTCGCTATTCGTGACGATGTGTGGATGGTATGTTCGAGTATTCGAACTTCTACACTATATAATCGAATAAAACACAGCGATGTGAAGTGCCACCATAAAGAGTCATAAAAACCCTGTAAGAAATCGACATTCGTTCGGTGCTCGGCGAGGCAACATGCCATGATTGGGTTCGAGACAAGCCAATCGTCATCCTGAGGATGCCTCGTAGAGAGGTGAAACACGTGTCAATTTCTTACAGGGTTTTTTATTACTCTTTAGGATACATACGTTTATTGTATTTTATACCCGATAAAAACGGTAGTTTTCCCTGTACAATATTTATATTATATTGCTTCAAAAATGTTATAGAAATATCTGTGGCCTGTGTAAAAGTAAACCACACTGTGATCATTAAAAGCTTGTACTACTGTGGTAGTACCTACACTTTATCCAGTTTTCAATATACCAAACTACACTAGATTTTTTTCCCCGATATCAATATAAAAATGCACGCAGTGCAGTATAGCATAAATTTTGAAATGGAGGTCTAAAAAATATTCTTTTACAATGATAAAAAAAATGACGCGCTAAATTTATTCGCCTATTTTTATATAGAGAAGTCAAACATAGCTGGCGAAATGTGGGTTTACTATAGTTTCACCTCTGCAATACCCTTCGAGGATTACAGGCGTGATGTTATGTGTGTGTATATGTAGAGGGATGTTTATTACGGTCAAAATTGTGTATTAACGTAACCTCCAAGTGTCATATAGTTACATTAAAAAAACAACGGGTTAGTTACTGACAATAGACTAATTGTCTATACTACTACTAACTAAATAATATAATAATTATAATAGGTATTATAAAGAGATAAAAGTTTGTTTGTGATGTAGATGTGGCCTTCTTTGTATTTAAATAAATTTATTTCTCATCATTAATCCCCTCCCCACTCAACCGACTTCTACTCCTACTCCTTCAGTGTGCACGCCATTCGGTTGTGGAACTCACTTCCGCCCGACATTAGGGACTGCCAAACTGTTGCAGTTTTTAAAAGAAGAGTGAAGGAACACTATCTTTCCACTTCGTCATAGTTGCATATTATGTATTTATTATTATATTATTATTATAATTTTATTATTATTTATATATTTTAGTGATATTTATCTTAGAAGTATGTATGTAAGTATATTCTCATATTGTATGTTTATTTTTAAATTAGTGAATAGTTAAATGTTTTTATTTTATGTACGAGTATTTTATTTTCTCTTCTACTGTTACACACAACACATCACACACACATCATCTTCACATACACACATCACACCACAACATCACATCTCTTTTTATCCACTTTCCTATCGCAGGTATGCTGGAAGAGATTTCTTTAGAAATAAGCATCACCTTTGTACGTATGTTTCTGTTCCTTTTTTTCTTGTCTGTTTATATGTGTGTACATAAATGGCTAAATAAATAAAGTTATTGAACATAAAATGAGTATGATTTTTACTTAAAAGATAAGTAGGTACGTAATAGTTGTTGTAATCTCCGGAATTACCAGTCGGAATCGTAAAAATAATTTTTGCATTGGATAGCCCAATTCTTGGGGAAGGTTAGGTTATAGGCTCACGTACAAAGTCGTGGCCAGAAGCTAGTAAAACATAAAGTACGAGTGTCCTTAGATTTTTGATGCATCATTATTTCATTTGCAATAATTTAAAAGCGAAGTAACGCTTTGACAAAAGTCTGCTCACAGCTGTCCAAAAATATCACCCCTATCTCTACGAGTATCATCCTCAAACAACTTAAAAAAGGCAAATAAAAATAAGCATTATTCACTTAAAACCCGTATTCAAAACAAAAACAAATAAATATATCTCGTTGAGAATAATCAGACAAAACTAGAGGCGAACTATCTTTAGACTGTACCGAGCATTTAAAGATTAAATTGTGAACGTAATTCGTTCCCCGAGAGCAGAGACACAAAAAAAATGGGTACAGAAGATCAGCTCTATTCAACGAGCGCCAACGCACGCACACATAGACACGTTTCACTTATGTTCCAAAAGTCCACTTTTAGAACATAAGTGAACGAAAAAGATGTAAACCATCATTCAATCAGCCTGGCCTTTTCCCAACTATGTTGGCTCAGCTTCCAGTCTAACTGGATGCAGCTGAATACCAGTATTTTACATGATGCGACTGCCTATGTAACCTCGACAACCCAATAACTGGGTAATTCGATACCCCTTGGTAAGACTGGTTTTCAGACTTTCGGGCTTCTGATGACCGGTAATGACTGTCAAAGATCCAAGGCGCGGAGGAGTCTCGGTATGTAAAGATGGTCATCCATCCACGGACCAACCCTGACATCCTCAAGGATCGACCCGTGCGGCTGTTATTACTTACCCACGAGCTCCTCTTTCTCCTTGTCGAGTTTGAGTGTAAACAATCCCTGTTCATGTGAAATTCTTTCGCAATCACTCACTAAAGGGAATCTATAGTAACACATTCATCTCATCTGTATTTAGAAGTTTCAACTTTATATCTCAACACTTTTTTTACAATATTATTGTTTGAAAAACAATATAAAATTGTAATTGAAAAGTTATGAAATTAGGTAATCTTAATTGTCAAAATAAAAATATTTAAGTAAATGGTAATTTATTTAAAATTAGAATGTCGGGTTCAAGTATTGAAATAATCAAATCGAAGGACTCAGTTGTAAGTGACACTACAAATTGACATCCACAGGTACGTTTTTGATCTATTTGTTTACATTTCCATCAGATACTTTTGGAACAGACTATAGGTACAGCAAGTGTAAGCGCACTTACTGTACGGTACTGGCTGGCATCGCCGTACATACGCGTCTGTGTGCATCCGTCAGTTTTCACTCATTGTAAGGGCCTTCTGTACCTATCTATTCTGTGGTGGAGATAAAACGAAGCGATCACCAGTTTCCCGTAGAAAACTCATTTTTGTACTCCTTTGATCATTTCCAGCGGAAAAAAAGAGAAAGGAACACGTACACAAACAATGCAGGGAAAAAACAAAATTATTTTTTAAAGGAATCGTTTGAATGTGCGAATTGTTATCTGTACTGTTTGCTGCAAGATTATTCCTGTGAAATGTTGGAGTGTGGAATTTGCGGTGTCGCTGAATATAAATCCTGCTGGCTCTATAACTAAATTAAAGTAATTGCAAATGGTTTTCTTTCTCTTTTCTGGCAGCCTGACGTCCTGCGTCATTTTTTGTGTTTCGAAATTTGAGTATTTTTTAAATTAACTCAGTGCTGGTCGCGGCTTCGCACGCGTGGACCCTAATTCTTTTCTAAAATAAATACTCCTTATAAAATCAGCTATTAGCCAGTGAAAGTCCCGTCAAAATCGGTCTAGCTGTTTCGGAGATTAGCCGGAACAAACAAACAGACAGCCAGATTTATTTTTTCAAATCGTTGCTTTATTATAAGTACCGTATATACTTTCAAATGCATTTAGTAAAACACTGTTATTTTGACATTACAAACAGTAGTATTGTACAAATTGCTGCGGTGATATAGTGCATTTGAAGATTGGGCGTATTTTCAGAGCGTTAACTTAGTTGTTGTACGCTGCTTTCCTTCATTAAGTTAAAGGAAAACAAAGCACAGTAACTGAAAATAGTGCAATGAAAAAACTTTAATAATGATGCATCTCCCTTTCGCATGAAAACTAGCCGCACGCCGCGGTTTCACCCGCGTAAGTCTTGGTTCTGTAGGAATATCGGGATAAAAAGTAACCTATAACCTAACCCAGGTCATGGTCTATTCATGTGCCAAAATTCATTTAAATCCGTTCATCCGTTTTAGCGTGAAAGCGTAAGAAACATACAAACTCGCATTTTTAATATTCGTTCGGGTTATGTTATATTGTTTAGAAAAGTGGAATAATTACAGGTGAACAGCTTATTGCTAAAGCATTGTCGCCTGTTTAACCACCTGACCACCATCTATACGGACCACCATCCGGACACCGTAGATAATCCCTTTCCACATCCCTATACTGCGAAGAGCGTATCTCTTAAAATTAAATTATCCTTAACATGTAACCTCCATCCAAGCATTCACACAAATAAATTATACAAATAAAATGATTTCACCAAAGCCGCCACAAACGCCATAGTGTAAAGTTTCGCTAAGCAGTAAGATTAAACTGTATAATTTGCAGACACGGTATTAAAGAGAATAAGTTCGCCGGTTTAATTGTTGAACTCCCGAGATGCTCCTAAACTTTGTACTTTTGGTCATAGAGTAAGAAAACCATGTAAGAAGTGAAACTGTAAGTTAACCTACATACAGTACTTGGCCGTAAATATGGCACATAAGTGCGAATTTCGCCCATGAAACTCAAACTCAAAGCATTTATTTCAAATAAACCAATTACAGGTACTTTTGAATTGTCAAAGGGTCGGTCAGTCAGAAAGATGAAGCTAGTTGCAAATTCCAAAGCGTAGTAGGTTTCTATGGAGAAGAACGGGCGAGAAACTCCACGGAAACCTCTTTTAAATCAGAATATTGTTACAAAATATTGGTTACATCATTCATGTTGAAATTTTACATGTGAGAACAATTTATAAAGACGTGCACGATAAAAGCGTCCGTAATAAAAATATAAAAACAAAAATAATTCAAATTAAAATAAGCCATGGCAGCGAAGAGATGACCAGTCCCAACTGACGGCGTCCGTTCACGAACATGACGCATGCATCAGCATCATTTAGCTCAACCATTTTGAAGGGAACTTAAACTTAATGATCCAACACACACGCCACCACCAGCGAGACAATTGAAACTCAACGCGATCAGCACATCTAAAGCTGGTTTTCCTCTCTGTTTGGCTGACCGTCGGCGCTGTGGCTCTTGTCTCAGCGCTAAGCGGTCGGCGTGATTCAAAAACGCTTCATAAGAATACTTATGACTGAGGAGGGGTACTTGTCGCTTTCGTTATAATCAACTAAACTTTAACTAGGTACGTACGGGCGTACTGTGGGTAGTGTTGGATATTGCGCAATAGAAAAACTGTTTACAGTTCAGATCAAATTATAATTTACTATCAAAATAATCACACTAACATTTCACACACTGTAGGTACACGACACAACTATTCGGAATGCGCGACCGTTTCTAAACGTCTTTTCTGCTTGACCGCCAAACATGAACCCTGCTCAGCTCCAGCCGTTCCGAGCGTTATGCTGTAGAGTCTGTCAAGAGCCGCTAGGCAGTGGCGTCCCAATTAGTCAACTCAGTAACTTATTTCCGACACATACATATTGACCTATCAGCGCCGACGGTCAGCGTGAGAGGTAAATCAGCCTAAACCGCCTTCAAGACCTGTCAGTGTCAATATTCCACAGATAACAATAAAACTGACAGCCCTTTTTTTTTTTTTGGGTGGGAAATCATCAAATGACTCCTCCCGCTCTGGGTGGAGCGGGAGGGCGTGTCAGACTCTTACTGACTAAAACCCACCCGTGTTCCTTCTGTTGCCTGTGCAATGCCAGGGGGCCACGATATCCCTTTCGGACTTTCCCGCAACCCCGGCAGGCAATGGTCTCATCGGACCCCTTCACTTGCTGACATCTCTTTGAGGTGCGCGTGGAACACAATGCGCCGTCGACCCGAGCTTGTTCCTTACCGGACGGCGAGCTACCCATTGCTCACCGTCCGCAAGCTCGCGCCTGCGGTAGCCGGGAATCGGTAATAGATTCCCGACGCCCAGGGCGTCTCCTCCTGCGGCGGCTAGGGGCGTGAGGGCGCGAAATCTGCCTCTCCCTCACGCACTCCACCTCCTCCTTTGCGAGCATTAATGCTTCGCAGAAGGAGGTGACGGCCTCCCATGCCCTCTCGCTCCGTACCATGGCCTGGACCAGGGCCAGACGCGAGAGATCCCCGCCACCGATCGCCTCCACGAGGACACGGCGGTGCTCTGCCCAAGCCGGGCATACCTCAACCGTATGCTCCACCGTGTCCTCCGGGCGATCCACGCAGTGATGACACCCGGGCGTTTCCTCCCGCCTTATCCGAAACAGGTACCTCCCGAAACAGCCGTGTCCGGTGAGGACCTGCGTCAGGCGGAAGGTGAGGACGCCGTGGCGCCTCTCCAGCCACTCCTCAAAGAAACTGACAGCCCTTAAACGGGGTTCATGTGCTGCTCGCGATCAGTTTTATAGATGTTATTCACCCTAAGAATAGGTTCGGCTTTTTAGTCATCTGTTTCATCGCCGGTAAGCAGCGAGCTGCGAGCAATTTTTCTCTGGTATGCGTATGTAGGAAGAAGTTCATATCTACTTATATATACCAGTGGTGCGATTCTGTAGCGCACACGATTCGAAAGCGAACTCATTTGTTTTTAACCCCCGACGCAAAAATCATGGAACTCGCGTTATCGTCACCGATCGCTTTCCATGAGCTATATGTCTACTGTGTATATATGTGTACTTTTTGGTGAACAAAAACCGTGAAACTCGCGTCATCGTCACCGCACGTTTTCACTTCTATCGGCAGTCCCCAAAGACTGTTCCGCATGTTTTTTCATGTTTTTTTTTCCTTAAGTTTGACCGCTATGTGTGTCTGTCTGTGGCACCGTAGCTCTTAAACGGGTGAACCGATTTGAATGCGGTTTTTTATTTGAAAGCAGGTTTTCTAGCGATGATTCTTAGACATGTTTTATCGAAATCGGTTCAGCCGTTTGAAGATTATCAGCTCGCTTCTAGTTGATGATGATTGTTGGTCTGATCGATTTGAAATTTGGAATTCTGTTACTTTAATTATATTAGATAAACATAGTAACACTGAACTGATGCTGCAGCATCAGTTCAGGGTTACTATGTTTATCACCTGGAATTTGCAGGATACTCAACTCCTTTACCAACTTACATCACAGGTATCGTGTTTGGGCTCATTGGAATGGTCTCAATGAATACATTTTAGATAAATGATGAACAGGGTCTGGTGATGGAGTAGGAAAGTGAAATAAGGAAATGTTTGTGTCGGGGTTTTTATTAAATTTGAATATAATTTTACCAATTGCGTAATACACGATCAATCGGAATCTGAAAACGTTTTGAAACAAATTGCTAATCAATTGCTTCATAAGTTCGAAAACATAGTCTGCTCAACAACGTAAATAACGCAATGTAGGTATGTACATCGTAAGGACTATTTCTGCTTGCAGCGCTCGGCCGCTATAGAACCGGGGTGGTAACAGATGTGGTCATCGTGTTCACGGGGTTTTGTTTTCAAACTGCTTAGATATGAAGTTCTTCGATAGTACCTACTTAAATCAAGTGTGAGTCTCTCAGCAAGTGTTCTACCCGCCAAGCCAGGGTCCCTGAGCAAGTTCTCTCTTTGATAGCTCTGGTCGCTGCGATAAAAGAGTACTCGCCAGTGGTCTGAACAGTCAGCGATCAACTATTAACAATAGGGATGATGCCTGGGGTCAAAAAAAAAGAAATTCTAATTAGTCCGTCAGTCAGATAATAAAAATATATTAGACACGTATTTTTTGCTTTATCATATTAATAAAAAAATACTTAGATAAAACGCATTAAAGTTAGAGAGTGGGGGTTGATATGTCGCAAGTAAGTATAAAATCTACATACTCGTGATGTCATGGCACATTTTAACTCAATGTACGAGTATCACCGTAATCTTTTGATAACGTAAAAAAAGAAAAAATACGTGTACGTTATTTTTTCATAATCTACATGACGGACAAAAAACATTTTTTTAGTCATCATCCCTATTATGCATCTCTTTTACCTACGGGACCTTTCTTTTGTACGTTTCTTGACTGACATAATTCATAGCTAGTCGCTTCCTCGTCAGATATAAATACTGTATCTATGTACCAAATTATTATGAATGCTCTCATTTGGGACAAAAAACTTTTTATTTTACTTTATTATGAAGCGTAAAATGTCGACAGCGAGGGCGATAAGCGAAGATACTGACAACCCTAATTGCTCATTCACAGGAGCGGCACGTCAATGGCTGTGGTAACTTCAGCCGGCGACGCGCGTCAACGGCCGCCGCCAACATGCGTCAACGACTGCCGCCAACATGCGTCAACGACTGCCGCCGACGTGTTGACGGCACGGCGGCGGCGGGGGCGACTGCAGTTGCCGCCGTGGACCGTAATTATTTCTGAAATGACTAAAATAGCTACCAGTAGTAGAGTGTATCACTTCTATAGTTTTTTACTCTATGACAGGGCTCTGGGTGTTGTAAAACTGAAACACGGCGGCTTTCTTAAAGTTTGTATGATCTTCGCTATGTACTGTTGCATTGTTATGTAATTAGGTTTTAATTTTAGCTTGGTGGGATATTATTTATGGATTAGAAGGGATTTTGAGTGTGATGAATATGGGCCTCAGAGATTTAACGATTTAGTGTGTGAATGGTATTTGAACCTATGTCTGAGCTTTGAAGCCGTTTCAAGGCTTCAGAACAACAAGTACCTAAAGTAATTGGTACCTGTTATGTCCATTATATTTGTGCTGGAGCGAGAAACCGAATGACGGATATCAAGAAAGGGAAGTTACGTTTGATTTCCTCATCAAAAAAGACAATAAAAATACGCCAGTCAATCAACGAGCCTGATAACAGATTAAACAAAATTGATCCCTTAGTCCTCATACACACGAGCGACGCGCGTCAACGGCAGAGGCAAGGTATGGAGGCAGGTATGTATGAGCACTTATTGGGTAAAATAAATGAAATCAAATATTCACCAAGATAAGAGTTAACTACGCAATCTAAATAACAAAAATGCTAACTTCTAATTAGGAATACTGCATTGTAAATGCTAGCTATCTTCTACTTAATAAAATCTTAAGAGTCCATAAACCTCAGCTTAAATTCACTCCTTATCTCGCTCGCGGACTGAGTGCGAGCGGGACTGAGCGGCGGGGAGAAGGCTCCAAGGCGCCAATAGTTTAAGTAATTTCTTTTTATGACAAATTAATGGTATATAAAAAAAACTGCTTAGTATCTGCTTTATAGTTAGTTCAGATATTATGCAAGGTTTTATGATCTAATTTGCAGTATTTTTTAAATACCAGCGGTTTATGGAATTAGATTTTATTTACACACACGTATTTACATGATTTAAAATTTAACAGACTTAAAATAATAATAACAATAAATACAAGTGTATAAAAAGGGGGAAGGGGGGGATCATCATAGGGCATCAAAAAATTTCGTCCGCATCGCTGTCAACAGGAAAAGTCCCCAAAAGGCTGGCAGCATTGCCACATCGCCACAAACAATAATACTCATTTTTGTAGCGTATAACCCTACAAATATGAGTTTTTTTTAGTATCTACAAAAATAATATTTAAAAGGTTTATAATGACGGATTTGCAAAATTCTTTTTTTGTTAGAAAGAGTATGGGCCTCGAGTTAGTCCATTGTCACCAAGTTAAAATCTGATGAAGGGATCCCATGGAAATCGAGGGATAAATAATATAATATGGAAATAGTATACAATGTGGATCTGGACTTACGACATTAAATTAAAACGAGCACAGTACTAGTCCATAGAAACATTTTAAAATCATCAACTGCATAAATAGTAAACACGCTTTATCTACGAAAAGTCACTAACCTGTTGCGCGGCCCGATGCGGGTCGCGGCGGGGGGCGGCGCCTGCGCTGCGGTGCGGGGCGTAGGTGGACGTGGGTAGGTAGTTTAGTCGGAGAACAACAAATTAGCGGCATAAACTCACTAAGTTGCGCGTTGTTAATTAAAAGATCACTGATTGAATAATTAATCACATAATATCACATCTCAATCCGAATTTACATCAATAGTCAAATTTATAAAATTTCAAGGTTTCCACCGTTGTTCATTATGCACAAGCGACATCGATACCTAATTAACTAACTAATATTAAACTAACACTGAACAATAAGTCACACTAAATCGTCTTTAATCACAAATAACAACTAAATTTTTTCACAAAATCACAACATTGCGCGCGCGGCTAGTCTCGTGATAAAAAGTAGCCGTGTGCGCTCCTCAAAGGGTGCCGCTATGCACTGACTGACATAGTGACCGAGTCCCGAGACTTTTTGCCGAAAAAATTCCGCTCACACACACACTCGCAATTGTCTATGCAGTGCACCACTAATGCATAATTTGCGTAAGTAATATTTCTTTTTCTTTCTAATTGTAGTATTATTTTGTGGGACTGGGCGGGGCGCGTCAGAGTGGAATCGTATGACACCTTTCTCTGTCTCTCAAGCATATTGAGACGTAGAGGATAGAATCGTACGTTTTGCACAGGTTCTTGACCTTACAATGTTTACCTATTATTACGGACTCAGATCTACATCATGTTGAAAAATAAGAAAATGAAAAATAATTTCCTGTGGCTAAAGTATTCATTGGGGGTGCGCCAAAGTTCACCTAAATTTTCAACTCCGATAATTGGAAATCCGAAAATGTTCTTCCTAACATTTTTCATCCTAACAATCACAATTCCTAACTACTCTGTCTCTAATGTTCATAATTCCGAAGCATTCAACTTCATAATGTCAGTAGCAATAAACATCTATTATACTTTTATTTGTTTTCCTATATTTTCTCAACATAACCATCTTTTACACTATTATTCAAAGTCATATCTTTTTGTTTAGATTTCTTTTTATTCATAATAATCAGTATTATATACACTAATTTTGCGTAACTTTGTTGTCACATAACATACAATAAGAATAATAGTACCATGGTACAAGTAGCTATATACATGTTTTCATAATACACTTTTCAATTAAATTAGTTTAATATTAGCGGCTATAGCTTTCAAATAATCACTTTTATTGGTGTATTTTTGGAAGCCAGAGTCACGCTCCAGTCATTCAGTCAAGTTCCAGAAACGAATCGGTCTTATTCATAATTATTGGTTTAGGTTAGGTTAGAACTGTGACCACAACGCACGAGCTGAGCGAGCAAAGCGAGCGTGCCGCGGCAGCGGCCGGCGAAGTGCCAGAACCGAATCAGTCCTATAGTTATTGGTTTAGGTACGGTTAAAACTGCGTTATGATAAAAAACATTAGGAGTTTAAATATATTTACATTAATGATATTATTAATTACAATTTTCGGAAACATGAGTGTTATGAACATCGCCGGTAGCACTACAAATAGTATGAATGAAAACTTTAGGATGAAAATTTTTAGGAAGAGTGATCATTCGGATTACAAATCGTTAGGAAGAACAATTTCGGGTAAAGAACTTTAGTTGAGCCAATATGGACCCATTCATTGGATTTGATTGATTTTTTGTATACGGGTAAAGAACATGACATTCTTTATGTGGTTTTAAGGAATGTCAATCGTCCTGCTCCACATTGTATACTACTACACAGCTTCTACAACTACTACATAGCTAAACTAAACTACCATTGAATGTTTCCGAATTTGAAACCATAAAATTCAAAATGTCTTCATTATCTACCTACACACCAGTACCTACCTACCTAATACTTTATAATCTTCTGAATAAACAAAGAAGAATTATGCAAATACTTATACTTATAATACAGTAAGTAATCAAAAATTAATAGCTGCTGCCAAAACGTAAATTCTCAACTTCAGTTGTTATGTCCGTTTTACGGTCCCACCTGTTTTCATAAACAAGCCTCGTCTAGTTTAAGGATAGCGCGAGTACATTTATTCAAGGTAAAAAGGTATTACTACTAAGCCTATACTCCATAGGTTTAGGTAGTTAAATAAACCTAAACAAATCGTAAAAAGGGTTTTTATAGAATGACACTTTGTTGTGTAATTCGAAATTCAAAAGTCATTTATTCAAACTAGGCTGAGAATCAGCACTTTCCGAACGTCAAAATTACATAAGACAGTCCCCCAAAACGCCCACCCTTCACCACTTCCTAGTGCTTTTGCTGGGAAGCAGAAGTGGTGCAACAAACTCCCCAGGGCCTCAAGTCTGCTATTACAATAGTGTCAGAATGGTCTATATCACTGATTTCATAATTGTTGTTTTTGACATGTTTGGTAATCTACTAACATATTGGCGTCATTATGACTTTCCAATGGTCAGCCACTGACACTCCATTGATAGAAATGGCATCTATTGGTAATCTCGTACATAATGAAAAATGAATAACTGACTTAGGCGGTAATTTGCAAAAATTTTGACAGTTCCTATAATCAGTGACCTACCATGAGATCGTCATTGTGGAGTCATTTCTTTTAATTCGTTACGAGTATCGTGTTTGTGGAATACAATGATCAACCAATGATCGACCATTATGAATTTAGCAGATTACGAACTTTTAGCAAAATGACAATGGGATCGTGTTGGAATGACGATTTTATAAAATATCAGACTTGGGCCCCTGCAGCACAGCTGTCTGTTCAGTTAGAAAAAAAAAAGATTCTATACAATAGTATACAAGATAATTTACATTACGCAAAACACAATAATAGCCATATGACAGCTAGCACACGCCAATATACCAACCTAAAACATCGAGAACTATACTCAAGCAGAAATAAAAATAACTAAACGTAAACAACTAATTCTGGAGAAAGAACATTTAAACATTGTCTTGAGTTAATCACAGCGACAAACTATTCTTATCATTTATGTAGTCGTTGATAGAATAGTATGCCTTTGAACAAAGGTTGGACTTTACTTTAGTTTTAAACGCATTAAAAGGCAAATCTAGCAAAGAAGAGGGTAGCTTGTTATAAAAGGTTATACCAATCCCAACAAAATGAGTTATGAACCTTATGAAGCCGGTGAAAGGGAGCACGTAGTTTATCCTTACTTCTATGTAGTATTAACATTGTGAATATCACTGTTTTTAGTGTATAAGTGTATATTCTGCCTAATATATAAGATGTTGGCGAAGATCAATTGTGATGCCACTGTGAGAATACCGATATCTTTGAAAAAATCTCTGCAGAATACCGTAGGACATAACGCTATGAAAATAACTAAAATAGACTAACCGAGCTATATCAACGTCAGTGTAATGTCTTACTTTTCTGACGGCGTAGGCGGCCGAACTGAGCCTTCCCGCTAGGCTCGATATATGTTGGCACTACTGAAGTTTAGCATCTACTGGTATGCTCAGAAAAACTGCCGAGGTTACAGTTTCAAGCACCTCTTTATCTAAGACGATGCTGGGTCCTAGATTTCTAACATTTGGAAGGGCAAACTTTACACATTTCGTTTTCTTGGCATTGAGACCTAGGTTATTTGTCGTAAACCAATGCGTAACCATTGACAGTGCACTGTTTACATCGTCAAAATCTTGTCTACTTTAAAAATAAGAGAAGTATCATCTGCAAACAGTACAACTTCACAGATATCCTTTAAATAGAATGGTAAGTCATTGATATACACTAAGAACAAGAATGGACCCAGTATTGAGCCTTGAGTTACACCTAACTGAACTGTTAGCCCGGAAGATTTTACACCATCAACATCTACACATTGCGACCTATTATTTAAATACGAATTTAAAACGTTGAGAGCTTCGTTTAGCACACCGTAATGACGCAGTTTACGCAAAAGCGTGTCATGGTCCACGCAATCAAAGGCTTTGGAGAGATCACAGAAAACTCCAATAGCATTTTGAGAGTTCTCCCATGCGGTAAATATGTGTTTCAGCAGAGCAACACCCGCATCTGTAGTCGAACGACCCTTTGTAAAGCCATATTGTTCATTATGAAGGAAGCTATTTAAATTAAAATGTCTTAGCAACTGCTTGAGTATTAACTTTTCAAATATTTTGCTGAATGCTGGTAAAATAGAAATAGGCCTGAAATTGTCAACGTCATTTTCATTACCTGATTTAAATAATGGTATGACTTTACTACTCTTCATGAGGTCAGGAAAAGTTCCTAAATCAACACATTTATTCAAAGTAACAGCTAGATAGGGGGCTACGATGTCTATTATATTACTTAAAAGTTTAATGGAGATTACGATTTATTATATTATTACGATAAAACCAAATTAAATTAATTTTTAGAGTTATACAATAGTTTCCTCTTTAATTAATGTATGTTAAACTTTATCATTTATTCTTAAACTACTCTTCGTAGATGTAACTGCTTGAGCTCAATTTTTTTGTTAGATTAATAATAATAGTATAATATTTTGAAATCTGTCTATTGTAAAGAGCCCAAACTCTAAACGTCAACGAACTGTAACATTGCTGAATTGAAGAGTACTACCGAAGAACTTCATATCTAAGCAGTTTGAGAATAAAATCCCGTGAACACGATGACCACATCTGGGGGTCTACTCCCAAGGGGTATCCGTAGTTTCGGCCGGTGTTACGGCCGATTCGTTATCCGGCCGTAAGCGCCCGGAGAACGAAGCGCCCGTAACTTCGGCCGAAACTAGGAATTTCGCCTAGGGAGTAGACCCCCTGTTGCCTGTACTAGCGGCCGAGCGGAGGGAGAGGGGAGGGTCTGGATTTATGCTTTCGCGGTTGCACAACGACATGCTTCGCTTTGCTTTGCTTGGTAGTATAGATGCAGGCCTACCCTGCCACCTCCTTCAGAGGTGGTAGAGGGGCGGGGTCTTGAGGGAGAGCGCAGCAGTCGTGTAGATCCTCAAGGCAAGTCTGGCGGATGCACCTTCCCGTGGTTGCCACCCCGTTATTGGTCTAATTCCTTAAGAAATAGACGTAACTAAAACCACCAGGCGTCATCGCATCCCTTTCTTTTCTTTCCCGTCCTACCCCAAATCCCGTAAACCCATCCCACATTATCCTATCCATATTCCAACTTCTCCTAATTCCGCCCTTCCATTTCCACTCCTAACCGCGACCCGCTGTGACTGGGTGGTGGCGGGCTCGGCCGTCACTAAATTGAGCTGATGACGAGTAGGAGAGAACAGTCGCCTGCGCTAGGACCTGCGCAGTTGAGCGCCGTGAGCGGGGATGAAGGAGTCCTGGTGGGTTGAGCCGAGCCGCTCTGGCTGTAATGTGTCCGTAAGGCAACACGCCCCCTTTGGTCCCGATTTCAAGCGAAACGGTGGCCTTACCCAATAGCCAGGGGTAGGGAAAAAAAAATAAAATAAAAAAAAATAAAAAAAATATTGGAATAATAATAAGTTACAAAAGTGTACAAATGGTTCAGTAGTATACATATTAATCTAGGCCTATAATAGTATTATAATAATCTGGATAAAAACTATGGTATGACAAATGTATAAGATTACAGTTGCATATAAAAATAGAATAGTGTAGTGCGTTGCCCGATTTAGGTTTATTTAAACCTGTGTTTCAGGCCATCTCTACGACGACGGTAGTTTCGAAATAGAACCTTGAATTAAATTAACATAATATATTTTAAATATCTAAGCAGAAACAATATTTTGCGAAACCTTATTAACTAGGCATAAAGGATATATTTATATCTAAAACTAAAATTATTATAAATATTAGGTTAGGTAATTACAGTCTAGTCAGCTACTCTATGTCAGCACCTCTAGTAGTTTTTCCGTGTCTGCGTAATTTAGTTTTGCTAAATAATCGACTAACATTATACTACACCTATTATAACTTACATTATATATCTTGAGCAATTTGTTCAATTTATTTATTAAGAAAGGTCCTAGAAATAAATAAAATCTTTTAATGAATGCATGTTTAGTCGGAGGATTTGTGCAAACCAGATCCTTTCTTCTCTTGTCTGCAGGTACTGGTTTAAAATCTAGTTCAGTGTGTTGCAGTAAAACTATACTTAAAACAAATAGTTGTCGAACTGTTAGCACCTTGCATGCCATATAAAGCTGGTGTGTAGGAAATCTGAATGGGCGACAGGTGGCAACTTTAAGAATTGCTCTTTGTGCACGTTCTAGGGATAGTAAACTTGATGGCCACAGTGTCCCGTCAGAGGGCCACAGGCGAGGTGCGTGAGGTCCGCTGAGGTCGTCCTCGGACGGCCGAAGCGGTAGGTAAGGGTCATGCTGACGGTGTAAGTGAGGGTTGATCAGTTCGTTGGGGGTGGGCCTTTCGACCCCCTACGCCAGCCCGATCAAGCACCCGATGTCGCACTGTAAACCAGCCTTGCGCCCCTATTTCTCTCTGGTAGTCCTAACGATCTTAATAGTAAGACGTTCCCAGGTGCGGGCTCCATGGAGGGTGGGAGCCAGAGAGATGAATTAAATTTTCAAACTATAACATGGATATTTTAAGGCCTGTTAAAGATTCAGCATGTAGAGAGGAGGCGAAAGCCAATGAGACTCCCAAGGGAGGTGCTTGCACTTCCCTTGCCCCTGGTGGCCTTGCAGCAAACGCTGCGGGTACCAGCGCGGGCACTGGTACGGCTGTGGCGAGAGCCACAGCTAAGACCAAATCCAAAAAGTCCCAAAATAAACAAAGGACGTCGGCGCTGATTGGGACCAGTACCGACCCTGCTAATGCAAAGTTGGAGACCAAGGCGACGATTCATACCACTGCTGGTCTGACCCCTTCCATACAGACCCCGTCGCTGGTTAACACTGGCACTGGGCTCTCTACCAAACATCCTCCTCCTCCTGTGGGTCCTCAATCCTCCACTCATCAGGCGGTCGTCACCGGTCAAGCGGAGACGGCCACCTGCTCCGAGGACGCGTTCTCGCGCGCCTGGCAATTTGTGCCGAAACGCAAGGGCAAGGATAACACACTCAACAAGCCCTTCGCCCTTGCACCGACCCTTCAGGTCCAACCGATGCCCCGTAACAGGGCAAGAAGAGGGAAAGGCTGACGAGGAAGGAGCGACGTCAAGCACTGCGGAAGCCTGGAAAAGGCTCCCGCAAGACACAAACACCTGCAGCTAGCTCAGCAAAACCGACGGGCGGCCAGCTGAATTTCTCCACCGGTAAACGGTCACAGGCAGAGGCCGGCACCAGCCGTCCAGCGCCCAGTCAACCTTCAACCAGCGCTCCCGAGAAACCAGCTGAAGGTAAAAGTACACAGCGACCCGATTGGAAGGATCAGGCCGCGACCAAGCGAGCTCTCAACGAGACCTTGTCACCTCGTGGAAAACATAAGCGGCCGCGTCTTGATCAATCCAATAAGGTCGGCCAAAGAAGCTACGCCCAAGCTGCCAGCGTAACCCTAGACGTCGCGATCACCTGCAACCGCACGGGGATCCTCAGCAAGGACGTATCGGACCAGGTACTCGCTGCTATCCAGAAGCAGATCATCATGGAGGCCTGCTCCCCTATGCATGACACCCCAGGACAAACCTTCAACGCCAAGCCGCTGTTCACCGGGGGGGTCATCAAACTGTGGTGCGGTAACGACCACACCTTAGCCTGGCTAAGGAAGACAGTCTCCGGTCTGGCTCTCTCAACTAGCACCTCGCTAGTCGTCGTGAGCCAGTCGGAAATTCAGAAGCGTGCACGGTGTGGCATCGTGGTCCCGGATGAGCAGGTCTACGGTGAGTCGACCAATATTGGCCGTGCTCTGAGCTACCAGAACCCTTGGGTGGACATCAAGAGGTGGGTACTGCTGCACGCTGATAAACAAGCCTCGGCGTGGTTCGTAGTGGTCGGTGTCCCAGTGGACCAAATCCCGACTCTGACTGAGGTCGGACGCCGCCTCTCTATTGGTCTAGGGGCGGTGTACGTGAAGTTCCAGGGTCGGAACGGTAGGTTCACAGACGTGCCACAGGGTTAGGATCCCGCCACGCGAACCGTCTGCGAGGCGCTGGAACTGCCGCAGGCACCTGCAGGGGAGTCCACTCCCCCCTCAAACAACCCGGAAGCATCCGCGGCTGAACCTGCTGCTGCAGAGTCGGCCGCCCCTGCCGCCGCCACCGTGGGTGCCGTCCCCTCATCGGGCGAGGAGCTGGACGACATGATCCTGTCCCCGGCTTCGGGCCCGGGGGAGGACGGCTTTGACGAGGGCGACCTATTTGCTGGGCTTAGACTTGGGGGGGGATGAAGAGGGTTCGACCAGCGATGGCGTCCCCTTCGTCGGCCTGTAAAGTCCTCCAGGCAAACCTCCACCACAGTCAGACCGCGACGGCTCAGCTTCGCAATCCAAGAGCCGTGGATTAGGGCTGGCCGCATATAAGGACTCTCCAATCTTGGCGGTAAGCTCCTATTCACCTCAGATCACGAACACCCCAAATCGTGCATCTATGTCACAGGTAACCTTAAAACACAGCTCTTAACCGACTTCTGTTGCAGAGATGTCTCTGCAGTTAAGCTGCTTATACAGCGCGACGATGCCATGGAGGTGGTGATCGTTTTTGTCTCGGCCTACATGCCCGAGGCGGAGGCGCCGCCTCCCCACGACCTCGCCCGTCTCGTGAGCCATTGCGAGAATTGTGGGTTCGAAGTCGTCATCGGGGCCGACGCAAATGCACACCACCAACTGTGGGGTATGGACACGCAAAATGAGAGGGGTAAGGCCTTGGTTGACTACTTATTCTCGACTAACCTATCCCTACTAAACACTGGCTCCGAACCAACTTTCGTAACCAGGCAAAGCCGCACAATCATTGATCTCACTCTGGCAACAGAGAGCGCGGCGGAAATCATCACCGGTTGGCAGGTATCCAAAGAGGCCTCCTGCTCTGACCACAGATGGATCCGCTTCGACATCCAGGTCTGTGTGCCACCTACAACGCCACGGCGCCACCCGCGTAACACGGATCGAGCCACCTACACACGCAACCTTGACTGCAAGCTTGCGAAAATAAACAACCCGTCGACATGGACGGACACGACACAGATTGAAGTACAAGTAAGCCATCTTACTAAATCAATCATAGACAGCTATCAGACTGCATGCCCAGAGACCACACCGCGGAATACACCGGGTAAACAACCCTGGTGGGGCGCGGATCTGGAACGCAAGCGTAGAAAGGTAAGAACTGCTCTGAATAGAGCTATGAACACATGTGCGGATGAGGACTGGGATAAATACTATGCGGCCAAATCCAGCTACAAAAAATGGATCAGATTCAGGAGCACCTCGGGATGGCGCAAGTTCTGTGGCAGCATTGAATCCTGTCAGCAAGCAAACCGGGTAAGGAAGGTGCTGGCGCAACAGTATACTCCTGGGCCCACCACCCTTCGCAAACCGGATAACACATTCACGACGTCACCTGAAGAAACAAGACGCGTCCTAATTGAAACTCACTTCCCAGGTTGCGTCTTCGCGCAGGTAATTGACTGGCATGAT
Organism: Xanthia togata; assembly: GCA_963853775.1. Classification (NCBI taxonomy): domain Eukaryota; kingdom Metazoa; phylum Arthropoda; class Insecta; order Lepidoptera; family Noctuidae; genus Xanthia; species Xanthia togata. The sequence continues at coordinate 9,136,277 of OY970811.1, forward strand.
GAAACTCAAACACCATCAGATAATGATTGGCACTACACACACAGGGTGATCACGTTGGAGAAAATCCAATGGGCCATCCGGAGCTTCCATCCTTTTAAGGCAGCTGGTCCAGACGGTGTGTTCCCCGCCTTATTACAGTGGGAGGGAGCTGCTGTTGCAACAAGATTGGTGCCCTTAATGAGAGCGTGCCTGGCCTTTAGATATGTTCCCAAAGGATGGAGGGAAGTGAAATTCATATTCATCCCAAAGCCAGGTAAGGGTGATTATACAGACGCCAAATCCCACCGACCAATAAGCCTGGCCTCCTTTTTACTAAAGACTCTGGAAAGGCTTTGTGATAGGGAACTGAGGGACGGCGCTCTGATAACAATACCGCTACATAGTAATCAGTACGCATACAGCTCAGGTAAGTCGACCGAATCTGCTCTTCATCTGGTGGTCAGCCAGATAGAGGAAGCGATCTATCAAAAAGGCACCTGCCTGGGCACTTTTATAGACATCGAAGGTGCCTTCGACAAAACCAACTTCTCCAGTATCAACAGTGCCCTCTCCAGACATGGAGTGAAACAGGTACTAACGGACTGGATTACGAATATGCTAAGCAAGCGAGTGGTTCGCCTTGAGGAAGAGCAGCAGCTGGCCATGATAGCCGGAGGCTGCCCCCAGGGAGGGGTGCTGTCCCCTCTTCTATGGAATCTGGTGATTAATGACCTCATCACCAAACTCAACGCCGCTCGGTATTACACAATAGGATATGCAGCCGACCTCGCAATCCTGGTCTCGGGGAAGGTGACGGGAACGATCTGCAACCTCACTCAGCAAGCACTACGTATTATAGAAAATTGGTGCAGGGAATTCGATCTATCGGTGAACCCCACTAAAATCGAACTAGTCATGTTTACCCACAAACGAGCTATCGGCCCTTTCCGCCTGCCCAAACTGTTCGAAACAGAGCTTCAGTTAGCCAGCCAAGTCAAGTATCTCGGGGTCATATTAGACAGTAAGCTGAACTGGAGCAGTCATTTAGACAATAAGCTAAACAGGGCCTGCATCACCTTCTGGCAGTGCAGGAGAATGATAGGTAAGAAGTGGGGCCTATCCCCCAAAATAATACTATGGCTGTACACTGCTGTGATACGCCCCATGATAGCCTACTCTGCCGTGGTCTGGTGGCCCCGCACCCAGCTGGTTACAGCCTCCAACAAACTACAACGCATGCAAAGACTGGCCTGCATGGCGACCACAGGCTGCATGAGGACTACTCTGACTGCTGCAATGGAAGCCTTGCTGGGACTACCACCAGAAGAAAAAATACAGAATCCAACTTCACGAGGATCGCCGATGTGAGGGCTTGCGCCCAACAGAGCTGCGCATCTTCACGGATGGATCCAAAACAGGTAGTGGTGCAGGTGCTGGAGTCTTCTCGGAGGACCTCAACATCCACATAGCTACACCATTGGGTGTCCTTAACACAGTATTCCAGGCCGAATGCATGGGTATTTCTCTTGCCGCTTCGGCTATTCTGGCTAGGGAAGTTAAGGACCACTCGATACGCATACTCTCAGACAGCATGGCTGTTCTGCAAGCGCTGAACAGTCACACTGTGGACTCTGGACTTATATACGAGTGCCACCAGCGCCTTAACCAGGTGGGTGACCTCAACAAAATAACCATTCAATGGATCAAAGGACGCAGCGGTTCGCTGGGGAACGATGCTGCAGATGAACTTGCCAGAAGGGGATCGAGCCTGGCACCAGTGGGGCCCGAACCCATCGTGCCACTCCCCTTCGGTTACCTACGCACTCTGGTAAGGAAACGAACTAGGGATCAGCATCAGAAACTATGGTCGGACCAAGGCGAGTGCAGACAGGCTAAGGAGGCACTACCTTCAATCGATGGCCGCCTCACAAAAAAGGTTCTTCGACTAAATAAACAACAGCTGCATGTGGTTACAGCAGCTATAACTGGCCATGGGTCATTTAATAAACACCTCTTTGTCATAGGAGTCACAAACAGTCCGCTCTGCAGAGCCTGCATGGAGGACGACGAGACAGCAGCTCATGTGCTGTTAAACTGCCCGGTGGTCGCCACTTACAGGGCAAAGTACTTCGGTAACCCAGGTACCCTACGCGAGATTGCCAATAATACCAAGGCGTTGCTGGCATTCTTTGAGGAGCTGGGGTGGATTGAATAACCGATTTTTCCCACCTGTACGCAAAATACGCGCTTTGACGTGGAGTTGCGGAAACCAGCCCGTATTACCTATTACCTAGCGGCCGAGCGCTGCAGAAATAGTCCTTACGGTGTATAGATATGAACTTCTTCGATGATACAACTGTGACGTAACATGACAATTGAAGTGACAGGTATTACGTTTAGTCGGTTACTCGACTGCTATCTCGTGTGTTTTTTTTTGTTTACCTTTATTTAACTACCTAAATCTATGGAGTATAGTTATGTAGATAAACGATTTGATTCTACACATACGTATCGGCTTTTTGTCGGCACACTATGGGTACTACCTATTTATTTATTTACAGCTGGTAATGTAAGAGGTCTGGCTACTAATTAATAATTCCAATGGACTTGCTTTCGTTAGGGCGTATATCCATCTACCTGCTTGCACTATTTGTGTGGTTATACAATATGTAAAAAAAAACCCTGTCCGATCCAAAAGGGGCACATAATATGTAGGTAGGTACTGCAATAACATTACCAAAAAGGATTTTGTTTTATTATTATGAAAATAAAAAAGTTATTGCTATTTAAAATTCACATTTTTGTACCAAAATTACCCCAAATACTCATACATTATGAATTTGAAATTTTTCAACAGGGGTCATAAGTTATGACTTGTAGACACCCGCTAAACGACGGCCGCGCGCACCCCATGTAGTAACCCGGTAAAATTCCCCATTGAAAAAGAATGTGGTGCTTTTTTTTTTTTTTCCTGAAAGTTACCACACAAATTGACTTTAAGTACGATACCTAACAACATCCCCACGGATCGAACAGGGTTTTTTTTACATGTTGTATAGGGTGACTGGTAATTACTGACCGATACACAAACACATGGCTTTACCCATCATTATGAACAACCGCTTTTACTATGGGGCAAAACCTGAAATCAAATCAGTGAAGAAAAACTCAAAATCAGCTGTTCCCTACATTTCGACAAGTTATGCGAACATAAATGTAGGGAGCAGCTGATTTTTTTTTGCAATTGAATGCTTGATGCCATTATAGTAAAAGTTGTTCCTAATGATGATTAAAGTCACGTGTTTAAATATCGTTCACTAATTACCAGTCACCCTACATATATTTAAAGGTTGCCCAACCTTACTATTTGTTCTGAAACGTTCAATAATTGTATGACAAATTATTTATAGGCATATATCATATGAGTACCTATGTTACGTAAAAGCAAATATTTCAATGCTCGAGTATTGGAATATCTGCTTTTATTACACAAAATCCTGCTTATCCAAATAACATTCTAACTCGCAAATTAAAACCATATTACAGACAGAAATACACTAATATATCATCAACAAAATCTAGATTCATCTCCCGAGTCTGATTTCATTACTGGATAGCCGGAAGCTGAAGTCTCAAACATTTTGCTGGCTCAAAACCACTACCTATAGAGAAAGTTCGCCATTTCCAAATGTATTTACATTAATACCTTTAGTCAACTCGATTGCTCTTTCTATATAAATTCTATTACAGACCTTTGGAAACAGTTTTGCCTACTAATACTTTCACTAAATAAATAATGAAGTCCGAAGTCGATTCCTTGAAAGTATTTTCGAAAAAAGTGGTAAACAGGGTGACGTCAATACGTCACTAAATTAGACTTCGTTTATACAGGATGTATCAGAAAGGTGTGATCAAATTACGTGTAACGTTAAATGCACAAAACCTGAAAATAGTTTGATCAGAATAACGAGCAGAATCAATTGAACCACTTTTTAATGTAGGTCACATTTTTCAAAAAATCTTCATTAAAAACGTTGCCGTGTCTATTTATTAATAGGTCAAGCCATCACATGCGCAAAATCGCCAAAATAGGTAAACAAACACAATTTTTTGTCGACCAATTTAAATCTTCTCATACGCGAGATAATAATAGCTTTTATTTAAATGTAAATACGAATCTTCCATACAATACCCACCCCTCCCTCGACAGAGCATCGTCGAATTTCCTTGCTTTACAATTTTTTAAATGTTTTTTTTTATCTCTGAAATAGGTAGGTTAATTGAATTAAAAATCAGTTGGAGTGTCTGAGGTTTGGCGCATTTAACGTAACACGTTGTATATATATAAATGTATATTTGTCATCCCATACATTTGGGTCGAGTAGGAATTGAAATTTTGTACGGTACAGCAAGTTTCTTTTTTCTCGATTAGGATGTTGGTCCCATGGAGAAAGTTGTTCAATTTGATGGTACCTTACCTTTCTGATACACCCGTCACACACGTCAATAACGTTCCCAGTCTACAAAACAAAATTCAATGAAGTACATAATATCCAATCAGTCACTATAGCTAGTCCGTTAAATGACAAACCCCATAGCCCATCACTACTCTATAATGTTTGAATTTATTTTTGAATTTCGAAAATTAGATTTATGTTTTTGGTGGTTTCAAAATAATGTGTTTTCATTTTTGGTCGTAGTGTCGTCCCCACATTATATTCAACATGTAAAAAACCCTGTCCGATCCGTGAGGGTGTTTTAAGATATCGTACTGGGAGTATTTTTGTGGTAATTTTTAGGAAAAAAGAAAAAAAAACTTTTTTTTTTCATTGGGGTATATTACCGGGTTATTACATGGAGCGCCGTCGTCGCGCGTCGTTTAGCGCGTCTACAAGTCATAAATTATAACCCCTGTTGAAAATTGGTAGATTTGGGGTAGGATTGGTACTAAAAATGTGAATTTTAAATAGCAATAACTTTTTAATATTTAATAATAATTTAAAAAATCGGGTTGCACTCCAAGTGCCGGCAGAAGTGAAAAGTTAAATATTAACATTGTGCATTTTTGATATTTTGGCATGGTTAGGGAATAATTATGCACCGGTCTACTCTCCCTCCGTCTTACGAATTTTCGATCAGGTCACATGTCCTGACGCGAGTTTAACATTGTTTACCCATCACAAAAAAGTGCACAACGCCGCTACATAAGTTTTCACTTCAAAAACTTAATATAAAGCAAAAATGGTAGCGCATCTGTACCTAGGTGCCCTTTTTACATGGGTATTGTATAATATAGTCTTTATAATTTAAATGGAAGGAAATAGATGCTTAATTTTAGAGTAATTTGTATACGATAGATAAAACGCTTACAGATAATTTGAAGATATGAAACAAAGATTACATAAACGGTTTTCAGTTCAAACTCAAACTAATCCCGAACAAACAACAATTTTAGGACACCAAAACAAACACAAATAACCAACTTACAAAAACATCGTAAACAAAAGTTTAATTTCAAGTGTAGAATAATTTATTTTAATACAAATAGCGTGGAGTACATCCAATCGGGTGGCGTCAAATAATCCGGTTTCCACCGCTCGTTACCAGTTTAATCCAATTCCTTTCGGTTGAAACTAGAAAAGTTTTCGATTCAACCGCGACCGAATGGTGGAATGAATGTAGCGAACACACAGACACACACAAAGACAGATAATCAGTAGTAAATTAGATGAACATTCCTTTTACATAGGAATTTCATTAAATATCGAACTAGTAATAAGTTTTAATTTGGTGAGTGTTCTTAGTTCCAGTGTATTAGTGCTATTGGATTTTGAGTCTGTTTTTGCTGAGAATGAAATGTTGAACATACTTAATTTGGTCATGTTTTGAGCAAAAATGAAGTATACCTTATGTTACATATAATCAATCTGCCTAGCCTTTTCCCAACCATTTTGGGGCCGGCCCGTCAAATCGGATGCAGCAGATTATCAGTATTTTACATGGAGCGACTACCTCCACAACCCAATAACGGGGTAAAGGTAATACTGGTAAGACTGGTTGTCAGACTTCTGTGGACCATTTTCTATTTTGCTAAGTACCTGGTACTCGTTGATAAGCCTACACTGTCCTCTCATACTTACCTATTATCACTGTAATTTGAAATAAATGTAAAAACTATTATTTTTTAAAGAGTAACCGTGGAGTTTCTTGCCGGCTCTTCTCCATAGGAAATGAATAATTGGAACCGTGCAGCTTCTGACGTTTCGTGAGTGCGCATGTTCCCTACTATGTGAAATAAAATATTTTGAATTTGAATTTATTATTACTTACCCACGAGCTCCTTATTATTATATTACCTTAGTTCTTATAGTCAGAGATGCAAGTGCAAGTCTTCTAGAGTATTATTTGGAGTCAAACTCTAAGGTCTAACCTTAGAGGACTTTATTTTCTCTTGAGAACATAATAATTTTATTTCACAATCTGTTCAGCAGCATCTCATTAGAAATAGAGACTGTAAATATACAATTTTAGTTATTTTTCGTAAATATTTAAATTGTCACACATTTTTATGTCGTTAGGCAGGCTGTTGTAAAGTTGTACTCCCCAAACAGTATGTTTTTTGCCGTAAGTCAGTGTACGTGGTCGAGTTGTCATTAATTTGTATCTGTTTCTAAAGTAATGTTTTTGTGTTTTTTGAGTTATTGTAATGTTTAAGTGGATGTTGCCTGTGATTATTTTTTTAACTAGGTTGCAAGTGTTGAATGTATATAATTGCGTAATGTTAAATAATTTATTTTTAGTATATAGCTCCTTTGTAGGTGTTAGGTAATTGTAATGGAATAATGTTTTAATAATTCTGTTTTGTGTGGTTTGTAGCTGTCTTAGATTAGTTTTGGTAGCCAATCCCCATATTTCTATCAAGTATTCAAGATGCGTCTTTATAAGTGAATTGTATATCAAACCACGTACTTTCGCTGGTATGCAATTAGTTAATACACTTTCCGGAGTGCCCCCAAGACTGAACTCAGTTTGGATCTGATATGCTCAATGTGTACTTTCTAAGTAAGTCGGCCATCCAAATGCAAACCGAGATATGTTTCCTGTCGTGATCTATGAATTATATTGTTATTTATAGATAAAGGCACAAAATTTTGAATTTTCTTATTCTTAGCAGCAAAAATCATGTTGGAGGTTTTTGATGTGTTAATAGTTAACAGGTTGTATAAGAGCCACTCACTGAGCAAGTTTAAATCACTCTAGGCATCAGCTATTATATCTTGAATTGAATTACCAAAATAAATTAAGCAAGTATTCTCTGCATACACAGTTAGGTGACCAATTAATGCTAAGTTTTTAATACTATTAACATAAATTAGGAATAGCAAGGTTCCCAAAACTGATCCCTGGGGAATACCACAATTAATATTTTGCAGACCACTTTGGAATACATCTCCAATTTTAACTGTTTGATACCTAGTTCGTAGATCATCATCATCATTTCAGCCATAGGACGTCCACTGCTGAACATAGGCCTCCCCCAATGTTTTCCAAATTGGCCGGTTGGAAGCGACCTGCATCCAGCGGCTTCCTGCGACCTTTATTAGGTCGTCTGTCCACCTTGTAGGTGGACGTCCTACGCTGCGCTTGCCGGTACGTGGCCTCCATTCCAGAACCTTTCGGCCCCATCGGCCGTCAGTTCTGCGCGCTATGTGCCCCGCCCACTGCCACTTCAGCTTGCTAATCCGTTGGGCTATGTCAGCGACTTTAGTTCGTTTGCGGATCTCCTCATTTCTGATTCGATCTCGGAAAGAAGCACCGAACATAGCGCGCTGAGTGACCTTGAGCTTTCTTATGAGGCCCATGGTGAGAGGCCAAGTTTCATTTCCGTATGTTATCACTGGTAACACACACTGGACTTTCGTATTTCGTAGATAGGACGTGAATATTCTCAAAGCTTGGCCGGTAACACTTATGTTATTTAGCTTTTATAGAAGTTTAACGTGACTGGCAATGTCAAAAGCCTTCTTTATATCAATAAAAATACCTAGTGCTATCTGTTTCTGATCAATGGCTGTTTTCATTTTTGTTATCGGGTCTATAGTAGCCAAAAGGGTGCTGGATTTCGATCGGAAACCATATTGTTGCTCGATTATAAAGTTTTTATCTGTGAGATATTTGTCTAAACTGGTTTATATAATCTTCTTAAATATCGTGGAAACAACTGGAAGAACAGATAGATATTAGTCTATAATTTCCGAGTTTGAGAGACAATTGTATTTATGATCACAAACCCGGGAAAATTATGATGAAAGATCTACGTTTACCTTACCTTTTATTTGTTTCTTTTTATGTTAAGTAATTTCTTCACAAAAGAAAACCAAATGATACGGAGCGAAAATTGCATAAATACAATAACTGCATATCAATCTGCCTAGCCTTTTCCCAACTATATTGGGGTCAGCTTCCAGTCTAACCAGATGCAGCTGAATACCAGTATTTTACATAGAGCGACTGCCTATCTGACCTCCACAACCCAGTAACTGGGTAATACGATACCCCTTGGTAAGACTGGTTGTCAGACTTTCGGGCTTCTGACGACCCGTAACGACTGTCAAAGATCCACGAATGACAGCCGGGACCAACGGCTTAACGTGCTTTCCGAGGCACGGAGGAGTCTCGGTATGTAAAGATGGTCACCCATCAACAGACCAACCCCGGCAAGCGTAGCTTAACCTGACGGATCGACCCGTGCGGCAGTTACTACTTAGCCACTTGCTCTTCTCTCAATATAATAACTGCATATGAACACTTTAAATAATAAAATACAATTTCCGTTCTCAAAGAACTAAACAAAATGCTACAAAAAAAAAGCTAGCTTCAGAGACCAGACACAATAATTTGTAGGGAAGCAGAGCGAATGCTCATTGCTCTCCCCAGGCGGGATAAATTTGCATTCGTACTGTACACTAGAATAACGGACTGTCCGAAAGGAGGTGAGCAGTAAAACAATTGTTATTATGAGAACTTGCACCTCATGCGCCCGCAACTAAGTTTGTGTGTGTTTCCATTAATGTTGGGGAAATAAAGTAATGTAAGTAGGTAAACTGGAGCTTTATTTTTAACCGAATTACAAAAAGGAGGAGGTTCTATGTTAATCTGTAGGGTTTTTTGGGGACCAATTAAAATAAATTGTAAATTGGAAAGCTTGCGCGGTAGTCCCGTATAAATATTATAAGTCACTGTTATTTACATAGCGGGTAGTGGTATTCGAATTTGTGTGGTAGGTACCAAAACAAAAGAGTAAAAAATAAAAACTTAAAAAAAAGAACAACCGACTTCAAAAAACAACTGAAAAATAACTTCGGAAGTCGGTGTCTTTGGTATTGAATTTTCGTTTTTTGCCACCGAATTCACGTTGTAGTATATTTTATGAAGTCGGTGGTTTTTTTTTATTTTTTTTATTTTTTTCTATCAAGTTGTTGACCTCGATTTTATCTGTGTGTATTTTGTATTTCATCATTTCAGTTACAAATATCTAGGATAGTAGCCTATGTCTTCCAGGTCCCGGCTACCTATCTTTCAGTACACTCATTGAAAAATAAAATAATTAAATTAAAAATCAATAAAAATACAAAGTAAAATTAAAATTAAAGCAGAAAGTTCTGTGCGAGGCCAAAAGGCTCCTATCTTAACAAATGTCACACATTTAATAATACAGATGCTTATCTGTATTATTAAATGTAAAATAAAAATAAAAAAATCATTATTCATACTAATATTATAAACGCGAAAATAACGCTGTCTGCTTAGACAGCGTTATTTTCGCGTTTATAATATTAGTATGAATAATGAATAATTTGTAACAAGTTTTCTTCAACTTGATCGCTTAATCTATCAGAGTTCAAAGTCAAATAATTTATTTCAATTAGGCACAAAAAAGGCACTTATGAACGTCAACAATTACAAAAAATATATATAATAATTGATTCTAGTCGCCCATTCCAAAAGGTCGTTTTCGTATGGAGAAGAATGGGCAAGAAACTCCACCGTTACTCTTTTAAAATATTTTCACAATATTCTGTATACATTAATTATATGTGAAGACGATGCACCTAGAATAAGATTACTATACCACGATAGGTAAAATGAATGAAAAATGAAGGAATGACATAAATTTAATTATGTGATAGATGCATGGTGCTCACATATTTACGAGAGTTGAATGAATTATATTCGTTGTAGCCTTTACCTGCTTTACCACTATGTCAGCTTCCAGTTTTCTTACCATAAACATTTCTAACTAGTTGCTGCTCGCGGCTTCGCCCGCGAATCCTATTTATTTTCTAAAATTAAAGTAAGCCTAAGTTGCTACCTTGTAACTTCAGCAATTTGTCAGTGAAAGTCCCGTCAAAATCTGTCCTGCCGTTTCAGAGATTAGCCGGAACAAACAAACAGGTAGACAGACAAAATTAAATTAAAATGTTTTTTTTATAAGTATCGTATTTAATTTCAAATGCGTTTAGTAATAAGCTGCTCGTATGTAGACCTTACAAATAGACACTTCAATTTTATTTATTTGTATGTACTTATATAGATTTGTATAAGTAGATAATCTTTTTTATTAATAAATATTTTCTTTCTTTCCTTTTTTTAATTATTCTAATTATCTATATAAATCCACTGCTAACATTTATGTAATGTAGAACTTAGTTTTCAAATTCGTCTCTTGTTGATGGATGCAATACAATAACATGAATAGCATGACGTAAGTGGTAATGTCCTACAAAGTATTGCATTGGTTATCATTAGAATAAACTACGGTTTATAATCCGATGCAGTTTCTGATAATTCTGGTATTTGAAAAAAAAAAAAACTGAAATCTCGTGTAACAATGGAAACATATACCAGGAATGCATATTTACAGTAGATAGATATAACAGCATCCTTGCTTAGCTCGGGCCCTCTCAAATGAAAACCGTAACGCAATCATTGGTATATTACCTTTACATAATTTAAACAATTTTAACATTGTTGCGCTTAGTTCAACAGCTACATAAATCATTTAAATAATTGTAACTATTTGAAAAGTAGAGCTTGTTTAAAACCACAGCCCAATGACGTTTGACAGAACCTAATTCTTGAATTGAAAACTTGTTGAGGCTCGTTGAGCGATTTTTGGTAGGGGATAAAATTATGGATTTGCGTCACGTACATGCTCGCGCCGTCGTGCCCCCGTCTATAGCAGCGCATTTAGGCAGCAATGACGAATCAGCAGCGGGACGCCGCCGCCGTGAGCGTTGACGAATCAGCCCCGTCTCACCGTGCAAATACCCAAGGCACAGTTCAGCGGTCTCATAAGTTTGAAGGTCGCGAGTGCGTGCTCCTGAGAATTTTATTGATAACCAAGTGCTTTTGTGTGTAATCGACAGTAAGTGTATACATATTCACTAAGTAACTAAATACATGTAAAGTACACAGCCTATCAAGTTTTTATTAATAAATAAACTATATGAAAATGTTTATAATTATTGCTCGGGTTGCCAATAGATGTGAAAACCAGATAATGTTAATAATTTCAATTAACAAATAGGGCACAGGCTCCGTGATAAAACGGGTGACTCCCGCTCCGGATCGTTCTTGGTGCAAAGGTTAGCCATTGCCAACCAACGTGGTAATGCTGCAAGCGTTATGGGCACCTTTGCGCCGGGAACAGTTAGGGGCGGGTTATTCGACTAATTTTTTGACTTGTTGTTGTATAGTTAAGTAATTAAATAAATATATATATGTTTAGTTAATAAGAATTAATTTTGTAATAATTATTTTCATAAATTAACAAATCAATAGTTTTTTTTTTAAATTATTCGCATTATAATTAATTTAGAAGTAAATAAAAAAACACATTTATTCCAAAGTTTTTTTTTATACTGGGTCAAATTAAATTAGCTAGCAAAACTGCAGGACGTGGTGGATCGATATCTTAACACGATAAAATAAAGCTACACGATTGCAGAGTGCCATAGGATATTTTATATTATAACTGCATATTATTTTATGCATTTGCATATTGGCATAATGCAAATGCAATATAACTCTCTAATTACGATGTTAATGCATATTTTAGCGGTTTTTTTTTCCAATAGTCCATATTTCGTTTAGTAGCCAGCTGTGGGAGGTACGTATAGGGAGCCTACATCACGGTCACAGGTCATACCATGCGTAAAAAGTTATCTCAAGAAAAGGCGCCAAATTTTAAATGTTGTCCAATGACGTCAGTTGACGTAGAGAGGTCGTTTTCGGCGTACAAATTAATACTGGGTGACAAACGCCACTTTGCTATCGAAAATTTGGAAAACTAATTAGTTGAATATTCTCACAAAAACTATTCATAATATAATATTAAGAACATTTCACTGTTTTTGTACTGTCTTAATTAAATATATAAAAATGGTTGGCATATTTCGGCCTTTTTAGTGCATATTTTGGCACTTTGTTATTGCATATAATCCGAAGTTATAATTGACTTCCGGGCGGACGGAAGTCGCGAGCAGAAGTTTAGTTGATGAAATAAGCAGTACAAAAGGTATTTGTGAGTGGAAACGCCGGGAAAGGAAGCCCTAAAAAAACATACAGTAACCTTATTACCGACATAGCTCGATCGTGGTAAACAGACGTGTCGAACAATTAATTAAAATAAATAAATAATCACTCGCGAAGTCATGACCTAGTTTTTAGTGCAATAGCCGGTAATTACACAAACTGTCTCGGAAATTAGGTTTGTGTAAACTGTGTGTTTGTTTGATGATGATCCATGATTAGCAAGTAAATAACCTGTTTCACAATCGAGGAGAGTCCCGTCAGCCCAAGAAGTAAGTGTGCCCGCTCCCCGCCGGGGACACCCATGCCCGCAGCAGTACCCGCTGCTCCCCCTCAAGCGCCGAGTCAAAGGAACAATGACCTCGATGCTATACCGACGATAGAAGTCAAAAACTGGATGATTAATATTGAACAGAGCCTGAAGGAGGTGTGCGGTATTGCAGCAGCGGGCAAGCTGAACTCGGACCAGAAATTGCGCATCAATGCCTTATGCCGGAAGGATGGCCATGGGATAACGCAAGTGGCCGTCCAGTACCAGTCCATCAAAGCAAAAGCCGTCCAATTCCATCATGCCATTATAAATCTAGAGAAACAACTTGACCTTTCGCAGCAGCTACAGGAGCTTAAGTCAAGAATCGGAGATTCATTGAAACCAGCCCTAGGACCTTCCTTCTCTGATATGGTAAGGTTAAGTTTTTTTTACTTAAGTTTTTTGGCTGGATGTAGTTGTTAGCACCTTGCTAACAACTACATCCAGCCAAAAAACTTAAGTTCAGTGTCTATCTATCCGAACGACCAATTGGACAAAGGACGACATTGAAAACCTGAGACAAACGGTGCAGCTCACAAAATCGGGTCTAACCGTCGACGAGCCTCACTAAAGCCCATAGTAGTCATCATAGGAGTGCCGACATCCATCACAGAAAATGAAGTCTTCACATGTATATACCATCAAAACTTAGCCGAAAAACTTCAGGACTCCAGTTTCGAGTCATTTCTGACTTCTATAAAGCTAAGCCATAAGTCAGTCACCAAGACCTAAAATTATACCGTAGAAGTATCTCCGGTCATTCGAAAAGCCTTGATGTCAAAAGAACGTGTTTTTGTGAATTGATCGTCATGCCCTGTCAGAGACTTCACTTTAGTCACACGCTGGTTTAAGTGTCAGCAGTACGGACACACTGCCAAATCATGTAGACAGACAGATTACACCTGCGGCCACTGTGGTGATCAAGGTCACTCTAGCAAAGATTGTCCAAAGAAGGCAAATGAACCAAAATACGCTACTTGCTCGCATATCAAAAAGCTAGACAAACACATGAGGTGCTACTGATTGCCCGGCAAAAATTATGGCTGAGAAAAGATACATAAATTCTATTGATTATGGAGGCGCCTAAGAGCGCCGTTTATAAGTTATTTTTGATCTTTTACTTATTTTTATTTTTTTCGCTTTCTATTCCTTTATTTAATATGATTAATACGCTAATAGATGACTTAGATAATTTCTCTGTATCTGAGTCTAAAGTTTGTGAAGCGGAACTCTGCAAACAATATCTTTCCGGCTATAAAACTCCGTTAACCATACTAACACAAAATATTCGTAGCACACGAGTATTTAAGAATTTTGAAAGTTTTTGCACTTTTCAATAGCGGGTAAACGTGAATTGTGACATAATTGTTTTGACCGAATGCTGGCTTGCCAAGCAATATAACATACCACTTATCACGGGATATAATATGTACAAAATTAGTATATATCACATTCAAAATGATGGAGTGATAGTTTATGTCAACAGTTTACTATGCACTAGCAAACTCCATCCTAAATTATTGCATAACCGTATGGAGAAGTTCTGGAAAATGCGCAGCGCGCGGTTTTAAAAGTGATGTCGCACAAACCAGTTCGTTTTCCGACCGATGAACTGTATGCTCAATTACAAATCCCTAGGGTGAGGCACAGTTTTCTCCTCAACATAATCTTACGAAAACATTCGGAACTTAGTTTCGACCAGTGTTTTTGCATTCAGAGCAGCCAGAAACGCAGACCTGTTGAAGTCTGCCCTGTACTATCGGCTAACATCAGGTTGGTTAGGAAACAATATTACTTTATAAGCCCAATTCTCTACAACAAAATAAATGGGCTTCTGAACATTTACCCCCTTACTTCACGCGAGTGTAAATCAATTACTCATAAGTGGCTCAGTTCCTTGTCTTATGAAGAGCTTGAACATTTTATAAAAACTTAAATATGTCCTTTCATTCCCACTGCCTTCCGAATCACATAAACATACATATACCTACACATTCACTCACGCGCATACACATACATACATGACATTTACATACATTTCATTTAGACAAATAATATAATTAGTGCTTAAGATTTATTAGTTCTTTTTTATCTTTTTATCTTTTATATTTAATTCTATATAATATTCTCTTGTTTGTATACAAGTACCTGGAACGCTGTCGTCTGTCCTCTTGGAGGTGGGCGCTCATGGCCACGACACAGTAGTCCATACTAATGCGGTTGTTAGCGATCACAAACTTTTTGTAAATTGGAACAAATAGTTCCAATAAATATTTTTGATTTGATTTGATGTCAGAAATTATCTGAATGTTTCCGTTGAGGAACCTAATATGGTCGACTGTAATAGTTTATAAGTTAAAATTTGATCAGAATTTGTTATATGAGCAAAATATTGGTCACCCTTCTTTATAAATATCTGAAATTTTACTAACTCTCTGAATTACACCTTGCAAAACCTGTCTTCCTTCAAAAACACGATTTTAATAATTGGTGATATTAATATTCTTCCAGGAAGTGCTGATGCATCCGCTCAGGACTACCTCAACCTTTGCGCCATTCATGGCTTACCCCCCGCACACAATTTTCCTACACATCAAAGTGGCTCCTGCTTGGACCATATCATGCTTAAATCTAATTTCCCTTCACTTGCACTTGTTGATAGCTCAACAATAACGGATCACAATGCTGCCCTTTTAATCATAAACTGTAAATTACCTAAACAAAAAACTCGCACAATTTCTAAATTAAACATAAATAAACTCGAAGAAGATTTACGTGTCATCAACTTTGATCCAGTCTACAATTCTGCTGAACCGCAGTTTTGTATGTTAGATGTAATAGAAAATATACGACATGCAATTCAGAGAAATACAGACATTGCAATATTGAGCCGTTAAAAATGTAACATAAACCCCTCACTACAGGTCTTATTCGTTGAAACATAGAGATAAACTACAAATGAAGGTTAAATCTCATCCATATAATGAAATACTGCAACTGTCGTACAAAAGGTATCGTAATTTCTGTAATGATATCCTCAGAAAGGTTAAAAGCAACTACGATAAAACTGCACTGGAAAAGGTTGGAACAAATAGTAAACAGATCTGGAAATATATTAAAAATGTAATATATACCTCGAAATAAAATGAGTCATCTTCTGGTTTATTAAATTCGCACTCGACACCGCTGACATCTGAAAACATAGCAAATAATTTCTTTGTTAACGTCGGAAAGAATCTGGCAGAAAGAAATCGGGTTCAATCACACTATCTAACTAGCACGCCTTTTGCATGTAACCCCACCTTAACATCATTTGCCCTGCTAGATAGTGACGAAACTGAGGTAGAAAGAATAATCATGTCTTTGAAAGACGACTGTGCAGTTGGTTGGGATAATATATCAAATAACATCATCAAACAATTCAAGAATATTTTAGTACCACCACTGACTTGAACCGAATGTGTCTGTCTTTGGGTATTATTCCCGAGTGCCTCAAAAAAGCAGTTATTTTCCCTGTATACAAAACAGGCAGTAAACAGCAAGTAACAAATTATAGACCAATTTCTTTACTGCCTTCTATGTCAAAAATTAAAAAAAAAACATATACCTATAAGAGATTGTTTAAATATCTGGAGGATAAATCAATTTTGTCGGAACGTTAATATGGATTTAGATCTAAAGTTTCAACTGCCGATGCCGTACATCATCTGACTGACTATCTAACCCAAGAACTTGACAAGGGTAACGATACAGTAGGAGTTTTCCTGGACCTCGCCAAGGCTTTTGACACAGTTTTCATTCCTATTCTGTTGCGCAAGCTTGAGACAGTGGGCATAAGAGGCATTCAACTGAAACTTCTAAAAAGTTACATAGAAGACCAAACACAGTGCGTTAAAATTGGCAATGTTCTCATCGCAGACGAAAAAAATACGTCCTTTGGTGTGCCCCAAGGAAGTATTTTATGGCCCACTCTGTTTTTGATATGTGTACATAAATGACCTTTAAAATCTAAACCTTGAACGCGGCACTATAATATCTTACGCTGACGACACTGCCCTCCTTTTTTCTGCTGAATCGAAACATAAAGTCTACAAGTTTGCGCAACACGGCTTTAATATTGTAAATAAGTGGCTTCAACATAACTCACTAACACTAAATACGGCTAAGACAAATTATATTAAGTTTTCAATGCGCAAAAAATCATCTGTTTTGGCCTCAACGATGTTTGCTCACTGTTATATGGTCCCTGCAGATTGCCTGCTTACGTGTCCTAATATTAATATAACTAATAAAATAAAATATCTGGGAATTATAATAGATGAAACCCTATATTTTAAACAACACATAGAAGCTTTAAATAATAGAATGCGTAAGCGAGTTTACCTTGCTCTCTGTCAGTCAATTTTGACTTACTGCATTACCTCCTTGGGTGGAGCAGGTAAAAGTTTGCTAATACCTACCGAGAGAGCTCAAAGAGTGATTCTCAAGGTGTCTACTTGCCGCCCTTTCCTTTTCCCACTAACCTACTCTATAAATCATGTGAAGTACTAACAGCTCGACAGTTACTCATAATGAGCATCATAAAAAACAACACGCAGCCGTTCTCCATAGCACTGAAACTACTTACAAAAGACGGAAAGACATAGACTAAATGCGAAAGCCAACATTTATTCTATAAATTATAATAATTGCAAAAGAACCGTCAAGGAAGCTCTTCAAAGTATGTCCTATGAAGATACAGGGAAATTATTAATTTTACTTAAATAAAATGATTTAATTGAATGAGTTAGGTTATAATAAAAACAATAGTAAATTAATATTATTCAAACTAAAATATAGCGTCGAAAAATTCATCCGCATCGCTGTCGACTGGTAGTGTGCCCAAGAGACTGGCCGCATTGCCACGTTGTATGGCAATGCTGCCTCTGGCCTTTTTTTAATAAAATTAAAAAAGTACATTTTGTACTAATTAAGTTTAGCTAAGTCAGGATATAGGTACCTACTAAGATGTTAGCAAGTAGGATTTATTGTACTATTTACACCTTTTTACATACCTATTAGATGAGTTTATAATTAATGTGATTATTTAGAAAATATTATACCTTGCCTCGCCTGAAACACAGGATGACCTAGTTCAGGCACATAACACAATTGAATTTTTTCGTAGATTGAAGCAAAGAATTTAGTTTTTTTACCTTTTTACCTGAATAAACTTTTTATTATTATATACATATTTTTGTAAGTCGCAACCCGGCCGTGCGTGTATGACCAATGTATGAACGTAAACGAAGCAAGAGTAGTATGTAGCAGGCAGGTAGAGTTCTGGAGGCAGAAACTAAAGAAGGTGTGAGTTTATGTATGTGCATATGTGTACTAACAAAAATAATTCACCAATAAAGTCTTAAAAAGACTTACAACCATAACCTCCACTAATTAATTCTCGATCACAGCAATATTTTCTTTATAACAAAAAAACATAACACAAAACCTTAATAACTCAACAAGAATGCCCGGTATCAACTCTGCCCGGTTAAAGTAGGCAACAAGCATAAATTCACCTTCCAGACTCGGCTAAGATTTTAATTTAACTTGAACCATTCTTCTTAATTTGTAAGTAGAATTTTAAAAGGTAAAGTTGGTATCATGTTGGCAATGTTGCCACCTTCAGACAGACGATTCTGTTGTCTCTGACCATAATATATGGGTCCACTTATTATTGTAAGCAATTGCCCATAAAAAGTTGTTCTGATAATGAAGAATGATGGAAATGTACTTTTTTGGGTCATTTTTTGGCGGAAAATGTAATTTAAGTTGAATTTACGGGATTGTTTTGGAAGTGGGTCTCGAGTAACCGACCATTACACACCAATGCTCGGTTCCTATAAATAAAACAAATTGTTTTGCTTATGAATGGTAGTTTTTTTATTGTCAAACTACATATAAATAGATTCGTAATCTAATTTTACCTGTGATAGCTACTTCCTTAAGGGAGGGTCTATTATGCAAAGCTATGTGGTATTTGCTTAATTATTGGTAAAGTTAAAAGAGTCTTAATTATAACCAATAACGGTCCGTAAATTATAGAAATCGGCCATAAGTGGTACTAACGTGGTAGTGAGATATCTTTACTGGTCGCAAGCGGTACTGCTGAGCTGGTAAGAAAAAAAAAGATAAATAGGTTTATTTGTCACATCAACACGTGCATACAAAAAAAACAACAATCTAAACATATAAACATAACATAAATATTCGGCAGCTGCACATCATGACTGTGACAAGAAGGCTTCCACTCAGCATAATGCTGTGCTATGGTACTGAGTTCAATTCTCGGGTCGGGAAGTCCGAAGACTGAATTTGTGCCCGGTTCATGGCAATAAGCTCGCTCCCTATTACATAGGACTTAAACATTACTAGCGTGGGTATACCTAATATAGGTACACCTCTGCTCAATCCTTCGGGGAATACTGGCGTGATGTTATTTAAGTTTAGGTTAGGAAAAATAACCTGAAAAATATCTTTGTCGCGTAATCATACGTCTTTCACCAGTCCATGCAATTAAAAAATGCCAATAATTTTTAAAATGAGGCTTCTAGCCTGCCGACACGGAAAGTTTTTAAAGTGTTAAGATGGTCACATAAACAGGTCGCAATTGCTATAAATAGCAATCATTAGCTTTGCTAAATTCAATCATAAGCTATATTTTGCCCGCGGCTTCGCCTGTGTGGATGTCGGAAAATATCCCACTGGAACTTAATACCGGGACTTAAAGTACCCTAGCTAACAGCTTATAAACTATCTGTGTGCCAAATTACATCCAAATCCGTAGAGCCGTGTATGCGCTAATCCGGAACTTACATCCAGACAAACGGACAAAAATTCACAACAGACTCATTCCCACACGACTTTTTTTCAAAAATATTCAACGTACAGTTTTGACTTCATTACTATTTTAGTATTACAGTTAAAGATATAAATATAATATTTCCCACAACGGACAAAAAAAAACGTTCCTTTTAATAAACAACAAACGGTGGGAGCGAGACAGAACAACAACTCAATACAAATGCCCAATATTATTATATTATATTATTTACTCAATATATATTTATTTACTGACTTGATTTCCGTACGTATTTTTCGGGTGATTACTGAAAATCAGCGCTGTGCTGTGGGTCCCCCATAGCACAGCATTATGCTGAGTGGAAGCCTTCTTGTCACATTCATGACGTGCAGCTGCCGAATATTTTTTATGTTTATATTGTTGTTTTTTTGTATGCACGTGTTTCGGTGACAAATAAACCTATTTTTCTTTCTTTCTAAACTTACTACAAATTAGGTCAGCGTAGCATATTTCTTTGACACTTAATAGTCCAGTAAAACAAAGAACCCAAAAATACGCTTAAGGAATTTCCTAAACAGTAGAAACATCTGCCCGGTTCCCGACCGAAATTAAAATTCTTCCTCGAAAGATGGACGCCACTCAGTTAGTTAAAAACTCAAGAACAATTCCGAAGTAACTGCAGTTGTTGGAACGAAAGCATTCAATTCTAATTTTACCTTGTTTTTACCTCCCAACTCATATTTACGAGAGAATTCACAAATTGCTCGAAAAGTTTTGTTTTTTATGAGTTCACAAGTTTTATTTTTTGTGAAGACATTTTTCATTAAGATAATTTGATCTAATAGAGGGTGAAAATAAATGGGGATGACAACAGGCACTTGGGACCTGACGACTTATATGAATGATGGCATTGTCAGCATACTTTATTATTAAGTTAAGAGGGAACAGGGCCTGCGAGGAATTAGAAAAGAAGGAATTTGAAGAAACTATTACCGTTATCTTACCTCAAGTCTGCCCCCGTAGAGTGAAATATGGACAGCTGCAGCTCAGACCGATGTAATCACAAAAAAAAATTACGAGATCGACGTTTCAAATTCCCCCTTTTCTCATTAAAAACTGGGCCGATTCAATTATGTTTTACATGAAAAGTTTAAAAAAGAGTATTGTCAAGGTTCCTATCATTTTTCTTTTATCTTAAAAACTTTTCGAATTTGTCTGGTAGTCCTCTAATCACGGGGGTAAAAAACGAAATAACAGGGATGGGTCTAAAGCAGACCTTGAATTTTTGAAAACGAATGATTGCTCTAGAGGCATTAATCAGTAAGAAAAAAGGGTAATACACACATCAACACGGTCTAGGGATATTTCATACTCAATTAAATAACTCGAAAAGTACTGGCCGCATTGGAATCTTTTATACACCGATTTGTTTGTAATTTATCTCAGACTAATTCCAAATTAAAATTTTTGAAAATTCTTTTGTTTCGGTGGCATAAAAATGTCTTGATGTATAGGAGAGGGAATTTTCATTTGTGCGAAATTTAGAAAACAATACGAATTACGTTTAGTTACAGTTTTTTTTCATTTTTAAACGAAAGATAAAGTTAAAATTGAGGTATTGTAGCCATGCAACGCCGACATTTGACGAGGGCGGAGATGTTACGAGCTGTGGGAATGCTGGAAGCTGGATCTGTTCAGCGTAATGTTGCTGAGGCCATAGGGACCCATCAAAATGTAATTTCAAGATTGTGGACACGCTATCGTGCCACAGGTGAAGTAGCGGAGAGGCACCGGGGGCCAAGTCGCATCACTACCCCCAGACAAGACCGATTTTTGCAAATTACTGCGCGAGCTCAACCAAATGCAACGGCGACTCAATTGGTCCAAAGGCTGCGAGTGGAACACCAAGTGCTTGTGAGTGACCAAACTGTAAGAAGGCGACTGCATGAAAGCAATCTACGCTCTCGTAGACCACTCCGGGTCCCACCTTTACGGAGAGGCAATCGTGGACGACGATTAGAATGGGTTCGGAACCACGTGGACTGGGGCCGTGAGCAATGGTCCAATGTGCTGTTCACGGATGAATCCAGGTTCGGCTTCCATCCAAATTCACGAAGGACGCGTGTTTGGCGAGTTCCTGGACGATGGAGCCGTCTCCAGAACCCTCAGGAAGTTCACCCATACCAAGGAGGAACAATTATGGTTTGGGCAGGAATTCGTCTTGGAGACGGACGGATCTCGTTTGGGTGCGGGGCAATATGACGGCAGAACGATACGTCCAACAGGTGCTGGGGCCCGTAATCTTGCCCCACAGAACACAAATGGGGCAAGATTTCCTGCTCATGCACGACAATGCCCGGGCACACACGGCGAGAACGGTAGCAGCTTGGTTACATACACATAATGTTAGGGCCTTAGACTGGCCTGCTCAATCGCCAGATCTAAATCCCATTGAGCATGCGTGGGATATGCTGCAAAGAAGAGCTCTGAAGGAAGTTCCTGAAAATCTGGCTACAGAAGATCAACTTTTTGCGCACCTCAGAAGGACATGGGACAATATTCCGCAGCAAGACATTGACAACCTTGTTCTGAGCATGCCGAATCGTTGCCGATGTGTTATGAACATCATGGGCACTTTCTCAGACTACTAAATTCAAGTTTATAAACACAAATTAAATGATTTTTCTATTTTTTTCAGTTTTTACTCACTAATTAAAAGTTAATTCATAAACAGTTTCCGTCTATGCTTCATTTTTTTTCCATAAAATCCTGAAATTTTAATCTAAGTACCTTAACCATTATTAAAAAATGGTAGAATATTAAATAACGTATCTTTTAAATATATACATGTCACATAAATAATTAACACATTGATAGTAATTCGCTTTTTTAAAAATATCCCTAGACCGTGTTGATGTGTGTATATGGAGAATCGCAGGTCCTGTTCCCTCTTAAGGCGATGTTAACCGAATTTTAATGATTTTATACTGAAGCTCACGTCTAAACAAGTAGTGTTGATGATTCGGAAAAAATATATGTTAAATTAGGTTTAAAAAAAATGTATATATAAGAATTATATATTTATTTATATATATAAATCTTTGAATATTTTAAATTATGTTTATAATATTTTAAAGATATAAAAATATTTAATATAATTATTATTTGCCCGAATGTTAATATGTCCGAATTTAGAATGGCATACTTTTAAGATGGCAGAATTTTGTTTGGAATAATTTTAGTAGGCATATTGCCATTTCTATTAAATCTTAAATTTAACTAAAATATTGTCTTAAAAAGTCATTAAGTTGTGCTACATAAGTTAGTGACAGAAACGAATCGCTATAAAACCGACTCCACGTAGTCTTATCTGCCCTACCCCTAGAGTGTAATTTAAAATGTCGTAGGCGCGGAGGGACGACGCGGTCCGCGAGCTGAGGAGCAGGTGGTTTTAACGCTAACCACCGCGGCTTAGGCTGGCCGGTGGGAGCCGGCCATCAAGCCGAAGCAGCGGTGGTGAGCGTTAAACACATCTGCGACGATAAGCTCGCGTGGAACCGCCGGAGCCCCGCAGCGCCGGAGCCGTGACAGAAACCATGCCTGCTGCATGTTGCATGCTCGCTTGCATGCTGCATGCTTGCCGCATGCATGCTGCATGCATGGTGTATGCTTGCTTGCATATTTGCAGGTTTGTGTGAACTTTCTGCGATATGATGGGTCTGCTTTTTAATTATTAGGAATATTAAATTTATGCCTAAAGATGATTCTGACTAATAAAATTATTAATGAGTGTATGCCAAGCGATTTTATGCGAAATGAAGTTTATGCTATCCGCTGTTATGCAAAATAATATTAAGACATAAAAAGTTATGCTTTTTAGGGTAGACCCGACTGGCATATATCAGCGTCTGAAGTTAGTGTATTTTGTTTCGTCTTTAGTTTATAGCTAAATAGAACATTGATTTTAAAAGGCACATTAGTGAATTAGAACATAGATAATTGACACAGTACGTAAAAACTGCCATTTGAAATTTTATAAATTAAAAAGCGTCAGTCATATTTAACAACTTACCAAGGTCGGTATAGAATCTTCTACCAATTAGATATTTTTCATTTTGTAAGTTAAATAATTCTAGTGCTTGTAATTTTCGAGGCCTACCTTGCCGTTGTCGCCTTAAACCCTATTTATTTCATCATAAGACTTA
Source organism: Xanthia togata (assembly GCA_963853775.1). Classification (NCBI taxonomy): domain Eukaryota; kingdom Metazoa; phylum Arthropoda; class Insecta; order Lepidoptera; family Noctuidae; genus Xanthia; species Xanthia togata. The sequence goes on from OY970811.1 coordinate 9,160,206, forward strand.
AAGTAAAATTTATATTTTGATTATTAAAAGAGAATCTAGAGTATATGTTTTCAAGCATAAAAGCTTCTCATTCTAGAATTTTAAAAGATTCCACACCAGGTACATTACACACTATACAACTAATTTACATCCGTAAGACGTCCTCGTAACATAAGGTCCAGTTGAAAACCAGCGTCAGACACTAGTTGTCTGATATTTATGCTGAACTGGCCCTATTTGGCGCAGCCGTGAGGCACACAGTAGTATTTTAAGTCATTTTTTATTTATTTTTTCTGTTTTTTGTTTTTTGTGTGAATATTGTGTGACCTGAGTCAAATACATTTATTTTCTTTTACTTTTCTTTAGATAAATTTAAAAGTAATAACATAAGAGCTAGCTCGGGGCTATTATTAGCTCGCTTAGCTAATGTTTATTTTGATGAATATTCAGATATTCAGCGGTTTCATCCAGTTTCATATTGCGATGCGTTTCGCGTGAATATATTTGAATTCATTCAGCTCTTTATTTCAGAGCGATTCAAATTCATTGTTTAACGAAAACTAGTTAAAATTTGGATAGGTGGCGATAAAAAATTGTTTATTTGATGTGCTTCTGTATTTATTTTGTTTATGAAAGGTAAACTGAATGTCGTGTACATATATTTTTTTTGGTAATAAAGCTGATTTTTTGCCTGAGGAATCCTTACTATCCTAACTAATATTGTTGTGTTTGTTGTTATGTTAAATGGCTGAACGGATTTGGACGAAATTTGACACACGGGTAGACCTTGACCGGGTATAGGACATAGGATCCTTTTTATCCCGTGATTCCCAAGGAATCGAGACTTATGTGAGTGAAACCGCGGGGCGAAGGTAGTATAAATATAATATTATAAATGCGAAAGAGATTTTTTCTGTTTGTTTGTTACGCGTTCACGTCACGGTTAGCGCAGTGGTTATGCGATTGACTGCTGCACTGCATGTCGCGGGTTCGATTCCCGCACGGAACAAATATTTGTATGACCTACAAGTAGTTGTTTCGGGTCTGGCTGTTTGTGTATGTGAGTATAAATGTTTGTAAACGCACCCACGATACAGGAGAAATCCTAGTGTGGGGCAACGTTTTTTTTAAAAAAGAAAAAAGAAAAAGAAAAAAGAAAGAATGGGTGAACAAGTTTAACTGGCGAGATGATTTAAGTTACGTTAAGCTACACGTTAAACTACAGTTACACAGCGTTATTGTGGTACCGAGTATTGTTTGTCGTTTTCTTTTTTTTGTTTTTGCACTTATTACTTGTCATCAGCACTGCTGTTTAGTCTTTAGTTAAAATGAGGAAAATGGTGTGAGTTACAAGTTTGTTAAATCTTAGTTTAAGTATTTCTCTGTAATCTGCAACGTGTAACTGGTTTTTGTTCCTAAAAAAAAAATAACAGATTTCGATGAAATTTGGCACACAAGTAGACCATGATCTGGGTTAGGACATAGGATACTTTTTATCTCAGTAGTTTGTTCCCGTGGGATAGTTTCCGAACTCCACGCGGGCATATGCTAGTTAATTATAATTAACAAAAATATTGTTCCTGGAATGAGGTTTCTTTTTAGATAACCAAACGATGTGTTTACTTGTCATCGCGATCAATTTAATAATAATATTGTGTTTTTTAAATATTTATTTTAATTTATCATATTCATGAATATGTACGTTCAAATCCAGTTTTATTTTTTAATCTGTAATGTTCATCCCCGGGCCATGTAGGTATGTCATACATTTTATTTTGAATGCGTTATTTTGATGAAGGGGCACATAACAACTTATAACTAATAATTAATAAAAATAGCAAGATGATAATATACTAACTTAACTAAAACTATTGAAAAACTAAAATATAGCATCGAAAAATTAATTCATACTTAATAAAAAAATAAAAATAAAAAATCCTCTGATAAATGCCTCTATATCCACCGACCACTGGAAATCATTTTCTAATGTTTAGATACCTGCATCAGTCTACAAATTACACACCAGTCCCCGCCCCGTACATTATAATTAATAATTACTGATGAATAGCTCAAGCAATTAATTATTGCTTTGCAATATGACGTTACGGTTGACATTCCACTGAAATTCGCCTAATGATCCAGTAAATTGCTCACAGCAGTAATTGCCGCGAAAAATCTATGAATTTGCTGATTAATCGGTTTTTGGATGAATTGCGATTTGCAGCTCACGGCATTGAAGTAATCGGTGAAATTTTGAGGTGATAACATACATACACGTACCTACATCATCATGTATTCATCCGAATAACATCGACTGCTGGATATAGACCTTCCCCAAGAACCGCCACTTCAACCGGTTCTTTGCTTCTCGTAATCAGCGGATTCCTGTGGCCTTCACAAGATCGGACGGACGGACCGCCTTGTGCCTTCCAACGCTACGTCTTTCAGTACGCGGTCGCCACTCCAGAACCTTTTGATGGACGATGACCACACATACACGTAAGTACATCACTATTATGCAAGTCAGAAGACTGGAAATCTATGGCAAACATAACATTATACCAAATTATTCAGTAAAATCATCACATTATACCAGTATTATAAACATTGACATTGTTGAATACATGATTACTTTGTAAAGTATTATATTATTTTATTTTTTGTGAATGTGAGGACTATGTGGATTTTTTATTTTTCTTTCTCTGTTACTTTTAATGATGGTCTGGCAGTTTGAGTAGTTTATGCGGCCTTATGTGGCCCCCGGTTCTTTGATATTGTTCTTCGAGTTGAGCTCCTTAAGTTCTGAGTTGAGCTCCACGATTACTGACAAATACTTGCACTGACAGGACAGGTCCACTCAAATCTGTGTGGTTCTTTTCTCAAAAGACCATTTCTACATGGTCCTCATATGCCCTGACCAAGAGATTTTTTTAATAACTTTTGAATAATTTCTTTGCTTGGGCTCTTAAATCATGTGCTGAATTTATGGTAATAGTTTCGGCACCGATTTCCCTTACTCTGTGTAGGTATGTGGCGACATCTACATCGTCACACGCGAACTACGCATCAAAGACCTGACATCACACAAAATCCTGACGTCACACAAATCCTGCATCGCGCAATTAGTATTTACCGCGCGATTGACATATACCTATCTATCTACCCCGACATTAATGGTTGGGCAGTAGCCTGCCAGACACGACACCCGTCTGATCGGAGGATCCTTTTTTTTTTTTTTTGGTGGGAAATCATCAAATGACGTCTCCCGCTCTGGGTGGAGCGGGAGGGCGTGTCAGACTCTTACTGACTAAAACCCACCCGTGTTCCTTCTGTTGCCTGTGCAATGCCAGGGGGCCACGGTATCCCTTTCGGACTTTCCCGCAACCCCGGCAGGCAATGGTCTCATCGGACCCCTTCACTTGCTGACATCTCTTTGAGGCGCGCGTGGAACACTACGCGCCGTCGACCCGGGCCTGGTCCTTACCGGACGGCGAGTTACCCATTGCTCACCGTCCGCAAGCCCGCGCCTACGGTGGCCGGGAATCGGCAATCGATTCCCGACGCCCAGGGCGTCTCCTTCTGCGGCGGCTAGGGGCGTGAGGGCGCGAAATTTGCCTCTCCCTCACGCGCTCCACCTCCTCCTTCGCGAGCATTACTGCTTCGCAGAAGGAGGTGACGGCCTCCCATGCCCTCTCGCTCCGTACCATGGCCTGGACCAGGGCTGGACGCTAGAGATCCCCGCCACCGATCGCCTCCACGAGGACACGGCGGTGCTCTGCCCAAACCGGGCATACCTCCACCGTATGCTCCACCGTGTCCTCCGGGCGATCCACGCAGTGATGACACCTGGGCGTTTCCTCCCGCCTTATCCGAAACAGGTACCTCCCGAAACAGCCGTGTCCGGTGAGGACCTGCGTCAGGTGGAAGGTGAGGACGCCATGGCGCCTCTCCAGCCACTCCTCAAAGAGGGGACTTATCGCCGCAATAGTGGCGTGCCCAGCACTGGGTTGCGACAATCGCACTCTCCATGACGCCATGAGATCCCGTCGGAGCTCTGTCCGCTGTGCCGCGATTTCTCGCGGCATCGGAGTCGAGCCCCGGCGTTTCGCCTCCTCGCGCCACTCCCAAATATGCGCGAGGACTTTTGCCTCCAGATCCCATGGCGGCAATCCGGCAAGGAGGCTCGCCGCCTCACCGGAGACCGTGCGGTATCCCCGGACCAGCCGGGTGGCCATGACCCTCTGGGACGCGTTCAACCGGCGGGCAGGCCGCCGCCTCAACGAACGCGTCCACACCGGTGCCCCGTACAGGGCCATGGACCGCACGATCCCCGCGTATAGCCTCCGGCAGGAGGCGTTTGGACCCCCTAGATTGGGCAGGAGCCGCTTCAAGGCAGCCCCGGCCCGGTCCAGTCTGGGAGCCAAACGTCGGAAATGCTCCACGAAGTTCCACCGACTGTCGAGGACGAGTCCCAGGTACTTCATCGATGACTCGACGCCGATGTGAACTCCTCCTACCGTTATTTGGGAACCCGACGGTGGCGCGTTCCTCGGACCATGAAAACACATGGCCTCAGACTTGTGCAAGGCCACCTCGAGTCCCAACTGCCGGATTCTGGCCACGATTGTCGCAACCCCGTGTGTCGCTAGTTCGGCCGCCGCCTGGTGCGACCTCCCCTGCGCCAGGACCAACGTGTCGTCAGCTTAACAAACGACGCTGACGCCATTGGGGAGGTCGGCGCGCAGCACCCAGTCGTATCCGATGTCCCACAGATGCGGGCCCAGGACCGATCCCTGTGGGACACCGCACGACATCTCTCGCCGGTTCCACTCTCCCTGGTGACCGGGGTAGATGATGGCCCTGTCTGCCAGATAGGCCTCGACCATACGACAGAGGTAGGTCCGGCATCCGGTGATACCGGAGTGCCTCCCTGATGCAACTCCAGGGCAGGGTATTGAAGGCGTTGGCGATGTCTAGAGACACCGCCAAGACGACCCCACCCCGAGCCACCGCATCCCCCGTCGTGAGGGCTCGCACGCGCATGATGGCGTCCACCGTGGAGCGCCCCCTGCGGAAACCAAACTGGCTCTCCGCCAAATCCGGCCCCACCCGCACCAGCCGCCCGACGAGGCGGTCTGCAATGACTCTTTCAAAGAGCTTGCCCACCTCGTCGATCGGAGTATCCTACCTTAAAGGCATTTTTTAACAGGTATGCAAGACCGACTAGTTTATAGAAAGATAATCGCAATAAAAGGATTACAAGTTTACCGCTCGTCCACAGAGTTTTTTTTTCAAAGTGCAAACTTCAGTAGGGATTTTAACTTTATGCAGAAGGCCGGGGTTCTAATGAGAAGATTAATTATTCTACAAGTGATTGATCAATATCCATCATATTATATATCTAATAATACTCATAAGAAACACTAGGGCCATGGGGTCCGAGTGCCCATTTAGTTTTTCAAGACATCGCCAAGCGGCTGGCCTGGGCTGGCCTATTCTTTGGCCAAGGAATCAGCATTGCCATTCAACGTTGCAATGTTCAGTTGAAATTGTGGGTACAGTAAGTATATTGTAGGAGACTGGTGCCTGAACTAGGCTTGGGTGTATTTCAGGACTCCACCCTTTAGTTTATATAACATAATAATATACTATAGCCTTTATTTCAATAACAAAAAATAATTTATACAGATGGATAACTAAATAAAATTACTATTAAAATAGACTGTGTGAAAAATTACTCTAAAATTGATTTTTTTCTTAAACTAGGTTTTGGTCTCTTTTCTGATACCTACAGGTCTCCTCAAATTTTGTCTAGGTTTCCCTGTTTTTGGCTTTGATCATACAGTTTTTGTTTTTACTCATCTCTTCATTAACTATAATAATAATAAACGAATTAAATATATTAAAGTAAAATAAAACAAAATTTAATTTAGAGACCGAATTAAATTTAAATATGGACAAAAATAGTCTGAATTTCAGACAATTTTGGTCCATATTTTGTTAGTGACAACTTAGGTAACTTAAACTCGAAATAAATAATTGAAAATAAATTAAAATATACTCGCATCATCATCATCATTTCAGCCGAAAGACATCGCCACTTCGACCGATTCTGTGCCTTCCGCATCCAGCGGACTCCTGCGGTCTTTACAAGGTCCATCTTGTGGGAGGCCTCCCACACCAACGCTATGTCTTCCGGTACCCGGTCACCATTCCAGAACCTTTTGGCCCCATCGGCCATCTATACTAAAGCCCAAAATATATATAATTGAAATAAATGATTGAAAAAAAAAAATACCAAACAATCTCAAACTATTAAATGTAAGATTATTTAAAAACAAATTATACAAATGGCTAAATGAATGTAGCTTTTATAGTTTGAAAGAATTTATGGATAAAAAAGATTGACATCTTAAACTAACATTAATGTACTTTATTATAATTACCCTGTAACATTAAATTTTTGCATACTTTGTTTTATCTTAGCTAAACATGTTTTTGCCACTCTGACCTATGTTTAACACCATTGTATACCATGTTTTACGCAAATAAATTATTTTACTATTTACTATTTAAAATGAATTATATAAAATATATAAAAAAAAAATGAAAATAAATTTAAATACATAAATTCATAAGGCAACATGAAGCCTGATGAGCCTTCCCATGGCTGGCGATACTGGTCTGACTGCAATCATCCTCAGGATTCCGTTGCTACTCCCTCGAAATCGACGAATTAGTGAGGCTGACTTTTTGCGCACTATAGCGTAAAAGCCATCCGTTGGCAAACCCCGAGGCACTGCGAAATTGAGGTAGTCACACCAGAACCTTAAAGGCGTTGTTATATTGTATTCTGAGAGCATTGTAGGCCCGCTGCGTGTAGTTGCTCCATAGGGCGCTGGTGTAAAAACTTTGGCAATAGGCTCTGAACAACGTTACCTTTACTTGTCCTTTACACTATGAAGCCTATGAACCAACATGTTAGCTCGCACCGACAATGCTCTCCGCTCTCTCTCAATGACGCTCATGCAAGGTTTCAGTCACAACATGCCCTAGATACCTAAACTGAGACACGGACTCAAAGATTTTTTATTTTTACCACTGATGAGCATAATTATACTCACTCTTTCTATCGTTGCACTTTAAGCCATGACTCTCAGCGTAGGGTTCACAGGTATTTAACAGCTTTCTTAGCCCTCCTACAGATGGACTCAGCAACACCATGCCATCCGCGTAGCTGGAATAATACGGAAGAAGAAAATATGAACGAGTAGCATCTTTTAGGTGAGTAGAATATCCTCCTAGGATCGCGAACTACGTAAAATACTAACAAATACATTTTATATTTCACTGGAACTTACTGGCTTAGAATTAAAGTCAAGTGCCGTCACAATGTCTCGAAACTTTATAAAACTCCGCAAGTGACATGATATTAAACACTAATAGACCACATAATAGAATATTGTCTCGTAAACTTACAATGTAACTAACTGGAGCTACGAATTCTTACACTGTACGTCATAGTTAATTGACTCAGGCTTAACTGTTCTTGAAGAGTCATTTAGTAAGACATCGACAACACTACGTTCGGTGCTTGACGTGGCAACACGTCGTGTTCGGGTTCGCAACAAGTCTATCGTCATCCTGAGGATGCCTCGTTGAGAGGTGAGAGACGTGTCGATTTCTTACAGGGTTCTTTATGATTAGATTACTAAATATACGTAGTCTATTGTATTTTATTGTACGTTATTTTCTTTTCACCTCAGCACCTCAAACAAGCAGGTTTTGCTGTCAAAAAACAGTGAGCAAAATTCGATTTTGCTGCGAGCGTGAGACAAAGTAACTTTTTAATTATTTTTTTTAAATGCCGACAGCAGTGTTGGGTCTACTCACAAAATTCTAAAGATTTAAACTTCAATGAGTTTTGTCACTTTCACTTCGATACGAAAAAAGCGACAGATAGAAACAAATCGATTCGAAGTTCGATTTCAAAATTCCATATCTACATATTAGGCCCAAAAAAGAAACAAACAATAAAACGTTCGGATATACTTATAACATTAAAATTGCAAATCATCTGGTTTTATTTAAATTCTGTTTTATTAAATTTTTGGAACGAAGTTCATAAGCGGCTTGGGGTAATAGTGCAGTGGCAGATATCATCACGCGAAAAGGCGCTTGCGACTGTTTTCTTCTAATTCAAAGAGAAAAAGAGAGATAGTAAGTGTGAATTTGGTCGAAATGAAAATCCAAGATGGCGGTTGCGAAAATTTTCACATTTTTCATAATGGGTGTCGATTTCATAGTTTTGAAGGGTGCCAAGGCCGACCGTGAGGTCAAAATGTAAATCCAAGATGGCGGCTGCGAAAATTTTCACATTTTTCATAATGGGTGTCGTTTTCATAGTTTTGAAGGGTGCCAAAGCCGACCGTGAGGTCAAAATGTAAACCCAAGATGGCGGCTGCAAAAATTTTCAAATTTTTCTTCATGGGTATCGTTTCTATGGTTTTCAAGGTTGCTAAAGCCGATAGTGAAGTCAAAATGTAAATCCAGGATGGCCGCTGCGAAAATTTTCACATTTTTCGACATGGGTGTCGTTTTCATAGTTTTCGAGGGTGCAAAAGTCGATAGTGAGGTCAAAATATAAATCCAAGATGGTGGCTGCAAAATACGAGGTGATGAAGCTTATGTAAAAAAAACCTTGTCCGATCCGAAAATCTGGGGAAAATGGGCATATGGTGCAGTAACATTACAAAACAGTATTTTTTTTATTATTATTGATAGTAAAAAAGTTATTGGTATTTAAAATTCATATTTTTAGTTCCAAAATTACCCCAAATCCATAAAAAAAATGCAAAATTCATAACTTATGACTTTTAGACACCCGCTAAACGACAGCCGCCGCCCGCACCAAATGTAAAATTCGGTCAAATTCACCATTGAAAAAAATTTTTTTAAAATTTTTGAAAATTATTTTTTCTTTTTTCCTGAAAATGTCCACATAAATATGCTAACAGTACGATACCTAACAACACCCTCACGGATCGGACAGGGTTTTTTTTTTACTATGTTGTATGTTCTCGCTGCTGAGGTGAAAAGTTGTATGTGTTACACGAGAGCAAAGTTATTTGCATCTCGTGTCTTTGAATCCCTCGCAGCGCTCAGGATTCTAACCTAGAATCACTCGCTACGCTCGTGATTCAATTATAGAATCCTTCGCTTACTCGGGATTCAAAATCAACACTCGCAGCAAAAAACAACTTTGCTCTCTTGTTGCACAAATAACTATTGCCCTTTGGTTTTGGGCGTTTGAGATACGTTTTGTAACGAAAAATAAAGCTAACTGTTCCTTTTTATAGCTAACACATTTCTTTAGATCTTCCCCGTGTCAATGGCTTGAGAGATACAAGCATAGCTCCTACCGCGATGCAATGATTTTCAAATAAGTAACATTGGAAGGAGGGCTGACTGACCAGGATAAGTAGGGAGTACTTCTTCGTCACTCCAGAGGTTGCAGTCTCGACATACAAAGCGATCATTTCACGACCGGATTCGGTCGCAAAATCCTTATGGGTTCCTTATGTACGAAAAAATCACGCGCTTGTCAAGCAATTTTGACTATCTATGTCGAGACTGCAACCCCTTTTTTTTTTTTTTTTTTGGGTGGGAAATCATCAAATGACGTCTCCCGCTCTGGGTGGAGCGGGAGGGCGTGTCAGACTCTTACTGACTAAAACCCACCCGTGTTCCTTCTGTTGCCTGTGCAATGCCAGGGGGCCACGGTACCCCTTTCGGACTAATCCCGCAACCCCGGCAGGCAATGGTCTCATCGGACCCCTTCACTTGCTGACATCTCTTTGAGGCGCGCGTGGAACACAACGCGCCGTCGACCCGGGCCTGGTCCTTACCGGACGGCGAGCTACCCATTGCTCACCGTCCGCAAGCCCGCGCCTACGGTGGCCGGGAATCGGCAATCGATTCCCGACGCCCAGGGCGTCTCCTCCTGCGGCGGCTAGGGGCGTGAGGGCGCGAAATTTGCCTCTCCCTCACGCGTTCCGCCTCCTCCTTTGCGAGCATTACTGCTTCGCAGAAGGAGGTGACGGCCTCCCATGCCCTCTCGCTCCGTACCATGGCCTGGACCAGGGCCGGACGCGAGAGATCCCCGCCACCGATCGCCTCCACGAGGACACGGCGGTGCTCTGCCCAAGCCGGGCATACCTCCACCGAGACTGCAACCCCTGGGTACCCATTTAGTTTATAGTTGGTACCAGCCGTAATTATTAGAAAACTTTTGACTGTCACGAGTGTCATTTCTGGCAGTCATGCATACCTACATGAGTGGCAATCTCTTGAAGTCCGATGCAAAAGAAATAGGTAAAGTGCGTATCCAAAGAAGTATTTTTAACCGCCTCTGTGGTCTAGTGGGTAGACCACCTGCCTCAGACCCAGAGGTCCCAGAATCGTTTCCTAGTGGAGGCAAAATTTTGTGGCAGGGCTTGTTCTAAGTTGGTCTGGCTAGCTACCATCATCTTATGTAAGTCTGTCGCCATAACAAGATTTTTTACAGACCATTGTTGTGTTTCGGCAGCTAGGTAAGATAGCCAGTTCCTCTATGGTTGAGAGGATACCGGGTGAAGCTCTCTTCCACCTACGGCCTGATCATCACTTACCATCAGGTGAGATGAAGGCCAAGAGCCACCCCGTTGTGGATAAATAAAAATTAAAAATAAGTATGGGCGGAGATTCATTGTTACAGATTAAATCACTTGCATGTACTTAATTTCCATGACGTTTATCATGTTATTATGTATAACAACTAAAACCAACAGTATAACCTACTTTAAACAGTTTCAACCCCTGAAATCCTCGTCATTTATTCAGCCATTAAACAAAACTAGTACAGGCCACGAAGCGTATCAAATCCACATGAAATCTCTTCATAACTTCGCATCAACTATTTGAGTGTTGTTACAAAGTCTCTGACTTAGGAGCGTAGAAACAAAGGGAATATACCTACGGAAATTGACGCAGGAATATGGTAAAAATTTACTTAATATTATACTGTTGGAAGAATGTAAACATTATCTTAGATAAAAAGTTTAGTTTTTCACTTTTCTTACGCTTGGCGCGCCACGGTTTTCGTTCGTCACACAAAAACGCGCTTACGCGTGTACTTTTGTAATTATTTTTTGTCTACAATATACTGTTAAATAATCTAGCCGTAGTAAACATATAGTAGAAATAATCTACATATTATACTTACTGCAAAAAAATAATTATGGGAGACACGCTGACATCGAGGAGAAAGTTTAAGGCGAAAAGAGTCTTAATCACCCGTCTTACGTTTTTAGGGGTATGAGGAACAGGGTGTAAAGTTCACTCATCCACCATAGAAAAGAGAGGATCCTCCGACTAGACGGGTGTTGTGTCTGGCGGGCTGACTGCCCTACTGTTGATGTCGGATAGTCTTATATTATGTCGTTCGCGCGGTAAACTCTAATTGTGCGATGCAGGATTTGTGTGACGTCATGTCTTTGATACGTTGTTTGTATGTGGCGGTGTAACCGTTTTTTGCAATTAGCAGGTCAGGTAAAATGCTTTAATTTGGCCTACCTAGCCTTATTTTACCTAAACAGGTTATTTTAATTTTATTAGTAAACTATTCTAGCTAGAGGCCATCGTCAATGGTACGATTATTTACGCATGGCAACACGTGATTCTGGATATGGATAAAAAGTTAGGAAATGTCAGTGAACGTCAGAATTTTTCGAATGGTGGACGGTGACTTTTTGGCTGCACTTCCAAATTTCATTGAGCGAGTATTTTAAGCTATGTTTACGGGTTTTACGGACCATATTAAATGAAAAATAGTCCTGTGTCTTTATATCTATGTTTTGCCCTTGTAAAGCGAGTTTAAGTTGATAAAATTAACTTTATATCAAAAATTAGTACCATAGCCGGTTGTCATTATTAGTTTGAAACAAAAAAATATTGAAATCCCGCATCTTCAATCGAAATTTCGCACGTTGTATTATTTCCTATGGTGACAACCCTGAAAGATTTCCCTAATGACTCTTAAAGTCTGCCTAACTTGGAAAACTAAAAAAAAAAAGTTATGCTTTATGGGTACGAAATCTGTTTAATTGGTAATATTTAATTTAACAGCGATATTGTTGCCTAGGCAAAGTAGAGGAAATAATAATAATATATATAATTTATTCTCTCTTCACAATAAGTGGTCTTAAAAATAATGCAAACTTAAAACTTTTCCCACCTTTGTGAGAGACTGGAGCCTGAAGTAGGTTTCAGGAATAAAACATGTGACCAGGACAACAGGTCACCAGGACCCTCACCTCGGTAAGATTTTTGTAGAAATGACCAGGAGATAACAATAACAGATAAATCGAAAAAGTACAAGGAAATGATGGAAATGCCATTAACTTTGCCTGGCTTTTGGAAGCTTATTTCTCAAAAAACATGCAGTGTAGGCTATAATGAGTGGTTTTGCTAGGAGCACAAAGTTCTGATTTCCATTTCCTCTTTACAAGTCATAAATGAATTTCCTACTCATTTTAAAAGAATTTTAATAAATCTCGAATGCAATGCAAAGTTGGGGTATTTTACGGTATCAGAATGTATGTAAATCTACATTTATGATTCGCGGCCGTATCAAATAATTATTTATAGAAGTATAATAATATTAATAAAAATCATCAATGCACTCTCTAAGTTCATATTACCCTATTGAATGACTAATTTCATGAAATCATGACATAAGAGATCAATTCTAATTAAGGGAGTTGTATTGCTGATTCTAATGATTATAATTCTGTATAGCCATATGTGTTGCGGTCGTGAATCATATTTTAATCAACATACAACCTGATTACCTGATACTGACCTGCAAATTACAAAAAAACGTAATAAAATTGGAATTTCACGAGCTACCTGATCGCATCCCCTTAAATAAGCTCCTTCCCTTGAAGTCCACAGCAGACTACACTACACTGCTTCTCAATAATGTCCATACGAAACTAACTCTTGGAACGCGGAACTAGCAATTAGCATCAATTCTATTTTCTTGAAAGTTTGGACTGGTATACTTGAAATAAAAAATGATTTGACTTTGAAAAAATAACAGAAAGACAGAAGGATCCCTTTTTTGCAACGGAAACTAGACATTATTAATTTAAATTCATTGCTATGAATACATGGTGTAGTTAACAATTTATTGACGACCGTCCATTGTTTCTTGTGCAACCATACCATTTTATTTATTTCCATGTAACTACAGCACTATATATCTAATTATCTATAATTATTTTTACACAAATATCTTATCGTGTTTAATATTATTTGCACACGTATCTATCTATTTTTATTTAAATATAAAACACTTACACACTATAAAACTGATTTACATCCGTAAGACGTCTTCGTAACATAAGGTCCGGTTGAAAACTAGCGTCAGACACTAGTTGTCTGGCATTTATGCTGAATTGCTATCTAATTACGCAACACATTTTCGTAAACGAATACGACTAATCCGTTTCATTTTGACAGTTCAATAACATTCATTGCGTTATTTACGTTGTTGAGCAGATTTTTTTTCGAAGTTCTGAAGCAGTGGATTAGCTATCTGTTTCAATACGATTCAGATTCTGATTGATCGAGTAATACACAATTAGGGTACTGGGCCTATTTGACGAAGCCGTGAAGCACACAACTATTTTAACTTATTTTTATATTTTCTCCAAATAAATGTATTTTCTTTCTTATTTTTTTTCTTTTCTTTCTTTCTTTTCTTTCTTAACTTTTTTTCTTTCTTTTCTTTTTAAACGACTTCAAAAAGGAGGAGGTTCTTAATTCGACTGGTTTTTTTGTTGTTGCATGTTTGTTACGCGATTACTCCGCCAATTATGAATTGATGTTGATGATTCTTTTTTGTTTGGTAGGTCTTCAAAGGTAGAGTTTTAGAGGTAAATACATTTTATTAAGTTCCTGTCACTGTTATTTACATAGCAGGTCGCTACCTGGTATTTGAATTACCACAACTAAAAAGAGAAAAATAAAAAACGTTTTACATAAAAAAACAATCGACTTAAAAAATTACACACACACAGTACAAAAGTAGTACATAGTGAAAAATAACTCTAATTTCGGAAGTCGTGGCAAAAAACAAAAATTCAAAAACAAAGACGAGACGACCTTTTTTGATACTGAGTCGTCTTATAGGCGTTATCGACTCTTCCCTTTGCCGTGATACCGTGGCCCCTTGCAACGTACAGGCAACTGAAGGAACACGGATGGGTTTTAGTCAGTAAGTGACTCTGACACGCCCTCAGAAGGAGAAGAGAAGAAGAAGTTATTTGATAATTTCCCACCCAAAAAAAAGGTATCAATTTGCCTATAAATGTCATTAATTTTGGTGCCCTGCGAAAACTAAAAATAATGATGCTTAAAATAATGTATTACATGTTTTTATAGTAAGTACTCATCATTTTAAAAGCATTAGGTAAAAGCTAGTATATTATATATCCCAGTATCTTAACTTCAAGGGTGTCTGGAAGAGGTAACCTTGTCAAACATATTCTACTAGGCAATGATGAGACCTCAATCTAATTTCAGTAGGTAAAGCGGAACCAATTTTTTTTTTAAACTCGGTAGTAACCGACTTTGTTGGAATAACATAGAGCCAGAACCTCCATAATTTCCTCACTCCTAGTTATAAACTTCCCCGTACTATTGTAAACTGTAAGACGGAGTCACTTACTCGCGATCGTAAAACAAAGTTTAATATTCAAATAGTAATTAAAAATAATGCACAGTAAACTGTTCGGTTACTTTGTAATGTCAGAAATATGGTAATGACTTAAACAGCATGTAAGGAGCTCGTGGCTAAGTAATAACTGTGGCACGGGTCGATCCATCAGGTTAAGCTACGCTTGCCAGGGTTGGTCTGTGGATGGGTGTCCATCTTTACAAAACAAGACATTAAATAAAAGACTCCTCCGTGCCTCGAAAAGAACGTTAAGCCGTTAGACTCGGCTGTCATTCGTGGATCTTTGACAGTGTTTACGGGTCGTCAGAAACCCGAAAGTCTGACAACCAGTCTTACCAAGGGGTATCGTATTACCCAGTTACTGGGTTGTGGAGGTCAGATAGGCAGTCGCTCCATGTAAAATACTGGTATTCAGCTGCATCTGGTTAGACTGGAAGCCGACATAGTTGGAAAAACGCTAGGCAGATGTTGATGTTTGTAAATTAAGGCCTCCATCCAGGCCCAGCAGTCTCGACATAGATAGTGGTCGCTATACGACCGAATTCGGTCGCAAAGTCATATGTTTTTTTTTTTTTAAAATAAAATAAATAATAAACATGGAGGTATTTTTGTGTGTTGCTTGGTTGTTCTACCTGTTTTTTTATTTAAAGGTATTATTGTTTAAAAATTCAGGCCATAAAGGACTTACACTTTAATTATTTATGTATTTATTTTATTATTTATGTACACACAGAAAAATAGATACAGATATGACATAATCATAATTGTGAGTAGTAGTATAGTATTATATTTTTGTTGTAAGTGTAATTATTGGTAGTAGGAAGGTAGGTACTTTCTATTGACTTTGATATTGTGTGGGAAATTATCTGCACGTAATAGGTATTTTTTAATTGTAAAGAAGGATCGCTATTCCGAAATCATTTTTTTTTTTCAATAAACTAAGATTTTAATTGCCACAATTCTATAACATGAATATTATGCAAATTACTACCAGTAGGTCGTACAAAAGCTTTTTTCAATATAACAAGTAAAAACGGTCCTTGGATCAGAAAGCCTAGATTTCAGCCACGGTTTGTACCAAACCAATTGAAGAATAAATCATACTCATTGTCACAATTTATTGTTTTTGTTGTCCTATATGTATTTTCCTAATATAAGATCATCATTAACCGCCTCTCGTCCACCTGGCTAGCTACCACCACCTTATCTAAGTCTGTCGCCATAACAACAATGTTAACAGTATTATTGAGATCCTCTGTGGTTGAGGATTCCGGTTGAAGCTCGCTACCACCTTCAGCCTGATCATCACTTACCATCACTAAACATAATTCTCCTGTCCTCATTCCTATGTATTTGTGGTTGGTCAACATGTCTTTTACTTCCATACTATTAGTCGTCATCTCGGTAGCCCTTTCTAGTCACATCATCTTTCACACAGTCCATCCCACTCTTATAGCCATTCATACTCAAAGCTTTCTTCACAACATTGTCCTCATTCCTCCGCATCACATGCCCATACCATGACAATCAACTTCCACACAAATTTTTAGTCACCGGTGCCACCTTTAGACTTCCTCATAGACGCAAGGCCTGTGCAATACTTATCCTTACACGGTGCAGTTCAAATATGGTGTACTAAAAATTAAACTCGGTCATACTTTTGTGCAATCATTGCGAAATCTTCGTGGTTAACACTCTAAATGGTCAAAAACATTGCGCTATCGGTGATATTGTGCAATGTTTGATCGTTTAGGGTCCGTTTCATTAAAAATATGTTTTTATGCAAGAAGTATTGGAGGAATATGATTGCAGTAGCAGAATTAGCCTATAATGTTGCCACGGCTAGGTCACAGGCCTGATCTTTGTGAAAGGGAGTGGACTGTAAATCCGTAATCCACCACGCGGGCCCAGTCCGGGTTGGTAGATGTAAGATGTCTTCGAATGTTTCCTCATGATGTTTTCCTTCACGAGAGACTATTGAGAGCAGTGGTAAAGAAATATTGTACACAAAGTACAGAGCCTGTCAGGGTTGGAACCTACGACTTACAACTTGTAAGTCGCGGCGGATACCGCTGGGCCACTACTGCTATTGCAGTAGAAAATAGCGAATATTATTGAAGTACTACAAGGCCTACACCACATCCAGCAAGTGGCCTCAAAAATAACAATAAAGTCCATTAAAGAAAGATTGCTTTTGCAAAAACCATTAGTTCCATTTTGATCAATCAATCTGCCTAGCCTTTTCCCAACTATGTTAGGGTCGGCTTCCAGTCTGACCGGATGCAGCTGAATACCAGTATTTTACATGGAGCGACTGCCTATCTGACCTCCACAACCCAGTAACTGGGTAATACGATACCCCTAGGTAAGACTCGTTGTCAGACTTTCAAGCTTCTGACCACTCGTAACGACTGTCAAGGATCCACGAACAACAGAAGGGACCAACGGCTTAACGTGCTTTCCGAGGCTCGGAGGAGCCTCGGTATGTAAAGATGGTCACGCATCCACAGGCCAACCCCGGCAAGCGTAATGTGACAGTTATTACTTAGCCACGAGCTTCTCCTCCTTATTTAGTTCCATCTAGACAAAGACCTTATTCACCCAAATTGCCTAGATTCAAGAAATTAGATGAGATTCTATCTAAATGAAGACAATAAAACATGGAGATTTTGTGAAACAAACATGGCTGCTAATACAAGTACCTAAAGGCGCTCCCTCAGCGAGATCATTCATCTGTAATGTAACAGTTTGGATTCGAGCATTACATCAGTAAGATAGGAGAACCGAGCATTATAGTGCGCAACCCGTAATGTCACAATTTGTAACATTCAATTCGCCGGTACTATTCGTAATGCAACAGTGGTGAGTGGGGAGCACCCGTGATACAATTTGTATCATGAATGCGAATCTTATCGAATCTAGGATTGTTACATCTGGTGAGTACTCCGGTGAGAGAGCGCCTTAACGTACATACATTACGTAATTTGCTTGAGTAACTTGATAAACAATAGTGGATATCTATTCTGAGATTAATAATTTAAAGTACAATATTGTAATAGTAAGTACCTATATTATAGAGCTTCTTGTGAAAGTGCCCGCCTAGATAAGGCAGATTGAAATAACAGTCATATATACATTTTCATTTGGTTTTCAACCTTTTTTCGTTGTAGCAAATTTATCTGCTAGTCAACTACTGATATTTAAAGTCCACAGAACTCATGGTCCCATAACCTTCCGCATTGAAAGTAACTTTATTTCATCAAATCAAAAAAACATCTACCCTTAATTATAATCCTAACGAAACCAGATATCATGGTGATGATGGTATCAATTTGAAGCCCTTTAAATCCTCCAGGTTTTTTTTTAAATTTTTTTTTTTTGAGAAGTTTAAGATTCTTTGAAAAAAAAAACTCCCAAAAGAAACGGTAAAAATTGACGTTTTTTTTTTAATGAAAAAAAAACAGTTAACATTTTCTCCTTTCAGACTTCCTTTTCTGTTTTTATTTTGTGAGACTTTCTTTTCTTTTGATACTGAAAATAGTATCAAAAGATGCGATGATTTCGCTATCTTAATAATTAAGCACGCTAGTCCCCCCCGGTCACACTTTTCAAGCGATCGAAAAAGCATTTTCATTGCTAAAACTGGGTTATGGAAACTATTCCACACCCCGCGAATAACAAGAGACGAGTTACAGTAGACCTAGCAACTAAAAACTAGTTGGCGAGCAGCGAGTGAAGACGGTGGTGTGAACACTGACTGTTCACACCACCGACGAGTACTCGTTTGATCAACTATTAATATATGTTCCTATCTCTATTACTTACAATCTTTTGTACGTTTCTTAAGCCAGAAAATCGTTGATAGCTAGTCGCTTCCTCGTCGGTAGTGGGACGGACCTCAAGGCCGACTTTTCAATCCTCAGATCTTAATTAATTGACGTCATGCTATCGAAAAATTTAAAGGAAAAAAAAAAAGAAAATTGTCAAACGGCCACATAGAATCTTCAGATAAAACTTATCTGATGATTAAAAAATCAGCCATTGGTGATTATCCTTAATTTATTTATTTAATACTTCAAGCACAGAAATGTACAGAGGCGGACTTATCTAATGCAATAGGCATTTTCCACCAGTCAACCTTTGGGTGATGCAGAGACAAACAGTGGTAGGAGCAATCACGAGAAATTGAGGAATATTTAAAAAAAGTAATTATAAAGATACACATATACCTATGACAAACTATAAATATAATATATATGCCTAATTATATATAAATATAAGCACAAATAAATATACATAAATACACGAATATACTTAAACAAATTAGACAAACAATGGGAAAATATAATATTAACGTTGTGATGATACTGCCAGCTTCTTGCGAATGTG
Source organism: Xanthia togata (assembly GCA_963853775.1). Taxonomy (NCBI): domain Eukaryota; kingdom Metazoa; phylum Arthropoda; class Insecta; order Lepidoptera; family Noctuidae; genus Xanthia; species Xanthia togata. Next base: position 9,179,356 of record OY970811.1, read on the forward strand.
CTCGCGAACTTTAACTTTAAAGGATAATCGGTTGGTCGCCATACTGATTTCCTGGGGGAGCGCATTCCACAGAGAGATAGACTGAACGAAGAAGGAAGAATGAATGAAGTCTGTGCGGTGAGTGGGACATTGAAGAACGCGATTATTTGTTGACCGTAGATTTGTACTGTGGTGGTTGTGGCACAAATGTACTGAAAGTGGGGGCTAGTTTTTTTTTTTTTTTTGTTTGTGTTAATTTGACGCTCAGTCTAGATTATTGAACAATCGTGACTGACTGTAATATTGTAATATTGATTTTCTACGTTTGTTCTGCTCTGAATGTTTACTGTCACGGCCTGCAATAAGAACATTGATGGAAGATCGTGAAAATGTGGGCCGAGGCGAAGCGGAGGCACACATCAGTGAGTCCCTCAATGCCTGATTGCGGCCAAGGCTTGTATAGTACTATTCTCAAATAATGCGCGGAAATTAAAACTAGGTAAATTAATTGTAAATTCCAAAATCAATGGCGAACAACTATAATTTTTCACACGCCATTACACTCGTAGATAGTGCAATCCACGACGACGCGCCCCACTCCGCTCCACTCCGTACTAAAGTACAGCTTACAGTACAATAATCGCGGAGTGGGGCGTGTCAATCTGTATGTTCATTTGTTTCTTCTTTACTTTAAACAGCTCTTTTTACAAACCAAACGGAAATTTAAATAAAATATTTGATAAGTTAGGTACTTCCTTTGTTGCCATGACATGTGTTGAAGTAAAAAGCTCGTTCCATTTTTAAATAATTAGTAAATTATTTATTTGGCCGCTACACGACTTATGTATTTTTCATACAAACATTGCCGGCCGGGCGCTCGCATGTATTCAGTCAGTAACATCGATTTATTTTGAAGAAGTCTATTATTATATTGGTTACTCTAACTACCTACATCTATTTTAAAGCCCTGGTGTTTCATTATAATCTGTATAGCCTTTTACTGTGTAACACGCCCGTGGTAAGACTGGTTGTCAGACTTTCGGGCTACGAATGACAGCCGGGACCAACTGCTTAACGTGCTCTCCGAGGCACGGGGTCTCGGTATGTTGTACGGACCGACCTCGGCAAGCGTTAACCTTGAGCTATCAATTTCACTATAAACAAAATCACAAGTAGCCGAAAACAAAAACTGAAAAGAAGTTTCGACTTCAGTCCTATATTTGACCGAAAATGAGGCCAAAAACGAAAATGATTAAGACATTAAAAAATATTAATATTTAATATTTCCACTTTACACTAAAAAACTTTCGGTGGTTTCTAGTCGGTGGCAAAAAAACGAAAATAAAACCCCAAAGACACCGACTTCCGAAATAAAAGTTATTTTTCACTGTAGTGTTTTTTTTTGTAAGTCGGTTTTATTTTTTGTGTAAAAGTTTTTATTTTTCACTTTTTAGTTGTGGTACCTACACAAAATCCCCTCAAAAATTTGAATACCCATTACCTGCTATGTAAATTACAGTGACAGGAACTATTAGAATATCATCCACATATACTAGATGGGAAAAATACGTATTATTGAAGCTAACTCAAAAACCCCTCATCAGATCTTGACCAAATTTATATGGGACCACTTCTGAAGTATGCCCTATAAAAAAAAAAAAAGAATAATCAAAATCAATTCATAATTGGCGGAGTAATCGCGTAACAAACATACAAAAAAATATATATATATATACAACCGAATTGAGAACCTCCTCCTTTTTGAAATCGGTTGAAAATCTTGTTTGATTTTTCTTTACATTTAGTGAGGGAAAGAGCAAATAAAGACTTCAAAAGAAATAAAACACGATCATTTTATTTACGAGCCGAGCTTTACAAAGCCGAAGTTACAAGGCCGAATGACGTGCGACAATTCAAGAACTTGTGATTTTCGACTTGGCTGAAGCTTGGGCTGGTTTATGACTGAAAATGAAAATATGACCGAATCATGATATTTTTTGGCCGAAAACGAAAACGAAGCTTCGGTTAGTCACTAATAACATACCTTACCAAAATACCGAAAATAAGTATAGTACTTACAAAGTAATGTGAAAGAGAGCATTATAAAAAAAATAACGAATTGAGCGCAATAACACTGTAAAAGGTCAATCACATTAGACCCACAACATACCCCTAAGGGGCTCTTACAAAGGGATTTCGCGTAAAACCATTGCATTACTCAGGTACACAGAAAATATCTTGAAGATTACAAAGGTGTGGTTTTCCCAAAAAGGGTCAGTAGAATATGAGGTATTTTTTTTCATTTACATAAAAGGTTTATGTTAGTTTTTCTCTGTTGCATGGGAAAACTTTTTTAGTTATTCTTATTTCATCTGTACACAAGATATAATTCTTTTAAAAGTCGTGGGTGGGTTTCTACATTTGTATTATTATTTGACTGCCTCGTTGCTCTAGTGGTTGCAATCGCTACTGCTTAGCATGAGGTCCTAGGTTCGATGTCTAGGTCGGGCAAAATGTTATTGTGTTTTTCTTATTTTGTATTATTTATTTATAACTACCTCGTTGGTCTAGGAGCCGCAAGCGCTACTGCTGGGCTTGAGGTCCTGGGTTCGATTCCCAGGTCGGGCAAAATGTTATTGGGTTTTTCCTTAAGGAATTTCTCAGTAGCAGCCCGGAGACTGAATTTGCGTCCACTATTACATAGGACTTAAACATAACTGTCGAAATGTGGCTGTATTATAGGTGCACCTCTGTCTATCCCTTTGGGGAAATACAGGCGTGATGTTATGTTAAGTTATTTATTTAACATTTCAATAAAACTATTACCTACATAAGTTTCATTGCAGACTACCGAGTTGACCGAGCTGGCTCACTGTCTTCTTCTATGTCGTTGTTTGCGAAATGCTTAAGATCGCAAGCACATACGACGTGCCTCCGAAGCTATACTCACTATCACCACAGATTATTACAGATGGTTCACTCCGAAAAATCATTTTTTATAAAAAGTGACGACACAATAAAATGCAATAAGGGTCACACAACGCTAATTTAAAAAAAAAAAAAACACTTTAACCTACATGGGCACTTACGAAACGTCAGAAGCTAGGTGCACGGTTCCAATTGGTCGTTTCCTATGGAGAAGAGCCGGCAAGAAACTCCACGGTTACTCTTTTAAAAATAATTGGTTTTTACAATATTTTCAAATAACAGTGTTATTAGGTATGGGAGGACAGTGTTAGTCTTTCAACAAATACCTACAGTTATATTTACCTAGAAGTTGCCTCTCTTTCTTTCGCGTAACTCATATCTTCTGCGACGTTACGCTCACGCGGCGGTACGGACATACCAAAAATGCGAAGTGTGTATTCTGTGCTATCACAGTATGAACAGCCGGTCTATTCTGTAGTAATCTCACCGTGAAAACTTAGGTGAAGTGAGCTCGGAGTGAGCTGTCATTCCACCTGCTAGGGACTGACAGCTCACTCCGAGCTCAGTTCACCTAAGTTTTCACGGTGAGATGGTTACAGAATAGCACTGCTGGTATCATCATCATTATATCAGCCCATAGACCTTTCCAACGAAGTTCAATGTAAAAAAGATCCATTGTTGAAGAAGAACTAATACTGTAAAAGCCTTCTGTTAAAAATAATATATGAACGCAAAGTATCTGACGACTTTTAACCGTAAAAAGACCTCCAAAGTAACGCCAAAACTACAAATTAATACAGATAGTTCACTCCGACAAATCATTTAAATAAAAAGCTACTCTTACTACGAAACAATAAAGTGCAATTCAGGTCGCACAGCGCTAATTACCTAGTTATATTCACCCAAACGTTCCCCTTCAACTCTTATATCTTCTGACGACGTTACAATCACTGAATCGGCGACAAGACGAGCCCACGTACTTGTAGCTTCATACCTAAAATGCGGAGTGCGCCTTTTGTGCTAATAGTATCAACAAGTACCATCAGCATTATCAGCCTATAAATATTTCCAACGAATTTCAATGTAAAAATATATCTGACGACTTTAAATCGTAAAAGCAGCTCCAAAGTTACGCCACACACACCACATAATATCATACGAAATTTCCCAGTAGTATACTCAGATTACTCGATAACACAATAATAAGTAAGTATACATTTACCGGTTACCCCCGGAACCTGCCCAAGTAAGTAGTGTGTCACTCAGATTTTCCCTTGCGAATCGTGAGTGATGTGACACCGACTCGAGCCGCATACAACGATACTACATTAGCTGGCCTTGATAGTGGTGGCATTGACGTGTGGAAATAGCTTTAGTTTAGGTAAGGTGCAGGAGTAAGTAAGTGAGTTTATAGGGTGAGAGGGAAATAATGTTCAAAAATAATTTTGTTACTATTTATTTGCACGTATTTATTAACATAACACATAATGTAACATCACGCCTGTAATAGGGTTAGGACATAGGATACTTTTAATCCCGATATTGCTATGGGATCGAGATTTATGCGAATAAAACCGCGGGGTGCAAAGCAAAAATTTGTTACATATATGGGGCCCGAGTGCGCGTCTCCCTTTTTTAAGATATTTCTCGCCGACTGGTCGACACTCCAGCAGGCCTAACATGACACACGCGACAATTACTCACTCTCGCGTGAGTAATTGTCGTCTATTTCCGACACTTTTCTCGTTTTCTGACAGCGCTGTCATACAAAATAGTCGACTTGTTCTGTCAAACTTGATGATTTTTCGACACACCCTAACATGGCACCTTAGTTAATTCGATTTGTGACAATTCAACACGAGTTAATTAATCTCTAATTCTTCTGTCATTTTAGTCGTATTTACTCGTCCTCGATTTTGACGACGAGAAGAGTAGGTAGACAAAATTGTGATACAAATAAACAACTCCAAAATAACATGGCAGTTTCATAATTGTACTTATTTTAGTCAACATTTTATTTTACAATATATTAATAACGAAAATACTTAGTTTTAAACTACTATTTATATGAACTACGTGTTGTTTCACTTTTTGTATGGAACATAAATGAAAAATTATTACTTATGGGGGTCGAAATTTTCTTTATTTTTGCGATAGGATACACCATTTTCAGGATATAAGCAAGAGAAAAGAAAAAAAAAGATACAGTACTGTTTTTGCACCTAAAGTCAATGTGTTGGTGTGAATTTTAGTTCATGACAGCAAATTTTATTCCACACCTTTTAAATCGCGATTAAAAATAGTCAGATTTAGTTAGACAATCAAATTTTTTGGTGAAAAACGTCTAAATCAGAATAGCAAAATTGCCATTTTCACTAAATTAATAACGCAGTGCCATCTTAGTGCTGTCAAACTAAAATGTAGTTAAATTGTGTCACTTTGGTCTTTTTCAGAATGGGAAATCGTCGTTTGATAGGAATGAATTAAATTTTGGTGATTTTTAGTCTAGTTTAGAGGCTTTGTGACAAGAAAATCGGCACCATTGAATGACTGAAACGGAATCTCAAGCCGATTTTGCTATTTTAGGGGCATGAGGAACAGGGTGTAAAGTTCACTCATCCACCATAGAAAAGGGAGGATCCTCCAACCAGACGGGTGTTGTGTCTGGCGGGCCGACTGCCCGATTATTGATGTCGGATAGTAGTTATATATGTCGTTCGCGCGGTAAACTCTAATTGCGCGATGCAGGATTTATGTGGCTTCATTTCTTTGATGCGTAGTTCGTATGTGGCGGTGTAACCGCTACACTATCATAAATATGATTGGCTTTTAATAATTAGCAACATCGGTCTCGTCGCGAGATATAGAAGTGTCAAAGAGTGTATTTTTCGAGTTTACTCGTTGTTTACGGCCCTGTTAGGAATTAGATATACGTCAGAATCGTAGTCAAATTTTGACAAAACGAGAAAAAGAGCGTTCTCGCGCTTGTCATGTTTGCCCTACAGGTGACCAGAGGACTAGCTAGCTCGGTCTTAGGCCAAAGAATTAGCATTGCCATTCAACGTGGCAATGGTGCCAGTCTTCTGGTCACGTTTCCGGATGACAGCGATTCGGAATACTTCAACGTCTAAGTGTCCTTTTGTTTTTGTATAGTTAGTTAGTTCGTCATTTAGTTTTAGTTGTGTTAAATATTGTAAAAGGAATGAGTAATAATAAATAAATAATTTACTAACTGAAAAAAAAGATATGTATAGATGAAATTCTATATTACAATGTTCATGCACAAAAGAGTAAATCTGAATTGGCACAGGTGATTTAAAAGTTGTGTGGAAATCGGTTGTCATGGTATGTGTATGTATCCGGAGGATTGAGGAAAAGGCCGTGAGGAAAGTTTTTAGCTATTTATACAAACATTTAGTAAGTTTCACATTCTTGTATTTGTTTGACATTAAAATTTTTGACGTTGCATAATCTAGGTATTTTTCCGAATTTTCTTATTTGTTAATTATTTTCAATGTAATGGAATTATTTGTACGCCGATACTTATGGCCAAAACATGATTGGGCTCAAACGATGTAATATCTTGCATGCTCTTGTATGTATACAATATTTAAACAAATAAAGAAATCTTATCTTATCTTAAACAATTTTTCCAAAACACCAAATACTTAAAAGTTAGAGGTTAGAAGTTTATTAACCATAAAAAAAAACTACGGTCATGAATTTTGACACCAGTTATCTTAAAATCTTACTGAGGCAGTAAGCATAAAAATCGAGGAAGACATCTTCATTTAATCAGCTATCTAAAGAGGTACAACTGTTAAAATAATATTTAGATGTGCCGATGAAACAGGTGATAATGCTGACAAAAGTCGAATTTGCAATTTGTTGAAATAATAAAAAAATGAGTGGTAATCAAATTAAATAACTGGTTTATGCCATTCCACTACTTTCTAACCTCCCAGCAATCCATTTCACTTTAGGCACCCAGGCCCATAAATAATTTACTAACCATTGGTAAACGCATATTGGAAAACTAAATGTTATTTGCAGTCACTCTAAACTTAGGTCAATTAGAGCGTTCGTGTGCAATAAATACTTTACCGGAAAAGCTTTTAGAAAAATTGAAATTTTTAATCGATTCCAATACAGACGGACGACGACTAGGCAATTATACTATGACAACGTAGGTCGTGCCGTACTAGTAAACAATAAAATACACGTTGCTATAGATCGTTTGCAATATTTCGACCGCGTTGACAACGCCTCACCATTCTCAAAGACTTATGAACCGGTTCATCTTATAGCCAGCATAACATGAAATTGAATTTCTAAAGAAATCAAGTGAAGTGTATATGCGGCATAGCTCTTTTTATATTTGTCGGCAGAGGGTAAATAAAATTGATAGAGAAAACTGGTCGGTAAACTAGATGATGCTGGGCTATCTAATTGATAAGGGACCTCTTATACGTCTATTATAAGGATCGGAGTGGAGTGGAGGAGTGATCTTATAATAATTTTTAGAGGCAGGAAAATGTAGAAAGATTTTCTAGATTTAACAAAACATGGAAAAACTACCAAACAGCGCTTTTAATGTCATTTATGTATCTTTATTAGTGGAAGTTTTTACTAGTAATTGTAAAATTCCTGAGGCTAGAGTACCTCATTGGTCTTGTGGTCGCTGCTGCTGAGCTTTGAGGTTCTGGGTTCAATTCCCGGGTCAGGCAAAGTGTTTTTGGGTTTTTTCGTCAGGAATTTCTCAGTAGCAGCCCGGAGTCTGGATTTGTGCCCAGTTGATGGTGGCAATAGGCTCGCCCCCTATTATGGGACTTAAACATAACTGGCGAAATGTGGCTGTACTATTATAGGTACACCTCTGCCTAACTCTTTGGTGATTAAATGATCTATTGAGTGGCCGTAGGCAATTCAACGTCACTGTTGAGATATAATACTGTTACTTACTTATACTGTGACAATGGTTTGCTTAGAAGATAAATTAATATATAATAGTACACTATTCTGTGAAACGCTTTCTGAGAACACCTAATCTTATAACGTTTCTTAATTACCGTTGCTTTATAGTAGAAAAGTGGGTTCCCGCCATAATCTTGGCAAGGAAATTGGTGTATTTTCTGTGCAATTGTAGTTTCCATTAAACATCACTAATTCCTGTTTTTCTAAACGGGATTACCTACACTTATGGATAACTTAAAACCACAACACGCTTGGGACCACGCAAAGATGTATATAGCATACTCACACTTCAACAATTATGACACAAGTTCCTTCTACCCAATAGGGGTCGAGCCTATGGGCACGAATCCGGATTCCGTGCTGCTACTCAGAAATACCTAATGGAAAAACCCAATAACACTTTTCCCGATAAGTTCCATCGCCATTAAGTGGGCACGAATCCAGGTCAGGCTGATACAGAGAAGTTTTCCTAATGGAAAAAGATAATAGAACTTTTCCGAATTCATGAAGCAGTCTAAATAAAACCAAAATAGATAAACATATTTCCGGACCATTCAGACTACAGAAAGGTCTGAGAAATCAATCAATTTGCCTAGCCTTTTCCCAATTATGTTAGGTCTAAATTATGTTGGTGTACGCTTCCAGCCTAACCAGATGTAGCAGACCACCAGTATGTTTTCATGAAGCGACAGCCTATCTGACCTCCACAACCCAGTTACTGGGAAACACGATAGCCCTGGGTAAGACTGGTTGTCAGACTTTCGAGCTTCTGAGTACCTGTAAAGATTGTCAAAGATCAACGAATTACAGGCAAGACCAAAAGATTAGCGTGTTTTCCGAGGCAAGAAGGGGTCTTGATATGTAATGGATGGTCACCCATCCACGAACGGACCACGGCAAACGTACCTTAACCTTCGGTCCACCGTGCGGCTGTCATTACTTATTTGGCCACGGTGTGCTTTACCCCCCGCCAAGAAAATCTATTCTAGAATTAATTGAGTAAAACGAATAATTAGAGCGTAAGTGTGCACCGAGTCAAAAATTTGAAACGGGCCACATGAGCCAAAAGCCTTAGAAATATCCTTTATTATTCCAACAACCTGACCTAAAAGTCACAACAGACTAACTAAACTATGTCAAACAGTAAATTATATTTAAGTGCTAAGTTCTACGGTTCGGGATCCTCGGAGAATACTCCGGAGTGCACTCCGCAACACCGTTGTTTGTGCAATGCTAAATATCAATACTTAGTGTTACTGTTTTAGCGAGAATTAGAATTTAAGGTCTTAACTTGCTATTGGGACTGCGTAAAGGGGTACTAGTAGTGTTGTACAAAATATTACCACAGAGCGACAGAGCCAAACATAGTTTCAAATACGCAATATACCGACGAAGTCGTGATACTTGGGCTGGGGTGCAAAGTTTGAACTCGTCTTATTTTGTACTGCCTTTCCATCTTATTGCAAAAATCCATCTTGCAAAAACTTTTGAGAATTAGTGTTCAAATGTTTTAAGCAACATAATATTTGGTATCAGCTTTAATGATTATGGTGCTTTCTGTGACTTGAGTAATAAAAAAAAAGTTTAAAAAACTGTAACACGTCTATGGAAAAATAAAAGTGATTTAAAAAGTACGAAACGAGTAAAGACATAGGCACAAAAATGGTCAAGATAAAGCCGTGGTCGCATGCCTGTATACCATGTGTCAGGAACACCTACAAAATTATAATGGCTTACCACGACGGCTTTACCTTGACCATTTCTGTACCTATGTCTTGATTTCTGTCGGAAATATTTTCTAGTTTCGTACTTTCCTTTTGGGCTTTGCCATTTAGGGTAAAAAAACCGCTTGGAGGTTGAATTCTGAGATTATTTTTCGCATCGCATCGCATCGGCAATCGAAGCGAGGGACGCCCCCAGCTAAATGGACCCGACAACCTGGGACAAACTGGATGCGGAAGGTGGAGAACAGGGTGCTGTGACGTGTCCAGCAGTGAATTGCGTTAAGCTGAGTTCGTTGAATGGAAATGGGAATCTTGAACACCTTAGTAATTAATGCTAGTTCCTAGTCTGTATTAAAAGAGGCTCCTTCCTCATTTAATATATTGGGTCGTCACCTATGAAATTGGCGTTTTGTATGGAGAATTTTAAAGAAGTTGCATTTTTCATACTAAGTAACATTTTCTTAATTCTTTTAATAATTTCATTTAGCATTGGTTAGCTGTAATGATAGATGTATGTACGTTAAAATAAATAAACAACCATGAACACTAATGTTTTAAAACTTTTATGCACTATGTTTAAAAAATAAGATAACGTATGCTACTTAGATTAAGCGACAAAAATAAATTTTGCCTATGTTTTAAAACAAATAGTGGTCATTTCTGCTAACAAAAAGAGGAGTCATTTTAAAGGTATTTTTTAAGTTTAGAAAATTTAGTTTTTTAAACATAAAAAATACCTTAAAAATGACTCCTCTTTAGTAATAAGGTTTTTTTACTATTGGTAGTTGTCTATTATGGTCATTATTCGATATAATATCAAGCAATTGATGAATATTTTAAATCATAGATGTGACGAAGTTCTCTATTTGTGAGAAAAAACGCCAATTTCATAGGTGGGGACCCAATAGTAAGATAGTTACATGTAGGCAAACTATAGGTACCTATAAAAGGTCACCCACTCTTACCAGTATTCATGATTCACGCAGTCTAGACAATCTCGCAATTGAACTAAAATTATCATCAAAACTACGTTATATGAACATCTTCGACTCAAAGTCTTTCAAATGAGTTTTGTAATACCTAGCCAAGTTATAAATTGGTCTATAAAAGTGATAGTTTTTAGTCTGAGATGTAAGTTCTCTTACGTTAGGTGCTCCTAGAATTTCTAATCTTCTTAATCGAATTACGAATTTAAGTTCATTATTTAAGTTTTGGTGCGGTGCTGTTAAGTAAATATAAAGTGTAACATCCTTTAATGTAAGGATAACCTTATATTACACAAGTCTATAAATAAAATAATTAATTTAAAAAACACAATTTTAAAAATTTGTCCTTCGCTAGTGATTTGTATGCGTGCCATCGAAACCTCAAAACACACACAATCACACACACACACAAACCCACAAAACACATACAAACACATTATCATGAAATTAAAATTCCTACATAGCATAAATCTCCAGAAAAACCTCTGTGATCGACGGACAAAAAAAGTGATCCTAAAGTTTCCGTTTCCGTTTTTCTCTTTTTGGTACCGGAACCTTAAAAAAATATCAAAACACATAGCGTAACATAAATAACTAATTTGTATCACAAAATTTTATAAAACAAAATCAAGTAATAAGGTATAAACAAGACATCACAGACAATCAAAATAAAAATCCGGTGTCACACGTGTTAGGGCAAACAGATTACCTACGTGTGACAACGGATTTTTTATTTACACACATGCATACATACAGATAGTGCAATCCACGACCACGCGCCCCACTCCGCGATTACTGTACTGTAAGCTGCCGGTCGATTCTGTAAAAATCTCACCGTGAAAACTTAGGTGAAATGAGTTTGTTTTGGAATTGACACTATTGACAGCTCACTTCGAGCTCACTTCACCTAAGTTTTCACGGTGAGATGGTTACAGATTAGCACTGCAGTACTTTAGTGCGGAGCGGAGTGGGGCGCGTCGTCGTGGATTGCACTATCTATACATACCGGTCAAATCATGACCCTCCTTTTTGCTTCGCGTAGTCGGTTAAAAATAATTATTCTCTCACGAAGTAAATTTCAAAATCTATCTTCGCTTTTCAAAATACCGTAGCAAAATCCAGTAGCTTCACTAATTGCGTTCCAGAACTCTTAAACCAGCGTCCAAGCAAATTAAAAAAGAAACATTTTTAACACCAGTCCCTATTTCATAACTCATTGTGAATTCAATGAAATTCACTAGACAAAAAGCCTTAATTTTCCTTTTACGTCCCTTATTTTCCCCTTTTCAGATCCGTGATAAGTTCTTCACAAAATATCAGTTAGATAATTCCTCAAAACTGGCCAAGCGCGAGTCGGATTCGCACACAAAGGGTTTCCGTACCACCTATAAGCAAAAAACGCTGAAAAAATCAGCTACCTATACCTATTACGGTTTCATGAGATAGGTACAGCCCGCTGACAGACATACGAACATACGGACGGGCGGACAGCGGAGGCTTAGTAATAGGGTTCCATTTGGCACCCTTCGGGTACGGAACCCTAAAAATGACTTAGAAATTGTCAATGTTTGTTTATTTCTTTCCTTTTTTAAATTTGACTTTTTAATTAGGAAAGAGCCTTTTCAGCTTCTTTAATCTTCTTATAAGATTGTGAGATTGTCCAAATTAAAATTCAGCAAAGCGCTGCTTATTTTTATCGCGTTTATTTAAAACAATTGTTTCTCATTTAAATGAGCCTTAGCCATTTTGCGAATAATAATTATTACGGGATTAAGTAATACGAGTTATTTGAGGTAATTCAATTTTTTGGTTGTGGCAGGAAATTTGACTGATGTGATCCCTGGTACTGACTGTGTAAAAACGAACAGGAAAATTATACGTTTAATAAATTCGTAATTGAAATTCTTTCATTATTATCTTCGCAGTATTCTGATATTGTTAAAAGAATTTAAATTTATTAACTTTCTGCTCTAAGTAGTTTTGTTTTTGATGTTTGAAAATAACATAACGTAAGTACTTAGATAAGAAAATAAGTATATCGTTTCAACATAGTAATTCCGATGAATAAAACTTCTAGCCGATCTAACATTCCACATACACAAATTATTATTTTTGTGCTCTTGAACACTGACCCCATGGAAGTAGAAAGTGTACTGATGAGTTTGAAATCCGACAGTGCTCCAAAATGGGACAATATTCCAAAAAAATTCCTAAAATATATTAGCAAGGAAATTGTTCCTGTGATTACTCAAATAGTAACTCTCAGTTTTAGAAAAGGTATCTTTCCAACACTAATGAAACAATCCATTATTACACCGGTCACAATGGAGGGAACGGCGACGATGTCAATAACTACAGACCTATTTCTGTCTTATCAGGATTTTCCAAGGTTTTAGAATAAATTATTAGTATAGGACTCTTACATTATCTTAAAAAAAAAGAAAATATTATCATCTACACAATTTGGTTTTAGACAGGGAATATCAACTGAGGATGCAGTTACAGCACTCAGCTCGCCGATTCAGGAAAAAAGTGTCTGGCTGTATTCCTTGATCTAAAAAAAGCCTTTGGCACCGTTGCTGTTCCAACCCTTTTATCCAAGCTAGAAAGAATTGGAATAAAGGGAACACCTTTTATGTTTTTTAAAGATTATCTGTCAAACAGAAGACTGAGGTTTAAGACATTCATCATCAGTAATCATCATTCTACATTCATCAGTAATGACATGGAGGTATCATTTGGCGTGCCTCAAGGAAGCGTTTTAGGAACAACACTTTTCTTAATGTACATTAATGACCTACTTGTATGTAACTGAAAATTAGATAACGCAAAAATAACATAACGTAAGTACGTCCTACGCCGATGATAATGCCATTGTTTTTTTATGGAAATAACTGGTTTAAAGTTAAGCTCAAAGCTGAAATAGGTATGGCTCAAATTGCTAATTGGCTTAGTGAAAATCTCTTAAGCTAAACGCAACCAAAACCAATTATATATGTTTTACAATTACAAATCGCTCACAACTAGATCAAGATTTAAATATCAAAATACATTCTTGTAAACGAGCCATGAATTATGCCTGTACATGTCCTTTATTTAATAAAATAACACAAACAAAATATTAAGGTGTCATAATTGTCCAACATTTGAGTTGGTACTCCCACCTCAAACACGTTGATGATAGAATACGAAAACTGGGATGGATATTTAAATAATTGAGATACGTGATCCCTGCAAGTATATAATAGCAAAAAAGTAAGTGCTAAGAGAAATCTTCTAAATGAAATCTAAACAGCCCTTGCACAATCTGTAATAGTCTACTGTATACCTAAATGGGATGGGGCAGCAAATCAAAATTTATAGGTGCAGAACGAGCGCAGAGGTCTGATAAAAATAATGTATTTTAAGAAACGGAGATTCTCTACTGAAAGTCTATATGAGATCAGTGGTCTGCTATCAGTTAGGAAATTATACATCTGTACCACGATCCTCAAAAAGCACCCGACACTTACATATGATAAAAACGTAATATTAAAAAGAAGAAAGGATATTATTGCGCAAGTTCCACAATCTAAAACCAATTTTGCTGCTACACAATATAATAATCAATCAGCAAGGTTATATAATAAAATAAACAAAGACATATACATTTACACTGAACATCTTCATAAAGGTAAGAAAATGATAATATAATGGTTAAAATCACGCACTTATGCAGATAGCGAATTATTGTTACAATAAATGGAAATTAGTTATACTGGCACCGCCACACCCACACCCACACGCACATCCTCCGTCATACACACATCCACACTAACCACACACCTCTCACACATCACACACCACATACACTCGACAAACCTCATACACACCTCACACAGCACAGACTCCGCACACCCAATACACCCACATTAGTTATAACAGAAAATGTAAATCAATACAATAAAAAAAAAATACTATGTAAGTTGTACAAACAGCCAAAACTATGGAAGTGCGGAGTCTCCTAACACAGGCGTCCTCACGCTTAAAAGGAGGCTCCACTCATAAATTTATGTAAACTAGTTGGTACAGAAATAAATATTTTGTATTTGTATAATTATTTATTTCTAATAAAATTGGACTATTAGAGGTACACCTCTGCTTAACCCTTCGAAGAATACAGGCATAATATTATAGATGTCAATGTATTTATTACGATTGAAATACATTTTCCGTCATTAAAATTTCCCATGATTAAAAGCTGTAAGAATAAATTATTTATTATGAACAACCTATTGTTGTACCTACTTATTAAAAAAAAATAACTACAAGAGCCGCCATATTTCATCCCAAGTTCCATTCCAAATTCAAACTTGACAGTCTTAAAGTATGACACTACTTCCTCCATAATGTGGTTTACGTCGCAGAGGGAGCCACTAGTATGCTAGGAAGACGTGTACTGCTCCTGTTTCCTCCCTAGAGTATAGATCAATATGCAGGATGATTTCCATGGCACTGGTACGGTATGAGATACCAATAGTTTATGTTCGATGGCAAACGGAACTTGTAAATATGTCTTGAATTCCGTGATAAATGTTGTGTAACCCTGTGAATAATTGTGTATTCAACAGTAGGTACACAAAACAAGAATACTCGTACATGACGACGGCATGAAAAAAAGAGTGAATGTCGTAAAAAGCGAATAACTTTCTCTTTCTGAAGCCTGATCATGTGTGTAACCTATCTATCTTATATATCTGCGAATGAGCGTTTTAATAAAGGTAAGCACAGGTACGCACGGGTGCCTATTTTACGCGTCCATTTTGTTTCGCCTACTGGATTTTCAATTCTCGATATTAAGCCTAGCATTGAGAATCCAACAGAGCGCATCCGAGCGCGTCAAGAAAACATACAGTTGGATTTTCAATTCTCGGAGCTCAGCAAAGCGTTGAAAAGCCAGTGCGCGAAAAAAAGTCGTCACGTAAAAATGCGCCCGTGCGTACCTGGGCTTATTGTGATACCGCATGCCGTGGACGTCCGCTTGGTGCTTTCACATTGGACGATAACGATAACGACACGATATCGTCGGACTGGTATTATTACACAGTTGCTACTAAACGCTTTCACACTGTTTCGGCTTAGTACCGGTATCGTCGCCGACATTGATTGTCGCACCGATATCGGTGAACGACACAGTGCACTTGTTCACTACCACTATTATTACCTCGAATACACATTACACTTTTGTAATCGCGCGGCAGTTTTAGCTGGCGCAACGAGAATGCTGTGGAATACTGCATTCCACTATGCTGTTGGTTACATTCTGTCACATACCGATATCGTCCCGATATCGTCCTACGATGTCGGGCCGATATGTCGGTGTCGTTATAGTCGCAGTGTGAAAACGGCCAATACGTTAGAAATTATTAAAGCGCACATTATGTTGTGATTTACTAAAACTAGCACAAGATTTCACAAGAAAAAATCACTAATTCGGTAGTGAATCAGAAACTATAATTATATACTAACCATTACGAGTTTCCTTCTAGCATTTCTGTGTTCCTGTTTGAGGAATTAGTCCACATAAGGCACACGTACAAAGGGCACAATGACTGTGACTTGATTACTTTGTATCTGAGTGACGACGCAGGGAACGTTCAAAACATGAGGTAAATGTAATGGACATAGGCTCAGTACGGTCTTCTTAACATCTATGTAGTGATGCAAAGTAAAAGTAGGTCTTACTAATTTTACAGACGTAACACATAGGGATGTATCTGAAAGGTGTGGTCATATTTTAGGGGGTCTAAGTAATAACGGGTCGATCTTCAAGGTTAAGCAACGCTTACCGAGGTCAGTCCGTGGATGGGTGACCATACATTATATACCGAGACCACTCGGTGCCTAAAGCACGTTAAGCCTTTGGTCTCGGCTGTCATTTGGAGATCTTTGCAGTTACTACGGGTAGTCAAAAGCCCCAAAGTCTGAAAACCAGTCTTACCAATGAGTATCGTGTTACCCAGTAACTGGGTTGTAGAGGTCCGATAGGCAGTCACTCCATGTAAAATACTGGTATTCAGCTGCATTCGGTTAGACCGGAAGCCGACCCCGAAGTGGTCATATTTAAGGTCCCGGCGCTGACTTGACGAGGCGCAGCGCAGCACGGTTGTCACTGCCAAACAAATATCGACCTTGGAAAAGGTGAAATAAAGTTGAGATTAAATAAACTTCCATTAGCTCGAGAGCGTATCTAAGCGGAAAAAGGTGAGCGTTTCAGGTAATTATTTTCGACTTTATTTTAAGGAAGGTAATGTTGATATTTGTTTGGCAGTGACAACCGCGCTGCACTGCGCCAGATGTGCGCCAGCCCTAATAGTCTTATTAATAAAAATCATCTATTCCAAAGATAATCTAATGTTACACTTGGACTAGTTAATCCCAGTGTAACAGAGTATTAACTAAGCTTAAAGCTTGATATTAATAAACATGGAGTGACCTTGGACTAACAATACATTCCTTACGCCGAGATTAGTGTGAATGCTATGGCAACCCAGTCAATTTAAAAGTAAAAAGAGTGAGTTAGTGAATGAACAAGGAATGATACATAGAGGTCTCGTGAAGTAGTCTGTTAAAATTGACATAAGTAATCATTGACTTTTCGTCCGTGCCGTTATAGAAAGAAAAGGTCTTTTAAAAAGTTAATTTTGCAGCTAGATTTTTTTATTTTTCACCATATCAATTATCATTACCTGTCAGTATGTTTAGAAAACCTGTACTTTTTTTTAAATTCACCTTTTTGAAGTTTTTCCAGGGGATTTCTACGTATTTTATAATGTTTTACGCTCCTCATCAATGGCATGAGGTTTTCAACCTCAGTAATATCATCTATCACTCTCAAATCCTCAATAAAGTAATCAATATCCATCTTTTCGCTAGCCAAAAAACAACACATTCAACAACAAATCATTAACGCGCGCAAAGCAGCAAAAATGAGGTAGCCTCACTGAGGTTTGTAGGTTTTGAATGCCGTCAAATATCAAAATACACTTTTGTTCTACGCTTAGTCACTCCTTAAACTAGGTAGTGCGAAGGATTAACTTTTATTACGAGAGTAGATTCAGATTAGTTTACTCCTTCCTTACTCCATGTTTATTAATACTGTATTTAATTACTCTTAACTTAAACCTAGGAGTAAAGTTATTCTTGCTCTAGTCTGTGTTTATTAATAAGACTGTAAGGGTGTGGTACAGACCAACGACCTGAACAACTTTCTTCATCGTAATCGCGAAAAACTTATCAACTGTTCCATACATCAATCCCTACTCGACTCAAATGGGACGGCTGATTTTTTTTTCGCGATTATGTGAGCGAGAACGTTATTCAGTTTTATGGTCTGCACGACTCCTTTCCAATACTTGTATGCTGTTTATAATGTGTTAGGTCTGTAAAATGATTCAGATTTTATATTAACGTATTTTGCATGCCATCGGCAACGCAAAGCTCTTTCTTTTGTACAAGTGCTTCTGCGGGTCACTCCTTAGGTACTTGTATGGTCCAGGGCATAAGCGCGAGCGGGTTAGTCGGGTGGTTTAGTTACTGCAATTAAATGTAAATCAAATTGAATTTAGCTTTTATAAGCGTTTTTAGGGTTCTGTATCCGAAGGGTGACCAACGGAACACTATTTCTAAGCCTCCCCTGTCCGTCCGTCCATCCGTCTGTCTGTCTGTCAGCGGGCTGTATCTCATGAACCGTAATAGGTAGACAGTTGAAATTTTCACAGATTGTGTATTTTTATTTTCGCTTTAACAACCAATAATAAAAATAAAACAAAATATTAAAGACCCCTTTAATAAAAAACATACAAGAAACATGTATCTTTCGGCGTTTTTTGCTTGTTCTTGAGGCTGGAGAATCTAAACTCCGCTTCAGAGCCGCTCCTATTGGTTAATATTGGCACATTTCTCCGCTCCACTCCTATGGACAGGCAGTCTTATACGGTACGGAACCCTTCATATGAGAGTCCAACTCGCAGTTGGCTTTTGTTAGTCGGCAGAGATACATAAAAAAATACTCTTGCAGACAACATGACCCATTATATTATTATTATTTCTCGACGGTATGTGAAGCCAAGTCAGAGGCCCATGGGCGGCATAAAAACTCCAACACCAGGTTAGTCACACACGATAAATAAGAAAAATACCAGTTAGGAAAAAAAAACATAATAAATTAAATCAAAGCTCATACTTTTCTTTCCTTGCACGGAACTAGTAGGTACATTTTTAGTGACACCACCGTTTGTTGGTCTTGGTAAAATATTTCAATGAATTCAATACTAATCCCTTTGTTTTCACACCATGTCCAAACACGAAAATCCGATACCGTTTTCGATATAAAACCGGCCCCACGGTTTCTCTTGATGCATGCTGACTTTTGTTTGATAGATTTTCACGATAACTTTCGGAAATGTTCGGTAGTGAATTTTGTTATACACAATTTTTCTACGAACTAAACTGATGAATGAAATATGGAACGTAACTGGTGCTGGTGTTCGTACATAGAAGCCATAAATATTCAATAGTTAGCCGTAATTTATGTTATGTTTTTCAAGTTATAATAATTCATATTTAGAAAAGATAGGTACATTAATACTGCGCGCCACTGAAGCCCTAAAGCTCCCAGATCCCTCTTCATTATCCTATTATTTATAACAAATTAATTAACTCTGCAATCGGTATTTTGTTTTTGTTATCATTTGCCAATGTTGCAACCACAGAGAACGTAGTGTCGCAACAGTAATGACGCAATATTGTCTTTGGTCCGAGGCCTTGACATCAACCGATGAACAACATTTCCAAACGTTTATTTGTTGGTTGAATACGAGGCTTTTGACTACTTTTGTATTTGTATATTTTTTCTTTTAATGTGCGTTTTGTTTGTGCAGAATAAACATATTTCTTTCTTTTTCTTGCTTTCTATTTTTTCTAACTGAACAGACAGCTGTGCTGCTGGGGAGTTTGTTGCGCCACTTTTTCTTCCCAGCTAAAGCACTTGGAAGTGGTGAATTGTGGGTGTCTTATGTAACTTTGACGTTCGAAAAGTGCTGATTCTCAGCCAAGTTTGAATAAATCTTTGAGACTTTGGTTTATTTAAATTTTGAATTTTGAGTCGGCATGATTTTTTCCGATATTTTCAGCAATAATCGTCATATTTCAGCCAATTCAAACAAAATCTTAGTGAATACACGTAAACCTTCTTCATGAATCACTTCATCCATTGTTGACAACCGTATGAAAATCTGTTGGGTCGTTTTTGAGTTCATCGCGTTCAGACAGACAGACGCGGCGGAGAAAATTTGTTTTATAATTATGTAGTAATAGTGATAATTTTACCATCAATTGTAACATATTTTTAGTAATCGCTCCGCTACATCTTATCACTCATACCACAGCCATATCTCCCGGCTAGTAGCAACAAGCGCCTGGTTATGACAGTTTTTATTGTGCCTCAAGACCAGCGGGGGCGGGGTTGAATGTGTGTGTGTGTGTGTGTGTGTGTGTCTATGACAAAAAGATAATCGCGAGTGGTTGAGATACTGGCTTTGTATTGCAGACGGTTTCTTTAATGCACGAGAGAAGAGGTGAGATCCGCTGGGAGTTTTGGAAAATAAGTGGGTTAAAAATATTAATTCGTAAATTCTATCATCTATCTGCATTTCTAGGCAAAGTGAGTACTGTGAGGTAATTGAGTATCATTCTAACAGTAGCAATGACTTTCATTTTGACAGTTCAACAACATTCATTGCGTTATTCACGTTGTTCAGCAGATTTTTCGAACATAAGAAGCAATGGATTAGCAATACCCTTCAAAATCATTCAGATTATGATTGATAGTGCGTGACTCAATTAGGGTGCAGGTTGTATCAACAAGCAATAGTATTAATTTTATTCTTTATGAGACGAAAATCTTATTTATTTATTTAACAGTACACACTTAGCAGACAAGAAAAAATGGAGCAGAAACATACGTACAAAGGTGATGCTTATTTCTAAAGAAATCTCTTCCTGCATACCTGCGATAGGAAAGTGGATAAAAAGAGATGTAGACAACGTGTGTAAGAGTAGAAGAAAATATAAAATAAAAACATTGAACTAATCAAAAATAAAAAAATATCTAATCTGATTTTATTTCAATCTTGTCAGATTCCAGTCATAAATCAAGTGAGATTTCCTGTAAAGGAAATCATTTAATACCAAAGTGTTATTATTATCAGCATGAACACTTCATTGGTTACCTAAGAATTTCCCCCACTTTCGTCTGAGATGGAGTGCTTGCCTAAAATATTATAGATCACCGAAGCGTAACACATTAGGTATGTTTATGATGAACGCTTTTCCAAGACGCAACTATAGATTTTCAATTTGCTTGACTAAAATGACATTTAGAGTCGACACAAAAATAACCTAGTAAATAATCTAGTTACCCAGTAACTCTCACCAAGGACCACTGAATCTTTCTGTGCCCTCCTGCACACAGTGTCACCACACCTGTAAAATTAGTGCATAATTGATAGTTTTAAGATAAATTTTACAAGATTATTCGTGTTTACCCATTAACATATGCTTCTCGTCATCAAACTGGAAAGTTTCGCGGGTAAAAATGTTAGAGCAACAAATAATGTACCAATATTTGAGACAAAAAAAAAACTGTTGTGTTGTCTCTGTCAAAAAAGGCAAATCACAGCTGTCATTTTGATCAAGAAAATAAAAAATTTGAGTTAAGACATTTTTGAAAAACATAAGCACCTAGCCCGCTGTTACTGAGCCCCGCCTTAAACTAATTTAGCGAAGAAACTTAGGGAAAATGCCACCGCCAAATGACAGTGCTTTTATAGTTATTGCAGTCGTCTGGTGTGTAAGGATACAGTCCATTATGTTATATGTATATGTCGTAGGATGATTTGATAATTCGAATTTTCACTAAAACTAGGGATATTTAACGAAAACACGTATAATTAGACAACAGTGAAAACCTTTTTGCGAGCAACTTGGAAGTAGTGCTCGCCGGCTGCTGCCGCCGACCATGGAACGAATCGCAGACGGCAGCGATAGGTCGCTTCCCACTTCCAAAGCACGACGCGGCTCCTCCCAAGCTGCACAATCTCCAAGTGTATGCCACGCCGTGTCCTCCCAACAGTGGACGCAGTAATGACAGCGAGCTTCTGGCTCCCTGCCTGTGCGACGCAGGTACTTTCCGAAGCAACCGTGCCCCGAGAGCACTTGCGTCGCCCTAAATGGTCATCGGCCAGACCGCCTCGATGGTGACGAGGCGCGTAGGGCGAAGAAGCCTGTTCCGCCATCGCACGATCCCCACGTACAACCGCCTTCAGGCGGTGCTCGTGCACCCCAAATTGGGATGCGGCGTTGACAGCGCACCCGCCGCGCCCATTAACTTGGGCGCCAGTCACTGAAACTGGGGGGGAAAGTCCCTACGGCTGTCGAGCACCAATCTCAGGTATTTCATGGTTGACTCTTTAGAGGTATGAGGAACAGAGTGTAAAGTTCACTCATCCACCATAGAAAAGGGAGGATCCTCCGACCAGACGGGTGTTGTGTCTGGCGGGTAACTGCCTGACTGTTGATGTCGTATAGTCTTATATATGTTGTTCGTGCGGTAAACTCTAATTGCGTGATGCAGGATTTGTGTGACGTCATGTCTTTGATGCGTAGTTCGTATCTATGTGGCGGTGTAACCACTACATCTACATCACTCCCCTCCAGAGACCGGAGGTCGATAGTGGGCTGAGTCTTGTATCTTGCGATGCTTCACAGTGCCAGTGGAGGTTCCAGTGAGTCGGAACTGGGTGCCGCATAGTTCGCGGTGAGTCGGAACTGTCTGCGGTGATTCTCCAGAGAGTCAGGGTGGCGCTGCGTCACGATCCAGTGAATCGGATGTGGTATAGCGCCAGGTTGTGAGTGGCTGACTGCTAGTGCCGACCAGGAGAGGGTAGAAAAAGCTCTGCTTGTGAGACCGGCCGAAAATGGAGGTGCTGTGCCAAGGTGAGAGGTGTGATGAGGCTGAGGGTGATGACCAGGAATGCGCGTTCGCATCATGTTAGTGGTCAGGATACCGGTTGAAGCCGAGGGTGCTGGCTGTCTGTGTGACTCGCCTCACGAAAGCTTGCTGGAGTGATGATGATGATAACGTCAGGCTGAAGTAGTTGCACGACGGCTGCGTTGACGTTCATACTCGGGGTCACTAATTTAGGGGTACGAGGAACAGGGTGGGAGGTCATGTCTTTGATGCATAGTTCGTATGTGATGGCATAACCGCTACAACTCGACAGCCAACAGGCCCCCCCGACCACGATGTGTGCTACCGGTGGCGGCGGCCGTCGGGGGCCATGGAAACTGATGGCCTCGGACTTGTTGAGGGCCAACTTCGGGCCCAGTCACCGAATGTGGCTCACCACCTGCGAGACTGCATCCGTAGCCAGCACGCTGCTTCCCTATGCGAGCTCCCCCGAGCCGTGACTAGCTGCGTGTCTTCCGCATAACATGTCAAGTTCACCCCGGGCTGGAGCTCGACCTTCAATACCCAGTCATACCCGATGTCCCATAGGAGCGGATCTAGAAGCGAACTCTGTGGCCTCCACCGTCGCGTCTCCTATAGCTGACACACCTATCTGCCAATAGGCCCCGACCACGTGACGAAGGTAGGGCGGCACCCGATGTTAACGCAACGCCTCCCTAATACAACTCCAGGGCAGGGTGTTCGAGGCGTTGGATATGTCCAAGGACACCGCCAGCATCACCCCGCCACAAGACACCACTTCCTCCGCCAGGACTCTCACCCGCATAATTGCGTCTATGGTGGTGCATCCATGCTGAAACCTGGACTGGTTGTCGTCCTGGTCCAGACCATCTCAGTTCTAACCTAACCTAATCTATCTCACCCAGTTAAATATGATGAATCATACAATCTGCCTGCGACTAGATAATTAGACAATGGTGAAAACATTTGTGCAGGAGATTGTATGATTCGTGAAATGTTTTCACTATTGTCTAATTATCTAGTCGCATTCAGTGGCGTTCCTTTCATCGCCGAAAGCCGAAAAGCCTGGCTTGCCTTCAATCGTGAGCCCACAAACAAAAAAAACACCTAATATTTTCATTGGGAAACTTTAAAGAGTCAGTTGATAAGTTTGTATTTAACACCCGCCGGTCGATTCTGTAAAAATCTCACCGTGAAAACTTAGGTGAAGTGAGTTTGTTTTTGCTTGGAATTGACACTATTGACAGATCACTCCACGCTCACTTCACCGAAGTTTGCACGTTGGTAAAAAAAAAAACAACAATATTGGTATCAAAT
Source organism: Xanthia togata (assembly GCA_963853775.1). Classification (NCBI taxonomy): domain Eukaryota; kingdom Metazoa; phylum Arthropoda; class Insecta; order Lepidoptera; family Noctuidae; genus Xanthia; species Xanthia togata. The sequence continues at coordinate 9,203,295 of OY970811.1, forward strand.
AAAAGCTAGCAATGAGTCAAATCCAAAAATATGTACTTATATTAATTAAACTAAAAAGCTTGAAATAAAACAAATGATTAAAAACAAAACAAAAAACCTGACTGCAAAAACACATAACTAAAAAGAGAGAATCAAGCATTATAAACTACCTACTTATAGAATTTTGGTATTGCAGGCGGGGACGAACCACTAACTGGTATAACTTTTGTTTGTCTCCGCCGCGATACCAAATAAGTTTTGGTTTTGCAGTCGGGTCTTCTTCTTTTTCGTGTGGTTAGTGACTAAACTGGTGTTATAGTTTTAAAGCCGCCCATAGGCCCTCTGACTTGGCTTCACATGCCGTCGAGAAACATCTCTCAGGTTTTTTGATGTGTTTAATATTTTCCCCTCACTTTCCTGCAGTCTGTGTTCTGAAAGTGATTTCGTGAAAAGGGACGAAGATTTTTACTATGGGCAGAGCATAATAGGTATTGAACATGGGAAGTCAGGTAAGAAGGAGAAGTGAGTTTGTGAGCATAGAATACAACATAGACAGAGGCCTCAACTCTCTGCGCTGACGTATGGGTAACATTTTAAAAGCAATCGATGCGCAGACACATGATCATACTTACGAAGATTGAAAACGAATCGAATGCAGTTATTTAGAAGGCGGTCAAGTTTATTGAGGAGATCTGAATTCAGGTCATAGTAACACACATTGCCATAGTCTATTATGGGAAAGATTAGGGACTGTACAAGCATTGCTTTTATGTGTGATGGGAGAACGTTTTTCAACCGATAGAGCGACTACAGAGTTCTGGTGACTTTTTTACTTACAGTCGTGACCTGCTTTAGCCAGTCAAGACATGTATCAACATGCAGACCAAGATCCTTAACATTGGAGCTAAACGGGAAGACTGAGTTGTCAAACATCAGCCATTCAGCTTCCTCATACCCCTCCAATGGGTGCTCCCTACAATGATAACCTGACACTTGGTAGGATTAACCGCCAACCCAAAACGATCAGACCAGTTAATCCCGGTTTAGCTCCTCAATCCCATCGGATATGTTATGTTATGTCTGGTAGTAAAGCAGCAGCAGTTTTTTTTTAATTCTAGGAATGATAAAATAACTTAAGATTCAACAAAATATTCATACGAGTTTTAAAACCCCTGCTAAGATTCATTAAGAACGCACTGCAATTATACACAGCAACAATTAATAATGTTCCTCCGCTGTTGACGCATTTATTAATGTTATATGAGCAGAACAAATATCTACTACTAACCCGCGGTTTCACTCGCATCTTATGGCAAATACTACATATTATATATGAACTTCAGGACTCAGTCAACCTATATGGCGAATTTTATTCAAATCCATGTATCCGTTATAGTGTGATTGAGTAATAACAGACACACGAACTCATAAGCTTTAAAAAAATAGGTAATAGAACTTGGCTGTTTCGTTCTGTTGTTCTTCAACATAAAATAACATCCAAATAAAATCTCAAACTCAAAACTCAAAGCATTTATTTCAATTAAACCATTTACAGGCACTTTTTGGAATTGTCGATAAGTGGGTCAGTCAGAAGTAGGAAGCTAGTTGCCCTTTCCAAAGCGTAGTAGTTACCTATGGAGAAGAACGGGCAAGAAACTCCACGGACACTCTTTTAAATAAAAACGCTTGATACAAACTATTGGTTACATCATTCATGTTGGAATTGCGCCATGCTCTGGAGCAACAGATGCGGCGCAGTGGTTGATGTTCGCCTGGAGGAGGCGAAATGAGGCCATTATTGGCACTCCATGTCAGGCCCCTCCTTAGCCCCCTGTGAGGGCCCTGCCGCGGCGGCTGCGGCGGCGACGACGGCTGTGGAGGCGGCAACGGTGGCGGTGGCGGAGGTTGCGGCTGTGACGGCGGTGGCTGGTGGCTTGCCTCTAGTTTTGGCGGGTGGAGCTCAGGCCTTACTCCCAACCCGGTGATTGGCCGGCTTGCCAGCTGCCGCACATACGTCGCAGTGCGGCGTGGCGTCGCATGAGCCGGCCTTGTGACCTGGCTGACCACAGCGGTAGCAATGACCGCTGCGGTCCACCTCCGAGGTGCATTTAGCTCCCACGTGGTTACCCACATGGCAACGGTAGCACCTCAGAGGTCTGGGTTCCAGCAGTTTGACCTGCGCGGAAACCCAGCCCACCAATAACCTTTGGCCCTCTCCGGCAATTTTCTTGGCCGCCGACACGGGGCAGCTCACCGTAACGGCTCGCATCCCCGTGAAGTCAGGACGGATGGTGCCTTTTTTTTTTTTTTTTTTTTTGGTCTCGGGGTGGAAAATCCTCATGGATGTCCTCCGCCCTGGGGCGGGCGGAGGGGTCTGTCAGACTCGTACTGACTAAAAACCACCCCGGTGTTCCATCTCACACCTACGTCGGGGGTCGCGGGAACGCAGATACTTCCGCGACCCTCGGCTGGTGCCGGCCCGCCTCTGCGGGCCACCTCGAGTTTGGGGGGAGTGAGGTGTTAAACTCCCCCCTTACATCATAGAGAGGCGCGCGTGGAACACTACGCGCCACCATCTCGGGTCCTAAGGAGTAGGGGGCGATGGATTTCCCCAGATCCGTCGCCCCTGGACCCATTTAGGGGGGCTGGAAGAGGGCGTTATCCGCCCTCCGCCGACGCCCGGTGCGTCTGCTGCGGATCGGGTTAGTGGAAGCAATCTCCCGCTCCCTTTCCGCAGCCTCCTTCTGCGAGATGACTGTCTCGCAGAAGGAAACCACCGCGTCCCAGGACTCCTCGCTGCCGGCCATGGAATTCACAACGGCCGGCAGCGAAAGGTCACTGCCTACTCCAGAGACGAGGGCACGGCGCGGCTCCTCCCAAGCGGCACACTCTGCCAGCGTATGCCACGCCGTGTCCTCCCGACAGTCGACGCAGTGGTGACACCGGGCGTCCGGCTCCCTGTTTATGCGACACAAGTACTTCCCAAAGCAACCATGCCCCGAGAGCACCTGCGTCACCCGAAACGACAGGGAGCCGTGCCTCCTCCCGAGCCAAGTGTCGAGCACCGGCCGGACCGCCTCAATGGTGTTGAGGCCGGCGGTAGGGCGTGAGAGCCTGTCCCGCCATTCCGCCACCAGGACCTCGCGAAGCTGCGACCGACGCAGCTCCAAATGTCGCTGCGTCAGCCGCTCGCCCCGCGCCCGCGCTTCCTCGCGCCACCGATACGATGACGCGAGTACTTTCGCCTCCAGGTCCCAGGGCGGGGATCCGGCCAGTGCACAAGCCGCCTCGTAGGAGATCGTGCGATACCCCCGGATGACTCTGACGGCCATCGCCCTCTGCGGTCTCCGCATGACGGCGATGCTCCCGGCCGTCAGGTCAGCCGCCCAGATCGGGGCCCCGTAAAGGGCCATCGATCGCACGATCCCCACGTATAGCCGCCTACAAGCGGCGCTCGGGCCCCCCAGATTGGGAAGCAGCGTTGAGAGCGCTCCAGCAGCGCCCAGCAGCTTGGGCGCCAGCCGTCGGAAGTGGGGCCCGAAGTCCCACCGGCTGTCGAGGACCAATCCTAGGTACTTCATGGTACCCTCGACAGCGATCCGAGCCCCCCCGACCACGATATGTGAGCCGGGTGACGGCGCCCGCCGGGGGCCATGGAACACCATAGCCTCCGACTTGCTGAGGGCCACCTCCAGGCCTAGGCGACGTATGCGGCTCACCACCTGTGAGACCGCAGCCGTCGCCAGCAACGCTGCTTCCCTGTGCGAGCTCCCCCGGGCAGTGACCAGCGTGTCGTCCGCATAACACGTCAGGTCTACCCCCGGCCTGAGCTCGCCCCTCAGCACCCAGTCGTACCCGATGTTCCACAGGAGCGGCCCTAAGACCGAGCCCTGCGGAACACCGCACGACATGCGGCGCTGGTTTCCGCCATCACGTCCCACGTAGGTGACACACCTCTCCGACAGATAAGCCCCAACGATGCGGCGGAGGTAGGGAGGCACACCATGATAGCGCAGTGCCTCCCGAATACAACTCCAGGGCAGGGTGTTGAAGGCGTTGGATATGTCCAAGGACACCGCCAACATCACCCCGCCCCGAGACACCGCTTCCTCCGCCAGGACTCTAACCCGCGACACAGCGTGTATCGTGGAGCGCCCATGCCGAAACCCAAACTGACTGTCGTCCAGGTCCGGCCCCTCTCTGCACAAGTGGCCGACGAGGCGGGCTGCGATTACTCGCTCGAACAGCTTGCCCACCTCGTCTAGCAGCACTATGGGCCGGTACGCGGACGACGAGTCCACCGGGCGCCCCGCCTTCCTGAGCAGGACCAGACGACCAGATTTCCACAAAGTGGGAAACTGGCCCCGCTCAAGACACGCTGTGTAGAGTCCTCTCAGTTGGGGCTCGAGCTCCTTCAGAGCGAGGGCCAACACGCAGCCGTGGATCCCGTCGGGCCCCGGAGCCACGTTCTTGGCCCGGAGCCGCATCACGGCTGCCCTCATCTCTGCCTGTGTCACCTCTGGGACGCTGATGGCGTTCTCCTCCTCTTCTTGTGCAGACTCTGCGGCCGTGGGCAAAGCCATCGGCGGCGGAGTGTGCTCCGCTCTGGCCGGGAAGAGGGCTGCAACCACCTCCTCCAGCAGCTCGGGTTGGAGACTCTCCGTAAGCGGAGGCGCCGCGGCTCGAAGTTTCCCTCGAACCGCGCGATAAGGGCGCCCCCACGGATCCCCGTCTAGAGTCTCCAACATCTCCTCCCTGGCTCGCGTCCTCGACTCGCCGATGGCCAGCCACAGAGTCTGCTTGGCCGCGCGGTACACCTCATACAGCGCGGCCTCTTCGTCAGGGACCCGACGACGTCTCCTCCGGTATCGGGTGTACTGGCGTCTGACCGCCACGCACGTGACGCGCAGCTGCGCGATCTCGGCGGTCCACCAGTACACCTGGCGCCTTGCGGACTGTGCGTGGACCCGGGGCATGGACGCGTCACTGATTTGCGTCATCGCCCCGCGGAACCACAGCGCCTCCCGCTCGACGTCGACGGGTCCGTTCGTCGCCGACTCCCGGCTCCAGGCCTGGACAATAACGGCCTCCTCGAGAAGTTCCCTGTCTATGCGCTTACGCGCCCAACGCGGACCGTCCGTTCGCGGGGTCGGTGGACCGCGGCCGCCAGTGGTCTGGGCGGAGACATCGAATCGGATGTATCGATGATCCGACAACGTCTCCACCTCCACGGCGACACGCCAGTCGTGGACACGGCTCGCGACAGCGGGGCTAGCGAACGAGACGTCCACTATAGACCCGCCCCGCTGCCGCACGCACGTGTGTACCGAGCCCCGATTTAGGACGGTCAAGCCAGTCGTGACCGCCCACTCCTCCAGCACCTCGCCCCTAGCATCGGTCACAGGGGATCCCCACGCCGCAGACTTGGCGTTGAGATCCCCCAGCAACAGCACAGGGCGAGGGTGGAGTCGGCCCACGACGGCACCCAACTCGACAAGGAACCTCTCGAAGTCGGCGAGACTCTTGTTGGGCGAAAAATACGCCCCAACGGTGCCAATGCCGTCCACGAGAGCAGCTACCCAGCCGCGACCTCGGGACGGGTTGACAAGAGCCCCGCCAATGATGGCCACCAAACCGTCCAAGTCTCCCACCCAGTTATCCCTGGGGGGGACGAAATACGGTTCGGCGACCACGGCCACGTGAATCGACCACTCTGCCATGCTCTGGAGCAAAAGATCCTGAGCTCTAGCAGAGTGGTTGATATTGCCCTGGAGGAAATGGTACAGCGCCATTAAGCGCAATCCATTCCCTCCACCGCACCATTCCTAGGCCGGGAGTCGGCCGAAGGGCAGCCAGGCTGCGGGGGGGGTAAAGAGTCCCCAGCAGCTTTGGCACCCCTTCCCTTTTTCTGGGCGGGTGCGCCACAGGCCCTTCCACCTGCCCTGTGCCCAGCAGGCCTCCCTGCAGCTGTACACAGGCTGCAGTTTGGAGCTGCGAGGCACTGGGCGGACTTGTGGCCGGGCTGACCGCAGCGAAAGCATTGCTCACTGCGGTCTATTGTGGCGGTGCACTTCGCCCGGACATGCCCAATGTCCAGGCACCGGTAGCACCGCAGCGCCCTAGGTTGCAGCAGTTTGGCCCTTGCCGCAACCCACCCGACCAAGAGTCGTCCACCGTCGGCGACTTTATTGCCCGCCGCCACCGGGCACCGCACCCAAACGACGCCGAGCCCGGAAGCGTCGGTGCGGATCTCGCCCACCCGCACATCATCGGGCGGACATCCACCGACTTTGGCGACGGCTGCCACAACCTCAGCCGGGGTGGTCGAGTCATCCAGGCCATCGACACGCAGCTCAACGGTCTTCATAGGCCTGGACACTCGAACATCCTCGGGGTTGAGTACCTCCCTCAACTTGGCGGCCAGGATGTCCGCCTTCTCGCCGCTAGAGGCACCCGGCACCTCCAACAGCCGCGCCCCCGTAATCGCCGGCCTCAATCTGAAGCCGGACGGTATGCCAAGGTCGGGGAACGCAACTTTGGCTTTGGCCTCCAGTAGGACCGCCTTATATGAGACGCCCCTTTCGACGGCTCCGGGCTGCAGTGTTAATACTACAGCCGCAGAGCGTGGGGCTCTCGCCCTAGGCGGCCTCTGTGTCCTCCTCGTAGAAGGTGCCGGTGCCTCAGCGGGTGGAGGTGGCGGCGCCGCCTTCCTCTTCTTCTTACGGCCCCTCTTGGCGACCGTTGTCCAGGCCTCCGTGGAGGGCCCGGGAGCGGTCGCCGGGAGACCAGCCGTCTGGGAAGCGGGAACAGACGCGGTCGCCGGGAGAGCGCCCGTCCGGGGAGTGGGCGCAGACTTGGCCTTCGTAGGCTTGCTGGGCCCCTTCCCGGACCCGCTCGGCTCAGCCGCCACGACCGCTGACCTTCGCTTATCCGCAGCGAGCGGTGGGCGGAGCGTTTCAGCTGGGAGGAGCCTCGCCTCGATGGCCTCCAGCCGAGCCCCCACCATTTGCCCGCACTGCATCATGCAGATGCGAACGATCTTCTCGACCTCCTCATCCACAAGTGCAGGGGCCGATGATGGGGTCGACGATGGAGGCGACTGCGGGACCGGCGATCCGGTGGCCGCGGGAGCTGCCTTCTGGGCGGCAAACTGCCGCTTGAGGTCCTCTAACTCGGATTGGAGACGGCGGTTCTCCTCCCATAGCTTCGCCGTCTCCTCCGTGGTCGTACGATTTAGGAGGACCTCAACGGCCTCCTTAATGCCGTCAGCTGCCTCCTTTAGGGCGCGCGTGAAGGTGCCCTTCAGGTTGCCCGATTCGGTGGCAACCTTCAGGACGACATCCACGCCGTCCAAAACTTGGCGACTGAGCGCCACCGCCGAAACGCCCCCCCCGGTAGCCATCCTGGTTGAGCGCCGCTCCCGCGCTTGACGGGCCAGCTCGCTAACCTTGTCAGCCGCCAAAGCCCTACGCTGCGCCCGCTTCGCAGCATTGGCCTCCGCCTTGTTGGACCCCAGCTGCAATCCCTCGCTGAGGTCCGAGATCGTGGCCCCGGAGTCGGTCCCCACGCTCTCCATGCTCTCCGCATGATCCACCGGAGCCGGTGTATCGGGTCGGGATACCGACATGGACCGATCCCGCCCACCGCGCTCCGGCAAACGAGCAGAGGCTCCGCTCACCACTGCGCGACCTCGCCCGCTCCTGCCCGTTGGCACCTTAGCTGCCGGCAGGTTTTCCTCACTATGTGAGCGGGGCGAGCGCTTCCTACCTCCTTTGGAGGGTCGCCCGGCCATTCCCCCTTCAGGCCTCGAGCGCTCCGAGCCGATACTCGAAGCGTTCTTCTCAGACGTGGTGTCGGGATCCGACACCACACCCACACTCATCCGCTCGACCAACACGATCGGCATCCTCTCTACTTCGTCTGTTCGTCCAGTTTGTTTTGTTTTTAAATGTTCCATATTAAGTCCCACGAGTATGGGGGATATAAAAAGTCCTTCCTAGGGTTACCCCCTGTCCCTAGGTAAGTGTACATTTGTTTCCCAACCAGGGGGTCCACCAATCCCTGGCTGGGGGTGCGCTCGCGACTGATGCGCCACCTACAACTAAAAAGCTGTAGATGACACTACTCCTCAGCCATTCATACCCTCGCCGCGCACCAGAACTTGGTGTTAGAGGAATTTTTTATAGAGGTTATCTTCCTCGCGATCCGGGCGATCAAGCCAAGATCCTCGTCCCGTTCCGAGTCATAAAACATGACCATGATCTCTTTACGGATTACGATTTCGACGGTTGCAGTTGAGAGAATCAGATCCTCCGCTGCAGCTCGTTGGCAGGGTGAGTGCACAATGAGCGCCGCCCATGTTTCTCCACCATGTCCTCTGTTGAAACAGGCAGTCACGTGGAGAAACGTCCTACGTCCACTCAACCCACCCTCTGTAAGCAGAGGGGGTGAGTGGACGATCAGGAGCATATAGCTCCCCCCCACGCAGAAATTCGCCACAGTCAATACCCTCTCCGATATGGAAAGACTATTGGCCGTACCCAGGATGCACCGGCCCGACGACTGCCCTTTCCCCCGAACGTATTCGAAAGGAACGAGCAGCAATCAGGCACACGAGGAGGTTTTCTGCACGCACCCCAGGACGGATGGTGCCTGCCCTAACCTGCTCGGCAGAGCACCCCCCAGTCCTAACGACAGCGGCCACCACCTGTCCCTCCGTCACAGAGTCGTCCAAGCCCTAAATACGCATGTCAGCGCATTTGGTAGGCCTGGACACTCGGGCCTCGTCCGCATTTAGGGACGCCCTAAGCCTTTCGGCCAGAGCGTCAGCGGCCGGGCCGCTTGCCGCACCGGGGACCTCAAGCATCCGGGCCCCAGTCGCAGTGACTCCACCGCTGCCCCCACCTTGGCGAGCACGTCGCGGTAGGACACGCCCTTTTTCTCCGCCTCTGGCTGTAGTGTTATCACTACAGCTGCAGACTTCGGGGCGCGGAGCCTAGCCGCGACGCTTCGTTCCTTGCGCCGCTGCCTCCTCTCTTTGTTTTTGGCCGCCCTTTTTGCCTTAGCCGCCTTCCTCTTCTCTCCGGCTACTTGCCATTCAGCGTCAGCCGGAGTAGAATTAGGAGGAGGCGGGGGCGGCTGTTTCGCCACCTGGGCCGGGGCCTTCGCTGCCTGGGCCGGGGACTTCGCCGCCTGGGCCGGGGCCCTCGCCACCTGTGGGGCCGTCCCGCCCTTGGTCTGCCCAGACGAACCTGGTTTTGCCCGGGCAGCTGCGGTGCTGGCATATGTTGCCTCCTTCCGCTGGCTAGAGGCCGGCTTGCTCGCCGCTAGAGGAGGGCGCAGGACGATGGCTTCTAGCGCGGAAAAACGAGACCGCAAAGAAGCCATCTCCTGCCTCACTAGGGTCAGAACCCGGTCCTCCGCAGGCACGGAGCCCTGCCCATGCTGCTCCCTCCCCTGCGGCACCTCACGGGGGCCGGCTCCCCGGAGCCAAGCCAGGTCCGCTCGGAGCTCCTCATTCTCCTTTCGGAGAAGCTCCATGGCGGCTGTCAAGCGGGCGACCTCCGCCCGCATCTCGGACATGCCGTCCGACGGAGGCCTGAGGTGAAAGGCCTCCGCTGCCGCCAAAATAGAGGCCATGACCGCGGGTATGGCCTTGTCTTTAGAGGACTGAGTCCTCTTCAAGGCCAATCCCTTGATCCCGGCAGCCACGGCCTCCACTAACCTGGCCGCTCGCTCCGAATTGGAGCCGCCAGCGGCATCCGGCTCACCACCTGCCGACTCTGTAAGGGCCACCACGGTGGTCGTCCCTACAGTGTGGTGTTCCTCCTTCGTAGAGGGCCTCTCCACCTCAGTTGGGCTGGCCGGAATCGGCTCGCCTGCCACCTTGGTGGTGAGTCCTCTACCCACACCTTTTCCCCGAGCCGCACCCCGCCGACTGGAGTGTATCTTCCTTCTGTGGCCTTGGCCCGAGACACCCTCGTCGGCGGACGACCCCTGGCCATCCCCCGGTTTAGAGCGCTTCCGGAGGAACTTTCGGTTCCTCACGGCCGCTCCCACCACCACTTCGCGCTCCGAGCTCTGACCCGAGCTCATCGCGCCAGACGCAGCGTCGGACTCCGACCCCGCGTCACTCCTCTCCTCTTCGTTGTTTTTTTTTTGTACTTTTAACCATATTTGTTCCCACGAGTAAAAACTTTGTATCGTCTCAAAATAGTGGTTCGCACTAGCGACTAATTATCTAATAGCTACCCATTAGTCAAGCTTACAACCTCCCTCACGGTGCGCCGCGCCGCCGCTTGGAGGTTTGGGGTAATTTTTTATAGAGGATTTCTTCCTCGCGGTCCGGGCGGTTAAGCCAAGACCCTCGACCCCCGTCAAGTGCCAGAGACATGACCTTGACACTCTTCGGGGCTACGAGACCAACGGTGGCAGAAGGCTTCCTCCTGCCTGCCCGACGGCAGTGTTAGTGCACGTCGGGCCCGTACTCGAACGCTGCTCAACGTGTGCTCTCTCCGAGTACACGTTAGAGCGTTCCTCCGACAGGATATTGGCATGCAGACAACGAGACCCCTTAGGCACACAGTACCTAATGGGGAGACATTGCCCGCATCCCAGGGTGCACCGTCCTGAAGACTGGCCTTCCCCCCGGACGCATCCGAAGGGAATTCCAGCCCACAGGCACACGGGGAGGTTTCCTGTCCAACCACCCCAAAAATAAATAACCTACAACAACAAAAAATTTAAATAAGCCATGGCGCCCGTTCACGAACATGACGCATGGATCAGCACCATTCAGCTCAAATAAAATAAATACAAAGGATTGCCACAAAAAAAAAAGCTACAACAAAATATAAATATTTTTTAACCCCCTACTAGAAGCACCTGCCATTATTAATCACTTCAGATAAACAAAGGGACATTCGAATTTCCCACCGCTATTTAATTGACATAATAATTAACTTTGGAGCATATACTAATCTGTAACCATACGTGCAAATATAATTTTCTTCAATGCAGTTCTTTACAAAAAAAAAACTGTACCTAGCACAGTGTGATGAAACAATTTGCAAGAAATTATTATGTAACAGACTGAACAGTCAAGAAGTAGAAGACTGTGAGTTGATCGCTTTCAGCTTGCAGCCGCGAGCACACACTATTGTTTTTAAAACTTTCTTTTCACTTTGTTATTTTGTTTTACGAACTGTGTCCAAATAAACGATATTCTTTCTTGATGTCTTTTATCTTTCTTTCTTTATCTTGAAAATGTTAACGCACTTGCGACGCCTCTAGTATAGCAGATACCAGACTCATGTCTGTTTGTTTATAGTTCTAGCTAGAGCAATATCTTACTAAAAATTCATTAACTATAACGCAAGCAAAAACAAAGTATTCTTATATTTTATTTAACTATGTACTATCCTGCTAGAAGCGCCTGCCATTATTAATAATGTCCCGGCGCACCGCTATTTACATATTCATTATCTTTGGATCATACATTAATCTGTGACCATATTTGCAAATATAATTTTCTTCAGTGCAGTTCTTAACAACAACAAGAATCTATATAGCATATAGTGTGATGAACCCTTACTGAAACGATTTGCAAGAAATTATTAAGTACTGACTGAATTTCGAGACTGAGTCGATTGTTAGGGCACATGAATTTCAGCTTGCAGCCGTGGCCGTGAAGCACACACTATTGTGTTTGAAACTTAATTTTCACTTTGTTATTTGTATTTTGTGTTTCAGGAACTGTGTCCAAATAAACGGTATACTCTCTTTATTTTCTTTTCTTTCTTTATTTTCTTTTCTTTCTTTATTATCTTTTCTTTCTTTATTTTCTTTCCTTTCTATCTTTCTTTATTTTCTGTCTTTCTTTCTTTATCTCGAAAATGGTAACGCACTTTTTTTTTCATTTTTTTTTTGGGTGGGAAATCATCAAATGACTCCTCCCACTCTGGGTGTAGCGGGAGGGCATGTCAGACTCTTACTGACTAAAACTCACCCGTGTTCCTTCTCTTGCCTGTGCAATGCCAGGGGGCCACAGTATCCCTTTAGGACTTTCCCGCAACCCCGGCAGGCAATGGTCTCCACGGACCCTTTCATTCGCTGACATCTCTTTGAGCCGCGCGTGGAACACAACGCGCCGTCGACCCGGGCTTGGTCCTTACCGGACGGCGAGCTACCCATTGCTCACCGTCCGCAAGCCCGCGCCTACGGTGGCTGGGAATCGGTGGGTACAATCGATTCCCGACATGGTAACGCACCTGCGACGCCTCTGATATAGCAGATACAGACCCATAGGCGGACAACTAATCGCCAGAGTGTCTGTTCGTTGGATAGTTCTACCGCAGTCTCTTATTAAAAAATGCATCCAAACTCAAGCCACAACAAAGTATTCATATATTTTATTTAACTATGTACTATCCTGCTAGAAGCGCCTGCGATTATTAATGAACGCACTTCAATTCTAAACAGGAACATTCGACTGTCGCACCGCTATTGACATATTCAGTTGCAGTGTCAGTCGGACGCAGCGCGCCACTTCCGGCGGATGTGGCTTGTCATTTCCGGTTGCGGAGGCTTGCACGCTGCACGCGACATTGTATACAGGGTGTGGTACGGGCTTAGATAAGGGTGCTTTAATTGTTTGTAGTTGCATTAATGTAGATTATCTTGATGAGTTAGGTAGCTTTAAGTTGTTAAGGGGTCGTCCTTTAATCATGTGAGGTTCGAAAAGGGGGTCATATATTTTTTGTGCGACGGTTTTTTTTTTTTTAATAATAATAGCCAACTTGAATTTACAGTTTAACCACACATACAAGTTATTGGTCTGTACAAAATAAACATAAATCATTTAAAAAAGAACAAATTAAACATACTGACAAGCAAAAATAAATATAAACAGAACAATAGAAATAATAATAATCATTATGTCATAGAGAAATTATTATGCATGCACATTAAAACTTAAATAATAATAATAAAAAATAACAATAATCAATTATATGTAGGTATAAATCAAAGAATAAACATAAAATATTGTAATCAAGCTTAATTAAAATTAACACTAATTAAAGAGGAATTGTACTAGAGGCAACAATAGACTCCAGGTAACGAGTAGCAGTGCTAAGGAATGTCAGCTCAGTAGTCGCAAAGATATCTAATGTGTCATTAAATGATAATATGTACTGTAAGAGCGAAGAGTTGAAGTGGTAACCACGAATAAGGCGGATGAAATATTTAACCGTGGCAAGATTTCTCCTAGAAAAAAGAAAAGAAGAAAGAAAGAAAGAAAATACGTTTATTTGCGGTACATATGACGCAAGCAAAGGAACAAACACTAAAAACAAATTTGACGGAAAATATGCGTCACATCCACGCAAAACGGCCATCACTCAGCATAATGCTGGGACCCTATGCGAGACAGAGCCCCAGCGCTGGTTTTCAGTGACAGCCGGCGTTGACGTGATGACGTCGAACCGGAGCAGCATAAACAGAAATCATACTCGTAAAATAAGACAAAAATAAAATAAAATAAACACGGTAGTTAATCTAAAATATGTAAAATATAATATTTAAAATGGCAACATTTCGTATCGTCAGCGACTCACGCGCCGCAGACTTAATCTGTGCGCGCAGCTGTCATAAAAACGATTTGTTTGATGTTTTGACTTGTAAAGTACTGATTACGTAATAATTATAACATGGCGCATTGAATGTTATGATGCAATGCTTAAGTAATAACAAAGGGTGTATTGAGTGATTGTGTAGCTATGGTTTATTGTAAACAGTGTTTGTGAAGGTGTTAGAAGGTGAAGATGACAAACTTGGTGACCTAAAGGACATTAATGGTAAGTGTAAAGTAATTAATGATTTTATTGAATTATAAAACTATTAATATAAATGAAATTAGAGGAAATTAGATTGAAATTTTGTAATTAGAATAACATGTTAGTAGGGAACTGTAACTAATTGACAAGCCGTAGTGTGCCAGCTGATTAATTTTTAAACCGTAGTTTACAGAAACACTGGCGCTTCTAAGCATAAAAGATGAATGCATTAGCGAAAAATAGACCTTAAATGCAGCCCCACCGACAGAAGAGGGAAATTCCAAGCAGCCCACGCCCCCCCGAGGAGATCCCAAGCCAAAGCTTGTATGCCATGACCCCTAAGGTACAGTGAAACCACACTAAAGTACAAGATTAAGATAGAAGGGAAATTTGATCATGTATGAGTATCTTTTCATATTGGAATTTAAAAGATTTTATTTTTTCCAGGCGTCGCATTGGTGGTGGGAGGTCATTCCAACAACGCGTGGCTGCGAACTTAAAACACCCCCTGAATGCTGTAGATCTGTGCATTGGCACCGATAGTGGACTTACCATGGAGCGAAGACTATACTTTAGTTGGCTTTGTTTCCAAGTTAGCTTCTCATAGAGATAGTGTGGTTTGTGGGTTGTAACGATACCAAACAACAAGTTGGCTAAATGAAGCTTCCTCCTGGCAGCCATCTTTAATAATTTTAGTTGGTTAATATATGGAGTAACATGACTTCTTCGCGGGATGTTTACACAAAAACGAACACAAGCATTCTGGATCCGTTGAATTACACGCTCTGTTCTAGAAAGCAGGCATGGTCCATAGACTGTGTCACAGTAATTTAACTTGGATAGGATGAGACTGTCAACAAGTTGTTTCCGTACTGGTGTGCTTAGGTATTTCCGTATTCCATATAAGACCTTTAGTCTATAAAAACAATTTCGAAGAACATTGGTCACGTGGGCCTCAAAGCGTAGCTCGGGATCCATAAATAGCCCCAGATTGCATGTCTGCTCCACTCTCTCAATTTTCTCTCCCTTGATAACTATCTCAGGGTTGCCAGACAGTATTGCACCAACTTGTTTCTTTGAACCCAGCACCATAAATTTAGATTTGAGGGGGTTCAGAACCAGAGAGTTCTCCTCTGACCATAAAACCACTCTATGCAAATCCTCATTTATTTTCTGCACTGCCAAAGATGTTTCATCCCCCTTGAAGGATATGTACAACTGAATATCGTCAGCATACATGTGATATTTACAGTTAACAAAGGATTGTATGATATCCGCACTGTACAGAATGTACAACAAAGGCCCCAGAATCGATCCCTGAGGGACACCCCTTGACACCCGGAGGGGGGGGGGATGCCACCGTAGACCCGTCCTCCCTACGCATCTCTACGTATTGAGACCTGTTGGTAAGATAGCTATTAAACCACTCCACTGCATCACTGTCGAAGCCATAGAAGGCTAACTTTGACAGCAGTAGAGTGGTATTAATAGCATCAAAAGCACGGGAAAAGTCCAGCAGAGCCAGAATTGTTCCCTCCCCTCGGTCACGTGCTTCAAGAATATTACCCACAACATCAGCCAGAGCAGTAGCAGTACCTCTACCCTTTCTGAAACCCGACTGAAGGTCAGGAAGAATGTTATTGGTTTCGAGGTATTGGATAACCTGCGAGTATACTACGCGTTCCAGGATCTTAGACAGGCAAGGTAGAATGCTAATTGGTCTCAAGTCCTTCATGTCAACAGGGTTATTATTTTTAGGGATAGGGCGTACAATAGCGCATCGCCAGAGTTCGGGGAATGTACGCGTGGCTATGGACCGGTTAATAATATCTGTAATGGCTTGCAAGGTAGTTGGCAACGTGAGAGATATCATATCGAGACTTATACCGTCAACACCCTGTGCATTTGATCCTAGACTCTTGATTATCTTCAGGATTGATTCAGGACTGGTTGTTGTTAGTGTGAATGAGGCCGAGCCATACCTATTAGTCTCAAAGTAGGATAATTGTAATTTGTTATGAAGACAATTACCTGGGACTTCCAGAAACGCCGCATTGATATCATCTGGGTTGTTGAAGTGACTTGGCAGCAGTCTTTGCTTATGGTCCGGAAGCACATCGGATTTTAAATTGCGCCACAAAAGTTTCGGGTCCTTTATTTGGTCATTGATGCTTTTCTTGAAATAAGCCGTCTTCTCACTAACTAGTGCCGCAACTGCTTGGTGCTTCAGATCCAGATAATAAACTTTATGACCTGGTAGTTTAGATTTCCGAAAACTGTCCCTGGCTCCATCTCTCAATTTCGACATCAGTCTGATGTTTTCAGTTTTCCATGGAGTAGGACGGGTTTTAAATGTCTTCCTTTTAAGAGGAGCGTGGAGATCGAATAATTGAATCAAAAATGAGTTAAATGTCAACACCATTGAATTGACATCACTCATGGCTCCTATAATCGACCATGGAATAATTTTTAAATCAATGTCTTCTCCTGACTTCCAAACATTGGTAGGTTACCATACCTAGCACAAATGGTGTAGGATACAGATACGGATAATACCCATACAGTTTCAAATAAAGATAGCGTATAATAGTTATTTGTTATACAAGAGTGCAAAGTTGCTTTTTAACCGCGTGTTCAATTTTGATGACCGAGCAAGCGAAGGATTCTAAAATTGAATCACGAGCGCAGCGAGTGATTCAAAATTAGAATCCTGAGCGTTAGCGAGGGAATCAAAAGAGCACGAGGTGAAAAATCTTTGCACTCGAGTGCAACACGTAACTTTTCATTCCACCTCAGCGAGGAAATGACTAAATGCAAAAAAAAAAACGTTTACAATCACAAGATAGGTACACTTTTATTTCAGTTTAGGTATTAATTACTACATTATGACAGGTAAGTATTACAGAATAATCTTTAAATTATAACAAAATAATACTAAGGTATAATTAAGAAAATTTTAAAGTAACGTTGCTACAGTTATTTAAATTGAGTGTAATATTTTTGTTTGGTACTGTAATATTGGTGTTAGTCACTTGTGTACTGTTTTTCGGTAAACTATCTGTCATACTTAATAGTTGTACCGATTCATCGGATTCCCTTGGCGTGAATGTTGGAGAGAGAGGGAGATGGTTAGGTGTTTCATAACGGCTTATTTTTGATGTAGAAGGGCCAGTACAAGGATCCGATTGAGGCTCTTTCAGTGTAATGGCTCCTACGATGCCTTCACATATTTTAGACTTATTTTGGATGGAATCCTCTATGTATCCCTCTACAACTGCATTGGACTTCCAGCCTCCGTGGCGCTTAAGGGACAGCAGATCAGCTCCGGAATCAGCCAAAAGTGTGGCTGAAGTTCGTCGGAAACAATGACCCGTGTACAACAGGGGTTCTGGAAGTTCAAGAAATGTTGCTATTTCTCGTGGGATACTGCCAATTTTATTAGTACCCATAGGCTGTCTAACACACTTTCCATTGCGATACTGTAGAAAAAATCGATTGATTGGAGTGTTAGGCGGGCGTAAGGCTTGATATTTCTCAACAATCGTTACGTATTCCTTGCGAATGACGAAGTTGCGGTCTCTTTTTGTCTTTGTATTAGGTAAATTAATTAATAGTAAGTCATCTGAATGTTTCTCAATGTTTTTGACATTAAGTTGTGTTAGTTCATTAGTTCGACATGCTCCGTTTATTCCAATAATAAGAACAACCTGTAACGTAAAGAGTATTGTAGTAGATAAATGAATAAAATTGATATGAACGCATAATTATGCCTATCAACATCTACTAAGTATACTATTTAATTGAGATTAATATACTTAAGTAGATACTGAATGTGCAACTGACTTACTTTTGCCGCCAAATATACGGAATCGGGTGCTTCGTTAAGAAACTTTTCAATATCAGATACTGTGAAAACCTTCGATTTTTTTGGTTGATGACCAGATGAGGCTCTTTTTAAAAATGCCACTAATTTAGGATAGGTATCGATATGTTTGTCTTTTTTCATCTTTATTGTTGCTTTTAGCATCGAATACGTACTCCATAGAGTGCTTGCTTTCTTGTTCTCGGATAATTCTATAAAATATGCCAGCAAAACGTTTTCTGAGAAAGTTTTGGCTCCTTTTGCTAGTCGCCACGTGTTGAACATATCGTACTGTTTTAAATACTTCTCGCGTGATTGTTGAGGGAGAAAGCTCATTTGCGCATTATTAACAGTTTCAGTCAATTCTGTTGGCGTCAAGCAAACTTCCTCGTCGCTAGAATCACTCATTTTAGTTTTTTCACTTGTTTTCAAGTTTCTTGTTTTTAATATACCTAAGGTTTAACAATGACGTGAAAAAATGCCGCGTAAAGAACCGCGTACAAAGCAAATTGAAAAAAGAACACCAAGAAGGTTCCGAGTCTGAGTTTTTAACAAATTAAAAAAAAGTTGTATGATATATTCGGCACCATAGAGGTAGCAGTAAATAGGTTTAATGTTTTTTTTAATTCACAAACTTAGTGCACACGATGTTCTAAATTCAATTTACTTTATCCTCTAGAGAATAAAAACGGCTTTTCCACTCAGATACTGAAGATTAAAAATACTCTTTCCGAGATGGTGGGATGAAAAAGACTTTTGGACCTTCTCAATGACTAATGTATAGGTTTTCTCATGCGGGTTCCAGATTATACTATTGGTTTCAAGTATACTACGAATGTATGAGTTGTATATATGCGGGATTTGTTATATGCGGGATTTGTTACATGTCTGAAGTATGTGCTGGTTGAAGGTTAGGTGTGGATCAAAGTTTGTACCCCTCACCTTATATGGTAGTAACACGTTTTAAGGGCTCGTTATTCAAGGTGTAGGTGTGGTGTATGGGTTGTGTGGATTTTGAGAACGTCATGATAGCGCATTTACTAATATTAAGGTTGAGGTTGTTCACCATACTCCAAGCGTGAATATTATCGATGTCAAGCTGTAGTATGGCTGTATCACTAGGGTTGACTATTGGAAAAACTACTTTGAGATCATCAGCGTACATTAAAACGGTGGATTGTTTTATACATGTAGGTAGATCATTTATAGCTATTAGAAATAATAGAGGCCCGAGATTAGTGCCCTGTCTTATGCCAGAAGTGACCGAGTAGTGCTCGGAATTGGCATTTTGATATGTTACATATTGCTTGCGTCCATTTAGGTAATTAGCAAAAAAATTAAGCAGCGATGCGGAGAAACCCGCCAATGCTAATTTACTTAGAAGAATGTCGTTGTCAACCCGGTCAAAAGCCTTCTGGAAGTCAAAATAGGCTACATCAATTTGCTTTTTGTGACAAACATTTTCTGCCAATAGCGTAGTTATATTGAGCAAATTAGACGTGGTTGAACGATTTGGCAGAAATCCATGCTGCTCGTCTACGAACCACCGTCGTAGGTGTTTATATATTTTTTTGTAGAGGACTGACTCAAATATTTTTCCGAATATGGATAACACTGCTATTGGTCTGTAATTTTCTATTTCACTTTTAGGACCGCTTTTATGAACTGGGAGCACTCTAGATGTTTTCCACTCAGTTGGATAGATATTGGAAGAAATAGATAGGTTGAAAATAAATGTTAAGGGCAGTTTAAAGATTTCGCACCCATCTTTAACTATGAACTGAGGTATTCCGTCCGGTCCTTGAGTTGATTTTGGGGGTAGCCGAGCCATAGCACCGCGCACATCTGATTCCAGTATACGTTCTATATTTACTAGCTGAGATGCGCAGTTAAGAGATGCATTTGCCGCCGCATGAGCGACTTCGGGATCCAATGATGGTAAATTAGGCAAGAAAACGCTGCTAAAATATTTTGAAAATAAGTCTGCTACTTGCGTCGGCTAATTAAGTTAATATGTGACGTGTAATATGTTTTACTTATATGAAATGAATTAAATTGTGCGATTTATACAATCTTTTATTTTACATAACTTAACATCACGCCTTGTTTCCCCGAAGGGTTGGGCAGAGGTGTACCTATAATACACCCACATTTCGCCAGGTTATGTTTAAGTCCCATGTAATGGGGGGCGAGCCTATTGCCATCAATCGGGCACAAATCCAGACTCCGGGCTGCTACTGATAAATTCCAGAAAAAAAAACCCAACGACACTGCCCGACCTGGGAATCGAACCTAGGACCTCATGTTCAGCGGTAGCACTTTCGACCACTAGACCACCTAATTCTAAAAATATATGCCGGTCTATTCTGTAACCATCTCACCGTGAAAACTTAGATGAAGTGAGCGTGAAGTGAGCTGTCATTCTACCTGCTGCTAGGGACTGACAGCTCACTCCGAGCTCACTTCACCTAAGTTTTCACGGTGAGGTCGTTACAGAATAGCACTGCTGGTCTTTTCAATAATAAAAAATACACGTGAAGCCGATGGTTTGTTTAAGACGTTTGAATCAGTTTTTTTTTTATTGTTTTAGGGAGATCGTTTTGGTATATTTGCGAAAACTGTAAAATAATAATACTTTATTACAGCGTGGGTTGAAAGAGATTAAACTAAATAATCTTTTGACAACTTTAAAAAAAAAACAGATTTTTCATTGCTGATTGAATCAGGAAAGAAAATAGGCGTACAAATAATTCTGTCATTTTATCCTTAAGCGAATCGTTCATTTCTCCATACATTATAATCAATCTCAATTTGCATGGGTAACTGTCATGAGGAACGCCAAATACTTCAACGGGAAAATTCTGTTCCACGCTTTTAAGTTGGTCTTAAAGAATATGAGGAAGCGATTTTAGGAATTATTTTCCAGATTGCAATATTTCTGTGAAATGAAAAAAAAAAGCGTCTACGTGCGTGTACAATACCACGTACAAGGCTTCCGTAGTTAGGATGAATTTATCCCAAAAATAAACTTAACGTTGTAGTTGAAAAACATGTTTTCCCTTATCGATATACGTCACGGTCAATTCTCAAACTGCAAATGTAAATTATATGCAGGTCGCTTCCAACCGGCCAATTTGGAAATCATTGGGGGAGGCCTATGTTCAGCAGTGGACGTCCTATGGCTGAA
This sequence comes from Xanthia togata, assembly GCA_963853775.1. Classification (NCBI taxonomy): domain Eukaryota; kingdom Metazoa; phylum Arthropoda; class Insecta; order Lepidoptera; family Noctuidae; genus Xanthia; species Xanthia togata. Next base: position 9,224,158 of record OY970811.1, read on the forward strand.
ATGATGATGATGATGATGCAATTAATTTGTAAACGCATTTTTTTTTTTTGTGTTGGAACTACAAATTATCAATTTTCGGGCTTTTTCCTGTACTTGTGCTATGAGACCTTGCTGCTTGCCAAATTTTATGATTCTAGGTCAACTGGAAGTATAGGCTTTGATTTATTTGCGAGTACTAAAATTAATTAATTGCATACCAAGGGACCATACACCTACGTTTTTTAAATTAATTTCAACTTGATACGTCAGTGAAGGGGTCCGACGGGACCGATGCCTGCTGGGGTTGCGGGAAAGTCTAAAAGGGAGTGACCCTGGCAACGTACAGGCAACTGAAGGAACTCAGGTGGGTTTTAGTCAGTAAGAGTCTGACACGCCCTCGAGCTCCGCCCAGAAGAATTTATTTGATCATTTCCAATCCAAAAAAAAAATAGGTAGCTGCACTGAATGTATCCTGTTCTCAGCTAAAAGCTGAATCATTCTACAGTGTGACGAAACTTCGAGAAAAATAGTTTCCGTTTTTCTTTTTGAGGTACGGCACCCTAAAATCGGTGGATTATTGATCTTTGAGAGTCGTTCGAGGATATAACACTAATACGAGTATGTACCATTACTGAAGTGGTAAATATTCAGGAGCGGGTAGTAACAATTTTAGCTAAGGTATAAAAAAAAAATGGTTGCCGCTGATTGCGGAGATTCGATTTGTGCACTTTTTCGATTTGTGGTTCCATAATACGTCTTGTTGCTTTCGCCTAGTTCTCTCAAAGTTGTCTTATAATATCCGGTTGGATCTAAATCCGTTCGCAAATGATATATGAATGTTTATAACCACAATAAGTCTAAAATAGAATTGCTAATCCCGCTGCCCGCTTGTGTTTGTACCACACATTTCCCGGTAATCAATGTCCCCGGAGCCCCAGTGCGATCCAGACTTGTTCTCTTAAAAATCAGAAATTCCTAGATTTTAGCGTGATTAAAAAACTTTAAAGGTTGTCACATTTATTTTATGTAAATAAATTGATTTTCTCTCTAGAAGACGGTTAATAATTTGTGTTTATTGCAAGAACGTTTTAGAACTTTTGAAATTTGAGAATTGTAAAAAAAGTGACAAAAAACATTCGTAGCTCTTTTTTATTTTAAAATTTATGAAAAGACGTCTAAATTCATTCAATGTACGAGGTACGTACATTTTAACTACGGCGTTGAAGATTTACTTTGTCTACGATCAAATCAACAAATTAAAATAAACTTTAATTTCATAATTGCCCTACGAAACTTGCACACTACATTTCAAAATCCACAAAACTCCATACAAAAATAGCAGCAGTCAGTCACCAGCTGAACCCAGGTCACATAGCCCACTTTTCCACTTAGCCAGTCTGAATCAACAACGGCTGCAATTTATTCAGAGCATCGACCGACTGTCTTCGACCGGCTCGTCAATTATTCAATGGTAGTAACCACCTGGCCGATGCGTGGTAGGTGGTTGTACTTTATGGTATTTTTAAATTGTATTAGTGCAGGGACCCAAGTATGCTATTTTTATAAATTCGTCATTCTAACACGATCCCATTGTCATTTTGCTAAAAGTTCGTAATCTACTAAATTCATAATGGTCGATCATTGGTTGATCATTGTATTCCACAAACACGATACTCGTAACGAATTAAAAGCAATGACTGCACAATGACGCTCTCATGGTAGGTCACTGATCAAAAAAACTGTCAAAATTTTAGGAGATTACCGCCTGAGTCAGTCATTCATTTGTCATTATGTACGAGATTACCAATAGATGCCATTTCTTTCAGTGGAGTGTCAGTGGCTGACCATTGGAAAGTCATAATGACGCCAATATATTAGTAGATTAGGTACCAAACTTGACAAAATCAACAATTATGAAATCAATGATAGGCCATTCTGACACTATTGTAATAGCAGACTTGAGGCCCTGGTTACAATTGGAATTGGGATGATACCTGGGTCAAAAAAAAACTATTCTTTTAATTTTTTATTAGACTTGTATTTTTTGCTTTATCCTATTAATATAAAATGACTTAGTTATACTTATAACGCATTAAAGATGAAATGAAAAAAAAATAGATGAAACGCATAAAAATAATCTACAAGACGGGCATTAAAAATTTTTATAGTCGTCATCCCTATTGTTTAACAAAATTGATTTGTTGAAGAGTTTTTTTATTCGATATTTTTTGTATCGAGTAGTGACGAAAGCCAAATTGAAAATAGTTATGGAAGAAAAATGGAAATCAGCAGCTGCTACTTTTACAGAATTTATCAAAGATTCCCATGGTGGCTTCATTCGTTTTTTAATGCTGCCAATAATTAAGAGGATTGGCAGATTAGTGGACAATAGATATCATAGTATAGTCAATCTGCCTAGCCTCCAACTATATTGGGGTCGGCTTCCAGTCTAACCGGATGCAGCTGAATACCAGTATTTTTCCTCCACAACCCAGTAACTGGGTAATACGATACCCCTTGGTAAGACTGGTTGTCAGACTTTCGGACCACCCGTAACGTCTGTCAAAGATTCACGAATGACAGACGGGACCAACGGCTTAACGTGCTTTCCGAGACACAGAGGAGTCTCGGTACCTATATAAAGATGGTCACCCATCCACAGACCAACCCCGGCAAGCGTAGCTTAACCTGATGGATCGACCGGCAGTTATTATGTACTTAGCCACGAGTTACTCATACAGCGAGTGATATCATAGTATAGTAATTACTAATATGTGTTCTATTTAGCAACGTTTGGATACCTTCAAGCACAGCACAGAAATGCACAGAGGTGGACTCAATGCCATCGGCGTGCAACAACCGCTAGACCAACTGCCTCGTTGGTCTAGTGATCGCAAGCGCTACTGCTGAGCATGATGGCTTCGATTCCCAGGTCGAACAAAGTGAGATTGGGTTTTTCCGTCAGGAATTTCTCGGTAGCAGCCCAGAGTCTGGATCCGTGGCCAGTTGATGCAAAATGCGGGAAATGGAGCGATCATTCTTTATTTTTCGTGTGGTTCGTGACTAACCTGATGTTAGACTTTTTATGCCGCCCATGGGCCTCTGACTTGGCTTCACATGCTGTCGGGAAATATCTCTCAAGCACACTGGTTTCCTCACGTTGTTTTCCTTCACCGTTTTTGAAGCAAGTAATAATTAGACAATACGCACATAAATCTGAAGGTGCGTGCCTTGGGTTCGAACTCGAGACCTTTGACTTGGCAGTCCGAAGGTCACACCACTAGGCTATCACTACACAAGTGAAATACACCTCTGCCTAACCTTTCGGATAAAAAAGGCGTGAAGTTATGAATATATTTTCTAAGAAACTCAAATCAACTTCAAATATTAACGCCCATTTGCCACTTATCGAGTGCAAAGCAGAAGAGTGTCACCTATTTCATAATAAAAGTGTGTTACTAGCAAGGAGATTACATTTTTCAGCTGTTAGAGCAAGCTCGTGAGGAAACTTGCGACAATGTTGTACTTACTCGGAACTTTAGTCCATATGCAGTGTAAACGTACTATGGCAAGCAAAACTGTTGAGGAAAACATCGTTTGTAGGGACTGAAAGGGCTAAAAGGAGATATTGCGGGACACCTGGTTGGAACAAAGTTCCTTTCGCTGTATATTACGATGACAGAGTCATCTAGTATGGTCTCAAGTTTTTTTTTTAATACAGAGCCATCTAATGAGCTAAAAACTTATACTAGATGACTTTATAAGAGCACTTAACCTAAAAGTTGGCAACGTCGCAAATAGCTGTCAAATATTTACCTATTTTGAAACTTGAAATGTGACTAACTAGCGAACTAGAATATGAATAATTAAATGCAATAATTAATATCGTAACACCGAATAATTTGTTTTAGATGTAAAAAAAAGTATTTGGAATCTTTCTAAATGCCTTTTTTACACCTAAAACGGTTACAACATCAAAATCAGTGTTATATTTAAAATTCATTATAATATTCTATATAATAACAACGTATAAATTTGTGTCTGGATTAAATAGATCTATAATTACTGTAGATATACATAAAGCAAATGTCAGAATACTGTTCAGTTCTAGCAATTAACAAAAGAAAGTGGTTTAAGTAAAATAACTCGAACCTCAACCTAAAAGCGCATGAAGTTGTACGTAATATGTAATATCACAATCTAATGATAATCCAATCAGTATAATAATGTTCTTAATTGCCAAACTTGGGCTTCATCCAAAAGGCAATTTATCATTAACATCTTTCTATCTAAAAATATAAAAAGGCGATAATAGGAGCACTAAAACATATTTTCATAATGAGTCACACAACACAAAACTTAAAAAATACGTTAATTGTCATTTCACTACCACAGAATACCCCAACAAATACACATTTTCATATCACGAATGTATGAAACGCTGTCAGCGATATGAACATTTTAAATCACAATTTTAAACGAAATACTGTAGCGTTTTCTCACCAAGTGTACTTTCAGTGGAACACTACTTGGCACTCCTGCGTTATATGCGTTTTGCATAATACTTAACCATATATTTCAGCACGGAAGTGCTCGGTATATGAAAGTATGTCTGGAAAATTTTCAAAAAAAAGTCTGGAATATATTTGGCTTTCTTTTCTTGGGAAATATTTTTTGCTAAATATGGTGGGTAGTGCAAAAGCAGGTACGTTCTTTAAGAAAGCATAAGTGTTTCTTGTTTTTATTGTCTTATTTCTAGCACGGATAAGAACGTCTGTGTTGCTTCCGGGGTAGATACATTTCCTTCCATTTGTTTATTTCCATGAAACTTAGCAGTGCCTCGTTGATCTAGTGGTAGCAAGCTCTGCTGCTGAGCATGAGGTCCTGGGTTCAATTCCCAGTTTGGGCAAGTGTTATTGGGTTATTCTAGCGCCGCGAGGCATCTCAAGGCGCAGCACGTCACAGCGCGACGCCGCGAAGCATTTTCGAATTATCTCAATTACATGTGTATCTTTTTGAGTAGTAAATAAAGTTATATTTTGTATCACTATCTTAAAAAGTGCGCGCAGCATGGCTTCGCGTCACGTCTCGGTGTGAACTGACCATTAAATTACTGTATAGATACATTACACACTTTTGCTCAACAAGATATCTCTTTTCGTCAAATTAAAACTCAACAAAGTACACGTTTCCTATACAACCTGTACCTGCTTAAAGGTTGTGCTATTTACAATTCTAATGTCTGACCGTACTTACCCCGGCTAGGCTGAAAGCCTGCTAATGTAACCCGGTCTGTTCGGACGTGAACCGTGCGTTTAAGTCACATTACCCGAGTCAACGCTTGGCTATCTGTCTATCATTATTCATCTGGTGTCGGGTTCCGATGTCAGACGGGGGATAATAGCATTGCTTGTACAAATGTACACGCGGTAAAAGAAATCATATAAAAATGTTGGTCACATTAAACTCAGGTGGATCTGCAGTTCAGCGAGTGAAGGGGTCCGATGGGACCATTGCCTGCCGGGGTTGCGGGAAAGTCCGAAAGGGGTACCCCCTGGCATTGCACTGGCAACTGAAAGAACACGGGTGGGTTTTAGTCAGTAAGAGTCTGACACGCCCTCTCGCTCCACCCAGAGCGGGAGAAGTCTTTTGACTATTTACCACCCAAAAAAAAAAATAGGTGGATCGGCAGCTGCAGCCCACGAAATTCAAATTTCCTTACGTTTTTTTACAATTTACAGGTAAGTGTCAGGTCTTGGAATTTGATTCGCGATTATAACAGACTTTTATTTATAGAATATAATCATTAGAATCATTACAAAATATCTTATGGAAAAGTTCTTATGGAACAAATCTAACTTAAAAGAGAGAACAGGGCTCATGATTAAAATAAAATAAAAATAGCTTTTATTTCTTACTACTATTCGAGTTTAACATAAAGTTAATCCGGTTTATAATATTATAGATACTTACTTATATGTTATGAAGTTAACTTTTATTAGTAGTAGCTCTTTCCCGCGCCTTTCGCATCCATAAGGGTCCACATCTTTCCTTGAAGATGTCTCTCCACCTTTTGTTTGGTCTCCCCTTTTCCCTTTTCCTGTCTCTTGGTATCCATTCCGTTAAACGTTTTGTCCATTTGTCATTTTTCATTATGTGTCCCGCCCAATGCCACCTGAGCAACCGTGTTCTTTTCCTTACATCAATTATTTTTGTTTCTTTTCTTAAGCTGGAGTTTTTAACCATATCTGATAGTTTAAGAAGACCAAGCATGCTTCTCTCCATTTTACGTTGGCATATAGCAATTTTTTCTTCGTCTTCTTTCCTTAGTGACCATGTCTGGCAACCATATGTAAGGCAAGGCAATATCCCTACTACGCTACGTAGAGTTTTTCTTTATATTTATATTGATGTCCTTATTTTTCATTATTCTCTTAGTCCCCAATATTTCTTCCAGGGCTCATAATTATAATTCTGTAAATACATGTCTGATAAAATCGGTCCTTGTCACTTTTTCTCTCTTTCAGTGTTTTTTTTTTTTTTTTTTAATCTACTAACACATAAATCACCCTCTTCAAGTGAAATTAAAATGTTAAAAATAACAATTGACAGCATGGTTTGTTATGAAGACGATGTCCTTTAAAAAAAAAAGATTAAATAAAAGCTCTCGGGTGACGCGTGGAAATGAAATTCAGGGTAAAAGGTCACCGTTGTAAAACAATGCTAGGGTCGCCGGTTTTCTAGAATAAAATTATAGTACCTAAAGTCTGACGAAATGTGTGCCTCCTGCTAACTGTTCTGTAGTATAATGTAGGCTGGGTTCGCATAGCTAATAAAACATTTAAAACTTTTGTTAGGTTTCAATTTATTAATACATAATTATTGGATTTTGAACTGGCAACACCGAAAGATTCGATATGTCAAAATAGCGGACCACCGCGCCTTCTGGGTCGGGCGCTCACAAGGGTATAACGTGCTAGGGGCTGTCTCGGTTTATAAATATAGAATGGTTGGAGATCTACTGTATATTAAGGTAACCTATTAGTTTTATTGTAAATATTCGAATAGTAAATAAATAGTGATATTATGTGGGGAATTAGGAGATGTGATGGTATGGTGTAGAATATTGAATTTCATGTTGCCAACGAAATATAAATGAATGACAATATATCTTGGTGTTTTATATGATTTTCCTTATCCCTGAAATATTGTAAAAAGGTAGTTTTATTAGACAGTTTTGGATTATGATATTGGGATAACGACTTTAAGGTCCATTTGGGGTTTAGTAACTATTTAGAGGCTAAATAATTAAATTAGTTATTTTAGAGCAAGGTTATTTATTTTGTTTATAACACTTTCAACAATAATTTTCTAAAAAAACTGCATTAAAAAAAAATTAAAAATACCAGACTATTATTGTCCCACTGTAATACAAGGACCTTTTCTCATACAGAAAACGCACGAGTATCGATCACCACGCTTGCTCAAGACGGGCTGCCGATTTCAGACTTATATTAACTAGAAGTCCAGGTTTCCTCACGACGTTTTCCTTCGACGATGTCAGCGATGTCCATGTAAAAAAAAAACAACAGATAGATATTATCCAAATAAAACGTGCGCATAAGATGTGTAACATCTGACAATCTTGGCTGACAGTACCAACCTGTGGTAGCGACGGCCAACTCTAGCACCGCGCGCGCTCATTGGTCAAATCAAATAGTGCGCGCTTCCCCGGCTTCTTGTTACACTCTTCCGTCCCTTTTCACGAAATCACTCCCACAGATTGCAGGAAAGCGAGATGAAAGATTCCATTCATAAACAATATAAAAAAGCCTCACAAAGAGTACACTAATGGCGACCATAAATAACCCACATAACAATATTCGTGATTTTAAAACACGCTCCAATTTATACGCTGCGACTTTTAATTTATTATCGGCATATGTTTGATAGCAATACATCTGATAAAGTCAGTCGACGACGTGCTCTCGACTAATTGTGAACGTCCTGTGGTCCTCATATTTGGAATATTTGTTTGTTTGTTTTGCACTATTTGGGTTCGACGATCAATGGAATATTTTTGTAAAATGGAGATAAAATATGGGGCTGTATTCCAGAATGCTGCTCATCAGTGCTGCATTACGATTCGCGATTGAAAACTAGTTTTCAGTTAAGATTTATTGTGATATCTATCAAAGCAGATGTGAGGGGAAACGCTGCACTAGAAGGACATCATATAGTGACCTTATTGGTGGTGTTTTTTAAGGCTACGTTATATAGAACGCGTACAATCCAGAATTCAAAAATTCAAAAGTCATCTAATCAAACTAGGCTGAGAATCAGCACTTTTCAAACATTAAAATTACATACAAGACAGTCCCCCAAAACGCCCACCCTTCACCACTTCCTAGTGCTTTAGCTGGGAAAAAGAAGTGGCGCAACAAACTCCCCAGCAGCACAGCTGTCTGATCATTTAGAAAAAAATGATTTTATATAATTAAATAGTATGCAAGATAATTTACATTACGCAAAACATAATTTAAATTATAAATTAATAGCCACATGATAGCTAGCACACGCCAATATACCAACCAAAAACATCGAGAACTATACTCAGGCAGAAATAAAAATAACTAAACGTAAACAATATCTAAAAAAGGAAAAAAATAGCCTCCAGGCATAAAGGGCGTGCCCGCATATATATAGACTAGAAGTTATAAATGAGAAACTAGGACCAACGAGGTAAAATAAAAAATTGTCTAGCTAATCACATATTGTAATACAACTCATAAAAATACATTGTAATGAGTAGATTATGTCAACAATAAATTAAAATAAATTGACTTATAAAGTTTTAATTTATTTTAATTAGCGCGCGTCAGAGCGCTATTAATCACAGCGCAGCACGCAACGCTAGTGTCACGGAGTTGCTAGCGGCTGCGGCGGCGCGCGGCGGCGCCCGGCGCTGTTTAACAGTAAACGTACGTCATAGTGCAACACAATTCGGCGCTATAGCGTGGCGTCAGGTTAGCGCTTTAGAACGCACTAAGTACGCGTTCTATTTGGCGAAGCCTAGCCAAAGGTCAGGTGCGCAGTACTCGCAACCGGCAGCGGCGTGCGTGTATGACCAGATGTATGAACGTAAACGAGGCAAAAGGAGTATGTAAGGATCGTAGCAGGTGGCGTTCTGTAGTCTGCCTACCCCCATTATAAGAAGGTGTTATATGTTATGTATTATGAAATCCTTCAGTTCATAAAACATCGAGATTATGATCCGTTATAAACACACAAAACTCCGTAAGATCTTGACCAGGATTTAATTAAAAACGTGAAACTTACGAAAGTCTTAAGATTGTCGTACACAATGTCGTAACTTTTCTGTTGGCAATTTTATTATTGCTCACACTAATGCATTTACGGTCTAATTTCTCTAGAGTAGTAAGGTACTTATTACGTGTTGAAATGGAAATTCTTGACCATTAGCCGTTTTATCTTGATATTGTTCTTCTTGCCAATAAATTATAGAAATGGTTTCCTTAACTATCTGTCGAATTCAGGTCGTAATGTTTTATTGGTTACTTTAATTATTTATCATGAACTTCATTTTCAGGTACGGTGCATTGTTTCATATCAGTAATATTAAATTGGACATCAAAAGAATTCAGTCAACATAAAAGTGATGATTGCATCAAGTACAACATAATTATAATACTTAACTACCTACTTAAAAAAAAAGATAAGACTATTAATTTATTAGTGACAATAAACTTAAAAGTACCTACATATAAATAATATAATAAGTAAACAATATTATACCTGACAAGACATAAGACTTACTGACATAGTTATGCAATAAATAACGCAATGATGTTGTTGAACTGTGAAAAATTTTCCATTACGGTTATGTCATCGGCGTAGCCTATGATGAGGCTGTCTACTACTAGGTTCCACAGAAGCGGCGAGAGGACGCCTCCTTGCGGGCAGCCTTTCGCAATGATGGCTCTCGTGGTGTCATTTACTGTGACTTGTACAGCCCTTAGTTTGAGCATGTTGGTGATCCAGCCACTCAGAGTCGGGTCTACGTTGTGTCTGTCGAGGGCCATATTTATACTGTTGAACATTGTTTTATCAAAGGCGCCCTCGACGTTGATGAAGGCAACCAGTGCTGAGTCTTTGTGGTCCGCTGCTGCTTAGAGACCACGCTGTGCAGCGCTGATTCTGTTGACTTGCCTGTGGAGTACGCATGTTGTTGTTTATGAAGTGGCTTTACCCGGAGAGGTCCGTCTCGGATGTGCCTGTCATAGAGTCTCTCTAGGGTTTTCAGTAGGAATGAAGAAGATTAGTCGTAATCCTTTACGAAAATGTGTTACGTAATTAGGTAGCTGCACTGCTTCGAGAGGGGAACATACCTCCCATCCCATGGCTCAGCCTACTGCGGTGCCCGATGCGGGCCTCACCGCTGACGACGATGACGATGATCCGGAGATGACCGAGGTAGAGATGAGAGTGGCGGTACGTAGGCTGAATACCAAAAATACCGCCCCAGGAACCGACGGCTTACCTGGGAAAGCCTGGGTCCTGGCTTTGGAGGCTCTCGGGACTTAACTAAGGGGGCTCCTAAGCGTATGCTTGGAGAGGGGCCGGTTCGCATTTCGTGAGAAAACGGGGAAACTGGTCCTCGAAGCCAGGGCGCCCTGCGGACTCTCCGTCCGCTTATCGGTCCATCGTGCTGCATCGTGCAGGTGGTCAAGCTATTTTAAAAAGTAATTGCAGACCGCCTCGTCGGGTGGCTGGTGCGGGTGGGGCTGGATTCGGCGGAGAGCCAGTTTGGTTTTCGCAGGGAGCGCTCTGCGGTGGACGCCATCATAAACGTGCGGTCCCTCGCGACGGGGGATGCTGTGGCCCGGGGTGGGGTCATCTTGGCGGTGTCTCCAGACATCGCCAATGCCTTCAATACCCTGCCCTGGAGCTGCATCAGGGAGGCACTGAAATTACGGCACAGCGGACAGAACTCCGGCGTGGAGAGTGCGATTGTCGCAACCCAGTGCTAGGCACGCCACAATTGCGGCGATAACTCCCCTCTTTGAGGAGTGGCTAGAGAGGCGCCACGGCGTCCTCACCTTCCGCCTGACGAAGGTCCTTAACAGACACGGCTGTTTCGAGAGGTTACTGTTTCGGATAAAGCGGGAACTACTGTACTGTACTGTGTGGGGAGGAAACGCCCGGGCATGCGGTGGAGGTCTGCCCGGCTTGGGCAGAGCATCGCCGTATCCTCGTGGAGGCGATCGGTGGCGGGGATCTCTCGCGTCCGGTCCTGGACCAGGCCATGGTATGGAATGAGAGGGCATGGGCCGTCACCTCCTTCTGCGAAGCAGTAGTGCTCGCAAAGGAGGAGGCGGAACGCGTGAGGGTGAGGCAAACTTCGCGCCCTCACGCCCCTAGCCACCGCGGGAGACGCCCTGGGTGTCAGGAGTCGGCCACCGTAGGCGCGGGCTTGCGGACGGTGAGCAATAGGTAGCTCACCGTCTGATAAGGACAAGGCTTGGGTTGACGGCGCGTTGTGTTCCACCCGCGCCTAAAAGAGATGTCAGCAAGACTAGCGGGGTCTGCTCGGACCGATGCCTGCCGGGGTCGTGGGAAAGTCCGAAAGGGATACCGTGGCCCCTGGCAAGTAACAGGCAACTGAAGGAACACGGGGTGGGTTTTAGTCAGTAATAGTCGGACTCACCCTCCCGCTTCGTCCAGAGCGAGAGTAGTTATTTGATAATTTCCCATCCAGTAAAAAAAATAGCTGCACTGAATGTATCACGTTCTCAGCTAAAAGCTGAATCATTCTACAGTGTGACGAAACTTCGGCTGCAGGAATTAATAGGTTTATCTCAGTATGTTTACCTACGTCAATGAATTCTAAAATATTAAACATTTTACCTGTAAATTATTTTAAATTCTTCACATAGTAATTACGTCAATGATTATTATTTATTGATGTATTTTCCGAGCTGAATTATTCCTTCGACTTAGTTATTTTCAATTCATACCTTATTAGCTACGGGATGTAACTCGTATTTACCTGTTATGTATGTGTCGTGGCCAGATCTTAGAATTGACCATTTCATGAAATGGCCAGCTAACATTGGCCATATCGTTAAAACGTCAACGTTTAATAATATGTCAGTCGACGTTTGGCCATATCATTAATGTAGGGTATCCATGGTGTAAGGTGTAGTAAACTTCCAAGTTGATCGCTTTCCATAATATCATATTTGGAAACCCAATAAAAGTCCATCGATATTTTTTGCGTGGTCACCCTACTTTGATTGATTTGTTGTATGCCGCCGCCATGATGCACAACAAAAACAGTGCGTCATCAACGCCTCTACCCGTTGGGTAAAGATAAAGATAAAGATATTTTATTTTGCAAATACAGGTACAAGTCATGGTGGTACATAATATAAATACAGAAACAGCCATATTTTGCCAATTACAGGGCATGCAAAAGTATAGAGATTACAATTAAAATTAAATATTTACTATTCCATTACATAATACAATTTTAGTTCATCATTCACTAATAATTATCAATTCATTCAATACCTACATAAAATAATTCTGATTCATCGGTCAATAATAAAATTAATGTCACAATTTCTAATAGTTAATACAATATATAAAATAGTCAAACAATTTCTTTTTCCAATAAATAATCTTCAACCCTATAATAAACTTTGTCTACTAAAAAGTTCCTAAGTCTTTTTTTGAATAGTGTAAAATTATAGTCCTTCCAACAACTTGGTATTTTATTATATATCACCGGTGCCATGCAGCAGACACCCTTGCGCATCAGAGTTGTTCTAGCACTAGGGATACATAGGCTACTATTGTCACGCCTATTCCGTGGAAATACGTCATCCATTCGTGCGAAGCGATCCGGGTTTAATTTTACGAACACTGCCAATTCTAAAATGTACAAACTTGGTAGGGTTAATAATTTATATTGTTTAAAATATGGCACGCAGCTATCCGTGCTTTTCAATTTAAAAATAGACCGTATGCATCTTTTTTGTGCCTTAAATACAGTTTCTTTTTCTGTTGAGTTGCCCCAAAAGATAATTCCGTATCGCAGATGGCATTCAACTATACCATAGTACGCAGTAAGGCATGCATCCAGATTTACAACAGAATAGAATAGAATAGAATATACTTTATTTGCTTTGAATGCAGGTACATATAAATAGGATCGTAAATAACATAATAAAGAACCGTGTATATTCTGCCTTGTTGGCATGCAAACACAATAATTATTATACAAGTTATCAAAATAGGTTATTAAGATGTATCATTTAGGAAATCCTGAACAGAATAATAACATTTATCTACAAGTAATTCAGTAAAACATTTTTTAAATTTCATCAAGGGCAAGGTTTTCATATGATCGGGAATTTTATTAAAGACAACAGCTTTCTAATTACGCAACATATTTTCGTAAACGATAACTACAAATCTGTTTCATTTTGTCAGTTCAACAACATTCATTGCGTTATTTACGTTGCTCTGCAGATTTTTTTTCCGAACTTACGGAGCAATGGATTAGCAATCTGTTTCAAAACGATTCAGATCCGGATTGATTTTGCATTACGTAATTAGGGTAAGTGTTAGAATAAAAGAGTATGTTTTTTATAACGACCTATTTTGTTCTGACTAAATTTATTTTTCTACCTTACTTTTTGACATGTCCTGTCTTCTGTTCGATTCCTTTACCTTTTCAATGTGTTGTCAAAGTGAATAAAACTAAAAATATAAGTTTAGCTCTACTTTTATTTTTATCAACCAGTTTTATCATCTTCTGCATTCAACATAGGTACAAGCACACTGCACGCTAGTAGGACATATGTAGCCCTACTAACCACGCTCTACTAACAGGTTAATTCTGATATTGTGATCCTCCGTTTTCTGGTTTCTGTTAATGTGGCAAATAAATTACGGTTTGTTTTAACAAATATTGCTAATTCGAGGATATAGAAGCATGGGAAAGTTAATAGTTTCTGAGACTTAAATATAGGCACACAACTGTCAGTAACTTTGAGGCCAAATATTATATAGCTCTCAAACAGCGCTTTTGAGCTTTAAAAATGCTTTCTCGTTCACTACAATAACCCCAAAATATAACACCAAATCTTAAAATATAAATTACAAGACCATGGTAGGCCACTAGTATTGTTGACCGATTTACTTTTTTGGATAGGTTGTATAACATAAACGCGGCTGTGCTCAGACGTTTACAGATATCTTCTGCTTGCGGCTTCCATGTTAACTGGCTATCAATTAAGATTCCTAGAAATTTTGTGCTATTCACTTTATCGATAGTTTGGCCATTGTAGTTGATATCCATGTCACCTGTAGATATACGTTGGTGAAAATGCATAGTTTTAGTTTTTTGTAGATTAATAACTAGGTTATTATTGTCAAGCCATTTTATTAAACTGCTGATCGATTTATTGATGTCATTTACGTATGAGTCTTTATTGGTACATGAAACAATTGAAGTACTGTCGTCTGCAAATAAAATCATTGGATTAGATATATGGCGTGGCAGGTCATTAATATAAAGTAGGAATAGTAAAGGTCCAAGGACACTTCCCTGTGGAACTCCATATTTTATTTCTTTAAATGACGATAAAGTTTTTTGTTCCTTCCTAGATTTTAAACATAAGCGTGATATCTCTGTACATTGTCTACGGCCTTTGAGATAAGTTTTTATTAAGTTAAGAGCATTGCCACGAATACCGTACGCATCAAGTTTGGTTAATAGAATATCGTGGTCCACGCAGTCAAAGGCTTTCGACATATCGGCATATATTGCACATACCGGTATTTTGGAATCTACTTTAGGCATTATTTCATGGAGAAAATCAAAGATGGCCATGTTAATATTTTTATTTTTCCTGAAGCCCATTTGTTCGTCACATAGTATGTGGTATTTAGTTAGGAAGTTGTCAAGAGATTCATAGATAACTTTCTCTATGATCTTGGAGAATATAGAGATAAGAGCAATTGGCCTATAATTTACCATTTCTTCTTTATAATTTTTTTTATATACTGGTATAACTATTACGCTCTTGAGACTTTCTGGAAATACGCCAGACTGTATGCTTACATTAATAATATGAGCAAGGGGTTCAGCTATACAATGTGCAACAAATTTGATAACTGTTGTTGAAATGCCATCGAGGCCAGAGCTCTTTTTATTTTTCAGGTTTCTAATTATACGCATTACATCTTGAGGTATAACAGGGGCCATAAATATTGTATGCGGGTTCATATTTATGTTAATGGTATCGCATAACGTATGTTTAGGTATGCCAGAGGTTTGTTCAATGAAAAAGTTATTAAAAGATTCAACTATTAAATTAGGGTTTGATATTATTTCATCTCCTTTTTTTATTTGAGAAATGGGTTCTCTTATTATTTTGTTGTTATTAATAATTTGCCAGGCCGTTTTGGATTTGTTTTTACAGTTATTTATTAAGTGGTTATTCTGCGCTTTTTGTGTAAGTTTAATAATTTTCTTAAGCCTCCTTGAGTAAATCTTAAATTTATTTTTGTTTTCAGACGTTGGTTTTAGTCTCTGCTGCCATAATAGCCGATAAGGTATATAGAGCATATGCAGATGAACTTAGTTTCTTGCAAAGTAACCCAATGTGTTGTTTCCAGTTAAGTTTTTTATCTATTTCTAGACCAAGAAATTTAGTACTAGCTACCTCGTTAATTTTATTATCGTTATATTGCACATTGAGCTTGTCCGTATCTGTCATGCGTTGGTTAAATTGAATTATTTTTGTTTTATTTAAATTTATTCTTAAGTTATTTTCCTCTAACCATTTTATAATCAATTTTAACGAATTATTAATGTCACTGGTATGTATCAACGCTTTTCGAAGGTATTGTCACTGTACTGTCATCTGCGAATAGAGTCAATGGTTGTTCAATCCATTCCGGTAAGTCATTAATATATACTATAAATAACAAGGGACCCACTACACTACCCTGCGGTACCCCATAACTAACTTTTCGCACTTCTGATCTAAATATCTCGTCATGTTTATTAATTACATTTATCCTGTTGATTTCGGTTATTTGTCGTCTATTTTGTAAATAAGATTTAAAAAGTTCTAAAACATTACCCCTTAAGCTTCCAGTTTTTTTAGTAGTGTAGGATGGTGGACATAATCAAATGCCTGCGTCATATCACAAAAAATGGCGCAGACTGGGTTTCGTTTATCCACATTATTTATGACATTATATATAAAATCATAAATCGCCATATTTATAGATTTTCTTGGTCTAAATCCTTTTTGTTGCTCACACAGGATATTATATTTGTCAAGATATTTATGCAGCTCTTTGTGAATATATTTTTCAAATATTTTTGAAATATTAGAAATCAGTGAGACTGGCCTATAATTTTCCACTAGCTCTCTGTTTTCCTTTTTAAATAGTGGTTTAACAATGGCAATTTTCAAAGCATCTGGGTATACACCAGCAGCTATACTGAGATTAAGTATATAACTTAAATGGACACACAATTTCTTAGCTACAGATTTAATCACATTCGTGGAGATGCCGTCATAACCTACGCTCTTTGTGTTTTTCAGTGACAATCTAATAATCAGTGGTAATCTAACTATTTGGCCACATCATGAAGTAGTCGTGCGTTTAACAGTTCATATCGTTAAACGTTGAGTATTCAATGATCTGGCCAGGCCACTTCATGACGTGACCAGTGGTCGATGTTCAGTTCATGAAATTATCAATTTTAAGATCTGGCCACGACATTTATCATGAACTTACTAAAATTTTAAGGTTTTCCTCGTAATACACCATTGTGAAACCCGAAAACGAAACGGAAAACTAACGTCAAAATGTTTGACATTCCAAGTCACCTTTATGATAGCAATAGCAATACGCATGCAGGAGCAATTGTCCGCCTCTTGGGGAGCGAAAATTTGCACATTAATTTTAAAATGTTTGACAATCTGAATCTCCTTCATGATAGCAATAGCAACCGTCAGTTACGTAATACGCATGCAGGAGCAATTATCCGCCACTAGAGGGGCGCCTAATTCTCTAGAGATGCGCCACACAGTCACGTCACATAATTAGTTAGGACCAAATCGCATTAAACCGACATCCTGAAAGATTAGTAACCCAGGACATTTGGATTTTCCTTGTGATTACACTCAAAATAGGGAACTATGTTTACTTAAGATTCTTCGTTGAGGTATCCCGTTTGTACTGTGTTTTATCTAGGTCTAGGTCCTATAAGGAATTGGATGAATAGTAATAAGTAAGTAAGTACTCGGAAAGCACGTTAAGCCGTTGGTCCCGGCTGTCATTCGTGGATCTTTGACAGTCGTAACGGGTCGTCAATTTGGTGTGTACAGTTAGCAAAACTTTATTTATTTATTTCCAATTTGCCCCCAAAAAGTGGTACCATTTTCAAAATTCATTTATTTACGTTACACGTCCGTGTTTGGGTCACGAAAATTCATAAGAAAGAAGAATGCAGCAAAATTGTTGATAGAAATATTGAGCGTTTACTTATGTCACCGTGATAGATAACGACGAAATAATTTAAAAAGTTTTATCAAATCAAGCAGGCCTATCGAAGTCTGGAAAAATAATCGTCATAATTGAACTGAAATATAAAATAACAATAATAAATATTCAAATTCAAAATATTTTATTTCACATAAACCTACATGGGCACTTATAAAACGTCAGAAGCTAGGTGCACGGTTCCAATTGGTCGTTTCCTATGGAGAAGAGCCGGCAAGAAACTCCACGGTTACTCTTATAATTGGTTTTTACAATATTTTCAAATAACAGTGTTATTAGGTATGGGAGGACAGTGTAGGTCTTTCAACAAGTACCAGGTACTTAACAAAATAATTATGGTCAGCAAATATACAGTCCACTAAGCCTACAGCGTTCTAACATTCACAAAATAGAAAATAATCTATTTATAGATGAATAAATTATTAAAAATAAAAACGTATTATAAACGAAATGACGTGATTGCTATTACAATTCTGAATAATTATCATGTTCACAAAAGCCACTAATAAAGATTTGAAGTTAAATTGTAGGTATAATGTCAAATAATGGCGTGATTATGTTAACGAAGAATGTAAAAATAAAAATGTTAAAAAATATATATATATATAAACATGGTAATTTGGGAGCTGTTAATAGACTCTTACACAATTTGCCGTTAATGAGCTACCAGGGAAGCCACATGTGCAGAAGGAATTATTGCCAAACTTCCTTGTCTTCAACGTAGTCTTTAATTTTATAATATGCATTCTTGATAAGAACGCGTTTAATGTGGGTTTTGAACTTCCCATCGCTAAGTTCTGTAACCGACTTAGGCAACTTGTTATAAAAGTGGATACTGTTTATAAGAAATGACTTGCTTGTTTTAGTTAATCTAAATTTGGGTGTCACAATTTCATGTCTACTACGTGTATTTATATTATGGAAATCGCTTCTTATTTTGAAAAGTCCTAAGTTTTTGCGAACATACAAAATACTTTCTAAGATATAAAGAGAAGGCAGAGTCAGTATATCAATTTTTTTGAATTTGTTTCGAAAGGATTCGCGAGGACCCATTTTATAGATAGCGCGGATTGCTCTCTTTTGTAAGATGAAAGTTGAATCTACGTCAGCGGCCGATCCCCACAGCAGAATGGCATAAGACATAATACTGTGAAAATAAGCAAAGTATACTAACCTAGCTGTAGCTATATCAGTCAACTGCCTTATTTTTCTTACTGCATATGCAGCTGAACTTAATCTACCTGAAAGAGTTCTAATATGGGCACCCCATTGCAATTTTGAATCTAAAGTAATTCCCAAAAATATAGTTTCCGTTATTGCATCTAGTTGTTTGCCATCAAGTTTTAGATTTAGACCAACTTGAGGTACATTTGGTAATGAGAACCTAATACATTTAGTTTTGTTCGCAGTTGAGTAAAAGATTATTAGCTACGAACCATTTCAAAAGAACAGCTAGACTATCGTTGACATGTAAAACATCTGTATCTTTTCTATCTATTTTAAAAACTAGAGAAGTTTCGTCAGCAAATAGAATTATATCCGATAAGTTAGCCATCATATAAGGAAGGTCATTTATATAGACTAGAAATAAAAAAGAGCCAAGAATTGAACCTTGAGGCACGCCCATTTTAACTAGAGACCCCGAGGACGTCACCCCATCAACGTTTACTTTTTGTTGCCTGTTTGATAGATAGGAAAGAACAAGGTCAGCAGCTAGTTCACGTATTCCGTAGTGGTGTAATTTACAGATCAGTGTATTGTGGTCAACGCAGTCAAACGCTTTTGAGAGGTCACAGAAAATGCCAATTGCATCCTGGGACTTCTCCCAGGATTTCAAAATGTGACTGATGAGTTTTACTCCAGCGTCAGTTGTCGACCTACCTTTCGTGAAACCAAACTGTTGACTATGTAAAATCCCATTTGAATTAAAATGTGACAGCATCTGGTCCAGCATGATTTTTTCATATATATTTTACTCAATGCTGGTAACACAGATATAGGTCTATAATTAGAGGGATCACTCTTACTACCCGATTTGAAAATTGGTACTACTTTACTATGTTTCATTAACATCACGCCTTGTTTGGATCTGGGTTGGGGTTGGGCAGAGGTATCTGTAGTAGGTACACCCACATTTCGCCAGTTATGTTTTAAGTCCCATGTAATAGGGGGGGAGCCTATTGCCATCAACCCGGCACAAATCCAGACTTCGGGCTACTACTGAGAAATTCCAGATAGAAAAACCCAATAACACTTTGCCCGACCCGGGAATCGAACCCAGGACCTCATGCTCAGCAGTAGCGCTTGCAACCACTAGACCAACGAGGCAGTCAAAATAATCACGGCGTTGTTTTCTTTTTCTGGCTTGACTTCATGACTTTTGGCCAACCTGAACTTTTAATGTTGCCATGTAATAAAAATCTTGGTCAAGTTACATAAAATTTGCTTTATGTATTGCATTAATATACTAAGGAAATATCTATCAATGATATTCTAAGTGGCAAGTATGTATTTATATACCTATTTCTTTTTGAGTTAGGGTCTGTTGACAAGACATAATCTCTAGAACAAGTGAACTTCAAACTATAATATCTTTAATTAATTCCTGTTCAGTAATTCAAACTCTGTACTTTTACATACATTACATTGGCAGACGCAAAAATATATGTCAAATTGTTCGGGTGTCTGCCATTGTTCTTTCATCTAAATTGGTCCAGTAGATTTTGAGGAAATTGGCTATGACAGACGGACAGACAGCCAGCCAGACAGACACGGGAGTGATCTTTTAAGGGATCCGTTTTTTCCTTTTGAGACAACCCAAAAAAACTCACGACAATAGCAGCAATCCACAACATTTAATACTTATTTACAATCGTCTGAATCTCTATGGTTGAGAATTCATCGAAATTTTGATTTTTTAACGTTAGATCCTATTTATCTAGGCACTATACAAGTGGCTAGGGTTTCAAACCGTTTCGTATAAATTCTACAACGACTTTCAATAGGATTGACATAACTTTTTTAGTAGCTTTCGTCAACCCAATTGAATTGGAACATTAAAGGCTAATTTTGCTAAACAGATGTTTTTTAGGCGTTTTGACGACGTTGTATCTGGTATTATTATTCGGGTTGAGTTGACTCGGACCAAGCTGTCACTGATCGTTCACCAAGATCTTGAAAAATATCAACAAAACTAAGCCTGGCTACCTCCAAATTATGCAAAACATGTAAAATACATAGCTTTTAATGGAACTAGAGCTATTATAATAATTAGGCAATAATTATTCTGGTGCGCGAACATAACAAGTTGATAGAAGTTGTAATTATTTAAATTAAACAATTTTAGACGATTATGTTGTAAGTTCGAAAAGTAGGTTAGACAGTCTAAGTACCAGGTCGGTTTAAAAAAAAAACTTTTGACAATTTGCTGGGAGAGTCAAACTCAACCTCAAACTATTAATCGCATTTATTTCAATTAGGTACACCATTTACAGGCACTTTTGAATTGTCAAAGATTCAGTCAGTTAGTCAGAAAGTTGAAGCTAGTTGCCCATTCCAAAACGTAGATCTCTATGGAGAAGAACGGGCAAGAAACTCCAAGGAACTCTTTTCAATATTTCACGAATATGACGCGTGGATCAGCACCATCCAGCTCAACCATTTTGTAGGAAACCAAATGATCGAACACACTCGCCACCATCAGCGAGACATTTAAGTGAACATGACATACTCTCAACTACCCTGCTCTTTCAAGTCAACATAGAACATAATAACATATAAACGACTCCATGGTACTCACATTTACAAATTTTGAAAAAAAATGCGTCTAAGTTAGTAAAATACTTATAATCTACCAAAAAGAAATTAGATCAATTAGATTAGGTATTATACTACCAAAAAGAAAGAAGATCATTATTATCTATTGGAGTATTCAATACATTTGTCGCAAATACGTGACGCGAAGATTCGAAATATAAAATACTCGGTGCCTCAGCGGTCTTTTTTTTAACTATGGCATCTCGCAGGTATACCACTAAGGTATTTACTGCTCAACCGAACAATCCTGTGGCTGCCTTAAGCACTACACTCAAAGCCTCCAGCCAGGAGCAAAACTATTCTAAATTAAAATTAGGCGAACGCTCGCTAAGGGCACCCCCTGTGGCGTACGAACCTCGGCTTAGGGCGTCGCTGAGGGGAGGACAGCAAGATGGGACAGGCTGGATCAAGGATGTATCATTATTATTATACGGGGAATTTAAAGCTACGCTACGCAGCTGCGGTGCAGGCTGGCGCTTCATCGGACAAGGCCTCAGCGGTCACAACTTGGTTAAATAAAGTAGTAACTTATGTAGGGGCTGTCAGCAAGTGGCAAGTACAAGCAGTGCAGTGGTAGTAGTGTTTGGGTTGGTACTATTTAAGAGAACTCTATATTGTCCAGCAATGATAAATAAAGTAGATTGGAGCATACAGTAACTTCTTAAAAACATGTTCTATTTTCCTTAGTTCGTGAGTTAAATTGAACCAGTAATATTTACAAAACGAACGAAATTTCGCCATTTTCTCTTCCGCTCCGATGATGTTTACTCATAACCAACATAAAGCACTAATTTTGAATCACACCACTGACAAACCAATTCCTCTGTTACAAATAATGAGCCTCTAAATTCTAACCTAACAAAACTCAAAACACTAACCAAATAGTTTGACAAATGATTCGGAAGCGCATTATTAAACCGGTGATACTGTATAAATTGTGTGTCACTTTTAGTTGGTCACTGATCATTGGTCTATTCAAATACATTAATTACATCCTACATAAATCGTTTGGCGTCAGTCCGGGGTGATCGCGGAATCGAATAAGTTAACATTCAATCTAATTTTTAATCAAACCACTGACAAACCAATACCTATAATACAAATAATGAGACATTGAACCAATCCAAGACAAATGCGACATAAGCTCACAATTAAACCGGTGACACTGCAACAATAAGGATGTTAACTATTTTTCTTAAGATTTGTCTGTTATGTACATAAAAAAAAAAATAGGGATACGTATTTTTTCTTTTTTTACGTAATCAAAAGATTACGGCAATATATTGAGTAGGTAATGCATTAAAATGTGGCATGACGTCACTCCCTGGTAGATTTTATACTGACTTGTGACGTAGCCAGCCCCCACTCCCCAACGTTAATGTGTTTTATGTAAACCATTTTTTATTAATATGATAAAGCAAAAAATACGTGTCTAATATTTTTTTATTATCTGACTGACGGACTAAATAGTACTTTATTTTTCCAGTCAACATCCCTATTGTGTGCCACTTTTAGTTGGTCACTGATCGCTGGACTATTCATATACATTAATTACGATCCTCCATGAATCAATTGGGGTCGGTTCGGGGTGGACGCGGAATCGAATGAATTTGAGATGAAATTATTTCTCTCAATGCGCAGTTGCTCGGCAACAGTTGTTAAGAAAGTATTAAAGTATTATATTCAACTCATGTGTACGTAAAATAAGTATTATTGAGAACTCTGTATTCTGTCTAATTTTCTTACCTACTGAATCTGTCATTTATTTTTAGATTTTAAAACTGTAGGTGCCGTCACGAATTTCTAGCATAATATTTAGCCCTCAAACCACCTTTAAATAACAATAATTTAATTTGTCAAATATTTTGAGTAATAGCCAGATAAATATTTGGTTAGAGCAAAAGGCTCAATTTACATTCAAAGTCAGAGTTAAAATCGAATAATTTATTTCAATTAGCACATAAAAGGCACTTTTGTTAAAAACCATTGCCACGGAACGGAATGGAAGCGAGTTTTTGTAACGTACATAGCAAAATTAACTTTATGTCAATAGTGTAACGTACAAACTAGATACAAGCTTGTAATCACCGATAATGCGCGAGAATTCTCCAGAAAACGCGCAAACTGTTATTCGGCTCGTATCGTATTATGTTAGTTTGTACGTTACACTATTGACATAAAGTTGATTATGCTTTGTAAATATATAAAAAATCTCTTCTATACCGTTCCGTGGCAATGTAAATTGAGCCTTACCTTATTACCACAAAACCGTGTTTAGCCTAAACACCTTTTAAACACGATATTTTATATATGGAGTTTGGCGTATGACTGACATTAGACACACTTTGAACAAGTGCCCAAGTTTTTAGTCTTTATGCAGTGCTTTGGCGTGATAATCCACCTGCATTCCTAAGAATGTAATAATAGTAACCGACACTTCTAAGTTTTATCCAATTCTGTGTACATTTTCCATATACCGAGAATAACATAACATCACGCGTTGTTTCCCCGAAGGGTTGGGCAGAGGTGTACTATAGTAGATACACCCACATTTCTCCAGTTGTTTGAACTCCCATATAATAGGGAGCGAGCCTATTGCCATTAACCGCGCACAAATTCAGACTCCAGCCTGCTACTTAGAAATTCCAAGTCAAAATAACTCAATAACACTGCCCGACCTGGAAATCGAATCCTCATGCTCAACAATAGTGCAATACGTGCCATATAACAAACTATCAATAAATTCTATACAAGCAAAGTTTACCAGCAAGCACTGGCACCCCACCCTTAGCTAATCATAAATTACATACCAATAATTGAACTTGTATTATAATTATATGATAGTAACCTATACTGATATCTTATTAAATATGGTCCCAGAGCGGTTCCCATTTCGTGGAATAATATGCTAGTGGGCCGAGTTTTAGCTCTACGGGATTTTGTAAGCTAAGTATTCTAAAAGATAAGATATAACAGTGTGCGATTTAATCGAAAACTGATTGAAACTGCAAAATCCTGTAAGAAAGAAAGTAGCTTATTTAGCACAGACTAAAAGGCACACAACACAGCATATTATATATAATACAACAAAAAAAAAATGTAATGTGCGTTGTAAGAAATTTGCTGGAAAATGTTCCTCGCGGGCCTCGCGGTTGCGCCAAATAGACCCAGTTCAGCAAAAATGCCAAAAAACTAGTGCCTGACGCTGGTTTCCAACTGTACCTAATGTTACAAGGACGTCTTACGGATTTTAATTAGTTTTAAACGTCTGTGCAAACACTAAAATAAAAATTTGGTAGAAATTTATGTGTAGCATAATAAAATCTATAAGATATTTGTTAACAACTTTCATTGTTATAATGAGCTTGTGGTCCTCTGCAGCACAAAGGCCTCCCTTTCATTATTTCCAATTTTCTCCCTCTTGCAATTAGAGCCCAATCTTTTAAGGTAGGCCGTCTAATCACCACGCGATAACGCCATCTCCAACTGCGCCTACAGGGGCCCTAAGTATTATTCCACTGCGAAAAAAGGATGGTGCTATCGGCATTGTATAGCTCCGTCACTCACACTGGAAAAATGGTGGCATTAATACGTCATAATATAGGGCCCCAGTTCGCGTCAAATAACTTTGCCGCTCTGAAGTTAGGTTGCGCATGCGCGCTGGCATGCGCACTACTGTTTTATAAGTAAGATTGACTACTGCGCAGTCATTTTTAGCCTACTTCAGAGTGGCCAAGTTATTTGACGTGAACTGTACTGCGTTGTCGCCGGTTCCTGTTGTTTGGAACCCAATCTTTAACTGCTTTCGACCTGGTACGATGGATGATCTTTCAGACACGAATACACAATTTCACATTTCACTACACTTACACACATTCTACTCAAAGGCTTTCATTTCTTGTATACTACGCCACTCTTGCCATCGTCTTCCGATGCAACCAATGTAACCTACATATGTATTTCATGTGTGAGAATGTAGTTCCGTAATTGAATGATACACGATCAATCAGAATTTGAATCGTTTTGAAACAGATTGCTAATCCATTGCTTCATAAGTTCGAAAAAAAATCTGCTCTACAACGTAAATAACGCAATGAATGTTATGTTGTTGAACTGTCAAAATGAAACAAATTAGTCGAAATCGTTTACGAAAATGTGACGACGCGCCCCACTCCGCTCCGCTCCGTATTAAAGTACAGCTTACAGTACAGTCATCGCGGAGTGGGGCGCGTCGTCGTGGATTGCACTATCTGTAGCTGATATCCATAACACAAGTTAAATCTTTCTTTGGATACCAGAGTTCATACAAGGACTGCTGATAACACTAAAGGTTATATAATTGTAATACTCTATTGTTGTATACCTACGCATGGTTTTGTTTGTAAGTGTTTAATTGTTCAACCATTTTTATTCAATATTCTTTATCTTATCTTACCAATTCTGATGCGACATGCGGCAAATGTGGCCTGCCCAGTTCCATTTTATTTTGGAGGCTGTGTTGCCTACGTCTGGATTTGCAACTTCCATCAATAAAAACTATAAACAATTAACTAACGTCTACAATTATTGTTTCCCCAACTAAGTTGATTGGTTGAGGTGGAAATTCCAGCCAGACTCTTACATCAGCTTAGTCGTGCATATATGATATAAACCAGTTTTATCTGAATGTAACAGTACATACAGTAAATTTAATTAAAAAGATTGAACTTTGATACGGACATGGCCTCTGGATGGACATTATTTTGTCATTAAAATTTTGTGTGGCTATATTATGTTTAGGTGTAAATAAGTTAACCTTAACTTACGACGTAATCTTTCCAAAACTACGTTGAATCAGCCCATTATTAGTAAATAATTGGCGACTTAATTAAACTAGTTAACTAACTCCAGACTACTTTCCAGGTACAGAGTCAGCCGTAATGTTTTTTGTATTTATTTTTGCCGGAGCGTCAGCGCGGCGCCTGCGCGTCCTTTAGTAAATATTTTACGTTGGTACGGAACCCTTCGTATGCAGCTCCTATTTGGCTGGTTACTTTTACCTCTACGATTTTTGCTACACAATTAATTATATTTTCAGAATTGATAAGAGAAAATTTAAAATTAAAAACATAACACCAATACTGATATACCTATGGCTCGCCCCTTGTTGAAATTTGAAATGTGGGTGTAGGTACTATAGGTACACCTCTGGCTAATACCTTCGGGGAATACAGGCGTGATTTTATGTTATGACTTACCTAGTAAAATTACCGATTTCCTCCGATATCGATTTTCCAATCCGTTCGAGAGAACAATGCGAACATTCGCCTTATGGGCACTCTGGTCCAGTTTCGACATAATCTGCCTGCCTCACTTCCTGGTTTAGTCGTTATGGCAATACACTTTCAGAACAATACCTACCTTGCAGAACATAAGGAAAAACCGATATGTTGGGGTAGACTTTGGCCAGTTGCTAACGAAAGATTACAAATTTAAAAACACTTCAAACAACCCATACTCACTGGCCCGCGTTAATTACAGACCGCTTCCTCTTTTTTAAATTGTATGTATTTATTTCGATATGGGTCTTTTTTTGACCTCGATCGCACCTGATGGAAAGCGATGGATAAGGTCTATGATGGAACGAGGAAGCAAAAAAGATGCCTGTTTACACTACCACTCTTGCTTTGAAGGCGCGGTTTAAACGTGGAGGGAACACTGACGCTGGCAGAAAGCTCCACACTTTGGCCGTGCGCTGCGTACAATAAATGTGGAAAAGAAGCGCTTAGAGATTAATCGGTATATCGACCAAGACCGGGTGGTAATCTGCAGTACGTTTAGTAGTCCGGCAGTAAAAGGGAGATGGTGGGATCAGGTCATGGAGCTCCTGCGCACACCCTCCGAAATACAGTTTGTAGAAGACTGACAGGCAAGCAACATTGCGCCGATGAACCAGGCTGTTAAGCCTAGCCCCACGAGCTTCGTCGCCTATGAGCGATTTTGCTCTGCGATCCACCGATTCAAGTGCAGCAAGCTGGTATTTTGCTGAGCCATCTCATAAGTGGCTGCAATACGCCTCTCGCTTAATGAAGACAAACCAGCATTTAATTCCAACATTGGAAACATTAAAGGCTTTTCTTCTCTTCGTGTGGTTAGTGACTAACCTGGAGTTTTTATGCCACCCGTTGCCGCCCGCCCCAGGCTGATTACGGAAGTCTGTGTAGGTATTGGGAAACTAAATACACCTACTTATAGCATACCTTTAAACACGACTTGCAATAATTTCGGAAATAATTAGTGATCAGTGATCAGGAATGAGGTAACGAAGTAGCTCTACCTACTTATTGCGAAATATTTTTACTACACTGCCTCGCTGGTCTAGTAAGCAAAGCAAGCGCAAGTGCAAGCGCTACTGCTGAGAATGAGGTTCTGGGTTCGATTCACAGGACGGGCAAAGTGTTATTGGGTTTTTAGCCGACGAAAAAAAAACGAGGAGTTTGACCACGCATAACTTTTTACTGAATGGTCCGATTTGAACGAATTTTGTTGTTGTTCAAGTTGGTCCCATGTAAAAAAATAACTAATATCCATACCTAAAGGTTAAAAAAATTGGGTTGATTGATATTTCACCTACTGAATTTTTTACTGCGAGCCGATTTTGTTGTAATTTCGCACACATAATGTAGTTCTGATGACACAAAAACATAATAAAGACCTGGAGGTAATCTGATGATGGAGATCGAAGACAGTCGCGAGAGCAGCTTCATCGTGTTTGGGCATCGTGTAAAATTTGTTCCTTAAATTAGTTTAGGAGCTTTTACACTAAAGGGTTATTTTTTATTTTTCGCTTCTCTATTTTTTTCCTATCTGGAATTTCTCAGTAGAAGTCCGGAGACCGAAGTTGTGCCGTGTTGATGGCAATAGGCTCGCCCCCTATTAAATGGGACTTAAACATAACTGGCGAAATATGGCTGTACTATAGGTACTTGCACCTCTGCCCAATCATTCGGGAAACAAGGCGTGATATTATGTTATTTTTACTACTTTTAGTTACCTACACGTGATTACAGGTGACTGGTGATGTTTTCGTCTTTTAGTACAAACTGGAGTAAAACGTGAAGGCCTACGATTTTCTCAGAACCCTATGCTTTGCCAAGAAGGTACATCCTCATTTAATTACGAATACAAGTGCACTCCCCTTTAGAGAAACATTTTGCTTCCGTGAAACCAGCAGATAAATTTGAGGAACCAGCGAATGCGTTGAAACGTGGAAATCGTCAAACCGATTGGTTATAGTGCGCGTTGGTTTGATTCTCGCACGGGACAAATGAGTACAGACCGTAAATTTGCTGTGGGTTTGAATTTTCAACCGACTTCAAAAAGGAGGAGGTTATCAATTCGGTTGTATGTTTTTTTTGTATGTTTGTTACGCGATTACTCCGCCAATTATGAATTGATTTTGATGATTCTTTTTTTGTTTGGTAGGGCATACTTCAGAAGTGGTCCCATATAAATTTTGTCAAGATCTGATGAGGGGTTTTTGAGTTAGCTTCAATAATACGTATTTTTCCTATCTAGTATATGTGGACGATATTCTAATAGTTCCTGTCACTGTAACTTACATAGCAGTTAATGGGTATTCAAATTTTTGTGGGGGTTTTGTGTAGGTACCACAACTAAAAAGTGAAAAATAAAAACTTTTTCACAAAAAATAAAACCGACTTCCAAAAAAAAACACTACAATACATACACAAAAACATACAAATAACTTTGATTTCGGAAGTCGGTGGCAAAAAAACGAGAATAAAACCCCAGACACCGACTTCCGAAATCAAAGTTATTTGTATGTTTTTGTGTATGTATTGTAGTGTTTTTTTTTGGAAGTCGGTTTTATTTTTTGTGAAAAAGTTTTGTTTTGTAATTTGTTTATAAAAGCACACACGATACAGGATACCAATAAAGTATTCTCACCACCTTTTTCAAAAATAGAATGTATTCAAACAAAACTTTCGAGGTTTCAACACATTGTATTTTGAAAATGGTAAATAGTTCAAACTTCAAATTCTTTTTTATTTAAAAATAGAATGCACAATTGTATTGACAGTTTCAAGAAAGCGTAGATGGCGTTAGTTTGTTACACCGAATCAATTATCTCCGCTGATAAGGTTTTCCAAGAAAACAGTAGTAAATGAATGCTGATGTAAGTCCGCACTCGTTCGTCTTTCTGTGAGACTCTCACACAATGTGCAAATACGTTAGTTTAGCAGGAATTAGTGAGCTCCTATCCCGTCTTATTAGTTAGGGCTGCCACTCATGAGATAGAGGATATTATTAGTGAAAAGTTTCGTTGAAAAAAATATTTGGGCAGTTGGAAACTGGCCTCGACGTTATTATTTCAAAAGTTGCCTCATATTTTGACTTGCCGGAATTTAAAATAATTAAATGATAATATTGATAACTTAGTTTTTTTACTACTTGTAATTTTTGATAATACTCACTGAAAATGACAAATGTTTTCATATGAAAATGACAATGTTAGCATCAGACCATACCCAGTCCTGATTCTGCACACACATTAGATACTTTCTAAAATGGCTTCATCGCGAAGCAAGTCAATCAATCAGCCTAGCCTTTTCCTTACTATGTTGGGGTCGGCTTCCAGTCTAACCCACGAATGACAGCCCTTTCATCGTGAAGCAAGTAGTAGCAAAGAAACCTGGACTTGAGAACAACCACATGCTTGTTGATATTTTAATGAAAAAAAAATCAAGTTTTGATCATCTTGCTAGTTCGCAAGCGTTCCTTATGTTTATAAGAAGGCTATCTAAATCTGCAGAGGAAAAAATGGATGCAGATTTTATTTAAAAAAAATAAACTCAAAATATTAATTTCAGTTAAACCAAGCCTTTGGACTGCTGGAGTCGGTCAGTCAGATAGATGAAGCTAGTTGCTCGTTCCAAAGCTTAGTCAAAGTTCACGGAGAAGAACGGACAAGAAACTCCATGAACACTCTAATAAATCAAAATAATTATTAACATTAAGTTTGGCAACCCTATCAAGATTATCGTTCCTCGCAACACCTTGCGAATCGGAAGCATTTATTCATGTAGACACAATCTGTATCCGATCGGAATCAGCGTCTAACTCAGATGTCTACCCGGAAATACATTTATTATGTGTCGTTCGCAATCAAGTGCCATCTTAGGTGCTAGAAGGCCTCAACCACGAACAGTGGTCGCAGCCACCAAACGGATATGAATCGCGAACTTGGTCGCAACGGCCAACTAGCCGACGATAAGTGTGCGATTCGTATCGGTTTCTAGGGCGCGAGGTCCCTAATAGGTAATGAGTGGCCACATGGAAAATATTATCCTGTTTGTGAACGTATTTTAACTCCTATCTCAGTCCACTTCTTAACATAGGCCTCGGCTAGCTGCGCCACAACACCCTGTTCTCCGCTATCCAGTCTGTCCCAGCCACCTTTTTAAGCTCGTCGGTCCATCTAGCTGGGGGGCATCCCACACTGCACTTGCATCGCCAAGCGGTGAAGCAGACGAGACCGGGAGTGGAGACCTCGTCTGCTCCACCGGCCATCGGTTCTTCAACAAACATGGCCAGCCCACTGCCACTTTAGCTCGCTTACTCTGCAAGCTATGTCCGTACCTCCGGTTCTCTTCCGGATGATTAGGTTGAGTTAGTTTATTTGTTCTGTTTTTCTGCTAAACAATTGAACTGTGTTTGAAGGGAAATTAGCCGAAGGTAAAGTGGGAATTGAAAAACAAAATTGGGTACTTTAATGTATGAAATATTTTGAACTATGTTTAAACGTGGACGGAGAACAGCTAATCGGATATATTTTTGGATGATGTAACGACAGTCTTAAACCTGAAAGAAGAAAGGACTATTTACAACCATTACAATCGGTATTAACCTACTGTGGTTAATGAAACAATAGAATTACAAAATGATAAATAAGTAAACCAATTGTGATTACAATAAATTAAAATGCTTTTGAAAAGTCATTGTTTTAATTTTCTGAATCGTAACTCGTACGCAAGCATTGAATTACTCTAATAACAAGACATTCCTCGATATCAACCATAAAACCTATCGTCGTCATTTGATAAAAATCTTTCTATGGAATTGTACTCTAAACTAATATTATAAAAAGAAAATATTTGATTTTTTGTATGTTTGTATGTTACGCTTTCACGCTAAAACGGCTGACCGGATTTGGAGGAAACTTTATGTTCTCACGGAATCGAGAACCGCGGGTAAAACAGCGGGGCGCTGCTAGAGATAAATATATTGACAACATTACTCACTCTACCATCAAAATTATCTCTCTTCCTTTTCCCAACCATGTTGGGGTCGGCTTCCTGTCTAACTGGATGCAGCTGAATACCATGGAGCGACTGCCTATCTGACCTCCACCCAGCTGCCGGGTAATACGGTACCCCTTGGTAAGACTAGTTTCTACATTTTCGAGACTTTCGAGAGACTTTCGAGCTTCTGACCGCCCTTTATGCCTGGAGGCTTTATTTTCTTCTTTTAGATGTTGTTTACGTTTAGTAATTTTTATTTCTGCTTGAGTATAGTTCTCGATGTTTTTGGTTGGTATATTGGCGTGTGCTAGCTGTTATATGGCTATTAATTTATAATTTAAACTGTGTTTTGCGTAATGTAAATTATCTTATAAATTATTGTATAGAATCTTTTTTTGTCGTCATTAAAATTTGATAAAAATCTTTCTATGGAATTGTACTCTAAACTAATATTATAAAAAGAAAATATTTGATTTTTTGTATGTTTGTATGTTACGCTTTCACGATAAAAAGACTGACCGGATTTGGAGGAAACTTTATGTTCTCACGGAATCGAGAACCGCGGGTAAAACCGCGGGGCGCTGCTAGAGATAAATATATTGACAACATTACTCACTCTACCATCAAAATTATCTCTCTTCCTTTTCCCAACCATGTTGGGGTCGGCTTCCTGTCTAACTGGATGCAGCTGAATACCATGGAGCGACTGCCTATCTGACCTCCACCCAGCTGCCGGGTGATACGGTACCCCTTGGTAAGACTAGTTTCTACATTTTCGAGACTTTCGAGAGACTTTCGAGCTTCTGACCGCCCTTTATGCCTGGAGGCTTTATTTTCTTCTTTTAGATATTGTTTACGTTTAGTAATTTTTATTTCTGCTTGAGTATAGTTCTCGATGTTTTTGGTTGGTATATTGGCGTGTGCTAGCTGTCATATGGCTATTAATTTATAATTTAAACTGTGTTTTGCGTAATGTAAATTATCTTATAAATTATTGTATAGAATCTTTTTTTTTTTCTAACTGAACAGACAGCTGTGCTGCTGGGGAGTTTGTTGCGCCACTTCTTCTTCCCAGCAAAAGCACTAGGAAGTGGTGAAGGGTGGGCGTTTTGGGGGACTGTCTTATGTAATTTTGTCGTTCGAAAAGTGCTGATTCTCAGCCTAGTTTGAATAAATGACTTTTGAATTTTGAATTTTGACAACCTGTAACGACTGCTAAGGATCCACGAATGACAGCCGGGACCAGTGTCTTAACGTGCATTCCAAAGCACGGAGGGGTCTCGGTATGCAAAGATGGTCGTCCATTGACCATCCACGGGTTGATCGCAAAAATACCCTATGTCCTAATCCAGTTCATGGTCTATCCGTGTGCAAAATTTCATCCAAATCCGTACAGCCGTTTTATCGTGAAAGCGAAACAAATAAACTCACATTTATAATATTAGTTAGGATACGAGTAGTACTTTATGATAAACATAATGACAACTCGTTACTCACTCAACCATCAGATAATTAAAAATCCCTATATACAGAGTAACAGACGCTACGCGATACGCGATCTAAACTCCTGTAATAAAACCTATAATTCCAGCCTTATTTCACAGATCTAAGCCAGGTGTGTTCCACAGCACTATAAAATTATAATGAACGCGAACCATTTGAAATAGACGACATGCAACCTTAAATAAATGCTTGTCCGAGGTTCAGAGGCAGGTCATTTGAACTCGCATATAATATTTAGAAGGCAGTTGGCATCTGTGTCGATACATAATGCAGAACCGATGCCACCTGGCCGCTATCGATTCATATAAGTGTATACTTATATTTGTTTGTTTGTCTGGAAGAAACAATGGAGTTTTTGTTTAATTTCAAAGAAGTCTCGCTTTATTGCGGTTTGTATGTGAAACGAGGATATCCTTAAGTTTTTTCTGTGTAGAAATGGAATAACCAGATTTTTCTCTGTTATGTTTCGCGAATGGCATGTAGGTATTTAATCGAAATTAAAATTATTCCCGTTTTGATTTCCAAAAAATATTAATGGGCAATAATATAATAAATGTGCCTCCTTTTGTGATTCTATTCTCTAAAAATACGAAATAGGTAACAGCGATCAACTTAGATGTATGTAGGGCTAGTCGGCCGCTGCCGCAGCCGCTCGCTTCGCTCGTTCTGCTCGTGAGCGTTTTGTCACAGTTCTAACCTCTCCATTTGTTCGGGGTGCCCTAACTTAGTTACAGCGATCGACTTTGAGAAAAGGCCAGAAAGTTTTATCTTTCTGGCCTTTTCTCAAAGTTGATCGCTCATGTCAAGGTTCATTTATGTTTTTAACTTTCGTCATTGAAAGAACAAAAAGATTTTAGAGGCTCATTTATAAAAAGCGTTTCTTTAAGGACCAATAAGTTTTTTGATCAATTAAAAATTTCTCATTTGAAATCAGCTTGGTAACCGCAGTGGCAATCAATACAGATCGTGTACGACTTTTTTGTTATAGTAAATATCTCGTAGTATAATATGACAATGATTGTACAATTATATGTAGTATACTATGACGTCAATTACGATTCAACATCAAAATAATGAACGCACTAGATAGAAAATAGACATAAAAAATTATTGTTCAATCTGTGCCAACCGTACAACCTAACTGTGGATAACCTTCTCCAAGATCATAATTATCATCATTATTTTGCCCTTAACGTAGATTACATATAATAGTACAAGTACGGAAAATTCACTCCGCAAAATCATTTAAATAAATAGTGACTCTTGATATGACACAATAAAGTGCAATTCAGGTCGCACAGCGCTAATTACCTCCAGTTAAATTCACGTAAAAGTTGCCTCTCTTGCTATCGCGTAACTCTTATATCTTCTGACTGCGATAGGCCGGACAAGTCGAGCCCGCGTACTTCTAGCTTCATACCTAAAATGGTGCGCCTGGCCTCCCCTTATCCCAATTTATTTGTGGTCGGCGCAACATGTCCCATTTCTTCCACACTTCTCTATTACCCCATTTCTAGCCATATCATCTTCCACACATTCCATCCATCGTTTGTTTGGTCTTCCCCTGTTCTTTTCCATCCACAATTCATACTCAAATTCATAACCTTTGCTAAGATATTGTTAAGAAATGTCTTGGAACCAATGTCTTTAATATAAATATTATCCTCTTTTACCGTCCCTCGTAAAGGACGTTTAATAATCCATGATAAGCAGTAGATCAGTGCTAATGTAAGCACAGTTTATTTATTCAGGTAATCATTATAAAATTATTGTAACACAACGGTGTGATAATCCGGTTAATACGAGGTAATAGTGCGGAACTAAAGCAGTTTTCATTTATGTCGATAGAATTTAGCGTATGGCAGTGACGGTAAGGGTACTGGATATAATTGGTTTTGAAATGCTTGAATTTTTTTTGTCAAATTAAATTTAATAAGATAGTAGTTGACTCTTAAGCAATCTTTATTTGTAAAGTAAGGTTTTGAAATAGAAAATAATTTATTTTCTAGGTAATACAGTAAGCAGGTTCCCAGGTTAAAACCAAGTTGAGAGGACATGAGTAGGTACCTAACTTATAATATTACCTAAAACTAGGTTACATGGTATTATTTACAGTGAGCCCCAAATTAGACAGTTAGTCTGTATTTGGGACTCGGAATACGATTTCCAGAGTAGAAACTAGAGAGGTGATTTATTGTGTTGTATCTTATATAGTAATGTGGTGGGTGCGTATTTGTGTGATTGTTTTATTTATCATGAACAGTTTATAAAAAAAACCTTAACTTAAGAACTATGTCCCGCAAAACCGTTTTCACGGTTTGTCTGTGGGAACAGAACAGAAAAATTACCAATATACTACAACATACATTACAACTTATATAACTACCTACTTAAATACTTATGTGGGTGTGTGTGTGTGTATGTATGCATGTTTGTTTCCATTATGCTTCGCATAATTCAGTGTCAGTTATTTGGTTGTTTGGTAAAATTTTGATTAGATTACCTACTTGACAATAAATCCATCTCAATGATCATAAAACCATGCTTTGGATTAAATCAAGAGTATTTTTATTCGTTACACGCATTCCTAACATGCGCTCAAGCATGGCGTAGTATGCAAGCATGCATGTTCCACTGGATAAGCGTCTGTCACGATAGTTTCCACGCATTATATGTTAAAAACCGCATTTACTAAGAACATATGAACATAAATGAACATCTAAGTAAAATAAAATGTACTTAGTAAGTACTAGTTGAACAACTCAATTAATGACAAATGTTTGCACTGACTGGACAGGTCCAATCAAATCTGTGTGGTTCTTTCCTTAAAATACCATGGTCCTCACATGATCTGACCAAGATTATCTTTGGACTTTAACCCCTAAGTTTGTTTACTTCTCAGGGATAGTCGGATAGTGCCGTGCTCCATCTAGCTTATTTTTTGTATGTCTTGTAAAAGTGATTCCGATATCCTATTACCAAATAAATAATTTCATTCCATTTTTATCGATGACAAAGAATGGAGAATAAGATTTAATTGGCTTACTCAGACTGATCTGTTGAATAAAGATCGTCAAGTTCACCGAAATCGAGTTCAGGTGCTATTATACACTATTGAACCGCACCCGGGTGCAATCAACTGATGAGGTGACAAGTCAAAACGTCTAAATATAAATGAATTTACACATAAACCTTTCGGACGAAATTCTCTAAATGATGGTAAAAATTGCTTTGATGCAATTTTTACCATCATTTATATCAGTTATGAACCGCTTTCATATAACTATATTACGATATATAGCTATAGTCCTAGGGATATAACTTTATCAGGGCTTCAACCTTCTTACTGCGTGTGACATATAGATAAAGAAGATAGAGTAGCATTTTTGACATCTTGAATGGAATGTTTTTAATCTACAATTGCCGCTGCTTCGCACGGTTTTTACGACTTGACACAACATATAAAGTAAGGGAAATGAGCTGTATGTCAAATTAATACACTTCATCAATTTGCTGTGATTTATCTATTTCATACAACTGTCAAAAGATGACAGATGAGATTTTAATTAAACGAACAATTTAAGTTGGTGAGTCTGATAACCAGTCTTACCAAGGGGTATCGTGTTACCCATAAAGTGGGTTGGGAAGGCTAGATAAGCAGTCGCTCCATGTAAAGTACTGGTATTCAGCTGCACTCGGTTAGACTGGAAGCCGACCCCAACATAGTTGGGAAAGGCTAGGCAGATTGAGTCAATTTGATGAACAATGATTTTCTTACAATGAATTTACATTTAATTATCGCTACTCGTTGTAGGTAGCTATTTTCAAATATTTTGTGTGAGTTCAAATATTTGTGAAGTCGGACAAATCCAAAATAAACTCCTGGATATGAACCTTCCAATATATACCTACATAGATACCTACCCAAAAATGTATACATAGATAGTAGATACCCAAAAACAAACATAGCTCAAATTAAATGCTATTTGACATCCACGACCCGATTCTGGGAAATACTGATATTATAAGGCCATCCATAAATTACGTCACACGTTAAGTAGCTCAACAAAATGTGACATTGTGTGACAAATGGCGGACGAGTCATAAGCTTCGTGACGTCAAACGTATGTATAAATCTAAAGTAGGTACCTATTAAAGTCCTACAGTTCAACTTTAACGAAAAACTTTAAAATATTTTAAATTCTATCAACATTTTGTTTCATGATTTTTTGGAGCCCCTACCAAAAACATTGAAATACGTGTGACGTAATTTATGTATGGGCCATACATAAATTACGTAGATGTAGAGTTAAATACAACATCCTTTTTACATTTGGGCTACTGTTTGTTTATAATGACTGCCAAGGGATATTATTATGACAAGTAGCACCCCAATTGCCTAACACACTTTCACACACACATCAAAATCTGAAGGATTTTGAAAGAAATTCACAACAACAATTCGAAAAAATCGTCTGTTCGATAACGTGATTAACGCAATAAATATTATTGAATTGTGAAATTGTAGTATTGACACTACAAGTGTGTTACGCAAATTATCACACGGGGCAGCATTTGACTGATCATACAAAATACTCATCGAGTATATCATGAGTACCTAATGACTAGCTATCTAAAAATAACACAAAGATAAGTAAATAAATCTTCTCAAGTTTTTTTGTCGGATTTCCCCTGCTTTCTCCCGAACGAAAATCTAGTTAAAAGTTAAACAAACATTTAACGTATTATGAAATCTCGTGTATTCATTTTAATCGGAAATACGTCATTATATTGGCACATAAATCGGATATTTTCCTCAACTACTTATTAATACGCAATACTAAACTGTGAGTCAGGATTGAGGAAACACCTTTTAAATATTGCGTAATTGTGTTAATTCAGATGTAATTGATATATTTTTTTACTTTAAATATTGTTTGCCGAATGGATTTTTTTAATGTCACATCAGTGTCATTGGATAACAATTTAAAAAAAAATTGTCAGAAATAGAGGCGATTTGTTTATTTTAGGAAAACGTTTTAGGTGTTCAAATAGGTAATCGCTTGTCTTTTAGAATAACAGTAAGGTTTTATTACACCAGCTTAGTAATTATTAAGTAATAGGCACAAAATGAAAACGCGAAAGAAGCACTGCTCTATCTAGATTTCTAGATGAACTGATGACTATAATGGCGGCTGCAGTTACTCGGCTGTAGGATATGAGAGCCAATGTTTTGGCATAAATTAGGATATGCATATAACCTAATCTTCGGCTTATGGCAGTGAGGTCAGTAAATCTATGTGTCACGAACTCACGACTAACACAGGCTAACTGATATTTAATGACAAACTGAAGTACCTACTCGATTTTCTATGTTACAACAAGCACAAGCTGCAGCTGCAGCTGTCTAAATAAATCTCTACCAAAACCCATCTATTTTTACAAAACTCAAAGAAAAAGAAACAAGTGCAGCCGCAGCAAAAGCTATGCGAATAATTACTACAATGATAGGGCATCGTTAGGTGAATGCAATTTGTAGTTGCACGGAACGAACGAACTGGGTCAGCCTCAGCGGACGTCTGTCGATGAAATCCGTCGAGTACCTATAAATATCGATAGCGCGTGTCCCATCACTTTTATTTTGATTGCGATTATACTTATTTTGTAAAAAATATTTTTATACGGATTGGAATATAATTATTACCTATATGATCGTAAAGATTTATATTAATCAATTATCATTAAAATTACTAAAACTTTTTCATTGCAGAAGTAGAACATTGACCACTTACGACAATAATTTAGAGGAATTATAGTTGTAGTTGTAACCAAAATAGTACCCCAATTAGGTACCATGTTTGGCAAAAGTATTGGTAAATAATAAAGGCAATTAATTGTTTATTCTGTAAATAGGATATTGGAATCACTTTTACAAGTCATTAAAAAATAAGCTAGTTAAGGTGACCACCCAGCCCGAGAGAATGCACATAACCATAGGGTTTGCATAGCAAACCCGTTGATTATGTAGTAGTTCGTAGAATGTGGTTTTTCCTATAGGAGGATATTCAAATAATACTGACATAATGTGTTTGTATTGGGATGGCCTTCAACCTTATCGCGGACCAACTCGATTTCAGAAGGCCATTGTAAATACTGGAATATTTAGCTGAATTTCAGTTGTCTGAAAAAGTAGAGAATGATGAACGAAAGAAAAATAATACTTCAAGGTTGTAATAAACAAAACAAAAGTTAGGTAGGTACGTATTCGCTCTTATCAGGCATTTGAAAAACACATTACTCTTGTGACTACTGCAGCTGGTGAGTCACCGATATTGGTGGGTAATAAAAATCTGCCATCTCTCAAATAAGATGCATTCATCTAATCAAGGTTGGCGTTAGAAAGAGACGGCAGAACACCAACATTTGATCAAACATTTGGCCAACCAACTGCAGTCCCTTTACAGACGTTCCGTAGTTTTTTGAAGCGTCGTTAATTATTGTTTGCATTGAACGTTTGGTTTTGAAAAAGTATCGAAAAGACTGGTTTTTAGTAATTCTTGAAACAAATCGACGCTTAATTTCCTTGTTTCGAGTGGAGAGTCGAGTTGATATACACGCGGGGCTTTCCAAGAACGCGCACACATGCATGGCCAACGTTCGCGACGTTCGCTGATTCGCTCACTCACACTCTTGCGCAGCTTGCAACTGTCAGCGCGCGCGCACAACTGCGCAGTGCTCACTGCGCGTTCCTCCGCTAATGAACTAGAAAACGTTTTATTACTCTTTTTTATTCGTTTAAACTGTTTTTTGTATCTGTTTTATTGGATTTACTTGCATTTTAACTCTAGGTAAGTGTTTTTGACTTGTACTTTAGTATTTTGTTCGATTGTTTAACTTTGTTTAGTGTTTATGGTGTTTCATTCAACTCGTAGACCGTAGTTTTTAATGGATAATTCCTGTGGTATCGTGTTTCGTGTCTAATGTCATTTGCAGAATGTTTTTTGTTCTTCTAGGTTGTTTTAGCAGTGCTGTTCTTTCAATTTACGAAATCTATACGGTCTCCATTCGATACGGTTTGATTTGATTTGTTTGTTTTAATTAAGGAAATGTCAAATTATATTGTTATGTAAAAACTTAATTTGTTAAATTGAAACTGTATTTTTTTTCTGTGTATGAATTAAACAGGAAAGGAATAGTTGTAAAGGTAATTTAATTAGGTAGTTAGCGGTATCTAAATAACGGTTTCATATGACAAAATTTGTGTATTTAGAATTTAGTGAAAACTTGCTAATGACATAATTATGTAACTCATATTAAACATTATAGGGTAGGTAAGAATAGAATTGACATAATTGTAAATACCTACAAAAAACTCGCTATCTAATTACGCAAGAGACACATTTCCGTAAACGATTACGACAAATATGTTTCATTTTGACAGTTCAACAACATTCATTGCGTTATTTACGTTGTTGAGCAGATTTTTTTTTCGAACTTGTGTAGCAATGGATTAGGCATTTGTTTCAAAACGATTCAGATTCCGATTGATTGTGTAATTACGTAATTAGGGTATTGATTTAACATAACGTCAAATGGTGTGAAATAATATTTACTTCAATCTATACTAATATTATAAAGAGGAAAGATTTGATTGTTTGTTTGTTTGTATTGAATAGGCTCCGAAACTGCTGGACCGATTCGAAAAATTATTTTACCATTAGAAAGCTTAGTTTTCAGGGAGTAACATAGGCTACTTTTTATCCCGGAAAAATAACGAAACACCACGAGAGCGAAGCCGCGGGCAAAGTGCTAGTAAATAAATAAAATCATTTTAATTCGGACAACTAAGAGATCCATAACACTATTGTTAGTAAAACTAAAGACGAATTAATGAGAAGACCAACCATCAACTAGACAACGAGAAATGGAAACTAGGGTGTAAGTCTTCTCACAAATTGCCTTATTACGGCCGAGGAAGTATAGGATCTGCCGCCTCAGCCTTCAGGCCAACAATACTTACTTGGTATGATCAACTTATCAGAATCATTACGCATATATTCGCCGAAGAGTTAGGCAGAGGTGTACCTACTTTAAGTCCACATTTCACCCGTTATTTTGTTGGTGTGTTGTGTTGTCAAAGTTTAAATAAATAATTGATGTAACACAAGCGTCGTGCAGACGGGCGCGACGCGACTAAGAAAACTTCACGGTAGAACAATTACCGCTGTCGCGTCGCGTGACATGACGCGCTAGTCTGCACGAGCTTTAAATGTGTTGTGTTGTTATAGTTAAATAAAACGTATTTATTTATCTAAAGATCACATAAAAGATACATTACAATTATCTTTCTAAACAATATAAATATACCTACTGCCTTCCAGAGTTCAGAAATTCTTTCCACATAGGTACCTACCGATATAATGACACTGGCAAGAAAATTCACGACCAAACGCCCAAATATTTATTTGAAAACTTAATGAAACACGCATCTGCATACTTATTTCATTTAAAAAAATGTGCTGTATTTATTTATATAAAACGTAATACTTTAAGCACACAAATGTATAGAGGCGGACTTAATGCCATAAACATTTTCTACCAGTCAATCTTTGGGTGATGCAGAGACGAACAGTTACGGTTTAAGCAATTTTTTTTTTTTTTTTTTTGTAATTGTAATTTATGAAGAACGCAGTGGGTAGCATAATTTAAAAAAATATATTTAAGATAATATGACTACATATTTCATAATGTGCTACTGTTTGTTTTTCCTTAAATAAATAAATAAGCTGACGTCGCATTGAACGGGAATACTATACAATGAGAGATCAGCATAAACTGGAAATGTATAGCTTGATGTGGAATAAATATTTATTATAATACAAAGATACACATATACCTATTACAAACATTTGATTTTTTTGTATGTTTGTTTGGACCCAGGAGCGATTTTAAAAATTCTTTCTCCAGTAGAATACTGAGTAATATAATTATATAGGCTATAATTTATAAAGATATCACACGGGCGAAGCCCCGCCGCTGGCGGAAACTACATTATAATCACATATATATTAATCACATGTAAACCCTTAAACCACAATTCCCAAAGAATGATAATGGTAATTATTAACAATGGAGTTTGTAAAAACCCGTGGTTATTTGTAATATTCCTGTTTGAAGTAAATACAAGGAAATGGTCAGTTGTTTAGGCAGACAATATACGGTGGCTTACGCACGAAATTGACTAAACTTCACTGAAATATGAATTAATTAACTAAGTCTAATGAGGATGTTTTAATATTTTAATTTTAATACTTTAATTTTAATAATATAATTTAATTTTAATAATATAATTTTAATACTCAACGCAAAACTCATATCTCTAAGGCCCGTATTATAGAACCCCACTCAATACTCAAGCATTACTTTAAACTCGTTTAAAACTCAAACTCAAAGCATTTATTTCAATTAAACCATTTACATGCACTTTTGAACTGTCAAGGGGTCGGTCAGTCAAAAATATGAAGCTCGTTGCCCAAAGCGTAGTACGTACCTATGGAGAAGAACGGGCAAGAAACTCC
The DNA here is from genome assembly GCA_963853775.1 of Xanthia togata. Classification (NCBI taxonomy): domain Eukaryota; kingdom Metazoa; phylum Arthropoda; class Insecta; order Lepidoptera; family Noctuidae; genus Xanthia; species Xanthia togata. Next base: position 9,266,954 of record OY970811.1, read on the forward strand.
ACGGACACTCTTTTAAATAAATATATTGGTTACATCATTCATTTAGAAATTATGCAAGTGAGAACAATGTAGAAAGACGTGCACGTTCGTAAAATCGTCAGTAATAAAAAGAAAAAAATTAAAGAACGTTGTATGACATTCCCTTAGCTCAATATAAATCAAAATTAAAATTGCTTGTTCAACACCTTGGTTACAATAAACTCCTAATTGGACAACACATTTTCAATAAAAATCTGAGAATTTCGAAGGATATTGCTAATCCATTTCGTCATTGGTTTGAAAAATTTGTCTGCTCAGCAACGTAAATAACGCAATAAACGTGGGTGAGTGACCTGTCAAATGAAATCCATTGCGATTAATTGCCATTTTATGTGTGTTACGCAATTACCTCGTAGGTCCTGAAATTGCAAACTCTCTAAAGCCTCGTGCAGACCAGCGCGCCGCGACACCAGTTGTTCTACCGTGAAGTTTTCTTAGAAATTATTTTGTTAGAGTCGCTTCGCCCCGTCGGTCGCCGTCGTCGCCGCGTCGCGTCGCTCCAGTTTGCACGAGGCTTAATACTGCTATTATATATTAAATACATATTATATTTTTTTACTGGCGATAACAAAAGACGCAGTTACAACGTTACTGTGTTAATACAATACATAATGTGTACAAAGAAATAATCAAGGTTTTGGTCGTTAATTGTCAGAGATAAGCTATTCTTAGATCCGTAGTCAGCAGAGGATTGGGAGCTCAACAAAACGAATAACAGTGCAATCACAGTTACAATGCACATAATCTTTACATATAATAAAAATGAACAAACAACGAACGATCGAAACGAGGCAAAAGGAGTAGGTAGGTAGGTATGTAAGGATCGTAGCAGGTGGCATTCTGTAGTTTCTGCCGACCCCCATGGGAAGAAGGCGTGAGTTTATTGTATGTAGGTATTTATGATAAAATAGAAACGAAGAATTTATGTCCGTTTGTCTGGATGTATGATTGGCGCATAAAACGGCTGAAGGGATATGGATGAAATTTGATACACAGATAGTTTATAACCTGAATAAACAAATAGGGTATTTTTAATCTCGGTAATACGTTCCCGTGGGATATTTTTCTACATCACGGGCAAAAGCTAGTATAATTATGTCATAATATCAAAACTTTAATTATTAACGATTTGTAAACAAAGAGCAAGCTAATCGTTAAGCACCCTTTTACGATACAAACATTAAATTCCGTAAGCAAGTAGTATTAATCTATTCACAAAGACAAACCTTGCAAAACGCTTGAATACAAAAAAAAAAAACGTACAGACGAACATAAAATATAACCTCGTCCTTTTTTAAAGTGTAACCCACTTCAAAAAAGTACAAAAATAGAGCATAGATTTAATGACATTTAATGTCAGGCATCGTATACTATTAAATTGATTGTCACTTCAGTATCTCTGATTATGGACATATTTTCCTTATTTTGGAAAAATAATAAAAACAAGCGTCGTACAGACCGGCGCGACGCGACATCGCGACGCTACTCTAAACTCTAATAAAACAATTTCTAAGAAAACTTCACGGTACTACTTACATTAATTAATTCGTTTGCTCCTGAGATACAAGTACCTATCTTTTTACTTAGTTCGGGTTCCAGCTGTTCAATCTGGTTTTTGATCACCATAATTATGTAGGTAGGTACTATCTTGTTTTAGTGTATGACTAAATGTGTTTCTCTTTGTACAATAAACTTATTATTTATTTATTTATTTAATTACGTGACGCGACAAGTACGAGCCTTTAATTCGATTGTCGACATAAAAATAAAATGTTGTGCAACCCTGTTTTTCTTTTGTTACCTGATACAGTTGTCGTCAACATTTTTTTTCAAATATTCATCTATGTAAAATAAAACCGTTACCGATCTTTTCCAACCGATGTTTAATTAATTTCGTTTAGTTTTTACTTTTTACTAAAGATTTCGCGAAGACATAATCAAAAGGTGGTTTACAATAGCCTGTAGTCAAGTTGTGGAATGCTACATTAAAATTTATCGCGGGGTAAAACACCTGTTCACCAAAAAAAAAATGTTTAGAATACGCCGAACAAACCCCCTTGGTTGTCTGTTAGAGAATGCCTAAGGCATTAAGTCCGCCTTTGTTCCTTTTTTGAGTTCGAAATGTTTAAATAAATAAATAAATAATAAACAAAGCACAATCGAGACTTATTTTTTTTTTCTAACCTGCAAGCAATTCCACAGTGACTCAAGCAAAATAATAAGCTAGATTTTCATTAACAATTTGGTATGGCCTGTTACGTCACATCGTTGATCTGCCAAGCATTTTCCCAACTATATTGGAATCGGCTTCCAGTCTATCCGGATGCAGCTGTATACCAGTGTTTTACATGGAGCGACTGCTTATCTATCCTGTCACCCAGTTACTGGGTAACACGATACCCCGTGGCAAGATTGGTTGCCAAACTTTCGGGCTTCCGAGTACCCGTAACGACTGACAAAGAATAATAATAATAATGCGGTTATTATTATTTAGCTACGATGCTACCACATATTGATTATTTACTATTATTTCTTGAACAAAATTAATTGATTTCACTAAACTCCTGTTTAAAAAAAAAAAGTTTGTTTACAAGGATTACGAATTTAGAATCGATAAGGAAAATGACACATGTTTATATTCAATCTGATAAGGCGGTGTACAAAACATAACATGTATTATCCATGATAAATTTCTATAAATAATGAATTAATATTTTCCTTGTGACACACTTTGACGTCATTTCAATGATACCGAGACTCGTTTTACGCAAAATCTCGTATAAGGTAGGTAACAGGTATAAGGAAAAGACGTAAATAAACTGCAACTTAGTTGAATGGTTCATTTTGAACCGACGACGACGCACGATGGCCTTAGAGTTTATACCTATCTTGCAAAATCAAAACTGACCGTGTGTCATCACCCTAACGGATTGAGGAAAATGATTTAGAAAAAGATGCTTACGTATGACGTGACGCGTTATAACCTACTTCTACTGAATATCAATCTTGTACACACGACTACATAATTATTAAGCTACACATTTTCACTAAAACAAAAAACAAAAAAAAAAAAAAAAAAATATTCTCCAAAGTATAGTACACCCACAATTCGCCAGTTATGTTTAAGTCCCATGTAATAGGGGGCGAGCCTATTGCCATCAACCGGGCCCAAATCCAGACTCCGAGCTGCTACTGAGAAAATTCAGATGGAGAATCCCAATAACACTGCCGGACCCAGGAATCGAACCCAGGACCTCATGCTCAGCAGTGGCGCTGGCGACTACTAGGCCAACTTAATCTTTTTTTTATTGGATTGGATTTTGTTTTGTATCACCAACATTGGTTACACTAACGTTCATCATGGTCCTGGGGCCCTACCACCACCTCTTTTCAACCGACTAAAAAAGGAGGAGGTTCTCAATTCGGTTGTTTTTTTTTTTTTTTTTTTTGTATGTTTGTTACGCGATTACTCCTCCAATTATGCATTGATTTTGATGATTCTTTTTTTGTTTGGTAGGGCATACTTCAGAAGTGGTCCCATATAAATTTGGTCAAGATATTATGAGGGGTTTTTGAGTTAGCTTCAATAATACGTATTTTTCCCATCTAGTTATGTGGATGATATTCTAATAGTTTCTGTCACTATAATTTACATAGCAGGTGTAATGGGTATTCAAATTTTTGTGGGGGTTTTGTGTAGGTACCACAACTAAAAAGTGAAAAATAAAAACTTTTTCACAAAAAAAAAAAAAAAAACCGACTTCCAAAAAAACACTACAAAGTGAAAAATAACTTTGATTTCGGAAGTCGGTGGCAAAAAAACGAAAATAAAATCCCAAAGACACCGACTTCCGAAATCAAAGTTATTTTTCACTTTGTAGTGTTTTTTTTGGAAGTCGGTTTTATTTTTTGTGAAAAAGTTTTTTAGCAGTATAATTTTAATTTTACTTGAGTGTGGGAAAGAGATGGAGCTAGACGTCCAGTATCAATCCTCAATTTATTTAGGGTCATCACAGCCCTTTTTTTTTCTATTCTTCTCTTGCAATTGTCATCTCAGTATTCACCGTTTTTTTAGCGAAATCGTCTCTCACAGTGCATCCATCGTTACTTTGGTATTCCCCTACTCTTATAGTAATTTTGTCATCCACGTACATTATGTCGTCATTTACACTCATGCCAATTACAATAACATTGCACTAGTTTCCTCTAATTGCACAACTATTTCTGTGCAACAACAACAAACTACGCACAGAATTCAAAGCCAAATACATAATTATACGTAAAAAACACTACCTACCTTTAAAGTGAAAAATAACTTTAATTTCGGAATTTTTTCATTTTCGTTTTTTGCCACCGTCTTCCGAAATAAAGTTTTTTTTCACTTTGTAGTTTTTTTTTTGTTGTAAAAAGTTTTTATTATTCTTCAAAGAAGAAAAAAATAAAGAAAGAAAATAAATTTATTTGACTCAGGATGGCACACAATATTTACACAAAAACAAAAAAATAAAAATAACAGACAGTACTGTGTGCCTCACGGCTGTGCCAAACGTCACGTAGACTAAGTGAGAAAAATACGTATTATATTGAAGCTAACTCAAAAACTACCTTATTAAAGTTAATAATAAAGGGATTACCTCTGAAGTATGACTACCAAACAAACAAAAAGAATCATCAAATCAATTCATAATTGGTGGAGTAATCTCGTACCAAAAACATAGAAAAAAAAAAAAAAACATACTTACATTTTGGACTTTAGACCGCAATTTACTCACAAAAATACGAAAATTATGGTTGACTAGTAAGTTCTGACTAATTACCAAGTTAGAATAACAATTGGCTATAATTTTAATTAAATGTACTATTTTAATTATTATGAAGATACCTATAATAATATTCTTAATCACAATACTTATGACAGTTGACATATTTATAGAACAGCCTACACGTAGCCTAGAGTATAATTTATTAAACACAGATTTTTCCATTCCAGTGTTGCCATGACACCTAAAGAGAGTCGCTGCTGCGGTATCAACCTCCGTCCATTATGTTTCCTGATCGGATACCTGCATTTGGTAAGTACGAAAGCTTAACTTTTCACTACAATTAACAAAAACCTGCAGCGACATCTACACCGTCGTCTTGTAGTTCGCATTTCAAACTACGCAAGACCTGACGTCACACAAATCCTACATCGCGCAAGCAAAGTTTACCGCCAAAACTACACTATAGCTTCTTTATCGGTAGCAGAAATACGATACGTAATTTACCAATAACCGTCGGTACAATATAGGCATCGGTCATGTTGCTTACATTGATAGTGCTAACCATCTGTTATTGATTGAGTAACAATCGGTTGTAATTAACCTTCGAGGAACCACAACAGCTAACGCATTGTCTTGATCTGATTCAATTAATGTCGCCTGTGTGTACAAATGCATGAAATGCATCATAATTATCGTCTACCTAGCGTTGTCCCAACTTTGTTGGGGTTGGCTTCCAGTCTACTCAGATGCAGCTGAGTACCAGTATACATGAAGCGACTTCCTATCTGACTTCCACAACCCAGCTACTTGGTAACACGATACCCCTTGGAAAGACTGTTTTCCGACTTCAGGTTTCTGATGACCTGTAAGGATTGTCAAAGATCCACGAATGACAACAGCCGGGACTTATTAGCGTGCTTTCCGAGGCACGGAGAGGTCTCGGTATGTAAGACGGCCACCATCCACGGACCGACCTAGGCAAGCGAAGCTTAACCTTATCAATGTACCTGTATGGCTGTTATATTACTTAGCCACAAAATAAAAATACATCATAGCTTTTAAGATAAATAGTATTAATAGAAAGTGTTTAAAATTTTTGCTAAAGATTGTTTTTTTTGCAATGATTTAAGAAAATTTCAATTCCATTTAGTTTTTTTAATTTAAATTTAATATACAATACTAACATTACATAAAATTAAATTATTTACAATCAAATCAAAATCAAAAGTGTGTTAGTTTAGGACGTAAACAATGTGTTAGTGAGCGCCCAAAACAATGCGCATCCATTTGTTTTGGATAGGGCAATCCGCGCGAGCTATAATAATCTGCAGGATGCCGTTGCTACTGCCTCGCAAACGCTGTGATAAGGAAGTTCACCCTTTTGCGCACAATCGCATGGAAGCCGTCCGTTCACGCCTCCGCAAACATACCAGACACATTATTAAACAACCCTTTTGTATTTCAACTTCCTTCGAGTCTTGACATGTTTTTGGTTGCTTCACCAAATCATCATCAAACATTTTCGGTGGCTTAAAGATTTTTGCGACTCCTCTGTGTAACTGAATACGAAAATAAATTAATCCAAAACATATACCTAGTTACAAAGCTACCTGTCGACAATCAAGTCGTCTTTAGACAAGTTTGGACGTTTGAAATTGGGGCAAATTGACCCATCCGATCAAGTGTGTAATTTGCCTATTAGCCGATCCGATTGGGCGACCAAATTTGTCAATAATTATATATGTAGGCCTGACTATTCCATTTCAACGCTTTAAATTGATCGGTGGTGCGAATCATTGTTATAGTTGGAAGTTAGACTAATATGCTTTTAGATTAGACTTTCCTGCTAATCTGAACTAGTGGGAATTTAGTCCAGTTTTCAAATTGAGTGGCATTATTTGTTTGTACGATGTTGGTGCCTGTCGATCCCAAAATTAGTTGAGATGTTTATATATATTGTAACAACAATTTAGCTATGTTATGTGGCAACCGCTCCATGCTATATACAGTTGCATCCAGTTAGACTGTAAGCCGACCCCAACATACATAGTTGGAAAAAGGCTAGTTCCATGTTTGTATCTGGGATGTAAATATGTCTCTTTTCTGATGGACAGCAGCATCAACTAAAGAAGCGACCATCAACAATATTTTGCCAGCTATAATGGATAGGTCAATTAACCACATTAAATGGAATCTCGTTTAACTGCAAACAGGAAATTCCAATCTCTAGTGTTTATCAGTGCACTTCCTGGACTTCTAAAATTCCCATAATAATACATAACATCACGCCTGTAATCCCCGAAGGGTTAGGCAGAGGTGTACACCCACATTTCGCCAGTTATGTTTAAGTCCCATAATAGGGGGCGAGCCTATTGCCATCAACCGGGCACATATCTAGACTCCGGGCTGCTACTGAGGAATTTCTGATGAAAAAATCCAATAACACTGCCAAACCCGGGAATCGAACCCATAAATGCTCAGCAGTAGCGCTTGCGACCACTAGACCAACGAGGCGTTTAATACCCATAATTATAATAGTAACAATACTTCCTACTTTTTCACATTCCTGTTCAAATTGTACCAGCAATAGGTATCCTTCGTGATGGACACGTATTTCTTTTTCTTTTTTTTCGTAATCAAAAGATTACGGCAAAATATTGGGTTAAAATGTGGCATGACGTCACTCTCCGGTAGATTTTATACTGAATTGTGACATAGCGAGCCCCAACTTTAATGCGTTTTATCTAAAAAAAACAATCTGCCTAGCCTTTTCCCAACTATATTGGAGTCGGCTCCAGTCTAACCGGATGCAGCTGAATACCAGTATTTTACATGGAGCGACTGCCTATCTGACCTCCACAACCCAGTAACTGGGTAATACGATACCCCTTGGTAAGACTGGTTGTCAGATTTTCGGGCTTCTGACGACCCGTAACGACTGTCAAAGATCCACGAATGACAGCCGGGACCAACGGCTTAACGTGCTTTCCGAGGCACGGAGGAGTCTCGTTATATAAAGATGGTCACCCATCCACAGAGCAACCCCAACAAGCATAGTTTAACCTGATGGATCGACCCGTGCGGCAGTTATTACTTAGCCACGAGCTCCTCTAGTCCTTTTTGAAGCAAAAAATACGTGTCTAATATATATTTTTTTTTTCCGCAGCCAAGTTCCCTATTCATGTTTCATCCTTCTTAGAACTTGAAACATCTGGTTCGTAATTGAAATGATGAAATAAAGGACCGGATGTGGTCGCTAGCTCGCTAGTGCATTGTTGGCCGTACAATGTAGGTCTCAAGTTACACCTGACACATCATTCAGAGAAACCAGTGTTTCTTGAAACTTATGGTTTGTTTGCAAAGGAAAACTTTGTATCAAATTGTACCTACGTTAAATTTTGCGTTTCCTGTTAGTCGATAAAACGGGCGATGCAGTTATCTCCAATGTTGTGTCAGTGTTTTGTTTGATAAGGGAACTTTTGGTGTAATTAAATCTCGGGAATTTAAGTTAATTATACGTCTGGAACACCCTTGGCAGTCAGTCCTGCTTACCTTACTGACTGGTTGATATTTCTACGATGGCATGACTATTCTTATATTCTACCTAGGTGGTGCCAATTTATTAGAAATTTCTAGTTTTGTCACAAAATGTCAAGCTAAATTATTGTCTTGTCCACTTGTCATTTCCCAAGATATTTAATATGTACGTCACTGTTTTTTAACTAAAATTTTAAAGATTTGAGCATTCTAGGTAATGTTACATTACAGAAAAATAAACGGGAGAGTTTTAGCGAGCATTCTAGCGAGCGTTCTAGCGAGCATTCTAGCGAAAAATTTTATAATCTCATCATGATGGTGGTAGTAATAGCTAGTTTGTGCTCAGTTTAAATTTTATTTACAACGTCTGGATCGTTAAACTTTTAAAGTTAAGTCAAATTCCTATCTCTTCCAAAAAAATACTCGTCTAAACTAGCTAATCGCAGTATTAATCTAAAGGTGCTGATAGACTTGAGTATTCACTTGTAACAGAACATCGAGCATTCGCCGTTTTTAAATTTGTTGAACTGAACAACGAACAGAGCCAAACATCGCTACGAACATTTCCATGATCAGAACTGGGGCCCAAGTCTGCTATTTTTATAAATTCGTCATTCCAACACGATCCCATTGTCATTTTGCTAAAAGTTCGTAATCTGCTAAATTCATAATAGTCGATCATTGGTTGATCATTGTATTCCACAAACACGATACTCGTAACGAATTAAAAGAAATGACTGCTCAATGACGTTCTCATGGTAGGTCACTGATCAAAGGAACTGTCAAAATTTTAGCAGATTAGGGTATAAGTCAGTCATTCATTTTTCATTATGTACGAGATTACCAATAGATGCCATTTCTTTCAATGGAGTGTCAGTGGCTGACCATTAGAAAGTCATAATGAGGCCAACATTAAAATACCTGCACGTTATAGCGTTAACTGGTAGAAAAATTTCAGTGAAGTTTTCATAGAAATTCTTCCACCAGCGTCGCGCGCCAGCCTTTATCGTGGGCGAAAATTAAAAGAGTCTTCATAAATTTCCTTACTTAGGTATTTCCCTGTGTTATCGTGACCTGAAAGTGGACGGCCACTATATTATTGTCATGTCAGAATAGATAAAAACGCACTATAGATAGATGAAGGATAGATAGTCTGGCTGCTTGTGTATGTGAGTTTAAATGTATAATATGTAAACGCACCCACAATGCAGGAGAAATTCCTAGTGTGGGGGGCAACGTTTAAAAAAAAAATGTTACTGTGATTCAAGACTAGAAAGAGAAACTCAAGCCTAATATAGTTTTCTTTTGCCTTTTTTAAGATCAACTCGTAGTTTCAATAGCTTAGTAAATCGTTGAATCCTGAAGTCCTATAGAATCCTTTCAAACAAAACTATGTCAAGAAATCAAGTTTGTCCTTAGAACCCGGCTATCACTAAATCAACATGACTCGATCAATATTTCAACAGCATTAATGACCGACTACACACCTGTACATCTACGTCTAGTCGCTCTGAACCTAGTTATGTTATTACAGAATATCGAGGAACAAGGCTTCAGGCTTTCTGTAATAACATCTCTGTTTTACACAATACAGTTACCGTTTCCCTTCTGTGTTGACTTGTAAATAATAACTGTTTATATTTCAGGTATCCAGCGTGGTGGATCTCGTCTGCCATTTGTTGACGGTCGCCATTTTGACGAACGGGTTCCAGTGTGAAGTAAACAATGATAGCGTGAGTAATCTGATGATGTTGTTATGTGAATGGTGGTACTATTGTTTAAGGACAATGGGGGTTTCTTAATAAAATGCTGCTTTGAGAGCTTTTTGGTGGTGGGTTTCTCACGAGACTGCAGGCACCGCATAAATACGGACAGTACTATCGAAGAAATTCATATCTAAATAGTTTGAACACAATATCGCGGGAACGTGGATCTGTTTAACGCGACCAATGAAACAAAAAAATACATATCAATATTTTGTCATATTTGTTTTTTTTTGTTTAAGTGTTTTGTAGGCTCTGTTACAATGATTACAGATGTCTGACCCTTTTTCGACCACTAGGAACAGTTTTTAATTTGAATTTTTACTGTCTTTTTTGTTTGAAAACAATATCGCGTGAACGTGAATCTGTTTAACCACTGAACCAAAAAAATACAGATCAATATTTTGTCATATTTTTTTGTTTTTTTTTTGTTTAAGTGTTTTGTAGGCTCTGCTACAATGATTACAGATGTCTGACCCTTTTTCGACCACTAGGAACAGTTTTTAATTTGAATGTTTACTGTCTTTTATGAGTCTACCCTTTATAGCAGAACTTTGGAGATACAATAAATAAATAACTTTTTATGTCATAATATTATTTTGCTTAACAGCGGATAGCATAAACTTCATTTCGCAGAAAATCGTTTGGCATACATACACTCGTTTACCATAATTCAAAACTCTTAAAAAGCAGAACCATCATATCGCAGAAAGTTCACACAAACATGCAAGCAAGCATACACCATGCATGCAGCAAGCATGCAGCATGCAAGCGAGCATGCAGCAACCACCTGCTCCTCAGCTCGCGCGCCTACGCAATTTTAAATTACCTACACTCTAGGGGTAGGGCAGACAAGACTACGTGTAGTCGGTTTTACAGCGATTCGTTTCTGTCACTAACTAATGTAGCACAACATATTGACTTATTAAGACAGTATTTTAGTTAAATTTAACATTTAAAATGATATGCTATAGAAATGGCAATATGCCTAATAAAATTATCCCAAATTAAATTCTGCCATCTTAAAAGTAGGTATGCCATTGTAAATTCGGCCAAACAATCATTATAAAAAATATTTTTTATGCTTTTAAAATATTCGTTTAAATAAGATTATGCCAAGTGTGTTATGCCAAATAAATTTCGGAGCATCAAGATTCTGCCAGATAGAGGGAACCCAAGGGTTCGAAACGGCATACACACAGAAGCGCTCATTGACGGTACCCTAAGCGATTGTCGCGGTACTGTCAACGGACTGGATAGGTGTTCTGTGACATTGTCCACGGAGTGTACTTTGAAGTCCCAAGCCATGTGAAAGAACTGAGCCTCAATCAATTTAAATCATTTATTAAACATAAACTGGGCCAAAAATGTCTTTATTAAGTTAAAGATTACTGAGACGAAAAAAGGCTTGGGACTAATTAAGCTACTCCAATGTGTGGTACATTAAAAGCCCACCACCACCCACCATGCATTAAAATTTCTGAATGTTTAACCACAGCATAAATAATAAGTAAAAGTAGTATATATTCGCCGAAACGACGGGCTTCGAAATCTCAGTCCAAATCAATCGAGTGCGCTGCAGTTACGCACGGACGCTGAATGTCTATCTACCAAGCGGCCGTAGGTAATTATTTCAAGGTCACTGCCGAGATATAATACTGTTACTTTACTATACGATAAATAATTAGTTTTGAATACTATGTGAGTCACAATTTTATTTAAAACGCTATCTGTTCTTGTTCTTCCAATGGACCATGGATGATGATAACTTACTTTATGAATCACAAACCAGATGTTTAATAAACATGAAGATGAACAACGTTTCAAGACAAAAGAACCTACAAGAATAGGTATAACAAATACAGAAAGACAAAAACGTTATATAAGAGAAAATAGCTATTCATAAAGAAACCAAGGATAACAGCAAGTTGAATAATAAACAGGTTAACTGACACGAGTCCGTATTGTTCTTATCATCAACAAAAAGTAAAATCTTAGTTCGAATGAGGACAGTAGGTAATATTAATAATTTTAACGACAAAATTATTAGTAATGATGTATTAGAACTCCACTCTAATTGCGTAACAGCGTTTCAATCACAATCTAAGAGTATTTAAGGATATTTCTAATCCATTGCTTCATTAATAAATTCGTCAGATTAACAACGTAAATAATGCAATGGACGTGGCTGAACTGTATTATATATGAAAGAAAATGCAAACAATTGTCATTTTCTGTGTGTTACGGAATTAAATTCCATTTGAAATAAGATTAGAGATTTAAACAAACCTTTTTTACAGCCCGTTCAACCGATTTATCGATTTCTATACCGTAGGCATAAGGATAGCATTAAAGCAGAAAAGTGTTTACAATACCAAATGTTTACTGCAGCTGCCATTTGTCATGCACTAACGCAACAATAGAAGTCAAAATCGGTTGAACGGACTGTAAAAAGGTTTATTTAAATGTCTAATCTTAATTCAAATAGATGATAGGTACCTCGCTGATTCACAGAATAGTACCTACCTACAGAAGGTCAGTTTCACACAATGGGTGAAAACGCACGCACAAATATTATACATCACACGCTTCATGTAAAACGAGTGGTCAAGCAAAACAGAATTTGTTGCATAGTTCAAAGATTTTTTTCTGAGAAGTATCTTTAAAAGTAAATGACAGTTATTTACTGTTATTCAAAATAAGTTAGATGATAATAAGCTATACGGGTTGTTACGCGGAAGATTCATCTTCATAAAAAATGCGAAACAATATTTTGGCAACAATTCTTTAATTCCTATTATTTTGTCTTTTAACTCAAGTTACAAATCTTGTTACTAAATCTGTTCTCGCAGTTACAATAACAACTGTCCATATAAAATTTGTAATTTACAACCATGACCGTTCCAGTGTAGATTAACTATGGCTTAAAATATACTGCCAAAAAACAATAGCAGGTAGCCATAAAAATATTGCAACATATTTTTGCTAAGAAAAGGTATTTTACCCTTAAAGAAAACAAATGCGAATATGATAAATCCTACTCATTACCACGAAACCGCTAACGTCTCCATTATCCTCATTATTGAAATATTAGCAGCAAAATACATAGAAACGGTTACATCAGTGAATCAACTATCTCCTATTGAAAAGAAGTTGCAATAATTTTGCTATTTGGCCGTATATTTAGGCATAGGCAGAATACGATACTGGGGTCTACTCCCTAAGTGAAATCCCAACTTACGTACACTTCGCGCTCCGACCTGAGACCCCCTGGAACGGTCATAAGGTAATTTACGATCGACGTAAAACAATTATAAATCATTGTAATGTATCTCTTATCTCGGTAAGATAATATAAATTAGAATGATTGCCGAGAGCTTTATCAAACGCATGACAATTATTATTCTAATTTATTATTTATAACAATGAGATAAGAGTTACATTGTAATGACTTATTAATTAATGGTTTTACTTTCAAATTTGACAACCGACATAAATGCAACCGCAACCGAAGCGAATGCATGCATAATTGCATACAACGCTATTGTATCCTATGCAATATACCTACCTACCACCACATTGATCACATGAAAATGAGATATTGTACGAAGATTTCCTTATATCTAAAGAAAACATGCAGTTTCTTTGGTTATAAGTACACACGAAATAAACTCACACGCGATTTATTGTCACAACGGACATAATTCTATCATAGAAGACAATGATCTTGAAACAGTAAACAGAATTATTAGACGTTGTAAAACTATAAAGAAAATAAAACTATGATTATAATTATGAGCAGAAAATAATGATGACTTAGTAATTATGTATAATAAATAGCTTCGTGCAAATAAACAGTTCTAAAATGATCATAAGTAACATAATCTTTTCCTCTACAGCTACAAGCAATCTCAATTCCATGGCTGGAACCTGTCCTCATCGTGCTGAACCTCGGCACCCATGGCTTCTACCCGTACCCTCGGGTCTTCGGCAACCAGTACCACATCTACGTGGGACAGATGTCCATGGCCACGGAGCCTAGATGTTACCCTGGAATGCTACATATCTACCTCATTGATCTGCTCAACTTCCTCATCAATGTGATCTGGCTAAGGATAGTGGTTTCTTATGTTGGGGCTGTACATAAGGTAACTATGACTTATTTTATTTTCTATAGTATTTTGAATAACTACATAAAAATGTTTAAATGGCAATGAAATGATAGATATTATATTCATTAAATTATTCCCAAGTATAAGTGAAGTATTACGTTGGTAGCTTGTACGCCTATACCACTTGAATTAACTAGATTGATTGCAAGCCACTTAGGCTTGCATTTTTCTGATACGTTGAATGCACCATCAGTTGCAACCATTTAATCACAAGTCCCTTGAGATTCCAGTAAAGTATGCATTACACAACAAGAAATATCACATAAAACATTTTCTCAAACAGAAAAACCCCGAGCCAATGCGCATGTTCCTGAGCCTGTCTGTCGTGAAATTAGTGATGCAAGCCATGTACTTCGGATACCAACCATTCTTCTTCGACGACTACCCCATTGAGACCATTTGGTTCTTGAAGCTAACTGATATATGTGAGTATATTTTTATCATCTTTGTTTGGTTGTGATGTAACATCCACCAACCCGCAATGATCCCACTCTGGCAGGGGAAGCATTATTGGCTGATAATTATATCGCTTATGATATAGCATAATCATCCTATAGGTACTTTAAGTCGCTTATAAGGATAAGTCCATGTCGGTACATAAGATATAAAAAAATGACATAGACCATGATAAAAAATTTGAAAGTAGTTTCGATACAACACACAAATATTATCAATCAAAGATTACCTTCGATTGATAATATTTTGTGTGTTGTCAATCGAACTTAATTTGGGTTAAGAACAACATCTTGCGAAATTATCATTTCAAAGGGAGGCCCTTTAATTACGAAAAATTTCATAAATTAGTCTAAAATTACATCAGCAGAACGATTATTACATCATGTTGAACTGACCAAGTGCGAGCAAAATACGTTTTAATAATTATTTCACAAAATACCCTTTCAAACTATCGTGCAATATCTCAAGAATGTCCGGTGTAAAAAATTCTAAAGGATATCTGTTCTATAGTGGAAAGTCAAAGTTTGCCTAAAATTACTATCTCATATTTCGTTTGATATATGTGCAAGTTTGAAATCTACTTCGATATTTCTGTCAACCTTATTGTAATTCAATCCTTCGATGCAGCTAGCGCGTGACACTGTATTCATAATAATAATATCGAGTGTCAGATAAAAATAATAGTATATATTACGGCACATTCCTAGTGCGGTGCAACGTTTTAAAAAAAAAATTGCACGTTCAATGGCATTTATTGTAACAAAACTTATCTATGCAGCGCACTGTGCGCTTTCATATACTGTTTTTGAATACATTCTTTGTTTCATTCTGAATACATTTTAATTATAATATTAACTCATTTTGCTTGAAATGGACTATTTTCATTGTGTTTTGTATTATGATTTCAATGTATTTCTGAGTACTGTATTGAATATTTATCATACGAGTAGTAACTGAAATTATTAAGGATTTTGCGATTCCATTTATTAACTATTTTAACATGCGTTAAAATCCTACCATTTTAATTTGTGTTAAATTTTAGGTACAAATTAGATATTTGACCAGACTTTTCGAAAATCGAGGTTCAGTTCAGAAAACTAAAATTATGATTAAACTTATTTATTTTCGAAAACCAAAATGCAGCAACTAATTTTTTTTATTTTTTTTTTCAGTTATTTCAGTCATCTTTCTGGTAATTGTCCAGAAATACACCAAAGCCCTGAGATTGGAAAAGGCAGCTACCCAGAACATTGAGAAGCCACCATCTTACATCGAGTGCCTGATCAATGGACCCATGCGTCCACCAGGATATAACGTCAAAGACGTAGAAGTTATCATTGTAGATGAGGAGAAGAAACAGCCCACAGAAAATGGAGAAAAATCTTGATTGGTCTAGAAAATAATTTAAATTTTTAAGCGTCTACTGCGAAGGATACCCGCTATTGGCTAATTTAGGATAAAATAAATGCTATAATGTTGATGAAGATAGAAACTGTGTAGGACATAATTCTAAAAAAAAATCACATGGTGGATTATTTTGAGCAAAAAATCTTTGCATTGTAAAAGTCAAGCATTTTCGTATTTAAACTCCTCAGATTTAATCTCTAAACACAACAAAGTGTTAAATTATTTTAATAAAACTTCTACCCCCTTATTTATAAATGCTGCATAAAGTTAAGTAATGATTAGCGCCTGTTTAATCATACATTTTTGACGTTTAAACATTTCTTAACTTTAAAAAACGTTTATGAATAAGAGGGCCAATATCTAGCAGAAGAATGAATGAATAGTGTCGGATGTTTCATTTATCATTTTCCAATAATATTGTATTTTATATTGGCCCACAGACGAAGATGACTTAGAAAAATCTATCGTTGAAATTTGCAAAGTATTTGAAAGTTTGCTGTTGCTCTAATATCAAGACTTATTATTATATTATTAGAGATATTTACCTTTGTATTGTGTTAGTACTTTCGTGGTAGAAACTTCTCGTAGATAATTTGTCAAATCATTGCAATTTGATTGTCATAGGAATTGACGCTGTCCTATTAAAAATCTGGAACAAACTGGAAAGAACCAATTAACCAGTTTCAACTGACCAAATCTAGTACGTTCCGGTTTTATGAAATCTCGCCTATTGTATTATTATTATTTTTACTATTGTAAGCTTTGTATTCGTGTATTTGAAGTCTTTGTAAGTATTATTTTATAGAAATATGATATTATTCTGGTGTATGTAGATCTCCGTGATATTCCGTATTTCTCGATTAATTTATTAATGTATATCGAATGAAAATTAAAGGTGTTTTATAATGAGTCCTTATTTAATAAATATTTGATATAATTACTGCATTGTTTGGACTTTCATCCTCCCGTCTTAACGAAACTACACTTTTTAAAATTTAATGTTTAATTGTATGTTGATAATAAGTTAGACTAGCTAGTACAATCGATCATTTGCTTGGAAAGAACAATCGATGATCGTTATCGATATTAATAACAGTGAAGTGTGTGTCTGTCTATTATGTTATACCATACATTGATGTACCGTGTAGAGCTACGGCAATTACTTCACTTGAAATCGATAAAGAGTTCATACAAATGAAGTTTAATACGTAATGGAGTCTATGGGTAACTAGTGAAATTAAAATGACTGAAGTCAATAAGAGTCAGACGCCACTCCCGCTCCGCCCAGAGCGGGAGAAATTATTTGATAACTACCAACCCAAAAAAATATATTTCAAAGTAGATAATTAGGCAAATAATGTTAATGATAATGTAAACATCTTTTGGTAACATCCTCCGGTTAATTCAAAAACAAATACCTTGTTAACCTGCCGACAAACTGTTTTATACCGACGCCAGCATATCATCCTATCCGAAACTGTAAAATTTTCCCAATCAACTGTGAAACTTATGCTGTTGTGATAAAGTTGAAAATCTATTAAATAAATTTGATAGATTGTAGTAGGTTAATGTGTTGACGTCTGTACTTTGTCAAAAACAGATTACTTTTATGTGTAATGAATTTTTAGGTAACAAACAAGCCAAAGCCAACGGTAAGTATTCAGTCCTGCAAATGCCTACAACTGAAAATTTCAAGATATTATCAGTTGTTTATTGAAACGTTAATATCACTTCCCTTAAAATGCCACCTGCAATAATTCACATTAACCCTGAAACATTGCCCAACATTTTGCCAAACTGGAAATCTGAAATAATTCTATTACTGAGCATTATTACCTGCTGGGAGCATTCCAAGTCTCATGCAACACAAAATAGATATATACAGAAGGTTTACTCGATACAACCAGCAATAACGCACGCACGTCTATTTGCAGTGGGAGCAAGCGTACTCGCGATTGCCCGTGCGGAATCCGCGCGTCATGAATCGCGCGGTTTCGCGTCATGAATCGCGCGGTTTCCGTCGTATACAGTGTCAAATTGAATAAGCTAGCGAAATTTAAACATGATCAAATAAAAAATAAATTAATATGATGAGTTTTTTTAGAGGTCATCAACCGGAGGTAGTGAAAGGTCAATTTTCTGTGTGTGAACTTCTTCACAGACGTGATGCGTATCGATATCTTAACACGATAAAACAAGACAGATTCTCATCTCATACTTCAAGTATGACCAGCGGCCGAAAAAAACAAAAAAAAAACAATTATTTTATTTTATTTTGTCGTGTTAAGGTATCGAAAAATTACGTCTGCGAAGTTTCACTGGCTCATTTAATTTGACCCTAAATATGTGTCTTAGAGGGTAGGTATTAGTTTGAAATCACCGCGTGTAGGCGTCTGTGTGTACTTACGTGCGCCTATTTTGACTCATTGTATATAGTTGGCCTTCTGTACCTTTGTAAGTATTTAGAGCTTACCGTCTCAGCTGAATCTCTGAATTAAATGAGATGCACTTATGGAGTTGGATGCTGCGTTTTAATATTACTGTGAGTTAGTGTTATGTTTTGGATGAAAGGTAGCTTAGGAGGATTAAAATTGGGAGACGGATTAAATGGCAAGGTGTAATGAAAGAAGGTGAGTTCAAGATTAATTTCTAACTTCAATGTATAAATAAATGAATAAGAGATTTCGCGTTTTTGTCTCAGACTGGCTAAAGACATGTCGCAGGTTTTTACGACTTGACAAAACACCGATATTTCTTTATTATAAATAAGTTAAATATATATAGATAGTGCAATCCACGACCACGCGCTCCACTCCACTCCACTCCGTAGTAAAGTACAGCAGTGCTATTCTGTCACCATCTCACCGTGAAAACTTAGGTGAAGTGAGCGTGGAGTGAGCTGTCAATAGTGTCAATTCCAAGCATAAACCAACTCACTTCACCTAAGTTTTCACGGTGAGATTTTTACAGAATCGACCGGCAGGTGGAATGACAGCTCACTTCACGCTCACTTCACCTAAGTTGTCACCGTGAGATTTTTACAGAATCGATCGGCAGCTTACAGTACAGTAATTGCGGAGTGGGGCGCGTCGTCGTAGATTGCACTATCATATTTTTTTATTTTATTTACTATTACCACTTACATTTGTTTTTACAGGTCGAAACCCAATACAACAATGTAGTCACAATTTCTACACTCAAAGACGTCACCCAAAAACCGATTAAACACCACCACCAACAAAAATGAATTCTTTTTAAAACTGTCCTATTTTGGCTGACTGGATCCAAATTTAAATCTGTCGATCAACGTGGTTAATCAATTAACAAGTCCCAAGTAACGACTCTGAGCACCGGCATTAATTACATTACAGAGGACTGTATGTTAAGTGTGACCCTCTGGAATTCCGCCAATGAGCATGTAAAGAATAAATGCATTAATGTATTGTATGTGTGAATAAATTTTCCAAATAATGCTGCAATCATAATCCGTTACGCAGTTTTAGCAGAACAACGTGGTCAGACAGATTGACACGGAAAGCTACTTTAATGTATGATATGTAGGTACATAGATATAGATCATAGGTTCTCAATCTGGGCTTTAACGCCCCCTCGTGGGTTTGAGACTTTCAAGGGGGGCAGTAGAATACCTAGAGAAAATTAGGAGGCGTTGAGATGGCAAGGAGCCAAAAAAAAATACATAAAAAACCGACTTCAAATAAAAAACACTAAAAAGTGAAAAACAACTTTAATTTCGAAAGTCGGTGTCTTTGGTTCTGTATTTTCGTTTTTGCCACCGAATGTGAATACCTGCTTTATGTAAATATCAGTGACAGGAACTGTAACATCATCCATATAGACTAAGCGGGAAAAATACGTATTATTGAAGCTAACTCAAAAACGACCCAAGCAAAGTTAATCAGATTTATATGGGACCACCAAAAAAAATATTTCAAAATCAATTCATAATTGGCGGAGTAATCGTGTAACAAACATACAAAAAAAGACCGTCGAATTGAGAACCTCCTCCTTTTTGAAGTCGGTTAAAAGGCCAAAAAAAACACGCTAATCACGTACCTACTAAAGTAAATTAAACTTTAATATTGGTTAATTTTGCTATTGTATGTATTGCAATCACTTTTATCACTTATGCGAAAATTCACGTGAAATGTCTCTTATTTATACAAATACAGGTGAAGTTAATAGCAGCAAAATATAACAGTAGATTGTTCAACGATTTCTGATAGCATTCCCATCGCGATCGTCCTATTTAGCTGAACCTGGATTTAGTGCTATAGCTACGTTGGTAACTAAAAAGAAAAATAGGCTCTCAGTTACTGAACGCGGCGACTTACGGTTGTTTTAAAGTAAAATCGAGCCTAATAATAACATATATTTTATAATCCATTAAAAATGCAACCTTCTCAAATAAATTCAATATATTCAATCCTTTTGAATGTTCATAAAAAAGTACTTACCTATGCGTTTTAATTGT
Source organism: Xanthia togata (assembly GCA_963853775.1). Lineage (NCBI taxonomy): Eukaryota > Metazoa > Arthropoda > Insecta > Lepidoptera > Noctuidae > Xanthia > Xanthia togata. Next base: position 9,287,583 of record OY970811.1, read on the forward strand.
TCTCATTAGCACATTCACCTCTCAGATATAGGATAAGGGTCATATCTTTTACATATACTATACAAATATTACACATTTCAATATAATCGTGGCACTAACTGTTTCATATTCGCAACAGATGGTAAGTAAAAAATGGGACTAAAAAAAAACACTCAAAGGCTGAGACTCAAACAATTATATTAGAAGTAAAAAGACGTAGATAGGTTACCTACCTAACATTCTATCTTCAAAAACGGCACTATGTCACACTATTATATGACACGTGGAAGTAGGAGGGCATGTCGTAATTATCGGGAGCGAAAAAGAGACAAAACGAAGAAAATGTGGCTAATTAGCCAACTTTTGACGTGCCACTTGCGGAACGTTTATAACCTATCTACCTCTTTTTACATATAATATCATTGGACTCAAAGGCAAAATAAGGCTGAGAACCTGTAATAAAGAATAATAGATGAACAAGAACTTACACCCGAAGCATTATTAGTGACGCAATCAAAATATTTTGTAACGTATGACCAGAAGTAACGAATCGCATGAATCAGACTGCATCAATCAAATTTGGACCATCTTATAATACAGCGTTAACTATTAAATTAATTTCAAGTATCCATTGCTACCATGATCCTTAAAATCAGCTCAACAAAACGAGTAATGTATTAAATACATTACGTAAGCTGCGAGTCCCGTAAGGCTGGCTAGCCATTGGACTTTTTTGTGCTACATCACTCAATCATACGCCCGGCCCGTTAGAAGACTTATAAAAAATGGTACACTCATTTTATTGGCCAGTCGTGTAAAAAATGCTTCGCAAATCGATACTGGCTCACATGGACGTAAGTAAGGTAAAAAAATACGTGGGAATTCAAGGGGGTAGTATAAGCGTGTACCTAAATCATTTCAATCCTAGATTTATGCCATTCATACATCAAGGAACCCTCCAATGTTTCACCACACTTAAAAAACGGATTAGGTGTGAATGTGGATTTGCCATACAAAACCTGTCAAAAGCTTACAGTGGCTATACCATTGAAACTGTAACGGCTAGGGCTGCGCAGGGTAGGCTGCGCAGGCCGCTAACTTATAAATAGTTAGTTAGGTAAAAGATAGTTATTAAAACAGCTTGAAAAGTTAATAGTACAAAATTACAAATATTTAGTAACACGGCTAGGTCGCGGGTAAGGTCCTAAACACTGAATACTGTTCTGAGCACCAACACGAGTAAATGGTAGGGTACCGTCCTTGGCAAACACGTAGCACAGGCTCGCTGCAGAGGCACTTGGCGGTAGGTCGCGGAGACCTGTCGGCACAGGTCGCGGCGGGAGCTCGCGGTGGTAGAGCGGAGGCCTGTCAGCACAGGCACGTGGCGGCAGGCCACGCATAAGATGTAGGTAACCTGCAGAATAGCAACGCATCACCAGCAGGATTTGGTAAGGGGTCCTTCCCTCAGCCCGTACAAGGAGCCCCTAGGTCGGGGCACACAGAATTTCGAGGATCAGGGAATCGATATCACCAGCTCTGCAAGTGGAAACGAAATGACAGAGAGTCTCCGGAAAAAAAATTGTGTTGTACCCCGATCCTAGTGATGTGATTAGGAACTTACTAATTGTAATATCTTAACATCACTCGAATATTTTTAGTTGTGAATCCTCACAACGCTACATAACGTTTGTAAATGAGTAGACTAAGACCCCTGTTATTATGGGTAAACAAGAATACATAGCTGGCAATCCTCTTCTTATATCTATAAAAACAAACAATTATGCGGAAAAGCAACAACAGGATCGTATAACCGAGAACACTTTCAACCAGTAAGCTTCAAAATTATTTCAGTCCTTAATATCTACCTGGAATCTATCCAAAAGCGAATTCTCGTGGATTTCGCGGCAACCTCTCGGCATTCCGTAATACGCGCATATTAATTTCTGTTACACTGTTTCTGAAAGGTGCCCTGAGAGAAATGTCTGTGTAATGCTTTATACTGATATTATAAAGAGGCTAGCTTGCTTCTTGGATATTTCGAGGAAGTATTCCGGGCAAAGTGGCTTGTTCAATTAGTATCAAAGGGGTTCTAGTGCATTGATGTTTGTTGTAAGAATTAGCCAACTTATAATAAGGCAGAATTATGATATTCTATCTTTTTTATAAAATTAACAGCCCGCCCCGGCTTAGCACGGATAGCAAAGCATACCTAATGTGCCTACTTCAGTTTCGGAATGACTTTTTTCGAGATCTTCAACAATTATCGTAATAGTTCAGCCAATTTACACAAAACCGTAATGAATTATACACCTACAGCTTCCTCATAAATCACTCCGTTCGTTAGTCAACACCGTATGAAAATCCGTTCGGTAGTTTTTGAGTTTATCGTGTTCAGACATACAGACGCGATGGGACTTTGTTTTGTAATATGTAGTGATAGTAATTTCTAATAGTGTCTTAAGCCTTTTGCATTTTCATTTCTGTGTCTGCAACACAGTTTATACTAGCACAGACACAGACGTTCACTCTGTCTCAAATAATTCAATTTAATTTATTTCAGACCATGGTGTCCATTTTGTTAGTAACAATGTTCTTATAGACTAGTGTTAGTAATACACAGTGATAAAAGAAAAGTAAATACAACAATCACTGCTGCGCCATCCCATGACAAATGGCGCTGCAGTGACTGATGTAACTGCAGTCCAGCCGCTGTTGGCGCTGCCACTTACTCCACGCACCAGGGAAGCGCATCTTTTACGCATAGTAGCGTAAAAGCAGTCTACGCGATGTTCAGCAAACATCCCTGATTCACTACAGAATCGCCGCAGCCCCATCAGCACCCTGAACGCATTATTAAATTGGACTCGGATAATGCATAGCGTTGTAAATCATATAGTGGCGTTTGTATTTTCTGGTTGAGATGGACAAATTGTATTTGGCTTTTTTGTAGTTAATGGACAGACAATCACAGTATTTAAGATTATTTGAGTGTAGTTTAGATATTTTATGGTTGATCAGATTTTTAGAACCCGTGCTGATAGTCATTTATTTACTAAGTACAGACGCCAGCAGGTCAACCTACCCGAAACTGTCAAATTTTCCCAATCAACTTTGAACCTTATGCTTCAGTGATAAAGTTGAAAATCATTAAATAAATTTGACAGATAGTAGTAGGTTGATGTGCTGGCGTCTGTACATGCTCAACGGCTCAACTTTTTATAAATCGAAAGTCGTCAGTATAACTTTTAACAGTTGATTCGAATGTCTGTATTGAAATGTCACTAAATCTACCCAAATAAAAACACAGTTTAAATATCAATACAGAAGTAAATCAATCAATCTGCCTAGCCTTTTTCCCAACTATATTGGGGTCGGCTTCCAGTCTAACCGGATGCAGCTGGATACCATACAAAAGAACCAATACAGAAGTAAATATAGTACTTTTATCTCAAGAAAGCGACGCGCGGTTATCTTGTGGTGACCAAATGTACAAACAAGCTGTGAATGTGTGCGTGAAGACCGTCAGCACATAACTCACTCACACACGGTGTTTGAGGGTGTATGTACGACAAATACCTCCCTCCCACACCCTCAAACACCTCCGACTCTGCTCGTGTCTCGAACGGTACCGAGAGCTCCTGCACTTACACACACATTCACAGCGTGTTTGGACACTTGGCAACCACAAGTAAAGCGCGCGTTGCTTCGTGAGATAAAAATTCTGTACAACGAACAGAACATTTATTTCTCATATAAATGTTAAATGCCTAAATCCGGTGCAAAATCTCTAAAACCGAGATGAGTCGTCAAGTATTTTGGCCGAAATTCTTCCCAAGTTGCACGGAATCTTTTATTATGCCCGGGCCTCGGTACCGTTATGAGAACAATGTTATATTATGCCAGATACCGAATTATGTTTATTTAAATTCCTATCTTATTGTTTTGTATTTTCATCGCTCCTTATTTTATTAACAAGACTTTGAAAAATTGGCAAATGCGTGTTTTATTTAAGCAATCTAATCAACATAATCATAATCAAAATAATTATTTACATAAATCTATAATCATCTGTGAGTCTATAAGGCCTACAACAATGTTATAGGTAATTAATTATTTCTCTTAGTGCTTTGAGTCCAATCTATCCCCGGTGAATTTTATAAGGCACATGGCTTTTCAACTAGGCCTATAAAACTCGATTGTAATACAAATTATATTTACGGAACTCCAAAAAACAAAATAATTATTTAGATTCGTCTAATTATTTTGTTTCAGGTATTTATTTGAGTAAATTGAAAACTTCTGAAAGTTGTTTTCGAACAAGACTAACCTACCAATCAAATACACAGCAGTGATAGCCTAGTGGTGTGACCATCGGACTGCCAAGTCATAGGTCTCGAGTTCGAACCCAAGGCAAGCACCTCTGACTTTTCGGATTCATGTGCGTATTATATAATTATCACTTGTTTAAAAAACGATGAAGAAAAACATCGTGAGGAAACCGGCATGCCTGAGAGATATTTCTCGACGGCATGCGAAGCCAAGTCAGAGGCCCATGGGCGGCTTTAAAACTCTGACACCAGGTTAGTCACTAACCACACGAAAATAAAAAGAAGAACAGCGGGGTACCCTTTTTTTTTTTTTGTGGCTTCGCACGGTTTGTGCATTTAGCCAATGTCAAGTTAAAAACAGCGGGGTAATTAGCACACATAAAATGACAGATGATCACAATGGGTTTGATTTTGACAGTTGGACGTAGTTAAGCAGAAAGGACTCAATCCACACTTTGACCAAAATTGAGTTAAGTATACCATCATACTCCTGAAGGTCGAATCTATGATGTAGTGAAAACCCTATTTTTATAATGTACACAGAAACTAGTTTTTCACACTACCCCGACTCAACCCACAGTATGAAGAGCATACAAAATATATTTGCTGAACTAACTCAGTCCGCTTGAATGCTTTCTGAGTAATGACATTTCTATGAGTATGTTCATAAGCTCGATAGTCCAGAATAAACTCAAACAGTTTGGATCCTTTCTAAGAATTAGTTTTGATTGGAAATATCATTTGATCAAATAACTGAAACGACTCAAACCGGTTGGGTCGTGTCTGTGACATAGGTTTACTGACATAAAATATTTATTTTTGTTTATCAGAAACAACTCAAAATACTTGAGATATTTCAGAAAAACAGCTTTTGATGAACAGCGCATTTAATATCAAATAACCTAAATTGACTCAAGCAAACTGAGTCGTTTGTAAGGAATAGATGTAATGACTGATACAAACACTTTTAATTGAATTGAAACGACTTAAAACATTTGTGTTATACATAAGTGGACGTAGTTAAGCAGAAAGTACTCACTCCACAATAAATCACTTTTGAGTTATGGGCGTTTGAAGTTTCAGCTGTAATTTCTCCAATAAAAAGCTTTTATTATTTTTATTTTTGCGTGTAATTATTAAGAGGATAGTTTATATTTTATTTGTCCGTCAAAATAGTGATACATTTTGCAATAGATTTCGAGATATTAACTCAAAAGTGACTTATTGTGGAGTGGTCCTTTCTGCTTAACTACGTCCAGTTCATTGCGTTATTTACGTTCAAACCTATGAAGACGAATTTTTCAAACTTATGAAGTAATGGATTAGCAATATCCTTCAAAACTCTCGGATTGTGAGTAAAAGGTGTGTTATCTAATTATAATTAGGGTGCTGATAAATAAATAGTACTTACCGTGTATAGATATGAAGTTCTTCGATGGTACATCTCTGTCTAACCCTTCAGATAAATTGCAAAGAAAAAAAAAATACGTATGGTAAATTTCACCAATGAAACAGAACGTGATCAGCACTACTAAACCACGTCCAAGAGCTGTCAGTGTCAATAATTCATAACAATTTTGACAGTGACAGTTCTTGAACGCATTTTCGCACATAGGCTCATAGTTAAGGTTTAGTTTAGGCCTCAAGAGGGCCTGGAGAAAGTGACATTCTATCAGCAAAGTGAGAAGTCAGAAATGTATTGGTTTGACATCTACAGAAAAACCTGTTAAAAGTAATTATGGTAACTTACGAAACGCTTTGGAAGCGACTGCCATAAAAATTCTAAAATTTAAGAGTAATTTATTCAAACTAGGCTGAGAATCAGCACTTTTAGAACGTCAAAATTACATAACACAGTCCCCAGAAAACGCCCACTCTTCGCCACTTCCTTGTGCTTTAGCTGGGAAAAAGAAGTGGCGCAACAAACTGCCCAGCACAGCAAGTTTTTCTAACTGAACAGACAGTTAGAAAAACTTGGTTCTATACAATACTACCTATGCAAAATAATTTAAATTACTCAACACAATACATTAAATTAAATTATTTGCTATAAATATTTCAGCTAGAACACGCTAATATATCAACAAAAAAACATCGAAATATCAAGCGAAAATAAAAAGTAAACAGAATTTTAAATATCCGAATAATAAATGTAACTCGAAGTCACAAATGATAAACTAAGATAAATATTCTAGTTCGCTAGTTAGCCACATTTCTTATTTCCATACAGTTATATTGGCAAATTAATCAAAACAGGTAAATTTTTCACAGCAATTAAACGCTCTTAAAGAACTTTTTTTTTTGTTTGGAAAACTTAAAACTCCCAGAACTATACAAAAACGGTTTTACCACCCTGAATGTGCAACACAAAACCTGCACCTGTTAGCATCAGAACTTGTCAATGGACACTATAAGTGGTCACTTTGTTACAGTTGCCTCCATTAATCACAAGAAGGTTGAAGGCGCTGATTACCAGGTCATCGGGCTTTGAGAACTAAATAGCTGCTCTTTGTTCGTGTATTAGTTAATTCCAGTTTGGTTTCTTTGAACAGGTATTTAGGGAAAGTTTTTAAAGGTGAAGCGATGGTAGTTTTATTTGGGGAAGCTGGAAAGTTCAATAGTGGTGCCGATTCTCTTGTACACCGAACTAAACTAACTAAACTATCACTAAAATTCCTTACTTTTGGCTATGAGAATCAATAGTCTCTAAATTTAAAAAAAAAATTGACACAATTAAATCGAATTTGACAATTGCGACTCCACGTGGTACATACTTGTTTGCCCTACCCCGTGTATTTTTTAGAGCCGGAGGCGCGCAGTGGTGGCGGCCTCGACGTATTATAAATGGAATTTTTCATTATTTGTATGGGAAAAAAAATTACCTACGTGTTGAGTATTAGGGGTTTCATAAAGGGGGTCGAAATTTTCATTATTTTTGCGATAGGACACACCATTTTCGAGATTTATGCAAAAGAAAAGAAAAAAATCCAGTACAGTACTGTTTTTGCACCCGAAGTCGAGATGTTCGTGTGAATTTTAGTTCATGACAACTAATAATATTCCACACAATTTTCAGTGGCGATTAAAAATGGTCAGCTAATTCTGACCATTTTTAATCGCCACTGAATTAGACAATTCAAATTTAAGGTGAAAAACGTAAAATTCAGAATAGCAAAATTGTCATTTAGGTACACTAAATTAAAATCTCAGTACAATCTTAGTGCTGACAAACTAAAATATAGTCAGGGTCAAAGTCAAATAATTTATTTCAATTAGGCACAAAAAAAGGCACTTATGAACGTCAACATTTACAAAAAAAAAAAAAAAAGATTCTAGTCGCCCATTCCATCGTTTTCGTATGGAGAAGAATGGGCAAGAAACTCCACCGTTACTCTTTTAAAATATTTTCACATATCCTGTATACATTAATTATGTAATTATATGTGAAGACGATGCACCTAGAATAAGATTACTATACCACGATAGGTAAAAAGAATGAAAAATGAAGGAATGACATAAATTAATTATGTGATAGATGCATGGTGCTCACATATTTACAAGCATTGTAAAATTATACGATATTTTTAACATTTTAACAAGTACTAGGTACTAATAATAAGTCAGTGTGTGAGTTCAAGTAATCACAGAATATAAAATTATTGTTTAAAAAAATATATATATATACAATTAATTGGCAACCAGTTAGATTTTGTCTAGATTCTAAATTGTCCTATGGAGCAGGACCAGCATATAGTTAAGTTGTGCCACTTTAGTCTATTTCAGAATGGGAAATCATCGTTTGACAGGAGTAAACTAAATTTTAGTGATTTTTAGTCTAGTTTAGACGCATTTGTGACAAGGGAATCGGCACCAGTGTTGTTGAAAAGTTTTATTAAACAAGTGTCGATAACTTGTAAAAGTAAATACGTCCGGTTTTACGTATTCTGGGCTGTCAGCCCCGCTGCTACCTAGTTTTCTTACTTAAGTATATTTTTGACGAAGGCAACTACAATAGAGTAGTCATCTCAACACCTCTCTCCCTTGAATTTGTATTTATGTGTAGGTCAAAATCAATCTGCCTAGCCTTGTCCCAACTATGTTGCGGTCGGCTTGCAGTCTAACCGGATGCAGCTGAATACCAGTATTTTACATGGTGTTACTGCCTATCTGACCTCCACAACCCAGTAACTGGGTAATACGATACCCGTTGGTAAGACTGGCTGTTGGACTTTCGGGCTTCTGACGACCCGTAATGACTGTCAAAGATCGACGAATGATAGCCGGGACCAACGGCTTAACGTGCTTTCCCAGGCACGGAGGAGTCTCGGTATGTAAAGATGGTCACCCATCCACGGACCAACCTCAGCAAGCGTAGCTTAACTTGATGGATCAACCCGTGCGACTCTTATTACTTAGCCAAGAGCTTTATATGTACAGGTTACGCCCACTGAATTCGACAAGTCGAGCCCGCGTACCTACTTGTAGCTTCATACCTAAAATGCGGAGTGAACTGTATTCATCTGTGGTAGTGAATAAATTGCATTTAACGTGCATTTTAATATCTTCAAAACATTAAGTTTACATTACAACCAATTCTATATTTTATTGCTCATATTCAAGATTTTACTAAATAAAAACAATGATTTATAGTACGTAGGTAATAATTGTGCCGAAAGTACATAATAACTATGTATGTAAAGAAAGAAAGAAAAATTGTTTATTCTGCACAAACAAAACACATATTTAGAGATAAAAAAAACGAAATTCACAACTACAACAGTAGGCAAAAGCCTCGTATTCAACCAACAAATAAAAGCTTGAAAATGTTGAACATCGGTTGATGTCAAGGCCTCGGACCAAAGACAATATTGCATTACTTACTGTTGCAACATTACGTATTCTGTGGTTGCGACATTGGCAAACAAAAACATAACAAAAACAAAATGCCGATTGCAGAGTTAACTACTTTTGTTATAAATAATAGAAGAAATTAAGCCGTGCGCTGCATCTGTGCAAGATTAGGTCATTGCTCAGCGAAATGGTGTGACTTCGGACGAACCTAACGTCAAAAGCGCTGGTTTTCAGCAATTACCTATGGAATGACATACTCAAATTCAAATTATTTTATTTCACATAAACCTACAAGGGCACTTATGAAACGTCAGAAGCTAGGTGCACGGTTCCAATTGGTCGTTTCCTATGGAGAAGAGCCGGCAAGAAACTCCACGGTTACTCTTTTAAAAGTAAATGGTATTTCCAATCTTTTCAAGTTACAGTGTTTATAGGTATGAGAGGACACTGTAGGCCTATCAACAAGTACCAGGTACTTAGCAAGATAGAGAAGATAAGAGAGAAAATGATCGACAGGTCTACAAGTCGGTTATGCCTATTTACATTCACAAAATATAACAGAAGAGAAACTATATTAAAAAAAAAAAAAACTTATTTAAACCAAATGACATGACTGCCACTAAAGCTGTAACAAATCTAATTTAAAAAATATAATATATTGAAGTTATATAATGTCAAATAACGAAAAGATTATGTCAAAAAAGTACGTAAAAGAAAAAAAAGAAAATAGGTAAAAGAAAAAAAAGAAAATAGGTAAAATAAAATATTCATCTTAATTTGGGAGCAGTTAATAGACATTTACATAGTAATGCCGTTATTGAGGTACCAGGGAAGCCACATGTGCAGAAGGAATTATTGCCAAACTTCCTTGTCTTCAACGTAGTCTTTAATCTTATAATAAGCTTTTTTGATAAGGACACGTTTGATGTGGGTTTTGAACTTTCCATCACTAAGTTCTGTAACCGACTACTGACGTCCCCCTGTGTGATGTAATATATCGGGTAAGTATTCTTTTTCACTGAAATACGTGTGATTCAACTGAATGTATAATGTAAATATAAGTAATAAAATAAAAATATATATCTGTATTATTGCGTCACATAAATTTAAGAAATTGAATTGTTTTTTTTTAATTATGTGTATTATAAGTTTATTTAACCTATTTATGTTCTATTGTAGGTACCTTATTTATATGTATATTATAATTTTTTGTTCTTCTCAAACAGAGCACCTGTCATCAAATCTCTTCACGCTCCTTTGATGTTTGATGGTAGAGAATGCCTAAGGCATTGTCCGTCCGCCTTTGTACTTTTTTTGAGTACAAAAAGTTTAAATAAATGAATTAAATATTTCTGATGTAATTTGTAATTCATAGGGGATGGCGGATGATGGATAAAATGGCGAAAGGTCACAGGAACATCTTGGGAAAATCTACAAGTTCGTTTTATGGCCTGTCGTATTGTATGGATCGGAATGCTGAGCCGTGAAAAAGACGTATGAAAAAAAATAGCAGCGGAGATGAGAACGTTGAGATGGATGTGTGGAGTGACGAATATGGATAAAGTAAGAAATGAGTATATAAGGGGAAGTTTAAAAGTGGCACCAGTGACAGAAAGTTTAAAAAGGAAATTTATGAAAAGGTATGGGCATGTGATGAGGAGAGAGGAAACGCATGTGACTAAAAAAGCGATGAAAATAAATGTTGATGTAAGGAGCGGGAGGAAGAGCGAAAGGTCAAAGGAAAAGACCAAAGAGAAATGAGATTAATGCCAAAGAAAAGATGGATGGATTGTTGTGGGCGTTGATATGAAAGAGAAGGAAATGAATGATAGCGTGACGGTTGACAGGGGAGAATGGAAGACGAAAACGTGGTGCGCCAACCCCACGTCACATGAGACAATGGCAGGAAGACGATGATGATATTCTGATGCAATTAGCATTACTGTAATAGTTTGCTAAAAATATTCTGGATAGAGTACGCTTTTAAAATTAACGCGTCGAATAAACGTAATATCCTTCGGGATTTTTGGGAAATCAGATATAAGTCCCAAAATAGGATAGAAAAAATATTTTGATTAGAATAGAATCAAATATGAGTACGTAATACATAGTAGGTGTTATGATTAAGATACACTAGCTGTTCGTGCCCGGCGTCGCCTGGGAGTATTTCAGACTTTTCCGGTGGATTTACCGAAATTCTCTTTCATGCAACCTTGTCTAGACAATTACGAATACAACACAAAATCAACCAAATCGGTCGAGCCATTCTCTAGTGATGATTTTTCATACAAGATTTTTATTTAAAGATAGCATTTATTATGTACTCAATAGAAACTAAACGTGAATTCATGCAAGTCTAGTACTTTTTGTTAGTTATAAACTATTTATGTGCCTTTCATCCAAATCCTATTAGTGGGTTATTACTAATGACTGCGTAATACTATCTCGAATTCATGCAAGTCTAGTACTTTTTGTTAGGTTACTCTCAGAGATTGTGCACAACGTGTCGTGAACAGGACGATAACTTTTTTTCGCAACATCCGATTTTAATGAAAATACTTGTAGTCTGCTCCAAATGAATCTCTGTCTGCCTGTGAAGACTACATCGGTTCAGAAATTCCGGAGATGTGCGCGAACAAACAAACCGACAGACAGACATGAATTCTACTGTTTTATTATAAGCTCAGCCATATTTCACCATTCGGCATGCAAACATTTATATTATTATTCACTTAGACTAACCGAAAGCCATCCAGTAAACCAGAGCAGTAAAGCAAAAAAAAAACTGATAAAAACTCATTTACAACAGGAAAACCATCAAAATATACTGTCGCATCGCTATCAATCCAACTAAAATAAATATCAATAGGTTAAACTTGTTTTGACATAAAATTGGTAGGTAGATAATCTAAATACATACATATTCTACTAATATTGACTCAATTTTTTCCTCTGGGGTTTTCCCCTGAATATCTACCTATTTGAACACGTCAAGGCCGCGTGATACAAAAAATACAAAAATGGTTTATTGCTTCAACAATTTTACATTTATAATTTTATGTTTGGAGCTCCCCTGTAAGCAACTAATGCCTGTGTTGGGGAACTCCGCTCTTCCATAGCTAAGCAATACTAAATATGAACTAGGAATTTACAAAAAACAGTAGGTAAGTATATATATTTACAGAAGTATGCTGTCTGCAGGCAGTTACAATTTAATTATGAACAAAATCTTGCTTGCAGGTAGGTGTGTGTTCAGTGTTATGTTGTGTATGATCGTGTGTTTGAGTATGAGTATGACCATACTTAATAGGGATAATATTGTAATGTATAGTAATCATGAGTGTTATTAGTGGTTTTATTTTTATTACTTATCAAATTTGTGTGGGTGTGTGTGTGTGTGTTGTGCATTTGGTGTTTATAGATATAGGTGTGGATAAGGTGGTAGTGGTGTGGCACAAAATTTTACTTAATGTGTTCTAAGAGTGCCTCAGTGTGATGTGTTGTGTGTGTGTGTGTGTGTTTCGCGCATATTAAGCAGCAAAATACTGCGAAAAAACATTGTTATGACAATGAACTAAATCCAGCTAAACTAGGATTAAAACAGGACGGCGAATGAGACCATATTTTCTACAATAGCATGCTCTGCAATTTTGATCCAAGCGTCGTCGTCCACCGACGCGACGACGACGCTTGGTTCAAAATATTACTTACAACTTATATTAAACGTAAAGGGCCAATAGATTTTATTTTATTACTTTTAAAGGAATTTGTTTGTGATGGGTTTAAAAAAAAAAACTGTTTTTTAAGCATTTATACAGGGTTATTTACAACCAAATGACCCCTTTTGACTCCTCTGCAAATTTGTTGATATTTGCAGAGGAGTCAAAAGGGGTCATTGACGAATAAAAAATTCCGAATTTTTAGCAAATTATTATGAAAACTAAAATTACCCATTTGAATTTTCATAATAATTTTTAACAGCTGTTATTTCATACATTTTAAAATAAATAAATCAAATTGTTCGAAAAATTTTGACATTGGCATAGGGGGTCATCAGGGGTTATTTGGTTGCAAATGACCTCTCCTACATCTCCTTAACGGATTGCCGACGTATAACCAATAACCCTGTATAATTAAGTACTTATTACTACTGGTAGACAAGCTACAATGAACACGTATCTCACTTAAATCTGCGCAACTGCAAGCAGCGCAAACTTTAAAAATTATGGTCCGTTGCCACCAAGCGGGCTGGTGATCGCAGTTCTCAATGATCATACCATCATAGGTAGGCATTTTTGCTTGGATTAGAGGCCCCTTTTTTTTGGGTGGGAAATCATCAAAATATGACTTTTCCCTCTCTGGGCGGATCGGGAGGGCGTGTCAGACTCTTACTGACTAAAACCCACCCGTGTTCCTTCAGTTGCCTTTCCTTTGCCAGGGGCCACCGTATCCCTTTTGGACTTTCCCGCAACCCCAGCAGGCATCGGTCCCCTTCAGTCGCTGACATCTCTTTGAGGCGCGCGTGGAACACAACGCACCGTCGAGCCGGGCCTGGTCCTTACCGGACGGCGAGCTACCCATTGCTCACCGTCCGCAAGCCCGCGCCTACGGTGGCCGGGAATCGGCCTGCGATTCCCGACGCCCAGGGCGTCTCGTCCTGCGGCGGCTAGGAGCGTGAGGGCGCGGAATTTGCCTTTCCCTCACGCGTTCCGCCTCCTCCTTCGCGAGCATTACTGCCTCGCAGAAGGAGGTGACGGCCTCCCGTGCCCTCTCGATGACCTCCTCAGATGATGTCCTCAGTGATGACACCCGGGCGTTTCCTCCCGCCTGATATGAAACAGGAACCTCCCAAAGCAATTGTGTCTGGTGAGGACTTGCGTCAGGCGGAAGATGAGGACGCCGTGGCGCCTCTCTAGCCACTCCTCAAAGAGGGGACTTATCGCCGCAATAGTGGCGTGCCCAGCACTGGGTTGCAACAATCGCACTCTCCATGACACCATGACATCCTGCCGGAGCTCTGTCCGCTGTGCCGCGATTTCTCGCGGCATCGGAGTCAAGCCCCGGCGTTTCGCCTCCTCACGCCACTCCCAATTGTGCGGGAGGACTTTTGACTTCAGATCCCATGGCGGCATTCCGGCAAGGAGGCTCGCCGCCTCTCCGGAGACCGTGCGGTATCCCCGGACCAGCCGGGTGGCCATGACCCTCTGGGACGCGGGCTGGCTGCCGCTTCAACGAACGCGCCTACACTGGTGCCCCGTAAAGGGCCATGGACCGCACGACCCCCGCGTATAGCCTCCGGCAGCAGGCGTTTCGGCCCCCTAGATTGGGCAGGAGCCGCTTCAAGGCAGCCCCGGCCCGCCCCAGTCTGGGGGCCAAACGTCGGAGGTACTTCATAGTCGTCTCGACGCCGATGTGAACCCCCTCTTACCCTTATTTGGGAACCCTACGCCGACGGTGGGATTAGAGGCCCTAACAAGTCTTTTGTCAACATTGTTCCAATACTATGCACAGCATAATCAGCCTATAATGTTCCCACTCAGGCCTCCTCTCGGTGAGATCAAGAAGGCCGTAATCCACCATTTGGGCCTATAGAATTTTTGGTTCTTGGACATGCCGGTTTCCTCACGATGTTTTCCTTCACCGTTTTGAGAGCTGTGGTGATGAAATAATTTACACTAAGTAAAGCATGTGTCTGGGTTCGAACCTACGAACTACGACTCGTAAGTCGCTGCCGATACCGATGGGCAACCACTGCTCTCATACTAGGCATCTCTACCCAAAATATTCTAAAGCTAAAATCACAAGACAACACCCTTTTATTTCGGGACGACATTCTCAAATTCGACCCTCAGCTACCCAAGTTTGAAGTAAACCGTATTACCTGTATAATACGGTTTACTTCATGTATCAGAAACATGTGGTTATTTAAGGGTGTGGTCGAGACTACAGACCAGCTGAACAACGTTCCCTATCGCTCCAAAATCGTAATCACGAAAAAAAGGTATAAACAAGGCAACACAGACAGACAAATTCAAAATCCCACACGTGTTAAGCTTCGTTCAGACTAGCGCGACGCGACACCGCGACACGACACCGGCTATTGTTATACCGTGAAGTTTTCTTAGAAATTGTATTGTTCGAGTCGCGTCGCGCAGTCGCGTCGCGCTGGTCTGCACGAGCCTTTAGGGAACAGTCGTCTATCTGTGAAGTCATGTTAATAACTTTTTAGTTAATACTTTTTGTCATAGATGGGTTTTAGCTTTTAAAAATTATTTTGTAGTTATAATGTGCTAAAATTAAGCCCTTTCATTAAATTTGATACCCAATCATCATCAATAAAAAAAAACCTGACTATGTCCTCTAGCGGGCACAATATTTAATGTGACGAGACATAGCCTATAACCTACGGACAATTAAGACGCTTCCAATGATACCTCATTTGTTAAATTATGATGAGGAGTTTAGAAGTTATGAGGGAACAGATGAACATACACGGTGGCCAATTAAGAAATATACAACTTTTTTTAGCCCCCATTCTGATTTAATGCCAAATTTTGCAGTTGTTTGGTGTCTATTATTTCGTTCAAATGCGGCAAATTTGTCATGCACAGTCTATAAGACCATGACCACCGCAATATTTTTATTAATTTTATTCTGAAGTTCTTAAACGAATTTAAAAACGACACAAATTTCGGTCGGTGGGTCGTTTTCTAAAAAATCATTAAGTGTAAAGAATACTATTTTGATCACTGAGGATATCGAGACACGTCCTGACTTTTTTCTGTGGGTTTATCTGAAGGGACGTGTCGTAGTCAAGCCAGAATACGAAAGGTAGAATATTTGTGACTTTGTTAGTGGGATACCTAATAAAGTACGCGAAAATGATGAAACTTAATGAAAAACGCGATGAAAAGCGATCGCATTTTTAAGAACAAAACAGGAGCAGATTAGGCAGATCTTATTCACCGTATACAATTTCTAAGCCTGAATAATATACTTACAGAAAAATATCGGGTAATTTTCGTTTGTATTATGTATATTGTATATTAAAGTTGTATACTTCCTAATTGGCCAGCCTGTACATACATTCCGGTCAAAATCATAACCCACCTTTTTGCTTCGCCGTAGTGGGGTAAAAAACAATCTGTTGTCCCATACAAAACTTCAATACCTACTCGACCCCAATGTCTGGGACTGCTGATAACTTTTACGCGAGTGGTCCAATGGGGAAAGTTGTTCAGTATGATGGTCTGTCTGTACCACACCCTTAACTATATGAGCACACATTTCTGATACACGCTGTATAGGTAGCAGCGCCAGTTTCAAGTTAACCGAGTCATTTCCATGCTGTCCGTATGTCTTTAGAACAGCAGAACATACTTTAATTGTTTAGAATTTAAAGGTAGAACAGAGATGAATCCGCAGAAAACCAGGTCCAGTTGAAAACCAGCGTAAGGTACTAGTTGTCTGGCATTTTTGCTAAATTGCGGGGTAATTGCGTAAAGCACTAACAGTAGCAATGTATTATATTTTTACAGTTCAACAACATTCACTGCGTTATTGACGTTGTTGAGCAGACAAATTTTTCGAGCCCATGAAGGTGATGAAGCAATGGATAATAATAATAAAAAAATCTAGTATCTTGACTTAGCACAACAGGTTGTCGATATATGGGACGTGGACTCTGCAATCATTGTACCCATAATCGTTTCGGTTAATGGCCTAATAGCGGAGAGCCTCGATCAACACCTCAGGAGGCTCTCTTTGTGCGACTGGGTCAAGGGCTTGATTCAGAAAGCAGTACTTCTGGACACGGCACGCATAGTGAGGAGGTTCCTCTCTCTAGAGCCCTGACCACCGGCAGCTTGGACCCTGTTTCTGATGCCGATGGGCCACTATTTTTTATATTTCTAAATGTTTTTTTTTTATACCTTCAAATGTAGATATTATGTATTCAAAATGAAATAAAAGAAATAGCGATAGCTTTCAAAATTATTCAGATTTTGTTTGATAACGTGTTACGTACCTAATTACATAGGACGCTGGGTCTATTTGGCGCAGCCGCGAGGCACACTTTCCTCCTAATTTCTTACAACGCCCTTTTTTATTTGTTTTTTTTTTTGTATTTAATTTTTTACTTGTAGTATAATAAAATATGCTGTGATGTGTGCCTTTTAGTCTGTGCTAAATAAATGTATTTTCGTTCTTTCTTTCAGAATCTTGCGGTTTTAGGAAATACAAGCCGTGTGCCCGGATTTCCTAATGGCGATACCCAGTGGTTTAGGTTGAGCGTTAATTTAAGATTTTTATGAAGGGCGTTATCACACTGACGATTAGCCAGCGTGTTTCCAGCGAAGCGATTTGTAAACATGCACTCCGCGGGTGCGAAGTGAAGTAGCCGCGACTACGCGACGCATTCTCAAATTTCCAGTGTGATAGAACCCTAAGAAGATTAGGGCTATTTGACCACGCGGGGTCTTCATGAAATAAACAAGCCCATCTCATGATTCTGCTAACCTAGTTGATAAATAATTAATGTCGTATTAAAATATTAACTAATAGTTTCCGCCAGCGGGATCACCCGCGAGATATCTTTATAAATTATAGGCTATGTTACTCAGTGGTATTACTGATCCTAATAGCATTCTACTGTTGAAAGATTTTTAGTAGTTTCTTTATGAATGATTAGCTGTGCCTCGCGGTTTCACCCGCATAAGTCTCGATCCCGTTGGAGTATCGGGATAAAAAGTATCCTATGACCTAACACAGGTCATGGTCTACCCATAAGCCAAATTTCATACAAATCTGTTTAGTCGTTTTAGCGTGAAAGCGTAGCAAACAAACAAGCGAATTAACAAACACACTTTCGCATTATACAGGGTGTTAAAGTAATTGCGTGCCATAGCTTAGGGGTAGGTTCAGTATCGATAAAGGAAGCCAGAAAAAAAAGGCAAAAAAAAAAACATTATTATCGCATTCCGTACGAAGGGAAAATTCGAATTGTAACTTACATACCGTCGTCGTAGCGTTAGTTCGATTCGCGTTCGATACTAGGTAAGTAATTAAAGCATTTAAACAAATAACATAATTTTAATTCTAAACGATAGCTATTTTAAGTTAGTAGGTGCTTATAGGTTGATCTACTTTTCTTTTTTTTTTCCTTTTTTTTTTGTGCCTTTTTTTATCGATACTGAACCTACCACTAAGCTATGGCACGCAATTACTTTAACACCCTGTATAGTTAGGATGTTCCTCAAATCAAATCTCAAATCGTTTATTGCAATCCATAATGTACAATTACAGGTGGTAAATAAAAGAAATTACAATAGAAACAATTATGGACCCTGTCGGGCACAGCAAGTTTATAAATAAGTAGAGAGAGGAAGATCGCTTTATTAATTTTCCTTGTTATTAAGTTAGAATTATTTTATATCCTATTACCCATGTACTTATACTTCCTCAGTGATAATAGCATTCTACTGGTGAAAGAATTTTTTAAATCGGTCCAGTTGTTTTTAAGTTTATTCATTACAAATACAAGTACAAATCTTTTGTCTTTATAATATTAGTTTAGATGTATCATTCATTGTACGACGTCAATGTCATCTTCAACACCGACTACTTGACACTTCATTGAAAGAGAATCCAAACTACAAATAAATTTAGTAATTTACATTGCATAAAGGAAGCGACCGTTTAAAGGCTCGTGCAGACCAGCGCGACGCGACGGCGCGACGCGACTCGAACAATACAATTTCTAATAAAAGTCAATGTCATCTTCAACACCGAGTACTTGACACATCATTGAAAGAGAATCCAAACTACAAATAAATTTAGTAATTTACATTGCATAAAGGAAGCGACCGTTTAAAGGCTCGTGCAGACCAGCGCGACGCGACGGCGCGACGCGACTCGAACAATACAATTTCTAATAAAACTTCACGGTATAACAATAGCCGGTGTCGTGTCGCGCTGTCGCGTCGCGCTAGTCTGAAGGAAGCTTTATCTTTCTGAAAAAAAACTACACTAGAATGCATTAATGGACGTATGGAGCGTTTTTGACGGCATTTTTATTTATTTATTTATACTTCAAGCACATAAATGTACAGAGGCGGACTTAATGCCACAGGCATTTTCTACCATTCAACCTTTGGGTGATGCAGAGGCAAACAGTGGTAGGTTCAATAGCGAGAATTGAAAAAAAAATTTTTTATTTAAATATAAAGATATGTACATATGTATATACCTATTAAAAACTATAAATATAATAAATACACCTAGCTATATATAAATATAAGCACATGTAGGACAAACAATGGGAAAACATTACCGTTGTGATGATACTGCCAGCTTCTTGCAAATGTGCTCGCGAACTTTAATTTTAAAAGATAATCGGTTGGTCGCCATCCTGATTTCCTGGGGGAGCGCATTCCACAGAGAGATAGACTGATTGAAGAAAGAAGAGTGAATGAAGTCTGTGCGGTGAGTGGGACATTGAAGAAGACGATTGTGAGATGAACGTAGATTTCTATTATTTTTAGGGATCCGACACAAAGAGTGCCTTCACCCAATCGGAACCCTATTACTTAGCCTACACTGTCCGTCCGTCCGCCTGTCTGTCAGTGGGCTGTATCTCATGAACCGTAATAAGTAAAGAGTTGAAATTTTCATAGATTTTGTTTGTATTTCTATTGCCGCTTTATCAACAAATCATAAAAATTAAATCAAGTGAAAAATAAAAGGTCTTAAAAAATTACATAATATGTAGTGTTAAATATTATTCGGTGGTACGGAACCCTTCGTATGCGAGTCGGACTCGCATTTGGCTGTTTTTTTTTCTTCGACGCTCAGAAAGAGCTAGACGAGCCTTCCTTTATTTATTTATTTATTTATTTATTTATTGACACACCAACGACTTATTCACTAAATAATTACATTAAATATATTCTATTTTAACAGTTTTGCGGTGAATTCGTCACTTATAGGTGTGCACAGCACTTGTATAATCAATAATAAAACTAAAATCGAATTATGATAATAACAAAATTAAATTTACAAAATTTGCATTGAGTTTAAAATGTAGTTAAATTAAAATTCAGAATAATTAAAGAAAAAACATCAATTAAATTAGAAAAACAATTATAAATTAAAACAATAAAAATAACAAATAAATTAGGACGCATTACATTAATTAAAATTAAAATTAAAAGAATAGAATAGATTAAAATTAGAGTTCAAAAATTAAATTAAATTGTACAATATTAATTATCTAGAATGGAGTCACTCAAATACCCAAATTAACATTTTGTAGCAAAATTAGTCAAAGAAATCGATTAAGAACTGAGGACGTATCGTTTGAATTCATTCAGACTGTTCGAAAATATGTCTAAGTTGTTGGTACGCGTGCACAGCTTATTGTAGCTAGACAAAAATCGGTAAAAACTTAAAGGAGCTGAACGGCCAAGATTAGTTCTATTTTTAGGCATTTGAAATGTATCTGTTATAACTTTATCATTTATAACAAAAATCAATGCTTAAAAAAGTCTTAAAACAAAAAATTCTTCACATCATTTCTTTTTTTATTCGATACTTTCAAGAATAAAGAGCTCAATTTAATTTCCCAACAATTTAACACCATTTAGATTTAGATCCTACCTAAACACTTAAGATTGGTCCTGGCGGAGCCATAAAAATATTTCAAAGACTAGAACAATGGCTTATTTCGAGTCTTGTCACGTAATGTTCCCCGTATATAATATAAAATGTCCACTCATTTCCAAAGAGAGAATTCTCCAAGTGATTTACCTACATCTCTAGACTCTAGGGAGTTCTAGAGAATCACATGACATAATAAAATTAAGTGTGCACTTATTCGCTAGGTTTTATTAATTAAGTATGCCGCCGTGGGTCAAAGAGCAGTTTGCAGAAAGGAGATTGCACTCCACTCTTTCCGAGCATTATTTGAAAGAGTAAGAAGCTGTTTTCAAGAAATAATAAGACTAGGAAAACAACATGGCGCTTTTGAAAGCAGGATAAAATCAGACTCAATGCTAATGCTTTAAAGCTATATTTACTACTATCTTCCGCAAGAGGGTTCACCCGCGTGATATCATTAAAATATGGCTATTTTACTCAGTGATAATAAATAGTATTCTACACGTGAAAGAATTTTTTAAATCGGTCCAGTATTTTTTAAGTTTATTCATTACTAACAAAAATACAAATCTTTTCTCTATATTATACCTATAAAAATACAAATCTTTTATCTATATTATACCTATATAAATACAAATCTTTTCTCTTTATTATACCTATAAAATTACAAATATTTTCTCTATATTTCAATACCTATAAAAATACAAATCTTTTCTCTATATTATACCTATATAAATACAAATCTTTTCTCTTTATTATACCTATAAAATTACAAATATTTTCTCTATATTTCAATACCTATAAAAATACAAATCTTTTCTCTATATTATACCTATAAAAATACAAATCTTTTCTCTATATTATACCTATAAAATACAAATCTTTTCTCTATATTATACATATAAAAATTCAAATCTTTTCTCTTTAATATACCTATAAAATTACAAATCTTTTCTCTATATTATATCTATAAAAATACAAATCTTTTCTGAATATTAGTGTATACTAGCTACCCCGTGGTTTCACCCGCACTATTATAACCACAGCAACATAGTATTTTTTGGGTAGAAAAGTATCCTATTCCACTTGAGAATAGTGTAACTTTCTATAGAGTTATTGTAATCAGATCAGTATTCCAGAGACAACCTTTTATAAACATACAAAATCATAAACTACTAAATATCTAAACTAATATTGAAAAAAAAAAAAACAATAAACTAATCTAAAAACATTTTTTTTTTAATAGATAATGATTCTTATTATTATTTATTTTATTTAATATTTTAAAGAGGTAAAATTGTTAGATAATAACAACCTCAAATATTCTATCACAGACAATGCACATCAGTAGTATCACACAGTGTAGTTGTGCACCTTGGCCTGCCATTTCCTGGTCTCCTGATGTTCATGCCGGTCTCTTGAAATCGCTGGAGTACTCTTTGGACCGTTGATAAAGATACTCCTACTGTTCTAGCAGTGCTACGCTGACTTCTTCCTTCTTGCACCATGGTAATAATCCGTGTACATTCTTCAGGTGTTAACGACATGATATTGCACTGAATACTCTGATCAAGGAATCATTTATAATGACAGCTCGATTTTAAGCAAAAGCAGAAAAAATATTATTTTCCTAATTTTAAATTTATATAATTTTCAAAGAGCAATTTTATTTTTATCTTTTACTTGTACAAATGATACCTCTTTAGAGATTTAGAACGAGCATTACTAACCTGCTTACTAAATATTATTTATTCTAGCGATCTACTCGTAGGTATAATTTATGTAGATATCACGGTTTTTATTAGCGACCCAGACATTTGGGATCCAGTGTATTTTGATCGAGATACAACCTGAAATTGACATGCAAATTGCAAAAAATTTAACGAAATTTGTATTTCGCGGACTACCACTGCGGATCCGCCCTTTTACTGCTCTCAACCTTCTAATCTTTGCCAAAATGCAAATTAGCGTCGTATGATGGCGCAGGGCGCCGGGACAGACTTGCAACGTTCTATGCTGGCGCCGAACTGCAAGACTATTACCGCTTTATCAGGCAGTATTTATTGACTTTTGGAACCATGATAAGGTCGAAATTCTAGGCTTGTTATGGGAAGAAAGAGTTTATAAGTAAATGAAGGGAGAAGTTAACACAAGTTCTCATCAAATTGTAGCGAATTCGTTACGGAGATAATGATTCTTGCACGATTATATTATATTAAGATGAGATTACTGTTCTAAAACGCATAAATGCAGGACATACTTTTAGAATACTGATAATATTCCCAAAATTATATATGAGACGTTAAGGAAAAAATAACTGCACATTTAAGACAAAATCCACCAGGGCGCTTTTATTTAGGCATTCATATGGTTGTCGCTTAGCGTTAGTAAAAACGCCCCATAAGTGGGTCAGTTTTAGAACTTGGAAAATAATATGAACTTGAAGCAACATAAAGCAAGCCTACAGTGCTTCAAAAGCTGACGTAACCAATGCTAAAAATATTATAAATGCGAAAGTCACTCTGTCTGTCTGTTAGTTTTTCAAGCTACAGCTGAACGAATTTCGATTAAATTTGCCACATATAGACTATGAGTTTGGAGTAGAATATCATGGTACGTTCTCGTGGGATAATTTTCGACGATTGGGCGAAGGCACGGGCAGAAACTAGTAATACATAAAAGAAACAAAGAAATACCTTTTGCGGTAAAAGAATTTGCCTTTGTCCTTCAGCGCAACAACCCACATTTTCCCTTATCCTATATTTATTTTTCTCCTATATTTACTTACGATAATTACTCTTCTCGATAAAATTTCAAAACGGTGAAGGAAAACATCGCCAGGAAACCGGCATGTCCTAGAATCAAAAATCGGAGACATACAGTGACATCCACCAACCCGCACTGGGCCTGCGTGGTGCTGGGTATGAACATCCTATGTACCGTCGTGTGGAGTTACTGCCCAAGTTCAGCGGATGCGACAAAATTAGACATCTCCCTGCAAATCACTGGGAGATGGGCCCATAACCTGTGAGTGGGGATGTATCTGGCAAATAAATTAAGTATTTTGACTTTACGGCCCACTCACAGGCACCTGTCCCACTGCCGGGGACTAAGGCTGCTTTTCCACCAGAGATGTGCTATGCAGCTATCCTGGGAGGTTGTGAACCTTATGCTACCAGACTATATGACCATTTCCACTAATGCTAAGCGGAGGGAGTAAAATGTGCTAAGAATATGCACCACCGCGAGGTAGCTGTGCGAGGCAGATGCGCAGTTTGAGCTATGTGATGCATCGACATTAGGAAAGGCACGGGGCGCACCACTCGCGCATCCATAGCTCCCGTTTCCACCAGTACTATACTATGTGGACCAATGAGAATGAATATGATTGGTGGATTTCAAACGCATCCATAGCAACGTAGGCCTATCACTGGTGTAAAGGCACCCTAACGAGAAGCGAGTAGAGCTAGCAACTAAAAACTAGTTGGCGAGCAGCGAGTGCGGATGACGACGACCGATTACTCACTGGTATGTGTATGTACCAAGCGTGTGTCTCTCAGCGAGTGTTCTGCCCGCCAAGCGAGCGTCGCTAAGCGAGTTCTCTCATTGATAGCTCTTTTCGCTGTGACAAACGAGTACTCGTCGGTGGTGTGAACAGTCAGCGATCAACTATTTATATATCTATCTCTTTTTATTACACGGGACCTACAATATTTTTTACTTTACGCTTCTTCAGCGAGAAAATCGTTGATAGCTAGTTGCTACCGGTGAGACAGGTACCAAAGAGAGGAGGCGGTGTCCCAACAGTGGTAATATAAAAGTCTGATAATGTTTTATTGTTCTTATAATGAATCCTCCAAACAGTCCTGTCGAGATTCAATATTGCCGTTCAATGTAGTCGCTTGACCTAAATACTACATGTGCAAGTAATTAAAGGCCGTCCGTACTAGTGCATTCAAACGCATCATAGTATAGTAGTGCAACAATTAATAGTCTAATTTATATCGATTTACATAAGATTATGTACATTACAGATCCCTTCTTTGATGCTGAAATCGGGTTTAGCCAGTACTAGTCAGATATCTTTAATAATTTTAATTAGTTACTAAGTATCGTAAAAATCATCAAATGAGAAGAAGAGGGAGAAGAAATTGGTGATTGGGGATGGATTTGTTCCGTAAGAACAAATCTCTTATGGAAAAGTTCTTATGGGACAAACCTAACTTAGAGAGATTTATTAATGATCCTTATGATTATAATTCTGTATAATACATATCTGTTATAGTCGCGAATCATATTTTAATCAAATTGCAACCTGACACAGATCTGCAAATTGCAAATAACGTAAGAAAATTTGTATTTCGCGGGCTACAATTCATCGGTGGATCCACCTTAAGAGGATAGCATTTAAAAGTTCCCAAATGCTGTTTTTACACGTAAAACTAAAATATTCAGTGTAACGAAATTAATTGTTACAATTCATAAACATTACAGAGCTATAATTCATATTTAATTTAGAAATATTGATAAATTAATCAAAACAAGGAAATATTTGACAGCTATTTGCGTCGTTGCCAATATTCTGAATGCGGCTTATACAAGAAGCGATGTTGTAACTTCCGTAAGAATCCATTTAAATGATCAAATACGAGAATAAACGATAAACAACGTATAATAAATGAACTTTCAACCACCACCAATTTACATATTTATTTTGGTCACACTCTCTCAATTTACACTCTGTACTCTACACCTTGCCTTATGAACGCCAGATAGTTGGTTCGTGTGACCGCAGCCGTTTAAATGAAAACCTGGTACACCACATGCTTCTAGGTATAGGTTTAAATCTTGGTTTGGGTTGTTTAAGTATTGAATTCAGGTATACCTACGTCAGAAAAGCTAAAAAAATTGTATTTTTTAAAATATAAATATCCTGTTTTTCTTCTAATTTGTTATTGAGGTTATAACTTATAATCAAAGATATAAATATGTCTAGATAAACAGTCAAAGCTGTGAAATCGACGAAAAAATGGCGTACAACTGTTGGCCGCTAAATGCATGCACACTAGAAATGCACAAAAACGTGACGCAAGTGTAAGGCGCAACTGTCACGCACACTACAATGAAAAACTTTTTTACAAAAATAAAACCGACTTAAAAAAAAAACACTACAAAGTGAAAAATAACTTTGATTTCGGAAGTCGGTGTATTTGTTTTTTTATTTTCGTTTTTTTGCCACCGACTTCCGAAATCAAAGTTATTTTTCACTTTGTAGTGTTTTTTTTTGGAAGTCGATTTTATTTTCAACCGACTTCAAAAAGGAGGAGGTTCTCAATTCGGTTGCATGTTCTTTTTTTTTTGTATGTTTGTTACGCGATTACTCCGCCAATTATGAATTTGAGCTTGATGATTCTTTTTTTGTTTGGTA
This sequence comes from Xanthia togata, assembly GCA_963853775.1. Taxonomy (NCBI): domain Eukaryota; kingdom Metazoa; phylum Arthropoda; class Insecta; order Lepidoptera; family Noctuidae; genus Xanthia; species Xanthia togata. Next base: position 9,313,824 of record OY970811.1, read on the forward strand.
GGGCATACTTTAGAAGTGGTCCCATATAAATTTGGTCAAGATCTGATGAGGGGTTTTTGAGTTAGCTTCAATAATACGTATTTTTCCCATCTAGTATATGTTGACGATATTCTAATTGTAAAAATATGAATACCACTACCTGCTATGTAAATTACAGTGACAGGAACTATAATAACATCATCACAGATACTAGATGGGAAAAATACGTATTATTGAAGCTAACTCAAAAACCCCTCATCGGATCTTGACCAAAGGAGGATGCAAATCCTGGTCCCACCTTCCAATAGCTATGTGTGTTACATCGTTGGATAGGTATTTTTGAGCTGAATAAAAGTTACTATGGCGCCAAGTTCCAAATCTTAGTCCGTTCAGAGTTATTCTTTAATAAACATGGTAGTTTTATCAGTATTCAAGTAATGCTATTTTTACGTAATAATTGCATTTGTGCATACACGTAGTGTAGACGGTAACGCAAACCTTTATATCGGTCTGTCTCACTCACACTCGTTAAGTATGCTTAGAACAATGAAACTGGTTAGCGGCACGGATAGGCGGCGAGGGTGCGCGCAAGCGCAGGTAGTCGTTCGTTTGCAACACGTGTGTGACTACGTCTTGTCTTTCCGTTCGTTCTACAGTTTCTACTTGACCCCGGCTATCTCTTAGAGTTTTTTGGTACCTGTTTATAATTGACATTCGGCTTGTAATAAGGATTATTGAAGTGCTTTTCGATTGGACTATTGTTTGTTAATAATTGATAACCATAGGTTAGTATCTACACTACGTGTATAAAGCAAAGAAATGCAATTATTACTTAAATAGCATTACTTGGCTACTGATAAAACTACCATGTTTAATAAAGAATAACTCTGAACGGACTAAGATTTGAACTTGACGCCATAGTAACTTTTATTTAGCTCAAAAATACCTATCCAACGATGTAACACACATAGCTATTGGAAGGTGGAACCAGATCTCATAGAAACTCTGGCATCATCCTTTATATGGGACCACTTCTGAAGTATGCCCCACCAAACAAAAAAAGAATCATCAAAATCAATTCATAATTGGAGGAGGAAACGCGTAACAAACATTTAAAAAAAAACCTGCAACCGAATTGAGAACCTCCTCCTTTTTAAAGTCGGTTGAAAAAAAACGGTGGCGTGTTTGTTTTAGTTCTTTTGCAGCGTGACAAAGACAATCAAAGGATATAGTGAGCCAAACAGAAATGTTTTGGAGGATTAATCATGGCTAGTAATCTCAAGAAATAATTTCTGGTTTCATAAAACGAGATATCAAAAAAAAAAACGTAATTTAATCATTTACTCACTGACAGTTCTGTGCTCAAAACAGTGCCAGAACACTCAGAAAATTATTATGAAAAATCTATCTTAAAATGCACTACTTCATATAAAATCTTCTTTATCCTGAAACATAAGTGCTCTAAACGGGTTACCGCCAAATATAATGCACTGACGTATAAAATAAACAGGGCTGCCTCACACCGCTATTTTCGCTTCATTTTTCACTCTCAACTCCCTGAAGTTTAATATCAGCGTCGTAAGACACCATGTGTTATTAATGGACACTCGACACTCGACACTCCTGATAGAAAACTGCACCACTAGAGCTGGCTATTTTGAAATTTCGCCTTTTTGTTCCATTTTGTTGTATTTTTCAGCTGGACAGCGCTTGAGATTTGTTTCATATTTGGCAGGTTTTAGCTTTATTGAGAACTGGCTTCTGCACGCGACTTCTTCCGCGTAATATTTCTTGTTTTAATATAAAATATATGGTATGATACTCTGCAATACTGTAGCTCTCCATTAGTGAAAGAATTTTCAGAATCGGCTCAGTAGTTCTGAAGATTACGCCCCTACATACAAACTCACAGATTTTACCTCTTTGGTATTAGTATAATATATTGGTATTAGATTTAGATCCCTTTAGTATTCCTTTTCTTTTGGTATTTCTTTGGTGATCCTCTTTGGTATCGGTATAAGTTATATTTAGTAATTATTTAACTTTGCTTTAACAAACGAACTCATTCGATTAAGAGACTTAGCACTATATATTACTTTACTCTATGCTTAGCACCTTAGTCTTATAATGTTATATGGGGATGCATTTTAAATGAGCGATTTAACGTGCCAACGTTACAGAGGAAAACTGAGGCTGAAGAACCAATCCCTTACATGAGCTAGACCTACATATTAAACAACGCACCTGTACTAATGTCGCTTTACCTATGTACATATTAATCAACACAGCCAACAGGTGGTAAAAAGTAAAAACACTACGTAAAAAGAACCTAATCCTTCAAAGTGATTACAGGTAAAATACAATCCGGATTTTCTCCATTTAAAACTCAACGAAGAAACGGAAAATATTAAGTAAAATTGCAACCTTTACCAAATCCTTTTAAAAGCAGAATTCCAACAATGATTAAAGAGTGCCAACCTGAGCACTTCAATTATCGAAGGGACAGAAGGCCAACAAAGATGGCGCCCGCCGCACCGAAACCGGACTCCAACAAACTATTATCTTAGTTTTCCCGCTGACTTTTAAAAGAAAAGAAAATTTCATTTCGCACAGTCTCCATTAATTAAATACTTCTAAAACGTGACTCTGTTGTCGCGGTTTTATTCATTTTACTTGCGAGAAACATTTTTCTGAAAGTTGGTATTATGGAATACACTGTTTACGTCAGTTCACTTTAACGCTCTTTAAAGAGCTTCGTTGGTAGTCGGACATGTTTTTTTTATGTGTTGAGATATAAAGCACTGACGGCTGCAGCCTTGCAGATTGTGAGGGACGTTCAATTATTAAATTCTTTACCGCCATTTTTTTCTGATTATGATTTTATTTTTTATTATCATGCTTGAGCTAAGCAGTTTGTGTTATCTTTTTATTATCTTTGTTTATATTGCCAGTTACTCAAGATTCTAAAGATCGTTGGATTATCGAATATTTTATGAAAGATACTTGGATCTGTTTACCTACCTATAGGCGAAAGTAGGCAAGTCTGTTTTATACGTTTGCATGGCAATTACGGCACTAATTGTATTGTTATCATTTCAAATAGGAAACCTGTTTTCTGTAAAAGGACAAAGTACAGGAAAATTTAAAGTTGCGGTCTTCGGCTCATCCTGAAATCCATTTTCTAATAAAAGAATAGTATGATTTTTAATTAAAGTTAAAATTATGAAATCGGGTCCATTAATTCAAATCTGAAAATGAAACGAAAACAGAGTAGGTATGCGGAACAGTTATCAAGCGGAACAATTTGTTAGAGTCAATAAGGCGAAGTAGGTTGTGGTAGTACTGTGGCAAATGTTATGTCTGTTTTGAATAGGACATTATGCAATACAGTTTCCAGATGGAAAGCTAAACAGACTGGTTTGATGTTTTGAGACGAGAATAAATATTTTATGAAAACAAAGGTAGGTAGGTAGGTATTATTACTAGCAATTTTTATTCATTTTCAGACCTGTCTTACAACTGAATCTTAGTTATGCAATCAGTCGTTTAATTCTGATGAGAAGTCAATATTGTGTCGTCGTATTATCGGATGATGAAAGCAGACATTGATCCATTAGCGAATCACTATATGAACGTAAATTCGTATAATTTTTTTCCATACGGAGCGTTGATTCTATAAAAGTTTGCAACGTGTAAATGCGCAAATAGCTGTCAAATATTTACTTGTTTTGATTCATTTGGCAATATTACTGTATTGAATTATGAAATATCGGTAACTACAAAATAACGTTTATGTAGTTTCATTTTAACCCGTTCCCTGCTGTATGAACCACATTAAGTTTATAGTGTTTTTTTGTGTGTTATTTATTATCGTATTTTGTCTACTTTGTGGACAGTGAAAGTGTTAATAAAATGGTTTGTTACCTAGCAACAAACTATTATTTAAAAAAATCTAAAATGTCATGTTTCAGATGTTAGTCTATCAAACAATTATACCTATAGGTTGACAGCATAGTTCTATGATCTGACTTATAAAGAGTTAGGCGACATGATTATTTTAATATAAAATGCAGGCCACAGTTTCAATAACAAGTCAACACATCAGTAGTCAGTGCATAGACTCGACGCTACGTGTCTATGCGCTGACGATATTCTGATACCGAACGAAAATATAGGCAACATTCTGGAATATACTACTAATATTTGAAATAGTTTTGAAATAAATATATTGTTGAACTGTAAATAAATTTGCAATGTTGACATTTTAATAAGCGAAGAAATAAATAAACGTATAAAATACTATTTTCTACCAGTGGTTTCGATATCTTTATAAGTTATAGCCTATGTTACTCAGTGATAATATAGCATTCTACTGATGAAAGAATTTTTCAGTCGTTTTTGAGTTTATTCATTACAAACAATAATACTGTAGCGGTTACTACGCCACATACGAACGACGCATCAAAGACATGATGTCACACAAATCCTGCATCGTGCAATTATAGTTTACCGCGCGAACGACATATATAAGACTATCCGACAACAGTTGGGCAGTTGCCCGCCAGACACAACACCCGTCTGGTCGGAGGATCCTTCCTTTTCTATGGTGGATGAGTGAACTTTACACCCCGTTTCTCATGCCCCTAATATACAAATCTTTTCTGATTATAATATTAGTGTAGACAACTAACTTAGGAAGGCAAAGTCTGTTGATATAACACAAAGTAGATATGCAATGTTTAAGTAATCTTCCAAAAACTTTTTATGACATAATTTTACCAACCACAAGCCATGCACTCGATGGGATTTTAGGGGTATGAGGAGCATGGTGTAAACTTAACTCATCCACCATAGAAAATGTTAGTACTCGTAGCACTTCACTTTGCACTAGCTTGACTTTGTGCTGTCCTGTGGAACTTGTCCGCGGAAGCGACGGAACACCACATCCTGCGGTCAAAAGTCTTCTTTCATGACGAGGGGCAGGTAACAGTTCGGTACTCGCACGAACTCGAACGCCTTGATATTGACGTTCCAGTGCGATTCTAGTAACTGCACCTTCGGCATGTACCTCGTCTTTTGGCGCACGTACTCCACGATGTCCTCCTCCTTAGTGGTGTAGTGCAGGCGGGAGATGAACGGTGTGTTCGGCTTTGCGGCACGCAGACTCACTTCGGGCTCCGTAGGAGCTTTGCCGCAGCGGTTCTTATTCGTTCACGATCGGGGCTTCCTCCTTTGCACCATCATGAAACCGTAATTATTATCAGCCCTATTCGGCGCCTTTTCTGGCATGGGCTTGATACTAGGAGTGCCGGGGGCACATTTTGCCCTTACGTACGGGTTTTCAAAACTAGTATTTTAGTTACTAATAATTTCAGTGATTTGCTTAAATATTTACTTTTACTGGTATATTTACTAAAGTTTATAATTATTCGTATTCTCTTTCAAGCCAATCAACTGAGACACTGGAGAAATTTCATAGAAAATAATTTACCTGATAGTTTAATTAATCATTTTAAGTTAGCCCTTAGCCTATTTCTCTTTATTTAACTAAAGACCAGCGCACATCGGCGGACTACAGGGCAGGGTATTTTAAATTTTCCAACGTAAATTCGTAATAGCAACAAAATATATAGATTTCAAAGCTATATATTTTGTTGGGCTAGCATAAAATCGCGGGTGAGCAGCAGTGCAAGCGGGGCGCACTCCGCATTTCCACCAGCGTCGTCGCACGCTGCACACGGTGAACGTTCAAATGATGCCGCTGGCGGCATCGCAAATCGGTATTCGCTGGCCGGCGCCGGCGGTAAATCCTCCTTGGTACCGTCCCCCGCCGTCCGCCGGTGTGCGCTGGCCTTATCTGGTAGATTAAGAGAAATCATACCAAAGAACTGTTCGCACCAAATATAATTAATTCTTGTGCTTAATAGGTACCTGCTTTAAAAAAATAAACCGGCCTAGTGCGTATCAGACCACACACAATGAAAGGTTCTGTAGTTGGGATGAATTAATTCCAAAAACAAACTTAACAGTGTAGTTGAAAATATGTTCTCCCATACATTCCCACAGCAAATGTTTTTTTACGCACTACATTGAGAGATTTACTATGTTATTTTGAGAAACCATAGACTTCTTATAGGTTAAGTCAGTGGTAAATTTTCATCTATTTTCTCAAATAACTTTAAAACTGTGTATAATAACTTATTTAAAAAAATAATTGCACTTTTTAGTTTTTTCTTTTTTAATTTTCTAATTGCCTCACAAAAGTGACCCCATAATCAAAATTCATTTATTTTCGTTACACGTCCGTGTTTGGGTTACAGGAATTCTTATGCGTACCAAATTTCAACTTAATCGGTCCATTAGACTCGGAGCAAATTAGCTGTGACAGACGGACAAACAGACAGACAGAAAGACACACGTGACACGGGTGATGCTATAAGGGTTCGATTTTTCATTCGGACGTACGGAACCCTAATTATACACTGTATTGTGTGTTGTATCCCACTGCTATGCAAACTTATCTTCAATGTCTCTCAATATGGAAAAATATGTCTGCCATATTGAAAAACACACAAACTTAATAACAGTAAGGACAATTTCATCTTGAACCTAACCTAAACAATTGTTAAGCCTAGCCGTTCATCCAGTATTTATTGTCTCAATAAACAATAAACAATTTACTAAAGTAGACGCAGTGGAATTTGGTTTTTGCAAAATATATATTGCGTGCGATATCAAAGGTCAGCGAAGTGTTGCTTAGCAACCACAACACAGATCCTTAAATCTTCATAGAGTAACGCTGGAATTGCTTTCCTAACACAATTGACATTTCTGATGCATACTTGCCTTTTTTTTAAATATTAATAATGCTGTTTATTATATACCTAAGTATAGACATAAAATTAGCAAAATTATATACTTGCCTTTTTGATATGTTAAGACAACGGTGTGAGTTAAAAGAGGATGTAGTGACAAAAATTGAAAAGGGTATGCTGAGATGGTTTGGTCAAGATGAGAGGATGAATGAAAGGCGACTAACAAAATGTATTTACAAGGCAGATGTTACTGGAAACGCCGGGAGGGGACGCCCTAGGAGGACATATACTGATCTTATTGGTGATGTTCTTCAGAAAGGTTCGTAGCAGGTGGCGTTCTGTAGTTTCTGCCTACCCCCATGGGAAGAAGGCGTGAGTTTATATATATATGTATGTGTATGTACTTGCCTTTATTCTGTTTATTCAACTACTGTCTATGGCCGCGTCCTATTTAAAAGCGGCCGTGGCGTGAATACGCGATTGTCGCGTTAATATTATGTCGCTCTTTGCCCGACCCGGGAATCGAACCCAGGACCTCATGCTCAGCAGTAGCGCGGTCTGAATAATATTCAAAACGAAATCCAGGATTAATGGCAGCAAAGGTATCCCTACAAGGATGACCGATCAGACATCCATGGACATAGATAAGATAATAAATACCTACAGGGTTTTTGGTAGAAGGACCGACAATTTTTTTTGAGTGATTATAGTTATATTTTGCTAGCACATAATAGTTTTATTTCTCGTTTTTAAAATTAATTTAAAAGTTTAAATTTTACGTACCATAACAAAATTTTATGACATAACAAGACCCTCCGTGTATCGGAAAGTACGGTACGGTAAAGTTGTTACGGGTCGTCAGAAGCCCGAAAGTATGACAACCAGTCTTACCAAGGGGTATCGTGTTACCCAGTAACTGGGTTGTGGAGGTCAGATAGGCAGGTGATCCATGAAAAATACTGGCTGAATCTAGTTAGACTGGAAGCTGACCCCAGTTGGGAAAAGGCTAGGCATATTATTTAAGCAAGCATAAATAATTAAAACCCAATTACCGTCCTACCTATATACGATACTAGTGGTGCACTTAGTTAGCGAATCATTATCTTAATGGAACACCGGCCATTATTAATGTATTATTATGATTGTTGCTAATTAATTAATACTGAATTCTTTAGATAAGTGCTCATGCACACGAGCGGCACGCGTCGACTTGTCACCGTCGACGCGTCGGCGTTTATACTAAAAGTTGGCAGCGTCGCAAATAGATGTCAAATGTTTCGCTATTTTGATTAATTTGGCACTAGGAAGAAAAGAAAACTGTATGGAAAAAAGAAATGTTGCTAACTAGCAAACTAGAATATTAATACACATACATACATAAACTCCTACCCATGGGGGTAGGTAGAAACTACAGAACGCCACCTGCTACGATCATACATCTGGTCATACGCACGCCGGTTGCGAGTACTACGCACCTGTCCTTTCTAAAGAACATCACCAATAAGGTCAGTATATGTCATCCTAGGGCGTCCCCTCCCGGCGACGCAAATATTAATAATGTTGCAATTATAACACTGAATTTGATGTTGTAACCGTTTTAGGTGTAAAAAAAAGGCATTTGGAAAGTTTCAAAATACTTTTTTACATCTAAAACTAAATATTCGGTGTTAAGATAATAATTATTGCGTATTGCACACCAATCGATCAACGTCGATTGGTGTGGTGATGGTCCATCGAGCACTGACAATCGATCGATTGAGTGTGGTGGCAACCTTATTTTCTTTTTTGGGGGGAAATCATCAAATGACTTCTCCCGCTCTGGGCGGAGCGGGAGGGCGTGTCAGACTCTTACTGACTAAAACCCACCCGTGTTCCTTCAGTTGCCTGTGCAATGCCAGGGGCCACGGTATCCCTTTCAGACTTTCCCGCAACCCCGGCAGGCAATGGTCTCATCGGACCCCTTCACCCGCTGACATCTCTTTGAGGCGCGCGTGGAACACAACGCGCCGTCGACCCGGGCCTGGTCCTTACCGGACGGTGAGCTACCGGTGGCCGGGAAATTGATTCCCGACGTCCAGGGCGTCTCCTCCTGCGGTGGCTAGGCGCGTGAGGGCGCGAAATTTTCCTCTCACTCACGCGTTCCACCTCCTCCTTCGCGAGCATTACTGCTTCGCAGAAGGAGGTGACGGCCTCCCAAATTTCGCTCCGTACCAGTGTGGTGGCACCCTAAGGCCCGGTTCCCGGCCCGGGTGGTTCTGTGGGTCCCGTTAAATAACCAACGATTTCACTCATATCTCTTCTATCTTCTATTCTTCTATCATTTAAATATTAAAGTCAAAGTTAAATCATTAATTTATTAGGCCATTAAATGGCACTGCTTAACGTCAAAATGTATATAAGAAAATATAATTAATTCTAGTTGGCCCTTCCAAAAGATAGTTTCATATGGAGATGAATAGGCAAGAAACTCCATAGTAACTCTTTTAAAACGTTTACACATTTGTGATTAAAGTATGAAATCAAAAGATTGGGACAGCAGCGTCCTACTGTTTGTTAGTAAGCAAGCTGCAAACATCAATTTGAATACTTCGAATTTTCTTTGTAACTGCTCTGACATTGATAGCCGATTAGATCGTCTGCGCTCGCGTCCCTTCATTTGTCATAGACAATAGTTTGTAACAGCATCGACAAGCGATGTTGGAGCGTGGGTTGTGGGTTGATCGTAATATTTACTATCGTAAGAAATACGGTTTTCATTTACTTTTGTTGTATTTATTATTATATATATTATTTTAATTCCTCTATTGGGATCTATTTGATGTTTGTTGCTGTGTCCATCACAGTGGCCCCTATCAGAATACCAGCGCTGCGGTATTTGTATTTTTTTTTTTTTCAAATATCGTTGCATCATGCTGAGATAACCAAAAAGGCTCCTTTTTGGCCTCGCACAGGTCTTCCATTTTGTTTTCACTATTTTGTTAGTTTTAATGTTCTTTTCTTATATTGCTATTGTTTTCATGATTTTGTTAGATTTAATGTTCTTTTTTTTATTGTTACACATAACACAACATAACATCACGCCTTGTTTCCCCGAAGGGTTGGGCAGAGGTGTACCTGTAGTAGTTACACCCACATTTCGCCAGTTATGATTAAGTCCCATGTAATAGGTTTTATTGTTGTAAATTAAAAAAAATCCTATGTGTGTCAAAAATAAAATATTTTTCTTTCTCCCAAATCATCTATTCATAAAGAATGTTTGTCCGTTTGTCTGTTTGTCTCTTGTTCCGGATTGGTGTAAAAACGAACGGACGGATTTGGATGCAATTTGGCACACAGGTAGTTTTTAACCTGAATTAACACAAACGGTATTTTTAATCCCGGTAGTACGTCCCGTGGTATATTTTCCGACGTACACGCGGGAGAAGCCGCGGAAAAAGGCTAGTTGACTTATACATAACTGAAGAATTCGTAAATCTCTCGCTCTTTTCTAGGTAAGATGTGGATATAACGGATAATTTAAAATAGCTACAGATTCGAATTCCCTGAACGGAAAAACTATTGTTGAGAAAAAGTTGAACACAACATTTTTGCTCGCAACTTCACGCGCGTGTTCGGCGCAAATTATGCAACGAGAACGTACTACTGGGATAAACGTATGCTTCCTGTGGTCATGGTCCATCTATGTGCCAAATTTCATCGAAATCCATTCAGTTTTTAATGCGTCAAAACTGTGAAAAGGTAACAAACGGATAGATAACTAAGTTAGTTTTACATTTATAATATTACTAGCTGCGCCTCGTGGTTTCACCTTCATAAGTGTTGATCCCGTGGGAATATCGGGATAAAAGGTATCCTATTTCCTTCTCTGAGTCACTGTCTACACATGTGCCTAATTCGTTCAGCCGTTTTACAGTGAAAGCGTAACAAAAAAACTCACTTTCGCATTTAATATTAGTTAGGATACTAGCCCGCGACTTCGTCTGCGTGGTCTTCAGAATTGGGTCCAAAGAGAAATGAAAAATGCAGATAGACATAACGTTGTAACGTAAGAAAAACGTGTTATCGCTCGAGCGTTGGCGGCACTACTGGTCTGCGGTCGGGCTGCACGTGTCGCCTGTCACTCGGCCGTAGCTGCCAACGACGTGTCGCTAGCTACGGAAGGAATTTCATAAAAACCAGTCGTGTTGCGGCGATACGTCGCCTGCAGTTACCTCCTGTTGTCGAGTACGGAATCATGATTGCAGCGACATGACGCCGCGACACGTCGACTGCAGTTGCCGGGTGCCTTAATAGATCTTTTAAGGAGGGAAAATTTCGTAATACATTGTTTTCATATCGGTTTATTTCCGACATGATCAACAATCGAATCACAACAACAATTGATTTAATGGCGAGATTCCGGGTAATTTAGGGAAAAAATCTAATAAATATCATATCTTAATAACCGTGACACTTAGGAAATGGGGTCTTTTTCGTGAAAGCTCGCAAATGACCCTCCCAACTCCCCAAAAAATTGTATCGGTCCATGCGCCAAACATATGTAAGGAAGTTTGAACTAATATGGATATTGGCAAAAATAAGACCTCAAAACTCATCACTTTAAAACCACCAACTATCTCAAATCCCTAACTAATTCGTTTAAATCCGTCACCAGCAACCACATAGCCTTAGGATGTCAGCAGAATGAGCATCAGTTCTGTATGAGACCGCCGGGGGCTTGAATTGTGCTGATCCAGAATGCAAATTACCAACGCCACCTGTACTAATGGATGCAGCCTGGCCTCTTTCACTGTTGGGCCATAGAAATAGCTGAAGCAATAGCGAGTGAGCAGATGGGTATTTTGTGTTTGTAGCCTAAGACAGTGCAAGGTCAGAAACCCGAAAATCTGACTTTGAAAATTTGATTTTGTAACGAGCGGACGCCCGTTACTATTCTTGATAGGTGCACCAGCACGAGTCTTAGTTTTCATAAACTTTATGAGTCACGCCAAGGTTGAAATATTAGCCATTTAGCAATGCGTTGGACAAGTAGGTCCTGATACCTATGCAATCATAAAAGCTATTTTATAAAATAAGAAAATTCGGTAAACAAAAGAACACAAACGCAAAAAAAGAACAAGTTGGGGAAAATATGCGTCACATCCACGCAAAACGGCCATCGCTTAGCCATAATGCTGGGACCCTATGCGAGACAGAGCCCCAGCGCTGGTCGCATCTAAACCTAAACTCGAGTGAGGAATACATATGAAATATACCAGTTTTCAATCGAGATTATTATTTCAGTATATTTCTAGAATAATAAGATCCTAAGTCTTATAAAAAACCTGATATTTATGTTATAAAACTTACGTGAGAAATGTTCCTGTTTACTAAAAGTCAACTCGACTAAAATCTACGTTCGGTTTCGATCGATTCGGTTAACATTAATAAACCTCATCTTACTTTGCCCCTAAAATCAAAATTCCCAGAATTGATTAGTTTCTCGTGGCCCCACCGTCACCTGGTACGTATCTTTGAACACGCTCAAGACCTTTATTACTGCCCAAATAGACTTAAGTTAGCACTATAATAAGCTGTGCAGTAATTAAATTTTAGTTTATAACACAATCTCTTTCATTCGTGTTTTGGTGAAATAGTTTAGACGGATTTTCAGACTACAAGCGTTTTTAGCTGGTGCTTGCATTTTCACTTTTATCCTAAGGTGACTACTTTAATATGTATTAGAATAAAAAGTAATCTATGTATTATTCCAGGACATTTTCTATCTGTGCAGTGGCATAACTGCTTAGTGGTGTGGGGTATTAGGACCCGCGGTGTTTGGGGGCGCAGTGTCCGGGCCAGGAGGTCTGCCAAACCAAGAAGACAAGCGGCAAAGAGCCTCAAAGGCTTCTAGAATAATATATTAAACTACTTTAAGAAGTAAGAGTACCGTTAAAAGACATGCTAACATTTTCGAGCAGCCTTGGTCTACTCGTTTTAAATTGTTTCGTCATAAGTCGATCATGTAGCGGTTATTTCTCTTCGAATGGTCAAAATATAATCTATCCTATCCGTGACTGGGTGCTAAAAATTTCGAGCTCACTTCAATCGCTCTAGCATCCACCGTTTTCTTTGGTGATTGACTTCCAAACCCATGGTAGCACATGCCAACCGCGCTAACGACTAAGAACGGGGCTACATACCGTAGCGGCGGCACCATGTTCTGCTGTACATTAAAAAAACATTGTCCGAAGAAAGTCTAAGAACGGAGAAAGAAAAAGATAAAAAAGACAGAAAGAAAAAACGGAGAAAGATTCAAAATACGCCGTGCCTGGGAGAGGCGTGAATGGGGCTCAATTTAGTGTTGTGCATGCTGGTGCAAAAACCTGGTGGAGAAGCCCTGACCTCTGATCGTTACGCTACTGTATCTGTGAGTCTAATTGCATACAAATCCGATGACACTTAGGTATGCGTGATTGATTAAGAAACATCAACAGAAACTTTTACGTTTACTATAACCTAATTGTTATTAGTTTATAAAAATACGTATGTTGTCAGTTTTCAAATGTCAAGGAATTTAGGAAGAAATAATAGTCAGATATGTAAATCAAATTAATACTATTAATATTAACGTTTTCCATAACGAAGTGTTTATCTCCTAACAGGAAAATTAAGTCGTTTAAATGTTATTCAATTAAACTAACCTTTACAAAATAAATATCTACAAGAGCTTTTTAATTTAACATTCTAATCAGTTGTATTTTATTACCATAACTAGGTACTCTAACAACTAAAATAAGATACATAAAATGAATGCTAAAACAACATTCAGATATACCAAACATTGGGTACATCCTTCAAAAATTCAACTGCATTATTCCAAGCTTCATTTTTTCCTTATTCCCCCAAATTGGAGTATCAAAAACAGAAGCAAATATCATTCGTATAACCGACAAATAGGCGTGGAGTATCCTCGACAGTATTGGAATTCAGGGAACGAAAGAAAACCGTAAAATTTGTCGTGAATAGAGGCACTGTATTTTCATGACGTGACAAATATGAAACAAATAAAAATAAAACGGGTGGTATAGGAATATCTTTGGAAGCAGACGTGGTCGGTAATATATTCATGGGAAGTCCTAGAATGTTGTTTAGGCTCTATAGAATCGAATTGGGGACCGAAATTGAACATAAGGTGGAACTGTTTTAATTTTAGATAAATAGTGGGGCCTGGGTGAAAGAATTGATCATCTTCTTTCTTTTGTGGGAGTCCTAAAAACGTCCATGACAGTGTTTCATTAGGATGAGCATCAGGAACTGCTATCACCAAAATGACAAATCAAATCATTTATTTGCTTGTTTCATGTCAAGCTTAGCCATTAGAAGCATAATCAGCCTATATTTCCCACTGCTGGTACACATGCCTCCTCTCTGTAAGAGGGAATGGGTTCTAGGACATGACAGGTTCCTCACGATGTTTTCCTTCATCGTTTTGAGAGCAGTGGTGATGAAGTAATTTACACAAAGTAATGCGCCTGTCTGGGGTTCGAGTGACGGCAGTTACCACTGAGCCACCACTGCTCTTTATGCCATCATAAAGAATGGAACAAACCTGATGGAAAGTTGCTACAGGTCCAGCAGTAAGTACCATTCCAATTTGTGCTTGAAACTTTCCCAGACCGGCACCGATAGCTTCCGGAAGGGCCCACTCAGATGAAGATTTAAAGAGGTTCTTCAAATCGGAACTCAGCTACAAATACATGGCATTTGAATATGATGACGCCGTGCTAGAGCTATTTTATATTGTTCCTGCCAAAACTAGAGAACTAGAAGAATTAGGTACCTGCTTACATACATAAACTCACTCCTTGTTCCCATGGGGGTAGGTAGGAGCTACAGAACGTAACCTGCACACACTCCTTTTGCTTCGTACCAATTTTTTTACTCGAAATTCTTCACTAAGAGCCTAAAAATATAATTTTACTAGCTTCTGCCACTTCGCCCGCGTGAATGTCTTGTTTGTCCGACCCACCGCGTCCCATCGTATTGCCTGACCGTTTTGCTAATAATTGGTTTTCGCTTTTTATTTTTGCTCCTAAGAGTTTTAGCGTGATAGTAATAGTCTATGACCTTCCTCGAGAATTGGGCTATCAAATTCAAAAAGATTTTTCAAATCCAAATGGTAATTCCAGAGATTAGCGAGTTCAAACAAACGAAAAAATCTCTGCAGCTTCATTATTAGTACTAGCTGCAACCCGCGGTTTAACCCGCGTAAGTCTCGATCCCGTGGGAATATCGGGATAAAAATATTTTATATATTAATTCAAGTCATATTCTATCCATGTGCCAAATTTCATCCAAATCTGTTCAGCCGTTTTAGCGTGAAATCGTAACAAACAAACTCACTTTCGCATTTATAATATTAGTTGGGATAGTTTTGTTTCCAGCTCACCAAAGAAACTAAAGGACAACATCTCTAAAACTAAATACAGGCTAGTTCTCACTGTTCCCAGCATCTTGTACAGTCTCAGGAAGCATTAAAGGGCGCCTTTGCAATGTCAGGCACAAATTAAGGCTGTCTGTTCCGATAGTGTGCACTGGGGCCCGTCTTGAGGTCTCACAATATTCTGTGAAGCTAAGATTAGTGTACATTGGAGGTGTATTTTAGTTTTAGGAAAGGTAAGGTTATACCGTGCTTTGTATTCTAGTTTAGCTTTTTGTACAATGGAGTAACCGTCGAAAAAAACATCGATTTGGCAGTGCAATGAGTGCAGTGTCTAAAATTAAGTTATATTTAAACGTAAAGAAACCTACTGAGCATGAGATCTTGGGTTCGATTCCCAGATCGGGCAAAGTGTTATTGGGTTTTTCTATCTGGAATTTCTCAGTAGCAGTCTGGATTTGTGCCCGGTTGGTGGCGCGCCCTTTATTACATGACACCTCTGTTCAACCCTTCGGTGAAACAAGGCGTGATGTTATAATGTTACGTTTATTGTAAAAACTTAGTTCAACAGTAAATATCTCCTCAGTCAGGCCATACCGTTTTTAGGAAAAGAAGCGCTTACTGTTAGATTCAACAATATGGGCTTTCCAAATTAAAATTCATGTTGTGAATTAATAACAATTCCAAGGAACGAAACAGCTCACCAGCAACCAACCCTATCAAATATTTAGCATGATCCAATATTGTTCTACCACAAAATCTTGGCCAAAGATTGAAGGCGAAGGCACTACACTTCGGAAACCTCATCAAAGCATGGCCTATGTTATTGCAACCGTTCTTCAGTCCAAATCTAATAGAGGGTAGTAATTCAGCTCCGGAGATCCGAGATCCGTCAGCTCAAACAAAGATGGCAGCGATAAACTTGATTAGTTTCAACGCTTTGAGCATTTGAACATCCTTTGTGTACCTGGCTTTATTTTGGTTGGATTGTGTAATTGCTTGGTAATTAATTTATGTAAGTAACACATTATAAACATTACAAAAAGTCGTGTAAGTAAAACTTTACAACAAAAAAAACAGAAAGCACATTAGGTTCTCACAGAGGTGCGTAGTACTCGCAACCGGCGTGCGTGACCAGATGTATGAACGTAAACGAGGCAAAAGGAGTATGTAAGGATCGTAGCAGGTGGCGTTCTGTATTTTCTGCCTACCCCCATGGGAAGAAGGCGTGAGTTTATGTATGTATGTGTAAAATAGTTAAATCGTTTTTTTTTATTTAAACAACATGAAAAAAGAAACTCTATCCGATCCGTGAGGGTGTTGTTAGGTATCCTAACTGAGAGTATATTTATGTGGAAATATTCACGAAAAAATAAAAAAATATTGTCATATTAGATAGATTAGAGATTGAGAGATTCGGGTGTCTACAATTCAGAACTTTATGACCTCTGTTGAAAATTTGCAAATTTTAAATCTATATGAAAATTTTGGTACTAAAAATGTGAGTTTTAAATAGCAATATAACTTTTTTATTTTCATTAATAATAAGATTTTTTACTACTTCTAGGTAATGTTATTGCAGTACCTACCTATGTGCCCCTTTCGGATCGGGCAGGGTTTTTTTTAACATTTTGTATTGAAGGTATGTAGTTCTTATCCTGTTGGTAGGTGATTGTAAAGAATAAACTGTCTTGTCTTCGAATGGCTGTCGAAACTCTCAGTTGTGTACTTACATAACCGAGTTTTTAAAGGTAGGTACGGTACAATACAACTTAGATTTAGCATAAATTTGAGAATTTTACGAATGTATTTGGTTATATGACTTTACAGGTCATTGCGTTTGCGTAAAGATCATTTTCACCTTAAGCAGTAATAAATATTGGCGATTAAATTGGCTAATACATTTTGAAGGCGCACTCAGTTCCGATGGTGATCGGTTTACGAATTTTGCCGATGCTACATCTAAGTTGTGTCGTACTCTGTAAGTAACAACGGCTTGTGTTCACATAATAACAAATTCCCATTACTAATATTGAAACCCATTTTCAGTACAATGTTTATGGTCTAGTTAGACCTGTGGCTAAGTAATAATAACCGCACGGGTCGATCAGGTTAAGCTACGCTTGCCGCGGTTGGTCTGTGGATGGGTGACCATCTTTACATACCATGGTAAGTAAAGATGGTCACCCAGGTATGAGGCCGTTGGTCCTGGCTGTCATTCGTGGATCTTTGACAGTCGTTACGGGTCGTCAAAAGCCCAAAAGTCTGACAACCAGTCTTGCCAAGGGGTATCGTAATTACTCAATAACTGAGTTGTGGAGTTCAGAGAGGCAGTCGCTCCATGTAAAATTCTGGTACTCAGCTGCATCCGGTTAGACTGGAAGCCGACCCTAATATAGTTGAGAAAAGGCTAGGCAGATAAATGGTGTTTAGGGCTAGCGAACCTAAAAACGTGTTGTTATCAAACAGAAAACAGAACGTAATTTTTAGGTGAACTTAGTGTGATTTTCATACAACCCACGCAGTTAATGAATTACTAATTACTGAGAAGCCTCTTCCAAGAATTTTGCCGACGACCTTCGCAAGTTTAGCTAAGATGCTTACTTAAATTATCTGTCTACTAAGCCTCCATCGGCAAAACATTATTTTAGCTAAGGTTTTTATTGTTGGAAATATTAGGTAGGTACTTGCTTTAAAATGTAAAAGTAGTGTTTGCGGTTATCTTTAAATATTGATGTCCATCGTTAACTTTAGTGAATTTTGAATCAAAAATACAAAAGTCCAAATTAGATTTTAGTTTAATTCTTAACATTATCATGCTCTTTCAAGTATTTAAAACATACCTAGACATGAAGCATGAGTTTTAGTCATTGTAAGGCAAAAACTCTACTGACTTATAGCGATGAAAATCATCGTGAAAAAGCAGACTCAGTAACCCTTGGTGATCAATGTGTGGCGGCATCTACGTCGCCACATTCGAACTACAAACACACAAAATCCTGACGTCACACAAATCCTGCATCGCGCAATTAAAGTTTACCGCGCGAACGACGTATATAAGACAATCCGACATCAACCACTGGGCTTGCTAGCCACAGGAATGTCCGGTTAAGCAGCTACGACCCTCCCTCTGAGGTCAACTGCGAGAAGCACTAGCCAAAAAAAAAAAAAACATTGGGCATTTGCCCGCCAGACACGACACACATCTGGTCGGAGGATCCTCCCTTTTCTAACTGAAGAACTTTACACCGTGTTCCTCATGCCACAAAAAATGCTTGTTCATTACAAGTATTTCGATACAAGTTGATATCAACTACTGAACCGTTTCCGAAAATTATTTTGGCAACTGAGTCTATTACTTATACTTGCGATATGTTGAGATTGAGATAATTATTATCATAACACCGTAAAATAAATAAACCTTCATCTCCCAATCCGTTTGAGCAAATCACAATACATTTATATTGTTTAGCTGAGATATTTTCCGGTCGCAAGAATTTGAAATACAATTCACAGCCAATATAAAATGGCGTTGGGACCGTCTTTCAAATAAATCGTCATCTTTATGAAATGGTATCGATAAATTTCATTGGCTCCACAATATCGCGGGAACACTGTCGCACACTCATATGAAATATTAACGGCACTCGATTATATTTCACCATCTTTAGCAAACATTCTCTAAGATAAAAGGGAAATATTTATTATTTCTGTAGTATTTCTAAAGACATTATATGGTTTCTTACTAGCTTTACTTTGTATAATTTATTTCATCACCACTGCTCTCAAAACGGTGAAGGAAAACATCGTGAGGAAACCGGCATGTCCTAGAACCAAAAATTCGAAGACATGTGACATCTACCAACCCGCACTGGGCCCTCGTGGTGGATAATGGCCCACTCTGCCTCACAGAGAGATCCCAGTTACGCATTTTTAATATTAAGTAGTACCTACTTATGGAAGTATAAGGATATAATATTTTCTCAAACATGCTTGGAAATTGGAGGATTATTTTGACAACCTTCTTCGCGATGCGAGCGCCCGGCAATGTAAATTACTATGGAAACTCATATCTTTCGTGTTATTTAAAAATGGAACGAACTTTTTTTTACTTCAACACATGGCAACCAAGGAGGTAACTTATCAAAGATTTTAATTAAACTTCGATTTGGTTTAGAAATACAGCTGTTTAAATTAAAGAAGAAACAAAATGAACATATTGAAAAATTATCGTTGTTCGTCTTCGATTCTGGAATTTATAATTACTTTACTTAGTTTGAATTTCCGCGCATTATTTGAGAAAAGTACTATTCAAGCCTTGGCTGCAATCAGGGATTGATGGGCTCACGTATGTATGATCCATCAATGCCCTTGTTGCAGGCCGCGACAGTAGTGTACCTACTCAGAATGAATTCAGATTCAAAAGATATCGCCTGGCAAATTCTCGTAAAAAAACAAATGAGCTCATTGAACGCGCACAGACAATGACGATACAATGGAACATTTGATTCAAGGACGAAACAAAAGTATTTTCCACAGAAAAACTCAGAACTTCCCAGCCTTAAAATTCAGACAAGACATGTCCAATTTGTCTGATAAGTTTCCATGAAATACAATCGAGTTGGATGGTTAGCCTTTTGTTTTACGTGAACAAGTTTGATTCATGTATTTTTTTACCCAATACGGCGAAGCAAAAATGAGGGTTATGATTTTGACTGGTATGTATGTATGTGTGTTCATCTGTTACCTCATAACTTCTAAACTGCTGATTATAATTTGACAAATGAGGTATCGATGGAAACGTCTTGATCGTCCGCTGGCTATGTGTAGGCTACGTCACATTAAATTAAATATGGCGTCTTCTAGAGGACATAGAGTAACGAACCAAAAAAAAAATGCCATGTTGGGGAAATCAATTGAAATGGCTTGACGAGCAAGCACATTACAAATATTTATACATATCATATTGTCTAAGTAAATAAATATGTTTAAATAGTTAAAAACAAGCTTAAGTGAGACTGTGCTACGTAACATTAATAGCTATTATACAATAAAACCTTAACTAAAAAAAAATTAAGCTGCTCTGCAAATACTTTATCACGAAATTATGTGGAAACAATATTACAGAAATTAAGACACAGGTACAAAAATGGTCGTCAAGACACAGGTACAAAAATGGTCGTCAAGACACAGGTACATAAACGGCCGTGGTCGCATGCCTTTCTAATTTTGTAGGTGTACTACAAAGTTATAAAGGCATGCGACCACGGCTTTACCTTGACCATTTTTTTACCTATGTCTTAATTTCTTTGTCAAATATTTTCTTGTTTCATACTTTTTAGAGCGTGATTTTTCATTCGTTTTTGAACTTACTTTTTTTTAAACAAGACATTGCCTGAATTTATAAAGCTACCAAGCGATGAGTAAATATAGTCTACAACTCTACACTTCATATTATAAAGAGAAAAGATTTATATTTTTGTTTGTAATGAATAAATTCAAAAATTACTTGACCGATTTAAATAATTATTTCACCAGTAGAATGCAATATTATCACTGATTAACCTAACCTATAATTTATAAAAATATCACGCGCAATATAAATATACACAAGCAATATAAACGTAAATAAAAATTGCAATATTGGGTTCGATTCCCGGGTCGGACAGTGTAATTGGGTTTTTCTATCAGGAATTTCTTAGTAGCAGCCCGTATTCAAGATTTGTGCCTGGTTGCTGGCAATAAGCTCGCTCCCTATTACATGAGGCTTAAACATAGGTTGCAAATTATGGGTGTACACCTCTGCCTAACCCTTCGGGGAATACCGGCGTAATGTTATGTGACAATATAAACAAACTTATTAAAAATATTAAAAACTCGACAGCAAAAACACCTAAATGAAAAGATAAATTCAAGCATCTATAGAGTTTAGAGTATTGCAGGCCCCCGGGTACAAAAATATAATTTGTATATATTTTTAATTTTTTTATACCCACTCGACACTCGGTTTGCAACTTTTTATATCATTTAGTTTGGCACCAAACATCTTTATTTTTTTTTATTTCAAATTTAATATACCTACCCAGTGATAGGTACTCGCGCAATAAAGACGAATATTACGTATTTTGGTAAAAACATTCCACCAGTGTATGTCGTATTTTAACCTACCTATTGGTGTCCCCCAGTTGGAAAATCGGAAATAAATTGAAATCTTAACATGTACAAAATTTAATTGAAATCGGTTCGTCTGTTTAGGAGCTATGATGGCACAGACAGGTAGACAAGCACTTTAATCTTAAAACACTACTATTCCAACGCTGGGGATTAAATACTCATAGTTCGTCAAGTTTTCTGGATAACAGCCCCAACAATTACTTGTATCTTTAAACTATTCTTATAAAAATGTTCATGTAATATTTTACTCTTAACAATATCGTAATGGAAAAATGACGACCATCCAATAAGTGAAATTGGCAGGTCCTTAATAGGTTCTGCTTAGATATAACACTTACTTAATAAGCTGTTATAACCAACACCGTTTCATGAAAGATTTTGTAATAACAGCATTTTCAGTTCCTTCTAGTCTTTTAAGGAAACTTGTGAGATGCTTTTACTTAAAGGCCCGAGGTGAAATTACTGCTTCGTTGAAAGCTTATTATGATTAAAACTACAAAAAGTAAATAGGAAGTAAGTATGGTTTTGCATTTTCTTACACCTCTCTCTCCCTTTTAAATATGCGAAAAGTTAATTATTCGTACTAAAAAGATACCGCTTTGAACGGACAAACTAAACACTAGACACAGAGAACTTATACATAATAAATCCATATTAATATTATAAATTCGGAAGTAACTCTGTATGTCTGTCTGTATGTTACCTTTTCACGGCTAAACCACTGAACGGATTACGATAAGGCAAGGAGATGCAGTGACGGATTAAGGCTCGTGCAGACCAGCGCGACGCGACTCGAACAATACAATTTCGCGTCGCACTGTCGCGTCGCGCTAGTCTGAACGAAGCTTATAACCCTTAGTCAAATTAAGCAATTGCCTAGGGCATCACGTCTCGGGGGGCACCAGAAGAAGCACAAAATTGCTCAGCGGAACGTTCTTTTTCAAAATTAAAAATATTACAAAATGACAATGATGATACAAGAAAGGCTCGATAATTTATCGATTTTACGAGTATACATAGAGTCCGATATGTTAAAAACGTTAGACGTTAAATACTATCTTGCGTGAATTCTATGCCCGGAAAAGCCGCAAGGCGCATTTCAATAAATAAATAAATTATGCTTTGGTTTTTATTGTTGTCGCACCTACTCCACTTCTAAGGTACGTTACACGGTTGTTTCGGGAGGTTCCTGTTTCGGATAAGGCGGGAGGAAACGCCCGAGTGTGTGGAGGACGGTGGAGGTCTGCCCGGCTTGGGCAGAGCACCGCCGTGTCCTCGTGGAGGCGATCGGTGGCTGGAATCTCTCGCGACCGGCCCTGGTCTAGGCCATTTTAAGGAGCGAGAGGGCATGGGAGGCCGGCACCTCCTTCTGCGAAGCAGTAATGTTCGCGAAGGAGGAGGCGGAACGCGTGACGGAGAGACAAAATTTGCGCCCTCAAGCCCCTAGCCGCCGCAGGAGGAGACGCCCTGGGCGTCGGGAATCGGCGGCCGATTGCCGGCCACCGTAGGCGCGGGCTTGCGGACGGTGAGCAATGGGTAGCTCGGCGCGTTGTGTTCCACGCGCGCGTGATCAAGAGATGTCGGCCGGTGAAGGGGTCCGATGGGACCTATGCCTGCCGGGGTCGCGGGAAAGTCCGAAAGGGATACCGTGGCCTCTGGCAACGTAAAGGCAACCGAAGGAACACGGGTGGGTTTTAGTCAGTAAGAGTCTCGGCCTGGTCACGACTTCGGTCTTAGCGCTTCCGCTCCGCCCAGAGCGGAAGAAGTAATTTGATGATTTACCAACCAAAAAAAAAGGTGCGTTAAATCTCATCATCTTATTTTACTAAAAACTAATGTTTTTATGTGGTAAAGGTTTAATGACCGCTTCTAGTTAACATACGGATAGAGGGGCTCACAGGCGTGGATTGCTTAGGGCATCAAGTAGTCTTAATTCGTCACTGGATAGATGGGACCCTGGAGAAAGACATAGGGTACTTTTTGTCTCAAAAATAATCCTAAAGGGGGTGATATAGGGGATGAAAGTGTAGCGGTTACACCGTCACATACGAACTATGCATCAAAGACATGTCGTCACACAAATCCTGCATCGCGCAATTAGAGTCTACCGCGCGAACGGCATCAACTTTCGGGCAGTCGGCCCGCCAGACACAACACCCGTCTGGTCGGAGGATCCTCCCTTTTCTATGGTGGATGCGTGAACTTTACACTACGTTCCTCATATCCCTAAAAAAGTTTGTATGGGAACTCCTGCATTTCTTTAGTTAGGGATATGGTTTTTTTTTTTTGCTTTTGGTAAGGAATGAAGATTTACGCATTTCAGCATCGTTGTAAAATCATCCCCCAAAGGGGTAAAATTGGGGATGATTTTCAAATTCACATGTAATATTGATTTTTTGTCTTATTTTCAAGAGATTTAAAGAAATGGAATATACTCATAGTCCGTATCTTGAATTATTATTTAGTATTTATTTCATTTTATTTAAAAAAAAACCGGACAAATGTGAGTTGGACTGGCGCCCTGAGGGTTCCATCTCAAAGTTGAGCTTGCTCGGCTGCCCGAATTTACAAATCTGGATTGAAGGACTAACTTAACTTTTTAATTGAAAAAGAACTTTTAATAGAGTAATGAAATACAACTAAACGACATTTATTAAATTATAAGTTGTTTAATCTTTCTTCAAGACACGGCCTATGAATTTTTGATCCCAGATTGAAGAACAAGCTGAACTTTGAAGTTCATATATACTTATTACCAATTTTCGGATTTTCATCTGTACTTGACCTTGCTTCTCGCCAAACTTCATACTGCTGGGCAAACAGGAAGTACTAAATAGACTGGTTTATATGCGAGTGTCAAAATATGCGGCATAAATTTCTGTATTTTTTTATTGCGTTGACTTGAAAGTTTGATTTTCGTTACAGCTCCAAGAGACCTTAGATCTAAGTTTATGATATCTCTTTCAACTTGATGACTCCACGCGCTCCTGAGAAAAACGGTCTTGACAGACAACGAAGTCAGCCGTTAAGGGTTTCATGTTTCATTTTGAGTTACGGAACCCTAAAACAGATTTGTTATCTGCCTGTTACCTTTTGTCGTAACGGCTGAACAGATTTAGACGAAAGGCATGCGGATAGGCCCTGACCTGGGTTAGGACATAGGATACTCTGAATCCCAGTAGCACGTCCCTGTGAGGGATATTTACCGACATCTACACGGGCGAAGCGCGGCCAAAAGCTAGTATTATAAGTGAGTTTGTTACGCTTTCACGCTAAAGCGACTGAACGGATTTGGATGAAATTAAAATTTGGCAAACTCAAACTCAAAGCATTTATTTCAATTAAACCATTTACAGGCACTTTTGAACTGTCAAGGGGTCGGTCAGTCAACAATATGAAGCTAGTTGCCCATTCCGAAGCGTAGTAGGTACCTATGGAGAAGAACGGACAAGAAACTCCACGGACACTCTTTTAAATAAAAAAAATTGATACAAAAAATTGGTTACATCATTCATTTTTAAATTATGCATGTGAGAACAATGTAATAAGACGTGCACGTTCGTGAAAGCGTCCGTAATAAAAAGAAGAAAAAAAGGATCATTCAAAAATTTAAAATAAATTAAAATAAGCCATGGCAGCTAAGAGATGACCAGTCCCAACTGACGGCGCCCATTCACGAACATGACGCATGGATCAGCACCATTTAGCTCACATGGTTAAACCATGACCCGGAAAAGGACATAGGATACTTTTCATCCAGAATCGCAGAAGAAGCCGCGGGCAACAGCTAGAATATAATATTATAAATGCGAAAGTGATTCTGTTTGTTTGTCACGCCTTCCCGCTAAAACGGCTGAACGGATTTGGATGAAATTTGGCACGTGGGGAGACCATTATCATTTTTATCCCGATAATTCCACGGGATCGAGACTTCTTCTTTCTTATTCGTGTGGTTGGTGACTAACCTGGTGTCAGAGACCAAGACTTGTGCAGGTGAAATGGCGG
Organism: Xanthia togata; assembly: GCA_963853775.1. NCBI lineage: Eukaryota > Metazoa > Arthropoda > Insecta > Lepidoptera > Noctuidae > Xanthia > Xanthia togata. The sequence goes on from OY970811.1 coordinate 9,339,219, forward strand.
GTATTATCTCATAAATATATTTTTTTCAGTACGAAAATTCGTTCAGTAGATAGGTACCTACCCACGAGTCAAGATCGTGACAGCTTGCCTCAGCCTTTGCCAGCCAAGTAGATCATCTGCCTAGCCATTTCCCAACTATTTTGGGGTCAGCTTCCAGTATAACCGGATGCAGCTGAATACCAGTATTTTACATGGAGCAACTACCTATCAGCAAGCAGATATTGATCAAAAAAATACGTTACTATAAAAGCACTAAGAACAACACCAACTCCTTTGGTAAACGTGGTTATATTGGCAATATTCCTCACCACAACGATGAAGACCAACAACATTGAGCAAAATTCAAAATTCATTTATACAAATTAGGCTGAGAATCAGCACTTTTCGAACGTCAAAGTTACATAGGACAGTCCCACAAAACGCCCACCCTTCACCACTTCCTAGTGCTTTCGCTGGGAAGAAGAAGTGGCGCAACAAACTCCCCAGCAGCACAGCTGTCTGTTCAGTTAGAAAAACTTGATTCTATACAATAAGTACTTATGCAAAATAATTTACATAACGCAACACAAAACATTAAATTATAAATTAATAGCCATATGACAGCTAGCACACGCCAATATACCAACCAAAAACATCGAGATCTATACTCAAGAAGAAATAAAAATAACTAAACGTAAACAATATCTAAAAAAGGAAATAAAGCCTCTAGGCATAAAGGGCGTGCGCGCTTACATATAGCTGTAACTAGAAGTTATAATTGATAAACTAGGACCATCGAGGTAAATAAAAAAACAGTCAATTACTAATAACATTAACAAAATCATGATCAGCAAGACGACCAGTCACCACAAGCATTTTGAAAAAAAACAACCCTACTAGAAATCCAACAATACCTAGATGCTAGACCTAGAAGCTTAAGACTAAGCAAGCACTTCCATAACAACATGTAGATACATTTAAATACTAACTAGCTTACTAGGCAATTCGGAATAGAATCCAGACCGTATCATTGCGGCGTTCTAACATCTGCGCCGCCGCTCTATTTGCATATCGTAACAGATCCTACATACAATGACGTCCTGCGGCGTCGGTTGAGACTTGCTTTAGCACAGATTTACTCGACGAAACTGTGTGGATTAAGCTGTAATATTCTACAACACGGTCGCTGAAACTCAAGTATGTTTGTGCATTGTGTTAGGTCTGTAATCTTAACTTATACAGGGTCATTGAAAATTAGCTAGCAAAATCAAAACACGACAAAATAAAAATAAAAATATATCTTCAAAAACATAACATATAAAAAAACCGGCCAAGTGCGAGTCGGACTCGCGCGCGAAGGGTTCCGTGCTATCGGGTTCGTATCTATAAAAACGGTAAAAAAATCATGTCTGTTGTATGGGAGCCCCCCTTAAATATTTATTTTATTCTGTTTTAGTATTTTTTGTTAGAGCGGCAATAGAAATACATCATCTGTGAAAATTTCAACTGTCTAACTATCACGGTTCATGAGATACAGCCTGGTGACGGACGGACGGACGGACAACGAAGTCTTAGTAATAGGGTTCCGTTTCTACCCTTTGGGTACGGAACCCTAAAAAAACAAGTCCCACAACGCAGTTCTGCTACCGCAAAAAGTTGTGAGACAATGTAAAACCAAGTCGGTTAATTTATGAGGTACCTACGAGTATCTATGAGAGCATATATCCAACAACTGTCATACATTTTTAGGTACCTAATTATTTAACTAAAAACATTAGTGCCCATATCAATATTAGACAATATAATCTACATACATTGTGTCTGGTCACCGGTGTCCGATCCGATAAGGCGAAGCAATATGATCAATTTTATCGACAAATCCACCATAATAAGGGATTTTGCCCCTACTGTTTTGAAATGGCGGCCATTTTTTACTTTGCTCGGTTTGGTTCATTTATTTTGCAATATCTGCCGATGGTGGATGGTGGTTTCGTTCGACAGCTACAAAAGTAGGCACTAAAAGGTTTATCAAAAACTCCCATTAAAACCTTAAAAAAATACTTGAAACGTAAAAAGTGTGAAAATTGATGTTGTTTTTTTTACTTTTTAAAATGTTTAAAAAAATCTACTACTTTTTAGATGCACTAAAATATTACCTAAAAACTGATGCTGATGCTGATGACTGCTTTTTCATACATTTTGACCGTGTAGGTTGCACTCTTGTATGAAACACCTTTTTTTGTTTTAAATGTTCGAAAAGTTTTCAATTAATTTGCGCATCGATATCCCTGTGGCGGCATCTATATTGCCACATGCGAACTACACATCACACTGACGTCACGCAAAAATCCTGCATCGCTCAAACTGGGTGTACCGCGCGTTAAGCATATATATAACTTTCCAACATCAATCGACGTCAATCGTCAAATACCGGGGACCAGACAGAAAACCCGTCTGGTCGGAGGATCCTCCCTTTTCTATAGAGGATGAGTGAACTTTACACCCTTATCCTCATTCCTCTATATCCCTTATACTCTGCATTTACGTTACCAGTACCTACACATTTGCATTATTTGATTACAAAAAGGTCCTTAGCAGCATGTATCTTTTTAAAAGATAAATAAAAGAAAACCACCGCCAGATTTTGTAAACATTTTTATTTGTTAATATAAACAGACTCTTTGAAAGTTTTTGCACAAATATTTACCAAAAACACTGTATATTGCAGACATTTGAATCTCAAATTAATGGAGTACTTCGAACTCAGGTTAAATTGTTCCAAGCGGTTATTTCGGCAGTCGCCGTGTTAAACTTTAAGTGAACTATTTTAATATGCAAATACGAAATTGCTAATTCCAGCTTAAATGGAAATGGCTGGACAGATTCGTTAGAAACTATAAAAGGGCTTTAAATTGAAATCGTATTTGTTTATTTTTATAGTGACAATTCGTTTTAAACCTTAATTTCTTGGTCCGATTTATTATATCAACTCGATCTGTTTTGTAAGCAAATCTTAGGTATTTTCACTTTTTTTGTTTTGGTAATTACCCAATAGCTTCTCCCGCTCTGGGTGGAGCGGGAGGGCGTGTCAGACTCTTACAGACTAAAACCCACCCGTGTTCCTCCTGTTGCCTTTTCATTTCCAGGGGCCACGGTATCCCTTTCGGACTTTCCCGCAACCATTTTCACGTTTCAAGTAAGTATTGTTGACTTCATCATTGGTAAGCGCAAGCGCAGGCGCAGCTTGCGCGTCATAAAACGACAAGGTCTATTTGTTGTCTTTGTGACAGTTAAATAATTTCAATCTTAGTGAATTTTCAGTTTTCTGGGAATTTTATTACACGACTGCCCAAAAAAGACGTGTGGAATGTTTTCAGGGTTCATGTATTGTATGTGAGTTTCTTTGTTCCACCATAACTTTTAAATGCCTGAACAGATTTGGATGTATGGGGTATCGCTAGAATCGTTACTTTTTTTTAAAACAATATTGCGGCATTATGGCTCCATTTTTAACCGACTTCAAAAAAGGAGGAGGTTTCTCAATTCGACCGTTTATACTTTTTTTTTTTATGTCTGTTAGCGGATAACTTCGTCGTTTATGAACCGATTTTGATGATTCTTTTTTTGTTTGGTAGGGCATACTTCAGAAGTGGTTCCATATAAATTTGGTCAAGATTTGATGAGAGGTTTTTGAGTTAGCTTCAATAATACATATTTTTCCCACCTAGTATATGTGGATGATATTCTAATAGTTCCTGTCACTGTAATTTACTTGGTATTCAAATTTATGTGGGGGTTTTGTGTAGGTCAACTAAAAAGTAAAAAATAAAAACTTTTTCACAAAAATAAAACCGGCTTCCAAAAAATTAAAAAACCCAAGACACCGACTTCCAAAATCAAAGTAATTTTTCACTTTGTAGTGTTTTTTTTGGAAGTCGGTTTTATTTTTTGTGAAAAAGTTTTTTCAAATGTGAAATTGTTTCAATGATTACAAAATGGGTATAAAATTTAAGGCCTAGATGAAGAGATTCGAAAACTTTTTAATTTATTGGCATACATTTTACTTAGGTAGGGTTACATTGTACATGCAAAACAAAACATTTCATCTTCACTTGTCACTATTTTTTTTTTTTTTTAAACCAGGTGTATTAGTTAATCTGTATAAACAAAGCGAAAGGTCACTCATTTACTCTCTCTTTTTTCATATCTCTAGTCAAATCTAGGGAATCTGTTTAGTCATAAACAGATTTAATAAAATTGTCATTGCTGTCGGGGGACCTCTTAGATTAACTTTACTGTTCTGTAGAACACTTTTTAACGTAAAATTTTACAAGAAAATAGATCTGATTATGGGCACCCCTACCAAAAGGAACTTTCGTATGGAGAAGAATGGGCAAGAAACTCCATAGTACTACCTCAGACCAAATAAAAAACCAGGACAGAGCGCTGTGAACAATACAGTGAAGCATGGTAAAACTACACCGCCACTCTGTGCATACACGATCACACGCACACATTTACAACATTTAACAATGACACTACAATAAAACTACACCACACAAAGTGCACACATGTTTACGAAACCGGCTTCACTTCACTGTTGACAGCGCAAGAACTACACATACTCTTTAATTTTATTTTTACAATATTTTGTATACATTAATTATAATGATATGTGAAGACGATTTAGCGAGAATAAAATGACAGATATCAGGGTCAATGTAGCCTAAGCTTTATTTTTAACTCTACATATGAAATGAACCTTCTGTCATTCACACCATATTGGCTGCTTCAAATACATACATAAAACCAACTCAATTGTTAGTTTTAACAAAACACAATGACCTCACTTTAACTTACTTTTCAAATGTAGTGACATTTGAAAAGTAAGTTAAAGTGAGTTCTATTCATACTATTTCAATTTCATAATTTATGGGTAACATAACATCACGCCTTGTTTCTGCTACTGCGAAACCACTCCTCTCTTAACTCTCAGTACTGCTACTGAGAAATTCCAGATGAAAAAGCCCAATAACACAATGCCCTGCCTGACCTGGGAATTGAACCATGGATTTGCGTTTGCGACCAATAAACCAACGCGGTACTCACGAACGAAATAGGGTTTTAAAATGAGACTAGTTTTATCGGATTATTTCTTTGGTAGACTTTCAGTCTGTGATCGGGATTCCCATTGACATGGAATATTCCGCGGATGGGTCTTCATCCCTAACGATTCTTCTGCCCGCGGCAACGATTACGTCACAAAGTCAAAGTCAAATAATTTATTTCATTTAGGCACAAAAAAGGCACTTTTGAACGTCAACATTTACAGAAAAAATATATAATAATTGATTCTAGTCGCCCATTCCAAAAGGTCGTTTTCGTATGGAGAAGAATGGGCAAGAAACTCCACCGTTACTCTTTTAAAATATTTTCACAATATTCTGTATACATTAATTATATAATTATATGTGAAGACGATGCACCTAGAATAAGATTACTATACCACGATAGGTAAAAGAATGAAAAATGAAGGAATGACATAAATTAATTATGTGATAGATGCATGGTGCTCACATATTTACAAACATTGTAAAATTATACGATATTCTTAACATTTTAACAAGTACTACTAATAATAAGTCAGTGTTCAAGTAATCACAGAATATAAAATTAATGTTTAAAAAAATAATATTATACAATTAAATTGGCAACCAGTTTGATTTTGTCTAGATTCTAAATTGTCCTATGGAGCAGGACCAGCATGTTTCCAAGCATTTTTATCTTGGATATAATCCTCTAATTTGTAATATGCTTGTTTACAAAGTGTACTTTTTAAATGAGTTTTAAATTTTCTTTCATTTCATTCTAATATATCACAAGGTATTCTGTTGTAACATTTAACACAGTACCCCATAAAAGATGTATTTACTTTAGATAGTCTGAAAAATGGTTGATCTATTTTATCTTTATTTCTAGTATTAAAATTATGTCTATCACTTATTTTATTAAAAAGATATAGATTTTTTCTCACATACATAATATTTTCATAAATGAATTGGCAAGATACCGTCATAATATTAATCTTTTTAAATAGTTCCCTGAGAGATTCGCGACGACTTAGATTATAAATGGCTCTGACAGCTCTCTTTTGTAAAATAAAAATGCATTCAATGTCAGCAGCCCGACCCCATAGTAAAATGCCATACGACATAATACTGTGGAAGTAACTAAAATAGACCAAACGCGCGGTTTCTACATCTGTTAACTGTCTTATCTTTCTAACAGCATAAGCGGCCGAGCTTAGCCGCCCCGCGAGAGATGTTATATGGGGTCCCCATTGTAATTTCTCGTCTAGCGTGATTCCTAGGAAAACTGTTTGATTAATAAATTCCAGTTTTTCTCCATTCAATATGATGTCACATTCGCTGCTTCTAACATTTGGTAATTTAAATCTAATGCATTTTGTTTTTTTATTATTTAGTACCAAATTATTTACCGTAAACCAATCTTGGACCTGAACAATACAGCTATTCACGTCGTCAAGATTTTGTGACCGTCGGTTTATTTTAAATATCAATGATGTGTCATCTGCGAATAACACCATCTTTGGTTGATTTTGAAATAATTGGGGTAAATCATTTATATAAGCTAAAAAGAGGAATGGACCCAATATGGAACCTTGAGGAACGCCCATTACCATTTCAGACCCTAATGAGTTTGTTCCGTTGACTTGAACTTTAGCCTTTCTATCTTTCAGGTATGATCTTAGTAAATCAAGAGCTGTATTCCTAATCCCATAGTGCTCCAGTTTCAGCAGAAGTGTCTCATGGTCTACGCAATCGAAAGCCTTCGAGAGGTCGCAAAAAATTCCAATGGCATCTTGTGCTTCTTCCCAGGCGTTAAAAATGTTCTTTATTAGGGCGACACCGGCGTCAGTGGTACAACGCCCTTTGGTGAAACCGTACTGTTGATCATGAAATATGGAATTTTTATTGAAGTGCCGTAACATTTGATTGAGAATAAACTTTTCAAACACCTTACTGAGAACTGGCAGAATTGACACAGGCCTATAATTGTTGGGTTCCTTACTATCACCGGATTTGAACAAAGGAACTACTTTACTATGTTTCATGAGACACATCACATGAAGTCCTTTAATTAAAAGTTTAATCCCTAAAGGCGGAGACTGACTTGCAACGTTTGTTTGTAACGTGTTACAGTAGTCAATGCAACGAGCCGAACCGATCGATGCGAGCGCCGGAGTCTCCACTTGACTGTCGGCTGTTTCTAGATTTTTACTGAAACGGAAATACCTACGAGAAAAGAAGGTTTTATTGTGCTCGAAGCGAGCGTTTGCCGCGTCTTGTGTATCGCCGTTTTCTAACCAAGCTCACCTCGAATGATACATTACAAATAAACGTTGCAATTAAGGAACTGTACGGTCCATCCGGTGAAATATGATAACTATTATTGGAACTCTAGGCTTTTTGCAGGGAGAAAGAAGTAATTATTTCACCAAACTGTGCAGAAATATTAAATATATCTCATCATGAAGTAATCGTGTGACCAAAATAAATTCACAGCATGACATATTCCTAGCTAGCATAACACTAGCTTCGGTCCGCGTCTCTGTCTGCGTGTACCCCGCCCGCTCTATTACATCGTTTTTGCTTAACGTTCTTTCAAAGTTTTTTCTTTTTTGCTCGGCTAATAACGATCTATTAATCACGTCACGATCGTAGCGTGATCTTAAATAGCCTGCAGACAAATAGACAAAAATTCTAAAACCTATATTTTCGGCATTAGAATCGATTCCAGACCTCGTAGAAATTACTTTTTTTTTAATATTCAATGTACAGTTTTGACATCGATACGATTTTATTACATATATAGTTAATGTTTTTTAGGAAATACATCATGGAAATACGTATGATAAAGACGAAAACTACAAATACAAATATTCTGACCTCAGGTATAAATCGGTCGGGTCGGGTATTGTCACAACCCAGTGCTGGGCACGCCACTATTGCGGCGATAAGTCCCCTCTTTGAGGAGTGGCTGGAGAGGCGCCACGGCGTCCTCACCTTCCGCCTGACGCAGGTCCTCACCGGACACGGCTGTTTCGGGAGGTACCTGTTTCGGATAAGGCGGGAGGAAACGCCCGGGTGTCATCACTGCGTGGATCGCCCGGAGGACACGGTGGAGCATACGGTGGAGGTATGCCCGGCTTGGGCAGAGCACCGCCGTGTCCTCGTGGAGGCGATCGGTGGCGGGGATCTCTCGCGTCCGGCCCTGGTCCAGGCCATGGTACGGAGCGAGAGCGCATGGGAGGCCATCACCTCCTTCTGCGAAGCAGTAATGCTCGCGAAGGAGGAGGCGGAGCGCGTGAGGGAGAGGCAAATTTCGCGCCCTCACGCCCCTAGCCGCCGCAGGAGGAGACGCCCCGGGCGTCGGGAATCGATCGCGGATTCCCGGCCACCGTAGGCGCGTGCTTGCGGACGGTGAGCAATGGGTAGCTCGCCGTCCGGCAAGGACCAAGCCCGGGTCGACGGCGCGTTGTGTTCCACGCGCGCCTCAAAGAGTGTCAGCGAGTGAAGGGGTCCGATGAGACCATTGCCTGCCGGGGTTGCGGGAAAGTCCGAAAGGGATACCGTGGCCCCCTGGCATTGCACAGGCAAGAGAAGGAACACGGGTGGGTTTTAGTCAGTAAGAGTCTGACACGCCCTCCCGCTCCACCCAGAGCGGGAGACGTCATTTGATGATTTCCAATATTGGGGCAGACGTTTCAGCCACCATTATGTAACTGAAATTAAAGTAAAGTTAAGAATATTTTTGTTCTTAATCATTATTTGGCAAATCCAGTGAGTTTAATTAAAGTAATAAGTTTTGCATAAAAGTAATAATGATTTAAGTTTTGATTAAAAAATCGAGTTGTAAATATAATTTAATATGACTGTTCGAGTTATTTACGGCCCTGGGGTGAGAAATCTTAATTTGTTTTCAGTTTTAACTAATAACATAACATCATAACAACACGCCTGTGTTCCCCGAAGGGATGGGCAGAGGTGTACCTATAATAACACCCACATTTCGTCAGTTATGTTTAAGTCCCATGTTATAGGGTAATATGTCCGTACGAGTAATCGAGCAATCGAATTCTCTTTAATTTTGTGGTGTGATTTACCGGTGTAGTTTGATGTTGTCTCATTGTGAGATCAAGAAGGTACAACTGTCTCACGGTAAATACTTTACAAATTTCGTACAGATCTTTCGTAGGAAACCGGTATGGTTTGAATGTCATATCTTTAGCAGGGATCTTTGGGTTCTTTCAACGTGAATCATAATGGTTTTAAAAGTGCCTCCCCGTAACATACCATCACGTCTATTGTTCGCGAAGGGTTGGGCAGAGGTGAAAGATTGTTTTTTTTTTTTTAATTTCACGAGTTATGTTTTAAGAGGAAGCTTCCTAAATTGTATGTCTATTTGCATTAATATTCTGAAAAAGTTACGTAAACAATCGAAATGGGACTTTAGTATATGATTTATTGGGTCTTTTTCTTTCCATGTACAAGACAGTTACGTAATTGGAACATTTTCCGCCGATTCATTTTTTTATTCGAAAATCATGTGTTCTTAAAAATTATTTGAAACAAAAGCAAGATTACTCGGCTTTTATGTCTAAAATAATTATTTACAACAAGAAAATATAAATGATAAATGATTTATTTCTGCAAGTAGGTTTGTACAAACACTTTTACACGTCAATCATATTTTAAAAACTAGATGAGGTCGGCGTTTCCTATCTGACTACTCTGAGAAGAAAGGCCGAAACAAACTCAGAGGTCACAGTCTCTTTTAAAGTCCAGACATAATCTTGGTCAGATCATGTGAAGACGATGTAGATTGATGTCTGAAATGGTCTTTTGAGGAAATAACCATTCAGATTGAGAAGACCTGTCCAGTCAGTGCACGCATTTGTCAGTTATCGTGCAGCTCAACTCAGAGTTTAAGGAGCTCAACGATTCGACGAACAATACCAAAGAAAGGACGTTTGGGTAGGCCACATAAATTACTCAAACTGCCAGACCATGATAAAAACTAATTGAAAACGAAAAAAAAAAAATTAAAACAAAACAAAAGGGAATATCTGCATAGTCTTCACATTCACAATAATTAAAATAATATAATACTTTAAAGTAAATATTCATGTCAATGAATATATAACATTCATTAATGTCAATGTGTATATAATAACCCGGAAATAATCTTGGTCAGAGCATTTCAATTTGAGGACCATGTAGATTTGTGTCTGAAATGGTCTTTTGAGGAAAGAACCATACAGATTTGAGTGGACCTGGCCAGTCAGTGCACGCATTTGTCAGTAATCGTGTAGCTCAACTCAGAACTTAAAAAGAGCTCAACGAATCGACGAACAATACCAAAGAAAGGATATTTGGGTAGGCCGCATAAAGTACTCAAACTGCCAGATTAACATAACAAAAAGTAAAATATAGCTAAATATATGACCCACATAGTCCTCAAATCATAATAATAATATTATACTTCACAAAGTAAATATTCATGTCATTTTGTATACAGGGTGTTTGGCAGAACGTTGAACATACGAAAATGGTGGATAGATTGGGTCATCTGCTACTTACTCAGCCCTAATTTAATCGGCCCTGGACCCCAGGATATAAAAAAAAAAATTTTTTTGCTTTCTTCTAGTTTCACCACTTTCTTAACTTTAGAGTGTATTTTTTATCACAAATGGATAAAACAGGCATTTTTTTTTTATCGTTAATGTTGGTAGATTCTTATAAAACTATTGCTTTATTCAGATGTTAGCTAGAAAAAAAGTTATAAGTCCTCAAACTTACAGAAATATGTAAAAAAATACTTGAAACTAAATTTCAACTTGCATTTAAAAAAAAAAAAATGGGTTGAGTAAGTAGCAGATGACCCCACCTATCCACCATTTTCGTATGTTCAACGTTCTGCCAAACACCCTGTATAATTTAAAGTTAGCAGAAAAACAAACAAAATTCAAAATGAAAAAAAAAATATATATAATAAATTGGAGCAGCTCAATCCCAAGCCTTTTTGTCCTCAATGAAATCTTTAACGGTATAAAACGCTTTCTGGCACAACTTACGTTTAATGAATGATTTGAATTTATTAAGGCTTAGGTCTTGTACGCGGCTTGGAAGTTTATTATAAAAGCGTATACATTGACATCTGAACGAGCCACCTATTTTCTTGAGCCTTGTTGTAGGTACAACAAATTTGTGTTTGTTCCTAGTATTTATGTTATGGATATCACTGTATTTTTTAAACAAGTTTAAATTTTTATGGACATATAAGAGATTTTCAAAAATATACTGAGAAGGCACAGTCATTACATTAATCTCCTTAAATTTTTCTCTGAGAGAGTGTCTCGGACTTAATTTATAAATTGATCGAACAGCTCTTTTCTGCAAAACAAAGATAGTCTGAATGTCGGCGGCATTTCCCCACAATAGAATACCATACGACATTACACTATGAAAATAGCTAAAGTACACTAAACGGGCTGTCTCTATGTCTGTTAAATTACGAATTTTTCTAACTGCATACGCTGCGGAGCTTAGCTTTTTTGACAATTTATCTATATGTGGGCCCCACTGAAGCTTAGCATCCAAAGTTAAGCCCAAGAATACTGTGCTATCTTCAGGATTCAATTCTTCGCCCTTTATCAACACATTAGTTTTCACCTGCCTAACGTGAGGCAGTGTAAATTTAATGCATTTGGTTTTTTTTTCATTGAGAAGTAAATTGTTAACATTGAACCAGTGAACTACTTTCGCGATCGCGCTATTTATATCGTCTGTAACCAGCTGCTGACGTTTAAGTTTAAACAAAAGTGAAGTGTCATCCGCAAACAACACTATATCATGGTTATCCTTTACGAGGTAAGGCAAGTCATTAATATAAATAAGAAACAAGAAAGGACCAAGAATTGAGCCCTGTGGGACTCCCATTGTTACTATAGATCCGGGAGATCTTTTTCCATTAACGTCAACGCTCTGAATCCTATTACTCAAGTATGAAGTTAGAAGATCCAGAGCACTGTTTCGGATCCCATAGTGGCGGAGCTTCCTGATTAGCGTTTCATGAACAACGCAATCAAATGCCTTGGACAAATCACATAAGATGCCCAAGGCATCGCATTTATCTTCCCATGCATTATAAATATGTCCCAAAAGTTCAACACCGGCATCAGTAGTTGAACGACCCCTTGTAAAACCGAACTGCTTGTTATGTAATAATTTATGTCTATTAAAAAACCTTTGCAATTGCTCTAAAACTAATTTCTCAAAAATTTTACTAAAGGTAGGTAGTACTGAAATAGGTCTATAATTTGTGGGGTCTGATGTACTACCTGATTTAAACAAATGTATTATTTTACTATTTTTCATAAGATCAGGAAACTTCCCACAGTCGATACAATTATTAAAGATAAGAGCTAAAGTAGGTGCTACAATGTCAATAATAGACTTGGCTACTTCTACAGAATTACCCCACAGATCTGCAGTCTTTTTTACATTTATAGTGTGAAAGGTTTTAATTATGTCTCTACAGGTAATATGTTCAAAAAGAAATTCTGAATCGCAAACATTAACATTTTCCTTTAGCAAAGACTCAGCAACAGAAGGTGATGAGTTGAGGGATTTAGTAGTTGAAACGGGAATATCTGAAAAGAAATTTTCAAAAGCCGTGGCGACTTGTGAGTCTGATTTCACTATGTTGTCATTAATAGAGAGGCTGTAGTCAGTATTTCGGTTATCAGACCTTCCCGTTTCACTATTAATAATATTCCAAGTCGTCTTAATTACATTACTACTGTTTTTAAACTTCGAACTCAAATAACGCGACTTGGCCATATAACAAACTTTTTTAAATAATTTTGAATAATTCCTAACATATAAATTAAATTTTGCCGTGTTTACACAAGTTCTTTCATTGTACAGCTCATACAGCCGTGTTCTACTTTTATGAATACCAGTGGTAGCCCAATCACTGAAAGATGCGTTACTATTAACCGAGATAGTCTTGGGAATAAACGTGGAATTAAATTGCTTACAGTATATATTAAAAAAATTATCATATAGATGATTAGGATCAGCATGAATAGACAAAACTGGTAATTTATTTATGAGTTTAACTTTAAAAGTTTCCAAGCGACTTGAAGTTTTGGGGTTAACAGTGATATCCTTTTTAGCCACTTTGTTGTATTGGATTGGGATAGAAATCCTCTGCCCGCAATGATCAGAATCTCGTAAATTTATGATTTCTTTGTGGCTTGGTATAACATTTGTATAAATATTATCTAGGCATGTGGCACTAGTAGGAGTTATTCTTGTGGGCTCCAAAAATAGATTTACAAGATTGTAGGACTGAAACAGACTTATTATTTTACTACAAGAACCTGAGTTTTCTAATAAATTAACATTAAAATCACCACAAGTGATAATGGACTTATTCGAGTTACAAATCTTGTGTAACACTTCATCCATTACCTTTTCAAAGCAGTCATACAATCCTGAAGGAGGTCTGTACACACTTAATACAATAAACTGCTCCAATTCTATACAAGCTATTTCAACTGTCCGCTCAACAGATAGGCTCACAATATCTTTACGGTCTTTAAATTTAAGCTGGTTACTTACTAAAATATATATATATATATATATATCTATAGCTTATTATCCAGATCCAGAGGAATGAGTTATTGGGCCTGAAGTTATAGCAAATGACCTCTCCTTTCGGCTAGTTCAATTTGGCAAACGATGCACCAAACACCCTGTATAGACTGATTTCCATAAAACGTGGATAGTACAGACTACAAATGAGCCTCTAACAAGAGAGCCCTAATGAGACTGAAAATGACTCACAAGAAATTAGACCAGTGTTAGTTTTGATATCTTTGCATTTCATTTTATTTGCCCGTTTTTAGTAGCACTAAGAGAACTTAAATGCCTAAATAAATAATAAGAAAAAAAAGAACGACTTCCAAAAAAACACAACAAAGTGAAAAATTACTCTTATTTCGGAAATCGGTAACAAAAACCGGAAATTCAAAACCAAAGATTATATTATTTTCAATTGACTTCAAAAAGGAGGAGGTTCTCAATTCGTTTTATTTTAGACTTAGTGGGAAAATTACATACTATTGAAGCTAGCCTAAAAACTACTTAAAAAGCAAATTAAATTAAATTTATATGGGACCACCTCTGAACTACTACTTACCAAATAAAAAATAATCGTCAAAATCAATTCATAATTGGTGGAGTAATCGAAAAAGAAACATACAAAAAAAAAACGAATTGAGAACGTCTCCTTTTTGAAGTCGGTTAAAAAACAAATATTATCTCTTTCGTCTTCTTTTATATTTTTCTTTTATTTCGGCTTTCATTTAGGTGACGTCTAGTATTAGTGAAACGAGCAATACTTAGTGCATCATACAAAGCAATGAATGGGCTATGCATATAGTTCGCGTCAAACAACTTGGCCGCTCTGAAGTAGGCTACAAATGACTGCGCATATAAATTTTTGTCTAAGGCATCTCGTAGCTCACCTCTGAGGTGATGACTACTTAACCGGACATTCCTGCGGCTGCCTTAAGCTACTAACTCAAAGCCTCCAGCCAGGGGCAAAACTCGCTAAGGGCACCCCCTGTGGGGTACGGACCTCGGCTTAGGGCGTCGCTGGGGGGAGGACAGCAAGTTGGGACAGGCTGGATCAAAGATGATTCATTATTATTAATCGGGGAATTTAAGTCTACATTTCTCAGCAAAACGCGGGCTGGCGCTTCTGCGAGCAAGGGTCGGTGGGGAGTATTATTTACTCGGGTGGGTCGCGATCGCGGAGGACCTCGGCGGCGAGGTCGGAATGCGGGTCGGTGTCTGTCTTTTTTGTGCACTGTACTTGTGGCCCTATTGCTCTCCTGGAGGAGGGTTATGGGGTCGTCTGGGTCGGTAAGGATTTGCCCTGGGCGGCGGGTCTGACTGATTCTACTAGTGACATAGTTGGCGGCCTCGACAACCAGAGGGTTGCGGTGTTTGGCGGCGGACTCAAAGAAACGCTTGGAATTGCGTTTGAGAAATTGGTGGATTGTGGGGATCTTTAGGTCGAGATGGAGGATCTCGTTCCTAACGTACCAGGGGGAAATGACTGCGCAGTAGTCAATCTTACTTATAAAACAGCAGCGCGCATTCCAGCGCGCATGCGCAACCTAACTTTAGAGCGGCAAAGTTATTTGACACGAACTGTACTTGAAGTTTATCAAAATGTCACCCATATTTTGTGCACATTCATTTTGAGAGGGAATTTTAATTTTTATCACAATCATCTGATTTATACTACGAGTAATATTATAAACATCACAATATAATAATTATATCTAAACCTTCCAGGTCCGTGCGTAACTGCCGCGCACTCGAGACTGATGCGTACTGGTGAGATTTCGAAGTGCGTCGTTTCGGTTGTTTTCTATGAACACGTAATACTGTTACTTATTTATACTGTGTAAACAGGCGATATTATTTGTTTGAAGAGGTCGAGATCTCTGGAAGTACCTACTGATCCGATTATAAAAAAATATTTTTCACTGATAGCAACACTATTTCCGAGTGCTTTAGGAGAAATGTATTATGGTATAGGTTTTTGACTTCTACCCGGACAAAATCGCGAGCAGAACCTAGTATCTAACGAATATATCTTGAAATCGAAATCCAGATAATAATATTTAACCGATAATGTCCTTCTTAGGGCCGATTTTTCGATCGTCAGATAAAGAATCCAATAGCGTTTATTCCATACATAGCATGATTCTGGATTTTTCGATAGTCAGATGGTCAGTATCTCACGATTAAAGACTGTAATTAAGGAATAAAGTTAACTGTCCTTTCAAGCCTCAGTTAGTACCTTATTCTAGTGAATAAATAATGTTTTGACGTTTGTTTTGTTTGTGGTTTTAATGTGCTTTGCCTCTGTGTGTTTTCGTGCTATTGTATTTTTGAAAACATACATGTTTTTTATTCAATTGGCAATAGTTATTAAAATTATGTCTCCAAATATCACTTTTCCTACGTTTTCGGTACGACATTATTTAACCATTTGAAACCACTAGGCTCAATTTTATGTCGAAAACACAGTTAACACACAGAACATTTATTTTTAACTGATCCTTTTTTGCTAAATAGGTGATTTCTATCAACAAACAAAAACTAAAAAAGGTCGCCACAAAAGATATGAAATCTCGTCAAAATGTCAAACTTACGTTTTGTTTCTATTCTTGTCTAACACGTTGAATACTGTATCTGTGCATCTCGCTTGCACATGATAGTGTGAAGTTGGTTAATAAAGACCACAGATAACTATACTTCAGTTGTTATACGATTGAAAAACTGAAAACTATTTATTCACCTGATAAACAGCCAGATAATTTTATACGCTTAGAAGGCCATGGATTTATCTGAGGATTGAAAAATCGGCCCTTAATAATTCAAATCAGACAAAGCGATTCCCCACGCTTTTTCAGGCGTGAAACCAGCAGAAAAATATCCAAATAATATGCCAACAGCTGCCTTCCGATATGAGAAACCCGAAGGACTGAAACTCGAGTCCAGTAGAAAGTATTCAGGCAATTTTTGCATGGTAATGCAAGGGACATTTCACATGCATTTATTCAGTTTCATGACTACGTCAAATAAAATGTCGGCAAGTTCGTCTGAACTAAATTTAAATAGCTGTAAAATATTTGCTGAAGATTTTTTTAGGGTTCCGTACCGTAGCGCGTGTAGGAGGTATCAAGTTGAAAATAATATCAAATACGTAGGTCAGCAGGAGTGGCCGAGTGGTAACAGCCTGGACTTACGAGTTGTAGGTCGTGGGTTTGAACCCAAGCAGGCGCTTGACTTTGTGTAAATAATTTCATCACCACTGCTCTCAAAACGGTGAAGGAAAACATCATGAGGAAACCAGCATGTCCTAGAACCAAAAATTCTAAGAAATGTGACAACCCGCACCAGGCCCGCATGGTAGATTACAGTCCACTCCCTATCACAGAAACGAGGCCTGTGTCCCAGCGGTGGGAAAATGGCTGATTATGATTATGACGAATGTCTACGGTCCCTTGGAGCTTTAAAAAAAGCAAGCTTCTAAGTCAATGCAATAAAAGATACAGCCATTTATGAGACATATTTTGATACTCGCAAATAAATTAAAACCAGAGTACTCCCCGTTGACCTAGAATCATTGCAGTTGGAGAATTGACCGTGATGTACTTATACCGATGTAGAGCATGTTTTCAACAAAAATGTTAATTTTGTTTTTGGGATAAATTCATACCAAATACGGTACCCGTTTTTGTACGTGGTCCGACACGCACTTGGTCAGTTTATTTTGTGTTATTTTTATTTGGTATGCAGAGTTTCCGTATGGTGCCATGAATTTGGTTGGACTTCCTGAGTGTAGGAGGCATTTTTGTTGGTCACAAGAATTGCTTCAAATAAATACTATTCTTGGTTATATTTTAAGGTTCCCCAACATTTCATTTCATTAGTAAAAACGGAACTTATTATGAGACAATCTTAAAAATGCAACTTCAAACGTTAGTTTAACTGACGGTATTGCGTGACTTTTCACATTTAATAGCTATTGGTTTGCTTAACGAAATCTACAAACGGCTGGTTGAAACTTCCCGTGACCCAAGGGCTGGTTTTTACCTTGGCCAGAGGCTAAGCATTGCCATACAACGTGGCAATGCGGCCAGTCTCTTGGGTACACTACCAGTCGACAGCGATGCGGATGAATTTTTCGACGCCATATTTTAGTTTATTATAGTTTTAGTTAATAATTAGCTACTGTCATGCATTACAATATTTTAGTTTACCCAAAAATGCTACTATAAGTTCTTGTTTTCATAGCATTTGGGATGCAACATCTACGGCATATGAATGGGTGTCATCACATAGGATCTTGCCAGCACCTGTATAATTATTTAAAAAATAGCCTTTCAATCCTCAACAATCCGTATTAATCCGTCCACGTTCGCACGAATGTAAAAATATCGCGCCGGGATTTTATCGCGCAGTGGATTTTCAACTCTCGGTATTGAGGCGAGCATCGAGAATCCAACAGAGTGCATCCCAGCGCGTCAAAAATACAAATTGTTCGATTTTCCTCGGCGCTAAGCAGTGCGTTGAAAATCCAGTGCGTGGAAAAAATTGCCGCGGGAAAAAATCGCCCGTGCGAACCTGGGCTAGTGTACTTTAAAGTAGTCTTCTCCTCCCAGAGCTTATAAGTTTTAGCTATGCCTAGATCAACACACAACCTAACCCCACCCAAGTAGGTGAACTAGAGCAAAACAATTTAACGAGGGACCAACACAACGGAATTATTTTCCGTAGTAGGTATTAGAACCGTCGCAAACTAAGCCACCGATTGTGGCTACTGGAAGCCTGAGAAAGCGAGTGACTTAGATATAATATTCAAATTAACACTAAAACATTTAATTATATGTACAAGTACATAAAGAAAAAAAAAGTTTAGAGCTCATTGGGCATCTGAATGATGCTGATTCTTTGACCTAAAAAAACCCTCTGGTCACGTGAAGAGTCGACCAGCCGCTTGGCGATGACCCGAAATATTTGATGAGTACTCGGACTCCACGGCCCCAGTATTTCAATCCCAAACGGCTTAGTCATATAGCTCCCAATATTTGTGTCATTTGTGGTTTTCTGCACCTGCAGCAGCCGCCCCGGCACAGCCCGCAGTTCTAGGGATATGGGATGGTGCGAGGGTGTCGACACAGGTTGCATCCCACACCAAAAGACTACACAATTTCCAATGCATTCCGTCATTCCGTCTGACCTCACTTAAGTTAGGTGTACATGTGAAGCAGATGATTTGCTAGTGCCTCGAACACAGCAACTCAAACGCCAAATGGTTATCTAATCACATTTTTTTTATTTCTTTTTCTTGTTTCTTTAAATTAAATAGCTTTTACCCCCGACTTTCCTGAGTTTTATATTTCTAAACTCAATGTTTTTAGGAAATTCCTTTTGTGGTGCAGATTACTCGGTAACTAATTAATCATAGGCTGTGAGTTATCTGTCGGTAAGGCACGTAGTAGTCTAAGATCCGGTATAAGAAATATATACCCTCATCTGTGATTTTATAATAATAAATAATATATGCTTTATAATGTGTTACATTGAGGCGCAACGCTTCTCTGTCACTCAACGCTCGCGCAGAAAATTTAACATCTTAAATATAGGCAACCATCGATTCAACAAACTTTTTGATTGGGAATAAAATAAGCTTGCATTTGATATGTAATTCGATTCAATCACATAAGAGGATATATTAATAACGGTTACTTGCCTGTTTATACCTTGCAACTTGCAACTCCATAGTTGCGCAGAGGGGATAGTAGTTTTTCAATTCCTTGGGGTATATTCTATCAGCTCATGCTCGACTTTCATAAATAACTAATCGGGGAAGTTGATCACAAAAATTTAATTAAACATTTGATTGTTTAACATCATCGGCCTGTGATTTAGCCAGGCAACCTATTTGCGTTGTATCAATGTATACATTACCTAGCATATATTCTGTATTATCATTAAAAAGGGAATGATATGAAGATTCTAATGACGTTGTTTCGAAAAAATTTGCGACTGGTACGCCAGTTCGAAAACACATTGAATCGAAAACCGCTATATCAAATGACGTTATCGCGAACACGCTGATGTGAAAAACTTTTTAAATGGTACGCTGCGCTGGTATCAAGATCCACTGTTGCGTTAATTTGTCTAGGAATTGAACTCGACGAGTTAGTGATTCAATCAATCTGCCTAGCCTTTTTCCAACTTTGTATGTTGGGGTCGGCTTCCAGTCTAACCAGATGCAGCTGAATACCAATATTTTGCATGGAGCGACTGCCTATCTGCCACAACCCTGGATTATACGATACCCCTTGGTAAGAATATGTTTGATTCAATGTGTTTTCGAACTGGCGTGACGTGCGTCGAAACAACGTCATTAGAATCTTCACATCACTCCCCATTAAATAACAGATGAGGATATATGTATATTTCTCATACAGGATCTCGTACTATAAGTACTACTTTAGTTGCAGAGTTGTCGGTCACAAGTTGCCTAGTCTACGCCATACATAACAATGGGAACACGGCTACTTGACTTCATGAGTTTTTGTTTGATGCTGAATTACTGACCTTTGGGTCTCTAGTGGTGTTATTAACAATATGACTGTTGAGTTTCTACTTTGTTTAGTTGTGAACAATGTGTGAACTGATGCAAGCATTTGAGATTTAGATAAAGCTGAAGAGTTTGTTATTTTGCTTGTTTTTTTGAACATGCTAATCTCTAGAACTATCAAATTTAAAAAAAATCTTTTCAAATTTGGTAGCCCAATTCTTGAGGAAGGCTAAGGAGCCGAGCAAAAAGAACAAAAGTCAGAAAAACCTCTAAGCGAAAAGGAAGTAATAGCGTGGTCAGACGATGCGATGCGACTCGACGGGGAAACAAGAAGTTAGTTAGTACATAAAGTCGAAACAAAAATCTCTTTAAAACTGTGGTGTTGCTTTAATTAATACATTCATTCATTCACTGACAGAAAACACAGAGCTTAAAGCGGTGGTCTAGCAGCATGAAATTTTGCACAAGAGTTTCCTTTTATAACGAAAAGTGAAGTTCTTTTTATAACAAAGGAAGGATTTTTGAAAATTAACCCATAAAGGAGCTAAATAAGGGATGAAAGTTTGTTTGGACATTAGACACTTGCCGGTGTGCATCCCTTTGGGCACACGGCTTGTCTCTTTAAGACTATGGCGTTGATGGGTTTTTCTGAAGTTTCGCTGTGGGTTATTCTTATTCAGTAAGTAGGTACGAGCAGTGGTGGCCCGGCCGCAACTAACGTGGTTTCGAACCCCAAGCAGGCACTTTGTCTAAATTATTTCATCACCACTGCTCTCAAAACGGTGAAGGAAAACATCGTGAGGAAACCGGCATGTCCTAGAACCAAAAATTCGAAGACATGTGACATCTACCAACCCGCACTGGGGCCGCGTAGTAGATTATGGTCCACTCCCTCACGCAGAGAAGAGGCCTGCCCAGCAGTGTAATTATCTACAGACAATATTATAATGGGTGTCAAATATGTTTTGAACATTGTGTTTAAGCTAAGTTTTAACCAATTGGTCAAAGCATTACATCATAGCATCACGCCTGTATTTACCCGAAGGGTTAGGCAGAGGTAAGTGGGTATGTTGGTTCACCCACATTTCGCTAGTTATGTTGTAATAGGGGGCGAGCCTATTGCCATCAATACGGCACAAATCCAGACTCAAGGCTGCTATCTCAGAAATTCCAGATGGAAAACCCTATATCACTTTGCCCGACCCGGGCATCGTACCCGGGACCTCATGCTCAGCACTTGCGACCACTAGACCAACGAGGCATTCTAAGCCAATAGTGATGTTAACTGGGGAAAAAAAAAAAAATGTCCGTCAGACAGATAATAAAAAATAAAAAAAGTTTTTTTTTGCTTTATCATATTAATAAAAAATGGTTTAGATAAAACGCAGTGGGGGCTCGTTACAAGTCAGTATAAAATCTATTGGGGAGTGACGTCATGCCACATTTTAATGTATTGCCAATGTATTGCGTTCTCACATATTTATAGAAGCAACAAGAATAATGTTCCCAGGATTTTGTAATATCCTTGGAGTTTCTTGCCCATTCTTCTCCATAGAGATCTACGTTTTGGAATGGGCAACTAGCTTCAAGTTTCTGACGAACTGACCGACTCTTTGACAGTTCAAAAGTGCCTGTAAATGGTTTAATTGAAATAACTGCTTTGAGTTTGAGTTTGAGTGTATTGCCGTAATATTTTGATTACCTACGTAAAAAATAAAAAATACGTGTCCAAAATTTTAATAATCTACCAGACGGACAAAAAAATTTTTTTCAACAGCCCTATTATTCAAAGCAAGTGAATCAAAATTAAGATTTTAACACAAGTTTTCACTAATCGCCATACATTTTCTAGGAACTCGTTAAAGTGTTCCCAGTAACAATCAGCTAAGGTGGCAGGTTATTCGTTACCAACCATGGAGTATTGTCACGCAAACCAAGCTATTATCAAATTATAAAGAGATTTGCATAAACACTGTGTTACTGCCTTTATGGCTCTTTCACATTCGCTCGTAACTTAGTCTATGTGCAAAGTCAAACAGGCGCTAGATACTGAAATCAGAAAAGACAGAAGACCACTGAAACGGAGCCGATAATATTCGGTATCATCATATTATTGAGATGAGTGAATTGAATATTTTATTTTTATATCGGTCGAGTGGTGCGTAGGGAATGCACTGCCGGGATACCGGGATCCCGCGTGCATTATGCGGGACTAATCCGTACCGAAAATTAAGCGGGAATCCGCGGGACTGGCGGGAGATTATGGAGAAATGAAGTTCATCGTGTTAATCAGCGAGTTTTGATAAAGAAGAAGATTAATTATTTCGAGTCGGATGGATTAAAAGGCATATTTTCACCTTCAATTTATTCATGACGATTTGCCTACTAGCGTAGAGGCAGAACTAGTCTTTTCTGCTGATAGCTACCTAGTCTAAAGTTAGGAGCCTTTTAGCCGACGAAAAAAATATTACCGTAACTTTTTTGCGCAGTTATTTTCAAAATAATATTTAATTTTCTTGTTTTCTTAAGATGTTTATTATGTTACTATGACTTAATGTCAAAAATTATTAATAAAGAGCTTAATATGTAGGTACCAAAAAGCTTGTTTCAGTTAAGTTAAAACCCTTAAAATGAGGTCTTTATTATGACTATTTTGAGAAGTCTACGTCCACCCTGCGGGATCCCGCAAATGGATCCCGTGGGATTAAGAAAGGTCAGTCCCGTAAATACCGGGATTGAATTATCTTGCAGGATTGCATTTCCTAGTCAAAGGTAAGCTTCATTAATAATCTCCGTTGGATGAGTAAGTGGTTTTAGAACAGCCAGTCTAAAAAGGGTGTCAAGACTATTTCTAAATAAATCACTTCATCATAAACATTATAGACGGTACGGTTGGCGCAGTGGTCAAGCAATTGACTGCACTGCGTGTCGCGGGTTCGATTCCAAGTAGTTGTTCCAGCTGTTTGTGTATGTGAGTTTAAATGTTTGTTACCGCACCCAAATTCCGAGTGTGGAGCAAAGTTTAAAAAAAAAAAGAAACTAGCCCTTCGGCTGAATTAACATTGCCGCGGTACGGAATGGGAGTGAATTATTTTGTACAAAGCTTAATGAACTTTATGTCAATAGTGTAACGCACAAACTAGATACGAGCCAAATATCAGGTCACCCGTTTTCTGGAGAGTTCTTGCGCATTCTCGATAATTCCCGCAATTACAAACTCGTATCTAGTTTGTACTTTACACAATTGACATAAAATTCATTTTGCTATGTACAATATAGTCACAAAAAGGTTTCTTTCCGTTCCGTGGCAATATAAATCGAGCATACAAGGTTATTTTGACGCATAGCTAAAACCAGAACGATCTTCATCATTTTGTTTTTTGGATACATTTCAAGTGATATTAATGATGGATCGCTCGATGACGTGTCCTGCTGGAAAATCTTCCGGAAGGTCGGGTTTGTGTCCTGCTGGAAGACTTCCGTGAGTCCTGCTGCCAGTACGCAGTTTGTATGAAATTTTGTGTGGTCCTTCCAGCAGTACGGTGATCTTGATTTTGAACTTGCGCTCGTCAGAAGTTTTAAAACTTTTGGCTAGTGCGTATTATAATAAAACTCATTTCTTTAAATAGGTACTTTCATATTTTTTAATAATATTATTTGATTATTTATCTAATATAATATATACACACATCAACACGGTCTAGGGATATTTCATACTCAATTAAATAACTCGAAAAGTACTGGCCGCATTGGAATCTTTTATACACCGATTTGTTTGTAATTTATCTCAGACTAATTCCAAATTAAATTTTTTGAAAATTCTTTTGTTTCGGTGGCATAAAAATGTCTTGATGTATAGGAGAGGGAATTTTCATTTGTGCGAAATTTAGAAAACAATACGAATTACGTTTAGTTACAGTTTTTATTCATTTTTAAACGAAAGATAAAGTTAAAATTGAGGTATTGTAGCCATGCAACGCCGACATTTGACGAGGGCGGAGATGTTACGAGCTGTGGGAATGCTGGAAGCTGGATCTGTTCAGCGTTATGTTGCTGAGGCCATAGGGACCCATCAAAATGTAATTTCAAGATTGTGGACACGTTATCGTGCCACAGGTGAAGTAGCGGAGAGGCACCGGGGGCCAAGTCGCATCACTACCCCCAGACAAGACCGATTTTTGCAAATTACTGCGCGAGCTCAACCAAATGCAACGGCGACTCAATTGGTCCAAAGGCTGCGAGTGGAACACCAAGTGCTTGTGAGTGACCAAACTGTAAGAAGGCGACTGCATGAAAGCAATCTACGCTCTCGTAGACCACTCCGGGTCCCACCTTTACGGAGAGGCAATCGTGGACGACGATTAGAATGGGTTCGGAACCACGTGGACTGGGGCCGTGAGCAATGGTCCAATGTGCTGTTCACGGATGAATCCAGGTTCGGTTTCCATCCAGATTCACGAAGGACGCGTGTTTGGCGAGTTCCTGGACGATGGAGCCGTCTCCAGAACCCTCAGGAAGTTCACCCATACCAAGGAGGAACAATTATGGTTTGGGCAGGAATTCGTCTTGGAGGACGGACGGATCTCGTTTGGGTGCGGGGCAATATGACGGCAGAACGATACGTCCAACAGGTGCTGGGGCCCGTAATCTTGTCCCACAGAACACAAATGGGGCAAGATTTCCTGCTCATGCACGACAATGCCCGGGCACACACGGCGAGAACGGTAGCAGCTTGGTTACATACACATAATGTTAGGGCCTTAGACTGGCCTGCTCAATCGCCAGATCTAAATCCCATTGAGCATGCGTGGGATATGCTGCAAAGAAGAGCTCTGAAGGAAGTTCCTGAAAATCTGGCTACAGAAGATCAACTTTTTGCGCACCTCAGAAGGACATGGGACAATATTCCGCAGCAAGACATTGACAACCTTGTTCTGAGCATGCCGAATCGTTGCCGATGTGTTATGAACATCATGGGCGCTTTC
The DNA here is from genome assembly GCA_963853775.1 of Xanthia togata. Lineage (NCBI taxonomy): Eukaryota > Metazoa > Arthropoda > Insecta > Lepidoptera > Noctuidae > Xanthia > Xanthia togata. The sequence goes on from OY970811.1 coordinate 9,364,451, forward strand.
TCAGACTACTAAATTCAAGTTTATAAACACAAATTAAATGATTTTTCTATTTGTTTCAGTTTTTACTCACAAATTAAAAGTTAATTCATATACGGTTTCCGTCTATGCTTCATTTTTTTTCCATAAAATCCTGAAATTTTAATCTAAGTACCTTAACCATTATCAAAAAATGGTAGAATATTAAATAACGTATCTTTTAAATATATACATGTCATATAAATAATTAACACATTGATAGTAATTCGCTTTTTTAAAAATATCCCTAGACCGTGCGGCTGCCCAATTTCAAAACCTAGTAACAGGTGATTTGAAAAAAAACGGTTTTTGGAATTTTTCGACTTACTAGAAGGTATCAAAATGATGTGGACCTTAAAACACCCAGTTTCGAACGTAATTTAAAAAAAATAATTTAGCAAGTCTAAGCAATTTGGCATGATTACAAAAATTACCTTAAAGTACGAATTTTAAACTTAGTATGTCAAAATACAAATTTAAAACCCTAGCAACTCAAGCGACTTACTAAGTTATGAATTTGAAATACCAACTTGCTATGTTTTGAATTTGGCTCCGATTGTTAAATAGATGAAATTTCGTTTAGCAAGTCCAGTGTCACCGGCGCACGAGTGTTTCGCTCCGTGTTAAAAAATGATAAAATGAGTTAAAGCAATTTTATCAGTCCAGGCGTATAATGCGTGTATAAAATTAAGGTTTAATTTTTTTTGAGCCGTCTATTGGCTTTCAATTTAACATTTGCACCACTATGTAAAGATGCAAAGATAAACAGCAAAGCGTGTTGTGTGGCATGAAGCAATGATGGGTCGAGATGCTAATAATATAATAGATGCATTGATGGCTTTTCTTATTTCGGAAAGAGATGTGCAAAAACTCTGAGATTTCTCACTAAAGGCCATACCCAATTATGTCTGCTGACGGCGTACACAGAAATATAGAAAAAGAGATGAGGCGTCGAGATGGAGTTTATGATTACGAGGCCTACAAGTCTATTATAGCGAACTGTAGAAAGAACATTGATGTTATCGAAGTGCAAAAATCATACCAATGGGTGAAAAAGAAACGAGTTCCACGGCGTAACACAAATGACGATTCAGCTCTCAGCACATTTTTGCTAAACCCAGTGGTTGAAGCTAAGTTCCTCAAAGGATAACGAAATCAGTTCTATAAAACAGATTTTGATGAGTCTTACCAAGAACCTCTTCTTTCTTGATGCAGAAATTTAATGTCAACACTATTCCACCGCTTTCAAATACTATCCCCCGAGGGGTGAAATCATCGAAGAAAGATGGTATTGTTTCAAAATTGGTAATGCCATTGAACAGAAGGGAGTTTTGGCTGAATCTACCCACGACTGATAACTTCATTGATTTGCAAACTGATGGTCAAATCGTTAATAATAACAACGAGTAGTTCATTATCAATAAGAATGATTTTAGCTTAAGTTTTATTTTTTAGTGTTGGTTGAGTGTGAGTCATGTTTTAATTTAAGAGTCCTTTGAAGTACGTTACCAAATATCTTTTTATAAGTCAACAGGATTTTTATTCAAAATCTGCATTCATAGGTACTTTGGGATAATTTTTTAATCTTATAAACACTAAAATGTACAATGAATTTGTTTAGTCTTCACGTTTACCATAGAAAATCAAATTGATAACCGAGTAAGCAGATTTACTAAGTTTTGATATTGTTTTTACATTCATATTTGGGTAAATTCACAAATAAAAATAAAGTATGAGCGATTCAAGTGTAACTATACTCTAAAATGATTACGAGTATAACAAACTAAAATGTCAACAATATAGCACAACTTTTCGCCAAACATCCAAATCGCTATCTCTTCTGGTTTCTTCGGGCGAACGAATCAAAGTAGCTGACCAGTTTTTTGGCTCTCCTGAACATTTCGGCTGCTTAAAATCAAAACATAGTAACTCGTTCCAACAAAAATGTTCAGGAGAGCCAAAAAACTGGTCGGCTACTTTGATTCATTCGCCCGAAGAAACCTGAAGAGATAGCGATTTGGATGTTTGGCGAAAAGTTGTGCTATATTGTTGACATTTTAGTTTGTTATACTCGTAATCATTTTAGAGTATAGTTACACTTGAATCGTTCATACTTTATTTTTATTTGTGAATTTACCCAAATATGACTGTAAAAACATTATCAAAACTTAGTAAGTCTGCTTACTAGGTTTTCAATTTGATTTTCTATGGTAAACGTGAAGACTAAACCAATTCATTATACATTTTAGTGTTTATAAGATTACAAAATTATCCCAAAGTACCTTTGAATGCAGATTTTGAATAAAAATCCTGTTGACTTGTAAAAGATATTTACTAACGTACTTCAAAGGACTCTTTAATTAAAACATGACTCACACTCTCAACAGTCAACCTAAACTAAAAAAAAAACTTAAGCTTAAATCATTCTTATTGATACTCGTTGTTATTGGTAACGATTTGACCATCAGTTTGCAAATCAATGAAGTTATCACTCGTGGGTAGATTCAGCCAAAACTCCCTTCTGTTCAATGGCATTAGGGGGACCAATTTTGAAACAATACCATCTTTCTTCGATGATTTCACCCCTCGGAGGATAGTATTTGAAAGTGGGGGAATAGTGTTGACATTAAATTTCTGCATCAAGAAGTTCAGTTCTTGGTAAGACTCATCAAAATCTGTTTTATAGAACAGATTTCGTGATCCTTTGAGGCTTAGCTTCAACCACTGGGTTTAGCAAAAATGTGCTGAGAGCTGAATCGTCATTTGTGTTACGCCGTAGAACTCGTTTCTGTTTTACCCATTGATATGATTTCTGCACTTCGATAACGTCAATGTTCTTTCTACAGTTCGCTATAATAGACTTGTAGTCCTCGTAATCATAAACTCTATCTCGACGCCTCCTCTCTTTTTCTATATTTCCGTGTACGCCGTCAGCAGACATATGGGTATGGCCTTTAAAGAGAAATCTCAGAGTGATAGTATCAATATGAATGCACTCAGAATTAACAACCATTACCAGCGCTGTAAATAAAAACCAATTTTTATTTTGTCTAGTGCAATTGTCACACCATAGTGTTAATTTTTTCACATCTCTTTCCGAAATAAGAAAAGCCATACATTGATGTATATTATTAGCATCTCGACCCCATCATTGCTTCATGCCACACAACACACTTGCTGTTTATCTTTGTATCTTTACATAGTGGTGCAAATGTTAAATTGAAAGCTACTAAACGGCTAAAAAAAAATGAATCTTTAATTTTATACACGCATTATACGCCTGGACCGATAAAATTGTTTGTAACTCATTTTATTATTTTTTAACACGGAGCGAAACACTCGTGCGCCGGTGACACTGGACTTACTAAACGAAATTTCATATATTTTACAATCGGCGCCAAATTCAAAACATAGCAAGTTTGTATTTCAAATTCATAACTTAGTAAGTCGCTTGAGTTGCTAGGGTTTTAAATTTGTATTTTGACATACTAAGTTTATAATTTGTACTTTAAGGAAATTTTCGTAATCATGCCAAATTGCTTAGACTTGCTAAAGTATTATTTTTAAATTACGTATGAAACTGGGTGTTTTAACGTCCACATCATTTTGATACTGTCTAGTAAGTCGAAAAATGCCAAAAAACATTTTTTTTTCAAATCACCTGTTACTAGGTTTTGAATTTGGGCAGCCGATTTTTGTTGGAACGAGTTACTATGTTTTGATTTTAAGCAGCCGCGTGTTGATGTGTGTATAAGGAACTATGTAAGGAACTATAAATCTGTCACTTTTGTTTTATTAAGCACTTAAAAATTGTGTCTGTATAGTAAACAATTAATAAAAAAACGAACGAGTAACGATGTACTCATAAAAAAAATGAAAATCAGGAAAGTGACAAAAATCATGATTACGCTGGCCATATGTTTTCGGTACCCGAGCGTCGAAATAAGTCGTACGTGCGCGAACGCGCTGACCCCGTGAATACTCATACACCATCGTCTGCTGATGGAAGTTCGGTTGTGTTTAGAAACCGTTTCTTGTACAAAGTGAAAGAGACAAAAGTATTCTATATTTTCGTGCAAATTTGAAAGTTGTGGATTATATCATTACGGTGCTGTGACCGAAAAAAGTTGCGTCAAACAATGGCACAAATGTTTACCAACAGCACCCCCTACAGGAGCAGTGATGGCTCAAAGGTAACGGCCTGCGAATTACGAGTTGTAGGTCGTGGGTTCGAACCCAAGCAGGCACTTTACTACTTTGTGTAAATTATTTCATCACCACTGCTCACAGTACAGTCAAGGATACTATCTTGAAGAAACCTAGAACCAAAAAATCACATGTGACATCACTACAAACTTAGCCTGCGTGGTAATTTATGGCCATTCCCTCCCAGAGAGAGGAGTCCTGTGTCCCAGGATTAAGGACATTATAAGCTGATTATGCATATGTCAACGTATACTAATTATTCTAGACACACAATCAACATAATATAAGTAAAAATAGAAATTCGTATTACGCAAATAAGTTATCCAGAACTTACCCGGAGATAGTCAGGTTATAATCATAACCTCCCGTCCGTTAGAAAGACTCCAGGAGATCGATAACAATTAAAATTCTATTGTGTCTCATTAGTAGCAGTTGAACTCATCCTCCGAAACCACGTGCCTCGAAAAGCACGTTAAGCCGTTGGTCGGCGGTTGGATCTTTGACAGTCGTTACGGATCGTCAGAAGCCCGAAAGTCTGACAACCAGTCTTACCAAGGGGTAACTTATTACCCAGTTACTGGGTTGTGGAGGTCAGATAGGCAGTCGCTTCATGTAAAATACTGGTATTCAGCTGCATCCGGTTAGACTGGAAGCCGACCCAATATAGTTGGGAAAAGGCTAGGCAGATTGAGTAACAGTTGAACTCATAAGTAAATATTATTCTCTTTACATAATAATATTATGAAAGTGAAGACAAAAGCTAGTTCTAGTTAGTAAAGTGTGTCTTGAATTGTCGTCCCCTGTGGTTTGCGGTGGACACGGTAAATATATCTCGAGCAGACCATCCGACCCTCATATACTAAGGTTTAGCGAATTATGACTTGAAATTAAATATTGTTTAGTAGTGAGGGATGAGATGTTTTTTATGGTAAAGTTATTAAAATAAACTGTAGCTAAGTATAATACTTATTCTGTTTTAATATTAGTTATGTTATTAAACCACCAGGGTAATTTTGACCCCCGATGCAAAAAGAGGGGTGCTATAAGTTTGACCGTTATGTGTGTGTGTGTCTGTGACATCGTAGCACTTGAACTGAATTGAATGCGGTTTTTTAAATTATAAAGCAGGTCTTCTAGCTATGGTTTTAGACATGTTTTTATCAAAATTGGTTTCAGCTGTTTGAAGATTCTCTTTTCTAGTTGATGAATGGATGTGTGCGTCTTCTACAGGTCTGATCAATTTAAAATTTGGTATTCTGATACTTCAATGATATTAGAAGAACCTTTAACTGATGCTGCAGCATCACCTGAAATTTGCAGAATACCCAACTCTCTTACCAACTTACAGCACAGGTATAGTGTTTAGGCTCATTGAAATGGTCTCAATGAATAGGTTTATATATAGATGGTGGACTAGGTTTGGTGATGGAGTAGGAAAGAGAAATGAGGAAATGTTTGTGTCGGGGTTTTTAATAGTAATAAACAAGATATTTAATATAGCTTGACTGAAAAAAAACCGCACACAAATCAGCTCACCCGTTAACAGCCCTCTTTTTGCGTCGGGGGTTACAAACCATTTAAAATATTCAAACCGAAAATGAATGACAGTTTACTTGTACCTATTTATCGTAGAGCCAATTCTATTCATTGATAAATCACGATTGAATCTTAGATATTACCTAAGTAGTTAACTTTAATATCATTTCATTGTTTCCTTAGATCAAAATAATACCCCTGTTGAGACTCTTGTGTGTAGGTAGGTACTATCGTGTTGAGTAAAAATTCTAGTTTCTTTGATTATAAAGGTTAACACGATCAGTGCCGGGAGCCCTCCTGGAGGGTTCACATTGTCGCATATGGAATGCCAGGAGCGCTCACATGTAGTGTATATTTTAACAAGATTTATTAGTTTATGGGTTGGTTTAAAAATCCAAGCATCTTAATTTTTATTTTTGTTTTATTCTCGGTGTCAAATATTCACAAAAAAATTAAGAGGTTGTAAACTACGTATAGCTACCAAGAACCCCTAAAAACACAATTTTACTTCGTTTTACAGTGTTTTAAACCTAATGCCGTTAACAGTCCGCGATGGTTAACTTTAGCGCAAACGTAATGCCAGCAACCCTACTGGATGGTTCACTTTCAATATTTAAGGCGGCATGGCGTATGAGTTATATGAAAATGGGTGGAGTCGAAAGTGTTAAGTAGACTAGGTTGTATGTGGGAACAAACCCTGCTGGTTGCGGGAAGCACAGAACCGATCGAAGTAGCGGTGCTTGGGGGAGGCCTATGACCAGCAGTGACGTCTTTCGGCTGAAATGATGATGATGATGGAAGCAAACTTACATACATAGCCAGAGATCTCCATAACCCTACTCTGCAGTAATCAGGTAAAAAAAGAAAACCTCAAACGGCGCAAATACATATGACAAACTTATTGGTAGCTGTTTGCGGTATGTTAGAGCCGTTTGGGGTTGAAATACTAGGGACGTGGGGTCCGAGTGCTCATCGAGTATTTCGGGATATCGCTAAGCGGCTAGTCGACTCTTCACGTGACCAGAGGGCGGACCAATTTTTAGGTCAAAGAATCAGCATAGCCATCCAACGTGGCAACGCTGCCAGCCTTTGGGCTCTTTTCCCACTGACAGCGATGCGAACGAATTTATTTTTATGTCCAATTGGCTCGTCACTCATTTTTTTTCTTTCTTTTTATACGAGTACATAATATATATATTTTAGTGTTTGATTGTAAATTATATTTAAGTTTTGTCAACACACGTCGTCGTATGTTAAGGTGGATCCGCAGTTGTTGCCCGCGAACATCTCTCTAAAGATTTGTTGTTATAGAAAAGATCTAAATAAGAGAGATGTATTAATAATTCTATTGATTATAATTCAGTAAATACATATATTATTTGTTTTTTTTTATTTTGTGTCTAAAGCTGCGGACTCACCTTAATTAACACAAAGCAGAAAAAAAGCAAAAGTAAAAAAAGCAGATTATTCTTTCAAACTGTAATAACATTATCATCTCCATTTTAATTCCGAGATCGCCACCTCGGCAGGATTACATCTGCCCTCTGTTCCGAGTGTCTCAGAAATAATAGTAACTTTAAATTCGCTAACTTTGGACGCCAGGGATGTCTAGACAGTGCAGTCAGCAAATAGGTACGTACCTACTACAAGCTGGCGTTTTGAGAAAATTCAGTAATGAGATGGAATTTTTTATATTGGTACTCAAGCAGTGTGTCGTATTTTGTTACCTAAAGGTCGATTTTATTAACTTATCTTCGACATCACTGACATCGGTGTAGGATAACATCGTCAGGGAGCCTGGACTGATAGTTAATAGCAAGCTTAGTGATCAATGTTTTCTCTGTATGAGAGACGTTGCCCTCCAGTCTGACAATAATAGGTATTATTATACTTATACCTAGGTACTTATTTACGACCTAGGTAGATACAATTTAGGAAGTGTATAGAAAGCCGCTGGCGGCACTTTATCCGTATCGGATAAAGTACCGCAATTTGCGGCATATTAGTGGCACTGCCTGGGCCCGGCTAAAGTGCCGTAAGGATTGCATTGTCATTGTCACTTGTTATTTTGTTTGATTGTTGAGATTAGCTCGCCGCCCTTTGTATTGATTGATCGTATTTGTTTTAGAAAATTTATAATTTTGGTATTCAAAAATAAAATAAAATATATATAGGTATATATATATATATCAAGTCACTACATTGACTGAATTTACGAAAAATGAAGTAGCAAATTAAAATGGCTGAAAGATAAGATAGATTAGGTTAGGATAGAACTGTGACCACACTACGCCAGGGTCCGTTTAGGCACTAGAGCATGTAATGTTTTGGAAATGTGGTGTTTTACAGCGATCTAACCTCAACAATCCAACAAAATAACAAGTGACAGTGACAATGGAAATCTGACAGCACTTTAGCCGGGCTGAGGCAGTGCCACTAATATGCCGCTAACGGCGGAGTTAACGGCACTTTATCCGATAGGGATAGAGTGCCACTAACGGCACTCTATACACTGCCTACAAATTATATGGCATAACTTCAAATGTAACTAGTGACTTAGAACGATAATTAAAAGTAGGTTGTAAACCAATTGTGATTACTCTTACAATTTACAGTAAAGATGTTGGTATCCCCCATCTGCTACTGCTATCTAGGTCACTCTTAGTAGTAGGCCAATAGACTCTAAACAAAGTTAGGTTTCACCAGCTACTAATCTACTTAACCGAACCATGTTGAGGTCGACTTTCAGTCTAACCGGATGCAGCTGAATACCAATATTTCACAGGGAGCGACTGCATATCTGACCTCCACATCTCGTTTACTGGGTAACATGATACCGCTTGGTAGGATTGATTGGATTGGACTAAACGGTACGCCAGTCAAAGATCTACGAATGACACCAACGGCTTAACGTGCTTTCGGAGGCAAGGAGAGGTCTTGATATGTAATGGATGGTTTACGTAGCTTTACCTTCGATCAACTCCTGCGGGTGTTATAATTTAGCCATGATTCCCTCCTTATAACACTCAACAATAATAAATAAATCAAAATAAAAAAGCCTTATATTTATTTCTCTAAGTTTTTTACAGTGATATTAATTCATTTTAAAATTTAAATTGTTTTTTTTATTTGAGAAACCCTGAGGTGAAGGCCTCCTCCAGAAAATGCCACTTTTCTCTGTCCTTCTCTACGTCCATTCACCGTGATTCAGCTATACGCATGGTCTCGTCCTCCCAGCAAGAGTGTGGTGGTCCTTCTCGTAATATGTTGCATGTAGTCTTGCAGCATAGGCTGCCCATTTCCACTAAAAAGCGTTTATTCAGAAAGTTGGCAACATCGCAAATAGCTGTCAAATATTTCGCTGTTTTGATTAATTTGGCATTTGCGACGTTGCCAAATTTTTTAACGAACGCTCTAATTTTGAATGCGTAAGTAAGGGCATCGATAGTATTGATACATGGAGTGCAGGAAACACTCAATAATAACAAAATCTTAAAGAAATTCCAAGTGATCATCATCATTCTTAGTCAAAAAACCAAGTGAGAAAAAACGTCCATTGTTTAAACCTGTCAAGTAACTTCTAACAAAGCTTACTTACGCAAAGTAAGTATACTCGTATTGAAACAATTTTTCATTGAAGCGGCCCCGGCCGTTTTGGTCAATGGGCTGTGAAAGCGACCACTCTTGAATCTGCCGAAGACTTTAAACTAAATTTGGCGAACTGCCAACAGACGTATTCTGATGAGGAACAGACGAAACTGAGGGATGAAAAATAATTGGGACTGTTGTATTAGATTTAAGTAAGGTTTTCATTAAAAATATTGTTTGTGAGTGTAAGTTTTAAAGTTATTATGGAAAGCCACATTTTATATAAAATATGTAATTTTACAATGTTTGTAAGTATGTGCGCACCATGCGTCTATAACATAATTAATTTATGTAATTCCTTCATTTTTCATTATTTTTACCTATCGTGGTATAGTAATCTTATTCTAGGTGCATTGTCTTCACTTATAATTATATAATTAGTGTATACAAGATATAATGATTTTTTTTAAAGAGTAACAACGGTGGAGTTTCTTGCCCATTCTTCTCCATAAGAAAACTACCTTTTGGAATGGGCGACTAGAATCAGTTATTATTATTTTTTGTACATTTTAACGTTCAAAAGTGCCTTTTTTGTGCCTAATTGAAATAAATTATTTGACGTTGACTTTACAGAATTTTATCAATTTCCATAAATGTTAGAATCTTAAATCCGGTGGTAGGTTCAATGGCTGTTTTCTAGAGAGGGAAAATTGATTACCTACTAAAATATTATCACTGTTGTCAGTATCTTCAACATTCTACACAACAAGCACGAAGTAAATCTACCTATCAGCTACAACCTTTTACAACACGAAAGTAACAAAAACACACCTTAATGATCTATCAAATAAATTAAGGAGAAAAAACAGACCCCGACCCAAAAACAGGCAAGTCAATAGCCACCATCTTGTCCAACATTATTAAAATTTAAACCGTTCTCGTGCGAGGTCAGATGGTATCGAGTCCTCGAATAAGGCCACGGACGTAACTTAGAGGTCTTAAGTGTTCAAGTTTAAAACACTGCTAAATAGTTGGTTAGTGCTGGTTGGGGGGTTATTTAGGGTAAAATATTGAGCTGCAAATATTAGCTGGGTCACATACCGCACCCACAGCCCTCCGATGCAAGTGTGCGAGGGAACACCGGGGTGGTTTTAGTCAGTACTCGGCGGAGGGCATCTACTAATATGAGGACTTGTAAACCAACAAAAAGAAAAAAAAGGGTTTGTCTACACAGGTAGCCCCGGACTTTCATTGACCAAAGAATCGCCTCTCGTGAACGCAGTTTTAATGCACCCTTATTGGTTTTTATTTAAGACTGTACTATTTAAGTGCTTGCATAAATGTAATAAGTATATGAAACGCAACAAACTTTTATGAATCCATACTTTTTTATTATAAATGAGGAAGTATTACCTCTGCCTGTCTGTCTGTTATATTTCCACGCCTGAACAGCTGAATGGATTGCGATGAAATTTAGCACACAGGTAGACCATGATCTGGGTTAGGTAGGACATAGGATACTTTTATTCCGGTAAAGGCTCTCGCAGAACGGTACGTCGCGACAGCGTGACGCGACTCTAGTAGAACAATTTCTATGAAAACTTCATGGACGTTGTTGTACCAGAATGGCGGCTCGCTGTCTGCGGGAGCCTTAAGACTTTCCCTCGGGATAAATTTCTAGGTACATACGCGAAGCTGCGAGCAAAAGCTAGTTTAACAAGAAAATACAAGCAATTTCTTAATTACGGCAAACTTATTAACATTAGAGCACTGTTATTGCGAGCACACGCCATCATTGCGTGATGAATTATTTTAATCCTACATTAAGGTTGTATGCAAAATCCGTAATCAGGTCGCATTTGTACGACAAAGAACATGGGCCTTTTGCGTTGAGGCGACAGCTAAAGGAAAAATAAAAAGTAGTAGTAGAAAATATCTACCTACTACATTAAAGCATCGTGCAGATTAGCGCGACGCGACTCTAACAAACAATTTCTAAGAAAACTTCACGATAGAACAACTACCGGTATCGCGTCGCGCTAGTCTGCACGAGCCTTAAGGTGAAAGCGTAAGGTTAGCCCGGGAATTCATATTTTTTTACGTTTTTTTATTCGCGGCCTGTAAGATAAGATAAGTCTCTAAGGGCCTTAAACAAGCTAAAAAGTTATTACAGTCTGGTTTTGATATAATGTCCACATGCTTAGCTATACATAATATTATATCAATTGCATGCAAAATAATTAATAACGAGATAAAGGTAAACTATAGAATGTCACAGATTAATTGGTAATACAATAATAGTCATTAAGATTACATCACAAACATTTTCATTAATATCTTTACATACACATTTTATATTTTCAAGTTAAAGTAATCATTAATGCCATAAAAATTATGTCCTTTCAGCCATTTATATAGTTTGTTTCTAAATGAGTTCTGATTATTTAATCATTTTAGTATGTCATTGTGATACACATCACAAGGCAGCTTTTAGCATACTTGGCTGACTTAGGATCATCCTTGAATACAAGTCTGTGTGGATCCCTTGTTGGTCGAGACATGAATTTATACGCTTTTCTTAACAATCCCTTATACACAAATTAACAGATTTCAAATAGGTATGTAAAGTGAGGGACGTGGTAATAAACCTAGCTTTTTTAAAAAACGGTTCGCATGACTCATCAGGACACGGCTGTTTCGGGAGGTTCCTGTTCGGTATCAGACGGGAGGAAACGCCCGGGTGTCATCACTGCGTGGATCGCTCGGAGAACCGGCTTGGGCAGAGCATCGCCGTGTCCTCGTGGAGGCGATCGGTGGCGAGGATCTCTCGCGTCCGGCCCTGGTCCAGGCCATGGTACGGAGCGAGAGGGCATGGGAGGCCGTCACCTCCTTCTGCGAAGCAGTAATGCTCGTGAAGGAGAAGGGGGAACGCGTGAGGGAGAGGCAGAATTCGCGCCCTCACGCCCCTAGCCGCCGCAGGAGGAGACGCCCTGGGCGTCGGGAATCGATTGCCGATTCCCGCCCACCGTAGACGCGGGCTTGCGGACGGTGAGCAATGGGTAGCTCGCCGTCCGGTAAGGACCAAGCCCGGGTCGACGGCGCGTTGTGTTCCACGCGCGCCTCAAAGATTGTCAGCGAGTGAAGGGGTCCGATGAGACCATTGCCGTCCGGGGTTGCGGGAAAGTCTGAAAGGGATACCGTGCCCTCCTGGCATTGCACAGGCAACAGAAGGAACACAGGTGGGTTTTACTCAGTAAGAGTCTGACACGCCCTCCCGCTCCACCCAGAGCGCGAGACGTAATTTGAAGATTTCCCAACCAAAAAAAAAAACTCATCAGGACGGAGTCCAGAAATGGCCCTGATACATTTTAGTTGCGTACTGTTCCCCCATATAAACATCCCATATACAGTCATATAAATATAGCCCGTAACGTAAAATAGATTCTTAAATCTATAGTCTCTCTACTTTCATATTGCTCTATTGAATGACTAAGTATTTCATGAAATCATGACTTTGAGGATGATTCTAATGATTATAATTCTGTAAAGCCATATTTGTTACGGTCGCGAATCATATTATTTTAATCAACATACAACTTGAAACTGACCTGCCAGTTGCAAAAAATAACATAAGAAAATTTTAATTTCTCGGGCTACTTTAGCGCATCCCCTTAAACCTGGCCAGTCTTGAAATTAAAATATTTATCTGTAGACCTATAAGTACCTGTACATGGATCTTCTGGCACGTAGTCAATATCCCATTTCACAAAACAATTGCACAAAAATGTTTCCGAGCAGCGCCTCAACATCATTCGAGCGCTAAAAGATCCTTGAGCAGTGTATTTTGAACCGTACTGAACCTATTTACAGTTAATTTACCCTTGACAGGAACCCAAGCAGCAACGGACCAACCACCTTATAGCAACAACAGCAGGCGCCATCTCCACGGACGAGAGAATCGCGGCGATAGTCACGCTGTGCCTTCCAATTACCGCCGCGATGATTTCGCCGTTTGGAGATTGATTCATAGAGTTTCTATTGAATTTGACGGCACGCTGAGACTATCGAGGTGGCCTGTGGAGATGGTGTCAAAGATCACTGTGACTTTGGCTGTGATGCAAAAACATGCAGTGGTAAAATAACTGTAAATGTTCGTCTGGGACACCCTGTCAGTCCCGCCCGCTATCGTCTGAGCATATTATTTTTACTACATATATTCAAAAATTAAAGCAGAAACTGTACCTCCATAGTAGTCGGATTAAGTCATTGCAAAGCAATTTATCGGACTACATTTTATGGAAATCAAAATGTTTGTGCAACTGTGCATATTCCTAGAAATAATTTAGATTGCCAATTGACACAGGGCTTATACCAATCAGTTGGTAATATTAGAAAATATTCGATATGGACATTGACAGCTACAATCAGGAATTCGATTTTAACTGTCAATGTCCATATCTATTTTTTTTATTTTATTTATAATAATTAATGAATATATTTCTAAATAATGAATTACTAATATTCGTCTAAAACACGTGGATCATTATTATGGCAATGTTGCCTAACATTTCACGAATATCAGTCATCGCAAGGCCTATTAATGGACTGATAGTTCTGATACCGAATAGGCTGATGATAATGAAAATTACTTGCTCACAATGGGCCTCATTAGAAGGCTGAAAGTCACCCAAAGGGCAATGAAAAGGGCTATGCTCGGAGATTCCCTACGTGATCGAATCAGAAATGAAGAGATCCGTAGGAGAACCAAGGTAACAGACATAGCCTGAAGAATTGCCAAACTTAAGTGGCAATGGGCAGGGCACATTGCTCGCAGAACATGGCAGATGGCCGATGGGGCCGAAAGGTTCTGGAGTGGCGACCGTGTACCGGAGACTTAGCGTTGGAAGGTCTCTCACAAGGCCTCTGCAGTGGCTTCTGCCGTTGACGTGTGCCGCTCGTGTGTATGAACCCAGCAGTGGTTTTTGTAGGTAAACCAAAAAATAAAAGAGCCATGAAACAAAGACTTCTTTTTTAACATGTCATTTATTTCTTCCCTCCTCCTTTAAATTACAAAGATATCACTTTACAAGTGAAATGTATTTAAAAATGCAAATAGGTACCAGTCCGGAAACACGTTAATCCGAGCTTTCTTAGGTAACGTCACAGAAACTTAGTTAAGTCTGATAATTCTAACTACTAAACCTATGATGAAAAACTAAGCTGTGTTTCAAGCTAAATAATAAATGATTTTAACTTTTTTATTTAGTGTGTAGGGTACAGTAATGTTTAAGGGGTCCAGTCACACAGAAAGGATTAAATGTTGACGTAAAATGTTTTTTAAATTCTCAGACTTGGAAAGTGCGCTTGAAGTTACCTGATCAGAGGGATGAAAACAGTACTTTTCGTCCCGGGGAAACGATTTTTCCTGCTGTCAAAAATGTTTAAACTATTCAAGCCATCTCCCAACTTTTTATACAGCCACTCTGTTAAATCACGACGTAAAATTGTAATTAAAACCATATTAACAACAATTTTGTAACATGACTTATAATTTATAATTTACTTTTCACTAAATTATTATTTAGTTTATATGATAAAGGCGGGAGGAAACGCCCGGGTGTCATCACTGCGTGGATCGCCCGGAGGACACGGTGGAGCATACGGTGGAGGTATGCCCGGCTTGGGCAGGGCACCGCCGTGTCCTCGTGGAGGCGATCGGTGGCGGGGATCTCTCGCGTCCGGCCCTGGTCCAGGCCATGGTACGGAGCGAGAGGGCATGGGAGGCTGTCACCTCCTTCTGCGAAGCAGTAATGCTCGCGAAGGAGGAGGCGGAGCGAGTGAGGGAGAGGCAAACTTCGCGCCCTCACGCCCCTAGCCGCCGCAGAAGGAGACGCCCTGGGCGTCGGGAATCGATTGCCGATTCCCGGCCACCGTAGGCGCGGGCTTGCGGACGGTGAGCAATGGGTAGCTCGCCGTCCGGTAAGGACCAAGCCTGGGTCGATGGGTCGACGATGCTCAAAGAGATGACAGCAAGTGAAGGGGTCCGATAAGACCATTGTCTGCCGAGGTTGCGGGAAAGTCCGAAAGGGATACCGTGGCCCGCTGGCATTGCACAGGCAACAGAAGGAACACGGGTGGGTTTTAGTCGGTATGAATTGATGATTTCCCACCCAAAAAAACAAAAAAAAAACAAAGGGTGTCCGGTAAATAATGGATAACCTTGAAATAGCATATAATAGATCTTATGTCCGTTCCAAAAAAAATACAAAAAACTAAAAATCCTAAGATTTTAATTAACTTTTTTACCTTATTTTACATTCTTCTTCACCACATCCACAAATGAATGAATTCCATCGGTTATTTTGCTGTTGTAATATTTACATTGACTATGCCGACAGAGACGCAGTAAATAATGTGACTAGAAATAGAAGAATATTTTTTTCAACGAACGGCCGTTGGTCTATTAGTTGCTATTTCAAGGTTAGCCATTATTTACCGGACACCCTGTATAATAGATTTAAGCTAAATATTTACCATCATCAGTGACAAAAAATACTGGCTGGTTGATGCCACAGAAAAAGAAACATTAAAAGGCCGGAAAGCGGCAATTTGATCTTTAGTTGTTTTGTCGATTGCTAATTATTTACCTATACAGATATTTGTATAAAATGAGTTCATCAGATTCAGATATGGATTTGTTTAACTAATTAGGTTTTTATTTACTTTCCTCATATTCGAAATGAAAAGCAGTCTTTACCTTAGGTGAAAGACCTATTTAGACACTAAACTATAGGCGACCATCTCGTGCCTAAATAGGTCCCTTTCATCCCTTGTGTAAGAATCTATTATTTTTATTGTCCTCAGATGCGGTTCCATCTTGTCACGTCAGCTTTCATTGCGCACAATTGAGACGCAATTCTTATAAAATATACGCTTAATTACATAAATGAAACTTACATTTAACTCTTTCCGACCGTTGGCTGCATTTTTACGTTTGAAATTACCAAACTGAACTGAACAATTATATCTGGTAGGTATCTTTGAACGCGGAGGTATCATAAGTAGGTAACTACGAAGAAACAACCAAAGATAACGGGCCGGTTCACATTCGTTGTCCAAATATCGGCGTCTCATCCTATCAATGTAAACTCCACCTTGCTAAGCAGACAAAATCGACTGGCGTGTTCGAGTCACATAAAAATGTAGCTTCAACTCGAAACGCCTACCTGTCACGATCAACTGTGGACTTTTCACCTGCCTGAAGTAATGTACCCGCTTCGTATATCGTATGTATCGCAAGAGGTTAATTAAAACGTTAAACGAAAGCGCATTGGTAATAATAAATCTTTGGTTAGACACAAACGCGAGGTTGCGAGTTTGAATGTTACGTAGTTCACACGTCAACTGGTTTTTGTCAATCGATTCAGTTAATTATGAAAGGTGAACAGTAAATAAGCGGATTTATGCATCTTCGTAGAGCAGTGTTGGCTGGGTATGTACCCACGACCACTGGGGTCGTGGGTACTATCGAAGAACTTCATATCTAAGCAGTTTGAAAACAAAATCCCGCGAATACGATGACCACATGTGTTACCGCCCCGGTTCTATAGCGGCCGAGCGCTGCAAGCAGAAATAGTCCTTACGGTGTATAGATATGAACTTCTTCAATGGTACATACCCAGGCAGGCACTTTACATTGTGTAAATAATTTCATCACCACTGCTCTCAAGACGTTGAAGGAAAACATCGTGAAAAACCGGCTGAGTGTTCTAAAACCAAAAATTCGAAGACATGTGACATCTACCAACCCGCACTG
Source organism: Xanthia togata (assembly GCA_963853775.1). Classification (NCBI taxonomy): domain Eukaryota; kingdom Metazoa; phylum Arthropoda; class Insecta; order Lepidoptera; family Noctuidae; genus Xanthia; species Xanthia togata. The sequence continues at coordinate 9,381,612 of OY970811.1, forward strand.
GGCCCTCGTGGTGGATTACGGCCCACTCCCTCTCTAAGAGAGGCCTCTGTCCCAGCAGTGGGAACATTATAGGATGATTATGCTCTGCACCTTCGTTTGTGTTCCAATGTTGACAACCCCTAGAAATTTAATATCTCGAGGAAGTTGTCATGGTGGAGCGTTTATGGTAAGTAAGCAGCATTTATCAGAAAGGTTTGGTCATGTGATGGGGTGTGGAACAGGCCATCCACCTGAACTACTTTTGATTACGCGGATATTGGAAAAAAATTACAAGTCATCATAAAAAAAAATAAAAAAAATTGGCTAGATGAATTCGGCGTTTCCTATCTGACTACTCTGAGAAGAAAGGCCGAAACAAACTCAGAGGTCACAGTCTCTTTTAAAGTCCAGACATAATCTTGGTCAGGCCCTAAGAGGACCATATAGATTAGTCTGAAATGGTATTTTGAGAAAAGAACCACACAGATTTGAGTGGACCTGTCCTGTCAGTGCAAGCATTTGTCAGTAATCCTGGAGTTCAACTCAGAACTTAAGGAGCTCAACTCGACGAACAATACCAACAAAAGGACATTTGGTAGACATACTTTGTAGTTTAGACCCGATTTGATATCAGGCGACTACCCTATACTTACATCGAACACCTAACCCAAAGCTAGAAGTAGCTATTACAATCCAAGAACTAATTATCAGCCCCTGGTAGTAACAAGATTACATATTCTACTATGATAAGACCTGAGAACGGTAAACAAGTACTACTCAATTTATTTTAATACATTCTTCAGTTATTCGTTTGTACTTAGCTAAACAATGGCGCGATATAGTAGCGGTGACGATTCCCAAACCAGGACGTGACCCTTTTTTAGGCTCTTCCCTTCGCCTTATATCTATGATCTCATGTATATGCAAAACTTTCCATGACCTTCTGTGTGGTTTTTAGAAAAGAGCTGTATGTTCGACCAGAATATCACAGGATTTAGAAAATGTCTATCAACATTCAATAAATTTTCTAGTTCATTTTCTAGAATTGAAACAGAATTTTCTGAAAACAAATGAGCATATGCTGTTCCATTGATCTGGACAACAATGAGGATGTACAGTCACGAGCTTTAATTTGGGACCCATTTCCGTTAAATGTTGTTAGAACAATCATAATGCAATAAGGTCGAAACTTTGAAACTTTGCTTTAAGGTTGAAATGTTGAATGTCAAGTTAAGACATAAAATGTCTTATCTAATCGACCTATGAAATGATAACCTCGTTGCAAAAAGCTGTCATTACGATTTTCTAATTACGAACATGTGTCGTGTCAGTGTCATTTAAGAAAATAGTTTAATGTGATATTTTCACAAAATATAATTTACCAATTAATAAAATGCTTGCCAAATCGTGACCAAATAAGGCTCCAAATTATTGATTTGGACGAACAAGGAGTAGGCATTCACGAGATATCGCGACGAATAAATGTGACAAGAAACAGTTCGCCGCTGGGTTCGACGCCACGGGAACGAGGAAAATATTATTGACTTACTTACTTAAACAACCATCACCCGCAAGTTATAACACAAGAGCAGAGCCGCTTGATGCAAAGGCAATACCTGATGAATGGATTTACGCCAACGAGGCATTTTGCGGAAGCGTTTGAAGTCCACCCTTCAACAGTTAGAAGGCATCTTAAAGCTATGGGACTGCATCACAGACGGCCTGCAAAAAAAAATGCGTTGACGGATGCCCATAAAGCTGCTCGACTTATTATCGCACGTCAGTATCTAAATTTTGATTGGACGACGACGGCTTTCATCGATGAAAAGACTTTTCAATCTTCCCAAACGGGCAGACTACATTTGTGGCGAATTGACAGGACGCGATACACGGAAGACCACGTCATAGCTAACAACGCGTCTGGTCGCATTACAGTTAACATGTCTGGCTGGATTAGTTCAGCCGGCATTGGAGAACTAATAAATTTACCAACCAGGGCCACTGCTCAAGATTATGTCGATTTATTAGACGAGAGTGTCCTTCCAACATTGCAACTATATTATCCACAAGAAGATGTTGCTCCAATAAACTTTGTTCAAGATAACGCAACAATTCATACGGCAAGAATCGTTAGAACTTGGTTCGATAATAATAGAGCAAATTTAAATCGTATTCCGTGGCCTGCAAAGTGTGCCGATTTAAATCCTATAGAAAATTTATGGGGCTTAATGGTTCAAAAATGGTCAAATAGAAACGAAAGAACTAGAGAAGCACTTATGGATCACTGCCTCACAGTCTGGGAAAGTTTAAGGGGTACTGACATATGTGACAAATTGATTGGATCCATGCGTAACCGGCTCCAGGCTGTGATTGACAATGAAGGTGGATATACGCGGTTTTGAATATTTATGATAAAAAAATTACTGGAGAGATTTAAATTAATTTAGTCGTAGCCTTCGGTGATAAGTGTTTATTTTGTGCACCGCTAACCATGCTTTCTATATAATTGTGTTAAGATTGAGGTTTGTGTCATAAATGTCTTAATAAATATAAAGAATAAATAACTTTGTTTTTCTAAAGATTTTATTAATCAATATTTTAGCTGAAATCTTCTAAGCTCCCATAATCATAAACGGCCTTTAAACCTATTTTATTTTAAATATGTTGTTTTGGTCCGTCACTTTGATATTTATGTTTGAGAAAGAGACAAAACTTTTTAACTAATATAGGTTTGAAGAATAAGCGGGTTAGTTGACTAGCTATCATAATATTGACAATATAATTTTGTTATTTTTTATTTGTTTCTTTTTTCTTATGGGACCACAGGACCAAAAAGTAATTATTACTCGGAAATCGGTAATGATCGTTTGCCCTCGCTCCAGTTGACGTTAGCCCCTAGAAACGTAAAGTTGTCGATGGTAAACATTATGACGTTTATTGTTTGTGCAGTGACAGCGTTAACATAATAGCTCTAAATGGCGAAAGTTTGCTACACGATATTCAACCTTAGGTGGGTCCCAAATTAAAGCTCGTGACTGTACATAGTTTTATTCGTATAATGGATGGCTTAGGTGTGGGACAAAAACTTTGCACCTATCTGTGGAACTTCTAACATCTAAGAAATTTAAAAATTCAACTTGATAATGATTCACATGTATAACTTCATGACTTGGCTTGGCACAGGGTGATTATAACCCATTATAACCATTGTTGTTTAATATAGGTACTATCGATATCTGTAGAAAGATAAATAATGTATATATTTCGCAGTTTGCAGATGACTTTGTAAATATTTTATTACCAATAAAATTTTGGAGGCAACACATAAATTGCAATCGGCTTTAGATTTATTTAAGAAGTTAGTCCAAGATATTGGTTTAAATGTTTCAACTACCAAAAGTAAAAATTTTATATTCTAAAATAGTTTTAGGAAGATACTATTGATATTAAAATAAATAAAAGATCCCTCCAAGTAGTTGACAACTATAAATATTTAATATTCTGGTCCTAGACCAATCTCTAAAATGGTCAAGAGACAAATCTTCCAAACTGAATGTATTTAAAATACTAATTGGTCCAGGCTGGGGCAACACCCCCCTCATTTACAACGTTTATATATTGCTATCATTCAATCACGCACACCTAAAAAAGCGCCTAACACACACACACACACCCACACGTCCCGCGTCCCTCGCACGGAGGAACACCACTCTACACACACACACACACACACACACTTCCACACACAAATAACCTAATTAACAAAACTTTAGCTTTTATATAAAGTTTAAAATTTCCACTCGAGCCACCAATCTTTTTATAATGTTGATCTTTTTTTTTGTTTTTAATTTTTTATCTTTTAGGTTGTTAGTGTACAAGTACATAACAGAATAAAATGTATCATTTTGTAAAAGGGCGGAGACCTGGTGTCCTGAAATACAGGCCTAGAGCCTAGTTTAGGCACCAGTCTCCCACAATATTAAAATATTGTCTGACTGATACCATGAAATAATTGTTTTTTGTAATATTTTGGTGAGAAAATAAATCTTATCATATTATATCTTATAGGCAGCAGAATATATTATGCCAGTTTTTTATTTGATAATAGCTGTCAAACCCATTTAAATAATTTAACTAAAATTCAAAACCATTGTTTGAGGGTCATCGGTGGTTTTATTAAAAGTACAGCCATTAATGTGATGCAATGCGAACCCCATCTGCAGCCGTTACATATTCGCAGATATTACTTAGTTGGTAAATTCTTTATGAAACTCAAATCTTTTGTAAATGCACAGGTGTGAAATAATTACCAAACTGAATATTTGTTGCCAATGTATTTATTGGAAAAAAGAAACCAGACATATCTCTAAAACATAGCATACTCATGGCTCAAATTTCTAAAACACTGAATGACATTGCGTGAGCGATGAATTGGGATTATTTACGCATAATACGTGGGTAAGCGGTTTGAACTTTTCTTGTACGATTAAACCACAAATGAACGAGGTTACCAAAGCTAAGAAATCGTACGATCACTATCAACTCCGAATTATATGTAGTAGGAATTTTGGCAAGAGCTATTCTGGATATTACAAGATTTATACAGATGGATCTAAAGTTCGAGATAATGTTTGAGCAGCGTTTTTTGACCTTCAAAGTAATACCTCCTTTAACTTCAAATTAAATTCAAACATTCCGAGTTGGTTGCTATCTTCGAAGCCATTTCATACCTTGAATCGGTGGATTTTCAAGATTCCTTAATCTATTCCAAAAGCGCACTCCAAAATTTGACGAGGTGTATGGGAAATTTTCGGCATCAATGCTTTTTATATGCCCGTGTTCATACGCATCACGAATCGTGAAAGATGACGGACACGTCTTGAATCACGTATGATCTTTTAAAAATCACGTTCGTCAAAAAACATGAAACCTGATTTTTTGTGACGATCCGCTGAAGCGCTCGTTCAAGACTGAACTCTGAATCACGAATCAAGTGTGAACATCTATTCGGATATTTTGACGAATCACGAAAAAACTCGTTTCCGTATGCAATGTGCACGTGCAACCGTCATGACTTATCGTTTTATTTTGACGAATCGTCAATAACGTGTCCCGTGTGAGCTGTTAGATTGAAATTTGGAAAGAATACTTCGACGAGAAGACAAGTTATTGACAAAAGGTATTTGGTATCGGACAATGCAGCCAACCATTCAGAACTATCCTTGGTTTGATAATGCCGATATGAGTAGACAAGAAATCGTTACAAGTTTTAGACTTCGTTCCGGACACACATCCCATTGAATAGTTTTGCTACATTTATGGGCAAAGTTACATCTCCGAACTGCACGGAATGCAATGTGGTCGAAAACGTTTTTCATATTATGGTGGAGTGAGTCCGGAACGAAGCGGAAATATATTATTGATTATAGGCCAATTTAATATGAATATTTGTCAAGTAGGAAAATGTAATATTATTTAGCTTTTCCAGCATCCGCTAGAATAAAAAAGTAAAAAAAAAAACATTTTATGAAAGAATAACCAACGAAAACAATAACTGAAAAGCAAAAATAAACATTTTAGTATAAGTACCTAAGCTTTTCAATTAATGTAAATTACTAACTTTGAGTACGCGCCAAACTTGCTTTTCGGTTAAATTTTTCGTCGGTATTTTTTTTGTAAAAAATATTTTTTATTTTTCGCTTTTTCAGTTCGCTTCCCTCGACAGCTTTCCATCTCCATCATCAGACTCTTGATGACTGTCATACCTTACCTAGGTCTAAAGTTCCCATAACTGCTGAGAAGCTCTCTAGACTGTCTTCCATCTCCATTATCAGATCAACTCCAAGTCTCTATTATGTTGTACTGTCAACAGAACTGCATAATATCTATATATCTATGCAGTTTCTACAGAGTGAGTTCATAATTGAAAATCAGTAGGTGAAAAATCAATGTATCTACCCCTATTTTCTACCATATTGGGAGGATTTTATTTTTCAATTTAAAAATGGACTAATTTTGAGGTAGGTACCTATATCCTTTCCAATAAAAAAAAGAATCGTCATAATTCAGACTATTCTGTAAAATCATACATAAAAAATACTACCTAATATACCTACGCGTTGACTTGGGAAACTCCTCCTTTTTCTCGTCGGTGAAAAAAAAGGGAAATTTTTCGTTTTTTTTTTTTTGTTTTACCTTACGCATCAGCCGAAATAGTCAGTCAGGCTTAGATACTTCAGAAGTTCGGAGGATAGATTCTGACGAATTTACTCTGATTTTTCATGACACATCTGTCATTGGCAGCATTGTCGACATCGGCACCGATTTCCATAGAGAAAAATAGAACAGAAGCAGGACTCGAGACGGCGCCGTGTGTTTTCCAGTTCGTTCGAAATTCAAAATAAGAATAAAACTCGGTATCTACTTATGTACCCACATAATAGGTTGTATTACTTCTTTCAACAAATATTTATCTTAGTATCTTCGTCTTTGCAAACTTGTGGCAAATAAAAATATTTGCCTAGCTAGTATTTATGAATAAACCAGTACTTACCTTACTAAAAATTAATATTTCCCCACAGGAACTGAACTAGTGTAATTTTCCTTGAATATTAATTGTTCTGAAGATTCTGAGCATTTAAGTTATATCACAAAGCTTAATTTTATGTCTATACTCCATGTATTATAATTGTAACATCAGAAACAGCGGTTAACATCCATTCGTTATTTCGCTGTAGACGTGTAATAAACTCCGTTATTTCACGATAAATACTAAATTCAACAATATTACTCAATAACTGTTGTTATGTTGCCGTTATTTGTCCAATGCTATAATAAATGGAGTCTATTATGATAATGTTAGACTATTTTACACCAAGTGTTATAATTTTTTACCGCTATAATAAATTGTATAAAATAAAGCCGCTTTTCGTGTGTCGATTGCTTAATTCTTCTTAATTACACAAAGGATTTTTATGTGTTTTTTTTTTAAATCATAATTACCATCATTCAGAGCATTTATTTCTGTTTATTTTCATTAAATTAAAATATAATAAAAAAAACCTCGATGTTTATATTTTTGAAAGGAAAAGGAAAATAAAAATACAAAAAAATCTATTTCATTTCGTTTATTCCAATATCGACCTTGAATACTTAATGTCTATGTAACAAAGTCCAAGCTATCCTATAATATAATATGACAATCATCAGTCGCTCTCGTCTTTACCTTATTACATCCATCTTTACGTTGATAATTAGGTACACATACTCTTTACTTACATAAACTTATATGGTCGATTTATGATACACTTACTCATAACAACGATGTCAATCGCATTTACAAGTCTGTACTAGCCTAAATCGCGGCGGAAATATCAGATGGGTTCAAATTCAAGTTTTTTTTTTGTCTATGTTGAAAAGGAACCCATCCATTTTAGTCACTCGCAAAGAAATGAATTTCAAACGAAATTCGTCAAGTATCAAAATTATTAATTCACAATAGTATAGCTAGCTATCAAAGAAAAATCATTCTAAACAAAATATAAAAAGCACAATCACGACCGCAATTCATTAATGCAAGTGACTAAAAAAAGAAAATTAAAAAGTTTACTGTAGAGCAGTACCAGTAAGGTACAATCAAACGCAAAATTATTTGTTAAAATATAATGTTCATAAAGAACAGAAGGCACTTAACCGCTTAAAGTTGTCATTTAAATTAAACTCGCATTTAAGTTAATAAATAAAATAAAAACTTTTAAAAGCGTTCTTATTTATATTTTTTTTTTATGGCAGTGTTTTTTATTTTGTAGGTGGCAATTTTTGGAGACGGTTATCTTTGAAAAATGTCCACCAACAATGCCTAAGTACGAGTAATTGATCAATAACATTACATTATTAACGTATGTATATTGGAATGTAATCAAAGTTACTTTTTACACTGTTACTTAACTATTTTATGGTGCTTTGAGAAATAGTGTCTTGGGATAAATGTATCCTAACACAATAGTCCTCAACTAGAAAAAAAACATAAAAACGTAACCTAATATAGTGACCATTTCAGCTATTATTTACGAGGCATGGTTAATAAAAAGTAAAAACTATTGTTTTTTAAAGAAAAAATCAAATCTCTCTACTTTTATAAACGTTTCTAATAATAATACAACTGTTTTTTTTTTAAGAAGAATTAAAATTTGATGAAACATTAGATTTTACTCCAATATCATGAAAAACACCAATTATTTATCAATATTTCTGTATTAAAGGTTTCGTCACATATCATTTAAAAGTCAAAGTAAACTCATAATAAGGGCGAAAATGACAATTTATTTTTCTAAATCCGTAGCATTAAAATAATATACGACATTAAATACGTAATAAACAGCTCATAGGATCGGTATCAAAAATTATAAAAAAATAATTAAACCTACTTCTCGAAGTACTAAGCAGTACCTACTGTATTTATTCTGTGCCTACTTAGAAACTAATTACAAAACAACATGTCAATAACAAAAGAAAAATAAAGCGAACGACTACTTAAAAACTATGGACACATTATAAAAATAATAAGATTTATAAAAACGCAAATATTTTTGCAATAACTTTGTTCGGTGTACAGTATGCAAAAAAGAACAAAATAATATCCCGTTCCAATCATATTCGATGAAAGAAAGTAACTATTCATATTCATAACTAAAAAAATATTCTGGTTCGATTTTTTGTGCTAACTCTACATAAAAAACCTTTGGGTTAGTTTTAATTAAAATGTTTTGCAGCTTCTATGGTTACAGGTTTACATTGGTCCGAAATAAAATAAAGGGATTTATTCATAGATAAAGTCACTATTTTTATATGCTAAGGATATTACATAGTATGGATAATACACATAGATAGTTAGGCATATTACTTATGTCACATTGAAAACATGTCCAAACAACGGATCCGATTAGAGGATAATATTTTAATATTACAATTCGTTGATATGCATAATGATAAGACACCTTGTATACTCGCCTAATATTAACCATATAAAAGTTAATTTACTGAATATTAAGTTCACACAATGTTTATCCATCGCTGTACATATTTACATTTATAATCTACTATATTCCAATTAAGACAATCTTATATTTAGTTGAAACTATTATTTAATATTAGACGTCTATTAACATAATGAAAGATACAAAACGTTTTTAGTATTTGCATCGTTAATATTTTTGTGACATGCCGGGGGCATGTCACAAAAATATTAAGAATCACACATTGGCTACTTTTTCACATTACAGAATATGTAAAAATATTAATTGTTTTATAGGCCCTTTTCAATAAATCGTTACAAAATGCTTTTTAACATAAATATATATGGCTTAATATAATAAAATAAGACAAAATGGCACTTTCGTTCCATCTTTAATATTATAAGGTAGGAACCATCCGTCCAGCCTAGCCTCAACCAACTTTTTAAACTTTGAATTGAAATGATTAAACACAAAATCTACTAAAACTATATTCAAACGACTCATGTCTAAGTCAGCGCAGATCCACGTCTTAATAAAACGCAAATGCGCGTCAAACATTGGCCATCAGAAAAGCCTTACAATTAATTATTCAATAATTTATTGAATAATAGAAATAATATTCAATAATTTATTGAATAAAAGAGGTGCTAAATAAAATGTAAAGAGGCGAGGCGACTATCAGGAGTTGTGAACATCCCATACCAATAACACTAACTAATAGCTAAGGCCGACCTATTTTATTACAAAACTAAATGAATAATACGTATAAAAGTCTTAAATACAAGTCATACACATCACTCAATTTCTGTCCTAAACATTTTACATATAAAAATTACATACTCGAAATAATTTAGGCGTATCTACAACGATGCCTATTGTTACATCAGTCATTTTCTTAAAAACATTTTTAAATGTGATTTATTTGAATAATTATAATTGAAAATACGTATTCAATTTAAAAAAAAAAAACGCAAATTGCTACGAACTTTCCACCATTTTAGGTTATCACTTTTCTTTTAATTTCATCAGTTTAATTGAACCCACTTTTGAAATGCAATGATTCGTGTTTTATATTATGTAATACTGATATTAATTTTGCAAAATTATTTGACACCTGATTCTAAATTGCTAATTGTTAATAATTAAATTTAATATAGCTTAGGGATCGGGATGAAATGAAGTTAAAAATGTTTAAAAAACTAAGTAAAATAGACTTGCATGACTGCAAAAAAACACACATTTACAGTAATACGTTTGAAGAGATATTTACAGACGTCCTAATTTCGCACCCAATTTGCAAAGCGTTTTGGAGCAACGCGTCTATTTCTAGGTCATTGCTCGTTTTACCTATAATAATTAGGTCTGATTTTTAAGGATTGATCGAACAGCCTTACAATTCGCATCGAAAATTAAGACGTCTATATAGATGAAAGATACATAAACAAGTGTATTGATCACTATCTGTCCAAAACATTGTATAAACCTGTCACAAACCAAAAAAAAAAACTATTTCTTACAATCCCGAAGCGAACTTCAAAAGAAAAAGTCATATTATCACAGGGTTCTAATTCAAACGTCAATTTCAATCAAAGGGGGTATCCGGTGGGGTGTACTTGTCACTGGCAACACAAGTACCATGTTAAATCATACACAGTGAAGCGGTAAGGCATTTGGGAGCTTGGGAGGCACATCACCAAGCACTTGGCATTACGCCTGGACAGTCCGATGTGGCTACACGAGCCAAGCGTGGCGCTAGCACCAGGATTCCTCATGTGGTCGTTCCCGGTCCTCTTCGTCATCGCCATACATGTCCGCTAACTTGCGGAACCGAGGACCGAATGTTTGTAGGTAGTTGAACTTGAGGTCGCCGTCGTCCGTACCTAAGAGATTTTGGATTGTTATTATTTATGTTGAGAAACAAAAAGGGTGATATTAAAGGCACGCTTGCAAACACAAATCACTAAATGCGGATTTTAACAATGAAACTGAACGCGATCAGCACTTCTAAACCGCGTTCAACAGGTGTCAATGTCAATATTCCACAACAATTTTGATACTGACAGCTCTTGCACACGTGTTTCAATGGTGACATTCACCCTAAATACGTTTTTGCTGAACGTATTTAATACATCGTTGAATTTCGTTCAATTGTGTGAAAATTACAGAGACAAAAAGTTTCAAACATCACTCAGATGTTTGAAAAATGTTTAGCGCTAAACTCATTTAGTGATTTGTGGTGCAAGCGGGCTTTATTGTGTAAAAACTTTTCAAGTTTCCTTTTGTTTTTTTGTTTTAAAAAAATCAAATAGAATCATCTACATATTTTTGAAACATTAAAAACAATATTTTTAGTAAATCAGTAAAAACGTTCGGTACTAAAAAATATTATACAAAAATTATGTTCGTGAAAACGAATTATATTAACCATCTAAGCGTCTAGACGTACAGAAAACCAATATTGATAAAACATTTTGGTAAAATATTTCAATATGTTTTCATTTCTAGTATAAATAAAGCTCGGTTTCACATTGGTTGAATTTGTTCTATTTAAATTCAAGGGTATAAAAATGTATTTCTTAGAATATGTGGGTAGGCTCATTATTATTTTTACAAAAAGCTCATTAATATTATTTTTTTATATATATATTTTGTTGTCATTGAATTGTGCTTTTGTGTGTCTTTTGTGTGCACTGATTTTTTATTTTATTTATCTATCTTTCTACAGTTTCTTTGAAGTACTTAGTCGGCGAAACTTGCAGAAGAAAGGGGTAATAATACCTCTAATCATAATTACAACTAAGTACATAATTATTATGATTTTTGTTCTAATTTAGATTTTTTTAATAGATTCAATCCTTCCTTTCAAATCAGTTTTTATGATTGGTTACAACATATTAGCTGCATTCGCAATTAACTTTGTAAACATGTAAAAACAATATATATTTTTAGAAAAATTGGTTACTAACCAAGCAAAAGTTCACTTAGCGCTTCAACTTCTACAAAATGTATGACTTTTACAATAGTAATCAGTCTTTCTGAAATTAACATAATGTACACATGGAAACAAGGAATTGAATAGGGTATCTACTATCACAATTTTTTTTGTTAACGTGGCTCAATTTTTTTTAAAGAAAAAAAAATGAATGGAGACACATGTGAAACATCGACACTATTTAGTATGGAAAATACCGATGCATGCTCAACGCGGTGAGAGAGAGGGAGCGATCGAAGATCGAAACAGTCAAATCCCACACACACAGGGTAGTAGGTATAGTTTTATACTTACAGCTCGCTAAAGAAGAAAGAGAACCACTAGTATTCCCATCTCCCTCGTACGCGTAATGACGCACGTCGTCGTACGGTGTGATCTCCGGATCCCTGTCTAGGACTGACTTCTTGTCATCTAGGAACCCTGAGATGTCTGGTGCTGCGCCTACCAGTCCTAGGAAAAAAAAGGAGTTAATTTAAAAAAAGGAAATTATATAATAGTAAAAGAAAAAAAAAATAACGAAAAACCTGCTTTGTGGAAGACAAAGCAGGTTTTTCGTTATTTTTTTTTATGGAATAAACCCATTAATGTTCATGTTGTATTGTTTAGTGATACAATGTAAACGAATCAAAACCTCAATTTTAATTTCAAGAACATTTAGTCCTTTTCTGAAAGTCTGTCCATAACAGAAAAACAAGGGAGTATAAGTTTTTCCAAAGTTATAAATAAAATTTACTGATCAACACAAGCTTTAAAAAATAAAAATACAAAAAAATTGCTCCACATTAATAGCCCAGCATTTTACATGAATCCCGATAAAATTCCTGGAAAAAGATTATCGCTCAGGCATCGTCCATTTAAACAATTTTCATAGTCAATAGAGCTTTGAACTGAGATAAAACGCTCCCCTCAATACGATATCAGATACCGGTATTTGATCGTTCGCGTTCAATACTGATCACCGTTGACCTGGCAAAAGCAGGCTAAAATAAAAATGAGTCCTAGCTCTCATTACATTTGCTTTTTGCTCGGTGCTGTGTTTGACAGAAATTGATATCGGAGGGGAGAAAGATTTGCGGATTTCGGTAAATCAGATGTTGGTCTGAAAAAGATGCTGTCTTTTGCTTTTTCTGAAGGATTTCTAAATATTATCTACATATGAATAGTTGTAGAAAATCTGTGTTTGTTTGACATGTTTTTGCCAAAACGGTGCACGGTGTTGGACATGGTGGATCCATCTAATTTTACAAAAATATTTTTTTCTATTTTTTTATTTTTATTTAATTTAAGTAAAATTTTGCTTTTTTAAGATAGATTTAAGGTGTTGTAATAATAATAAATAAATTAATGTTCGTACTAAGAACGTTATTTTATTGCAAACGGGTTTGAAGCGAACTCCCAACATTACGCTTGTTAGTCATTTTGTCCAATTACTGACTTAATTAATGACATATAATCCATAGCCTCCTCGTGTGTCGATGCTTAATTAAACGTCCATCGCAGCCTGGACATTTAGCCTGATAACACCTAACACTTTTACGACTGTTTGAACTATTTTCATAAAGAGAAGAACACAATTTTTATAATGTTGACCAGGCAGTTCTTCTGGCAGTTCTACCCAGGGGCTGCAGTCTTGACTTAGATAGCGATCGATTAACGACCGAATTCGGTCGCAAAGTCCACGTGATTTATTCGTGCTTGTCAAGCAATTTTGACCGTCTATCTATCGAGCGAGACTATAGCCCCTGGCAGTCCAGCTGGCAGTTCTTGCCTGCCTATAATTATTATGATTGTATTTTGTTTTCTTACCTCTACTCTGCATGAAGGTGTCGGTATCAGGCAGTGGCCCGTCATACATCTGCCTGAGCACGTGCAGGTCGTAGCCTGCGTCGCCTTCGCCGCCCCCCTCGTCTTCGTACGCGATGATGTTTTCTCTGATATCGTCTAGTTCCTTCTCAGCCCAGGCGTCTGCTCTTCTGCGGTGGACTACCACGGCTAGGAGGAGAACTGAAAAGAAGATGGGGGTTAGATCTTTGAACAGAGATACGGGATGTTAGAAGTCAATATGCTCAGTCATGTAACTAACCCATGGAAGTGAGTACTAATCCATGAGATAGGTATATTATTGCCTCTATTTTAAAATGTTATTACATTGTTATGAATCAAAGACATGACGTCACACAAATCCTGCATCGCGCAATTAGAGTTTACCACGCGAACGACATTTGAAAGACTATCCGACATAAACAGTTGGGCAGTTGCCCGTCAGACACAACACCCGTCTGGTCGGAGGAGCCTTCCTTTTCTATGGTGGATGAGTGAACTTTACACCCTGTTTCTCATGCAGCTAAAACACTATTAAATACAGACGCATAAGAGGAAATCATACATTATATTTAACAGTTAGTCGTGTCTAAAAAAGGTGTGAAAAGTTAGCCCTGAAAGACCTTTGTGGTTTTTCAGTCCACATAGGTGGGACGGTTTCGCAACAAGACAGTCATCATCTTAAGGATGCCTCGTTGAGAGATGAAACACATGTCGATTTCTTACAGGGTTCTTTATGACTCTTTAAGAACAGTTAAGCGGCTTAGGCACCGGCCACACAGAACAGACGCAAGGCACGGACCCGTCGCAGTCGCGGCGCCCGTTTAATCTACTTGCATATAAAATGTATACAGCCGTCGCGACGTAAAACATACAGAAAAGACGGGACGGCGTCACGACGTTAACTCGTCGGCGCCCTAATGGAAAACATATAGAAAGGACAGGGCGCGGGCCTGCACGGGCGCAAGCGGGGGAGCGGAAAGGGCGCGGAGGGCAGGTTCTCACAGCGCTCGCCCGCCAAGTGCCAATACATCTTCATCTTCAGAAGAAGACATGTTGTCGTATCAAAATCGGACGGTTGAATGCCGGGAAAAGCTTCTAGTGCGCGCCATAAAAAGTCGTGACGGCGCCCTGTCTGCGACGGGTCCGTGTCTTTTCTATATAAGTTAAAAAGTCGTGACGGCGCCCTGTCTGCGACGGGTCCGCGCCCCGCCCTCGTCTTGCGTGTTTTCTGTCTGGCCGTTGGCTTAGGTTACTAAATATACATCGTCTATTGTTTTTTTTTTTAGGTGTGTTCTGTATTTTTAGGAAAGCCCTCTTAACCTCAGTTACTATAAATAAAAACTGGTCAAATGCGAATCGGACTCGCGCACGAAGGATTCCGTACCATTATATATAAAAAAGGGGAAAAAACCTTGTCTGTTGTATGGGATCCCCTTAAATATTTATTTTATTATGTTTTTAGTATTTGTTGTTATAGCGACAACAGAAATACATAATCTGTGAAAATTTCAACTGTCTAACTATCACGGGTCATGAGATACAGCCTGGTGACTGACGGACAGTGGAGTCATAGTAATAGGGTCCCGTTTCACCCTTTGGGTACGGAACCCTAACAAAAACGAATCGTTTTGCTTACCAATGGTGGCTTTTTATTGTCGAAATTTGTATATACATTCGTAAGCTAATTTTACCTATGATAGCTACTTCCGAAAGGTCTGCTATGCAAAGCTATAAGGTATTTGCTTAATTATTGGCAAAGATACAAAGAGTCTTCATTTTAACCAATTACGGTACATATGTAAATTATAGGAATCAGCCATCCTTTAACTTATCACCTCTTTATAAAAATCGGTTCGGTAGGTGAGCCATAAAATGTAACAAAGACTAACAAACAGCCTTTCCGTGACTTTGCCTTTCCATGTAAAACACTAAAATATACGTATTAAGAGGGCCCTTCCCGGTCCGTCTATCGACAACGCGAGCATGTTCGAAAAGCTTGTTGTTTCATCGAGCGCAAGTGAGAACTACTAACAAGCATGTGAGAACGCGCTAACATTGTACGAAAAATAGTGTGTAAAAATTTGTTTCAGGAAATACGTGTTTTTGAGTAAGCCTTACAAGCTTTTGAAATAATTTTTTGTCATTTAGAATCACCATTACATGCGCAAGGTTTCTATGCAGATGTTTTCTTTACTTTTACTATTTATGAGTACATTATGACCGGCCAACGTTCAGGTGAAATTTGTGCAAAAAAGCTATTTTTTGGAGGCTTATACTGAATTTGTTTCTCAAATTTTCTTTATTTTGCTTTTGATAGAATCCTAGGTATATTGCACAAGATACATATTAGTTACAAAAAATCAAATAAAGATGTGTTACAACGCCATAATCACGTACGAGCGTTTGTATGAAAAGTATGACGGGTTGGCCGCTCTTAAGCTTAGTCTGTCAAAATATTATTCTGATTTGACTCGAAACCCTCCGTCGCAAAAGTTATGACTTTTATTATGAAAGGCATGTGACACAAACTTTTAAATCATAATAGAAATATTTTGAGTATTATTTTTGTGTTCTAAATAATATCTATATCTCATCATCTGCCTAGCCTTTTCCCAACTACTTTGGGGTCAGCTTCCAGTCTAACCGGATGCAGCTGAATACCAGTATTTTATATGGAGCGACTGCCTATCTGACCTCCACAACCCAGTAATTGGGTGATTCGATACCCCTTGGTAAGACTAGTTGTCAGACTTTCGGGCTTCTGACGACCCGTAACGACTGTCAAAGATCCACGAATGACAGCCGGGACCAACGGCTTAACGTGCTTTCCGAAGCACGGAGGAGTCTCGGTACGTAAAGATGGTCACCCATCCACAGACCAACCCCGGCAAGCGTAGCTTAACCTGACGGATCGACCCGTGCGGCAATTATTACTTAGCCACAAGCTCCTCCAAATATATAATATCTATATCTATTTCTAAAAATAGTTTATAAATCCTATGACTAGCAGTGATAGCCTCGTGGTGCGACCGTCGGAAAGTCAAGTCATAGGTCTCGAGTTCGAACATTTATCACTTGCTTCAAAAACGGTGAAGGAAACTTCTTTAGGAAACCGGCATGATAAAGGATATTTCTCGACGGCATGCGAAGCCAACGGGCGGCATAAAAACTGTCAGGTTAGTCACTAACCACACGAAAAAGAAAGAGTCCTATGACTAAACATTTAGTTGAAAGTTGCAAAGATTAATATTAATGAGAGAGCCACTTCAAGAAGCCGTTTACGGGAACAGGGCCCGCGATTCTCCATACAAACGTATTCCCCGTTTTTCTTCCTGAATAATGCCTCTAGAGCTGTCGTTTTTTTTTTTATAAAATCAGTCTCTCTATAGGCATGTCCCTGTCATTTCCTTTTTTTCAGCAATTAATAAGTAAGGAAACAATGATAAGCTAGAAATAGGATTTAGTTTCACAATGTAGTATCTGTCTTGGCCCCGTATTCTACAATAGTACATTATGATACAAGTGTCCTGTGAAATTATCAATGCACACGCGTTCCATACGTTTTTCAACACACTTGCGAGAAAAAACAACAAACTTGTATTGTTACTAACTTTCAATTATTGAAACAAAAGTATAGTTCTCAAAATGATACCGAACAGTTTTTGTAGGGATTTTTACAGTTTGTATTATGGTATTGGTACCAGTGACCTGCCCATTAGATTTTTTTACCATATCTAAACGCCCCTGGTTTACCGGAGCGTTTGCGCTTGCCTTTGATAAAAAGCTTCACCAAAGTCAATTTATATTATACCATGCTGCCATGATAGTACTTACTAATTCCATACAGACATGTCATTACTCCGACTAGTAAATAGTTCTCTGTGGCGCACATTACCGCACTAGTGCGGTAATATAAAATAAAAAGTGTGTTGAAAGAATCAAATCCAATAGATTACGAATCTAGTTTTTTAGAAATTCAGGTTTAAGCATCGTTCTAATATGGGGCCATGACAGATATTGCATTGTGAAACTTAATCCTATTTCTAGGTAAGGTCTAAGTATAAGCTATAACATATCCACTATTAGGTAAGATGAATAGTTAGTCTGTCTCGTTTGTAAAAATCGGGCTACACGTTTAGGATGCTTCCACGAAATGTTTGAGTTGGCCCAATATTATACGGTCGACCGAATATTAATGTTTGATTCGAATGATTATATCGATTATTTGAAAAATTCGTGGCAACCGTGAATTTGTTTTTTTTTAATTATTATTTAGTGCTACGATTTTTATTATTTTATAATTGCGAGTCGTCTTTGCCTTACCAACATATTTTTAAGACAATGTTTTGTAGAAGTTGGTAATTGAATATCTTCGAAAAAGACGCAAAACTTTGTATAAATATATCAAAAGCTTTGAAATGTAATGTGTTGCATAAAAAATATATAAATGCAAACAAATATGAAAATCTACTGCCCGGTCAGAAAAAATTGGCCAAGTACGAGTCGGACTCGCACGCGAAGGATCACTCGTATTTGGATCGAGCAAAAAAATCACGTTTCATGTTTCTTGTATGGATCCCATTTAATTATTAACTTTCTTTAATTTTTATTATTTTTTGTTATAACGGCAATAGAAATACACAATCTGTGAAAATTTCAACTGTCTACTTATTACGGTTCATGAGATACAGCCCGCTGACAGACGGACAGCGGAGGCTTAGTAATAGGGTTCCGTTTGGCACCCTTCGGGTACGGAACCCTAAAAATGATTCACAATGCAATATCTTCCTACAAACCCGGGGTTGTATTGTTGTACCAGACTGATAAAAATGTAGGTAAGTCTTCAAATCTCGAGCGAATATATCGCTTAGGACCATTATCAAAGAGTTCGAGTAAAGGCTCGTGCAGACCAGCGCGACGCGACGGCGCGATGCGACTCGAACAATACAATTCTAAGAAAACTTCACGGTATACCTAACAATAGCCGGTGTCGCGTCGCGCTAGTCTGCACGAAGCTTTACGAAGTCAACTTTTTTTTTTTTTTTTCAAGTAATTTCTACGAGGTGTGCGAACGATTCTGATGCCGAAAATAGTTTTTTAGAATATTTGTCCGTTTGTCTGTTTGCCTGGATGTATGTTCCAGATTGGCATAAAAACGGCTGAACGTATAACGATGATATTTGGCACACAGATAGTTTATAATCAGGATTAACACGTAGGGTACTTTTAATCCCGGTAGTACGTTCCCGTGGGATATATTCCGACATAAACGCGTGCGCAGCCGCGGACAAAGACTATTCAATAAAAATAAATACTTACTGGCTAATATGACGATGCAGACAAGTATGGCGACCAGGAAGTTGGTGTCAATCCCGAAGGTGACGGCGGTGAACATGCTTCGTTGACAGCTGGGGTCCGCGTTATGATGTAACGAGGGTTCGCCCAGGTTGTACATCTGTTGAGAGAGGGAGAATATTAGTACCAGCAGTTCCAGTAGCCAGCTGACAATCTTGTAAAAGCTGTCAAGGGTAAAATAGCGTAGTAATCTCAACACCTCCCTTGAATTTGTATATATTATATATTTTGTTATTTTTTTTGTTAGCCTACGCTGTCCCACTTTTGGGCAAAGGCCTCCCTCCACACCAATATTATATAGGTAAATATGTATGTGTATTATAAAGTTTATATCCTATTTATGTACTTGTGTACCTATTTTATTGATATATTTTTTATATCTTTGTTTCTCTCAAACAGAGCACCTGCCTTCTAATCTCTTCAACACCCTCAGATTGATTGGTAGAGAATGCCTAAGGCTTTAAGTCCGCCTTTGTACCTTTTTTGAGTGCGAAAATTTCAAAAGTTTAAATCTAAGGGTCTGTGACTGAAGAGTAACTCAGTCCCTCCGGCCGGTATGTTATACCAAAGGTTACGCTTATAAAGTGACAAGGATCTTTTCTTTTTTTGTTGCCATCTCGCAGGTCAGTCTCGGAGATTGCTTAAAACCGGGATATCCTGTGGATGCCTGGATAAATTAAAGCCTCCAGGCAAGGCTTATAGACTACAAGATCAAGTGGATACTTCTAATTTTAAACAAAACAATTAACTAAATGTATAGTGACCATCATTTTGTAAAATATAGGATTTTCAACAAAAAAAAAAAAAGCAGTTGCTATAAAATTACAAAATAGTCAAATGAGTTATTTAGTTAATTTTATACAAAACAATTAGACATGATAAAAATACTTACAAAGTCGTTATATGTGAAGTTAGTAATACATCCTATGAAGTTCTGATTGGTGGGCACGTGCCTCCAGCCGAATGTCCTTGCTATGTGTTGCAGGTCTATGCTGGAACCTCCCAGCTGGAGTGGTCCGTTTACTGTGGACAAAAAATATATAAAAAAATAGCCATTAGTTTAAAATTGAGCAGGTTTTGACGAATCAACCGAAGCTTTTTGTGCGTTGTCGGTCATTTTTGCCGAAAAAAACATGATTTTCGTTTTCGGCCATAAACCAAAAATCAGAAGTTAGTGCATTGTCGTGCGTCATTCGACCTACTTCGTAAAGCTCGGCAATATCAGGTGAATCAATGAATGATGAATTAATGAAATGCACCGATCCCAGCGTGGTTTAACCACTCGATAAACAAGAAATACACAAAAATATGTTGTAAGTATCCTGTAAAGGAATTATCGTGTTTTATTTCTTTTAAAGCTTATTTTTGCTCTTTCTCTCCATAGGTGGAAATATTAATCATTTGTAAATCATTTACGTTTTCGGCCGAAAATAAGACTAAAGAAGAAGATTCTTTTTTCGTTTCGACTGAAAATCCATTTTCTGTTGGACACTAATAGAAACATATTTTAGTCACTTTTGTAAAAGGTATAAAAATGTATTCTGAAAAACAAAGTTAAAAGTAGGTACGGTACGTACCGTAATTAGATTGAATGTAAACGTCTTAAGTATTTAAAACTAAAGTATTAACCAACTTACAAACTTAGTCCTTCTGAATTTAATTAATGACAACATTAAATTCTTAAACTTGTTTCCAGTGTTAAGAAATGATGAAAAAACGATTAAATTAATTGAAAGAAAATTTAACTGGAACGTGAAAGGTCTAGAAACTAACATTTAATGTAATTTAGAAAACATTGAATACTTTAATGTTCACAAAACAATACTATTTAAATAAAATTGTTACGAGTGTCAGAGCCTAATATAACAAGTTCTTGGGAATACAATAAACAATTTTCATCTAGGTTTTTATTACTTGCTACACAAATTAATAGCAAAAGTCTAACTAAGGACAGATGTTGCTTAGGCATACATTTTGATTACAAAGACTAATTTTTAATCGGAAGTTATCCATCGTTCGAGATCTATTTATTATTGGCACGAGAAACACCGGTTTATAAATAAATTTCGAAAAAAAAAACAAATAAATTTTGTTTGCAACATTGTTAACTTTTTTATATTTAGATATAATTTAGTTTAGATTTTGCTTGTTATTTAATTTTAACAACAATTTTCGTATTTTATATTGAGATTCTTTGCTATTTATTACACCTATTTTTACTCAACTAACTTTAGACTTTGACTTTGATGAAACAAGTGGCATAGTACATAAATAGTAGTTTGCCTATTACGTTTCTGTAGTTTCTTTTTTTGTTCAACATTCAACGCAGAGAACTTTTTAGAACGGTAAAAGTCGGAACGCAACTTTATTATAAACAATCACTATTCAATTGACGTGTCAATTATTTGCATTTAAACAAATAAATAAAATTTAAGTCTGTTTGTAATGTCAAATTATCAGCTTTTTACTAAATGCATAAGAAAGTATAAATATGGTAAGTACTAATAAAAAAAAAAATTCTGTCCGTCTGTTTGTTCCGGAAAATGTCCGAAACGGCTTTAGCAATTTTTACGGGACCTTCACTGGCATATAGCTGATGTTATAAGAAGCTGCTGTTAGAAAAAGGTAACGTATTTGGGTCCACGCGGACGAAACCAGCAGCCAGCAACTAGTTTTAAATAATTATTAAAAGAGCCTCAGCGGGTGATAATACTTGACCACTGATCAGCTTTGCCTTACTAACTAGCTGATTTTACCGCCACAAGTAATCCTCTCTACCTCTCACCCCGCGTTTACGTCCATATACAAGTTGTGATACCTATTTTTAACGTTATGTATTTATTTATTATTTTAGCTTGTATTGTCCCACTGCTGAACAAGGCCTCCCTTTCTCCATTCCACTCCTCTGTCTTGTTTTCAACATGTCTTGTAAAAGACACATATTATATAAGTATATTGGTGTAACATTTTATCGAGCAAAGCGACGAGCGCGGGCGACGACGCGGAGTGAGGTGCGCGGGCCAATGGCATGATGACAATTAACGGCAGAAATAAATGTTACATGTGAAGCATTCGCAGGAACGTTACATTACATGGAAATGCTGAAACCTTATCTAACTGTTTTGTTCACATTTTCGCCAAATTTCTAACCAGTCATTACAACTTGTTCAGGTGTAAACGATTATTGAAAACAATAGACACATTGACACATTTATACCTTGGTGTAAATGCAAGACAACATACACAAAAGAATACTCACCATTTAAAATCTCTCTAGGCCCAGTAGGAGCAGCCAGGCTCATACAAGTTGACATCTTGCATTGGTCCACAAACATTTCAATGGAACTCCTCATGAGGACTATTTCTATTAGATGGGGCTTGCCATCAGCAACGTGGACCACGCTGTTGTTCAATCTGGTGGTACCGGATCCGTAGTTCACTAGGAGAACTGGGAAGCCCTCCACTAGTTCTAAGGACATGAAATCTGTGAACAAAATTGTATGGTCAGCAAATATAAGTTACAGTGTCGATGAAAAATGATTGATTTTTCCAAGGAAATGTGTCAGTCAGGTTTTGACTTCGGAATTGGTTTGGTGGTTAAAATGAAATGGGTGTGAATTTGTGTTTTATAGAAACTTGCATGTTTTAAAACAAAAGCATTTTGACGTATTGCTTTATTAAATTCCTTTTTTTAATTTTCAACATTTTGTCTTGTTGTGCTTTGATAGTTTATTACTGCGTCAATGATCAGTAGAGATCGGATATTCGGATGCATATTTACCTAAAGTTAATTTTTGGCTAAGAAATTATGGAAGTGGCTTCTTAATTTATTTTTTCTTAACTTAAATCCCGGAATTCAATAAAATCCGGGAATGCAAAACTAGTCGGATACATGGTATGGAAACGACTTATGAGCCCTCTTGTGAAGGTTACTTTTGCGGTGTTAACAAATATGTAAACATTTTTTAATGAAACTCAAGGCACCAAGTTGTTTGTCACTGTGTGCTGTGCCAATTTGGCAACCTACTTTACAACAGTAACTAGCATTTTTATAGTCAAAAAGTACAAAATGTATCAATTCTATCGATTCAAAAGTGCATTCCATAATAGCCAACACCTGAACGTAAGTAAATATACATCCGATCCCGGAATCCCGTGATTTTTTTGATACAAAAGTGCATTCCATAATATCCAACACCTGAGCGTAAGTAAATATACATCCGATCCCGGAATAACGTGAT
The DNA here is from genome assembly GCA_963853775.1 of Xanthia togata. Classification (NCBI taxonomy): domain Eukaryota; kingdom Metazoa; phylum Arthropoda; class Insecta; order Lepidoptera; family Noctuidae; genus Xanthia; species Xanthia togata. The sequence goes on from OY970811.1 coordinate 9,405,017, forward strand.
TTTTTTGATACAAAAGTGCTTTCCATAATAGCCAACACCTCAACTTTAGGTAAATATGCATCCAAATATCCGATCTCTAATGATCAGTTAGGTACATCAAAACAGTTTCGAATCATTCGAACCATTGTAATAATTATTTCAAACACACCACACTTTCCACAAACATATCAAAAGACTATTAAACCAATTAATTACGAAATATCAAAACCAAAACATGGGGCAACAACAAAACAATGTTGTCTATAGACTAATCCTCATACCACATTAATTATATACAAACTAGGTTTACCACAATAACAAAAATAATTACGTAACAGTTGGAAAGGTTCCACCTATCACGCGATGGTTACTTTCATAAATCATAATGTTCCGTAGGTAGGTACACGGCTGTCAGTCATTATGGGATCATTAAAAAATCATTACAGCTCGCATTCTAGTGTGGGATGGCAGCTTGTTAGGTAGGCGAACGGATAATTTATTGATAAGAATAAGAACAGTACCTAACCTATAAATAATACGACACTGGTATAAAAATAAGATATTTTGTCATGGGTTTTTATTATTATTGCCCAATTTAGGAAAACGGGACATAAACCGGAGTTTATCATTCCAATATATTATCGTTATAAAAAGTAAAAAAAATATACCAATGAGATTAAAGCTCACACAATTGTTTTTGAAAAATATCAATTGAAAAGTAAGTCTTAATAAATAATTGTAAGTATTTAAGCTCGCAAGTTTAGTCTACAAAAAAATGTCTTATTTAAGTTCACAATCCTGGTCACCCTGACAATAAATGTAATGCCAACTAAAGCATAAAGACGCACACAACCTTAGTTTCCAAGAATGCAAAACCTCCATTCTGATTGGCTGTTTTTGTCGCCATCACAACGTCGTGAGCGCTGATTGGCTACAAAAATAAAGGTACTTTTTCCTTCTGAATGAGGTTCTATTGTGGTGAGGAAATCATTATTCAAGTAGTTACGCCAATCTACTGTGACATGTTCATTGTTAGAGGTTGTTATGCTTCCAAGTGGAGTTCTAGCTAGCGAGAGGTTTATGAACTTTTGTATACCTAAGCTTGCTTTGTTTGGAAAGTATGACCGAAATGTTGATGAAGGATAATTCTAGGAAATATGAGACATGGCATCAGGAATCATTTTCAAAGAATATAGCTACGATCAATGATATTAGAAGTAAAAAGACGTAGATAGGTTACCTACCTAACATTCTATCTTCAAAAACGGCACTATGTCACACTATTATATGACACGTGGAAGTAGGACGGCATGTCGTAATTATCGGGAGACAAAAAGAAGAAAATGTGGCTAGTTAGCCAACTTTTGACGTGCCACTTGCGGAACGTTTATAACCTATCTCCTCTTTTTACATATAATATCATTGGCTACGATGATATAAAACTTATCCCTATAACTTCCTGACACCGCACCGGTCTGTTGGACAATTTATAGTAGTAATAAGGATCAAATTCGCAAAACACATATTCGTTAGTATGAAACTGACAGGTGTCAAGAAAGGATTCTCTCAGCGGCCAGATTGTTGTCTAGTATTAGGATTAGTACCTAGCCTTTATAATCTTTTCTATCCAGTCTTTAGAGTAAAAAATCACCATAATATAATATCTCCTCGTCTCAAAAACATCTTATCTCTCACGAACATTTTAAAATTTTCTGATATGTTCTGTTAACTGAGTAATAGCAACATTATGGTCATCTGGTTTAGATTACCATAATGCATCGGTAATGTGTTCTACAGCCACTCTCATGCAGTAACGGGTCTTAGTTGACGGTTAGAAGAGCTTTTTGGTTCTATTCGTGTTTATATGTGATATTATAGATTTACTCATCATATTTAGATTTAGTGTGGTTCTTATACAGTACCTGGGCGACCAAGGTCTGCTCGGGTAAAAATAGAGAAAACGTTTTTTTCCAGAAATGAGACCTAACTACATGTCTTTGGTTTTTTATTTTCGTTTTTTTGCCGCCAACTTCCGAAATCAAAGTTATTTTTCACTTTGTAGTGTTTTTTTTTTGGAAGTCGGTTTTATTTTTTGTGAAAAAGTTTTTATTTTTCACTTTCTAGTTGTGGTACCTACACAAAACCCCCACAAAAATTTGAATACCACTACCTGCTATGTAAATTACAGTGACAGGAACTATTAGAACATGGTCCACATATACTAGGTGTGAAAAATACGTATTATTGAAGTTAACTCAAAAACCCCTCATCATATCTTGACCAAATTTATATGGGACCACTTCTGAAGTATGCCCTACCAAACAAAAAAAGAATCATCAAAATCAATTAATAATTGGCGGAGTAATCGCGTAACAAACATACAAAAAAAAATACAACCTAATTGAGAACCTCCTCCTTTTTGAAGTCGGTTGAAAATGTGGCTTTTGTTGACTTTTGTATGAAAGTGACACTAGTCTTGTGATCGTAGAGTAAACAAGCTTTTTAATTTAAAAGCATAAAATATTGTTTAAGTTCCACAGCTTCAATTACGCATTACCAAAGCAGTACATTCATAGATTAAATTAACAGTTGAAGAAACGGGCACAAAAAATAAAATAAAACTGTGATTTCGTAAAAAAAAAACTATGAATGTGACATTGAAGGTTTCATCTTATAATTCCTTTTATACTTAGTATAAATCTAAGAACACACTTCTCTGAACGTTTGAGATACTTACTTAAAGAAAAGGTACGACTCAAAATACCTAACCGAAGACTTAAGGTATAATTATGTTCTTCTTAACGTTTCGTAAACTTTTATTACGATTTCTAACTCTTCTCGATAAAACAAAAATTACTAGAATAAGTAAAATTTTCCAGTAATTTAGCTAAAATGCGACGTTTTTGTATTTTTTATGTTTTTTCGTAGTGAGATGTTCTTTGGCAAGTGAGTTGACACAAATTAAGTGGGTCCTTTAGCTCGGCCCGATGTGGACACAACACTTTGCTAGATTGGCAATTTGGCACTCGTTCGGAAATATTTGCTTTCACCGTGAAAATACATTGAAAATCGCGTTTTAAACGTACCTTCGTTTCATCTGTCGATTTGAGTTTTATTCGATTTCTATTTTTTTTTTTTACGATTTGTTTCATATCGATTACAAGTTTTCAAAGATGTATATACTATCATAATATAACATAACATCACGCCTTGTTTCCCTGAACGGTTGGGCAGTGGTGTAGGTACCTGTAGTAGGTACACCCACATTTCGCCAGTTATGTTTAGGGGGCGATCCTATTGCCATCAACCGGGCACAAATCCATACTTCGTGCTGCCACTGAGAAATTCCAGATGAAAAAACCCAATAACTGTTTGCCCGACCCAGGACCTCATCCTCAGCTACTGCTGACTACTAGACCAACGAGGCCATAACATTTTCATACGTAAGTGCTCGGCGACACGATGGCGTCACCGCGCTGTCGCCGCGGCTCTAAGCTATGTATAGATAGTGCAATCCACGACAACGCGCCGCACTCCGCTCCGCTCCGCACTAAAGTACAGCTTACAGTACAGTAATCGCGGAGTGGGGCGCGTCGTCATGCATTGCACTATCTGTATGCAACGTTGCCGCGCCGCCACCACACCGCTCTAGTATTGTTTAAACAGTTTTTTTTATTCCATCGCCGGCCGCTTGCAAAAATGCACGCGCTTTATAAATGATATGGCAAAATCAAGCGGAGACGGCGCGACGGCTGTGCCGTGTACACGAGCCTTATTTATTCGACATTTCAATCTGCATAGATTTATTTGTCTCATCCCTCTCTCATATCACAAAACAAATGTCATAAATTCAAAGCTCTCACCAACACGTTCCAAAATTATGTAAAGCAGCGAAATAACGAGGGAGAAAAATATTCAAATCAATTACATAATTGTATCAGAATCCTGACTCCGTCGTTGACATTTTTCGGCCATTCTAATTGAAGAGTCTGATGTGATGTTGTGCCGGGAAACGTAATTGGATTCTGATTTTAGGAGCATATTTCATTTTTATTATGTTCCTGATGACCCGGTTTTTTGCCACCGGCTTTGGAAACGTGGCTTTTTGTTGACAGATGGTTACTTTGGCTTTCATTCTATTGCTGGATTAGGCTTTAGGGTCCTTCAAAAATATTCGCTGTTCGAGATACAAAAGGTACGATAGGTATTTTGTATCTCGAATCATACTCGTAGTTAGTGATTCAGCATCCATTAACACTTCAGTTTTAATTTTTTATTATTGAGGACTACCTCGTTGGTCTAGTGTGCGCAAGCGCTACTGCTGAGCATGAGCTGTGCGACCTGAATTGCACTTTATTGTGTCGTAGCAAGAGTCGCTTTTTATTTAAATGATTTTGCAGAATGAACCATCTGTAATCTGTGCTTCAGCATACAAGATAATAATGGTAAAGCACAGTTCTGTTGGACAACATTTTGCTGTTTATGTTTATCAACAAATACTAGAGTTAGTAGATGCCGAAAGGAATAATTATTGCTCAGTGATTTCCCAATATTCACGTATCTAACTATTTTGTCAATATTGGCAGCTGTAAAGCTGATATCTGACGTTACACATTAATGAATTTTTATTTTTGTTTCCTTCCACGTTTACATAACCGCGACACCGAGATTTATATGAATTAACGTTCATCTGGTCATTTCATTTCATTGTTCGATCCAAAGTAGAGTGTCAAAATACAACATATTATAGTTGGATCGGTTCACTAATGAATTCGTTTTTCACTTTTGATTCGTTTTGTTTTCAGCCGTTTTACCTTGTGTTAAAGATGCAGAATTAAAGACAAAAAGTGAAGCGCCTTAAGGACACAAGCTCGTGTTTCATTGAAATAATGTATTATTATTATAAGCCTGTGTTGTTCCAGCAGGGCAAAGGCCTCCCTTGCATCTTTCCACTTTTCCCGGTCTACTCGTATTTTAGTCCAGCAACATCGCGGCCAGCGTCCGCTATTTTGGAACGAAGTATAGGGTTCCTAACGCGTTCTCCGAGTTTGAAACCTAGTATACTTCGTTCCAAAGCCCGTTGGCAGACATCCAAGTGCGGACTTTTAAAATTGAAATACTGAATGATTGAAAAATTAAATGAAATGTGCAGATGAACGTTTCTCCTATCTATTTGTGTCGTGTGAATGTGTAATGAAACAAACTTGAACATTCACTCGACTGAAGCGTCTGATATCTCCTTAAGCCAGCAATATTCCAGTTCGACAATACTCCAATTTTAATCGGCTATGTAAGAGCGTCATTATTGATAATGTTGTACCTACCTACGTAGCTTTCTTAAGTGTTATTACTGTAATAGGAGTTGGTCCGCTCGTGTTTTTCCTACATGAAGGTTTACTTACTCCGAGCAAAGTGGAATATAAGATACGTTATCCTTAATAGCCAATACATTACCGAGTTTAAACAGTGTTTGTAAATTACTTTTATATCGTTGACTTTTCAGCTTGGGGAGAAGCGAAAAAGATTGCTTGAATTTAAGATGTGTAGGTACATGCGGTATTCATTTAGGATACATCACGCCTGTATTAGCCCAAGGGTTAGGCAGAGGTGTACCTTATAGTACACCCACATTTCATCAAGTCCCATGTAATAGGGGGCGAGCCTATTGCAATCAACCGGGCGCAAATCCACTCATCAATCAGACTCCGGGCTGCTACGGAGAAGTTCCAGATGAAAAAACCCAAGGACCCGGGAATCGAACCCAGGGCCTCATGCTTAGAAGTAGCACTTGCAACCACTAGACTAACGAGGCAGTCTGATTTAAGATTTAATTGATTTAAGATATTGGTTCACAAGACCTATATGGCCTGAAATGTCTAAATTCTAAGCAAATGGCTCTTCTCAAACAGAAAACCGGCCAAGTGCGAGTCGGACTCATACAGGAAAGGTTCCGTACCACCGTTCAAAATTTAAGACTACATTTTTAGTTTCTTGTATACCTTGGGACCTTTAATTTTTAACTTTATTTTATTTCTATTATTGTTGTTATAGCGGCAATAGAAATACACGCAATCGTTTACCTATTACGGTTCATGACGAACGGACGGACGGACGGCATTGCGTACCACCCTTGATCACTTCCTAGAAGATTTCAGACAATTTTATACTACGGCATGAGTATATTTAGTATTCTATTATCTCTTCCAAAAGTATCAGATGAATATGTAAGCAAATGGATCAGAAAACGGAACTATGGATGCTAATTTGTAGTGCCACTTACAAATTGTGCGTGTGCATGTGCAATTGAGTGCTCTGATTTGATTATTGGAATACTTAGTACCCAATAGGGATGATGCCTGGGTCAAAAAAAGAAATTCTATTTAGTCCGTCAGTCAGTTATTAAAAAAATATTCGACTCGTATTTTTTACTTTATCATATTACATAATAAAAAAATAAAGTTGGGGAGTGGGGGTCGCTACGTCACAAGTATGTATAAAATCTACATACCTAGTCGTGACGTCATTGCACATTTTAACTCAATGTATCGCCGTAATCTTTTGAAAACGTAAAGAAAAATACGTGTAGGTACGTTATTTTTTCATAACACAACGTACATTTTTTTAGTCATCGTCCCTATTGGAATACTTACCCTTAACCTGAAATTCTAATTCACCTTAAAGATGTTTTTCATTTGTCAACTATTGAAGTAAATAATTGTTGGAAAAATTGGTGAGACATAAAGTTGAAACAGTCTAAATACAGATGAATGTGTTACTAATTCCCTTTAAAGAATAATTGCGCAAGAATTTACGATAATCTGAACAGGGTGGGTATGTTTACATTTTCATCAGATAGTTTCGGAACAGATTATACGACTTATAGTTCATGTTGATACGAAAGAAGAGAAAAAATAAAACACTGGATGGTATTTCCATGACAGATTGTCGTGGTTTCGATTTGAGGACAAATACTTGGATGGCGCTGGCGTGCAAATATTTGGCCCTGAAATATCGACACAAACAATGGTGAATAAATTGTGCGTGATACTGTTTGCCTACTCACGATGTTTGAGCATGTGTGTGTGCAATCATATAGCGTGTTAAAGACATCCCTGACCTAAAATAAATCTAGGAGTCCATTTATGGAAATATCCACATGTCCTATGTCATTTCAGGCCTATGTTATGTCATGACAGGAGATCACAAATTAAACTAAACACACTCATAGAATCACACGCGGACTAAATATGTTTTATTTTTTATTGTTTTTCTTACATCTATTTAATTTTTTAATTATTTTTATTTTGTATTTATTTCTGAATATTTCCGTGACATCACTGCGGGCCCTATCAGAATACCAGCGACTTTCTGCTTTATTTTAATTTTATTTTTTTATTATTTTTAATTTTTTATTTTGTGTGTTTAGTTTAATTGAGATCTCCTGTGCTTGTCCCAATACATACTTTTTCTTTCTTTCATAAATAAAAAATAAAAAAACCGGCCAAGTGCGTGTCGGACCACGCACAATGAAGGTTTCCGTAGTTGGAATGAATGAATCGTAAGAACAAACTTAACTTTGTAATTGAAAAACATGTTCTCCCATACATAATATATGTGAGAACATGTTTTTGTAACCGCAAATTTAAGTTGGTCTTAAATTTAAGTTCGTAAATTTGTAAAGCCCACTTAAGTGTGATAATTTTCCTTTAAACTTCGTTATATATAGGTACTACTCCCGTGACATTTGAATTTCTAACTACAATCGTTTAGTTGGTAGAGGGGGGGGGGACGACACTCGAGTCTAACGAAAATTGGTACTTTAAAGCTTGATAAGTCACGAACGGTTTACTTAATCAAAAAACGGTCTTGGAAAACCCCTAATATTTTTGAAAGACCTATCCGATATCCCACACTATGGGAAGGACGAAAAAAAAATTATCATCCCCACTTTACATATGTACCCTAAATAATTATTTAAATTAAAAAAAAATATTTTACTACTTTTTTGGCGTCATTAACGTGTATACTCATACTAAATTACAACTTTCTAGTACCAATAGTGTTTGAGCTAAACCGCGGACAGACAGACAGACAGACAGACACGAAACTATAAGGGTTCCTTGTTGACTACGGAACCCTAAAAACAGTGTTATGAAAATAAAAGATTTGCACTAACCCCTGGAGCCTCATGTTTCATGGGGCTACAGAGGCCATTGCATATCAAGGTGTAGACCGGGCGGCGCGGTAATGATAAGGAAGACGTGCCCTTAGGATATGATAAGTTAATGCTTACAATTGAAGTACAAAAACCGCCCTTACGTCCGTCCGTCAAATTGTTACCATGGTAGTGCAGTTAAATGTCCATGCTTACTTCCTATAATTAGGATGAACTTCTTTTTCAACTATTTACAAACTACCCTAAAACTTTAACAAATAATAAATTACATACCTTGTACTTCTAACAGCGGATTATGTTTCAAAGGTCCCAAATAGAACACAAGGCTGTTACTGGAGTGTGACGTCACAGTCAAGGACACTCGGCCATCCTGACAGGCTGGTGGTGCAGCGTACATGGCCCAGCCGTCGCCATGGAACCCAATGGAGGTCTGTTCACAGTGGGGGCCAGATAACCCCTCCGGACACTCGCATTTGTCCGCGAATGGCGTACCTTGGGGTGAAAATTGATGGTTAAATTTAAAAATCGGCAATTTATAAACAATTCAATTTAATATTGCAGTCAATTTTACCATAAAATTGGCTGGGAAATAACAGTGCACATTGGGAATACCTAACACTTAAAGTTTAAACAAAATGGACCTTCAGGGCCCAGTCTTTTCGGGGACACATTGAACCCGGCGCACGGCGATACTAATTTCCTTGCCGTAATTTATAAGCCACTTGGTATTCGAAGTCAAGACCGTAATGTACAAATAAGATTTATATTTATTTATAAACAAAAGAAACCCACCTCCATTCAGACAAACAAGTGGCTCCACCACATCGCAAGTACATTCAGACTCAACTCTGGCAGAAACTCCCACAAAGCTGGTGGTGTTAGTGTACACGGATAGAGGAACGTTGTTCTTCATCAGCACGTTTCGACAGGAGTCTTCGCATTGCTCCTTCTCTATCAGACATTCGTCTATCTTCACCATGTAGATCTTCGACTGGAGTTCTTCTTCGAGCTGTGGAGAAATTTTTAGGTAAAAATGGCCGTCATAGGTAATATGAACTTCAGTATACTGCTATCATTTATGTAGGGATGAAGGTAACAAGAATATATTATTTTTATTATTATTTGATGTTTATATATAAATGTGATGCTACTGAAACTTACGTGAAGAAATAATTTTCCCTAAAATTACACTCCTACCGGATCGCTCGGATAAAAAGTGGCATAAAAAAATTGTACAGCCATATAAATGGTAAAAATATAACACAAAACTACTATACGTCTATAATAATACCAAATAGGGTAACCCCGTGAAATAAGGTCCTAATAACATCATGCGGATACCAATTCCACGAAATGTCCCTGTAACCTCGTTCATTATAGCATTCTATCCGAGGACCCGTGTTCGGACATTTACGGGTTCAAAATTCAAACACAGAAAAGTAATTACAGAAGATCGACTCCATACAACGAACCTAAATGCACGCACACACATACAGACTTTAAGTACAGCGAGTGCAAGCTTATTCGCGGCTGGCATCCGGCTGAGACCACAGTACAAAGATGAGCAGTAACTCAACGAGTGTTAGGGTTGTCAACCGAACTTTTTAATTGGAATGCACTACATCTATACTAATATAATAAAGTAAAGAGTTTGTTTGTTTCTTTACATACTACAACCCTTAAAAGCCGAGCAAAACCAAAACGAAGCGAAAACGAAGTTATAGCGCGGCGGGCGATGCGATGCGACGCAGTAGGTCAGGTGACCAATAAATTTCACGTCGACGAAGTCGTGGGCAGGAGCTAGTACTATCATAATAAAGCTACTAATATAATAAAGCTGAATAGTTAGTGTTTCTTTGAACGCTCTAAACTCTGGAACTGAGAGTCGAATTTGAAAAATTATTTTGGCATTTGATAGCACAACTCTTGAGGTAGGTTGTACGCTATTTAACATCGCGCCACGACCCTTGAGTGCTCAGCAATAAGAAAAAAAACTCAGGAAGAACGCTAAGAGAAAACGAAAAACGCGGGCGGGTGATGATTGCTATATTTTTATATTAAGATAAGAAATTTCACGCGGACGAAGTCGCGGGCAGAAGCTAGTGTATGTATAAAATGTGACGATTTGTCTCGAAGCGACAGCCCCGACTAACTGGTTCTCTGAAGCATCCTTAGATTTCGTGTAAGCGCGTTTGAGTGAGTTATGTGTGGGTGAGTCGCTTCGACCATTTGCTCCTAGTTCCCATACTGTATATACTATGTACTACTACTAATAATGATGTCTACTGTGCTGTGGATAAATTATAACAGCTGCACGGGTCAATTGAAAGTTAAGCTACGATCGCCGCGGTCGATTCGTGGCTGGGTGAATATCCATTACATATAGAGACTTCTCCTTGCCTCTGAAAACACGTAAAGCAGTTTGGCCCGGCTGTCATTCATAGATCTTTGACAGTCGTTACGGGTACTCAGAAGCCCAAATGTCTGACAACCAGTCTTACCAAGGGGTATCGTGTTACCCAGTAACTGGGTTGTGCAGCAGTCGCTCCATGTAAAATACTGGTATTCAGCTGCATCCGGCTAGATTGGAAGCCGACACCAACATATTTGGGAAATGGCTAGGCAGACAGATATTTTGCTGAGAATGCTGAGATCGCCGTTCGTACGCGTATAATATACATTATGTAAGTGCCCGTGCGTCTGTTTTCGCTTGTTGTTTGGATCCGACCTTCTGCACTATCCTGTGGTTTACGGGTTAAAACTTGTGTCGAACTTCTGAGGTCGAGGTCAACTAAAGAGTCGTTACAACTTCCAAAGACTTAAGTATATTCGCATTAAAGTTGTAAAAGGAAAGTTTTAGATCCATTTGTAAGATGCTCACGAAAAAACGGCTGATCGAATTGATTAAGTGAACAGTGAGAGGAATTTGTAGTGAATCGGAACCTTTTATGATCAGCATTGGATTAGGATAAGATGTTCATGATAGTATGAGGTATAGACAAAGTATCAGAAAAGTATCCTTTAAAACATGCATGAATCTAGAATCACAGCCGTCCCAAGCCAAGTTGGTTTCCCCCGAATTTTCAAACGACACTAACTTTAAGACGGTCTAAAGCCTTGTTCAAACCAGCGCGACGCGACTCGAACAATACAAATTCCAAGAAAACTTCACGGTATAACAATAGCCGGTGTCGCGTCGCGCTAGTCTGCACGAAGCTTTAACCGTCTGTTGCTACAAAAACCAAAAGGCTCCCGCAGAAAGACGCGAAGCGACAATGCGATGCGACTCTGGTAGAACAATTTCCATGAAGTCCATGAGTCGCGTCGTACTTGTCTAGCCTTATAGTGGAAGTCACAGCATGAGACTTAAGATCACCATAAAATTGAGTTGAGTTTGAGATTTCGGCCGTAAATACCTATTTTCAAAAACACGGGAAGTTAAACAAAGGTTTAACAAATACTCAACAAACCTTTTCCTGTATCCCAATAACCATACTATCCAGTTTTTCAGGAGGATAATAAGGCGATCCGTGTGCAGAAAACCGGACATCCAAGAACACATCCTTCACAGTATTCTTTGTAAACACGGTGAAAACATCCACATTGTCCAGAGACGTGTTATACAGTTGAACCAAACGACGGTGCAGTTTGTCCTTCTTACTCGTACCCTGTAGGAAAGAGACAGAAGATAATTAGAGACGTCGATAGAATGAATTGTGATGAAGGACGGTGCGGCAGACATTAGTAAAATTCGCTTGAATTATTCTTAATCTACTTCTTGGCTGTACCTTCAGGCGTTTTGTTCGGTCAATTTACTTGGACAAAGAAAAAAGTCGAACGTTATTTAACGAAGACAAAAATTGCTTGTATCGTGACTTTTATACCATAATTATAATAGTAGATTATTCACCAAGGGGATAAAGCAGTGTCTTATATCACGCTATTTTAAATCCAGAGCGTAAAAGCAATACGAATTTCGAATGACTTTTTTTTAAATTTTCATATGACTTTTCTCACTATCGAGAAAGTGGTGTAAAAATGTATTTTAATTTAAGATTCACGTGCGCTTGTAAAATGTAACAACTACCAACAACAACAACAACTACAGTACCTAGTCACTTTATCGTTATCGTGAAAAAAAATTGAAAAAAGAAAATTGCTGCGCGCGCATCGACAGACTGCAACCGAAATTTTAGCCTGTGTGTATAATTCGCGCATCAGTTTGTGTTATCCATCGAACGATCGCAGACATACATTGGTGAGTGAATCGCTTTGTGTTATACATGCAGAGATACTTTACATCTGGTGTCTGATTCCTTTTGGTAGTGTGGTTCACTTAGCATAAGCAAAATAAACACGCAATACATTTAACACTACTCAATTTCTGTGTGGCAACATCGACGCGAAAACTTTTACCATGGATTCAGTACATGATTCAAAACGTCCCTGCGTTAAATTTTTTCGTCCGTTATTATAAAAAAAAATTGCTGTGTGGAACAGCTGTTTTTTTTAAAATAAAAATGGATGCATATTAAAAAATATTGGTCGTAAGTATTTTTTTCTTTTTTTACGTACCTAATCAAAATACATTGAATTAAAATGTGGCATAACGACATTTTATACTCAGTTGTGACTTAACTAGTCCTCTCCCCAACTTAATCTAAGTATTTTTTAATAAATATGATAAAGCAAAAAATACGTGTTAATTTTTTTTTTTTTTTTTTACCCAAGCATCTTCTCTAATGTAAGCTTCGCAAAGCACGGAAAACAAGTTTTTTTTTGTAGCAGCTAAAACAGGTTGATTCTACCTGATCTTGCTAAGAACATAAACGACGATTAATAGATATTCTTGATCTATAGAGAGCTAATTATATCGTCAAGAAAAACGAAGTACCTCCACAAGTACATATTTAACAATCTACATCACAATGACACAATCGTTCTAAAATGGCGACCGCACCAATTGCTCGTAAACCGCTGAGTTGTTAACTAGGCTCAATGAATCCCCGGATGAAACTTTACGTAAGCATAATTTGGACCAAGGTCAGGAACTAAGATCATAGAAGGAATGGATAAGGCAGGACATTGGTCTCTTTTTGACCGACTTTTATAATAACAAAAGGAGAATGTGCAAATCTGGCTATGGGAGAGAGTCGTCCTCCTTTACATATTAATAGTTATTTTTGGATACGTCAAGTTGGAGTGAGAGTGCCGTTAAGCTATTAGGCGAAGAAATCTAAGTAACTCGTCCGCTCTTAGTCTCTTTGTATGTGAAACACGAACATTAATTGACGGCACGGTTGACTGCGTGTCGCGGGTTCGATTCCCGCACGGAACAAATATTTGTATGACCTACAAGTAGTTGTTCCGGGTCTGGCTATTTTTGTATGTGAGTTTAAATGTTTGTAAACGCACCCACAATACAGGAGAAATTCCTAGTGTGGAGGCAACGTTTTACCAAAAAATAAAAAAAATATGAGTACTAAACGTAAATTGTGGGTAAAAACGAAATAATAACTTTTCGATGTTTAACTTATTTCATGTTTTAGCACTCAACAACTATTAATTACTATATACGAGGGGCTTGTGGCTAAGCAATAACAGCCGCACGGGTATAGCTAAGCTTCGCTTGCCGCGGTTGGTCCGCGGATGGGCGACCATCTTTACATACCATGACCTCTCCGTGCGTCGGAAAACACGTTAACCGATTGGACTCGGCTGTCATTCGAGGATCTTTGACAGTCGTTACGAGTCGTCAGAAGACCGAAAGTCTGACAAACTAGTCTTACCAACGGGTATCGTATTACCCTATTACTGGGTTGTGGAGTAAAAAACCATGTAAAATACTTGTATTCCGTTGCATCACAAATTAGAGGATATTATATTATTTATATAAACAAGCATATTACAAATTAGAGGATTATATCCAAGATAAAAATGCTTGGAAACATGCTGGTCCTGCTCCATAGGACAATTTAGAATCTAGACAAAATCTAACTGGTTGCCAATTTAATTGTATAATATTATTTTTTATAACATTGATTTTATATTCTGTGATTACTTGAACTCACACACTGACTTATTATTAGTAGTACTTGTTAAAATGTTACGACTATCGTATAATTTTACAATGTTTGTAAATATGTGAGCACCATGCATCTACCACATAATTAATTTATGTTATTCCTTCATTTTTCATTCTTTTTACCTATCGTGGTATAGTAATCTTATTCTAGGTGCATCGTCTTCACATATAATTATATAATTAATGTATACAAGATATTGTGAAAATATTTTAAAAGAGTAACGGTGGAGTTTCTTGCCCATTCTTCTCCATACGAAAACTATATTTTGGAATGGGCGACTAGAATCAATTATTATATTTTTTTTTTTTTGTAAATGTTGACGTTCATAAGTGCCTTTTTTGTGCCTAATTGAAATAAATTATTTGACTTTGACTTTCACGTTAGTCTGGAATCCGATCCCAACATAGTTGGGACAAAGGCTAGGCAGTCGATGAGCACTCAAAAACTATTACGTAACGTATTTTACTTGTCTTGGTCATAATTATCTCTCTCCTTTCTAAGATCTACGTTCCAGAAGAAAAGCATCTTCAGTTGGCGAGAGCACGAAAACATCGTCTGCCCACTTAGTAAACAAGTTTCAATGATCATCTTAATGTCGTTGAATATTAAACAATATCCTGACTCATCGCATTTTGAGGTTTCCAAAAATTTCAGGATTAAAATTAATAGAGCGTTCGAGACACTGACTAAGCGAAACTTTGGACTCATTTTGATTAGCAAACTAAGAATTTTCATAAGTCTATTCATAGTTTTTAAGTGGTTTTAAGTTTTTTGTGAAATAAGCGTTTTGTAACGAAGCTGTGCCGTCGACAATTTTGGCAGGGATTTTAAGCTTGATATTTCGTTATGTAAATATTTTTTACATTTGAATTGTATCAACATTATTCCAATATTTCGGTTTGCATGATGTTCCAATTTACTTAGTTTCTATAAATATTCTATCGGCGAAAGTTATTCAGACTGAGGCCAATACAATTTTGTGGTAAGTACTTAAAGATAGTACAATCCACGACGACCCGCTCCGCTCCGTACTAAAGTACAGCTTACAGTACAGTCATCGCGGAGTAGGGCGCGTCGTCGTGGATTGCACTATTTGTACTCGTATTGATAACCCCACCGACACGACGACACTGCTACCGCACCGCACCGCGCCGCCACCACATCACTATATAGTATTGTTCAAACTGTTTTTTTTATTCCATCGCCGGCCACTTGCAAAAATGCACGCGAATGTGATAGGTATGGCCAGATCAAGCCAAGACGGCGCGGCGAAGAAGCTGCGGCGGCGCGGCTGCGTCTTGTCCCTGAGCAGTTAGGGTTTTTTTTAGATATAAAATCCTAACTATGTCTATTCTGCACTTTGCTTATTCGGGCTTTCTAGTTTTTGAAGTGAAAACTTCTTTAGCGGCGTTGTGCACTTTTTTTGTGATGGGTTAAAAGAAAAAAACTCGCGTCAGGACACGTGACCTGATCGAAAATTCGTAAGATGGAGGAAGAGTAGACCCGCGGCGCGGCGTAGGAGAGGAAGTATCCCCCTCTCTTTCTACCGTGCGGCGAAAATGTAAGCCTGCGCCTGCTGTTTCGTTTAGGCGGCGCAGGGCGCTTGCGCGAATGTTCGTGTGTGTTTGAAATAGACAATAGACAGTAATGTGTAATAATTGTGTTAATATTCAAGAAGTTTTCACTTCTGCCGGCACTCCCGGAGTGCAACCCGTTGTTTTTTTTTTATTCTACTACTGAGCATGAGTTCAGATTCCCAGGTCGGGATTTTTATAACAAAGCTTTTCAGTAGCAGTCAGGAGTTTGGATTTGTGGCTCTATTATGGCAATACGCCCTCAATTACTGTATTATATTACTAATTTAAACATAACTGGCGAAATGTGGATGTGCTATAGGTAAACTTCTACCTAACCCTTTGGGGCAAACATGCGTGATATTTTGCTATTTCGTCATGAAAACAATTAAGTATTTGAAGTAACTTACATCAGGTTCAGGAACAATGAACTCCTCAGCGGTTATGTTCACAAAACGTATGGATCCTGATTTATCCACTGCTTCTTCAGGAATCTCCTTGATGGTCACATTGACAGAAGCTTCCACCCAATGGAACGGTACTAGTGGCTCGTTTTCTTCGGTCACCTAGAATTAAGAAATATTTTTATATTTAGAAATCAGTCCGCAAATATCTAAGTCTATTAAATTAATAATTTCTGTGTGGAAAGGTTAAGGCTCACAATATGCACAGAAAAACAAATAAAAACATAAAAAATAAAAATAGCTTAAAATAGTATTGTGTGCCTCACGGCTGCGCCAAATAACATCTGTATAAATGTAATCTAGGCATGTGGCAAGTAGGAGTTAATATAGTGGGCTCTAAAAATTGGTTAGCAAGATTGTATGACTGAAAAAAAAACGTTTAATTTTATTTATTTATTATTTATTACAACTTTATGCACAGGTAAAAAAATACTGTACAAAGGAGGACTTAATGCCTGAGTCATTTTCTACCAGTCAACCTTAGGGTGATGCAGAGACAAAATATGGCAGGTGCAACATAAGTGATAGATAACTCGAAAAATAATGGAAAAAAGACTTAGGAGAAATAACGAAAGGTAGAGGAGAAAAGGAATCCAGCGATCGAACGATCTGTTTAATGTTTAATTAACATTATAATCACTACAAATAATGATAGAGAGATAATTTTTTTTGTGCAATACTTCATTCGAAATAGGTAGGTATGTCAAAAGGAGGCCTGTGTCCCTGTGGTAGTAACTTAATAAGCTGATTGTGATGATGTCAAAAGACTTACTTAATTTAAAAAAGTTGTTCTGCAATTAAATAAACCTGATAGATTTAATCTATCATTATAATTATCTTGTTACTAAAATAGACGTAGAATTGTCTTAGTGAGTACCGAATTAATATTTCAGTGCCAAAACTAGGCGAACATAAACTAAAGTGGCTTTTGACAAGATGATTGAAGACGAGACGAGATTAAATTCAAAATAATATAATTAGATTCCGTCCCATATTATTATTTTATTACTATGGTATTTTAACCAAAGTCAAAAGTCAAAGTCAAATAATTTATTTCAATTAGGCACAAAAAAGGCACTTTTGAACGTCAAACTTTACAACCCTCTCCAGTCCCGTGAACCACACATGGTACGGGGTAATTGGTAAGTGGTCTGCTTCGCTAAAGGCTAAAAGGCCTGGTTCCATAGCAGATCCCGGCTAAGCTTCTTGGCTTTATATTAAAATACAGGCGGGGTCATCAACTGCGACCCACGGCTAAGCTACGCACGAATGCGTGGCTGGCAAACGAATGATCTACTGTGGGTTACCTCTCCGTGCACATCCTACGTAGCAGTGGAAATTTGACTTAAAAGTTTTAAGACAATATAAGTCTGGTACTCACGTTGAACCTCAACAAATATGTTCCGTTAGGCGTCCCTTCCTTCATGGTGATCATGCCGGTATTGCTGTGTATGTCGAAGTATGGACTCCTTTGCTCGTACGACGGCAGCCACATGAACCTTTTGTCTGCTAAGTCCCAATCGTCAGGGTCGTCAACATAGACACGACCAATTTCTGTGTCGGGAGCTTCACCCTGTAGGAGAAAAATGGGGTTAAGATTTAATTTTTTTGTAGGAAAAAATGCAAATTACTTCCATTAAATAATTTAAAAATACAGAACCTGGGAACGTTAAGTCTTGCATCTGTCACATTAAAAAATAAACAAAATCAAAGAAATTCGACGATAAAAGGATACGTGACGTGTTAACTCAAAAGACAAAAGAAACCAAAACAAAAAAGAAAACCAGGCCAGAAAATAAAGAACAAAACCTAAAAAAGAAAATAGAACTACTATAATAGACGATAAACAATAGAAATCAAAGAATGGCAACCAGACTCCCAAACCTATAAAATACCAACTCATTCTATTCGTATGTACATATATTACGACCAGAATTAATTTGGCAGTAGGAAGTACAATGTTAACGGTCCTTCCAGGCTACTGAGAGAGAACAGAACAATTATAAAAGGTCTAAATGCGTCCACTTGTCAAGTACTTAAACCCGGACATTACACAAAGTCTTGCTGACCAGTTTCGGAGGCTGGTGTTTTGTTGATGGAAAAAGTTTTGTAGACTTTTAGTGACGTCACGTCTTGTAAGTACAGAGGTATGATGAACAGGGTGTAAAGTTCAACCATCCTCCATAGAAAAAGGAGAATCTTTCTACCAGGTGTTGTGTCCGGTGCGCAACTGCTCGACGATTTTTGTCGGGACGTTGTATATTGCCAGTCGCACGGTAAACTCTGCTTGCGCGATGCAGGATTTTGTGTGACGTCAGTGTGATGCGTGGTTCGCATGTAGTTGTAGCCACTTAAGCATAAACCTTACCTATAGTGTACCATTCCGACAAATAAATGATTATGATTACGAGTAGATTTTCTAGCGAGAAATGGCTAATCCATAGACAAGTCAGAGGTCGAGAATTTATAGATACGCTAACCATAGAGAAGAAGAAATTGATAGTTCCATTTTTTTCTTTTTTTATTAGCTACTAGCTTCCACCAGCGACTTCGCCCGCGAGATCTTTATAAATTATAGCTAATGTTACTCAGTGATACTGATAATATATCCTAGCATTCTACTGGTGAAAGATTTTTTTTAAAATTAGTCCAGTAGTTTTTTTATTTATTAATTACAAACAAAAATACAAATATTTTCTCTTTATAATAATAGTGTAGATTTTCTGAAAAGACGTGATAATATTTATTAATTTTCTGTGTATTCTTCTGGTACCCAGGGCTGGGCCTTTCTTAAGTGGAATTAACCAAAGTCACAATAACTACCTACTTCCGATAATTAAAGCTAATCGGACTAAACTCTGTCCCATTTCTCCTTAAACGCCCACAAAATCAGAACTACATCGAATCCACAAACTAATTTAAAAAAAAAACAAAATATTTTATTTCACCTACACGGGCACTTGTGAAACGTCAGAAGCTAGGTGCACGGTTCCAATTGGTCGTCTCCTATGGAAAAGAGCCGGCAAGAAACTTCGAGGTTACTCTTTTATTTAAAAATAATTGGCTTTTACAATATTTTCGAATAAGTAACAATGTTAATAGGTATGGGAGGACAGCGTAGGCCTTTCAACAAGTACCAGGTACTTAACAAAATCGAAAATAGTCCAAAAATCTAGTCTACTAGGCCTAAATAATAATGATTTTGTTATTGTTATCCCCAATACATTCCCGTCGATTACAAAACATGTATTCAATGCTAGTTAACCCTCCAAAGCATTTTACTTTTAATAACACAACGTTCGACGATGGCTAATTAAACCAATTAAATTCGGCTCAACTACGGAATGGTAATTTTCCAATTCATTTAATAATTATCCGGGATACGGAAATGCGAAACCTTTTACTGATAGTAGATACAGTAGGCCGAACTTCAGCGGTAACACTTTGACCTTGATCTCGCCAAGCGTAGTAGGTAGTTTCAATCAGGGCTTGAAATACCGGTATTTTTGGGAACCGGTACCACTGACCTTGGTGTGATACCGATACCAGAGTAGTACCTGGACTATTGGTACCAGTACCAGTCGTAGTACCTGTACTATTGGTATTTCTCACATTCGCAAGAAGCTGGCAGTATCATCACAACGGTAATGTTTTCCTATTGTTTGTCTTATTTGTGCGTATATTTATATATAATTAGGTGTATTTATTATATGTATAGTTTTTAATATATGTACCTATATCTTTTTATTTAAATAAATATGTTTTTCCTCAATTCTGGCTATTGCACCTACCACTGTTTGTCTCTGCATCACGCAAAGGTTGACGGGTAGAAAATCCCTGTGGCATTAAGTCCGCTTCTGCACATTTATGTGCTTGAAGTATTAATAAATAAATATTTCTAACCAGTATCGGTACTGTACCGGTACCAAAACCGGTTCCAAGCAAATATTTCCGTAAGTTGGAGTGAGAAAACAGATATAGTAAGTAAAAAGGGTAGTTTATAAGCATTAGAAAAATATCTTCAAGGTTGGCAACCGTACGTGGTTTCACTTACAAGTATGACAGTTGTGGTAGGCGTCGATATTCGTATATGAATTTGGTGCCGGTACTTGTTAGGTGAAGTACCGGTACTCGTCTGGAACGGGTACCTGTCTGAAACCGGTACCCAGGTACCGAAATGGTAAGAAGCGCTAAGTAAAGATACAGAACCTGTAGTTTTGGTACTGGTTCCAAGCCCTGGTTTCAATAAAATAAGAGGCCATTTACACGGTTTTGATACCACTGTCGGGCGGCCTACCGTACCTAGTTGCAAAATCATTTAAATACTATACAATTAAAATAACCTGTTTTAGTGAACCTTGAATAGGACCTTTCTAAATTAATTACGATGTGGTGAGCGCAATTATTAATTTCTTCTAGCAAATTTTTATATTTACCTATTTAATTTTCGGCTTCATAAGCTTCAAAGGCCATTAAGGCTTCAGGCAGTCTAATAGACTAAAGTTCTGGTTTTGTTATTATTTTCCTCTGCCCTACTTCTCCTTTAATTTAAATACTTTGTTTTAAATACAATATAAATTATTGTACCATAATTAATTTCCCAAAATAACTACCAAACCAAAACATATTCACGTTATAAATAAAGGCTCCCACGAACAAGCGCGACGCGACAGCGCGACGCAACTCTAATAAAACAATTTCTAATATTGGGTTTACATTGTCGCGTTATAGCGCACTACATCGCGCGCTCTCTGTTGCTCAGCGAGACGTCTAGCGGCAATCTAGCCCCAGCATAAGGAAACTTCACGATATAACAATTACCGTCTCATCGCGCTGTCGCGTCGCACCGGTTTGCGGGAGCCTTTACGAAATGAAAATAGTTAAAACGACTCTAAACTGCCACCAAATTCACCCGACCATGTTGACGGTCGGCACTTAGTTTTTAAACTAAGCAACTTGTAATTATAGATGAATAACTTAATTTCCGAAGTTGTTCACTGAAACTGTTTACGACAAATCAATTTTGGCCACGAAAGCTTTTCCCAGAGTTCTGTGCAGGAGTTTTGGTCAATCCTCGATTTAGGAGGGACGAGGTAAAGCTGGTCGTTAAAACGAACACGGGACAAAAGACGACAGTTACTTGACTTACGTGAGGACAGTAACTGGGAGAGTTGTGGGTCCTCTTCAGAATAAAAGAAAAGTAACAAGTGTAAGATTGGCATACACTATTTAAAGTACCACGCGAAAATTTTGTTGTCAAGTTTCAATGCAAAACAAGTCCCCCGTAAATTGTCACTTGCAGCTACAGTGACAAGCCTGAAGACTGAAAAATAATCATGAATATCTATACATAACTTATAGGTACACTTGCTCGTATTTCAAGCACCGCGATAATGGTAAGTCACTAAATTATGGATGGAAAAGTTTAAGCTTAACGGAAGCTAAAACTTTCCGTAACTTTAATCGGTATGCCAGTAACTCGCCTCCAGTGGCATACATACTAAACGCTATCCCAGCGTATTTGTGGCAAGTCGCCTTCATTAAGCGCTGAGTTTAAATGAATCCTGCTTGCTTTACACAGATTGCGCGAAGTGCATGCATGGCCATTCTCCTTTATTTTTTAGCTCAAATATATTAAAAAGTTAATAGAGAAACTTTCTGTTTGAAATTCTTTTTTTGAACGTAGCGAATTAATTTAAGACATTCAGTTGCATAGTTTTATTGCTGCGTGTTTTTTGAGAAGGTTTTTTCTTTAATAGTTGGGTTGGTTCACTTGGTTCACAAATTCAAGGTCGCTCAACACGCTAAGGAGCGGGTTATGCTCGGAGTTTCTTTGAAGGATAAGATCAGAAATGAAATTAAATGGAAAAGAGCCGGAGTTATGGACATAGCTTGTAGAATAAGCAAGCTGAAGTGGCAGTGGGCTGGCCACGTTTGTCGGAGGACCGATATTGGCCGGTGGAGCAGACGAGTCCTTGAGTGGACTCCACGTATCGGCAAAAATAGTGTAGGACGCCCGCCAGCTAGTTGGTCATACGGCAGGGGAAGATTACAGACTGTTAAGGCGCAGCCTTGGAGGGTCCTATATCCAGCAGTGGACTGCGATAGGCTCAGTTGATTGAAGTATTTGGCCTAACAGTTTAAAACTGTTACAGTTTACGCTGAATTTAATACATTCAATTAAATAAGCTTCTCTCTTCTCTCAATCACTCTCTCTGCTGAGAATCGTAACTCCGTTATAAATTGTCAGCTGTATTTCTCCATCTGTTACGGTCGGAGGCCTGGTGGAGCGCGATGCTGATAGACGCCTCCAGTTACTCAGAAATTTGTTCCGACCACCGTTTTGGGCCTCAGCCTCTAGGTCTTTTGCCTTCTATCTTTCCTGTTACCATTAGACGTTCCATGTTGTCGGTACCTCCGCGGGCAATGTGGCCGAAGTATCTCACGACATTGTAGGCAGGTTGAAGACAGTTTTTGTACTTTATCTAGGTGTAGGTACATAACATAACATCACGCTTTGTTTCCTCGAAGGATTGGGCATTTCGCCAGTAATGTTTAAGTTCCATGTCATAGGGGGCAGACTCCGGATTGCTGCTGAGAAATTCTAGATAGAAAAACCCAATAACACTGCCCGACTTGGCAATCAAACCCAGGACCTCATACCCTGCAGTAGCGCTTGCGACCACTCGACCAACGAGAGAGTCTTTCTATAAATTAGTTGTTTAAATAAGGTCAAAGCAATTAGGTTCATTTCCAACAATATTGCTTACTAGAGATGCCTTGTCAGCGCAGCATAATATGTTGACCTACCAACGCTTCTGGAGTAGGAGGCTGCTTGCATGCAAGTACATACTTAGATGTTAGACTTGTTATAGGTTGCAGTAGATTATATCATTTAATTACCAATTATTAGCACCCCAACCTCTTTTGAAGAAAAAAAGGACCCATTCTAAGATCAAACGGCACCCCTCCAAAACCTATCAGCCTCTCGATCACTCATATACCCTCATTTAAATCTCTTGACACAGTTTCCAACCCCTATTTAAAATAAAGTTGTCCGTCAGCCCGATGCCACATCCACACATACCCCTGTAACCAAGAAATCAGGGCACGGCAGTAAAAAGTGGCTCCCCACATAATCCCTGTTTATGGTACCCGTACTAAACTGAGTTTCATTAAAGCGCAAAATTAACATTTTAATAGCCATATATTATATATAAAACAGCTACATAATCGTTTATGTTTATAGGGTATATCGAATCTGTTGACTTTATATATACATTGGTAGACAAAATCCGCTGGATTAAAGGTAAACAAGGTAAGGGTAAATTAATATTGTCTGTGCTGCCCTTAAACGGTGAGATGGGTATATTAAAATTAAAAGGTATCTATTTAGAACATGAAAGGTCAGTAAATAAAGAAAGGAATAGGCTCGCCCCCTATTACATGGGACTTAAACATAACTGGCGAAATGCCATAGGCACATCTCTGCCAAACCCTTCGGGGACTACTGCCGTAATGTTATGTTGTGTATTAATTATCAAAACAATTATATCTACGGATAATAATAAATTTGTCAAAATACACCGTTTTGGGCTTAGAAAACTCGGAAACATTGGAATAAGAAATTTATTTACTTTAGTACCGTTTAATCTTACTACTAACTCTTAGAAAATAATCATGAAATAAAGAGAAAGACAGTCCTTAAAATCTAGAGCGCCATCTTTTATCACCACGATTATAACTTTTAACATAAACAGAATAAACGACTATAAGATTGAATACAATGAAACCAGTTAAACATTTTACTGCTTATCTAAAATCCTCTTTCATTCATCATCGGATAAGTCTGTAATCATAATTTGCTGAAAATGCATAATATCCTCCTTACATACAATACAATTTAAAAACAAAAAGCGACAAATATAAGGCAGGTGTGAGTGGAAACGCCGTCCAATGTTTTTTATTTCATTCAACCTAATTCGACAATTTCACGATTATTTGTGTAAAAAACTCTTAGGTGAGATATAAAAAACATTTAATTCAGACGAATTTTGTTCATAAAAATATAAATGAGAACGTCGGATTTTCTTATCTTTAAATATGAATGATTGGTTTGAATGAAAATGATTTACGCGTACTTATCAATGAAACTTAGATATACAAATCATCGAGAGTCTAGTGGTGAGCTATCATTAAGCTGTTGTTATGGACTGTACATTCAACCACCAACTTTTACAACTGGTTACACCTGCATTTTCTGCAAATAAATGATTCTTATTCTTATCTTAAAAAATAAAAACATGCGGGGCAGTCTTTGGGGACTGCCGATAGAAGTGAAAACTAAGTAACTTGTGAATTGTATCATCGAGCTATTAGATTATTATTTTTGAATTATGTTTGGTTTGTAAAGAAGTGTTAATGACCAAATTAAACTTATAACGTATTTTTATATGTATACAGCTATTACTCATGGTAAGCGTGCGGTGACGATGACGCGAGTTTCACGCTTTTTGTTCACCCAAAAAGTACACGTATATACACAGTACACACAGACAGACACAGTAGATTTACATCCGTAAGACGTCCTCGTAACATAAGGTCCAGTTGAAAACCAGCGTCAGACACTAGTTGTCTGGCATTTATGCTGAACTGGCCCCATTTGGCGCAGCCGTGAGGCACACAGTACTATTTTAAGTTATTTATTTGTTTTTGTGTGAATATTATGTGCCTTAACCTGAGTCAAATTAATTAATTATCTTTCTATTCTTTCTTTCAGTATACATATAGCTCATGGGAAGCATTCGGTGACGATGACACGAGTTCCATGGTATTTGTTCATCCAAAAAGTGCTCAACGCGCCTAAAGAAGTATTCACTTCAAAAATGATATGCTAGTTGATTCTTTGTCATAGTCTCATTAATACCCTAGAGTTATGATATAACAAAATGAACACGACGTTTAAGAGAAGAGGCCTTAACCCCGTTGAGGGAAAATTTACAAGCTGGTATTATTCATATTAGCCTCACACTGAATACAAATGGTTAAATGAAACGAATGCTTTAAGAACTGTTGTACTAATAAAAAAAGGCGCTTCTGAATTTGCCACGAAAGAAAAATACGCTACGTGATTATTTTGTTAGTTCACAACGAATAAATGGCCTTAATGTTGTAGAAGTGATAAAATGGCGTCGGTTTTAATTAAGAGTGACGCTGAAGATTAACTTTTTGTTGTTGATGAATAGCATGAACATTCTTTGTAGACTAGAATTGATGAGGCTTTTATTTCAGAGATAGGTAGTGGTACCTGAAATTATAATTAGGCATTTATTCCTTAGTAAAGAGACTCATACAAGGAGATAATACTTTGTGCAAGGGAACAAAGGTATAGGTACAGTGTGTCGAGACATTGACGTGCAAACTATAACGTTGAACAACATTTTCAAGCTTTTATTTGTTGGTTGAATACGAGGCTTTTGGCTACTTTTGTATTTGTGTATTTTTTCTTTTTCTTTAAACGTGCGTTTTGTTTCTACAGAATAAACATATTTCTTTCTTTTGTAGCGGTTACACCGCCACATACGAACTACGCATCAAAGAGATGACGTCACACTAATCCTGCATCGCGCAATTAGAGTTTACCGCGCCAACGACATATATAAGACTTTCCGACATCAACAGTCGGGCAGTCGGCCCGCCAGACACAACACCCGTCTAGTCGGAGGATCCTCCCTTTTCTATGGTGGATGAGTAAACTTTACACCCTGTTCCTCATACTCCTAAACTTTTCTTTTTTTTTAACCATGAATTCAGCACTTGGTTATGGACCCCTAGCACAGAAAATTTTCTTTGGTTATCAAAAATACAGCTATTCATAGAAAA
Organism: Xanthia togata; assembly: GCA_963853775.1. Taxonomy (NCBI): domain Eukaryota; kingdom Metazoa; phylum Arthropoda; class Insecta; order Lepidoptera; family Noctuidae; genus Xanthia; species Xanthia togata. The sequence goes on from OY970811.1 coordinate 9,431,178, forward strand.
GTGCAAACCAACGAGGTCAAAATCTATGAAGCAGCTTTTTTTTTTAATAACCTGCTTAAAATTTCAACCCAGTGTAGAATCATGTGCTGAATCCATGGTAACAGGATGCGTCGATTTCCCTGCCACCTTCTAAAGGACTATTTTCAGACCATTTATAAGTTCTCCATTCTTCTTCTCCTTCTTTTCGTGTGGTTAGTGACTAACCTGGTGTCAGAATTTTAAAGCCGCCCATGGGCCTCTGACTTGGCTTCACATGTCGTCGAGAAATATCTCTCAGGCATTCTGGGATGTAGCTATTTACTTAATTATACTCCACGAATGTAGCCAAGTAGTAATTCTAATATAATTTTTTCCCGTGCAAAATATACCTTTTATACAGGTAAATCACCCCACTTCAACGTGTACATTTCACACGTAAACACAGCCTATACAAGTATGCAGTACATGAAAATCAAAATCGACACTTCGTATCAATTAACAGAATTATTCGAATTATTCGACAGCCAATTGAAATTATATTGTTATTATGCGTCACTTAACTGTTGGATCGTTAATTGGATTTGCCAACAATCACCGTGGAACAATCGGTTTGGCACATACTCTACTCTACTCTATTAATTATAAATCATAATTGACAAAATATGGGCGCTATTCGGTGTGATTTGAATGTCGCGTGGTCGATCGAATAATCGAATAAAATTAAGGGTTGTTCGATTGATTGGGAATTTTGTCATTGATCTTTTAGTATTGTTTAATTGTTTTCTATTATAATAGTTTTCACAGTTTCCGGTTTTAGAATAGGGGGCAACAGCTTCTTTCATTTGTCGAGGGTTCCTCTTAGATGGTTTATTTTAGATTAAAGAATGGTCATAAGAACAACACCTTCAACATACTTAATCGTCAAATAAGCTCTTTCTCAATGAAAACGAACATCGGAAATTATACAATAACAAAGAAGAAAAATAAAAAACACAATTTCACTGACAACGAACTTAGAAAACACCAAATACCATCCAATACAATTCGATAGTATAGAAGAAACAAAACGAGAAGCAAAGGAAACATAAATAGCAACTATAATGCCAATTTATACTCACATAATACCGCCAACTGTATAAAATTTCATTGAAGTAGGTTTCCGGCTGATTGCATTAGGAAAAACAATTTTGTTAATACAATGTGTCATACAGATACATACTTGTGTTAGAAAGAATTACAAGAGATTAATTTCAATCTTTAAGCGTGCTGGTAATAAAATGAAAACAAAAACTTACAAAAGTATAGAATACCAACAATATACTTTGGAAAATTAAAATCGTATTAGGAATAACCGCAAACTATTAGTCAAATAGACAGACGACATAGCAAAAAATGTTACGGTAATTACATTTTGAAAAACGAATAAAACTAAAAGAAACAAACCAATGGAATAAAAAAGAAAATTTGCTACCACAAAGCTCCATTTTCAAAAATCAAGCACTGGCGATTAAATAGTGACATTCTAGATACAACAAAAAAAAAAAATCTTAACTGTACTGGATGGTCTAAATTCTATAGAAATAGTACAACTAAAATAAAAACTTTACGCTAAATTAAACATAGCCAGGAAACTAAAAGGTGAAGGATATTAAAGGTCTACTTGGAGGCTCAAAGGAAATATGTGATGGTCCCCGAAGGGATCAGAAATCTTTTTTGACCTTTGTCGAGCCACTTTATTCGGAATGTAATTGGCCTTTAAATATGTACGTAAATATCAAAAGCCTTTTCCATTTTTCTGGGTTATTTACTATTTCTAATAGAAACTGACGGTATTTACCTACTAAAAGAAAAGATTATAGAGGAATAATTCGGAAAACATTATTTTGGATGTTAAATAAATACGACAGGGACACATACAACAACAATGACTAACAAAATGAATTTCCAATAATGAGAAATAAAATAAAACAAGTAAGTATTCCTAAAACAAGACGAAATATTCAAATAACGAAGCAGAAACATTCTAATTTCAAAACAAACAAAAAAACATATTTACAAAGTAAGTGAATAAAATGGAGGATTATAATTCACAATACCTTGTAATTGTAAACAAAAATGTCGCTGTGTCCTGGTGCCATGGGGTTGTCATTCTTGTCTCCGATGACCACATGAAGGATGGAGACGCCTGTCAGTCGAGGAGTGCCGGAGTCGGTGATGGCTACTGGTATCTTGTACTCTTTGCGCTGTTCGCGGTCAAATGACACGAGGGTCGATAGAATGTTACCTGTGGAAAAAACGATTAATATTAATTTGCAGGTTTTAAATTATTATCAGAAGGGAAACAACGTGAGAGTGAAAAAACCTGGACTTAGAAAAGGTCTGTCTAAGTGGCTAATGCTTATAAAAGAAGAGAGACGGAGCAGGCCGTAATCCACCACACGGGCCCAGTACGGGTTGAGACAATTACAATCCACTTAAAATATTCATGGATAAGACAATTTCCTTGCACGGACGTCTAAATCTTCCTGCCTATAATTGACTAAACGTCCATAACTCTTTTTGACAGCAATATAACATAGTAGATCAATTGAAAATGATTTGTAGGCCATAAAGATGACAGTCGCCTGATAATTTACACGAACGATTGATCAATCAAATAGTATATTGACCTACCTACACTATGTCAACTAAAATTATATCTAGCAGACCAATTAAAGTTTAAATTTTCTACCAACTTTTTAATTGACTTGAAGAAACTTAAAAAGTTGTTTCATTTTTATGTCAAGTTTTCTCGACAGGTGACATTGAGAACTTATGTGGAGCGAATAGCACGAGTATTTTCTTTTATAAGTTTACCATTAAGAGCGTTTATATAGAAAGTGGGCAACGTCGAAAATTGCTGTCAAATATTTCGCTGTTTTGATTAATTTGGCAATATTACCTACTACTGTATGGAAATAAGAAATATGGCTAACTAGAAAACTAAAATATTGATATGCTTTGGTAAGTTATGCTTTGAGAAAGCTCTTTACTTCGTCAATAAGCACCAATGGGGCTACATGAGCCAAATGTTCAAACGATTTATAATTTTTCAGCCATTGCCTGCCAGCAATAGTCTGCCAGAAACCGCGAACTAACTGCCAAAACATCGACTATTTACCCATTTAAAAATCGAATCTTTTACTCAATATAAACAGAGAGGCGTATACAAAATTATAAACACGCCAACCTTAATGGAAAGGACCAAAATTGAATTGACACTTCGCAAACAAAGTTAGACTTAGGCTTGGCACGCCATTTATTGCATGTTAACTACACTAATTGATCGAAACTCGATTTTGGGCGACTCTCGGAAAATTTCTGGCGCGCGAATGGAAGCCACTGAATTGAAATGGAATTGCTCCAAAGACGAATCGGGGAAGTTTCCAGTTGGAACCTAGCTTCGAGTTTAGTGGAATTTGTGTCAATTGGTCCATTGTGGGAGGGCTCGAAATATATTTTTGGAATTTCTGGAATGATTTTACTCTTGCATTTGGTCCTGAAAAATGTTCTAAATATTTTTTCTGTCTAACTTTTTTTAGATTTTGTATCGCGATTAGGTCTCCATTGAATTTCAGCAGGTACTAATAACGTTTGATATTGAAGACATCATAAAAGCAAATGATCAAATTCGATATTGCGTTCATAATAAACTGACAAAACTATGGCATTGCCTACAAACGTCAGTCTTACCAGAGACAACGAAATATTTAGCCGTTCATAAACTTAGGCCATAAGATTACATTACAATTCTATTATACTTTTACATAAAATAACGGTTCTTACCTTGTACGTGGAATTTGGAGCGAATATCAAAAGAGGCGGATTCGTTCAGAGCGAAGGTGAAAGGAGGTCCATTCTCATCTGAATCGTAATCTTTAGCAGTCAGGATGACCACCTGCCCAGGAGGTTCATTTTCATACCAAATGACTGGCTGAGTCTGGAGGAAAAATGTAAAATAAATCAATTAATAACAAGCATTTTCATGGCGGAGTTTTCACAAACAGGATAAAAATGATAAAATTGGCGAAAATGTAAGTAACGAGGGTTTTATATAATTACGGCTTGGATCTCATTCAGCTTTTTATAACTAGATTTTTTTTAAAGGAATTATACAAGTTCTAGAATAAGAATAAGAATCATTTATTTGCAGAAAATACAGGTGTTACCAGTTGTAAAAGTTGGTGGTTTAATGTACAGTCCATAGTTTGCCTGTTTAAGGCATGCAAATTTATTTTACATTAATTAGGTACCTACTTATTTTAAAAAGATATAGGTACAGAACTGTTTGGTTGTAGGTAAGGTTGAAATGTAAGGTTGAGGAAATCAATGAATGATGAATGAAATAATTTCTGAAATAATTATGTTTCAAGATCAGATTTCAGTCATGATCTTAATCAAAAGTTGGAGTTGCAATTGGCAGTTGGGTTGGTTGGAGTTGGTTGGTTGTGGGTTGGTTGGTTGTTGGTTGGTTGGTTGGTTGTGGTTGGTTAATGGTAGAAAATGCATGTGGAATTAAGTCTGCCTCTGAACATTTATGAGCTTGAAGTAGTAAATAAATAATAAAAGTTACATTACAGCCGCATATCATTTTTAATTAATTAAAAAAGTTGCAAAAAAATAAAGAAAAAAATCTAATAAAATTAGGAATGCCTTTCATATAGCTTCGGTCTTATCACACGCCTATTCGATATGTATTTATGCATAATATGGCAAAAAATACTTCCGATATCCCAATGAACCCAGCGAATATTAAACAGCGGAATAAATTTTCTTACATTATTCCTTACGGCTTAAGATATTGTATTATAGGAAACTGGCTGTAATACCAGAATTCAGAAAAAGTACTTCAAAATACAAGGCAACTTAGTACTCAACTTTACTGAGGAAATATAATAGTAAGGATCATGAATATCGGTACACCATTTCGGGTGTTTGGTCGAAAAATGCTTGTATTATGAGCAAACTATATTTTCCGAGTTAAATCGGTTGGTAAAGCGGTGATTCCTATGTAAATTTAAATACCAATATTTCTAAAATATGTTATTTGGGTCTGCACAACTAGGTACTCAATACAGTGTGTGGCAAATATAATAGGGATGATGACTAAAAAATGTTTTTTGTCCGTAATGTAGATTATGAAAAAATAACGTACCTACACGTATTTTTTCTTTTTTTACGGTATCAAAAGATTACGGCGATACATTGAGTTATAATGTGCCATGACGTCACTTGTATGTAGATTTTATACATACTTGTGACGTATCAATCCCCACTCCCCAACTTTAATGCATTGTATCTGAGTAATTTTTATTAATTATGATAAAGCAAAAAATACGTGTCTAATATTTTTTTTATTATCTGACTGACGGACTAAATAGAATTTCTTTTTTTTGACTCAGTCATCATCCCTATTGTTGAGCCTGGTTGGTGGCAATGAGTTCGTCACCTTCATGGGACTTAAACCTAACTGTCTTATTTATTTATTTATAATGTGCATGTTACTAATATAGGTGCACCCCTGACTAACCCTTCGAGTATTAGAAGCGTCATGTTATGTTATAATTTGAACATCATTGCATTTCGGAGAATTGATTTACAAAGACAGCATAACGTTCCAAATTACGTTAACCCCTAATTGCATTTTGGTAGTGCTTCGAAGCCCTAAATCAGAACAATCTGCTAACCCCTAAGCCACAAACCCAACACTTATTCCTAAACACACGATCTAAATCCGAATAAAACCTCTTTTCACGGAAATACCAACACGTCCCCGTCACATGGCCATCTCGCTAGTCGCCCAAAGCTCTCCAGAGGACCATTCAGATCTAAGGAATGAAAATTAAGCCTACCCTTCGCGTAACACAAGACCAAAGGATCGCTCCACAAAATAAGAAATTGAGCGCCCATAGGTAGATTTACATAAAAAATTGACAACTGGGCCGATGTGCGGAGTGAAACGTACCTTTAAGTAAAATGAGGGAAAAGGAGCAATAAGAGATACGATTTGCTTATTTATTTTGGTTGTAGGATTTGGGACGTGCCGCAGGACCACTGTGTTTTGTAGTGTGGGAAGTTTGGAACTGTGCTTTCTGATATGAAATACTAACATCTGCCAATGACTTCATCCGCGTAAAATTTATTGTCCCCCCGTCCCACCTCGTTGCGTCGCATCGCATCGCCAGCCCGTGCTATTACTTCGTTTTCGTTTAGCGTTCTTTGTGACCTTTGTTCGGCTCGTTAGGATCGTAGTGTGATGTTGAATAGCTTATAACCTTTCTTAAGAATTGGGCTATCAAAAATGCAAAAAATGAAATAATAATAAAATCATTTTCTGGAAGAAGATGCTGGTGAATTGTCCACCTATCTCTTCTCAAACTCAAAGCATTATTTCAATTAAACCATTTACAGGCACTTTTGAATTGTCAAGGGGTCGGTCAGTCAAAAATATGAAGCTAGTTGCCCATTCCAAAGCGTAGTACCTAGGTACCTATGGAGAAGAACGGGCAAGAAACTCCACGGACACTCTTTTAAATAAAATACAAAATTGGTTACATCGTTCATTTTGAAATTATGCATGTGAGAACAATGTAATAAGACGTGCACGTTCGTAAAAGCGTCCGTAATAAAAATAAGAAAAAAAGAATCATTCAAAAACTTAAAATAAATTAAAATAAGCCAAGTATATTTTATTCTATAGTAAGTATTCGTTTTTAATTCAATTAATTTCAAGAAAGCGTACCAACATCATAAATCAAATTCATACTTAAGCTTTATAAAATCCATTTATAATTAAATTTGTATTTTTTCAAGTGTAAATTATATTAAAAAGTCATAAAAAGTTTGGCCATAATTGAATTCAATTCAGTTTTATTGAGTCCGTAACTAATGAAAATTAATTTACGAAAGTTAAAATCTTCGTACTCAATTCAATTTTATTGTCTTGATAAAGTAACTATCTGATCGATAGAGATGGAATTTAAATCATTTTATGGCTGCATATAGCCTTTGTCTTGTAGGTACAGCCAGCACCGTATGTTTGTTGCATACCAAATTGATTCTATTTTGACCTTGAAACTACATCTACCGTAGGAACCATTTGCAAAACGAAGCGAAATGAAATCTCTATTAACTACGTTCAAAAATTCAATCTAAAATCTGTCTATAGCCACCTATACACAAAAATAGCCTTATGTGCATAGGCACATAAGCTTCATATTCTTACCTCCGTCTAGAGGATTTTCGGTGACAGACATACAAACACACAGGGCAGAATAATGTGAGAAATTTACATAATATAATGTAACGGGCCGTTTGCGAAGGTACCATCACTGTACCTGATTTATTGGCAATATGGAAAACATTTTTTTGTATGAAATGAAAATAAAAACGCGAATTTCGTGAGTTCTTAGCTGCTTTAAGAGATAATTGAAAATTTGAGGGTGCTTGGGTACGGATGTGCTTTTGTTTTGGTCTTTATTATTGTCTTTTATCTGGCGTGGTGCCAGTGGTCCGTTATTAGGGTTCTGCGGCAGTTTAGAAATAGGGTCTCCACGAATTTGATCAAAAAATCTCAGTATTTAGTTAAGAATTTCAATTAATGACAGCCTCGTTGGTCTAGTGGTCGCTAGCGCTACTGCTGAGCAGGTCCCGGGTTCGATTCCCCCAGGTCGGGCGTGTTATTGAGATTTTCCATTAGGAATTTCTCAGTAGCAGCCCGGAGCCTGAATTTGTGTCCGGTTGATGGCAATAGACTCGCCCCCTATTACATGGACTTAAACATAACTGGCGAAATGTGTGTGTAGGTACTACAGGGTACTCTGCCTAACCATTTGGGGATTATAGGCGTGATATTTTGTTGTTTTAGTTTTTCAATAATAGTTCAATATTAGATGATTCACTTGTAAAAGTTTCTATTATCATTTTCTCAGTTGAGGTTCCAAATTCAAATTACATTCGATAATGTCCGGCTAGAACCTGGGGCATAAATGACTTGCTTTAGGTTTGGTTTGTCCCAAGTACGTTGACCAAAACGTTAAATAAAACATCTAAATAAAATTTCCCCAAAATTAAGCAGATTAATCTCCACAGATACGGTACTCCATTGTATAAACGCACAAAAGAGACACAAAAATCACCCGACATTCTCTCTTAGCCATAGATTATGCTTAGTAAGGTGACATTATCGCAAAATGAATAAACGCTGACATGCCACGCTTCTTTGAGCAAACGATTTTTGCGTTGCCAGATAACATTCGCACTTAATCCGGCAGATTCCGGGATTCCGGCATTCGAGGCCGATCAGCCGGGCCGGATGGCCGAATTTCAAATAAGCTCCGGTTTCAGAATATGGATATTTTAGGCGTTTCGGAACGGAATAAAATGGTGGTTTCTAACTGCGGGGTTCGAGTTGTTTAATTCAACGGTCGTGAAAGCTTTGATATTATTTTCGGGAATAAGAATTAGGATTACCTACCGAATCGGATGCATGGAATTGCTATAGGTGAAATTAGTGGCAATGATGACCATCCAATTTGTTTTGTTTGTTTTTGTTTTACAGGTTAAAAAAGGTGTGGTCAAATTTGAGTGTGGTGAAGACCATAAAACTGTGCAAATTTCTCCATGGAACCAACTTCATAATCGCGAAAAAAGTATGTATATTACCTTAATGAATTATACACTTAAACCTTCCTTATGAATCACTCCATCCATTGGCGAAACCGTATGAAAATACGTTCGGTAGTTTTTGAGTTTATCGCGATCAGACAGACAGGTGCGGCGGGGGGCTTTGTTCTATAATAAGTAGCTATTATCGTGTTTCAAAATTAATGAAGAATATCTTGTCCTAGGGCCAACACCGTTCAGTTCACACCCTTCGTCCATAGCATCATCATTATCATCATTTCGGCCGAAAGACGTCCACTGCTTGACAGGCCTCCTCCAAGCACCTCTTCGACCGGATCTTCGCATCCAGCGGATTCCTGCGGCCTTCACCAGGTCATCGGTCCACCTTGTGGGAGGCCTTCCGACGCTACGTCTTCCGGTAGGCGGTCACCACACCAGAACCTTTCGTCCCCATCGGACATCTGTTCTGCCAGCAATGTGCCCTGCCCACTGCCACTTAAGTTTGGCAATTCTTCGGGCTATTTCGGTTACCTTGGTTCTCCTACGGATCTCTCAGTCCATCCATATTGATTTTCTTTCTTTTGGTGGTAATTTTCTTTAAAGGTTACAAATACATTGCAAACTATAGTTTTGTATAACTTAGACGCATTTTTATTTTCAATTTTGGTAAATGTGAGTACCATGCAGTCGTTTACTATGTTGTATATTGACTTGAAAGAGCAGGGTAGTTGAGAGTATGTCATGCTCACTTAATGTCTCGCTGATGGTGGCGAGTGTGTTGGATCATTCGGTTCCCTACAAAATGGTTGAGCTGGATGGTGCTGTTCCGCGCGTCATGTTCGTGAACGGGCGCCGTCAGTTGAGACTGGTCATCTCTTATCTGCCAGGGCTTATTTTTAATCGTTCTAGTTTTTTTTTTTTACATTGTTCTCACATTAGAATCAACAAGAATAATGTACCCAGGCTTTTGTAATTTCTATATTTAAAAGAGTGTCCTTGGAGTTTCTTGCCCGTTCATCTCCATAGAGATCTACGTTTTGGAATGGGCAACTAGCTTCAACTTTCTGACTAACTGACTGACTCTTTCACAATTCAAAAGTGCCTGTAAATGGTTTAATTGAAATAAATGGTTTGAGTTTTTATCTCTCAGTCCATAGCCTTACATCATAATATAAACAATAGCATCCTACATTGCTTGCAAGCTTGATATACGAATGACTGTTTCCCTCAGCCTCGGGCAAGGCGATATTAATCATATACTAAGCCTAAACAAACGTTACTCTGTCCTAAACAAACACATTTCCTAAGGAATCTAGCTCGAACGAAGAAGACTTATGTGAAGATAAATCTTACGATAGTAATTGTTGGATGGTAAGAAAATATTAGGAAAATTCGACGTTTTGTTCCACTTCAATGGTAGTCATTATTCAGCTGTTTTTAAGAAAATGTTGAAAATGTAGCATCACAAAAACTACGGTCAAAAGTAAGACACAATTTATTGGTTAGGTTTTACTTTATTTTCGTTTTTTTTTTAAAGTAAATTACCTTGTATCATCAATAGAGATCGGATATTCGGATGCATATTTACCTAAAGTTGAGGTGTTGGCTACTATGGAATGCACTTTTGTATCGAAATAATCCCGGGATTCCGGGATCGAAAAATCTTGAGTTCTGATTATAGAATCGAATGTATATTTACTTACTTTCAGGTGTTGGTTTATATGGAATGCACTTTTGTATCGATCGCAAAAAACTCGCGATTCCGGAATTGATAAATTTACTACTTTTTGGCTATAGAAATGCTAGGTGATGTTGTAAAGTAGGTTGCCAAATTGGCATAGCACATAGCGACAAACAACTCGGTGACTTGAGTTTCGTTAAAAAATATTTACAGTAGGTATATACATTTTTATGTTATCACCGCAAAAGTAACCTTCATAAGAGGGTTGATAAGTCGCTTCCACACCATGTATCCGTTAGTTGTGCATTCCTGGATTTTATGGAATTCCGGGAATTATATTAAGAAAAAAATTGAAGAAGCCTCTTCCATAATTTCTTAGCCAAAAATTAACTTTAGGTAAATATGCATCCGAATATCCGATCTCTGATCATCAAGCAATAACCATAATAGTGATATACGCATATCAAGAAAATATCTAATAGAAACATTGAATTTACTTTGTTTTTACTACAGTCTCACCACCACTGCAATTCTACGCTTCCACACAGTTATAGTAAATAGTTAAAGTTAATAGTTTCTATACCCGTAGCAAAATTAACCAAAACACTATTAGAATTTATTTCTTTCTACTTAAACACTAGAGAAATCGAGAACTTGTATCGTCTACAAGACTTTATAGGTACTCCATTAATTTTATTATGATCGCGGTTTAATAGTGTTTGCTAACATTTAACGCTGATGGCTCACTACAAAATCAATAGCAATATCTTTTAAAATGGACTGTAAAATGTAGTGAGCGCTATAAAGGTAAATTGCACGTCTGTTTGAGTCTGACAGAGCTTAGTGAGTGATATACGTTTTGTAGTTTTAATTATTGTGAGTATTAAGGAGGGATGCTAAGGAGCTCCGTAACCGTAACCGAAATTATCGGATATCCGAAATCCGAATCCGATATAAAAGTTTCGGATAATTTCGGATAAAGGGCGTAGTCTAAAAGAGAAACCTTATGACAGGTTTTTCTGCCTGGCCGAGCCGATACACTAGCCGCGCGCATCACTTACAGGTTTTTTAAATTTGTATATTACTTTTTCAATTTCTTAAAAATCTAATGTCCGTGACCGAAACTAAAGCATATTAATCCGAAATAACTTCATATCCGAAACCGGAATAATATTATTTCTATATCCGTATCCGTATCCAGATCCGAAATTTCATATCCCTAACATCCCTAGTACCTATTAAGCTGTGGTTGTAAAGTTTGTTCTTAATCTAGTTATTTTGTGGCCGACGACGGTCCAATATTATGTAGGTATCTCCTTACACCTACGACTAGTTATGTACAAAACTTCAATGATTGTTTTACCTGATATTCGACCTTAAGTAAAAAACCGTAAGTTTTATAGGCACATGACCCTGAAACAATAAAGTTTCTTTAAACCGAAACACAGTTGGTTTGTTGCATTCTGAGTGTTGTCGTTTTTTCGCTATATCAAAGATAAGTCTATAGTAAAAAGCTGTTCATTAACTTGCCTCTTAAAAGATCCAATGAATTCAAAGTCACCCTGTATACATTATTATTCTTTGCCTTTGTAGGGAATTCTCTATTTTAATGCTTTCAATATATTTCACGCCTATAAATTATTATGACCCATAAAATAGTCTCTTTGTATCGGTAAGTACTCCTCGCAGTAAACCGCAAAATGTATAATTCAATATACCTTCGTAAACAAATTCAATTGTTTCTCTTTAACATTCTCACTTTGCTCCGCATCTTATGAGCGTGTTTTACACTATACTTGCACTAAACATTATTACGAGTTTCTCTGTTTCGAGGAGTAGGTACAAAGCGCCATCTATTAAATTAAATACGAACTAGTTCGATTTACACGTTCTCGATTTTTTATTTGAACTAGAAAAATTTAACTAACTCGACGAACTACTCATTATCCGCCTAGCCTTTTCCCAACTCTGTTAGGGTCAGGTTGCAGTCTAACCGGTTGCCACTAAATACGAGTATTTTACATAGAGCTTCTGCCAAGTAAAGAAAACTATTGTTTACCAGTTTTGTTAAGTTTCAAAAAGCATAAACAGACTATTGATTTCAAATGAAAGCTAAAAAAGTACAAAAATATTTCATACCTATCTTAACTAAATTCTCAGTAGATATTTAAGGCCTGAAACGAACGATTTTATTTGGATCATAGATTGGAATCATCAAGCCGTGCGCATTTTAGACGCGTTTTCCCACAAATTTTACTCGTGCGAACACATACGATTATGCACGAACGATCCCGATCTTCAAAGTGCTAAGGGAGCGTGCAGACTGAGTGCGAGTTAGTAGTACGTATAGTTCCGACGTCCGAAAACAAGAAGTAGTTTTCTTCCAGAGAAAAAATAATAAACAAAATACAAAAATTTTTTCGTCATCCTAAAAACATCGAAACATCGATAAATTCAACATAACATCAAACGGGAAAAAAGTCAAGTCCTCTTATTAATAAGTATTGTTTCAACGTCTAGTGTGATAGATAGTCGGCTCCTCTACTTGTCTATGCACACTCTATGAACAGAGCCATCAATCATGCCATCATAGCTGAGGGTAGGCGTAATGAAATATGTTGGTAGACCATTATGGTTTATTTACTGGGTAGTTTCGATCATATTATACCTTATTTCTTTTTTTATGGTTCCTCAAAGGTATCCCGCGAAATAAAATTATCTTACGGTTTTTGCAATTTGTAGTTAATTGTTAGATTAAATCTTGATCAAAATATGATTCGTGACCAAAGCAAATATGTAGGTATTTACAGAATAGGGTATTACACCCATTTTTGAAAAGTGTCTCAATTAGATTCTATAGTGCTAGTGAACCACTAAAAAATTCACAATTTTTTTTTTCAATCGTTAAATGCAATAAAAATGCATTAAAATTTTGCATTTTCAAATTTTGCGCGTAATTTGACGAAAACGCTGGACGCAGTGAACGCCATATTGCTCTGTGCTCATGACGTCAGTTGGCTGTGTTAACAAATGCAGTGATATTTTTAGTTATTTTGATAGTTGACTGTTAACACTTTCTAAGTTTACATAGCCGTATGACGTAATAACATTGCGACTACTATCTACTGGTGTTATGAAACAGATTAAAAAAGCTGAATCCTTTGAATTGAATTTTAAAATTTTGTTTGCTATTTTATGAACGTTTTCCGACTGCTTTTTGTCTAAGCTATCTCAATAATATATTTTTAGATTTTTTCTCATATAGAGTAAAACACCCTATTATAATCATTAGAATTATTAATACATCTCTATAAGTTAGATTGTTTCTCGGATGTCATGATTACAACCAAATACTGACCTAGCCAGACCTATGACAAATATGTTAGAATTTTCAGAAATTCTTTGGCCGTGCCGCATGTATCGTTATGCAAGTATGCAACTCAGGGCCAGATATGTGGTTGAAATATCTAATTTATAATTTTTAGGTATAATTTGTAAAATATACTTTTCCTGGGACACAAAGCTGTGAGAGGCAGAAATATGTTTCAATGGCAGTAGTAAGTACAGACGCCAGCACATCAACCTACTACAATCTGTCAAATTCCTTTAATTGACTTTCAACTTTATCACTAAAGTATAAGGTTCAAAGTTGATTGGGAAAATTTGACACTTTCGGGTAGGTTGACCTGCTGGCGTCTGTACATACGAGTATAATATCCGAATCTGTGAGTTACATTGAAAAACATTCAATTTTTTTTCTTTACGAGATCCAAGCGGCAATTTTAATATCAATAAATCCTGTTTAAATCTAGAAAACTTCGAATACAAAAAAGAGTACTTACATTAGTCAAAAACGGTGCATTATCGTTGATATCAGTGAGTTCCAAGATGACTTCGGTCGTTGATCTCAAGCTGTCAGATCCCAACCTTCCCCCATGATCCGCAGCCAAGATCATGATCTGCCATCTTGTGAACCCTAGAGGCTGATCCCGATCCAAGGGTTTGGTGAGTCGGAGACAGCCGTCGTTGTCAATTTGTAGGTATTCTTTCTGTTCATGCTTGACTAAGGAGTAGACGATGTTCTGAGGAGCATTCCTGTCTTTGATGTCAGGGTCGTAGGCTTCCACCTGTTAGAATGGAAACGTATTAGTGGACAGAGTTTCAAAAGGTGCTCTAATTTCTAAAGGAAATATAACTAGCGAGCCTTACTGTAGTCGTATAAGATGTGTAACATCTGACTTCTCACTTTGCTAATAAGCTACAAAAAAGGGGTGGGGCCTCGTCAAGGTCGTAAACTCTAGCACCACGCACGCTCATTGGTCAAATCAAACAGCGCGCGCTGCCCCGGCTTCCTGTTACAACTTCCGTCCCTTTTCACGAAACCACTGCCACAGATTGCAGGAAAGCGAGAGAGAAGATGTTACACATCAAAAATTCTGCTGGGATAGTAGAACTGATTATTACAATAGAAACATTTGATCATTACTTTAAAATGCCAGCTCCTTTTAACGTAAACTAAAGTTTTTTTTTTATCCGTTTTTTTCCTATAAGAGAATGTATTTCAATGAAAAGTAACAATTTATTTAAAAAAAAGCCAGTTGAGTTAAACTACTGCGGTTTCGATGCAATAGTTTCCCGCGAAGGTGTGCTACCAGCGTTAACGGGGCCATTAAATTCCTATATCACACTTTTCATATAAAGTTATGTTCAACATACCTTAACAATGCACCCTTCATACAGCTTCTCTTCCTCAATAGTCTTGGTATAATTAGCCAAAAACACAGGCGGATTATCGTTCAAATTCTCGATATTGATGATGACTTTAGCATAATCCTCGTAGATGCCGTCGAAAGCCCTGACATCTAGGCTGTAACTGGTGATGTTTTCATAGTCCAGCTCACTGTTGACCCGGATCTCACCGGTGAAGTTCCTGATGACGAAAGCATCGTATGTGTTGCCAGCAACTATGCTGTAGGTCACCACGGATGCTGTTGAAAAAATTGAGAGAATGAGCAATTTATTAGGACGTGTTTCTTGTATTTCATATTTTTTAAAATAAAAATATCCAAGATGAAAAGTAGCATATTTCTATCAAATTTCATTACGATCGGTTGAAAAGGTAACCAGATTATTATAAATAGATAATTTAATATTAAGATAATAGATTATTTAATATTAGTATTGATTAATTTAGGCTATTTATGTAGCATTTTAAATCACTGTCAGGATACAGAAAAAAAATATACAAAATAAAATTACATCCCTGAGCTGAAATTATCCGTCGGTTGTTAAAAAAAAACAGCTGTTTCATAGAAAAGTCCAATACCTACGCGGTCAAAATGTACGGGACAGCAGTTTTTTTTTTTAATTCACCGACGAAAAGTTTCAACGTTGGTTCAGAATCATGTACGGAATCCATGGTAACAGTTTTCGCGTCGATATTCCCTGCCACCCTGTATATACATTCGCTTTTCTGAGAATCTCATTGACGAAAACGGGATTTAGAATTTCATTTGATATAATATAAAAATAAATTGGAAAACGTTGACAATTGGAATGTTACTTGAAGAAATTAAAACAATAAAAAATAAATGACCGAAAACAAACGCAGAAGCCTCGTAATTAAAATATTCAGTCTTTGTTATATGATTTACCGATGTACCAATAAAAATAAAACTTCAATTAAAGTAAATAATAAACAAATAAAACTAGAGAGTGAGAAAAATAAGCTTTTACGTTCAATCTCGTTTTCCAAGAATTTTTTACATGAACTAATTTATTTATTAAGTAAAAATACATTCTTCAGCCTTTGTTGTGCCTACAGCTATTTCAATCACAAACAGTTGAGACATTTTTTCTGTTATTTTTTTTTTTCTAAATTCTGTTTTCGCTATGACAATCACGGAGAAATACAGGGTGAAAGGAATTGACGCACAATATTACTATGACTTCATGATTTTAGACACCCCGAGTTACAAAATCCAATTCAATTTTTTTGTCGCTGTTTAAAAAAATATCTGCTGTTTCATTCCCTTTGTGTAGGTATTGCACTTTTGTATGAAACTGCAGATTTTTTTTAATAATCTTCAATTTTTCATACATATCTTGTATAGACTAAGTTAAAAAGTATCCAAAATCTTACCTGTATCATTATCCAAGGCATTGACAACAGTAACCAGCTCATTAATATTAGCATTCTCAGCAATAGACTCAGCAACATACGTATCTTGAGTAAAATGAGGAGGATTATCATTCTTATCTGCTATTTCTATCAAAAACACTTGCTGGCCAGCATTATGTTTACCAGGAATCAAAGCAGACTCTGAATTGTCTGTGGCTATAATCTTGATGTTGTAGAAACTCCTCTCTTCTCTGTCAAACATTTTTAAAGTAGTAATGTTGCCTGTTAAACTATCTATGGCAAAAGGATCTGACGCGTCACCAAGTTCATAGGAAATTTGGTTGTTAGCTGATGTTCCATCGGCATCGAATGCTCTCACTTGCATGACAGGAGTGCCAGGGTTCTCATTTTCAAGTACACTACCTTGACTGATTTGACTGAATATAGGTATGTTATCGTTAACATCTTCTACTTCGATTTGTATTATCGTTTCAGCTGCAAGTTTGTAGTTGTTCTGTGGAAGAGAATTTTGCTTATTCAGTTGTTTTTGTTTATTTTTAGGTAAGTAATCTGATGTTATAGTTTGCTTTAGAGTAGGGCTGTTTTCGTTTCGTTTCAAAGGGAATTGAGTCGTGATTTTGCTTATCCTTGTATCCGAAATATCAATAAGTTGTTTCAATTCAAACAAAAATAAATCTCTCGTCAGAATCTGTTTCAATCTGCCTAGCCTTTTCCCAACTATGTTGGGGTCAGCTTCTAGTCTAGCCGGATGCAGCTGAATACCAGTATTTTACATGGAGCGACTGCCTATCTGGCCTCCACAAGCCAGTAACTGAGTTATTACGATACCCCTTGGTAAGACTAGTTGTCAGTCTTTCGGGTTCTGACGACCCGTAACGACTGTCGAAGATCCACGAATGACAACCGGGACCAACGGCTTAACATGCTTTCCAAGGAACGGAGGAGTCTCGGTATGTAAAGATGGCCACCCATCCACGGACCACCCCCGGCAAGCGTAGCTTAACCTGTTGGATCGACCCGTGCGGCTGTTATTACTTAGCTACGAACTCCTTCGAGTCCGAATCTGTTTATACTTCGTAAAACGTTGATTATACTGCCAATTCCATATACCCCAAAAATATTTTAAGTGGACGATTCGTTCGATATTAAATTAATTTAACTTTTACTAAATATTCAGTGAGATTCCAATATTTTCCATTCTATCCTTACCTGTATCCTAACAGTAAGTGTATAATCGGTAATCTTCTCGAAATCCAGGTGGTTTCCAAGCTTGATGTACGCGGAATCTGCTTCTGGTTCCAGCACGAACGTATGCCATTTGTTCGTCTGTTCAGTCTGACCCTGGACTAGCTCGAACTGGAGTTTCTTTTCCTCGGGGATGTTAGAACTGTGAAATAAAAAGACAATCAGAACCTTTGTATATTTTCATGTACTTATGGGAAAACAAGCCAAAAGTGGATGCTCCCACAAATTTGGAACTAGATGACAATGCGACAACAGAAATTAACAAAATAGTAATACATATTTGAATCACCAATTGTATGGTGTCTTTTCTATCACTAGCTATGTAGTCCAAAGCTTGTTAAAGAAATTAACTATTTGTTTTTGTATTTGTTTTAGTCTTGATCAGAACAACTCCGTCTTATATTGTTCTTGTCTTATTATTTAGTTTGAGTAATCTTACTTTGGGTCCCTTATCCCATCTTTATTTTGTCCTTACTTGTCCCCGTTATGTTTTATACTTATGTATATATCTAACAATTACACCCACGACTAGTGAGTCGTAAGATAAGTCCTCAAAAGATCTTAAATCATCGAATGCGAATGGTAACTTATTGGGTAAAATCTAATACTCTCGTATCTTTACCAATAATGAAGCAAAGACGACATAGCTATGCATAGTAGACCCTCCCATATGGAAGCATCACAGGTAAAACATGCTTACTAATCTATTTAAATATGTCCAGATTGGGAATAAATGTTACCATTGGTAATAAAACTATTCGGTTTCGTTTATAGGAACCGAGCATTAATCTTTCGACAATATTAATGTAAGATTTAACCAAGGTATTGGAATACCGGCCGCCACTCAAACAACTGCAACTTTGTAAAACAAGAATATTAAAATCTTTACCAAAGTTTAAACAACAATCAAACTGACATTAGCGAAATATATTAAAATAAGAGAGAACGAAAACCTAAGTTCTGAATTACGTTTAGTCTAGATTGTAACATAGATTGTTTGAAGATTTATTATCTCAAAGCCAATCTTCAGAATTTTTTAGAAAATATCTTGCAAAGTTACTCGTATCATCGCTCATTTGAAATCGTACGATGGCTGACAAGTGAAAGTGCTTGACCAGTGAAGCTTGCGGTGCAATGTGTGGCATATGTAGAATATTGAATTTGATGTTGGCAAATTAATATAAATTAATGACAATATATCTTTGTGTTTCATATAATTTTCTTTATCCTTGTAATATCGTAAATGGGTAGTTTTATTAGACAGTTTTAGATTACGGAGCAACGAACGGGTAACGACTTTAAAATGCATTTGGGGATTGGTATCTATTTTGAGGTTAAATAATTACAATCGGTATTAAATTAGTATTTTAGAGCAAGGGTTGTTGTTGCAGTTGATATTGAAATTAAGTTCAATATATTATCTAATTAACCTGATAAACACACATCGTCGTGCCTATCATATTGCCTAAATTGTGTTATCTCTCTCCTTTTACGAAGCCCACAAGAGAGAATCTTGCCACATTAAATTTAAAAACCTTACAAGATCATCATCAAGATCAATGGTCTTCTCAGCCGAAAGACATCCACTGCTGCACATCGGCCTAAATAATAATATACATTACACCACGCCTCAACGAGAAGAGATCCGCAGGAGAACCAAGTTAACCACCATAGCCCGAAGAATTGCGAAACTTAAGTGGCAGAGGGCAGGGGTTAGTGGCAGTGGGCAGGGCTGTCTGTGTGCCTCACGAAAGCTTGCGGGAGTGGTGATGATGATGAAGTCACGCTGAAGTAGTTGCACGACGGCTGCGTTGACATTCATACACGGGGTCACCAATTTAGGAGCATGAGGAACAGGGTGTAAAGTTCACTCCACCATAGAAAAGGGAGGATCTTTCGACCAGACGGGTGGTGTGTCTGGCGGGCAACTACCCAACTGTTGATGTCGGATAGTCTTATATATGTCGTTCAAGCGGTAAACTCTAATTGCGCGATGCAGGATTTGTGTGACGTCATGTCTTTGATGCGTAGTTCGTATGTGGCGGTGTAACCGCTACAAGGGCACATTGCTCGCTGAACAGTCGGCCGATGGGGCCGAAAGGTTCTGGTGTGGTGACCGCCTACGGGAAGACGTAGCGTTGGAAGGCCTCCCACAAGGTGGACCGATGAACTGGTGACGTTGGATGCGAGAAGCACAGAACTGGTCGAAGTGGCGGTGCTTGGGGGAGGCCTATGTCCAGCAGTGGACGTATTTCGGCTGAAATGATGATGGTGATGATGGTAATGATGAAATGACACAAAACAAAGAAAAGAATACTTACATAGCCCTCACAGTAGCTATAGGCGAATTGAAATCCGAGAAATTTTCTTTTAATCTAATCGGCGCATCTGGTACTTCAATAAACGATGGGCTCTTCTTGTTCGATTCCACAACTTGGATGTCTAAAGCTATGGAACTTTGCTGGGGCGGGTTTCCCATATCTATTACGATCGCACTCAGCTTAAACTTATATCCTGGCGCTTTCTGTCTCAAAGAAAACAAATTAATTAGTGCCACGTGTCGCAGAAGTTTATAAAAGGAAAAGTAAACGTATTTATGTAATGGCTTGGGTTAGCGATAAGATTTATGTTTTTGAAGTAGCTTATATAAACATTATTGAGTTTGCGATAAAATACTTACACATAGTATAATAAAGTAACCGTATTATATCTCGGCAGTGACCTTGGAATAATTACCTACGTCTGCCCGACAGAAACATAAACCTTCCGTGCCATACACAGATTTCGAAACGCTTCGTTTCGGCCGTTTTCAATGAAGACACAATATTGTTACTTATTTATACTGTGACTTTACTTTAGCATGAAAGACATTTATTAGAGATTCCCTTCTTAGAAATTTTAATTATACTATAATAACTAAAAGCCGAGTTCTGGGAATTTTTGTCGTCCTTATTCACAGTAAGTTTTATTATTTTCACTTTATAATAAAATGTTAATGAAATTAACTAAAGGTCAAGAGCATAACTCCAGGTAAAGTAACACAAAAGGAATACTTACATCAATAGTCTTGTTTAAAAATATGACTCCGTTGTCCGGGTCTATAAAAAAATATGCTTGGTCCGGCGAATTGGAGTCCAGACTGTAATGGACAATGGAATTGTTGCCATCGTCTATGTCCGTCGCAGATATCCTCATCACTTCCCTCCCGCTCGCCAAGTCTTGGGGTACCGACTCCGAATACGACTGTATACATAAAATCAAGTTAATTTTCTGACATTTTTACGAGTAAAATCTTGGGACTTTGCAGAGGTTCCTGTCTAGTACAATAGAAATTGTTGCCGTATTAACTTGGGGTAACATTCGCGTTCTGTCCTTCAAAGAAACCTTAACAGATTAAGAAGATAAGTAATATGTCACACACAGTATAGATAGCATCGAAATATATACCTATTTAGACATGTTCTACGCGAAGCATGCCCAAAGCTTAGAGAAAGTTTTTTTCCAAAATAATTATAATCGTGCAGTGTGATAAAATGCGCCTAGGGGGAAAGAGCAGCCTAGCTAAAGAAAACACACCAACTACAAATGTGCAAAGAAAGTGTATTGAAACACACGAAACACATAAAATATTATTACCAATAACGCCTTGAGCGGCGGCTTATGGTCCTAAATCACACATGCAGCAACATGCAAGTAGAGAAATAGAATATCTTTCAAAAAAAAGTTCGTGATTTCGATTGTTACCATGGCTCGTAAAACTACAAAATTAAATTTACTATCAACAGCAATGGTAACAATCGAACAAATATACATATTATACAAGTTATAATTGCAATTTTATTTCATTTTTGTGCGGTAACTCTCTCTGTTTTGTGAAATTCTTTCATTAGGACAAACCTTCCAAATATCTCCACGGAAGACCTTGGAAAAACAGGCAAGCGTTAATATAGTCTGCGCCACGTTTTGAGGCTAGTGAACGAACACTTAATTAGTTACAATTAGGAGAAAATTATCAGCTGCAAGTTGAAGCTACACGCGAAAGTATCGGGAATCTTCATTAGGAATCCATTAAGAAAGCTTGGAGCAATGTTATAAATATAAGTCACAATAGACAACACCGCCAGATAATAATAGAATATTTAAGAAAACAAAGTAATACTATAGAAATTTTGAACACACTGCGATCATTTGTCAAACTTACAATCCACAAGATCTTGATTTACATCAAGCAGGAGAAAATTTAAGGGCCCAACACATGTTATTTCTGGCAACCTCTGCTGTTAGCAACATGCCTCTAAGTATATGAGCTCTAAGCTCAAAATCCTATTCTTTGGAATAAGAAACATTGTATTTGAGACTCTATAAAGTAGGCATAAGTATTGTATAATCTATACTCACAACTTTGTCGAACACAGGTGGGTTGTCATTGACGTCTTCTATAATAATTTTGATGGTACATGCATCGTCGAGCTGTGGTTGACCGTTGTCACTGGCTCGTACTGTTATGTAAGCTTCTTTTTCTCTGGATGGTTCATCGTGGTCGAATGTCTGTGTTATTTCATCGTTATTAGTATAAGAGCTAGTTTGTATGGTTGTTTGTGCACCTACCTCTTCTCCAATAAGACTGGCTTTCAAAATATGACTATTAAATAAAACAATATTCATTACAAGGGTAGAACGTTATAAATTAACTTTAGACATAAAATTATGCACCTGTTGTCGCACTCTTTTCATCCTTTCTTACGTAAATGAAAAACTCTTTACTGCAGATACTGAGGATCCTCAATGCTGACATTTTTTAATCAAGAGTATCTACATCAGTCTGATCCTAATCCATATCAGGGTAAATGCATCCCCACATTTTGTCCTACGGTTCACAACCCTCCACATTGATTTCAGTCCAGCTGTCTAGTTCTGGTGCTTTATTAATATTAGGTGTATTTTATGAGAAAGTTATTATACTTACACTAGCTGTAGTGATAGACCCTGTCTCAGGGTCAACGTGGAACCTCTCCTTCTCACCAGGAGTTGAAACGAACTTATATGTTACAGTCCCACCCATTTCGGGAGGATCCCGGTCTTCTGCATGTACCTATAATTATAGATAATATTAATATTGTATCTTTACTGATAAGTGATAAGTCTTCAAAGAGTTTGTGATGAGCTTAGAGTTCCCCAAGGGACCATATTTGGTTAAACCAGCTGGTTTATCGCAATAATAATGGGTCGTTTCTTTATTACATAATTTTCCCAGATAATAATAATATGATAAATATCACTGTTTATCTCGGGTCATAAAATAAAATACTTCACACTTTCCGACGTCCACGAAGAGTAGACATGATAAACTGTTAAATAAAATATATTCACGAAGAAATATAAGAAGCCAATATTTTCATACGACAAGCTACACGTTTGACGCATAAAATATTAAGTGATTGATCAAACGAAATCGGAAGACGTTTTCACAAACGGATAAACAGTATTTTTTCCTCAATCCTTAGAATGTTTAAGTCACTATGAGGATCTTATATTTTTGGATCCCAATATACTCCCATATACGTTCCCTCGTCATTTATTATATAGTTCAATCATCCTTCATTTTGGTATAAGCCTGTTTACCTACCTTTAAATATAGACATCCTTATTTAATCTTAACTGTTCTTTTCAACCATTTTTGGGACTACGATATTGCCTTTTCTATGGGATTAGAACATTCTCGGAAAGCTTTACCACATATTTCACGGTAAAAATAAATCGGTAATCATAGATTATATGGTACTCTTAGATCTATTAATAATATAATATAATAATATTAGACGGATGTCCCCATCATTTAGTTTCGAGCTACGCGTAAATAAATGTATGGAGCAGCTGATTATTATTTTTGCGGTTTCAGGGTTAGTCCCATAAAATATAAAATCCACGAATGACAGTCGGGACCAACGCACAACGTCTTCGTGCTTTCCGAGGCACGGAGAAGTCCCGGTGTGTAAAAATGATCACCCATCCACGGACCAACCCCTGCCAACGTAGCTTAACCTGATGGATCGACCCGTACGGCTGTTATTACTTAGCCACGAGCTCCAACGAAATAAAATGTAACAAAAAATAATACCAGGCTGTTATTCTCTTACTGCAGGATAAAAACCACTTCCCTACAGAGAACGCATGCCCACCCCGCTTGCGCAAGGCGTATTGGCAATTTCAGACTCATAACTATCATAAGTCCATGTTTCCTCACGATGTTTTCCTTTACCGACGTCAGTGATGTCCAAGATAAACTTAGAAAGCGTGACAAAACTAAAACTGATTCTCTCTACGGTTCAAGTTCTTGAACGTTCAAAAACATACAAATAAATGAGATACTTACAGTGAACACATATGTCCCAATGTCCTCTTCTTCCTTCACAGACGGCTTGTAGTTCAGGCAGTCGGTGAACAGCGGCTTGTGGTTATCTTTTACCGCAAGTTTCTGCACCGTCGCTGGTACAAACTGAAACCGCGTTAGGCCATGCCTCTACGTGAATTAAGAGCTACATACACATCTACGAAATAATGGACTCGCCCAGTCCTTATAGAAGTGAGAAGATAATTTAAATAACACGGTGACCAGAAATAATTCTACCGATCAAGACTATGCGAATGCTGTGTGGAATGGGGAGGTTAAATAGGGTAGTTCCCGTGTTTGTCGTTCAAATGTATTTACGAGTGACGTCCGTACGACTGACAGTTGTCTATTGAACTTTCTCAGCTAGTGATGCGACGGTATCTTTATCAAATTTTGAACCAGCAAGTTAATTGTTGATCGACGTCATCAAGTATTTATTTTCTTTCTTTTTTCTAGTTGGTGATTAAATCTAACTTGAGTAATTAGTTTATAAAACTTCGTTAGTAAGTTTGAATAAGTGGGACATAACTTTGAGTTATTGTTTAGCTTACGACTTTGTTATAAAAAAAAAAAACATAATTACTTTGATATAACTTTTAGAAAATGTGATACATCGTTCTGTAAGAAATGGGCGAGGATATAATAACAAAAAAGTTTATGGACATTAATTACCTTGCATTGCATGCTGTCCACTTAAAAAAATGACTAATCACGCAAACATACAATTAAGTTTAAAAAACTCATTTATCAACGCTTTCTCAAAACTAATTATGTACAAATTAAATTAACAACTTTGTAAGTCAACATGCAATGACATAAAATATTATTATAATCATCACTCTATTCTATTAGTAAACTAAAATGAAATTAAATATATTTAAAATAAAATAATAAACAGAGCAAGACCAAATATAAATTATTTACAGTCCTCGATAAAATACAAAAATAAATACTACAAATAATTAAAATAAATACACATAATAGAATATCATAATTATATATACCTGTATATTTTCCGGGAAACGCTTATTTGGATTAAAATATTGTGAAAATTATTATGAGAAGTGGTTTTAATTCAAATTAAATTCACTTACGTCATTCCATGAGTGCTATATGCATGTAGTATTTGCATTCGTACATAATAATAATTAATTACATTTAAGTATTAATAGTCATGCAAAACATCTAGGATTATTATAATACTCAATATTTAAATAAAGAAGCGTAAAAATAACACGAAAATCTATGGGGATTAAGCTTTTGGGGGCAGGGTAGTGATGGTGACAAATGAGTCCTTATAAGATAGGTTTTTATAAAGCTGTATACTCACGGAAGAGGAGTGTATTGGCAGGTACCCGTCTAGATGTCTCGAGTGCCTTAATCGTGTTACATGGTGTGACGTGTGTTCCCGGGCTGAGGAATAAAAATGAGAATTAGATTTTGTATATTTTTAGAAGAAAAAAAACACGAGCTTTTTTGCTAATGGAATGTACAAATGTATTTTATATATGTAGATGTTTTTTTTAAGAAATTGTGATTTTGTGTAAAACTTTTCTTCCATTAGATATATCTAATCAAACAAACTCAAACACAAAGCATTGATTTCAATAAAATCATTTACAGGCAATTTTGAACTGTCAAGGAGTCTGTTAGTGAGAAATATGAAGCATTCCAAAGCTTAGTAGGTACCCGTAAACAGTAGCTTTATAATATGTGTGTATGAGAAATTACAAACATAAATGTATCTAGGTAAGTATAAAATTCCCATTCCGCACTTTAATTTCTCAAACGACATAAAATATCTATAAAAATATTAAACTACATCCTAAATTCTATATCATCTTAATTCAATACTCGAATCGTACCGAGAATTATTATCCGTATTGGCACCCGAAATTGAAGACGAGTCCGTACCAGGTGCACTACATATTCTAATCTTATTCGGACCAATGAGTCCGTATGTCTGGTCTGTACGTCTGGTTCTGAATTAGACGTGGTCTACCAGACCACTATGTGGTCGTCAATATAATTGCTCATCCGAGAACGAAGCCCTTTCGTGTGCAGAACTATGATCGGACGCGTAAGACGATTTGATTATGTGACCTGATTGGAGATTATTATTGTTGTTAATTGGTTTAAGGACGTTTTTGGCGAGAAAGGTAGTTTTGGGTACTTGATAACATTGTATTTAACAAATAAATATCCATTTACAATGTAAACGTCGTCCTAAACCTGAAACTTACAATGTAAAATAAAGTTCAAGAACGTTTATCGATCGATAAATTAAGTGATTTTGTGGCTGTTATTAATATTTTTAAGAATAAAAAGTTTTATTTTATTTATTTGAGTGTATTATACAAAACGTAAGTGATCATTGCATATGAATACGAGAAATATGTTCATCAAAAGCATTTTTCTTTAAAAATCATTTAACTAGAAAAGCAGACGCTTGCTCCAAGATGAAATCGCAAGCAGCCAAGCACATACATAATGCAACCAATTATTATGTTAAAATCTAAGAGAAACGCGTCCCACATACGAGTAACATACATTAAGTTATCAAGCTAATCTCAAGTATAATATCACTTAGATACGCAGCCGTGTTTACATAACGTTTATACATATACTGTAAATGTAATCTTAGATTAACAAGTAAACGAGAATGTTATACTAAATGTATTTTGTTTCTGTTCAAAATGTTGAGCTTCCCTGCTTTAAAGGTTAAAATTACGTTTCATATAAAATAAACGAGAAGAATATTAAGTATAATTTATTTTTATGTTACATATTGAGAAAGGTTTTATATTTTTATAATATACCTTTACTTATTCACTTATATATTTTATGTCAAAGGTTATGTTTGACTAAACCACAGTTGTCAGCAAAAACTATTAGGTAGGTTCTATTTAAAATAACTGTGTCCAAAAAAAAAAAAACAAAATCCAAAAAAGCCTGTTTATTTGTCCACCAATATAATTTATTTAAGGGTATTACCTTGCCCGTTGACCTTAAAGATTTGACCTCTGTACTAGTATTTGTTTATTTGGCGCCACCTACCGACCAACGACCATACTAAAATAAAACGGACTGAAGATTAAAGAAGAACACAGATGTGTCGCAGAGTTGTCATTGTTTTTGCCTATTTGATTCGCTCTCTAAGAGATTCTAATACATATTTTTGTTCCTCTAGTTTTTATAGTCTGGTACGAGTATCTACCACATCATAATTTTATAATTTATTTGTACTACACGATGCACTATGCCTGCTGACATAGCTTTCATTCAACTAAATGATACATTCTGAAGGTCTGATGATGACCTGGTAAGTACTTATCGGTTCTCGGTAACGGGAATAGTTAGAATGATCTAGTTTTCAACATTTATCTAATTGAGCACGGGTGCTACTACATGATACATTCTGAAGGTATGATGATGATCAGGTAAGTACTTATCGGTTCTCAGTAACGGGAATAGTTAGAATGAACTAGTTTTCAACATTTATCTAATTGTGCACGGGTGCTACTACATGATACATTCTGAAGGTATGATGATGACCAGGTAAGTCCTTATCGGTTCTCAGTAACGGAAATAGTTAGAATGATCTACTTTTCAACATTTATCTAATTGTGCACGGGTGCTACTACATGATACATTCTGAAGGTCTGATGATGACCAGGTAAGTACTTATCGGTTCTCAGTAACGGAAATAGTTAGAATGATCTAGTTTTCAACATTTATCTAATTGTGCACGGGTGCTACTACATGATACATTCTGAAGGTCTGATGATGACCAGGTAAGTACTTATCGGTTCTCAGTAACGGAAATAGTTCGGATGACCTAGTCTTCAACATGTACCTAATTGAGCACGGGTGCTACCACATGGTACATTCTGATGGTATGATGATGACCAGGTAAGTACTGATCGGTTCTCAGTAACGGGAATAGTTAGAATGATCTAGTTTTCAACATTAATCTAATTGTGCACGGGTGCTACTACATGATACATTCTGCAAGTCTGATGATGACCAGGTAAGTACTTATCGGTTCTCAGTATCGGGAATAGTTAGGTGTTTATACCCCCCTATTCTTTATTTGTAATATCATATGTATTAGGATATAGGTATGTAATGGTATATTTGTATGTGAGCCATAAACAATATTATCTCTGTGAAAACAAAATATTACAAAAAAATAGCAGTTCTGTACAAAAGTGAAATAGGTACATGATCATAATAATTATATGGGACAGCTGTTTTTTTTAAATATTTCTGACTTGGTCCCATCCATGGTAAAAGTTACTCCTATTCATGAGTACTATGTTTTATAAAAGTTTGTCCGGGTATTTTGTTTACACCTTATTCACAAGATCAAATTAAATTAGCTGGCAAAACTTCACAGACGTGATGGGTATCGCCAGCTAATTAATTTGACCATTTTTTTACATCATTCCCACCAGTAATAAAGTTGGATGTCTGATATCGACTGGTATAAATAAAAAAATAATTTAAGTTTTGATTTTGTTTTAATGTTGCCACTGTGACTGTTCCTAAATTGTTTAATTAATTGTACAAAAAATCAAAAGTCATTTATTCAAACTAGGCTGAGAATCAGCACTTTTCGAACGTCAAAATTACATAAGACAGTCCCCCAAAACGCCCACCCTTCACCACTTCCTAGTGCTTTTGCTGGGAAGAAGAAGTGGCGCAACAAACTCCCCAGCAGCACAGCTGTCTGTTCAGTTAGAAAAAGAAAAGATTCTATACAATAGTATGCAAGATAATTTACATTACGCAAAAATCTATTAAAATTATAAATTAATAGCCTTAAGACAGCTAGCACACGCCAATATACCAACCAAAAACATCGAGAACTATACTCAAGCAGAAATAAAAATAACTTAACTTAAACAATATCTAATAAAAGAAAATAATGCCACCAGGCATAAAGGGCGTGCCCGCTTAAATATAGCTGTAACTAGAAGTTATAATTGATAAACTAGGACCATCGAGGTAAAATAAATAATTGTTGAGGTCGCTAGCTAACCACATAATGCAATACAACTAATAAAAATAAAAAAATGAGTAGATGTCATGTTGTGTTGATGTGTCAACAATAAATTAAAATAAGTAAAATTATAAACAATTATATAAACTCACCTATCCTGTCAGTAGGTAAACTAATTCTGAAGCAAGAATCAAGTCCAGGTTATACCAAGCCCAACAAATGAGTTATGAACCTTATGAAGCCGGTGAAAGGGAGCACGTAGTTGGTCCTTACTTCTAGTTTTAACAGTGTGTTTTTAGTGTATAAGTGTCTATTTTGCCTAATATATAAGATGTTGGCGAAGATGAATTGTGATGCCGCTGTGAGGATACCGATGTCTTTGAAAAAATCTCTCAGAGAAACTAAATACAATAATAACACAGTCTCAAACTCTTAATTCTCGTTAAAAGTCACTGAAATTCAAATACCGTGAACAGGTCGGTTGGTCATTTATCGGGATTGGTGTTGGTGATGATGGAGCATGTAGGTTTTCTTGAAGTACGCACATATTTTCGTCTTCTGGTTTTTGTTGGTTATGCACCTTTTTGCGGTTTTCCTTGTTCTTTATTGCCTGTAAAATATATGGCGGATTTCTAATTGCCATATTTCGACTATGCCGCGGATCCAAAAGTTCCGGCAAAATACAATTTAAATAAAATGTACATAATTTTAATTTCATTTTATTTTCAAAAAAATCATCGTCCCTAATAATTGTTTCTGTTTTCAGAGGCTTTGACTCACTGAACCATACTCCAAATAAACATTTTGTTTTGCGAGTCACATGCAATTGCCCTTGAACTTGGTAATACCAATTGTGGGTTTTATTAACCTGCAAAGTGCCCGAATTATTTTTAACCCAAAAATTTACTTTTTTCTGAGCAATGGCTTCGTCTAGTCCTATCTTGTGCGCTGAGATTGGACATTTCACCTCTACTATCGCTTCTTCTCCAATAAGCCCATCTGGTGTAGCTCCTAAATATGGAATCTCGGGATCTATAAAAAGTCCGCATGGTCTAATTTCAACATCTTCTTGTATAGATAGCTGATCTAGTGCTTTTTTTTCGTGTTCTCTTCCATGCTGTAGAGGGGCAGCATCTATATTTATTTTGTAGAGCAGTTGCTTAACTATGCTGGCACAACTAGTATAAGGCCTCATTTTAACAACTCTTCCAAAGTTTGAGGCTGTCAACAAGGAGCGCCGGAGTTCGAGCCATTCGCTCGACTCGCTCTGCAAAATTGTTTGCCTTTCAATTTGACTTCTTTCTTCCTCACTTTTATCTAAGTTGGATAGAAAGTTCTCCTTCATTTGTTCTAGCATCGCATCGCTCACATCGGGCTTTAAGGTTTGTTCTCCATAATCTTTATTTACGGCGCCATGTGTCTGTCGTTTTTTGTAATTGATATGTTTCAACAAATTTCTTTTTCTGCGATACTTGTTATCTAAGGTGCTCATTTTGCCCTTAGGACTTTGCCCGACAATTGTTTTATACAACATGGAAACAGGTTTTCTTTTAGTATTAAAATTGACTGCAGACGCTGAACATCGAGTTTGGTATCCACGCCGGCACGAGTAATTTACTCTTTTACCACCCACAAATTTGGCCACCACGCTATGAAAACTTTCCACGATGTTACTGTCAACATCATGAACGAGACTTCTGGAATGCCCTGCAATAGTGTTAATGAAAAAACATATTTTCTGCCATAAGGAACTTGTAAAAAAAGCTTGCGGTAAGATTTCAATATTTTGTGGACTGCTACAGAAATGGCTTTTACATTTAGTATGGTTCCCAAAGGCATGTAAATGTACAGTCTGAATGTCCTCAAAAAGTCTCTGAGTACTAAAATCTAAATTGTCTAACGAGTCGTGGTATTTTTTGCTGCATTTTCGTATTGCTGACCTAATGCTCATGATGCGTTTTTTTGTGACTAATTTTCTAAAACATATAAGATATTTCGTATCAGTGGTCAGGTTTTCTAATTTGTTGCACAAGTTTCTTAGAAGGTGGTTCCTACATTCTACCTTTTCAACAGTAAATTGAGGATAAGGTCTTGCTTCCAATATTTTCGCATACGTGCTAGAGTCCCCGTCAGAAATGAGACGACCATAAATCAGACCATACATTTCGATAGATGCTTTAAACCCTTCCACAATTATTGTTGACTCCATGGCAGTCGATGATCCCGTAAAATTCTTAAAGCACTGGTGAGTTCTCGGATTTTGATTTTTATTAAAGTCCTGCGTACATATGCTACAGTATTTATTTTTAATGCCAAGAAACAAAATCTTTTTTGTGTGTCTTCCAATTATTGCAGCAGCTCCTGACAGTGCTGAGTAGTTCTTTTTGTAAGACCTCTTACTCCAGCATCCGTCTACAACCACATCTATAATAGGTATCCCCTCTTTGCTGACACGACCTTTTTCTAAAGCAATTCTTTTTTCTTCTTCAGCAGCTTCATTCATAGATTTACTGAGTGCTTTATCCCAGGCGTTGGAAACAATGTCGTGCCGTTTCTGGTATACAGGCTCAGTCATCACGGGCAAGTCAAATGCTGATAACAGTTCCTCTAATTGCGAATACCCTATACCAACTGAAACTGCACCCGCGACCGCTGCTGTATTAATATCTAAGTCACCAGTGACATTACAAAGAGAAAACTTCTCTTTACACATCAAACATTCTACTGTAAACTTAGAAGCAAGTCCAACACGTTTCTCTCCTATAACTTTCAAACTTTGTATACCACAGTTAAAAGTACCATGGCCGCCTATTTCTTGTATTTTGGAAAAAAAATAAGCTATATCTATAACTCGTCTTCCAGATATATTTTTTGTTTCTGCTTGTGATTCTTCTTCTTCAATAATCAAATCTGGTAAATGTTCATCTTCTTCAACCTAAAAGAAACGTTTTAACAATACGGGGTCAAATCAAATTAGCTAGGGAAACTATCTAATAAATACCGCAGTGTAAGCAAACAGAATAAGTTACCAGCATAATTTGCTCTGCCCCCTCATCGACTGCCATACTAGACAGACCGTAAGTTTCTGTTAACGGCTGAAGTTCCTGATTTTGCAATTCGGAGTTTTGCTGGTTTCTTAATTGCCTGAAAAATAATAACGAAGCAATGAGCAAAGCGTGAGTGAGCTAAGGTAATGTTTTTGCTATAAGTCTCGTAAAAGCATATACACCACAAAAAAAAACTAAAACGTATTTTATCTAGGTGACATCATGAGTAAACAAGGTCTCCAAGATACCTTTGAAATGAGTCCAAACACGATGGTTCTACGTAGTGCCGTCAATGAGATCCTATACCCACCTTCGGAGTCCATCATCAGGTAGGTGACATCATCAGTCACCAAGGTCTCCAAGAGACCTTTCAAATGAGTCCAAACACGATGGTTCTACGAAGTACCGTCAATGAGATCCTATACCCACCTTCGGAGTCCATCATCAGGTAGGTGACATCATCAGTCACCAAGGTCTCTAAGAGACCTTTCAAATGAGTCCAAACACGATGGTTCTACGAAGTGCCGTCAATGAGATCTTATACCTACCTTCGGAATCCATCATCAGGTAGGTGACATCATCAGTCACCAAGGTCTCCAAGAGACCTTTCAAATGAGTCCAAACACGATGGTTCTACGAAGTACCGTCAATGAGATCCTATACCCACCTTCGGAGTCCATCATCAGGTAGGTGACATCATCAGTCACCAAGGTCTCCAAAAGACCTTTCAAATGAGTCCAAACACGATGGTTCTACGAAGTGCCGTCAATGAGATCCTATACCTACCTTCGGAATCCATTATCAGGTAGGTGACATCATCAGTCACCAAGGTCTCCAAGAGACCTTTCAAATGAGTCCAAACACGATGGTTCTACGTAGTGCCGTCAATGAGATCCTATACCACCTTCGGAGTCCATCATCAGGTAGGTGACATCATCAGTCACCAAGGTCTCCAAGAGACCTTTCAAATGAGTCCAAACACGATGGTTCTACGAAGTACCGTCAATGAGATCCTATACCCACCTTCGGAGTCCATCATCAGGTAGGTGACATCATCAGTCACCAAGGTCTCTAAGAGACCTTTCAAATGAGTCCAAACACGATGGTTCTACGAAGTGCCGTCAATGAGATCTTATACCTACCTTCGGAATCCATCATCAGGTAGGTGACATCATCAGTCACCAAGGTCTCCAAGAGACCTTTCAAATGAGTCCAAACACGATGGTTCTACGAAGTACCGTCAATGAGATCCTATACCCACCTTCGGAGTCCATCATCAGGTAGGTGACATCATCAGTCACCAAGGTCTCCAAAAGACCTTTGAAATGAGTCCAAACACGATGGTTCTACGTAGTGCCGTCAATGAGATCCTATACCACCTTCGGAGTCCATCATCAGGTAGGTGACATCATCAGTCACCAAGGTCTCCAAGAGACCTTTCAAATGAGTCCAAACACGATGGTTCTACGAAGTACCGTCAATGAGATCCTATACCCACCTTCGGAGTCCATCATCAGGTAGGTGACATCATCAGTCACCAAGGT
Organism: Xanthia togata; assembly: GCA_963853775.1. NCBI lineage: Eukaryota > Metazoa > Arthropoda > Insecta > Lepidoptera > Noctuidae > Xanthia > Xanthia togata. The sequence goes on from OY970811.1 coordinate 9,464,876, forward strand.
CTCTAAGAGACCTTTCAAATGAGTCCAAACACGATGGTTCTACGAAGTGCCGTCAATGAGATCTTATACCTACCTTCGGAATCCATCATCAGGTAGGTGACATCATCAGTCACCAAGGTCTCCAAGAGACCTTTCAAATGAGTCCAAACACGATGGTTCTACGAAGTACCGTCAATGAGATCCTATACCCACCTTCGGAGTCCATCATCAGGTAGGTGACATCATGAGTGAACAAGGTCTCCAAGAAACCTTTGAAATGAGTCCAAACACGATGGTTCTACGAAGTGCCGTCAATGAGATCCTATACCCACCTTCGGAGTCCATAATCAGGTAGGTGACATCATCAGTCACCAAGGTCTCCAAGAGTCTTTTCAAATGAGTCCAAACACGATGGTTCTACGAAGTACCGTCAATGAGATCCTATACCCACCTTCGGAGTCCATCATCAGGTAGGTGACATCATAAGTCACCAAGGTCTCCAAAAGACCTTTGAAATGAGTCCAAACACGATGGTTCTACGTAGTGCCGTCAATGAGATCCTATACCACCTTCGGAGTCCATCATCAGGTAGGTGACATCATCAGTCACCAAGGTCTCCAAGAGACCTTTCAAATGAGTCCAAACACGATGGTTCTACGAAGTGCCGTCAATGAGATCCTATACCTACCTTCGGAATCCATTATCAGGTAGGTGACATCATCAGTCACCATGGTCTCCAAGAGACCTTTCAAATGAGTCCAAACACGATGGTTCTACGAAGTGCCGTCAATGAGATCCTATACCTACCTTCGGAATCCATCATCAGGTAGGTGACATCATCAGTCACCAAGGTCTCCAAAAGACCTTTGAAATGAGTCCAAATACGATGGTTCTTCGTAGTGCCGTCAATGAGATCCTATACCCACCTTCGGAGTCCATCATCAGGTAGGTGACATCATCAGTCACCAAGGTCTCCAAGAGACCTTTCAAATGAGTCCAAACACGATGGTTCTACGAAGTACCGTCAATGAGATCCTATACCCACCTTCGGAGTCCATCATCAGGTAGGTGACATCATCAGTCACTAAGGTCTCTAAGAGACCTTTCAAATGAGTCCAAACACGATGGTTCTACGAAGTGCCGTCAATGAGATCCTATACCCACCTTCGGAGTCCATCAGCCCACCATCAGGTAAGTGACATCATTAATCATCTAGACACGGTCGGTCTCCATCCTCCGCCAAACGAAATTCTCAAGATAACTAAAAACGATAAAAAATAAACACACTAGAAATAATGTACTCAATAGGTTAGGTACTTACCAATAGTTTTGGAGAGCTCGGCCACGCTTCACCTTACATTTATTCTTATATTTAGGCATAGTCAGGCTTACTCTATGACAGGTTCAAAAAACAAAACGAAATTACAAACTGCTTTACATATATTTACAAACTTAATTTGTATGGTTGATTTACGAAATATTTATATTTGTACTATTTAAAATATGATTTCATTCAAAAATCATTCAAAACGTAAACTTTTAGATTTTATTTGGAAAAAATAACGCGCGTATAGTCCTTCCGTCACAAGAGTCATCAGGACACTGACGTGTCGCGTCCAGTGTTGCCAACAAATTTTTCACAAACCCACAAATTCTAGCGTGTTAACCCACCAGAAAACCACTAAGTTTTGCTATCCTTCAAACCACCAGAAAACCACTAACATTATCAAAATACTTTTTGGCAAAAAAAAACATTATCCTAAATTGTATCACAAAATCAGTTTATTTCTGATAAGTACAAAGTTACAAGAAGACAAACAAAATATAGATTAAAAATCATCTTCAGAAGAATCAGCTTCTTCTACAACTTCTGATTTTGAAGAATACACTTCTTTAGTTCCAATTTTTTGCACTACGCTGTTCGGTAACATGTAGTTATTGCAGCATTTTCCTTCGCGTTTTAACCGCTAGGAAACCGAGCCCCCCGCACCCGCACGAATTGTGAGAATTGGTTACCATTGAATTTTGCAAGTGCTTTTTGGATAATCCATGATTCTTTAAATCTCCATAATGATTCCTTAAAATTGAACCACATAATTTGCACTTAGCAACTAGACCACCAGTACTTTCCACCACTTGTAACCAGTCCTTTAATTGTGAGTCACGTAACCAACTATCACGGAAATTTTGAGTATACTGTGGCTTAGGCATATTAGTTTTACAAAATTAATAAAATGAAACATTCATTGTCGTGCCGATGCAAAACCAAAACTGTACTAACAAAGTTATATTTTTGTGCATGCATACGAAACAAACATATACAAACCTTATTATTTCAAATCAGATTTGACCTAGTAGTCATACAAATAAAGACTATAATCAAAATAATTTAAGAAATTGACAAACACTTTTCGGGGAATACCCGACAAACACCACCTAGCCTAGGAGTGTTGCCTACATATCAAAAAATATACCCATCATGTAATGTAAACGTTCAAGTTCTTTCCTGTAGATATGTAAATTGTGCTGGTGGTTAAAAGTCTAGCAGTACCACTAAATGAAACAATCTAAGCCACTATAAAAATCCACTAGCCACTAAAACCAAAATTTGTCCGCTAAAATGCTAATCTAAACCACCAGATCTAGTGGAAAATCCACTGAGTTGGCAACACTGGTCGCGTCCCGAGTACGCGTCACAGGCCTTAGCGGGGGTGCTCCAGTGGGGTACTGGTGAAGTTTCGGGTTTTTGTTCAATAGTTAAAAATATTAAAAGAAATAACAAAAAAAAAACAATACAAATTGTCCAATACGTCATTATATATTTTTGGTAGAAAATTCATGCCGAACTATTCAGCCGTTACAGAGAAAATTTACAATTTAGGTTGAAGAAGGACCTATTTAATAAGATTTTTTCCCAAAATTTAGGAAAGTTTATTAAAATGTTAAACAATACAATGTATTTGTGATGACCTTAAGTATACCATATATTTTTTACATGGAAAACGCACAAAAGGATTCATCTACAATCTTCTTTAAACCTACAGTATATTTACGATTTGAGCGAGGTAATCCCCTTAAGCGCCAAACGTATTTACTTAAACGGAAAAGCGTATAATTAACGCTGGCGTGTCTAGCATAAATAAAAACCATCATGGCGGACAATTGGCGGTCATTTTCGGCTATTTATTGTTAAACCGATCGGATCCGAACCAAAGTGTCAGTTTGTCGACCAAAAATAAATGCCCGGACATGTAAAATGTGCTTAAATTAAAAACCATTACAGTAAAAATATATCGCCGGCGATAGACTGTATAATTTTTCTTCTATAATTCGCTGTTTTAATTAACTTTTAGTGTTATTAATAGATTAGTGTTAAGTGTTACAAATGGTTAGATTATTTTGTTTGAATGAGTTTGACTGAAAGTTTTAATAAATTGAATAGTAAGGCATCTATTCGCGTTCCTTCAATGTTATGCACCTAATCGTATTCGTGTATATGTGTGTGTGTGAGAAAAAGATTAAAAAAAAACATTTCAATCGGTCTTAAATCTACATTATTAAAACAAACTTAAAGCAAAACGAAAAAACAAAACTCTCAATTAAGTAATAATCAAAAATAAAACCAAAAAGTTAACCCTTCATACGCGACCGTACAAAACATAAGCACATATTAAAAACTAATTGCTGCAACGGCTTGCGTCCTAAAAACAGTCTACTCCACATGCCAGCCATTGACATCGTTTACTAAGCGTGTTCCATACTTGAATATTCAAATTGACCTCGTACAATAGACCTCACCTCCCCCTCAGATGACCTCCCTCTAGCCAAAGGAAGTCCAACAAAGGATCTCAGAGAAAAAAGGCTAGGTTCCGGTGTCAGGCGCACGCGATACACGTTCCCTCCCTTTGAATGCGCACCACTACTGTCTTCTACATACCTCAGGTTTTTCCTAGTTTTATTTTTCCGTAGAGTATAATAAATTTGTTTATTGTATTCTTTCTCGTAACGTATATTGTGCTGTAAAATATAGGAGCGGAAACTTTTGTATCGTTTTCTGTTGTTATACGGTTCAGATTAATTGTTGAGAGTACGTTGAGTTGTGATGTGGGCTATATCGGTTCGAGTTCGAAGATAAACTTGATTAACTAGAAAATCAAACGAAACATTTCTCCGTCGTAATCAGAGCCGGTTTTCTTATGTTTCTTGTTTTTCCTGCGATCTCTCATTAGCACCCAGCAAAACAACTCCCACGAAGTTATTAATCATAACTATTAAAACCCAGAACACATCATTCACATACCGAAAATGCCACACTTAACTATCCCGGGAACCGTCCTAATAAGGTTCGTGTTACAAATACATTAATTATCGCAGCCTGTTGTACAATGGCCTTACGAATTGTTCCTATGGGAGGTCGCTTGTCCTATACGGTACTATATGGCCCTATATGGTCGCTGTGGACCCACGTCGCATTTTCACGGTTAACTGTTTACGACCTCGAGTTGGGGATGAATATTTAATGTGTAAGCAAGTGATTGTGTATTCCTTCATATGTAGGTGATAATATTGCAGTAACGGGTACTTGTTTTGGTATATATTATGTATGAAGGTTGGTGTATATTCCCTGTGGAGAGACCGGATTGCTGATTACAGAATTAGGTCCCAACTGGGGTGAGGTTGACGCTGTTTATCGGGGTACTCAAACTGGAGCTATAACCGAGAGCTCTTTGGTGATAATCGAAAACTGAATAACACTTTTTTACGTAACCATTAATCCCAAGACTTTAGTAGTTATGTCAACTATCGAATAGATTAGGTATATTACTTACTTACTTATTATAGATTATATTACTTATTATAGAGTATTTTTACTTCTAAATAACGTATAGAAACAGTATAGTCTTGCTGATAGGATGTATGCTACCAAGACCTCAAGTGGTGGTTCGAAATAGCCGCGTACTTAAATGTTTGTATAAAGCTTCGTGCAGACTAGCACGACACGGCACCGGATAGCCATTATGCTGTACTAACGCGTAAACTTCTAAATTTTCATATTTCACAAAAAAAATCTAGCCTACATAATAATAATTCCCAATTATTCGGCGTTCAATCTAATGATATCAAAGATACGTACCACCAACACATCAAAACCATTATATCCTTTGAGTCAGTCCTCGCGTGCTCACTTCCATTTATACGATAATACCTCCCCGGCTTATCTCAAGGTACCTTATAGATAGGGTTGCCAATTTTTGTACAAGAAATAAAGTACCTATTAATATGGTCAAAGTGGAAAAATAAAAAGTATTGGTTTCATATTTTCAATAGATACATTATTCGTTAGGACTTCTCGTACTACTCACCTATCTAGCACCAATTTTGAAGGCTTCGTATGCCTCATCAAATAAATGAGGAGCAATAATTGATTAAATGTATTGAAGCTGCATGCACGATGTTCCAAGTAGTAGGTGAAACTTTTAATTTAAGTATAACTCTGCATATCAATGGAATTTATTTATATAAATAATAATTTTGAATAAAAACAGGATTACTAATTTTTTTTTTTTTAACAGTACCTAAACAGCTTTTTAGAGTTAAGAAAACAGCGCCAACCACACGGTTTTTAACAGCATGGTTGGCAACCCTCACTTAAAGATCCCCTTATAGTATAAACTGGGCTACCCGTGAAATGTAAACAAAATAAAGGTTGTTTATTTACGTTTTCTACTTTTTATATGTCGCTTTTGTTGATATCTTTGTCTGGCTTGATCGTTTGATACGGTCGGATAGTGTGAATATTTTAAAGAAAATAGTGTGTTCGTGGGTAGCCGATGTGATGGCAGGTGCTCTGAGAAGAGATAATATTAATATAAAAAAACATATTTAATTATAAATCATATAAATAAGTAGGTACACAACTCCTATAGGTTTAATATTAACTTGCTTTGTATTTCTCAAAAAAAAAAAAAAAACCCTCTAGGTTTTCTCTGAATATTCGTGCAACGAAGGACACAAATCACACATGCACGAATAGACCCGGGAGGCCGGAACTTTTTTGTAAGCCATGTAGGTAAATATGTTCTTATTTTATTTTATTTACCGTGCGGGAATCGAAACCGCAACTGAACCGCAAACGAAATCCTGAATACAACTTCTCTTCTTTTCTTTTCAGCACTTAAAACTACAATGAAATCTTCCGTAGAATTTCATATCGAACAAAAAACCCCTTTTAAATACCCTTTTATCTTTCCGTCTAGAAATAAATTAGCGTTCTCAACCGGCAGTCTACGGCTTCCTTAAATAAATCTAGGTGGTGCCTAATTTACGTCCTACATCCCGTTTTAAAAAGAAAAGAAAAAAGTTGAAAAAGTCTCTTAATTTACTTCGTCAAAGCCTTCATCAATCAAGCTTCGGGCCGCCTTTAAACTGATCCGACGTTTCCATCACTACTTTTTGTTCTGAATGAAACACTAGTGATGGAAAATTAGTATGCAAGACTAATTAGTCGAGTTTTTATTTAATCGACTAATTTTGTTGTAAGTTAAAACTAAATCTAAATCATTCAATTCAATAGGGTACGAGTATTCCACCCATTTTTTAAAAGTGTCTCAATTAGATTCTATAGTGCTAATGAACCACTAAAGAATTCACAAAAATTTTATTCAATCGTTCAGTGCCATAAAAATGCATTTACATTTTGCATTTTCAAATTTCGCGCGTAATTTTACAAAAACGCTGGACGCAGTGGACGCCATATTGTGGTCATGACGTCAGTTGGCTGTGTAAACAAATGCAGTGATAATTGTAAATGTAACGTTAATTGTTTATATTTTTTAAAAATGAGTTTACAAAACCGTCCTCCATGGTATTATTTCAATAAAAATTACGTTGGCTACGAAAATAATAAAAAGCCTTTATAGATTAAAGGTACGCTGATAGTTGACAGTTAACACTTTCTAAGTTTACATAGCCGTATGACATAATAACATGGCGACTACTATTTAATGGTGTTATGAAACAGATTAAAAAAGCTGAAACCTTAGAATTGAATTTTAAAATTTAGTTTGCTATTTTATGAACTAAAACTAACGTTTTCATTTCAGACTGCTTTTGCCTAAGCTATCTCAATAATATATTTCTAGATTTTTTCTCATACAGAGTAAAACACCCTATTCTGATTTATTTCTACTAAGTAAATAAATCCTACTTCTACTCCTTCAGTGTGTACGCGGTTCGATTTTGGAATTCACTTCCGCCCGACATTAGGGACTGCCAAACAGTTGCAGTTTTTAAAAGAAGAGTGAAAGAACACTATCTTTCCACTTAGTCATAGTTGCATATTATGTATTTATTTGATATTTTTTTTAGAAGTATGTAATTATATTTTCATATTGTATGTTTAAATATTTAATTGAGTAAATAATTACGTTTTATTTCATTTTAGGTATTTTGTTTTCTCTTCTACTCTTACTTACTTTCCTATCGCTGGAAGAGATTTATTTAGAAATAAGCATCACTTATGTACGTATTTTTGTGTTCCTTTCTTCTTGTCTGTTTATATGTGTGTACACAAACTGTTAAATAAATAAATTATGTAATCATAAATATGTTTTTATGTTACCCAAAGCGTAGACATATTAGACTAGATGAGTGTTAGTGTCAGAAGAGCCGCGCGAATGAAGGTGTAGGATGTAAACCAAAATTAATAGTCAGGAATTACAAGAACATTCTGAGCAACTTAGACAAGTAATGGTTTTCATTTATACAGTGAGTACGAGCTTAATCACATAGCATTACTTGTAAACGTAAGATTGTAAGCTGCTCTCACCGTCGTCGTACCTTTAATAAGATTAAAATAGGTACTGATCCAATTATTTGTCAAAATATAAAGTAAAATGATTAACAACTGTCAAAATTGTGCTCAAAATCAATAGACTAACACGGGACAATCATGAGTTTCTTAGATTCGACAGAATGATATTATTTTTGAGATAAATCATTTTTGCAAGTAAACAAAAACTTCTTCATTGACATGATAATATAGAAGAAAAAAATCTAAATAACTTCGTTGATAACTTATTCATATTCCACTAGACGACTATTAGTCAATTTTATTACATATTACTCGAGAAGACATAAAACTACTTGATGCGTAAACGAAGGCAATAATGTACTAAGTGAGAAACAACAAGAAGCATTTGTCGTTTTAACTTATGAGCTGTTACTTTATTAGTCGATTCTAGCCCGGAGACTAAACTTAGTTAAGTAGTGATATTATAATATTAGTTTTTAGTAAGATATATTTATAGGATCTACAACACTACTGCTTATTTTTGCTAGTAAAACGAAAAGCAGAAACTGTACTCACATTTTGATCACAAGGCTGGATTATACACAAGTCAAACCTCATCTACATTTAAATACTTATTTATCGAAGGCAAAACGCTAAGACCTAATTATTGGCTATAGTTTACCAAAGACCAATGTCCTATTAACCGAACACCAATTAGTAAACCATTCCCTTTTCACTAACACAAAAACAAATCACGACACCATTTAGTCGATTTCCACACTCGATTAACATAATCGACTACAGCTAAACGATCCCACCTCTAATTAAACCTATTAATTGTGTCTGCTTATTTTCTCGGAGACTTTCGACTGCTGTTTTGACGTGTACACAATGGTCGCTTTTTGTCCATTCAAATGGGCCAGGGAAGGTTTGGTGTGAGCACAAATTAATGGTCATGTAATTACGGTCTGTTATGGGGAAGGCGGGATTTTGACAGGGAAATTAAGGGGTAGTCCTAAAAATTTCTTTAATCGTAGAAGGTCCGGGATTTGAAGTTTATTGTGTGTGTCACTTTTTAGTCTGCTCAAGGTACGTAGTTATGGTTATAGGCAGCAGCATCTCCGGTAACACATAAATTACGCCTTGTTTCCCCGGAGGGTTGGGCCTTATTACATGGGACTTAAACATCTGGCGAAATGTGGGTGTACTGTTTAGGTATTTGAAGTCCAGACTCAACACCGGTAAAAAGAAATCCTTGTCTTGAAATCTTACACATTTCTTCAGGTATCCTTTGGGATCTCCGCTCATAGTTCTTAAACTTCCATAACACTTTGTATAAGTACACGAGCGTAAAAGTTTTTCTGAGTCTATTCATGATTTTTATACTATTTTCTCAGCATTTAAAACCGACTGCATATCGAGGTTTTCAGTATAACTTCAAAGAAAAGCGAGGAACATAGGAATTCTATGTTAATGCAAAAGAGTTTTATCTCTTTGACTTTGATCAAGCGCTTTAAAATGTAGCTTAATTTCTGTTTATTCAGTTTTGCAGTTGTTTTTATATTTTCTTTGATAAGGGATACCTCACCAAAAATGAATTAACCCGCGAAATTTCGTTTTTTTTTTTTCGATTTTTATTTCATGTTCTTTATGGCACCTCCTTAGATCATGACCATGAGTCATCACCTAGAGGTGCCATAAAGAGATGATTTTTTGATATTCGGATAGCTCATGACTCATGAGCATATTAGGTATTTAGGGGGAGGCGTGAAAAGTGATTCGCTGTTACAATGTATCGTAAATATTATTTTTCTGGTTATTTTGAACTAGCAAAAGAAAGTGGAGAAATTCGTACTGTCTTTTCTGTATTCCGTATCCAATGAATTTCGATTACCTACCCTACCTACTCTCTATTAGAATCTTAACATAATAAAAAAGTCAAGCAACTATCAGGTCCAAATTATTACCCTTTTACCGACACATAATTATCCTTCCAAACACTTCACCATGACGAACAAACTAATCTAAAATTACTCAAAGAAACACCAAAAATCAAGACATCTAACTCCTAATCTAGTTTTCCTGCCTCTAATTTGACAACTAACCCTTACAATTCAAACTTTCAGACGTCTGACGTCAGACGTAGAATCCAACGTCAAAAGCTAGATGTATGACAAAGCTACAGGATTGAATTGAATCACCTTTCTTGCATCTAACCGTGAGCGAGCGTTTCACAAAGTGTGCTGTTAAAATGTGCAATCCCAATATTGAAAGCTGTGTGGGGCTCAATATAATCCTAGGATGGAGGGAATATGGCCTGTTGATGATTAGTAGACGCTTTGGAACAGCCTCTATCTATACATTCAAATAAATAAAATTGTAATGTCTGTTTGTAATGTCAAAATAACAACTTTTTACTAATATAAATACACGGTACTTGTAACAAAAGTAAACTTTATTTTTTGTCTGTATGTCTGTCTGTTTGTTCCGGCTAATCTCCGAAACGGCTACAACGATTTTGACGGGACTTTCACTAGCTGATGTTATAAGGAGTAAAGCTACGTTCGTTAGCGAAAGAGCCAAAATGGTCTTCGACTCACGACACCCTATGCGCGACAACATCCTTGTGCCACAAAGGCTGAAAAGTGTCAGCCTTTGTGGCATATCAGGTTGTATGTTGATCTATATATGATTTGCGACCATATCAAATGTTTAATTAAAGAATTATAATTTATAATCATAGAAATCATCAATACAGCTCCTTAAGTTCATTTAATCCTATTGAATGACTATTTCATGAAATCATGACATTTGAGAACTTAAGGAGTCGTATTGCTGATTCTAATGACTATAATTGTGTAAAGCCATATTTGTTACGGTCGCGAATCATATTTTAATCAACACACAACCTGACACTGACCAAAAAACTAATGAAATTTTGAATTTCGCGGAATACCTTAGCGCATTCTCCTTAAAACAAGACACTACACGCGAACAAAGGCCTCGACAGAAGTTACGTCGTGTAAGGGTATTGAATATCGGCTTTAATTGCAAAACAATAGTTTAGGAGTTATTGATGCTTGAACAGCTTTTGGGCACTTAGATTGGATATGAGCGAATCTAAGGAACCATAACCTCCTCCTTTTCTAGAAGTCGGTTTTAAAAACTGAATAAAATAATAGTTCAACTCAACGCAATAAAATTTGTAAGTTAATACTTTAATACCCGGAAGCAACCCGAACAAAGAAATAATAACGTTAAGTTTTACAATATTAATTGATATTTGCACAAATAAAGCGTGACAAAGACACGTTTCCGCGTTTTTATCGTCCATCTTTGTAATTTTTATTACATAAAATTAATGTTGAGTAATTTTAGGGATTGAACCAATTTATTGTTGCAAATAACTTATTTATCGGGCCGGCGGAGCATGCGTAGTTCATACAAACGTAATACCAAAATAATTTGTAAATCAAACAAATTCTTAAGGTAGTGTATATTTATTCCGATTGGATTACAGAATATCTAGGCTCCCAAATATATATAATTTTGAATGGAGACTGATATAAAGGCGAGATAAGAGGAATTTAAAATTTCTATACAAAACTTATTTTTCCCATAACTCGTCTTTAAATCAGTGTCTATTCAAAATATATATTTGGGAGCCTAGATATTCTGTAATCCAATCGGAATAAATAAACACTACCTTAAGAATTTGTTTGATTTACAAATTATTTTGGAATTACGTTTGTATGAACTACGCATGCTCCGCAGGCCCCTAAAGCTTTTTGCTACAACTCAAGGTGTTATTGTTTAGGACTCGGATCTAAACAATTTCCATATAAGTACTTATTCAATGTAAAAACTACTCTTGATACAGAAAATAATTAACATTCCTTTTACAAAGAGAAAATTAAAGGGTTATATCTACATATAATTTGATCAGTTGAATAGATATTTCTTTAATAATTACCCACGATTTATCAAAGTAAATTACATAAACTTAGAAGTTCACGTCTACAAAGAATAGCTTGCATGCAAGTAGGTACATGTCTGAGGTTGGGGTTCCCACGTACCTCACGCTTGGCTGCCTATAAAGGGTCACGGGCATTTCAACTGACACCACTTTCGTCCCAGCGAAAGTTGGTTAATTATTTTCAACCAAAAAGTTTCATATTTCGCTCTAGTTTCGTATTCAAGCTTCATTTGAAGGGTTAAGTAATATTTGTTGAACAAAATGAGAGTTTTGTAGTAGAATTAAAGTGTGATTCGTGATTTAATTAAAAATTAAGTAGGATGTTTCATATTTTGAAGTTACTAATTTTACGATAAAAAACTTGTTATTTCTATTTTAGTGGTGCATCTAGGTCTACGTAGAGTAGTAAATAATGGTATCCAGCTGCATCCGGTTAGACTGGAAGCCGACCCCAACATAGTTGGAAAAAGGCTAGGCAGATTGATATAGGTCTAAGTAGACTGAAATTCGACCCCAACACATACGGAAAAAAGCTGCACAAATGATGTCACTAAAAGTCCAATTCAATTAGGTTTTGCAGCATTTTCTCCCAGTCAAAAAAATCTATACCAAAAACTAACTCAAACCGGGTCCAATAAATCTAGAAACAGACCGACTATCTCCAAACCGATTATTTAAATAAGGAAACAAGCGACAAGAACAAATAACCGTCTAACTGCCATACAAACATTTAAAAGCTTAAGTAATAAGGTCTTAATGACCGGATGACTGATTGCCCCTCAGTTAATATTAAACTGGGTCGTAAATAACACAAGGCTCATTAGATTTGACGAAGATTTAGTCGTTCTTTTTAGGGTTACATGAGAAAGATTTATTGAGAAGGTGTGACTAAAGACGATGAAATAAATAAATAGCAAAGATTTAAATTGCTAGACGCGTCGACGCGTCTACGGCTGCCACCAGTGGCAACGGCCACAGTTGCCTCTGCAGTTGGCAATGTACCGCTCATACAGTATATGAGCACTTATCAAAGCTACATGGCAAATAAACAGAACGTCGTAACAAGTTAGACATAATTCAAGTAAGGGCGTGTACAGACGGAGTTTCTAATGCAATTAACGTATCCCGACTAAGTCTGTGTTCAAACTCGTATCTGCCACCAATAATTGGATGTAAGTTTAACTATACCTAATGTTGGTTGTCAGTTGCTTAGGAAAGATAATATTTTAAAGATACCTTAACTGTAAAGATAAACTTTAATGATAGATGATTGGAACGGTAATATTGTTTTAAGTAATTTCACCTAAAACTAAAGGTAAATAAATGATAAGATTTCAAAATTATCTTTATACTTACCAGAAACAGACAAAACGACTATTTTTATGTTTCGACTTATTTCATAAATAGCGAGCCGTCCGTTTAATTCACATGCGTGCAATGGCGAGATTCAGAACATCGAGATTTCTGTGCTAATTATCAAGTTTTGGTGAAAACGGCACCAAATTAAATGTGTACTTTAGAAGATCTAAGCGGTCAAACAGACGGACACGAAAACCGACTTTGTTTAAAGGTAGATATAGAAATACAATCAGGACCAATCACATACCAACATCACGTTTTGTTTCCCCGAAGACTTGGGCAGAGGTGTACCTATAGTACACCCACATTTCGCCAGTTATGTTTACGTCCCATGTAATAGGGGGCGAGCCTATTGCAAATCCAGACTCCGGACTGCTACTAAGAAATCACAGAAGTAAGATAAAAATGCGAGTCTCATGAAAGGCCAAACTACCAGAGCAACAAAGATCGGAAAAGGTCATCTATTGGTCTTAAACTCTTGAAGAGCCAAAACTTATCACGTGGGCGGTGCCGCGGGCAGCCTCCCCAACATTAAAGTTAATGTGTATCTTTCTCATCTCCTTGTTTACTTTTATCATCCACCGAAACCTCTTCCGTGTAAACAAACGGTACGTAACTGGCCTTTAAGTCCAGAGGCGCTATTAATGCCCGTTCACTCATCCTCTATAGAAATGAGAGGAACTGCCCAACGGTTGAAGTCGGGATCTTGTATATATGTCGATCGCGCGGTAAACTCTAATTGCGCGATGCAGGATTTGTGTGACGTCAGGATTTTGATGCGTAGTTCGCATAAGACGACTTAGATTCCGCCACAGATGTATCGATCTAGCAATAGGTTTGCGTCAGTTGCTTCAACGTCAGTCTCAAGTCCTAATACAGTTAAATAATACCAGCCTATTAATGTCCCACTGCAGAACGTCTTCTCATACAGAGAACGCACGAGCATCGATCACGCACGACGATCATGCTCAAGACGGGTTGGCGATTTCTGACTTATATTAACTAAGTCCAGGTTTCCTCACGATGTTTTCCTTCACCGAAGTCAGTAATGTCCAAGATAAAATCAGAAAGTACATAATGGATTGAAAGTCTTATTGGTACCTACTTGTCCGGTTTTGAACCCATGACCACGTGCATATGGGTGCGTTTCCACTGAAACGGAGACGTGCAGGAATCGACCAATCACCGATCAAGATTGCAACCATTGTGATTGGTCGATTCCTGCACGTCCCCCGCTCGGCTCCGCTTGTCTCCGCTTCAGTGGAAACGCATCCTCAGACCCGAAGCCTTAAAAACCTAATTCAGTACCCGGCCATAAATATGGCACCGAAGTTTGGCTTTGTAATCTTTTTACCCGACTGTGCGACAGCAAAGACGGTTATGTTTTTATTAATTGTCTTTCGAATACTGGGCATTGATTTTAGTGTTAGATAGTGCACTCCACGACGACGCGCCCCACTCCGCTCCGCTCCGTACAGCTTACAGTACAGTAATCGCGGAGTGGGGCGCGTCGTCTTGGATTGCACTATCTGTACCGTGTAAAATCTTTGTAATGTGCGTTTTATTTGTGCTGAATAAATATGTTTTTTTCTTTTACAACATCACGCCTGTATTGACCGAAGGGAGGGCAGAGGTGTAACTACAGTACACCCTCATTTATCCAGTTATTTTTTTTTCCCGTGTAACAGGGGGTGAGCCTAATACCATCAACCGAGCACAAATCCAGACTTTGGACTGCAACTGAAGAATTCCTGATGGAAAAATCAAATACCACTTTGCCCGACCTGGGAATCGAACCCTGGTCCTCATGCTCGGCCACTTGACCAACGAGGCAGGCTTTCCTTCTATTTGCGTGTCAGGTCAGTCTCATCATAAATGTAGATCTGTCATATTTACTTAAAACATCCTAATTGCGTTAACGCACTATAAATCACAACCTGAATGATTTTAATGGATATTGCTTGTCCATTGCTTTATATGTTCGGAAAAAAATTCTGCTCAACTACGTAAATAACGCAATGAATGTTGTTGAACTGTCAAAAGTAAAGAAATTGCTTCCGTAAGTGTAATAAGCGTCGTCGTGCAGACCGGCGCGACGAGACTAACAAAACAATTTCGTGGTAGAACAATTACCGGTGTCGCGCTAGTCTGCACGAGCCTTAACGCAATCACCCCGCGAAACTTTTCTGTAGGAGAAGACCCGTACCAAGCAGAGGCTCAAGTCGAACCCTTACCATCAATAAAAATGCCTCGACCGTTCGCAAACGCTGCAGACTTCCTTGCAGTCCACAATAATTGGCGACGTAACGAAGATTAATAGCACTCAGTTAATGATAATGGAAACAAAGCGAACGAGCCTCCGAAACGCGGGAATTTCAATTCGCACTGTTTTAATTAAAGGCTTGAAGCCTTAGTACATTTTGATACATTTCGGTAAATTGCTGGCCGAAGAAATGTGTACAGTGAATTAACTGCCTGTTAGTTACTTTTTGTAGACACATAACATCACGCCTGGTTTCCCCGAAGGTAGTACCTATAGTACACCCACATTTCGCCAGTTATGTTTAAGTCACATGTAAAAGGGGCGAGACTATTGCCATCAACCGGGCACAAATCTAGACTCCCAGCTGCTACTGAGAAGTTCCAGATGAAAAAACTCAATATCACTTTGCCCGACCCGGGAATCGAACCAAGGACATAATGCTCAGCAGTAGCACTTACAACCACTAGGCCAACGAGGCAGCCGAAGAGTTTTTGTAGAAACTTGTTAATTGTTTATGGTATAAGTAAAAAAAAAAATGGATTTTTTAGGTAGGTACGTGAAAATATAAAAGTTTAAATTGAATAATATTTAGTACATATAAAGCTGAAGAATATTGTACGTTTTAAAAGTGCTTGTTTCACAAAATTTAAGGTGCTTTCGATATCATGTTGTGGTTGTTTTGTGAAAGGTAAGAAGATGAAACTATGTGATTTTTTTTTTTTGTATTGCTTATTGGCCTGCCCTTGACCTCGATCGCGCCTGATGGAAAGCGATGGTTGAGATCTATAATGGAACGAGCAGGCCCAGAAGATGCCTGTTCACTTTTGCTTTGAAGGCTGACTGGTTATACGTGGAAGGGAACACAAACGCTGGCAGAGACATCCACACTTTATTATTGCTCTCGTAAATTCTTGCACTCTCACAAGCATCTTAATCATATTCACAGTTAGTATGATTTAATTAACTTCTACAAATACATACAAATTATGAAAGGAATTTGATGATCAACTATTAAGGCGCGGTAATAAGCAAATCTTTAGGTATGGAAGGAGGTGAAGCGACAGTATCGGTCGGTCGGTATGCAAATACGGTTGAAAATGGCGATGTGTTTGATTGTTTTTGGTTGAATTTCATGTCTGCCAATAAAATGAAAGATATTTCGCAGTATTAAGTTAATTTAAAAAAAAAAAAACACAATATCTTAAAACATTTTTACATATTTCTTTAATTGACAAATTTTCCTTTTTTATAGTTACAAAAAAATTAGTAGTTGTCACCCAAAATATTGAACATTTCGAGGCGAAAAAGTTTTTTCGGGGTCTTATTTGATTTTTTTTTCTAGTTGGTAGATCATTTCTATTAAATATCTTTGTATAAGTGTACCCTTGACTATACACTGTATTTTTTTTTTGGGCTTGTACTAATATGTAGCATTACGGCTTACGGCTAACAGTGCGACGAAAAAGTGGACGATTTACGGTGTCTCTGCTTGGGTAGCGCCTTAATGAGGGCAAGCAAAGCACTGAAGAAAGAGAAGTCATAGACAAAGACTTCTTTCATTTTATGTTAATGATGCCGTAGACATGCCTACCTAGTTTATTTATTTATTTATGCGTCTATTAAAGAATACGAAAGCTGATATGGGAGGTCGTGTATCGTATCGGCGCGGTTTTCAAACAATACGCGAATTTTTTTCGAATTTAAATTTACGACTGCCATCATGTTTGCGATGTCAATCTTTAATGGTGGCTTTAACTCAAATGTATAGGAAATAGTATGCAAATATATTCTGTCTTGGAAAAGTCGCTGTTTCCAAGCAATAATTGCAGGTAAATAAATATGTGGAAAAATATCTTAGTGCAAAAAACATTACCATATTTATGATTAGGAAAAAAAAGCAATTAGGCAGGTAATATTAATAGCATTTCACGCAAAATGGTCTTACCAAAAACTATACAAATAAATACGTGGCTGTTTGTATTCAAACCCAACACACCTGGCTTTACGGAGATGTGTATTGTATACTTAATTATCACTTGCTTCAAAAACGGTGAAGGAAAGAATCTTGAGGAAATGCCTGAGAGATATTTCCCGTCGGCATGTGAAACCAAATTGGAGGCCCATGGGCGGCATAAAACTCTGATACCAGGTTAGTCACTAGGTAACTACACGAAAAAAAAAAAAGTTATTCTGCACCGTCTTGTAAACCAAAATGTAATGAGAACATTAAAAACATTGATATTGAAAGTCAAATAACTGTCCACATGTTTAGATTTACTTTTTATAATTATAATCGATTGAAGCCAAATCAAAATTAGCACTTTTCGAACGTCAAAATTACTTAAGACTGGGGACGGCACGCCCGCCCTGCACCACTTCCTAGTGCTTTAGCTGGGAAGAAGTGGCGCAACAAACTCCCCACCAGCACTGCTGAAAAACTTGATTACGGAATGAAGTTTTTCAGCAGTGCTGGTGGGAGTTTGTACGGACAATAGTATGCAAAGTAATACATGATACACATCGCAGCAGAATCATTGTCGCCGCATCAAAACAACCTTCCTCCAAAGACCACAGACTAATCTCTGCTCGTTAATGGATACCTCCAAAAGCCTATTAAATCTTGGACCCTAACTATAAACATATCCTTCGAATTAATCCTTTTTAACGAACCTATTACTTTGTTTGAGCATACTGACGGAGGTAAATTCAACGAGCACAAAGTAATCTCCTCAAATACGTTAATTTGATCGCGAATTGAAAGCTTTTACCATATCAAAGATAGAGATTAAAATATAAAAAATCGTACCGTAATATATTATAACGACTGAAAGATTTTTCAAAGGTAAATACAGACCTAAGGTATAGACCACCAATAATTTCGCCGATCTCGGAATTAACGCACACCACCAAACAAAATAAAAATCAAAAGTCAATTATTCAAACTAGGCTGAGAATTAGCACTTTTCAAACGTCAAACTTACAAGACAAGACAGTCCCCCAAAACGCCCACCCTTCACCACTTCCTAGTGCTTTAGCTGGGAAGAAGAAGTGGCGCAACAAACTCCCCAGCAGCACAGCTGTCTGTTCAGTTAGAAAAAGTTGATTCTATACAATAGTATGCATAATAATTCACATTACGCAACACAAAACATCCCAATAAGAATATAATGTTAATAATCATAATACACACATAATTTTTATTATTATGTATATTGTAATATAATTAATAAATTAGTTATACCTACTGAATGTGGGAGAAAATGGTGGTCACATTACAAATAACCGCATACATATAAGGGTCTAGGTACAACCTTCATCCATTTTGGTTTGTTATGAGTTTACAGTGGAAGTGTGACTGTGTTTTACGTATTTTCATTACTCAATATCTTTATTGCTTTACCATAATGTGTACTTAGGTGGTAACTATATAATTTAGATAATTGTGGACCATGTAGGGCACAGCAAAAGGGTAGGATAGAGGAAGTCCTGTTTTACGAGATAATTAAGTTGGTTTTGTGGGAACAAGTTTTAACTTTTAATTATAATCAAAGTCAGGAGATCGCGAATAAGATACCAAATATTTCGCTAATATATATATATATATATATATATATATATATATATATATATTTTATAAAAAATGTTATTTCCACTCAGAGCACTGATTTCAACAGTACTCGTCTACGCCGCACCTGAGCACTTCCAGTAACCGCAATGAAACAAAATTTTGATAAGTGCGGTTCGGTGGAACAGTTTATTAATATTATTGTCAGTCCCCGAATGGCACCTACACACAGTTTGTACGTATATAAAAAATTACAGATATCGATTCAATAAACGATTCTGAACAAACTATTTTCATGTTCAGTTACACATTTTACTAGTCTGATCCTCACATGATCTGACCAAGAGTATGTTGACTTAAAAGAGACTTTCACCCCTGAGTTTGTTTAAGAAAATTAATATGCCGTGTAAAAGTAATGGCGATAGATACCCTATTTACGTAAACAAAAACAAAAAAAACTTGGGGCAGAGCCTATTGCGATTTACTGGACACAAATCCAGACTCCGGGCTGCAACTGAGAAATTCCTCTTCCCCACTCCCGTCTCGAATTCATTCCTATTTCAGCTTCTCTTAATTTTTAAACCGCAAAAGTTAGGGTGAGCACTCAAGAGCTTAATTTCGTACGCCTATTTCTGCGGAGACGGCAGTGTGAACTCCGCGTATAAATATAACAGTCAGCGAACGACTTATATAATGAAGCATAAAATGAACATCGGCCATGCTCATACATGAGCACAATGTCTTCGACAGAATGTGCTCTTGCACACTAAAACCACTCAGGGATGCGCGCGGGAATCCTCTATTGTTCAAGCAGTATATGTCACATACCAAGTCTATTCTGTACAAGCACAACACAGCCGTATTATGAATCTTTCACGTTGTTGTTTTTATGTACGGATATAAAATTGGACGTAAAATTCTAGTCACGTTCTAGCCCTGTACGGAGTCAATCATTGTTTTATTAGGTACGCGTATCTGCGACACAGCGGCCCGAAATATTCTATGTGTGCCAAGTTTTTATAAGACCTCTCTTTAACAATATGGCCCTGTTTACCGAGTGTCATATCGTTCTTTTAACCGCGTTCCGGTGGGAAGTTATTGTTGTACTGAGTAAATAAGATATGGGAGACCTTTGAAATGCTTTATTACAAGATTTATCCTACCATGCTTTTGTCTAATATCTTTTGAAGAACTTTGATTTACCCAATACCTACCAAACTCTAAAATATTTACTTCTAGTAGGTACCGTCGAAGAAGTTCATATCTATACACCGGTAAGGAATATTTCTGCTTGCAGCGCACGGCCACAATAGAACCGGAGCGGTAACAGAAGTGGTCATGGTTTTCACGGGATTTTGATTTCTAACTACTTAGATATGAAGTTCTTCGATAGTACTTTATGGCTACCGAAACGAAATACCCAAGTAACTTGCCCGTAGAACTTACTTTTAAACAATACCTGAAAGTTGAGGTTACGTTTTGCTATTTTTTAATTAGCTCTTTGTGCCCTTTAGTTGATATTTTTGTTACTGAGAAGTTTTAAATTGATCCTTAAAGCATTAAGGCTGCCGCTGACAGACGCGACGCGACGACGCCTCGACGGCGCGACGCGATTCTGTTAGAACAATTTCCAATTTTTTTTATACAAATTGATCTACTAGAGTAGCTTCGCGCTGTCGCGTCGCGCCCCTCTTCATGAGCCTTTAAGGTAACTATCACACATTTTTATGTAGGTATTATTGTTTATTAACCACTTACCGGTTTACATGTAAACCTTGATAAGTGCAATGCAAATGTCCTAATAAATGAGCACAATAGTGAACTTCTGCCAACTAAAATAATTCTTGAAGAGGGAAACTTTTCTCCATCAAATGGAATTCATTTACGAACTGGCCTAGTGCCAGAGATAGAATTTCTATTACACTTCTCTATTCTTCGTAAGTTTGTACTTGTATCTAGATCTACATTTACGTAGTTTACGAATATTGAATTAAGGTAGGCAGTGGTTTAGAGGTACGAGGAATCAGGAACAGGGTGTACAGTTCACTCATCTTCTATAGAAAAGGGCGGATCCTCCGACCAGACGGGTGTAGTGTCTTCCGGGCAACTGCCCCATGGTTGAAGTCGGGAGCTTGTATATTATGTGGTTCGCGCGGTAAATTCTAATTGCGCGATGCCGTATTTGTGTGACGTCAGGTCTTTGATGCGTAGTTCGCATGTGGCGATATAGATGCCACCACAGTGGTACTAATCTTTATCTTATTTGGAATCTTTTCGCAGTTAATGTCAAGAAAATATGTTGTATTTACTACAATTGAATGTAGGTACCTAAGCTCAAATAACTTTCTCGCACTATTCAGATCGAAAACTATGCAGGGTGTATTTGGAATTTTAAATGTACATTCATATATAGTCTCAAAATACCCACTTTTAAAATACCTTTATAAAAATACGCAATATACAACTCCAAAATAACTGCACACTCAACCCTTCAAATGCGACAGACATTTATAAGCCAGGGGCTCACAACCGCGATCAAGTTAAAAAAGTCCCGACAAGCTAAGACAACAAACTTCAGAGAAATAAAAAAATACAGAATCTGTGAGTTGTTTAGTTAGAGGGTTGGTTGATGACGAAACGGTGCTGAGAGATAAATGGAACGACTTTACTGAAGTAGTGTTAAAAGAGACGCGGTTAATTTTAACTGTGATCTTTTTGACAGATAGCGGGTGAAGGGACAAGTGATAGGATATGATTTATGAGCGAAGAAGTCTCATTTGATTGATTCAAGATTAATAGACGAACATCATCTGGGGCCCAAGTCTGCTATTTTTATAAATTCATCATTCCAACACGATCCCATTGTCATTTTGCTAAAAGTTCGTAATCTGCTAAATTCATAATGGTCGATCATTGGTTAATTTACATTGGTATTCCACAAACACGATACTCGTAACGAATTAAAAGCAATGACTGCACAATGACGTTCTCATGGTAGGTCACTGATCAAAGGAACTGTCAAAATTTTTGCAGATTACCGCTTTAGTCAGTCATTCATTTTTCATTATGTAATTTAAATTAATTAAAATAAGCCGTGGCAGATAAGAGATGACCAGTCTATGCTAACGGCGCCCGTTCACGAACATGACGCATGGATCAGCGCCGTTTAGCTCAGATTACCAATAGATGCCATTTCTTTCAATGGAGTGTCAGTGGCTGACCATTGGAAAGTCATAATGACGCCAGTAAGTTAGTAGATTACCAAACTTGTCAAAATCAACAATTATGAAATCAATGATAGACCATTCTGACACTATTGTAATAGCAGACTTGAGGCCCTGGTGAGCCTTTTCCAAACTATGTTGGGGTCGACTTGCAGTCTAACCGGTAGCAGTCTTTTACATGAAGCGACTGCCTATTTGACCTCCAAAATCCAGTTACTAGGTAACACGTTACCCCTTGGTAAAAAATGGTTGTCAGATTTTCGACCCGTAACGACTGTCAAAGATCCCCGAATGACAGCCGGGATCAACGACTAACAGACGATATGGCAAGAAAAGAAATTTTCAGAACCAATAAATAATGTATTTCGACTTATATTAAACCGATCCTTGTCATTTTCAACAAGGCAAGTAACATAACGTTATATTACTAACGAATGGGCAAATTTTCCCTAAACGAGTCCTAAAATAAACTAACTTAACAAGAAAACGAAGAATTAACCAAACAACGAAATAATCTTATTCTCCAATAACAATAAAAGCAAGTTCCATCTTGGCATACTTACAAATATATGACATAACTTCAGCAAGCTTATCCCAGACTTGAATACAGTACTAAATATTATCATAATAGCTATTTGTACAGACAGGCACAATCTCTGGGATAAGCCAACGGGAAAGGAAATATGGAGCCGTCAGAAATTATATTATGACAGGTATTTTAGGTCTCCAGCGAAATATGGAGCATTTAATTAGTCAGGTATTTATTGAGACCTCTAATAATTCCCATTTTGCGTTCCCAAAAATATTATTTAACATGAATGATTGGACCTCTTTTTGTGAACCTCTAATAATTCCTATTTTAGGGTCGTAAATATACTAAATAGCCAAACAACTGCGACCAACTTGAATGTAGAATGTGTTCGGGGTTTGTTAGGTTAACAGAAAGGCTTCCATTGAGGGGTAAACTTTATATTTTGCCACACATTTTACAATAATACGTGCCCATGTTCTAACAAGCAAGTCTCTCGCAAGCCCTGTCATAACTGTCAGGCGGCCACGTCAGTGACAGCCGCCACAGGGGTCTGCTAGGACGGAGGTGTTGATAGACCTACATTCAAGTTGGTCGCAGTTCCTAGGCTATTTAGTATTTTTGTAGTAGTAATACTGAGATCAACTATGAGAAAAAGCCAGAAAGTTAAAAAGAGGCTAAATTATTTTTTTAAAGTGTGCATCGTTTGAAGCATAAAATATGTTAGAAGTTCATTAAATGAAAAAAAGTATACATCATTAGAGTCAATAAGTAATAGAATAACGATGGGATCTCAATCTGAAATGAATGGGAATATAGCAATGGAAAGGTAAGCAACCTTAATACTATTTACTAATCAGATATGGGTATTTCATCTACGTAAGTAAGACTGAAAGCTACGTAAGTAGGGCTTGAAGACTGACTCAATGGTTTAGTGGTCGCAAGCGCTACTACTGAGCATGAGGTCCTGGGTACGATTGCCAAGTCGGGCAAAGGGTTATTGAATCTTTCCATCAGGAATTTCTAAGTAGCAGCCCGGAGTCTAGATTTGTGCCCGGTTGATTGCAAAAGGCTCGCCCCCTATTAATCTACATTCCCACGGGCGATTTTTCCCGCGGTGAAATTTATTCGTGCACTGGATTTTCAACGCTGATTTAGCGCCAAGAGTTGAAAATCCAACAGTGTGTTTTTTCAACGCGCAAAACACACTGTGGGATTCTAAACGTTCGGCTTAACACTGAGAGTTGACAATCTAGTGCGCGATAAAATCCCGCCGCGATATTTTTACGTCGACTTAAAGATAACTGGCAAAAATTAGGTGTTACTAAAAGGTATACCTCTACCTAACCCTTTGGGGATTACAAGCGTTATGTTATGTCTATGTAAGATAGGATAGGCGACCTGACATTGAGGAAAAACATTTATGGCATCAAAACACATAACTCACTCACTACCCATTGCAACACCACCTTTACAACATCCATACTAATCTTATAAATGCGAAAGTAGATTCGCTACCTGTCTGTCTGTTTGTTACGTTTTCCTTTTTCCTACCGCTCGCTGGACCGATCGCTATGACAGCTTGGGACCTAGAGAAAGACATAATATAGGCTACTTTTCATCCTGGATCATCGTGACCACTACCTAGCCTTCCCAAATATGTTGGGTCGGCTTCCAGTCTAACCGTAAGTAGCCGAATACCAGTATTTTACATAGAGCGGCCTATCTGACCTCCACAAACCAGTAACGGTAACACAATACCCCTTGGTAAGACTGGTTGTCAGACTTTCGGGCTTCTGACGACCCGTAACGACTGTCAAAGATCTGCAAATGACAGCCGGGACCAACGGCTCAACGTGCTTTCCAAGGCACCACGGAGGAGTCTCGGAATGTAATGGATCACCCATCCACGGATCGACCTTGGCAAGCGTAGCTTAACCTTGAATATCGACTCGGCTGTACTTTGCATCCTGGATATTTGTATTAAACTAGAATATCCGCGAAATTTCGCGTTGTTGCATAAAGTTTTAATTAGTCGAGATTTTTTATTCATATTCTTTATTCTTCTTGTGTCAAATATGTCATTCAAAAATAAACCCGATCAAAAAATATGTGTAATAATGAATAGCAATTAATTTTATATTGTAACCGTTTTAGGTGTAAATAAATAAAATTTTAACGTTTCCAAATACTTTTTTTACTACTAAATGTAAATATATTCGATGTTACGATATTAATTATTGCATTTCATAATAGATATTTTATTTCACTAGTTAGCCACATTTCATATTATACAGTAATATTGCCAAATTAATCAAAACAGGTAAATATTTGACAGCTATTTGCGACGTTGCCAACTTTTAGGATAAGCGCTCTTAAGGGGGAAGCGTGAAAATTGATTCGCTGTTACAATGTATACAAACGAAGTCATTAGCTACAGCTAGTCAATAAAATATTCTGTTTACTATACACCTTAAAAGAAGCATTGCCGGCTTTATGTTAATTCCAACCAATATTCTTGTACTACTTCATAAAAATAAAAAAGGCCTATCTCCATACAAAAACGAACGAATTGAACAGGTGAGGCTTATACAGGGTGTCCAAGAACCTGGCGTCCAACTGGATTCCCACGATGCCCCAAGTTCTAACAGTACTCAGAAAAATATTTTAAAAAATCCACCCCATGTACTTACAGAATTATACTGATTTCAAAAAAAAAGGGGAAATGAGCACCCTGTGACATACTTTTGAATGCTGTGACTGCTAATGCTGATAATTTCGATATTTCTTGGAGGTTTTGTAATCTAGGGTATTGCTGTGTCTAAATAGAATGTAAAAATAAAGTACTTATTGTACCATTTTAAAATAAAATATTATTTTAACTAAAGGTGATATGGAAAACTATTGAATTTCGCAACTTTGACCGACTGTAGTGTAAAAAAAATGTACCAAAATAGTATGGCAAGTGACGTCAAATTTTGACGCGTTTATTCCTCTTTTTAAAAAGGTATAATACTTACACATTAATTTGAAAAAAAAAAATTTGATAATATTTTTACTCAACAACCCAATTTTTACGAAGTGCCTACCTAGTAACGGTAACTGTCGGACCCTTTCTTATCTTAGAAACTGTTATGTTACTACTATTATTTACTTCGGTTCCAAGAGTGAGCAAGAAGGAAATACACACAGGTAGATGGGTTCCCAGTAGAATAAAAGCAAAGAATGTTAGTTTAAAGATATTTTATTACAATAAATGTTCAAAATGTTGACCACCCGCGGCAATACAAGCTCTCACTCTCCTTAAAAAGGACCGCTTTATGTTTCGCGAGTAACTTTTTTGGCGTATCACCTGCACTGCTTGTGTTATCTTCTCACGAAGGTCAGCGATGTCATTAATGGGCTTCGCATAAACGAGCTCCTTCATAGTTCCCCAGAAAAAAAATCCAGCGGATTTAAGTCAGGTGAGCGGGCTGGCCACGGGATTGTTCCTGATCGCCCAATCCACCTGTTCGGGTATTGCTCGTCCAAAAACTCTCTAACGGATACGCGAAAATGTGCTGGACAGCCGTCGTGTTGGAACCACATATCTGGTGGGGTCTCTTCTAGTAAGTTTGGCAAATCATTTTGAAGAAAATTTAAATATGATTCGCCAGTCAAATTCTCGGGCATCTCAAATGGACCAATAATATTCCCACAGAGAATACCGGTCCACATGTTCACTTTGAACCGGTACTGGGATCTATCTTCTCGCATCAAGTGCGGATTTTCCACATGCCACTCGTGCAAGTTGTGTAGGTTCATGTAGCCATCCTTCTTAAATGTTGATTCATCTGACCACAAAATTTTGTCGATAAAGTTTTCGTCTTCTCGATGTTTTTGCAGGATTGTTTCACAAAACGCGACTCGGCTCGGATAGTCTCGAGGTAAAAGACTTTGCACTCGCTGTACGTGGTACGGATGATATTCTTCTTTTTGGAGAATACTGTGTGCTGTGCTCCTCGGTATCCCCGTATCAGCTTCTATTCCTCGCACAGAGATGCTTGGATTTGCCGACACCGCCTCTAAAACTTCATCGCGTATGAAGTCATTTACGGGTCGTCCTTCACCAGCTACTTGATTGGGGAACCGCCCGTCACATAGTGATCTGTGCACATTAATGAAAACTCGATGGTCGGGATATCGCGTAGCCCTCGGATACCTTTCTCTGTAAAGTCTCGCTGCAGCTCGTCCATTACCTCTACATTCTCCATAAATGTAGTGCATATTTGCGTATTCTTGCGGAGTGTAGGTCGCCATGGTAGCACACACAAAACACAAACTGTCCAAACACAGGCAAAGGTCGTCGTAAAGAGTTCGTTTCAAAGTCCAGAGCACAAAGAGTAATCGAGTCCAATAAACAAAGCTTTAAATCGTAGTACGTGATCAATGGTAACAATAAGAGAGAGGTGCGTAGTAACGGCAGGAGGCAGTGACGCGTACTGACCGTACTGTTATCCTAAATAGCACGATCCCAGATAGCGTCACTATCTATCTCACTCGCACCTCTAACCTTTTTCTCCCTCACTCTTACCTGAATAATGGGGTACCATAAAGAAGAACCAGCAAATCGCAAAGATAGTTTCTGTCTTGCTCCCTCCTGTTGTAATAACGAATCACTATGGTGAGATGCATGCACATACCGTCCCTTACGGTCTAACCTGTTTTTTGAGAGGCCTGTTGTTATTTTTATGAGCATACAATAGTAATTCTTTAGAGGTTAGATTCAATTCGTCGTAAATTTTTCTTTCTAAGAATTCTGTAAGACATCGTAAAAATTGGGTTGTTGAGTAAAAATATTTTCAAAAATTTTTTTTTTCAAATTAATGTGTAAGTATTATACCTTTTTAAAAAGAGGAATAAACGCGTCAAAATTTGACGTCACTTGCCATACTATTTTGGTACATTTTTTTTACACTACAGTCGGTCAAAGTTGCGAAATTCAATAGTTTTCCATATCACCTTTAGTTAAAATAATATTTTATTTTAAAATGGTACAATAAGTACATTATTTTTACATTCTATTTAGACACAGCAATACCCTAGATTACAAAACCTCCAAGAAATATCGAAATTATCAGCATTAGCAGTCACAGCATTCAAAAGTATGTCACAGGGTGCTCATTTCCCCTTTTTTTTTGAAATCAGTATAATTCTGTAAGTACATGGGGTGGATTTTTTAAAATATTTTTCTGAGTACTGTTAGAACTTGGGGCATCGTGGGAATCCAGTTGGACGCCAGGTTCTTGGACACCCTGTATAAGAAAGTCGTAAATAAAATCATGAAATTAGATTGGATGCCAGATGTTTTTTTTAAAGTCAGGAGTGCAGTTGAGGACTGGCATCTGGTGCTGGCATCTTGTGAAGCTGTGGAATGTTTAGAAGAGAACAAGTTTCGAATTTTTGGATAGGATAGTTTCCTGATGTTTTACTTCACCGTTTTGAGAGCAGTGGTGATGAAATTATTTACACAAAGGCGTTTAATGTCTTCAAAGTGCGAAGTGTCTTTGTTTTTTTCTTATATAATTGGCGGACTTCAAGCTTTCTCCTTCTATCATTTCGATAGCAATTATACATTATTATTTAGGTATAGAAATTGTTTTTTTCTTTAATATATTAATTGTCACTTCTAAAACGTTGTTAGCTCTGTACTTTGAACCACCTGTCTGGAGCGGCGACACGTCGCGGGCATTGCGAAATCTCCCCCGTTCTTTGTGTTGGTTACATCGAGCCTCTTATTTATGGAATAGGAGTATTTTCATTGCGCTTTTGTAAATTGTTCTTTGTATATCCTTCTGTTACTATTGTTTCTACTGTCTGCTACGCAAAAAGCATTTTCAAATTACAGTCTATCTTGACAAAACCTATTTCATTACTTTAAATCTGTATAAACTTTGGTTATCATCAATGGACCATCTTTTACTTTAATTAACATCCTTAACTTTCCTATTACTAAAAAGACTTTATGGGTATGAAGAACAGGGTGTAAAGTTCACTCATCCACCATAGAAAAGGGAGGATCCTCTGACCAGACGGGTGTTGTGTCTGGCGGCCAACTGCCCGACTGTTGATGTCGGATAGTCTTATAATATATGTCGTTCGCGCGGTAAACTCTAATTCGTCTTCTAACTAGTCTTTGATGCGTAGTTCGTATGTGGCGGTGTAACCGCTACAAGACCTTAATAAACTCAACTAAAACCTCACTCACGCAAACTTCCTAAGCAGAAACCTCATAAACACTAAGAGCTTCAAATACATAATCCGTACGTCCTCCAGACTTATACATGCAAGCTACGCCTTTGGGACACAATGTGTGGCCGCTCCTAGGACGTGCACTTATTGTTTCAAGTCGCTCAAATGGTTCGACTAGATTAGACGTTGATACTCTTGTCTTGGAACAATGGGTGTATTCTGAGGACCTATTCCGCTTAGTGTTTGATATCTTATCGGGCAGAATTCAGGTCCATCGTCTTGCGGCGCTTTGAGGCGTAGCTCGGGTAGGTAAGGGATGGGCGGTAAAGGAATCCTTTGGAGTGATATAAGCTTTAGATTTAATGGAAGTGAGATCAGGAGGTGGGTATACCTGCATACTACATACTAAGCACAACACGTTCTATTTTAGTCTGTAACATCTATCTGCTAGGCAAAAGAAGTAAACGAAGAATATAATAAATAAAAGAATCATCATCTGCCTATTCTTTTCCCAACTATGTCGGGGTCAGCTTCCAGTCTTACCGAATGCAGCTGAATACCAGTATTTTAAATGGAGCAACTTCCTATCTGACCTCCCCAACCCAGTTACTGGGTAACACGATAGCCCTTGGTAAAACTAGTTGTCAGACTTCTGACTACCCGAAACTACTGTCAATGTCCCACAAATGGCTTAACGCCAGGACCAATGGCTTAACGTGCTTTCCGAGGCACGGAGAGGTCTCGGTATGTAAAGATGGTCCCCGACCAATAGCAGAAAGCGTAGCTTATCCTGATCGATCGACTCGAGCGGCTGTTAATTATTAGCAAATCGAATTCCTAAGGTAATAAATAATTGCAGCACCAAAAACTCTTTGATTTTCAAACTGCTCTGTTATGCTCTAACAACGAGACATAATACTCTCTTATTCATAAACGTTGTTTAAAGTTAAGAAGCGTTTAAACGTCAAACATTTATGGTTAAACAGCCACTAATCATTACTAAACTTTAAGCAGCGTTTATAAAT
Source organism: Xanthia togata (assembly GCA_963853775.1). Taxonomy (NCBI): domain Eukaryota; kingdom Metazoa; phylum Arthropoda; class Insecta; order Lepidoptera; family Noctuidae; genus Xanthia; species Xanthia togata. Next base: position 9,494,819 of record OY970811.1, read on the forward strand.
AAGGGGGCTAATGTACAGTCTACTCTTTTGAATCCCTCCATAAGCTTGGTGATTGTTCTATTCCATATTTGCCACGATCGTGCATTATGGCGGATTATGAAGCCAATGGAATGCAGCTCATATGGAAACATCAGCACGTGAATGTCGAGCCGATCGTACTCCTTGACAACACTGAATTACTGCGAAGACTAAACAGGGTAAAACTGTTAAAATAAAATAGTCTTTATACTTAAATCACAAATGCTATAATGCATAATCTAATATTGTATGCATAAATAATGTTGCACCTAGCTTCTGACGTTTCATAAGTGCCCATGTAGGTTTATGTGAAATAAAATATTTTGAATTTGAATTGAATTGCATAGAACACGTCCGTCACTGATAGAGAGGGGGGTGAACTGTAAGGTCGCGGGCGCACTAAGTAGCCTGCTCTTCTCTGCATGACGTCACGAGGCTGCCTGCACGGCTCATATGGCTAATATTTGAGTTAGTTTAGTGCAGTTTGAGCAAACTTAATCTACATTCTAAATGCTGACTATTAAAACCAAGAACACGTGAATGAAGTGTCTTCCTCTTAACATACAGTGAATCAGAAATACATTTTTTTTTTCAATTACTGATCAGGGCCTGATTGTAATGTGAATAAAGTATCACCAACTGTGATACATTACAGAAAATAAAATGAAGCCTATTTCCAGCAATGGACCAACTATTCTCATGATAGTTCACGTCGCCCAGGCCATCCCTTACACACCCATGACCCGTATAAGGCGACGGGATTAATCCAAGAGGATTGGCATAAGCGCCCTGTCCTGTCTGCAAATGACAACATACTACGATCACCAATCCTCTGGCTTAGAAGTGTTTACAGCAATTACACCTTTGAAAGTTCATTCAGGCTTTAATGAGGCCTGTATTCCTCGAAGAGGAGGGTACAGATGTATCTAGAGAAAACTCACATTTCACTTGTTATGATTGCATAGCATAATAAGGTGTTTTACTCTATATGAGAAAAAATCTAAAAATATATTATTGAGAGAGCTCAGGCATAAAGCAGTCGGAAAACGTTTTAGTTCACAAAATAGCAAACTACATTTTAAAATTCAATTCATGGGTTTCAGCTTTTTTAATCTGTTTCCTAACACCATTAGATAGTAGTCGCCATGTTATTACGTCATACAGCTATGTAAACTTAGAAAGTGTTAACTGTCAACTATAAGCGTACCTTTACTCTATAGTCTTTTTATTATTTTCGTAACCAACGTAATTTTAATTGAAATAATACCATGGCATTGAGACAACACAAATTTATAACTTAAAAAATATCACTGCATTTTTTTACACAGCCAACTGACGTCATGACCACAGAGCAATATGGCGTCCACTGCGTCCAGCGTTTTCGTCAAATTACGCGCGAAATTTGAAAATGCAAAATTTTAATGTATTTTTAGTGGTTCATTAGCACTATAGAATCTAATTGAGACACTTTTCAAAAATTGGTGTAATACCGTATTGCAGTCTATAATATTCCCACTCCTGGGACATAGACCTCCTCTATTCTGGGAGTCTGGCATCGCTCAAAACAGGTTTTTCGTTTCGAATGATGTCTAGATTTATCACGCGTCTGTCTCAGTTATTTGTTGTTTTGAATTTGTTTTGTTGTCTTGCAAATTGCAATTATATTTAATAACTAGGATCTAACTATTAATTATTATTACTATATTACACAAATTTATTTTATTTAAGTATACATACACACGTTGCGGTATAAAACTGATTTACATCCGTCACCTCACACTTCGGGTTCAGTTGAAAACCAGCGTCAGGCACTAGTTGTCTGGCATATATGCTGAACTGGGCCTATTTGGCGTAGCCGCGAGGCACACATTCCTGCTGGTATCATGCAACGCAGTTTTTACACTTTTTATTTTGTATTCTTTTCTTTTATCTTATTTTTTTTCTCTTTCTACTTGTGTGCCTTTGCTTGTTGTGCCAAATAAATGTATTTTCTTTCTTTCTTTCTTCTTTCTATTCGAGTGAGACTGGGCTATAATCTACCACACGAGCCCAGTGGGAGTTGGTAGATGTCACGTGTCTTCGATTTTTTTGGTTCTAGGACATGACGGTTTCCGCATGACGTTTTCCGTCACCGTTCTGAGAGCAGTGGTAATGAAATTATTTAAGAAAAACGCCTGTCTGGGTTCTATACTACCTTCTAAGTAGTTACCACTGGGCCACCACTAATCGGCGTATAATGTTCCCCACTGCTGCACACAGGCCGGCTCTCGGTGAAAGTGAATGGGCCGTAGCCGTATTGAGCCTGGTGTGGTACCAGGCTCAATTCGGTTTGGTTGATACGTTTAGCTGGACACAAATCTACACTTCCAATGAGGGTTTTCATGAAAATTCACGCCTCCAGGGGCCCAAGTCTGCTATTTTTATAAATTCGTCATTCCAACACGATCCCATTGTCATTTTGCTATAAGTTCGTAATCTGATAAATTCATAATGGTCGATCATTGGTTGATCATTGTATTCCACAAACACGATACTCGTAACGAATTAAAAAGAATGACTGCACAATGACGTTCTAATGGTAGGTGACTGATCAAAGGAACTATCAAAATTTTAGCAGATTACCGCCTAAGTCAGTCATTAATTTGTCATTATGTACGAGATTACCAATAGATGCCATTTCTTTCAATGGAGTGTCAGTGGCTGACCATTGGAAAGTCACAATGACGCCATTAAATTAGTAGATTACCAAACTTGTCAAAATCAACAATTATGAAATCAATGAAAGACCATTCTGACACTATTGTAATAGCAGACTTGAGGCCCTGTTTGCGCTACTTTGACAAGAGGACTCCAATTCCGACAATGAATATAAAATGTATGATGAAGTTCATCATTCGCTTCATTCATTCATCGTTCAGTCATGACTAAAGAAAATATAGACGCTTTGACACTTTTAACAGGTGCCCGGACCTGAGGTCTCAGTGCTGCCACCTATCGAACGTCGTTCAGAAAACCCTAATTGCTGCTGAGAATTTAATTAGGACAAATACTGATATATCAGTGGCACACTCCCTAATTATCACTTTCCATAGATTTAATTGATCCTCCTATCTCCTAGCGATCGGATATCCAGTGTCAGAGGGTTGAAAATCGTCTTAATTGCTCTCGCAAGCTGAATAGTGGAAAAAGAGATAAATTAAAGGAATCGTGAACGTTCCTAGACGCTTATTGGATTCATTGGAATCCTAAAAGGTGTAGTTATGGAACTATTTTTCGTGTCAATTGCGATTGGTTTTGCAATTTAATCTTTCAATGATTCTTCTGTTGGATTAAGTTTAGGAATAGGAATTTATTCATTGGTGGAGGTCTAGTGTGAAAAAGTCTGGTATCCTGGAATTATTTAAGTTCTGCCTCTTGGAGCTAGTGGTCTTAAACGCAACTGCTGAGCGTGAGATGTTGGGTTCGATTCCCTGGTCAGAGCCAACAGTTATTGGCGTCGTGTTTTTATTTATTTAATCGATTTGACACATGATTTAGAAGGGGAATTAATTAAGAAATTCACAGTAGGATTCCGGAGTCTGGAATTGTGCTCGGTTACTGGCAATAAACTCGCCATCTATGGGACTAAACATAAATAGCGAAATGTTTACCTACTATTATCTGCTTATCTCCTTGGCGAATATATGCAAGATATATATTTAAGTACGAGTCAAAATTTAACAGTAGGTACCTATAATAAAGTAACAGTATTATATCTTGGCAGTGACCTTGAAATAATTACCTACGGCCGCTCGGTAGATAAACTTTCCGCGTCCGTGTGCCTGCCGAGCTCTCGAGACTGTTGCGTACAGATACACTGAGATTTCGAAGCCCGTCGTTTGAGCCGTTTTCTATGAAGACATAATACTGCTAATTATTTATACTGTGGTTAAACTTAAGTCCTTTTTATATGGATATCCGATACTCTACGTCTGAGGGGATGTTTACAGTTCTCGGTGTAGGTTCTAGTAATAAGATCAGTCTTAATATTACAGCTGGGGGCTCTCAGAGTATCTAGTAGTTAGTAATAATAACATTCAAACTACAAGGGTTTGGAAAATCAAAATTGTTATGCCTGAAATTCTCAGCTTACGATTTCTAAGATTCTCTTCAGATAAAAATTTCCAATAAAATCAATCTGTCTATCTAGCCTTTTCCCAACTATGTTGGGGTCGGCTTCCAGTCTAACCGGATGCAGCTGAATACCAGTATTTTATATGGAGCGACTGCCTATGAACTCCACAATCCAATTACTGGGTCGATAATCCTTGATGAGACAGGTTGTCAGACTTTCGTGGGCTTCTGAGAACCCGTAACAACTAAACATTTCCAATAGGCACACCAAGCATATATGCCATTCATCATCTGCTAATTCATCCAGCTTGTTCCAGCTGAACCCAAACACGCACATATACCATCCACCAATAAAAAGCCTACTTTACAGTCAGTATTCGCATTTTCAATCATTGGTGTGACCGTCTGCCAGGTCTATAGATCTCGAGTTCGAACCCAAGGCACGAACCTCTGACTTTTCGGATTCATGTGCGCATTGTATAATTATAACTTGCTGCTAAAACGGTGAAGGAAAACATCGTGAAGAAACATGCCTAAGAGATATTTCCCGATGGCATGTGAAGCCAAGTCAAAGGCCCATGGGCGGCATAAAAAGTCTAACATCGGGGCCTCAAGTCTGCTATTACAATAGTCAGAATGGTCTATCATTGATTTCATAATTGTTGATTTTGACAAGTTTGGTAATCTACTAACTTAATGGCGTCAGTATGACTTTCCAATGGTCAGCCACTGACACTTCATTGAAAGAAATGGCATGTATTGGTAATCTCGTACATAATGAAAAATGAATGACTGACTTAGGCGGTAATCTGCTAAAATTCTGACAGTTCCTTTGATCAGTGACCTACCATGAGAGCGACATTGTGCAGTCATTGCTTTTAATTCGTTACGAGTATCGTGTTTGTGGAATACAATGATCAACCAATGATCGGCCATTATGAATTTAGCAGATTACGAACTTTTAGCAAAATGACAATGGGATCGTGTTGGAATGACGAATTTATAAAAATAGCAGACTTGGGCCCCTGGTTAGTTACTAACTAATAAATCTGGCAAAAATGTTCCAATATCCTATCAAGTTACCGACTTCGTCATCCTTATCAAATTATTCCGAATAAGTTCTACTTACTTATAGAAAATTATTTCAATTGTTGTCTCCAAGTTGTTACTAGGCAGAAAAGATTTCAGGATTTTATTTGAACAATTGTAGGTAGGTACTAATTATTTAGAAATGGCTGTTTAAGTATCTATAGTTAATTATTCTTGTAATACCTAATCATTTCAATTAGAAATCAGTCAGCTGTAGTGAGGACTATTGTTTCAAATAAGGTTTTAATTTAGGCTGTGCTCAGATTGAGTCAAGAACTCAAGACTGTATAATTATAGCCTAGCAACAACACATTTGCCGAAAGTAACACGACGAAAATTCGGCGTGCTTAATGCTTGTTTTCCATGATAATTACGCGACGTAATTTCGGCCTGATCTGTAATTGACACTTTAAAAAGTATTGAAGGCATAGCACGCTAAAATCTCCTGCATATAAATTAAAAAAATATGTATCTACATTATAAGGACAAGGACTTAATATATCTATATGCGTATGTAGCAGTAGTCGATCTGCTAAATATAGCCATGAAATATATAAGTGAAACCAAAGAGATGATTTGTCAATCATGTAACTTTTCACAAGATTGACAACAGACATTCATAATCCGAAGCGTCGTTCGCCGTAAACGTAACATAAATTCTAAAGGCGTGTACGCACGAACGAACAAAACATGGTGAACACGAACATCGAACACGGAACATTTGGTTCGTACGTGTGGACGTAAATTAGCAAAGCGAACCAAAAACCAAACGATCACAGTTCGACTTGTGTTTACACTCAACCGCCCCGCCATGGATTCGAAATTGGATCGCTACGAACATTTTTGACGAACAGTGTTTGTTGTTCGTTAGTGGTACGCATATGTGAACAAAGTGTTCGATGTTCGTTCGTGCGTACACGACTTTACGATTTTTGAATCGATAATACCTACAACGATCCTGTAGCATGTAGGTTTAAATTATCTCGACAAGCCTAATTAATATCACCCATAGATATGAATAAAGTCATAAAACTAAATAAATATTAAATGCGAAATTAGTATCTTCAATTCTAATCACATTGTGCTAATTTTTACGGCTTTCAAAAAATGCTGTCTAAAAAGTTTAGCTAGCCTATCCCATGACGTCACCGAAGAATTCTCATTTCTTTTAAATACATAAACATTTTTATACAAGCCATTAGTGTTGACCTGAAGACTGGTCCATTAGCTTTATTACCAACAGCATTCCATCGAGCTGCATCATCCTTGACTCATGCATACCTGTAACAAAGAATACCTTTATTATTAACTGAGATAAAACGACCTTAAGGACATACGGTCAGGCCATGTGGCCAGCGGCCATGTTTGATTATCTTATGTGAAGTACAGTAACCGGGTGTAAATGTGACGTAACTAGCTTCTGTCCGCAACTTCGGTCGCGTGGAAGTTGTGTCGTGTTTAGACATGCATCAATATTGCTGGCCTTTTTTACGGTTCCGTACCTAAAAAGGAGAAAACGGAATCCTTATAAAATCACTTCGTTGTCCGTCTGTCTATCTGTCAGTCTGTCAAGACCCTTTTTCTCAGGAACGCGTGGTTTCAAGTTAAAATTAATATCAAATATGTAAGATATACGGCCTAAGCGGCATATTTTGATACTTGCAAATAAATCAAAACCTACAGGGTACTTCCAGTTGTTCTTCATGAAATTTGGCAGGAAGCAAGGTAGAGAAAAAAGTCCGAAATTCGTTAATTAGTAGTTTTATCACAAAAAAAAAAAAGATTACAAACCTACATTTTTGCAGTTGAAGAATTGACCGTGACGTATATCGATATATGGGAGAAAAAAAAAACAGCTAGGTACAATGTTAAGTTTGTTTTTGGGATAAATTCATCCTAACTACGGAACCCTTCATTGTACGTGGACACGCACTTGGCCGGTTTTTTACTCTCTGTCTTCCTCCTAGGGAAAAGTGGCGTGATATTGTGTTGTACAAATTTACCGCATATTTGATCATGATAACGACTTATGCAGTAATTAGTGTATACTGGGACAATTAATGAGTAATTGATAAGGACATTGAACTTGTGGTAGAGACAAGATACATAAGAACCTAGGTAAACTCCAACAGGAAGAAAAAAAAAACTCAGAAAGTACTAAACTTTTTTAGATTTATTCTAGCCCTTTTTAACATAAATCGGTAAACGAAGTGTTGATCTACAGTTAGTTATGGGTTATTCTGAAAATATAAACTGCCCTTCTTTGCCGTTTCACTCAATATTGGAACGGGTGTTTATTTTTCTCTTATTACCTACCGGCCAATTGGCAGGCTATTATTGGGTGAAGGCCCCTGCAGAGAGGCAAGACGAAACACCGGTAGAACAATTTCCGTGAAGTTTTTATAGAAAATGTTCCGCGTCGCGCCTGTTTGCGGGAAGCCTTATTATAACAGTATCCTTGGGAAGACATAATATTCTTTTTAAAAGTAGCTCGTTAAAATACGTATATTTCGAAAAACATGCTTCACTTAGCTTAAAGTTATTTTTCAAGCTTTGAATCGTAAAATATCAACAGGTGTGTTGAAAATTCCGTGTAAAACACATGATTCTTTCATACCGATTGGGCATGATTTTGAAAGTAATCACAAAATAAGTATAATTACAAAAATATTATACTTTGCAATAGCAACTTACTGCCTTACATTCTCCAGAGGTCTTCGATTTGATTTGTATGAGTAAAATTTGACGCTAATTTGAATTGACGATTAGATTCGGTACTTCAATTGGGACTTTGTCTTTTGGTATCAAACCCAACATATCCTTAAACACATTTAACAGACAGACAACAAGAAACGTTTCGTGTATGAATGTGGATGGCTGCAAGCAACGATAGATGGGCTGTTTGAAAGATGATTTGGCTTGAAATCGAAGAAAAAGAAATTGTCCGCCAACCCCACGTAAATTGAGTTATGGTCAGGAGAATGATGATCAAAACCAAAACGAAAAGCCCACATTAACAAAAGAAGATCCTAATAACAAAATCTGACGTTAAATGACAAAAGACGTCGCAGTTGTCAGTCAAAAACAGAACTTGCCTCTCGTTTGCATAATTTCAATTAATAATAGCGATTATCACAGAGAAACTTCGAAAGATGCCTTGATGCTTCACGGAATCAATATTGTTCTTGTTCCTACAAATCCTAAGCTCCTTACAAAAGCGAAGACCAATTTCAATTTGAAATTCACTTTGAATAAGACCCCTTTGTGAACGGAACACGTGAATTATTAATTTTTTCGGTCGGTCATATTGCAAATAAATAAAAAATATTTCTTTAAAAAACTGGACTTAATTGTCAATTGGGCGAAAATTTCCTTTGATGGAATTAGATGCTATCATCTTCAGTGTTAATAACCAAAGAAGGGAAATTTCAAATTAATATAGCCTTCAGCGTTTTTATAACGACGCGACAATTGCTAATTTATTCATGTACCAATTATGTACAAGGATTCTTAAGACGCGAATGTAGGCTGACGACAATACAGGGAGCGTAGTCCGTCCTACAGCGAGGACTAATTACAACGCGCACAGCCTCTAAAAAATTCATGCGAACTACAGCCTAAATCCGGCAAAGGAGGCGCAGATACCGGCCAGAAAATGATCAAATTCAAACCGGTTGGCTGGTTGGTTATACCCAATCCATATGCCGTAAAAAAAATAGTACCCTGCCAGGTGGTGATTCCATTATTGTTCAAACCTGACCAAAACCGAAAACGACAGGTGTTTTCGACCGACACATGCACTCATCCGATCTTTTGGATTCGAAACCTATCGAGCAGATGGTCGGATGCAAACCGCTTTATTTTTGTTGCACGTTTTTGCGTTATTTTGGGTAGCTGTGTTTATGGACGAAGCTAAAGTTATGTGCGAATTCTATTTTGTGGTAGCACCTTTTTCGCTTTCGTGCGGAATGTTCCGAAAATAGAAAAATCACGATTTTGTACTAGCCAAAACTGGAAGATCTATTCCAATACCAACCAAATAAATTTTAGGTAATATTTTTAAACCTAAAATATACGTTTTACAAGTCCTGTCAAATAAAATGACACCAAAGAAATGAACATCTTTTTCAAGATCTTTTAACGGAACATTTCCCGTCTTTCCGACGTTATTGAACGACAACAATCTACTTATACGAAATCGGATCGCGATCTTAAAAACTGCTCTATGTGACTTGGCAGATAATTTTATTGAATTTCAAATCGAACTGGATTGCAGCTTCAAGCATATCGTCACGTATTATTGCAATGGTCCTTATGGCGCGGAGATAGAGTTCATTTTGTGGATTTAAGAATAGTGAGTCAGCATAATAAACACCTGGCCTGGTTTTTACGGTTATGCATCAGGATTGGAGCGCATAAAGGTCACGCTTAGTATAATCAGACGGGTCTCCAGTGTTAAGCTGTGAAATTATTTTGTGAACTCAAAGGATTTAAAGGGTGATTTTCGTTATCGGAATTTAAATTATAACTAACATTTAAAACTAATTCTAGTTTCACGCACACTGAATGGGTCGTAATTTATTTTTTAACGTAACTGGCTCGTCAGGCTTGACTTATTAGTTATAAAAGCCTTTACAAAGACTGGTAATTAAGTAATGAATGTTAACGATCTTGTTATAACATTTTGATATTTGCGGAGTTTGTAATGACAACACTTATTACGACACTGATAATAATTAGTAAATGGACGAATAAGATTTGATACGAGGAAAAGATAGCACAAGTTTGCTACTAAAACAAATTACTCTTTGATTTTATCATTCGGCTATCTCTACATGATAATTAGGTATAGCGAATGCGATGCGATAATTTTACAAACAATGTAGACAGTATTTAAGAGAATAATATATTTTTATTAGCATCACAGTCCCTACAAAAATTCCCAACAAATTCCTCTACAATTCGCATTCAACTTTAAAAACAGCACACAGTACAGAACCGGCACACCCAAATACAAAAAATCCGAATTCCATTTCATTTCAACATTAAATAGACCGTCTGAATCACTCTTTACAAACGGACAGTATCAATTAAGTACGATGGTGTAAATGTGAAATGTAAATACGTGTATCTGCGAAGTGGGTTACTTCGTTTGACCGGCAGTACCGTTATGGGAAGTGGTTATTTTTGGCAGAGTGAAGGATGGTGTCGATGTTTCATGTTTTTTGATGGGTCGTCTTTTTGAGCGATATGTAGTCAAGTAGGTATGTTATTCTATGTCTATAGCGGTGTAAGAGCTTTCATAAGTGTAGATTATATTTTAGTACAGTGCAGCCTTGTCTGTTAGTATTTTCAACTTAAGCAGATTTCCTTCAAGCCTATGACGACGTGAAAGAAGTAGACTGTGTAATTAACGTAAGCAGCCTATAATCTTCCTACTACTGAGAGGAGGTTAAAAAGTAGGTTACAAATATATGCAGCAATTTTCGAAAAACTGAAGTAGTATCTAGTTCTTAGATAGATAGATAAATCGTGTAATCACAGGTCGTCTGGTGGACAGAGATACTCGTAAGAAAGAAGACTTTTAATTCCCAGGAATGATAAGATTAGGTATAAAATAATTTACTATAGCCTAGCCTAGGTAAAGCTCTAAAACTCAGTTTACCTAAAACTTATTCTGGACACACAACATCTAAAGTAGGATTACTCACGCAAGACACAGTATAAATAAGTAATCAGTATTCTATCTTCATAGAAAGCGGCCGAAACGGCGTGCTTCGAAATATCAGTGTATCGAGTGCGCGGCAGTTACGCACGGACGCGGAAGGTTCATCTACCGAGCGGCCGTAGGTAATTATTTCAAGATCACTGCCGACATATCATACTGTTATTTATTTATTCAGTGCCCAAGATTTGCTTTTAAAGAAACCCAGCCAGTCTCGAAGTTCTATTAATAACTACCCTTAAGCCGCCAAACTAATGTGCTTATGTAAGGACGGGTCCACAATAGTGCGGGTCGGGTTAATGTCACGCAGTACAGTCCACACCCTAGGCTATTGTCCCTTCTGAATAATGCCGACCAGTGTACTTCTGACCTTACAAATATGAGGCAAAAGGTGAACCCGACAGACTTTGAGAGTATTTGTTATTTGAGGTTTGGTAGTTTTTAGGGGATAAAAGGGTTTGAAAATCGATTTGATTAAGGTTGAAATAATGGAAAAAGGTCAGTTGGATTGGATCTACCAATTTATGAGTGCTGCATAAAGCCGATACGAAAAGTTATGTCTCGTTCTGTGACAAAAGTGTGACTATATTGTAGATAGTTATGAAGAGTTAGAGGTCGAAATTTTTAGGGTTCCGTACCCAAACGGTGCCAACGGTACCCTATTACTAAAGCTCCGCTGTCCGTCCGTCCGTCCGTCTGTTACAGGGCTGTATCTTTTGAACCGTAATAGATGGACTCTTGAAATTTTCACAGTGTGTAGGTACCAATGGCCGCTAATTCCGCTATAGCGATAAATCTATATACATAAAAGAAAGTCGTGTTAGTTACACTATTTATAAATCAAGAACGGCTGAACTGATTTGGCTTTTTATCCCGGTATGGTAGGTATGTAGGTAGGCTAGGTAGTTATGTAGGTTTTTTTTTCCTTTATTGTTTGGTTCGCTTTTTTATTTTTATTTTGTTTGCTCCGTGTTGAGCTTTATTTCAATTGTTTTCATTTTTTGGACAGTTCCTGCGATTTGATACAGTTGCTGTCCTTTGTATGTTTTACTATTCACAGTGCGATGATATGTAATGAGTAAAATAATAATATTAACTATAGCTATAACGAATAGATAAATATAATATAGATGGTGGTGATTTATGTCCCGTTGAAATTTTTGAGCTGGCTAAAAATTTTAGCCGCAAATTTTATGTAGGCGTCCAAGACCTCCTCTTTTCGCGTGAGCATCCCAATGTCATATGCCGTGATGTAGGGTAGATAGGGTATGTAGGTAAGTAGGGTAGGTAGGTAGGTAGGGTAGGTAGGTAGGTAGGGTAGGTAGGAAGGGTAGGGTAGAAAGGTAGGGTAGGTAGGTAAGGAAGGTAGGTTGGTAGGGTAGGTAGGGTAGGAAGGTAGGTTGGTAGGGTAGGTATGGTAGGTAGGTATGGTAGGTAGGGTAGGTATGGTAGGGTAGGTAGGGTAGGTATGGTAGGGTAGGTAGGGCAGGTAGGGTAGGTAGGGTAGGTAGGGTAGGTAGGGTAGGTAGGGTAGGTAGGGTAGGTAGGGTAGGTAGGGTAGGTAGGGTAGGTAGGGTAGGTAGGGTAGGTAGGGTAGGTAGGGTAGGGTAGGTATGGTAGATAGGGTAGGGTAGGTAGGTGCGCTGTAGATAAGTACTTAGTGCTACCCGTGTGAAGCCGGGGGCGGGCAGCTAGTAATTGATAAAAAGAATAGACTGTATTGTACAGACGCCAGCACATCAACCTACTACAATCTGTCAAATTTCTTTAACAGATTTTCAACTTTATCACTGAAACATAATGTTCAAAGTAGTTTGGGAAAATTTGACAGTTTCGGGTAGGTTGACGTGCTGGCGTCTGTACATCGAAATTGTAACACAGCTCTGATAAAATATTCCTTATCGTGATTTTCTCCGTCTTCTAAATTACCAAGCTCGAACCACTAAAGGCAAAAAGTAGGAATAAACTTTTTCACCAGCATGTTTTCAACAAATCTAGCTCCAACAAACTTCTACAGACCTAACACGCTGCAATCCAAAGTATACAGATTGTATTGCCCCAACTTTTCAACCAACAAGATGGTCGAATCTAGGTCAAATGCTGGTTGTAACTTGGTCGAAGTAACCAACTTTATTAGTTGTAGTGGAGACAAAAAGTATGGTTCATGACCTAGTACGGTACTTAAGCCTTAATGTTTAGCTTGAAAGTCTAATGTAGTCAGTAGCAAGTTGAAAACTTGATTAATTTACTGCTGAGTTCGAATGAAAGAGCACAGACCTGGGTCTGGCTGTTTGTGTATGGGAGTTTAAATGTTTGTGAACGCACCCACAATAAAGGAGAAATTCCTAGTGTGGGGCAACGACAAAAAAAAAAATGACCTGTTTGTTTGAAGAAGAGGGTAGATAGTGATGAGTTAGATAGTGTTGGTGATAGTGGTGTTGGTTTGTGATAAGGCGGATTCAGTCCAACATTGATACTGTATTGTCCCCTACATTTTACAGTATCGATGTTTTTGTCCAACATTGATACTGTTGAATATAGTTTTAAAAGACGCCGTCACTAGTGGTCTAGTCATCTCTTAGCTGCCACAGCTTATTTCAATTTAATTTAATTTTGAATAGTTTTTTTATTTTTATTTATTACGGTCGCTTTTAACGTTCTGCAACGTTCTCACGTGTATGATTTCAGCATGAATGAAGTAACCAATATTTTGTAACCATATTTTGATTTAAAAGAGTGTCCGTGGAGTTTCTTGGCCATTCTTCTCCACAGGTAGGTACCTACTACGCTTTGGAATGGGCAACTAGCTTCATCTTTCTGACTGATCGACCACCTGGACATTTCAAAAGTGCCACTAATTGATTTATTTGAAATAAACGTTTTGAGTTTGAGTTGCAGAGAAAGGAGCAAGGAGAGGTCCAAAACCTTTTTCCTCTCTTGCCCAATGAGTCTGTTTGTTTGTTACGCTTGCACGCTAAGACGGCTAAACAGATTTGGTTGAAATTTGGCACATGAATAGAACTTGAGTTAGGACATGGGATATATTTTTTTTTATCCCGGTAGTACGTTCCCGTGGGATAATTTCCGACCTCCGGGCGAAGCCGGTGACAAAGGCTAGTTAATTATAAAAGCGAGATTCAAACTTTATTCTTTGCGTGATATAAATTATTAGCTAACAATATCACTATAAAATATTTATGAATGAAATAATATAAGCTGAATATGACTGACTAACTTTTGGCATTTAGCCAAATAAAATGTTGTAGCTCATGAATTAAACAAAAATATTTTTAATAAATAGTGAAATATGATTTTCCAACCGTAACATGGCAATAACAATATGTTTTATTATAAAATAAATATTTACTGCCTCGTTGGGCTCGTGGTCGCAACCGCTACTGCTGAGCATGAGGTCCTGGGTTCGATTCCCAGGTCGAACAAAATTTAATTGGGTTTTTCCACTAGGAATAAAAGTGTTCTCAGAAGTCTGGATTTGTGCACGGTTGATGGCAATAGGCCTCGCCCCTTATTACATGGGACTTAAACATAATTTGCGAGATGTGGGTGTTACTTATAGGTGATGTAATATTATAAAATAAATATTTTTGCGTTTCAATTTTGCGTAGTTGGGATGAATTTATCCCAAAAACATTGTAGTTGGATAACATGTTCTCCACTACATCAATATACGTCTCGGTCAATTCTCCAACTGCACAGTCATGTGAGTTTGAAAGTAACGATATTCTGACTTTTCCCTTTACTTGTGCTGTGAGAGCTTGCTTCTTGCGAAATTTCATGATTCTAGATCATCGGGAAGTACTCTTATAGGTTTCGATTTATTTGCGAGTATCAAAATATATCGCATATATGGCGGATGGCCGTATTTTTTTATTGCGTTGACTTCGAAGCTTGAATTTTTTAGAGCTCCAAGGGACCATATACCGACGTTTTCCTGAGAAAAAGGGTCTTGACAGACTGACAACGAAGTGATCCTTTATGAGTTCCATTTTTTCCTTTTGAGATAACCCTAAAAAACAGTCATATTTCAGCCAACCATGCACCATTTCACATGCTGGACACAAATATTGAACAAGTATCGCTATTGACGCACCCTAGGAGCAAACATAGGGGGTCAGGGACCTAAGATAAGAATTCAATAACCTTACTCTATCGGTTATGCAAATATGAGGGCAATCGGAACTTACCCACTGCACGTACGTGGGCATGTAGTGATAAAACTGTCTACTTTGTATCAGTGAGCTGTGATAAGGGAAAGACGAACGGTGCCTACTTTTTAGGGTTCTGTACCCGAAGGGTGGCAAAGGGAATTCTATTTCTAAGCTTCCGCTGTCCGTCCGTCCGTCTGTCTGTCAACGGGCTGTATCTCATGAACCGTAACCGTTTTACAGATTGTGTATTTATTGCCGAAAATTAAGAGATGCCAATGATTACCTATATCCCCATGCCCTATGCAAGAAACGTGTTTTTTTTTGTGGTCTTTGCTAAATATTGTAAGGTGGTACGGAATCCTTCGTGTGCGAGTCCGACTCGCACTTGGCGAGTTCTTTTGTTGGTCGATCAAGCCAAAGGGCCCTTAGCTATTTTATATCTTACTAGCTTCTTCCCGCGACAACGTCCGCGCAATTTTTTTTTAGTAAAAGGTTTTCTATGGCACTCGACAATAGCGTAGCAGAGAGAGAACTTTTATAAACGAATCAGTTCCGAAGATTACCCCTACATATTTGAATGTAGAGGGTAGTCTTCGGAACTGATCCGACTCACAAATTTTACCTCTTTAGGCGGCGCGCACTTTTGGATGCGTTTTCGTACGAATTTCATTCGTGAGTACGAACAATCCCGCACGAACAATCCCGACCTTCCAAGTACAAAGAGAGCGCGCACACTGGGTGCGAGTTAGTCGTACGTATACGTACTATCGAAGAACTTCATATCTAAGCAGTTTGAAAACAAAATCCCGTGAACACGATGACCACATCTGTTACCGCCCCGGTTCTATAGCGGCCGAGCGCTGCAGGCAGAAATAGTCCTTACGATGTATAGATATGAAGTTCTTCGATGACAGGGACATCGAAGTGCAACCATAGATTCATTACATACCTTGGTGGAGCAAGTTCATCAAGGCAAGAGATCACACAATGACAAATCAAAAGGATGTTTTTCTCTCCGAAGACACAACATACATAATAAAAAATCAAAACATTACACATAAAGGCATGAGAACTAGCACACCAATCATTGAGGACAAAGACGGTATTGTACAAGTACATAAATGAACAACAAACCATTAAGATTATATTAAAACCAGATCACGTATAAGTAGAGATAGGTACTCGTAATGGCGATAAATATCGTTGCTATGAAACACACGTCTTAAAATTATCTAGCTAAGTTATTAGTCTTGATTGAGTAGGCTGGCATATTGTATGTGAGAATAATATTAGTTAGTCTACTTTTAAGACTCGTATGTGCGTGATAATATTCTAAAAACGATGTTTAAGAGGAAATTCCCAAAAAAAGAACCGCCAAAATGTAATTTTATTTTTTCATAAATTTTGATGACAAAATGACGTAACGATCATTTTCCATTTTCATATTTTACTCGGGAGGGTAAATGTAGATTTTAATAGGATCTCTGTCACCCCACAAAAAAAGTTTAATTGAGAGATTAAAAATTCAATTACCATACTCCCATTCCATGGAACCCTACAAAACCATGCATGAGTCACCAACTCACGGCCCATGGAAAAGTCTCACAGGTTTTACAATATTTGTATTTACACAACCCTCTCAGTAAATATTTACATGATGACCTCTTTCGTCGAGCCCGCAGTGTAAACTCCAGTCTTTTATTGTCTCGTACGTCCCACGGGTCAAAACTTAACTAATTTTAAAATCAAAACATTTAAACTGTACATTAAAGTGCTCGCCAGTGTACATTAATTCCCAATTTTGTGTTCTTATAACGGATGATCAAACTTAAGTACACTTGGAGCCAGTTTTAATACCACGATACTTATAACAGCCTACTTAGTTAATAAAATTTAATAAGTCTTGTAATTTAGTTGTAATACAATTTTACGAAAGAATGGGTCTATTATTTTGAAACAATTGTAATTGGAACGAAGATTTGGAAGTTTTAATTATATCATTACTTTTGGCAGTATACATATTTTGTAATTAATTGTTGTTCTTCGAATATTAATTCTCTCAAATTTCAACACACCAAATCGTTGATAAGCGATAGTCACAAAAATTGGGAATCAAACGAGCTTACCTATTAAGCAGTCTTAATATTGCTGTTGAAGTAAAATTAGCCACTTACTTACAGTCGTGCTCTAATAATGTCAGCTAGCGATTTACTTTGCGTACCAATTATAGGTAAAGGACATTGTTCGGCGTCCATACATCGTTCGCCTAAGAACCAACAGACACGTGTATTTACTTTCTGTGTTCTAAATAACGCATATATTCGATTGAAATTAAATTAAAATCACGGACACTTCTGAGAATTGTAAAAAATCTAAAACACTTTCGGATTTTGGGGTTATAATTAGGTCAATAGAAACATATAAACTTAGCGATTATTTGTGAAAATATATTGGATTTACATTTACATTGGAACGAGTCCGAACCATTATTTTTCTACACTAATTTATTTGTAGTTATGACCAATATAAAAATGTAATCTGAGTAATGACACTGTCATTACTAGCAAATGTCAAAGTGTCATCTGTCAATTCATCGACTGTCAGTCGATGTTGCTCGTTTCACACAGCGCTTTCAGCCGCTTTATTTTGTTGGTAAATAAAAACCTTATTCATAGATCAAGCGCTGAGTGAGCCTATTCAAAATGTCTAATTGAAACAAAAAATAATGGCGCTGGGGAATAAAACCAGAGTGATTACTTTTTAAAAATGTTTTCGAAATTATGAAGTGTCCGTTTTATAGTAATAATTTTAATGTAAATTATAAAATAAACTAGTAATTATAGTAAAGGTTTCATACGTGTTGATTCATAGGCCATTTTTTACAATGTCCTTTACTTCATATACATTATCAAAGAGTTGTTCAGAGCCGTTTACTGAATCAATTTCTGTCATTTTTAATCTGCTGTACTGTGAAAACAAACCAAAATTGACGAAGTACTATCGAAGAACTTCATATCTTATACATCGTAAGGACTATTTCTGCTTGCAGCGCTTGACGGATAAAGAACCGGGGCGGTAGCAAATGTGGTCATCGTGTTCACGGGATTTTGTTTTCAAACTACTTAGATATGAAGTTCTTCTACGAGTATAGTACCTATCAACTACGCTAGACCTATGACCTATAAACGCGTGCAATTGTGTGCTTACGAAAATTTGTAATGTGACACCAATTTTCTCCCACAGTCAGTTTAACTAATTTAATAAATAAACATTTTTTAAAGTAAATAATAGTGAAAATTCGGTGCATGTATTATGATTATAACATAATATTCCAATGACACATAACGATACATATGTAATCTCGAAAGATAATAACGATAAGGCCCGTATGTTAAAGTTTAACAGGCGAACTGAGCTGTAGAATCGAGTCGATTCCGATCGGATGCCGCCGGCATTCATTCCCATGACTGATCAGATTAATAGTCCATACTCCACATTCATATTTAACCGTGGAAATACATCATACATTGTTATATGAATTAACTTGTTAGGTATAGTTTTACAACATATTTTTTTGTTATGGATTCCTATGTGTAACTAATACGAAGAATATCAAACACTGATTCATTCTCTCCTTATCTCAACTATGTTGGGGGTAAGCTTCCAATCTAACCGGATGCAGCTGGTATATAATTTACATGGAGCGGTTACTGGGTAAAGCTTCGTTCATACTAGCGCGACGCGACAGCGCGATGCGACACCGGCTAGTGTTATACCGTGAAGTTTTCTTAGAAATTGTATTGTTCGAGTCGCGTCGCGCCGTCGTGTCGCGCTGGTCTGCACGAGCCTTAATACGATAGCCCTTGGTAAGACTGGTTGGTTGTTCGACTTTCGCGCTTCCGAATACCCGTAAATGCTTATAACGTGATTTCCGACGCACGGAGGGATTTCGATATGAAATGAATGGTCACCCATCCACGGACCAACCTTGGCCAGTGTTGCTTAACCTTGAAGATCGACCCGTGCGGCTGTTATTATTTAGCCAGAAGCCCCTCGCCCTCCCTTTAATTTATTATATGTATACAACGTGTAACGTTAAATGCGCAAAACCTGAAAATAGTTTGATCAAACCCGCCAAAATAGGTAAACAAACACAAATTGTTGTCGACCAATTTAAATTTTCTCATAAACGCGGGATAATAATAGCTTTTATTTCAATGCAAATTACAAATCTTCCATACAGTACCACCCCTCCCTCGACAGAGCGTCGTCGCAGACGCAAGAAACGATCAGAATTGCCAGTAAAACTAAAACAGCACATAAAACCTTTACAATTATTTTTCTCTCTGAAATAGGTCAATTGAATTAAAAATCAGTTGGGGTGTCTGACGTTTTTCGCATTTAACGTTACACGTTGTAAAAATAGATATCAGCATTATAAAGCTTCGTGCAGACTAGCGCGACGCGACACCGGCAATTGTTATACCGTGAAGTTTTCTTAGAAATTGTATTGTTCGATTCGCGTCGCGCCGTCGCGTCGCGTTGGTCTGCACGAGCTTTAAGCCGTAGTTCAGACTATTTTATTTGTACACGTAAGAGCCCATAATACTCGTAGTACCTCAGCCCAAATTCACTTTTTATCTCGTTCGCACCATACTGCTCGCGGTGTGACTGAGAAAGAGAGAGACTGTGTGGGAAGCTCGCGACTCCAAGACGCCAATAGTTTACGTAATTTATTAATAAAAAAAATATAATATCTGCTTTATAATACCAGCGGCGTTTTGTTCGATTTGGTGGTAACTTTGGATATTTTTCTATCGAGATTTTTTTATGGAATCGTGTTTTCGTCAAAAACTTAGTACTTAACATAATAAATCCTCAACTTTAACATATATTTATTTTAAAATGCTGCAGTATTTTTGACATAACGGAGGATCATGCTAAGCAATTTGAGGTAGTGGCTCTATCCATCTCAAATCTCTCGAATTTTTGATGCCGACATCATAGACGAGTGTCATTGAAACTCTTGAATTATAGATATCTACAAAAACTTTGATTTACGAATGGCCCAGCAGATTTATGCTCTTTGCCTTTCACGAATTGAATATATAATGCGGAGGCATCGCCGCCTTGTTATCCGAAGTTATCTATTAAGGGCTAAAATATGCCGTTTTCATGAAATTTTAAACGGGTCTGGAGACGCCATTACCTTAACTTGGCCGGACTTGGATTACGAGACGTCGTGCTCGTAAAAATGTTTTTAGATTCCGTGGAATGTTTTTCGGTGCGTACTTTGATATTATTTTGGTTTTTCTGTTTGAGTTTTGAAATGCGATGGAGTTGGACAGTTTCTTTTATTTTTGTCGCATAAATTGTGTTGGTAAAGTCAGGGAAATTACCTAATTGTTTAAACAAATTAACTAATGGGGCAATCTGCCTAGCCTTTTCCCAACTGTGTTGGGGTCGGCTTCTAGTCTAACCGGATGCAGCTAAATACAACAATTTCACATGGAGCGACTGCCCATCTGGCCTCCACAACCCAGTTACCTACTGGGTAACACTATACCCCTTGGTAAGACTGGTTGTTAGACTTTCGGGCTTCTGACGACCTGTAACGACTGTCAAGGATCTACGAATGACAGCCGGGACCAACGGCTTAACGTGCTTTCCGAGGCACGGAGGAGTCTCGGTATGTAAAGATGGTCACCTGATCGATCGAACCGTGGGCTGGTTTTACTTAGCCACGAGCCCCTCCATGAGTTGACTACCAACTTAAATTATCCGTACTATTGACGTAGTGTGTCATTTGCTAACAATTGTTTTCCGTGACTGTACCCTGAGTTGAAATGGTTATTTACTCCTGAATCTCTGTTCGTAATCGAATCGAATTTGATTGACATTATTGGTGATGTAATTTGTCTTTTGTTTTCGTCGAAACAATGTCGATTTGATTTTCGTCGAACCAAATTCGATGTAAGTAATTCAAATTCGAATGTATCAGAAATAAGGCTCGGAGACGGGAGGAGAGGAGATGAGATTGTGTTTTAAACAACCAATAGAATTTCGTTATTTACATTCCACTCAGCTGCAGTGGATACTACTAAGCGGAGATGTATCATATTTGTATGACGCGGTCGAAGCGGAGATGTGAGCTGTAGCTCGCAAGCTAGCGACGACACAGGGCGGCGCGCAGCTGAAACGAGAAGATTTGTAAGCGACGTGCAGTGAGCGGTCAACATCCAGCGCTCGCCACACGCAACTTAGTCTAGCCAGTACGCATATCCGCACATCATCGAAAAACATATCTTCTCGTCTCCGCTTCGGACATCTCCGCTTTGGTGGAGTCCGGCCCTGACAGCTAGTTCATGTTAATTTACATAATTCTTTCATAACATAACATTGCCCCTTCTTTCCGAAGGGTTAGGCAGAGGGGTACCTATAAGTACACCCAAACTTCGTCAGTTAAGTTAATCAAAGTTTTCCACATTTGCATTTCTTTAATTCGAATGTATGAAGCTTTCACAGTTACCATTTAACCTATTGAAATTGATATATTATCTTTAGACATTTGGCTTTTTATTAAAGCCGAAAGTAAAGGTCGTATAAACGGGTATTATATCAACTGGATGTAAAGATAACACCTTATATTAAATCTCGGGTGTATAATTAAGACACCGCCAGAAAACGTGCAATAAGCACTGAACAAAATTATTAAAACGGTTAAGTAAGTGATATTATCATCAGACCAGTTACCTACTCCAAAATATCGACTCGTTTTGCTTCATTTATGTTCATAAATCTGGTCATACACTTAGGCTACAAGAAAAAGGTTTAGTTGGTTCTTCACCTATAACTCGAACTTTTTAATTCCCTACAGAATTCCGCAACGACCAATACTAAAACATACGTTCATTTTTATTTAATCTAAACTTTCTTCCAGTCAAGAAAAACATCTTGAAAACCTAACAACTAATTAAAAGATTGCAAGAGGTAAAGAAACAAATGCATTCCATCTATCACAATCTTCAAGTTTCAAGAAACTTCAGCAAAAACGGAACGGAAAAACGGACTCGGTAAGAGCTAAGTATAGTCAAGACAAGGCAAATTGGAGCGGTTTAAGAGATTAAACTGAACCCGGCCGCGATAACGGGTTAAAAACGGACCGAGGACTAAGAAAGAAGGTTTATAAGATCTGAAATGTAATTTCAAAATGGTGTTATAACTTATAAGATAGGTATGTTGAGTTGTTTGTTTTGAAGGAGTTCGTAAGCTACGGATTTAAAAAGAATCAAGGATGAAAACTTTTTAATTGTTACAGAGCAAAATGTTAATTTAATTGCTGAAAATCCTGTACAAATTCTTAAAAGTTAATTAACTACTGAAAAGACGTTTTCTTTTATTTTAGCATTTTTCTCTTTGATCGTAGACAGTATTTTTTTACTTGACGACAAAAACCTAGTTCAAGCGAGATAAAGTAAGTGCCTACCTAAAAATAATCTAGACCACGAGAAAACTGACATGGTCATAGCGTTTAATATTTCACTCGAAAACGAGTAAAAAAAACTTACTACACGTCAGAAAACGAGCGTGAATACTGAATATATTTTGCAGACAATATACCTACCTACTACGCCAATTCGTGTTCGCGTTAAAACTACGAACTCATGTCTAACTCCGAGAAAAAGTACGCGATTCCCTACAGGGGAATATTAAAGGGTTTCGCTTTCACATTCCCGATATGGAACCCGAAAAAACCGGATGAAATTCCACAAGATTGAATGATTTATTTCTGAAGTTACCTTATATAGGAGCGTATTTTTATTTGTCGTAAAGGAATTTATGTTTGCCTCTCGATTCTAGGCCTTACCTGCCCATTGCGGACTCAATCTTGATACCCAATAAACCCAATCTTTATATTGTGAGAACGTTACCTTTGCATCGGAGGTGTTTTCAATTTTGTCGTGAAAAATAAGTAGGGCCCGCGTGGTAGGGGAATTTAATACAGGCAGGTAATATCACGTGGAGCAGATTTCAGCGAAATTGAAAATTAAGAACCACTCTCAACTTACCGATGTTAAATTATTTTTTATAAAAACTGTATTGTATTGCCTTCTTTTTCATTTAGTTGTACTTTATTCTGTACTTTAAGTTGAATCTAAGTTATAATTTAAGTTGAATCAAATTTTTTATTAATTTAATTTAAAACTTTGACGTTTTCATCAAGTTAACAATTTTACTAATTTATTTATGTACTTGGATTCTGTAAAAGAATTACCTATTAAATCTAAAAGTTATCATACCTATGACTTAACTACTAGACACATTTCAGTAATAGAATTAATTTATTACATTCCACTACTTTGCTACAGATAAGAGAACCATTTCAACGATTCACAAAGATTCCTAATCTCATTACAACATTAATTCGACGATTTAGCAACTTATAATTTTTATAAAAACTTAGTCGCCTTTTGTATAATTCCCCTAATCTCCAGGGTATTATTTTTAACTCAACTTAAACTTATCCCGATATTAAATCACGAACATCTAGTCTATCGCATCTCATATTCTTCACAACGTCCTCCGAGGGAAGGCCACGAAGTATATTAACTCCCAGCTTCTAGACTAATATATCATGAAGCTGGTTTTATTAAAACTATACTGAATTAATTTTGTTACTTGCGTAATAAACGGGACATTTTGTAGTATTTAGGTCTAAAAATGTCGACTACAACAGAACTGCTCGAAAAAATCCCGGGCAAGTGCGTGTCGGACCATGCACAATGAAGGGTTCCGTAGTTGGGATGAAAATTATCCCAAAAACAAACTTAACATTGTAGTTGAAAAACATATTCCCATACATCGATATACGTCACGGTCAATTCTCCAACGGCAAATATAAGTATTGTAGGTAATCGTATCTTTTTTTGTGTTAAAACTAAAATTAAAAAAATTCGGACTTTTTCCTATACTTGTGCTATGAGACCTTGCTTCCTGCCAAATTTCACGATTCTAGGTCTACGGGAAGTACTCTTATAGGTTTCGATTTATTTGCGAGTATCAAAATATATCGCATAAATGGACGTATTTTTTTATTGCGTTGACTTAGAAGCTTGAATTTTTTAGAGCTCCAAGGGACCATAGACCTACGTATTTGATATTAATTTCAACTTGATACCTCCACGCGTTCCTGAGAAAAAGGGTCTTGACAGACTGACGGACAGACAACGAAGTGATCCTATAAGGGTTCCGTTTTTTCGTTTTGAGGTACGGAACCCTAAAAATCATACGATTTTTGGAACTCCATATTTAGGTTCAGGGCGTTAGTTTTGGTAATTAAAACTGGCTGTATTACAAATTCTATGGGAATAAAAAACATTGTAAAGTAATTGACCCCATTCGACCCCATGAAATTGTAGATTTGTAGCGGTTACACCGCCACATACGAACTACGCATCAAATAAATGACGTCACACAAATCCTGAATCGCGCAATTAGAGTTTACCGCGCGAACAACATAATATAAGACTATCCGACATCAACAGTTGGGCAGTTGCCCGCCAGACACAACACCCGTCTGGTCGGAGGATCCTCCCTTTTCTATGGCGGATGATTGAACTTTACACCCTGTTCCTCATACCCCTAAAGATTAAATAGGTTTATTTTCACACAAAGAGACAAAAGAGTGGTGAATATAAATGGTGATGGATGGCGCGGGAGACGTAATGAGTGACGTTATCGGTGATGTTCTTGAGAAAGATTAGGAGTTTGATCAGCCAGCGGTATGAACGTAAACGAAGCTAAAGGAGTAGGTATGTATGTAATGCTCGTAGCAGGTGACGTTCTATAGTTACTGCCCTAAGTAGAAAAGGTACTCTATTTTCTTGTTTAGTTATTGTTTACGTTTAGTTATTTTTATTTCTGCTTGAGTATAGTTCTCGATGATTTTGGTTGGTATATTGGCATGTGCTAGCTCTGCTGTCATATGGCTATTAATTTATAATTTAAATTATGTCCTGCGTAATGTAAATTATCTTGCATACTATTTTTTTTCTAAATAAACAGACAGCTGTGCTACTGGGGGGTTTGTTGCGCCACTTCTTCTTCCCAGCAAAAGCACTAGGAAGTGGTGAAGGGTGGGCGTTTTGTGGGACTGTCTTATGTAATTTTGACGTTCGAAATGTGCTGATTCTCAGCCTAGTTTGAATAAATGACTTGAATTTGAATTTAGAAGGGGCGAGTTTATGTTTATATGTATGGTATGATACAGAGTGGGAATGGGCAGGGCACATTGCTCGGAGAACAGATGGCCCATGGGGCCGAAAGGTTCTAGAGTAGCGACTGCTTACTGGAAGACGTAGCGTTGGAAGACCTCCCACAAGGTGGACCGATGATCTTGTGAAGGCCGCAGGAAAACGCTGGATGCGGAGGCATAGAATTGGACGAAGTGGCGACGCTTGGGGGAGCGTCTTTCGGCTGAAATAATGACGATACAGAGTAATAATAAGAAATAATAATATAAGAACGAATGAAATAGAAGATAGTGTTAGTAAGTAATCTTTCAATTCCTGTCGACGAAAACTTCAGTTTCTCATTAGGTACTTAATAAATATATTAGTACCTACTTTTTCTTCAGACTACTTTTTCAATCTACAGAATCCTTCAATCGTCTTACTAATTCCAAAGAGATATTTTCCTAGAAACTCGAGTTATTACTAATAAACCTCTGAAGAAACGCTAATATAATTCCACTTACCTACTTTAGCTTATTTCAATATTATCTTACAGGTCAATTGAAACCTTCTTTGTAATGGTATGCTGATTGTATTACAGAAATAGATCTTGCTTGAGATGAAATTTCTAGGTACAGGATTATCTTAGTTTTAACGGGGACGGCCGAAGAGGCAGGACAAGTCTGTCGCATACCGAATGAACTTTGTCCATGTAGGACTGATGCCCTGAAATACATGCTAGGCTGTTCAAAAAGTAATTATAATCGATTCATATTTTCTATACTTACTAATAATAAAGCTGAAGATATTTTTGTATGTTTGAACGTGCAACTCTGCAACTACCAGTCGGATTTGAAAAAATCTTTTTTTGCATTTGATAGCCCAATTCTTGAGGAAGGCTACGGGCTATTTATCATCACGCTATGGCCCATAGGCGCCGACCAAAAAGAAAAATAATCGATTATTATTACTTTTTGTACACCCTAGTAGTAAGCCAGGGTCGTGTCGTGTGGTATGCTACAAACAAAAGAGATGGATATAAGAACCTTGGAAAGTAAAAAAAAAAATGACAAAATGAAGGGAAGAAGACGCATTACAGGATGAGAAAAACAAAATTGAACATAGAATACTATCGAAAGAAACAAAAAGTTCCTAAAAAAAATACGTAAGTATTATTACCGGTTACATTTCTTTTTACTGGTTAAACCAATACATACAACAATGTAGACCCATTTTTTTTACGTCACCCAATCGGTAATTAGACAACACCACCAACAAAAATAAAACGTTTTTAAACTATCCTATTTTGAGTGACAGGGTACAAAATACCAATAATAAATTTCGCGCCCTCACGCCCCTAGCCGCCGCAGGAGGAGACGCCCCGGGCGTCGGGAATCGATCGCGGATTCCCGGCCACCGTAGGCGCGGGCTTGCGGACGGTGAGCAATGGGTAGCTCGCCGTCCGGTCCAAGCCCGGGTCGACGGCGCGTTGTGTTCCACGCGCGCCTCAAAGAGTGTCAGCAAGTGAAGGGGTCCGATAAGACCATTGCCTGCCGGGGTTGTGGAAAAGTCCGAAAGGGATACCGTGGCCCCCTGGCATTGCACAGGCAACAGAAGGAACACGGGTGGGTTTTAGTCAGTAAGAGTCTGACACGCCCTCCCGCTCCACCCAGAGCGGGAGACGTCATTTGATGATTTCCCACGCAAAAAAAAAAAAAAAAGGGTACAAAATACCTGTCGATTAACGTGGATGATTAATTAACAGGTCCCAAACTCCGAAGTAACGACTGGCTCGACAAGTCATACAGAGGACAATATGTTAAGTTTCACCATCTGGAATTACGCCAAAGAGCAAGTAAAGATATCCATCCAATCGCAGACAGACGCTGTTGAGTATCTTGAGCAAACTTTAACAAGTGAACAAAATTATCACAATTGTCGTATCAGTGACGGGAAAATCTTGCTGTCCATCCTCCAATAGTATTTCTGTACGCATAGGAACCGAAATAGAGCCTTTTTCATCTCAACTAAAATAATTGACACCTTTGACCGACCGCTCACCGAATTCCGTGACACTCCATCGTTCTTAGAACACGATTCCTATAACATAATAATAAAAAATGTCCGATACGCGTACTAACGAGAAACGAAACACCGTGGGATCAACAACACCATGTAATAGGAATAGGAACCACTTTTTGTTCCATACGCTTTCCATCGATCGCTTAGTTGCAGTCATGAAAACAAAAGCAGTGTTTAAACGGCAATGGAACGTGTTTAAGGCGGTAGTGTATGTTGGTTTGAGTATACAGGTTGCGATTATATGAATTTCTTGGAAGTTACAGTAAAGCAACGGTGTACATAATATCTGCACTGATATGTGTAATCACGTAGAAAGTAGATTAGAAAAATGAGCTCCTGAGAAGTTTTAATTGGTACAGTTGGGTGCAAAAGTGTTAGGTTAGTTTACCAAGTTACTTTTATATTCAAGAAAAAACAAAAAAAATCGTCAAGGAACGTCTTAAATTGCATATTGGGTAAATTGTCAGATGTGACTGACCGATATATTTAAAAAAAAAAACTTACAGTTAGGTATGTTTGTGTTTTATTAAAACATTATTTGAATCTTAGAATATAACATGATGGTGCCGTTAAAGCCAAAAGTAATGTACCAAAACTGCAAAAACATAAAACATAACGATCTTTATTACGAGGAAATGCAACCGTTACCACAAAAACCAGTGCTTGAAACTATATCACTCGTGTTTCGTACCAAGAGGCAATTTAAAACATTCTCTGACACACATATAAAATGAAATTATTTCAGTTTTACAACCTATCTAGAGCCAAGTGTAGTGTTCTTATTACCCTTGACTCTCAGTTTTTTATTAACTATGAATCGTGATTTAGGTATCTTCACAGTACAGTTAAAACAACAGAATTCAAAAAAAAAAATAAGTTAAAAATTAAAAGAAAATAAAAGTGGCAAAAAACTAAAATACAAAACCAAAGACACCGACTTCCGAAATTAAAGTTATTTTCCACGTGGGCGAAGACACGGGCAGTAGCTAGTAAGGAAATAAGGTCGTATCTAACTATGTCTAAATGTCTTAACTATTAATAACTTCCACCAACAATATGTAGATATATGTATACCCAGTATTAAGAAAATAAAAGTGGCAAAAAACGAAAAAACAAAACCACTACAACTGTTTTGGTTACTTTTGTAGTTTAGTATGTTTTTCTGCTACTTTTGTATTTTTGTGTGTTTTGTATGTGCAAAATAAACATATTTTCTTTCTTTCTTTCTAATTCACTCATATTCAGCTCCGCCATTCCTAATACAAGCAAGTTGAATTTAAAGGTAAGAAACTAAGGCCGTATCTACCTAAATGTCTTAACTAGGTACTAATTACTTCCACCAGCTATATACCCAGTATCGAGTCACAACTAATTATTCAGCTTCGAAATCCAAGCCATTAGCCCGCCTGTCACCATTCGACTCGATCAATTCATTCAACAGTATCTGTCTAAACGTATGTGTCAAAACATATCCGAAACTGAATTTGTTTATGCGCTTCACTTATGGCACATACTTTATTTGTTCACCAACGCGCACGAAGATTGATGACGTTTACATTTAGGCCAGGGACTACATAAATGAATTTAACGTCTATGTGGAGGTTTTAAGGTTGAAATTGCAACGGGGAATGGTGTTTAAGTGCGACATCAAGTTGCAGTGCTGGCAAATGATGCACTTAACAGTATTGCTACAAGTCAAATTTGTTGTTTTACCCATAACACACGGTTAATTGATTCCGTAGTAAATGGATTGCTCGCTAATGCGAAAAAAATATTGTTAAAACATAGTTAGCCAGTAGTATATTATGATGGTAATGGATGACTTTTGTGTATGACTGTACTTTTTTCAAGTAATGTCTTTTATGAGCTCGAATGTAATTTTGCAGAATTTATGTTAGTATTTAATTGAGTTTTATTTCGAGTTACGACTTTTTTAGTGGTACAAAAATATGACTGCAGTAACTAAGTTTAGTGAGTTAAATTCAACATTTTTCGTTTCGAGTGTACTTCATTTCGCAATTAACAAATTTAGTGTATCTTCACAATCTAACTTTTAATGCACATTACATACAGTAGGTACTTCAATTTAATTAATTTACTTTTATAAACTCGTAATTTTTTGCGTTTTTATGCAAAAGGATAACTAATAAGTCGGTACTTTAGGTTTATCATTACAGACCTTTATTTCCTAGAAAAGCTCTAAGTGAGTAAAGCCATCGACACATTACTATGTCGTGTTGTGTCGTGACGCGGGATACACCAATCAAACGAATCTGTTCAGGAGTAAGTACGTCAAATCACAATGAGTTTTGATTGGCTAACACTGCGTCAGAAGGCGTCATGAAACGACATAACACAGTAAAATAAATCTGGCTTCACTGATCCACTGACACAAAGGTCCACTTTATCATGATACGTCACCAAAAATCGTCAGAAAAATTAGAATTAAAAAAAGCCTCTATTCACATCACATATCATACCTACACCTGTAATTACATATATTGGTTCTGCAAAATCAAGATAGATAGATAGATAGAATACTCTTTATTGTACACCATAAAAATTACAGACATATATTTAGAAATTTTACATAGGGTGACACAATGGGCGGTCTTATCGCTTAAGAGCGGCCAACCCGTCATACTTTTCATACAAACGCTCGTACGTGATTATGGCGTTGTAACACATCTTTATTTGATTTTTTTTAACTAATATGAATCTTGTGCACTATACCTAGGATTCTATCAAAAGCAAAATAAAGAAAATTTGAGAAACAAATTCAGTATAAGCCTCCAAAAATTAGCTTTTTTGCACAAATTTCACCTGAACTTTGGCCGGTCATAATGTACTCATAAATAGTAAAAGTAAAGAAAACATCTGCATAGAAACCTTGCGCATGTAATGGAGATTCTAAATGACAAAAAAATATTTCAAAAGCTTGTAAGGCTTACTCAAAAACACGTATTTCCTGAAACAAATTTTTACACACTATTTTTCGTACAATGTTATCGCGTTCTCACATGCTTGTTAGTAGTTCTCACTTGCGCTCGATGAAACAACAAGCTTTTCGAACATGCTCGCGTTGTCGATAGACGGGCCGGGAAAGGCCCTCTTAAAGCGATCTTTTACAGACAACCTTTGGATGGATTAAAGGTAACCGGAGAGACAATACTGCAGGTAGTCAGCGGTGTACCATCTACATATACAATAAATACATACATACGTAAAGCATAAACTTACTCATACGAATATATATACATAGTTATACTTAATAAAATTATAAACATGAAACAAGAGCAAGGAACTTTATGTAATGATGATGTTTAAGGAGAGAGGAAGTGTTTAGTGTTTTGCAAGTAGTTCAGAACCGCAGAACCATTCAGTAATGATTTCAGAGAAATATATTTAAATGACTGCCTCATTGGTCTAGTGCTCGCGCTTCTGCTGAGCAAGCGGTACCAGTTCGATTCCCAGGTCGTATAAAATGTTATTGGGTTTTACTATCCGGAATTTCTCAGTAGCAGCCTTCTAAATTTATGCCCAATGATGGCAATAGGCTCGCCCCCCATTACATAGGACTTAAACATAACTAACGAAATGTGGGTGTACTATAAGTACACCTCTGCCTAACCCTTCGTGGAATACAGGCGTGATGTTAAGATGGTGATATTTTAAATATTACACATGACATAATTATAATATTATCAAAAGCGATGTAAAAAAAAAGTCAAAGTAAACAATGAAATTATTCAATTAAACAGAGCACCTTTAGGCCCTTTGTACACGGCACGGTTTTTTTTACGGTACGGCGTATAAACCGCGCCGTAGTAACAACGTGTCGGTCAACAACCTTCCATAAACTCAAACTCAAAGCATTTATTTCAATTAAACCCTTTACAGGCAATTTGAATTGTCAAAATTGTCAAGTAATCTTATTCTAGGTGCATTGTCTTCACATATGATTATATAATTAGTGTATACAAGATATAATGTTTTTTTTAAAAGAGTAACAGTGGAGTTTCTTGCCCATTCTTCTCCATACGAAAACTACCTTTTGGAATGGGCGACTAGAATCAGTTTTTATTATTTTTTGTAAAGTTTGACGTTCAAAATTGCCTTTTTTGTGCCTAATTGAAATAAATTATTTGACTTTGACTTCAAAGAGTCAGTCAGTTAGTCAGAAAGTTGAAGCTAGTTGCCCATTCCAAAACGTAGATCTCTATGGAGAAGAACGGGCAAGAAACTCCAAGGACACTCTTTTAAAAATAGAAATTAAAAAATCCTGGGTACATTACTCTTGTGGATTCTATATGTGAGAACAATGTAAAAAAAATATAAAAATCAAAAACGATTAAAAACATAAGATTAAAAATAAGCCCTGGCAGATAAGAGATGACCAGTCTCAACTGACGGCGCCCGTTCACGAACATGACGCGTGGATCAGCACCATAGTGATCCATACAACACTGATGACCGAATAAACCGTAGTTTTTCACGGCAAGTAAATCGTGTGTGTACAAAACGCCATAAGCCGATAGGACCCCACATATAAAATAATCATTCATCATTATTTGTATAATTTACCAAATGCATTCTGGTTTTATTCCATGAGCACGCACGTTAGGTATAAATATTCATTTCGAAAATGACTGGGGGGACCCGACCCCCCGATTTTTATAATGATGACGTGTTAGCTTATGTAAATTGAGCTGAAACAGGTAACTATGTACAACACCTACGAACGTAAAGTGTGTAATTAAGGCCCATGCGACCAAGGATCAAAATATAACCTTTTTACAATAGTTAATCATAGTTTGATTAGATTTAGTGCTTTATAATAACAGAAGTCCTGAGTTAAAAACCCATAAAATAATTCAAATGTAAAGGTTTCGGTAACTTAATCTTATAAAAGTAAACTAAGGCTCTTCGAATGTACTGGACTCATTTAACAATGACCTCCACATGGATTAGTATTATTTCGCAGTCCGAACACGGATTAAACACTACTTTGCCATTAAACCAGAACTTTTATAACGAGTCTTTCTACTTAGGGGAAAAAAAGGGAAAAAAGGTCATGCGTTCATATCGTAGTGTGCCATCCATTTAGCGAGTTGTGGCATAAAGCTGCAGACACACGACACGACATACGTTCATCAATCACCCCGGGCCACTTTTATACGCTCCACACTCTGCTCTGACAATGCGAGAAGGTTTTTTTAAGAACCCAAGGCTTTATTCCAAAACTTTTTAGGGGCCCGTACTCAGTACGACAGAGCCCGTACAAGTGTACTTATTACGATTGTGTCGTCACACAATCGTAATAAGTACACTTGAAATTGTCACAGTTTGTACTACTATGGCCGCTATAACAACAAATAATTTAAATAAAATTAACTTACAAGAAATGTATTTTTATTTTTACTAAAATATTTTTAAATGTAGTGAATACTGTACGGTGGTACGGAACCCTTCGTGTGTGAGTCCGACTCGCACTTGGCCTTTTTGTAAGATACCAAAGTATTTTCGCAAAAAAAAAAAAACAAAATGACGTGAGTGAAAACCTGTGTTCACTCCTGGTGGGTGGGCAGTGTGCTATTTCTGCATACTATGTTGGTACAAAGTTAATTTTAATAATTCGTGGCGTTTACTTTTGTATTTGAAATTTTCACAGTGTGTACTACTACTACGACCGCTACAACAACAAATAATTTAAAAAAAGCGTTAAAATTGAAACACGTTTCTATTTTCAAATATTAAAAAAAAAACACTACGGTGGTACGGGACCCTTCGTTTGTGAGTGCGACTTGGCTACTTAATAAGAAAACAAGGTTATAAAAAAATAAAAACTTACAAAATGACGTGAGTGAAAACCTGTGTTCTCCCGGTGGGTGGGCAGTGCGCTATTTCTGCATACTATGTTGGTACAAAGTTTATTTTAATAATTCGTGGCGTTTGCTTCTGTATTTTACATTTTGTAGGGTCACTGTTCTTATAATGGTACTGCAGTCCAGTATTCTTGGTAAGTCAAACTTATCTCTGTGCTCTAGATTACTAACATTCTTGTTCTGAATATACATTCATAACATCTATAATATGCTTAAAGAGGTACAATTTGTTCATCATCCCTGAGAGTCACATCCCCATGGGCAAAAAAAAATAAAAGATAAAGTCTGATTTACACGCGGGCAAAGGCGCGAGCTAGTCTTATACAGGGTGTCCAGTAAATAGCACGACATACTGCAGGGGGTGATAGCTTGGGTCACTACCTATCAATACAACACAATATATGTTCAGCAAAATCTGCAGTATGTCGTGCTATTTACTGGACACCCTGTATAATATCAAGGAATCCTTTGAATCATTCATAATAACTTTTTTTGAAACCCAACTGAATTATATTTACGTTAAGCAAAATCTATTACAGTGAACAGAGACTATTTCCCATAATAGACCATAACACTTAAGGCAACTAAGCCAAATGATTGTGGCCTCAGCAGGTGAATCCATTACGTCCCACCAAAGTGGTCGACAATGACCCATATTATGGATCACTATGCTTCGATATGGCCACCATATCATTTTATAATACGACCTAAAAGCTTATATTCTGAGTATACTGTAATTTATGGAATATACCACAACACAACCGATGAATGGTTTGGTCATGTTGAGAGGATGAATGAAAGGCGACTAACAAAATGTATTTACAAGGCAGATGTGAATGGAAACGCCGGGAGTGGACGCCCTGGGAGGACATATACTGACCTTATTGGTGATGTTCTTGAGAAATGACAGGTGCGTAGTACTTGCAACCGGCGCGCGGCGTGCTGACCAGATGTGTGAACGTCAACGAGGCAAAAGGAGTATGTCAGGAGGTAGCGTTCTTTAGTTTCTGCCTACCCACATGGGAAGAAGGCGTGAGTTTATGTATGTATGTACCATAGAAGAAGTTCATATCTATGCACCGTAAGGACTAATTCTGCTTGCAGCGCTCGGCCGCTATAGAACCGGGGCGGCGATAGATGTGGGCATCGTGTTCACGGGATTTTGTTTTCAAACTGCTTAGATATGAAGTTCTTCGATAGTACAACCGATGAAGGAAAACAGACACGTTTTTTAGGTAGAAATGGTGTTGTACCTACTTGTAAGTTGGTACAGTCGTAAGTTGGTACAGTCGTAACTTGGTAAGGTTTTGGCGTAGGGAGTAATGTAACATACCATCGAAGAAGTTCATATCTTTATATCGTAAGGACTATTTCTGCTTTCAGCGCTCGGCCGCTATAGAACCGGAGCGGTAACAGATGTGGTCATCGTGTTCACGGGATTTTGTAACTGCTTAGATATGAAGTTTTTCGATAGGACAGTTAGTGCAACAAAAAACTTGACACTTATTGCTTGTCATTCTATTGTTATTGCCTTAATTTATTTTGAAAAATGCATTCTGCGCATCTTGCCAAGTTACGTGCCGACCTGTATAACATGTTTTTCACCAACAGTTACAAAAATTTGGGTCCTAACTTCGGATGACGCAATTTCCAGATTCGCGGCCCGTTAGTCATGAGCCCAACATATTCTAATCCCAGCTCTAATTAATGGCTTTATTAGGGTACAACGCTGTATGTTTCACGGAGCTTAATTTTTCACAAACAACGTCATAAATTAGAAAATATTAAAAAGATTATATCAACAAATCC
Organism: Xanthia togata; assembly: GCA_963853775.1. Lineage (NCBI taxonomy): Eukaryota > Metazoa > Arthropoda > Insecta > Lepidoptera > Noctuidae > Xanthia > Xanthia togata. Next base: position 9,529,941 of record OY970811.1, read on the forward strand.
TAGCACCTAAAATCGGGACCCCTATCATTGAATTGATCAAAACCCTTATTACAAATGAGATTTGGGACCGGCCCCAACATAATCCATGTTCTATCTCAGCCCTTTTAGCGTAAGGGAAGTAAAATTAAGCCTGTGAAGGGCTTAATAAAGAGACCAATTTTAATCCTCCAATTCTAATGAAAATATTTGTTGTTGACAGTTCTTGACGAACTTAGTGGATTAAGATTAATTAATTAATCAGAATACTTGGTCGTCCTTCTGAGTCCTAAATAAACACAAGAGCCTTTTTAAGTAAAGCAATACGACGTAAACAACTCAACTTATGGTAGATCTGCAAGGGCAGCCTGCGATATTCAAATTTTCTTACGGTTTTTGCAATTTGCAGTCTATTGAATGACTTTTTCATGAAATCTTACACATTTGAGACCAATTCTAACTCAGACAAATGTATGAGTGATTATAATTCTGTAAAAACATAAATATTGTTTTTTTTTATACATGAATCGGCCAAGGCCGGTCGGTCGAGAATGGTCGCGAATCTTATTTTAATTACAAAAATCTTAAGAAAAATTAGAATTTCGTGCCCTCCACCTTAAATATTTCACTGTAACACCCAAATACTATAATATCCAACCGGGAAAAGCATAAAACAGCAAGTAATGGCAAAAAATTACTGCATTTTTTACTATACGTGTACTTTAAACAAAATAATCGTTTCCTGCTCGCGAGGCGAAAATAAAACAGTATTTAAGCAAACATTACAGATACGACATTCGAGCGGTAAATCTTCCTTTATCGCCCAACTATCTTCACGCGTTTGAGACTTAGGGTTCAGTATAACAACTTGCGTGTTCACAATCCGGTGGTGAAAACAACCTTTCAAAGATACGACAGTTTACCTTTTTTATAGAGCAGTGGTGACCCAGTAACGGTCGATTTGTGTAAATTATTTCATCACCACAGCTCTCAAAACGGTGAAGGAAAACATCGTGAGGAAACCGGCATGTCCTAGAACCAAAAATTCGAAGACATGTGACATCTACCAACCCGCACTGGGGCCGCGTGGTGGATTACAGCCCACAGTGGGAACGTTATAGGCCGATTATGCAAATGATAAAAGATTTTATTTCTGTAAGTAGATTTGTAAAAACACGTTTACAGTTTACACGTCAAAAATGATGAGTTTGGTGCTTCCTATCCGACTCCTCTAGAACGAAAAGGCCGTAGCAAACTTAGAGGTCACAGTCTCTTTAAAGAGTCATCTCGATCAGATCATGCGAGGACCGTGTAGATTTGTGTCTGAAATGGTCTTTCGAAGAAACAACTACACAGATTTGAGTGGACCTTCCTGCATGAATCACAATATTTGTGTTTATTATTATTTGTTTGGTTAGGAGAGATCGTATCGTCAATTGTTTACTGGGTCCTTGTTCAATATTGCTTCATCAAGTTAATGTATTTGAGGCGGTCGATACGTTTATTTCTACTTTCTATCAATTGAATTTGAAATAATCTTGATTACTATTTCTATTTTGATGATAGACGATTTTCGTGATGTTGGACAGCAATTATTCGTGTTTTCGTACGTTGAAAAAAACCTCAGGAATAAAAGGTGAACGAAACGAGTTACTATCTATCACAAACAACGAAAATAGCCAATGAGCTGACAGCGGAATGTTCCGTAATTAGTTAGGATCGGTTGATGTAGTTACAAAGTAACTTACACTGAAAGCCGAAATAGTTTTAATTCGAAAATGGCTACGTATAATGTTGTTAATGCACTTAACGCTATTTGAGGAATTCAACACAATACCGATACGAAAAAACATTTCCCACAAAGTTATTTTTATTACAGGAGGTACGGGCAAAAAATATTGACAACTGTATTTTTACCATGGACCAAATTAATAATGCAGCTTTACCAAACCAGGTACCAAACTACACTCACACTCATCTTCCATTGGCTTTTCTATCCAAAATGCTAGAAAAACATCGGAGACTGGAAACAATTTTTGTGTATCTTTTAACGTATATTATAAGGAACCCAACCCAAATAAAAAGAACTCACATAAAAATTGAGCCATTTTATTTGGGTGTCGGACAAAAAGTAGTTAATCTGCATAACGGGATCCCGTAATGCCGTCCCGGATACCTCGGGATGTGAACGTTTGGCATAACAAATATTATGCAAATATTATGCTTTTATGGGATTTTCAAATAAGAATATTAGGCTTCATGGATATTTAGTAATGAAGCTTTCTGTGACAGCGGGCGGAGATGTCAAAGTATGCGTGTGTATGTACGTGATTAGGTAAATAATGATACAGGGTGGGTTTTTATATTTTAGAGGTTGATATTTTTATTAAAGTATCATTGGTTATTGTAGCCTACTTACTACGTGATGTCTTAAGGGAATAATATTAAATATTACAAATAAATGAAATTCCAGTGTCTGTTTGTAATGTCAAAATAATAGCTTTTACTAAATGCATTTGAAAGATAACTACGGTATTTATAACATATTTTTTTACTTTTTGTCTGTCTGTCTGTTAGTTCCGGCTAATCTCCGAAGCGGCCGAACCGATCTTGACGGGACTTCCACTGGCAGATAGCTGATGTTATAAGGAGTAACTTAGTAACTTACTTTTAATTTAGAAAAAGATTTACCACGCGGGGGAAGCCGCGGGGAGGAGTTAGTAAAAAGATAAAATTGTATGTTTGTTTGTTATCTTTGAAAATACTATTTAAGTAATACCAATAAAAAAATCTTTAACATACTCCCCAAAGAGATAGACACAGCTGTAGGGTATCTAGGCAAAGTTTATTTTAAGGTAGGAGAGAAATATTACAAAAACTTGCCTAGACTATAAAATCATTTAAATATACATAATTTATCAAAGCTATGCAACGCAAACTTGATTTAAGGCTCACAACAAGGCGGGACGCGACTGTAGTAGAACAATTCCTAGGAAAACTTAATGGAAATTTGTTCTACCAGAATCGAGTCGCATCGTCGCATGGCGCCCGTCTGCAGGAGCCTTTAACCGGACGCAATACCCTTCATAACTATAAAAAAAAACAATTGACTCTTTAAGGGGTCTATTATGTGTCAATTGTTTTTTTTATAGTTACGAGATGTATTGCGGAGTCTTTGTTTCCTTATAACTGCATGATTTATTTGTCATAGGTATCTCATAAATTAAGTGAACCAAATAAAAGTTTAATAAAACAATATCGTATTCCCGATGGGGCGAAACAAAAATTTCATGGATCTCGCCACGCCATTACATGGGTTGGACGTGCAATGGGACGAATGTCGTTACTCGCTAGACCGCTCTGCCCGGCCCATTAATATAAGTAGCGAGATGTTTTAGCAAGCACTTAGTGAAAGCGCTCGCGTTCAATTGATTGCTTTATTCACGACATACGGGTTGGAAGGACAATGAGTGGAGATTTATGGGTAGTTTTGGCAGCACGGGTAAATCTGGAGTGTGATGACGTGGGTTTATTGTCAGCGGATGCTTACAAGCTGAACATGATGCTGCACGGTGACGATTTAGTTATTGATTTTTATCATTACTTCAGTGACGATCTACGACGACTAACGACTCGCCCATGAAGGGTTCCGTACCATTATCTAAAAAACGACCAAAAAAATCATGTCTGTTGTATGGGAGCCCCCCTTAAATATTTATTTTATTCTCTTTTTAGTATTTGTTGTTATAGCGGCAACAGAAATACGAGTACATCATCTGTGAAAATGTCAACTGTCTAACTATCACGGTTCATGAGATACAGCCTGGTGACAGACGGCCAGCGGAGTCTTAGTAATAGGGTCCCGTTTCACCCTTTGGGTACGGAACCCTAAAAAATATTGAAAACAGTTTTATAGATGTTTTTATGCCCTATTAAATACATTTGAATGTTGCTTTTTACTTAAAGAAGTTATCTTGCAAGGTTTCGTAAATATTTCATGCCCAATAAGTGGCTTTTCTATATTGCTCACCAGTGTTATTTCATGCCCAATAAGTGGCTTTTCTATATTGCTCACCAGTGTTATTTCATGCCCAATAAGTGGCTTTTCTATATTGCTCACCAGTGTTATTTCATGCCCAATAAGTGGCTTTTCTATATTGCTCACCAGTGTATTATGACATTGTCTTTAACTAGTAAAAACATCAAAAAACTATTATCTTTACAATGGCCGTTAAATGTAATCAGGACGATGACCAGGCCTGGCCTGAAGTGGTCTGACTTTGGCTCTTTATTTAACCAGCTAACGATATGAGTCAGCCATAAAATTACTTTAACAAAGCACTTTCCTATAATACTTCGAAAATCAAGTAGCATTGATCAAGGACACTCCCCTAGTGAAACATAACAACCGAACCACGCACTCCACACGTCAAAGCAGTATGTCATCCAACTTCCCATATTATTGTACTTAAAGGGAGAAAGCGATAATGTGCTCAAAACGGCACGTGCGACTGATTCATTGACCATAGAGCTCATGGGAAACGATCAACCAGCCATATACAAAGAGAACTCAATTAAGTGCAATTTGAGACCATACGATAATGATGTCGAGGCACAATGGAGTCCGAAATACGAGGAAAACAATGTTTTATGCAAAGTTTGGCATTCCCGCAGGAGGTACAGACGCCAGCAGGTCAACATACCCGAAACTCAAATTTTCTCAATCAACTTTCAACCTTATACCTTAATGATAAAGCTGAAAATCAATTAAAGAAATTTGACAGATTGTAGTGGGTTGATGTGCTGGCGTCTGTACAAGGCTGGATGTTTCTACGAAATGTGCCGAAAGACCAAAAAGTAAAGAATGCTTTGTAAGACTCGGATCTTAACATTTTGTAACTAAAGCAAATTCTACTCCTTCCTCGCTCTTATTGTTGGATATAGCTGAATTTTCAAGTATAAAATTATATTTTACTACTTTTAATATGATTTCCGTACTTACTACCCCTAGTGCCTAGTTTTGCACAGTAAAATTGGCGATCTATAATATTAATACATTATAATTATATGTAGGGGTAATCTCCGGAGTTACCAGTCGGATTTTTTAAAATATTTTTATATTGGATAGCTTAATTCTTGAGGAAGGTTATGTAACATCACGCTTCGACTCTTAGGAGCCGAGCAAAAAGAAAAAAAGTCAGAAAGAACGCTAAGCGAAAACGAAGTAATCGCGCGAGCGGGCGATGCGATGCGACGCGGTGGGTCGGGGGCCGAAATTTCACGCGGACAGAAAATAGTAATTATAGCGGTAATTTTTTGTGTTTGTATGAACTGCTGATACGATTTCGAAAATCCTATCACTAACAGAAAGCTACACTGTTGCTGAGTGACATATAATGTTTTATGAGAAAACGAGAAACTTCACGCGAACAAATTCGCGGGCAGAAACTAGTGTAAACATAATTCCAATTAATAAATTTAATGGGACGCTCACAAAGCACTAGCATAAAACTATACTTTAAAAAAGTTCCCTTGCATCAGCCATTCATAACCAGAACAATCGTTCCACACAAGTACAAACTACCTACAATTTGTTTGATTTAAGAAAAAACTTGGTTCAACTCACGCCGTTCACGAGTTTTATGCCCAAGGACTTAACTATACGTTTTATGACATACTCTTGACAGTTAAGGAAAGGGTACATAGCAATTTATTTTTATGCTTTTCTGTATATCGGTTTTAAATAACGCAGTCATTAAAACGATCTGGCGTCCTTTGTCTTTCAAACAACGAATAGTTGTTGTAGTGTTAATCTTTTCTGAAGGATTTAATCACCTTCAGAGGTCGCAAGCGCAACGTCAAATCATGAAGACTTAACTTCCTCCAGGCGATTTAAAAGTAATGACTAAAAGGATTTAAAGATCGTAAATTTTAGAGTTTAGCCTGTCTTCATGCACCATTGTAAACTCCAGTCGGCCATTACAACTTCCGTGGAATGATAAAGAGTCGTTGCGTGTTGTATTTTCCTAGAAATAGGTCCCGATGTAAGTACAGTAACATCCTGTAGACTTGATAGTTGAACATAAGCTTCCCCCATAGCCTTAGGCTCTAGCGGCAAGCTACGATGGTAATTGGTTTTTATCAGTCTTCCAATATTTGAGGAAGCAGCCCAAAGGCCACGTAGATAAATTTAACTTTTAGCCATTTGTTGATATCGACACAGAGAAATTCTAGTTTCTACACCTGACATAGAAAATTCGAGAGCTTCTACCACAATACGGTCCGACGAAAATTAGAACCTTTATAGGTTTAAAACTAAGTGATCCATTCAAGCTCTAACGAAAACTCGATTAATCCTGTTCCACTTAAATAATTGAAATAAGGCCACTTCAAACAAGAGATCCTAGCTACCGCACCAAAACTGAACGTTTTCAGTAAATAATTCATGACGAACAAAAACGGTCTCGAACGTAATCTCCACTCATACGCAACCGTGGTGATAGTAAATTAGAGATTTAATTGATATATTATTTTGGACCCAGAAAAGGTTAAGTGGAAACCCTTGAGCTTTGACCACTTGGAGTTATTGAAAGAGTAGGTGAAGAGCGAAAAAGGTTTCATTATTACATATTCATGTAAAAAATGATACGGATTTTTTTATTTGTAATCTCGTGTTCTGGAATTTAAGAACTAAAAGTAGACGATGAAGTCACACATAGAAGAGACATAATGGGCTTAATTAAGCAACAAATTGTTCAAGCGATAGTCATCCCTAATCTTCCACCTAGAGCAGCTAATTTTCCTGATGACATTGAAGAGAACAACACCAACTAATCAAGGCCTAAATCCCTAATCAGACTCCAACCAGGAAGCATCCAAAAGACAAATCAGAGTAAAACTACGAAAGTAACACCACACAACGCACCGCGGGTCTGTTAAACACTGCCGGATCCCGTGATCCCTATTAATCCTTGCGTGCGACTGCCGGTTTTTGCCAGCCCGGAATTTACGCGATGGCCAGATAGTGACCGTACATTAAACCTATTTACCGGTGGCATCACCAACCGTCACGTTCGGAATTTGAATTTTGATTTGATAACCCTATATGATAATGAGTCAACAATCCGTTTGGATCAGTTGCGTGGTTAGTTTTAATTAATAGTAAAATTGATTAATCATGTTTGTTTTTGTTTTTGTGGATCTACAATAACTGTTGATTATGTGTTGGCCCAGTGTAAACGACCCTTGTTTACGAGTTGTGGGTCTTAGGTTCGAACCTAGGCAGACGCCTAGCTTTGTGTGAATAATTTCATCACCACTGCTCTCAAAACGGCGAAGGAAAACGTCGTGAGGAAGCCGGCATGTCCTAGAACCAAAAATTCGAAGACATGTGACATTTACCAATAAGCACTGGGTCCGTGTGGTAGATTACAGCCCACTCCCTCTCGAGGAGAGGAGGCCTGTGTCCCAGGAGTGGTAACAATAAAGGGTTATTATGCTTTGTGATGACTTGTGTCGTGACAAAAAGTTCTATTAGTACATACATACTCTTTAAGACGCTTGTTGATGACCTAAAACTTATCTGTTTAATTTCATTATTTTATTCATTCTTAGGACACCAGCATAGCCACTGAATCGGACATCAATGAATGTTATCGCAAGAGTCCTCTAAACGCTGTTCACAAATCCGCAACCCAAAAACAATTTGAAGATGATTATTTAATTATTCTTCCAACGGCTATTTTTGCGGTTCGACTAGGCAAATATGGTACTTACCTGACCGAAAATCTGTAATTTTCGACTAAGCAGCTTCTTGTACAAAGAAGCGTCAAGAGTGGGTGTATAATTTACTTCGAATCAATTATGATCTTATGGCAAAATCTTCCTTCAGATTTTATTTTGGCATCTATCATACGTCTTTGATTATATTATTCGAGGTTGTGGGTTAAAATTCGGACAAATACCAATGTAACTTTTTCAATTCATATCTAGTTTCTGAGTTTATCTTGGACATTACTGACATTGGTGAAGGAAAACATCGTGAGGACACCTGGACTTATAGTTAATATAAGTCTGAAATCGCCAACCCGTCTTGAGCAAGCGTGGTGATCGATGCTCGTGCCTTCTGTGTATGAGAAGAGGCCTTTGCACTGCAGTGGGACAGTTTTTGGCGTATTGGGAGTAAGTTTGCGCATGTACACTATAAGTGCAACAAAAATGCATTAATGCATATTGCATGCATTCTATGTTCATTGCCATAATTTATTTTTTAAAATTTCTGCTAAGAAAACCCAGCGAAAACGAATTCTGCGCATTTACGATTCTTGCCAACTTACGTGCTGGCCACTTTAAGAGTCTTATTACGTGTGTAACTCCAACTTACAAGAAAGAGAATGGGACTATCGTTATTATAATCAAATAACTAAAATATTTTACTGCGTCTGGAAATTACAGCGTCCAAAATCATGAATTTCCGTAAAAACATGTAAATAGGACTCTTAATACGTCTTTAATATTCAACTTATTTATATCTTCTAAAATATAACACTTATAATAATATACGTTGTTATTTCCTAATGTATTATTTTCCTCACACGTCCACCCTATTTTCTCTATTAACAATTCATTGTCCCCCTATTCGTAATATTTCACGCCAGCCCCACATATGAACCACATTTGTTTGAAGGTGCAAGATGCATTGGTAATGAGATTAGAATGAGTATAGAGTACTGTTTACTTTATGGCATATTTATTCAAAGGGCAATTTGCACTGAGGGAATCGATCATAATTCACAAAATAATATTGTTTTTCGCTCCCCAAAAGTTCTGAAGCAATATTTGTTTCAAAATATAGCAGTTTTGCGGCTGTAGTTTTTTTTTCTATATAGCCTACTACGAGTACCTAATGCATTTTCATTTCTACAAATGGCACCATTTATATTGGGGTCGGAGTCGATAGGCCATTTTAAAATTGAATTCATAACTTATTTCATCGCTTTGGAGAAGTAGGGGAATACTTTCATATTTATTTTATTCTTAAAGGCTCCCGCAGACAGGCTCGACGCGACGGTGCGACGCAGTTCTGGTAGAACCATTTCCATGAAGGTTTCTTAGAAATTGTTTTATTACAATCGCGTCGCGCATCGCGTTGCGCCTGTTTGCGGGAGCCTTTCGGCCTACATTAAGTCAATGGTCATGCAAGAGAGCCTAAAACTTATAAATACAACTATAAAACTTTAAATTCCTACGGAAACATCCAAACACGAACTTTTTACACCCCGCCATTGTTGTATACCTCTGTCGGTGTGACGTCATAAAATGGCGGCCACACAACCGCCGCACGTAATTTTGAACTGATGACATTCGCAATTTAAAATGTCTCTCACCCTCACAGCGACAGTTTAATGAGCATTTTAATTGCGGCCCTACCCGTGTCCATTACGGAGATATCAAGCGAACATCGACCTTAATACCAGGTAATAACGGCTAATATTACGCCACCTTAACCGTGTGGAACTAAAAATCCTGTTTGCTACGCCTAAAAGTTTGTGTACTTCTGGGTTGATGTGAAGTGTTTTGTATTTTCGGGCTCCATTTGATTTTAATAGAATGTGACATTTACCTTCAAAAATAAATGTTCTTTTGTGTTACAAAAACAAATTAATAATATTACCAAGGTGAAGGACGGTTTGGAGTGTAGAAAAATATTTCCCGCCATCGCGTGTCACAAGTCTGTTTCACTCAACGCAAGACACCCCAAGCTTTACTTGACAGTTTTAATTAATTATTAATTAGGTACTACATTGCAGGGGCGAGAATTATTAAAGATTAATTCCATTGTCCGTTTCCTTGTCTAGGACACGCGTGTTCATACAAAATGCCTACCCCAACTTAAGGTAGGTAAGTGCGTGTTTGTACGGACATAGTGTTGTAATGACGTCATCTGTCATGTTTGACGCGTTGCGTGGGCAAGCCCCCAGCCGGGGCCAGATTAATGATGTCACATATAAACCACGAGACCCCAAAATTCCGCTTTGTTTTTATTGCTTAATATTTTATCGTTGTTTTCCGGTACGTTTCTCATATATCTTCAGAACATTCTTCAACGCTTACAAAACCCAGAAAATATAAACTACGTACATATCAAACCTCGGTATTTACTATTCACGCCAATTTTCTATAGAAGAAAGTATTGACAGTTGGCAATAGACTGCAGAATGCAAGCGTCTGATTGGTCGATAGCAGTCACGGCACGAAGTTCTAATTTCAATTTTTAGTAGTTGAATTCAGTCATGCTATTGGGTAATATTTGACGGTATGAACGACTTAGATGTTCCAGTTTTGAAATTTAATTTAGAAGTTTTGTTCCAAGTCGTTGGTTGCATTGTTTTGGAAGTAAATAAAGTTTTTTTTTTAAGTTACTTGTACGGATTAAAAGTTATCATGTAATAACGTCACCTGTACTTAACAATAAGCGAAATTACTCGCATTACAATGATTTCATTTCGAATAGAAAATTTCTGAATTAGCTTACACAAAATGGCTCCTAAAATCTTTCGTTACCGCAAAAAGAAAAAAAAAACACACACTACTACAACATTTTACAAATCCGAAAATCGTCGATTGCACGGTCTAAAATGGCGCACCCGATTTTATTTTTAACTTCCAAGCCGAGTCTACTGCTAGTGGCTAGAAGTGGCATTCGAAATACGAATTTGAGAACGCGTTCGGATAGAGCAATGTCGGACGAAGACGTACTTAGAGCTGCGAGACCCAAGCTCCCTTAGAAGAACGTTATACGTGAAGGTGATAGAAATCGCATATAAGATTTGTAATATTTTACGACGAAATTGATTCAGAATTTACACGCATTCCGCCGTTTTAGTGTGAGGCTGCGAGCGTTGACACCATTATCGCATTAGGCAATAGGATTTTATGAGGAGATACTGCTTTTTTTTTGTTCTGTATAAAATTGATGTGATGTAATAAAGTGTCCTCTTCTGAATATTAAGGCGAAGGCGTCCGAGTAGCCCGCGAAATTCAAATGTTCTTACGTTGCAATTTACAGGTCAGTATCAGGTTGTACGTTGATCTAAATAGGACTCGCGGCCGTATAATATTTATTTATTTAATTCTAATCATAAAAATCAACAATAAATTTGAATTTCGCGTGCTACCTAAGCGCATTCCCCTTTAGTAAATCTACAATTCAGCTTCAATAACATTACTAGTAATTGTATTGCTATAAGTCTCAGGGGAAGCAATGGGGCTACCTTTCTCATAAAAACGTAGGTAATATAAATACAGGGTGTTAGGCAGACGGTTGAACATACGAAAATGGCGGATCCGTGGGGCCGTCTGCTAACGTGTTTAGGTCCAATAACAAGACACAAGGATTTATTTTTTAATTATTTTTCTAGATGCAAAAAAAAAACATGTTGCCGGTTTTGTTATTTTTAAATTATATTATTGACGTTTGAAGTTTGAGCAACGACGTATTTAAATTTTGTTCGAAATTCGTCGTTGCTCAAATCTCGGTCTTGTTATTAGGCCTAAAGCCTAAACATGTAGCAGACGGCCCTACGGATCCGTCATTTTCGTATGTTCAACTGTCCGCCTATTAACATCCTGTATAATAGTATTCACGATATTTAGATTCGAGATTCGATAGTACTGTTATGACCTTCCTTTAAACATTTGTTATTCATTTGTTTATCTAAACCTATTTTAGCTGCAGTAGTTCATCAGAATTATTAACATTTTATGCATTGGCTATAAAAACCAGTGACTTAATACGAACCCGAGACCTCTCGGATCCCAGTCTGATAATTCAGGCGCAGTGCCAACGGGGTCACATGTAATATTTTGCAGCTTTTATTAGTAAGACTTGAGTAGCTTATTTCTATTTATAGGATAGCCCAAAATCTGTATAAACGAATTTAAGATTAAAATTAATAGATGGTTGCTATACCTACCCCATCTATACAAATAAATAAAATTGAAGTATCTGTTTGTAATATCAAAATAACAGATTTTTACTAAATGCATATGATGTATATACAGTACTTATAACAAAAAAAAAAAAAAAAAACTGTTTGTTTCTTCCGGTTAATCTCGGAAACGGCTGGACCGATTTTGACGGGACTTTCACTGGCAGATAGCTGATTTTTTGAGGAGTCACTTACTTTTATTTTAGAAAAAGAATTAGGGTCCACGCGGGCGTCATTAATGAAAGGCATCATTTGTTAAGCTTGTCTAAATCTGGACCTAAAGGACCAACAACCATTTGTAACAGAAAGATTATCTTCCAATTTCACTCCCCTAAGAAACCATCGGAAAAGCATCTTATAAAATTCTTATTAGCAGACTTCAATTGAGAGTCCCTTGTTGACGTGAGGGGGTGAAAAATACCCCTCCCTTAACTACCCTTCCTTTTACATAAATAATACAAAATGGCAACTATTTGATTAGCCAGAGGGATGAGGGTTGCGAACCCCTGTGTTCCAGATTAAATGCATTTCCCTAAACGGAATTTATTTTTCGATCAACATGAAATATTTTATTAAGAATTTCATTAGACGTAATTTTTCATAACGTCATATTTTATTAGTTTATAAGCTCATTTACGTGTTGAAGCTGGATTTTATGAGATAGGACGGGTTATTAAAACGCGTACGGTTATTTATTTATAGAGAAATTATAAATATATTTAATGAGCATTGGTTTTATGTACGGTGAGTTAATTATCCAGCTTCGTATACGGTTTTTTATCTATAATCTAGGTCATATTTATTAAATATGATCCAAGTAATATTTACCCACACATTAACTGCCATAACCTTTACCGAGGATGCTGGAAAAAATATAAATAAAAAAAGATAATTATGTAACATAACGCTTATCCTTTCCGCTAAGCAGTAAGATTTTAATGAAACAAGGGTGCCTAAGGTTCGTGCTCGATTGAGTTAACGATAATTGCGATCTTTAACACTCGTTCAGAGCCCTTCCTTAAGGAAAACACGTAAGTTAAGGAATCACTTACCTTAAGAGGGAACAGGGCCCGCGATTCTCCATACAAACGTATTCCCGTATTCTTCCTGAATAATACCTCTAGAGCTGTCATTTTTATATATAAGTAAGGAAACTATGACCTTCCAAAAATTACAAAAATGCCCCATTTTTACCGCCGTGATTAGAGGACTACCAGACTAATTCGGAAAAGTGTTTAGCATAAAAGAAAATAATAGGAACCTAGACATACTCTTTCTTAAAATTTTAATGTAAAAAATTATTAAATCGGCTTAGTTTTCGAGGAGAAAAAAGGAGAATGCCAAACGTCGTTTTCGTCAAAAAATTTGTTATATAATCGGTCTGAGCTGCAGTTGTCCCTATCGCACTTTACGGGGTTTAACTCGGTTTTTCGGGTGCAGCGCGACGGCAATAGTTTCTTCAAATACCTATTTTTCAAATTCCTCGCAGCCCCTATTCCCTCTTAAGCCCTGCGGCGCAAGTCTGCTATTTTTATAAATTCGTAATTCCAACACGATCCCATTGTCATTTTGCTAAAAGTTCGTAATCTGCTAAATTCATAGTGGTCAATCATTGGTTGATCGTTGTATTCCACAAACACGATACTCGTAACGAATTAAAAGAAATGACTGCACAATGACGTTCTCATGGTAGGTCTCATGGTGATCAAAGGAACTGTCAAAATTTTTGCAGATTACCGCCTAAGTCATTCATTTGCCATTATGTACGAGATTACCAATAGGTAGATGCCATTTCTTTCAATGGAGTGTCAGTGGCTGACCATGGGAAAGTCATAATGACGCCAATATGTTAGTAGATTACCAAACTTGTCAAAATCAAGAAATCAACAACAATCAATAAACAACAATTATGAAATCAATGATAGACCATTCTGACACTTTTGTAATAGCAGACTTGAGGCCCTGTTTACACGATGCTCTAAGCATGGCAGTAGGCTCGTTTTCGTGTAAATCGGATGATCTTACTATAAATGCCAATGTCTTTCTCAGTCATTCGGTTTTCTTTTTAATCGACTTCTTTTCTACAACAGATACGTCTATCGACTGAACTGTACTTAATTAGGAAAGACATTTGTGCATTTGAACTTGTTTCTTTTTTTATTTTGTGTTATTTTTTTTATTGGGTTTTTCCAACAGGAATTTCTCAGTAGTAGCCCGGAGCCTGAAATTGTGCCCGGTTGATGGCAATAGCCTCGCCCCCTATTACATGGGACTTAAAAAACATGAATTGCGAAATGTGGGTGTTCTATACGAGTAGTTACACCTCTGCCCAACCCTTCGGGGAAACAAGGCGTGATGTGTTATGTTTTTTCGTCATGTTTACCTTAAATAAACGTATTTTCTTTCTTTTCTCTACTTTTTTCTTTATTAGGATAATTTCAGACCTAGAAGAACCCATTCCACGCGATCACTGTCCATTCCAAGGTTGCCTGGAAGAGATCGCAGAAATATAAGGCCGCCCATTGTATTTTTTGTAGTGTTAATTCTTTTTTTCGTTATTACTTTTCTGGTGTACAATAAAGTATATATAAATAAAATGAGATTTTAGAATTTGGGCTGAATTAAAATGGACAATAGACATTAAGACCTATGTATACTATACAGGGTGGAAACCGGCATGCCTGAGAGATATTTCTCGACGGCATGTGAAGCCAAGTCACAGGCCCATGGGCGGCTTTAAAACTCTGACACCAGGTTGGTTTACTAACCACACGAAAAGAAGAAGGGACGTCGACGCGAAAACTGTTACCATGGATTCTGGACCCCGCTGCGTTGAAATTGTTCGTCGGTTATTTATTTTTTTAATCTGCTGTTCCATACATTTTGACCGCGTAGGTACTTTTCTATGAAACAGGTATATCTTTTTTAAATAACTGTAGAAAAATTTCTACGCAAGAGGGGTGGTCAGAATCATATACTGAATCCATGAGTTTTCGCGAAGTCCCTGCTATCCTGTATTTACCTAAGATAAGTTCCGTAATGTAAGCAAAATGTGCTATAAAATGACGTATATTCTACATGTTGTGTCTACTGTTTTCATTTATCGTTTTCACCTTAAACAATTCGTTCAAAAAGTTAACAATATATGTCTGAAAAAACGTCAAATCAATTTTTTTGACAAGTCTTAAAAGATTTGTCCAAAACAAGTATCACAACTTGGATGTAAGCGCGGGGTAAGACAGCTTACTAGTAATAGACCCTCAGCTTGTCCCTCGAATATCAAATCAAGGCTCTATACTCCAGTGTCTACAAACACCTAAAAGCGTCAATTCTGGTTAAGGCTTTCAAAGCTTATAGCGTGCTCTGTCTATATGTAAACCACAGGATAAGCCACAGAGTAGGTATACAAGCACAGAAGGTCTACTTTCTAATACAGTCGATCTCTTCTGTAAAAACTTATCCGTGAATTTTTTGGTAAATAGAGGTTGAAGTGAACTGTCATCCTACCTGACGCGCAATATAGGTTTTGACAGCCCACTTCACCTAAAGCTCAGCCCCAGCTCTAGTTTTCAATAGCAGGCTTCGATTGTCAAGGACTAAAACAGTGGATAGTCACTGGGATAACATGTTATCTAACGGTTACATGATACATACTTCGGGGATCAGATTCTCTCAGAGATCTTGTCTTACATAGCCGAAATGTCTTCACATGTATAGTCGCCGTACGTAACAAGAATATCAAGGGAACACAAAGCAAAGGTTTCAGATGAAATCCAGAGCCAGGCTCAAGCAGTCTTGCTTAGCAAGACGAGGTCTGAACGAGACAAAATCCATCTCATTTTTAACCGACTTCAAAAAGGAGGAGGTTAACAAAAAAAATTGAACCGACTTAAAATAAAAGAATACTAAAAAGTGCAAAATAACTTTTTTTTTATAAAAAGTTTTTACTTATCATTTTTATACAAATATTTTAAAGACGTAAAATTTGTGAGTTTGTATGTAGGGGGTAATCTTCGGAACTGCTGAGCCGATTCCGAAAATTCTTTTATTAATGGGAAGCTACAGTATTGCCGAGTGTTAGGTATAGGATATAGAAATTTCAATTTCAGAAGCTGGTGTTTTGTAACATTTGTAATGCATTCCCAAGGATTGAAATTCGATTAGACTCAATTGGAGTATCTATTGTTTAACTATCGAACACAATTCCAGCTCGTGGGGTAGCAACAATTTCCCAGCCCCTCATCAACCTTTATGAGAAGTGAAGCTTCTGTTCCCCACTTTATCACTCTGTGGTCATCCTACATATATTCTAAGCACCCTCTCTCGATCGGACACAGCAATTAATAGGGACGTTTGGCAAAACATGGCCCTCCGATATTTCATGGGCCAGAACATTGGGCTAACGGCGCGAATCAAGAGCGTGACGACATTAAGCACCATATGTACGAGGGAGAGCATATAATTTGATCGGACGATAATTTAGAAGGGAATGGACAATATTGCGGCGTATTATTTATGTGTTTGTGACGATTGTGTATCGGAAATTAAGATTTGAATATTGGGGAAATCAAGGATTTTTGTTCTTTGGCTTCACCAAAATGTTAGTCACATCGCTTCGATATTTAAACTGTGTCGAGGTGTGAATCTGCCATGATTTACGTTATTAATAAAAGGGTTCAGCACCCTAATTGCGTAACACACGATCAATCATAATCTGTTTCATTTAAGTTGTTGAGCAGACAATTTTGTCGAACATATGAAGCAATGGATACTTCAAAATGATTCAGAGTTTCGAATTGTGCGGTCACCTGGGTGAGGGTCAAAGTGAAGTTTCGATGATAGTACTACTGGATTTGATAATGACTCAAGCGATAGCAGGTAAGTTTTGAATATTCTATTGTTCAGATAGTCATAAAATGTGTACAGCTAGAAGGCCGTAAGGCATCTTAGAAAAACAATGGACTAGGACTAGGTAATTTTACAGATCATGAATCAGCAACTATCGTGTGTTATGGATGACTAGCTGCGCCACGCGGTTTCACCCGCATAAGTTTCGATCCCGTAGGAATATCGGGATAAAAAGTATCTTATATGTTAATCCAGGTTATAAACTATCTATGTGCCAAATTTTATCCAAATCCGTTCAGTAGTTTTAGCGTGAAGAAGAGACAAACATACACACTCACAAACTTTCGCCTTTATAATATTATTGTGATACATCAGAAAATAATTGCAGACGATTGTTGAAATCTGAAAAATTCGTTTTTTTTTGCATTGGACTTGCTTCAAACCTTATTCAATATATAACGCAAAATTATTTAATGAAGATACCACTTTAACTTACAGCTAAACATTGTTAGAAATCCATTACTGTACCTAGTCTACCGCTAAACACAGAAACCACTACTCTCAAAGAGATTACATTTAATTTTCTCTATTAAATAGTTCACACAAACGGATAGTATACGTTACGTTCTCTAATAGCGTGACGAACGAGTCATGATGAAGCATATGTGCGACTCTCAGTCGCAATATGGAACCTAGTTTATGGAAAAAATGTAATAACTTAGTTCGTAGGGGAGTTCGTTTGGTGCGCGAATTGATTCGAGCAAGCTGGGAGAAAAATATGGAGAGACTGTAGAAGAGGAACTTAAGATTGGAATAGTCTTGAACATGGATTACAATGTGGATGGTACTATGGATGGTGATATTATAATCACCATGCTTCAAACAAATTGGTGAACAAAGATCATTATTATGAACAGACAGAAGAATACTGAATCATCCTCTGGCTTGATTAATCCCAAAGTCTCCTGTTGCAACCCACACATGAAGTGAACGAATGCTCTAGAACTCTGCTTACGGATACGAAAAAGGGTCTTGGAGAAAAGCAATTACACAATAACAAAATAGTCTGTAGACTATAAAGGAA
Organism: Xanthia togata; assembly: GCA_963853775.1. Classification (NCBI taxonomy): domain Eukaryota; kingdom Metazoa; phylum Arthropoda; class Insecta; order Lepidoptera; family Noctuidae; genus Xanthia; species Xanthia togata. The sequence continues at coordinate 9,547,839 of OY970811.1, forward strand.
ACAATAAGAATCTTAATACTGAAATTGGCATCCCTCTATACAAACATGAACAACAGACATTGGTCGGCAACACCAATGTTTGTCACAGTGTGGGATTGGTGACTGCAACACTGATTGCGGAAGGCAGGCGGATCTTGTATTGGTAGAGAAACAAAGTGAGAAAATAACAATAAACGAAGGGAATAAACATAATTAGATATCAAAAATGCACTCCAATGAATAGACAATTCCAAAGGAAAAATCCGATTACCTAAGTTTATCTCAACTGCATCCATTTGAAACGTAACGTAATCATCGATCTAATTCAAAATCAGTCACACCACACTAATCCAAATAAAAAATCACAATAAACTCCCATATTGCTATTTACATAGTAATGGCCAAATCTAATACATTCTCAAACGAAAAAACATGGGCAAATGTTTCCTATCTACCCTAATTTGGGGCGCGAACACGCCCTCGGGAGTGTTACAATGAGCCGATATCAAATTGGCAACATTCATATGTAATTGCATTTTATTACAAATATTGTGCCCGCGGGCTAAGGCCGGGGCTATTTCCCTGCTTGACTCAGCAGGGAACTGAGGCAGCGAAATTACCCAATATTTTAGTTTTTGGAGGGTAAAATACAATGAGTTTTGGAATTATAGCTTGTCAAACATCGAACGTATGGACTTTTGTGTGCATGCTGGGTCCATTGAGGAGATTGTAATGCTGATTGTTAGTCTTGTGCGCAGTTAGCTTTTAATTTGGAGGAGTTTATTTATTCGTACGTAAGTAGGTATACCTACAAGTGAGGATATAATGTAGGTAATTGTATTTGGAAGAGCAGCACATGTTTTTAAAATGTAAGTATAAAAAACTTTTTGTGTACTAAAAAATGGTAAGATTTTAGTCTCACACTTTTAAACATTTGAACTAATATATGAGCTGGTAAGTTTTTACAATACCTAATTCATGGTATTTAATTTACATAAAACATAAATGTATCAAGTGTACATTATTACATGCCTTAAATTCTTTAAATACTCCAATCCCGTCGGGACCTTCGCACCCACATACCTGAAATAAACAGAATAAGTATCAATATTATATATTTACACAAGTGTTGAAATGTTTCTAATGTATCCGCTGCCCTGAAGGTCAACGAACTCGATGGCAAACGAAAAGCAGATCTGAACCAATGATCACAGTCAATTGAGTTCAAATTGAATTTAAATATGTAGATTTAGTGCCTTGCCTTCAGAATTTATTCATCCTCTTTTATTTCTAGGGCACGAATAATACGTAGAAAAAGTACCCTTTATTATTTTATTTTGTACATCTTTTCATTCATACATGCATATTTATGATTTTCTTATAATAATACTGATCCACTTCAACTATACTATACTTCAACTATATAGTTGAAGTATAGTATAGTTGAAGTAGTAATTTGCTTATGAGTCATAAGGGGTCATTTGGTGGTAAGTGACCTCACCTACCTCCTATTCATGGATTGCCGACATGTTATTAGGAGGCATGGAACTTGGAATTTAAGACTGCTGTCAAGTGTCAAATATTGGTTAAAAAAAACGAACTTAGGTGTGTGTGGTACCTATTCTTAATTTAGACCTACATAGGATAGAAACAGTTCAATATTGGCCCTGCTTAGCATAATTTAACCTAATTCGACAGCATTCAAAAAAACATTGAAATTCATAAAAAAATATGTGCAGAAATGTACCATTTTTTTTACAAGAAACCTACATTGATTGACCTTTGCACTGAACACAGAAACTATGAACCATGATTCGAAAATTCCAACACTGACATTTTAAAACAAATATTTTTTAAATCTTGTTAAACCAGAACGTATACATTAAATTGACGTTACATCAGCCTGAAGCAATGTATCCTGAAGTGAATATCCTATAGATACACAGATACAAATTGAAAATCTTATTTGGGCCGCATACCAGATACAGAGGGAATATGTATGACTAATAAGCCAGGCAGGAACTCCTACGGAGTTTGGATACATAACCGGTGTGGTAATTGGCTTTAATATTGTAACATCGATTCGCGTACGCTTGCTTCCAAGATGGAGAAGTTCTGGAGATGTTAGGTGACTTTCCGTTAGTGTCTAACTGTCGAACATTTGGTATTAAACGTATAATATTGCGGCTGTTATCTCTAGAAAGATAGGCTGTTAACGAAAAAATTGGAAAGGCACAACAACTAGAAATGAATAGTGGAGGATTTTCATCTGAAGACGATCGAAATTTAAGTGACGAATCACGGAAAATTAAAAATAACAGACAGATCATAAAGTAATTTTAAGTCGCTCTTGGAGTTAAGCCGAAAACCGATTAGAAGAACCGGATAACCGAACAACTTTGTGTTTTTGATAACTTAAAAGTTTATAATACCAACATCGTCCGGTACTTCGTTGCTCCACGAGAGATGTACAGAAATCATTTATAATACAATGGCGGAAATAAGTTACTGAGTTGAATAATTGGGACGCCAACACCGCCTAGCGGCGCTCAACAGAGTCTACAACATGACGCTCGGAACGGCAGAGAGTTCATCGGTGACGGTCAAGCAGTGAACACGTTTAGAAACTGTCCCGCGTTCCGTATAGTTCTGTCGTGTACCTACAGTGTGTGAAATGCTAGTGTGATTAATTTGATCGTAAATTATAATTTGATTTGAACTGCAAACGTTTTTTCTATTGGGCAATAACCAACACTAGCGTACCACTGTGGGCGAACCCACAGTAGTTAAAATATGGCTGATAATAACAAAAGAGACAAACACCCTCCTCAGTTATATGTATATTTATGTAATGTTTACGTTACACTGTTGGTTTTGGCAATACCTTTGGGTATAAAAAGAAAACAAAGAAATATGTATGTTTAAAGGTCCATGAGGGCAAGAGTAACATGCCAAATGCCAACAGCTTGGTTTCAACATTGGGTAAAACATTCGCGACCAATATTTGCAAAATAATATGTTACCCAAACATTTGACAAAATTATGTATGAATGTAGTTGCTTATAAAATCTTTTCACGAAGACTGTAGATATCGCTTCGGAGGCGTTGGAACGAAAACTTCCCAAGTTTTTACAAAGCTATCCGATACAACACGCTTCGGAAGAAGATATTGAAATAACTCAGTCATTACTCAATATTGGATAAGATAAAATATATGCAAATTCATTTATACTAACAGTTGTTATGATTCATGAAGAATACAAATTGGTTGAGGAAAATATGGAGGATGTGATTATAAGTGTGAATCATGAACAGTGACAGTTACAGAACAGTTATAATGAGGGACAAGAATTAGACCGAAGACTTTTTGGCATGCCTTGAAAACAATCAAAACCCATGGACTGTTGTAAAAGGTTAATTTAAGGCCAAGACAATGTCCATCGACCTAAATAGTGTTAAGTTCAAAGTAAATTTTAAGTTTAAAAAAGCTTGGAGTTACGCCAACGACTTCTAGAACATAAAAGAAACAATACTTATTTTTTAACCTGCAACACTAGTGCCAAAAAAGTATATACTCGTATATCATGGCCTAGCCTTTTATTGCCTCAGTAATTCACCAAGTTTTGTTCCTACCATGGTTCTTATTATATAAATTTTCGGAAACGCTAAGTGCTTATTTTCGGGTAGTTTGTGGATTCTTTTCGAAAGATTTTTCGCCATTAACCTCGAATCGAAATGATAAATCAATCAAGCCATATCTTTGTCGTAGGTTCGTCTTTTAGAATAACACTGACGAGCAATATAAAAAAGCCACTTGCAAAGTGCCAAAAAAATCTAAATATCTCCTAAACCACACGTTACATGTTAGCAGCAACATGAAGTGAAACATATCTTGAAAACAGTTTTATAGGTGTTTTTTTATGCGCTATTAAATACACTAAAATGTTGCTTTTTACTTCAAGAAGCCATCTTGCGTGGTTTCGGGAATATTTCAAGATAAGTTAGTAGCTTTTTATATTGCTCGTCAGTGTATTTAACCTGGTTTTCTTCTATACCAAAAACACCATACCTGGCAAAGAGACTGGTGATACTATTGACATCATTCTTTTACGGATATAGAAGCCATTGTTTATTCATTTTCGAGAACCAATCAAGCAAACACAAAACACGGACTCATTTTTGCTGAACAAATCGGTCAGTTCTCTCTAGGGCAGTCTAGGGGAACCAATTAGCGCTTTACGCTGAATGTTTCCAAATATAACGCGCTGTATTGATTGAAGCGACGAAAAGACGTAAATAAATATTTACGTATGTCGATCGGCAAGTCGAACGTTCGCCTTTGAGTTTATTGGAAGGCATATGTTACTTGGTTCGAAATCAAATAGTAGGTAAATCGTTTTCTTTACCGTCGGTAGTATTTGTATGTGTGGGTTGTGCTACTGTCCCAATAAAGAAACCTATTTTACGTACTGTTAAACTAACAGATCTTATAATATATACTACTCCATTATTTGTAACCACGTCACCGAAGATTAAATTAGTATTACCGGACGGTAAGATATAGGAACTCGGCGATATGCTTTCTTCGATCAATAAAAAGCACTACAGGGGCCCAAGTCTACTATTTTTATAAATTCGTCATTCCAACACGATCCCATTGTCATTATGCTAAAAGTTCGTAATCTGCTAAATTCATAATGGTCGATAATTGGTTGATCGTTGTATTCCAAAAACACGATAATCGTAACGAATTAACTGCAATGACTGCACAATGACGTTCTAATGGTAGGTCACTGATCAAAAGAACTGTCAAAATTTTAGCAGATTACCGCTTAAGTCAGTCATTCATTTGCCAATATGTACGAGATTACCAATACATGCCATTTCTTTCAATGGAGTGGCTGACCATTGGAAAGCCATATTGATGCCAATATGTTAGTAGATTACCAAACTTATCAAAATCAACAATTATGAAATCAATGATAGACCATTCTGACACTATTGTAATAGCAGACTTAAGGCCTAGGTTTATTTTAGCATGGTTCTATTAATTATCACGTCGCTACCGGCGCTAATGACGAGGTTCTAATTATGAAAGCGGTTATTTTAATGCTACAGTTACATTTGAGGCAGAACAATAATACTGTTGATGTGCTTGGTTATATTTATTACTAGCCGCTGCTCGCGGCAATTCTTTTTTCAAAAAAAAAAAAGAGCAAGCTTATTTTCTCCATAAAACATCAGCTATCTGCCAGTCAACATCACCGTTACAGCCGTTTCGGAGACTAGCCGGAACAGACAGGGAGACAGACAGACAATTTTTTTTAAATTATTTTTTTAATAAGTTTAATATACTATCATTGTATTGGTTTAAGTCTGTTAACAACACACTGCCCAAGAAGAAACCCGCAACGTTTTAGCTTTAACATCTGAATTGAAAGCAGCTTTTCACAAAGTCATCTCCAATTCAAGCATTTTTGTCCCCAAGACAATTTCCACGAAGATTTTCGATTTGCTCAAGCAATACAATGTCTTTCAACTAAAGGGTCATTAACAAATACAGCTTTCGAAAAGTTTTTACTATCAAAAATCCAAGCGATACGAAACAGAATTCCATTTCGATACCCGATGTTCCGTTCCGACACAGTGTATTACTTACAGTGGTTCAACGGGAACGTCATCATGCGGGGTGTCCTTACACCGGGCGCAGCTTATGCATGCGGGACATAAGTAGGTAGGTACTTATTCATCTTGGAGAATCGATGGCAAAAAGTAATGAAAGTTCAAATATGTTAGGCTCAAAATTCAGCTTCGCGAACTTCGCTGACTGTCGCAGTCATAAGATCCTCAAGGGAACAGGTGACAGGGCAATGTGACGTACAACGTTACAATGTTATTTTGACGCATGACGAAAAGCGGAATTAACGTCACCATATTGCTTTGCAAATACAATTTCTGTAACACAATTTCACAAATGTTTATCAACACCGCCCTCTGTCAATGTTTTTCAGGAGCCAAATGGTTCTTGTAGCACTCTACTAAGGTGAAATGTCAAATATCAAGATTTTTGACATTTCACAGGTGCTGTCAAATGTACCATCGCGGACACTGGCGGTGAACCACCTTTCAACCATATTTCTAAGGGTGAAAAGTGGTCGGCTCAACAGCGGACAATGGCGGTCGACCACTTACGGTGTATAGATATGGGTGTCCACTATAGTACATTCGGCGATGAACCACTGTTAGTAGATACTCTGTGGTTCCGATGGCAACGTTTTGTTTCTGTTCTGCACTGATTGCCCACAATCCGTTGTCTAACGGTAACATTGAGACAATAAAACGTCTCCTGTACCACAACTTGATACCTCTCCGGGGGATATTGTTTAGTTCTCGAAATTGAGTCTGCTATGAAATATTATATGATCGATGGGAGCTGTTGTTAGGGCCTTGTATAATTTACATATTGCTGTACAATAAAATAAAGATCTACTTAATAGTCTTTCAGGTTTGAGTACAGGTTTTGTATACATACCTACAGCCTAGAAATCAGTCAATTCGTTGTGCAGCCAAGAGGATTGCATGATATTAGGAGACAATTTTCTTGGCCTCCAGCAAGTTAATGTATTGCAAGCCTGCCAGAAAAAATTAAGAAGCTCACTTTAATTGGCAACAAAACCGCGATTTTAAAAGTACTTTGACATTTTCCCAGACAAGCAAACAAAACGGCCTACCACAAAACGGTTCAACAATAATATAATGACACTTTATCGTCTCCATTTCTATTCAGAAACCGAAAAAAATACACAACACATGATTACGCCACCCTGACTCAGAAATCAATGAAAAAAAAACGGTAAAAACTACCTGAGACGACCTTTTTAAATATAGAATCTAGTAGTCTCAAAAGACAAGGTTTCCAACCTTTATAGCGTTGCAATTTTGAAAATGGAACTGCTTGGGGTCTCAGGGGACTGCCGGGGTCTACCCGACCACTCCCTACTGATTGTTAGAGTCCAGGTTATGACACTGTTAACCCGATTTCTGAAGGTTAGTTTGTTGTACACTATCCTTTAGGCGATAACGGTCTAACGGAATTAGAGAAGGTTCGACACGTTTTCGTAATAGGATATTTTAGTATGACTTTTGGGAATTTCATTTTAAGATCAGCATTTGGGGTTCATATTTAACGGCTCATATACTTACGCAAACCAGTATTAATTTGCAGTCTCTCAAGATGCTAATTGAAAAGAAAGAATATTGAGATTCTAATTTCGAATTGCACTGTGCGAATTTAAAAATAAAAATGACAAAAGAAGACTGCAGAAATGTAAAACCAGCTCTCCCAAATTCTGGTACAAAACTCCAAAAACGAGATGGAAATGAGATAATATATTCGAATTTGACGTACATTGCGAAAGAGCACTTAAAAGATTAAGTGCTCAGTATAAACGTCAAACATTTTAGGACTGTTTTACAAAATTTCTTTAGTTGAAGATGATTTTTTATTTAAACAAGTAGAATGATATTTTGAAATTGTTTGCAACAAGTTTTAGTTAACTATTATGTATAGAATATATATATGAATAGTCAACTGGCTTCGTTTATCGATGTTATTACGCCCTACAAAATAGTACAGTCTACATGTTACTTAAATTCCTTATGTGAACAAAAAAAACAAAAACATTCAAAAATAAGTTTATCGAAAACATGAGGCTTGAAATACAAGACAGCAATGGTAGTGACAGGACAAAAACCTTTATTAGAGGACCTTTATGTGTTTAGTGTGGAAGGAATCATTCGAGAAGTCTCAAATGACGAAGTAGTAAATTAGCATACTTTTGAATCTGTCGATGTAAATTGTAGAACATCAAAATTGTGTGAAGTCAATCGAATACAAATTCACAGGTGTATAAAAGCCGGCAATTTTTACTTCACATGTCGAGGTCGCAATTAGTCGTAATTTACCATCAATTTTTACCATCCACAGGGGATGGTATAAAATATATTGGGAAATTACGAACAGATCCAATAGTGCAGGAACTATAAACCAGACTACGAAGACCCTTCGACTCTCAACGTCGCCGTCGTCATTTAAAACCTTTAACATATGAGGTCACAGAATGAGGACACTTAAGTCATGTCACGACACACCGATAAATATGTCGTATCGGATTCCCATCAAATCTCTCGATCTTATCAGTACGAAGAAGTTTTAAAATGTAAGTTATCCTTTATCCTATCCTAGCCGAGGCGAACTTGGGTTTGATTCACGATCACACTAACAAAAGAAGATCTAGCCAAGCGAAGACAGAGATGATGAGAAAATTAGATGTCAGAATGCAGTTTCGAATTCAAATAATATAAAGGATGGAAACGATAAGTTCCTTTTCCTTTATGGGGAAATAATTTGAGAGGAAACAACGTTGCTTATTGGCTAAGCATTTTTCTCAGCAAAAGATTATGGAAACAGTTTTAATGAGCACAGAATTTTCTTTGAGACAGTCAAGGGGATGGCAAATGACTGTTTGTATTCACGGCAATTTTCTCAGTCCAGTCTACGTTGTTTCATTACTGCTATAAGATACAAATTTGCCGACTCTTAAACAGACACTATACACTTTTAAACAACTTTTCCTTCAGGCAAAGTTTAGTCAGGATTGTTGAAAGTTTGGCAGTGGCTGAGTGTCGGGTGTCCGGCGTCCAGTCGGGACACTCGACAGTTTTATCCGACACTTCACTTACAGTTCTATCGTCAACGAAGGTAGTAAAATGTTATACTTTGTCTTACTATTGTTGGTTTGACGACTGTCTGGCATTTTTTGACGGAGGAAGTGTTAAATGGGAATGACCCCAGTACCCAACCCCCATTTATAACATTGAATTTGATGTTGACCCGTTTTAAGCTTAGGGCAGACTAGCACAACGCGATAGCGCGACGTGACACCGGCTATTGTTATACAGTGAAGTTTTCTTAGAAATTGTATTGTTCGAGTTGCGTCGCGCTGGTCTGCACGAGCCTTTAGGTGTAAAAAAGGCATTTGGAAAGTTTCCATATAATATACTTTTTTACATCTAAAACGAAATAATCGGTGTAACGATATTAAGTATTGCATATCATAATCAATATAGTTCCCCAGTTAACCATATTTCTTATTTCCATACAGTAATATTAATCAAATCAGCCATTGACATATATTTGCGACGTTGCTCACTTTCAGAAGAAACGCATCACAAGTAATCCGAATTTTCTGAGCGAAAACGTGTTAAGTGTAAGTTAATTATATACATATAATTACAGCAAGAAATAGAATTAATTCATATTCCACATGCGTTTTATAGGCGAATTAACTTCGCACCCGTGTTTGTATACTTAATTCAAGCTAATTTAAGAGACCACTTGTAAAACAGAGTTGTATGTACTTAAGTACATTTTTAGTGCTTGTGTTGTGACGTCATAAAACGTTAGACCGCAGATAAGGTCGGAGTGAAGTAATTAACATAACTCTCTACACTACTACTAATGAGCATTTCATGGCAGCGGTGGAATTCCTACTTGAAAATGAGGAAGTTTTATTCCGTCCATACCCACTCCTTAACAACCCAACCAATTCTAAGCAGAAATTAACATGGAAGAAAGAATTGAGAAGTAAAATTAAATTATATCTAAACATGGAAATGATAAATATGACCCTCATCATGTCAAATTAAAAATACTTGACACAAACGAAGCTCCGGCAGTAACTATTCCTATCAATAAAGTAAAAGCTTAAAAGTTAAATCTAAGATTAATAAGTAGAACTAATAAACGTGAGAACATTAGAAAAAGTAAAGGAACTACGTAATTATGTGATGACAGGTAAAAAAGTTAACGATAAGGACAGCTGATGACATAAGTACGTGTGATCGGAAGAAATGGAGGGTTAGCACGCATTACAAATGAGAGTTTAATAGCCTGGTTGAGGTTGATAAGCTTCATTTAAAAAATACACAAATTATAGAAGATATAAGACAGTCAAATGCAGTTGACTCATGAGAAAATGAAAGTTTAAAGGCTATGAAGGACAGGAAGAGAAAATAAAAGGAAGCCAAGTTGATAAAAATTAGCTTCACTAAACCTAACAAAATAAAAGTGAATGGTAAGATCGTTATTCGCAATAACAAACACAAATAACAACAAGACCCATTACGACAAACTTCAAAAAGGTTTTAAGTAAGCAAAGTACAACAACTGTGCCATAAAAAAAACAGATTGTATGTTTTGGAAAACGTCGCGACTGTGGAAGCTATTGAACCTCACTTGAATCCTAAAGGGTCGAGTCTCGAGAGCTGTCATTATCAAGACCTACCAGTAAAAATCTCTTAGCGACAAGTTTTTCTCAACAATTTATCTACCGTCCCGGTACGACAGCGAAATCCCTTTCTGAACCTTACAAATCCACGCTCTCCCCCGGCGGCGGCTTTGTCTAAACACGAACATCTTCGCCAAAACAAATGAACCAATATATTTCTGTAGGAATGTAGGTGACAGCATACGTTCATTTTTATATACTCCTGTCATATGACAGCAGGGAAGCATTCATTGATATTTTAATTTGAAAATGCCATTCAATGCCGAACAAATGAAGAAATATCGCCCGTGGGCACATTGACGTATTTCGGAGCACAAGGAGCTCGCTCGACTGCGGACGATATTCGTAAGGGCCAATCGTCCGCATTGGAGCGATAAAGGAAAAAAATGATAACAGAAATTCACTCCGCTTTTTCTGGACAGACGAGCAAATTTTGTCTGATGAATAGACGTAGGTACTTGTAACATAAAAGGCTCATCAATAACCGCGTTGTTCATCAAGTTAATGTAAGTATGGGACACTGGTGGCGTTACTTAAGAAATTAATATTTGGGCGGGTGACATGGAGCCGTGCGAACCCCGAGGACGCCCGTCAATCCTGCTGACAGGACCGACAGTTCCACTCCAATGAAATATTGCTTTTATACACTTTTTGCCACTGAAATATGTAACAGTTTCCGTAAATCGTGTATTTTGATTGTCCATTTATTTACATTCTGAATACCGATTTCGTTGTAAAAGTTGAAACTGCAGCAGAATGTTACAAAGTTTTCTTTCCGGATATGAATAAATAATGTTTATAGTTAACAATTACAAGAGTAATTTCTTCGTACACTCTCGACAAGTCAGTCATTAGGTCGGCGGCGTACGTTTAATTTGAATATTCTTGCAATACTTATGTTAATGTTTGCATAATTTGCGAAAGTGCAAAACATTTGTATTTTAAAGCACGCAACTTAGGCATAAAGAATAAGTATTTTCGTCTCACTGATGATTTATGAAACTGGAAAGCGGAAATTGATTGTAGATTCCCTCATCTGCGGAATAACAACACGAGTTAGGAAAACGGTAGCATTAAATTGTATGCTTATTTGATCTTTGCAGAATGAATTGTATATAGTAAACTAGTTGACCCGTCTGACGTGCGTCGTCCTGTCCAAATTTCAATAATTCATACATAATTCCCATAAAAAATGCAGTTTCAGTTTTCTCGAATTTCCTAATATTCCCGGCAACTTTTAAATTCTTTCTTTCCGTAAGAACGCGACTCGGACTTTGACGAACATTTTAATAAAAAAAAGACAAATCGGTCTAGCCTTTCTAAAGTGATGCGCAACGAACAGCATTTCATTTATTTTAACAGAAGATGAATTTAATTCGCATGGGAAATTCAAAGGATGCAATCAACGATTCAGTTCAGAGAAAATTAATTATGTGCTGCGTTTTAAATTAATTTTCGATGAATTTACTTTATGAACGAGTTCAAAGACTGAAGCCCCAAAACTGAGCTTTACAAATTCTCGAAAACCAAGACAAAAAGCATGAAAAATGTTCATCTAACCCCAATATTCTGGTCCTTTTATAATCCTACTAGCTGCGCCCCGCGGTTTCAACCGCATAAGTCTCGATACCGTGAGAATATCGGGATAAACAGACCCTGTATCCTGACCCAGGTCATGGTCTACCCATGTGCCAAATTTCATCCAAATCCGTTCAGCCGTTTTAGCGTGAAAGCGTAACAAACTCACTTTCGCATTTATAATATTAGATATTGTATAGTTATGATTAGATTTCCCGGAATCCATAACAAACTAACAACATTAGTCCATAACCTATAGTCCAGTGGTTTGCCAAAAATCCTCCTTTCTCAACGATCGACCATGACGGGAGACGGCCGAGATGATTTACGAGTAAAAGGGACTCCGAAAATTGATTGGTTCCTACCGTACACCGAAATATGTCTGGGAAAACAAAGGACGGTCTACAATAAGTGACGTAATATTGTAATATTATTGGAACTATTTTATCAACAACTTTGTTTTTGGATGGAGTCAACACTGTTCATTTGGTGATGATAATATTATTTTAAAGTGACATTCTTAATGTGTGCTTTGATGTCTCTGAGCTAAATATATTGTGACGTTTACCTACCACGAAAAACACATATTATGCAATTTTGTAATTATATTCCTAAAACTCAAAATCTTTAAGTACCTACATCCAAGTTGAAGAGAGGAAAAAGCTAAAAAAAAAACCTCTTTATTCCAACCAAAAATATATCTAAGCCAAACATTGGCAACCTCACAGGTTCCGTTTCGTTATTAGCACCGAAAAAGACAAACGTTGGGACGTCGGCTTTCCTCGCCTGGACTGAGCCTAAAATAAAATAGTCGACGCGAGCAAAAGGAATATCTGTGTCAGTATCGAGATGAAACCGAATATATCGAGCGAATACGTCCTCGCTACTTGAATAAGTTTATCCATATATTTCTTTAACAATTCCCGAATATATCCAAAACAATTCGGCCATAGGACACAACGTTTGCGACTATATTTTAGATACACACATTTGTTTTCTATTATTATAAACTTGAGCTTATTTCGTACTTATTTTCGTAGTTTCATAGTCAAAGTCAAAGTCAAATAATTTATTTCATATAGGCACAAAAAAGGCACTTATGAACGTCAACATTTACAGAAAAAATATATAATAATTGATTCTAGTCGCCCATTCCAAAAGGTCGTTTTCGTATGGATAAGAATGGGCAAGAAACTCCACCGTTACTCTTTTAAAATATTTTCACAATATTCTGTATACATTAATTATATAATTATATGTGAAGACGATGCACCTAGAATAAGATTACTATACCACGATAGGTAAAAAGAATGAAAAATGAAGGAATGACATAAATTAATTATGTGATAGATGCATGGTGCTCACATATTTACAAACATTGTAAAATTATACGATATTCTTAACATTTTAACAAGTACTACTAATAATAAGTCAGTGTGTGAGTTCAAGGAATCACAGAATATAAAATTAATGTTTAAAAAAATAATATTATACAATTACCCAACCCTTCGGGGAAACAAGGCGTGATGTTATGTTATGTTATGTTATTATACAATTAAATTGGCAACCAGTTTGATTTTGTCTAGATTCTAAATTGTCCTATGGAGCAGGACAAGCATGTTTCCAAGCATTTTTATCTTGGATTCCATAAATCTGTTGTGTCCATATTCCATAAATCTGTTGTGTCCTATTTTAGTTTCCAAAACTGTTTACTGAAAGTTTGGGACAAGCTTTGAGCGCCGAAAATGTGGAATATTTTTTTATAAATTCTAGGTAAACCGATTGTGTTGTCATCGCTTTGAGTCTGTACCAGAGAGATTTGGGAGTTAAGCGTTGGAACGTGTACATTCACACGTTAAAAAGAACATTTTTCTAAAAGAGAAGTAACTTGACTGCCTCTTTGGTCTAGTGGTCACAAGCGCTACTGCTGAGCATGAGGTCCTGGATTCGATTCCCGGGTTGGGCAAAGTGTTATTGGGTTTACCATCTGGTATTTCTATATATTGCCCGGATATTTGTGCCCGGTTGATGGCTCGCCTCCTATAACAAGGGACTAAAACCTAATTGGCGAAATGTGGGTGTACTATAGACCTCTGCCTTACCCTTCGGGAAATACAGGCGTGATGTTATGTTATATTATAAATAACTTGATGAAAATCTATAAGTAATTGTTTCAGGTTTCTCAAGTTCAGGTTTCTCAAAAGCCATAATTTAAAATCATGAGAATAGAATGAAGACAAATCACGCAGATACAGATGCGATCATAAATAATTTCTCACAATTAATCAGCTGTGTTTATCTACCCACATTACGTGCCGTATTTACTATCCCAACAAAAATATTTATGCGTCCATCTAGCACAATAAGACGTGTAGCTGGAACAATAAATGATATCACCTTCATCTGAAATGACGGCGGTGGACGCAGAGTATTGAGAACATGGAGACATAAGGACACAGATGGTGAGAAGCACATCTGAAAAAACACTGCTACATGACTGTGTAAGTGAGTGAGTCTGTGACTGTGTGCTAAGCCAAGAGTCAGGCAAAGACTGAGCCGAGATTTCTGGTGAGATTGTAGATGCTCCCCAGCTAGCAGATGACCCAAAGTCAACTATCTCAAGAAGCTTAGAATGGTATTGGACTAGTTTCGGATTCGGAAGGCAGATCAAAAAATATTGAAGCACATTCATTGGGATCGAATTACTTTTTCTAAGTCCGTTCAGTCACGACACAACGAGATCAGTCTGTGCTCCTGAAACATTAAACTAGTAGAAATTCTTCGCCGAAGTATATTCCTGAACCCTCCATTGATTCTCTACTCTGTGTCGGTGATATACGACTGTGACAGTCGGTAATTGATCGACGATATCTGCGCGCACGCTGATCGTAGATATGACGGTCAGTGAACTGAATATGTGTGTTTGATCTATAGAATTTATTTTACTATTTGCTTTGTATCATCTTAGAATAGGGGGCTTATATATTATCTTGTCCTGTAAGTAATATAAGTAAGTAAGGGATGCAGACGACAGAAACTGGTCAAAATATAGATGAACAATTTTCAATTATGAAACAAAAGGGTTCACAAATTTAGAACATTAAGGTTCAACAATTTGATGCGCTGTGACGAAAACTGTTACCATTCCGAAATATCGTGTTTTTTTATCGTTTCCCAAAAATGCAAACTGCAAAAACCCAATTTATCTCTGAAACCTTTTAAGCAACGAAAAGTTGCGAGTACTTTTTTACTTAACTGCGAGACAATTTAAATGAAACTGTAGCAGAAAAATGGAAGTTTACCATCATCTTTTTGTGAACCAATTTGTAAATACCGGACGCTCTGCAGTCCGGAATTTTTCACTAATATTTTTTATGCATTGCTTCGTTAAGATGCTCTAAAACTGAGCGAAGTTACAAAAAGAAGATTCAAACCTTTTTAGTCGCACGCGGTCATTTGGTTTCTCTATCAGAACTTGTTTCAACGAGCTGTCTCATCCCATTTCAAACCTTCAGCCCTTTGAACGAAAGCTTAAATTACTATAACTTTTTCTTCGGCAAGATAATGCAATTTACTGATCACTTTTTTATTTTTTTCACTAAATAACTGTATACAAACGGCTATGACAATTTTAATCTTGTTTTATCCAAGATTATGGCGGACGCTTGGCAATGCAGTTGTTTCTTGAATTAATTAAAAAACACAGTGGACGTTTTGTTAGAGATCGTGGGTTAAAATGATAACTTATCTTAATTAGAAAAAAAAAATTGCCAAAGAGCCATACTTCATAAATCTTCAAGTAATAGAAATTCCGATGATTATAAATTCTCGTTAGTTTCCATGTTCGCAGGAATTTCGCTGAAGTTCAACAAAGCACGCATTTCTACTAGATTTGTAATTTAAGTAAGGAAACTGTAGACATTCTGATAAAGAGGAAATGAGCAATTTCCTATGCCTGAAAGGTATATATTGCATAAATGTATGATAAGTTTATTACTCAAATACCAAGGTTTATTGAGTATACGTTATTAATTTGGCCACGGTAACTTAGCTCATTCAAAAACGCAGATTAATATTGTGTTTTCCAAAACTTTGTTAGCATAATCAGCCTATAATGTACCCACTGCTGGGCACACAGGGAGTGGTCCAGATTCAGATTCCAGGTGGTTGGTAATGTCCGTCTTAAAATTTTTGTTCTACGACATGCCGGGTTCCTCACGATGTTTTTCTTCGGTGTGTTGGTTAAAAAAATGCTTGGGAGATCACGTGAGAACGCATTGGAGATTTGCTTTTTCCTTCACTTTTTACTACTTCAAGGAATAAAACTGAACCACTGGGCAGAGGACTATAAATCTTATAGCTGCAAAGAAAAAGACACCTGCTGAGCTTGAATCTAAGCGTTTCTAAGCTCAGTAAGCTCTAAACTAGAATACTCAAACTTATCTATCATTATTTTCGTTTTCTACACTTGTTATCTCTGCTACTTCACATTGTCGGCCTATTTCACGTCTCCGATAGGATAGGATCCACCAGATAAATTCTAAATTGGAAGAGTATTTTTGTAAGAAATGCTCGACCGGGTAATTTAGTCAAGACCGAGAAGTGTTCAACCGGATATGTGTTTTAAAAATGAAATCTAGGCAAATTAATAAAGCTGACATTCTTTTTTAAATGAGGTCGCATTTTGTGACTGTCTGTATGACCGCCATGTTCTTTTAACGCAAGGGGTTTTGATTTTGATAAGGTTTTCGCAATCATTTAACGCCGGACTCTTCGGAGTCCGTGGCCTCTTGGATCCCGGCTGCGCTGTCTACGCTGTGTCTGGCTCTCGGTAAGAAAGTATTGACATCTAATAAAGTATTTGAAATCTATTAATAGAATTTTATAAATTTATAATCTGTTGTGAATTTTATTTTGTTGTCTATTTCATTTTGAATTTTAATAGTTTTTTTTTTTTTTTTTTGTGTTTAAATGCCATTTGAATTTCATAAAAACTATTAAAGACTAACTATTTAATTAAATGTGCCTCTTTTTGTGAGCCTTCCTGTTGTGGTGTCCTAAAAATAAAACTTGAATAGCCAAGTAACTACGACCAACTTGGATGTAGCGCTCGCTCGGCTCGCGCGGGATTTGTCACAGTTCTAACCAAATGGTCGGAGTGCTCTTAGTTACTGCGACCATCTTTGAGAAAAGGCATCTTTGAGAAAGGGTTATTTCCCATTTTTCACTGACGTAGTTTACCTTTTTCAGCTGAATATCAGTATTTTACATGGAGCGACTGCCTCCACGACCATCAGACCTTCACGACCCGTTTACCAAGGTGTGTCGTGCTAGCCAGCAACTGAGTTGCGGAGGTCTGATAGGAGATAAGATGCGATCCGAATAGACTGGAAGCCGACCCCAACAGTTATTTTAGTTCAATCTCAAATTTGATGTCACCACCTGTATCGTTGTGAATTTACCGGAAGTTTAATGTGTTTATTACATTAATATTAGACTTATACACTACTACATGTAATAAATGTTTAATCGAGTCGTAAAACAGTTTGATGTATATGCGGGTCACTGGTATTTAATTAAATAGAAGTAGCAGTAAATTCCCAGCTCCTAAGTGATAACTTAATAATTCTGTGGCTGGCCCATGAGCTATCAAATTGCGACGCTTCAAACTCAACTTGACGCAGCTTGCACAGACTAACTTAGTGCCGGGAATATAACTAAGTTCGACCTAAGTGGTTGAAATATAAACCTAGAAACCATTGAAACAGTCCGTAATTTCATAGTTGGGGATTTCTTTGAAAGCTCAAAGAACGTTTTAAAACGGAATCTTGGGTCCTGGGTTTAAGTGTTTGACGAACTGCTAAAAACGACGACTCCGTTTTAGATGGTTTAGTTAAAGAAGTAGTTTCTTTCCTGTATTTTACTAACCGCTTTAGATTAAAACTAAGAAAAGCGGGGTTAGACAAGAATTAGATAGTTACTGGTGCCGATTCTCTTGTCACAAATGCGTCTAAACTAGACTAAAAATCACCAAAATTTAGTTTACTCCTGTCAAACGATGATTTCCCATTCTGAAATAGACTAAACTGGCACAACTTAACTATATTTTAGTTTGACAGCACTAAGATTGTACTGAGATTTTAATTTAGTGAAAATTACAATTTTGCTATTCTGAATTTGACGTTTTTCACCTAAAATTTTAATTTTCTAACTAATTCTGACCATTTTTAATCGCCACTGAAAATGGTGTGGAATATTATTAGTTGTCATGAACTAAAATTCACACGAACAACTCGAGTTCGGATGCAAAAACAGTATTGTACTGGATTTTTTTCTTTTCTTTTGCTTATATCTCGAAAATGGTGTGTCCTATCGCAAAAATAATGAAAATTTCGACCCCCTTTATAAAACCCTTAAACCCCTTATACTCAACACGTAGGTAATATTTTTTTTTATTTTCCATACAAAAACTGAAATTTCCATATAAAACACGTCGAGGATGCCCCCACTGCGCGCCTCCAGCTCTAAAAAAAATCACGGGGTAGGGCAAACAAGTATGTACCACGTGGAGTCGCAATTGTCAAATTCGATTTAGTTGTGTCAAAATATTATTTTAATTTAGAGACTTTTTACTACAGAATAGCGTTAAGATTCTCATAGTCAAAAGTAAGGAATTTTAGTGATAGTTTAGTTAGTTTAGTCCGGTGTACAAGAGAATCGGCACCACTGCTGATATACAGGATGATTGGAAGCTGGGTGCAAAGCTTTAAGGCGAAGATAGTACAGACAATTTAGAACCATTTAAGTCATGGTTATCTTAGACGAAGTCTTATCATTTATTTTTTTACCTAATTTTTATGTTTTTTTTCGAATATTCCCAAAATTTTAACTAAACTGCTTGTTATTGGCCAAATTAAATGATAAATGAATTAATTTTTATTTTATTGTATTAAAGTAAAGAATAAGCAATCTAGCAAAACAAGTTTTAGGCTTCTTTGTCGTTAGACATTTTGTTTACAGACATTTTAAGTTCACAAAAAAAAAAAAACTTTTTGTAAACCTTATAATAAACCTTAAAAAAAAAAATAGTAAGACTTCGTCTAAGATAACCATGGCTTAAATGGTTCTAAATTGTCTGTACTATCTTCGCCTTAAAGCTTTGCACCCAGCTTCCAATCACGAATAACTACATACTGCTTGTTATTTTCGGATAACCTATTCGGTTTGGTAGTAAAAAAAAATACAATTTTATAACCGGTCTCACATAAATATGGAAATGATAATAAACAAATACAAAATACGTTTGTTTACGTGATGCCACATTAAGTCAGTACAGTACAACAAGTGGTCAGAAAGACAAAACGCGTAGTCTCTGCACACTAGCCGATCGAATAACAGCTTCGCCATCCACATAACATGAAGCTAGTGCACAAGCCAGGATAATCAAATGAGTGGTGGGGATGCTACTAGTCCAAAAAATGTAACTCTACCCTATTAGGCTGCCTGTCCAATGATGCGGCGAAGATTAGAGAGGAGAGGAGCAGAACTGTGCCAATATTAACCAATAGAATGTAATATCTGGAGCGGAGTTTCGATTCTATTGATTAATATTACAGCTCCGCTTTTCTCTGATCATCTCCGCTCCAATAGACACAGGCAGCCTTAAACTATCCTAGCCTGAGAGTGAGACGCAAGTTTACTAGCCTAGAAATGAAGCTAGTTCTGTATACACGAAGCCAGAGCTACTAGCTTGCTAGCTTACTTTCCCGGCTTGAGAAAATAGCCTCGTATATCTCGGCCATTACGTCGAATTTGTTATTAAAACCCAGCTGCATCCCATTTCATAACGCAGTGATCTGAAGTGTAACAAATTGACTGGATCAAAAAGAAATTTATCACAACGATGCGATGCTTCAAATAAGAGCATCGACCGTTCCCCAAACAAATTGACGTCCATATTAATTCAATTTATGCCACCAAGCTCCTGCTCTAGCACAAATGATATACTGGCCTTACTTTTCTAAATCATTGTCCGGACTGCATTTTCTGTTCCTTATAAAGATAAATATTCAAATAAGAGTAAGCAGGACGACTAATAGGATCGGCTATACGGGTTGATAAGGGACGGCAGTTAAAGGGAGCGTTGAATGACCTCGTTCCCGCGCTCGGATTTCTTCGCCCATGTTCGGAGCGACTCGGGCGTGTAAGGTCCTTATCTTGGGATCGGAGTGCGCGGGCGCAACCCTTGCTCAATTATTATTAATTCTTTTGAGTTTGATATAGGAATGCAGCGCTATATCGGTGCAAAAGCCGTTAAAACTGCTTTTTCTTTGCTGAATTAAGTTAGTGACGTGATCTTATCCGTTGTGATGGCTGCTTGAGTTAACTGCTTTGCGGAATGGCTCCGTTCTGATTCTGTTAAGTGGATAGACACTTGGTTCCATATCGTTACATGATCTACTTAAGTATGGGTATTTAAATATGAGTTAGTGATAGATAACTTACCAAGGGGAATCGTATTACCCAGTAACTGGGTTGTGGAGGTCAGATAGGCAGTCGTTCCATGTAAAATACTGGTATTCAGTTGCATCCGGTTAGACTGGAAGCCGACCCCAACATAGTTAGGAAAAAGCTAGGCAGATTGATTTAGTGATAAACGAGGGCTAATTACGTTTTTATAATTATTTCTTTTACATTTAGGAATTAACCTAAACGATAAGTTAAAAAACTGTAACCTTTACTACGGTAAAAATTAACGTCTTAAACAGTTCATATTAGGGTCATTATTGCTTGAAGCTCTTCAAATCCAGAGCTATTTGTTCCACGAATTTGGAGCTTTCATCTTCTTTCTCATAACAAGGCGAAAGCTTCTCTTCATTTAGTCTCGGTGTACCTATAACAGTTACCAGAATGTGCCGTGTGGTGTGACAACTACATTTAACCTTATCAAGATTTGTAAACAAGCCAGCAGTTCTGTTACACCCATGATCACGGGAATGCGGCAGTTTAATATAACTTGTACACCCAAAGTATCTTTATTCATTTATTCAAACTACGAGTAGGTTGAGAATCAGCACTTTTCGAACGTCAGAATTACATAAGACAGTCCTCCGAAACGCCCACCCTTCACCACTTCCTAGTGCTGTAGCTGGGAAGAAGAAGTGGCGCAACAAACTCCCCAGCTAAATACATTGTGGTCGGCTCTCTGGCTTACCATATTCTTTCAGTTCTATTTTCGCTTTGCTCCGGATTCAAATCACCACCATCAGCAGCTGTGTTCACACTGTTCACTACCACTAAACCATTGCGGCGACTTCAAACACCTGTCCAGCGACTGATGTCGATAAAAGTCCATGGACGAACTCCCCTAATAAAGTAAGGTTAAATATAGAACTTTAGGGGTTACTGAAGTTTCTAAATTAACTTGTATGCGTTAAGTGATCGTTAGTTAATGATACTAATTATGTTGAACAAAGAGTTCATTAGAATATTTTTAGAGTTCAGAAGGGTTCTTAAACATGATACTTACTTCACTATGGATGGATGAATGTGTTAAAGTTAAATATTATGTTCAAAAAGTTAGCTCATGAAAAAAATCTATTTGTAAACAAGTTTAGGTTAAAGTTTTAGGCATGTGCGAAATCTTATAAATATGGGTTTGTTTGTTTGTCACGCTTTCACGCTAAAACGGCTGAACAGATTTTGATGAAATTTGGCACATGGGTTTTACTCCCGATATTCCCACGGGACCGAGACAGTAGTAGTGCGCAGCTAGTAATAAAATATTTGTGTACCAAAACTACTTTCTAATGCAGCTATTTCTTTATCCTTTAATCCAGCCAGCAACAGCTGGATTGAAGAGTTTTGCTACTTTAATAAATAAATAAATACCAAGGAATTTTGATACATACCCTGGGAGTTATTAATTTTACTTCATAAGCATAGAGAACCCAAAAATCCATCCCCCCATATCAGAATCCCTAAAAACGCACCTGAAAGTCCTGAAACTCTGCACCGTAATTAAATTCACATATGGGCCCTAAAGTTTCACATAGCAAAGGGGGATTTAATTAAAAATGTTTCGTACTCTCAAATGAGCAAAGTAATGTCAGAGTTATGTCAGGAATCATTAGACAGATAGGTAAGTACAGAAGTGCGGCTCCACACAAAGAGCGAAAGCAGTCGCACACGCATAGACGCGTATAGTCTGTTCTAAAACTATCAGATAAAAATGTAAACAAACTGTGTTCAAGTTAAATTCTTACGCAATCAACAATTATTATTTGAAGTAATTCATAAATGTAATATAAAAATAACCTCAATGGACAAATTAATAAACATCTTAAAACTGAATTCAAATTAAAATATTTTTCACTTCTCATGCTCTGAAAGTGCTTATTTGTGCAGGATATAGGCTGCACAAAATCGAATTTTGTGCACAAGTGCATTAACGTATCTACTCATAAATGTATCTATATTAAGGCAAAGAAAATGAGCCATACAGCCAAACACAATAAGAAGTTTATAGATAGAATTTGTTATTTCATAATATGTGTTTTTTAAGACATAAATACCGTTCTTCTTCTTTTCGTGTGGTTAGTGACTAACCTGGTGTCAGAGTTTTAAAGCCGCCCATGGGCCTCTGACTTGGCTTTACATGCCGTCGAGAAATATCTCTCAGGCATGCCGGTTTCCTCACGATGTTTTCCGTAAAATACCGTTAAGGAAAAACAATTTCCTTAAGTATTCAAAACTGTACTAATTTTACTTTGAATTTTAATTAAAGAAATGTTATGTTATATTACTGTTTTATTTCCTCGCAATCGAAGTGAAAAGCAGAGTTTATAACTCGTCCACAAAACCATTTTATCCTCGACATTACTATCAGCCCTCGCCTTCGTCTCGGGCTGCTAAAAGTCTCGGATAAAAATGGTTCGTTTTGTGCACTTGTTGCAAAATCTACTATTATTTTACATAAACCTACATGGGCACTTATGAAACGGCAGAAGCTAGGTGCACGGTTCCAATTGGTTGTTTCCTATGGTGAATAGCCGGCAACTGTTACTCTTTTAATAATAATTGGCTTTTACAATATTTTCAAATCACAGTGTATTATTAGGGAGAACAGTGTACACAAACACAACAGAACAGTGTGTGTGTGTGTGTGATACAGTTAAGTATAAGAATCAAAACAAAGCACTTAACTTGTAAGTGACACTAGATTAGACCATATACGTACGGAGATCTCAAACGAAATGACAGTCGCGCCGAGTCGCGCTCACCAGTGTGCTTGTACTCGCTGTACTTACGTGAAGTGTGTCTATTGTGCGTGCGTTTTCGCTCGCCGCATGGAGCCAACCTTCTGTAACTATCTATTTTGTGGAGTAATGTCAGAATTATGTCAGGTCAATGACCTCATTACTAATGATGAATGAGCTGTTAAAGAGTCGCCCATTAGGCCTGTGTCACTGTTGCATGAAATATCTGAGGATAAGATCCAGTCACGGATGTCACAAGGTTTTTTCGAATGCCTAACGAGTCGGTATAGAAATGGTAAGAATTTCTTGACAAATGTCAAAAAAAATTAGGCCAGACTGAAAATAAGTGGGGCACATCTTCAGTTGTAGTTTGTGGCTAAGTAATAACAGCCGCACGGGTCGATCGATCAAGTTAAACTACGCTTGCCGAAATTGGTCCGTGGATGGGTGACCATCTTTACATACCAAGAATCTTTCAAAGCACGTTATGCCATTGGTTCCGGCTGTTATTCGTGGATATTTAACAGTCGCTACGGGTCTCGGTAAAGCCTCGTTCAGACCAGCGCGACGCGACTCGAACAAATTCCAAGAAAACTTCACGTATAACAATAGCCGGTGTCGCGTCGCGCTAGTCTGCACGAAGCTTAAGTCTGCCAACCAGTCTTACCAAGGGGTACCTATTGTATGTGAGTTTTGGGTTGTGGAGGTCAGATAGGCAATCGCTCCATGTAAAATACTGGTATTCAGCTGCATCCGGTTAGACTGGAAGCCGACCCCAACATAGTTGGAAAAATGCTATAGGCAGATAATAATAACGTCATGATTTCTACGAGTACAAAAAAAGTCTAAAAATCTACTTGGAACTGTGCTGCATTATTATTGCGTTCTATTTGAACAAAATATTTTGGAATAAGAGGCTGGACGATTTTTGTGACACAAATATGAATTTAAATAAATGTATATTAGCTTACATAATTGAAACGTTAATACTACCTGGCATACCTCGTTATTGCTTCCTCTAACACCAACACACAGTTGTAATTCATACAACCACGACCTTTCCCGACAAGGTCAAAAAGATAATGAAAAAGAAAGCCTACGTAGCTATCTTGCAACAAGATTTATGTACGCAATAGGCCAGCGATCAACGTGCGAACCGCGGGAAGGTCATGGGTTCGAACCCGGCCTCGTTAGGCTAGGCTAGGCTTCAGCGTTTGATTTATATTGTCAGTTTACTAGACTCATCTTTTTTATTATGTTAGGAATTACGTTCCTTAGTAGGTAATAGGCTGTTTGTTCCGAGGTTCACGGACTGAAATTACGAAGTCTGCCAAGACACTGCACATTGAACATTTTTTTTTATCACATTTATAATACCAGCTTATTACTGTCCCATTGCAGAGTGCTGCAGGGCAAAGGCCTGTTCTCATACAGAGAAGACACGAGTTGAGTTCCAATCTCGATATACCGAGATCCTGCATGGTTTCATCAGTGCTGTTCACTGCAGGATTAGAGTGCGGGATCCCGCGGGAATGAAAATTAATACGGGCACATCCTTTCGACACTGACGCTGCGCGCGCCGCGGCAATGCATACGGACTGCAGCAGGCGCGAAATTTGTCGACTGGGCTGCGTTGCGCGTGGCCGCCATATTGTTTACTTTCCTTTTTTAAATAAATATTTCGAACTTAAGCATATTACTACTCACTGTTAAAAGGGCCCTTCCCGGGCCGTCTATCGACAACGCGAGCATGTTCGAAAAGCTTGTTGTTTCATCAAGCGCAAGTGGGAATTACTAACAAGCAAGTGAGAACGCGATAACATTGTACGAAAAATACTGTGTAGAAACTTGTTTCAGGAAATACGTGTTTTTGAGTAGGTAAGCCTTACAAGCTTGTAATATAAATGTTTGTCATTAAGACTCTTCATTACATGTGCAAGGTTTCTATGCCGATGTTTTCTTTACTTTAACTATTTATGAGTATATTATGACCAGCCAAAGTTCAGGTGAAATATGTGCAAAAAAGCAGATTTTCGGAGGCTTATACTGAATTTGTTTCTCAAATTTTCTATATTTTGCTTTCATAGAATCCTAGGTATAGTCCACAATATACATATTCGTTACAAAAAAACAAATAAAGATGTGATACAACGCCATAATCACGTACGAGCGTTTGTATGAAAAGTATGACGGGCTGGCCGTTCTTAACAACTTTTATCGAAGATGCGGGATTCCCGGACGCTTGCTCAACAAGACTGGTTGGTACCAACATTTCTATAAGTCCAGGTTACCTCAAGATGTTATCCTTCACCGATGTCACTAATGTCCAAGATACACTCATAAAGTGCAAGAAAGGCGACGCTCTAACCGCTGCCGCGCTGGGCCATCATGAAATATTACTTTATCACGTTTGCCGTGTGCAAAATAGTGATGTTTCTACTGCACAACAATAATACCGCTACGAATTGCGTTCCATTTCACACAGCTGTAGGTATGTACCTACTATTGCTATGTTACCATGAACCGCGGCAATGGTGTGCAAACAAACGGGCTGTAAAGAATAATATATGTGGGTATGAATGCCAGAAGGAATAGAATGAATGGAATGTAAGTGAAGGACTGAATGAGCGAGAGAACGAAGGAGTCTAAGAGAACCAATATGTATGAATATGGCGGAACGGTGTGAGGACGATATAGAATATTTATTATATTTAAAAAGCAGTGATAGCCTAGTGGTGTGACCGTCGGACTGCCAAGTCACAGGTCTCGAGTTCGAACCCAAGGCACGCACCTCTGACTTTTCGGATTCATGTGCGATTGTATAATTATCACTAGCTTGAAAAACGGTGAAGGAAAACATCGTGAGGAAACCCGCATGCCTGAGAGATATTTCTCGACGGCATGTGAAGCCAAGTCAGAGGCCCATGGGCGGCTTTAAAACTCTGACACCAGGTTAGTCACTAACCACACGAAAAGAAGAAGAATATTTACGGTGTCAAAATCGATTGTAATTTAAAATACTTTAAATAAACTTTAGAATAATAAAAAATTGATTAATTTGAAAATTAGGATAATTTAAAAAAAAAAATGCTACTATTTACATATTATACATTATGTTAACTCACGAAGGGCGTTCCCGCTAACCCGAAATACTACAGCGTCAATAAGGCAAAAAAAGGTATAATATAATATTTGAAAACACGTGCGCGTGCAATTATAGAGTTTCGTTTAAATATTTTATTTAAAAAAATAAAACTTTTTTAAATGTTATTTTTCTTTGCTATACTGTTGCGGGTTAACGGGAACGCCCTGTATATTGTTCTACAGAGACGCAATTAGAAGCTTGTATTTATGTTCGTTGCTTCTATACATGTATGACGTCTTCTCTACATGCAGGATAGATGGAGAATGACTGGTTTACGACCCCAAAGCGAACAGCTTATTGCCATTTAGACCCGCATTTTTATTGTGCTTACTTTGCTGTACCACTGGAAATTTTCTGACAGAAATTCCTGGCTGCCTCGTAGGTTAGGGTAGTGGTCGTAAGCGCTACTGCTGAGCATGAGGTCCTGGGTTCGATTCCCTAGTCGGGCAAAGTGTTACGGGGTTTTTCGGTCTGGAATTCCTCAGTAGCAGCCCAGAGTTTGGATTTCTACCCGGTTGATGGCAATAGGCTCGTCCCCTATTACATGGCACGCGAAATGTGGGTGTACTAGAGGTGATGTTATGTGCAAATCCCTTGCCAATCAAAAGTCATTTATTCAAAGTAGGCTGAGAATTTGCATAGTCGAACTTCAAAATTACATAAGACAGTCCCCCAAAACGCTTGTCCTTCACCACTTCTTAGTGCTTTAGCTGGGAAGAAGTGGCGCAACAAACTTCAGCTGTCTGTTCAGTTAGAAAAACTTGATTCTATACCTAAGATCAATCAATCTGCCTAGCCTTTTCCCAACTATATTGGGGTCGGCTTCCAGTCTAACCGAATGCAGCTGAATACCAGTATTTTACATGGAGCGACTGCCTATCTGACCTCCACAACCCAGTAACTGGGTAATACGATACCCCTTGGTAAGACTGGTTGTCAGAATTTCGGGCTTCTAACGACCCGTAACGACTATCAAAGATCCACGAATGACAGCCGGGACCAACAGCTTAACGTGCTTTCCGAGGCACGGAGGAGTCTCGTTATATAAAGATGGTCACCCATCCACAGACCAACCCCGGCAAACGCAGCTTAACCTGATGGATCGACCCGTGCGGCAGTTATTACTTAGCCACGAGCTCCTCCTAAACTAAACTTGATTCTATACCTAAGATACCTACCATAAAATATCCGATACTTAATTGTTAGGTAAGTCTAGGCCAAATCTCACCCAGTGATGAGACTCGCAGAAAAACGAATAAGTCTTAAAAAACCTAGGCTATCGAGGTTCGCAGCCGCTCTTTTGTCCACCACACCAATGACGAGTCATTTCTATTTTTTCTTAACTTGTTACAAGTCCGTCTCAAAAACGTCTGCGCATCACAATGGACACTTTCTTTTCACTGAAGCGTTGGACGTTTTTATCATTAGCAGGAGCTTCCGCAGCCACTTTGTGTTGACTTCGAAGTGCTTACGTCATGTCCGTTCCGTTTGTGACGAGTCAGTGACATTGGCTTTTTAATTTTTTTATGGTGGTGACGGTATTAAGAAGTTACTGTTTTAAGACTGGTAGATGAAATGTAGATCGAATCGTCTTCAGAGACCGAATTGGTTCTAGCGTACTTACGCACGGACGTGATAAAAATCGCGTCGATTTTTTTTCGTGCACTGGATCTTCAACGCTCTGGTTACCACCGAGAGTTTAAAATCCAACAGTGTGTTTTTTCAAAGCGCTGGGACGAGAATCCGTCCCAACGCGTTGCGATTCTCAACGCTCGGCTCAACATCGAGAGTTGAAAATCCAGTGCGCGATAAAATCCCGCCGCGATATTTTAACGTCATGGCCAAGTGATGAGCATTTGAAGTTTTTGGGAATCTCGAGCAGGGACTGAAAGCGGTTACGGTTAAAGGTTAAGATACCTCAAAAATATACCGGTACCGGTTTAAAATACAGGTTGAGCTATACCGATACCTTTAAAAATAAAGGTTGGGCTAAACCGTTATTTAACCTTTACACGATTTCGGTATCAAAAACATGCGAGACGGCGCGGCGTCGAACACTTTAGAACTTGTGTACCTATTTTGTAACAATCGGCAAGTGAACGACAGACAGAGTAGCGAGGCGGTGTGTCAAAGAAAACCCCTATTTATTAAGGTTTAGGTACTGCTACCGAAACATTTATAAAGGTTATAGTACTTCTACCGAAATATACCGGTATGCATATCCAACCTCAAAATTCCGCTACTGAAAAAATTAACGGTATCGAAATATTTCGGTAACCTTTATTTAACGGTATGACGTCATACTGAAATTTAAAGGTACCTTAATTTTTCGGAAATACAGTCCCTGATCTCGAGTGAGCAAGTTATTTATATCTGGCAACAAACTTAAAGTAAGCAGACCATAAGTTTAACTACTTTGACAGTAGTGAACAGTTCGTTGGCATGTACTGCAGAACTTCACGGAGACAGTTTGCTGACCACACAAGAGGAAATTAACAAAGCTATTGAAGTAACGGTCAGGAATTTTGCTACAATGGCCATACTGATGATGATTTTATGGTTTGTTCCAAACAAACGTATCTTATAAAAGTGTAAGCAAAAGGATCAGAAAACGTTTCATCGAAGAAGTTCCTATCTATACACCGTAAGGACTATTTCTGCTTGCAGCGCTCGGCCGCTATTGAACCGGGGCGGTAACAGATGTGGTCATAGTGTTCACGGGATTTTGTTTTCAAAGTGCTTAGATATGAAGTTCTTCGATAGTACACGTGGATGCCAATTTGTAGCGCCATTGACAACTTGACTGCTTTGATTTGATTATTTAAATACTTCTATACTACACGAAATTCTATTGATTGCGTGAGAATTTAACCTTAACAGACTTTGTTTACGATTGCATTAGTTATTTTTGGAACAGACATTAGATCTTACTAGCTTACAAATGCTGGTTGTTATCGACATCGTCGACATCTCTAAAGCTACTCATAAACTTAACACCAACGATAATAAACTATAATTTAATTTAAGCAATAGCTTATAACGGAATTGAAAGGTTCGTCAACTTCTAAGTTCGTAATCGAAGCCGTAAATCTACTAACTCAACGTTCAAATATAACGCCAGTTTAACGCGGTTAACGGCAGTGATACTTAAACTGTAATTAGTTTTATATGTTAGACGTTAATTTTAACGCTTTCATCGGTAACTTGCTGTTGAAATGTGCTGTGGAAATTAAGGTTATACGAGTGTTTTACAAAGTTAAATATATCTACACGCACACATCGTGTTTCACAGTTACTGGGTTGTGGAGGTCAGATAGGCAGTCGCTCCATGTAAAATACTGGTATTCAGCTGTATCCGGGTAGACTGGAAGTCGACCCCAACATAGTTGAATAAGCTGAGCTGAACTGAGCTGATCTGATGATCTGAGTAATTATAGTTTCGAGGACCTCAGATATTCAATTTTAAGTTAGTAATTTTAATTTAAGCCCTTACCTTTACCTATTCTTATTCTTTTTTTTATTATAGTTGTTTACCTATTTATTGATTAGAAAATTTATAGTAGAATTTACTAATACTAATTTTATAGTAATGCTTTTATTGCATCGAAAATTTTAATTAGAATTGTTTAATAATGTGTGATATTTTTTTGATAATCTGGGGCCCAAGTCTGCTATTTTCATAAATTCGTCATTCCAACACGATCCCATTGTCATTTTGCTAAAAGTTCGTAATCTGCTAAATTCATAGTGGTCGATCATTGGTTGATCATTGTATTCCACAAACACGATACTCGTAACGAATTAAAAGCAATGACTGCACAACGACGTTCTCATGGTAGGTCACTGATCAAAGGAACTGTCAAAATTTTAGCAGATTACCGCCTAAGTCAGTCATTCAATTGCCATTATGTACGAGATTACCAATAGATGCCATTTCTTTCAATGGAGTGTCAGTGGCTGACCATTGGAAAGTCATAATGACGCCAATATGTTAGTAGATTACCAAACTTGTCAAAATCAACAATTATGAAATCAATGATAGACCATTCTGACACTATTGTAATAGCAGACTTGAGGCCCAGCATGTTTGTACCAAAATAACATTTGTACGGCGATGACAGACATAGCGTTCTTTAATAATTACAACATCTGTACCTAACCTACCTATGTTCAACAAATAAAAAATATTTGTATTTGAAGATTTTTGAAAAAGGTATGGTATTAGTTTTAAGGTAAAACCGTTCTGAATTTAAGTATTCAGAAGATGTTACACAGATAATCGTGATTTATGATGTTCGTGCTACGAAAACATCGTGTTACTGACGTCCGTTTTAGACGCGGCTCGTGACTTCTGATTATGTGTGCTTACCTTTATTTTTAGGTAAAAAGAATAATAATACCAGCCTATAACTGTCCCACTGCAGTGCAAAGGCCTCTTCTCATACACAGAAGGCACGAGCATTGATCACCACGCGTGCTCAAGACGGGTTGGTGATTTCAGTAATATTAACTATAAGTCCAGGGGCACAAGTCTGCAATTTTTATAAATTCGGAATTCCAACACGATCCCATTGTCATTTTGCTAAAAGTTCGTAATCTGCTAAATTCATAATGGTCGATCATTGTATTCCACAAACACGATACTCGTAACGAATTAAACGCAATGACTGCACATTGGCGTTCTAATGGTAGGTCACTGATCAAAGGAACTGTCAAATTTTTTGCAGATTACCGCCTAAGTCAGTCATTCAATTGTCATTATATACGAGATTACCAATAGATGTCATTTCTTTCAATGGAGTGTCAGTGGCTGACCATTGGAAAGTCATAATGACGCCAATATGTTAGTAGATTGACAAACTTGTCAAAATCATCAATTATGAAATCAATGATAGACCATCTGACACTATTGTAATAGCAGACTTGAGGCCCTGGTTTCCTCACGATGTTATAAACTCAGAACCCAAAGTTTTTTACGTTAATACCACACAAAATAAATCAAGAATATCTAGACATATTTCAAGGCTGATTCGGAGAAATATTGAGGTGATGTCTGTCTACATTATTCAGAAATTAGGTTATAGTTGGTTGGCGTTTTATCAGAGTCTATCACAAAAAATATTGGGATAGACTGTTTCTTGGACCGTTCTGTACATAATTTGATTCGAATACATTTCTATAAGAAATTTATAACAAATATGTTCAGGATAAAAGCTCAAAATGGTAGAAATCCGTTCGAGTAAATAGACCACATATATGTGTATTTAATATATGTATGAATTTCGTGAATTAAGTTAAGAAATTTATTGATAATCTTTTTATTATTCCCTTACTCGAAAGCAGTCCATACGTTTTAACCCTATTAATTAATTACTCGGGCTGCCAGAATCAACAACAGTCAAGAGACGTTTGAAAACCATCAGCTGCCTTACCTAACAAGTACT
Source organism: Xanthia togata (assembly GCA_963853775.1). Classification (NCBI taxonomy): domain Eukaryota; kingdom Metazoa; phylum Arthropoda; class Insecta; order Lepidoptera; family Noctuidae; genus Xanthia; species Xanthia togata. The sequence continues at coordinate 9,579,592 of OY970811.1, forward strand.
CTACCTGCATTTGACGAAATGATACGCTTATAAACACTAACAATTCATAATCACAATCATAATCATCATTTATTGCATTCATGTAGTTTATAAGTTGTTACTGTTGTTGTTGTTGTTGTTTTTATATTGGTTTCATATATGAACTTATGAACCCTGCTAGGGCACAGCAATATACATAGTTTAATGTGCTACAGCGTCACAATAACAAAAACCACTACGCTTAAACAAAAATACTAATTTTAACATGTTTATCAGATGTCCATATTTTTTTATTTAAATAAGTAACTGTCATGATATAATATAGGATAGGGTAAGAATAATTAATTGGTCATCATTTCCATTCATAAATTAAAATAAGATTTAAAAAAAAATTAAAGCAAACAGCGATAATAATAATCTTGAAACAACATAACTTAGCATAGGTAGGTAGTAAGTCAAAAATTGTAGGTTCTGTGTGTATGAATTTCAATGTCAAGATTCGTCAAAGAATTCCTTTAGAGTGTAACACGATTTTAATATAAGGTATTTTTGGAGACTGTTTTTAAATTTATTTTCGTACTTAACATCTTTAATTGAATTTGGAAGCTTATTATTATATTTTCACGCACATGACTAAAGGTCCTGAATGGAACATAGTTAATTTTGAGCTTGGTAAGGCTAATTCATTTTTGTTTTGGCGTCTAACACTGCAATGTTGCAGGCGAATTCCGGTTAAATAATATGTTCTGAGACTGCTTCTCCCTTACTTTCATCAAGTATTAACATACATCATATGCTATTTAATTACTATTGTTAAACACACATACACTCACACCCACTCGCACACACACAAACACACCCACGTGCACGCACCACACCTCCAAATGACAGCGCGTCTATAACTAATTATTAGGTACCTACTTTGTTTTTGTTTTTCATAAAACTTTTGATATATACCTACTAAAGTTAAGTAATGATTAGCAACTGTTTAACCATAAATTTAAGCAACGTTTATAAATTAACCCCCTAATGTAAACGTATTTTTAAGTTATTGAAATATTCTTCTTTTTTTTTTCTTTTTTACTGGGTACAATCCCAAATCCCAATCCCAATTTCACAAAAAACTATTTCATCTACCCAGTTCAAATCCGAATCAAAGTTACATCCTAGAATCTCACAAAGACATGACACGTTCAAGTTCAAATCAGCCCGCTAGTTATCCGACGCAAAACTTCCGTCAACTCCTGGCTATTTGCCTAACTCTGATATTTGTCTCCTAAAATCACGGAGAAGAGCACGAAACTGGAAACTAATTCCAAAGTACGGTTGTTCTGTAACCCGTGTGTTAGAAACGTTAGCATCTCTAGGTTCCGTGGCAAAATGTTACGTGAAGAACTGGGGAATGGGGAAGTAAGCGGGATTTGCGCTGAGAGACTTTTGTTGGTTCAATATGCGCAATTCTAGCTTATAAAATCCGACAAGGCTCTCTACAAACGTGGCGGAAAAGAGAACAAACATAAAAATGTAGTAGATTATGTCATACACCAACAAAATCTTACCATTCAAGTTAGTTCCTGTATTTGCCACGTTCATAGAAAGCTGAAAGCATTGGCGGATTATAGGTAGCTACTATATATTGAGATACTGGAGAGTAGTACTAAAGTGTCCCAGAAATATGCTGGAAAGAAAGGTTTTACAGATGAGTCAAAAATATAAAACACATGTACTGCTAAGTTGTCACATAATTTGCTTCAAAACAGAAATATCTTAATACGAGTATCATCTTCGTTAGTACAGTAAAATTATGACGTAGAGCAACTTGGGTTGCCAACTTTTTTATATGAAATATAGTATTATCGAAGCTATTGAATGTAAAAAATGTTATTGTTTAAATGCATATTTTTTGCTACTATGTCCCTAACAGGTTTTTTTTAACTCATACACTAAACTCTGGTTACAAAATACCTTTAATTCGGCTTTTATGAGATGAATATTGGCCCTATTGCGAACATCTCGCTATTTTGTATTGAAATAAAAATATAGTCGTTTCGCCTACTATATATTTTCTTTAGAAATATAGTGTTCAGGCCTGTAATATAGCAGGATACTATATTATACAAATAGTAGGGTTGGCAAGCCTATATTTAGCATTGTCGTAAACAGTTCACTACGCAAATATAGTGCTGAAAGAAACCATATCACCTTTCTCTTTCGTACTCTTGGGAGCACAAACTAGAAATTGTATGCTATGCGTTCACGTACCCACGTATAAAACTCGTATTTCATCCGGATCGCAAACGCGGAGTTTTTCTGATTAACAGTGTGAATCCGGCCTAATGAGATTGCTCGTTCTATGGCAGTTGTAAGTCTGTGCGCACACCAGATATAAAACAGTTTTATCTATCATAGACAACAGTTTCGTCTGGTGTCAAAACAGCTGTGAAGGCGTCTTTTTAACGTCGACATTTTTATGTCGTCATTTTCATAGTTTTCGGAAGTGCTGATGCCGAAAAAAACAAAATTAAATTGCAAGATGGCGGCCACCAAAATGTTCGTAAAGTTTCAAAGAATTTTATCCACCAACTTTCAAGGGACGAATAATTATTCGGTATAATTCGACTTTATCTTAGCATACAAACTGTACCAGATGTTTTTTTTCTGTATGTCTGTTTGTTTATCTCCGAAAAAGCTCGACCTATTTTGAAGGGACTTTCACTGACAGATAGCTGATATTATAAGGAGTAACTAAGGGTTTACTTCTATTATAGAAAAATAATTAGGATCCACGCGCGCGCAGCCGCTGGTGGAAGCTAGTTTGAAATATACGACATTGGAACGTTGTAAGTGGAGGGTCTACCCTATATAGCAGAACTAGCAAACATTCAAAAAAGCATACACCATGCATGCAGCAAGCATGCAGCATGCAAACGAACATGCAACATGCAGCAAGCATGGATTCTGTCACGGCTCCGGCGCTGCGGGGCTCCGGCGGTCCCACGCGAGCTTATCGTCGCAGATGGTTTTAACGCTCACCGCCGCGGCTGAGCCGAAGCTGCAGTGGAGTCTTCAGCTCGCGGGCCGCCTCGCCCCTCCGCGCCTACGCGGGCTTAATTTACACTCTAGGGGTAGGGCAGACAAAGACTACGTGGAGTCGGTTTTGCAGCGATTCGTTTCTGTCACGAACTGTTGTAGCACTGACTTTTTAAGACAATATTATAATTTAATTTAAGATTTAAATGCAATTTTATAGAAATGGCAATGTGCCTAATAAAATTCTGCCATACAAACATATAAACGTTCGGCCAAACAATCAATATATTAAATATTTTTTGCCTTTAAAATATTCGTTTAAAGAAGATTATGCCAAGTGTGTTATACCAAATAAATTTCGGAGCATCAAGATTCTGCCAGATAGAACCCGTAAGTGGATGGTGGATATTTGCAGTTCTGCACACGTATTACCTCCTTTCCTTGTAAGAGATCAGTCAGTGTCCCGACTTAAACCAGAAACGGAATGTTTATTAGAAAGTGCACGATCTCTATGCAAGGCGCAGCTTGATATAAATCGTCTAAGAAAACCAGTTATTCTGACCTAAAAATTCAAAACTCTTACTTACGTTATTTGTAAAGAATTTCTGAATTTCGCGGCATTTCACCCTAAAGTAATGCAAAAGTAGAGTTGAACATTCTAAGTTTAAATTCTCAATTCAGAAACCGGGTGTAAGTATTATCTTGTCCTTTTCAGGCACAGAATCTGTAACACTAACATAATTTTGGAACGAACTTCTTTTAACGCGGCTTGCGATAGGAGTTGACTGGTAGAAATCGTCATGTAACGAAAAAGCGACCTTGAAAAAGTCACTTTCAAGGTCTCAATCTTCAAGTGTGAAAAGTTTTTGTTTTTTAATTCAGAGCCATCTAGTATAAGTGTCTAGCTTCTAAAACTTGGACTAGATGGCTCTGTATCAATACATAATATACAGCAAAGGGAACTTCGTCCCAACCAATGCCCGACTTTTTTAAATCATAAATACCAACATGTTATCTTTAGTTAAATTTTTAGTCCCATCTCATCGTCTTAAAAATACCTGGGTACAGTTGACTTTTTGCTTACTCGAAGTAGTAAAAAGGCAAATTTTTATTAAGCCATAAAATGGCGTGTCCCAATTTAAATAACGAGCGATACCCGCCTCGCGTCTACAAGAGGCTTCAAGATTTAGAAGGCTTTTGAAACACTGTATAACGTCAGCAATTTTAGTAATAATTAGGGTAAAATGACAATTCTCATACGAGTAAGTATAATACGAGTAATATGGTGGTAGTTGAACGGTGGCTTCATTATTAACGAAAATACACATAATATCAAAATGGTGAAGGAAAACATCGTGAGGAAACCGGCATGTCCTGGAACCAAAAATTCGAAGACATGTGACATCCACCAACCCGCACTGGGCCGCGTGGTGGATTGTGGCCCACTGCCTCTCACAGAGGAGGCCTTTGTACCAGCAGTGGTAACAGTATAGGATGATTATGCTTATGCAACGCACCCCCCAGGATGATCAACCTTATTAGATAAGAAGTAGCAAACTTACTGACAAACGAAGAAAAAAAAAGGAAAATTTTATAGTAAAATATTGCAGCACAAAGTTCGGCTCTTTATAACGACATTTCCGCTTACTGTACAGCAGGCAAAACAATATCTATGTACTCAATTTTCTTTGTATAAATCAAACATTAATCAAATAAACTTTTTTATTTCATTGTCCAAGACAATATTTAGATACATAATTAAAAAGCTAACAGTCTTACAATAATAATAATAATATGTACAGGTATATAAAAACCGAGGGGAAATAATCATAGGGCATTTTTAAAAATCCGCGGCGCTGTCAATAGAATGTGTCCAAACGGCTGGCAGCATTGTCACGTTGTATGTGCAACTGCTTGGCGATGTCTCGAAAAACCACTTTTTCGAGACATCACCAAGCGGTTGGTCCCCATGGCCCTTGTGTTTCAACCCCAAACGGCTCGAACATAATATAAGTCCCAATAAGATAGGAAAAGAAATTTAAACTAATCGTACCTGCATCTTAACACTCAGGGCCACAATAGAGCATACAGGAGTGCGATCCCGGGGGAAGAATCCCGGTTCCCGTACAATCCCGGGTTAAAGTTGAGATTCCGCGCACAAGTTGGTTTGTTTAAAACTATGGCGGACTGTTACAAGTTATAACACATTTTGACATCTATTAAAGTTGGTTACGTGATGTAGGTAAGTTATTTAAATCAGGTTATTGTGAGTTTTGGTTTTGTTTGTTGCTATGAAATAAATGGAAATAAGTTTTTTAATGGCAATACTTTTTTCTAAGATACAATAAAATGGTGCTGATTCTCTTGTACACCGGACTAAACTAACTAAACTATCACTAAAATTCCTTACTTTTGGCTATGAGAATCTTAACGCTATTCTGTAGTAAAAAGTCTCTAAATTTAAAAAATATTTTGACACAACTAAATCGAATTTGACAATTGCGACTCCACGTGGTAAATACTTGTTTGCCCTACCCCGTGAATTTTTTTAGAGCCGGAGGCGCGCAGTGGGGGCGGCCTCGACGTGTTTTATAAGTTCATGTATGTTCCAATCATTCTTGCTAATTAGTATCCTACTTATTTAGAAACAAATGACTCACACAAAACAAAAACAAAGAAATATTCAAATTACAGCTTCCATTATACGAAATTCAAAATAAGCACGCATCATAAATAAGTGAACGCCATTTGTAAAATATGAGTCCATAGACACAACAGACGAAGATAAGTAATAATGATTTAACGTCACATAGATTAATTGCGGACGCCTCATATCTCGATCACGGGAATACACTTCGTGATTTTACAATTCCAAGCAGCTTTCGTATGTTCGATAATGGATTATTCCTCTTGTTTTTTTGTAAAATTACATAGTGCATGATTGCTCATGCTCTTAAAATATAGCTTGCACTATATTTTAAGAAGATATTGTTCACAAAAATGATAAAGTAATACACAGTGTTAATTTTGTAAGCGAATCTCTCATTCAAGTGCCAACTTTCGTATTTAAAAGTGCATGAACCAATCCTATTCAAAGCACTTTGTGAAAGCCATCTTGAGTCCCTACATAACTAAGACATTATGATACTGTTTCAACTATCTACATAGATTCGATTTTTTATTCATTGTGGTAGATTCTTGTTGATTCTGAATTTAAATTTATACAATTTTCCCGCTATTTTTGGTGACTGACAAATGACATTAGTGACAGCAGCGACCTCACTACTTGTATGAGTGAGACAGTGTTTACATATTAACACTACCACTGTTTTTATTTACTCAATAAATCTTTTTGCCACCATAACCGACATTGTTTACCTACAATAAATTCAAGAGAGCTGGGACTAATTTAGTAAGGTGGTTTTGAACAGTAAAAAGGTTTCCTTAATCGAGTATTGTAACCTTGACCGATCTAAATCTTCACTAGATCAGTGAGGTCTGTCGGTCAATCAAGATTTGGGAGTTGGGTCTTATTGATCCTACTCTGAATTTAATAGAATAGCTTTATCTTGCTTTTAAGGTCTGATGTCCCAATTTCCTCTGTTATATTCATACATTATAGGTGAATTATTCCTTCACAAGTCAACTCAAATCTCCAATATAAAAGTACGGCACAGTACGTCTTTTTATACCATACATTGCTCCCAGCCATCATCTCAGTTTTCTCTAGGTTCTTCGTCATTATTATTAAGTGTCTTACTTTCCATACAATCCATCCATAACCTATCATCTGTATTTACACATAACTAAATCGAAAAATAGAACGATCTTAGTTACCAATGTTCTTCAAAAAATATTATAAAACTTCCTTTAGCCGCCATTCAATCGTCGACCATCTTTATTGGCCCACAGAGCACAAATAAAACATGGCGTATTTGTTTTAAAGCTGAGAAGCACAGACAATAAATAAAAATATGTTGCTTTTGAATTTCGCTCAATAAAACGGCTCTGTGTTGCCAGTGTTTGTGTTTGTTCGTACGGTGGATTTCAATTTGTTATATTTGATTTTCGTTATGATATGGATCGCTTTTGAATGGAATGAGGGATATCGGGGTACCTGGTACAGGATAAATTTTGTTGGTATTTTTTTTTCCTTTGTTAATAATTTGTTCAGTGAGGTGGAAGTCTGGTTAAAAAAACAGTACCTAATGTAGAAACTTTTTACTACTGGTTACCTTGCTTCATACTACTGGTAATTCTATTCGAAACAGAGGTGCACCTGATGTCCTGATACTATACTGCTACACTCTGTTGGTATTTTCATCAGAACACTCGTGATATGGCAGAGGACTTGGACATGATCCACGGAGAAAAATGTAAGTAACAAGAAATTATTGTATAGCACGAAACACTATTCAATGAACACCATTAAAGAAACACATAACATAACACATAGGCAGAGGTGTACCTATAGTACACCCACATTTCCAGTCCCATGTAACAGGGGTCGAGAAATCAACCGGGCACAAATCCAGACTCCGGGCTGCTACTGACAAAATTCCAGATAGGAAAACCTAATAACACCCGGGAATCGAACCCAGGACCTCATGCCTCATGGATTTCACAGTAAAATTAACATTTATTACCATCCGATACTCCCCAGCAGTTCTCTGAACTCCAAAATGCTTACCTGTAAAGAACAGAATATTTCGTTAAATTTTTAATTATATTACATACTTAATTTAAAAAACTAACAGACTTAAAATAATAATAATATGTAGACGCAGTTAAATTAATTAATTAACAACAATAATAGTATTGTAATAATTCAAGCAGGATGCAACGTGGTCGGAACTGTTAACAGTTAATGGAAACCACAAATAACAATTATTAATTATAATGTGCTGCCCAGTGTTGCAGTCACTAAGATAACTAACTTTTATTTAAACGGGTAATAAATTTAAGCACATTAGTGTTTTAGACACACACAGACTAGTATTAAAGAATAGACCAAAAATTAGACTTGAAATAATATGGATGGAAATTAAAAGGCTTATAATAATTATTGCGGTACCAGCCCATTGATAAATTCTGTTAACAGACTTATCTGTTAAAGCTTGCCGGTGTCTTTCAGACCTGAATGGCCATATCCATGCCAAGAACATATATGTATAGTGCCTTAGGTCTATGCCTATTTGACACTAAGCCGTGCACTCTGGTAACGGCCCACTTACGCGTTGTAGTTCGTGGATTCGAACCCGGACAGGCGTTTTACTCTGTGTAAATAATTTCATCACTCTCAAAACGGTGGAGGATAACAGAACCTCTCGCTCATGTTTAAATAAAATATATACATTTTATTTATAGATTATTTTGGAAAATAATGAGTTAGCAGGACAAAACATGAATTTCAAGATAGCATTTTCTTTAAAAAGCAATCCTAACTATTTATTATAAATGCGAAAGTGAGTTTGTTACGCTTTCACGCTAAAACTGCTGAACGGAATTGGATGAAATTTTGCACATGGGTAGACCATGACCTGGATTATGACATATCATACTTTTTATCCCGATATTGCCACGGGATCGTGACTTATGCGGGTGAAAACTCCAAGATGCATCAATAAAAAATCTTAAAGACCCATTTAAGTATGTCTTGACAGTAACGTTTGAAGGGCCATCTACAGGGGGAGCACAAATTCAATTTTAATTAAGCGATGCCGATTCATTGGATGGAGACAGGAGGGTGAACGATAAAATTAAACGTCAATCTTACTTTATTGGGACCGGATTACTCTGATTTTTACATAACCTACTAATGGGAGGAGTTTTATTGTGAGATATTGAGGGCTAAAGATGTTGATGAGCAATTTATAGACAGTGGAATGTTTTATTCGGTAGAGATTTTTATTGAAATAAATTTGATAAGTTCAGTCCCATAATTGTAGGTATTTAATCGTTGTCATTGAAACTGACTCCGAAAATAATTTATTTTGTCCCGTGTCAGTGAGGTTATCAAATGCATCTTTTATTTTGACACCATTGTGTCTGAATTGATTTCCACAACAAAAAAACACAGAATACCTAGGTACTGAGAAAGATTTTGCGAACGAAATAAACTTTACTCCAACACAAATCTCCAAATTCTAGTTGTACTACGTTTTGCTACTATAATGTTAGTGAGTTACATAGTATGTTCTTGCAAGTAATGCCTTAAAGAATCTCCATATGCCTCAGCTCGCTATTTGCGCCGGTTGCAAGGGAATTTAAACAAGTTGTATACAGGGAACACGCTGTACATAATAGGGCTGTCAAGCTACCTCTGTTGAGGAAGAATTTAGTTCTGCTTACAAGAGAAATTGTAATACAATATCTGTTAGACCGGTGTTTAGAAAATATTTCTGTTATACGTGTGAGTTTTCTTATTTTATTCTAAACCAGAAAGCAAGCTCAGTAAACAATATAAAAATATGTAAACGTATACGAAATAATTCAAAGTTTTCATCTGAAATACACACGTGATTATATTACTAAATATCTATCCACTTCAAACATGAGACCGTAACAATATTCAAAGTTTTATCTCTAAAATTTCAGGCAGCCCTAACAACAGCATCGTTATTCACAAAAATGACTAATAAACGTTACGTAGTCTTGGCAACACCCCTTATGATCAATACATAGTCATAACAAGTTGAAGTTTCGTGCCTATAACTTATACATACAGAGTGTATTAGAAATGTGGGTGTGGTACAGACCATGAAACTGAACAAGTTTTTCCATGGGACAAACATCGTAATCGCGAAGAAATTATCAGCCGTCCCATACATTTGGGTCGAGTAGGTATTGAGGTTTTGATGAGACAGTTGATAATTTCTGGTTTGCTGGTCTGCACGTCAACCTACTACAATATGTCAAATTGCGTTAATAGATTTTCAACTTTATCACTATACTATACGGTTCAAAGTTGATTGGGAAAATTTGTCAGTTTTGGGTAGGTTGATGTGCTGGCGTAACCTACCCCTTAAAATATGACCACACTTTTCTAATACACGCTGTATAATGGAATGTCCCACAAAACTGCTGTTTAAACGCTTCTCAAGCCTAAAACTTTTATGTTTTTTCGATACATTTTGTATCATGTTAACATGAGGGGTTAAAAACGAAGCTTTGCGAATATACGTAAATATTTCATGGTAATATAATATCTGTATGGTGTACTCTCTTGACCCTTATGGGGCTTCCTTCGCGAGGGTCGGAAACAAGCAAATGAGTACTTACATGTGTTGCAAGTGTAAAATAAAAAAAATAACGAGTTTGTATGTTTAATTTTGATGATCCAGCCAAAATTGCTGAACCGATTTGGTATGTATATTCGGCACAGCTGTAGCTTTTTACAGTATTAGACATAGGAGTAATCGACCAAGAAGTTTTTCTGGCAAATCTAGACTACCTTAGCGGATGAAGGAAGAGTTCTGAAAATACCCGAGTATATTTTCCAGACAAAATATTCTGCCTTTTGACCTCCAAAAAAATGTACCCACTTTTCCGTCTCAAACCATAACGACTTCGCATCCTCAAAGTTGAAGGGCCAACGTACGAGAAAGGTGCTCCGAACAAAATTAAATTAGAATGATTTACTTTAGCGAAACCTGCCCGGAATTTAAATCTGGAATGTTGGTATACCCAGCCGCCGTTTTTGACTCTGCAATTTACCTTCTTCCGTTGGCGGCCATGTTATTACGAAAACAGTCGAGTATAACCTAGAATGAATAATTTTGGATAGCTAGCCAAGACGAGACCTAGTTTTGAGAAATAAATCCAAGTTTTTGAGTTCGTGTTCTTATGAAACTTCTGATGCAGAACTGAGATTATTTATTGATATATGGGAACGGTTTAAAATATGAATGGGTTTGTAATACAAGTTAAATATGTAGAACTTAGTAAAGGTAAGTATGATGTGATGAGCTGCGTCCCAAAAGATGTCCCACCTCCTGTAGTGATCTCTGCGCAACAACACCTGTCAATTGTGGTCGAAGCTTATATTAAATAATGATGAAAATGGCGTCATCGTTTAAAACAAAGAAGGTGATGAATGATCGTTTTCTACTTGTAACAGAAAAGACATTTGCCCTAAAGGAGGACAGACATCTTAAAAGTTATGATTTATAAACGCCTCGTTGGTTTAGTGGTCGTAAGCGCTGCTGCTGAGCATGAAGTCCTAGGTTCGATTCCCGGGTCGGGCAGTGTTATTGGGTTTAAGTAGCAGCTCGAAGTCTGGATTTGTGCCCGGTTGATGGCAATAGTCTCGCCCCCTATTACATGGGAGTTAAACAGAACTGGCGAAATGTGGGTGTACCTGCTAGAGCTAGGGCAGAGGTGTACCTTACCTCTGGCCAGCCCTTCGGGGAAACAAGGCGTGATGTTATGTTATGTAATTTATAAAAGAGCCCGAAATGTTACATGAAACCTCCAATTCACATATTGTTTATAATTTGTACAATAAAGAAGATCAAACAGAAACACAACATAAAGAAGAAATTAGAATCCATTTTCTTCTTACAGACTTACAAAAGGAACAGTTGTATTATTTACCCATTCCCTATAGACTTACGGTAATTCGTTTGACAAAATGAGCTTACAATAATTTTGAATATTAAAATATTCAGTGAAAGGTGGAAGGTACCTTTGACCTTTACGTAGATTTAACAATAACTAATATATAGGAAACTTTGTGAATAAATAACGAATTGGAAAAGGATACCTTAATCTTTTGATTTTAGTATGATTTTATCTTGTTAAACAAAGTGATTCTCTTTCAGAGGAATGTTGACCTTCAGCATAGTCTGCAATTCTGTTGGTGTGGGTATAAAGTAAATGAGAGTCAGCCATCAGTCTGTTCTTGTCCGATGAAGCGCCAGCCCGCGCCGCAGCTGAGCGCGTAGCTTTAAATTCCCCTCATAATAATCATGATCTATCCTTGATCCAGCCTGTCCCATCTTGCTGTCCTCCCCTCAGCGACGCCCTAAGCCGAGGTTTGTACCTCACAGGGGGTGCCCTTAGCGAGCGTTCGCCTAATTTTAATTTAGAATAGTTTTGCTCCTGGCTGGAGGCTTTGAGTGTAGTAAGCTTAAGGCAGCCACAGGACAGTCCGGTTAAGCAGTAAATACCTTAGTGGTATACCTGCGAGATGCCATAGTTGGGAAGAAATGGGTTTTCTAAAGGTTTGCAGATTGTGAATGTTTATCTGTCACTTCGTCTATTCTTCCGTCAACAAAACCCGTTTCTATTGTGGTCATCCTACGCGTGTAGAGGTGGACATAGGCTTCTCTTTTAAGTCGCAGAGCACCAACCTTGGCTTTTTTTCCCTTCAAGAGTGGCCTAACAATGGACGTTACTTGCCGATCCTATACTATTAAAACTTTTTTTACAAAAAATAAAACCGACTTCCAAAAAAAAACACTACAGTGATTTTTTATTTTTCACTTTTTATTTGTGGTACCTACACAAAAATTTGAATACCACTACCTGTTGCTGCTTATATGGGACCACTTCTGAACTATGCCCTACCAAAAACAAAATGAATCATCAAAATCAATTCATAATTGGCGGAGTAATCGCGTAACGAACATACAATAAAAAATAAATGTAACGAAATGAGAACCTCCTCTTTTTTGAAGTCGGTTGAAGAGTTTTTTTTTAAATTTATATTTCTAATCACGTTCTCAAAAACAGCTCTAACGTTTTCGATGAAGGTTGCAAGTAGGGGATTACGGGGGCGAAAAATCGATCTAGCTAGGTGTCATATCTGGGAATATTCGTTTTCTCCGTATTTTCACCCGAGCAGAGCTCATTTGCCCAAAGTTTAGAACAAGATGGCTACCATAGAATAATGACATGGCAGCATGGAACTATGTACTATCCTAGTAGTTAGTATTACTATTAAATGAGCATTCTCTATTTTCACGCGAGCAGAGTTTGGTCTATTATTAAACTTTGAAACAGGGCATGCACATGGGACATATTTTTTAATCTCATCACTGGCGTTGCCAAAAATTCTATAGAACTTGATAATATATTTTCCAATTATTAGTTACGTAACAACAATGGGTTGAATATGGAGAAAGAAAAGATGACCAATGTATTGAAATCAACATGGTCGGGGGTAAAGATTGTGGTGGTAGAACATGGACTAAACCCGACCAGGTACTAACGACACGAATTGGATGACGTATGAATGGTTAGACCTATTTCCAGCAAATAAACTGCAGAAATTAGTGATGATGATGAATTTGAATGTTAAGCTGAAACTATACCCACACTGATAATACTTTTTTTTTACTCGTATTCTTCGAGTTCAACTTAATTGCGGTTAAGCTTGTCCACTCTGAAATGACGCACCCCACTACCGCATTTACGCACACAGTAAAGGCTCGTGCAGACTAGCGCGACACGACGGCGCGACGCGATTCGAACAATACAATTTCTAAGAAAACTTCACGGTATAACAATAGCCGGTGTCGCGTCGCGCTGTCGCGTCGCGCTAGTCTGAACGAAGCTTAATGCGGATTTCTATAGGTAAGGCGGTAGTGGGGTGCGTCATTTCAGAGTAGGCATGCTATACCCTCGGGAACAGTACTTTTTTTCTAGATGAAAGGTACTATCGAAGAACTTCATATCTAAGCAGCTTGAAAACAAAATCCCGTGAACACGATGACCACATCTGTTACCGCTCCGGTTCTATAGAGGCCGAGCGCTGCAAGCAGAAATAGTCCTTACGGTTTATAGATATGAACTTCTTCAATGGTACCCTATGTCCTTTTCTGTACCCTTGACCCCCTGATGGGTTGAGTAGTTAATACGTGAAAGCGTAACAAACAAATATACAAAAAAAACTCACTTTCGCATATAATATTAGCTAGGATACTGAAATGAAATGAAATTGTTTATTCCGTAAATAGGATATTGGAATCACTTTAACACGTCATCAGTTCGGTGTTTCCTATCTGACTACTCTGAGAAGAAACGCCGAAACAAACTCAGAGGTCACAGTCTCTTTTAAAGTCCAGACATAATCTTGGTCAGGCCATATGAGGACCATGTAGATTAGTCTGAAATGGTCTTTTGAGAAGTAAGCTGCAACCAATAAACTAAAAGGCTACGTAAATTATGAGATTTATTTTCCTAAAAGTATATCCGGAGTGGGAGAGCCTAATGAGCTTTTGCTAATCTAGGAAGCGCTCCGGTCTAGATACTGTGGCGGTACTAAATTAGCAGACTTTAAATCTAGAATAAATCAGGATTATCAGGTAGGCAACTAATTACCTGTATGTTGCTGCAATTAACTTAAAACAAGTACCTAACTTTTTTGTCTGAGCATGTCTTTAAAAATGTGCTCTATTTGGATTTGTTGCACAGCCTAAATTACATAATTCCCCTCTTTAAGAAGCTCTAGCCAGGCGCTCTAAACTGCTGTAACTGTGATTTCAGATTTGTCCGTCTAAAATTCTAAGAATTTAGTTAAATTAAGTTGGCTAGCTAAACTACGCACACGCGATTGGTATCGTCGACATAATAAACACGATAAAAGAAAAAGATTTGTTTTTTTTTGGGAGGTCAACGACCGCTGTTAGTGTTGTGACTTGGTGTTATGAGTAGAAAAAAACTTTTTTCTTATGTTTTTTCGTGTTTAAATATTTTAAAAAAGATATTTTTTTACTGATATTTCGAGTCTTTTATTTTTTGTGTGGTTAATGACTAGAGATCGGATATTCGGATGCATATTTACCCAAAGTAAATTGGCTAAGTAATTATGGAAGTGGCTTCTTAATTTATTTTTTCTTAACTTAAATTCCGGAATTCAATAAAATCCGGGAATACAAAACTAATCGGATACATGGTATGGAAACGACTTATCAGCCCTCTTGTGAAGTTTACTTTTCGGTGTAAACATTTTTTAATGAAAGTCAAGGCACCAAGTTGTTTGTCACTGTGTGCTGTGCCAAATTGGCAACCTACTTTACAACAGTAGCTAGCATTTTTATAGTAAAAAAGTACAAAAATTATCAATTCAGGAATCGCGAGATTACGCAATCGCGATACAAAAGTGCTCTCTATAATAGCCAACACCTGAACGTAAGTAAATATACATTCAATTCTATAATCTGAACTCTAAATCTGTCGATCCCGGAATCCCGGGATTTTTTCGATACAAAAGTGCTCTCCATAATAGCCAACACCTCAACTTTTGGTAAATATGCATCCAAATATCCGATCTCTATTAATGACTAACCTGGTGTTTTAAAGCCGCCCATGGGCCTCTGACTTGGCTCCACATGCCGTCGAGAAACATCTCTCAGGTATGCGCGTACCTACCATGTGCGTAGGTATTGTATAATTACCACTTGCTTCAAAAACGATGAAGGAAAACATCGTGAGGATATTTCAAATGCCTACAATTACTGAGGTCGATGACGTCACGAGAAAAATTATCTTTTTTTTTGTTGTTTTTCATGTTATTGAAACCTATCGTGTCTGTGAATTTTAGCTAGCCAGTTTAAAGTAACCCTGTATATCTATTAAAATCTATGAAGATTTTTGAGATCTTATTCCAGGTGAATCGTCTTCACATATATAATTACATTAATTACCTATATAATTAATGTATACAAAATATTGTAAAACATTTTAAAAGAGTAACGGCGGAGTTTCTTGTCCATTCTTCTCCATACGAAAACTACCTTTTGGAAGGGGCGACTAAAATCAATTCTATTTTTTTGTAAGGTTTGACATTAAAATGTGCCCTATATTTACCTAATTGAAACAAATTATTTGACTTTAAGAATTATACAAACTCAAACTCAAAACTCAAATCATTTATTTCAATTAAACCATTCAAAGCGTAGGTTCCTATGGAGAAGAACGGGCAAGAAACTCAACGGACACTCTTTAAAAAAAAAAATATTCTTACAAATTATTGTTTACATCATTCATGTTGAAATTATACATGTGAGAACAATGTAGAAAGACGTGTACGTAAAAAGCGTCCGTAATAAAAAATAATAAAAAAAAACAATTCAAAAATTAAAATAAGCCGTGGCAGATAAGAGATGACCAGTCCCTACTGATGGCGCCCGTTCACGAACATGACGCATGGATCAGCACCGTTTAGCTCAACCATTTTGAAGGGAAATCAACGATCCAACACACACGCCACCACCAGCGAGACATTTGAGTGAGCATGACATACTCTTAGCCGCCAGGGCATATCAAGTCAATGAAAGACGTACCCAGTAAATGGTAGCTTTCTAGAAGGTACATGGTCACAGTGCTCACACATGTGCTATGCAATTATACAATAAAAAAGAGATTGAAGTTATACAATTCAAAGATAGTTTTTGCAATCTTCAGCAGTTCCAACAATATTTTCGAATGCTAATCAATTAATTTATGCGCCCTTGTGGAGCTGGACCAGCGTTAAGCCAAGCATTTTTATCAGCGATATAATCCCCAAGCTTATAATATGCTTGGCAGCATAGTGTGCGTTTTATACAAGATTTAAATTTCGTTTCATTTAGTTGTAGTATATGGGGAGGTATTTTATTGTAACATTTAAACAGTACCCCATGAAAGATGAGTCTACTTTAGCCAGTCTGAAACCCGGTTGAACTAATTGGTCCCTATTTCTAGTACTATAATTGTGTCTTTCACCTCTTTTACTCAAAAGATTAAGATTTTTCCTGACGTACATGATGTTATCATAGATATATTGACAAGGTACCGTCATACACAACCAATGTCCAGAAGAATAAAGTGCTTTTCGTATTATATCGAAAGACACATCACTGCAACTTAATAGCTAAATACATACGCAGAATAATCACAATTGTCACTTATTCCATTGAAACCCGATTACGTAAATGCAAACAGACTTGCATTGATAAATAGGAAGCAAGTAATCTAATACCATTGGCACAGTATAATAAAGTAACAGAATTATATATTTGCAGTGACCTTGAAATAATTAACTACGGCCGCTCGGTAGATAAACCTTCCGCGTCCGTGCGTTACTGCCGCGCACTAAATACTGTTGCGTACTGATATACACTGAGATTTCAAAGCGCGTACTTCGGCCGTTTACTATGAAAATATAATACTGTTACTTATTTATACTGTACCATTGGTTATATGTGTGAATCACGTTGCATCTTCCATAAAAACTTATGTACTTAATGATTTATATTGAGTATATACAATTTGTATTGCAGATATCGATATAATGTTGATTTGTAGCGGTTACACCGCCACATACGAACTACGCATTAATGACATGACGTCACACAAATCCTGCATCGCGCAATTAGAGTTTACCGCGCGAACGACATATATAAGACTATCCGACATCAACAGTTGGGCAGTCGGCCCGCCAGACACAACACCCATCTGGTTGGAGGATCCTCCCTTTTCTATGGTGGATGAGTGAACTTTACACCCTGTTCCTCATACTCCTAAAGATTGACTGATAAAACGGCAGACCTGCCATATTATAAGAACTTTTTCGCTAAAATTATAGCAACGGAATCCAGCAAACAAAATATCTTGGCGAAAAAAACAGTCGAGTACGACCCGCCATTCTCGACTGCTTTCTCAAAGATTGGTTAAACACAGCAGTAAATAGGGATAAGTGGAAGGAGGGAAGGGAGGGCATTTGTCCTGCAGTGGGACACAAAAAAAAAACCAGAAAAGGTAACAGCTACCAATTATCTAATTTGCTCGAACTTTGTGAAACAGCCATTCAATGAAGCATATTGTATAAGTAGTTAGTGCTAACATACGGACATCAACCTTATTGTTCAATGTTCAACTGTCACAATACTTCGAGGACATTCCCTTCCAGGTCTGTCTACCATTCTTTCCTTTTTGGCTAGAACAATTGACAGCAATAAAACCAATTGATAGATTTACTGTACCAGGCAATCATAAAAATACACAACAGGCCTGAAAAGGCATACGTGCTTCGATAGCTGATGCAAATACGTAAAATTCCATTTCGCAATACGTTGAAAAGGGAGCTCGGTGAAATTCTCGCGAAAAAAATATTTGTGCGAAAACCGGTGTAATACATATTTCACGGTAAAGGGTATAGGTAAATGAAATATAAATACTGTAGTACCTAATAACTGAAACGATTTGTTCAATGTACGTTAAGTTTTCGTGGAAACTTTAAGTGGTACGAGTATGTTTGATCGTTTGTTTGCCTGTTTTGCATATAAATTGTTTTCGACGCTATGAATTCTGATACGGATAAATTTTCCCGTCATGTAAGAAATTTTGTTAGGTACACCTATAGAATTTTTGAGGTTCATGGTTTTTTTTTATATGGTGTTAACGGTGTTACAAATTATGTATCGAGATACAAACTTCATACCACACAGAGATGAGATAATACTAATAAATTTTTGTAATATTGTAGTTCGTAAATTTTGTAAAATCTAGTAAAGCCTTCGTACTTACAATAATTAAATTTTGTAATATACAGTAATAATAAATATTAAAATGTGTAACATTTTGCATTCACTTAATTTGATTGTTATTTTTCTACGAGGCTTTTTTGTTAAAACCATATTAATTAATTATAACTTAGTTTTTCCCCAAAAACAAAACAGTTTCTTTCATTGGTTATTTAATCAAATAATAATAGTGTTAACATTAAATAGTATCATCTGTAGGTACACTTGAAATCAGAAATGACAATCTATCCATTTAACATTTGGATTTTTTGTGTATGTGTGCGTGTGTGTGTGTAATGGTAATGGTGTGTGTTGTGTCGGTGCAGAATGTGTGTTATGTTCTCGGTGGAAGGGTTTAGGGTGGGTGCAACTCAAAAATCAAATCACGAGATTGTTCGGCAGATCAACTCACTCTCATTAAATTGAGTAAAGGTTCTATTAACATTCAAAAAATATCTAGAACGTCTAAAAGTGTAGTGTAGGCCAAAATGTGCCTCAAATTAGCACACCTTGCCAACTCATTAAAAGTTTGTGAATCACTGCAATGTGCTAATCGTTAACGATTCGCACTCGTATCCAATCGTCTATTAAGTAGGCCTCTTTTTCTCTATTTCGACCGTATTTCTAGTGTATAATTATTATCGAAAGCAGACCTATAATAGTCTTTCAGATTCTTGCTGTGTGATGGTAATATAATATGCTAGTATAGCATTATGTCATTACTTTTCATATACGTACTGGAAGTTTGTTTAGGGAATGCAACAGTCATGCAATCTCATTTGAACTATAACGACTCCCGTAGGATTTGCATTAAAAAAATATACAACAAAGTAGGAAAACAATACCCAAACCAGTACCATGTTGAACTCAAAGTGCGTAATGCATATCCCCCCTAAGGACAGCACACACTACACAAAAACTTTATAGCGACCCACTATGCGAAGAAAACCCCCCACAACCGTTTAACGCCACCTATATGATAATACGAAAAGGGCCTCTGACGTCAAACAACTCGTGTCCCTTCGCAAACTTTCAATAAGTATCGCGTTCCTATGCATACGCCATCACCCCCGTAGATTTGTAAACAGACCCTCACTCATTCGGGTTTTCATTTACTTAGGTTGCTATTTGAATATTTACAACTAAACGGTAAATGTCCGTAAAATCGCCGCCTCGGTAATTAATGTAAAACATTTCACAAATTGGATTATGTAAACTATGTGGACGGTTTTAATATTCTGTGAGGAGGGATGCCGCACATTATTCGAGGGTTTAGTCCATGGTTTCGTGTAAAAAGTGATGGTTTTGGTTAATTCTCTAACAAGACGGTCAGCAGCGATGAGAAAATCCTCAAAAAAAATGTTGTGTTGCATTGGGTGGTGTTTGGCATTTTTTTTGTATTACGTCAGCACATCGCATGTAGGTACTATCGAAGAAGTTCAAATCTAAGCAGTTTGAAAACAAAATCCCGTGAACACGAAGACCATATCTGTTACCGCCCCGGTTCTATAGCGGCCGAGCGCTGCAAGCAGAAATAGTCCTTACGATGTAAGAGTTTTAATGATCCCAGCTAGGCCAAGATCCCATCCTCACGAGACAACCAAACATAACATACGACATTGCTTTCTTATGTCACCATGCGCTCAATTTGTCATTAGGCTCAAATATGAAACAGTTGTTTTAGCATCAAACTGGGTTATTGAGTACCTACAGAATAACCTGTTCCACAAAAGGCTGTAGCACACTTAGCATGACCAAAATAGAAACTGCAGTGCTATTCTGTAACCATCTCACCGTGAAAACTTAAGTGAAGTGAGCTCGGAGTGAGCTGTCTGTCCCTAGCAGCAGGTGGAATGATAGCTCACTTCACTCTCACTTCACCTAAGTTTTCACCGTGAGATTTTTACAGAATAGATCGGCTGGTTTGGTCGACGTAAGAATATACTGGCACAATCACAATCTGTCATTTGTCTATTCTTCCGTCAACACAACCCGTAGAAAACCCGTTTCTATGGTTGGTATGCTACGTGTGCAGCACTACACTGAAATAGACTAAGAGTAGAATTAATAGCAAGTAGTTACTATGCTGATAACAGGCTCTCACAGCCAACTCTCAACGAGGTAACCAGTGACTGCTCGATTAAAAGCGATGCCGATCAAGTGCCGGCCGTATAGGTGACATTCCTTAATAGTGGGTCAGCTTGATATACGAGAAACAATTTGTAGGCACACCTACGACCATTTCAGTGTCCCATTTCCATTATGAACCCATATTCACGTATTTATTACCTTTTATTTGGCCTCGAGTGCAAGCGAACTACAAAATACAAAAGATTATGTACTATCGACCATAATAAATGACCTACAATATGGAATGCAACAACAATAAGTGTAAATTGCCATTTGGAACAATGAACAATGTAAAAGTATGCCAAATATTTTTGCACTTCCCGCTACAAAGAGCCGTAAACATTTATTGCATTCAAAATGGCCTATAACTGAACAGATTTCTCAGAAAACTGTTGGTACATACTATTACTGTCGGCTTCGCTCGTAAGTCCAGGTACGCACGGGCGTAATTTTATCCCGGCGATCTGTTTTACGCACTGAATTTTCAACGCTCTGCTTAGCATCGAGAGTTGAAAATTCAACAGTGTGTTTTCTTGACGCACTGGTATGCACTCTGTTGGATTCTCAATGCTCGGCTTAATACGGAGAGTTGAAAATTGTGTGCGAGAAATAAAACCGCCCGTGCGGTTGGATAATGAAGAGTTAATAAACTTTCTTGTATACAACCGCGGATATTTACGAACCAATTTTCACCCTTATATCCTTAGTAATACGGTTGAAAGGTGGTTCAACATCAGTGTCCGTGTTGGTATATAGGTAGGCAAGTTAACGTACGTGTTAACAAATGCTTCTTCATGCCAACACTAAACTTGTTTATTCCGAATATTCCGATTGCTTTTGGAAATACTTTAGGAAAAAAAAACTGATATAACCCTTTAAATAGGTACACCTAGAATTGCCAACCGTACTCTAAAATAAACTTTTTTACAAAAAATAAAATCGACTTAAAAAAAAAAACACTACTTACAAAGTGAAAAGTTACTTTGATTTCGGAAGTCGGTGTCTTTGGTTTTGTATTTTCGTATTTTTGCCACCGACTTCCGAAATCAAAGTTATTTTTTACTTTGTAGTTGTGGTACCTACACAAACCCCCCACAAAAATTTGAATACCACGTAAATTACAGTGACAGGAACTATTAGAATATCGTCCACACATACTAGGTGGGAAAAATATGTATTATTGAAGCTAACTCAAAAACCCCTCATCAGATCTTGACCAAATTTATATGGGACCACTTCTGAAGTAGGTATGCCCTACCAAACACAAAAAGAATCATCAAAATCAATTCATAATTGGCGGAGTAATCGCGTAAAAAACATGCAAAAAAAAAACATACAATCGAATTGAGAACCTCCTCCTTTTTGAAATAGAGCATTGTACTCTTTTCTTGTAGGTTTACTTTATAATCTATAACAGAAATAGAGTACGTTAGAATACTCTTTTTACATAAACTGACTTTTTTTGGCATAATGTTCACTGATATAAATTATCCACAACACAAAATTTACTGATTTTATTATATTGGTACCCATAAAAACTCCGGGCGTTTCTGAACGCAGCCATAATCATTCACGTCAAAATATAATGTGACAAGCTGAAAGTGCTTATAAAAAAATAATTGCTGTATACTCTCAGTTCCCGCCACTTCAGCATTCACCGAGAGTCTTTTCGGTCATGAATGTGAAGTGGCGAGAAGAGAGGAACAGGGTTTCTTTTAAATTGATTAAAAAGAAGAGAAGAAGAGAAGTCTTACAATTATTAAAAAAAAAAACTCTCTCAATGATACACTTTTTTAATCTGTACTCAGAAACTCAATTTCTTCTAGAAAAAGTTGGCAACCCTAGGTACACCATAATAAAAGGCGATCTTTTAAAGCCTACCTTTGGATAGATATAAAGAAAGAAAGAGAGACAATACTGAAGGTAGTCTGTAGAGTAATATTTACATACACAATAAAGACATGTCTGCCTAGCCTTTTCTAAACTATTTTGGGGTCGGCTTCCAGTCTAACCGGATGCAGCTGAATACCAGTATTTTACATGGAGCGACTGCCTATGCCTGACCTCCACAACTGGGTAATACGATACCACTTAGTAAGACTGGTTGTCAGACTCGGGCTTCTGACGACTCGTAACGACTGTCAACGATCCACGAATGACAGCCGGGACCAACGGCTTAACGGGATTTCCGAGGCACCGAGGAGTTTCGGTATGTGAAGATGGTCACCCATCCACGGACCAACCTCGGCAAGCGCAGTTTAACCTGATAGATCGACCCATGCGTTTGTTATTATTTAGCGATGAGCTCCTCCTACTCTATATATGTATGTCTTTATATACAACTAGCTGCCCGCGCCGGCTTCACACGGGTAGCTAGCACTAAGTACTTATCTACGGCGCACCTACCTACCTACCCTACCCTACCTACATACCTACCCTACCGGGATAAAAAGTATCCTATATCCGTCTCCTGGTTCTAAGCTACCTCCCCACCAATTTTCAGCTAAATCGTTTCAGCCGTTCTTGAGTTATAAATAGTGTAACTAATAAGACTTTCTTGTAAACATACATACACACATACATAAACTCACGCCTTCTTCCCACGCTTCTTCACGCTTTCTTTCGTCTTCTTCCATGGGAAGAAGGCGTGACTTTCTTTTATATATATATCTAGATAAAGATATACATACATACATAAAGGCATATTCTTAAATGATTCATCGTTTCCGATGAGGGATGATCAGTTGTTGAGGTAGGTATTCAATAAAATGCAGTTTCAGTGACCGTAAAAGGTGACATTCCAATTCTAAATGTCACTATGAAAGATAACCGGTATCTTTTCATATCTTATCAATACATTTTAGCTACAGTATGAACCATTTGGAACGCAAATAAAATTGAAATAAACTACCTCGTTGGTGTCTAGTGGTCGCAAGCGCTACTGCTGCTGGTCCAGGATTCGATACCCAGGTCCGGCAAAGTGTTGACACTTGAAAGAAGATGTAGTGACAAAAATTGAAAAGGGTATGCTGAGATGGTTTGGTCATGTTGAGAGGATGAATGAAAGGAGACTAACAAAATGTATTTACAAGGCAGATGTGAATGGAAACGCCGGGAGGGGTCGCCCTAGGAGGACATTTATACTGACCTTATTGGTGATGTTCTTCAGAAAGGACAGGTGCGTAGTACTCGCAACCGGCGTGCGTGTATGACCAGATGTATGAACGTAAACGAGGCAAAAGGAGTATGTAAGGATCGTAGCAGGTGGCATTCTGTAGTTTCTGCCTACCCCCATGGGAAGAAGGCGTGAGATAATGTGTATGTATGTATGTCCATTAGGAATTTCTCAGTAGTAACCCGGAGTCTGGATTTGTGCCCAGTTGATGGCAATAGGCTCGCCCCCTATAACATGGGACTTAAACATAACTGGCGAAATGTGGGTGTACTATAGGTACACCTCTGCCCAATCCTTCGGGGAATACAGGCGTGATGTTATGCTATGTAAAATTTAAATGCAGGGCGTCTTATTTTGTAGTAACGTGTCGTTTAAAATAACGGCAAAATATATCACTGGAATTAATTAATTATTTAAATGCAAAGCTAACAATGGCACTACAAAAACAATGGTATTAGCTTATAGAAATGATAATTATTATAATGCGGGCGCAGCGCGGATGTGCAATTATGATAATTATAAGAAATAACAATACAATATGAAAACAATGACTATTCCCATACGGGATATAATTCTCAGCGACAACGCGTTATTTTCACGAAGTTGGTTAAATAAAACTGGCCTAGATTGTTTCATAATTGGACTTTTTATTACTTATATAGTAATGTCAACAAATTAACAGTTGAAGTGCAGTCAGCACGAAAATTAAGTGATCCCTTTTACGAACAAAAGATTTTTCTTATTTATTTAACCATTTATGTACACACATAAATAAACAGACAAGATTAAAAGAACAGAAAAATACGTACAAAGGTGATGCTTATTTCTAATGAAATCTCTTCCAGCATACCTGCGATAGGACAGAGGGTAAAAAGAGATGTAGACACCGTGTGTAAGAGTAGAGAGAAAGTAAAATACATAAAATCAAAACAATTCACTCAATAAAGTAAAACAAATTATATAATACTTACGAACATACATACATACAATCATACATACTTCTAAAATAAATAAAATACAACATAAATACCTACGCAACTATGACGAAGTGGAAATATAGTGTTCTTTCACTCTTCCTTTAAATACGTTTTCTCTTTTTTTTCCTTATTGAAAGTTTTGTAAATACTTAATTGGTCTTTTGTTTACGAGTATTAACGGTCGCAGAACACACATGCATTTCATTTTGACAGTTCAGCGTCCACGTCCATTGCTTTATTTATTTACGTTGTTGAGTTGACGAATTTTTCAAACCTATGAAGCAATGGATTAGGAATTTCTTTCAAAACCAGATTTTGATTGTGTTACGTATTTAGGGTGCTGGTTACCAAGAGTAAAATCATTGTATTTTTTTGGCTTAGATTTTTGTATTAATTCGAAATTGTGCTTCGCAAAACTTGCATGGTTCAATCCTTGCGGGTTGACAGACCCTCCAAATAGTCGCAAACTAAAATAAATAAAGATAAAAAAAAAACACCGCACTTGCAGGAAAAACAGGCGCTTCGGCATAACGAAGCATCGAATATAAAATTTCATACACAAAAAACTGAAAAATATTCAGTCAATTGGACAAATTAAACATATTGCAGAGAATCTCATGAAAATTGTTACAATATTTCGAAACACAGCCGCACCGAAACATTTTGAATATTGATACGATATGATAATAATGCGACTCTTTTTTATATTGTGAACTGGCAACTCACAATTATCGTTGCAAAGCCGTTATCGGGAAATTTTATAAAATGAATTGTAGGTACCTATATAATTGTTATTAATTTTGCGATGTTGTAACATTGACGTCGAGAAAAAGTTGCAATTTCTAATTGTTTTAGATTTCCCGTGATGATTTAAGAGACATGTTTACTATTTCATAGATAGAACAACTGCAGAGGATAGGAAACGCATGTCACTAAAATAATGATGAATATAAATGTTGATGGATGCTGTGGGAGAGGAAGGCCAAAGAAAAGATTGAGTGAGGAATGATATGAAAGAGAAGGGAGTGAATATTAGCGTGACGTTTGACAGGGGAGAGAGTGCGCCAACCCCACGTACATGAGACAAGGGCAGGAAGATGATGATGAAATGGGACAACCATGACATATGCAGCGTAGTTTTACTGCTATGCCATTACCACAGAAACCTAACACATTTGCCCCAAAACCACTAAACCAGTCAAGATTTAAATAAAATTGATATTTTTCAACTCCGAACGATCGCCTACTGTAAAACGCTAGTCAAATTTTAAATTTTCGCTCATCGGAAATAGAGGCCTTTGTGGAAGAACCAATTATTTTTTTGCATGGCCGCTTTTCCATTACAGTTGAATTAATCTCTAGGCTGTTTGTTTTCGCTCCAAAGATATTATTGGACCTTTAAACCGTGCGCTTTTTGTGGGCACCGGTCAATTTTCAATGAATTTCTAGATAGGCTTTTTTCATTAGCTTTTTAAAGAGTCGTTTTCAGAAATAACTAGAGCGTATTAGGTTATTATTAACGCATGGATTCAATCGAAAAGAAAAAATAATTTGCAAAAATTACGGAATTCTTTCTCGCATCTGCTCCGGCAAAAGGAATTAAAAGAATCCATGAACAAACAGCTAAAGCACATAAGTATTCGTTGCGCGAACTACACACACACAAATGCACACATAATATAATATCACGCGTGTAATCCCCGAAGGGTTAAGCAGAGGTGTAGGTACCTAAAGTAACACCCACATTTCGCCAGGGGGCAAGCCTATTGCCATCAACCGGGCACAAATCCACTCCGGGCTGCTACTGAGAAATCCCTGATGAAAAAACCCAATAACCCTTTGCCCGATCTTGGAATCAAATCCAGGACCTCATCATACTCAGCAATAGCGCTTGCGACATGCGCATCTGCTTTGCAAAAATAATTTAAACGAATCCCTGAACAAACAACTAAGCACAATAGTATTAGTTGCGCGAATTACACACACACATAAATGCACACATCAACTATACAATTTGACATAGTTTGTCGTACCGATATAAAAAACGTGGCACCACTTGTGATAAATTAACTACGGGACAATGACACCGTCAAAAATCTGATTTAGTGGGGTGTTACACAATCATGGTTCGTTAAACCGCGGACAAAACCCGACATATTTTAGTAGGAACCCCACCGAATAGCAAACTAGCTATTTAGGCACCACCCTAATTTTGTACCATTCGTTTGAGGGTTGTCAATTTACCGAAGCTTGAGGTCCCGTGATTCAGTTATGAAATTCAATTAAAATTCTGTTTGTTTAGAACATATGTTTGAGTAGCAAAGGCGCATAATAAAAGGAGCGCTTTTGACCTGATAAAAGGGACGTTTGTTAGTGTTTTTGAGGTCATAAATAACTCCGCACACTCCAAGTGTATTTTTCGTAAATTTTGCGTTTTCGTTCCGTACTTAATCATTTTTTTTTAATTCGATCGGTAAGCGATCAGGCGAGTTTCGCCCGGAATCCTCAACCACAGAGGAACATCTTAAAAGGAAGCCTTCATACCCACGAACGATTTTATTATTTGGCGATTTTTTATCGCGCATTGCATTTTCAACGCACTGCTGAAACGCCGAGAGTTGAAAATCAACAGTGTATTTTTTTGACGCGCTAGGATACACTGTTGGATTCTCAATGCTCGGCTCAACACCGAGAGTTAAAAATACAGTGCGCTATGAAAACTCGTCGTGTTAAAAAACCGCCTTAAACTTAAGGCGAAATCGTCAGAGAAGAAGAAAAGAAAGAAAAAAAAACTACTGAGGTGAAAGCACAAAAAATTAAAATTAAAATTTTTGGCCAACTTAATCGAGGTCAACTTATGTGTTGTTAAGGGGCCTGCGGAGCATGCGTAGTTCATACAAACGTAATACCAAAATAATTTGTAAATCAAACATATTCTTGAGAGTGTGTATTTATTCCGATTGGATTACAGAATATCTAGGCTCCCAAATATATATTTTGAATGGACACTGATATAAAGAGGAGATATGAGGAAATAAAAATTTCTATAGAAAACTTATTTACCTCTTAACTCGTCTTTAAATCAGTGTCCATTTTTCCTGTCGATTTTTTTTTTCTTTCGATTTCTATAGCTTTAACGATACATATTTATTTATTCAACTACCCCAACAATTACCCAAAACTTTCGTACAACTGGGCACCCTAAGCTGTATGATGAATAAAAATGCAAATCGCTCCGGGCAAACGGAAGAATGATTTTGAATAGCGCGTAAATTGAGAACAGGTGTACAGGAGGGTACTAACCGGTTTCGAAACGATAAAACAAGATGGGAGAAGTACCATCGCAATGAATTTTTATTATAATACTAATGAAGAATAAGCACTTTTAATGGTTTAATTTTTTGTTAAAAAATTGGGGTGCTTTTGTTATTTTTGAGAGGATAAAGTGTGTAGCTTGTTGGATTAGAGGTTTTTTGTGTTTGTATTTTAAAGTGTTTAAGGCAACGTGTATAACAGATGTGCTGTACTTATATTTTATCAAAAGGACACAACTACTGCCGATCCTTTGAAATAAACAATATTATGAGTACAGACATCTGAACAAACAATTCATGATTCAAGATAAACTCCAAAAAAACAACAATGTTTTACACAAATTTTTGATGCCAACTGTACTATGTCCGACCAATATTTTCTCTACGAGAATTTTCTTTTAGCAATAAGATCGCCTATTGTACTGTTACATTTTATGTGTTTCCCTTTGTTACGCTTAAAAGACGCCTACCTAAGTCCAGGTGGTAACAATATCCGAATAATAATCTAAAGCCCGTTTCACACGTCTGGGGAATCTCACGCATCGCTCCGCCAACATAAAGGCGGGTCATCACAGTAGTTAGTGACGGGGGGATGGACGTAATTCTCTGGCGTTGGTCGCCTAAGGTACAGATTACTATGGGAGATTAATTTGTTGAGGGGACACGTGCAGGTACAGGGTTTTACCCGGCTAGAATAATTATAATCCCAGCCTCGATTTTCTGCATTTGTGGTAGCAGCGAAGCTTAATCTCGGTGTATTTTAATAAGCTAATTATTGCGACTTAGCGTCTGAAAGCGTCCAAATGTCAACGTCATCCTACAGTCATGTTGTTCCAAATATAAAATTGAGTTCTCTTTTTAAATCAGGGTCTCGGGAGACTTAAGTTGGGATAACGATGTGGAAGTTCGTTAATGATAGCGATGTATTTGTGGTCATTCCAAAGTACCGTAGTAGTTCTTTTTTGCCCGTAATCTAGTGAAAACACGACTACCAAATCCATATAGTATCAAAGTCGAGACAATAAATTAAGTCAGCCAAGTCCAAGGACAACCAATGAGTCAGTTATAAATCAGTTCTGACTCAACATTCCTTTAGATATATTATAATAGATTGTACGGTTTTGTAACAAAGGAATAAAACCGCTACGTTCGTGCCGTGTGCTCCGTGCTTTAGATGAAGGTCATATCTTTCCGGATTCGTACATATATTATGTGGATAGTAAATCAGGTGGACAGTCGGATAGATATTGAAACTTCTTATACAACGTTACCCTTTTGATGTCCCATAACTCTAAGGTTTATATGCCATAAGTAAAAATAATACCTACAAAAAGTCCTAGAACAAGTGTTCCAAAAATACATAGTTTCGAAGATAACACATAACGAGACTCTCGATGTGTATCTAAGTTTCATTGATAATGTACGAGAAAATCATTTTCATTCCAACCAATCATTCATATTTAAAGCTAAGAAAATGCGTCGTGTCATATTTTTTTTATGGATAAAAATAGTCTTTTAGTAGTAGATTTTACAACCAGTGCACAAAACGAACCATTTTTATCCGAGACTTTTAGCAGCCCGAGACGAAGGCTAGGGTTGATAGTAATGTCGAGGATAAAATGGTTTTGTGGACGAGTTATAAACTCTGCTTTTCACTTCGATTACGAGGAAATAAAACAGTAGTATAACATAACAATTCTTTATATGAAATTCAAAGTAAAATTAGTACAGTTTTGAATACTGCAGGAAATTGTTTTTATAAACGGTATTTTTCTGAATTTGTGAAGATGACATATTGTGAAAAGATGGCATATTATGAGAAGATGGCTCTGACGACAACAAGGAATCTCTGGATGTAGAAGGGCCTGGCTCGCTTGGGATTAAATTAATGGCTTCTGTTTAACGGTCGGTAATCTTGCTTTTGTTCTCTACGGATTCTTCAATGTATGTTAAATTAATTAAATAACCTACCGTACTTGAATTTAAATTTTAATATATTTTATGTCTTAAAAAACACTTAAGGCAAATAAATTAAAGTAAATATTATAAAATAATAAATTCTATCTATGAACTTCTTATTGTGTTTGGCTGTATGGCTCATTTTCTTTGCCTTAATATAGATACATTTATGAGTAGATACGTTAATGCACTAGTGCACCAAATTCGATTTTATGCAGCATATTATATCCTGCACAAATAAGCACTTTCAGAGCATGAGAAGTGAAAATGTTTTTTTTTAATATTTCGCAAATGGTGTTTTACATAAATAATCGTGACTTTCGAATTCTTTGTAAGAAAAATTAAAATGAAATTTAAAAAAAATGAAAATAATTCATATGCCAGTTGATTATTTGATATGGTCTCATTAATACACTAGAATATGTGATATCAAAAGGAATACGCTATATTATATACCTATTAATCACATTATGTAACGGAAATGCAAATTCTTAGGGGTTTACGGACAAAGGGCGGAGTTCGCTACTTGGAAATGAAAACGACGACGACTTGCGAAATGTTCTTAGAACAAATCAATCAGCCTAGCCTTTTCCCAACTATATTGGGGTCAGCTTCCAGTCTAACCGGATGCAGCTGAATACCAGAAATGATCTTAGATGATTATTGTGCTGCTAATGGATAATGTATTTCCGCTGAGGCGCTTAGACTTAAGTTTGCAATGTACAATCATTCATTAATTATCCTGTTCTAATCCCAATTTCTTTAAGGTCGGCGCAACATGTCTCTTTCTTCGATATTTATCTATCAGTCGTTATCTCGGTAGTCACCACCTTTCTAACCATATCATCTTTCACACAGTCCATCCATCGTTTCTTTGGTCTTCCCCTACTCTTATAGCCATCGACATTCACACTTAAAACTGTCCTCATTCCTCCGCATCACATGCCCATACCATTACAACCGATTTCCGCACAACTTTTCTCTTATGTACTCATTTCTTATTCTTCCTTGTAAAGTAATAATAAAAATTGTTAAGTTATTAGTGTACTCATTGTTGAAGAGCCAAATAATAATAAATAAATAAATCACACAATGATTAATTATTGATATAACGGTCCCGCATGACGAGAACCTCGTGAGAGCTGACAAAGATAAGTAGATTAGGTATCTTGACCTGGCTCGCAAGTGGATACAGCAGTCATTGTCCGAAGACGCTCGACCAACACCTGAAGAGGCTCTCGTTAGGCAGCTAGATCAAGGGCTTGATCTAGAAAGCGGTACTTTTAGACACGGAGCGTATCGTTACGAGGATCATTTCCCAGGAGCCCTGACCACCGGTAGCTTGGACCGTTCCCGATACCGGTGGGCAACAATATTTTATATTTCTTTTATATAAATATATTTTAAAATGTAAATGATATGTATATAATTTAAGTAGATGAAATAAAGGCAATAAATTTTATTATTTCTCCTTTGACTGTTCTTAGTATTGGTAATTGAATCCTGATTAAAGGGCATTATTTAACAGTAAGCAGACATTAATGGCTGGACAGCAAATGAGAATTTAAAAAAAAAAACCAAGTCCCCCGAAATTTTCACCTTAGAATTTCAGGCCAGTAGATATAAAGGTTAATATCAATTACATTATTCCGGCCTGTTTTTCCACTAGGTCCAATCTAGAGTAT
Source organism: Xanthia togata (assembly GCA_963853775.1). Taxonomy (NCBI): domain Eukaryota; kingdom Metazoa; phylum Arthropoda; class Insecta; order Lepidoptera; family Noctuidae; genus Xanthia; species Xanthia togata. The sequence continues at coordinate 9,611,350 of OY970811.1, forward strand.
AAATATTTAAGTAACTAATTAAATATTTATAAGGCTTGGCATTTCCTTAAATTATAACACAACACTCCAGAGATTTCACTTCGCAAAACGGAATAATTTACTAAATATCTGCTAGCGTATAAAATACAAATACATAAAATATTTTATAATGTAAAATGGTGACGTCCATCCTTTGTGAAAAACGCTTTACCGAGATACAAGTAACATAACATCACTGTATTCCCTTGAAGGGTTACACAGACTATTTATATCCATGTAAGTGTCCTCTCATACCTAATAAACACTGTAACTTGAAAAGATTGTAAATACCATTTTTACTTTTAAAAGAGTAACCGTGGAGTTTCTTGCCGGCTCTCCTCCATAGGAAACGACCAATTGGAACCGTGCACCTAGCTTCTGACGTTTCATAAGTGCCCTTGTAGGTTTATGTGAAATAAAAATATTTTGAATTTGAATTAAGAAAAGTATTTTTTACGACCGTTTATTATATATGTTTCATAGCGAAAGTTGTTTTGTATGGCGGTGATCACATCCTTTTAAGAGTTGTCTGGTTAACTGTAGCCTGCAAAATCATAAGTTATGTATGCACGCTGCATAATATGACACAAAGCCAAGTGCCAAGTTTTTCTCAGCTTAACACTTTAACCCTTCTTTACATGATCTTACTAGTTACCAAGTTTGAGCTAATTCTGCGCGACTCGAGCGTGAAGTTTCGTGTAATAGACTGAGGAGGGTTAGGAGGAACAAAATGTTAATTACTGCCATTGAAGAGGAACTTTGCGAAGACATTATTTTCGACAATAATTTGATTGGAGTTTTGTTAATGATAAGTGTTTGCTGAGGGGCTGAGTTGGGAATTAATTTCTTATTTCGTTGTAGAGTTACGCAAAAATTGGGAACTCGGAAATGGTAAAACTAGGATAAAGGATTTCTAGGATACAATTATTTGCCTTGACGCCTTTCATATCTTCTAGAACAAATATTGATATCAAAACAATAGAAATTACATGGGCGAAAAATAGCTCAAGTTGCAACATCTTTAAGAGGAGGTTCCCAAAATCGTATGTTAATTTGCATTAATATTCTGAAACAGTCATGCATAAAATCAAAATGGAACTTTAGTATTTGATTTATTGGATCTTTTTCTTTCCATGTACAAGACAGTTACGTAATTGTAAAATTTTCGCTCGATTACTTTGTTATTCTAAAATCATATTTTTTTTTAAAGACTTATGTCTAAAATAAGTATCTACAGTAAGATAATATAGGTTATTATCCAGCCACAAGATATTTTTTCTCTAGATCAATTATTAATTTAGTTAAAAACGAAATAAGAATTGAGACATAGTCTCGTGCTCGAACACGTTCAAAGAGCGCACGCGATATTCAACTTTATTACTGCTGTATTAGCGTTTAGCACATATCGGAGTGGCGGGGTGCATGGGGGCGGAGCTTGCGTGGAAATTGTCTTTACGAGTGCCTGGTCTTAAAAATAGATGAGAAGACAAGACAGTGTCAGCTGTCTTAAAAGCATACCTAGAGGTGAGATTTTAGATTACATAAACAGTTCCATCAACAATACACTTACACAAAAGCATTACCAACGACATTTCCAAACAAAGCGATAAACGTCAAAATTCGCCACTTGCAGACAACGTGCTCTATCTTCTTTACCGCCATAACACATCAAGCCAACCAAATGACTCACGGACAGATGTACAATTATACTTTATTATTATTATTGCTTTATAACAACAGCTGGCAATGTCACGAGCCATAGGCACATGTGACTGATTCATCTTAAAGACTTCCGCTGTCTTATGAGACTTTTTTTAGGACAATAAATATTATAGTGGGATTGATGGTATATTATTTACAGTTTACAGTATGCTGAAGTAGGAGCTCGTGGCTAAGTAATAACAGGCTCACGGTTCGATCCATCAGGTTAAGCTACGCTTGTCGGGGTTGGTCTGTGGATGGGTGACCATCTTAACATACCGAGACTGCTCCGTGCCTCGGAAAGTCCGGGCTGTCATTCGTAGTTCTTTGACAGTCGTTACGGGTCGTCAGAAGTCCGAAACAGTCTGTCTGACAAACAGTCTTACCAAGGGGTATCGTATTACCCAGTTACTGGGTTGTAGAGGTCAGATAGGCAGTTGTGTCATGTAAAATACGGTATTCAGCTGCATCCGGTTAGACTGGAAGCCTACCCCAACATAGTTGGGAAAAGGCTAGGCAGATTGATTGACAGTATGCTGAAGTAGATAACTTATTTTAACTATAAGCTAGTTAACATTTGAAACCATAATTATACAATACGCACATGAATCGGAAAAGTCAGAGGTGCGTGCCTTGGGTTCAAACTCGAGACCTAAGAGTTGGAAGTCTGACGGTCACACCACTAGGCGATCACTGCTATTATCACAGTGAAGGAAAACATCGTGAGGAAACCGGCATGCCTGAGAGATATTCCTCGACGGCATGTGAAGCCAATTCAGAGGCCCATGGGCGGCTTTAAAACTGACACCAGGTTAGCCACTAACCACACGAAAAGAAGATTTGAAACAATAGCGATATGGTTTCGACAGCTCGGATTATGGTTCGGATAACAATAACATGTTAAACTGGTCGAAGTGTTCAATATCATTCTTACAAGTCCAGGTTTTTTTTATTGGTGGTCGAAGTGTTCAATATCGTTCTTAGAGTCCAGGTTTTATTTTTATTTTTATTGAGGACTTTTATAACCGCAATACGTATGACTGTATGACAGTCCCATCATACTCTAAATAAATAATTATAAAATAAAACACGCTGATATGGATTACATTTGGGCAAGGAAGTGTGTGAAGTGTGCCTAAATCAAGGCGGTTCAACCTCAAGACCTCTACACATCATTTATCAGACTCAGATCGAACACAGTCCATCAATATTGCAATATGATTTAGTTGCCTAAATTCTTCCTCAGCCATTATTTGTGAGGCAGGATGGCCCGAAGGCCTCTTGACAGTTCGGGGGAGGATGTTGCTTTTATCAACTTTGCAAACGTATTCGTAACGTACAATAAGGTACTGTAGCCTTTCGTAAAACAATCCCTCAACACCCGGCACAAACTGATTAACATAACGAAATTTGAGTTCTGTTTGTTTAAGAAATTTAATCATTCCAAAGCTTATTAAGGATCCGTGTGTCAACCTCATTACCCTCTTTATGTGCCACGGTTGAAGGCTTGCATAAATAACGACCTTTCTTTGTAACCGCTGATTACTAGGCTTTGCTAAGATTATGAACAGTTTTCTGAAAGAACGTGGCAATTATATTGTTGAGGGCGAGATGTGGTGTTGTTCGAGGATTTAAAAAGGAAGGGAGACTAATGAGGTTTTCTTGTACTTCTTTATTGTAGGAAATTAGTTTTAGATTCTTGCAGGATATGGTTTATTATCAGCCAGAATCTTTCATCATCAGCCTATCAGCAGTCCACTGTTAGACATAGGCCTTTTCTATTGCACGCCATTGAACTCGATTTCGACAACTCACATCCAGCAGCTACTAGCAATGGGCGATTCCGAGATGTTTTAACAATCGAAAGAATCGGTGTAGTAAAAATAAAAAATCGAAACCATCGAGGAACAACTCTCGAATGAACGCGCCATGCGCCAGTCGCAATAACAGACCGAGTCAGACCCGAGTCCAAGTCGAAACAATCGAGAACCATCGAGATGACGAACAATCGAAGAAAACCTCTCGCCATCGCACATCGCTAGCTGCTACCAGCCATCCGGCGAAGACCGTCGCTCCACCTAGCCTGAGTCGGCGTCCAACCTTACGTTTGCCGATTCGCCGTGTTCTTTTGGCTTTCGAAAAATAAATTGTAGGTCGAAAATCACAATTAGGTAGGTATTAGCTGTTTTATTATTAACGGCATCAAGCAGATGGATGTCATGAAAAAACTAAGGGATAGTGCCTAGATTATTGTAAGAAGTAGCAGTAGGATGGATCAGGACAGATGGACCAGTCGTCATGCAGTGGTTAGGTACCAGAAGACGGGAGTCGTCGAGGGAGTCCTGGGAAACGGTGGCGTGATGATGACTTAGAGGCATCTATGGGAGGCGTTTATTGGAGATTGGCCGAAGACTAGGTTATAAGGGGAGGCTATTTTACCCAGTAGTGGGACAATAAAGGTTTAAAAAAAGGCAGCGAAAGCATTTTTCACGTGAAGCGTTGTTTTGACGACATCAGGCAAATTAGAAGGACCTGCATTATAAATGACCAGCAACACGATCCATGACCTGAATCATAATTGAACAATCATAATTATGTTCGAAAAATTTGACAGGTCTACAACGTAAACAACGCAATGAATGTTGTTGAACTGTCAAAATGAAAGAAATTGTGATTGATCGTGTGTTACGATACACTATTAGGGTTCTGTTTGAAACCAAATTATCAAATTCTAGTAAAAGATTGATCTGAATTTATACCTATGTAATGTTTGTATTGGCTTCTAGATGTAGGTAAATATTTTGACCCCAGGTAAATGAAATACCTAGTAAAGTTAGGGTAAACATATTAAATTCAGTACAAGGCCGCATTGAGGCAGTGTGAGTTCATGTACTGTCTAGGGATATTAGAAAAGTTTTAGAGCAAAACATTTTCGGTAAGTTTTTGTAGGCGGAACTGAAAATGTAACATCTGCTTCTTTTCTTTAGTTTTTTTTTGTGAAGTTGAGTTCGCGGAAATTGAAAGAAAAAGTTAACTTCTTGGAAATTTCAGAAAAAAATATCTTATTGTAAGTAAATACAGAAAACCTAAGAAAGTCTATCATTACCTACATAGGCAGTGATTTATTTGAATAAAACTTTAATTACATGTTTTACAGTCATTAGTAATTGTGCTAGAGCGATACAGACGGAATGGCTTACGAACTATTGGTACATACGAGTAATATTTTATAGACAGCATGCGCTGCGCGGCTCTCCCGTCAGAGCCTGTGACGGAGCGACAATTTAACGCGCGCGTCATCGATTCGCGCGCTTTTCGAACGATTGATATCGGTTGTATATAATCGGCGATGCCGATCGGAAAATATATCGGTATCGGATCGTTACATCCCTAGATTGAATCATATAGTCTATGTACAAATGAGAGCTTAAAGGCTCCTACAGACAGGCGCGACGACGCGACTGGTGCAACAATGTCTATGAAAACTTCACGGACATTATACTACCGGTGTCGCGTCGCGCCTTTCTGCGGAAACCTTAACTCAAAGTCAAAATTATTTTCCTAGTTTTCCTACCCTACTCAATTTAAATACGCGAAAATATGTAAATAACTATTTGTTATGACAGTCAGGAATCAAACGCGTATTAAATAAAGCTAATTAAATACAAATATTACCAATCACAATATGAGAACTAATTAATTAGGCACATTAAATCGGTTCAACGAAAAATCATAATATTAATAAGTAAAGCATGGTGCACATTGTCGGTTAAGGCGCTCTATCGCACGCTGGAAGCCAGTGTGCACATCGCTTAAACCTCGTTAGGGTTGCCCCGATTAATTGGCAGTAATTATTTTATTTTAGTAATTAATTCGCGTAATTTAAAATGCAAAATGTCGCTCCTTATGAATGTCTTTAATTGATAGGTATGGTATTCTCAATTGAGATTTATAAGGAATTAAAATCTTGTTTATTCATTTTAATAAAATAAAATTACTTTATTTCAGACCTTTCCGTCCATATGACGTTAGTAATACAAACTACTTAAAAGCTATGTTAGTAACAAATGAAATACATAATTTTAATTCTAGTATCTGTACATGCACCCAATGCGCCATAAATAATGGCGCAACATGGCTTATCACTAACGACCTTCAGAATGCCGTTGACGCTCCCACGCACTCATGCGCATCATAGACGCAATCCTTTTTCTTAGCATGGCATTGAAACCATCAGTATGTGCTTCAGCAAACATCACATCCTGATGCACTGCAGTGACGTGGAAGCCCTAACAACAATGATGCAATTAAGAATTTAATTTAAATATAAGTTTATTTAAATAGCATGAGGAAAATAATTAAAAAAATTGTAATTGATGTAAAGTGAAAGTATTGTTACTAAATGTCTGATGTTCGTCTAATTACACATGTTATGACCGTGTTCATGTAAACGAGCACATAATTGGTTACTTTTATGAGTTAATTGGCGAAAATGATAACTAACCAATGCTGTAACGATCCAAATAAATAAATAAAAAACAAAACAAACTACAACGTTATTATTTTATATATCTCAGATCTCGGATAGGAATCTCTTAAAGAAAATAATATTTTAAATTTACCTTTTTTGTAACTAGCCAAAATTAAAATAAACCAACTATGGCAAAACCAAAAATTAAAGGACTAAATAGGACTAGAACAATAATTATAAAAGCATGTCACAAAAATATGTACCTATCTACTTATTTTAATAATGTTAAGTATAATTTATTTGTTATAAAATATACAAAAAATTAATTACTTAGACTAAAATTTAGCAAATAATACACATCTTATAACCACAACATTTTTGATCAAAAAGTAACTGTCAATGCTCGTATTCCATTAATTATCACCTCAAAACTCAATAAAATTTCAAATTCTCTCGCACACATACGCTCGGTGGCAGCCCTAATCCTCGGTTTACGTTACACTGAGCCTAATTAGCGTGAACAAACGCGCGTTGTTTGTACAGTGTCGCGTTAACGCGTCGCGATCATCTGTGAACCGGCCTATTACGGAGCAACGCGGTGAGAACAATGGAACGGAACAACACTGGTCCCGATTCTGTTATAGAAAGAAAAAGTGGCCAAGTGCGTGCGACCGTAAAATATTTAACACTTTTTTTTTTCTAATTACTTACTGCTCATGCACAAACCATACTGCAAATAATCTATACATATATATACCATACATAGTGTCTGTTTGTAATTACAAAATAACAGGTTTTTAACAAAAAAACTATTTCTAAATTTTTTGTCTGTCTTTCTGTTTGTTTGTTCCGGCTAATCTTCGAAACGGCTGGACCTATTATCAGGGACTTTCAGTGGCAGATAGCTGATGCTTTAAGGAGTAACTTACGCTACTTTTATTTTAGAAAAATATCTAGGGTAGTCTTTAAAATTAAGAAAAACGTTTGACGATCGTCAGCAAAACCAGCCGGTCTATCCTGTGAAAATATCACCGTGAAAATATAGGTGAAGTGATCTATCATTTCGCCTGATGATAAAGGGATTGACATTATTGACAGCTCAGTTCACCAACATTTTCACGGTCTTTTTATTCTTTTCATGTGCTTAGTGACTAACCTGGAGTCTGAGTTTTTTTTTAAAGCCGCCCATGGGCCTCTGACTTGGCTTTACATTCCATCGAGAAATACTTCTCAGGCATGCCGGTTTCCTCACGATGTTTTCACGGTAAGATACAAAAGAGATCGGATGGTGATTTTAACATTATCTCTTCATAACTTGTTACCATCTTAATAAATTATTATCGTTCATAATAATTTTGAACACAGTAATAAGCAGTGATAGATTGGCGCTTAATTAGAGCTAACAAAGGGTTCTTGTCTGCGTTCATCTGTTAACAGCCTTTATAGTCAGGTAGAGAGGATGTAAAATATGGCACGTTTGAGACTATTCCTGTAGTATCGATGTTTTATGAGTTAGCTCATGATCTTTCGTCTAGCTATCCAATAAAGGGGGACCCTGACAGGCGCGACGCGATAGAAAAAATTCTATGAAAACTTCAAGGAATTTGTTCTACCTCGTGTCCCGCTTTTTGCGGGAACCGTATGAAGAGTTGGTATGACGGCCTGGTGTCCGCAAATCGACGTCCAAGAGCGTATTTAGCGTACGGGAAGATCTTCGATTTCGTAAAGATTACTGCCTAAAGTAAAAGCAACTAAGGACTGATCGTAGTGGATATCTATTTGTAACAATTCCTTGCCTGCTTCCATTTCTAAAGATCCCTTTCTGGACAATTTTGACCAGCTTCTCCTTTTCATCGTCTACCATTATCTTTTTTTTTTTGGTATAAAGATTTGCTTCTACATTCTTTAGTACTTATTTAGCTGCGACGTTCACAATAAGAAGCTCTTCAATGTCTCATTCTGGGACAAAATAAAATATCAGTAAAAAAAGAGCTACGGCAATATTAGAGTTAGGATGTAAAATTATGGCCACTCTAACATAGTCGGTAATCAAATCACTGCGGCCAATGAGGTTTTAGCATCCGCGGCTTAGGCCAACGCGCTGATTGGCAAATATCAGTGAACACGTCCACAGCACAACGATACTGTTGTTCACACTATGTTACTATCCGCTGATCTTAATATAACTACAGTATAAATAAGTAACAGTATTATATCTGCATAGAAAACGACGCTCTTCAAAATCTCAGTGTATATCAGTACGCAACAGCATCGAGTGGGCGGCAGTTACGCATGGACGTGGAATACTTATTTACCGAGCGGCCGTAGGTAATTATTTCAAGATCACTGCCGCTATATAATACTGTTATTTTATTATACTGTGCTATAAACTCACGGTAACAAATTAGTAATGGAACGTAACGTTAAAATACTACCTACATCAACATAAACTCATGCCTTGTTACCATGGGGGTAGGCAGAAACTACAGAACGTCACCTGTTACGATCCTTATTTACTCCTTTTGCTTCGTTTACGTTCATACTACACTAAAAATAATACTATAGCCACGGGCCTACACTTTACCATAGTTATCCAGTATTTTTTGGTAAGTGAACATTACTGGTGATGTTCTCCAGAAAGGCCAGGTGCGTAGTACTCGCAACCGGCGTGCGTGTATATCCAGAAGTATGAACGTAAACGAGGCAAAAGGAGTAGGTAAGGATCTGCCAGTTAAGTTAACGGAGATGTTTATACAATTCATGAATCAGACGAACTTAGCCTAAGTAAAGCTCGATTACAATATGAAGGATGAACTGAAATATAATTGACTAGCTGCTGCAGCCCGCGGTTTCACGATCTCAATCCCGTAGGAATATCGGGATAAAAAGGTATCCTATGTCCTTCTCCAGGTAATGGTCTACCTATGTGCCAAAGTTTCTCCAAATCCGAAACAGAAACCACTACACATAACAGAGTAGTTCCCAATTCGTTAGAATTTAACATCGCAATTTCAGAGAAAATTGATTTTATTTCTTAGGACCAAAAGTTTCATGAAATGATCTGAGATTACAAGGAGGTGGTATAAATACTCTCAATGTTGATAAAATTGCTCATTATCCTATCTAACGAAGAGCCTTCGTATCGTGGAGTGGTAATTAGTTTGGTTTTTTAGAAAAATATTTTGAAAAGTATGACATAATTATGTGTCACGAAAAGTAAGACAGAAAGTATTAAATGTTAAACTCTGTATGGATTACCAATAGCTTTCAGTAGTAACCAAAAAGTTAATTACAAGTTACGGACGGATACTTACGGATACTACCTAATTACTTACTGATAACCCATAATTACACAGTACAAATTCACCATACACTGTCTAAAAGTATTTAAAGCTAATGCCCCATCACTATGCATCCATTTTAGGCATCACAATCGTGACGTTATATATCACATTATGTAAACATTCACCAAATGATATTGATACGCGTAACGCATAGAAAGCGGCTCAATATTCATGTATGAGTCATTCGTGTTCGCTCGTGTAACTATGCCTAAAATAAGCATTGAAGCTTGTAATAATATTATTCGAAAATGTAAAGACATGATTTCGTCTATCTAAACTGTGTTAGGAGAAGATTCGGTGGGTGGTTGAGAGTGGGTTTTGCAAAATAAATCTATTAGTAATTACACACTGTTGTTATGGAAGGTTACTATATTACTAAGGTTTTTGTAATTATTATATTGCTCAAAAACGCAATCTTTTGATTTAAGTTAATCCACCATCCGCCTATCCTTTTCCCAACTACGTTGGGATCGGCTTCCAGTCTAACCGCATACAGCTGAATACCAGTATTTTGCATGGAGCGACTGCCCAGCTGGATTCCACAACCCAGTAACTGGGTAATACGATAGACGATACCCTTAGGTAAGACTGATACTCAGACTTTTAGGCTTCGGACTACCCGTAACGATTTTCAAAGATCTACAAATGACAGCCGGAACCAACGGACTAACGTGCTTTACGATGGTCACCCGTCCACGAACCGATCTCGGCAAGTGTATACCTTCGATCGACCTGTGCGGCTGTTTTTATTTAGCCACGAGCTCTAGGACTAAAATCATCTATGCGGCTATAAATAAAACAAAACCTTTTCGAAACACGCATCGCGTCCATGTTTGAAAAAATGGCCACACAGTCTAATATTCCATTTGAATATCCGCCTATTTCGTGTCCTTATATTTTATTCAATCTTTGTTTTTTTCTCGAATAGAATAAATCTTGTAAACATTGCTATAAATCTTCCTTTTAAATAGTTACTTTGAATTATTTTGTTCAAGCAAAAGAATTGCTGGAAACTGATCTAGTTTCACAGACTTTTAGAAAGGATACTTTGTAACAATATTGCCACTTTATTACTGCCCTGATCAAATAATAAAGTTTGTATTGTATTTCTGTAAATATTGTTCTGAAATCGTATAAGTAGGCTAACTAGGTAATTGAAAGTTTTCTTTTCTATTTGTGTTCATTATAACTTTTTCCAAAGAAAAACTATTGATCTTGGTATATCGAAGTTAGCTTTCACTATATTTATGATTAGAATAAACGAACAATGGTGCCGATTCTCTTGTACGCCGAACTAAACTATTACTAAAATTTCTTACGGCTATGAGAATCAAAAAGCTATTCTGCAAAAAATAATTTTGACACAACTAAAATTGAACTTGACAATCCCGACTCAACTTGGTAGGTACTTGTTTGTCCTACCGTGTGAATTTATTTTAGAGCCGGAGGCGCGCAGTGGGAGGGGGTTCTTCGTGCTTCGACGTGTTTTACATGGAATTTTTCACTTTTTATAAGGAAAATATGAAAAATTATTACCTACATGTTGTGTTTTACGGGTGTATGGGTTTTATAAAGGGGGTCCAAATTTTCATATTTTACTTGCGATAGGGCACACTATTTTCGAGATACAGTCCAGTTTTTGCACGTGAAGTCGAAGTGTTGGAGTGAATTTTAGTTCATGATAACTAATTTTATCCCACACTTTTATAATCGCGATTAAAAATTGTTAGGTTTAGTCAGGTTTGGTTTTTTACAATCATAATTTTCGGTGAAAAATGTCAAATTCAGAATAGCAAAATTGCCATTTTCACTCAGTGCCATTTTAGTGCTGTCAAACTAAAATATAGTTAAGATACATGTCACTTTAGTCTATTTTAGAATAGGAAATCGTCGTTTGACAGGTGTAGGTAAGCTAAATTTTGGGAATTTTTAGTCCAGTTTAGAGGAATTTGTGACAAGAGAATAGGCACCAATATCCTGTTTGGAAACTTGATTTAACTAGCTTTGAAGCTGGAAGTAGGTATGAAAATATTACAAAAAAAGATATGTGACTTTGGAAACGAATGCCTCCCAACATTCGTATTAGACGAGTTAATGCATACTCGTAACAAACAAACTATTAAAAACATATATAATACTCGTATCCAACTACACCTATTAATAAACTAAAATATGGCGTCGAAAAATTCCTCCGCCTCGATGCCGACTGGTAATGTACCCAAGAGACTGGCGGCATTGCCACGTTGTATGGCAATGCTTAGCCTCTGGACAAGGTAAAAGCCAGTCCTTGGGTCACGGAAAGTATTACCTAAACAACCATAAACAAAATTCCTTATTTAGGTTAGGCATTACACCAGCATCGAAAAGATGATCTAGTACAAGTATTTGTTTATATATTATTATAATATAATTATATATTATTTAACCAACAATAAACTTCAAACGGTTCGTTAAATACAAAGGAGGATATAAATGATTCAAATTTATTTATGTTTTCATGTTCAGGGAGATTAGACGATGAATATTGAATGAGGTAGGTACTGATATCGATGGAGGATACAATGGGGAGAATAGCCTATTGAATCTTCTACCTGATGACGTGCCTATACCAGGTTTTGACGCATTTTTTCTTATATCGCAAAAAAGGGATCAAATTCCCTTCACCAAAAAAATGTTAACTGCTGGATTGGACTTTTGATGTAGCAAATATTTTTGGGTTCGTTTGAAATGGCAGCTTAGAAACATCCACAACTATCGACCAAGTCTGTACATCAAAAAACAGAATTCTTTTGTATCTAGAACATATGAAAAATACCAAGAATATTCTCAAGAAGTCTAAACATCAATTTCCTTTATAAAATGTTTGACGTAAAGGAAGTTGCAGTAATATTTATGTGGGCAAAACTTTCGCATCTCACGTCTTACGGCAGATAACAAGTTGCAAGGTTCCAATGAATATATTAAACAGTCACAGGTAAGTTGGTAATACTTCCCGACTTAGTATTCATGTTAGAGTGCCTATGACGGTAACCTGGTTACTTACATACAGAGTACCTTTGATTAGGAATATCAGATGCCAGTGCACTCAAGAAGGAGTCATTTAAGTCCTTCGAAGCGCATCTAAATGGAGAAATAATACAGTTGTTATGGATACCATAATTGGTTAGTCTGGAAAAGGAAACCAAGGACAGTTATTGACGTATAATGAGGTGGTTATGGATACCATATTTGATAGCGGTTAGCTGATGCATAATACATTGACAACAATAGGCAAGTTAAGTATTGAGTCATTGTTTTCCAAATCACATAGAGGAACTTAAGCTCCTTGGTGCAAAATCGTGTGATGGATCTTGCATAAGCGTTCTATACGCTAAGTATATATCAAAGGAAGGTGTGGCAGTAATCCGGCCCAAGTTTCATGGTAGGTGTTATAGGTGCAAAGTGTGTAAGCATCTTAACAGTCAATACATCGAATGCAACCGTGGCGGTTATACGTTTAATATTCCGGGAGCGAATTACTCGGCGCCGAAGCTCCTCACGTGTTGAATTACCTTACATGCCTCGCTTGACAGATATATACTGCGTGTAAATATATGTGTGGGTGTATAGCTGATAGCTTCCTTTGTAAGTTTGTTACGAGCGAACTTAGATCACGCTTTAGACGTTTATGGGGTGGGCACGACTCTAAGAGTCACTAGCTCGTGAGACGATGCCGTAAATTTTACAATCTATATATGAGTAACTAGAAATTGGTGCAAAGAGTTTGTTTCATTACGGACTTAATATGTAGAAGTATTGAAACAACTTACCAGAAATATAACCAATGCCTTGGAACATCATAGTGATTTCAATGATGTCATCATGAGATGTTATCATAATAGTTGATTATGTGCACATACCTGAAAAGAAAACGTAAACATTAGTATTATAGTAGCAACAGAAAACAAATTGTAGTGCCTCGAAAGGAAATAGGGTCAGATTTACCGATGCATTACTGGCACCGTATGTTGCCGATGAAACAAGGACAAATCTATATCTCCATGGACGGAGGCAATTAAAAAAAACTACAAAAGCAAAGAAATGGCGAATGTTTGATCACGTAATCGTTCTATAGATTTGTCAATCCCGTTCAATGTATAGGTTTTAAATTGATAAATAATGTAACTGTAGATTGTGGCATTGTCTGGAGGAGAGAGATCTTATAGGTACAGATCATATAATATATGTATATTATAATCAGACGAGGTCTGCGTCGCAGCAATGGTAACGTTATAGACTGATTATGTATATATTTATGTACGTGTTAGGAGCTCTCAGTGGGAAACTCCCTATTAAATGGGTCTTGGATAACCAAACCAATAGGCTTTTGGAGATCAGTCTGACCGACATTCGATTACCTCCTCCTAACACAAGATACAACAACTTTTAATTCAATCACATACCCATATGGAATCGAGAGAAGATTACCATTAAACTTGTAGCGATCGCATCCGAATGCAAACACGCGTCGTATTGAGTTACTGTGGAATGCATCGAATCGAACCGAGTGAGGACCAATCGAGATCTCGAATGGACGCAATCGAGCAATCAGATCGATTCGGTGCGACAAATACCTAAACCGTATCGCGTGGACTAAATATTCAGATTGGAGAACGTGTGTGGATTGAATAATTTTTTTCGGCATTGGTTGGCTTGGCAATGTGTTTTTGTAATGGGATCGTTGTTCTACGGAAATAGATTTTTAGGGACTTAATAATAGCTAACTCCTTATTTTATTTTGATCATTTGCATAGTTCTAATGATAGTAATGGCAACAAAGATCCCTCCGGGGTAAGAGGAGCTAAACATGATTATAATAGAATAGAAAATGTTTGTATTATTCACAAGCTTTAAACTTCTACAGCACTACATTAGCACGATAACCCCTAAAAAATATTGATTGGTTCAAGAAAGTCAAATCATACAACCATTTGGTGAAAACCTAACAAACCACAATGTCAAAAACCAAATGTATACGAAAGTAGAACATAATTTACAGAAACCAATCGCGTCTTAGCTCACTAATTGAGTTTTGAAGATTTTAAGGTTCACGCAAAGCAAATTTATAAAACACGTAAATTTCTACGTTACGTAATCGATGGAAACAATGGTGCTGGAGTAATAACTTGTGGCACTTTGATTTAGTAGAGAACGGGAATCACAATTTCTCAGAGAAACGAATCCTATTCCCTTTTTTTTTGAGTATTCCGCTTTTGTTATTAATAGGTATTACGTTATTAGGAAAATTATTTCAATTGACTGGAGAGAATATCATTAATGGCACCATAGATTCGACAGCAAACGTTGTGGGAGTAGCACAAATAATAAAATAAACTAAATTCTAATATTTTAGAATAGAATAGAATTATCTTTATTCAAATATCATAGGGCTCAAAAATGATTAGTAAGACTTACAACTATATTAGTAAGACCTGACACATCACAAAAATAAACAAATAGTAGTGGATCACCGTTGTGGAGAACATGGTGAGATGGCACAACAGCGACCCACGAAAACAAGGTCTAGGCGACTTGAAATCATGCTTAGGATACTGTTGGAGCTGCTGCACACCCTCCACCATGGAAGCGCACAGAGAACAGTTTTTTTTATTTTTGTTTGTAATGAATAAACTCAAAAACTATTGGACCGATTTTAAAAATTCTTTCATCAGTAGAATGCTTGCTATATTAACAGTATCACCGAGTCACAGCCTAACTAATTAAAAAAATGCGAAAGTGAGTTTGTTTGTTTGTTGCTCTTTCACGCTAAAACGGCTGAACGGATTTGGATGAAATTTGGCATATGGGTAGACTATGACCTGGTTTAGAACTTAGGATACTTCTATCCCGATATTCCTACGGGATCGAGACTTACACGGGTGAAACCGCGGGACGCAGCTAGTAATATTTTAAATACGTAGGTAAGTGAGTTTCTTTGATACTTTTTCACGCTAAAACGGCTTATCGAATTTGGATGAAATTTGGCTCATGGGTAGACTATGACCTGGGTTAGGACGTGGGATTCTTTTCATCCTGAATCGTAGACGAAGCCGCTGGCGGAAGCCAGTCCGTAATGAAATGGATATTACCTCTCTCCCATTAGTCCACTTGTTGCAAACGAAGCCCCGCGGAAAAGTAAGAATGACCTATTTCAACGCTGCTCAGCAAAATATTCCTATCAAACTTCACTGCAGCACGTTTTTCTTTGAGTATTACAGCTCCATATATTTCTATTCCAGTTTCGTATTCTATAGATTTTTCTGCTGCCATAACAGTTATATGATTAAACTTTTACGGTCTTGGATCTAGGACGCAGGCTAAGCCGGAATATTAAAAGCGTGTGAATGCTGTCCAAATTACTTCTTCCTTCTATTTATGTTTAGCAATAACATCTAGAATTTTGTTCGTGGTTTTGTTATAACATAATTTTTACTCGACCTACTATTGTTTGTAATCAGCCTGTGAGTTCCTTCGTCAAATAATTTGACAAAATCACCAAAAACAAGTTAAATCTTAAAGCTCCCAAAATGTCGTTCCCAGAAAACTTGAAGATGTTTTGGTGCTACCCACAGATTAATTTCCAAACCAAGATATGATATCTGCGGTCATGAACAAAACGAAGAAAGACGGCCATTGGTTTATTGGATTGTTCAGGAATGTGTTCGCGACAGCTTTTCAGTTGGAAGTTTCCTGTGTTTCAGAAATATATTTGATTTCAAACTTCTTCTGGAACGACCGTGAATGATATTTTCTGTGAATTGCACAGTTGTGATATGAATTTAAGTGTGCAGTTCTGTGTTTGTGCGAAAACATTGTTTGAATTCTACACTTTATACCAGTTCGGAATGGTTAGTGCTATTTCTGCTGGTAATGGAAATGATAACACTAAAGTACAAATGTAGATTGTAGATCTATTTGTAGAAAAATAATAGTTCTACAGTACAAGGTTTCCTGATTTAAATTGAATTAATTGGCTAAATGATGGTTCTAAAAGACATTTGTGTAAAACCATCAGATGAGCTGTCAATATTACATTACTAACTTGTGAAAACGTAAGAAATCTGGAACCATCTAAAGACCAAAGTATGTCTTTAAAGTAAACGAGCCTATTCCGACCATTGAGACGGTCTGCACGATTTAATGTCCTCCTCAAACCTCTGTAAGACATTCAAGTCCTCTTGTTCGCTAATATCCAGATGTGATTGCCCAAGCCCAACCTTATTCCCGAATAACACTAGTAATGTCAAAATCTCGCCCAAAAGCAATATCAAAGGCGTAAGAAAATTGTTATCTATAGTAGGCAATAATCTTAAAACTTTGACGTAAAATTTCGCTGAAATATTTCTTTACATTTCGTATTCCGAGTGGGTATTAGGGAAATCAAATTGTTTCGTGAGTCGAGTTGGCGTGGAATGACGAACTGAGGAGTTAGTGAACTTGGCAATCTGGGCAAAGTCGGTCAAGATTGATGTTTGGCAAACGCCTCGGGCGATTTCGTGTTCCTATTCGTGGGTGCTTGTACACTGGTGCGGACTGATATTATACTAAGATAGACTACTAGGAGAGACTAAAATATAATATTGGTCGTGATTAATGTAATGTGGTAAGTACAGATCCATTCTAAAATTACGCTCAGCGCACATTCATGACTCTAATTTAAATGAAATTGGCCGAAAAAAAAAACCTCGTTTTATCCATCCACACAGGATATGCTTTAGTCACGCTTGTAACTACGCGTAAGGTTAAAGCAATGGTAGTGAAGGAGTCCGATGAGACCATTGCCTTCCGGGGTTGCGGGTAAGTCCGAAAGGGATACCGTGGCCCCCTGGCATTGCACAGGCAAAAGAAGGAACACGTGTGGGTTTTAGTCAGTAAGAGTCTGACACGCCCTCCCGCTCCACCCAGAGCGGGAGAAGTCATTTGATGATTACCCACCCAAAAAAATAAAAAGGTTAAAGAAATGGTCAGCAAAAGATTTTAAAGACCGCACTTTCACTCACAATCTGAATAATTTTGAAGAATATTGAATCCATTGCTTTATAATTCATATGTTCGAAAAATTTGTCTACTCAACAACGTAAATAACGCAATAAATGTTGTTGGACTGTCAAAATTGAAGCCATTGCTACTGGAAGTGTGTTACGAAATTACCCCACAGGATCAAGTGCTAGGATTTGATTTTGTCATACTCATAATACATAGGTACATTTTTTTATTGGATGGGAAATTATCAAATACTTAAATTCTCCCGCTCTGGGCGGAGGGTGTGTCAGACTCTTACTGACTAAAACCCACCCGTGTTCCTTCAGTTGCCTGAACGTTGCCAGGGGCCACGGCATCCCTTTCATAATAGGTACATACTAAGACTAAAGTTTCAGTTTTCAGTTTTTTCAGAACATGTTTTGGTGTCTCAAATGTAGTAAGTATTTTTTCATCTCAACTAAAGTAGAACATACATAATGATAACTAAAATATATACTCTCACTAAAGAAGATGTCGTAAGTCGTTAGCAGTGTACTCGGCTCATTCGGGCCGCAGGGACACAAACTTTTATCGGATTAACTAAAAGGGTTTCCTGGTTTGCGTAATTATTTCACTGAATATATTGTTTTACTACGTGACTTTTTGTTCGGGGACGGTTACAAATCGTACTTTTAAATTGGTTCGCCTTTTATAACAAAAACGTCTTTATCTAGCGAAGTGCCGCGGAGAAAATTGCGAAAGTTGCAAATTCGATTTTTATCGGAGTTTGATAACGATTGGCGTCAACCTTTTGACTACTTTTTAGGTTGAAATTATCACTACATTTTTTTAATAATAATATCTACCACTACAGGACGCTCCAAAAAATTATAGAGAAAAAAATCAAAGCTACTAGAAATTCCACGGTCATCCTCAAATATTTGCCTTCAGGGGACACTTCCACAACTTCTGTTCCCATCAACCAACTATTTCCCCAGACTTTTGCACGCGCAAGATTTTCGGCCCACAAAAAGTTGTACCTAAGTAGTTTAGTACACCTTTTTATTCCCGGGCCGTCCCATTTTCCTTTCCTGAGATATCGCGGTCCAAAGTCCAGATAACATTGGCCCGGACCTTTGACCGACACTTTATCGGAGAAAGTCTATCAGACTCTATTTTGCCGGACTTAGGAATTTATTTCTATAACACGATTTATTGGATATTGGTTGGATGGAAGGGACACTCTTTCAATATTTTGTCTTTTTTATCGGTGGTAAAAAAATATACAGGTTATTTAATAAATAAAACACACAACATAACATAACATCACGCCTGTATTCCCCGAAGGGTTAGGCAGAGATGTATCTATAATACACCCACATTTCACCAGTTATGTTTAAGTCCCATGTAACAGGGGGCGAGCCTAATAAATAAACCATAATAAATAAACTGTGATGAAAAATAATGTGACGTTGGTTTAGTACATTGACATATCGATGAAAAAAAAAAATTGTAGTGTTATTATAATGCCAAAACAACAGCTCTTTATTAAATGCGTTTATAAGAATAGTTTTCTTTTCTTTTTTTTTGGTGTGTCGGTCTGTTTGTTCCGGCTAATGTACGAAATGGCTGGATCGATTTTGACGGGACTTAGCTTAGGACTGGCAGATAGCTAATGTTACGAGTATAAGGAGTAACTTAGACTACCATAATGCGAACAAAGTAAGGCTTCATCTAAAAAGATGGCAGCGTTGCAAATAGCTGTCAAAAATTTACCCGTTTTGATTAATTTGGTAATAATACTGTATGGAAATATGAATTATGGCTAACTAGCGAACTAGAATATTAATAATGAATTGCAATTTTAACATGGAATTTGATGTTACACCTACCCATTTTAGGTGTAAAAAAAGTAATTAGAAAGTTTCCAAATACTTTTTTACCATCTAAAACTACATATTCGGTGTTACGATATTAATTATTGCATTTCATAATCAATATTCTAGTTAGCCACATTTCTTATTTCCATACAGTAATATTGACAAATTAATCAAAACGGCGAAATATTTGACATCTATTTGCGACGTTGCGTTGGCCACTTTCAGAAACACTTAAATATAAACATTTCAACAGCATTTATCAGAAAGGTGTGGTACAGGAGCCCTATTATGAAGTATTTATGCCATCATTATTCCACTGCGAAAAAAGGATGGTGCTAGCGGCCTCATAAAGCTCCGTCTCTCACTCACACTGGAATAATGCCACCATTATTCCAGTGTGAGTGAGAGACGGAGCTTTATGGACGTATTATGACGTAGCCACCTACGTCATAATACGTCCCCAGGTCATCAAACTGAACAACTTTTTCCATGGTACCAACATCGTAACGAAAAATGTATCAACTGTCCCATACAATACTTTAATACCTACTCGACCCAAATGTATGGTGCACCTTTCTGATAACATGCTGTATATAAAATAGCTGTAGTGATATATCACTGCAGAGGTATTTGACGAATTTTAATTACAGTATTCATTTTGATGTGGTCACAATTAAATGCAATTAGTGCTTTGAGTGTAATTATCTGTGTTTAACACATTAGGAAATCAATGCCAATGAATTAAAACGTACCAACTCCATTTTGGTATTGTTTTCAACGACGCGATTAATATTCGAATTTTCCGTAACAAAGCTATGGAAATAGGGAATATTTCAGTAATTCAAAACTTGTACATTATTGAAATATACATTGTTTTGGAGTCAAGAAACAAATTCCAATATTTTTTTATTTAACAATTCATTATTATATGAACCTTTTTTTTTTTGTTGGAACGGAACGCAAACTCAATACGCGTCGTCTTCGACAACGCCGGAAGTGACGTAAGAAAACTATGTACCTAAATAAAAATCAATTATTTTCAAAGTGCTTGAAATCTCACTACGGTAAGTAAGTAAGTAAACGCGATTTCTGCTTGAATAAAGCACTTAAAAAAAATGATTTGGGGCTATAAGACCACAATCACCAGGTGGTAAATGGCATCACATCATGACTGCGACAGAAACGGACCTTTGACGTGTAGTAGAACATTGTAAGTGTCTTTTTTTTTTGAGCAACAAGCAGTAGTTGAATTTAAGTTTTAATACTTTTTTTGGGTTTACATTAAAGAAAGAAAGATATATTTAATCTGCACAAACAAAACGCACATTTAAAGAAAAAACACAAATACAAAAGTAGCCAAAAGCCTCGTATTCAAACAACAAATAAACGCTTGAAAATGTTGTTGCATGTGTTGTTTGAAATGTTGTTTACTGTCTTTTACTGATTTAGTGAAAAAACAAATGAAATGCATATTCCCTATTGTCTTTTATCTAAAAACCAACAGACCATGTCCTAACAGAACTGTTAAAAAATTCAGATGATCAGGAAAGGTTGGCCCGAGGCCCGACCGCCCCGCATAAACAGGTTTCCCTTGTATTAGGTGTAGTTCCCACTATCGAGACCTCAATGCTATTAGCAATGCTAATTAACGGCCTCGTTCGCAGGGTGGTCTCCACTCAGGCGAAACCCACTGAAGGTTGTCTCCTTATTCAATGGCACTATGAAATCTAACTTGGTGAACGTGATCAAAGATTCATAAGCTTTCGATTTCGTGAACCACAACCCTAAAATGAAAGAGAAAAGATTTTTGTAACAAATTCTACTTGTAACAGTTACGAATAGATTTGGTTACAAAAATGAAGTTCTATTGTAATTATAAATAATCCTCAGTCCTTGATAGACCATCAAGACCTGACTTGGAGAGTAAAATCCAGCTAAAAACTTTTATGCTGCTTTTATTCAGCATAAGTCATTCTATTTGGAGGAATTTGCAATGAGAGAGAGAGTAATTTCCCAACTGCAATACCAGAGTAAAGCAAACTATGGTCTTATTTAAGGCTTGGGATAATAGTATCTAAGACTAAAGTAAGGCCATTTTAATAGGCAACATTTGAAAATTCATCAAAATTTAACAACGTAACCTTGTAACGGCGGGCACAAAATAATATATTTTTTCGTTTTGTTAGCTGCACAATTGCTTAACTTTTTTCAATTACGATTACATATTTATTGTAATAATGACCGATACGAGTAATTTTACGATTTGCTTTCACTAAACTGACAGACGTCAAATGTTACCTAATAAAATGGCCTTACTTTAAGTAAGCACTTCGTATAAATACAACAGAACTTCATTTTTGTAACAAATTCTACTTGTAACAGTTTTCACAAAAAATAATATTCAGTATATCATTTAGGGGTAATAAAAGTGTTGTTCATTTATTACGTGATAACGGGCGCTAGAATTACAGCAGTACTGTGTCTATGAAAATAAAAAAGATTTTTCGGTCGTAAAAAATATCAACATGAAGTTAGTAGGTACTCGCAATAATCCACAAAGCCAATATATCCGTATAATGTTAACATTAATGTACATTGTAGGAACATAAAGTAAATTAATTACATTTAACTTAATAAACAGTAGAACTTTAGTGTCGACATAATTACTATGTCCTCTTGGCTTTGATCAAGACACAGTATAATAAAGTAACAGTATTATATCTTGGCAGTGACGTTGAAATAATTACCTACGGTAGATAAACCTGCCGCGTCCGTGCGTACTGGTCCCGTCACGTAAAAAGAACGCTGGCCATTTACCTGCGCACTGAACGATATATCGATTCCAGCCTATTCCATAGTACTAAGTAGCTAATAAAGCACCTATTATGATTCTAGAATAAATCATTTACACTTATAATTGTAAAACAATAGCCTAGTACTTTAGGATGCGACAGTAACTGTCCGCTGACACGTCCCCTGCACTGACGCTCAGCGTTCTTTTTACGTGACGACAACTGTAACTGCCGCGCACTCGAGACTGTTGCGTACCTACTGATATAATACACTGAGATTTCAAAGCGCGTAGTTTCGGCCGTTTCCTATGAACACATAATATTGTTACTTATTTATACTGTGATCAAGAATAATAAATTACTGTGATTTATCGTAAGCAACCATCTTGAAAATTTCTTGTGATCGATGACTGTAATTACAAACACTCGTTAGTTAGTTATCGTAGTTTACACTGTAATTACCTATATGTATTATGAGCGTGAAATCTTCTATACCTAATTAAATTGAACGTTATACATACTAAGTTTTAATTTATTTTAATTAAAGTATTTGTATCATCGGTAGTGACTCAGAAAGGCTAATTTTCGCTAAGCATAACCACAATAGAAACGGGTTTTGACGACGGAAGAATAGACAAAATCATCATCTGCCTAGCCTTTTCCCAACTACGTTTGGGGTCAGCTTCCAGGCTTACCGGATGCAGCTGAATACCTTTATTTTATATGGAGCGACTGCCTATCTGACCTCCACAACCCAGTAATTTGGTGATATGATACCCCTTGATAAGACTGGTTGTCAGACTTTCGGGCTTCTGGCTACCCGTAACGACTGTTAAAGATCCACGAATGACAGCCGGGACCAACGGCTTAACGTGCTTTCCGAGGCACGGAGGAGTCTCGGTACGTAAAGATGGTCACCCATCCACAGACCAACCCCGGCAAGCGTAGCTTAACCTGACGGATCGACCCGTGCGGTAGTTATTACTTAGCCACGAGCTCCTCCTCCTCCTCCGAGTACAAAATAACAGATCACAATGATATATTGTCATTTTGTTTATTCTTCCGTCGACAAAACCCATTTCTATGGTGTCCAAGCTACGCTCATAGGAAATATACAGACTGAACAAAGAAATCGTTTGTCGCCAAAAAAACTTGCAACTATTATGTTTTAAAAGCAATATTTATTATTTACATAAAGCCGTTTTAATTATTGAATTACATGTCAATATTCATATTGCTTAGATGTTTTAATTTCCTTTCACCTACTTTGACTAATAATTGCGTTCAGTTATAATAGAGCCAGGTATTCGTATTCGGTGAATAGTACTATCGGTATTCGTATTCGTAAAAGTAGTACCATCAAAGAAATTCATATCTATACACTGTAAGGACTATTTCTGCTTGCAGCGCTCGGCCGCTATAGAACCGGGGCGGTAACAGATATTGTTTTAAAACTGCGAAGATATGAAGTCCTTCGATAGGACCTATTCGTTGCATCACTCATCGGATTATCGTAAGTGTCAATGATAGCCTAGTGGAGTGACCGTCGGGCTGCCAACTCATAGGTTTCGAGTTCGAACCCAAGGCACGCACCTCAGACTTTTCGGATTCATGTGCGTATTGTATAATATAATTATCACTTGCTTCAAAAACGGTGAAGAAAAACATCGTGAGGAAACCGGCATGCCTGAGAGATATTTCTCGACGACATGTGAAGCCAAGTCAGAGGCCCATGGGCGGCTTAATAACTGACATTAGTCACTAACCACATGAAAAGAAGAGAAGTATTAAACGGCTATCTCGTATGTATAACGCTTCTAATAATTTAACTTCGTTGTACAGGTGAGGCGTAGGCGCCAGCACATCAACCTACCCGAAATTGTAAAATTTTCCCAATCATCTTTGAACCTTTTGCTTTAGTGACAAAGTTGAAAATCTATTAAATAAATTTGACAGATTCTAGTAGGTTGATGTACTGGCATTTGTACTAAAAAATAAAGCCGCGTGAGAAACGAAAATAAAATACTTACCAACAGAAATAATTATGAACTTGAACTCGGCTCCTAACATAAATCTCTCAAAAAAATGTCAATAATCCTACAAAATTTATTGCCTATGTCGAATGTTAAGAACACTTGTACGGTCACAGTAACATGTAGGGAAAAAAGTCGGGACAAAAAGTAAAACCACAACTAAGTTACAAAAAGACAATAAATAACGTGACTGGAAGACCGCATTACGACATTTGCCCAGATAAGGAAAATACAGTAAAAAAAATGCAGACACTGGAAAAAATGTCGAATGTAGAGAGACAAAAAAGAGCGTTCAGACATAACATAAATTAGAATGAAGTGTTTCATTCAAACGGCGATAAGCCACCCTTCGGTAAAGTAAGTTAAGTTCACGCAAAAGTTTCAAGTACCGACGTACGGGATATATCAAAGTTATCTGATATAGGTCACCGGCAAACGTTTACAAGGGCCAAAATCACTTGCAGTCTTGTCAAGTTACGACTTAGTTTTTGATAAGGGAAAGCAGCTCTTGTCAAAGAAATACCTTTCTTATGTTTAGACATTTCAGAAGCGTTGGAATGCCTTGAGCTTTTAACCAAGACTTCGGAGAATTTCAACACCAGGATATTACTTGTTTTGCCTTGAGCATTCACATTATTGACATGAATTTACACTATCTTAGTAAATCTTTTGCAATATTAATATCACAGTATTATATCTTCATAGAAAACGGCCGAAACGACGCGCTTCGAAATCTCAGTATATATCAGTACGCAATAGTATCGAGTGAGCGGCAGTTACGTACGTACGGAAGCGGAAGGTTTATTTACCGAGCGGCCGTAGGTAATTATTTCAAGGTCACTGCCGAGATATAATACTGTTACTTATTTATACTGTGTTAATATTCACCATGGCAACAAATATCAGGAAAATAATCTCTTAGAACAAAACCTTAACTTTACGAACCCGAAGAATTTCCAAGTAATCTGAATATTAGAAATAAATATTCAAGTACAATGCCACAACTTGTGTAAAGGCCTGTCCTACCACACAATAACAGAGCCACGTTGTGTCGCGTTAACTTACTCTTTGTTTTAAGAAAATACCGCCATTGTTCTTTGGTCTTCGCAGAAATGGCGGACGTAAAGCAACCAGGAATTACTACATCAGAGCAAATGGATTTCTTTCTTATTTGGTTGCATTTAATGGCACTGCAGTGTTGTCACTGGAATGGCATCTTCGCTCTTAGCTGTGGCCATAAAAGGTGTTAAAAGAATCTTTAATATTGACTTCCTTAGAGCAAGTTTTAATTATGTAATTTCAAGTTTTTTTGGCGTTGGTTATGGCGTCTCAATTTCACATGAAACTACATAAAGGCCTTATTGTATTCCATATTTGCCAAATAAATCAAAACACATTCGAGGAACGAGTGTGACGTCACGAAAACAAAAGCGTCGTTATCATGGTGTACAATTTCACGTATTCACCCTAAGGTGGAAGGTATCTGTAATTGTTCGTAAAACGTTGAGGCAAATTATACCTGGCAAGAAGTATACCTGCTACACACCCGAGTATTATTCCTATACAAATCGCGACGGAGTACAAAGACATAGTGCGGCTGGAAGCGGCAGTAAAGCTATAAAATGTAATTGCTTATGTAGTTGTCCCTGAGTAATGTTTTAATTGCGTTTTCCGTGTTATTTCTGGCTAGTGACACTGAATTAGGATGTGGATTTAGATGTGTCTGAATCGGAGTGTCGTTTGGGCTTTATTTATTTAGGATAAATAATGAACGTTAATTTAGTTTCAAAATTGGTTGATAGATTGGCTTTGAACTTGAAAGCTTTGGGGTTGTTGAATATGTACTTACATATAGGTATATATCAAAATTTGGTTTCACTAGTACTTGAAAAAAAAAAAAAAAATCGTGTCGTGGGACAGGTTGGAACGAAGTTCCTGGCGCTGTTTATTTTAATACAGAGCCAATACCCAAGTTTTCATACTTATACTTAAGTTTTCAGAGTATAACTAAGTTTTTAGCCTACAGATGGCTCTGTATTAAAAAAACAAAAACGCTTGACACTTGAAACTGTTTTGTGCGGGCGTAACGCTTTTTCGATACGTCTTTCCAAAAACTGCCTCTTCAGCCACAAACCCTCACGGGACACGGGATAATAACGAGAGGTTTATTTCTATAAATCTAGATATAGCCATTATAGCAAACAAACATCCTGTAATTTTTGTCCACGTTATTAAAACTGTACCAGCGTGTCAACAACAAATGAAGTGTGCTTGCAACCGCTTCCAGCACTGCGTTACATTAGCTCTGTGCCCAGTAGCGTTTGTTACCAACACACTACATATTGTATGTGGTTGAATAATAGCCCACACCACTCTGGGGGATGAATTTCATTATGCCTTTATGTTTGAAAGCGAGAATTTCTTTGTGAGTTTTGTTTTACTACGATTTTTTATTTCCTTTAAATTCGAGCGAAGGCGTTCGACTTCGGCGGCCATTTTCTTTATGTTCAAAATGCGTGAAGATATGATAAGTCATAGATAAATAAAATAACGACTGTTTTTCCATATATTTTTAAGGTTCCGTACCCACATTTATTGTGTATTTCTATTGCTGCTATAAAAACAAATATTAAATATAGGCATAGTTATATAGGTTTGCATGCTGAGTCTAAACCCGGCAAAACATGTTTTTGTACTATTTTAAACTGTAAGACCTGTTATACCATGTTTTGAGCAAATAAATATATTAGGTCCCTATAAAAGAAACGTGTTTTTTCGGAGTTCTCTTCTATATAATCTTAATACGGTACGGAACCCTTCGTGTGCGAGTTCAACTCGCCCTTGGCCGGTTTTTCAAGTTTAAGAGTTACACGCTTCAATAAGTCCATACTCAAATGACGTGATGGAGATAAATCTTTTTGTAATCTTTAATAATCTGGAATATATTTCAGGAATACACGAACTTTCTGAAAACTTTGTAAGGAACGGTGATTTAAACTTTGTTTGTTACAGTTTTCAAGAAAACTTTTTAATTAGTGTATAAATACCATACATTTTACGCACAATACTGGGCCAAGTGCAAGTGTGTCAGTTAACAATTGAGCTTTTGTACATGTATTAGTTTACATGGGTTTGATTCCCTGGGCGGGCCAAGGGTTTTTCCATCAGGAATTTCTCAGCACCAGCCCGGAGTCTGGATCTGTGCCCGGTTGATAAGCAATAAGCTCGCCCGCTAAAGGCTCGTGCAGACCAGCGCGACGCGACGGCGCGACGCGACTCGAACAATACAATTTCTAAGAAAACTTCACGGTATAACAATAACCGGTGTCGTGTCGCGCTAGTCTGCACGAAGCTTAACAGTGTTTAAACAGAAAGTAGGCAATGTCGCAAATAGCTGTCAAATATTGCGCTCTTTGATTAATTTGGAAATATTACTGTATGGAAATATGCCTAAATAATTAATATTGTAACACCGAATATTTAGTTTTAGATGTCAAAAAAGTATTTGGAAACTTACCAAATGCCTTTTTTACACCTAAACCGGTTACAACATCAAATTCAGTGTTATAAACTTATAATAATGCAATTAATTGTTAATATTCTAGTTCGCTAGTTAGCCATATTTCTTATTTCCATACAGTAATATTGCCAAATTCATCAAAACAGGTAAATATTTCACAGCTATTTGCGACATTGCCAACTTTTTGGATGATCTCTTTTGGTGTTACTAAGGTGCAACTCTGCCTAACCCCTTCGGGGATTACAGGCGGGATGTTATGTTATGTAAGTTTACATTTGAGGTAAGTGTACATGTTTACAATAACCTGAGGACTGTTATGAGTCTTAGATAGTAGATCATAAATTACCTGCAAACATCGGACCGGGAACCGTGTAACGATGAAACGGCACTAAGGTTTCAACCCACCACAGTATAGGAAGAGAGCAGTATGTTCATAAATTAATCAGTTATTAACAAGGTCTAGGTTTGAGGAGGTTTCTTATTAGTTTGCTGAAGCAGGCTCCAGAAGTGATATTTTCTGAGCGACAAGTAACTAAGATCTTCTGTATTTTTAGCGGAACCACCGTTATAAAAAAAATTATAAAAAAGGTATTCTACACAGTATATGGATCTGAGACTAGGAGTTTACTGAAAAGTTTGCTGTTGTTAGTCTAAGTTCTACATTTTAGGGTGAAAATATGGTATTGCTTTGATTTTCCTGCTATTGAGATATTAGTAGATATAGAGGTATTGGTACTTTAAATTAAAATATAAAAATAAAATATCTTTGAGTGTCTACAGCTTCTTTCAAGTGCATGTTTTCAGAGGTGTCCGAAATTCAGAACATTTTCGGATTCCACAAGACCACTCTGTCCAATGACGATGGTTCTTCTTTCTTTTAATTAATCAACCAGCACATAGCCGTTACCAACAAACACATTCTGTACATCAACCAGGTATGGTCCAGTACAAAAAAGGGACCTCTCGGCTTCGTCAAGCGTCGTGCAGACCAGCGCGACGCATCTCTAACAAAACAATTTCTAAAAAAAACTTTACGGTAGAAAAATTACCGGTGACACGTCACGAGCCTTAAGGCACCGGCCACACAGAACAGACGCAAGGCACGGACCCGTCGCAGTCGCGGCGCCCGTTTAATCTACTTGCATATAAAATGTATACAGCCGTCGCGACGTAAAACATACAGAAAAGACAGGACGCCGTCACGACGTTAACTCGTCGGCGCCCTATTGGAAAACATATAGAAAGGACAGGGCGCGGGCAGGGCGCGGGCCTGCACGGGCGCAAGCGGGGGAGCGGAAAGGGCGCGGAGTGTAGGTTCTCACAGTGCTCGCCCACCAAGTGCCAATACATCTTCATCTTCAGAAGACATGTTGTCATAACAAAATCGGACGGTTGAATGCCGTTGAATGTCGTGACGGCGCCCTGTCTGCGACGGGTCCGTGTCTTTTCTATATATGTTAAAAAGTCGTGACGGCGCCCTGTCTGCGACGGGTCCGCGCCCCGCCCTCGTCTTGCGTCTTTTCTGTCTGGCCGTTGGCTTATACGTCTTTTTACACTCGTTTTAACTTGTACTACTGTTCCTCCCCTGTTCAAAGACAAAAGGCAAGCTAAATGCAAGTCACTGCAGCAGGAACATTATTCACCCGTACGTGCCCCCATGTCATGTTTCCGTGAGACTACTTATGTATGACTATTAAGTATAACTATGAGACTTTATAAGTTCTCATGGCTAACATTTATTCTGGGATATTCGTAGTTTTGAGTCTGAATGTTAAAAATCAATTAACTTTAAAAAATAGCCTTGCAGAAAATAGATCTGGCAACAACATAATTGTTCGATTGAAAATATTCAGCTTCTTGTGAGAACAGTTTTTTAAAATGAGTATGGAGGAAAGGTGCAATATTTTTATAAAGCACATTTTGGTTTAATATCTACTTTAACGTGCACTGTTAGGGAAATAAATTGTTACGTTGTTTTTTTAATACTTACTTGTATGAAATGTCTCTGAAGTAGGGCCTACGTCTAAGCCAACGGCCAGACAGAAAAGACGCAAGACGAGGGCGGGGCGCGGACCCGTCGCAGACAGGGCGCCGTCACGACTTTTTAACATATATAGAAAAGACACGGACCCGTCGCAGACAGGGCGCCGTCACGACATTCAACGGCATTCAACCGTCCGATTTTGTTATGACAACATGTCTTCTTCTGAAGATGAAGATGTATTGGCACTTGGTGGGCGAGCACTGTGAGAACCTACACTCCGCGCCCTTTCCGCTCCCCCGCTTGCGCCCGTGCAGGCCCGCGCCCTGCCCGCGCCCTGTCCTTTCTATATGTTTTCCAATAGGGCGCCGACGAGTTAACGTCGTGACGGCGTCCTGTCTTTTCTGTATGTTTTACGTCGCGACGGCTGTATACATTTTATATGCAAGTAGATTAAACGGGCGCCGCGACTGCGACGGGTCCGTGCCTTGCGTCTGTTCTGTGTGGCCGGTGCCTTAGACATTTCATAGAACTACCTATCAAAGAATGAAGGTTGTGATTTGAATATACGGACAATTTAATAAAATTTACCTGCTGTTAGCTAGTCATTACCCTGAATAAATATTCCATGTTAAAATAGCAGCTTGAAATAATAAGTTCCAGTACTATCACAGTAGAAGTAAAAACCGTCGGGCGATCGTGGGTAACTTAACAATAACTTGAAAGTTCACGAAGCGTTTAGTTACGCTTTTAAAACCTTTTAACTGATAGTTATCGACGTAAATAGTTTTAACTTTAAGTACCTACATAGCTAGAATGTCTGTTTTCTGCGATAAATCAATAGGTAAGTACTTACCTATGCATTACTTTACACGATTCTTTAAGGCTTTGGTTTTACCAAAACCAACAATACAATTTTTTTGCATGATGTTCTTGGTTCGATTCCCGTGTCGGGCACTGTTGTTTGTTTTTTTTTCCATATAGAATTTCTCAGTAGCAGTACGGAGTCTGGATTTGTGCACTGTTGATGGCAATAGACTCGCCCCTATTACATGGGACTTAAAAATAACTGGCGAAATGTGGGTGTACATTAGGTACACCTCTGCCTAACCTTTCGGGGAATACAGGCTTGATGTTTATGTGCTATTTTATTTATGAATTCGATCTTTTAATCTGCTATTTCTTACAAACGTTACAGAACAGCCAAAGGCTAGTCCTATAAGCACTTAAATCACTTATTTTGTTAAGATAATTAAAAAGATTCATCAATCAACTAAGTTTATTCACTGAGACATTAAGAGTGCGTTTCCACTGAAGCGGAGAAGAGCGGAGACCAGCAGGAATCAACCAATCACAATGTGCTTGAAATCCTCATCGCGTCTCTCGCCTCGTCTATGATTGGACGATTCCTTTACATCTCCGCTCAGCTTCGCTCGATTCCGTGGAAACACACCCTTATAGAGCGTCGTGTAGACCGGCGCGACGCAACTCTAACAAAAAAAATCTAAGAAAACTTCACGGTAGAACAATTACCGATGTCGCGCTAGTCTGCACAAGACTTACAGCCTTTCAAAGGAAAGTTTACACTTAAAAAAATGACAACCATCACCCTATTTTTTTAAAACACATTATTTTAATTTCTAAACCCTTATTAAAAGAACAAATTCACGATAAAAACCAGTCCCTCCCATTGTTAGTTTTATATATCACTCAAAACAGCTAATTATTTTTCAGAAGTGAATTAAAACCTTAATGACGTTGATATAGGGTGTTGCGTGTTTACCTGCAATATATTTCACTTAAGGCTGTACATTTCTTAGCTTACCGAGTGGTATAGAGGCTAGAAATCATTTTGTAGACCCGGATTTTCTAGCTGTTGTAAAACACACAATGTTTGTTTTGACACCCTTGATTTCTGATTTTGTTAGTGGCAACGTTAATAAAGATTAAGGGATGAATGAAAGTTATTTATTGCAGTCATAAATGAAGAAATTTAATATTTGGTATCACATTGATAAAAGTGTCTACACATTGTCTACACTATATTATAAAAAGAAAATATTTGTAATGAATAAACTCAAAAACTACCGGACCGATTTAAAAAAATATTTCACCAGTAGAATGCTAATAATATTATCTTTATCACTGAGTCACATCCTAACTTATACTACAAATGCGAATGTTTGTTTGTTTGTTTATTACGCTAAAACGGCTGAACGGATTTGGACTCAATTTGCCACATGGGTAGACCATGACCTGGGTTAGGACATAGGATACTTTTTATCCCGACATTACGTTCCCGTGGGATGATTCCCGACCTCCACGCGGGCGAAGCCGCAGGCAGCTTAGTTTCCAATGAAAACAGTCTTATCTACATTTTACATAGGTTTTGGCTAGGTTGATGCCTGATGTCAGAGTTTAATGCCGCCATGGGCCTCTGACTTGGCTTCACATGCCGTCGAGAAATATCTCTCAGGCAGGTTTTTTCACGATGTTTTCCTTCACCGTTTTTGAAGCAAGTGATAATTTTATTGGTCACGCTACGCGTGCTGGTCGTTGTTTTCTCCAGCGGGTCCCGCCATCTTCTATCTTCAAGAGGTTACAATTCCAAAAATCCATAGATGATTAAACCGAAACTCGCATAACAAGATAACAAAATAAACGACAAAACTTAATCAATTAAAATTTCATTACCAATACAGATTTCCATTTGACAAATATGGCTGCCTTCTGGCGCCCAACCCTCTAAAGACTCACCCTTAATAAAATTATGAAACGAATTAAACAACTTTTCTCATCCATCGGTTTACGACACTCATCTAAAAATACCAACTCGATAAGGCGTCCTTTGCTAATTTGTGAATTAATTAGGGTTTGAAATGTTCGCGGGAATCAGCGGGTAGTTGGAGAAATAATTGCTTTTTAGTTGCTCCTTTGGCAGAAGGCTGCTATGCTGGCATTGACGGGCTCTGAACTTTATAATGTTGCTTGAATTTAAGCTGTAGTAGGACTTAATAATACGCTTGAATGTTAGCGTATTTGCTTTGGTTTTGAATTGAATTAATTAAAAGGGGTATTAGTCTTGCTATAATATTCCAATACTAATTTCGAGGCAACTCTGTCAACTTGACATTCCACTTACATTTTCTAAAATATAGGTAAGTAAGTACTTTTTAGTTTTATTTCTCTACTTATATATACTCTCTCTTCTTCGTCGGATCCAACAATATTAAGTATCTAATTAACTTTTACAGAATAAGATTCAAATTTCCACCCTTTCTAAGATTCGCCAATTTCAACAATTAATCGAAAACGTCTAGTGAAAATTAATTTCTCGAAGGACCATAATTTCTAAAAGTTAATGAACGTTACAAAGAGGTAATCTAAAGAAATGCGTTTATTAAGTTTATGGTTACAGTCAACCTTAAAACTGAGAATTTAATAGAGGTTTAGGAACTCACCCTCCGTGGTTATATAATGCGGTAATTTTTATGAATCATATTTTAGACCCCTGAAGTAAGTTTGTTCGTAAGAAAATGATTATATAAACCACTTGCAAGGGTTTATGAAGACCGTATTTTGGGTTGGACTTGTTTGAATTGCGATATCAATTGTACGACAATTTTATTTAACACCTGCAGCACTTTTATTTTGTAACCGTAGGCCAAATCTTCTGTGTGTTTATACCGCCCTCGTCATATTTTTGTTCCTGGTTCTAAACAACAGCTTTAAGGCTGCCGCAGACCGGCGCGACGCGACTCTGGTGGAACAATTTCTATGAAAACTTCTCTGAAATTGTTCTAACGGTATCGCGTTGCGCCTGTTTGCATTTGCGCCTTTAATATCTTCGAGGAAAAAAACTGTGTTTTTTTTTAACAAGAATGTGAATAGGCATACATCGTTTTCCGTTATAATATCAAACAGACCAACTTACAAACAACATAACCGACTTCCACAGAATCTATGGTGTAATACATTTACCAGACATCGTTCTCCCATAACCATGAATGCCATAATAAATGCATATAACGACCCATGCAGTAATTTTTATGATACATCATTCGGGCACCGCGTAAATGGTTCCCATCGGCAGTACATATTTCTCGTAAACCACATATTACGGTTAATGTGACCGTTAGCTAGTAAAACCTAAGTTATGGCGGAAATATGCAGAACCAAGTCATAATTCCAAGCATCCGAAATGGCGGAAGACATCTTAAGATATGGAGTTATTGACTTTTAAGATGTTCAAGTTTAATATCTTAAGGCGCTACCCAAGCGGAACAGTGACACCGTAAAACGTTCACTTTTTTTCGCACTGTGATCGGTAATGCTACATATTAAAAGCCCAAAAAATATAGTGTATAGTCAAGGGTATAAAAAAGACATATCCAAAGATATTTAATAGCAGCTTAGAAAAAAAAACGTCAAAAGGACTCCAAAAAAAACTGTTTCGTCTCGAAATGCTCAATATTTTGAGCGACAACTATATTTTTTTAAATTAACTTAAAACTGCGAAATCTTTCATTTTATTGGCGGACACGAGATTCAACCAAAATCAAACGCATCGCCATTTTCAACCGTATTTGCATACCGCGATGCACTACTGTCGCTTCCATACATTAAGTTTTTGCTTATTACCGCGCCTTAACACTACTACCTTTAATTTTTGGCCAAAGAATCAACATTGCCATACAACTTTGCAATATTGGGCCAGCCTTTTGGGCACTTTTTCTGCTGACATCGAATTTTTTGATGCCCTATGATTCTTTCTCCTCCTTTTTTATATATATACATGTACATATTGTTTTAAGACTGCTAGCTTATATATTTTGTGAATTGGTTTTTCGAATCATATTTAGGACTTACAATCGGCTTCAAGATATTTTCGGTATAAATTTGAATCAGTCCTACAAATTCAAACACATCCCTTTTAAAATTGTAATCATGATATTAATTACGAGAAATTCTAAACTACATTATTGGCTAAACCAGGAACTCAAAATTTTGAATTCAATTACTTACCGACCTACTTTTCACGGTACTCATTTTGGTTTCCAAAGACGTAAACAAAAAAAATACAATGCTAACTTAATCATAATACCTACACAATCGGAAAATTCAATACCTACCAAGCAGTCATTGATCAACATAATGATACCTATAGTAAGTAGTTAGGTTTACAAGACAACACGATCCCTTGTCACGTTATGATGTCACGGTTCCGTATTTTCCGACATCTCACAAGGGTAACTATATCTATAATTTTGATACGAAATAGTTTTTTTTGGTTCGGTTATGTAGAGTAGAGAGAAAAGCGACTAACAAAAGGTAGAGAAAGAAGAAGCAGAATGAAGGCAGATGTAAATGGAAACGCCGGGAGGGGACGGCCCTAGAATGCCACATACAACATGTAAAAAAAACCCTGTCCGATCCGTGAGGGTGTTTATAAGGATCGGGACTGGGAGCAATGATATTAGAAGTAAAAAGACGTAAATAGGTTACCTACCTAACATTCTATCTTCAAAAACGGCACTATGTCACACTATTATATGACACGTGGAAGTAGGATGGCATGTCGTAATTATCGGGAGCGAAAAAGAGACAAAACGAAGAAAATGTGGCTAATTAGCCAACTTTTGACGTGCCACTTGCGGAACGTTTATAACCTATCTACCTCTTTTTACATATAATATCATTGACTGGGAGTATAATAAAGTGGTTCAGAAAAAAAAAAACGCCAATTTTTTTTCAATGGGGGTTAATTACAATATTACGGGTTTATTACATTGGGCCCGGGCGGCCGTCATTTAGCGGGTGTTTTTTTTTTAATAATTTTTGTACTAAAAATGTGAATTTTAAATACTCGTAGCAATAACTTTTTATTTTCAATAATAATTTGTAAAAAGAACTTTTTGGTAATGATTGCAGTACATAAGTATGTGCCCCTTTCGGATGGACAGGTTTTTTTTACATATTTTAAAGTGACCTTATTGGTGATGTTCTTCAGAAAGGTCAGGTGCGTAGTACTCGCAACCGGCGTGCGTGTATGACCAGATGTATGAACGTAAACGACCCAAAAGGAGTATGTAAGTATCGTTGCCAGTGGAGTTCTGTCATTTCTGCCTACCCCAGACGTTGATAGCGTGACTGTAAATGTGTAAAGTTATCGTGATAAATCGTGAGCATCTAAGAGTATTGAGCAAATGGAGTGATAATATATGGCTAGCAAGCTTCAAGGGACGCGAAAAACCCAAAAATACCGCCCACATCGGTACGGCAACCTATTAGAAATACGCTATATCACGCGATGACTCGATACTACTCCTAGTTGTTACATGACAAACTGTTCTTCCCCTACCAACTAAAAATAAGAAATAAGTTCAGTGAAGGGAATTTGATTTAGTTACATGCGTATGAGCACTCCATTTACTTCTTTATGGCGAAGAAATTACTGATTCACTACATTTTCTGAATTGACTTATATTATGGTACTGTGATGTTGAAGGAACCGTTAGTGAGCACCCTAATTGCGAAGAATACCATCCTTTTAGCTATGCAACAATAATATTCATTTGCATTGCAATGCTTACGGCACTTAAGCCGGGCCGAGGTAGCGCCACGCCACTATTATGCCTCTATACACTTCCTTTTTTTTATTGACAAAATTAAAAATAATTGTCGTTCCGAAAGTGCTACGCTACTGGTTGGCCTCACCTTTTGATGGAATTAAATCATCAAGGTGCACCGAACAAGTGAGGTGATGAATGCTCGCATTGCACGTGCCTTACTGTGTATGAGACGAGGCCTCTGCCTTGCATCGGGACTCGGGACAATGTCGACCGGTATTGAATAGTCAATACAACTTCCGATTCGATATCGTTCGAGTTCACTCTGTTAGTGTTTGTTTGTTCGATACGACTGCTATTAAAAGATCAAGTGTCCGCCCTATTTTTAAAACACTGAAGTTTTTAGAGCAGATTCAAGTGGTTTCATTGATCTGTGTCGGTACGGTTAAAAATAATTTTGCTTCGTATTTTAAGGGGCCGTATTTATGCTTATGCTGCAATATTTGGGGGTGAACTTTATTCAAATATAAATAAAGCATATACCGTGAAGTTTTCTTAGAAATTGTATTGTCCGAGTCGTGTTGCGCCGTCGCGTCGTGCTAGTCTGCACGAGGCTTTAGTCAAGGTCTAGTTCGAACCTAAAGCACGCACCTCTGACTTTTCGGATTCATGTGCGTATTGTATAATTATTACTTGCTCCAAAAACGGTAAATGAAAACATCGTGAGGAAACCGGCATGCCTGAGAGATATTTCTCGACGGCATGTGAAGCCAAGTCAGAGGCCCATGGGCGGCTTTAAAACTGACACCAGGTTAGTCGCTAACCACACGAAAAGAAGAAGACCTAGCTGACGTTTCATAAGTGCCAAATCATAGGTTTATCTTTATATTATGTAACATAATTTTTCTGTACGGGTGTATGTCACTGAACTCCTCCTAAACGGCTGGACCGATTTAGATGTTTTTTTTTGAGTGTGTTTGTGTACTCCCTGGATGGTATTGATTCACAATTATACCCAGTAGGTGGCGCCGCGTTCGGGTAGTCGACTGTCCGTCCGTCCGAAAAAAAAAATGGACCCTCATTTTTTTTTGTAACGTAAGACTTTGTGTTGAGAAAAAAGCACATTGTGTGTTTCATCCAACTTAGTGCCAAAATCATGTTTTGAAGAAAATTACACAACTTGGAATAGTTGTTGTTTGTAGTGCCTGCACGCATACCATATAAATATGTGGCACATATATTAGTGTTCGAATAATACACGTAGCACGATATAACAGTAATGACATTGCGTACCATCACATGTCTCGATAATCAGGAGAAGTTTATTTTACATAAAACGACACAACTTGTGGAAAATCGCAGAAACCTAACAGCGCGCAATTATCACTTTTTACTCACACATAAAACGGTTATAAAACACACAGATATATTAAACATTCATTTTTATTTCAAGCAAATTGCTTACACTCGAAAAATAACACGCGAGATTCAAGAAAACTATATAATATCCAAGCATGGACTTAAAAAAATATGTCCACGTTATCGCGTATGACCGTGACACCATGCGGGTTTCCATTATACCACCATACTGTATACGAATTTAGACCACATTTAAATGACAATAGAATCTTTTTTTGGTGTTCTGTCTGAGTTTAATATAATAGCTTAGTGGGGCACACTGTTACAGAAAAAAAAACGTTACGAAATAGAATGAAAATGAATGCATCACGCGACTGCTTTATGCTGCGCTCCCAAAAGATTATTCACACGATTTGCCTATGCGTGTTCTGTCTAGGATTATTTTGACACCGATTTGCTAACAAATTGCGCAGATTTTTGCAGAACGGTAGGTTCCTAGCCAGTAACCAGGCAAAGAAATGCCCAAGAGAAATCTAAGGTAGAAAATGTTAAGTGATTTTTACCCCGTCTTATGTAGTTATTAATAAAATAATAAATTTATTTATTGAATAAAACGTTTACGTAAAGTGTACATTTAGTCAACAGTATGATTTCCCAAACAATAATTATAAATGCCTAAAAATAAACTAAAACTAAAAATGTTAAGAACAGGTGCAAGTAATCATGGTATGGAATTACAATGTTAGGTTAGTTGTAGGTACTTAACTGTTTTTGTCGCAAATAAAATTAAATCAAAACAAGACTGCAGACGAAATCTTTGTATTTCGCTTCGAGCGAAACAACTTCCCTTGAACTCAAAACCACTTCTCCATCACCCAAAAAAAAAAAGAACACTATCGAAAAACAACATTTTCATTAACCTATCAAACCTATCAAAATTAAGCCTCAAACTATCGACTCGTGACGTATCTGTCAATGGTCACTAGCCCCAAGCAACCCGTTGCGGGCCACAAAGGTTGTCGAGCGGCCCCCGGTCGTTAACCTAGGCTGACCGACGCCGGCGCAGCATTCGCGTGAACATTAACCATTCTTACAACAAGTAACAGAGCACATGTTTGAAGGTATATGCTTGGAGCGTACGAAATGGTCGTGCTTAGAAGTTTTATGTTGTCTAGTTAAAAAGAAAAATAATGGGAGCTTTTTTCGAAGGCTCTATCTTATTCAGACAAATATGTTACCACTGTTTAGCGAGGCTTTTATTTTTGAGCTATAAAATCATTATTGTCATTTTTAGGATTCCGTAACCAAAGGGTGTCAAACGGAACTAAGCCTCATCTGTCCATCCGTCTGTCTGCCACCGGGCTGTATCTAATGAATCCTAATAGGTTGACAGTTGAAATTTTCAGATTGTGTATTTCTATTGCTGTTATAATACAACAGCAAGTTAAAATGTAATAACGTTAATAATTACAGGGGGCCATACAAGGAACGTGATTTTTTCGTTTTTTTTTTGCTCGATCTTAATACGGTACGGAATCCTTAGTGTGCGAGTCCGACTAGTAGTTTGTTGCGCCACTTCTTCTTCCCAGCTAAAGCACTAGGAAGTGGTGAAGGGTGGGCGTTTTGGGGGTCTTATGTAATTTTGACGTTCGAAAAGTGCTATTTCTTAGCCTAGTTTGAATAAATGACTTTTGAATTTGACTCGTACTTGGCCGGATTTTGACAGTTACAATAGTACAAGGACCTTTTGGCGTGCGGACAAAATTGGAACTAACGCCGCCGCCATCTTGTTTTGTCAGTATCTAACATTTTTGTGATAATTTTACAGATGTTTACCAACAACGTCCCCCTATCAATATCGTTCAGGCACCAAAAGCTCCTGAAGCCTTCTAGAGCTATATATTAAATGACTAGAGGTTTCAGGCTTTCAGTATACAGGGATAAGATTAGTAAGTCACTTAATTCTTCAGAAACCAAATTCAATTGACGAAGGTTCCACGATAATAGCTTTCTTGTGAAGTCGGTCTAAAGCTCAAGAGAAGATTTGAACTCACGAGAGTTTAAATCCCACGCTTAAGCCACTTTAACCTTATTCAGTACTAGCGTCCGAGATTTCGTCCGCGTGGAATTCAACTATACCATAAAACATATCCTATGGCACTTGGCAAAAGTACAGCTTTCTACCAGTGAAATATTTTTTTAAATCGGATCTGGACTTCCAGAGATTATGATTATCTTACAAACAATACATAATCAACCTGCCTAGCCTTTTCCCAACAATTGTGGTCGGCTTCCAGTCTAACTGGATGCAGCTTAATACCAGTATTTTATATGAAGCGACTGCCTATCTGACCTCCACAACCCAGTAACTGGGTAATACGATACCCCTTGGTAAGACTGGTTGTCAGACTTTCGGGCTTCTGACGACCCGTAATGACTGTCAAAGATCCACGAATGACAGCCGGGACCAACGGCTTAACGTGCTTTCCGAGGCATGGAGGAGTCTCGGTATGTAAAGATGGTCACCCATCCACAGACCAACCCCGGCAAGCGTAGCTTAACCTGATGGATCGACCCGTGCGGCAGTTATTACTTAGCCACGAGCTGCTCCACATAAAAATACCAAAAACTCTCATCTGTCTGCTCCAAAGAAGATTTTACTCTACTTTGCTGATAACAAGCAAAGATCTTATCTTAAATTTCATATAATATATAAAAAGTCGTTTCTTTAACTTTATAATCGGCTGTTTGATCTCTAGTCCCGTGTTCGTTTAATCTCACTCAATTAGGTAACTTCGGAACAAAATTGTTACATAATTTTAATATAAAGATGACACCAAAGATAATGTCAATCAATCTGCCTAGCCTTTTCCCAAATATGTTGGGGTCGGCAGTATTTTACACGCAGCGACTGCCTATCTGACCTCCACCACCCAGTAACTGGGTAATACGATAAGACCTTGGTAAGACTGGTTGTCAGATTTTCGTGCTTCTGACGACCAGTAACGACAAAGATCCACGAATCCCGAGGCACGGAGGAGTCTCGGTAAGTAAAGATGGTCACCCATCTAATCGTAGCTAAACCTGATGGATCAAGCCGTGCGGCTGTTATTACTTAGCACCGAACTCCTCCAAAGATGTCTAGACTGCAAATTTAGGTTTACACCACAAAATTCGCTTAAAGTCGTTCCAATAAGCTTTGTCACTAACCAAAGGACCATAAACGTAAGTACGAATTCTGCGAAATCAAATTACTTGAGATTTGTAGTGACATTTGAAAGTCAGACTAAGTAACGCCTTCAGAAGGCGTTATAAGAAGGCGGCCTTCTTATTTACAAGGCAGATGTGAGGGGAAGCCCTAAGAGGACATAATACAGGGTGTTTGGCGCATGGACCGACACAATTTTTTGGGGAGTTGAGAGGGTCATTTGCGAAGTTTCACCCAAAGATCCCATGTCCTAAGTGTCACGGTTAATAAGATATGATTTTTTTAGATTTTTTCCAAAAATTATGAACATAGTTTTATTTAAAAAAGTTCTTTATTTATTTAGAATAAGAATACATTGCAGAATACAATAAAAGTTATTTCGTGCAATTAGAACAATAAACAAAAAAGTAATGACTATTTAAAGGCGAGATTTCGGGTAATTTTGTGAAAAAAACAAAAAAAAACATCTCAATAACCGTGATACTTAGGACATGGGGTCTTTGGGTGAAACCTCCCAAATGACGCTCCCAATCCCCCAAATAATTGTGTCGGTCCATGCGCCAAACACCCTGTATATGATGTTCGTCAGAAAGGTCAGGTGGGTAGTACACGCAAATCGCGTGCGTGTATGACCAGAAGTATGAACGTAAACGAGGCAAAAGGAGTTTGTAAGGATCGTTGTAGGTGGCGTTCGGTAGTTTCTGCCTACCCCCATGGGGAGGAGGTGTGTTTATGTATTTATTTTAACGCCTTCTCTGGTAGCGTCACGAACTAGAGAATAGCTCATATTGTGACTTTCGACAAGTAAGAAAGAAAATAATTGAAAGTATATTTTTGAATCTAGGTAGTAAATGGTCTGAAAAAAAAAGCTAAAGAAAATGCCAAAGTAGGAGATAAAGATATCTGTTGTTGGCTCAAGTCACAATGAAAGAAAGTATAAGTTGGCATTCGTGGGAAAAATATGAGGTAATCAGCAAGGTGTTACGAGGCCGAGGGTGAAAGATGTATGGGAGAAGATACAATGAAGAGAAAGAAGGGTAAGAGGTATGAGGAACAGGGTGTAAAGTTCACTCATCCTCTATAGAAAAGAGCGAATCCTTCAACCAGGCGGGTGTTGTGTCTGGTGGGCAACTGCCTGACGGTTGGTGTCAGGATGTTGTATATACATCGGCCGCGCGGTCAACTGCTTGCGCGATGCCGGATTTGTGTCACGTCAGGTCTTTGATGCGTAGTTCGCATGTGGCTTTGTGCTGTAATGCTC
This sequence comes from Xanthia togata, assembly GCA_963853775.1. Taxonomy (NCBI): domain Eukaryota; kingdom Metazoa; phylum Arthropoda; class Insecta; order Lepidoptera; family Noctuidae; genus Xanthia; species Xanthia togata. Next base: position 9,653,488 of record OY970811.1, read on the forward strand.
CCAAAATTAACGTTCCTATTCAGAAATATTCGCATCTTTAAACAAACTAAGTATATATTTTAAATCCAAGCTTTTCTGAATTAAATAGAGCGGCAAAATGATCCTGCATTACCTTCTTATGTCAGTGTACGTTGGTTTAACATTCTTAACTCAATCCTTACACGTCAACTTTGTAAGGGTTTCGCAAATCGGATTTGATGCTCCCTCGAGTCGTGATGTTTATAATCGGCCAAATGTGAAAATAAGCTGGTTATTCAACCTTTTAGTTGCAGTAAAGTAACATTTTAAGAAATTTGTATGTAAGTTTAAACGGATAAACTCGGACAGCCACTTTTGACCTTTAAACAAGAATTACAGACCATACTAAAATAAGCTAGAACTTTTACTACGGAGTTTAGAATGGTCTAAGGAAGGATCATCACACACATTTAGAAGGCAGGCTGACCTTTGGGCAGATCGTCCATACAATAAAATTAGAAAAAAAAATTGTCTGTTTGTCTGGGTGTACCTACGTTCCGGTTTGGCGCAAAAATGGCTTATTGGATTTGGATGAAATTTGGCACACAAATACGTTTATAACCTGGATTAACACACAGGGTACTTTTAATCCCGGTAGAACGTTCCCGTGGGATATTTTCCGCCCTATCTTTAATTTCTAACGCGTCAGCAGCGGAACCAGAACATAAAAGACGGAATAACGCCTCAAAACTTCTCGCCAATTAAAAACAAGCCCAATTATTATTTCTTATTAGTGCAGGTTTGTTGAACCGCATAATTGGTTCAAGGTATGTTAAATAAACAGGTTCAGTGTTACAAATCTACTTATATATTTCTAATATGTAAAAATCAATGTTCGTTTATTCTGAAAGTGGGCAACGTCGCAAATAGATGTCGAATATTTCGCTGTTTTCATTAATTTGGCAATATTACTGTATGGAAATATGAATTGTGGCTAACTAGCGAACCAGCATATTAATAATGAATTGCAATTTTAACAATGAATTTGATGTTGTAACCGTTTTAGTTGTAAAAAAGGTATTTGGAATATTTTATTGTTTTATTTATGTAACTCACGAGCATAAATATCTGACAGCATTTCGTCATCATCATTTCAGCCGAAAGACGTCCACAGCTGGACATGGGCCTCCGCCAAGCACCGCCACTTCGACCAATTCAGTGCTTCCCTCATCCAGCGGTTTCCTGCGGCCTTCACAAGGTCTGCTAGCATTTATTAGTAAAATACGAGTGTAAAATGTCACATAACGGAAACGTGAGAATTAGTAAGAGTTGACTTGTTCTATTTTGTGCACGACAAATGCTTACGTAAAAAGAACTAACCACTTCTAGGTTCGTTGCACATCTACATAAATTAGGGAGATTCTCAACCGCTTAAAAATGCAACAGAATGCAGTAAAAGTAAATAACTTATTTTCTCTTTTTCTCAGAGGCAAATCAATCTGCCTAGGCTTTTCCCAAATATGTTGGGGTCGGCTTCCAGTCTAACCGGATGGTGCTGGATAGATACCAGTACTTACACGGAGCCACTGCTTATCAGACCTCCGCAACCAAGTTACTGGGTGGGTAATACAATTATACCCTTTTTTTTGGGTGGTATATTATCAAATAACTTCTCCCGATCTGGCCGGAGCGGGAGGGCGTGTCAGACTCTTACTGACTAAAACCCACCCCGTGTTCCTTCAGTTGCCTGTGTGTTGCCAGGGGCCACGGTATCCCTTTCGGACTTTCCCGCGACCCCGGCAGGCATCGGCCCTAGCGGACCCGGTCAGGTGAGCTGACATAGCTTTGAGGCGCGCGTGGAACACAACGCGCCGTCGACCCGGGCTTGGTCCTTATTGGACGGCGAGCTACCCATTGCTCACCGTCCGCAGGCCCGCGCCTACGGGTTTCGGCCTGAGATTCCAACGATTATACCCCTTGGGAAATGGTTGTCAGAAGAGATACCGACCGTCAAAGATATACGAATGACAGCCGGGACCACCGGCCTAACATGTTTTCCGAGGCATGGAGGGGTTTTGATATGTAATGGATGGTCACCCATCCACGAACCGACCGCGGCAAGCGGAGCTTAACCTTCGATCGACCCGTGCGGCTTTTGTTAAGCTTCGTGCAGACTAGCGCGACGCGACACCGGCTATTTTTATCCGTGAAGTTTTCTTAGAAATTGTATTGTTCGAGTCGCGTCGCGCCGTCGCGTCGCGCTGGTCTGCACGAGCCTTTATTCAGCCGCGAGCCCCTCTCTCTTCACAGTACAGAGATAGAATAGTTATTTAATAAAAACGATAACGTAGCTAACGTAAAACATAATTTCAATGGGCATGCTAGACGTGTAATCATAGCCTTAAATAGCTAGAAGGTAAAACATTTATAATGACATTTTAAACATTTAGAATTACCTCGGATTGCGGACAACCTCTGTTACCGTTATAGACATTAAGGTCATTTTGGCTCGCACGATATAATTGTTCCGAGTACCTTTTGTAGGGCGTTCTTTGAGATCTTTGTATGAGAAAGTAAGCTTTGAGCCTCGTGCAGACTGGAAAGACGCGACTCTAACAAAACAATTTCTAAGAAAACTTCATGGTAGGACAATTACCGGTGTCGCGCCAGTCTGCTCGAGTTTTTACCCGCTGTAGCGTCTTAGCAAATATTGTAATAATCTGAGCCTGGATTTCGTAAATACATGGAAGAACTTTTACTTTTAGTAGGTATTAAGGACAACCGTTTTTTTTTGCATTATTTGCAAAATATTGTACGGTAAAAAGGTACCCTTCGCGCGAGAGTGCGACTCGCACCTGACCGGTTTTTATTTATCTTAAAAATAATGATAGGCACATAAAGTTCTCATTCTTTGAAACAGGTTTACCATTACTAACACCCGACATTTTGACATTTCACTATCCAACCAGTAACAAACGGAAAGGCTGAACAAACTCAGGGTTACCACTTTTAGCATCAGCACTAAATTAAACAAAAAAAAAAGCCGCGCATAACTATCGTATTAGCAATCTTTGAATAGCCATAGAATAAGAATTAACAGAAATGAGACTCAACATGATCAATCTCCTGCTTTTATACCAATTTATATGGAGTCGGCGCAACATGTTTTCTTTTTTACTTCTCTATTAGTCGTCATCCTGGTATTCACCTCCTTTCTAGCCATAATCATCGAAGGGCAGGAAAATTATGATGACAGTTACATTTAACAGTCGGATTGTATTATTGTTTGCTGGAAACGTTACACGCTCCGCGCTCGAGCATAGCAAATTTGACAACTCTGTTTGAGTAATAAAATCGCGGCGATTTTTTTTCGTACACTGTATTTTCAACGCTCTTCTTAGCGCCGAGAGTTAAAAATCCAATTGTGTTTTTTCAACGCGCTGGGACGAGAGTGCGTCCCAACGCGTTGGATTCTCAACGCTCGGCTCAACACTGAGAGTTGAAAATCTAGTGCGAGATATTTTAATAATTTTAAACGTGAGATTAGCACTGATCGTACAGGGGTGATCGGTGATTATTTCGGCAGCATGCATACGCACAAATACAATTGTAAAGTGGCTGTACGTAAGTGTGTATAAGCAAAAAAAATACTACCTAAGTACCTACTTAAATTGTCCGTATATTCAAATCACAACAGCCATTCTTTGAACGTTGTATGAAATGGCTATAACACGGCAAATTGACGTAGGGTGTCAATTAAATTTTGTATAACAATTCATTTGCCTACCTGTGCATGAGTTTTGCTTCTATACGAATTTCTTATTCTATGGCAAACCACATCCCTAGCTAGGTAGATACCTAGATACCTACGGAGAACGCCGACTAGCCTCGGCGACCGGTTATCGTCGTGGTCTGCTTTGCACGACGTACTATTGTCTAGTGAAATTACTTGCTGAGTCTGTGCCCACTCCTAACATTGTTTGAATAAATTCTATGACGGTTTCGGATTCTGCGGTGAGGGGAAAATGAGTATTATGGTGTTACGTTCAAGCGAGAGATGGATATTGTATTGCCTATGAGTGGGTAGCATATTGGTAGGTATGATGATGCGTCATGGGTTCCGCGTGATGAATGTCATTACATGTGTTCTCATGTCCATGAGTACGGTTCTCCTCTTGACAATACAGTTAATGGATAGTAGGTAATACCTACCTACTACTATAACTATACCAACTAGGTATGCTTAGGTATCTTCGCCTATTATATAGCTTAAAGTCATATGATTTATCCATATGCTGCAAACCTTAGATAAAGCTTTCCATTTTTTTTCACTAAGCCTATGCTAACCCACCACTGGACAAAGACGCCGCAAGTCCTTTAATTTAGAAGTCAATATTTGCTGAATAAAAGATAAATGAGATTTGATATCCAGCCCAGCTACGCACGGGCGATATTTTCCCGCGGCTATTGTTTTTCGTGCACTGCATTTTAACGCTCTGCTTAGCGCCAAGAGTTGATAATCAAATTCAAATTCAAAATATTTTATTTCACATAAACCTACAAGGGCACTTATGAAACGTCAGCAGCTAGGTGCACGGTTCCAATTGGTCGTTTCCTATGGAGAAGAGCCGGCAAGAAACTCCAAGGTTACTCTTTTAAAAGTAAATGGTATTTACATTCTTTTCAAGTTACAGTGTTTATAGGTATGAGAGGACACTGTAGGCCTATCAACAAGTACCAGGTACTTAGCAAGATAGAAAATGATCGACAGATCTAAAAGTCGGTTATGCCTACAACGTTCTCACATTCACAAAATATAAAAGAAAAGAATCTATATTTAAAAAAAAAACAAATTAAAAACCTATTTAAACCAAATGACATGACTGCCACTAAAGCTCTAACAAATCTAATTTAATAAAAAATATAGTATAGTGAAGTTGTAATAATGTCAAATAACGAAAAGATTATGTCAAAAAAGAAAAAAAGAAAAAAAAAAATAGGTAAAAAAAAACCAACTGTTTTTCGACGCGTTGGGTTACACTCTGTTGAATTCTTAACGCTCGGCTCAACACAGATTTGAAAATTTAGTGCGCGAAAAAATCCCGCCGCGAAATTTAAACGTGGGCTAATTGTAACAACGTCATGTGATTTCTCCTTGTGCTGAAAACCTTAGAGAATGCTTTGCAATATTCATCAATGAAGCAGATTAAAGATACCCCTTTTTTCACTACGCCTATTAGATGCTAACCAACTGGGCAAAGACCTTCCCCCAAGTCCTTCAATTAAGAAGTACTTAAATATTTGCTGAATAAAAGATAAATGAGTTTTGATTTATCCAAACGCTAATTCTACGTTTGATCCCTCGTTTTAACTCTAATAGAAACATAATGCATTGTTAAGGCCATTATCACAGCCATTGTCCTTATTAACATCGAGTATAAAAGCTACAACGAAAATGAGGTTTTCACTATTTATAATTTTAATACATGAGGCCACATAAACTATTTAATAAAAACCGAGGGCTATAACAATAAAAACGGCGCATTATAAACGACCAGAACGTAATATAGTAGCCGACTATAAAATGATTGCACTTACCAACAATTATGGAGTTATAATTTTTCATTAATTGATTATGGTATGTGTGACGTGTATATAGACCCCCTGAGTCCCCCTCTAAGGGGTCGTAATAGGCGAGGGTCCACTCTAGTTAATGGTGCTGAAGTTATTGGCATAATCACCACGACACTAGTGGGACCACAGTGCTCATAGAACCCTTTGTCCTTTACAGCCTGTTAAATAACATAAATATTGTTCTCGCCTGAACATGGAGTAATACCTGTGTTCCCATCCAAAATTAAATCCAAAAAATTATTTAAGACCTATTTGAAAGCTCTGACAGGGGAGGAGCTGACCTAGGTGTGGAGAAGAATAAGCTACTTAGACTTAAGTTAGGATGGTTAAGGTATGTGGAAGATTAAAGCCTCGTTCAGACCAGCGCGACGCGACGGCGCGACGCGACTCGAACAATACAAATTCCAAGAAAACTTCACAATAGCCGGTGTCGCGGCGCGCTGTCGCGTCGCGCTAGTCTGCACGAAGCTTAAGGAGTTAAACACTGAGATGAAATCTGATAAAAATGAATTAAGTAGGTACCAGTTTATTAGGGAATAACACACAAAACGAAATCATTGAAACGAGATATCCTTATCTGACTTTTATAAAAAAGATGCTATCGAATATAATAGGATCCAAGAGGAAAAAGTTCAGATAAAAAGAGAAATGCCTCTAAAAATAATATCAGCATATTACATTCTCCCATTCCCAAAATCACAACTACCAGAATACAAAATAAAGAAACTATTTTTCAATTCCCCGTATACAAATACGATAACGTACAAAATCCACTTATGTCATTTTATTTGTCATTGAATACGTACAACGCGCGCGACAATAGAATGAGTGACTATTGACTGCACAACTGTAAATACATAGTTGTGAACCGAGTGTGGTGGAAGTAGCGGGTATAGTAATGTGTCAAGGTCTCGAAACGACTCTCTAATACATTTACATATTGTAAACATTGAAGCTAGTATTAGAGTAGGTAACTGCTGTAGTGTAAAAACTAATATGGCTTTACAAGGTACTACTACTATTTGCAGCACAAATTACATAGTCAAGTGTGTTTGGCCGAGGATGGATTTAGATGGCGTGTGATTGGAGAAATGGAGAAGTACATGGCTAGCAGTGGTGGCCCAGTGGCAACTTAAGCATTGTAGGTCTTAGGTTCGACCCCTGACAGACGCTTTACTTTGTGTAAATTATTTCATCACTACTCTCAAAATGGTGAAGGAAAACATCGTGAGGAAACCGGCCTGTTCTAGAACCAAAAATTCGAAGACATGTGGCATCCCAGTGGACACGCGAGTTGGATCACTGAGAGGAGGCCTAGGCCCAGCAGTGGGATCGTTAATAAGCTGATTATGCTCTGCCATATTTAACAAATGAATGAATCAAACAAATCCCCACATCATTGTTTTACGTAGCTCTACCGTTTCTTTGCTCTGTGCGTCTACCAAAATTCTCATAAACATTTCACCAACATTAATATTTAATTAACTTAATAAACTCACAGAAAAGCCAAAAACTTGATTAAGTACAATAAATATGCTTTGGAGCCCAGAATTAGTCACAATGTTTAACTTTGGAGCAAATTACATACAGCTAAGTTAAATAAAGTAAGCCACTTTTATTTATCTTTGTGCTTAGTTTATGACTTACTAGCGCTTCGCCCGCGGCTTTGACCGCGTGTAATGCAGACTTTTCTCTTTTTTTTTTTTTTATTGCCACGTAGTTATTTTTGGAACTAAGTTTATTAATGCGGCTTGCGGTAGGAGTTGACTGATAGAAATCGTCACGTAAGGAAAAAGCGTTATGCACCTCCCATGCGTCTCTCTCTTTCTCTCTCTCTATTATATACGAGTGTGTGTGCGTGGAGGTTGACGGCTCAGTGGTTCCGAAGTTTACCCCCCTACATACACACTACAAATTTTTACCTCTTTGAAGGATTAGTATAGAAATTGTCGGGAGTTGGTTCGATTTTTGGGGCATATTCTTTTAATATTTAATGGTGTTGTGGCTAGGGTTGCCAACCCCACTTGTATAATATAGTATCCTGCTATTTTAGAGGCTAAATACTATATTTCTGACGAAGTAGCAGTAGGCGAAACTACAATATTTTTATGTCAATACATCAGTATTAATCTCATACAAGCTGAATTAGTGGTATTTTTTGTAACCTTAATTTAGTGTAAAAATTGTTATGAGACATTTAAAAAATAAAACCTGTTTTGTTTATACTCATAGCAGCAAATAATATGCATATTTTAAATAACAAAAATGTTATGGAAATATACGAGTAAGTACCTACTATATTTTTTAGCCTTCTACTATATTTTTCCAGGCATTGGCTTCGAAAATACTATATTTGATATAAAAAATGTTGTCAACCCTAGATGTGGTTAACAAAAGGCCACTTATCTTTATATGTTTGAGGTGTCAAAAATAGGACGGGCCTCACGTCAGTAGTAACTCTTTCGCCTTGAGCTGGTCTAGGTACGGGTATCAATAGAATAAGAGGCCAACAACCTAAACCACACGATAAATCACATTTCGAAGGAAATTGCTAATCCATTGCTTCAAATGTTCGAAAAAGTTGTCTGTTCAACAACGTAAATAACGCAGTGAATGTTGTTGGGCAGTCAAAATGAAGCAGATTGGAATTGGTCGGGTGTTACGAAATTAGGGAGCAGCTATACAGGGTGGTGGGACATCGACGCGCAACCGTTGCAATGGATTCAGTTCATTATTCTGGACCCCTAAAAAAAAATTGGCTGTTACCTGCAAAAGTGCAATACCTACGCGGTCAAAATTTATGGAACAGCAAGTTTTTGTTGGGGTCCAGAATAATGTACTGAATCCATGGTTATAGGTTGTGTCCGTCGATTTCCCTGCCACCCTGTATACAATGACATCCTCAAGTTTGGACTTCAGTAACAACACAACCAGTCCAGTCTGGTTGCAGGTTGGTGACTTATCTGGTTATATTAAATGGACTTCGACTGGCTGATGATATTCATTACCATCATTATCTCAGCCGAAAGACGTCCACTGGTAGACATAAATACATATATGCATGCCTTCTAAAATCTCAAAAATAACTTTGTAATTTCATAGTATCATTAATTATTAAATACAAATGTATCTTTGCGGTTTTTATCAATTTTAGATGTAAAATAATAATATTCTTTGTTTATTTTCATTTATTTGCGTAACACTTCGTATGCGAGTCCGACTCACACTTGGCCGGTTTTTTTCTTTGTTTTTTTTTTCTTTTTTACTTTGTAGTATAATTATGTTGTGTTGTGTACCTTTTTGTCTGTGCTAAATAAATGTATTTTCTTTCTTTTGTCAAAAAGCTGTTACGTTTTATTTTCTAATTAAATTACCCTTTGTGTGTGTCACACACAACTTCTGTGAGGCATATTAATGATAATAGTTTTACTCACGTATTTATAACAAAACATCACGCCTGTATTCCCCGATAGGTTAGGCAGAGGTCTACCTATAGTACACTCACATTTCGCCAGTTATGTTTAAGTTCCATTTAATAGGGGGCGAGCCATTAACCGCGCACAAATTAAAACTCAGGGCTGCTACTGAGAAATACGTATTAGTTTCGGGATTCATATTACCTACTATTATGTTACTAATAACATATCGCCAAGCATTATGTCAAGGTCAGGCAGGTCTTACGTCAGGGTAATTAATTAGTAATTAAATAAAACAACCAACTTAGGCCGCTTTCCGAATTAGAACATAATCGCTCACAGCGCTGACATCGATAATTGGCGTTCCGATTAAGATATCACGATTATAATGACAGCTGTCAACAATTCGGAACGCTCGTGAACGCGCTCACGGAACTCGCTCAACGTCAAAACTTGCATATCATATTTCTTTGTGTATATACCACACATTTCTTCTTCATCTTTGGTTAGGTGGCGAACGGTAGCCAGAAACACAATTTCGAAAATGCTAATGCTAATTTAGAGATAAGATGCGAGTCAAAACAAAACACTCACGGTGATATTAGTAAAAGGCATGGTCAGCGTTATCGCAAGATAGCGTATGTCATGACGTCATCCATGACGATTCAAGATACAACGTTATCGTGCCCACGCTAATACGGTACGGTTATTAGCACGCTCAAATCGATTACAGCGTAACTCGGAATGCACCCTTAAATTGTATATAAATAGGTATATTCAATTCTCAACTGTCGATCTTTGACAGTAGCATAAAAGCATAATCAGCCTATAACGTACCCACTGCTGGGACTCTGCAGGCCTCCCCTCTGTGAGAGGGAGTGGGCCGTCGTAATCCACCACGCGGGCCCAGTGCGGGTTGGTGGATGTCACGTGTCTTCGAATTTTGGCTTCTAGGACATAAGGGATTCCTCAAGATGTTTTCCTTCACCGTGGTGATGAAATGTTTTTACACCAACTAAAGTGCCTGCCTGTTAAAGCTTCTTCACACGTACCACAACCACACTACGTCGCAACGACAAAATGCTGTCAAGCAGTGGTTACGTGTGAATATGAATAGTGTCGCTTTTTGTAGTTGCGTTGTGGTACCGACAAAATGTCGATGTGGTTGCGTTGTCGCCAGTAGTTGCGATGCGGTTACGTGGTGTGCAGACACAGTTCGATTCCGGTTTTCATAGCGGGAACACGTGTTGACTGACCAAACTCATGGTTTTGCGATGTGGTCGGCCACTAGTTCGCAGCGTCAATGGTGGTTGCGATGTGGTCGGTATCACACACACGGTCGGTAACGACTGCAAAATGTGGTACGTGTGAATTGTCCTATTCATTTTCAATACGAAATATACGCCCGGCCACGTGGTGTGGTTGTGGTCGTACCACTACTCACACTCTGCTCTCAGAAGCGTTGCATGAAATGGCTATAAACATGACAATTTGACGGAGAGCGTAAACACTTTAGGCATCAAGCAAGGTGTTATGAAGAGGTAGGAAGGTGTGTCGTAATGATTTCAAAGTAAATGTCAGTGATTGAGCTTTAAATATCATTGGAAGGGTTCCACAATGGGATCCCAGAAGTTCAATGTTGACTATACTACATAACATACATATTTACATATTTAATGCATGACACATAATGCTAGAATGTTTAGAGGGATGTCTGAAACTCAAAGCATTTATTTCAATTAAACCATTTACAGGCACTTTTGAATTGTCAAAGAGTCAGTCAGTTAGTCAGAAAGTTGAAGCTAGTTGCCCATTCCAAAACGTAGATCTCTATGGAGAAGAGCGGGCAAGAAACTCCAACCCAACACAGTCTTTTAAGTATATAGAAATTACAAAATCCTTGGGTACATTACTTTTGTTGCTTCTATATGTGAACAATGTAAAAAAAAAAAAACGATTAAAAATTAGTGTGAAATATGTGTGGCGTTACCCGAATGGATAGAATAAGAAATGAGTATATAAATAAGAGGAAGTCTGTGAAACCGGTGACTAAAACGTTGTGTGGAATTCGGTTATCATGGTATGGGCATGTGATGCGGAGGAATAGAATTTCGCGTCGTCGTGACGTAAGTTTTAAGTAAGTTTTTCACGCAACGCATCGTACGTCCAGCCGTCTCTATCAAGGAGCGTTGTCCCAAATAGACGCATTATTAATTTGTTATATAGAAAATAAAAGATATTTTAATAAAACACGTATACTAAAAGACCAATAATTAAATTATCTTTAATATGGCGTAAGAAAAATACACTCGACGGATTTTGCGTGACTCTCAGTTTTTTATCCGCGTTAGACATACTCGTAACTTTACAATTTAATTTCACTATGTAATATTAACATAATCTAAAATATTCATATGTTAAGTTATTAAAAAAATGCTCTTATTTAACATATATTTTTTCCAAATCATTAAGACTACTCGTTTAGACGTGATCTTCAGAATAAAATCATAAAAAAAAAACAAAACAAATAAGCATCACCTTTGTGCGTATTTTTCCTTTTTTCTTGTCTGTTTATGTGTGTACATAGACTGTTAAATAAATACATTGAAAGTCGGTTATCGTCGCCAAGGTAAAGGTGGATCCGCAGTTGTGGCCAGCGAAATTCAAATTTTCTTACGTTTTATTCAATTTCAAATAATCAAAATATGATTCGCGACCGTGACAAATATGTATTTACAGAATTATAATCATTAATCTAAGTTAGAATTGGTCTTACATGCCAAGATTTCACGAAAAAGTCATTCAATAAACCAATTCTAACTTAGATAGATGTATTAATGATTCTAATTGCGCGTTCACCATAAAGATTTTGAAGCCCTAGGTTGCTAGGTCAAGGACCTTTACCTACTCTATATTTAGGCGAAAGAAAACGGATTATAAAGATAAATGGATGGAACGGTTGCTTAGCTTCAATTTCCACTAATCTGATCAAAGTTTTAAATTAGTCACTTAACTAACCGACCATACTTTTCTTAATCGAAGAACTTTCTTGAGCAATTGAAAATTGAGTAAATTAACGAGACTATTAAGACTATAGAGTTCCAGACATCGATATGAAGGTTAACATAACATAACATCACGCCTGTAATACTCGAAGGGTTAGGCAGAGGTGTACCTATTGCATCACCCTCATTTCGGTTATGTTTAAGTCTCATGTAATAGGGGGGGAGCCAATTACCATCAACAACGGGGAGCAAATTCTAACTCCGGGACACTACTGTGTGCCCTACCTGGGAATCGGACCCAATACCTCATGCGCAGCAGTAGCGCTTGCGACCAACGAGGCAGTCAAAGAAGGTTAAGTATCCATTAATTTAATTTAAGCGGCGAGTGCTAGATTAATGAATGCAAGTTCAGTTATTCAACGTTTAACCTTTGATTAGCCTCTGTATTGTACAACCCGCCCGTGATGATGGATGCATGGAGTAGCTAAGTATATGCAGCTTTGTTACGAACCCACGTACCATCGAAGAACTTCATATCTATACATCTTAAGGACTATTTCTGCTTGCAGCGCTCGGCGGCTATAGAACCGGATGGTAACAGATGTGGTCATCGTGTTCACGGGATTTTGTTTTCCAACTGCTTAGATATGAAGCTCTTACATAGTACGCACGGACGTAAAAATATCGCGGCGGGATTTTATCGCGCGCTGGATTTTCAACTCTGTGTGTTGAGCCGAGCGTTGAGAATCAAGTGCACGAAAATAAATCGAAAAAAAAAATGAATTTTCGAAAAGGCCTTTTCCACTTTCCTACAATTTTATTTTAATTTTATTTATTAAAACTTTATGCACAAGTAAAAAACAAAGGCACAAAGGCGGACTTAATGCCTGACATTTTCTACCAGTCAACCTTAGGGTGATGCAGAGACAAACATGGCAGGAGCAACATAAGGGATAGATAACTCGAAAATCATCTACTAATACATAGAGGTACACAATTATATACATACATATAAACCGAATAAACTTTGTCAGGAGAAATAACGATAGATAGAGGAGAAAACAAATCCAGCAAATCAGCGCTGCAAAGATTATGCCAACTTTTCACGAATATGTTCACGTGGCTTCAGTTTGAAAGATAACCGACTGGTTGCCATCCTGATGTTCAGAGGAAGCGCACTCCAAAGAAATACCGCCTGGACAAAGAAAGAAGAGTGAATAAAACCAAAGCGGTGAAAAAGGATTAATTTGTCTAAAAAAAACCTAGCCAAAACATAATATAATGTAAAAATGTGCATTTCCAATGAAAACAGTTAACTGTTTTGGGTTCGATTCCTGGGATGGGCAAAGTGGTATTGGGTTGTTCTGTCAGGAATTTCAAAGTAGTAGCCTGGAGTCTGGATTTGTGCCCAGTTGATGGCGATGGGCTCGCCCCCTATTACATGGGACTTAAACATAACTGGCGAAATGTGGGTGTACCTACTATAGGTACAACTCTTTGTACGTAGTATCTCTAGGTAGTCTGTGGCGTAATCCTTCCTTTGGATGTTATATCCAAACGGACCACGTAAATCGGCTTCAAATACCCAATTCTCTCGTATAATTGTGATATAATGTACTAGGACCGCAGGAACCCATAGAGGCGGTCGCTGTACCACTTAGGACCGTTACACATGATCAGTTATATCTTCGAATGCGTAACTTCCATTACTGTTACTGTGAATTTATCGATCGTGTGACTGTGAATAAAACGGGTCTGATGTGATTTCCGTGAGATCTCGTTACTGGTTCATATACAGGGTAAGTAGTAACCTAACCTAACTTTAACTTACTACTAACTTACTAACCGTAACTTTTTTTACCTTATATTTACGTTCTTGTTAATGACGACCACAAATGAATTAATTCCATCGGTTATTATTTTGTTGTTGTAATATTGTACGTTGACTATGCTGACAGAGAAGTAGTAAATAATGTGACTAGAAATAAAAACAATATCCCAAGTAATACCTAAATACTTTTTTTTAATACTGGACAGTATTTAAAAAAATATGTATCTAGGTACCACTTGGGATATATAGGTACATATATTTTTTTGGAACGGCCGTAAGGTCTATTATATGATATTTCATATAATAGACCTTTTTATTTTTTTCTTTGTACTGGACATCCTGTATACTTACTTAATAATAATAAAATTATTTATTTATTGAAGTAAAACAAGACGTAAGACTAACAAATCATGGAATTCTACCTGATAATTGTTAAAAAGATTTAAGAATAATTATATTAAAGCATAGAGGATAGCTACTGTACAGCTTGTATCGGTTTCATTTTCATAGTTCGTTCCTAATCTGCCTGAAATAACATCACTAGATAATTCATTCCGATGAAAAAATTTGATAGTAAATCCAATAGAAAATTCCTAAATAATTTACCTTGGGAAAAATCAAGTACGAAATTAAATGATTTGAAAATGTTCTATATTATACAATTGCATTTGTGCCTTCTTTTAGCTCCCCTTCACCAATAAGTTAAACTTCGTTTTAACCAGGACTGGCTCTCATAACAATAAACTCATTTTCCTCGTATTCATTAAACAATAAACACTGGACATAAACAGAACTGGTGAAATGTGGGTGTACGGTACACCTCTCTCTCTCTCTCTCTAATCCTTCGGGGAATACAGGCGTTATCTTATGTTCATTAAACAATTTGCATTGACGTGTCCTCCTGACTCCCGTCTATCTATGGACTGGTACACATGTGAATTTCAATTACCAAGTTTGCACGCTAACATTTCTAGGAATTGGTGAATGACGCCAGAATTTGGCGCCAATCACCCGTTTTCGGCTTGGATCTCTCACCGACAAACGTTTCACGAAATTCCAGCCAGACAATGCAAGTTCTCAAGTAAATCTCAAAACTATGTAGTTTCAGGCCAAATTGATATTGGAACTCGATTTTATTGGAATTTGATTGGGTGGAATGACCAAGTTCATCTTTTGATGATAGACCACAAAACACTTAACTGTGTCCTTCCTTTGAGTAAAGCCCCATTTATATGACGCTAGTTTCTTACATGTGACTTACTTTAATATTGAAGCAACAAATGACTTGCATCGTCTAAACACTGTCTAGACGATGCAATTTTTGTTGTTGCTTCAACCAGGGACCGTAAACCTTTAAAAATTACGGTACAGGTATCGAAGAATTTTGGTTACTTCTACGACTTAGATTACCAAAAAGGACAAGGTTACAAGGTAACCAAAAAGAAGATACATGTTACCTCATTTAGGTTTAGGTTAATACCGACGGCTCGTATAAGTTACAAGTAATTTTTATTTTGTCATCCGGTATTAATACTGGTACAGTAAGGCCATTTTAATAGGTAACATTTGACGTCTGTCAGTTTAGTTAAAGCAAATCGTAAAATTACTCGTATCGGTAATTATTACAATAAATATGTAATCGTAATTGAAAAAAGTTAAGCAATTGTGCAGTTCTAAGAAAACGAAAAAAAAAATCTACGTTGTTGAATTTTTATATTTGACAAATGTTACCTATTAAAATGGCCTTACTTTAGTATTCAATATAAGGTAACCTTTAAAAAAACCTGTAAAAAATATAAAATAAATGTTTTAACCTACAAAATACCCGTATTGATCATACCGGTTTCCGTCCTTAACTTCAACTTAGGCAATTAAATCGCATCATGTAAGCATATCAACGTGAAACTGAACTCGATGAGCACATCTAAACTCCGTTCAAGAGCTGTCAGTGTCAATATTCCCCAACAATGATAACACTGACCTTGACAGCTCATGGACGCGGTTTAGTGCTGATCGCATTTAGTTTCAATGGCGAAATTTACCCCGAGTAATTATTCGTCTCGTTTGAACAAGGAGAAATTCCACCAAATTTTCACTAAAGACCTTATTGTCTTCATCTACTATTACCATCATCAAAACAATGACGTCAAATTGGCAAAAACAAACAACGGATAGCAGAATATAAACAACAATAATATTAGGAATTCTATTCACCTATGACCTATGATCTAATATCATCTGAAGCACCCCTCTCAAGCACCTCTCTGAAGCCAGATATACCTATCTATGACAACATCATCCACTGAATACTCTTCAAGAGCCACTCTAGTCCTTTACAAAGCTATTTTAATGGCTATAACGAGCAAGCTAAATCGAGTAATCATTTCTAGCTGATGTCGGAGTCCCAGTCTCAGCTTTTTTCTTTCTAGAAGTTGGACCAAAACTTCCGACTTTCTGCCCCTAGGGAAACTGAACTGCGAAGAAGGCTACAAAAAATATATATCAGATTTTTTTCTACGTCGGATTTTCTTGTATACTTTTTGCCGATAAATGATTGATACACGAACCTTAGTTGCTTTCTAATTTTGATTACACTTTCCAATTTGTACTTTCTTCATTAGCAATTCGGAGTTTCTGATGTACTGTGTAGAATTGAGGTGTTAAATATCTGAGATGAAGTACCTGGAACAAAAGAAAACATAGAATCATTAGACGCAGTCAACAAAATAATCTAAGTATACTTTTATTATAAAGTGTTAAAATTTGAGAGTTTTTGTGTCTTCAATCTTGATCCAAAGATTGAAGACACAAAAACTCTCAAATTTTATACTGAGCTCATTCCGATTTTTTTTCACTACGATATCCCAGTGTCATAGTCTATATTAAAAAAAAATACATCAGTCGCGGGCAAAGCCGCGGGCGATGCGCTAATGTACTAATATTTGGGCACGCGTCGAAATGTTAGCGAAAATAACTGATAAACAAGTTTGACAGTAAATCGGTAAGAAGGTAACATTATATAAATTTAAATACCTACATTTTAGGTAAAGTATAATAAGAGGTAATCGAAGACATTCCATTTAGTATCGCATTTATTCGGAAATAAAGTTGGTAGCCGTCTATCAAACGAAAATAACAAGCAGACAACTCCTATTTTCGTATATTTTTATTTCTAGTTTTGTCCTATATGTAAAGGTCTTATTTCTGAAGAAAACCGTTTTCTCACGTGTCAAATGCCAAATACCAAAAAAAAGCGCTCTACCATAGACATATGTCAGAAAAATCAGCTTAGTTCTAAATACAAACTAGATGGAGTGATGTAGGTAGTGCTCACACACGAGAGGCTCGATATCGACGGCTGCCGCCAGCGCCTCGACGGCGGCCGTCGACGACTATCGACGCCTGCAGTCTCCTCTGCCGTTGACACGTGCCACTCCTGTGTAGCACTAAAGCGCTTCACGTACAGTGCTTAAAAATCTAGCTGGTTAATTTAATTAGTTAGTTTTTTAAATTTATTTTTATGTAATTTAATTTAATGATCGTATATGTTATTAATTACTAATAATATTGACCGATATCTCTATCTTATATCTTTCGAGTGTGGTGCAAACTGTAAAAAATATATGTTGATTTTTTATTTCTCCTAAACCGAATGCAAATAATAACCAAGCAATCAATACAGGATACAGGTGAAACAAATAAACCTTGTATAATCCAAAGAGTTACAAAGCTTAGCTAACAAACAGAAATGTTTTATACAGCGAGCACGGTAATTGAATTAGAACTTAGTGGTGCCCCCAATAACGTTAACGGGATTCCGTTCAGTAACAGATAACTTTTTAATAATTCCAAGCAGCTTGGATTTTCTATCCTATGAGCGAGAAAGGAATTTTTAATTTTTTTGTATTTGTCCGGTTTCTTGGTAACATCAAGAGGATTCCTAAGACTGTTATAAATAAGGTTCATTCGAATTTTGGTTGTTAAAAAGTATTAATTTTGAACAAATGCTGGCGAATAACGTATTATCTGACGTTGGCGTATTATACAATTAGAAGTCGCAGCTAACTAGCCTTTTAGTTAGCAGTCTAGCCTTTTTACTAAACGGCGCCGTTCAACTAGCTGCCTGAATAATATTCATTCATTATGTTCGGTTGGAATTGTGACAAACCCCGCGTGAGCCAAATTGGTCGCAAACTAAGCCAGGTCACTCTGACTAAATGAGTTAGGTTAGGTTGGAACTGTGACCAACCGCGCGCGAGCCGAGCGAGCGAAGCGAGTGGCGCGAGGCGCCCGCGAGCGCTCCTTCCAAAGGCTAGGCTACTAACTAGTTGGCTGCGACAGATTTGGCGTTTGGCGCTGGAATGTCGTTAACAGGGTGGCGCTTTTGGTAAACATTTAAGCAATGTTTTGTGAAATGTCTTGAGAAAACAAGATGGCGTCGTTCGTTCCAATTTTGGCCGGGGGCCAAAATCACCTTGTAGCGTTATAGACAGTTCCGTGCCATTGATACGTATTAATTACTAATTCCTGAAAACTCAAAAGCCAAAGTATCTCATTAAATTTTTCCACAGGGGACCTGATAAATCCACACAAAACCTAGCTTATGGTTTAATCGAAGTTCAAAATACTTGCTTGATCAAACATTATTCCCATTTATGTTTAGGACAGCATTAATAGAGGACGTTCCTGTAACACAAATCCCAGAATGTTTAAATTACATTCTCTTTGTAGACTCAAATTATAATAGTACGTGTATATAAATTGTGGGAGATCAAAGACTCGTTCGGATTAATTTAATCTTTTTACGGTTCAGAACAGATACGGCGTATTTGGTCTTAAAATATACTTTAACTAGCTTCTGCCCGCGACTTCATTCGTGTAAATGTTTTGTTTTAACATAAAATTATCTTATAGCTCGACCTCGTTACTTCTTTTTCGCATTATTTCTAACTTTTTTATTTTTGGTCTGCTCCTAAGCGTCGTCTTAGCGTGATATTAAATAGCCTGCCTCATAAATTGGGCTGGACTGGTAGTTCTAGAGATTAGCGCATACAAACAAACAAACTCTTCATTATAAGTGTAAGAGTATATTATTATGTACCTATAGATTATGCTTTAAATAACGGAAGCTTAAAATTGGCTTAATTCGGCTTTTAAGAACAAAGAAGCAGTGAATGTGTCTCGAGAGTAATGTCACCTCATTTGCGTGGGAGTGGGACTCATTTATTTACGCGCATTAATGAACAGAAATATTACTCAATAAATAATGTTTATTATTATGCATATAACGTGGGTATTCCTTTTATACTTATTTACGATACACTGAGAATATAATGACATTAATGACAATTGATTACGATTCAAAGAAGGCAAAATTATAAATAAGTAGATAGGTAGGTACTTTAGAAAAAGAGGAAGTGTGAAATGACGTCATATTATGAGAAAATAAGTTAACGTGATTTCTCTCACCGATTTGCACGGTTAATTAAAAAAACAAAACTAATTCCTAGTGACTGTACCCACGTGTATGTATAATCGTTTGATCAGCGCAGGCGCCGATGAATAACTCAGACTCAAAGCGGAGCCAAACGCAATCTTTCATGTGACTCAGTGACCGCAGGAGTTCGTGACTCAATAGAGACCGGACAATGTGATTTGTGACTCAACAAAAAATATCTCCGTCCTTTTCTAATCAAAAAACGAATACAAATGCAAGAATGAGACAAAAAAAGTTAGGTAATTCAAGTAGTACAAATACATTGAAAGTCTGTCTGTACAGTAAGTAGGTCGACTTAGATCAAATAGCTACGATTCTAATTTTAACTGGTAGTCAACATTTTAATGGGCGATACTCTGAAACGATCGGAACTGTGTATTGGAATGTTTGCTGCGTGATTCATGACCCGAAACCTACCTACTACTATTAACCAAAAATCGTTGAACTTGTGCAATCCGGCAAACCGGTAGTCGAATGGTTGACAACTGATCAATTTGTTTTGTTCTATTTAACATTTCAGCGAAACAATGGTCGATAGTTACTGGTTACTGTAAATGTAACAGACAACTCAACAGGTATCACGGAATGCTGAAGACGAATTTCTAATTTAGACATCCAATTAGTACCGTTATTACAAGTCGAATAAAAGAACAATGACCAAGAATATTATTTTTTGAATGAAACATTAAACGGTAAACCCCCAACCACAAAGTAAACATTCATTAAAAACATTACACACAAAAGCCCGTAAAAACGAGCAAATTTTAACATGTATTACAGCCTACTTCTAGCAACTTATATGTATGCATCAATCACGAGGCTAACCCCGTTCCAAGAATTCCCTCATTCCAAGCAACAGCCGTAAAAACATGCTGTAGAAAGAAACTGATGAAAATATTACCCACCGCGGTCGGGTATAACATATCATAAAGGAAAAAATATAGCATATGGAAGCGGGTACGCGATAAACATCGCAGCAATATGTCAGAAGGACAGCGAAAATGGTCGTAAACGCCGTAATGACATTACTCTTGTATTACGAAAGGACCCTCTAACCAGATTACCGGACCGTCAGATGACCGACGACGAAAAACAATGTTGTATTCCGGCTCCACTAGTACCGAAACCACCCAATAACGGTAAGTGGACACTTTATAGATTTCGGTAAGATAAAATACTGTTTCCTCTATTTACCGCAAAAAAGCCGCATTTACGAGGCATTTCCGTAGTCCTTAAAATAAGAATAGAAACACAAAGCGAGCTGAAAACAGGCCCCGAATCAAAAGGCTTAAAGCCTTAAACGATGGTCGAGAGCAGAAAAAAAATGGCGTTTGTTCTTGAAAAAAGGGTAAACATTATTTCAGGAACAAAGGAATTTAGCATACAACTGGCTTAAAAATTAACATCAAGTGTCACTTAGGTACAAAAA
Source organism: Xanthia togata (assembly GCA_963853775.1). NCBI lineage: Eukaryota > Metazoa > Arthropoda > Insecta > Lepidoptera > Noctuidae > Xanthia > Xanthia togata. The sequence goes on from OY970811.1 coordinate 9,674,258, forward strand.
GATATAAGTAGACAAGAAAGCAACAAATTGTATAGAATAACAAAGAGAAAGGTGGGACTATTAAGTTTCAACTTATGTAGAACGGCCATGACAGGCCTCCTCGATTGTTATTGTAAATTAATAGAATGTAACAAAACCGCAATTAAACAGAGCGGCAGTAAACAACAACAACAAAAGGGAATCATGACGAGTTGGTTTATTACAGTGGAGAGCACAAATAAACACACCATAAATTAAAGATGACATGGTCAATTTGCGATCGCTTCGATGATCATTCTGCTGCGTCGTTGATAGTGGCTTTATTTTCATTCTAGCTGTGTAATTTGTCTCTTCTTTATTTTTGTGTGGTTAGTGACTAACCTGGTGTCAGAGTTTTTATACGGCCCATGGGCCTCTGACTTGGCTTCATAATATGCCGTCGATAAATATCTCTCAGGCATGCCGGTTTCCTCACGATTTTTCCTTCAACGTTTTTGAAGCAAGTGATAATTATATCATATGCACATGAATCCGAAAAGTCAGATGTGCGTGCTTTAGTGTAATTTGTAATCTTGGGGGATGTAATAACTTCTGTCTATTTCCTGCTATACAACAACCTCTCTGTCAAATTCTATCACAATCAGTTCCGTCGTTTAGTGGGCAGAAATTACTCAAATCACTGAATTGTTTTTTTAAACACTCACCGAGGAGAAGGTGCCGCAGGATGAGTCGGCTACAGTTTAAAATAGAATTTCCATTTTCCACTCAAATTATCGCCTGCTAATGGCCCACTTTAAATAAAACGTTTCAATCCGAAAAAAATCACAAGTACAGAGGTTTTTGTTGCAAAACGAAAACCGTACAGAGTGTAAAGCAAAAAGGACGTAAACGTGTCAGTCAAGGTCTTATCTTATAAATAGAGGTGCGAACCACAACCTCTCTCTCCTCTCTCTGTTCTTGAACTCGAAACGACCAATATTATGTATCCTAACTTTCACAAACTCCACATTGTTAGAAAATTTTGAATTTGCGTTTTCAGGTTTCAAAATATATGTATATTTTGCAAACAATATGTTCCGGTTTTGTTGAATGTCCAGGCCGTTGCCGCAAAATACAGAAACTTGAGCTTTATTGTATAGTAAAACATTGTTATTTCATAAGTGTGTTTATTTTGCCATTCATATTTAAGTGTTGTATAATAGCTGTGGTTTTCAAATGGACCACATCCGTTGCAAAAGGCGACTCGGTTTTAACTTGTGGAGCTGTAATGACGTCATACTGCAAACTATTCACCTGCTTCGCTATTTCACTCTATTCAAGCAAAACAAGAATAATTTCTGAAATATTTTTTGCTGACATATATTATATAATTATGCCATATTGTCAGGTAAAGGACTCCTCCATATATTTCTACAACGATGTCAACGATCTATTCTGTATGTGAAGCTTCCATCCATTGACTACCAAGCCCAGGACCATGGCCAGGTCGTTTATCCATCTGGTAGGTCGTACAACGCTCCGTTTTCCAGTTCCAGAAATAGGATCATGAATGATCTGTACTAATATTTCGTTTTTTTTCTACCTCCCAAAATGAAGTCCATTAAAGTACTGAAAAATATATAAAAACTCGTTTAAAAAGGTTATAAACTAGTATCTATGCCGACTGCATTCAACTGCGATAGTTTTGACCTTGGTTCTGAGTATAAATGCAATTATGCATGCCACTGCATGGAACGGAATGTGTTACGCAAGAGTGAGATAGCTATATTCTGCTATATGGAATAACCATCGCGTAACAGAGTAGTCACGAATAATACTTCTTTTGTTTTTGTAGCTATATGTTTTTAGTTAAGATTATATCTTGACAAAATGTGTTATTGCTTTCTTGGGTAAGAAGCTTTTGTTGCGAGTTGTAATAATGTATGCTTGAAGCACTTCTGGAAAGACTTGCTGTATTCATTTAATCATTGAAAGCTACTTTCCATTCCTAAGGGTTGAGAAACCCTATCAATCTGCCTAGCCTTTTGCCAACTTTGTTGGAGTCGGCTTCCAGTCTGATGCAGCTGAATACCAGTATTTTACATGGAGCAACTTCATATCTGACCTCCACTACCCAGTAACACAATACCAAGTATAATAGTAAGAATGGTTGTCAGACTTTTAGACTTCTGACGACCTGTAACGACTGTCAAAGATCTACGAACGACAGCCGGGACCAACGGCTTAACGTGCTTTCCGATGCACGGAGGGGTCTCGGTATGTAAAGATGGTCACTCATCCACGGATCAACCCCGGCAAGCGTAGCTTAACGTGATGGATGGAACCCTTCATACATTAATTAAAGCAGCAAGTAAAATGGACCGCAGCCAAACTCAAATGTCTCATTATACAAAGAAAAAGAACGTCTTCATCATCAATACATTAAAGTATCACAATGTAACATGAACAAGTAACAACAGCTGCTTTAAAAGTTCTAGAAAATTCTTAACAAACAACTCTCATTGTTTCTTATTTCTTACAAAAACAAACTTCTCCTGGCCTTAATATTAGGTGCCTTGTTGAATTAATTGTACAATTACTCATCAGAGCCGGAGGTACCAAAGAGTTGTAGACTTATTATCTCACTTATTATTATGCCAACATCATCAAGTTCAAGGAAATTAAAGCATTTAACACTATTCACGTAAAACATCCAAGGATTAAGGAGGAAAATGCTAATACTTGTCTACCTAGACGACTTATTATCATTGTTTGTGCCCAAGCTCTCTCTGTTCTTCGTCGTTCCCTCAAAGCTGAGGATCACGACCACATACACGCGTCTCCAAGCTAAACCACAACTGCTGCAACTGCTGGTGAAGACCACATGGTCTTCATCAGGTCTTCACCAGTGTGGACCGCTTGGTAAATGCTGCCCCCAACAGCCTTCTTGGTCTGAACCTCTCACCGATGCTCTGCCTTGAAAGCGTTTTCCATCCAACCGGCCTAGTAACATAAGTCTTTCCAGACCATGCTAAGGTGAACGCATAATATGTCCGAAAAAGTCGAGGGCACGCTCCTGGCATATTGTAGATAGCCGCTTGGTGATGTTGAGTTCCTCAAGTGTGCCCAAGATAACATAGTAGAAACTAATAAAGGGCAAAACAGCTCCCTCGAGGAACCAGCATTAGAATAATATAGTGTAACCCTCGACTCGGACTCTATACACAACAGAAGTTTATAAAGGTTAACGCGTCCCATACGTCGCATACATTAAAAATAATTGGTTCCAACTAGAACACAAACAACGCTTCGGCAAAAAACCCAATTTGTAACGGATCACGAATAGGGAGGTTGACTATTTTTTTTTGTTCTTAAAGTTTATTAAAAAATATTGGACACGTATTTTTTCTTTTTTTACTAAAGATTACAGCAATACATCATTGAATTAAAATGTGGCATGACATCACTCTCCGGTAGATTTTATATTTAATTGTGACGTAGCCACCCCCCCCACTCCCCAACTTTAATACGTTTTATTTAAATATTTTTTTATTATCTGACTGACGGAATAAATAGTTTTTTTTCCCAGTCAACGTTCCTATTGTAAGGAGTTGGGCTACTAAATCGTAACGAAATAAGTGCTTTGTTTGGTACCGGCCTTTCGGTTTGACCTCGCCTACGGTTAAGTACGCCACAGCACAATATAAAAGGCAATAATAAAAAGTGCGAGCTTTCAACCCCTCGTAAAGATAATAACTGGGGTACGTTTAAGTCACGGAGAATAAAATAAACCCTCAAGTTTGGGCTTTGAAGGGTTTGTTGAAACACTTTAATGGGAAGTCGTCACTCCACTCACTGATACAGGCCAAGCCAGTGAAAAACGTGCTGACAGACCAGGCGAAACTTTTGCTAGAAAATACTAAATATTCCCATTTGGATTCCTTTTAGGGCAAAGGTAAAGTAATCAGAATAAAGAAAGATTTTAAATTAGACAATTTGAATAACAAAGGAGACACTCCAAAGACACTTACGCTACCTTTTAAAGACAAAGGATTACAAATACTATCTGATGTATGACAATGAAACTACATATAAACGATTCGAAGAAAATAATTATTCCTAGACTAGCCACAGGTGTTACTACAAAGGTGACCTAATCAAGTATTCATGATGAAACCGATACAATAAAGTAGGTTTAGGTCAACGAAGCTTATTCAGAAATCCCACACGTTTTGCGATCTGCTGATGATTTTGGTTCTTTTATTGTTGTCATGATTTTTATGATCGTAGCACTCTTTTGTAAATGGAGGTTTTTTTCGCGTTTTACGAGGCGGAGATTTATTCGGTTTTACTATGATTGGTTAGTTAAATTAGAATTGAAATGTCGGCCAAGTGCGAGTCGAGTACCACCGTACAATATTTGACAACACGTTTTTTTACTTTAGTTTAAAAAAACAGGTTTCTTGTATGAAATTGCGTATTTCTTTTGCCGGTTTAACAAGAAATAATAAAAATAGTAAAAAAAATTAAGGGTCCCCTTTTTTATTTTTTCACAATCTGTGAAAATGTCAAGTTCATGAGATACAGCCCGGTGACAGACGGACGGGCGGACACACAGCGGAGGCTTAGTAATAGGGTTCCCTTTGGCACACTTCAGGGACGGAACCCTAAAAAAGGGGGTCGTCTGTCTTTCCGTGTGGCATTAAAACTGTTAAGTTATATGGAGCATTAATAAAGCTCCATAGAAAATGAAACAATCACTTTCTTAAAGTAGGTACCAACGACCGGGCCAATGGACTCAAAAGATTTCATCAAACATTTCCGTTTGTCGCACAAATATATTACTCTTTATCTCAATAAAACATCCTTTTATACCGCGATAAGAAGCCCTAAAAGCTCTCCAAAAGCCATACATACACTCATCACATAATATGTTACGAGAAACATAGCAACTCCAACAAACATTTCCAAGTTTGTGACCCTTCATGAACGTCTGTGTTCCTCTGTTCTCACACCAGAGGGAGCTTATAAAGACAAATAGTCCGATTTATATCCGAACACATTAAAACTTTTTCGTGCTGTTTAGATCTTCCCTGTTACTTGTCCATTTGCTTCTGACCTTTGAATTTACGTTTTATGCCCGGTCCTATTCTCAGGGGCTGTTAGGTCCAAATGGAAGTTATTGAGTAAGAAGACATATAAAAGTTCAAGCTTTGTTTTAAGGGATCATGGTGAAATGTAACTTGGGCTGAAGAGTGAAGACTCTTGGTACAAACATAACAAATGTATCGAAGGGCACGAAGGGGTTCGTATCGTACAATATCTTTAGTATAAAAAAACACGTTTCTTCTATGGGGAATTTTTATGTTTATTTCAGCAATCTGTGAAAATTTCAACTGCCTACATATTACGGTTCATGAGATACAACCCGCTGACAGACAGACGAGCGGACGGACAGCGAAGGCTTAGTAATAGGGTTCCGGTTAGTACCCTTCGGATACGGAACCCTAAGGACATGGATTCAGGTTACAAATATCACGACTCCAAGTTTGTTTTTATATAATGCTCACAGTCACATAATAACAATGGACATTGAGCCAGCATAAACTAAATGGCGTGATTTCACAACGTATAGGAGCTATGTGAGTATAGAAGTCCTTCAGGAATGCCTTTAAAACAAGAGATGTTTGTCACACCCACGCAATTACACCATAAACGTTAGCTGGTAGAAAATTTGCTACTTTTTAAGCACCATATTAAAAGCAATTTACCGACACAATATGCTAAATATTGCGTGCATGACTCTAGCGTTTGTAACAATAGGTTTACACAATACAAATCTAAATTTCATTCAATAGCCACCAAAAGAATGGAATTATATCCAACCTTTGTACAGTTTCACATGTAATTATGGCAAACAGTTCAATGTAACATAACATGGCGTGTTTCGGGGGAAGGTTAAAAATAAACTTATTTACACGCGTCCCTGGGTATTTGTAGCTTAGAAAATCGGATCTTTTAGCAATTTTTATATAGGATAACAATATACAACACATCTGAATTTTCACCACGCCCTGATCTAAATACCGTGAATTTGTATGTCCCGCGAAATTCAAATTTTATTACTATTTTTTTTACTTTTCCACAAGTTTTCTTATGGAACAAATCTAGCATAGAGAGATTAATGATTAATGATTTCAATGATTATAATTCTGTAAATACATATCTGTTTTAGTCGTGAATCATATTTTGATCAAGATACAACCGACCTGCAAATTGCAAAAAATTCTGAAAATTTTAATTTCGCGGTCTACACCTGCGGATTCACGTTATGGAAGATGACTAAAAAAATGTTTTTTGTCCGTCATGTAGATTATGAAAAAATAACGTACACGTATTTTTTCTTTTTTACGTTATCAAAAGATTACGGCGATACATTCAGTTATAATGTGCCATGACGTCACTTGTATGTAGATTTTATACATACTTGTGACGTATCAACCCCCACTCCCCAACTTTAATGCGTTGTATCTAAGTCATTTTTTATTAATATGATAAAGCAAAAAATACATGTCTAATATTTTTTTATTATCTGACTGACGGACTAAATAGAATTTCTTTTTTTTGACCCAGGCATCATCCCTATTGTACTTAAAACTAACTAGTACTGGCTGGAAACTGGTGAAATGTGAGTGTACTAAGTATATAGGTGCACCTCTGATTAACACCGTCGGGGAGAAGGTATTCCCCGCCCTGGTGGCCATATTATAATGACCTAACAATTGTTTTGAGTCATTAATAAATAAAATATTACGCAAGCCATAGACATATAGGTATTATTCCCCGAGAGTCAAGCAGACTGCTAAATGTAGACCATAAAGCATATTCACAAAACTTTAACACTAACAATATTATGAAAATTGTCTTAATACCAATAGTGCGTCCCCTGGTAGAAATTATCACGGCTTTTCACGGCCCTTAACTACGCAGAGGTCTAATTAAGGTAACAGCCAGCGAAATCTCGCGTGCTTAGGAACCGTTTCACGCAAAGGCATTTACGTTCGCATAACTTGCTAACTGCCGGAGAATGGAGATGGAGCAACAAGTCTTGGAAACTCAAAAAATGTTTGCAAAGACCCTTTTGTAGACTACTTAGCATAATGATAATCCAAAAATTACATACTTAAATCTCCCTCGGCTAAGGACGCCGAAATGAGACTCAGCTCAAATTAAGAGAATAAAGTTAATAAAAAATTGGAGGAAAAGGTCAAACTATACATGAACTTGATTGGCGAAAAACACAAAGTTTTAGAAAAGACAAACCTCCAAGATAAGGAAGTGTTAACTGCGCTTTTATAGGACGTAGATTTCATTGCCCAGATGGAAGAGTTGTTTCGCTTGGCGAGACATAAACATGAATTTATTGTCTAAATTGACAGCCCGCAGTCACACCAAAGGCGCCAAAAAAGAAGCATGAGGACTAAAACTCCCCAGTTTCCACTTGAAAGCTTACATTATGTACAAAAATAAAATACCCAGTAAAATATTGAGGAAATCAATAAGAATGTTACATGCAGTCGCACCAGGAAGGGACGATCGTAATTCTTGCGATCCCAGCTTTTCCTGTATTGAATATCTTACATGAACGTATGTATCCGCTCCGAATGAACATTGTGCAGACGAAGCTATCCGGGATTCCGAAAAACCGACATTCACGAGGGAACTGCTCCCATTCGTAATATCAAAGCAGAGTGCGAAGAACATTGGATTGGAGGTGTATGTGCATTTCATCTTCAACGCAATTTCGCTTCCGAATTCCGAATCGGGCAGATACCGCAACTAAAAATTGTTTATGTGGGTCCTTCTTGGTTGGTTACGCTCGAGGCTTAGTGTAATTCCCTATAACGCATTTCCTAACATACATAACAAGCTAACAGCTTGTAAATGTTCACAGCTTGAATCTACCATAACTTCCTATAATTAACGATCTTAGGGATGGTGCCAAATTGAGGACAATAGTCCAATGTCTTGGAGGACGACTGAAGTTTACTGTGTTTGGATCAAGTCGTTGAACTCTTGCAGCCTTGGCTTTATCAGTGTTTATGATACCGTTATCTCTTGTTTCTAGTTATTCTTAATTATGATGTAAATACTTCCTGAAATTCTCAAAATCATCGTCGCCTGAATAAATACTTTAGCAAGCGACAAAGTACGCAAATTAAACAAGCCTACTTTTCAATTCAAGTTAATAAAGTTGTCACGCAGTAAATTTAAATCCTGTTAAAGCCTGTTATATCATAAGTAATTTTTGGCAGCTCAATGTATGCTCGAAATTCCGTAAGTAAATGCGTTAAGTGATGTTAAGTAGTCTTAAGCCTCCTGCGAAGTCTCACCAGTTTCTCATTGGCAGCTTAATGCAAAAATGGCGTATGCCATATTGAACTTTATCCTTGAACGAGCTCTGTCGCTGACATGAGAGCAGTTTTATGAGTGTGCAAAATCTGATAATATGGAAATTTTCCCCGTGTAGGTAAGGACGGCATCACCTTGCCGCGTCAGATTATTTAAAATCCCCTCAATTTCTCCCATAGCCAATTTGTCGGAGCAGCAACATTTATTTCGGCAACGCCCACCCAGATATTACATCAATTTCTTTTTCGAATCAGGGACCTGTCATCGTGTACCGCTAATGGTATTGGGAGCACGCGGACTAATTAAGTCGTCGCTGTTAATTTATAGCTTGTTTTCTACCGTTGGAACAGCTATAATCAAAATAAATCGCTTCCCCCTAAGACACGCAAGGGAATACAGCAAATTGTATTGGAAACTAAAGATTCCTTATTTGATAGTAACGTACCAACTTAATTGTAGTCCTGATGTTGTTGCAAACAGTGCACGGGAAGGCGAGATCTTAAATTGAGAAACATCAGATTCGAACAAGAAAATAATGATCAAATTTTATCGATACCGAATGTTGTAGCAGAATGTTAGAAAGGTATACCTGTTTATCGATGCCTTTCTTGGACGTGCCGTGCAATACTGCAGGAACATTATTACAACTATCGATATCGTCATATCGGTTTGAGGGCGGTTCGAGTTGTGGTGGACTATCGATTTCGTTGCCTCGGGCGATTGAGTTACCTCTAATAAGTGGTCGATAATTCAGGACGGTCTTCCTAGCACATTATAACAATGTTAAGCACACTTTAATTATTCAAGCAGTGTATATTGCCACGTGAACAACTATAGTAAATCCGAGCAACAAACTTTAAACAAGATGATGTTGCATAACAAGTGGTGAAGTATTCAAAAAACTTTGTTACGACTCGGGATTGTTGAGTCCTCCCCCCCTTAAATTATACATTTACAAAAGAAAATTTTGCCCTCAAATAACTCATACTTTTATGCATTAACAAACTCTTTTATGTATTCGCTTCGGAGATTTTGTTGTAAAATTTGTTCTGACTTTTATGAAGGTTTGTTATTAATTTGTTCGGAGACCTACATCAAAGTTGACATTTCCTCTCGAAAACATAAATTGTAAATTCAACTGCATATCTAATTATGTTCAGTGAAAGTAAGAAGAATACTTTCTACGATGAGAATGACAAATAAGTTGTGACTGGAGTAGATTATTACTGCAAAAAGTAGTTAAGTTTCTTTTTAATCATCAAGAAATAAGGAAGGAATACTGATAAGGTCCGAAGAGCAAATAGGACGGTTTTTATTAAAAGGACGAAAATTGTAATATCCCTGAGAGCGATTCATCACGATACGACCTCGTACGTGATGGTCTTACACTGAAGCGAATTAGCTGGAGAAGGTATCTAGGGAGCTATCTAGAGCTGCAAGTGCGAGTCTTGTTGAGACCAGCTAATGGAAATATCGCATTTACTGCTTTTAAGTTGTCCATCATAGTTGCTGACGTATTAATTGATGGGTTCAAGTACGGTTCTTGACGTTGCGTGGTAAGGTTTAATCAACGTCAATGAGAAAATATTAAGACTATTATAAAAATGTATTTTCGTCTCACGAATAGTGAAGATAGAAAAAAGTTTGCAGCCTATCTGTTATGTTAAAATCTCTTGAAGTGAGCTATCATTCTCCCTGAAGACACTATTGACAGCTCGCTTCACCTAACGGTGAGATTTTTACGAAATAGGCCAGTGATGTAAAATGCAGATTAACAATCACTCCACATGCTGTAATTGTTACACTGTGCAACAATCAAACGTTTAACAATTTCCGAGTTATCTAGGTGAGAACAGATTAAAAAGTATTCCATCCGGTACCAGAAAACCGGCCGAGTTTTGTGTTACGTGTTCATTGAATGTATTTTATGTATTCAGCGCGTTAAAATACAGTTTTTTTTTTCAGTACAGCATTTAATGATTTTAAAAAAACTGGAATATAATAGTTTGCGCAGGACCATTTTTTATTCTGACCTCGTTCTCACACTTGGCGTGCTTGTTTAAAGAATTCAAGGTGCTGTATACCTAGTTCGTTAACCTTTTTCGTCTATCTAAAAAAACAAAAATACATAGAAAACTGCCTGAAGGTTGGTGACATGTCGTGAGGTTTAAAAAAAACCTCTTTTGTAGCAAGGTGGTCATACAGTGTAAGAAATGTAGGTAGAGAGCACAACTCAACAGTGTATTAGCAAAGAACTATGTATTTATTTATTTATTAACACTTCAAGCACATAAATGTACAGAGGCGGACTTAATGCCACAGGCATTTTCTACCAGTCAACCTTTGGGTGATGCAGAGACAAACAGTGAACTATGGGAATGGACTTAAAAAATCATTCGAAGGTCCGCCAAAGTACCTCAGAGGACGCTTTTCTCGAGAAACAGATTAGATTTTAACGAACTTAACAAGGGAAACCAATCCATTACCCTCACTCTACTCCTCTTTCACTCCCCAAAAGATATCACATGAAATTGAAACCAGTAGATAGATGATCCTTTGTCAGACTCCACGTCCTCAAAACTACGCTAGTTTCACAAAATATTGGTTGCACTTCGTTACTGCGAATAGTTTCTGCTTTAAGCACCAATTTTCCGGACAATCAATTTGCGACACGCTTAAGTTTTTCGCATTAACTTCGGTCATCAGTTTCTAAGTTAGTAGTTTCTTTTTTGAAACTACCCGCGTTAATTAAAGCAAGATGGATTCTAATTTTAAGCTTTGTCTTGCTTAAGCCTGATTTACAAGTTGAAGCACCAATAATAGTTGCAAAACATTTGTTGCTATAATTTTATATGCCACAGGCCAGAAATACATCGTGAAAATGGGTCTATATAATCTGGCTGGGGAGTTTGTTGCGCCACTTCTACTTCTCAGCAAAAGCACTAGGAAGTGGTGAAGGGTGGGCGTTTTGGGGGACTGTCTTATGTAATTTTGACGTTCGAAAAGTGCTGATTCTCAGCCTAGTTTGAATAAATGACTTTTGAATTTGAATTTTGAATTTGTCAGTATGTTCTCTTTTGCTTTTTTGATGATAAGTTGATAAAACGGACGAGAACAATACAAAACATGTTCTGAGGTCTCCAAAATAGTGGTAGCAGCACTTCGACTATTTTAAAAAGATTTCATTTCATTGTCCAACAGACAGGACAAAGGAGGAGGATGTTTGATACCAACCCTATAAAACATTCACCAAAAATTCCCGCACAAAATTGTACTAGATTTTCTTCGCACATCGTCTAATAGTAGGTCATAAATAAAAACTTGGAACAACAGCTCATTCTGTCGGCCTGCACGTAAAATTCGCCTCATTCGACACTAAATTGACAGTGCGAAAGTGATATTAATTTCTACCAACCAACCCGGTACCGTACATTTAATTTGCCTAATTGACAGTGGAAGCAGTACTCTGTTTCACCAGATTCGTAGTACTAAGTAATGAATGCGACGAGATCTTTATGTTTGTTGAAGAATTGTGATTTATGTTCAGGGTTTAACGAATGTACTCGGCAGTAATGAAGGGCTGTTGTAACCCCTTTTTCAGGTACATGAAGGGTTATGGAGTGCAGCCGTGAAATGGCAGGGGATGCTAACCACTGAGGTGAAAGAAGGCTCTGTTTTAATTGGGGCAGCGACGCTTGGAGAGCCGGAGAGGGTTGTATAATGTACAGGGAGGTTTTCTTGTTCAAATACTTAAATTATGTCAGAATCAAAGCAGAAAAATATATATTGACGATCCTATTGCACAAGTTCATAGTTATGCAATGCCAGCAGGGATTTTTTTTTATTACAAGCCATGTGCTCGGTGGGATTCCCCTTGGCAAAAATGACGAACTTTTAAATAAACTTTCATCCACAATAAAACCGCTTTACGGAATAGAGGTCATGAGGAACAGGGTGTATAGTTCAATCATTGTCCATAGAAAAGGGAGGATCCTTCGACCACACGACTTTGCTTGCGCGATGCAGGTTTTGGCGTGACGTCAGTGTGATGCGTAGATGGCATTTGGCGATGTAGATGCCGCCACAAGGGGATGAATATTCAAAACTCCTTCCTTTGTGGTTACCATCGTTATAAGGAACTCATGTGCAAAATTTCACGCTTCTAGATCCAGCGGCTATGCGTTGTGTGTCAGTAAGTCTGTAACTGTCAAACTGCAAGGAAAAGGCCCATACTGACCCGGATACTGAGAGCATTATCAAACTGACGGTTTGCCAGCGTGTTTCAAGCGAAACGATTTTTGAACGTGCTCTCCGCGGCTGCGAAGCGAAGTAACCGCGACTACGCGACGTGTTCTCTGCGTTTTCATAATTTTATACACTGCGAACACGTTGCGCACACTTGGCGTGCTCGCTACTAACACGCAGCGAACGCGTTAAACGATCGCCTCGCTGGAAACACGCTAGCAAATCGCCAGTGTTATGGCCCTGAGAAGTAGGTAACATCATCTTGCTCTTGTTACTAATCTAATACACAAAATTATATATTTGTAATTAATACACTGGCGCTGCTGCACTCCCTAATCTTTCTCTTGACACAAAACAAGTTAATCATTGCCAGCAATTACCTACCCAAACAACTTAATGTTCATTATTTCGTTCAACAAAGAGGTATTTACTTAATTTATCGTATTTTTATTTAACTAAGCTAGTGTATAATCAATCTACGTCGTTAGGACAACTTAATCTGTATGCAGCTGCGAACAACATAGTTTTATACAAGTTAATACGTCAATTTGATTAATCCTTGGCTTTTTGCTATGACTTAATGGAGAATTAACTGCTTTTTTTTTTCTTTAAGTAATTAAGGTTTATTATATTTTATTGAACTTTTCCATCTAGGATCATTAACTATTTAGAGTTTATCGATGACATCAGAAACAAGGAATTATTGTACAATAATAGGGTATTTTCAATCCTAAATAACTATATACTCACGCCTTCTTCCCTTGGAGGCAGGCAGAAGCTACAAAACGCCACCTGTTACGAACCTTTTTTTTTTTTTTTTGTAATCGTAATCATCAAATGACTTCTCCCGCTCTGGGCGGAGCGGGAGGGCGTGTCAGACTCTTACTGACTAAACCCACCCGTGTTCCTTCTGTTGCCTGTGCAATGCCAGGGGGGCACGGTATCCCTTTCGGACTTTCCCGCAACCCCGGCAGGCATCGGTCCCATCGGACCCCTTCAGTGGTGGGTCCACTATGGATTGTGCCGAACAGCCGACTAGCTATAGTGACTAAACTATTGGATATATTGCTGCTACGATCCTTAAGTACCTTTTGCTTCGTTTTCGTTCATACATCTAGTGATACACGCACGCCGCCGGTTGCAAGTACTACGCAACTAAGCTTTCTGAAGAACATCACCAATAAGGTGTATGTCCTTCTAGGGCGTCTCCTCCTGGCGTTTCCACTCACATCTGCCTTCACATTTCCCCTCCGTAAAGTCGATTTTTGAAAGAAATAGTGCCATATCCACTATTTATATGGTCCTCAATAATAATATGATACATTACTGCATTCAGGTTCCTCAACTAAATACTGTTCACATCCATAATCCACAAATAAAGACTGTGAAAATACCACTTTTCTCGAACAGTAATTCGAACCCAAATTCGAGTCTGATAGGATACCATTTTTATATGAACCTGACAGGAAATTATAGGTTTCGTCGAGCCTACGTGAAAGTATGTACCTAGCAACCTACTCAGGTACAGAGTGTCTGAGGAGGCACATTTATATGCAAAACATGACATTTTTTGTGCTCGCATCCTGTCTCGAAGTCGTAAAAATTATGTTGGAGCTAAGCGATTTATTATTCGATAATACATGGGACTTGTATTTTGTTGTAATAATTAGTGTACTAGGGGAATCTTCTGTTTCGAATCATACCTACTGAAGATATCACTGAAGGAACTATCTGGTATTATTCTTATTCGGGTTGAGTTGACTCGGGCCGAGCTGTCACTGACGCAACTTCTTGTGGTCATTCATACGTAAAGTTTTACAGCTTATGTAATATTCAGCCAATGTGACTAATCTTCAACCTACTACATACAGTATGATGTCCATTTCAGGAGGAAAACCACAATTCAACAAAGAACAAGAAAGTGTCTTAAAAATATTGTTTAGTTTGTAATTAATTGTAATAATTGAAATCAATATTATATTATGTAATTTAATATGGAACATTCGCAGTGCCTTTACATGCAGGTCTTAATAGTCTATTGAATTATTTTTAATTAGATATTATAACCAGTGTTTTACATGTTAGCAAATAATCCCTTTATTTATAAACGTTGCTTAAAGTTAGAGACATTTAAACGTCAAAAATGTATGTTTAAACAGTCGCTTATCATTATTCATTACTTTATGTTTAAGCAACGTTTGTTAATGAACCCCTAAATAAATAAATAAGTCATTAATTCGCCCTGTGGCAACATTGCCCTATACCACCCAAAAGATGATTCATTCCTACATACTTAGATTACCTACTTCAGTAACAAAGTAAACTACGGCCGTATAAGCACACCCATACTTATTGACGGGGCCCACGACGCAATGCACCATAAAAACGAAGATAAGACCGACTCACTTTTATCACCGTACAGTTGGGTTACATTGTCTTACGGATCACGAGTTCACGACGATACGACAAACGAAATTATTTTGGTAACTTAACTGAATGACGTGTGAAGAGGAGTGGAAGTTGTCGGCAGATGTAAAGCAGTTCAGTTAGCTCACCCCTGAAATGGCTGCGTTGTGAGAGAGATAGAGCTATACAGGAAGGATAGCACCATCTCTTTTATTCTTCGAAACAGGTTTGAGGGTTTTGAGTTTGACACTTCCTAGAAAGACACAAAAAGGACCAAAGTCCTTTGGTCCTTTGGTTTCCAAATGGTCCTTTTTTGTGTCTTTGTAAAACCTACCACCTACGTTAACATTGTAAATTAAAGTAAAAAGGTTTCTTCAGTTCAGAAAAACACGGTGCAATTTAAAAAACAAATATCACAAACGCTACTCAACAAAAAATAAAAAATTGAATAACATGAAAAATATTAAATGGAAGACCAAATTTTAAAAGTTAATTTTCGATAATTGTTCATGAATATTCTGAAAAATACGAGTGGTCACAATGTAATGGGCGGCAATGTATATTGAGTGTCTAGCAATACTCGTACGTCGCTATTTGTCTGTCTGTTGGATATAGCCGGCTGTGAGCAATCAATGAAGACCTAATTCATAGAACAAACACTGACACTGTGACTACTAACAAAATAAATACTAGGTATACATATACTGCACTTATGTTGATATCAGATCAATTAGTGTTACTGTATACTGTGTTGCAAGCTAAAATTATTGTCTTGTCATATTTTTTCATTTGTTTGTACAAGACACAGGCAAACGCCTAGTTTGGAGGTCACCGTCCAAACAGTCTCATCAATTGTCAAATGACAATTGATCGCAATGGGTTTCATTTTGACACTTCACCCACGTTCATTGCGTTACTAAAGTTGTTGAGCAAACGAATTTTTCAAACCTATGAAGCAATGGATTAACAACATCCTTCAAAACTCTCGGACTGTGATTGAAAGTGTGGTACGCAATTAGGGTGCTAGTCTTGTATTACAATTTAATTAATAATAAATAAATAAATAATAGTGTACAGACGCCAGCACTTCAACCTACTACAATCTGTCAAATTTCTTTAATAGATTTTCAAATTTATCACCACTGTATAAGGTTCAAAGTTGATTGGGAAAATTTGACAGTTTCGGGGAATACAATGGTGGTTATTCTGAAATCGGATGGTCGGTAAAACTATATTATTTCACAACTCAAATAATAAAACTTTGTGGTCTCATCCAAGTAGGCAGTAACTATTAAAAGGTTTTTACCACATTTTTCTATTGTAATTTGTATAGCATAATCCCATATAATTTTATTATAGGCTGTTAAAACAAAATGCGTAGGTACAAACAAACAGTGAATCACTCATAGAATCCTGAAACACAATATTACAACATGCCTACTTAATATGTAAAAAATTAAAAATAATTATTAATCAGACGTATTATATTATCTACCTATTGTTTTGAGACAATGAAAACGCGCTTCCGTCATAAGCTAGCCACAGTAAAGTTGTTTACTAGCAGTAAATGTAATCAATAATAGTGACTTATGTGCTGACCCCACTTTTTACTCCTACTTACCGCTAAGACCCTATCCAGATGACGCGTTTACGCGACACGATCTCGCGTGTTATCGCGACATAACATTCTCATGTCTCTCTCAATCAAAAATGAAGATCAATCAAACTAAATACTGAATAAAAGGTTTCTTTCTTTACAACATAATGGGTTTCCCCCTTTTAACTTTTGTCACATACAGGCAAGGGAGTTTTAAATTTGCACATTGTTTCTGCACGTGTATTGTTCAAACTTCCGTGGCACCGCGCGAGGAAAAACTCGCGCGATACCTTCATGTGATGTGTGTGTGAGAGTATTCTATCTATCTATCTATGTGAACGAGCTCTTAGCCAAATATGGAAGCGTAAAATTGGGCAATATTCTATGGAACGGCGGCTTAAAGCAGTCTACTTTTAAAGATGGCGTTTAATATACCGCGTCGTAATAAATATGACCGAACAGGATATAGGGTGGGCAGAGTTATAGCGTATGGACGATACAGAAATATTACGGCTTGAGAGGAAGGGAAAATGGAGCTATTAAATACTACATCATCTTCAAAGTAAAACATATACCAGAGAGAATACCAAAACTGAATTATTTTATTTCAGTATTATATTAATGTCACTATTATTTACTAACCTAATTAAAAATCTTTACGTTTACGAAGTGAATTCATGTCACAAAGTTACTAAGTAAGTTATTAAGTATTTGCAATCCTACTATATAATAATGTTGAAAACGCCAAAGTCTATGAGGATGGATGGATGTTTGTTACTCTTTCACGCAAAAACTACTGAATGGATTTGGATGAAATTTGGCACACAGATAGTTTATAACCTGGATTAACACCAATATTACTTTTATCCCGGTAGTACGTTCCCATGGGTTAATTTCCGACATCCACACGGCCCAAGCCGCTGGCAAAAGCTAGTCATTTCAAAAATGTTTCAGAATCTGCTCCAACATGGAACGACAAGATACATTATCTTGAAAAACATTCTTCGCAGTAATATTAGCTTCTTCATAATTTAATCAAAACAGCACAGCCTCCGAGATTAAAAAAGTCATATCTTTTTTTTTCTGTAGCCAATAGATAACGGTACAACTTCTGCCAGGGTTTATTATAAAAATACTTATTTCGCGTCATAAGCCTGGCCGCAGTGATAAGGGCATTTCTAAATAAAACTCTCTTCGTAAATCCTCAAATTTTATCCCCTTTTTATTGGAGCAGCCGGTTCAAGAATATTTATATTACTTAGGTATTTCTGCGAACCTGCGTCATTGTTGGATTGAGAATGAATGTTGGGAGGTGTTATGTAAATAGCTGAAGTGGGTAGCTTCTTGCGTTGTCTGACTTCTGCATAACTTCATTAAATATTAAGGCGGGCCTCAGACAGACGCGACGCGACTCTGGTAGAAAAAAATCTTTGAAAACTTAATGGAAATTGTCCAACTAGATTTTCATTTAAATTCGATTTTCAATAAAAGGGAAAAATAAACAGCTATAGGTACTTAGTTTTAAACTGTAAAGGATGGTTTGGCGGATGAATGACATTGAGTGGGAGGCGCTGTTGGAAACATTTTTGGTAATGTTTTGTGAAATTGTATTGGAAAAACAAGATGGCGCTTCCGATTTTGCCCACGCGCCAAAAGATTCTTGACTTGATTCTTACTTACGATAATTGAGTGAGTAGTGAAACAAGTCTATCTTATATCTGACATTTGCAAGTTAACTTGTTCATTTTGCAGTCAAGACAATTAAGACAGCGTCATTGTTAATTAAACGTCCAACATTAATAAGCGATTCCTACAATTAAAACGAATGAGTTATATTTATAAGATTCAAAAGCCATTATAACATACAATCTTCAAGCCTTGCTATTAAGAAGAAACAAGATCCGAAAACATTTGAAAGCGACATCCAATATTTATATGGTAGTGTATAGAGTGCCGTTAGCGGCACTGTATCCCAATCGGATAAAGTGCCGTTAACGGCATACTAGTGGCACTGCCTCGGCCTGGCTAAAGTGCCGTCAGATTTATATTGTCATTGTCACTTTTTATTTTGTTTGATTGTTGAGGTTAGTTCGCTGTAAAAAACCACATTTCCAAAACATTGCATTCTCTTGTGCCTAAACTGACCCTGACCTGACCATTGTTTGGTCACAGTTCTAACCTAACCTAACCTATCTTATCTTATCTTTCAGCCATTTTAATTTGCTAAGTTACTTCATTTTTCGTAAATTCAGTCAATGACTTTGACTGAATCTTTGTCTTTGTCATTGACTTCTGATATTATAAATTATCTAAAACAAATACGATCATTCAAAACAAAGGGCGGCGAGCTAACCTCAACAATCAAACAAAATAACAAGTGACAGTGACAATGCAATGCTGACGGCACTTTAGCCGGGCCGAGGCAGTGCCACTAGTATGCCGCAAATTGTGGCACTTTATCCGATACGGATAAAGCGGCACTCTATACACTTCCTATTTATATTTATGAGAGATACCGAAGTCGCCCGGAGTCCGGATTTGTGCCTGGTTGATCGCAATAGGGCCCCTTATTACATGGGACTTGAAACATAACTGGCCAAATGTGGGTGTACTATAGGTACACCTCTGCCCAACCCTTCGGGGAAACAAGGCGTGATGGTATAGGTACGCGGCCACACCAACCTTTTGAATCCGTAATAGACGATCAGTGAATTACGTCCTATGAATAATTGAAATCCGGAATACACAAAACTTAGCAGGGACAGCGGATAAAAACATATCTATAGGAGAAACAACAAAAGGCACACAATATTTATTCCCAAACGTACATTGTTTGCTTAACCGGAATAAAGGACAAACAAATAAACGATAAATATAATTAATTAATTATTATCATAAGAAAATACTTGTTCTGTGGTAGAAAATTCTATCCTTAGTAGGGATTTATTTGCTATCTGAAGAAAAGTATTTATTAAGATTAAGTATGCTATGTATTTTGTTGATGGTCTAATATCGCTTCCGTGTACTTTCAGAGGCTGTAGTGTGTTGATTCTTTCAAAGTATAAGAATATAAAGATATCAATTTTAACTACTGTCTACGTTACTGTGAGCGATATACAGACGATTGATATCAAACTATCGAAACTGAAAAAAATTACCATGTTCGACGATGTCGCATTTAAGCTCCCGCAGATAGGCGTGGCGCGACACCGGTAGAAATATTTCCGTGAAGTTTTCATAGAAATTGTTCCACCAGAGTCGCATCGCGCCTGTCTACGGAAGCCTTTAGTCTCTTTAAAAAGGCGTCGACGCGTTTTTACGGCATCTAGTCTAGTAGGTACATTTTAAAATCATGAAGTCACGAACTATCCTACACAGTCTAGAATCTCATCATCAAGTCACAGAATCGGGACCCGACACATCACGCGCCTGTTCGGGGATAGCCTTTGTAACAACAAGGTCGGGCCAGACTATAATAGCCGACTTAAACTGTTCTTTATAGCCGACTTAAGGCTTGTGCAGACCAGCGCGACGCAACTTTAACATTATTTTTTTTAAGAAAACTTCACGGTATAACAATAACCGGTGTCGCGTCGCGCTTGTCTGCACGAAGCTTTATTCAGTAAAATCATCAAAATATACCAGTATTATATGTATATAAACATTGAATTTTTGAATACATGATTACTTTGTAAAGTAGTATACTTATTATTTTATTTTTTGTGAATGTGAGGACTGCGTGGATATTTTTTTCTTCTTTCTCGGTTAGTTTTAATTTAGGTAGTAGTTCAGTAGTTTATGCGGCCTAACCAAAAAAAATCCTTTCTTTGGTATTGTTCGTCGAGTTGAGCTCCTTAAGTTCTGAGTTGAGCTCCACGATTATCTACTGACAAATGCTTGCACTGACAGGACAGGTCCACTCAAATCTGTGTGGTTCTTTTCTCGAAAGACCATCACAGACTAATCTACATGGTCCTCATATGGCTCAGGCCAAGATTATGTCTGGACTTTAAAAGAGACCTGAGTTTGTTTCGGCCTTTCTTCTCAGAGTAGTCAGATAAGAAACGCCGAACTCATCTAGCTATTTTATTATTTTTTATTATGACGTGTAAAAGTGATTCCAATATCCTATTTAGAGAATAAACAATTTCATTTAATTTCTTTACTCCTAGCTATTGTGGCGAGACACTCTTGTAGAGATAATCCCTTAAGGCTTAGAATAAATAACAGTGGTTCAGCTTGGGTATGGGGAACCGCGATGATGACCGCAAAATGCGGATGCGTGTCATCAAATACTTCTACGTATCCAACAAGATGAGGCTATGAGGTATCCTACCTTGTGACTTGTATTTGTGGCTATCTGTAGTATGCAAGTGCATGCATGGCATGGCAAGTTTTGTATCAAGAATTTACCTACAACGGAAATCATCAACAGACGAACTGTAGTAGAACTAGCAGAGAAGAATAGAGACTGGTGGAACCTCTATGCAAACTTCAAGGAAATTGTTCTACCGGTGTCGCGTGACGCCTGTCTGCGGGAGCTTTAATGCAACATCGTCGCACATGGAGATTTCTTTCAGTTCCGATGGTCTGACAACAATCGTCTGTATACCTATCGCTCAGAGTAACGTAGACATAGTTAAAATTTATATGTTTATTTTCTTGTACCTACCTTGAAAGAATCAACACACTCCAGCCTCTGAAAGTACACGGAAGCGATATTAGACCATCAACAAAATATATAGCATACTTAATCTTAATAAATACATTTCCTCAGATATCTAATAAATCCCGGGAGTCTTAAGGTGACAGCTTTAGATAGACAAGACCATAAGAAAAACAAGGACCAGCGGGGTAATTGCGTGACAAACTAACAGTAGAAATGGCTTTAATTTTGACAGTTCAACAACATTCATTGCGTTATTTACGTTTCAGTTTTTTTTTTAGAACGTATGAAGCAATGGATAAAAAATATCCTTCAAAATCATTGTGATTGAAAGTGTGATAGGGAGCAGGTCAGGAAAAGATGGACAGGGTCGGGTTTTGTGCTGTGGCACAGCTTGGGAGAGGCTTATGTCCAGCAGCTGCAGTGGTCTGACCTAGGCCGAGTTGTTGATTGATTGAAAGATTGACATGCCATGGGGAGGCATCATTTAACCAATAGTGAGTTGATGAAATAGAAGTCATGAATAGCAGATTCCACCAAACAATGGTCCCGTTAAATATACTGGTTTATCCAGAAACTCATAAATGGAAATAAAAAGAACACAAACATTTTAACAAAATGGATTATTCAGCGAATTTTTCAATTGCATTTCATAATCTCCGCTCTTTTGCAAAACAAGCAGTTTTAACAAAACAACATAATTATATTCAAAATCCTCTGCTGATTATTCTGAACTTTTAGCAAAGCGTTGCGTTCTGCGATATAACTTAAATTCAACTACATTCATGTTGACATTTTTCGGAGAATATGTTTTTAGTCATTCAAAATTGGACTTTCTGTACAAAATGTTAAGTACCTACCTAATAAAATAAAAAATCCACACTGCCACAATTTTTAATGGTTATGATTTATCATCCACACCACAGAAAATAATGTTTTTCCAGACTATTTCATTTGTGTCCAAGCCACGAATAGCAGAACGAAGTAGCAAATAGGAAAGCAGTAGGTATCGAATGTCAAAATGGCTACCTTTTATCCTTTTAAATAACGCAAGTTATAAACTTTTATCTTTATCTGTTAATAAAAATAAATAAAAACAGTTAATAATTATATCGTTACGAAATCCTTAGAGAAAGCGTTTATAATCAGACATCGCTTCTGTTAACAATAGTTGTAACAAAATGAGTAAAAAAAACTCGTTACTTAAGTACTTTGAAAAACGTTTCACTAGTTAACCTCAGGGTTTCAGCCAACAACGATTTGTTTACGGTATAAAAAGTAATAGGTAAGCACATAATAGGGATTTAACAATATAAATTTGTTCTTTGGTATGAGTTTTAAATAACTTTTACCATGTTATCAATAGCCGTTAATAATGATGAATTGCATTAATGGATACAGGTTTACGTACCAAGATCGATTATAACAGTATTTCAATCAGGCATTGAACATAAACTCAACAAGAAATCAAATCGTAACCACACTTCAAGAGAATGAGGGCAACGCTCCACTTTCCGGCTATAACCGGTTTAAGGCGTCGTCGTCGGGACCAACACGGCTGCTTTACCGTTCCGATTACACGTAAACGTGCTTTTTTACAACGACTATTTTGAATATCCTGATACGTTACAAGATGGTTCGATTTTTGAATGTGTCGAGCATGACGCAATCTCCTATGACGACGGCCATTGCTATAAAAACGCAGTAGGGTTGCCAACTTGCTAACAAAGTGAGTTTGCGGTAGAAAAAATTACACGACTTACGAGTATGGTGATTGGCACTGTCGTTTAAACTGCACAAGTAGATGCATAAATAAATACGTAGCTGGGACATTCACGTATCTCTAGAACAATTAGTACTGTCGGCTGCTAGCCAGAATACCGCGTAATGTATTCCCGACTGTCACTGAATAAAAACTACCTCAGCTTATTTTGGCTCCGAAACAAATTATTTTCCCGCCAGATTTTAAACGACGTTTAAATTAATTATGGAACAAGCGGCGGAAACTCAATGACATCGTCTTTCCGATGCCGAAATGTTTTAATTTTTTTTCTGTGTAAAACAATGAGGCACAGATAATTTCGGGCTTTATTTATGACAGTCAGTAAATTGATATTGGAAAAAACATGAAACACTTTTATGCGGAGAATTAACCGAGTTAAATGAGTTTGTAAGTAAATTAAGTTCTGAATAATGGACAGAGCGAGGTACACGAAAAATATGATATCACATTTGTGATGTTTTGTAAAATATAGACTGTAGTAAAGCAAAATAATGATGACGTTAGAACCTATACCTATACATACCTAATTAAACACAGCTAAACGTCTGTACAAATAATAAACAGTCAGATTAGGTTATGATCTAAATCTTCATCTACATTCTGTCCCTGAATAAAAGTTGTCTCTGGCACAAGATTAATCTCATGTCTGTCACCACTCACCAGACACGCTCACCCTTCAAATAGTCCTGAGAAAATCATTCCATTCAATTAATTAGCTATTTAGAACGCTTTAATAAATAATGCATAAAGTACCAGTTACCACCGTGGTTATTATACTTATTATTTATCTTAATATGTCAACAAGCGGCCGCAACCAGTAATTAAGACCTACTCAGACAAGCAATTAATGAGATGACTCAAGTCTTTAGTTTCATTAATTGCCACCAGAGGCCGTCTCACTAGTTTTAAAACCTTCTATTATCGTTAATTGTAGCGAAGTCAAAACGTTACATGAAATATTTTTGAAAAAAGCTAGCTATTTAATAGCTTCGAGGTCATGAATTGAACGGGTCTGATGCCGAAAATGTAGTTTTTAGAATTTTTGTTCGTTTATCTGGATGTCTGGATGTTTGTTGCGGATTGGCGCAAAAACGGCTGAACAAATTTACTTGAAATTTGGCACACAGATAGTTTATAACCTGGAATAACATATAGGGTACTTTTAATCCCGGTAGTACGTTCCCGTGGGACATTTTCCGACATTAATCACCACTGCTCTCAAAACGGTGAAGCAAAACATCGTGAAGAAACCCGGCCGGCATGTCCTAGAACAAAAAATTCGAAGATATGTGATGTGACATCCACCAATCCGCACTGGGCCCGCGTGGTGGATTACGGCCCGCTCCTTCTCACAGAAAGAGGAAGCCTGTATCCTAGTAGTGGGAATATTATAGGCTGATTATGCTTACGCGGACGAAGCCACGGGTAATTTCTATAGTCCATGGTTTCTGTCACGCTGAGGCGGAAATTCGGAACTGCCAACCCTGAACTATGATCTTGCGTGGTGGTTCTTTAGCAGCATTACGCTTCGTGCATACTGGCGCGACGCAACACAGAAAATTTGTTCTACCGTGAAGTTTTCTTAGT
Source organism: Xanthia togata (assembly GCA_963853775.1). Taxonomy (NCBI): domain Eukaryota; kingdom Metazoa; phylum Arthropoda; class Insecta; order Lepidoptera; family Noctuidae; genus Xanthia; species Xanthia togata. The sequence goes on from OY970811.1 coordinate 9,698,912, forward strand.
AAAGAAAGTATTGTTACAGTCGCGTCGCACCAGTCTGCACAAGGCTTTAGTTCTGATTATAAAGATATAAGTAGTAAGCAGGTTCTCTGATGAGAATCTTATTTACTTTTTCTTATGATTTTACATTATTGTGATACCTACCTACTATGAGAAATTATACGATCACGCTATTGTTGAACAATTTTTAATACAGGTGGGTTTCGCTTCTGTTGGTTTTTCACATAATAAAGTAACCACGATTGTGTATTTGCGATTTTATTCTTTATCAACTTAAACATAAAATTGGAAATCGAGTAAAGATTTCAAGGTTTACGTAAGTGTTACGATATTTTAGTATGAGTCATCATAAATATTAAAAACAATAATGATTGGTCCGCGTATGTAAATGTATATGATGTATAAACCTGGTGATAAATTAGAAATAATTTCTTTAGTTAGCACAGTGACTCACATGACCTCGAATTTTTCTTAGAATTTACTTATTCTTTTAGAGCGCAAATGATAAGCAAACATAAGATATTTGTATACATAATTTGTGTCAAAAGAGATAATTTCGGGAGCAGCACTTGATAAAATGTTTATTACTTAGCAGCTTCAGATTTTTATTAAAAAAAAACGAATTAGTTTTTTTTTGTGAATGGTAAACCTTATTTTTGTGCGTGTGCTCCTTTATTTAAGGCTTAGTCTACACAGCGTTCCAATTGCGCAAAGATAGAGGACATAAAATTGAGAAGTCTAAAGTCTAGGCTGTAAAACAGGCTACCTACAATTTATTCACCAACTTTGTAGTTTATTTGAAGTGCCCATTGTTAAGATAACTAACGAGTTGTACCCAGCGGCAAAGTTAGTATCAAATTATTGTGTAATATCATTGTTATCTGTTAAACGCTATCATTATCTTTGGGTGTAAATAATAAATGTGCACCTATAAGTACAATCGTTACGAGGCCAAATATGAAGTAGGTATGATTATTCAGCCCTATTTCTATTTATTAAAATGACAATACTGTCAATTATGCAAACGCCTTTGAATAAAGAACAAGATTAAATGTCATTTTTCCCGCCAATTCCGCATGAGTTCATGGTGCCAAATGTCGCGTCTATGGATTTTGTTGGCATTTAGAACCCAATCAATCACAACGGTAACATAAGATTTCAGCGGATTTACTGAACCCAAAACCTAATGACTGATTATCAGTACCTACTAAAACCAACAAAGTAAAATAAAATCCAAATAGGTATTTACTTTGTGTACACTTGTACAGTAGCCTTATAAGATTAAAACAAAGATAAAAAGCCACATTAAAATTATTCTCACACTACTCTAATGACCAAGTATTACAAAACACCATTTTGAAAATGACATTTAAGTAAGTAAGTAGGTACTTACTAGCAGAGACCAACGAACCGAAAAAAATAATAGAACATGGTATAACTTTAATTCACATTATAGCAATACGGGTAGGTATTAGGTGACTGAAATTACAATTGAAAAGGTTTTTCTAGTAGGATAAATTACTTGAGATATAAATCACAATTTCTCTTTCTAAAAAATATAAATTAGGTTTTTTCCCCAAAAACGTATTCGACAAAGGTAATCTAATAGTAATAACTAAGAAGTTTCTTTAGTTTGATGTTTAAGTACTTTATTATGTGTAATTTCGAGTCGTGTACTATTTGGAAGTTAAATGAATAAATCATTTTTTTATATTGTTCTTAGTTCGAATACCGAATTTGAATTTGGTAACTCGACTAAAACTGTACCTATATGTGGTGTTAATGTCCCATCACTATTTAAAAGTCCAAATTCAAAATGTCGGTCGTTCGCAGTACATTGCGTGATCTTCAATGTGTCGTTTGCGTGAGTCTCTAGTTGTTACCAATGTACAAATCGCCATCCGCTGGATGTGTTGTCTGGTAAACCGTGGAGACATCCAATCAGAACGTAGTTTACCTAAGTAGTCCCAGTTTTTAACTGACTCAAAATGATGCCATTTAAATTCTGACATGCGGGTTAAGCTGCACAACACACGCACTCTTATATTTTTTCCTTTATTAAAAAATACTATGTAAGTAAGCAACTCGAAATAGAACAAATCTCCAGTACATACTACGAGTACATAACTTAATTTTAAAATAATTATTTCTTCATATTCTACAAAAAGTTGATAGTTAATAGTTACTTACTTACCTCAACATATAAAAGAACTAAAGACGAAAGTGGTCTATATTTCTTTGTCGACAACACGGCAGGTGGCGAACGGCGGCGCGGCGCGTTCCGATTGGCTGCGTTCAAGGACCCAGACAACCCCTAACTTTGACGGCGCAACTAATAATGATACACACGCTCCGATTGCTTCCACGTAAGTTCGTTTTATGGTACACCAGACATGCACGGCTTGCCTTCCATTTTCAAACTTACCCTTTTAAGTGGTTAAAGCTGTAAAAAGTAAAAATAATGCACGTCTACACTAAAGTTGGCAATAATAAGACCTTAGCCTTAATGTCGTGTAGTCTATGGTCAACTTTATTCCATTTTTGATTATATTACTCTCACAGCGCAATACTAACATTGCATCTCAAGCTGTAGGTCTTATTATACACCAATGATATTATATGTAAAAAGAGGTAGAATAGGTTATAAACGTTCCGCAAGTGGCACGTCAAAAGTTGGCTAATTAGCCACATTTTCTTCGTTTTGTCTCTTTTTCGCTCCCGATAATTACGACATGCCATCCTACTTCCACGTGTCATATAATAGTGTGACATAGTGCCGTTTTTGAAGATAGAATGTTAGGTAGGTAACCTATCTACGTCTTTTTACTTCTAATATCATTGTTATACACTATAAACTACAACTATCACATTGTTTTGGGAACGGTACACCTCCATTATGCCGGCGACGTGACTCACGGCATATTTCCCAGATTTGCTCGATAAAGTCCGTCGAAAACTTTACATTACAATTTCCTTCAAACACCATATTGAAATACAGGGAACATTATGTAGTCAGCCTAGTCCGTACAAGGGTGAATGTTATACGTATATTAGAGTTAATGTAAGTTACTTTTAAGGTTTCCAGCGTGGCTGGAAGGCAATAAAAGCGGAAAGTTGTGCCGTGGCTCGATACATTCGATTCGGTTTGTGAGTCACCGCGAAATCGAATACAAACTTGCGAAACTCCGGCCCACCTTATACACACCATTACTTTTGTGTAGATTTCGACGAATCGCTCCCGATTGTTGGCTTATTTCCTGCGATCGTGTTAAGAGCTTCTTTTTGGCCGCACTCTGGTTTGAATGGAAGGTAAAAACTCAGGTCAGCAATGTTAGTAGGACCCGCTGAACTAGTTCAATTTGTTTTGGAATTCGCTTTTTGGCCGAGCTCGCGACTTCAAAGGGGAATGAATACGCTTTCATATTTAGGTATTGTTTTATTTCGCCTAGATTTCGTTATTCTGTTCTTTGTTTTTGAGTTTTCGAAGCATACGATTATAATTTCAAACGAAATAACGATTTTTAGTTAAAGCCGTATTAGGTCGGGGGCGGGGCACAGATAAATACAGATCGTTCACTCCGCACTTTAAGTATGAAACGTCAAGTACGCGACTGGCCCGTCTTGTCGACCCAACTCAGTGGGTGTAAGTGTAACGTAGTCAGAAGATATAAGAGTTACGCGATAGAAAGAGAAGCAACTGCTAGGTGAACATAATATAACATCACGCCTTGTTTCTTCAAAGGGTTGGGCAGACGTGTACCTATAGTACATCCACATTTCGCCAGTTATGTTTAAGTCCCATGTAATGGAGGGCGAGCCTATTGCCATCAACCGGGCACAAATCCAGACTCCAGGCTGCTACTGAGAAAGGTGAATACAACTTAGAGGGCTGTGCGACCTGGGGCCCAAGTCTGCTAATTTTATAAATTCGTCATTCCAACACGATCCCATAGTCATTTTGCTAAAAGTTCGTAATCCGCGAAATTTATAATGGTCGATCATAGGTTGATCATTGTGTGCCACAAACACGATACTCGTAACGAATTAAAAGAAATAACTGCACAATGACGTTCTCATGGTAGGTCACTGATCAAAGGAACCGTCACAATTTTAGCAGATTACCGCCTAAGTCAGTCATTCATTTGTCATTATTTACGAGATTACCAATAGATGCCATTTCTTTCAATGGAGTGTCAGTGGCTGACCATTGGAAAGTCATAATGACACCAATATGTTAGTAGACTACCAAACTTGTCAAAATCAACCATTATGAAATTAATGATAGACCATTCTGACACTATTGTAATAGCAGACTTGAGGCCCTGAATTGCACTTGCTTGTGCCGTAGCAAGTCGCTTGTTATCTAAATGATTTTTGCGGAGTGAACCATCTGTAGTCATCCGTGGTCGGGGCAAAGAGTAAGCTTATAAAATGCCTCTTTAATAAGTAGGTAGTCCTTCAAAGTTGTTAAGACGGTGAAGTTTGTCGCGCAAGAGTTTAATAGAATTCCTTGCTGTGGAGTAAAGTTTATTTTTAAATGATTGATCAGCAAATAACACTTCCGAGTTCCGAGGCTATGGAATGACTCATTAATTAAGCGTGTTCTGTTTACTGCTAAGTCGGAGAATAATGTCGGTATCAGTGAAACAGTTGCTATTTGTTCTGCATTAACACCGAAAAATACTTTTAAGTTCGTAACAGTACCTAGTTGATAAAACTACTATCATTATATTATCATGTACTTACTTCATACTTGAATGTTGTAATATCAAGGTAATTAAAGAAGAATCAAAGATAGGTACTAATTATTTTATCGTTGAAAATAAAGATGGCGTCAACTCAAGTACCTGAGACGACAGGTTGAATACATACAAAACGCAAAACTAACAAAACAATGAAGTTCAAAAATAAAATGGCATAAGACGCACCCCAAAATAACATGATAATAATACTTTACCTACAATGAATAGCGCTTTAAAGTTAGTGTTATTAAATTTAATAACAATAGTATGAGAATGACACGGCTGTCCTGTCGCGGTGGTCCGCGTAAAATATGAGACCACAAGACACCCGCAGTTTTATTAGTTTCGGCTATCATGGCGGAACGTGAAATTCTCTCTACTTTACTGTAAAATAAACTCACAAAAAACGCTGACATAAAACTTTATTTGCACACTAAAACAAAAAATCTACATAAAGCAATTAAACAACACAATTTTAAAGCAATTAATACGACCTAAACATCATTCGTGCCTGAACTTGACAAAGCAATTTCGGGATTAAAGAGAATAATAACATTAATTAATAACAAATCCTCCATTTCTAGTTCAACACAGAGCGTATTAAAATTCCAAACTGCCCGTATGAATCGAATAACAAAACGAGATTGTTAATAACAGGGGTGTCACAAACAGGAAAGCTCGCGACACGACGGGAAACGATGCAGGGTAGCCCTGCGGACGGGAGAGGTATTCCACTTTCATAACATGTCACAGTTTCATCGCAACACGTGTCAAAACCGGGCAAGCGTGATGAAAAACATCCCTCTAACACGAGTGGCCGAATGTTTGCATGTGTTTGCTTATCCACACAAAAAAAAAGATGCGTGTGTGCAAATACTGCTAATGACCACACGATAAAAGTGAAAATTATCGACTGGAGACAAGAATACGCGATTCAGCGTCACCGTTCGACTGGAGCCGAGTATATCCGATTCAGCGTCACGGTTTAGAAATATCGCAAAGTGCGCCTAAAGAAGTATTCACTTCAAAAACTAAAAACCAGTAACGCGGGGATGGTAGAATAAAAATCTTGAGCAGGTCTGAAATTTCGGACGCATTAATCTGTCGCGCGCGCAATTAGCAGACACAATAGAATTTTATTGTTATCTGTCTCCAATATGAGACACCAGTATTATAAAGGTTAATTATGATAAATGTAGACGCAACACCATTTAATGATTGATATTTTAACGACAGACCACAACTTGGGAGACGACATTGCTAATGGAGTAGCGAAATGCGAAGACAAATTGCTTGGAATTACTTTAGACAGCGTCAGATATGACACCCCGTATTTTTCGAAAAACATTCGACATTAAAATTTATTTCCTTAACTTTGTTTGATGAATAGGTATCTAACCTCCACTGCTCTAAAAACGGTGAAGGAAAACTCGTGAGGAAACCGGAATGTCCTAGAACCAAATTTTTTAACACATGTGACATCTACCAATCCGCACTGGGCCCGCGTGGTGGATTACGGCCCACACCCTCGAGTGATCGATGTCCCAGCAGTGGGAACATTATGGCCTGCTTATGCTTATTATGCTAACCTTTCCTCAGTTTTCTGAGTCAAGTATATTTTTAAACACGTGCATGTTCGAAAAGGGCAAATAGCTCTAAAAGTTTTAATACATTATTATTATTGGTTTCAAGAAGCTCAAATTTAGCACCACTTGAAGCCACGTGGGCTATGAAGTTTTTATTTCAATGGAAGATAAGAAAAACACTTGAATTGACGTAACATCGTTCACGGACCGAAAGTAACCCAAGCGTGTAACGAAACGCAACGTATCTTGTGGCCAAATAAAAAAATAATATTATTAACTAGGTAATAAGGAAGTTAAGATTTTTTGAATGGGTAAACGCAATTCTTTTACCCATCGGTATATTTCCAGTAGATTTCCCCATGCTCCGAAAAGAGGTCCTTATTTATTTAATCTGACATTGTAGATGTCTTCCACGTGGATTTAGAGCTGATGATGTAGAACAATATGCACAAGTACCAAACTTCTTGGCAATTTTTTTACTGGTGAGAGGCGCGATATAGTAGTACTATTTACTACTGAATTGCCAGAGTTCTAAATCCACACCTCAATGCTCCATTTCTTTCCCCTCCTCTTACAACCTAATGAATTTCTAAGTAGCCTCTTAAAACACCCACAGGACAGGAATCCTATTTCCAGCAGGAAAAAAACTCAAAAATAGACTTTATCAAGGGTTTCAATGATTCCCTGGCCTTTAGGGACTTGTAAGAGGCGTCACGGCTTTAGTTACCTTCGACTTTCAAGGATATCTGTTATTTAGGATGGTATATTTGAAAGTCAATTTTATGAAAAACTACCTCCGCTCACTTAGATTTGATCACACACTTTGTAAAGGACATTGACTCGGTAGTTAATTTTAAAACAAAAGACAAATAGTTGTAATTTTTCACTGTGTAGCGTACACAATTTGTTTGATAACATGAATTACTTTCTTTTTTTTAAGAGACTGGTTAAAATGAAGACCAGACGATCGGTTCTGTAAAAATCTCACCGTGAAAATTGTCAGTAGTCAGCTGTCAATAGTCAAATCCCAAGCATGAGGTGGAATGACAGCTCAGTTCACCTATGGAATGACAGTTCAGTTCACCAAAGGAATGACAGCTCAGTTCACCTAAGGAATGACAGCTCCGTTCATCTGAGGAATGACAACTCAGTTCACCTAAAGAATGACAGCTCAGTTCACCTAAGGAATGACAGTTCAGTTCACCTAAGGAATGACAGCTCAGTTTACCCTCACCCTGTTGGTGAGATGACACTGATAGCTCACTCCACGCTCACCAGTGCTATTCTGTAACCATCTCACCGTGAAAACTTAGGTGAAGTGAGTTGTCATTCCAACAGGGTGAGATGACACTGACAGCTCACTCCACGCTCACTTCACATGTTTTCACGGTGAAGTGGTTACGGGAATCGACATGCACTTCACTTGTTTTCACGGTGAAGTGGTTACGGGAATCGACATGCTGTTCACCTACTGTTTCACGGTGAGATTTTAGGTGGCTGATAGTGTGCCTTAATCAATGACAACATGGCAAAAGACTCATTCGAAAGGTTCCAGGCAAAAATATGATACAATATCACGAGCAAATAAAATTCTTAATGATGAACTGTAATGATAACATTGATGTTTCCATTAAAGTAAATGCTACATAAGGAATTCCTTACATAAACTCGCAAATGTACAGTTATTAAGAAGCATCGCTTATATCTTCAAGCTGATTGACCTTCTAGTCACGAGCCGCCGGTCGGCCACAGAATGGCCGCCACTCAAAGGAGACAATCCACTGAGACTAAGATATACTCGGACTATTTTTATAACTAGCTATGCCCTTGGCTTCGCATGCTGACGTACTAATACCTACTACAACCTGGCCAGAGAACATTCAATTTCTCTAGCCTTTTCCCAACTATGTTGGTGTCAGCTTCCAGTCTGACCGGATGCAGCTGAATAGTATTTTACACGGAGAGTTTGCCTTCCTGACCTCCACAACCCAGTTGCTGGGTTACTGGATTTACTTAATATTTACACGCTGTATTTATTAACACATTAAACATTGGATTTATTAATATTTATTTACTGACTTGATTTCCGTACGTATTTTTCGGGTGACCACTGAAAATCAACGCTGTGCTGTGGGTCCCCCATAGCACAGCATTATGCTGAGTGGAAGCCTTCTTGTCACAGTCATGACGTGCAGCTCAGCTGCCCAACATTTCTGTTATTAAATGTTTAGATTGTTGTTTTTTTGTATGCACGTGTTTCTGTGACAAATAAACCTATTTATCTTTCATTCATACGATACCCCTTTTTAAGACTGGTTGTCAGATTTTTGGGTTTCTGACTACGTAATGAGAGCCGGGACCAGCGGCTTAACGTGCTTTCCGAGGCACGGAGGGGTCTCGATATTTGTAATGGATCTGGATGGTCAGCCAGAGAACATTATAGCTATGAATTGAAAGAGAAAGCACGAAAATCGATAAGGCGGTAACAGCATTACAGTTATAAACGCACTAACGCAGACAGACATACGACAAATTATATAATGTAGTGAAAGATTCGCTTCTAAAATAATTAAAAATATAATTGTTAGATATATAATTATTTTAGAAGCATTGTTCTCATGTAAAATGTCTCTAAAAAGACACAGTCACTTATAAGAAGTTTAAGTGACTGTGTCTTTTTTGGATACGAGTTTTAAAAGTAGGCATTTTTTTAAGGAAGAGATTTTAAGATTTTGGAAACTAATGACGGATCAAACATAAAGTTATAAGTATTTCTAATCAGAATCAATAGCCGGGTTTTGTTGTACAAGTTGTTCCACCTATGAAAATTCACCCTGTATTTACAAAGAACTGTCATTATTGTGTTAAATGTCTAATAGCCCCAATTCTCGAATATCTTGACGTGAAGACATTTCAAGGCCATTCTTACGAATTTCCCTGAACTCCGAAAGGCCAAGGAACCCTCAACTGTTTTTAAGGTTACGTACGCAAAAGGTAAAAACGTACTAAGACTTCGCTGTCCGTACGTCTGTCACCAGGCTGTATCTCATGAACCGTGATAGTTAAAATTTTCACAGATGATATTTTCTGTTGCTGCTTTAACAACAAATACTAAAAACAATAAATATTTAAGGGATACAACACATGATTCAATACAATCCCATACAACAAACATGACTTTTTTGCCTTTTTTTATAGACGGAAACCTTCGTGCGCGAGTCCGACTCGCACTTGGCCGGTTTTAATAATTTGCGTTATTATAAATAAAATTTTCCTTTGTGTAAAAGGTGTAGAAATAAAATGTTTTCATTGGGATAAATCCTTTTCAATAAAAATTTACATCAGGATACTGTTATCGATATTTATTCTTTGAATGTTTTATTGGGAATCAGGAAGGAATAATTGCTTTTTTATTGTTGATTAATTATGAGGAAAATGGAATTCATTCATAGTTGTTAATATATTATGTACGGCTATTAATTGACTTTTATTAAGTACTTTAACATAATCGCTTCATCAATTTTTATAGGGTCAGAAATAAGTTTCTGATGATAGAAAAACCGGCCAAGTGCGAGTCGGACTCGGACACGAAGGGTTCCGTACCACCGTGCTTACAATATTTAGAAAAAAAAACGCAGAAATAACACGTCTCTTGTATGACACCTTTATTTCAATCAGAAAAACACAATCAGTGAAAATTTCAACTGTCTACCTATTACGGTTCATGAGATACAGCTCGCTGACAGACAGACGGACGGACAGCGGAGTCTTAGTAATAGGGTTTTGGTACAACTCTAAAAATCGACCCTACTAACTGTACCTATAATTTAAACCACTTCTTACAAGATTTTCTTATCATTATTTTCTCAAGCATTGTAAAATAAAATACGGTGTTAATAAAACATCTCAGTAGCTCGTCGACTATCCTTGAAGCAGATATCAAAAGATGAAGTATTTTATATCAATTTGCGCATTCGTGCAAAGTATATTTAAGTAGCTCCGTTTCCTCGTCGGTCTTAGCTTTTTAATGGTACCATTTATGGGGACGGGGTAAAATATCAGTAAGTATAACGGAAGACGGACCAAGAATTCCGATGATTGCAGCGTGTTCGGAATACTACATAAGTCACAGCTATTAAAATTAACCGACCTTCCCAAATATCCCTTTCATTGCTGTTAAAATATCTTTTATAAGAGACGATCCCCAGAAATTAAATTGATATTCTTGAAGTATAAAAGATTTCACGTAAAATTTGATGGTTATTGCCGCCAACTTGTTCTGTGGGCGCGAATGGACAGTGATTGGCCATTGTGAGTTGGCCACAATGAGCAATCACGGATTCATGGAGGTCTAGTGCTAATAGTACTTGCTTGGCGCAAAACCCACTTCATTTCACAAAGCTTGTTTTGAACTTTTGATGGCCCTCGACATCGCCCGTCACTTGTAACATCCAACGCCATACCTAATCATCTCCCGACAATCGACATATCCCTACCTCGTATACCGATCACTTACAACTCGAATGACAGCTCGCCCGATCGTTTACAATTAAGAAAACGATATCGAGTACGTGATTCGCAGTCGGTTCGATATAAGCCTCCATTGTGAGAGCGAAAAGCAATCGGAAGCCATCGAAACTAGTTTCAACGGAAACCAGCGCGAGATAGACTCGCCACACTAGATAAATTGTTATTTTTCCAGCACCCTTTGTACTTATGACCGGCGGCATACACTCGGCTAGTTTTTGAAGCAAGATAGTGCTAGGCTAGTTAGTCTATTTTATTTTGGTTTACCAACAATTGTTTACACTGGTTATGGGCATAAAAAACAAGCAAAAACAGATAAACAACAGTGCACAATCACTTATAGGTAAACTCAGCATGCAAAACGAAAGTTGGACGTACAAAAGAGAAAATAAAACTACCTTAATTTATATCAACTACTCTAGTATCTAAAATCATCATCATCTGCCTAGCCTTTTCCCAACTATATTGGGGTCGGCTTCCAGTCTAACCGGATGCAGCTGAATACCAGTATTTTACATGGAGCGACTGCCTATCTGACCTCCACAACCCAGTAACTGGGTAATACGATATCCCTTGGTAAGACTGGTTGTCAGATTTTCGGGCTTCTGACGACCCGTAACGACTATCATAGATCCACGAATGACAGCCGGGACCAACGGCTTAACGTGCTTTCCGAGGCACGGAGGAGTCTCGGTACGTAAAGATGGTCACCCATCCACAGACCAACCCCGGCAAGAGTAGCTTTTGTATTAATTAGTCTAGTCACACTAGCCTCGTGTATATTATAACTATCTTATTTTTTAGGCTAGTAAGCTAGTGTGATAGTGTAATAGGATGAGGTTCTAATTTTGGGGTCCCCCCATCACAGATTTTAATATCCTGGCTTGAGTACCTACTAGCCTCGAGTGGCCGGCGAAGAGTGGTACCCACTCGGATCAATTTACCCTACGGACTAAGTCACCGCAATACTATTGGCTTAAAACTTACTAGCACCGTGTAAACACTGGCATGTGCCAAGCCAGGATAGTGTACCAAAGTTCTAGCTTTGAAAAACTAGTCTCATACGAGTATATCTCGGGCATTTGGAATTTGGCAAGCTAGCTAGATGAATGTCTACTTTCAATGAAAACAATGTCCACGTTCACACTTCTAGTACACTTAAACCTGTTGACTTTGGACACAATTTAAAGTAAACTTTAGAAAGAACTTTTTCACAAAAAATAAAACAGCCTTCCAAAAAAAATACTACAAAGTGAAAAATAACTTTGATTTCGGAAGTCGGTGTCTTGGGTTTATTATTTTAGGTTTTTTGCCACCGACTTCCGAAATCAAAGTTATTTTTCATTTTGTAGTGCTTTTTTTTTGGAAGTCGTTTTTTTTGTTGTGAAGTTTTTATTTTTTACTTTTTAGTGGTGGTACCTACACAAAACCCCCACAAAAAATTGAATACCAAGTAAAGTTTCGTGCGGACTAGCGCGACGCGACACCGGCTATTGTTAACCGTGAAGTTTTTTTTAGAAATAGTATTGGTCGAGACGCATCGCGCCGTCGCGTCTCACTGGTCTGCACGAGCCTTTAATTACAGTGACAGGAACTATTAGAATATCGTCCACATATACTAGGTGGGAAAAATATGTATTATTGAAGCTAACTCAAAAACCCCTCATCGGATCTTGACCAAATATGGGACCACTTCTGAAGTATACCCTACCAAACAAAAAAATAATCATCAAAATCGGTTCATAAACGACGAAGTTATCCGCGAACACACATTTTTTTTTTTTTTTTTTTTTTGTATTTAATATACGGTCGAATTGAGAAACCTCCTCCTTTTTTGAAGTCTGTTAAAAATAATCACCGTGGTAAGACCACCGGATCACCTCTATAATCAATTAAAATCCTGTCACCAAGGGAAGGAAGGTAGTGTTCGTGGGGGTCTATTTTTAAATCGAGCGTTATGGCTTTGTGAACGATACCCTCGGGAAGCATCCCGTCGATGTTCGTTTAATAGGGATCTATTGTTGTATGTCTTTCGATTCATTACGATAGCTCTTAGGAAGCAGATTGTAATTTTGAACAACTTCATTTACTGGTTGGCTGCGCTTGCTATGCACTTAAATCGGTTGCAACTAAAATTGGCGTGATGAAGTTATGTGTTGGCCTCATTCGAGTCCCAGAGAATGGGGGACTACATAATTCGGAAATGTCCTCGTATGCTGTCCATTTGTCTCTCCTATTCGATTTTGCATTTAAAATTCAGGATTTTTGCTCACAATTAAGTTGCCTAGAATAGATACAGTGATGGCACGAATTGTTGCGCGACGCGACACCGGTCATTGTTCTACCATGAAGTTTTCTCAAGTTTTCTCCCAGTCTGCACGAGCCTTGATTCTATACTCCATTTATTATTATAACATTAGACAATTATAGGTTATCACCCTTTCTTTATTTAGATATAAACGTATAATAAACTCCGATATTTCACAATAAATACAAAGAAATTTTAATCTATTTACCATTTACATTAAAAAAATTACTCTAAAGTGCATTTATTTCAACAGTATTACACAATAACTGCCGTTATTTGTCTAATGCTAATAAATAGGGTGTAGATTGGGTTAAAATTTGCTGTAAAATCAACATCGCCAAAATCTGTCTTAACATTTTATATGAACAGACGGTTTCATTACGTTTCCGTGAACTGTTAAACAAACAGAGACGCTTTACTTAACCAATGTAGTGGGTAGATGCTTCGGCAAAAATCGGAAGGATTCGGGTTCACGATTGTTGCTTACATTGCCTTCTACGATACCCTTGAGGAACGTATAGCTGTACTCTAATAGGGATCCATTGTGATATCCGCTGGCTTAATTACAGACTGTTCAACTGATATTGAGGATGTTCTGTAGGCCAATAGGATGTTTTTCCATCTGGCTAATTACTGGGCAAAACGGGTTTTTTATTCTGCGAGGAGAGCGCAAAAATTCTTTAATTTTTTCCCAGTCACAGTCGCCTTAGGGCGAATTTCACGAAAAGAAACTGAACGCGATCAGTAATCCGCGTTCAAGAGCTGTCAGTTTTTTTTTTATTTATTAGGCTCTTCAAAAATGTGTAGGTACCTACACTATTCACGTATAAGCGCCTCATTACTTATAGAAAAGCACAGCATGCACTAAATCATGCGCAGATAATAGCACAGTTAATTACCTAATTAAAACTAATAATAAATAGGTTAAATAAAATTAAAAAAAAAAAAACATTTAAGACATGACTATTGAACGCGGTTTAGATGTGCTGATCGCAATCAGTTCCATTGGTAAAATTGCCCCTTAATCTTTAATTGTACCCTAAAAACTAAGTAAGTAAATACATAAAAGAAACTAACATCTCGGTAAGTCTTAAAACAAGTTGATGTTCCTAACAGACTTTCAACGATGTCTACATAAGATAAAACTAAAAGAAGATTTTCCTACTCGATAATGCTTCGAAAAGAAGTTAAGACGCTCAGTTCCCATTTCAATAAATACTTAAACGAATCTTAACACCCAATAACGTACCACACTACGCCATTTTCCAGATATTCTGTGAACATGGGGAGAAAATCTACAGGTAGCACTACACTAACGGATAAACATACCACTTTTCTCTCAGCACTTTTCTCCGTAGTAAAACTAAACAGCCCACTTCAAGTAATGGAAACTCATTATGATATAATTTCAACCATTTTTAAAAGCGATAGCTATCTATGCAGCTGCGCAAAGAAACTTAATATTGAAGATTATATCTTGCTGGTTTCTCGACAGTGCCTGAATGGATATATTCTCGATGAAGATAAGACGACGATTTATGAATAAAAGTAAAGGAAATTGGTTTTCATAGGCAATGATAGGCGAGTGCTGTCTTAGAGAAATGATGCAGTTTAAAATATGCATTATTTATTAGTGTATAATATTGTCTTAGTGGGAATTTCACCAATAAAACTTAACGCGTTCAGCAATTCTAAACCGAGTTCAAGAGATGTCTGTGTCAAAATTGTTGTGGAATATTGACACTGACAACTCTTGAACGCGTTTAGTTTTATTGGTGAAATTCGGCCTAAAACTGGTGACACATTGGGCGTTATTACAGCGCGCTAAGCCGCGGTTATGTGCGTTTTTGCCGTGCGAAGCTGCGACTTTAGGCGCGCGATCTACTCAGCGAAATCAAGTCGTCCGTGCATATAAATCACGCGATGTGAAACTAATCTTAGTACTCTGCAAAGATAAAGGCAGAGTGCACACAAACCAAGCAATATCCTCTTATTTGTGCATCTAAAACAGCATAGGTATTTGTCGTTCCCAGGTGTTAGGCTTTATCCGGACATGTCCGGCTTTTTACAATCGTATCCGGCCAATTATATACAAGTCCATCCTGTCCGGCTTTTGGTCAACCTCGCCCCACCAAATTACGCCAAACGAAAGCGCGCGAGCGACTCACGCGTAAACATGACTCGCTATAGTAAGAAAAACAATGTGATTCATAATAACATATATAATTAAGAGTAGAGTAAGTCTCAAATGAATAACAGTAATAAATACACAAATAGGAGTATATTGTATATTTTTTTCTTTTAAAAACCAGTGTGTCAGGCTTTCAGGGGAAAATGTTCGGCTAAATATGAATCTGCGTCCGGCTTTTCTAGTTTTGGGCCTGGCAACCCTATTCCCAGTCCCAGTAATTCTTTGAACTATCTCAGTTTTCCGAGGCAGGAAGATTAACAGTTAGTGTTTGGCGCAGAAAATACAAATAGCCTTTGGACATTTAAATTTGTTCTACTTGTTACTAGGATTTGTGTTTAGAGCTAGAATTCCAATTACGTTAGAGTTTAACTTTAATTAAGCGGCGACGCGGCGAGTCCGGGACGGTTTTTGAATTTGTTGCTTTTAGTCACTTCGTCGTCATATTACTAAGTCTATTTATTGCTGGAGGAACATCTAACTTCGTAACAGGCTGGAGAAATGAAAGAAAGGATTGGAAATATATTTCTGTCACTATAAATAAACACCTCGTTTTAGAAATGTATTGAACTCTGGTAATGTAATGGTAACCGTAATAAGTCGTTAATGCAGACTTCAAGAAGAAGAAAAAGATTTCAGCTTGACACTTTTTTGACCACCTAGAGAACTTGAGAGCGAATGTAGGCAAACCTCCATTGAGATAAAAAAAAGTAAGTAAATGAATAGAAAGTACCTACCAAAGTGACTTTTTCAATTCATATGTTGTACTTTCTGAGTTGATCTTGGACATTACTGATATGAGATATCGGTGAAGGAAAACATCGTGAGGAAACCTGGACTTATAGTTAAATAGCTGCTTCCCGCGGTTTCACACTCATAAGTTTGGATCCCGCAGGAATATCGGGATAAAAGTATCCTATGTATTAATCCAGGTTATAAACTATCTGTATGCCAAATTTTATCCAAATCCGTTCAGGAGTTTCAGCGTGATGAAGAGACAAACATACACACTCACAAACTTTCGCCTTTATAATATTAGTAAGATATAAATCGCCAACCCGTCTTGAGCAAGCGTGGTGATCAATGCTCGCGCCTTCTCTGTATATGAAGAGGCCTTTGCCTTGCAGTGGGACAGTTATAGGCCGGTATCTATACAAAACAAAGTCGCTTTTCGTGTTTGTCAGTATGTACGTGTTGTTCTTCTAAACCACGGATTTTGACGTAGTTTTCACCATGTTTAGAGAATTTATACCAGAAAGTTTATGAGTTACGTTTACCTAAGAAATCTCGATGTTTTGTCAAGCCGTACAAACCGTGCGAGAAGGAGCGGGCCGCTAGTAATTATTATAAAGGAAATGAAACAATACTGACACCATAAAATCAGTAATCAAGAAATACTAGAACACGCTAGGAATACAATAATTATTATTGATGCATACGTCACATGAACTATAACATCAAAGTGAAAAGCATCACTGTTCGATCCACTCAAAGCGAAGAAACACAGGATTTCCATTAGGTATTTACTTAAGACGACAGCGAAGACATATACGCATGATCGAATTACCTTCTACCGATGTGTATACTTACCTTTATGCATGGACTTAAGAATTCCATATTCAAAATCCTTTTTCGTTTCAGAATATTAAATTCTAGATTCTTTTCTTTAATGTTTGTACTGATTTGATCTTGAATAATTTCGCCATTACGTAGTTTTGTGTTTCAAACTTGTAGTTTTCTTACAGTTTATTCTTAGAGTGCTTGTTGATGTTTATAATGAATGCTAAGTGTATATTTAATGTTTCTGTTTGTTTTATTAACTTAGCTATTCAATCTAATTAGGTTACAATAACAAAACTCAATTTACAAACTTGTATCGTCTCCATTATCAACAAAGACATATTTTCGACAACTTTTACTAGACTTGTTTTTAAAAAATCATAACCTTTGAACGGTTGTGACTAATACCCTCGTTTACAATAAAGACTACATGGATAGCAGTACACATAATTACACTAAAATACACACGGAATATTTTTGGAAGTCATCACGTCAAACCGAGCTGAAGTCAGGTCGCGTGACGATAATCACGTTACTGAGTGGTGTTATACGAAAGGCGGGTCGAACAAGTCCTGTTATCATATCGTTGATAACACGCGCGCAGTGGGTTTGATATCGACCTGGGTATTCTGATTGAAATATGTATATGATCTATGCCTCGTGGCGCTGCCTGCTAAGTTAGTATTTCTGTAGGTGAGTTTGTATGAGGGTAATCTTCGGAACTGCTTTCACTAATAGGAAACTACAATATTGCCGAGCGTCATGGGATTTATGTTAAAACTAAAATTTAATGCGGACTAAGCTAATATTTCATACAAGTTGTCATATCTGTAGTTAACTGTATATTATTAGAATTTAGTTGTTTAACTGGCAATAGCTTGACGCGCGAACGAATAGTTCAAAAGACAAATGACGACGCGCGTTTTTTATTGGGACAGTTTTTAGCGAAACTCGCGTCATCTGAACTGAGCTTTAGTTGGTATTAAATGCATTAATTAAATTATTTTTACTTACATTAAATAACTTATTTAATAAATCGTTTCACTTGATACCTAATTAATTACTTTAAAAATTGATATAGGTAATTTGTTTTGTTTGGATGAAGAAAGATGGATGGACTGTGTGAAAGATGATATGAATAGGAATGTGTGTGTGAACGACTAAAGCCTCGTGCAGACTAGCGCGACCTGACTCGAACAATACAATTTCTAAGATAACTTTACGGTTAACAATAACCGGTGTCGCGTCGCGCTAGTCTGCACGAAGCTTAATAGAGAAGAATGGAACAAAAACCATGTTGCGTCGACCCCAAATAAATTGGAATAAGGGCGGGCAAGAAAATGATGATGAATTTATTTAGATTAAATAAAGCAATAAATTTTGAAATCAGAACATCCAATTCTTTAGTCATTGCGTCTGCAATGCATTCGAATGCAATTTTCACTGTATCGCCATTGTGTCGATGTCGAGTGACAGAAATAGGTTAATGTGATACTCGTAGCCAATCTGTCACTAGGTGATAAAACATATATGATGCAGATTCGCAGAATAAGGTGATTTTATCATTAAAATTGCCTGTTTACTCGAAGTATATTCGGTAGTGTTGACTTGTAACAATGCCCTTCGAGTAATCCCGGAAATATCAAAATTTAAAATTTTATAATGCAGGTATATTAACGGCTTTATGGAATCCAATCAACTTCTTGAATAATAAATTTTGTGGTACTTGAATTAATATTCTTTTATTTAGAATTTATTTGTTATAAAAATAATTGGGGATATAATACTAGTAGCTAGTAATAGGAACACGGTAAGGCAGTTACGCTCAAGTTACATGGGACTTGAAACATAACTGGCGAAATGTGGGTACTTTTTTTATCGGGAAAAACAGGCGTGATATTGTTGAAATTAAGGTATAATAATGTTGTAACCTTAGTGAAAGTGTCCTATAACTGGAATCGCACATCTAAAATTCTAGATTTTATTAATTAAGAGGGAACCGGGCCTGCGATTCTCCATACAAATGTATTATTACCCTTACAATCTAGTTTTTTTTTTTTTTCATTATATTATATCGTGGTCTGCTGTAGACACGTCTCCTTCTCTGTTATTTCTTTTTTTTCAGAAACTTATTGGTTATGAAAATATGACCCTCCAAAAATTACAAAAATGCCTCATTTTTACCGCCGCGATTAGAGGACTACTAGACAAATTCAAACTTTTTAACATTAAAAGAAAATTATAGGAACCTTGAATAGGTATACTCTTTATTAAAATTTTAATGTAAAAAATAATTGAATCGTTTTCGAGGAGAAAAAAGGGGAACACGAAACGTAGATCTCGTCAATTTTTTTTTGATCGGTCTGAGTCGCGGCAGCTGTCCCTATCGCACTCTGCGGAGGCAGACTTGAGGTAAGTCGATGGCAATAGTTTTTTCAAATTCCTCTTAATTCCACAACACTTCAATTGCTCACGAATTCGAACTGAAATGAATTCGAAATGGTTATTTTTTTTCGCATAATAATTTCAATATTGTCGCTGGTGTACGGGGCTGGCGTCGGACGCAAAACGCTTTAATTTGCCATTGTCAAATTACAAAAATGTACGTAAATTATAAAACCGAATCATTTTAGTTGAAAAAAAATTGAGGATTAGTAATATGTTAGGAATGCACGAATTACACATTAAATTACTTAAAAACATGCACATTTCAGACGACTCAACAATTTTAAAACCCAACATTCAGTCAGCTTATTGTTGTTACCTTTCATAAAAAGGTCAGGCGCATATAACTGCATACCATTGCCATTGAGTGGTCCGGTTGCACGATGACGTCACTCGATAGGCAGCCGTGTCACAGAAGCCATACACAGACCACCGAGCTCTCAAACGCGACCGCCATCGTAAACTTTGCTCTCCATTGCCGCTTTAGTTCAGAACCTTTTCGTTATTTCTCGAAGGGAGTGGGTAATGGATAGTATGTGTTGTTTAAAATACAGTTTACGATGTAGAAATTGTCAGTGGTTGAGGTGAGAGCAAGGAGCATAAATTAAGGCTAATGAATGGCTTATTGTGTGAGGGACAGGAAATTATTATTGGTGGGACGCTCGTGTTACTGTGAGGGTCATACTTCACTGCTTGCGAAGCGAACACGATATTTTTATTTTTTAAAGCAACACCACAGTATAAATCAGTAATAGTATTATGTCATAGAAAACAGCCAAAACGACGCTTTTCGAAAACTCAGTGTATATCAGTACGCAATAACGCAACAGTCTCAGAAAACGCGGAATGCGCGGCCGTAGGTAATTATTGTACAGTATATTAATACAGTATTATGTATCGGCAGTGCCGATACATAATACTGTTATTATATTATACTGTGGCAACTACTGATGTAAAAAATAACATCATTACATCACACCTGCACTAATTAAGTAATAAATCAATAATAATTACAGATGCAGGACCAGTTTTCCGACTACGGTATTTTAAATCTTCTGCCATTATCGGGAACCATACTCGAAATAAATGATCAGGGTTCTGATTTTTTCCTGAGTTCCTGATCTACATATTCTATAAAACTGAAGGGAGCTATCAATAGCTATCGTGGAATGACAGCTCACCTAATTTTTCAGTTTTCTTGCCAGTGACAATGACAGCTCGGTCCGAGTCAACTCAACCCAAATACCAGATACTACGACCCAAGTTTTTACGGTGAGATTTTTACATAATAGAAGGTAGGTACTGACCAATTATTTAAAGAAAATATTACAGTCTCATAGTTTTCTATTTTCTCCGTATGCGTGGCGGACATTGCACATTTCAAAACATGTTTATTGCTTTGATTATTTTTAAGTCTAGTCAGTGTCGCGCTGCAAAAGAACTAAAACAAACAAGCCAACTTTTTTATGCCAGTGTGCGTGACACTGTGACAGACACTTGTGCGTTGTGCCACATCATTGTGAATTTCTAGTGTGCGTGCATTTAGGGGCTAACAGTTGGACGCTATTTTTTTCGACGAGTTCACAGCTTGACCGTCTATCTAGACATAAATATCTTTGGTTTATTACTCATTGCATTTCTTCGATCCGCACAAAAATGCAGGACCTTTAAATCTGTCTTATTCATCGTACGGGAGCCAGTAACAATATCCTCCAGTAAAGAGTACAGTTCACTGTCCGGTCAAGCTTTACGGAACTTTGCTGCCCATATTAGCTCATAATCATAATTGGCTCTGTGGGTTTAGTACCCACAGAGCCTACTAATCTATACATACAGTACAAATAAATAAAATTGAGGTGTGTCTGTTTGTAATTTGTCAAAAGTCTTCAACTCTACACGGTAGGTACCTACCTTATAACAAAAAGAAATATTTTTAAACTTCGGTCTGTCTGTATGATCGGGCTAATCTCCGAAACGGCTGGATCGATTTTGAAGGGATTTTAGCTGATGATAAGAGGAGTAACTTAGGCAACTTTTTATTTAATCCACGCGGGCAAAGCCTCGCGTCTTACTAATAGAACTAAAATTTTATTTCAGTTTTATTATAATTAATGTTTTGAATAAGTGAACGCAAAACATGTCGATGTGAATATTAAGCCGTTTCTTGCTAAATCTTAGTTCGTTATAGTACAGTTCATACTTGAGATACTTGTACTCAAGTCGTGGGCTTGCAGTCCGTCGGGGCAGCCATTGTTCTCAGTATGGCTTTAGTAACTCCATGCCTAAGCCTGGCACATAATAAGTAGTTGGAACTGGGACCTGGGACCTACTTGGTCATAACCTTGTTTGTTGTGCTTTGAGCTCCGGCGATCTACTTTATGAAGAAACGTTAAAGTTTAAATCTGCAGTGTTCGCTTTAATTTTTTAAATAAAACCTGCATTTCAACACCTCAACTAATGTACTCTTTTTGGGTCTTCTAATACTACATAATTATTTATTATGATGTACAGGTCAACCTACCCGAATCTGTAAAATTTTCCCAATCAAATTTGAACCTTATGCTTAAGTGATAAAGTTGAAAATCTATTAAAGAATTTTGACAGATTGTTCTTGACATCTGTCAGTTTCATATTAACGAATGCGTTTTGCGAATATGATCCTTTACGACTAGAAATTGTCCAACTGACTGGTGTCGGTTCAGATTCTCTCGTCGGCGGCACTTTAAGTACTAGAAAGTATCTAATGAATGAATTTCTATCCACTTGACCTGTGACCTTATTTCTCACGTTTTAAGATTCAAATTCAATATACCACTTTCCTATTATTAATGGGTTATTAAATCAATGAACAATATTGAAAGACTCAAGGGATAAACAATTGGGCCCTTTTGAAATACTTCAATGAAGTTAAGTACCTATCCTCTCTCGTTTAGTGCATCTTGAGTTTTTTTTTCCAAAAAAATGGAACACTGTCTTAAATGTATTTTTAAGAAATACAATCTGTCCCAAGTGTAAACACTAAGTTGAATATATTAATTTTGGAACAATGATGAGACTGCTAAGAGGGATATGTGGTGTTACGCGAATTAATAGAATAAGAAATGAGAATAATGAGGAAATCTGGAACTGACACCGGACCGGTGACTGAAAAGTTGTGTGGAAATAGGATGTCATCTCGTATGTGATGCGGCGGAATAAGGGAAAAGTCGCCAGAAAAGTTTAGAGTATGAATGTGGATGGATATACAAGTAGAAGACCAAAGACGATGGATGGACTGTCAGTGACTGACCGATATACCGAGATGACGACTAATAGAGAAGTATGGAAGAAAAAGACATGTAGGTGTATTGGGAAAAGGGTAGGAGTATGATAATGATAGTTAAAGTGCATAATTAAACCTAAAAAGAAAGGGCTTAGGTATTAGGTCATCAAAATTACGTCGAATAGACCTAAAGATCATATGTTAGGTGATTTCTTAAGCAATAACTGATACCTTTCTAGCCATTTTACATGGTCATCTGGGTCATATGAAGGGGACTCATAGTCCGAGGCAATACAGTAAGTAACAATAGACTACCATTGTACGAGTACAACTGAGTATCTCTATGTATTGGTCACGATCGCCTTTCACTAAGACAAATGACTTTCTGAGTAATGGATGACCTCTTGGAATATTATTTTAAATATTTACTAATATCTAAGAACATTATAAGCAAGTGGTGTGGCTAAGTAATAACAGCCGATCAGATTAAGCTATGCTTGCCGGGGTTGGTCCGTGGATGGGTGACCATCTTTACATACCGAGACTTCTCCGTGCCTCGGAAAACACGTTAAGCCGTTGGTCCCGGTTGTCATTCGTGGATCTTTGACAGTCGTTACGGGTTGTCAGAAGCCCGAAAGTCTGACAACCAGTCTTACCAAGGAGTATCGTAGTACCCAGTTACGGGTTTGTGAAGGTCAGATAGGCAGTCGCTCCATGTAAAGTTCCGTATTCAGCTGCATTCGACAAAACTGGAGCTGACCCCAAGATAGTTGGGAAATGGATGGAAAGGAAGGAAGGAAAATTAGTTTTGCATTTGGTAGCCCAATTCTTGAGGAAGGTTATAGGCATTTAACACCACGATAGTACCCCTAGGAGCTGAGCAAAAAGAAAATAAGTCAGAAAGAACGCTAAACGAAAATGAAGTAAATAAATAATCCGATTTCTTTTAAATTTATCGGCGGGTAAAACAGCCGCACAGTGTTCCATTTGATTAAAAAAACCCTCTGCTGTTTATGGTATTTATTGATCAAGGGATGCATTTATAATGCACGAGTAAAACACCCACGTGTCCATTTCAAATACTTTTTAAATTTTTAAATTATGAAGTCTTTAGGTGATCTTTTCATAAAAAGAAAACTGAAAACGTAACTGTCCAAGATAATTATTATATTAATATATATTATATATATTATTAATTTTATAAATATGATCTGATAGAGCATCTTTGGGCGCATATTTTGCAGTTTTTTATTTTTGGAACCGCGTGGTGGATTTCGGCCCACTCCCTCTCGAAGAGAGGAGGCATGTGGCCCAGCAGTGACATTATAGGCTGATTATTATATTAGGACAATTTCGGCGAACCGTACCGTCGGCGAAGAGTGATTCGCTATACCGTTCTGAGCTCCATAATTAATACCATAATATAAGCGTTTTGAGAGTAGTGGTGATGAAATTATTTACACTAAGTAAAGCGCCTGCCTGGGTTCGAACCCACGACCTACAACTCAGTCGGGGGCCGTTAACACTGGGCCACCACTGCTCCACTGTGTACTATCGAAGAACTTCATATCTAAGTAGTTTGAAGACAAAATCCCGTGAACACAATTACCAGATCTGTTACCGCCCGGTTCAAATAGTCCTTACGATGTAAAGATATGAACTTCTTCGATAGTACATACAATGTAGGTACTAACAAAATTCTTAAATCAAATGTTACTTTACGACGTTGTTTTATTTGAAGAATACGCTATCAATTAGTTAACTATGTAGTGTTATCAATTAATTACACAACAACAAGTTTTTAATTAAAATGATAATCATTTTCTGAGTGAGCGTACCTAACTCGTAACAATTATTTAGTGAAATCGATAATTTTTAGACAGTCCTTGGAAGTTAAAAGACAACCGTTCAAGGCTCCCGCAGACACAATATAATGTTTCACATTGTAGAATTTTATGAAAACTTCATAAAAAAATGTTCTGCAGGAATCGCGTTGCACCTGTTTGCAGGTCCTTTACTTAATTGTGAACCGGTCTTAAAGAAGAAACTATAGCTACCAGGTTCTGGAAAGTAAAAAAGTTCGTCATCAGACCTACAAAAAATGACGTCACGGTTTTTTTACGACATATATAGTACCTACACACTATTATTGCACCACTACTGGCTATGATTCATTCGTCACTTTTTAGAAGGTAAATTGTACCTAGGAAAGCACCAAAACCACCCAAAATGCATAGGGTCGCAGCATTATGCTGAGCGATGGCTGTTTTGCGTGGATGTGACGCATATTTTACGGCAACTTGTTTTTTTTTTGTGTTTTTTCTTTGCGTCAAGTTTACTGCAAATATCTCTTTTTTTATTATTTTTGGCCTGATACATTACCTCCATAACCGGTTGTTCATAATAATGATCAGGCAGATTATTTCATACAAATTAGGTATTTTAATGTAAATTTTTAGAATTTTATCTGGTACGTTACCAAGATAGTACTTATCCAGACACTGAAATTGTCCTACATGTTACCTGGGTTTATTGCTATACCACCTACGTAGGTACCTACTTTTTTATCTATATTACCTACCTACTGTGGAGGTAATAACTATTTAGGAGTAATAAAATGTCAAGACCTTACGCAGGTACCTACAAACACTCTATATCTCTATGATACCTCCTAGGTGCCTGCCTAGGTATATTTAGCCTTTTCGTTCTCTAGCTTGTAGCCCTGTTAGGAATTATTTCGAGGGTTTGACAGAAAATCTGGTTATTATGATTTATTTTTTCACTTATAAATGATTTAAAACGTTTACATTCGTAGACATTCACGATAACAGGCAGTGGTACAGTGTTGGAATTGACTCGAACAGTGGTATTTTTGAGAGAATAGGTACCTATGTCCTTTTTTTCTGACCATAATTAAATGGTGGAGTTTCTTCCCCATTTTTCTCCATACGAAAATACGATTTGGAAGGAGCGACTAGATTCAATTCTATTTTCTTGTAAATAAAAGTGCCCTATAATGTCCACAGTTGAAATAAATGCCAACCGTATTGGTAGGAACGAAGGCACCTACATCTTAACATCAAAAAAGACTTAGATAGCCTTTTTCTAAGAGATTGCCACAGATTCACGACACACACAGACGGAAGTAATTTGTGCATACTATTTTATTTATCTGCTTAAGTATTTATTGCAAAAAATATTAACCGTTATTGATGTAAGCACGCACGCGCACGAAGTTAAAAAAAGAACACGTGTTCAAGAAAACCTCAGAATAATAATTAAGATCCTAATAGGTATTCGTGGTTAAAAGAATGTGTGGCTAGCTAGCTACCCCATAGTGTGGTGTCATCATTATTTGCATATTTATTATCAAGTAAATAAGACTTGGAAGGTACCTCGTTACCTACTTATCTGTGCCTTCTTAGTAATAATTTTCCATCTATTATTATTTATTAAGTATCTATCGAAGTATTCGAAGTAGGTACCTCAGGTAAGAATTTATTGATAGGTGTGGCGCGCCGCTCTTATCGTAAAATTCCGTTATCAAAACGCTCGTCAGAACTCAGAACCAGTCATTTAACTTAGTCATTCGATTTTACTTGGAAACAGGAAACAAACACTTCATTCATTTATATACACTGCAGATAAGTATTACGAATACCCGGAAAATGCAAAGGTAAGGTTAGGTTAAATACCATAACCAACGAGAACAGCTTTCTTGAATGTGTCAAGAAAGGAGTATGAACTTGTTCGTTTATGACGTCATTTTGACATTCACATTTAAAAAAATCAAGTCGTTCCAAGAACCCAACAAAAGGTAGGTAATAGAACAAAGCACCACGACAAACGTAAAGCTGCGTGTGCACAGGTAGGAAATCAGTTTTTACCTTTTGTGTATTGCGCCGACGCCACCGCTAGCGAATAGAGCAACAGCGCGGCCGCGAGGATGCCCCCCTCACTCCCGCGCAGAAACATGATTCTTGACTTGAGGAACTTTATTCAACTTTTTCGTATCACAACTCCGAGCACGTCACTATAGTAAAAACTTGTCACAATCTCCTGCAACGCTCTCACGAAGTTTTATAACACATAACACGCACACTATCACAGATTTAAAACGCACATCCATTTGAAAAATGTTCGTTTATCCGATAAGGTAGGTAACCGCTGAGACGTGGGACGAGGCATGCAATGCAGGTAAAACGAGTAAGCTTATTAAGTTTCAATGACTTAAAACTACTTATTTGTAACGTTTTACATGGACTGATCACAAATAAACACGTTCGACACGGTAGTTCTGCACAATTTTGAATTTGGAAACTTCACATATTCTCGTAAAACAATTTCGAAGTTCGGAGCGACAGCGATGCGTACGCGGGACACGACCACCCGGCGCATCGTACGCGACTCAACTGGCGTGAAGTGAGTGAACATTCAACAAGTTGCGATCGCGCGCGAGGCAGGCCGGCCGCCGGCCGTTGTGCTCTCGGAGCATGCGCTATCTGCGCCTATGTTCATACCCGATAGGCACAAACAATGTTGACAGTGCCCCCTGCCGTCCGCGCGCCGCTTCACCCGCCTTGCTCGTTCGACGACGACCGCGCGCCAGCCGGCCGGCAAAACTCACCAACTGGTTTATTTTCGCGCAAAAACGAGAAGACAGAATCTCTCCTCGGTCCAAACCTGTTTCAAGTCCACACCTAGTCGATCCAATATCCAGGTACAGAAATAAAATACCCGTCTATTCATGTAGCTTAGCTAGGCAGTTTATTATACATCCGTTCTAATAGCAGTCAACGAAACAATTCTGATATTCAACTAACTTAGTATCTTGATCTTCACAGTTGCTGCTCGTCGGCTGCGCTTGCACATTATCTTGATACTGGAACAATGGATGAATGCTCCAATTATTTATAGTTGAATTTAATGATGTAGATAAGTAGGTGTTACGAAAATTCTGGGTAATTAAATCTTTGTATATCTTGAGGTTCTTGCCAGACAGGAGGGCCGATTTTTCAATGTTCAGAATTTCAGATAACGTTTATCGGAGGAACATAAGTTGCGGTTGGACTTGAAGCTTTTGTATAGAAAATATGTCAAACCGCCATATTAATTCTTCAGACAAAAGTTACTAACTGACGATTGAAAAATCGGTAGTTTTGGCAAGCTTCACTGTATTGTTCGCAAAGCTATGCCTTGGTAAAATAAAAAATATTTGGTCTGAGCTCTTTTTTTATGAATATTATTTTATAAATTGTATTTTTTTTTGGATTCCCTAAACAGGCTAAATATGGACTGTGCACTTAATTGCAACTTAAGGTTTACCAACCACTAATAAAACTTAACTTTTACAACTGAGAGAAATTGAACCGACGACCTAAAAAAAAACATTAATTTCGGAAGTCGGTGTCTTTGGTTCTATATTTTCGTTTTTTTTCCACCGAGTTCCGACATTAAAAGTTATTTTGCACTTTTTAGGGGTTTTTTTTGAGGTCGGATTTTTTTTTTAATAAAAAGTTTTTATTTTTTACTTGTTAGAATTTGTGTGGGGAGGGTACCTACCTACCCCAGACAAATTCGAATACCACTACCTGCTATGTAACTAATAGTGACAGGAACTTATCATATCATCTATATAGACTAGGTGGGAAAAATACGTATTATTGAAGCTAAGTAACTCAAAAACTACCCAAGCAAAGTTAACCAAACAAAAAATAATCGTCAAAATCACTTCATAATTGGCGGAGTAATCGTGTAACAAACATATTTAAAAAAAACATTCGAATTCAGAACCTCCTCCTTTTTGCATAACTTAAGATTAACCAGTTGTACCTCTTATCGCATAAAGCTTCGTCCAGACTATCGCGACGCGACAGCGCGACACGACACCGGCTATTGTTAGACCGTGAAGTTTTCTTAGAAATTGTATTGTTCGAGTCACGTCGCGCGTCGCGCGTCGCGCTGTCGCGTCGCGCTGGTCTGCACGAGCCTTAATACTCGTAATGATGTTTCTAAGTGACTTTCTTATTAAGTCGAAAGTTTTTGAGTTAAGGGATATTTTTAGATTAACCTCAGATATAACTTTGTTTCCGCGTTCAAAAGCTGTCATCATTTTTGAATATTTATACTGACGCGGTTTAGATGTGCTGATCTCTTTCAGCCTCATTGGTGAAATTCGCCCAAAGCTATGAAAAACAAAAGTTATATCTGAGGTTAATCTAAAAATATCCCTTGACTTGACTTTAAAGGCACTTACATCGTAATTTTCGCCATAAATATTCCTTTCCACGGGATGTCTAGTCCTAGTCCTGAAACCAGACCCGCAGTTGCCTTCATCCAGGGTGCAGGGAGACCAGGCACCCCATTCGCTGATAGAACACCTTGCATCACCTCCTAGGGCCTGCTTTACTTCTCCTAGTACTGGTTCTTCAGCCTCACTGGAAAAAAAACAAATGCATGACGATTGACAGGGAGAGAGATTGGTTTATTGTTTCGGGTTCCATTCCCGCACGGCTTGAATTCTATTCTATTCAATTTTTCGCTATGGCAATGGTGCCGATGTCGATAATTCTGCCAATGTCACATGTGTGATTTCATGAAATAGTAATTTAATAGGGTGATTTGAACTAAGAGAAATTTAATTATTATAATTCTGTAAATACATATTTGTTATGGTCGTGAATCATATTTTGATCAACGTACAGACACCAGCACGTCAACCTACCCGAAACTGTCAAATTTTCCCATTAAACTTTGAACCTTATGCTTTAGCGATAAAGTTGAAAATCTATTAAAGAAATTTGACAGATTGCAGTAGGTTGATGTGCTGGCGTCTGTACAACATATTACTGGAAAAAAAGAAAGAAAATTGTAATTTCCTTTGCTACCTTAGCAAATTCCTCTTATTAATGATGCCCCAGACTAAGAATTCTTCATGAGGTATAGGTGCGTCTACAGACAAATCTAATGCACAATACAGAAATCCTAGTGTGGGCCTGCGAGGCCTTACTATACTTCAAAAAAGATAGCTTAATCTCTGCGACAGCTGTCAGTAAAATCACCGCCTATGAAGTCTAGAATTTCATAATAGTACAGACAGTAACTTTCAATGGCATACTTTATGGACATGCCGACCTAATGAATGAATTCGTACCCTAGGAATGTCAGTTTGACATGTCGCAGAGATCAAGCTATCTTTTATGTAGTAAGTATAGGAATTACCCATTGGCGTGGGTACGTTTACAGACACAAATCCCACAACGTGAAAGCACAATATCTGTAAAAATACTCGTACATGCATATTGTAGTGCCATAGTGTGTGTATATATTGTAGTGTGGTTTTGTACATAGTACGTCGAAAACTGGAAATGGAACCATAAAGCATTCACGTTCTGAATAACGTAAAACCATTAGTAAGTTGCAATGAAGTACTAATGGTTTAACGTCGATTCATGTCCTACTTTACAATGAGAGTTTGCATCAGTTTGTACCTATCTGTATATTTGCCACAGTCGTTCTATCTTCAATATTATGCAGATATGAAAAAGTTCTAAAGATTTAGGTTACCATTTCAAGATTCGAAAAGTCCTGGCGTAAAGTTGTTTTTACATTTTACATTTTAATTTATTTTTCATCAATCATTTTTAACAATTTATATTTACAAAAAAATCCTCTTATTTGGAAAGTCCGATCATACGGATCAACCACCCTAAATGTGATTAGATTTCAATCTTATAAGCGTATTTAATTTACTTACTCTTCTGGTTCTTCTCCTTCTTCTTCGGTCTGCTGTTCTGCTTCTTCTTTGGCTAAAATATAAAACTTTATTTAATTTTAAAATGTTAATGCAACACTTTAAATCGGTAAGTAGCTTACAAAATAACTCGAATATTGATCATAGATCAAAAATTTTAACCAATAGAATATTAGGTGTGTTGAGTTTGTATAAGGCCCACGGAATCGCCCGCGTGGATGTCGGAAAATCTCTCCCGGGAACCTACTACCGGGATTAAAAGTGCCATATGTGTGTATATCCAGCTAATAAACTATCTACATTCAAATCCGTTCAGCTGTTTTTGCGAAAATCCGGAACATACATACATCCAGACAAACGCAAACGGACAAAGATGCTAAAAACTAAATTTTCGGCATCAGACTCGTTCCTTGTAGAATTTTTTTTTTTCAAAAATATTCAATGTACAGTTTTACATAGATAGATTTATTTATTTGTATAGAATGTAGGTAATTAATACAACTAGGCGTTACAATATTTTTGAATCCATTAAGGTTCTGCCGCATGGCATGCAATTTTTGTATTAACATATAGGTACCTACTACAAATTATTCTATTTACTTAAAGCTATTTAATTACTTAATATAATAGTGATATAAACATTGTAAATTAAATAGTCTTGTCATTAAAAAAATCTGATACAGAGTAATAGAATTTTTAAATTACCAATTTTTTAAGGTACTTTTTAAATGTGGCTCTTTGATAATGTTTGATCATTTATTTTAACAAAAAAGGCAATTTCTAGTATACAGGGTGTTTGGCGCATGGACCGACACAATTTTTTCAGGGATTTGGGAGGTCATTAGCTAGGTTCTACCCATACACCCTTTGTCCCAAATGTCACGGTTGGTTACATATGATTATTTTTTTAAAATGAAAAAAAATCCCAAAATGTGTCCTTTAATTTGAATTAACTTTTTTGTTTGTGGGTGTAGTGGCACAAAACAAATTTTGTTGCATTCTCCAAAGTCCTTTAAATCTAAAAACATCTTTGTTTTATACAACTGGTTTCAAGAAAATTCCTTACAAGCTTCCAAAGTTAATTTTTGTATTTAATAAATGAAATTTTACAACTTCTAAATTAATTATAAAAAAAACTAAAAGCTATTTTGAACTTAGCTAGAACCTAGCTAATGACCTCCCAAATCCCTGAAAAAATTGTGTCGGTCCATGCGCCAAACACCCTGTATTTAAAGGCATGCAAAAGTTAATAGATTATATTTTTTTTAACACAGGTATGCAGCTGACGGTCACTTTGAATTAAAAAATAGAACTAATACAGCGTTTTTGCGTCTCAAAAATATTTTTCTCTCGTTATAGTTGCCCCAGAATATTACACCAAATCTCAATACAGAAACAACTAGACTGTGGTTTGCTATCAATATGGTCTGAAAGTTAACTTTTTTTGATAAACTGTATAAAGCATAAGCAGCTGAACTTAGTGTATTGCATACGTCATCTGCTTGAGTTTTTCATGTCAGTCGGCTATCAATTGAAATTCCTAGAAATGCGTCATTGACCTTGTCTATTGTTTGCCTATTAGAATTTATATCCATAATATTTCTGCAGTTCTGTTTTCTCTACATTTATAATTAAGTTATTTTTATTAGGCCAATTTATACATTTTTCAAGCGTAGGTACTATTGATATTAGCTTCATAAGAAACTTTATTATGACATTTAATTATCAAAGTGCTGTAAACAGCATTTTTTTTTAACTTTTTTTTTTACTTCTATTTTATTACTTGTATAAATTATTATTAGTTATTTTTTTAGATTCTTCCTGCGTGCAGCGTATCCTGATTCCTGAGCAGCCACTAGCCAGCCCCGCTACCACCTTGCTGAATGGCAAAAAAAATTACCATGGCATGAGCAATTTTTCTGTTCTATGAGCAATTTCTCAGATTAGAGGGCGTCTAAAAATTTCGTAAGGCGATTTAGCCGATTTTGATACCTATCAATGTGAGATTTTTCAAAATGCGTATTTTTGTGTAAATACGTTAATATGTGCTTGATTGCGTTGGATTTAAATAAATAAACATAATTTGTTTAATTATTTTTCATAATACTTATTTAGGGGTATGAGGAATAGGGTGTAAAGGTCACTCATCCACCATAGGAATGGAAGGATCCTCCGACCAGACGGGTGTCGTGGCTGGCGTGCAACTGGGGCCTTATTATGAAGTATTAATGCCATCATTATTCCACTGCGAAAAAAGGATGGTGCTAGCGGCCTTGTATAGCTCCGTCTCTCACTCACACTGGAATAATGGTGGCATTAATACGTCATAATACGGCCCCTGTCCAAGGGTTGGAGTCGGGAGCTTGTATGTAAACTCTAATTGCGCGATGCAGGATTTGTGTGACGTCAGGTCTGTTGATGCGTAGTTTGCATGTGGCGATATTGATACCGCCACACTTATGATAATTACCCAGTTTTCTATAACTTTTGGTTTCTTGCGGAAAAAAAATAATGTGATATTTCGGCTGGACCTACTCCCCCACCTTAATACGAGTAGGCGAAGCGACCATCATGGCAGGGTGACTGGTAGTAGTTTTTATAGAGTTACCGAGGATCGAGTTTTATGACGTGCGATTGGAGAGGCCATGTTTGTATTTTTACGAGAGGAGAAGAGTAGAAAACTCACCAGCAGCATCCTCACTGCACTCCGCCCCTATCAGTGGGAACACGTCCAGTCTCCTGACCCTCAGCTTGGCGAAGGGCTGCAGATCGTTCAGGTTCATTTGGTAGAACGGTGATTCTCTGTCGAAAGAACCCACTTCTACCCTTTCCACGTTATCTCTGGGTGTAGAGACTGTTGGTGGAGACTGGAAAAAGGAAATTGATGATTATTCTGGGTGTTACTAGCTTTTGCCCTGGCTGGCATTCGCAGATCTTTGAGTCGTTACGGTTAGTCTGAAAGTCACCAGTTACCAAGAGGTAATCGTGTTGCAGTCTTGCAATAATTGGGTTGTGGAGGTCAGATAGGCAGTCGCTCTATATAAAGTACTGGTATTCAGCTGCATCCGGTTAGACTGGAAGCCGACCCCAACATAGATGTTTGGAAAAAGGTCTGGTAGATGATGATACTAGTTATTGCCCTCGGTTTTATTCGCTTCTTAGGGTTTTTCTTAAACCACTTGAATGTACAAGAATGACATTTGGAAGAATAATGTGCTTTGTTCAACAAAATATTTTTCAAATACTTTTGAACTAGACACTGTAGGCTAACGAGGTTTTCAAGTTTGTATGATAACAATTTAGCAGCTAGTTAAAACAAAGGAGAAAATT
The DNA here is from genome assembly GCA_963853775.1 of Xanthia togata. NCBI lineage: Eukaryota > Metazoa > Arthropoda > Insecta > Lepidoptera > Noctuidae > Xanthia > Xanthia togata. Next base: position 9,732,610 of record OY970811.1, read on the forward strand.
CACAGTTACCTCATAAGAAATTCCATCCATCGTGCCAGCATCCCAAGGGTACAAAGGTATCTCTTCATCCTCAAGCCATCCATCATCAGTACACAGTTCAAACTTAGAAGTACCAAGGAACCAGTCAGGTGAGGGTCTCATCCCCACTGCTATGGAGAACAGGTGGTGGAATCTGTCGACCCTGAAGAGGGCATGGGATGGCTCTGACATGTATGGGTGGTGACGCCTCTTGCCTCTGATAAGGGTTCTGCTACCCGTTCTTTCGGCCATCTTGAATGGAAGGAAGACTTTGTGATAAAGAAAATAAATTAAGAATGTTTACAAATATATTTTCACCCATCAGAACTTGACCAAATTTATATGGGACCACCTCTGAAGCATACCCTTTCAAAATAGGTCCACAATTGATTAAAATATTGATGAACATACATAAAAAGTACATACATACTAACATAGATTCTCCTCCTTTTTTAAAGTCAGGAAAAAAAAATTGGCTTATTGCTACAGAAACACGTGTAAACAAGGTAATGTAAGTGTAACTCGAGTAAATGATACCTATTGCTCAGTGCTTTTTGGGTATAAAATAAAATAATGTATGTTTTTTAATGACTAGATTTTCTTTTCGTAGGTAGTAAAGTATATTTTTTATTATTTACGTAGGCTGTTGTATTTTGGTATTATAAAAAAGAAATAAGTACAGCAGTGCTATTCTGTAACCATCTCACCGTGAAAACTTTCGGTGAAGTGAGCGTGGAGTGAGCTGTCAATAGTGTCAATTCCAAGCAAAAACAAATTCACTTCACCTAAGTTTTCACGGTGAGATTTTTACAGAATCGACCGGCAGGTATATTTTTATTGTACATTGCTCTCACGTTATTTTTTTATTTATTTGTTAAGTGAGTAAGTAATATCAAAATCACTCTTAAATAATCTCATTTAATATTCAAAGACCTTTACTACATCAATCAAAATGCATAGAAATTAATTACATGATGAACGAATTGATGATCCGTTAAATATTTTAAATTTTCTAAAACCTTTCAGACTATTCAATAATAGGATTACTTGGTGATACAGAGGCTCAACCTAAAAGGATTACTTTGTTTAATTTGAAACTGCTATTACTAAGCATTAAGCATTAAAATTAAAATTGATACATCATGATGTTTTTTTGTATTTTCTGAAAACATATTGTCTAGAAATGTGGGTGGGAGGTACACCTCTGCCTAATAATCACCCTTTGGTAATAATCTAGCCATCACAGGAGATCTCCTCTTTTTTGTTTGCACTTTTACTCGTGTACAGAACAGAACAAACCGATAAACGTTACTTAGCTAATGTATGTTCCAAAAGTATCTGGTGGAAGTGTAAACAAACCCTGTATTGGTTAAATTCTCAAGCAATCACTCACTAAAGGGAATTCGTAACACATTCATCTGTAACTAGAAGGTTTTGTCTTTATATTTCATCACTTTTTCCAACAATTAACAATAACATAGTATACACATAATTATTTGAATAACAATATTAAATTGTAATTGAAAGAACATTGACGAAAATAATTATCACTAGCTTGAAAAACGGTTAAGGAAAACATCGTGAGGAAACCGGCATGCCTTTTTTTTTTTTTTTTTGGGTGGGAAATCATCAAATGACGTCTCCCGCTCTGGGTGGAGCGGGAGGGCGTGTCAGACTCTTACTGACTAAAACCCACCCGTGTTCCTTCTCTTGCCTGTGCAATGCCAGGAGGCCACGGTATCCCTTTCGGACTTTCCCGCAACCCCGGCAGGCAATGGTCTCATCGGACCCCTTCACTTGCTGACATCTCTTTGAGGCGCGCGTGGAACACAACGCGCCGTCGTCGACCCGGGCTTGGTCCTTACCGGACGGCGAGCTACCCATTGCTCACCGCCCGCAAGCCCGCACCTACGGTGGCCGGGAATCGGCAATAGATTCCCGACGCCCAGGGCGTCTCCTCCTGCGGCGGCTAGGGGCGTGAGGGCGCGAAATTTGCCTCTCCCTCACGCGCTCCGCCTCCTCCTTCGCGAGCATTACTGCTTCGAAGAAGGAGGTGACGGCCTCCCATGCCCTCTCGCTCCGTACCATGGCCTGGACCAGGGCCGGACGCGAGAGATCCCCGCCACCGATCGCCTCCACGAGGACACGGCGGTGCTCTGCCCAAGCCGGGCATACCTCCACCGTGTCCTCCGGGCGATCCACGCAGTGATGACACCCGGGCGTTTCCTCCCGCCTTATCCGAAACAGGTACCTCCCGAAACAGCCGTGTCCGGTGAGGACCTGCGTCAGGCGGAAGGTGAGGACGCCGTGGCGCCTCTCCAGCCACTCCTCAAAGAGGGGACTTATCGCCGCAATAGTGGTGTGCCCAGCACTGGGTTGCGACAATCGCACTCTCCATGACACCATGAGATCCCGTCGGAGCTCTGTCCGCTGTGCCGCGATTTCTTGCGGCATCGGAGTCAAGCCCCGGCGTTTCGCCTCCTCGCGCCACTCCCAAATATGCGCGAGGACTTTTGCCTCCAAATCCCATGGCGGCAATCCGGCAAGGAGGCTCGCCGCCTCACCGGAGACCGTGCGGTATCCCCGGACCAGCCGGTTGGCCATGACCCTCTGGGACGCGTTCAACCGGCGGGCAGGCCGCCGCCTCAAGGAACGCGCCCACACCGGTGCCCCGTACAGGGCCATGGACCGCACGATCCCCGCGTATAGCCTCCGGCAGGAGGCGTTTGGACCCCCTAGATTGGGCAGGAGCCGCTTCAAGGCAGCCCCGGCCCGCTCCAGTCTGGGAGCCAAACGTCGGAAATGCTCCACGAAGTTCCACCGACTGTAGAGGACGAGTCCCAGGTACTTCATCGTCGACTCGACGCCGATGCGAACCCCTCCTACCGTTATTTGGGAACCCGACGGTGGCGCGTTCCGAGGACCATGAAAACACATGGCCTCGGACTTGTGCAAGGCCACCTAGAGTCCCAACTCTGGCCACGATTGTCGCAACTCCGTGTGTCGCTAGTTCGGCCGCCGCCTGGTGCGACCTCCCCTGCGCTAGGACCAACGTGTCGTCAGCGTAACAGACGACGCTGACGCCACTGGGGAGGTCGGCGCGCAGCACCCAGTCGTATCCGATGTCCCACAGATGCGGCCCCAGGACCGATCCCTGTGGGACACCGCACGACATCTCTCGCCGGTTCCACTCTCCCTGGTGACCGGGGTAGATAATGGCCCTGTCCGTCAAATAGGCCTCGACCGGCATGCCTGAGAGATATTTCTCGACAGCATGTGAAGCCAAGTCAGAGGCCCGCTTTAAAACTCTGACACCAGGTTAGTCACTTACCACACGAAAAGAAGAAGATTGACGAAAATTTGACGGACGGTAGTAAAATGAACCTCATTTGTCAAATGAAACACTTTGTGATGTTACAATTTCGTTTTCAAATAATCACATCAAAGCACTTAATTTGTAAGAACACTACAAAATGGCATATTTGGCATCCACAGGTAAGTTTTCTGATCGATTTGCTTACATTTTCATCAGACAATTTTAGAACAACTTTGGCATAGATTTATGTTCCCGTCTCTAAAATGCAATTGTATTTTGAAAGTCGTGCGACAGTGACGCAGGAATAAGAATTAGCTAAAGTACTTGCTAGGTCATGTACATAAAAAAAAATCACCAGTCTTATAAACATACTTGACTTTTTTTCCGTTGGATAATGGGATGGCGAAACGGAGGTGTATGTCGGACTTCTACCGACTTAGGCTAAGAATTCACGGAGCGGTTTTCAGCGATGCCCGCGGCATTGGCGGGTGCAGCGGGACCCGCGGGTGGATCGCTCCGTGAGTTCTTAGCCTAAAACCCCACTGTTCCTACTACTACCATTTGTGTTGGGGGCCCGTATGTCCTGCCATAAAGGCTCGCGTGGAACACTGCGTGCCTCTCTTTGGGCCTGTCTGCAGTCTGTCTTCGGGCGACGACACATCTCCAATTTAGCCGCCCGCTGGCCTCTCCTTATGGTGTCCGGAGATCATTAAGCACCCTTCGACGCCCAGCTGCTCTTCTGGTGCGGGTGGAAAGAGCGGTACCTATGCTCTTTCTTCCTCTCCGCTCCGTTTTTTGCATGCATCACCTCCTTGAAACTTACCTGACTAATAATCTCCCTTTCCATTAAAGTACTGTCGGCGGTTTCGGCCAGCATCTTCAAACCATCACTGGCATTAATTCCTTGCTGCCATAGCGAGTAGTTGTGCGAGTGAGAGCAGCCTACCATGTGGCTGTACCCGTTGTCATCAGGCTTGCTGGGGTAGTGGCGCGGATGGGCCACTCGAGACCATTTGCCGTAAAATATCACCTGCAATGAGTAAGGCGAAAATGCCAGGCTAGCAAAATTAATTTTCTTGAGTTGGTGATGATTACTTTGTAAAGTATTATATTGTTTTAATTATTGTGAATGTGAGGACTATGTGGATATTTTTTTGTTTTTTTTTTCTCTTTTTTTTCTTTCTGTCTATGTTAGTTTTAATGATGGTCTGGCAGTTTGAGTAGTTTATGCGGCCTACCCAAATGTCCTTTCTTTGGTTTTGTTCGTCGAGTTGAGCTCCTTAAGTTCTGAGTTGAGCTCCACGATTACTGATTACAAATGCTTGCACTGACAGGACTGGTCCACTCAAATCTGTCTGGATCTTTTCTCAAAATACCATTTCAGACTACTACATGGTCCTCATATGGCCTGACCAAGATTATGTCTGGACTTTAAAAGAGACAGTGACCTCTGAGTTTCTTTCGGCCTTTCTTCTCAGAGTAGTCAGATAGGAAACACCGTCCTCATCTAGCAATTTTTTTATTTATTTTTTAAGATGACGTGTAAAAGTGATTCCAATATCCTATTTGCAGAATAAACAATTTCATTTGTTGATAGCGCTGTCTTGGTTTTTATTAGGTCTTAAGGTCAGTACTTGTCAGGTTATAATTATGTTGATCAAAATAAAGTTCGCGACCGTATAGCAAATATGTGTTTTTAGAATTATAATAATCATTGAAATGATCAATACATAGTGACTATTTCATGAAATCATGGCATTTGAGACCAATTTTAACTTAGAGAGATTCGCGGGCTACGTTATAGCATAACCATGCTGAAAAAAAAAATGGATGGGGGAAGGAGCTTGAAAAGTTGAAACAGTTTCAAACGATTGTACAGCACCTAAGTTACTGTTGACGTATATTAGCCTGAGTCGTATTAATGATATCTGCAGGTCTGTGTGCTCGGTATATTTTGCCAGGCGGCAATTTCAAGATCGATGAGTTACTTTTTTGTACATATTAGATGAATAAGTGACCATAATAATTAATGGTTTCTTACTCATTGCAAAATGCAAAGGAGTTATAAAGGTGGCAGAGACATCGACGCGAAAACTGATATCATGGATTCAGTACATGATTCTGAACCCTGCGTTGAAAATTTTCTTCGGTTATTTAAAAAAAAAAAACAGCTGTTTCATAGAAAAATACCTACGAGGTCTAAATGTATGGAACAGCAGATTTAAAAAAAAAAACCGACGTAAAATTTCATCCCCTGCGTTAAAATTTTCGCAGGGTTCAGAATAATGTACTGAATCCATGGTAACGCTTTTCGCATCGATGTTAATGCCACCCTGTATAACTTGCATTTTGCAATGAGTGCACTTCAAAAGAACGTAAATATAAATACCTACAGAGTACTAACAACGAAGTCGCCACAGAGTTAGCTAAGTTGTTACTTAATACGAGTACTACTGAATAAAATCAGTTGGCTAATACATACTTTGTTTAGACTGTAGTCTTCCTTACCTCATACCTCGCTTCGCTGCAAAGATTGCAGTACGGTGATGCCGGGAAAGGTGGGCTATCCAAAGCCTTATCGGTGTTCTTTTGTAGCACCACGGTTAGGTTGTCTCCTGTATACCATGCCTCATCGTTCTCCGCAACCATGGCTCTGATCCGAACTGTCTGGTTCTTCGTACTCTGTTTTGGAGACACCCAATGGATCTGGTGGAGTTGGAAAGGTAGTTTTGAATAAATTATAGTTAAGTATGCCTTAATGCCCAATGCACGAGGAGGGGCAAGTACCAATGTGACTTTTTAAATTCATATGTATTTTCTGAGTTTATCTTGGATATTACTGGCATCGGTGATGGAAAACATCAAAAGGAAATTAGGACTTATTATAAATTATAGTTAATATAAGTTAGATATCGTCAACCCGTCTTGAGCACGCGTGGTGATCAATGCTCGTGCCTTCTGTGTATGAGAAGAGGCCTTTGCACTGCAGTGGGACAGTTATAGGCTGGTATTATTGACATTGGCGCGTTTTTATAGTTAATTAAAATTGAGGAAGTATAGCACCCGTCTTTTAAAAGCCCGTTGGTTGTGACATAATTACGGTCGGGTAGGTACCTCTACACTAGTCTTATCAGAGTTGTCGGCATTTTCCACAGAGCTGGAACATCTCTCGCTGTATCGCGACTTGTCTTGATCCAAAGTCTTCAAGGTACCCACGTCAATGTTTTTATGACTGAACTCGAAAACATTACTGTCCACGTCGGGATCTTCAGCAGTAATCATGAACCAACGGAATGGCTTGTCAGGAATCGTCGTGTGTATAGTTACTGTGAAAAATAAACAAAATGAGTTGTAGCATACATAACTATAGCTTGATCTCTGCGACATAATTATTATGTCAAACTGACATTTACATTTACACAACTAGAGGGTAGGAATTAATTCATTAGGTCGGCATGCCCATAAAGTATGCCATTGAAAGTTACTGTCTATGAAATTCAGGACTTCATAGGCAGTGATTTTACTGACAGCTGTCGCAGAGATCAAGCTATCTTTTATGAAGTATAGCATATTTTCGTTGCCATACTTTGCGCCTGGCCAATTAGCTATAGCAAAACTCTGACAATAGTCGCAAACTGCTCATACAAAATTGTGAGGTGTTATTTTTATGTTTCTTATTATTTTAGTGTAATTTTTTTACAGTTCCAGGTCTTATATAAAATAAGAAGATTTAAATATGCTTTAATTTTTACTAGATTTGAACCCATTTAGATACCTACCTAAAATAATATTTAAAAAAATACTTACAAACATATGTCTGATCTGGTATGTAGCACCATGAATTCTCAGAAGGATTTTGTATATCTAAACGATAAATGCCATTATTTTTAGAAGGATCCATGACTGTAGCTTGCGGGGGCTTTTGGTCGCATCTTCCTGGCTGTCCTTCCACTATCCAAGCTGATGCGCACAGCACTATAATATATTGTATGTACCTGAAAATAAAACATAAGTTTAAATAAGAAATACGTCTTAACTCATAGGGGTTTTATTTAGAAATATATTATGCTATAAATTAAGTCATGATTTACGCCTGCTTAACCCTACATCGTAAATTTAAAATTTACCCCTAAGTATTGCTGGATTAGTTAAGTATTTGTAAAGAATAAGTGTCAAATTTACTAATATCTCCGACATAAAATACAAATCACGAACTATCTAATTGAAATAAATCTCCAGACATTGTTTACAAAGTCTTATTAACTGCTAATAACACGCGAGTCACTTCAAAGTTATATTCTCTTACAAAATTAATATAAGTTGCTTCATTATCAAAATTCTATCAATAACTTGGGACATGTTATAGTAAAACACACAAGTATACGTACATTGTGATCAAAGAAATTCCTGGTATCCAGAAGTTGGGACATTAGCGTTCATTACAGCTTCAGAACTTGGAAGTTTCACTACAGCGACCAATTTTGTTGAAACTGCAGGTCTTATAAACATAGGTATTTGTTAAAGTTAGAACAAATTGGTGCAAATTCAATCGGTTAGGTTAGCGTCGTCACTGAAAGCGGTATACTCAAAATAAACCCAAGAAGTGTGCGATTGGAAACGTGCCAAGTAAGAAATACGGCATATTTCTTTCGGATGCGTTCAGTGGTCTGCGGACGTTTGGCTAACTTTGTTATTGTTGCAACTGGGTTTCGGTCACTGTGTTGACTTTATTGCGGTCTGTGTTGCCAAAAATGTATTCCAGTTTATTGCAGAGCGCTGTCATATGAGTTTTAAAGTATTTAGCAAAAATTTAAAATATTGACTACGGGTATAAATGAAATGGCAACACTGTTTAGAAGTTTACAGGTAGATTAGTAGGTATAATTAAGTTCATATCAAATAAATGATGACTGGCGGCTCTATTTAAAAAAAAAAAAAAACTAAATTATCCCTGTACTGTCAGTTTATTTCTAAATTTATTTTATCTCTTTTTCAAAGGAACTTTTTATAATCGCTATATATAAGTTGTTGGTTTGCAATTCATTGCTGTAAGTTTTCCAGCAGGCGTTAAAATTTTAATCAGCGTTTTATCAAGCTTTATTAAATTTAACTGTCCTGGAAAACTTTTTCGATCCTTGAAGCGTTTTATGGGTTTAGTAAACAGGATTGAGAAGTTTTAATCAGGTGGACAACCTATGTAAATATATACGTGTAAGTACTAGAATTTGTTTAGTGTTTTGTTTATACTGTGAGTTCAGATGAATGATGCTGATGAGGTTTAGATATTATGCCACTAGGTAATCTAGAAGATTTTATTTGCTTGATTTAATAACTTTTAAATACGTACCTACCGAATACAAAGTGCTGTAAGTATTAACACATTTTAAGACGACACACAACGACAGTGCTCGCGATAACAATACAGCGTTACAACTAGTTTTATAGGGGGTCCGTTTAAAAAAAAAAAACAGTCACGGTCCGTTTGGTAGAAGATTACTAGCAAGTAGCAACCAAGATTTAAAATATCAATTAAGAAATAAATCGAAAATAAACATTTTATCAAGCACTAAACAAACACCTTTCCTATGTCCTGATTTCATGAACAAAAATAAAAGTTTTTAAAGCTAAAAACTCATTGTTTTATATATTTTTAGATTAAGTCTTAGCTATAAATTTTACTGTCTATTTATGGTTCGCACAAAATAGGTCGCTGGGCCGCCATTTTGTGACTACTGCAATACAGCATGAGTAGATTTATTATCATTGAACCATTGTTGTGTAAACTTATATTTCTTGAATATTACAAAAATCTGATTCTATCGCCTCCAACAGTAAAGCCGCGTATTCATAGGCAAAATAATCATTCTCATGAAATCTAAATGCGCCGGAGAGCACTCGTATAAGTTTGCTGAAGAAAGAACTGGCGGCCATTGAAAACGGAGTGCAATGCCTTTCAAGTGGAAAGTCAGTCTCTCCACTGACACTGTAGTGGACGCGACATATTTTAATGACTGTGTCGCGTGGAATAATAAATATATGGAAGTGTATAGAGTGCCGCTGGCGGCACTTTATCCTTGTCGGATAAAGTACCGCAATTTGCGGCATACTAGTGGCACTGCCTCGGCCCGGCTAAAGTGCCGTAAGCATTGCAATGTCATTGTCACTGTCACTTGTTATTTTGTTTGATTGTTGAGGTTAGCTCGCCAGCCTTTGTATTGATTGATCCTATTTGTTTTAGGTAGGTATATAATTTTGATTAAAAAAAAAAAAAAAAAGTACTCGTATATAATTATCACAAGTCACTACATTGACTGAATTTACGAAAAATGAAGTAGCAAATTAAAATGGCTGTAAGATAAGATAGGTTAGGTTAGAACTGTGACCGTGTGTCAGGGTCAGTTAGGCACAAGATAATCTAATGTTTTGGAAATGGTAGTGTTTTACAGCGACCTAACCTCAACAATCAAACAAAATAACGAGTGATAGTGACTCAGTGATAGTGACAATGACAATGGAAATCTGACGGCACTTTAGCCGGGCCGAGGCAGTGCCACTAGTATGCCGCTAACGGCACTTTATCCGATAGAGATAGATAAATATATTTGTGCTGTGTAGGTACTCTGGAAGGCAAGCGTACCTTTGCTGTACTGGGCTTTAGGACAGTGGTATTAATGAACTTGCTTTTGCCCACGGCATGACCGGTGTGGAGGTCGAGAAAAAAAAACCTATAAAAACCTATATTCCAAGTTTCGTGGTGATTTGTCAAACGTTGTTGGAGTTTATAAGTACTAGCATCGATTTTTAGGGTTCCGTACCCAAAGGGTGAATCGGGACCATATTACTAAGACCTCGCTGTCCGTCTGTCTGTCTGTCCAGCTGTCACCCGGCTGTATCGCATGAACCGTGATAGTTAGACAGGTGAAATATTCACAGATGATGTATTTCTGTTGCCGCTATAGCAAAAAATACTAAAAACAGAATAAAATAAATATTTAAGGGGGGCTCCCATACAACAGATATAATTTTCTTGCCGTTTTTATAGATAATGGTACGGAACCCTTCGTGCGCGAGTGCGACTCGCACTTGGCCGGTTTTTATATTATAGAAACTACCGACTTGGCCGGTTATTATAGTCGTTGGTCTAGTGGTCTCAAGTACTACTGCTGAGCATGAGGTCCTGGGTTCGAATTCCCGGATCGGGCAGTGTTATTGGGTTTTTCTATCTGGAATTTCTCAGTAGCAGCCCGGAGTCTGGATTTGTGCCCGGTTGATGGCAATAGGCTCACCCCCTATTACATGGGACTTAAACATAACTGGCGAAATGTGGGTGTACCTACTACAGGTACATGTCTGCCCAACCCTTCGGGGAAACAAGACGTGATGTTATGTTATGTGTTATATAATAGACTAACCGTCTTCTGTATGCCTAACTGCTTCTTAAAACATAATATTATACTTACATATTATGTACCTATGTCACTCGGCATTAGTGCAGCGTTCTATCAGTGAAAGAATATTATTTTGTAATCGGATTGCTATCATTTTTTCTTTGAAAGTCTGACAACCAGTCTTACCAAGGGGTATCGTGTTACCCCGTAACTGGGTTGTGTAGGTCAGATAGGCAGTCGCTCCATGTAAAATACCGGTATTTAGCTGCACCTGGTTAGACTGGAAGCCGACCCAAAGATATTTGGGAAAAAGCTACGCAGATGATCGATTGCATAAATACAAAGGCGGATGCAACACAGACAGTGCCTGGTTGTTCTGTAATGCAGCCGCATCATACATACATACATACATATAAATTAAATTGAAGTGTCTGTTATGTAATTTCAAAATAACAGCTTTTTACCAAATTTATATATAAGTATGTACCATCGAAGAACTTCATATCTATACATCGAAAGGACTATTTATGCTTGCAGCGCTCGGCGGCTATAGAACCGGGGCGGTAACAGATGTGGTCATCGTGTTCACGGGATTTTGTTTTCACACTGTTTAGATATGAAGTTCTTATATACACTCAGGGGCACATTTAACCGTCCACTCATTCGAAATTCCATATCGTTTGTTTATGTTAACTTGGGCTTTGACTACTAGGCGTAACTTTATAAGTGGGTATATCTGACATAAAGAAAACACATATACCCGCGTTTTTTTTTACTTTTGTGGTTTTTATTCAACAATAATCAGTTCAGTAGAAATTTGACAGTCTCGCCTCTCGTTTTGTGTGAAGGATAAATTTGTTTTACAACGTTGTCTTACCATTGTTTCGAACAAAACCGAGGTATTGAAGTACTGTGACCTTATTTACACTAAAATAATGCCACTAGACGTAGCTGGAGCAGCTAGGGCTGTGGCACTTGCAGACGCTGGGTTCAGCCAGCGTCGGATTGGACGAATGCTTGGATACCCACGAAGCACTATCCAAGATGCTATCCGGCGTTTCAGAGAGACCGGTTCCTACACAAGGAGACCAGGACAAGGTCGTAGACGGTGTACGTCAGAGAGAGATGACCGTTACATCGTCTCGAACGTTCTTCGAAATCGGTTCACAACGGCTTCTGAGGCTCGTAACCGCTTATTTGAGGTACGAAATGTAAGTGTGAGCCTAAGAACAATAAGAAGAAGGTTAGCAGAGAGGGATCTGGGATCATTTCGACCGGCTCGAGTACCACAGCTAACGACAACTCACAGAAGAGCGAGACTTGTTTTTGCTCGAGAACATTTAAATTGGACGTCAGAGCAATGGAAAGCAGTTCTCTTCTCTGATGAATCAAGAATCGCTTTACGAGGTCCTGATGGACGTCAGCGGGTGTATAGACGCCGTGGTGAAAGGTTTGCTGAATGTGCTGTGGTTGAAACAGTGGGCTACGAAGGAGGCTCGATTATGGTGTGGGGTGGCATTTGTTACGAGGCCCGTACAGAGTTGGTGGTCTTCGATAGAGGCAGCGTAAATGCTCATAGGTACGTGACAGAAGTCCTAGAACCACATGTGATGCCATTTGCTCCATTCATTGGCGATAATTTTGTTTTAATGCACGACAACGCTCGTGCACACACCGCGAGAATTGTCACAGAGTACTTGGACGCCATCAATATTCAGAGATTACCATGGCCAGCTCGGAGTCCTGACCTGAACCCGATAGAGCATGTATGGGACAACCTAAAAAGATGAATTCGGAGTCGAACACCAGCTCCTAGGACCATCAGTGAGCTGAAAACTGCAGCTGTTGAGGAGTGGAGGAACATTCCACAAAGCGACATCCAAGACATAATGGACGGGCTTACAAATCGATTACAAGAGGTGATTAGGGCCAGAGGAGGAAATACACATTATTAGTGCGATAATTAAGAGCATACTTTTTTTAAATTAAAATTTTGCTAAATGTCGTTTTTGGTCAGAAGACTGCATATTCGCATTTTGAAATTTTTTGTCTTGATTAAACCATTTCACAACTTACACATGTTTTATTTGTGTTCTCAAAGATTCACCCAAAGTAATTTTATAACAAAATTAGTTAAAATCCGATACAATTTTGAAATAATCGACAAAATGTAGGTGGCCGGTTAAATGTGCCCCTGAGTGTATTACGGTACTTACAACAAAAAAACATTTTTTTTTCGTGTTTGTCCGTCTGTTTGTTCCGGCTAATCTTCGAAATGGCTGGATCGAAACTTTCACTGGCAGATAGCCGATGTTGCAAGGAGTAACTAAGGCTAGAAAAAGAATTAGGGACCACGCTGGCGAAGCCGGGTAGCAGCTAGTTTTCAAATAAAGATTAGTAATTAAGAACCACAATGTGTGTAAGGTATTGGTCATATTAGCAATTAATCACTAATAACCATAATATAACCAGACAACACTAAAACATCTAAAAGAATACGAAATAAAAGATTCAATAGTCTCAAATTACGCGTAAACTTGGATAGTTAAAATAAAATACGGAACAAACATCCCGACCATCAATTTCTTTGTTAATTGAACAGTTAGGTGCGATTCTCCGCGACTCCCCCACTTTCCCCCGTTCTACCGACCTGTTTCTCCTCACTCCTCCGAATAAAAATAGGAAACTATGAACCTTTTATGTGTTCCTGATATCTTACACAGGTGGTAACGGTTTAATTTCTTTGTGGTGAGAAAATTACTGTTTAAACTTCTTTGTAGATTGTATTTTAGATTATTTTATGTCTGCGGTTGTAAATGTACAGCTTTCTGATTTTTGAACATGTTATGTACATGGGGAGCTATTCGTTTATATAAATAACCACCAATGATCACCGATCAGTTTTCCAAGATTGAGGCTGCACGCACGAACGCGTGACGTTAAGTAAATTCGAAAGATTTTTGAGTCTAAAATAATTATCCTTTAGAATTTTGGTTTGTGACAATGAATGAATTTATGAAATGCACTGACCCCAGCGTGGTTTAACCAGACTCGATAAATCGAATGCAATATTTGCACTAGCCCTCGGAGCCTCATGTTGCATGGTGCTACAGAGGCCATTACATATCAGGGAGTAGACCGGGGGGCGCGGTAATGGAAGACCGTGCCCGTAGGATATGGAAGGATTCAAGCCATACCAGATATGCATCCTTGAGTAGGCAATGGACTAGTGAAGAGACGGGTGATAGTTATCTATGGATTGGCATCTTTTAACGACGTCGCCGCCAGAATGGTTTATGTCCAGCTTCACCGGTGCATACTCGTATTTTGTCGGGGTTAACTGCTTTTTCGACTCTTTTCTATGTCACTGCTATGCTGTGTTACACATTGCTGTTTTCATTGTCTTCATCTTGTTACTATCTGTTTCAGGTTTCTTGTAAATCTCGCTAGCAGCCTTCTTACTCTTATCTCAGTCTTCAGCCGTCTTGAACTTCACAATTATTTAAATTAAAACCTAAACACTTCATCACCAAAATAACTTTACCACCCAACTAAACACAAAGAACACTTGCCTTCGAAGTTATAGGTTTCAAAATTTAATGTCAGAGTCAAAAGCACTAAAAACTAAAAGGATTTCTTTGTTTGTCAACAGCTAGCTACCTGCGACCCTCGACTCACACCAAATGTCTAAAAAAAGAATGCGCACTCGCAAAAAACATACCATTTTGAAACACTGCACTACACAAATATCACACGCGTATTATAGTTTAATGTTAGTCGAATAAATTGTAAATACAGCATAAAAGATCTATGGATTTATAAAGAGACCTACTCTAGACTTTAGGCGGACCTCTTTAACGGATTCCTGAAATATATGGAAAGGTCTCACCAGGTAATCTTGCAACTGGGTCCTGCGGCAGTTATTCCTTCGTACTTAGGCACTAGACCGCTCGCCTGAGATCATAGATGCTTATTCCACCCACTTTTGAATCATTTGAATGTATATTTGGCGATATAAAGTCACAACCACAGCAAAACACAAAAAACACTTCGATTTCGATGCTCGGCTTGTAATTGTAACGCAACATCTTTTTAGAATTTTGGTTTGTGACAAGCATAATTATTATTACGCATAGATATATGAATAAAGTCTTAAAACCAAGTTAATATTATCTGCAAAACGTGTATTTTCAATTTTAAAATTGTTCAAAGTTACGTTACGTTTATTTCGCGTGTTCGTGCTATAGTTTTACCGAAACTGGTGTACTGCGCCTTCGGTAAGTGTGCGGCGTGACGAGGGTGCAGTGCAGGCCTCTCATTCGTCATCCGTACCGCCCCCGCCTTGCCGCGCATTTGTTAACTGGTGGCCCACTGGTGATTATGACCATTTATAGAAACCACATGTTCCTCCTTTATTTAAATATAATTAGCTATTTCTAAGCAAAGCATAATTTAATGTCAGTAGTATTATCCTTATATTCTTCTAATAAACTTACAAGTTTATGTTTAATTCATTATTGATGAATGATTTACAAAATCCATAAATAGGAATGACATTTATAAAATAAAATCAAAATGGAAACTATCAATAAATCACTTGCTGTCAATTAAGTAATTTTCACATGCCTCAAAAACCGTGAAGTAAAAAAAACATTATGCCTGAGAGATATTTCTCGACAGCATGTGAAGCCAAGTCTGAGTAACTGACACCAGGTTAGTCACTAACCACACGAAACAAGTAGAAGAAAATATAAACTAACGACTACACCTTTTATAGTTTCGACAATAAAGATTATATTATATATACTCAACCTTATGTAAGAACCAGTCAAGTGCGAGTCGGACTCGCACACGAAGGGTTCCGTACCGTATTATGTTCGAGAAAAAAACGCCGATTAAAAACACGTTTCTTGTATGGGGTACCCCTTTTAATTATTATTATTTGTTGTTAGAACGGTTAAAGAAATACACAATATTTGAAAATTTCAACTGTCTACCTATTACGGGTCATGAGATACAACCTGCTGACAGACAGACGGACGGACGGATCACGGACGGACTGCAGAGGCTTAGTAATAGGGTTCCGTTTGGCACTGTTCGGGTACGGAACCCTAAAAAGAATAGGTTTACATTTTTATTTATAGGTATGTTACACAAAATATTTCATTGTGATATAAAAATATGGTAGCTTGTTAACCCTATATTCGGCAATATATTAGATGCCCGTATAAAATTATTATACGAAAAAATATTTTAGAGATAGAATACAAACATGTTTAACCTTTAACATGAGTTTTAGAGAAAATTCTGCTGTATTCATGTAACTATATAATGTAATGTTACTTTAAAAAAATGTCCACTCAGAAATAGATACCTACATAGGTACTAAGAACTATTTTTGCATTGAAACAAAAAATCATATTTGATCATACACGTGTAATAATTTCAATAATTAGGCTGATAAGGAAAGGGTTCCTAGGATGGTCCTAATAACATAGAAAGTTCGTAGGAACACGATGACTTCCAGATGTGGAAGATATTTAGTGAGCTGTCCTCAGACCAAATAAAAAATCAAGACAGATAGCGCTGCGAACAATACAGTGAAGCATGCCAAAACTACACCTACGCTCATTACATACACGCTCACATGCACACATTTAAGACCATTAAATCAAATTACAATCAAACTACACCTCAATAAGTGCACACATGTTGACGAAACCGGTCTCACGTCACTGTTGTTGGCTTAATTGGTTTTTTGTTTGGTCTCTGAGGGTCGGACACTAAACATATTGTAATATTGTAGTTTAAGACGTCACAAAATCATATTTTTAACCGACTTCAAAAAGGAGGAGGTTCTCAATTCGACTGTTTTTTTTCTCTTCTTGTTCTCACACGCTATTCTCTACATTACTTTTTCATTTTCCTTTCGCAGGTCTGCTGGAAGAAATTTCTTAAGAAATGAGTAGGTACCTATTACCTTTTTACTCAATACTTGTATGTCGTATCTGTGTCTCTCTATTCACTGTGTGTACATAAATTGTAAAGGACGCCGAGCATGTTCGTATTTAGTTAAATAATTTGTATTAAGATAAAAAGTGTTAGTTTAAAATCGAAAGTTGTGACCCTATCTATGGCACAAGTAGCGGCGGGGTCTCGACGAACTTTTGTTATTTTGTATAGAGATTCTTAATTTCTAATTAGGTTCTTAATGTCTAATTGTGTTCCAATTAGTGTTTGAATATTGTATGTATAATCATATAAGATTAGTAGAAATAGCATTTGTTCGAAATTAATGTTTGTGGAAAAAGTTCGGTAATAATTACGTAACTTGAAAATGAGAATTTTTGTCTGTTAAGACATCAGGTCGAAATTAGTGTCCAATGAAAGGTCTAGGCTCAAAACTATTTGCCTCGTTTAGTTCATTAAATCGGTTCACGGGTTTTTGAGATATTTGATATTTTGTGTAACGAAAATGTGTCACAATCAGAGTGACAACAGTCTGTGTTCTAGAAAGTTTTTTATGCATCTAATTAAGGAAAAGCTTGTTATGTAATTAGATTAAAGTATAAATTTATAAACTGTATTGTGGGTAAAAACTGTGACGATCCGACCACGGGAATCGCTAAAAACGGGGTTACACGTAGCGAGGCCATAATGAAAATTGTAAGTAAAATGGTCTTAAAAATCGGGGGCCTCGTTACGGTAACTTACGCTAGAACTAACCTCCCTCCAGTCGAAGACCCGGATAATCCTCTGCCTCCCGTCACTCTAGACCAAGTGCAGCATATCATCAAAGGTCTTAAAACCCGAAAAGCCCCCGGTTCAGATGGACTCACCAATAAGGTAATCCAACTCTTCCCTGCCCACTTAATAATGCTACTGGCAACCATCTTCAATGGAGCCCTTAGCAACAACATCTTCCCACAATCGTGGAAAGAAGCCATAGTTATAGGCATCCCAAAGCTTGGTAAGCCTAAATTCGAGGCCTCCAGCTACCGCCCCATCAGTTTGCTCAAAGTTCTCGGCAAGGTTTATGAGAGACTTATTTATAAGCGCCTCAGAGTCTACGCTGAGACTAAGGGCCTTATCCCCGACGAACAGTTCGGCTTTCGAGCCCAGCACAGTAGCGTGCATCAGGTCCACCGCATCGTCGAGGACATTAGTGCTGGGTTCCAGCGCGGCTCGATGACGGGTGCTATCTTCTTTGACATAGCGAAAGCATTCGACAAAGTCTGGCACAACGGCTTATTATATAAGCTCTACCAACTAGGCGTGCCAGACCGTCTCGTACTCATCTTACGGGACTTTTTGTCGAACCGCACATTCCGCTATCGCATCGAGGGAGCGCTCTCCTCCCCCCGCCCCATCCGCGCAGGAGTCCCCCAGGGCTCCGTGCTCTCCCCTCTCATTTTCACGCTATTCACTAGCGATATCCCTTCTAGTAAAAAGGCGAAGTTAGCTCTGTTCGCAGACGACACGGCCATTTACTATTCAGGCAAAAGCCCCATAGCGATAGCTCACACTCTCCAAACCGAAGCCAACCAGCTCGGCTCCTGGTTCAGGAAGTGGAGAATCGAAGTAAACCCCGATAAGAGTCAAGCGGTCCTTTTCAGGAAACCGAGACTCCGAAGAAAAATCCCCCTCCCCCGACCAATCACCTTGTTTGACAAGCCGATCCCCTGGAAGAAGCAAGCCAAATACCTAGGTGTGGTCCTTGATGAAAAACTGTCATTTTCAGAGCACATAAAGAAGGTCCGCTCGCGAGCCGCTTTCGCTCTAGGAAGACTCCACTACATGCTAAATGCGCGTAGCAAGCTGTCACTTAGGTGCAAATTGCGAACGTACTTAGCGTGCATCCGCCCTATCATGACCTATGCGTGCGCCGCCTGGGCACAAGCCAAACCCCGACACGTGCATAGAATGCAAACCCTTCAAAACCGTTTCCTACGAATGGCAACGGGAGCCCCCTGGTACGTTAGGAACGAGATCCTCCATCTCGACCTAAAAATCCCCACTATAGCCCAATTCCTAAAACGCAATTCAAAGCGTTTCTTTGATAAAGCCGCCCTTCACCGCAACCCTCTGATTGTTAAAGCGGCCAGTTATGTCCCCTCTAAAATCAGTAAGATTCGCCGTCCGAGGCATGTTCTCTCCGACCCAGATGACCCTATAACCCGCCTTCAGGAAAGCAATAGGGACACCAGCACGTTACAAAACAATAAAAAAAGACCCGCATTCCGACCTCGCCGACGAGGTCCATTGCGCCCGCGACACTCCCGAATTAATAATACTCCCACCCGACCCTTGCTCGCAGAAGCGCCAGCCCGCGTTGCGCTGAGAAATGTAGATTTAAATTCCCCGATCAATAATAATGACAATTTGATCCAGCCTGTCCCACCTTGCTGTCCTCCCGCCAGCGACGCCCTAAGCCGAGGTTCGTACCCCACAGGGGGTGCCCTTAGCGAGCGTTCGCTTAGTTTAACATAGAATAGTTTATGCCCCTGGCTGGAGGCTTTAAGTTAGTAGCTTAAGGTATCCACAGGATAGTCCGGTTAAGCAGCTGCGACCTCAATCTGAGAGTCAACTGCGATATGCCATATCAAAAAAAAAAAAAAAAACCGGAACGTTACAGTCTGATCCCAGCTCTCAAGTAAGAAATATCTCAAGAATAAACCAAGAAAAATCAAGAAGTCTTTTATTGAAGAGTCTTCCCGAAAAACACATACAGTCCACTTCATAAATAATAAAATAAATAAATAAAAACTGTAATAAAAACTCATATCTTTATGTGCATTCCATAATGTAGGTATTGTGAGAGGTTGGCCCTCACTGAGGGCTTGTAACTATAAAAATAAAAGACTGCGGAGGTACTTTAAGGGGTCTTAAGGACCGCTATATTTGATTTGAAACTCTTAAGAAATTCAAACTTATAGAACAACGCTTGCTTCACACGGAACTGTTTCCATTCAAAAGTAGTTCTATATTTGAATGTTAGAATGTCTGCCAGTCTTAATATTAGCAGCAGGCCGATAAATCTCTACAGTTTAAAGGTGTTTCAATGGCTTAAAGCTAAGGTACAATTACGGACCCTGTAGGGCACAGCAAAAAGTATACAATTAATTCATAATATTAAAGTATGGAATGACTGATTTGTACTGAAAAATTGAAATTCGTTTATTTTTTTAATATTTAACAAATTTATTTATTAAAAATAATTACCATTATTATCTATACATTGCTGCCATCTATAAGGACGGTAATTTATGCCTTTGTGATAGAACTCTCGTGATCTAGATTCGACAAACTGTGTGAAAGCATTTTGTACTGCCTCCTGAGAAGAAAACTTTTTATCACGTAGAAAATTGTCCAAATCACGAAAAAAATGGTAGTCCGTTGGAGCAAGGTCTGACGAATACGGAGGGTGAATGGTTTCTAATTGCAGTTCCTGTAGAGTTAAAACGGTTTCTCGTGCTGCATGAGGTCTCGCGTTGCATGAGGTCTCGCGTTATCATGGAGCAATAATGGTGAAGATCGATTCATGAGTTGGGGCTGTTTCACTGCTAGTTTTTCTATCATTGTTCGGAGTTCGGCACAGTAGACATCTGCCGTTATTGCTTGACCAGATCGGCTTCCAACATCTCTTTAAATTAATTGTTATTCACCTGTGTGGGGGCGGTCTTCCACGTGGTTCGTTCTTCAAATCAAAGTTTCCATCACGAAAGCGTTTAAACCAAAATCGCACAATGCGTTCATTCGTGTTTGCGTTTCGTTGCGTCCCCTCTCCAAAATGCAACATTGATATTGCGAGCTGTTTCTGCCGCGTTAGTTCCGCGTCGGAACTCGTATTCAAAAATAACTCGAATTTTCGAAGTATCCATCTTTCTTGTCTAAGCTAAATAAATAAAAAAAAAACAACTGAAAGTCTATAATCGAATGTTGCATATTTTTTAAAAGAATAATTTCATAGATACCATGTAAAAAAGGTTCACTCAACAATCTCAAACCATGAAGGTTCTATGTCAATTCTAAGTAATTACAATGAAACGGCAATTTCATACTTTAACCCCTATTATAAAAATTATATTAAATTAAAAAACAAATTAAGTAACATTCAACAATTTTTTAAATATGTTCTAATGTTAATTGAGATCACACATTCCATAATAATTATTTGGTAAGGTCAATAAAATTTAACATAATGTCATATTATAATATTTATCTATGTATGTATGAATGTATACAAACGACTAACTGTGTATGGTGTCTGTTTGTGTTAAATCATTTTTTTTTTGTCGTGTATGTACCTATTCGTTTATTGTGTAGTATAATTTCACGGTAACGAATCGAAAACGGGTAGATGTGCTACAACCGTAACTAAGTATGTGCATACTTAGTTACGGTTGTAAAACATCTACCCGTGACAGCGTCACTATTTGAAAACCCTCGCGCTCTAAAATATTACACAGACACAACATTGAATTTGTTACGACTATCCTAAAGAAGAGCTGTGGTGGGTCGTACGAGTACGAGTTGTACGAGTAGGTACGAGCCCAGACAAGCGCCTTACTTTGTGTGAATTATTTCGTGAAGAACAAAAACCTTGAGGAAACCGACAAGTCCTAGAACCAAATAATTCGAAGACATGTGACATCTACCAACCCGCAGTGGGCCCGCGTGGTGGATTACGGCCCACTCTCTTTCACCGAGGGGAGGCTTGCATCCAAGCAATGGGGATGTTATAGGCTGATTATGGTATGGTGTGTTGGTAAAGAATACTTTCAAAGAGAGCAAGCACGTCAGGTCGTGAATTCGGACCAATGCATCGCTCAACGTCGTCATAACTATTAGTAATAACAAAAGCAGCAATACTGTTTAGCGGCAGCAATAAAAAAATAATGGACTCTTCATTCTATCCACAAGCCCCTTCCAAAAGGTAGTTTTCGTAAGGAGAAGAATGGGCAAGAAACTCTACCTTTACTCTTTTAATTCTTTTTACAATATTTTGTATAGGTACATTAGTTATATGATTATATGTGAAGACGATGCACCTAGAATAAAATTACTAGACCACAATAGGTAAAAATTAAGTTTTCGCAATGAGCTTATCCCACTGAAATCAACAGTTGTACATAATCTTTTCTCAACGACCGATTTTCGTGATACAATACAAACCAAAACATTAAGTGCACTTAAAGAATCACAATAGGGTGTTACTCTATATGAGAAAAATCTCGAAATATATTATTGAGATAGCTTAGGCAAAAAGCAGTCGGAAAAACTTTAGTTTTAGTTCATTTAGTTCGTTAGTTTAAAATTCAATTCAAAGGTTTCTGCTTTTATAATCTGTTTCATAACACCATTAGATATTAGTCACCATGTTATTACGTCATACGGCTATGTAAACTTAGAAAGTCTACCGTACGTACCTTTAATCTATATAGATTTTTTATTATTTTCGTAACCAACGTAATTTTTATTGAAATTATTATGTCTTTAATAAAACACCAAATATCGTCATTTGTGTATTGAGCTAAGTAGCCTCGAAATACAAGTGAGTAAATCTTATGAGTAGGGTAGTAACAATAATATGATAGAGGGTAGACTTAGAAATAATAAACACACAACTTATAAACTACGAAGTATGTAGGTACCCATATACAACATACCTTTCCCCCAAGTATACAAAATAAGTTTAAACTTTAACTTATACTTAAAGTCAACAATTTTGTATCTCCATAATATAATATCCAACAATAACATTCTTCAGTAACAGTCTATTCAATATACATTGAACCAAGCCGTTCATAAGGACCTTTTGTATGAGATAAGACTTTACTTTTAATCTTACCCCCAGAATAGCCAGACTCATAATCACTGGGTATACCTAACATCTCCGCCCATTGGTCCGAACTTGGTATTTCAATTATTTCCTCACTTGAGCCTGTACCTCCCATTTCCCCATCTCGATTTTCCATTTCCAAACTAGCCTCTTCATTATTTTCTTCTTCCCTCTCTCCTCTGTCTGCATCTTCTGTGAATTTCTTTTTAACCAGTTGGTCGATGTGTCGGTTGACAACATTACCATCACCAGTTGCAACTTGATAATTGGATGGCCCTTGCCTTTTAACCACCGTACCAGGCAACCAACGAGGTCCACCACTATAATTTCTATACATCACACTTTGGCCCACATTAGTTTCTCGAGTTACATTATGAGCATTATTGGTAATCTGTTGATCAGTCTTATTTTTAACACGATTATCCGGATGTATAACATCTAACAAGGTACGTAGGCGCCTGTTCATCAATAGTTCAGAGGGGCTCTTGTTAGTTATTGTGCAAGGAGTTACCCGCAATCCTAGTAGCATTCGAGGAATCTTAACATCCCACGAGATATCATCCAGCTTGCGCAACTTGTCTTTAACCGTTTGCACCATTCTTTCGGCCAACCCGTTTGTTGCAGGATGATAAGGCGCTGTCTTGATATGTTTTATTTTATTCGCTTCCAAAAATTGCTTAACTTCAGCTGACACAAAGGACGTTCCGTTGTCTGAAACCAATGTCTCACACAAACCATGGATTGCAAATAAATTTCTGAGGTGTCTAATGACCGTTCCCGCTGTCATATTGTTTACCAAGATCACCTCAGGCCATCTGGAATATGCGTCTACAACGATTAAAATATATTTACCTTGAAAAGGTCCCGCAAAGTCCACATTTATTCGAGACCACGGCTTTGTAGGCGTGATCCACTCAGATTTAGTTTTCGGAGGCATGTGCCGATTTTCAAGACATTTGTTACATCCGCCTACTAATGCCTCAATATCTCCGTTCAGTTTTGGCCACCAAACATAACTCCTGGCCAGTGATTTCGTTTGGACGATGCCGTTATGTGTTTTATGTAAAGCACGTAGTATCGTTTCACGTAATGATGACGGTACTACCACTCGACAACCCAGTAAGATACAATCTTCATGCATAGAGAGTTCCGAACGATGTAACCAGTATGGACGCAGTTCATCATCGGTAACTCTAGCTGGCCAACCGCTTAGTACATGATGACTGACACGAGATAATAGCGTATCTCGCTTCGTTGCTAATGCTATTTGGTCAGCATCCACAGGGAAGTCGGTAGGTTTTTCTGCCATCAGCAACACGTCACATAACTGTTGTTCAGGTTGGTCGGGAACCGGCTGTGGCCATCGGCTCAATCCATCAGCGTGACTAATCTGTTGTCCCGGTTTGTACACAATTTCGTAATTGTGTGACGTTAACATAATTGCGATCCTCGTTAGGCGAGGCGACAAGACTGTGGGCATAGGTCGCTTTGGATCGAATATGCCCAACAACGGTTTATGGTCCGTAACTATTGTGAATGATCTTCCACTTATATAGTTATGAAACTTGCTAACTCCAAATGAAATGGCAGTGGCCTCTTTATCTAATTGCGAGTAACGGCGTTCGTGAATATGTAGTGTTCTGGAACTCATAGCTACGGGGCGCTCCTGTCCGTCTTCCATAACATGGGATAATACAGCGCCGGCGCCGTATTCTGAACTGTCGCAGGTGAGTACCAACGGCTTATTTAAATCGTAATGAACGAGTGTCAAATCAGATGACAGCAACCTTTTAGCCGTGTCAAAGCTCATTTGCTCCCTGTCTGTCCATTGCCACGATTGTGCTTTGTCGAGCAACCTATGTAGGGGCTCGAGCATGGTGGCTTTGCGAGGTACGAACCTCTCATAAAAGTTATATAATCCCAAAAACGCTTGTAGCTGTTGAACGTTCTTTGGTTCAGGAGTGTTGACGATAGACTCAACTTTGCTAGGTGCAGGATGAATACCCTCAGCGTCTATGACAAAACCGAGAAACTCGACACGTTCTTTGGCAAACTTACATTTTTTTCGATTGAGCCGCAACCCTGCCTTACCGATGCGCTCCAGTACAGTGTCGAGGCGCTGCGTCATCTCCGCAATCGTCCGGCCACTGACGATGACGTCATCGATCAGTACCGCGACGCCGGGAACGCCCGCCAGCAACGCTGTCATCAAACGCTGGAAAATTCCCGGGCAGGCTTTAACACCAAAAGCCAGTCTGTGTACTGAAAACAAACCTTTGCATGTGTTTAAGGTTAACAGCTGTGCTGTGGCGTCTGTGACGACAACCTGTGTATATGCACGGTCAAGGTCGAGTGTCGTGTAAAATTTGCCACCAGCAACCGTAGCAAAAACTTCACTTGCAGTCGGCATAGGGTAGGTATCAGACTCGGTAGCCTGATTAACCGTACTACGGTAGTCGCCGCAAAGACGAATATCCCCGTTTCGTTTGGGTATTGGAACAACCGGAGTCGCCCATTCTGAAAAAGTCACAGGGCGCAGTACCCCTTCTCCCACTAGACGATCTATCTCTTTTTCAACGTTGTTTTTGATGGCATAGGGTACGGGACGTGCCTTCAAAAACCTAGGAGTCGCACCTGGTTTCAAATGTATAGCCACAGGGTCCCCCCTGTAAGTACCGAGTCCGTCCCTGAAAACCTCGCTGTGCTTACTTACAATCTGATCATTCGCCGACATGTCAAGTTCAGATATCATATTAACATTTAGAGTAATACCTAGTACCTCGAACCAGTTACGTCCCAACAGATTCGGACCCGAGCCCTTAGCTACTATAACATTCAAAACACACTTAATGTCTTTATATTGTACTTGCACTTGAGCTTGTCCCATTACTGTGACCGGCGAGCTATTCCACGTGCACAGGCGGTTAGGTACCGCGCGCAATGCGCTGCGCGAGCGCACGCGCACCCACGTCTGCTGGTTCACCAAGGAGAAAGCGGCGCCGGAGTCTACCTCCATCGCTACCTGCGCGCCGTCCAGTAGCAGCTTCACCTTGTATGCCGGAACGCGAGAGCTTGTCGCGCTCTCCATGTTATAAATGCCATTAAGGTGTTCGTAAATCTCGTTTTCAGCTAAGTTAATTTTTTCTGAACGACTTTTCTTTTTAGCGGTGCATATTTTCTCGATGTGACCTTTCTTCTTACAAAAGTGGCACACGGCGTTAACGAAGCGACACTCGCCCGCGTGCCGATCTCCACATCGATAACACAGTCGAACATTTGCTTTGGATTGCACGGCGTTGACGTCCATAGGTTCACATGACGGCGGCGAGGTCACTGCAGCGTCCACTGCCGTCGCGTCGTAGCTGACGGCGGCGCTCTGCATCATACGAGCGTCCCTGCCCGCACTCTCAGCCGATAGCATAGCATCCACTACGTCATGGTATCGCAAATTATCTTTCTTTAGCAGTTCATACTGCAAGTTGTGATTGTTCATACCGCATACCAATCTGTCACGAAGCATCCTTTCCATGTCCGTAAAGTTACAACCGGCACTGATTTTTCTGAGTTGCGCTATGTATTCCGCGGCGGATTCGCTGTGTTGTTGATTGCGCTTATAAAATTTGAACGACACAGAAATCTCATTAGGTTTTGGGCTGTAATGTTTGGTTAGGATCGCTTCAATTTCACTGAATGTTATTTCATTAGACTTTTTAGGTGTAATCAACGCCAGAACAGTCTCGAACACTTGTACGCCGCACACTGTATAAAAATTTGCTCGTTTAGCCGAATCTGAGACGACGCCATTCGCCTCGAAACAATATTTAAGTCTGTCGATGTAATTGTCCCAATTATCACATTTCACATTGAACTCATGAAATTTCACTGATTTAACGTCCGTCATGTTTTATACTCGTCGCCAATATTATGTCTTTAATAAAACACCAAATATCGTCATTTGTGTATTGAGCTAAGTAGCCTCGAAATACAAGTGAGTAAATCTTATGAGTAGGGTAGTAACAATAATATGATAGAGGGTAGACTTAGAAATAATAAACACACAACTTATAAACTACGAAGTATGTAGGTACCCATATACAACAGAAATAATACATTGGAGGACGGTTATGTAAAAGGAGACAACACACATAACTTAAAAAATATCACTGCATTTGTTTACACAGCCAACTGACGTCATGACCACAGAGCAATATGGCGTCCACTGCGTCCAGCGTTTTCATCAAATTACGCGCGAAATTTGAAAATGCAAAATTTAAATGCATATTTATGGCACTTAACGATTGAGTAAAAATTTTGTGAATTTTTTAGTGGTTTAGCACTATAGAACCTAATTGAGACACTTTTCAAAAATGGGTGTAATACCCTATTGTAGTAATCCAAGAAAAACCAGAGGAGTGATACATATCCATAACCTACTTTAAAATAAAAGTTTCAACAACCCATTACTCATCTCCCAAAATGTAAGCTAACGACTCGTAGAAAGCGATTTACCAGCACCAACCACCGTTAGTATTCGATACTATTTGTGGCGAATTCGCACGGATTTATACCGGCCCAAGGAGGCTAGGACACTGGACTTATTGTGTGTGTCTGAGGGCATTTGTCGCTTGTCTGTGGTGATGTTTTGTAGCTATAAACAAGCGACGAAAGCTGTGTTACATTTCTCGTGTCGACAAGAGGTTTGCGAGAATAGTTGCAAACATACACCACTTAGGTTGGTAGGAGCTGCAGGGTAATTGCGTTAAGTAACACACTTAAAATGTTCATCATCATCGTCATTTCAGCCAAAAGACGTCCACTGCTGGACATAGGCCTCCCCCAAGCACCGCCACTTCGACCTGTTCTGTGCTTCCCACATCCTGCGGATTCCTGCAGCCATCACAACGTCATCGGTCCACCTTGCTTGGCCTTTCAACTGTATGTCTTCAATACTCAATACTCAAACTTTATTTGCATTCCACAATGTGTACTTAGGTGGTAAATTAAAAATGAGATCATTATGGACCCTGTCGGGCACAGCAAAAGACAAAGATATAGTAGGAGAGAGGAAGCTTTAAAATACAAAAAAAAAAAAAAAATGAAAAATAGTAATAGGTATATCTAAAATAAATCCAATAATACCATAATAAGAATTCTTTATAAATACACATAGAAATTTTATACATTATTAAATTATATTTTATCGTTTAAATATTCATTAATGTTATAATAGCATTTTTCTGTTAAAAATTGGTTTAGTTTTTTTATAAACATGTTTAATTTTTCTTCTTTTTTTATTATTTCAGGTAGTTTATTATATATTTTTATAGACATTACATAGGGGCTTGTTGAGTGTATTTTTAGTCGAGATTGCGGAATGTTTAATCTTGATTTGTGTCGGAGTGTGAAACGTGATTGTATATCTTCGCGCTTTGTGTAAAACTCTTGATATTATTTATGAACAAATTTGCAGGTTTCTAATATGTACATACTGGGGAGTGTTAAGATATTATAATTTTGGAAGTGAGGTTTGCAGCTGTCGGTTTGATTAATATTTGCCAGAATTCTAACTAATTTTTTTTTGAAGGATAAATAGTGAGGGTGCATCTGTGCTATTTCCCCAAAGGGTAACACCATAGCTTAGCCATGCATAAGCATATGCATAGTATAGTCCAGCCTTCCGTCTTACAATGTTTAGTGCCTTTCATTTAAACAGTTAAACAACATTCATTGCGTGATTTACACTATCGAACGGACGAGTTTTTCTAATATATGAAGCAATGGGTTAGCAATTTCTTTCAATATCATATCGAGCGGACGAGTTTTTCTACAATATCTTGTAATGCAAATTTATACGTTCAGATCGTGCCATTAAAGTTGAGATTTGACGCACCACGTGTTTTGACATTCGCAGTGGACGATTTATGGGTCTCTTTAGTGGTATGAGGTCCCCGCCGGGGCGCCATCGGGGCGGGGGAAAGAGCGGCGGGAGGCGCGGTCAAGTCTCAACTTTAATGGCATGACTTGTACTTTAGTGTTCTCCCAGAGGATCTTTTAGTGCACCCTTATCTTTTTGATTTAAAATCTCGGTTAGGAAGCTTGTCGGAGTCTGGGTGATATAAGGTTCGGAGTTTGATTCCCAAGACGTGATTTAGTGATCCAGTTGGGAGTGGCAACTGTTTAAGATTTTTAATTGAAGACCAGGTAAATGACAAGGCGTCAAACGTTTGTCTTAGTAGGTACAAACGTGGTTTCTATCAATACAAACTCACACCTTGTTCCCATGAGAGTTGGCAGCAGCGGCGTGTACTCCATACATGCAAAAAAGCTCTGCATACCCTGTAGTCACCTACACACATTTTCCTCTTAGTGATAAATAACTATAGCTCCAAAAAATCCCTTTATTAAATTAATATAATTTATTCGCTATCTCACCGCACAGCACTTTGGCTTCCAGTGTTTATGCCACGATAAACGCGCCATCTATTACTTTTTTTTTAACCAACTTGTTGGAGTGGCGAATTCACAGCGCAGGCAGCGCTTCCGTGAGCAAAAGCAGTACTACGCCTTGCTTATTCTTCATACAACGCATCTTGTGTAGTAGGTACACAGCAAAAGAAAAAGTACACAGAAAAAGCGCGTTTGAGTTTTGGAAGCACAGCGTACTATCGAAGAACTTCATATCCAAGCAATTTGAAAACAAAATCCCGTTAACACAATGACCACATCTGTTACCGCCCCGTTTCTATAGCGGCCGAGCGCTGCAAGCAGAAATAGTCCTTACGGTGTATAGATATGAACTTCTTCGATGGTAGCTTAGCTTATTAATGGTAGGAGCTCGTGGCTAAGTAATAACTGCCGCACGGGTCGATCCATCAGGTTAAGCTATGCTTGCCGGGGTTGGTCTGTGGATGGGTGTCCATCTTTACATAACGAGACTCCTCCGTGCCTCGGAAAGCACGTTAAGCCGTTGGTCCCGGCTGTCATTCATGGATCTTTGACAGTCGTTACGGGTGTCAGAAGCCCGAAAATCTGACAACCAGTCTTAGCAAGGGGTATCGTATTACCCAGTTACTTGATTGTGGAGGTCAGATAGGCAGTCGCTCCATGTAAAATACTGGTATACAGCTGCATCCGGTTAGACTGGAAGCCGACCCCAATATAGTTGATAAAAGGCTAGGCAGATTGATTTCGATGGTATATTGCACCCCGTCCAAATTGAGAAGCCGTAAAAGCACCGCTTAATTGTTGATTGCAGAGGGCCGATTTTTTTGTCGGTTTAATGACTAATTCATTCGTTCGTATTAGTTCGTATTTGCAAAGTTTCTTCGCCTTATTATATAGATTGTTTTGCTTAGCGCAAGTGATTGACTGTCTAAGTAATTATTTAATAAGTTTATTGTAAGAAATGGAAAATTAACAGTTTAGTCGTGCGTATTCTGTCTGAATTCTCTGTACACGCCACTTGCTGCTATTCTAACATACCTACTCCTATTGCTCGTACTAACTTGTACTGATCTTTTCTGTCTATATGCTTATAATAAGTGCCTATGCATGTTAAATTATCAGTTGCTTTGTAAGTCGTAACAAAATATAGCTCACCAGTTTAAGCTGAAAAATTTCCTGTGACTCGCGACTGAAGAACAGTCCTTTACAGATTAAAATTGGTTGAGTGTTCGCCGAAAATCAGCCTTACCTCGTGTCAGTTGTCAAAGCTACAAACGTGACTACAAAAACAGGGTGTTTGTTCAGCTTTAGTCCTTTGAGACTCTGTGTGGGGAATATACAGAGTGTTCTCGTTAGGAATTCTTAGGAAGAATCGCTAAAATTGTGGCTTCAAAGTGACTAATTGTGAAGATGGGTAGGTAGGTGCGTTTGTTTTATTTATGGTCCTGCATTGAGACAATATATGCGGTTAAATTGATCATAGATCTTTAATTGAAACGCTACAGTTAATAAACGAGAATAGTAAATACTATTCTTTTACGCAAGGATTATCAACCATCCCCTACATTTGAGTCTAATGAGTATTGAAGTTTTGTATGAACCAGCCGCTATTTTTTTCTCAATTCCGATGTTGATCCAATGGAGAAACTTGTTCAGTTTGATGGTCTGTGCCACACCCGTAAAAGACCATGGGCAAGCTACATACCAAACCTACCTATCCTATCTACCTAACCTTACTTACCTAACCTTTTTTGTATGTTCCAAAACACCACGTTCGTGCTCGATTTCGACTTAGCTGCCATGGTATAAATTAAATAATACCCCAAAGCTTTCACAGGGCATAAGTTTCATCACTGTTGAGAGTTGGGTCCAAAATGACGCATGGTCCTTTGACCACACCTTTCTGATACAGCCTGACCTAATTGGTTATGTTCTTCAGACAGGACGGGTGCGTAGTACTCGCAACCGGCGTGCGTGTAAGACCAGATGTATGAACTTAAACGAGGCAAAAGGATTATAGCAAGGATCTTAAGGGTCATAGCAAGTGGCGTTCTGTAGTTTCTGCCTACCCCCATGGGAAGAAGGCGTGAGTTTATGCATGTATGTATTTGTTTACAATTTTTCTATATAATGGTAATATCAGCACATTATGTTATTTTTTTTTTAGCTTCAGTAGTTAGAACGGTCTAACGGTAGCAATATGTCCGCTAATCTTAGAAAAGAAAAACTTACGCATATACAGTGCCCTCCTTGGGCATGGGATCGCTCGTAATTGTTTCGAAAAACTTAACTCATAAGCTTTTAGAAATAATTAACAGTAAATAGCAATCATGCCAATAACATCGGAGATATGGCATAAAATGTAAAGGAAGGTCACTAACGCTACTAAAAAAATAATAATTGAATAACATGAAAAATATTAATAATAGATGGATAAAATTATCGAAAATTAACTTTGCGTTGTGCGGCATTGTGTATTACATAAATCCTAGGGATTGACCTCGAGGCTAGACAAACGTAAATATGCCTCGATGGTATTATCTTTACATATATATTATATACAGTAATATCTGCCTCGTTGGTCTGGTGGTCGCAAGCGCTCCTGCTGAACATTAGGTCCTGGGTTCTATTCTCATGTCAGGCAGTGTCTATAAGTTTTTCTGTCTGGAATTTCTCAGTAGCAGCCCGAAGTGTGGATTTGTGCCCAATTGATGACTTAAACATAACTGGCGAAATGTGGGTGTACTGTAGGTACACCTCTGCCTAACCCTTAGAGGAAACAAGCCGTGATGTTATGTTATAATAAAATACATATAATAAAATCGTAATGAATATTTTTTGTCCGTTTGTTTGTCTCCGATGTTCCGAAAAAATAAATAATTAATATATCTTTAAAATGGTGAAGGTTTTAGACAAATACACTTGATAGTTTTTGCGTGATTCTCAGTTTTTTATTCACGTTAGACATAACTTTGCAAATAAATTACACTATGTATTACATATAAACATGATCTTAAATATTCACAGATTAAGTTATTAAGAAAATGCTCTAATTTAACATATATTTTTCCAATTATTTACACTACTCATTAAGCGTGGTCTTCAGTATATAATCATTTAATCATTGGTGAAGGGTGGGCGTTTTGTGGGACTGTCTTATGTAACTTTGACGTTCGAAAAGTGCTGATTCTCAGCCTAGTTTGAGTAATGACTATTGAATTTTGAATTAAAAGTCGGGTAGTGTCGCCTTAAGGAACATTTTTATGTCATTGAATGGCAAATCGACCTGATTTTCAGTGGTCACCGCGACCTATGTATGGCATCTGCAACACCAGAGACATCGCAAGATACAAAACTGAAATGTCTCATGTAACTTGTCGTGTGTGCATTTGTTCGGTCGGCACATTCGATTCGGCAGTATTTGTAGAAGAATAGAGCCGACCCGAAGCGATTACGACACATATCCGGCTCGTGTGGATAAGTGAACCAAAATCCTTGCGGCATCTACCCTCGCTGAATCATGTTCGGCTCGGCATAACTCGAGCTAAGTCGAGCAGCTTATCAGAAAAGAGGCCGGAGTCTTAGCAGTGGAAACGTTATAGGCTGATTATGCTTGTATATGCGAGCATAGGACAATATAGAGCAAGGCTCGACCCTAGGCCCGCGGGCCACACTATGGCCCGCCAACGATTTTTAAATGGCCCGCACAAGCAAGTCCTAAAATACCCACCAAATTGATAAATCCCGCCAAATTTGCAGCCGCGGTAGGAACGAAGTGTCCGCGAGGCCTAAGCTTAGCTTTACATTTGTGTGAGTGCACATAGATAGTGTAGGTAGGTGTTACGTCGGTCAACTAGAGCGCGACGTGTCCTTTGCTTGGTTTAAACCGGATTATACTGCTTTTTGGCAATCGGCCTGAGGCGCGGTGCGTCCCTCGCGCGACGCAACTCCCCCTTGCACCTTCCATACTTCTTCCCCCCCCGCTCGCTCGCACACAGTCTCATTATGAGCAACATATGACCATAACTGAGCAACATATTTGTGATTTGTTGTTACTGTCAACTTCAGATTTGTCGCCTAACATAGGAAAATTATTAAAAAAGAAACAATGGCAGAAATCACATTGATTACAACAAGAAGATACATAGTACTTAAGTTCAATTTTGTTTCTTTATTCAGCATAAGATGCTCTTTGTTTTTTTATAGTAAATATCACCTAGCAAAAATAAACAATAATTATTAATTTCATTTTTTATTATTGGGGTTTTATTGCGCATGTCCTGAGGGTACCTAACTAAAATAGGAATTGTCAGTGGCCCGCCTGAAATGCCTGAATCCTCCGTTTGACTGTTAAAATGGTTGAGCAGCCTTGATTTAGAGTCTAGACAAAATGAAGTAATTGCAATTTTTGTTTTTTATCATTTTTCTTGAACTCACATACTAACTTATTAATTAGTAGGTATTACTTGTTGAAATTTTAGGAATATTGTAGATATACACTTTTACAATGTTTGCGAATATGTGAGCACCATGTATCTACCACAATTAATTTATCTGTCATTGCTTCATTTTTAATTCTTTTTACCTACATTTTGTGGTATAGTAATTCATTATTTTTTTTGTATTCTGGGTGCATCGTCTTCAAATATAATTAATGTATCCTACTTGCAAAATATTGTAAAAGATTTTAAATGAGTAACGGAGGACTTGCCCATTCTTCTCCATACGAAAATTACCTTTTGGAAGGGGCGACTAGAATCAATTCAATTTTTTTGTAAATTTTGACGTTCGGAAGTGCCTTGTATGTGCCTAATTGAAATAAATGATTTTACTTTGACTTTGAGTAGCTTATTTCTCGTACACGCGAAGCTTGACAGACGTGATGGGTTTCAATATAATTTAAACATAATAAAATAAACAAAATGTGATTTGATGAGTTTTTAGGGAGTTCAACGACCGCTGGTTGTGTAGTTACTTGATCGAGTATTACTTCACAAAATCAGTTTTATTTTATTTTATCGTGTTTAGATATCGATGCCCACGATGCTCAAGTGTGCGGAGTTTAGCTAACTAATTTAATTTGACCCTGTAGGTATGTGGATATCTTCATATGTATGTATGTTCGACTAGCTGAGCCCCACGGTTTCACCCGCACAAATCTCGATCCTGTTATCGGGATACTTAGTATAAAAATTATCTTATATCCTAACCCAGGTTATAGTCTACCCATGTGCCAAATTTCATGCAAATCCGTTCAGCCGTTTTAGCGTGAAAGCGTAACAAACAAAAAAACTACCAAACTGACAAACAAACTCACTTTCGCATTTATAATATTAAGTTAGGATTTTACCGCCCGGCTGTGTCGAATTATGCTAACCCGAAAAAGTGTGTACCACGCTTAACATGCCTATTCACGACTAGTTTACTGCCACATGAACTCTGCCTCATATACACACACAGCAATAACTATAAACCTTTTACTGGTCTCGCTCTTATTAATGAAACTGTTAATTGTCCCTTACTTGCTTAAATTAATCCAATTAATTGTGGTGTTTGTTTTCGTAGTTGATTCAGAAGTAAAAGTAAACCAAACATTGTCTGTACCACACTGTCTGTACAGTCACAGTCAAAATATGTTCGTCAAACTCAAACTCATACTCAAAACAATTTATTTCAAATAAGAAAGATGAAGCCAGTCAGAAAGATGAAGTTGCCCATTCAAAAGCGTAGTAGTTACTTTTGGAGAAGAACGGGCAAGAAACTCCATGGACACTCTTTAAAATCAGTCACCTTAAGGTTCACACCAGAGTGTGTTTTATTTTAAATGAACCGAAAAAAAATTACCGACTCAGCATTATAATATTGCGTCGTAATGTCAATTTTGCAGACTGACATTGACACATCTTCTATACTGCAGACTGAATTAAAACGTAATAATGACAGACTATCAATTAAATATTAAAAAAATAAATGTGTCATAAAATGGCAAGGGCTTTATTATTATTATTTTTTTTTTAAACGTTGCTTCACACTAGGATTTCTCCTGTATCGTGGGTGCGTTTACAAACATTTATACTCACATTAAAAATATTTCGGTTGTTATTGGTGTACGCTATTTTCATCTTTGTTATCAAGTAATTAAATACTGTTACTGTTTTCTATGCAATAGTCAGCTCAGTACCGTAGCTTCAAAACGATTACGTATCCTGACTTGATAAAGGAAATAATTTGAAAACTGACGAAGATATAAAAGACTTGACTGTACTATCAATAGATTACACGCACGTCGAATCATTGTACACACATTGACTACATATCAAGCTATAAATTCCCAGTATAAGCAGACCTCTCATTGTAGAGAAATCCTATACAATCCGAGATCAGCTTATACTCGAAATTTATAGCTTGATATGTAGCCGTGTGTAGGTACAGCTGCTGCTAATAAGTAATACATATCTATTATCTTTTGTCTATACATAATTTATGATAACTCGAGAACCTCGTAGAAGGTGAATGTGAGAACAAATGTTAACTAATTAATCCCAAAATAGAACGAAACTGTTAAGTTCGGGTAACCACTCGATACCTAAGTAATGAGCGATGAGCGATTCGGCTATATTCAGATTAATGTGTAACGTATTATAATAATTGGTTATACCTAAGATAATCAAACAAATACGTTTTGTACTTTTTTTTTTTAAATATTTCCGTATTATGCTGAGATAGGGGCCTTTTTGGCCTCGCACAGGTCGTTGATATTTGGTTATTTTTTAGTGCCTTTTTATTTTATATATATATTATTTTTAAAAAATATTATTACTGTTTGTATTTCCTGTGCGTGTCCCAAATAAAATATTTTACTTTCTTTCTTTTTATATTGGGCAGTTTGGGAACTGACGGAATAACATTTTTAGGACAACATAATGTAAATGGCAAAATGTGGGTGTACTACAGGTACACCTTAGCCTAACCCTTTTGGGATTACATACAGACTTGATGTTATGTTATGTGTGTACGCTGGAATATCTCAACGGATATAGGGCGCCCGCAGAGAGATGTCAATTTATAACTCCATCTGTTTATTTTTATTTTGTGCATGTAAAAGATTGTTTTTTTCTGCTCAATCAGTTGTCCCTTAAAAGCCCTTTTAAGGTACGAGTATATAAGCCGCGCCGTAGAAAAAACTTGTCTGTCACTACACTCGGAGAATAAACCATAGTTTTTCACGGCAAGAAAAACGTGGGTCTGAGTCCTTCAAAGCAAGTTTCGAGCCGTCTAGACATTCTGATCAGTTCTTAGTAACGAACAATCGAACAAATTCTTTATGACCTCTGAGATAGTTATAAGAAACTCACACTAAGGCCTCTGATATCGTTGGAAAGCTTTACTTCTATTATATCGAGTATTTTGAGCATTACCAATCGACAGCTTTTTTAAGTTTGACAGTTTTTTGTAAATGTGAGTACCATGGAGTCGTTTACTATGTTATTATGTTATATTTTGACTTGAAAGAGCAGGGTAGTTGAGAGTATGTCATGTTCACTTAATGTCTCGCTGATGGTGGCGAGTGTGTTGGATCATTCGGTTCCCTACAAAATGGTTAAGCTGGATGGTGCTGATCCACGCGTCATATTCGTGAACGGGCGTCATTAGTTGAGACTGGTCATCTGTTA
This sequence comes from Xanthia togata, assembly GCA_963853775.1. Taxonomy (NCBI): domain Eukaryota; kingdom Metazoa; phylum Arthropoda; class Insecta; order Lepidoptera; family Noctuidae; genus Xanthia; species Xanthia togata. Next base: position 9,769,291 of record OY970811.1, read on the forward strand.
TCTGCCAGGGCTTACTTTTAATCGTTTTTGAATTTTACATTTTTTTTACATTGTTCTCACATATAGAATCAACAAGAGTAATGTACCCAGGATTTTGTAATTTCAATATTTAAAAGAGTGTCCTTGGAGTTCTTGCTAAGCTTCAACTTTCTAACTAAATGGTTTAATTGAAATAAATGCTTTGAGTTTGAGTTTGAACAGCGATGTGGAATTTTTCGACGCCATATTTTAGTTTGTTGATAAGTTTAGTTTAGTTAAGTTTAGTCAGTTCAACAAAGTATCTGAATGTGCTATTAAAATTCAATTATAGTTTTTAATTAAATGAAATGCTGTTCGTTGGTACGTGCATCACTTCAGAACGGCCGCACCGACTTGGCAAAAATTTTGTTTAAAGATATTCGTAATAGTCCGAATCAGGTTTGTACGGAAAGAAAAATTTGAAAAAAGATCAAAAGAGAGAGAGAAAATTGAAAGTGAATTTTCTAATCTGATAGTGAATTTCCCATGGGAATTTTGTATGAATGATTGAAATTTGGACAGGACAACGTCCGGTCAGCGAGTTTATAGTATGAAAGAGTTCCTGGATTTCGAGGACGCCTTTGCCTAGCAGTGGGACAGCAATTAATAGGCATTTTTTTTCCCTATACTTAAGTAATTTTGACATTTTCGAAATTGCTGCCAAGATTGTCAATATGGATGATGCCTGGGTCAAAAAAAAGAAATTCTATTTAGTCCGTCAGTCAGATAATAAAAAAATATTAGACACGTATTTTTTGCTTTATCATATTAATAAAAAAATACTTAGATACAACGCATTAAAGTTGGGGAGTGGGGGTTGATACGTCATAAGTATGTATAAAATCTACATACTCGTGACGTCATGGCACATTATAACTCAATGTATCGCCGTAATCTTTTGATAACGTAAAAAAAGAAAAAATACGTGTATGTTATTTTTTCATAGTCTACATGACGGACAAAAAACTTTTTTTAGTCATCATCCCTATTAAAAGTACGTAGGTAGTATCCAACGGGCACTATATTGATTCTAATAAAATGTTCTCAACAAAATTAAAGGCTAACCCTACAGTGTGGTGTGACAGCGGCGCGCAGTTTTCCTGTACTGAACACTTCCTTAACGAGAGATATCCGGACCGTCTTCCTGTGCACTTAACGATGTGCGATCTACACTTTTCCTCCACTAAGTGCTACAATTATATCTTGTTTTTTTAGTAATAGCACCTTTTTACCAGCGGAAAGAAAATGTAAAATGAAAATGGGGCAAATTGTATACCTAGTATTTTCTTTGGATTTGTGCCCGATTTATGAAAATAGGTACTATTACGACTTCAGCATAGTTGGCGAAATGTGGGTACTATACAGAAAAAAACCCGCAATAGTATAACGTCCATAAATGCAAAAAAAAAAAATACCATCAAAAACAAAATGTTTTTATTTTTTTAAATCACAAAAAAATACAAATTGATACGTAAAAGAAACACTCACTCTGCACTTGTCTTTCAACGTGGAAGCACGGCCGGATCGGGCAACGCCAATAAGCTAGGTACTATTCCGCACTACTATTTTGATTTTACAGGACATCACATTCGGATAGGCAAATTTTAAGAAGTATGATAAACGTACTTTTACAGAATATACCTTCTGCAAAGATATTTGGCAAACCTCGTAGACTTGTTAGGCCTCATTTACGGAGACGCGGGGCGACGCGCGTCGCGTGCGGCCTGGCGTCTCGCGGTGCGTCGTACGGTTTTTCTGTTTACGGAGCGGGCGGCCGGCGCGTCAAGCGGCACTTATCTCAATATAAGACGTTGTTCATAGAGATGCGGGGCGGGAAGCGTGGCGGTGCCCGCCGCTGCGCCCGCGGGGAATTCTCAAGCGTGTAGCAAAGCACGCGGCGGGCAACGCGCGACGCCCCGCGTCTCCGTAAATTAGGCCTTACGGATGCGGGTTCCACGTTTACAAAACAAAAACTGTTAAACAAACGCTTATAAACACAGCAAGCACGTGTGGTTGAAGCGGTCGGTGGTGAAAAGCGTCCTGAGTTCGATCCTGACCCTCTGACAGGTCGTTTCAAACATATTTTTTTTTTTACTTTTTTAAGCTTATTTTTCTCCACTGATATTTTTATTTTTATCTATTAACTAGCTCCTGCCCATGACTTCGTCTGCCGATAACCTTCCTCCAGAATTGGACTATCCAATGCAAAAATAATTTTTCAAATCCTACTGGTAGTTTCGGAGATTACCCCCTACCTACATACAAACAAACAATCAAACAAACACATGTTATCTCTTTGTAATATTAGTTTTGATGATATAGATTTACGAGTTTAAAGGAACGCCCTTCTGTACACTCCTGCTTACCTCTTCGGGAAATCTATATTTACGTCTCAGTTGTGTAAGTTATGTTGTTCAAAAATATATCCATTATTCATAGCCGAAAAGGTCAATTTAGAAATCAGCCAAATCAGTCGAGACATTCTCTATTGATGATCTGATCTTTCATACATGCTGGTATAGATTTTTATTTATAGACAGCATTTTTTTTACTTGCTCAAAATAAACAATCATGCAAGCCTAGTACTTTTTGTTAGGTTACTCTCAGAGATTGTGCACAATGTGTCGTGAACAGTAGGTATACCATCTTGTATTACGATAGCTTTTTATTGCACCATCCGATTTTAATGAAACATAGCCTATATTCTGCTCTAAATTAATCTCTGTCTACATGTGAAAACTACATGAAAATCCGTTCCAGAGTAGTTCCGGAGATGTGTGTGACTCTACTGTTTTTTTATACGTATAGATAGATACGTAGGCGCTCGGTAAGCTTTCCGTACCAAGTATACCGAGCATGCTGTAAAACGCGTGACGTCACGCGGTACAAAATGATCCCACCCCGTTCCCGCATTAACCGAGCCAATCAGGAAACGGTCATTGAAATATAGCCGCTCGGTAAGCTTTCCGTACCAAGTACACCGATCATGCTAATCCCGCACCGGTGAGCAAAGGGCCTTAGTCCTGACTAATATTATAAATGCGAAAGTTAGTTGGTTTTGTTTATTACGCTTTCACGTAACGCCTTTTCATATGACTAAGTGTATGCTTTATGTATTTATTGTATATGTAGATGGTGCACCACTGACTACCTGCAGTATTGTCTCTTTAATCCATCCAAAGGTTGTCTGTAAAAGATCGCTTTAAACGATAAGACCGCCCATTGTGTCACCCTATGTAAAATTTCTAAATTTATGTCTGTAATTTTTATGGTGTAGAATAAAGAGTATTCTATCTATCTATCAATCACGCTAAAACGACTGATCAGAATTGAAATTTGGCACATGCTCCGTGGGCACATGGGTAGACCATGACCTGGATTTGGACCTTGGATCGTTGAGTTCCCTTCAAAATGGTTGAGCTAAACGGTGCTGATCCATGCGTGATGTTCGTGAACGGGCGCCATCAGTAGGGACTGGTCATCTCTTATCTGCCACGGCTTATTTTAAATTTTTGAATTGTTTTTATCTTTTTATTACGGACACTTTTTACGTGCACGTCTTTCTACATTGTTCTCACATGTATAATTTCAACATGAATGATGTAAACAATATTTTGTAAGTTTTTTTTTTTTTTTAAAGAGTGTTCGTTTAGTTTCTTGCCCGTTCTTCTCCATAGGAACCTACGCTTTGGAATGGGCCACTAGCTTCATATTTCTGACTGACTGACCCCTTGACAATTCAAAAAGGCCTGTAAATGGTTTAATTGAAATAAATGCTTTGAGTTTCAGTTTGAGTTTGATTAGGATATAAGATACTTTTATCGAGCTGATATTGAATCGAGACTTGTGCGGGTGAAACCACGGGACGCAGCTAGTCTAAAATAGTTTGTTGCTTGGGAGTATTACATTGCCTACTCTCCCCGGACCCATCATACATGAGAACATCCATGAACATAATCACCGCACTACCGAATTAATAGCTTAGCTTCGATACAGCCAGCTAAAGGCTTCAAAATTCAATTTTAGCTATTCTACCTCCAGGCCAGGAAATAGTCGGGCTTAAATTAGAGAGAACGTTCGTTCTGGCCATATTTGCTTTACTACCTGATATTTAGTCTAGATTAGACTGGGTTTTGCTATTTCACGTGCCTTTAAAATTAACATTTATCTCGATTTATTGATGTATAAAAAATGCGGACGACAAATTATGTTTCTTATTGAATTTCTCAATAAAAGTCCGGGGTCTGGATTTAGGCCCGGTCGATGGCAATAGGCTCGCCCCTTATTACAAAGGACTTAAACATAACTGGTGAAATGTGTTTCCAAAGACTAGGTATACAACAAAAAAAAAAAACTATACACTCTCTACTCACAACTGTATTTTGGTCGGTTTTTTGTTCTCAAATCCGTACTAAGGAAACACCCATCTGTGTCCCTACCCGACTTAACAGGTGCAGAAAAATGTCTGTTTGTCTTATTCCCTTTGTAAAACTGCTTGGCAAAAGCAGTTTTACAAAGGGTAAGGTGTAGACAGTTTGGCAGCCTTTTTTTTTTTTTTTTTTTTTGGGTGGGAAATCATCAAATGACGTCTCCCGCACTGGGTGGAGCGGGAGGGCGTGTCAGACTCTTACTGACTAAAACCCACCCGTGTTTTTCTGTTGCCTGTGCAATGCCAGGGGGCCACGGTACAGTTTGGCAGCCTAAGTAGTAGACTATAGTATCAACAAAAAGCTCAGTATTGTAGGGCTTTTCAGACACAACGTTAAAAACATTGTTGCTGGCTGGCTCCAAAATGTAGACTATCAAAAGACCGAAGACTTACTTGCACACATCGCGTAATATCATAAAACACACACTTGCACTGACACCTCTACACACCGCATCACACACACACACACACCCACCCCAAGACAAACACACGTAAATGCCGTTTCGTACCCACACATACACACACAAGTACAACCTAAGATGCTATAATAATAAATTTACGTCGCGACATTCACGTTGACACGATCTCCCTGTAATGCTCCACGTTTGAGGACTCCCAAAATACAAGCCCTGGCTTAGTTTGTGTATCAGTTTCAGTACCTATAGCAAAAATAAATAAATCTTTATCTATGTATCGAATTCTTCTGAATGCTCTCATTTGTGACAATAACCTTTTTTACAACCAGGCTAGGCCATTTCTTTATCATAAAATCCTTTGGCGAAGAACGGTTGGCTTTTTTCCGTTCCTTCCAAAATGTTCTTTCTTCTTTAGAATAAATGCATGATTCACTTCAAATAGGTATTTAAATGTAAAATGTGACCACCAGAACAGCAAGGTGTAGTTTATCGATCTAGATTGGTTCCACGTAATGCTCATCTGAAGGGACATGCTTCAAAAGCGGTTAATCTGAAAATAAATTGAGGGCTTGCGGTTCGAAGGCGTTCAAAGCGATCTCAATTTGTAATACAATGCGAGCTACGCCGTAGCAATCTCGTAGCACACGTACTACGAGCGTAGCAAGTGCGTAGGCGCGTAGAAACCTACGCAATAAGATGTTTAGATTTGCACTAAAGTTTACATAACATAACATCACGCTTTGTTTTTCCAAAGGGTTAGGCAGAGGTGAACTTTTAATACACCCACATTGCGCCAGGTATGTTTAAGTGTGGCCATGTAAAATGGGGCGAGCCTATTGCCATCAACCCGCGGGCACAAATCTAGACTCCGGGCTTCTATTAAGAAATTCCAGATGGAAAATCGGGATGGGAATCGACTCATGCTCTGCAGTAGGGCTTGCGACCACTAGACCCTCGACGCAGTTACTTCAAAGTTACAGTTACAGTAAAATTTACTTTAATTGTTAACCTAGTTATTTTTTTCATAATAACTAGGTTAACAATTTTCCAGTTAAATACAGTTCAAGTAACACCCAAAATAAACAAACCCTCAATCTCTATCGTTAACTGTTACTAAATTAATATAAATATAAATCAAGAATTCGGTATTTATCATTGTAATTTCAGGAGCCAGTAACAAAGGCGAGCAGTCGAATAGTTTGCGAAATAACCTTATTGTTCTAACCGGATTGTGTCAATATTAACTCACACAAATCCACAATGGCACCAGAAGGGTTAAATGTTTAATGTCATGTTGTATTCTACTAGAATTAATGTTTTAATAAGAGCTGATGCCTAGGAGGAGTTTTCTTTCTAATGTTTATGTTAATATTATAGGGGCTCGTGGATAAGTAATAACAGCCGCACGGGTCCATCTGAGGACAGGACCATCTTTTCCCGTTCGTTGCTCGGAAGGCACGTTAAAAGCAGTTAGTCTCTGCTGTCATTCCTGGATCTTTGACAGTCGTTATGGGTCATCAGAAGGCCGAAAGTCTGTCAACCAGTCGGTGGATGGGTCGTGGAGGTGAGGTTACTCGCTCCATGGAAAATATTGGTATTCAGCTGCATCCGGTTAGACTGGAAGCCGACCCCAACATAGGAAAATGATAGACAGATAATTATGTTAATGTTATAGAAGTAATACAATATGGAGTCGACACAATACGACACTCAATTAAAATACTGGTAAACCTAATGCATTGGGGTATTTTGAAATTATCAAATATCCTAACATTGAAATAAAAAAGAGAAACAAACTATTTTTTTTTTTTTTTTTTGGGTGGGTAATTATCAAATGTCTTCTCCCACTCTGGGCGGAGCGGGAGGGCTGAGCGGGAGTGTCAGACTCTTACTGGCTAAAACCCACCCGTGTTCCTTCAGTTGCCTTTACGTTGCCTGGGGCCGCGGTATCCCTTTCGGACTTTCCAGGCAGGCAACGGTCCCATCGGACCCCTTCAGTGATGGGGCCACTATGGATTGTACCGAGCAGACGACTAGCTAGCTGTTTGCAAGCTAAAATGATGGCATTCGCCTCGTTTCAGTTCGGACAGCGCGATTCGACATTCGATTCGCATTTAGTTCGACGTAGTGTCGAGTCACGTCGTCGTCGTAGTGTATTGATATTTTATTGGCTCAAGCCAATTCTGCGTTGATAAGTGTGGTTACTCCCTAAGTTTGGTAATTATAACAATGTCTTTGTGACGTTGTTGGGCAAACTGGTCCTTTCCGCTATAGTTTTGATTTTGTGTAGAAAATATGCATAACTCAACAAGACATTTAAATTATTTATGCTGCAAAGAAACAACGCAATATCCAGCATAGAGAATTACAAACGAAAATCATAATTCCCCGAGCAACACCGCGATCTCAAACCAGTTACCCGAAGGTCCTCACAGAACATAATAGTTAGCTTAGTTCCTAAGTTTCCTTTTATGACACAACAGAGGGCGCCCGCGGCGGCACGGTAATTAGCCCGGCCTACTGAATGTAGGGTCTTAAACTTACTCCCTACCCGTTCGTCTAGGAGTGACCTTTCACAAGTTTCTTGGGCATCGTTAGCCAATAATTTGTGGGACTGTTTTATTGTGCTATGCTGAAATGTTTTGTTAATGATGCATAACAAGGGTAGAATGTAAACATAATGCTGCACGAGTGCCTCAAATTATAAAACCACCAGCTCCAAAAACAATGAATCAAACTATTGTGTAATTTTTGCTTACTCCCATGGAGAGGCGACGCGACGTGAGTTTATGTATGTGTAAAAATGAGTCAATAAAATAGAATTAGTTTCGAAAGTAGGTGGGCAAAAAACTAAATGAGAGATGAAATGTATATTAATCTGTCGCGCGCGCAATTAGCAGACACAATAGAATTTTATTGTTATCTGTCTCCAATATGAGACACCAGTATTATAAAGGTTAAATGGAAAAAAAAAAAACTAAGTGCATAATATTTTCTTTACCAAATGTCAAAAGTAGTAATTGTGAGATAGTATTGAATCAAGAGAAACTAGAATTTGTCGATAAAACTGTTTTCCTGGGGATCACGCTCGACTCAAGGCTACAATGGGGTCCTCATTTAACGTCTCTTGCAGGACGGCTAAGTTCAGCAGCATTGCTGTCAGAAAAATCCGTCAATTCACTGATGTAGATACCGCGAGGCTAGTCTATTTCAGTTATTTTCATAGTATCATGTCTTACGGTATTTTACTTTGGGGACGGGCTGCAGACATCGAGTCTATTTTTATTCTGCAGAAAAGAGCGATCAGAGCCATTTATTGTCTCCGCAGGCGCGACTCTCTTAGGGAACTGTTTAAGGATATTAACATCATGACGGTACCTTGTCAATATATCTATGAAAACATCATGTACGTTTTAGTAATAATTAAATGATTTCTACAACACGCGTTTGTGTTCATATCCACAATTTGCTAACTAGTTAGCGTAAGTGTCCGTCGTATTATATGTACGTACTACATGGTGTTTTGTCCAACTATACGTCTGAGAGATGGACAGGACAATGGGTTTACAAACTATGCGAGATTTATCACTGATAGCAAAATGATGTATCACAGGGAGCACACACAGTTGACATTTGTGAACAACAATAGTACGTATGATGTGTCGGGGTACAGTGACATAGAGAGCGAAAATATGGGTGCTTTGACATGGTATGAGCTGGGTCGAAGTATGATTCTTATAGGTATACTAGCTACTGTCCGCAACTTCACCCACGTTGACTGTAAATCCTTTTCTAAAATAAAGTAACTCCAGTTACTCCTTATAACATCAGCTATCTGCCAATGAAAGTCTCGTCAAAATCGGTGCAGCCGTTTAGAAGTTAATACTAAATTATTAGCAGTGACCATTTTGGACCTGTAGTAGGGCGTTATTTACGTCGTCAAAATTTGTAGCACGTCTATCTACCTTAAAAATTAAGGAAGTATCGTCAGCAAATAACACCATTTGTGGTTGATTTTTAAATAAAAAAACAAATATACTACTTATAATGTACTAGAGAGCAGTGTTGGCGGTCGGTCGGTATCGGCAGCGACTTACGAGTCGCAGATCGTAGGTTCGAAACTAGACAGACGCTTTACTTTGTGTAAATTATTTCATCACCACTGCTCTCAAAACGGTGAAGGAAAACATCGTGAGGAAACCGGCATGTCCTAGAACCAAAAATTCAAAGACATGTGACATCTACCAACCCGCACTAGGCCCGCGCGGTGAATTACGGCCCACTCCCTCTCACCAAGACGAGGTCTATGTCCCAGCATTGGGAGTATTATAGGCTGATTATGATACTACGATATCGGGCGAAGATGGGCAAAATCTTGTGTTGAATATTTGATGAACACCTACGGTTTTTTCGCTTTGATTTTCAGTTCTAAGTATCGTTTATTTTCTATTTCGCAGTCATACGTTCAATTTCTGAGACTGCCTCGTTGGTCTAGTGGTCGCAAGCGCTACTGCTGAGCATGAAGTCCTGGGTTCGATTCCCAGGTCGAGCAGTGTTATTGGATTTTTCTATCTGGAATTTCTGAGTAGCAGCCCGGAGTCTGAAACTAAGCCCAGTTAATGGCAATAGGCTCGCCCCTGAAATGTGGTTGTACTAAACCTACACCTCTGCTCAACCCTTCGAGGAAACAAAGCGTGATGTTATGTTATGTTATGTTCAATTTCCTTTAGCTTCCAGGGTGAAATTCTCTTCTTGAGTGAAAGTGAAGTTACAGGCATGTAAGAATTTTAATTTTGTTTTTAAGTATGCCTACGCACCTGCAAAGTTGGTGTTGCAGGGGACAATGTCAAAGGAAACCACTTCTCATCAGATCTGATGCGAAGTGTTTTTCTCTTAAAACAGGACAATAGCCCATCGGCTATCGTCCTGTTTTCCAAGAAAAATTATGTATACGCAGAAATCAAATTGATGCTAAATGAATTTTAGTACGAAATATTGTAATACTTGGAAAGCATTTAGCGGTGAAAAGGAGCCTTTTTGACTTTAAGAACGGAATTTACAAAATAACAAAGGAACGCCACACAAAGGTCATCAAATATTTTGTTAATACAAGTTTAGGACTCCAAACTTTTGAGCGACCATTTTCTTTTAGCAATTTAGCCTTGTCCCGTTTTACTGCTAAACTCCTAAGTTTTTATTAGTAACTGTTTCGTGTTTTATGCTGACGAGTTATGGCGTAATTTTACGTAATGCATGTAGGTTTTATTTTATAGTCTGTTGGCAGTTGCCCGTGACTTGGTTTGCGTGTATTTAGTATATCCAGGATGAAAGCAACCTATCTGACAAGCAAAACGATCGGTCAGTGGTTTAGGCGTGAAGCAGGCGGTTACATATAGATAGAGCTACCTTCGCATTTATAGTATTAGTATGAATTGAGGTTTCGTACATAAGTCACCAATTCAATCTACAATGCTACAGAACTAATAGTGCTGTTTATAACATAAATATACACTGTAGGTATATCAACGGCATCCACGTGAACACTTTATGCAACCTCATGCGCCAAGCCTTGGAAACAGTAGAAGAACGGTGCGATAAACACCAACCGACAACCCAGCAAACACCGAACTGATTCTTTTCACAAAAAAGAGAAAATGGAGGACGCTACATCTACCAGAATTCTACGGAACAAACCTTTTTTTTTTGGGTTGGAAATCATCAAATGACTTCTCCCGCTCTGGGCGGAGGGCTTGTCAGACTCTTACTGACTAAAACCCACCTGTGTTCCTTCAGTTGCCTTTACGTTGCCAGGGGCCACGGTATCCCTTTCGGACTTTCCCGCAACCCCGGCAGGCAATGGTCCCATCGGACCCCTTCACTCGCTGACATCTCTTTGAGGCGCGCGTGGAACACAACGCGCCGTCGACCCGGGCCTGATCTTTATCGGACGGCGAGCTACCCATTGCTCACCGTCCGCAAGCCCGCGACTACGGTGGCTGAGAATCAGCCTGCGATCCCCGACGCTCAGGGCGTCTCCTCCTTTCGTAACAACCCTAAGCCTATCACCTCAAAAAAAATACCTGGGTGTCTTTTTGGACAAATAGCTAAATTGGTCATAACATACCAACCACATCACTACAAAAGCCATCATATCGCTGCTTGGCAGGAACTGGGGGATTAGCCCCAAGGTCGCCTTCTGGCTATACAGCACAGTCATCCGGTTAATTATCATATACGGCTCAACAACACGGCTCAACAGACTTGAGCACAGCTCAAAGAGATCTCGAAAAACTGAAGTGGTTGACTTTTATTGCAATCAGTAACAGTATGAGAACCACACCCACTGCCGCCCTATATACAGGTAATACTTGGACTGCCACCTCTACACCGCATCGTGCGGCTCTGGCCGCCTTTAGGCTTCATATATTAGGAACCCACGCGTATAAAGGAAGATGGACAACCAATGATGGCATCGCCCTGCGACAGAGCCCCGAAACGACATTACTTTCAAAAGCACTACAGCATAGTACTCACATAAGAAAAGTGTGCCCGAAGGAGTTGAGAGTATACACCGACGGATCGAAGACCGACTCCGGTACCGGAGTCAGAGTCTTCTCACACGATACGACATCCAGCCCGCTGGGAATGTTCAACACCGTCTATCAGGTGTAGTGTGTCAGCATCATACAAGCGATCTACGTCATAGAAGCCAGGACAGTTACGAACACTCTCCGACAGCGCCTCAGTTCTCCAAACTTTATGGAAAATATATTACCTCAAAGCTAACACTAGAATATCACAATGCACTAGAACGAGAAACGATATCTAGCCGAAACACAGTGACACTGCAATAGACAAAAGGACACAGCGGATCGCTAGGTAACGACGCAGCTGACGAACTAGCAAGGAGAGCATCCAGCACCTCATCCTCTGGATCCGAACCTATCGTACCCATTCTCTTTAACCAACTACGCAAGTGGCTACACGAGGTCACCCACACACAAGTGGAGAACTGGTGGACCTCGAAACCGGGCTGCAGGCAGTCCAGGGAAGCTATGCTATCCTTCGATAGCAGACTAACAGGAACGGTCTGCGTCTGATGACGGGGAAAATCAAGGGACACTTCTCGCTCAACAAGCACTTGCACACATGTGCATAACGCACAGTCCTCTGTGCAGGGCATGCATGGAGACATAGGAAACCTTTGCGCATGTGCTCTTTGAATGCACAGGCGTCACCCAGCCATCCATTAGGACAGAAACCCTCGGGTCACCCAGATCTTTCACAGATGTTCTGAACAGGCCAGGAGACTTACTCAACTTCTGGAGGGAGGTGGGCTGGTTACCCCCCCTGGTTGCTGGCACCTGAACGACTAATTGCGGAAACCAACCCCATAACAAAGAACATACAGTAGGTTTTTCTTAATATGAGGAAATATGACTTCTATTGAACCTATTACAGGCACGTTAGCAATTTTACGAATGAGTAATTTACGAATAGATGAACTAATATTAGAGTAAAGATTTATTTGTTTGAAATGAATAAACTCAAAAGCTGGAATGATCTTAAAATCTCTGTCACCAGTAGACTACAATATTATCACTGAGTAACATAGGCTATAATTTTTAATGATATCACTGGCAGAAGCTAGTATAAATATTATGATTGAATTGATGTATTTCAACCAGTTTATAAACTCTACACACTCTATTAACAGTTATGAATGTACTTCACATACACTTATAAAGCCACGGAGACTATTGTAGATACTTCGCCTTACTTTGAAAGCCTTTAATTAGAAGTCTAACGCAGCTTGCATGCACGGCAGAACCACAAGACAGATAGGTACAGACGGTCGGCTCCAAAGAACGAGCGAAAATAAAAAAAACAGATGCGTACCCTCAAACTATGTCAAACGACTGCCAGACGCGCATGCGCTCGCTTTATGTACGAGTGGATGCTAGTTCTATGTGTGGTTAGTGATTTCTGCATGTCGAATAATAGTTCTCTAGACTGAAATTCGGACTAATCTCAGCGGCCAGCCTTCGGCGCGGGGGATATTATAGTGCACAAGTGTGTGCGCAGACACAGGTGCACTCTCTCTTCCCTCACTCTCATAGTCCAATGGGACGGCAACACGACCAGAGAGAGATCAGGCGCAGGGCCAAAGGCTTAACGTGCTTTCCGAAGCATTGGGGTATCACACCTCCAACTTCCAAACTCCGGGCTGTGACTAAGAAATTTCTAATGGTTAAACCTAATAATAATCCCTAATAATATGCCCGACCCCGGAATCGAATCCAGGAGTCACGCTCAGCAGTCACGCTTGTGACCACGAGACCAACGGGGCAGTCTGCACGTCGACATAGGAACTATCCAGCCAATTACAAGTTGCAAATAACTACAACACAGAATTCACAGAATTCTGCATCACGCTGTGAAAGTTTACACTGCGATCTAAACATACAAAGTGTAATTAGAGTAACTGAAAAATCTGGTCAGGGGTCGTTGTCATTATGAACAACTCGTGATATGGGACGTGAAATTAAAAAAATCTGCGGCCCCATGCATTTCTGTTCTGTGATTTTTTTGTCGGCCGTAAAGGTTGTACATAATCTATAGACAGACACACCGCGCTGTTTGAGGGACTCTGCAAGGAGTTCCCCATCACGAAAGCCACAAATGACCGGGTACCCGAACCATTTATCTTTGATAAAAAATACAGAATCCAACTTCACGAGGACCGCCGATGTGAGGGCTTGCGCCCAACAGAGCTGCGCATCTTCACGGATGGATCCAAAACAGGTAGTGGTACAGGTGCTGGAGTCTTCTCGGAGGACTTCAACATCCACATAGCTACACCATTGGGAGTCCATAACACAGTGTTCCAGGCCGAATGCATGGGTATTTCTCTTGCCGCTTCAGCTATTCTGGCTAGGGACAACTCCATACGTATACTCTCAGACAGCATGGCTGTTCTGCAAGCGCTGAACAGTCACACTGTGGACTCTGGGCTTATATACGAGTACCACCAGCGCCTTAACCAGGTGGGTGACCTCAATAAAATAACCATTCAATGGATCAAAGGACACAGCGGTTCGCTGGGGAACGATGCTGCCGACGAATTTACCAGAAGGGGATCGAGCCTGGCACCAGTGGGGCCCGGACCCATCGAGCCACTCCCCTTCGGTTACCTACGCGCTCTGGTAAGGAAACGAACTAGGGATCAGCATCATAAACTATGGTCGGACCAAGGCGATCGCAGGCAGGCTAAGGAGGCACTCCCTTCAATCGATGGCCGCCTCACTAAAAAGGTTATCCGATTAACTAGACAACAGCTGCGTACGGTTACAGCAGCTATAACTGGCCATGGGTCATTTAATAAACACATCTTTGTCATAGGAGTCACAGACAGTCCACTCTGCAGAGCCTGCATGGAGGACGACGAGACAGCAGCTCACGTGCTGCTAAACTGCCTGGTGGTCGCCACTTACAGGGCAAAGTACTTCGGTAACCCAGGTACCCTACGCGGGATTGCCAGTAACACCAAAGCGTTGCTGGCCTTCTTTGAGGAGCTGGGGTGGATCGAATGACCGATTTTTCCCACCCGTACGCAAAATACGCGCTTTGACGTGGAGTTGGGGAAACCAGCCCGTATTACCTAATCTATATACAGGGTGTCCAGTAAATAAAAGGGGGTGATAGCTTGGGTAATACCTTCCAATGAAACCCAATATATGTTCAGCAATATGTTACTTTTTTTTTCACCACTGTAGGTTATAAAGGTAAGCTATAAGAAAACGGTGTTTTTTTATTAAAGTAGTATTTCTTGAGAACATTCTTGTTTTTGATGGCAAAAAGTTATTATTTATCCATGTGTAGAGTACGAATAATATGATGTAAAAAAAATACTACAAAATATTTTTTTCACTGCCTAAATGCTAAAAATCTGTTTTAAGGTAGAGATTTTTCGATATTTTGGAAAATTTCGTATAACTCTAAATCCGTAACATATTGCTGAACATATATTGTTTTTTTTTTATGGTACTCAAGCTACCCCAAGCTATCATCCCCTGCAATATGTCATACTATTTACTGGACACCCTGTATATAAAAAATAATTGCCGTGCGTTAGTCTCGTAAAAATACGAAAATGGCTCGACCGATTGCGATTGAACTTTGGTAAGTTGTTGTTGCAAAGCGTTAGGTAGTGATTAATAAAATGATCCGTTGAAAGGTTTTCAGTTACTTTACACTTTGTATACAGAAACCTACCTACAACCTTCGGGCAGACACCAAACACGTCTGCCCGAAGAATCTTCCCTTTTCAACAGAGGCACACTCATCTTCTTTATCCTCGTCCTTCTAACTGGGGATCCCAATGTGATCTTCATTTCCAAACTCGTGACACGTAATAGGGAACATGCAAATAATTCAAAACATTGCTAGATATACATTGTATTGAACTGTAGAAACAATTTGGCATACTTTTTGCATCTTTTAAGGCATCACTTATATTACAAATAATTATTTTATGTTGCTTTTTTTTCGCGAAACCAACACAGCATCGGTTGTGATGACGTCAAATCATGGATGCGACCACTATCCGTGGGTACGTTTGAGCTGTAGTGGAAAATTGTTGGAGTTTAATGTTATTTTTGAACAACGAACAGTAGTTTAATATAACTTGTATAATGATTACCGTGGGTTTTTATTACTGTAGTTTATTAATTTAAATGAAAAAAATTACACGCATATTCCCTATTCGCCTTGTTGTATGGTTCTGACCTTCTGCACCGGTCTGTTTTGTGAACTGTGGGAACAAACTCACTAGTTCTAGGAAGAGGAAGTAATGTTTGTAGACACAGTCGCTGTGCGCGCTTGATTCTTTCTGTGGCGACAAAAGAACTTGTCTGTGGGTAGGGTAGTTTAATCTCGTGAATGTATTTGAACAGTTAGTTGATACTAACAGATAATTAACAATTACGCTCCTTGTGGGCTAGCTGTCGCAGACGGGTGACAAGATAATTTCCTTTTCTGGGCAGTCGTGTTAAAACAACTTATTGGTGATTCGCCTGAATTTACTCGCACGAAACGGGCAGTAAGCCTCAGGAAATAATAATTTTTAATTATTTTATTTTGTATTTATTTTTATTTCTTGAGGCAATTCGCACGTGTAGGCGAATCGACAACTCCGGAAATAGATTCGCCAACGAATTGACAACTCCAAAAATCGAATCACCAACGAATCGACAACTCCAGAAATCGATTCGCCTACAATTAAATTATCTTCGTGCAAATCGCGTCAAGAAAAAATAATATTATTTAAAACTGTCGATTCTTCCGTTTCGGGCGAGTATATTCTGGTGAATCACCAATGAGCCGTACAAAATAAAATCAATCATTTTTATTAAGACTAATTCAGTATCGATTAAACTATGATTTCACTGGAACTATCGAGACATTTCGGAAACCTGCGCAAAATAATTAACTTACATTTTCAACTCAGAAAGGTAATTTCGTATCCCTTTCTCATTTGGTCCGCAAAAAAATCTCGAATCAAAGTAAAATTCTTTTTATAAGCGAGTATCGCCGGAAAAGGCTTCAACCAAAGAGAGAAAGGGTTCCGCAGTGGCACACAAAAAACAGGTGTCAATTAAGAACAAATTAGCGTCTGAAAACATTAGTGGGACCAGAGTTTTGTTTAATTTAGGACAGTCTACTTCGTGTTTTTTAACGATATTAAAATAAAGTTAAAGTAATATCGGAAGGAAGATAAGATGGTTCTTTTATTTTTGTGAATGCTAACATTATTGCCTTCATTTGTGATTCGCGATTTAGAAGACTTTATTCTTCTTCTTTTCGAGTTGATCGATGGTACTTTTAGAGTTCCGTAGCCGTAGGGTGCCAAACGGAACCTTATTAACTGGAACCCTATTATTAAGCCTCCGCTGTCCGTTTGTCTGTCTGCGGGCTGTATTTTTGAGTTTTTTTTTTTTTGAAATTTTCAGTTTGTGTATCTATCTTTTGCTGCTATAACAACAAATAATACCAATTAAACAAAGTTAATAATTAAAGGGACTCAAGAAATGTGTTTTATTCTGAGTTTTTGGTCGATCTGAATACGGTACGGAGGGAATTTCACTTTTCGTTTGAAATTCCTACTCGTACTTGGCCGATTTTTTTAGATTAGTTGGGCCCAGTTAGTGGCTACATTTATTGCATTTAGATGACGAAATATGACAGTTGAAAAATGTAGGGTAAATCATTTTATCGTCTTGAAAGTTGAGTTTAACTAAATGCAAGAAGATTTTGCAAAGTAAAAGTGGATCCTCGTACATAAAATATTAGAGTCACCTTGACTCAAAAACCTATTGATTCTGTCAAATAATAATAAGGACATCTTCTCAGCGTGTTGAAGGCCATCTAAATAGAGTCGGAAAAGAATTGAACTACGAGTTTGGCACCTTCAATGGCGACCATAGACACCAAAGTATCAAGTTTTTAATCTACGTTCTAGTTATCCCTGAAAATACTAAATTCTGGTCCCCTCATTACACCTAGCCTAGACCAACTCAACAACTAGCCTAGCTAGCTAGCTAGCCTAGCTTACAACTAGCCTAGACCAAGTAAAACACTTTCTAGAGAATACGAATAACAGTTGACTACATTTTATTTGTAACCCTCCTTTGTAACATGTGGTTACCGTACTGGATATTCGACACTGATTACACCTACAGCCTGTTCAGGTTGTTTCAGGCTGGTTCGGGGTGTTTCAGACTGTTTCAAGCTTTGTAATCATAGCACAATTAACCACACTGTTCGTCTTCTAATTAGGCGGAAGAAAAACGAGCTCGGTTATCACAAAAACGGTTTTTTCGTTCGATTGAAAGGCGATTATTAAAGGGGCTGTGAAAAGAGAGAGGCTTAGGATTTCCTTGTTTGTTTTTCTTTCTTTGATTCTGTGGTTTTATCTTAAAGATCATATTTCAGTATTTTACAAAGAAAGCTGTAATCTTTTACTCTCATTTATAAAGGAGACTGTTAAATTATGCATGTTTTAATGATGGAAAACCGGCTAATTGTGAGTCAGACTCGCAGACGAACGGTTTCGTACATCCATACAATATTTAGCAAAAAAAAAACGTTTCTTGTATGTACCTTTAATTATTACATTTATTTTATTTTTTGTTATGGCGGCAATAGAAATACACAGTCTGTGAAAACTTCAATTATCTAACTATTACGGTTCATGAGATAAAGCCCGCTGACAGACAGACGGACGGAAGGACAGCGGAGGATTAATAACAGAAGATTATAAAGTGTGATTGGCTAAAACTTGACATGAAATATTGACTTGTTCGCTGTTGTCTTCATTTTTGTTGTTCTAGTCTAATCACGAATTCGTTTACTAATTTTGGTGATTATGGCAAAATTCACTACAAGCATGACGCGCGTGTGTGCGTACGTGCGTACCACTGGCGGCTTTGTCGCGTACGAAAAGAAACCGGTTTATACCGGCTCGGCCAGTTGAATCGTTCAATTTTACGTTTCGCGTTTTGACTCGAGTACAAAATAATAATGTTTTTATATAAAAAAACGTGTAAATATGGTTGTTTACTGTATGGGATAGCGAGAGTAGTTCTGCTTTTACCATGATTATTCATACGACTGCCAACGCTGATGATTGATATATCAATATTGCCCATACAAATTAATTTATAACGTTACCTCTTGCCCTTTATAATTATTTTTAACGAGTTGAACAGTAATACTTGAATTCTAGTGGACATTAATATAAATCTGGTATTGGTATAAAATAGATATTTAACATTTTAATTTTCAGAATTAAGGTACCGAGAGAGGCAACTGCAGGCGACGTGTCGCCGCGACACGACTGGTTTCGATGAAATACTTTCTGTAGCTAGCGAACGTAGAGCGACACGTCGTTGGCAGCTACGGGCGAGTGACAGGCGACACGTGCAGCCCGACCGCAGACCAGTAGTGCCGCCAACGGCAGCGGCGACTGGAATACGGGCTGCTGCCGCCTGCGGTCGGGTTTGGGATCATGACTGCAACACGTCGCGTTCAGTTGCTGCCTGCGGTCGAACGGAATGGTACCTTTACCGTAATTTTCAGTAGTGATAAGTTCACGTTTGGTAATGAATGGAATTTAACATCCTCATAAAGGTTAAATATTTTAAGATCCGGTTTTATTAGCACAAAGAGAATTAATTTGTTCGTACCTACCAACAGCGAGTAATAATTATAATTATTTGGTAGCGAGAGCCCCTGCCCCCGGCTTCGCCCTCGTGGAGGTCGGAAATTATCCCACGGGAACGTGTTACTAGAATCAAAATCCAGGTTATAAACCATCCATTGTAACTTATAACATCGCCTTGGATAAACCTGTAAAGGTTGTTATAATTGTGATTTAAATAAATAATAAATCTGTGTGCCAAATTTCATCCGAATCTGTTCAGCCGTTTTTGCGTGATTGTGTAACAAATATACTTTTTACGTTTATTATTTTAGTTGGATACTAGGATGGCCCCGATTGTGATGTTAGATTTTAATATTATTATGTCTAAATATACATTTTCTGCGACCTTTATTAGGTCGTCTGTCCACCTTGTGGGTGGACGTCCTACGCTGCGCTTGCCGGTACGTGGCCTCCATTCCAGAACCTTTCTGCCCCATCGGCCGTCAGTTCTGCGCGCTATGTGCCCCGCCCACTGCCACTTCAGCTTGCTAATCCGTTGGGCTATGTCAGCGACTTTAGTTCGTTTGCGGATCTCCTCATTTCTGATTCGATCTCGCAAACAAACACCGAGCATAGCCCTTTCCATAGCGCGCTGAGTGCAGGAAGCTGCTGGATGCAGGTCGCTTCCAATCGGCCAAATTGGAAATCATTGGGGGAGGCCTATGTTCAGCAGTGGACGTCCCATGGCTGAAATGATGATGATGATGATACATTTTCTAAATATGGCTGACGAGATCCAGAGATTAAAAACTCCAAGAGATCTAAATTTATTTATTTTCTTTAGATAAGATTTAAGATCTTGATAGATCGTCTTCAAATTTCGAAGTAACAATCATTCTTCTACATTGTATTATAGTATTCTATACAATGTGGAGCAGGACGATTGACATTCCTCAAAACCACATAAAGAGTGTCATGTTCTTTACCCGTATACAAAAAATCAATCAAATCCAATGAATACTTTAGCCACAGGAAATTATTTTTCATTTTCTTATTTTTCAACATGATGTAGATCTGAGGCTGTAATAATAGGTAAACATTGTAAGGTCAAGAACCTGTGCAAAACGTACGATTCTATCCTCTACGTCTCAATATGCTTGAGAGACAGAGAAAGGTGTCATACGCCCCCCCGCCGCGACCCGCATCGGGCCGCGCAACAGGTTAGTGACTTTTAACACTATTTTGCCAGTTATGTTTAGGTCCCATGTAATAGGGGACGAGCAAATTGCCATCAACCGGGCACAAATCCAGAATCCGGGCTGCTACTGAGAAATTCCAGATAGAAAATCCCAATAACACTTTGCCCGACCCGGGAATCGAACCCAGGACCTCATGCTCAACAGTAGCGCTTGCAACCACTAGACCAACGAGGCAGTTGTTTGTTTAAACTCGCTAATATCTGGAACAAACAGTAAAATTTAAAAAAAATATGCATTTGATAGCCCAGTTCTTGGTAAACCTTTGGCTATTTAACATCACGGGATGACCCTTAGGAGCCGAGCAAATAGAAAAAAAGTTAGAAAGAACGCTAAGCAAAAACGACGTAATAGAGCGGGCGGGCGATGCGACGCGACGCGGTTGGTCGGGGGCTGAAGTTTCACGCGGACGAAGGCGCGGGCCAAAGCTAGTAACATTATAATATTGTTAATTGTACTTCAATACCGGGACCACTACATTATCATAATGGGTGACGTCTGAGACTCTTGTCACTGACGTCACCCATTATGCGAGTGTATGTCGTGGAGTTACTTGTGAGTGTTATATTGCATAGGCATAATCAAGAATGTAACTCTACAGACTCCAAGAGATACTGTCAAGTATACAGATCATCAGCACTGTAACTTTTTTAAGAACCTACAGTTTTAATTTTTTGTTGCTTTTTGCACTCTAAATTAGATAAGTTTTTTCTCAATAAATATTTTGAGTATATGAATCGTCAACGAAACTTGGCCAACCTAAGTCCGAAGTCTGCATGAAAGCGTTCAGTTCAGTGAGGCAACCCACGTTCGTCCAGGCAGATTTGGAGTAGTATGAAAATACTATCACGGCACAACATTCTTGCTTGCCACGTATGCTTTACATTTCGTAAAAGACGCGATATCTCTGTTTTCTTTCAAGATACCAAATCCATCTATACAAATAAATATAATTGAAGTGTTTGTTTGTAATGTCAAAATAACAACGTTTTACTAAATGCATATGAAAGTATACGGTACTTAATAATATTTAAAAAAAACTATTTTTTTCTGTTTCTTCTTGCTCTGAAACGGCTGGGCCGTTTATAATGAGTAACTTAGGTAACTTTAAAAAGATTTAGGGTTCCGCGCAAAAAAAAGTACCTATATACTTAATATAAATATATGGAAAACACAAACGTTACCGTGGGATATTTTCCAACATCCATGCGGGCGACACCTAGTTAAAAACATGTCATTCTCACTGTGGTCTCAGCTAACCGTCGCAACAAAACAAACGACAATTAAACATGAACAAATGAACAACAGTCACTAACAGGTGAACCTGCCGCGTAAACGAAGCAAACATGGCGGCTGACTTGCTCGTCCCTTTGTCCGGGCCGTGTCCGGGCGAGTCAAAGCTAATGTGGACCGGTCCGGTTCGTGCTGATAATTAGGAAGACCGCTTGCAACTTCGTTACTAGTGTTAACTTGTAGGTGTTGCGGGTAATGTTTATATATAAGTATGTACTTGGGTGTTGGTAAATAGTTATTTATCCAACATGTGAGGAAAGTTCGTTTTTCCTATGAGTTTTGATTTTGAGTCTTGAGCGAACGAAGGATTGAAAAATAGAATAGAAAGACTCAACAAAAGGAATAGCAAATGAACTTGCTCACATGTTGCATACAAAACTTTTCACCACTCCCAGCAAGAAAGTATTCAGTCATCATAGGTAAATAAATTAAATAGACACAAAGCAAATCAAAATAATTCTTTATCTTTAAAACTTCATATAAAAAAATCAAGCAAAGTTAGTTTCTGAACGGGATCATTACTTTCCTCACTGTTCAAACAGTGAGGAAAAACCAACTTTCCTCACTGTTCAAGCAGTGAGGAAAAACCAACTTTCCTCACTGTTTTCGTAGAGGAAAGACACTTCTTTCGTGCGGGAGTGGTGAAAAGGTTTTTTTTTGTTATGGTAAAGGCTTTATGAGTACATGAAAGTCTAAAATTACTATCACATTATTATACCCCTCATACAAAACGAGGTTTTTCAAATTCTGAATCGTTTGGTTCTTTTTTCAAAATTGTAAATTTAGAATTACATCAATTTTCATCGAGCCAGTTTTTGAATATTAAAGAACCTCCATACATAGCTGTTACAGATATGCAGTTCTTTCAAAACTGACAACTTAACAGGTGTTGTCATTTTAGTATCAAGTACTATATTCTGTCGATATAAAGTAGTCAATCAATCAATCTGCCTAGCTTTTTCCCAACTATATTGGGGTCGGCTTCCGGGGATGCTGCTGATACCAGTATTTTAGATGGAGTGACTGCCTATCTGACCTCCACAACCCAGTAACTGGGTAATACGATACCCCTTGGTAAGACTAGTTGTCAGACTTTCGGGCTTCTGACGACCCGTAACGACTGTCAAAGATCCACGAATGACAGCCGGGACCAACGGCTTAACTTGCTTTCCGAGGCACGGAGTATTCGGTATGTAAAGATGGTCACCCATCTACAGACCAACCCCGGCAAGCGTAGCTTAACCTGATGGATCGACCCGTGTGGCAGTTATTTCTAAGCCACGAGCTCCTCAAAGTAGTCAGTTCCCATCAAATAATTGGTAATTCATCTCTTCGTATCGTTTCGGTCAACCATGTAACCGGGGTGCAGACGCAGCAGAGTTTTAGGAATTACATTTATTTGAAAATTCATACTAAAAGTAATAAAAACCCTTACAACATTAGATTTAGTCTAGAATAGATAAATTAAGTTTTAAAACTTACCCGACCTACTATTTTGCTTTGACTGACAGGGTCCATGATGAGCTCATGAAATTTTAAGCTACCACCTAAGTACTAGTACACGTGGTTGGTAGCACTGTTCTGTCAGTCGCCATTTTGAACTCTATTAGTATTGCCACTAAGCTTGACAAGCAATGGTGCCAACATGACGGCAGACGGCAAGGGACAAGTTATAGTCAACGGTCTGTAGTCGACACATTTTCCATAAAAAAGTTCAGTAACTATTTATTTATTCTGGCCAGTATGTCACCGAATCTTTGCAGGACCTACTTTTGGATAGTTTTGTCTAGTGCTAATCGACCTGGGCTTATTGGTCTGTCTTTCAGCATGACATTATTCAGCCCCAATTTCTATAAAAATGTTCTATTTCTGCGGGCAGTATGACAGATGATTTTTGTAGGCGTTTTTTTTTTAGTACTATTTTGTTGTCATCATTATTATGTCAATATGATTGTACGTGTTCAAGTTTTCACCATTAAGAATCTTTCCATTGAAGTTTCTTTTAAAACAAGTTCCCTCTTCATAATTCTCACAAAAAGTTGACTTCCTGACAGGCCCAATGACGGCCAATCAAATCTGGCCCTTTGTTAGAAAATTATTTTCTTTATAATATGAACAAAGAAAAATTTCGTTTTCTATCAGACTTAATTCAACAATGTTGGAGCTCTCTTATTATTTTTCTACTTTTGTTTTGATTGGCTTAATCTTATACTTGGTTTCGTTTCTTTTATAGATATTTTTACAAATTGGTTTTATAATAAATTATTATGTTATAGCAATTTTTCTTAAGCTACAATTTATTAGGAAATTATATTGTGTAATTTGTTGGAATGGGTGTACTTTTTCAAGGTTGATAATCTCTGAAGGTTACTTACTCCTGTTTATATGAATAAATATTCGTCAAGTAGTCGAGTTTGGTTACTATCGAGTTACAAAAACAAATAACGAAAAACTATATAACAGTGTAGGTATTATCAAGAAGAAGCGGGTTGGGAATAATGGTGTATATCTCATAACATATAGTAGGCATAACTAAAACTGCGCAGTATGCACCTGAATATGCAATTGATCATTATTATTTATTTAATACTTTAAGCACATAAATGTACTGAGGCAGACTTAATGCCACCAGTCAACCTATGAGCGATGTAGAGACAAACAGTGGTACAATAACGAAAATAAATTACCCTTTAGTTCCGGGTCTGGGTGTTTGTGTAGGTATGTGAGTTTGAAATGTTTGTAAACGCACTGACGATACAGGAGAAATTTCTAGTGTGGGGCAACGTACAAAAAAAATAAAAAATAATATATAATTTAAAGACAAAGATAAACATAATATAAACAATAAATAAAATAAACTGGGTGTCCAGTAAATAATGGATAACCTAGAAATAGCATATAATAGACCTGACGGCCGTTCTAAAAATACCAAAAAGAATATATAATATCTCAAGTAGAAGATTTTTTCTACTGTTCAATTTATAATCACATTATTTACTGCTTCTCTGTAAGCATAGTCAACGTACAATATTACAACAACAAAATAACCGATGGAATTCATTCATTTGTGGTCGTGGTGAAGATGAATGTAAAATAAGGTAAAAAAAGTTTGTTAAAAATCTTAGTCTTAGTTTGTTATAAAAGTCAAAGTCAAAGTCAAAGTCAAATAATTTATTTCAATTAGGCACAAAAAAGGCACTTTTGAACGTCAAACTTTACAAAAAATAATAAAACTGATTCTAGTCGCCCATTCCAAAAGGTAGTTTTCGTATGGAGAAGAATGGGCAAGAAACTCCACCGTTACTCTTTTAAAAAAAATCATTATATCTTGTATACACTTATTATATAATTATATGTGAAGACAATGCACCTAGAATAAGATTACTATACCACGATAGGTAAAAAGAATGAAAAATGAAGTAATGACATAATTATGTGATAGATGCATGGTGCTCACATACTTACAAACATTGTAAAATTATACTATATTTCTAACATTATAATAAGTAATACTAATAATAATAAGTCAGTGTGTGAGTTCAAGTAATCACAAAAAATAAAATAAAATAAATGTTAAAAAAAATAAAAAATAATAATTATACAATTAAATTAGCAACCAGTTCGATTTTTTCTAGATTCTGAATTGTCCTATGGAGCAGGACCAGCATGTTTCCAAGCATTTTTATCTTGGATATAATCCTCTAATTTGTAATATGCTTGTTTACAAAGTGTACTTTTTATATGATTTTTAAATTTTCTTTCATTTAATTCTAATATATCACAAGGTATTCTGTTGTAACATTTAACACAGTACCCCATAAAAGATGTATTTACTTTAGATAGTCTGAAAAATGGTTGATCTATTTTATCTTTATTTCTAGTATTAAAATTATGTCTATCACTTATTTTATTAAAAAGATGTAGATTTTTTCTCACATACATAATATTTGAATAAATGAATTGGCAAGGTACCGTCATAATATTAATCTTTTTAAATAGTTCCCTGAGAGATTCGCGACGACGTAGATTATAAATGGCTCTGACAGCTCTTTTTTGTAAAACAAAGATGGATTCAATGTCAGCAGCCCGACCCCACAGTAAAATGCCATACGACATAATACTGTGGAAGTAGCTAAAATAGACCAAACGCGCGGTTTCTACATCTGTTAACTGTCTTATCTTTCTAACAGCATAAGCGGCCGAGCTTAGCCGCCCCGCGAGAGATGTTATATGGGGTCCCCATTGTAATTTCTCGTCTAGCGTGATTCCAAGGAAAACTGTTTGATTAATAAATTCCAGTTTTTCTCCATTCAATACGATGTCACATTCGCTACTTCTAACATTTGGTAATTTAAATCTAATGCATTTGGTTTTTTTATTATTTAGTACCAAATTATTTACCGTAAACCAATCTTGGACCTGAACAATAGAGCTATTCACGTCGTCAAGATTTGGTGACCGTCGGTTTATTTTAAAGATCAATGATGTGTCATCTGCAAATAACACCATCTTTGGCTGATTTAGAAATATTTGGGGTAAATCATTAATATAAACTAAAAACTAAAAAAAAAAGAACCCTAAGGAGTACCCTTAGGGTTCTTTTTTTTTTTTTAGAACGGTCATAAGATCAATTATATGCTATTTCAAAGTTATCCATTATTTAACGGACACCCTGTATATATTATTTACAGAAAAGACTTATCTAGGTCAAGAATGATAGCCATATTACCACTACGCATCACCTGAATACGTGTTTCCATATAAAAATCCCCTGATGTTGTATAGTCATTAATATTATACAGTAAAGCAAAAATCAATTAATCACCATACTTGTCTAGTGATCATCGCGTTACATATAAGTACTATTTCTGTCCTTATTTACTAAGCCATTATCCTATTATGTCGTTTTCAGTAGTTAGTGTTTACAGTAGCTACAATTTAAACGGAACATTTTTACCTTAACCGTTGTGAGTTATGACGACAATTAGTTTCGAGCACGGTTCTACAATAAACTTGGAAATGTATACTAATTGAACTAAATAACTTTTAATACCTATACAGGGTGTCCGGTAAATAATGGATAAGCTTGAAATAGCATAATAATAGATCATAAGGCCGTTCTACAAAAAATACAAAAAACAAAAAATCCCTGGAAATTTTTTAACTAACTTTTTTTTTACCGTATTTTTTTTCATTCTTTTTCAGTACGACCACAAATGAATGAATTCCATAAGCTATTTTGTTGTTGTAATATTGTACGTTGACTATGCCGACAGAGCGGCAGTAAATAATGTGACTAGAAATTGAACAGTATTCTTTTTTTTTTTTTTTGTATTTTTATTAGAACGGCCGTCAGGTCTATTATATGCTATTTCAAGGTTATCCATTATTTACTGGACACCCTGTATAAACGGTAGATAGTTCTAGTAAGGACTGCCTCGTTGGTCTAGAGGTCGCAAACGCTACTCCTGAGCCTGAGGTCTTGTACTCCCCGAAGGATTAGGCAGACTTGTAACTATAGTACACCCACATTTCGCTTGTTATGTTTAAGTCCCATGTAATAGGAGGCGAGACTATTGCAATCAACAAGGCACAAATGCAGATCCAGACTACCTAATTTCAGATGGAATAACGACCCGGGTATCGAACCCAGGAATCAGCAGTAGTGCTTGCGACAACTACACCAACGAGGTAGTCGAAATAATGGTCTAATGGGTAATAAAACAATTTGGACAAATTTCGTTTACCTCCACAATAACTTTGGGTGGGTCGACGATTTCCCATTGAGTATATTTTTCAATAGTTACTCGTATTATTCTTAAGTTACGTCGTGCGCCGGGGCCCGATAGGTTTTCACATCGGCAAAAATGTCAAAATTCCATACAATCTTATTCCATAACATTAACCTATTTAGGCGATCAATTTCAAAAATCCTTTCTTAGTGCCCACTTTCTAGGAACTCTTGTGCAAAAAGTCATGCTTCTACATAGTCTACACCCTGCAATTTTTTTATCAGTATCGTTTAATATATCAGTGAATTTAATCATTTTATTAAGTAAAAGAATATCTAAATGATATTCTTTTACTTAATAAAATGATTGCTGACATTTACAGCCGAAGCTTAAAAAAACTGTTAAAATTAACTCAAGTTTTCTATCATTCTTTTTGACGATTCCGTACAATTAATCTTACATAAATTTTAATCATCCAGCTGTTTTAAATACATAGAAAATTAGATCAAAGAAGTTGAAACTTGTAATTATAAAAAGAAAGAAAAAAAGGTCAAACACTGACTTAATTAAACGTTATATTGAATCGTGTTGAAAATGAGAAAGTTAGCCATTTTTCGTAGCATCGCCTTCCTCTTTATTAATTAATAGCTTAATATAAAACAAGCTGCAGGTAGGTACCTACTTTGTTTTGGCCCGCGGCGAGCGACGGCCTCTGAAAGGCCGGAATTCGTTTTCGATGAATTTTTTTACAGTCGAATTATTTTCATGAAATAAAAGCAATATTGTAGTTAAGTATTTCTAAGCTTTTTACGTTGGGATGGATGTCGATAGTATTTAAGTTAAATAGAATTGTCTTTTGTTGAATAAAATTGCCGAAGTACCTAGACCTTTTTTATGGAGCAGTGACCGTTAACGTGTTTATAAGATAATGGAAGTGGAGTGGACGTGGTCACGTAGTTTATATGTTTTCTAAAGTCTCAATTGATAATACACTGACAAGAAATATAAAAAAGCCACTTGTAAAGTGCTAAAAAAATCTAAACATCTCCTCCACACAAGTTAGCTACATGAACTAAAAAAATCTTCGAAGCAGTTTTAACTATAGGTGTTTTTTAGAAGCTACCTTACGTGGTTTTGGAAATATTTCATGATAAGTTAGTGGCTTTTTTATATAGCTCGGCAGAGTATATCGGGTTAGAAGAAGTTAGAATTAATTATCATTCATCAATTAAATTAGGTCGATTACACGAGTAAAAAGTTGCAATGGGTTTAAACTATGCAATGGGTTTTGAGTAATTTATGTTTATTTTATCTATTAGATCATGTACTTAAATAAATAAAGTGGCTTTTACAGTAGTTACTATGTAATTTCATAATTTTCTTGAGAGATTTATAAAGTGTTCACAGCCCTGGCCGATATAGGTTAATAACATGATTTGAATATCCAAGATAATAAATACTAACTAATATTATAAATGCGAAAGACAGTTTGTTTATATTTGTTTGTTTGTTACACTTTCACGCTAAAACGGCTGAACGGATTTT
This sequence comes from Xanthia togata, assembly GCA_963853775.1. Taxonomy (NCBI): domain Eukaryota; kingdom Metazoa; phylum Arthropoda; class Insecta; order Lepidoptera; family Noctuidae; genus Xanthia; species Xanthia togata. Next base: position 9,798,183 of record OY970811.1, read on the forward strand.
GATGAAATTTGGCTCATATGTAGACCATGATCTGGACACGGACATAGAATACCTTTTATCCCAATATTCCCACGGGATCAAGACTTATGCGGGTAAAACCACGGGGTGCAGCTAGTATTTACATAATTTAAAAAGCTAACAGTCTTTAAATAATAATATGTACAAGTATATTAAGACTGTGAAGTATATTAAGAAGTAGGAACGGGTCGCTTGTCACGCTATAAGAATAAAATTCTTGATTTAACTTTGTATCCAATTCAGTTCAAGCGTCCAAAATAATACATGTTTCCATATTTAATTCGACACCAAACATGAGAAATCAAAATTTAGTTCTCAAAACATTTCAAACCAACAGTATTTATTTAGTTAGTAGGTACCAAAATATATAACATTGCTTACGTTAGGGGCGTCCCCCGGTGCGTATTATTAGGCTTAACGAATAGCATGAATATGTAATAAATATTCTGCTGAATAATTTTATCACATGAAGGAATTACAATACTGCTGTCTTGGGAATTTATTATTATGTTTCTGTATGATTTTTAAAGCATTGTATTGTTTATCGTTGGCTGCTTCGTTGGTCTAGTGGTCGCAAGCGCTACTTCTGCGCACGAGGTCCTGGGTTCGATTCCCAGGTCGGGCAAAGTGTTATTTAGTTTTTCCATCTGGAATTTCTTAGTCAGCCTAGAGTTTTATTAGCCGACTGTGCCCACAGTGGTTTTTATTTCCCGCTTATTTTGCCAGCAGTGTTATCACCGATTTGTTTACAAAGCGTGGTTTTACTGGGGATATCCTTTTTTTTTTTTTTTTTTTTTTCCCAGGTGGTCACGGTATCCCTTTCGGAACCCCGGCAGGCAATGGTCTCATTGGGATATCCTATACTATTAAATGAGCAATATTTGTATATACATATATATATATAAAAGGAGACTGAAACGATTACATACAATCTTGGGCCTGGTTGTAAAAAGATGAAAGTGGTGTCAATTAATAGCTTATATATTATCAGCCTTTCACTGAAAATTCTGCAGATTTTGTCAATCTGAGAACAGAGATAAAAGAGATTATGTAAAAGTGAGGTTATGTTACAATCTTTAACTAACAGCTGATTCCTGAAGTGCAAAATATGTGCTTTTGCACTAATAGTTATTATATTTAATAGGACATATTTGATAAATCATATGAATGAACGTCAATGACTTCAGTCCTACCTACCTATGTAGGTAACAGGTACGGAGCTACGGAAAGGATGTCTAAAATAAAAATAAAAAATTAAGTATAGTGTTTTATTCGTCTTCAATTATAATTGAAATGTCGTCTAGGAATTGTGCATGTGGTGCTATATGATCGTGGTAGGTACCTAGCCCAGCTAAGATACCATATAATGCAGATTATATGAGCGCAGTAGCCTACAGTTCGTCTCCCTACAATACAATAATTTACAGTAATGCATTACTATAACCTCCCTTCCTGTACGAGAACCATTGCCGAATCACTGACAGAATTGTTTCATCGGGTAAGGGTCGTCGACCCAGTGTATTGCAGTGATCAGTTGTTGTCCCACAATTCACACAGCGATCCATAGTTTCACTGTTTTTTCTATTCCGTGGTTTCAACAATACCCAATACACAATCCGGCGGTAAAAACCAAAATAACAATTCCAAGTCAAACGTGTGAGCCATCTTCGGTGTCCAGTGTGAAAGCAAGGGTCGTACGAGATAGACAGGGTCGGAAATCCGTAAAATACAAAGCAAAGGTCGTGAAAAATGAAGAACAATTGGGAAAGCACTCAAAACGCATCGGAAAACACGAAACGAGATTATTAGAGCAGTTGGCAACCACAGACTACATAGGGATACTACGTTGGCAACTGTCTAGTGTCCGAGTCAGTCAGCTGTCATGCCAGTGACATAGACTAAAAATAGAAAACTAATTTTAATCGATATGAAATCGATAATCATTAATATTGTTTTTTCAGTAATTAATTGATATTTTATTTATTAATATGACTGTAATTATATGCACTATATTGCACATAAGTGTATAAAGTGCATTTAATTACTTTAAGTTAATTATTTAGTGCAAAGGTTTTATTTTCGTAACTGTGTAATCGATTACTCAATCGGTAATCTCACGAAAACTATCTTTTCCATATTTCTCCGCTTCCAGATTGAGAATTGAGGTGATTTTTCATATTCTAAGATAGAAAAATATGACTAATTTTTTAGATCATATCTTAACTTATTACATTTAGGCCCACCGTTTCCCATCTCCTTTGTTTTCTCCGTATTTTCACCCGAGCAGAGTTCGGTCGCCTAAAGTTTAGAACAAGATGGCTACCTTAGAATAATGACATGGCAGCATGGAATTAGTAAGTACCTACCTATCATGGCAGTATGGAATTAGTATGTACTATCATGGCAGCATAGTATTACAATGTACTGTACATGGAATTAGTATGACTTACCTTATACTATTAAATGAGCATGCTCTATTTTCACCCGAGCAGAGCCTCGGTAGACCAGGTACTATGTACTTTTAATATCAGTAGCCAGCACCTGTGTTCTAAAATTCACGGATAAAAAAAATATTAACTACGTAAATAACAACAATTACATAGGTATCAATCCGACTATCCAGCACTTACAAAATGTTATATATTAGATACAGGCAAATAAGGTAAACAACTGTACCTTAATATTTCAGGTGCTATCCATTACTTTCTGAGAAATGATTAGTAGTTCTGTTTTGTTCTGATCCAGGATTCCATGAATCGAACTCTCAACATTAATCCGCCCAGGCTAAAGTTCTAATTAAGTTGAGAATCCCTTGTACCGTTTACATTCTTCACTCCCAAAACATACATGCCTACATAGAATCGGATAAATAAAGAGAATAGAACTTAGGAAGAATGCAATAAAATAGTGGAGGTGCTGCACTGTTGGTCCACCGCAAAAAGTCAACGGGACGTCAACGAGAAACGAGATTATCCGAATCGAGCGTGACGTCCCGGTGACGACGTGCGATGGACACGCGGCATAGTAAATGTATGTATCGCTACTTCGGATCCGTCGTCATCTTGTGCTCGTTGACGTCCTGTTGACATTCCATTGACGTGATGTGGTGGTAAACAAACGGCCTATGTCCAGCAGTGGACGTCTTCTGGCTAAATGATGATGATTACATTAAAATAAGGAGTTTCTTATGGAGTTTCTTGCCCATTCATCTCCATACGAAACAACCTTTTGGAAGGAGCGTCTAAATGTTGACGTTCAGAAGTGCCTTTTATTGGCAAATTAATGATTTGACTTAGAAATTACTTCTAAAACATAAATACAAGCAAATAACGCCTTTTCCTCATTGGGGTAAACAGAATCAACAGAGCACCATCCGTACATACTCCTTTTGCTTCGACCATTGGTCAAACACGCGTGCCGTTTGTACCTACTCCTAGAAAACTAGCAGTGAGTGGCCTGGCCCTGACTTACGAACTGTTCGAACACAGGCAGGCAGTATACTTTTTGTAATTAATTTCATCACTACTGCTCTCAAAACGGTGAAGGAAAACATCGTGAAGAAATATCCTAGAACCAAAAACTGGGACCGCGGTGGATTATAGCCCACTCCCTCTCACAAAAAGGAGGCCTGTGGGGACGTTAAATACTGAATTATGCCTAGAACACTTTCATAATAATTTAAATCACCATCTCAAAAGACTGTTAGTACACTCAAGTACGTTCAAAAGTACACACGAACAAGGCTCTTATTCTTGAAGGCTTATTGAAAGCACAATGGCTGCGCTAACAATACGCGTGGTTCCGTATTGTATTCCGATCCGGGATATAAACGTATGTATACGTGGTATACGCCATGTTTTCTACCCATTGTGTTGTAGATTTATTTGAGTTATGATTGGGGTAGTTAGTGACTAATGGCTTATTTATGGTTGACGGTTGTTAGGGAGATCCTATAGAGGTATGAGGAACAGGGTGTAAAGTTCAGATGAGTGAACTAACCATCAGCCAGACGGGTGTTGTGTCTGGCGGGCAAATGTCCGACGATTGATGTCGGGAAGCGCTGTAAACAATGCTTGCGTGATGCAGGATTTTGCGTGACGTCAGTATGATGTTAAGTTCATAGGTGGTGAAGTAGATGCCGCCACAATCTCAAAGGTATTATGTGCTGATGATGATTCCAGAAAAAAAAACCACCCTGTATAGTTGTCTGGGTACAACTATACTGGGTAACCATAACCACCCAGTATAATTGTAGGTACTGTTGTTGTTGTTGTAGGTTGTGTTGTATTGTGTTATTGTTTGATAGAGTTGCTGGTAAAGATCAAAATGTGCAAAAAGTTTATGGGTCTACCCCAATATGTCATCAAAGGAAATGACATATTTCTAAAATAAATGTAAAATAAACGACTTTTCATTAAATTACATTTGTTTTATTGGAAACCTATAGGAAATCCGTTGCCCTACAGTGCGACAATACAGGTTTGAAATAGAAACAATATCCAATAGCGAGACAATCAAAACGTTTTCTTTTTTGGCTGCTTGTGGTGCCGATCGCGCGCACCAATCTGTTTCAGCGTGCACCGCTGACAAAAAAAAAAAATCAAACAAAAATTTCTCACGTAGACGAGGAAGAACTATTTTTATTGTAAATTTTTATTTTGAGAAAATTTAACTCATTACCTGTACCGCGGAAACCAATCAAACTGACCCTTTCAATAAACAAAACAATACCATGTCTAGCAAATTATTTTACTCAAAAATACATGTAATGTGGTCATTATTTTGACAACCCTTTTTGAGCAAAGTCGACCTTGCCGTTCTGTTTCAAGGAGCGACCGGCAAAGTTTTGCTGGTCGCTCTAACAGGCCGGCAAAACATTGCCGGCCGCTATTCTGACGTTTCAACGTTTTAAAAAATGAAATGCAAAAAGATTTTATTTAAAACACAGCTGTTTGTATTTATAGAGATAGGTACAAAAAGATTTTATTCCATATTTGGCTGTATAGTTCCAACTACCATTGTCAAAAAAAAAACAAAGAAGAAAAAATTTAAAAGTCGGTGTCGAATTTTAGTAACTGTACTTTTCATAATTGTCATTTTAATTAAATTTATAGTTAATTAATATATATTTTATTGAAATTACTTGCTGGTTTTATTTAGATTAGGTACTTGCATTTTTGAGTAAAGCACTATACAAGCCTTGGCCCACTATGACTGCTTCGCTGGTCACGCTATGATTGCCTCGAGCTAGCCTAGCTATGCTCTAGGCCTTCCAGCTTGGCCATCATTGCAGCCCTTGCTGTCCTCGCTGTAAAGGCCTCGACCTACGGCCTCGGCCTTTATCTTAGCTCGTCCATCAAGTGCTGCACGCTGACCGCGCTGTGTCGGCCTGGAGCTGTGCTACGCTGCGCTGTCGGCCATCATCAGCGCGACTAGCAAAGTAGTCATTATAGACCGCGACAGTAATGTACTATTACTTAATTTTGCGTGAGTAAATATATATATATATATCATGACGTCTTACGTCTTAAACATATGCCACTAAATGAAACAACATATATTCGTAGGTACTCGTATATAAGCTAATAAATATTACATTACAATTACACGACGAGTCGCCTAGCTAGTCTCGGTAGTAGTTTGATTTGCCTCATGTATTATGTACCGGCTAACGAGACAGTTAATAGCTCAAATATCTGCTGAACTTTGTCGTCGTAAGATTTCGTAATTGATGTATTTGCTAGCTTATTACTATTAATAGTTTGTGAAAGTCATTGTAGCGGTTACACCGCCACATACGAACTACGCATTAAAGACATGACGTCACACAAATCCTGCATCGCGCAATTAAAGTTTAACGCGCGAACGACATATATAAGACTATTCGACATCAACAGTCGGGCAGTCGGCCCGCCAGACACAACACCCGTCTGGTCGGAGGATCCTCCCTTTTCTATGGTGGATGAGTGAACTTTACACCCTGTTCCTCATGCCCCTAAATCATTATTTGGAGTTGGTAATGTTAAAGATTTAGGCTGCAAAGATTCTAATAAGTGGTCATTATAATAGCGGTCTTGAAACGGCATCGTCTAAGATTTTTTCCGAATTAGTAGACGAATAACATCTTCTCTCATGTCGACACGATCTGTATCATGATCATCATAATCAGCCTGTAATGTTCCCACTGCAGTGCGGGTTAGAAGAAGTCATATGTCTTCGAATTTTTGTTCTATAGGACATGCCGGTTTCCTCACGATATTTCCTTCACCGTTTTATGAGTAGTGGTGATGAAATTATATACACAAAGAAAAGCGCCTGCCTGGGTTCGAACCCACGACCTACTACTCGTAAGTTGGGACCGTTACCACAGGGGCCACCACTGAGGCCACTCATGTTTTGGTGAAAATATTAGCTAGTCAGAAAGTTCCATGGTGATAATTGCCCATGGTGTGTTCGATGCACTAACTAAAGTATCGGCTCCTCGATCACGATACTTACCTACCTTAATTTAGTGTATCCAAAACCTCGATTTGTCGCTTCATATTAGCATGATAATGTGACGTGTATGAGAAACAGGCAAACACAACAGTGTAGCCGCCATACTTGTTGACAACCTGTAGGCCTCGCAAATGTTTGCACATATACCAAAACAAGAATCGCCTTGTTTTGGTATATTGTAGCACTGATACCGTAGTATCAGTGTCACGATAAAGAATTTTCTTTTGTCGCGTCAAACGCATTTTCAATTACGAGATTAATTATTATTCGTTTATACCAGGCATGTTATGTTGCTCCGTAATCGTAACCGAAACTATCGGATATCCGAAATAATATTATGTCCATAACCGTAACCGAATCCAATATAAAAGTTTCGGTTAATTTCGGATAGGGGTGGAGGCTAATTGAGACACGATGTGAGTATGACAGGTCGTTGTGCAGCCGAGCCTGCATGTTTGTTTATTATGTCTATTGCTTTTAATCTAATACACACACAGGTCACAGGTCGGGCATAGGTCGTTATTGTTTTTGTTAGTTTTTTTTATGCTCCTTTTTCATTTTACTTTTATATAATTTTGTTTACTTTTTAAAATAAAAATAAAATATTACTGTTTGTATTTCCTATGCGTGTCCCAAATGAAATATTTTCATCTATCTTTCTTTTTTAATATCCCTAACCGAAACTATCCGACACTAACGTATAATCTGAAATAATTTCATATCCGTAACCGTATCTGATACCGGTATAATATTATTTACATATCCATATCCACATCTATAACATCCCTAGTTTATACCATTTATTCTGTCTCTGTCGTTCGTCGCCTCCATAATTGGTAAAAATGGGAATTATTAGAGGTTCAATTAATATTTAACATAATGATTTTATTCATATCAAATATATGTCGGAAATACGTAATTCTGAGTTGAGCTGTCAGAGCCATTTATAATCTACGTCGCCGCGAATCTCTCAGGGAACTATTTAAAAGGACTAATATTATGACGGTACCTACCAATTTATTTATGAAAATATTATGTATATAAGATAAAATAAGTGATAGACATAATTTGAAAAAAATATGTTATAAAATAGATCAACCATTTTTCAGATTATCTAAAGTACATACATCTTTTATGGGGTACTGCGTTAAATGTTACAACAAAATACCTTGTGATATATTGCAATTAAATTAAAGAAATTTTTAAACCCATATTAAAAGTACACTTTGTAAACAAGCATATTACAAATTAGAGGATTTTATCCAAGATAAGAATGCTTGGAAACATGCTGATCCTGCTCTGCTCCATAGGCTAATCTAGAATCTACACAAAATCAAACTGGTTTCTAATTCAATTGTATAAATTATATTTAAATATATTACATTGATTTACATTCTGTGATTACTTCCTCACACACTGACTATTAATTGTACAATTTTAGGAAAATCGTCTATTTTTACAATGTTTGTAAATATGTGACCACCATGTATCAATCAATCAATCTGCCTAGCCTTTTCCCAACTATATTGGGGTCGGCTATATCACATAATTAATTTATCTGTTGTTGCTTCATTTTTAACTCTTCTTACCTATTGTGACATAGTAATTTTATTGTGGTATAGTAATTTTATTCTAGGTGCATCGTCTTCACATATAATCATATAACTAATGTATATACAAAATATTGTAAAACATTTTAAAAGAGTAACGGTGGAGTTTCTTGTCCATTCTTCTCCATGCGAAAACTACCTTTTGGAAGGGGCGACTAGAATGAATTAAGTTTTTTTTGTAAATTTTGACGTTAAAAAGTGCCTTACAAGCGCCTATTTGAAATAAATCGGGACGCCAGCGCCACCTAGCGGCGCTTGACAGAGTCTACAACATAACGCTCGGATCGGCCGGGGACAGACAGAGAGTGACGATCAAGCAGTGAATATGTTTAGAAAATGTCCCGCGTTCCGTAGGTATAGTTGTGTCGTGTGCCTACAGTGTGTGAATTGCTAGTGTGATTATTTTAATGGTAAATTATAACGTGATTTGAACTGCAAACAGTTTTTCTATTGCGCAATAACCAACACTACCCATAGTACGCCCACAGTAGTTAAAATATGGATAATAATAACGAAATAGACCTCCGTGATTATATAGTAGATATATTTTTCAAACAGAACTAAAATCTTTTTTCTACACTAACAAAAGCCTATAAAAGCTTCATAGTTAACAATACAAAAATACACAACTACCCCCAAAATGTTAACCCAGCCAAAACTGAAGAGCTTTTCAAATCACAAGCACGTATGAAGCCTAACCACTGACCGACAATAGGCCACGAAAACTCCGGCGTGAGTGCCACAGAACGAAAAATGCACCAAAAAATTCAATTCATATTTCTTGCACAGTTTTTGTGGTTGGTTGGGTACTAAAAGACCTCTCGTTACCTAGTAGTAGTGTATGAAAAAAAGCTGAAATAATTGTCAGTAGTAAGTTTGTGAAAGTTGAAATTGTCCCTGTTGTCAGGCATTTATTAGTCGCCCTCGTGGAGGTCGAATATTACGCCACGGGGACGTACTACTGGGATAAAAAATTATGTTCTTAATATTGTCTTATGTCTTAATCCAGGTTATAAATTATCTGTGTGCCAAATTTCATTTCTGCGTGATTGAGTCCCAAACCCACAAAAATTCAAACTTTCACATTTATAATAATTATTATATTATAAGTGATTTCGATGAATAGCCTGTAGTGTAGTATCGGCGGTACATAGGTATTTAAAAAAAAACACGGAATCCTAGCTAATATTATAAATGCGAAAGTGAGTTTGCTTGTTTGTTACGATTTCACGCTAAAACGGCTGAACAGATTTGGATGTAATTTGGCACATGATTAGACCATGACCTGGATTAGGACATAGGACAGTTTTTTTCCCGACATTCCCACGGGATCAAGGCTTACGCGGGAGGAACTGCGGGGTGCAGTTAGTAACTAATAAATTGAACATTTTCTAGGGTAACAGATCAATTCTAGTTTGAATCGAATGAAACGCGAACTTACTTCAAGCACAGAAATGTACAGAGGCGGACTTAATGCCATAGGCATTTTCTACCAGGTTGGAACTTTAAAAATCTAACTGAAACCACGATCGCTCGCTACGCCGCTTGACTTGGCTTGATTTTTTTGCTCATAGTGCATTCGTGTGGCATATACTCGTAAATGAAAGCCTTAAACCAAGCTAAACCCCTAGCTAGGTTGAAATCTGATACCAGGGTGCCAATTAAAAATATTTGCATTTTTTTCTAGTTTATCTTACCTTTGAAGTTGGTGTGGTACCTTCACCTTTTGTGGTTATGGAAACTGCCGGTCGATTCTGTAAAAATCTCACCGTGAAAACTTAGGTGAAGTGAGTTTGTTTTTGCTTGGAATTGACACAATTGACAGCTCACTCCACGCTCACTTCACCGAAGTTTTCACGGTGAGATGGTTACAGAATAGCACTGCAGGTCCTTCTCGTTGACTGTGAACTATGCACATGTGTTAACATATGTATATTTTTACATGCTTTGTATTTATTTGTCCACCCATACTAATATTATAAATGAGAAAGTCACTGTCTGTTACCTTTTCACGCTTTAGCGGCTGAATTAATTTCGATGGAATTCGGTGCACGGGTAGACCATGACCTGGGTTAGGACATATCCTATTTTAGGTCATGGTCTACCTGTGTATTAGGAGAGGAGGTGAGGACACTAGGATTTTTATCCGGGTAGTATTCCCGTGGGATAATTTTTGACCACCACGCAGGCAAAGCCTTGGCCAAAACTCGACATCGTATCTAATATTATAAATGCGACAGTGAGTTTGTTTTTTTGTTTGAGCATTTGCGTCTATCGTGACAAAGCAATGCGTGCCGTGTTTTACTGGCTAAAAAGTTATCGCGCTAATGCGGTGGTCACATTAGCGGCTTCCCCACGTTTATTATGTACCGCCACCCGGGCGATAACTGCTACGCAGCCCGAACTATCGTGACGATAACCGATAATAGTTGGTCACATCTGCGTGTATCGTATCACTGTGCGAAGCTTCGTCCCAGTATTACGCTTTCACGCTAAAACGGCTGAACAGATTTGGATGAAAATTGGCACATGATAAATGATAAATGATTTATTTCTGCAAGTAGGTTTGTACAAACACTTTTACACGTCAATCATATTTTAAAAACTAGATGAGGTCGGCGTTTCCTATCTGACTACTCTGAGAAGAAAGGCCGAAACAAACTCAGAGGTCACAGTCTCTTTTAAAGTCCAGACATAATCTTGGTCAGATCATGTGAAGACGATGTAGATTGATGTCTGAAATGGTCTTTTGAGGAAATAACCATTCAGATTGAGAAGACCTGTCCAGTCAGTGCACGCATTTGTCAGTTATCGTTCAGCTCAACTCAGGATTTAAGGAGCTCAACGATTCGACGAACAATACCAAAGAAAGGACGTTTGGGTAGGCCACATAAATTACTCAAACTGCCAGACCATGATAAAAACTAATTGACAACAAATTTAAAAAAAAAAAATTAAAACAAAACAAAAGGGAATAATATCTGCATAGTCTTCACATTCACAATAATTAAAATAATATAATACTTTAAAGTAAATATTCATGTCAATGAACATATAACATTAATTAATGTCAATGTGTATATAATAACCCGGAAATAATCTTGGTCAGAGCATTTCAATTTGAGGACCATGTAGATTTGTGTCTGAAATGGTCTTTTGAGGAAAGAACCATACAGATTTGAGTGGACCTGGCCAGTCAGTGCACGCATTTGTCAGTAATCATGGGTAGAACATGACCTGGATAAGGCCATTTGCCAATTTGTATTCCGATATTTCCACTGGATTGAGACATATGCGGGTGTAACCGTGGGGCTCAGCTAGTGAGCAATAAACATTACCTATTATCATTATACAAAATTGCAAATCACTCTATACGACACGCCAAGATAATACCTACTATCTAATTATTTATCGTGAGTTTGAGATAACATATCATAACATCACGCCTGCAATCCTCGAAGCGTTAGGCAGAGGTGTACCTACCTACCTGTAGTACAAAAACAAAACTTAAAATGTAACCACATATTTTATTCAACATACTATTTATTCGTATCAAATACCTTCATGAATATTCCTCAACTAAGGAAAGAAAGAAAATCCTGATCCACAAAGAAATAAAACCACATAAGCGCCTTACACCGCTTTACATCGGCCAAAGAGTAGATTGTTCAATGGGGGTCTTATGGGGACTTTTTGGGGACCATGAGGGTTAAGCCGCTTAGACTATAAGGGGAAAACTGTTCGTAACACTTTGAATAGATCCATCGATTTCTGGAAACATCGCTCAGACATCATTGCGGAATAACATAAACTTGAGGTTCAGATTCTCGGTAAGATAACTATTGGTTAAGACTATTAAGCAGTTTCCGTGTATTTACTTGATTTTGTGTAGATATTGTTTACCTTAACCAAAAGCTTTGTGATGGAGTTTGAAATAGGCTATTCAAAGGATAAATATTGAGTTCGTATTTTTTTCTGTAAAAGTTGTTTAACATTTTGAATATCTGATGAGACAAATCAAGTATTTCAGATTGAAACAATTCAAGAATACTTTTCTACCAATATTTTCTCTTTACAACTTAATAAACATTTCCAAATTACACAGAACACGCAAACACATTAGTTATTCAACATACACCGTTATTATTACAAACTAGTAATTCCACCGAGGGGAAAACAAGGTGAATTCGCACTATTGGAGGTAGCACATAAATGGCCTTACTATCGGCTCTGCCGAACGAGCCTCCCGAACGGCCAACCAACACGGCAACCTCTTTTGCAATGTAAATACCGATACCACCCCGCGTAAAAAATCGCTCGCGTGGTTTCTAACAACCAAAGCCATAGACCCCTCTCCACACGAACTTCCAACGGTTTTAAACCTCCATATCGTGTATCAAAGACCTTTGTAAACTGGCCAGGAATGTGTCAATTCTACCTTTTCATTGTGGATAAAAGATTGTGAAGAAGGACAGAATAGGACCACAGTTGATAGTTTTTTTCGATTGTAGAGTTATGTTAGTCACTTTGCTGCAACTGAATAAATCTAGTATTTTTCGTTATTATGCATGTACCTAGGTTGTGAATATATTTAAAGCTTAGAGAATCGTACCGATGGAAAAGCAGGAAGTTCTGAGTGGCGTATACCATGCTGCATTGTTTTAAATTACCCAACACTTATGTAGTTATATAGGAAAATGATGGGGAATTGTTTTCTCTCTGATTATTTATTACTGGAAAAGTTATATATTGTGGGTAATTTCTAAAAATCGATATGATAATATTTATCAATTCTTCTTTCTAAATATGTAAGAGGGTTTGGTTTCTGCATTTAGTCGGAAGCTAGACATGATAAATTTAAATATTTCATTGCTATGAATCCATGATGTAGTTATCTATTATTATTATTGACGACAGTCCATTGTTTCTTGCGCAACTATACCATTTTTATTTCTTTCCTTACCCAGCACTATATAATTACCTATAATTGAATCTTTTATCGATTTTAATATTATATTTTTTTTACCTTCTATCTATTTTTATTTAAACATAAAACACTTACACACTATAAAACTGATTTACATCCGTAAGACGTCCTCGTAACATAAGGTCCAGTTGAAAACCAGCGTCAGACACTAGTTGTCTGGCATTTGTGCTGAACTGGCCCTTTTTATCGCAGCCGTGAGGCACACAGTACTATTCTAAGTTATTTTTATTGTTTTTTCTGTTTTTTTTTTTGTTTTTGTGTGTATGTTGTGTGCCTTGACCTGAGTCAAATAAATTTATTTTCTTTCTTTCTTTCTTTAGTCCTTCGGGTGGACCATTCTACGTTTTTAAGAAAGGTTTACAGACTTAATTACATTTTAGTATCAATATTAAATAACTAAATCGCTAATTACAAGCCTCCAAAGAAAATTACAAAATCAATTAAGCGAAAGAAAAACAGTTTTTATCTCAAACGAGTTTAATTAATTCTTTGTTACGGTTCGCTGTACTTACTGTAAAGTTATTGTGCGCTTTTATCATTGATATTATCGTGGAGTTTACGTCCATAAAATTATAGAAACATGTGCACGTTATAACGTTATCGTGGACGGAAATTTAAAATCGTCTTCATATATTTCCATACATTTTACTTCCCTGTGTTATCGTGATGCCGTGGACGTCCACAATAATATCGTCACGTCAGAAAAAGCGCACTCTCTGCTTAAAATGATGATTTAAATCACGGACTCATAGGGATTTCACATCTCATCACATCACTGTTTCCAACTTATGTTTGTTAAGAACACTCTACTACTGTACTACTGTTTGTTGTTTTATTGTTATGTTTTTTGTTCTTTTTTTTTAAATGTGTTTGTTGCTGTTGTGTTGTGTCTGTGTCGAATAAATGTTTTCTGTTTCTATTTTTCTATTTCTTATTTTACAGTAAAATTTTACGTAAGAAACTTTCGTTGTTTTCTCAGTCTTGTACAAACATTAAAATATTCCAACAAAGTAAAATGAATCAAAATATGTCCAACACTTTATTCTGAATGTTTACATTACCATATCACAGGAAGGAAGCGGCAAAACATCGAGCCTCCCTTTGCGGAGACCATGGACAATATACACTTCATTTTATTTAAATTACGGACTAATGATATTATGAAGCGTTCTTCGAATTTGTTTACAGGCTTTTGATGGCTCTCTGGTAAGGTAAAATGGAGGAAATACTGTGTATTTATTGAATTAAAATACTTGGAAAAATCCTTTGAGAGCTACCTCGTTCTTTTTACTTTGTTGAGAATAGTTTTGGTTTCGGTAAATTTTTATTCTTCTTTGAGTTACTTGTCTTACCAGTTAATATTTGGACTGGTAGAAAGTTAATTTAATTTGTGGCTTGTTTAATGAAGGAACAAAGTGCCTTCAGGATACGGTTTTTAACTTCATTGACTTTTTTATCATTTTTATGAATACTAATTTCGCCACTGCACAGTTTGTGACAAAGCTTTGTATTTATATTTATAAATTTTGTATTTACGCAACTAAATCACGAAATATTTCATACAGAAATCTGCTTACTCGTCATTAACAGACGCAATACCCTGTGCGGTCGAGTGCGCGTCATTTGTTTTATCCGCGTCGCCCAGTCTCACTAAACAGGACCATGGGACTGTCACCAATGAAAAAGTCGACCTGCGGTGCTATTCTGTAACCATCTCACCGTGAAAACTTCGGTGAAGTGAGCGTGGAGTGAGCTGTCAATAGTGTCTATTCCAAGCAAAAACAAACTCACTTCACCTAAGTTTTCACGGTGAGATTTTTACAGAATCGTCCGGCTGTAAAATAACATGTCACATGAAAAGTGAGCACCATGTATCTATCACATAATTAGTTTATCTGTCATTGCTTCATTTTTAATTCTTTTTACCTATTGTGGTACAGTAAGTTTATTCTGGGTGCATCGTCTTCACATATATTATATTTAATGTATACAAAATATTGTAAAACATTTTAAAAGAGTAACGGTGGAGATTCTTGCCCATTCTTCTCCATGCGAAACCTTTTGGAAGAAGCGAATAGAATCAATTCAATTTTTTTTTGTTGTAAATATTAACGTACAAAAGTGCCTTTCATGTGCCTAATTGAAATCAATTATTTGAGATTGACTTTGACTCTGAATTGCTAGCATAACCTTCGGTAAGTAAGTACCTACATTTCCAATAATTCGAATTGAATATCATAGTACCGTGTTTAGTGTGTATCTCTCCATAAAACAGATGAAACATCAAAATATTTCAGTGTGCAATTTTTATACGAATTCACCCAATGCGTACATCAATTAGTCCGCACTAAAATCGTACGTTTAATTAAAATGAATGTTGTTTGATGGCGGTCGTTTCATAACTACTAACGTAAATGGGAGCTGCTATTAGTAATTCGATTTGACTGTCTGTGTGTCGGCGACGACGCTTGCGCATTATGACGTCGTAGGGTAACGTAAATGGCGGTTGTGATATGTGGTTGCTTTATGTTTTGATAGTTTTTATGTTACTTTGGATTACCTAAGTAACATAGAAACGAAGCAGACACATTAGTGGCTGCTTCGTTGGTCTAGTGGTCGCAAGCGCTATAGTGCTGAGCATGAGGTCCTTCAATTCCCGGGTCGGGCAAAGTGTTATTGGGTTTTCCATCCGGAATTTGGCAGTAACAGCCCGGAGTCTGGATATGTGCCCGGTTGATGTCGATAGGCTCGCCCCCTATTACATGAGACTTAAACATAACTGTAGGTGTACAATTAGGGTACACCTCTGCCTATACCTTCAAAGATTACAGGCGTGATGTTATGTTTAATGTGTAATGTGTTGAATGCACATAAAATATTGTATACAGAGATGAGACAAACTCATAAAAAAAAAAACATTTATTGTAAAATGCCGTGCAGTGCAGTGGATTAACGTGTGATATCAGCATGTTTACGGTACCCTGTATTCATCCTGTGTATGCGACAGATAAGAAAAAAACCAAACCGTCATACAGTATGTGTCTGTTTGACATTATGTTTAAAACTGTTTGGAACTTTTTAATTTCACTTGGAATGTTAATTAATCATTCATAGACTTTGGATTTGTATGTGAATTGGATTTGTATATATTCAACACAATGTAAATTGTTTTTATGAATAAAATTAAATGAAATGAAATGTGACAGATAACCGTGCAAAAACGGGAAGAATACAACCAACCAATAATAAATTAGACGCTACCAATCCAATCTGCCTAGCCTTTTCTCAACTGTATTGGGATCGGCTTCCAGTCTAGCCGGATGCAGCTGAATACTAGTATTTTAAATGGAGTACTGCCTATCTGACCTCCACAACCCAGTAACTGGGTAATACAAGTTGTCAGATTTTCGGGCTTCTGACGACCCGTAAGAACTGTCACAGAATCCACGAATGACAGCCGGGACCAACGGCTTATACTGCTTTCCGAGGCACGGAGGAGTCTCGGTATTTAAAGATGGTCACCCATCCACAGACTAACGTTGGCAAGTGCAGCTTAACCTGATGGATCGACCCGTGCGGCCGTTATTACTTAGCCACAAGCTCCAATTACTCGTATACGCTACCAAGTACGAAATAAAAGAGCCGTAGAACCCACTGTATAAAACAAAACACAACTTATTAAAGTTAAACCTTTCCAAAATCCCAGCAATTTAATACTCCATTGTGTGTTTAATATCAGTGTAACAACGTAACAACAAAAAGAGGGGTAAGTAACAAAAGTTTCGCGTAAACATCGTCCCGAAAACATCGTAGTTACAAATAAAGTTTTTACTCGAACCGGACCACTTATTTGTACCAATTTCTTACTCGTTGTCCTATATGAGTTGAGAATGCGATAAAGCGTTACTTAGATATTATTACATTGAAGAAGAATTATTTTATGAAATATTTCATGTCTTATAAGAAGCCAACACCTTCGTTTTAAAGGGCTTATTAAATTGGAATCTTGTGATTTTTTTCTCTTTCTTTGTCGTGAAAGATGCACCTACTAACTATAGTGCTAATCCAATTCGTTATCTATGGGTTTACCTCCTAACTTACGACTGCATAACTTCTTGTTCTGGTACTTTATGTTCTAATTCCATCAGGTATACCAAAATATGGTATGGTTTTACAAAGAAAACAACCGACTTCCAAAAAAATAAAACACAAATGTGTCGTTGTGTGCAGTCGTTGTCTTTGGTGCTGTATTTTTGTCTTTGTCTCCGACTTCCGAAAAGTTATTTTTCACTTATAAGTGTTATGTTTTGGTAGTTGGTTGTTTCTTTTTCAAAAACTTGCTTATTTTTCACCTTTTAGTTGTGGTTGGCCAAGGTTTTGAGATGTTTTCCCTTTGACACCACACCGTATCATTCACTCGTTCAATCGTTTTTAATGAAATTTGTTCGTTTTTAAGTAAATGTGAATGTGTGTCAATAAAAAAAATGTTCCCAATCCGATTAATAGTTCTGGAGAAATGCGTGGACAAACATACACCTTATACCAGGGATGTTACGGAAGTCGTGTTACTGGAACCGGAATCAGAGGTTTTAAATTTGATTGATCGGAATCGGAACCGGAACCAGAACCGAAACGGAACCGGAGTTAGAGGCGGAAGTAGCAGAAAGATGTGTTAATGCTTAATGAAACAATAAAACATAATTCAGTCTCTTTAATCAGTCAATTAGCGATAACATCCACAAACAAAACAATAAACTGAGACTTCGAGCGCGAGCGTGTATAAAATAAACAAACATTACCCTGGCGACGAGTTAAAACTTGTATGTACGCGCTCTAGTCACGTGCATCGCTTCATTTCGAACTTCGGTATAACTTCGATTCAAATTTATCGCAACCGAAGTCGGAATCGGAGTAGTAAAATCTATCGGAAGCTCCGTAACATCCCTGATACATGCAAACATACATATGCACCTATAAAAATAAAAATAAAAATTTTGGAAGCTCTTATTCATTATCATTTATGTGAATATTTTGCAGTTCCAATAATATTACATACATACGTGTCGAATTATTGATAACCTCCTTTTTTAAGTTCAAAAACAGCTTTACGGAACTGTAAAACTGCGAGGAATAACGGCCTCTTTAGGCGAGAGCCGAAATCAAAACGTTTTTAAAAATATTCCTCCTTTAACTGTCCCTTCATCGCTTCGCATAGCAACATC
The DNA here is from genome assembly GCA_963853775.1 of Xanthia togata. NCBI lineage: Eukaryota > Metazoa > Arthropoda > Insecta > Lepidoptera > Noctuidae > Xanthia > Xanthia togata. Next base: position 9,816,518 of record OY970811.1, read on the forward strand.
GCTCACCCAGGACACAGTATTACGGTAGTAAGTCGTTCGTATAACCGTTACGTACGCATCAATCTCGGAAACTTTTCCAATATCAACTTAAATTTTGATTGAAAGAGTTCCAGTGTGTTCAGCAGGATCCTATAAGATGTTCAGAGACGAAACTTCGTCAGGAGACAAGAGTTTGGAGGATATCGTGAATATCTTTATTTTCTGCGCGTAGTAGAGACTGTGGGTTTTGTTAGACTTTAGGATTAAAGTTGATCATGTCTTGTTTTTTTTTTTGGGAAGGATATTTGGTGTTTTGGATTTTTGAGGAAGAGTGAAACATTTTGGCAATATTAAACTTAGTCAGGGGAGTAGGCAGTCTTGACGAAAATCCTGTGGATTTGTGGCAGAGATATTTAAGGGACAAGACAAAAAAAAACTCTTAAAACAGACGTGTCTTGTGATAAACAATAAACTTAAAATGTTTCAAACAACGGCATTTAATAAACAGTTGATGAAATTCAGTGCTTTCTGAATAATAAAATAAAGACCAACAAAAATTTCAAATAAATAAAGAACTAAATTTAAAAAAAAATGTCTTTAATTTTTCTGGTGTACAATAAAGAGTACTTATCTATCTACAAAATTCACTATGCATTTTTTTTTATTAGCACCATTTTTTAAATAAACTTTTGACCCACATTGTCTATAGTATCCACGATCAGTTTGCATCAATTGATGTATAATTCGTGTATCTAATTCAATATACCAAATAGTTCACTTGGAAGAACCAGGACGGCGGCCTCAAAGACCCTAAACTAATGGAAACCAATATAACCACGGTTCAAAGTTATCGATTCATACATGTATAATATAGTTATACACAACGTTACCTATTATACAGGCTGCGTTTTTAAGTACAAAGTATTATGATATGAATTAATAATGATTTAGCTGTGCACTGACTTAGGTAATTCTAAACATCATTTAACAAACAGTTTTTCATGTTTTCTAAAATACATTTTATTATTTAAGTTACTGTTATTTCCTTGTCAAAAATAAAATAGTAACGTTATGGAAGAATTTACAGGTGTGAAATTGGTCATGACACACGATGGATTTATGACAACAGTATGTTTATTGCCTATCCTTGTTGTAAATCCGTTTATCATATTTTCTATACCCAGTAGTAGTAGAAAATTAGAATATTTTATGCCGTATGCCGTCTGTGTACAGGCAGTATATTGTTTTTAAATTGACCCCTACCGTTGTAAAATAACCATCATCTACCTAGCTTTTTTCCAACTATGTTGGGGTCGACTTCCAGTCCACCCAGACGCAGCTGGATACCATGTTTCATGGAGCGACTGGCTATCTGACCTCCACAAACTAGTTACTGGGTAACACGATAACCCTTTTCTTTTTCTTTTTTTTTTTGGGTGGCAAATCTTCAATTGACTTCTCCCGCTCTGGGTGGAGCAGGAGGGCGTGTCAGACTCTTACTGACTAAAACCAACCCATGTTCCTTCTGTTGCCTGTGCAATGCCAGGGGGCCACGGTATAACTTTCGGACTTACCCGCAACCCCGGCAGGCAATTGTCTTATCGGACCCCTTCACTCGCTGACATCTCTTTGAGGCGCGCGTGGAACACAACGCGCCGTCGACCCGGGCTTGGTCCTTACCGGACGGCGAGCTACCCATTGCTTACCGTCCGCAAGCCCGCGCCTACGGTGGCCGGGAATCGGCAATCGATTCCCGACGAACACGATACCCCTTAGTCAGAATTTCGGTCTTCTGACGAGCCGTAACGAATGTCAAAGATTTACGAATGTTAGCCAACGGCTTAGCGTGCTTTCCGTAGCACGGATGGTTCTCGGTATGTAAAGATGGGTATGTAATTGACCGACCCGAAAAAACGGAACCCTTATAAGATAACTTGCGTGCGTCTGTCTGTCCGTCTGTCACAGCCAGTTTGCTCCGAGTCTAATGGACCGATTAAGTTGAAATTTGGAGCACACATGAATTTCTGTGACAGTAATATTTATTCAAATGATGGGGGTCTTTTGGGAGGCAAAATAGAAAATAAATCTAATAATTTGTATCTATTTTTTTGTGTGAACATAATAATAAAATAAATAAAAAATGCAAACCGTACTATGTGACATATCAAATGAAAAGGATTACTGTTAGGGTAATATTTTTAAAAAATAATTTATAAATAGTTTTATAGTAATTTAAGAAAATAGATGAAAATTTACCATTCCCGAAACTACAGAGTATTTTTTTTTTATACAGAAAGTAGTTCTATACTTATAAATTACAAGGCAAACCTATAAGAAATCTAGGGTTTAAAAAAACACGCCAAATCTCTCAATATTGAGAGTACAAACTTACATTTGCAGTTGGAATGTATGGGAGAACACTTTTTTTACTACAATGTTAAGTTCGTTTTTTTATACAGAAAGTAGTTCTATACTTATAAATTACAAGGCAAACCTATAAGAGGTCTAGGGTTTAAAAATAACACGCCAAATCTCTCAATATTGAGCGTACAAACTTACATTTGCAGTTGGAATGTATGGGAGAACACGTTTTATAACTACAATGTTATGTTTGTTCTTGTGATAAATTCATCCCAACTACGGCACCCTTCATTGTGCGTGGTCCGACACGCACTTGGCCGGTTGTTTTATTTAGCTAGGAGCCCCTTTTACCACATTAAAATATTTTTTCAAATTTGAATAAGGGCACACCCTGTATAACGTTCCTGATTAGCATAGGTAGTTAGATGAAGGAAATTGTGCAAAGTTTTACTTCGATTACTTGTCTATTACCTAAGTTAATATTAAGTTAATATTGTTACTCGATATTGGTTTTCAATTACATATTGTGAAATTGGAGTCTACGTCTTGTGAAAGGTTTTTCTGTTTTCTTAACCACCCACATGTTTCTGTAATATTTATATTTAAAAGTCTTTTTGCGTGGTTTAGATTTTTATTCTTGTAAGTAACAAAGTCAGATAGTCAGGCTCCGTGTGAAATACTGGTATTCAGCTGCATCTGGTTAAACTGGAAGCCCACCCCAACATAGTTGGAAAAGGGTAGAATGGCTAGATGATGATGAGGTAACAAGGTCCTTAAGAGGGAACAGGGCCTGCGAGGAATTTGAAAAATAGGTATTTGAAGAAACTATTGCCATCGTCTTACCTCAAGCCTGCCACTGTAGAGTGCGATAGGGACAGCTGAAGCTCAGACCGATTAAATCACAAAAAAAAATATGACACGGTCGAGGTTTCGTGTTCCCCTTTTTTCTCCTCGTAATATGAGCCGCTTCAATTAAATTTTACATTAAAATTTTAAGAAAGAGTTTATCTAGGTTCCTATCATCTTTTGTTAAAAAAAAATCGAATTTGTCTGGTAGTCCTCTAATCACAGCGGTAAAAATGGGCCACTTTTGTCATTTTTAGAGAATCATATTTTCTTTACCAATACGTTGCTGAAAATAGGAAATGACAGGGACGTGTTTAAAACAGAAATGATTGCTCTAGAGGCATTATTCAGGAAGAAAAAAGTGGAATACATTTGTATGGAGAATCGCAGGCCCTGTTCTCTCTTAACTCTGTTAGAGTGGGTAATCCACCACGCGGGTCCAGTGCAAATTGGTGGACGTCACACAACTTCGTTTTTTTTTTGGTGATAACTTTACGTATCACACATAAGATCACGCCTGTAATCCCCCTAGAGTTTGGCAGAGGTGTACCATCGCGGTCACGCATATCTAACCACTATGAAAACAAAATCCCGTGCACACAATGACCACATATGTTTACCACACCTTTTTTGTAGGTAGGTAAGTGTTACTATAGCGGCCGAGCGCTGCAAGCAGGAACAGTCCTTACGGTGTTCAGATATGCGTCTCCGTGATTGTACCTCTAGTACACCCACATGGCAACGTGTTACGTGTCTATTGCGTCACGATGTTTTCCTTCAACGTTTTTAGAGCAGTGTTCACGAAACAAATGGCACAAAGTAAAGTGCGCAAACATGAAACAAAATATAATTGAACTCAGCTCGCTGTTCTACGTAAATAAAGGTACATATTGTGCACAGTTAGGGGCGTCCATGCCTTTCACATTTTAATTGACTGAAGCCGAGAGCGACGTGACGGTTTTAATGAAATTTATTAAAAGCCAAATATGGTCGCGTATTTTGTTGTCATGTTATTGTTGTAATGATTTTAAGTGCTGAGTAGGTATGATGTAATTGTAATTTTTGGTTCTTGTAGTAATTTTTGTAGTGAAAACTCCTTGCAGCGCGTTCAGATAAGAGGGTCTAAAGAGTGGACGTTAACGGCAAGCGATCGGTGGGTTCTATTTGTCACTATGGGAGTTCAGCAGGGTTCAATTATTAGCCCTTTTTAATTTCTCGTACACAGGTTGGATTTTTGAGATGGGGCAGCAAGGACAGCTACCTTAATCGTTATAGCTACAGGAAAACGGTCTTAGGAGACTGTCCTAAATTTTTTGAGAAATTTTGGTCTGCATTCACATATTTAAAAAAAAAATTATAGTCAGAAAGAAAATGGGCAGTTTTCACAAAAACTTTTTCTGATGCCAATCGATCCTATTTCATATAAGGATCAAAACCCTCTATTAGACTAACTGAGGTTTGAGTACTAGAAAAGTCAGAAATCACAAAAACTTTTCCCATACATTTCTTAGGCAATGAGACTCCAACTTAGTTTTTTATGATATTGGATAGATTGTCCACTACAATGATGACTGGCCAAAAACAATAAAAAAATAAAAAATAACTTCGGATTTCGAACGTATTCACGTCGCGACTTAATTTAATTTGCTTTGAAAACAGAATCTAGATAGTTTGTCGCTTGGTTGCTTGTAACTTCTGTTTTTTTTTTGTTGATAAAAATGACCTCGTTTAATTTAGAACTTAGTAAAGCTCTAAAAAATTTGTAATTTATTTAATTGCCAAGTATACGTTTTTAGGGTAGGCAGAAACTACAGAATGCCACCTGCTACGATCCTTACATACTCCTTTTGCCTCGTCTACGTTCTTACATCTGGTCATACACGCACGCCGGTTGCGAGTACTACGCACCTGTCCTTTCTAAAGAACATCACCAATAAAGTCAGTATATGTCCTCCTAGGGCATCCCCTCCCGGCGGCGTTGCCATTCACACCTACCTTGTAAATATATTTTGTTAGTCGCCTTTCATTCATCCTCTCAACATGACCAAACCATCTCAGCACAGCATACCCTTTTCAATTAAATTATTTTTTTAGTTAAAGATGAGCAGCAAACAAGTGTTTTAGAATCAACAACTACGTGACACTATTTTTGACTGTATGAGTTAATTTAATTTTCATTGATTATTGACAAAATCTACTCATTACAATGTGTTTTTATTATGAGTTGTAGTTGTATCCCAATACGTGGTTAGCTAGCGACCTCGAAAATGCCTGTGCAACCGGCAGCAAGTTCGTCATGTTCCCTTAGAAGTCATTGCTTGCGGTAGCGTCGGGGGTCGGGTTGCGTCCTTCCCTCAAATATGGTTATGTAATGACAATGACAACTCAGTGATAATGACAATTCTAAAGTGCCTGTAAATGGTTTAATTGAAATAAATTCTTTGAGTTTGAAATATCTGATCTTTACGTTATGCTCGTGAACGGATGCTGCTTGTGGTGACTGTTCGACTTACTTACCATGGTTTTGTACTATCATATCAGTAAAAATAAATAAAAAGTTAATTACTAATAACAATATTATTAGTAATTAACTTTTTATTTATTTTTACTTCGATAGTCCTAGTTTATCATTTTTGACTTCGAGTTACAGCTTTAATAGCTACCTATAAACTGGCACGCCCTTTATTCGGGTATTGTGTTGTTTTCTTTTTAGTTTTTATTTTCGCTTGAGTATAGATTTTGATGTTTTTTGTTGGTATATTGGCGTGTGCTATATATAGCTGACATAGCATATGTGATACGCAATAAACATTTGAATTTGATAGCAAGTAATTTAATTTAGGACATATTTATAACGCATGGGAAGATAAATGCGATGCCTTGGGCATCTTTTGTGATTTTTCCAAGGCGTTTGATTGCGTTCATCATGAAACGTTAAACAGGAAACTCCGCCACTACGGGATCCGGAACTGCGCTCTGGATCTTCTTACTTCATACTTGAGTAATAGGATTCAGAGCATTGACGTTAATGGAAAAATATCTTCTATAGTAACAATGGGAGTCCCACAGGGCTCATTCTTGGTCCTTTTTTGTTTCTTATTTATAGTATTCTTATTTACTTGCCTTACCTCATAAGGGCCAACCATGATATAGTGTTGTTTGCGGACAATACTTCACTTTTGTTTAAACTAAAACGACAGCAGCTGGTTACTGATGAAGTAAATAGTGCGATCTCAAAAGTAATTTACTGGTTCAATGTTAACTATTTATTTCTTAATTAAAAAATACCCAAATGCATTAAGTTTACCCTACCACTCGTTAGGCAGGTGAAAACTAAGGTGTTGATGAAGGGCAAAGAATTGAATCCTGAAGATAGCACAGTATTCTTAGGCATAACTTTGGATGCTAAGCTTCAGTGGCGCCCACATAGATAAATTGCCAAAACAGCTAAGGTGCGCAGCATATGCTGTTAGAAAAAATCGTAATTTAGTTGACATAGAGACAGCCCGTTTAGTGTACTTTAGCTTTTTTCATAGTGTAATGTCGTACGGTATTCTGTTGTAGAGAAATGCCGCCGACATTCAGACTATCTTTGTTTTGCAGAAAAGATCTGATCGATCAATTTATAAATTAAGCCCGAGACACTCTCAGAGTGAAATTTAAGGAGATTAATCTGTCGCGCGCGCAATTAGCAGACACAATAGAATTTTATTGTTATCTGTCTCCAATATGAGACACCAGTATTATAAAGGTTAATGTAATGGTTGTGCCTTCTCAGAATATATTTGAAAATCTTTTTAATCTTTTATATATTTATTTCTATTTATTTAAGGAATTTTTAAACATAAAGTACATGTCAATTCCATCGTAACCTAACTTAAACAAAAATACATCTGCTTACTAATTATGGCTTACGACTAAATAACATAAACAGCGCTTTAGCGGCTTCAGCCAAAGGAGAGGACAACATCTCGTGGAACATACCCAGATTGGCTCTGCTCAAGTAGAATGTTCTTATAAAAGAGCTCTCTATCCGTCTCGTAACGGACACATTCCACCAACAGGTGATGCACGTCTTCAACTACACCGCACACATCACAATTTGGAGGATCCGATTTCCCCATCATGTGTGCGAACTTGTTCAGTGGAACGTGACCAGATCTTAACCTGAACGCTGTTACTATCAAAGATCTACTCAAACTTACATTAATGTGCCATGGTATTCGAGGAGGCTCACATTGTATTGTTTTATACCAAATTCCTTTTTCCAAAGACCTCTCATTAAAATATTCCATCCAGTTAATATTAAAATATAAAATTGTTTAAAAAAATACAGTGGTATTTATATTAGGAACAAACACAAATTTGTAGTACCTACAACAAAAGCTCAAGAAAATAGGTGGCTCGTTCAGATGTCAAGGTATACGCTTTTATAATAAACTTCCAAGCCACGTACAGAATCTAAGCCTTAATAAATTCAAAACATTCATTAAACGTAAGTTGTGCCAGAAAGCGTTTTATACCGTTAAAGATTACGTTGACGAGAAAAAGGCTTGGGATTGAGCTGCTCCAATTTTTATTATTTTTATTTTGTACCGTCAGATTTTTGTTTTTAGGGTTCCGTACCCAAAGGGCGAAACGGGAACCTATTACGACTCCGCTGTCCGTCTGTCACCAAGCTGTATTTCATGAACCGAGATGGTTAGACAGTTGAAATTTTCACACATTTCTGTTGCCGCTATAACAACAAATACTAAAAACGGAATAAAATAAATATTTAATTATCCCATAGACATGATTTTTTTGCCGTTTTTATAGATAATGGGTACGGAAACCCTTCGTGCGCGAGTCCGACTCGCACTTGGCCAGTTTTTTTAATCATATGAACAATGATATGAATATTTACTTTATGAAGTATAATATATATATTTTTTTTATTATTGAGAATAATGTGGGTCATATTATTATTTTTTATATATTTTTTTTCTCTCTTTCAGTTACTTATAATGATAATCTGGCAGTTTGAGTAATTTATGCGGGCTACTAAAATGTCCTTTCTTTGGTATGTTCCTTGTGTCCTTTCTTTGTTCGTCAAATCGTTGAGCTCCTTAAATTCTGAGTTGAGCTGCACGGTTTCTGACAAATACGTGCACTGACTGGACAGGTTCACTCAATCTGTGTTGTTATTTCCTGAAAAGACCATTTCAGACACCAATCTACATGGTCTTCACAAGATCTGATCAAGATTATGTTTGGACTTTAAAAGAGACTGTGACCTCTGAGTTTGTTTCGGCCTTTGAGGGTAAAGGCCGAGAACAGAGTAGTCAGATAAGAAACGCCGACCTCATCTTGCTTAAAAAAATATGATTGACATGACTGTGTTTGTACAAACCTACCTACAGAAATAAATCTATTATCATGTATGGATCCGCGTAATTTTTAGCAGTTTGCTAAAACTATTTGGTTAATTACAAAAACTGATTTAGTTATTCAAACAGTTCGAGTTAAAAACAGTAGCTAATTATTATTTTCCAAGACTTAAGGCGTAGGGTATTTTGAAATTAGGTACCAAAAACCTTTTCCATGTATCGTTTCGAGATCGCAGACGGAAACTTGATATCGTAATCAAAAATAACATTATTTCTGTTGTCAGGAAATTGGGAGTGTTCGTAATGGCTAAATTATTCATAACACTGAACTGTATATCACGTGATGGGAGCGTCATTCATTTTACATTACCACCTTTTTTTGTTGTATATTTTTCTTTTATTTGGTTACGTGTAATTTCTAATAACCTGTGCTAAATATAGGTGGTAGCAAAGTCAATTAGCATTGTGCTCGAATAAATGAATATGTAAAACAAGCTTTATGAAAATGTGTGATATAGCGTTAGCGAAATACTTCAAATTACATTCAAGTGACGCCACAATTCAAAAGCGAATTCATTCAAACTTTTAATTATATGGATACAATATTACATGGGACTTAAACATAACTGGCAAGATGTGTTTGTGCTGTACTCTTTGTGAATTATAGGCGTGTTGTTATGTATGTTCAACATACAATACGATACATAATAATATATAATTGAGAGGGCTTTGTGGCTAAGTAATAACAGCGGCACCGGTCGCTACGGTCGCCGCGGTAGGACCGTATATGGGTGACCATCTTTACATACCAAGACCCCTCCGTGCCTTGGAAAGCACGTTATTAAGCACTGTCATTCATGGATCTTTGACAGTCGTTACGGGTCGTCAGAAGCCCGAAAGTCTGCCAACCAAGTCTGTCAAGGGTATCGTATTACCCAGTAACTGGGTTGTGGAGGTCAGACAGACAGTCGCTCCATGTAAAATATTGGTATTCAGCTGCATCCAGTTAGACTGGAAACCGACCCCAACATAGCCGGGAAAAGGCTATATATAATGTAAGGCAGGTTATGATTATTGCATTAGCTGATATGTATTGAACGCCGAATGGTTTTTCTAATACGACAAAATAAATAAAATAACTTTTACGAATCAAGCAAACTCAAACTGAAAGCATTTATTTCAAATAAATCAATAACAGGAACTTTTGAATTGTCAAGGGGACGTTCAGTCAGAAAGATGCCTATTTCAAACCTACGGAGAAGAACGGGGAGGAAACTCCACAGACACTCTTTTAAATCAAAATATTGGTTACATCATTCATGTTGAAATTATACACAACTATACAAGTAATATGTCATAATCTTTTGTCAAAGCTAAACACCCACTTACCTAACATTTAACACTTCAAAATCTAATCGCAGTTGCAATCTTCGACCGTGTCAGCAGTTTATTACCTTTCAATTTGGCGGGGTTTTCATACCGATTCGAGTGATCCTCAAATATAGGGTGCATACAACTCAGATTTCCAATATCAGTGGAGGGCAATATGTCTCAAGACTAGTTCGCTTCTAAGTCAAGTTTTATGAGTTACCAAACAAATATACTTACGTAAAATGGAAAAATATTTAGCGACTTAGCACCCTCGGTAGGGTGACGTAATGATTTTTTTTGGAAGCAATTTTTAATCAACTTTTGATGTAGGTATCTACTTTAATCGAGATTAAAAATGGTTTTGAATACTTTTTACTTGGGAGTGAATTGTTCTGACAGAACTTTGGAAAAATATTCATTATTAATTGGATTTTATTGTATTGTTAAAATGAAAGGGATCTTTATTAAGTATGTTACCCAAAAAGGGAGCGTGATGTTATAGCCTTTAACCTTCCTTAAGAATTGGGCTATCCAATGCAAAAATAATTTTCCGTAATCCAAATCCAACTGGTAGTTCCGGAGATTACCCCGTACACACAAACTTACAAACAAACAAACAAATTTTACCTCTTTATAATACTAAATTATACATTATTTTAGAATAGATATAATTCTTCTGTACGTGTACTGAACTGTTTTATATGTGTGTTTGAGTATCCAAACAATAATTTAGATTCACAATTGGACCCAGTAGGTGGCGCTGCGATCGAGTTCTAGGAAACAGGAAAACGTATCTCCGGTCAGCTAGTTTCATAGTACTCACATAATACAATAGGGTGTTTTACTCTATTTGAGAAAAAATCTAAAAATATATTATTGAGATAGCTTAGGCAAGAAGCAGTCGGAAAACGTTAATTTTAGTTCATATTCGTAAAATAGCAAACTAAATTTTAAAATTCAATTCAAAGGTTTCAGCTTTTTTAATCTGTTTCATAACACCATTAGTTAGTAGTTGCCATGTTATTACGTCATACGGCTATGTAAACTCAGAAAGTGTTAACTGTCAACTATCAGCGTTTCTTTTATCTATAAAGGCTTTTTATTATTTTCGTAACCAACGTAATTTTTATTGAAATAATACTATGGAGGACGGTTTTGCAAAAGGACCATGTTGCGTACAGCACGCAGTACGCGATTAGTCGGGTAAAATGAAAAACAGTTTAAATGGTTTTATAGTGTGAGACCCTGCGGCGGCGATTAATGTGAGTAGGTCGCGGGAGATCGCGAGAGCGCGCACTGTGTTGTGCCCCGTGCAAAGGCGGAAGACGGACTGACGGGACCGGGACCGATTGGTCCTTCAGAAAACGACGCGCGCGAATGAAGTTCGCGCTTGCGAGTGAACGATGTACTACTGAACTATGACTCTATGAACTATGAACGTGTAATGTTGCAGCGGCGGGGCCTCGGTGCTTTTTTATTGTGAATAAAATAAAGACTAATGATTTCCATACGTAACAGACCACACAAATTTATAACTTAAAAATATCACTGCATTTGTTTACACAGCCAACTGACGTCATGACCTGACGAGTTTGGCGTCCACTGCGTCCAGCATTTTCGTCAAATTACGCGCGAAATAAGAAAATGCAAAATTTAAATGAATGTTTATACTTAACGATTGAATAAAAAATTTGTGATTTTTTTAGTGGTTCATCAGCACTATAGAATCGAATTGAGACACTTTTCAAAAATGGGTGTAATACCCTATTATACTCTAACAGACTTCAAATAATAATATGTACATGTAGGTACATAAAAAAGGGAGGAGAAAGAATCTCACGCACCAAAAATTATGTTATATATATATGTATACCTAGTATACATATTAAAAATGTATGCACATGTAAAAATGACTATACAAAGGCGAACTTAATGCCTTGTTTTTTTGGTGTTTCTACGTACTCCTCGTAGGAAATAAGGCATGAATGTAAAAAACCTACAAAATAGTGATCCATTGAGTACAAGTGACATCGGATAAGCTATGTGACCGGAAATAAGGGGCATCCATTGCAAAAATGACATGTCCTTAATAGTGTTCAGTGATTAATGGCATTCATTCATTATTTATACGGGGTGCATTACAAATAAACTCCAGGAGAGGCGTTACTTGGATGTAATACACACCTTGGGCTGCAGCTAGAATTAATTAAATTTTTCTGTAAATTTTGACGTTCAAAACTAACTTTAATGGGCCTATTTGAAATAAATGATTTGAGTTTGGCAATTAGCCCCGGTACCACCTTGCTTATTGACCATTATTTTTATCAGGACATGAGCTATTATTACAGGTACAGGGTGTTAAGTTATATAGCATAGAATTCACAGAGGAACGACCTTCATCCATCTGTTTAATGAATGAAAAGTATTTTAAATCAAATTTAGTATCTTACAATATATATCACGAGTGGGTTTGCTAAAAAAATCCTGGCCAGACTGTGTTTAAAAATTCAAATATCTTTTTTTTTATCATTGCCAGATACACCAATCGAAAGAGCTTTTCAAGGAGAACCTTTGCTACTAACTGGACTTTTGGCAATTGTTAGTCAATTCAGAGTTAATAAACTAAATAGGTGACTACTTGGCCACCTAAGTTTGGGAATGTTCTTGGCGTCTAATAGCCATAAGTGATATATCAATGGATAGTGATTTTTAAGAGGAACGTTTGTTACTAAAACAAAAAAAAATATTAGTGCATTTATTTAAAACAAAAGTCATTTTTGAATTTTTAATTAATCGTCGTCTGGCCAGGATTTTTTTAGCCAATTACCAAAAATATTTTTTAACATACTTTTGATATTATAATTTATTATTATTTTTGTATTAAATACTTTTCATTCATTAAATAGATGGGTGAAGGTCGTTCCGCTGCGGATCTTAAGATCACAATGGACATACTAAAAGTTGTTTTTTTTTTCATGAGAGCTACATTCCCTTCAAGTATGTCTCTCGTATGACCTAACATATTGTACATATGTTTAGTTCATACATACACATAAACTTAAGCCTGTTTCATGGGGGTAGGCAGAAACTACAGAAGTCCACCTGGTACAATCGTTACATAATCCTTTTGCTTCGTTCATACATGTACTCATAATCGCAGTTTGTAAACATTAAAGAGAAGAAGATTATTCAACTGATATTCACTCGTGTTTATGTGAAATGGCCGAGCATAGATGTACCTTATGGCCGTATGCAATAAGAAAGATTACTAATGAAGAAAGTATTTTTCTGAAATCGATTCAATTATTGTTAAAATACGTGTTAAAAGGAACGAAGGAATATAATAAAGTATGTAAGATACTGAACTATGCAATTTGGGTGCACCGTTTGGCGGGTTGCCGGCCCAAGTATTTGGCGCTGGCCCGGACGGCGTAGCGGTTGCCGGAACTGTGGCTACGTGTAGCGGTCGCGCGTAGGGGTGCTACGGAATTGCTACGGCGTAGCGCTACGAATATTATGATGTCATATTAAGAAAAGGAAATGAATGGTTTACTTATTAATAAACTGATATAGTATATTTCGTTTTGAAGAGATGTAATGAGTATATTTTTTTATTTTCAGAGGACCATATTAAAAAACACACGTTTTCACTTCAATTATTGATATCGATCCAATTAGACATATACTATTATTATTATTTTACTCAATACTCTGTTTGTCAGTTCCATATTTAGAATAACAATTCAGCATGACTTGGTTATTTCTAACCGACGAAAAAAAGGAGGAGGTTCAAAATTTTTTACTACGTTAAATATGTTTTATCGTTGCCAATCCATCCGTTCATTTGTCGATTATTATTATAATATTAGATTTTCTATTTGGGTTGTAAGGATTCAATCATGTCGACAGCTTAATATATGATCGACGTTGGTTACGTTAAGTAAATATGTTATAGTTCAATCTGCCTAGCCTTTTCCCAACTATATTGGGGTCGGCTTCCAGTCTAACCGGATGCAGCTGAATACCAGTATTTTACATGGAGCTACTGCCTATCTGACCTCCACAACCCAGTAACTGGGTAATTTAATACGATACCCCTTGGTAAGACTGTTTGTCAGACTTTCGGGCTTCTGACGACCCGTAATGACTGTCAAAGATCCACGAATGACAACCGGGACCAACGGCTTAACGTGCTTTCCGAGGCATGGAGGAGTCTCGGTATGTAAAGATGGTCACCCATCCACAGACCAACCCCGGCAAGCGTAGCTTAACCTGACGGATCGACCCGTGCGGCAGTTACTACTTAGCCACGAGCTCTTCAATATGTTATATTTACTTACTTTTAATTAGAGTTTAGTTTGATTCGGCCCAACGTAATTTATTTATTAATTGATAAGGAACTTCAACGACTTACTCACTAAAATATACATAAACAATAATCACTTACAGCTTTAAATATTGTGAAGTCGACACTTACAGAAGCACTAACATAGAAAGTTAACGGCACGGTTGGCGCAGTGGTTAAGTGATTGTTGTTGCGCTGCGTGTCGCGGGTTCGATTCCCGCACGGAACAAATATTTGTATGACCTACAAGTAGTTGTTCCGGGTCTGGCTGTTTCTGTATGTGAGTTTAAATGATTGTAAACGCACCCACAATACAGGTGAAAATGCTAGCGTGTAACTTAAAAAAAAAAGCGCTTTATGAAAGTAGTTGGTTCAGAATCGTTTACTGAATCGATTTCTATACCACGCACCCACAATACAGGAGAAATACCAGCTTTCTAATTACGCAACATATTTTCGTAAACGATAAAGACAAATCTGTTTCATTTTGACAGTTCAACAACATTCATTGCGTCATTTACATTGCTCTGCAGTTTTTTTTTCGAACTTACGGAGCTATGGATTAGCAATCTGTTTCAAAACGATTCAGATTCGGATTGATTTTGCATTACGTAATTAGGGTACAGGTGAAGGGCAATGTTAAAAAAAGAAATACGTTAAAAATGAAATTATTGTAATAATTAAGAAGATATTTGCTATTAAAATTGGTATTTATATCATAATTATTAAACTGGTCACCTACAAATGTTTTTTTTTTAATAAAAATGTAAAAGTTTTTTTTTTAAAGACCCCTACACATGGTGCCCGGTTGACGTCCTTTTCCCAGGAATATCCCATGTTTCTATAAGTATAGCATAAGCATAATCAGCCTATAATGTTCCCATTGTTTCTGGGACACAGGCTTCCTCTCTGGGACAGTAGGCTGTAATCCACCACACTTGCCCAGCGCGGGTTGGTAGATGACACATGTCTTCGAATTTTTGGTTCTAGGACATGCCGGTTTCCTCACGATGTTTTCCTTCACCGTTTTGTGAGCAGTGGTGATGAAATAGTTCACACAAAGTTAAGCGCCTGCCTGAGTTCAAACCCACGACCTACCTACGAAGTTGGGGTCGTTACCACCGCCCCACCACTGCTCGTCCATAAGAATATTAAGAGAATATTTATACAACTAATCATAAACGAAAACTAGTTTACCTAACAAATTATAAGCCAATATCTAACAAAATTGGAAAGCAATAAACCTATAATAACAGCGGATAAGTAAACATAAATCACATAATGTAAACATATAATAGAAGACCAATAGACTCAATATTGAAGGAGATAAGGTCTATAGTTATATAACAACATAATATGTGCTGATACAATATGAGGGTTACGACATGCCGAAATTGATAAACTAGTGATTTTGATAATAGGAAAATAGGAAAATTGTGTTTGATTGCGTCGAATATTGTATTTGGGTAAGAACAGACAGTGAAACACCTTTTTAGGGTTCCGTACCCAAAGGGAAACGGAACCCTATTGCTAAGCCTCTGCTGTCCTTCCGTCCTGTCTGTCTGTCAGCGGGCTGTATCTAAACAAATAATAATAATAAAAAAAAGTTAAAAAATAAGGGGTCCCAATACAAGAAACGTGTTTTTTGCTAAATATTGTATGGTGGCACGGAATCCTTCGTGTGCGAGTCCGACTCGTACTTGACCGGTTTTTCCTGTCGTTATTTTAAACCAAGACATGTAACACATAAAAACCGGTTAAGTGCGAGTCAGACTCGGGCACGAAGGGTTCCGTACCATTATCTATAAAAAAGCAAAAAAAAAATCATGTCTGTTGTATGCTTAAATTTTTATTTTTGCTGATTTTAGTATTTCTTGTTATAGCGGCAACAGAAATACATCATTTGTGAACATTTCAACTGTCTAACTATCACGGTTCATGAGATACAGCCTGGTGACAGACGGACAGACAGACGGACAGCGGTGTCTTAGTAATAGGGTCCCGTTTCACCCTTTGTGTATGGAAGCCTAAAAACTGGTTATAATGATAAAAATATGTGTGCATGTTTAGTATATTGGTTGTTACATGGGAAAATCAGGGCCAGATATGCGTACGACTATGATTCTTGTTGATAATCTCATACTTGATTCAATATTAAATAAAATATAAACCCGTTAAACCAAATTTAATTTAGCATTTGATTCTCCATAGAGTCTTCTGCTAAATTGTATGGACCTCTGAACAACAAAGACCGTCATTCATCAGGATATATATTAGCGGGATTCATCTGGATACAGGTAGGTAGGTACCTACATAGCTTCTCGGGATATTTGTACGTTAAGTGAGTGAGTATAGACTAGAGCATTGACTTGTAACAGAACATCGAGCCTCATCAGCCTAAATTTTATCGAACCTCACTTCGAACAGAACGCTCGATGTTTTGTTACAACCTGATTTTAAAACCAATGAGCGTGTTGGTGTAACATATAACGAGCAAAAACACAAGTGCGGGCGACGCGGAGTGAGGTGCGCAGGCCGAGGGAAGGTGGTTACAATGAACGCAAGGTTTAAAGAAATGTTACAGGTAAATGCTCACTCGTCGTGAACGAGTGAGCATTAAAATTATCACGCAACGTCGAGCATTCGCAGGAATGTTACATTATATGGAAATTCTATTTCAAATTGAGCTATTGCTTGTATTGTACCATTCGTAAGAACGTTACATGACGTGGAAATGCTCTAGTGTAACTCACCTAAAGGTGAAAACACAAAACAACAAAACGTAAGTAAACTTCGTTTACGTTAAGTTCGTTACGTTTTTTTTAAGTAACATACAAAACTTAGTATATTAAGTTAGTATGTAAGTGGGAATGCCAAAAAATAAGAGAATATTTAGTAAGGAGCTATATAACATGGTTATTTTCGAAGCGTCTTCAACCTATTTACCCAACTGTTTGGAAAATATTTCGTCAGTCATTGATAATATTCAAATATTAATAGTTTCTGTATCCCCCGCATTTAAGCCTATAACCCAGCCCCATAAATCACGTCCCCCTATCAAAATACAACACATCTACATGTCTGCAATAACCGTACAGTTACGTTGGCGACCGCACTGACATCTAGCGTTTGCATCCCGCAACATTAATCATAGGCGACGCGTGTTGTTGTCGCGTAGAGTTACACGTAATATCCGCTGTAAAAAGTTGTGTGTAAACGTATTGTATTGTGTTTATTATTAATTTATGTGTATTGGATTTTTGTTGTGTGTTTATGGCAGTATGGGAATGTTGTGTTTTGTTATGTATTATAGTCCAAGTCGAAGCTTATGTTGGAATATGTAAGTTAGTAAGAACTAATATTGATTTCATATCTTACTGTAACAAGTTTTTTTTTGAGAAAGGTAGCATAGTCGTAATTTTGGATTCTCTCATTTTTTTTGGCAGGATTAGAAAATAATCTCTGGCATATGAAACTCCCACAGATTAAGAGCGCTTATCCTAAAAGTTGGCAACGTCGCAAATAGCTGTCAAATATTTACCGTCAACTGCCCTAACTTCACCTGGCGCCCTATGTTTGTCTAGATGAAAAATGACATCTTTTTTCATCTAGGCCAGGTTGACCGTACCTGTTTTTATTATTACTGTATGGAAATATGAAATATGGCTAACTAACTAACTAAAATATTGATTATGAAAAGCAATAATTAATATCATAACACCGAATATTTAGTTTTAAATGTAAAACTAGTATTTGGAAACTTTACATGCCTTTTAACACCTAAAAGGGTTACAACATCAAATTCAGTGTTATAATTGCAGTTCATTATTAATATTCTAGTTAGCTAGTTCGCTACATGTCATATTTCTATACAGTAATATTGCCAAATTAATCAAAACAACGAAATATTTAACATTAATTTGCGACGTTGCCCGCTTTCAGAATAAACGGTCATAACTACTAGTGAATCTAATACCTACCTACTAGTGAACTAGGGAACATAATTGTGTATATATTTTCAGTATATTCCTCAAAGAGTTCCAGAGTTCAAACAAGACCCGTGTAGTGCATATTCAATATGAATTAATTGAACAACCACGATCTACTTAGTTGAAGAAAATTTTGTTAAATCTTTAAATAAGTTCTCTTATGTGTTGAACAAATATGGAGTAGCTTTACTCTAAGTATTAAAGTATTACCTGAAGACATAAGACGTTACAATAACGCAGGGAGCCTGAAGTTTTCAATAAACCACAAGTCGTCACTTCAAGTCAGCGGTAACTTCAGGTAAACTGGCTTCTCTAAAGTTATCAGCTTAGCTTGGCTGAAATAATCAACTGGAAAACATGAATAACATGTTTTCCTGGTAGTTTAATGAGAGTAAACTGATACTTATACGAGTACAGTATATTTTTATAATTACACGAACAAATATGAAATTTACCCAAGAACAACATTTTGACATGGGATTTTGCGTCAAAAGTTCACTAATAAGGGAAAAGACAAAGTCCAAAACCAATCGTTTTTCAAAGGGATGTCTTTTCATTGAAAAGCGAGAATAAAACCGTAATCAATATGTATTTAAAATAGGTTCACGTCTTGAAATAAGATTTATAGGCATCGAAAACATAGGTCGTTTCTCGTAAAACTATATATTGTCTTCAACAGTACCTTATTTAGCAAGAGCTATTTTACTTATTAACTACATTTTATGTTGAATTTATGAAAATTTTAATATATTTTTATAATAAATTAATTTATCTATATATAAATAAAAATGAAATGCTGTTCATAGGGGGTTACTAACGAACAGCATTGCATTTTTATTTGCAGCATCAGTTCAAGGTTACTATGTTTTTCTAATATCATTGATGTAACAGAACACCAAATTTCGACTCAAATCAATTCAACAACTAGAAAAGAGCTGATAATTTCAAAAGGCTGAATAGATTTTCTTGAATAGCTAACTAAGAACACTCTGGATTCGGTCACCTTTCAAACGAAACAAAAAGCAAATAAATCACTTGAGAACGTCTGCATCGATTTGGCTCCGAAACAAGATATTACCGAAAAAAAATATTGAAAAGTTGCAGGGAAAATTCGGGAAAACTAAAAGTGCATATCCTATGGGAACGTTATATGAATGATTGAAATTTGGACAGGACAACGTCTGTCAAATCCGCTAGTTTTCAATAATTATTTTATTAGTTCGTGTGTATAGAGATTATTTTGCTTATTGAAATCAGCAGTTTGTTATTTTAAAATATTTTTGCCCAGCGGTAAGGGCCGGGGACTCTACGACTTACGACAAACTATGTATAAGTCAAACAAAGGAAAAAAAAAAGAAACAAAGTACTTTTTTTTTTTTTCAATATTTATATTGAACACAAATGGCGGGATACGACGTTAATTCGAAAAACCAATAAGTTTTTTTTTTAAATTATGGCGCTTTGGTAATGAAACGCGCGGGCATGACAATGTTCTTTTTTTGAAAAGGAGATGCTTAATGAAATTCAGTACAACATTATAACTCCCGTTTGGATGCTATTATGGTTACTATGACACTGGGTGTTGTAATGTTGGCAGTATGCTAACTGTTTCAGAAACTTTTGTAGAGGATTTATAGCACGGGCGTAGATAAAGTAAGTAATAAAGTACCCCTATGTTCTTACTAATACGGTCCTTCATTACCTTGTAACTATTTCTTTCTCAATATTCATGAAAATAAACTCCAAACACTTATCTACAACTAGCTTCCGCCAGCGGCTTTGCCCGCGTGATGTCTTTATAAATTATTACTTATGTTACTCAGTGATAATAGAGGATTCTACTGGTGTAAGAATTTTTAAAATCGGTCCAGTAGTTTTTGAGTTTATTCAATACAAACAAAAATACATATCTTTTCTTTTTATAATATTATTAGTGTAGATTCAGTATTAGGCTAGCATCAGCCAAATTAGCAAGAGAGAAAGGGAAATAAGTTTTTTTGACACAGAAACACGTGCATACAAAAAGATAATTAACTCGAGTAACAGACCAATAAGACACAGTAAGTAGATCTAAATATACTCGTAATCACGAGTACAAAACAGAAATAGTCGGCAGCTACTGGCATGTCGTGAAGTGACAAGAAGGCTTCCACTCAGCATGATGCTGTGCTAATTTAATTTATTTCGGATCATACATAAAAAGTAAGTAATAATTTAGTCTTAATTATAATGACTCATTTTAATTCGTAGACTGATTCTAAGCTAATTGTATATTAGCTGCAAATGCCTTCAAAAAATCACATTTTGTATATTCTGATTGTTTTTTTTTTAATGTTTTCAATTCTTGCGATTTTGTCAATGATTTTTTTCTTTTTATTTGGAATAGGAACGCCGTTCAAATTTTTTTAAATTTCTGATATTGAATGTTTTAACTCGATCATTAAATAATTTGATAAATGGTAGAAGCCTGATTCAGGATTATTCACGATAAGATTGATTCTGTTATGCCAAGCTTCTGCACAAAAAAATATGTAATTTGAATTTAAGACTTATAACTTTTATTGAAAACGGTTTTATGTCTTTTGAATAAGTAATATTGATTGTAATATTTATGACAAACGGATTTAGGACATATTATATTTAGGGATTACAATTTTATGGCATGTGATATTATGTGATATTAAGTTAGGGTAAGTTATCATTCGGACAAATGATGATTAGGACAAAAAAAGTTATGGCACTTTAAATTATGGATAAAATAGTTAGGTGACACAATAGAGAACCGGTATTAGTAACAAAGACTTAAAAAACGATATTAGTAAAACTTACACAAACTAACCTAACAACAACTAATACCTACGCGACTCAACACATGTTGGCACGTGTCTCCGCATCCAGTGCCTAATAATGGGGCTGTCTACCTTGTGGAACAATGTTTTTGGGATGCTGTTGGGGCTTCCGCGCTACCTACCCATTATTGACGCCACCCGCATTCTCATTATGGCATGAAAATCGTCAACACGGGCTTCTGCGAACATCTGCAGCATTTGGGGACCCACAACACAGCGTTGATTTGACTTTTACATCATTGTTATCGCTGATAGAATGTAACTTTATCTAGGCATTAATTGTTAACATATCTGGGTACAAACATGCCCCTGACCGATGTCAGGATATTCATCCATCTTTCTAACTAGCCTCAAAATTCATCGGTGGCTCGCATTGCGGTCACTGTGGCGTAGGCCGCTTAGCTACTTTCCCAAGAAAGCTCTGTTGTTGGGTCAGTGTTGAAACTAATCTGTCTTGTGGTCACCCAAATTAGGTCATCCAGTGACCTTGTTATAGACTACTCGATAGAGAGATTACATGGTAGGATTATATTTTGTGGATGGAATAAGCACACTATGTGTATGTATGTTTACTAGAAAGATTTGTCTGGATAGCTTTGCCAACCGACCTCCACGAATTAGTACCAGGTTTTTGTCTGTGGCACACTGGCTGGTTTTGAGGTCAATTAAAACTATGAATATTTATTACAAAAAAACACAACATTCGAAATTCGAAATTTTCTCCACATTTTTTTACGAGCAAAATCAAAATACTCTGTCTCACTGAAAAATGGATTTACAACGAGAACATTTTCGCGCGATGATTTTGTATGATTTTAAATGTAGACTAAAACTAGAAGAATCGTTGGAAAGACTTCGAATGCCGTTCGTAGAAAAAGTGCTTCTAAAGCGACTGTTTTCCGCTGGTTCAACGAAATTATACCGTGGTCGAGTAACTTTGGCTGACGAAGAAAGAAGTGACTCCCTATATCGGCTGTTACATAAAAAATCGTGCTGGCTGTGAAAATTTTAATTCAAGAGAATATGCGAATTACTCGTAAATATGAAGAGATGCATATACTGCAGATTATTAGATCGGGAAGTGTGCATGAAATTCTACACGGGCATCTTCCGGTACGGAAGATAGTTTCACTCTGGGTGCCGCACAATCTTACGCAGGCTGACGCAGGCGTGACGCAGGCAGGTTACGCAGACGTGATAGCGAACTTTGAAGCAGGCTCGCCTCGGCGCGTTTACGATATCATTAAGGATGATGAATTATCATTTTTGTTCCCCAAAATAAAAAATCAACCCAAGGAAAAACAGTTTTCGTCACCGAAAGATACTTCTTTTTTTTTGGGTTAGAAATCATCAAATGACTTCTTCCGCTCTGGGTGGAGCGGGAGGGCGTGTCAGACGACTTACTGTCTAAAACCCACCCGTGTTCCTTCAGTTGCCTTCGGACTTTCCTGCAACCCCGGCAGGCATTATGCAAATTGTTATGAAAATTGGATTATTAAATTGCAGGTGTTATGAAAATTGGTTTAGACGTATGAAACTGTGTATACGCCAATGGAGTTCTTTGAAAAGATAAAATAACCTGTAGTAGTATATTTTTTTCTAGTGTCGCAAAACTTTTCCCATGAATAAAACAATGAGTGCGTGAGTTGAGTGCCCCATGTATAAAACAAAGCCCCCGCCGCGTCTGTCTCTCTGTCTGAACGCGATAAACTCAAAAACTACTGAACAGATTTTCATACGGTTTTCATCAATGGACGGAGTGATTCCCGAGAAAGGCTTAGGTGTATAATTCATTAAGTTTTTGTGTAAATTGGCTGAAATATGACGATGATTGTTGAAGATGTGGGACAAAACCATGCCGACTGGGAGCTTTACTGGCGTGGGATATTTCCCGACATGCACGCGGGCGAAGCCGTGAGCAAAAGGTCGTGTATAATAAGTTAATGTCAGCCCCGTTGACTGACAAACGGTTTTATCTATACTTAATAATATTAGGAAGTGTATAGTGCCGTAAGCATTGCATTGTCACGGTGCCGCGGCAGCGGCCGGCGAATGCTAGGGTCCGTTTAGGCACAAGAGAATGTAATGTTTTGGAAATGTGGTGTTTTACAGCGAACACATACGCGACTGTGACTCAGTGACAGTGACAATGACAATGCAATGCTTACGGCACTTTAGCCGGGCCGAGGCAGCGCTTATGCCGCTAGCGGCACTCTATACACTGCCATAATATTATAAAGAGGTAAAGTTTATATCGATACCTCTGGGCTCAAAGGGCGTATTTTTGGCATTATGACATTTTCACATATTCTCACTCAGTTTTTGATTCTCTATCGATTTGTGTAATCCACGTGGCGAAATTCGCAAAAAAATGTCGAATACAACCTCATAATTTTCGTTAACTAAACACAACTTATTTGAATACTGCGGACGTAACATGTAATCACAACGTAACGTGGTAATATACACAATTACAAATAAAAAATCTATCAGTGAAAGAAAGATAGAAAAATGCGTTTACTGGCATTACAAAAAATACACCTTAAAACTATAAAAACAGAAAACCAATTATTATAATGCCAAGAGGGCCTCAGCTCAGCATAATGTCACATGACAACACAAAGTGTATCACCTGACGCTGATTTTTAGCTGCAACCCAAGTGTATGTCTGTTAAAATAAATAAATTAAAGGTAATATAAAATAAAATAAACTCTTACAAAATCAAATAAAATGTTGTGACACATGTGTGTGATAGAAAGCTACGCTATTGCCGAATGGCAAGGATATGGATTTATGTTAAAACATGCGGACGAAGGAAGAAACGGCAGAAGCTAGTTTTATTAACTAGTTTTTTTTTAAAATATAGTTGTGAAAACTAACAATACTAACCTACTTTGCAGCACCATTGTTACTAACACCAAAATACTAACAAAAATATGAACCTATAGTCCGAAGTAAGGTTTAATTAAATTTATAATTTAATACAAAAGTTCTTCTAAATAATTTGAACATTTTTTTTTTAATAATGAAAAAAATGTTCTTTTAAATAATTTCAGCCTAGTTTGAATAAATGACTTTTGAATTTGAATTTGAATTATCTGATGAGCGACATGTAGGTATGAGGAACGGGGTGTAAAGTTCACTCATCCTCTATAGAAAAGAGAGGTTCCTCCGATCAGACGGATGTTGTGTCTAGTGCCCGACGATTGATGTCGGGACGATGTAAATATGCAAGTCACGCGGTAAATTTTGCTTGCGTGATGCAGGATTTTGCGTGACGTCAGTGTGATGCGTAGTTCGCATGCGGCGATGTAGATGCCGCCACAGACATATCAAAGTTTCTTTCTTGCAGCTTTGCACCAATATCCCAGGGCTCCTAAAATCTCCTATATTACCTACAGATAATGCAATCCACGACGACGCGCCCCACTCCGCGATTACTGTACTTTAGTACGGAGCGGAGCGGAGTGGGGCGCGTCGTCGTGGATTGCACTATCTATACTGATAAGAGGTAAATATAACATTATTTTATTCAAAATCTGTCGTAAAGCGTTTTACAGAGACAGCATCATTTCATTATTATCTAAATATTCACTTATTTGGCAAACATGGGCCTGCCAATGATCACATAAAGCGCGAGTTTTATTTTAATTTAATTTATTTACTGCTTACTGTTGGAAGTCAATTCATAGGCTATAAAGTTATGTCTATTTAATATCTGAACCACTAACTCCCAAAATACACGCTTGACTTAGTTTGCATCTATTATCTGCTGCTGTACAACCATCAACCACCTTATTAAATTGTATTTCATTGATTAACTTTGTGTTGAACTTTGAGACTGAAATAAATTTATTTATTAAATGTAAGTGTGTACATACTGTGTGTTAACAAAGACAGGTTTATGGTATTTAAGACGGAAAAAATCATCTTGGTCCTAGAACCAAAAATTCGAAGACATGTGACATCTATGTGATAGCTTGGTATAACCTTTTATAACAAGCTACACTCTTCTTTGCTAGATTTTTAAAACTAAAGTAAAGTCCAACCTTTGTTCAAAGGCATACTATTCTATCAACGACTACTTAAATGATAAGAATAGTTGGTCGCTGTGATTAACTCAAGATAATGTTTAAATGTTCTTTTTCCAGAATTAGTTTACCTACTGACAGGTTATATGAGTTTATATAAAAGTTTATAATTTTAAATTTATAGCAATATGTGGTTAGCTAGCGACCTCGACAATTATTTATTTTACCTCGATGGTCCTAGTTTATCAATTATAACTTCTAGTTACAGCTCTATGTAAGCGGGCACGCCCTTTATGCCTGGAGGCTTTATTTTCTTTTTTTTAGATATTGTTTACGTTTAGTTATTTTTATTTCTGCTTGAGTATATTTCTCGATGTTTTTGGTTGGTATATTGGCGTGTGATAGCTGTCATATGGCTATTAATTTATAATTTAAATTGTGTCTTGCGTAATGTAATTATCTTATAAATTATTGTATAGAATCAATTTTTTTTCCTAACTGAACAGACAGACAGCTGTGCTGCTGGGGAGTTTGTTGCGCCACTTCTTCTTCCCAGCAAAAACACTAGGAAGTGGTGAAGGGTGGGCGTTTTGGGGGACTGTCTTATGTGATTTTGACGTTCGAAAAGTGCTGATTCTCAGCCTAATTTGAATAAATGACTTTTGAATTTTGAATTGAATTTCTACCAACCCGCACTGGGCCCGCGTGGTGAATTAGGGCCCACTCCCTCTCACCTAGGGGAGGCCTGTCCCAGCAGTGGGCACATTATAGGCAGATTATGATTATGCTAAACATCATCCTGAAATTTCACAATTCAGCGCAAAGGCGATGACTTTAAATAGCACCAAAAGATTTTTCATTTTGCAATTTCTTGTTGTCGAAATTATTGTTACAAAGTTAATTTCAATTGCACTAAATTTATTTTATTGATCAACAAAACATGTATTTCCGTTAAAATAATGTGATGAACGTATTATCGTTAATTAATTGCATGTTGCCGCTAAAATGCGGTGGGAAACACGTTCACACATACATGTCTATAAGTATAAATAAATGTGGTCGATGGCAAAATGGATGGGAGGTTTAGTGATAATATGAATCAAGTTGATTAAATAGCCTTTTTAAAGACCATACTTGCTGATTTATTCTGTAGACATCAACGTGAAAACTAAGATATAGTAAGCTGTCAATGGTGAAATGTAAATAGGATATCGGATCGTATACGTCAGCGTTTCCGATATGACTACTACTCTGAGAAGAAAGACCGAAACAAACTCAATGGTCACAGTCTTTTTTTAAATCCAGACATAATCGTGCTCAACTCAGAACTTAAAGAGCTCAACGACTCAACGAACAATACTAAAGAAAGGACATTAGCGTAGGCCACATAGAGTACATACTCAAACTGCCAGACCATCATTAAAATTAACTGAGAAAGAAAAAATCCGACCTGAGTGTAGTCCGCCTTTGTGCAGTATTTTTTTTACCTGTGCATAAAGTTTTAATAAATAAATAGTGTCAATCCCTAGCTTTAACCCCGGTAATGACTCGCGTCATGTTACGCTACTCGAATCAGATGCGAGTGGCGGAAAATGACGCGAGTCTATTGAATTGAACTACGGCGGTTTCGCTGCTATGGTTTCGCGACGGATGTATGCTACCCGGCGTTAGTGGAATGATAGCTCACTTCAAGCTCACTTCACCATAGGCCCTTTCCTCACTGGTCGGTACGTCTGCGATGCGGGATCGTTTCGGTACCGCGTGACGTCACGCTTGCCGAGCGGCTTATATACAGGCTGGCACATTTAGATCGGTCAGTGTGGGAAAGTCTGAAACTGTAAGACATACGAAGATCTCTTCTTATGAACCATGTCATCGATTTTAGTAACAAGAAAAACTGCAAAATTGTACTTAGCTCGGGAAATAGTGTAGTTTTATTTTTCAAAACGTCCAGGAATCGAACCTGGACGTTTTGAAAAATAAAATTCTATTTAGATATTGATTGTGTAGGTCTTAAGCAGTAAATGTTACTATGGAACATGATGTCTAAAATGAATAAAATGCAATGTTTTCATAACCTTTAAAAAAAAAATGGGACCTAGGACGGCCCTATCAAATGGCCCACGAGGTCGCCCTCAAGAAATAGTCTAAATAGAAAATTATAAATGCGAAAGTGAGAGAGTGTTTGTTCGTCCTTCACGCTAAAACAGCTGAACGGATTATGAAATTTGGCACATGGGTTGACCATGACCTGGATACACACAGGACAACACATACAAAACACACAGAACACACAGGATAGGAGGGGGGGGGGGGGGGATACAGGGTACATAGAATACTTTTATCCCGGTAGTACTTTCCCGTGTGATAATTTCCGACATGCACGCGGGCGAATGCTAGTACAACATAATTTTAAGTATATACGTTGCAATAAATATAAATATTGCTTCCCTTTTCTTTTATTTATTTTGATTTTACGATGTTACAGAAAAGTAAAAATACAGTTTCATCAAAGACCGCGTGTAAGCGACACACAAGTACAACCAAATAATTTATACTGTCACCTATAAAAAAAGCATCTTTTGTGTTACGTTTTAAAACTCAGATAAAAATTCCAGCTACGAGATGATCGTAAACAGTATAAAACTTTTATAAGGGCTTGTAAATTTTTTACGATTCTGTATATTGTTATCATTGGCCCAGTTTTATGTTGCACCTTTATTTCGGATGCTTTCTTCATATTTTACGTTTACGTAAACGACTGCGCGAACTAAGTGAGATAGCGTTCTCTCAAATGTTTACGGTCATCGTAAAACTGTTTAAATGTCCTCTGAATCCTTATTCGCGCCGCGGAATAAGAAGTGGCGGTTAGACGTTTTT
Source organism: Xanthia togata (assembly GCA_963853775.1). NCBI lineage: Eukaryota > Metazoa > Arthropoda > Insecta > Lepidoptera > Noctuidae > Xanthia > Xanthia togata. The sequence goes on from OY970811.1 coordinate 9,844,539, forward strand.
AAATACAGCGTGTGTCAGAGATGAGTGATCATATTTAAAGTTGAGGTAAAGACCATCAAACTGAATAGCTTTCTCTACGGGACCACCACCGTTATCGAAAAAAAAAATAAGCAGCCATCTCATACATTTAGGTCGAGTAGGTATTGTATTTATGGGACATTCATTACATAAATGAATGCGCCATGCTAATTGTTATGTAATCAGATGTCAAAACGTCATACAAATAGTTTTCTGACAGCTGCGCCGACTGAATGGAATGTTGCCACTTTAAAATATTATATTTTATTTATACATGTAGAATTAATTATTTTATTTTTATATCATCATTATATTTAATTGTACCTATGCTGCACCGGTCGACGTCGTATCGTCAACGCCGGTTGTCGCTGAAAACCAGCACTGGGGCTCTGTCTCGCATAGGTTCCCAGCATTATGCTAAGCGATGGCCGTTTTGCGTGGATGTGACGCATATTTTCGCAAAACTTGTTTCTTTTTTATTTTGTGTTCTTTTTTTTGCGTCATTTTATTTAAATGTATTTTCTTGTTTTTATTTTTTTTCTTTGTTGTCGAGTTGAGTTGGTGGTCTGTTCCTAAATTATTATGACCTTTCTGTTCCTTTCCGATACATGCTGTATAAACCAGTAGCACTTTCAACTTTACGTTGAATGGACGTAAGTACGTGCTTAGTTAAGGTTTTAACAAGTGCATTAACACTTTAGCTTCTGTTACCTGAGTTAGTTTTTCTTGGTATAAAGTCTGTGTACGGGAAGTGCAGGCTTGAGGTGGTATAGACGCTATCATACCAACCTACTTTGCTAAGTTTGTTGTAACAAGATTATGATGAGATATTTCCGAGCACGCTGTATAATGTGTAGATTCTGGATACGAATTTAATAGGGTAATACTAGTTTCCGTGAAAAATGAGGTAGTTGAAGGATAAACGCGGTTTAGGAATTATTTATGGTTGGTAGTATGTGACGTACTGATCAATAGCTTATTTTAGAAGTACTAAATGCTTCGTCACGCAATGTGACGTTTCAACAGACGCAAATATCAATGTATAATTTCAAATTATTTGAGATGTTTTCCAAAATCTTACACTACTAATAATAAACCTGAAGAGTTTGGTTCTTTATTTGCTTGACCACTCAAATCTTTTTGCATTTGATAGCCTAATTCTTGAGGAAGGTTATTGGCTATTATTTCATTGGCATACTTTTTTCATTCGGGGAGGATCTGGACGTGATGCCGTCCAGATCCTCCCCGAATGAAAAAAGTTAGAAAGAACTCTTAGCGAAAACGAAGAAATAGTGCAGGCGGGTGATGCGATGCGACGCGCTGAGTAAGTACCTAGCCGAGAAAGTAAGATAAAAAAGGATAGCTGTTATTTCAGTATTTAGTCTATCTTACGACTTTCACGTAAATGAAGTCCCGGGTAGTAGCCAGTTAAACATAGTTATAATAAGTTCGAAATTAAAACCCGGCTACAGAAAAATCACGCTCTAAAAAGTATGAAACAAGAAAATATTTCAGACCGCGACCGTCGTCGCATGCCATTATATTTATGTAGGTTTACAGGCATGCAACCAAGGCTTTACCTTGACCATTTTTGTACCTATGTCTTGATTTCTGTCAGTGTCTGATCGCATCGGAGTTAATACGTCCGCGTCACGGAATACGATTCGTTGTGCTCAGTTATTGTGTTAAGAGGAGGCTTCCTAAATTGTATGTTAATTTGCGTGAATATTCTGAAAAAGTTACGTTTAAACTCAAAATAGAACTTTAGTATATGATTTATTTGATCTTTTAGTTAAGGTGTATAGAGGGCTCACTGACCTTGTGCATGTGGGCGGAGCCAAACGCCCTACTCCCGAATACGTAAAACGCGCGCGGTGGCGCGCTACACTAAAACTACGATCAAAGACTATGTAGAGACGCAGACATGCCGCACGTAGGTCGCTATTTTTGCCTAAGATTCTAGACGGGAATAGCAGATGCAAGGCTGATATATTTTGTATAGATATATAGTTATAATTATGTTACGTATATTTTATTTAAAGAAAAAATAAAAGTAGATTTTACAACAAGTGCACAAAACGAACCATTTTTATCCGAGACTTTTAGCAGCCCGAGACGAAGGCGAGGGCTGATAGTAATGTCGAGGATACAATGGTTTTGTGGACGAGTTATTTATAAACTCAGCTTTTCACTTCGATTGCGAGGAAATAAAACCGTAGCATAACATAATATTTCTTTGATTCAAAGTAAAATTAGTACAGTTTTGAATACTGAAGGAAATTGTTTTTCCCATTTTTTTTAAATCTTACGACATTGATATTAGGCTTGGGCTGCAGACCTATACAGCCTACTATTAAATTCATTTTGTAATAATAATTTTCTTAAATTAATTAAATAACCTACCGTACTTGAATTTAAATTTTAATATCTTTTATGTCTTAAAAAACACATAAGGCAAATAAATTAAAATAAATATTATAAAATAACAAATTCTATCTATGAACTTCTTATTTTGTTTGGTTGTATGGCTCATTTTCTTTGCCTTAATATATATACATTTATGAGTAGATACATTAATGCACTAGTGCACAAAATTCGATTTTGTGCAGCCTATAACCTGCACAAATAAGCACTTTCAGACCATGAGAAGTGAAAATATATTTATTTGCTCAATTTTTCGTCATGCGGGTGCACGGATAGGCGCCCGCGCGGCGTGCTGTTTTCCATTATCATCCTTAGAGAAGCGCTGCGTGAGGCGGGGCTCCCGTTCCCGTCGCACGCGGCATAATAGGAAACAGCACGTCATGCGGGCCGCATGCCCGCTCCGTGCACCCGCTTAACGCAGCGGGCGGCCTCATAGTTTTCGATAGTGCTAAAGCTGATGGTGAAGTCAAAATGAAAATCCAAGATGGCGGCTGCGAAAATATTCGAATTTTTCGTCATGGGTGTCGTTTTCATAGTTTTCGATGGTGCTAAAGCCGATGGAGAACTCAAAATAAAAATCCAAGATGGCGGCTCCGAAAATATTCGAATTTTTCGTCATGATAATGTTTTGTATTCATAGTTTTCAAGGGTGCTAAAGTCGATAGTGGGGTCAAAGTCAAAGTCAAAGTCAAATAATTTATTTCAATTAGGTTGTGCCTAATTGTAAAGTTTGACGTTCAAAAGGCACTTTTGAACGTCAAACTTTACAAAAAATAATAAAACTGATTCTAGTCGCCCATTCCAAAAGGTAGTTTTCGTATGGAGAAGAATGGGCAAGAAACTCTACCGTTACTCTTTTAAAAAATCATTATATCTTGTATACACTAATGATATAATTATATGTGAAGACAATGCACCTAGAATAAGATTACTATACCACGATAGGTAAAAAGAATGAAAAATGAAACAATGACAAAAATTAATTATGTGATAGATGCATGGTGCTCACATACTTACAAACATTGTAAAATTATACTATATTTCTAACATTATAATAAGTAATACTAATAATAATAAGTCAGTGTGTGAGTTCAAGTAATCACAAAAAATAAAATAATAATTAAACAATTAAATTAGCAACCAGTTCGATTTTGTCTAGATTCTGAATTGTCCTATGGAGCAGGACCAGCAAGTCAAAGTGTAAATCCAAGATAGCTGCTGCGGAAATTTTGTTTTTGGTTAAAATCATACGTGAGAAGGAACTTAATTTCTGACAGGGGCAAAACTTTAAAAACGATTTCGAGTATTTTCTTAAGAATAGAATAACATTTTATTTGCATAGACTGTAGGTAGGAGGACTTACATAAAAATGAGATTTTATAAAAAATGGGATCCTGTTATTATAAATAATTAATAAACCTACCTAACTAGCACATTAACTAAATTGCATTTTTAGGGTTCCATAACCAATTGGATGATGTTATAATAACTTTCTGTTATTTACATAACAGGTAGTGGTATTCTAATAATTTGTGTGGGGTAGGTGCCACAACTAAAAAGTGAAAAATAAAAAGGGTTATGCAAAAAAAAGAAACAACCGCTTCCGTATAAAATACTACAAAATGAACAGTAACTATTTCGGGAGTCGGTGGCAAAAAATGAAAATTCAAAACCACCGACTTCTAAATAAAGTTATTTTTCACTTTCCGCAGCGAGCTAGTCTATAAACGCACACTGATTCAATTCGCTCGTAAATATTTGCACTAACACAAACAAACGCGCGTAGTCGTTCGATAGCCGGGGCGGAGCAGCGAGCGACACAGCCATCCCGTCTCAATGCTAACGCACGACTGCCGCCCGCGCCCGCGCCCGCGCAGAGCACTTCTGTACCTCTATCTCAAAGTGGGGACATTTTCTTTGAAAATGTTGTTTGATTTACAAAAGCTGTTTCATATATGTAGTACCTCTAACCATAATTTTTTTAGTGTAAAAAGATTTCCAAACATCAAAGCCGTTTAGAAGTATTAGGGAATATTAGCCAAAAATAGTGTTTTGGTAAATATTTTTTTAAGGGAAAATTATTAGCCATACGAAAAAATCCTGTATTAGAAATGTACATGAATCTATAGCAAACATTTTTTTTTTTCAGAACTTCTAACCAAGCCGTTAATGAGAAGTAGGCTTCATAAAGTGACCGTGTTTCGGTACCAAAAGAGAGTAAGGCCCTTAAAAAGGAAATAAGAATTGAGACTTATGACATTTAGTTCCGTGCTCGAACACGGCGATAGAGCGCACGCGATATTCAACTTTATTACTGATGTGTTTAGCGTAGATTTTATTAGATTTGTTAGCGTTTAGCACATAGTGGAATAGTGGGGTGCATGTGGGTGGAGTTTGCGTGGAAATTGTCTTTGGAGTGCCTGGTCTTAATTGTAATTTGTGATTATTGTACGAAACCCATCTTCTGCCCACATGATTTCTGAATCTAATGGAAGAAATCCTGACGATCCTACACATACATACATACCAGTCAAAATCATAACCCTCCTTTTTGCTTCGTCGTAGTCTTCTAGATTAACCTAAGAGTGGCCCTCTTACGGAAAGCCTAATCTAGCAGAGTTCTCAAAACCATCTTCGTTGTTTTTCAGTTGATTGATGATGACAATTTTGGTCATCCCCTTCTTGGAATAAACATGCAACCAAAATGGCCGCACTGACATCAGCTGGTCATTAGCATGCCGTCCGTCAATGAGAGTGCAGTGTGCAAGTGTGTTTGACATTTTGGGAATTAGGATGGTGTGTGTGTTCACGTTTACAAATTGCAATACCTTGCATATGCATGTAAGTATGTATTTACATAAAACGTTCGTAATTTTAGAAGAAAAAAACTACGTACGTTGGCATGATTAAACTGAGGAACGAATTTTGGCGATGTTTTGAATAGAATATTTTGTTTATTTGCATAGGGTGAAGGATATAGTGTATGTTTGTGGATGTGGGTGCATTTTGTGTGGGTACACCGATTTCCCATAAACCTGCTTTCACGGTTTGTCTGTCCATACAAAATAAAGTCTTATAATTTTTTGCGTGTGTGTTTGTGTGTGGGCGTGTTAGTATGTGTGGTTGTCGGAGAGTTATGGAGAAGAAGAACATAGAGGTAGGAGAGGAGATCAGCATTTTATCATGCAAGTGAAGACATATCCTCAGCAACTACTTCCAAATGAATTATAGCACAATTATACAATTTTCTTTTCATATTATTAGAACTACTGAAAAATGAAAAATTATTTTCAGTTTTCAGTAGTTCTAATAATAATATCGCGGACAGTTTCACAACGCTGTACAAGTTATGTAACTGTGAATCATAAAACCGAGTGTTGCAAGTTTTCACGAGTTTTCAGGATTCTGCACTCTGTAAAGAATAAGATGTTTAAGAGTTTCTTGGTTCATTTATTTTAACATGCTATATTAAGAGTGAACAGGTAGAGTGTTTTTTTAAAGTTTAAACTAGGTTTAATATATTAAGTAAAATATCTTAAAAACACAAAATACATAGTTTATTACGCTTTCAGCCCTTTTTTGCTTGAAAGCGTAACAAACAAACAAATATACTCACTTTTGTATTTATAATATTATTTAGGATACATTTCTTAAATATACATACAAGAACAATGTTTTGCGATCATATTTAACACCATTAGCCTAGGTTCAAACAGGCGTATTTTTATCGCTGCGATTTTTTTTCGCGTATTTGATTTCGACGCTCTGCTTAACGCCCGAGAGTTGAATATCCAACAGTATGTGTACTTGACGCGCTGGGATACGCGTTGGATGCGCTCTGTTGGATTCTCAAATCTCGGCTCAATACCGAAAGTTGAAAATCCAGTGTACGAAAAAAAAACCACTGCAATAAAAATACCAACCTGGGCTATATTATATACCATATTTTAAGCAAATAAATAATTTATTATTATCATTATATCCATTTTAAGAATCCGTCTAAGATAAAATTCTCTTCATGCAACATTCTTAGAGAGTTACGAATAGTAGGTAAATCCAGGAATATCGTTTATTCCTGACGCAGTAACGTTAAATATGGGCAATGTTATTAAACAAAACAACTACCCGTTTAGTGCAGCCCAGTAATAATTGCAATACTCTGTCCGGTCCAGGAGGAAATTAAACTGAATTCAATGAGCATTACATCTACTCTTGATTTAAACAGGTACATTTGCACTATTCGGACAACCCTATTATTTATTTATATATAGGTAAGTATTTTATTGTACATCAGAAAATGTATAGCAAAAAAATAATTTTCACCTCAGCACCGCATACAAGCAGGTTTTGCTGTCTAAAAACAGTGAGCAAAATTCGATTTCGAAATTCCATAACTAGTAGGTCCAAAAAAAAAACAAACAATAAAACGTTCGGATACACATAAAACCTTAAATTGCAAATCATCTGTTAAGGTTTTATTTTATTCTGTTTTATTAAATTTTTTGGTACAAAGTTCGTGAAAGCGGCTTGCGGTAAGAGTGCACTGGCAGAAATCGTCACGCGAAAAGGTGCTGCGACTGTCTTCTTCTAATTCAAAGAGAAAGAAAGGCGGAGAGAGATAGAAAGTGTGAATTTGGTCAAAATGAAATTCCAAGATAGCGGTTGCGAAAATTTTCACATTTTTCGTCATGGGTGTCGTTTTCATAGTTTGCGAGGGTGCTAAAGCAGATTGCGAGGTCAAAATGTAAATCCAAGATGGCGGCTGCGAAAATTTTAAAATTTTTTCTTCATGGGTATCGTTTCTATGGTTTTCAAGGTTGCTAATGCCGATGGTAAAGTCAAAATAAACATCCAAGATGGCGGCTGCGAAAATTTTCACAGTTTTCGTCATGGGTGTCGTTTTCATAGTTTTCGAGGGTGCTAAAGCAGATTGAGAGGTCAAAATGTAAATCCAAGATGGCGGTTGCGAAAATTTTCAATTTTTTCTTCATGGGTATCGTTTCTATGGTTTTCAAGGTTGCTAAAGCCGATAGTGAAATCAAAATAAAAATCCAAGATGGCGGCTGCGAAAATAATATTCAATAATAATAAATAATATTCAAACTTTTCGTCATGTTTTTGTTCACGTTTTTTTTTTTTGAAATTCGGTATTTACTACTAAAAAAAACTGTGGGGATTCATTTTTCTTTTTTTCTGACAATTTCCACATAAATATGCTCAGAATACGATACCTAACAACACCCTCACGGATCGGATATGTTTTTTTTACATGTTGTATGTTCTCGCTGCTGAGGTGAAAAGTTGTATGTGTTACACGAGAGCAAAGTTATTTGCATCTCGTGTCTTTGAATCTCTCGCCGCGCTCAGGATTCTAACCTAGAATCCTTCGCTTACTCAGGATTCAAAATCAACACTCAGCAGCAATAATTATGAATATTCCATAATATTGACTTCAAATTCGCCAATTAGTACTTTTACAATATTCCGTATAACTTTAGTAAGTAGTATTTTTCCAATATTTCGTAAGCAACCCGCTTCTGCTTCACACGGCTGCAATGGTGACATGACAAAAATTAAGATTTCTGTACAATATCTATCATAAACCTCAACCTCATAGCTCGGATGACTCGGACCTATTCTATTGTTCTCTGAGTGAGTTCACAAAGAATGCATTATTTGTAATAAGTTATAAAATATAATTATAATTGTAAGTTAGTTAGATAATAAGTTATGGAGTTAGATAAGTACGCTATCGCATTAGGTTACCCAGTAATGATAGATGTAAGTTGGATATAAATAAATAAATAAATAAACCGTCCGGAATAAATACTCTTATAAATGATGGTGAAGACCGCATCTAATTCCATTGTGTAATTTAGAAGATCTAAGAGGTTACACATACAGCCACAAAAAGCAACTTTAATTATTATGTATAAAACAGGAACATTGTTCATCGAGTCGTTGAGCTCCTTAAGTACAGAGTTGAGCTCCACGATTACTGACAAATGCTTGCACTGACAGGACAGGTGTTTCTTTCCTCAAAAGACCATTTCAGACACTAATCTACATGGTCCTCATATGGTCTGGACTTTAAAAGTGACTTCGATTATTTCTTCTCAGGGATAGTGAAATGTTGACTCCCTAATATAAATATATCCCTATATCAAAATAAGCTAGATGCTTATTTTAGTTATTTTATTAATTTGACGTGTAAAAGTGATTGCAATGTCCTATTTACAGAATAAACAATTTCAATTTCATTTCATTCCATAAATATAGAAGATACAGATACCTAAGAAAATATAGATAAGAAGATTCAGATATAGATACTTGTACAGTGTAAATAACACAGCTCAGGACGACTGCCACCTGAAAATCATTAAACTAAGATAGCCTATCTATAAACCCTGGACTATCGCCAGTTGAATTTCCTTCACTTTTTAGGGTTCCGTATCTCAAAAGGAAAAATGGAACCCATATAGGATCACTTCGTTGTCCGTCTGTTAAGACCCTCTTTCTCAGGATCGCGTAGAGATATCAAGTTGAAACTAATATCAAATACGTAGGTGTACGGTCCCTTGAAACTCTAATCAAGCTTTTAAGTCAACGCAATAAAAAATACCGCCATTTATGCGACATTTTTTGATACTCGCAAATAAATAAAAATCTATAGGGTACTTCCCGAAGACCTAGAATCATGAAATTTAGCAAGAAACAAGGTCTCACAGCACAAGTAAAGGGAAAAGTCCGAAAATCGTTACTATGTAGTTTTATCACATTTTTTTTTTTGCGTTGGAGAATTGACCGTGACGTATATCGATGTATAGGAGAACATGTTTTTTAATTACAATTATAAGTTTGTTTTCGGAACAAATTCATGCCAACTATGGAACCCTTTACTGTGCGTTGTCCGACACACACTTGGCCGATTTTTCTGAGAATAAACAATAATAATCCCGACGCATGGCAACCTAATTACGTAAGTTAACTAATAATATCTAACAGTATCAAGTAACACAAGTTCCCTAAACACAGCTCCCACCTAATCACTTCATACCAAAGTTTACCTTACACGGAGCTAACACAATCCCCAGTCCAGGGTAATTCCAGGGTAACTTCAGGGTAATTCCAGGTATGCACTACGAAATAAGTGGAAAAGGTAAATGGTGCGAAAAAACAGTCTAGAGAGTCTTGAAACGAGAGAACGCCACAATTTAATTTGATGTTTGCTGCGGGCCCACAGTTAAAGAGAAGTTCTTACTTTATCATTTTATTCAGTTGAGCTGCAATTACACTGTACTGCATAAAAAACTTTGTGTTTTTTACACTTTCTTTTACACTGTCGAGCTAACGGAGTTATGTGAAGTTATTCGTCTAGGTTGATTTTTTGCGTTTTGCTGTGTAGGTAATTTAGTTGTGTACTTTATTCGCATCGTGTAAATTGCGTTTTTATGTTGTTTAGTTTGAACGGATTATAAGTTTTGTTCGATTTGAAGTTGTGATGTATGGCTGTGCTACTGGAATATACAGCAAAATTCTCGTAGTAAGCGTGTGTTGGAGTTGATGTTGCTTTACAATCAATCAAGCCTACAATGCGCGCTCGTGGAGGGTTATTTAAGTTGTATTAATGCTCGCAGGTAATTGTGTGTCAACAACATACTACCAGCGAGCTAGGTAGAGTTAGGGCGTGTAGAATTAGAAGCTTGGCTCCACATGAGATCTGATAACTTTTTGCTAGCCATATTATGGTCTCGTTTTGGCAACATTTTACGTGAAAATGTTTTTGGTGGGATTTCACTTCTTTTTGTAAGTTGCTTTTGACAATATTTGGTATATTTCTTGCACATCAGAGGTCCCTTTTTATAGCGTACTCTCTATCTTTGCCCTTTTTCTTTGTTGGTTTAATGTTTATAATAAGCGATAGATCAGAGCGATACTTGGCTCTTAGGCGATTATATTTGACTAATCTAAAACGAACTAAAGTCAATATTTACAATGCGAACACCTTGCAAATTAGTCACTCTAGAGAGTGCTACATAAGCCTGCCCACAAGGGAACGTGGATGACCCAATATCAATGAGATCCTAATTTAAGGGGCTGAGAAGTGTTTTTTTTTTTAACCTGAAACTCATATTTTTAATTTGTAATAAGAAGTCTGTGTATGTGTACTTGTATAATTTTCAGATCTATAACATGAAATTTACTCTGTAAGGGAAAACCCATACAAACTTCCATCCCCTAATTTAAAGGGTGGGAGGTTATTTACAAAAAAAAAACAGAAATATGTCTTTTATTATTTTATAACCAGGTCCCTATATCAATCTTCAGACCTCTAGCATCAAAATTTGCAGTGTACTACTTAATACTAGCTTACATACCAAATTTCAGCTATCTAGGACTTCAGGAAGTACCTAAGATCTATTTTGATGATCATCAGTGAGTGAGTCAGTGACGAAATCGGGGTTTTTTAGATTTCAATAAAATCTAAAGTTTATGAGTTATGCAATTAAAACTTTATATGTCTAATAAATCTAGTATTGACATCATATCCCAAGAATTTTGTTTATCTGGTATAATCTGAACTCAAGTTATGAGGTTTCAAAAAAACGACGAAACGATTCGAGAAAAGGTAGGTAGTGCCTTTGCACTGCCGTGCCCCAGATATTAAAAATGACAGAGATTGATTCACTAATTTCTCCTGTATTGTCGGTGCGTTTACACACATGTAAACTCACATACCTACACAAACAGCCAGACCCGGAACAACTATTTGTAGGTCATACAAATATTTGTTCCGTGCGGGAATCGAACCCGCGAGACGCAGTGCAGCAGTCAATCGCTTAACCACTGCGCCAACCGTGTCGTCTAATTCTGTTACGCATTGTATTTGTGTGTCATGGAGGCTAGCCCTTAAAACAGTGATTTTAGTCATGCTTGTAATTTACGTAATTGGTATCATTTTACTTGTAAATGTTCGTTTGAATTTATGTATGAATATAATTTTGTACTGTCATGCTATGTTTTGTTTAATGTGTGCGGTAAGTGCGGCTGTAAATTGGAATTGGTGGCGGTAATGTATTAAAACTCGAAATCTTATATTTTCTTCAAGGAATAAGCTGTGCCTGTTCCGAGTATATCCAATAATACTGTAAAATTTTTAACCTACAGATTTTTTTCTTCGAAATGAAAAACAAAATTAATAATAATAATAGGTACAGTTAGTGCTGCGCCGTTCCCGGGATCGTTTCCTACGTTCCCTAATTCCCAGGAACGCTCCCGGGCACGTCGGGAACGACTGGGAATATTGACTTAAATAGTTGTATATATTTTTGTAAATAACTTTTGCGCTATGTGCAAAAGCAAGTACACCTTTATACATAGGCATAATTCAATTAAGTCGTTGCTTTGAGAACTTTCCCGATAATCTCTGGGAATATTCCCATATTCCCTGGGAATATCCCTATATTCCCTGGGAATATTCCTTTGCTCCCGGGATCGATGGGCACGTTCCAAGGTTTTTAGTAAGAAATTATTTGAATTAAAACAAAGTATTTATTCATTATTTTAATTTAAACAAAATAACTAAAAAAAAAATATAACAACGAAAAATATTGTATTACAAATTAAACAATTTAAATGTCCATTTCCCACTATGTGGGAACGTTCCCGGGAATGCTGGAATATTCCCTGGAACTTTTCCACTCGAAATATTTCCGGGAAAGGGAATTTGGGAACGGCGCATCACTAGCTAGTGCTGCGCCGTTCCCGGGATCGTTTCCTACGTTCCCTAATTCCCAGGAACGCTCCCGGGCACGTCGGGAACGACTGGGAATATTGACTTAAATAGTTGTATATATTTTTGTAAATAACTTTTGCGCTATGTGCAAAAGCAAGTACACCTTTATACATAGGCATAATTCAATTAAGTCGTTGCTTTGAGAACTTTCCCGATAATCTCTGGGAATATTCCCATATTCCCTGGGAATATCCCTATATTCCCTGGGAATATTCCTTTGCTCCCGGGATCGATGGGCACGTTCCAAGGTTTTTAGTAAGAAATTATTTGAATTAAAACAAAGTATTTATTCATTATTTTAATTTAAACAAAATAACTAAAAAAAAAATATAACAACGAAAAATATTGTATTACAAATTAAACAATTTAAATGTCCATTTCCCACTATGTGGGAACGTTCCCGGGAATGCTGGAATATTCCCTGGAACTTTTCCACTCGAAATATTTCCGGGAAAGGGAATTTGGGAACGGCGCATCACTAGGTACAGTACGACACAACTTAGATGTAGCATAAATTATAAAATTTGTATTCCGTCATTTCAATTTTACGAATGTATTTGGTTATATGACTTCACAAGTTATTGCGTTTGCGTAAAGATCATTTTCACCCAAAGCAGTAATAATTTTAAATATTGGTGATTTTGAAGGCGTACTCAGTTCAGATGGTGATCGGTTTTACGAATTTTGCCGATGCTATACCTAAGTTGTGTCGTACGCAGCAAGTATTGATCATTGTAATACAAAAGTACCTATTTTAAAACGTTCAGTGGTATAATTTTCAAGCTGCACATATAATTTAAGACAACCAGAGTATGGTTCCATCAACTCACAAAGTTGAACGTAAGAATTTTTACAGGAAACGAATATGAAACAAATAGTACCAAACAATATTCTCTGAAACAAACAGATCATTAATCAGCCTTTAATTTTCCCACTGCTAGGATAGGCCTCCACTCGTTAGTCAGTGGGCCGTAATCCACCACGCGTGCCCAGTGCGAGTTGGTAGATGTCACATGTCTTCGAATTTTAAATTTTAGAACATGCCGGTTTCCTCACGATGTTTTCCTTCACCTTTTTGAGAGCAGTGGTGATGAAATAATTTACACAAAGTAATGCGCCTGCCTGGGTTCGAACCTACGACCTACAACTCGTAAGTCGGGGACGTTATCACTGAGCCACCATTGCTCCGACCCGAACTGAAAACGAACAGATAATAAGCGTTTATTGTAATTGGCAGAAGTCGAAACTTAGCGCAATCTGCTGGATGTTAAAGACAGTACTTGTGCTCTATAACAATAATAATAAATTTTAACATAAGTGCAGCGGAACGGGCTAACTTTTCAGCTATTAGTTCAAGAGTATCGCGACACAGCGTAGACAGTACAGAAGGATTAGTAGAACACTAGAACTTAAACTACAGTTTCGAGAAGTATTACCATCAAATGAGCTTATTCCATGCATTTCTGTGTTAGGCACTTCGTATACACGTTTTTCTTGCTGTGAAAAATTACGGTTTATTCTTTTCTATGGTGCGGTTTGAAAGAAAGAAAGAAAATACATTTATTTAACACAGACTAAAAAGCAAAGAATTATACAGCAGATAAAAAAATAAAACTAACTAACGAAACGATAACTGGCGAAATGTGGGTGTACTACAGGTACACCTCTGCCCAACCCTTCGGGGAATACAAGCGTCATGTTATATTATAAAAAAAAGTAAAATGCGATGTAAGGAATTAGCAGTAGAGTGTGCCTCACGGCTGCGCCAAAAAGGCCCAGTTCAGCTAAAATGCGAGACAAAATAAGTGCCTGACGCTGGTTTTCAACTGGACCTGAGAGTGATGTGATGGACGTAAATAACTTAAATAAAATAAATTTGTGTCAGATAAAAAAAATAAAATAATAACGAATACGTAGGTACATAAAAAAGTGTGATTGTGCATTAATTGCGAAACAAAACAAAAGAGTGTAAATAAATGAGTAAATGAGACGGACGCAAGATAGACCATTGTTATACGCAGTGTGTAGGCACGGTCGTCAGTGTAGTATGGAACACTATAGAAGGTTGTTGACAGACATGTTTTTTTCTACGGTGTGGTATATACGCCGTACCGTACAAAAACCGTGCCGTGTACAAAGGGTCTGTTTCAGTAAAATGACAGGCAAAGAAGACATTTCAACAATCTAGAGTGTTATGGCGACATCGACAGTTACTGATGACTCCTAGCACATTTTTTTTTTATTCTACCCTCTCTCTCTATTTCTCTCAGTTTTTTAATACTAGGCATACTACTGTCGTAATTGTCATTAAAAATTGGACCAACTTACAATTAGATACAAATAATCAGCAATAATTGGATAACTTAACCGATTGATAAACTTAAAAGATTCGCCAGTATAGAAAGTTGTGAATGGGGCTGACTTCCAAGGTGCACTGGACAAAGGTATTTTTTTTATTAGATAAAGCGAGGCTCTTTTAACCCAATTAGAAGTAGAGTTGCATAGTTTAAGAGCACTGATGGCCCAGTGCTAACAGCCCGGACTTACGATTTACGAGGACATTGTGTGGTCGTGGGTTCGAATCCAGGCAGGCGCTTTCAATCAATCTGCCTAGCCTTTTCCCAACTATATTGGGGTCGGCTTCCAGTCTAACCGGATGCAGCTGAATACCAGTATTTTACATGAAGCGACTGCCTATCTGACCTCCACAACCCAGTAACTGGGTAATACGATACCCCTTGGTAAGACTGGTTGTCAGACTTTCGGGCTTCCGACAACCCGTAACGACTGTCAAAGATCCACGAATGACAACCGGGAACAACGGCTTAACGTGCTTTCCGAGGCACGGAGGAGTCTCGGTATGTAAAGATGGTCACCCATCCACCGACCAACCCCGGCAAGCGTACCTTTACCTGACGGATCGACCCGTGCGGCAGTTACTACTTAGCCATGAGCTCCAGGCTGGCGCTTTGCTTTGAATAAATAATTTCACCACCACTACTCTCAAAGGGGTGAAGGAAAACATCGTGAGGAAACTGGCATGTCCTAGAACCAAAAATTCGAAGACATGTGACATCTACCAACCCGCACTGGGCCCGCGTGGTGGATTACAGCCGTTGTCCCAGCAGTAGGAACATTAATAGGCTGCTTATGCTTGTCATTTCATTTTTGTATGATTTCATTGCAGTAGATCTTCTGATCCAATCCATTTCGTGACAAAACACGGTCGTGCATGTTTCAAGCATCGGCAATGTTTTGACCCAGTTAGCTCGCATGAGATCAAAGAGTCCTGGCCATGAAAGGATGACAGATGACATGAGGACCCCACTAATGAGGATGGGAGGGTTATCGTGAGGTAGCTGAGGCCAAAATAGAGGTGAAGGAGCTTCGAGTAAGTAGTTCGGTTGTTTCGTTAGTTGGAGTTATGATAAAGTTACAAAAGGTAAACTAAAAATGGCAAGGGAAGAATTTTCGTCAGTATTTTCCGTATATGTTTGAAAACATGAATAATTTCTCAAGTTTATATGATTAATAACTAGCTTTTGCCCGCGGCTCCTCGCGTGGAATTTACTACCGGGATTAAAAGTTCATCCACATCCATTCAGCCGTTTTTGCGCCAATCCGGAACATACATCCGGACAAACAAACAGGTTACTATTAAATTATATGTAGGTATATATTGTATTTACTTGCGGTAATTTGGTGTTATTGTCCGCCTTGGATGTTTAGACCATGGCTCGTGACCCAGTGTTGATTATAGTCTTAGGTATATTTATCATCTAAATTAACCCTTTAGATTTAATCACATGCTGAATATGTGTAGGTAATCTCCTAACTTTTACAATCAATCAATCTGCCTAGACTTTTCCCAACTATGTTGGGGTCACCTTCTAGTCTAATCGGATGCAGCTGAATACCAGTATTTAACATGGAGCGACTGCCTATCTGACCTCCACAACCCAGTAACTGGGTAATACGATACTCCTTGGTAAGACTGGTTGTCAGACTTTTGGGCTTCTGACGACCCGTAACGACTGTCAAAGATCCACGAATGACAACCGGGACCAACGGCTTAACGTGCTTTCCGAGGCATGGAGGAGGTCTCAGTATGTAAAGATGGTCACCCATCCACGGACCAACCCCGGCAAGCGTAGCTTAACCTGCTGGATCGACCCGTGCGGCTATTGTTACTTAGCCACAAGCTCCTCAAATCCGATAACTTTTACATTGATGGGTTAATAATGGCATTATCAGCACCCTTAGCAAACAGGCACGCACATGTATGTGGTTATTGTCAGACAGACAGAAAGAAAAATATTTTATTTGGGACATGCACAGGAAAAACACAGAGTATAAAAGGAGCATTTATAACTAAAAAAGTAAATATTAAAAATAAAACAAAAAGACCTGTGCGAGACCAAAAGGTCTCAGCAAAATACTGTGATATTTAAAACATAAATACCGCAGCGCTGGTATCCAGGTAGGGCTCGGCAAGCCAGGTGAACACTGTTGCATATTCTCTTCACCCAATCCTTTTCTAGAAATCCACTGAAATGAATGAAATGAAATTTACTTGCAAGAATTGTAGTACATTAAAGTTGGTCGGGTTATTTATCAGTTTCTAAAACAATTCGCTAAAACTAGCATGCAAACATTACATGAATTAATTAAATGAAGCTAATAAAGTTGGAAAAATACATCTTAAAGTAATATATAAGAATACGAATGTCAATCATTTGTCAAATTATTAAAGTAAAATGTCAGTGTGAGTGTTTAAAGTTTAGGTACTCATTCACAGAATAAAATGATTTTTCTATAAGCCATTTGAATAACGCTGTTTTAAAACGATTAATTGGCAGTTCCCTATGTGATTTTGGTAATTTATTATATATTAACCTAACCTAACCATTGGAAAGCAACTTCTGTGATATAAGTGGCTTTTCATTGGAGGAATCATTAGTCTCTCAGGATACCTTGTGTTAAACGTAACAGTGTCTCCAAGATGTTGAAATAATTCGGAGTGCATTTTAACAAATTTACAACATTCAAATATGTACATACCAGGAACAGTTAATATCTTTAAATCTTTAAAAAGAGGTTTACATGAAGTCAATGGTGGCACATAACAAAGAGCACGGATACATTGTTTTTGGGCTATAAATACCCTATTTATAAGAACAGAATTTCCCCATAGCACAATGCCATATCTAATGTTAGACGCTACGTAACCATGATACGCTAAGAGGGCGGTTCTGAGGTTAGTTATTTTACACAGTCTCCATAAGGCGAAAGCGAAACGATTAATCTTATTTGTAACCTTTAAGCACTGAGCTTTCCATGTGCAGCCACTGTCCACTGTTATACCAAGAAAAACGGCTTCGTGTGCTTCGTTAATTCTCTGATCGGAACAAGTAATCATAAGGTCAGAATTTGATTTTCTATTGTGGAACTGAACGAAGGAGGTTTTATCTATATTTACTTTTCAACCGACTTCAAAAAGGAGGAGGTTATCAATTCGGTTGTTGGTTTTTTTTTTTTTTTTTTTGTATGTTTGTTACGCGATTACTCCGCCAATTATGAATTGATTTTGATGATTCTTTTTTTGTTTGGTAGGGCATACTTCAGAAGTGGTCCCATATAAATTTGGTCAAGATCTGATGAGGGGTTTTTGAGTTAGCTTCAATAATACGTATTTTTCCCATCTAGTATATGTGGACGATATTCTAATAATTCCTGTCACTGTAATTTACATAGCAGGTAATGGGTATTCAAATTTTTGTGGGGGTTTTGTGTAGGTACCACAACTAAAAAGTGAAAAATAAAAACTTTTTCACAAAAAATAAAACCGACTTCCAAAAAAAACACTACAAAGTGAAAAATAACTTTTATTTCGGAAGTCGGTGGCAAAAAAACGAAAATAAAACCCCAAAGACACCGACTTCCGAAATCAAAGTTATTTTTCACTTTGTAGTGTTTTTTTTGGAAGTCGGTTTTATTTTTTGTGAAAAAATTTTTAAATTATTATTAAGCCATGTTATGATAGCATTAACTGCTTCATTAACCTCTGTATTATAATGAAGCATTTTATTCTCCGTGATAACCACCGCAATATCATCAGCAAAAAGTGAGTAGAATAATGTTCAATTAATGTTTACACTAATTTCTAACAATTAACAGGGTTTGGTAAATGTTGGTATCAAGAATATAACTCCTATCAAATAAGAAAAGAAAGAAATCAATGACACCTACTCGTACAAAACGTTTAAACAAAAAGTTTTACGAAAACGCTCAAACACACTAGACTATCAAACCGAAGTCGTAAATTGCATCCAAACTTTCACCACATTTCACCCGACTTCCAGTCTGATCCATTTACGTTCGTGAAGTCCAGACTTGGCCTAGTTTTTGGTCTAAATCTAAATAAACGTACGAGACTTGTCTGAGAATTGAAATGAATATATATTGGCTAGTAAAGAAATGTTAGGTACCGTCAGAAACAGAGAACACATTATATATCATCAATATAACTTTCCCACAAGACGGACCGATGACCTTGTGAAGGCCGCAGGAATCCGCTGGATGCGGGAGGCACAGAATCGGTTAAAGTGGCGGTGCTTGGGGGAGGCCTATGTCCAGCAGTGTACGTCTTTCGGCTGAAATGATGATGATGATGAATTTTCCAAGTAGTTGGTTACCCACTATACACGACTGCCCAAAAAGTAGTGTAATGTGTTCAGGGTTCATGTATTATGTATGTGAGTTTCTTTGTTCCACCATAACTTTTAAATGCTTGAGCAGATTTGGATGTATGGGGTATAGTTAGATTCCTTACATCATCCCGAGTGATATTGTCTCGAAAAATAATATCTCTAAAAAAATATAAATAAAATTGTCATTGCAGTCGGGGGGACGTCTTAGATTAAAAAGTATTCCACACAACGACACTACGGTCCCCCGACGGCAATTACAGTTTTATTTATCAGTTAAGTCAGCTAGTGAGTGAGACAAATGAGTGACCTGTGTGTGTTATTTTTTTAAATTATTTATTTTTATGACCTATTTGTGCCGAAAGACGTCTGCTGGACATAGGTGTCCCCCAAGCACCGCCACTTCAACCGATTCTGTGCCTCCCGCATCCAGCGGACTCTGCGCTCTTTACAAGGTCATTAGTCCATCTTCTGGGAGGATGATTACATTTGTACCTGAGCAGGACAAAAGCTATTTCTGTCACCATATTTGCCACGTCTTGACCATTTCAAATAATTAAGATCAGACATGGTTTCCTTAAGAAATTTGCTTTAATATGGTTTAGTTTACACATACATACATAAACTCATGCTTCCCATTAGGGTAGGCAGAAACTACAGAACGCCATCTGCTACGATCCTTACAAATTTCTTTTGCCTCGTTTACGTTCATACATCTGGTCATACACGCACGCCGGTTGCGAGTACTACGCTCCTGACCTTTCTGAAAAACATCACCAATAAGGTCACTAGATGTCTCAATTTATCGTTTTTAACTTACAAAATCAATCTAGGTACGAACACAATATCAGTAATAAATACAGGAATATGAATCTGAATATCAAATCAGCTTAAAATAACACCTACAGAGGTGTCAAAATATGACGTAATGTCAACAAAGCCGAAAACACACAAATTCGTAACTTTTCGGCGCAAAATACGTTAATATTTGTCAACACTAATTCGCATACATTGAAGTCACACCACTCCATCAGGAGTGACAAACTGTTGGCAAAATATTTCCAGTCCCATTATTTCATTTTCCCTGCCTCACACATCAAAGGTACCTTGTAATTGCGAAGCGCGGGACCCATATACATAACGAATACCCTTCGTTGATGCTAGAGTAGCGTACGTGATTTTTCGCTGAAGCCGAATGCGAAATTTCGTTTTGTGGCTGCCGAATACACAAATATGCGGAGTTTGTTGCTTTTTTATGTCATCAGTGAATATTGAACTGTGTTTTTTACCGACTCTAGGAAGTGGAAGTGTTGGTATTTTGCTAGCTTTGTTGTGCCATTTTGACGTGTTCGTGAACTAAGGGTTGTCGCCGGTCAACTGTTTGGCTTCACATCAGCTTTGGCTCCAAACGAACCGTCAGAGCGCTGACCGCTCGTCGTAAGCCCTTTGCCGGCAAAACAATTACTTCTGTCGAGCAGTAGATTTTCTTTTGCAAGTGTTTCGTCAAAAGTGTGTAGGTACACTGAGATAAACATTGCACAAATTATTAGCCATACGCTCAAATGTTATGTAGATCTTAAATGCGGTATATCTCCAGGTTTATAAAATAAAGACTGGCTTTGCTTTGAATTTTGACTTAATTAATAAACATTAAACACAGTAACCGCTAATACAATAATATTTTTTCTCCATAATACGGACAATTCGAAGCTTCTAAAAGCCAAATTCGGCAAAACCAAAGCCGAAAAGTAATATGAGGTGTCACTCCACCAAAACCATTTTAAAATCTCTTTTAACCCGTTCACAAAGCCAATGTGTTTGCACCGTGTACAGTCACAGGCAAACTCTTTGTACAATTAGTTACACATTTCAGAACGACTGCGATGACGCTAAACGTACTCTCGACGACTGTACCGTGAATTTATAGTGCAGGTCAGTTCATATTTCTGAGTGCCATTTATAATTTTTGTTTGTTTTTAGGTCACGAGAAATGTTTTTATATGTAAGTATTTAAGTTTATTTTTACTTTATATGTCATAAAATAGCGTATTTTAGGTTCAGTGCAGCCTACTCAATTTTGAGAATTTATTTTATTTTATGTCTAAGATGTATGTATGTGCATGTGAGGTCTGGTTTGTGCCCGGTTGATGGTAATAGGATCGTCCCCTATTACATATAACTTCAAACATAACTGGCGTAATATGCGTGTACTATAAGGTGCACCTCTGCCCAACCCATCGAGGAATATAGCTGTGATGTATGTACGTCTGTGTCTAAAATAGACGCCCCAAAAATAATATTTTCCTTACCTCGACTTACTAAACCATTATTTACTATTGCAATATTTTCTTTAATAATATAAGTAAGTTGACCTTGACGACCCTTGACTCCCAATGAAATTGCCTCATAATTAAACTTTACATTCACCTTAACAATATTAATTTATAAATTAAACTGTTTCAAAAAGACTACGTTAGATATGCCAAAAACGGCACACTTTATCAAATTAAAATCTAGGTATTTTGCAGAGAGAAGGTATTGAATTTTTACTAATCTCAAATTAAATAATTTTCTAAGTATACAGGGTGACATTGAATTTAAGATTAAAACTCAATATGGAGGTCATCAATATCAAATGATATTGAAGAAAAAGTTATTTCATTATTTATGCGTAGCAATGTAACCTTTGAGATTTAAGAATTCTTTCTGTTTTAACTTTTAATTAAAACTTTTTATTTGACTGACGTATTTACTGTATTTTTTATATTATTATTTGATGTAAGAATTTAGGGGAAAAAAGTTCACAAAAGTTAAATTGATATTAATTATTCAGGCAAATTAAACTGTGCTGTGTATGTACAGCCGCGGATTGAAAAGCTTGAAGATGTTTTTTTTTCTTGCATCAGCCAGGAAATTATTTTCCTATTGAACTGTGAATTTAAAGAAATAAAAACTAAAACCCAAATACGACAAAAAAAATAACTAACTAAAAAGGAAACTGTACTAACTCCGGAGTCACACGTAATCTGTTCGATTTATGTCCTAACACGTGTGACTCCGGAGTTAGTTGAATTTTTGTCGTATTTGGGTTTTAGTTTTTATATAACTTTAAATATTTTTTTGGGTATAATATATTTATTTTTGAAATAGGCTAATTAAGCCCTTTCATTTGATACCCAACATGGTTTTTTTTTTTACTTTTATAGCTTTGCACCCTCTAGAGTGTGTGACATTAAATTGAACATGGCGCGTTCAATTTAATGTCACATAGCTTATTCAAAATTCAAAAGTCATTTATTCAAACTAGGCTGAGTATCAGCACTTTTCGAACGTCAAAATTACATCTGTCTTATGTAATTTTGACGTTCGAAAAGTACTGATCCCCCAAAATGCCCACCCTTCACCACTTCCTAGTGGTTTTGCTGGGAAGAAGAAGTGACGCAACAAATTCCCCAGCAGCACAGCTGTCTGTTCAGTTAGAAAAAAAAAACTTTATATTACTATGCAAGATAATTTACATTACGCAAAACATAATTTAAATTATAAATTAATAGCCATATGACAGCTAGCCCACACCAATATACCAACCAAAAACATCAAGAACTATACTAAAGCAGAAATAAAAATAACTAACTAAACAAAACTAAACAATATCTAAAAAAGAAAAAAAAAAAAAACCTCCAGGCATATAGGGCGTGCCAGCTTACATATAGCTGTAACTAGAAGTTTTATTTGATAAACTAGGACCATCGAGGTAAAATAAATAATTGTCGAGGTCGCTAGCTAACCACATATTGCAATACAACTCATAAAAAAATATTGTATAACTAGCGGACGATCAAGACGCTTCCAACGATATCTCATTTGTCAAATTATGATAAGCAGTTGAGAAGTTATGAGGTAAAAAATGAACCTACATACATACATAGATACTCGTACATACCGGTCCAAATCATAACCCTCCTTTTTGCTTCGCTGAAGTCGGGTAAAAAAAAGAGAGTTCAAAAGCCGACAAGCGCCTGTTACGTGTGAAAGAAATTGCTTTTTATTTCTGCTGATGTACATAAATTACACTGTGCCCAAAAATGGATTCACCTGCGCCATTTGCAGGGCGATTCATTTCTGAAACACCGTGAGTATAAACTATACGAGTATAAACTAATCTTGTCCTCTGTTTGTCAAGTATAATAGGCTACTGGTTGGGAAAAGGCTAGACAGATTGACATACCATATCCGCACATTCCGCATACTTATTCAAAAAGCCACGTCTGATTTTTATTTCCAGACCAACGTACCGACAAGTTAGTCCTTAAACTCTAAAATAAAACACTCCCAAGTTGAACTAAAAAAAAAAAAATAAGTTTAGCAACGTCAGCTGACGCATGCGTACTGTTAGAAAATTCAGCTTTTTCTTGTAATTTAATTCATCTACAAGTGTCGGAGAGAACTGGCGAGTAAAAAAGCGAACCTCGACTATTTCCCACAAGTAAAGTCCTCGTGATCTAAGTTAATTAACTTTCTCACTCTTTTAACTGTGAATGAATTTCTTTAAAACATTTACAGTAATATGGGGAGGTTTTTTTTAGTTTTTGAGTGTACGTAAGTATGTGTGGTGCGAGTTTGTTGCTGAAAACTTGTGATTCATAGTATTGCCTTTAAATGGTAGTGTGCGAAATAAATGGGAATAAATAATGCGCGACTTTGTGTTTTTTTTTTACCAGCAACCTTTTTGGATGTCTTTTTTTTTGGGATCTTTTATAGAAAGAAAAAGAAAGAAAGAAATACTTATGTTTATTCTGTAAGGAACAATATGCACATTTAAAGAAAAAAACACAATATACACAAATACAAAAGTTACCAAAAGCCTCGTATTCAACCAACAAATGAACGCTTGAAAATGTTGTTCATCGGTTGATGTCAAGGCCTTGGACCAAAGACAATATTGCGTAATTACTGTTGCGACATTACGTACTCTGCGGCGACATTATATACGTTCGCAGTAACGTAAACAAATTTCATCGAAATCTGTGTCATGACTTAGGATATAGAATACTTTTTTATCCCGTGAAATAATTTCCGAATATTAATAATTTCCACACGGGCAAAACCGCGGGCGTAAGCTAGTTCTAAATAAATATAAATAATAAACCTTATCGATACCTACCCATTATTTTTAAATGACATCTCCTAGCACTCAGTGTTGATTGCATCAAATATTTAGGTTATATCTAATGGATTGACCAATCATGAACCCGGAAATGATAATACGTTACATTATACGTTAATCTTTACCCATTTCAATAAATAACGGTGATAGGAATCAATGTCAATATTAGTAAGTAGACTAAAATTCACATGAAATGACACGACCGCAGTGATCACTACAGTAATTACTGCCTTGATTAAATTCCACACTCTGTTACTGATACTTCCTGTTGAAGACTCATTTACATGAGAAAAGTTTCTCGCCAGCCGAATGACGAGAATGTCTAAGCGAGACTCGCTAGACGATTATAGACTCAAGCTAGAAATAAAAACTCGCCTACGATTTTGTACGAGCAGTGGTGGCCCAGTGAAGAGTGGTGGCCCAGCGAGGAGTGGTGGCCCAGTGAGGAATGGTGGCCCAGTAAGGAGTGGTGGCCCAGTGAGGAGTGGTGGCACAGTGAGGAGTGGTGGCACAGTGAGGAGTGGTGGCCCAGTGAGGAGTGGCGGCCCAGTGAGGAGTGGTGGACCAATGAGGAGTGGTGAACCAGTGAAGAGTGGTGGACCAGTGAGGAGTGGTGGACCAGTGAGGAGTGGTGGACCAGTGAGGTGTGGTGGACCAGTGAGGAGTGGTGGACCAGTGAGGAGTGGTGGGCCAGTGAGGAGTGGTGGCCCAGTGAGGAGTGGTGGCCCAGTGAGGAGTGGCGGCCCAGTGAGGAGTGGCGGCCCAGTGACGAGTGGCGGCCCAGTGAGGAGTGGTGGCCCAGTGAGAAGTGGTGGCCCGGTGAGGAGTGATGGTCCAGTGGTAACGGCCGCGACTTACGAGGTGTAGGTCGTGGGTTCGAACCAAGGTAGGCACTTTACTTTGTGTAAATAATTTCATCACTACGGCTCTCAAATCGGTGAAGGAAAATATCGTGAGGAAACCGGCATGTCCTAGAACCAAAAATTCGAAGACATGTGACATCTACCAAACCGCACTAGGACCGCGTGGTGGATTACGGCTCAGTACCTCTCTAAGATAGTACGCCTGTGGCCCATGATGATGTATTTCAGTTGCCGCTATAACAACGAAATAATACTAAAAACAGAATAAAATAAATATTAAAGTGGGGCTTCCATACAACAAACATGATTTTTTTGCCGTTTTTAAGGTAAAACTACTCTACCTACCCGAAATCGGTCCAGCCGTTCGCCGGGAAATAGGGATTCATTTATATATATATAACATATATAGATGGTACGGAACCCTTCGTGCGCGAGTCCGACTTGCACTTGGCCGGTTTTTTGTAATGATTAATTTATTGCAACCTACGTTTGGCGGAGGAGTCACATCCTTTGAATTTTCAGAATCCTCCGATCTATTCTAAATATAAAAATCTCACCGTGAAAAATTAGGTGAAGTGAGCTTGAAGTGAGCTGTCATTATTGCCAATACCTCGCATAAGGTGAAATTACGAGAGAAGAATAAGAAGATAAGAACATTGACTCGTGTAAACAAGCCGACACCTGTTTACACGCGTCCACATTTTTATCTTATAATAATCGTTTATTCGATGCGAGCAATTATCCTCGTGTAAATGAGCCGTCAGTTGATGATTAATAAACAATGAACTTAATCATTACATTAAACACACTCCATAATTCGAATTTAGATTATTTATCGAATACAAATGAGTAGCGGGTCGCATAAAGTTGATGTGAAACTGTTTGGATTTGAAAATTAATTATTAATTCGTCAAATAGGAATGTTATAACAGTTTAATCTGCACATTTGTATTTGCGTTACCTATGTAATAAATGCCAAAGCTCAGGTATCTAACTGATAATAGATTCAATCAATCTGCCTAGCCTTTACCCAACTATGTTGGGGTCGGCTTCCAGTCTAACTGGATGCAGCTGAATACCAGTATTTTACATGGAGCGACTGAAACAACCCAGTTACTGGGTAACAAGATACCCCTGGTTGTCAGACTTACGGGCTTCTGACGACCCGTAACGACTGTCAAAGATCCACGAATGACAAACGGCTTAACGTGCTTTCCGAGGCACGGAGGGATCTTGGTATGGCAAGATGGTTACCCATCCACGGACGGATCGCCGCAAGCGTAGCTTAACCTGATAGATCAACCCGTGCAGCTATTATTACTTAGCCACGAACCCTTACATCACTTCGGTAAAGCAAAAAGAAAGAAATAACCCCAACATAGTTGGGTAAAGCCTACGCAGACGATGATGTTTGAAGTGAGGTAGTAACACGTTATTACAAACGATCTCTTTACAATAGTTCTAGTTTTAACGCTTACCAATCTACATACAGGTTGTAAGAGACAGCCCTCCGCAGACTGATGGGGTGAATTCAGTATATCATACTAAGATGACCGGTACATGAAATTATTTCAGGAACGTTATGGGAATCCAACAAACCTGATTTCTTTGATTACCCTACACGCAATGTATCGCTACCGTGGCAAAACGCACGTAGCGAACGGTAGCGCAGCGAGCTTTCGGAGGCTCTCCCCGCCCCCCGCGGTGGTTGAACAGCTGATTTCACGCGTAGTTCGTTAGAGAATTTCAACATCCATTGCTGTTTTTTTATTTTATTTTAGCTGTTTTATTTACATTAATAGAGTACTGCGTACAGAGAATGTAATTTCAAATTGAATTGTAGGAGTAGTAACTGAAAACACGATAACAAAAAAAAAAAAAAAAAACCTGATAATTATAATTTTCAGTGGAATATGATTCAAAATAAGGAGCTGAATGCACCCTCTTAGTTTGCGGAGGGCTGCCCCTTACACCCTGTATACCAATATTTTTCTATTTTTCTCTAAGTTCGCATTATTTGTTGTCAAATTATAGCGTATGTCAAATATAATAGGTTACACAAAACCTAAATGAGCTCATATTTCGCGAAGTGCCGCGAATCTAAGTCGTATGTTAGATTTCAGCCGTATGTACGTACAATGAGTTCGTTTGTATTACATAAATCGAGTCCTCTGTATCATGTGGTAGATAACGCAGTGGATGTATAAATAAGGTTAAGTTATTATCATGTTTGTGTGTATAAATACTAATTATCAAGAACCACCATACTATAGTTAGTCGATAGCTTTTACATGAGTCTTATCTACCTAGCCTTTACCCAACTGCATTGGGGTCGGCTCACATTCTAACCACAGGTTCATGAAACACGGTCCATGGCCCTGTACGGGGCACCGGTGTGGGCGCGTTCGTTGAGGCGGCGGCCTGCCCGCCGGTTGAACGCGTCCCAGAGGGTCATGGCCACCCGGCTGGTCCGGGGATACCGCACGGTCTCCGGTGAGGCAGCGAGCCTCCTTGCCGGATTGCCGCCATGGGATCTGGAGGCAAAAGTCCTTGCGCATATTTGGGAGTGGCGTGGGGAGGCGAAACGCCGGGGCTTGACTCCGATGCCGCGAGAAATCGCGGCACAGCGGACAGAGCTCCGACGGGATCTCATGGCGTCATGGAGAGTGCGATTGTCGCAACCCAGTGCTGGGCACGCCACTATTGCGGCGATAAGTCCCCTCTTTGAGGAGTGGCTAGAGAGGCGCCACGGCGTCCTCACCTTCCGCCTGACGCAGGTCCTCACCGGACACAGCTGTTTCGGGAGGAACCTGTTTCGGATAAGGCGGGAGGAAACGCCCGGGTGTCATCACTGCGTGGATCGCCCGGAGGACACGGTGGAGCATACGGTGGAGGTATGCCCGGCTTGGGCAGAGCACCGCCGTGTCCTCGTGGAGGCGATCGGTGGCGGGGATCTCTCGCGTCCGGCCCTGGTCCAGGCCATGGTACGGAGCGAGAGAGCATGGGAGGCCGTCACCTCCTTCTGCGAAGCAGTAATGCTCGCGAAGGAGGAGGCGGAGCGCGTGAGGGAGAGGCAAATTTCGCGCCCTCACGCCCCTAGCCGCCGCAGGAGGAGACGCCCCGGGCGTTGGGAATCGATCGCGGATTCCCGGCCACCGTAGGCGTGGGCTTGCGGACGGTGAGCAATGGGTAGCTCGCCGTCCGGTAAGGACCTAGCCCGGGTTGACGGCGCGTTGTGTTCCACGCGCGCCTCAAAGAGTGTCAGCGAGTGAAGGGGTCCAATGAGACCATTGCCTGCCGGGGTTGCGGGAAAGTCCGAAAGGGATACCGTGGCCCCCTGGCATTGCACAGGCAAGAGAAGGAACACGGGTGGGTTTTAGTCAGTAAGAGTCTGACACGCCCTCCCGCTCCACCCAGAGCGGGAGGAGTCATTTGATGATTTCCCACCCAAAAAAAAAAAAAAAAAAAAAAGGTTCATGAAACAACATTTCCAAACGTTTTATTGTTGGTTGAATACGAGGCTTTTGTATTTTTGGTATTTTTTTTTCTTTTAATATGCTTTTTGATTGTGCAGAATAAACATATTTTCTTTCTTTCTTTTCTTTTTCTTACTTTTTTTTTCATGGTTAGTCTTGAAGCCACTATTTAAAATGGAGCAACTGCTTATCTGACCTCCACAACGATACCCCTTGACAAGACTGGTGGTCAGACTTTCGGGCTTCTGAATCTCCGTAACGACTGTCAAAGATTTACGAATGCCAGCGGGAACCAACTGCTTAACGTGCTGTTCGAGGCAGTATGAGGGATTTCGGTATATTATGTATGTATTTTTATTTAGATTTATTTATTTGGGACAAACAAACAGTAACACAATTATATCTGCGCCAATAATATAAACAAAGATATTATATAAATGTGAAACTCACACCGTTATCCACAGCATATGATAGAGAGATAGATAGATAGATACGAACCCCTCGAGCTTTTTCAGGAGTATCACTTGAAATACATAATTTGTAGTTGAATTTCAGTGTGACAGTATAATATTCAAGGTATAAATATGTTTTTCTTAAGACAACAGTTCTACGATATTATGCATACTATGACGATGCTTGGGAGAAGCCAACTTGCAACAGCTGAAATGATGATTACGAAAATGGTTTAATTGGTTGTACCCATCAATCCATACACTCCCTTAAAGTTTCATTTATATGGTGCGAATGTGCGATTAAATTTCCTGTAGCATATCATAAGTTCGCCGAGTCGCAAAAGTTCTGCCATGGGGTTTGGGAAAGAACAATGGAGGGTGCCTGGGGATGCACGGCGTCGACAAGGCCGGCCCAAGAAGAGCTACGACCTAGACGGACGCGTACTGCAAGGGTTGAATCGAGGTTGCTCAGGAAAAGGATCCTTGGAAGGATTTGAGGAAGGCCTTTGCTCAAAAGTGGGACAGTGTATGCAAAAATAATATCATAAGTTGAAACAACACAAGGAGTCATTTTTTGCTTTAATTTTACTGTCGCAGGCAAAGATACTTGCATCACGTAAATGGGGATTTGATGTATCTAGTAATGTTTTTGATAACTTACTGCCTTCAAATTACACTTAACTTCGCAAAACTTACAAAAGAAGAAACTCAATATAACTCCTTTGTGAAATACAACTATAAATAACCATCAGAGTAAAATATAAATAAAGAAGAGAAACAGACAGTTACTTGAAAAAACAATGCAACGAGTTTGCATTTTTCGCATCGACTGCACTTAGCTCCAGTCCTGCTGAAAATGCAAGGCATCTGAAGAAATAAAAGAATTACTCTATTCTTAGCCTTTGAACTGAAGTTTGTTAAGGCATGGCCAGACTATCACTATTATGTACATTAAAATTTATGTACCATAGAGCAGGAAAATCACTGTTTTCCTCGAAGGGTTAGGCAGATGTATACCTACCTGTAGTACACCCACATTTCACCAGTTATGTTTAAGTATGTCACAAATCTATACTCCGGGCGGCACTGAGAAGTTCCTGATGTAAAAATTCAATAACGCTTTGCCCTACCTGGGAATCAAACCTAGGACCATCATGCTCAGCAGTAGCCTTGGCAACCGACCAACGAGGTAGAGTAAGTTTATGGTACCGACACAAAGAAAAGTTTAACACTGTGAATTGATGGTGTGTCGGTGACGATTGTCGAACGATAGTTTTATGATTTTTTCCCTCTTGCGTCATCGTGTATTATCATCATATCAGCCCCTGTTTCTTAATGACACCATAAGTAGAAAAAAAAAACAATAAATTCAATGTTTCACTGTCAGACTGCTGACTGTGTGTGAGTGAAGTTAGACTGTAGCCGATCTCATTAATTTATGTACAACATCTTATACCTGTACCTACATTCATAGCAAATAAATTTCTGATTCTGATTCTGTTGATTTTTTTAACAAACAAAATTTCGCTGTTGCCACTGCCCATCCTCTTGACTCTAACCAAAACAAGTCTTTCACGACGTCATTTCTCCGCACCGAAAATGGTCGGTGAGAATTCTGGCGCGTTTACTTTACTTAGGTCGGTGGCCGAATTCGTCGCCCACAATCGGTTTAACCGGATTCGTTAACCGAATTAGCGCGTTTATATTAGGTCAGTGACCGAAAGCGTCGATCGTCGTAGTTAAATTTAGCCGCCTCCGAGCTCCCTGACCAACAACAAGTTTCCACAAGTTGGTTATGATCGAATATGGGCAACCAGAACGACTTTGATACTAGGGCTGCAATCGAATACGGCCACGGAATTACCGTTTACATTAGTCGATCACCGAAAACGGTTGCACTTGAGTACGGCCAAACCGACCTAATATAAACGCACCATTAGCGATACTCGTCTGGGCAGGAGATCTTGCGAGCCAGAAGCGAGCCAAAGCACTAGGAAGTGGTGAAGGGTGGGCGTTTTGGGGGACTGTCTTATGTAATTTTGATGTTCGAAAAGTGCTGATTCTCAGCCTAGTTTGAATAAATGACTTTTGAATATTGAATTTAGAAATAGCCGCATACATAATTATGCCAATAAATTTAATGTCGTCCTGATTACAGTCCCACCGATTACAATCGATTGTCTGAATACTTATCCTTCAAAGTTTTTTTTAAACTACCCGCCGCTTTCAATGCATAAATACATTAATTGAATTGATGCCGTTACAAATAGTTTTATGTAAAGTTGATTTATTTCCAACAATTTGACGTGAATATTTATTGAGGGATATTTGCTTTTAGTTTGCACTTTGTTTTTCATTTATTTGGTCGCGGTTTCTACTTTACTAAATTAATTAAGTTTTGAGTTGGCTGAAATGGCACTTAGTATATAAATGTGTAGATACTTGTTACCACATATTGTGTGGTGTAATACCACCTTGCTAAATGCGTCGTTTAAGGCCTTAAATAGTTAGGTGTATTACATGAGAAAGACGTAATAGTCATAAACGGACCAGATTTTTGTCAGATTTAGGAGCAACTTCACCATATGAAACGGAACGCAATTGCCAGATCTTACCGCGTTTAAGAGCTGTCAGTGTCAATATTAACAATAATGACAGTGACAGTTTTTGAACGCGGTTTAGATGTACTTATCGCGTTCAGTTTGGTGAAATTCGCCCTTAAAGAACCGACCATGCTCGGTAGCCAAAGTGTGGTCAGAGGAACAGTGGCAGACTATGACTTATTAAAAGAAAGAAAAATAGGTTTATTTGTCACAGAAACACGTGCATACAAAAGAACAACAATATAAACATAACATAAATATTGGGCAGCTGCACGTCAAGACTGTGACAAGCTTCCACTCAGCATAATGCTGAGAAAATATTAAAGGGAAAAAACCAGACCTAAAACACAGTTACACGCGACATTTCCCCTTACTTATGAACAATGCTTACTTAATACGCTCTTAAACGTCAAAAAATGTATGGTTAAGCAGACCCTAATCATTACTTAACTTTAAGCAACGTTTATAAGTCGGGAGGCTTCGTTCACCACAGACTCAATCGCAAAAAAGTATCTGATCTGCATTCTCCTTCAAATGAGCGTACCATCAATGTACTCGTATGTACACAAATCGGGACAACAGTGAAGTTCATGCTCGGTGTGTAAAGTGTTGTATTTCGCTAACACGCCCCGCGTGACGTACGCTCGTGTTGTATTTCGCTAACACGGCCCTGTCCCTGTGATGTCTGCGTAACATTGGACAGGCTGCAATGATTGTGTTTTTGGCCACACTCGTATAAAAACACGCTGGGCTAACGTGTTAGACGTGTAAGGGCATGTATGTATATTACATATAACACGTAGATTTGATACTAATTCGAAGGAATGACATTTCGGATTCAAATTATTTTTCAGGTTATGTGATTAATAAATGTTTCACTATAATATGGATTATTTTAGGGTTCCGTACCTCAAAAGGAAAAAATGGAACCCTTATAGGATCACCTCATCACCCATTGTCCGTCTGTTTGTCAGTCTGTCAAGAACTCAAGACCCTCTTTCTCAAGAACGCGTGCCGATATCAAGTTGATATTGATATAAAATACGTAGATCTACAGTCCCTTGGAACTCTAAAAAAAACAAAATGTGACATTATTTTGATACTCGCAAATAGGGTACTTCCTGTTGACTTAGAATCATGAAATTTGAGAAGAAGCAAGGTCTCACAGCACAAGTAAAGGAAAAGTAAGATAACTATTAATTTGGAGTTTTACCACATAAAAAAACATGTTTTGCGTTTACAAACTTACATTTGCAGTTGGAGAATAGACCGTGACGTATATCGATGTATAGGAGAACATGTTTTTCAACTACAATGTTAAAAATAAACTTATCATTGTAGTTGCCGTACTTCACTGGTTTTTTACTTATCTGGAGACCAATTCCCGTGATCCAGAATTTTCAAAGGTCACAATCTCTTCTCATCAAGCGACAATTAATGTTAAAAATGCCTACATTTTGAAATTAGAATTATTTTTGACAGTTAAACAGACTAGAAAACGTTCTTAAAAATACGGGAGTTGCCATTCTAGCAGCTAAAGCCATTATTAGTTCTAATAAAACATATTATATGGTTAATGCCACACAAATAACTTGATTTTTTTATTCATCTGATAGTTTTGCCTTTCAATACACTTTGAATTAGGCCCTCAATCAATTTTCTTTGGTATAATCTCATCAAGCGAACATTAAACGTTCTAGTAAACATACCTACTACTTAACAAGCCTCATCAGAGCATAATAATCGATCAGTTAAGGTCGAGCCAATTGAGCAGGACGCATGGCTGCGTCGCAACTATGCCTTAAATCTGCAGACAGTTCGCTAGGCATGGCATGAGAACATCTTATGGGTAATTACGAAGGTATACTGGGAAGGGACCATTACGTAGTATAAGGGTTTCGATTTCAATGTGGGTGACATGAGATTATGAATTTACCAAGCGGATAGAGAAAACCAAAAATATTTCATGTTTTTAAATACGTGTCTATAAAAATGTGTCACATTTTTAGGTATATTATGTGGAAACTTTTACGATAGGGCTTGTGGCTAAGTGTAACTCTTGTATTGCATCTGAGGTATTTCCTGATCTGATGAAACTCAGCGAAGTGATTCCACTGTTCAAGTCTGGCAGCACAACTGACCCTACAAAGGAGACTGAAACGATTACATACAATCTTGGGCCTGGTTGTAAAAAGATGAAAGTGGTGTCAATTAATAGCTTATATATTATCAGCCTTTCACTGAAAATTCTGCAGATTTTGTCAATCTGAGAACAGAGATAAAAGAGATTATGTAAAAGTGAGGTTATGTTACAATCTTTAACTAACAGCTGATTCCTGAAGTGCAAAATATGTGCTTTTGCACTAATAGTTATTATATTTAATAGGACATATTTGATAAATCATATGAATGAACGTCAATGACTTCAGTCCTACCTACCTATGTAGGTAACAGGTACGGAGCTACGGAAAGGATGTCTAAAATAAAAATAAAAAATTAAGTATAGTGTTTTATTCGTCTTCAATTATAATTGAAATGTCGTCTAGGAATTGTGCATGTGGTGCTATATGATCGTGGTAGGTACCTAGCCCAGCTAAGATACCATATAATGCAGATTATATGAGCGCAGTAGCCTACAGTTCGTCTCCCTACAATACAATAATTTACAGTAATGCATTACTATAACCTCCCTTCCTGTACGAGAACCATTGCCGAATCACTGACAGAATTGTTTCATCGGGTAAGGGTCGTCGACCCAGTGTATTGCAGTGATCAGTTGTTGTCCCACAATTCACACAGCGATCCATAGTTTCACTGTTTTTTCTATTCCGTGGTTTCAACAATACCCAATACACAATCCGGCGGTAAAAACCAAAATAACAATTCCAAGTCAAACGTGTGAGCCATCTTCGGTGTCCAGTGTGAAAGCAAGGGTCGTACGAGGTAGACAGGGTCGGAAATCCGTAAAATACAAAGCAAAGGTCGTGAAAAATGAAGAACAATTGGGAAAGCACTCAAAACGCATCGGAAAACACGAAACGAGATTATTAGAGCAGTTGGCAACCACAGACTACATAGGGATACTACGTTGGCAACTGTCTAGTGTCCGAGTCAGTCAGCTGTCATGCCAGTGACATAGACTAAAAATAGAAAACTAATTTTAATCGATATGAAATCGATAATCATTAATATTGTTTTTTCAGTAATTAATTGATATTTTATTTATTAATATGACTGTAATTATATGCACTATATTGCACATAAGTGTATAAAGTGCATTTAATTACTTTAAGTTAATTATTTAGTGCAAAGGTTTTATTTTCGTAACTGTGTAATCGATTACTCAATCGGTAATCTCACGAAAACTATCTTTTCCATATTTCTCCGCTTCCAGATTGAGAATTGAGGTGATTTTTCATATTCTAAGATAGAAAAATATGACTAATTTTTTAGATCATATCTTAACTTATTACATTTAGGCCCACCGTTTCCCATCTCCTTTTCGGCCTATTTCGATATTGTCTACATTGAGAAAAATCTTTGAAAAATTAGGGTCGTTCAACCGTTCACCGTATTGTGTCACCCAGTGACTGGGATGTGGAGGCGTCAGATAGGCAGTCGCTTCATGTTAAATATTGGTATGCAACTGCAGCAGGTTATACTGGATGCCAACCCCAACAAAGTTGGGTAAAGGCTAGGCAGATTGATTTTTGATGTGGAAACTTTTATAAGGTTACAGTTTTATCAACTGGCTCTAAAACCAGAAAGTCAACTTCCATGTCATTCAAAATTAATTTTTTTCACTCACTAATCAGCACTTTTCGAACGTCAAAATTTACATTAACATTGAAAATCATAGAGATACAAACCGATGTACAGAAGACATATTGAGAACTAAAGGAGGGAGACAAAAAGGCACAATCTTCAGTCATCAATCTAAGCACCTCTTCACGAATAACAATACAGCCTAACAACAACGCTGTAAGCTACACCCACCTCAGTTCTACAACATTCCTCACAGCACAACGAGCCAGTATCTCGCGAATTCGCTGCTCGTTCTCGAATTAACATATGCACATAATTTGCGATATTACCGGGTAAGTGGCGGATGGTAATATTGAGCAATAAATAACAACTAACGGGGCTACGTCGGGGTTACCAACACTTGCAGTTGAGGAAGTTCGGTGAAGGATTTGGGTTAACTTTTGTTAAGGGTGTCAGTTGGGGATTAGAATGGAGGTAAACTGTGATTAAATTCGGTACATTCTTATTTTTATTCACCTTTAAAATGTAATGGTAACTATAAAGGTAAAAATCAGCGATCGAGTTTTCTTTAAATACGTTGTAGATGTACGATGCATCGGGAAAAGTGGACTAGAGTTACGCAGTGGGAGCCAGAAAATGGGCGACGGCGCTGTGGGAACCATAGGAAATGCTGGCGTGATGACACGGAGGCGTTTATGGGAGCGGGACACACAAAAAGAATTGCCCAGCAGTAGAAAAATTCAGGATGAAAAAAAAAGGTGTAGATGCTCGTAGCGCGTAGTAACAAAGTGTACGATTCCAGCGCGTAGCGCGTAGCCGATCAGTCAATTGCTACGACGTAGTCGGCTACGAACGTTTGGTTTATTTTTCTATTCAATAAGTTATCAGACTGGTTAGAGTGTGTATCAGTGGAATAAACCGTAAAAGCTACCTAGAAAATTTGATCTATAGTTAGCAAAATAAAATAGTTATCAAACTTTAACACTATTATAAAATTCAAATTAACATTTACAACAATTAACATTTCAAATCTCAAATCCGCGGGAAAATTGTGTGTTCTGGCAACACTGTCCATGATTATTGCTGCAAACGTCACGCGCTCGGAGTTGCCCCAAATTAGAACATATTGTAATCTACCCACTTACATACGAATACGGTTCCATTTGTACATACAGGGAGGCAGGGATATCGACGTGAAAACTGTTACCATGGATTCATTACATGATTCTGAATTTCAACGCAGGGGCGTTGAAATTTTTCGACGGTTATTTATAAAAAACTTTTCTATGAAACAGCAATTTTGAAGTAAACACTTCTTTAGCGGCGTTGTGCACTTTTTTGTGATGGGTAAAAAATGTTAAACTCGCGTCAGGACACGCGGACACGTTCTCTTCAGCCTTGCGAGCCTTTGCCTTTTCGCGCTTTTCTTTCTGTTTGAGCGCCTGCTTCGATGATGCCACACTTGTTGTTTCCCCAGGTTTATGCGGCTTCTCCTGCTCATGTAGCGTGAAAGTCGAAGGCCTATTCTTCGCCCTAGGAAGTCTGTAGGCCGCCGCGGGCTTCGGTGTGGAGTCCTCAATGCCTTTGGGCGCAGTTCGAGACAGCTCACTCTTGGGACAGTTGCCTGGTTGCCAGCTGATAGCAAGGAGGTTCTCCCTCTCAGCGCATACGCGCTTGTGCATCAGTGCGCACATGTAGTGCCAGATTTTGTAGCCATTACCAACAGTAAGTCTGGGGTACGTAGTGGCCGTAACGAAGGTCTCAGCACGAGGGTCCCACATCAGACTGGTAGTGT
Source organism: Xanthia togata (assembly GCA_963853775.1). Classification (NCBI taxonomy): domain Eukaryota; kingdom Metazoa; phylum Arthropoda; class Insecta; order Lepidoptera; family Noctuidae; genus Xanthia; species Xanthia togata. The sequence goes on from OY970811.1 coordinate 9,881,605, forward strand.
CGGGGGCCGCGCAGGAACCCACCTTCTTGTACCCGCGGAGCTCCCATACCTCGATGTGTCCCGACGCTATGTTACCGAAGCCGCCCAGCAGCATACGGTTGCCTTCAGGCGGGAAGTATATGGAGTTCCGTGCTCCAGTTCCGAATTCAAACAGCGGTTCGCACTTGACGTTGAAGAGCGTGGCCTTAGCTGGCGCGTGTCCGTACACCGCCACCCACTCGTTGGAGTTGCCTGGGTTCCACGAGATCGCGTGCACTGGGCCTTCCTTGCTGAATGTCACATTGTCAGAAGGCGGAGGGAGAGTAGACCGTGCGTTAATATTTAAGTTTTCACTTCTGCCGGCACTCTCCGGGAGTGCCGGCAGAAGTGAAAACTGTGCAACTCGTTGTTTTTTTTTTTTAAATAACTGACGATTTTCAATGCAGCGGTTCAGAATCATTTACTGAATCCATGGTAACAGTTTTCGCGTCGATATTCCTCCCACCCTGTATAGTGGTGTTGTGGAACATAATTATTGCATTCTCTTCAGTGTGTTTTCAATTGGAGGAATTAATAATGTGTTCTATGTTGAGGGTATATTTATTTATATTTTAGAGACTGACAGAACTAATAGGTGGTAATGTAAGTTTATATTTTATCTTCAAAGATTGGTTCGACTTCTTATTTAAAACTGTTATAAATAACTACCTTTTGATAACGTAGGAGTCATTTAATATAGTTTATTGTGAGTTGAGTTATCCTACTAAAGTGAAGTCCATAATATTGTTTGCAAAGTAAGTACAAAATATGCAGATGGTTTTCTTCTTCGTTTTCGTATGGTAAGTGACTAACCTGGTGTCAGAGTTTTTATGCCGCCTAGGGCCTCTGACTTGGCTTCTCATGCCGTCGAGAAAATCTCTCAGGCATGCCGGTTTCCTCACGATGTTTACATCTGCTCATTGCTGAAACATACCCTACAGTAATATGAAAACTAAAATAATATTCAACTGACTTGCTTTGCTTGACAACAGTAAAGTTGTTATAATAAGTGGTTAAAGTTTAGAAACGTGCTGCCTCGATAGGGGGTGGGGCTTGGGGGGAGGGGGGGGGGATAGGGTGTATGGCATCCCCCCTCGCCGGAAACGTGTAGTTTTTTTTAAATATTTTTTTTGTATGCAGTAGTCTTGAAATAGAAAATGTGTATTCTGAAGGTTCTGGGTGGTTCAGGAGAGAGGGGGAGGGCAAATGTGGGTGGGAGATGTAGTTCCGCATCATTTTCCATATTGGAAATTATTTTGTTTGTATGATTTTGTACTGTGTACTGAGTCGGACTCCGGGTGTGCTCCCGCCAAAAGCTCTCGGTCACCCCTGAGTGTCGCTACAACACACTCGACCTTCGCATCGCTATGGAGGTCGCCGGCTCGCTCTACTCGGCCTCGTGTGGCTTGCTCCACTCACACAGGAGCTCCCTCCAGCTTCTGGCTCCCGACTTTACAAAAACACTCTTTTGGACCAAAAGACTACGTGGGGTCGGGGTGCCCCGTGTCGGTTCTGAGGCTAAGTTCTGTCTACGTAGTAAGTAAAATAAAATCTTAACCTACACTATATTTACCTTTGTAGTATTTTCTTTTTGTAAATTTGGATTCACATTATTTGTAAACAATAATGTGTTATGAATTTAAAAAAAAGCAGAGTTGCGTTCCTACACTAACCTAACCTAAAAATTAGGTTTTTTTTTTATACTTCGTCTCCGGCAAGAAAAGTATGTTGCATAGGTATCAGAAAACCCCCTAAAACCCCCTAATATCCTCACTTTTCGTCCAGCGAGGCAGCACGTATCTAAACACAAGCCTAATAAGTATTTACACTACTTTATACTATTAAACGTGTTAAAGGAAATTTTCCCTTGCAGAACAACACAAACAAAGCAAACACGAAATGCCCTTATACTAGGGTACTAATAGGGTTACTTTAAATTGGCCAGCTAAACTTCGCAGACGCGATGGGAATAATATCAAACCATTATAAAATAAAAAAATTAAGGTCATACACTGCTGCTAGTGTCCTTACTTAAAGTTACTATGAGTTAAGAAAAACAATCGGTATGAGAAGTTTACACAAAAAAAAAACTGATATTTCAAGTGACTACTACAACAACAGCGGTCGATGACCACATAAAAAAATCATCAAATAAATTTATTTTCTTTTTTATCATGTTAATATACTATCGCCTCTGCGGAGTTTAGCTAGCCAATTTAAAATAACCCTGTATACAAAAGACTACAAAACAACAACATTTTGTAAGAAAAAGCCTTACACGTGTGGCAACTTAAGTAAAACAGTTTATAAGTAGCTTCATTATTCTCAGATCCCCAACATTATCAATTTTAAACTGAAGAGTAGCTCAAACAATCGCTAACGCCGCGAGAACTTAGGCACTTCATACTTCTTGATCAGTTTCAACCCAATTCCGGCCAAGATGGAGGCGTGTTCGTTAAAAAACGATAAATAACTCGGTAAACATTCAAGTTTTTAGGGGTTCCTTGTAAAATAGGGAACCTTTATATTTTCATCTTATACGTCTGCGTATTTGTCTGAATGTCTGTTTCAGAAATATGTCTTTCCAAACTACAATTTCTCGAAAATCTACATCAATATTCAAAATAATAAAAAAAATTACACGTATTTAATAGTAGATTGTTTGCCTAGTGAGCTAACAACTATTTTTAAGGCGAGAGTGTTTTCGCAGCTGCCATCTCGGATTTACATTTTTGACCTCACTATTGGCTTTGAGTCTCGTTTGTACTGCGTTCCGGTGCGTCGCGAACGAACAAGAACCAAGTGAGCCTGCGTGCCGCAAAGCCAAACACACCGGTGTACTTCTCCCACCTGCACTACACCACTAAGGCGGAGGACATCGTGGAGTAGATGCGCCAAAAGACGAGGTACATGCCGAAGGTTTCTAGAATCTCACTGGAACGTCAATATCAAGGCGTTCGAGTTCGTGCGAGTTGTTATCTGCCCCTCGTCATGGAAGACGACTTTTGGCCGCAGGACGTGGTATTCCGTCGCTTCCGCGGACAAGTTCCACAGTACAGCACAAAGTGAAGTGCTACTAACATATCCTAAGCCTAATTAACACAAGTTTTTGTTTATATTAAAATATATTGTATGGTTATGTGCCTACATTTTTGTGAGAATAATAGTATTTAATTGTTTTTATTCGTTATGTATGATGTTTGTAGGTACTTATTATGTAGTACTTTGATTTATGTAATTGGTTTCCTAAGCCGTGTAAATCAAATAAATAAATGTATGTTTAGATTAAGTTATTTTTCTATGGGCAGGTGGCGTCTGGAATAAATAGTATTATTATTATATTTAGCACCCTTATAAACCACGAAAACGATACACATGATGATAATTTTCAGAGCCGCCTTATTGGATTTTTTGACCTCACTATTAGCTTAGCACCATCGAAAAATAGACACCAATATCGAACAATTTGAAAATTTTCGCATCTGCCATCTTGGATTTTCATTTTGACCAAATTCACACTTTCGCCCTTGCCAGCCAGTTACTTGTTCACACAATGTTCGTGATTGATCGCTTTAGTGATTGGAACTTTCACTAAAAATATCCACATTCCAAATTCTAATCAACTTTAGTCCCTAGGGATTAAAAAGCTATTTTAGTCCCTGTTTATGAAGAATAAACTAGCTCATTTTGAATAGATGTGATAAAAAATATTTTTTTACCGGTGTCTGCATCGCAAAAATAGAATGTATACTGTATAGTATTGTTTAGAAGTTGCTAGCTTGATACAGACTGTTTCTAAATACCACTATTGCAAAGATTATTCTTTTTCATTTTGATGAACAACCAATCATGAAGCCTACGGACTCTAAACTCATATCTCAACATTCACCTGACAGATTTTACCGAACAAAAGTTGGGGCTACAAAAAACCCCGATAAAACTTTTCCAATACTAATAAAAGTTGGAGAACAAGGTATATACCGCGGGTACGCCTACAGACAACAGTTTTGTTTACGCACTTAACGCTAGCGATTTACTCGAGCTTCATATTGTGATGCGAGCATAAACGATGGTGTGTACTTATGAAAGTTTTCCTCGTTACTCCTAAGAAGGTATAACAATATCGTATTAGTTAAGTATCTTGTGTGTTAAGGTCAGTATATTTTTTATGCAAGACGCAGAGAAGCACGATATTTACACAGTTTTTTGACGAGTATTGTTTGGTGACGTCGTGATGGCCCAGTGGTCTACTAGGTCTCACCTCTCATACACGGGGTGGGTTTAAATCCGGGCAAGTACCAATTTGACTTTTTCAATTCATATGTACTTTCTTAGTTTATCTTTGATATTACTGGCATCGGTGAAGGAAAACGTCGTGTGAAACTAGAACCCTAATCACGTAATACACGATCAATCGGAATTTGAATCGTTTTGAAACAAATTACTAATCCATTGTTTTATAAGTTCGAAAAAAAATCTGCTCATCAACGTAAATAACGCAATGAATGTTGTTGAACTGTCAAAATGAAACAAATTTGTCGTAATCGTTTACGAAAATGTGTTGCATAGTAATTGTTAATATAAGACTTATTGTATAAGTCTGAAATCGCCAGGCCCCCCCTGGCGATTTCAGACTTATACAATTCCATTGAGCAAGCGTGGTGATGCTTGTGCCCGGACTTAGAGACCCAGGGCCCTAGGCACTTGGCATGTTCCCCATACCAGCCCCATTTTGGAAAATTAGCAAATAAAATGCATTAATTAGTGCAGAAAATATGTTTGTTAAACCGACTTTTATTACTATAAATAAACACCAAAAATGGAGGAGCTCGTGGCTAAGTAATAACTGCCGCACGGGTCGATCCATCAGGTTAAGCTACGCTTGCCGGGGTTGGTCTGTGGATGGGTGACCATCTTTACATACCGAGACTCCTCCGTGCCTCGGAAAGCACGTTAAGCCGTTGGTCCCGGCTGTCATTCGTGGATCTTTGATAGTCGTTACGGGTCGTCAGAAGCCCGAAAATCTGACAACCAGTCTTACCAAGGGGTATCGTATTACCCAGTTACTGGGTTGTGGAGGTCAGATAGGCAGTCGCTCCATGTAAAATACTGGTATTCAGCTGCATCCGGTTAGACTGGAAGCCGACCCCAATATAGTTGGGAAAAGGCTAGGCAGATGATGATGAAACACCAAAAATAATACAGTTATATTTATAAAATGATGTATTAAATTATAAGAAAGCGTTACGGAGCGACTTAGTCTAGTTGACCAAGCTCCTAAAATAATGATTAAGAAAAAAAATACAGTCTATGTTATGTACGTCACGATAGTTACGTCATCGATCGTCATAAGTCGACGTTTCTGAACAAAGACGTTCTTTACTTCGTATTCCTTTACAGTCAAGTTACCTACTTGAACCGACTTACTTTCTTCAAACAATACTAATTGTAGTACTATTGTTAAAATCTACATGGTAGATTTTTCGCATTACTGGTATCTGTGTGATGAGTGATTGGACAGCATCTAGGATGGCTGGGTCCCTAAGCCGGATCGTGCAGGCTCTGGGACATTAAAAGGCTGTTCATCCCACCTGTCCCCCATGGCCCCATCTGTCCGACTTACACATTCGAAGTATCAGTGTGAAGTAGTAGTGTATCAAGTTATTATGCCTTTCTGATGTTGTTCAAACACTTGATTTGAGTTTTAAAATAGAGTGGCAATTTTTATTTTATTTTTATTTTGTTAAATACTTAAATGTATTTTATTATTTTCTTCTTCTTGTATAAAGCAAGTAGTTTGTATACGAATTGGTGTGAGGTAGGTACAGATAGCAGAAAAGTGAAAAATAAAAATCTTTTTTACAAAAACACAACTGACTTTATGATTTTTACAGCATGAAGTGTGTTTGTGGACAACACTGTCTGATGTCTATCCACCTAAAATGACGCGTTAGTTAGAAAAGAGATCGATGCTCAATAAAAACTAAACAATGGCCACACAATCGCAGAGCAGATACTATTAATCTAACATGCATGAAGTACCACAGCAGAGCTTAGTAAACAGGAACATACGAGGCCGCGGTATAAGAAGTCTCGATATGCCAAAAAGGAGCATAGACATATTTAACGGCCCATTCACGACTTCGGTCTTAGCGGCGAGCGGCGCGGCGAGCGGCGCGGCAAGCGGTGCGTTTTACACGCCACGTACCCTCGGTAGCGGCTAGCGGCAGCGGCCGAGGTGGACGTATTTAGGTAGTCAGAACATGCTCGAAATTATGGCGTTATCAAAATTATCCCTTCTGTGTTTAGAAAGCAGTATATTTTTAAAACAAGATATTCTTAATATGAGAGAAGGAGTTCACGAACTGAATAAAAATCGATATTTAAATGGCGAATTTCGTGACCTATACGAATATTACAGAAAATATCCGGATAAGTTTTATGAGTACACAAGAATGAGTGCGGAAACATTTGATTATATTCTGCAGAACATAGACGTATATTTAAAACAGCACATCAGACCCAAAAGGGTTTCTCACCAATCCAGAAAAATTGTTTCTCACTTTGAGGTAAGTGTAAATAAAATACAGATAATTATAATATAATCACGCTAATATTAATTATTTATTTTTTATTAATAAAAAAAATTGTTTATAAGTTCGCCGCCGAGTCCCGTCACACCTACACCGCTATCCGCTCCTCTCTGTTTCGTGGCGTCGCACTCATTCGCTTGTACTTTTGATCTCGCCGCTCTCCGCACCGCGCGCCGCTGCAGCGATTCGCTCCGACAAAACGGCGCGCGTTTTCGCTATGAGCGGCGACTCGTGGCGTGCTTCAAACATTTTCATACTTTTGTTCTTACCGCTCGCCGCCACGCGCTTACCCGCCGCTCACCGCGGCAAGGTCGTAAATGGGCCGTAAGAGTTTATTCTGAAAGTGGGCAACGTCGCAAATAGATATGTCAAATATTTCGTTTTTTTTTATAAATTTGGCAATATTTCTGTATGGAAATAAGAAATGTGGCTGACTGGCGAAATAGAATATTGATTATGAAATGCAATAATTAATATCGTAATACCGAATATTTAGTTAAAGGTGCAACAAAAGTATTTGGAAACTTTCCAAATGCCTTTTTTACACCATAAACGGGTACAACATCAAATTCAATGTTATAATTGCAATTCATTATTAATATTCTAGTTCGCTAGTTAGCCATATCTCTTTTTTCCATACGGTATCTAATATTGCCAAATTAATCAAAATAGGTAGTTTTTTTACAGATATTTGCGACGTTGCCAACTTTTAGGATAAACGTTCTTAAGGCTCCATCCAGGTCCATGACGTTACTCAAAAGTATTGTAATAGCTTGCCTATATTTAACTTACTTAATTAATCTACCTAGCGTTTTCGCAACTATGTCGGATTCGGATTCCAGTCTTACCGGAAGCAGCTGAATACCAGTATTTCACATTTATATTAAGTAGAATACTGGTATTCAATTGCATCCGGATAGACTGGAAGTCGACCTCAAAACTATTGAGAAAAGGCTAGGCAGATTGTTACCCCATCCCTATCATTCTGTATTCTATAATCCATGGCCTATCGATACACAGCCCACTCCCCTATCTGCGCAACGTATAAATAACTATTCGTCAATTATGATTAGTGACGTACAGATGCAAATGATGCCAGCAAATTGCTCGAATCGAATTGTGCCGAATTTTCATTCGTGTATGTTCGGTCGTAAATCAGCTGTCCATAGACAAAACTGTTTGGCAGTTCATGCTATGTTTATATGTTTACGATTGACATTGTGAGGTGGACTTTTGGTGAGTAGGTACTAAATTATGCGGTGCCTATATTTAACCGATTGTTGGTGGTTAGAATGACGGCTACTTACTACAAATGTTTATAAATAATGTATGTAATAGTACTTAATTACGAGCACAAATGAGTTTTATTTTAATACTGCGTACTGCCAGCAGGACTCACAGAAAACTTTCAGCAGACAGCAAACCCATCCTTCCAAAAGAACTTTCAGCAGGACAAGTCATCGGGCGATCTATAATTAATTCTCGTACAATTGAAAAATCACCGAAATTTCGATCAATTTATATGATGTACATAATAGTATTGTATTCTTTTAGGGAAAATTCTCATTGATGGTGGGTAGTAGGGTGTAAAGTTCACTCATCCACCATATAAAAGGGAGCATTCTCCTCCGACCAGACGGGTGTCGTGTCTGGCAGGCAACTGCCCAATGGTTGAAGTCAAGAGCCTGTATACATGTCGATCGCGCGGTAAACTCTCGTTGCACAATGCAGGATTAATGTGACGTCAGGATGTTGTGTGACGTGAGGTCTTCTGATGAGTAGTTTGCATGTGGCTATGTTGATTGACAAGTACATTGAAAAGAACATTGTTAAAAACATTGTTCAGAATACTTGGAAATCTATTGAAGGTCGATCAAACTTCACTGTGTCTATTTAATAAAGAGCATACCATCACACTGTCTCCCATCTTTCAAATATCGTAACGTAATAACCTGAAAATCACAAATAAAATCGCATTCCGAATACAGCGGATCAAGTTTCCAACATAATCAACAAACACGATCTCTTGAGAAAACACAAAACAAATCGCGCTTTTGTATTAAAACCGGCCATCCAATACCCATTGTGTACATTAGGGCTGCCAATCTCCACCATTGAAAAGCGTCCATACATACATACATACAAATAAGTGTTACCACTGACGTAATATTCCTAGATATTATGAGAGCGAACGAAAACGCGATGATCCGAAAATCACCCTCTGCAGAAAGCTGTATTTTCGCTTGACCATGTCAACAAAAAACCGTTGTGAAATTGCTAAGAATCACCACACTTTTGATCAAGATCATAATCGCGGTATAAACAAGTGATAAATGAAACTACAGGATTTTATTTAGTACACGCGGTATTTTATATGCAAAAGAACTAAGAAGGATAGCAAAGGTCAATGTTGGATATTTGGGCAGAAAAAGACAGGTATATAGAGATTACTATGGGATTTAATTTTTTATTTAATATTATTGAAACCAAATAAGCACAGTCGTACAAAGTCTTGAATGGACGGAAGGGACATCAGTCAATATTAAAAGACAGATAACACACAAAAAGGTTGCATTTAGAATAGTTCTAACAGTCAATGCTTCCAAGAAGACACAAAAATCAGTCAATAATCCGCGCTATCTTCAAGAATCTGGGTTCGCATTACTATGTTATATAATATATAATCTCTAAAAATCGAAATACCCACAACATACTAATGAAGTGACCTTTAATCTTTGACCCCAAATTGTAAGGTACAGGTACTTTAAAAAAACAACCATTGTGTGGGTGGACTCATGACCCTTTCCCGAACCTCTGATATTTTAATAACTGGCCCACTTTTCGTTGTATTGAAAACTAGCTGCGCCTTGCGATATCACCTGCATAAACCTCGATCCCGAAGGAATATGGGGATAAAAGTATCCTATGTCCGAATCCAGGTCATAGTGTAGGTACCTACCCAGGTGGCAAATTTCATCCAAATCCGTGCAGTGGTTTTAGCGTGAAAGCGTCACAAACACACTTTGGCATTTCAAATATTAGTATTACATGGTATGTTTCAAAACACTGTAATTTAATCTTTTGACGAACACTTCCCACAATCCCTACTTAATCCTTCGTCCACGTTTTTTCCATATACCTACCTACGGTCTACACGTGCAGACCTTAATTTCTACGCATCTGACCTTTCCGAAAGACATCACTAATAAGGCTAAATCCGATCACATAATCATTTTAATCCATGGCAACCCTGCGCGAGGCTTATCGAATATTTCGTAGGCTTTTTATATATCGCGGACAATAGCTCAGCCAGCCTTATTTCGGTTTCTCTTTCGTGTCCTGCTCACAAAGGGTGTCCATATAATGCTTACGTTCTCAAGTACTTTCACAGCCCACATACATGATAGAATAGTAAGATTTAAAAACGTACTTTAGAGAAGGTAAATAGGTACAAAGGTCGGAACAAATGGTTTGGAACTCGTGGCTAAGTAATAACAGGCGCACGGGCCGATCCGATCCGTGGATTGGTGACCATCTTTACATACCGAGGCTCCTCCGTGCCTCGGAAAACACGTTAAGCCGTTGGGCCCGGCTGTCAATCGTGGATCTTTGACAGTCGGTATTAGGGTAGTCCATAGACTACTATATTATACCAGAGAATGGGGTAGTCAGAAGCCCGAAAGTCAAACAACCAGTCTTACCAAGGGATATCGAATACAATACCCTTTTGTAAGTTGCTACCCAGTTACTGGGTCATGGAGGTCAGATAGTCGGCATCTGGTTAGACTGGAAGCCAACCTCAACATAGTTGGGAAAAGGCTAGGCAAATTGATTTAGATTTATGGTTGGAATAAATTTATTTTGGTTTGTTACAAGCCTGTAGCGATTGTTTTTGGTGTTGGGAAAATGGTGGGTAGGAACGTCCTTCTGACTGCTTTTGCTGCTAATTCGATCATTGAGTCATCGGCCTACGTAAACCAGCCATAACTAGATACATAGCCAAGAATCTAGGGGTTGCGGCAGTGCCCCCGTCAAGTCGACCAAAACAAACATACAAAGGTACAGCCCTACCATCCTTTTCTCGAATTTACTAATCTGGTACGTAAATCTCATGTAGGTAAACATAAATCGAAACTTAGCGCTACTACGGAGAATTTTGACTAATAGAAAAACCCAATAATACCTGCCTCAACTGGGTTTCTATCAAGAACTAGACGGACTGGCACTATCCTCCGACCCGCACCGGGCCCGCGTGGTGGATCATGGCCCACTCCCTGTCATAGAGGCGCCAGTCTCCCTGCAGTAGGAATGTTGTAAGGTGACAGTGTGTTTTTCCAGTGCTACACATAATAATAACATAAGTTCAATGTCTAACATATCTCATATTTAAACAATTAGACTCGAAATGTTGAATGTAGTTCAACCAGTTGATCCGTGTGTTCATCCCTTAACAGATTAGTCAGATAAGTTAACAAGTTGGCAAGCTATCATTACTAATGCCCTGTTGCCATCTTAGACTTGTACTTAATTACCGAGCGAGCTTCAAGTGGCCCCAATGCAGATACATGTTTTGGAGATGTTTGTAGTTAGCCGACACATTAGTTTCTATAGGTATTTATGTGTAGTTGTGTTGCTTATATTGTATGGAAATTGTTTAGAGATAAAAAGAACAAGAAAGTAAAATTGTTTATTCAGCACAAACAAAACGCACATTTAAAGAAAAAAAGACATAAAATACACTCATACAAAACTAGCCAAAAGCCTCGTATTCAACCAATAAAAGTTTGACAATGTTGTTCATTGTTTATATCAAGGCCGCGGACCAAAGACAATATTGCGTAATTACCGGTAATTACTGTTGCGACATTGGCAAATGGCAACAAAATCAAAATGCCGATTGCAGAGTAAACTACTTTTGTACTCGTAGCAAATAATAAGAAAAATTAAGCTGTGCGTCGTATCCGTGCAAGAACAGGTGCTCAGCGAAATGCTGATGATATAATTTGTGTTTTCTTTAGGAAGACGTTTTAAAATTTCCATAAGTTTATGTGTTTATTGTTAATGATTAAGATACTAAATAAATAAAAAGCGAAGTACGAACGGTTACTGGGATTAGAGACTCGTCAATTATTATAATAAGCTTCCTTTGCCTGTGCCTTTTAGTCTGTGCCAAATAAATGTATTTTCTTTCTTTTCTTTCTTTTATATGATTTGACCGCTTTTAATAATTTACTTACTTAAGGTAACACGTAACACACACGTAACTGCAAGCATGACAAACTTCCATGAACAATCATTATGTGCAAGCGTGCTTGAGCGTCTGTATGAATATTTTGTGCAAGCGGCATGAAGATTGATACAATTTTCATTATTTGATTTGAATAATAACTGCTTGGGCATCCAAGGTTGAACGTGTGTAAGCAGGTTAACCTTGCGCAATCATACGCACGTCAGTTGAACGCAATTAATGCAAGTCACAGACTACATAGGGATACTACGTATATGCAAGTCAAGTCAAAAAAATTCAAGAAAAGGTAGGTAGGTATAGGAAAGTTGTGCACGCTCGATCAAAATTATTGTCAAAGTCAAAGTCATTTTTTTTTTCCATTTGGCACAAAAAAGGTGCTTCTGAACGTCAACAAAAAACATTGATTCTAGTCGCCCCTTCCAAAAGGTAGTTTTCGTATGGAGAAGAATGGGCAAGAAACTCCACCGTTACTCTTTTTTTTTTTTCTCAATATCCTGTATACATTAATTAAATAATTATATGTGAAGACGATGCACCTAGAACACTGACCTCCATATATACAAGTACGCTGGACTTACGATACCCTATGAAATGACAGCTCTTTATTGTGCCTATTTGAAGCGCCCCCAATGCGTGGGAAGAGAACTAAATCTGACGTAACTTGCAAATGGCCGTTGTCTCGTTTGAATTGTCTCCCATATTTTTAGAGTGTTTTTGGAGGTTTAACGCGATTAAGCTTCTTTGTTGCGTCGTATTAATTTAGTTGATACATAAATAAGTGGTGGTCATTCATAGGTCAACTATGAAAGAGTGTTTGTTATGCAAAACTCGTTACCAGAAAGGAAGTGGGGTTGCATTCCACAAGTTATTATTAGACATTTAAAAATCTGTCACTTATCTTATTATACGTAATAACAATATATTTGTCTTTGTATAACCGGTTTTTTATAAACCACAAAATTTTATAGTGCTGTAAAAGTTACCTGTCGATAAAAGTTATCGATATTTTTCCTAACGATATCTATTTACTTTCAAGAACGGAAATCGCCGATGACCGATTTTTATTATCAAATACATACTCGTATAATTTAAAAATAATTCACAGGTTTCCGACTGACAAAAGAAGACTGGAATTATGGCGCAAAAAACATTGAAAAGCCTAGTTGGCGTCCGAAAAAATATGATTACATCTGTTCAAAGTACCTACTTCTCCGATGACTGTTTTATTAAACATAACTCATTTTATTTTCTATAAATACCTTACCTATTCCACTCCATCTCCAAGAAACCCTCATTTCTTTTTAAAAAGCGTTCCCTATTTATTTTTGGTTTTAGTTAGTCACATACTAAGTACCCCCTTAGTCTGGCTTCGGATTATCCTAAGACTAGCAGTCTGCCCCAACTTCTCCCGTGGTACACACATAGCCTATGTCACTCAGGGATAACGTACCAATCCAACGGTGAAAGAACTTATGAAATCGGTCTAGCAGTTCCTGAAATGTGCGCGTTCAACCAAACAAACTCATCAGCTTTATTATATTAATAGTATAAACAACCCGGCCGAAATATCTGTATCTGTCGGAAAAATAGAAATAGTATACCTGATGGTCGGAAAAGCCTTTTATCGATGTATTTTATCTTACTGTCCCATCCCTATTATTAGTTCCGTTCCCACCCACTTCTGCGATCAGCGCCAAAATGGCGAAAATCAAATCGCCCCACTATGGCTCGGCTTATCATAGGTCCAGCGTACTTGTATATATGGAGGTCAGTGACCTAGAATAAGAATTCTATACCACGATAGGTAAAAATAATGAAAAAAAGGAATGACAGATAAATTAATTTTGTGATAGGCATGTTGCTCTAATATTTACAAACATTATAAAATTAGACGATATTCCTAACATTTTAACAAGTAATACTAATAAGTCAGTTCAAGTAATCACAGTTTCTACAGCTTGGCCAGAAAGAGTAGAAATTAAACAAATATGAACTATTTTTTTCTACACATGGCAACTCGAAAGAAATGTCAAACATCAGTCAAACTATCAAAACAAAAAAGTGTATTGTGAAATAATTTAATTTTTCGTAGCTATTAAACGTATTAGTCGGTGAATTATTATTGAAAATGGGCAAGACGATAAAAAGTGGTGCCAGAGAAGTTATTTACAATGTTTTTAAGAGGTGTTTGGCGGAATATCATGCCGGAAAACTTCTAACAGAATTGGATGACCTTTACAAACGAGTTGCTGATATGACAGGTATTTATTCACTCTCATTTTATATAATTTATATAGTTCATGATCTAAGTTACAGTTAAAGTCGGTTAGGTCTTCAAAAAATACCACATCATCGAAGTTTTTTACGGATTTAATATAATTTTAGAGGTTATGTTTACATCGGGTTCACAATGACTTTGTATAGAGCGACTGCATTTTTTGATCGTCACGCACGTCATTCTACATTAATGTTTTATTTTGATTACAGGAAAATCAGAAAGCACTGTTCGACGCATAATAAACGAAGGCAAATTCATAACACCAGCCAAGCATAGAAAAGGACGTTCAAAAATAGAGATGGACGATTTTAGTGTCTGTGCGATTCGTCAGAAAATTCAGTTTTCTTACACCGTACAGAAAATAGCACCAACTTTGCGAAAGTTGTTGGCTGTGGCAAAAGAAGAATTAGATTACAAAGGAGGCCGTGAGAAATTAAGGCAAATATTACATGCCATAGGCTTTTCATACAAAAAATGTTCGACAAATAGAGAATCGCTAATAGAAAAACCTAATATAGCAACAAAAAGAGAAAAATATTTAGAAATTATAAAAAGAAATCGGGATTTGCCTGTTGAGCTACAAAAACAAATTGTTTACTTGGATGAAAGTTACATCCATAGTTCTTATAAATTGAGAAAGTGCTGGCAATCCATTAAAATCAAAGGCATAAAACATGATATATCAAAAGGAAAAAGATGGATAATTGTCCATGCTGGAACTGCCAATGGATTTGTACCCAACGCTTTACTAATATTTAGTGGTACTAACAAAATGGAAGACTACCATTCAGAGATGAATTCTCACAATTTTACCAAGTGGGTGACAGAAAAACTGATCCCAAACCTACATGAGGCCTCTATAATTGTCATGGACAATGCGCCTTATCACAGTGTGGTGCAGAACAAGGCTCCAACATCAGCTTCCCGAGTAGATGAAATAAAACTGTGGCTGTTAGAAAATAACATCCCGTTCGAGCCATCAACAAGAAAGCCAGCATTATTAATGCTTGTTAAAAAGCACAAGCCAGAACCAGTATACCAAATAGATGAGTTGTTGGGGGAACATGGTCATGAAGTGGTACGGCTTCCTCCGTACCACTGTGACCTAAATCCTATCGAGCTCATCTGGGGCATAGCAAAGCAAAAAGTTGCTGCATGTAATGTGGGAGGAGCAATTGACATAAAAAAAGCAACTGAGGAAGCTTTTAATAGCATTGGTCCCGAAACTTGGAATAATTGTGTCGAACACATAAAGAAAATAGAACATAATTACTATGAAAGGGGAAGAACACTCTATGAAGATATAGACAGACTGGTAATTCGTGTTGGTGAGGACAGCAGTGACAGTAGCTCAGATTCTGAAGATGATCAAGAACTTGGATCGGACATGTCAGGTGTAGAGTATTTAGATAGTGACTAGAAAAAATATTGTTACTATATTAAAGATGCTTTACTCTCCTATGGTTTTTAATTACTAAATTAAAAAAAATGAAATTTAGCTTCTGATTTAACGATTTTCCACATTCAGATTTATCATTAAAAATACTTGAAGTATCAAATTCATTTTGGTTGTAGTATAAATGATGCCATATAAACGATAGTGGCGACCTCAATTTTTTTCTACTCTTTCTGGCCAAGCTGTACATCTGTTAACTATCTTATCTTTCTAATAGCATAGGCGGCCGAGCTTAGCCGCCCCGCGACTCCCGCGAGAGATTTTATATGGGGTCCCCATTGTATTTTCTCCTCTAGCATGATTCCTAGGAAAACCGTTTGATTAATAAATTCCATTTTTCCTCCATTCATATTGTTCATGCAGGATTGTCATGCTTGAAGTTACGTGTGTGTTCACCTTTATCTACATAAAACAACATCAAGCCTGTATTCCCCAAAGGGTTAGGCAGAGGTGTACCTACCATTAGTACACCCACATTTCGCCAGTTATTTTTGTTTCTCTTTATCTATTACAAAAACAGATAAAAACAACCTGCAAGTCAAATAGATAAACGTGCTTTCAGTTACTTTCAAAAGCAATTAATTCCACCGAGGTCGAATAAAAAATAAATTAGGCGTGATCAAAATTCAAAAAGTTTATAATCGCCTCGCTACCCAAAACATAATGGCGAAAATATTTAATTACAATAAAACAAAGAAAGGGTTCTTAACAATGAATTCTCGAGTAATTATTGATAAATTACCCAAGTTTTCTCGTAATTTACAAACTTAAGCCCAGGCGTTGTGGCCTCCTTGTTTAGAGGCAAGATAATTAGAGAAAGACTACGGTTGCTTTTTGTTATAATAATTAGTAACAACGCGGCAGCGATGTCGACTATTCTGCCAGTGTCATGTAGTAGTGACGGCAGCACAGCAAAATGAGCCGTCGAACTTTGCACTTCGTGGTAGTTGTTTGTAGTTATTAGCTGAAAGGACGAGAAGTGTACATTTTTGATTCATTAGTATTCATCCAATAATTTAGGACAGTTGACAGCTGTCAAAAGTTTAGTATTATTTAACAGAATAAATTCATAAAGAATACGAAATAATATAAAACATTTTTTTACCGACTTAAAGAAGGAAGAGGTTCTCAACTCGTCTGTATATTTTTTATATATTTGTTCGTTGATATTTTTATCAATTATGATTTTTAAAATTCTTTTTTTTTAAATCATCGTTAAATAACACTCCAATATATTCCACCAGCACATCTAATTATCAATTATCAAACACAAATCACATCTGATGAAAATTTTACACAACCTGTCCAAACAGCGGACCAATGGACCATTTACATAATTTAGAGACCATAGACTATAAATAAAATATGGCGGATCGCTAACAACCAGATCATGACACCGGATACACGTCACCGCAAACCGAACACGTTCCCTATTAATCGTAGGTGTGATGAAAATTAGAACGTGGGTGTACAGGCTACATTGGTTCATAGATCTTTTGATAGTTGGAAAAACCTTTATGGTAGACTTGTTTATAAAAACAGCTCAAAACTGAGGAAGTGGGTGTCGTATGTGGATGATGTAATTTTGTTGTTTGATGTTGATAAATCTAAATAAATTCTATTTTTATTACCATTCTACTAGCTTTCCCGACAGACGTTGTCCTGTCCAAACAATAATTCATACAAAATTCCCATAGAATATGCACTTTTCAGTTTTGGCGAATTTTACAAATTTTCTGTGAAAGTTTTCAAATTTTTATTTCCGTAAGAACCTAATTCGGAGTCGGAGGAGCCGCCGCGCGCGCAAAAAGTACCTGAACTTCATTAATTATCTAAACAACTTTATTCTTTGTCAAATGATCTAAAAATTTGGAAATTTGTAGTTCGACTCCTTCTTATGGCACAGAAACCAAAATTATTACATTTTTCGAAAATTAAAATGCCCTCCCAGTCAGTTTAAAAAAGGCCCTTTTTGCAAAAGTCGAAGGTTTGCAAAAAGCTTGCAACATTTTGATCTGAAAATTTTACTGTAGTTAGAGGGCCACAAAATTGACATCATATCAAAATTTTAGCTCTCTATCACTTCCAGAACGCGAGTTAGTCAATTTACAAGATTTGCAAGAAAAACGTGTTTTTTTGCAAATTGTGGACGATCCTCTGGATCGATTTTGCTCTACCGGGGCTCATTCTTTTTTTGTTCGAGCTGTAGTTTTTGCTCTAGAAGCGAAAAACTCGTTTTTACTAATTTCACCAATTTTTTTTTGGCACCCTGCCTCCCTCTATTCACCTATAAATTTTATTGGAATCAATTCCTGACACTTGAAACTTCACAAAAAAAAAAACAGTCCAACAGGAATTTCATGGGCTAAAAAGCTAATTCTATCTGACAAAAAATTTAACCGTCTCGAAAAAAAATGGATATAATAGGTGAACCAGAGCAAATTTCATTCTTTCATTCGTACTTTCAATCATGTGCGATGGCAGCCTATGCCGTTTACTATCTCCATCTTCTATTTTGGCTATTATTAGTTTTACGCACGGGTCGTAGGATGGATTCATGATTTTTTAAGGATATTTGAAACCTTTTGTATCTTAATGGTTCTAAGCAAATATTCTCGGGCATGGCTTCTGTTCCACTTACACAAT
Organism: Xanthia togata; assembly: GCA_963853775.1. Classification (NCBI taxonomy): domain Eukaryota; kingdom Metazoa; phylum Arthropoda; class Insecta; order Lepidoptera; family Noctuidae; genus Xanthia; species Xanthia togata. Next base: position 9,899,844 of record OY970811.1, read on the forward strand.
ACACCATATATACTTTAGACGGTAAAAAGTTTCAATATTTTTTTTACCGCTTAACTTATTATGCTCATAATCTTATGAGCATAATAAATTAAGTTAAAATTAAACATACACAGATGCGCGTTTTCGGTTTTAATTAACATGTTTGATAAATCTGAAACCTCATTGATTAATGATTTTCATTCAATATCGTTTAATTATAAATTTTTGAAGGCGCGTTGAGCACTTTTTGGGTGAACAAAATCATGGAACTCGCGTCATCGTCACCGAATGCTTTCCATGACCTATAAGTAAACTGTGTATATATGTGTACTTTTTGGGTGAACAAAAAGCTTGGAACTTGCGTCATCGTCACCGCACGCTTACTTTGTTTTCACTTCTATCGGCAGTCCCCAAAGACTGCCCCGCATATTTTTTTCGTAAAGTTAGTGCAAGCGTGTTTTAAGATCGAATTCTTAGATTGAAAGCTAACCAATCAAGTTGCGGTAGTCGATATACGTTCCTGTCACCGCATTTAATCGCTGTCAAGGGACGTCAATGTCACAAACGTCACGTCACAGCGTGGACCCACGTCCTAACTACTAGCGATCGTCGCGCGAAAACGCAATCGTCGCGTTCAAATATCACGTTTTGTTTAGAATATTGGAAGGAAACTGTTGGTGCGACCATACGTTCCTGTTCACTAAACAAAAGTTATATGAACGCAACGCCGCTTATGGTTAGGACACGGCCTGACTCGATATACGCGTGATTTAAAACAAGTCTACTCTTTGTTACTCCCCAATCGCTAATAAACTTTGTTAAACGTATATCGAGCTGTTACAATGTGGCAAAAGTAGCCAATTTAATTATTTTTAAAACAAATTAGAGAAGAAGCGTCTTCTATTTCCAATAACGTGGACGTTAGAAACAGTAGCAATAACTTTATTCATCTAGGTGTAGATTATTTGTAAACAGTTAAATGTCAATTGAAACACGTGACGTGACGTGACGATAGGCGACAGCGTGAAACGTTCGCGTGTCGATACGCGCATGATTTACAACATATTTGTCATTTGTTTTTTGTCAATCATTAATGAGCTTTACAACTGACGTCAGGAGCCATGATCATATCACGGTATTCATTGTACTTTGTATATTTTTTAAATAATTAAACTGAACACAAAATCAACATGAAATCTATTTACGCACAGACTCAATAATGTGGGTGCTACTAGCAGTAGCTGTAATTGTAACTTTATTTGTATACGTAAGTGATTGTTTACCTCAAACACTAAACTGTCAATTGAAGCAGGCGACGTACGTGACGTGACGTCACAGATAGCTTGGCAAGCGTGACACGCTCGCGTGACGATACGCGTGTGATTTACAACATGTTCGCCTGTTTGATTCACGTCAACCGCTAATCAGCTTCGATACTTAACATAATGAGGGACTAACGTGTAAGAGGATTGCATAAATCAATGGATTTGTTTAATATGCGTTCGATTTTATCAGGATGTTTTCTTTTTTTATCAGTAAAGTATATAATCTAATAATATTGAATTAATCATTGTTAGTTACTTGTAAATACATCCATCTGTATGTGAAAACTGTCAACAAACAACACGCCAATCAGGCACAAGGTAACCTTCAGTAAAAAAAAAAACCTAACAAAAACAAAGGCACCTCTACAAATATCCGAAAAATATACCTTGAGGTTAAAATAAAATAATGTCAGTTGAGTGACAGTCTGACAGCTCGATTAGCGGTTTCAATTTGGGCACGGCACGACGGCATGAGGCAAAGGCGTCCGCATGCCGGCGACGAGTCGTCGCGTCACGTCGAATCACGGCCGCGCGGATTTTTGCGACCGGCGACGTGGGGCGAAGTCTAAATATTTCTTAGGCATTTCACTTTGCATGCCGTACCAAGTGGAATATAAAAATGGTAAACGTAAAGGATAATGTGAGTTGTATAATTTTAAATTAATGTTTTACATATGTTACTTTTTTCAAAGTTGAAGTAAAGAGAGAGAACAGCTAAATAATAAACCTTAAATCTACATGAATTCTATTCACTGTGTAGCCAACAGGTTTTCCAACATATTATGATAAAATAAAACATTCGCGAGAACCTCATAAAAAAACTCATTACAAAACCGAATACAACCCAGCAAGAACGTTTTATTACAACACCTAATACTTCATGTAACAATGCCTAAACTTCATCCAGCCGCCAAAATATAAAACCTTTACCCTCTTTTATGTATCCAAACAGCGTTTTAAAAAGATAAATAGGCATTTTAATCACCAATTAAGGCTATCACAATCAACATTAACACCGGGTCGGGATTTCCTCGATCAAACTAATGCCGACATTACGACACAGCATCCCTCAGGGAGCACACCATTTATACTCTCCAGGGGCAATATTAAAAATAATAAACCGCCTGTCGGCCGTCGATTACCCAATTTTCAGTAAAAGCGAATTTTTCCCCCGCTCGACGTAATGACGCTAACTCAGTGTGCCGAGTAGCCCAAGGCTTTATTGCACCTTTTTACTTGGAATGATGATAATTTCGGTGTGAAGTGCTTTTTACTGCGCGGTGGGAACTTGTAGTCTCGTTTTGCAGTCGTTACCTTCTGCACTGAACGTGTCTTATGTGGCAACGTCACTTGGTAATATTTTGTTAATAGTTTTTGAGTCTTTGAAGCTGCTTTCATAATAACAAATTAACTTGCAGTCTTGCCGTATATTTTGCCCCAAACAAATATTTGCAATATTACTAATTTTATTACTACAAACCGTGCACACAAAACCGCTGACAATTAAAAATGCACCGTAATCAGTGCGAAGAGCGACGTGCAGTGTGACGTCAGCTGTCACGTCACAGCTTACCAAACCTATTACACCATTTACACTAGGCGGATTACGGTGACGAGCCAGTGTAAATATTTTACAAAGTACTGGCGGTGAAAGCAAATTAAAGATTTGCACTTTTAAGTTTACTTAAGGGTACACTAGTCGACGGTTCCAACTCGTTGGTGGCGTGACTAATATGCATGCTATTTAGTCTAATTATTTAGTTTTATTTATTTAGTATTTATTTATCTATTTTTATTTATTTATATAGTAAAATAGACGATGATCTAAAACGAAAACAAGCGCATAAATGTACAGACGTATAGATATTATGAAAAAAACTACCGGATGTAATTACTCAAAATAAAATTATTTGAACTATGGAATAACTTCTCTATTCAAATTTTGCTACTTATGTTATTTATTTACGCGAAAAAGAGTTAAAATTAGTATTAAAATATGAAATTTTCGACGCTCATAACTTCCAAACCAATACCTTTTTTCCAATTCTGCTTCCATACAGGGCTAGATAATGACAAGACATTGATATAATTTTTAGTTTTAAAAGTACACCGTCAACCGAGTATTCACCATACTACGTTTGTATGGAAGAATAATCGACTAGCGTACCCTTAAGTAACCTAATCCTTATTTTGTTATAGCTTATTAATGTTAATGTTGACCATTAAAATGTTTTGTAATAGTAACAATAACACTATGTAAGTATTAAAAGCCAGATCCACATTAATAAATGAAAATTCACGAATTACAAATAAAATTTTAATCTTTACAAGAGCTGAACGCTTTACAAAGGCTTAAAGTGAAACTGTGTATTTGCTAATATTATTTCAGTGGGAATTTTCAGTTACAATCATATAAATTCATATTCAGCACTTGCATATTTTGTCAAGAAAACCAAATGAATGCTTAAAACAAAATCCTTTATCAAATAATAATAACACGATATTTTTGAGCCCAAATCAACATTTACGCAAAATCAATAATTAAATAAATATGGGTGTAGGTACTATAGGGTCACATTAAGTGTTATGTAACAAACATATCCACTAAAAACCTACAATAACCACTAATAAATTCATCTCAAATAAACACCAATACGATTTTTTTGTGCCAATTATTCCGATACAACACAAACACCGCATCACTGACGGCAGTGATGTCACATGACGTGACAGCGCGTCAAGCGTGTCATTGCAAGCCACGTCATAGCGGGCTTGCGGATAATGTCCGCTGTGATTACGAAGCGTGGCACAGCACTGGCCTTGTCATCCTAGCTTATTATTATTCATGTACCAGACGGTGCTTCGATTAGCTAATTAGAAGTCATCGGGTAAAGTGGTGGGATTTAGATAATGGTGGCAGCTAATTTATGTAGTGTTATGTTGTAGCTTTGGGTTAATAATTCCATGTCAACCGTATTATCATACGGTTGACGTGGAATAGTGGATTAGCGTAATCTTTTTTAATTAGTTAAAAAACCGACTTCCCTAAAAGGAGGAGGTTATCAATCCGGTTGTATTTTTTTTAAATGTATGTTACCTCATAACTCCGTCATTTATGAGCCGATTTTGATAATTCTTCTTTTATTTGAAAGGATTGTTCCTATTTTTATCACAATTCTTTTCTGGTGATGGAATCCATGAGGATTTGAGGGTACTCCTCAAATATTATAGGCATATACGTAGCTTTTTTGGTATTTTCAGCAACTAATTAAGCATTTGCATTCAAAAAGTATCATTTAGTGAAGTGGAACTGATGAAGAGGACCACAGATGGCCACCGGAATTCTTCAATGATAAGTATTTCACGTGTGGCGCCATTTACGAACCGATTTGGAAAATTATTTTCTGTTTTGAAAGGATATACTTCCAGATTTGTCCCATTTTTTTTGGAAGTAGTTTTTTTAAAGTATTTTTGATGAGCATGTCAGGTGGATTTGTCCAACATGGAAGCTTTCATCATAAAAGCGTGACTGCTTTTGGTGTCGTGTCGTACGGGCTTGGCGAGGCTCGGTTACTAAAGTGACGAAAGCGACGTCTGTGATCAGCAATACTTTCGATGACTGTACCGTGGGCCTAACATGAACGCGAGAAGCAAACGTGGAGTAAATTCGGACCATTTTTAATCGAAAATACAACTATTCATAAGACACAGATGATTTCGCGGCAATTTACGCAAGAAAACGGCGTCACTACTGCACAGAGTGCGTGTGAGTAGCAATAGCATCGACAGACATGGCATGGCATGGCATGGCATTGATAGCGGCCAGTATGACTGTCCCGTGTTTATGTGTGCAAATGGATTATGTTGCCTGAAAAAAAAAAAAAACTTTTATTTCAGACAATACAACACAAGGATTTCCAATTCAAAATTCGAAAGAATTTACGTTGCATTTTCTTTGTGATACAAAGAAGAAAAAGACAAAGCTCTTTTGGTGAATTGAATCAACAAGTGAATCCGGTTTTGTGACTTGATTCAAACATTTGCATCTGCTACAAAGTAGACGCAGGAGTTCTAACTTTATAGGTCTCAGACTAAACGTTATCAGAGCCAATGTACAGCTGCAATCAGCAAAACAGATCGTCAAAATCCAAAGACCAACTGACAATACGATTCAAATCATGCAAATGCAACCCCACCCTCCCAAATAAGATAGATATGATATTTGAAAACCTCACGCATCAAATCCTGCAGGTCACGTTATGAATACTGTATGCGGCCGCGCAAAGACTGAAAATTCCGCATCCGTGGTTGTGTATAAGCTTGCGTGGCCTAGATCGAGGCCGACACGTGCGGCGGACTCGCGAGGCCTTTGTGCGAGGACTAACGTCACACTGCAGATGGGAGGCCAGAAGGACAGGACTTCGCGTGGTTTTGAGCGTGTCCAATTTCCAGGCTGCAACGTGCAAAGAAACAGCGCTGAATCAGCGTGCCTGCAGCGTCTAGAGACAAAAAAAAGCTGCTAAAGCGCGTTGACCGCACAAATTCTGCAACGGACCACCATTCAAAGCTATACGCTATTTGTTTCGTAGTGCAAGTAAAAAAAACTTTTTCACAAAAAATAAAACCGACTTCCAAGAAAAACACTACAAAGTGACAAATAACTTTGATTTCGGAAGTCGGTGTCTTGGTTTTTTAATTTTAGTTTTTTTTGCCACCGACTTCCGAAATCAAAGTTATTTGTCACTTTGTAGTGTTTTTCTTGGAAGTCGGTTTTATTTTTTGTGAAAAAGTTTTTATTTTTCACTTTTTAGTTGTGGTACCTACACAAAACCCCCACAAAAATTTGAATACCAAGTAAATTACAGTGACAGGAACTATTAGAATATCATCCACATATGCTAGGTGGGAAAAAATATGTATTATTGAAGCTAACTCAAAAACCCTTCTTCAGATCTTGACCAAATTTATATGGGACCACTTCTGAAGTATACCCTACCAAACAAAAAAAGAATCATCAAAATCAATTCATAATTGGCGGAGTAATCGCGTAACAAACATACAAAAAAAAAAAAAAAATACCGTCGAATTGAGAACCTCCTCCTTTTTTTGAAGTCGGTTAAAAAGAAAATTATTCTGGGTTGCTGTAGTCGGACACTGAAGTGGCAATGGGCCGGTCATATTAGCCGTAGAACCGATGGATGACCGTTGGGGTAGACGTGAGTGGAGACCGCGAATCGGCAAACATAAGGTATGACGCCTTCAGACTAGGTGGAGCGACGATCTTCGCAGGGAGGCTGGTAGCAGCTGAATGAGTGTGGCCGAGAATCGAACTGAATGGCGTGGAATTGGAGATCCCTGTGTCCAGCAGTGGACTGCTGTAGTCTGATGATGATACCATACAGAACTATATTTTATATATGCAAGGAAACGGTGACACGTTTGGTTTGTATATCAAGTGTTGACAATGCGGCCTCGTGTGTCACTGTGTGAATACATAAATTTTTCCGTCGACAGTTAAGGTACCATATCGTACCCGACCGCGGGCAGCAACTGCACGCGACGTGTCGCGGCGACACATCATGTGTCAGTCATGATTCCGAACCCGACCGCAGGTGGCAGCTGCCCGTATTCCAGTTGGTAGATAGAAAATCGTGTTATCGGTCAAGCGTTGGCGGCACTAATGGTCTACGGTCGGGTACGGAATGGTCAAACAACGAATAGCAATGTCCTGCAATGAGAATATGGAACCACAATGCAGCCATGTTTGACTGCGTTTTTGTGTAGTTGCATGGAGTAGTCTTGATTCACTGAAGACAAAAATTCATCCGAAGCTTAAAAATTCATTGAAGTCAGACCTGTGTTATACTGTTGCCTCTCACAGCTCAAGGTGTAGATTGCTAGCTAAATAGATATTTATTCCGCCACAGACAGATAAATAACTGGGTACTGAAAACTCATCCAACGTTGAATTCAAAGAGTTAGCACCGTATTTGTTTTGTCTCCGTAGAATTTGTATAAATAGTGGTTAAAAGTTGCTCAATTCATTAGTGCTGTATATCATTGTAAAGCTTGTGAAACGGACTAAAGAGTGATATATATAATACATCTGGAGTCCATTGGTACCGTGAGTAATTAGTGAAAAACTATTTGAAAAATTTGCAACGGCTTGCGTCCCTGACCTAGGGCAACCCGCAGATCGGTCGCTTCTACTCACACATGCTCAAAGCTTACACGTACACTAGGCGCTTGTTTGAACATCTTGAGCTTACGCTACGCGTTTATAGCAGACTTAGCTTATGCCACGCTCCGTCAGTATAATAACAACAATATAAAGAAGAAAGATACTCAGATACACAGTAATTAAATAATACTAATACGGCGTCGTACCTGTATCGTCGTGTTTGTGTATACCTATTTAAAATCAAGTTGGTATATTTTCGTCTGGGTACGTTAATATAATTATAAACACTATTATGTTTCACTCCCCGGATAAAAGCCAGTCGACTCCGGATCTGCATACGGAACAGGGTTCTGGTACCGTTGCTAATGTCACGCAAAGAAAACGGAAACAACCTGACTGTGAGCTGACGCTGGCTATTGCTGATTTATCTGCCGAGTTTAAAAAAACTATAGGCGACCTGCACGCTGTCATAAGTACCCAGTTCTCGAACATAAATGTGAATATTGCTAATCTAAGAGATGAATTTAATACCCTATCAACAACTTCTTTGCAAATACAAAGCGAACTGAAGGAACTACGAACAGAATATTCTTCAGCAAAATTAGAAATATCGAGTCTAAGTGCAAAACATGATGATCTGTCTCAGGTTGTGACAGAGCTAAAGTCAACAGTAAATTTTAACTCTGCAAACTGCTTCGATAGTGGGAAGCGTATTGCTGACCTGGAGAAGAGTGTCAGGAACTCTGCGGCGACGTCGGTTGCTCTGCTGGAAAGTAAAATAGATGTGCTGGAACAGCAGGCGAGGCAGTGTAATATTGAGCTGGGGAACATTCCTGAAAAACGAGGTGAAAACCTGATTTCTGTGCTGGAGTCAATTGCGTCAGCAATTAATATACCGATAGCAAAAAATGATGTAGTTGCGGTTCACCGTGTTCCTCATGCTCACGCGCAGAATAATCGCCCTAAGAACATCATAGTGAAGTTTGCGTCACGCTTGCTTCGCGATAATCTACTAAGTGCGTACCGTCTATCCAAGGGGCTGACATCCGATCGCATTGGCCTCTCCGGAACGCCATGTCGTATCTACATAAATGAGCACTTAACACTTCGAAATAAGGATTTGTTTCGCAAATGTCGTGAAGCTGCCAAAGCTAATAAATTTAGATACGTATGGATTAGAAATGCGACCGTCTTGGTCAAGGAAGCGGATGATTCAGCTACTTTTGCTATTCGTACGGAAGCCGACATACCTATCAAAATCACACCTAAAAACCATTCCGAGAATATCACTGATAATTAAACCTCGCTTAAATAGTATACTAAGTGCTATTATTACGGAAGCACTTTCTGTTAATATCACTCATCTAAATATGCTGTCTTCTGCAGGTTCACCTTTTCTTTATTTTATTTGTCTCGTACTTAATTACGTAAAAGTATCACTATTAACAAACAATGTGTCCTATGTTGAAAAAAAAATGTCCGCTAATTGTTTTATGGTGCTACTGCCGATCCAAAAATTGTTGCTGTATTACTGTAATTGTGTTTATGCCTTTATTGCCTTTACAGACGCCCTATTTAATGTAACGCTTTTGATTGCTCTGTTTATAATGTGTCGTTGTTTTATAATCTTACCAATATTGCTTTTATTTAATACTATTGATTTGACTCATTTAATTAATGGCTAATAATTATATATCTATATACTACCAGAACTGCCGAGGTATCAGGACAAAGCTAAACACATTGTATTTGAATATTTTGGCGAATGCATACGACATTATTGTTTTCACCGAGACCTGGCTGACACCTGATATCTCAGATAACGAATTTATTGACCAACGTTACCTTGTATTTAGATGCGATCGTGATCGTATTGTTACTCAAAAAAAAGACGGTGGTGGTGTCCTTATAGCTGTCTCTCGAGAATTAAAACCGTCTTGCCTCGCATTATCGCCCCCTTTAACTTTACCTGAGCATAAAATAATTAAAATCCCTTCCAGTCGTGATAACTATAATTTAATATGTGCTACTTACATACCACCAAACACGACGGAAGAAATATACATACATTTTCTTGATTCTCTCTCGGCTCTATTTGATGATCCTCGTGTGGAAAATGTTATTTTAACGGGTGACTTCAACATGCCACAACTTAACTGGGTTAATAGAACTTCATTCATGGAATGTGCTACAAATACTACCTGTAACGTAACTCGTCAACTCTTAAACATTTGCTCGCAACTAAATATTAAACAATATAATCATTTAACCAATTGTAACGGTCGTATATTGGATTTGTTTTTCAGTAATGCACATTCTGTAACGTTTACTTCTGATGTTCCTCTCTTGCCCATCGACACTTATCATCCAGCCTTTTACGTCCACGTACCGTTTATACATACACCAAGTATCTCGAAATGCAAAATTCCGAATCCACTCAATTATTACAAAGCTAACTACTGCGAGATAAATAAGGATATTAGTAATGTTGACTGGAGTGGTTTACTTGAAGGGTTGATACCAGAGGAAGCTGTGTCTACTTTCTACGAAAAAATGTTCGAAATAATTAGATCACATACACCCACACGCAAGCAGAGGAATTTTAATTTTCCCATCTGGTTCACACGTTCACTCATACGCACTTTCAAAAATAAAACTTGTGCTTGGGTAAAGTGGAAGAAACGCGGCAATATATGTGATTATGAAAAGTTTTCTGCTATTAGAACAAGATTCAAGAGGGAAGTTGCTGAGATGCTATAAAAGATACATGACGTCAGTGGAAGATAATATTGCCACCAATATCAAGGCTTTCTGGTCATACATCTCCAACCGTAAAACTGCAAATAGAATTCCCGGCACGATACACTATAAACAAAACTTTGCCAGTGATCCTATTACAACGTGTAATTTATTCTCTTCCTTTTTCCATTCCGTGTACGAACCCTCCACATTTAACTCTGATTCATGGGTACCTCCACCTACAAGTGCTGATCATGATGTTAACTTATCTAAATTGTACTTCCCCTTAGAAAATATTCGTAAAGAACTAAAAATGTTAGATTCGACTAAAGGACCTGGTCCAGATGGTATACCTGCGTTATTTTTAAAAAATACCTACAGTACAGTATGCTATCCCGTATTTATACTATTTAACAAATGTATTTCGTGTGGAGTCTTTCCGGATGTATGGAAACGCGCAAGTATCGTACCAGTACACAAAAGTGGTCCTAAAAATAACGTGGAGATGTATCGTCCAATTTCCATATTATCAGCATTGTCTAAACTCTTTGAAAGGCTTGTCCATGCTGAAATGTATCCAGTTATTCGTCATGTTCTAATAAAGGAGCAACATGGCTTCGTCAAAGATAGGTCTTGCATAAGCAATCTCTTAATATTCACAACACAGCTTTTTGAAAATATTGATAACAGACAACAAACAGACGCGATATACACAGATTTTCAAAAAGCATTCGATAAAGTAGATCATAGATTGCTGCTCAATAAAATTGCGTACAACGGTATCAGAGGGGATCTCCTGCGTTGGTTTGTCTCCTATATAACTAATAGGACCCAAAAGGTTGTGATCAATGGCTTCGAGTCTAGCTGTATTCAAGTTACATCAGGAGTCCCGCAAGGCTCAATTTTAGGACCTTTATTATTTGTACTGTTCATAAATGACATAAAATATTGCTTTCATAATTCAAAATTTCTCTTATACGCTGACGATTTAAAAGTTTTTAAACAAATTACAAATGAACAAGACTGTGTTGAGCTCCAACGTGATCTTGATCGTTTTTCAGACTATTGCTCTTATAACAAATTATACCTTAGCTTGCCTAAGTGTCATAGAATAACGTTCACTAAAAAGAAAAACATCATAAATTTCAATTATCAACTTGCTAACAGTGTTATTAACAAAGTTAGCAATCTTCGTGATCTTGGTGTACGGCTAGATTCGAAACTTCATCTTGATATTCACGTTGAAAGCATCGTCAATAAGGCATATCAGATGTTTGGCTTTGTAATGAGAGCATCAAGAGATTTCCATCGTCCCTCCACCTTCTTGCACCTTTATAAGTCCATAATTAGGCCTCAATTAGAATATGCAGTGCCGATCTGGAATCCTTACTATGCGAAATATATGGAAATTATAGAATTAGTCCAACGCAAGTACCTTCGTGCTATGCAATTTAGATGTTTTCGAAAGAAAACATCATACCAATCGCTTCTTAAAGAATACGACCTGCTTACATTACAGTCAAGACGAGTTTTCCTCGACACAATGACGTTATTCAGTGTATGCCGAAACAAGTTTGATTGCCCTGACTTGGTGACTGGTTTATGTTATTTGGTTCCTCGAACAGTACATGGAAGGGAGGTACGCACTAGGCGACTTTTCGCTACCAGCTTTTGTAGATCCAATGCTGGTATGCGTTCGCCGTTATACCGCTTAGTCGACACATACAATACGCGTTTTGGTGCAATAGACATATTATTCCAGAGCAGAAATAAATTTAAAAATGATATAATTAAAGTTCTAAAGGAACGGCAGTAGTAGGCTCCATAGGATTTACGCAATGTGCATAGGTATGGCAATTATGAATACATTACGCATGTTTTTTTTAATTTTATCTTTTTTTTTTTTTCTCATGTTTTTTTTTTTGTGTTTGTACTTACATCTAAGTTTAATATTGTTTATGTTTTTTTTTTTTCTTTTTCTCTGTTTAGCTTCTTTTTCATTAAGTTAGCCCTGCTACAGCTAACGTTTGCTAACAGCTTGTTTTTATTATATAATAATAGTAATCTGTGGAAAATGTTGTGGGTAGTATATTTGTTAAGTTTAATTTTAAGATTTTTATGTTTATGTTTAATATACTACTGTTTGTTTTCCCTAACGTAATAAATAAATAAATAAATAAACTGTTAGTCGTGGACGTTGGAATAGTCGACAATAAAAGAGTCTGACGTGGTGACATTTGGAACTAATTACTTAAAATGCAGACCTATTATGGTGGCACTACTTTGCCGACAAGTGCTAGTAGGTTTTGATTAGAGTAAAAAAAGTAAAGTTGAAAATCAATGTGCACACATTTATTTCCCATTCGAAATTAGCTAATTGCGATAGTGGCACCCTCATTTTTTCCAGACTCTTTTGCCAAGCTGTACGAATCAAGCGTGCTTTAGTACAGTATCGCACTTTGTTGGAAGTGGCTTTTCTGCCCATCCCTATGTTATGCCACTCACTACGATGCACAACGGGAATTATTCTCTTCCCGACTATTAATGCCTGCGTTTACCCGCCAAATTATCAATGCGGAAGCGCGTACGTGTCAGCAATGGGAATGGACTTGAAATTGTGCGGCTGACGTGTGGGCTTTGTATAAGAGTGAGCCTCTTATGTTTACGCATTTAATTTGGGAACGCCATATGGTTTGGCAAAAACCGCCACTTAGTAAAAAAAAATACACGTCAAGAAAGCATGGCATACTTGGGAGCTCATACAGACCAAGGAAACAACACTAATGGATGTCTATACTCAGAGGAGGGTGAAATGCAAATGAAGATAGATTTTTTCTCTAAAATAATAAACAATAAGCACAAAAAAGCTTTTAATAGGTATGTCAAAAAAGTAACAACAGCATAGATTCATAATATACATGGACGTGTTGCAAACACAAATAAAAAAAACGCATAAAAAAAATTGTTAATTCGTTAAAATCGAAACAAATTTAACCCTAAAAACATTTCTTATTCCCTAAAAATACAACCAACAAATTAATCTTCCCGAACTATTCAAAATCCTAAACAATATCATGCAAAATATAATGTAGCATTACCATGCAAGCGCTATCGACGGCTTTAATGCACGCTCGACACGATTCCGATGATTTATGCGCGCAGATCGTGCAAATACAGCGTCCCATGAAGATTCACGTGTTAAGTAAATATCAATTTAACGGGTGCCGTGCAATCATGACGGTACACGGGTCCGAGAGGGTTGGTTCTGATAAGGATTTTGTTAGTTCGGTTTTCGCTGGTTTCAGTTAGTTGAGGGTGACACTGAGGCTTGTAGCGACTTTCTTTGAAAATATAAATCGATAACACGGAGTTCTTTACTCCGTGATCGATAAAAAATGAAAGAGAAGAGATTTCTTTAGAAATAAGCATCGCCTTTAAACGTTTATGTATTTGTCTGTTTGTTTGTGTGCATAAATGGTTAAATAAAGAAATAAATTGTTGGTAGACCGTACGCCGGAGAATTAAGAAAACTTCACGGTATAACAATAACCGGTGTTGCGTCGCGCTAGTCTGCATGAAGCTTTATGTTCACTACGGAACCCCGCTCTTCGGCCATAAAACGTCCAATGTTGATATGGAACTCACTATTTCGTGAAATAAAAGGATAAGAAATATACTCTATAAATCATTTAACTAGGCTCGGGCCAACAACGCCACGACGCAACGGGATTTTTTGGTTGCAACATACCAAAAAATCTAAGTGTCAAGTCTCACCGTACAGATCGGTCTTTATTCTACAGATGAGTATAAACGAGTATATATAAACTAGCTGCGCCCCGAAGTTTCACCCGTGTAAGTCTCGATCCCGTGGAAATATCGGGATAAAAAGCATCCTATGTCCTAATCCAGGTCATGGTCTACCCATGTGCCAAATTTCATCCAAATATGAGCAGTTTTTAGCGTGAAAGCGTACAAACAAAAAAAAGAACTCTAAGAAAGAACTACCTATAGTACACCCACATTTCTCCAGTCATGTTTAAGTCCCGTGTAATAGCGGACGAGCCTATTGCCATCAACGGGGCGCAAATTCAGACTCCGGGCCGCTATTGAGAAATTCCTGATAGAAAAACTCAATAATACTCTGCCTGACCTGGGATTTAAACCCAGGACCTCATGCTCAGCAGTAGCGCTTGCGACTACTAGACCAACGAGGCAGTCAAATGACATAGTGTCAAGAAAAAAAAACTGCACCTATACTATTAAACGAGCAATATTGGGTCTCCCTTGTTTCATCGAAAAGAAATTGCCAAATTATCACTTCCCAAACAATTTTTCGCATAATTTCATTTGCCAAATTATTACTTAGCACAAAATCTCTTTACAAATAATTGTAACGCAAACCTAATGTTTAGCATGTGAACGTTTATGCAATAACTTGTTTAGCAACTAGAACTTTTACCAATTTTTATGTAGTCAAATATTTCAGTTGGAATTACTCATTTTACGCAAAAAAAAATTGCCAAATATTTAGTAGATTTTTTTAAAATAATTAATTTCGTGTAGGTAACTAGTTCAGTTTCGGGTAGCCTGTCTTTTTCCATAGTTTCTTTCTATATAATTTAGTCGTTTTTGGCACTCGCCGGCCGCTGCCGCGGCACCGCTCGCTTCGCTCGCTCGGCTCGTGCGTAGGTCACAGTTTTAACCTAACCTAACCTAACCTTTATATTTTTGTCATACCAAATCGTATGACGAAACGTTTATTGTCTAAAGATTGTTTGCTGTAATAAATAATTATATTAAAGACCAAATGCCTAAATGACATTATCCTTGATAATATTCTGCCAAGTAAAAATTTGACCAAATGAAAATGTGCGTACTAAAATAATTCCAAACATTGCATTGGTATAAAAAAAGCCTGCAAAAATTTGTTTGGGTAGTGATTTTTTGGCAAAATCTTTTCGGCAAAACGGCAGGATCCCGCAATATTTTGTATTTATTTATATATATTTGTAATCACGTTCTCGAAAAAGGCTCTAACGATTTCGATGTTGTAAAGTTGCAATATAGGGGTTTACGGGGCGAAAATCGATCTAGCTAGGTGTCATAACTGGGAAAATTTGTTTTCTCCGTATTTTCACCCGAGCTGAGTTCGGTCGCGCAAAGTTTAAAACAAGGTTGCTGACTTAGAATAATAACATGGAAGCATGGAATTAGTATGAACTATCTATACTATTAAATGAGAATTCTCTATTTTCACCCGAGCAGAGGTCGGTCGAACAGGTACTTATTCAGCTAACTAATGTTTTTATAATTGATAAAGATTACTACAAAAAAAGTCAAAAGGCAGAGTAGTAAGTAAGCACATTTTTTGTCGCAACTAATAATGTCGCAAACGGCAATAAAAATCCTATAAAATATAGATCAATATCTAATAACTAGGAGACAATTGTTTCAGGCATTTACGGAAAAGCAGATTGAAACATTGCACACTTGCCGACCTACTCTGTAAAGAAACTCATCATGAAAATTTAGGTGAAGTGTGCTCTCAGCGAGTGTCAATCACTAGTATCAAGTGTAATGACAGCTCACTTTAAGTGCTTTATGCTTTTTCACCTACATTTTTATGGTGAGATTTTTACAGAAAACCATCCTTCATATTTTCCTAAGCGTAAGCATAATCAGCCTATAATGTTACCTCTGCCTCCTCTCTGTGAGAAGGATTAGGCTATAACCTATCATGCGGGCCCAATGCGAGTTGGCGGATGTCATGTCTTTGAATTTTTGGTTCTTGGACATGCCGGTTTCCTCACGATGTTTCCTCCTAAACACCTACATTATAATCCTATAACTCTAAACAAAACAACACAGTGGCCTGGCCATATTGTAAATTCCCGCGGGCGTGGTCGAGTGTCTGTAAAAGCCATAACTCAAAGCTCGCGAGTAGCGTCACGGACAAAACCTATGCGAGAACACTATGCCACTACATACAAGTGAACTCGAATGTATTGCGTGATTTGTGAGCGGGATGACCCCATATGTGGTGCTTCAAGTAAGGCTGTGTTGCCACTCGTGGCACTTCCCTCTGTGACCATACAACAGTGCCATGTGCCAACAGACATCTTAACAGTGCCATGCCTTTACATTTGTTGATGTTGCTAACGAGCCTAGTTAAAAATTTGCATAAAATTGAGACTGATGAGCAAAGACAAACTAGAGCTAGCACACGTAGGAAAGATTTGCCCAACACTATTCAACCGCAATTAAAAGTTGTCAAACATAGCCCGAGGTATCAATCTGTATTTTTATACAACAAGTTGCCTATAGAATTCAAAACCATGTTCAGTGTTAACTTATTTAAAAACAAATTGAGGACCTATTTATTGAGGAAAGGCTATTACAGTATCAATGAACCTAGATGACATATGAAATTGTAACATGATTGATTGTATTACTTTGACATTTATTATTTATGATCTATTGTACTTGAATTCTTAATTGACCGTAATTGTTTTTAGTCACTTCTCTAAATGTATTTTATTTTAATTGCAATTGTTTATTGTTATTACTTACTTTTTTTTAAATTTTCAACACAATGTACCTATATTGTTATGAAATAAATTACTTATGACTTATACTCTTGCTTTGGGAGTTTCAACAAAATCAAAATAGAAGATGCAACAAAATACTATCTTACCCGAGATACATGCCAAACTTCAGAATTTTTTTCTGGGGGTTTTAGAGTTATTCCACTGCGAAAAAAGGATGATACTAGCGGCCTCCATCTCTCACTCATACAGGAATAATGGTGGCATTAATACGTCATAATACCCCTCTAGCTGTGGCTGTTACCAAAGTTAATATGCAAAACTTGCATGGCGTATCAAAGACATTATACGCTGAATGAAACATTTGGAAACCAGTCTACTCCGCTCTTTCCTGTCTCATAATAGGCCTACCAGTGGGACGATTATCATCTAAAATTACATTCGATATTCAAACGAAACTGACATAAAACCATGGAATTAGTAAGTAATATATAGCAAGTATCAAAAAGTTATGGTAAAAATGTTTTCTAGACTACGATGTTGGTCCCATGAAGAAATCACACTCTAATATTTGATCACAAACTCTAAATCAAATAGCTTGAACTCTCCAGTATCACAAGTTCACAACATAAGTTTCCTCTCTATTCCGACAACACATAATTATCATTAACCAGGCTTAGTTAACGTTGACACGAGAACCCGCGCGCCCTCTAACCTCATTATTGATGAAACTCAATCCTGCCGCCATGCTGCCACTCCTTCCGTACTTAGTCGCCGTAAATTATTGTCAAATAACTATTAAGTAACGGTAAACGTTATCTTGTAGGTAGGGAGGTTTTGTTTGGGAAATTGGGGTGACGATTTCGGTTTTGTTGGTAGGTGTAGTTCAGTGGTACAGTAAATAGGCTGTATCGAGGTTATACTCCCTCCATTGGTTCAGGTAATGAAATAAAGGAAAAAAATCCTAAAAGGGGTTTTTATATATATGAAACTTTATTGTTGAAAAATACGTTATAACCAAATTAAAATTTATTTTCGAATTTAACGATAGTTTCCTATTTTATAAATGTACGAGTATATGTATGTTAAACTTTATCATTTATTTGCCGACTTCCAAAAGGAGAAGTTTATCAATTCGGATGTTATATATAGTTATACATATATATTGTGTATGTTCGGGCATACTATTCTACTCTGCCATAATATAGACGGATTAGCAAAATTCTTTTTTTTTTTGGAAGGGTTTACTTTTGAGATGGTCCCATTGTCAGCAGGTCAGGATCTGATTATGAGATCCTGGAGAAATCGAGGGGACTATTCAAATATTATAGGCACACTTATAGCGATTTGGGTATTTTTTATAGTAACTCGTGCAGTTGCTTTCGGAAAGTACCATTTGGTAAAGTGACACTGATAATGAAGACCACAGATGGCCACCGGAACTACTCAATAATAAGTATTTCACGGGTTGCGAATTGTGATTCGATTACTTTAATATGGTTGCCAAGCAATTTATGCTCGTCACAATACGTATGGAGAAGTGGAGCTGATGGTGAAGTACCAGGAGAACTCCTCAACGATTAACGTCCCTGCATCGGGAAAAGCAATATTTTGTAAAAAAGTGATGAGTGATTGACATCCTGGGTTCGATTCCCAAGTCGGGAAAAGTATTATTGGGTTTTTCCAACAGGAATTTCTCAGTAGTAGCCCCGAGTCTGGAATTGTGCCCGATTGTTGGCAATAGGCTCGCCCTCTATTACATGGGACTTAAAAAAACATAACTGGCGAAATGTGGGTGTACTACAGGTACACCTCTTCCCAACCCTTCGGGGAAACAAGGAGTGATGTTATGTTATGTTTATGTGTGATTGACATCAGGTTATTGTAACTTAGATAAATTACAAACTGACCCACTTAAAAACGAGAAATCAAAACTTTTTTACAAAAAAAAAAACAACCCACTTTTAAAAAAACACTACAAAGTGAAAAATTACTTTTATTTCGATGTTGGTGTCTTTGGTTTTGCATTTTCGTTATTTGCCACTGACTTCCGAAATTTAAGTAATTTTTCACTTTGTACTGTTTTTTTTTTTGTAAATAGTTTTTTCACTTCGTAGATATACATAGCTTGAGCACATTTTTTTGTTAGATTTATAATAAGTAGTATAATATTTTGTATTCTGTCTATTAAATTGTAAATAGCCCAAAAGGACAGGTTCTCTAAACGGTTCTCTAAATTTTTCAACCACACAGATGATAACATTTAACAATTCTATCTACTTTTCCTTCAGTTTTTTTTTTTGTAATTTTTTAGGCATCCCATGGATTTTTGCCTTGGACCCTAGGCTACATGGGTTGCTTAATGTCACAGTATCAGCTACGTCGAATTTACAAGTTACCCATTATACCTAGCTAAAAAAATACTGGCAACTTTTATTATCCGCAGTAAACTTGTGATAAAATGGTTTAAAATTAGAATTTAATAAATACAAACAAACCAAAACTTATTGAAAAACAAAATGGTACAATAATTAAAGGTATAAAATGTGTTCGAAATTCAAACATTCTTTTTTTTTTTCAAGATGATTGATGATTCTGAGTACACTATCAATTTAATTTTATATTTTTCGTGTGCTCAGAACACTGATCACTATACTATAATATTTGGTCCCCACCTATGAAATCAGCGTTTTGTATGGAGAATTTGAAAGAAGTTGCATTTTTCATACTAACATTTTCATAATTTATTTAACAACCATGAACACTAATGTTTTAAAACTTGTATGCATTAATGTTTAAAAACTAAGATAACGTATGCCACTTAGATTAAGCGACAAAAATAAGTTTCGGCTAAGTTTTAAAACAAATAGTGGTCATTTCTGCTAACAAAAAGAGGAGTAATTTTTAAGGTATTTTTTATGTTTAGAAAACTATAAGTAATACGGTTTTTTTTAACGGCGTTGTACACTTTTTTGGGATGGGTAAAAAAAATTAAACTCGCGTCAGGACACGTGACCTGATCGAAAATTCGTAAGACCGGTGCAAAATTATTCCCTAACCATTCCAAAATATCAAAAATGCACAACGTTAATATTCAAGTTTTCACTTCTGCCGGCACTCCCGGAATGCAACCCGTTTTTATTTTTTACTATTGGTAGTTGTCTAGGATGGTCATTATTCGATATAATATCAAGCAATTGATGAATATTTTAAATCATAGAAGTGACGAGTTCTCTATTTGTGAGAAAAACACGTCAATTTCATAGGTGGGCAACCAATATATAGTGTTCAATGTTGATGCTCTATGATCAAAAATACTAGAAAAACGTATTTCTAGAAATAATTCATTCATCCCAATTTTACGTTCGACTTGTTAAGCACCTACCACACATACCTACTCACGTACACAAACGATTGCAGACGCGTCCAAAGCATTCCTGTGGACGTCGCACAGTCGCACAAGAGTTGAGACCAGACTCGAAACGAATGCAATATCTGCACGTGACTGTACTAGAGACGCGGACTTGTGTCGACGATATGAAATGTAAAACTGAAACTGAGAATAAAAATGTGTGTGACTTTACAGGGGCTAGGACGTAGTAAAGTTATTGTGCGAGGAGACAGGGTAGTTATATGGAATGCCTATATAGGTAATGCATATGTAATGTGCTAGTGATTTGCTTGATTGTGCGGATGTGAAATATAAAATGATGAAGTCACGTTAGAGCAGAGTCCGAGGAACAAAATGGTGTCTCTATAGCTATTTAATTTTAAATTTATATAGCTATTTAATTTATAATTTAATTATTTTTTTTGCGTATTGTAAATTGTCTTGCATACTATTGTATAGAATCTTTTTTTCGTTTTCTAACTGAACAGACTGCTGTGCTGCTGGGGAGTTTGTTGCACTAGGAAGTGGTGAAGGGCGGGCGTTTTGGTGGACTGCCTTATGTAATTTTGACGATCGAAAAGTGCTGATTCTCAGCCTAGTTTGAATAAATGAATTTTGAATTTCTTGCGCAATCTGTTCGAAAAGATTCATAAATAATAAAAAAAAACTATTTGTGTGAATAATAAATTCACGACAATTTTCCGTTTTTTTGGATTTGGTGCTCCTCTTGATCGACATATTAAACAAACGTTGTGTTACGTAGGAAGTAACTGAGCTTCATACATTACAGCCTGTGTAATGTGTATTGAGTCTCACAAACTCCGAAAAATTACGACACCAGAACATGTTTTCTGCTTTCCAAATATACGCCAAATACAGAAGTAGGGCAGAGGTACGAGTAACCATAACGTACGAATCACTTATAGATTGTTTGGTTATAGATAGGTACGCAAACCACCCACAAACTTCTAACGCTTAACCTTACTGAAAGTGCACTTTGTAGATAAACCGCGCTTTTACAATAATTGATTTTTCATCGCGATCCAACCTTGCTTGAAGCGGGTAAGTTTAAGTCAACAAATCGTCGACTTATCCGGGCGCTTGCAGCCGACCCGGATAAATAAAGCGGTGTGCAGCGCTAACTTATTTGTTACATCATCTTGCTATGTAACATTTTATATGTAGGTAGTGCTTTATTTAGCTTGCATTTTCAAATTCAGATTCAAATCTTCATTGCATATCACATGTGTTTACAAGGTCTTAATAATAATGATAAAGTTCACATGGGGGTTCAATGTCGGGCACAACACTTTCATAAAATATGATTAGCATATCATTAAAAAACTTAATAAAATTACATTATATAATATCACATTAAAATTTGTGATATACTTTGCAAATTATATACTATAGAAATCATTAGAAAGTATTAATTCATTTCAAATAAATAAAATCACACAAATTAAAATGTAACAATCCGTAACACAAATAGAAATATTTTATTGAACTAGTCTCATAGTTCAATAAACACTAGGAGAACGGTTGCGATTGGTCTTTTCCTATGAATACTCGTAAAAGCCAGCAAGAAACTCCAAGGTTACTCTTTTTAAAACAACTAGGAGAAATAAAATAAAAAATAATTATGAATTATTCAAATATATTCTATTTATTAGAAATAAATAATGTCACAGATCAAAAAGTAAAAAAAAAACAATTCACTTACAATTAAATAGATATTGTCACAGATTAAAATAACACCATTGAATCAAATAAAAGTCAAATAAAGTATAATAAAAATAAATGTCTAAAGCTGAATAAATGGTGGAAGTCATCCCATTTTAATGTCATCATTAAAAAATTCATTAAGTGAACAGTAGCATTTTTCCACCAGTAGTTTTCTGAGCCGTTGAATAAATATATTTTCATTTTGTTCCATTTTTATGTTGTTTGGTATTTTATTATATATTTTAATGGATGTTACGGTCGTCGTTTGATTGTGAAATAAGTAGTACAGTTGTGTGGATCAAAAGTATTATTAGCAAGAAAAGAGTGTTTTCTTTATAAGTCAGAAGTGACAAGAACCACGAGCCATATATCGGTGAAATCGTATGTGGGGTTTGTAGTTCTACATTAAGTTCAACTGATCATTGAATATTTTTAATATGCGAGTAGGTATATATATAATTATATATTTTATTGTATTTTTTTAATTTTCAGCAGTACACTTGCATTTCCAATTCACTTAGACATTGGCAGAATGGTCGACATCGGCTTTGCTTGTCATAGCAAAAAATAGAATAGAATAGAATCATCCCTATGTAGTCTGTGAATAGAATTGATGATACCTGAGGACTTGTGCTGCGTAATTTTAGCTTAGATTGTGGTATTACGAGCGTATTTTCAAACGGTGAACGTGGTGCATGTCGGCGAGGTCGGTCTGTAATTTTAAGGTAGAAGTGTGGATAATATCTAACGAATTTACAGATTTCTAGAATATAAATTGATGTCGAAGTTTGTGAAAATGCGGTCAACTTACGTCATTGTCATTTTGAACCATTAGATGAATAATTTTTTAAAGTTTATAGAATAAAATGGTATCGATATTTTTTATATATGAGATGTATATTTACAAAAAAGCATTTTGAAAGTCACCAAAATTAGTGTAGGATGCCTCCTCCCAGCTAGTTGAACCGTCGACCTTAAAAGGTAGCTGCTAATACGAATTACAAAATATTTTTAAGTCGAGTATTTGAAATACAAAATACAGTATTTTAACCATTTATATTTAAAATACAAAATACAAATTACCTAACACAGTCAGGTGTCAGGCTATGTAAATAGAATAGAACTACGTAATCCAGCCCAGCCTAATTAATCAGTAAAAGAAGAATTTCCTTTCATGAATACTGAAAATAACAGTCTATGAAAGAAAATTACAATTGACAAGATAATAGGGGTTAAAGTATGAAATTGTCGTTTTATTGTAATAGGTAGGTACTTTACTGATCTGCAGAAATAAACGCGTGTTAAAACTTGTGTTGCCTTGTTGAATCGATACAGAAATGAAGGAATATTGGGTCGAATTTTGACATGTGATGAAAAGTGGATTCTTTACGATAACCGTAAGCGAAAAATGCAATGGCTGACCCCAGGTCAAACGCCGCAACAGTGTCCTAAAGCAAAGCTTACCAATAAAAAGGTAATGGTAACTGTTTGGTGGTCTCAGCATGGTGTTATTCACTATAGCTTTCTCCGATCTGGTCAAGCAATAACGGCAGATGTCTACTGTGCCGAACTCCGAACAATGATAGCAAAACTAGGTGTGAAACAGCCCCGACTCATGAATCGATCTTCACCATTATTGCCCCATGATAACGCGAGAACTCATACAGCACGAGAAACCGTTTTAACTCTACAGGAAATGCAATTAGAAACCATTCGTCACCCTCCGTATTCGTCAGACCTTGCTCCTACGGACTACCATTTTTTTCGTGTTTTGGACAATTTTCTACGTGATAAAAAGTTTTCTTCTCAGGAGGCAGTACAAAAAGCTTTCACACAGTTTGTCGAATCTAGATCACGAGAGTTCTCTCGCAAAGGCATAAATGACCTTCCTATTAGATGGCAGCAATGTATAGATAATAATGGTAATTATTTTGATTAAATAAATATGTTAAATAAAATAAAAAACTAATGTCAATTTTTCAGTACAAATCGGCAATTTCATACTTGAACCCCTTATACTTGACAATTTGACCGTTTGAGGTACAGTACAGGTGCCATCTTTAAAGATTGACATATTTAGCGGTCAGCATTTTTCTTACGAATGCCACCGAGCGCTATTTTCTGCAGAACGCGCCCATTCATACGATCGCTAAATGTATTTATGTTCAGATGTATTTTGGAAACATAAGTAATTGACATACTAACAAAAAAATACCCCTGCGTCAGGTATTTGAAATTCCAATTACAAATTACATTTTCAAGGAGTAATTGAATTACAAATACTAAATATTTATTTGTATTTCAATTATGTATTTGACTTAAAACAATAATAATGACATGTAATAATAATAGTGGCAGTGGGCGGGGCACATAGCGCGCAGAACTGACGGCTGATGGGGCAGAAAGGTTCTGGAATGGAGGCCACGTACGAAGCGCAGCGTAGGACGTCCACCCACAAGGTGGACAGACGACCTAATAAAGGTCTCAGGAAGCCGCTGGATGCAGCTCGCTTCCAACCGGCCAATTTGGAAATAATTGGGGGAGGCCTATGTTCAGCAGTGGACGTCCTATGGCTGAAATGATGATGATGATGATGAATAATATGTACAAGTATATATAAAAAGGGGGAGGGAATAATTATAGGGCATTCAAAAATTCGTCCGCATCGCAGTATTTGAATTACTTGTAATTAATTACGTATTTTAATTACAAGTAATTCAAATACTGCCCAACCCTGGGAGAGGGTGTTATGGCGCAGCCTATATCCAGAAGTGGACAAAATACTTTTTACACCTAAATATAAATATTCAGTGTTATGATATTAATTATTGCAATTCGTTATCAATATTTTAGTGAAACACAAAGCGATATTTCATCATTTCATTCAGTCATATTGACAAATTAATCAAAACAGGTAAATGTATGACAGCTATTTGCTACGTTGCCGTTGTCAACTGTCTGATTACACCCTCTTAACGATGGGCGCGATCCGGACGAGCGTGCCCAGAAGATGTCTCTTGCTTTGAAGACAAGGGCTTTGGGGTTATATATTATGTGGAAGGGCACGCAGACGCTGGCAGAGAGTTCCACACTTTGGCTGTGCGCATAATACATGTGGAGGAGAAGCGCTGAGTATGACTGGTCAGGGCCTCAAGTCTGCTATTACAATAATGTCAGAATGGTCTATCATTGATTTCATAATTGTTGATTTTGACAAGTTTGGTAATATACTAACATATTGGCGTCATTATGACTTTCCAATGGTCAGCCACTGACACTCCATTGAAAGAAATGGCATCTATTGGTAATCTCGTACATAATGAAAAATGAATGACTGACTTAGACGGTAATGTGCTAAAATTTTGACAGTTCCTTTGATCAGTGACCTACCATGAGAACGTCATTGTGCAGTCATTTCTTTTAATTCGTTACGAGTATCGTGTTTGTGGAATACAATGATCAACCAATGATTGACCATTATGAATTTAGCAGATGACGTACTTGTAGCCAAATGACAATGGGATCGTGTTGGAATGACGAATTTATAAAAATAGCAGACTTGGGCCCCAGGATATCAACCAATGGCACTTGATTTTATGTTATGTACTCAATTGATCGTAGAACTTTTTTATTTTTTATTAATGTTTATTAGTCATTAGACACATGATATATAAGACGACTAATATGTCACGGTGTATAAAAAAAGGCCAAAATCAATAACACCATATTCATTTTTTCCCGGCAAATTACCGTCGAGGTAACGAAGCATACGTTCCCACATTAACATATTAACTCCAGTTGAGTAAAAACCATTACATCCCTGTTCGCGGCTAAACCAGGCACGATTAATATAATTAGTACAACATTATGCGGGCTTATTATCAAAATGGATGCTTAGATTTATAATGCATGTGTAAACCTCTTTGTACAATGTTACATGTTACTTTGTACAATGTTACATGCTACTTTATAACAATAGGAACAAAGGATCGGTGCATTTTGACCCGCGTGTTGGGGCTTTGGTGTGTAAAGCGAACTAATATAAAGTGTTTGTTAATTTGGGCTTTATTTAGTTGTTAGTAAGGGCTTTTGGAACAAAGTTTGAGAATCTACTAATTAAATTAAGTAAGTACGAGTATATGATGGCAATGCCAGATGTAACTTTTTTAAATAACGGGTCTAAAAAGACGCTTAACATATCCAATTATACTTCCCGTCATTGTGATCATTTGTTTGTTCTGGACCATACTGGGAACGCTCTGGTTACTGAGATATTGACGGTCAAAAATTCAACTGTTTTTTAAATTCACGAAATCAAGTTGGAAATGTAAAACTGAACTTTAAATACGCACCACATACAATGCCCGCACTGCCGTAAAAATCGATTTTTTACACAAAAAATTAAAAAAAAATTGTCAGCAATAATGCATAGTTAAATTTTCGAACAAATCTTTTAGATTTTTAACAATTCATCGTCATTATGATGGTAAATCATATTTCTTTCACCCTTTAACGCAAATAAAATTCTATTGCGTATTTATTATTATTTATAATTAATTACAACGGCTTGCGCCAATGACAGTAATGAACAGTGTAACGTTACATTTTCCCGGGAGGGGGAAAATGTAAGTTCAGCGAGGTAACTATCACCAGAACTGGAGGAGTCCCGGCTTAAAAGGAAAAGTAAAAAAGAAAAGGTAAAATAATTTAATTTTAAATAGATAAGGCCAGGGAAACCGGGGTAGAAAATTGAAGGTCCACGTTGTTGAAGAAAAGAGGCTCGCAGGTTGTGAAGAAAAGAGGCTCGTAGATTGTGCAGAAAAGAAGCTCGTAGATTGTGCAGAAAAGAGGCTCGTAGATTGTGCAGAAAAGGGCCTCGAGTCAGGCCTCCACGTCACCGACCTCGGAGGGGCAGGCCGTGGTAGAGAGGACCGGCAGAGGGCTGAGAGCTATCAGCGGTCGGCGTCACCGGTTTGCACGACGTTATCCCACGAACGATGTCCGGTGTACAAAGACGCGTAGACTTGAGTTTCGAGTTTGAGTTTTCTTCCAGCACAGCCCCCGCTATCAGAGGGCACAGTCCTCCCACCGAGCGATATCAACAGGACCTCCTGCCAAGGCGAGCCCAAGAGTAAAACTGGTCTCCTGGCCCCGGCTCCCTTCCTTTTCGGATCGGTTGTCATTTCAAAGTTTTAATGTGATTCTAGAACATAAAAGAATAATAATTTATAACAAGGTCTAATACGTATACAACCTAACCTACCGGCAGCTCTAGCAATAAATTTAAAATAAAACCTAGGCTTGTCATTATCTGACATTACAAAAAGTAAACAAACATTCGGAGAGCACTAGAAAATCTAAATAGCTCTGAATATAGAGGCCTAGGATTGCTTAAACTACAGACAATGGCCATGCAGATAATTGGAGAGAACATATAATATCTAATTAAAATAGCCAAAACGTAAGTAAAAAAATACGAACATTACATTTCCCCGACAACCCCGGAAAATTTTTGATTACAATGAAAAAATTTTGTTATTAAGTAAGATAAGGCATTGACCAGCTAAAATTAACCTATATGACTATTTATAGTGGTACATTAAGTTTTACAAAAGATAAAAATTACGCTACCCGATAACCCCTGAAAATTAACAACTGAGAAAATTTCGATGTTGTAAAAAATAACCTTGCTCTTTCATACACCTTTCATCAACCCACATTTCATACTCCCTCAATCATACATCACCAACATACTTAGGGGATATGGTTCACATTCTATGACTCATACTCCACAAGGAAATTTTTTTTTAGAGTTACGAAGGCTTATTTATTTTAATTAGGTGTCGTAATCCGCACCTTTTTTAAAACCCGTTAAAACTAAAATAAATATTTACAAAGCTTTCCCAGCTTAAGAAAAGCAGTCAAGGTTTGAAAGCATAATTGCTTAAGAAAAGCCTTCAAGTTTCAAGTAGTTCAAGTATTAAAAATAAAACTTTCCAGCTTAAGAAAAGCAGTCAAGGTTCAAAGCATAATTGCCTTTTCAAGTAGCTAAATTCAAGTAAAAAAAAGATAAAGATATGGACACACCAAGGCTTATTTAACGAGTTAAGTACCGCTCGACACTAAGGCTTTATTTTACGAGTTATGCTACCGCTCGACACAATGGCTTATTTAAAGAGTTGTGTACCGCTCTACAAAAAAAAAAGTGGACTAAAAATGCCAAAAGTTTCTGGAGAAAGTAAAACTTGTGAAGTATTTACAATGAACTTAATGTTAAATGGTTTTTACATTATTATAAGTAAAAATGTTTAAAAAAAATAAAATAACCACTAAGTCAAGATGTTAAGATTTAAAAAATAAAACTTATAAGCGTAAAATATTATAAGACATTAAGATAAAACAATTCAAAAACACAGGAGATAGAAAACTACACTTTAAAATCTTTAACGTGCCATTTTCCTCTTAAGCCGTTCTGATCCTCCAAAATGAAAACCAGTGGTGACAAATCAAACTAAATGAATTAATGTTTAAAGTGTTGATTTATGTTAAGTTTTGTATAAACGACCACAGGATATTGTCCTGCAGCCGTCGTGAAGTGTGCCAGCCCCCAACTAGTAAGTGACCACGAATGGTTTTAAGAACACTCACTAGCGAAGACTGGTTACGGTTACCAGAGGGTAACCGCAGTAGTGTGCAAGTGTGTGGGATGCAGTATAGTGAGGTATTAGTAGAGAGTTATAATGTACCTAGGTGGTAACGACTATAGGATATTCTCCTATAGTACGTCGTAGAGTAAGCCAAACCCCAACTTGTAAGTGACTACGAATGGTTTTAAGAACACTTGCAAGCGAAGAATGGATGACAATTACCAGTAGGTAAAAGTAGTGTGTGTGTGTGTGTGTATGTGTTTGTTTCAGTATAAATAAGTCTTGTAAAGGTTGGGATGGATGAGGTGATGAAAATAAAAGCTTACCAAATAAAAATCACTTGAGCAAGTTTGTTTTAGAATTTTGAGAAATCTGGAAAAGTTTAAAGAGGGAGGGGTTAGTCAAAATTGGGCGCCAGATTGTAACGTTACATTTTCCCGGGAGGGGGAAAATGTAAGGTCAACAAGGTAACTATCACCAGAACTGGAGGAGTCCCGGCTTAAAAGGAAAAGTAAAAAAGAAAAGGTAAAATAATTTAATTTTAAATAGATAAGGCCAGGGAAACCGGGGTAGAAAATTGAAGGTCCAAGTTGTTGAAGAAAAGAGGCTCGCAGGTTGTGAAGAAAAGAGGCTCGTAGATTGTGCAGAAAAGAAGCTCGTAGATTGTGCAGAAAAGAGGCTCGTAGATTGTGCAGAAAAGGGCCTCGAGTCAGGCCTCCACGTCACCGACCTCGGAGGGGCAGGCCGTGGTAGAGAGGACCGGCAGAGGGCTGAGAGCTATCAGCGGTCGGCGTCACCGGTTTGCACGACGTTATCCCACGAACGATGTCCGGTGTACAAAGACGCGTAGACTTGAGTTTCGAGTTTGAGTTTTCTTCCAGCACAGCCCCCGCTATCAGAGGGCACAGTCCTCCCACCGAGCGATATCAACAGGACCTCCTGCCAAGGCGAGCCCAAGAGTAAAACTGGTCTCCTGGCCCCGGCTCCCTTCCTTTTCGGATCGGTTGTCATTTCAAAGTTTTAATGTGATTCTAGAACATAAAAGAATAATAATTTATAACAAGGTCTAATACGTATACAACCTAACCTACCGGCAGCTCTAGCAATAAATTTAAAATAAAACCTAGGCTTGTCATTATCTGACATTACAAAAAGTAAACAAACATTCGGAGAGCACTAGAAAATCTAAATAGCTCTGAATATAGAGGCCTAGGATTGCTTAAACTACAGACAATGGCCATGCAGATAATTGGAGAGAACATATAATATCTAATTAAAATAGCCAAAACGTAAGTAAAAAAATACGAACATTACAACAGGTAAAACTAAACATATTACATAATTAACTTATTTCAAAAACAAATCAGATCAAAGTCAGAGATCAAACATACCTACTTAACAATAACTTTAAAATTTAAGAAAAGAAAATCGATTAAATTGATAACAACATACAACTTATTTAACTAACAAACAAAGCAGGCTCACAGAACATGAGACAATTTGGCATGATCACCCTTTTTTTTTTTTTTTGGTTGTGCAGTCATCAAATGACTTCTCCCGCTCTAGTCCGCCTAGAGCGGGAGAAGTCATTTGATGACTGCACAACCAAAAAAAAAAAAAAAAAAGTCATTTGATGATTGCGGGAGGGTGTGGAGGTGAGGAGTGTCAGACTCTTACTGACTAAAACCCACCCGTGTTCCATCAGTTGCCTGTGCAATGCCAGGGGCCACGGTATTCCTTTCAGACTTTCCCTCAAAACATGATCACCCTGAGTGTGTCTTAAAGATGCCATATTCCGGGACAGTCTCCATTAAGGAGTTTGTAGCAAGCAGATATATTAGGTCCTTACCTATGAAATTGGAGATTTGTATGATAATTTTAAAATGTAAAAATTTTGGTTTTTTATTTTTATTTCAGCTAATCAAAGTACTGGCCCAAATTATCTATACAATTTTGCCATTTTGATGGCAGTTTGTTTATCCCTTTACTGTTGAAGTCTGCCGGACGGGAGGCGATGAAGTCAGCGAAAGCGTTTTGTACTGCCTCTCGGGTGTTGAATTTTTTCCCACTAATTTTTTTTCTAAATTTTGAAAAAAGTAGAAATCTGTTGGGGCAAGGTCCGGTGAGTACGGTGAGTGACGGAGAGCTTCCAGCTGTAACTCTTGTAGCTTTGCGATGGTCTGTCGTGAAGTGTGAGCTCGCGCGTTGTTGTGGAGAAGCAATGGGGAAGAGCGATTGACTAGTCTTGGTTGTTGAATTACGAGCTTCTCCATCATTGTTTGCAATTCTTGGCAATAGATATCTGCCGTCACTATTATGCCATTCGGTAAGAAGCTGTGATTGTACAAGTCCGGCACTGGTCCACCAGACAGTCACCATCATCTTCCTATGAGCAATCTTTTTTTTAGCGCACTGATTAGGTGCTGTACCCTCTTTTCATCGCAGGTAACAATTAGATTAAGAATTCCCTCGTTTCTATGCCGACTCAGTAGTGCTATGCATGCTTCGACGCGTAAATCTCGCTGTTGGTCGCTTAGTTCGTGTGACATCCACTTATCTAGCTTTTTTATCTTTCCGATTTGACACAACTGCTTTAATGTTGTTTTGACACTAACTCCAAGGCCCGCAGCAAGCTAAGCCGTAGATTGAGTTGGATCCGCTTCCACTATCGCCTTCAATTCGTCGTTGTCGACAATGGTTGCCGGCCGAGAGAGAGACCGCGAGGCTCGTTCTTCAACTCAAAATTTCCAGATTTAAAACGATTGAACCAATAATGGACCGTGTTTATGTAAGCAGTGTTAGGCCCGTACACGTCGTTAATGTCTATAATAGTAGTCTATGGTTAACGTTTCGTGTTGTTTGCGCAGCGGTATTTCCACGTAGGAACTCATATTCGAAAACTACGAAATTTCAGTTTATCCATGGCGCCAAAAACTACCACAATGTCACAAAAAACAAAAAACTATCTAAAAATAAATGACTGAATTTGAAATTAAATTAACACGTCTTTCGAATAAAATTCATTTGAATTTCGAATTGCGCGCCAATCCACAGTTAATTAAATCTGAAAATTCTGGTTATAGAATCTCCAATTACATAGGTAAAGAAAGACCTATTATCTACGTAGCCTACATTTTTCCATTTTCCTACATTTTTTAACAAAAATCAAACCCAAAAGCAATCGTCACCGACCTGACTTTAGTAAAAAAGGAGAACAGGCAGAATAAAGGCGGATCTGCACAAAGTTCATTATACAGTAATCCGGGTCGAAATTAAGCCGGGAACAGGGAACGTAATCTAATTTGAGAAACGGTTCAACTGTATGTAGGTACAAAATTAGGCCTGACGACGCCCGCAACTCGATACAGGCCACTTAGATTTAATTAATCGCAATTAATTTAATTCTGTAATTGTATGGGAACGATTTAATCACTTTTAATTTGAATTTTGTAGCTATTAGAGAGGGGTTTTGTGTGCATGGGTACTAGCTTTAGGTTTTTAAAACACAATTCTTATTTCAAAATCTTCGGCTTGCTGAGGACAGAATCAATTTTAAAAACAGAACGATTACGGTGAGTCAACGCATTGTTGTTGTTTCACCTCACCGCAAGCATTTGCTTCACTAATTTGTTTTGCCAACATTCGTTTTATAGAACATTTTAACTCAGTTTTGAGGCCTACTAAGACTTTTCCAAACAAAAACAATGTTTTCCTGGCCAATGAGGCGAATTCTGTACCTAATCCTCAACGGCTACACGTGACACCTAAACATCAAAGAACCAGTTCGTCCCATTCTGTATTCAGAGATCCCCTTACTCGTAAATAAGTATCCCATGGAAAAAAAAAAACAAAAAAGAAAGATGAGGATAATGTCGACAGAACACCGAATCGTGTAACATTAGTGCTCCCAGAGGTGAAATCGGAATTGGAATCAATTTTGCGGAGTCGAATGTTCGTCCGTGAGTAAATAACGAAGCTGCAGTAAAAGAGGGTTTTGTACGATGACTTGGTTTGTGTATTGACTAAGGTTTTGATGTCAATATTTTTAGTTTAAAGAAGATATAGTGGCAACTGGATAGTTAAAACATTAATTTTGAGATTATATTCTTGATTACAGAATATAATTACAGGGATTATAGACTATAGTTCCACTGCCTCTTTCCTTTTTACAAGATAAGTTTTAGAATTTCAGGATGTATGTATGAACATTCATCTATTCCGTGGTATGAACATTGACGAAACGAAAGGATTTTTTAGGCATGGTAGTACTTGAAGCTTCGATCAACAACATTTCTGTTGAGCGCATCAAAAACGGCTGGAAAAAGAAATCACAAATAATGTTGTTATAATAATAATTATCTTATTTTGCAACATAGTTTTTTCAACCTTAATGCTTAGAAATTATGTTTTATTTTCAATAAATGGCATAATAAATGGGTTTATATTGTCACAGAAACACGTACATACAAAAAAACATCTTTTTTTTTTTGTTTCATCTCAGTAAAATTCTGTGACAGCGCTGATTTTCAGTGGTCACCCGAAAAATACGTACAGAAATCAAGTCAATAAATAAATTTATTACATATTTTTTTTAAAGAAAGAAAGAAAATACATTTATTTGGCACAAAAAGCAAAGGCACACAAGTAGAAAGAGAAAAAAAATAAG
Organism: Xanthia togata; assembly: GCA_963853775.1. Lineage (NCBI taxonomy): Eukaryota > Metazoa > Arthropoda > Insecta > Lepidoptera > Noctuidae > Xanthia > Xanthia togata. The sequence goes on from OY970811.1 coordinate 9,933,042, forward strand.
ATAAAAGGAAAGAATACAAAATAAAAAGTAGTAAAGTAGTTTTGATCGAATACTTGAGTCAAAAACAAAGTTGCGTTCGTCAAAACAAGTAGGTATTGCAGATTATAACATTCACACACTGAAAACAGAATTTTCTGGAAACTTTCAAGTTCTTTGAACTGGAAACTTTTACGAATTTTCCGAGCTTACATTTATAAAATGAAAAATCTCAGCGTTACATAAGTACTTTTAAAAATATAGTATCGTAAATTGCGGAGACTGGTGGGTGGCGCCGGGCGGCGTGGCTAGTCACACGAGCCCGTGAATAGGACTCCGATACATTATAAGCCGAGATTTACTGGCAGTCATAAATAATCGCTCTTTCCCCACTATTTCGTACAAAATCCGTATAATTCATGGTAACAAAGACATTGAACGCCACCTCCTTTCTAACATTTGTTGTGCCGTATATAGAGTATTGTATAGATTAGCTGTCAGTGTAGACCATATAAGATAGCGATATTCTTTGTCAGCCACTTGTAATTTATTACTAATTACTGACCGCAAGCGGGTCGCCGTGTGTACCTAGCATTATGCTAGGTACACACGGTGGTTCGCTGGCGATGGTGAATTCGAAACTTCACCTCTCATCCACACACAGATTTTGACAGCCAATTTGTCGCTGGCAATATCACAATCTGTGTGTGGACGTTTGATTTTGAAATCGCTGCGTGTGTATGTAGTCGAGTAATACTTTGCAAAGAAATCGTACTGTGACAGCCGTTTTGACTGGTCCCAGCTGCTGTTCGCCAACTACTAAGGTCAGACTAAAAGTTTGCGTACGAGAAGATAGCGAGATAGAGACAGTTATATTTCTGTCTTGTTTCCTCTTACTACTGGATCTAATAAGTGTGTCCTTGTCTCAGTATTGGATAGTATTATTTAGTGACTTGTCTATTGCTACACTCTGTCTACGTGTTGTGCCTGTGCCTACTCGTGTTCTCGTAATACAATATTCATTGCGTCGTATCCGATAGTACTGTTTCTTTATTGTTATTGCTTGACAGCCGATAAATTTATTCTTTCAATATTCCCTTTGCTGAAAGATAACGTTTTTTTAAGGCTACACGTTGTTATTGTTTGTGTATTGAAAGAGGAAACAAGGAGAAAATCGCTTTGTGTTTGTCTCACTTATCTGGGTGTTTTAGAGGATTATTTGTCATAAATAAAATAGGTTTTTTTCTGGTATATTATCTTGTCAGTCTTATTCTAATGAATAGTTGCTACCTGTTAGCCTGCTCTCAAAACGATGTAGGAAAACATCGTGAGGAAACATGTCCCAGAACCAAAAAAATCGAAGATGATGTGACATGTACCAACCTGCACTGGGGCCGCTTGGTGGATTACGTACGGCCCACTCCCTCTCACCGAGGAGAGGCCTATGACCCAACAGTGGGGACATTATAGGCTGAGTATGGTGACGATAACCTACAAGTTATTACATATTACAAGAAACCGAAATTACATTTTAGGGACGAAATTACATTCCAATGCGTCAGATAACTTTAGCCAAAAAAAAATGGCGGATTGACATATTTTGTTACAAAAACTGTCAAACTACATGTATTCTAATTTACAAACTTATAGTTTTTTATAAGTTTGTAAATTAGAATACATGTTTTACTAACCCTTGTTTTCGTCCTCGCAGCTACTAACATTTATCTACCCGTAAAGTACAAAGTCCGACGGCCTGCCACTCTGCACTGCCTCTGCCACTGTCTCTACGTGACACTGGCAGAATAGTCGACACCGGCTCAATTGCCAAGGAAGGAAAAAAAAAAAATGTCACTTAAACTCTACGAAAATTATATTGAGAATTGTTTTTTTTTTATCTCGTAACTAGCACGCACGTGAGAACAAACATGCACAGCTTCTAATTCCTTCTATTGATGATAATGAACCTCGGAGAACGTCAATGACGGCCAATTTTCGGACAGTTTTTATCTTCCCCTGTAATATAACGTTTACTGCAATCTCGAGGTTTTTACTACACGGAGACGTAAGCAAAGTTGTAGATCACATATCAGATAAATGATTATGTGATTACATAGAAGGTTGCGTCGCAACAACTCACCAATATAAATCATTGACCTTTGCAGACTTGTACAGATTATACCGGATCAGATTCTGGCTAGCGCTAACTGGAAGATTCGACTGGAGGGAAAATACTGCAGCGCGGTGTGGAAACGAATAGAGAATGCTATATTGAATTACGTCCACTGTGGGTAGGCACCGTCAATGTAACATAATATTGTGTTTTCAGATGGTGTATCACATGGCTACATTTTGCCAGTTATGTTAAACATATGCGCACATATGTGAGCACTGCTTACCTACTTTAAATCTACCATTTACTGAGTACGTCTTTCATTGACTTGAATGTGCCCTGGCGGCTGAGAGTTTGTGATGCTCACTCAAATGTCTCGCTGGTGGTGGCGTGTTTGTTGGATCATTAAGTTCCCTTCAAAATGGTTGAGCTAAATGATGCTGATCCATGCGTCATGTTCGTGAACGGGCGCCGTCAGTGGGGACTGGTCATATCTTAACTGCCATGGCTTATTTTAATTTTTGAATTAACTTTGTTTTTATATTTTTATTACGGACGCTTTTAACGTGCACGTCTTTCTGCATTGTTTTCACATGTATAATTTCAACATGAATGATGTAACCAATATTATGTAACAATATTCTGATTTAAAAGAGTGTCCATGGAGTTTCTTGCCCTTTCTTCTCCATAGGAACCTACTACGCTTTGGAATGGGCAACTAGCTTCATCTTTCTGACTGACCGACCCCTTGACAATTCAAAAGTACCTGTAATTGGTTTATTTGAAATTGATTTGAGTTTGAGTTTAAAAGTCCTATGTTGTTTTAAACACCACCTGTCTCAAACCCAGTGGGAGCAAAATTTTCTGCTGGGTTTGGTTGGTGGTCGGACTTATTTTAAACCCACCTGTCTAGCTACCACCATCTTATCTAAGTCTGTCGACAAAACAACGATGTTAACAGCATTGTTGTGTTTTAGTAGTTAGAGGTAAGATAGTCAGTTCCGGGATGTAGGATTCCCGTTGAAGCTCGCTTCCACCTTCGCTTGATCATCGCTTACCGTCAGGTAAGATGAAAGCGCGAATTTTACCCGTTGTGGTCAAAAAGTGTGTGTGTGAATTTGAGCATCCTGCCACTAAAATAGAGAATTAAAAACTCAATAACACCTTGCCTATTCTGGGGTTCGAACCGAGAATCCCACAAACAGTAGAGGTCTAGCGACTACTGGACTCACGCATTTAGATGCACAAGAAAACAAATCTGAAATTCTGGAACTACTTACCTATCCTATATCCACATACGTCACACAGGGAACTAGTAGGTGTCAAAATCAGAACACAACACAGCATGATCTCTGTTTACATGACTCTGATCTCAAATCCAACGCAGATTTGTGATCGAGGCCGTCATAATTAAACAAAGTTCCCTTAAGACCATACTACTGGACATACCGGTCTACGTACCCTAGTTCAGTAGGGACTGACTATCTACGTAGACACGAGATACCAAAAACGTGGAGGTACAACGAGATCCGAGTTATAAAGTACTGGGCACAATACGGATTGATGGAAAAGGTCTACTCCGTGTTATGCTGGAAAATTTACTAGGAGCGAAATAAAAATGGCTGCAAAAACGGCAGTATTTCAAGATCAAAAAAAAACAATAGAATATATTATAATAATCCAACAAGCTGGCAATCACCTCTGCCAAAGAACTGCCTTCACATCATGTACCAACATCAATGCAAAGAAAAATAAGGAATGTAAGTAGTTACCAAATAATGGATGCAATGGTTTTTGAAAGCATATATGTAAGATCTGTTTTGACTATTAAGCTTTAATTTTTTTTAATGTTCTGAGTTAAGTTACTTACAAATGCTAACTAGACAGATCAACTCAAAGAAAAAAAAGCTACTACCACCTCAGACATTAATCTGCACGACCCTTATATGGACAGACCACGATAATGTCTGGACTTAAAAAAAAGTGACCTTATTTGACATGTAAAAGTGTTAGCTAAAACCAATTTATAGAAATTACATATCATTTACTATATATTATTCAACCTTTAGAATCCTACCATGAGAATGAGAGTTTTCAAATAAATCACGTCACCAGTTGGCGCCACTTTGACAAGAAGTCTTCCATTTTGACAATGAATATAAAATTTAATAAATATGATGACGTTTTTATCGTTTCATTCATTCGTTCATCATTCAGTCACGATTATATAAAATATAGACGCTTTGATACTTTTGACAGGTGCCCGGACCTGACGTCTCAGTGCTGCCACCTAGTTAACGTTATTTCAGAAAACCCTCATTGACAGTAGATTTGCTTTGGTTCTTTCAGTACCTAAAACTTCTGAGCCTTCGTTACAGTTTTCCAGTTGTGCCACGATCCGGGACGATCATATTAGCAGCCAGTGACAAATTCCGACGTGTTTGCCAACTGTAAGCGAGCCAAGGGAAATGACGCCGGCGTTCACTCATCATCAGTGGACGACCGAAACTGAATTAATGACATTCCCGATGCGTCGGAACAACGTGTTGGGGATGTGGTTGATGTCTATGAACGGTTTTTGATGACGATGATGATCATTGTGTAATTTGGTTGGTTTATCGTTGTCAATTTTATCTAGCATTTTACTTTTAGTAGTTGAGAGAAAATTGAGATAAAAATTAAATTTAATTTAATAACGTGAAGGCCAATTCCCGTATTTAAAAACTTTAAAATCGTGATGCAATACCCGCAATCTCGTTTCCGCGACATAAATTTAGGTAAATTAGCAATATTTTTGGCAGATTGAGACTAGAATGCGACCGTTCTTAAAAATACGAGAGTTAAACCTAAAACAGACCCCGAGTCTGGTTTAGGTTAAGAATTCGATTACAATAGGGATGATGCCTGGGTAAAAAAAAAGAAATTCTATTAGTCCGTCAATCAAATAATAAAAAAATATTAGACTCGTATTTTTTGCTTTATCTTATGAATAAAAAAAATACTTAGGTAGATAAAACGCATTAAAGTTGGGGAGTGGGGGTTGCTATGTCACAAGTAAGTATAAAATCCACATACTCGTGACGTCATGGCACAAATTTAACCCAATGTACCTACCGCCGTGATCTTTTAATAACGTAAAATAAGAAAAAATACGTGTACGTAATTTTTTCATTATCTACATGACGGACAAAAAACATGTTTTTAGTCACCATCCCTATTCCAATTATTAGTCCGTTAGATGTAGGTAAGAATAAATAAAAATACACACATAAATCATCAATCAATCATCAGAATCTGGAATTTCAACATTTCAGGTAGGGTTTCTCAAAAGTCGCTCATCAAAGCCCAATTTTAAACTGTCAGATTTCACATCACAGCTTTACTATGCGTTTGCACCAGAAAACATTAAACATGTACCTACTTATGTAGATGTTTCAATACTTGTCACGTGAAACAAATCTCACAACTCGTTTTGTTGAATTTGTCGTTCGCACTAACTGTGCGTTTGCACTGGCGAAGCATTCACAACAAAACATATTGAAATCAATAATTATATTATATTATTATTATTGATAATGCAGTGGACTGCAATATTACTACTTTAAGTTTTGTTAACCGTATATATTATATATGTTGTAGTTGTTTATTATCCCTCAATAAATAAAATAAAATAAATAAATCCTTAGTTTCTGTCAAAGTTCCATACAATATTTGACAGGAACTAGAGATTACTACCTATGTGATTTGAGTGTTTGATTATGATTTTATTGTGGAGGTGTGATTTTATATTAACTAGAGATTTCAACATGTTATGTTGTGATGTTTCGCCAGTGCAAACGCACAGTAACCGAAACATGAATAAGTGGATCTCAAGAATTGTTGTTAGCTGCGTTCGCACTGCCTAGAAATATATTTAATAGACATGTTTTGTAAAGAGATTTGTAACGTTTGACTTTACAAACACTGTTTCACTGTTGTTTGTTTTTGTCTCGAAACTTGTCACTGGCCTATGTTTAGTACAAGGTTTACCTAGCCACGAAACAGAAAACATGTTGCAAGATTCATACTTCTGTATGTTTTCTATAAAGCATTTCAAGTGACGTGAAACGTAAAACATGTTTCGCGTCAACAAGTTGCGTGACAATGCAAACGTGAGTCGATAAATTGGCAGAAAACAGGGATTTCAACATGTTTTTATGTCAGTGCAAGCAAACGCACAGTTCGTTATAAATCGTGATTTATGATAAAACATTGCTCTAAAAGAAACAAAAAACTTGAACTTTGCATAGAACCTACCAACTTAAATTTACATAATTATTCTAACTAACCGGATAATCTAGTTTCTGAAATAAACATGTTGGCGATTCTCAGAGGTGTTATTAAATAAAATAGCGGACTGTATTAGAGGTATGGTTCGTATAATATGAACGTAAGGACGCGCGCCTCTCGGACTTTTTGTTGTAGTGAAGGCAGTGCAGGCCCACGGCGATCGGCACCTCGTCCCCCGCTCCCCGCACGCTGCTGCCCCGCTCCCGTAGTCGCAGTGGCGGGCAGCCGCTACGTTTTGTCTACAACAAACATTTTATTTGGATAAAGTTCTATGAAAGCCACTTTACTAGATCAAAGTAACTCACTGTCATACTTATTATTAGGTAAAAGTTCATAATTCTAATGAAATGAAATGAAATTGTAAATAGTATAATGGAATCACTTTTACACGTCATAAAAAAAATAACTAGATGAGTTCGGCGTTTCCTATCTGACTACTTTGAGAAGAAAGGCCGAAACAAACTCAGAGGTCACAGTCTCTTTTAAAGTCCGGACATAATCTTGGTCAGGCCATATGAGGACCATGTAGATTAGTCTAAAATGGTCTTTTGAGAAAAGAACCACACAGATTTGAGTGGACCTGTCCTGTCAGTGCAAGCATTTGTCAGTAATCGTATCAGTAATGTTTTGCTAAAGGCCTGTTTTCTGTAAATAGACAGTTTGTGTGTTATGAACGAATAGGTACGCAGAGAGGGCGAATCTATTACAAAAAAAAAACGGCCAAGTGCGAGTTGGACTCGCACACGAAGGGTTCCGCATCGAATTAAGCTCAAATACGTTTCTTGTATGGGGACTCCCTTTAATTAAAACATTATTTATTATTTGATGAAAAAACGGCTATAAAAATACACAATCTGTAAAAAAAAACAACTGTCTACCTATTACGGTTAATGAGATACAGATACAAAAAAAAATCCCGACCTGGGCCTCAAACGCAAAACCCCAAGCTGTGTGAACAAAGTCGCGAATATGATGAGTAAGTAATTCAGATTTAAGGGATATTCGCTTTCGTTTGTGGTTACGATTGTCCCCAGGCGATATCCCACTGGGGGTGTTTACATGCGCATTAGAGGACGCGCGAATACATCGCGTTCCAACTGTTACAAGTAATGATATTGTGTACATACACACAGTGGCAATTCCCTTGCCACCTATGTTAGTGACGCGTGTAAAAATATTTTTTACTGGCTATTTAATAAAAGCCGCATAGTTCAATCGATCAGGTTAAGCAACGCTTGCCGACGTTGGTCCGTGGATGGGTGACCATCTTTACATACCGAGACCCCTCCATGCCTCAGAAAAGAGCACGTTAAGCCGTTGGTCATTAGTAGATCTTTGACAGTCGTTACGTGTAGTCAGAAGATTGACAACTATTCTTACCAAGGGGTATCGTATTACCCAATAACTGGGTTGTGGAGGACAGATAATACGAGCAGTCGCTCCATGTAAAATACTGGTATTCAGCTGCATCCGGTTAGACTGGAAAACGACCCCAATATATTTGGGAAAAGGCTAGGAAGATGATGACTGCAATATACTTGACATTTTACCAAAAATACTATACATTTAAAATTGGCAAGCTAAACTCCGCAGACCAGATGGGTATCGTATCTAAACAAGATAAAATAAAAATAAAATGATGTTTGTTTGAAAGGTCAACGACCGTTGTTACTGAAAACCGTTTTTCCTAACTCATACTTCAAAGTAGAGAGAGTACAAGAAGTATGAGCGACTCGAACAATACAATTTCTAAGAAAATTTCACGGTGTAACAATAACCGGTGTCGCGTTGGGCTGTCGCGTTGCGCTAGTCTGCACGAAGCCTTAGGAAAAACGTTTTTCTTATGTTTAGATATCGATACCCATTGTATGAAGAGCTTACACAAAAAACAGATATTTAAACTTATATTTCAAGTGACTACAATAACTGAGGTCGATAACCCCACAAAAAAATCGCGATATAAATTTATTTTTTGTTTTATCATGTTTAGATATCAATACCTATTGCGGCTGGGGAGTATATCCAGTTAATTTAATTTAACTCTGTATACATACGTTTTTCTATTCTAATGAAAATTTTCGTTCTCGGAAATTCTTTTTGCCTATTTCCAGTTTCCTAAATCTATACAAATAAATAAAATTGAAGTGACTGTTTGTAATGTCAAAATAACAGCTTTTTACTAAATGCATTTGATAGTACATACGATACTTATAACAATTTTGTTTTGTCTGTCTGTCTGTTTGTTCCGACTAATCTCAGAAACGGCTGCACCGATTTTGACTGGGAATTTCACTGGCAGATGTTATAAGGAGTAACTTAGGCTACTTTTATTTTAGGAAAAGAATTATACTACCTGTCCACCACACCGTAAACGGGACGTCAACGAGAAACGAGATTACGCGGCTATAGTAAATGTACTGTCGTTACTTCGGCGTCGTCATCTCGTTCTCGTTGACGTCCCGTTCACGGTGCGGTGGACCAACGGCCTTAGGGTCTACGCGAGCGAAGCCGCGGGCACCAGCTAGTACATATCTCAATATAATGTTATTTGTGACAAGCTGTGTGCTGGATGGAATATCCCTTCGTCAAAAATGGCGAACTTCCATACAAACTTTCATCTTTTATTTAACCACAGATTAATACAGAAGGTTCACTCCGCAAAATCATTTAATTAAAAAGCGACTCTTGCTACGACACAAATCAAAAATCAAAAATGTTTTTATTTCATTACACGTTGTACGTTAAAGAGTTGGTGGCGTCTCCTTTTAAGCATAAAAATGCCTGCCAGGAGGCGCCGCTCTTTAATAGGTACAACTCTTGCAATTAGTGTAAACATGTAACGAAACAAAATTCTTAGTTAATATAATTAGTCTGTTGGTATATGTGTGTGTGTGTAAATTTAAGCGTGTGTTAGAAAGTGGATGAAAGACTACCTTTAAAGGCATTGATATCCACTTAACTATCAAATTTTGAGTGTCAGGATGGTTACCTACTAGTTATTCAACTATGTAGGTATTTTAATATCTATGAATATGGTGTGTAGGGTAAAGGATTTTAAGAAAAGCACATGGAGACAAGACTAGGCATTTATTTCAATTAGACTTGTCAATAAATAAAAGGTATCGTTAACGAGAAAGCTTCCGTCCCAAATCGAAGAAGGTTAAAAAACTCCACGGCAGCTTTTTTTAAAGTATTTTATCAACACATTTTACATTATCATTTAGTATTGTTATCACATTAACCTCTTAGACCATTTCTCAAAGCTAATAACTCTATCAATGAAAAGAAATAGAACATTTCAACACTAATGTAGCAATATTAGCCATATTAAAATAGATACAGAACAACATAGTTATCAGCAATAGGTAATCAAGATAATTTAACTTACATGAACTTACAGTCAGTCGATCTTTCACCAGAAGTGATCTGATGATCATTATTTAAAACAATTTTACAATAATAGCAGAACTCCCGTTATGCAACATGATTTCCTTATGTCCCGCTTTTAGCAACTTATAACTTAATATTAAGGACACCACTCGGGGTCTGTCCTGTAAAAGTCAGAGGGCTTCTCTCGTCCAACAGCTAAGCCCAAGTTCCCTTTAAAAATGGCGGTCACCCCATCTTAAAGCCTATCAATCCTCAAACATTGCCGCCCTTTCTCCCGCCATTTTAGACGAATCATAGATGGTCATAAATCATACATAAATACTAAATAACTCACGGCACGGTTGGCACGGTTGGCGCAGTGGTTAAGCGATTGACTGCTGCGCTGCGTGTCGCGAGTTCGATACCCGCACGGAACAAATATTTGTATGACCTACAAGTAGTGGTTCCGGGTCTGGCTGTTTGTGTATGTGAGTTTAAATGTTTGTGAACGCACCCACGATACAGGAGAAATTCCTAGTGTGAGACGTCTTAAAAAAAAAAAACAAATCTTATGTAGTGGAACTATCTTAAAACTTAATAGGATTATTTAGCAATTTAGTATGTATTTATAATCTTTATGTAAAATCTCATAACATAATAACATCAACTGGATGTTCCGAAAATCGTTTGAAACACCATGTTACTTTAAAATTGCATTATAAAATCGTAATAAATGTTATTTATTACTATCATATTAATTATTACTTATTCATTATTAATTATTTATTATACTGCTAAGATAATAAACATTTGTTTTGATCTTTAAAAACCACAATCATGACTCGTTCAAAACTCTAGAATCGTTGTTTGTGAAACAGCCTTTTAGATCACATAAAAAACCATTTATATATAATATAATACATCTATCTATGAAATATCAATCAGAGAAATGCAAATAACAAACATTATTACAACCTTTCTATTCATAAAAGATTAATTTACGTTTATTATAATATTGTTGAAATGGAACGTAAGAACGTTTCTAAAAGTCAATGTCATCTATCATTCTGACAGCTGACGTTCATACTGTGATAGATTGTTGTAAACAATCAATTATGTGATCAATACAATTACATATTCTCATAAAAATATTAATAATCTCACACGTGCGTGCGAGTGTGTGCGTGCGTGTGTATCCGTGCGTGCGTGTCTATGCGTGCGTGTGTGAGTGTGAGAGTGTATATTTGTGTGTGGTTATTTTATGCGGAATCGGTTTTACCTTATATTTTAATAGAAGATTTTCTACTTCATCATAGCTTAACTTATCTATCCACTTAATCAACAACGATTTGCATTCTTTATACGGTTTAGTATGTATATAACATTACATAACATCACGCCTGTATTCCCCGAAGGGTTAGGCAGAGGAAGGGTGTACCTATAGCACACCCACATATCGCCAGTTATGTTTAAGTCCCATGTAATAGGGGGCGAGCCTATTGCCATCAACCGGGCACAAATTCAGACTCCGGGCTGCTACTGAGTAATATCTATTTGTTTATTTATTTTATTATATAAGAAAGACGAGCGTTTATCGTACTGAGTATTTGCAAATTCTGTTTTTACAATAGGGGTGGAATCAATATTGTGTTTCCTTCTTCTAGCTAATACATTAGGATCTAAGGGAAGGGTTTTTTTTTAATACAATGTGTAATACATATTAGTTTTCTACCTGATAATAAATTACTTATTTGGTATAGCTCATAGGTGGAAAGGTCCTTTTTTTGGAGTACTTACATTACTTTTTTACAGTACATTACATTACATTCGTTGCGCTCTTTAAACATCAAGAAAACGTATTTTACGCCCATAAATGGAAATGCAATATATTATTACAGATTGAACTAGCGAGATATACACTTCATTAATAAAATTTTTTTTTTGCTAAGCCAGTCTTTGGGAATATGTAACGTAAAGTTTTAAAAATACAAATACATTTTCGTATTTTCGCAGTAATTTGTTCAATCTGAGAATACCAGGACAGGCTTTGGTCTAACATTATACCTAAGTACTTGACGTGGTTAACTTTACTGATGGTTGGACAATTGCAGTCACAATCAACCGTCCTCCTACACTCATGTATTTTAATGTTGAAATTAGGTTCTGGTTGGACATTTTTATAAATTGAGAAGCAGATATAATTCGTTTTGCTCGTGTTTAACGTCAGGAGATTTGTTTTTAGCCATGAAGCCACTTTTAACATACCTTTTTCTGTGTTGGTTTTGGTTTCAGCCCAGGATGAGCCGGTGAAGACATATGAACATATGAAAATATTTTTGCTTTATTGATTGACATATTACATAAGTCGTTTAAATATATTAAAAATAGCGTTGGACCCGAAACGCTACCCTGAGGTACGCCGCATGTTACGTGAACGTCCTTGCTGACAAAACTATCTAGCTTATCCTTCTGTTTCCTATTTTTCAAGTAATCAGTAAAAATAGATAGTTGTGTATCTCCGATTTTGGACAAGGATGGGATTAAAGACCGTGTCGAAGGCCTTTTTTAGGTCTATAAAAACCGATAAGCACCTAGTACCTTTGTCGAGTTATTTTGTTAGTTTTTAATTAGTTCTGTGAAGTTGTACTGTTTGCTGATGATACTTCTCTTATTTTTAAAGTAGACAGGAATAGACAAGATTTTGACGATTTAAACAGTGCACTGTCAATGGTTACGGATTGGTTTACGACAAATAACCTAGTTCTCAATGCCAAGAAAAGAAATGTGTAAAGTTGGCCCTCCCAAATGTTAGAAATCTAGGACCCAACATCGTCTTAGATAAAGAGGTGCTTGAAACTGTAAACTCGGCAGTTTTTCTGGGCATAACAGTAGATGCTAAACTTCAGTGGGGCCAACATATATCGAGCCTAGCGGGAAGGCCGCCTATGCCGTCAGAAAAGTAAGACAATACACTGACGTTGATACAGCTCGGTTAGTCTATTTTAGTTATTTTCATAGCGTTATGTCCCACGGTATTCTGCTGTGGGTCAAAGCTGCAGATATTCAAAATAAATTTGTCCTCCAAAAACGAGCTATTCGAACAATTTACCAGCTAGGTGCCAGAGTTTCTCTGAGAGATTTTTTCAAAGATATCGATCGATCGAGCTCCTCACAGTGGCATCACAATACATCTTATATATTAGGCAAAATATACACTCATACACTAAAAACAGTGATATTCACAATGTTAACACTAGTAAACTACGTGCTCCCTTTCACCGGTTTCTTAAGGTTCATAACTCATTTGTTGGGCTTGGTATAACCATTTATAACAAGCTACCGTCTTCTTTCGTTTCTCTGAGAGATTTTTTCAAAGATATCGGTATTCTCACAGTGGCATCACAATACATCTTCGCCAACATCTTACATATTAGGCAAAATAAACACTTATACACTAAAAACAGTGATATTCACAATGTTAACACTAGAAGTAAGGATAAACTACGTGCTCATTTCACCGGCTTCATAAGGTTCATAACTCATTTGTTGGGCTTGGTATAACCTTTTATAACAAGCTACCCTCTCCTTTGCTAGATTTGCCTTTTAATGCGTTTAAAACTAAAGTAAAGTCCAACCTTTGTTCAAAGGCAAACTGTTCTATCAACGACTACTTAAATAATAAGAATAGTTGGTCGCTGTGATTAACTCAAGACAATGTTTAAATGTTCTTTCTCCAGAATTAGTTTACCTACTGACAGGTTATATGAGTTTATATAAAAGTTTATAATTTTACTTCATATGTCAATTTATTTTTATTTTATTTTTATTTATTGTTGACATAATCTACTCATTACAATGTTTTTTTTATGAGGTGTATTGCAATATGTGGTTATCTAGCGACCTCGAAAATTATTTATTTTACCTCGATGGTCCTAGTTTATCAATTATACTAGTTACAGCTCTATGTAAGCGGGCACGCCCTTTATGCCTGGAGGCTTTATTTTCTTTTTTTAGATATTGTTTATGTTTAGTTATTTTTATTTCTGCTTGAGTATAGTTCTCGATGTTTTTGGTTGGTATATTGGCGTGTGCTAGCTGTCTTAAGGCTATTAATTTATAATTTAATGTTTTGTATTGCGTTATGTAAATTATTTTGCATAAGTACTTATTGTATAGAATCAAGTTTTTCTAACTGAACAGACAGCTGTGCTGCTAGGGAGTTTGTTGCGCCACTTCTTCTTCCCAGCAACACGGTGGGCGTTTTGAGGGACTGTCTTATGTAATTTTGACGTTCGAAAAGTGCTGATTCTCAGCCTAGTTTGAATAAATGACTTTTGAATTTTGAATTTTTAGTACTGTAGTTATAGACTTGAAAAACTTTGTAGTTATAAACTTGGTCTTCTGTAGAAATACCGCGTCTGAAGCCAAATTTAGATGGGGATAAAATGTTGTTGGTTTGAAGATAGCCTAATAATCTGGAATTTAAAAGTTTTTCTAATATTTTTGCTATAACAGGAATAACAGATATTGGTCTATAGTTATTCATATCACCCACCTGTCCACCCTTGCTTATGGGGGTTATTATTGATTTCTTTAAAAAGTTAGGGAAGGTGTCTTGTTTAAAACAAAGTTTAGCTAGATGTTACTTACTTATAATTGGAATTATTTCATGTTTAACATGTTTGAGATACCTAGTGGAGATATTATCCCATCCTGGGGCACTGTCTAATTTCGGAGAAATTATTATACCATTTATTTCATTGTCATCTGTATCCAGCAGAACAAAAGATTTAGAGGAACTAGGTAAGGAACGTAGATATAGATTCAGGTCATTCTGGGTTACGGTTTGTTGAATGTCATTTGCCAGTTGGTTACCAATATTTGAGAAATATTTATTAAAGAAATTTGCTGATTCCGTAGGTGATGCTTTTAGATTAGTTAATTCAGAATTAGTTCTAGTAGATTTATTTGTATAAGTTATGATTTTCAGGTTTTTCCAGAGAAGTTTGTTGTTGTTTAACGATTTATTAATAAGGTTTCTTTTATATTTTCTTTTTAGTTTTTTTATAAGGTTGTTGCAATGATTTCTGTAACGAGCGTATGTAATTTGTTTTATCTCATTGTGGGGATCGTCACGGGATTGTTATTGGAGCTTATTACGATTTTTAATACATCTTAGTATGCCTTCAGTGATCCAGGGCTTAATTCTTCGTTTACTTTTGGGGATCTTGTGAGTAGTAGTATTTATTGTTAGTGATTCTATAAGACCATGTGTTAAACATTCTGTTATGTTATTAGGGTTTTCACAAAAAAGTAATGTTGATAGACAAGGCACTTTCTAAATCAATTTTGGTAATAGTTGTTGGTGATGATGACACAATAAAGTGAAATTCAGGTCGCACAGCGCAAATCACCTACAGTTATATTCACCTAGAAGTCGCCTCTCTTTCTATCGCGTGACTCATAGATCCTCTGACTTCGTTACACTTACTGAATTGGCCCAGCAAGACGGGACCACCGTACTTGTAGCTTCATACCTAAACTCTGGAATATGCCATCTGTATTAAGTTAACCCAGGTTCGCACGGACGTATTTTTATCGCAGAGATTAAAATACTGGATTTTCACCTCTCAGTATTGAGACTCCTAAGATTCGTAGCGTGATGTTACATAGCCTGTAACCTTCCTCAAGAATTGAGCAATATTTTTTTTTAATTCCGACTAAAAGTTCCAGGTGTTAACGCGTTCAAATAAAGAAACAAAAAAAAAACTCATCAGCTTTATTATTAGTAGGTACTATTGAAGAACTTCATATCGAAGCAGTTCGAAATCAAAATCCCGTGAACACGATGACCACGTCTGTTACCGCCCCAGATCTATAGCGGCCGAGGGTTGCAAGCAGAAATAATCCTTACGGTGTATAGATATGAACTTCTTCGATGGTACATATAGATTTTCAAAAATCGTTCCTTAGCATATTGACAGGGAGCGGAGGGCGCTGTTTTTTTTTTTTTTCAGGCGCGCTGTAATTAATGCTTACTGCACGTTTTTTTACTCTTGCAGTCTGTGGGCTCATTATACTCAGAAATCATACGGCGCCCTTCGCGTTCAGTACAATAACGCATTCTGGGATGTTTGCTGAAGCTCACGTTGACTGCTTCTACTCAGTTAGACTCATATATATATTTGTGTATACAAATACGTATACATTAGCATTAGCCCTTCCTAAATCCAATACAGATAGTGCAATCCACGACGACGCGCCCCACTCCACGATTACTGTACTGTAAGCTGTACTTTAGTACGGAGCGGAGCGGAGTTGTGCGCGTCATCGTGGATTGCACTATTTATATATCTATTACTACCAATAACCCTTGCAGAAAACCACCCCACTTTACAAATACCACTTTACTAATACAAGTGAAAATGGTTTACAAATACCACTTCTTCGATCTCAACAGGGCTAAAAAGTGTGTCATTTTAATTTGCAAGTTAAAACGTTGGCACCGACCGCTCTAGTCGGGCCTGCCATGTCCCAGGGGATAGCTCATCCATCTCGGCTCCCATTAGGCAGCGATTGAGGGTTCAGTTGAGCATCTATACGGTGTCATTTGTAAAAGGTGATCGACGGAGCTGCGTTTAGAGTTGTTTGAACGAAGATTTTTAGAGGAAAGTAATGTTTTTTGGCTGTTTAGTTTATTGGTTCATTTGATGGTTCCAATTTTAACAAAATTGTTTCAATAGCTAGGCAGTTCCATGTAGAACGTCGTACCACGCAAGACAATTTTTTTTTGTTTTTTGGCTATTCCTTTGTGTTTATTCTAATTTTCTTTTTCCTAAACCACCCTATTATAGGAGACGAAAAAAACAAAAACGTAAATATTGAAATTGGTCGAGCCATTTTCTAGTTTTTCCGAGACTAATGCACGGCAATTGATTTTTACATATATACAAGTTTATTATGTTTATTTTTTGTTGGAATAAATAAATAAATAACTTTAAGAGGAGGTGATAATTTCTACGTGAAGATGCAGTATATACAAATTTTTATAATTTTAGTTCATCGCTTGTCAGTAATTAGGTCATAGCTCGCAGTTTTCTACTTTTACATCTAGTTTACTTTAACTTCAGCCATACAGCTTATTAAAAATCCTCAGAACTCATGGTCCCATGACCTTCCGGCGTAATGAAAAAACCTTAATTTCATTTTTAAAAGGGAGAATTTCAATCAAGCATGTTCGGAATAACAAGAATACATGAAGAATGAAGTACCTTTTTTCAAACAAGCTTGGAAATTCGAGCATTATTTTGACAACCTTCTTTGAGATAATCGAAATTGCTGTAGGTACTGGTCGAATGAATACATGCGAGGCTGGCAATGTTTATATTAAAACACGCCTCGGATTAATAATTATATATATTAAGACAAGTGTGCATCTAAAGAGTTTCTTTTACGTATCATTTTTTTTTTTGGTGAATATTTGAGAACAAAAAATAATGGTAGATAATATTTTGTTGCATATAATGGACGTTATGCAAAAAGATTTAAAATCGAGAACGCCCTTCGTTAGTTAACATACTGCAATATATTATCATTATTATATTATATAATTAGACATTTGTTAACATATAATAAAACAAATGGCCAGATTCGCTGAACGAAATATGTGAAATCACCAAAAAGCTACCCTTAATTATAATCCTATCGAAAGGTATCCTTTTGAAGCCCTTTAAATTCTCCAGATCATTTAAAAAGTTTTTTTTTTTTTGAGAAATTTTAGATAATGAAGAACTAAATAAACATTTTACATTTGTTTTTGCGCTATATGTAGGTATTGTCGCGCTTTTAGTAACGCATCTTTTCATACCATGTTCATTTCTCTATCTTAATAATTGAGGACGCTAGCCCCCAGTCGCACATTTCTTCAAAACGGGTAGCCTACTGAAGCGATCGAAAAAGCATGTTCAAATGTTAAAAGAAAAGTAAAACACTAATTAAACTTACCCCATGCTTACTAGAAACGCATTCAACCCTAAAACAACAACAGTATACCGATAACAAACGAAACATTTACAGGCAAGTCGTCAATTAATCATAGCGGTAACGCGACCACAGTACCTACAATAAAACTGTACATTTCACGTTTTGTTTACAGCGTGCGGCCCGAGGCCCACATGCGGCCCGCGGCCCGAATGCAGCCCTCATTACGTCGATATCGTCAGTAGTCATGCGGTACGCTAATGTGGTACACCTTTAATGTTTTTATCAAACCTGGATGTATGCAGCCGACGGTTAAAAATGTTATAGTTGCGGTCCCGGAAATGGATATCATATAATTTTATGCAAGCGACCGGTTTAAATGGCCGACACAATTTATTATTAACGTGTTGGTATTTCAGCTGTTTTCCTTCGCTTTTTCAGGTCGCTGACGAATTGTTTATGGTTAGACTTAAATTATAATGGCTGTGTTTATAGTCGACGCTATTAGTTGGGGTTTGTTTGCAGATTGTGTTAACGAATCAGTTGTTAGCAATTAGAAAGAAAGAAAGGAAAGAAAAAGTATTTATTGGGACAAGCACAAGAGATATCAATTATTAGAAGAACATAAGTGACTTAATCAAGTCTGGAAAATCATTGATTTAGAGAATTGAAGTAAGAAATAGGTGAGTTTATTAGAAATTTTAAATATCCATCTGGAATTTCAGAGTAGCAGCCTGGAATCTGGATTTGTGCCCGGTTGATGGCAATTGACTCGCCCCCTATACGTGGGACTTGAACATAACTGGCGAAATTTGTGTAGACGCCTACCTAACCCTTTGAGGATTACAAGCGTGATGTTTTGTAAAATATAAAGCCACAGCTATTCACTGGTCGTTTGGTAGCTACATAATATTAACTAATATTTTCTTTAAGAAAATGTTGGCGTAATGCCTGTGTGCTACCATGGCAGCACACAGGCATGGTAAAAGAGTAACACTCATAAGCATAGGCATGAGAAATACAGGGTGAGATACAGCATGAGAAATACAGGGTGAGATACAGCATGAGAAATACAGGGTGAGATACAGCATGAGAAATACAGGGTGAGATACAGCATGAGAAATACAGGGTGAGATACAGCATAAAAAATACAGGGTGAGATACATGAGAACAAAATACAGTTTCAGTACAGGATTCTGGACACCCCTGCGTTGAAATGTATCGACGGTTATTTAAAAAAAAACTCTTTTTGCTCCATACATTTTGACCGTGTAGGAATTGCACTTTTGTAGGAAACAGAATATTTTTTTTTTAATACCCGACAAAATATTTCAACGAAGGCGGGTGCAGTATCATGTAGTCAATCCATTGCTAACATAAAAACTGTCAGCAAATCACCAAAAAAAAAAAAAATATACGACTCATTTATCAACATACACAAAACGTTAGGTACCTACATCCTTATTTACACAAGTATGCGAATAATTCATAGGGTTGTCCGGCAACCATCTAGTTACAAATGTCGATCATTACAGTCATGGGACGCTATTTTTCAGGGGTGGCACGCAATCGGGATACTTTATCACGCCCGGATAGCGTTTTCAACGTAGGCTATGGCTGCTTAACGGATGACAGGTGAAATTACGAATACTGCAACGAATAGGCGGAGAGATAAGCTCTTGTGATTAAATGTACCGAATAAATCAGGGTTGCCATATCTCACGGAATTTCCTTATTTCCTTTGTGTATATGGTTGATAGTTTTGGGTATTTTGTATTCAGTGTTGGTAACTGTACGTGGTTCGTCGAGTTCCTTCAGGCATTCTAATTAGACTATATAAAGCCAAGAAAGTGGGTGTTTCTAACAGTGTAAGCATAGAGAAAACAATTAGGCAGAATTAGGTATAACGGGTACAATTACCACGTTCTGAGAGCAAGGCTAAGTAATTCGAAATTAAACTCGTGCGGTAAAGCACTTTTTAGGTTAATATTATACACTAGTGAGCACAAGTCAGCTGGCCTATTATGAAAAGGCCGTATATTAAGTCATAAACATTATTCTTTTAATCTTTGTTTTATTTGAATATGTTGGTAGGGCTACAATTCAAACGTGCGAGACATTTTCTCACGCTAGAGTAGAGTCAACCGAAAAAAATCGGCTAAATGCCTGTCGAAGTACGCACAATGAAGGGTTCCGTATTTGGGATGAATTTATCCCAAGAACAGACTTCACATTGTAATTGAAAAACATGTTCTCCCATACATTCCAACTGCAAATGTAAAGTACGTGCAATATTGAGAGATTTACCATGTTATTTCAAGACCATAGACTTCTTATTGGTGATTCTGTAATCTATATGTAGGTATAGAACTATTTTGAGATATTTTGTCAACATTTTTAGCTCATTTTTTCGGAGATAATGGTAAATTTTCATATATTTTCTTAAATAACTTAAAAACGTATAAAACAAATTCAAACACTCAAAATAAATCCTTTCATTTGATGTCATACAGTTTGCAAAACTTTTTATTTGCCTCATAATGATGACCCCTATATTAAAAATTAATTAATTTACTTTACACATCCGTGTTTGGGTTACAGGAATTCATATGTGTACCAAATTTCAACTTAATCGGTCCATTAGATTCGGAGCAACTTGACTATGACAGACGGACAGACAGACACACTAGTGATCCTATAAGGGTTTCGTTTTTCCATTCGGTATTACGGTACCCTAAAAACCTCAATTCTATAAAATGCAGAATTTTCCGTGTGACTATCTGACATAGTGACTTCAATATATGTAAATTGATGTGAGTGTATCAGTTTGTGTGTCCCGTCAATCTGATGGTTCGACGCCATGACAGTACAGACGCTCGGGAAATACGCTGAGTGCTTCATATGTACAAGTGGTACGTCACTTGGTGCTGCGTTTAAGTTGTGCTAGTGGAGTTCTGTGAAGATCTTTATTGAATAGTTATTCTTATGTTGGAAAAATATTTTAGGTCTGTTCTGTTTTAACATCATCATCATTAGATCGTATACTTCTGCAAAATTATTTTTCTGAGTATAGGTATTACTTTTCTCTTGAGATAATCTATTAGAAACGGTTTACGATGCATACAATACAATAAAATAATACCTCTTTAACGGTAACGGCTGTGACTTATGACTTGTAGGTCATAGGTTTGAACCCTGATCAGCACTTCTACCAAGGTAGCCGCAGTGGGCCCGCGTAGTGGATTACGGTCGGCGTCCCAGACCAGTGGGAACATTTTAGGCAGAATAAGCTACATGGAAAAAAAAATTGTTTATTCTGCACAAACAAAACGTATCACTGGAACGTATCACTTCGCAAGCAAGGCA
This sequence comes from Xanthia togata, assembly GCA_963853775.1. Taxonomy (NCBI): domain Eukaryota; kingdom Metazoa; phylum Arthropoda; class Insecta; order Lepidoptera; family Noctuidae; genus Xanthia; species Xanthia togata. Next base: position 9,954,172 of record OY970811.1, read on the forward strand.
AAAAAATAACAAATATAATCCAACCTACTGGCGCCCGAAATTATCGTACCTTAACGCAGCACAGTATAATATGCAGAAATCATTGCGACTACCGGACTACGTCACAAGAGAGACAGCCAAATGTCGCAGGTACTTCTCCGACAATTATATACCGATGCTAATGGGGCTGCAATATTGATGTAGTCTGTCGCTAATGAATTAGACAGTACTACTATTATATGAAGACGGATTAGTTGGTAACTTTGGTAATAAACATACCTACATAATTACAAACACGTGATAACTTACTCGATGAACAGGGTTATAGTTATTATGGCACAAAAGTACTTTTAAAAGTTGGTCCTAGCAGTTTTGGTTTAATTTACTTTTAATCATAATTAAAGTCAAGACGATGTGAAAATTAACAGTCAGATAGCTTATTGCAATACATTAGTGCTCAGGGCGGCGACGACGCCGTCGCGCCTATAAGCTGTGTACATGCAACGTTGCCAGCCCGCTGCCGCGCCGCCGCCGCCGCCGCCGCCGCTGCCGCGGATTGTAGAGTGATATGGCAAAATCAAGCGGAGACGGCGCGGCCGCGCGGCGATGAGGTTGTAGCAACCTCGCGGCGGCGTCGTCGCTTCAGCGTTCAGTCTACATGGTTAGTGCTTAGGAACACAACGTCGCCGCGTGCGGCAGCGGGCTGGCAACGTTGCATATACACAAGTTAGAGGCGCGGCGGCGGCGTGGTGGCGGCACAGCGACGGCGCGCGTCACTGAGCACTTACGCGAAGCGGTGTAGGCGCGGCTGCGGTGCCGTCAACACGAGGTCCTGGGGCCTTATTATGAAGTATTAATGCCATCATTATTCCACTGCGAAAAAAGGATGGCGCTAGCGGCCTTGTATAGCTCCGTCTCTCACTCACACTGGAATAATGGTGGCATTAATACGTCATAATACGGCCCCTGTTCCACAAAAAATATTGTGGAACAGGACCTCGTTTATCCATAATAACAAAAGAGGTACATTTTTGGTCCTTTGAGCCGAAACATTACAACAAGTACCATCGAAGTAAACGTATCTTTTCGTGAAATGCCCATCATTCATCACAACCCCATTCTGTAGAGTTTACACAAAGGTGTCTAATCAGCAATGTATTAAATTTTCAACTTTAATCCTTCGGCGTCCTCGAAGTTTCGGAGTTTGTAAAACTTTACAAAAAGCTGTGGACGAACCCTTTTAATATTCACAACGGTTGTAATGACTTCGTTTACAAAAATCTTGTCGCGAATACAAGTAGAAAATATTAAACTTGAGGGGATTTCTTTAATTTTATTTAACTTTTTTACTTCTTATCCACTATTTTATTCAAAATGGCTAATGAGTATGATGATAGTGAAACAATTCATAACTTATTTACTACTAAACATGACCATACATTAAAATCTCCATTGCTTTCAAATATGCGTTGATATTTTGTACGTGATAGGTACTCTGCACACTTGACGATTGAGAGCTGTACCAAAAAAACGGTAACAATTTTTAACGTCACGACACAGGCTATAATATGTATGTTTTTGATTATTTTTTATAGCTTCCGCCAGTGGCTTCGCCCGCGTGATATCTTTATAAATTATAGCCTATATTACTCAGTGATAATATAGCATTCTAATGGAGAAAGAATGTTTTAAATCGGTCCAGTAGTTTTTGAGTATATTCATTACGAACAAAAATACAAATCTTTTCTCTTTATAATATACATATGTATAGTGTAGAATTCACATTTAGTCTCAAACGTAGTTAATGTATTTAATCGTGCCTGTTTTTTTAATATATAATATACAGTGTAAGAAACTTCGTTCCAACCGGGAACGCGGGTGTCCCGCGAAATCTCTTGTTTTTTTTTTTTTGTTCTTCTTCAAATTGGTAGCAGCATCGTAGTGGATCAAATCTGGTTGGTAAGATGTAGTTCGTTTACTGAAATGGACTTGCAGTGAACTGAACCAAGTTTTTACCTGTAACATGTAACAATGAAAATTATTTATAAAAAGGAAAAAAGGACAAAAAAATATTCCGTCACAAAGGTTGTATGTACATCAGGCCGAGACCAATAGTTAATTTTTCAGCGTCACTTACCTCAGCTTTGCAAGTTTAGGCAAAGATAAATTGATACAGAATCGCCACTCTAACTTGACCTGCTACGCCTCTTAAGATGCATAAAAAACAAGTCAAAAGTTAACAGTAAGGGAGCTCTAAGTAAGGTAGATACTTGGGCAAAAAACGCTGATTTTGCGATATTAACAATTTTACCATTCAAGCGTCGAGTTTTGATTATATTGCTTTTTTATGGAGTTTCTGCCCATTTTTATCAGAGCTTAGATATTTATAGTCTGTGTTATATTTGTGATATCATGCTCCTTTTATTTTTGGTCAATACTTAAGGTATTGGTAGGGGAAGACCAAAAAAGAAATGAATCGACTGTGTGAAAGATGACATGGCTAGAAAGGGGGTGACTATCGAGATGTTGAAGACAAGGAAGTTTGGCAATAATTCCTTCTGCACATGTGGCTTCCCTGGTACCTCTTTAACGGCAAATTATGTAAGAGTCTATTAACTGCTCTCAAATTACAATGTTTATATTTTTTACATTCTTCCTTGACATAATTAGACATTATATACCTACAATTTCATTTCAACTCTTTATTAGTGGCTTTTGTGGACATGATAATTATTCAGATCTGTTACAGCTGTAATAGTTAATCACGTCATTTCGTTTAAAATACGTTTTTATATTTATTAATTTATTTATGATTATATAGATTCTTTTCTATTTTGTGAATGTGACAACGATGTAGGCTTAGTGGACTGTAGATTTGTTGATCATCATTATTCTGTTAAGTACCTGGTACTTGGTGAAAGACCTACACTGTCCTCCCTACACTGTTATTTGAAAATATTGTAAAAGCAAATTATTTTTAAAAGAGTAACCGTGGAGTTTCTTGCCGGCTCTTCTCCATAGGAAACGACCAATTGGAACCGTGCACCTAGCATCTGACGTTTCATAAGTGCCCTTGTAGGTTTATGTGAAATAAAATATTTTGAATTTGAATTTCATGACGACTAATAGGATGGAAGAAAAAGACATGTTGTTCTAACCCCAAATAAATTGCGGTACTGGTAAGTGGAATGATTAAAATGATGACATAAGATATTGGTAGAAGTGTTTGTAAATAAGTTTTTCTTACTAAACTAGAAATGTCACAATAAGGTTAACAAAAATAAATTGTAAGGTACAAGAATTCATCTCAGGTTCGATCAGATTCCATTAAAAGGGTTTTTCGTAAACATTCGAATTTCTTTGAAAATAATTTTGCTAATACATTTTTTTAGTTAAGAGTCGGTAGGTAACAATAATAACTGTTCACATTTAGTTAGTACTTGGAATATTGTTTATCAGGATTTTCCTTTTCCTTTACCTAACATAGTGCGCTGTATAGAAATATAAACCATACTAACGTTAAGCCAGGTAGTTATGCCCGAGTGGCAATTATTAACAAAAATAAGATGATTAGCAACACTGATATTGAAAAAGTCATCTGTTTTAGCTGTATGTCAAGGGATTGACAGCTGTCAATCTCTTGACTAATTGTCTTGTCACCTTGTCAACGAGCTCGTGATTTCTATGATTATTTAAATAAGAAAAACAATGGGATATTTTGTTCTATAACGTTAATGAAGATTAATGATGGAATAAACGATTATATTAGAAAACGAACAAAGAGGTTACTCTCGTTATGTATTGTATAGAATTATGTTTGTGGTCCCTTTTTTAATTTCAGATACGCTCACAAGACTGTTACAATTTCTAGCCAAAGGCCACTATATAACGATAACTATAGTTACTATATCCCTTTATGTCCCTGCTAAGGTTACAGGTACAAAAACGCTCACAAAATGTCACTAACCTTATGTTAAAGGTTCTAATGTTACATACGAGCGGTATGTCCCCTTGTTTTGGTGGCAGTAATTAAGTTAGATCAATTAAATGACCCACATCAAATAGCTACTTAGGACTAATTATAGCTTTTGCTATGAATATTTAAATCTGAAAGTGCTGCTTACAAAGTGTTGGTTTGATAGTACAACAATGAGGTAAAAGTATGCGTTGAGTAAACAAACGTGTATACTAATAAGTTATAAGTTCTGTTTACTTTTTAGTTTTTATTTTCTCTAGAGTATACATTTCGATGATTTTTGTTGGCATATTGGCGTGTGCTAGCTGACATAATAGCAAATAATCACATTGTTATGTTTTGTGTTGCGTAATGTAAATTATTTCGCATTAAGTAGGTACCTACTATTGAATATCGAATCAAGTTTTTCTAACTGAACAGACAGCTGTGCTGCTGGGGAGTTTGTTGCGCCACTTCTTCTGTAAAAGATCGCTTTAAGCGATAAGACCGCCCATTGTGTCACCCTAGGGATGATGACTAAAAAAATGTTTATTGTCCGTAATGTAGATTATGAAAAAATAACGTACACGTATTTTTTCTTTTTTTACGGCATCAAAAGATTACGGCGATACATTGAGTTATAATGTGCCATGACGTCACTTGTATGTAGATTTTATACATACTTGTGACGTATCAACCCCCACTCCCCAACTTTAATGCGTTGTATCTAAGTCATTTTTCATTAATATGATAAAGCAAAAAATACGTGTTTAATATTTTTTTATTATCTGACTGACGGACTAAATAGAATTTCTTTTTTTTGACCCAGGCATCATCCCTATTTCTAAATTTATGTCTGTAATTTTTATGGTGTACAATAAAGAGTATTCTATCTATCTATCTATCTTCTTCCCAGCTAATGCACTAGGTAGTGGTGAGGGGTGGGCGTTTTTGGGGGACTGTCTTATGTAATTTTCACGTTCTAAAAGTGCTGATTCTCAGCCTAGTTTGAATAAATGACTTTTGGATTTAAATTTTTGTTTAATTTTGATTATTATTTTGAGAAAAGATTTGTATTTTTTTTGTTGTAATTAGTAAACTCACAAACTACTTACCGCAACGATTTTAAAAAATCTTTCTCTAGTAGCATGCTATATTATACCCGAGTAACATCCGGACTAATATTATAAATGCGAAAGTGAGTGTGTGTTCTTAATTTGTCTGTTTATTTGTTACACTTCCACGCTAAAACGGCTAAACTGACTTGGATGAAATTTTGAACTTGGGAAGACCATGACCTGGAGAAGGATTAAGGATACTTTATCCCGATATTCCGACGAGATCGAGACTTTTTTTTATTTTACACATTACGAATTCATTTAACTTATCGAGTTGATGTAATGTTCTTTCAGCTTACGCTTTATGTTTATGCGGGTGAAACCGCGGGGCACTAGTAGGCTATAATTTATAAAGATATTTTAGAGGTATGAGGAACAGGGTGTTAATTTCACTCATCCTCTATAGAAAAAGAGGACCTCCGACCAGACGGGTGTCTTGTCTGGCGGGCAAATGCCCAACGATTCAAAATTCAAAAGTCATTTATTCAAACTAGGCTGAGAATCAGCGATTTTCGAACATCAACATTACATGAGACAGTCCCACAAAACGCCCACCCTTCACCACTTCCTAGTGCTTTCGCTGGGAAGAAGTGGCGCAACAAACTCCCCAGCAGCACAGCTGTCTGTTCAGTTAGAAAAACTTGATTCTATACAATAAGTACTTATGCAAAATAATTTACATAACGCAACACAAAACATTATATTATTAATAGCCATATGACAGCTAGCACACGCCAATATACCAACCAAAAACATCGAGATCTATACTCAAGCAGAAATAAAAATAACTAAACGTAAACAATATCTAAAAAAGGAAATAAAGCCTCCAGGCATAAAGGGGGTGCCCGCTTACATATAGCTGTAACTAGAAGTTATAATTGATGAACTAGGACCATCGAGGTAAAATAAATAAACAGTTAATTACTAATAACAATAACAAAACCATGATCAGCAAGACGACCAGTCACCACAATCAGCACCCGTTCACGAGCTTAACGCAAAGATCAGCCATTACCCCCCTCGCCATATTTGAGGGAAGGAGGCAACCCGACCCCCGACGCTAAGCGCCGCGACGTCTAAGGGAGCATGACGAACTTGCTGCCGGTTTTTCAGGAAAAAAATGTATTATATGATCAATTTGTCGAGGTCGCTAGCTAACCACATATTGCAATACAACTCATGAAAATCATTCTAATGAGTAGATTATGTAAACAAAAAATTAATAAAATTAAAATAAATTGACTTATAAAGTCAAATAAAATGAACAATTTACCTAAGCTTATATAACCTGTCAGTAGGTAGGCTAATTCTGGAGAAAGAACATAAACATTGTCTTGAGCCAATCACAGCGCCCAACTATTCTTATCATTTAACGGGCCGGCGGAGCATGCGTATTTCATACAAACGTAATACCAAAATAATTTGTAAATCAAACATATTCTTAAGGTAGTGTGTATTTATTCCGATTGGATTACAGAATATCTTTGCTTCCAAATATATATTTTTAATGGACACTGATTTAAATTCGAGATAAGAGAAAAATAAGTTTTCTATAGAAATTTTAAATTCCTCATATCTCGTCTTTATATCAGTGTCCATTCAAAATATATATTTGGAAGCCTAGATATTCTGTAATCCAATCGGTATAAATACACACTACCTTAAGAATATGTTTGATTTACAAATTATTTTGGTATTACGTTTGTATGATCAACGCATGCTTCGCAGGCCCCTTAAGTAGTCGTTGATAGAATAGCCTTTGAACAAAGGTTGGATTTTACTTTAGTTTTAAACGCATTAAAAGGCAAATCTAGCAAAGAAGAGGGTATCTTGTTGTAAAAGGTTATACCAAGCCCAACAAATGAGATATGAACCTGATGAAGCCGGTGAAAGGGAGCTCGTAGTTTGTCCTTGTTTCTTGTGTTAACATTGTGAATATCACTGTTTTTAGTGTACAAGTGTATATTTTGCCTAGTATATAGAATGTTGGCGAAAATGAATTGTGAGGCAACAGTGAGGATACCAATATCTTTAAAAAAATATCTCAGAGAAATTCTGGCACCCAGCTGGTAAATTGCTCGAACAGCTCGTTTTTGGAGGACAAATATATTTTGAATATCGGCAGCTTTGCCCCACAGCAGAATACCGTAGGATATAACGCTATGGAAATAACTAAATTAGACTAACCGAGCTGTATCAACGTCAGTGTATTGTCTTACTTTCCTGACGGCGTAGGCGGCCGAACTGAGCTTTCCCGCTAGGCTAGATCTATGATGCCCCCCCCCCCCCCCCCACTGAAGTTTGGCATCTACTGTTATGCCCCGAGATTGATGTCAGATAGTCTTATAAATGTCGTTCGCGCGGTAAACTCTAATTGCGCGATGCAGGATTTGTGTGACGTCAGGATTTTGTGTGACGTCAGGTCTTTGATGCGTAGTTCGCATGTGGCGCTGTAGGTGCCGCCACAATTACATGCGGGCGAAGCCGTTGGCGGAAGCTAGTAAGTAATATCCTATTTAAGATTATATTCCCATTATTGTAAATGGCTATTGTGCAATGTTTGTTTTTTGCAGAAAAATAAAATGAGTAGTCATATTTTTAACTGGTTTTTAAAACGGAGGAGGTTCTTAATTAATCTGAACATTGTTTTTCAAATGTATCTTCGGGCATAACTTCTTTGTTTATGAACCGATTTTGAAAATTCTTTTTCATTTGGTATAGAAAGCGTGCGCAATGATCCCATATAAATTCTGTTAACTATGCTTTGGTAGTTTTTAAGTTAGCTTCAATAACACGTATTTAATCCAATTGGTGTATGTTGATGATGTTATAGACTTTTCTGTCACTGCTCTTTCCATAGCAACTGGTGGTATTTATACGAATTTATGTGAGGTAGGTACCATAGCTAAAAAGAGAAAAATTAAAATGACTTCCAAAAATAACATTCCAAAGTGATAAGTAACTTTATTTCGGAAGTAAATACTGATAAAAAAATAAAAAATAAATGAATAAAAAAAAAAAAAAAATGACTTCCAAAAATAACATTCCAAAGTGTTATGTAACTTTATTTCGGAAGTAAATACTGAAAAAAAAAAAAAAAACCCTGTGGAATTTTGTCCGCCTCTGTACATTTATGTGCTTGAAGTGTTAATAAAAAAATAAATACTCATACAAAACCGAAGACATCCACTTCCGACTGTCGTATTTAAGTTTTTTTTCAACAATGATCATCAAAAATGTCCTCTCTTGTTCATAAATCTATTTGAATCGATCAGTTAGAACTATAAATAGAAACCTTCTTCTCTTATCTTACGTAAATAATTACTTTTTATTTAGTTCTATTTTAAGCTGATCATTATTATTATATTTTTAATTAGTTACATGAGCAAATTCTCTGAGAGCATTCTTAATTAAAAATTTACTTCCTGAGTATGAAGTGTATGAAACTTTTTACTTATTTTATTAAAAGTTTAATTTTCTACGAAGAAAAGTTGACGCTGACCCATTTTTATTATGTCAGGATAATGTACAACGCTTAGTAAAATAATGTTTGAAGAGAGTAATTTTGTTTATAAATTCATTTTTATTAAAAGTTGTAAAGAACCGCTTCACTTAATTTTGTTTGTAGACCTACACGAACTTTCTAGGTCACTTACTGAGCCGAATTTTGGTAAGGTCAGTTCTCAAAATGTACTATTATCTTATTTTCCTTCTATTCTCGATACAAACATATTGAGAAATTTATTGATGTAATTTTAATGCACAATGCAGTTTTGTTTACATAAATACTTATTACAATAATAATAAAACTACGGGTGTACAGTATTTCCCGCGTACCGGAAGACTTAGCGTTGGAAGGCCTTCCACAAGGTGGACCGATGATCTTGTGAAGGCTGCAGCAACCAGCTGGATGCAGGAAGCACAGGACCCGTCGAAGTGGCGGTGCTTGGAGAGGCCTATGTCCACCAGTGGACGTCTTTCGGCTGAAATGATGATGATGTACAGTATTTTAACGGCAACGCCGCGGGTTCAGGAGAAGATGGCGCAACGAACTCGATTCTTTTCGTAAAAATTGGCCAAATACACTATCAGTATAGATAGAGTTAACTAGTGAAACGAAGAAAACCTTTGCCCTGCAGTGGGACACACAAGCTAATAATAATAATCAGATGAATCTACTATCTCGTGAGTACCTTTTTATTAAACTTGCTCTAAACCTCAACTGCAAAGTCGTTCAAAGTGACAACCATTTTTAAAGTTCCAGACTAACCTTGACTTTCCTAAAGAGTCAGACTGTAATATGTCTCCGCGACGTATGCTATTAAAGCTGCGTCAGAGTTTCATATTACTTACTAAACCAGGCCTAAGTAGGCACTCACAGTCGTTATTTTATACGTAAGACCTTGATAACAAAATGGGTTTAAGAAGTTTTGGCGTTGTGCTAAAAGTATGAAATCTTATGAATCTTGGAAGGATCGCCGTTGCATGTATTCTTAAAAAGAAAGATGCTTAAGACGCAGATAATTATATGCCAGTGACGTGTGCTGAGCTCACGCAACGCGTTGTACGTCCAGCCAGTAATAGGACTCGCCCAATAAGGAGCGCTGTCCCAAATTAGACTCATTATTAATTCATTATACATAAAACAAAAGGTATTTTAATATAAGACGTATACTGAAATAACAATAGTTAAAATATCTTTAAAATTGTGAAGGTTTCAGAAAAATACGCTTGATAGATTTTGCGTGATTCTCAGTTTTTTTGTCCGCGTTAGACATAACTTTAGAAATTTATTTAACTAGGTAATATAAAAATAATCTAAAATATTCATATATTAAGTTATTAAAAAAATGCTCTAATTTAACATATACTTTATCCAAATCATTAACACTACTCGTTTAGACGTGATATTCAGTATAAAATCAATAAATGTTATCGTAGCCTTAATGTCTGAAATCAAGACGATCCGTTTTAGCTCTAAGTCAGTCAGGGAAATTAATTATTTATCTTATTTACATACATACATAAACTCACGCCTTCTTCCCATGGGGGTAGGCAGAAACTATAGAACGCCAACTGCACATGTTTTGCTTTGTTTTGTTCATACTTACATCCTGTCATACACGCGCGACGAACACATGTTGACTGCCAACTTATTTTTTTATTTTTTATTCTATAATGGGAAGAACCAGGTTCCTACTAGCCAATTACAATCTAGCCTTTAAGACTAATAAGCAATTTTAGTCTAACTTAATTTCTTACGTTATAATTATTTTAAGACTAAGAATACTGTTTATTGCACTTTACACAAGTCCGTTTCACTTTTTTAGTCTGATATAATAATGAAAAGACTTGTTCATGTGTTATATAATAATATGTCATTGTCATTATTTCTACACTTTTTACACTAGGTACGAGTACACTAACTCTTTTTTGAATTATGTTGGTGATGGGTTCCATTTTTTAAGTCACGGTCATTAAAAAAAAACAGCTGTTTCATAGAAAAGTGCAATACCTACGCGGTCAAAATGTATGGAACAGCTGATTTTTTTTTAATAACCGACGAAAAATTTCAAGGGAGGGGGGTTCAGAATCATGTACTGAATCCATGGTATCAGTTTTCGCGTCGATGTCCCTTCAACCTTGTATACCAAGGCACGTTAGCAATGCTCTTGAGTACCTTATTTTGGAATGTCTATATAGTTTTGATGTTGGTCGGTTTAGTACCGCTCCACAGTTGGATCCCATACGTCCATATTGGCATGAGAATATGCTTATATAATAACATTTTGTTATTATATAAGCATATTGCATGTCTAGTTTTTCTTTTTTTTTGACGTGCGCTTTCCAGCGCAGCTTAAATTGTCCGCATATTCAAATTACAACTTTGATTCCTTGACAATTATTGTATGAAACGGCTATAACACGGCAAATTTACGTAGTGTGTCAATTTGACTGTAGGTACAAGTATATGAAGGCACAGGATCAGATATATTGTAAAATAAAAGAGGTTCTTTAAATAATAAGAATTTAGATTTTCTTATAAATTATTTAATCAATTAATTTTACACGAAACTACACTTAATCAGTTTCAAGACACAAATAGCCATGACACCCAGTAATAGCTTAGTTTACACAAAATAGTAACAATGTACAGAGAGACAGAGTAACAATAATTGAGAGCACAGACTACATAGGGATACTACGTATCAGACGGTAATCTCCCATAGCAGAAAAATCGCTATACGATCTGTGCAAGGTATCATTGTGACGTTTTTTTTTTTAATTTTACCCATTTTGTCGCACGTGTTGTTATGAAACCGGGTCTTTTTGCCAAGGTTTGTCGAGCCCAGAATATTTTGGAACCTAGCCTTTTAAGCCTTTAACCGACTTCCAAAAAAGAGGTTCTGCTTTATTTCAAGCCGACGTTGTGATTGTGTGTCTAGACAGGTGTACATATAGCACACCTGAGGTGTGTGTGTATTAGAAAAGGAATGTCATGTAATGGAAATAAAAAAAACATTAAATACTCTCAAACTCAAAGCATTTATTTCAATTAAACCATTTACAGGCACTTTTGAGTTGTCAAGGGGCCAGTCAGTCAGAAATATGAAGCTATTTGTCCACTCCAAAGCGTAGGTCCATATGCAGAAAACGGGTAAGAAACTCCACGGACACTCTTTTAAATAAATCATCAAAAAATGATACCATTTCTGCCGTATTCCTTAAAGTTGGGCTGACTGGTTTTCTATCGGCTTAATGAGCTGCAACAAAAAGTAACATGCTTTTAGTATACTTATTTTAAAGTGACAGAACTTGCAGTCGGTGAGAAAACTAAATTGCAAGCAAAATACCTACTTACAAAACTGAGTAGTGTATGAAAGAGTAGCTGCCACTGTTTTGCTGAACACTCTCACACAATTCTTAACCTGCAATAAAATGGACTATTATAAGTACAAAACTTTAAACACATTGAAATATTGATAAATAACATTAATCCTATGAATCAGTACAGCCGTTTATGCATGATTATAGTGATTAAACTGTACAGACTAGGTTAAACAACCATCTTCAGAAACATTCTCAATTCAATAAGAATAATTACCTTAATTTTTCCTGGAATGAGGAATGAGGAAAACGTATTTCATCATTCAATTTGTGTAACAATCGCATTTGTGCATGATTGCAGTCCGTTTTATAGACATCCACGATATCATTCCATTTGGATATTTTATATTTTTGGTAATAAAATATAAAAATTAACCCCTTTATTAGGTGGGGTGGATCATGTATCATCAGTGGCCATTGATGGTTATTATATCATCTGGAAATAATGACTGGAATGTTATAATGATAGCTTTAACATACACCTTCAATATTCAATTATATTGGAAAAGCATCACCCCTGTATTGTATTGTAAATAATATTTTAATTATGGAGTGATTGCCAAAAAAATTACGCAAAAATCCGTCAAAAGACTACATTAAAAAATTATAAAGTACTTACTTATTATATTAAAAACCAAAAAATAAGATAAAAACTGTGACTTACAAATTTTAGTTATTCTGTTTCTTTAAAGGTTTGTAACGAGTTTAAAATATCGTTACATGCTTCTCGTCAGTTAGTCGATTTCGGAACGTTTTTTTTTTGCTGTCATCGATTGTCTTTGGTGGAAGCTGTCAACTTTGACGTTCTCACTTTGGCGACGAACATTCTTGATGAAGTATTGAACTTTAACCGCATTTTTTCCAATCGGGATAAATCCTGGGTATTGGCGGCCTATTGATGCCGTAAACCTCAAAAACTTTCCCTCAGGACGTGGTGACGTAGGAATAATCTTTCATTTCTTTGGCTTCTAAGTGATTTGTCGCCCGCCTGAATTTTGTGGTGCACTTGAATTTGCCATTTGTTGGAAAAGACTGTGACCGACCCTGGTCCCGACGTCTTTTCTTTTTCTTTTCGATTTCTTTTCTTGTATTCTTCTTTACTGGATATATTTTCTGCAGAAGACTACTACACTATATTTCTACAAGGGATATTTTTATCCCAACCTTCAACGCCACGATCCTAGAGGTTTTATTTAACCATTTTTTTTACTACCTACCTTTTTTTTATCAACAAAGATGCAATAGTAATGTAAATTCCATAATAATAATATTGTAGATTCAATAATAATAATAATGTAAGTAATTATAACCTTTTGTATTTAATTTCATAATTTTATTACTCTGAAGCTACTGGCAATCATTAAACAAGGTATTAGCAAAGGAAATTCCATTCTTTTATTTGTAGCGGTTACACCGCCACATACTAACTACGCATCAAAGACATGACGTCACACAAATCCTGCATCGCGCAATTAGAGTTTACCGCGCGAACGACATAGATAAGACTATCCGAAATCAACAGTCGGGCAGTCGGCCCGCCAGACACAACACCCGTCTGGTTGGAGGATCCTCCCTTTTCTATAGTGGATGAGTGAACTTTACACCCTGTTCCTCATGCTCCTAAATTGGTGACCCCGAGTATGAACGTCAACGCAGCCTTCGTGCAACTACTTCAGCGTGACGTCATCATCATCACTCCCGCAAGCTTTCGTGAGGCGAGTCACACAGCCAGCACCCTCGGCTTCAACGGGTATCCCGACCACCAGCATGCAGCGAACGCGCATTCCTGGTCATCACCCTCAGCCTCATCAGCAACATTGGCACAGCATCTGCATCTTCGGCCGGTCTCACAAGCAGAGATCTTTCTACCCTCTCCTGGTCGACGCTAGCAGTCCGCCACAACCCGGCGCTATACCACATCCGACTCACTGGATCGTGACGCAGCGCCACCCCGACTCACTGGGGAATCACCGCAGACAGTTCCGACTCACCGCGAACTATGCGGCACCCGGTTCCGACTCACTGGAACCTCCACTGGTACTGTGAAGCATCGCAAGATACAAGACTCAGCCCACTATCGACCTCCGGTCTCCGGAGGGGAGTGATGTAGCGGTTACACCGCCACATACTAACTACGCATCAAAGACATGACGTCACACAAATCCTGCATCGCGCAATTAGAGTTTACCGCGCGAACGACATAGATAAGACTATCCGAAATCAACAGTCGGGCAGTCGGCCCGCCAGACACAACACCCGTCTGGTTGGAGGATCCTCCCTTTTCTATAGTGGATGAGTGAACTTTACACCCTGTTCCTCATACCTCTAAATATTCATTTAATTAGCTACCTACCGGCAGATTAAAAGTCTGACTCTCCGAAGTGTTCTATCTGGCAAGTTTGGTTTATTTAAAACATACTGTGTGCCTCCAAGGCACCCGAAATTATTTTATTGTTTAATTTGTATTTTTTTTATAGGAGAACACACCATCTTTACACATTTTTATTAAATTGGGCAAGCTCCCAACACATGTGACACTCATGTACAACCCATCCATTACAGGTTCAAAGGTACAGTAGGTATGATCCTCATGCTGCCTTTTCTTAGCATAGGCGTGATCGGAAACGGCATCTTCTGTAAAGAAATATTTAAGCTAAATAACATAACAAAATACTTAATTTTATGCAACTGCCCAAAACACTAAAAAGTTAAAAAGCTTCCAAGTGCCAATCAGACTCATAGACAAAGGGTTCAGTACCACCATACAATATTTCACATTACACATTCTTCGTTTTTTATATACCCCCTTCAATTTTTAACTCATTTTTTTTTTGATAAAGGAGTACATTGTAGTCTATTTCAAGTGTCTACCTATTACGGTTCAAAAGATTGGAAAACCTGTAACAACTGTGACCTGTAACAGACGGACTGATGGACGGACTGCTGTCATAGTAATAGGGTCTTGTTGGCACCCTTTGGGTATGGAACCCTAAATAATTACTATGTTTATGCTTTACAAAATATTATGTGATAATATCAAGTTATTGTCTTATTATACTGCACAGAAAAAATGATAATTACACAATATGAGTTTTTATAATGAACAATAGGTCTACGATACTTTTTATTTTCTTTAAAATGTATGGCTTGAGTGTGAAATACCACAGTGGAAAATTAAGTTTTGAAACCCATTTTTGTATACATGATGCACTTGTCATTTAAGTTTAAGAGGAATATGTAAGAAAATTTGTTTTTTTATAGTCATATTATTGAAGTACTTACCAGTGGTGTGGTCAGTGTCCATAGTTTGTAACCGAGGACTAGGAGTGCCACTGCTGATCTCGCTATTGGAAAACCGTGTGGGATAGGCGCCAACAAGAAGACGAGTCCTGGCGTTGGTCGTGACGATGAATTTCTGTTCAAAATGCTTTTGACAGACATAACGCTTGGGAAGATACAATAATAGCCACTTGAGTCCTATCTCACGTTTGGGAAATCGAAATAATTTAACATCCTTTCATTTATTAGCGCAATTCACAATACAGCAAGTGCGGAACATACTGCACGTTGTAATTACACTATTTGTTTACGTTTACGTTGTAATTACGGTTTAAATTTTGAGAGGATTATATACTTATGTACGGAAACAAATCAACGTAAAACTTCAAAAAACTGTAATGGCGGGGTGAAGACAACCACAGACTATGATAGACTTACAACAAACAAATATGGCGTCCATTGCATTGGCGACAAAGGGGAAAGGGACGAGGGGCGATTGTCACTTTGAGTCGTTACACCCATAGACAAAATACGTCTATTAATGCCAGGCTTTTTTGTTCCGAGATTACCAGCCGTGATTGAGAGCAATACAACCTGTGCACCGGGCAACGCCTGAAGGCAGAATGCCATTTCGTTTTTTTTTTTTTTTTTTTTGATATGGCATCTCGCAGTTGACTCTCAGATTGAGGTCGCAGCTGCTTAACCGGACTATCCTGTGGATGCCTTAAGCTACTAACTTAAAGCCTCCAGCCAGGGGCATAAACTATTCTATGTTAAATTAAGCGAACGCTTGCTAAGGGCACCCCCTGTGGGGTACGAACCTCGGCTTAGGGCGTCGCTGGCGGGGGGGACAGCAAGGTGGCACAGGCTGGATCAAATTTTCATTATTATTGATCGGGGAATTTAAATCTACATTTCTCAGCGTAACGCGGGCTGGCGCTTCTGCGAGCAAGGGTCGGGTGGGAGTATTATTAATTCGGGAGTGTCGCGGGCGCAATGGACCTCGTCGGCGAGGTCGGAATGCGGGTCTTTTTTATTGTTTTGTAACGTGCTGGTGTCCCTATTGCTTTCCTGAAGGAGGGTTATAGGGTCATCTGAGTCGGAGAGAACATGCCTCGGACGGCGAATCTTACTGATTTTAGAGGGGACATAACTGGCCGCTTTAACAATCAGAGGGTTGCGGTGAAGGGCGGCTTTATCAAAGAAACGCTTTGAATTGCGTTTTAGAAATTGGGCTATAGTGGGGATTTTTAGGTCGAGATGGAGGATCTCGTTCCTAACGTACCAGGGGGCTCCCGTTGCCATTCGTAGGAAACGGTTTTGAAGGGTTTGCATTCTATGCACGTGTCGGGGTTTGGCTTGTGCCCAGGCGGCGCACGCATAGGTCATGATAGGGCGGATGCACGCTAAGTACGTTCGCAATTTGCACCTAAGTGACAGCTTGCTACGCGCATTTAGCATGTAGTGAGAGTCTTCCTAGAGCGAAAGCGGCTCGCGAGCGGACCTTCTTTATGTGCCCTGAAAATTACAGTTTTTCATCAAGGACCACACCTAGGTATTTGGCTTGCTTCTCCCAGGGGATCGGCTTGTCAAACAAGGTGATTGGTCGGGGGAGGGGGATTTTTCTTCGGAGTCTCGGTTTCCTGAAAAGAACCGCTTGACTCTTATCGGGGTTTACTTCGATTCTCCACTTCCTGAACCAGGAGCCGAGCTGGTTGGCTTCGGATTGGAGAGTATGAGCTATCGCTATGGGGCTTTTGCCTGAATAGTAAATGGCCGTGTCGTCTGCGAACAGAGCCAACTTCGCCTTTTTACTAGAAGGGATATCGCTAGTAAATAGCGTGAAAATGAGAGGGGAGAGCACGGAGCCCTGGGGGACTCCTGCGCGGATGGGGCGGGGGGAGGAGAGCGCTCCCTCGATGCGATAGCGGAATGTGCGGTTCGACAAAAAGTCCCGTAAGATGAGTACGAGACGGTCTGGCACGCCTAGTTGGTAAAGCTTATATAATAAGCCGTTGTGCCAGACTTTGTCGAATGCTTTCGCTATGTCAAAGAAGATAGCACCCGACATCGAGCCGCGCTGGAACCCAGCACTAATGTCCTCAATGATGCGGTGGACCTGATGCACGCTACTGTGCTGGGCTCGAAAACCGAACTGTACGTCGGGGATAAGGCCCTTAGTCTCAGCGTAGTCTCTGAGGCGCTTATAAATAAGTCTCTCATAAACCTTGCCGAGAACTTTGAGCAAACTGATGGGGCGGTAGCTGGAGGCCTCGGATTTTGGCTTACCAAGCTTTGGGATGCCTATAACTATGGCTTCTTTCCACGATTGTGGGAAGATGTTGTTGCTAAGGGCTCCATTGAAGATGGTTGCCAGTAGCATTATTAGGTGGGCAGGGAAGAGTTGGATTACCTTATTGGTGAGTCCATCTGAACCGGGGGCTTTTCGGGTTTTAAGACCTTTGATTATATCCTGCACTTCGTCTGGAGTGACGGGAGGCAGAGGATTATCCGGGTCTTCGACTGGAGGGAGGTTAGTTCTACGTTCAACTTCCGCGTCAACCTTTGCGAGGTGAGCTTGGTCTACTGGTAGGGAACTTGGTGAGCACTGGGCTTCTAGACTGTCGGCTAGGCACTCAGCTTTTTCGTCGTCATCGAAGGCGATGGACTTATCGGGGCGTATTAAGGGAGGCATGGAAGTGACTTTCTGGGACTGGAGTTTCCTCTGGAGTTCCCAGAAGGCAAGGTGGGTAGGCTCTAGCTCGCTCAGCATCCTGTCCCAGCCCGCGTTACGCAGCTCCGCCACACGTTTCCTTACAGTTCTCTGTAAGTAGCGCATGTGGGCTTTGTTCGCGTCGCAGGGAAAGTTACTGTAGGCACGGATAGCCGCGTTCTTCTCAGTCAACAGATCGCGTACATCGTCGGGTAGCTTCCAGAGGCGGTCGCCCCTCTCTGGAACCTCCCGTGAACAATTGTTCACGACAGATTGTACGTGGTCGGTGAGTGAGTCGATCGCGGCCGTCGTGTCGGCGATAGAGTCGAACTGGTCGGGGATAGAGTCCAATTGGGGGAACGTGTTGGAATTCAGCTGGGTGCTTACTCTCTTCCAGTCCGTTACCCTCTTGGTACAAGGAGGTTGGGAGGGGTCGGAAAGACCTATGCGCGGGGCCATTTTGATGATGATAGGACGGTGGTCAGAGTTAAGCTCATGCACCGTCTCTATTGAATCCAGTCGTAGATTGACGTTCTTTAGGAGCGCCAAGTCTAGGACGTCGGGGGTGAAATTAGGGTTGTGAGGGAAATGAGTGGGAGTCATTGGAGCAATGACGTCAAAGGTCATAGAGGTTGAGAGGTTAAACAAGTGTTGCCCTCTTGTGGAGGTTCTGGTACTGTTCCAGGCGGGGTGTTTGGCGTTGAGATCGCCCGCTATGATAACGGAGTCACTCAGGCCGAATAGGGCAGAGAGGTCGCTTTCGAGGAGGCGGAGGTCCTCTGAGTAGCTTTGGGGCGGGAGGTAGGCCGAGATTAGGGTAATTGGCTGATGGCCGGACATACCTAGTCGGCAAATAGAGACTTCTAGTCGGGAGAGGGAGGGAGGGATGCCATTTCGCCGCCGTGTGGACTCTTTTATACGGTGGTATTGTAGGTGGGGCAACGACGTAGCGCGCTACGACGTAGCGATCACTAACTCCGCCCAGCAGCGAGGAGGTGGGAGAATGTCGTAGCACGCTACGGCGCCATACTGCTACCGCGTAGCCCGATGCACGTGTTGTTTATAATGTGACGCCGACATATAAATATTTATCACCCAAGATTCCACTAACTGTCATCAGGCTGAGGATCAGAGCTTGGAAGACAGGATATACCTATGTACTTCATTCAGGTGATATCAAGGTTTAGGGCCATGAGTGTGGGCGCCGACTGTATACCAAGGGACAGGTTATCTTAGAACTAACTTCTACTATATTTCGATTAATTCACCATAAGAGCACGTTACAAACTACGTAATTCAGAAAATAATACTTGGTCCTATAGTTCTCCTAAAACCGCTCTATTTATTTATCATTTTGAATACATACGAGTATATCTACAACATTGCGGCTTACACATACGAATCACAATAAACAGCTCAAGGCTCATATTGTTGGTGAAAACACGTAATGTATATTAAATAATGCACCTGTTTAATCACAACGCATCCGAGTGAACTATACATAAATAATTTCTAGCGATCATTGCAAATACGCCTGTGGTTCCGCACAACAACAATAATGAATAATGTTGAATATTAATCGGTTGTACGCTCCACAATCGAAATTTTAAATCGATTACACTGTACATTTATTTTAAACCTTCCGGAATAATTATGTTCTACTTACGAATGAATCCGGATAATCGTAAAACCGGGAGTCTACTGGGCTACCGGTAAGGCGCTGAGCAGACGCTGAACAATATGGAATTGTATGGAAATCTAACGTAGGACAAAATTTCCATACGTTTCCAAACTGTCCGCGGACAAATTGTGACATCGCCTTAACGTAGGGTAAGGTTACACTAGACGTACCAGCGCCTAAGTCGTACTACAGCAGTATCTGCTGTTCATAAAAAAACTGTCATCTAATGAAGCAAAAATGTACTATTTAATCCCGTTAATTTACTTTTATTTACACATACGTATTTACATGATTCAAAAACTAACAGACTTAAAATAATAATAGTAATAGTATATATTACATGTACAAGTATATATAAAAAGGGTTAGGGGGGAATAAAAATTGAGCATCAAAAAATTCGTCCGCATCGCTGTCAACAGGAAAAGTGCCCAAAAGACTGGCAGCATTGCCACGTTGAATGGCAATGCTGATTCTTTGACCATCCTTTATTAAACAACTGGGTAACACGTTGGTACCTACGTTGCGTGTCGGTCAAAAAAAATGCTTGTCCTCAAAAGTGATTGTCCTCATTAAAATTTCATGCACAACTGTATTGTAGCTATTTCTGAAAGGAATATGACGATAAAGATTAACATTTTTTCATGGCTATTTTTGTGGTTTTCAGACATTTATTAAACCATAACTAAACCGTGTACCTATAATATAATATACTAGCTTCCGACAGCGGCTTCACCCGCGTGATACGTTTATAAATTATAGCCTATGTTACTCAGTGGTATTATAGCATTCCACTGATGAAAGAATTTTTAAAATCGGTCTAGTAGTTTTTGAGTTTATTCATTACAAACAAACATACAAAAAATAACATATTTTCTCTTTATAATATTAGTTACGATAAACATTATATTTTTGTTTATTTAAAAATTGCTTTACCATTTATACATCTCAAAATCAAAACTCATTTATTCAAATTAGGCTGAGAATCAGCATTTTTCGAACGTCAAAATTACATAAGACAGTCCCCCAAAACGCCCACCCTTCACCACTTTCTAGTACTTTAGCTGGGAAGAAGCAGTAGCGCAACAAACTTCCCAGCAGCTGTTCTCCCCAGTAGATCTGCTGCCCAACTACTTACGCCATTTTTAGGGGAACGCCGCAAGCAACAATACAAGCAACGTTTTTCGTTTCAAGTAGCAACGCAGCGCGACGTTGGGCAACGTTGCCTATCAAAATGTTGCGTATCGTTATTGCCCAGTATACAACTGGCTTTATTCTACGATATGCTTACCAATGTTCTGCCCTCGTAAATGAAAACACAGTTACTCCGAAAATACCATTTGGTAAAAAACGCGGTTAAAGTTTAATTGTTAAATCGTTTTGTTATTAACAAAACATTTAAGTTAGGTTGAAAATTAAATTTTCATGTGTTGTAAAATGAACAAAGCTTTAAATCAGAGTATAAAGAACTAATCTTTTATGTTTTTTTTTTTTAAATAAAATCAGTTAATGTGTTATAAAATAAGACCATAATTCATAAAATTTTATTTTTTTAAGCTAAAACCCAGTAACTTAATGATTACTGTGGGTAGGTAATCATAAATTAAGGCTAATTTATGATTATAAAATCTAAAATGCAATAATAAGTATCTAAATAGGTATACTATCTATGTTCATTTGTGTATGATAACTCAAAGTAATAAATACCCTGCAGGGCTAACATGACAAGCGCGATAAAGCTCTTTTTCTCGTTTTGTCGATATTTGTCTACGATTATGACGTCATTCTAATCTCTAACATGACCGTAAACGACGAGATATCTCGAAAAAGGCACTTTGACCCTTCTATATCTCGCGACGAGAAACCGATGTTGCAAGTTATTAAAAACAAATTATTTTTTATGATAGCAACATCGGCTTGAGATTCCGTTTCATTCATTAAATGGTGCCGATTCTCTTGTCACAAATGCCTCTAAACTAGACTAAAAATCACCAAAATTTAGATTATTCTTGGCAACCGACGATTTTCCATTCTGAAATAGACTAAAGTGACACAACTTAACTATATTTTAGTGTGACGGCACTGAGCTATTAATTGAGTGAAAATGGCCATTGCTGTGCTGTTCAGAATTTTACGTTCTTCACCTAAAATTTTGATTGTAAGTATTTAATAACGATTAAAAAATGAACTAAAATTCACACCAACACCTCGACGCGACGGTGCAAAAACAATACTGTCTTTTTTTCTTTTCTCTTGCTTATATCTCGAAAATGGTGTGTCCTATCGCAAAAATAATGAAAATTTCGACCCCCTCTATGGAACCCCTAAACCCCTAACACTCAACATGTAGGTAATATTTTTTTCATATTTTCCATACAAAAAACGAAAAATTCCATATAAAACACGTCGTTTCAATATAAATAGTAGTTTAAAACTAAGTATTTTCAATATTAATATATTGTAAAATAAAATGATGACTTAAATAAGTACAATTATGAAACTGCCATGTTATTTTGGAGTTTTTTTTGTATCATAATTTTGTCTACTCTTCTCGTCGTCAAAATCGACGACGAGTAAATACGACTAAATGATAGAAAAATCGGAGATTATCTCATGTTGAATTGTCAAAAAAAAGAAATTAAAAAGAAAAAGAAAAAATTGTCAAAAGTTTGTAGAGAAAACATCAATTTTGACAGAAGGAGTCGACTATTTTGTAAGGACGCGCTGTTAGAAAACGAGAAAGTGACCGAAATAGACAAAAATTACTCACGCGAGAGCGAGTAATTGTCGCGTTTGTCATGTTAGGCCTGCAGGTCCAGGTCCGGGTGCAGGTGCAGGTCCTGCCGGAGGCTATACGCGGGGATCGTGCGGTCCATGGCCCTGTACGGGGCACCGGTGTGGGCGCATTCGTTGAGGCGGCGGCCTGCCCGCCGGTTGAACGCGTCCCAGAGGGTCATGGCCACCCGGCTGGTCCGGGGATACCGCACGGTCTCCGGTGAGGCGGCAAGCCTCCTTGCCGGATTGCCGCCATGGGATCTGGAGGCAAAAGTCCTCGCGCATATTTGGGAGTGGCGCGGGGAGGCGAAACGCCGGGGCTTGACTCCGATGCCGCGAAAAATCGCGGCACAGCGGACAGAGCTCCGACGGGATCTCATGACGTCATGGAGAGTGCGATTGTCGCAACCCAGTGCTGGGCACGCCACTATTGCGGCGATAAGTCCCCTCTTTGAGGAGTGGCTGGAGAGGCGCCATGGCGTCCTCACCTTCCGCCTGACGCAGGTCCTCACCGGACACGGCTGTTTCGGGAGGTACCTGTTTCGTATAAGGCGGGAGGAAACGCCCGGGTGTCATCACTGCGTGGATCGCCCGGAGGACACGGTGGAGCATACGGTGGAGGTATGCCCGGCTTGGGCAGAGCACCGCCGTGTCCTCGTGGAGGCGATCGGTGGCGGGGATCTCTCGCGTCCGGCCCTGGTCCAGGCCATAGTACGGAGCGAGAGGGCATGGGAGGCCGTCACCTCCTTCTGCGAAGCAGTAATGCTCGCGAAGGAGGAGGCGGAGCGCGTGAGGGAGAGGCAAATTTCGCGCCCTCACGCCCATAGCCGCCGCAGGAGGAGACGCCCCGGGCATCGGGAATCGATCGCGGATTCCCGGCCACCGTAGGCGCGGGCTTGCGGACGGTGAGCAATGGGTAGCTCGCCGTCCGGTAAGGACCAAGCCCGGGTCGACGGCGCGTTGTGTTCCACGCGCGCCTCAAAGAGTGTCAGCGAGTGAAGGGGTCCAATGAGACCATTGCCTGCCGGGGTTGCGGGAAAGTCCGAAAGGGATACCGTGGCCCCCTGGCATTGCACAGGCAAGAGAAGGAACACGGGTGGGTTTTAGTCAGTAAGAGTCTGACACGCACACAACACGCACACAACACACACGAATCATCAAATGTCTCCTCCCGCTCTGGGTGGAGCGGGAGGAGACATTTGATGATTACCCACCCAAAAAAAAAAAAAAAAGGCCTGCAGGTCTTAACATAAAAGGTAGGAAATTAAACAATAAATCCACTTTAAGTTAATTTATTTTTATTTTTGAATCAACTAAAAGTAAAATCACGATCTTATTATTAATTTTAATTGCTTAATTCGAGATCAGTTTCTTATTAATCGTCTTCCTTTATAAGTCTTCATTGATTTTATTTTTGTATGCGGGATACAACGACAAGATGAGGAGATAGTGAGATCAAAAATATTCTAAGTAATTTGCCTTTTGCCAGTAATTATTTTATAATTACAACAAAATAAAAAAATATTTAAAACAACATAAAATAAACTTCTAGATTTATATAAATGGTACAAAAGAAATCAAAATAATCATAATGCCCTAGTCACAACCATCATCATTATTGGTACGTAAATCGACGGTCAAATTATTCTCAGGCAATGCTTGCCAAAACAAGAGTCGATTTGAAGGCATGAGCGGTCCCAGTTTCATAATTATATCGGATTTTCTTTGCTCACTAATACCATGTGCTTAGTTTTAGTGCGTAGTTTTTGGAACAGGCTCAGGCATTCCGTTTTTTTCGTGTTTCGTTTTCAAAAACTGAAGTGCAATATTACCTCCAAAATTTTCCCAGATAGCGCTCGGTCTCGTTATTACAATAAACAATACAAGCATAAACACAGTAACTGAAGTTACTGTGTTTTCATTTACGAGGGTAGTGTTTCTCTGCAGACGACACAGATCATGTTGACCACTTCGGGTGTTTAAATTTGTGTCACGGCATATTGATTTCGGTGCAATAAATGTTTTATGAAAGCTGTACTCAGATTTCACTCGGGTTATTTCGATACGTTTTAATTATGCCATGTAATTGGAACAAGTTGTTGTATGATAGGCTTTTCATTATAAATATTATATCTTGTCCATTTGTTCATTGATACGGAAGGAAATATTGGGATTAACATAACTGAAAACCACGCCTGTATTCCTCAAAGGGTTAAGGCAGAGGTGTACCTAAAGTATACCCACCAATATGTTGGGTTATGATGTCCAAATCGAACATAGAAGGGTTCTGAAAATGGAAGGAGTAATTGAAAATATTTCCCTCATCAGCGCATTTTCTCTTACACAACAAAATAATATACTTCTCAATAGCATATATTTTCAAGAAAACTTTTATATAGGTACAGCTCGAACTAATTACATACATATAAACCACTTAAGTGTACAATTTCAGGTGGCTTAACAGGGCTCCGCGGAAGTTTTAATTTCGCGAGAAAACTTGGGAGCCCCTGGCTTTGCGGAATGTTACTGTAATCAGGTTAATTGGACTTTTGATACGCCGCCATTTTCTTTTGCACGAACCTCCGACGCTGTTAATGATTGCACATGGAACAATGAGGAAGAAATTAGGAAATGTTGCATGAGACGTAAGGCACGTAAGTGCATTTTTATGTTTTTTTTCAGGTCTTGAATAAAAGTTGGCTGATATAAAAAAAATTGTTTTTCTACAGTAGCTCGCATAAATCAAATTTTCTTGTGTTTTTTTTTACAATTTCCAGGTAAGTATCAGGTTGTATATTGATAAAAATATGATCCGCGACCGCAAAAAATATGTATTTACAGAATAATAATTATTAAAATCATCAATAGAACTCTTAAGTTCAAATTAACCTATCGAATGACTTTTTCATGAAATCATGACGTTTGTGACAAATTCTGACTTAGAGAGATGTATTGCTGATTCTTATGGCTATAATTAAGTAAATACATATTTGTTATAGTCACTGAGTTTCAGATTGTACAAAATCTGAATTTCACGGGCTGCCTTTGCGCATTCACCGTAAGGCGAATAAGGGCGTCTTTTTACTGGTGACAGCCGGACTATTAGTTAGAACTAGGTATCTGACAGTCAAAATATTAGGTCCCCACCTATGAAATCAGCGTTTTGTATGGAGAATTTTCAAGAAGTTGCATTTTTCATACTAACTTTTTCTTAATTTATTCACCAACTATGAACACTAAAGTTTAAAAACTAAAGATACCGTATGTCTTTACTTAGTCAAAACTTATTTTTGTCGCTTAATCCACTTAGATTAGCGACAAAAATAAGTATTGACTAAGTTTAAAACAAATAGTGGTTATTTCTGCTAACAAAAAATAAAAACAAATTCCAAAAAAAAAAAAACACTATAAAGTGAAAAATAACTGATTTCCGAAGTCGGTGTCTTTGGTTTTGTATTTTCGTTTTTTTTGCCACCGACTTCCGAAATCAATATTTTTTTTGGAAGGCGGTTTTATTTTTGTAAAAAAGTTTTTATTTTTCAGTTTTTAGTTGAGGTGCCTACACAAACCCCACACAAAAATTTGAATACCACTACCTGCTATGTAAATTACAGTGACAGGAACTATTAGAACATCGTCCACATATACTACTCGTAGGTGGGAAAAATACGAATTATTTAAGCTAACTCCAAAACCCCTCATCAGATCTTGACAAAATTTATATGGGACCACTTCTGAAGTATGCCCTACCAAACGCAAAAAGAATCATCAAAATAAATTCATAATTGGCGGAGTAATCGCGTAACAAACTTTAAAAAAAAATACAAAAAAAAGAAACAAAAAACACCCTCCTTTTTGAAGTCGGGTCATTTTTAAGGTATTTTTTATTTTTAGAAACCTATAAGTAATAAGGTGAAGCAGTGATAGCCTAGTGGTGTGACCGTCAGACTGACAAATCATAGGTCTCGAGTTCCAACCCAAGGCACGCACCTCTGACTTTTCGGATTCATGTGCGTATTATATAATTATCACTTGCTCAAAAAACGGTGAAGGAAAACATCGTGAGGAAACTGGCATACCTGAGAGATATTTCTCGACGGCATGTGAAGCCAAGTCAGAGGCCCGTGGGCGGCTTTAAAACTCTGACACCAGGTTAGTTTACTAACCACACGAAAAGAAGAAGAAGAAGTAATAAGGTTTTTTTTACTATTGGTAGTTGCCTATGATGGTCATTATTCGATATAATATCAAGAAATTGATGAATATTTTAAATCATAGAAGTGACGAGTTTCTCTATTTGTGAGAAAAAAACGCCAATTTCATACCCAATATTTGATGATCTTAAAAAGACATACTGTCTGCAGCTTATTTTAATCCAGATACGTCAATAAAGCTCGTTACTGAGAACAGCTTCTTACACTGAGGTAAAATTATTAAAAACTTGTATTTTTTTATATTCTTCCACGGTGAAAAAAAATAAAAATAATATGTATATATATTTTTGTGTTTTTTTTTAGCATCTTACCAACGTTAAAATACCCTCTCCCCCAGGTAAAGTGTGTTTTATTCAACTGATAATCTTAAACCAAAAGGAGGAGCTATTTACAGGGAAGCTTTCTATTGAGAAATTTTTAATATTTTTTTATTTTTATAGACCTTGCCTTTTTTCTTTGAGAAAAGGAAAAGAGAAATATTGTCATGGTATGGCATTCATACTGTTAGTCACGAAAAAATATTATTTGAAAAATCTCCTTGTCATTAACTCATTATTGTACTCAACTTCAACTAAGATTTGTTTAAAGATTTTATAAAATTGAAATCAGTAAAAGCCCACTGATTATGCAGCTGCTGCTGCTGCTGTTCAGCAACTGCAAACCCAATATCCAAAAATATCAATAGATATCAAATTCCAGTTCAACTAAAGAAATTTCTCTTACAACAAACAACAAATGTAACTTGTTTATTTATTTTCTGAAATCACTCATCCAAAATAGATAACAAAACCGAAACTCGAATTTCAAATAAAAACCCGAGGATTCCCGACAGTTGCGGAGCGTTACCCGAATCGGCACATCAGAAAACTTTTAATTTTATTGAACCCCCAATATCGGGAGATAACGCCTTAAGGATGTTATGCTATTTGACTTCGGATTACCGGTAATCTCGGCCTGATTCACGAAAATAATCAAAAGATCCCGCGATTGTGTTATAACTTGAATTTGATATGTTTTTCATTTCCATTTTATTTTTCAGGTAGAGTTTCCAGCCTGTTTTGTTTGTAATTTCGTTATAAGAAAGTGTTACAGTTGTTGTTCATATTACCTATTTGTTCGAGCTTTAAATGAAATGTACTATGTAATGTATTCTGCCTATTTCACCAGAATCTGTACTAGTTTCTCCGTAACTAATGGTGGTGAGAATTTTGCCAGTTGCGAGCTTTATTCAATCTTAGCCCACAGGCTACTAGGACATTTATACATCGCAATCAGAATAGACATTAAATATGCAGGCCTCCATAACATATTGCTTTTTAATTACGAAAGAAAAGCTTCTAAAATGATATACGCACAAGTTACAGCTAATAAAACCCGAACAGCTTAGTATACTGAAAACCACAGCTATAACCGTAGATGTGCGGTGAAAACAAAACGAAACACATAATCGAAACACGCGCATTCTTTACCGCACCGCACCGCTCCGCACCGCACCGGACGGTACCGTACCGCACCCCCGGCAAACGGTTTGAATATTTCATAGCTATAAAACACAAATCCTAGCGATTTGCGAAGCGGATGGACTGCCCCATAGCTATGACACTTTAAAGAAGAGTGGAAGCAGGTAAAAACTGCTCGGAACGTAGAAATTCCGGCACTGCTCCTCATCAGACGTTGGCCGTCAGCTAAGTGCCACCTTAGGCTAGCATTCATAACCTGGCCACTCGCTTCTAGAAAAAGAACGTATACCGTACCATCCTCCTTTTTTTTTAAAAGTTCCTTCAACAACAACCGACTTTCAAAATTAACACAAATCTTCATATTCTTACATCTCAGATAAACTCGGGCTAATTCTATTTTTGAATTTGACATAATAAAACTTACGAACAAGACTGCCAGACTTGAAAAATATTTTCGTAAATATGTATAGGTGGAATTCTCTACTGTCAAACTGACTGACTGTCCAAGACTGTCAAAGATCCACGAATGACAGCCGGCACCAACGGTTTAACGTGCTTTCCGAGGCACGGAGGAGTCTCGGTACGTAAAGATGGTCATCCATCCACAGACCAACCCTGGCAAGCGTAGCTTAACCTAACAGATCAACCAGTGCGTAGTTATTACTTAGCCACGAGGTCTTCATCATGTATGTAATCATTATTTATATGTCCTGTATAAAAAAAAAACATCATAGCCTAGCCTTCTCTCAACTATATTGGGGTCGGCTTCCAGTCTAACCGGATGCAGCTGAATACCAGTATTTTACATGGAGTGACTGCCTATCTGACCTCCACAACCGATACCCCTTGGTAAGACTGGTTAGCAGATTTCGGGCTTCTGACGACCCGTAACAACTGTCAAAGATCTACAAATGACAGCCGGGACCAACGGCCTAACGTGCTTTCCGAGGCACGGAGGGGTCTTAGTATGTAAATATGATCACCCATCCATGGACCAATAGCGGCAAGTGTAGCTTAACCTGATCGATCGACAAAAACAATCGTACTTTCTGAGAGATTTAGTTTTGGGTCACTGTGTTATCAGTTTATATTTTCTGTACAAACCTAACCTTCTACATTTCCTTGTAGGCATACCAACCTCAGTCAGAATGACACGTGGTCATTCCCATGCACGGCAATTCCAGACGCGTGAACAATTATCCTGGAACCCGTGTGCAATTCCCTCCGTAAAAACATTTAGTTCCATCTTTTGTACCGGCAAATGCATTATTTCATACACACTTCGTTCATTCATTCACTTATTCGTTCGCTCGTACGTTCGTTAAACTTTTTCATGGCAACGTGTTATTGACAAAGGTAATATTTATTCAGCCATGGTACTGGCTAGCGTTTGTTGTAAAATATTGTATTTTTTAAATAAAAATGGTGGTGCTGTGTTTGCGATTGATTAGTTACAATACGGACGCCTGTCGGACGATGGTTCATGTGGAAATTGGTAAAATAATAGAATACCTACATATTGTACGGGCAGTGTTGCTGCGTGATTTGTATTTGTGTTTATTCTATTTTCATTACACGCTTGTGAAAATAAATATTTATATGGGATACCGAAATACATAGTGTTAAATTCAAACAGTTAAACCGGATTAGTTGTGCAATTTGCCAGATATAAGATTTTTTTTCCCTAATTAGGTACTTTAGTTACAAACGAAAATTGAGACATTTAGTTCCGTGCTCGAACACGACCAAAAAGCGCACGCGATATTCAACTTTATTACTGATGTGATAGCGTTTAGCACATAGTGGAGTGGTGGGGTGCCTGGTCTTAACTAAATATTTTTTTCACTATCGACTCCACCCACTTTTCGTCACGTGCGGTCCATGGCCCTGTACGGGGCACCGGTGTGGGCGCGTTCGTTGAGGCGGCGGCCTGCCCGCCGGTTGAACGCGTCCCAGAGGGTCATGGCCACCCGGCTGGTCCGGGGATACCGCACGGTCTCCGGTGAAGTGGCGAGCCTCCTTGCCGGATTGCCGCCATGGGATCTGGAGGCAAAAGTCCTCGCGCATATTTGGGAGTGGCGCGGGGAGGCGAAACGCCGGGGCTTGACTCCGATGCCGCGAGAAATCGCGGCACAGCGGACAGAGCTCCGACGGGATCTCATGGCGTCATGGAGAGTGCGATTGTCGCAACCCAGTGCTGGGCACGCCACTATTGCGGCGATAAGTCCCCTCTTTGAGGAGTGGCTGGAGAGGCGCCACGGCGTCCTCACCTTCCGCCTGACGCAGGTCCTCACCGGACACGGCTGTTTCGGGAGGTACTTGTTTCGGATAAGGCGGGAAGAAACGCCCGGGTGTCATAACTGCGTGGATCGCCCGGAGGACACGGTGGAGCATACGGTGGAGGTATGCCCGGCTTGGGCAGAGCACCGCCGTGTCCTCGTGGAGGCGATCGGTGGCGGGGATCTCTCGCGTCCGGCCTTGGTCCAGGCCATGGTACGGAGCGAGAGGGCATGGGAGGCCGTCACCTCCTTCTGCGAAGCAGTAATGCTCGCGAAGGAGGAGGCGGAGCGCGTGAGGGAGAGGCAAATTTCGCGCCCTCACGCCCCTAGCCGCCGCAGGAGGAGACACCCGGGGCACGCGCGGGGTAGCTCGCCGTCCGGTAAGGACCAAGCCCGGGTCGACGACGCGTTGTGTTCCACGCACGCCTCAAAGAGTGAACGGCGGAAAAAAGAAGATTTTTTTTTATAAATTATAGGTACTTACAAATAAATGTTGTTAAAATATACATACCTATATCAAATTTTATTTTCACAGTTTAAATTCGCCAAGAAAAACCTACATTTAAAATGAGCCCTCCGCTAAAGCTCCCGGCATCCCATATGCGACGAAGTGAACCCTCCAGGAGGGCTCCCGGCACTGAACGTGGGAGTAAGTGTAGAGTGAGGCAACTGCAACCGTCGACATGCAGACGGCTGCAGTTGCTACTCGTCTATATGAACACTAAACTGTAAGAATTAACAAATAATAATACAGATATTCCTAAGCTAATCCAATGGACCTCACAAAAAATAATTGTAATAATCAAGAAAGAACAGGAAAGCAGCAATAGCATTTGCTCGCATTACAATAAAACCCACAAACGCTTGTTCAATTAATAAACAATGAAAACAAAACAAGTATTAAACCAAAACAAACAGCGGTAAGAAAAGCCCCAGTTAGTTGACTGTTCACATTATTGGTGGGACCGCGCAACTTTGGCTTAGCCAGCCAACTGAAGTCAAACACGCAATCAAAGGCTCGTGTAGGCTGACCGACTAAACAGTTATAGTATGTAATGGAAATATTGGGATAAGGAAATAAAGAAAGAACATTTAAAGGAGAAAATACTTAATGCAAGCCTGTAATTTTTCAGAGTACCCTGCAGACCACCTCGCAAACCTATAACACCCTTAGTTTCACCTCTTCGCCGTACAGTGTATGGTTCTAATTCAGCTATACCCCGCATGTGCAAACTCATACACGAACGCAGCGACCTGGTTGACGTCGACGCAGACTCAATATCGACGTTTGTCAGATAAAATTAGTACTAGTATTTAATATAATTATCTAGAATTTAAGTACATTAAGTCTTTAAAATTAAATTTATAATTACAAAGAGCATTTTGCATGTGGTGTTTGCCTGTAATTGGTTGTGCAGTTAGATTTAAGACACAATTACTTGTATGTTCCTATCTGTTTATTATCTGTAACAACTGTTGGTGAACCTTAATTAAATAAATTAAATAAAATAAAATTTTGATGTTGATTTCAAACATGTCCAAAGAGTTGAGTCAAAAGGTGGATTAAGTACAACAATGTGGCATTCTATAGTTCCATTTATCCATTCGTAGGTCTTGTCTTCTCTTGTATTAGGTCGAATAACTTATTAGGTATTAGAATAGCTTATTTCGCATTCTAAAAGTTGGCAACGTCGCAAATAGCTGTCAAATATTTACCTGCTTTTATTAATTTTGTAAACGATATCCGGCAGTCGAATGACCAAAATGTAAACGACCAGCTTATGTCGTTTGAAGGGGGCGGTTTGTTGTAAGGTTTGGCACAGTAGAAAAACCACAAGCAGCTAATGTAATAGATCCACGTATATTGCACATAAAACACACACACAATATATTTAAAATACACAACAGTAATACAGACAAAGGTTAGAGCTAGATGTAATCCGAATTTAATACTATATTTAGCACGAATTTATACCTCAAGTAGCGAGATGTTTGTAGGAACGAAGTTAAAGCTCAACTGACTAAGAATCTGAGACTTTCTAAGAGAGTACTAGGCAACTAGTACTAGGCAACTACAATTGTAAAATCAGACCCGATACCTTAAGTAGATTTTTACTATAGGGCAAGTAGCGGGTACCATTTGTGCAAACACAATAATTTGCTCCTATACATCAGGGCAGTTCGCTATTCAGGGACGCGACAGAGGGTCGGGGTATAGCTGGGTATTTCCCATTTTGCTATGACGAGGGTGTTTACACGAATGAGGGAGGCAGGGTTGCGCAGGTGCAAGTTATGACATGATAATTACTTCTAGAACAATGGATTACGTAATTATAAACACAGATAGGTATTCTCATTGTTTTAAATAGGTATTCAGGTGGGAAATAGTCTAGTCAGTCTTGTAGTCATAATCAAAACATTGTATTATGACTGACAACGGAGTTATATACCTTTTATTACATAAGGACAGGTTAACAAGGGAAAATAAGGTATTTTTGGTTACCTGTAGACACGGACGAATGTCTAACACATCTTTTAGTTAAGTCGGTGTCTATAGGTACATTGGTTATTGCTAGAGACCTGATTTTGTGTCAGGAATCTTTGATTTTACTAGACTTTCTTGTTCTAACTTGTTGGATTATTTATTCGAAACATTCTATATTAGTTGACATGTTAGAACTGGGCCAAAACTTTCCAGATTTGATGCTACCTACTGGACTTCATGTCCCGACTTGATTAATATCCACACATGATTCGACTTGATACTATTTTGACATGTGCAGATGTACTTACTAACAATAATCAGTTTATTAGGTAGGTATTTAGTGTGCTTCCTTAACAAATTTGTTAATATTAGATACTGTATGGAAATATGAAATATCGCTCTGTAGTGAGCCAAAATATTAATAATGAATTGCAAGTATTTATAAATGCTGTTTCACATCTAAAACTAAATATCCACATTCATATGTCATATTTCAATACAGTAATATTGCCAAATTAATGAAAACAGCGAAATGTTTGACAACTATTTGCAACGTTGCCCACTTTCAGAATCATCATCTGCGTTTTCGCAACTATGTTGAGGTTGGCTTCCAGTCGAACCGGATACAACTGAATACCTGTATTTTACATAGAGCGACTGCCTATAATGCCTATCTGACCTCCACAACCCAGTTACCGGGTAACAAGATACCCCTTGGTTAGACTGGTTGTCAGACTTTCGGCGTTCTGACGTAACAACTGTCAAAGATCTACAAATGACAACCGGAACCAACGGCTTAACGTGCTTTCCGAGGCATGACCCTAGGGGTCTTGGTATGTAAAGATCCCCATCGACTGATTGATCGACTTGTGCGGCTGTTATTATTTCGCCACAGCCACAAGCCCCTCCGTTACCCACTTTCAACGCACGCTTTCATCTTCAGAATCCTGCCAAAGATGCCGCGGACGTAAGTACTATTAAATATCGCCAATATTGGAGGCTAATACAATGCACCCTCTATGAATTGAATAGGCTAATGTGTGTTTACGTTATTGGATGGCAATCAGCCTATGGTAACTACGTTTCTTTCTTTTTATTTACATCTGCATGACACCGCATAGGTACTTATGCGATAGGTATGCTCCCATGAAACAAGGTTGAAATGAAACTACAAACTAATTACAATTTAAAAGAAACACAAAAGCTTGTAAACTAAGAATAAACGTCTATATAATATGACCTCCTGGTAGCATAATCAACCTACAATGTTCTCACTGCTGCTCCTCTGTGAGAGGGAGTGGGCCGTAATCCACCACGCGGGCCCAGTGCGGGTTGGTAGATGTCACATGTCTTCGGATTCTTGGTTCTAGGACATGCCGGTTTCCTCACGATGTTTTTCTTCACCGTTTTGAGAGCAGTGGTGATGAAATTATTTATACAAAGTAAAGCGGCTGTCAGGGTGTGATAACACTGGCCCACCACTGCTCTATGACATGTGACATGTCCATGTACGCGATAACTCCTAGTTAGATAAATCGATGCGAACATTGCTACCGAAATTCCGTATTAAATTTGAATCGTCCGAATATTCTCATTGAAAAGAAAAGAAGTAATTTTACTAAGATAAATTAATTGAACGGTCGGATTATCCTATTTTCTCATAACCATAATCTTGTGATTATGGCTTAAAATGGCTGTGTTTTGCTGATCACTATGATGGTGATCGTTATGTTGTTGCGTTATGTTACTGCTTACCCTGCAGTCATAATCCTTAAGTGCCCAATATTATTCCAAAGGGAGCAGCATTCATTTGAAGTATTCATTTCAATAACAAAAGTATGACCGAATTTATAGTCATGGCCCAATATTGGTAGTGTGTTATAGTTTTCTTTCCCATATTGTTTTATTAATTGCCACATATAAGAGAATAAAATAGTATAAAGTAGATTATTAAGTATTTTTTAAATTAGGTTATAATTAACTTTTAGAAAAGTAATTTTTTTTTTTTTTTTTTGAAGGAAGTTTAATTCCTACTTTATTATTGACCCGCCCCTGCTTCGCACGGGTGCAATGTACTGATGTGGCGGCATTTCAAAACATCGCGATTTCTGTGCTAAAACTAAGTTTTTTAATGTGTTATACTCGTACCCAGAAACCTTCCCGAATAAATTCTCTAAATGATGGTGAAAACCTTATCGCGTAGCGTGGTTTACGAGTAGAAGATCAACGTGGTCACAAAGACAGACAGTAAAAAGCGACTTTGTTTTATAATATTTAGTGATAGAGAAGAGATTATTTCACTTTAACATAAAATGGCCATCTGCCAATTATACAGGGTCAAATTGAATTACCTAGCGAAACTCCGCAGACGTGGATGGGTATTGTTAGGAATCAGTTAGGAATTGTTATAGTAAGTCATATATTTAATGTTATGTAATAGTTAAATGTATTACCTAATTAGTTATTTTATTGAGTTTTATTTTCATCCTGGCAACACTGACTCGCTCGCCGCCCGGTTGCGCCCTCTCACTAAGCGTGCAGGGAACTTTTTAGCGCGGGTGCAACAGACTGGAGGGTCGAGTCAGCCTTGCTGCGAAAGCCGTGTTATATAGACGAAGACAAAAGTCATAGTTTACACGAGTGCATAAATCCAAAATTGTGGTGTTAGTGCTGTTTTAAAAATAAGTAATGAATGTTAACAACTAATGATATTACTGTTTAGATTATTCTTTACTAGCTGCCCGCCCCGGCTTCACACGGGTAGCACTACCTACACTACCCTACCTACCCTACCTACCCTACCTACCCTACCTACCCTACCTACCCTATCTACCCTACCTGCCCTACCTGCCCTACCTGCCCTACCTGCCCTACCTACCCTACCTACCCTACCTACCCTACCTACATACCTACCCGACCGGGACAAAAAGTATCCTATGTCCGTCTCCTGGCTCTAAGCTACCTCCCCACCAAATTTCAGCCATCGATCCAGCCGTTCTTGAGTTATAAATAGTGTAACTAACACGACTTTCTTTTATATACATATAGATTTTTCAACAAAAATAAATTCCTGAGAATCAATTTGGAGTTTCCTTTCAGTATCGATATCTATACATGATCAAACAGAAAAAAACAGTTTGATTAGTTTTTTTTTGGGCTCATCAACCACAGTTGGTAGACACTTGAAATATCAGTTTAAAAAGTCTTTTTTTTTTATACTTCACAGACGTTACGGGTATCGATATCTAAAAACGATAAAACAAAAGAAAACAGATCTTCTCAACTCCTACTTCAAGTAACAAAACCACCACCCAGCAGTCGTTGACCCCAAAAAAAAATCATCAAATCTTTTTTTATTTTGTTGTTTAGAAATCACCCATCACATCTATGAAGTTTCACTAGGTAATTTAATTTGACCCTGTATACAACATGTAAAAAAAACTGTCCGATCAGTGAGGGTGTTGTTAGGTATCGTACTGACTATTTATATAGTAAATTTCAGGAAGAGAAGACTCATTTTTTTTCAATGGGCTGTTGTTTAGCGGGTGGTCTACAAGTCATAACTTATGACCCCTGTTGAAATTTTTTAAATAACTATAACTTTTTTTTTCAGTTTTTTTTTGTTTACTACTTTTTGGTAATGTTATTGCAGTACCTATGTGCCCCTTTCGGATCGGGCAGGTTTTTTTTACATATTGTATACCTGATAATAGTAGACTCATTCTAAAAACACAGAACTACACCATGTACAAGCGTTTCCTAAAAATGTATGTTCCATTTTTCGCAGCAGTAACAAAGTACTATTGTCGACTTAACAAATAAATCACAATGGAACTTGAGCTTGTAGTGGAAATAATATTATCTATTGTATTCGCGTCGTTAGCTTAATATTAAGTGCCGCCGACTGTACCTACGCTGTTCCCTTACAATATTATTTCTAAGGATAAAAGAATAATGTAAAGTATTATTTCTAGTTGGTATTTTTCTAGATAGGACCTGAATAGACTCACACAATCTTTACCTTTTCCTCGTATTGTTGACGGATTATTATAGGATTGTATGCTGGAAAAATCTTTTGAATTATGTGTTTATTTGACTGCGGAAAACACTAAGTATTTCGGAAATAGACTGCCTCGTTGCAGTGCCTGCTCGACAGTGGTCACAAGTGAAACTGATAAGCGCGAGGTCCTGGGTTCAATTCCAAAGTCGGGCATCATGTTATTGGGTTTTCCAATCAGATATTTCTCATTGCATGGCATATGTCTCGCTCCCTATAACATGGGACTTAAATGTAACTGGCATTTGGCCAATTACATTTACTGGGTGTGCTATTCGTACAGTCTCGTACAATTTCGTACACTCACGTACACTCTCTGCCTTGGAAATATCTTTTCACGAGATCGGAATCTCACATCGTAGGTACTTGATGAACAGTCCCATTTACTTAAAACGATTACCAGTAATAAACCAAATAATAACGAAGAGCAAAAAATAAAGCAAAATGATCCATAACAAGTTTAAACAAGAAAAATCCAAACATACATACAATAGAAACAGACAGTACTGAACCAAATTACCATAATCAAAAGCCAGTACTGGCCACTGTAGACGCAATTAAAAATACACATCCGATTGACAAGGAAAAAATCCCATTTGTCAATCAACTTATCCATTCAAAGTCCTCTCTATTGGCTTAAACCTGGGTTCGTAAACCCCTGTAAGTGATATGCATCAACCGAACTTATCTCAATTGTCCTAGTCTGACCAGCCGATAGATTGCCGAGCACATCTGCTGTGCCAATCTAGTTTCAATTTGGCCACGACTGCTCCCATTCGCACCAATTTGTATGTAGATTTATATATCCAGTGTTTTTTGTGACTATAGGAAATAGTTATTTATGCTACGAGTGCGGAAAGTAGGTGATTTCCGACGAGTGGCATTTTAAAATAAAGTTGACACGAGTCGGAAATCATCATACGCACGTGTATCATACTCGTACAACATCTTACTACGCATTGTGCCAGGAAATACCAAAAATCGAGCGAGCTTTACAGTCATCGCAATGATGTTTTACATCTGACATATTGGCTGACGTATATAAATTATAAAAACATTCATGAGTGACGTTTTGATTTTGACGTTGACTGACTTTGACTTTGATCATCATCATCTAATTTGTAAAAAAAATCTCAAATAATGAAAACTGCGACGGGTTTACAAAGGAGTTAAAAAAACAGATAAGTAAACAGCACTAGTGAAAAAAGAAACACTCCGCACAATTTGGCTGCTTGGAAAACGCTCTTTTCAAGCTAATCGATTCTAAAGGTATTTTTGAAAATGTTGGACAATAGATGTTGTGTATGTTGAGACATTTTGCGGTTATATAAAACAACTCGGAATATTATTAATTCAGAAACGGGAAGAACGACAGTACGGAATCGTGACTTTCATCTAAAAATCTATGATGTAGATATTAAGGCAGACGTGGAGGTGGCAACCGAGTTTGAAATATTCCCATTTTAACATAGTAGTTGTAAAGTCTTTCTATCTATATACAGCTGAAGAGGTTGTTTGTTTATTTGAACGCGCTGTTCTCTAGAATTGCAATTCGGATTGAATTATTTTTTTTGCATTTGATAGCCCAATTCTTGAGGAACGCTACAGGCTATTTAACAACACGCTAGGGCAGACCCACAGGCGCCGAGCAAAAAGAAAACAAGTCATAATAAGCGAAAATGAAGTAATAGAGCGGTTAGGCGATGCGATGCGACGGGGTGGGTCGGGGGAACAAGAACTTCACGCGGACAAAGTGGCGGGTAGAAGCTAGTAGATGTATAAAGGCCACACTAATTAGCCAGAAATGAACCATAGCCACATAATTTGTTCATGCTTAGTTTGTGGCTCACCGAATTTGGGTAAATTGTATTGTTACTCTTTGATTAATATAGTTTAATTGTTATGATAATTTGTAAAAAGCCCCATCAAGATTTTCAGTATGTTAATATTGATTTAAACTTAATGGCAATGCCTTTGCTTTTCATGTTGACAATTCAACAACATTCATTGCGTCATTTATGTTGCCGAGCAGGTGAATTTTTCAAACATTTATAAAGCATATTTCAAACAATTCAAAGTGCGTTACGCAATTAGGGTTCTGCGGGGTAATTGCGTAAGACACTCACAATAGCAATGGCTTTCATTGTCGTTATTTACGTTAGTGAGCAGACAAATTTTTCGAACATATGAAGCAATGGATTAGCAATAACCTTCAAAAAATCTGTCGGATTGTGATTTAAATTGTGTGAAAAAGCAAATGCTATAGTTTCCAAAGTCTCAGTGTTTAAAGGAATTCAAATAAGCCAAAAACGGTTTAAGAAAATGTTTACCTCACAAATTCCCCAAAATACTAAAGATTCCTCACATTCAACTGGAGTGCAAATACTAAGTTTTACCCTCAAAAGTTCTTGCACGCGAGGACATTAGCCGTATGTACCTCCACAGAACTGGCAGCACTCCAGTAATATCCACCATATCTGTAATTTCGCCCATATCACGTTATTACCCAGCCCCGCATGATTACGCAAATTGACTATCGTAAATATCTTTTATGTAGTCCGACGTATTAGTTAGCAAAAATTATTGTCACGCGCTGTTAACTTTTATGTGGCAACTAGAACCGTTGCCACTTACGCTGTCGATAAACCCGCGGGTAGAGCCATCCGCCCGGATTTGTCAGGACATGTTTTTTAATAGACTATATCGGTGGAGTTTAGTTAGTTAGTTTGATGTTTTTCAAAAGAGTAACGGTGAAGTTTCTCGCCCATTCTTCTCCATACGAAACTAGGTACTTTTTGGAAGGGGCGACTAGAATCTATTGGAAATAAATTATTTGACTTTGACTTTGTCCGGCATTTTGGTCTCCCGTCCGGATTTGGTCCGGCATTGCCATTTGCCCGGGATTAGATTAAAAAAAAGAAAACTGAAAAAGGAAAAGGTGAAATTTTCGGCTTTTGGTCAAGACTTCAAAGGAGATTGTTCTACGCCCATACATTGTTCGCCCTGGAGCCAACAGCATAGAAAAAATCATTTTCTAATTGTAAATTGCCCTTAGTAGCCCATAAGAACAAGGTTTCTTGACGGACACTTTAGAGAACAGATTTATTTTAAAAAAAGGAACAGATTTTGAGGTTATTTTTAATAAAAGAAAACTTAAGTATATCCTTCTAAAATCGATATTTTTGGTTTCTAAAAAGCATTAAACTTCAAATACAGTGAAATATTACTGTAATAACAGTTTTATTATGCCTTTTAGGTACAGATATTATTTATTGGTTGAAGTTTACATATTATGCTAGGGTGATTAATTAATACTTACTTACTTCATTGCACCAAGTCAGCCGCACAAGAAGCATTGTTTAGGTGTAGGTTCTTACATACCTATTTCCCAGTCTATGCAAACCATCAGTTGAAAAAAAGTAAACATTTCGTAAGCAAAGTCCGTTATCCGTTGTCAAAATGCTAAGGTGTCGTTTAAGCAGATCACATAATCGGTTATTCGAACCCAGGTCACGTTGAAAGCAATCCAAATCGTAGTCCGTTAAACAGAAACAAAATAAAAAACGCCAAAAGAAATCGCCAAATAGGTAGGTAGTCACAACACAACACAACGACAGCCAGCGCGTGAGACGAACCGACTGACGTAGTGACGTAGAGATGCTCTCTCGAAGATCGATCATTGTATATCGATTATCAATGACCACCTATTTTAATCTGTGGTTTTAATTTAGGAGACCAAAATGACAGATCAATATGTCAAATGTAAATTATTTTTTATCGTTTCAAGCATAAACACGTTGTTGCTTTGATTCAACTTCACATTAAATTAATGCTAAAATAAAATATTTTGTACTTAAAAAGTAAAAATATGGCTATTGAAGTCGTGAAATTGTTATGAGAACAATTCACTAGAGTTGCGTCGTAAATGACATTTCAATCGTTATATGAGAGATTTTCTGACAATTGAAAAAACATAGTTCAACAGATGGCTTGGCTAAAAAATACGTCTTTGTTTTACTGGCTACTGATAACAAAAATAAGATCCGTAAGAAAGCTTATTGATGTCAAAAACCAGAGAGAGTGACGTATTTTTTAGCAACGCCTCTTTTGAACTAATATTTTCTCACTTGTCAGAAAATCCCTCATTCGACTAGTAAGTACATTTTGTGAGTTTGTTTTATTCATGATATTTTCATCATAATCGTGCTAGGCCATATTCATCATAAGTCACATTAAAATGTTCACGGAACTAATTCCATGAAAAAAATATGCATGAATAACTTTTATGTTGCACATTTTCAATGTTTTGGAAGTGATAAATATCGAACATCCATAATTTTTAAATACTAGATATTATGGATATCGTCGTCGATATCGATATTTATGTAATATGAGCGAGATCGACACTATCAAATCTTTTGTGACATTCACAATGACAATTCCATGAAAGATGGCGGGTTTGGTTGGTAATAAAATCAATGAGGTCACTTTTAAAAACCTATAAGAATTGAACAGTGTCCGCTGGAATTTATTATTTTTAAAAAGTATATTTAAATATAATTAAAATTAACGTACACGTCAAATGTTTGTTGGTTATAGGGCGGTCTAGAGCAATCTCCTTTCGAACTGGTAACCCTACCCGCGGCACACTACAGCTTTCGAAGCTTTTCCGAGCAAAGTTCGCTTTATTACATCCCTTATATGTTCCATCATAGATAGATTGTATAATTTTTCCATTACCGAATGATCGCCGTCCGATAGCTACTTAAACTCCCTTTACAAATTTTATACACGATAAAAGGAATTGGCATCAATATCTAAGTAGCTTCGACTTGCAAAATTCCTGCATTTTTTATCTTGAGCTATAGATTTCTTTTAAGACAGACGCTTTTCCGTTTCAACAATGGCTCTGCGAAGATTAAAATATAGGCAGCCATTGATTGTGAATAATACTTACTAGCAGATGAGAAATGAAAATATTCTTCTGCGTCGGGACTTGCTTTTCACCGTTAT
This sequence comes from Xanthia togata, assembly GCA_963853775.1. Lineage (NCBI taxonomy): Eukaryota > Metazoa > Arthropoda > Insecta > Lepidoptera > Noctuidae > Xanthia > Xanthia togata. The sequence goes on from OY970811.1 coordinate 9,996,065, forward strand.
TCCGAGGTTTTCATTGACAATGTGGATCAATGCCATGAGCTTGTTACTTCAGTCTGTAGAATGAATTTAATCTCATTGACATTATCTGCCTAGTCTTTTCCCAACTAAGTTGGTGTCGGTTTCCAGTCTAAACGGATGCAGCTGAATACCAGTATTTTACATGGAGCGACTGCCTATCTGACCCGGGCTACAACCCAGTTACTGGGTAGTAATAAACCCCTTCGTAAGACTGTTTGTCAGACTTTCGGGGTTTTGACGACCCGACTATCAATAATCCGAGAATGAACGCCAGGATGAATGGCTTAACGTGCTATCCGAGGCACGGAGCTCTTGGTATGTAAAGCTGGTCACCCATCCACAAACGGAAGACGCTCACATCTATTAATCAACTAGAAAAGAGCTGATAATCTTCAAACGGCTGAACCGATTTTGATAAAACATGTCTAAGAACAATAGCTAGAAAAATTGCTGAAAAAAAAAACCGCATTCAAATCCACCCGTTCACCCGTTTAAGAGCTACGGTGCCACAGAGAGACACGCACACATAGCGGTCAAACATATTACATCCCTCTATTTGCGTCAGGGGTGAAATAAAATCAAAAATGTTTGTTATTTTTTATGGAGTGCTGTGTTATTGTATGAATGTAATGACATTCAAGGTTAAAATAACAGAACTCCATCAATCAATATTAATTTCAGCCTTAAGTATACAAACATACGATTAGGACCGCACGCTCTCACAAAACATCAGATAAAAATGCAAAAACAAAACATTTATCAACCGTGATTCATTTCTAATTGTCCCTTTATAAACGGGGCTATAATCCGGGCTATGTCGGGCTATAAGCCGAGCTAATCAGTTTACTTATTAAACCTTTTTCTATCATAAATCGCAGTGAAATGACAGAATAAGTCTGTCGCGTCGCCAACCAGGGCTCGTCAACATTTTGTGAACCATCTGATTTCCCTTGGGAGTCATGGTTTAGATTTTAATGTTCATTGTGAAATAAATACCTAGCTGTTTTCAACATAATTTTAAATAAATATTTGAAAATTATGTTTATTCTGATAAGAGTTTATGAGTTTGTTTGGCTCTATGGGGATATACCTATGGGGTTTAAAACCTGTTTTAATTGATTTGTCAGTTGCTTGGCTACTATTGAATTTGCCTTTAATCTGTCGCGCGCGCAATTAGCAGACACAATAGAATTTTATTGTTATCTGTCTCCAATATGAGACACCAGTATTATAAAGGTTAAAATAAAACAAGGCTACATTAATATTAAAAATTACATAATCAACTTCTATAAATATCTTATGAATGAAACTTCTGATCCTGTCTGAAAATCGTATTATTAATTGTAACTAAACTGGAATAATGTTTTCCAATTTATCTCTCAAAGGTTATAAAAAGAATGAAACCTTTCCGACCGTAATTCTTGTTTAGTGCAACATTTTGTAATAATCCGTTCTATTTGCATTTTTAGTGGTCGGCGCGGCGCCTTGCAGACTGCAGTGCTGTCTCACGATGACGACAGAAACTAAAATATTATAAACTCTTTATAATATTACAAATAAATTAAGACCAAACAGTCAACGCTCTGACTTTTAGTGTTTTTAGTACCAAAATGTTTGAGCTGAATGGTGCTGATCCACGCGTCATGTTCGTGAACGGGCCCCGTCAGTTGAGACTGGTCATCTCTTATCATCACAAACATCCACATATTATATACATGCTCCGGTATAACTTCCAGACACACTATCAACACCAACACAAGTATCTTAATTCATACACCCCCACAAACACACCATATCACACATACACACACACCATTACAATTACACACAACATAGATACATACTTTGGTATATCTACTGTTTTCTTTCTGTATTTTCTTTTTTATGTTATTGTAAATTCCTTGTCTAGTAGATCGATCGAAATAATATTTTTAAACAATAAATTATTCTTATTCTTATCTGCCAGAGCTTATTTTTAATCTTATATTTTTAATCCCTTTTGTTTTTTTTTTTGCATTGTTGTCACATATAGAAGCAACAAGAATAATATACCCAGGATTTAGTAATTTCTATACTACTATATCCCTTCTTTTCTGAACTTTTTTTTTTTTTTAAAAGAGTGTCCTTGAAGTTTCTTTCCCGTTCTTCAACATAGAGATCTACGTTTTGGAATGGACAACTAGCTTCAACTTTCTGACAAACTGACTGACTCTTTGACAATTCAAAAGTGCCTGTAATTAATTGAAATAAATGCTTTGAGTTTTGAGCTTGAAATACTTTCTTTAGTTTTGCAAATTCAAATTCAAAATATTTTATTTCACATAAACCTACATGGGCACTTATGAAACGTCACGTCACGTCAGAAGCTAGGTGCACGGTTCCAATTGGACGTTTCCTATGATATATGGCAGAAGAGCCGGAAAAAAACTCCACAGTTACTCTTTGAAAAATAATTGGCTTTTACAATATTTTCAAATAACAGTGTTATTAGGTATGGGAGGACAGTGTAGGTCTTTCAACTAACTAACTAACTTCTCTCAGATTTATCAACTCATACTTCTAGTAACAACACAACTAGCGGTCACTGACCACAAAAAAAAACAAACAAAACAAACATATCGATTTAATGACTTGCCAGCTAATTTACTTTCATCCCGTATAAGCTAGCTATCGTACCAAATATTATAGGTATTGGCATTAGAACTGGGTATATCGATACTGTGTGAAAATAAAATATTATGTGTAAAATGTTTCAACTCAATATAATTGTGATAGGTGGGTATATATATATAAATAAGGATTTTATTTATGCAGTTTTAAATGTGGATTAAATCATTTTTTTTATTGCAAGTTTTTTGCAGTGATTTATCTTTGCGTCCCTTCTGTTTCCTTTTAGGGCTGTTCCTGTAAGGGTGGGTTTTAATCATTAGAAACTAAATGGAAGCGTCTTCAATAATATCAAATAACGCAATAACTAACTTCATTAAATATACAAAGGTTTACATAATGCCAAACCGTACACTTTCGTCCCTAAGATCAAAATCTCTGCGATACAAGTTTCTTTGATCATAAGTAAATTTGTATAAAAAATACTTACACCTTTTTATATAACAAAATTATTTAAAAAACAAATAACCCGACTGCAAAAACACAACTGAAAAGAGAAAAACAAGCACAAATAACCTGAAATGATGGTGTAACTTTTGTTTGTCCTGCCTGCAATACCAAAATTCTAGTTTTTTTTTTATAATTCTGTTTATTTCAATCTTTTTAGTTTTATATGGTATATAATAATAATTATTTGAAATTGGAACATTACTAGCTTTTAAATGATACCAATATTATGGTAATTTATTTTTAATAAAAACCTACCCCTCCCTTTTTTGTATTTGCAATGCAATACTCGTATATTAAATATTATATAGCCTATATCACTCCCACAAAGACGAATCTAACGACACCACATAATTATGTTGAAATCCATCAAGCCGCTTAGGCTACAGAGCGATCCAAAGAAATAGACATACATACCTGCATACATACTCTCGAAAAACATTACCCTTCTTCTGGGGCATTCGGGTAAAAAAGTAAAAAAAACTATTCTCATAAAGTTCTATTCAAATGTATCAAAGTAATAAAGTAACAAAATTATAAATATGTCGATCTCTATGTAATTTACGGTGTGTACGGAAATAATTAAATAAATAGGTATTTTTGCTACCCACTTATTCCTTGTTATGTCCCACGCACATCAAATGTTCTCGACTCCATTTTCAGATAATATTATAGGATATTTTTAACATGTTTTTGTCTTATTACGAATAATGTTAAGTCATAGGTTCTAAGGAGGGACCAAATGTTTCGCGCACGTACGTACAGGGACAAAGGCCAGTTCTGGACTTAGGTAACAGGTAACTACACGCTCAAGTGACAGGTGTCTTGTCACAGGGACTAAGGAGAAAACAAATTAAAGAATTTGTTTCGACTCTGTTCCAGTTTTAATCGAACACTCGTTGAAAATGCATAACTGCATTGAACGCAAATTTACACTATCTACATCGCCACATGCACACTACACATCAAAGACCTGACGTCACACAAATCCTGCATCGCGCAATTAGAGTTTACCGAACGACATATGTAAAACTATCCGATAGCCATCGTTGGGCAGTTGTCCACCAAGCACGACACCCGTCTGGTCGGAAGATCCTCCCTTTTCTAATAGAGGATGAGAGAACTTTACACCCTGCTCCTCATACCTCTAAATTGGTGTCCCCGAGTATGAACGTTAACGCAGCCTTCGTGCAAGTACTTCAGCGTGACGTCATTATCATCATCACACATCACTGAGGTGAGTCACACAGCCAGCCAGCACCCACGGCTTCTTCGGGTATCCTGAAAAATTACCATTTGTCAGAATGTCGGAGTAATGAATGACAAAATATGTCACCAACCTGCGAGAGTAGGAAATGTTTGTAGTAATTCTCTGCACTGGTTCTGCCCTGAAATACACTAATCTTTCACCCAAATAAGAAAAAAAAATAAGTACCTAGATATAGTAAAAAATAATAATTAATTAGTAAATTGTTGAGTAATATAATTATTGTAAATATTAAACTCTAATTTGACTCGTATTTAAAAAGTAAGTTTAAGTATGACACTTATTAGAAATGTTATTAATTTTTACTATACCTAGGTACTTATTTATTATTTTCTTAATTGTTAGTGTGATATTTTGATTACGTATAAGTAATAAATAATAAACTCTGATTTGACAAATGGGTACCTACCTACTTTTTATTCTAAGAAAGAGGAGAGGGGAAAACCTCCCTATATCGCATTTCGGGTTATGATAGGAACGATACGTCGTCTGGTTTAGGGAGAGGGTTACGTTCGGAACAAACATTATAATTTTTTTCAAGTTCCTCAGCTAACCCGCGACCGGGTTAGGATTTCGGGTCAGGTTCGGAATAAACCACTTCGAGAACTAGGGCTAGTAATAAGTGGTAGTGACATAGCGGAGGGTATACCTACGCACCTACTCATAGTTACCTGTCACTTAAGGCCCCGTTCACGGCCTCGAGCGATGCGACTTGCGTCAAGCTACATGCGTGAATGTAATATACATATAATAAATAAGCTATTTATAGGAAACAGCTACATTGAATCACTATAAAACTTAGTTACAAGAAATAGTAAAAAATGGTCTAACTGTTCTGACTGTCAAATGTCTGTGTCTAACTGTTCTGACTGTCTAATGTCTGTGTCTAACTGTTTTAAAACACACAATATTTTAAAACAGTTAGGTATTCAAAATGTAAAGACATGAATACAAAATCAAAAAAACCGAAATTTTCAGTATAAAACTAAAACGAAGGCGTGATGTTTCACGTCAACACGCTGCCGCCGCCGGTAACCTGCTAGTTGGCAATGTAAACCTCTCGCGGGAATCGAGTGAACACACTCGCCGCTGCACGCTGCCACCTACATAGAGAATTGAGACGTATGCATACTGGCACCATACATACCATGAAAGTCTGTCTGTCTGTATGTTACCTTTTCACGGCTAAACCACGGAACGGATTTCGATAAAATTTGGCAAGGAGATAGATGGCATCCTGGAAAAGGACATAATGGTACTTTTTGTCTCAAAAATAATGGGGGTGACATAGGGGATTAAAGTTTGTATGGAAAATTTCTTAAGTTAGGGATATGAAAATTACTAATTTATGCTTTTGGTACGAAAAAAAGAATTACGCATTTCAGCGTTTTTGTAAAAATCAAAGTCAAAACGTTTATTGCGAACTAAGTGTACAATGTTGGTGTTATGTTATGTTAGTACTTAAGACTTAGCAGCCTTTTACAAGCATTGCAATTATCTTTCGCCTGCCCTTATGATTCTAAATTAGCATGCATTAAACAATATTATTTTTATTATTATTTCATATAGTAGTACAATTAAATTGAGAAATTATAGTTGTCAGAATTAAATGTCAATAATAATGAAATTCATCCTTTTCAGGTAGTACAAATTATAATTATAATGTCATGTGCAGTTAAATAGGTTAGACTAAGTCTTATTTTGTTTATAGGACAGATCGCCACTTTTGTAATGAGAGAAAATCGTTATTTTAAGCTTGACTCTAAATATTCTTTTACTGAGTAGAAACATTTTCGGATAAGGTATAGTTTTAGCCTTGTTTGGAATATTGTTACTGATTTTTAAGTTTTAAACATGTTGGGCAACTTATTATATATTTTTATTGCCATATAATGTGGGCTATCACTTAACATTTTAAGTCTTGAAAATGGAGCGCATAACCTCTTTTTATGGCGAGTGTTGACGTTGTGTGTATCTTTAATTTTGTGAAGTTGTCCCCCAAAGGGGTAAAATAGGGGATGATTTTAAAATCCACATATAATATTGATTTTCTTGTGTCTTCTTTTCAAGAGATTTAAGGATTGAAAATATAGTCATCTTATTTCATTAAAATCTGGCACATAGATGATAAATTGCTCGAACAGCTCGTTTTTGAAGAACAAAATTATATTTTGAATGTCAGCGGCTTTGCCCCACAGCAGAATACCATAGGACATAACGCTGGCGAAATAGGCCCGAAATTGCCAACGTAATATTTATTACCTGATTTAAATAATGGTTTGACTTTACACACTTTATGAGGTCCGGAAAAGTTCCTAAATCAACACATTTATTAAAAGTAACAGCAAAATAGGGGGCTGCGATGTATATTATACTACTTATTAGTTTAATGGAGATGCCCCAGTAATCATCAGTGTTTTTAGACTTAAGTGTATTAAAAACATTAACTACATTACGTGGTGTTACATAGAATAGAATAGAATACTCTTTATTGTAAGTACACTATAAAAATTACAGACATAAATTTAGAAATTTTACATAGGGTGACACAATGGGCGGTCTTATCGCTTAAAGCGATCATTTACAGACAACTTTTGGATGGATTAAAGATAACAGGAGAGACAATACTGCAGGTAGTCATCGGTGTACCATCTACATTTACAATAAATACATACATACATAAAGCGTAGACTTTGACGGCACGGTTGGCGCAGTAGTTAAGCGATTGACTGCTGCGCTGCGTGTCGCGGGTTCGATTCCCGCACGGAACAAATATTTGTATGACCTACAAGTAGTTGTTCCGGGTCTGGCTGTTTGTGTATGTGAGTTTAAATGTTTGTAAATGCACCCACAATACAGGAGAAATTCCTAGTGTGGGGCAACGTTTAAAAAAAAAAAAAAAAAACTTATTTATATAAATATATACATATATACACCGATATACTTATATAAAATTACAAACATGAAACAAGAGCAAGGAACTATATGTAATGATGATGTTTAAGGAGAGAGAGGAAGTGTTTTCATATTCGAAGCTAAATAAGCTACTACATTTAAGAACACTGCTATGCAAAAGGTTTTCAAATATTAATGCAATACAATGCTTTTTATCAACTTTGGTAGCAGTATATTAGCCTTAGTGGGAGAATTAATAGGGTATAAAATATTAAATTACTTATTGGTATTAATACTACCGAAGAGAAATAAGATAAACGCTAACAAGATAATGCCTTTAGCTCAAGAGCAATAAACTTGCTGCGTAATTTATATTCGAATACTTACAGCTTTTTCTGCCTTTGAAGATGAAATAACTCATTGTTAGGTATTTCTTATTTTATGATCTCTGTTTCTTTCAATTATGTATTAATCTTCGCCACGTAATCTTCGCCACGTGGCTTGAAGCTATAAAATTAAACCTCTTAAGGAAATTAGCTAGAAATTAATTAAAACGGAAACAATGTAGCTATTCATGTTGTATTTGGGAAAACTAATTTTATATTTAGTATAACGTCAAACAAGGTATTGCTTTTGATATCCCATAACTCTACGGTTTCATTTATAGGGATTAATAAGACCATGTCAAAGAATCAACTGACATATGAATTATTTTTCAATAATTTTCTTTGAATGAAAATGATTTATTCCTCTACTTATCAATGAAACTTAGATACACATCGACAAGTCTAGTGTTATGTTAACTAATAATAAAAATTAAATTGCCTATCTGACCCCACAACCCAGTTACTGGGTAATACGATACCCCTTGGTAAGACTGGTTGTCAGACTTTCGGGCTTCTGACGATCCACTAATGACAGCCGGGACCAACGGCTTAACGTGCTTTCCTAGGCACGGAGGAGTCTCGGTATGTAAAGATGGTCACCCACCATCCACGGACCAACTCCGGCAAGCGTAGCTTAACCTAATGGATCGACCCGTGCGGCTGGTTTGCCAAGAGTTCATCAAAAGGAACACGTTGTATATATTTATTAATAACAGTATCTATTTAATATTTTATACTCAAAATAACGAGTAACTACCTGTATGGATTTACTCGTGATTTCCCGAAAGCGTGGGAAATTTAGCTTTGAATAAATCGTGTAAAATCCGTATTAAAACAAATGTTAGCTTTTGAATGGTTGGGTTTATTTTAATATTATTTAATTTGTTTAACAAGTCATTTTTACCCTGTATGGAGTATGCAGGAAATTGATAAAACAACACATATTATTTATAATGAAAATAGGAGTTAATACAACAACATAAATCGCTGGACAAAACATGACAAACAGGTTGTAGATCAAGTATCACTTCACAATGAAATAATAATAAAATTAAGTGATAGGTATGTATATCGCACCACATATAGTAGTAAAACGATACAAACACAACACTACTAAACAAGCAGCTTCGAAGCCTGAAATGCGATTACTAGCGAGCTTCGCCCCCCGGCGCCGCTCGCCTCCGCACTACACAACAAACTGAATTTGCAATATTTTCTATATGCCGCGCCAAATTCAAGAATCAAATCAAAGTTCCGCAAGATTCCGCCCCTCGAGATACAACCATGTTTGCTAAACCGAAATTTATCTTTTCACAACCAGAAATTGTGTTTACAATTTTTATGGTGGATTCCTTTAAATTTGTGGAGTCAGGCGACTCAACACTGTTTGACTTCGGACCGCCACGCGCCACGGCTCCCTCGGAAATATTGAATTTTATATAAAGTTAAGACGAACTTCGTATGTACTTTCTGGTGCATTCCACTTATGAAATTGCTTTTCATTTGAAAGCGAGCAAAGTATTCATACATACAAACTTTAAACTATGTTTACTGTTCAGCATACATTCACATAAAAGTGTAGGAGCGGCGTGCACAAAAACAATGGATTTGCATTACAAAAGCGGGCTCTGTGTGCATCCTAATGAACAGTAATTGTTTAAATCCACAAGAAAGTGGAGAGCGCGGAATACGCAACAACTTACAAACAGTTAATTACATTAAATGTACGCGTTGTTTTTATTTCACAGCGAGTTGTGCACAGTTGCACAGTGCACATTGCACAGTTGCACAAATGCACACACGACATGTTACGTAACAACACCGCATTACAATGCTACGGGAATTTAAGGGAGACTGAAACTATACTAAAAACTATTTGGATAATAAAGAGAAGTTTTTATTTTTCACCGTTTTCCGGTGTAACGTTACAGATTAAACGGCTACATACATATTATGTAACGCGTTTAATGAACCGTTTGGTAATTTGCAAAGTCTGTTTATGAAAATAGGCCGCCTAATTAACTTAGTGTTTAGGTTAAAGCCTACAAACTAAGATTGTATTACTGGCGAAATAGTGTTTGTTTCTCATGTTTAGCTAGCGAGCTACTGAAAGCGACCATAAGAGCTACATTGTGGTACTTTTATATAAACCGAATCGTATGTGAGCATTTCTTTATGGCTCCTAACAGAATTTTCGGTTAGATAAGAAAAAATCTGAACTGAAAACTGTCACTAGTAGTCGCAAGCTCTACTTCTAGGCATGAGGTCCTGGGTTCAATTCCCGGGTCGGGCAAAGTGTTATTGGGTTTTTCCATCGAGATATGTGCCCGGTTGATGGCAATAGACAGGTACTCACCCCTGTGACATAGGACTTAACTGGAGAAATGAGGGTGTACTATAATAGATACACCTCTGCTTACGCTTCGGGAAACACAGGCGTGATGTTATGTTATAAGAAAAAAAACCTCTGTGCTGCTTTTTGATACAATTTCCTTGAAAATTATCACTAAAAGTGCACTTATAAACACTGCATTGAATACTGCTGATCTGCAGTCTGCAACCCTGAGGATATTTCCTTCCCTATCCTAGAATCTCCTTCGTTCACAGATTGCAAGTGGCCAGACATTCTGTAGAGACGACACTTAAATTTTATTATTTTCTCAAAGGTTGTTCAGGGACTTGTAACAAGTAAAATTGTGCGGTAGTTGTAAAATGTAAGTACAAATTAATTACGAATTGTGCGGGTACTTACGTTAGGCACGTGTGAAACATGGCATGAAGATAGATGGTACTTCGGTGTATATTAATTAATAAGACAGTTCAGTTGGTTCGGCTTCCGAAGGCTGTCGTGGACGACAAAAGCCTTCGCTGCCATGGAAACGGACGGAGATCCCTGCCTTTGAAGTTGTAGTATCAAATGTACTCCTGTGTTGGTAATATCTCTATAGGATGTTAATATTTGGTGCCTTATTAGGGTACGACCACTATCACACTGAAAGTTACATAACCTTTGATATTGAGTTCATAATAAACAATTTGAGACGGTAACAATCCGCTACAGACAGCTGTAAACAAAAAAATGTTCTTGAATAAGTAACGGTTACATAAAAATACTACCAATTTGTTTTTTTTTTAATTCAGACAAATATGTATAAGACAATGAAATGATTTTTATTTAAATTCTGTAAATAGGATATAAAAATCACTTTCACAAGTCATATAAAAAATACAGGTACATGGGAGTCGACATTTCCTATATGATTACCCCTGAAATGGCGAAACCAACTTCAAAAATCTACAAAATGTTCTATGAACATTTTATAGTCAATACCAGGCCAAACACACATTATAAATATGCACTTTATTTTAATTCGAGTCGTTATGTAACTTATATGTTAATGCCCTTACACGCAGCCCTGCATTATGCACGATCATATAATGCATTCATAGACATTGCGCCAAAATCCTCGCTGACGGACAAAAGCGAGTAATTTGTGACGTAGGCGTCGCAGGTCGGGTCCGTGGGTCGGTGTAGGATTAGCCGTTATTACTCCTGCATACAACATCACAGGACATGTGTGGGCTGCAGGCCTTCCCCCGAATGTGTAATTAGATTTTATTCAGCCTGAGTCCCGTACGGTATATCGAATTACCCTTGAACGATATAACTGTCTACAGAAAGCATGGTTGACCGACGAACGGTAATACGAAAAAACTATTAGTCGATACCATTATTTAGCGACAGCACGTTTCGCCGAATAACGCCACATAGAATGAATGGTTGGCCGATACCAAGATTTGCCGATGTGGAACACGCTTGAACTAAATAATCCTTTACCGATAGCTATTTGCATCGAAAGCACCTTTTCTTACACCGCCGATCCAAAATAATTGTCTTTAGTTTCTCGCTCATACAATTTTGACAGATCGATTAAATGGCATTAACTGATATTTCCATGTGTTTATCATAGTAATTCAATAAAAATAAATGTAAAGAAAATAATAAATTAAATGGTAAATAACAAAAATAAAGGTTGCAAACTGCGCAATCATAAGAAACTTAATAGAAAACAATAAACTTGGAAAAAAAAAACTATCAGTTATATGTTATATTAATGATTTTTGATGTACATGATGTGGAGCTAGCCCACCTAAGAAAGTTTCTATGCTCATCTCACTATTTTGGGACAAGTGCTTTTCTAGTCTCTTTTCATATTCAATCTGCTACGAACGACGACGCTTTGGCAGTGGCTCAGATGCAGTGATGCGCTCGATTTCGCAATTAGTATGTTTTTGTTCTTTAGCAAACTCCTTAATAGTGTTGAAGATATTCCACTTCTCTCTCTCTTCTTCTTCTAGAAAAGCACTAGTCCCAAAAGAGTGAGATGAGCATAGAAACTTTCTTAGGTGGGCTAGCTCACATCATGTACATAAAAAATCATTAATATGACATATACCTGGTAGTATTTTTTTTTTCAAAGTTTTTGTTTTCTATCATGTTTCTTATGATTGCGCAGTTTGCAACCTTTATTTTTGTTATTTACCATTTAATTATAAATAAACGAAGGCAATTGCCCATTTTTGGCCAAGAAACGCACACGAAAAATATTTATGTGAAAAAACACATCATAATTAATTTAGAATTATCAACTTATCCATTTCATCCTAGAAGTGTGGAAGATTTCAAGAAGAAGAAGAAGTATAACTATAATAACTAATAAGAATAACAAGAAAAATATATTTTGTTTACTTTTTTATAAATTAACTAATACTGGTCATGCAGCAATACAAAAACACTGTTGTAATTGTATGGTAGGCCGTCGAACAGTTGGATGTTGTGCCCACGTCATGTCAGTTATCTGGTATTTAGGGTGGGCACGGCATCAAAGTAATATTAATGCACCTGCTTAATTCCTGCATGAAGTTTTAATACTTTATGATACCAATGACGAGTAAGGAGTCTATGAAGTGTTAAAACCTCACCACCAAATACATTTAGATAATATTAAATGTAATATATTTAAAAAAATAAAAATATTTTTTACTATAAAATCCGAAGGTTATATATTTAATATTATAGTTATATATTTAACCGATTCTTTATTTTATTACATGTTGACAATCTATACTACATTTAAGACATCATATCGTAAGTGTGCACTCTGGGCCAAACTCACTATGAAACTTGGGCATATCCCTTTGCTGTTTTATTATTTTCTTTACATTTATTTTTATTGATTTACTATGATAAACGCATGGAAATAGCAGTTAATGCAATTTAATCGATGTCTGTCAAAATTGTATGAGCGAGAAACTAAAGACAATTATTTTGGATCGGCGGTGTAAGAAAAGGTGCTTTCGATGCAAATAGCTATCGGTAAAGGATTATTTAGTTCAAGCGTGTTCCACATCGGCAAATCTTGGTATCGGCCAACCATTCATTCTATGTAGCGTTATTCGGCGAAACGTGCTGTCGCTAAATAATGGTATCGACTAATAGTTTTTTCGTATTACCGTTCGTCGGTCAACCATGCTTTCTGTAGACAGTTATATCGTTCAAGGGTAATTCGATATACCGTACGGGACTCATTCAGCCTGCTGAACCCCTCTAAATTAGCTTTGTGTCATCGAACATCGAGCCACGAGTTCCGTTATCCGACCACTGATTAGTGAAACGGTTGATTTTGTGCGCTGAAAAGTAGCGACAGTTTCATTGAGTGAATGTATTAAATACGAAACGTATGTAATTTGAATTGCTGTGTATTTGCATGGTGATTGAAGTTGTATTTGCTATTCATTTTGTTTTGATCTATTATATGTAAATTAGGTCGTTTTAAAACTTTGAGTAAAATGATTAATGATTACGACTTTTCATAATGGTTTTGGGATAAACAAACAGTTTGTGAACTCAAAAGGAGATTTTTATCAAGTTATTATAGCGTAAGTAAGGTGTTCTTGCGGATCTCAAAACAAGACGCGATTTAGGTATACCTTCAAAATACCCCAAAAACTTTGTTTTTCGCCATCATTACTAAAAACGAAGTACAAAACTAACCAAGAAACTCGATTAGAAATTCGCGGAGAGAATTAAAAGTTGTTAACTAGAGCCGCGATGAGTTAGTGTTGGTACATGTGTTGGGGGCGGGGCGAAGCGGGACAATGAAGTAAGGACTGGTACATACTGTGCTGAGGAGAGCTTGACTTGAGGCGAGGCGAAGCGTGGACAAGGCTAAATACCAGATAACAATGACCATTACCTACAATTGATTGACTCGAATCTTGAATACAATATCCAGGCGTTAGGCGGCTTATTGTGATTTAGGAAGAGGCTTTCACACAGGTATGAGAGACACAGACAACGCTCAATGTACCAAAGCAGATATTTAGTAAGCAGTTACTTAACTGCCTATACCTTTATTGAATTTGGTACACCCACGTTTCTCCAATGACAATATCAACCATTATGCAATAGGAAGTGCAACAATTACTATTTTCTGAGTAAAATAATAAACCAGACCCAACCTAGGCCACTTTTACGAACTTACTAAAAATAGCCTACCACACATGGACATACCAGAGATTAGACCTGCACATACATACACGGAACGTCGAATAATGATCGATATGCTGTAAGCCGTAACATCCACACACGGTATGGATGTTGGTGAGGTCAGACGGATATAAAGGCAGAACTTGACCAGCATTAATTCTTTTAGCTTTTATGCCTCAGCAATGCCTCGATTTCTCCACGTTCTAGTGTGAACCAGTCTTAACACGGGACTAGTGTTGACAGGCTCTGTGTCCCGGGACATTCGGGATAAAATTAAACAACCGGGTACTATGCAGCCGAATATTAGAGAATGTAGCAGAGGTGGTGACACAATTACATGCTAAACACTCCGTTAATGCGAAAGGTTTTCGCTTCTGAATAGTAGTAATGGAGCTAGACTCGTAAAATACTGTTACGGTTTGATTTTTTCTTGTTCTTTGCATGTGTAGGCGGATCGCTGATCTCAAAGACAAACGTGTAGTTTTATTTTCATCTGGATTGCCCTTTTTGAATTTGTATTTTACCCTAGGTATAGGTTAATGATTGGAATCGACTATGCGTTTTTATCAAAGCCTCATTGTTCAACACATACAACACATTTTCAATTACTTTCCATGTGCTGCAATAGCGTCAATATTCAGAATCTACCAAAGAAAGCATATTTATTCAAACTTACAAAGATCGTCAGCATATTTTTTTATTTTCAACAGACATTATTACCATTCAGTTTGTTGAATTAATGTCGGTAAATCTTGTTCTCACCTCATTACGAATTCAATTTTTCAAAGAAACTTTGACCTCCTCGCAGAGAGAAGAACTTTTTGCAACTTTTTGTAGTACGTACTCTAAGTTTGCAGACAGCTGTTTGTAGTACTTAGTAAGAGTAGTTGTTTGTTTGACTCTTGTGTCAGTATCTTGGGTTTGTAGGTCGACAAATAAAATATACAAGTATTTTGCTACTGCAAACTTGGTATTTCAAAATTATAGGCAAACAGAACACCACATATATTCCTTATTTTTACAACATGCTCTAAATGTTCAGTAATTAGGAATACTTGATAAAATGCCAGTTGCAGGATCCCAAAGCAAACTATTTTCTTCCTATTCCACGTCTATCCTCGAGAGTTCGGTTATTATTAGAACGCTAAGCAGGCCATCTGCTGACCAGGGCACTGACATTTTTCTTAGGAGCTTAATTGGATACAGAACATCATTTAGTCGCGCTTAACGCCATCCGTATATAGGTAGAGACAAAGATCGGAACAATGCAGATTAGGTACCTACACGATGTAAAACCATCGCTAAGCCTAATTTTAAATGCTAAAACAACTCCATAAAGTCACAATACTATTTTGTATAACTGAGCAGTACTAGAAATAAATATGTATTAGGCATTACTCGTAATATAAACTAAAAAGCCCGAGTAATGTTCGTTTGCATGCTTACATTAACACTTGGGTTCGCACGCGCCGCATTAGATTACACTACATACTTCAAATGTGGTTTTAATTACTTTGTTGTTGCATGCATATTATATTTGTTATGTTTGTGGCCGTTGGGACTTAGTGGTGTCTGAAATAAGGTTGAATCATAGCTTCTAGCACGACCACGCGATGTAAACGTACCTAACGTATTAAATATACCGATATTTTTTCATTCTGTACCATTTTGTTCTCCAAACACAATTAGTTTTACCATTACTAAAAAAATATTATTTGCGAAACGAGTAGGTATTTTCAACTTTAAATAAAGTAGTTCGAATTTACGTTTCGTTTACTCTGCGCGTTTGTGATGCTCGGCCCACATATCTAGCCCCATCTAGGGGGTTCAAATATTGAAACACTACGCACATCACAGGTTGTAGCTTATGAAGTTATTCCACTATTACCAAGAACATGCAACTGGAGAGAACAAGAATCTTAATAACTAAGTACCCCCAAACATCCTAATAAAAACGTTTATCGATGAAGTATCGTTTTCCTCATTTACGTACAATGCCCTCAATGCCAATGTTCGTCATTCATGTACGTAAAATATAAGTAAAATACGGTAGTGGGGCGTCATTTTAGACTGGACTAGGTATACCTATTACCTTAAACTAAGGAAAAAACCAATAACAAGCTATTCCGACTAAAAAGTTGAGCTCAAACGCTACTTTCTATAATCTTTGGTATAAGTCCCAGTTCGGACAAAGTGTTTGATTGGAAAGTACTCAGATGTGGCCAGGAATTTGTGAAAACTACACTTGTCTTCTCTTCTTCTAAGTAAGTACAGTAAACTAAAGCCTATTTATTTATTCATTCATTCAAAAGCAGTCATCTGTATCCATAATCAATCCAGGAATAAACACAATTATTTATAACTCAACAATATTATCATTCAGCTCCCAGTGAATGCGGGATCCGTTTCATAAATCATTTGAATAATTCGGCAATTACAACCGCCACGTCCTCACTATTATTCAAACGTGGATTAGTAATTAACAATAACAAATGATCGTATTTGTCGACTCTAAGAACATGCTATACAATTGTAAACTAGTTGGTATGATTGTTATGCTTCATGTAATATTCTTAACTATAGCCGTTGGTCCCAGCTGTCATTCATAGATCTTTGACAGTCGTTATGGATAGTCAGAAACCTAAAATTATTATGGGATTATAAGCCCCTTGGTTTCCCCCTGGCTATCGTAATTTTAGGTTTAAGTTCTATGTAATAGAAGGCGAGCCTATTGCCGTCAACCGTGCAGAAATCCATACTCTGGGCTGTTAAGTATTGAGAAATTTCTGATGGGAAAACCCACTTTTCCCGACCTAGGAATCCAACCCGGGAACTCATACTCAGAAGTAGCGCTTACGACACTAGACTAATGAGGCAGTCACACATAATAATTTACAAATCTTTGGTTAAATTCCCTTCTTCCCGGAGAGAAGAAACTCGTAAGAACAAACCGCACAAAATAATCTTGACAACTTCCAATATTCAAGAATCTTCTATGTTTTGGATAAACTCCAAACTATTATATCGATTCCAATAGTTAGACTTGTCGGTAAGTTTCAACAAACAAGTTAAAATGTGACCGTTAGTATCTGCTGTTGTGTTCGTATGATAACCATCAGTTTTATGGGTATTTTCCTTGCCAGGTTAGTAGCCGTGCTTCGTATTTACCTGGCAGAGCCAAGAATTATTTTAATTTATTTCATTGATATATTTTAAATGATACCTATATGTCAAGGAAGTTCAAATATTACTTAACCTATCTGTATTGCATTTACCTATATTTACCTCTACATTTTTTTTCACCTCTTGACTATGAGCAAGCATGCTACCATATATCTTTTAAATTAAAGAATAGGTCATGAAGGCATTAGAAATCGGTTAATTTTGAGAGCGTCTGTGGAGTTTCTTGCCCGTTCTATGAACCTAGACTACGCTTTGGAATGGACAACTAGCTTCATCTTTCTGACTGACCGACTCCTTGACAATTCAAAAGTGCCTGTAATTGGTTTGATTGAAATAAATGTTTCGATTTTAAAATGTAAATCGATTAACGAGTATTTAAAACCATAATTCAAATGTATCACACGGGTCGCTAATATTAATGGTTATTTAATCGATAGTGCGCTTGCGACCATTAGTCCAGCTGTAAAATGTTCGTATTATCTTAATTGTCGAATCATTGGCTCGTTTATAAATTGACAAACCATGCGAAACGTGATATCAATGCAATCTTACTGGAGCATGTTGTCGACAGGCTACAACGGTTAAATACTGTATTCATAAATTCTAGTCTTATAATCATATAAACATGAACTGCTGTTCGTCGGTAATCGCATCACTTGAGAAAGGCTGGACCGATTTTGCTATTTTCAGTTTAAATGTATATCCGAATTGGTTCGCATTGAACGAAAAAAAAATAAAAAAAACCTTGGCTTCGGCCGTTTTTTAAGGGATTTATGGGAAGATAAAAATTTGGAAGAATTTGGAAAGAACAACGTTTGTCGGGTCAGCTGGTGAGCAATAAATACGCGTACTTATCGTTGTTTTTATTGAAATTATTAAGAGATGACAGCATTGTTCTTTCATCGTTGTTAGCTGCTTAGCTGGCAACACTGGATCAGAAAACCCTCACCCGCCAAACTTAAATAAAGTTAAATTTTGCCATAATTAGTTACATGAGTCGCTGCAGCAACGAATTATAATTTATGATGCTACAGATAGTGCAATCCACGACGACGCGCCCCACTCCGCGATTACTGTACTGTAAGCTGTACTTTAGTACGGAGCGGAGCGGAGTGAGGCGCGTCGTCGTGGATTGCACTATCTATACTCTATTATTATCTATGATCATCTTATTTTGTTTTCTATTCTACGAAATATATGAACCTTGAACACATAACGACAGAATACAAGCATTAAAATATCAAAAACTGCAAAGGAGAATTATTTTAACCATCGTGGTAATAAAATTAAATGAATATTGCCGGTTATGCGGCAAATAAAAAAAGTAAACATTTTATACGAGAATTCCTAGATTTTTGGTGACGCTAATTGTGTCACGTAACGTCATATAGCTGGTAGGTATATACGCAGGTGTTTGCAACATGTTCTACCTACACAAAAACAAAATGCAACAAAACAGTGTGTTACTAATAGATACTTAAAAACAACGAACAGAACTAAACTTTTAACATAATAATGAAAAGTTTAAAAACTATTATAGTTTAGTTTTATACAATGCAGCTGTCGTCGCAATTGCAACATTGTCGACACTAGCCGAATTCCTTCTACAACATTAACCGGTATAACCTGACCTTATTCACTCCTCTTTTCTTTTTCAATTACAGAATTGTTAGGAACATTTTCTTTAAATAAAGAAGGTCTTATTAGACTGGTGATGTAACTACACAGTGCATGTTTAGCAAATTCGGGCGAGGTCGTAAACTCAAATGAAAATTAAATTGACACTGGCGTCGGAAGTAGGTACTACTTATCTACTGTTCACTGGGAGAATAATTAATTCTTTGTTCTGTTACAGTTTAGTTCCACTGGGATACGTTTCACAGAGTTATATTGGAAGTAAAAGGAACGAGATAAACACAAGAATCAGCTAAGTGACATAGGACCAGGCTATCCTAAAATATGTACAGTCTAACAAGACTGTTTTTAACCGACCGAAAAAAACGGGCTAAGTGCGAGTCGGACTGGCGCATGAAGGGTTCCGTACCATTATCTATAAAAACGAAAATTATGTCTGTTGCATGCGATCCCCTCATAAATATTTACTTTATTCTGTTTTTAGTATTTGTTGTTATAGCGGCAACAGAAATACATCACCTGTGAAAGTTTCGATTGTCTATCTATCACGGTTCATGAGATACAGCCTGGTGACAGACGGACAGTGGCGTCTTAGTAATAGGGTCCCGTTTCACCCTTTGGGTACGGAACCCTAAAAAGGTTTTATGTTCGTCTGTATGTATTTTGTTTTAAGTATTTTCGTCGATATTTTCATAAATTATTGTGGGCTGATTTTGAAAATTCTTTGTTCATTTGGTAAAGGATTTGAGAAGATTTTAGCTTGGGTAGTTTTTGAGTTAGCTTCAGTAAAACGTATTAAATCCCCTTTGTGTACCTTGATGATGTTATGATACTTCCTGTCACTGTTGTTTACATAGCAAGTAGTAGTATACAAATTGGTGTGGGGTAGGTACAACAACTAAAAAGTGAAAAATAAAAGGTTTTTACGAAGCAGCAAAATGTGCAGCAGCAAAATGCAGAATTGCCATTCAAATCCTTATATAAATCATAGTGACTCCTATACAGAATCTGTCGCTTCTTCTTTTCGTGTGGTTAGTAAACTAACCTGGTGTCAGAGTTTTAAAGCCGCCCACGGGCCTCTGACTTGGCTTCACATGCCGTCGAGAAATATCTCTCAGGCATGCCGGTTTCCTCACGATGTTTTCCTTCACCGTTTTTTGAGCAAGTGATAATCATATAATACGCACATGAATCCGAAAAGTCAGAGGTGCGTGTCGCTAGAACATTGCAAATGGAAGTGAAACATATTTCTAATGTTACAACGTGTAATAAACAGGTGTTTTTAAAACAGATCTACCTATCTTTAAAAATGTACATAAATTGTTATATAGACAAAAATTTCAAAAAAATTGTCTGGTCAAGAGGTCCTGGGTTTGAATCCCGGGTCGAGCAAAGTGTTATTGAGTTTTTCCATCTGGAATTTCTCAGTAGCACGCCGGAGTCTGGATTTGATCCCGGTTAATAGATTCGCCCCCTATTACATAGGACTTAAATATAACTGGCGACATGTGGGTGAAATTAAATTTATTGATTTACTTTTCTGTAAATAGACAACTAAAAATACTTTTACACGTCAAAAATATTTAAAAAAAAACTAGATGAGGGCGGCGTTTCCTATCTGACTACTCTGAGAAGATAGGCAAGAAAAGTGAATACTACAGGTACCTACACCTCTGCCCAACCCGTTGAGGAAACAACGTGTGATATTATGTTGTGTAATGTATTGATAGCTGCTCAATGGCCGCCATTCAAAGTACGAGCAGATTTTATTGAGAAACTTCTACAAACAATATTATAGTAGAGTTCATAAACGAACAAGCTGTTTTGTTATTTTCGTTTAGACTTCGTTTATTGGATTTGCTCGTACTTGTCGAGCAGCTAAATATGAATTGATTGAAGTATGTAGGTACTGATAATGGTTTTGATTGCGTCCAGTTATGCTCAGATTAGTTTTTATTTATGTTAACTTCTTCGTTTGTTTTTCCAAATGATTCCTATTTTTAACAGACTTCTAAAAAGAGGTTATTTTAAGCTACGGTTTCCTAGAAAAGCGGTGGCCGCCATATAGCGTCTGCCAGAGAAGCGAGTAGAGCCAGCAACTAAAAATAAATTGGAGGGCAACGAACAGCGAGTGCGCGACGCGGTGGTGAACGATTGCTCGCTGGTGTGCGTCTGTCCCAAGCGTGCAGAGTTTCTCGGCGAGTGTTCTACCCGCCAAGCGAGCGTCACTGAGAGAGTAGGCACTTTCTTTGATAGCTCTTGTCGCTGAGAACAGTCAGCTATCAACTCTTAATCTGTTTTACCTACACGGGACCGTGTCTTTTCTACGTTTCTTGAGCAACAAAACCGTTGATAGCTAGTCGCTTCCCCGTCACCAGGAGGATAGGTTCCTAAGCCAGGGATATAACATACTTACAAAGTTCTAATAAGTTCCTAGCTAGGACAGAGTCGCTTTCAATTTCCTAGTTGTGATCTTAACTGGGTAAATTAAATTAAGCTCGTTAACATCCGAGAGCAATCGTAATGTAAATATTCTAAAGCTGCACCTGCTTCCTGCGTAGGTACTCAGTGATTATAATACATGTGTTAGAAACTCTGGTAGTGAGCTTGAAACTAAAGGAGTTACATGAGAAAAGGCCGCATTCACATGGGCAGGGAACTCTCATGCTGCATGAAAGGCATGCAAGTATTTATTTATAAAAAAACCTTTATACCAAAAACATACAACCGACTTCCAACCAAAAACACTACATAAAAGATTTTTATATTTAATTTTAAATTCGTATATCACTACTTGCTATGTAAATAACAGTGACAGGAATTTATTATAACATCATCCACATACACAAAGTGGTAAAATACGTATTATGGAAGCTAACTCAAAAACTACCCAAGCAAAGATAATAAAATTTTAAATATAGGACGACTTCGCGAACTTCCTCCAAATAAAATAAGAATCATGTAAACCGACCCAGTAATCACGTAATCATTAATCAGTATCAGTAGTTCCTCTTCTTTTTTTGAAGTCACAAATTACAGTTTAGATTTAAAACTGCGTGTGAGTTAGTTAAACTGGCTTAAAATAGAAATGTTTCCTACGTTGTTAATATCCATGACATTGTGTGCTATAGGTACATGATAACTTTTTCAGCACACATAAGTAGGTATAGATAGTGCAATCCACGACGACGCGCCCCACTCCGCTCCGCTCCGTACTAAAGTACAGCTTACAGTACAGTCATCGCGGAGTGGGGCGCGTCGTCGTGGATTGCACTATCTGTATAACGTGGATTGCCTTTATGTAGCATAGTCGCCCGCATTGGCATTGCATCCAAAGACGCGCCGCGTTTCAAAACAATACTTACACAAATTCACTAGCCATGGGAGTAGACAGAAACTATAGAAAGTCACCTGCTACGATCCTTACATACTCATTTTGCTTCATTTACGTTCATCATTATGCACACGCCCCGCCGGATATCATACTACCTAATTTTTCAAAGACCTACCTTTCTTTTTGGATCTGCTGAAGATTGTAAGACCATCTTTGTATTGTATAAACTCAATCTCCTTTGTATTATATAATTGCATAGCACAGGTGTGAGTACTTAATATGTACTAAAGAGCTACCATTTACCGGGTAACATGTATTTCATTGACTTGAATGTGCCCTGGTGGCTGTGAGTATGTCATGCTCACTCAGATGTCTCACTGATGGTGGCGCGTGTGTTGGATCATTTAGCTCCCTTCAAAATGGTTGAGCTGAATGGTGCTGATCCATGCGTCATGTTCGTGAACGGGCGCCTTCAGTTGGGACTGGTCATCTCTTAGCTGCCATGGCTTATTTTAATTTATTTTAAAATTTTGAATGGTTTTTTGTTTTTTTCTTTTTATTACGGACGCTTTTACGAACGTGCACATCTTTCTACATTGTTCTCACATGCATAATTTCAGCATGAATGATGTAACCAATATTTGGTATCAATTTTTTTTTATTTAAAAGTGTGTCCATGGAGTTTCTTGCCTATTCTTCTCCATAGGTACAGTCTGTTGTCAACATTATCTGACCCACCCTAAAAACAAACGAATGTGGACCCTGTGCTTGTAACATTAAGGTTTATTCAATTTATATGAGCATATCAGACTAGTTAGTCGATGAACAAATAAAATAATAATACAGACACGCAAATTTGATCTTTAACACGTAACGTTAAGGTAAACCCACCCAACATTGTCGGAGCCACCGGCATTATGTATCATTTTGTTATGCTATTTTAATCATTATCTCGTTGACATTAAAGTTGAAAAGCTTTTAAGTCACACTACATAATTACAACCCAATCTTTAATTTCGCACGTTTCTAACAAGTGCTTGTGGCTTAGCGGTTTGATGCTGGATTGGCGACGAACAACATGTCGGTTCAAAAACACAGTCCACCTATTATCAGTTCCTTTTTTAATAAATAATAACACACATGATAATAAAAAAACTACATAAAACAGAAAATAAAAAATTCTAAAGAGACGTTGTTTTTGCAATATAGTAAGACAAGGTAAAATATGTTTGCGCGTAGTCACTGCATACCCTTAGGTTTTATAATGAATACGAATATTTATTTTTCAACTACCCACTTATTACAAATTATGCGAAAATATTACCATTTTAGAAAGTTTATAAGCAAAACAATTATTTTGTCGCAGGATTTGATCTCGCAACTTGTTTTTCCCAGTCTTATATTCAGACCACGAGACCAGAATTACTTGAAGATAGTTATTAAAATAAGTTATTACACTAATTATATTATAACAAGTAGTTATAACATATAACCTAACGCTAACGTTTTAAAGATCAAATTTGCGTGTCTGTATTATTATTGTATTTGTTCATCAAGCCGTCGCGTCGCTTGTCTGTTAAGCTCATTTAAATTGAATAAACCTTATTGTTAATGTCAGAGGGTCCAAATTCGTTTGTTTTTAGGGTGGGTCAGATAATATTGACAACAGACTGTACCAACTACGCTTAGGAATGGGCAACTAGCTTCATATTTCGAGTCCCGTACGGTATATCGAATTACCCTTGAACGATATAACTGTCTACAGAAAGCATGGTTGACCGACGAACGGTAATACGAAAAAACTATTAGTCGATACCATTATTTAGCGACAGCACGTTTCGCCGAATAACGCTACATAGAATGAATGGTTGGCCGATACCAAGATTTGCCGATGTGGAACACGCTTGAACTAAATAATCCTTTACCGATAGCTATTTGCATCGAAAGCACCTTTTCTTACACCGCCGATCCAAAATAATTGTCTTTAGTTTCTCGCTCATACAATTTTGACAGACATCGATTAAATTGCATTAACTGCTATTTCCATGCGTTTATCATAGTAAATCAATAAAAATAAATGTAAAGAAAATAATAAAACAGCAAAGGGATATGCCCAAGTTTCATAGTGAGTTTGGCCCAGAGTGCACACTTACGATATGATGTCTTAAATGTAGTATAGATTGTCAACATGTAATAAAATAAAGAATCGGTTAAATATATAACTATAATATTAAATATATAACCTTCGGATTTTATAGTAAAAAATATTTTTATTTTTTTAAATATATTACATTTAATATTATCTAAATGTATTTGGTGGTGAGGTTTTAACACTTCATAGACTCCTTACTCGTCATTGGTATCATAAAGTATTAAAACTTCATGCAGGAATTAAGCAGGTGCATTAATATTACTTTGATGCCGTGCCCACCCTAAATACCAGATAACTGACATGACGTGGGCACAACATCCAACTGTTCGACGGCCTACCATACAATTACAACAGTGTTTTTGTATTGCTGCATGACCAGTATTAGTTAATTTATAAAAAAGTAAACAAAATATATTTTTCTTGTTATTCTTATTAGTTATTATAGTTATACTTCTTCTTCTTCTTGAAATCTTCCACACTTCTAGGATGAAATGGATAAGTTGATAATTCTAAATTAATTATGATGTGTTTTTTCACATAAATATTTTTCGTGTGCGTTTCTTGGCCAAAAATGGGCAATTGCCTTCGTTTATTTATAATTAAATGGTAAATAACAAAAATAAAGGTTGCAAACTGCGCAATCATAAGAAACATGATAGAAAACAAAAACTTTGAAAAAAAAAATACTACCAGGTATATGTCATATTAATGATTTTTTATGTACATGATGTGAGCTAGCCCACCTAAGAAAGTTTCTATGCTCATCTCACTCTTTTGGGACTAGTGCTTTTCTAGAAGAAGAAGAGAGAGAGAAGTGGAATATCTTCAACACTATTAAGGAGTTTGCTAAAGAACAAAAACATACTAATTGCGAAATCGAGCGCATCACTGCATCTGAGCCACTGCCAAAGCGTCGTCGTTCGTAGCAGATTGAATATGAAAAGAGACTAGAAAAGCACTTGTCCCAAAATAGTGAGATGAGCATAGAAACTTTCTTAGGTGGGCTAGCTCCACATCATGTACATCAAAAATCATTAATATAACATATAACTGATAGTTTTTTTTTTTCCAAGTTTATTGTTTTCTATTAAGTTTCTTATGATTGCGCAGTTTGCAACCTTTATTTTTGTTATTTACCATTTAATTTATTATTTTCTTTACATTTATTTTTATTGAATTACTATGATAAACACATGGAAATATCAGTTAATGCCATTTAATCGATCTGTCAAAATTGTATGAGCGAGAAACTAAAGACAATTATTTTGGATCGGCGGTGTAAGAAAAGGTGCTTTCGATGCGTATACGGGACTCAATATGAGAGTCCCGTACGGTATATCGAATTACCCTTGAACGATATAACTGTCTACAGAAAGCATGGTTGACCGACGAACGGTAATACGAAAAAACTATTAGTCGATACCATTATTTAGCGACAGCACGTTTCGCCGAATAACGCCACATAGAATGAATGGTTGGCCGATACCAAGATTTGCCGATGTGGAACACGCTTGAACTAAATAATCCTTTACCGATAGCTATTTGCATCGAAAGCACCTTTTCTTACACCGCCGATCCAAAATAATTGTCTTTAGTTTCTCGCTCATACAATTTTGACAGACATCGATTAAATTGCATTAACTGCTATTTCCATGCGTTTATCATAGTAAATCAATAAAAATAAATGTAAAGAAAATAATAAAACAGCAAAGGGATATGCCCAAGTTTCATAGTGAGTTTGGCCCAGAGTGCACACTTACGATATGATGTCTTAAATGTAGTATAGATTGTCAACATGTAATAAAATAAAGAATCGGTTAAATATATAACTATAATATTAAATATATAACCTTCGGATTTTATAGTAAAAAATATTTTTATTTTTTTAAATATATTACATTTAATATTATCTAAATGTATTTGGTGGTGAGGTTTTAACACTTCATAGACTCCTTACTCGTCATTGGTATCATAAAGTATTAAAACTTCATGCAGGAATTAAGCAGGTGCATTAATATTACTTTGATGCCGTGCCCACCCTAAATACCAGATAACTGACATGACGTGGGCACAACATCCAACTGTTCGACGGCCTACCATACAATTACAACAGTGTTTTTGTATTGCTGCATGACCAGTATTAGTTAATTTATAAAAAAGTAAACAAAATATATTTTTCTTGTTATTCTTATTAGTTATTATGACTGACCGACTTCTTGACAATTCAAAAGTGCCTGTAAATGGTTTAATTGAAAAAATGTTTTGAGTTTAAAGACGTGCCGCGGTACAAAATAATAATCGTAACCACAAAAGCGTAACTTAAATAAATGATGAACCATTAACTCCATAATTCTCGGCTTTTTCTTCATAAACTGCTCAATAAAGTGTGTTTACGGGAAAACCTTAAGAAATGGTAATACGGTGCTAATCTCCCAACGTGATTAAGGGTCATTTGAGCGCGACCCGACTTTACGACTTAGATATAAAAATAAAGCGTTTTATTATTGGCTTTTAATAAAGTATTCTTTATTTTCAACATAATTGAGGGTTGTTCGGCGGGGGAGCAATTTTTAAATCACGCGTATGAATTTCTCGCTTGGACAATACAACAGAAATGTGGTTTTATTCGCACATAAATGGCATTATTTTTCTGATTTTCCTCTCGGTAGTTCTAGGGTTTAAACTTATTTTTATGCTAATACCTTAATAATACCTTCCATGTTGTAGGTACTTATTTGTAGTTCAAATCAAGGATGGCATATCATTGCTACTATAAAAAATTAAATAAGGAATCCTCATGATATCTTTTATATTTATCAGTCAGAAATACAGATGATTTTTTGTTTATAAACTTACTACTTAGTATTTAACGATAAAGCCCCGACCAAATTCTATCTAAGTTTACGCTTGAGAAAGGATGGGTATATTTCCCCAAACAACATACACATTTTCCTAAAAACTATTCTATTATAAACAGTGTAAAATCTTCTACAGCATCGCAGTAACAAAGTACACTGATCCGAAAATATTTTCAATCTAAAAGACACATACGAAGTTAAGCGCGTCTTCTAACTTGGACTAACTTTAAGTTAGATTCGATCCGAGAAGTTTCCGTGAAATATTAGCGAATACACTTCACTCTGTAAGGCGTAAACACACGAAATATGCTATATACTGCACGCTTACATGAACTGCTTGGATTATATAGAAAATGGTTAGACTTGCCAAATATTTTTTAAGATCCGGTTTCAGATAAACATAAAAACACAAAATTTATGTCAAATCTCAAATGACTGATCGAAAAACAGCAGCCAATAAAATCCCTCGTCACCTGGAATTAGTATGTATATCAGAAGGGTGAGATACAGACCATCAACTGTTCAGTTGCTGTTCCATGGGTAGCTGGTTCATGAACATGGACATGGGACCAACATAATCGTGAAAAAGTAATAATAGTTTTTTTTAAATGATTATTCAGTTTGATGGTCAGTGGAATGTCATGTCGAGTCAAAGAGCTAAGTTGTACTATACATGTAGTTGTAGTACACCACCATGATTTCTGATACATTTAAAGTACAACTTAGCTCTTTGACAGCAGATCACATAATTAGCTTTCAGTATTCGGGTTTAGCTTGTACTGTGTGATTTACAGGCTCAGTTCATAAAACAATTGATAACTTTTACTTGCTCGTTATAAGATTCAACTGAAATAACGTCCTACATTGCAAAGAACGTTAACAGAAATCTCAATGCGGAAAACCGACTACGCCGTAGCCATGGCGTAGCAAAGTGCTACACGTAACTACGCATTTACGATATTCAGTCTACGCCGCTACGATCTTCATTCTACACTAAATTCATCCTGACGATCTAGTCCGGTTTAGACTGTAAAACTAAAATGTTAGGCTCGCTAGTGTATAAAGAAGCGTCAATATATGCACATTCATGTTTTACATAGCTCTTTTATAGCATAGTTTTTGTATCCGCGCGTTATATGACCTGTTTGGCACATATGGAGTTACGACCTCTGGGAAATCTGCGTCAGATATTGTTTTGAAATGGCTCATTTTAAAGTTTTCGTGCCCGCGAGGCGGTATTAGTGTCGTGTTACGGAGATGAGATGTGTAGTAGGTTATATGTTTTACAACCATGTAGCGAGATGGTTTTGTTGTTTTACATTGTTGCTTAGATTTGGTGAATATGTTTTTGTTAAAATATATAGGATCTATTTCTTTGTATGCATATGCACAATGACGGGGTGTAGAAAAACACCTTAAGGCGACGATAGCCGAATTTTAATGATTTTACACTGAAGATCACGTCTAAAAGAGTAGTGTTAATGATTTGGCAAAAATATGTTACATTAGAGCATTTTCTTAGTAACTTAATATATGAAGATTTTATATTGTTAATATTACATAGTGAAATTAATTTGTAAAGTTATGTCTAACGCGGATAAAAAACTGAGAATCACGCAAAATCTATCAAACGTATTTTTCTGAAACCTTCACCATTTGAAAGCTAGTTTAACTATTGATCTTTAAGTATACGTGTTTTATTAAAATATATTTTGTTTTATGTATAATAAATTAATTATGCCTCTTATTTGGGACAGCGCTCCTTCATGGGCGAGTCCTATTACTGGCTGGACGTACGACGCGTTGCGTGAGCTCAGTATAGAATACGCAAGCTAACCACTCAAGGTCACTGTCATATATCTGCGACTTAATAGAAGCTTTCACGGCAGGCCATAAGACAATATTAGGTCTGATTGATTTGAAAGTATTTATTACCATATAAGATAGACGATATTACAGATTCTAATAGCTTTATAAAAATATTCAATAAAGCACATTTTATATCCATAAACTGCAGACTAAAAACAAAACACCGCGTAAAGCTAACGTAACAGAAATAACGAAGATGTTTGATCCTGGCAGCCATTATCAATTTAATTTCCGTTTAATAAAAAATAAAAACGCATAAAGTCCCGTAGTTTATGAGACGGAGGCTCCACGCTAAAGCACTAAGATTCATGTGAAAGGGATGATATTTATGTCCAATGTTTACTCAGATTAAATAAACAAACTATTGTATCCCTAGTGAAAAATCGTCGTCCCTTTTACCGTGATTTACAACGTATGGATAATACCTAATCCCTACTTACAAATTTTGTTGAACACAACGTTTGAACAGGACGATATTCATTTCACTAACACAGTTTGCTATGTCAAATATTATCGTTGTTTTGGCATTTAATCTTACTTTTGATCCATGCAGGATAATAATTCTGAGTTGTAATTCGTGATGAAACAAGAGATCCTGCATGGTGTTTCCAATCAAACTCTGCGAGCACTATAAATTGATGGCATTAATATGATGAGATAAGCGCTACTTCGAATTTAGACTGTAAAATTGTATAGTTAATTTCATTTCATTTAATTTAAATTACTCATTGAACAACTTCGTCACATTACATACCTATATTTAAGTTTGTGTAAAATATTGAGAGTACAGGTAGTTCAACTCATCTGTGCAAGCGGCGCCATGTGTGCGTGCGCCTGTAATTATACAGCTTTAGTTTGTGCCGCGTCACTGCCACACAAATTAAAGATGTATAATTACAGCGCACTATAATTACATCAACTCATGTGTGCACATGGCGCCGCGCGCACACATGAGTTGAACTATGTATCTATAGAAGTTGGTGAAATTATACTTAATGTATATACATATATTTGTCAGATATAAGTTACTGAGTTGACAAATGGGGACGCCAGCATCGCCTAGCGGCGCTCGTCAGAGTCTACAACATAACGCTCGGACTGGCCGGGGATAGGCAGAGAGAGTTCATTGGTGGCGATCAAGGTCAAGCAGTGCAAGTTTAGAAACGGTCGCGCGTTCCGTATAGTTGTGTCGTGTACCTAGAGTGTGTGAACTGCTAGTGTGATTAATGTGATCGTAATTTATAATTTGATCTGAACTGCAAACGGTTTTTCTATTGTGCAATAACCAACACTACTCACAGTACGACAGTAGTTAAAATATGGCTGGTAATAACGAAAGAGACACATAGGGTAGGTATGTCCTCCGTTTTTTTGTGTCCGTTTTTTTTTGTTTTGTTTTGTTTTTATTGTATTTGTACGCCTTTCCAGGCAAAGCATGTTGAAACTTTATTTTTTTTGAACATACCAACTGTAAACCTACACATGTTTTTGACAAATAAAAATTATCTTATCTTATCTTATCTTATCTTAAACCCATTATTAATATTATACAACACCAACACTTATCCTAATACCTTTTCCCTGGGCTGCTGACTGATGAATATTCTCATCCCATAGACCAAAAAAAACTTTCGAAAATACGTCTCGTTTTTTTTTTTCTGTACATAATTATGGCGTAAGCATGCAGCATATGGAGGAGGCCTATACTCAGCAGTGGGTGGAACATGGATGCCAATGATGATGATGATGATGAAGCATACTCAGTCAAAAAAAAAAAAAAAAATATTACCTCTCCAGATATTTCACAAAACTCCACCTTAATGCGACTTACTATCGACGACAACTTTAAACTTTCAAGTAACAAACTTGAACTAAATTGTCAATTCCCTAAATGAAGATACTGTTGCTACTCGAAGATCGAGCAGTTGATCCAATTAGATAAAATCAACAGCTTTCCAGATAAATACTGACTGTTGTAGTCAGTATCGACTTATTGTTAGGGTCGATGCGCACTAACGCAGAATCGATGCGCAGTGAAGAGTTTATCTAAAAGACAACATAGCAAATTCGCCCTTATATCTACTACCTACTTGATACATATATCACCATCAAAGCTGGTTGCTCGCAGACGAGCGTATTCCATAGAATGCGCCGAATTCGAGCGTCTTTTTTTATCTCGAAAGAAATACGAATGTGCATTACGTTGCAGAGATTACCTGAAAGTGATTAAGCTACCTATGTATGTTATCTTTTAGATTCACTTTTGACTGCGCTTCGACTTCGCGCTAGTATGAATCAACCCTTCTGTAGACGACAGTTTTTTCTGCTCAAAATTCTTACAAAGGCAATGTTTGTGCTCATAGATATACCTACTTATCTTAAAGTAAACTGAATTAATTTCACGTGTTTAAGGTTAACACGCGGGTAGAATTGTTGGGTTAAGGATATTGTTTCGTTAGTCAGGTAATTCTCAGTAGCTACCAACAATTTAGAAACATACCTAATAAATGTCTATAAGCGTTCAGATTCGCAGTTTCCGCGAGCCCTTTGGAGAATTCCGCCAAATCCGTACCTACATAAATACTAGTAAATAAAGAGACCGAGAGAAACAACAAATAAACGTAGTAGAATACAAACGAACATTTACGTAATTACCACTCAACATCTCTCCACAAAAACGACTTACACAAAACCGTTTCCTACGTAAAAACTCCATGAACGCCAAAAATGGGCAATTCATTGCCCGACATTATTGAATTATGATTAATAGTCCGGAAGTAACCCGAGGATACATCACGAGCGGGGCTGCGAGCTTCCAACTGTGCGAATAATGCTCGACCGACTGAAATATGCTCCTGAAGACACAATAATGTTAGCTTAATCATGTCCATACGTCTTGTACGTAACGGCTCGGAAATATCACAGTTGCTTTGTGATCTAGTTATGTAAATACTCGTCTCGTGCACACGGTTTGTTGTGCATTTTATGAGACAAGTGACAGCCCTTTTATTCGGGCCGTTTGCGCGCTGAAGTTACGATGATTAGGCTGTATCACGCCAAATTACGAGCGTTATGCCTCATCGTCGACGCAGTCATGTGTGTTCACTCCACTCTGGAAAGCTAATAACTTGCTTTCAAATTGCCTAAATAAAGTATTATATACATGTTTTTCTGCTTACAGATGCAGTATATAAATCATATTATATCGGTGTTGAGGCACAGAGGAACCGGGTCTGTAACCAATTCTACCATATTTCCTTTTACCTTATTCTCTATCAACATTGAAACAGCTCACAAATAAACAAACTAACGACTGCAAAAGTTCCGCAGAGTAAACAACAATTAATGGCAAATATGTAGATTGAAATACATTCGACTACAAAATAGTTATTCGATACTGTAACAGTACACTGTCAAACATGGCAGTATCTAGTAATTTGGGGAACAATTTAAATGTTGTTGTTGTCGTCCCTGATTCACAAAAAGCGCGACGACGTGTTTCGAATACCGACGATCATGGACTCGCAATTTTTTTTGTAAAGCAATCTCTGTTTTCATGAAAACAAGGAAGATGATTCAGTTTCAGACTACATATGAACCAAAATACTCAGGTAATTGAATAAATACGCGAATTTAAAATGTACGTTTCGGATATGCAAAAGAGGCTCTCGGATATTTATGTCGTCAGCTCATTAATTGATGAATTCAATACAACCCTCACCAACTGTTATTCATCATTAAAACACATTTTAAATATTGCGAACGTGTGGGTGAAATGTTATAAGAACAAAGCGTTTTATGGAGCTGGGTAGCTGGGTTAATTACTTTGAAATAAGTGGGTAAATATGAAATGTTCTGAAAAAGAACTTGAGACTTAAATGTCAGGACAATAAATTTATCTACTGGTTAAGAGAGAGCAAATACATAATTAGTAAATGGACCATGACAAAAACAAGAAAGACAAGTTCTACTATCCACTTTCTAAATTGTAAATCCCACATACAAACCTAATCAAGGACATTAGAAAACTAGACCATTTACCGAGCCACAAGTCTTGAGACACAAGTATCAAGCGGAAAATAAAGCAAGATTGCATTAAAATCTCTAACTTATTACTTGAGGCTGGCACTTGGCTCATTACCTGAACAATCGAATTAACAGGTACACCACACACGTCCAATCTGAGACTCAAAGCATTAAGTGGAGAACAAACGTGCGACTCTGATAGTCAAAATCCCGCTATACCCAGAATTAAGGCGAAGGTACCAACTACGGGAGAGGTACCTACGCTAGGGCGAAATTGAGCGTCGAAATGTACAATTAGAACTGGTACAATTTTAATTTGAACGTGTGTTCAGTACAATTAAGGGGATTAGTTTTAGAATGGATATTTTAAGACCATTTGGAGTTTCATTTAAAGCAAAAAAACTCAAATAAAGTTGCTTACTTAATAATACCAAATACGTAGTTATGTCGGAATTTATTCCGTCACACTAATGTACAATTGTAGGATGTGCCATTTCGCTCATAGTGAGGACCCAGTTACCAGTCAATGTTTTATATTATCTGTCCATCTATCGATCAGTTCACACTTTCTCACTCTTTTGGTCCACTATATTTCTAAAGACATACCTAATAACAAAATAATGTACTGAAAATCCAAGGACTTTTAGTGAAAGCTCAGCTTTAAATCAAGATTAACGACTCTGTGTTTCCCGCCATTACTGTGTGTCAAGCCAACTTAGTGACTGCAGCCGGCTCGAGCCACACGTCATCTGGATTCGATTAAAATCTAATCCACTAAGCGTTATTATGTCATTAGAGACTGAGATTAAACAAAATGGTAGAAAAATAGACACTGTTGCTGTTGGGAACTAGTACATTTTGAAAGTAGGTACATTCGTATGTGTCGAATCTGTTTCGAAATTAGAGGAAGCCTAGACTCATCTGAATGTCAGCATCGAAATAAACATTCGGGAGACGGTAGCAAAAATATATACGTTTTATAGTAAGTAGATTTATAGATGGTACCAAAAAGGAATACCAAATGTGGAGCGAACTTTGTGAGGCGAATGTGGAACAAATTAATTTTACGTGCTTTTTTATAGTGGCTTTTTGCTTGTATATTTCTACACAAAAGTTTATTTTAATTTTCAGGTCTGCTTCAAACGAGTCAAGGAGTAAACAGGACCCAAAAACCACTATCTGATACCGCACACATAATAACTTGCTTCCTTCAAGAAACTGTTCTAAAAGCGCAAATACTCCGCGTTCTAAAAAATACATAAAAACATTAAGCTTTTATGTTCAAGACGTGACGACGGGATAATTAAATTTACCCGCAGAGAGAAATAAAAAGTGACTTGATGAAATATGACCGAGAAATCTATTTAACAGCTTTTGCCATTAATCGTAGCTGCTTTCTAATTTAAAATCTTGAAATAAGAAAATGCGTGTAACGTTACATTAATACAAGTTTTATGTACCTAGGTCTTGGTTCTTATTTGGCCTCGACTTTCGACAGGTCTAGGTAAACTATCAATTCTATAATGTTATTTAGATTCTTCGAAATGAAAATTGGACTAAAGCTACAACCCAACCTGATTGGCAGATATTGATTATTTTTCATACGTTATTTAATACATACTCGTAATAGAATAGAATTATAATACTCAGTAGAATTTATAACTCTGTGAATATTTAATACTCTTCTGCTAGAGAAGTAACGTGCCCCTATTGTTTGATACTAGAAGATTGTTCAATTCAAGCGTTTGGTTTTGTTTATCCCTCCTGATCAGAAGGTCTAAGTAGCTAAATGTCCAACAGCGCGAAACGTCTATTGAGCAGTAAGTCTAATTATCAAAATGTCCATGTAGCAACACGTCCAACTATCAGATGGTCTGTATAGCAGAACATCTATTTAGAACAGCAAAAAGTCATTTTTAAAATGTGTAGGTACACTCATGATAGAAAGTAAAAGTAATTTGTAAATTACATTAAATTTATTTGTTAAAAAAATATCTGGGTTAAAAAGCTAGTAGCCTCTTAACCTTTATAATACTGGTGTCTCATATTGGAGACAGATAACAATAAAATTCTATTGTGTCTGCTAATTGCGCGCGCGACAGATTAAATATTATTAGGGTAATAAGCGCTTAAATACCCCTGCACTTATTCACCTAATATCCTTTTGATATGGCCAAGGCTTATCAAAAACTCAAAGGGACAAACTTTTTGGCCCTCAAGCTTTAGCAGCTCTCTTTTGTATTTGGCATTTAACATTATATCGATCTTTCTTCTCTTATTTCCTTCAAATAACATATTCTTGTATTTGCGATTTTGCCATAGCGCTTCTTTTCTAAGAGCTTTGAGGAATAGTAGCAGGGTTGGCTTTGATTTTATATTCGTGTTTAGCCGCCTGTGCCAACCTTCGAGTGCATTGTTTGTGCGTAAATTATAATTGCTAGGACAGTTTATTATATCTGCCAGAGACAATTTAAAAACCCACCATTTCTTCGCTTTTCTTGGCCTTTTCAACAATGCTAGTCCAACATTCCGTAACGTATGGAGAAGGTAACAGAGGTAAATCGGTACATACTTTGACAATGTTTCTGCACTCTCTGTCAGTAAGACCCAATGTAGACGCTTTTTTTTCAAACGGCCTTATTAATATGATAATAACTGCCCTTTATTTGAGTGTTTGGAAAAGCTTCTTTTATGCGCCATCTCATAATCGCATTTAATGGCCATCATATCTATTTCAAAATGCTGCTTGATGGGGCCAAATAAGCGTTCGTAGGTTTCTTATTTCTTGTCAGGTAGTAACGCGTATATAACTCCCATAACACAAGTTATGTCGTCACAGCTATTCAAAACAACATGAACTGATAACAGCTTGTAGAATGGCTTGGGTGTAGCTTTGAATGTTCCTTCAATAAAATAC
Organism: Xanthia togata; assembly: GCA_963853775.1. Lineage (NCBI taxonomy): Eukaryota > Metazoa > Arthropoda > Insecta > Lepidoptera > Noctuidae > Xanthia > Xanthia togata. Next base: position 10,032,269 of record OY970811.1, read on the forward strand.
GTCTTATTTTTCAATGTTTTAATGCATTTTCTACTCACAGGTGTTTCTTTATTTCGGATCCAAACAGAAAAGGCTGGAGACGGTTTGGTCGTCGAACAGTAAGGTCGTTTCGGGAGCGAGCTCCAACCCATTTTTTTTTTTGCGAAAAAAAAAATCTCTTTCTGCACTTATGGCAAGATCGCGTCGCTTGCCGGAGAATTCGAACAGTGCGTTGATACTGGTATTTTATGTTGTTTTTGATAATGCTAATCGAACCTTACTAATCGCCAAATAAATATATTAAAATAATGCTAAAGTGAGGTGTCTACCTAAGTGCGACATCAGGCGCGCGTTCCAGAGCATTCAAGGAACCCAAGATAATCTGGTGAAATCTTTCTTTATCTTTCAGGGCGTTGCTCTGCAAAATCGGTATTTTATTTGATAGATTAAAGGACAACATCGCGAGCGTGCATTTGCAGTGGTGAAGTGCCAAGCGCACATTAAACTCTTATTTTCTAAGTTAATGTAAAGTTAAAGTAATCATATTACTATTATTTATTATGCGCATATTAAATACCTATATAATGGCATTATCGCTTTAGATTTCGTACAAAACTATTTTCTCATAAAACTTCTGCAAGACCATCATTTTAAGTCACTTGTTCATTTGGTCCCTACACAGGTTTAATTGTTTTATGAGCTAAATAATGTACCCAACTTTAGAATAATGCGTGTGTGACAATTTTAATAATATTCTGTGCTGTTTATAGTGTTCCAAAAACGTTTTTTGAATACGGAGCTTTATTTTGTGAGTTGATTTTATTGATGCGTGGTGATTTTACGATTTCGGGCGCGCATACCTAACAACTTGAAAACGGAACTCCGTGCACTCGCTGACCGCATCTGCAGATTGCGGGTGCGCCAAAGTTCACCTAAATTTTCAACTCCGATAATTGGAAATCCGAAATTGTTCTTCCTAACATTTTTCATCCTAACAATCACAATTCCTAACTACTCTGTCTCTAATGTTCATAATTCCGAAGCATTCAACTTCATAATGTCAGTAGCAATAAACATCTATTATACTTTTATTTGTTTTCCTATATTTTCTCAACATAACCATCTTTTACACTATTATTCAAAGTCATATCTTTTTGTTTAGATTTCTTTTTATTCATAATAATCAGTATTATATACATTAATTTTGCGTAACTTTATTGTCACATAACATACAATAAGAATAATAGTACCATGGTACAAGTTTAATATTAGCGGCTATAGCTTTCAAATAATCACTTTTATTGGTATATTTTTGGAAGCCACGCTCCAGTCATTCAGTCAAGTTTCAGAAACGAATCGATCTTATTCATAATTATTGGTTTAGGTTAGGTTAGAACTGTGACCACAACGCACGAGCCGAGCGAGCGAAGCGAGCGTGCCGCGGCAGCGGCCGGCGAAGTGACAGAACCGAATCAGTCCTATAGTTATTGGTTTAGGTACGGTTAAAACTGCGGTATAAACTCCCAGGCCATAAACATAACCGTAAATGAGTCGTGTTTTATGATTTTCGGTTGGAGTGTAGCATTGGGGGCGCTACGAAGCGAAGACTTAGAATTTTTTTGCCAAAAAAGTGTTATTTTTGCAAATCGTTTATTTTTTCGATTCTATTAAAATAATTAAATAATTAATAATAATATTAATAATATTTAATTCGTACAAAACACCTAAATAGCTAAAGCTAAAAGTGTCTTGGTCTTTTTTGTCTCCGACTAACCGTTTGTCGTAAAAACGATGTGGAAGGGATGCATAGGTTAGGTTAGGTTAGAACTGTGACTCTGACCTGTGCTACCCCGAAATTGGTCGCGAAATGTTTCTAAGTATTTTTTTCATAGTGCCCCCAAGACGACACTCTGACAATGTTAAATGTTTATTTCTGAGTATGAGTGAAAATATTATGGTAATTATGTTTAGGGATAAAAGCGTTATGATAAAAAACAGTAGGAGTTTAAATATATTTACATTAATGATATTATTAATTAAAATTTTCGGAAACATGAGTGTTATGAACATCGCCGGTAGCACTACAAATAGTATGAATGAAAACTTTAGGATGAAAAATTTTAGGAAGAGTGATCATTCGGATTACAAATCGTTAGGAAGAACAATTTCGGGTAAAGAACTTTAGTTGAGCCAATATGGACCCGCAGATTGCAGCCCCCTTTTTTTGCGCCTGAAGTGCGCCTAAGAAAGGGCGCATAGCAATTTGAAATTTGACTTTTGGTGGTACATAGGTACAATGGTACAATGGTCATCATCATCATCATCACCATTTCAGCCATAAGACGTCCACTGCTGAACATAGGCGTCCCCCAATTATTTCCGAATTGGCCGGTGGGAAGCGGCCTGCATCCAGCGGCTTCCTGCGACCTTTATTACCTTTATCAATGGTAGATAAGTAAAATGGTACATAGGTACAATGGTACATAGGTACTATGGTACTATGGTATATAGGTACTATGGTACATAGGTACAATATTACATAGGGTCAATGGTACATAGGTACCATTTACAGTGATATTCACAATGTTAACACTAGAAATAAGGATAAACTAAGTGCACCCTTTCACCGGCTTCATAAGGTTCTTAGGTAACTCATTTGTTGGGCTTGGTATAACCTTTCATAACAAGCTAGCCTCTTCTTTGCTATATTAGCCTTATAATGCGTTTAAAACTAAAGTAAAATCCAACCTTTGTTCAAAGGCATACTATTCTATCAACGACTACTTAAATGATAAGAATACATAGTTGGTCGCTGTGATTAACTCAAGACAATGTATAAATGTTATTTCTCCAGAATTAGCTTACCTACTGACAGGTTATATGAGTTTATATAATTGTTTATAATTTTACTTTATATGTCAATTTATTTTTATTTTATTTTAATTTATTGTTGACATAATCTACTCATTACAATGTTTTTTTATGACTTGTATTGCAATATGTGGTTAGCTAGCGACCTCGACATTTATTTATTTCTTCGATGGTCCTAGTTTATCAATTATACCTTCTAGTTACAGCTATATGTAGCGGGCACGCCCTTTATGCCCGGAGGCTTTTTTTTTCTTTTTTAGATATTGTTTACGTTTAGTTATTTTTATTTCTGCCTGAGTATAGTTCTCGATGTTTTTGGTTGGTATTAGGTCTTTCCCTTTGAAATTGGAGAGTTGTATGATAATATTAAAATATAAAATTTTTGTTATTTTTTTTATTTCTGCTAATCAAAGTACTGGCCCTAATGATTTAAACAATTTTGCCATTTTGTTTATCCCTTTACTGTAGAAGTCTGCCGGACGGGAGGCGATGAAGTCAGCGAAAGCGTTTTGTACTGCCTCTCGGGAGTTGAATGTTTTCCCACTTAAAAAATTGTCTAAATTTTGAAAAAAGTAGAAATCTGTTGGGGCAAGGTCCGGTGAGTACGGTGGGTGACGGGGAGCTTCCAGCTGTAACTTGTAGCTTTGCAATGGTCTGTCGTGAAGTGTGTTGTCGTGGAGAAGCAATGGGGAAGATCGATTGACTTAGTCTTTGTTGTTGAATTACGAGCTTCTCCATCATTGTTTGCAATTCTTGGCAATAGACATCTGCCGTCACTGTTGTGCCATTCTGTAAAAAGCTGTGATGTACAAGTCCACCAGACAGTCACCATCATCTTCCTATGAGTAAACTTTTTTTTAGCGCACTGATTAGGTGCTGTACCCGCTTTTCATCGCAGGTAACTATTAGATTGAGAATTCCCTCGTTTCTATGCCGATTCAGTACTGCTATGCATGCTTCGACGCGTAAATCTCGCAGTTGGTCGCTTAGTTCGTGTGGCACCCACTTATCTAGCTTTTTTATCTTTCCGATTTGACGCAAGTGCTTTAATTTTGTTTTGACACTAACTCCAAGGCCCGCAGCAAGCTCAGCCGTAGATTGAGTTGGATCCGCTTCCACTATCACCTTCAATTCGTCGTTGTCGACAATGGTTACCGGCGGACCGCGAGGCTCGTTCTTCACTTCAAAATTATTATTAATAATTATTTCCAGATTTAAAACGATTGAACCAATAATGGACCGTGTTTATGCAAGCAGTGTTAGGCCCGTACACGTCGTTAATGTTTCGTGTTGTTTGCGCAGCGGTATTTCCACGTAGGAACTCATATTCGAAAATTGTACGAATTTCAGTTTATCCATGGCGCCAAAAACTACCACAATGTCACAAAAACAAAAAACTATCTAAAAATAAATTGAATTTGAAATTAAAATAACACGTCTTTCGAATAAAATTCATTTGAATTTCGAATTGCGCAGATAATTAAATCTGAAAATGCTGATTATAGAATCTCTGATTACATAGGTAAAGACCTGTTATATTGGCGTGTGCTAGCTGTCATATGGCTATTAATTTATAATTTAAATTATGTTTTGTGTTACGTAATATAAATTATCTTGCATAATACATATTATACTTAGTCTGGCCATAAATTCTGTTACAATTAAAAATAAGAAAGATTACATTTGAATTTGGAATCTGTCATTTTTATACGATTGTTCATTAACTTTTCTAATTTTGGCGCCAATACATTCTACAATATTTTGCGATATTAAAATGGAGTGGTGTGATAAAGAGAACCGAATCACTGTGGTTGCATTACACAAAGTTGGTATGGAGCCAAATGCAATTTTTAAAACTCTCCATACGCTTGGTATTAGTCAAATTTTTGTGTACCGGGCTATTAATAAGTATAAGTATAAGTATTTATTTTCTCACCACAGTAAACATTACAGACATTGTTAAATATGATAGATTATTTGGTTTAGTTTACTGTGGGAGACTGGTGCCTAAGGTAGGCTTTAAGGGCCTGTGTTTCAGGTCACCAGGTCTCCGCCCTCTAGCAGTTCGATACATTGCATGATAATATTGATAAAGGTGATTTAACAAATTTTGAATTAGGAGGTTGTATAAAAGCTTTTAGAGTCTGTAGCACAACATAAGGTGTTTAAAAAATAAATAAATAATACATGAATGGAAAACTAAATAGACAAAAAGGTAAAAAAACAAAAATAAAAATTAATAAAAATGTGTTTGTATAGTGTTAGCATTGTTAGTAATGTAGTGAGGACGAGAGTAAGATGTGTATGTGTGAGAGTGCGTGTGTGGAGGTGTGTGATAGGGTGTGGGTGAGGGTTTATTAAACAGCAGTTGGTATATGTTATGTCATACTTCTAAGTTGTTTTTCGGTGTCATCATAGTTGAGCCCTTGTAGCCAAGTGGCAAGCTTCTTTTTACATTGTCCTTTTTAAGGTTAAAAATCTGTTGAGTTTTATTGATTTTGTTGTACAAAAATCGTCCCAGATAGCAAAAGAAGCGGTTGGAGAATACTGTCGAAAGGGGAGAATGAGTGCGACTTACGGGATTATATCGTCTCTTACCATGGGTCATTGATGGATGATAGGTGAGTAGTGAGTGTTGTTTTAGTAGGGTGTTCAGGATAAATAGTTGCCGTACTGTTAATATTTTTGTTTGCTTATATAGCGGATCTGTAGGATAACGGTATGGGAGAAAATTGGATACTTTTAAGATAACTCTCTGGGCCCTCTCGAGTTCAAGGAGAGTGGTTTTTAATAGGTACAATGAGACCTCCTCTGTTTGTGACAGAAAAAGATCTGGCCGTCCACGTAGTGTTCGTACGAAAAAGGTGGGAAGGGAAAGAATTCGAAGAAATCCTGTCCGAAAGCAAAAGATTTTATCTCGGGAGATGAAGATAGCACCCTGAACCATGTCGCGTATTTTAAAAGATGACTTAGGACTTGCAGCCTATAAGAGACGCACTGCAGGCCTAACATGACACACGCGACAATTACTCGCTCTCGCGTGAGAAATTTTTTTGTCTATTTCGGTCACATTCTCGTTTTCTGCCAGCTCTTCCATACAAAATAGTCGACTCCTTCTGTCAAAATTGATGTTTTCTCGACAAACCCTAACATGGCACCTTATCTCTATTTTTGACAATTCAACACGAGATAATCTCCGATTTTTCTATCATTTAGTCGTATTTACTCGTCGTCGATTTTGACGACGAGAAGAGTAGACAAAATTATGGTACAAAAAAAAACTCCAAAATAACATGGCAGTTTCATAATTGGACATTTTATTCATCATTTTATTTTACAATATAATATAATGAAAATACTTAGTTTTGTACTATTTATATTGGAACGACGTGTTTTATATGGAATTTTTCGTTTTTGTATGGAAAATATGAAAAAATATTACCTAAATGTTGAGTGTTAGGGGTTTATGGGTTTCATAAAGGGGGTCGAAATTTTCATTATTTTTGCGATAGGACATACCATTTTCGAGATATAAGCAAGAGAAAAGAAAAAAATACAGTATTGTTTTTGCACCGTCGAGGTGTTGGTGTGAATATTAGTTCATTTTTTAATCGTTATTAAATACTTAGACAATCAAAATTTTAGGTGAAGAACGTAAAATTCTGAACAGCAAAATTGCCATTTTCACTAAATTTAATAGCTCAGTGCCGTCAAACTAAAATATAGTTAAGTTGTGTCACTTTAGTCTATTTCAGAATGGAAAATCGTCGGTTGACAAGAATAATCAAAATTTTGGTGATTTTTAGTCTAGTTTAGAGGCATTTGTGACAAAAGAATCGGCACCATTGAATTAATTAAACGGAATCTCAAGCCGATGTTGCTATCATAAAAATAATTTGTTTTTAATAACTTGCGACATCGGTTTCTCGTCGCGAGATATAGAAGTGTCAAAGTGCCATTTTCGAGATATCTCGTCGTTTACGGTCATGTTAGGGATTAGAATGACGTCAGAATCGTAGACAAATTTCGACAAAATGAGATAAAGAGCTTTCTCGCGCTTGTCATGTTAGCCCTGCTGCAGGGCTAACATGACAAGCGCGAGAAAGCTCTAACATGACCGTAAACGACGAGATATCTCGAAAAAGGCACTTTGACACTTCTTTATCTCGCGACGAGAAACCGATGTTGCAAGTTATTCAAAATAAATTATTTTTATGATAGCAACATCGGCTTGAGATTCCGTTTCATTCATTCAATGGTGCCGATACTCTTGTCACAAATGCCTATAAACTAGACTAAAAATCACCAAAATTTGATTCGACGACGATTGTCGATTTTCCATTCTGAAATAGACTAAAGTGACACAACTTAACTATATTTTAGTTTGACGGCACTGAGCTATTAATTTAGTGAAAATGGCAATTTTGCTGTTCAGAATTTTACGTTCTTCACCTAAAATTTTGATTGTCTAATGCCCGTTTTCACCTTCACTAAGTGACACTTAAATGAATACTTAAATAAAAATGCACTGTTGAAATTTCAACGCTAGGCTCAGCGCTGAGAGTTGAAAATCCAACAGTGCACTTTTATTTAGGGATTCATTTAAGTGTTTCTTAGTTGTCGGTGAAAACGGGCATAAGAATTTCATATCGATTAAAAAATGAACTAAAATTCACACCAACACCTCGACGCGCGACGGTGCAAAAACAATACAGTCTTTTTTTCTTTTCTCTTACCTATATTTCGAAAATGGTGTGTCCTATCGCAAAAATAATGAAAATTTCGACCCCCTTTATGAAACTCCTAAACCCCTAACACTCAACATGTAGGTAATATTTTTTCATATTTTCCATACAAAAAACGAAAAATTCCATATAAAACACGTCGTTTCAATATAAATAGTAGTTAAAACTAAGTATTTTCATTATTAATATATTGTAAAATAAAATGATGACTAAAATAAGTACAATAATCAAAAGTGCCATGTTATTTTGGAGTTTTTTTTTGTATCATAATTTTGTCTACTCTTCTCGTCGTCAAAATCGACGACGAGTAAATACGACTAAATGATAGAAAAATCGGAGATTATCTCGTGTTGAATTGTCAAAAATCGAGATAACTAAGGTGCCATGTTAGGGTTTGTAGAGAAAACATCAATTTTGACAGAAGGAGTCGACTATTTTGTATGGACGCGCTGTCAGAAAACGAGAAAGTGACCGAAATAGACAAAAATTACTCACGCGAGAGCGAGTAATTGTCGTGTGTGTCATGTTAGGCCTGCTGGTCATTTTTTAACTGATAATTTAAAAAAGAATAGGGTGGTAAAATCGAAACAACTACTGAAGCGGTACGCAAAGGGAGGTCACAGATTTTTTTTGTTTACGGATGAGAAAATCTTTACAATTGAGCAACATTTTAACAAACAAAATGACCGTATTTATTCTCAAAGCTCTAAGGAAGCTTTCCAATTAGTCGACAGAGTGCAACGTGGGCATTATCCGACTTTAGTGATGGTTTAGTGGGGTGTTAGCTATGAAGGAGTGACAGAGCCATATTTTTGTGAAAAAGGTATCAAAACATCGGCACAAGTGTATCAAGATACCATTCTTGAGAAGATAGTTAAGCCCCTTAACAACACCATATATTATTCAATAACCAAGTATGGTCCTTCCAACAAGACTAGGCGCGCCGGGTCATAAAGCTCGGTCCACGCAGTCTTGGTTGGAAGTGAACGTTTCGGACTTCATCAGAGCTGAAGACTGGCCGTCGTCTAGTCCCGATCTCAATCCGCTGGATTATGATTTATGGTCAGTTTTAGAGAGTACGGCTTGCTCTAAACGCCATGATAATTTGGAGTCCCTAAAACAATCCATACCATTGGCAGTGAAGAATTTTCCTATGGAAAGAGTGCGTGCTTCTATTGATAACTGGCCTCAACGTTTAAAGGACTGTATTGCAGCCAATGGAGACCACTTCGAATAAGCTTTTTATATTTTAAATTGTTTTATATTTATGTTTAAACTAACACACTGTAAAAGTATTAAAAATATTATTTGCAATAAAAAAAAAATCTTCTTGACAATATTTATGGCAAGACTAGGTATAGAATCAATTTTTTCGAACTGAACAGACAGCTGTGCTGCTGGGGAGTTTGTTGCGCCACTTCTTCTTTCCAGCTAAATCACTAGGAAGTGGTGAAGGGTGGGCGTTTTGGGGACTGTTTTATGTAATTTTGACGTTCGAAAAGTGCTGATTCTCAGCCTAGTTTGAATGAATGAATTTTGAATGGTACATAGGTACAATGGTACGTAGGTACAATGGTACGTAGGTACAATGGTACGTAGGTACAATGGTACAATGGTACATAGGTACAATTGTACAAAGGTATAATGGTACATAGGTACAATGTTACATAGGTATGTAGCGGTTACACCGCCACATACTAACTACGCATCAAAGACATGACGTCACACAAATCCTGCATCGCGCAATTAGAGTTTACCGCGCGAACAACATAGATAAGACTATCCGAAATCAACTGTCGGGCAGTCGGCCCGCCAGACACAACACCCGTCTGGTTGGAGGATCCTACCTTTTCTATGGTGGATGAGTGAACTTTACACCCTGTTCCTCATACCTCTAAATTGGTGACCCCGAGTATGAACGTCAACGCAGCCTTCGTGCAACTGCTTCAGCGTGACGTCATCATCATCACTCCCGCAAGCTTTCGTGAGGCGAGTCACGCAGACAGCCAGCACCCTCGACTTCAACGGGTATCCTGACCACCAGCATGCAGCGAACGCGCATTCCTGGTCATCACCCTCAGCCTCATCACCCCGACTCACTGGGGAATCAACGCAATCATCTCAATCAGCGCAATCACCGCTATCACCTCAATCACCGCAATCACCTCAATCACCGCAATCACCACAACCACCGCAATCACCGCAGACAGTTCCGACTCACCGCGAACTGTGCGGCACCCGGTTCCGACTCACTGGAACCTTAGCTGGCACTGTGAAGCATCGCATGATACAAGACTCAGCCCACTATCGACCTCCGGTCTCCGGAGGGGAGTGATGTAGCGGTTACACCGCCACATACTAACTACGCATCAAAGACATGACGTCACACAAATCCTGCATCGCGCAATTAGAGTTTACCGCGCGAACAACATAGATAAGACTATCCGAAATCAACTGTCGGGCAGTCGGCCCGCCAGACACAACACCCGTCTGGTTGGAGGATCCTCCCTTTTCTATGGTGGATGAGTGAACTTTACACCCTGTTCCTCATACCTCTAAAGGTACATTGGTACAGTAGTACCCAACTTATAAGGCGCGTCGTGAATCTTCGTTCGCACAGAAAAGAAAGTATGGCCCCGAAGATTAACGAAAGAATGCTTAAAAGTTACAATCAACCTTAGATCACTAATATAAGGTTCATAATACACTGCAGCCGTTAGTTCCGTCTCACTCGCAAGTCACGCCCCTCCGCACAATTACACTTCGTGCCAATTTTATCGGGCCATCAGTTTTCACCAAATATAAGTATATTCAATTAAAAATACAGGCTATTAAAAATTTACGATTTATTTAATAAACAAATAGGTATTTATTTAGTAAACAATAGAAAAAACTTAATCTAAAGGCCGCACTCCTGCTATCCCAATATCACTCTGAGCGTCGCTACTATTACCATCACTATCACGATTCGAACTATCCGATGAGGATGATGTATCTTCGTTGGTGTTTATTACAAAGTGGTCCAATCTATCGTCGATGGCCTCTTCCAATGTCATAAATTCATCTTCACATTTGATAGCATGATCTACAACTTTTTGCCACTCGTCTGGCCCGATGGATGCGAATTTTTCAGACAAAAGACGCTGCACTTCGGTCAAATTCATGGCAATATTGAATTTGCTTACGTGACCTTTCACCTGCGACCAAATGTTTTCTATTGGATTGAAGTCCGGATGATATGGAGGGAGCCTTAACACTGTGTGGCCGTGAGCTTCCATTATGGTGTCAAGCGAGTACTTTACATAGAGATGCTTACGGCGTTTAATTATATCGTACAACTCCGGTTTATACGCTTTGATATTGAAAGGTATGTTTTTATCCTTTAACCAATCCTGCATAATCTTTTTTACAGAGTTACTGTTCGGTGCCCTGTCCTCTAATGTGCTATGGTATGACGCATTGTCAATGACAAACACAGAATTCGGTTGGAGGTTGGGAATTAATTTCTCTTGCAACCATTTCTCGTAATTTTCTTTGTTCATCTCACTGTGATAGTCTCCTGTGGTCTGAGCCGATTTGTACATGAGCAAAGCATTTGGTATGAATCCATTAGCACCCCCAGCATGCACTATAATTAACCTCGGTCCCTGCGAAATTGGTTTTTTTATGCCTTTGCCTTGACCGTCAGACCAGGCTTGTTCCTTGGTGTGGGTCGAATGAACATAGGTCTCGTCGCCATACACAATAGGTCTGCCTTCATGCCGATACTTTTTTATTTTTCTTAAAAATCGTATTCTTAATAGCCTTACTTCGTGTTTTTCCGCCAGCAACTTACGGTTCGTTTGCGTTTTCCTAAACTTAAATCCTATCTCTTTTACAATTCGGCGCAGAGTTTCTCTGCCCCCTTCGAAGTCGATATCTCTTTTTAATTTCTCCAATAGCGCTCTCATTGTGACTACCTGTTTTTCTTCGCGGTGAAAGTCATAAATTTTCCTGCGTATGGCTTGGTATGAAAAATCGTCCAATTCCTTACGATAAGTTTTTTTCACTTTACCCTTTTTCGGCGTTCTAAAAGAAGGCCCCGCAGTGTTTTCACCTGTATGTTGATCCTTCTCTTTAAGAATTCTCGTTATTGTTCGTTTTGAAATTTGTGTAGCTTCGGCCGTTCGGTCAATAATTTTCAAAAATCGATCTTTTATAAATGTTGTGTTTTTAGACTCCTGAGCTTCTTTCTTCATAAACTCGTGGACATTGAAAATAATTTCCCGAGCTTGACTTTTAAGCGGTTTCCCCCTTTTAAAAGAACTCATTTTAAATAATAAAAAAGAAAACACTTTTGTTGCCACTACGTGTACTTTCGCCTGCTGCGCGTGCACTCGATCAGAAGTATGGTGGCTGACTAACATGCCACGCGGCGCGCGCTAACATGGCGGCAGCTGCCGACCAATAGCGGTACAGGAAAAAGAAGCGCGGCGCGTGGAGCGTGCCGATTCGTCAATAGCATTTTCCGCGCTTTGAAAATTCATCTTCTGCGCAGGTACATCGGTAAGCCATATCAGTTGGGTACTACTGTACATAGTGCAGCATTCCGCTGCCAGGTAGGCTCTTTACACGTGAAAAAGTTAGCACGTTTGACAACAGTTCAAAATGGATGTCATAAAAGCGGAAGAAAAAAGGATTCGTGATTTTTTGCGTCAGTCGTCAGATACCCAACCTGATGGGTTGAGTTATTAATAAATATTTTTTCCTACCGTAATTTGTTTGTTCCAAAACTGGATAGTTTCGATCTCTCGAATGTATATACTCTTCTGCCGAGAGAAGTACCGTGCCACAATTTTTAGGTACTAGAAGATTGTTGAATTTGAGTGATAGTTTTGGGTTATCTTTATGTAAGTATTTCAGTTGTCTATGACTCAGCCCCCCTACATAATTTCGCCTTTGTTACGGGTCTAAAGTGTTCTTTATTTCGGATCCAAACAGAAAAGGCTGGTTTCGGCCCTACCTACCGCCTAAGCTTCTACCGCCAGGGCTCTGCGCATTGCCAGATCCTGCACTAACGCCGTCTGCGCGGAATCAAGTACTGCGTTCTGGCTCCTCTGTAGCGAAGCTGCTGACGATATAGATGCAGTGACAACAGCTGCGCTTCGCCTTGCCACCTGAGCCAGGCTACCCTCAGGCTATTCCAAAAATCTATGCCTTTTTTTCTCCAGTTTTATATCACTTCTGTATTACCGACGCCTACATTTTTTTTGGCATTATCACTAGCCCAGTTTTTTCCTTATACTTTTTATGGTCGCGGGTTCATCGCGTCGATCTATTTTAAACCACGGGGAGCTTACGAAACGTTGGCCACCGCTAATTCGCTCGAGCTAAACTCTGAGGTAAATCACGTATGGCCGCTTTTTCTCAAAATTTTTACTCGTAGGTATTACCTACATCTCACAAAATCCTCACGCGCGCGCTGACGACTGTTTTTTTTTTTTTTAACTATCGATAATTTATTTGTTTCCTATGTGAAACAGTGTTTTAATACCCGTCGTCAAGTTCACACTACATGCATTTTTTTTCTATTTATTTTCCTTAATTTTTGATAACCATCCGGTTCTGATAAAATTCACTACCATTTTCACCACCCCAAACATAGTTTTTATTTAAATAATGTCATATTGAAATAACGTTATGTTTATCAATCAACGACATAATGGCCATGACGTCTTAGTGATAGTTGTCCAGATATTTTGTCCCGTGCCAAAAGCACCCCCAGTCCGAAAGTTGCCCAAAGTGCCCCAAGAGTTGTCGGGTGTGTGTTAAAAAGAAATAGATAGGAGAATGTTTTTGAATCTGTTGGTGTATTTTGTCATCGGAAAAATTATGACATATACATTTATTGAGACTGAGGATTAATAAATTTTACATGGGATTTTGATAAGAATGTACCTATATTTTATAATGTAGTTTAGGGGCATGAGGAACAGGGTGTAAAGTTCACTCATCCACCATAGAAAAGGGAGGATCCTCCAACCAGACGGGTGTTGTGTCTGGCGGGCCGACTGCCCGACTGTTGATTTCGGATAGTCTTATCTATGTCGTTCGCGCGGTAAACTCTAATTGCGCGATGCAGGATTTGTGTGACGTCATGTCTTTTGATGCATAGTTAGTATGTTGCGGTGTATCCGCTACATCACTCCCCTCCGGAGACCGGAGGTCGATAGTGGGCTGAGTCTTGTATCTTGCGATGCTTCACAGTGCCAGCTAAGGTTCCAGTGAGTCGGAACCGGGTGCCGCATAGTTCACGATGAGTCGGAACTGTCTGCGGTGATTCCCCAGTGAGTCGGGGTGGCGCTGCGTCACGATCCAGTGAGTCGGATGTGGTATAGCGCCGGGTTGTGGCTGACTGCTAGCGTCGACCAGGAGAGGGTAGAATGGGCTCTGCTTGTGAGACCGGCCGAAGGTGCAGGTGCTGTGCCAAGGTTGCTGATGAGGCTGAGGGTGATGACCAGGAATGCGCGTTCGCTGCATGCTGGTGGTCAGGATACCCGTTGAAGCCGAGGGTGCTGGCTGTCTGTGTGACTCGCCTCACGAAAGCTTGCGGGAGTGATGATGATGACGTCACGCTGAAGTAGTTGCACGAAGGCTACGTTGACGTTCATACTCGGGGTCACCAATTTAGGGGCATGAGGAACAGGGTGTAAAGTTCACTCATCCACCATAGAAAAGGGAGGATCCTCCAACCAGACGGGTGTTGTGTCTGGCGGGCCGACTGCCCGACTGTTGATTTCGGATAGTCTTATCTATGTCGTTCGCGCGGTAAACTCTAATTGCGCGATGCAGGATTTGTGTGACGTCATGTCTTTTGATGCATAGTTAGTATGTTGCGGTGTATCCGCTACAGTAGTATGTACGAGTATCACGTTAAAGAATCATGAAGAAATAAATTATGTGATATCACATTTAATGGTTTTGTTGTTTTAAAAGAAGAAATGATCCTAGAGCTGGGGTAAGAAAATGTATTAATTAAGTACCTCTTAGTGCAACAATTTTTACTGCACAACCATTCGAATCGGCTTCCAAGTCGAAAATTACACATTAACGGTTACCTGATTTGCCAAATCCCCGAAATCAACTATAATAGATGTCGGAATAATAACGGTCGTCCTATTTGGTTAATTAAACTCAAAAGTATCGGGTTTTGGATTTGTGAACAGCGTTCTAAAGGAATCTTTCGTTATCATTGATTGATGTTCGATTCGGCACGGAAGTGTATCGAATGGTTGCGCAGATCTTGAATACAACGTATTTACGAGAATACCGTACCTACTATAGGAATAATTAGAATGCTGAACTTACTGTTAAAGGTAAGCGTGACAAAAGAAAATACGACAAATGAAAAACGTTCTCGACTGGAATTAACCGGACTAATAGTTACCTTTTAAGTAGGTAGGTATCTTTAGCACACAAAAGTTTTAAGTAAGTATTGTGATAGTCAGTACCAGGCGAAATCATGTGTAAAGAGGGGAGAAGGACCCGTGACTCGTTACGAATGTTACGAATTGTTGACAGCCCTCAGCTGTCATTAACGTGATATCTTACTCTGAACGCCAATTATCGATGTCAGCGCTGTGAACGATTATGTTCTAATTCGGAAAACGGCCATAATAACTTACTATTTCCATGCTGGTGTCAAAGTACCGTCACTGTCACTTCTGCTGTGTGATGTCAAAACATATGAAATAACCTCAAAAAGTTACTGTAGTCAAGCAAGTCTCAAATTCTAAAAAACTAGTTGTTTACAAACCCAATTTTAGTGTAATTTATATTACCACCGTAGTATGTGAGTTTATCCTAACAGTTCCAGAAAATAACAATGTCGCTCAGTTTAAAACCTTTCAGATGTTATCGATCTATTTATGCAATTGGTCGGCATTACTCTGAAGATAAGACGAAATATCAAATTGAAGAAGAGGGACAAAAACCAAGGCTTGTTCATGGTCAACCGTACCCAGAATGGAGGAAACCCTGGATACAACGAGATGGGGAGTTCAGAAGCAAACTGTCAGTTTTCGTTGAGAAAAATCCAAGCCCAGATATTTTGAGTATGATGTCAAGTATACCTAATTTAAATATGAAAGTAATAAAAAACTGGTGGCAAGAAATGAAAATACTTCAAGAAATAGAGAACCAGAGGTATTTGCCAAAAAGAGTTGCTACTCTTGGATCTAATTTAGCAGCGGTGCACTTCTTTACACATCGTGAATGTGCTGTCAGGTAATATGTGTACTATATAAGCACGTATTCGATTAAAGAAACATTATAATTTCCATAAATAATTACTAATGAATAATGTACCTGCTTTGCAATTGTATACATAACCAATACATAAGACCACCCAAAATATAGATTTGTCTAATCTTTGACAGATTTACTCTAATAAAGCAATTCAAGTCCCTATTATTTTGGCTATAATCCAGCTTGGTTTAGGGAAGTTCCCACATAATAAACAGCCAAGGCCAAGTCAAAATGGTGAAGGAAAACATTGTGAGGAAACCGGCATGTCCTAGAACCAAAAATTTGAAGACATGTGGCGTCTACAAACCCGCACTGGGCCCGCGTGGTGGATTACGGCCCACTCCCTCTTACGGAGGGAAGGTCTATGTCCCAGCAGTGGTAACATTATAGGCTGATTATGCAATAAGCAGCCAATGACCAAGAAAACAATTTTTATTTTAGGTTGAAGAATTCACCAACATGGATGTCAGGTGATATAACTACATTGAAGCTTCCTGATCGATATACGGATGGATACTTGGTAGAAGCTGTAGACTGTTCCAATTTCCACCACAATGGTATCCGATACGAAGGCTTAGAAAACCTAATGAACCTCAATTTTCTAAAGTGGTTAAGTTTGAAGAATAATAAATATGTAGATGTTTGGGGCATAGATAGAATAGCTGGACAGAATGGGGACACCCTGGAATACTTAGATATAAGTGGTTGTAACATATGTGTAGGATGTATCTTTGCTCTTGTTAAGATGCAAGCTTTGAAGTTCTTAGTTATAACAGACCCTGGTGAAGATATTAACTTACAGGCTGCTCTCTCCATGTTGGAACAAGAAAAGCCTGGCTTATTAATAAATGCAATATAGTGAACTTAAGATACTAGGTACTTGATGCTAGTATAGTGTAATTGTTGTTATTATTAAATAAATAAATTATTTGTTAACAATGTGTTTATTTTTCTAAGACCTTTGTTTTATCGGGAAGCCGAAATATCTTACAATACGGCCGATATAACTTGGTAGCTCTGAACATACGGTGTGCGAACTTTCGCGCATGTTCTCTCTCACACTCGCCTCACCATTTGGTTCCTAAAAAATAGAGATGCGCCTAATGTAGGTTCAACCGAATACGAATGTTCGACCAAATATTCGGTTAAAAATGTACCGAACCGTATATTCGGCCGAATCATTCGTGTAATTCTGCGCGGTAAACAGGTTTGTACACGTCGGTACGGCGGCGCTCTGCAAGAGCCGGGCGGCATTTGCCACTGCCCCCTCTGACCCGCACGCAACCCGCCGCCCCCGCTAGTACGGCTCGCTCAGTCGATGCATCGCTCTTTCGGTTACATTTTGCAGTTCTCGCATAATATTGTTTAAAGTTAATCTTTTTATTTTGTCAATAAATAATCGGTAGGTACAAAAAGTAGTTTTTCTTTCATTATACAGACGCCAGCAGGTCACCTACCCGAAACTGTCAAATCCTATTCAAGTTTGAACTTTATACTGTAGTGATAAGTTGAAAATGTATTAAAGAAATTTGAGAGATTGTAGTATGATGTGCGGCGTCTGTGCAGTTTTTTGTTAATGAAAGAAACACTACTTTTTGTGCCTACCAATTATTTATTGACAAAATAAAATGGATTAATTTTACGGAATTAACAACTTTCGGAATAAACCACACTTATTATGTAAGTGTTTAATAAAATGTTATTTTTTAAATATTAACAATAATTTAAATATTCGGTAATTATTCGGCAAATCAACCGAATATTCGGCAGAATACGAACATGAAAAAATATGCTGAATTTACCGAATACGAATAATCGGCCTAACATTCGGCGCATCTCTACTAAAAAAAAAAAAATGCGCAGCCTTCTGCGCGAATGGAACTGCCAAGTTATATCGGCCGTGTATCTGCAGTAGGAACTGACTTCTAATATATTTGGAATTTTTTCACTTTGTGAGACATTGCTTTTTTTCCACACTAATAAGAAGAGAAAAGATTTAATTTTTTGTTTGTTTTTTTGTTACGCTTTCGCACTAAAACGGCTGAACGGATTTGTATGAAATTTAGCACATGGATAGACCATGAGCTGTGTTAGGACATATAACATTGGAAAGGAGGTTTATTTTAAAATTAAAATGAAATGCGAAAAATGTTTTCGAGGTTTTTATGTTATAACATAAGTTCATACAATGATCCAATATGCTTGAACAAACTGTCCACAACACTATGGGTTGGTTCTCTATTACCTGTTCACAGTTGGTTTGTTGTTGATTACAATGTCTAAATTTAAAGTGCCACTTATTGGTCCATTAGTTGGATTCATAAACATTTAAAAAACTTGCTCATGTAAAAGTGGTTACTGATTCAGATATTCATTTTTTCTTATGATTGTTGTTTTGTCTCTAATTCAATCTAATATACATTAAATTGAACACTTAAAATCTAAATAAATCATCTAAACAAGATATTTACATTTACCATTTTGACTAAACAATTACACTAATAGCTTATGTAGAAGAAATAAATAACGAATATGAAATGCTTTATTTAAAATGTCCTTTCGAAATAATTGCTAATATTTCTTAAAATATAACATTTAACTTGTTATGCAACATAGTTAATTCAGTCTAATAAAGTAAAACTGCCTATTGTCTGTTGTTTATTGACTGACAAAGCCTAGAGAATTAAATCAGAATCACAATTCTGCAGTGATTGCAATGAGACGAACCAAGTTTTGAAAGTCAATAAGGCACTAGAAATATGCAGCTATTAAGATTTTTCATATTTGTTATTACTATAACACACTTAAAAGACATTCACTCAAAACTCAACATACCATCAAAACTAGAATTATTTCAACAAGAGGCAAACTTAAAGATATGGACAGTTTAAAAACAAATTGAAACATTTAGTACAAACCATCGTCGCAATCATAAACCATAAAGGAAAACTTCTATATTTATATATTTATTAGGTATTGCAACGAAGTGTGTAAATAAAATCACCATGTATGCTTTCATACAAATTCCATAAAGTTATAATAATTATGACCAACTAAATGCAAACTTGCTTTTACGTAACTTTAGTGTCTATTGATTTAAAACGATCTAAAAGTCTAAACTATTTGATATCATTGAAATAGTTACATCAGAATCTATGAAATTTTATGAAAACATATATGTTGTAGTGCGTGTGAAAACATAAAATATATGAACCTACATTAATTTCGTTAAAAATATCGAATTAAAATCGTTTCGTAACTGAACGCTCGAAGGAAAAATCAACAGTTTTCACTAACTCAGTATGATATTTGCCTGCCACAACAAGATATTATTTAATGTTTAGTAAATTCTATTATATTGATATACTGTAAAATTAAAAACCAATCTTATTATATGGATGTTATTCAGAGTCAAAGTTATAGTTATTTCACTGATTAAGAAAAGAGGCCTATAGCTTGCCCTTACTTTGAATTAATTACCCTGCTTTCCTGAACGTTAATATAAAGTACACTAGTCACAGTACATGTGACATGAAACAGCGTCTAGGTCGAATAACTAATTCAAATTAGGGACGAAAATATGTGTAAATTACTACTAACTGGTAACAACAGTTCTATTATTTATTTATGAGTTAAAATGTATGACAACAATGTCGATTATGATGAATTGACTACGCGGGGTTGTGTACCAAATCCCGCTAGTTTCATATTGGCAGCTTGAATAATACAAGAACAAATCGATAAGATACACAATCACGTTAGAGATAATTTAGATGTATGACAAGAGGTACATTTGAATAGAGCAAACTGTCGAGTTTTGGTACCGGCCCCGTCTACTTGCCTATCGAGATACAATATTTAACCGTGCGAAAATATCTCTTAAGTTTTATACTTTTAATAAATTCATTTCACTTCCGGACTCCTAAAGCAATTATCTAAATACCATTAACGCCGAAGAGATCATTTAAAAAATACAATTTTGATATACATAACATTTGTATTGGCCGAAATTTCACATGTATAAATTATATATTTATCTTTTTATCTATAATATAATTAGTATTATCTAAATAAAACCTTAATTACTTTGAGAGCCAGGAATACTTAGTGCTAGTATACAATACACCTAATATTTACAATGAGATTATTATATTGTATAAATATTGATTTATCTAGTGTCGTTACTGATTTGAGCTATTTTTGTAACCATAGCAGTATGTTTTAAAATGGATCGCTACGTCGACCGTTTACTGACAGAAAGAGTAATATTATTAAAATGTTTACAATTTGTCACTCCTCACGATTCATCCAAACACGGCATACATAACGTAATGGCATACAAACACTCGACAACTCGCTTGATAAATCACTGTACAACGTACATTATTAAAAATAATTAAATAAGTAGATATTAATCTAATAAAATGAAATAATTTGAAACACTTGGAAGACCAACATCACAACATAAATAGAAAACAATACAAAATAATAGAGACTTAAACGACTGTGAAAATGTTCGCACCAAAGTTCCTTGCTTCAACCTCACTCGACATGTTCATACAACTCTCGAATCACTCACTATGTGTTGCAGTAGACATATCACTTATTCAGGTCTCTAAATTCGTACAACATTACACCATAGTTCCAATATTATCCATTTATGATAAAACAACACCTAAGTGTCTGTTCTTGTAAATGCATTTATCAATGACGTGATAGTTCGGCTCACTGATAGTTACCATCTATCATAATCTCAGTTGCTACAATTGTTCACAATAAATTAGCATTCAATTATTGCAAATGAAAAAGATTGCTATTTCACCAGTTGAAAATTATTGAATGACAAAGTATTGACAAATAGAGACCCCATTTATCACTAAATCAATTCGCAACTACAAACGAACTTCCATAAGACATTCTTACACGCAACTCGCTCAATATTTAATTGAGTGAAGGCAACATTTAAATAAACAATATCTCTCGATATACACACAAATCTGGAGTAAATATACTATATCGGTTAATATATAAATTGCAAATATATAATTCTCTAAAATATATTGTTTGTAATAAAGTGATTTTCATATTGCAACGAAATTCAACTGGTCAGTCCTATAAAATTATTGGCTTTGGGTGATATATTATTTATATTAACTTCAGAGTTAAATCAAAGGATAAAATTGAAAGACAATACCGAGAGAATTAAAAAAAAACTTTTGAGCATTTTGGAAACAAAATAAAGTCAATTACAGGATACGAAATCTTCTATACTTTATTCTGGTATTAATGTCTAACATAAGGGTTATTTTCGATGTAATTTTCCCATCTTAGTTAATAAGTGGTTTTGCAACAACACAGATTTCAGCCATACAGCACTCATCAACAAAAATACTTAAATACAAATATACAAATAAGAATTGAGATCGTGCCCACAGTGACGAAGTGCTTTAAACAATGAAATAAATGATCTATTAGTTAAATAACCAATTAAAAGCGAATAAAGATAGGTTTCTATTAATCTGAGGCTGCTCTAATTTCATTAGGTTGAAACTTTCAAACTCTAAAAAACTGTTTCATACAATCTGATATTAAAGAATCCTCAGAAGAAAGAAGTCGGATTTTTTTGTGATTTTTTGCTTTTTTTGTATTACTTGTAATGTAAAACACTATAGATATGAATATTTTATAACCATTTGTCTGCCTTTACTCACATACGGAAGTCGCACGGGGCAGCCGGCCACGTACGTCTGATTAGCTGCTACAGCCTGGCTGCTTAGTGCAAATAATATAGAGGAATCAATATTGGTTAAGATCAAAAATATACTAAGTATTGGAAAAGGGAAACAAACCATTAGTACCACTGTTATTTTTCAGATAAAACTACTTTAAACATACAATTCAAATCAACGAATCAATTAGACCATGCATCGCCAATTCTCACGGACTTAACATTACCAATTAATTTTTATGATTTTTTCAACTTTTATTAATTAAAAAAGTATTTCTGAATAATAATAAAATACTATAAACGAGTAGATATACATTAACCTAATCACTGTATTAAATGCTTCCGCATTTATGATCAATTGTCTTGAAACCTTTCGCGTTTCAGCTCCATCATTGAGAACACGTGGATTTTTAGCCGTTGTCAGTGTAAAACTGTGCAGTTGATTTTGAAACCCGAATAATCTTTATGAAAACTTGTAATTGACGAACTTGGTATAGATCACATTTTCTTGCTGGCAATCCTTGCCCATTTGTATGCGAGACATGTGAACAGTACCCCTAAGTCTACAATATCTCAAATTGCTATTCTTGAAAATGCTGCAGCATTAATTTTGAAATAAATACAATAAGTAAAAAAAAAACCTTGTCCGATCTGAAAGGGGCACATAGATACTGCAATAACATTACCAAACGTAACACAAAATCTTATTATTATTGAAAACAAAAAGTTCAAATTTTTGTACCAAAACTACCCCAGGATCCATAAAAAAATAGCAAATTTTCAACAGGGGTCATAAGTTATGACTTGTAGAAACCCGCTAAACGACGGCCGCGTGCGCCCCTCGTAGCGCCGCAATAACCCGGTAAAAAGGAAGGCCTTTTTTTTTTGCTGAATTTACCACATAGACAGTAGACAGTAAGTACGATATCTAACAACACCCCACGGATCGAACAGGTTTTTTTACATGTTGTATATGCTTAGTTGAGGATTAATGTTGAATACTATGTTTGACGAAAACACGATTCCATAAACATTTCTCGACAGAAAAAGTTCCAAAGTTACCTCCAAACCGAACAATAAATTATTAGATCACTAGATCAAATTATTAGATCATGAAACTGCATAATAATTGAACTAAATATACAGGCTGAATTTTTATTATTTTTACAATTAATATTCACGGTAAAAGAAATTACCTATCAGCGCCTTGGAGCCTTCTCCCCGCCGATCAGTTGCGCTCTCATTCAGTCCGCGATCAGTAGCGAGCGAATTTGAGCTGAGGTATTACGGACTGACAACGCTCGATCGGTGGATTGCAGCTGAAAATCAGCGTCAGGTAGTACCTTGTGTTGTCATCTGACATGCTGAGCTGAGGCCCGTTTGGCATTATAACCAGTTTTCTTATTTTTTTAGAGTTAAGGTGTATTTTTTTTTCTGTAGTGCCAATAATCGCATTTTTTTTCTTTCCTTCTCTACTAATCCGAACTTTTTCTAAAACTCGGTGAGCTTTATTAACGGTTAGGTACTGAATACTGAACAATCTTTTCTTGCTGGCAATACCTTAAATGTTGAGTTGTTTACCCATGTTTATGTTAGAGATAAGTACAACGCTACAAGGTCCTTTTGGCGTGTACCGAAATCGGAATTAACGCCGCCATCTAGTTTTATCAATACAATTCCTGTGACTATTTCACAAATATTTACGAACAATGCCCGCCTGTCAATGTCATTCAGGCGCCAAAAAATCCTTGTAGCACTCTATGTGTGCTGTCAACGGCTAAACGTCCCGTGAGTCTATTACTACTCCCGCACAATGATGGAGATGGTGTATCCGCATCGCTAACTGGCCGTCGAAGTCGGCTGCAGGGTCGTGGACGTGATTGGAGAATTTACTGAAATAAAAATTATATTTTGTTTTGAAAACAACATGTGAGGCTAATGGGGTTAAGCAAGCACGAAAGAATGAGATTAGGATCGTTTATTCTAAAAGTTGGCAACGTCGCAAATAGCTGTCAAATATTTATCTGTTTAATTTATTTGTTAATATACTGTATGGTTTTTTTTTTAAATTTGGCTAACTAATGAACTAGAATATTAATAATGAATTGGAATTATAGCACAGAATTTGATTTTGTAACCGTTTACCGTTAAAAAGTATTTGGAAACCTTCCATATGCCTTTTTTACACCTAAAACTAAATATTGTATATTACGATATTAATTATTGTATTTCCTAATCAATATTTTAGTTCACTAGTTAGCCATATTTTCAAATTACTCAAAACAGCCAAATTAATCAAAACAGGTAAATATTTAACAGTTATTTGCGACGTTGCCAACTTTTAGAATGAATGCTTTTAAAATTCGTATGAAACGCTAAGTTTACTTAGCAAATAGTCAAAGTTCGATATGTGAATCTTGCCCTAAAAACCGTACAAATGACAATCCTATCGCTAAAAACAATCTCTTCCAAATAACAATTGAAAGGACAAAAAGCTTAGAGCCTACAACACTGGAGAAAGCATAAGCGTAAAATTCAAACAAAAAAAGTCGGTTAATTTGATATAACGTTACGGGATATCTAAATAATAAAATAGGTTAAGTTAAAACAAAAATATATTAAAAATAAGAATAATTGTAATACTCTGGAAATATTGATTATAAATTTGTACACTATAGTAATACTTACTAGTAGGGGTATTCACTTCGGAATGGGGCGTAAGATTCGACTGCGCCATCAATTTCTGTCGCACTTCGCGAATCTTTAGTTGTAGAGCCATTTTTGTCGGGAAAATATCCATGTGGGTTGCCTGAAAAATTGCAAATAACAGGTTATAACATGTTTTTTTTTATCTGAATTTATTAGAATTATAAAAATAAAACGTGAGAATAGACGTTTTTCTAGTTGAAAACCATTTTTCCAAAACTGTGAATGCACTAAGCAATAAAAATAAATAAATAAGGACAGTCTTTTATGAACTCGTTCTTGTAGCTAAAACGGTTAAGGTCCTGCCTTTACTGCCCCATCTCAAAAATTCATGCTGTGTAAGTGTAAATGTGTAAGTTGTTCGTAGACGGCTGGGGTCGACCTGTAAAGTCTACAAAATGTTTTGAAATAGTTATTTAAGAGTGGGTATGTACCTGGAAGTGCGTGGTGGCCTGCGTGGTGGGGAACATGCCGTGCTCCTGGAACAGCTTGAGCACGAGGTGGCGGCGCTGCTCCAGCACGCGGCGGTGGCCCGCCTCGCCGCGCGCGCCCGCCGCTCCCGACGCGTTCGCCGCGCCCGAGCTGGGCGTGCGCGGCGACATGTCCTCGGCGCCCTCCGCCGGCGCTGCGGGCAACGTCACACGTTGTAGTACCGGAATACATAGAGATCAAATGTATTCAGTTTTCAGCAGTTTGGAGTTGGGACCCCCTTACTTATACTAAAAATAATTACAGGGCGCTGAAATTTTCGAGCTCGCTTCGCTCACATTAATTCTCTTAATCCTCAAACTGTTTTGTATAAATAAGTCGACAAAATAACTCATCTTTCTAAATTAATTAAATGCACCGACCCCAGCGTGGTTTAACCAAACTCGATAAATCGACTGAATCCCAAGATTTGCACTAGCTCCTGAAGCCTCATGCTTCATGGGACTACATAGGCCATTGCATATCAAGGAGTAGACCGAGGGGCACTGAAATGGTATGGAAGAGGTACCCTTAGGATATGAAAGGATTTGCGAGTCGTCCCGGAAAGATATGCATCCTAGAGTAGGCAATGAAATAGTGGAAAGACGGGTGACATTTATCTATGGATAGGCATCGTTTTACGACATCGCTGCTATGCTGTTCAGGTTCATCTTCACCGGTGAATCTTTTGGCGACGTTACGCTGCTTTCTCGGCTCTTGTCTATATAACTGCTGTGCTTTGTTACACTTTGGTGTTTTCTGTATCTTCGTCAGCGGCCTCGCTGATATCCGTTTCAAGTTTCTTGTCAATCTCGGTAGCAGTCTTCTTAGTATTATCTCGGTCTTCAGCCTTGTCCATCCAAAAATAGATTTCCTTGTCGAAGTAAGTGATGTCCTGTTTTCAGGTTGGCGTGATTAAAAATATTATATTTAAAAAAATATATAAAGGATTTTGGTTTGGGTTATAGCTACCTGATTCACAAAAGCACACTCTCAAAAACTAACATTGACACACGTATTATCGTTTAAAGTTAGGCGAACAAATTGTAGATACAGCATATAAGATGTATGGCTTTATTCTGAGATCCATTCATGACTTTAAGCGGACTCTTCAGCAGATCCTTTAAATATATGGAAAGATCTCACCAGATTAGCTTGCACGGGGTCAAGCAATGTCGGTCGGACTGGGTCATTCGGCAGACAATCAATTCCTCGTATGTACTTTAAAAACTCACTATTATTAAAAATAATCTATAACACTATTTTTACTACACACCACACACCCCAAATAAACATGACAACAGTCCACCTCACTTTAGCATCATTTTAATGTATTTATTTGGCTACTAGCGACAAGACTTGTTCGAATTGTGTCACCCTATGTAAAATTTCTAAAATGTCTGTAATTTGTATGGTGTGTATAAAGAGTATTCTTCACAAATCTAAGATGGTGGCCAGATAGTGCACAATTTCATTATTTATTGGTTCTGTTAAAATCAATCTGCGTAGCCTTTTGCCAACTATGTTAGGGTCAGCTTCCAGTCTAACCGGATACAGCTGAATACCTGTGGGTTGGGTTTGTGGGTTCTGTTACTAAAATTAAAATCGAATATGGCTCGCAAATTATTGCGAGGTGCGAGGGCGAGGATAACACTAAGACAGCCAAAACTCAACATTAGACTGCTTAGTCTAATGTCTAATTTTTAAAACCACATACCTCTATAAGTATCTAGATTGAAGTCAGGTCCAAAGAAGGTGTTTCCGACGAGTTTGTTGGTCGTCGTGTGCGGGGTGCCGTAAGAATGCGGCGTCGGCATTCCGTTGCCGTTCATGACTTCTTGTTCCAGCTGCGGAGTCACCACTGTGTTTTCTTCCTCTGTAGACAATGAATGAAATGTTAAAATAAAAGTACTTCGATCAGCAGTTACTTTTTGAGTGCTAAAGACTGGATGGAGAAGATTCTCTTGTCCAGCAACTACAATTAGAGAAACGCTATCTTTTGATAACAGATAGCGCGTGAAAAGGACAACTATACAGGGTCAAATTAAATTAACTAGCGAAACTCAGCAGACAACGACAACGACCGCTGGTATTGTTCTTACTTGAAGAATCTGTTGAGAAATATGATTTATTTGTTTGATTTATCGTGTTTAGATTTCGATACCCATCACATCTGTGAAGTTCAAATATAGTATAATATATAATAAGATCAATTATATTTCAAGTACACTGCGGTTGATGAACCCAAAAAAAAACATCTTTTTTTTTGTTGCTTTATCATGTTTAGATATCGATACCCAT
Source organism: Xanthia togata (assembly GCA_963853775.1). Taxonomy (NCBI): domain Eukaryota; kingdom Metazoa; phylum Arthropoda; class Insecta; order Lepidoptera; family Noctuidae; genus Xanthia; species Xanthia togata. The sequence goes on from OY970811.1 coordinate 10,059,353, forward strand.
CACGTCTGCAGTTTCGCTAGCAAATTTAATTTGACCCTGTGTCCTCGTAGAGATTGGACCAGATTGTGTTAATTATCTGAGATTCTATATTGAAGTTTAAGAGTTTATTTATTTTAGTTCAAATAGTTTAAAGAGACCGTGGCAAACATACCCATTTTGTTATGTTTCTTCCTCATGTACAGCTGCGGACTGCGCGGCACCACCATGGCGCTAGGGCTGCAAGCCTCGGGCTTGAACTGGGGAAGAGTGCTGAACTTCTGCTCGAAGTTCACCGTCTCCAGTACTCTGTAGGACAAGTAAAATAAGTTAGAATACGTCGTCGGTAGGATTGTAATACAGGAACAATTTTTAATCATTTTCTTTTAAGCCCAGGTTTGCACGGACGTGTTTTTATCGCGGCGATTTTTTTTCGTACACTGGATTTTCAAGTCTCTGTGTTGAGCCGAGCGTTGAGAATCCAACGCGTTGGGACGCTCTCTCGACCCAGCGCGTTGAAAAAACACACTATTGGATTTTCAACTCTCGACGCTAATCAAAGCGTTGAAAAACCAGTTCACGAAAAAAAAACGCCGCAATTTTATTACGTCCGTGCGAACGTGGGCTAAATGATAATAATAATTGGTAAAAGTAATAAAATACGCGTTTTTTTTTTTTTTTTGTAGTATTAAATGAGATAATTATGGCATCTCAACGCTGTCCAAAAATGTCTACGTTGTACCTCTCATTCAGCATAGTATATGCGGCAAACATAGTACGTTTGACTTTGTATAACCACAATAAATTGATAATACTAACGGGACCCACCCATATTTTTTTCTTCAAAAATGAAGTGTTTGCCCTAATGGTCATTAACAAATCATTCTGTATTGTGCTACGGCTTCTGGATTTATTATCGTTATCTTACTGGGGCATACATATGGTTAGATTGTACGGATTAAAGTAAATATCTTGCCACAGAGATGGCAAGGTTGAAAAAAAAAAACTTCATGACTTGTTAGAGAAACACTATTAACCGTAAAACTATTCCGCCTTCTTAGCACCTTGCTTCTGTTCAAAAGGCAGTGATGACCACGACAATGAAAAGATATAGCATTTTTTTTAAATTCTTATGAATGGTCGCTGAATTGATTTGAACAAATGAAGTAACATTAGATTTGTCTTGACCCCACGAGTGAAACTGGCCACACGAATTTTGAAAAAAGAATTACTTTGCGGATTTTAGCCTCCATTGACTGCAGTCGAGTTTTTGGCGGGTTATTTGACTTTTGAATTATGAATTTGCATTAGGTTCCACCTTTAAGTGAGTTTTTAGAACGGCAGGTAATCTGAAAAGCTCAATGCAGATGGCGCTGGCTGTGTCATACGAACTGTCAAACATTGGTTATTTCTTTGAAGCGACGAAGTTTTCACCAGTTAGTTATTTTTCTTGAAATAAAAATGCGTCAGTGTTGTGTATAGATGCGCAATCCACCCACCGGGTTACCGGGTTTAAACCCAGGTGGGATTAAACCGGGTGTTTCGGGTTTAATTGGGTTTAAACCCGATTTCCAACCTTTCGGGTGTAATGCTTTGTATTAAAAAATTTACCTACTTCAATTTATTAGTTCTACAATAACCGTACGGAAGAAACGTAATCCCTGAAAATTTGGTGACGTGCCTTTTAAATTTACGTTAGTAGTATTATACAACGTTGATACGACAGAGGGGCTTTTCTTTAAACTGCCTATACTAGGTACCATTTTCAAGCTCTGTACCAAAAATCAATTAAATAGGACCAGTAGTTTAGCCGCAAATGATTTTTTAAGTTTTTGCCCCGTTTGAACACGATGTTTCTTTCCTAACAGCTGATTATGTCTATACGCATAGGTCATCCACCTTAAAACGATAAATCTGAGTTTAGCCTACGATGCGTTGTTGCCGCTCTGAAGCTAGTCACAAGTACAACCAAATATTGTTCGCTAAAAAAATGGCAAAGCAAACAAGAGAGAGAGAATCATAGCAAAACATCCCGCGCGTAAAAGAAATAGAAATAGGTCAGTCTGTTGTTATTGCATCCTAGATCCTTGCGCGATCGGTAAGTAAGTGGGGGCAGTGGGGCCTCAGTCAGTGCGCCGACGCTATCATAGCTAGCTAACGTAAGTTACGTAACACGGAAGCTCTTGCGCCGCTTACGCGCGCAGACAATTTAATGTGATAGGACACTAAATAAGTTTAAGACAATATTTATTTTTATATTGTGACAGGACACACGTAACATCGGATTATTATTATTTAGTGTTAGTGTTCTTTTTGTGATTGACTGTTTTTTATTGTGATAGGACACGTAATTAAACTTTGGTTGTGTGTGAGTGAAATTAAAATACAATTGTTGAACTAAAAAATAGGATTATTTTAGCATTTCACAAATTAAAGTGCTTAGCAACGAACAATGATTTAATTATAATTCGGTATAATTTGTGCATTCATGTGAATGGAGTTTTTGTTGTGATTGTTGTTGTGTGCGTACTTACTTCAAAACCGTACCTATCATAAATGGCGCCACCTCCCCGGCCGCGCGCCTTGACACGTGATAACACATGCCGCGGTCCGGCGCGCGCGCGACGTTGCCGCTTTGTTACCTAGGTATCTAAGGGCCCTCGCCCACGGGCGACTTTTTGTAGCGATGCAGTCGCGATGCTCTCGCGCGTAGCATCGATACAGACGCGAAGCAGTCGCTAGCTGTGTGCCCGCGCCCACGGGACCAGATTCAGTCGCGATGCAAACGCGATTCGGTCGCGATGCAAACGCGATTCGGTCGCGATGCAGTTACGACACAAAAATACCTTGCAATCTTATTCGAATACTCAGGAAGACGTGAGTCCCATATTACAGGACGCTCCTGAATTGCCGTAATAAACGTTTCGGTGTCAAATGACTCCATTTTGCGCCTGTGACGGACAACAGCACGCACTCTGGACCTGTCTGTGTTGCACTGATCCACTTGCACGATACTGCCTGCGAGCCGTCTGGGTAGGCTTACGTCACGGGACACCTGAGTGCCAGCGCTTCTATCGCGCGCCGCGGATCTTCCCCGATAAAAACGTTTGCCAAAAGAAAACTATTAGAGCAATTTCAAAATAAAAAATACCATTGATTACGTTAGCGTATACAGAATAAAGTTAAATAAAAATATATGCTCCAAATTTACATCTTTACCCTTTAAAAAAAATTTTAACTTAAAAAAGTTTTTTTTTTATACTGATTTCCAGGCAATTTTATTTTTCGTGATTAAAATATATCTATCTGTAACAGTTTAAAAAAATTATAAATAAAGTAGACTATATTTTCTTCAAGACGATAGCAAAAGATTTGTATTATATTCATGAGAAGTAGATAAAATAAATTATTCAAAACAAGACTACTCGAGTCTCAAGTATCGCCGTATCGCCTAGCATTCTCGCGAGATTTGTATCAAAACCAACATGGCAACAAGCAATATCAACGTAAATGATTTTTTGCTTTAACTAATTATTCTAGACAGTTTATTTCATGAAATTAGGATGTAATTTCTCTTGCAAATAACTTCTACAGTCCGTAAACAAAACAAAAACTTACCGTAAACATACACAAACGGGCACTCGACAACCGACCAACTTCTTGTGCTAAATTTATCAACTTTGTAGAATAAAAGAGTATGATAATTATACACCATTGGAACGTGTAAATTGTCTAAAAAAATGTAATATATCAAAATAATAGAAATATGCAATAAAACAAAAGTAATTACGACTTATTTACGTCGAGACAGACACACGATCACACACGAAACAGTCCTGACCACAGCCTGATCAAGCCTGATTTCAATTCGTTGTACCAACCACAGAGTTTTGAAAAATGCACCGGATTTGGTTTCAGAGCCATCTCTAATTATTTCTGTGTATTAAAAACTACAGATAACGTATGAAAGTGCCATAAATAAGCACAGAACTTACTATTTCCGTACCACTCCACAAGAAAACTACTGGGCACTACAGTGACCACTGACGTAAGTTCCTATATTTTTTTGGGGCACTGTAGTGCACTAGAACGTACGAGTGGTGATGCCGGTTCCCAATCACGCGCCGCGCCACACTCCCTCCCCCCTCCGTTCTCTCTACCGATGTCATCCGACGCGGTCGCGCGTTTGTATCGATACAATCGCGATGCAGTAACGCGTTAGTAGCGCGTTGGCATCGCTATTGTAGCGCGTTGCAAATGCGACTAACACGCGTTAGAAGAGATGCTGTCGCGCGTTTGCAAACGCGCGACTGCATCGCTACAAAAAGTCGCCGTGGGCGAGGGGCCTAAGGTCAGTTAAATTTATTTACACAGGGTGGTTGCGTTTTACTCTGATTTGTAAGCTATTTAGTTTGTTTGAAAAAAAAAAACTCATTTTTGATGCTTTTTATTTTTATACCGTATCGAATTAATACTAAACACGTATAGTATACGTAGTGTAATTTAATGCCCCTCTGTCATATCAACTCTGTATAACGAAATTAAAAGGAAAACTATCACAGCTAAGTTGGCTTTACAAGTTAACGAGTAATAATCGACCAACTTACATTTGCGATTGCAAAAACATGTTTTCCCACACATTCCGTATGGGAGAACTTGTTTTTCTACTACAAAGTTAAGTTGGTTCTTGCGATTAATTCATCCCAACTACAAAACCCTTCATTGTGCGTGGTCCGACACGCATTTGGCCGGTTTTATTTCAAAATAAGTACTTATGCATTTTTATTTCGAAGTTCATTCTTCAATTCTTTGACATTCCAACCACCGTATCTTTAAGTCATTTTTTCCCCAGTAAATCTCGAAATCCCCGGAAATAAAAATCAACACACTAAAAAATTTCAAATTCTCTTCGAGTAACTGATCTATCATGACTGCCAAACACACCAGCGCCACCAAGCGGGAGCAATGGCAGACATCCATGATCATGTCATCCATGGTCATCAATGCCATCATGTCATGACATCCCTGCCATTGTCTCTTTATGCCTACATTTGGCCTACACACACACGATAAACTCATAAAAAATGTCACTGTCACGGGACGCCCGGCAAATGCGAAACATCGATAATAATAAAAATAAAAAAAACGGGCCTTACTCAACTCAACTTAACTCAAAGCATTTATTTCAATTAAACAATTTACAGGCACTTTTGAAATGTCAAGGGGTCGGTCAGTCAAAAATATGAAGCTAGTTGCCCATTCCAAAGCGTAGTAGGTACCTATGGAGAAGAACGGGCAAGAAACTCCATGGACTCTTTTAAATAAAAAAAATGATACAAAATATTGGTTATATCATTCATTTTGAAATTATGCATGTGAGAACACTAATCAATCGATCCGAGCCGAAATCACAACTTTATTTTTTTCATGGGTATTCTAATAAAATTACTGGGCAATTTTTTTTTTTTTTTTTTTTTTTTTTTTTTTTTTTTTTTTTTTTTTAATTTATTAATTACGCATTGTCTTTTGGCATGACTGCGGCCGACTGATGCTTATAATAGCTAGAAATTAAGGCAAGTTCATAATATACGTAGGATATAACCAAATCTTTCTAGCCTTTTTGAGAAGAGAAACTAATTGTCTAACGTGCCAGCCAAGCTCCTCAGCGATTCAAAGCTTGCGTGCTATGCGTGAATGATGCGCATGCGTGTGAGAGAGGAAGAATTGCGGCGACGTTTATTTGATTTTTCGCGTGTAAAGAATGAGGTTATTTAATACTAGCACTTTGCCCGCGGCTTCGCTCCCGTGGTCTTTACCGCGGGACCCGTTATTTTTCCCGGGTTAAAAAGTAGCCAATATTACTCCCTGAAAACTAAGCTTTCTAATGGTAAAAGAATTTTTCAAATCGGTGCAGTGTTTTCGGAGCCTATTCGGTACAAGCAAAAATATGTTTCCTCTTTATAATATTAGTATAGATAACATCATTGTGTGTAACGAACAAAATAAAGTGTTTGTTATATTTTCCGAGGTATTATTGAAGATAATCCTATTACAGTTGTTAATACATACTTGTCCCGTCCGTCCTCGTTGCGTTTCTTGAACAGAGCTTTCTTGTGTGAGGGGCTGGGCAGGTCGTTGTGTTGTTTGGGCGAGGTCGCGTCGTCCGAACTTAGGGCTCCGTTGTTCAGCGATGCCTCAGATCGAGGAATGTTGATGCTACCGCCGATAGATGTGGCTGGCTCGTTGCTGCCTGTGGAGCCGGTAGATGTTCCTGATGAGAAGGTGATATTAGGATACTGATTTTTGAATGGAAAATGAACCATACAGTTTAAAAAGATCTTTTGGCGCTCGAATGACGTTTTGGGAGGCGCTGTCGGTAAACATCTGTGTTAAATATTTGAGATATGTAATGAAAAAACAAGGTGGCAGCGTTAGTTCCGATTTTGGTTACAGGCCAAAAGATCCTTTTTCAGCTGTATGTATGTATCAGACCGTCAGACATATTACCTGTCTGGATGGTTATTCTTTTTCCCGATATTTCTAATGAGCCAGCTATCAAAAAAAAGATATGAATAATAAAAACAGGGTTAAAATAAATTATCTAGCGTAACTCCGCAGATATGATGGATATTTATATAATATGATGATAAAACATAAACAGAAGATTTTCTTAACTCATAATTTCAAGTAACTATACTACCAGCGGCCGTTGACCCCGTAGTCACCTGTAGTTACTGGAAAATAAGAGTAGTCTTTTTTTGTGTTATCTTCATTAGATACCCATCACGTCTGCGGAGTTTTGCTAATTAATTTAACTTGACCCTGTATAGTCACAATAGCAAGCACTTCAATAGATGTGTAGTTGACCTCGTAATGTATATGTCGCAGTTATCTGGTTGAACCTGCTATTTGATTGAATTTCTAGCGCGTTCATTGAATGTCTACATTTAATTGATTGACTAAAGGAAAACTCGTCAAGTCGTTGAACGTTTAACGTTTAACCAGATGGCTGAATGTCGTGTAGACATATGGTTAAATTGGTTAGGTTAGAACTGTGACCAACCGCGCGCAAGCCGAGCGAGCGGAGGCGCGGCAGCGGCCGGCGAGCACTATTTCCAAGTTGCTCGCAGGGCTGACTTTCAATACGCCAAGTTGTTAAACGATGAATGATTTTATTAAAATTAACTATCGGCCTAGGCATTCATTTGGATGCCGGCGTTTAATGAACTGCCCAGGCGTCCAATTAGCTGGCTAATTTAACCAGATGGCTGCGACATCTATACCACCCTAAGGTTGAATGTCACTTGCACGTCATAAAACGTCCAAGTCTATTGTGACAGTGAGTGCCAATTTCACGAATGAAACTGAACGCGATCAGAACATCTAAACTGCGTTTAAGGGGCTGTCATTGTCAATATTCCACAACAATGATGACACTGACAGCTCTTGTATATGGTATAAATGGGCTGATCGCGTTCAGTTTCATTAGTGAAATCCGCCCTAATACTGGGAGTTTTCTGTCAAAAGTTGTAAACCAGTAAAGAGGTCAACTATACAAGTTTCTGCGATCAGTAGGTAAATAGAAAAATGCCATGTTATTGTACGAGTTTCGACAGAGAAGTAAAAGGCAAGTATGAGGCTAATATAAAAGTATTATGAACTTCATATTCTTTGGATTGAATGAATTGAATATTGGCTTACCTCGACTAAGTCTCTTCTGTAGCGGCGCTCTGCCGAGCTGTGCAGGCGTCGGTGCTAACGGGAATGGACGGGCCTCTTCCACAGGAGTCTCCCATTGCCTGTTATGGAAAAAACAGCGTAAAGGTAAGTGTGTAACATTCGGTTTCTGAAAGAAACATCTGAAAATCAACCTGAAAATTACCTAACAGACTGACAAACTCATGTAACAAGACTTCAATGTCCGTTTTCACATTGGACGATAACGATAACGACACGATATCGTCGGACTGGTAGTTTCATACAATTACTACTAAACGCTTTCACACTGTGTCGGTGTAGTGCCGGTACCGTCGCCGACATTGATTGTCGTGCCGATGTCGGCGGATGACACAGTGCACTTGTTCACTGCTGCCATTATTACCTCAAATACACTATTACACTCTTGGAAACGTGCGGTGATGTAAGCTTTTGCGTAACGCGACTATTCGAGGCAAAGACAATAAGTCGTTGGTTACATCCTGTCACATACCGATATCGTTGTCGTACGAGCTGACGATATGTCGGTGTCGTTATCGTCGTAGTGTGAAAACGGCCAATGACTAACACTTAAATCTCACTGAAAAAGTGAGTTTGAAAAGTGCGGTCTTTTCACCTGATTGACACATTGACAACTCCATTCAAGCTCACTTCATCAAAGTGTTCACGGAGAGATTTTTACACAACAGATAGACTGTTATAAACAGAGGCTAAAGTTAACGTGGAATTATTATATTAGAGTAAATAGAAATACAAGGCGATTAACATAACACAGTACCGATGCAGAAATAAAAGACACGAACACGATAATTATATATACCACAGAAATATATAGAAAATACTCACGTGGTAGTTTTAGGCGCAGTATTGTTGTTACTTTGAGATACTATCACAGATTGTCCGCCCTGCACGTTTAGCACGCTTTGGTTATTGTTCTTGGGTGTCTCGACTTCTGTGGACAATACAGCAATAGTCATGGACAAATTATAATATTTCTACTGTAAAATAAGACCAAAAGTATGAAGTTAGTGTAAATGTATAATATTGAGAAAAAAATCAATGCATACACGCTTTTCAATCATAACTAAATGCACCCTGGTTATAAATGATAATCACGTGAATATTGACAAGGACGGGGAAGAAAAAGAAACCCACGTTTGCTTGTTGAATGTTGAGGATAATATATTAGAATTAATCTCTAGAAGAAAGGTAACCCAATCCCTTCAACTGCGTATTTTGGTGATATTTGTGGACTGATTATTATGAAGAAAGTCCGTCCTGTAAACAGCATTTAAGAGTCTATCGACAACGCGAGCATGTTCGAAAAGCTTGTTGTTTCATCAAGCGCAAGTGAGAACTACTAACAAGCAAGTGAGAACGCGATAACATTGTACGAAAAATAGTGTGTAAAAATTTATTTCAGGAAATACGTGTTTTGAGTAAGCCTTACAAGCTTTTGAAATACATTTTTGTCATTTAGAATCTCCATTACATGTGTAAGGTTTCTATGCAGATGTTTCCTTGACTTTTACTATTTATGAGTACATTATGACCGGCCAAAGTTCAGGTGAAATTTGTGCAAAAAAGCTGATTTTTGGAGGCATATACTGAATTTGTTTCTCAAATTTTCTTTATTTTGCTTTCATAGAATCCTAGGTATAGTGCACAAGATACATATTAGCTACAAAAAAATCAAACAAAGATGTGTTACAACGCCATAATCACGTACGAGCGTTTGTATGAAAAGTATGACGGGTTGGCCGCTCTTAACTTTAATATTTGCCTTTGATATTTCCAGTGTTAAGACTCAGGCCTCCTCTCTCTGTGATAGACCACAGGCTGTCCCAGTTGCTATAAACCCTGTCTATCATCGATGTACACTCACCAGTATTGAAGGTCGGCACATACAGTCTCTGCAGGTGAACGCAGTGCATCGACTGCTCCGAGGCGGGACTCAAGGATGCTTGGCTCGGCTTCAGCAGCAGGTTACCTGACGCGTCCAGGGAGAGGGTTAGGGGGCCAGGACCTGGTGAAACAACAACATTATGTTTAGGAACCTTCACTCAGTCAACTGTGTTACAATTTTGGGCTACAATAAACTATCTATATTCTATCTATACAGGGTTTCAAAAGACCTATCGGTGAATCCGCAAATGTAGACCGCGAAATTCTTTTTTTTTTTTTTTGCAATTTGCAGGTCAGTTTCAGGTTGTATTTTGATCAAAATTATGATTTGCGACCGTAAACAAATATGTATTTACAGAATCTTAATCATTCGAATCATTAATATACATCTCTCTAAGTTAGATGTGTTCCATTTTATGACTTTTTCCTGACATTTGAGAACAAATCACAGAACAGCCTTCAAAATACAGTAACACTAAGCGGCCGTCAACCCCGTAATTTAGCGGCGAGCTAGTGGCCCGCCGAGCGGGGCCTGCGACAGCGCGGCGGGCCGGCGGGGGAGTGGGGGGGCGGGGTCGGGGACTACTTCTGTCATGTTGACGTTCGAACAGTGCTGATTCTCAGCCTAGTTTGAATACATGACTTTTGATTTTGAGTTACTTGAAATTAAGTGTTGTTTTTTTTGTAAATGAATACTCACCTGGCGAATTATCCCCAATACTCCTCTTGACGAAAGTGAAACTCTTGAGCACGGGGTTACTGAGAGGTGTCGATGTGTGCGGCGTCGACGTCGGCGTCGGGATGTTGGACATGCCGCTTGAAATGACCTGTAGAAGACCAGACATTATAATGTTTGTTAATTAAGTGAAACCAACACTACAAATTTGCACGTATTTATTCGATAGGACCATTTTTGTTTATTACGAATATTTAAGCTTCTCTAATTTAAGTTTCTCGTATTTAAGTGCACGCATGTTCTTTTGAGAAATATATTCAGTGAGAACTTGTGATACATCCATGACATCTTCTACATGATTGTACTGCATACTCAAATGTACTAGTGCGTTCATTATAACTTGACGCGTGACGCGATTGTTAGCACTGAATTTTGCAGTCTTAGTTTCAATACTAATACAGTTCAAAATGGCGACTGACAGTGTTCTGTCAGTCGCCATTTCAAACTCTATTTACTACCAATCACATGACTGTAAAATTCAGCAATAAGCAATTACTTTTGTATACACAAAAAAATAAACTATTATTATTATTACCTGAACACCGCACGTAGAAGTGGGCGAGTTCATAATGGAGGCTATAGCGTTGTCCAGCGCGGCCTGCGCGGACAGGTTGGGCGTGCTAAGAGATATGCCTTGCACGCTGTGAGTAAGGCTCTGTGTACTGGATGCTATGGAAGTCGGATGCGGAGAACTTGGGACCTGGTTTGAGAGCATCGGCTTGTTGATCTGAGTGAAGGCTGTCCATTGCCTGTGGTTTTCGCCTGTAAATAATGATAACAATAAGTACAATCTCAAACTCAAAGCATTTAAATAAACCAATTACAGGCACTTTTGAATCGTCAAGGGGTCGGTTGGTCAGAAAGATGAACTTAGTTGCCCATTCCAAAGCCTAGTACGTCCATAAAGAGAAGAACGAGCAAGAAACTCCATGGACACTTTAAATCAAAATCAAAACACATTACACGTATTTTAAATATTGTTTTAATCATTTGGATTGTACATTTTTTTTTTACCACACTATATTTAATTATAAAAGGACCTAGGCGATTGTAACTTAAACGTGCCCTTAACAGTAACTTGTATAGAGGAATTGTACAAATAAGGGTTTATTTATAAAAGGTGCTTAAAGTTAAGTAATGATTAGCGACTGTTTAACCATACATTTTTAACGTCTGAACGTCACTTAACTTTAAGCAATGTTTATGAATTAAGGATTTTATTATATTTTTTTTATACCGGCTTGTTAGAGAGCTAGCTTGGGTGTGTGCGTGTGCGTGTGTGTGTTTGTGCAATTATGCGTGTGTGTTTTTTGTGTTTGTATTATTTTATCAGCCTAATGTAAAATCTTACTAGTATCAGCGTGAGTAGACTTGAAGGCGCCGCCAGTAGGCTGGAAACCTTTAGGTCCCCCTGGACTGGACGCAGTTATACCGCCGTGAAGATTGTCCGACGAACCAGCCCTGGCAAAACCAAAAAAACACGGAAATTCTATGAGTTTACTTATTTTGACGCTAAGTATTTTTGGTGTTCAAGAATGCATTACAAATTCAAATAGCACTAGCCCCCGCACTAGGATTCCCTGTGTCTTGGGAGGACAAGACAACTTCGTCTTACAAGATAGTAGGTAGGCACGTATTATCGAAGAACTTCATATCTAAGCAGTTTGAAAACATATTCCCTTGAACATGATGACCACGTCTGTTACCCCCCCGGTTCTATAGCAGCCGAGCGCTGCAAGCAGAAATAGTCCTTACGGTGTATAGATATGAACTTCTTCGATGGTACATACAATCTAAACTAATATTATAAATAAGTTACATTGTTTCTTTGTGAGGTAATCTCTGCCAGTACTGATCCAATTACAAAAAGTTTACGTTTGTATGTATGCGACTGAATGTGAAAAAAATAAACAGATAACTAAACTTACATAGCTTTAATAGGTTTAGGCCTTCTGGTGTGGTCGTGGTGCGACGGCAAGTAATCTCGAGTGTCCAATCCTTCAGAGTCTGAATCTGTCACCTTCTCTCCGCATTTCAAGTCGATCTCTATGCTTTGTACTGCAGCTGGCGGTTCTTCCAATGCTTGAGATGGCTGTAACATAAATGGCTATATGAGCATTAGATCAATGATAAAAGTATAAGGCCTATAAGTCAGAAGGCCATACGAGATCATGGGGACATGGCACAGTACCGTATGAAATATACACGTTTGAAAAAAATTAGAACGAACATAAAATTTAAATATAGGATTACGAGCGACTCACGGCCGCGCCAAATAGGTTCATTTCAGCAATAATGCCAGACGATGTGCACTAACCTGCCTACCTGCCACCATTATTCCAGTGTGAGTGAGAGACGGAGCTATACAAGGTCGCTAGCACCATCCTTTTTTCGCAGTGGAATAATGATGGCACTAATACTTCATAATAAGGCCCCTGTCTGTTTAATGTTTTTCAATTATGCATTACACTTAATTCAAAACTGAGGATGGTGGGCAAGTACTTCACAGTACGCTAAAAGAAACTAACGTAAAACGTAACGTACAGCAGGGTGAGAGAACATACCATTTGCTCGTCGTCGCTAAGGTGTGGTGACCCAATATGGTTGTACGAAGCTACCGGCAGCGGCAAGTCCGAGTTGACAGTAAGAGACCCGCTGGTAACAACCTCCGAGGGCGTTCGGGGACTCTGTGAACAAACATGGCGCGAAATTAAGTTACAAAGACCATTACAAAGTTAGGGCGCTTGGCAGGACACAAATTCAACCAGTACGCTTTTCGACATCTGGTATTAGGCATAACAGTGAACTATCTTCTATGTTTTACATACATAACATTACGCCTGTAATGCCCAGACCTAAAGGGATTCTTAGACGGTCAAAATTGCTTGACAAGCACGTGATTTTTTCGTGGTTTGCAACAATTTTGACCGTCTAGGACCCCTTAGGACTTTGCGACCGAATTCAGTCGTAAAGCAAACGCTATCTATGTCGAGATTGCTGCACCTGGCTGCTTATTATCAGATAATGTTGTGGGAGATGGTAACAAATTCATGCTTTTAACTGGTGATGGTGTAGGTCCACTAATTAATAATTTTTTTTATCGTATAAGCATAGTACGTATGTTACCTGTGGCATAGATCCAGTAGGATCTTTACTACTGGAAGACTTCCTACGATCTTTGTTGCACCACTTCCATTCGGGATGAGCTTTGAAGTGGGCTTCTTTGACCTGAGAATAAAAGAACACAATAAATTTAATACACCATATAATTTACAATACAATGTTATGTATAAACGACACTCATTTGTATTGCAGTAGACGGTTTTGTATGTAATGAGTAACTACACAATGAGATCGCAACAATAGATAAGTACATTGGAAGGTAAGCAAGCTTGAACATGTGAACATGATAACGGCAATAAAACGGACACTACACATGTCATGTATTGTCACGAGCAGAATTGTGGGTTGGTAGAGTCCAGTATGAAGGCGCAAAAGCTAAAATAAGCGTAACATACGCCCGAAAACCGTACCCCGTATGTGATTTTGAACGCATTCTGTGCGGGGTAATCTCTTCTCTAACTAACCATAACATATTACGTCCGAAAACCGTACCCATTACGCGATTTGGAATGCATTCTGTGCGGGGTAATCTCTTCTATAACTAAGCGAACACGCCCGAAAACCGAACCCCGTATGCGATTTTGAACGCATTCGGTGCGGGGTAATTTCTTCTGTAACTAAGCGTAACATACGCCCGAAAATCGGAACCCAAAACAACGGTGACAACAATGCGCCAAAATACGCAACTATCAGCCAATCTCAAGACACAGGCACATACCTAAAATAAAATTTAAAAAACGCAATAATCTCATAATTAATCTTATATTTAGTAAAAAAATCTCTTTCTGTGTACAGTCATCAGTGGTGATTATTTGACATTGACAGCGCCATATGTCGGAGAAGCAAGATTTTTCATAGTGCAACTGTTGCTTTTCAAGACGTCAGACGGAGAGCGCCGCGCCTGTCTCTTCAGCTGAAACTACGGATTTCGCTCAGGGAGTAGAGCCCCACGAGCTGTGGTGGACACTGGTAACGGCCGCGACTTACCGAGTCCAGTTCAAACCCTGACGGGCTCTTAACTTTGTGTAAATTATTTCATCACCAATGCTCTCAAAACGGTGAAAGAAAACATCGTGAGGAAACCGGCATGTCCTAGAGCCGAAAATTCGAAGACATGTGTCATCCGCCAACGCGCACACTCACTTCTGAGTATAGGTCTCCTCCCTTTTGTGCCATGCTTCACTGGTCTGAGCTTTTCTCATTATATTATCATATTTGCATAACGCACATCTATTTAAAGAGTAACTAACCTCGCTAGCAAGTTCGTTGTACTTCTGTTTCTCCTCCGGCTTGAGCGAGTACCACCACTCGCCGAGTATCTTGCTGACCGTACGGTTGTCCTGGTTCGGGTGCATTTGATGCACGATCTGACGGTGGCGCTTCGAGAATATCATGAACGCGTTCATTGGACGACGGATGCGACGCTCTTTCTGTAAATAAAAGATAAAATTAATTTGGTATTATAGAGAACAAAATCTATACATAGAATATATAATAATATTATAAAGAGGTAGTTTGTTTGTTTGTAAGTTTGTATGTAGGGGGTAATCTCCGGAACTATAAGCGGGATTTGAAAAATCTTTTTATATTGGATAACCCAATTCTTGAGGAAGGTTATAGGCTATGTAACATCACGATAGTACTCTTAGAAGCCGAGCAAAAAGAAAAAAAGTCAGAGAGAACGCTAAGCGAAAACGAAGTAATAGTGCGGGCGGGCGATGCGATGCGACGCGGTGGGTCAGGAGCTGAAATTTCACGTGGACTAAGTCGCAGGCAGAAGCTTGCCAATTGATAAAATAGTAGGGAGTAAGAAACTTTCAGGGGTCAGGCAGGGTTTCCCAACCATTTTTAATCAAATAGAAAAAGTGACGGTAATCTCATGAATTTTTTGTAAATTTTAATATTTCTTATTTTGTTCCTTGAGACACTCTCTGGAACCTAGTTTGGAAAACCCTAATCTAACGAAATTAATTAGTAGAAAAAAAAAATTTGGTTGAGTTACAAATTGTTAAACGTGCCATTGTGTCATTTTGGAAAAAAAAATATTGGACCTGCAATTCGGGACAATAAAAAAATGTGTCAAGATCTCTGTCTATCTTTTCTTTAAAATCGAAAACATTACCTTTTCCTGTGTAGCAGGTGAGTTAAGCGCAGACGTGTTCTGCGAAGGCCTCTTATTGGAGTCTTCTCCGCCGACACCAGAGTCTTCGGACTCAAACACCTCGTCATCCTCATCCATGCACATCGGAGGATCTGGAATACATTGTTTGTCTTACAAATGGACAAACAGAATACATATGCTTTAAGTTTTAATATTTTTTGGGACATAGTTCGAAGGCAACCACTCTTATTTTACCATACAATTAACTTGTCCAATTAATGTGGGTCAAAATAAGACTAGTTGCCCTCTTATTCATGATGATCTGATAAAACTCCTTTAATCTGTCACTGTCTTAGTAAAAGTTACATGAATGACAGGTTTCTAGGTTTCAGGTTTAGAAAAATGCACCTGCAAATTGCTACTTAGTTCGAAATAAATAAAAATACGGTTCTTCTGAAGTCCAACAAAAGAGGACTTCAGAAGTTAGTTTACAGAAAATAGAAGTTATAAATACATACCGGTAGCCTCGGTTTTAATCTGGTCCTCAGTCTTGATATGCGGCGCGGGCGTGTGCGGAGTGTGCGGCGTGTGCGGCGTGTGCGGCGTGCGCGGCGTGCGCGGCGTGCGCGGCGACGGCGGCGCGGCCGGCAGCGCGCCCGCCGCGCCCGCGGGCGGCGGGGAGCCGCTCAGCAGCGGCACGAGGGATTGCCAGGGAAATGTGTTGCCTGACACTGAGGAGATCGTATTCATAGTTTATTTTATTTATTTAAAATAGGTACTCCAGCACTTTAAACATTTTACATTATTTAATAAAAAGTTTTAGATATAAATTCTTATGTATAGACCAATTAACGGTACACGACCTTAATATCCATACTACTATAGGAACTCTATCCGACTGTCTGTATTACTCTGTATGTAACATTTGTTATCCTGGGTACTCAGCACAAAACTTCTTTCGCTAAACGCCAGTTTTATACCCTAAGTGGGCACATTTACAATAAAGTTCATAAACATATAAAAATTATAGATTTAAATTCACATTCATTAAAAAAAACGTTAACAGAGTGGCTACTACAGAAAGACTACACATACACGGAGTCTTTACTCACTTACATCGCCTAAATGAAAAAACGCACACTTACAAACATATTCACACATACATCCACACACTTTCACCCTATATTCATTCATACATACAAACCCACAACAAGCACATAACTCATCACACCACTACACATCCCCTCCACATTTTACTCGTACACGCACCACTATTACTGCTGTCAAGTTGATAAGGTAGATCGACACTGTCCACTGTTGTATAAAAATGAATTTATAAGCTAGACACCACAGAAATATTAAAAACAGGAGAAGTGGCAAGGGGGCGTGTCGCTGACCACGTGGAGTTGAGCTTTTCGCTCAGCTATTGAAAAAATGGCCGTCACCGCGAGTTAGTGTGTTGTCAACCGCGATCGTAAAAAAAACGATTATGCCGTCTTGTTAAGTGGGTTCGTGCAAAAATAGAAGCCAAACAAAATTTTTAGAAGTCATGGCATCAGTTACCACCCGTAAATACAAGTATTTTACAATATTTGTCTTAAAAATCACGAAAAACAACAAGCCGTAAAATATATCTGAGTTGTACTACTTTATTTTTGTTTTCCTATATTATCCCGACAGAATTATTTTTGCATTAAATACATTGCTGTTTTACAACCACCTCAGTCTGTCACTGAGTTACTGAACAAGCAATGTAAATCTGACATAACGAAACCTCAATAAGCCGTAATGTCGCATGGTGCGTCCGCTGCTCCGGTCCGCCGTGTTTGAGCGCGAGCTAGTGATGTGCTCGTGGAGGTCTGACAAAGTCTATCGACAAGAAAGTCGACTGCGAATTGTTATAAATTATTACAATTTCATTTAATTGATTTTTCTTCAATTTGTTAACTCTTGTAATCCGGTTGGAAGGCCGATATGGTGGTGTGGTTCTATGCATTTTACCCATTTTTATTATTTTACAGCGTAATAGACAAACGCGTAACCAAAGATCGTGAAATAACTTCAATAATGTTTAGTTTAGTAATCTATGGAATGTCCTTGGGTTTGAATTATGAGATGTAATGCCTTAGCCTCAAGTTACTTCGTCATTTGTTATGGTTATGGTATTTTACTGAAGTCTTCATAAATGCACCATTAGCTTCGTATGCATTATTATAGCATCATATAGTCATAATTATGTATTATGCCGCAGAATTTCTAAAGAGGGTTTGAAGCCATATTGTGACGTCATGCATGCTCTAAAATAAACAATTATAATATGAAAATTACTTTTAATACGGTTAATTATTATTAAAGATTTGGCAATGGGTCAACATTCATGCTATTTATTTCTTATGCATGCGTGTGTGTTATTGTCACATAAACCCCTAGTTACTAAAGAAAGAAGAATTTAATTTCTTAAAAATACGGGTTTTTTAATAGCCTGCAAACTTACAAGTT
Source organism: Xanthia togata (assembly GCA_963853775.1). Lineage (NCBI taxonomy): Eukaryota > Metazoa > Arthropoda > Insecta > Lepidoptera > Noctuidae > Xanthia > Xanthia togata. Next base: position 10,077,409 of record OY970811.1, read on the forward strand.
TATGATTAGCTTCGTATACCTATATAATTCAGTAAGTCACTAACAAATTGTAATTGTACCGTTTCAGTTTCCCAAAAGAAGCAAGTTTAAAAAATCAATGGATTGATGCCATAGGAAGGTCAGCTAACTGGTTCTCTACAAAAACGAGAATCTCTTTTTTGATCATTTTATGGCATCATAATCATATATAACTACGCGTCGTTTGATTTGTAATTGTTTTTAAAATATTTTTATTAATTAATTAAATAATGTTTTGTTGGTTTCATATCGTTTTTGTTTACTTTATTTCCAAAACCTTTATAGTAAATTTATCGATATATTTATCGATAACTCTTCGATTTAGTCAAGCACTATGTCGTATCCGCCCCCGAGTCCCGACAACACACAATGATAATTGTTTTAGTGTGAGTAATTATACGGAAAAAGTACGCTGTGGATTAAATAATAAGGTTTAAATTTAAATGACTGAGTTATCGATGGCGCGTGTGTGCACTCGTTCATAGTATTGTTTTGACAGAACTGTGTGTGCAATATTAGCGTCATGGAGGGGCAATTGTGGCTTCATCGGTATTCTATACATTTTGAATTCCACGCCATATCTCCTTCTTTATTATATCTATGCTAGACACTGTCTCTTAAAATACAGGTTAGCCTAGTTTAAGAGGCAGGGTTACATATAATGTACAGAAATTTTTGCAACACACTGTAATGCCTAGAATAAGTCTACCCACTAGTTATATCTACTTGTGTACATTTCTGTAACTATTTTGGTAAATAAACTTTTACTTTACTTTACTTTACTTAACCTTTTCACGCCTTAATCACTGAACGGATTTTTGATAAATAGATTGATGGCATACTGGGGAAGGACATAAGTTACTTTTTGTCTTAAAAATAATCCTATAAGGGGTGATATTGTAGGGGATGAGAGCTGGCATACCAAATTGGAAAACACAGCATTTGTTAAGGTAATCATATGAAAATTCAAAGTAGATGGACCCAGAAACAGTACTCTTGAGAAATGTCTCGTGTATCAAAAAGTTGAACAACTAATTTTTTTAATTTTTTTTAATGATTGTTGAAACTCATCTTTTTTTTTTATAAGACTTTTAGGGGCATGATGAACAGGGTGTAAAGTTCACTCATCCACCATAGAAAAGGGAGGATCCTCCGACCAGACGGGTGTTGTGTCTGGCGGGCCGACTGCCCGACTATTGATGTCGGATAGTCTTATATAGTTATATCGTTCGCGCGGTAAAATGTCTTTGATGCGTAGTTCGTATGTGGCGGTGTAACCACTACAGACTTAATTATTATTTATAATGGAATAGTTTTTTGAACAATAATTAGTACTTTTAAGTTTCCGACTATAAAACTATCGCCTGTCAATACATAAAAGAAATGGACGTCCATTTCTTCTAGTGCGTGTAATGTGCCTACCTACTAACGAGTCGGCCATCTAGAGTGTTAAATTTGAATCGGCTATAAAAACAACTACTGATTATTTCCAATCCCTACACTACTATACAATCCCTAGGCAGAGTACTCAGCGAACTTAAATCCTATAAAAATATTTTCCTGATGATATTAATATAGATATTGGGAAAGAAAATAAATCAACTTATACCCTGGATTATCTAGATCTTCTGTTGCACCATGGATTATATCCGGGGCATATCTTCCCAACACACGGGTCTACATGTTTGGATCATGTTAACATTAAGACCTCTTTGCCTACGAATGTTTTGGTATTGGAGACTGCTATCACAGACCACTATGCAGTTCTGGTGGCTATATCAATGAGTAAATCTACTGCAGCTCAGCGCTCTTTTATTGCCAGGGTTGATGAAGATAACTTAACAATTGACATGAATAAACTGAATTTTGATAATGTCTTTACAGCTCAGAACCCCAATACTGCTGCTAAATTGTTAATTGAGCCTATTATTTTTACTTTATCTGCCAATACCTCCACTATTGCACTATTACGAAGACATAGGCCTATTAAAGCGTGGATCACCCCGGGGTTACTAAAATGTATGCGCCATAGAGATAATCATAATAAGTTATTCTTAAAAAAAAACAAAAATGATGTCATCAAGGTCTCTTATAAACGGTATAATAACTACTGCATTTCTCGATTACGAAAGGCCAAAAAAGATTATGAAATAAAGGAATTTGGAAAAGCAGGCAAAAATTCCAAACGGTTATGGAAGGTCATTAAATCTGTTGCAAACACCAATAAACCTAAGGACTAAGACCTAAGACTGCGTCTGCTTTAGTAGAATCAAATCTGGATAAACAAGACGCGGTGAATAACATTAACTCGTACTTTGCCAATGTAGGAAGACAGCTAGCGGAAAAGATTCATAACACTCCCTGTCCTCATGCTTCGGCGGATTCTGTGATGGATTCTTTTGTAATGCTGGAAACGGATGACGCAGAGGTAAATGCGTTGTTGACGTCACTGAAAAATGACTGTGCAGTTGGCTATGACGGCATCTCCTCAGGGTTCCTAAAGAAGTATTGCTCGATTATTGTGCCCCCCCGCTCACCTACATCTGCAATTTAAGTTTTAAGACTGGCGTCTTTCCCGATGCATTTAAAAGAGCCCTCCTTCATCCTATTTTTAAAGCAGGGGATCGAAGCCGTGTTGAAAATTACAGGCCTATTTCAGTTTTACCAGCTTTGTCAAAAATTTTAGAAAAAATTATCAATATTAGATTGGTAGATTATTTAGAATCACGTAAACTCCTCTCAAATAACCAATTTGGCTTCCGCAAAAAAACATCAACTGCTGATGCCGTACATCACCTGGTTGACCACATAGTCAGAAGGCTTGATAAAAACCAAAAATCTGTCGCTCTATTCCTGGATCTTGCAAAGGCATTCGACACGGTTTCGATCCCAATCCTGTTAGAAAAGTTGGAGAATATGGGGATTAGAGGCACTCAGTTGTCCTTATTTCAGAGCTATCTCAGCAAAAGAACCCAATGTGTAAAAATATATAGTTCTGAGATACCAATTGTTTACGGGGTGCCTCAGGGCAGCATCCTTGGACCGAGCCTTTTCTTATGCTATATAAACGATTTATGTAATCTTATAATTGAAAATGGATCGATATTTTCTTATGCGGATGATACAGCACTTGTATTTTCCTCGAACAAATGGGCTGAAACGTAACGCCTTGCACAGAGCGGCTTTAATGCTGTTAGTGACTGGCTTAAAAAAAAATTACTCACCCTGAACGTCTCCAAAACCAAGTTGCTCAACTTCTCCATTCGCAATACCGCAATCCCATCTGATGTACTCCCTCAAATTACTTCAGCTGATAACACCTCTAGTATAGATAAAGTCACACACATCAAGTATCTTGGCATCGTGATAGACAGTCATCTGACATTCAAAAATTATATCGATCACCTCTCTAACCGCGTACGGAAGCACATTTATATATTATTTAAGCAATTGCGCGAATCCGCAGGAACAGACATTATGAAGATGGTCTATCAGGCACTGTGTCAATCGATTTTAAGCTATTGCAACACGACCTGGGGAGGTGCCGCCAAATCTAACCTGATAAAAGTCGAACGCGCCCAAAGAGCGGTCCTTAAAGTTTGTTGTTCACAGTTGAACTGTACGAATACTGCCAAGTACTGACTGTAAGGCAATTATTTATTCTGGCCACAGTCATCAAACAACACTCCCTGTCACATTACACACCGGGACCAGTGCGTCGAAACCACCTTGTTGCCACATTTTTTCCAACCAAAACATCATTCAGCCGTCGCTTCTTTGTTTTCCTAGGACCTTACCTCTATAATAAAATTCACAAAATTCTATCTGTGCATCAACTAAACCTATACAACCTTAAAATAACTGTTCAAGATTGGCTACTTCAGCAGTCATATACTGCAACAGAGGGTCTGTTGCAGGTTTTGGCTTAATTAACCTACAACTTATAGGCACATCATTAACATACAAACTCATTGCACAAACACACTTACACACACTCTTGCACAAACACACACGCGCGAGCACACTTTCACTTTCACATGCACATAAAAACCCCACTTATGTAATTATTCTAAATTGTTTTGTTCTTATAACTTTATACTTTTATTTCTCTATTTTTAATTTGTTAATCAACCTTTAACATTGGTACAACAATGATACTGTAAAATTCTTTCTGAGTGGAAACCTGGTTACCTGTAATTCAGGTGTTTCACTACCTACCACAGGCATCAGTGATTCACAACCATGTAAATGTCTTGTTTATACCAATAAATTATTATTATATTATTATTATTATATTATATTTATTTAATTACTACAGTTTATTTATTTTATTATTTATGTAAACACATCATGATGAGTACAAAGGTACTGCTTATTTCTTAAGAAATTATCTGGTTTTATTGGAAAGGTTGAACTTAGTCATTTAAGAATGGAACACAATATCATTCATATGACTACCACGACTGACTCGGCAGTACCCCATCCGATCAACCCAATTTTTCAGTACCGTAGTAGAAACAACAGTAATAACAAACGAAAATGTCGTTTGTTTCGGCTTGAATCTCATGTTTCGACGCTTCAATTGTCTCTGAATTGCGACTGTAGAGCGATGTCTCAACTGCTCTTTGAGATTAACGCCCCTTATACAACGTGGCATTAATCATCTTACAAAAGTAGCCCACTTCATGTATCCAATGACTACTTTTTTTTTTTTTTTAATTTATCTATATGTATGTTTGAATAATTTAAAATATCATTCATTATTATAACGCATGACGTAGTTACCCTGTTGCGAGCGCGGTCCGATCCTTGCGTTCAAGGGCAGCGCGGATTCGAGGAATCATGGAGCGGCGAATAATTGAGAGATTTACCATATTAATTTAAGACCATAGACTTCTTTTAGGTTTTCTTGTAATCTATAAGTAATGAACCATTCTCTGTATTTTTATTTTTTTATTATAGGCTTCATAGTTTTGGAGATACCCCCCTTGTATGGTAAATTTGTGTGCCCATATTTAAAAAATTCAGACATTAGACGTCATCATTCCAATGAGGGTTTTCATGAAAATTAACAACAGTTCCACTTTTAAAGAGGTCTTCCATTCCGACAATCAATATAAAAGATATGATCACGTTCATCATTCGTTTCATTGATTTGTTCATCATTCGGTCACGACTAAAGAAAATATAGGCGCTTTGACACTTTTGACAGTTGCCCGGACCACAGAGTACATTTAGGCCCGGAACTCTCGGTGCGGCTCTAGTTAACGTCATTTCCGATAACCCTCATTACCCTTATTCAAGGCATTTTAACTCGTGAGAACCTAATTGATACTGATATCTGTGTACCATCAACAAGACAGCAGTTCGACAAAATCTTCTCAAAACCATGTGTGACCAAAAGAAGGTGGGGGTGTCTATTTCCATAATTCCAAAACAAGTTTGAACAGATCTTTTTGCAAACGTGATAGTTGTCACGACGCATACGAGACGTGAAACAGCAAACAAACAAGGTACATACCTAAAAACTCAAGGACATTGACACTTATAAAAATAAAATCAGAGATAAAGAGAAATTCTTTCTGATTACATTTTCCTGTGTACACACAATAGTAGTATAATGTAGTGTAGATAGTACTCACCGATAATCGTGTGTGACGTGGGCGGTGGCAATACTGGTAGCAACTGGTTAGGGTGCACTATCACTGCGCTGCTGTTCACGTTGTTTATCTATAACCAATGATTTTATGTTTTAATTATTGCAAAAACAACATGTAAGTAGAGGGAAAACACATATCAGTAGATATTATTGCGAATTTCTGTATAAACACAGTCATAGTCCAATGTAAAAATACACGGAGTTTAAAAAAGGGAATTTGTGAATAAATCATTAGGTTTATTCGCAATGCATAACAATTATAATCTAATTACATGATCAAGAATCAGTGGAAGGAAACGGGGGAGGCCTACGCCAAAGAGGCGACTACAGCTTAGAAGCGTGACCCACACTATTATATAATATCCTAAATGTAAACATTTAAAAGTAGTAGACTGCCTCGTTGGTCTAGTGGTCGCAAGTGCTACTGCTGAGCATGAAGTCCTGGGTTCGATTCCCGGGTCGGGCAGTGTTATTGGGTTTTTCTATCTGAAATTTCTCAGTAGCTGCCCGGTGCCTGGATTTGTGCCCGGTTGATGGCAATAGGCTTGCCATCTATTACATGGGACTTAAACATAACTGGCGAAATGTGGGTGTACCTGCTAAAGTACACCTCTGCCCAACCCTTCGGGGAAACAAGGACGTGTCAACGTGATGTTATGTTATGTGTAGTAGAATAAAGGCGCAGAATATTTTATTTTTTACTTACATGATCGCCATTATCTAAACTCCGGTGTTCCTGTTCATTATCATTATTGTTGAGTTGTTGCTGCAGATGATTTATTCGCTGCTCAATCTGAAATGTGCCGCAAACGTGAATAAAGCAGTCTGAGCCTGTTACGCTAACAGAACAATACATTCCAATCCTATTAATAAGACAGTTTGTGACGCACTCATCCATTAGCCATTATATCAGTATAATAGGGTATTACACCCATTTTTGACAAGTGTCTCAATTAGATTCTATAGTGCTAATGAACCACTTAAAAATTCACAAATTTTTTATTCAATCGTTAAGTTCCATAAAAATGCATTTTAATTTTGCATTTTCAAGTTTCGCGCGTAATTTGACGAAAACGCTGAACGCAGTGGACGCCATATTGCTCTGTGGTCATGACGTCAGTTGGCTGTGTAAACAAATTTATAGATTAAAGGTACGCTGATAGTTGACAGTTAACACTTTCTAAGTTTACATAGCCGCATGACGTAATAACATGGCGACTACTATCTAATGGTGTTATGAAACAGATTAAAAAAGCTGAAACCTTTGAATTGAATTTAAAAATTCAGTTTGCTATTTTATGAACTAAAACTAACGTTTTCCGACTGCTTTATGCCTAAGCTATCTCAATAATATATTTTTAGATTTTTTCTCATATAGAGTAAAACACCCTATTGTGTATAGATAGATAACTATCTAACAGTCAATCAGAAAAACTGTTAACTTAGGCCCTAGGGAGGTGATGACGAAATCTATAAGGCGCTTTGCACATGGAGCAACTTAAGTTGAGGCAACTATCAACATTTTAAGTTTCCTGTAAAAAGTTGAGAGTCGGAGTTAAAACGTTTACGGTTGCCGCAATTTTATGGCTATCTGTGAGCTACTTTCATAGCCGAATTGCTCAATCTACGCAGCGATAAGCGTTCAGTGTGACGATGGATATCGAAGAAGCAGCACTTGCTCTCATTTTATTACGTCGTCGCCGTCGACGGCGCCAATAAAGATAAATTATTCGTATTGAGCGACACTGGTATTGCCGGGCACAGGGAGAGGGAGGGAGGGTGTGAAATCGCCCGACGCGTTGCGATTGACGGTAGAGGAAACCGGAAACTTTAAATACCGGTATAATATTTAACAGTTGCTAGTTGCGGTAATTAGGATCTAACTTAGTCATCGATTACAGCAACTGAAAACTGTTGACCCCGGAACTCGAAACTCGAGTTGCTATGTGTGCGCAGTCCAATTGAAATACATGTAAACAGCTAGTTGCCAGTTGCGCCTAATACGTATGAACAGTCGCTTTTCGTGTGTGACCCCTTATGACAGTGTGACCCCCTTCATGTCAGTGTGACCAAATATATCTTCTAAACTACACAATGGATTTGGATGCGGTTATCACCATTATTTAGAGCTAAAATTCCGGAAGGTTTAGGTGTATAACATAAGTATGGATAAGCAGATGCAATACAATGTTGTTATGTTGTTACTTATAAACAATATTAAACACCTATTGATTAATTGGCCAGATAATAATATTGATACCGATTTTAACTGAGATAATGCAAAGTCGAGCCACAGGAGCGGCAAAATATTAAAAAAATAACAGAATGCCGAAACCTTTCTAAAGAAAGTAATTATAAAATGTACACTGTACTAAGACTGTTAAGCGATGGTATGCAATGTGGAGTGACAGGCAAAGCTAATTACAGATTAGACCACCTGCTCTGGTAACTGTCAGCTGTAAAATACATACATACATAGGTACATATACAATACATAGGTACTACAAACTCTCGCGCATGTCCTCTCACTCACACTCGCCCCGGAACTAAACGGTGACACCGTTTGGTTCCAAAAAAATGTTATTGCGCAGCTTTTTGCGCGAAGTTCAGAACTGCCAAGTTATATCGGCCGTATTGTAAGTCTGTTGAATTTCTTCAGGGACTACCATTATTTAAACACGTAAAAAATCTATGGTAAATAACACCAGCGGCGATGCGGCACCTAGCGGGATAAATTGGTAGTGTCTCTCCCCATTGAAGTCCAGCAATGATATATCATATGGTCCAATTAGCACCTGATTAAATTATAGTTGTTATTAGTTCATTACATAGAAACGTTTTTGATACTCACTTGAACAGTCTCCGCCGGCTCGTTTTTTATAAACACGTACTTCTTTTCCGTGGTATTCTGTGGCACCATAGTGACATAGTACCTCTTCACAGGGTCTTTCATATCCGGTTCCACAACGGACAACAACCGGGCCTGAAGCGGCGCTGGTTTCAGAATCCTCTTATTATTATCTTCCATTACGCGAGTCTCGGATAGTTCTGGGGGCCGAGTGTCAATAACATTACGGAGAATATTGTTCTCTCTTTGAGTCTGATGATCTCTCTCATCATCATCATACTCCGAGACTCTTCTATTCAGAAAATTTTCATGGTTATTTAATGGGGGCGACATTTCTGTGTCGCGTCGGTAGTTGTCGTGGATTCCGTTTCGGTGAATCGGCTGCGTTCGGTATATTTGTTCTACGTCTATTCCGTTTGATGTTGGAATAGTTCTAGGGACGATAAGGTTGTGAGCTAGATCGTTCGTATTACGAATAGTGTTCGCGATGCTTGTTTGCAGACTCTGAGTATTTAAGTTGTTCAAGTTGAGAGAAATACTCGACGGAAGAGTTAGGCTTGACAGAGTTGTGGTAGTAGCATTTATGCTTGTATGTAAATTCAGGCCTGAAGTTTGGACGCCGATCACATTGGATTGGGACACGTTGTTCGTTTGAACGATCGTAGGCCCGTTTCTGTTTTCCACCTGGGAAATGAAGGTCTAATTTTACCATAACTTAATTATACCTTTAAATAACAGATGTTTTATAGTAAGTAATTTGTAATACCTGATAATGGTAGTTAGGTCCTGGTGAAACTCTTATGACGCTGGTGGCCACTCCACTGACGGGTGAGTTCACCCTGCTAGGTCGGACTAATTCAGGCCTGGAATAAAACATTTCTGTGTTAATTTGATTACAATTGTCTTGCTTACACTTGGAAGTGGTTAGGTAAAACCAGACGTCTAGGCAGCGTAAGTACAGCGCAAACACGACCCTAACAACGCGTCAACACGATGTATTTTGGTGGAACCACTTCAGGCTTATGTCGAGGCTTAGCTGGACAAACAATCAGTTAAACTGCATAGATAGAGAATTGTATAGATTACGTATCAGCGTAAACCTCATGAGATAGCGGTAGTCTTTAACAGTCAATGCTAATAATACTTTCCAAAGAAATCGCACTGTGACAGCCGTTTTGTTGGGCCCCAGTTATAGGCAAACAAACAAGGGTCAGACAAAAAGTTTGCATACCTATGAGAAGGAGATAGATAGAATATATTTCTGTCTGGTTTACTCTTACTATTGGATCTTGTAAGTTTGTCCTTGTCTCATTATTAAATTGTCTATGGCTATATTTTGACTCCGCTTTTAAGTGTGCAAGATGACACGTAAGCAGATGACAGCTGCAAACAATAGCTACAGACATTTCTTGGATGATTGTCTCTTGTTAAATTGTATCAATGTAGATTGCTACAACATGGCTACAACGGTCTTCTGGCGATCGAATGGCGTTGACATGGGGACGGTGTTGACTGTGGCGGATCCAGGATTGTCGTTTGGCAGGGCTTGATTCCGCTGAGGGTAGGTTTTTAGCAAAGTAAAAACAAAAAGAGCACTAAAAACGACACTTAGAATAGGAATCACCATGACAAAGGCGCGATCTCGGCGACGCGCGGGCTATAGCCTGGAAGTTTTTTAAAGTGTTTGATTGTAGTACGTGCCTGATAAGGTGATGGTGGTACAAGGCCGCGGGGTGGTGCGGCTGCGGCTGCGGCGACGAGATGGGCACGAACAGGTTGTTGCGCAGGCCGGGCGAGCCGCCGCCGCCCACGGGCGACGCGCCGGGGCTGCCCGACCGGGAACTGCCCAGCGACACTGCGAGACGAGACAACTTGTTATAAGATGAAGAATACAGGGTCAAATTAAATTAATTAGCGAAACTCCGCAGACAATGTCTAAACATGATAAAGCAAAAAAAAATATAATTTCATGATTCTTTTTTGCGGTCATCATCCGCAATGTGGTTGAAATATAATTTATAAATCTATTTTTTTTAATATATTTCTCAGACATGATGGGTATCAATATCAATATCTAAATACGATTTTTAAAAAAATGATTTCACAACTCATTGTTCAAGTACGTCGGTCGTACGGTCGTTGAACCCAAAAAAAAAATCATCAAATCTTATTTCTTTTTATTTTGTCGTGTTTCAAACTCAAAGCATTTACTTATTTCAATTAAACCATTTACAGGCACGTTTGAATTGTCAAGGGGTCGGTCAGTCAAAAATATGAAGCTAATTGCCCATTCCAAAGCGTAGTAGGTACCAATGGAGAAGAACGGGCAAGAAACTCCACGGACACTCTTTTAAATATAAAAATTGATACAAAATATTGGTTACATCATTCATTATGAAATTATGCATGTGAGAACAATGTAGAAAGACGTGCACGTTCGTAAAAGCGTCCGTAATAAAAAGAAAAAAATAAAGAATCATTCAAAAACTTAAAATAAATTAAAATAAGCCATGGCAGCTAAGAGATGACCAGTCCCAACTGACGGCGCCCGTTCACGAACATGACGCATGGATCAGCACCATTCAGCTCAACCATTTTGAAGGGAGCTAAATGATCCAACACACGCGCCACCATCAGCGAGACATTTGAGTGAGCATATCGATATCGATATCCATCACGTCTGCGGAGTTCTGCTAGCTAATATAATTTAACCCCGTATATCGTGTACAGCATATCGTGTATAGATAGACTGCATGACATCCCTTAAAATAGAAGTACCTTGCATAACCTAACCTAGCAATCGTAGTTAATAAGGGCGCAAGCAAGCAAATGGCTGATCTTTGCGTTATGCTCGTGAACGGGTGCTGCTTGTGGTGACTGGTCGTTTTGCTGACCATGGTTTATTAGTAGTTAACTGTTTATTTATTTTGACTTCGATGGTACTAGTTTCTTATTTGTAACTTCGAGTTACAGCTTTGTTAGCTATACAGGGTGGAAGGGACATCGACGCGAAAACTGATACCATGGATTCAGTACATGATTCTGAACCCCCTATGTATTAATATTTCGTCGGTTATTTAAGAAAAAAAACAGCTGTTTCATAGAAAACTTCAAAACCTACGCGGTCAAAATGTATGGAACAGCAGATTTTTTTAAAATAACCTACGAATAATTTCAACGGAGGGGGGTTCAGAATCATGTACTGAATCCATGGTATCAGTTTTCGCGTCGATGTCCCTTCCACCCTGTATGTAAGCGGGCACACCCTTTATGTCTGGAGGCTTTTATTCGGGTATTAAATTTTTATTTTTGCTTGAGTATAGATTTCGTTGTTTTTGTTGGTATATTGGCGTGTGCTAGCTGACATTATAGCAAATAATTTAATTTAATGTTTTGTGTTGCGTTGTGTAAATTATTTTGCATACTATTGTATATCATCAAGTTTTTCTAAATGAACAGACAGCAGAGCAGCTGGACAGTTAGTAGCGCCACTACTAGTTCCTGCTGCAGCACTAGGAAGTGGTGAGGGGCGCGCGTGCCGGGGGACTGTCTTATGTAATGTTGACGTTCGAAAAGTGCTGATTCTCAGCCTAGTTTGAATAAATGAGATTTGAATTAGACACACGCATTAGGTATATTTTTTCACAATCCTGTCGTACGCACACCAGAAATTATAATCATTCGCACTTTGATAAGAGCGAATGGTTATAACAAGACAACCATATCATATCTCTCCATATAGCCGTGACGTCAAACACTTTACTTTCTTACAATCGTGACGTCAATTGAACAGGATGTGCTCGTGGTAATTAAGTTACTTTAGCCTCACGTTTTGCGTAACATCGAAATCTACCTATAATTACACACACTATTATTTATTTATTTTAACTTGAACATAACTATCGGGCAGTCGCATTAGTTGAAGACATCATATAATTATATCATTATACAACAGTCTTAAGCTCAACCCAAAACACTTCAGACATACCGACAAGATTGTCTTGCATTCGTTAATAACACTTACAATGGCAATGCCTTCCATTTTGACAGTTCAACTACATTCGTTACGTTATTTACGTTGTTGAGCAGACAAATTTTTCAAACATATGAAGCAATGGATTAGCATTTTTTTTTTTTAAGTATGTTATATTATTTTGAAAGTATATTCGCAATTGAGGTGTAGGTTTAGCAATCAAGAGAACGTTAAGGGCGGATAGTGTGCGAGGGATGGGAGGTTATACTTATCATACCATAAGATAAGATAAGTCATTTATTTGTAAACATGAGTATACATACAAGGCATGCAGGTTGTTCATAAACAAGAAAGATCCGTCATGTTCGGCCTTTGTGGCATACAAATAAAATAAATCAGAAAAGTCATTCAACAAAGCTAAAAACATTATTAAATTTTCACACAACCTAAAAATTAAATTTAAACAATAAATTACAGATTTTAATGAAATTGTCCTATATTCTAATTATAAAATGTCAAAATTATATGCCAGTAAATATTTGTTAAAGTTCATAATATTACACTTTCTCATTTAAATATTCTAAAATACTGTAGTATGCTTTCCCAACTAGATATAATTTTAGCCGCTTTTTTAATATATGTGCGCTTAGTTCCCTCCATCCCTTAGGAAGTTTATTAAATATTAAAGGTGCCATGCAAAATATACTTTTCCCCATAACGCACTTTGTTTCTTCTTTATTTGAATCAAAGTATGTAAAGGCATCATTTTCTTTTTAAAATGTGTTTTTTTTTATTGTGTATACTGTGTGTGTTGTGATATTTATTTTGTGTGAACAAAATAAATGACTATATCTAACATACCCAGCATATTAGCAGCCTCAGTCTCATCAGAATCAAAGCGGCCGGTCACCCGGTAGTGTGGAGGCGTTGTATCCGACTCTCGCGAAGTCTCGTCGCCTTCCACGCCAGTACCGCTTGAAGACAGCGATTTACTGCTACTTCTGAAATCGAAATGGTATTTTAGAATGGTGCAATGTAAAAATATACAATAAACATAGATGATTGTAGGACATAACAAGGTAAATTTAATGGCTCTCCTAGATTTCTACTACAGCTTTGCTATCCTACGAGTTAATTATTGTTTTTTTTTATGATGGCAGTGATCGCTCTTTCCAACAAAGAATATCATTCTCTGCTGACCTGGTGACGGTTTGACGAAGTATTGAATTATATTCGAGACAGCCCGACAAATAATATTTAATCAATAATGTACAGAAAATCATTCCATTCAGTGTACTTTGGGACAAAACTATTATCATTCACTGTACATTGAATTATGAAACTTTTGAAACGAATTAGAATGTCTATTTCCTGTTACATGGCAAATTATCAAAACAAGTTAAATCAGGAAAACGCGATTATTGTATAGAGTAGGTACTCATTTCCAGTATCCAACCATCTCATTATACTAACAAATTCTGTCATTTTGAATTCGTATTAAAAAATAAGATTCTTCCATAGACTTGTATGGAAAATCAGCCCTTATTCTATTAAATATTCGGAAGACACCGTCAAACAAATTGCGGACAAACTCATCTGTTTTACACCCAACGGTCAAACAATCAAGTTTAACAAGGAAGACTGCATAAATATTGTCAAAATTCAATTGCGGTTTTATGTATTGTTTCAGCACGCATTGTATAAGAAAAATCGCTGTATAAAACAAAGCCGAAATGTGAGCCAGAAGCCACAATTACAATCAAAATAAACTACACCACAAGAATTATTGCACCACTTGTGAAACACAATAATATTTGGAATCCTATAACAAAAACAAAGGTCACACTTGTGTTGAAATAAAAAATATCTGTAACAATAATATACCAGTGTATTTAATACAGATTGGTTAAACGTAACATATTGAAAGAAATTCACGTAGTTGTTGTGTTACATTTTATGTTGCATTGTATTAATTTGGACAGTTCATTTCTTTTACATTTTATGTTACCATTCACTAATCTGTACCATAAGGTATCGTTGAATAACAATATTAATCACGACTTGAGGCGTTTTATTTTTTTTATTTTTATTAAATAAATTTAAATAAAAATAAATTGTTTATTCTATAAATAAGCTTCCAGATTAACTATTACAATGCATATTTTAAAAAAACGGGTTGCACTGCGGGAGTGCCGGCAGAAGTGAAAACTTGAATATTAACGTTGTGCATTTGTGATATTTTGGAATGGTTAGGGAATAATTTTGCACCGGTCTACTCTCCCTCCGTCTTACGAATTTTCGATCAGGTCACGTGTCCTGACGCGAGTTTAACATTTTTTACCCATCTAGAGAAGTTTTCACTTCAAAAAACTATAAGCTAGATGAGTTCGGGGTTCTCTATTTGACTACCAAGAAGAAAGGCCGAAACAAACTCAGAGGTCGCAGTTTCTTTTAAAGTCCAGACATAAAGACATAATCTTGGTCAGGCAATATTAGGACCATGTAGATTAAGTGTCTGAAATGGTCAATTTTGAAACACACAGTTATTTGTCAACAAATGCAGAGTATTTTTGATCTTTACATTTTGTGCAATTACCTCTGTTGCGGAGTATGAGCAGACCCTTGCGCCAGTGGAGTATTTGAAGACCTGGTGACTCCTCGTAGAGACAGGTGACGGGAACAGAAGCCCCTTCGTTGGCTCTCTTTAGTACAACCATCTTTGGAGCACAGCCTTCGCCATTGTTTACCGTTGAATTTCTTACGGATGCCCGTCGGGGTTGAGACCACGTCACCTTTCTTGTACTTGTGCGGGGTTGCCGCTTGAGATCTGTTAAATAAAAGATGTCATTGTTGGTGTTAAATAAGACAATATCTTATCTATTGGAAGTCGGCGGGGCTAGCAGGATTTTGTATTATAAAGGTCTACAACCGATAACCCATCAGCGCAAAGCCTGAGATTGCAAGCAAGTTCCAGTTATCTTTTTTAATATACACATTAGAAAAGATAACTGGATCGTGCGAAGAGGACTATTAAAGTCCTCTTTACAGATGTAAGTAATGTATTCGTATGAATTTAATAAACTTGATTAGTGCCCGGTTATTTCAAATTGGCACGCCCCCTATTACATGAGACTTAAACATAACATAACATCACGCATTGCTTCCCCGAAGGGTTGGGCAGAGGTGTACCATCGAAGAAGTTCTGACTTGAAAGAGCAGGGTAGTTGAGAGTATGTCATGCTCATTTAATGTCTCGCTGATGGTGGCGAGTGTGTTGGATCATTCGGTTCCCTACAAAATGGTTGAGCTGGATGGTGCCAATCCGCGCGTCATGTTCGTGAATGGGCGCCGTCAGTTGAGACTGGTCATCTCTTATCTGCTAGGGCTTATTTTTAATCTTATATTTTTAATCGTTTTTGATTTTTATATTTTTTTTTACATTGTTCTCACTTATAGAATCAACAAGAGTAATGTACCCAGGATTTTGTAATTTCTATATTTAAAAGAGTGTCCTTGGAGTTTCTTTCCCGTTCTTCTCCATAGAGATCTACGTTTTGGAATGGGCAACTAGCTTCAACTTTCTGAATAACTGACTGACTCTTTGACAATTCAAAAGTGCCTGTAAATGGTTTAATTGAAATAAATGCTTTGAGTTTGAGTTCATATCTATACACCGTAAGGATTATTTCTGCATGCAGCGCTCGGCCGCTATAGAATCAGGGCGGTAATAGATGTGGTCATCGTGTTCACGGGATTTTTTTTCAAACTGCTCACATATGAAGTTCTTCGATAGTACACCCATTTTTCGCCAGTTATGTTTGACTTAAACAGAATTGGCGAAATGACCCCTCGGGGAAAACAGGTGTGATGTTATGTTTGAGTGTTAAATAAACTTGATCAAAGGGGACTACTCACCTAGGAGTAGGGGGTTGAGATCTGGGTGTGAGACTGCGCTCCAGCAAGCTCGAGGTGCTGCCGCGACTCTGGAGACTGCTGCGCTTGCTGTTGCTGCAATCTGCTGACAAAACATGTTGTTATTACATTCGAAGTCTCACAAACATAAATTCTATTCAAATCCTGGTTTTCACTTAAACAAATATCAACTTTACATTCGCGTTAAATAAGTTGATTTTAGAATGAGTTATAATAAAAATGAAGTTGTAGTTTTTTTCACAACATTATTCACACCTTTTATTTTAAATCACACTTTTGTTTACATGTTTGAAAACTAAATTGCGAACGCTATATAAGGTATCCAGTTGATGTCTTCTCAATGAGCTTTTCAGCGCAGGCGCTGACGTCGCTTATACGCGGGGTCTGTCATTGTATCGAATCTACGCGTCTATCGCGTTGACGAGGCGTTAGAATTGCGTTTGCGCAGCGTCTACGTTGCGTATACATCTGACGAACGCCAACATTGGATCAACGTCAAATGTCACTTAATAATTTTAGGCGGTGTGTTCAACCACTTTTCAGCAAAACTATGAAAAAACCATTAAAAAAATACCTGGTTCAAGCTTATGAAACAGTAGCGAATATTTTTAAATACGGTTCCATTCGTTAATGTACAAACTATATTTTCACGTTGCCTGAAGAAGTTAATTAATGCACGTCAAATAGTAAACAGCGTCATAAAATGGGTCACATTTACGAAGCAGTTTGAAATGCGCACGCGTTTAGTGGTTAAAATAAATAAAAAGTGTTCGGAATGTATGTCTCACATTCATTCCTGTGTGACTAATAGACTAATGCACAATGTGATGTGTGATGTCTAGACCAGCAAAAAATATAACAAAGAGATTAAATCTTCATCTATTCGAGAACAATGTTATGATTTAATTTTTAAATCAAGATTAATTCGGTCATAAATATCTGTCAACAAGGAAATTATTGTAATTTATTTCACACTCATATAACACTAATTTGATATCTAAATGAGTGAATGAATTCTAAATGAGTTGGTATTTTTTTGGATTATCACGTAAGTTGTCCTATACACTTACACACTATGCTGTGTGAGAGATATGCAACTTTTTTAACGATTTTCACTTTTTTCATGAAGTGAAAATTCATGTATTCGCATTCGTTTGAAGAACCGATCAAAATTAAAAAATGTTATTGACGCTGCAGCTAAAATCTACAAAAAAATGTGTTTCCGTGAGCTCGCCATGTCATGAGTCAGTAAAAAAACTTTCACATTTTATAATAATATGTAGTTTACAGTGGGATTATGCGTATTAAAGTTATTGTCGTGAAAAAGGCACGGTCGACTGTCCACAATGGTATGCATTTTACCTACACTTAAGTATGGAAGTGAATGTTGGGTGTGGCTAATAGCATGAAAGTAGAATTATTTCTGTGGAAATGCATTCTTTGCGTAGCATGTCCGGTAATATTGAATGTCAGCTCGTGTAATAGTGTGATAAGAGATTGTAGATTTATTATTTTTTAATGACAAGGGTTAGGTAGACTCCGATCAAGCGGAAGGGTTGAATTCAAAGATTTTTGGGATGTGAATGGCAAGAAACAGGTCAGTGTATATCATTCAATGGCGACCCTTTTTTGTGTCTGTGAGGTCCTTTAAAAACTCAGGTAGTGGTAGTACTACGACGCGAACGTCCATGGAGTGTCGCCAAGCTACACCCGGATTAGTGTAGTAACATGCCTTCGTAATACATTATGTACCATCGAAGAAGTTCATATCTACACACCGTACAGACTATTTTTGGTTGCAGTGCTCAGCCGCTATAGAACCGGGGCGGAAACAGATGTAGTCATCGTGTTCACGGGATTTTGTTTTCAAACTGCTTAGATATGAAGTTCTTCGATAGTACTTTGCTAATAATAGTTATTTGTGCAACAAGAGAGCAAAGTCGTTTTTTGCTGCGAGTGTTGATTTTGAATCCCGAGTAAGCGAAGGATTCTATAATTGAATCACGAGCGTAGCGAGTGATTCTAGGTTAGAATCCTGAGCGCTGCGAGGGATTCAAAGACACGAGATGCAAATAACTTTGCTCTCGTGTAACACATACAACTTTTCACCTCAGCAGCGAGAACATACAACATGTAAAAAAAAAAACCTGTCCGATCCGTGGGGTGTTGTTAGGTATCGTACTGTTAGCATATTTATGTGGAAATTTTCAGGAAAAAAGAAAAAATTATCCCTAATTTTTTTTTCAATGGTGCATTTGACCGAATTTTACATTTGGTGCGGGCGGCGGCCGTCGTTTAGCGGGTGTCTAAAAGTCATAAGTTATGAATTTTGCAATTTTTTTATGGATTTGGGGTAATTTTGGAACTAAAAATGTGAATTTTAAATACCAATAACTTTTTTTACTATAAATAATAATCAAAAAAATACTGTTTTGTAATGTTACTGCAGTACCATAAGCCCATTTTCCCCAGATTTTCGGATCAGACAAGGTTTTTTTTACACAATCTTCATCACCTCGTATTTTGCAGCCACCATCTTGGATTTATATTTTGACCTCACTATCGACTTTAGCACCCTCGAAAACTATGAAAATGACACCCATGACGAAAAATGTGAAAATTTTCGCAGCCGCCATCTTGGATTTTTATTTTGACTTCACTATCGACTTTAGCACCCTCGAAAACTATGAAAATGACACCCATGACGAAAAATGTGAAAATTTTCGCAGCCGCCATCTTGGATTTTTATTTTGACTTTACTATCGGCTTAAGCAACCTTGAAAACCATAGAAACGATACCCATGAAGAAAAATTTTAAAATTTTCGCAGCGGCCATCTTGGATTTACATTTTGACTTCACTATCGGTTTTAGCAACCTTGAAAACCATAGAAACGATACCCATGAAGAAAAATTTGAAAATATTCGCATCCGCCATCTTGGATTTTCATTTCGACCAAATTCACACTTACTATCTCTCTCTTTCTCTTTGAATTAGAAGAAGACAGTCGCAAGCGCCTTTTCGCGTGACGATATCAGCCACTGCACTCTTACCGCAAGCCGCTTAAGAACTTCGTTCCAAAAATTAAATAAAACAGAATTTAAATAAAACCTTATCAGATGATTTGCAATGTATATCCGAACGTTTTGTTAGTTTCTTTTTTGGGCCTAGTAGGTATTTTAATTCGAATCGATTTGTTTCTATCTCTCGCTTTTTTCGTATCGAAGTGAAAGTGACAAAACTAATTGAAGTTCAAATCTTTAGAATTTAGTGAGTAGACCCAACACTGCTCTCGGCATTTAAAAAAAATAATTAAAAAGTTACTTTGTCTCACGCTCGCAGCAAAATCGAATTTTGCTCACTGTTTTTTGACAGCAAAACCTGCTTGTTTGAGGTGCTGAGGTGAAAATTACATTAAAACAATTTTTTGATTCCATTAAGAGAGACTACGGTGACAGGAGCAGGTAATTCTTAAAGTATTTAAAAAAATAAAAAATGAACTATGGAAGGCGTACGAGGTGCCGAAGCCAACTTGCAGACCCCCGTTAGACGCTTTGAATAAACTGGCACCAACCGACGATTATCCCTGTACGCACTATGCAAGTGCACCCAAGGACAACCCCTGGTTGGTGTAGGACTTTTGCCGGATATGGAATCAAAGATATTGGACTATGGATTTTTATTTTTTTGGTGGCTAAAGTGAACTGGTTATCTAAACCTATAGAAGGATAGGGGCCATAGGCCCCTGCCTACACAATGTTTTATATAATTATAAAATACACGGGTAAAAAGGCAGGGGATAACTTGCACAGTCAATAATGCCCCCCCGGAAACGGCACATAGTGACGTAGCAAGGGGCAACATAATCCTGAGGTGCATAAGGATTATTATTTATAATAATAATAAACTTTTTCTTTCTCTTTCATTTAGTAAAGGGATTGGTGTTAGTATACTGTAATATAATTATATTTAAATTATTTATTTTTATAATCTCAACTTTCTTAGATAATTTTTCAATTACAATTTAGTCATATTATTCAAACAATAACTGTTGGAAAAGGTAGTAAGATATAAAGTTAAAGTCATGTTGAAGTATTTTAAATACACCTGTAGTAAATGTGTTACTTATTCCCTTTGGAGAGTGATTGCGTAAGAATTTAACCTGAACAGTTTGTGTACACTTGTATCAGATACTTTTGGAACAGACTATAGTTTCTCTAGTGAAAGCGGATAAAATATTGTATTAAATAAAATCCATAGTTACCCATATGAGACACATCAGCAGGGAACATGATATCCTCTCTACGCAGATCGTCGTCGCTCTCGCCATAGTCGTCGAAGGGTGGTCTCTTGCGCAGGTCGTCCATAGAACCGTTGGAGAGCGCGCCCACCGTTACCACGCCGCCTGCGCCCGCGCCCGGCATGGGAGATGAGGTGTAGAAGTTGTCGCCGCCCATCTAGATGGGAGTTTTAAGGGTCAGAATGTGAATGAATAAATGATTAGAATAGTAGATTATTCACTTAGGGGTTAAAGCAGTGTCTTATGTCACGGGCGCTATAGATGATTCACGGTCGCCCGAGGCTATGACGCTTTTATCCCCGAGGAGGATACTCTACTTTTCACATCTTCTGCGAGACAATAAAAATCAATTCGATATTCGAATATTTGTTTTTTGTAAAAATGTTAATTGAGGTTCCAATTTCAAATCACATTATTGACCAGCGGGTTATAATGAAATTCAGTGCCTTATTATTACCCAGTTAGACCCAGGGCTCTAATGACTTACTTACTTTATTTTTACTTTAGGTTTGCATGACATATAATTTGACATTATCGACCAGGTGTTTTGAAAAGTTTATTAGATCATTTGGATCACAGGTCCGCATCTACGTAGGGTAGAATGAGTACTCTATAAATGGGATAAAATATTTTGTCAAGAGGATGGAAGGCAGAATCCTACTAGGCTTTTTAACAGCCGGAAAAAAATCAATGTCAGTTTTCCGAAGGCGGTTTTCATGACAATTATTGTGAATTTTATACTGAAGATCACGTCTAAACGAGTAGTGTTAATGATATGGAAAAAATATATGTTAAATTAGAGCATTTTCTTAATAACTTAGTCTGTGAATATTTTAGATTATGTTTATATTACATAGTGTAATTAATTTGTAAAGTTATGTCTAACGCGGATAATAAACTGAGAGTCACGCAAAAACTATCAAGCATATTTTTCTAAAAACTCGCACCATTTTAAAGATAATTTAATTATGTATCTTTTAGTATACGTATTTTATTAGAATATCTTTTGTTTTACGTATAATAAATTAATAATGCGTCTAATTTTGAACAGCGCTCCTTGATGGGCGAGTCTCATTTACTGAGGACGTACGACATGTAGCTGAGCTCAACACAGAACACGCAAGCTAATCACTCAAGGCCACTGGTATATATCTGCGTCTTAAGATATTCTCTAAGTCATTCAGTAGACTCCTCTGCCCACGGCGGCTGCAGCAGTCTGATGTCTGCCCGCTTCACTTCAGATATCTTTGTATAGTAGTTACTGTCTCACCTGAGTAGACCCGTGATGTATGCGCAGCGCCGGGTGCAGCGAGGACGAGGAGTGTGTGCCCGCATCCTCAAGCTCGTCTGCCCACGGCGGCTGCAGCAGTCTGATGTCTGCCCGCTTCACTTCTACCATCTCTTTGCAGAGATCGCCGTCTGATACCTGGATTAGATAAGTTGTTGTTATGTGTCCTTCAGTAGATTTGTTACAGCTGTAGTGGAAATCATGTCATTTGGTTTAAATAAGTTTTTATTATTTTATTTTTATTATTTATTTATTATTTTACGAGTATATAGATTCTTTTCTTTTAGAGTTTGTGAATGTTAGAACGTTGTAGGCTTAACATACTGTAGATCTGTCGACCATTTTCTATCTTGCTAAGTACCTGGTACTTGTTGATAGGCCTACACTGTCCTCTCATACCTGTTAACACTGTTATTTGAAAACATTGTAAATACCATTTACTTTTAAAAGAGTAGCCGTGGAGTTTCTTTCCGGCGCTTCTCCATAGGAAACGACCAATTGGAACCGTGCACCTAGCTTCTGACGTTTCATAAGTGCCCTTGTAGGTTTATGTGAAATAAAATATTTTAAATTTTGTTCTTTTAAGAATATCTTATCTTGGCCTTTAATTATTGTTAAATAACTCCTAAAAACATCCAAAGAATGAGGATAGTTTTCGCGTTTTTTTTTAAACCAACGCGTCTTTTTTTCCAATATGTTTTAATCAGATTCGAATGCTGAGCATCAGAAGTCGACATGAAGCGACTAGGACCTGACAACCTCTTTAATACACTGCATATTAGAAACCTCAATATTGCACCGGTACGTATTTAAATGAACGCTACGTATTTCGTTTTGAAACAAATCCTCTAACTTTATGTAAATATTGAAACAGTTTAAGCAGTGATAATAAAACATTTTTGATCGGCTATAGGTCGATATAATCGATGATGCGTATTCGATAAAAATGGGGAATTACATGAAGTGCCTACTAATGTGAGTCTTACGCGTATGACCACAGATTAGTATACAGATGGGTGACTCCGCAAAATAAATACATAAATAAATAAAAAGCGACTCTTGTTACAACACAATAAAGTGCAATTCAGGTCGCACAGCGCTAATTACATACAGTTATATTCACCTAGAAGTTGCTCTTCTATCGCGTAACTCTTTATTTCTTCTGACACGTTACGACCACTGAATTCGACAAGTCGAGCCCGCCGCGTACAATGCGGCCGATATAACTTGGCAGTTCCGAACTTTGCACAGAAGGCTGTGCAATAACATTTTTTAAGAACCAAATGGTGACTGTGAGTGAGAGAATATGCGCGGAAGTTCGTAGTGCCTATGTTCAGACTTGTAGCTTCATACCTAAAATGCGGAGTGACCCATCTGTAGGATCTGTGGTATGACTAACATCTTTCTAGTAATTTACTAAGATTTACATAATACAACAAATATTAGTGAACTACATAATAAGTAAATTGCATCATTCTTTCGAGAAGTACTCTGCGCTTTGTTTAAATTTGCCTACCTATATCTAGTTATCCTAACTAATATTATAAATGCAAGTGTGTTTGTTGGTTCTTTACGCTTTCACGGCTAAACGGCTGAACCAATTTTGATGATATTTGGTATGTAGATATTTTCAACCCTGGGGACGGACATAGGCTACTTTATTTTGATATAATCACTCGAGCGAAACCCGGGCAGAAGTTAGTAACTAATATTAGGAACACAGTATTATTAAATCTTGTCCGATTTAAAAATACCGAGTCACTAATGATATTAGTTTTCGATGAAAATAAGAAATGATTGTGCAATACTTATCTGACCTAATGTAGAATTTAAAAACATTACATTCACCTAAGCAGTAAACTGCGTCAAATGGCAATTATAACTTTAGAGATAAGCATCGCCATGTTATTAGTTTTTTTTTTTTTGTAAACCGCCTGAATCCGATGGAAGGCGTTCATCCGAGACATCCGATCGCAGAAAAACACCGAAGACAAAAAGTAATCTGTTATACTGTTGTTAGATATGATATTGATCGAAACTAAGAAGATCCCTGACATAAATAGGTGTTCATCATGTTCTAAACACAAACCCGTCGGTGTGTTAAAGAGCGTTTATACAGAAAGTGGGCAACGTATCCAATAGCTGTCAAATATTCCGCTGTTTTGATTCATTTGGCAATATTACTGTATGGAAATAAGAAATATGGCTAACTAGTGAACTAAAATATTGATTATGAAACGCAACAATGAATATCGAAACATTGATGATGATTTGGTTTTAAAAAAGTATTTGGAAACTTTCCAAATGCCTTTTTTACACATAAAACGGTTATAACATCAAATTCAGTGTTATAATTGCAATTCATTATTAATATTCTAGTTCATTTCCATACAGTAGTATTGCCAAATTAATCAAAACAGGTAATATTTGACAGCTATTTCCGACGTTGCCAACCTTTTTGATGAACGCTCTTAGTCAATCCACTATCATTGGGGAAGCCCATATTCAGCTGCAACCGATATTTACAGGATACTATAAATACATTTAAAATCCTCACCTTAACTCGTATCCTTATAGGAGAATTAAGCACTTCGTACACGAGACCTTCAACGAAAACATTTTGCACATTCTCCCGGCTTGGGTCCGTAGTCCTCACTACACATAGCGAGCCCATGTGCAGATGGCTCATTTGGGGACTCGCGTCACTGATTACATCGTTCTTATTCACTCCGAACACGTCACTGTACTCGATCGGGTCACTTTCGAGCCCGTCGAGTTCCACCAACACTTTGCAACCCTCAGCTTGACGGATCACTCCTGGTACGTATAGACCGCGCTGTTTCGCCAACACTCTGTGGTCCCGCCATTCTGATAAGTCGATGTTGGGGTATGAGATATAAGACTTCAGCGGCGGGGACGAGTGCTGAATGATTGGGGATGGCTGCAGCACAGTTGGTTGGTACTGCGTTGGTTGATATTCCAAAGGAAGTGGAGCGTTCACTGTGTTGTTGTTCGCGCAGCTCATCTCTTCTAGCACGGAGGGGTCAAATTTCCGCTTCTTGGGCAAGTTTCGCACGGGAGCCTGAGTTGGTGTTTGTTGGGCAGCCGGCTGCACGTTGCCGCTGCTGGCGTTGCCCAAGTTCGTGGGATTAGCCATGGTTATGTTGGGAGTAGGATGCGTCGAAGATTGAGACAGGCTCACTGTGCCCACGCTGCTTATCACTGAAGCAGGTATCTGTAACAAAAACCCATATTTGAATATCCAACATATGTTATAACGAATTAGCTAATGTTTTCCTTATTGACATTGAAATGTCTAGCGAAACTTTTTACAAAAAGTTTTAATATTATATTTATTTAAACTCCGGTTAAATGGCTCTACAATAAACAGGAAGAGTCATCTTGTAACGTAGATTTTTTTATGGATGTTAAATACACAGAAAACTACAGTGTAGGCAAACGTAGTACTCCACGACTACCTATACTGTTTGCGGTGTAGCACGGTGCGGGTGACAGGTGACAGGGGTAAAATATATTATAATTTACTTGTTTTTACTGATTCTGTATTTTACTATGATCCGTACCTACATACAGATTGTGTACATAATACGGACTCAGTAATAACTGCAGTAAATTAAATAAATTTACCCTTTCTTTCACCTGTCACCCGCACCATGCTACACCGCAAACAGTTTATTAGGGTTTAACTAGTTAATAAATTAAATTCAGAAAAAATCTGCTCCATTTTCATTTCTGACTTGAATATTACCTAACGAAACTTAAGTAATAATTCACTACTATTAAGACACTTCATCTACACTATTAATACTTATTAAATAAAACTACGCATTGATATATCGCCTTCATTCATACTAAACTCAGGAACACCATGAAATCAATGGCGAGCGATAACTTTAATGGCATTCGTCATGTACTGAGTAATTCATAAGATATTCCTCTATGGGTAATATGAAATATTATAAGGTAATTTGTTTAAAATATCTAATTGGAACTATGAATTGTAGTATTAAATAAATTCTATTAATAGACATGGTATGATTTCATTCGTATTTACAACGCGTTATTATAACGTTACACACAGCACAGACAATTGAAACTATTTTAGTCAGCTGCTTGAAAAAGCAAAGCAACTATTAACTAACACATACTACACGCTTACACTATCATCTAAATCTTTTTTCAGGTCATTGCAAAGCCAGTTCTGCCAAGCCACTTCTCCAAAAAATATAAGTTTAGTGGATGGGTTTTCAACAGCCAGCGATTATCCCAAAAAAGTAGACAATAAGCACTCGAACCTTTTGTTAAAGGAGCAAAAAGAAAGTAGTTATACAGAAGATCCCGGTCTAAAAACGCGCGTTAAGAACATGGCGACCGTTGAATTGTCCATACAAACGTAATACCTAAAGCATTTTCAATTTGAGCATATTTCCACCATATTATGTTGATATTCGGATTTAGACTGTATTTATCTAGGCTTGTACATCTTTTTTCCCCAAAAACTTACCTAAAATGAAGTTTTAAGCGAATTGAATTTCGCACATTTTTACAGCGTAAATGACTTGTTTTCATTTTTTTTTTTTCTTATTCTAAACAACACTATTGTTTCAGCAGAAGCATAGCTTATATTATCAAGATACAAACTATCTAAAAAAAAATGGAAAAGCATTAAGTTTTCATTCATTAAGTTTGGTATTACGGAACACATCCAAATGTATCATACATTTTCACACACAGCTAGTAGTGCTATCGCATCAAGCAATAGTTGTCAATGTGTGCGTGGTAGTACTACTCACAGTTATAGGTGTATATCGCTCTCACACTAGCGCAACGTGCTTGGTTGGAGTTCGTTCGGGGTATTTTTGTCAGTATTAGACGATTCGGTACTTTACTGTGCTGTAAGTGCGTACTTATTTATTTGCTAAATTGTATTGTAATATTTCTGACACTATTGACCTATTTTATTTTTATTGGAACCGGAGTAAATTTGTATAAATCGTCACGTAAGGAAATAAGCGTTAAGGTCCATGCGACTTTTTTCTGAGAAAGTGTGAATTTGGTCAAAATAAAAATCCAAGATGGCGGCAGCGAGTTTTTCAGCATGGGTATCGTTTTCATGGTTTTTGAGGGTGCTAAAGTCGATATTGACGTTAAAATATTTCGTCATGGGTGTCGTTTTCGTAGTTGTCGATGGTGCTAAAACCGATAGTGAAGTCAAAATGAAAACACAAAAGTAGACAGTGAGGTCAAAATGTAAATCCAAGACGGCGGCTGCGAAAAATTTGTTTTTGTTTTAAATTATACTTGAAAAAGAACTTCGTTCCTGACGGGGGTCTCAGACCGCACACGTTTTTTTTATTAATAATTAACCAAATTATACTTACAGTTTGCACCACAATACTAGTTAATGGTCAATACAACAACAACAAATCAATCATAAAATTAGATTAAATTACATGAAACTACACAAAATTAGTTGAAATTAAATTAAATTAGATAAAAGAAGACATAGTTATATAAAATTGGAATAAAATTATTAATAAAAAGTAGTGGCAATGGTCTCCAGATATCGGGTAGCACAGTTTACAGTTGTTCAGGAATCTCAACCTATGCTATGAACGTGGATTTAGGTTTGTCTTGTGATTTGGTATCGACTATCCAGTAACCTACATTCTTACAAAAAAAAACATGAATAAATATAACCAAGTCCGCAAACAAAACAAAGGTCTTGTTTTGTTTACGGACTTGGATATATTTATTTACGATTGGGTTTGACTGCCTCGTTAGTTTAGCGGTCGCAAGAACTACTGCTGAGTATGAGGTCCTGGGTTCGATTCCCGCGTCGGGCAAAGTGTTATTGGGATATTCCATCTGGGATTTCTCAGTAGCAGGCTGGAGCCTGGATTTCTGTCCGGATGATGGCAATTGGCTCGCCCCCTATTACATGGGACTTAAACATAGCTGAGGAAATGTGGGTGTACTATAGGGAGACCTCTGCATAACCCTTCGGGGAATACTAGATATCCATCAAGGTACCATTTTACGCTATAAATAATTAATTTGTTATTTATGTATGAACATTAAAAAAAAATATGCGCTTCGACTTGAGAACATCCTCCTTTTTTTCTTCGGTTAATAATAATAAGGTAGGTACCTACCTTATTTGTATGACGTACCTATCTACAAAATTTTCTCTACAAGGCCTAGATCTCGAGATAACCTAATATGTTAAACTATCGGCATGGTAAAGATATTTCCAAAAAACGCATTTCTAGTCTTTATATTTACTAAAGATTCCCCAAAGTACTCAACAAAAATACAAGCATATTTGAACATACCTAATTATTAATAAATATAAATGCCGTCGTGTCGTTATGAATGAATGGCAAGTAGGTACCGAAATAAAAGATATCTACCCACTCATACACACACATACGGCTCCGCACCGCGTCCCCCGTTCGTCATCTTTTGTCTAACAGAGATAGCAATATTTCGAACGAATTTCGCACGTGTCTCGACTTGCAGTTGCGAGCGTGGTTCGTCTCCCTCTTAAGAGTCTCGCTCAAGCATAGGCACAGATTAATACAGATGGGTACACTCCGCAGTTTATGTATGAAGCTAAGTACGCGACGGGCCCGTCTTGCTGGACCAATTCAGTGACTGTAACGTAGTCAGAAGATCTAAGAGTTACGCGATAGAAAGAGAGGCAACTTCTAGGTAGGCAATTAGCACTGTGCGACCTGAACTGCACTTTATTTTGTCGTAGCAAGTCTTTTTATTTAAATGATTTTTTGGAGTGTCCTATCTGTATTAATTTGTGGCAGAGGTATCATGAGACTTAGATGATTTAATTGGCAAGGTGTTTCCGCTTTAAAATTCATAATTATTGAAAGAAAAGACAAAGATGCAACAGGGAGAAACCCGTTATCAATTAATCCATTTGTGTTTTAGGTTTTAGGCCATTAAATATGTCCAAATAATTGAATTTTAACGATTTGTAACTCCATTTTAGTATGATAAAAAAGGTAACTCAAGGCTCGTGAGTTCTCAGACTCAAAATAATAGATTTCTTGTGACCTTCCAAACGTGGAGATTCTTTGTTGTATATTTGGTGAAACTTACCTGATCATCAATGTCTGCGTAAGAGTTGTGTGAGCGTACGTGCGGGTGAGCGGAGGCGGAGGCCTGCGAATGCGGGGCGCCGCCCGCGTGAGCTCGCTGCATCACCGCCTCCCGCTACCACCGGTCACTCATCGCGCCGGTAACGCATGCCTGCCGAAAAAAAAACAAAGTTCAGTGCTATTGTACGATTTGAGCCGATGATTCACCTATCACGCTGTCTGTGAAGCTGATATCAGACGCTTCAGTCGAGTGAAGGTTCATTTGTTTCAGTCCACGGTCACACGACACCGACAAAATTATATAGGTAGGAATGAACGTTCGCCTGCTCCTTTCATTTGATTTTTCGATCATTCGGTAGGCAAGTGAAAGATGTGTGGTGTAGTGCCGAAATCTAACATCGTTGGATCGGTTCACTTATGAATTCCTGTTGCACTTTTGATTCATTGTATAAATATTAGGGCCGAGTTATAGGGCAAAAATTAACAAAAAGTGAAGCGTCTGATATCGGCTTGACATCCATCGATTTATTCGTGGAAGCAGCGCGATTAAATTACCAAGCTATTTTATCAATGTATGTACACTGAAATGTGTGACAATGGTTGTAAATATTTCCTGTTTTATAAATATAAATAATGTCATTTAATTTGGTAGCTGTATTTGTCAATATAATAATGATAGTCACTGTATGAACGATGTTTCAGCGCAGTACGCACTTTTGATCTTGATAATTATCTTGTTCAGTTTCGAGTGTAACGTTTAGTCTATGCGTTCACGTTCAGTCGACAATGCATATTTTGTGACAATTTCAGCTCCGCTTTCCATCAAAGTTGCTATCATATAATTGTTGTATATTTTCCTCTACAATCTGAAATCTTAATATTATAATATCTAGGTGTTATACATAGTTATAGATAGTGCACTCCACGACGACGCGCCCCCCACTCCGCTCCGCTCCGTACTAAAGTTACATAGCTTACAGTACAGTAATCACGGGGTGGGGCGCGTCGTCGTGGATTGCCCATGCACTATCTTGTAATCTGTGTAGGTAATCTTTCTATCAAGTATTGATAACACAAGGAAATCATTCATTCATACAACAACACCAAAAACGAAGTTGTAAGATAAATACTGCAATAGAATTATGAAACAGAACTACAAAAAATGCAGTACTATGCCATCGTCCAAATAAACTTTGGATAAAACTATAACGTTCGGAGTCTGACCTACATTGCTGCACATTAGTCTGTTGAGTTGATCTATTTAAAACTGAACGAATCAGGCATTGTATTTATGCTATGGGTAAAGATCCGTATCATTATGATAAGAGGTGTTAAATGAGCTGCACGCCCTGCACACATTGCGTGTACTCAAATCTCTCATCAGACCAAGAAGTGTAGATCGGCAGTGCGTGGACCAGACATTGGAGACAAGGTCGGCAAACAAAATGGTTTGCTATACATATAAGAAGAACAGCACTAAGAAGACAAAAGCTAGTAGACTTGGGGAAGACCAAAAAAACGATGGATGGATTGTTTAAAAGATATATGACCAGAAACCCCTTTCTGGTAAAAAGATATATGACCAGAAACCCCTTTCTGGTAAAAAGATATATGACCAGAAACCAGAATTCTCATGAAGGCTGATTGAGAACATGCATTACCTTAGATGGAAGAAGACGTGCAGCACCGACCCCATATTAATTGAAATAAAGGCAGGAAGATGATCATGCTGATCAGCGCCATATCACACATACATGTCTAATAAGTAAGTTTAATTTGCAGCCGGTAATGAGTTTGCGTCGGTAATATAAATTATCGTGGTATAAACGTGCCCAGGCAATTTTTTTTTAATATATGTATATGCTGTGTATTTGTCAGAGGAGCGGAAACCGGTTTTTGCTCGTAATAATGCACCCTTTAATTAAATTAAACGCACTCTAATAACAAACAATAGAACCTCACCTGTCGCAGACATGGTCATTAAACACCGGCTGACATTATACACCCTTTAAAAATTACACCATACGAGGAATATTATACAGAGTGCTGCATGACGTTAATACCTGTTGTATCAGCTAATGTATGCATTACACGTCTGTAGTGGTCAGCTCTTCACTGTGCAGTGAACACTAGTGTATCTCGATATCTAGGGTTGTTGCCGTCCTGGTTTCTCAGAACTTGCCCTACTTTTAGAGATATCCGGCCGTCTGTGCGGATATCAGAAACAGTTCTGAATTCGTTCTGCAGTTGCTGTTTATTGAATTCGCTATTAACGATTCTAATTAGGATTCTACGAATAGTATAATAGACTATAATGTACTCGTAAATTCGTAATGTAGGTACACTCATTCTTATTGTATTGTCAGTGAAAACAAACAAGTGACCAGTCGTATCTACTGCTGTACATGGCATGGCAACCCTAATGATCAAATCACTATGACCTTATTGAAGCATGATACGTGAACGTAAAAAGCCCAAGATACTAGTAAAAAAAATAGTACTCATGACAACAATATTAATATCCCGAGTTAAGCGCTACACGATTTTGAACGAAAATATACTTTGTCAGCTTAACAATAGAGAGTGTTACTGTGCGAACGAATCAACAAACTGAATCATAGAGTAAGTGACTCATAATACCTGCCACTCCGTATATTTAAGCTAGCCGGAATGAAGTGCCTCTCTCATGATGAGATTATGATTGTAATTTAGTTGCGATTCGACCAGCTCCGTCCTAATTTTGCAAGCATCCCAGCATTTCAGGTGGTTTTATTTTAAATCTAATTCCTAAAGTGGAACCTGTTAATGGCACGCCCGCCCGACAGTTGGAATTGGACAGCGAAATGGTTTTAAAAGCGAAGCTATAAAAATAGAAAATACAAAGTAAGATAATGCTTCTGCAACTTGGACTTTTCGGATTTTATAATCTCAACTGACCTCAAACAAAGGAAATAAATGGAGCAAGATTTAGTGTTGAATTACACAGTACCCTGATATTTGGTGAAGTCGCTACGGTGTGTGATCAGTGTCAAGCAAGACCCTACTGGTCACACCTTCCCATACCGGGAAGGCGTGACCCTGTTGTCTTTTTAAGTAAAGGTCGTAATATCACAAAGTGGAAACAGAGTAAGACCACTTTAGTAGAAAGGAAACCCTTGAAAAACAATGTAAGGAGGAAAGGCCAGAGTAATAAAACAAACTAAGATGCGGGCGCGGAAACGTTATCATAATATCTACTAACTGACCCGTAGGTCTCGTGGTCGCAAGCGCGACTGCTGAGCGTGGGATCCTGGGTTCGATTCCCGGGTCGGGCAGTGTTATTGGGTTTTTCCATTAGGAACTTCTTAGTAACAGCCCGGAGTTTGGAAGTTGGCGGTGTGATACCCCCGTGCCTCGGAAAGCACGTTAAGTCGTTGGTAGGTACTACGCCTGAACTATCTCCGGTCGTGTCGGATTACCGTCCCATCGGACTATGAGAGTGAGGGAAGAGAGAGTGCACCTGTGTCTGCGCACACACTTGTGCACTGTAATATCTCCCGCGCCGAAGGCTAGTCTCCGTTTAGATTGGCTGCCATGGCCGAAATACTGTCTGGAGGACTATAATTATCTACTTAATTCAAAGTATAATAAACAACAAATAAATAATAGTCTAAAATACTTGGACAATGGACATCTTTGACCTTTGTTATCTGATGGCGAAGTAGTCACAAATGTTCATGCTAAAATTTCCAAAGGGGACAATATTTTATGTGCAACAAATTGATACTTATAAATAATTTGCTGTAGAATTAGGCATATGAATCACTTTTATTAAGAAAGTAATTAAAGTTTTGTCTAATTATTATGTCCAGTCCAAGTTCCAAGTGGACGTCAATTAATCAATTTATGATAGTACCTACAACAAAACTTGTTATGTGGCTATCTCAGGCAAAAAATAATGAAAATCCGGTGATGAGTAATGGAATCTAACGTTGATAAAATACCTACCGAGCGGCAGTACATGGTATTATATTCACTAGGAATGCTTTATTACACGTAGAAGCATCAACAGTGATAAAACTGCCTATTTATACTTGATTAATGTAGTATTTTTTATTGAAGTGCGCAGATTTTTTTTATTTTTTTCCTTCAAATGCATGCGCAGCACTTTGCTATTTTAAGTTAATTTTAAAATAGATTCAGCTCGGATCAATAACCCGGGGCTAAGAGGTCTCTCTTTTGTTCAATTTTTATTCGCGGAACCGACTGCACGTATCTCAATTTTCATCTAACTGAGAGAATATCAATTTTGCTCGCGTTAACTGCATAATAATTATGATCGGCATAGGCGTATCGTGCAGCTAAATGATCGTAAAACGTGCTGAGATTCGAAAAAAATAATACGCGTAGGGTAAATCGCTGGGTTAGGGTAAACCAAAGATGTGAGAGTCAGAGAAATGATCAGTCGCGGAACTGGGTAATAAATACCACGCGGTTTTTGGAAGAGTCGGAAAAATTATGAGTGGCGTTAATACCTCGCTTTATTTATGAGAGTCGGAGAAATTATTATGAGTGGCGGTATCACTTTACTGTTTTTAGGAGAGTCGAAGATATTATTAGTAGCGGTAATACCTCGCTTTATTTGGGAGATTCGGCGAAATGATGAGTGGCGATAATACCTCTCGATTTTTAGGAGTCTTAGATATTATGAGTGGCGGTAATACCACGCGGTTTTTAGGGGTCGGAGAAATTATGAGTGACGGCGAATTTGTCCGACTCTCCCAAAAACCGCGTAGTAGACTACCACGCGGTTTTTGGGAGAGTCGGAGAAATTATGAGTGGCGATAATACCTCGCTCTATTAGTAGAAATGAGAAGAGTACCTAAGTATCTTACTGATGGAAGACAACTTCTAAGCGTTTCCGTTGCACTACGTTATGCCTATCTCGGTACTGTAGTTAGATGATTACCGTCCAAATCATAACACCAGTCAATTATTTTTTATGAATTGTTAGCCCGCCTTTGGCTATTAATGACTATTACATAACATGGTCCATAATAATATTATAAATGAAAAAGTAACTGTCTGTCTGTTACCTTTTCACGCGTTAACGGCTGAACAAGTTTTGATAAAATTTGACACAGGGCTAGACCTGGGTTAGGACTTGGACATACTAGGATACTTTTGAGAGTTCCCGGGAGATAACTTGCCTCCACGCGAACGAAGCCACGGATAAGTAAGAGCTGGTTAGATAATAATAAAATAGTTAAAATACGGTTAAAAGTTCTGTATTGTACAGTTGCGTTAGTGATATTATCCTTACTATTCGAAGGCTGTTCGAAGCTGTTAACTATGATTAATCCACGTAAAAGTATACAAGGGTAAATCGGTTTGCTTACGGAGTACACAAACTATACTCATATCGTTTATAGGCGGGTGTAGTAAAGCTAACGAAAACAAGAAAATTAATTAAGTACGGTATCATCAGCCATCGTGTGACCTTTTTTGACGATATTCGTGAGATAAACCAAAAAAAAATTGATAAATGAGAAGCTAAGATCGCATTTCCTGGCTATATGCATCTTAATTGTCTTACGTGTTATAAATAAATGTGGTGTAACATCAATGTATAGGTACCTACATAAGTAAATTAGGTACCTATAGGTATTCTGATGGATAGTAGATGCTTACTTCGGTACATAATACAATTTACTGGATATTGTACAGATTCAGAATATTAATTATGTTTCAATACAATATGAAGGCAGGTGGGTACCTATTATCTAGCCGAGAAAACATAAATGTGCTTTCAATATTTTGTATTTTTATCAAGTACCTATCATTAAGTACCTACTTCGGTTTAAAATTATAAATTAGGTACCTACTTAATACCTATACCTTGCACTCTATTCGTGAGGTAGGTATGGTCAGCAGCAAAAATATGCTGATGGTAGAGAAAACGTTAGAAATACTAATGAATTTTAGAAAATATAGGAGATTTATCACTCTTTTAGAGACAAAGGAGACTTAAAATCATTAATTCCTACAACGTTTTTATTTGGTTCCTGTTCCTTTCTAGTTAGAAAAAAT
Source organism: Xanthia togata (assembly GCA_963853775.1). NCBI lineage: Eukaryota > Metazoa > Arthropoda > Insecta > Lepidoptera > Noctuidae > Xanthia > Xanthia togata. Next base: position 10,112,635 of record OY970811.1, read on the forward strand.
ACTGAGAATATTCTCTAACTGCTAGGTACATTAAACTACAAGAAACCACAAACTAACGGCAACTAAGATAACACCACAGCTTGATAAGAATAATTAATAAAATTTATCAATGAAACAGTTAAGTATTAGCTCCCACGGCCCATATGGAGGAGGAAGAAAACAGCATAAACAACTTAGTTCTTTGAAACTGTTTGAATGCTATGTAAATTGTTTAGAATTACAGTAATTGTAGACTACAAACACAATACATAATTCTTAAGAAAGTTTGTAATTTTATACCAGTTCTATGTAGGTATATATACTGTACATCATATTGTAAGTATTTGTAATGAATAGGAAACATAAAAATTACTTAATAATCAATTTAAGCTACATTATCTGTATTTTTTTTCAATAGTCTTCAAATTTAATGGACCCTTACAAAGTAACTTATAGGTACCTAAAGTTCCAAAGGCCTCATTTTAGCTAGCAACCTATTTATACATATTGGACATGTTCAAACATGTTTGAAGGCCCAAGCTGCTGTGGCCTTGGTCAACGGTTCTCACTCAATATATTCCACGTAGGCTGAGGTGACACTCAAGATTATGATTGTGTAAGCAAGTATTTGTATACAAAATATAGCTGCAGTTTCTGACTCACACCACTGCCTAGCAATTATCTATGTGTCACTTTAATTCACCTTCCACCTCTTAGAGAAAATTATTACCCACATTTACATACAACCAGCAATATCCAGTTTGTTTTTTTTATTTTATTTACAAAAAACTGTAAAATATTATTTATGGTTTTTGTTTGTTAGATACTATGTGCTAAATTGTATTTTCAAGTCATCATTTTCCCTACCTCTTGCTATGAATTATTACTAAAATGATGTTATAATTCCTATTAAAGGATAATAATACAACACAATATTTTATTTTATCATTTCTAGCTGTACATTTTATACATAATTTGTAAGTTGAAAACACATTCATGATGTAAATATTTACAAAAACCATTGATTATGATACCTACTTGTTACAAAAATAATAGATTTCATTAGAAAAAAAGTTGACCAGGTAAAAGTGGGGAAGGAAAATGTTATTGTAAAACATGTGTATCATAAAAAAAGACAGAAGACATCATCAGTATAAAAACATTTATACAGAATATAATGATTGTAAAACAGCAGTTTAAATAAACATTAATTGAAACCATTTTTGCATTTAGTTTATAAAAATGTAGATATTCATTTGATAAGTAATGCAATTTTCCTGTATGCGTCAGCCTTTTCATTTACACCTGTGCTGTTAGACAATAATAGAAACATTCCGCCACAATCTGGTTTTATTTTTGATGTTTTAACATTTTTATCTCCATAGAGGTGGAAATATTTTCATTTGTTTTGTTGGCGGCTGTTAAATAGCAAACTGTTATTTAGTGATAGCCATTTTTTGTGTGACAATTGATTCATTGAATTAAAAAAATTGGTACCTACCAAGATGTTTACTTTTAAGCTTCATACACTGTTAATGGCATGTAGAATTGTAAAAAAAGAAACACAATTTTTTTACAAATCTGTGTGATCTCACAATAGTGAATTGTGGCCGAATGATTAGCACCAGTTTTCGTGGCCGTGCACGATTAATAAAAACATTTGGTGGTGCAAGGCAACCACTGCACTGCTGGAGTGTAATCAGCTGATAAGGACGATGTAAACGCGCACTCTACGTACCTACCTACCTATAGGCGTTCTGCACACGATCGGCGCATGCTTACAGATTTAACTGAAATCAATTAGCCCAACGGAACTTGCAGTGCCGCGTACCTAGCTCGGCACTCGCGGCCGCTGCCGGCGCGTGCTCCTTGCTATGCCTAATGAGAGCTGCCACCACCACGGCTGCGCCACACGATGCACAAAATCGAATACCATTACTTATTCACTGTTGCATGTTTATTGTCATGATTGTGCGCCCTACATGCGCAGACATCATATTGAATTTCCTCTCTCGATAGTACTGGATAGGCAATACTCACCGTCGCTTTCCATTGTCCACAACGCGACGCACAGTGTAAACAACCAAACCACATAATAAAACAAAATGGAAGTCCGACTCGCCCGCACCGAGATGAGAAATTTTATGAGCGCTCTCGAGTTGTAAAACGTCGTTACTATCCTATCGTAGTATTTTAGCAGCCCCCCTCCAGTTTATTATCTGCCGTCACCAGATTATATGGCTCACGATCACAAAGCAATATGTGCAATTGTTCACCGAATACACTTTTAACAAGAAGCGAATAGTCAAATGTCGATTTACACTCAAATTAATGTCCACTTGAAAATAATAATCATTGAAGCGTTTGACGTCCCAAGACACAACACCCACATCAAAAAATTCTACATGGCGACTGGCCTGGCCCAGCTTTCAATAATTTCCACTCGAACATATTCCCGTTTCGCTCGTTCACCATTCATTTAATTATTTCTCAATACGAGTAAAAGAGACAGCGATATATAAATATTTCCTATGTATGAATAGAATCCGTGTTGTGAAGTGTCCCTCTCCCCGGTGATGGCCGAGCCGAGTTGAATGGACCCGAGAAGCGTTCAACCATTGGATCGATGACGGTCACGTGACACAAATATGTAGCGCTGTAGCTAGCGCGCTAATATTCAAATAATTGCTGTTGTTTTAATTAATACTCTTTGTTATTTAACGTCTGTGATGCTTTTAAGACTAATGCTGCTTTTTATTTGATCCACACTTAGCCAAAAGATATTTAAAAACCTGCAAAAATACGTAATATTTTGTAGTAAACATTGCATTTTAGTCTAAACGTATACCTATACACCTTGCTTTAGGTACCTATTAGCATTATTCTGACTTCGATACTGTTATTTTGTGTTGGGGAGTTAACTTATTTATATATTTATCAAATTCAGACAACAATATAGTCCATTTTGTTAGTAAAATATCTTATAACTAGTGTTAGTAGTACACAAACAAGGATAAAAGGTGTGTGTCTGAGGCAGGATGTGCAGAGAACGATAAAGTGAGGAATAAGCTACCTGACCATTCTCCCCACATACGAGTAGTGCCTCAGAAAAGGGGAGTGCTTGGATCGTTTTGTGCAGTATCCCGAGGACACTGCTTCATAACCTCATAATGGGACCTACCATAAACAACCCGATGGCGAAAGATGCCATTTTGAGCCACATAATATTGATAACCGTAGCCATCAATATAAATATACAACTTCTTTCTTAAACTCGTATCTATGCATCTAATATTACTAGCCATTAGTTTAGACCTGTAGACTTATTTAGTTTCTGTATTTGTATGAACTTACTTACTTACGAAGTTACGACACACATAAAAATACTCGAATATTGAAATAATGATGAAGTGAGAAGCTATTTACATACTTAAAATTTAATTAACCATTTGGAGCGCAAAATAATTCTGTGCAGATTTTTTCACTCCTTCCCTTATAAAGTCAATTAAGGTACAACAGTTCACTGAAGTAGGTATCCAAACAGGCCTCAATAAACTAGTCTACAACCTCAATTTGGCAAAATAGTGACGCCATCGCGACTTGTTTCACGTAGCATACCACATCTTGTTGCGAGTGCTGCTGCTGCATTCCTGATGGTCTATACCATGTCTTATTTGGTAGAGTAGGTACTCAAATGGCCGTAGTTCCGTATCCTTAACGAACCTTTGTAGTCTGCATAATGGGCTCAGAAAACCTGGGTAGTTATTTAAGTACAGCGGTCGTATGAGCATTGACATGGGTTCCCTCTATCTGGCAGAATCTTCATGCTCCGAAATTTATTTGGCTTAGCACACTTAATTATTAGGCATAATTTTCTTAAACGAATATTCTAAAGGCACCAAAATGATTTAATATAATTATTGTTTGGCCGAATGTTTATATGTCCGAATTTACAATGGCATACTTTTAAGATGGCAGAATTTTATTTGGAATAATTATTTTAATCAGGCATATTGCCATTTCTATAAAATAGCATTTTTAATCATAAATGAATTTAAAATATTTTCTTAAAAGGTCAATATGTTGTGCTAGAAAAGTTAGAGACAGAAACGAATTGCTACAAAACCGACTCCACGTACCTAGTCTTGTCTGCCCTACCCCTAGAGTGTAATTTAAGCCCGCGTAGGCGCGGAGGGACGAGGCGGCCTGCGAACTAAGGAGCAGGTGATTTTAACGCTCACCGCCGTGGCTGACGTTGACCGGCGATTCTCCGGCCAGCAAGCCGAAGCTGCGGACGATAAGCTCGCGTGGGTCCGCCGGAGCCCCGCAGCGCCGGAGCCGTGATAGAAATCATGCCTGCTGCATGTTGCATGCTCGCTTGCATGCTGCATGCATGCAGCAAGCATGCAAACAAGCATACACCATGCATGCAGCAAGCATGGTGTATGCTTTTGTTTGCATGTTTGTGTGAACTTTCTGCTATATGATGGTTCTGCTTTTTAATTACTTATTAGGAATATGAAATTTATGCCTAAAGATGATTCTGACTTACAAAATTATGAGTTTTTAAATTATGATAAATGAGTGTATGCCAAACGATTTTCTGTGAAATGAAGTTTATGCTATCCGCTGTTATGCAAAATAATATTATGACATAAACAGTTCTGCTATAAAGGGTAGACCTAATGACGATTTTAAGCGAAATGTAGTTTATGCTCTCCGCTGTTAAGCAAAATAATTGCCCTTACTAAAACCTCAATTTCTAATTTAAATTATAATATTTTACATTCTAAATACTATGTGTTCGTGATCTACGTAAAATAAATTGGGAGGATTATTGTCATTTGAGTTGTAATGATTGTGTTTTGACATTCTATAACAACGATATTTCGTTCTGGCTCTGGAGTTCCACAGGGCTCTAAATTGGGTCCTTTGCTGTTTTTGGTATTTCTGAATGACCTTTTAGATTTAATAAATTGCAATTGTTTAGCCTACGCTGATGATTTAAAAATATACTGTAGGATATCGGACTTGAGTGATTGTGCGAGGTTTCAGAGAGATCTAGATGTCCTTCAACAATGGTGTTTGAACAACAGAATGACGCTCAATGTTAAAAAATGCCAGACTACTTATTACATTTACGAATAAACTGAATTACATTAAATTTGATTAACATATTGATGGATCGGTACTGAGCAGAGAGTTCGTTACGAGTATCGTGTTTGTGGAATACAATGATCAACCAATGATCGACCATTATGAATTTAGCAGATTACGAACTTTTAGCAAAATGACAATGGGATCGTGTTGGAATGACGAATTTATAAAAATAGCAGACTTGGGCCCCTGGTTCATGACAGTGATGTTGGTAGAAAACTGATTGTTACTGCTTTTAAACTTAGAGACACATTCCATGCAAAAAAAACCGGCCACGTGCGTGTCGGACCACGCACAATGAAGGGTTCCGTAGTTGGGATTAATTAATCGTAAGCACAAACTTAACTTTGTAATTGAAAAACATGTTCTCCCATACAGAATATATGGGAGAACATGTTTTTGCAACCGCAAATTTAAGTTGGTCGATTATTACTCGTAAACTTGTGATTGTTTTCCTTTAAACTTCCTTATATATAAGTACTACTGCCGTGACATTTGAATTTCTAACTACAACTGTTTAGTTGTTAGAGGGGGGGGGGGGGGGGACACTTGACTCTAACGAAAATTGGTACTTTAAAGCTTGATAAGTCAGGAACGGTTTACTTAAACAAAAAACGGTCTTCCCAAACCCCTAATATTTTAAGACCTATCCAACGATATCCCACACGAGGACGAAAAAAAGAAAATTATAACCCCACTTTACATGTAGGGGAGGTACCATAAATAATTGTTTTTTTCAAAATTTTATTTTACTACTTTTTTGGCGTCATTAACGTGTATAATCATACCAAATTAAAACTATCTAGTACCAATAGTTTTTGAGCTAAACCGCGAACAGACAGACAGACAGACAGACAGACGGACATGGCGAAACTATAACGGTTCCTTGTTGACTACGGAACCCTAAAAATTGCCTTCATGATGAATAAAATCGCTTCAATCAATTGTGAGGAATGTGGATTTGTCGAGGAGTCTACAACATTTATTGATGGAATGTGTCCAATATGAGTAAAGTATAAATAATTTAGTAGATAAGGTCCCTGAATCTGAACAAAAATGTAGGCATGTTCCATACAATAGGGATGATGCATTATTTTTTTTTTGAAAGAAAAAAAAAATGCGTGTGGGAAATCATCAAATGACTCCTCCCGCTCTGGGTGGAGCGGGAGGGCGTGTCAGACTCTTACTGACTAAAACCCACCCGTGTTCCTTCTCTTGCCTGTGCAATGCCAGGGTGCCACGGTATCCCTTTCGGACTTTTTCCGCAACCCCGGCAGGCAATGGTCTCATCGGACCCCTTCATTCGCTGACATCTCTTTGTGGCGCGCGTGGAACACCACGCGCCGTCGACCCGGGCTTGGTCCTTACCGGACGGCGAGCTACCCATTGCTCACCGTCCGCAAGCCCGCGCCTACTACGGCGGCTAGGGGCGTGAGGGCGCGAAATTTGCCTCTCCCTCACGCACTCCGCCTCCTCCTTCGCGAGCATTACTGCTTCGCAGAAGGAGGTGACGGCCTCCCATGCCCTCTCGCTCCGTACCATGGCCTGGACCAGGGCCGGACGCGAGAGATCCCCGCCACCGATCGCCTCCACGAGGACATGGCGGTGCTCTGCCCAAGCAGGGCATACCTCCACCGTATGCTCCACCGTGTCCTCCGGGCGATCCACGCAGTGATGACACCCGGGCGTTTCCTCCCGCCTTATCCGAAACAGGTACCTCCCGAAACAGACGTGTCCGGTGAGGACCTGCGTCAGGCGGAAGGTGAGGACGCCGTGGCGCCTCTCCAGCCACTCCTCAAAGAGGGGACTTATCGCCGCAATAGTGGCGTGCCCAGCACTGGGTTGCGACAATCGCACTCTCCATGCCGCCATGAGATCCCGTCGGAGCTCTGCCCGCTGTGCCGCGATTTCTCGCGGCATCGGAGTCAAGCCCCGGCGTTTCGCCTCCTCACGTAACTCCCAAATATGCGCGAGGACTTTTGCCTCCAGATCCCATGGCGGCAATCCAGGAAGGAGGCTCGCCGCCTCACCGGAGACCGTGCGGTATCCCCGGACCAGCCGGGTGGCCATGACCCTCTGGGACGCGTTCAACCAGCGGGCCAGGCCGCTGCCTCAACGAACGCGCCCACACCGGTGCCCCGTACAGGGCCATGGACCGCACGATCCCCGCGTATAGCCTCCGGCAGGAGGCGTTTGGGCCCCCTAGATTGGGCAGGAGCCGCTTCAAGGCAGCCCCGGCCCGCTCCAGTCTGGGAGCCAAACGTCGGAAATGCTCCACGAAGTTCCACCGACTGTCGAGGACGAGTCCCAGGTACTTCATCGTCGACTCGACGCCGATGTGAACCCCTCCTACCGTTATTTGGGAACCCGACGGTGGCGCGATCCGAGGACCATGAAAACACATGGCCTCAGACTTGTGCAAGGCCACCTCGAGTCCCAACTGCCGGATTCTGGCCACGATTGTCGCAACCCCGTGTGTCGCTAGTTCGGCCGCCGCCTGGTGCGACCTCCCCTGCGCCAGGACCAACGTGTCGTCAGCGTAACAAACGACGCTGACGCCATTGGGGAGGTCGGCGCGCAGCACCCAGTCGTATCCGATGTCCCACAGATGCGGCCCCAGGACCGATCCCTGTGGGACACCGCACGACATCTCTCGCCGGTTCCACTCTCCCTGGTGACCGGGGTAGATGATGGCCCTGTCCGTCAAATAGGCCTCGACCACACGACAGAGGTAGGACGGCATCCGGTGATACCGGAGTGCCTCCCTGATGCAACTCCAGGGCAGGGTATTGAAGGCGTTGGCGATGTCTAGAGACACCGCCAAGACGACCCCACCCCGAGCCACCGCATCCCCCGTCGTGAGGGCTCGCACGCGCATGATGGCGCCCACCGTGAAGCGCCCCCTGCGGAAACCAAACTGGCTCTCCGCCAAATCCGGCCCGACCCGCACCAGCCGCCCGACAAGGCGGTCTGCAATTACTCTTTCAAAGAGCTTGCCCACCTCGTCGAGCAGCACGATGGGCCGGTAAGCGGACGGAGAGTCCGCAGGGCGGACCAGTTTCCACTTCGTTGGAAGACGGGGAAACTGGCCCCTCTCCATACATGCGCTTAAGAGCCCCCTTAGTCGAGGCCCGAGAGCCTCTGAGGCCAGGACCCAGGCTTTCCCAGGTAAGCCGTCGGGTCCTGGGGCGGTATTTCTGGCATTCAGCCTACGTACCGCCACCCTCATCTCTACCTCGGTCACCTCCGGAGCATCGTCGTCGTCGTCGGCGGTGTGGTCCGCATCAGGCACCGCAGTAGACGGAGCCATGGGCGGGGAGGCGTGTTCCCCTCTCGAAGGGAACAGAGCGCCCACCACGTCCCTCACAAGCTGTGGCCGGAGACTGCGTCAGCGGGGGAGCCCATGTGCGGAGTTTCTCCAGCACCATCTTGTATGGGCGTCCCCACGGGTCTCTGTTCAGTCTCCAGCGACTCCTCGCGGGCCAGTGCCCTGGCCCGCAGGATCTCCGCTTGGAGGGCGGTCTTCGCCGCTTTGTACCCCTCGTATAGCTCCGCCTGAATGGCTTCCGTATCCGGAGGTCGAATACGGAGCCTGCGGTGCCTGGTGTACCGGCGTCGCGCAGCAGCGCACGCATTGCGCAGTGTCGTCAGCTGTCGCGACCACCAGTACACCTGGCGCGAAGCACGTCCGGGCTGGCTGGCATTGCCACGTCACATATCTCGGACATGGCCTCCCGGAACCACTCCGCCTCGTCATCGATGTCGGCAGGCCTGTCCGGTGATGACACCCAGGCCTGCACGATCGAGGCTTCCAGGAGGAGCTCCCGGTCCAGCTGCTTCAGCACCCACCACGGACCACTTGGGGCCTGTCGGACCGGCGCGCTCAAGGTCTGGGCGGAGACGTCAAACAGGATGTACCGGTGATCGGAATACGTCTCCACCCCCTCCATGACGCGCCAGTCAACGACACGCGGCGACAGAGCTTGGCTGGCGAACGAGATGTCCACCACCAATTCACCCCGCATCCGCACACACGTGGGGACAGAACCCCGGTTAAGGACGACCAGGCCTGTCTCCAGCGCCCAGTCCTCCACCATCCTGCCCCGTGTGTCCGTATACCGGGAACCCCAAGCCACATTCTTGGCATTGAAGTCCCCGAGGACGAGCACGGGGAGGGAACAGAACCCGACGACGACGACTCTCAACTCCGCAAGGGAGTTGTGGAACTCGGCGAGAGTTCGGTTCGGGGAGAAGTATGCCCCTACCACGACAATCTCCCCGAACCGTGCTGCAACGCAACCCCGTCCTCTCTTAACAGCCTCGAGGGACGGGGTACCGGCGGCGGCCGTCGAAATTAGGGCCACTGAGCCGCTCAGGTCCTCCACCCAGTCATCAATAGGGATGATGCCTGGGTCAAAAACAAGAAATTCTATTTAGTCCGTCAGTCAGATAATAAAAAAATATTAGACTCGTATTTTTTGCATTATCATATTAATAAAAAAATACTTAGATAAAACGTATTAAAGTTGGGGAGAGGGGGTCGCTACGTCACAAGTATGTATACAATCTACATAGGTACTCGTGACGTCATGGCACATTTTTAGTCAATGTATAGCCGTCATATTTTGAACGTAAAAAAAAAGTGTACGTTATTTTTTCATAATGTACCTACATGACGGACGAAAAACATTTTTTTAGTCATCATCCCTATTCTATTCCAACCAAATGGCGATGATGCGAAGGGTTTGTTCAAATTCATGGCCCATGTCTTGTGAAAGAACATTTTTTTAGGATACGATGGGACTGTTATACGCTATGCGTAAAAGCCCCTAAAAACAAATAAATTAAAAAAAAACTATATTTTAGTTAGACAGCATTAAGATGGAGGTACCATCTTAATGCTGTCTAACTAAAATATAATATAAACTGAGATTTTAATTTAGTGAAAATGTCAATTTTACTATTCTGAATTTGACGTTTTTCACCTAAAATGTTGATGGTTCTAAATACGGATATCATGGATATCTATGGTTCTAAATCTGATCATTTTTAAATTGTGATTAAAAATGGTGTGGAATACCTACTATTAGTTGTCATGAACTAAAATTCACACCAAAACCTCGACTTCAAAAACCAGTACTGTATATTTTTTTATTTTCTTTCCTATATCTCGAAAATGGTGTGTCATATTATACTTAGTACATTACATTCTATCAAAACTTCTCGAAAAAGATGTAAATAAGCGACTAGTAATTTTTTTAGAACATTGCAATCTAATATCCGAATAACAGTTTGGCTTTAGAAGAGGCAAGTCGACCGAGGACGCTGGTATATTATTGACCAACTCCATAGCTTCTTGTATTGAAAAGGGTGAACACGTTTTGGCAGTTTTCCTTGACCTAGCCAAGGCCACAAGGCGTTTGACACAATATCGATACACCTACTCCTGTCCAAACTTCGAGGTTTAGAACTCTTTAAAAAAATCGCCGGCAACTAGTAAAAGTAGGTGACTACTCTAGTTGATTACTACCAATCAACTTTGGAATTCCTCAAGGTAGTACTCTTGGTCCGAATCTTTTTGCCTTATATATAAATGACATCCTTAATGCACCGCTTCAAAACGCTGAATTAATTTCTCATGCAGACGACACGGCAATCATTATTCCATGCCAAAACTTGGGAACAGGTGTATCATCTTGCCGATAATGATCTACTTACAATCTCCGAGACTCTTAGTAGAAATTTACTTACACTTAACGTAAAAAAAAACACTTAAATGGCGAGGAGGACTGGAAGCTGAATATTTGAAGAAAGTGATTCTTCAAAAATACAGCTTCCAGTCGTCCTCGCCAATTGACACTCACATTCCATACATGCCGCAACGATCACAATTCACCACTCACAAACTGTATCTGCACTCCTATAGACCGCATTGCCTCCCATATATTATTACAATAGACGAAAATTAATCATTTCAACCTCACATACACTTGCTAGCGGGCCGCGTCAGAAAACTAATCTAAGTCATGAAAAAACTACGAGACTGCACACAGGATAAATATTCTCCCAACAATATACCTAGGTCTCTGTCAGTCAGTACTCCAATATGGAATTTCCGTCTGGGGCGGAGCGGAGCCGGGAAAAGCATATTTATTGAAATAGAAAGAGCTCAAAGAGCTGTAATTCACAAATCTATTAAAAACAAACCTGACTACAAAAGCCTGCTCTGAAAACGTATCTTACAAGTCCCTCTTCCTAATGCAAACATTGTTCTGGCCCGAGCGAGACGGTGCCCCTCCTACTCACACACTCTTATCTACAATAAAATAGGCAAGCGCTGTAATATTGAAGGTTAACACCCACTCCTATAAAAGAATGACAAAAAGTTGGCTTCTCACCACCACACACACACACACGCACTAACACACACTCACACTCACTCTCGCACACACACACACACACACATACACACACACACACACACACACACACATACACACACACTACAATATTATTTTTAATTATTTTATTTTGATAGTTCGCTACCCTTATTTATTTACCTTTTTTTTTTCTATTCTGTCCTTTTTCAAACATCCTGAAATAAAATTTAAGCTAACGCAAACACGTTTCAAATTAAAATTTAAGATCACGCAACTCGGGCCCCCAAGATACAGGCGCTGCCTACTTTGGGGACCACTGTTTTAATAGGTAGGTACTATGTTAAATATTCTAGTTACAGTAAGCATACAATATCATTATTTCTGAATTTTATTTTCTAACAATGGACCAATAAATTATTCTTATTCTATCGCAAAAATAATGAAAATTTCGACCCCCTTTATAAAATCCTTATCTTAATACTCAACACGTAGGTAATAAAATTTCACACAAAAATTAAAAAAATCCTTTTGAAACACGTCGAGGCAGCCCAAAAATGCGCGCCTCCGGCTCTAAAAAAATTCACGGGATAGGGCAAACAAGTATGTGTGGTACATACTTGTTTGCCCTATCCTGTGAAGTCGCAACTGTCAATATCAATTGTAGTTTGTCAAAATTATTTTTAAATTTATTGATTTTGCAGAATAGCTAAGAAGTAAGGAATTTTAGTGATAGTTTAGTTAGGTGTACAAGAGAATCGGCACCAATTTATCATAGTTATTTTAAATCTTTTCCAGTTTCATACAGTCAGGTAATACTTCCGTCCATACCTACTGTCCTCACTCAGCACCACAGAGTACTTTATACCTCAGCACTCACTATCATACATAGTTACGAAAGTTACTGGTGCCGATTCTACTGTCACAAATGCGTATATTTTAGTTTGACAGCACTAAGATTGTACTGAGATTTTAATTTAGTGAAAATGTCAATTTTGCTATTCTGAATTTGGCGTTTTTCACCTAAAATTTTAATTGTCTAACTAATTCTGACCATTTTTAATCGCCACTGAAAATGGTGTGGAATATTATTAGTTGTCATGAACTAAAATTCACACGATCATCTCGACTTCGGGTCGGGTGCAAAAACAGAACTGTACTGGATTTTTTTCTTTTCTGTTACTTTTAACTCGAAAATAGTGTGTACTATCGCAAAAATAATGAAAATTTCGAATTTTATATACCCCTAATACTCAACACGTAGGTAATATTTTTTTTTATTTTCCATACAAGAAGTGAAAAATTCCATATAAAACACGTCGAGGCTGCCCCCACTGCGATCCTCCGGCTCTCAAAAAATTCACGGGGTAGGGCAAACAAGTATGTACCACGTGGGGTCGCAATTGTCAAATTCGATTTAGTTGCGTCAAAATAATTTTTAAATTTAGAGACTTTACTACAGAATAGCTTTAAGATTCTCATATCCAAAAGTAAGGAACTTTAGTGATAGTTTAGTTAGTTTAGTCTGGTTTACAAGAGAATCGGCACCACTGGCTGTCTCATGTCTGTTACCTTGACGCTGCGCCGCCGCGCGCCTTAACGCCTAGATAAACCATGACATGGGATAAGGGAAATAGGATACGTTTTATCCCGGTAGTACTGATTTATTTAATAGATTTTCAACTTTATTACTAAAGCATAAAGTTTAAAGTTGATTGGGAAAATTTGACAGTTTCGGGTAGGTTGATGTGCTGGCGTCTGTACGTTTCCGTGAGATAATTTGCAACCACGCGGGCGAAACCGCGGGTAAAAGCTAGTAGGTACACTACCTACATATTTTGATACTCGCAAATAAATCAAAACATAGGGGAAACTGTCCGTACTATACTATAATACTAGAAATAAAGATAAAATAGATCAACCATTTTTCAGACTATCTAAAGTAAACACATCTTTTATGGGGTAAATGTGTTAAATGTTACAACAGAATACCTTGTGCTATATTAGAATTAAATGAAAGAAAATTTAAAACTCATATAAAAAGTACACTTTGTAAACAAGCATAGGTATTACAAATTAGAGGATTATATCCAAGATAAAAATGCTTGGAAACATGCTGGTCCTGCTCCATAGGACAATTTAGAATCTAGACAAAATCAAACTGGTTGCAAATTTAATTGTATAATACACGGATATCGAGGGATATGCCTTGGAGGCGTGGCACGTGGCGCCTCGACATTGCTAAATTGGGCTTATGTTCGAACGGCGGCTGTACGCTTCATTCAGTCGCTTTGCAATTGCGTACAGTGTACTATTGATGCGTAAAAAACCAAAATGCCGAGTTGTGCAGTAATAATTTGTAAAAATAGGTCTAGTACCATCAACCTGAAGACAAATGGCGTGTCCTACCACCGGTAAGTAAACATTTAAGTCACTGTTTAATATTTTAAATCAATTTTTAAATCATTTACTAACTTACGTCCGGAGCGATACGAACTAGCCCGAACTAACCCGAATCTTTCCGAACGGAACGAACGTTTTGGGTTTAGAGAGGTGCAATCGAGTGCGTGCGGCTGATTTTATCGACATGCGTATTGTTGCAGTCGAATCTTTTTTTACAGAACTCAATGGATATTCTCGTATTACATGTATAGTATATGAGTTAAATTTGTTATTAATTTAATTTTGTTTGAAGCAAATAAAGACATTGTTATTTCAATACAGTTACTCGTGCATAGCATAATATTTAACGGAGAGGGTTCCCTTTAACCGGTAATACAATATTTTAAAAAAAAAAACTCTTTTTATTTTAGTAAAAATAACCTATATTTTCGGATAGGTATATAAAAACAAAATAATATATATAAATAAAATTATACGAAGTTATAATATTACAAGAATGTGCTAAAATAAATATCGATAAAAATTATCGACCATCGCTTTCGACTCCCTAATTTCATGCGTGTGCATTGAATGTTCGCAAATAGCGAGTGTTTACAAGTGAATGCCCCGCCCATTCTATGTATGTGTGCTATTAGAAATTGATTTTGTGTAGCTGCTTTCTTCTTAGTGTGCGAGTTCAAATTTTAAATGTGTGTCGTAAGTACACTATTTGTTAATGTTGTAATTATTTTGGTGGGAGATATGCGGTTGCACTAGGATTCCTTACTATTCCGCAATGAAGGCATATCTCTGGATATCTATGGTATAATATAATTTTTTTAAACATTAATTTTATATTCTGTGATTACTTGAACTCACACACTGACTTATTATTAGTAGTACTTGTTAAAATGTTATGAATAACGTATAATTTTACAATATTTGATAATATGTGAGCACCATGCATCTATCACATAATTAATTTATGTCATTCCTTCATTTTTCATTCTTTTTACCTATCGTGATATAGTAATCTTATTCGAGGTGCATCGTCTTCACATATAATTATATAATTAATGTATACAGGATATTGTGAAAATATTTTAAAAGAGTAACGGTGGAGTTTCTTGCCCATTCTTCTCCATACGAAAATGACCTTTTGGAATGGGCGACTAGAATCAATTATTATATTTTTTTTTTGTAAATTTTGACGTTCGTAGGTGCCTTTTTTGTGCCTAATTGAAATAAATTATTTGACTTTGACCGTAAATCGTTAATTTGTAGTAGCATGAAAACAATATTATTTTGAAAATCACTGTAGGTACTTATATCATCTAAAATCTAAATAGTCATCCGATACCTACGATCATTACTTTTCAGTATTTTATGTACCTAATTTCATGATTTCCAAATAATTATCTGGGCTTACTGTCAAAAAAATTGATGAATAAAATAATTTGAAATTTTGATTTTATGTAGAATAGAAAACATTTATTCGACACAGACACAACACAACAGCAACAAACACTCATCAAACATCATGATCATTTGAGGCAATTCACATCATAGATTAATAATACTCTTGTTCACATACTTACCTACTTTTAATTTTATATTTAAAATCACTACAAATATTATTCAATTCTATCTTATCTTATTTAATTTATTAATCGTCGCGCGCGCCATTAGCGACACAATAGAATTTTATTGTTATTTGCACACATGGGGTGCAATCGACATTTTAAGAATTAATATTTGGAAATCATGACACTAAGTTATTTAATAGACAAGGTTTAATTTATCTTTCAATATATTAGCTACTGCCCGCATCTTCGCCCACGTGGTAATTCTTTTTCTAAAACAAAATTAGCCTAAGTTAGGTACTCCTATAAAATCAGCTATCTGCCAGAGAAAGTCCCGTCAAAATCGGTCCATCTGTTTCGGAGATTAGTCGGAAAAAACAGTCAATTTTTTTAAAAATAGTACAGAAGTACCATTTATTTACATGTGCATTTAGTAAAAAGCTGTTATTTTGTCATTACAAACAGACACTTCAAATTATTATCGATTTATAAAGATGTATATACCTAGTTATCAGGCATCCTCGATTCCAATTTTTAAGCTAAACAAACTAAAGTATTTTAAATTATTAGTGCAATTTTGACGTTCGTAAGTTTACGAACGTCAAAATTAACAAGAAACTAAAATGGAGAATAATGGGCAAGAAACTCCACCGTTATATTAACTTTCGTTGCTCAAGATACCTACATTGAGTAAACCCATTACAGGTACCTAGCTTGGCTATGTGAGCTTGATATTGACAAGAAACCTCATAGTTAGTTAATTTATTGGTTATTTATTACCTACACATCCCGATCATACCTACTGGACCATCAATCTTTTATTTAATATAACGACTGTCTGACTCTTTAAGACTGGATCCATACAGTTATTCATTGTAGTTGCCTGCCTCAAAACAATAAGAATGTAGAAATGGCACCACTGATTCTAATTAATTTGAATAATATTTTTTATTATTATCATTCTCCTCTTAACCTTACTTTTAAAAGTTCGAATAACCTTCAATAAGATCTGGCAATCAGTGTGATGCAAATGACAAAAGGCTCTCCCAAGTTGCATGCCCATATAAATAGATACTGTTTTTTTCAATTTCACAGAATTGTTTCATTCAAATTAAAGTCATCAAAACAAACAATAAGTACTTTTACATATCCTTTATTGTGTTCGAAAACATATCTAGTTACTTAAAATTAAGTAATGACTATAAAACAAGTCTGTTACAACTCGGAAAGAATAGATAAGTGTGCTGTTTTTAGTGTTTTATTTATTTTAAGCAAATTATAATATTTAACCCTACAATACCATCATCATTAATAAAGTGTATTTTACTGCAAAAACATCAATATCAATTTACAATAACTTAAAATAATGTCTTAGTAATTAATAAGATTCCTTTTTAACTTACTACCAATTTACTCAAAATCAACTTTTTAAATTAAATGTATGCAGTACTTGTTCCTGGTGATGATTATTGGTGTTTTGTGTTTAATTGTTATAACATAAAGTTATTTTATTTTGAAGCGTTTGATTAAAGAATTAGATGCCAAGGCCAAACACGGAGACAATGCAGTACATTGTTTTGTTCTCCCAGCGCACAGTGCACGAGCCATCAGTATTATTGTCCCAAAAACAAGAAGATGCCGTGTGTAGACCTGCTCCATTTTTCTGCATGATCGTGCATGTCACTGGAAATTATAACAGATTTGTCAATTCAATCAAATTATGACTCAATAATAACTATGAAGACATTTAACAGCATTTAGGTACCTAGTAACTGTGCGTTTGCACTGATGAAACATTCACAACAAAACATGTTGAAATCTCCAGTTCCTGTCAAACATTGTATGGAACATTAGACAGAAAATATATTATATTTCAACATGTTTTGGTTGTGTGTGTTCCAAACACCGGTGAACATGGAGGTAGGCACAAACTTTCAACTTACCTATATATTTGTAAGGTTTTTGTAGCTTGGTCAATTGGCCCAAGCAAGACTCCACAACAGCCGAAGTCCATTGATTAACTTTGTTGTGCTGATAGGCGGTACCTCCGATTGAATTCTCAATAGCTTCCTTGATAATTTTACTTACATCGTCCACTATGAATTGATTCTGAAACACGTCATTTTGGTAAAAAATATGAATCAATATTTACTTGCCAAACTTTATGAACTTGTACTGCTGCTTACTTCTTCAGCTAAATCGTTGCATTCTTTGACTTCCATGATTTAAAATGAAACGATATTATGAGTTTGATTTGCAGTTTTCTGGAATTCGTTTTTTTTTATAAAAACAACAAAATTTCTGACGCTACACAAAGAACTCCCAAATTGACATTTATTGTCTAAATGTTGGTATACCTGACAGCATTCTCTCATTGTCTATGAAAGTGGAGTAAAATAACCGGTGCCCACCGTAAAGTATCCGACTGAAAGACTTGTATCTACGGTCATGAATAAAAAATATTAAAAAAAAATCCTGTGAGTCGACGAAGAATCAACTAAAATTCGTGTCAGCAAAGCAAGGTCTGTCTGTCAAACTATTTCATTTATTGGAACTGGCAATCACTGCACAATTGTCACTTTTTATTATCCTTTTTGTGAGGAGAACATGTTTAATTTCAGTTTCATAATTTAATACTAATAATGGCTTCATCCGTGCAAAACAACAGAGTATCGTCGCCAGGATATTGTGTGTGTTGTAGAACGTGCAATATGTGGTGTTGGAGAGCTTTTAAATGGCTCCCAGTATTATTAATAGTGTCCATTATAACTTGGTCTTATTATGCCTACGTTATCCAATTGTGCATTTGTTAGTATTTGAATAAATTGTAGATAAATAACAGATTGATTATGCATGCATTTTGCAACATTTTTCACACATAATTCCTTTTCAGTTACCATTGAGAGTACGATTCAACAGTGTATCTATTTGGTGTTATATCATGTTCTTCTGATAATGCTCTGCTGGTCGTACTGGCGTACTGTTTTTGCAGAAATCAAACAAATTCCAGAAAAGGTAAGCTAAGCTTTCTAATAATTGAAATTAGTTTCTTTAAGGGCCTGACATTGAATTGTTTAGTACACTGGAGCAATCTACTTCTTTATGTTTTGCTATCGTTTCCTGTGGAAAGTGAGCCAGTAATGCGCGAGGGACCTAACAACAATGATATTATTATGTGTGCTCAAACGTTTTTCCTCATATAAACAAAGAAACCATTCAAAATTAATCAGCTGTAGAATGTGAGAACAAAGATGTTCATCATATAAACCACACCAGTTAATGTAAATAAAATATAAATAGATGTCCAATGATATTCACTGATCCATTGTACATAGCGATATGGTATTTTATTTCAATTGATTTACTTAATGAAGCATTATTATCATTGTAATATCTTTGACCTACTTTCAAAGTTGTAGTGTACTGTTAAGTTAACACTATGTGGTATCTTCAATATCACCTTTTTGCCTTATTAATTATGCTATAATTACATTTTGTTCATTTCTTCATTACATTTTGCTAGGATTATTTCCTGTTTCGCTACCTCCCGACAATTTTAGATTAACTTATCTGGCAGATAAGTTGTTACAAAAACTGTTGCATTTTTAACTCCTTATCTATTAAATGTTGTCACCAATAAATAAGTCTCACCAAGGAGTATTGTGTTACCTAGTAACTGGGTTGTAGAGGTCCGATAGGCAGTTGCTCCATGTAAAATACTGGTATTCAGTTGCTTCTGGTTAGACTGGAAGTTGACCCCAATATAGTTGTGAAAAGGCCAAGCAGATTATGATCTATTAAATGATACAAAAAATTGGTTACATCATTCATGTTGAAATTATGCATGTGAGAACTATGTAGAAAGACGTGCACGTTCGTAAAAGCGTCCGTAATAAAAAGAAAAAAAAAAACAATTAAAAAAATTTAAAACAATTAAAATAAGCTACGGCAGCTAAGAGATGACCAGTCTCAACTGATGGCGCCCGTTCACGAACATGACGCATCAGCACCATTCAGCTCAACCATTTTGAAGGGAGCTAAATGATCCAACACACGCGCCACCATCAGCGAGACATCTGAGTGAGCATGACATATTCACAGCCGCCAGGGCACATTCAAGTCAATGAAATTCATATTACCCGGTAAATGGTAGCTCTTTAGTACATAGTACTCACATATATGCTATGCAATTATATAATAAAAAGGAGTTTGAGTTTATATAATACAAAGATGGTCTTACAATCTTCAGCAGCTCCAACAGTATTTTCAAAATGTTAATCAATTAGTTGTGGTTGTGGAGCAGGACCAGCAATGAGCCAAGCATTTTTATCAGTGATGTAATCCCCCAACTTATAATAAATGCCTGCCTACATAGTGTGCGTTTTATACAAGATTTGAATTTCGTCTCATTCAGTTGAAGTTTGGTAATGTTATTGCAGTACCTATGCGCCTCTTTCGGATTGGACGGGTTTTTTTTATACATAATTATTGTATAAATAACAAAAACAAACAGTTAAACATTGTTTATCTTTTTACATAACAGAGAGTCATGTAACAGAGAGTCATGGAAGTACTTGTTCATTTGTGTGGGTAAATACAAAATTGCAGTATATAAAATAAGACTGTCAAAACGGTTTCTTATTTTCCTTTTAATTCTGTGCAGCATTTCATTTTGAACTTTATTATATCCCAAGTGGTAAAACCAGCTGCTACCAAGCCAGTACCCTAATTACGTAATACACGATCAATTGGAATTGGAATCGTTTTGAAACAAATTGCTAATCCATTCTTTCATAAGTTCGAAAAAAAATCAGCTCAACAACGTAAATAACGCAATGAATGTTGTTGAACTGTCAAAATGAAACGGATTAGTCGTGTTCGTTTACATCATGACTCATTTCAGTATTATTAAGACTAGCAGCAGATATTGAACCAATTTCCTGTTAATAGTTTCCTTTTCATTGTCATTGACAATATAATATTTAACTAAGTACTGGAATGTAATTCTTTTAATTTAATTCATTGCCATTTATGAGGAAACAGAAAGTTTACTTTGCAGCACATATTAATACACACTCTCTGAAAGAATACATACCCTCACTTACACTTACACCACACACTTACTCAACTGTTTTTGTATAATCTATGTTATTTTTTTTTTTCTTTGTATTTAAATTATTGTAAATTTTGTAATGAACTTTGATAATAATATTGCGCTAGCAGATACCTTAAATTGTTAACTATGAGTAGTGTTTGGGTCACCAAGATACAGGCTGTGCCTAGTTTGGGACCCGCTGTCTAATATTCTACGTCTTCTGTTAGTGAGAATTTCATACCATGCTAGATTGTATATTTAAGAACTTTGTGTAAGCTTAAATAAAAAAAACATAAAAAAAAAAACATATTGATTTATGTTTATTTTATTAAGTTTACTCAATTATTGAGTCCAATATAAAGTTGAATCTCACACTTCAGTATAAGCAATTTGTTTGGTGTTGGAAGGTACAGGCAGCGAAAACAATTTTCTGTTGGGTGGTCAACCTTAGCCAATATAATGCTGGCACTAGGTACACTTGGCAACTAGTATAGGCCCACAGCCCCCTTATATCCCGCTCGTACTCCCCAAAGGGTTGGGCAGAGGTTTATTAACACCCACATTTCGCCAGTTATGTTTAAGTTGGGACTTAAAAGTAACTGGCGAAATGTGGGTGTAATAGGGGACGAGCCTATTGCCACCAATCAGGCACAAATCCAGACACCGAGCTGCTACTGGAACACTTTGCCAGACCTGGGAATCAAACCCTATACCTACTATTTGTCGTGGCACTTGCAACGACTAGACCAACGAGGTAGTCAGTCGAGTATCCTTACGAATGTTATAGATACGAAAGTGAGTTAGTAACGCTTTCACGCTAAAACGGCTGAACGAATTTGGATGAAATTTGGCACACGGGTAGAACATTACCTGGACATAGGATACTTTTATCCCGGTAGTAGTACGTTCCCATGGGATAATTTCCGACATGCACGCGGGCAAAGCTAGTAGGGTACATTTTTTAAATAATCTTCAAATATTGCTTTTTTTTATTTCAGTTTAAATTGCCTGAGAATGAATTGGAAAAATTATTGAGCGCGGAATCCGAAGACGCGCAACGGGCGATATTGGATAACTATGCCAAAGACCTCCCGATAGTAACTAGGTAATGATATATAATGTTCTTTTATTTATTCCTCTTTTTATAAACAGTTGAGCCAAATGCTAGGAGTTTTCTGCCTACCTTATGAAGTTATGACTATTGCAGTAGAGTAGAAGACTAATAATGTCAACATTGAAGAATAACTCGTTTAAACACGAAGGCCATAAACAATGACGCTTTGAACAACTAGGTTTACTTCTTACATGTACTTTTACTAAGAGTAAAGACATAATTGAATTTTTACTGGTGACACTTTAATGTCAACAGTTGTGTCCAGTATCATGTCAAATATGTTTTTTGCTTATGTTACACGGGCTACAGTTATACCCAAACATTTATGCACCGCCCGAAACTGTATGTACTAGCCATAGACTATTTTATAGTCTAAGGCCCTGCGCACACCGGCGCAGCGCGGTGCGGTTGTCACTGCCAAACAAATATCAACGATGCGTACCTAAAAATAAAGTTGAGTATAAATAACCTGAGACGCGCGTCCGCACGCGCTCTCAAGCTAATGGAAGTTTATTTACTTTCAACTTTATTTCAACAGGTGCAAGGTCGATATTTGTTTGACAGTGACAAATGCGCCGCGCTGCGCCTCGCTGGATGAGCGCCGCCGGCCCTAAGGTACTAGGCAAAAAAACTGGAATTACTATAATCGCATAATAGCGCGTTTTAAATCCGGGTTCAGATTTCTTAAAATGGCAAGAAAACAATAGATAGATAGAATACTCTTTAATGTACACCATAAAAATTACAGAATCTAAAATTAATACATATCTCTATTAATATATAATAATTATTATATTATTTGTTTTATTATCTCTATTTTTTTTTTTTTTTCTTCCCTTTATTATTATTTCATTCAGTTTTTTTTTCTCAATTCTAGAGTCTTAGGACTTGTAAGAAACATCGGGGGTTTTTTTTTTCCTATGACTACTAAAAAAGAGGTATTAGAAGGCTTTGCCGAATCCATACCCGTATTGACGAGGTTTGTCCCTAATTTGTTACTGTGTAGCTAGAATTGAGAAAAAAAAAATACAATTTTACTAAACGAAATTACAAACTTTCGTTTAGTAAAATTGCGCACACACCAATCACACATTAGTAATGTGTGTAAAATTGTAAATGTCTTTCCAAAAATTGTAAGCAACGTTAAAATGATTTATAAGAGAATTTCGTGTTTTTAAGATATATTTTTAAGTATAAGAAACTAGTATCATTTAATAGAGGTAAACAGCGGCTGCATGTTCCTGAAAAATAACAAATACGTAGTGTTGTGTCATGTACAGAAACAAATTATTAGTAGATTTGATGCATTGATATCCAAAATACTGCCCATTAGTAGACATTAAAACTTCCACACTAGGACAACCTCCACAATAGGTAAACGACCGACGATCTTAATCCCCATTAGCGATAAGATCGCCCATTGAGTCACCCTAGATAAAAAATAATAATTCAGTAATATATATGTAATCATGTATATGGTGTACATAATAAAGAATATCTGGATGCTGAAAGCGAGCGACCAGGTGTTGTGGCATAAATTGGTAGAGGCCAATGTCCAGTAGTGGATTGCAATTGGTTGATTTCATTGATTGATGGAGATCACTGATTACTTGCTTCTTGAAATGGAGCCAGATCTATCAAATTCAGGGAGGTCTTTATCTTAACCGAGACTGCTAAAAGGCTCAAGTGATAAGAATGAGTAAGAGGGAATAAAAAAGCAATTTTTACGCCATGGGTCCTAAAATAGTTTAGTTTTTCGCCCTGCAATATTGCCACTAAATCAGGGTAGAGGTTGGAAAATTATAGCTCGACCAACAATGAAGATGTAGAAGTCAACAAATAAAATAAATAATATTAATTCGTTTTTCAGGACGATGTCTGGCTCAGTCCGCTACTGCAATCGATGCGTGCTCGTGAAGCCCGATCGCGCGCACCACTGCAGCATATGCTCTCGCTGCGTGCTCAAAATGGACCACCACTGTCCGTGGGTCAACAACTGCGTCTGTTTCTTCAACTACAAGTTTTTCATGCTCTTCCTCGGCTATGCTCTCTTCTACTGTCTATTCATCATGGCCACGTGTTTGCCTTACTTCATTAAGTTCTGGAAGGTATATTCCTCTTTTTTATTTTATTTCTGTTTTTGTGTATTGATTCTTCTTGGCCAGTATTTAATTCTTACAGCCCCATTTTGTGATTGGATTTTTTTGCAAGTAACCTTATATTTTTTTGAGAATGTAACTTTACTAATAATATCTGCTATAACTGTAAGAATTTAGTTCGTAGATTCAACTGCACTTAATAGGGAAGCAGTGGAATTAAATTAATTGCTGAGATCATCGGCATTATTGAACATGTTGAGCAACAAAGTGACAATTGTAGATGTATTTCCAGATGTATCAGGATTACAAGTTTGCCCACTGCGACCGTTTGATTGAAAAAGGCTCTGTTTCTAAAATGTGCATGGATATGATTAACGTAATTCTTTAATTATTTTCACTTTAATCAAGCCTGTTTACGTTGGTGCGTTCAATAGGTTAATGTTGCTACATAGATTAGATTTTGTTATTATTATTTTGCTGAGTACAACGTCCATTATTTCATATCTAAATAATAGTAAATGTTATCATTTCATGTTGCTCGATGAGTGGCTTTCCATTCAGTTTCTAATACAGGGTGGCGATTTAGGCCCCCTGTGCTGCTGAACAACTTTTCCTACAAAATCCAAATCCGATTCATAAAAATAAAACATGCATGGATCGAAATATTCTGTCTACTTTAAGTTGTATATGAATTTTCGCGAATCGCATATTTATGAGTTTCATAGCGAAAGTCGTTGAAGAATGACTGATAGAATGATCCCCTTGACGGATGCAGGTGACGAAATCGCCACATGTAGGTATACAAAATATCAATGGGCTAGTGGCACTCCCAGGAATCTATATTTTTGGGAATGCCACTAGCCCATTGATATTTTTTGTGGGCCCTTTGATAAACATTGCCCGACGACTTCGATAAAGGAAAGCATATCTATTCCTTTTCACTCGATTTAGAACTGATAGTGAAAACAGTTTTCATCATGACAATGACAATATTACAAATTAACCAGTCTCAGTCGGTTATCAATGAGTTCTAAATTAGCTAACAATAACACTGTCCCATTTCTCATTAATCGTTAAGTTATGCAATTAAAATAATAATTTGTGGTTTAAATAACAAACTGGTCTAGCAACATGCAACATAGATTTTTTTTCACATTATTGCATAATTATGTACTGTGATCATCGTACCAATTCATTATTTTTGGCCCCAATCTATGCATTTTGTCGTAGCTTGGTGAAATCATACGATTACCTTGACATTTATCTGATAAAATTGATAACTTTTTTATCGATAGCTATTAGTTCAAATCAAATATTTCGTGTTATAGAGTTGCACACTATTTTTATAACTTAATTATGTATGTTCCACCTTTTTTAAATGTTTAGTAGGTAGCGGTTCGCAGTGGGATGACTTCATATTTATTTTTTAAAGCTATTTATATACATTTAAACAGTGTGGAACATTTATTGTAGATTTAAATATCATAATCGCTTGGCACTTGATATCTTTGCTAATCTAGGAATTTAGTGATACATAGATAGCTAGGCCTCATTATTTTGTGAGTCATAATGCGATTACGTATTTTAGTCTTTATTTATATTCTTGGCACTTAATTCGTGTTGTCATTCTTCTAATAATAATTATTTTATACGTAGTATAAAAACCAGTACTTACCGTAATCGCATAAATGTTATTTAATTACGATATTTTGTAGAATGCATTGTATATTTTGCACGGGTACAAAATCAATTGATTTTATTTTGCTTATTAGGTTCTTATTTTACGCATATGACATACTATTTTCTATTTCCTAATATGTTTAATGTAACTAAAACTTAACATGGCTATTCGCTTGAATGCACTTCTTTTAAATACAGGGTGTATTTAAAATAAGTGCTTTTCAGTACACACATAAAGGCTGTATAAATAGTAAGTCGTTGTGAATTATGTAATAAACGATGCCACTGACAAAGCCAAGTAATTGTATCATTCAGCTTGGCACACTATTCATAATTATATATGTGATCATTTAGTCATTTATTGTGAAAGTGGGCAACGTCGCGAATATATGATGTCAAATATTTCGCTATTTTGATTAATATGGCAATATTACTGTATGGAAATAAGAAACCTGGCTAACCAGCGAACTAGAATATTGATTATGAAATGCAATAATTAATATCGTAACACCGAATATTTAATTTTAGATGTAAAAAAGTAAGTATTTGGTAACTTTCCAAATGCCTTTTTAACACCTAAAACGGGTACAACATCAAATTCAATGTTATAATTGCAATTAATTATTAATATTCTAGTTCACATTTCTTATTTCCATACAGTAATATTGCCAAATTAATCAAAACAGGTAAATTTTTGACAGCTATTTTCGACGTTGCCAACTTTTAGGATAAACGCTCTTAAGACGCAGATATATGCCAGTGACCTTGAGCTTGCGTGTTCTGTACTGAGCTCACGCAACGTGTCGTACGTCCAGCCAGAAATAGGACACGCCCATCAAGGAGCGCTGTCCTGTAACAAAAAATATTTTAATAAAACACGTATACTAAAAGATCAATAATTAAATTATATTTAAAAAGGTGAAGGTTTCAGAAAAATACGCTTGATAGATTTTGCGTGATTCTCAGTTTATTATCCGCGTTAGACATAACTTTACAAATTAATTTCACTATGTAATATAAACATAACCTAAAATATTCCTTTAATAAGTTATTAAGAAAATGCTTTAATTCAACATATATTTTTTCCAAATCATTTATAGTCTCCTTTAGACGTGATCTTCAGTATAAAATCATTAAAAGTCGGTTATCGTCGCCTTCAAGTTGACATCGCCTTACCAAACACCCTGTATAATCTTAGTATGACACAACCGTGATGTCATCAGCGAGTTGCCATGTTATTTCAAAAGGTATTGCCATAGGAGAAAATTATATTTATTTTTTCTTCGATCTTGCCAATTTACTGATGTGTTCAGTCCGTTTTCAGGGCGACTTCGGAACGGCAGCGAGTGCGGGACGCTACCACATAGTATTTGCGTTTTTTGTAGCAATGATGTTTGCTATATCTCTGGGATCGCTCTTCGGATATCATTGCTACCTCGTTATCAATAATAGGACTACTTTAGGTAAGATTTAATCGCCTTTTAAATCTTTTTTTTTTTGTTTATATAATTTTGAAATTTTCGATACCGTAATTTATATAAAAACCCCCTATTGTCTATGGGTTTTGGTTCGATAGTTTCAACGGTTTCTGGTAGCTGACTGCAATTACGAGGACCTGTTTTTTTTTTTTTTTTTTAAATAACACTAAAGTAAAATTTCCTTTCAGATATGCTTGTTTCTTACCGCAGCTTGAGCAGTCCCACAGGACAGATCATTAACAATATGTTTAAGTCCTTGGTCAATGGTAATTGCAGTCACTTCCAGTTATAGTTATTTTTGTGTACAATAGGGAAGATGACTAAAAAAATGTTTTTTGTCCGTAATGTAGATTATGAAAAAATAACTTACACGTATTTTTTCTTTTTTTACGTTTTCAAAAGATTACGGCGATACATTGAGTTGTAATGTGCCATGACGTCACTTGTATGTAGATTTTATCCATACTTGTGACGTATCAACCCCCACGCCCCAACTTTAATGCGTTGTATCTAAGTCATTTTTTAATAATATGATAAAGCAAAAAATACGTGTCTAATATTTTTTTATTATCTGACTGACGGACTAAACAGAATTTCTTTTTTTTGACCCAGGCATCATCCCTATTTACCATTAGATTGAATTAGATAGATTTCTCATTCGTAGTATATTCGACTGTAATGAATTTCACTGGTCACAAGCTTTCAATTTCAGACTCGAAACAATCTGTGTAATCATAAATAGAACCATAAATTAGTTTGTTTTCAGTATATCCTCATTTGCTTGCCCATATCTTTAAATATTTGCGGTCGACGCAACATATTTCTTCAATACTTTTCTGTTAGTCGTCATCTTTTGACGTTAAAAAGTGCCTTTTTGTGCCTAATTGTTTTTTTTTTTTTTTTACTTTGACTTTTCAGTAGTCACCCCCTTTCTAGCCATATCATCTTTCACACAGTCCATCCATCATTTCTTTGGTCTTCCCTATTCTTATAGCCATCGACATTTCCTCAGTCTCTTCTGAAGCGTCCACTTCCACCATTACCAAATACTATTTTTTATTTTTTTATTTATATTTCAGATAACATGATCCATTTTGTTAGTAAAATAGTGCTTAAAGCTATGTTAGTTCACACATAAACGCATACAATGTTTGAAGAATGGACAGTCATACCTGTCCGCTATCACACTCAGGACGCTGTTGCTACTCACACGCACTCTGTGCAGCAGTGACGCCGCTTTCTTGCGTAAGATTGCCGCGAAACCATCTGTGCGTGCCTCCATGAACATGGCGGACGCGCTGCAAAATGGAGGGAGCCTCAGCAGCATCCTGAATGCGTTATTGTATTGGACCCGCAGAGCATTGACAGCCTTTTGCGTATAAGCTGTCCACAGGCTGTTGGAGTAAAACGTCTGACAAAAGGATTTAAATAACAAAATTTTAACCTCTTTTGTGCAGCGGGAATATTAGCCCTGACCGTCAACGCTCTGCGTTCCCTTTCCATGTCACTTCCGTCGTTCAAAGAGTCCGTGACTATATGCCCCAGATATTTGAATTCATGGACTCTTCGAAGTTCAGTCTTACATAACATAACCGGTGGAACCTTATCCAATCTCCTGCATCTAGGAGCAAAGACCAAGAGCTCGCTCTTTTTCACGTTATACTGCAAGCCATGGCTGGCAGCAAACTTCTCACACATTTGCAGCAGTTCTCTGAGTGCACTCATAGATGGAGCCAGCAGCACCATGTCATTCGCATGACTGATGTTATTTATACAAACTCCATCAACATGGCATCCGATAGGCCTCCTGCTGAGTCCATCTATCAGATTATTCATATACAGATTAAAAAGAAGTGGAGAAGATACCCCCCTGTCTCACCCCGCATCCTAAAGTATATGGGTCCGAGAGCGCCCCGTCCCATTTAACAAAATTAACCTGCCTATTGTACCAATACCCAAGAACATAACTCCCTAGGCACATACCATAATAACATTACCTTTTCAATTTCAGAGGCGTTTAGAGCACCTATGTTCCGGGGAGGTGCCGATAAGAACGGCTTCTCTATCGGCCACTTCAACAACTTCAAGGAGGTCTTCGGAAATAGCCCCAACCTCTGGCTGGTACCAGTCTTCACTAGGTAAAACCTCTTTGTATTTTAAAAAAAACATAAACTCATCGGGCCATTGTGGTTCTGGCAACACTGACGATACTATGGCAACACGGAACTTGTTATACAGCATGTTTGGGTAAATAGTCAATACGCACGTATATAGGTCTAATACGTATATGGATGCTACAAATATATATTTGCGTGTTAAGTGTGACCTGTGTGCATGTCCCCTTACATGTCTGATGAAAAAAGAAGTGAATGACCAATTCTAACATTTGTTATTGTGTGTAGAATAAATAGTATTGATAATTACAAAATAACAGTACACTAGCAACGATGGAACAAATTTCTCTAATACTAACTAGGCATGGAGGTAGGGTCTCATTCACTTTATCTTATGTAAATATGTATGTACACGAATAATAATAATAACAATATTTATGTACAATATCACTATTCATTCGAAGATCATACATTTCATTATCATTACTTCTCTTCTTTATCTGAATACTTCTTCGACAAAGTTTTGAAGTAAATTTTTCCAGTATTTGTATTGTAGTTAAGTTCAGTGGTCGGCAAACCGCGGCTCGCGAGCCGCATGCGGCTCTTTGGCATATAGAGTGCGGCTCTTTGGCCTATAGAGTGCGGCTCTTTGGCCAATAGAGTGCGGCTCTTTGGCCTATAGAGTCCGGCTCTTTGGCCTATAGAGTGCGGCTCCTTGGCCTATAGAGTGCGGCTCTTTGGCCTATAGAGTGCGGCTCTTTGGCCTATAGAGTGCGGCTCTTTGGCCTATAGAGTGCGGCTCTTTGACCTATAGAGTGCGGCTCTGTACAAATGTCGATGACTGCGAGCGTAGATATGCGCGGGGTTAGGATTTCGGATATTAACGCCGGTAGCACATCTCCGTCGCGAAACCATAGCAGCGAAACTGCAGCAGTTCAATTCAACTGGCTCGCATCATGTTCCGCTATTCGAGATCCGCGACCATGACGCGAGCCCATTCGCGGCGGAGATGTGCTACCCAGCGTTGGCAAGATATCAAGTTTTCTTCAAAATTCAGACTATATTTCAAAGATTTATGTCCGAAGTATTTTCAACAAAAATTAACCACCACAGTACCTTTCAAAGTTTTCCAAGGTTACCTTGTTAAAAAGTAGTACCTTCATCATATTATAATCAGCCGATATTATGTTGATGATGAAGGCATCCTACTTCTTAGCAAGATAATTGTAGGAAGCGCTGTGGAGTGAAAGAGGATGCGAGTTTTAATGATTAAGAAAATTGTATTAAGACAGTTTGGACACACAGAAGGGGTTGGCTCTCATAGGAAATCGTAGACGTTATAATATTGATATTTGACGCTATTGACCGATGAGTTTGCCGATCACTGGCTAGTTCATCATAACAAAATTACTAAAGGAAAAGTACACTGATATCGATAACTTATAATGGATGGTTGGTGTCTTAATGTATATTTGTTTTATACAACAAAACATTTTAATAGCTTGGGTTTTGGAGTTATAAAAACATAGCTTCCACTTGCTAGATTCCACATTTATGTATATGGCAGGTCACCACATAATATATTGTATATATTATTATACTAATAGCATCAATTTTTGCGATTTTGTCCCTTAAAATCTTATTTTAACGTGGCGTGGGCGAACTTCTGGACCATTGTATAGCCCCGTAAATATGTATTTACATTTATTTGAAGTTTGCTATTGCATGTATTTAGTTATATTTTTTGTTATATTTCATAATCCCAAATAATATCTTATTTTTTTTATATCCCAAAGAACGCTTTAAGATTCAAATAGAAAATGATTTTCACTGATTATTAGTTTTTTTCCTGTACCAAGCCAATCATAGTTTCGTTCCCGCCACGCATTTCAAATCCCTCTCAAATGGTGATCATTTTGTCAGCCTCGGAGACGGATGCGAATTCCCCGTCCGTCGGGAGCACCAGCTTCAGACGTTTACCACGCCCCAGGAAACTCATGGGTACGAGTCCATGGGCACCACGCGGTCAAGGTCAGACTCCAAGGACGAACACCCTCCAGCCAACCACATACCTTGAGGATATTATACCTAAACATCTAGCTAATACGAATACACTAACTACAAGATAACGTACGGTATAACTGCCAGAAAAGGCCCATTACTCGCCACTGAACTTACCGTTTCAGTGCAGTAAAAACAACTACTTTTCGCGCTGTTATGGGCCATTATTATATACAGCATCCTTTATCTGTCCTTTTTCTTCTCGAAAAATGGTCTAGAGTTTTGAAGTTCACCCAAACGATCGACGTGAGCTCTACTGAAAAAATGTATATTGAAACTTAAAATAAACGTTGTACCCTTAGAATAAGGTCTGAATTATGAATCGATCGATACTTGC
Organism: Xanthia togata; assembly: GCA_963853775.1. Lineage (NCBI taxonomy): Eukaryota > Metazoa > Arthropoda > Insecta > Lepidoptera > Noctuidae > Xanthia > Xanthia togata. The sequence continues at coordinate 10,144,091 of OY970811.1, forward strand.
CAAAAACAATGTGATCGGCAGCTATTTTTGAATATTTTATTTGATCTGACTACTCGTATATTTTTAGTCGAGTCCGAGCTCAGAGACTATTGTCTAAGGAGTAAATAATCGGTTGTTTAGTCGAGTTGTGCATACGAATTCATATTGATACTAAAAATTATTTAAACTCTTTCATACGTAATAGGATAATTTTATTCGAATGTTTTACACAACAACAGTGCCTTTTTGACATGTATGTGCTCAATTTAGCCTGATAGAGGTACATTTTAATGATGATTTAGCTAAAAATATTCTCAAGTTATGTGGGAAGTTACAGCTGACGTGTTTAATATTTTAATAATTATAATTAAAATAAAAAGACTACTGTGCAACGTGCAAATTGCTTTTTAATGCATTTATTTCTGTGCTATATACAACACACAAGACTGATAAAGTTAGAAATGTATTTTGTAAGTATGTTTTGTGCACAATAAAAATATTTTGTTCTTTGATTTTGTTTTTTATTTCACGACGCTACACTTGTTTTGATCTCACGACGCTTTCGTAGATCTGTAGTGATTAGCTAGCAAACGGATCCAAATAATATGACAGTAGATAATAACTTTCATTGGGAGCGTTTTACTAATTTTCTAATTTAAAACGTCTGTGTGCTGTATATGTAACTATAAATGTTATCTTCAAGTTATTTATTGTCATTTCTCTTATTCTCTCAGTCTATGTCTATGCATGTCTTGGGGTGCTGCAGATGCGTTTTACGATTCACACATTTTTGATACTTCTGTTGTTCGCCGAGATTTGGATCGTGTTCATCTCAATTTACACAACAGACACACCTAAAGAAAACATAAGTAATATTTCATAGTTTTGATAACATTTATGAATCATATTATATTTAAAAGAAAGTAAATGTTTACAAAAGTAAGTAATCATTAAGGTTTGAAACTACTTTCAGGAATATAATACTACCCTTTTCTCTAATAGTATGTATAGTATATTACTGTCGCGGCCTGCAACTGGGGCATTGATTGACGATCGTAAAAATGTGGGCCGCAATCTCTGGTAGCGGCCAAGGCTTATATAGTACTTTTCTCAAATAATGCGTTGAAATACAAAATAGAGTGAATTAATTATAAATTCCAGAATCAATGACGAACAACGATAATTTTTCTCGCGCCAATATGTTCATTAGTTTCTTCTTTACTTTAAACAGCTCTATTTACAAGCCAAATCAAAATTTAAATAAAATCTTTGATAAGTTACTTTTTTGGTTACCATGTGTTGAAGTAAAAAGTTCGTTCCATTTTTAAATAACACTACAGATAAGGATTTTCATACAAACATGACTGGCCGGGCAGGTGGTCAAAATAATGTTCTAATTTCCAAGCATGTTTGAGAAAAGAATATTTCCTTTCCTACTAACAATTATTGAAACAATAGAAACGTCTGTAGCACCCACGCTTAATTTTTCAAAATATACTTTATTATTCAAAATTCTATTCTACTATTACAGTTATTATAGAAAAATAAGAAGGTTTATTAACATTTTAGCTCGGAGATGGGCCGCGAGACTGAGAGATGGAGACTCTGCCCCAGAAAGGGCAGGACCGTCCCGCAAATAGTATAAGGATCTAACATTTTCCATTTCGCTATATTTTATTACAATTACAATATATTTAAATAAATCCGTTCGACTAATTAACGTTGCTTTTCATTCATTGGCGTCATCCAACCTTTTTGATAACGATTCCAAATTTATGTCATTCACTTCTTTTTTATGTAGGTAGCCCATTATGTAGGTGTCCCTTTGCATGCTAATAATTAGTTAGATGCAGATGTGCGCAAAGTGAGAATTAAGTTGCGCTTGTATTTATATATTTAGCACGCTGTAGATGTGTCTTTTATAGGCTGTTTGTTATGGCGGTGTCATTAATTAAATGGGTGATACTGGTCGCATGGGTATTACTGGTCATTTTAACCGAAACTAAAATAGATGTTGTTCCTTAAAAATATCCAGACTTGATTTCATGGATCTTCGGGCAATATTTAGACCCGCTTGACCTTCCTTGGATTCTTTAATGCGTTGTGAGTACCACACACCAATAGCTCATGTTGTGTGAAGGTTTGGAAGTCAACAAGTATATAGCGCGCTGACTGTTCAAGTTGAGCCCAAAGAAAGGTACTTAGTAGGTTCATTCATGAACGCTTAATGACATCGCCCTACAATGTTGCCCTATAAAGTAGCACACTAGGCAACGTTGTAGTTCATACCACATTTTAAAGGCCACTAACATGCGCATATAGAAATTTTGCCGAAGTACAATTTATGAACAAGACATATTTTAACAGAGATCGTTTGTCATTATCATATGTTGTTATACAGTATGTTAACTAACAGAGGGCGTTCCCGTTAACCCGCAACAGTTTAAAGTTAATACATACAAAAAAACAGTAAATGTTAAATTGATACGTAAAAGCAACTGTTACACGCGTACTTGTCTTTCAAAGTGGAAGGACAAGTGCCCGTGTACAGTGTTTATTTATCGTATCAATTTAATATATTTTGTGAATATTTTATCATTTAAAAATAAAAAACCTTTTTTTTCGATTTTAATTTAAAAAAAAATTACATGTATGGACGCTATATTATTGCGGTTTATCGGAAACGCCCTTTGTTAGTTAAAATACCTGCTCTACATATTTTTACACATTCAGAGTTAATTCTTTACAAAAGTAGATAAAACGGTTGTGATACAAATGTCATTAAAAATATTCCATACTAAGTATAATTATGTCGTGGCCAGATCTTAGAATTGACCTTTTCATAAAATGGCCAGCTAACATTGGCCATATCGGTATAACGTCAACTTTTAATGATATGTCAGTCAACGAAGTAGGGTATCTGTGGTGTAAGGTGTAGTAAAAATAGCCAAGTAACTGCAACCAACTTCGAAGTAGCGCATTTGGTCACTGTTCTAACCTAACCTAACCCATTTGGTCGGGGTGCCACTTAAGCAGCGTAAGTTTTTTTATTTTTAAAAACTAATATTAAGTGCTATGTAGCATTTCACGCCGCGGCAGCGGCCGGCCCCGCCCGAGTAAATAATACTCCCCACCGACCCTTGCTCGCAGAAGCGCCAGCCCGCGTTATGCTGAGAAATGTAGATTTAAATTCCCCGATTAATAATAATGAATCATCTTTGATCCAGCCTGTCCCAACTTGCTGTCCTCCCCTCAGCGACGCCCTAAGCCGAGGTCCGTACTCCACAGGGGGTGCCCTTAGCGAGCGTTCGCCTAGTTTTAATTAGAATAGTGTTGCCCCTGGCTGGAGGCTTTGAGTTAGTAGCTTAAGGCAGCCGCAGGATTGTCCGGTTAAGTAGTCATCACCTCGGAGGTGAGCTACGAGATGCCCTAGACAAAAAAAAAAAAAAAAAAAAGCATCGGCCGGCGAGCGCTACTTCCAAGTTGATCGCTTTCCATAATATCTTATTTGCAAACCCAATAAAAGTCCATAGACTTTTTTTACGTGAAATCAAACAAAGTAGGGTGACCCTACTTTGTTTGATTTGTTGTACGCCGGGCCCGCCATGAATGATGCACAACAAAAACAGAATCGTCATCAACGCCTCTACCGGTGGATAATCTAACTATTTTTCGATATGATCACTAATGTTTGGCCACATCATGAAGTAGGTAGTCGTGCGTCTGTTAATATTGTTAAACGTTGAGTATTCAATGATCTGGCCAGGCCAGTGATGATGTGACCAGTGTTTTCAGTTTCATGAAATGATCAATTTTAAGATCTGGCCACGACATGTTTTTTTGCTTTTGTATTTTGTAATGCCTTTCTTGATTGAAAAAAGCTTGTTAAAAAAAACTATAAATACTTGCTGTCTGACAACTTCTCTCTTCAATGGAATCAGAACCAGTAGTATACTGGTTGCAATACCACACAATTTAAGACTTGAGTTTTAATAATTTAGTAAAGGCTCTAATGATTTCGACGTAAATGAGCCTTATTACAAATGTGTATCACAGCTAAGCCTCTTTATAAGCACACAAATCAATTACATGCACTTTAGATTGCTTTTTTACCGAATTAGTTACACTACAAATCAATCACAAATAAACGATTGCACAACTACGCTTGATGCACTATTGAAACTGTATTTCGTTGATATTTATGCTCTAATTTTAAAATCTGCATCCCTTTCTATTCTACCAAAATCACTACCACCAACTGAACAACAAAAACAATAATTAACAACATAATAAATAAAAATCGACGGTGTAGCTTCGGAGACGGCATCGTGTTTCCCACCCCGAGCCAAGAGGAAGAATCGGAGTCACTTCTCAGCTCCGAGCGATGGGAGCGGTGGGGCGAGCGAGCGCGGCCTTTCGACGAGCGAGAGAGTTCGTCCTTCGACGAACTATGAGTTTAGGCTGTTGTAGCGGCCGCGTAAGGTGCAGGCTTGTGGTACAGGAATAGTTGAACTGGTGTGCTTTTAGCTGAAGACTTGTGACATTTTACGCAGCGGTTTGTAACTTCGAGGGAATCTCAATAGCTAGAAAGTAGTCCGGAGAGAACCCTCAGCTTTCCACACGGCCCTATTTTGACGTATCGCCATCATTTCACAGTTCCAGCGCAAGAAATAGATGCGAGTTATACCGAAGGAATAGCACCATCTCTTGCATAGGAACAATGATTGAAAATGTACACTTAACAATACGTCAAGTGTGTAAACCCACACAGTTATTTTACCTCTGATTTTGCATCATTGTCAAAATCACAATGATCTTTATAATTATTTCCATAAGGTTGCTAATGGGTTGCTGTCAGAGGTAAAATAATTGTGAAAGATCCTTAAGATATAATAATAGACATAGAGAATAGACTAAGCGTTAGCCTCACAAAAGCGACTGTGCGACCATTACCTGTCTCTTTTCTGCAAGCGTGTCATGTCATGTCATATGCAGCGCAGAACGATACATCCTGACCGCCAGTGACATGGACCAATCAGAATTCTCGAAAGAGACAACTACTAGCCGCACATTCCCTTTGTCTCTCTCGTACTTTTCGGTCCGTTTCACTGCACAACTTAATACGGAACGCTTAGTCCATTCTCTATGTCTAGATATAATTCAACCACGGGACGTCATTTTACCGCGTCGCGTCAAGTGATACAAGTCTATTTTCGGCTTCAGGGTCGCGATCAGCTTTAATAGATTTGAGCAATGATAATAAACTGGTCTAGTTTGGAGTTGAGCTGATTTCGAATGAGTATTTTGTTAGGTTAAGCTTTTCCATTTTAAATATCTCCGGTTTGTATGAGAAGTGTGTTTGTATTTGAATTATATAATTCTTAACTTATTCTCTTTAACTATTTTTGCTAGTTAGTTGCTCAAATGCGTTAGATACTTATTAAATGTTATGTGTGGTTATATCAGCTAGCATTCGACAAACATTTATATGTTACGTAAGTACAAAAGCAGCCATAATAGTTTTAAAGCCATAATGGAAATACTGATCAGTATAATGCCAAGTCTGCACCATTCGGTCGTTCACAATATCCCACTAAAAAGTACGAATTATGATTAAATTGAGTGAAATGGTGCTGAACTATAGAAAGTTATAAAAGGACGGATCAATACATGTAAGCTTCGCCTTACCAAAATTTTAAATAAAGCTGAATAATAATATCATCTAATAACGGTTTAATATAAATATTATTATATAGTGTTAGAAATAGACGTCATTTTAATTTTGAAAGCAATTTGCTTTATAATGCCATTAATTTTGTATGTCAGAGATGGACAGAAGTATGGCTTATTAGGTCAACAGAATGTATTATTTTAGTGTTACTAAAAAAATGTTTTTTTTTTTGGTTCATAACTGACCTATGTCTATGAATCTCTAACAAATTTCGATGTTGAATTTTGAGCAGATAGTTTTTTTTTTACTTTAAAGCCAAATGTGTAAAGGCACAGATCTGGGTTAATATTGATTATGTAAGGTGCTTTCCTTGTAGAGCTAAGAGTCTTCTGGAAAAAAGGAGGCCTCTTTTAGGTTAATTAATTATGATTTCTCAATTTACAAACATACTATTAAATGTTGTCCATTTCTTAGAATATATGTATTTAATTTGATATCTTACTAAATATATCTTCCTATTCACTTAAAAACGTCATTAATTCACGTTTTCCATTTTTTATATTCCACGATTTTTCTAAAAGGTAGGAAGACAAAGGATAGATATTTATTTTTAGCTCTGTAAATAGTGCTTAAAAATGACGAGACTGCAGAAGAATTTTACATTCGAGTATCAAGATAAACATTATATTATACAGGATGCTTCATTAAGACCTGTATTATTTATGTACTTAAACTAATTAAGACATAACTTAATGTCTATAAAAATATTTTACTTAATGATAAAAACACTTAAGAAGCTTTTAATTTTATAGAAGAGACATAAAAACTCATTCGCATTAGAGATAATTCCGATTTCGGAGAACTAAGGACAACGGGACTCACCTACTTACCCCTTCGGTACTAGAGGTGTGATATTATAGTTGTTGTTTTTATAAATGACGCGGTTCAGGACTTATTTAGTTATTTCCTATCGATAGGAATTTCAATGACATTTCCATCTTTTAATTATCTGATCAATATCGGTTGAGAATTGCTGAAATTATATTTTGCCACATTTCTTCTCCTGAATTAATTTAATAATTATATACCTATATTAGATAATTGAAGATTGTATTTACAACAGTATTAGTTGAATTACATTCCTTGATATGAACTAACACCATATTAATTTAGATGTATGCTAATTATTTAAGTTTGTGCCAGAGAAACTCTTTTTTGTTTGAATTTTTTGTCATGTCGAGTAGGACAAGACTTATGTTTTTAAATGTAATAATGACTTCGCTAAATTATTTTCTGAATGTTTTGTAGATGAAAATACAATGAATGAGGCGCATGAATCGCCATGTATTTAATGTATACGTAAATATTTTATCGGTCAATAAGCTGCCAGACCTAGGTGACCAGTGGCTGCTATGAGCCAGTCGTAATACCTCATACATTTTGTATGAAATCTCCTATACAATAATTTCCTCGGTATATATTATACGATCGCTGTTGATAAAGATATTACTGAATTTGGTTCGGATAAGTTTGGTAAATTGTAAATGACAAGGCATATCATGACCTAGATGACATTTACTTTCAATAATATTAATATTCATCACATTAGGAACTTCCCAAATTCTTCATCAAATTCCCATACTAGTCATATTTTTTTACGTTTTATATATTTTTTTTACATTTCTTGAATCCCAGAGGCATTTATTAAACAATTATAATTCCAATACTATTTAAGTGAATTGCTATCACAAAATTATTACGTATTTTTTATAAAATAATTAATGTTTATTGATGCTTTTACGGAATGTAAATAAGTAGATAAATTTAAAGGATTATTAAAGTGTCTACGATGACATGATGTGCAATGATTTTGTAATTTAAGTACAATGAAGATGTGTGAAATAAAGAGACGAAAATATTTTATTGTTTTATAATGACGATACCCCTAAATAACGTTACTCTAAACAGATCAATACAGATGGTTCACTCCGCAAAATCAATTAAATATAAAGCGACTCTTGCAACGACACAATAAAGTGTAATTCAGGTCGCACAGCGCTAATTACCTACAGTTATATTCATCTAGAAGTTGCCTTCTGATTACGTTACGCTCACTGAATTGGCCCGACAAGACGGGCCCGCCGCGTACTTTTAGCTTCATGCCTAAAATGCGGAGTGCGTCTTCTGTACTATTCTGTGCCCCGAATTAAATTTACTTGTTTATTTGCTTTAGATATATTGAGCACATGGGCGTGGAATTCCGTCATAATAGGCTTTAGATTATAAAAGGTAAGAACATCGGAATGGCAAACATACTCAATAATGGCAATTATAACTCGATACGCTTATTGAAATTGCACACTGATGAAATGACAACAGATAAACCAAAAGCTGTGATAATATTCTGACATGGTCACAACCACTCAAAACGCTACGATATTTATCATGTTTTTAAATCTGTTTACAAACGAAGGCTTCCCGGGGCCCTCATAACAAAATGGAAACTGGAAGTGTGTCATTAGGCAACTCATGATTAGATTTGACACGAATTTGAACAAATTAGGCAGATGGTAATTCGTTTTTATCCATGTTTATCCGTGAAGATGGCGCTTTGGAAGTGCTGAAATAAAATATTAAAATCAAAATAAAAAACATAGTAAATATTCCTTTTGCATGCTAGTGGATGTTTGAGTGTGTTGTGTGTCTTAAAATAAAACTAAATATTGATACAAAAAGTGGTTTATTAAAGATTCAATAACAGGTGGGTACTTAATCATAACTGCTAATACGATTGATCACAAAATAATCACGTTATAAACTTAGGCGATATCGATTCAACACATCCTAATGCATCAGAGAATTAAAACAATTAGGGATTTTTTCTCAAAACTACTATTCTGATCACACAGGCAACAACAATAACTACAAAAAGAAACTTAAACGTAACATATATAAACAATACTGGCACATACAACTGATAAAAGAGATTCATAGAGCTACAACGCTCTTTTGGCGCGTGGCCAAAATTCGGAACTAACGCCGCCATCGTTTTGTCAATACAATTTCACAAATGTTTACCAACAACGTGGTTACTATCAATGTGATTCAGGCGCCAAAAGATCCTTGTAGCACTCTTAAATACTCAGAGCTGCCAACATTGCCCTAACATCCTTAGGACTATCCTGTTTGATAAGATCCCTAAAGGCGCGCACACATGTGGCTTCTTTCTCCAAATTCTTCGATATCTGGTGTGCTCTGAGGGTTATTTCTTTAGGAATGCCGGCGAGACGGGCTGCGTTGAACCCGTAAGATTTGGGACAGGCACCAGGTGATAGTTTGTAGAGGAATGTTATGGTCTCTTCTGGGATATTGTCTTCACTGTCAGGTGTTGATTCGTCTGTTTCTACCATGCAGGCCTGTAAGAATTATTGTAATGGCATGAGGTTCTGAGTTCGATGATATTTCAGTGTGGAAAAGGGACGTATAGCTCTAACTCTTTTCCACACTGAAGTAAGATAAAATAATACTGTCATGTGGCGGTAGGACCCCTGGGTCTGGTGGACAACAAACTTGGAAGAAAATCTGAAATTGAATGCATATTTCCTCTATCTGCGCCTGGGGTTTTGCCCTCGGAGTTTTGTAACTGAAATAATTTTTAAATTCGAGGTGCGATTTTGTTTTTAATACTATTAATTTCAATGTTTTTTTTTTAATAAGAAAAAAAAAATACTTTTTTCAAAAAATGTTTTGCAGTATTGTAGCCCTTTTAGTAACGCATCTTTTGATACCATTTTCATTTCTCTATCTTTATAATTGAGGACGCTAGCTATAAATATTTGGTTCAATACTTCACCAACTTCATCATTCAAATAAATGAAGTCGAAGAAAATATTTGATTTAGACAAAGATGTAAATTGTTTAAATAAACAAATATTTTATTAATAATTTTCTTCTTTATCTATTTTACCTTTTGTTTTTTTAAATCGTTGCCCCACTAGGAATTTCTCCTGTATTGTGGGTGCGTTTACAAACATTTTAACTCACATACACAAACAGCCAGACCCGGAACAACTACTTGTACAGTTCGCGAAAAACTTTATGAGCTCTCGGAACATGCTCGCTAGTGGCTGCGCAGTACGCATATTATAGGTATCCGAGGGACGGGACAGGGCGTCGGGGAGGGCACCGGCCCCCGCGCCCCGCGCCGTACCACCGCTCGCGTCCCGTTGAGCCGTGCCTTAGTGTGCACAGAGCATATAAATAAGAGGCGGAACTTAGAACATTCAGTTTTTGAGAATTTGTGACCGTCTTTAGCCAACTACATAAAAAAACATAGCTACCAACATGAAAATTCTAACAAACTTGACAACCATGTCCTTGAAGGGCAGCTAACTGTCATAAATAGGGATGTGCAACATATCGTTTCAGTAAACTTATCGATATCGATGAAATGCATTCTATGCAGATATTAGTGAGGCTCCAAAACTAATTTATTTAGAGAATTCGGTAAAATAAAACAGATTTTTATGATTTCAGTATTTATTAATCTACATAAATGAGCAAGCAACATCGGTATCAGGCCAAAATGGGTTAGTTTTTTGTTTTTTTAGCACCAATGTCACAATTCCTTTTAGCACACCTGACTCAAATTTTTCCAAGAGATTCGCACTGCTTCTTAGTGATGCAGCCTGCATTTAGGTTTTTGCAATTGTTCCATCAACTGATTTCCCCTTGGTGTTAAATCTGTAAAGATAATTAAATATAAGCAAAATGTTCGATGAGTTGTAAACATTTCTCTGTAAATAAAACGCAGGGATCTTTTCTATTTAAAATGAGCAATAGAGCACAATTAATTTTGAGATTTTCTTTCTCTGTCTATTTGTAACATCTTAACATGAGAATATGAAACTAGATTTATTTCATATTCCCCGAATTTACATAACGGTGTCACAGGTAGATAATATATAATGTGAGACTCTCTAACCCATATATTTAGCAGTCAACCTAGTTACACTAAATTAGATTACAATTTAAATTAGACTAACATTACTGTAGGCACAATATTTTAAACCATTTCTTCAAGAATTTCATGATTAATCTTCATTGATGGCTCGAGAGTCGTATTACAGAATTTGAATGATGCTAATAATTTCCTGATTGTAAATTGAGCACAAGATCACATTAGTAATAAATATCAGTACTCACCGGTATGGATTCAGTGAAATCTTGAAAAATGCAACATATTTACAGTATGCCAGGGCTCCTTGATACCGCAAGCTCCGTGACCCTTACCCATGATGGTTCACAAACTTGGAGTCACCGTCAATTATTCTGATATGTTATATTCCGAAATCTTACAGAAAAAGGAAAAATCAGAACACAAACATAATACACAATAATACTTGCGCGACGGCAGACATGTTTGTGAGCACTTCGTAATGTAATGTTGGTCAATAGGTCAGTTTGACGTGTTTTTCTGAATGTTGGCTAAAGACGGTCACAAATCCCATACAAAAAATATTTGTTCGGAGTTTCACAGCACTGTTAGTGTGAGTGCTACGTTCGTACACAACACTGGCGCGCGTTGTAGACGAAAGTACAGTCGAGTGCAACAATTAATTTTCATTGCTTTTGTAAATTTTTATTACTGTTATTTGTTTTCGTTATTTTTATTTGTTTCTGTTATTGCCGTTGTTAAGTTTTGTCACCGTTATATTGTATTTGTTATTTGTTTGTTCTATTAATGTGGTTTCTTGCTGTTGTCGAACTATTTGGTTTAAATATGCCTCGCGGACGCTTTACGCTACGTCGCCAAACACGTAAAATGGTGTTTGATGTTTTCAACTTTAAAAAAAGGAAGCTGAAGACGGTCTACAGTATGTCCTGAAAATGGTGCAAAAGCGAACTCCGGCAGCTACAGGTGTTTCTTTAAGTACAATAAAGAGAATTTTAGCGGCTGCAAGAGACCCAAACATGCCAAGTGTCAGTATGGCACCAGTTTGAAGAAATGTATATGGAAGGTGTCACTCCGTCATAAATAAATAAATGCACAAGTTCTAAATTAATATTTTAATTTACTTAAATAAATACCTACCTGTTTGGTCTAATAACTTACTGCACGTAAAAAATACCTAAAATCTAAATACTTTTTGATATGCATAAATGTACTATGAAAAATTTAAAAAATCTTACAATAATGATTATGCGCTCAACTGTACCATGCGCGGTTACGTACTCGGGCCTAACTTCAGAGGGCTCATAAAGTTTTGCGCGTACTGTAGGTCATACAAATATTTGTTCCGTGCGGGAATCGAACCCGCGACACGCATTGCAGCAGTCAATCGCTTAACTACTACGCCAACCGAGCCGTAATTAACTAGTTTTTCTCGATTAATATATAATAGGTACGTTAACTTAATTTTGATATACAAAAATATTTGAATATTATTATAATATATATATAATATTATTATTATTTGAATTGTTCCAAAAATCTTTCCTTTTTTTTCAAATCTATCGCATTTTTTTCATAGGTAAACTTTTTTATATTTATTATTAGCTACACATTCCATTTTTAATTTTCGTTCACTGTAACAGAAATCCGAGGTTTTCATGTTTTTAACGCTCCAGGCACTCCACTACGAGTCAATTACTCAAAGGCAGGCCATTCAGGCGTCCTGCATCCTGAGAGATAAGCCCGCGACTTACGCTTTACCTTGTATAAATTATTTCATCACCACTACTCTCAAAACGGTAAAGGAAAACGTCGTGAGGAAACCGGCATGTCCTAGAATAAAACGTTCGAAGACATGTGAAATCCACCAACCCGCACTGGGCCCGCGTGGTGGATTACGGCCCACTCTCACCTGCCTGTCCAACAGCAGTGGGACAATTATAGGCTGATTATGAGGCAGGTATCCATGTAAAACAACGACACTTTACATTATTCATTGCACCTCTTTCTAGCCTTATCTTAAATTTATTCACACATTGCTTAATTTGTATTTATACCTCTTGGAGTAAATAATCTCTGATCCAGAATAAAATAATTCCACATTACTTTTTGACAGCCGAATGCGTCACAGATTTGCAGTGCGCCCGCGTCCCTTCGCTTGTCACCATAGATATTTGTCTATACCATGGACAAGTGATGTTGGAACGTCGGGCGTGTTAATAGATAAAATATTATTTAATGTACATAGTTTTGGTTTTTATTTTTATTTTTTAATTATTATTTTATTGTTTTATCTTTTTGTAATCCCCTTTATTGGGATCTATGTAAGTCCGTAGGTGTGTCCGTGGCATCACAGTGGACCCTATCAGAATACCAGCGCGGTGGTATTTAATTATTATTTTTTAAATATCGCCGTATTATGCTGAGATAGGGGCCTTTTTGGCCTCGCACAGGTCTTTTTTTATTTTATTTTTTTGTTAGTTTTGCTGCTCTTTTTTTATTTTATATAATTTTGTTCTTTTTTTTTCAATATTATTACTGTTTGTATTTCCTGTGCGTGTCCCAAATAAAATATTTTTCTTTCTTTTCTTTCTTTTAAAATATTGGTATTCAGCTGCGTCCGGTTAGACTGGAAGCCGACCCCAACATAGTTGGAAAAATGCTAGACTGATAACGATGAAACTTTGCTCATTTAAAGATGAATAGGCTCCTAACTGAATTTCAACATCAGTCCTTACCATATGTCCCAACATAATCCCAGGGTAGGAAGACAGGTGGTGCACCAGCGAATGATAGTGGGTGGAGAATATAACTCTGCAGCCGCGCTTAGCTAGTTCTACGCAGACGCCTGAAGCGATCGCCGTGCCGTCATATGTTGATGTGCCGCGACCTAGAACAAAATGGAAAGTAAGTACAAACCCTGTTTAGGTTACATTCTTAAGCGCCTGCTACACGGTCGCCAACCGCGTCCCCGACAGAGGTGACCTTGGTTGGCAGATCTGTTTCAACCGACATGCCATTCTGTCGTGATATTCGGGGAGCCACACACGATGCGTTGCAGCGGCGGCGCGGCGCCGGAGCGTTGTCGCTGCGGCCTCCTACATACAAATCGGCGTCGCACCGCACGTACACCAGACTTGCAGAACGCGAGACGGGGCGAGGAGGCGTGTACACGTTGCGACACCGGAGCGGCACCGCTCACTTGTTTTTGCGATGTCAAAAAAACAGATGTTTGACAGATGACAATTTACATGCTTTGCGGTGCGGCTGCGGCGTAAAAACCCTACGGCGCCGCCCGTAGCCAATGCGGCGAAATGTTTGCGATGCGGGTGGCGCCGCGCATCGTGTGCACAGACTCTAAAGACGTCATGGCGAATTTTTGACCGATGCTTCATTAACGTTTGGATAAATTCATTTCCATTTAGCTCGATCAACTCGGTAACAATTTATTTTTCTTCCGCCATTTTTCACTTTTTAATACATAGGTCAACTTGTTAAAACTTGCGCTCGTAACACGTATGCCTCACGCGACGATTTTCAGCGAGCGACTGACGTGCTCGCGGTCGCCAACCGCCTTGTACACGGTCGGCCGCCGACTCTACCTCCTCTATTCGCCCTAGGTCGCTAGCGTAGCTCTTTAAACCAAGGTTTTTTTGCAAGGTCAAACGAAATTTGGTCGTAAACCATCATCTACACGGTTGTAAACCACCAAGTTCACCTCTGTCGGGACTCGGTTGGCGACCGTGTAGCAGGCGCTTTACGCAATCACTCACTCAAGGGAATTAGTTAAACATTAATCTGTATTAAGAAGGTTTCAATGTTATATCTCACCACTTTTTCCAACAATTATTATTGTTTATTAACCTCAATTATTGTCAAATGAAAAAAATCTTTAAGGTGATGTAAAATTAGAATAGTACATTTTCTGATCCATTTGTTTTATTTATTTATTTATTAATAGGAGAACCAACAGCAATAACAAATGGATAACAGTTGATTAAGAAACATAAAGCCAATTACAGGTTCTCACGGGTAAAAACAGAAAAATTAGTAGAAATCTTAGGATCACAAACACTAACAAGCACGATAAAAAAGATTAAGAATATATATATTATATATAAGGTACAATAAGTATTATGCACTAAGCACTTGTAAAAAAGTCAACGTTTAGCCGAGTGCGTGCAGAATAGGTTTTGGTGGTAAATGGGTCAAATGAGAACTCTTTACAAACAATATTAAAGTCTTTACTCGCTCGCACCATGTATGAGTTTTGCCTGTAGTTAGAAGAGGAAAAAGGAATGGAGATAGGTGGATTGAATCTAACTGATCTCTGAGGTACATTGAAACGTAGTTTATGAAGGAGATCAGGACAGTCAATCTCGTTCGATATAATTTTTAAGAGGAAAGTGCAATCTGCTAGTCGACGGCGATTTATGAGAGGCTGTAAATGAAATTTCTTGCAGATTTATGTAATTATCAGAATGGTATGGTATACGCAGCCGAAAACATAGAAAACGAATAAATCTTTTTTGTATATTCTCTATACGATCAATGTACTTGCCATAACACGGGTTCCAGATTTGTGACGCATATTCAAGATGACTTCTCACAAAAGAGCAATAAAGAATCTTAAGGGTCTTGGCTTTCTTGAAACACCCTGCGAGTCTCATAACAAAACCCAGTGACCTCGAAGCTTTGGCCACTATTTGCTCAATGTGCACGTTAAATAAAAGTTTGGAATCATGAAAAACGCCCAGGTCGCGTACACCATCGCGTTTATGTAATAGCTGCCCTTTAAGTTTATAAGTTGTAGGGAGAGGGACGCGTTTTCTGCTTGTTTACATTTTCATCAGATAATTTTGGGACAGACTCTAACAGGTGTTTATAGTAAGTAAGATGGCAATAGAATGCTGCAAACACGATCCTTTTTCCATTTTATTTCTAGAATAACCGTATCAGCGAAAACTGATACCATGGATTCAATACACGATTCTGAACCTGAAACTTTACGCAGGTTATTTAAAAAAAAAACTGCTGTTTCATAGAAAAGTTCAATACTATTTTTTAATACCCCACGGAAAATTTCAACGCAGGGGGTTCAGTCCAGGCTTATATACAGGATAAGGATTTGTTCAAAAAATTGCCTTACGGCTTCCACCGAGAAACCGTAAGATTTGTTTATTGAAAGCCAAATTACTTACGCAGAGACACAGCGCAGAAGTGTTAAAAAGTACAGACAAAGAAAGGATTGAACATTTTTAGCTGTTGTAACGCGATTTCGCTCATCCTACCTACAGTATACCAGTGCTAAGTTTTATCAGTCAGCTTTATGATAGACTAGCTGCGGCCAGCAAGTTTTTTATCACACTAATATTATAAAGGCGAAAGTTTGTGAGTGTGTATGTTTGTCCCTTCTTCACGCTAAAACTACGGAACGAATTTGGATAAAATTTGGCACACAGATAGTTTATAACCTGGATTAACACATAGGATACTTTTTATCCCGATATTCCCACGGAATCGAAACTTATGCACGGGTGAAACCGCGGGGCGCAGCTAGTCTTTTCATAAGTTTTTTAAATATAAATTGTCCAGAATGAAAGTAGCCTATGCCTCCAGGACCAGGACTACTCGTCTGGTACAATTTAAAAAGGTAATAAACAGTTACTTTAGTAATATGGCTATTAATTTATAATTTAAATTATGTTTTGCGTAATGTAAATTATCTTGCATACTATTACATAGAATAATTTTTTCCTAACTACTCAGACAGCTGTGCTGCTGGGGAGTTTGTTGCGCCACTTCTTCTTCCCAGCTAAAGCACGAAGTGGTGAAGGGTGGGACTGGGGGACTGTCTTTATGTAATTTTGACGTTCGAAAAGTGCTGATTCTCAGCCTAGTTTGAATAAATGACTTTTGAATTTTGAACATTTGAATTTTGAAGTATGGATGACTTACAAACATCCGAACATTCTCACAAGATCTTCATGGTACACTTACCCAACTCATCCAGCAACACAAGCGAGTGTACAGTAGCATGCGTCACTATGGCGGCCGTCTCGTTCATCTCCACTAAGAACGTGGACTGTCCCGAGAAGATGTCGTCCGACGCGCCCAGGCGAGTGAAGATTCGGTCCACCAGGCTTAAAGTGCATGCTGAGGCGGGGACGTAGCTGCCCTGTAATAATAATCAGCCTTTGTTCAGACATGGTTACAAATAATGTAGGAGGAGCTCGTGGCTAAGTAATAACTGCCGCACGAGTCGATCCATCAGGTTAAGCTATGCTTGCCGGGGTTGGTCTGTGGATGGGTGACCATCTTTACATACCGAGACTCCTCCGTGCCTCGGAAAGCACGTTAAGCCGTTAGTCCCGGCTGTCATTCGTGGATCTTTGACAGTCGTTACGGGTCGTCAGAAGCCCGAAAATCTGACAACCAGTCTTACCAAGGGGTATCGTATTACCCAGTTACTGGGTTGTGGAGGTCAGATAGGCAGTCGCTCCATGTAAAATACTGGTATTCAGCTGCATCCGGTTAGACTGGAAGCCGACCCCAATATAGTTGGGAAAAGGCTAGGCAGATTGATTGGTTACAAATAATGTAGGTTATAAATATGTATTCCACTATCACTGTTCCACTTTGTTGAATTAGTTTAGTCTCTATTTAGGTTAATTTCGACATTAATTTCTGCCTCAACACCCTTGTCTGTTTGCCTATCAATGGCAAAGGCCTCCTCCAATTGCCTCCTGTGTGTCCTCCACAACTCACAAGAACTAAAAGAGCTGCCCTGAAGACAACAAAAATGGTTGGAGTCTTGGTAGGTAAAAAGAAAGTGGCTTGCATAAACTGGTCGAATAGTAATGGGAGTCAAAATGCCGGGTATACCCTATGTAATCAAATCATCCCATTTACCAAAAAAAATTACCTAAAATGTACTATTTAGTACCTAAGTTTAAAAAAAAACTACCTTCTTCAGAACGAAATTGAATCAAAATTTAGGTACACCCGCCATATTGACGTCAAGATGTCGGGTATTTGGTAATATATCAATATTTATCCATTACTCATAATCGAAAAAAAAAACCTAAAATGTACCCTAAATAAAAAAACGTACACTTCATCAGTTGATTCGTTCCTGATCAATAAAACAAGCATGTTTATAATAATTATCACGAATTATTAATCTAGCTAGATGCATCTAGACGATTAAAGGGCAGAAAATGTACACTCAAACCCGTAATTACTACCTCCAGACTATGAAAAATATTGTCTCTCTTTCTCCTTTTAATCCATTTATCGCCGCCACTGTGTCACGCTAACTGGCGCCCTCACTGAATAAAAAATCGTAGCACAACATAGAAAATAAATTTTAAAAAATGGATTCTTGGAGTTTGTTACAAAGACGATAAAGTATTTTTACGTTGTTAAAACAGGACTCTAAAGTGTTTCGTATCCAAAGTAGATAGCAAAAGTGTCAAAAACGGCCACTTTTGACTCTTTTTAGGGCCCCTGCGGCCCTAAAATGTCTCCCTGTAGAACTCCACACGTTATAAGTAATGCGCACTAATAATTACTATCGATTCTCTAACTGCGACCTGTTTTTTAGATAGGAATCAAAATTTTTTAGGGCACTGCCCGGTAAAATTTATGGTTTCAAGTTTTTTAAGTAGCAATTCATGACTTACTGTGTCGAACGCTTTTTTGATGTCAAAAAATATACAAGGGCTATGTTTTTTCCATCTACATTTTGCTTAATTTTAGTATTTAAGCCGACTATAGCTGTTACGAGTGCTGATTTTTGGTCTAAACCCGTAGTCTTAAACTTACCAGATGGGCCAGCACAGTAAGGAGCCCCGCTTGTCTCATGAGCGTGGACTTGCCGCCCATGTTGGGACCAGTCAGTAGTAACAAGCTGGAGTCTTCAGTGCCCAGTTGTGTGTCGTTAGGAATGAAGTCTTCTAAGTTAGGTATGCAGGGATGGCGGCCTTCTACGATTTTTATGTAGGGCTGAAAAACAGAAAGTTTTTTTTTACGAGTACAATAATATTAAAAATAAATCTGCCTAGCCTTTCCCAACTATGTTGGGGTCGGCTTCCAATCTAACCGGATGCAGCTGAATACCAGTATTTTACATGGAGCGACTGCCTATATAACCTCCAAAACCCAGTAACCGCGTAATACGATACCCCTTATTAAGACTGTTTGTCAAACTTTCGGGTTTCTGACAACCCGTAACGACTCAGAAATCCACGAATAACAGCCGGGACCAACGACTAAATGGATTTTGTCTGAAATCTTTATGTAAAAGCAAACAATACATTACTTCTTACAAGTCCTGATATCGATTTTTGGCTGTTCTTATTAAGCTAGGCGCATATAATATGATCTAGCAGGATTTTTGCAATGTAGTGCGATCTAAATCTGCGTGTGTTTTAGTCTCCTATTCAAACAAGTTTATTACGCAGATCAAATGACGTTAAAAATATGCAAAGAACGATACAGTTTACGAACGAGCAATAAAAAATCAAAATATTATGTGACTATTATTTTACCTTTCGATCCTCCTTATATGTAATTTCAGGCAGGCATACATCCCCACTCTGTTGCCTCGCGAACTCAGTGAAAGCCAACAATATATCTAACGTGGACAAACATTGTAGCGCGGTCTCCCATTGGTTGTAGTGAGACGAAAACTTCTCGAATATTCGACGACTGAGGTCCTTTAGAACGTTCGTCTTTTGTTCTTCTGCTGCTATCATCCGGGCTAGGAGTTCCTAGAAAAGATTAAGGAATCAATTTATTTGTTCATTATTACAAAGATGATGATGAACTATCAATTATGATTTTATAATTTTTGATGTGTAACATCTTTCATCTCGCTTTCCTGCAGCCCGAGTGATTTCGTGAAAAGGGACGGAAGTGTATTACCGGAAGCCGGGGAAACGCGCGCTATTTGATTTGACCATAGAGCGCGCGCGGTGCTAGTTGGCCGTCAGAAACAACCATGACTAGGCCCCGGCCCTTTAATGATGCTTATTACCAAGGTGAGCAATACCTCACATGATCATGGTCATGTCAGATGTTACACATCATATGCGAATACTGTGAGGCTCGCTCGCTTTTTTTTTTTTTAAATCATTAGCTATCTTGAAATTCAGTTTATTTGTACGGTGGTCCCCAAACTAGGTTACCTGTATCTTGGAGAGTTGTGATGACATCTATACATATTATTAAACAAAGCCGTCTTCGCGTTTGTCCGCGTTATTCTTCTAAAATACGCAACGGATTAAGATCTCGATTTCAACATAATTTAGAGAATGTAAGGTTTATACGAGGGTGCGTTTTTAAGTTCGCGGAATGGGAGGGAGGGGATAACAATAGGTCATTATCGGGATGGTCACAACTTCAGCCACTCAATATTAGTATAAATACCAGGTTTTATCTTAATTGGATCATCATTCGCGATCGCGACCCGCCTGAGTAAATAATACTCCCCACCGACCCTTGCTCGCAGAAGCGCCAGCCCGCGTTTTGCTGAGAAATGTAGTCTTAAATTCCCCGATTAATAATAATGAATCATCTTTGATCCAGCCTGTCCCAACTTGCTGTCCTCCCCCCAGCGACGCCCTAAGCCGAGGTCCGTACCCCACAGGGGGTGCCCTTAGCGAGCGTTCGCCTAGTTTTAATTTAGAATAGTTTTGCCCCTGGCTGGAGGCTTTAAGTTAGTAGCTTAAGGCAGCCGCAGGATTGACCGGTTAAGTAGTCATCACCTCAGAGGTGAGCTACGAGATGCCCTAGACAAAAAAAAAAAAAATATTGGATCATTAGTCGTTGAACTATCGTCAAGCAAACAACTCAATCGGGAAGAAAGTGTGAATTATGGAAAAAATCGAGTACCGTGCCGTAATAAAATTCCTTACCAAGCAAGGAAAGTCAGTTCAAAATATACTGGAAGAGATGGAATCCGTTTACGGGGACTCTTGCCCGGGTAAAACCATGGTTTACAAGTGGCACAGTCTCTTTAAACAAGGCAGGACCTCACTTGAAGACGACCCACGGCCCGGACGGTCGATCGAGGAGACTACTCCGGAAATCATTAAAAAAGTCGAAAAAATAATATTGGAAGATGCCAGACTAAAGAAGAAACAGCTTGCAGAAATGATTGGAGTATCGGATACAACAATTTTCAAAATTCTACACGATCATCTTGGCATGACAAAGGTCAGTGCAAGATGGGTGCCAAGAATGCTCACGCCGCCTCAAAAACAACACCGCGTGGAGTGTTCTCGCACGTTTTTGGACCTCTGTAACGAAGATAAGGATGGACTATTAAGTCGAATTGTTACTGGATTATTACTCCCAGTGATTATTACCTCTTCCCAAAACTGAAAAAAGAACTTCGTGGGAAGAAATTTTCAACTGATGAAGAAGTGAAGGACGCGGTTTCAGCTTATTTTTCGGACAAAGACAAAACATTTTTTTATGAAGGTATACAGAAGCTAATTGAAAGATCGGAAAAATGTATAAGGGTAGCAGGTGAATATATTGAATAAGAAAAATAATTTAGTATTTTTATTTTGACTTCTCACCCTCCATTCCGCGAACTTAAAAACGCCCCCTCGTATATACAGGATGTCTCAAACGTAGTGGTCCTAAGGCAAATGGGGTAAATTGGAGGTTACCTACCATTTAAAAAAATTAAAGTTGAAATATTCGCAACAGTTCAGAAAATTTCGAAAATTATTATTTTCGAGGAATTTTACACTTTCACTTCGATTTTTCGACCCTGTGAACAAAATTTTCAACGAAGCGAGTTCAAATCTGGCTGGAAGCTGCCTTGAGCTATTTCGACCAGTATATTATTAATCCTTATCCGATAAAATATGTTACTAAATTGGCCATTTAATTAAGATTAAAACATGCCTGGACATTATATCATTTAATTTTAATTGAATACTATAAAAGAACACAGATTTAAAATTACGCGCAGTGAAATAATTATGGTTGACGGCGTGACGCAACAACTGACAGGGGTCAATGACCTTTTCTCGGCTATTAAGGAACCCTGATTGTTGCAGTTTGATAACAGTAGCCCACTCATCAAAAGGTGGTTAAGGCTGAAAACAAGGATTCACCATTTTTGGAAATTTTGGGACCTTTGGCAATATTGACCACTTTTGTTTTTTTAATTGTAAGGCTCGCCCACACGGCGCGCGGCGATGATCAGAACGATATTTTGTTACTGTATAATTTGGGATCATCCGGCAGTTTCTTGGCGTTGCATACCGCATTTTGATGTTAACCGTATGAACATTGGGATGTTGACGTGTGATCCTAACTTTTTACCATATTAATGTAATGACACGTGCCAATCTCAGCGCATCATATAATATAATATAAAGTAAAGTCGCTTTTTGTGTCTGGCTGTTTGACCGGGTTGTTCTTCTAAGCCGTACAACGGATTTTGATGCGGTTTTAGAGAAATTATTCCGGAAGGTTTTTTTGCACAGAAATCTCGATGTTTTGATATGTTGCCATTGCACCCATGCGAACCAGGGGCGGGTCCCTAGTTAAAAATAAATTACATTCATTTTCTTTGTATCTTTCTTAGTTACGAGTACGTATCGTGGTAACTAAAGATGTTGATGAAAGTGTTAGAAATCCGTTTTATTCAAGAATTGCATACTATTATACTTTATACCATGACTACGAGAAAAAGAAAGATTTAAGCGAAAATAGACATTTAATGAAGATAAAAGGAAGGTTAAATTAATTAAAATGCACATTAAAATTGGAACAATTTGTGTTCGTACATCTTACAGTATTCAATATAGCGCCAATTTACTAATGACAGCAAAGAACACAAAGCAGTTTTTATTCTAATGCTAAACTCGAAAATGTCAACCAATCAAATCTCGAGGAGTTATTTGCACAAGGAGTTTGTATGTCGAGTATTCTTTGCACAAGGAGTTTGTATCGAGTATTTTTTCGCAAGGAGCTTGTATAGCATTGAGATCGAATATATTGGTGTGTTCTAAATTAAAACTCCAAAACAGTAATTAAAAGTGCTTTTTATTCACTGTTTTTAGTGAATAAAATAAGCTTTTCAGATGGGGGAATAGTATAAAGAATTTTTTTATCACATCTATTCAAAAGAGCTAGTTTATTCTTCGTAAACAGACCAAAATAGCTTTTTAATCACTAGAGATGAAAAGTGATTTGAATTTGGAATGTGGATTTTGTAAGTAAGTTCCAATCACCAAAAAGATCAATCACGAACATTGTATGTACAAGTAACAATGAGAATTTGGTGTGAATTTGGTCAAAATAAAAATCCAAGGTGGCCAAGGCCGTCATCTCCTTCTGCGAAGCAGTAATGCTCGCGAAAGAGTAGGCGGAACGCGTGAGGGCGAGGCAAATTTCGCGCCCTCACGCCCCTAGCCGCCGCAGGAGGAGACGCCCGCCGATTCCCGGCCACCGTAGGCGCGGGCTTGCGGACGGTGAGCAATGGGTAGCTCGCCGTCCGGTAAGGACCAGGCCCGGGTCGACGGCGCGTTGTGTTCCACGCGCGCCTCAAAGAGATGTCAGCAAGTGAAGGGGTCCGATGGGTCCATTGCCTGCCGGGGTTGCGGGACAGGGATACCTTGGCCCCCTGGCATTGCACAGGCAAAGTCAAAGTCAAAGTCAAATAATTTATTTCAATTAGGCACAAAAAAGGCACTTTTGAACGTCAAACTTTACAAAAAATAATAAAACTGATTCTAGTCGCCCATTCCAAAAGGTAGTTTTCGTATGGAGAAGAATGGGCAAGAAACTCCACCGTTACTCTTTTTAAAAAAAATCATTATAATTATCTTGTATACACTTATTATATAATTATATGTGAAGACAATGCACCTAGAATAAGATTACTATACCACGATAGGTAAAAAGAATGAAAAATGAAGGAATGACATAATTATGTGATAGATGCATGGTGCTCACATACTTACAAACATTGTAAAATTATACTATATTTCTAACATTATAATAAGTAATACTAATAATAATAAGTCAGTGTGTGAGTTCAAATAATCACAAAAATAAAATAAAATAAATGTTTAAAAAAATAAAAAATAATAATTATACAATTAAATTAGCAACCAGTTCGATTTTGTCTAGATTCTGAATTGTCCTATGGAGCAGGACCAGCATGTTTCCAAGCATTTTTATCTTGGATATAATCCTCTAATTTGTAATATGCTTGTTTACAAAGTGTACTTTTTATATGATTTTTAAATTTTCTTTCATTTAATTCTAATATATCACAAGGTATTCTGTTGTAACATTTAACACAGTACCCCATAAAAGATGTATTTACTTTAGATAGTCTGAAAAATGGTTGATCTATTTTATCTTTATTTCTAGTATTAAAATTATGTCTATCACTTATTTTATTAAAAAGATGTAGATTTTTTCTCACATACATAATATTTGAATAAATGAATTGGCAAGGTACCGTCATAATATTAATCTTTTTAAATAGTTCCCTGAGAGATTCGCGACGACGTAGATTATAAATGGCTCTGACAGCTCTTTTTTGTAAAACAAAGATGGATTCAATGTCAGCAGCCCGACCCCACAGTAAAATGCCATACGACATAATACTGTGGAAGTAGCTAAAATAGACCAAACGCGCGGTTTCTACATCTGTTAACTGTCTTATCTTTCTAACAGCATAAGCGGCCGAGCTTAGCCGCCCCGCGAGAGATGTTATATGGGGTCCCCATTGTAATTTCTCGTCTAGCGTGATTCCAAGGAGGAGGCAAGAGAAGGAACACGGGTGGGTTTTATTCAGTAAGAGTCTGACACGCCCTCCCGCTCCACCCAGAGCGGGAGGAGTCATACGATGAATTCCCACCAAAAAAAAAAAAAAGTTGCGCCACCTTCAATTCGGCTGGAAAATTCCAATATCGTCATTGGTGTCCTTTTCATAGTTTTCGATGGTGCTAAAGCCGATAGTGAGGTCATAATGTAAATCTAAGATGGCGGCTGCATTTTTTTTTTCGATTTAAATCATACGTGTGTAGGAACTTCGTTCCTGACGGGGGTCGGACCGCCCACGTTT
The DNA here is from genome assembly GCA_963853775.1 of Xanthia togata. Lineage (NCBI taxonomy): Eukaryota > Metazoa > Arthropoda > Insecta > Lepidoptera > Noctuidae > Xanthia > Xanthia togata. Next base: position 10,168,802 of record OY970811.1, read on the forward strand.
TTTTTTCTCATAGAGGGTGATAAAAAGTAGAGTGGTCACCTCGGGAGCAACACTATTTTAAGCTCGAGTGACGTATTTTGAATCCCTCGCTGCGCTCAGGATTCTACTTTAGAATCCCTCGCTATGCGAACAATCAAAACGCAAACAATCTACTATTTGCGATTTGTGACTTTTCTAGTACTCTAACCGTAGTTGGTCCAGAAGTCTTTTAATTATTATATTAATCTGCATCGATTAGCATCATAAAAAATACCAGTACTATTATTCCTAAATCTGTGATAGCGGTAAGTAATTACTTAAAAAGGTAAGGACAGTCTCTTCAGGACGTTTTCTGTAGCTACAGCCAGTAATGTCAATTATTGCGATTTCGCAATAATTTCATTAGCATGTGAATTCTTGAGTCTTAGCATGCTAATTGCTAATATGACGATAATTATTGATATTAATGAAGTATGCGAATTTTGTTAATACTTCTACTATTACCTCCTTTTATTTATAGGTAGATATTAAGTTCACACTATTATCTATTTAAGTACAATAATAAGCACAAGACGAAATAATTTAATTACTGTATAACGAAATTAACGAATACGTAAACTAAACTCTCACTATCACTTGCCAAAACGTACTGAACTTTGGCACAAAACGACGCGCGCCAAGCGCGTGTCACACCAAATATTATTAAATAATCACGAATTCATTCAATCAATACACGACCTTAAGTACGAACGAATCAAAGACAATAAGGTAATAATTGCTAAACAGCAATCTTCGCACCACCCTGCTAAATCTGCTAATGCTAATAATTTAAATATAATAATACAATCACAAGCATTCATTCAATATACAACCCTAAGTACGCGCAAATAAAAGTTATTAAGATAACAATTGCTTAACCCATTCTTCCCAAATTCGCAGAACCTGCTAATAAATTTCACTTGCGAATTCAGGAGAAACGGTCAAGTGAAACCGATAGATTTAGTATTCCCGACTTCCCGTGGGTGCGACGGAGAGCGCACGCTACCGCTGCGTGCTGTTATAACCCTTATTACACGGTAATAAAGCCTAATTCAGCTTTTACTTATAAACAGTGTATTTTTCCTTTACTAAAGTACTGATGTTGCATTTTTTCCTAGTGCATAGAAATAATATGTTTAATTCAGTTAGTTAGTTTTTGGACGCCGTCGCGTAATCTAGTGTGCCTAAATTAAGGGAGCAATTAAGAGGGACATTACCAAAATATAAGTACCCAAGAACTTGTGTGTCTGTGTTTTTGAACTGTGGTGAATTAAAGTGGTTCCAGTAGAATTATTGTTTTCTTTTTAAAAAGACAAACGGGGTCGGCTTAGTAACAAATTGGTGTCAGAAGTGGGATACCAGAGACGAAGTCTTACGACGTTGAGTCAAACAGACACTGGTATCCTGAACCTACAGCTCCCTGTTCAATTGACCGACAGTGAGACTTGACCCAAGGTCAAGCCTGCGTCACTACTTGGACGACGGTCAGCCTCAGCTCTTCAGCTCGAGCCCGCTCCAGCCACATCAGTAATTGGACGACGATCAGCCTCAGCTCTGCAGCTTGAGCCCGCTCCAGCCACATCGACACTTGGACGACAGCTAGCCTCCACTGTATAGTGTGAGTCCGCTTCAGACAGGCATCAAGATCACCAGCAGCCCCAGGTCTAACTCACCAACCTTCAAACTCAAGAAATTCCACAGTCAACCAACCGTGTGAAAGTTCAACTCCGATACGTCACAGCGCAACGTGACTCCGGACTCGGAGTTCCTACTGCGCACCCGATAATGCAGGTGTCAACAATTATCGTGTTACTGTGAGTGTTTCCTGTGAACTACCATTTTTCTGATTCAAAGTATCTCTGAATTCGTGTCTCTGTATTTGATATACATATGATATATTTAGTTTAGGACTATACTGCTTTTCTATCTTCACTGACTTTAATTGTTTTGTCTTTTCTATTTCTTATTATTCTAACATTGTTATTTTAACTGCTAGCCTAATTTTGTCCAACACATCATAATCTTTTATGACTGTTAAAAAAGAGTTACTTAAATCGACGGAAATGTCCGACAAAATAACACTATCTTTTTTAACCAAATTTATTAAACCTTATAATGGTGACAGGGAAACCCTCCCTGCATTTCTTACAAATTGTGAGAATGCCATGTCCTTGGCTTCTCTAGACCAACAAACTGTGCTATGTAAATTTGTCATTTCACAGCTAGAGGGTAAAGCACAGGTTGCATGCAGCCTTAAGTCATTTTCATTGTGGTCGGAGCTAAAGACCTTCCTGAAGGCTACTTTCGGGGAGAAAAAGCACGCCACACATTTATTATCAGATCTGCAACACTGTAAGCAATTATCCAATGAGGATGTCACTATTTATTCCCTAAGGGTGGAGTCAATATTGACTCGTATACAGTCAGACATACATTATAGTTGCAAAAATGACAAGGAACTGCCTGGCAGAATAGCTGCCATGGAGGACCTTGCCCTAAACACCTTTATGTTAGGGTTAAACCCTTCTATATCGACTATTGTCCGTTGCAAAAATCCCTCTAATCTCAATGAAGCTATACAATATGCTATTGATGAAGAAAAATTATATAACTTATCTAGATCTAATCTAAAACCTCCTAAACAGTGTTCTACTTGCAACAAGCCGGGTCATAATTCATCAGAATGTTTTAAGAATAAAAAGTATGATCGAGATTCTAAAATTTACAATAATTCACCGTCTCCTAATTCTAATACTAATCTCGAAGGTAACCCTAAAACTTGTAATTATTGTAAAAATGTTGGTCACGTGATCAAAGAGTGTCGCAAGCTCCAATATAATATGAAGCAACGGCAAACCGCTGACAACGCACAACGTGTCCGTAACTCGGCACCTACTATCTCTAATGACGCACCTACACACATGTGTGAAAATACGGCTAAGATTAATGATGATAATTTAAACTAAGCGAGATTTTGGTACCGTGTCTGCCAAAATCGAACAGAATTATAAATGACACGACTTATGCTAATTCTTCTAAATTTGCATCTCATCCAAAAGAGATGAGTTCTACTAAATTCGCATCTCATCCAAAAGAGATGAGTTCTTCTAAATTCGCATCTCATCCAAAAGAGATGAGTTCTTCTAAATTCGCACCTCATCCAAAAGAGATGAGTTTTACTAAATTCGCATCTCATCCAAAAGAGATGAATTCTTCTAAATCCGCACCTCATCCAAAAGAGATGAGTTTTACTAAATTCGCATCTAATCCAAAAGAGATGAATTCTTCTAAATCCGCACCTCATCCAAAAGAGATGAGTTTTACTAAATTCGCATTTCATCAGAAAGAAATGAGTCCTACCAAATCTTCATCTCAGTCAATTAAACTGAGTTCTACTACGCCTAGTGATAAAACAAAGTGTCACTTATATACCGAAAAATTACAAGAATCTTATACTACTAATTCTAAACCTATATACGAAATTAATGACTACTGTAAAAAGGTAGCTTTACCTCATACTTATCTACATACTAATCACTCTCGCGAACAGTTATGTTTCCTTATTGATACTGGATCAACCATTAGTATTGTTAAAGAGTCTTGTTTACAAAAACTTCCAAGTCTATCTACCGAAACTGTCAAATTAAAGGGCATTAATAGTTCAGAAAATCCAGTTGAAACTCTAGGTACCTTCCAAATGGAGTTCAACTTATCGGGTAATATACATAAGTACAAGTTTCATGTCACTAAAGATGACATCAATCTTGTTAATTATGATGGAATAATCGGTAGTGATTTTTGCAGTTATTTTAAAACAAACATCGATTACTCTTCAAAATCAATTTCCATATTAAATAATTCTATTCCTATTATTTATACTCAACCTTCATACAATATTCCAGCTCGATCTGAAGTAGTTATCGAGTGCACTATATCGAATTACTCTCCTAAACTTTATCACAACAATGAAGCTCTCATACTAGATCATATCTTACGTGAAGGTGTTTATGTCGCCAATTGCATTGTCTCAATCAAACCAAATGGGAAAACAAACGTAACCATTTTAAACACTACAGAGTGTGACATTGAAATAAAAGATTATCGCGTAACAGCGACGCCCCTTGAACTTGATTGTTCATTTATTAACTCTTATAATATTAATGCTATTTCGTGTTCGAAAAGTGATCGCATAAATAAAGTACTAAATCTTATCCGTTGCTCTCATCTAAATGATGAAGAGAAAAAGACCCTCTTAGAATGTTGCTCTCACTATACAGATATTTTTCATGTTGAAGGTGAACCCTTAACCTTCACGAATGCTATTGAACATACTATTAACACAGGTGATGCCCCACCTATTAATGTCAAATCATATCGTTTCCCTGAATGCCACAAGGAGGAAGTCGATTCCCAAATTCGTAAAATGTTAGACCAAAATATTATTCGACATTCAACTTCGCCTTGGAGCGCCCCAGTTTGGGTAGTCCCGAAAAAAATAGACGCTTCCGGCAAACAAAAGTGGAGGATAGTCATTGACTATCGCCGTCTTAATGACGTCACTGTTTCCGAATCTTATCCACTGCCTCTTATCACTGATATTTTAGACCAATTAGGTCACTCTAAATATTTCAGCACGCTAGACCTCACAAGTGGTTTCCATCAACTGAAAACTTGTCCCAAAGACGCGCCTAAAACAGGTTTCACAGTTAACACAAATTCAGACATGTCTGGTCACTACGAATTTACCAGAATGCCTTTCGGGCTGAAAAATGCCCCTGCCACATTTCAGCGTCTTATGAACACTGTCTTATCAGGCTTACAAGGCCTTCACTGCTATATCTATCTTGACGATTGTATAGTTTATAGTCAAAATCTACAAGATCATATACAAAAATTACAACTGGTATTCGACAAATTTCGTGAATACAATTTAAAACTCCAACCGGACAAGTGCGAATTTCTAAGGCATGAAGTAACTTACCTTGGCCATATTATCACCGATAAAGGTGTATCTCCGAATCCTGAAAAGGTCAGTGCTGTATCGCAATTTCCAGTTCCTAAAAATCCTAACGATATTAAGTCATTTCTAGGCCTAATAGGCTACTATCGCCGATTCATTGAAAACTTTTCTAAGATAACTAAACCACTTACGTCTCTATTAAAAAAGGATGTTGTGTTCCACTGGGACACGGAACAACAACATGCATTCGATATTCTGAAAGAAAAATTAATTACAGCCCCTTTTCTACAGTACCCTGACTTCTCACAGCCTTTTAATGTTACTACTGATGCAAGTAATTTTGCCATTGGCGCAATACTATCTCAGGGTCCCATCAGCAAGGATAAGCCGATCGCTTACGCGTCACGCACTCTAAATAAGCCTGAAGGTAATTACTCAACTACGGAAAAAGAGTTATTAGCTATTATATTCGCCGTTAAAACTTTTAGACCATAAATAATAACAGATCATAGGCCCCTCGTGTGGCTATTTAATGTAAAAGATCCGGGTAGTAGACTCATTCGCTGGCGCCTCAAACTTGAGGAATACGATTATGAAATCGTATATAAACAAGGTCGTCTAAATTCAAACGCCGATGCGCTATCCCGTTGCCCTATCAATGCTATTGACGTAAACAATTTAAATAATTTTTCTTACGAACAGTATTTCAAGGCTCAATTTACAAATCAACTCCCAGTCCCAAATACCATCATTGAAGAGTGTATTCAAGGATTACACCTATCTAAGTTAAACACAATTGCTTGTCCAGTCTCTTTAGACTTTGACTGCTCTATGCCTCACTGCGAAGAAATATTATCGCATCTCGATAATTCTGCTGACCTACTAAATTCCGAACGCGAGCCACTTACAATACAATGTGTTAAAGACAAAGATAAAACCTACTATTTTCTTTTTACAAAAGTACATCACTATGAAGAAACTAATTATAAAGATGTTTATATCTTACTATATAAGCTTAGAAACTCACTAATTGATTGCCAAAATATTACAAACCTTGCATTATCAGATTTCACGGACCCATTTTCAAAGCTTACGTATACTAAAATCTATAATATGATTTCCTATATTTTCCACGATACCAATATAAAAGTTCACATATATAAAAATCAATTGATCTATCCTACACCGGTAGAAGTTCCTAAAATATTAAAGGAAAACCACGATTCTGTTATAGCTGGTCACCCAGGGTCACAACGAATGTATTCGCGTATTAAAGCTGCCTACTATTGGAAAGGCATGCAGTCTGACATCGAACAATACGTAAAGAAATGCAAACTTTGCCAAATTAATAAGCTTTTAAGGAAATCAAATAAAGCTCCGATGGAGATAACTTCCACATCTACTAGGCCGTTTGAGAGATTGGCCCTTGACGTCGTAGGTCCCTTACCCGATGCAGGTTATCAAAACTTTAGATTCATCTTAACCTTACAAGATGACCTAACTAAATATACTAGCGCTTACCCAATGGTTACGGCTACTAGTGAAGAAATAGCCAGAAACCTTGTTCATTTTATGTCTCTTTTCGGTTTTCCCAAAACCATTCTAACGGATTTAGGTACATGTTTTACATCCGAATTATTTAAACAATTGACCGAAATACTAAAAGTCAAGGCCCTTTTTACTACTCCGTATCATCCACAAACCAATGGAGCTCTTGAACGCTCACATGCTACTTTAAAAGAATATCTAAAATCCTTTGTTAATGAAAACCAGAACGACTGGCATTGTTACTTATTCACTGCAATTCTAGCTTATAATACTACACCTCATAGTACGACTAACTTTACTCCTCACGAGTTATTATATGGTTATAAACCATCCATTCCAAACTCGTTATATGAAAGCTCTGGTAATACATACAACGAATATATTCGAGCTTTACAATATAGAATGCGCTTTAGTCGTGAGAAAGCCATTCAAAACATTATAAACAGTAAAGAAAAATCTAAACAATATTATGATACAAACTCCCGTGACGTTACTTATAAGGTAGGAGATATGGTTTATCTCAAACAACATCATAGGCTCCGTAAGGCCTTATCGCCAATATGGAAAGGCCCTTATAAAATTATCAAAGTTCATAACAAGCACAATGTAACCCTACAAGTAGGTCGCAAGGCTATTAAATACCATACCAATGAAATTAAGCCTTCTACTTCTTAACCTATGTACTATATTTCTTTTCAGAATAACGTGCTGCCATGGCACTTCATGCCTCAGCCGCACCGAATCAAGCATCATCCCAATCTATCATAGCCCCGGGATTTATTTTGAACCTACTACTAATATTAATTTTTATACCGATCATTGGAAGGTGATCACACATGTAGATTTAGTTTCTTTAGAACCTTATCTTAATAAAATTGAGTCTCTGTTACACGATACTCTAAATTTGTGCAACAAGATTCAACCACAAGAGTTAGGTACATGCAAAGACATCTCTAGCCCTATCGAAGTTTTAATCCAGTCTAGTTCTATAAAATTGCAATCATTATCGCATATCATCTCTAACCAATTGACAAGTAAAGTTAAACGATCTTTAGAATTTGGAGGTGAAATCTTAAAGTTCTTTTTCGGCACATTAGATGCAGATGACGCTCGAAAATATGATGCTGCAATTGAATCATGCAAAAACAGTGAAACAGAAATATTTCATTTAATGAGAGATAACATTCACATTGTCAAGTCTACTATAAATAGTTTTAACACTACTATTTCCAAACTTAACCAAAATGAGATGAAATTAAACGCCCAAATTAATCAAATGAATGAAATACTTTCCCAAATAACGAAGACCGATAATCTATTACTATATACTTCAAAGTTAAACAACCTTCTTAACATTATCGAAGGTTCTTTACTTGCTATAACTAATTTACTAGATACCACACTAAATTCTATTTTATTTTCTAAGGTTAATGTACTACATCCTAGTGTTATAAGTCCCTTAAATCTTTATTTAGAATTAACTAAGCATAGTAGTCAAGTCAGCAAAAGGTTAGATTTTCCAGTTCCCTTAACCATTCAAAATATTCATTCTATTATTGATGTTTCCGAATTTAGTTCCTATTATTACAATAATAAGGTCATTTTTATATTACAAATCCCTTTGATCACTCCTGATAAGTTCATGACCTATAAAAACATACCACTACCTACAGCTCACGATGACTCACATAATACATTTGCTTTAATTCAACCTTCTAATTCTTATATTGCATTAAGTGATGACAGGATGCATTATGCTATGTTGGACACTCTTGATAAATGTAAAATAATAAGTAATAACTTTTCTATCTGTGAATTAAATACTATATACTCATGTATAAGTAACCCTAATTGTGAATCTAAAATCTTAACTGAGGTAACATTGTCATTACCTACAGAATGCAATGCTAAAATATTATATGGTCAGATTGATATTTGGCAAAAATTAAGAAATAACAGATGGATATATGTTCAATCAAATACAAATAAATTGACTATTAAATGTGATGAAAACATTAATGACCATTTAATTACTGGTACAGGAATTGTAAAACTATCGCCTAATTGTATTGGGTATTCTAAAACTGTTCAGTTGATACCGACTAGTTCTTATTACTTATTTTCTAAGTCTCCTTTAGATATAAGCTTTGATATAACAGTAGATGACTGCTGTAAGAAGGACATATTCAATAAAAGTTTACCACATTTGTCTCCAATCTCTTTGAGTAAAATTAACTTAGATTCTCTCAAATATGCAACTCACCAAATGGATAGTTTAGAGCAAGAATTGAATAATTTGGAAAAGGAATCTCATTTTATCAAATATGGCCCTTACTATTCTACTTTTACTTATATTCTAATTGTGTGTTTATTCTTGTACTTAGTTTATAAATTATATAGGTATTTTAAGAACAAAAAATATTCTAATACTGGATGCTGCGTGCAAATATTTAATCAATGTTATAATCAAAATACCAAACGCAAGTCCAAAATTTCAAATAGTATTGAGATGACGGAAGTATCTTCAGCCTCTGAAGAAGACAATAAGTCAGTCCAATCTTTGCCTAATCATTACCCAAACTATCAATCCACTAGTAAGGTTAATAAAGTGAAATTTCCGTCAAATAGAAACCTAAACTTTTAATGTAATGTAAAACTATTAATTCACTATTTTATCAAGTTTAATTCAAAATTATGTAACTTTTATATTAAGTAATGTAATAAAAGCTGTAAAGTGTCTCTCTTAATAGCTACATCTTCAATCTCACTTCGCTTCATCTTGATGAGATAAAGCTTCGTTTAAAAGGGGGAGCTGTTATAACCCTTATTACACGGCAATAAAGCCTAATTCAGCTTTTACTTATAAACAGTGTATTTTTCCTTTACTAAAGTACTGATGTTGCATTTTTTCCTAGTGCATAGAAATAATATGTTTAATTCAGTTAGTTAGTTTTTGGACGCCGTCGCGTAATCTAGTGTGCCTAAATTAAGGGAGCAATTAAGAGGGACATTACCAAAATATAAGTACCCAAGAACTTGTGTGTCTGTGTTTTTGAACTGTGGTGAATTAAAGTGGTTCCAGTAGAATTATTGTTTTCTTTTTAAAAAGACAAACGGGGTCGGCTTAGTAACAGTGCGTCGACGCTCTGACGTATGATAGTATCAAAAAATACGAAGAAGCGATTAATTAATTTAGCATTTCACAGAATTTCGCAACTACATTTCATTTGCTAAATGCTAAATGAGCAATCGCATGCTAACTATGAATGCGAATGCTAATTATTCCATCACTAGCTACAGCAGTAAACTTGCCCTTACTGCCCCGTCTAAAAAAATTACCTTGTATACCTAGATACTGTACATACTTTTGTCTCGCTCGTAGAGAATCTCTTGTATCCCTTCCTTGCTCCTTCCAGGTTGTAATCGGAGCCAGCCTTGGACGCAGCACCCTGCGCTACTTCGATCTGATATCTCTTCTTATCTGTGCCCACGTATGATAACTGGAATAGGTTTATTTGATAGTTTAGGCGTTATCAAACGTAAGGGAATTATTATGTATTTACATCATATACATAAGCCTATAAAAATAATTGACAGTAAAGCCCCATTTACATGCAGCATGTTTCTAGCCTTTGGCATACAATGAAATCGAAGCAACAAAAGCAATTTTATCGTTGCTTCAAATTACGGTATGCCACAGGGAATTAAATTGCACATTAAAAATCAGACGAAATTATTTTCCTTTTACCAATAAATAAGGCTTCAAAGTTAAAGATTTCTCACTGTTAGACTTACCCGACATTTAAAATACTTTTCTTGTTCACTGAGATACTCCTTCAAGTCTCCCTCAATCTCCTTTATAAGCTGTAGCGTATTGTCATACTCTTGGTCGACTCCCTCACCGGGGAGAATGCGCCCTTCTTTCTCAGCCTCCTTTTGGTTGAAAGCTTCCTAGAATATATCGTCATGTCATGAAATATACTTTTGAGCAATAATATTATAAATAATCAGCAAATTGAGGTAGACAACACACACGAAAAATCCTAGTGTAAGTGTAAAATTTCTTGAAAATGATAAAATTTGCGAAATTTACTGAATTGTTGAGAATATCCCAACTTATTTTTTTTTAAATGATAGGTTGCCATCTCCGCTTTACCCCATTTGCTTTTGGCCCACTACGTTTGAGACACCCTGTATATTTGTAACCACCTTCTCGAATACGGCTCTAACGATTTCGATGAAAGTTGCAATATAGGGATTTACGGAGACGAAAAATCGATCTAGCTAGGTCTCATATTTGGGATAATTCGTTTTTCTATTTTCAGCCGTGCAGAGCTCGGTCGCGCAGGCGCTATTAGATGATACGGTATGTCGTAATGATCGGGACAAGCATACTATGTGTTGCTTCTGTTGAGGCCAGCGCGATACTGAGATTTAAGTGTATTATTTATCTATGATACTGAGTTCAGGTTTGCTAACTAGCCTAGTTTTAACGTGCGACTTGTTGAGCGCGAATAAACTATCTACCTATTTTGACATAAAATACTATAGCTTTTGTTTATAATATTATTAAAGGTCATCAATGAAGTTATTTTCTAAAATAATGTGATTTTGTTTTCATAATAAAGAGGAAAAATTAAGACGCAAACTACGCATCAAAAACCTGGCATCACACAAATCCTGCATCGCGCAAGCAAAGTTTACCACGCGACAAGTATAATACAACTTCCCGACATCAATCGTTAGGCAGTTGCCCACCAGACACGACACCTATCTGGTCGGAGGATCCTCCCTTTTATATGCCTCATGAGTGAACTTTACACCATGTTCCTCATACCTCATTCAAGTCCTTTGTCCAGCTTTTTGGGACACAATACGGTTTAAAAAAATCTTGCACCCTTTGGCTTTTAAAGGAATAGAGGTTTTAACAGCATTTAATATGCATATTTATAAATATAGCACTCACCTTGAAAAACTTCAATGTATCCCTATAATCCGGGTACTTTCCATCAGGATGGAACTGCATGATCCTCTTCAGCAGCTTAGCATTAGTATCGGAAAACATTTCAACTAATTTCAACGCAGCGGTGAATCCGTTCAATACTGATATAAAGTCTAAAACCTTTCGTTTAGAATATGTCTTCTCTTCATAAAATATGGCGCGTGCGTCGGGGTGCTGTTTTGAACGCTTGAGGTTACCTAGCGCGTGTACTCTGAAAACGAGATGTTTGTTTACATACACGTCACTCTCCACAACTGCAGCAATAAGGCACGTTATTATCGGTCGATAATATCGGATGCGTTATTGCGATAATGCGTCCCGTTCCTTGCACACAGCTGCGTCTTTATCATCGGATATTTCTAACGATACGTCTAACAACCTGTATTATATGATTTCGGTCATCTTCTAAAGCTACTGTTATTGATAAAAAAAATATTCGTCTGATGATAAATCAGTATCCATATTATAGAGAAAAAAAAACAGGGGCCATATTATGAAGTATTATTGCCATCATATTTACCTATCGTGGTATAGTAATCTTATTCTAGGTGCATCGTCTTCACATATAATTATATAATTAATGTATACAAGATATTGTGAAAATATTTTAAAAGAGTAACGGTGGAGTTTCTTGCCCATTCTTCTCCATACGAAAACGACCTTTTGGAATGGGCGACTAGAATATATATATTTTTTTTTTTTTGTAAATGTTTACGTTCATTAGTGCCTTTTTTGTGCCTAATTGAAATAAATTATTTGACTTGCGAAAAAAGGAAGGTGCTAGCGGCCTTATATAGCTCCGTCCCTCACTCACACTGGAATAATGGTGGCATTAATAGGTCATAATACGGCCCAAGGACACTCGTACAGACCTGTAACCACTACTAATTAGAATACCCGTCGGTAAAACCAAATTATTGAGGTACTACTTCAACGCAGATGTGTTTAAGATCGTATCCGTCCTAATACAAAATGTTCTAAGAACTAATATCAGAATATCGCAGGACGGAGGAACGCAAGCTTCCTACTTCTATTGCGTCGTTATTGTAGCGGTTACACCGCCACATACGAACTACGCATCAGACATGACGTCACACAAATCCTGCATCACGCAATTAGAGTTTACCGCGCGAACGACATATATAAGACTATCCCTCATCAACATTTGGGCAGTTGCCCGCCAGACACAACACCCATCTGGTCGGAGGATTCTCCCTTTTCTATGGTGGATGAGTGAACTTTACACCCTGTTCCTCATGCCACTAAATTATTTTCGCAGCAGTGTGTAAAGCCGCGCGTGCTTTGGATGTGTTTTCGTACGAATTTCACTCGTGCTTAGTCGTACACGTACAAACTCAGTCCGGGTCAAATATGTAATTTTAATATTTCGTCAGTTTTGAATTAGAAATTATTTTAATCGAGTCGCGTCAAACCGCAACCTCACGAGTTTTATCTACAAAGAATACTTACTTAGCCAATAGCCTTTCCAGGTCTGGTAATGTAGTTAAAATACTCTTAGCATCTTGACACAACTCTTGGTTGTCAAACAATTCCTTCACAGCTTCTTGTCGCTCCTTTATCACTGTTAGATTGCAACTTGGTGCGCAAACCCATTGGTATAGTAACCTAAAAAAATGAAAATAATATTTATGTTGGTTTTGATTAGCTTGGTCAGAGATTTTTAGTGCTTTCCCCCGAATCCCCAAACTAAACTTGTAAAGTCTACGTACAGTAGGATTTCATACGAAAATGAACCTTATTTGTATGATATTTAATGTGTATATTCCTCTTAACGACTGTGATCAAGCGTTTCATACAAATCTAAACATTAAATTAACATTGATAAGTTTATTTTCGTATGAAAATTATACACAAAGTTCATTCTAGGATAGACCTGAACCTTAGATTGTACAATACACCTTCGAGTGACTGAGACAGCATTTGGTTTGATTCCGGGTTGAAATAACGCTGCGTTAAATAATTTGGCAAATTGTTTCATAAATAATTAACCTTTCAGTTCACCCAAAAATAGACTGGAAAACTAAACTTTCAACATTATTTAGTTTTTTTTTTTATAACTCCGTTAACTTATTTTAGGTGGTAAACTTATGTATAAACTATTTAATTTTTTATACTAACCTTTTACCCATATGAGTCGAACAGAAATTCAACCTTTCATACAAACACCCTTCATCTTGCACAATCCTCAGGTTTCTCAATGTGATAGCGTCTAAAACCATTGTGCTGCCGCCTTCCCAGCGATTTTCAACCTTAACTTCAGGCGGTAATGTCTTGTTTAGCACGTCGGGGGGTGCGTAGGAGGTGAATTGGTTCATTCCTAGTACTTGTATGTCTAGGAGACAGTCTGTTAGACAGGATACTACGCCACCTAAGGCTTTTATTGCTAGGTAGCAGTTAGCGGCTGGAGTAAGGCCGAGAGCATCGCCTGAAAGATAAAATATTTATTTATCTTCCTTTAAAGCCACTCAAATAATAAAAACGCTGTTTACAGTTAACCAATTAGCTAAAATTTAACTGCTGGAATCAACAAAAATGATGGCCATTGTTTTGAAATACTTTGTTTGATAAAAATCTGACGTTATATTTTATTTATTTTCGAAGAGATACAGCTAAACATAGTAATAGACATAATAGTAACTGTGACTGTGGGCCAATTACTAATACAAAAACGAATAATAAAAATAATAAAAACATATATAATATTATAATATTACCATTAAAAATCTATAGATGAGATAAGATCTATTATTTGTCCAAAATATGAGTATGCAAGATACATAAATGACACATGCAAGATGTTAATTACATTAATTTTGCCAAAACATGACTGTGATACAACTTAATGTAACATTATGCTATTAAGGAGAAACACTTTTGCCTTAAGGTGAAAGTGTCGAGGCAGCCTGCGAAATTCAAAATGTTCTTACGTTTTTTGCAATCTCCAGGTCAGTATCAGGTTTTACGTTGATCTAAATACGATTTGCGAGCATATCAAATGTTTATTTATAGAATTATAACCAAAAAAATCATTAATACAACTCTCTAAGTCCATGTAATCCTATTGAATGACTATTTCATGAAATCATGACATTTGAGGATTATGCTAACTTAAGGAGTTGGAGTTGTATTGCTGATTCTAATGATTATAAATCTGTAAAGCCATATTTGTTACGGTCGCGAATCATATTTTAATCTGACACTTACCTGTAAATTGCAAAAAAACTAAAGAAATTATGAATTTCGCGGGCTACACTGTATTGAAGTCAGAAGATCGTGTAAGTCGTGATCGATACTCATGTTTTAGAGAAAATACAAGACAAGATAAGCCGAATTTAATAACGTTAAACTTTTTATATAACTTAACTAGCGAACTGACCCTGCATCGCACGCCTTGGCAAAACATGGAGATTTCTATATTATATAATAGAATGCATTATACACAAAAACCTTCCAGAATAAATTCACTAAATGATGATGAAACCCGCACCAAAATCCGTTGCGTAGGTTAAAAGAAGAACGCGGTCATACAGACTGAAAGCCATTTTAATTTATAATATGTATAGATTATTAGAATTCCTATACTAACCAGCAATAATAAATATTTATATATATTTGTAATCACGTTCTCTAAAACAGCTTCAACCGTTTTTGATGAAAGTTGCATTAAAGGGGTTTACGGGGCGAAAAATCGATCTAGGCTCGGTCGCCCAAAGTTTAGAACAAAATGGCTATCTTAGAATAATGACATGGCAGCATGTAATTAGTAATTACCTACTACAGATAGTGCAATCCACGACGACGCGCCCCACTCCGCGATGACTGTACTGTAAGCTGTACTTTAGTACGGAGCGGAGCGGAGTGGGGCGCGTCGTCGTGGATTGCACTATCTATATCATGGCAGCATGGAGTTAGTATGAACTATCCTGTACTATTAAATGAGCATTCTCTATTTTCACCAGAGCAGAGCTCCGCCGCCCAGGTACTAGATTGTAATAGTAACAACAGCACAAACCTTCATGTAAGAACGGTTTGATCCCCTCAGGCCACTCTCCATCGGCATTAGTCCTGTAGTACTTCTCTGCTAGAGTTTTGAGCGTCTTTTCAGGAGACCATATATTTTGAGCCTCTCTGCGCGCGTTGTGGCAATGTGTACTGAGCAGCTTGGAAGTACGGGGCGTTGTTTTACGGTCGAAAATTATCTGGAAAGCAGAGTAGGGGGGAAATTAAACTCTGGTATAAGTCGAGATTCAAATCTTCACAAAAGGTTAACTTTCGGTTGTTTTTTCTCAGGCTCATACAACAAACATAACAACATAACATCACGCCATGTTTCCCCGAAGGGTTGGGCAGAGGTGTACCTGTAGTAGGTACACCCACATTTCGCCAGTTATGTTTTAAGTCACATGTAAAGGAGGCGAGCCTATCAAACAAAGAAACATCATACAACAAAGTAAGCACTAATGTCGTTTCAAAACTATAGGATCGATGTAAATAAAGATTTATGCTTTGAGCATTGTTCTAAAATATGGGCCAAGAAATTTGAAAATATTTCTGAGAATATTAAGGATTTAGACCTTATACCTTGTGGCAGACAAACTTAAAGTAATATTTACCAAAGCTGGTGGATAATGCGCTAGCGTCGTTAGCAGCCTGGAGGAGTGCTTGTCGTCTTGAAACTGACCGATGTGGAACAGACCTATTGAGGTGTCCACAAAGCATATGCCGTAAGTGCTGCTACCGTTGCTCTCCTGTGGAAATCACATAATTTCCAGGTTATTTTTATGCAAAGGTGAAAAAAATACAATAACATAATAGACTATATATAGTGCAATCCACGACGACGCGCCCCACTCCGCGATGACTGTACTGTAAGCTGTACTTTAGTACGGAGCGGAGCGGAGTGGGGCGCGTCGTCGTGGATTGCACTATCTATACATAGACGTAGTCAGAACATACATACATACATACATAAACTCACGCCTTCTTCCCATGGGGGTAGGCAGAAACTACAGAATGCCACCTGCTACGATCCTTACATACTCCTTTTGCCTCGTTTACGTTCATACATCTGGTCATACACGCACGCCGGTTGCGAGTACTACGCACCTGTCCTTTCTGAAGAACATCACCAATAAGGTCAGTATATGTCCTCCTAGGGCGTCCCCTCCCGGCGTTTCCATTCACATCTGCCTTGTAAATACATTTTGTTAGCCGCCTTTCATTCATCCTCTCAACATGACCAAACCATCTCAGCATACCCTTTTCAATTTTTGTCACTACATCTTCTTTTAACTCACACCGTTGTCTTATCACATCATTTCTCAGCCTATCATTCATAGTTAGACCACACATGCTTCGCAAGGAACGCATTTCCACAGCATTTATCCTACTTTCATGCTTCTTTTGCCACACCCAGCATTCAGTTCCATACATAAGCGTGGGCACCAGCACACCACTGTGAACAGCCAGTCGAGCCTTTTTGGACATCAACTGGTTGGTCACAATCGCATGTATAGCACCATTCACTTTATTTCCCGCATTTACTCTCCTTTCCACATCTTCATCAATCTTCCCATCCCTTGTAAACAGACTCCCCAAGTATACAAACTCACTTACTTGCTCCACATTCTTATTATTTATTTTCATATCACACACCGATACATCCTCTCCTCTTTCAAAGACCATGACCTTCGTCTTATTCACATTTATATTCATCCCTTTCCTCTTACATGCTTCATCCATCACAGTCACCATGTCTTGCAACTGTTCTGCTGACGATGCAAGTAGAACTTGATCATCTGCGTAGAGAAGGCATTTGACAGGCAACTCATTCATCCACAATCCGCACTCACCCTCTTTCAAATCTGTCAGACAACTATCCATGTACAAGTTGAAGAGCCACGGTGACGCTACACAACCCTGTCTAACACCCCTCGAGATGCAGAACCATTTCGTGTAAGCCCCATTTATCCTAACACAGGCACTGGAATCCTTGTATAAAGATTTCGGTGCCCGTACCAAGTGCCAGTCCACCCCGTACATGGATAGTGTTGACCACAGTTCTTCCCTCCACACACTGTCGTAGGCCTTCTCCAAATCAACGAAAGCACAATAGACTTTCTTGTGCTTTGCCAGATGTTTTCGGCTATGCACCTTAAGGAGAAGATCTGATCCATACAGCCCATTCCCTCTCTAAATCCTGCCTGCACATCCCATATTTTCTCATCTGTCACTCTTATCACTCTATTTATTAATACCTTTGCATACAGTTTGCCGACAACACTCAAAAGACTAATGCCGCGGTAGTTTTTACACTCCTGTTGAGACCCTTTTCCCTTATATAGCGGTACGATTACAGCCTTACACCAATCATCCGGCACACGGCCATACCTCCAACACATATTAAAGATCCGGCACAACAGGCTTGCACAACTTGGCTTGTAGTCAGAACTTGTTTAATAAAACAGATATTGAATATGCAGGGTGAATTTCTGAGATGGATCAGCAAGAGCAAGTACCTTAACCATTGTTGCTATAAAAAAACGTTGTGAGGAGACTATTGTTAACTTTTTCAGTATTTACTAACCGCATCCACAGTTTTTCGATAAATTGTACAATCAGCTAGAAAAACGTGAATATAAAAGTACCTCTTCAGCGATGGCCATCATGTAAGCGGCAGAGGGGTCGGCCGGGCCACTGTCCTGCAGACCACACACTTGCGCGCCCCTCATCGACACCTGACAGATCTCGCGGCGGACCACTTTGTCAGACTTGCTGTTCAGGCCGGCTAAAATGATAATAATAAGTAACAGTAATTTATTTATTTTCTCATCACAAATGTTGTTGTGGACAGGAAGTGCTTAATCTAATAAATAAGCTTAGCATTTGTGCGAGACTGGTGCCCGAAAAAGGCATAAAAAACCTGTGGTACAGTCACGAGCAATAATATGTAAACACTTGGCAAAATGCAAAAGCGATTTACTCGGGGAATTACGATTGCGACTTTGAAATACAACCTATTGTAACGAGTTTAAAATATCGTTACATGCTTCTCGTCAATTAGTCGATTTCAGAACGTTTTTTTTGCTGTCATCGATTGTCTTTGATGTTTGGTGGGAGCTGTCAATTTTGACGTCCGGACTATGCGACGAAAATTCCTCATGGAGTCTTGAACTCCAACTAAATTTTTCCAATCGGGATAAATCCTGGGTATTGGCGGCCTATTGATGCCGTAAACTTCAAAAACTTACCCTCAGGACGTGGTGACGTAGGAATAATCCTTCATTTCTTTGGTAAGATTGAATTCTTTCGGATTGATAATTGGATAGCGTGACGAGTGCTCGATATCATATTAAATTATTGTTCCAGGCTTCTTCTAAGTGATTTGTCACCCGCCTGAATTTTGTGGTGCACTTAGATTTGCCATTTGTTGGAAAAGACGGTAATTTATTATTACTCGTGGGACGCCACGCTTCCCAACGTTTGGGAATCCTAAACGACTATTATTTACTCTGTAAATTTTGTTACAGCTGGACTACCGACCCCGGCGTTTTTTCTTTTTCTTGGTATATTTCTACAGAATACATCTTTACGGTATTTCTACACTTTATTTCCTACCTTCAACGCCGCGATCCTAGAGGTTTTATTTAATCCATCTTTTTCATTACCTTATTATCAACAAAGATGCAATAATAATAATAATATAAAATAAATAATAGTAATACTACATAACTGTAACTATAATATTTTATATATAAGTTCATATTTACTCTGAAGCTACTGGCAATCAATTAAACAAGGTATTAGCAAGGGAAATTCCATTGTTTTATTCCTTTAGTTAGCTACCTCCGAAAGATTAAAAGTCTGACTCTCTGAAGTGTTCTATCTGGCAAGTTTGTTTATTTAAAACATACTGTGTGCATCTCCAAGGCGCCCGAAATTATTTTATTGTTTAATTTGTATTTTTTTTTATAGGAGAACACACCATCTTTACACATTTTTATTAAATGGGGCAAGCTCCCAACACATGTGACACTCATGTAACAACCCATCCATTACACTATTTCATAATAGTATGGGTTCCAATATACTATGTTCGTAATAACACAAAATTACAATCAACACAGGAGGAGAAAATCACTTTTAAAAGTTACTAAGTGTATACATATTGGTGCTCGTGACTGTAGTACATGGTATATTTTGAAATTATTAAGGGGGAAAGCTGTGCGCCCCAAGGAATTTCAAAACTGAAGATCTTCTTACATACTTTTATCCTCTATTTAACACCTTTAAATCCTTCTTAAGTGCTAACCTACGTTAAATAAGGAACTCTTATGCTAAATGTAATGCTCCTAGACCCAGCCGTTGAGTTGCCCTGCAGTGGGATTATACAGGCTAATTAGATTAGGTATAAAACCCCAAAGAAAGGCAAGGCTTAAGCCTAACAACCAGAAAAAAAATAATGATACAGAACATAATTTGTATCTGGACACTTCCAGCTTTCTAATTACGCAACATATTTTCGTAAACGAAAAAGACAAATCTGTTTCATTTTGACAGTTCAACAACATTCATTGCGTTATTTACGTTGCTCTGTAGTTTTTTTTTCGAACTTACGGAGCAATGGATTAGCAATCTGTTTCAAAACGATTCAGATTCGGATTGATTTTGCATTACGTAATTAGGGTACAGATGTACAAATTCACACACACTCTTTTTGTATTTTGCTCGACACTTCGAGCAACGACACGCACCTGGCCGGATTTTTTTTTAACCAGGAATACTCTAGGTTCCTTTCTATTTGAATCAAAACTTTCGTTTGTGGACTACTTAAATCTCATTGTAACAAGCGGTGCGCCCGCCTGTTGGGGATTTCTATCGGCAAAGATGACAAAATTCATACAAACTTTAATTTCCTATTTAACCCCTTTCGGGTTGAATTTTCAAGTCCTTCCTTAGCCCCTTACCGCATACGAAGCCATTCATGGCTTCTAAAGTTTGTTATTTATTTACAGTTTAACTAATCATTAAATTATCGTAAAATAAATTGTACCTTATGAAGTGTTTCTTCTTAAAACGAAATTTATTTTTTTTGTATGTGGGAAATCATCTGTGTCAAAACTATTTGCGGTTATTTCATAACGCGGCCGGCGAGTGAAGTGCAACATTTTATTGAAACTTTTATCAGTGAAAAATAATAGTAATAAAGTGACTGAGATCTTCAATAAAAATTGTTGTTTACTTTTAGAATCATCGACTACGATAATAGTAAGTTATTTTTGTAATTAGTTTTATTTTCGTTTGATTTTTGACCGGTTTTTTGCAAACTCCAAATATGGCTTGGTATGCGTTCCCGTCAAAATACTGCCCGTCAAATATGGCTTCTCATGCACTCAAGCTTCTGTACTATGCTTTTTCATAAATGGATCCTGCACGCTTCAAGCATGTAAATCCTATACTAGATGATGGCTTTTTGAGTGAAGATAGCTTGCTTCAAATTCTGACCTGGAATACGAACCTTCTTCTTCCCGCTTACCTAAAAAGACGCACATAATCGTACCTGAGTGTAACCTTTACAGTATACTGTTTATACTGTTTTACCTTTCAAAAAAACTTTGTAAAACAGTATAAAAAGACCCGGCTGTATGGAAGAACGAAAAAATGGAGCCGTCGAAGAACATTTTAAATTCACAGGCAACACGAATTTGCCGGAAGAAATGAAACAATTGGATTCACCAGCCGACTTTTTCAGTTTTTTCTTCACGATATAATTGATTCTATAGTTGAGCAGTCAACGACAATATTTACATGCCATTGATTGTTTGATTTTAAGCTTGCAGTTTCTAAACATATGCGTAAAGCAGGGAAACTGCTCTCACAGGCAAAAAAATGTGGTCATCCAGCCAGCCTTCTGGGAACAGCGATGACGTCTAGAGCTGGAACTCCATTGGGCCGAACTGTTACTTCATCAAGCCGAGCTGGCACTCCGTCAAGTATGCCTGATTCTAAAATATCCTCAAAAAAAAAACCGAATAGCACCAGCTTATGCCACTACGCAGCAACATATGATATCAAGATATGCCACTGACGTCCGTACGGACTGACAGCATTGACCACTTTCCTGTTTGGGTAAAAAAATAATCGTCAATTGTGTCAAAAACGCTCAAAGTTACACAAAAAGTGAAAAATGCGAGGTCTTCATAGGCTATAATGACAAGCAGAACTGCTTCAAAGGTTTTCACAAAATGTAACAGCTATGCATACAAAGCCAGATATGTCCTTACTTGATTTTCACTAGAATGCATACGAGGCCAGATGTGGCTTTTTCATGTAATTTCATAAATAATAATAATATTTTTTTTCTTTTGACTGATTTATGTTCAATAAAGATAAATAAACACGATTCTACGAAAAAAACATTTTTTATTAACCTCCATCATAATTCATGCAGTAAGGGGTTAATGCTCACTTTCGTTATACAAGGAACTCTTGTGCGAAATTTCATGAGTCTTGACCCAGCGGTTTAGCCTGTGAGTTGTCTGTCTGTGAGAGAATGTTTATTAAGTAGAAAGAACTTACTCTTTTTACACCTCTCCTGCATCATATCAGGTGTTTCAGTTTGTTCTACTCTTGCGACCTTGTATCCTTTTGATACAAGTGTGGACGCCATTCTGCCGTACGCACTCTCAGGGAATCCCGAATGTGCAAATTCGCCCTGAAGATGTTAGGATAACGTCATTAATGTGTTCTTCGTTAAGTCAATTATCAACAGTTATTTTTATGACAATAATATACGTGATTCTGAGTTAAACTTAATTTATACTTGAATACAGTTGATAATTGTTTAACAAGGATATATGACCTTTAGATTATCGATCCTTACCTTCATATATGAGAACCCAAGTTCGTTAACCCCCACAGCTGCATCCATATGGTACAGCTCATAGAACTTGCCCACTTTGAAGAACAGCACACAGTCATAGTGAGATGATTTCATAGCCCACCATTGACGATGTGCCTGGCAGAATAACAAATATTTTAATATATTTCTGTCTGGTCTAAACAGATCATAATATACGGCACATACACATAATAGACGGCACGGTTGGCGCAGTGGTTAAGCGATTGACTGCTGCGCTGCGTGTCGCGGGTTCGATTCCCGCACGAAATTCCTAGTGTGGGGCAACGTTTATTTCAAAACAAACATCAACCATCATGTTAACTTACTTAAATTTTGTGTATCCAAATGGGCACGGTGGGACTTAAGCTTTTTCAAAAGAAACTATAAAGGTTTATATTTAAAAGTAGAATTAATCAAACCCTTCTAATTATAAAACATGCATAAACATCACAACCATTCTCACTGAAGGGTATGCAGTGAGACATTTCATCAGTTGTAAGTCCCATGTAATCAAGGCAAGTCTAATGCCATGAACTAGGCATGCACAAATCCAGACTATGAGAACATAGAATTTCCTAATCAAAAATCAAAATTACGTTACCTGACCCTAGGACACCACAGAGAAGCTTTAATTTTATAAGTAGGTTTAAGTTTGTGGTATAATCGACCCCGTAATTATTTTACCACTTTTGACAACAATTATTATTCCAGTATAGCTGGTCCACTTTGAAATGACGCGCCCCACTACCGCATTTTACGTAAATTCAAACTTCATGGCTGTGTCACATAGACAAATAGAGTCCGCGCCACCACTGAAGTCCATTTGACGCGGCGCTAGTGACTATGTCATTGCATCACATTGCATTAAAAAAAATGTAGTTCCACAATTTTCCGCCAGCGTTATTTCGTGGCGCGCTCCCTTGATCCTGTCGTTTTTTGACGTGCTTAGTCACATTCAACCTTAGGGTGATAAAGCAATTACGAGTTCAGTGTGGCCAAAGCACGAGAGACGCGGGAAGTGACTGCGCGGGCCGATTGGTTTAAACTTTTTGACCTTTCGTTTGCCGTAATTATAGAAACAATTTTAAAAGCCATTGTGACTCGCGCTTTGGGATTCACGTTCCGATACGAAGGGTTAATGAGTCACTCGACGTTTCGCGGCCAGTTTGAACATCTCCAAAAAGTTATTGAAATAATTGGCGCGAGCGAATTTTGTCCCGAATCGCGCGCGGGATTCACTCCAGACCTTAAAACAATACTTACTGGCGTCTGATTCGTATGAAAATCGGATGGCACAAATAATGTAGAAGGGTCATATTCAGGATGGTCGGGCCTCCTTTTTTTGGCATCTTTGATCTTGTCAGGCTTCAACCAGTCCAGTTTGCAGTGCACCCAGTTTCCTTCATCAGCTGCAATAGACTTCTCTTCAGCTGGTTTTGGTGGTGATGGTGCAGGTCTGAAAGGAATATAGATTGTTTTAAGAGAAAGCAAAGAAAGAAAATGCGTTTATAAAAGGGCCAGGTGTTTTATTTTTATTTCTACCAAAATGGCCCTTTTCTTGTTGGAGGCAATGGAAGAAGAAATTGTGTCAAAAGGGCTCTGTGACAAGTCTTTTGACACAAATTCAAAAGTCTTTTGACACAAAATTCTTCCTTCATTTTGTCCTCATTTACAAATTTACACATTTATTAAAGTGTCAAATCAATAAAAAAAAATCACTTGATCAATAAAAGACTGTAAGACCTAAGAAAAGTAATAAAAGTTAAATTCAACTACTGCTTGTTGATCAAAAAAATGATGAAACTCCAAAAAAAATCTGCTACATTTCAAACATCCGTTTCTGTCGCGGTCAGGATGTGACGTCATTTGGCACGTTACTGCTTTGTGTCATCTGTTTCCCAAATCATGTAAATAAAATTGTTTTAGTGCTTTATTCAAGCAGAAATCGCACTTACAATTTATCTTAGTGAGAATTCAAGCAGTTTGCTAAGAAAAGATACTTAGGGCGTTCGCTACGTTAAGCGTGCGCACGCGGCGGTGACACGGAGCGGACGTAGAAACCCGTGAAAGAGAACGCCCTTATTCACATGCCTTTTGAGGTCACTTCCGGGATTTTCAAAGACGACGTGTTTCGAGTTTGCATTCCGTTCCACCAAAATAACATATCATAAAATAATAAATTGTAAAATAAGTAATGCATAAATAAAATAAAAAGGAAATTGTTTCTTGACTCCTTTATAATGTATAATTAATAAGTTTTGAATTACGAGCATATTTCCTATTTAATATAGGTACTCTGTATATGATAGAATATTTTTATTTGTCTCTATGGCAAATAATGGGTTGAAATAGAAAATAAAAGCAAAGCATGTCTGCCTGTTACAGATTTTATGTCTATTGCAGACACTATACCATAATAACAGCCTGGGGAACAGAGGTTCCCAGTTTGTTATAAGCATACGAGGATACCAACCCCCACTGCAACCACATGGTGGATTACAGCCTAATCCCTCTCACAGAGAGGAGAGCTGGGTCCCAGTAGTGGGAAGATTAAAGGCTGGTTATGCTACACAAGGTAGATATGTGCAATATACACAAAGTAGATTCATGTAGACCACATTTCACAAATTTAAAAATATTTACTCTCCCTTGTGTATACATATATGAAACTGTAATGTTCATAAAATCAAACCCAAACTTGTTTGAATTTTGCACTAGGGCCAGACACAAAGACAAGCTGCGCACCGTAGCCAGTAAAACAAAGCTTTTGCACCAAAGCATTTTTTGTATGGGCCCACGTATCTTTAATAATTTTCCACCTTTTCTCAGAACTATGAGCGATATAAAAACCTTCAAAAAAAAATTACACGAATTATTGATAAGTAAATGTTATTACTCTATAAGAGAATTTCTAGATGACAATACATTAAAGCGCATCCATTGAATTAATAATTTGTAATTTGACATAAATATTTAACTATTTCTATAATTTAATCATAATGTATTGCATGACAATTAGATGTATTATATTTTAACTGCATATTTATGTGTCATGAATGTTGTATGCCTTAATGGCGAGACATAGCAGACTTACCTGTATTTAGCACAACATCTTATGAACCTATGATCCACAATAAAATTATTTGAATTTGAATTTGAAAGGGTGCTGTAACCCTGACATGTCTTCTACAATAAATAAAGCTGTTAAATACATACCCATTACTAGATGATGGTTTGTGTACTGGTTTATTTGGTTTCTTAGCCTTGGGAGACTCAAACTTGAAACTGTCTTGCAATTTCTTCTCCAAAGAAGGCTTTTCAATGTCAGATGTATCCATTTTGTTATCTACTGAACAATTACTTTCGTTAATTAAACAGCATCAAAATAAAAATAAAATGGAATTTCGTGTTCTATTATTATAGGTAAAAACAATGTTCAATTTCAATGTTTAAGAATTTGTTGAACAAATAATTCTTGAATTCTTTATCTAATAGTTTGCTATTAGATAGAATTCAATATTTTTTGTACTTACTAAGAAGCATTCTTTTCTGTTGATTACTACTGCATTATGTACTTTATAATAATGATGATTTTTTTTCTTGTTGTTGTTTTGTAAGCTACAATTTACTTATCCTGCACTGCCACTAACATATGGAAGTGAAGAAGTTTTGGGCTGACAAAAATTTGAAATACTGCCGTGCCAGAGACACGAAAAAGAAGAAGACTTATTAGAAAGTTTTCATTCATAAATCTGTACTGAAACTTTGTATAGTGCCCATACAAGTTTGATACCCACCTTTGTTCTCCACATCAGAGTCATCAGATTCAACAGGGTTGAGTCTGATCCTCTTCCTGCGTTTGGAAGCAATGGGGACCTCATCCTCACCGTCACTATTCTGTTTCACATCAGGAGATGGGGTTGCTTGTCTCTCTCGCTTTTTCTCTGAAGATAAATTAGTGGTTACCGATTTATTATGGTCAATTTTTAGGCTTAATGTAGTAAAAAAGATGGAGAAAATATTTAGATATAAATTTTAGTGTCTCTACAGTTATTGATATGCATATTCTGGACTTCAATCTCGCTGTCCTCTTTCCTGCATCAGCTGGTTGGATTTTTTTTTTCCTTCCTTTTGCTCCTTCAGTGCAACAATCAGTTTGTCACTGATTTCACGAATTGTGGCTCCGCGGGTCATCATATTCACAAATTTCTTTAATGATATGATAAGGTTGCTTATAATTATAGTGCAAGTTATTTCGAAACTTAAATAATCTCTACTGAAAAGGTCTTTACAACCAACTATCATTGGACTAAACTATTGACAGTACAGGGTCAGTGGGTCGTCTTAGGGGCAGTGTATGAGAGTACTAAAGCCTTAGAAAACATCGAAAAGCATTTGCTCACTCAAGTTTTACAAATAAACTTACTCTGAAGTAACTACGTAACAAAGTTTGAATAAACACATACATAAAAAACCTAAACCACTGTAACTAAAATGTGTATTTTAGTTACAGTAGTTTAGGTTTTTTAACAGTATCATGTTTTATAAAGCTACTCTTTAAATAAATTTTAACTTACTTTCAACTTTAGAATCCTTAGCGCCGTTTTGAACTGGCGAATTCACTTTCGGACTTTTATCGACCTCTAGTTCTGATTTTACCTTCTTGTTGGCAGGAGGAGTTTTAGAGAAATAATTAAATAAGGTATTTGAGGCACCAACGCTGTTACGCTTCGACATTTTTGAATTATTTCACAAAAAAAATCATTGAATTATTATGGAACCGGATTAACGTTTTGGCGCAAAATGTTTGGTTAGTAAATAGGTAAACTGTCAAATATGTATGTCAAAGAACTGTCAAAAAATCTTGTCCTGTCAATTATTGTCTATTGCCATTTTCGCAGTGGCAATCGTAATTCATTTAGTCGATTATACGGGTTTTCTCTAAATAGCATTTACTGAGTGCTGGTGCGTTACTGCTGGATGAGTGAGGTGCAGATTTACATCTCTGGCCTCTGAAGTGATCAGTCTGCCTAGCCTTTTCCCAACTATGTTGGGGTTGGCTTCCAGTCTAACTGGATGCAGCTGAATACCAGTAATTTACATGGAGCGACTGTCTATCTGACCTCTACAACTCAGTAACTGGGTAATACGATACACCCCTTAGTAAGACTGGTTGTCAGACTTTCGGGCTTCTGACGACCTGTAACGACTGTCAACGATCCACTAATGACAGCCGGGAATCACGGCTTATCATGCTTTCCGAGGCACGGACAAGGGCACGGAGGACTCTCGGTACCTATGAAAAGGCCACTCATCCACGGACCAACCTCGGCAAGCATAGCTTAACATGATGGATCGACCTGTGCGGTCGTTTTTACTTAGCCACGAGCTCCTCCTTGGGTCTCTGATGTGATGAGTATAAAAAAATAGTTTCATTAGCAAAGTACTCTGTGTTCATTAGCTTAGCACCAACAATGGCACCAACCTGCCACAATGCGATGCGAATCATAAAATAGTTTTCTTAACTACTTATAGCCTAAACCCAATATAGTTGAGTAAAGCCTAGGCGAGACGAAATTTCTATAAAATAACAACAAAAGGCTCAAACAGTATAGAAAAATTCTTCAGAAACTGCATATCTGTAATGGAGACATAGGGGAAGGTGGTCTGAGACGGCATAGCGGCTGAGATGGCACAGTCTCAATATTTTTGCCATTTGTAGTCCAGTGGCGCCCCTACATGCAACCGTGCGTCCCTAACGTAAACTCTTCGCGATAAGCCCGGGGCCAGTGCGCGACATCAATCGAGGCGGTCACTACGTCAGTTTTAGTAAAAATTAGCCTCGAAAAAAAATATTTTTGCTGAAGACATATCGTGATTACGGGTTTTCCACATTAGCTAACAGGTAACTATTAATGTTTTCTTTTAGAGTAGAGTTTGAATATTATATTGTAATAAGCAAACTTACGTAGCTTGTCAAACAAAATAAGTTCTATTTATTTTCTAGATTATGTACCTACCGGGTGAGACGGCATAGGGTGTATATGTCATAAAACTACATTTAATACATAACTCGAAAGGCAAATTATTTAGCATTTACAAGAGCTGGAGGTGCGTTTTTTTGGAATAACAAGGACTGATTTGAGAAAACTTGCTTATCAAGTAGCTGTTTCTAAGAAACATCCCGAGCTCCCACGATCACAATTCAAGTCAAGTCTAACAATAGCAGATATTTCACCATTGCCTAAATCTTCACAAATAAAACGATCAGCCGGTCTATTCTGTAACCTGAGCTTGAAGTGATCTGTCATTCCACCTGCTGCTAGGGACTGACAGCTCACTCCGAGCTCACTTCACCAAGTTTTCACGGTGAGACGGTTACAGAATAGCACTACCGTTCATATGAAAGGTAAATTCGGGATGCTGAATGCATACCAGATATAGCATTACTGAAAGCTGTCGTTGCTGAAAAAGAAGCAGCCAATAAGAGAAAATCTGCCCGACAAGTAAAGAAAAGAATCGTGTTGGCAGTTTCCAGTGATGAGGAAGAACCGGTCGCCTCAGACGATAAAGACCCATCCAGCATATATTGCAATGAGCCCTGGAGTCATTCTCGCTCCAGGGAATGGTGGCTTCAATGTCAAGTCTGTCGCCAGTGGTGCCACGCAGAATGCATTGGGTTACAAAAAAAGACAAAAAATGTTATCTGCGATGTTTGCAAATAAATTAGTGCCTCCAGTTTGGTGTATGCCATCTTACCTACAGGGGTTGGGTGAGACGGATTTTCAAAATATTTTTATATTTAATTATTATCCAAAGAAAAAATTGTTTTATTTCGTTTTGTTGATTGTTTTTATGATGATAATAAACCACTTTTTAATACAAAATTGCTATTTATTTCTATTTGGTTACTAGTTTCTCAAAAATCAAACTTTTCAAAATCTATGCCATCTCAGACCACCTTCCCCTACAAATATAAATTTCGTGCGGGAATTCCCAACACCCAACAACCCACTGCGCCACCCACCTAATTTGTCATTGTCAAATAGGGTCGGGAGCCTTAGTAATAAATAGGGTCCCATTGGCGCCCTCTGGAAACCCAAAAAAATGTGCACTCCCCTTTTTAATAAATCCTGAATAGTTGCTAGCACAGGCTACAATCTACATAGAGATACTAGTAGTAAGGCCAAACTTAACTTTACTCCGCGTTATTGATGGAGGTACAAGTCCTAATGACTTGTACATAAAACTGCGATGCGAATTCGCATTCGCATTTTTTGCATTGCGGATTCGGTCGATTTTTACGATGCGACGTCGCATCGCAGTTTTATGTACAAGCCCTTACTCCCATAATGTCCCGAGAATAATAAAAAGGAATAGATTAAAGGAAATTAAACAACTTTAAAGTATTCAATTACTTTTATATTGTGTTGTCTTATTTTTATAGTAATAAAGTAGTATCATTTAAATTCACAAAATAGTTTACACAGACAACAAATCTTATTCTAAAGGTTTTGGTGTAAAAATGGCAGTACATTACCGCATTGTACGCTGTAGTTTATAAAATAAACACATTTAGCTAATGTTGTACACTGTACAGCTTTTTCATAGGTAAATAAGATGTATTATAATAATAGAAAAACAAAATTAATCTAACAATCATTAGCATAACTTAGGCTGCGGATACAAGGTGAAAGTAAGAAAATCATCAGAATGAGGTCCAAGTATGTACTTATAGGGCTGTAGAACGTAAACGCGTTAGCCTGTGTGTCGATATTACTCTTGCGCATTATCAGCTCGTGCACACACGTACATGTACCACACCTTGTACAAGCACCATAAGTAAGTACGGTCAAAGTGAACTGAAAAGGTTTAGCAATTTTTAAACTCATTCCTTTCCCACATAGCTGGCGTTCTTATCAACACGGGCCACGTGTTTGCAACACGTAGTCGGAAAAAATCACAAGATGCAAGTAAAAGGTGCTTAACATTTTCATTTCTTGACTACGTCCATAAAATACAGACCAAAAACATAAGTGAATTAAAAAACAAAAAATACGCATATGTGTAGGTTTAATACGTATCTACGTATACAAAGTGCGTGTGACATGCTAAAGTGGAATGTTCCTATTATAACAAATATTTTTTTATATATGAAAATATAATAAATTTCATGAAGAGAATAACAACATTTTGATCAATTTACAGAATGCATAAACCTATGAAACGAAATAAAAATAAAATTATAAAACAAAATTACAGCTATGTAGGCACTAACAAAATATAATATTAATTAGATTTAGATATAAGAAAATAATATGTTATACAAAATTAACCAATTAGTTTAATCATTTATCATACGGATGTGTTTGTATCCTATCCATCTTTTGTAAAATCTTAGAAGATAATAACGTTATTCATACGAAGCTTATGTCACCAATATTTTTGTTACTGAGTTAGGTATTTGATAAAATAATAATGTAAAAGATTATAGCGGGAATCGAAGAAAAACAACTAGTTCATATCTTGGGAATGCCTAAATCTATAGACGCACGTGTGAGACTGAGGTCAATATAGCCGCATCGACTTACGTGATCCAATACACGGCCGTGAGGTCCGGGTAGGTGACAAAGCAGGAATTAATGTCGTAACCAAAAAAATGCTAGAGTCAAGTCGTGAGAATCAACTCTTCATTAAGCCCTCGTGTGCACTGGCGATTTTTTATCACGTATCTACTGGATTTTCAGCGCACTGCTCAGTGTCGAGAGTTGAATATCCAACAGAGCGCTTTTTATCGCGCTGTGGGTTGTGCACTGTTGGATTCTCAATGCTCGGCTCAGAAATCTGAAAATCCAGTGCGCGATAAAAATCGTGCAATAAAAAATGGCCAGGACAAACGATGGCTAACTGGCTGTCGAACTAACACTTATAATATACAATAATCTTTCAAAAAAGTAGGTGTCCAACTACGAACATCGGCACTTAGTCTTTTACATAATAATTTGTGGTTCTGGCACGGATAGGGCGATGGATTTGTGGGGTAGCACTTGCCCTCCGTTCACGTAAAGTTCGTCTTTGACGATGACGTCTTCGCCGAGGACTGTGCAGTTCTCCATACGGACCCAGCGGCCTACGACGGAGCGCCAGCCGACGATGCATCCGTCGAGCCAAGCGTGCTGACGGACGCAAGCGCCACGGAGGATGGTGCTGCGTTTGATACATGCGCCTAAAAGGGATTGAACGACAGTTGAGTGGCATAATGACTTGTATGGCGGCTTATTCTATTCATTATAAGAGCGTGCATTCTGAAAGTGAGCAACGTCGCAAATAAATATCTAACAGCTATTTGCGACGTTCGACGCTCTCAAATCCTTAAAACTGGCCAGAGGGGCAAGTTCCTTTTTAGAACGTTCCCATTCTAGAATGACAACGTTCTCGTTCTAGAATCCCGTTGACGTTCTCATTCTAGAATGGGATGTTAATGTTCTTACGGACTGAGTCGTCTCAGTTTCAATCTGTCAAAAACTGTATTTTACCTAAATTTGGACATTATTTGTCGTTGAGATGAGATTGCGACTTGAATTTGAATCGCGTTTTTTAGTACGAACTCAAACTCAAATCATTTATTCCAAATAAACCAATTACAGGTACTTTTGAATTGTCAAGGGGTCGGTCAGTCAGAAAGATGAAGCTAGTTGCCCATTCCAAAGCGTAGTAGGTTCATATGGAGAAGAACGGGCAAGAAACTCCATGGACACTCTTTTAAATTAGAATATTGTTACAAAACATTGGTTACATCATTCATGTTGAAATTATACATGTAAGAACAATGTAGTAAATCGTGCACGTTAAAAGCGACCATAATAAAAATATAAAAACAAAAATAATTAAAATAAGCCATGGCAGCTAAGAGATGACCAGTCCCCACTGACGGCGCCCGTTCACGAACATGACGCATGGATCAGCATCATTTAGCTCAACCATTTTGAAGGGAACTTAATGATCCAACACACACCACCGCCAGCGAGACATTTGAGTGAGCATGACATACTCTCAGCCGCCAGGGTACATTCAAGTCAATGAAAGACGTACCCAGTAAATGGTAGATTTAAAGTAGGTAATCAGTGTTCACATATGTGCAATGCAATTATATAATACTAAGAGATTGAATTTATACAATGTAAATATAGTTTTTCAATCTTCAGCAGCTCCAACAATATTTTCCAATGCTAATCAATTAGTTTATGCGCCCTTGTGGAGCTGGACCAGCGTTGAGCCAAGCATTTTTGTCAGCGATGTAATCCCCCAACTTATAATATGCTTGGCAGCATAGTGTGCGTTTTATGCAAGATTTAAATTTCGTTTCATTCAATTGGAGTATGTGGGGAGGTATTTTATTGTAACATTTTACACAGTACCCCATGAAAGATGAGTCTACTTTAGCCAGTCTGAAACCCGGTTGAACTAATTGGTCCCTATTTCTAGTCCCATAATTGTGTCTATCACCTATTTTACTGAAAATACTTAGATTTTTTTCTTATTCTCCTTATTTCTTTCTTATTCTTCTTATTTTTTTTTTTTATTCGATTATTGGCCTTTAGAAGGCCAATAATCGTACTTATAATACGTTCACATTCAAGACACAATTTGCCAAGTCGTATCAAAAATGTTGTTAGATTGTATTTTTGACAGATTGCGAATGAGATGCGAATGCGAATCTTCTTATAAATTACGGGAATTGCCTCTCTGGTCTACACAAGCAAACATAATATAATCCATACAATTCATAAGTACCCATGCTAATATCATAAATTCGAAAGAAATGTTGTTTGTATGACTGTCTATTACCTTTTCACGTCTAAACGCCTGTATGGATTGGTATGAAATTGGGTACACGGATTGGGTAGACCATGACTTTATTTTTTTGTATGGGAAATTATCATATAACTTCTCCCGCTCTGGGTGGAGCGGGAGGGCGTATACTGACTAAAACCCACCCGTGTTCATTCAGTTGCCTGTACGTTGCCAGGGGCCACGGTATCCCTTTCGGACCTTCCCGCAACCCCGGTAGGATAGACCATGACCTGGGTTAGGACATAGGATACTTTTTATCCAGGTACTACGTTTCCATGGACTCATTTCTGACCTCCACGCAGGCGAAGCCGCAGGAAAAGCAAGTTTGAAATAAAATTAGGTACATCATCAATCCAATCAAGTGGGTGACGTTCAACGAGTGTTTTTTCCAGCAGCGAAATTGCTTCTTACCCTACGACACGACAACAAGAAAATAACATCCGTTCAACTTTCAGTGCCCATTACAAAAAGTGTTCCGTAAATGTTTCAATGTAACTCAACTTTGCCATTTCTCCAAAATTGTTCAAAACGAATAGCTCCCGTGGCTTTTGTTTTTTTTTACGATATACCTACTCTTTACAATCGCTTTCTGTTTTCTGTGTTCACAACATTCTTCCGACATTTTCTCACTTCTTCTTCATCAATCAATCAGGCAGATTGATTGATGAAGAAGAAGTGAGAAAATTGCCTTTTCCCAAGTATATTGGGGTCGGCTTCCAGTCTAACCGGATGCAGCTGAATACCAGTATTTTACATGGAGCGACTGCCTATCTGACCTCCACAACCTAGTAACTGGGTAATACGATACCCCTTGGTAAGACTGGTGTCAGATTTTTCGGGCTTCCGACGACTCGTAACGACTGTCAAAGATCCATGAATGACAACCGGGACCAACGGCTTAACGTGCTTTCCGACGCACGGAGGAGTCTCGGTATGTAAAGATGGTCACCCATCCACAGACCAACCCCGGCAAGCGTAGCTTAACCTAATGGATCGACCCGTGCGGCAGTTATTACTTAGTCACGAGCCTCACTTCTTCTTCATGATAAAATGTAAATGTTTTTTCTTTATTACGCCACAGCTGAACTCGTCTGATACCCCGCCCACTCAGTTATCCAATGGCATGCGTTCACGTGGTCAACATTTATCTACTTACATAGAGTTAATACAGTCGTTTAGGTGTCGTTTTTTTCACTCGTTTCGTTTGTGTCACTCATGGTCATGAATTAATATAAACATTCGTACCGTAGGTATATCTTTATGGTTGAAATTGATGATGATTGAGACTGTATGGAGCGTACTTATGTATAAGTAAATCTATGTCCTACAGTCGGTCAGATTTTTTTGTATGACCTACTGTTTGTACAACGAGTTTTGATACATCTGATCTCCACTGTTTCATTTAGCTCCTACAAAAAATTGGCCGTCGATTGTATGCCGTCTGCGAACGCTCTAAAAGCGAAAAGTGAGTTTACAGGGTAAACAGAGTAATAGGTACTTACGTCTTTTACGCGAACGCAAGAACATCTGTATCTATAGTAGGTGTTTAATTGTTCATTCGTTCTGCATCATGCACGTCAACAATTACAAGAATATGACTAATCAGTTGGTTTATACTTCATCATTATTATTAATGAAGTCGAGCAACCATGTTGTCAAGGGAATTCCGTTTTGTAATAGTTATAGATAATATTTAATCTTGATAAGTAGTTTACTAATTTACATTACAAGATACCGCAGTATGATAATTATGATATTCTCATAAAGTAAGATTTTCTTGTTACATTTTATGATAAACAAACACGAATAACAAATAACTTTGATTAAGCCTGTCCCACCGCTAGCGAAAATCGAACATAATAAGACAAAATCCCACAAAAAAAAAACGGTCCTAAAATAATCAGAGCAAATACCTAGTATGACAAGAAATATCTCACAAATGGGTATTCTGGTGAAACACGGTAAGTGTGTGCTCTATAAATGTAAATAGAAAGGAAAACGTTTATACCCTTTTTTACTCCTACTAAGCGACTCCTAAACTTATAATATTGCATTGTTAGAATATCAACTGTCGGCGCTGAGCCGAGAGCTGAAAATCCAACAGTATTAGTGAAAAAGGACAGGTGTCGGTATTTGTTTGCAAATGAAAAAGGTAAATTGTCTAAGCATGTGCTTACCATCTTCAATAACGACATCTGGTCCAATAGTGACGTTGGGTCCTATTCTGCACCCTTTGCCAATAGTTGCTGTGGGGTCAATCAGCACGTTACCGACCACTCCAGCGCCGTCATACAACTGTTTTGAGTTCTTCTGTCGTAGACTGGTTAGGTATAGACACATTCCTGAAATCAATACATTCAATTATTTTAAATTGTCGTAAAACTTGTGAGCCAAGGTTTTTTCGAGAATAGTCAATGAGTCAATTATTTTTAATTGAATAGTTATGATATGATATGATATACAATGAAACCCAAATGGAAAAATAAATTATTACCTGTTAAAAAGTCTTTGGGTTGTCCTACATCCATCCAGAAACCTTGGAGTTCCATGGCAAACAGCTGCCCATCGGTTGCCATGAATGGAAAAACTTCCTTTTCGATAGACATTGGTCGCAATTCTATTCTACTTAAAACCGAAGGATTTAAAATGTACATTCCTGGGACAGAAAGAAAAAATAAGTTTTGTCACTACTCTTCGATTTCCTATTGAATCGTAAAAAAAAGAAAAAGAAATTGACAGTAACTATTCTTACCAGCATTAATTTTATTCGAGATAAACTCCTGTGGTTTTTCAATAAAACTTTCGATCTGACCATCCTCTTTATAAAGAACCACTCCATACTTTGAAGGTTCTTCTACTTTCGTCACTACAATAGTCCCTTCCTAAAACAGCAAATATCAGAATAACAAATCAAATCAGTAGCAATCTTCTTCTTTTCGAGTGGTTAGTGACTAACCTGGTGTCAAAGTTTTAAAGCCGCCCATGGGCCTCTGACTTGGCTTTACATGCCATCGAGAAAGACTTCTCAGGCATGCCGGTTTCCTCACGATGTTTTCCTTCACCGTTTTTAAAGCAAGTGATAATTATACAGTACGCACATGAATCCGAAAAGTCAGAGGTGGGTGCCTTGGGTTCGAACTCGAGACCTATGACTTGGCAGCCCGACGGTCACGCCACTAAGGCTATCACTGCTAGTTTTAACACATATCAGTAGCAACAATGCCATTTTCCGCATGTACACACGGCTACACATCAAGCTATACATTTCCAGTATAAGCTCACCTCGCATTGTACGGAAATCCTATACAATGTGTAGCCCTGTGTGGCCTGTGTACACTGTACAGGCTTAGGTTTATTTATTTAATATTTCAAGCACAGAAATGTACAGAGGCGGACTTAATGCCATAGATAGGCATTTTCTACCAGTCAACCTTTGGGTGATGCAGAGACAACAGGTTGATGTAAACTTGACATTGGTCAAATGTGTATCAAGCTATTTTGATCTTTAACATCAAGTAATTAAATATAGTAATAGTCTGCTCAGTGCCGTAACTTCAAAAGGTATTCCTGTGTCCTGAATTGATAAAGGAAATCATTTGGAAACTAACAAAGACAAACAGACAAGATAATAAATAAGGTATAAAGACAAGAAAAAAATAAAATAATTGATAGATTTATGGTATAGAGACTTGAATGTACAAACTTTAGCTCCAACCAAAGTAACATGGGACAGGGGCAGGAAAGTTGATGATAAAGAGGCCCCCTTATACTGGTTTGGTACCATAATGATAATATGAATATAAATTATATCACAATGCAATTGGTACCTACAACTTGTCCACTCTGAAATGGCGCGCCACACTACCGCGTTACCGTGTGCGTAGTGGGGCGCGTCATTTCATATAGTGGACAAGCAATTTGGCTAAATAATACAATTTATTACATTTAAAGGTAAACCCCTTATCACAGTTAGTCATACTGAGCATTATCATACATCGTACCGAATTAATAAACAAGATAGGTAAGTACTGATTGCTTCACTTTATCAAGGAGGGAAAATAACTATCATATAAAGTGATGCTACAGTATTATCAATATTGTTTTTATCTATGTCATATTGATTACTTATTAAAACTAAGTTTTCTAGCTATTTCAATTTATCAATCTGTACTATATTACCTTATTTTGATAATTGAGTCAGTCAAAGAGAAATAATTTATTTCAATTAGGCACATAGAAGGCACATCAAAATTCACAAAAAAATAGATTCTAGTATTTATGTATTTATTTATATATACTTTATTGTACACCACAAAAACACATAACAAAAAAACAAAATTAACACTACAAAATCACGTCACATAATCTAGTCACCCCTATGGGCAAGAAACCACCGTTACTCAAACTGTATTCCCAATATTTTTACATTAATTATATCTGAAGACAATGAGCCTGGACCTCAAGTCTGCTATTACAATAGTGTCAGAATGGTCTAATATTGATTTCATAATTGTTGATTTTGACAAGTTTGGTAATCTACTAACATATTGGCATCAAGACTTTCCAATGGTCAAATTCTCGTAACTGTAATTATCTATAGTCTTCATTTATTTTGGTTGTTTATATATTTAGTAAGTAAGTATGTATGTATCTATTATTTAGGATATGTATATATCTGTGTATCTATTCTAGTATATTGTATACTTTTTATTTGCACCAACGACAGCCCAATTTTATGTCCACGCAAATCACTGTCTATTCCAAGGTTGCCTGGAAGAGATCGCGAAAAGCGATAAGGCCGCCCATTGTACATTTTGTAGTGTTATTTTTTTTTTTTTTTTGTTATGTTTTTGGGTGTACAATAAAGTATAAGTATATAAATAAATAAATAATACTATATAATATTCCTAAAATTTTAACAAGTTGGCCAACCCTAATAAGTCAGTGTGTGAGGTCAAGTAATCACAGAATGTAAAATCAATGTTCAAAAATAATAAATTAACACAATTAAATTAGCAACCAGTTTGATTTTATCTAGACTCTAAATTGTCCTATAGAGCAGGATCAGCATGTTCCCAAGAATTCTTATCCCAAGATAAACCAATCGATTGATCGATCTTATAACCAATTATATGATAATATCCTAGAATTTGTAATATTATTATGCTTGTTACAAAGTGTACTTTTAATATGAGCTTAGTTTCTTTAAAATTTTCGAGCATCATCAATCATTATAAGGAAAAATAGTAAGTCTGTCTGGGCACAATAAATGCTGGATTTATAGAAAGAATGAGGATTATTTTTTGCATGTGCCTGAACTTCTTGTTTCTTTTTCTAAATTTTTGTTGCATTTAAAAATATTACAAAACATAATTTTAATAAGCCAGCTCACTAGATCCTCCACTCATAATAATTTCTCAATTTATATTTAGAGATTCATCATAAAATAATAAATGCAATTTAATTCATACCTTTCCATGGTTTCTGTGGAATTTGGCAAGTTCTTTGAATGGGAAGTCACAAATCACATCAGAGTTCAATACAAAGAAAGGCTCTGGGCTAGCACTAAGGAGCTCACGCGCCAATGCGAGGGGTCCAGCTGTGCCCAGAGGTTCATTTTCATGAGAAAATGTGAGAGATACACCAAGCTTTGAAACCTCTTCTGTCAGCTCTTTTTCCATGTCATCTGCCCGATACGATACTGCCAATATAACCTGCAACATAAATATCATAAAATAAATGCTAAGCACAAAGCCTAGTAATAAAAGAGCCATTGTATAGTTTATTTTTCTTCTTCCAAAGAATATTCATAAATCAAAGAACTTCAGAAAGTAGGGGCTTGTGGCTAAGTAATAATAGCCACAACAGATCAATTAACCAGGTTAAGCATGCCGCGGTTGGTCTGTGGATGGGTGACCATCTTTACACACCAATACCCCTCAGTGCATTGGAAAGAACATTTAGCCGATAGTCTTAGCTGCCATTTTAAGATCTACGAAAGTTGTTACAGGTCGTTAGAAGCCCGAAAGTCGGACAACAAGTCTTACCAAGGGGTATTGTGATACCCAGTAATTGGGTTGTGGAGGTCAGATAGGCAGTCGCACCATCTAAAATACTGGTATTCAGCTGCATCCAGTTAGACTGGAAGCTGACCCCAACATAGTTGGGAAAAGGCATGGCAGATGTTGATGACGGAACTTCAGAAAGATTTGTAACTCTTAATTAAAAGTAACTACTACAATTATTACAACAGTACAATTACGGAGGCGACAGCCGCAACATTGTGGTTCACAATAAACGCGGGCGATAGTGCCGCTGCAGTTTTCATTTCGAACTGCTGCAGTCATGGCCTTCTGAATTGTATACAGCTTAAGATTATTATTTACCTAAATCGTTAAATTGACTATATACGAATACAATTTAATGATGAGCATTTACCTGTGTGACTCCTGCTTCAACCAAAGCCTCAATTTGATGCAGTAAGATAGGTTTATTGGCAAACTCGACGAGAGGCTTAGGTCTGCTTAGAGTCAAAGGTCTTAAACGAGTTCCATATCCTCCCACCAGTATAAGAGCTCTAATTTCTCCCAGTTTCTTATCAGAACCACACATTTTCTTTGATAGTTGGTAAAATTATTACTATACAACACAATGCAAGCCGGAACTTTTGTTATCTAAGAAAACTCTCCACCTTATCACCACAAGGAGCACATTTATTTCAAATGTGGCGTAGTTTCATTTACTACGACTGAATAGGATTAATGATTAAATTTGACTGAATTTAGTTTTTATAACAAAACAAAAAGCTAATTTTGTGCAGTTACAATTTACACGTCATATCATAAACACAACACCGTAGTATCTCTAAGTAGTCTGTGCACAACACACAACACCTATTACACTGCACAGACTACATAGGGATATGATACACTGCACTACAGAGTACTTTATAATCAGCACTGACTACATAGATAGTAGTAAAAAAGTTATCTGTGGACTACCTCTCTTTATAGATATTATTTTTATCGACTGTAACAGAAAAGAGCATTTCAAGTGAGCAAAAAGACTACTGCGATACTTAAAGGGAACAAAAAAGAGTTGGTCTTATTTTTAGAAAAACTCGCCAAGAATTACATGGCATGACTGACGCAGATTGGGGCGCATGCAAGCTCGACCGGAAGTCTTTTTCGGGCTTCTGCTTTAAATAAGCTGGAACGGCCATAAGCTCGACTGCCGAAGCGGAATATGTCGCTTTGACCGAAGCTGCAAAGGAGCCCAACTATGAAAGCATAGTCATATTGAACGATAATCAAGCCGCCCTCAAGTTAAATCAGAACACAATGGTCACTTCCAAGTCCAAACTACTATTATATGTCTGTGGTCCAAACACATTGACTTAAAAATGCACTTCATACGAAATTGCTTAATGGACAGAGCGATACAGGTCAGGTATCTGCGAACCGAAGATATGGAGGCAGATATCCTAACAAAAATCCTAGCTGGCCCGCGGCTGTTGAAATTGCGGAGCAGCTTAGGAGTTTCCTGAACTCCAGATTACCATGACGATGCCATGAAGAGGAGTGTGAGTACTGGCATATTACTTTCCTCTATGGTACTGGCCATCCAGTAATCTGGTATCCAGACACTGCATAACATTTATGTTTTTACCTTAGTTACCAATAACAGCTATGTCAAATAAAACTATATCTTTGTTCATTGAATGCGTATTATTAAATCCCTCACAATTGTTTAAATTATATTATACGAAATATTTGACATCTATTTGCGACGTTACCCGTGATATTCAAACGTCCAAAATATAAGGTAAATTGCTAGTGCGTTACTAGCACAAACTATATGAGGATAATACGTTTGTTACTAGTGCGTTTGCACTGGCGAAACATTCAGAACAAAACATGTATAAATCGTTAGTTTCTGTCAGTTCCATACAATATTTGTCAGGAACTAGAGACAGAGAACTTTTTTGTTTAAAGAGATTTAAACATGTAATAAACCCCCTATTGTCAGAACTCTGGGGCCTTATTTATGAACTCTTATTTCCAGGCACACCACGGTCACACTCACATACACACGCACAACTTTTGATTATGTAGCCCCTCGACTGTGGGAGGTCCGCGTCGGACCGTAAAAATTTGGATACCCTCTGTTAAAGGTCCTTTCGGGGGTCGCGCGTGATTACGGCGTGTCTGGTTAAAACGACGATATCTCCGAAATTACGTTAGTTAGCTCGCTACCAGTTATATTATTGGAATCGTTATTAAATTAGCTTACAAGATATGTATACATTAGTATAGTTTTGCCTTGTAATGTATTAGTAATTGTAATGTATGTTCAGTGTGAGGGAATATTTCCCAGTTTTTCGTGTTAGGGTCATTATAATTAAAAAAATAAACCATTACTTTAAAAAGTGTTTGTTAAATTTCGATAAATACACCCTATTTCACATAAATAAAACAAAAGAACACACCATCCTATACATTTTTTTCATGCCACAAGCAAAACAAAAGAATGACGTAATTTGCACGTGCGGCGTTCCGAACAAAACAATGGGTATGTTTACGGTTCTATTCTGAGAACGCGATAAGCCTAGTGGCTTGGGTTTGTTATTTATAATAATGTTTGACCCTTAAACTTATTACATTCAAAGTCTCAGCTGTTTGAAGTGTTTAGTTTAACAGTATCGGCTAACCGAACCCAACACTAAAAAACGGGCGCAAAAAACACCCACTCAAACTTTGGATCACTGTTTAAATTCTGTTGCCTAAATTTGAAATCTAAATCAACATTCTACATTTTGAAGATATTTACAAATCGATAGGCACATAAAAAAGGCATGCTGTCTAATAAAAAAAATACACAAATCAACAATCAAAACGAACAATTTCAAAAAAAGAATCACAAAAAACACAAGCACTTAAACAAGGATGATGGAAAATATGGATGCGGCCAATACTGTCACATTTAAACAAGAAAAATATAATTTTAAATCAAAAACATTTTACGTACTTGTACATAATATTATTATTATTTTAAGTATTTTAGCGTATATATTATGTATAAATTAGGTAAATAAAAAAAATAAAAAAACTTAAAAACGAAGCAGTCCTCGTTGTGGTCTTCGAGTGAGAAGAAAAATTAAAAACATGTATGCCTTTCCTGTGACAGACAGACAGACAACGAAACAACAAACAAACAACCAATCTTATGTATATATACATGCACACACGAACACACACACACCCAGCTACTATATTTTCAGTTCCAATACGTTCAACAGTCAGACTCGATTTCAACCTCCTTTTTTGAAGTCGGTTAAAATCACGAATAAAAAAAAAACTCAAAAATATAAATATATAAATATAAAAAAATATTCGAATTCAAATCTCGGATGCCGCATCCATATTTTCTATGATCTATAAAATCGTACAAGATGGCGGTTTATCCCTGTTCGTGATTGGTCCGTTCGGACCGATGACTAAATGAAATTTTCATTTCAATAATTTCGCTACTAAAATACTTTAATATTATAATTAAACGCCTAATATCAATAATACGATACATAAACACATACGTAACAACCATATTTTGCATTTCTGCTAATAGTAATACCGCGAAAATACCACGAAATGTTCGTCGACCACGCTTCAAATGTTTTCCATGTTTGTTGAAATGACTATTTCTGCCCGAAATCTTTATGAATTACACTGTTTAAATAATCAAAAATGGTTATTACTTACCCAGGCATGTTATATAACTCGCAAACCACACACAGTACACTCACAATAAAATATTTTTAATATTTACGTAAACACGGCGCGCGTGCGAAATCTCGACTGCGGAGCGGGTGCGGGGCTCGTATGTTGTCAGTTGGTACCGCGTCATTCGGTATGTTACAGACTTGGACGGAGTTAATATGTCTTTCTCATTTCGTCTTCTAGACTCTGTGCAAGTTTAAACGAGATAGGCACAGTTTTAATATGCCATTAATGTCAAAATATGGGACAGATAAAAACACGGTCCGCGTCGGACCTGCCACAGACGATACCCAAATTTTTCCGCCCGACGCGGACCTCTAACAGTCGATGGGGTAGTAGTATGTTTTAAATGATGATTATGCTATTATGTTTTGTAATATTCTGTGAATCTCTGTGGTGATTATACATGGAACTAGTATGTACTACGTACAACTGATTATATCATTATATGCAATAAATACTCTGTGGTCAGTTACGTAATTGCCTGTGATTGAGAATACTACAGCAGCCAGCCCGCTGTCAGTGTCATTGTAAATTATTTTAAATTTTGAACTTTTGCTCTTTTCTAAATCTTTATTTTCAGGTAAAAATGGCTCTTTCCATCCGGAATTTATGTCGGTTCAAAGGTTAGAAACTGTTATCTTTTTAAATAATTTCGTTAATTTGTAGTAAAAAATATCATGCTTTGATGAAAGTTCATCACGTCACTGCAATTTTTTGACTGCGATAACCTACGTTGATAACCTTGCAATTTGCTGCAAGCTGACGAATATAATACTCCCTAACTAGATCAACTATATGTTAACATGACCAGCAGATTAATTATTCAGTGAACCACCAATGTCGTACTCATTATGCCCAATTTATTGTAACCGAGACCTTCATCTAAAAATACGATCAATGTCTCCGCTTGTGATAAGTTTCGACGAATATATCATATTGTTATATAAACCCTAAATTAAGATAAGACAGCTCTTTCCCTAACTAAATTTAATATCTTTGTGTCAATATTATAATGGATCAATATTTTGACCTTTGGTCATCAGACATGAACTCGTATTATTGTTGTATATTGTTAGATTTACTTGGTAATGTGATAAGTGGTAGTGGTTATGTTTATTTTTATTTAGATAAATTTTCATTTGGTAACATATTCTTCAAGCCAACTATATCTCTAGGAAGTGGCAGTTCTCATCAATTGCTCTGCATAATTCAGTTGCAAATTAAATCACTAATTTAATCTG
Organism: Xanthia togata; assembly: GCA_963853775.1. Taxonomy (NCBI): domain Eukaryota; kingdom Metazoa; phylum Arthropoda; class Insecta; order Lepidoptera; family Noctuidae; genus Xanthia; species Xanthia togata. The sequence goes on from OY970811.1 coordinate 10,213,125, forward strand.
CAACTGAATTATGCAGAACATTTTTCGCAAATTTATATTTTAAAGGAAATTAATGACAAGTATGTCCATTAATCTTTCCACTGACTTATTAATTAAATGCAAAACATTTTATCATTAAATAATGGACTTATGACTTAGGTACTCAGAGCAAAATCTCATCCCAATTAATCTTGCCCCGCCCTGGTTATGTAAATGGTGGGACAACAATAGTCTGTATTTTGCAAAAATCCCTCACAATATTCATAGCATTTAAAACATTTAAACGTTATCAAAAATCGTACTTTTTATAAGTAATATATGAAATATTAACACCTCACTATTTCTTCTTCCAGATGTAATTAGGCTAGTCTCTGTCAGATATGCATCTGATACAAGTGGTTATGATTCCACGAATGTGAACTTATTGCTGACCAAAGATACTAAACTAATTATTCAGGGATTCACTGGAAAGCAGGGCACATTCCATGCTAAGCAAGCTATGGAGTATGGCACAAATGTTGTTGGTGGAGTTTCACCAAAAAAGGCAGGCACAGAACATCTAGGGAAACCAGTATTTGCGACAGTAAAAGAAGCAATGACTGCCACTGGGGCTACAGCTTCAGCCATCTATGTACCGCCTGCAGGAACTGCTGCAGCAGTGCTAGAGGCCATTGAAGCGGAAATTCCACTTGTTGTCTGCATCACTGAGGGTATACCACAGCATGTAAGGATTTTTTACTTAAAACTGATCAACCTGATAGGTCTTGTGGTTTCTGAATTTGTAACTTCATGATAAAATAACAAATTTCTATTAATTATCACAGTAAAACAGCATTTTACTTCTTTTATTTATTTGCTTATGTGCACACGGCTACACATTAAGCTAGCATTTCCAGTTTATGCTGATCTGACATTATATAGGATTTCCGTACAGTGCGAGGTCAGCTTATACTGGAAATGTTTGATGCTTGATGTGTAGCCATATGTACAAAATGCAGTACAAAAGGTGAACCTAATGCCTTATGGAATTGATTCAAGTTGCAATCTATGAACTTTATTCTGCAATGACCAAGAGATGTGATACTGAATAGAAGTTACGCTGACTAAAAAAGTTATCCCTATGTGGAATTGACTGACTTTATTACACATTGTAGGACATGGTTCGAGTCAAACATGCGTTGATACGTCAGAGTAAGACCCGTCTCTTGGGACCCAACTGCCCGGGTATCATCTCTCCCACTGCCAACTGCAAGATTGGAATCATGCCAGCCTCCATCCATAAGCCTGGCTGCATTGGTGTTGTGTCCCGTTCAGGTACCCTCACATATGAGGCTGTCCATCAGACCACTGAGGTTAGTGCTCACCCTGGAACTTAGTTCAGTTTCATTGATTTTTTTTTATAATAGTTATCTATAATTTATTGACGACAGTCCATTGTTTATCATGCAACCATACTATTTTAATTATTTTGTTAAACACCACTGTGTAAATTTTTAATTATATAAAATTGATTCTATTATTATTTGCTACACATATCTATTTATTTTTTATTTAAATAAGATACATTAAGATGTACTTGTAACCTAAGGTTCAAGTAAAAACTAGCGTGAGGCACTAGTTGTCTGGCATTTTTGCTGAACTGGGCCTATTTATTGCAGCAGTGAGGCACACAATACTGTTTTAAGCTTTCTCCTGTTTTTATCTTTTTGTTTGAATATTGTGTGCCTTAACCTGGGTCAAATAAATTTATTTATTTACTAGCTTTCCCGGCCCGGCTTGGCACGGATAGCACTAAGTACTTATCTACGGCGCACCTACTTACCTACCTTACCTACCTAGCCTACCCTACCCTGCCCTACTAGGGTATGGTAGGGTAGGTAGGTAAGATAGGGTAGGGTAGGCCCTATCCTATCCAATACCAATCAATGTCAAATGTGGATCGATTTTGAACATCATTTTTTCATTTGGTAGAGGAAGCTTGCGCGGTGGTCCCGTATAAATTTTAACTTTGTTTGGGTAGTTTTTGAGTTAGACTCGATGATACGTTTATAATCTTCTTTGTGTAACTTGATGATGTTATGATACTTCCTGTCACTGTTGTTTACATAGCAAGTATTGGTATTCGAATTGGTGTGGGGTAGGTACGATAACTAAAACGTGAAAAGTAAAAAACATTTTAAAAAAACAACCGACTTTAAAAAAACCCGGCCCAAGTGCGAGTCGGACTCGCACACAAAGGAATTTAACACTACATATTTTTAGGGTTCCCTAAAATGAAATGGGGTCATATAAGAAACGTGTTTTTTTTCGGCGTTTTTTGCTAAATATTGTACGATGGTACCGAACCCTTCGTCTGCGAGTCCGACTCGCACTTGGCCGTTTTTTTTTTTAAAGTTAAATGAAAATACTAAACGACGAATATTTTTCATCTTACATGCCAGGGCAAAAAACCTTTTTTTTTTTCAAAATCAAATGTTTATTGAATCCCTTTAATTTTTTATTTATCTAACTTTTATTATTTGTTGTTACAGCGGCAATAGAAATACAAAATCTGTGAAATTTTCAACTGTCAACTTGTTATGGTTCATGTGATACAGCCCGCTGACAGACAGACGGACGGACAGAGGTGGCTTAGTAATAGGGCGGAACCGTAAAAAATAACGAATAAAACGAAAATGTATCTAGAGATACACCTAATTTAGAAGTTAGGATATCGAGTTAATTACATAATCTATGGGTATATATATATCCCATAGATTATGTTATAATAATATATATTGTGTACTGATCATATTTGTATATATTTTACAGGAAGGCCTCGGACAGACTCTGTGCATCGGTATTGGAGGGGATCCGTTCAACGGAACAAACTTCATTGACTGTTTAGGTATCTTCTTGAAAGATCCAAACACAAAGGGCATTGTGCTCATCGGAGAAATTGGTGGTAATGCTGAGGAGATGGCTTCAGAATATCTTAAGGAACATAACAGGGTAAGTGTTGTTGGTTTGTTTAACCTCGTCATTCATAGTAACGACCCTCTCACAATCCATTAATCTTTATATGCTTAATGGTGCATGCCCCTGTTATTATATTACTAACAATGCTACCAACTTTCATATCATATTTTACTAAGGTCTCTACACACTATCCCGTCCCGTAATATAGCCGTTACAGTCACTGAAGTTGCCGTCTGAGTTCGTAAGCGTTTGTACGCCGTCGAACCGCGTATGAATCGCAGTGGTGCGTACGATACCCGTTCTGACGTTTGCAGTAAGCGGACGACGTGCGTGAGCCGCCCGCCGCGCGCCGTCGTGCTTTGCTTGGAACGGGATAGTGGACGATGAATTGATTGTTTTTTCTTGTGATTGTTACATTTATTTTTTATTTTCTTCGATACAGGGTACAAAAGGGGTAAGATAGATGTGGTACCTACTTGGACAACAAATTGTATTGTATTTATCGTAGTTATAGGTTGAGTTTTCTTAATGGTAGGTCAACAGGGCAAACTAATAATTATTATGCAGTACAATAGGTGGTCATAAATCACTAGTAAAGTTTATCATATCGAAGATATTTTTATTACTGACGTAGAACCTACTTGAAGTATTATTTGCATCATTTTTATCATATCACGATCGTCACGACGTGACGTTACATCATCTAAAATTGACTTATGTATTAACATAGATCATGTATTTTCGATTATGATCCTTACTCGAAGACTCATGATTGCTTTAAAAAGTAGTTACTTGCATACAACAAAAATTAGTAGTTAATTGATTCGTTCTCATTTGAAGCAATGAACGAATAAACACGGCATTGTACATTAGTTGTTACAGTTACTAGCTAATAATAGTAATTCAATCATTTAAAGCAATAAAACTCCCATGAGTTAATAGCTAGCTAGCTGTGGAGCGAAATTTCACAAAGAAGATTTTATTGCATCCACTTCTCTGATATATGGATTAACGTGAGTACCTAAACCTACCTACTTAATCCTATGAAATGATTTGATTCAGGATAAGCACCAGTGTTATCTAGATGTACAATGAGCTAACTTGCGAATTATCAATAGTCATTTCCACAAGTGGACACGTATAAATGCATGTATGTGCTACGATAAATTGTGATAGTTCTGCTATCTAATTACCTACGCAAAACATTTTCGTAAACGATGACGACAAATTTGTTTCATTTTGACAGTTCAATAACATTCATTGCGTTATTTGCGTTGTTGAGCAGTTTTTTTTCGAACTTGTGAAGCAATTTATTAGCGATTTGTTTCAAAACGATTATAATTCCGATTGATCGTGTATTACGTAATTAGGATAATGGATTGATGATGACTTGAATTTCGTATGACACGCGAAGGCATCTTTTTTTGAAGTGAAAACTTTATGCGCGTTTAGCGATTTTTAGTAGGGAGTAAAATGCATTTGCGTAGTGCTGGGCTATAGAATATAGATGGCGCTAATAGGTACCAGTTTTAAGTTTTTAATAGTTTCTTTTTGTTGGGATACAGGGCAACACAATGATGATGATGAATATTGTTTATACTTAAATTAGTTTTAAGTTTTCACTTTTGTCGGCAGTCCCTATGACTGCCTATTTTTTACAACTGGGACATGCTCTAACTCTGTACTCTCCCACTACTGGAGCAGCTGACCTTACTGCTCGCTTAGACCTCATATGCACGAAGGAAAAACAATTTTTGGTATGTCAGCCGGTATGAAATTACTCGTTCAAGCCTTGAAACTGACGCAACCGTCCCGTACCTAATAATCGTCAAGAGCCGACGATGCGACGTCTTACCTTTCACAAAACTAAAGGAGTTGTATAACATTTTTTTTTTTTAATCCAGGGTCAGAAGGCGAAGCCAGTGGTAGCTTTCATCGCGGGTCTCACAGCCCCCCCCGGCAGGCGGATGGGTCACGCCGGTGCCATCATCTCAGGCGGCAAGGGAGGTGCCATGGACAAAATAAAGGCCCTAGAAAGTGCTAACGTAATCGTCAGTCGCTCCCCAGCCAAAATGGGTTTCGAACTCAAAAAAGAAATGAAGAGATTAGATCTTATTTAAACTTGCTGTATTTGACGTTATATACATCTGTGCATAATATTTACTTATGCTATGTACAGTTTTATGAAAATCTTGCTATTATTTATTTGCGCTGTTGTTTTAATCAACAGTCTTTGTATTCAGTTTTACTTGAGAAGGAAGGAAGGAATTTAAGGATATATTGTTACACTCAATCTTGACTATTATACCTAACTATAAAAATCTAAATTATTGGTGTAATTCAAATCTAAATTAAGTATATCTGTGTCTCTGGTGGTTTACGCACGAATCGTTAGCGAAGCACTGTTAGTATATTTAACTCATATTTAAGTGGTAGGTATGTTAAATTCGAAGAAAATCGACTCAGCAGTAGATAATTATAAAAATATGAAAAGACATCATTCTTTCCGCACCAAAAAATTAAAGTGCCGACCAGAAAAAAAAAGTTATGAGAAATAACATTTAGTATTTTAATATTACAACGATAGTCTACAATTAACCTCTGTTGCTATTTGAAGTTGAAAATACCAAAAATCATGTTTATTTAGTACTCCCTACTCTCACGGTACAGCTGGTCCAATTCCAGCTAGGTCGCTCAGCGAGCTACGGAACGGCCTATGCTTGGAAACTCTCTGAGGGAAAGAGTTCGTAACGAAGTGATTCGGCAGGGAACCAAAGTTGTTGACATAGAATAAGAAAGCTGAAGTGCCAATGGGCCGGCGGTATTAACCGTAGAACCGATGACCGTTGGGGACGTATTCTTGAGTGGAGGAGACTGCGAATCGGCAAACGTAAGGTAGGACTCTCCCAGGCTAGCTGGAGCGACGATCTTCGCAGGGAGGCTGGTAGCAGCTGGATGAGAGTTGCCGAGAATCGAGCTGAATGGTGTGCAGTTGGAGAAGCCTATGTCCTGCAGTGCACTTCTGTAGTCTGATGATGACAAAATTTGTATGACAAATCTGTCTAAAACACTCAATCGAGAGAACCGCTGTGTCGAATAGACGTCCCAGGTCAAAATTGCAATCGCGTAGCTCATTTAACTCAAAAACATGATTTCTAGTATTTTCAAAAATAGCGTAAGGGTTTTAATTAGTATGTTGTAACATGAATGTTGAGGGTGTTATTTCTCTTAAGAAAGTCGTTTTTAATTTTCTGGCCGGCACTTAAATTTTTGTGTATAAAATGTTCGACACCTGAATGATGTCATTTATTATAATTATATTAAGAATTTCTGATCGTTTTGCTTGGCGATGTTGTGTCAATAAATATTGTGAACTCGAAATATATGCATACTATCCGAATAAGTAACTACTTTTTATTCCAATTCTTAAAATACATGTTTTAAACCTATTTTAAGGTGTAAATAAGATCATGTGGAAACATATAATATGTGATCATGGTGTGTGCACGACACGACGTGCCACGTCAAAGCATTAACATTTGTATGAATGGCCAAGCATTTCGGAGCTTCCCACGGTATGCTCAAGATCCTTTGTGAAGATATCAACGAAATGTGAATGTGGGTATCAAAATAAGATTCAAAATCATTTCCGCCACGCCATGCCGGCCTTAATACGGCTGCCATCATACGCCACACTGGATCAATCTGAACGTTCATGCCATCGATCATCTAGGTACGTCATGCTCCCTAGCAACCCCATGCCCATCACCTGTTTACACACTAGGAATTTCTCCTGTATTGTGGGTGCGTTTACAAACATTTTAACTCACATAAACAAACAGCCAGACCCGGAACAACTAATTGTAAGTCATACAAATATTTGTTCCGTGCTGGGATGGAACCCGCAACACAGCGCAGCAGTCAATCGCTTAACCACTGCGCCAACCATTTCGTCTTAATACTTAATACTGTCGTACCCATTATGTACTCAATTTGTAGGTAAAAAAAAGTACTTTGAAAGGTTAAGAGTAAGCTGTAGAGTATTTCTCCAGCAACCCAAGTTAAAATATGAGGAAACTTACGTAGATGCTTATTTTATTAACTAAGAAGTGTCTGAAAATAATAATACTGTTGTTTTTACCATTAAATATGCAAGCTGTGACTAGTTATGTGCAGTTTAAATTTCTCTGGCTATTGATATAAGCGCCTGAATAAAAATACTTAGCAGTGTATAATCTGCTTTGTACACATATACAATTTTTGTCAGGATTTAATAAGTAATTGTCTAACAATTTTTTCCGTCTGTTTGTTCTAACTAATCTCCGAAACGGCTGAACAAATTTTGACGGGACTTTCACTGGCAGATAGCTGATGTTATAATGAGATGTTTTTTTTTCTTTCTATTATTACATTTAACAATGTAGGTAATGTATTCGAATTGGGATTAACAATCATAACATAAAAGATTGAGGGAAACATGAGCATGGCCGTGATTTAAATTCTACTTTACCTACTTAGTTGTTGTTTCAAACAAACGAAAGGAAATTCTGCCTAAAATTGATTATAGTAAACCAGCTGCGCCCCTCATCGACTTCACCCGCATAAATCTCGATCCCGTTATCCCGTAGGAAAGTCGGGATAAAAAGTATCCTATGTCCTAACCCAGGTCAGGCTCTGGTGCGAAAGCGTAAAAAATAAACAAACAAACACAGTTTCGCATTTATAATATTGGCGTGATCCCCGCCGTTGCTCTACGCAAGTTCATTCATTTCGCTACTGTGTATGGATTGTAATACCACGGTAATATACAGGATGTCCAGTAAATAGCACGACATACTGCAGGGGGTGATAGCTTGGGTCACTACCTATCAATACAACACAATATATGTTCTGCAAAATCTTACTTTTTTTTTTTCACCACTGTAGGTTAAACTTAAGTGTTAAGAAAATAGTTCTGTGAAAATTTAAACAAAAAATAGTATTTCTTGTAAACATTCTTGTCTTTGATAGAAAAAAGACTTATCAATGAGTAAAGTAACTATTCACGAATAATTTGATGGAAAAAAAAGTACTAGAAAAGGATTTTTTCATTACGAGATGCTTAAAAATCTGTTTCAAGGTAGAGATTTTTCGGTATTTCGGAAAATTTTGTAAAACTGTAAATCCGTAAGATTTTGCTGAACATAATTATATTGTGTTGTATTGATAGGTAGTGACCCTAGCTATCACCCCCTGCAGTATGTCGTGCTATTTACTGGACACCCTGTATATTACTGTGGTAATACTGTGCCGAGTTTATTATTAGTATTCAATATCGAGACTATGGAGCCAATTGTCTTCTACGTGAATGCCGATTTATATCTCGGTCATTTTTGTTTTTATTGTGAGTTCAGTGAGTTGAACTGTTCACAAATCCGAAACCCGAAAGTTTTAACAAGACAGCTTGTCGAATGGGAGTGAAATGTAAGTACTTAAGCTGCTTTTGAGTCTTGACCTCGATCTCGTCTGGTGGAAAGCGATGGATGAGGCCGATGAAGAGCTGTCTGTCATTATAACTTTTAGAATGTTTCGTGTCCAGTGGTGCCCTATTATAAATACCTACCACATTAATATTTAAATATCCAGTTTTAGATTGAAATACCTACCCTTACATTAGCAATATACGAACGCGCATGCCGCGCGGTATTATATCTTGCACGTTATTTTTAACTCTATTCTAATTGAAATTAAGATCATTATCGATGAAAGCTTGTCGAGCATATCGCTGCTCTGTCTGCGCTGACCTGACCTGATTAGGCGGGCAATACAAGTCAGATTTTTTCATCAGTTAGTGGGATTCGATAGTCTGATCCGGGTATCGGAAGGCGTTTGAACATTCAACACATATCCGACCCGCTTTTCGGATGTTTGCATTGCTCTGATAGCCGGATCAGATTCTGATGAAAAAATTTGAAGTGTATTCCCAGCCTTATGGCCTGCGCAGACTGGCGGACGGGACGGCAGAAAATAAGGTATATATTTCTTTGATTGACCTTAGAGCATCGCAGCGCAGTTTTCTCTGGAGCATCGAAGAGCACGCTGGAGGATACCTCGGCGGGAAGTGGCGGTATGCGCTGGAGTCTGCCACACTCTTTCAAAAGCAACTTTTCGACTGCGTAGTGGCTAGTGGAATAATCAAATCCCGGCGAGCGGTGGCTACTCTGCGGATGTCGCGGCATACCGGCGCGCGGCGGAAGCTCCGGTAAGCTGGCGGACGTTCGCGGTACCGCAGAGGATTTTTCTTGTCAGTGTGCGCTGGCGGATAGAGATCCTCGATGCTCTCCCCTGCCGTCGGCAAGAGCGCAGGCCCTTAGGTATCGGTACGAAAATTAATCGGGATACAAAATAACGGACTGTATTTGGCGGTCTTGTTTCCCTCCCGTGTCCCGCAGATCAACAGAAGTGTCGCCCTTAGGGACTACGAAGATTTTACTTTATGTCAACCAGATTCAGAATGATGGGACTGTTATTATTCGGCATTGATCGCTGGATTTGATCAACTCATGCAGACTAGCAACTTCGTGAGTACTGGGACACGACGTCGTCGACATCTCTTCTCTACGTCACCACCACGCTCGCCACTGATGGGAGGAAGCCGGCTGCCAGAAAAAATAATGTACTTTGTGATAGAGATCAATGTCCGATCCATCATCGATCATAGCCAATTATATTATGCTCTGTGGCCAAGTTCATCGATTATTTTACGTCTAATTTCATCATATTCATTCTTAATGACATTATTTATTGTTTTAAGGAAATCGATTGCGACGGGGTACGTCAATTTACAGCCCCCTTTATTTATTATCGCAATCTAGTTGCACCTCGGTTTTATAGGTATGGTAGTAGTAGAATTAGTAATAAAATAGATATTGATCACATAAACGTTGTAATAAGAGATGGCAAAATAGACATACTAACGATATATCTAATATCGTTAACATCACATAGTTGTAAAACAGTAGTCATACATATATCATGCACAACACAAATACCACAATAAATACGACACCTTTGCTAGAATTAGCTTATAAAAGGAAGTATCTAGTACAAACTACTACTATTAATTAAATAGACCGTGAATTTTACATTTCACTTTCTATCACAGCATGAAGGTCAAACTTAATTCTAGTTTTAAATATTTTTTTGTTAAACAATTAAGTTCTACTTTTCTTAAATTAGTTATCCCATGTCTTGCACTTAGTACAAAGACAATAAAATGCACACATGTTATGAAAACATTATGTAAGAGTTATAATAAAAGCTTTATGAATATTTTAGATGTCTACCAATTAACTGAAACTGCATGGTGCATCCAGAGAGCTTAAATGAATATTAATTGTTGAACTGAGACTTAGAAAAATATATCTATTGTTCTCACTAATATCAAAGCAACTACCAATAGGTAAATAAATTAAAAAATAGGCACACCTATTTAAGAAATTATAGGTAAGAGTGGCTATTTTTTTATATATGAATAATAATAATATAACATAACATGACGCCTCTAATTCCTGAAGGGTTAGGCAGAAGTGTACCTTTAGTACACCCACATTTCGATAGTTATGATATAGATGCCGAGCCTATTGCCAGCAACCGGGCAAACATCCAGACTCCGGGGCTTCTACTGAGAAATTTCAGATGGAAAAACCCCATAAAAAACTGTTCAACCCCGGAATCGAAATCAGGACCTCATGCTCTGTAGTAGCGCTTGCGACCACTAGACCAACGTGGCACTTTTTTATTAATGATATAACATAATAATACTGACTGATAAATAGGCCATATACCTGTTTACACAATCTCTGTTTTGCTAGAAGCAATACAGCTCATCTATTATGAAACTTCAACAAGGACACACTTATCTATATCATATTAGTTAAGTATCTATTTATCTCAGAATCAAATAATAAATAAATAGAATAACAGAACTACAGTTTCAGGATATTTTGCAATTCAGTGCTACACCGCGCATCTATCAGAAGCTGTTTGTTTCAGTTAGGTAACCTATCTAAACTCCAATCAGGATAACATAAGAAAACTCACAATGAAATAACTTAGGTGTTGGAATGGCATTTTATTGATCACATTTATAATGAAAATGTGTAAAAGCTTTTTATTTGTCATGAAAAAGTAATTACTTATTTTACGATCGAAATAGCGTTAGATAGAATGTTAACATTATTATTCCAATGTTATCCTGAATGGAACACTAGTACATACATAAATATGGAATTACCACCTATCTCTCCTCCCACGACCACCTTGTCCCCCACCGCCATAGCCCCGGCCGCCGCCGCCGCCACCGCGACCACGACCCTGCCCCTCACCCCTCTCCTTGTCTCTACGTAACTTCATGCCTTCGAACCTCGAAGCCATTTGCTCAAGTTCATCTGGGACTTCCTGATTTGCTTCCTCAAGGATTTTGATAAGCTCCCTAGCATTTCCCCAATCACTCCTTGATATAAATGTCAAGGATATGCCAGTTTTTCCAGCACGACCCGTCCTACCCACTCGGTGTACATACTCTTCAATATGCCGTGGGAAATCTAAGTTGATAACATGGGTGAGGTCTTTTATGTCAATACCTCGTGATGCAACATCAGTAGCAACCAATATATTGACAGTTCCATCCACCATTTCGCTTAAAGCAGCCTCACGATCAGTCTGATCTCGATCTCCATGCAAAGATTGACACTCTATGCCTTTAAGACATAATTCCGTTGTAATGTGTGTTGCAGTGGCTTTTTTGCCACAGAATATGATTGCTTTATCAGCAGGATCCATAGAATTTAGAAATTCAAACAATGCTTCCTCTTTTTCAGATTCTTCAACAAACATTATTTTCTGTGTGACAGTGTGCACTGCAGCAAGATCTAAAGATCCAACATTTACTTGTATCGGGTCCTTCATGTAAGATTCGGCAAGGCGACGTACACCTGGCGGCCAGGTAGCTGAAGTCATGACTGTTTGTCGATCAGGCCTTACATCAAACAATGACTTCCTGATCTGTGGTTCAAATCCCATATCTAACATCCTGTCAGCTTCATCCAAGACAATGTAAGAAAAATTAATGACATTCAAGTGGCGAGCCATTACCAAATCATTCAGCCTGCCTGGAGTTGCAATTACAATGTCTACACCTTTAGCAACTACTTTAATCTGCTCCTTACGATCTCCTCCACCATAAACACAAACTGATTTGATACCTTTGTACTGGTACTTAGACACTTCTTTGTCTATCTGTAGTGCAAGCTCTCTGGTAGGGGCCATGATAAGAACAGTTGGACCCTCTCTTTCTTCTCGTGGAATTGTCTGGCCTTCAATATGTATGAGAGCTGGCAGGAGGAAGGCCAAAGTTTTTCCAGTACCAGTCTGAGCTATGCCAATTAAATCATCACCTCTCAATAGAATGGGCCAAGCTTGGCTTTGAATTGGGGATGGTGTTTTAAAGTCTTGCTTGTATATTTCCTCTATGATTTCTGGATAATGTTGGAATGCTTGTTCAAAAGTCAATACAGGATTTGGTATAGGGCGCAAGCCAGGTTTATCATCAAATGTACGCTTTACCTGTATGTCAAAGTTGGCAAGTCTCCAACGTTTCACCTCGTCTGTTGGCATGGCTGCTACCTCTGGATCTTCTTTATAAAAATCTTTGATAATTGGTGGCAATTTTTCATATCTACTGTTCTGAGCTTCAGTGTGAAAAGCATTGAGCTTTTCCCAATCAATGACTTGAACGCCATCCTCAGACGTCTTAAAAAAATCAGAAGACTGACCACTGCTGTCACTTGCGTTGTGCTCTTTTTCTTGAGGTCTGAAATCTTCAATCAAGGTGTTTATCATTTCTTCTGCTTTTGAGATGGCAGCATCTGTGCCTGTCAGGGTGACGTCGGCTTCATTACCGCTAGAATCACCGATTTTAATCTTAGCCTCAGATTCGTATTGTAGATCTTTTATTTTAGCTCCACCTTTGCCTATTATACGCCCTACTTTGTGGGAAGGAACGTAAATAACTTTCTTATTACCGGAATCCCGCTGTTGGAAGTCGCGTCGGCCACCCGCGCCGCCACTGCCGCCGCCCCCGCCGCCGCCGTCGCGGTCGAAGTTGCGGCGGTAATCGCCTCCGCTATTGTTACCACGTTCCCTCCAATTAGTATCATTGTAGGAGGTTGATCCTCTGCCTCTGAAGGTTCTTCCACGATATTGCCGAGTTTGGGGCGCGGGAGCTGATGGTGCCGATGCCGGTATAACACCCGCCGGTTCATTCCAATCATCTTCCCATTCAGCCATTTTAAAGTCTATTTATTTATCACGACTCGTAGTAGATAAAATAGTAGATAAATGAAATAATACTCGTAAACAAGCGAAAGTTAGTACACGAAGCTTTTTCAAAACAACGATCGCGTTGTTCCTCAAATCGACAACGTGATTGATTGGATTGTCAAAATTTTCCAATCTTGACAATTTATATTTTTTAAACGTGTGCTTTTCTATTCAATTAGAAGTTATTACGATATTGTAGATATTTTTGTTAAAATCCGAAATTCAAGTAGAACTTTATGCGGAATCAATCTAATAAAAAAATATTGATTTCTTTAATTTGATGTAAAAACGTGGTTTTGGTATTTTTTTATCTTTTGTTGTTATATGACGAGACTCAAGTGAAATGGAACGCTTTTTAGTGATGGAGCAAAGTAAAAAACGAAGTTTAAAATAACTGAATAACATTGCCCCAGTTTCATGTTTCACACAATTTATAAGCTAGACTAGTAATTGTGGAACGTTTAATAAAAAAAAGGGATTTCTGTACGAAAATAGAATACAATATGCATATTCACGATAATCTCAAAATCTAAATAAACTCAAAACTATAAAGGGAAACATTGTGAGGAACCATCGAAGTAGAAAATAATCTGTGTTATGTTGGCTACATCAATTAATGAGCATTGAATAGATTACGGTCGATTCTCACACAGAATCCAGAGAAGAGGGAGGGGTCGGTGTCCACCGGGACACCGACATAATATTTTAGAACGATTTATTAAGCTATGCGTCGAAAATACGAAATGCTACTGCAAAAGAAGGTACATATTATCCAAAAGATAGAGAAACAAATAGTATCGCCGGAGAAGTACTATCTCCATATTATTTCTGCTACAAAACAACGCAGTAACGTTGTTTCTGCTGCCGTGCTGCCATGCGTTCGTTGGCAACGCATTTGTGAGTCCGTGTGTATGGGTGGCGCTGACCACCTATTATTAATTGAAGCATCGGGTTATTTGCCACTAAACGTGGAAATCAATTGATTAACAAGAAAATGGCACATAATTATTATAAGTATGACTATCATTGACCATTTGCCAACGATGATAGTCATAATAATATCGATGAGTGCCAGACATTATTATAATGGTTTTTTACAGATTTTATTGACGTTTGGTCGAGAAGCTGATTTGATAAAAACTACGCTTCTCCTTTTTATTACAAAAGATGTATAACAATAATAAAAGATGAAAACGGAAGAACGGTTTTTAGCGGTACTTTGCACTGTTATTTTATCAGAAAAACAGTTAGATTACGTCAACGGACGGACGGACAGCCCTAGTTATTTATCATCTGTATGTATTTGTGCGTGCGTACGGTTCGACGGCAGGCAAACGAACGAACGGGGAACGCGAATTTACCGAAATAATTCCAATTTTATGGTTTAAATTTAATTTTAAAATAAATACGGTTTAAATTACGTATACAAAAAATGCGCGTAACTTTTATAATAATTGTTTATTAGTATTCACCCTAGCCTGACATCCCGTAAACAGGCAAAATGAGTAACTGGGCTAGAAGGATGCATCGACGAGCTGCTACATTGAGCAATGTGGTTACGTCTTGCGGGCATCCCAACTCTTTGCCATATCCGAGGAGATTAGAAAAAGTGAAGTTTGGAGTACCGCTACATGAAGTTTGCAAGGATGATATCCCTGGACCCTTGCTTGTTAGTATTTTTGTGACTAGATTTCTTGACAACGCCCCTGAGATTTTTGTTGATTACTATGAATATGACCGGGTCTTTTAGAGGTGAATTGATATGGACAGGTTTTTCTGGTAGTCGTAGAAACCTTAACTTACTGCCATAGTGCGGCTATTTCTTAATTAAAATTCTCGATAATTTCCCCCGTATGTATTCAGAAAATGTATAAAATGTCAAGAACGTTTAAGGGTATAGTGTGTGTCGTGAATTTGTTTTGGAAATATAGCTGTGGTGATGTGCAGGTGCTGATACTGAAGCTGAACAAAGAAGCGCCGCTACGGCGCGACGTATTCCGCGCGCCCGGTCACCAGGGCGCCATGAAGAAACTCATCCACTTCCTGCAAACCGGCCGTCTGGTCAATGTAGACAATTACTCAGTTTATACTATTGCTAGTGTGCTCAAAAAATTCCTCAGGTAAGACATAACAATAACCTAGGTGTTCATATTATTTATAAATTTTAAGTATGACTGTGTTATAATCTATACACTTAGACCATGTCTATTAAATTACTGTCATCAAAAATATGTTATCAAAACTTACCTGTCATAGAATTTCCAGGATACCTGTTTTTATGCAGAAAATTAATTGTTGCATGTTTATCAAAATAAACATTTAACACTAGTTTTCTATAATCTGATAAGATATAAAGTAAATATTTTTGTTTGTACTATCAGTAGTGATAATAATGTTTGGTATTCTACTTGTAGATTGATTGATTTATCTACAAGATACACATTTCCTGACTATTGTTATTTTAACAAATAAATGAAATTGATGCATCTGTTTGTAATGTCAAATATAGCAGCTTTTTATAAAATGCTTAGGAAAGTATATTGGTCCTGTATGTTCCTTATTATAACATTTTGTTTTTGTGTGTTTTTTCTGGCAAATCTCCAAAACGGCTAGACCGATTTTGATGGGAATTTCGCTGGCAGATAGCTGATGTTATAAGGAGTGACTTAGGCTAAATTATAATAGAAAAATAATTTCGGCTAAGCCGCAGACAGCAGCTAGTTGTCTAATAAAGAGCCTTTAACAAAATTCCTGTGATCCCAATGATGTAGACATTATGCAGGTTGCCTTTGGTGGTAGATTTTATTTTGAAAAGCCACATTGCAGTTGCTATTTCTGAAATCGGCAAGAGGGCATCACCATAGATATTTTTTTGTAGTCAAGTATAATTCTAAACCCAGCTCAGAAATAGTACCAAGGAAAATCAACTCGGTATCATACTTTTGACTTCTTACCGCAATACAGAAGTAATTCAGATTCCCATTTAATGTTATATTTTTTGTTTAGGAAAATCCCAGGTGGAGTGTTTGGCCGAGACGGTGAGATGCATCTGTTCACAGCTGTAGAGCTGCCAGAGGAGCAGCAAGTTGATGAAATACGCAGGTTAGTTTACCGTCAAGTTTTTTTTTTCTAATTGTGTGTGTAGACTAAACTTTATATGTAAAATGGAATGTTATGGTTTCATTATAAGTTATGGCCCAAAACGTGGGCCAAAATTTGATGCAAAAGTTAAGGTTAATTATTTACCTTTTAACTAATAATTTATTATGTAAATATTTTAACATGTCATAAAAAAAAATATAGACCAGGCAAACTGGTATAATTTTCAACTATTTACCAAGCTAAAATAATATGATAATACTCAGTGTAATTGTTCCAATTTGGTAGAAAAAGAAAGATATAAATGTAAATTTTGTGCTCTTTTTTAAGTAATTAATTGATACAGTTAATTACTAGTTAACAAACAGGTATGTAAGTGTTTAATCAGTCAACTTAGCAAGTGTATGTGGCAGAAGTGCTGCGATAATGTCTACTTCAAACAAAACTATTTACATATATTTGCAACCGCTTTATATCTTGATGAGTCGCTATACAAAGAAAGTGTGTGGTTACAGTATGCTAATTTAGGGTTACCAACCTGTCTGTGTCTCCTTCCTTGCCTGTTGTCGGAGCTGAATTGTTTTAACAAATACCCTTCTGCAAGCTGTTATAATTATTTTAAAAGTTTACACACCAAGAAAACATAGCTGTTGGCTGATCACCTCTGAATGAGTTTTCTCCAATTTCCCATATCAGCCAAACTGCTATAAACATATAGAGAGATTGGTTATATTTTTATCCATAATAACGGAAATGTACTTTTTGTACCAATTCAGCGATTTATTTAGTTGTTGAGTGGTCTACTTACCCAGACTAAGTTATCCGATTCGTGGTGAAGGACGAGTCGGCTTTAATGGATTCTTTGATAAAAAAAAAAAAAATAAAAATTATTTATTGTCGCCAGTTAATACATTCATTCAGCATATCATGAATAATCTTACATACGCATCGTATTAATGTATTACACAAAAGTACAGCTACTGATTCCCAAACTAAGCTTGAGCTTGTATTTTGGGAAACAGTGTTCTGCCGCAGGATATATCACATATTTAAATACGAATATTACAATGGTTTGTATGTCGCTGCAAGAGACTTACAATATTCTATAATGATTAAAAAGAAAAAACAAAAAATATATATATTAAATTTACGCTTAACAGATGTGATCTGTGTGTGTGTGTGTGTGTGTGTGTGTGTGTGTGTGTGTATGTGTGTGTGTGTGTGAGGGTGTGTGTATGGTGTGCGAGTGTGAATGTGAGAGTTTGTTGAGAAGCATTGAGTGATGTATGTTACGCCATATGTGTCAGTAGGTCTTCCGTCTTCTGATAGTCTAACAGTTGAAGCCATTCAGAGACTTTACCTTTAAGTTCGTGTCTGCTAAGAGAGGTAATGTTGAGATGTTTGTTTACGGTGTTGTAAAGCTTACAACTTATGACCTTGTACTGTCTCCTTGCAAAGGCGGTCTTACAAGGAACAGAAGGGCACACAGGCATTTTGCTGCGTCTATTGGGGTTGGGTAATATAGACATGA
Organism: Xanthia togata; assembly: GCA_963853775.1. NCBI lineage: Eukaryota > Metazoa > Arthropoda > Insecta > Lepidoptera > Noctuidae > Xanthia > Xanthia togata. Next base: position 10,231,054 of record OY970811.1, read on the forward strand.
ATAACACTACCCTATGCCATTTCAGTAGACCTGCTCTTCAAGCTAAGGGCCTTACTCTTCAGATACGTTTATCAAGGAAGTATTCCTAAAAACTGCGGCTCTAGATTTCCTTTCTGGTTGCTATGGAGAATGCCAGATTCAGGCGCCTTTTCAGCTCACAATCAAACAAAGAAACGAGGGATGGACTGTGTGAAAGATGACATGGTTAGAAAGGGGGTGACTAACGAGATGACTAATAGAGAAGTATGGAAGAAAGGGACATGTTGCACCGAACCCATATAAATTGGGATAACGCAAGAAAATGCTGATGATGAAACTATTCAATCAAGCAGTGTCTACTGGTCGGTCTTCTGTGGATTCTGTATGACAGGGCTAGCAGAAGAGTTAAGTCTGAAAAGTTAGTTGTAAACCTGGGGCGAAGGGCTCAATTGAATCCCAGTTTAATGTAGGGTAAAACACCAGAGCGATGTTGAAAATTGGATACAAGAAAACCTTCGCCCTTACTTAGGCGATTGTATTTCAATCGGCAACTACACACACAGTGCAGTTTTATTTTCGTTGACAAACTGAAATGGAGCTATGAAGTTACGATTAACCTCAGTATTGAAAGACCGAATGGAATACCTCGCGACTATTACAGTCTTTAGGATACCTAATTAATAAGTGCATTGTTCATACAAATGGAAATCGTCATAGAAGCGTCAGTTTCCCGTGCAGGTGTGCATAGGAGCAAGTATTTATATACTTTGTTAGCTCATCGCACGAGAGTAATGTTCGTAAGTAACCCGTTTTCCTCTGTTGACTTTTATGTAATTGTGTAGGATGATAAGCACCTCATATGCATTGTTGTTACATTTTAGCGAAATGGAAACGTGGTTTCCAAGAATACGTAATTCTAATTATTTTTTGCTGACCCGAAAGACTCATAGACGTTGTCCTGGACAAATTTCAATAATTCATACATAATTAATCCCAGAGAAAAAAGGGCGTTTTCCGAATTTGAACGTTTCCGAGAAACTTATTTATATTCCTATAAATACGGATAAATCATACTGCATATATTTCTATTATAAATACAATATTGTGATGCTTGCATATCAAAAATTCTCTATAAGTTTGGTTTGTGTCTAAATATTATGTTTATTCTAGTATTAAAGAAAAAACATAATATCTAGACACACGGTAGTTTGTCAAGCCAAGTTTTGCCAAAACAGTCGTGATGTTATGTTTATTCTAAACTGCTTAGCTATCGGCACAGATTGTTCAGTAAATAGAGAAACTACAATATATTTGTAAAAGAGCTTTACCTACTGATGAAGAGTCACGTTCACCCTCATAAGATTAGATGTTCTCCCCAAGGAGCTTCCTCCTCGGGCACAATAATAGCCTGCCCAGCAAAATTACATTACGAGCCCCTGCCTTGTCGAGGCGTGATCGGATAGTAATTAAACTACCCGGAAATTAAATTGAGTAAAGCTTGCTTTGCTGTCCACGGAGGCGTTGCTTCATAGAAAGAAAGATAAAGAAATAAACAAGAAAAATTGTAATTTCAGCACAAATAAGCAGCACATTATAGACGCGTATTCGTCATTATATTGGTACGCTTTCGGTAGGCCTGCTTGCTGCTTAGTACAATATGTTAGGGTCAGTTGGTCCTTGGTCAGTTCACACCGAGACGTGACGCGACGCGACGAGCGATGTTTGAAGAGGTCAGTGGTTTCGCGCTGCGCAGCGCGACGTCAGCGTCGCGAAGCGCATTGTGAAGTCGCTGCAGCCACACTCCTCGCTGCTTCGTTAATGCGAGGCATCTCGAGGCGCAGCGTGACGCTGCGAGGCTTTTTCGAATTATCTCAATTAAATGTGCATCTTTTTGCGTAGTAAGCAAAGTTATATTTTGTATCACTACCTTAAAAAGTGCGCCCAGCGTCGCTTCGCGTCACGTCTCGCTATGAACTGACCCTTACTGTATACTTTTGGGATGACATGGCAGTTTCATACTGCATTTGTTTTTAACCGTATGAAGAGTGGAATGTTGACGTGCGATCTCAAAATTTTACCATAAAATATCGTACCTACTGATCATCGCTTGTATGCACGGGACCTTTCCGCGGCAGGGACCACCCTTTAAGGGACCTCGGGATCTCCAGGGAAAGCACCGCTGCATTAGATTACCTTTAGTTTCAATTAACAAGCTCATCAATATTTTAAATGTTGCCTAAGTAATATTTACTTTGTCATAATTCACCGTTTGTTCCGTCATGGTATAGGACTTTCACAATACATCGGTATTATGGATATGAACAATGGTTGTTTATAGAACACCCGACCTGAATTTTGATGCGCACACGCATAGTAACGGTGTGCTTCGGTTGCCATGGACATGACGGTAAACAAATAAATTATGTTTTTAGTATTATGAGCCTGTAAATACTAGACTAAATACATGCTCAAATATTTTAACGCTTTATATTGCTGGGCTGTAAATATTTATACGCGGAGAAAACTGCGCCAAAAGCTGCTAGGTCGATATGAGAATTTGAGAAAATACATCTTCTACTAAGTTATGCCACACTGACTACCTTAATACCTTTCATCGTCAGTTTGTTAAAAACATAACCCTTCCTTTCGTCGTATTCGGGTTAATATCTTCCCATTATAATTTCTAAACGGTCTCATATAAAATGATGGCGCTACATGCTGCATGTAGTTTACTGGCTGTTTTCGATCGGCCAACTAAACTTGAAAAACGGATATGTCGTTGTACTTAATCAAACTTTAAAGAAGAGTTAGTAGTAACCAAGATAAATGTAATTGGACATGTCACGGCCAAAAGCGAGCATTGCACTAATTTTCCAAGTTTTTTTGTTGAATCATTTTAGATGTCAACTGGATATAAGCTTTGTTGTCATGGGTAGACGACAAAGCATGACTTTTTAGATTTGAAGTCTATAAAAAAATATGGTGCTTAAAACCAATTGGTTACCATTTATATTAATTTTCCTTTAATACAGGTAAAAAATGTCGTGTGTAATGTAACTATAGGTCCATACACTCGATGATCTTTACAACGTGTGTTGCCCTAAAAAGTTTAAAAGGTAGGTGTGTCTGACATATTGAGCGTGAACTCTGGGTTCAATATGGACACGTCGTGTTTGAACTGTTTGAAGCCAGTCGACCATTAAGTTACCACGTACCCCGTTAGAGCGTGATAAATTTTGGCCATAGATATAAATACATAAAACCTCTGTGATGTGGACTCGCATGAATTGAAAGTGTTCACTGACAGTTCCACGTTCAAATTTGATATTGGCAGTTTCAAAGTAGGTGTACCTTAACTTCACTGACCGTGAACCTCCGATTTCTAAGACATGATCAGCATTTAGCTATTGAACTTTCTTTTTTTTAAAGTCTTGTACAAGACGATTCGGTCAATTGAACGTTTCAATTACTGACTATAATTTAAACTGTTTTACATAACTCACCAGTTTCAACTTTTAACGCATTAAACGAAACTCAGTCAATATATCAAGACGGGGCCCAATTCATTGTATAATCGGAACAGCATTGAGCGTATTAGCGTAATCGTTGGTTATTCGAGCGATAAGTCGACGCCTCATACATACGTTATACAATGCCGTCGTTCAACTCATTGATATCAATCTTGAGCTAACCGAGTTATTCGTGCGGTTTTACCGTGAATTACGCACCGAGGGTCAATAACCTCTCGTTTTTAATTTTCCTCTTATAATTGGGTCACTTCGATAACACCATTGAATGAAGTACCGGTAACCGCAATATCGCGAAAATTATAAATTGGATTTACAGTTTAATTTCCTTAAAATTAAAAAAAGAAAATACATATTGTTTGGTTTTAAACATTTGTTTGTTTTTATATTTTTTTATAGAAACAATGTTTGTTTTTTTTGTCAAATCACGTAATAAAATATTTCTTTATCGCGTGGGGTACTGCAATAATAATAGCTATATGTTTTAGATCACTATCATTCTTGCGAACATGCGATTCTTTTCTCTCAATCGACTCGCAGAATTCAACGGTATTATAAAATACTATATTTTTTGTCTGTTTTCGCTTTCATTCATCGTATTTTTTTTGTTTACTCGTTTCGTGCCCGGGTTGCGTGTTAGTAGCAGTTAAAACAGTTAAAATTGAGAGCTCAGGTCAAATTAGGTCGATGTCATGCACGAATGGCGATTTAAGGACAGTTGACCAGACGTTGTGCCGATTTCTTAGGGACGCCTATACCAGCTGCATCAGCAGGTCGTCAGCGATTTTAGCTAATATAATGTTTCGAAGATTTGGAGAAACTTGGTTGTGCCACTTCTTCACAGCGCGTATTAGGAGTCGTTTTTGGGGTTGTCTTTTGTAACTTATTGATCTTCAAAGAGCTGATTCTCAGGTATAAATAATAAAGAATCGACTAACCTTAACATTGATCAAATTAATTATGACTAAGAACTAATTAACTGGAAGCTAAACTTAGGCTCAACTTAAATAAACTATTCAGCATCGACTGTTCCATTATTACGCTGCGACAGTCGTCTGACCTCCGCGTCATTGGGTACGGAGCTTTATTTAGCCGCTTCATTGATTTACTGGATCCAATGCTGCAGTCCGACCAAGTGGAAATCTGATGCGGTTTATGTATACAACTGTTATATAGGATGAAAGGAATAGTCCTGAGACTGGTGCAGATGCATTATTCATTTGTGATTCTTTGATCTGCTATGTAAGTCATGTACTACACTGTTTCTTTTTAGTAGCTTGAAAAACTTCCAAGTTGTTTGCTCAGCTAAAATTATATACCTCTACCAAGTACCTACGCTGTGTTACCAGTAGAATAAATATAAACATAACATCACGCCTGTAAACCCCGAAGGGTTACGCAGAGGTGTACCAATAATACACCCACATTTCGCCAGTTATCCCATGTGTGCCCATGTAATAGGGGGCGAGCCGAGAAAAACTCAATAACTGTTTTCCCGTCCCGGGACCTCAGGAATAAATATACTAGTTGTAAATGGATGTTTTTGTCCACAGACTGCTCCTGTCGCTGCCGGTGTGCACGCAGAGATTGTTGGTGCTGCTCTTCGGCACGTTTCGGGTCATGGCCTCCAACGCTGATAAAGCAGGTGGGATATTACACGTTTGGACCAAAAAGTATTGATATACCACTTATTTTCTGCAGCCTAGGGAGCTGCTGTTGAGTTTACTAGAACTCGATTTGATATGATGTAGGAAATTAAAATTAAGCAGGCACTGTTAGACCTCAGTAATGGAGCTTCTCTTCGGTCATTTGTTGTAGCTTATCTTAAAACTAGGCATAGATAATCCCATTGTTTTTTAACGTGATATTTGATCCAAGTTCTTTCTCTTGAATTTAACTTTCGCTCGCAAATTATTGTTCCAAACTCTTCTTGTTACAATATTAATCCCTCCGGTCGGCCGTCACTGAAAATTGCTGTCGTCACAATCAGCTTACTTCATTCATAGACTTTGTTAGGAATTTCACAAAATATTTACAATGAGGCCACTCGCGAAATAATCTAATTAAGATTAACGCAATGACTAACTGCAAATAAAGTAAAACTGAAATGTGGTTACCAAATATTTGACTTGAGTAACTTGAAAATTTTTCGTGATAGTAATACTGAATTTTACACATGCCGGAGATTCGATAATGTTCAGTGCTCCGATTAGGGTTGATTATGATGTTATGTCCATGACAATGCATGGCCGGCATTTGGCAGTGGCCTGACGAAAGTAATTTAGTGGTAATTATGCCAATTACACGCGAGCCTGCGCACGCGTGATGCAACGGCTTTACATTCATTGTGCGATTATTTAATGTTCGTCCAGAACGTCTCGCCGGATTATTTGTTGGCCTAGTTCGTGATGACGTCTGCGGTTTAGTAGCTTTGGTCGTAACCTTTTTGATCTATTATATTATTTATATTAATTATTTAGGTCGCGCTGTGCTGTCCTACTTTCTGCGAAAAGTCGCGATTTCACAGGAAATGTCACTGCTTCTATCGAACGGAAAATATTCCGTTTTTTCTTTTGACTATTTTTCGTATTTTCCTAGGCTGCAAGACAGCTAAAGTAGTCTGAAGAAATGGGACACGATTCTATTCTAGATCTTCACATAACAATGTGTGTGCTTTGCATATTCGTTCTTCTATCTCATAAACACACATGGTAACCGATTGTATGAATGCTAGGTAGAGGTGACAATCGTTGTGCGACAAGTCTCCTTTTAATACCTATACAGTTTTCCGTCACAATGTCAGCGTCGCCGACAAAAGCGTCGTGAGCGATTGTGAGGCGCATACGGTTCACTTGGGCTCTATATCGAGCCTTATTAAATGCGACGTGCGTCTGTTTGAACGTCATTGTCGTCGCAGGTATACTCATATGTAAAATATTATGTTAATTACTGCTGAGTATCAAGAGCTCGTGGCTAAGTAATAACAGCCGCACGGGTCGATCCGTCAGGTTAAGCTACGCTTGCCTGGGTTGGTCTGTGGATGGGTGACCATCTTTACGTACCGAGACTCCTCCGTGCCTCGGAAAGCACGTTAAGCCGTTGGTCCCGGCTGTCATTCGTGGAACTTTGACAGTCGTTACGAGTCGTCAGAAGCCCGAAAGTCTGACCACCAGTCTTACCAAGGGGTATCGTATCACCCAATTACTGGGTTGTGGAGGTCAGATAGGCAGTCGCTCCATATAAAATACTTGTATTCAGCTGCATCCGGTTAGACTTGAAGCTGACCCCAACGTAGTTGGGAAAAGGCTAGGCAGATGATGATGACTGCTGAGTATCAAGATATGGACACCAGTGGTTGCGTGCTCCAATTGTGACTTTGCTTCAGCTTGAAACGGCAGCTGTTGAATAACCTTTTGGCTTTTGGTTTTTTGCCTATATGTAATCAAATTCAGCTCCTTTTTCAGAGCTGCGATTAACCGGTTTTTGTCTTGTATTCCTTTTTCAATTCACACTTAAATTAGTGCAAGAAGATTGAATTGAAGCCAACCAGTTATGACTTCTGTATGACGATTACCATGTTAAGTTTTTGTTGTGTTTTTTAATACAAAGAATATTCTCTTTTCATACGCCATTGCGTGTAACAGTCCATTACCACTTGTGCATTCTCTTGCGACTTCTGTTTTAATTTAAAACATGGCTAATTTGGTGTCTGTGGTTTTAATTACCGTAATTTGCCGCTAAAATAGTTTTTTAGGGTTCCGTAGTAAACAAGGAACCCTTATAGTTTCGCCATGTCCGTCTGTCTGTCCGTGGCTTAGCTTAGAGACTCTTAGTACTAGAAACCTGTAATTTGGCATGGGTATACATATTAATCACGCCGACAAACTCGTAAAACAAAATCAAGAAAATGAAAAAAATCACAGCAGTAGTAGATATAAATACATAATGAAGTTAAAAGGAAAACTTACAGCTAAATAGGTTTTACAGGTTAACGAGTGATAATCGACCAACTTAAATTTGCAGTTTGAAAAACATGTTCTCCCATACATTCCGCATGGGAGAACTTGTTTTTGAACTACAATGGTTCGTTTGTTCTTGGGATAAATTCATCCCAACTACGGAACCCTTCATTGTGCGTGGTCCGACACGCACTTGGCCGATTTTTTTTGTATCCGTTAATTAGATAAAACAGTCAAGTTGAACGACTTCACTGTTTAAACGAAGAAGGGAAAAAAGTTAATTGGTTTTCCGTGAATTTCTTGTGCTGTGTGATTTATTTTACTTGGCAAAAAGCGTTTTGTTCATCTGCTAATTGAATTATTTTAAAAGATCTTTTCTACCGAGCGAGATCATCAGTATGGTGGATCATTACCGTTTCATTAGTTACCAAATAATGTGTTTCAAACAAATGTTGCATTGTTTCTAGGTACAGGTATGACATCCGAAGCCCTGGGCGTGTCTGTGGCCCCATCATTTTTCCACTCTTGCGTGTCGGACGGCAAAACAGCCACAATGGAGGACGTTCAGAGATTCAAGGTTGGTTCAATTATTATCTGTCACGAATGTCATATGTCACAATACAGAAAAAGGTTTTATTTTATATGATTTAATGGGCCGTGTGTTAGAGAATGTACGTGGGAATGTTAAATATGTAATTATATTATTGATTGGTGATAGTTTGTTCGACGTTGCCATGGCGTCCCATAAACTACACTGTTTCTGTGACATCCTTTCGTCTAGTGAGTCATAGGTGACTTACTACTTTTATGCTCACTGTATGATGAAATGATATAAGTCCTTAGCTATTTAAAATCTCGTCAGACTATGACTAGAGTTGAGATTATCAGATTGATCAAGAACTTGTAAGCAATGAATTGCAAAAAAAAAACAGCTGCTTCTAATTCGGTTAGTTAATAAGGGGTTGATGATACCATATGGTTAGTTAGATTCGACATGATCACTAAACTACGGTTAATTGTTTGTATAAGGGGAGTGAATGCGCTTTGTAAAGTGATACATGTATGTGGCACTACGTGATAGCTGCACCATTATCGACGATTAAACATATCGAGTTTCGGTGTAATCACCTGATGTGGACATGTGTTTTATGTACCTATACGTTTGTTTTCGTACCGGTCGCTCATCACACGAATTTATTGAGTACTTAGTTACAGTAAAAGTACATAGGCGGTGTTTAATCTTTCATATTTATTATAGGAATTGGTGGAGGTAGGATGTAGGTTTATATTGAGCATTGAGTACTCAGTTCCATCATCGACAGTCTTGTTCCACTCACTGCTGAGTATAGGCCTCCCGTTTGTGCCATGCTCCCTAGTGTGTGCTAAAAGTTTAGCTAAATGGCATTTTGATCAAAATACTTAGGGCAAATCTAACCAATCTGAACGCGATCAGCATATAAACTTACGTTTATGGGCTGTCAGTGTCATTTATTTTCTGTGGAATTTTGACACTGACAGCTCTTGATTTAGATGTGCTGATCGCGTTCTGTTTCATTGGTGAAATTCACACCTAGTACTTAATCGCTCACTATTATCAGGGATGCCCGAGTAATTTCGAACTCTAAAGAAGATTTACAGCTAAAGACGGCAATCTTTAAAATGGTTTAAAACATTTGGATGTGTAACATCTTTCCTCTCGCTTTTCTGCAACCTGTGGGAGTGATTTCGTGAATAGGGACGGAAGTGTGTAACAGGGAGCCGGGGAAGCGCGCATTATTTGATTTGACCAATCAGCGCGCGTGGTTCTAGTTTGCCATCACAAACACCTTGACGAGGCCCCGCCCCTTTAATGATGCTTATTACCAAGGTGAGATGTCAGATGTTACACATCATATGCGAATACTGTGAGGCTCGTTCGTTTTTTTTTATTGATAGATACTATTATTTGCGAAAGGTGATTAATTAACATAACGTATAACAACCGAAGTACCCTTTGCATCTTTTGTCCTTAAATATTATAAAACAAAGTCTTCCGGCGCGTCTATCTGTCTGAACGCGATAAACTCAAAAAATGCCGAACGGATTTTCACCAATGGTCGGAGTGATTCATGACGAAGGTTTTGGTGTATAATTCATTAAGGTTTTATGTAAATTGGCTGAAATATGACGATTATTGTTGAAGATGTCGGAAAAAATCATGCTGACTGTGAGCTTAAACCGTAAAAGATACATAAAAATTATGTTCTACAGGATTGTTTATCTTAAAAAGTTCAACAAAAATGTCCGCGATGGTATATGTCTAACTTCTAAAGATGACCCACAGTAACCATTATTATCTTTCAGAATTTGACAAAAAAAATATTGTTGTTTCCAACGCTATTTTGACCGGTATTATATTAATAATCCTTATCCAATAAAAATATGTTAGCCGTGGGCAAAAGCTAGTGTTAAATAAAGTAATCCAAACTGTTGAATACCATGTGTATGAGTGACTCATATTTAAAGTAATTGAAAAAGAAATCAATCTAAGTCAACAGTAACAATAAAGGCGAACTCCAAGAAAGCCAACAATATAATCTTGATATCGTAATTCATAGTCAATAAACAGTTTTTTTATCAGCAATGTCGAGTGGGACTCTAATAGTGTTTTCTTATCTGATACAGAGTTAAATTTAAATTATCTTTTGATTGCTGATGGTAAGCGCATTATAATACGTTTGAGTTGTAATTTTTTTTCACATCTCCCGTGGTTATAGTTATAGCTAGTCCAGCAAGTAGATAAGCGATACTGTCTGTCCAGGGTGTGCAGTCCAGCCAGTCTTGGAGGCTATTTCATTACACAACCTCCTCTATCACTAAACTTTATAGTTACGACTGCACTCTTCTTGAAGGTGTTTTAGGGGCATGAGGAACAGGGTGTAAAGTTCACTCATCCGCCATAGAAAAGGGAGGATCCTCCAACCAGACGGGTGTTGTGTCTGGCGGGCCGACTGCCCGACTGTTGATTTCGGATAGTCTTATCTATGTCGTTCGCGCGGTAAACTCTAATTGCGCGATGCAGGATTTGTGTGACGTCATGTCTTTGATGCGTAGTTAGTATGTGGCGGTGTAACCGCTACAGTGTCGTCAATTCTTAGTAACTGGAGCGCAGTTTGGATCGATTGAAACAACTGAAATTCATGTCTTAAATATTTTTGATTGCTTCGCGCATGAAAACGTTTGAAGTCTAGGTGGCTGCGTTTTCTCGGTGGATCTTTGCGTACCTAATCATAAGTCTGAACGGTTTATGGTAGACTGATGTAACTAAAACTCTGGTAAATATACGAACATTTGCCATAGCTCCGAGTTAAACTTCCATCACTTCAGGGGGTCTACTCCTTAAGCGAATTCCGTAGTTCGGGACGAAGTTACGGGCGCTTCGTACTCCGTCTCACTTACGAACATACGGTGAGTGAGACGGAGAGGGAAGCGCCCGAAGAACTCCCTGGTTAGACTGAAGAAAGCACGAAAGTAAAGAATAAACTATTGGCATGTGGGTGAACATTTCTGCCTTACCTAACTTAATCTAAGCCGCATGGCTGTGTCGGAAGCATTCCACGTTTTTTTATGACACATTGAAATGTTTGATGACTGTCGATTGCAGTGACGTCATAGTTAATTAATTAACCTCTTTTGTATCGGAGATTTTCTTATTGTCTTTGATATGCTTTGCGGTTTTAGTTATTCTCTTTGGAATTATTATTTTAGCAGTTTAATAGGACTTTCAATTAAAAATCTAGTTTTTAACATTAGATTGGAAATCTAGTTTACGCACATAACATGACATAGGCAGAAATGTACCTTTATTAGGGGGCGATCCTGTTGCCATCAATCAGGCACAAATCTAGTTGATTTGTCCTTTAGTTTATATAGATTTGGCTTTTACCTAGCCAAAATTTGGCGAATATTCAAAGAGTACCTATCTATTTCGATGATAACATTGTCCACATCGGTTGATCGCACCCCATGTAAAAAAATAAACTAAGAGCGTTACTGTAAATAGCTTATAAATGTGTTCACTAAAACTGTATTCAAACATGCGTCCGAAGGCTGAAGTGAGCGTGAGTATATAACATTATACAACCAATCCGTTTTACTTTCCACCACGTTACTTATGTAGCTCATCGTACTACGCTTTTGTTACCGGCTTCAATAATTTATGTTTTACGCATTACATGCTTGCTGTTCGATGTTATGCGCTTTTGCATAGTTTTTGTTGGTACTTTTGTTTTAACTATCCGGCCGTTGACAGCTGTCATTTTCATACTAACGACAACTTATTATCTATCTTCATTTCAAACTAATTTATATTTACTAATGGGGATATTAATTGTACTTTAAATTTAATTTTAATATTTCTACACCGGCAACGGTAGTAGCTTGTGTGAAGCTTTTTATTAATATTAAGGTCTTGATGTACCATGTACTGAGAAACAAATTATATCTTATCTTAACGAGTATGTGTTTTGCGAATGTGATCCTTATTACTACTAGAAATTATCCAACTGACAGTTGTCAAGAACGAATTCTTTCGACGGCCGCACTGTACATATTTTGGCCGTAATTAAAGCACATCGAGTTTCAGAAAGAGTTCGTCATGCAAGTATAGTTCTACAAGAACCTTTTAGCGCTCGAATGACGTTGACAGATTGCCACTGTCAGTAATCATTTTTACAATAACTTTGTGAAATATATCGAAAAACAAGATGGCGGCGTTATTTCCAATTTTGGCAAGATTATGTAGGTACCTTGTATTGTACAGCTATAAACGGGGCATCTCTGTCACGTATAAAGTCCATGCTATTCTATGACGAAAATTTTCTAAAACTCTTTAATATGGCATTATGTTCGGCTGCGTTAAGCTTCCTGCAGACTAGTGCGACGCGACAGCGCGACGCGACAGCATGACGCGGCTATTGTTATACCGTGAAGCTTTCTTAGAAATTGTATTGTTCGAGTCGCGTCGCGCTGGTCTGCACGAGCCTTTACTTGAACATAATTATTTGTTTTTCTACACCGAATTAAAACATTACACACACACAACATAACGCCATCCTCATGTACTGCTAATACATTTTCAAAGAATAGATATTTCTTCATAGAATGCTCTTGTGTGCTTCTTATCAGTATACTCAGTAGCATCACCTATTTATTTTTTCGACTCTACACTGATAAGCTTGATTCATGGATTCTTGGGGTTACTCACATCCTGCATGTGGTTGACTAAACCTATCAACTAAATTTTGTACAACTAACTGAAATAAATAATGCTTTATTATCTAGTTAATTGTGTGAGTTATGCATGATAAACTATCACCTGTTAACGCATTTATTGCATTTTATTGTTGACAAAATATTATTACTTTAAATTAGGGATGCATCCGATACCGATACCGATACCGATATATCGGCGATACTTCGGGTTAGCCGATATATCGGTATCGACGATATTTTTATGACCGATTCAACGATACTTTTTAATTTAAAAATGTAGTGTAAACGAGCGTGTTGTCTCGTCTATTTCGTTGCAAACGAGGCATGAATTATGCTCGGGGAAACCCCGCGCTTGTGAGTGTCTTGTTTCTCCCGCCCGCTTTAGCCTCGCGTCTATTTTGTTGCATACGAGGCACGAACTATGCTCGGGGAAACCCCGTGTCCTGTTCCTCCCTCCCGCTTTGGCCTCGCACTAGCATATCAGTAATATTTCGCTAGGTTGACCGTTGTCGCGCTTAGAATTTGTCATACATTCGTGTTGTTTGAGTGAAATAAAATAATCAGTAGTCATGTCAACTTCAAAACACAAAAGTGTGATATGGAATCATTTTGAATTTCCACAATTGATAATTCACAATTCACAGTAAGCGTATCGGTATCGGTATCGGTATCGCCGATATTTTTATAAGAGTATCGGTATCGGTATCGTATAGGCGAAAAGGCGTATCGATGCATCCCTACTTTAAATAATTATGGATATGGAATGACATTATTATGTAAGTTGAACGGAGACAACATTTATCTAATCTTTCTACTTACATATAATTATGCTTCTATTTGTTATTTTCAAAGGCCGGTTTTCAGTAAATTATCTGCATGCATTTGAATGTATCAAATTATTTGAAAATTACTTAATTAATTTTTAGAAGAGAATGCAACATTCTCGAAGTTCAACATCTCAGATCATACTTCTGATCACTTATTTCCTTTCGAAATCGATCCACAATGCATATTTCTCACAGTTCAACAGTGCATTGAAGTAAACAGGAAACATGTTCGGAATTCTCATACTGTTGCATTAAAAACTATTCACTCCAAACTCGATGCAGTGAAGCATTGAAGTCTTTGACATCGGTATTGAGGAGCTTCGAACAATATAAATAATATAATTTTTTGTTATAATATTTTGATTTCAAAGAGTGTCCATGGAGATTTTTCTCCTCCATAGGAACCTACTGCGCATTGGAATGAGCAACTAACTTCATCTTTCTGACTGACAGACTCCTTGACAGATAAAAAGTGCCTGCAAATAGTTTAATTGATATTGAATGCTTTGAGTTTTATATGAATCCCGCTCGCGATATTCACAAGCCGCTGCATTTTACCTTTAAAAAATACACTATGTAAAAATGGCAACTTGTCTTGAGCCGGTTACTCCACAATTATTCCTACCAGGTGGCGACCCGCATCATGCGTCAACTGATCGAGCAATTCAGCGCCGGTGACTTGTTTGGACGAGACAACTACGAGTACTACGCGCGCGTGACGGGCCGCATCCTGCGGGTCAAGGACGAGTGGATCTGTTCCTTTAGAGACCCGCCCCCGCCGCGGCATCATCGCGATCAGGAGGCTTATGCTAGTATGTATCAGCGCAGTAGACATATAGCATTTCAATTTAAGGCAAATGGGACGAATAGACTCACTTAAAAATGCTAAAGTGTTTACATGAAATCTTAGCATGCTTCAGGTAACAGGTTACTCATGGGTTAGTCTGGTATTGCATGCTTATAAGCGGCGGTGGTAAGCCTAAGCCTTCAGGGTCTAAAAAGACCCATCACAAAGCCATCAACTACGCATTTACAAGTTACGTTGTACAACATGAATAAAATTGCTGGGAAACGACTTTTATTTTGGTTTGAAAAATCCCTGTTTACGGTACTGTGCAACGTTACGCACGCAAAACATTGTGCTTATGGATGTAAACAACGTTACAGCGGTCGTGGGGGTATTTTAAGTTAAGTTAATAGTTAATAGGGATGATTTATTTTTTGTCCGTCCGGTAGATTATTAAAAAGTATTGGACACGTATTTTTTTTAAATAATCAAAAGATAACGGCGATACAGTGAGTTAAATGTGCCATGACGTCACGAGTATGTAGATTTACTTGTGACGTAGCGACCCCCACTCCTCAACTTTAATGCGTTGTATCTAACTCATTTTTAATTAATATGATAAAGCAAAAAAACGTGTCTAATATTTTTTTATTAACTGACTGACGGACTAAACAGAATTTCTTTTTTTTTACCCAAGCCACATCGCTATTGCTACTCGTGAAGGCCGAGAATGATATTTTGTCGCTTTCTTGTTCTTCCCTTATCGTTACCAAATTCACAATTTTACGTGTGTTTTCTAGTATTATCATACACATGGCTGATTTTAATCGTCCTTACTTCTTCAATTAACGTTAAAATGTAAATAAATTAAGATAACAAATTCTGGGCCGGATGTCGGATTGCCGTCCCATCGGACTATGAGAGTGAGAGAAGAGAGAGTGCACCTGTGTCTGCGCACACACTTGTGCACTATAATATCTCCCGCGCCGAAGGCTGGTCTCCGCTGAGAATGGTCGCCATGGCCGAAATTCGGTCTAGAGGACTATTAGTCTATTAATAGTACTATTAGTAGTTAGTATTAGTAACGATAACAGTTACTTTTGTACGCTTTTGCCATATAAGGCTTATACTATCTTACAGCGATACTCAATATAAGATAATATTTACAAACGCGAATAATAACATTCGTCCGAACCTATAGTTATTATTATAATTGTACACCCGTTTCAACCATCGCAGTAATTAAACAAAGACTGAACAGAATTAAACTTCGAAGATTTTTGTCTCAAAATTAAGAAGACCTGTCAGATAATAATATCAAATTGTATTTGCATAAACATACGTGAGAAAATGAAACGTATATTGTTATTAAAAACGGAAACTTAGCCTCGTGTTATGGGAGACTTCAGTCATAACACACATTGTTCCAGCAATTTTATTCAGTGTGCTCTCAGTATCAAGGACGCGATAAAACAATTAATTTTATACGGACATATAATTTTAGATGCTTTGACGATTAATTTTAAATACAATTATTTGATAATTTGTAGCGTTTTTATCCGTATCTTGTTAACAGTGTAGGTGTAGTATCAATATATATGTAATTATATCTTCCATAAAGCTATATAATAAACTATTTGATAAAATTAAGATCTTTAAGGTTTTGGAACTCTTGTTTAAAGACTTGGGTCGTCAGTATAACAATTAAAATATAATTACGATTGTTATCATGATTTGAATATGCATTAGAGAACAGCAGTAATAAAGAAGATTCATTGTATTATTTTTGTTCACAGGACAATTATCTTTGGAGGCAGAAAAAACATGGCTGCAGTGCGAATGTGATCGTTGGGGCAACAAATTCAATTTAGAAGGTAAATATCTAACATTATCTTAATCAAACTAGCGTTTTCATAGGAATTATTTCTCATAAACAGAACATTTTTCGCAGGTCATCCGAAAGAAAGTCGTTTAAGTTTTTAAAATACATAGAAAAGTTACCAAATTCATAGCAAATAATAGCATAATTTTTGGTGAGTTTTGAACGACAATTTGTAAATGAGTTGAATAACATCCACAATTAGATTCCATACTTCATATACCTACGATTTGTTTAAAACATGGGTTTTGGTAGCACAGAGTTTGTAGATTGGGGTTTTGTAGCCACCACACTATAAATGCCAAGACTTGTGACATTCGCTGTCATTAAACGTGAGAGCAGGATGGCTCGTGCCATCTCTCTTCCGCGTTTTTGACCACGGTTGCCACAAACGTTGGCGTATATTATAATGGTAGACCCGTTTATGAGTTCGATTTCATCTTTGAGTAGGTAGACTAACTGGGACTGGATCATCTTTTTTTTTTTCTAATATTAAGTATCCACACAGTAACTCACCGAACTTGTACTCCATCTCAAACGAAACTGTATTATAACTTTATACTATTTAATTTTCATACAGAAGAGTATGAATGCGGGATTTCAATCTTTGAGATGAAATCTGTTTGTATTTCTTAAATTTGATGCTCTGGCATGCCTATGAGTGAAAGCTCCATGTCTTACCCTCAAATATATGTTATGCTTCTCCTAAAATTATGATATACTTTAATCTTTGGACAAATACTCCATTGTGAATTTAAAATTCTGATGGACTTTAAATCGTTCTGGTGTATATTCATGGTTCTTCTGTAATGAAATAATTTAAGTACTTAAACTTCTTCTTTCTTTTTCGTGTGGTTGGTGACTAACCTGGTGTCAGTTTTAAAGCCGCCCATGGGCCTCTGACGCCGAGGCATGCCGGTTTCCTCACGATGTTTTCTTTCACAGTTTTTGAAGCTTAAAGTATTATAATGAAAGTTAGAAAGACATTTATCCTATGCATTCAAGACTGTCCTTTTGGCGTTAGATTTGTTAACCTTATTACAATGATATTACGGAAAAAAAATCAGCATTGTCTTTCTATATAATCATTAACACGTCGCAGATGGATTGTCGAATCCGCTGTTTTACATAAGCGCTAGCTGTTTTACAAAACAGCTCCGTTGTGTAAAACAGCTGAATAATGTTCAGCTAGATTTCTATTGCGTTCATAATCAGCCTGCTATTGCGTTACGTTTAACAAAACTGACTACCCACGTTTAGACGTAATGTAGTATGGCTTATCTGCAGTCATAATTAGCGTTTGGCGTGGCTTCTAATGCCGAACCGATCGCAGTTACTAAGCTAGGGCACCCTGACCAATTGGTTTAGGTTAGAACTGGTACCAAGCGCGCTACTTCCAAGTTGGTTGTTGCAGTTACTTGGCTATTTAATATTTTTAGGACTGATTATCATAAAACTATGAAAACTTTATTTTGAAATTGTTTTTAAAATCACTGTTTTCACTTGAGTTAGGTTTCACTCATATATCTCGTCTTATTTATTTCTGTTTCGGACGCCATTATTGTTGTTATGACACAGAGGAACAAGCGCCAAATTTAGAAATCTTCACGCTGTTGACCCGTTGCTTCATTAAAGTTAAAGCGTGCAATTTTTGCGTGTTAAAGTTCAGTATTTATGAAAAATCGCTAAACTTCGTTCAGCTGTTTTTCATAACAGAGCTGTTTTTGTAAACAGCTAGTGGTTATGTAAAACAGTGGATTCACCAATTCATCTGCGATATACACACTATAACAATAGCAGTTCCGTTCATCATAACTATAGTTTATTTTCTTTATTTATTTATAAAAAGTTTACAGCAGTCTTATACTTGGAACTATGCCCTAAAAAACCGGGAAAGTCTCTCGCCAGAAGTGTGAGCAGTTTTTTTTTTTTTTTTGACTAGGGCATCTCGTAGCTCATCTCTGAGGTGATGACTACTTAACCGGACATTCCTGCGGCTCCCTTAAGCTAATAAACTCAAAGCCACCAGCCAAAAACTATTCTAATTAAAACTAGGCGAGCGCTCGCTAAGGGCACCCCCTGTGGGGTACGGACCTCGGCTTAGGGCGTCGCTGGGGGGAGGACAGCAAGTTGGGACAGGCTGGATCAAAGATAATTCATTATTATTAATCGGGGAATTTAAAGCTACTGGCTCTGCATCGACGTGGGCTCGCGCATCAACGAGCAAGGGTCGGGGGGAGTATTATTTACTCGGGCGGGTCGCGATCGCGGAGGACCTCGGCGGCGTGGTCGGAATGCGTGTCGGTGTCTGTGTTTGTGCACTGTACTTGTGGCCCTATTGCTCTCCTCGAGGAGGGTTATGGGGTCGTCTGGGTCGGTAAGGAAGTGTGAGCAGTCAGCGATTACCTATTAATATACTATAGTTATCCTTTTTATTTACACGGGACATCTATTGTACGTTACTTGAGCGAGACAAGTCAACAGAATTGCAAATGGAATTGCATTGTACATGTTTATTTTATGTTATTGTTGTTCTTTTTATGTTTAATATATATATATTTCTTGTATAATTCTATGTTAATTAATGTAATTGGACCTGTGCCGTTTTAGTTAACAGGTGCCTAAAACACAACCTCCAAAATCCTTCAATCTTTGTGTAACCATTCTTAGCAGTAGATTGTATAGAGTTCAGTGGATTGTCTCGCAGGGCTGTCGAAGTCGGAGGAGTGCCAGTCGATGCCCGCGCTGGCGGGCGGCGGCGGCGCGGGCGCGGCGGGGGGCGTGCTCGGCATTATACCCGAGCATAGCCTGCTCGACTCCTGCACACGGCTGTCCATATCGCTCGAAGAGAGCGTTTTTAAAGTACGTATAGCTTTCGAAAGAAAATTTTGCACTTCGGGAATCATCGTCTATTGAAGATATAGTCAAAGTCAAAGAATTTATTTCAATTAGACACAAAAAAGGCACTTTTGAACGTCAATATTTACAAAAAAAGATAATAATTGAAAAATATAATACAAAAACGAACGAAACGACGTTTATTATTCAAAAATATGAACGCGGGATGATCTGGTCTAATATAGAGTAGAGCTGTTACAACCATAGAAGTACTTGCCTATTTTGTATTACTATGTTCACAAAAATATAGATGAACAACTCTATGCAATTCAAAAAACTTTTCAAAATTTTTGAGTGACAAATTACGATCTGAGACCGGAGTAGGTAACCCGACAGAGAGAAAACTTCATACAAACGCATTGCCTCGGGGTTGCCATGTGGCGCGAGATTCGAGATAATTCGGAAACACGTAGATTACCGAAGCGCATTTTCTGTTTTACCTTGTATATTTATATTTAAAGGATACTTATGCATTTCATCCAACGACTTTGTTAGACTCCATATAGAAAAAAAAAACAGCAAAATGCCCCTCGAAAATCTTTCTTTGCGTGCTGCCAACGCAATATTGAACTTGTCGCCTCTGGTTCTAATATCAACCTAGTCAGGAAGCTGCAGTTTCAGCAACCTGAATTAGATTAGGTAGATGAGAAGCAGCTATTATGCAGGCTAATATCTTACGAATAATAATTCTAAGAGTCTGATGAAGAAAGATAGTTGTCGAGTTAAAAATGTCGTTGTCATGGATTGTATGTTTTTATTCTTCTTATATAATTTCACTTGCCAGCGGCTTCGCCCGCGTGTAGGTCGGAAATTATCCCACGGCTACCGGGATAAAAAAAAAAACCTATATCCTAACCCAAATCATGGGCTATCCATGTGCCAAATTTCATCCAAATCTGTTCAGCCGTTTTAGCGTGAAAGCGTAACAAACAAACTCAATTTCGATAGTGCGATATATCGTTAGATACGGCAGTCGTCCAACGGTAAAAGATCGGTCTCGGGACAAGGGAAACCGACTAATGTTATGGATAAGATAAAAAGGTTCCTACCGTTTGTTTTCTTAATCTTGATAATTGAACTTCATAAAAGTAAATCGATAACTATAGCAGTAGGTATCACAAATAATAAGGTCAAGTATATTCGCGACGCGATAATGCAAACAATAACCAGTTTCACACCAGCCAGGTATCTGAAAACATCGGTTTTGTGAAGCGCTACTGAAAATGGAAGATTCCAGAAAAGTGTGTATTAAAGTTATACATTATATTATTTATAATTGTTTGTATTTGGAATCACTAGACCGGTCGTACAGTGTGTAAAAAACATACATGCTATAATTTATTTAACATTTGAATTTTTTTTATAATGACCTTGATAAAATTATTATGGAGGTCCAAAATTGTTTAGTACAAAATTGTAGTTCTTTTTCAAATTACATACCACGAAAAACATATTTAAAGCTCATAACAACTGTATTCCCCGAAGGGTTAGGCAGAGGTACTGTCGAAGAACTTCATATCTAAGCAGTTTGAAAACAAAATCCCGTGAACACAATGACCACATCTCTTACCGCCCCGGTTCTATAGCCGCCGATCGGTGCAGGCAGAAATAGTCCTTACGATGTATATATATGAAGTTCATCGACGGTAGACCTAATAGTACATACATACCTTTCGCCAGTTCTGTTAAAACTTTTTTATTTCTATTAAAGCCTCATTCTAAATATTCCAGGTATCAGTGAGCTCGTCATCTCAATCATCACGCAGCAACTCAAGTCCCCACATGACTTTAGAAGAGTTAAGAGCCATCAACAAATACGCGGAGAGCACAAAGAGCCTCTCCTACCTACCCCAGGTATGTTATCAACAGCTATACTACTACCACGTCTCATTTACTTACCTACTTTGTTCATTTCACTTTGACTATGTTATTAAAATGATTCTGGTCTCTCTCTATCTTTGTTAACTGTTGTTTCAGAAATCATTCTTGAAACGAATCAATTGAATAACTCAATAATACATTCTAAATACTTAAAAAAAAAAAATGCTTGTTTGAAACCGTGGAGAAACTTTGACTTTATATTATTTCTTAATCATTCGCAAAGTGCTACCAAATATCCAGAAGAATCATGATGAATAAAAATGATTTCTGAAATGGTTCTAACAGTCCATATAAGTATGTGGTCTATCTAATTAAAAGTAGAATTATCTAAACCCCCTCTTCAAATGACACAACAAACTTGGTGTTGCCAACACAAGAAATCGCAAAACACCTAACCTGTGCATAAAATGCTCACATCGTATATGGACGTCATTGAACCTTTTAAACTAAATAACTTGTATAAAGACTATTGTTTCAATTCTAGCGCTCACTGAGGAACATGTTCTATAAGACTAAGTGATGGTGACGAGAATTTTCTCAGTATCCACCTGTAGATTCTAAGTCTGTTTCCCCTGTTCTGTCTATGAAGTAACGTGGACCGCTCGCCAAATATAATAAGAAAATTATTCTAAATTGTAGTACAAATTATCGTAGGATTGATGTGACAAATATAGTCTGTAGCTAAATGTTGAAATAGGTGTTGTTCGGGCCCCAATTGGCATAGGAAGCTAAGTACTTTTGCATAGCAAAGAGTACGATAAAAAGCGATATAATAACAATCGCAATTCGCCAGTGGTCCACGTTTTGTTCTTACATGCATGAGTGATGTCTGTATCCCTGATAACTTAGGATAACTTGTGGCTGATCTGTTAGTTCTTAGTTTCCTCTTACATAATTAATATAATTTACTGGTATTACACCGTGTGATATACAAGAGAATGTTTGACACAATGTGCTTACTCAAGAGCTCGGTGTGGCGACGCACACTCAAACACAGATGCTTTTAGCAGCACTTGATGGTGCAGTGTGAGCACCCCAAAACGAACACCTTAGGTATATTTGATATTTCATCTTATTCTAACAATAATTACTATACTTCTTCATCCATGTATTTCTTTCACCAAAAATGAAATAATCTTTTCGGTTATGGTAAACCTCTGTGGTAATGCCCCGTAGGCGAGCTAATATACGATTCATTTTTATTGACTAATGGTAGCAGTATAGTTACTAATAAAATATTAACACTAGCTCCATGTAACCGTAATTAACCCCAGTTAGAAACATCTTCCGAAGTGGGTGGGTACTTGATTAATTAAATGTTACCGGTCGAAATTAATCTGTTGTACTAAATTAGCCCGCGAATATATTTTATACACCCGCCTCTTGTCGCGACCCCCGCTTCCATAAAATTGTCGTTGGTTAACAGTCTGTCCCTAATAAAGTTGCCAGACTAAATTGACTCGAATCTCCATTTTTCCTAGCACCAGGTCGCGAGTTGATATTAATGCAGTATGATGCTCATTTAGTATCGTCACAGTTAAAGTGTGCGAAATCGAGTCAGTTTGGGCAGAGCTCAAAAAGTCCAATACCACTGCGAAGTCTTCCGTGTTCCGTATGCCGTTCTTGTATGGGCAAGGCCTTTGAATAAGCAATCAATATGAGCTACAAAGTCAGTTACAAATGTATCTGATGAAAGTGTAAACAAAACCTGTTCAGTTTAAATTCTTACGCAATAACTTACTAAAAGGAATTAGTAACACATTCATCTGGATTTAGTCTACTAATCGTCGACGAAAATTTAGGTTACCTATAGTATTAATCCCAATTGTCAAATGAATACATCTATAAGCTGATTTTGAAATTAGAATTTCGGGTTTTAGTTTTCAAATCAAAGCCCTCAATTTATAAGTGTCACTACAATTTCGCTTCCACAGGTACGTTTTCTAATCCATTTGTTTACATTTTCATCAGATAATTTTCGAACAGATCATAGTTATATACATATAAACGGTGTGCGAAAGACGTTTGGCTTAGCGGATGACTTACAAGAGATACATTACCATACCGTCCCGGGTGTCGAGAGGAACAGTAGCACAGTGGGTAGGGGGCAGGGAGGGAGAGAGGGGAGTGCGGGGTCGCGCGGCGAGGGCTGTCTCGCGACGTGACGTGGTGGTGCGGTGCGTAGGTGCACGAGCGGCAGCGCGCGCGCATGCGTACGCGGTCCGAGTGGTTCCTGCAGCCGGCCGCGTCGCTGGACGCGGCGCGCGCGCGCGCGGGTACGCAGTCCGCGCCGCCGGGCCCCCCCGGCCCCGCCGGCCCCGCGGGCCCCGCGCCGCGCGCGCGCCGGCCGCACGCGTGCGCGGCGGAGGCTCGCAACGAGAGCACCGCTCTCTACGTGCTTGTCGCCTGCCTAGAATTTTTGTTTTGACCTCGCGCACCGGTACTGTGAAACTGTGTTCGTTCGCTTCGGTGCGGAGAGGACTAACTAAACCGCGGAGGCTTTGCTCGCTCCCATTGCGACGCTATAAACCATCTACTTTTTTCAAATCGAGTCTAGATCTAGTCTTAGTAAAATACCTATGACAAAAGACTCAGGGCGTTTATGGGAAAACTAGTCATTAATTCATGTCAAACCATTTTGGCACGTTCGGAACCCATGACGAAGTCACTTCGAAAGTCCTAGGTTAACAGAAAAATGTATGAGATTGATGTAAAAAATGATGTGACTTCGTCTAAGGGGCTGGTCAGCAGAAGCAAAGCCTCCGGAGCTTGTACTCACAGGGCGATACCAACGCTTTGTGCGGGCTTACGCTTTGGGCGCATCGCATGGGTCATCGCACAGATAGTCCACACGTCGCACGGCACGTTTGCATAGCATGATGTTCTTATGTGTTCCATGTCCTTTTTATTGTTTCTTCTTACCAGATACCATACAATTCTATAATTCTTTCCTGTTATTTATATTCACATAAAATGTTAAATCTAGTTTGTAGATATTGCTTCTATTGTAAATAGTTTTGTATTCAATTTTAGTCTCTATGAGTAATACTTTTTACTGTATCCTATATAAAATTTATATATATTGTAAATAGTTCTGCTATTCGTAATGGACAGTTTTGATGTTTAAAACAGTAGCAGTAACAATAAAAGACGATACTGTATGGTTTACGCAGCTTTGCCAGCACAATGTGCATCATCAAGAATGTCATAAAAAGCATATGTTGGAACTGCGGAAATATTGTGCGTCGAGCATGTTCGATGTTGTGACGTCACATGCTTGGAGATCAGTCACGAACCATTAAACGATACTTCATTGCCTCCACCTCTGAGAACAATGCCAGATTGTTACATGTTCATTGTATAACAATGCTATTATTCCATGCATTGAATGCAGTACTGTGTTATATGTTGTTGTGATATGGCAAGAAAATTATATCCACTTGCCAACGCTTTTTATTCAATGAGAGAGCAACGTCTATTTTACAATTTTTTATTTTATTTAATATTGGGAAATAAAATGGTTTGAGTGTATTAGAATTTGATCATGAAGATTAATTTACCAAAATTACAAGATGCTTGGAAATTAGTCTTTGCTTTCTAAACAATGTTTTCAAATTTAGTCAATTTTTTTTGTAAATTAAATGTATATTATTTACTTTAGAGAAATAATTCAATTTTAGACAAATCAGAAAGAAGATTTGAATTTCGATAATTTATACACCAAAATTAAATGCATACTATTACTTACTTTAGAGTAATAATATAATTTTAGACGCAACAGAAAATTTGAAAACATGGCACCTCTTTATTAATTTTGCTATCGCTACTAGAAATAGTATTGCAGACGTACACGCGTGTTTATTTTTATTATTCGTACGTAAAACGGATTTTTGGAGAACTAAGATGCTAAGTATTTATATTTCTAGTTTTTATTACACAAAGTAATGATAAAGAAAAAAATAAAATTTAATACATTATCAAAAGCAGTCTTACGTAACTTCTTGGTTCATTATACGCTAAAATGTTCAGTAAATGTCACTTTCTCAACTATATTTTTAAATAAAACAATAGGATAAGCTTTTTATTTTATTAATCTTACTAAGCGAGAAACGTAGTTATCACCTAATTTTCAATAACTTCTTCAACGACAAAAGTCAACACGCATGTCCGTCCGCGCTACCAGGAGCCCATAAGGTCACAGAGTAACAACTGACTGCACCGTAGGTAACGAGCGGCGCAGCTCGCGGCGTCGGTCCCGGCGCTCGCGCGTGTGCTGCGGCGGCCCCGCGTGCCGCGCACTCACACACTCCGACACTGAAATCCCGCTCACTCTCCAGCCTCGTAAAGTGACCGCCTGACTGAGGCACGCGCACTCGGCCGAAGATCCTATCAAGGCGTCGAGGTAACCAAGATATGTATACTACAGGACCCGGCCGTAACTTGTAACAGTCGGGGAATTTGATTGATAAGGAATTTGTCCGTAAATTCAAATCATAACTGACATTCTTTGTCGGTCGTATAAAATGGCTGTAAGGCGGTTTATTAATGTAGTATGTCAATATGCTTAACAATCAAGTTCCCTGACTGTACATCGAGTTTTGGAAAACGTTCGGCGATTTAGAGCGTTCCTTTTATCTCAGTCTTGTCTGTTTCTAAATCTTGATGTGTCGTATTAAGGCCCGGGTACTGCGCCCTTGTTCGGGCACGGAGTAGCAAATAAAGTGATTGATATGCTGGCGAAATGCAAGCTTTATGTCGACAACCGCTGCTTATTTTGCGATTAATAAATCATGAACGGATTGATAGAACAGATTTATTACGTTTATTTCCCCTTTTGTTCTACGCATATTAGGTGAGCGTAATTCAAGGGGGGTTTCACTCCATTTGATTGCTACTCTGTGTACCAAGACAATTCTCCGAAAACGCTTAAAAACAATACTGTTCCTTCGATGTTGTGTGTCAGACATCTGAACGTCTAATTATAACAGAAATCTTGAAAATGTGTCACTGCCATTCAAGGATGATACAAAAATACTGACGTAAATCAAGAATCTGAAGGAATTATTACGAAATCTTTAAGACTTTGTATAGGAATACCCATTAGATAGAAGAGTTGCGTTCTCCGTCAGTATTATGTGAGGCTCGCCACCTCTAGCTAGGTTAGATCGGCGCGCGACCGAACCTCGGCGCGAAACTTTTTTCTAATAATTCGTGGAGTCATGTGGGTGTTGTGCTGATTTACTAAATATATGTGATAGAGCGTAGTTTGTGTGATTACAAAGTTTGTACATTTTTATAGCTGATGTTGTACGCTTTAGGCCATATTTTCATTTTTAGTCTCAAGAACGATATTCATATAAATCACATCGTTTTTCCATTCGAATTAAATGTCAACCCAAAATTATTATGCTCTCTATTCCTTATGAAATATTATTGATTTTGCGTGACCATTATTAGTACACAAAATATTAATAAAAATCAGTGTGCGAAATGTTCACAATCTTGGTTGTTAAAAACTATGTTCGTGCTAGATAGAGCATCATACATTTTCTTTAAATATTTACACAAGTATTTGTAAACAAAACGTGATAGGGATATGAAAATAAGCAATCTTTTCTGTGCCATGTAAAATGTACCTACATACAATGTTTAATGTTTTAATATCGACTTCAATATTCAAAATTAGAAGGAAAATCTTATCATTTGGGGACAAGAGAGTGTTGCCAATGTCAAATTAATATGACTTAACATTCCTGTATATAAACGATATAATTAGTTTAATTCTTATTTAACTAAAGTAATTACTTTCCCCACTACGTTAAAGTTTAATGTCATGTAACTAATGATAACAAACTGCATTATTTTACTTTCACTTTGCATTTCATTCTACCTCAGTAACACTTAATTTTTGCTGTTATAATTTTGTTCACACATAGATAGCTGGAAATCCCAAGTCATGCCAAAATTTACTGCTTACGATTTGGCTCTTTAGAAATTGAATACAGGTGTCCGCCAAATTTAAGCCACATAGAGAAGACTGAGCTATGTTTAGATAAGTTTATCTTACCTAACGAACAAACACTTGAAAACTATGCGTAGATAGTTATTAATACAGTCACATTCACATAATGCAATTATAATGTCTATTATTCAATAGTACAAAATAACATATTATACAGTTGTCGAATTTTCGAATAATGGTTGTTTTGTAACTTTCTGTAAATACATACAATTGGATCTTAATAAATTAATATAGGTGCTAGTTATTCAGAAACGTCTTATGAGAAAATTCATTTAGTTATATCTAACGTTGACATTTGAATTTAATATATTATATTATTTCCTTTCATCATTATTTACACATTAAATATAAGTAACTATGAAAATATAAGTTATAAGTTTATAAGACTCGCAATGGATCAAATGTTTTTGTTGAAAATTAATGTAAATACTTTAGTTAAGTATTATTGTAGTAACATGTGTTTTAAGCACATAATTCGCACATTATTTTTATAAAATGTACCTTTTATTTGTAAGAGTGTAGGTACTCTAAGACTGTTTTAGGTTAAATTGTTTCAATGCAGGTCAAAGGCAGTTTTCGTTATGTTATATAATATTGATAATTGTACACAAGTGTGTTAGTGCCTGTTTGCTATTGTAGAGGTTTGTGTATCGAAGGCAGCTCAAAGTAATGTTATATTCGTTGTGTAATTACGTATTAATAAGTATTAGCACTCGGCTAGTGGTTCCATCGCTGCTACACTACGGCTATGTCATGGCCATATTAAGAAGTACTTTTTGTTATATTCGTTTTTTTATTTTATCATCTAAAATTTTAATACCTCGGTGAGGTATTTGTTGTCAACGATAGAAGTATTCCCCATTATTGGCATGGTTACGAACATGTTACTGGTAAAGATATGTTAATGCGATTGATAGGACAGCCCTATACGTGATCACTGTGTCAAGTGGTCCCGAAATTTACCAAATAGTAAAAGAAACCTTAATATAAAATTATAAATTATTACCTGGCTTGCATTTTTGGATTTGCACGTCCAAGTTCCTGTGTTCATTGATTAGCGTTAGGATAAACGAATGTTGTAGTTTAATGTGTAGATTTTGAGATCGAAAGACTTGTTGTTGTTGTCATCACAATGATCTGACGGCGCCGTCAAACGAGCGATCTGTGCTCTTGTGATAGCAATACCAACAACCAAAATTTTTGTAAATTGTAAACGTTAGCTTATATTTTTCGTCTTTATTCAAGTGCGTCCTATATTTTAATAAATTAACATTTTTTAAAGTATAACATTATTAACTAAATACTAGTAACATTTTTGTACAATAATATTAGTTGCTCTAAAGTTTAGATAGTATATTATTTTTGACTTTATAAGACTGTTTATATGTTATAATTATAATTTATTACTAACCCTCGAATACATTTATCTTATCATTCCACCGACTTAAGTATATAACGACTCCAGTTGCATTTGAGTATTATTTTCTGTCATTAAAATAATATTGTAACAGATCTCGGAGCTTTAACAAAATTATCAACAGTGTCTAGCGAGTTATACATTGATAGTGAATTAATATTAATTTTATTAGGAAAATATAACAAGCCCGAACGAGTGCAATGATAGCCGCAGTAATGATATCTGTAGGGTACACTTGCATTTATTATGTTCGTCGTGTGTTATTATGGAAATAAAATGCAATTTAATTCCTTTAGTATTATTGTATTACGGTATTTGCTTATGTAAATTCAGTTTGTATTTTTCACTTTATATTTGCACATTTTTTCTACACAAATTATAAAGAATTACACAAGAATAAAAAGTATAACAAATTACTACTGCCTTTTAATTCCTTAACCAATTTATAGAAAGAAAAAAAAAAACATTTTTGATGATAACAACTGTAAGTATATTTTATATTAAAAAATTGAGCTGCATAAATATCACACTAGAATAACAATCAGCAAAATAATTACCTAATTAAAATAACTGGATAATATTAATTCATAACCTTACGTACAATGGCAACACTACGCATATTTACAAAGTATCCTTAACTTTTTGTCCTTTCACATAAACTTGAACAATATTCCTGTCATCCCCGACGAATATGAATTTCTGTAGTAATTCTATTGCATATTCTTCAGTGGTACTTGGTAGAACTCCTTCGTACTTGTCGATCTGCCCCCCTTTTGAGTAAACGTCGACCAGCAAAGCGTCGAAATCTTTGCCGACATCAAAGTTGCCAATTTTGTGGTCTAGTTTCAATGCTGTGGAATTAAGATAATGAATTTAGTTAATGGAATTCACGGCTGAATAGTCGTGGTGGAGCTTGCGCGCCCCAAACTCTATGTCTGTGCCGGTAGAGTTTACTTTGCCGGAACAGGTTTAGGATGAGGAACCAGACCAAGAGAGATACAGAAACCCGCAGGGCAGCATGTGGCGAGCTGTTGGGCAGTAGCGACCCCAGGGACCATATCTCCCGGGAGAATTCTTGTTCGTCATGTCTGGCTTGCCTTTATTGACCGGCTGGAGTGAACGCTGACAAGGAAAAGCTCCCACCTCATTCTTGCCTTAATTAGCCGGCTTGAGTGGAGATTCGCAAGAGCAAACATGCTCGGAGAAAGGAAGTATTCCAGTAAGTGTTCGTAGGGATCTTGACCATCTTCCGGGCTCTGGGATTGTTCTGAAAGCCGTGGAATACCTCTCCACTCCTCAAGCACCTCAGGACATGTTGGCCCCTCGCTACGTCACTATGTGCTAGCGACAGTTTTCGGGGGCCCATTATTGATTGTGCAAGTCACCCCCTACCATTTAATCCGTGTATACCATAACATTGATCAGGCAGGGGACATAGGCCTTCCATAGTTCTAGGTAACCTATCCACTATAGCCACCCAAACCCATAGCCCAATATTTTTTGTTTCCATGTTCTGCAATAGTCCAGAACCAACCGGGGGTTGTATTTGGGTACACTTGCATAGTGCATACAGGGATAATCGTCGGTTGGTGCCCCATTCCATTTAAAATTATCTAAGGGGTTTCTGCGAGTTGGCTTTGGCCCCCTCGTACGCCTTCCAAAGACTACCGTGACCCCATGGTCCCGAGATAAAAATAATAATAATCATTATTATGAAACACAAGATTCATGATGCACAAGCAGATGTACAAAATGACATGGTATATCTACATAAATCTACACTGATCATGTAACCCTCCCATGTAACCCTGTCTCCTAAACTAGGTAGTCCTGTAACTTAGGGCGGTTAGTCATGTAGGTATAGCAGCAGCCAGGGTGTTTAGCGCGAGGATGGTTAAGTAATACATTTGGGTGTGTAAATGTGTTTGAGAGTAAGAGAGTGAGTGAGTGAGCACAAGTATGTGTAAGTGTATTAGTGGTGAGTATGGGAGTGTGTTCGTACCTCTAAGGCTGCGCGTGAGAGAGAGTGAGTGTGTGTGAATGAGTGATAGTGTATATTCTTAGTCTTATTCTATTTTTGGGATTATTCTATGAATGTTAGTAAAGACTCCGTGAATGAGTAGTATTTTTGCAGTAGCCATTCAGTCAGTTTGTTTTGCAATTTGAAGTCCGTTAAGATCCATTATTTTAATTTTATTATTGATTTTATCCTACAGATAGGAACCAATAATGTAAAATTGGTGCCATGCGAAAGTGGTTCTGTGCTAGGTACTGGGTAAGATTTGAGTGCGTTTGTTCCGT
Organism: Xanthia togata; assembly: GCA_963853775.1. NCBI lineage: Eukaryota > Metazoa > Arthropoda > Insecta > Lepidoptera > Noctuidae > Xanthia > Xanthia togata. The sequence continues at coordinate 10,261,784 of OY970811.1, forward strand.
ATCCTCAGTACTGCCTTGAACACAAAGAGGTCAGATGTTGGAAATCTAAAAGTTTTTTTAGTAATTTATTTTAGTATTTTTTTTTTTTTTTTTGGTCTGTGGATGGGTGACCATCTTTACATACCGAGACTCCTCCGTGCCTCGGGAAGCACGTTAAGCCGTTGGTCCCGGCTGTCATTCGTGGATCTTTGACAGTCGTTACGGGTCGTCAGAAGCTCGAAAGTCTGACAACCAGTCTTACCAAGGGGTATCGTATTACCCAGTTACTGGGTTGTGGAGGTCAGATAGGCAGTCGCTCCATGTAAAATACTGGTATTCAGCTGCATCCGGTGGGACTGGAAGCCGACCCCAATAGTTGGGAAAAGGCTAGGCAGATTGATTGATTTTAGAATTGCTCTTTCTATTCTAAATTTATTATGGATTTTTTTCGTTCTATGGGAAATCATGAAACTTGTATCATGATTTAAAAAAAAACGCATTCAAGATTAGTCTTGAATGCGTTTTATTTTATTGAGAAATGGTGCTGCTCTTGGCCTCGGTCTCGCCTGATGGAAAGCGATGGATGAGGTCTATGATGGAACGAGCGTGCCCAGAAGATGCCTGTCCACTTACTTTTAAGGCTTACCGATTCTCTTGTCACAAACGCGATTGTCAAATTCGATTTCAGTTGTGTCAAAATTATTTTTAAATAGTTTTTTTTTGCACAATAGCTTTAAGATTCTCTTACCCAAAAGTAAGAAATTTTGTGATAGTTTAGTTCGGTGTACAAGAGAATCGGCACCACTGAACCGATTTTAACAACACTTGTGCATAGAGATAAAACACGAGCCCGAAAAACATAAAGAACTTATTTTTCAGGTTTTCTAGGTAATTTCTAGGATGAAAGTGAAACTGCTGGCAACTAGTTAAAATACATAGAAGAGTAATGATTGAGCTTACCTTTAGCACCTCCTAGTGTGGCGAGGTAGAAAGCCTCTTTCCAGTTCAGGGCATATTTGGGGCTGCCCTGCATCTCCAAACACATGGATACGTCCATAGTTCTGCGAATAGTATCTAGTATCGATGCGTTGTCGCCACCGGAAACATCTGAAAGAAAATGACATTGAAGAGGTGAATATTATGATTAAAAAGCAATTTTTTGCCATTTCAAATATAGCATTTCAAGTAGTTTTTGTTTATAAGTGGTTACAAATGCTCTAGTTTTGTGCATGATTCTGGATGGAAGATTTGAGGAAAGCCTAAAGCGCATCGCTCATTATAACAGCACCGTTGCGACACGACCAATAACTTGTCATTCAAGCTAGGATTTTAAATCAAATGCATTTAAGTCTATTTTACGTGTGACGGCTCGCGGGCAGTGTGCGGTCAGCGAGCCGTCCACTATTCTGTATAGCCATCGTAAAATAGACTTTAATGCATTTGACTTTTATATCCTAACTTGACTGACAAGTTATTTTCCGTGTCGAAGCGGTGCTGTTATAATGAGCGATATCCAAGAAACGATGGATGGATTATAATATTATGGCTAGAAAGGAGTTGAATAATAAGAAGACGGTGGATAGGGATATATGGAAGAAAATGACATTCTGTGGTCACGAATAAATTGGGATAGTAGTGGTTCTCATTTGTTTGATATTTTGCGTACTTGGTAAAACTTATTACTGTACAGGGTAGAAGGGACACCGACGCGAAAACTGATACCATGGATTCAGTACATGATTCTAAACCCCCCTCAGTTGAAATTATTCGTCGGTTATTTAAAAAAAAATGTGCTGTTCCATACTTTTTGACCGCGTAGGTTTGAACTTTTCTATGAGACAACTGTTTTTTTTTTAAATAACCGGCGAAAAATTTCAACGCTGGGGGATTCAGAATCATGTACTGAATCTATGGTATCAGTTTTCGGGTCGATGTCCCTTCCACCCTGTATAGATGAAAAATATGTTATTTACCTGTCCCTAATCCAACAGTAATGTTAGCATTGATAATCCTCCTGACAGGACACAAGCCAGACTTCAGTCGCGTGTTGGATGCTGGACAATGTGCTATTGACACTCCTCTGCTTGGCAACAAGGTCAGCTCCTCATCTGTCAAGTGTACTGCATGGGCCATTATGCACTGGAAAAGAAGTCAAAATGAGAGAGAACAGTGGAGAGTGAGTGAGTACTTATTTTATTAGTTAACTAGCTCTGCTCGCGACTTCGTCCGCGTGAAATTTCGGCCCCCGACCCACCGCGTCGCATCGCATCGCCCGCCCGCGCTTTTACTTTGTTTTTCCTTAACGTTATTTCTGACTTTATCTCTTTTTCTTTTTTCGTCGTAGCTTATATTATAACCTTTAAATAGCCGTAGACTATCTTCAAGAAATGGGTTAAAATGCAAAAATATTTTTTAAAATCCGACTGATAGTGCCAGAGATGAGTGGGTTCAAACCACGGATATCGAGGGATATGCCTTGGAGGCGTGGCACGTGGCGCCTCGACATTGCTAAATTGGGCTTATGTTCGAACGGCGGCTGTACGCTTCATTCAGTCGCTTTGCAACTGCGTACAGTGTACTATTGATGCGTAAAAAACCAAAATGCCGAGCTGTGCAGTAATAATTTGTAAAAATAGGTCTAGTACCATCAACATGAAGACATTTTTTTTTTAAACGTTGCCCCACACTAGTATTTCTCCTGTATCGTGGGTGCGTTTACAAACATTTATAGTATGAGTTAAATTTGTTATAAATTTAATTTTGTTTGTAGCAAATGAAGACATTGTTATTTCAATACAGTTACTCGTGCATAGCATAATATTTAACAGAGGGTTCCCTTTACCCGGTAATACAATATTTAAAAAAAAAACTCATTTTATTTTAGTAAAAATAACCCATATTTTCGGATAGGTATATAAAAACAAAATAAATTTTATAAAGAAAATTAAAAGAAGTTATAATAATACAAGAATGTGCTAAAATAAATATCGATAAAAATTATCGACCATCGCTTTCGACTCCCTAATTGCATGCGTGTGCATTGAATGTTCGCAAAGTGTTTACAAGTGAAAGCCATTCTATGTATGTGTGCTATTAGAAATTGATTTAGTGTATTTGCTTTCTTCTTAGTGTGCGAGTTTAAATTTTAAGTGTGTGTCGTAAGTGAGTACACTATTTGTTAATGTTGTAATTATTTTGGTGGGAGATAAGCGGTCGCACTAGGATTCCTTACTATTCCGTAATGAAGGCATATCTCTGGATATCTGTGCTTCAAACAAACAAACTCTTTATTATGTTAGTATAGATATTATTGAGCGGACGGTACGATGGCCAGTATATTCTCTATGGTCTGTTCTAAAAGTGTATGATGAAAATGTAAACAAATGGATCAGTAAACGTAGCTGTGGATGACAATTTGTAGTGCCACTCACAAAATTAATAGAGTTCTTTTCTGAGATTTGATTATTTGAATGCTTAAATTATTCAACTATTCAAATCACAACACTTAAATTTTTATTTTTGACAAACGAGGTTAATTTTGTAACCTCAATTAACAATAAAATTATATAAATAAATTTTAATCAAACAATAATTGTTGGCATTATTCGTGAGATATCAAGTTGAAATCCCTTTAGTGAGAGGTTGCTTAGGAATATAACCAGTACCCTAATTACGTAATACACGATCAAATGGAATTTGAACATTTATATACAACATTTATTGAATTTTAATAAAAAAAAATAAAAAAAAAAACAACACGATAGATATAATTAATATACTTATATTTATAATTTGTAGCGGTGTACCGCTACATACTAACTACGCATCAAAGACATGACGTCACACAAATCCTGCATCGCGCAATTAGAGTTTACCGCGCGAACGACATAGATAAGACTATCCGAAATCAACAGTCGGGCAGTCGGCCCGCCAGACACAAGACCCGTCTGGTTGGAGGATCCTCCCTTTTCTATGGTGGATGAGTGAACTTTACACCCTGTTCCTCATGCCTCTAAATTGGTGACCCCGAGTATGAACGTCAACGCAGCCTTCGTGCAACTACTTCAGCGTGACGTCATCATCATCACTCCCGCAAGCTTTCGTGAGGCGAGTCACACAGACAGCCAGCACCCTCGGCTTCAACGGGTACCCTGACCACCAGCATGCAGCGAACGCGCATTCCTGGTCATCACTCTCAGCCTCATCACCCCGACTCACTGGGGAATCAACGCAATCATCTCAATCAGCGCAATCACCGCTATCACCTCAATTACCGCAATCATCTCAATCAGCGCAATCACCGCTATCACCTCAATCACCGCAATCACCTCAATCACCACAACCGCCGCAATCACCGCAGACAGTTCCGACTCACCGCGAACTGTGCGGCACCCGGTTCCGACTCACTGAAACCTTAGCTGGCACTGTGAAGCATCGCAAGATACAAAACTCAGCCCACTATCGACCTCCGGTCTCCGGAGGGGAGTGATGTAGCGGTGTACCGCTACATACTAACTACGCATCAAAGACATGACGTCACACAAATCCTGCATCGCGCAATTAGAGTTTACCGCGCGAACGACATAGATAAGACTATCCGAAATCAACAGTAGGGCAGTCGGCCCGCCAGACACAACACCCGTCTGGTTGGAGGATCCTCCCTTTTCTATGGTGGATGAGTGAACTTTACACCCTGTTCCTCATGCTCCTAAAAATTGATCGTTTTGAAACAAATTGCTAATCCATTGCTTCATAAGTTCGAAACAAAAATCTGCTCAACAACGTAAATAACGCAATGAATGTTGTTGAACTGTCAAAATGAAACAAATTTGTCGTAATCGTTTACGAAAATGTGTTGCGTAATTAGATAGCAGACTAGGGTATATACACACTTTCATTAGATCATTTTGAATAGATAGGTAGACGTGGTTAGTAGTCTTGTAGCTAAGTTGTATTCAAACATTGGCAGCGGCTTTCGGGCTGCCTGGGCGCAAATGATTAGCTTGACTATGAATGAGCGCGAACAGCGGCAGCTGCAACAATGGCCTAGCAATACACTGGCCTGCCTCAACTACTGTTAAAGATATATTTATGTGTAAACATGTGTAACATTATACATATAAATGCTAATGTTGTTGTCGCCTTATGCACTGCACTGCACTTGCACTGTTTTCTTAAAAAAGTTAATTTACAACTTACCTTGTTATTTAAAATACCGCTTTCATCGTAAACATGTCCATAGGTCTTGCATTTAGGATTAGTTTCTAGTACATACTCTATTTCAGAGAGGTTTTCTGATATGTGACTCTGCAAATAAAAGATACATTCTTAAAAAAAAAAAATAAGTTGTAAAGAACTTCTACTGTCGTCTAATGTTTTGTGGTACTGGAACGGGTCTGAGTTCCAGTACCACAAAACATTAGATCACAGTAGAAGTTCTTTATTTACAAAATTTATAGCTTCTCGTGACGGGGACTTTAGTAGAGTACTTTGAAGAATGACTGCCTCGTTGGTCTAGTGGTTGCAAGCGCTACTGCTGTTCATGAGGTCCTGGGTTCGATTCCAAGGTTTGGATTTCTCAGTAGCAGCAAGCACATGTTGATAGCAATGTGCTGGCCCTCTATTACAGTCCAGGTGTATTATAGGTGTACCTCTGCCTAACCCTTCGGGGAACACAGGCGTGATGTTATATTTCTTTGAATAATTTGAAGTGTCTACCTGTATCCTGCAGTCATACTTCTTAGCTATATTTGACAGCCCAGTCATTAGTTCTTTATCACAACTGACTGCAAATCTTGGAGTCACTACGGGTTCCACTAGCTCATTCTGGAACATAAAATATATTTTTATATGGCAGTTCTGTTAGCTATAGTTTAACCATTACCATTACGTGCTTATTATAATTTAAATGATTTTATAGAGGAGAGATTTTGACCATGTTTTACTAATTTATTATTCATGTCTCTATTAACATGACATTTTTAAGGGACTTCAAAAAGGAGGAGGTTCACAATTATGAAATCAGTTGATGATTCTTTTTTTGTTTGGTAGGTAAAAAACACAAGTGTTTTTTTTTTGAATCAATTTTTTTGTAAAATGTTTTTATTTAATAATTAGACTCGGAGTGACTTAAAACTTTATTTTATTAATATTTGCATGCCATTGTTTAACGCAAATGTTATGATCTGTTTTTATCTCTACTTTACATGCTCTCTTGCATGCTCACAATTTGTGTTGTAAGTATTGTACTCATATAAGAGTAAATAAATGATTATCTTATCTTATATTGGTAAATTCAGAGAGAATAGAACAGGTGGACTGAATCTCCTTATTCTACAGAATTTGTAGTAGACTTTTTAGAAGAGTGATCTTCTTATGGCATATATTATGAAGATCACTCCTAATTATCCCTGCACGCGTAGCATGACCACCATTAAAAAGAAATAAAGAAAGAAAGAAAATACATTTATACGGGTTAAAACGGGTTTTTTCGACAGCAGAATAGACAAAATGACAGATTCACAAGCACAATCTGTAATTTTGTCTGTCGACCAAACCCGTTTCTATTGTGGTCATGCTACGCGTGCTGGAGAGGTAAAAAGGTTAATGATATAAGGAGCAAGAAAAAAAATTATGAATGAGGGCTAAATACAAAGATATAAGCACAAACCTGATAAGAAATAACATGTTTGACAAATGTTTCAACTTCTGCTAACTCTTTCATGGTGTCATTATAGTACCCTGCATCATTTTCTTTATTCATGCTCACTTTGCCTATCAGTGCCCTCTGGTGGTACTTGATGGCACTTTTTACTAGTTCCAGTGTGCCTTCAACATGCAAAGATCCAAAATAGCAGGCGGTTGTGGTTCCATTTTCAAGTAATCTTTGCTGAAAAAGTAGAACGGCTGTTATGATTATGAGCAAAAAGAAACAGCTAAGTCAGGCCTCCGTCACTCGTTCGAGGTCACGCGCTAACGTAACTACGGCTCGCGTTCCCCCGAGGCAACAAAATTTTGTCGGTTGCCACGCGCCCGGTCGAGTGTACGCACCGCACCCGCAGTGTAGATTTACAATTTTTCTAGATTAGATTTATTAAGAAGGCACCGATGGCGCAGTGGTTAAGCGATTGACTGCTGCGCTGCGTGTCGCGGGTTCGATTCCCGCACGGAACAAATTTTTGTATGACCTACAAGTAGTTGTTCCGGGTCTGGCTGTTTGTGTATGTGAGTTTAAATGTTTGTAAACGCACCCACGATACAGGAAAAATTCCTAGTGGGTCGACGTAAACAAAAAAAAAAAAAAAATACGGGAGGGTAAAAAGTTCATTGACCTATATATTAAAGTGAGTGATTGGTGATTTTCAATAAATAAAAATATTTTTCTCAACGTAATAAAAATTGTTTTGTATTCACCCATTCTTTTGTGTATTTATTAATTTCGTAGCATAGACTAGTGTTGCGTTGAATGACGCACGTGATTGCCCGACACCATGGCAGACGACATAGTAGATACTACAGGGCGTGCGTATTTTAGCGCGAACGAACGCCTTTAATGTTTTTTGTAGGCAATTATAGCGTTAGGTATCACCTTTTCTTAAGGAGCGAACTATCTGTCTTAATCTGTGGCTCGGTCACTACTTAGCTGTTACATCACTATGTAAGTGTGCTATACATTTACACAAAGTACTTATCTGTATTACATAAACATTTTAATGACTGCAAGGTCATTAAAATGTTTATGAAATACAGATAAGTTAGGTTAACCACCTTCATATGAGATCCTGGTAAATAAATTAATTTTATTTTTTAATTTATGTGGCGGATAGTGTTTATCTACACACAGTGTTCAGTGCTTACACTATGAAACAGGCCACTTAAATTTACCTAATTATTTTAGCTATTTAGTAGGTAACTCCACCCCTAAGACGACCCACCAACCAATATGACTTTAAAAATAGAATAAATTATATGTCACACCAAAGGAAGTATGTAAATAAAGATAATTACTCTATCTATCTCTATGAAGTTACTCACCACAACCTGGTCATAGACCTTAGCGGCAAACTCTGTGTTACTGTACTTCTTCTCTAAAGGGAATGTGTACTTCGCTAGCCATTCTAATAGGGGTCTATCTAAACCTAGACCAATATTAGGGAACTGAGGTGCATGTGTGTGGCAGTCCACAAATCCAGGAATGATTAACTGGTCTCGGCTTAATTTTACTATTTTATAGCTTGAAAACTCTCCACTCTTTTCAAGTTTGTCAAACTCTTCTGTTGAACCTTTTTTCCTGATCTGTAACAAAAAAACAAAAAAAAAAGTAAGTGCTCCAGTATCTAATCCGGTAAGTAAGTACTTATTATCTAGTAAAAAAAAGTAAGTAGGTACTTTAAAAAAAAAAAGTAAGTAGGTACTTAAAAAAAAAAGTAAGTACAGTTCTCGCAAAACTTTATGAGCCCTCTGAACGTAGGCCCGAGTACTAAACCACGCAGGACACAATGAGTGCAAAATCATTTATTGTAAGCTGTGAAACATTTTTTACTTACTGCGCAGCCACTCGCGTGCAACTTCCGAGAGCTCAAAAAGTTTTGCGCATACTGTAGTTATTTACTTTTTTCTAATGAACAAACTAAGTTACTTGGTTATTTTTCTATACAGGAAAAATATTATGTAGTTTATGTGAGGCATTAATATTAAAGATTTTTGTTACCTTTCCATCCTGAACAGCGACATAACCGGAGTTTATAACAAGATTATTTAAAGAACTCGAACTAGCGATTATTCCAACGAATACGATATTTTTATCCGTCATTTTTATAACACTTGCTGAGGCTACTGACCAAATAATGATAAAAACAGTATTCAATTACGTAATTAAACACACTTTACGCATAGTTTTTGAACTTATCACAGACTGCTTATAGATACTGAACATATGATACTATTACTGACACGCTTCATTTGTTATCAATTTATCACCGATGACAACAATGTTACTTTTTAATGGTTTCAGAACGTTTGAATACTCGCCTTTTAGGCTTCAATTTTGGGAAGATTTCTATTTCCATATTTATGCAATTAAACGAAGTCTTTTGTTTTAAAATAAAAGTATTATGCTTATTTATTGTAAAAAAAATTCCATGGGATCGAATTAAAGCACATATAAAAACAGTAGGTAACTGTAGGCAAGAAGTACCCTAATACCTATGAATATCTTTCGAAAATTCGAAATACTTTATCGTTGATTGGTGTTATCGTAAACCTATGTAAAGAAGGTAATAGGGAATAGTTAATTTTATCGCCTCGTGGTAGTTATTCTGTACATAATTTGGTGCCAGGAAGCACGTGCGTGTTCTTCTCCCTCACGCCAATGGATGAACTGCCCTATGCGTGCGTTTTGTATCCAGAACACGGAGTTGGAGCTGGTGGCTCGCGCCATGGCTTCTTCTAGCCGGTTGTTCATCTTCTTTGCTTCTTCTAAAGCCTGTAGGACATTAGTAATTAAAATTAAATGGTGAATACCTAATCTTTGTGAATGACCATGGATGGCACGTCGCGAAAATACGAAACTGAATCTCGTTTTTGCGGTTTTCAAGGAAAAATTGCAAAATATGGGACTATGTGAAGAAGTACCTACGTAGAACCCAGTTGCAACTATCTACTCTAAATTTGAAATAACATACTTGATTGAAGAAACCATTGGCAACTGCAAGTCGTCCAGACAACATGGACGAGTTGGCTCGTAGTAGACACCAGCGAGGATATAAGGTGCGCAACAAACGGGCGTCGTTTTCCAAACGCGCTAGTTCCCTGTCCGCTATCGAACGGAGCTCCATCAGATCCACCACCTAATTGAGATTGTTTGTTTAATTCATCAGTCATAATTACGTAGCGAAGCAATATTCATTTACCTTTCGTAAATCGTCCACTTTTCTTGCTAAACTCTCTAGCATCCCCTCTGCAAGTCTCATTGCACTCAAAAGAGTGCTCATCGAACCATCATCTTCATGGGATAGCCAACTTAGCGCTTCAGACTCAAAACGTTTTGCCCTCCTTTCCGAATCTGCTCTGAGCCAATAGGTCCAAAGTCCTACAACTAGCCGGCGCCGACTAGGCCCTGCAGATTGACCCCTACTTATCGCATATTCGGCGAACCGACTTATATCTTGAGGCGATTCCAGTTGAAATCCGGCGTCCAGTATCATGTCTATGCACAGCGCATGGTACCACGTCTCACAATCATATGACATATGGTCTTGGCCTGTACGCAAGGCGAATTGCAAGATGTCGATAGCTTCTGCTATGCGTCGACGGGTTAGTAGAATGTAAAATAAATCTGGTATTAGCTCCAAAGAAACGTCTTCAGCTAACAGGAAACGACTAACAGCTAAGGCACGGAAGCCGGAGCGTATAGTTGGTGCTAGTAGCCCTCTGGCCATCCGAGCTCGAAAGGATGTCATAAATAGTTTTCCAACAGCAAAAAGTTCATCAGCCTGAATTGGGTTTGGAAGTTTTTTCAAAGAGTGAGCTGCCATTTGTTCTATTTCTGCTGTGGCTTCCGGCATACCACGATCCAATTCTACTTGCAAAGCATTGCAATAAGTGTCGCAGATATCCACTACAGAACATTCCACAGTCTGAACTATATTCAAGGCACGGAGTGCTGTCATCCTCGATACTCTTTCATCACCAAGCATGGAATATAATAAGGTTGCTATGTTCAAACAAAACACTGAGTCCGCTTTTAATATTGTTTTATGTAAACGATGTTTTTGTCTTTCGAATTTAAAGGCCTTTGCTATATTTTTCAACTTGAAATATTCAGGTACTTTGTGTATATTGATATGATATATTTCTGCTGCTTGTTCGGTTTCTGCTTTAGCCGCAGCAAGTCTTCCCAATACCAGGCATGTGGCAGCTCTTACTGAATGTATTTTTCCTAAAAATCTCTTTTTTTCAAATGGATCTAGATCGGGAATCATTTGACACATGTCTTCGGCTTCATCGAGTTTTGGAAATACATTTTCAACGTTATTGCTTAGGACACACAAATTACAGTACTTGATCAGGAATTCAATGGCTTTTGATTTCAATTCTGCATTTGTGGCATGGTAGATGACTTGTTCACAAATAGTTATATTTAATTCTGTACAAGTGCATCTAGCAAAATTGGTTGCGGAAACACCTTTTTCTATTTTGACACTAAAAGTATGTTTGTCATTTCTCATTTCTTCTATGTCTTCCTGACTGTCAACGATGCCGATATCCTGCCAATCACTAGGAACATCAGCTTCAGCAACCTCACGAAACATGTCAAAAATCTTGTTATGTTCAAATTCTTCCGAGCTGTTCTTTTGAAGTTCAGAAAAGTTAGTCATAGTTACTTTTTTAACTGATCTTTGGCTGCTTGGGCCAGCCTGATCAACGCTGCCTTTTGTTTTCAAAATTGGTGCTACTTGCGAATTTCTGTTATCATATTGGGTACTATCTATTGAGATATTAGGTGGCATTATTTCACTAGAAGCTTTTGTTGGCTTAAATATTTCCTTAGAGAGAGTTGCAGTTTCTGCTTCTGATTTAGATTTATGTAAATTGGCAGAACTTGGTACTTTTGATGAAGATTCCCTTTTTAAGGTTACTACGGACTCATCTGAGCTTTCATCTCTAGTCATCGTTGTTTCCACTGAATTATTTGAGTAGCTATTTCTCATGGGTCCTACATCGCCTAAACTTATCATTGACTGGACTACCATAACTGTACCACCGCAGTTAGCACATTTTTGTTTATTATTTTCTAAGTAATTAACAATCCGTGTGTGAAATTCTTTTTTCTGATTCATTGGTAACAGTTCGTAACATGTCTTTCTTGAGTTTTTACTTCTAAATCTCATTAGTTTGCAAAATGCGTACTTTGGTAGATTTTCGCAGCTTTCCGGATCATGTTCGAAACAACATTCACAAACAAGATTTGTGTTTTGGGATGAACTGTTTGATAGTATAGTTAATGTAGAAGTGCCTCTGCGACCAAATTTATTCAGACAGTCGGCGTTTGCACAAGAGAGAATTCGTAAAGCAAATAATCTTTTAACAGCTTTCGCCGTAACCAAGCTACTGTTTTCATACATTATATTTTCTAAGAGATCCCTTGCTATTACATCGCCGATCACCGATGCAATTTTCAGTAGCAGTTGTTGATACGGCGTCAATGAGTCAATTTGTATCATAATTAGTGCGTCTAAATTATGGACATTTATATTGGTGTTTAGCTCTTCTTTTTCAATTACTATACATATGCTTATATCTCCCGTGGAATCATTTTGTATTAGATTATCAAGGGTGTTTTGATTTTGACCATCCAATGCTTGCGGATGTAGCAGAGCTGGATCTGGAAACTGTAATTCCTCTTTTTCCCAGACATCTATTTCAACATCATGTATCCTTTTTATTTCAAGTGCACCGGTAGAAAATAAATGAGTAATGAAACTTTCAACGAGGCCTGGCATGCCTTTACATTTACTTCGCAACGCGACACATAAGTCATTCGAGACTCCATCTACGTCTAATATTTGACAAGCCAAAGCAGGAATCCACTCTGAATCCAATGGCCCTAAACACATTTTTCTGATATTAATATTTATAAATACACTGTATAGCCAACTGTGAACAGCGTTAAATTTACCACGTGTGACGGATAGCACAACAAATATGTTCAATGAGCTGAACATCATTGATATGAACTCCCAAGAAAATGAATCTAAATTTTGTAAATCATCTAAAAATATGACAGTGGTATCTGTAAATGCTTTTATTAGTTTCTCAAACATTGCCTTAGCTTTCTCTTTTCGCTTGGTTTCATCTAAAGAATGAATTCCTTCATGATAAGCAAATCGTACTTTAATTATACTGTTTAAATAACATAAGTCGTCAGAGTAGGCGCTTAATAATTGTATAATTTTTTCTTCTTTGGCAAAACATTCAACGGGTTCCTTAAGCTCAAGTATTTGATTCATTATTTGGCTTAAAGCTAAATATGCAGTTGCAGAATGTATAGAAGTCAAGTTTAGATAACATACACGAGAACCATTTTTCCTTGCGTGGCGAGCCATCCATTCTAACATTCTACTCTTTCCAATTCGTGATTCACCTACCATTAAAAGTGCATCGAAATCTCTATAAGTTGCATTGCTATCTTCAAGCCAGCTTTCAAAATATTCTATTTCATCACTGCGGTTAAGGAGTGGCGGAATCATTGGTATATCATATAATTCCTTAACTCTTATATCTTCCGTGTATTCATATATTTTTCCTGGTTTTATAATGCCTTTTAATTCGATTGCTGGTTGTAGTGTAAATCCGTTTTTTGACATTTTACTTTTCACAAAAGTAGTTTCATCGCATGTGATTTTATTTCTGAATCCACACATAAGCCTTGCGGCTTTGTTAACAATAGCACCAATGACAGTAAATTCTCTTCGTAGAGGATGGCCTACCACTCCACAGTATACTTGACCGGTTGTTATACCAATGGATACTTCTAAGACTCCATCGAGAGCAGCTAAGGATTTTTTAATACTATACGCACATTTTAGTGCAGCTTGGGCTTCAGATTCGTGTTTAAATCCCCGCAATCCGAATACGACTAAAATCATGACATCCTTATCAAAAAGAATTATCTTGTTAACACACCCCATCGATTTATATACTATTCCACATGTGATTTGATAAGAATTATTGACGATTGTTATTAATTGCGTAAATGAACAGTCTCTTGGCTTGAGGGTCACAAATAAAATTGAAACTTGTCTCATTTCAGTCAGGTATTCCAGTGGTTGGTGGGCATCAACCTGTGTTAAAACGGGTCTTATCATAAATTTTCTAATTTCGCACCCTTTATTTTTTTCCTCAGCGACTAAAATAGATTTACGTAGGCTCAAAGCTTCGGTTTTCCTTAAAGCATCGGTTACATTTAAACCTTTAGATGCATCTAATATAAAATCAGGAAGGCTCTCTATTGCACTAAATGGCTTTTTACTTTGTCTGACTAAATTTCCAAAACCCGCAAATGGTTTCGTCACATTGTTTTCGTGCGGATCATACAGAATAGATTTTATTGTAACAAATCCGTTATCATCTATAATATGATCGTAATTTCTAGAGTAACAATGCCCCCACGCTGTCGGAGTTAGTTTGACTTCCCCTGAAGCACAGACGCTTTCAGCAGCTTTGGCTTCTATTACAGGCAAGCCAAAAATAATATAACTCATATCTATTCCAGTACCGATAGGTGCAAATATGAGATTGCCTGCAGATATCGCTAGTTTCACTTTTAAGTTAACTTTAACATCAGTTTCATAGACTGCGTAAGAATGTTGTATAATTAGAGCGCAAGCTATTACTGTGTGGATTGTGTGACACAAAAATGAACGTTTGTCAGTCTTCCAAAGTGCTAGGAAAGCGTCCCCAGCGAACTTAATGATGTCGCCGCCGTGGCCGTAGATGAGCTCTATGAGTGAACCGAGGTATGTGTTCAGAGTTACTGTAAGTCTATAGGTGCCACCTTTGCCAGTGTTATTGTATCGTTCTGATAAAGCTGTATAGCCTGAAACATCCGCCATGAGGAGAACGCCAACGAAACGTTTTGAATTTGATGTATCAAACCTGAAAAATTGGAATGATTTATAGTACCTACCACTTCACAATTTACATGCTTAATTATTTTATGGTCTTCGCATCAAATAAGATGTACGTGCAATAACGTAAAATAATTTTATTTCAGATAACAGAACAACATTAAATCAAAGAATACATATTTTGTCAATTACGCTAGAAACCTTACTTGTCCAGCAGTAGTACTTCATCGGGGACTAAAGTTGATAGGATAAGTGTCTGTTTCTTGGTCAGTTGTATGTCAATATCTTGGTCTATCTTGTCTGCTTCGCTCTTCCTCTCAAACAGCTCCTCCACCCAGTTCTTTACCTCTTTGTAACGTGGTTCATATTCATCTAGTTCTTCGTCAAATAGTTCGTGACCTCGACGGGACATTCTCCGGCTGTAATTCCGCCATTTTTCGGTGCCCACCATAACGTTTGTTGAGGTTTTCCTGGCCTTTTGCTTGTTTTTGAGGAAATTCATGTTTGTGGATGGTTGCGTGCGGTAAGTACGTGAATTTTGGAGTGGGTGTCCGGATGATTTGGTACAGTCACTTAACACTTAACCTAGTGTCATCAGGAGTCTAGTAGGCTACGTTCGTGATATTTGGGTTGTCTCTAAGGAAAACTTAAATAATAAATTCTTCCAACATAACACCCGGGATCTTTGTTTTGACTTTTGACAATTGATTAGTGTCATTGTGTCATCAGAATGTATGGTTTATTTTAAAGTGTTTCCTTTGACATAATGTCGTGGTAAACTTTTTGTTACTAACTTTTTTTGGACGAATGGCTACTTAGCCATTTGTCCAAAAAAGTAACGTACATCTTTGTACTTATTGCTGGCCCATTGTTTACAATTCACTCCGTCAATTTACAACCTGCCTAGAATGTTAACTAATTTATTCACTGTCTTTATTCCTCGACCAATATGGATGCAATCTTTTAATTACCCTTATTTATAATCTTAAAGCCATTGTCCTGTTAACTTCATTTCTCTGGTCCGCAGACAGTGTAAACAATTTCATTCAGATCTTAATTAGGTGTAATAAACAATGTGTTGTAGTAACATAATCTGACCTTTGTAATGGTTTGTTATGTGAGCTGCACTGTATTTTGTTCCACAGCGTCCACAGCCGGCTCAGTCCGCCATTCTCTATTGCTTTGCGCACACGCATTCTGTGGACAGCTCGACGAAGCCGAAGTAACGATGGAGCCGAACGGGACCTCTTTCTTGGATAAAGTGCTCAATTTGGTTAAAGAAGACAGGGCTGAAAGTGTGCCGCTCATACGATTTAAACACCCGAAGGAATTGGAGGTATTTGTGAATTACTTTTGATTTTAATGAGGGTATCCAAATATTAAGTTAAAACGTAGCTCTACAGTTAAATTATGAATATAACTTACTAGTTGAACCGACAGACGTTGTTCTGTCCTTTCAATAATTCATACAAAAATCCCATCGAAACAAGGACGTTCAGTTTTTCCCGAATTTGAAAATGTTCCGCTAATTTTTCTTGCCATAAAAACCTAATTCAGGCTATGACTGACAAACATATTAAAACAAAAAAAAAAACAAATTGGTCTAGCCGCTCTCAAGTGATGCACTTACCAATGAAAAGCATTTTTTTGATATAATAATAGATTTACTAAAACCATTTTTTATAGGTACTTAAGTATTATATTCTAGCGTCGATAGGTAGTCGGCATCTACTAATCAGCTCCGTAGCTTAATTGTAGCGTCGGTCGTCGTGGTCGTGGGTGGTGAAGTCAGGGAAATATTTATATTCTTCTGGTTATACCTTCACAATATCTTATAACCTTGCACAGCATGCATGCATGTGCGTACGCTGTGATCATAATATACTACCTACCTACTGGTAATTCATTGGTGTTTTACTCTGTCACCAAGGAAATAATTGATGGAATAGACCTGCATCTTTATTCCGATCAATCACAATCGGCTTCATTTTAACAGTTCAACAACATTCATTGCGATATTTACTTGTTGAGCAGACAAGTTGAACATATGAAGCAATGGATTAGCAATATCCTTTAAAATGATTCAGATTATGATTGGTCATGTGTTACACAGTTAGGGTGCTGATTACTTACCTTGCCTTAGGTAGTTTTATGTCATATTACTTGCCATTAACCATCTGAAGCGTACAGTAGGTCGCACCTCTGTGGTAACACTTGACCGTGAGCTATCAGCGATGAGTTGGTAACCCCTTGCTAATTTTGCTGCTCTATCAGCGTATAATTATCAATTCAGTGGTTTCAAGATGCAGTGATATAAAAAACACTGCACCTGTGACACAAAAACAGTCGAGAGGTGTCGCGGGAGAGTTCCTTTCACTTTTGCATATTTGGCGAATGAGGGACGTCACGACACGTAACAAAAGTGTCGTGACGATCAAACTGTTACACTTTTTTCGGTCTAGCTGTCATTCGCCAAGTGTGCAAAGTATGACGTGCGATAAGCTACTTCGCTCCAATATAAATCAATAGGTAGGTATTGCAATTATGACTAAAGCTTCGTGCAGACTAGCGCGACGCGACGACGGCGTGACGCGACGCGACACCGGTTATTGTTATACAGTCATATTTTATAGAAACTGTATTGTTCGAGTCGCGTCGCGGTAGTCTTCACGGGGCATAACAGAATAAATAAAAAGAATAATGTAGAAATACGGCAGTAATTTTCCACATACTTAAAATCTATTAATATCGATGTTATCTAGGACGAACGTTTATCAGTAGGTAGTACTTGTGAACTTGTTGATTTATCCATGTTTATTTTTATTTATACAGCACACTGGTAAGGTTTATGAATGAAGTAGCATTTAGGTAGGTGTTTACGTATAGACAAGATAATAAATTAACGCTTTGAATTAATTTATTAACTCTGACTCCTAAGTCACAGGTATTCCTATTTTAGGAGTCAGGGTTTCAACTTTGTGCGTCTTTTAATTATTGTGAACTTTAGCTAGATATTAACTGGATATTAAGTATTATTGTAAGGATTTGTATCAGTAAAGTATATATTATATTATAATTATAATGACGTTAACTTCATTGCATAAATTATTTCTTATCAATATTTGCATTGGAAAGGATTTTCTTACCGGCCGCCTGGCTTGACGAAAGCTGTAACGTTAGAAAAAAAGTTAAGTTTCTTCTTGTGTTTTCGGATGATTACGCAAAAACTGTGATCTTAATCTCTCACCTCTCCGTTGGACCTCATCTTCTTCTTCGTCGTATTGTATCGTTTTGTCCACATAGGTACCTATGGAGGTATGAGGAACAGGGTGTAAAGTTCACTCATCCACCATAGAAAAGGAAGGATCCTCCGACCAGACGGGTGTCGTGTCTGGTGAGCTACTGCCCAAACGATTGAAGCTTCGTGCAGACTAGCGCGACGCGACACCGGTTATTGTTATACCGTGAAGTTTTCTTAGAAATTGTATTGTTCGAGTCGCGTCGCGCCGTTGCTTTGCGCTAGTCTGCACGAGCTTTGATGTCGGGATGGTGTATATATTCTCGTCGCGTGGAAAACCCTGCTTGCGCGATGTAGGATTTTGCGTGACGTCAGTGTGATGCGTAGTTCACATGTGGCTTCGCAGTCGGTTTAGAGATTTTCACAAGAATCAATGGTGACATTAATTCTCAAACATTCTGTAACTGTCTTAGATTAGGTGTTTTTTTTATAGCAGTAGAGACTAGCTGATATCATTCTATAGATAACATTCTGATGAATTATGAATGTTGTGTTAACTGAATTCATTCTTCTATACGCAATAGGTTTAAATAATATTACAGGACTTCTAACTTCAGCAATGACTTACATGCAGTCTGAAAAACTGTAACCGGAATTACATTATTAATTTCATATTCCAACGACCTTGTTTGTGAAATCGCTAGGTATTGGCGATAAGCATATTGGTATTGGCCGTTTGCATTTTCTATTGTTTAGGTAATCATTTGGAATTTCTATTGTTCTCTACCTGTCATGCCAATACACAATCTCTGTCTAATCTTTTCCCAACTAAGTTGAGGTCGGCTTCCAGTCTAATCGGATGTAGCTGAATACCAGTTAGCGGTTACACCGCCACATACTAACTACGCATCAAAGACAGGACGTCACACAAATCCTGCATCGCACAATTAGAGTTTACCGCGCGAACGACATATTATATATGACTATCCGACATCAACAGTCGGGTAGTCGGCCCGCCAGACACAACACCCGTCTGGTTGGAGGATCCTCCCTTTTCTATGGTGGATGAGTGAACTTTACACCCTGTTCCTCATGCTCCTAAATTGGTGACCCCGAGTATGAACATCAACGCAGCCTTCGTGCAACTACTTCAGCGTGACGTCATCATCATCACTCCCGCAAGCTTTCGTGAGGCGAGTCACACAGACAGCCAGCACCCTCGGCTTCAACGGGTATCCTGACCACCAGCATGCAGCGAACGCGCATTCCTGCTCATCACCCTCAGCCTCATCACCCCGACTCACTGGGGAATCAACGCAATCATCTCAATCAGCGCAATCACCGCAATCACCACAACCTCCGCAATCACCGTAGACAGTTCCGACTCACCGCGAACTGTGCGGCACCCGGTTCCGACTCACTGGAACCTTAGCTGGCACTGTGAAGCATCGCAAGATACAAGACTCAGCCCACTATCGACCTCCGGTCTCCGGAGGGGAGTGATGTAGCGGTTACACCGCCACATACTAACTACGCATCAAAGACATGACGTCACATAAATCCTGCATCGCGCAATTAGAGTTTACCGCGCGAACGACATATATATGACTATCCGACATCAACAGTCGGGCAGTCGGCCCGCCAGACACAACACCCGTCTGGTTGGAGGATCCTCCCTTTTCTATGGTGGATGAGTGAACTTTACACCCTGTTCCTCATACCCTTAAATGCCTATCTGACCAGTGACTGGGTAACACGATCAAAATCTGACAACCAGTCTTCCTCTACCAAGGGTTATTGGTAGAGGAAGACTGGTTGTCAGATTTTCGGGCTTCTGACGACCCGTAACGACAGTCAAAGGTTCAAAAATAACAGCCGGGACCAACGGCTTAACCTGCTTTCAAGGCGTATATTACTCGGTATGATAAGATGTCCTGTAGTGTTACAATAAATTAAAGATTTCAAGTCTTCCGTTTTACTGACATCGGTAACCGAGCCAGTCATCTTTCCGTCTATGAGAAAAGTTCAAATGCTAGTAATGTGTGGCCTAAGCTCTACGTATTTTGGTTTTTTCATTGATCATATCATCATAAGTATGAAGTATGATCACGTCTCTAACTTTCGCAAGATACTCAAGTGGCTCCCTATTCGACTTCGCAGGAACTCTCGGATATTGTGTCTGCTATTTAACCTCCTTCATAATCCTAAAACTCCTTCCTATCTGCGCGAGCGCTTTTCCTATGCCCGTCCTTCTATGTGCCTTGCAGGTCGCATCTTAGAAACCTGCTTAAGTGCCCTCCCCACTCCACTGACTTCTACTCCTACTCCTTCACTGTGCACGCGGTGCGGTTGTGGAATTCACTTCCGCCCGACATTAGGGACTGCCAAACTGTTGCAGTATTAAAAGAAGAGTGAAAAAACACTATCTTTCCACTTCGTCATAGTTGCGTAGGTATTTATGTTGTATTTTATTTATTTTAGAAGTATGTAAGTATATATGTATGTTCGTAAGTATATTGTCACATAATTTGTTTTATTTTATTGAGTGAATTGTTTTGATTTTATGTATTTTACTTTCTCTCTACTCTTACACACGGTGTCTACATCTCTTTTTACCCTCTGTCCTATCGCTGGTATGCTGGAAGAGATTTCTTTAGAAATAAGCATCACCTTTGTACGAATTTTTCTGTTCTTTTCATCTTGTCTGTTTATTTATGTGTGTACATAAATGGTTAAATAAATAAGGAGCTTATCTTATTATTAAAGCTTCCCTAGCCTCCTCATTACCTAATCATCTACTAGATACCTCGTACGTGCTGCACCTTTAACCTGGCTTTTATGTCTATCTGGCATTCTGCCCGCGACTTCGTCCGCGTGACATTTCTTGTTCCTCCGACCCAACGTGTCGCATCGCATCGCCCGCCCTCGTTATTTCTTCGTTTTCGCTTCTTTCGAACTTTTTTCTTTTTGGTCGACTCGTAAGGGACATAGCGTGATGTCAAATAGCCCATAGGCTTCCTCAAAAACTGGACTATCAAATGCAAAAAGTATTTTTCAAATACGACAAGTAAGTACTATTATAGTTCCAGAGAGCACGTTTAAAGAAACAAACAAAAAACAAACTCTACAGCTTTACATGTAATTAATCGGTGTAGTTGATGACTGAGTCGATTCAATATCAATAAGACATGGTGTGAAACTAGTGACCATCTAAGGAAATATTACACCAAGACACTGTCTTGTCAACGACGTTTCACCTTATAAGGTTTTATTAAGGTTGGATCACTGGCTACTGCAGTTGCTACAAATGGACATTAAACGAAGAAATAATGTGTAGGTAGCTCAAAGAAACAATGAATATTATGAGAATATTTAGACATGTCGATTTAATCGTAGTTAGACCAGTAAAGCCTGATTAAAATGTTAATCCGTTAGGCTAATAAGTTTATATATAGGTGTAGATTCAACTCAGACGCGTTGAAAGCAAAAACGTGTTGCAAAATCATTTAAACATTGCAATATCTGCGTGCATAATAGGTACCTATTTCATAAGTTGCGAGCCCTTCACATATCGAATGAGATTCCAGTTAGGTACTTCACTATCTAATTCGGTTGGTTTGCTACTTCTTTGGTTGAGAGATGCCATGTACCTAAATGCGAAATAAAGTGCCATGATCTATATTATTTGATGGTGTAAGATATACCTATACCTATATACCTATCTACCTATTCTTTAGTTAAGTAACACGATGCATTCCAATTTTGGATGAATCTCAACAAATTCTATAAAAAAAACTAAAAAAAAAAAACTTGTTCTATTCAAGGCATCAATTTGCGTTGTGTTCCACGCGCGCCTCAAAGAGATGTCAGCACAATTGAAGGGGTCCGATAGGACCGATGCCTGCCGGGGTTGCGGGAAAGTCCGAAAGGGATACCGTGGCCCCTGGCAACGTACAGGCAACTGAAGGAACACGGGTGGGTTTTAGTCAGTCTGACACGCCCTCCCGCTCCGCACAGAGCGGGAGAAGTTATTTGATAATTTCACACACAAAAAAAACATCAATTTGCTTCAGAAGACTTGGCAGGTCTTGATTAAAACAGTTACTTGTTTGTGATCATTGAGTTTCTAACCAATGAAACCTTAATAAGAATTTCTCTTCACGTTCCAGGCAATCCTGGACCTCGACGTGACAAAAGGCGTCAGTGACAAAGACCTGGAGCAATGTGTACGAGATGTATTTAAGTATAGCGTGAAGACTCATAAGGCGACCTTCAAGAACCAGCTATTCTGTGCCACCGACCCCTATGGGATGGCTGGAGCGTGGGTCACGGAAGCTTGTAACACTAGTCAGTGGGTATCATCTGTTAATTTGGTTTCGGTATTCTCCCTTGTAAGGCTGCTTGGAGAACTGGAAATTCTGGAGCGGAGTTTAGATTCTATTGGTTAATACTGACACAGTTCTGCTCCTCTCACCTCTTCTCCGCTGCAGTGGACAGGCAGCTTTAAGGTCGTTGGATGTGAGAAGCACAAGTTGAAGTCGCGATGCTTGGGGGATGCCTATGTCCAGCAGTAGAGGTTTTCGGCTGAAAATGCTGAAATGATGATGGTAATGGAAACTTCAGCTTAGCAAGCAGGACCTTTATAACGGTTTATTTGTATTTATTTATTTATACTTTATTGTACACCACAAAAAAAAGAAGGACTATACAATGGGCCGCCTTATCGCTCTCCGCTATCTCTTCCTCGCAACCCTTGAATGGACAGTGATTTATGTGTGAGTGTAGGTTTTATTGGAACCAATCTGGTGATTTAAAATCCCCTGGGATACTTTTTTCGAGCTGAGTAGGTACCTCTTAAGTAGGTCTTGGTTTTCTCAGAAGGCAGTTTAATTTTACAACTATGCTTGGAAACGCCGTTAAACCACAGATTAAATACAGATGGGACACTCTGCAAAATCATTTAAGTAAAAAGCGACTCTTGCTACGACACAATAAAGTGCAATTCAGGTCGCACAATGCTAATTACCTCCAGTAATATTCACATATAAGTTGCCTCTCTTTCTATCGTGTAATTCTTACACCGTCTGACCACGTTAGGGTTGTCATCTTTAAAGAATAATTAATCTGAAAATCTGCGGTCGGAACTTTAATTTGTTTAGTCTCCATTATTTATTAATATGTACCTACGTAATTGGGCAAATAAAAAGTATGTACGAATACCCATTTATTTGTTCCGCGCCAAGTCGTTCCTACAAATTTTGTATGAAATATGAAACGGGTGACGCACGCCACGCCCGCCCGCGCCACTCGCTACTTGTGTATAGCCCGCGCCTAAAATGCGGAGTGTCCCATCTGTACCAATCAGTGGTTAAACTAAGCCGTTGAAATATCTTTAAATCATGGAATGCAGTTTCTAATTTTACGAGTATGTATGCAGCAGTACCTAAGTATGAAAAGTTTCATAATCTAACACTGTTTAAATATTAGTGAACAAGCAAAACTTGTCTGGGTTTGTCATTAAATAATCATAAAACGTGGTACTTACTTTCGTTAAACACGACATGTACTTAGTTAGTTTTCGCTTAAAACATCTTTATTACCTACTCAAATAAAGACGGAGCATTTGAAATGTCATAAAATGATTGTAACAACTAGAGTCCAGACTTTACAGATAAACTGATTTTTAAGAGACTAGCTCTTCGCCCGCGGGCTTGTCTGTGTGTAAAGCATTGTTTTTAATATAGTTTCTGACACTCAGGGATAATGGGAGTTTCGCATTAGTGAAAGAATTTTCGGAATTGGATCAGCAGTTCCGAAGATTACCCCTACATACACACTAACGACCTCTTTATGATATTACAGTGTAGATTGAACTGGGTTGAACAAAGTCACGTCGCAGTCGTTGATTCATCGTAACGTGTAAACCAAGAGCCAACATAACATAACATCACGCCTGTATTCCCCGAAGGGCTAGGCAGAGGTGTATCTATAGTATACCCACATTTCGCCAGTTATGTTTAAGTCGCCAGTCATGTAATAGGGGGCGAGCCTATTGCCATCAACCGGGCACAAATCCAGACTCCGGGTTGCTACTGAGAAATTCGAGATGGAAAATCCCAATAACACTGCCCGACCCGGGATCGAACCCAGGACCTCATGCTCAGCAGTAGCGCTTGCGACCACTAGACCAACGAGGCAGTCAGTTACGTTATAGGACAGAGACTTTAAAACATCTATATATTCTAGGATAAAATAATAAGACAAGGGAGGGCAATATTTTTACCCGTTTCCTGTCCCAAAATCACATATTGCTGCTTCGCAAACAATGAAAATGCTCATGATGTAAAGGTGGTCACATAAACTCAAGCCTTCTTCCCAAGCAGTTCCTACAGCAGGCTACAATCCCTAAATACTCCTTTTAATTGAATTACTTACGTATTTTTTTTATTTGCACTAAAAATGAAACGCCTATTTCTATTTCAGATATACCTTCGAAGTGGGTCCAGTATTCACTCTCATAGAACTTAAACTTCTGAGCCACATACTCAAACTGTTCGGTTTACCCGATGGAGACGGTATCTTTAGTCCTGGAGGCAGTATCTCCATAATGTATGGTCTGGTCGCAGCAAGGTATAAGAAGTTTCCAGATATCAAGGCCAAAGGGATGAGGAATCTGCCTGAGGTGGTTATTTTTACTTCTGAAGATGTAAGTATAAGATCCTGTACCCTAATTACGTAATGCAAAATCAATCCGAATCTGAATCGTTTTGAAACAGTGCTAACCCATTGCTCCGTAAGTTCGAAAAAAAAAACTGCAGAGCAACGTAAATAACGCAATGAATGTTGATGAACTGTCAAAATGAAACAGATTTGTCTTTATCGTTTACGAAAATATGTTGCGTAATTAGAAAGCTGTTTTTAATATCATTCGGTTGTAATGTTGCAGTAAAACATTTTTTTTTCCTATTTCTTTATTTGCACAAGTGGTTATTCTTAAATGTTTTTCGGTACAGTCACCTGCACGGTTAGCATGGCCACAATAGAAACGGGTTTTGTCGACGGAAGAATAGACAAAATGACAGATTGTGATAGTTTATCTGTAATTTTGTTCTATTCTGACGTCGACAAAACCCGTAGAAAACCCGTTTCTATGGTTGTCACGCTACACGTACTGGAAAGCTATTAGTCGTAGTGTAGGTAGGTATGCTAAAGTATTTAATAAATAATATAAACATAAATATAATAAATAGTGTGTGTAAAAAAACCTAAAAATATATTATTGAGATAGCCTAGGAAAAAAGCAGTCGGAAATCGTTACGTTTAGTTCATAAAAGAGCAAACTAAATTTTAAAATTCAATTCAAAGGTTTCAGCTTTTTTAATCTGTTTCATAACACCATTAGATAGTAGTCGCCATGTTATTATGTCATATGGCTATGTAAACTTAGAAAGTGTTAACTGTCAACTGTCAGCGTACCTTTAATCTCTATAGGCTTTTAGTTATTTTCGTAACCAGCGTAATTTTTATTGAAATAATAGCATGGAGGACGGTTTTGTAAAAGGAGACAACACAAATTTATAACTAGAGTCTGGCTAACGAAAGTTGGCCCCAGAATATTGGCGGCAAATTTAAAAAATACATTCATGACAACACTAAAATTATACTATGAAAATTGGAATAACCTACTTTGATACTTGGTAATTCATTATTAAAAATATCATTTAAATAGTTTTTCAATAAGGACGCTCGAACTTTAGCAGCGCATAGCGGCCATTTCGGTAATGCGATTGCTACCAAATTTGGCATGAATATATATTTTGTCGTGACATTTCACCATGGAACGCTACACGCTTCAACAACGCGTAGAAATTGTGTAAAATTTATTATCAAAACCAGTTGTCTATTCGCCTACGTTCTGTGCGTTGTGTTCAATTTATGGCGTTCATCGTGTGAGTTAACACCGCTCGATTACTTTCTGTGGGGTTACATGAAATCTTTAGTGTACGCAGATAAACCACAGTCAATTGTTGCCCTAAAGGCCAACATAACTCGCGTTCTTCGTGAAATTGACCATTTATGCGAAGACGTCCTCCAAGATTAGTCCACCAGAATACGCCATCTACAGCGGAGTCGCAGTGGCCATTTGGCTGATATTATTTTCCACACATAATGTCATTGAATATTCTTTAAAATGTTATAAATTTTTTAGTAATATCACTTAAACAGGTTGTTTTATTTCATTTCAAAGTTCGAGCGCTCTTAATGAAAAACCCTATATATAGACAGTATAAGAACATTATGTTAGGGAAATAAAGAAACAGAATTTATATACACATGTATTAATTTTTGATATGTATCAGGTTTGTAACGGGATTTTAAGGATTTATTGATCTGGTATAGGTGTTAGTATATGAGGTAAATATGAGCGGAATCCGAAAATAAATAGACAAATAAAATACGATAATATTCCATACATAATAACTTAGTTTTATTCATCGTAATCAAAATCAGATTCTAACACTTCAATGCCAAAAGATTCATCACTGTCACTAGTATCGCTGTCTCCAACATTTATAATAAAACTTTCTAAATTTTCTTCTGTTATTTTATCACGTTCTTTGTATTTATTTTCAACATGTATTACATGATCAGTAATTTTCTTCCAATCCTGTGAACTTACGTTTTCAAATGAATCTTTAATTATTTCTTCTAATGCAGCTGTAGTAACTGCAATATTTTTGCTAGCCACTTTACGTTTTGCCAAACTCCACACAAGCTCGATCGCATTTAAATCACAATGGTAGGGTGGAAGTCTCAACACTTCATGACCACATTGATTTAAAATTTCATCAGCTTCATATATTGGATTAGGCGTATTTCGTTTTACAATACACAACAGCTCTGCTTTCGTGTGGTAGTCCTCATATTGAATTCCATTATCACGAAGCCACTCTCTTATATTACTTTTACGTGTTTGTGTGTTCGGAACCTTATTTATAATTACCGAATGGTAACTAGCATTATCCATTATGATTACACTTGGTTCTTCCAAATTTGGTATAAGTTTTTCTTTAAGCCATTTATTAAAATTTTCAGCATTCATGTCATGGTGATAATCAGCATTTTTTGATTTAGTACTAAACACTAACAAAGAGTTTGGTACGGGGCCTTTCTCTGATCCAGCATGAACTATAATGTACGTTTTCCCGGTCGAAACATTTTCAATTGCACCACTAGTTGAAGGACCTTGCCATGACTTCTTAGGCTTGTAGTTTCTATGGACATAAGTCTCATCTAAATAAATGATTGGCTTGCCTTCTGCACGTTTTCCTGCTATAGTTCTTAAAAATCTATGTCTCCAAGCAGATATGTCATAGCGTTCTATTAATACAGAACGCTCATTTTTATTATTTTTAAATTCATAGCCATTGGCTAATAACAAGCGGCGCAGAATTTCTCTGCATCCGTTAAAATCAATACTTTCTTTTAACTCCACCAACAGTGTCCTCAGTGTAGGAACTTGTTTTTTAACAATATAAAATTCGTTTATCTTGTTACGCATAGCATCTATGTCAAAGTTATCTAGGTTAGACACAGTAGGTTTCCGTGGGCGTTTCTTCCCCGGGGTACTCCAGACACCTTCATTTACTACACCTTCCCTTTTTACTCTCTTTAGTGTTCTGACACTCACTTCTGCAAAGAAGATATACAAAATATGTAATTAATTCTTGGTTTACGTAAATGCAAAGGTTTTTTTCGGCATAATTTCAAAACACCAGTGTATAGTAAAAACTTACCAGTCATTGAAGTTATTTCTTCTAAGTACTGATTCTGGGTTATTATCCTATCTTTCTGCTCTAATTCAGTGAGATTTTCAATAGTTCTTACTATTTCATCAACTCCTTCGACATCTTGCAGATTCTCTGTTAAAGAAAGTTAATCGTTTAAAAATTACCATTGTATGTATTTTATTTGTTTTTTTTTCCTCTGTTATATATCGTTTTGTATGTACAATAAAGCATATAATAAATAATAAATTACCAACAAAAATACAGCAAAAATTCATTATGAGTATATACGTAAAACATAGGTGATGTTATTAAAATGAATACGTTGACTGATGCGATGTACGAATGAATATAATTAGTTTTATTCAATACGAAAAACGACAGTAACTTATTTGTAAGGATACGTAAATTATAAATCAAAATTTTATTAAGACGACTGGATAGGTAGGTGTTCAAAGTATCAAAATAATATTGCCTACTAACCTATGAAATTCAACACCACACGTAGACAATCTTGTTTTTGTTTAAACGCGGCATCACGCTGTTGTTGTTTTTCGTTGAACTTGCCAATCATGCAAAACAACATCTTTCGTACACCACTTTTGATAGATTTGTTCATTTTAAACCGTAATTAGAATCACAATTTACACAAACGCATACAATTTGACACCAGAGATACCGAACGACAACCTTGTCAAATTGACGTTGACGTTCATACAGAGTTGCTATACAATGTGGAGCAGGACGATTGACATTCCATAAAACCACATAAAGAGTGTCATGTTCTTTACCCGTATACAAAAAAACAATCAAATCCAATGAATACTTTAGCCACAGGAAATTATTTTTCATTTTCTTATTTTTCTACATGATGTAGATCTGAGTCCGTAATAATAGGTAAACATTGTAAGGTCAAGAACCTGTGCAAAACGTACGATTCTATCCTCTACGTCTCAATATGCTTGAGAGACAGAGAAAGGTGTCATACGATTCCACTCTGACGCGCCCCGCCCAGTCCCACAAAATAATACTACAATTAGAAAGAAAAAGAAATATTACTTACGCAAATTATGCATTAGTGGTGCATAGACAATTGCGAGTGTGTGTGTGAGCGGAATTTTTTCGGCAAAAAGTCTCGGGACTCGGTCCAGTCAGGCGGCGCCCTTTGAGGAGCGCACACCTACTTACGGCTACTTTTTTTTATCACGAGACGAGCCGCGCGCGCATTGTTGTGATTTTGTGAAAAAATTTCGTTGTTATTTGTGATTAAGACGATTTAGTGTGACTTATTGTTCAGTGTTAGTTTAATATTAGTTAATTAGGTATCGATGTCGCTTGTGCATAATGAACAACGGTGGAAACCTTGAAAATTTATAAATTTGACTATTGATGTAAATTCTGATTTTGATGTGATATTATGTGATTAATTATTCAATCAGTGATCTTTTAACTAACAACGCGCAACTTAGTGAGTTTATGCCGCTAATTTGTTGTTCTCCGACTAAACTACCTACCCACGTCCACGTACGCCCCGCACCACCGCGCAGGCGCCGCCCCCCGCCGCGACCCGCATCGGGCCGCGCAACGGGTTAGTGACTTTTCGTAGTTATAGCGTGTTTACTTTTTATGCAGTTGATTCTGCTATTTATTTTGTTTGAAAATTGCAATTTTTCAATTTTCCATTAACTACTAATCTTCGTCTTTTAAAATGTTTCTATGGACTAGTACTATGCTCGTTTTAATTTAATGTCGTAAGTCCAGATCCACATTGTATAAAAAGTTCGCAAATAATTCCAAGGCCTACTTTCGTTAGCCAGACTCTAAAAAAATATCACTGCGTTTGTTTACACAGCCAACTGACGTCATGACCACAGAGCAATATGGCGTCCACAGCGTCCAGCGTTTTCGTCAAATTACGCGCGAAATTTGAAAATGCAAAATTTTAATGCATTTTTATGGCACATAACGATTGAATAAAAAAGTTGTGAATTTTTTAGTGGTTAATTAGCACTGTGGAATCTAATTGAGACACTTTTCAAAAATGGGTGTAATACCCTATTCAGTCGCTATTCGTGTTTGTCTGTGTGGCCGCGTTGTTCTTCTAAACTGCGCAACGAATTTTGATGTCGATTTCACCGTCATTTACAGAATTTATTCCGGAAGATATATGTACTACATAATTACATTAATATTAAACTTACATATAAAAAGGAATTAAGGTTGCAAGTATTAAATTTATATCGATACATATGTGTTTATGTATATTTTATTTAAAGTAATGAAGAATTTCTGTTAATTTGTCTGTATGTCTGGATGTATGTTACGGATTGGCGCAAAAATGGCTGAACGGATTTGGATTAAATTTGGCACACAGATAGTTTATAACCTAGATTAACATATGGTACTGGGTACCATATTTTAATCCTACAATTTTCATACCATTTTACAGGTAGCCGATTAATTTTATGACTCATCGTACTATGCCGTGAGATCCAATTTACCTTAAAGTTTCTCATAGTTTTATTTAACCAACATTTTCAGAGTCATTACTCCATAAAGAAAGCAGCCCATTGGCTAGGTTTTGGAACAGACAGTATCAGGATCATACAAACCAATGCCAAGGGACAAATGCTGGTTGATAAGCTAGACGAAGCTATACAGAAAGAGGTAGACTTTGGCAGATGTCCTATATTCGTGAACGGCACGGCCGGCACGACGGTATTAGGAGCCATTGATGACCTGGACGCAGTTGCTGATGTGTGCAGGAAACACGGTGTTTGGATGCATGTTGATGTGAGTTTTCTTTCTTATACTATAGATTACCTCCTGCATGCATATATGTATATAGATGCTCTCCTACTGGAGAAATGTTTGAAAACAATATATCAATCTGCCTATAAAAATCCTCCCCACATACTTCAACTTAATGAGACGAAATTCAAATCTTGTATAAAACGCACTCTATGTAGGCAGGCAGGTATATTATAAGTTGGGGGATTACATCACTGATAAAAATGCTTGGCTCATTGCTGGTCCTGCTCCACAACTAATTGACATACACACTGATTAACATTTTGAAAATACTGTTGGAGCTGCTGAAGATTGTAAGACCATCTTTGTATTGTATAAACTCAATTTCCTTTGTATTATATAATTGCATAGCACAGGTGTGAGTACTATGTACTAAAGAGCTACCATTTACCGGGTAATATTTAGTATTTCATTGACTTGAATGTGCCCTGACGGCTGTGAGTATGTCATGCTCACTCAAATGTCTCGCTGATGGTGGCGTGTGTGTTGGATCATTTAGCTCCCTTCAAAATGGTTGAGCTGAATGGTGCTGATCCATGCGTCATGTTCGTGAACGGGCGCTGTCAGTTGGGACTGGTCATCTCTTAGCTGCCATGGCTTATTTTAATTTATTTTAAGTTTTTGAATGATTCTTTATTTTTTTCTTTTTATTACGGACGCTTTTACGAACGTGCACGTCTTTCTACATTGTTCTCACATGCATAATTTCAAAATGAATGATGTAACCAATATTTTGTATCAATTATTTTATTTAAAAGAGTGTCCGTGGAGTTTCTTGCCCGTTCTTCTCCATAGGTACCTACTACGCTTTGGAATGGGCAACTAGCTACATATTTTTGACTGACCGACCCCTTGACAGTTCAAAAGTGCCTGTAAATGGTTTAATTGAAATAAATGTTTTGAGTTTGAGTTATAATAGTCTTTTCCCAACTATGTTGGGGTCGGCTTCCAGTGTAACCGGATGCAGCTGAATACCAGTATTTTACGAGCATATCTGACCTCCACAACCCAGTTACTGGGTACCACGGTACCCCTTGATAATGTACTCTTTGCCCCTTGGTAAGACTGGTTGTCAGACTTTTGGGCTTCTGCGACTGTCAAAGTTCGACGAATGACAATTTATAACAATTTTAGTGAATATTTGTACTTAAATAAAAATTTAAAAAATTAAAATGCTTAGAGTTTAAATACCAACGCATTAAATCTTGTTATTTTCTCGCTTTAGAATTATTCGCTAAGAAAACCCTAAAATTAAACTGAGCCGTCCGAGAGGGCTCCTTGCATTCCATATGGGACTAGGTGAACCCCCCAAGAGGGCTCCCGGCACTGAACGTGCTAACACTAAGAAGCTTTTACTGCTATATAATTGAATTAGTATTTGGTGTTAATTTAAATCAGTCACTAAATAATAAAATGCTCTCCCGCGCCTCTCAAAAGGCGCTATCAATTTTTTATTTTGCGCTGGTAATTTTTTTTAAGCATTTGGCTTTTTGGCGCCAAATCGACAGCTTCTGTCGCTCTACTCCAGAGCCGGCGCTGCCTGCTGCTACTAGGCATATGGACAAAAAAGCTTGTGTTTATTGTTGTCTGAATTGTTAATAACAAGATAATTTATTGTTCTAGGCTTGCTGGGGAGGCAGTTTAATGCTTTCACCTAAATACAGAACCAAACTAAAAGGAATAGAAAGGTCGGTATACCAGTTTATGTGACGGGATGCATCCCCTGAATCCCATAATTTTGAAACCCCACATAATCCCTTCGAACCTTATCGTCTCTAAAATCCGCCATTTTGATTTGATAAAAATAAAACCAAGCATATACAGGGTGTTAAAGTAATTGCGTGCCATAGCTTAGGGGTAGGATCAGTCTCGAAAAAGGAAGCCATAAAAAAAAAACTTATAAGCACTTACTAACAAAATAGCAATCGTTTAGAATTAAAATTATTTTATTTGTTTAAAAATGCTTTAATTACTTACCTACTATCGAACGCGAATCGAACTAACGCTACGACGACGGTATGTAAAATTACAATTAGAATTCCTTTTTTTTCTGGCTTCCGGTTATAATATACAGGATATAACCATTGCACGACCTAATTAAACGAGTCGATGGAAAACTCATTTATTAAAATCCATCCAGCCGTTAGTATGCTTCTAGGGAATAAAATAATAATCCCACATACAAAGATATATAGAAACGCGTGAAAAACATAACCCTGTCTTTGCTGTCGCGTTGTCTGGTAAAAAGTAATAATCCAAAGTCAAAGAACTGAGGAGGATTTATTTTCCTTCTCTAGCAAAAACTTTAATATTTTCAGAGCTAATTCAATAGCGTGGAACCCGCACAAGATGGCGGGCGCTCCCTTGCAGTGTTCCGTATTCATGGTGCGAGACAAGGGACTGCTGCACGAAGCGAACTCGGCAGCAGCGCAGTACTTGTTCCAACAGGACAAGTTCTACGACGTGTCGTATGATACTGGGGATAAGAGTGTGCAATGTGGGAGGAAGGTAAGAACCGAATAAATAATACTAAAACTAGCCCATACTGATCCTATCCCGGGTATTTCGTCCTCTATTCATCGTAAATTCCTAAATAATATTACAAATGCGAGAGTAAGTTTGTTTGTTTGTTTGTTACGCTTTCAGACTAAAACGGCTGAACGGTAGATCATGACCTGGGTTAGGACATAGGATACTTTTTATCCCGATATTCTAACGGGATTGAGACTTATGCGGGAAGCTAGTTCACAATATATTCTTTGATAACAAACATTTTTATTTATTTATATATAACGGGTGATTTTTTAAGAGGCATAGGATTTGATTTTCAAAAAAAAACACAAAAAATTTGAAAAATTTGATGAAATCTTTATTAGAATCGATAGAACGATCAATATAATTTAATGTTTGAAGATGATTTCATGCAAATGCTGGCCGCGGCTCCGGTTTAGATGGCCCATTCGCTAGGCCCAATTTCGGCACACTCTCCAACATATCACCCGGTATATCACGAATAAATGCTTCAATATTGGCTCCCAGTGCGTCAATCGTTGCTGGTTTATCCCTGTAGACATGAGCCTTAACATGGCCCCACAAGAAATAGTCCAAAGGCGTTAGATCACACGATCTAGGCGGCCAATTGACGGGCCCAAAACGTGAGATAAACTGTTCACCGAAGGCGGCTCTCAATTGGGCCATTGTTTCGCTTTCATCCTATACCTCTTAAAAATCACCCGTTACTTTATTGTACACCACAAAGTACATAACAAATTTTTTTATTAAACACTATAAAATATACAATGGGCAGCCTTATCGCTTTCCGCGATCTCTTCCAGGCAACCTTGCAAAAAAAAAACCTGGCAAATTTTTGTGTGTTAACAAAGAATATAATGTATTACTGTCTCATATCACGCCAATCCCCAAAGGCAGGGACAGGGGGGGCAGGGGTGTACCTATAGTACACCCTCATTCTGCCAGTTATGTTTAAGTCTGATGTAATAGGGGGCGAGCCTATTTATTGCCATTGTGGCGGTATCTACAACGCTACACTCGAACTATGCATCAAATACCTGACGTCACACATATCCTGCATCGCGCAAGCAGGGTTTACCGAGCGACGAGTATATATACGACCTCCCGACATCAATCGTTGGCCCACCAGACACGACTCCCATCTGGTCGGGGAATCCTCCATTTTTTATAGAGGATTAGTGAACTTTACACCCTGTTCCTCACCTCTATACCATCAAGAATGGTTCTTTGTTCATTTATGCAACTTCGTCAGGCGGGTTTCAAAGTGTTCCCGCTATCTCCTTTGTGGTCAACCGTGGCCCTGTTCCGATGTTTCCTCCTCTATTAAATTACCAATGTTCTTTCGGATTATGAATTTTGTTATAATTTTTGCGGGAAGCACATCGAAACAACTTATTTCAAATCCACCAGCCTTACACGGCTTTGCCAAAGAACTAAAGTAATATTTTCTGGAGTTGTTATATTACATGGATCAGATGATTTTCTTGGCTGTCTTTTCGATGTTTTCGTTATTAATTTCTGATGCTAAATGTATCCACTAAAGTGAAATTATCTTATCATTATACTTGGTCTTCCCAGATCGATGCCTTCAAGCTATGGATGATGTGGAAAGCGCGGGGCGACCTCGGTCTCAGTCAGCTCGCAGACCAAACGATGGCGATGGCTCAGTTCTGTTTGGAGGCCGTAGCAAAGAGGCCAGGGTTCAAACTAGTGTCTGATGAGCTGCAGTGTCCCAATGTGTGCTTCTGGTATATACCGGCCTTCATGAGGGGACAGGAAATGGATGACAAGTGGTGGGACATCATGCATAAGGTGAGATGATTATAAGTTCTTTATACTCTGTTTTTGAATTGAGAATTTGAAGTTGAGAACTTGTCAAACTCTAGTTTAAATGTAGCCGCGAAATTCAACATTTCTTTATGTTGTTTTGCAAAGTAATGTTGAATTTGGCGGGCTTTCACCAAATGTAATGCTATATTGACTGCCCCGTTCGTCTAGTGATCTAATCTAATCCAATAGAGTAATTCCCGAATTATAATAAATACCTATTGTTTATATTTATGGCTCATGATTAATAGACGAATAAATATTATGCCTTAAAAATGTATGCAACTCCAAATGATGCCAAAACAAATTAGACCAATGTCACAGTATTATTATGCTAATAAAAGTTATGCGAAAACGTTATGACAAACAAATTGTAGATGCCAAGAGGGGGATACCCGTAATTAGAAGTAGTGTCGTTTGATTGTATAGCTGTTTCGCAGTCGAAACAACCGATAGAAAAACTCTCAAAATTCAGAGAAAATAATAATGACCCCTGAACTCATTATTTTCATCGATATAATTATTTGAACGATATGTCACAGGCAGTACGGTGACAGTAGACTTGAAGCCTCGTGCAGACTAGCTCGACGCGACTCGAACAATACAATTTCTAAGAAAACTTCAGGGTATAACAATAACCGATGTCGCGTCGCGCTAGTCTGCACGAAGCTTTACTCTCGGAAATTGTTGTCATGGTATAATCTTGTGATGCGATGTAATGAGGGATTTATCGCAAGAAAGTTATGAGTCCCTGTAGTAGAAGACAAGGGAACGATGGCTATAATGTGTGGGTTAGAACGGTTTGAATACTGAGATCACGTCTGATGAGTTGATGGAGGAAAAAACATAGGTACTGCATCAGCCGAAAATGTTTTACTGCTGGAACATGTGAGAGGGAGTGGGCCATAATCCACCACGCGAGTTGGTGAATGTCACATGACTTCGATTTTTTGGTTCTAGGACATGCCGGTTTCCTCACGATGTTTTCCTGTCCAGTCTAATATACCATTTCCATTTTCCAGATAACCCCAAAAATAAAGGAGCTGCTAGTCCTCAGCTCTCAACTGATGGTAGCGTACTCGCCCGTCCGTCATTATAAGAATTTCTTCCGTTTTGCGTTTACCTTCCACCCAGCTGTGGATGAAGACCAGGTGCTTGGAATGCTGCAATCCATTGAGCAGTGCGGGGAGACTGTTACCTTATCCATGTTATCGTAGAGTAAGATTTTTGTGTTAATCAACTATAAATTACTATTACACTAATATAATATTGCAGATTCTATTTCAATTTTTTTTTTCATTTTCGGACATAAAGCTGGGAACAAATGATCGGACGCGTCCGTAAGCCGCGGCTGACAGTCGCATTGTTCCCAGCTCCAACCGGCCACATTTCTATCAGACGCCCGAACGCTCAAGGATGGCCCAATGTCACGTCCGCGTCTTACGACCGATATTTTGCACAGTGTAGTACTAAATGTACTATACAGATACAAATAAGCCGCGGCCTAAAGATGCGTCCGATAATTTGTTCCCAGCTTGAGGGTTTTCTGAAATGACGTTTACTAGGTGGCAGCACTGAGACGTCAAGTTCGGGCACCTGTCAAAAGTGTCAAAGCGTCTATATTTTCTTTAGTCGTGACTGAATGACGAACCAATGAATAAAACAAATGATGGACGTCATCATTATTTTAGGAAGTTTAAAGAGTGCCGCTATTTGCGGCATATTAGTAGCGCTGCCTCGGCCCGGCTAAAGTGCCGTAAGCATTGCATTGGCATTGTATTTGTCACTTGTTATTTGGTTTGATTGTTGAGCATTGCATTGTTATTGTCACTGTCACTTGTTATTTTGTGTTTGAGGAAAGGCTAATGTTAATTTCATTCATTTATAGCCGGCTAAACTTAAATGTAGCCATAACCCCTTGCCTTAGCAAATGATAATGGCTGAAAGGTAGGTTAGGTTAGGTCTGTGACCACACAGCGAGGCCAGAGCCGTTTAGGCACAAGAAAATGGAATGTTCTCAACAATCAAACAAATTAACAAGTGACAGTGATAGTGATAATGATAATGCAATTCTTACGGCACTTTAGCCAAGCCGAAGCTGCGCCACTATTATGCCGCTAACGATAGTTTATCCGAGAGGTGTATAGAGTGCCGTTAGCGGCACCCTATACACTGCCTATATTTTATCTTCAAGACCTCTTGTCAAAGTGGCGCCAACTGGAGGCGTGAAGGAGTTTTTAGAAGACAAAACGTTTGCAAAATAAAATTACTCTCTCTCATATACACCAAACATTATGAAATAAATATAATATAATATGGAACATAGAAAATCAAATGTAAATATGAATACATAAATAATAATATAATTTAATAATAATGAAAATACTTCTGAGAATTTCAAAATAATTACCTCATTATTCATATGAAATACATAATTTCAAAATTACACCTATATACACAAACCTAATAATATATAATAATAATAATGTATAATGCATAATTATAAATATATAAATAATTATACACCCAATTAAACACATCTAATAATTAAGTTATAAAAATATTAATTGCTTAAATTGTTACTAAGGGTCCATATTGATCTTTTTACTTTTTATACCATCTATGTAATACATATGGAATGCAATAAAGAATTGAGTATTGAGTATTGAATTTTCATGAAAACCCTCATTGCAACGTTATAATGGTGAAGGTTTTTTTTGCCTGGAATGGGAAGATGAGAAATAAAAATCTTAACCAGTTAAGTTCTTTAATAAGAAGCCTTTTGTGATATACAAAAATACTTGTTGCGTCTAACATTCAAGGTACCTACGGAGTCATCGTAGTCTACCAACATTGTTTTTTTTTTATAAATTGTTTTTTTTTTCCCACGTCTTCGTATTTGCAGCAATAACCCAGTTTAACGCTGTATTTTCACCGTGCGGATCACCATTATGCCCCCAAAGCAGCCTGTTTCCGGTAGAATCCACGTTCGAATCCATTTTTAGTCCTTGATGGTATTGGTAATTGATAAAGCGGAAGACTAAAGTTTCATCTTTCATCAATGGCTCCACATAAAATTGATGATTGATTTCGTTATCATTTGTTGAGGCCCAGCCTTTTCTATCTCCTAAACTGTCTGTATTTGAATCCAATTTTAAATACATATTGCAGTCTATGTTTTTTACTTTAAATACGACATTATCATTGTCCCATATTGGCAATAACGTCCAGCTTACTCGCCTACTTGTTTTATCAGAGCTATCTCCCAAAGCAAGTCTGTCATTATTAGAATCAGCGTTTATATCTAGTTTTAAAGCCTGTTGATACTGCTTGTTGACTATTGTCACAATATCTCCTTTAAAAATAAGCTGGAAGGCATCTGGGAAACTCTTGCTGATAACTTCATTACCTCCACTGTTCCATAGCTTGTAAGCATAAGCCATGATGTTACTCGAACTTGCGCGTAAAAGTTTCGTTACCACTTCACTTATAGCTTCAGAACCACTTTCAGTGTCCATGTTTTTGGTCAGATCCACTGCAATGTCATAAGTACCTTCAGTGACGTAATTGTAAAGCTGTTCTTTAAGCGCCGTCAGATTCAGGAAAGTCAGGACACTATCGAACAACGACAAGCCTTGAAGTTCAGAGGGTAAGGTGTACCTAGGACAGAGGAAAACATCTTTCTTCTTCAATTCTGTGGTAAGATTTCTAATTTCTGCCGAACTGCTTTCAAATCCATAGGCCACAACTTTGCCTAAGTCTGGGTTGACGATACGTGCTATGTCTTTAGCACAGCTAGAATTGATTGGCGCTCCCATGACAGTAACGACCTTGACTGAATTGTTCTTGATGTATCCGCTGGTGTCGCAGTTAGTATAATTAACGACAGGTATCCTGTTTGGGATCTTACTGTCTCTATCAGGACCATTACTCACGAGTTGGTAGGTATGGTTGACGTTATAGCAGTCAGAGAACCCACTGATCCCGTGTTGCGTGACAATCCTGCCTTCCCCCCAGTAGTCAACATGTTCAATCAAGTTGTTGAGGGAGGGAGGAAGCTTTAGAAGGTAGTATTGTCCTAGGAATGGACACTCGGAGTAAGGGTACGCTTTGTCTTTGTTGGTGACGTAGTTTGGTCTTCGAGCAAGCTTCCAACCGGCTACGGAATGCATTTTCTCAGTTCCAATTATTGCTTACCTAAAAATAGAAAACCTTTTAGAATAAATAGATAAAATGTGGGTGTGAGCCAAACCCAAAGAACGATGGATGTACTGTGTGAAAGATGATATGGCTAGACAGAGGTTCACTACTGAGAGGGCGACTAATAGAGAAGTATATAGTAGAAGAAGACAAGTTGCACCGTTCCCAAATTAATTGGGTTAAAGTAAGAGATTGATGATGATGTCCCAGGAAATTCTCTTGTATCTATGCTTCAAACACAAATCTCAAGCCAGACCCGGTAGAACTATCTTTTAG
The DNA here is from genome assembly GCA_963853775.1 of Xanthia togata. NCBI lineage: Eukaryota > Metazoa > Arthropoda > Insecta > Lepidoptera > Noctuidae > Xanthia > Xanthia togata. The sequence continues at coordinate 10,301,065 of OY970811.1, forward strand.
ATCTCCTATCTAATTATGCAACACATTTTCGTAAACGATTACGACAAATTTGTTTCATTTTGACAGTTCAACAACATTCATTGCGTTATATACGTTGTTGAGAAGTTTTTTTTTCGAACTTATGAAGCAATGGATTAGCAATTTGATTCTAAACGATTCAAATTCCGATTGTTTGTGTATTACGTAATTAGGGTAGGATCGAGTCACCAAATGGCGGACCGCGGTACGCATCCAGACCCACCTCTTTTGTAAAAAAATAAATTTTATCAAATTATCAAAAAAAAAATTGTGTAATTTAATTTCGCCCGCGCTTTGTGTTTTCTGCCGTCGACACGACAGTTATAGGCGTATTTAATGGCTTGCATCAACTTTACTCCAGAATTCAGATGTACCTATAGTGCCAAGTAATAAATTAAATTTTTACATTTATATTAATTAGTTAGGTACTTTGTTATTTTTGTTCATTAAGTACATAATTGAATAAAAAAACAATATGGTTGCTCGTAATCGTTTACCAAACGGACCGCGACAGTATTTTTGTTTAAACGGACCCCCAATGAAACAAATTGGTGATGTTTTAGATCATACAAATATTTGATTCGTGCGAGAATTGAACCAGAGACCCGTACCAACCGTACCGTGCCAATTGCGACGTTATTAGCAAAAAAATAGACGGTAAAAAAAGCTGAACTTACCGACTTGAATTTGAAGCAATCAATTGCAGTCTTACATTGCTGTGAACCCTTTTATAGGAATCAATTAGGTCGTCTAACTTATCAGTTCTGTGGTTGTTGGAAGCCGTAGGTACCGCAAATAATCTTTTTAGGGGGCAATTTGGTAAGTTGTGTTGTCCGCAAAACGATAAGGTTTATACCTATTGACGCATGATATAATATAATGTTACCAAAGAACACTTTTACCTCCAAGTGTTCTGCATTTTTAGCTTGTTAAAGAGCGTGCATTTTGAAAGAGGGCACTGTCGCAAAAACCTGTCAAATATTTCGCTGTCAGATTGGCCATACCGTATTATTATTCCTACTGTATTAAAATAATTAATATGTATCTAACTATACTGTTTGTGGTGTAGAATGGTGCGGGTGACAGGTGACAGAAAGGGTAAATTTATTTAATTTAGAACAGTTATTATCGAGTCCGTATTATGTACAGACGCCAGCACATCAACCTACTACAAGCTGTCAAATTTATTTAATTGATTTTCAAATTTATGACTAACTTATAAGGTTCAAAATTGATTGGGAAAATTTGACAGTTTCGGGTAGGTTGACCTGCTGGCGTCTGTACACAATCTGTATGTAGGTACGGATCATACGTACCTAAAATACAGAATCAGTAAAAACAAGTAAATTATAATATAATTTACCCTTTCTGTCATCTGTCACCCGCACTTAGCTACACCGCAAACAGTATAGTGAACTAAAATATTGGTTAATAATGCAATAATTAATATCGTCACACCAGTTTAAGATGTATAAAAAGTATGAAAACTTTCCATTTGTCTTTTTTACACCTAAAACGGTTACAACATCAAATTCAGTGTTTATAATTGCAGCTCATTATTAATATTCTAGTTCACTAAGAAGTTAGCAATATCTCATATTTCCATACAGTAATATTGCCAAATTAATCAAAACAGGTAAATATTTGACAGCTATTTGCGACGTTGCCAACTTTTAGAATGACGCTCTGTAACTAAAATTTAGTTCACTACCTATTTCAGAAATTTGTTAACTAAACATCAGGAGATAGGTAGATAGGTACTACACCTACACAATATCATTACAGCATAATTTCTTCTCTGTTGAACTTAACGGTACGTAACTCATTATGACCATTCCTATTTCCTCTCATACACTAATAGTTTCTATGACTTAGGTAAACCATTATGTTGTGTTGTTTCCCTAATACAGTTCGTCCTAACTAGCTGATTGTCAATACTGTCAGTGAACAATGTTTGTTTGTTGAACCAATATTCTTTCGTTCCTATTACTTAGCTCTTAGCACACTACAAGAATGCAACTGAAAATTAGTGACGTATTAGGAGAAAAAAATTGAAGGTTTCGCTTCAATTTTTTTGTTGGAAGAGCCACCGATTGGAGTCTGCTATTGCGGCCGGCCAAGGTGAAGATGGCGGGAACAGCTTGACTCCTACTGAAAGGACTGGTCGGCACCAGCAAAAGGCAGAATTGTGTGGAAAAAGGAGGAATGAAGGCCTCTGAGTCGTAGTAGGACAATACAGGCTAGTTAGATTAGACTAAATGAAGCTGTTGGACAGTTAGTTGCGCCACTTCTAGTTCCTGCTGCAGCACTAGGAAGTGGTGAGGGGTGCGCGTGCCGGGGGATTGTCTTATGTAATGTTGACGTTCGAAAAGTGCTGATTCTCTTGATTACTTTTGAATTTTGAATAGAATAAATCGAGAAAAGAAAAATCTGTTTATTAGATTATTGGGAACCCCATTGAAGGTGTCTTGATGAGTTTTGATTAACCAGCTGTGTCGTCCGAATAGGTTCTAATTAAACACTAAATCCACTTAAAAGTCATCTAAAATATAGATGAACAATTTTATTATGTACTCAGAATATTCATACAAAATCGTCCCTTGACTTAGAAGCGCGCATTCTGTGCGATCCACCCGAGGTATTTGCTGACGCTTGCGTAGAGGCCGGGATGGTCGGGTTCTCCACAGCGCAGGCCCCAGGACACCACGCCAATGGCAGTCCAGCGGCCACTCGGCATCTGGTACATCAGAGGACCACCGCTGTCACCCTACGAAGTTTAGAAAAACAATTTCTGTTATCAAATGAATTGGCAATTAGTCCACCAGGTTATTAGATGGAGTGCCTAGTTATCGCAGCTTATTTGGATCCTTATAAATCTAACGTTTTGACGACGAGAGACCAAACTGGAGAGAGAGTTCCAAAGTCTCATGTCACTGTTATTTAACCGGGACATATACCTTCACTTTAAACTGTAAGGTAGCTGTAAGGTGGCAGGTAGGTTCTTCTTATAGGTAGGTAATATTTGCCGAAGAACATCCTCTAGCATAAGCATAATCAGCCTATAATGGTCCTACTGCTGGGACAGGCCTCTTCGAAAGGAGTGGGCTGTAATCTACAACGCGGGCCCAGTGCGGGTTGGTAGATGTCACGTTTCTTCGAATATTTGGTTCTCGGACATGCCTGTTTCCTCACGATATTTTCCTTCACCGTTTTGAGAGCAGTGGTGATGAAAATATTTACACAAAGTAAAGCGCCCGTATGGGTTCGAACTCATGACCTACAACCATTAACCGTTAGCCGCCACTGGGCCACCACCACCGCTGCTCTACACAAAATCCTTTATAGTTTCTTATTTCGGTATTACCAAAACCGTTACCAAAGTTGTCGACTTATCTCACAGAATAAGCAAGCTGAAGTGCCAATGGGCCGGAGTTCTTGAGTGGAGACTGCGAATCAGTAAACGTAAGGTAGGACTCCCTCAGGCTAGGTGGAGTGACGATCTTCGCAGGGAGGCTGGTAGCAGCTGGATGAGAGTTGCCGAGATCGAGCTGAATGGCGTGGAATTAAAGAGGCCTATGTCCAGCAGTGGACTGATGATGAAAATCGTAGCACCTAAATATGTTTATTAGCAGCCATAACCTATCTGTGTAATGGTAAAACATTAAATAATTAAAGAATGTACCTGGCAAGCATCCTTCCCGCCCTCCCTTCCTCCAGCACAGAGGGTCTCGTTGAAGATGCTGTCAGTGAACGAAGCGATGCACTTGTCGTGGTCCCACACCGGGACCGTTACCTCCATCAGAACGTTGCTATGAGGACCACCGTACCATTGTGTGCCCCAACCTGGAGGAAAGGTCACAAGATTTATCAATTGTCGCTTGCGAATTCCGTGATTGCCATCAGTAGTTGATAGATGTTCGTTAATCATCAACACAATTATGGGTCTGAAAGGTATCTGCAGTTTTAAAAATAATGTGGTTGGTAATACTTATCTAAGTAAACTTTAAAAAGCTCACTTACCTACCTACGAATTAAGAGTAGTGAAACAGTCGCCGCTCGTTGGTGAACCATGCGTGTTATCAAACAAAAGGATTATATGGGAAACTAAGAATGCATCTGCGACCGTACTGTGCGATAATTTGCATAAATCTGGTATATTGACATACCATAAGGTACCTACTAGACGTTGGTGTATTACTTTAGAAATTCTGTCACTAAAATAGAAAGTGTTAAGTGCCATTTACCATTCGTTATTGTAGTGGTTTTTTCCTTAGTGGATAGTGTAATATTAGTTAGGTAGGTACTTAGGTTTAAAGAAACTTTATTCTCAATAAAAACAATTACATGTCACTTACTTGAGAACAATAACTAACACATAAAAAAACAAATTTAGGCTCGACAACATCCATGAACAGAAATACCAATTAAACTTAAAATTAAAACTAAAACCTGTCCCATCCAAAGCATTCATTTTTCAAATAATATTTGATTTGCAATCAGGTAATGGCTCAGCTGGGTTTTGAATGCATTAAATGAGTGCAGGTTCCTTATGCGTGATGGTATTTTGTTGTATAGCTGTGCTCCCTCAAATGTAAGCATTTTTTTACCATAGTTGGTCCTAGTTTTTGGTAAAACCAATAAACTTGCTCGCCGAGTGCTTCGTTGACTAACTTGTTTGTGTTGGGTAAGTGTGATATTTGAGTGGATGGTTTTGTTTAGAACTTTTCTGATAAAGATGCATGTGTTATATATATATAGTTGTTTTATGGTCATTATTTTTGTATCGCTGTATATTTTTTTTGTTGCTGTTAGGTACGGGTAATTGAAGAGCATTTTTACCAGTTTATTTTGAGAAATTTGTAGTTGTGACAATTTTGTTTTTGGAGCACTACCCCATACTTCGACCAAGTATAGTAGATGTGGCTTTACTAGGGAATTATAGATAGTGTGTCGCAATCCTTGTGGAACGCATCGAACTAAATTGTGCAGAGCTCCGACTTGTGTCGAGAGCTTGTTTTTTATATAGTCGATATGAGCACTCCACGAAAGGGAACTGTCTATTCTAAGCCCGAGATATTTTTCGCAAGTTTTTAGTTGTAGCGGCTCATCATTTACTGTAAGTGGGTTGAATGGAGGAATATGTTTGTTTTTTGCCTTATATATTACGTAACATGTTTTGGAGGTGTTTATTGTTAGAAGGTTGAACTGAAACCAGGTAAATAGGGCGTTTAAGTCCTCCTGAGCTTGTGAGATGATGGCATGAATCGAAGACCCAAAGTAGAATAAAGATGTATCGTCGGCATACAAGGTTAAGTGACCGCGTAACTTTATGTCATTTATATTATATTATATAAGGAAGAGCAAGGGACCTAAAATTGATCCCTGTGGAATGCCACATGTAACAGGTTTTGCGCCACTTTGATGATTGCCCAGTTTAACCACTTGCGAACGTTTGGTTAGGTATGATTTAAACATTTTTAGAGCATTACCAGTAATATTAATGGATTCTAGTTTCATTAAAAGTAGTTTGTGGGAAACCGTATCGAATGCCTTTTTCAGATCTATGAAAATACCTAAACATATGTTTTTAGAGTCTATGTTGTGTTTAATTTTAGTTACGAGATCAATTGTAGCTGAGGTGGTATTACTTTTTGGTCTGAAACCATACTGAGTTTCAATAATAAAGTTTATAGAGTTTAGGTATGTTTCTAGTCGGTTATGGAGAATTTTTTCTAATATTTTTGAAATTATTGGTAAGACTGAAATAGGACGATAATTACCAGGATCAGTAGCATTACCTGATTTGTAAATAGGTGTTACTTTGGCTATCTTTAGTGTTTCAGGAAAGTTTCCGTCGGCTAGCAGTTTATTAAAGCATTTGCTTAGGTTATATACAATCAGATTTTTGATACATTTTATTATTTTGGTGTTTATGCCATCTATGCCTGTACTACAGTTTGGGTCAAGGTGTGTAATTATATTAAATATCTCTTTAGTGGAACAAGGATTTAAACTGGACAGCCCTTCAAAGTCTTTAGGGGGAGAAAGAGGTAAAGCGCGTTCGCATTCGTCATGGAATATAGTGGGTATTTCATTCGCTAGTAAGAGTCCTATGGTGGAAAAGTAATCATTAAATATTTGACAAATTTCATTAGGGTTTGTAGTGGTTTTTGAATTAACAACAAGTTTTGAGGGAACACAGCCATGAGTAGGTTTATTATTTGTTAAGGATTTTATTAGATTCCACATTTTTTTAGGTTTTTTGATACATTTAGTAAATGCTTCGTAGTAGTAGGTATTTTTTGTTCTTTTTATCAGTTTAGCTACAGAGTCTCGTTTTTCAACAAATTCTTCTTTAATTAGTTCATTATACTGTTTCCTTTAAGTTCCGTCCCCATCAAATTTCTTTCATTGATTTGTGCTATGATCTCCTTGTTAATCCAGTCTTTTTGTGGGAGATTAAGTATTTTAGTCTTCGTAACTTTGCTTTTTTCTGCACATGACTGTATCACATTTTCCGAGGTCAGGTAATCGTTATGCGGGTTGTCATATTCAGTTTTCTCCATCAGGTTATATAGGGTTGTGTAATTTATAGCTTCGTATTGAGCTCGTAGTTTTCGAGGAGATTTTACTTTCTTTAGTTCTAAGTACATCTGGTAGTGATCAGACATAGAAGACTTGAATATAGCCATGTGGAAGCTATCGTTCTTTAAGTTTGTGCTGATATGGTCAATAATGCTTTTTTTTGTTTTTGAATCCCTTGTGCAGTATTTTGCGGTTGTTTTGTTCAGTAGTGTATATCCAGCCTCTTTAGTTGTTGATTTGTATTGTTTAGTTTCTTTGTTGGTTTTAGCTAAAAGATCGATGTTAAAATCGCCGAAAACGATTGCTCTTTTTCTTTGTTGTAGCTGGGATTCATATTCGTCAAGGAACTCTTTGTAATTGGTATTACCAGGGTAGTATATTATTCCGATTTCAAAAGCGTGCCTTTCCAAGTGTATCCACAGATAATTATTTCCACCTGAGTACTTAGATTCCGATAGACTGTGTTTTAAATCATTATGGATGAATGCTGATACTCCCCCTCCTTTTGAGTCTGTTCTATAGTTATAATAATGGGTATAATTATCAATTTGCAGTGCCAAAGCTTGGGTTTCAGAACCTATCCAAGTTTCCGTTATTAGAATGCCATGTGTGGTTTTAGGTAATGATTTCAGGATGCATTTTAGTTCGTCCAACTTTCCGCTTTTCCGTATACTTCGAGCATTTAGGTACAAAAATCTTAGTCGTGATTGGTGAGAATTAATAGTGCTATAATCGTTTAGTATTTCGTAGGTGTTACAGTTCAGATCGGTGGCTGTTTCGCAACTTATTTGATGTTTTTTGTAGGGTTTTTTATAATTGTTGGTGTACCATGTCTGTATTTTATAGTAAGGTCAGTCTCACCATCATTTTGGCGGCGTGTTAGTTCTTCCTTCAGACTCTTCAAATATAGTTGCTGTGCCGGAGTTTGGTCCGAGAACATATTTAAATTTTGTGGCAGCTTATCTCTGTTTTGTAGAAGATATTTAGTAGAATCCGAAGTGTTGAAACATACTTTTATGCTACGGTGTTTTCCTGGTACGTATTTTCCAATTCTAAAAACCTTTGTGGGTTTTGGAAGATCTTGGCACACCTTAGTTGTGATATCCATACACCTTAATTGTGTACTTACAATAATTTACTGCGATCACCACATTGTATGTCAAGCTTGTGGGTTATGGGAATGTTTTCCAGGGACTGTTTATTACCGTTCATGAGGAAGCCTTTTTTCAGTAATGATGAATAGTAATAATATACTGTAGATGATGATTTCGGTGAAACCTGGCCAGGCGCACTCCCCATTTAGGTATGAAACTACAAGTACGCGGTGGGATCGACTTGTCGGGCCAATTCAGTGGGCGAGCGTAGTCAGAAGAAGAATTTGCGATAGAAAGAGAGGCAACTTCTAGGTGAATATAACTGTCGGTAATTAGTAACTTAATTATGTTATAGCAAGAGTCACTATTTATTTAAATCATTTTGCGGAGTGAATCTTCTTCACCCACTTGTACTAAGTATTATGTATTCTGTGGTGAAACAGTAAAAACTCACCAATAACAATAGCCGGTTCGTCAGTGAGCTGCAAGTTGGGGGGTGGGAGACAGATGGGCCACACGTAAGTATTGAAGATGGCTGGTCGGTCCAGCTTCAAGATGGCGATGTCGTTCTTATAGTTGGCGATCTCAAAGGCTTCGTGTTGACGGATCTCTGTGACCCTGAAGTTGTAGGTCCGGGAGTCGTTGTCGCGTTTGAAGTCGTACTCCCCAAGGCGGACGAAGAGCTCTTCTGCTTTCCATCTGAAAATAAACTCATTTCCATGAATAGTTCTGCAATGTTGTATAAAGCTACAGTTTCCTAGAAGAGCGGCGGTTGCTGGTCATTGAAACGTTATTTATGAAAATAAGTTGGTGTGTTTTCTTAGAGAACGTTTGTTCAAACCGTAAAGCCCGTTGCATTGAGGCTCAATGTAAACGTTGCAATAATTTTCATGTCAGCTGTCACTGCGGCCGTTGTCTCCGCTATAGGAGTAAAGCTACGGGTTCATAGGAGCGCTGGCCGCCACTAACGGCCGCTTGACGGCTGTCATGAAAACGATGGCATGCAGTGGCAAGAACTTAATTTTATGTTCTTTGTGCTAAATTAATTAGGTACTAATTTAAAATTAATGTGCTGCCAGCCTTTTGGGCACTTTTCCTGTTGACAGCGATATGGACGAATTTTTTGATGCCCTATAATTATCCCCTCCACCTCCCCCTTTTTATTTGTACTGGTACATATTATTATTATTATTTTAAGTCTGTTAGTTATTAATCATGTAAATACGTGAATGTAAATAAAAATAAGTATATCAAGTAGTAAAATAAAAAAATAAAAAACTGCATGCCCTAAATAGGCAAAATATGGAATGTAAACCACCAAATTTTAGAGCTGGTAGGTAACACCTAAATTTTCTGCAAATTAATGATTCTTATTTATTGTATGAAAGTGTGAGAAATATTAACTTGGGTAAGAATACACGAATCATACCTTCTAGTGCAATGAGCGGCAGTCATGACATGTCTATCTGTGATGAGCACTCCGCCACAGTACTGCTCGAAGCCCTCCGGAGTAATGGAGGCCATCCACGGCCACTCGCGAGGGTTGGCCTGCCGGGCACCCAACACGCGACTTTGTTGGCGAGTGCTTAGACCACAACCTATAAAAAAAACTGATACTAAAGGGGGATGCGCTAACGTAGCCCGCGAAACACCATGTTCTTAAAAAAAAATACGGTCAGAATTAAGTTGTATGTTGATAAAAAATATCTTTTGCGACAACAATTAGGTATAAAAAAGTATAAAAAGTTTATTTGGAACAACTTAAGTTTACAATTTAAAAATGAAAATCGAAGATAGCCACAAAAGTAAAATACTGTGGCGCAGCTATCGACGCCCGACCCAAAAATATTTATACAGATATTGTTCCAGACTTCACAAAGAATATACTCTATGTGGAGGTTACTATGTAGTATAAGTGTAGAGTGGAGGTGGGGTGATGGGTGTATGTGTGTGTGTGTGAGGGTGTGTGTTTACCGTGTTATGATACCATAAGTTGCTCAGTTTCTTCATAAGACAAGGATTTAAGCCAGTCAGTCACCTTTCTCTTCAGTAGATTTTTAGTCATAGGGTAAATATAAGTCTTATATTTATGTCATTGTAAAGTTTAGAGCTGGTATGGTTGAAGTGGCGACAAACCAACGCTAACCTGCAGCGCTCAGTCTTACAAACTCTGTCGGCACGCCGCTTGTTTGTTGGGGGCTGAGGGTAGTAAGGCAGAAGCTAAGGACGAACAACTGTCTCACTGTGAGGACCTCACAAAGTGAGAACAGTTCAGAGGTCGGAAATCTAATAGGTTTTTTGCTAGAACTTTTAAAACTGCTCTCTGAGCCCTCTCTAGCCGCAACATGGTTGTCTTGTGGGTTCCACCCCATGTAGTTATACAGTAACTGAGAATTGATTGAGCGAGGGCAAAGTAAACCATTTTTAGGGATTGGAAATCAATCTCCTGATTCGAACCAAAACAGAGTTTAAAACCTGTTTTTTCCACGACAAGAGACTGTCCAATATAACCCCAAGATATTTGATGCTGTCAGACCGTTCTATTTGGGTACAGTTACAGGTGTTGGCCACTGTACACTCATGGGCCCTGATCTTAAACGACAGTGGTGGTTGACTAATAATACTCGGAGTAAAAGAGATGAACTTGGTCTTAGAGAAATTGAGCGTGAGCAGATTCGAGGCTAACCACATCATAACCATTTTCAGAGCCAATTCTGCCTTCTTACGAGTCTCAGACCAGTCCTTGCCATGGGTTATTAGAGCTGTGTCATCCGCATATGTAATAATTTTTGTGTTCGGGAGAGATAACTGACACAGCTCATTGACATATATGAGGAAGAGGGTTGGTCCTAGGACACTGCCCTGAGGGACCCCAAAGTCAAATTTTCCTCATTACTGATGAATGATCCAACCCTTACCACCTGCTTTCGCCCCGAAGTGTAGCTACGAAAGATTTCAAGGGCAATGCCACGAATACCAATTTGTTCCATCTTTTCAATCAATTTAGGGACTGAAACGGTGTCGAAAGCCTTCGAAAGATCTAGGAAAATACCAAGAGGCTTCTGCTTATTGTTGATGTGTTCTACTATAGTATTTGTGAGATCCAGAGTAGCGTCTTCTGTTGATTTCCCCGCTCTGAAACCATATTGATTTCCGGCTAAGATATTGAATTTACCGAGGAATTTCACAAGCCTCGAGTTGATAATTAAATTATTACCATGTGTCTGCGCATCGATTGCTTTTAAAATGGTTACCCATACGTCAGCGCAGAGAGTTGAGGGCTCTGTTAATGTTGTATTCTATACTCGACAAACCCACTTCTCCTTCTTACCTGACTTCCCATGTTCAATACCTTTGCTCTGCCCATAGCAAAAATCTTCGTTCTACAAACAATCGTCTTCTACGATGTCCTTCTCACCGCTCTGGTTTTATTCACTCTTCTTTCTTTGTCCAGGCGGTATTTCTTTGGAATGCGCTTCCTCTGAACATCAGGATGGCAACCAGTCGGTTATCCTTCAAGTTGAAGGCACGTGAACATATTCGTGAAAAGTTGGCAGAATCTTTGCAGCGCTGATTTGCTGGATTTGGTTTCTCCTCTACCAATCGTTATTTCTCCTGACAAAGTTTATTCGGTTTATATGTATGTATCTATGTATCTATGTATTAATAGGCATTAATTTTCAAATTTGCTAGCACTTATTTTGCACCTGCCATGTTTTGTCTCTGCACCACCCTAAGGTTGACTGGTAGAAAATGCCTCTGGCATTAAGTCCGCCTTTGTACAGTATTTTTTTTTTACCTGTGCATAAAGTTTTAATAAATAAAATAAATAAATAAATAAATAATTTTCTCGATGATTTTCGAGATGGTTGTAAGGACGGATATAGGCCTGTAATTCGAAACAAGATCCCTGTCTCCTCCCTTGTGAATAGGGTGAACTATGGCAGTTTTGAAAAAGGTAGATATATGTACCTCCAAAATTATAATCGTTATGAGCGTTCATTGTAAAAGTTGGCAACGTTGCAAATAGCTGTCAAATATTTACCTGTTTTGATTGATTTGGTAATACTACTGTATGGAAATATGACATATCGTTAACTATACTGTTTGCGGTGTAGCATGGTGCGGGTGACAGGTGACAAAAAGGGTAAATTTATTTAATTTACTACAGTTATTACTGAGTCCGTATTATGTACACAATCTGTATGTAGGTACGGATCATACGTAAAATACAGAATCAGTAAAAACAAGTAAATTATACCTAATATTTCCTTACCCTTTCTGTCACTTGAAATTAGTAGAATGTAAACTAGAATATTAATAATTAAATGCAATTATAACACTGCATCTGATGTTGTTACCGTTTAAATTGTAAAAAGGCATTTGGAAAGTTTCCGAATACTTTTTTTATATCTAAAACATTATTACGAAATATTCAGTGTTACGATATTTTAGTTCTATCAATATTATTTATTGCATTTCATATTCAATATTTTAGTTCACTAGTTAGCCATATTTCATACTTCCATACAGTAATATTGCCAAATTAACATCTATTTGAGACGCAGCGATACTGCTGAGCGTGAGGTCCTGGGTACGATCCCGAGGTAGGGGAAAGTGTTATTGGGTTTTTCTATATGGAATTTCTCAGTAGCAGCCCGGAGTATGGATACGTGCCCGATTGATGGCAATAGGCTCGCCCCCTATTACATGGAACTTAAATATAACTGGGAAATTTGTGTGTACTATAAGTACACCTCTGTCCAACCCCTCGGAGAAACAAGGCGTGATGTTATTATGTTATGTTACTTATCGTGGTATAGTATCTTATTCTAGTTGCATCGTCTTCACATATAATTACATAATTAATGTGTACAAGATATTGTGAAAACATTTTAAAAGAGTAACGGTGGAGTTTCTTGCCCATTCTTCGCAATATTAAAACTACCTTTTAGAGGGGGCGACAAGAATCAATTATTCTTAAATTTTGACGTTCAAAAGTGACTTATATGTGCCTAATTGAAATAAATTATTTCACTAATTTATGATGGTAGTATATTGCTGCAGAATTACCTACTACTGAAGATAATTATGGAACGTGAGAATCGTGTTAGGTTATGGCGAAGTTTAATAATAATATAACCTCTAGACTCAGCCCTGGTGACCTTCATGACAGCTTCATTCTGTTCTTCCTTCGGTGCAGTTGCTGGTAAGTCTCCAGCCAATCCTTCTGCGCCGCTCAGCGTTGCTTTATCAGGGCAACAAGCTCCCACAGTACTGAAGGATAATAAATTGATCAGTTTATTATTCGGCGATTGGGCTTCCCAGAGGAAGAAAGTACAGATAGTCATTAATTATGATCAATGTATGTACAGTCAAGTCTTTTATATCTTCGTCGGTTTTAAAATTCTTTCTTTTTTCAGGTCAGGACACTTAAAGCTACGGCACTGACCAGACTATTGCATAGAAAGCTGTATTTATTTATTTGATGATGACGTAATATGCAATGAGCAGACGATGACGAACATATTTTGGATGTGACTGTACATAACTCACTTTTGTTGGATAATGCAGACATAATCCATGAACTTGATGAAGTCAGATCGGAACTCCTCCTGGATGCAGTGACGGAGGGGCCGGCAGTGACCAGGTTTGCCGTTCGGCAGGACACAGCCTTGATATGCAACATTAGCCTGAAAAAACAATTTGGTTATAGAAGAAGTACAGGAGGTACTGCTCGCTTGTAATTTTTATAGTGCGACGTCAACAACGGTTTACAATTAGTTGATTTGATTGAGCGTTGTTAAGTTTAAGTGCTCATACACGCGAATGGCACGCGTTAACGGCAGAGACAACTGCAGCCGTGGACAACGTTGAGTACGGTGCTGAAATAAACGAGCGGCACGTTGTGACGGACGGCTGCCCGCTGCCATCGACGGCTGTAGTTGCCTCGCTACGTTCTCATTTATTGTAGTCAGTGTTCCCACTGAAGGACAAAGACTTTTCGTCATCGCCACATATGAACTACGCATCAAAGACCTCCAAATCCTGCATCGCGCAAATAGAGTTTACCGCGCGAACTGCTTAAATACTTATTAAATAACTTCCTCGACATCAATCGTTGGGCAGTTGTCCGCTAGACTTTCTTTCTGTGCTCCTCATTTCGGCTTCTATTGTATTTTATCTGTGTCCTGTGAACTTTTGGACAGTATATTTCTTCCTTTCCGTAAGCTGTGTGTTTGCTTATTTACTGCAACCGCGTACCGCTTCAACGACATCCGTCTGGTCGGAGGATCCTCTCTTTTCTATAGAGGATGAGTGAACTTTACACCCTGTTCCTGTTTTTGCACTGCTTTGATCTTGAGTTAATAGGTAGGTACGGAATAATCCTGTTTATAAGCGTCAAGGTTCGTCTCGTCATTTTCACTTGGGTCTCTCGTTATGTCGATTTATCTAGATTTATATAGAGTAGATGGCCGATTGGTCCAAAAGGTTCTGGAGTGGCAACTGCGTACCGGAAGACATAGCGTTGGAAGGCGTCCCACAAGATGGACCGATGACCTTGTAAGGCCGCAGGAAACCGCTGGATGCGGGAAGCACAGAACCGGTAGAAGTGGAGGTGCTTGGGGGAGGCCTGTATCCAGCAGTGAACGTCTTTCGGCTGAAATGATGATGGTGATGATATAGAGTAGAATAGGGGAAGACCAAAGAAACGGTGGATCTAATAGAGAAGAAAAAGACATCTTGCGTCGACTCTAAATAGTTAAGGACAGGAGAATAAAGATGATGATGATATAGAAATCAAAAACACAGTTTTGTACCTAAATGTTCCTACCGACCGACCGACCTATGGGAAAAGAGTTTCCACAGCGTACAAACATTCACACAAATCATTATCATGCCCCTAATTTCGTATCATTAAAGGTCTTGTGTCAGCATGTAATGATAAGATCGTGACAGTCATTGTGACTACGAGTGGGTCTTGTACTCAAATAGTATTCATTGTAGTGAGAGGTTAATGCTTTAGATGTACAAGCTTTATAGGTTCGGTGTGTAATGTACTAAGATTTGTGTTAATATTGATTATGACGAATGTTCATTGCATAGCAGGTATCAAGGGCGTCGGCCATGGGGGGCAAAGGGGGCAGCTGCTGCCTTATAGACTCAAATTTCAGCCAAATACAAGGCATTTTAATGTAAAGAAACTACCTACATATCTAAAAGCTAATTTTGATTATTTGGACGAGTTTTATTTGGTTCTTTAAAGTTCCATATCTCCATAACGGGGTGTAATCCGGAGTTCGGGGGCGTAATATTTGTGTTGGTGGCAGGCCCAATCATAATACCTATTAGGTTTCAGCTCTACAGTTCTGAATAGTCGGCTGGCGACACCCTTGGCAGGTATACAGGGTGGCACATTTAGATCGGTCAGTGTGGGAAAGTCTGAAACTATAAGACATACGAAGATCTCTTCTTAGGAACCATGTCATCGATTTTAGTAACAAGAAAAACTGCATTCATATATTTTAAAAAAGTTGTATCTACTCAGCTCGGGGATCGAACCTGGATGAAGTGTACAAAACAAGCTGCGACACCATTGAAGACCTAAAAACAGCCATAGAGTCCATTTTATCCCAAATTTACCACCTGAAGATACAAAACGCAATAGTAAGATCGTTACCTGAACGGGTAACGGGAGGCTGCAAGATCTTTATGTTATCTTGTATCAACACTGGTGCAAACCGAAACTGCTGTTTAACTTACAGTTTGGGCAGTTATGTACGGTAACCAGCACGCTTCGCATGACCAAAATAGAAATCAACAAGTACCAGGTACTTAGCAAGATTGAAAATGGTCGACAGATCTACGGTCTGTTAAGCCTACAACGTTCTCACATTCACAAAATCTAAAAGAAAAGGATCTTTAAAAAAGAAAAATCAAATAATAAAAATAAAAACCTATTTAAACCAAATGACATGATTGCACATCTGTAACAAATCTAATTTAATAAAAAAATATAGAAGATTAATATGGAGATTTATTTATTGAAGGTATATAATGCCAAATAACGAACACATTATGTCAAAGAAGTAGGTAGGTATGTAAAAGAAAAAAAAGGTAAAATAAAATAATCATCTTAATTTGGGAGCAGGATTACCTGCTACTATGTAAATGTATATTATGACATTTACATAGTAATGCCGTTATTGAGGTACCAGGGAAGCCACATGTGCAGAAGGAATTATTGCCAAACTTCCGTGTCTTCTACGTAGTCTTTAATCTTATAATATGCTTTTTTGATAAGGACACGTTTTATGTGGGTTTAGAACTTTCCATCCCTAAGTTCTGGAACCGACTTTGGTAACTTGTTATAAAATCGAATCTGTATACGTGTATTTATATTACGGAAATCGAATTGCCCTCTTTTGTAAAATTAAAAATTGAATCGACGTCAGCTGCCGATCCCCAAAGCAGAACGCCATATGACATAATACTGTGTAAATAAGCAAAGTATACTAACCTAGCTGTGGCTATATCAGTCAACTGCCTTATTTTTCTTACTGCATATGCAGCTGAACTTAATCTACCTGAAAGAGCTCTAATGTGGGCGCCCCATTGCAGATGCTATTATAATAATATATTATTATAATAGCATCTAGTTTCTTGCCATCAAGTTTTAAATTTACACCTACTTGAGGCACATTTGGTAAGACATTTAGTTTTGTTCGTATTCAGTAAAAGATGCTGTATGTGATCGTATTCAGAAAGCTGCGAACCATTTCGAAAGAAACTGCTGCTGCTGCGTGCTGGTCAGTAACGGTTCGATCAGTCTCTGAATAAGTTAGAAGACAGTGGGTTTTCTCGTTCATGACACAGTGTTCACTAAGATTGTAATCCTTTCATCTGAATACACTTCTATAATAAAGAAGACACCAACGATTCCAATAGTTACGCAAAAATAAACAAACAAAATGTCATGTGAACAATAAAAGGCATCAACATCTTACCGACTTGCCTTACTGTCTATCTTGTATGCTAATTCCCTTGTACACATAGGTTAGTCACGGAAATAATGCCTAATTGCTTATGTTTTACAAGCGTAATGATGTTGTTGATCCCGCATCGGTTGCTAAACATGCTCGGTGCGGCGCCGGCGCATGAAGTTGGTGCGAGGTAACAGCTAATTGAATACGACATTTTCTAACTACATTTTGAAAGCTGTATGGTGGGCGTGAAGTTGTAGGCGGTTTATGGCTTTATTTGAAGAGGAATTTGTGATAACAATGATATGGGTAAGGGCGAATGTCACATTTAACATTGGGTCACAGATTATTACGGATGGTTCACTCCGCAAAATCATTTAACCTTCCTATAGCCTTGTCTTATGTATTTAGCACCACAAAAATTCGTAATATATTTTTCTTTTAAAAAAAGTCCCACACTAGGAATTTCTCCTGTGGTCCATTGTGGGTGAGTTTACAAACATTTAAACTCACATACACAAACAGCAACATACTAATATTATGGTTGTTAGCAATCACAATTTAAACTAGTCAGTAAGACAAGAGAAGGTACCGGTAACAATGGTGTTAATCTCACCATCACCAAGCTATGTTCTGGCACTCAATTAGTTAATTGTAAAAAAGGGGCTAAGCAGAATTCCTTGAAATTGTTTCATCAAAATATTCAAGGTTTTTCTTCCAAACAATTAGAAATTGAATTGTTTTTAGAAAAAACAATGTTTGCTATTATTTGTATAACTGAACACTTGTTGAAAGATTATAAAATGCTAATTATGTTTCAGAATTATAGTACGGGCAGTTGTTTTAACCGAAAATCCATGCTACATGGAGGTTCTCTAATCTTAATTAAAAATTGTATAGAAGAGTCGTAATGACATACTTGAACTATCGGTGGAACATAGCATTGAAATGTCCTGTGTTGACCTAGATAAGCATTTTATAGTGTGTAATTTGGAGGTCTGTAAACGACCTCCAAATGATCAAAACTAAGTACTCTATAATTGAGTCAGTAATGGAAGATGTTTTGGCAAAACTTGCAACTGGTAATAAATCAGTTATTATTTGTGATGACTTTAATATTAATATTTTCGAAAATAATTCAAATAGCAGTAGATTATTAAGCCTCTTCAAATCATTTAATCGGCCAAATGTATTTTTAGAACCAACGCGAATAACTTCGACTACTGATATTGATAATGTATTTTGTTGCTGCGACTATTTATATAGAGCCATTGTAAATTATCTCCCTTCTGATCACAGCGGCCAGGCCGTTATTTTTGAGTCCAGCACACCAATTTAATAAAAAAAGTGCTGATTCTTTCTTTTTTTAAAAAACGTTGCCCCACACTAGGAAATTCTCCTGTATTGTGGGTGCGTTTACAAACATTCAAACTCACATACACAAACAGCTAGACCCGAAACAACTACTTGTAGGTCATACAAATATTTGTTCCGTGCGGGAATCGAACCCGCGACACGCAGTGCAGCAGTCAATCGCTTAACCACTGCGCCAACCGTGTCGTCAAATTAGACCAATAACATCGGCAATTTAAATAAGTTTAATAGTTTCTTAATTAGCAAGTTAAGTGGTCTCGGCCTAAATATGTCCAATGGCAATTTTTTGTTTGAACAATTCTTTTCATTAGTGCAAACAGAGTTCAATACTCTTTTAAGAAAAAACTCAAACTATTTGCCCTAAGTTTTTATTCAGTGACTGGGCAACTAAAGGCATCAGGAAAAGTAGGGAAAGATTATTTGAATTGTATGGCCATGCCGTATATTAACACGGAAACTTTTAGTAAGTATGTTGCTACATAATCTAAAACTTTTAAAAATATCTGCAAAGCAGCTAAAGCGTCTTTAGTTAGAAAAAAGGTTAAATGAGCAGAAAATAAAATAAAGACAGTTTGTAAAATTAATAACAATGAAACGAACAAGAACAAAATAAATAATACTGATTACACACTGGACACTTCCCGCGGTCTCATTACTTCATTAGTGATAAGATCGAAGTTGCTCAGGAATTTGCAACTTTCTTTATCAATATTCCAATTAAAATTACAGAAACTATAAATTTCTTCCCTATACTTGCTATTGATTTATTAAGAGCAAATGTTTCAGCCTATCCTGGGGAATTTTTTAAACATGTAAACCCTGGGGTCGTTGTAAAGGCTTTTAAGCAACTTAAGATCAAAATTACCGAAGATATGTGGGTCATGTCTACTAAAGTTTGTCAATCAATTATTGAGACAGTTGCACCCTATTTAGCTTCAATATTTAATTTGTGTGTAGATCAAGGGGTATTCCCGGATTTAATGGAGTACAGTAAATTTATTCCACTTTTCAAATCCGGGGAAAACAAAGACACTAAGAATTCTAGACCCGTATCGGTTTTGCCGGTTTTCAGCAAGGTGTTTGAAAAAGTAATGTTAAATCAAATGCTCAATCATTTTAAATTTTAATCTTAATAACATCGTACACAATCAACATTATGGTTTTACCAAAGGACGTTGCACAACCGACGCCGCTTTATTAAAACTCATATTTAACGCATGGGAAGACCCATGAGTTAAAGATGAGTTTTAATAAAGTGATCGCAATAGTTATTGTTATACTTTTTGACCTATCCAAAGCATTTGATTGCGTTAATCACGAAACACTGCTCTTGAAACTTTCGGAGGATCACGGACTGGGTAAACTTGCGCTTAGCTTAGTAAAATCAAATTTTAATGATAGACTGCAGCAAGTTCAAATAAACGGTGTAAATGCGGGTGTACCACAGGGTTCGATACTGGGTCCATTCCTCTTTTTAGTATATATAAATGATTTCCCTCATTTACTGAAAAACCGACCACAATGGTGTTATGATTTTTAAGGTAAACCGACATGCACGGGAGCTTGACGACGTAAATAATGCTATGCTAAAGGTCCATAATTGGTTTAAATAATTTGGTATTAAATGAGAAGAAGACTAAATGCAAAAAGTTCGCGTTACCGAATGTTATAAGTAGTGAATGTCACGTTGTACTGAATAAGGAGACACTAGAACCTGGGAATCACGCTTGAGTCAAATCTACACTCTACTTGCAAGGCGGCTAAGTTCAGCCGTACTGTGTAAAATGTTATAATAAAATACCACTCGATATTTCTCAAATAAATGAGAAGAAATTTAAGAAATGCAGTAAACGCACGCTATGTAGACAAGCTTACTACACTCAGGGGCACATTTAACCGTCCACTCATTCGAAATTCCATATCGTTTGTTTATGTTAACTTGGGCTTTGACTACTAGGCGTAACTTTATAAGTGGGTATATCTGACATAAAGAAAACACATATACTCGCGTTTTTTTTTACTTTTGTGGTTTTTATTCAACAATAATCAGTTCAGTAGAAATTTGACAGTCTCTCCTCTCGTTTTGTGTGAAGGATAAATTTGTTTTACAACGTTGTCTTACCATTGTTTCGAACAAAACCGAGGTATTGAAGTACTGTGACCTTATTTACACTAAAATAATGCCACTAGACGTAGCTGGAGCAGCTAGGGCTGTGGCACTTGCAGACGCTGGGTTCAGCCAGCGTCGGATTGGACGAATGCTTGGATACCCACGAAGCACTATCCAAGATGCTATCCGGCGTTTCAGAGAGACCGGTTCCTACACAAGGAGACCAGGACAAGGTCGTAGACGGTGTACGTCAGAGAGAGATGACCGTTACATCGTCTCGAACGTTCTTCGAAATCGGTTCACAACGGCTTCTGAGGCTCGTAACCGCTTATTTGAGGTACGAAATGTAAGTGTGAGCCTAAGAACAATAAGAAGAAGGTTAGCAGAGAGGGATCTGGGATCATTTCGACCGGCTCGAGTACCACAGCTAACGACAACTCACAGAAGAGCGAGACTTGTTTTTGCTCGAGAACATTTAAATTGGACGTCAGAGCAATGGAAAGCAGTTCTCTTCTCTGATGAATCAAGAATCGCTTTACGAGGTCCTGATGGACGTCAGCGGGTGTATAGACGCCGTGGTGAAAGGTTTGCTGAATGTGCTGTGGTTGAAACCGTGGGCTACGAAGGAGGCTCGATTATGGTGTGGGGTGGCATTTGTTACGAGGCCCGTACAGAGTTGGTGGTCTTCGATAGAGGCAGCGTAAATGCTCATAGGTACGTGACAGAAGTCCTAGAACCACATGTGATGCCATTTGCTCCATTCATTGGCGATAATTTTGTTTTAATGCACGACAACGCTCGTGCACACACCGCGAGAATTGTCACAGAGTACTTGGACGCCATCAATATTCAGAGATTACCATGGCCAGCTCGGAGTCCTGACCTGAACCCGATAGAGCATGTATGGGACAACCTAAAAAGACGAATTCGGAGTCGAACACCAGCTCCTAGGACCATCAGTGAGCTGAAAACTGCAGCTGTTGAGGAGTGGAGGAACATTCCACAAAGCGACATCCAAGACATAATGGACGGGCTTACAAATCGATTACAAGAGGTGATTAGGGCCAGAGGAGGAAATACACATTATTAGTGCGATAATTAAGAGCATACTTTTTTTAAATTAAAATTTTGCTAAATGTCGTTTTTGGTCAGAAGACTGCATATTCGCATTTTGAAATTTTTTGTCTTGATTAAACCATTTCACAACTTACACATGTTTTATTTGTGTTCTCAAAGATTCACCCAAAGTAATTTTATAACAAAATTAGTTAAAATCCGATACAATTTTGAAATAATCGACAAAATGTAGGTGGCCGGTTAAATGTGCCCCTGAGTGTATAAGTTGGATGATTATAACGAAGATAAAAATGCTTGGCTTGCATTATCCGGTTGAGCAGTAAATACCTTAGTGGTATACCTGCGAGATGCCATAGTTAAAAAAAAGCTTGGCTTGCTTGCATACATTTTGACCGCGTAGGTATTGCACTTTTCTGAAATCTGAGTTTGTTTGTTACGCTTTCACGCTAAAACGGCTGAACAGATTTGGATGAAATTTTGCACATGGGTAGACCATGGCCTGAAAAAGGACCTTTTATCCCGATATTCCGACGAACTAGTCCTGTGTAAATCCACCGCCAAAGCAGAATACTGAGCGTTTGTCGTTGGCATGGCTATGGCACAACTCACAACATGATTATCTTCTTGATTATACTTATTCGGGGTATATCGTTTGTTAATTAATTTTGACGGTAATTGAACGTGATAAGTATACGCCCACGTTCGCACGGACGTACCTAACAAAATCGCGGTGTTTTTTTTTTTCGTGCACTGTATTCTCAACGCTCGGCTCAACCCCGAGAGTTGAAAATCCAGTGCAGGAAAAATATCGCCACGATTTTTTTACAATTATGCGAACGTGGGCTAACAGTCGTAAATACCTAATATTAATAAATATAGGTGATACCTAGTTGTTTTCTTATTTTCAACTGACTTCATAAAGGACGACGCGTTCTCAATTCGATTGTTTTTTTTTTTTTGTATGTTTGTTACGCGATTACTCCGCCAATTATGAATTGATTTTGATGATTCTTTTTGGGTTTAGTAGGGCATACTTAAGAAGTGGTCCCATATAAATTTGGCCAAGATCGAATGAGGGGTTTTTGAGTTAGCTTCAATAATACGTATTTTTCCCACCAGTATATGTGGATGATGTTCTAATAGTTCCTGACACAGTAATTTACATAGCAGGTAGTGGTATTAAAATTTTTGTGGGGGGTTTGTGTAGGTACCACAACTAAAAAGTGAAAAATATTTAAAAAATAAATAAAACCGACTTCCAAAAAAAACACTACAAAGTGAAAAATAACTTTGATTTCGGAAGTCGGTGGCAAAAAAACGAAAATACAAAACCAAAGACACCGACTTCCGAAATCAAAGTTATTTTTCACTTTGTAGTGTTTTTTTTAAAGTCGGTTTTATTTTTTGTAAAAACGTATTTATTTTTCCTATTTTGCACGCACGTGACTACGCAACAACTAATGAGCAATATATTGTAATCTATGGTACCTACACATTATTTAGAGGCCAAAATATTTAGAAAAAAACAATTGAGCTTCAGAGCCCTTTATTTTTAAAACAAACTTGTTACAATACGTAGGTACTCGTAAAATTATTACAATAGGTACCTACTTTTTATATTTCAATGCTATTGTGTTCACTGGAATTCTAACCTATGGCGGTGACAAAAAGGCTCCCGCAGACAGCCGCAACCCGACGGCGCGGTGCGGCGACCCGACTCAGTAGAACAATTTCCATGATGTTTTCATAGGAATTTTTCTACTAGAGTCGCTTCGGTCGCGCAGTCGCGTTGTGCCTGCATGTGGGAGCCTTAACACAACATAGTTTCAAGTACCGTACCTACCTTATGTTAGTTACTGCGATCATTTCGGCATGAGAAGGCACACCAAACGCGTATTTTGACTGCAGATAAGCCATTCTGCATCTGGGTGGGTGGTAGGTACCTATTTCAAATATTTTGGTGTTTATTTTAAAACGTTTTGTTATCAATCAATACGTTATCGTTCTAGAATATTACTGAAACTATTCGATAACAAGGTACACTACATGTGTGAGATCCTAATTGCTCCCGCAGACAGGCACGACGACGAGACGGCGCGGCGGCGGCGCGGCGGCGCGCGACGTGACTCCAATAGAACAATTTTCATAACATTTTTATAGAAATTGTTCCATCGGAGACGCGTCGCACATGTCTGCGGGAGCCTTAACTCGGACCGGAGTCGAAAGGATTATTCTGGGAATTGGGGCCATATCGTTGTTGTAGTTCACGCCTATTGTACTAAACCTATAGTCATTATCAAACGCGGGGGCTCCCCGAGAGACTTTTTGTAACAACAGTCCTTATTTTACTATTTACAACGCTTTCAAACGATCTTGATACATAACATTTATTTACTGTACTTTTATTATGTTAATGTTCTGTTTTAATTTTCTGTATGTACTGCTGTCGGTGTACCAAATAAATAAATGAATTTTTTGTGTAGTGTTACATTTCGCAGTTCATCACCGTAGCAGTCCTAGCGTGTTAATTAGTTAAGTTAGTTTGGAACTCAAGTGTCATGTTTCATGAAACTGAGAGAATAGCTGCAAGTGCTACAACGCCACTATCTGTTTATTAAAGGATGAGGAAGAATTTCAATAGTTTATCACCTACCTGATTGTCGTTTATTGCAATGAAACGTTTCGTTCTGCCAGCGCCGATATGCATACCGCCCTCGCCGATAACCTCTTGCCATGATGGGTCGAGTAAATGGGCTGTAAGGATTGAAATGAATTAATTAAAACATAATCATGACGTCGTATTCGATTAAAACATAAATCAAGCAGTCACCAACACAACACAACTTAAGCTAGCAGCTCTCAATTGGTTTGTAGTGGTCTGCCAATGCACGGCAGGGTTATAAAAAGGAATACAAGAGCAGAAAATAAATGAAACTGTAAGTAAAAGTACACCTTTAAGAAAATATAATAAGATAACAGACACTGTAAAGAACAGAGGCATAGAAGTTGAATCCTACACAAGGCGGTAGAAATAATTGAGGAACAAAAGGACAATTGAATCAATCAAAATGATATACCCTAACAAGATTATGTCCAGGGCCAGGCACAAAACAACACTAATACAAATACTCACACTTATAATCATCTCCCAAGGCACTTAAAACAGTTCCAAATAAAAATAAAAGAAGCAACATGCTCACTGATCAATCCACGGAGGACTCAACGTGATTGTGGAATATATCAACCATTTAGGTCGGATGGCCGGATACCACAGCGATAACTGACAGTAATCCACAGGATGCCACCGAGCTGATAGTGAATATTTTGCAGCATAATGACGGAAAAATAGATAATAACCCGCATATTCGGAACAGTTCAAGGACCATGAATTTATGATGTTAATACTTTTTCCTGCTTTGTGAAGGGTGTCTCTCTCATCCTTTTGGAAGCGATGAAACTGATGGTAAATGCCGAGAAGCATTTTAATACCTTCGTCAATTTCGAAACTGTCCACACTATATCTAACACCTATTCTAATTAAGTCTAGTGAAAATTATCGTTGAACGTGTAACAGAATTAATAAAGATTGTGACTGATAAACGACATGCATTGACATACAACGCCAATTAGGGTCAATGTTATTCAAAACCTAACATTAACATTTAACACTCCCTAAACGGGTAGGTATATCTACGAGAATATTATCGATCTATCGACCAAATTAAATGTACAAATAATTGAAGACAGCAATTTTGTAACTGTTATCCATAACGATGTCATAAAATAGTAGTTAAACTAAAATATATACAGTTTCTGGTCCGTGGGTGATCATTAAAAACAACAATTCCTTGCGGCGATTGTTTGGTCCGAGGTGTATGCAAATGATCAAAATATTCGTCAACGCCCATTAAGGTGCTCCCTCACCGGGAGCATTCGCCTGTAATGTAACAGTTCAGATTCGAGCATTACAGTTCGAAACCTGTTGATACAATTCGAGCATTACATCACAAAGATTGGACATTTAGGGAATTGGACATTTTGAGAATTGGACATTTTGACCATTGGGCATTTTGAGAATTGGACATTTTGGGTATTTAGACATTTTGACACCGTTGGACATTTCGAGAATTGGACATTTTGCCCCTGAACGCACTGAGGGAGGCGAACCGAGCATTACAGTTCGCAACCTGTAATAATACAATTCGGGCATTACATCAGTGAGGGAGGAGAATCGAGCATTACATCAGTGAGGGAGGAGAATCGAGCATTACATCAGTGAGGGAGGAGAATCGAGCATTACAGTTCGAAACCTGTTGACACAATTCGAGCATTACATCACCGAGGGAAGCGAACCGAGCATTACAGTTCGCAACCTGTAATATTACAATTCGAGCATTACATCACTGAGGGAGGAGAATCGAGCATTACAGTTCGAAACCTGTAATAATACAATTCGAGCATTACATCACTGAGGGAGGAGAACCGAGGATTACAGTGCGCAATGTCTAAAATATTTTGATACAACTCAAAATTAATACTCAAAATCGAATCTGAAATATTACATTCGAGTATTAAGCGAATGCTCCCGGTGAGGGAGCCCTTTTACTATTATATGATAATAACTACACTGAATTAAAGTTATCCTAAGGCACCTCTTACTTAGTCAAACTGGTTGTTATAATGTACGCAGCTTGTTTAATGAAGGTATGTAGGTACTTATCTACTTGTAGGAATCAACTTTACTGTTGAATGTTAACAAAAATTGCCTTATTGGACTGATCGTTAAGAACAAACCTGATATGAGATCGCCTATTTTTAAGAGTCACATCCATTTGAGCGTCTGCAATTCTGCATATTAGCAGAAGTTGGAAACAGAAAGATGAAGAAAGATGTTCAAAAAGTCAGTAAGTTTTTTTTTCTTAGAAAAAGTACAATATCCCAGTCCGGATGTAAAGGATTAGTTCTTACAGTAGCTATTAAGCAGTCATGGGGACCGCCGACAGAAGTGAAAACTTAAAATTGGTATTAGCGCCATCTATATTCTATAGAACAACACTATGGCGCGAGCATGTCGGTGACGCGAATCTACAAGATTATCCCCTTACCAAAAATCGCTCAACGCGCCTAAATAAATGTTCACTTCAAAAACTGCTAATATGTTATCTGTTGACCTTAAAAAAAAGCTCTCTAGACGTCTAAAAGTAGTCGCACCAAAAAAGGCCTTTTAGGCTAAGGTTTGCAAATTGCAATGGACATTCAAGATAATCAAGCTCAACTTTCCGACAGAACACTTCACCCTCCTTCCATTCTTCATTTTCAGGTTATAACACTAGTCAAAGATACCTATTATTAAACAGATTAAAATCTAAACTAAACCAGTGTAGATTTATTGGTAGCAGCTTGAAAAATGGCCAAGACAAGCGTATTAGGCTTTAATCAAGCTATGCAAATAGTGACACAGCCGCTCTTCGCGGGCCTTCGGTGTGTCGGAATATTGAGTCGCAATTAAAATACTCGCCTGATTACCTGGTCACTAGGTAAAGAATCAAGAAGGTCTACTACATTCGGGATAATACAAATGAAGTAGTGCAGACACAATACGCACAAATACTACCGAATCAATTGTAAGTGTCAAGGGCCCTACCGCCGTATCAGCTGAATCAATGATACGGGGTCTCCTGGCTACAGGGGGCCCCGAACTAAACAACCTCAACCTCCTACTATCTCAACCTTATTGATAAAAAGCCCTGATTGAAATGAATACCTGAGTAAAATATGAACAATAACGTAATTTGTTTATGGCTTACAAAGGCTTCAAGCGACAGGCGCGGTCTAACTCTCAAGCTCTTGGATTATTTTAGTAAAATCACACAGAGAGTCCTAATCTATCCGAGTCAGGATGCTCCAATTTTCGGCCTTGCAATCTCTTAGTAAAATAAAATCACAATAACAGCTTAATTTATCCAAGTCAGGATTCTCCAGTTTTCCAGCTCGCTTCGCTAACTCAATCTTACATTCTCTCAGTAAGATCATAATGACAGCCATAAACTAGAACGCTATTTTTAAAAGGAGGACGTTCTATGTTCGAATTTATATTTCTCGCGTTATCATGGAGCAATAATGGTGAAGATCGATTCATGAGTCGGGGATGTTTCACTGCTAGTTTTGCTATTATTGATCGGAGTTCGGCACAGTATACATCTGCCGTTATTGATCAGATCGGAGAAAGCTATAGTGAACAACACCATGCTGAGACCACCAGACAGTTACCATTACCTTTTTATTGGTAAGCTTTGCTTTAGGACACTGTTGCGGCGTTTGACCTGGGGTCAGCCATTGCATTTTTCGCTTACGGCTATCGTAAAGAATCCACTTTTCATCACATGTCACAATTCGATCCAATATTCCTTAATTTCTGTATCGATTCAACAAGGCAACACAAGTTTCAACACGCGTTTCTTTCTGCAGATTAGTCAAATCATGAGGCACCCATTTCTCATATTTTTATTGATTTGACGCAAATGAGTCAATATTGTTGGTAAGGTAACGTTAAACCAAGCCGCTAATTCCTGGGTAGTTTGGCTCGGATCGGGTTCCACCATCTCTTTCAATTCATTGTTATTCACCTGTGTGGGTGGTCTTCCACGTGGTTCGTTCTTTAAATCAAAGTTTCCATCACGAAAGCGTTTAAACCAAAATCGGACGGTGCGTTCATTACAGTCCCCTCTCTAAACGCAACATTGATATTGCGAGCTGTTTCTGCCGCGTTAGTTCTGCGTCGGAACTCGAATTCAAAAATAAGTCGAATTATCGAAGTATCCATCTTTCTTGTCTAAGCTGAATAAAAAAAAACAACTGAAATACGATAATCGAATATTGCACATTTTTTTAAAGAAGAACTTCATTACCATTAAAAAAAGTTTCACTCAAAAATCTCAAACCATGAAGGTTCTATGTCAATTCGAAGTACCTATTACAATAAAACGGCTGCAAAAGCAAGCAAAGCGACCTCGACAATGTTAGTTAGCATCCTGCCACATTATAGGTTTTAATTTTCTTAAGAGCATGTATGCAGGAACACCGGGCGAAGCGAGCTCTATTTTTTAGGGTTCCATACCCAAAGGGTAAAAGTTAGACAGTTGAAATTTTCACAGATGATGTATTTCTGTTGCCGCTATAACAACAAATACTAAAAATATAATAAAATAAATATTTAAGGGGGCTCCCATATAACAGACATGTATTTTTTTTTTGCCGTTTTTATTTTATTGAACGGAACCCTTCGGGCGCGAGTCCGACTCGCACTTGGCCGGTTTTTTTTGAATATATTATGTTTTTAGATTGCGGTGCGTTTAAATATTTTTTAAACTCTTTGAGGCCCTATGCCCTATGTCTTCTTGGGAGGCTCTCTCAGCCCGGACACTGAGTGGGCTCCCAAAACACCGCGGGCCCTGGTGCCTCGCGACATTAGTTGTTACGCCACTGCCTTCGATAAACCTATTCTAAAGCTCACACATTCCCTTCCTGTTTAGCAATAACTACCATGTATTATGTATGTACTACTGCCGATATTAAAAACCGGCTAATTATGCAGATCACTTACTTACGATTCAAACTATAACGCGAATAGTGACACGTACGTAGTGAGTGACATAATTAAATACTTGCATAATGTGTGTGACTATGTCTAGTGTCTAGACGCAACTCCGCAGCCTAGCTTTACGACCCGGTAATTGCTATGGTACTGTTAATTGCAGATACTGTGGGCACAGTCGGGTCGGTGGGTCGTCTTAGGGGCGGAGTTTTAGGAGTTGGAGTATACGCTTAGGGGCACTAAGAGAAGCAAAGTAAACACAAAAAAAACTGGTAGAATAAAAATTTGAAAAAAAATTATAGGTACGTGTCGGTCGATCTTTCAGCTTGAGTATCCTTAGGGGCAAAAGACTTTTTTTTCTCCATATTTCGCGGTATTTTTATATCATCTCATGGTTTTCGACTTACAACAATTTATTTCCAGAAAAGATTTTCATCCGAGCTACCAATAGGGAATTAAAGAGATAAAAAAAATAAAAAATTAGAAAGCTCTTAACTCGGAAACAGTGCGTCATAGGGCCATGCTTCTCAGAACTTTTTATGGTTAAGTTCAAACCGATACTGCAATAAAATTGGGAAATTTTCGAAAATAAAAACCGTCAATTTTCTGTCCTCGCTCAATAGCGCCCCTAAGGCTACAACCACAGTCGCAATCAATAGTTGTAAGGATGTGCTTTGATTATTAACACGAGATATCATAAACAACTCCTGCACCATCCGACCAAAAGTGATAAATGTATTGTGTTATGAATCAATCAAAGAAAACTTCCTCTTTAAGCGCACTTTGAGCTCTTTTTGAACAGTGAACGAAACTTAACCGTCTCGGTCGGGACGCTGAATCGGGTATTCTCGGCTCCAGTTGTCATCAGCTGTCATCATAATATACAAAAAATACAAAATAGTTTATTGTGACAAATAAAAAATACATTACATTCAAACGTGTTTGGAGCCTCATTTTAGGCAAACAATGCCTGTATTAGAAGGCTCCAGCTAAGTTTTCACTTTTATCGTGTGCTCTGTGCATTTTTAACTAGGGTTATCGGAGAAACGCAATACACTGTCTAGACAGAGCTTTCCCAAAGGAACAGCTCACACAGCATGTACCTAATATAAGAGGCGGAACTTAGAACATTCAGTTTTTGAGAATTCATGACCGTCTTTAGCCAACCGCATAAAAAAAACATAGCTACCAACATGGAAATTCTAAGTAGCACTGACAAACTTACATTGACAATCATTTCCAAGCATTTTCTTAGGATTCGATGACTACAAATGCGCGTCCGTTTACTTAATATAGTTACAACTTACAAGAAATGCAACAACATTACCTATATATACTTAATATGTAGACAGAAACTTCTTATCATTGCACGCGGGTATTATGAGTCAGTCGAAGAAATGGGTAATGAATATTATAACAATACTCCGTTCGTCACTAGATAGACTGATGTGATCTTTAAACCCAACAGTTAGTAGTACTCGTATCGTAATAAATAGGTACTTTACGTTCTGTTTTGTCTACGGAAATGAGCACGAAGCTACAATCCATGACATAAAAACACATAAGTAAATGAAAAATGAGAGATGATGATGATGAGTGTGATGTGTGTGATGTGTTCATATACATATAGATAGAATACTCTTTATTATAAACGGAAAAAAAATATATTTAAATGATAAATTCTTAAAACAAAAGAATATAATACTTGTAGGTAAGCTAAATGTTAAATTATTATTATTCCTATAAAAAATAATTATTTTGTAAAAATGTGTTCAGAATAAGTTAGATTATAAGTCATGTAAATGTTTTCTTTTGCTGTGCCCGACAGGGTCCATTATTGTTACTTTTGGCAAAAATTTACCACCTAAGCCTACATTGTGGAATGCAATAAAGAATTGAGTTTTGAGTATCGGCGGATTCGTCGGATCGTCGTCGTACGGATTCTGCATCGTTGCAACAGGGATCAAAGATTTTGAGCAGTAAAATCGAATTAGATATTCCAAAGACTCTTCCAATCTAGGTAACTAATGTCTGAATCACTTCGCTGGTCCTTGTGCATCCGTGTTGCTCCCGCCACTCGTGACCACTGATGATCTGATTTACATCATCAACTGATGTTTCTCCAGCTATTCTATGACATCACTGACTATGGTTACCACGGATGCTGTCATTGCATGATAAACGGCGAAGGAAAACATAATGTAAAATTATTATGCTAATATAATACTTGAGTACCATCTTTTGAGCTTCCTGTCACGAACGCCCGGCGCAAAAACTTAATCAGGATGGTTGAGCTAACGAAAAAAAATGTTTTGTATGCTACGGGTGTTCTTAGGTGGGTACTCCGACGGAAAACAAAATACTTAAGGCTAGTTTAGACGATGCGAGCTGCTGACCAGACAGTACACAGCTACTCGGCTTGTCTACTCGTGCGCCAGTAGCTCGGCTCGCCTTTGCTGTCTACACGACACTAGTAGCTGCTGTCCAGTCTTGCGAGTTACCGCGATGTCGAGTGAACTTGTTAATAAAAAAACGATGATCCTACGCTCTATGACAACAATATTATGTCAATAATTGGAAAATGTATACATAAAACTTCAAAAAAAAAAGAGCAAAAGAAAAGGGTTTGGATTATAGAATGGATGGCTAGAAGATCCTCAGGGGCAAAATGTATCTCGCACTGTGTAAACTAGCCATTATACCCAAAATAAACTTCTCTCTTAGATATTTTGATTTCATCTTGGTTCGTTGTAGAATGTTAGTGTTTATTACTTCCTTGCTAGTTCACTTGAAATTAATAGATCGTTAAATTACTCATTAGTTTTCCTATTGGCAGTTATACGTTGTTAATGGTTAAATGAATTAGAGAGGTAATAAATAACATTTTTGCTCTCATTTGGGATAGAAATTGGCATAAAATTGTTTCGTATCAGGTAAGGGCGCAGAATAAGCTTTACCAGAAATGGTCGTCGTGTTTTGGCCGATTCTTAAAATTTAAGACTCTTTTACCAATAATGAAGCAAATACCTCATAGGACTAAAGCTTCGTGCAGACTAGCGCGACGCGACAACGCGACGCGACACCGGCTATTGTTATACTGTGAAGTTTTCTTGGAATTTGTATTGTTCGAGTCGCGTCGCGCCGTCGCGTCGCGCTGGCCTGAACGAGGCTTTATTAGACCCTCCCATATGGAAGTAGCTACACAGGTAAAATTAGCTTACGAATATATTTATATGCCCAATTTGGCAATAAAAAAAAACTACCATTGATGCCCAATTTGGCAATAAAAAAAACTACCATTGGTAATTAAAACAATTCTGAACCAATTAGTGGTTCAACAGCTACAATATCATCAGGATTGTGCTGGAAAATAGCAGTTCCCTTACATCATATCTTACATCAGAAGACAGCCGCCCGTAGTATCTCTAAGTAGTCTGTGCAGCCGCCACTCAACCATCGATGCAACGCTCTGCTAGAGTGTCACCAGCCAGTCTCACTCTTATCCGACCTTTTCGGTGATTCCAGTAACTTCGTAACAAAACGAGGCGGCGCCACCTGCTGCGCCGTCAGTATTATTGGAAAATGCATTTGGAGGAGCTTCATTAGACATCAATATAAATTAGTTAATAACAGCTTATGCTACGTTTACTGCATGTCTAGGACACGGTAATATTATCTATTTACCGTGTCTAGTTTCTCAAGTCTACACATATTATAAAGTTTCACATAATCAATTCAATTTTTCAATTCACTTGCGGCTACAACTGTCGCATTTTTGCCGGTAATTTTGAATGAAACTCATCCATCCTTTCCCCTTTCAGCTATCTTTTCTGCGGGCATCTGCTGCCAGACCCTATTGTGATAGATATTGTAGTTCCATAGCTTAATTTGTCACATAAATTTAACTAAGCACTAAAATACTAAAATTACCCAACAAAATCTCAGACATTCGCAAGTTATTCCCCAGTCTGAATACCAATCACTCCATGCCCACTTCAAACTGGTCCAATACAGAAATTTATCATTTACGAACGACTAGTTCAGTATATAAGAGATATTACCAAATCATTTCATTACAATTGATGAATGAATCGGGTTTCGACTCAATATTATCGTCGCTGGCATCAATTTAGTTTGTAACGTAATAGGAACTGCCTACGCGTTCCCTTCACCAGTTCTAAACTTATCAAGTGATACTCCTCAACAGGTTACTAGACTAAAGTCAGGCATTGCGACATTTCAGCAGGGTTTAGACTTTAGCACAAGCCCAGTACCCTAATTACGTAATACCAGTGAACGAAAATATTTCGTTCACTCGTAATACACGATCAACCGGAATTTGAATCGCTTTGAAACAAATTGCAAATCCATAGCTTCATAAGTTCGAAAAAAAAATCTGCTCAACAACGTAATTAACGCAATGAATGTTGTTGAACTGTCAAAATGAAACACATTTGTCGTAATAGTTTAAAAGAAAATGTGATGCGTAATTAACGACGATTTTTACGCGACGATTTTTTATGGCGCTCTGTATTTTCAACTCTAGGTGTTGAACAGAACATTGAGAATCCAACAGAGCGGATCCCAGCGCGTTAAACACACTGTTTAATTTTAAACTCTCGGTGCTAAGCAGTGCGATGAAAATCTAGTGCGCGATAAAAAATCACCCGTGAGTACCCCTCGTACTCACGGGTGATTTGTCAATGTGGCTAGTAAACTTTTCGTATGGTTAATCTTAGTATGAGCAGTGTACAAGGAGAAATTTTCCTCTACAGCTCAACTAAAACAAGTCGAAGTAGGTATTTATTTAAATTACACCTTTTGGAGACTGTTTTGAATTGCCAAGAAGCCGGTCAGTTAGTCAGAAAGTTGAAGCGAGTTGTTCATTCCAAAACGTAGATCTCTATGGAGAAGAACGGGCAAGAAACTCCAAGGACACTGCTATAAACTACAATATAAATCTTTTGATCCTCTTCATTAAAATGAAAGGCAAGTTATTTTAATATTTGATGCAAATAAGCTCTCATCGTTCACGACCTTTTGGACAGCTGCATTTTTAAAAAAATTAATATATCTATATTTCTACTTATTTACGATTTACATGTGTTTCAGGGACTTGTGAGTGTTTTGCAAGTGCGTATTTGATAAGATAAGATAAGATAAGATAATCGATGTCCTATTTATTTTTTTAAACTGATGGCACAGGATTAAACGAAGCTTATATCATTATGGATCATTCTGTTTTCAGATATAGATAAAATACTAAAACTTACAACGTGTAACAAGTGAGGACTGTTTATTTATTCTGCAATAAATTCACAATTCCGAACATCAAATCAATACATCATTGGTGTACAGCATCAGGGACATTCAGGACAAAGGATCCTCGTTAGCATTTGCGTATAACTTACGACCATTCCATTATAATTAATGTTCAAATAAATTCAATTTTAGAATAGGACGCTTCGTGGTCTATCGGCCTTCATAGACAAAAAAAAAATAGACCTGTCATACCGCTAATGTGCTATGGACTTTTTAAATAGTTGTTAAATTACATACAATTATAATTGTTGGTGTTTCAAAACTGCGTGCTTCGAGCGTGGCAGTGTGGCATACAAAAACACGGTTTGCCTTATCATTAGTCTCGTTAGCAGAGCCATAATTATCACTTATCGTCTTCCGAGTAATCCGTGTGGAAAGACGCTTTTAGAGTTCCGTAAGGAATTATGTTGATCGATTATAGACAAGTGGTATTTCGGGAGGCTATGTTGGAACAAATGGTGTTATACTTAATTAAAGGAAAATGTTTGCTGATGATCTTTAAGGTGATGCTTGATATTCGATAATTTGTCGCAAAATGGAGAGCAGTTTTTGTTGTACCGTTGACTAAAGAGCCTAGCTTTAGTTTCTAGTGAGTGTTGTGCTTGTCCGACTAGCAGGATCTTCCTGAACACTTAATGAGAATGAGTTCAATCCCTAAACCATGGTGATTAATAAAATTCGCCAGCTCCCGAAATAGTTTCCATTTAGTAGCAAAAGAAAACTTTCCAGTTGCACATTCCTATGTAAATCGTATTTTTTTAATGGCTATTACTATCAGCCTACTTCTACTTTTCCGTTGGATACAGTCTAGACCGGAACCTAGGAATTTAAGGTATTTGACTGACACAGTTGTCCGTGCATCCAAAAATAACGCGATGTTTGCCTCCTCACATTAAATATTTCACACGCTTTATTAACATATATGCAGATATTCAATTAATGTAAAATTATTTGCAATATATTTGCATATTTTGCACGTATTGTGTTATATAACGTCCCGATAGGACCTGTGCTTAAAATATTTTAAATTCTTTGGTTAGATCGGAATTTAATTTATTAATAGAGACTTAAATAATGGTCATATTGTTTTGCATTAATTAAATAAGTAAACAATTTTAAAGATACACAGATATTTAAAGGGAATTCCTTGTGATTTGCAGGTTGCAGGCAGTCTTGTATGTTTTGATATTCATAGTAAATTGTCGGTGCACCCCGGTCTTCTGACCTGCCAGTAGCTAGGATTCACCCTTTGAAAACTGCAAGTAGGACAATAACATCGTATTCAAAATTCTAGTACGGAACCTCAAAGGGTTCAGTGATTTACAATTGACCGCCGCTTCACGTTATCTCTCTCCCATTACATACGTGTGACAAAGACGGTAACATTAATTTAGTGCGTATACGCAGCTCTGTCCTACTTTCGCTCATTTTGACGAATACGTGAAAATGATGTATTACAAGATGCTTGACGCGGAACCGCTTATTACCCGACGTTTAACACAAGGTCAAAGATATCTCTTTTTATCAGAAGACCCTTAGTTTTGACGGACAACCGACAGACAGATGAACGATTGATGTTACGAGTAGATAGACGGAACCTTTTAAATTGTGTTTATTTATTTGTACGCAATAAAAAATTATTACTTTGAGTCAAAAGGTTTATTGATAAGTTACATTTTTATACTCAAGTTATTAAAACAGTGTTATTGTATTAGATTGTGTTTGATTATTTCAATACAAATGACTTATTAAAAGTTATTATTAATAAAAAAGATTCACTCTTTCGTATGAATGAAAATATTGCTAATTATACTTACTCCTATATTAGAATATTATAGTTTATTACGCCTTCACGTTTTTATCATAAATGTCTACTTGATTGCCCATAAACTATACTTAGCGTCATCAAAAGAGTCCTGTTTAAGATTTTTCTAATAAAAACATCCGTCTTTAGATGCTTGTTTTTTTTTCTTCTCTTTTTGGCGGTAGGTATATTTTTACATACTGAACTGTAAAGAGATTAAAGCTAAATTCTAGATCGAATTGAAAATAACTCCCCAGGCAAGAACTTATCAAATACAGGGTGGTCGACTGGTGTCAATAATATATTTTACTTGTAAGTATGTACTTAAAGGACTAAATTGCCAAAATAAAATTCAGCATTAATTAAAATTAAGAACGTCAGATCCCTGCCACAACAATCACAGGATGTTGTTTTCTCAAACCCTAAAAATAAAAGTCGTCTAAATTCGCGCTCTCAAAAACAATGCAGCAATTTTCAGCCGGTTCCGAACAAAAACAAAAGGCGATCGGGTTGAATTTGTTCAATGGTTCATTAGTCCTGTTGATTCATTAACCAGGCGGACGTTTCTCTAAGCTATTAGTCTGCTCAGCACGTACGAAATTGCTAAACCGAGGTTTAATAGTAAAAAGTGTTGCATAACCACATGCCCAAGCGCAGGTACGCGGTAGCTTCGCTATCATACTTTTGCGGTCATTGGTTGGAGGTACACAGGTATAAGAACTACTTAGAGGTTCATTATGGTTCTAACTTCACACAGTGTTTTGGAATAGGAAATTCTCATCATGCCGTCAGGAATGCCATTAAATGGTAATAAGTGGTCAAGGGTGGGCGTTTTGGGGGACTGTCATACGTAATTTTGACGTTCGAAAAGTGCTGAATGACTTTTGATTTTTATTATTTTTACAAATTGGAGTTTTGGGTTCAGAACTGCTGTTCAAAAGTTTGTTTTAACAAAACAGATCTGCTCGATCTAATCGAATCAAGTCGAAAGTTGCAAATTGACATGTAATAGTCTAACTGCAGGTAAATGGTTGATTCGATAACCACACGTTTTAAGGCTCTGCAGACAGGCGCGACGCGACACTGGTATAACAATTTACGTCAAGGTTTCAAAGAAATTGTTCCACCAGAGACGCGGTGGCGGGAACCTCTAAAATTTGCAAAAAAAAAAAAACGAGGGAGCTTTTAGGGTAGTAAGCTTTACAGTAGTAGCACTTGATGGCTCACCTTGGTAATAAGCAACATTAACCTCGACAAGGTCGTTTCTGACGGCCAATTTTGTATGAATGGAAATAATCCTAATTATACTATAATATAATATTATAAATGCGAAAGTGAATTTGTTTGTTTGTGTCGCGCGCTTCCCTGGCTTCTTGTTACACACTTCCGTCGCTTTTCACAAAATCACTCCCACAGGTTTTTAGGGTATATAATATGTTCCGTGCATAGATTGGAGGAAAGCGAGGGGAAAGATGTTACACATCAAAAACAAAACAATGTAAATAGAAAGCCAAATTAATTAATTAATGTAGCCATAGATGATCTTATATTAATGATTTATCGTGGGAACATTAATTCATAAGCCAGTTTGTCTCCGATTATAATCATCGATAACATCCTTTTCACATCAAAGCAGATAATTTGCATTATCAAGCGTTGTTTCGGTTGATTAAACTTTAATGTGGAACTTCCTGTCTCGTTAAACCAAATTGACTTTTACTGAGTGACCATTTCAACTTGGCACCTGGCGAATTATTGAACGAAATTGCAGCGTTCTAAGTTTAACTAATTTTTGACATTTACCATAAACAAGCAGACATTGAAGTGTCAAGATATTCTGGCCACAGATACTGATTTCTTTATCTTTAGTACATAGATAATAACGGGCTTTTTCTCTAGTAAATTAATAAACGTATGTGTATGTGGATCAATTGAAAGCGTAATTATAGACTGTACCGAAGTTTTTACTGAAATTAATAGTTGCCATTACGTTCTGTTTACAATAGATATTTTATTGGTTTTTAAACGGAAGTGGAGGTTGAAACACGATTTGAAAGTGAATGTTTGACCAACTAATTATAGCTTCTTATTTTCGAATATAGATTAATTCACTGAGTAGCTACCGACAGAGTCGGGGTATAATAAACATTCTAAAGAAGACAGATAAATGTTTAATCAAATTCCATTACCATCTGTAAAAACTTCCAGCGCTCGTTCGCGGCGTAAATCGTCAAACGTCAAATAGTTCTCGTTTCAGAGTTGTCAGCAATTAGAGGAACGTTTTTGCTGCGCCGTTGTACAGTTAGTGTGTCCAGGTCGTCTTCCTTAGAAGGAGACTGGTCCCGTCCCGGCGGAATGCGTCAATATTGTGCCGCGTTCCGCCGCCTGCGCAGCGCCGGACCCCGCGGCCCGCGGTCAACTTAGCGGCATTGCCTCCCATTCATGCGAACAAAATGTTTACCGGTTTGGGCATTTTTTTGTTGTGGAGTGAACCTGTTAGGTTATTTAGAGATGTTTGTGTGTGAGTGGTGGTATAGGAGTTATGATTGCAAAAAGTTTGCGAGCTGCTGTGTCTAGCTTTGTATTGTTAACGTCTTGACGATGTTTCTGTAACTAAGTAGTAATGATTAGCATGTAACATGACATGATAACATGTGACAATCATGAATTTGGTTCAGTATATTCCAAGTGTGATTATAATTTGCACTGAATGTTCTTTAATTAAAGTTTAAACATTTTCTGCAAAAAGTGTGCAACATAAATCAAAGCCCGACAAGGATAATGAGCAGATAGAGTGGTAAGTATTTTCTCCCCTTTATAAAACTAAAATGCCCATAAGTGTCCACAAAAAAGGGACACTTCCTGATCTAAACGAGCGACTTGTCTCCATGTAAGCGGTAATGATGTGCAACGTAAGTCATTGAGAGCGTCGTCACGTATGAGTGATAGGTGCGCTTGCGCCGCGGACGGGACCCATTACGGACCGAGAAACCGCCATTACAGCAATTGTATCCACTTGTACAACAGGGGAGACGGCATTTCTCTCGTTTGAAAGTATTCTATATATCTACGTTATATAAGTAATGTAAATAATACAACATTCTTATTATGGTTAAGTTTTTTGCAAGGAAACAGTTTTCAACATCTTGATTTGTATCTGATCTAAATTATACGCTGTATGTAAGAAGAAGAATCACGTTTAAAAAAACGTGATATTATTTTCTAAAGAAATGTAGGTAATGACCCAAAACAAATCTATTGAAGAAGACGTTGGTAAACTATTATTATATTTCAGCAATTCTTTGAATCATGTGAATCCATCGCATACGGTCACTATATACTCGTATGATTGATTTACTTCAGACGGACTTTATTTCAGTTTTTTAAATAAAGAATGCTAGAAAATGAAGGTGGGTCAATAACCACTGTTACCACGCTAAAGCGATTCGGTTAAAGTCATTAATGTTTCTGATCTATGGGAAAGTTCGTCATTGCGAATTATTGTGTTTAGATTATGTAATTAATTATAATTAAACGCCATTCATTAGTACGTCTAAGATTAGAAAGTAATAGAAACTAGAAGATACGAATTGCAATCACATATCAATCTATTGGTCGTGTTCCCATATTGACAAGTTGAAGTGCCAATAATCTCCACACACGTTGAATTGCTAGAAACTCGTCCCAGTTTCCACCATAAATAAACAACCAAGTTTCCGTTGAATTTTCTTTAGATTTTACGCTTATTACTTATTGGCTCCGTTCGTGTTGTATTAATTAAACAATTTATTTTCACCTGATTGATTTATGGAGTTAGGAAATTATCGTCGTTGTTTATTTTATGGTTATGTACCTACTGTGTACTGCCTAATCAATAGCTGTCAAGTACTAGGTCTTGATTGTAATACATACGTATTTTGTATTGCTATTGGGTTAACTGCAAAGACATCCTCAGTAGCAGTCCGATGTAACGCAAAGGGCTCGCCTTATCCTGCTGCGTATTTATATTTACGTTTATTTATGCCTACTCTTGTACGGGGTTGTTGGCCC
Organism: Xanthia togata; assembly: GCA_963853775.1. NCBI lineage: Eukaryota > Metazoa > Arthropoda > Insecta > Lepidoptera > Noctuidae > Xanthia > Xanthia togata. The sequence continues at coordinate 10,341,077 of OY970811.1, forward strand.
ATCTATTGTTATGGTTTATACGTACGAAAGCTTCTTTAACACAACACCCGTGCAATGTTGTCATGAAGAAGCATTTGTATTGCTATTACAGGGCACTGAAAACTCTTTCAAACATCTTTCTAAATATTTAGGTGTACAACCTCATGCTTCTGTTGCTGTCAATTTTTTAGGCTACTGAAAAAGGTTTTACATTTTTATGAATCATTCATCTTTGTTTGTATCTCTTTCTAACAAAGTAGACATCCATAAGCTAGATAGAGTAGAGCTTGTTCTGTTACACAGATACACATACAACAGATACACCAGTTACAGCAATGTCTGCAATGTTTAAATTTGGTCTGTTGTAGTAGGTTGTGGAACGTGTGGAAACATCTGTCCACATTTAATGCAAAAATTAAACAAGATCTTTATAGTCCGGAGAAAAATAAGAAAAAAGAAAACTTAAGAGGGCGTATCCTAAAAGTTGACAACGTTACTAATTTGGCAATATTACTGTATAGAAATATGAAATGTGGCTAATTAGCAAAGTAATATATTTTTATAAATATTTTGACCAAAATGGACCGTGTCTGATTTATTTTTAAATGAAGAGGTTGCAATTCCAAATACAAAAAGAAATGTCAATTTGGAAAAATTACGGTGTTGAAATGTTGACGCACTGTGCGAACGAGTATTAAACAGTAGTTTATAAGAACCTTGAACGAAATGCAATTTAATTAAAGCTCTGAATACTATAATTAGTGCTTTTCGAGACAAACAATGAATCATACTAATTAATATTCAGAACAGGAAGTTTCTACTGATAACCTTTCACAATAAGTCAAGTTGATCTGGTAGGTAAATACATGAAATGACGAATTATAGGTATGATCATTTTGTAATTGTAGCTTTTGGAAGCTTTCGATTTTAATACTATGTCCTTCGCGTTTACGCAGAAATATTTAATTGAGACTTCGATCGACAATTTTCGGTGTGCTGTGTGGTCTTCAGCCACATTCTTCTGTGTGGTTTTGTTTTGGTGTTATATTAAAATGCAGTCTGGAGTCTGCTTTAGAAATAAATTTTAATGTTCACAACAAAACTGAGTAACGTAAAATTCCTTCAAAGCCAAGTGATCTAACTGAAAATTCGCTAGATGTAAACGATGGAGAGCCATGTATACAAGCTTCACATAATTATCCATTCCACTAGTCCACTATTTTGACTATAGAGGGCTTTGGCTATGAGTATCCATTTCACCCAAATAAGCACCTACCTACTTATAGAATTCCAAGACATCACCTCCACTACCAACCCTGTTGACTGGCGTATCTTTGCACCAAGGCATGCAACTATTCTTCCTCAGATATTTAAGTACCCCAAATCATTTTCATTTTAGGCGTGAGTCTAAACCTTCTGACTTTTTTGTCTAAAATACTGTGTAAAATACTGGTATTCAGCTGCATCCTGCAGCTGAATACCAGTATTTTACATGGAGGGACTGCTTATCTGACCTCCACAACCCAGTTACTGGGTAACACGATACCCATTGGTGGTGGCGATACCCAATGGTTGTCAGATTTTGGGCTTCTGACTACCCGTAACGACTGTCAAAGATTTACGAATGACACCGGGACCAACGGCTAAACGTGCTTTCCGATGCACGGAGGGGTTTTGTTATGTAATGGATGGACACCCATGTAGATACGAACCGACCGCGGATATCTAGCTTAAACTTCGACCCGTTATTATTTAGCCAAGAGCACCTCATTAAAAAGGAAGGACTTTTTAATTATATGTTGAAAAATTTATCGTAGACACATTCTACTTAGTGCATGTTGCGCATGCGTCCTCTTAGTATCCATCGTGATGGGTAGTGAATAGCGATTGTTCCCAGAAACGTCATTCTACGACCCCATAGCACATTCTGTGAACCCATTGGGATACAGCAGCTTTTCCCACGGCTGTGAAGCAATATGTCACTGTTAAATATGTAGGAACACATTCGTCTTGAACCTGTCTTACAACCTGTAGCAAAATTTATGAATTGCGAAGGCTGAGGGGAATCAAGAAGTTTTTTATAGAGTTCAGTGGATTTGAAAATAAATTTATACCTACTTATCAGGATTTAAGTTTTGTTTTTATATATTTTGGATTGAAAAACTTAACACGGACTTAAGTTTATTTATGTATGTATTTATTTATTTACATAACGTAACCTAACATCACGCCTTGTTTCCCAGGAGGGCTAGGGAGAGGTGGGTATTTATTTCAAATACAAAATAACCTTACTGGATATTATAAAGATGACAAAGGTATCGATTATCAATTGGGTGTAAGTTAGTATGTTAAAGACCAATAAGAGAAGGCATTCGTACACTATGTACCTATGTAGAATACATCATATTGTTTTTTATAATATTCATGCTGGTGTGCAACAGGAAAAGATTGTACTCAGCAAAAATCTAGCTGTCTGTTTCTGAGGTGACTTCCTTCGACTAATAGTAAATTCTCAGTCAATCAATCTGCCTAGCCTTTTCCCAACTATATTGGGGTCGGCTTCCAGTCTAACCGGATGCAGCTGAATACCAGTATTTTACATGGAGCGACTGCCTATCTGACCTCCACAACCCAGTAACTGGGTAATACGATACCCCTTGGTAAGACTGGTTGTCAGACTTTCGGGCTTCTGACGACCCGTAACGACTGTCAAAGATCCACGAATGACAACCGGGACCAACGGCTTAACGTGCTTTCCGAGGCACGGAGGAGTCTCGGTATGTAAAGATGGTCACCCATCCACAGACCAACCCCGGCAAGCGTAGCTTAACCTGACGGATCGACCCGTGCGGCAGTTACTACTTAGCCATGAGCTCCTCCCGAAATAGTAAATTCTCAGTACATTACCTAAATAATAATATACCTATATTCAAGATTTGAAACTTTAAACAAAAAGTTCCAGTAGTAACTTATACGGAATACGGAAAAGTCATTCCTACTCCGCCATGTAATATTAATTTATCGTATGTTAAACTTTCATGAGGGATATATTTATGCCGTTTACATATTTATTGCTAACGGATTTAAACAATGGGTCATGAATGGATTCTGTTCATAAATGTACTTGCATGGGTACATAATATGAAGCGATATGCAATTTTGGACGTTACTTTTTCAAAAATAAGGTTCGTGTTTGAGTGCAACGTTGAAGGTCTTATGTTGTGTAGGTACATACCAGATTTACGCGCTATACTCCTTCATCACTGAGATATTCTGTACATAAGGTACGCTTAGTATTCTGGAAACGTTCTTTATTTTAGCGTTGGCAGAATAACTACGCAACTGGTATAGATTAAAATTATCTATAAAACTCAGTAAAGCATGAACCGCCTGCTGCGAGAGGTTCCGTGACACAAACATGAAAATTCTGATTTTATTGTAGAGCTCTACTAAACTTATTGAATAATTTATGGGGAATAAATAAGATTGAAATATAAACTTAGAAAATTTACACAGTGTTGTAAACACAACAAAGAACTTAGAGGCGTTTGACTTAAAGCGCAAGCTGTAAACGTCAGCTAGGAGAAATAAATGTCTTTAGAGCAATGGCTTGAGTAGGTAGAGTAGGTAAACGATAAACTGTACAAACTGTTGGAAATTGAACAGGTATCGCATTCTTCTGTATAATAAAAATAGAAGATATCTGACAGTCTTGACTGGACCAACAATGTAGCCTTTAGGAATCCCTAGTTGATACGACAGTGTGAAAGGATAAATTCTAACAAAGGGCATAGTTTTCCTGCACAGTATAATTCTCTCATTTTCTATTCTTCATAGAAAATTAAGAGATGTGAGTATTTGTTAAATAGCAACAAAATACTCTCACTTTATAGACCAAAACAGTGTCAAATGCTTTCAAGAAATTGGTAAGGCACAATAAATATAAAAATATTAAAGTTAAGGATTAAAAAAAAAAAAGTCTTATTTGATCAATAAAGTAAATGATTATTTAAATGACAAATGTAATTCATTTTTTTAAAGTAATGTTATAAAAGTATAATTTTTAATGAATTACATAAATACCCTAATGATTTGCTATAGATAAATGTATGATGAATATAAGATTTGTTTTTTGTTAAAATAGATATTTGCACTAAACGACGATTTAGTTCGTTGATATTTGTTTATTTTGATTATTTTTTTGTTAATATAGGATATGGTTTAAAAAACTTCAAGCAAATAAATGAATTGATTTGATTTTTATGAAATCATTTCAGCAATAGGACATAATAAACAGGTCATACATAAACAGGACCCTAGAAATTTGCGCTTGCGCACGTTTCGTTGATGTTTGATTGATTCCAAATCCTCTTTATTGTACGCACAGATTATAAATAAGGGCCTTATAAATTCTAATCACATGGCAGACGAAACCATTTATTATGAATGTATTTGGATGCATTCTCACGTACGGCGTAATATTCCAATTGCGTTTTGGTTCCAAAACGGAAATTTTCCTTTAAAGTGATTTCAATTGAGCACGAATATTTAGTACTTAACTAAGCGTACGGTTAATAAAGTAAAAACGGTTGTATTTTACGAGACAACTGACAGTATTCCTTTGTTGACGTTTACTAATAATGTATCTACCAACTCATGTTTAACTATGAGTGCCATGAGAAGGCTATTTGTTTGATTTGTTGTGTGTGTGATCCAGGCTTTTTATTTGTGAGGGAGCGGGCCGTAATCCACCACACGGGCTCAGTGCGCGTTGGTTGATGTCACAATAATGTCTTCGAATTTTTAGATCCAGTGTTCCTAATGATGTTTTCCTTTACTGTTTTGAGAGCAGTGGTGATGAAATCATTTATATTATAGTCTATTCAGTCTACTTATAAATAAGCCACCCATTCTTCATTCACAAAATCCTCAGCAATCAACGATCGACGAATCAATTTCCATAATCTAATGCAGTTAATTTGTTCTAAGCTGAGAGAAACGCCATTAAACTTATTAAATGCAAACATATTAACTACAAATTATTAGTCTAATATCCGATTACCATCCATAAAGAGATTAGAATTACGAAAGTTAACCAGTATCACGAATACTTAATCATTTGTACTTAATTCTAGACAAATTGAATGTGGTGAAACTGTGGTCATAAACTATTGGCGTATTAGACGAACAAACGGGCGCCGGCGCCTGCGCCTTTGGTAATCCTAAGATTTGTGATCTGCCTACCTTGACAGATGAAATAGAATTATGTGTTCTACGACAGTATACCAGGTTAGGAGCGATCAGATCACCTTTTGTTGCCAATTCGTCGAACCAGCTGGTGTTATGTCGCTTCTAAAATGGTTTTATTTTGGTATTTTTTGCCTATTAGGCTTGACAAGGCCTTCTAGGCACTGCACATTATCATTTAAATAAGACATCTGTATCCGTTTGGTGCTATAATTACAAACCGTGGGTTGTCTGCTTTGTTGTCCCCCTTTATGCAAAAAGAGAACTCTGTATTTGAATCAAATAAATTAAATAGGTTAGTTCTAGTAAGTTAATAATCTTCATTGCTATATTGGGTTTATTTTGGTTTTGATCCGGGAGTGATTTATTTTCATACTAAGGATTTACAATACCTTTAGAGTTAATTTTTCAGCTGTTAAATGAGAATCGTAAATCTTCTTCTTTGCATACTTTTGGAGTTATACCGAGATCGTCCTTTAAAACTACTAGCAGTCCAGCAAAGATTACCCAAAACATGTCCCTGCAAAAAGAAACGGTTCAACCAACAATAAAGCAACGCCCAAAAATGCAGTCAACTAAAATTTCAACAGGTTTTGCCCTAATAACCCACATATCTGTCGGCATCAACTACAATGGAACTTGACAAAGATCCTCGAGTGCTTAATGTATCGTTTAAGTGCACACTACCGATAAAGGGGAAACGATTAGTAAATATCTTTAGAGTCACAAGTCCCCGCTCACTTCCTACGCATTGTAGACGGTAGTAAAGTTAAGTGTCGTAAGACTTGCGCCACCTCAGAACATAAAAAAAATCCTTTTTTTGATCTGAGTGCGCCACATTATGAGAACTGATAAGGTTCAATGATATTATTATGGCATTTGCGTTCTCTGTGTATACTTGTAACAACACACTAATTAAATTGATGCGAAGGGATGAGGAAAATGTCATGAGGATGAGACCAGATGGAATTACCATAATGCCTTGGAAGTTAGGTTCGGCGTTTGGTGTGGGATGCAACCTGTATCGACACCCTGGCGCCATCCCATCTTCCTAGCACGGCGGGCTGTACTGGGGCGGCTGCTACAGGTGCGAAATACCTCAAACGGCACAATATAATCCAATCTTATTGGGACTTAAATGTTCGAGCCGTTTGGGGTTGAAGCCTTAGGGCCATGCATGGGGTCCAAGTGTCCACTTAGTTTTTCGCGACATCGCCAAGAGGTTGGTCGACTCTTCACGTGACCAGAGGGCTGGCCTATTTTTTGGACAAAGAACCAGCATTTCAATAAAACGTGGCAATCCTGCATGCCTTTTGGGCACTTTTCATGTTGACAGCGATGCGGATCAATTTTTTTATGCCCTGTGATTCTTTCCCCTTCCTTTTTATATACTTGTTTGTTAGCTTTTAAATTATGTATTTATTCTCTTGGAAATTAGAATCAGTATACCTAGTTGGTACCAACAGAATGGCCATCGCAGCCGATTGAACGCTGCTAACAAAAATGCAAAAAAATCGACAAGGAATAGGGTATTACACTCATTTTTGAAAAGTGTCTTACTTAGATTCTATAGTGCTAATGAACCACTAAAAAATTCACAAAATTTTTATTCAATCGTTAAGTTCCATAAAAATGCATTTACATTTTACATTTTCAAGTTTCGCGCGTAATTTGACGAAAACGCTGGACGCAGTGGATGCCATATTGCTCTGTGGTCAAGACGTCAGTTGGCTGATAACAAATTTATAGATTAGAGGTACGCTGATAGTTGACAGTTAACACTTTCTAAGTTTACATAGCCGTATGACGTAATGACATGGCGACTACTATCTAATGGTGTTATGAAACAGATTAAAAAAGCTGAAATTTTGAATTTAATTTTAAAATAATAATTTAGTTTGCTATTTTATGAACTAAAACTAACGTTTTCCGACTGCTTTTTGCCTACTTAGCTATCTCAATAATATATTTTTAGATTTTTTCTCATAGAGTATAACACCCTATTGGCGGTTAGGTATGCTATCAATATAGTTTCGTAATCGTAACCACTTCCGTAAACTGCTACATATTCTGCGATAAAAAAATACAGTCTGGTGATATATTTTACGTCATACATGCTTGACTATGTGATTTATGTCTTCTTGTGACCGCAAAACAAAAGGATCGAAGAGCCTTTTAGGCTTGTTCACTTCGATTCAGGTTTATGTTTTTTCGAGGATTCCGCTTAGCTGGTAAAAGGACGTGAGTGTTTTATGAGTAAAGTGACAGATTAGATACGCAAACAAGATGTTTATTTAGAGCTTATGTAGAAACTGTGATTTCAAGTTGAAAGCCTACTCTCGAAATGATAACAATTCGGAGCATGTTAAGTGCTTGTCCAAAATGTAGGTCTTACCTCTCAACTATACTGGCGCCAGGTGCCGTAAACTGCGAGGATGACAATAAATGTCATATTTTCATGAGTTGTACCTAATAATCGGGAACAGAATAAACGGGGTCAAATAAAATTATCTAGCAAAACTCCGTACACGTGATGGATATCAATATTTACACACGAAAAAATAAAAAAGATTTGATGATATTTTTTGGGGTCAATGACCGCTGGTGGTGTTGTTACTTGAAGTGTGAGTTGACAAAATCTGTTTTATAGTGTTGAGATATCTGTGTATATGAGAGTCTGTGAAGTTTACACAAAACAAAAGATATTTTAAGTGACTACACTACCGGCGGTTGAAGACCCAAAAAAAAAACGCATCTAATTAATTTATTTTTGTTTCATCATGTTCACCCCGGTAGCACACATCCGCTGCGAAACCATAGCAACGATGGTTTCGCGGCGGAGGTATGCTACCGGCGTGCGGAGTTTCGCTAGCTAATTAGATTTGAACCTGTATATCTGCGTTGGAACTTTGAATCGTTCATGAAAAGTTTTAATAGGAGGATGTGTCCTGAACATACGTTTACCTACCAATATGTACATTGTGTATACGGATATTTGTCTTTGATCATGGTTATCATGATATTGTGACTTTAATTCATTTCAATACTCAGAAACTTATATATATACTTATATAAAGAGAAAAGTCCCTTTCGTTGTATATTATGTATGTAAAATAACAGGCACAATGAAATAAATTAAAAGCTTTTACCCTAAAAGTTGGCAACGTCGCAAATAGCTGTCAAATATTTACCTTTTTTGATTAATTTGCAATATTACTGTATGGAAATATGAAATGTGGCTAACTAGTGAACTAAAATATTGATTATGAAATGCAATAATTAATATAGTAACATCGAATAATTCGATTTAGATGTAAAAAAAAAGTATTTGGAAAATTTTCCAAATGCCTTTTTACACCTAAAACAGTTAAAACATCAAATTCAGTGTTATAATTGAAATTAATTATTAATATTCCGCTAGTTAGCCACATTTCATATTTCCATACAGTAATATTTCCAAATTAATCAAAACAGCGAAATATTTGACATCAAAGCCTAATAATCAAATAGACTTTTAGAATAAACGCTCTCAACAACATTTTTGAATAACAAAATAAAATAAAAAACACTATAGTAATAATACCTATAGTAATAATACCAGCCTTTTCCGTCCCACTGTAGGTCAAAGATCCTTGTCATACAGAGATGGCATGAACTTTGATCACCACGCTTTTGAGCAAGCAGAAAAACTTAGCGATTTCAGATAATTATGTTAACCACTAGCATCCTCCATTGGCTACGCCCGCGTGATATCTTTATAAATTATTACCTATTACTCAGTGATAATATAGCATCTAGCTCGTAGCAGGTATCCTCACGATGTTTTCCTTGGTCGAAATCAGTAATGTCTCATATAAACTCAGGAAGTACTTGCTCTATTTTGTACAAATAGCGAATCAAAAGCGAAACAAACTAGAAACGAATAACAAAGGATTGTATAGTTTTTCTTTTTTATATTCCACAAAAACTATAGAACGGATACAGCAACCTTAGCGGCCAGCGTCATGGTCAAACACATTACTTTTCGCTTCCCTATAGTCGTGAGTAACAAGGAAAGATTATTGTGAACGTAATTATTTTAGCTTCGAAACATCATCACTATGATAAGTATGATAACATTATTAATTGCATATTTTTTATGAAATAAGCATTTGCAAGAGTACCTACTTTATTAAATTTTATGTACACACAATTATACAGACAAGAAGAAAGGAACAGAAAAATAAGTACAAAATAAAATGCTTATTTCTAAAGAAATCTCTTCCAGCAGATAAAAAGAGATGTATAAAGAAGAATAAGACAGAGAGAGAGAATGTAAGAGTAAAAGAGTACATATAATACATAAAATAAAATAAAACAATTCACACACATCCTCCTACTTTAAACTTTTATGACTACCTTTCACAAGTAAACTTTTGTTTAAAATATCAAATTTAAATATATCACACGGAGTACCTAATAAATAATAGTGGGTTCATTACAGGGCCGTAGCCAGGAATTCATTTCAGGGGAGGGGTTAGAATTGCCATTTTTTTCTGATTTCATTGTAAGATTACCGATTCTTTAAAAAGAGTAGGTATTTTTAATTGTTATTTTTAAAACAGCATTTCTAGTCCTTTATGCAAAAAGTCTTTAAAAAAAAATGAAATTTTTAGCATCCCGCTTCGAATAAGTTACGTTTTTTTGTCTCTTTGACCGATCTTATTGCATAGTCGATAAAAAGTATAGTATTTACTGCGTACTCTTACTGCTTTTGTAGATTATAAGTACGCCTATACGAAACAGAGACAACTATGTGATCTCTGGATTGTGATTCTGGTTTCTCACATTTGGTGGGTGGTTTTCCCCCCCACCCCGACACCCCGCCTACGGCCCTGGTTCACTGCAATAGCTTAGCTAGATGACGAAGAAGAAGTGTTCAATAGAGAGGTAAAACAAAAAGCTGCGTGATGAAGTTGCATGTTGGACTGCCATCGTCCGTCGGTTAGCCAGAAGTTGAATCAGACTTGTGTGTTGTTCGTTCACATAATGACCTTCTGAATAACCAACCACAAGGTATACCTAAACGCTTCGAAGTAATACTCTTTTCCAAAAATAATGGTGTGAGGCTAACCTCTAATTAGTTACGAAGCCTACAAACACGTCAAACAATTACTTAATAACCCATACACGTGTGTGTTACTTACTCGTAGTTCTGCGAAACCTGTAAAATGTTTAAAATAAACATGTTTCCAACGATGTTAACAGTAGACAAATACACGCTCAAACTAGACTTGAATAAATTATGAATATTCAAACGACATCAACAGGGGACAATATTTGACTAACTTAGTAGAAACTAGAAAGTTAGTTTGGTGCTAAGTTATGATAAGTAGACCATCATTGACTGCGCACAACCTCAAAACATTTATTCCAAGTAATAAACCTTTAAGGTACAGAAAGTTTTTTGAGTGGCGACAGCGTACCTACCGGAAGACGTAGCGTTGGTAGGCCTACAAGGTGAACCGATGTCCTTGTGAAGACTGCAGGAATCTGCTGGATGCGAGAAGCACAGAAACGGTTGAAGTGGTGGTGCTTGGGTCTATGTCAGGCAGTGGACGTCTTTCGGCTGAAATTATGATGATTTAGGTACCTTTTGAATTCTCAAAAGAGTCGGTCAGTCAGATGAAGCTAGTTAGCGTATTACTTAGGTTCATAGGGAGAAGTAAACAGTAACACAGTAAAAACTTTTTCCTTTTGAAAGACCAACACACCCAGCTCGATGACTATCAACCGGATCTTAAAAGGGATCTTGGAAGGCTAATTTCCGTATTAAAAAACGTTGAAAATAGTCGCAATTCCATTTCAGCGGTAATAAATGTCAAAAACTTGTACAACAAAATATAGACAAATCTGAGATGACATGAAATGACATGATTACTTTGTAAAGTATTAGGTATGTACCTATATTATTTTAATTATTGAGAAGAGTTTCATTAATTTCTTCTCTCTCAATTAGTTTTAATGATGATCTGGCAGTTTGAGTAGTTTATGTGGCCTAACCAAATGTCCGTTCTTTGGTATTGTTCGTAGAGTTCTGAGTTGAGCTCCACGATTACTGACAAATGCTTGCACTGACTGTACAGGTCCACTCAAATCTGTGTGGTTCTTTCCTCAAAAGACCATTTCAGACACTAATCTACATGGTCCTCATATGGTCTGACAAAGATTGTGTCTGGACTTTAAAAGAGACTGTGACCTCTGTGAGTTTGTTTCGGCCTTTCTTCTCACAGTAGTCAGATAGGAAACGCCGAACTCATCCAGTATTTTTTTTTTTTTAAGATGACGTGTAAAAGTGATTCCAATATCCTATTTACAGAATAAACAAATTCATTTCATTTCATTTCACTATCAACATACAAAAGTTTTGAACGACAAACGTCTTCATTCAAAAAAGTTGACCCAATTTTATGCTAGACCTATTCATCCCATGTCTGTGAAACACATAATCTATAGAGGACCTGATGACGTCACCCAGGGTCAACACAGGGCTTCGGATGAAATAGCATATAAGTTGATGGCAATAGGCTCGCCCCCTATTGCAAAACATAACTGGCGAAATGTGGATGTAAGAAAGAAAATAATAAAAGAAAAACAAAGAATAATATTTATTTGGACACAGTTCGTGAAACACAATAACAAAATAAAAAGGTAAACTAATCATAAAGCAATAATAGTGTGTGCCTCACGGCTGCGCCAAAAAGGTTCATTTCAGCATGAATGCCCGACAAATTTTAATGCTGTCTTACGCTGGTTTTCTAATGAACCCCTATGGAAAATACATGTTATGTTACCTCTGCCTAACTCTTCGGGGAATTACAGGAGTGATGTTATGTTAAAACTTTATGCACAAGTAAAAAAAACTGTACAAAGGCTGATTTCGTATCTTAGTTCTTTTCTGCCTTAGTTTTGTCTTCAGAAATTCTTCTTTTAGTAGGACACCTGCACCTATTGCACATTATTTCTCCATCTCCATTTAGTTTTACAACAAACTTGCAAAAATAGAAAGGAGCTCCTATTTTTAGCCAGACGTAAGGCAAAACACGCTATCAATTATGTTATCCGTTATGGCAAAACTCATTTAAAACAATCATTGAAACGCCAAAGCTCAGAATTATCCGCGCGCTTGTACCTTGACCCAATAGCACCTCGCACGACCTGCACCGCCGGAGTTGTATTACATACCGAGTAATACTATATTACAAACACTGGCTTGTAAAGAACTGTTTAATATTATTTGTATAATATTAAACAGTCAGTAGTATCAAACAGTAAAGGATGGTCAGCACGCGGAATAACGCAGCAAGAACAGCTTTCTAGCTTATTTCCATGAGTGCATTGCTGAGTTTATTGCGGTCTGTTCAATGTTTTGCCTCGTACTTGTTCGGGTTTTAGATATAGGCTATATGTAGTTATAAAAAGACTGCGGAAAGTACAGCCGGAAGGCCGGTAACTTCTTACAAGCTCATTATAGAGATCAATAGTAAAATTAAACGTCTTTTTTATTTCAAATCGGCCCTTGTAAGGCACTTTTGAACGTCAAACGTGGGGGTCAAGTCAAGCAACAGTGTGTAATCAGCACACGACCACCAGCGTAGAGCATGAATTATTATAATAACGGAGTGTTTAATTGAATTATAATTATGTAAGTTAACCTATGATAATCTTTAATGCTCTTTTTAGCTTGTGGCAGAGGTCAAGCAGACCGATCGAACCTTATACAGCAAAACTAACACACTTTTAAAATTGCAATAAGTTTTTTAGTACAGAAGATATACTTTCGAAAAAAGAAGGACTCGAAAATAGTTTAATTTTGTATATAATAAAAACTTCATAGTCGGTAACTTTCTTTTAGGAAATCGCTGAAAAAATCTTAAAAATCTAAAATTCGCCTTTTCTAATTACAATTTTACGATTTATTTTTTGTTTTCAATTTTTTTCTTGATCGATGAGTCTTGTTACAAATGCAACTTAGCATTTAGACAACAGCACATAAACTTATTTATCATGCCTTTTTCACCTGAAGAATGTGCTAGGATCATGACTTTTCTGGAACTAAGCATCAGTATGCGTCGTACTGCAAGAATGGTGGGTGTGATGTTACGAACGATCCAGAAGGTGAAGCGAAGGTACGAAGAGACTGGAAAACATTTGAGGAGACCTGGTAATGGCAGACCCAGGTGTACTAGTGCCCGAGAAGACCGTTATATTGTTTCCACTGTGTTGAGAAATCGCCACCTAAATGCAGTTGAAGTCCAGCAACAGCTTCTTCAGACCCGAAAGGACTACATTATTTTAAATCTCTAACTTCTATAGTTTAGAATAAATTGAAATTTTAAAAGTGTAGTTAGTTTTGCAGGCCAGTGTATGTAGTTGTAAGAGCGTTACCACAAAGACGATTTACCAGCGTGTTTCCAGCGAAGCGATTTGTGAACGTGCTCTCTGCGGGTGCGAACTGCGAAGGTGAAATAGCCGCGACTACGCGACGTGTTCTCAGCGTTTTCACAATATTGTACTCTCGTTTGTCTCGCTCTCTCTTGTACACTCACTTCAATTGCTCTCGTTACGAAACCGCTGCGAACACGTTGCGCACACGTACCGTGCTCAATACGCACACGCAGCGAGTGCGTTAAAAAATCGCCTCGCTGAAAATACGCTCCCAAATCCCAAGTGTTATTTATGGCCCTTAATTATCCACGAGCGAGGTAACGATAACCTACTTTTAATGATTTTATACTGAAAATCACGTCTAAACCAGTTGTGTTAATGATTTGGATAAAATATATGTTAATTTAAAGCATTTTCTTGATAACTTAATATACGAATATTTTACATTATGTTTATATTACATAGTGAAATTAATTTGTAAAGTTATGTCTAACGCGAATAAAAAACTGAGAATCACGCAAAAACTATCAAGCGAATTTTTCTGAAACCTTCCCCATTTTAAAGATAATATTGATCTTTTAGTTTAAATGTTTTATTAAAATACCGTTTGTTTTCAGTATAATAAATTAATAATGCGTCTAATTTGGGACAGCGCTCCTTGATGGGCGAGTCCTATTACTGGCTGAACGTACGACACGTTGCGTGAACTCAGTACAGAACACGCAAGCTAACCACTCAAGTTCACTGGCATATATCTGCGTCTTAAGGGCCACATCATACTGGCGATTTGCATCCTTAATACCATCTGTAACCAGCCGATCTATAGACTGTAAAAATCTCACCGTGTAAGCTTAGCTGAATTAAGCTGTCAATAATGTCAAGCCCTAGAAACACACGGAACACACTTCGCCTACGCTTTTTCTAAAGCTCATGAAGTACCTAGAGAATCCAAGAGCAGTCTAGATATCCAAGGTCACTCACCTCGTGAGTATTAAGCGAAATAAATAAATAGGGGTAATGAAAGTATCGAGCGATTGATTACCTAGATGTTTACGGCATTGTCACCCATTTAACCAGATATTGCCCCAGCGTGTCAGACTAACTGGTTGTGCTTCTACTTTGATCTCACAAAGTTACAACTAGTTGTATCTACGTCTTAGCTTGGAAACTCTGTTGATACTGGAGCGGAAAATTGTAAGTAGATAAGGATCAGGAGATATTTTCCATATAAGACCGTGATGATTACCGTGAAAGGAACAGTTTGATCTTGGGCGTTGATATTGGTAATAGTTCACCAGTACACAGTAGCCCACAGACGCCATCAATCCATCAATCAACACGATTTTTTATAACAATATTTTACAGTTCTGTTTATTATAATTTTATTGTCACGGAAACATTTTTAATCAATTTCAAACAACAGAATATTCGTAACACTAGTGATTTATACGTCCATAAAGTTGTTAGCACTACAACGTAACAAAGCGGATGAACGTCATCAAAACACCTACGAGTAATAAAACCCAAGCCTCGGGCTTACAGAAGCAAAGTGAAACTAAGACCCACCAGCATAACTTGAACCCTAACCGCAGTACCGACTGGTTCACTTACTCCAAGATTCCCTATAGCTCGTTTATTCTCCATGTCAAGTTACACTGGTGTGCCACGTAGAAAGTTGTGAGCTTACCATATCAAGCGAGCTGTTCCGATGCCAGTTCCATATTAAATATCATATTTAATAATAATTTTATGAGGGATAAGCAAACTTGATTATAATCATCGTGTTGATAAACTACTCTGTGATAGCAATTATCAGAGATCTTTCGGTAAAAGCTTGTCCAAGTTTAATTTTAATTAAAAATGAACAGAGGTCATCCGATGCGTGCATCAAAAGCTCAGCTTAATTTTAATGTGATGACAACGTTCGTTTGCAATTTTGTCGAGAAATCTTGGTTTTAATTTGGAGATTATGAGGGGTTAATGATGAGACATGAGCTAAAGGTATGTTATTCAAGTTATGTACTTACGAAACGTACCTAAAGTGTATTTGCCCAGAGCTACGCTTGGTGCTGAGTCTCCATTAATTTAATTATGACGTTGCCTCTAAACGGCCGCGCTAGATTCCTTATTAGACACTAATTTTAAGGGCACACGGTGTATTTCCGTACGTTTTTCTTGTAACCTACTTTGTTTGCAACTGTTTCTAACAATGTTCGTATCTTCTATCGTAAAGTGGAGAAGCATTATCATTTATGAACCCATAAACTTGTACCGGAGCTCGTGGCTACGTAATAACAGCCGCACGGGTTGATCATACAGGCTAAGCTACGCTTGCAGGGTTTGGTCCTTGAATCGGTGACCTTGTTTTAAATACCGACTCTTCCGTGCCTCGGAAGGCACATTCCGAACGATCTAATACCAGAATTGCCTCTCAGATCTTTTTACCCAAGGGCCAACGGGCCTCGTATAAGATTGTCCCAGCTGTCATTCGTGGATCTTTGACAGTCGTTACGGGTCGTCAGAACCCCGAAAGTCTGACAACCAGTCTTACCAAGGGGTATCGTATTACCCAGTTACTGGGTTGTGAAGGTCAGATAGGCAGTCGCTCTATGTAAAGTACTGGTATTCAGCTGCATTCGGTTAGACTGGAAGCCGACCCCGACGTAGTTGGGAAAAGGCTAGGCAGATTTGAAACTTGTACCGAATGCCAATGGAATAGCTTTTAAATAGGATTAGGTATCACCTATACTGATTGCAGTTGGCTGCTATATTACCTGGGGCCCAAGTCTGCTATTTTTATAAATTCGTCATTCCAACACGATCCCATTGTCATTTTGCTAAAAGTTCGTAATCTGCTAAATTCATAATGGTCGATCATTGGTTGATCATTGTATTCCACAAACACGGTACTCGTAACGAATTAAAAGAAATGACTGCACAATGATGTTCTCATGGTAGGTCACTGGTCAAAGGAACTGTCAAAATTTTAGCAGATTACCACGTATGTCAGTCATTCATTTTTCATTATGTACGAGATTTCCCATAGATGCCATTTCTTTCAATGGAGTGTCATTGGCTGACCATTGGAAAGTTATAATGACGCCAATATGTTAGTGGATTACCAAACCTGTCAAAATCAACAATTATGAAATCAATGATAGACCATTCTGACACTACTTATTGTAATAGCAGACTTGAGACCCTGATTGGAGGAAGAGCCTGCTGTTCTATCTGATATAATCTCCTCTAATGCCACCCTTAGCCCTTGGGTAAAGAAATCTGAGAGGCAATTCTTGTATAAGATTGTTCGCATTTTAATCTCAGTTTCAACCTTTAATTTTCCTACATTTTTGTTTTGGAAAAGAGTGTCGTTGAAATGAGATTTCGTCTTGAATTTGAACGACTTTTCATTACTCGTACGAGAGTTGGCCTGTTGGTATTTTATTCTCTTTCGTAGTGCTGCATTAAGCAAGCGCGCGGCCCGTAACAAATTTTATCGAGGGGCCCTTGATCTGCTATGGGTTCAAGTAGTAATAAAGATTATTCAGTACTCAATACGTTTATTTGCCATCAACTTTAAGAAATATGTTAAAAAATTGTATTACTTTCAATTGTATTGTCTTAGAGTTACGTATCACGTTTTTGGGACTTTAAGTAAATTCAATATACCATCGAAAGTTACACTAAATAAATAAGTTCACTCGAAAAATTACGCTCAGGCAGAGGTGGGGGGCTTGGATACACGGGTCACCCTTTTGCGCGGGGCCCGTAGCAATTGCACTCTTGCTACGTTAATCCAGCGCTGCTCTTTCTGGTGCCATACTAAGTTTTTTTTTTATTATGGTCACCATTCGTTCCAATTTCAAAAATTAAATAAATGTCAGTCATTCTGCCCGCTTGTAACTCAAAAAGCCTAGAACTAATTTTATTCGATACTAAAACTGCATCCATCAGTAAGACAGCCATGAAAATCGATTTCAACGTTATACCATAAATAGCAGGTCACACCTAAAATGGTGGACGAAATAATATGGTTTTCTTTATTTTAAAGTTAATGAGGTTTAATCACGCGATAAGTTGATTAACCTGCAGGCGATGGCAGGTTGCTAATATACTGTATAATCAACTAATAGTGTTGGTTATTGTTGATGGTTATAATTTGTAAAGTAAATAAAATTTTATATCTTGCAAGAGGCTACTCTCGCATTCTGGCACGTCGCGATGACGTGACGACGACGGTACCACGTGATTCTGGTAGAACAATTTCATTTTCGTGGAGTTTTCATAGAAATTATTCTACTAGAGTCGAGTCGCACTGTCGGCAGCCTTAATTTGTTTGTTATGTTTTACGTGAGTTTTAATAACTGCAGTACCTGTTAACATTAAATGCTGAACAATACTTTCTTATCGACCGCTAGTCAAAACATTAGTCGGAAATTTAGAGTAGAGTTGTACCTACTGTATACTTTTTCGACATTGCTGCCCTTGCTTGCCACTGAAATAAATTTGTGGTTGCTTTGGCGATCTAGATAAATGCATGATAATAAATGTTTATTTTTTATATCTGTAATTTAAATGGTGTACATAATAAAGAGTTTTATATTCTATTACATATCTAGCTAGGAGTAAACGGAGCGGCCTAATCTTTGTGTGCACGAGAAAAGGATATTTGTAAAGGAGACGGAAACGATTACATACAATCTTGGACCTGAATGTAACAAGATGAAAATGGTGTGAATGAAAAGATTTTAACTTATCAGTCCCTTGCGATCCATAGTTTTAACAAAATCCAATCCACAAGCCGGCGGTAAAATCCGAAATAACAATTCCAAGTCAAACGTGTGAGCGATCGTCGGTGTCCAGTGTGAAAGCGAATTTTATTTTGAAATTATCAATAACAATCTTGAGCTTTAAATAGTTAATTTTGTATAGTGTTTGGGTCACCAAGATACAGGGTATGCCTAGTTTGGGATTCGCAGTTCAATCTGTCTTAAGTTTTCTTCTGGTTAGAATGTCATGCCGCGTTCAATATAACAGTGCGTTTAGGATACCTGCCCCGTTTCTGTCTGTAGTGCGTCAGGGATGTTCGAAGATGCGCATGTAGATTGCTTTCACGCAACAATGCGTAAAAGGTGCGCTTCCCTGGTGCGCAGGGTGTGGGGCAGCTCCATCAGTGTCTTAAGCATGGTTGCGAGTCGCCTGGACTGGGTATACGTGGGTCACTGTTGTGCCATCTCTCATGGGATGTCACAACGGTGACCAATCGCAATTTTTTTGATTGGTTTCTTTATTTTTGTTTAGTGTCTGTATTTACTAACATAGTCGTAAGTTTTACTAACGATGGCGATGTTGTTAAGTCTTGGTTACTCGAATAAAGAAACATTCTATTCGATTCTATTCTATATTACTTGTATGCATAGATTATATTTCTATGCTTGTATGCTTGTGAACTAGGTATGTGTAAGTTTAATAAATGAATTTGAATTGAATTTTTTGTGTAAACTTTACTTAAGTAGTACCTAACATGAAATAAAATATAATAAAATTACTTCCATTAAATTCTCTACAACACGAATGTACCGTATAGCGTGACTATGAAATATTTTACTACTATTATATCATTAACGGTTACAATTTGTATGAAATTCTTTAGCTACGGAATGCTGTTTACGATTAGACCATTTCGTACGTCGATATTTATGCAGATGTCATGGACATCTATACAAATGATAAATTAAATCGCTTTTCGTGTTTATCTGTGTGACCGCGTTATTATTCTAAGCTATGCAACGGATTTTGATGCGTTTTACACCATTATTTAGAGAATTTATTCCGGAAGGGTTATTATTTACATGTAAAAATAAATCTCGATTCTTTGTGAAGTCGTAAACTGCGAAGCAGGTCGTTAGTAAGTAGATATAATATAATCATGAGTCATTGTTTTTTTTTTTTTTGTTGTTATAACAAGAAATAATCAAATCAATCAATTCAATAACAAGAAATATACGAAACAGAAAGTTGAACTGTAAATAATTCTAGTCTAAATAGCTACCTACTGTCGGCCATTTTTCGACTAGTTTTTTTTTTGCATTAAAATGTTATTGCACCCGTCTTCCGCCATTGAAAGTTTTTATCGAAACTTTTCGCTTTACGGCAAAAAATGTGCATAGAAAGTTTGTTATACTTAATTTGTGTTTTGCAAAGGTTTTGATAAACGCAGTTTATGATTGGAGGTTGCCAAACTATTAAACACGTTCGTGAAAAAATTGTAGGTATTGATGAAAGAACTCTAGTTTAAAAAAAATATTAGTAAATGCTACTCTAATCGAGATTTTTAGATAATTATTACAAGAGCCAAGAGCCAAAGCTCAAGGATAAAGTTCAGTGAGATCTTCGTCAATAAGTTTCCTTCCAGCCTCCCACGTCGTGGCATGTAAAATGCTGCTTTTCAACATACACCAATCTTACGGGTGGTTCCTACCGATATATTTGCAACCTACCGGTTGTCGAGATAAGCGCAAGAGACCGCGGTGTGTGCATCTGCGTCAGCGCAAGATAAATGTGCCGTAACGTGACTGTAGGTGAGATCATTGTTTATGTTGTATTATGATGTTTGTAGTTCCTGGTAACGGAGATACGCTTATATTATGCACATAGATAAAGTAAGTACAACAATTAAAAAGAGATATTCAGCTGACGTTGATAACGGATAGGTACTTACATTACATACGCGTTTGGTTAGTCAGCCTCAACTTAATTTGAATAGTGAAATGGCTACGTTCTTTCTCCGAGTTTTGAAGTTTGTTTATTAAATTCCCGTTACCTAAAAGCCCAACAAGCTTTATTATTAGATACAAGAATCAATCATCTCTAACATATATTTTTTATTTTAACAGCTACTTAAATCTTTAATTTGTGGCGTAGTTCTAAGAAGTGCCAAAATCCACTTGAGTCTTTTTTAACCTTTCCGGAGAGCGCTTAGATAACCAGTAGGTATCGTTCAAAACTTGTAAGAAACAATAATAATTTTTCTATTTCAAAATCACCGTGGGTAAAAAAGCTATAAAATCGATATCGCATAGATGCGAAAGAAACCAACAGAATTATTTTTATGTTTCGCAACTTCCTCAAATTTTTTGGGTGACATTTTATGGCTGGCGTGGGTGTAAGTTCTTTTATTCCAAATTCGAATTTAGACAGTTCCAGGTAGGTTAACATTAGAATCGGTCCCTCCTCGCTGTATCAAGGTTGCCCATTGTGTTTTTTTTTCTTTCTTGTGTTGCTTGATTTGCACTGTGCGCCATTTTATTTTATGGAGCAAAGCCACATGTTACTTTGTAACAATGAGCTTTGAAAGGTAACAAAAGTGTAATAAATAAGTGCTTAAACGGTTACTTAAACCACAGAGTTTATGTTTGAAATCTAGCGTCTTTCAGGCCTTTTGGGACATTGTGAAGCATTTACCAAAAAAGCTGAAAAGGCGAGGCATCTATGTTACCAGATGCTGATGATGAATGATCGAGTCATTTTATACAATTTGAAGAAACAATGATTATAAGTAATTGATTGTTTGACAAATTCAAAAGCAGCATTTTTGCTACGTTTCAGCGACAATCCAACCCTGCAACAAACTAGAAAGTAAATTGCAAAGACATTTCACTTATAGTTCACAACTTAAAGTTTAAAAATGAATAAAAGAAACAATTTACTGTAATAATGACATAAATAGTGACAAAATGAAGCTCATAAAGTCCGTGTATGTAACAATCGGGGCAATGCGCCATGGCTCGTAAAATAATATAAAATATTATGTCAACATAACCCCGGTTTACGTAGGTCGAGAGTTTTTATTTTATCGGACCACACCGGCTTGGTCCTTGAGATATAAGTTCGTATAAAAGTTGCCTTTGTTAGTAAAATGGCACACATACGGTCGCGATAGTGTTTCAGTAAGGCTTTGTGGCACAAGCGAGGCGAGTTTATAAATAAATACAAGCATGTGTTACTGTGTAGTTGTTTATTCTACAACAAAGCTGCAAAAGCTCAAGTTATGGATCGTTGATATCTTAGGTCCTATCGAGTCTGGTTAAACCACGCTGGAGTCAGTGATTTCATTCATGCATTCATTCTGGACTTCAGAATAAAGCTGCCATTGGTGCCGATTCTCTTGTCACAAATGCGTCTAAACTAGACTAAAATTCACCAAATTTTAGTTTACTCCAGTCAAACGATGATTTCCCATTCTGAAATAGACTAAAGTGGCACAACTTAACTATATTTTAGTTTGACAGCACTAAGATTGTACTGAGATTTTAATTTAGTGAAAATGACAATTTTAATTGTTTATCTAATTCTGACTATTTTTAATCGCCACTGAAAATGGTGTGTAATATTATTAGTTGTCAAGAACTAAAATTCACACGAACATCTCGACTTCGGGTGCAAAAACCGTACTGTACTGGATTTTTTTCTTTTCTTTTGCTTATATCTTGAAAATGGTGTGTCCTATCGCAAAAATAATGAAAACCCCCGACCCCCTTTATAAAACCCTTATACCCCTAATACTCAACACGTAGGTAACTTTTTTTTAAAATTTCCATACAAAAAGTAATAATATACAAGTATGTACCACGTGGAGTCGCAATTGTCAATTTGACAATTGCGACTCCACGTGGTACATACTTGTTTACCCTACCTCGTGAATTGTTTTAGAGCCGGAGGTGCGCAGTGGGGGCATCCTCGACGTGTTTTATATGGAATTTTTCACTTTTTGTATGGAAATTTTAAAAAAAAGTTACCTACGTGTTGAGTATTAGGGGTATAAGGGTTTTATAAAGGGGGTCGGGGGTTTTCATTATTTTTGCGATAGGACACACCATTTTCAAGATATAAGCAAAAGAAAAGAAAAAAATCCAGTACAGTACGGTTTTTGCACCCGAAGTCGAGATGTTCGTGTGAATTTTAGTTCTTGACAACTAATAATATTACACACCATTTTCAGTGGCGATTAAAAATAGTCAGAATTAGATAAACAATTAAAATTGTCATTTTCACTAAATTAAAATCTCAGTACAATCTTAGTGCTGTCAAACTAAAATATAGTTAAGTTGTGCCACTTTAGTCTATTTCAGAATGGGAAATCATCGTTTGACTGGAGTAAACTAAAATTTGGTGAATTTTAGTCTAGTTTAGACGCATTTGTGACAAGAGAATCGGCACCAATGGCAGCTTTATTCTGAAGTCCAGAATGAATGCATGAATGAAATCACTGACTCCAGCGTGGTTTAACCAGACTCGATAGGACCTAAGATATCAACGATCCATAACTTGAGCTTTTGCAGCTTTGTTGTAGAATAAACAACTACACAGTAACACATGCTTGTATTTATTTATAAACTCGCCTCGCTTGTGCCACAAAGCCTTACTGAAACACTATCGCGACCGTATGTGTGCCATTTTACTAACAAAGGCAACTTTTATACGAACTTATATCTCAAGGACCAAGCCGGTGTGGTCCGATAAAATAAAAACTCTCGACCTACGTAAACCGGGGTTATGTTGACATAATATTTTATATTATTTTACGAGCCATGGCGCATTGCCCCGATTGTTACATACACGGACTTTATGAGCTTCATTTTGTCACTATTTATGTCATTATTACAGTAAATTGTTTCTTTTATTCATTTTTAAACTTTAAGTTGTGAACTATAAGTGAAATGTCTTTGCAATTTATTTTCTAGTTTTTTGCAGGGTTGAATTGTCGCTGAAACGTTAACGTAGCAAAATTCTGCTTTTGAATTTGTCAAACAATCAATTACTTCGCCGCTACAAAACAGAAACAGTGATTATGCCCATAATCATTATATCATTTGTAAATGCTTCACAATGTCCCAAAAGGCCTGAAAGACGCTAGATTTCAAACATAAACTCTGTGGTTTATGTAACCTTTTAAGCACTTATTTATTACACTTTTGTTACCTTTCAAAGCTCACTGTTACAAAGTAACATGTGGCTTTGCTCCATAAAATAAAATGGCGCACAGTGCAAATCAAGCAACACAAGAAAGAAAAAAAAACACAATGGGCAACCTTCATACAGCGAGGAGGGACCGATTCTAATGTTAACCTACCTGGAACTGTCTAAATTCGAATTTGGAATAAAAGAACTTACACCCACGCCAGCCATAAAATGTCACCCAAAAAATTTGAGGAAGTTGCGAAACATATAAATAATTCTGTTGGTTTCTTTCGCATCTATGCGATATCGATTTTATAGCTTTTTTACCCACGGTGATTTTGAAATAGAAAAATTATTATTGTTTCTTACAAGTTTTGAACGATACTGGTTATCTGAGCGCTCTCCGGAAAGGTTAAAAAAGACTCAAGTGGATTTTGGCAGTTCTTAGAACTACGCCACAAATTAAAGATTTAAGTAGCTGTTAAAATAAAAATAAATATGTTAGAGATGATTGATTCTTGTATCTAATAATAAGCTTGTTGGGCTTTTAGGTAACGGGAATTTAATAAACAAACTTCAAAACTCGGAGAAAGAACGTAGCCATTTCACTATTCAAATTAAGTTGAGGCTGACTAACCAAACGCGTATGTAATGTAGGTAAGTACCTATCCGTTATCAACGTCAGCTGAATATCTCTTTTTAATTGTTGTACTTACTTTATCTATGTGCATATAAGCGTATCTCCGTTACCAGGAACTACAAACATCATAATACAACATAAACAATGATCTCACCTACAGTCACGTTACGGCACATTTATCTTGCGCTGACGCAGATGCACACACCGCGGTCTCTTGCGCTTATCTCGACAACCGGTAGGTTGCAAATATATCGGTAGGAACCACCCGTAAGATTGGTGTATGTTGAAAAGCAGCATTTTACATGCCACGACGTGGGAGGCTGGAAGGAAACTTATTGACGAAGATCTCACTGAACTTTATCCTTGAGCTTTGGCTCTTGGCTCTTGTAATAATGATCTAAAAATCTCGATTAGAGTAGCATTTACCTAAGATTTTTTTTAAACTAAAGTTGTTTCAACAATACCTACAATTTTTTCACAAACGTGTTTAATAGTTTGGCAACCTCCAATCATAAACTATGTATCAAAACCTTTGCAAAACATAAATTAAGTATAACAAACTTTCTATGCACATTTTTTGCCGTAAAGCGAAAAGTTTCGATAAAAACTTTCAATGGCGGAAGACAGGTGCAATAACATTTTAATGCAAAAAAAAAACTAGTCGAAAAATGGCCGACAGTAGGTAGCTATTTAGACTAGAATTATTTACAGTTCAACTTTCTGTTTCGTATATTTGTTGTTATTGAATTTATTAATTTGATTATTTCTTGTTATAACAACAAAAAAAAAAAACAATGACTCATGATTATATTATATCTACTAACGACCTGCTTCGCAGTTACGACTTCACAAAGAATCGAAATGTCATTTTACATGTAAATAATACCCTTGCGGAATAAATTCTCTAAAAATAATGGTGTAAAACGCATCAAAATCCTTTGCATAGCTTAGAATAATAACGCGGTCACACAGATAAACACGAAAAGCGATTTAATTTATCATTTGTATAGATGTCCATGACATCTGCATAAATATCGACGTACGAAATGGTCTAATCGTAAACAGCATGCCGTAGCTAAAGAATTTCATACAAATTGTAACCGTTAATGATATAATAGTAGTAAAATATTTCATAGTCACGCTATACGGTACATTCGTGTTGTAGAGAATTTAATGGCAGTAATTTTAATATATTTTATTTCATGTTAGGTACTACTTAAGTAAAGTTTTCACAAAAAATTCAATTCAAATTCATTTATTAAACTTACACATACCTAGTTCACAAGCATACAAGCATAGAAATATAATCTATGCATACAAGTATTATTGAATCTTAGAATCGAATAGAATGTTTCTTTATTCGAGTAACTTACGACTATGTTAGTAAATACAGACACTAAACAAAAATAAAGAAAACAATACAAGAAATAGCGATTGGTCACCGTTGTGACATCCCATGAGAGATGGCACAACAGTGACCCACGTATACCCAACCATGCTTAAGACACTGATGGAGCTGCCCCATACCCTGCGCACCAGGGAAGCGCACCTTTTACGCATTGTTGCGTGAAAGCAATCTACATGCGTATCTTCGAACATCCCTGACGCAATACAGACAGAAACGGGGCAGCTATCCTAAACGCATTGTTATATTGAATGCGGCATGACATTCTTACCAGCAGAAAACTATGGGATAGATGAGAAAAAAAATCATCCCACTTTAGGTGTTATACCTATGTAAGGGTGGTAACTTAAAAAAAAAAACTGGGCGTGACGGACTAGACGGACAGACAGACGGACATGGCAAAACTATAAGGTTTCCTTGTCTATTACGGAACCCTCAAAAGGTAAAAATAAAATTTTGAGGATCAACAAGTTGTTTCAAACGTAAGTATAGGTAGGTACCTACCTACCAAAGCTTATAAACTTCCCAGAACTTTTATGATAAATGTCTTGTTCTCGTATCATATAATAAATATTCATGAACATAACGTTTACAATAATGTCTTTCCTCCAACTCCTCTTGTCTACCTACTCATGAACTAGCACAATTTATACCTACCTATTAGCAAGAAGACTTAAGGCTCGTGCAGACCAGCGCGACACCACGGCGCGACGCGACTCGAACAATACAATTTCTAAGAAAACTTCACGGTATAACAATAGCCGGTGTCGCGTCGCGCTGTCGCGTCGCGCTAGTCTGAACGAAGCATTATTGAGGTAAAGCTTACTAAGTATAATGGAATAGAATAGAATTATCTTTATTTTGCATAAAATTATAATGGTAAGTAAAAGGTATATTTTGCTTACTTAGGTACCTACTTCAGCAGGCAAAAAATATCCTTATTAATATAAAAATACTTTAAAATTAAACTACCTACATAATTCCTTCCTAGTAAGATCATGTGTATCAGTGACGTGATAAGTAGTATAAGCTGACCTCGCATTGTACGATAATCCTATATAATGCGAGATCAGCATAAACTGGAAATTTATAGCTTGATGTGTAGCCGTGTGTACCTATGCTGTTATTTATTTTGAACTTTGCCTTTATTTTAAGAACTCACTTTTAGCGTAGAACACATTTCCTAAGTTTCGGACAGATATTGCGGTAAAAGCTCAGTGGAATAAGAAATAAAACATAATAAAGTCTAAGGTTGTATCTACCTGTTAAGTTTCAAGTAAGCATAGCTTGGAGCAAGCGGCCGCGGTCGGTGGCCCGTGCGCGCAAGGACGTTGCTGCGCGGGCGGAGGCAAAACGTTCGACAACTTCTTGGCCAATCAGCGCGCGGCATTCAAAGTGTGAGTGTGTTGCTTCGTTCGCTGGGTTTTTGTGTTGCCAGGAAATTGGGTTTTGCTCATGTTATGGCAAAACCCCAGTGTGGGTGGTTTTTGATATGAAAATGAGTAATTAATTAAAATAATTAAGCGAAAAAAAAAACAATTATTTCAGAAATTAAAAATATAAAAATTGTAGCAGGGTAATATAATTATTATTTATCTAAAACCATAAATTATATCGGTCCGTTTTGATACGGAGGCAAGTGTGATCTGGTTCAGGAACAAATACCACAAAAAAATTATATCATCATAATATCGGAAGAAATTATTGTAAAAACTTCGAACTGAAAATGAATGTAATTTAGCTCACGCGTTGCCTATCCATAGGTAAACGGGAGCCAATTTGCACGACTGGCATGACTAGCATTCTGAATAGTGTAACATAATATTTTTTACCCATTTTTGTTTTGTTTGCTGTTTAGGTGTTGTAATAAAATTTTAATAATTAAAAAAAAATAACAAATTTAATAGGTATTTTTTAATAAGTACTAAATTTTTTATTACATTATATTTTAAATTAAAAAGGTGTTGATAGTCGTAAATTTAAAAAATAATACTTTTGAATCTGATTGGAATTAGTAGGTACCGTAGCTAAGTATTGTTTGTAACTATAAAAAACCATAAAATAATTGGTAAATTTCCATTATCATAATGGCAATACTTGGGCATTTTCGTAGAAATTTGTCCACTCTCATTTTGTGCTGTCCCATGACTTTATTTATAATTCATTAGGAGACCGAAAGCCTATTATTATAATTAACTATTTATTATGATAGTATAATATTTAAACTCAGTAAATAACAGTGAATTAGTCTAATTTTACTATAATAATTGTTAAAATAAGACGAAAATATGTGTGGAACCCCCCAGTTTTAAGGTGTCGTGACACACTTTGAGTTAGATTCGTGATGACCTAAAATTAAGCATGCCCGGTAAAAAAGGTTTTAATACTTCAAATGTATGATTGCTTTTAAAATAAAACATAAATTAAAGCCACTTTAATACAAAAATAATTGTTTATTACTATTTTAATTGTGTCCCAGGATTTCGGACGTAGTGGAAAATTACACTTTGTAACCGTATTTTCTCCACAAATAACAAATAAACTTCCAAAAACTTTGCACATTTATTTTCCTGGCAACATTGTTCACCGATTCCACCATTTTGTTGGGTTGGCAATCAGGCTGTCAAAATCATTCGTGTATAAACTTGAAAAGCGTTACCATAGCTACGTGTAATTCATCCACTTTGTTTGAGGAATTTCTGCTGGTAAGTTTTTGTTATTGTTGATCTTGTTATTGTTAATTATAATAAAATCATCGTAAAAATGATTAATTGAATTACTTGCAGCATTCATTGTTCTATTGTTTAACTACATGCAATTTTAGATTGGAAGACATGAAAACGTTACCTCCATTTTGTTTAGTTACTTAGATGTGGATTGTAAAAGTTACAAAATGGAAATGTAAAGGCGAGTACATAAGCTAAACAGCATGACGTGAGCAATTTTTGTCATTTTTTTTTTGTTGTGGTGGTAATTTTTTGTATAAATTGCCTTTTTAATGCATTTATGCTTAGATTAATGCATTAATTTAAAAGTTTGTTCAGGAAACTATCTTTATTAACCGAAAGTTACTAGCTAATGAAATACCACTAATCTCATGCTTTTCTTTGTGCTGGTTGAATGGGGGATATTGCTATATTGTATAATATAATTTTTTCAATGCTTGGCAAGGGATTATACTATCATTTTGTGCAATATAAAGTGTTTCCTATGTTACGTCGCCTATAATTAGTAGTAAATAAGTGTAAGTAGTATAATAAGTGTCACTTTTGAAGACTCAAAATAAATAATTATGTTTGTACCAGAATACCTGTAAAATTGTTAAACTATTTGAATGAAAAGAACATAAATAATAATATAATTTTCCAAACTGTTGTTTGACCATACTCTAATTAAAGGCTGATTAAACCAACGTTCTGTAGTTTAACTTTCGTTTCATCAATCATCTGACCATTTATAATTTGTATTAACTATGTGAAATAAGCTTTACGTTTCTGTTTTGTAACTTCACCATTAAATTTTGTAACTGTCCCATTTTTTTGATTATGAAATTTAATTTAATTTTCTATTTTACAGGTCACCAGCTCATTATTTGTTTAGTTTTTGATTAAGTATCATACACCTATAAATTTAAAAATACTCTAAACTTGTTAACTATTTTCGACAGTGTGCAAAATAGAAAATAACAAAGCTTAGTTCCCAAAAGTAACAAAGTGGATATGTTTTTACTAAATCACAAAAAAACTAACACATTTACTAGTTGATTTATATATATTTTTTAAGGGTAGTAGCATTTTCTATGCTAAAACCACTTTTTTCCGCTAAAAATTAAATAAGTAATATTTTTTTTTTTTTTGCAAACAAGTTACAAAATGGAAATCGGAAACACTACCTTGTCCCAAACAAATCATATTTTCTCAGAAGATGGGTATTCTTTTGTTGTTTTGCAACGATTACAGTAATCTTTAATGAATATCAAATCATTTTGAGATAATAAAAACACTATTTAAAAAAAAATATCCACATTTCTCCATTTTGTAACCCTGGACTAATTTCTACGGAAACGCCCATATTCGATTTAGTTGTGTCAAAATATTTTTTTTAATTTAGAGACTTTTTACTACAGAATAGCTTTAAGATTCTCATAGCCAAAACTAAGGAATTTTAGTGATAGTTTAGTTAGTTTAGTTCGGTGTACAAGAGAATCGGCACCAATATCGAAAGTTTACGAACTAAAATTCGAAACTCTTTAGAAAAACGAAACTCTTCAGAATGGGTATAGATAGTGCAATCCACGACGACGCGCCCCTCTCGGCTCCGCTCCGTACTAAAGTACAGTACAGTCATCGCGGAGTGGGGCGCGTCGTCGTGTGTCGTCTATAGGTAGGTAGGTACTTCTTAGTAGCCTCCTCCGTTTTTTTCTTTAGGGTGGGAAATTATCAAATAACTTCTCCCGCTCTGGACGGAGGGCGTGTCAGACTCTTACTGACTAAAACCCACTCGTGTTCCTTCAGCTGCCTGCACGTTGCCAGGGGCCACGGTATCCCTCTCGGACTTTTTCGCGACCCCGGCAGGCATCGGTCCTAACGGACCGTCATAGCCTCCTCCTCGTGACATGTTCCTTATTCAAGTTATACTGAGGTCACTGAGGATCGCGATTTCGTCACGGAGTCATTATCTTCTTGACGATCATGCTTTGGTGGACTGCTTCGAGAAGTTTAATGAATGTATTAGGAGAAAGAATGCTTTGGGCTTAATAGACTGTGGATTTGTAGAACATTTTATATTTTGTTAAGTACATGGTACTTACTTGATAACAGGCCTACACTGTCCTCCCATTCCTATTAACACTGTAATTTAAAAAAACATTGTAAAATCCACATATTTTAAAAGAGAACCGTGGTGTTTCTTCCTAAAATCCAAATACCTACCTACTTTTAAAAGAGTAACCGTGGAGTTTCTTGCCGGCTCTTCTTCATATAAAACGACTAATTGCAGAATCGTGTGCCTACCTCGATTTTGACGTTTCATAAGTGCCCATGTCGGTTTACCGGGCTGTTCAAAAAGTAATGTCAATCGGTTCATATTTTCTATAGTAATAATAAAGCAGAAGAGTTTTTTTGTATGTTTGAACGTGCTCTCTCTGGAACTAAAAGTCGGATTTGAAAAAATCTTAATGCATTTGATAGCTCAATTCTTGATGAAGGCTACAGGCTATTTAATATCACGCTAGGACCCATAGGCGTCGAGCAAAAAAGAAAAATAACCGATTGACATTACTTTTTGAACAGCCTAGTATATGAAATAAAATATTTTGATTTAGATTTTTGATTTTATAGTTATATTGGGTCTAGCCATACCTTATTACCTAACCTAACCTACCTATATAAAATCTCGCCTCACCCAGCAAGCTTTGCTTTATTTAGCGACTTTATGTCATCTATACGAATTCTCAAGTTATGCATTTAATACTCCAGTTATGCATTATCCTAAGTAAATTTTTAAAAAAGTAGCTACCTAAGGTCTATTTTAATCCAATTGACGTTATTTCCATTTAAACAAACATCAACGTTAAGTTCATGTAAATAAAGTTGATTTTGAATTGACTAGTACTGTAACTGGCGAAATGTGGGTGTACCTACTACAGGTACACCTCTGTCCAACCCTTCGGGGAAACAAGGCGTGATGTTATGTTATGTTAGTACTGTTAAAAAAGTTATAAAAAATATGAAGTTGTAGCGCAAACTGAACTTTATGTGTAAGTATTACAGTTGTTTTTCCTAAAACTCGTGTTTGTTTACATGTTTGGCAAATAAATTGCGAACGCGGATTATGTGACAAAGATATTGATTAGTCTTACATTGTAGCTTTATCATTGTTTATGCTCACAGGTGTTAATTTTAAGCAATAGGTATTCTTTGCAACGCGGCAAAGCCACACTCGAGGAAGTTATTTAATTCCGCACATTGCAGCATTGCTAGCTTACGACGTGCTTACGACGAAGTGTTTTTTGCAAAGGCCTATGAATATTTAATAACTAATTACTGCTATCAAAGTAATAAACTTGCATTATACATAAAATCTTTTGTCTGAAATCCTTTGTGTAAAGTTTTCTCAGAAGAAAAGCTGTTGATTTCCATTTAGTACCAAGTTTCTAAAATTTCTAATTAAACGTAATAAATAATAATGCAGAATTAGGTAGGTCCCGCTAATAAGTTTTATTACCTACCAAGGATTTTACCACATTGCAGTGCATCTAAGTCACTCAATCTGCCTAGCTAACTATGTTGGGGTCGGCTTCGAGTCTAACCGGATGCAGCTGAATACCAGTATTTTATTTTTTCTCCAAAACCCAGTTACTGGGTAACACGATACCCCTTGGTAAGACTGGTTGTCAGACTTTCGGGCTTCTGACGACCCGTAACGACTGTCAAAGATCTACGAATGACAGCCGGGACCAACAGCTTAACATGGTATATGTACCAAACTAGTAGATATTATCCACGATGGAGCTATGGACAGTATGGACTGTCCATAGCTTCATCAAATTCAAATGTCATTTATTCAAACTAGGCTGAGAAATCAGCACTTTTCGAACGTCAGAATTACTTAAGACAGTCCCCCAAAAACGACCAAACTTCACCACTAACTAGTGCTTTAGCTGCGAAGAAGAAGTGGCGCAACAAACTCCCCAGCAGCACAGCTGTCTGAATAGATAGAAACTTGATTCTATACAATAGTACTTATGCAAAATAATTTACATTTACATCGTGGACAATAATAACAAGGCGTATACTCGTACCAAAATATGTTGGACTATGATGATCATGTAAGGTTAACCATAAATTGATGATCATTTAGATGACCTACTATGATGAAGGTACTACTTTGACTATAGGTACCTACTAGCCTAAAAAGAAAGCTGAAACAAAGACGTCAATCACCTATGACAAGATACAAGAATCACTTGATTTTTAGGTGAGTTCGGAAAAAAAGGAATAAAGGGGAAGGGAGGGGGTTAAGGGGACATGAAAGATGAAGAATAGGGATGAAGACTAAAAAAATTTTTTTTATGCGTCTCGTAGAGTATAAAAAAATTAAGTGCACATTTTTTTTTTTTTTCACATTATCAAAGGATTACCGCGATACATTGAGTTAAAATGTGCCATGCCGTCACGAGTACCTATGTAGATTTTTATACTTACTTGTGACGTATCAGCCCCCACTCCCCAACTTTAATACGTAATATATTATAGCAAAAAATATGTGTCTAATGTTTTTTATTATCTAACTGACGGGCTAAAAACAATTTCTTTTTTTTGACCCAGGCATTATTCCTATTATTAATAATGCCGTGCGAGATCTATTATTACTACAAGATGGACAACAGACAATAAACTACACACAGATTAAAAATCCGGAGTCACACGTGTTAAGAGATTACCTACGTGTGACTCCGGATTTTTTGTTTGTCTGTCTGTGAAGTCTTGTTTATACAGTTTAAGATGACTTTTTTGTCGTCGTTGGGTTTTAGTTTTATTACTTTTATTTTTATTTAAATTCTTTTGGGGTTATATTATATATGTATATTTTTGGAATGTGCTAATTAAGCCCTTTCATTTGATACCCAACACGGCTTAACACTTTTTTTTTAATTTATTTACTTACCTAGTTTGTGACTTATGTCCTTTAGAGGGCGCCATTGCCATAGTCAATTTTAATTTAATGTGACGCCACATAGCCTATAATCAGCGGCGGACGATTAAGACGCTTCCGATGATACCTCATTTGTAAAATTATAATGAGAAGTTTATAAGTTATGAGGTAAGAGATGAACATGGCCTGACCAAGATTATGTCTGGACTTTAAAAGAGACTGTGACCTCTGAGTATGTTTCGGCCATAGAGAATATAGTCTTTGGTTTCGGCCTTTCTTCGCAGAGTAGTCAGATAGGAAACGCCGAACTCGTCTAGCAATTTTATTTTTATTTTTAATATGACGTGTAAAAGTGGTCCCAGTATCCTATTTACAGAATAAACAATTTCATTTCATTTCATGTAATACATACATACATACTGGCCAAAATCTTATCCCTCCTTTTTGTTGCGCCGTAGTCGAGTAAAATAGAGGTAGTTGTATCACATCTCCAACGTCGTTGGTGGTACAGCGATTATGCCCGACGCTAATGCTCTGACTTGGAAATCTTGGAATAGCTGAGCCTGGCCTTTAAAAAACAATAATAATGTAAATAAGACAAGATTTCATACGCACTTTTCTCAAGTGCAATTGTTGCGGTGCCTTTTTCGAGCAAGCTGCCCACGCGCATCGAATTCCGTTATAGTTCGTACTGTCACTTAGGAATTTCGACACCTTGATGCCTTCCGGTGGCATGTCGTGATCTGAAACAATTAATGTGTGTTATAAATGATTTATTACATGCATTAGGTATTATGATTTAAATAGTTAATAATAGTTATGATTTATGGAAGATGGTCTTTGCTTAAGGCTCTATTTTGAAGTGATATTTACGTGGAACAGTTAAATTAATGATGAATCCATCGCTAACACATCAGCCATAATATATTTCTGCTCGGAGTTCGACTTACCAATCGTATATGGAACACCATACTGCGCTCTAAAATACAAATCGCAGACGTCAACCAAAAAGCAGCCAAGCTCAAACGGGACTGGGTCGGACACGTATTGTGGGGTAAGACCCACAGCATGGGTTCCTCAAAATATCCAACGACACCGCGGAAGACCCAGGCGTAGATGACAGGATGCACTTGACTTATAGGAGGGATTGGTAATTGGCTTAGGAAAGAGTTGAGTGGAAGAAGGAATAGGGAGGGCTTTGGGCTTTGTCCTGTAGTGAGACAATACAGGTGAACGACTCTGTATAAATCTCTTTGCATTCCTGCAGAAGCTCTTTAGCTAGCTTGGTAGGCTTTAGTTAAAAACAAAATCCGTTCAATCCAAAGCCACAAAGACGGTCTTAGCTCCACTAATTCTCAAATATTGTTCTATTTAAACTACGTAATACGCATAACCAGTTAAGCTAGTTAACTCTGCTGGGTAAACCTCATTTTAGACATAAACAAACAAACTAAATGTAAATGAGTATGACCACTAAATCACAGGCAAGGTTGGAGCTAAAATCTATGTACCTATAAGTATAAGTAGTCTGAGACTTCGTCTGTGTATTTTGTTTTTTTTTCCATGCCCCAGGTTACCGATTTGTCAAATTTCATAACGATCGGTTCAGTGGTTTAGGGATTTAGGCGTGAAATAGTAACGGACAGACAGTGATTACTTTCGCATCATAACTAATCCTAACTAATATTATAAATTATTATTATTTATAATATTACGGCCAATTTGGAAATCATTGGGGGAGGCCTATGTTCAGCAGTGGACGTCCTATGGCTGAAATGATGATGATGATTATTATTATTTATTTCTAAAACACTTAACCTATATTACACTGGTTTTAGCCA
This sequence comes from Xanthia togata, assembly GCA_963853775.1. Taxonomy (NCBI): domain Eukaryota; kingdom Metazoa; phylum Arthropoda; class Insecta; order Lepidoptera; family Noctuidae; genus Xanthia; species Xanthia togata. Next base: position 10,376,232 of record OY970811.1, read on the forward strand.
CACAACGAAAACCTCTCAGGGTTTAACTGTGTGCTGGCGAGTCGTTCATTTACATTTTACAATAAATTATAATTACCTAATACAATGATACACTACTTTTCGAATGGTGATAATGAAATTTGTGGTTATATACATTAATACGAATACTACAGTACTACTATATTCATTTTAATAGTTTATTTGTTTGTTGCGCTTTCTCGCTAAAACAGCTGAACGGATTTGGATGAAATTTAGCAAGTGGGTAGACCATGACCTGGAGAAAGACATAGGTTACTTTTCATAACCAATAGTAGTATGGATGGCATCAGCGATTGATATCACATCGTATCTTATCTCCCGCTAAGAGGAACCTTGGTTTCGTAATTTGTATATAAGTTTTTGGGGACGACCTGTGACGGCCTGATAACGTTTCCGACTGATAAGAGAGGAGGACATGGCCTTGTTGCACATTTTGGAGCCAAGCTGTCTTACTCAGTATCTGATAGGTATCGATAACATGGCATGCTTATTACTAATGAGTCTCGTGGAAGTGATAAAATAATTAAAAAGTCGTAGGTGTTAAAATACGTGTTTTCAAGGTGTCTAAAATATAGTGAAGATTGTTGACAAAGATGGGCAAAACCTCATTTATTCTGGTTAAGCCCACGGGTTTGATTACATAAGATCTTGTGTAATTTTAATACCAAAACTAAAGACATAGTAAAAGTTTTTTGCCTAAAGCTAAGCTTAAAAATACGGAGCCAGACAATGATATTATATGTAAAAAGAGGTAGATAGGTTATAAACGTTCCGCAAGTGGCACGTCAAAAGTTGGCTAATTAGCCACATTTTCTTCGTTTTGTCTCTTTTTCGCTCCCGATAATTACGACATGCCATCCTACTTCCACGTGTCATATAATAGTGTGACATAGTGCCGTTTTTGAAGATAGAATGTTAAGTAGGTAACCTATCTACGTCTTTTTACTTCTAATATCATTGGAGCCAGAGGTGTCTTTGCGTACTTTGAAGACTTGTGAAGGGGATCCCTAAGCTAATAACCTTTTGGTTTAAAAGAGAGTGTCCATGGGAGTTTTTTGTCCTTTCTTCTCCACAGGTGCCTACTACACTTTGAAATGGGCAACTAGAGCGTCATCTGACTGACCGACTCCTTGATTATACAAAAGCTATTAGGATAATGTAAACGAATACTTAAATGAAAGACTATACATTTAATAAATAAACATTACCTACCTCAACAACTATTACTGCTAATACGTAATATACTCGTATAAGTTTACATAAATATAAGAATTGTTATTTTCTAAATTTTATTTGTGAATTTTATTATTCAATTTCGATTGTAAGTTAATACTAACTTACAGGGTCCATATCTGATATATAATCTTTTATAAACATTATGGTACCTATGCAAATAAATTAATATCAATACGAGTATGAAAAGTGCCTGTAATTGGTTTAATTGAAATAAACGCTTTTAGTTTGAGGGGCTTGTGGCTAAGTTATAACAGTACGGCGGTCGATCGATCAGGTTAAGCTACGCTTACCGTGGTTTGTCCATGGATGGGTGACCATTACATACCAAAACCCGTGCAAAGCAGTAGGGCTCGCTCCCAGGTTACATGCATGGAAAAATTACCTACATAGCTGTCGCAATGTGGGTGTGCTACATACACACTATTGCCTACCCTTCGGAGAATACATGCGTGAGGATGCTTGATAATATTGACAGCTGTTTTTAGGGTTCCGTACCCAAAATGTGCCAAATGGAAACCTATTAATAAACTTCCGCTGCTCATCCGTCCGTCTATCTGTCAGCGGACTGTGTCTCATGAACCGTTAAGAAGGAACAGGGCCTGCGATTCTCCATACAAATGTAGGTAGGTATATCCTTTTTTTTCCTGAATAATTCCTAGAGCAATCTTTTTTTTTTCATTTAATCAAGGTCTGCTGTAGACACGTCCCTGTTAATTCCTTTTTTTCAGCAACTTATTGGTAAAGAAAATATGACCCTGCAAAAATTACAAAAATGCCCCATTATTACTACCGGACTACCAGACAAATTCTAAAAGTGTTTAACATAAAAGAAAATAATAGGAACGTAGACATACTCTTTCTTAAAAAAAATATGTAAAAACTAATTGAATCGGCTCAGTTTTCGAGGAGAAAAAAGAGAAATACGAAACGTCGATCTCGTTATTTATTTTTTTGTGATATAGTCGGTCTGAGCTGCAGCTGTCCCTATCGCACTCTACGGAGGCAGACTTGAGGTCAGACGACGGCAATAGTTTCTTCAAATACCTATTTTTCAAATTCCTCGCAGGCCCTGTTTGATCTTAACGGGGATCCCCACTCCCCATCCCCATACAAGAAACGAAAACTTTTTTCGGCGTTTTTGCAAAATATTGTATGGTGGTACGGAATGCTTCGTGTGCAAATCAAAATCGCACTTGGCCGGTTTTTATTATTGGTACTTTTACAGTTGACAAATGAAAGGTTCTCGCCTTTTTTCGCTGTGATTGGATATATCTCACACCTCTTTTATCTGTTCTGTGGCTCACACCCCTAAGATGCAGGCTCGTAATCTCCTGGTGAATGATATGGGTTGAATTGGGTTGTTTATAGGAAGTGGTACCAATATTTAATCTGTCAAAGTTATTTCCTTTCACATTTTTTACTTGCCTCAATGTTTTTCAAACCGAAACAGTCAGACTCATCATCTGCCTACCTTGTACCCAACTATATTGGGGTCGGCTTCCAGTCTGACCGGATGCAGCTGCATACTAGTATTTGATATGCAACGACTGTCTATTTGACCTGCACAACCTAGTTACTCGGTAATACGATACCCCTTGGTAAGACGGGTTGTCAGACTTTCGGGCTTCTGACGACCCGTAACGACTGTCAAAGATTCACGAATGACATGAAATGAAATGTAATTGTTTATTCTGTAAATAGGATATTGGAATCACTTTTACCCGTCATATTAAAAAAAAAAAATAGCTAAATGAGTTCGGCGTTTCCTATCTGACTACTCTGAGAAGAAATGCCGAAACAAACTCAGAGGTCACAGTCTCTTTTAAAGTCCAGACATAATCTTGGTCAGGCCCTATGAGGAGCATGTAGATTAGTCGGAAATGGTATTTTGAGAAAAGAACCACACAGATTTGAGTGGACCTATCCTGTCACAGCCGGGATGGCTTAACGTGCTTTCCGATGCACGGAGGGGTCTCATCTCGGTATCTATGTAAAGATGGTCTTGGTCACCCATGTACGCACCAACATAAGGCCCACTTGCAACACAAATCACTAAATAGGATTAACGCTAAAAATATTTAAACATTTTAATCATCATTCTGTCGTCTCTGTTATCTTTAAATTCGTTTAGAGATAGGTCCTACACATATTTAATTATTTGTGAATACTAAATGTAGGTATACTGTACTTATGCTATCAAAATTAATATTTTTAAGTAATACACATAACATTACATCACGCCAGTAATTCCTCGAAGGGTTAGGCAGGGGTGTACCTACCTTGAAACATCCACTTTTTTATTTGATATTTTTAAGTCATATGTACCTAATAGGGGGCGAGCCTATATTGCTATCAACGGGGCACAAATCAAGACTCGGAGGACGCTATTGAGAAATTTCTGAAAGAAAAACCCAATAACACTTTGCAGTAGCGCTTGCGACCACTACACCAACGAGGCAGTGTTGTCAGTTTTAATTAATAGAAATTTAATAGATAAAAGTAGGTATGAGATAAAATAACATGTCAAGGCAAAATAAAGCGCTCCAGGCAGTCTAACAATATTCATATTATATTCACAACATTGTACACATATGGAAGCGCATAAATAATAGTGTTATCGTTTTGCACACACCCACAAATACACACGCACACACACACACACACTTGGTGCAAGATGTGCAAGTCGGCAAACGAATGTGATCGCCTACGCAAAACAATGTTTATCCTCTCGAGACTCAGCATCTTTATCTAATCTTAATACAAACAATAAGAAAAGGATTTAATTTTTTTAAGATACTATGGTGACTAAGATCTTTATTGCAGTTTTATTTTACACAGAATTTGCTAGGTTATACAAGGTCAAAATTAAATAAGCTAGCGAAACTCGTGATGGGTTTCGTTATGTAAACACAATTTTCTAAACTTATACCTACTTCAGGTAAGTTCATAAGGTCGATGTCCCCAAAAAAATTTTTTTTTTTTTTTGATATCGATACCCAGCACCAGTTTTGCTAGCTAATTTTATTTGAACCTGCATAAAATGGATGAGCAGAAAGTGAAAAACCCATCAATGGGCACAGAACAATTTCAATGTTTTCATAAGGTTCTTCTTTACGTGTGGTTAGTGACTAACCGGGTGTCAGTTTTTAAGCCGCCCCCCCCCCCCTGCCTTTGACTTGGCTTCACATACCATAGAAAAATATCTCTCAGGCATGCCATGCATGCAAAAAAGAAATGTTTACTTACAATATTCATCCTGATTCTAAGATCCTGAAAGAGGCTGGAGAGAGCCAAATCTGTTGGAAGTTAGGGCAGACCAATGTTCAGCATTGTACATTCCATGTGGAAGGCTCTCTCTCACTACGGCCTGTTATGAAAAGCTGATAAGTAAAAAAAAATAAAAAAATAGGCAGTCTTAAGGACTGCCGACAGAAGTGCAAATTAAAACTGTTATTAGCGCCATCTATATTCTATAGCAGAACACATCGGCACAAGCATGTTGGTGACGCGAATCCATAAGATTACCCCCTACCAAAAATCGCTTAACGCGCCGAAAGAAGTTTTCACTTCATAAATAAATATTTAAATACCTACCTACCTATTGTTAAGAATAAAGTTTATTTTTTATACGTCAGACATTTAATAAACTTGACGACATCTCATTTGACTTAACGATTGTGTTAACAATATTTATTTTTTAAATATTCGTATAAGGTTACGACCTACGTATGTACAAAATAATATTATATTAACATTTCAAATAAGGGCCTTATACTTGAGCCCAATTTAATGTGAATTTACATATTTATACGGTATTCAAGGCCAGTAACACGGTCCCTAAATAAGTTTATAAGTGACCCTTTATAACTAGCAAGTAAGTACTTGCCACCCACATAAAGAATGCTTAAGGATATGTTGGAATAATTACTTACATAGATTTTTTATGTACCTACAGTAACGGGGTGTCCTGCGTAAGCAACGGATACGACGCGACGCGATACAACACGATGCAATGCGACGCGATGCTACACGCGACAAATTCCTACGTGATTTTGGTCATTACTTCTCGAATCATGGAGAAGTAAAGTACAATTTAGCTTGAAAGTAAAGTAGTTCGTGGTGTCGCGTCTGGTCGTCCTTAAATCAAGTACACGTTACATCGCGTCTCGCCGCAGACTGCCATATAGCCTAGCCTGCAAAAAACTGTCAGTTCTTCAAGCCAGTCTTGAAGAACTGACAGTTTTGCTACGACTTACGGCTGTCAATATTCTCCGCAAGCAGGGTATGCCGTTGAGTTGATTGCGTTCGTCGCGTTCGCAGCGTCGTATTCGTCGCTCACGCAGGAAACCCCGTTAGGGTCAGTTCACACCGAGACGTGACGCGACGCGACGAGCGATGCTTTAAGAGGTCAGTGGTTTAGCGCTGCAGCGGGGGCCGGCGCCGCCAGACGCAGCGCGACGTTGCGAGGCGCATCGTGAAGTCGCCGGCAACCCCACGCCTCGCTGCTTCGTGATGCGTTGCGCTACGCCGCGAGGTATTTTCGAATAATGTCAATCAAATGTGTACCTATCTTTTTGTGCAGTAAATAAAGTTATACTTTGTACCACTATCTTAAGAAGTGCGCGCAGCGTCGCTTCGCTTCTTCTTCTTCTTCGGTGTGAACTGACACTAAATAGGTATACTTAGGTACCTACCGACAACTGGTAATTGATTAAAAAATGAAAAAAGATATTACATCTTTTTTCATCTAGGCAAAGATAAGGCGCCAGGCGAAGTTAAGGCAGTTGACTGGTACCTAAGATTTTAAATAAATACAGGATATGCTTTTATTCAGTGCGCAAATTTTGGCAGGGTATTCTACTCATGAATATGAACAATTTTCACTATGGGACCATCTCTGAAATCACGAAAAAAAAGTCAGCAGATTCATACATTTTGGTCGAGTAGGTATTGAACTTTTGTAAGAAACAGCAGTCTTTTTTTTCGTGATTTCAGAGATGGTCACATTTCGTTACTTATGTTTTAGTCCCATGTAATAGATGCAAGCCTATTGCCATCAACCGGGCACAAGTCCAGAATCCGGACTGCTACTGATAAATTCCTGATAGATAAACCCAATAACACCTTGCTTAACCTGGGGATCGAACCCAGGACCTCATGCTTAGCAGTAGCGCTTGCGACCACTAGACCAACGAGGTAGTAAAAAAGAAAGAAAAACACCGGCCAGGTGCGTGTCGGACCACGCACAATGAAGGGTACCGTAGTTGGGATTGGGATGATATTATCGGAACATGTTCTCCCATGAAAAGTTGAAAAACATGTTTTTGCAACATTACTCGTTAACTTGTAAAGCCTACCTAGCTGTGATAGTTTTAGTACCTACTACTGCCGTGAATTTTTTCACATAAAACCAACCATTTAGCTGGCAGGGGGGGGGGGGGGACACTTGACCAACAAAAATTAGCACTTTAATAAATATTTCGTAAACGGATCCAAAAATAGTGTTCGCAAAAATGTTAACGACCTACGACACCCCACACTATGGGGTAGATGAGAAAAAAAAAAAACATGAATTTATTTTACCACGGCGTGACGGACTAGACGGACAAACAGACAGACAGACGGACATGTCACATGACAAAACTCAACGCATCACACACACATCACCACCACTCACCACACATCACCACACACACACCACCACATCATCATCGCATCACTCAGCTCAACGCATGGGTTCCTTGTTTATTACGGAACCCTCAAAAGGTAAAAATAAAGTCCTAGAATGGGGCAAGGTATAAAAAAAAAATAAAAAAAAGTTTGGAGGAAATCAACAAGTTGAACTGTTCCAAACGTAAGTATAAGTAGGTACCTACCTACCTACCAAAGCTTATAAACTTCCCAGAACTTTTATGATAAATGTCTTGTTCTCGTATGTATATTAATATTCATGAACATACGTTTACAATAATGTCTTTCCTCCAACTCCTCTTGTCTACCTACTCATGAACTAGCACAATTTATACCTACCTATTAGCAAGAAGACTTAAGGCTCGTGCAGACCAGCGCGACACCACGGCGCGACGCGACTCGAACAATACAATTTCTAAGAAAACTTCACGGTATAACAATAGCCGGTGTCGCGTCGCGCTGTCGCGTCGCGCTAGTCTGAACGAAGCATTATTGAGGTAAAGCTTACTAAGTATAATGGAATAGAATAGAATTATCTTTATTTTGCATAAAATTATAATGGTAAGTAAAAGGTATATTTTGCTTACTTAGGTACCTACTTCAGCAGGCAAAAAATATCCTTATTTATATAAAAATACTTTAAAATTAAACTACCTACATAATTCCTTCCTAGTAAGATCATGTGTATCAGTGACGTGATAAGTAGTATAAGCTGACCTCGCATTGTACGATAATCCTATATAATGCGAGATCAGCATAAACTGGAAATGTATAGCTTGATGTGTAGCCGTGTGTACCTATGCTGTTATTTATTTTGAACTTTGTCTATACTTTAAGAACTCACTTTTAGTGTAGAACACATTTCCTAAGTTTCCGACAGATATTGCGGTAAAAGCTCAGTGGAATAAGAAATAAAACATACATTTAAGTCTAAGGTTGTATCTACCTGTTAAGTTTCAAGTAAGCATAGCTTGGAGCAAGCGGCCGCGGTCGGTGGCCCGTGCGCGCAAGGACGTTGCTGCGCGGGCGGAGGCAAAACGTTCGACAACTTCTTGGCCAATCAGCGCGCGGCATTCAAAGTGTGAGTGTGTTGCTTCGTTCGCTGGGTTTTTGTGTTGCCAGGAAATTGGGTTTTGCTCATGTTATGGCAAAACCCCAGTGTGGGTGGTTTTTGATATGAAAATGAGTAATTAATTAAAATAATTAAGCGAAAAAAAAAAACAATTGTCTCAGAAATTAAAAATATAAAAATTGTGGCAGGGTAATATAGTTATTATTTATCTAAAACCATAAATTATATCGGTCCGTTTTGATACGGAGGCGAAGGAGAAGTGTGATCTGGTTCGGGAACAAACACCACAAAAAATTATATCATCATAATATCGGAAGAAATTATTGTAAAAACTTCGAACTGAAAATGAATGTAATTTAGCTCGCGTTGCCTATCCAGAGGTAAACGGGAGCCAATTTGCACGACTGGCATGACTAGCATTCAGAATAGTGTAACATAAATATTTTTTACCCATTTTTTTGTTTGTTTGCTGTTTAGGTGTTGTGATAAAATTTTAATAATTAAAAAAAAAACAATTTGAATAGGTATTTTTTAATATTAAATTTTCTATTACATTATATTTTAAATTAAAAAGGTGTTGATAGTCATAAATTAAAAAAATAATAAACTTGAATCTGATTGGAATTAGTAGGTACCGTAGTATAAAAAACCATAAAATAATTGGTAAATTTCCATTATCATAATGGCAATACTTACCTGAGAAAGAGCGCGCGCGCGTGCGTTGCATATTGTTTGTATCTTCATTCACTCACACTGTGACGCGACGCTGATCGTGGAAGTTGTGTGTGCGGTGTTGTAAACTTTTGTTTTTTTTTTATTTCGTATACAGACGACCACTTGCTTCTATGCCCACCGTTTACCTGCTAGTGTTTACTGTTTAAATCATTGTTAATAACTGTGATCTTATTCGTTTCTCCTCTAAAGTTGCGTTTGAACTAAAAGAAAACTTGTTAGTTACTGCGTCTAGTGAAATCTCTGTCGACTGAGGTCCAGATGTTAGAGCAAACGGCAATAACCTCGTTTTGTGTCAACAAATAATAATAAACAGTGATCGGGACAAGTTACACTGTGCGCTCGGAACAAAAAGAAGTGATGAATTAAACAATGTTCTAAACTGGAAAGCCTGGACGAGAATGGGTTTCGTTCGCTTGTATTGGAACGTGAATATTGTTACGACCTCACCTACATAACATAAAAGGTAAGAAAAAAGTTTTACTTCTTGTTTCGTAACTTACAACTTTATTTTTTCGGTCGTCGAGTCAGTTTTGGTGATGCCGTGATGCGCTTTTTTATGTATGCTTGTGGGAGAGTTTTAAAAGTTTTTTTTTAAGAGCGCGTTTTATTCTGTGCAAAGGCCGTGTTGGGTTGGGGACTTGGGGTTGCGAAATTCGTGGTATTATGCCTACGTGCAAGAAGTTTAGTTTAAGGTGTTTAGCCTACGCAAAATTAGACGCTGTTTTGTGATTACCAAACCTGTAGTTGTTATTAGTTGTCCCTACGCCAGCTGTGTATCTTGCGTAAATAAACTGCAGGTGAAATATTTTACTGTATTGGTACACCTGTATTTAAAGTAACCTGAATACCTACGTATTGAAATTATAATATATATACCTATCGATTAGCTCTGCTATGCAATTATTCAACCAACTCAGTAATATTCGATATTATTTACGTACCTACCCATAAAATTATTAATTGTCATACAAGAGGACACAAGGTTATTATATGGCTGATCGTATGTAATTACAAACCTCTCATTAGGTAGGTAGTTAAACTACCTACTTACCTACTTACTTGAAATCATGATAGTGCGGTTTCCTATCGGGTTACCTAGATAGGTAGGTACCTACCTGGAATGTTGTACGGAATAATAACATATCATAATATTACGCCGACTGCCTCGTTGGTCTAGTGTTCGCAAGTGCTACAGCTGAGCATGAGGTCCCGGGTTCGATTCCCGCTTCGGGCAGTGTTATTGGGTTTACCATTAGGAATTTCTCAGTAGCAGCCCAGAGTCTGGATTTGTGCCCGGTTGATGGCAATAGGCTCGCCCCCTATTACATGGTACTTAAACATAACTGGCGAAATGTGGGTGTATTATAGGTACACCTCTGCCTAACCCTTAAGGGAACTACAGGCGTGATGTTATGTTATGTTAGCATTACGCCTGTATTTCCTTATAGGGTAGGCAGAGCGGGTACCTTATAGTACTGACACCCACATTTCGCCAGTTATGTACCTACCTTATTCCCCTGAAAGTATTAAATAGCCAAAATGCAGTCACTGAAAACTTCCTAAAAGCCAAAAGCACAGATCGAACCCAGGACTCCGCAGTCAGCATTTGCGCTTGCGACAACTGAACCAATGGGGTAATTTTAATTAACCAATAAAAAATAGCGTTTGATTATCCTGCTAAATACAAAATTAATTAATATCAGATATCTAGCTAACCTAACCTGCCTACCCGATAATACCTAGTTGGTGTAGGTATATATAATACAACAAAAAAAAACGATTTACAAAGATAACTAACTTCTTTCGAAAGATTCGTAGCAACACCTATCAAGGAAGTTAAATACCTACATAACTGATCAATATAATTTACCGTTTTAATCATAAATTCGGCGTTAGAGATTACCTCAGGCAATATTTTAGCGACCTGTCAAGTTCTGGGTCAATAGGCAACTTCGAAACTTGATGTTCAAAAAACTTATTTATGGGATCTGTTTCCTGCTTAAGATAATCGATGGAGACCGTGTAGGTAACCTAAAAAGTTATTTAAGAAGTACCAAAGACTGAATAAAAAAAAAAAAAAAAAATCGCTGAGTCTTCCCCGCGAGCACAATCCTCGAGAGCTTTTCTAGTAAGCTCTGTCAAAAATCTCTCAGAGGCAAAACTTTTAATAAAGATCATCTACAAGGATCGTGTCAAGAGTCTAACTGGACATTGCCAACAACCAACTATCAAAAACCCTCTGAAAACTAGTTTCAGTGGAGCAGAAATCTAAAAAAATCATATAAGAACGTGGACCATGCGAAGGCTCACCACCATCTTGCAAATCTGATTACAGCTCAGATTCAGAGTCCATACTGAAAACTATTAAAACCAGGGCATTACATTATTGTTTAATGTTTTTGCATATGTAAAATCATACCAGATGAGTTTACAAACAAAGTGGTCTTAGCAGTGAAAGCTGAAAGCTGCAGTCATGTCTTTTGAAACCCACGTGAATTGAATGGTATTCGTCATCGGGCCCACACGGCTTTAACCGCCTTCGAATCTCAACCTACCTCCAGCAAAACCGATGCCACATTGCATCGTAATTTTTAGAACTTCAATTGATAGTGTAATAGGGATGATGATTAAATTTTTTTTTTGTCCCTCAGGTACTTTATTAAAAGATATTGGATACTTTTACTTTTTCTTTTTTTTACGTAATCTAAAGATAGCAATACGTTAAAATGTAGTTTTTTTTTTTTTTTTCGTCTAGGGCATCTCGTTGCTCACCTCTGAGGTGATGACTACTTAACCGGTCAATCCTGCGGCTGCCTTAAGCTACTAACTCAAAGCCTCCAGCCAGGGGCAAAACTATTCTAAATTAAAACTAGGCGAACGCTCGCTAAGGACACCCCCTGTGGGGTACGGACCTCGGCTTAGGGCGTCGCTGGGGGGAGGACAGCAAGTTGGGACAGGCTGGATCAAAGATGATTCATTATTATTTTCTCAGCAAAACGCGGGCTGGCGCTTCAGCGAGCAAGGGTCGGTGGGTTAAAATGTAGTCACTCCTCGGCAGATTTTATACTGACTTGTATTGTAACGTACCGAGCCCCCACTCCCCAACTTTAATGCGTTTTATGTAAACCATTTTTTATTAATTTGATAAAGCAAAAAATACGTGTTTAATATTTTTTTATTATCTGACTGACGGACTAAATAGTACTTTTTTTCCCAGTCAACATCCCTATCGGTATCTGTAGCCTTGCCGAGATTTACTACAGCCGAAATATTCTGTAAAAATCCCTAGCATCAGGGGAATTGAAAGAATGACAGCTCACTACAAGCTCACTAAGCTTCGCTCGTCAGAATCCCGAGCATGAACCTGACGACGCTGAAGTGATACCGAGTAACATTTAATCAGCCTATAACATTCCCACTGCTGGGCACAGACACACCTCTTCTCTGTGACTTCTGTGAGTGGTAGCGGCACAGATTACGAAGCGGGCCGTAATCTACCAAGCAGGCACAGTGCTGGTTGGTAGATGTCACATGTCATGGAATTTTTGGTTCTAGGACATGCCCGTGCCCCGGTTTCTTCACGATGTTTTCCTAGAACAGTTATACTGGGTTGATAACGCAGTCTTAAAATCAAGCAAAAGAAATCGTGAATCTCTCCTTGACATATTTAACTACATACAGAGCACGCGAGCGAAGTGTGCCCGAAAACATAACGAGCCATTAATTTAAGGAGATATCACCAATAAAATGCAAATAGTCCGCTCGATGACGCTGATTCATTACCGCGGTGTCGCAATACAATGTGGGCCAAACATATTGATACCAAGCTTTGATTGTAATCAATTAACTCCAACGAAGCCATTGTGTGACTGCGTGTAGGAAGGAAACCATCAAACCGTTAGTTTTAAAAAGCGATGTGGGTATTTCTAATTAAAAATATGTCTGTAGTTTTGTTGTTGGTGGGAATGTCAGAGGCCAGTAAGACGCGCTGATAAGAGATTAGAATTCAGGGATAATGTCGAGTGGTCGTTGGTTGAGAGCCCATGTTTTAACACAGTGACTCCCTAGCTAATGAATCCTGTACTAGGGTTTTTGCTTGGTTCGATTCCCCGGGTCGGGCAGTGTTATTTGGATTTTACTTTTAGAAATTCTTAGTACTTAGGAGTAGTTAGGACTCTTAGGAGTCCGGAGTCTGGATTGTATTCAGTTAGTGGCAAAAAGCCCACATTAGTAATTGCAAGACCACTGCCTACTCCTCCGAGGAATACAGGCGTAATGTTTTTAAAAGTTTTTACGCTCTAAGGATGGAATCGAACACAAAGATAATCGTTTAGCATCTCAATAATCCTAGCCTCATCCCGAGTTTCACCCAACGTTATTGTTGTTGGGTCTACAACCAGTCTAACCAGTTGTGACTGTATTATGTATCAGATGAAACAAGAGTGTCTCCTGCTCCTCCGTTAGTTTTGTAATCAGTGATATCTGATATTATCCAATCCTTAATTCCGACCTTTTTATTGTTAACCTTTTTGTGCTTGTGAGTCTTGTGACCCAAAATAATAACCACCTCGTACAGTAGCCCCCTACCGAATGTTGATTTTAAAACTTTTTTTTATTTTACAATGGGTTCATTCGAATATTCACAGAGCAGTGGTGGCCTGGTAACGGCCTTAAGAAGGTCGTGGCCCGTGGGTCCGAACCATAGAAACGTAATATAAACGCTTTACTTTGTGTAAATAATTTCATCACCACAGCTGCTCTTAAAACGGTGAAGGAAAACATCTTGAGCAAAGCGGCATGTCCTGGAACCAAAAATTCGAAGACATTGTGGCATGATCTACCAATCCGCACTGGGCTCGCGTGGTAGAATACCCCACTCATAGTATAGGCGTTATAGGGTAGCTCCCTATTGTTATTAGCTGTTGGTCCTGCGCCTGATCTCACTCCGGTTGTGTCGGATTACCGTAAATCGGACTGTGAGAGTGAGGGAAGACTGAGTGCACCTGTGTCTGCGCAAACACTGTCATGTGCTCTGTAATTTCTCTCGCATAGAGGCCTCCTTTGAGATTGGCCGCACTGACTGAAATTCGGTCTGGGACGGCTATATTAAAATCCTGAATCCGAACATTTTCATACTATGCAAGTCCTCTAGAAAGGTCTTCCGTAGACAATGCGTAATAATTTTCTATCGTATGTTATTGTACTTGTAACATGTGAAAATATGCGTGAATGTGATGACGAGGAGAGTAGTGGTACTAGTAACTATGATAGTAAAAGCTAACCTACCTTTGTTTGGTTTGTCACCGTTAGGTAATTACGGGGCTTAATCACGCCTGTTTTGTGCATACTTCGGTGGAAACTCTCTAAACACGTGTACATTGTTGGAGCATGACTCGGTATTGTGTGATTTATTATTTTGTATGGAAAGGCATTACTCTAATGTTGTTATTGTCGCCAACAGAAAAGAGTTCCCATAGGAATGTAACAAATAAAAACAATTTGATTTTTTGGTTTTAACTGTTCCACGGCTGACCAGGCCTGCTTCTTTCAATGCTGTGCTTCTTTTCGCCAATTCTTGAGAAATCGCATCATTCAAGGCGCCTTCGTTGTAAAACAAAATAGTTATTTTGAAGAGTTTAGAAAATTAGTTCTCTGGGACTAATATTTGTTTCATCATGGCCCTTCGCTTTCATTGCTGACCCTATAAATGACATGGGTAAGAAAATAAATTATGATTGCTTAGATGAAAATGATAAAAGCATCATCCACCTGTTTGTGAACCTTGATAAGATCGAAGTGCGAAAACAAGGTTTGTTTATGGCTCGTAGAGGTCAGAATGTTAGATGCCACTAGCACTGCGTAAAACCAGAAATTCCATAATATTATCTGATGGCTGGCTGGAACATTTGCTAATGATCAAGCAACCAGTCGGTTCAGAATTTTAGACAATGCTGAATTGCTGACCTTCGTAGTAGGTCTTGGAATTACTATGGGAAAATACTGTCAGGCATAAACATCAAGTTTAATACACTTACTATCCTTCGAAAGTTAATTGCATTGCTAAAGTCTATTGCGATGTCTATGATCGACTCGATCCCAAAATCGACTAATTGTCGCATTTAGAGTTTGTTTAGATTGTACTTAGCTGCTTAACATGTAATTGAAATTATTCACAATTTGGTGGCACCGACTATGCCATTTCATTACCAATCTTTTTTTTCTTCTTAGTGTCCTCAGGCCAGGCCTCAAGATGTCCCCATGTGGACAATGATCTAATTGTGACTAATTGATCATCGATAACACAATTTATCTTATTTTCTGAAACCATAGAGGTTGTTTTGTGAATGAAGAACAATAAGACATACAATCATGTTAAAATACAACTTAAACGGGAGTCTTTTGGCTGTATTAACTTACAAAGTAATTTATTTGAAATTCAATTACAAAGGCCTCAAAAAGGTTCGTTTTAAAATCTTGCCATAACTAATTTCCGCCAACAAACACCAGTTATGGCCGTATAAGTATCGTCCTTTGCCTTACATAATTATATTTTTTATTGCCTGTGCGTGGTGCGCGTGATTTCTACTCTGAAGCATAGATTAATACAGATGGGACACTCCGCAGTTTAGGTATGAAGCTACAAGTACGCGACGGGCCCGTCTTGCTGGACCAATTCAGTGAGTGTATCGTAGTCAGAAGATCTAAGAGTTACGCGATAGAACGAAAGGCAACTTCTAGGTGAATATAATTGTAGGTGATTAGCGCTGAGCGAACTTTTTTTTTTTGGAAGGTAAATTATCAAATAACTTCTTACGCTCTGTGTCAGACTCTTACTGACTAAAACCCACCCGTGTTCCTTTAGTTGCCTGTACGTTGCGAGGGACCACGGTATCCCTTTCGGACTTTCCCGCAGGCATCGGTCCCATCGGACCCTGATGGAACACAACGCACCGTCGACCCGGGCCTGGTCCTTATCGGACGGCGAGCTACCCATTGCTCACCGTCCGCAAGCCCGCGCCTACGGTGGCCGGGAATCGGCCTGCGATTCCCGACGCCCAGGGCGTCTCCTGCAGCGGTTAGGGGCGTTAGGGCGCGAATTTGCCTCTCCCTCACGCGTTCCACCTCCTCCTTTGCGAGTATTATTGCTTTGCAGAAGGAGGTGACGGCCTCCCATGCCCTCTCGCTCCGTACCATGGCCTGGACTAGGGCCGGAAGCGAGAGATCCCCGCCACCGACCGCCTCCACGAGGACACGGGGATGCTCTGCCCAAGCCGGGTAGACCTCCACCGTGACCTCCGAGCGATCCACGCAGTGCGCTGTGCGACCTGAATTGCACTTTATTGTGTAGCAGCAAGTCGCTTTTTATTTAAATGATTTTGCGGAGTGTCCCATCTGTATTATTCTGTGTCTGAAACTCTGAAGTACTGATATGGTGGGTAGTGATGCGACGTGCTTTTATTTTTAGTCGAGTACTTCATTCTTCGATCAATAATTATTTATCGAAGACTTCATTAAAACGTCAAGCTGGACTAAAGTGCCTGTTCTGATTATACCAGACGGGCTTTATAGGATGGGAACAAAGGAATGTACAGGGTGTCTATTGAACTCCAGCTATGAGGTAGTTCTTGTAGGACGTGTAGACAGATATGGTTGATTTTAGGATAATCGAAAAACACACAGTGAAGCCAGACATTATTTTTCTTACTACTGTAAACATTCCTAATGACTTAGAAAAAACCTCCTTTCTTTATTATTATAAGCTGCTAAGCAGTTATTCTAAACAGGAAAGAGCTTATTTAATTTCCAACCTACTGAGTTAGCGGCGTTTCTAAATGCAAGAACCAATAAATCCTGCTTATGTCAACTCGCGGCAAAGCCTTCCCCACATCACTAGCGAGTTCAACGGTTGCGCGTACGTATTCTGAGAAACAGTAGCTTTCTTGTTTGCGCTGGCAACACAACACAACCCTTCTGAGGAGCCATTGTTCCCTCGAACACACTCTATAACACTTATGTGCTTATGTTTCAAGTTATGCTCTTGTATTTGATACGGCGACGGCTAACATGCGGACCAGCACGTAGCACATACTCTAAAGGTTTCCGTTTATCTATTGTATGAACACTTTAAACAACATCGATATTAAAAGCGTAGGTAATCGATAATCCGTGCACTTCATAAAAAAATGTGTAGGAGTTGAGATAATTTGTGAAATCTGATATGTTTTACGCAATTGGAGATAAGATTCTGAATGCAATCTGCTGTGTGATTATAATGAAAATTGTATAGCACATATAGGTTCACATTTCCGTGGTACACATAAACATAACATCATGCCTGTATTTGAAGGGTTAGGCTGAGGAGTACCTAAAGTAAAGCCACATTTCGACGGAAATGTTTACAGAGAAATTCACACTTAATAGCTTCATAACACTTTGCACAACCCGGGAATCGAACCCAGGACCTTATGCTCAGCAGTAGCGCTTGCGACCAATAGACCAACGAGGCATATACATAAAAAAATTGTATAAAAAACTGAGAAATGACGCATTAGCAAGAATCGGCCTGTACTTAGGGCGTTAGATGTAGATACAGGATGTAGTCGATCATGAACAGCAGTCTCATGTTTGTTTGTTTATATATGTATATAATTATGTAAGCTCCGAAATAACTTTTTTGGTCCGAGTGCTCACGGTCTCTTCAATGAAATCTCTAAACGGCTATTTGACACTTCCCGTGACCCAAAGGCTGGTTTTTACCTTGGCCAGAGGCTAAGCATTGCCATACAACGTGGCAATGCGGCCAGTCTCTTGGGTACACTACCAGTCGACAGCGATGCGGATGAATTTTTCGACGCTGTATTTTAATTTTTCAATAGTTTTAGTTATAATTTTGCTAATTTTATGTATAAACTTATATAATAAATAATAAATATATTAAAAAAAAAAAATGTAAGTACAGCCAAAGCACAGACACTACATGGGCGAGGGCTGATAGTAATGAATGTCGAGGATAAAATGGTTTTGTGGACGAGTTATAAACTCTGCTTTTCACTTCGATTGCGAGGAAATAAAACAATAATATAACATTTACATAACATTTCTTTAAAAAATTCAAAGTACAATTAGTATAGTTTTGAATACTGGAGGAAATTGTTTTTCCCGGCATTGTTATTAGGCTTGGCCTGCAGACCTATACAGCCTACTTACTATTAAATTAATTTTGTAATAAAAAAATTCTTAAATTAATTAAATAACCTACCGTACTTGAATTTAAATTTTAATATCTTTCATGTCATAAAAAACACAAGGCAAATAAATTAAAGTAAATATTATAAAATAACAAATTCTATCTATGAACTTCATATCGTGTTTGGCTGTATGGCTCATTTTCTTTGCCTTAATATAGATATATTTATGAGTAGATACGTTAACGCACTAGTGCACAAAATTCGATTTTGTGCAGCCTATATCCTGCACAAATAAGCACTTTCAGAGCTTGAGAAGTGAAAACAATATTACGTACTTAGTGCATGAATAGATGGATGATTTAATTATAAAACAAGATTCCTAGGAAGTTAGGAACTATATTGTGGCGTCCACAATACCTTCTGCTTGTTAGTGACGTGACGGATTTAGGTAATCCCCTTTGACGGTTAATTCTCGCATTTTTGGAAGATCCTAATATTTTTATTTACATTTATATATCGAAACCCCTCCGTGCCTCGGTAAGCACGTTAAGCCGTTGGTCCCGGCTGTCATTCGTGGATCTTTGACAGTCGTTACGGGTAGTCAAAAGCCCAAAAGTCTGACAACCAGTCTTACCAAGGGGTATCGAGTTACCCAGTATCTGGGTCATGGAGGTCAGAAAGGCAGTCGCTCCATGTACAATAGTGGAATGGTATTCAGCAGCTGCATCCGGTTAGAATGGAAGCCGACCCCAACATAGTACGAGTAGGTAATAGGGAAAAGACTAGGTAGATTGATTGACCTGGGTGGGTAGGAGTTATAAAAATAATTTAGATCAACTTTAGATTCAACCACGTTATCATAACTTTCCTTCACAGTAGGTACCTACGTTACTTATTTAGATAACACTCGTTGCCTTATCTGTTAAGAAGTTACGCCTACTATATAAATAAACTTTACACTTGACGTCGGCATCGGTATCGATCTAGGTCGATTTCGGTACACAACTTTTTATCGATAATAATCCTAAACGTTTTAAAATTGATTAATGTTTACTGAGTCAACAAGTTACACTTAGATAGATGAAATTCATAAAAAACAGGTGGTTCGCATTAAAATAAAAAGTTTTATGACCCTCCTTTGGCTTTGCCGTAGTCGTTTATTTATGAAGAAATCAAAATACTTTTTGGTTATGGCATAAAAATAAGGTTACCTCCGGAATTTCTCATTTAGTAAAATATAGTAACGAAGTCAAAACTTATATTGACTATTAAAAAAAAAAAAAAAGAGTAATTTCTACGAGGCGTGGGAATGAGTCTGTGCCAAAAAAATATTATTTTCAGGGTTTAGATTTTTTTGGCCGTTAGTCTGGCTGTACCTTTTTTTTTTTTTTTTTTTTTTGGTTGGGAAATCATCAAATGACGTCTCCCGCTCTGGGTGGAGCGGGAGGGCGTGTCAGACTCTTACTGACTAAAACCCACCCGTGTTCCTTCTGTTGCCTGTGCAATGCCAGGGGGCCACGGTATCCCTTTCGGACTGGATGTACCTACGTTCCGGATTAGCGCAAAAACGGCTTAACGGGTTTGGATGAACTTTGGCACACATTTAACACGCGGGCAAATTACTGCGGGCATTTACTCCAAAATTGGGTTTTAGTGCCACTTCCTATTTGTGACCACTTAATTTTTCACTGCATACGTTAACGTACAGAGTATAGGTACCTACATACAAACCGGGACATTGTTGTGACCAACATGGCAGGCAGTCTTGAAGTAGGCTTTGAGGGTAAATTCATACTTAACAGCGTTTCCGCAGACGTCAGAAATCCTAGAAGTAGGTACTAGAAAGTACTTAGAAATTAGTAGTACTACTTTAAACATGTTTATTACTACCCGTCCAGTTTAAATATGGCGGTATCTAGTATATTAAGTACCTAGGTATAGCGGTGGCTTTGTTATTTCATTGTTTGTAGGGCTATAAACACGAAGCACTGTTGATTAGATAGTACAAAGAGGACTTGTATTGTACACAGAATTTGATGAATGTTGCAATTGTATGACCGGTTTTGTATTGATGATAATTAATATTTGTTGTGCACCACTTTTGCCGTAGATTGCGAAGACATAATGGTAGGATATTATGGCGAATTTAGCAGAAGTTACAAGATCTATTACAATTAACTACTTATTGTCATCTTGAGCAGAGGCCAGTGGTAAAGGCATCGATTTACGAGTTGTAGATCGTGGATTCAATTTCGACCCCAGTACCCTAATTACGTAATACACGATCAATCGGAATTTGAATAATTTTAAAACAAATTGCTAATCCATTGCTTCATAAGTTCGGAAAAAAATCAACGACGTAAATAACGCAATGAATGTTGTTGAACTGTCAAAATAAAACAAATTGGTCGTAATCGTTTACGAAAATGTGTTGCGTAATTAGATAGCAGGTATGCAGTTTACTTTGTGTAAATAATCAAATCACCACTGCTCTCAAAGTGGTGAAGGAAAACATCGTGAGGAAAGCGGCATTCCTGTCTTGTGACATCTACCAACCCGCACTGCACAGACTGCACTCCCTCTCGAAGAAATGAAATGAAATTGTTTATTCTGTAAATAGGATATTGGAATCACTTTTACACGTCAACGTAAAAAAAAAAAAAAAAAATTTGCTAGATGAGTTCGGCGTTTCCTATCTGACTCCTCTGAGAAGAAAGGCCGAAACAAACTCAGAGGTCACAGTCTCTTTTAAAGTCCAGACATAATCTTGGTCAGGCCATAATTATGAGGACCATGTAGATTAGTCTGAAATGGTCTTTTGAGAAAAGAACCACACAGAATTGAGTGGACCTGTCCTGTCAGTGCAAGCATCAGTGCAAGCGAGGAGCCCTGTGTCCCAGCAGTGGGGAACACTGGGCTGATTCTGTTATTGTCATTTTACACTGCCTACGTCACCGGCTCGGCTTCCCAATTGTGTACCACACTTTCTATTACAATCTGATGGATTTTGAAGGAAATTCCTAATCCATTGATTCATGTTTGAAAAGTTCGTCTGTTCGACAACGTAAATAACGCAATGAATGTTGTTAAATTGTCAAAATGAAAGGCATTGCCATTGATTGAGTATAATTACGCCGCTGGTCTTCACTTTATTCTTCTTTTATTTATGGCTATATTCCGCCTTTCCATTCCGTAGTGTCATTGTCATTTTTTTTCTGTGATATTCTTAAATTAGCATCTATTGAGATAGGTTAAAAATTTTGCGACCATTTGTTGCCCTATGATCAAATTTAGAGTGACGTGACCGCGTGACGCGACTCCGCGATGCGTCTCTAGTAGAACAATTTCTATGAAAACTTCAATTCTGGTTCTACCAGAATCGCCTTTAACATGCGTTCCTCAAATGCTAGCCTAGATAGACTATCGCGTTTATATATTTAAACTACTGTATTTATTTAGCGACATTAAGATATCAAATCGCCATATCGCCAAATGTTTACGCATACGCCGACAATATTGTAAAAAACCGCTCCCATTGGCCGAATAAAAAATACGGAAGCTAATATAAAAATAAATGCGCATCTTAGATTTGAAATAAATGGGTACTCAATATTTAGGTCGAAGCTGTTGAACCTCCTTGAGATACGACTCTTTAAACATTATGTTATCTACAGAGAGCAGTTTGATGTTTAAAAAGTTATAGTAGATTGTCTGCGGTGTTAATAAATCAATTATGTAATTGCGCACACGCGTTGTTTTGACGGATGACTTCATGTGGCTTTAACAATGCCATCACTGTTGAAATTACTGGTATTTTAATTGAATACCAGTCTTTATTACATACAAATATAAACTCACGCGTTCTTCCTATGGAGGTAGGCAGAAACTACAGAACGTCACCGAAGCAGACGTGAGGGAAAACTAGGGTTATCAACCCTACTATATAATATAGTATCCTACTATATAACAGGCCTAAATACTAACCTCCTTACTAATAAACGTTGTATAGCGTCTGTATAGTTACACAACGCTTTGTCTTCTTCTTTCAAAAGTCAAATTACTGACGACTGAAAGAGAGAAAACGGTGTGTAATTATTCACCTGATATAATACGTTTATTAGTAAGGCAGTTAATTTATAAGAAAAAATATAGTAGGCGAAGCTACTCTATTTTTATTCCAATACAAAATGGCGAGATGATCGCTATAGGGCCAGTATTTTGTAACCCTAGTTTAGAGTGTATGAGTGATTAAAAAAACCTGATAAAGGTTCATAGTAGCAAAAAAATATGCATTTAAAGAATAAAAATATTTTTGAAACATATAATAACATTTTTTTTTTTTTCCTGTACAATATTTTTATAGGCAATGGCTTCGATAATACTATATTTGATAGATAGATAAAAAAAGTTGGCAACCCTAATGAAAACGCCCGAGAGACGCCCTGGGTAGAAATATAGTGTGGATGTGCTTCAGATTTTCAGAAGCAGTGCGTCTGGGTCGCAACCGGCGTGCGTGTGACTAGATCTAAGTACCTACATAATTTAATCTCGCCCTCACAGTTTGGCTTCAGACAGGGAAAGTCTACAGAAGACGCAGTCCTGGCACTTGCATCTATAATCACTGAAAAAGTGGACAGTCGTGCTAAGTGTCTGGCTGTATTTTTAGACCTAAAAAAGCCTTTGACACAGTCAGTGTCCCTACACTTTTACACAGGCTAGAAGGCATTGGCGTAAGAGGATTACCACTTAAACTCTTTAAAGAATACCTAAGCGAACGCAGATATGTGGTAAAAATAGGATCAGTCACTAGTTCCGAAGAAATAGTTACATACGGAGTAGGACAAGGTAGTGTGCTCGGTCTGACGCTGTTTCTTTTTTATATAAACAGCCTGATACAACATGAGAATTGACGGAGCTCACATATTCTGCTATGCTGACGATACAGCAATTGTTTTCTCGGGAGAAACATGGAACAGCGTCGGTCACACGGCCGAACGTGGCTTTTCTACAATAGCTACCTGACTCAAATCTAACCTTTTAACTTTAAATGTTCCAAAGACTAACTATATTTGTTTCTCCATTGACAATCGTATTCAGCCATCTCAAGATCTCCAGATTAAAATACATACCTGCTCTGACTTCCCTGACACCTTGCTCTTGTTCGAAAACCAGCAAAGTAAGTAGCACTAAATACCTTGGTGTTATGCTCGACCAAAGGCTATCGTGGCACTTACATCTGGAGCTGATAATGAACAGAGTCAGGAAATTAATATGGACCTTCAAATCTCTCCGCCACGTAGCTACTAAAGATCTTATCCAAAAAAAATACGTGTCTCTGGGTCAATCCATATTGACGTACTGTTTACCAATCTGGGGTGGAGCATCGAAAACCAAGTTTTTGGGTTTTTGGGACTAGAGAGGTCTCGGTCATGACTCAAATCGCTTTGGCAGACATTACTTTCTACATACATAACTTCACGTCTTTTTTCCACGAAGGGTTAGGCAGAGGTATACCTATCACTCACATTTCGCCAGTTATGTTCAAGTCCCATGTAATAGGGGGAGAGCCTATTGCCATTAACCGGGCACAATCCGGGTTGTTACTGAGAAATTCCTAATGGAAAAACCCAATAATACTTTGCCTGATCTGGGAATCGAACCAAGGACCTCATACTCAGCAGTAGCGCTTGCGACCACTAGACCAACGAGGCCATCAGACTTTGCTTTCTAAACTTAGTTATTTCTTTCTCTGTGCAAAAACTGCGAAATACTGAAGACTTGTGACGGTGTTCCACTTTATCTCATTACGTTACCGCTTTTTTATTTTATTGTCTACTTTTACTAGCGTCAAGGTAGCCGCGAAATAAAAATTTTCTTACGTTTTTTTACAATTTGCAGGTCCTTATCAGGTTGTAAGTTGATCTAAATATGATTCGCGGCCGTATCAAATGTTTATTTATAGAATTATAATCATAAACATCATCAATACAACTCTCTAAGTCCATGTAATCCTATTGAATGACTATTTCATGAAATCATGACATTTGAGGATTATGCTAACTTAGGAGTTGTATTGCTGATTCTAATGATTATAAATCTGTAAAGCCATATTTGTTACGGTCGCGAATCATATTTTAATCAACATACAACCGGACACTGACTTGCAAATTGGATAAAACGAAAGAAAATTTAATTTCGAGGGCTTCTTAAATCTTAGCGCATCCCCTTAAGAGTGCTTATCCAAAAAGTTGGCAACGTCGCAAATAGCTGTCAAATATTTACCAGTTTTGATTAATTTGGCAATATTACTGTATGGAAATATGAAATATGGCTAACTAACTAACTATAATATTGACTATGAAATGGAATAATTAATATCATAACACCGATTATATAGTTTTAGATGTAAAAAAAGTATTTGGAAACTTTCCAAATGGTTTTTTTACACCTAAAACGGTTAAAACATCAAATTCAGTATTATAATTGCAATTCATTATTAAAATTCTAGTTCACTAGTTCACATTTCATATTTCCATTCAGTACTATTGCCAAATTAATCAAAACATCGAAATGTTTGACAGCTATTTGCGACGTTGCCAACTTTTTGGATAAGCGCTCTTAAGGCGAAAGGTTCCGATTTGCATTTGTCTCTGTCTTTTTCTTTACGTGTAAAGAGTAAAGAAAATAAACACACTTTTGTACTTTTTCAATGTTTTTCGTTGTTTTTTTCATCATATTGCTCATATTACTCATCATAATCCATCACTGAATACCTACAGGTTGACATTAGACATTTTATGGTATATTTATAATTATAATTATAATTGTTAGTGAGGGTATAAACTGCTTTTAAAGACACTTAAGAGGTGTGTTTGAAGATTTTTTTGAAGCATGAATGTATGTTTAATTATGATTTGAGTTCCATCACTGTATTAAAATAAGACTTGGAAATCTCAATCTTCTTTTTGGTCAAAATTATGGCTTTAAAAAACCCCGTTTTCGGAACCCTGCGCCTTAATGTCTAGAACGTTTCTATTACATACTTTCTATAATCTATGTCTTCAAGCTTGTTTCCGCTCGGAATGCTTTCGCTAGAAATTCCATGCGAAACAAATATTGCATTATTTGCAAGTCGGGTGTAACAAAAAATGCCAATTTAATTGAAAGTTTTGTATAGAATATTGACGGTTAGCCTATAATAGATAGTTTATCGAATCGGCTCCGGCGCGTGCGCAGTTTTATATTTTGACTATTATACACTTCTTTGTCAGTTAATTCCTTTAAATTACAGAGTATCAAGTGCTATGGAACTAAAAAAACGAAAATCTATTAAAATTTGACAGCAGTATGCGGTCAAACATTGTGTAGTTATTTCATAGTAATTCATACTTAGTAACGAGATCAATTTGCTTATGCTGAGTCATGCTTCTTTAATCACATTTTGCTATTATTGAAACTATTATTAATAAATTGTTATAAATAGCATAACTGGTCAAGAGTAGTCTTACTGTTATTTCCCGACAAGCATTCCAGAATAATTACGAGTAATAAAATATCACTTGGGCTGAATATAAAATGGTAGTTACGCATATCAATGATTTATAGATAAGTTATATGATAGGTAAAAGGTGGGTTTGCTTTTTGTTGAAGTAAAAAAAAGTTGCTTGGGTGAATTTAACAATGGGATCAAGTAGAATTCTGGACAAGTTCCGTCATAGGACTTTTCATACACGTCTGTATGACGGTTGGCCGCTCTTACGTGATGGCGTTGTAACACATCTTTCTTTGTTTTTTTTTTACGAATATTTATCTTGTGCACTATACAGGGTGTTTGGCAGAACGTTGAACATACGAAAATGGTGGATAGGTTGGGTCATCTGCTACTTACTCAGCCCTAATTTAATTGGCCCTGGACCCCAGGATATTAAAAAAAAAATTTTTTTGATTTCTTCTAGTTTCACCACTTTCTTAACTTTAGAGTGTAATTTTTATCACAAATGGATAAAACAGGCATTTTTTTTTAAAATCTTTGATGTTGGTAGATTCTTATAAAATTATTGCTTTATTCAGATGTTAGCTAGAAAAAAAGTTATGAGTCCTCAAACTTACAGAAAGATCTAAAAAATATTTAAATCTAAATCAAACTGTCCTGCAGTTTGGCAGAAGATTTGTGAAATACACCTAAGTATGTAACTTTTGTTGAAAAAAAATATTAACTTGCATTTAAAAAAAAATGGTTTGAGTAAGTAGCAGATGACCCCACCTATCCACCATTTTCGTATGTTCAACGTTCTGCCAAACACCCTGTATATCTAGGTTTCTATGCAAGCAAAAAAATAGAAAATTTGAGAAACAAATTCAGTATGAACCTCCAAAAATCTGCTTTTTTGCACAAAACTTTACATGAACTTTGGCTGGTCATAGTGTACTCATAAATAGTAAAAGTAAAGAAAAAATCTTAGTAGAAACCAGAAATTTTTCACATTATTTTTTGTACAATGTTATCGCGTTCTCACTTGCTTGTTAGCAATTCTCACTTGCGCTCGATGAAACAACAAGCTTTTCGAACATGCTCGCGTTGACGATAGACGGACCGGGAAGTGCCCTCTTAAGCAGGTGTTTATTACCAGATTCAGACAGATAAGATTTAAGCACTACTTGATAAAAAGGATACTACCTTCCTACTATTCATCACTCTTCACTTTCCAAAAGTGTATGTGGAGTTACTAAATGCCACATAAGAGCCGTATATTATGGGGGATCAATTAGTTAGAGAAGTACACAACACAAGAATATGATATTATGTTGAATACTTAGGTAGTAAGGAAGTGACATGAATTTCTATTCAACCCAGTCTGACTACAGAGAACACAGATCCTCTCGAACTCACTCAAACAAATGAAACAACATTTATAGAAAACAATTAACCATCAAGTTGCTTAGTTCCATACCTAGACCATTTAGCGTATAGCACCTACAAAAGATTCTACTTTTCAGCAGTTTGCAAAAGACTTCAAACAGTAACAATACTTAATGACAATAAAGTCGAGAAAGCAGGTTAAATGGACTAACAAGACTAAAAAAGAGCCGGTTGGAGGATAAAGTAGTTACAGAAGCACAGAACATAAGAATAGGATATGACGAAGAGGTAGTACGGAAGTCACATGGATTGCAATTCAAACCAGTCTGACTACAGAGAACACAAGATTCTCTTGAACTCTTGAACACACAAATAAATGAAACAACATGGTTTAAAACATAAAACCATGAAGTGGCTATAATATGCTTAAGTCCACGCTTATCCTACTCATATAGTACTTATGTATGATGCTAACACTAATTCTATACAAAGCAATAGTGAAGTGCCTTATAGTAAACGGAGAGATCGTTATATCCATAATTAAATGCATAATAATGCCCTGTGAACTATGCATGTTTAAACAAACACAGACTGCGGTTGGACTGCGGCGATTGATTCATCCATGAGTGTCCATGATGACCGTGGACGAAGTATTATAAAAGCATTTGAAGTGCAATTTAGATTGACATTTCTTTTGTTTAAACTAGCTGTGTGAGTAGTATCTTTCGTTAATAACTTACCGAGTTTAAGTATCATAATTATAATAGGTATTCGGGTTGGAGTATTGCTTAAACCACCATTGTTACAACGCTTAGGTCGAAATCATTTCAACTGACCCCAGTTGCAATCATTTTTTTCAGACATAACGCGCGAAGTTTGTAATATAACCGAGTTCCTTATATTAATAAAGTTACTGAATTATGAAACGTTATGCAAAACTAAAACTTCAAAAACGTATGGTTACACTAATGATGATGTTCGAGTCACTTACCTCCGCGTGTATTAATACCAGGGCTTGAGTTTATTATCAAATAGGATTTAGCTGTTTAGTTGCATTACAACAACCTAGTCCTTGAAAAACATATCGAGTGGGAGACTAACCTAACCAATGCGTGACTTTAAGACCCATCATGTGCGTAAGCCTAATGGAGCCAATGACACCATATCTCCAGTGTTCACTCAGCCTTATTATGCCTAAGTGGGACGTTGAGCTTCACGAACTAAAACTAGATAAAGGACTGACAGACAGATAGACAAATGGACGGGAATGGCAGCGAGAATCGATAATGTGTTTGAAGACTACGTAGTACTTGAAACCAGTTTAAAGCTTCTAACTCTAACATAACGGATTGGCATCGCCGCCGTACAGGCAATTAAGCAAATTGATTTTAATGCGATTCCAATAGTTTTGAATATTTACGGGACAAGATATTATAAAATACACTCGGAGTTATTTGATGAATTTTATCCATGTCAGCAGTTGGCATATATGGCATCCTTTTCGTAAGTGGTGTTCAAGTTTATTGCAAATATTTGCATGATGAATGGATTTCGGATGTCGAGACTATTTAATGTTTGGCTACGACATCGTTATCTATTTATATTTACTAATGAATGGTAGACCGTTCTGTTTTACTGCCGTTAACTTAGTAGAAAACGGAGTCCCAAATGAAGTCTACGAAATAAAAATAAACACAACACAACCATCGTACAACAGTTTTGTTGTTTGATCAAAGTAAAAAACTGCTTCATAAAGTTGTCGAAGTCCAAAAGACATTAAAACTTTTGTTTAATAACTTGTAGCAGCTTGTAGAAAAATACCATCATTATCGTGGTGGCCCATGTGGTATCTCTCTCAAAACGGTGAAGGAGAACATCGTGAGGAAACCGGTATGTCCTAGAACCAAAAAATTCGAAGACATGTGACAACCACCAACCCGAATTGGGCCCGCGTGGTCCTTACATTATGGCGCATTTCCTCTCACAGAGGAGTGATTGATTGTCACTGATTTTGTATCATGGTTTTATCACCTCGAAATGTGTCTTCCTGATCTTCTACTGAAATTGCTGAGTTCAGTCAAATAATCTCTGTAGATATGGGTGAAATTCTTGCTGCAGGCTAGACAACAAAGCTAGACATATCTCTAAACATAATCTTCCTTGTTTCAGGTTTAACAACATATTCAATAATGACGTGGACAGTGTACAAAGTTGCTGCGCTAATACTGCTCAGTGCGCTCAGCAAGGGAGAACTGCCGGAAGATGACTTCAGGATAATAAATAGACAAGGTAATTTTTGGAATACATTACCTAAGCACGTTACGTCTACAGTACTGCTGATCGTAGTTCGTAGTCGTGCCAATGAAAACTACACTGGTAGCCAAGGAGACATTGCTAAAATCCTAGTAGATGACAGACCTCAGAGCAGGAAAAGCATAAGCAGGGACATAGAAGTGGTTGTAATCAAGGTTGCCAATTGTAGTTACTTTCAATACTCAATCATTTATTGCATTCCAAGTTTCCTAACATAAACTTTCAGTAATAAGCCAGGGAATTTGTTATTATACTTACCCGATTGTTATTTTTTCTTACATTTCCCATTTCAAACATAACATTCTTGATCTTGTAAACCCCGTTACCCCAGATGATACCAATCAAATTATAGCACTGTTTACATTCAAAGCCATTCACACCAACATCAAATAATTTAGATCAAACCATCCATATGGTCCAATATTTACCAAATTTCAAATATGTTTATTGTTGTGCCTTACCGTGAATTTGTTTGTACAGTCAGTGTGAAAATAATCAACGCATGGTAATCGCTTAATCGCTACTATAAACATTCAAAGTGATGACAGATACTCGACAATTACGAGGACCCAATCACCCAATTTATCTTGACCTGCGGTGGTCATGGAACTAACTCTCTAAATGTACTGAAGTTGCCAGTTTCCTTGGCAAGCAGCGCCACCACGTGGTCTCTAGATATTCTGGTCGTGGTGTACAATGTGTTGTTGCATATGTAATTGGATTTACAAGTCAAATAGCTAGCCTAAATGTAAAGTAGAAAGCTAATTGTTTCGCCTAACTGTAGCTTAAAGCCCCATGTGAATTAAAAGGCTGTTTTACATTTGACCGAAGATTATAGTATTATTTGATATTTGGTTAAACAGGGTTTTTCCATCTGGAATATCTCAGTAGCAGCACCAGAGTCTGGATTTGTGTCCAATGGCAATAGGCTCGCCCCCTATTACATGGGGCTTAAATATAACTGGCGAAATGTGGGAATACGGGCGTGATGTTCTGTTAAGTGACGGCTTTTGAAACGCAGCCACTGCTTCCACGGCGTCCATAAAACGAGGTGTCGAGAAGTTTTTCTTTTATTTTCAGAAATAAATAAAAATCGCAAGGTGCGAGGTCGGGGCTATAAGGGCGGGTGACCCAGTAATTCCATATCTGACGTTGCCAAGTAGTCGATTGCTTGTTTGGCGGTGTTCGACGAGGCGTTGGTGTGGTGAAGGAGGATCCTACTGCGAGGTCGTTTCTCCCGAACTTTTTCCAAGACAAATAATTGTTAGTGTACCACTTTGCAGTATAACTGTTTTTCGATCCTCTAAAACAATTATTGTTGCGTAATGACCTGTCCTTCCGAAGAACGAGGCTACCATCTTTTTCCCCACGCTTCGACCTCTCTTCACTTTAGTTGGCAACTCCTCGGAAGGAAACACCCAGACGGCAGACTGTCTATTAGTTTCAGGATCATAACAATAAATCCAGCTTTCGTCACCCGTAAGTATAGTCGAACACAGCATTTGAGTCACTTCCGTTAAATATTTGAACGATTTCACGACACCAATCAACAGGACGGAGTTTTTGGGCCTTTGTCAAATTATGAGGTATCCAGGCACAAAGCTTCCTGACCGCTAAATGTTCATGGAGGATTTTGTGCACTTGACTCATACCGATGCCTAAGCTTGTCTGAATCTGCTGATAAGTCACTCTTTTGCCAGTCTCTATCATACGTCGCACAACACTGATGTTATCTTCAGTCGTCGCCGTAGACGGCCGTCCCTCACGCAGATCATCGGTGAGATTAGTGCGACCACGTTTAAACTCATTAAACCAGTTGTAAACAGTGGCACGAGATGGGGCTTCATCGTGAAAGGCCAATCGAAGTCTATCATAACTTTCTTGTTGACTTAAAAGACATCGAAAGTCATAAAAAATCATTGTACGAAATTTTTTTCGCGCTAAATTCATTCTGACGCGTGACACAGACAATTTTCAATTTGCCGCCAAATCGTAAACAAAACAAGTGAATAAAATACATACACAATAATATTGGCAAAGAGTTCCATTTTCAAAATTTGAACTTCTTTTTTTATTATAAATCGTTTACAAGTGGCCAGTTCTGAAAACTCTCAGTGTAGCCCTCGTAACACTCCATAAATTGCAATGTACTTCATTTCGACAACTTTCATTGCGTTATTGACGTTATCGGACAGACGAATTTTTCAAAAATATGAAGCAATTTCCTTCAAAAACCTGCAATTAGGGTGGTGGACATTAAGGTAGGTACGTTATTTTAGTCATAATCTTGTTGTCGAAGTTGCCGTCACTGCAGTTTTACACAAACCTACTCTTTATTCAAATTTGACTGGCCTCGACTACTAGTACTAGGCGCCGAATTTAGATTGTGTCCACAGAATTTGCGTGGGTCGCTATTACATAAGGTCAGAATTAAAATCATCTAATTTGTTATTCAAACACGGCGTCTAATCAATCAGTATTCCATGTACATAAGCTATGAAAAGAAACTTGTTGTTCAAGCTGTGATAGTTATCTTTTTAATAATTTATATACTGAACGGGAGTTTTATAACAGCTTTCCGGTCCTAGGATTATGCTTAGCCTTTACTGGTTTAAAAAAATAATTGTGTTGGATAGCAAGAAGTGGAGGACAAGTAAATAAGACCTTCACTCAGGGATGGGACAGCATAGGCTAAAGATAGTAATTTTATACATGGTATAAGCTTGAAATTAGCAAACCCTACTTACCGATGGAAAGATGCATGATATTTAAATTTGTTGTTAGTCTATTAATATATAATGTAGCGGTTACACCGCCACATACAAACTACGCATCAAAGACATGACGTCACACAAATCCTGCATCGCGCAATTAGAGTTTACCGCGCGAACGACATAGATAAGACTATCCGAAATCAACAGCCGGGCAGTCGGCCCGCCAGACACAACACCCGTCTGGTTGGGGGATCCTCCCTTTTCTAAGGTGGATGAGTGAACTTTACACCCTGTTCCTCATACCTCTAAATTGGTGATCCCGACGTGATCATCTATGGTTACATTAATTAATTAATTAATTTGGCTTTCTATTTACATCGTTTTGTTTTTGATGTGTAACATCTTTCCCCTCGCTTTCCTCCAATCTATGCACGGAACATATTATATACCCTAAAAACCTGTGGGAGTGATTTCGTGAAAAGGGACGGAAGTGCGTAACAAGAAGCCGAAGAACCGCGCGCTATTTGATTTGGCCAATGAGCGCGCGCGGTGCTAGAGTTGGCTGTCAGGAACGACCTTGACGGATCCGCCCCTTTAATGTTGCTTATTACCAAGGTGAGATGTCAGATGTTACAAATCGTACTGTAAAAGTCTCGCTCGTTTTTTACAATTAAAATCTTTTTCTCTCTATCATCTCATTTATTTATTTTCAGATCTCCTGACAACAGACCACAGCGACGTATTCGAGGATAGCAGCACGGGATCGTTTTCGCAACTGCTGTTCGATGTGGCAAGAGACCAGGTTATCGTGGGCGCAAGGTGACTGCCTAAATCTATTTATGTGTATAGCCACACCAACTGCAATCCAACCTGTTCGGAAATACTTGATTTAGATGACCAAGTTGTTGGAGAATTTGAATGTTGTTGGTTTATGTATTTTTACCCGACTACGGCGAAGCAAAAAGGAGGTTTATGATTTTTACCGGTATGTATGTAAGTATGTTCATCTGTTCCATCATAACTTCTAAACTACTCATCATAATTTGACAAATGGGTATCGTTGGAAGCGTCGTTGTTTGTCTGCTGGTTATAAGCTATGTGACGTCACATTAAATATGAATATGGCGCCCTTTAGAGAATATAAAGTGATGAACTAAAAAAATACAGATGGTTCACTCCGCAAAATCATTTTAATAAAAAGCGACTTGCTACGACACAATAAAGTGCAATTCAGGTCACACAGCGCTAATTACCTACAGTTATATTTATATTCATCTCGAAGTTGCCTCTCTTTCTATCGCGTAACTCTTATATCTTCTGACTACGTTACACTCACTGAATTGGCCCGACAAGACGGGCCCGTCGAGTACTTGTAGCAGTGACCATCATCTGTTTTCATCTGTGCCAGCAGTTACTGGTCGGTGGTATTCTTTGAGTGTTTACTGTCCAAGGTCTGACAAACTTTTCTTTCTTGAATTTGACCATAGAAGTATCATAGAAGATTCTACAAAAATATTTTTAAAATCAGTCTACAATTGATGAACATACATGCAGACATAAAACCTCCACCTTTTTGAAGTCGGTTCAAAATGCTATAAATGTTTTGAACTTGACTAAGAATTTAATCACGTAAGAAGTCATAAAACTTTCTTGAAATTTCCTATAATATTCTAGTTTCCAATAATTAATGATGGTTTAATAAACACTTTATTGCTTCATAAAATCATCATTTAATAATCTCTCGTGGTGTAAATTTTATAGAACTTTGATGAAGTTTATTACTCCGTGATAGGTCGAAACTAGAATTGTCATAAAACCATAAAGCTACCATAGATTAATTGACAAGTTAGAACAGCATTAATAGTATCCAGTCCATGGATACTGTAACTATTGTTTTATAGTGCCAATAATTTTGAAACTTAATTTAAATTACAAGTCATGAACTTCTCCTTTTTAGCATAGGTCCATAACATCACGCCTGTAATCCCCAAAGGGTGAGGCAGTGGTGTGTGGTGTACCTATAGTAAACCCACATTGCGCCAGTTATATTTAAGTTACATGTAATAGGAGGCGAGCCTATCGCCATCACCCGGGCACAAATGTTATAATAGCAGTCGATAAGAAAGTATGGGAAAACTATGATAGTACTGAAATGGAAATTTTATTATTTTTGGGTAAGTTATGTAGTTTAGCTAGATACCTACCTACGGCTAACTTAAGAACTAGAAAAACAAATTACAGCTATTTTATTGTCCAAGGATAAGTTTAAAAAAAGAATTGACATAATATTGAAATGTTTCCATAACATACGGTCTTATATTCGAACTCCTTCAAAACGATTTTATTTTATAATTGTCATTAGCTGCGCCCCGCGGTTTCACTCGCGTAAGTCTCGATCCCGTAGGAATATCGGGATAAAAAGTATCCTCTGTCCTAATCCAGATCATGGTCCACCCATGTGCCAAATTACATTCAAATACGTTCAGCCGTTTTTTTAAAGTATTGAAAATGAAATAAAGGAATTATAATAGTAATATAGAGAGACCAGCTTTCTAATTACGCAACATATTTTCGTAAACGATAAAGACAAATCTGTTTCATTTTGACAGTTCAACAACATTCATTGCGTTATTTACGTTGCTCTGCAGTTTTTTTTTTTCGAAC
Source organism: Xanthia togata (assembly GCA_963853775.1). Classification (NCBI taxonomy): domain Eukaryota; kingdom Metazoa; phylum Arthropoda; class Insecta; order Lepidoptera; family Noctuidae; genus Xanthia; species Xanthia togata. The sequence goes on from OY970811.1 coordinate 10,410,723, forward strand.
TTACGGAGCAATGGATTAGCAATCTGTTTCAAAACGATTCAGATTCGGATTGATTTTGCATTACGTAATTAGGGTACAGTTCAGTTTTAATAATAACGATGATTCAATAATATGTAAGTACCTGAATTACGATTACTGAATCGTAATGGAAATAGATGCAATTCTCAAGTGTTACGAGTATGCTGGGTTAATAAACTGCGGGGGCGTTATAATCTTAAATCGTTTGATAAAGTTATCGCAGTGTAGAGTTATAGGACGTCCATGAATAATGTAGTATTTTATTATACGGTAAGCTTACTTTATGTTTTAGTTATAGACCTGTTATATATGAAGAGAGTTTTAAAAGACTGCATAAAACACAAGCTTTTTAAGAGGGAACAGGGCCTGCGAGGAATTTGATAAATAGGTACCTATTTGAAGAAACTATTGCCATTGTGTTACCTGAAGTGTGCCTCTGTAGAGTGCGATAGGGACAGCTGCAGCTTAGACCGATTATATCACTTTTTTTATGTCAAAAACTTTTCAAATTTGTCGGGTCTAAGTGCGGCGGTAAAAACAGTGCATTTTTTTAAATTTTTGGAGGGTCATATTTTCTGAAAAATTAAATGAAAATAACAGGGACGTGTCTACAGCAGACATTGATTTTATGAAAAAAAAAAATATTGCTCTAGAGTAGTCTAGAGGCATTATTTAGGAAGAAAAAAGGGGAATACATTTGTATGGAGAATCGCAGGCCCTGTTCCCTCTTAATGTTGAGTTGAATGAGTTATTTACAAGTCAAACGAAATTCCTGGCAAATGTGAACATAAATAGGTAATTAATTTTCAGTTCCAACCATAAAATAGAATTTTTATTTTGTTGCGGTTCTCTGTCCTCTGATGAACTTAACTCTCGGCTTAGCTTTTTGTAATCTTAATCATAATTATTATGATCGAAATTATAATTATTACAAAACATATTATAACTTCAAGAGATAATAAACCTCACAACAAACTACAAATTACAAAACCACACGTATAAATCATTTTTAAAAAAACCTTATCGTACTTTAACAGCATTTTAATGCGATAGCAGAGCTTACTCTAATAACTTGTTCAGACCACGTGCAAACATACAGTCATTCACCTGCTCAACTTATGATAAATAAGATAGTGTTATCACCTTGACAGCTTGTTAGCCTGCTGGACCGCTGCCATTCGATTTAATTAACAATAATTACCGTTTATTTTTACTTTTTAGGGTTCCGTACCCAAAGGTTGCCAACGGGACCCTATTACTAAGGCTACGCTGTCCGACTGTCTGTCACAAGGCTGTATCTTTTGAACCGCACGTACAACTATAATACAACAAATAATAAAAATAAAATCAAGATAAAAATTAAAGGGGTACTTACAAAAAACGTGTTTTTTATACGTGGTACGGAACCCTTCGTGTGCCAATCCGATTCGCATTTGGCCGTTTTTTAGGGTTCCGTGTTTACTACGGAACATTATAGTTTCGCCATGTCCGTCTGTCTGTTAGCTCAGAGACTCTTTGTACTAGAAAGCTGTAATTTGGCATGGGTACCTATACAAATATTAATCACACCGACAAAGTTTTTAGGGTACCTCCCCTACACGTAAAGTGAGGTGGTTTTTTTTCTCATCTATCCCATGGTGTGGGGTGGTTTAGAAAGGTCGTTCAAATATATTTGAATAAAAATATAAATATGAGTTTGTCACAACCATTTTTGAATTCAGGAATCCGTTTGCGAAATATTAAGCTATAAAGTGCTAATTTTTGTTAGAGTCAAGTGTGTGTGTCCCTGCCAGTTAAATTGTTGGTTTTGGATACATGAAAAAAAGTAGTATATGTAACGAAATTAAAAGGAAAACTGTCGCAGCTAAGTCGGCTTTACAAGTTAACGAGAAATAATCGACCAACTTACATTTGCAGTTGCAAAAACATCTTCATTGCGCGTGGTTCGACAAGCACTTGGCCGGTTTTTACTTTATAAGTGTGGTCAATTTATTTACCGTGAGAGCTTTTCAATATCCGTCGCAGTAAGCAATAAATACGCGTTTTTAAAAGGCTCTTTGGTTCGCAAATGACTTAATAAATTATTGGGAACTGGTTAATTTGAAACACATTTTAATGCCTTTATTGATCTTTCAAAAGTTTACTTTATAATCTCTCATTTGGAGAAACATGACGTAAATGTATTTTTTCCCAAAAATGAGTTAAATATGACAAAACACTTAGAAAGTGTATTTACGTTAGGAGAAACAAAGACCTAAATCAGTTTCAATCTATTTGTACTAATTCGCAAAGATCTCGCGAAAACAGGGACGAAAATATTCTACTTAATTCAATAGCACATAAAGGTACATTAGTGTAGCCACATTTTAAGTACCTACAAAAAGATAGGCAAGGGTCTTCATAACGAGACTGTAACCTCATTACAAAAAAAAAAAAAAAACTTTATACGCTCTCCTGTAAAATTTGAAAAGTAGCAGTTACGACGATGTTTCTCCGAATGAGAGTATGATGCTCTGTGGCCGAATACTCGAAAGCAACAAAAAAATCTCATGCTGTTTCGGTCTTAAAAGTCCTGTCGGTGTAGAATAAGCCCACGTTCGCACTGACTTAAAAATATCGCGGCGGGAATTTATCGCGCAATGGATTTTCAACTCTCCGTGTTGAGCCGAGCGTTGAGAATCCAACACGTTGGTACGCACTCTCGTCCCAGCGCTTTGAGAACCCAGTGCACGAAAAAAATCGCCGCGATTTTATTATGTCCGTGCGAAATAGTAATAAAAGTCCAGTAGAAACACAATTACTATTATATAGTATAGATCGTTATAGAGTTACGGTTAAGTGTTGCCGTTGGTCCCGGCTGTCACTCGATAGATCTTAGACCGGGGCGTTTCGGGTAATCAGAAGCCCAATAGTCTGATAACCAGTGTTACCAAGGAGCATCGTGTTACCCAGTAACTAGGTTGTTTAGGTCAGAGGCAGTCGCTCCATGTAAAATACTGGTATTCAGCTGCATCCGGTTAGACTGGAAGCCGACCTTAACATAGTAGGTAAAAAGGCTGGGCAGATTGATTGATTTACAAGTCGAGTAATATTAATAAGGAATTTGGATTGTATAAATACCACAAAAAAACGCCAAGTGCGAGTCGGACTCGCGCACGAAGGGTTCCGTACCATTATCTATAAAAACGGCAAAAAAATCATGTCTGTTGTATGGGAGCTCTTTTATTTTATTCTGTTTTTGGTATGTTGTTATAGCAGCAACAGAAATACCTACATCATCTGTGAAAATTTCAACTATCTAACTATCACGGTTCATTAGATACAGCCTGGTGACAGACGGACGGACGGACAGCGAAGTCTTAGTAATAGGGTTCCGTTTTTACCGTTTGGGTACGGAACCCTAAAAATTGCGGTGGTATTTCAGTATGTTCCCTTTTATACATAGATCCAAGTCATTTCAAAGGCATCTGTATTTAACTGCCATTATATCAAATTAAGTAAATACCAAGATATAGATGTAATGGGTTAGTACCTAAGTGTTAGTTTTATGTAATGAGACGTGGTAAACAGTCATTAAACGTCATTAGTAGGTACAACCTATATCATTAACTTGGAACTGGATCGATATTGAACAATAAACACATAATATTATTGCGATATTTAACATTTAACCTCTGCGCGCTAATTAGCGGAATAAATAATTAGGTATGCACCATAAAGTGAGAAATATAGTTTTATATGATTACTCAGAATTGGGTGGGTTGAAGATAAATAGGAGGCATATCAATGTGCTACGAGTAACTGTTAACAGTGTCATTATTCATTTACTACGATATTCTTGGATAAATGATTCCAAATAGGTATACTTAAGGCAGGTTTATACGAGTAATGTGGCAGTACAGAAAGTCAGTCCAGCGCTGACTTGCAACTGGGCTCGTGTAGACACTACTTTCAAACCAGTCCAGCTGACTTCGAGCCCTCAAGTCAGTCCAGTTGACTAATCTGCACAGCTAAAAAGTTCTTCTGGCGCGTCGTCAAAATTGGCATCCGCCGCCATCTTGTTTTTTTTATTCATTTGAAGTGACATTTCACAAAATAATTGCACCCACAAGGTCTGTCAACGACATTCAATCGCCAAAAGATTCCTGTACCTATAGTCCACCTCGTAAGTACAGTAGGTATCACTTTTGACAACAGCAGTGCTATTCTGTAACCATCTCACCGTGAAAGCTTAGGTGAAGTGAGCTCGGAGTGAGCTGTCAGTCCCTAGCAGCAGGTGGATGACAGCTCACTTCACGTACACTTCACCTAAGCTATCACCGTGAGATTATTACAGAATAGACCGGCAGTTCCCACTAATTTAAAACTTCACTAAGTTTGAGACAGAAACAAATAGACCTTGTCGTTTTTTGAAGTGCATTCAATCTTAGGCTCATGATCTGCGTAGCCTTTTCTCAACTATGGCCGAGTCTAATTGGATGCAGCTGAATACATGTATATTACATGGAGCGACTCTGACTACCACAACCCAGTTACTGTGTAACGTGATACCCGTTGGTAAGACTGGTTGTCAGACCCGGAACCACTGTCAAAGATCTACGAATGCGAGCCGGGACGTGCTTTCCGAGGCACGGACGGGTCTGGATGGTCACCCATCCACGAAACGGCTGCGGCAAAAGTAGCTTAACCTTCGATCGTCCCATGCGGCTGTTTTATTTAGCCACGAGTGACGAGCCCCTTCACGGCCCCATTCAATCTAAAGGTGATAAAGCAATAACGAGGTGCATGAAGTATACCGTTCACATTACCACGAAGAAGTTATCTGTCAAGCCAATAGCGCATTACCGTAGTTATGCGTAAAATGTGGATGAGCTGTACTTGTAAATTACTGCAAGCTACACTGCTTTTCCACTCTGATATGTCGCGCCCCATTTTACGCATACGCTAATGCGGTAATACGGTAGTGGGGCGCGTCATTTCAGAGTGGACATGGACAAGCTATACTAATTTATCTTAAAACTTTATACATATAGAAAGTTAATCGGTTTCATATCTTAAACCAGTAAAATCAGGGCACAATTTCTCTAGAACTAATCGTCCTGTTCTAGCCTCTCACAATCCTCATCTAAGCCAATTTCAGGTTCTACCGTACCTAATTCCTTAATCGTAAATCCGGCCACGTTATTTCAAATCAAGGCCGACTAGAGATTCATTGATCCTGCTCAACTCAGATACAGTTACTATCTACAACTCGATCTTAAAATTGCAAAAGCATAAGCAGTTATTTTACATTGCAAAGTTATCGTGTACATAGGAACTTGTTTTCCATTTATGGAAGGGAGATTGTAGGTCTTCTTTAAGATTCTTGATCTAGAAACACTTAAGTAATCGTCTCGTAGGTTTACTGGTCCGAGGGGTTGCCAAGTGAGAGATTGTGGATTCGATTTATAATTTCTCAGTGCGAGCAAAGTAGCAGTATTTATTTGTATAGTCACTTATCTAATGTAATGATTCAACAATTTTAATTATTTTATAAATATTTTTGTATATAATAGGTTAAGTTTAGCAATAGAGATCATTCGTATCTTAATCGTCTTTCACTCCAGATACTATCAGGGACTCGTACCTCATCTAACATATTAAAAAAAGTGAACAGAATTAGAATAGAGTTGTTTGCTAAATAGTTTAACCCAAACTTATCATTCGGTGGCGAAACCTGCAATACTTATTCGTATTTATTTGCTACTATTATTGTTAACGATGTGGTAGTCAGACGTCTGCTTACCCTTTCAATTTAGAAAGCCTTGATGGTGATAATTCCTCGATTAGTAACTTTCTGGAATTAAAATACATACCGCAGGAATTCTTTACCATAATTTGGTGAAATCGTGAGTCCTACTCGTAAGTAATTTACACACAGTAACACGTGTGAAACGAAAGTCGAGAACTCGAGAATTTCCTCAATATTAAGACGAATGTTAGCTAAGTGATACTACGATTGTCTATTAACACTTACAGTTATAATCTATGGATTCGGTTCAGTGCTAGGGTTGCCAAAGCTGGCGTCGTTAATGTAAAACAGGAATAAAGTGTGTGTTCTTGTCTTGGGAAATTTCACGTTTAGAAAGTCGCATCATTCAGTTATACTTATATTCGGTGTTATTTGACAAATAAATAGTAGTACCTTTCTATTGTAAATAATATAATACCAGCCTAGAGTCCCTCTGTTGGGTAAAGGCCCCATCTCCAACAGAGATGGCATGGGCAATGGGCATGGGTTGGTGATTTGAGATTATATTTACCTACTATACGTCCAGGTTTTTCTGTCATTGATTTCATTATTTTTCATTATTTTTACCTTACGTGGTATAGTATAGTAATATTTTTCTAGGTGCATTGTCTTCACATATAATTATATAATTAATGTATACAAGATGTGAAAACATTTTATAAGAGTATCGGTGGAGTTTATTGCCCATTCTTCTCCATACGAAAACTACCTTTTGGAATTGGAAACTAGAATAAGTTATTATTATTTTTTTGTAAATTTTGACGTACAAAAGTGCCTTTTTTGTGCCTAATTGAAATAAATTACTTGACTTTGACTTTGTTTCTAAGTTAAACTAACCACAAAGTAAAAGTATATGCCCAAATTATGAACAATTCCCGCTCTAGTAACAGTAAAGGTAGCCCTATCTGTGGCTCAGACGAAGCGGCACAGATCAAACGCCAGGAAGTGCCAGTGTTTGCCACATAGTGTCAATATGTGTACCGTGAACATTTGGCTGAGCTATTAAACCATTTTGTTTGTTCATGTGCTTTTCAAACACGCATCGAGGCACGCGTCTTTCGAGTACCGAAATGTGTGAAGTTTAATGTATAAACCATCGTTTATGTTGGGTTTATTAGCTTGCATCGTTCTAATTTGACAATTATTATGTTCTGATATTTAAATGATGTAATGTTGTCTTCCTGTATCATAATATCAGGCATTTGGATAACACTGTTGGATATATTTTACTCTGGTGTAAGCCGAAACTTCGTAGCCATTAAATGATTTGCCACTCAGCAAATTCTGCAAAGCAGCATGGCTTTCTGACCAGTACACAGGGTTCTTTGGACAATACTCTAGTTTTATTCTTATAAAATTTCCCTATTTTATTAATTACCTCATTGCTAGTTGCTTCAACTTATTAATTATCAATGTTCGATACTGTTCTAATTATTTTACTGTTTGTCTCATTACGAAATCTTACTCCATTCACTATGTAGTAAATACACGCGACCACATTCGATACATGAATAATTTCGATACCGTTCTATCGGTAAGGCTATCGATTACAACGGCAAAGCATTGATACTCGATCCTGCGGCAATCGAATAGTACCTATACGGTTACTTACACGTGTTCCGATTATTCTTACTACTGCTTGTGATTACGCCTATGCTTAGGTGTGTAGGGGAGACTAAATAAAATACTGTTATAGAACAAACCAATACTTATTTAGACTTTAAATATTTAAAACTGACGTGTACAAGAAAGATTACAGAATTCTAGGACCCGTTACAATATTACGCGTATATCGGCCGCTCCGCTGAGCCGCGTCGGAGCAAGTGGACGAGTCTTCCGTCTTCGTGGAGCCCGAGGCGCTCAGCCGCCCCCGTCGCTAATGTAGGTGGCGCGTCGCCATTGGTCCGCGGCCGTATGGGGTGATCCATCGGCGCGTAGCGGCGCGACGATTGGTTGAGCGAAGATGGCGTGATGCTGACGTCAGTCAGCCGCTGCCTGCACGCCGCCATGCGGGTACAGGCCGCAACATACTCCCGGGCGTTGAAGACTTCGACTTCAACTGGATGACATGTCCCGCCAGAGGGGACACATCGTGCGGACGGCACGAGTGACCGTCCCTTTGGTTGTGACGACGTCTGCCACTCGGCTGACACCGTCTGGGCCTGGGTGCAGGCGCGTGACACGACCCAGGCGCCACTGGAGCGGTGGAAGGTTCGCCTCCCGCAGGAGCACGAGGTCGCCGAGGCAGATGCCTCGCTGCTGGGTCCTCCACTGGGACCTTTGCTGCATCTCGGCCAGGAACTCCTTCTGCCACCTGGACCAGAAATGTTGGCGGATTTTTTCAATTAACTTGTAGCGGTTGGGCCGCAGTGCTGTGATGGGTGGTGATGGGACGGCGGTCAACGGCCTGCCCACCAGAAAGTGCCCAGGGGTTAGAGGAGAGGGGTCATTAGGGTCGGACGAGAGGGGAGATAGGGGACGGGAGTTGAGTATTGCCTCAATCTGCGAGAACAGTGTCGCCAGCTCCTCGAACGTCAAACAGGCCTCCCCAGCTACTCGTTTAAGATGATATTTAGAGGATTTTATACCAGCCTCCCATATGCCTCCGAAATGGGGCGAGTATGCAGGTCCAAACACGAAGCGGATTCCCTCGTTTGCCGTGTAATTGTACACTGATTCTTGGGCCTCCTGCAGCATCCTACCCAGCTCATTGCATGCACCTAGAAAATTACGACCGTTATCACAATGTACAGCATAGGGTTTACCTCTCCTAGCCACAAATCGGTGGATACACAAAATGAATGCCTCAGACGTGAGGTCGCTGACCACCTCTAGATGAACCGCCTTAGTAGTAAGACACACAAACAAACATAGATAACTTTTAGTTATGCGGTTCCCTCGGCCTTTACGACTCGAAATCTTGAACGGGCCCGCAAAGTCTACCCCACAAGAGCTGAAGGCGAAGCTATTATCCGTTCTAACGGCTGGCAAGTCACCCATAATTGGTTCGAAAGGTTTACCTCTCAGTCGCGTACACACTACACACTGCCTGGTGGTCGTGCGAGCAAGAGTTCGCCCTCCCAAGGGCCAATATTCCTCACGGATGGCTGCAAGCAATGCCTGTGGACCAACATGGAACAAGCGCAAGTGTTCATATTTTACTAACAGCTTAGTGAACCTATGTTTAGCGTCTAGAAGAATCGGGTGCTTCTTATCATAACTAAATCTCGAATTTTCCAGACGGCCTCCCACCCGTAGCACTCGTTCCGAGTCTACAAAAGGATTGAGTGGCAATATTTTTGACTTTTTATTTAACTGTAGGCCCTTGCTTAATGTTTCGATTTCTTCAGAGAAAGTCTCGTATTGACTGAGTTTAATTAGAAGAGTGCATGCCTTTTGCAACTCTTCAACCGATAAGGTTAGACTACTATTTCTCTGCCCTTTCCCTATCTGGGTAAATCTTAGCACGTAGGCGGCTGTTCTTTTCAGTCGTAGGAAATTAGAGAACCTGTTGAAATCTATAAGCTTTGTGTTATCTACTCTAATATTATTATTGTTTGCCGCACATGAGTATGGGTTAAGTGATTTGACTTCAGGCAACAATTTTTCCTCTAACGGAGCTAGCTTGGGAGACCACTCACTGTCTTCTTGTTTTAAGAAGGGAGGGCCTTCCCACCACAGCGTTGAACCTTGCAACACTTGAGGTTCTACTCCTCTTGATGCCATATCGGCAGGGTTTAAACTTGTGCGCACATGACGCCACTGATAGTCAGCTGTTAACTCCTGAATTTCATTTATTCTGTTGCGGACAAACATTTTAAGTGAGTTTGGCTGCATTTTTAGCCATCCTAGTACTACCGTGGAGTCGGTCCATATTAAAATTTTATTTATTTTACATTTTAAGGACTGAATTACTTTACGACTAAGTCTAGCGCCGAGGAGCGCTCCACATAATTCTAGTCTAGGGATAGTCATAGGTTTAAGGGGTGCTACCCTGGCCTTGGCACATAGTAGGCGTGAGGTGTAGCTACCTTTGTTACTCCTTGACCTTAAATAAATGCAGGCGCCGTAGGCAACCTGTGAGGCATCTACAAAACAATGTAATTCAATGTATTCTGGTAATTTACACAGAGTGTGCCTAGGTAGATGCAAGTTATACAGATATGATAAATTGTTACTAAAGTTTAGCCAGTCCTTAACAAAATTATTTGGTACTGGCTCATCCCAATCTAACTTGGCGCACCATAGCCTTTGGAGTAAAATTTTTGGCTTTATGATGGCCGCACTCAGTAGTCCTAATGGATCAAATATTCTACATGTCATTGATATAATCGTTCGTTTAGTTATCTGAGCAGCTATAGGTACATTTGTGGAGAATTGAATTGTGTCGCTCACTGGAGACCAGTTTAATCCTAGCACAGTGGATTCCTTGCACAGATCCAGGGCATCAGTACTAAAGTGGTCTTTCTTGAATATTAGTGGACAATTTGTACGAAATTTTCTAAGTTGAAAACCCGCTGACTCTAACACTCTAGTAGTACCCTTATGGATATGCGTCAGCTGCTCCTCTGATGCGCAGCCAGTGCTTAAGTCATCTATATAGAAGTCAGTTAGCATAACCTCCTTTATAAGTTCGTCATCACATTCTAAAGCGAGTTGTTGAAGACACCTCGTACTGAGGAAAGGAGCTGACGCTGTACCATAAGTCACTGTATTTAACTGGTACGTTACAATGTTGTGAGTCTTCTCACAACGCCACAGTATTAATTGCAGATGACGTTGGGACTCATCAATTAAAATTTGCCTATACATTTTAGTAATATCTCCAGTAAGAACAAACCTATGCTCCCGAAAACGTAGTAATATGGACATTAAGTCACTCTGAATAACTGGCCCTACTGCTTGTATCTCATTTAGCGATTTTCCAGAGGTAGTCTTCGCAGATGCGTCGAAGACTACTCTGAGTTTCGTGGTTTCACTGTGTTCGCGAATGACACAGTGATGGGGTAGGTAGTACCCGAACTGCGGTTGTGCAATTTCGGTTAGGTGACCTAATTCCTTATACTCCTCAATGAACTCTGAGTAAGCTTCCTTTAGTTGGGAATTTTTATTTAATCTAGTTTCTAAGTGGATAAGTCGCTTCCTAGCTATTTCATAGGAATCGCCTAACGCGCTCTCAGGGGCTTCCTTTAGAGGCATTGCTACGGAAAATCTTCCGTTTGGTAGGCGTTTGGTGTGCTGAACAAAATGCCCTTCACAGAAATGTTCATCGGGGGAACGGGAATATTGTTCAGCATAACCTTCTTCAATTTCCCAGAATCTTTTGAGACACTCTTGTACGTCTTGGCTAAAGTTACACGTTACCGTGAGGGACTTGAGACTACCTTGCCCTGTAGGGCCTGACACTACCCACCCTAGTTTAGTATCTTGTAGTGCTGGTTTATTGTTCCCTAGGTATATGTGATTGGCATTCACAATCGCCCAATATACGTCCGCACCTAACAGAATGTCTATCTTCGAAGGTTCATAGAAAGTGGGATCCGCTAGCCTAACTTCCTTTGGTATACGGAGTTGCTTAACGTTTACCTGCATGTTGGGCAACATACCCATAATATTTGGTAAGACAAGACAGTTAACCGAGATACAGAAATTAGTCACGCGCGACTGGAGTTTAATATTTACCCTTTCAGAAACCTTTGAAATTGAATTATTTAGGCCGGCTATGAGAGTGAGACGGGAAGTGTCACAAATTAACCCGAGCTTCTGTTTCATGCTGTTGGATAGTAAGGACATTTGACTACCTGTGTCTAGTAACGCTCTTGCTTGATAGATTTCCCCAGTTTGCGGATGCACTATGTCTACTAGAGCCGTGCCTAGCAGTACTTGACCTACCGATGCCGCTGAGAGAGAAACTGGTAAGTTAGAGGGCTCAACAACCGGAACATCTGCTGTGGACCTATTAGTCTTGAACTCGTTATTGTGTAATAGGGAATGATGTTTCCGTTTGCAGACACGACACATAAGCCTGGCCTTGCATTGAAATGAGTTGTGACCGCTCTTAAGGCAATTCTTACATAGTTTTAATCTTGTGACTTCAGACAACCTATCCTCAATGGTCATATTCTTAAATTTAGAGCATTCAGACAAATGGTGACTATCATTGCAGACATGACACGTGGACGGTCCACCTTTATCTCCGAAAGCAGCAAAAGTCCTATTCGGTTTAGGTTCTTTAATGCTTGGCCTTCGGTCCCTTCTATCGGCATTTTCCATGCCTGCGAAATGCATTGTCTCTAAGATGTCGGCCCGATTTCTTAGAAACCTTGTGAAATTTTCTAGGTTATGGTAATCGGCTAACGTAGACCTATACTCTTCCCATTTAGTATTAGTCACCGGATCTAATTTTGAGGCTAGCATGAATATAATAAGTGCATCCCATTTGTCAGTCGGCTGACCCAACGCTTCCAGCGCTCTCAAGTTTTTTGACATATGGTCTACTATGTACCTTAACGCTTTATAGGATTCCCGACTACACCTTTCAACACTAATTAAAGCTTTGAGATGATTGTTTATGAGAATATTTTTATTATCATATCGTTCGCAGAGTAAATCCCATGCTAATTTGTAGCTATTCGAGGTAAACTCTATTGATTTAATTATCCCCTTAGCATTCCCTTCCAAAGCTGATCTTAAGTAGTGAAATTTGTTTATTTCTGGAATTGATTTATTGCTGTGAATAATAGAATCGAATGTATCTTTAAATTCTAGCCATGTTAGCAGGTTTCCATCAAACTTTGGAAGGTGTATGGTTGGCAATTTCACTCCGTTAAATGCATGTGAACAATCGCTTGGCTGGTGAGAACAATTACTACATTGTCCAACACTGTTTGCCGTATTTATTGGTAATGGGGTAGCCTCAATTAATTCTTGAGCTACAGAGAGCGCAGAGTAAAATTGACACTCTGTGGCCTCTCTTTCTTCCAATTGTTCATCTACATCGGAGCATAATGTTTCAATTTCTGACTGTAATTCGTCAAATGTTTTAAATAATTTTTGAAACGTAGCTAGTCTCAAAGAAATTTCTTTAACTTGGACACTGGCAACCTCTTTAGGCTCCAGGCCCTTCATAGTACCTAAATAATCTATGAATTTTGTTAACCTACCCTTTATGGTGCCACGCTTTCTAATTAACTCTTTAAATTTGACCTTCAGGTCGGTATCTACACTGGTCATTTTGCTATCAACGAGATCTATTGTCTATCGAAATACAAAACACAATGCAATACAATGAGCTGAATAGATAAATGTGCAGTGAACCTGACAATGTTAGGCGTCGCTCCCAACACGTGTTCCCGGCTACGCCTTCGCCGCGCTGCAGCGTGCCGCCTGCCGGCCGCTGCTAATGTAGTCGACGCGCCGAGGGAATCCGCTCCTGGTTGCACCGGAACAGTTGCCGTATGGCCGGAACTCTGAAATAGTCGGCAGGATGGCTGGTTCACAAAGCTTTGGTTGCGTGCACTTAATTACACTTAATACGTGTGCATGAATATGGATTGGGTAGGAAAACAATGCGTGCAGCTGAAATGCTAGCTTGCGTTTTACAATATCGCCAGAAGTGAGGTTATGCGTTACGTGGGATTACATTTATGAATATGAACTTAGGCGGGTAGGTGCACACGAACATTCGACTATAGTGGAAGAATTGCAGCTTAGCGCCTAGCCTAGCATAAGCCAGCTCAACCCACGTGCAATTAACCCTGCAAATTAGGAAAGATATGGCCTTTTCCCTGTTTGACGTCTAAAAAGCAAGCCGCGCACTGGTTCACAGCGCAAGGGCACACAGGAAACAAGATTAAAGAAAGGAAATGAATGGATTAGGGCTTACTCTCCTGGGCTAGACCTTCGGCAGACGTGTTGAGTTTGACCCGCCGTCTTTGACCCGCCGTCACCGTCCGAAGCCTCCCTGGACACAGCAGCTCGTCCGCGCTCCCCTCTTTCTTGATTACGCAGCCCGGCTGGATGGATGGCGGGCTGCGGCACTTGCTCCACACGATGAATCTTGAATCTTCCGTCGACGTTTCTCGACGATTCGTTGATTTTATTTAAATTTAATGCAACGAGTCCTGTCACGGTCGCCACTTGATTACGCCTATGCTTAGGTGTGTAGGGGAGACTAAATAAAATACTGTTATAGAACAAACCAATACTTATTTAGACTTTAAATATTTAAAACTGACGTGTACAAGAAAGATTACAGAATTCTAGGACCCGTTACAATATTACGCGTATATCGGCCGCTCCGCTGAGCCGCGTCGGAGCAAGTGGACGAGTCTTCCGTCTTCGTGGAGCCCGAGGCGCTCAGCCGCCCCCGTCGCTAATGTAGGTGGCGCGTCGCCATTGGTCCGCGGCCGTATGGGGTGATCCATCGGCGCGTAGCGGCGCGACGATTGGTTGAGCGAAGATGGCGTGATGCTGACGTCAGTCAGCCGCTGCCTGCACGCCGCCATGCGGGTACAGGCCGCAACAGCTTGTGTAACTATATTTCCTATATACCTATTTAAAATTTGATCTAGGTGATTAGATTACGAGGTCGTGTGCGAAAACAGTTGTTGAATGCATGCAAAATTGCATTTTTACTATCAATAATAATCAAAATAATACTGTTTTGTAATGTTACTGCAGTACCATATGCCCATTTTCCCCAGATTTTCGGATCGGACAAGGTTTTTTTTTACATAAGCTTCATCACCTCGTATTTTGCAGCCACCATCTTGGATTTATATTTTGACCTCACTATCGACTTTGGCACCCTCGAAAACTATGAAAACGACACCCATGACGAAAAATGTGAGATCACCTAAATACAGCCCGATTCAAACTTAATGGCGGCTCGGAACATGAGGCGAGTCGCTGCGCAGTGACGAATTCATGGGTCAGCGGGGGTGAGGGGTGGAGTACTGCGCAGCGAGTTGCTAACTTCCGAGCCGCCATCGCCATTAAGTTTGAATCGAACCAAGTATACCTACTTATAATTTGACGCCGCGCAGTCTACATTCGCCTCTAGATAAAAATGTTCAATGTCGTTAGCGATAACATTAAATGTGGAAATATTGGATGGATTTGTAAAATTTATTGCCCTTAAAGTCATTCAAGGATACAATGTACGCAATCGGTGTTTGCTATCCTATATGTTTGTCATTATTATTGGATTATGCTGGATAAGGCTGGATTAAGATGATACCTATATAAGTACATACAAGTTGTTAAGTATTACTGCATAGTATACCTACACTACTTCTCTTGGATAATGTAGTTAATCTCTATTGTGTGAAAATGGAAAGGGGAAATTAGTGGTCTTGACCCTATCTAGGGTTGCCAACTTTTTTATATCAGGTATAGTATTTTCGAAGCCATTGCCTAAAAATAAAAAAGACAGCGAAATTTTTTTTTTTGTTGTTTCAAAAATATTTTATTTTGTGAAAGCATATTTTTTGCTACTTTGAGCCTTTATTACATAACTAAAATTACAAGTTAATAATATTCAGTTTATGAGATAAATACTGGCCCTATTACGGTCATATCGTTTTTTTTTATTGAAATGAAAATTAGTAGTTTCATCTACTTTTTTTTATACGGTATGCGGGATACTATATATACTTAGTAGATGTCGGCAACCCGATTCATAGCATAAGCATACGCATTAGAAATCAGCTATAAGCAACAATAATGTTCCCACTGCTGGGAGCAGGCCTCCTTATTGATCATTGAAGCAAAAATCACTGATCGATTCTTCCAAATGATTTGGAAAGATCCATGATTTCAGGAAAGTTACTTAATATGCTCAGTTCGGCAAAAAAAAAATATTGTTAAAATACAGAGTGTTAAAATAATCGCGTGTTTTTTTTTCTGGCCTCCTTTATCGATACTGAACCAACCCCTAAGCTATGGCACGCAATTTCTTTAACACCCTGTATATCTAAAGTTAACTATTAGTTTTGCTGAAGAGGATTGATAACCCCAGCAATTCATTTATATCAAAAAGTTTTTCGTTCTGCCCTCATACATAACTTAAGTGTAACCTTTTTAAACCGACTTCATTACAATGCATATCATCACCATTCTCTTGCATTCATTTGGTGTCGGCCGCAGCATTTCTTTTTATTCCATACTTCTCTTTAGTCGTCATCTCAAAAGTCACTCAAAATACCTGATATATATTATTTTCTTTTCCCAGGGATGCCCTCTACAGACTCTCTCTACGAGGTCTAGGCGTGCTAGAGCGCGCTGATTGGCTGGCTCCGTTCAACAAGACAAAGCTATGTCAAATGAAGGGTCAGACAGAACTAGATTGCCGGAATTATATAAAAGTGCTGCTGCTTCATGGTCATAAGCTGTTCGCTTGTGGGACTCACGCGTTCAGCCCTGTTTGTAGCTGGCGAGAGGTATGTGCATCAAACTTTTTCTCACTAAGATGACTTCTGTACAGGGAAGCAGGCTATCCTTATTCTTATCCTTATTATATTATAAAACAATCTCCCCCCGCTGCGTCTGTCTGTCTGAATCTGAACGCGATAAACTCAAAAACTACCGAACGGATTTTCCAATGGTTTTCACCAAGGGACGGAGTCATGAAGGTTTAGGTGTGGTAAGGTTTGTGTAAATTGGCTGAAATATCATGATGATTGTTGAAGATGTCGGAAAAAGTCATGCTGACTTTTCTGGCGTGCGCCGCGTAAACCGTAAGAGATACATAAAATTAATGTTCTACAGGATTTTCTATCTTAAAAAGTTCAATAAAAACTCCACGATAGCATAAATGTCTATCTTCTAAGGATGGCCCTCAGTAACCATTTTTATTTTTCAGAATTTCATAAAAATTGTATTGTTATTGCCGAAGCAATTTTTACCGGTATTTATATTAGGGGTTAAAGCAATGATATTATATGTAAAAAGAGGTAGATAGGTAAAAACGATAGGGATAGGGATAGGGATAAACGTTCCGCAAGTGGCACGTCAAAAGTTGGCTAATTAGCCACATTTTCTTCGTTTTGTCTCTTTTTTACTCCCGATAATTACGACATGCCATCCTACTTCCACGTGTCATATAATAGTGTGACATAGTGCCGTTTTTGAAGATAGAATGTTAGGTAGGTAACCTATCTACGTCTTTTTACTTCTAATATCATTAAAGGGTTAAAGTATGAGATTGCCGATTTGTACTGAAAAATTGAAATTCATTTTTTTTTAAATTTATTTATTTATTTAATCAAAATAATTACCATTATTATCTATACATTGCTGCCATCTAATAGGAAGGTCGGAAAGTCATTTATGCCTTTGCGATAGAACTCTCGTGATCTAGATTCGACAAACTGTGTGAAAGCATTTTGTACTGCCTCCTGAGAAAAAAACTTTTTATCACGTAGAAAATTGTACAAATCACGAAAAAAAAATGGTAGTCCGTTCGAGTAAGGTCTTGCAGTATTCAAAAATAACTCAAATTTTCGAAGTATTTTTATCATTCTTGTCTAAGCTGAATAAAAAAAACAACTGAAAGTCGATAATCGAATGTTGCACATTTTTTAAAAGAAGAACTTCATAGGTACCATGTGAAAAAGTTTCACTCAAAAATCTCAAACCATGAAGGTTCTATGTCAATTCGAAGTACCTATTACAATAAAACTGCAATTTCATACTTTAACCCCTATTATTAATCCGTATGCAATAAAATATGTTATTTAAATTGGGCATTTAATTTAGATTTAAATATGCCATGACATCATCATTTAAATGAATACTTTAAAAGATATCACAGATTCAAAATTACGCGTAACAATTAAATACAAATTATGAATGACGGTGGCGCAACGCTCGGAGTCAATGACCTTTTCCTCGGCTATTAGATACGCGATCATCGCTTCGCTTCTTTTTATTAATCCCGGTATTACGTTCCTGTGGGATAATTTCCGATATCCACGCGAGCGAAGCCGCGGACAAAAGCTAATTAGGTATAATAATACCAGTCTATTACTGTCCTTCTGCAGGGCAAAGGCCACTTCTCATACAGAGAAGATATGATGCATTGATCACCACATTTGCTTGTAAAAAATATCACGGCGTTGTTGAAAAGTAGTTGCAAGTTAGCTAGTATTTTATACCAAGTAGCTTCTTCAACTGTACGAGTACTCATAGTGCATGCAATAATCAAGTTGCACATCCTAAAGCCTAAGCCACTGAAGACGATGAGGATGAAGAGATAAATATGCGCACTAAGAAAGTTTCACTTGGTTTTTTGTTTCGCTGCGTGTCTAAGCCAACGGCCAGACAGAAAAGACGCAAGACGAGGGCGGGGCGAGGACCCGTCGCAGACAGGGCGCCGTCACGACTTTTTATGGCGCGCACTAGAAGCTTTTCCCGGCATTCAACCGTCCGATTTTGATACAACATGATGTCTTCTTCTGAAGATGAAGATGTATTGGCACTTGGCGGGTGAGCGCTGTGAGAACCTGCCCTCCGCGCCCTTTCCGCTCCCCCGCTTGCGCCCGTGCAGGCCCGCGCCCTGCCCGCGCCCTGTCCTTTCTATATGTTTTCCAATAGGGCGCCGACGAGTTAACGTCGTGACGGCGTCCCGTCTTTTCTGTATGTTTTACGTCGCGACGGCTGTATACATTTTATATGCAAGTAGATTAACCGGGCGCCGCGACTGCGACGGGTCCCTGCCTTGCGTCTGTTCTGTGTGGCCGGTGCCTAAGGGTTCTGAAGATGTAGATTAGCTTACGGAGCCGGCTTACGAGGACTTTTATATGCGGTTTGAATGTCAGGAATTGGTCTATTATGATACCAAGGTATTTTATATCATCGACTCTTTGGAGAACGGGACATGAGCACCAGGGTGTTACGACAGGACCGCAAGCATGGCAGTAAATGCTAAGATGTGATTGAGGAAGTTGATATAACCTATGGGCAAAAGTGACATTAAGTGATCAATCGTTGGGCAGTTGCCCGCCAGACACTACACCCGTCTGGTCGGTCCTACCTTTTCTATAGGGGATGAGTGAACTTTACACCCTGTTCCTCATACCTCTAAATTATAAAAACGTAATCCACTAGCCAATCTCAGGGGAATGGTACACAAAAAAGTCGAGGGAACAGAAAATCTTACACACCTACATAAACAAGTTCCGTTCAATAAATATTGTTCCGAACGAGAATCGAACTAGTAACCGGTATCGCAGTAGTCTTTAAGACACTGCGCTCATATCTTATTTGTTATTTTAAGTCGTGCTGCCGTAAAGTGTTTATGCAAAGAATATTTGAATATTGAAATCGAATTTGTATGTAGGTACACAGTACATGTTTATCTAACACTTTCGGTGTTCAAGCCAGTTTGTCTAGTTCTGGAAATCAAGTTAAAGAAATAACGAGACGATCCAAGATAATCGAAGAATCCAAGATATTACTATGAACGATAATAGGCTAAAAAATGGTGTGATAAGGCAATGGTGCGGTTTAAAAGAAGATGTAGTGTCAAACATTCAAAAGAATTAGAGCTTAGATGGTTTGGTCATGTTGAGAGGATGAATGAACGCGACTAACAAAAGGTATTTACAAGACAGATGTGAGTGGAAACGCCGGGAGGACCCGGAGACCCTAGGAGGACGTATCCTAATTGGTAATGTTCTTTAGAAATATCAGGGGCGTAGTACTTGCAACCGGTGTGAGTATATGACCAGAAATATGAATATATGTAGGTGTAAGGAGCGAAGCAGGTGGCGTTCTGTAGTTTCTGCCTACCCACGTGGGAAGACGACATGAGTTTAAGTATGTATTTACTATACGAATAACTTCATATCTAGCAGTTTGAAAACAAAATCCCTTGAACACGATGACCACATCTGTTACCGCCCCGGTTCTGTAGTCGCTGATCGCTGCAAGCAGAATTTTTCAAAAAGAAAAAGCAGAAATAGTGGGGAATTATCAAATAACTTCTCCCGCTCTGGGCATGTCAGCCTTACTGGCTAACTAAAACGGGCTTACTGACTAAAACCCACCCGTGTTCCTTCAGTTCCCTGAACGTTGCCCGGGGCCACGGTATCCCTTTCGGACTTTCCCGCGACCCCAGCAGGCATCGGTCCTAGCGGCCCCGCCAGTTCTCCTGACATCTCTTTGAGACGCGCTTGGAACACAACGCGCCGTTGACCCGGGCCTGGTCATTATCGGACGGCTAGCTACCCATTGCTCATCGTCCGCAAGCCAGCGCCTACGGTGGCCGGGAATCGGCCTGCGATTCCCGACGCCCAGGGCGTATCCTGCGGCGGTCAGGGGCGTGAGGGTGCGAAATTTGCCTCAGCAGAAATAGTCCTTACGATGCATAGATATGAAGTTCTTCGATTGTTCAACATATAAAGTTTGGTTTCACTGTAGAGGAAAGAAAAGCACCTCTATATCCATAGCTGTCGTAAAGGTGGACTATAAAAGTCCATGCTCAGCAGTGTACTGCTCGTCAACCGGCTATACGAGCCGGATGACGTTATCACTATCCTCTACCAATATCCCCATTCAATGGGGGTCGGAGGAATACGTTATTTTCTTCCATCCATAGCTGTACCGTACTTCTCTAGATTACAAAGTGGTTATTGAATGAAAGTCTATCTAGAAATTAACTACATACTTAATATTCACTGAATCTTTGTCTCCACCAGATCGAGTCAATAAGAACAGTAACAGATTGGGTGACTGGAGTAGCCAACTGCCCATACAACCCTAATTCCAACGTGACTGCGATCCTTGCCAGCAACGGGGAGTACTACGCTGGTACTCCTACAGACTTCGCCAGCTCTGATACAGCTATTTGCAGGTAACTAAATTGATTTTTTATTGTGTGAACATAGCCTTTATTCTATTTAAACGAGATGTAAGTAAGATATGTACCGAATTTAGCTAGGCAGTATACTTGTAATAGCATAAGCATAATTCATAATAGATCCCGAATTTAGCTAGGCAGTATACTTTGTAATAGCAAAAGCATAATCATAATTCATAATAGATCCCGAATTTAGCTAGGCAGTATACTTGTAATAGCATAAGCGTAATCATAATTCATAATAGATCCCGAATTTAGCTAGGCAGTATACTTGTAATAGCAAAAGCATAATCATAATTCATTATAGATCCCGAATTTAGCTAGGCAGTATACTTGTAATAGCATAAGCATAATCATATTTCTTAATAGATCCCGAATTTAGCTAGGCAGTATACTTGTAATAGCATAAGCATAATCATAATCAACCTATAGGTAATGTTCCCACTGCTGGGACACA
This sequence comes from Xanthia togata, assembly GCA_963853775.1. Taxonomy (NCBI): domain Eukaryota; kingdom Metazoa; phylum Arthropoda; class Insecta; order Lepidoptera; family Noctuidae; genus Xanthia; species Xanthia togata. Next base: position 10,431,852 of record OY970811.1, read on the forward strand.
GTGGGCCGTAGTACACCACGCGGACCCAGTGCTGGTGGTTGGGTGTCACATGTCTTCGAAGTTTTGGACATGCCAGTTTTCAGACTATGTTTTACTTCACCGTTTTGAGAGCAGTGGTGATAAAATAATTTACACAAAGTGCCTGCTTGGGTTCGAACCTAAGACCTACAACTCGTAAGTCGCGGCCGTTTGCCACTGGGCCACCACTGCTCTCGATGAATCTTGGAACACCCATGCATTAGGATTAAAACTCCTTGTAAAAGAGTTTGTTAGGGGCTTATCTTCGCAAATCACTGTCCATTCCAAGGTTGCCTGGAAGAGATCGCGGAAAGCGATAAGGCCGCCCATTGTATATTTTGTAGTCTTATTTTTTTATTTGTAAAGGGTTTTTGTGGTGTACAATAAAGTATATATAAATAAATAACTTCGAATTTCTGCCGACAAGGCCAGCAGAATTGCTTTGTCTTTGTCTTCAAATGCAGAAACATTATTGGCACGTTTGATATACTTTCTTTCTACCTAGGAAACGTGCCAGGCTGTTCGTTTTGCATGTTCTCAATAATCTGTAGAAGTCACTAGCCATCAATATCAACATTCTATTGGAACTCAAGTCTATCTCCATTGCATCAGTAAAAGGAGCTCCTACATATAACGATGCAGAAACAATTACAATCAGTTGCCATACGAATTTTATAGTGGCCTAGTGTGCTATGTCGTAAACACAATTCTACTATAAGAGGTTAGTAGTGTCACAAACGTAACGACTAGGTGGCATCGCAGCACCGCTCTAATTTGATATCGATATACGGGTCAATAAATTAATAGTTGATATCGATTTTCGTCCTTGTGTATCAGTTTGGTGTCGAGTCATATTATTATCTGTTTTCGCAATCCTAGTAGCGTTGATTAGATTAACTCCACCTTTGACGTTGTTATTTGATTTGTACTAAATATAAGACTCATAATTAGGGATTATTAGTTTTCTGTTTGTTTCAATTGATTTTTTATAGGTAGGTATTAGCAATGAATGGCAATTAAAAGTACATAGGTCGGTTACCTAACTAATTTTCATCCTGTTTTATTTGCCTTTAAGGAATATTTTACCCTTTCTGGGCCTCAAGTCTGCTATTACAATAGTGTCAGAATGGTCTATCATTGATTTCATAATTGTTGATTTTGACAAGTTTGGTAATCTACTAACATATTGGCGTCATTATGACTTTCCAATGGTCAGCCACTGACACTCCATTGAAAGAAATGGCGTCTATTGGTAATCTCGTATAAAATGAAAAATGAATGACTGAATCAGGCGGTAATTTGCTAAAATTTTGACAGTTCTTTTGATCAGTGACCTACCATGAGAACGTCATTGTGCAGTCATTTATTTTAATTTGTTACGAGTATCGTGTTTGTGGAATACAATGATCAACCAATGATCCACCATTATGAATTTAGCAGATTTCAGACTTTTAGCAAAAATGACAATGGAATCGTGTTGGAAGGACGAATTTATAAAAATAGCAGACTTGGCCCCTGGTATGGTATGTCTGATGAACGAAGCAATGCAAAACATAGAATTTAATTTATAACCACAGGTATTGCTCAGGATCTGGCAATGATTAATAACAGAAAGCAAAGCCATCACGCTCAATTTATCCAAGGGTGAGAGCAGTAGTAAACATAGGCCGCTTCACTGTTTTTTAAACTCAAACCATTTATTTCAATTTAACCATTTACAGGCACTTTTGAATCGTGAAAATGAAGCTAGTTTTCTAGTTTCTAGACGGTGACAAAAAATAGCTTGATTTGAATAATTGCCATGTCCTAAAAATATCAAATTTTGTTCTCAGGAGCCAAGGCGCCGCCAACCACGACTCAGGCATGCTCCGCACAACGCAGTACGACCTGAACTGGCTGAACGAGCCCCAGTTCGTGGGCAGCTTCGAAGACGATCGCTTTGTCTACTTCGTGTTCAGGGAGGTCGCTGTGGAGTTCATGAATTGTGGAAAGGTAAGCCAATACTTATTTTAAGAACCACAACGTAACAACAGAAGGTCAATTCCCGTATTTTTTACGTAGAACGTTCGCATTCAAATCTTAGTCTCTATCTGTCAAAAGTATATCTTAAGGTACCATTCCGTAGTCGACCGTCGCCGCGACACGACTGGTTTCTATGAAATACCTTTTGTAGCTAGCGACACTTTGATTTCATAGAAATACGGAAGTTGGCTAAGGAAATGTGCTTTGAATTGAACTTTTTTTACTAGTTTTTTACAATGATTGTCGCTACGAGAGTCGGCCGTCTGGTGTAAGTTCGAGTACCTCTAGTACACCCTCATGACACCTCCTATAATAGAGGGTAAGCCATAACGGGGCATCCAGACTCCAGGCCAGGGTTATCATAACATGAGTAGTTTCCGCCTAGTTCATTCTTGACCAATTACCTCCATTTTACAGGAACCTATTGTTCGAAGAACTTCATATCTGAGTTTGAAAACAAAATCCCGTGAACACGATGACCACATCTCTTACCCGCCCTGGTTCTATAGCGGCCGAGCGCTGCAAGCAGAAATAGTCCGTACCGTCGCCCTAGAGTGAAAACCTCGGGAATGCATTTTTGCTCAAATTTATTTTATTGAGTTTCTAGGAAGAAAAGCTCGCAACGCACATCCTGATCTGACTAATTTGTCCATTCGATACTCGTAGTGCCATCTATGACACTAAATGAGAACCTCGTAAATACTTGCATCTGTCAGTTTGGTGTGAATACCTTGCTTGAAAATGTATGCATTTCGGACAATCTTATAGTATCGAACAGTTCTGAATATAAAAGCGGGTTATATTTCCATATTAATTAATAAAAAAACACAAAAGGCGCCGTACAAAAATTTTACAGCACGCTGTTTTTTCTACCTCCTGAAAAGTTACTTCTTTTACACTTACGAGGTTTTCACTCTAAGGCGTCGTTACGGCGTGTATAGATATGAACTTCTTCGAGGGTACCTACATTGATTCGGTCAGGACGACGAAAATTCGGCAATGATTGCCAAACGCCTGTGTAGCTGTATAGAGGTATGAGGAACAGGGTGTAAAGTTCACTCATCCTCCATAGAAAAGAGAGGATCCTACGACCAGACAGGTGTCGTGTCTGGTGGGCAACTGCCCGACGATTGATGTCGGGAAGTTATAATTATGCTGACCCTGCTTGCGCGATGCAGAATTTCGCGTGACGTCAGTGTGATCACATGTGGCGATGCAGAAGCCGCCAGCTGTACCTAGTGAAATTGTTGATAAACATTTGAAACTACAGTATTCTCATTCATTTGAGGCTCATTTCTAACATACATAGTACCTACTTATCTAGATACGCTTAGTTGTAGATTATATACACATTTCCTATGTAGAAGAGGTTTACATAACAACGCCCGTGTTTGTGATGTCATAGCTGTCCAGTGAAAACACTAATCTGATATTATAGTAGTAAGATCTACCTCGATAAATTATTTCTCTTGTTTTACTTAAGAGCCCATACTACCTCAGCTTAAATTCACTTTTTATCTCGCTCGCACCATACTGCTCGCGGACTGAGTGAGAGCGAGACGGAGTGGGGCACTGGCGGCTCCAAGGCGCCAGTAGTTTAGGTAATTGCTTTTTACGGTGAAAATAATGGTAATTATATGATGATAATGTGGATGTACTACACGTGCACCTCTGGCTAACCTTTCGGGTATTACAGGCGTGATGTTATGTTATTTTACGCTGTATCACAGACAACTGCTTGACTTTAGTTCCTGATTCAAGAGACAAACTCACCTTGTTGCTCAACGCAACTGAGTGATTGAGCACTGACTTGGAGACTGTTTCCTCTGTTGAAACCAGCAATTTATTGACCAACCAGTACTGTTTCTATATTATATGTCCCGTAACGACAGTCCGAAGTCCCTTGCCAAAGAAATTTAGGTTAATCTGGTATTTATATTGGGGACCCTCCTGTGTCCACAAGACAAGTGTCCCATCTAATGATAGTGTAATTTATCTTGCAACGGAAAAGGTTGACCCTCATTATGTCATCACTGCCAATTTGCCAATTGTCTTCCTAATAATGTGATCTATAGTACTGTTATTCTTTTAAAGAAAGCATAGGATTGTAAAAGTGATATAATGGCTATAAAGCGCAAAGAAGTGGCCCACGACATACAACAGCATGTGTAGAATTACAACTATAGACACGGGTTTTCTACGGGTTTTGTCTACGGAAGAATAGACAAAATGACAGATTGTGATTGTTTATCTGTCATTTTGTCTATTCTTTTGTCGACAAAACCCGTTTCTAGCGGAGTGGTCACGCTAAGCGTGCTTGCCGATATTTTGTCTTTTTTTAATCTTTTTTTTTGTCTTAACTTGTTTGGGGTTTGTTACTAAAGAAGCATAGGTATACATACTGGGCCCATAACCACTGTTCCGCTTTTGTTTTTACTAGCAACATGTGTTTCTGGCCCAATAATAAAACTTTTATATAAATCAGCTTTGTTTAGATTCTATTTAATCTTTATTTTAAAATGTTGTGAAAATTCTTTCCACCTGAATATCTCTATTCTGAAAATGATCTGATATCCAACTGAATCTTTTCAAACAGATAATCTACTCCCGAATCGCCCGTGTCTGCAAGAACGACCCTGGCGGCTACCTAGTGATGAAGGAAAGCTGGAGTACGTTCCTCAAGGCTCGGCTGAAGTGTTCGGTGCCAGGAGACGTGCCGTTCCACTACGATGAGGTGCAGAGTGTGGAGTATCTGCCTCAGGAGAAGATACTTGTTGCTACGTTCACTACACCCGCGTAAGTTGACTGTGTTCTTAGTTCTTATGGGCTCTGAACATGATAGTAGTTTGCCAATCCGTTCAGGTGACAGACCAGTCACTGGCCTCGTGTGCACAGATCATGAAACAGAAGTGAAATGTTTTAACAAGAGCAATGTGTGCGTCAGCGCTAATGCCAGGCAGATGGCTGTCTGACGCTGGTTTTCTAATGAACGCACAGAAGACAGAAGAAGATAGTTCAGTACTGACTGGCCTCGTGTAAGGAGCCCGTTACCTGCTGGCTGTAGATATACAGTTAGGTGATTTTCTCTCATATCTGATTCGGATTTTAATTTATATTTGATTCGGGGCACAGCTTCAGGGTGTGATATCATTCATCCCTATGATAAACTTTTAGTATCGGAGCATGGGAAAATGGGGCCGGACTTTGTAACCATCACTGTTTTTATCTGTTGTAGTGACCCACGTGGTTCATGGCGATCGTTTGAATATTGTGTCTGTTTTGCGCAATTAGGGTTTACATGAAAATTCTCACCAAGAGTTGGCGCCACTTTGACAAGAGGTCTTCCATTTCGACAATGAATGTAAAATATGTGATGACGTTCATCATTCGTTTCATTCATTCGTTCATCATTCAGTCACGACTAAAGAATATATAGGCGCTTTGATACTTTTGACAGGTGCCCGGACCTGACGTGTTAGTACCTACTGCCATCTAGTGATCGTCCTTTCAGAAAACCCTTATTGTTGTATTTTTTACATCTTGTTTTAAATGCACATTAAATTAACACTAGGGCCTCTGCCGTACTATGCACCTAAGTTCAGACGTTTCATAAGTGCCTATGTAGAATATTTTTACTGTAATTTAAATGCGCTTTTATTTCAACGTAAATTTTTCCCACAGGAACAGCATAGTCGGAAGTGCAGTATGTATCTACAGCATGTCGGATATCCATGCCGCTTTTGAGGGTCCCTACAAAGTGCAGGACCGACCCACGTCGACGTGGGAACCGCGATCACCTTCTAAGCAAGCTAGGGACCATTTCAAATGTGTTCCGGATTCCAGGTTAGTTATATCTAGGATTTCATAAATAATGTTTCTTCAAATCGATTATTTTACAAGTAGGATATAGAAAATGTTCCAGTTAATTGTTAATCTGTCATACTTGTTGATAAAATTACTTTGATTTCTAGATGGAACGGAAGAGGGGCTCGAGGCTAAATAATGACAGCCGCACGGGTCGATCGAAGGTTAAGCTACGCTTGCCGAGGTCGGTCCGTGGATGGGTGACCATCCATTACATATCGAGACCCCTCCGTTTCTCGGAAAGCACGTTAAGCCGTTGGTCCCGGCTGTCATTCGTCGACTTTGACAGTCGTTACGGGTCGTCAGGAGCCCGAAAGTGATATCCAGTCTTGCCATGGGGTGTCGTGTGGAGGTCAGATAGGCAGTCGCTCCATGTAAAATATATTCAGCTTCATCCGGTTACACTGGAAGCCGACCCCAACATCATTTTGAAAAGGCTATGTAGATTAAAGTTATAGAACGGTCTTTGAGAACTGATTTTTTCGCTTGGTGATTTCTGAACGATTATTCAAATACTAGACGAAAATCATCCTTGATATATCATTAATCTTTATAAGTTTTTGTGACACACCTTCAATTTGATGTACAGCAACTGTTTCTAAGAAGATATTAGTTATGTATGTTATGACTGCCTCGTTGGTCTAGTGGTCGCAAGCGCTACTGCTGAACATGAGGTCCTGTGTTCGATTCCCAGGTCGGGCAAAGTGTCATTGGGTTTTTCTTTCTGGAATTTCTCAGTAGCAGCCCGGAGTCTGGATTTGTGCCCGGTTGATGGCAATAGGCTCGCCCCCTATTACATGGGACATATAAACATAACTGGCGAAATGTGGGTGTACTATAGGTACACGTCTGCCCAAGCCTTCGGAGAAACAAGGCGTGATGTTATGTTATGTAGTTATGTACCATAATAGCATAAAAAATAATGAAGCCTAGAATACATATCCTCTATGAAAAAAGTATGATCATTTTAGGTACACGTTAGTTTTTTTAACATGTTAGTTACATACACAGAGATAAGCATGCTACTTGCTACCAAAGAAGCATGCTTTTTTATAGCATGTGTATTCTAAGGATCCACATTTATCTTACTTCAATTTTAACTCTATCCCACAGAATCCATGAAGCAATAGAATACCACCGCTACCACCTAATGTACGAATCAGTACAACCAGTCTCCGGGGAACCAGTCTTCAAAGTGACGTCAGAGCGGTTCACTCACGTAACCGTTGACGTCACAAACGCTAAGAACGTTGAGAAGCAACTCGTTTTATACGTGGCAACACAGGCTGGCAATGTGCTGAAGTTGGCAGTACTGCCGAAGCTGGATGGCGCGTGTTTGGTCGAGAGGTGGAAACTTAACGGGAAGAATAGCAGCTTTGAGGTGCTGGCTATGCAGTTTGTTAAGGATACTGTGAGTATTTTCTTGACAATATGTTGCCTAAAGTGTTAGGAGGCTGATCTTCTGCAATGGGAGTAAAAAAACCGGCCAAATGCGTGTCAGACCACGCACAATGTAGGGTTCCGTTATTGGGATGAATTCATCTAAAAAATAAACTTAACATTGTAGTTGAAAAACTTGTTATCTCATACATCGACACACACCATGGTCATTTCTCCAACTGCAAATGTAAGTTTGTAATCGAGACAAAAAACAAAAAAAAGTTAAAATTTTTAGCACCATATTTTTATATTTAGCATGCGTAGGGGGGCCCCCAATTACAAACTGACCGCACCTGCTGCCCTCCCTTAGTCCGGCAGAACCCTAAAAATGGTGAAGTCTATGTTATACAGAGATAGCACTACTGTGATCTGACGACACAACACGAACGCCATAATGACTTCGCGTCATTAAGTACAATGAGCGTTTTGCGTTACAAGGAAAGAAGAATATTTTCAAAAGAGTGTAACTTCTCCATTTTTCCACCGATTTTAAACTTAAAACTTATGCATTTATTTCAATTAAACCATTTACAGGACTTGAATTGTCAAGGGGTCAGTCAGTCAGAAATATGAAGCTAGTTGCCCATTCCAAAGCGTAGGTTCCTATGGAGAAGAACGGGCAAGAAACTCCACGGACACTCTTTTAAATCATAATATTGTTACAAAATATTGGTTAGGTACATCATTCATGTTGAAATTATACCTGTGAGAACAATGTAGAATGACGTGCACGTAAAAAGCGCCCGTAATAAAAAGCTAAAACAATTAAAAAAAGTTGTGGCAGATAAGAGATGACCCGTTCACGAACATGACGCATGGATCAGTACCGTTTAGCTCAACCATTTGAAGACTTAACGATCCAACACTGTAAATTTTTCACAAATCATCTTTTACATATTTAAAATAAGTTTTAATTCGTGTATATTTTTATAGTAGTTAAATACCCTATTCTCCTTGTAGATGTCGGTCTACATAGGCGGTGAAGTCGGCGTGTTCCGTATCGCGGGTGCCCGCTGCCCGCGCTACACGAGCCGCTCGGGCTGCGTGCTGGCCGGCGACCCGCACTGCGGCTGGGACGACGCCCGCGAGCAGTGCGTGCCGGCCGCCGGGCGGCTGGGAGACCCGGCGTTTAAACAGGCTACGGAAGCTTGTGCGGCTGTCGATGCTCCAGGTAAGATACACTATCACACTTATATATCTTACTTCTTACTAATAATATACTCTCGACTGCCTCGTTGGTCTAGTGGTTGCAAGCGCTACTGCTGAGCATGAGGTTCTGGGTTCGATTCCCGGGTCGGGCAAAGTGTTATTGGGTTTTTCTATCTGGAATTTCTTAGTAGTAGCCCGGAGTCTGGATTTGTGCCCGGTTGATGGCAATAGGCTCGCCCCCTATTACATGGGACTTCAAAAACATAACTGGCGAAATGTGGGTGTACCTACTACAGGTACACCTCTGCCCAACCCTTCGGGGAAACAAGGCGTGATGTTATGATTGTTATGTTACTAATATTATAAAGGCGAAAGTTTGTGAGTGTGTATGTTTGTCTCTTCTTCACGTTAAAACTACTGAACGGATTTAGATAAAATTTGGCACACAGATAGTTTATAACCTGGATTAACACTTAGGATACTTTTCATCCCGATATTCCCATTTATGCGGGTGAAACCGCGGGTCGCAACTAGTAGTTAATAAAATAAAGTAAATATTGTTTGAAGTATGTAAGTAGTAAGTACATATACATACGGCAAACGACAGATACTATACAGGATGGCAAGAAAGTCGACGTCCAACTTGTTACCATGGACTCCGTACATGATTTTGGACCCCCCTGCGTTGAAATTTTTCGTCGGTTATTGATAAATAAATTACCACAAACAGGTTGTGCTTCGTTGTCACTGCCATCCTGTATTACTCGCCAAAATCAGTCAGCGTATTGTTATCTTGCGTCACAGCTGCATACAGATGGCATACTCCGTAGTTTGGATATGAAGCTACATACAAGTACGCGACGGGTCCGTCTTGCTGGGCCAATTCAGTGAGTGTAACGTAGTCAGAAGATCTAAGAGACACGCGATAGAAAGAGAGGCAACATCTAGGTGAATATAACTGTAGGTAATTAGCGCTGTGCGACCTGAATTGCACTTTATTGTGTCGTAGCAAGAGCAAAAATCTGTGCTTGCGCCTTATTAAATTTTGCGGTAAGGAACTCAATAACAGTCATTATAATATTAGAAGAGAATACGGATCAACATACCTATACCGAAAGCCCACAGCATCCTGATGGGTCTACCTTTTATAGCAGAACTTTTTTTGTCATAATATTATTTTGCATAACAGTAGATAGCAAAAACTTCTTTTTGCAGAAAATCATTTGGCAGTCACAGTCAAAAGTCATAATTTTGTAAGTCAGAATCATCTTTAGGCATAAAAGTTAATATTCATAATAATTAAAAATCAGAACCATCATATCGCAGAAAGTTCACATAAACATGCAAACATGCAAGCAAGCATACACCAAGCATGCAGCAAGCATGCAAGCGAACATGCAGTAGGCATGGTTTCTGTCAAGGCTCCGGCGCTGCGGGGCTCCGGCGGTCCCACGCGAGCATATCGTCGCAGATGGTTGTAACGCTCACCACCGCAGCTGAGGCTGAGCAAGCCGAAGCTGCGGGGGTGGCCTGTGGGGCTGCTGAGCACCTGCTCCTCAGCTCGCGGGCCGCCTCGCCCCTCCGCGCCTACGCGGGCTTAAATTACACTCTAGGAGTAGGGCAGACAAAACTACGTGGAGTCGTTTTTGCAGCGATTCGTTTGTCACTAACTTTTGTAGCACAAGATATTGACTTTTTATGACAATATTTTGTTTTAATTTAAGATTAAAATGCTATTTTAAAGAAATGGCAATATGCCTAATAAAATTATTTCAAATAAAATTCTGCCATCTTAACAGTATGCCATTGTAAATTCGGACATAATAATATAAACATTCGGCAAAACAATAATTTGTATGCCATTAAAATATTCGTTTAAAGAAGATTATGCCAAGTGTGATATGAAATGAAATTGTTTATTTATTATTATTATTATATCATTTATTTCGGGCTACGCCCATAGTGTTAGTAACAATGGTCTTAAATACTAGTGTTAGTAGACATAGGTACAAGTTTTAAACCGTGTGGAGTTTCATCCAATGTCGCAGCATTGGAGACTCCCATCTATCTGCGAATAAACTCAAGATACTGTTGGTACTGCCACGAAGACGAGCGAGCAGAGAAGCGCTTCTCTTTCGCATGATGGCCGTAAAACCATCTATATGCCTATCTGCAAACATTTTTGACGCACTACATCGCCATGGGAGTCCCAACAGTATCCTGAGTGCGTTATTATACTGGACCCGTAGATCGCTATATGCACGCAAACTGTAACTAGTCCACAGGCTGCACGTGTAAAATGATGAGCAAAAAGCTTTGAACAGAGTAACTTTCACCGCCTCTGTACATCGCGCAAACCTGCGGGCCAGCATATTGCAGCGCACCGACAGCGATCTACGTTCCCTGTCAATGTCCTTATTATCTTTTAAATCGTCGGTAACCCAGTGACCCAAGTACTTGAAACTGGTCACCCTATTTAAGGGTGCTCCGCCGAGCGATATCTCAGGTATAGTTGGGTAACCTATAGCACCTGCCTTAAAGACCATTATTTCGCTCTTTTTGGCGTTATACTTGAGTCCATGGGCTACCGCGTATTCTTCACAGATTGACACCAGTCTCCTTAAGGCACCTATCGATGGGCTCAGCAACACCATATCGTCGGCATAACTAATGTTATTAACACATACCCCATCTATATGACAACCGATATTAGTGTTGCTGAGCTCACCGATCAGCTGATTCATGTACAGATTGAAAACTCGAGGTGAGCTCAACCCTTCCTGTCTCACCCCGCACTCCAACCGATACACCTTGGAGAACGACCCCTCCCACTTCACACTGTTTTGCTGGTTATTATACCAATATTTAAACAAATTAATGATGTTACTAGGCAAGGTAGTTTCTTCTTGTAGCTTACGCCACAATGCTTTATAATTAACGAGATCGAATGCCTTTGACAAATCCAGAAAACAGGCAAACACAGGCGTTTTTCTGTCAGTGTAGTACTGTACAGTCTGTTTGAGGCATAAAATAGCACTCTCTGTGGAGAGTCCAGGTCTAAAGCCGAACTGACTGTCTTTTAAAATAATATGCTTCGATAACTGTTTGTCAAGCAGACTGTCCAGCACCTTTGCTATGACAGTCGCCAATGATATAGGCCTGTAGTTGGAAATGTTAGAGGCATCCCCAGTTTTATTTTTAACAATAGGCACTACAGTAGTGTATAAAAGGTCGTCAGGTAAATAACAGTGACTCACACAAAGGTTAAAAAACGAACACATAGCGAACACTCGCGGCAGGTGTACGCCGGCATGTTTCAGATGCTCGATGCTAAGACCGTCGTGACCGGGTGACTTACCTCTTTTCATTCCTGATATCACTGACGCAACTTCCTTTGCAGTGAAGTGAACGGTAACATCATCCGAAACGGCTTCAGCATCGCACATCTGAGCCAGATCTCTAAGTTTCAGTGTATCAACCTTAAAATGTTGTTTAAAAGAATTGGCTATACTTGTCGGTTCATGCACGCCCGCTACACTCACAGGGCGGCTCGACCTTGGATTCAAGCGATTAGTGGACTTCCAAAATGACCCAAACTGTTTCGTTGAGTGGTTTTTTGCTATTATGTCCATTTTTATTTGCTGTTCATTATCTTGACAGTATTTTAATTTGCTTTTAAATATATTTCGGAATTTACACATATTACTGTAAATATACCCTGTCCTGGGTTTATTGTGCAAAAGCCAAGTTTGATACCACAGCCGAGCCTCCCCATGAGCGCCACGAACATGCAAGTTCCAACCCGGTACATATTTTTTCTTATAGTTTACCGCTTTTCCACTACCCACATATTATGTAAGCTCAGCACCCCCTGCTAAAACATTAACCAAACTAGTATACATCTGGTTTAACAGTGTGAAGTGGTGAGTATCACAACACATTCCATGAGCACAATTAATGAATTCCATAGGAAAATCAATAAGTTTTAATTTAGTATGACAATAGCCAGAGTATTCAACAATCATATTATTATCCCTTTCACCCCATATTACTTTATTACATTTATTTATTTTCAATACTAATTTGGGTATAATTAATTTTAAATTACATTCAATTATCACCGGAATGTGATCAGATGAGTACACATCATACTTAACTGACGCATTCACAACTAAATGTCTCGCAGCACTACTTACCACACAATGGTCTAGCCAACGAGATGCACCATTCGCGGTGCTTACAAACGTATACGTGTCCTGTGGTAACAACTCCATGTCCACACATGACCACAATTGCTCCGCACACACCGTCATTAACTCGCTTGCAAAACGTTCACCGGGATGCGCATTAAAATCCCCCAATATAAATACAGACTCCGTACCACTATTCTCACATATTGCTATTATCTCACTGAGGCAATCTGTAAACACTATTAGATTTTCTGTCGAATTTGTAGGCATATACACTGAAAAAACCAACAGAGAACTATCCGCATTATCAATCTTAATAGCTACTAAGCGATCACTTTGACACGACAACACGGTTACCGTTTGGAAAATAGTCTTTCTCCACAACAGTGCTATACTGTAAATAGGATATTGGAATCACTTTTACACGACAACTTAAAAAAAAAAAAACCTAGATGAGTTCGGCGTTTCCTATCTGACTACTCTGAGAAGAAAGGCCGAAACAAACTCAGAGGTCACAGTCTCTTTTAAAGTCCAGACATAATCTTGGTCAGGCCATATGAAGACCATGTAGATAGTCTGAAATGGTCTTTTGAAAAAAAAAACTACACAGATTTGAGTAGACCTGTCCTGTCAGTGCAAGCATTTGTCAGAAGCACTAGGAAGTGGTGAAGGGTGGGCGTTTTGGGGGACTGTCTTATGTAATTTTGACGTTCGAAAAGTGCTGATTCTCAGCCTAGTTTGAATAAATGAATTTTGAATTTGAATTCAGTAATCGTGGAGCTCAACTCTGAACTTAAGGAGCTCAACTCGACGAACAATACAAAATCCCATCTAGATACCCTAAAAATCAACATTATTTACACGCGTCTGTAGCATAACCAGCCTGTAGTGTGCTGTTTGGGACACAGACCTCCTCTCTTCAAGAGGGAGTGCCGTGCGGGTTAGTAAATGTCACATATCTTCGAATTTTTAGTTCTAGGACATGCCGGTTTCCTCACGATGTTTTCCTTCAACGTTTTGAGAGCAGTGCTGATAAAATTATTACACAAACTAAAGCGCCTGGGTTCGTACCGTTACCACTGAGCCACCACTGTTCTCGCGACTGTAGTATCCGGAAAATAATAGGATTATCAACTAAGATCCCAGTTCAAATAGTATCCAGGTGATAGACTTCTTCTCTTTATTTTCTTTTTTTTTGGCACGTTTGGCGCATTGGTTAAAACAATGACTGTTGCACTGAGTGTTGCGGGTTCGATTCCAGCACGGAACAAATATTGTATGACCTACAATTAGTTGTTCCGGGTCTGGCGTGTATGTGAGTTTAAATGTTTGTAAACGCACCCGCAATACAGGAGAAATTCATAGTGTTGGCAACGTTTGAAAAAAAAAATTAAAAAAAGAAAAGAAAGATTTATTTAGGAATTGAAAATTCAAGCGCTTACGGGACCCACCGACCCTTGCTCGCAGAAGCGCCAGCCCGCTTTATGCTGAGAAATGTAGACTTAAATTCCCCGATTAATAATAATGAATCATCTTTGATCCAGCCTGTCCCAACTTGCTGTCCTCCCCCCAGCGACGCCCTAAGCCGAGGTCCGTACGCCACAGGGGGTGCCCTTAGCGAGCGTTCGCCTAGTTTTAATTAGAATAGTTTTGCCCCTGGCTGGAGGCTTTGAGTTAGTAGCTTAAGGCAGCCGCAGGATTGTCCGGTTAAGTAGTCATCACCTCAGAGGTGAGCTACGAGATGCCCTAGACAAAAAAAAAAAAAAAAAGCGCTTACGGGTATTAGCGCTTTGCTCTCGTTTCTTCCGTTAATTAACAACTGCATCTTCAAATAATCGTCTATTGTTACAGTGGACGGCGGCTGGTCATCCTGGTCGGAATGGGAGCCTTGCATGCAGGACGGTACATCAGTGTCCATGTACGACGACAACAAGCCCGACATGTGCATGTGTCGCACGCGACGCTGCGACAACCCTCGGCCGGCTTACGGCGGACAAACTTGTGAAGGTACGCACTACACAAAACCTTACAACATCCATTAGTCCCTCTATCAGGCCATGACAGATCTTACTTTGTTTTTTTGTGTGTCGAACCAATCTGTTTTAACTATGTAAATGTCTAATAACTTCTCCCTAATGACGATGATTATTTGATTTTACCTTTGACATTATATACCTACAATATTCAAGATTTTTTAGTAAATTAGATTTGTTACCGATTTAGTGGCAATCATGTCAATTGGTTTAAATAGGTCTTTCTTTTATATAGATTCTTTTCTTTTAGATTTTGTGAATGTGAGAACTTTGCAGGCTTAACAGACTAGATATGTGGAGCTTTTTCTATTTTGCTAAGTACTTGGTAATTGTTGACAGGCCTACACTGTCCTCTCATAACTATTAACACTGTAATTTGAAAACATTGTCAAAACTATTTATTTAAAAGAGTAACCGTGGAGTTTCGTGCCGGCTCTTCTCCATAGGAAACGACCAATAGGGATGATGCCTGGGTCAAAAAAAAGAAATTCTATTTAGTCCGTCAGTCAGATAATAATAAAATATTAGACACGTATTTTTTGCTTTATCATATTAATGAAAAATGACTTAGATACAACGCGTTAAAGTTGGGGAGTGGGGGTTGATACGTCACAAGTATGGATAAAATCTACATACAAGTGACGACATGGCACATTATAACTCAATGTATCGCCGTAATCTTTTGATAACGCAAAAAACTTTTTCACAAAAAATAAAACCGACTTCCAAAAAAAACACTACAAAGTGAAAAATAACTTTGATTTTGGAAGTCGGTGTCTTTGGGTTTTATTTTAGTTTTTTAGCCACCGACTTCCAAAATCAAAGTTATTTTTCACTTTGTAGTGTTTTTTTTGGAAGTCGGTTTTATTTTTTGTGAAAAAGTTTTTATTTTTCACTTTTTAGTTGTGGTACCTACTCAAAACCCCCACAAAAATTTGAATACCCATTACCTGCTATGTAAATTACAGTGACATGAACTATTAGAATATCATCCACATATACTAGATG
This sequence comes from Xanthia togata, assembly GCA_963853775.1. Classification (NCBI taxonomy): domain Eukaryota; kingdom Metazoa; phylum Arthropoda; class Insecta; order Lepidoptera; family Noctuidae; genus Xanthia; species Xanthia togata. Next base: position 10,447,576 of record OY970811.1, read on the forward strand.
GGAAAAATACGTATTATTGAAGCTAACTCAAAAACCCCTCATCAGATCTTGACCAAATTTATATGGGACCACTTCTGAAGTATGCCCTACCAAACAAAAGAAGAATCATCAAAATCAATTCATAATTGGCGGAGTAATCGCGTAACAAACATACAAAAAAAAAAAAAAAAAAAACATACAACCGAATTGAGAACCTCCTCCTTTTTGAAGTCGGTTGAAAAAATAAAAAATACGTGTGTGTTATTTTTTCATAATCTACATTACGGACAAAAAACATTTTTTTAGTCATCATCCCTATTGCGATTATTCCCGATGTCCACCACTTGTCTGGCCACCACTGGGGGACAGCGAGACAACTTTAAAACATTATTCTCGCTGTCCACCACTGGTGGACAGCGACACGGATTTTTTAACATTCCCTATAGCCGCCGTTGGGGGACAATGGCACAACTCTTTTGATCCGATTCCCACTGGCCATCAATTTAGATTGTTTAATCTAGAGACCGGTAAAGGATAGCTTAATATACTTACGGATTTGATTTTTAGCAGGGCTAAGGGTAAGACTAATTTAAATATTTATAAATTATATGGTAGGTAAATAATAGTCATATTCTTGAATCAACTTTTATTAAATGTTTCACTCAAGTATTAAAAAATGAACCTACTACTTAGTATTATATAATATAGCTTTGATTGCTTATTTTTTATTGAAGTGGGTAATTAACCGACTTAATTTCCACAGCTGGTTGACAGGCTACAATTTTTAAAATCGACTAGAACATAGTACATATCTGTAGGCCAATTTCTAGATATTGTGATAAATTATTATTGTCTTTTTGTTTAACTACATATATGTGATTTTTAAAACGGTTGATTAATTTATAATATTTAATCTTTATTCCTCCGTCGAGGAATAGGATAATAAAACTGTGATTATGATTGTAATGTTCTAGTCGATTTTAAAAATTGTAGCCTGTCAACCAGCTGTGGAAATTAAGTCGGTTAATTACCCACTTCAATAAAAAATAAGCAATCAAAGCTATATTATATAATACTAAGTAGTAGGTTCATTTTTTAATACTTGAGTGAAACATTTAATAAAAGTTGATTCAAGAATATGACTATTATTTACCTACCATATAATTTATAAATATTTAAATTAGTCTTACCCTTAGCCCTGCTAAAAATCAAATCTGTAAGTAAATTAAGCTATCCTTTACCGGTCTCTAGATTAAACAATCTAAATTGATGGCCAGTGGGAATCGGATCAAAAGAGTTGTGCCATTGTCCCCCAACGGCGGCTATAGGGAATGTTAAAAAATCCGTGTCCCTGTCCACCAGTGGTGGCGAATGGAAATAATTTACAAAGTTGTGACGCTGTCCACCAGTGGTGGACAGCGAGAATAATGTTTTAAAGTTGTCTCGCTGTCCCCCAGTGGTGGCCAGACAAGTGGTGGACATCGGGAATAATCGTCCCTATTGGAACCGTGCCCCTAGCTTTTGATGTTTCATAAGTGCCCTTGTAGGTTTATGAGAAATAAAATATTTCGAATTTGTATGCACACATTGGTCCATACATAGATGGGTTTTGTAATTTCCACCTAGCTTCTGACGTTTCATAAGTACCTAGTAGGTTATAATACTCTAGGATCAAGTTCGGCATCTCCATATATGCAAACTAGGCATCACACTGACGTCACCTCAATATAAATAGACTATAGTCCAAGCGCGACTGCTAGTCACCACCTGAGGTATGTGAGCGGGGAGACGGGGGAGGGCGGCAAAACTGGCAGATTGCGTTAGTTAGCTTGGCCTTTGTCTACCGCCCCCATCTCCCTTACGTACCTCAAGCGGTGACTAGCAGTCGCGCGCGCACTATACCTCATAGTGGACTGTCTGTAAAGTGTACGATGCTGCTCAAAAAGTTTCAAATATACTTCTAGTTTCATCAGATCAAGTAAATCTGTAAAAAATTGGTAACTTTTTCGAAATCTACGAATTAACTAGATTCTAGAACTAGTTCATAAAGTAACGTTGAACACTTGTTCGGCCAGGCGCCAGCATCTCGGTCGCGAACTGCACGGTGCACGGCGGCTGGTCGGGCTGGGCGGGCTGGTCGCGCTGCTCGGCGTCGTGCGGCATCGCGCTCAAGTCGCGGCGCCGCGCCTGCAGCGCGCCCGAGCCGCGCTTCGGGGGGCGCGTCTGCGTCGGGCTCGACGTCGACGACGTGTACTGCAACCTGCCGCCTTGTCCGGGTTAGTATTGGATTATTGATAGAAAGAACGACAAAAATATGTTTATTTGACACAAGTCACAAGTACACACAATATAAAAAAAAATAAGATGAATCTTTTTAAAAAAACGTTGCGTGTCAAATAGGTTCAGGTATGCACAATGTGAAGCACATATTATTCTATAGCAAGGCAATTTTTTTTTGTCCAGAAAATTAGCCCCAATATGGTCAACACAATGTCAGTAGCAATACCTTGTATTATCATTTATTATTTCATATCGACATGAGAGATCGAAAATATTATTATTTTAGAGATCTGAAACGACAGAATTTGATTCAGCACTGTGCGTTTTTATTAGCTTGACATAGCACTTTAGTGCGCTAAAATATTGAATATAAATAGCATATGAACAACATTTCAAAATGTTTTTTTTGCTGATTGAATACGAGGCTTTTGGCTACTTTTGTATTTTTTTTTCTTTTCTTATAATGTGCGTTTCGTTTGTGCAGAATAAACATATTTTCTTTCTTTCTTTCATATTCTTAGTCCTCCTTTTTAAATGGTAACTTCATCCAGATTCCATTTTTCATACCCTCTATTTGTAACACATGAATTCCTTCTTTTCCAGATCCAAGCCTCGCAGAAGTAGACGGTGGCTGGTCCGACTGGGGCCCCTGGTCTCCTTGTACCGGTGCCGGCGGCCCTGGCTGCGGCCCCTCGGGAGGCTGGAAGGAGAGACGAAGGGAGTGCAACAACCCCTTCCCTAAGAACGGAGGGGCCGAGTGTGAGGGGCTGAGTGCGGAGCGGCAACCGTGCGACATGGCGCCCTGCGAAGTTAGGAAGGCGACTGCTTGGACACCTTGGGTGCAGATACCTGGTACGTAGGCAGAATATTAAAATTTCAAGCCCAGCAAAACGTGGTGAGCAAGGCATCTTTTGCTGATGAAATATATAAGTTAGATTCTTCAGCCAAAAATGCCTAAAGCATCGGACTAATAACGAAACAAACTAATTATTTTTTATGCATTGAACATAGTACCTCCCAAGAGTATTGCCCATCTGTTTTTTTCTCATGTAGTGGTAGAATATAAGATTGAAATAATAATTAGAGCGTAATATTTTATTGTTCACAGGAAATGGATCCGACGGAAGCTACACGGAGAAGAGGTTCAAGTTCCAATGCAGAGCTCCATCGCCAGAACAACTGAAAGTAAGTTACCATTTCTTTTCATGATGAACTAATAATTAATGATAAATATTTTTGAGATGGGCAATTCTGTTTTTACATCCGTTCATGAACTTTTCACTAATTGTCTATACATATTTTAAATTGAAGTCTTATTTCGTGTCTATTTGTGTGACACGTTGTTCTTCGAAATTACGTTACGAATTTTGAAGCGGTTTTCACCATCATTTAGAGAATTTATTCTTGAAGGTTTATGTATATAATACATTAATATTAATCTAATATATAATAAATAAATCTCTATGTTTCGTCAAGTCGTCAAAACCGCGCAAGGCAGGGGCGTGTCATTAGTAGTATGTTATAAAAACTGAATCGATTTACAACACTTATTTCTCTCCTCAGTTATCTCTAGTCCGCGAAGACGAACGCTACTGCACCTCCCGGGGCCGTTGCACCACGGAGCGTTCTAATGAAGACGAGGCGGGCTGGGAGACCTGGGGGCCCTGGGGGCCCTGCACGGCGCCCTGCGGCGGGGGCCAGCAGAAGAGACGCCGGCGCTGTGCGCGACACTCGTGCCGGGGGCCCGCCGACATGCTGCGGGCTTGTAACACGCAGGCTTGTACCGGTGAGTGTGTTGTAGATAAGGAATCGAAGACCCTCAAAACCTAGACAGTTCAAAATGCGGATGGTTTTTTACCCGCATTACACTATTCACTTATTAACTGTGATGCTTCCTGCAGGAGAATGGTCGTGCTGGAGCGACTGGAGCGAGTGCAGCGGCGCGTGCGCGGGCGCGGGCGGCGGCGCGGCCGGCCACCGCGCGCGCACGCGCCTGTGCGTGTCGCCCGACGGCTGCGCGCACGCGGGCGCGGCGCTCGAGCGGCGCGTGTGTGTCACCAACTGTGCAGGTGTGAATAGCTTTGGTTTGAGAATATACTAGAACTTGAGTTCTCTGACAAAACGGATAACCTACCAAATAAAAGTCGCAGATTTTGAATTATAAAAAGCAGAATAATTTTGAACTCAATGTTTCAGTCTGACCACAAAACAGTAAACTGTCACAATAAAGGGTCGGTTTCAACAAAAATTTCATAACAATGTTGGGACTTTCAAAGAACTGGATGCAGTTCAATAATAGAAAAGCAGTACTGTAGTAATAACTACGGTCCTAAAAATTCAATTTTATCTCTTATTCTTTGTTTCAGACTCAGAAGCAGGTTGGGGCGAGTGGGGAGAATGGGGCGACTGTACAAGCGGTGAGCGAATGCGGAAGCGCGCGTGTCTAGCGGGAGCGTGCGTGGGAGCACAGCTGCAGGTCGCGCGCTGTGCCGATGATGACCAGGATATGGACAACGGTGAATATTTTAGCCCCTTACACCGGCGTGGCGGTGAAAAAACCTTACCGTCTCATTACAAAACGAGTTCTAAACTTTAATGAGAGGCTTAAAACATCAAGCCATTTTTAAATTTCAAACTGAAGTAAAGTTTTTTAGTATAAAATTGACAACACGCTTGTACCACTAATCACTAAATATGCGTTTAGTGCTAAACGTATTTCAAAAATAATTTTGTCTCTGACATCATCAAACGATTGATAGAAATAGAAGGATGATTTAAATTCGATTAGCGTTTAATGCATTAAATCTTGTGTTCACTAACATTTAAATTAAATATGGACACTGGAAATCCTACTAATATTATAAAGGCGAAAGTTTGAGTGTGTATGTTTGTCTCTTCTTCACGCTAAAACTTCTGTACGGATTTGTATAAAATTTGGCACACAGATAGTTTATAACCTGGATTAACACATAGGATACTTTTTATCCCGATATTCCCACGGGATCGAAACTTATATGCGGTTGAAACCGCGGGGCTCAGCTAGTTTTACATAAATCAACTTTTTAAATCCCTTACTAATGTTTTCAATGGTGGTGAACACAGGCCTTAATGATTTGTGGTATAAGCGGGCGTTAGAATCTGTTTTACTGTTACGGTTTTTGTAATTAAAATTTCAAATTTCAGTGGGTCTAAAGATGCTTACGAAACCTCGTTTTGTAAGCCCAAGTTCGCACGGACGTAATAATATCGCGGCGATTATTTTTCGTGCACTGGATTTTCAACGCTCTGCTTAGCGCCGAGAGTTGAAAATCCAACAGTGTGCTTTTTCAACGCGTTGGGACGACAGATGGAACGTCCCATCGCGTTGGATTCTCAACGCTCGGCTCAACACAGAGAATTGAAAATTCAATGCGCGAAAAAATCCCGCCGCAATATTTTTCATCCGTGCGAACGGGGGGTAATAAAGCCGTTAAGGCTTATAATATAAATAGTTTATACGCATAACCTGTGTCAGCCAGTAGAAAAAACACTAATATATCAAATCAATAACTATGTTATCAATGGCTACCGCTAGCTACCCGCTGATAAATCAGCTATCAAATGTCATGTGATAATGTTGATTGAAGCTACGATAAGACTAATTGGTGTCATTTTGCATAGCAGCTTACTGAACAGTAGATTTACCAGCACATTAATGGTCGGTTCCTATATACAAAAACAAATCGTTTTGCTTACCAATGGTTTTTTTTTAATTGCGGATTTGGGCATATAAATAGATTCGTAAGCTAATTTCACCTGTGATAGCTACTGCCATAAGGGTCTACTATGCAAAGCTATGAGGTATTTGCTTCATTATTGGTAAAGATACAATTCTTAATTATAACCAATAATGGTCTGCAGGTAAATTATAGGAATCGGCCAATGATCTCAGACCTAGATTGTAGTCACAGAAATGAATTATTTTTCAAATTGATTAACATCTTGTCTTGACCGTAGATTTAAATCATAAATTCATAATTCTCAATTGTCCTTCTTTGGTATTTACGTGAAATGCAAATTGTCGTAGTGTGTCAATTTGCATTTAACAATTAAATTGTCTGACTTTACATAATGATAGATAGAAGGGTTAAAAAATCTGAAATGTAGATAATTTAATTTTTGTTTCCGCTGTACAATTATAAAACATGTTACCATTTTCCAACAGAACTATACGCGATGCCAGCTTACACTCAGAACGTAGAGATGGCGTCATTCGTCACTATGTCTAACAACGAGACACTCAGCTTGGGCAGTATCATAGGCTGTGTGGTCGGTGCCTTCGCCATGGGTGAGTTTTTAATTTACTACGTAGTTTGGTATTGTTAAACTAGATGGCGCTAGTTGGCGTGTTATCAAGGTTGATGTTGTTTTTTTTTTCATAAGTATTTTATTTATATATTTTTTCTACATTTGATTTATTAATTAATTAGATTGTATAATTAGCTACATGTATAGTGTATTATAGTGGTAATTTTGCAAAATTTTAGGGAGTTATAGCAAAAAATCCTACATCGCGCAATTAAAGTTTTCATCAAAGTTAGTACACTCGCATAATTTCGAGCGACTTGTTTGTGTCTATTGAAAGGAGAGACGGTTAGCACTCCCCTTGACAAGGATGGAACACAAAAATGGTTAAGGCACAACTTGACCACATTTTTTTGAGATATTTTTTTTTTAATATTTGTCATTCATTTTCTTTATCTTCAAAGTTTCTTTATCTTAACCCTAAATGGCATAGACATTTAAATATGTACTTTAGATGCTATATTAGTTTTAAAGTTGCTTAGAACGGAGTTGAAGGCGAGATAATATATTTTATTTTCAATTAAGATTTTAATCAACACCGTCTTTTACGAAATTATTTATTACGCTGGGATGAGATTCGTAAATTATGCAATAGCAACCCTGAAAACAGTTTCACTGATTATTTAAATAGAAAAACTATAATGAATTTTAATGACAATTATTTTATATTTTGTTGTCAGGTTGCCTAGTATGCCTGGCTGGCGTCATAGTTTGCCAGAGGCGTGGAACCCGCATGCCTTGGAACAAACAGAACAGGGTGCCGTCGAGTCCTCACTACATTACAGCTAAGCAGAATAGCTACGTCACTGTGCCGTTGAAGGAAGTTGTAAGTACCTACTAACTTGTCTGTTTTATAACTTATAACTGTTAGGTATAAAGAAAAGAAAGAAAGAAAACGTTTATTTGGAAACTGTTCAGGAAACACAAAATAAAAAAGTGATAATAAACTTTTGACAATAATGTGCGTAATGTTTATGACGAATCTGAAGTCTCAATAAATTTAAATCATTAATTAAACAGAAACTATGTCAAAAAGATTTCTAAAGTTAAAGATTACGACAAATAGACAATAGACGACAAAAACCGTGGAGTTTCTTGCCGGCTCTTTTCCATAGGAAATGACCAATTGGAACCGTGGTCCTAGCTAGCAGGTTTATGTGATTATTATTTTTTTAATTTAGAAAAAGTGTTGTGGCTAATTTTGAGCTACTCCAATGTACCCGGTCCTCCCCCAAGCAACAAACAACTGTTTTAGAATCAACGACTACATGACACTTTATGAGCTTATATTGATCATATTGTTTAGTTTATTTTATTTAACTGTATAATTCATTTTATTTTCATTTATTATTGACATAATCTCCTCATTATAATGTTTTTTTTTATGAGTTGTATTGGATAAAGTGGTAATGTAAATTATTTTGGGTACTATTGTATAGAATCAAGTTTTTCTAACTGAACAGACAGCAGTGCAGCTGGACAGTTGCGCCACTTGTAGTTCCCAGCTACTACAGCACTAGAGGAAGCGGTGAAGGGCGGGCGAGCCGGGGGACTGTCTTATGTCATGTGGACGTTCGAAAAGTGCCGATTCTGAGTTTGAATAAATGACTTTTGAATTTTGAATTCAGTTTAAAAACACAGGGTATAATGCAGATTGTAATTACGCAATAACGCAATACACATATTACGGAATGTAAATTTTCTTTGGTCCGTGGCCCTACATCAAGCAATAGATCAATTTGATGACTGTCAACTTGTTACTTGAATACGAGGCTTTTGGCTACTTTGTATGTGTGTCTTTTATGTCATTTTGTGGTCATGTGCGTTTTGTATGTAAAAAAAAAAACTTTCTATTTCTTTTCAAATTATTTTCCAGCACCCTTAAAAAGTTATGATGTTTTATTTTTTCTGCGGTTTTCTATGTAAACATTTTATTTCGACTGCTTGTGGTAGCACTCTGCATATTTTTCTATTAAGTCGACAAAAGTTAAACAGAATGGCTCAGGCTATGAAGAAACTATAATAAAGAGGGACTGACTGCCCAACTTGCTCCGGACATATACCTTTTTTTTACGAGTGTAAAGAAACACACACACACAGAAACTCATCATCACCCCTGCTGCCGATGTTTTAATACTTAACTAATAGCATAAATTTCCCCACAGCCACGCAAAGCGAAACGCCAGCCCTCCTTCACGGGCATAGGCGGTACCAGCGGGATCCTCCTATCAAAAAGCAACAACATTGTCAACGCCAACAACCACAACAGCCAAGCCACGACCCCGAAGCTGTACCCGAAGGCGATCGCGAACGAATACGACTCGCTCGGCACCTTACGAAGACACTCCAACCAGCCAAATAATAAGAACAACTTGGATATTGAAGAAGATAAATTTTATTGAAGATGGATAAGGTATGTTTGGTACCTATTTTGGAAGGTTGGGTCGAAATAGAAATGCATTATTTGCAACTTGTGCTAATGTCAACTTTAACACGTAGGAGTTAAATTGATTTTAGAATGACGTCAAGACAAGACATTTTTAGTTGCAAAGAAAACGAACTTTTTGACATGGAATTAAGGTTGATAATCCAAAAGCTGGCTCTTAAATGGCTAATATGTTAGTGCGATTATGTGTTTAAAACCTGTGATAGTAAATGTTGGATGATTCTGTTTAAAGTTTGGACTTTAAAAAACTTTTTCAAGACAAAATAGTAGTTATTCTACTGTTTGTATCTGCCACAGTCTACATTGAATTAACTGTGTCACAGTATAAATAATAATTATCTATTCGTATATATATCGAGATATTTTTTTGAAAAAAAAAAAAATAACGTTGTGTGCATCAGGCCCGAATAGATAGAAATAAGTATAAAAAATTCGTTTTAGCATGTTGTGGCCTTGCTTAACCAGTGACTAAGTATTACATTGTACATTTATAATATTTTACCTTGCCTATACTCCATTTATTATAACATTAGATAAATAACGATTACCACCCTTTAGTTATTTCCATATAAACGTATTATAAACTCCGTTATTTCACGATAAAAACAAAGCATGTAATCTATTTACCATTTATATTATAAATATAATTCTAAAGTGCAGTAATTTCAATAATATTACACAATAACTGTCGTTATTTAGCCGTTATTTGTCTAATGCATATAAATGGAGTATTTATAGTTCCTTGCAGTTTGAATGGAATCTCAAAAAAATCTAAGTTTGAATGGTTGTCGATTGGATTTGGAGATATTCCTGTACTGTCAAGCGTGTTTCATATCCCTCCAAATTATTTTGTAATTATTTTTAATAGTTTGAATGGTTTTTTTTTTTGAGCTTGTGTCTTTGTGATTTCTGTTATAATTAAGATATAATATTATTATGGCTATTGTAATAATTATTCGTCAGAAAAATGCCAGAATTATTTTAATGAATTTCAATTCCACATTATATTCCATTTTTAAGTTATAATTATTTCAATGTTAGATATTTTTGTATCTTTTATCGAATTTATTACCTTCCTATATCAAACACATATTTTCGGGAAGATAAGAATGTGGATATACCTAAAACTTTATAGGTAGGTAGTTAGGTACTAAATATTCACTAAAAGTTGTAAATGTTGTGAGCTAGTAAATTTTATAGCGTGTGTTGCCAAACTCACCATTTTATGGTCGTTGACGTGGTATAAACATAAAAACGGTTTTGGATCAGATAAGTATCCAATGAAAATTGTGTTTGTATGAATCAAATTATATTTTCAGCGCATCTGAAAGCCTGATGATATCTGTGGTTAAAACCTATTTAAGATGTTCTTATTGGGTGGCGTTAATATTATCAACCAATCAAGTCGCTTGACACTAGATTGGATGACAGATTAAGGGCCTTAGCACACTTCCGCCGCTAAGCTATAGCAGCAAAACCGCAGTAGGAAGCTACTCGCATCCGATTCGTGGAACATGAGGAACAGTTCAATTGAAGCACTGAGGTTTCGATGCTATGATTTCGGGGCGGAGGTGGTGTACCCGGCTAAATTTAATAGGATTTTTGAAATTGTGGGTGAATTTAAATATAAGTTTTGTGATTAAACTATAGGCCGTAGGTAACGAATCCAGTGCCATTCTACTAAAACATGTAAAAATAACCTATTCCCCGTGTATTTTTATTAAGTAGTTTTTTAATATATAAAAAGGAGTTTGTACGACAAAACAAAGTATGTGCCATGTAAATAAGTAGCGAGTAGTTTTATAAATATAAGTGTAAATAAAAATGTAGTTATTAAAATTAAGAGATATTTTATATTAAGCAGTACAAATAGCGGTGCCTTCACATACAATAAAAATATATATAATAAAAAAGAATATACAGATTAAATATTTACATTATACTGAAATAGATGCCTATTTACATATGATTATTATATTTTATGTAGAGAAATGTACTAAATATTACTTGTTGAATAAATTTCGACGTTTTGAACGGCTCATGTTGAGTCATTATACAGCGTGTTGTATCAGAAAGGTGTGTTCAAAATTAAGGGTGTGGATACTGACCATCAAACTAAACATCTTTCTCAATATGATCAACGTGCAACGTCGTAATCACGGAGACATAATCAGACGTCTTATAGAAAACTGTATGTATGGGACGACTGATTAATTTGAGCACACATTCTGATACACGCTGGACATGGTGGAGAAAAGTGTGGGTTATTCTTGTTTGTACGTGAATTTTATACTTTTGTATTTTACTTTGTAAGTGGCTACGCGTTGAGGCTCGTTTACACTTAGTGCTAGCAAAAGAACGATGTTTGATGATGTCAGTTATAAACAAAGCTTTAGAAATGTTTTCAAATTTACATTTTCTTTTTTAACAACGTGAACGTAAAAAATGTATCACGTTTTACATTATCATAAAATTTAGAGAACATGCAAAATCATTAGATATGTTGAATGAGTCTGTGACGTATTTTTTTTTTTATTATTAAAAATACAAGCAAACTTAAATAAAGTGACTCACTTTTATCCATTTCAAATGAAAAACAATTTTATTTTCGGTTTAAAAAAATGTTTACCAGACCTATTTGTCTCAGGTTTCTGTGATAAATTCCCAAGTAGGTAAACTATCAAACTATTACGTCGGAACGCTTCTACATCTAAACGACGCACTTGAGACATCGCTTCACATAACATTATCTATAAGTATGGCATGATTGATGTATTCTGATTCTGAAGGTCAAACAAGACTGATGGAACTGTAATATTTTATGACGTAGTATCAGGGGTGGCAAACTTTTGGAAACTACGTCTTAAGAAACAATGGTTGGCACAGTCGCGGTACCGGTATCAAACAAATCTTTTTTAATGGATGGTTGAATGACACAAAACAGTTACAAAATTTTGCTCTTCAACGCACTGTAGATCTCTAATTTAACATACATAATATCACGCCTGTATTCCCCGAAAGGTTAGGCAGAGGTGTACCTATAGTACACCTACATTTCGCCAGGTACGTTGAAGTCCCATGTAACAGTTTAAAATTTAAAAAAAAGTAAAGTAAAAATTATTTTGTTACATTTTGTAGGATTTAGATTTTTGTCGTGTATGCCATCCATAGCTTAAGTGCCAAAGGTTTCCCATCCCTGATGTAGGTAGTGTATTGCCTGGAAGTAGACATTAGAAGACCTTGGTAATTGTCTAACATAGATTCATGAAACAAAATTATCATTAACGGAGTTGAGCTGTAGACTAAGTATAACATAACATCACGCCGGTATTCCCCGAAGGGTTGAGCAGAGGTGCCCTTACCTATAGTACACCCACATTTCGCCAGTTATATTTAAGTCCCATGTAATAGGGGGCAAGCCTAGGCGGCAGAAGTGCCTAACCTTTCGCGGAATACAAGTGTGATGTTATGTACTGTTAACTCCTACAGCTTCGATTCCCTCACAAATTAAACTTCATTCATTAAAACAACCTATGAAGTTATAAACACCAGATTATCGTTACTCAAGCTCCAAATTGTGTCCTGAATTGGAACTAGTTCCCCATTAATGCTATACAGGGTTTAAGGGACAGCCCCCAGCAAACTAACAGGGTGCATTCAGTTCCTTATTTTGAATCATATTCCACTGAAAATTTTCTCAGGAAAATTTTAATATTTTTTTTATTGGGTTTTCAGTTACTATTCCTTTATTTCAATGTAAAATTACATTCTCTGTACGCAGTACTCTATTAATGTAAATAAAACAGCAAAAATAAAAAAATAAACAAAACGAACTACGCGTGAAATCAGCTGTTCAACCACCGCGGGGGGCGGGGAGGGCGTCCGAAAGCTCGCTCGCTCGCTACGTTCGTGTTGCCCCGGTAGCGATACATTGCGTGTAAGTTAATAAAACAAATCGGGTTTATTGGATTCCCATAACGTTCCTGAAATAATTTCATGTACCGGTCATCTTAGTATGATATACTGAATTCACCCCTTCAGTCTGCGGAGGGCTGTCCCTTACACCCTGTATAATGCGGGTAGATTTAAATACAATGAGTTTCACTTAGACCTTCCTCTAAACGATGTCGTTCTCGCCCGGACCGTTCGCACTTATACTATAGGTACCTACGTTTATTGAATTGGCTAAGAGCGTCCATTCTGAAAGTGGGCAATGTCGCAAATAGACGTCAAATATTTCACTGTTTTATTAATTTGGCAAAATTACTGTATGGAAATAAGAATTGTGGCTAACTAGCGAACTAGAATATTAATAATGAATTGCAATTATAATTTTGAATTTGATGTTGTAACCGTTTTAGGTGTAAATTAGGCATTTGGAAAGTTTCCAAATACTTTTTTTACATCTACAACTATATATTCAATATTTTAGTTCTCTAGTTAGGACACATTTCTTAGTTCCATACGGTAATATTGCCAAATTAATCAAAACAGGTTAATATTTGGCAGCCATTTTCGACGTTGCCGACTTTTAGGCTCACAGCTGTGAACTCGTAAAAAAAAAATAGCGTCCAACGTGGTGCGAGTGTAAGACGTTGCTGTCACGCACACCAGCATAACAAAGTTGGCATGTTTGTTTTAATTCTATTTAGTTTAATTTCATCTATCTAGATGAGGGTCGCGCTGCAAAAGAAAAATCACATAAATAATCAAAGGGAGCATCCTTGTAGTTGATACACTGCCATTTACATGGTCATATTTGAAGACTTACTGCCTTACTAATAAACGTATTATATCAGGTGAATAGTTGCACACCGTTTTCTCTCTTTCAGTCGTCAGTAATTTGACTTTCGAAAGAAGAAGACAAAGCGTTGTGTAACTACACAGACGCTATACAACGTTTATTAGTAAGGAGGTTATATGGTTATGGTTATTGGTTATAGGTTTATACCTATCAGCCGTGTCATTCGTTTGTAAGTGCCCTAAGCAGTTAACAGTCCTAAGCATAATCCCCCCACGCACGCAGGCCCACTGCGGGTTGGTGGAAGTTACATGTCTTTGAATTTTTGGTTCTAGTACATGCCGGTTTTTTCCCGATGTTTTCTTTCACCGTTTTAAGAGCTGTGATGACATAATTTACACAAAGTACAGAGCCTGTCCAGGTTCGAAGACGCGGTCGTTACCACTGAGCCACCACTGTTCTCCAGTAAAAGGATTTTTTTCTTGAGAACGCGGCAAATAACATACTTACATGTAAAATATAGCACCACATTTCTAGTAATATCTTCAAATTCCAAATGCAGTTTATCACACAGAACAATTCTTACGTTTTTCGAGTATGAAATATTTCCATTTATTTGCATGAGACCTTGGCTGAATACAAATATTTTTGAATAGCAGCACTATTTATCATAATTTATCTACAAATGTATTCATTTCGACTATTGATTTAACTTGGAAAAGTATTGACTTTTCTTCACAAATTGAAGGTCAAACATATATTTGATTACAGAGAAGTAAGCGGTATCTGTATCATTAGTATTTCAGTCCTATTTTATCTAAAACTAATGAATATTGTACATTGAAATTCAGCCAGAGACGGGAACGTTGTAGAATTTAAATGTCTGTTCTTTGAACAAATTCTCAAGCTGAGTCAATAATTGCCGACTTGTCTAGATAAATGCAACGTCTTGTTACTACATTTATTATTGCAAATTGACATAAGAAAATTTGCTAGAAATTACAGTGGGAAAATGAGCGCCCGTTCCTAACAACTATATTATAGCTCCTTGATAGGTTATTCAGTCCGTAGGTACTCTGTGAACTACATACCTCTGACATTCAGATCGTTATTAGTGAAATGAAAAAAAAAAGTATTTATTGGGACTCTCACAGGAAGATTCCACAAACTAAATAATGTGGCACAAAAATAGAAAAATAAAAGGGGATTAAAAAAACCTGTTTAACGAGGCCAAACGGAGGGTTATTTCAGAATTACATTGTTATAACATTACTTCAGTTTCTCATACTATCAATCTGCTTAGCCTTTTCCCAACTATATTGGGGTCGGCTTCCAGTCTAACCGGATGCAGCTGAATACCCGTATTTTACATGGAGCGACTGCCTATCTGACCTCCACAACCCAGTAACTGGGTAATAAGATACCCCTTGGTAAGACTGGTTGTCAGAGTTTCAGGCTTTCAGTTTCTCATAATATCGTATCATATTATTTTAAGAGGCTTTTTTATCTCAACAACTCACCGATTCATGTCTAGAGATTATTATTCTTGTGATTTATAACTTGATGCCTTAGTTATTTCTATTCCTAAATGTTTAACTATGTAAAAAAATGTTTATTTAAGACGCTGTACATTGTTATTAAGCTAATTACTTAAAATAACAATAAAGACTGTCGGATATTGACGAATTGTTTTATTTAAAATATTTATATTTTTTAAATATCGCACGCGAATTATTGACCACATCCACTACGGACCTGGCAAATAAATTTGTGAATACAGTAATTTTTAATTAGCGTCGGTAGGTAGGTGTAGGTACCTACAGGGGGATTCAGATACCAATTATTTTTACACTCCTAATCCCAGGATTTTTTCCCATAAATTATTATGCCTCCCTAGAATTCAAATGGTTATAAAGGATGGTAGGTATATTTTTAATGAGCATAAAATATTATGTGTATGGTGTATTTTTTACGAGGCAAACCAATATACTATGTGGGAACAACACATACACAGAGTAAGTTACGAGCAAATGTGAAAGAGGCATAAAGGTATTATCAGTTTACATTTTTGAAAAAATCTTTTATTTTATGGATACTTTCAAAATACTCCTGTTCTAGTATTGACAGTGTTATAATTTATTGACGCATTGTTGTGTCGCCACATTTTATAAACCTACCTTAATTAATCTGCCTAGCCTTTTCTCAACTATATTGGGGTCGGCTTCCAGTCTAACCGGATGTAGCAGAATACCAGTATTTACATGGAGCGACTGCCTCTCAACCTCCACAACTCGGTAACTAGGTAATACGATACCCCTTGGTAAGACTAGTTGTCAGACTTTCGGGCTTCTGACGACCCGTAACGACTGTCAGAGATCCAGGAATGACAGCCGTGACCATTGGCTTATCGTGCTTTCCGAGGCACGGAGGGGTCTTGGTATGCTCCACAAGGGCGCATAAACTAATTGATCAGCATTCGAAAATATTGTTGGAGCTGTTGAAGATTGCAAAAACTATCTTTGAATTGTATAACTTCGATCTCTTAGTATTGTATAATTGCATAGCACATGTGTGATCACTACTGTGACCATGTACCTTCTATAAAGCTACCGTTTACTGGGTAGGCTTTCATCGAGTTGAATGTGCCCTGGCGGCTGAGAGTAGGTATGTCATGCTCACTCAAATGTCTCGTTGCTGGTGGCGTGTGTGTTGCATCGTTAAGTTCCCTTCAAAATGGTTGAGCTAAACGGTGCTGATCCATGCGTTATGTTCGTGAACGGGCGCCGTCAGTAGGGACTGGGTTATCTCGTATCTGCCACGGTTTATTTTAATTTTTGAATTGTTTTTAACTTTTTATTACGGACGCTTTTTACGTGCACGTCTTTCTACATTCTCACGTGTATAATTTCAACATGAATGATGTAGGTACCTAACCAATATTTTGTAACAATATTATGATAAAGAGTGTCCGTGGAGTTTCTTTCCCGTTCTTCTCCATAGGAACCTACGCTTTGGAATGGGCAACTAGCTTCATATTTCAGGCTGGCTGACCCCTTGAGTTTATGTAAAAATAGTCTTCCATCCACGGACCAACCCCGGCAAGCGTAGCTTAACCTGATGGATCAACCCGTGCGGCTGCTACCTACGGTATTTAAAAGGGAAACCTTTGGGACGCCTAGGTAATGTATCTCATGTTATCTAATTTTTATATTCTTTCTCATAAACAAACATTCCATCACATTAATCGCATAGAGTACCTATTTGAAAAGGAAAACCAACTGCTCTGTCGAATTCAACATTAATATTTATCGTCTCTTCGACATCAAATACATTTTGAGTTGTTTATTCTGCTTCTGATAATTTCGTTGAGTTCTCTTATCAAGCTTCATACATTTTAATGAGAGATACATTATGTAGGTACCTACCTATTTATGTTAAACTTAGGCGGGTAAACAAGAATACCTGGGTGGGTGAGCATCGATCTAGGATATCTAGGTGAACATTAGGACAAACTAAGAATATTTTCGTTAGTTTTTTGCAAAAAGAAGAAGAAAGAATTACGTTTATTGGACACAGTTCGTGAAACACAAAATGAAAAGTGAAAATAATGTTTTAACAATAATACTTAGTATGTGCCTCACGGCTGCGCCAAATAGGTACATATCAGCATTAATGCCAGACAGATGCTGTCTGACGCTGGTTTAGCTATGAACCTTAAAAACAAGTGACGGGAACTACAAACAGTTTCAACATACCTAATAGATACATATTTTAATACTTGATAAGTACACAACAACATTATGCAAGCAAGTTACACCGCAGCGCAACGCAGTGCTGAAACCAAATTGGTGTTCTTAAACATGTTTATTTATAGTAAACAGTAAATATTATAAAATCGGCCAAGACCGTGTCAGAACACGCATAATGAAGGGTTCCGTAGTAGGGATGAATTTATCACAAGAACAAACTATACATTGTAGTTGAAAAAAATGTTCTCCCATACATTCTAACAGCAAATGTTACTTTTACGCACAATATTGGGAGATTTACCATGTTATTCTAAGACCATAGACGTCTTATAGGTTTTTAAATGACCTTTCTTTGGTATTGTTCGTCGAGTTGAGCTCCTTAAGTTCAGAGTTGAGCTCCACGATTACTGACAAATGCTTGCACTGACAGGACAGGTCCACTCAAATCTGTGTGGTTCTTTTCTCAAAAGACCATTTCAGACTAATCTACATGGTCCTCATATGGCCTGATCAAGATTATGTCCGGACTATAAAAGAGACTGTGACCTCTGAGTTTGTTTCGGCCTTTCTTCTCAGAGTAGGTACCTAGTCAGATAGGAAACGCCGAACTCATCTAGCTAATTTTTTTAAGATGGCGTGTCGAAGTGATTCCAATATCCTATTTCCAGAATAAACAATTTCATTTCATTTCATTTCCTGTAATCTATAAGTATAGTACAATTAGCTGTATTAAAAAAAAAAATTAGGCTGTGTAGTTTCGGGGGGAATGGTCAATTTTATTTATTTATTTTATTATTAATATACACACATAAAAATAGATACAGATAAGACATAATCATAATTATGAGTACAAAGGTACTGCTTATTTCTTAAGAATTTTCATCTATTTTCTTAGATATCTTTAAAATTATTATTTTTAAAATGATTAAAAATATATATTTGAGATCCTCAAAACAAAACCTTTGATATGCCACACGGTACAGTTAGCAAAACTTTTATTATTTATTTTTCAATTTGACCCTTATATTCAAAATTCATTTATTTTCGTTACACGTCACATAAATTGATATGTGTAAGTACCAAATTTCAACTTAATAGGTCCATTGGATTCGGAGAAAATTGGCTGTGACAGACGGACAGACAAACACAAAAGTGTTCCTATAAGGGTTCCGTTTTTTCCTTTCGAGGTACGGAACTCTAAAAACTAAGCAAAAGCAGTATAGCAGGTGACGTTCTATAGTTTCTGCCGACCCTCGTGGGAAGACGACGTGAGCTTATTTATGTATATTATATACCTACCTTACTAATACTTACCTACACATATTTTCAGTAAACACTAAAAACACTGTATTTTCACCAAATAAACGATTATTATCCATAGGTAATTAACCTACACCATTAAATTTAATAAATATCTGACTTTTTCAAGGGCGGGTGTTGCAGAAACTTGGGCCATTTAAAGACGTTTCAAAAAGGGGTGAGAGAGATATTTAGGTACAAAGTTACATCACCATGTGTTCCAAGTGATGATGTCAACAACAGATTTTACTGTCTCCTAAAACATCACTGCATTGAACTTTATTTCACCACACAGGCAAAACTTAGTGAAAAATAGATATCTGTTTTCCATAATCCAGTTACAGCTGATCCCCAGCTGATTGACATAACGTACCTACGTTCCAGATACGGCGTTAGGGTCATTAGTTACACAGATCCTATGCGCTACATCGTATTGGTAGATAGGATTTGTCGCAGCGAGTAAAGATCTAGTGACCCACTAGCTCGAGCTCATGTACAGTCAATAAAATACTTAGGTAAACAGACGAAATTGTTTTCGCACACTAGGTACGGTTAAGGTTAAGGTTTGTTTAATATTTTTTTACTGAAAACATATTTAAGCCTCTCCCCACAGGCGTCTTTTTATCGCGTGATAATAACGGAACCGTTATTGTGATAATGCGTCCCGATTCCTTGCACACATTGCGTTTTAATCGTGCGTTATTTCTAACGTGTTCTCCCCCACAGACGCGTTTTTATCGCGCGATAATAACGCAAGCTTTATGATTTCCGATAAACACGCGTCTGTAACGCAGGTGTGTGTACGATATCATGCATCCTAATACAAAATTTTCTAAGAACATTTATCAGAATATCGCAGGACGGAGAAACGCAAGCATCCTTACGTCTATTACGTCGATTATCGCAGCAGTGTGTAACTTATCTTATATTATCGCGCGATAAAAACGCGCCTGTGGGGAAGAGGCTTTAGCCAGCGATGTCTGCCTTCTCTTCCAGGTATACAGAGTGGCAGGGACATTGGCGCGAAAACTGTGATTCTGAACGCCCCTTGCGTTAAAAACGTCACCATAGGGGTGTTCAGAATCATGTACTGAATCTATGGTAACAGTTTTCGCGTTGATGTCCTTGCCACCATATTTGTGTGAAGGGCCGACTTCTGCACTGTTACGTTTGAATGGTTCAAAGGCTGACTTTGCGAACCCATTTGAATTTGTGTGAAAACAAAATCAATTTCTGTAACAATTCCATATTTTAAGGTTATATTGCAAAATTATAATATTTGCAAATCTATAAAAAAAAAATTGCGCATCTCCGATAAGAAGGAGTAGCACAGGGGTGTCTCCCTCCTCCCCCCCGCTCCTCCCAAAATCAGTTTGATGACATATTTTGAGCTTAGAATCATACGATTTTTGAAATTCGATACAAACATACGGCCCATCTTCGGCAGGAAGGAGTAGCACAGGATGACAGGGGAGACCTACCCCTCCCCTCCCATAATCAGGGAGATTAAAAGAATTACCTTTGTTTCTGGTCTGCACATCAATCTCTTGGCAACAGGGCATGTGGCGCAAAATGGAAGGTGCCATTGTCCGTGGGAAAACGCTAAATACGCACCATCCATGAACCCCTGTGGAGATTGTCTTTGCTCCGGGTGACTTGGGTTTGAAGTCTTAATTTTAACATGTGTACATTTCACAGACAACGCGGATTAGGTATCCACCTACGTCTTTCAATGGAATACGAAGCGACATGCGCGTTCATTAGTCCGTTATACAACGTGACACGGTATTAGGCTCGAGACGTGACGGCTATTATGTAAATTACATACCAATGTTGTTTGTTTTACTCCAGTCTGTAAAGGTGAGTAGATAGCTCGCTTAGTTTACAGTTAGATTTTTTATTGTTCCTTTTTTTCGGGGTGACAAGATTAGTGACGATTCTAAGTGCAAACGCACTTAGAATCGTCCACCGCTGTCGTCAAAGGGGCGTCACCGAGAACGAAATAACAGGCGGAAGTAGCGATACATAGGTACATTTACTATGGCCGTACGTCCGTCAGAAGCGCCGTTATCCCGGCCGCCGAAGTTTTGAGTAGTTTGGCGTGACCAATAGAACTCGGCCCGAATTGTGACGGGACAATACAAAACACCATAGATCTTGTCCACACACTGCCATCGCCGCCGCCGTCGCCGTTCGCCTGGTTTTTGTTTTGTCTATCAAGACATACTGAACCGCTGAGTTCGGTTGCGGTGGACACAGGATCACCGTCACCGGGACGTCACGCTCGGTTTTAATAATCTCATTTCTTGGTGATGCACGGTGGGCTGAAAATCAGCTTTCATAGGCATAGGGATTTAAATTTTTAGGTGTCTTTTTTTTCTTAGATATGACTTTTGTTTCAAAACATATAACCATGATGAAACTTTTAAAGAATTTGTTAAGAAATATTCTAAAACTTTTAGAAAAGCCTGTTCCTCAGCAAAAGTCATACACATTAAAAATAAAATAATATCTTCTGGAAATAAAATTAAAACAACTTGGAATATTATTAATTCAGAAACGGGAAGAACGACAGTACGGAATCGTGACTTCCATCTAATAATCAACGATGTAGATATTAAGGCAGACGTGGATGTGGCAACTGAGTTTGAAAATGTATTTACTAATATTCCTATTTTAACAACCAAAACTCTGTCATCGTCATCCTCCACATCTGCTTACTCAATACTAAAAGAATGTGTACCAGAATGTGACAAACTTTTTGAATTTACAATTGCTACTGCTAAAGACATTATAGAATCTTTTAGAGATCGTGATGTAAAAAAACTGCTGACCTTTGGGGATTATCAGTACTTATCATAATGTATTCAATAAATGATGTTATTTCACGCTTTTTAGCAATTGTTTTTAACTCTTGTATTGCATCTGGGGTATTTCCTGATCTGATGAAACTTAGCAAAGTGCTTCCACTGTTCAAGTCTGACAGCGCAACTGATCCTACAAATTTTTCGATATTACCTACATTGAGCAAAATCTTTGAGAAATTAATTTTGAAACAAATATTAGGACATTTCAATGCACATCATTTACTACATCTGAAACAGTTTGGTTTTACAAAGGGTCGTTCAACTACAGACGCGGGCGTGACTGAAGAGCATATTCGAGGCCTGCCTGGGAGGAGTCGCAAGATGCTCTTGGCATTTTCTGCGACTTGTCCAAAGCCTTCGATTGCGTACATCATGACACACTCATCAGGAAACTGTACCACTATGGTATGAGGGACAGGGCTCTCGACCTTCTGGCTTCTTATCTCAACACCAGAATTCAGAGGGTCGATGTTAATGGGAAGAGAGTTGCAGGATCTGCGGTCACCATGAGCGTTCCGCAGGGTTAAATTCTAGGTCCTTCCTTGTTTTTTTTTAAATTTATATAAATGACTTACCTCACCACATAAGGGATAATCACAAGATCGTATTATTCGCAGATGACACTTCCCTTATTTTTTAAATCAAACGTCAGTTAGTCAACTTTGAACAAGTGAACGATGCGCTCTCTAAAGTTGTGCAATCTTCTCTTGAATGAGAAAAATACTAAACTCATTAAATTTTCAACGCCAAATGTCAGGCAGCTAACTATCAATGTTAAAGTAAATGGAATAGAGCTGGACTCTGTTGAGTCGACAGTTTTTCTTGGAATCATTATTGACGGTAAATTACAATGAAAAAATAGAAAAATTGTCAGGAAGGCTAAGTTCGGCCGCTTAGGCCGTTAAAAATATTTGACACATAACTGACGTAGACACAGTCAGAATTGTTTATTTTAGTTATTTTCATCGTATGTCATATGGATTTTTTCTCTGGGGAACCTGTTCGAACATTAATACTGTCTTTGTTTTACAGAAAAGGGCTGTTCGAGCCATTTACAACCTAGGTCCGAGGGATACCCGTCGAGAAAAATTCAAAGAAATACATTTCTGACTGTAGCCTCACAATATATTTTTGAAAACCTGTATGTACACAAACATATAAGTATCAAATTGTAAAAAGATTTCCGATTTTCATAATTTAAATACCAGGAATAAACACAACCTTGCTGTACATCGCACTCGTCTCCACAGAGTAGGCAACTCGTTCATGGGTCAATGATACGCTTTTACAACAAACTTCCCATCGAAATTCGAAACTTACACATTAAATGATTTAAAAGCTGTATTAAGACAAAACTTTGTAAAAAAGGGTACTAAACGGGTACGGGTAAGGGTACGAAATTATATTTCAGATTATTTAGAAGATAAAAAAGCTCTTGTGATAAAATCATAAAAAAATAACATTTTACCTAATTATTCAGTAAAATCATAAAAATCCAGTATTATATAAACATTGACATTGTTGAATACATGATTACTTTGCAAAGTATTATATTATTTTATTTTTTGTGAATGTGAGGACCATGTGGATATTTTTTTATTCCTCAATTAGTTTTAATGATGGTCTGGCAGTTTGAGTATATATGTATATATATATATATATATATATATATATTTATACGGCCTACCCAAATGTCCTTTCTTTGGTATTGTTCGTCGAGTTGAGCTCCACGATTACTGACAAATGCATGCACTGACAGGACAGGTCCACTCAAAGGAGAATGACCAAAAATGTATTGAGCTTGGTCCAAATGTCCACCACTAACGAGACCTATGTAATAAAATAGTCTACTAAATACTGAGTCATTATAACCAGACCGTAACCAAAATTATGCTGTCTGAAAAAAGTTATGACTGAGTCAAAATTCATGTTTTTTTACCTATTTATGCGAAACATATAGTTATTACCCTTCTGTCCATATCACATTATGAACTAATCTACGCATGTTATGTCCATGCCGCTTGGTGTCCCATGCTAGGTTCTCGCTGAAATAGACTTTGTTGTTGACTGTGTGAAAAAAGAAAACATAAGAATGCTACATAATATTTTTATTCGTGACTTACAGTGTAAAATAAACATAAAACATATATAATAAAAAATGAACATTATATATCTACATCAACAATAATATTGTCTAGATTCGCAGCTGGAAGCCTAATTGTGTACCACACAATTACTATCACATGGGCACAGCAACCCACAGTTCGCATGCCAGATAAACATGAACAGTAATAGTTAGAAATTGTTTCTCGACCATGTATCATTTACATACGTATAATACAATCTTGCACGTGCGTGCCTGGATTGGATCCTTGCGCGTAGCAACAAATCATGTTCGGGTTCTATACCAAAATCTACAATATTATTAAAACCACCGTCTCTTGCTTCTTCAATGTGATATACGCCATTGCGTATATGTTCACCATAGTAGCTACGCGCAAGTTTTACATGATATGTCCCAAGTGCAAATAATACTAGATCTTGGTGTGTAAGTACAGGGAACTCGTCTGCTCCGATAACATCAGCTTCGATGTTACGGATATTAGCCCGTTGTCTATTTACATTTCTTTAATTTTGTAACATACGCACCCAAACGCGCAATAATTCGCTTGCATGCGCGCTGTCTTCAATCAACACATGAAATGCGTTTATAAGCGAAGCGGTAATGTAATTCCTTCTTCGTAACAATGAATGATTGCAACAAACAGTTTCTTCTTTCTACTTGCATTATCACAAAAAATCAACCAGCAAAAACGGAAAGCGAAAGGGATAAAAAATATTGACATCTCCAACTTGCGCGGGGTTATCGATGAATCATCATTAGAGGCGCATAAAGAGTAGCTACTTGTGCACAACTAAAATGGATTTAAATAAATAGTGAAGTAAAACAAAATTAAACTATTATTATTTTTCATAAAGTCGTAACTTTTTACTGACAGCTTATTTTTTTTTTGTGTCATACTGAAATTTTCTCTCTGTTTAGTGGACTATAAGTCAACATAAGTCTCGTTAGTGGTGGACATTTGGACCACTTTTGTTCATTCTCCTTTGTGTGGTTGTTTTCTCAAAAGACCATTTCAGACTAATCTGGCCTGACCAAAATTATGTCTGGACTTTAAAAGAGACTGTGACCTCTGAGTTTGTTTCAACTTTCTT
This sequence comes from Xanthia togata, assembly GCA_963853775.1. Lineage (NCBI taxonomy): Eukaryota > Metazoa > Arthropoda > Insecta > Lepidoptera > Noctuidae > Xanthia > Xanthia togata. The sequence continues at coordinate 10,472,497 of OY970811.1, forward strand.
CTCAGAGTAGTCAGATAGGGAACGCCGAACTCATCTAGCTATTTTTTTTTAAGACGACGTGTAAAAGTGATTCCAATATTCTATTTACAGAATAAACAATTTCATTTCATCAGCAGCATCTAATTACGCAACACATTTTCGTAAACGGTTACGACAAATTTGTTTTCGACATTTTGACAGTTCAATAAAAAAAACTACACATTCACTGCGTTGTTGAGTAGGTAGTTTTTTTTTCGTTCGAAGCAATGGATAGGTAAGCAATTTGTTGAAAAATTATTCAAATTCCGATTGATCGTGTATTACGTAATTAGGGTACCGATCTCTATAATCGCAGCAGATAAGGAATTGCCTAATAAGCAAAAATAACAGCAAACTCAGACTTGCTATTGTAATCTCATAGCTAACTTAATTGTATAATTATTATTTTTATTTTTTTAAACATTTATTTTATTTTATTTTTGTGAATATTTGAACTCACACACTGACTTATTATTATTAGTATTACTTATTATAATGTTAGAAATATAGTATAATTTTACAATGTTTGTAAGTAGTAGCACCATGCATCTATCACATAATTATGTCATTCCTTCATTTTTTATTCTTTTTACCTATCGTGGTATAGTAATCTTATTCTAGGTGCATTGTCTTCACATATAATTATATAATAAGTGTATACAAGATATAATGATTTTTTAAAAAGAGTAACGGTGGAGTTTCTTGCCCATTCTTCTCCATACGAAAACTACCTTTTGGAATGGGCGACTAGAATCAGTTTTATTATTTTTTGTAAAGTTTGACGTTCAAAAGTGCCTTTTTTGTGCCTAATTGAAATAAATTATTTGACTTTGACTTTGACTTTGAATCGTAATATCAATTTCTTCTTCCAACAATTCTGTCGTCGACCCAATTTAGATTATGGTCCAATAATATCACTCGAGTTTACTCAGACGATTTCGATAAGAGATTACGAACAAATACGATAATCTTATTCCACGATACTTATATTGTTATGAGTCGAGATATCCGTTAATTGGGGCGCTGATTTGACAATTTGTGTGATTTTGTTCGTGGCTTAGATTATGTTATACAGGTAATGGTGCCGATTCTCTTGTCACAAATGCCTCTAAACTAGACTAAACATCAGCAAAATTTAGTTTATTACTGTCAAACGACGATTTCCCATTCTAAAATAGACTAAAGTGACACAACTTAACTATATTTTAGTTTGACAGCACTGATGGATGGATGGCACTGTTTTTAATTTAGTGAAAATGTCAATTTTGCTATTCTGTATTTGATGTTTTTCACCAAAAATTTTGATTGTCTAACAAAACTGATTATTTTTAATCGCGATTAAAAATGGTGTGGAATACAATATGTTGTCATGAACTAAAATTCACACCAGAAAATTTTTCTTTCCTTTTGCTTATATCTCGAAAATGGTATGTCCTATCGTAAAAATAATGAAAATTTCGAAACCTTTTATAAAGCTCATAAACCCCCTAAAACTCAACACGTACGCAATCATTTTTTATATTTTCCATGACATTATGTGAAAAATTCCATATAAAACAATTCGAGGCCAGCCCCTGCAAGGCTCCGGCACCGGCTCTAAAAAAATTCACGGGTTAGGGCAAACAAGTATGTACCACATGGAGCCGCGATTGTCAAATTCGATTTTAGTTGTGTGGAAATTAATTTTAAATTTAGAGTTTTTTTTCGCAGAATAGCTTTAAGATTCTAATAGCAAAATAAATATATAAATTAAAGCGTGGAATTTTAGTGATAGTTTAGTTTGGTGTAGGTACAGCATGATTCAAACTTAATGGCGGCTCGGAACATGAGGCGAGTCGCTGCGAAGTAACGAATTCATGGGTCAGCGGGAATGAGGGGTGGAGTACTGCGCAGCGAGTTGCTAACGTCCGAGCCGTCATTAAGTTTGAATCGAAGTATACAAAAGAATAGCACCATAAACTAAAAAGTTTTGTAGCAACTATAGTACACTTTCATGTAGGTATTTATTTATCAAAATAAGAAAAACTTTGCAGAGTTAAGCGTGGGGTACATAATATGTAATTTTAAAGCAAATATATTAAGTGTAAATTATTAACTATTTTCAGAATAAAAACAAAAAAAAAAATCGTCCACGTGCGTGTCGGGCCACACACAATGAAGGGTTCCGTAGTTGGGATGAATTTATCCTAAAAACAAACTTAAGATTGTAGTTGAAAAACATATTCTCTTTTCCAACAGCAAATATAAGTTTGTACGCACAATATTGAGAGATTTCTCATGTTATTTAAAGACCATATACTTCTTAAATGTTTTTCTGTAATCTATAAGTATAGAACTATAATCTGTATTTTTTTCAAAATTTTAGGCTGGTGTTTCGGATGTGAGGGGGTCAATTTTTATCTATTTTCATAAACAACTTTAAAACAATTTATTTTTAAATTATATAAAAAAAGAATTTGAGATCCTTACAATAAGCCTTTGAAACACGGTACAGTTTGCAAAAAAAATATTTTTTAATTTTCATATTTGCCCCTCAAAAGTGACTTCCATATTCAACATTCATTTATTTACACGGCTGTTTTTGGATCACAGAAACAGTATGTGTACCAAATTTCAAATTGGCTCTGACAGACCGACAGACAGACAGACACACGTGTGATCCTTTAAGGGTTCCGTTTTTTCATTCGGACGTACGGAACCCTAAAACAAAAAGAAAAAAAAACACGGTTTTACGTGAATTATTTTACTAAACCCCAGTTTTCGAACTACTCTCTTAGGTCGTTGAAACCCATGAAGAGATTGAATGCAGACAAAGCCGTGGTATAATAGTTAGTTAGCAATATAATAAGTGTTGGAATGCGAGTCACGTAGTCAGTATGAAGTCTGAATACCATTTAATAAGCTTATTGATGTGTAAATAAGTGCTTTAAGGATGAAATATAGTGGTAATAGAAATTGCAGCGGCTGTAGTAGTTTTGATGTGAATTACCTTAATAACGATGTTATTGCCTGTCTGGTTTACGAATACGTTTCGAAATAATTTTGACATCAAAGTACGACAGCCTCATAAAGTCTGAATTTCCACTGCTATAAGATTTCCTTGCATTCATTCTGTTTTGGTTTAAATTTATTAATACATAATTGTTAAATATTGGCAGCACCAAAAGATTCGATATGTCAAAATGGCGGAATAACGGCCTATTGGATCGGGCGCACAGACTACATAGAGATACAACGTATGTCCGGCGCTGGTGATGCTAGTACGACGGCGGGCTCTGTTGTGGTTAAAAATATTGATTGGGATAGAATGGTTGGAGATGTACTGCAAATTAAGGTAACCTATTAGTTTTATTATAATAACTGCCTCGTTGGTCTAGTGGTCGCGAGCGCTACTGCTGAGCATGAGGTCCTGGCTTCGATTCCCAAGTCGGGCAAAGTATTTTTGGGTTTTTCCAACAGCAATTTCTCAGTATTAGCCCGGAGTCTAGATTTTTGCCCGGTTGATGGCAATACGCTCGCCTATTACATGGGACCTAAACATAACTGGCGAAATGTGGGTGTACTACAGGTACACCTCTGCCCAACCCTTCGGGGAAACAAGGCGTGATGTTATGTGTTATTTGATTATTAAATAAAATAGTGATATTATGTTGAGAATAGGAGATGTGATGGTATGGTGTAGAATATTGAGTTTGATGTTGGCAAAGAAATATAAATTAATGACAAAATATCTTGGTGTTTCATATTCTTTTCTTTATCCCTGAAATATTGTAAATATGTAGTTTTATATGACAGTTTTAGATTATGATATTAGGGTAACGACTTTAAGATTCATTTTGGGATTAGTATATATTTTGAGGTATTAGTTGTTTTAGAGTTAGGGTAGTTTTTATTATACTTCAGTCTATATAGTTTTACAAATCAAGATAACATTGAGGATAGACTTGTCTTTTGCCATCTTATTTATTTATTTAAGATGGATAGATACTCTTAATTGTACACCATAAAAATTACAGACATACATTTAGAAATTTTACATAGGGTGAAACAATGGGCGGTCTTATCGCTTAAAGCGATCTTTTACAGACAACCTTTGGATGGATTAAAGGTAACAACAGGAGAGACAATACTGCAGGTAGTCAGCGGTGTACCATATACATATAAAATAAATACATACATACATAAAGCATAAACTTATTCATATAAATATACTTAGTCTGGCCATAAATACTGTTACAATTAAAAATAAGAAAGATATTTGAATTTGGAATCTGTCATTTTTATACGATTGTTCATTGAAATCTCTAATTTAGGCGCGAATACATTGTACAATAATACAAGGTGATAAAGAGAACCGAATCGCTGTGATTGCATTACTCAAAGTTGGTATGGAGCCAAATGCAATTTTTAAAACTCTACATACGCTTGGTATTAGTCAAATGTTTGTGTACCGGGCTATTAATAGGTACAATGAGACCTCCTCTGTTTATAGCACCCAGAACCATGTCGCGTATTTCAAAAGATGAATTAGGACTTGCAGCCTATAAGAGACGCACTGGTCATTTTTAGGGTTCCGTAGTCAACAAGGAACCCTTATTTAACTGATAATTTAGAAAAGAATAGGGTGGTAAAATTGAAACAACTACTGATGCGGTACGCAAAGGCTTAGGGAGGTCACAGATTTTTTTGTTTATTGATGAGAAAATCTTTACAATTGAGCAACATTTTAACAAAAAAAAATGACCGTATTTATGCTCAAAGCTCTAAAAAAGCTTTGAGCATAAATACGGTCATTTTGTTTGGTGTTACGGTCTTTTAAAATACGCGACATGGTTCTGGGTGCTATCTTCATCTCCCGAGATAAAATCTTTTGCTTTCGGACAGGATTTCTTTGAATTATTTCCCTTACTGCTTTGACCACCATTTTCGTATGAACACTACGTGGACGGCCAGATCTTTTTCTGTCACAAACAGAGGAGGTCTCATTGTACCTATTAATAGCCCGGTACACAAACATTTGACTAATACCAAGCGTATGGAGAGTTTTAAAAATTGCATTTGGCTCCATACCAACTTTGTGTAATGCAATCACAGCGATTCGGTTCTCTTTATCACCCCACTCCATTTTAACATATTGTACAATGTATTGGCGCCAAAATTAGAAAACTCAATGAACAATCGTATAAAAATGACAGATTCCAAATTCAACTGTAATATCTATCTTATTTTTAATTGTAACAGTATTTATGGCCAGAATAAGTATATACATCGATATACTTATATTAAATTATAAACATGAAACAAGAGCAAGGAACTATGTGTAATGATGATGTTTAAGGAGAGTACTGCTTGAACCGTAAAAGATTTGTCATAAAAGCTGGTGGAATGCATCGGCATCTCTAGTCTCAAGTTTTCCGATGACCTCAGATATCTATTATGTGTGTCATGAAGGAACTTGAAACGTTCTTTAAGATAAGAGGGGGTTATAGGATTGAACAGAATACTGTAGAGCTGAAATAAGATATGAGAATTTCGGCGAAGACTTATGGAAAGCCACTTGAGCTTTGTACGAAATTCAGAAATGTGATCATATTTACGCAGGCCAAATATAAATCGTATACAAAAGTTTTGAAGTCGCTCAAATTTATCTAGTTTTGCCTCAGTGAGATCGAGATCTGACATCAGCGTAGTCAAGGATGGGAAGTACCTAAAAGGGATTGTGCAAGCGCAGTCTTAGTGGCAGTTGGAAGAAAGTTCCGCAATCGTCTCAGGGACTTACCAGATGTAATTTTTTTGCGGCTTACGTCCTGTAGCTGGGAACCCCAAGAAGGATATTTGTCGATCCTAACTTCAAGGTTCTTAACCTTTTCGCTTATTGGAGTGACAGTTCCGTTAAATTGAATTTGGGGAAGTTGCGTCTAGTTTATCTTGGGGATCATCCTTGAGCTGCCAACAAAAATGACCTGAGTCTTCGATCGATCCTTTTTTCTGCTATTAATTGCATCAGCCAAATCCGAAAGGACAGCTTTTTTATATATTTGTAAATTATCTGCATAAATGTGGTAGGACGAAAGATTTTTTTTGGAAATAGAGTTTATAAATATTGCGAAGAGTAAAGGAGATAAAACGCCACCCTGAGGTACACCGGCAGAAGTATAACACCAAGAAGAACAAGACTCTTCTATGCATATACGTTGCCGGCGGCCATACAGGTAACTACAAAACCAGTCAATCGCCGTTGGAGAAATTTTAAGCGAGCGAAGCATGCCAAGCAGGATATCGAAATTGACAGTATTAAATGCATTACTAAAATCCAATAAGCAAAGAACCATCAGATTTTCTTTTCCATGCCTAACCGTATGTCATCATCAGTGACTTAACTAAGGCTGTAGCGGTGCTGTGACCAGGACGAAAACCGGATTGGAAAGGATTCAGCAGACTATTCTTACAAAGAAAAGCACTAAGCTGATTGTGGACAAGGCGTTCTAGGAGAGGAAAGGCAAGATAGGGATAGGACGGTATTCGGAAAAGGAAGTAGGATTCGATTTTTTGGGTAAAAGTGTGATTTTTGCCTCGTTCCACATTGATGGAAAAAGACCATAGGATTTATAGTAATTTAGGATATAGCATAGGATGGGAAGGATTTCTTCGAGGACAGGGACTATCATTTTCCAACTTACACAATCACTACCAACTGCGTTAGATGTGATTGAAACAACGCTCTTCTTAACATCACAATCAGAGAATTATTTAACCATTTATGTACACAGAAAGAAGAAAGGAACAGAATAATACGCACAAAGGTGATGCTTATTTCTAAAGAAATCTCTTCCAGCATATCTGCGATAGGACAGAGGATAAAAAGAGATGTAGACACCGTATGTAAGAGTAGAAGAGAAAAGAAAATACATTAAATCAAGAAAAAACAATTCACCTATTAAATAAAGCATATATATACAGGCTGGCAGGGAGTTCGACGCGAAAACTGTTACCATGTACTCGTATTCAGTACATGATTCTGAAAAATTTCAACGCCCCTGCGTTGAAATTTTTCGTCGGTTATTTAAAAAAAAATCAGTTGTTCCATACATTTTGACCGCGAAGGTGACACTTTTCTATTAAACAGCAAATTTTTTTAAAAACCGGCGAAAAATTTCAGCTCTCACTGCGTTGAAATGGTTGAATTAAGTTCAGAATCATGTACTGAATCCATCGTATCAGTTTTCGCGTCTGTCCCTGCCACCCTGTATACTTACATACCTACATCTAAAATAAATATCAATAAAATAACTATTAACTATGACGAAGTGGAATTGTGGGTAGTGTTCTTGTTTACGTTTAGTCTTTATTTATTTCTGCGTGAGTACAGTTCTCGATATTTTTGGTTGGTATATTAGCGTGTGCTAGCTGAAATATGGCTATTAATTTATAATTTAAATTATGTTTAGTGTTGCGTAATGTAAATAATTTTGCATACTATTATATATATAATCTTTTTTTTTTCTAATTGAACAGACAGCTGTGCTGCTGGGGAGTTTGTTGCACCACTTCTTCTTCCCAGCTAAAGCACTAGGAAGTGGTGAAGGGTGGGCGTTTTGTGGGACTGTCTTATGTAACTTTGACGTTAAAAAAGTGCTGATTCTCAGCCTAGTTTGAATAAATGACTTTTGAATTTCAATTTTAATTCACTGTTCTTTATACAGTTTATTGTTCCGTTATTTGCATGCGTGTACTGTACAATTTATAAATAAGTCTTTAGTAGGATATAAAACTAGTTAGCTACCTAAGTATATGCTCCCTGTTGGGGCTCTTACTTGTCCAACTCTTTATTAGTGGCTTTTGTGGACATGAAAATTGTTCAGATTTGTTACAGTCGTAATGGCAATCATGTCATTTCGTTTAAAATAGGTTTTTATTTTTATTAATTTATTCATCTTTTGTTAAGTACCAGGTACTTGTTGAAAGGCCTACACTGTCCTCGCATTATTAACACTGTTATTTGAAAATATTGTAAAAGCCAATTATTTTTAAAAGAGTAACCGTAGAGTTTCTTGTCGGCTTTTCTCCATAGGAAACGACCAATTGGAACTGTACACCTAGCTTCTGACGTTTCGTAAGTGCCCATGTAGGTTTATGTGAAATAAAATATTTTGAATTTTGAACGGCTTTCATGAGTTGGATACGAAAGGTCGCTCTTCTTCTGTCTAAACGCATACAATAATCATCTTCCAGACATGCAGGACCCTCATCATGGCATTTTCGGTGAAATATATAACACACAGGTCCAGGATATCACTTACCAGGACTACTGGACTCGTAAATTTGGTCTGATCTGATTGGTCTCAAGTGCTTACCTAAATGTGTCTAAATAGTGCACCTACACGAAAAGAACGAAATCATTAGATAGGTGCAGTCAGCCTCAAAAAGATGTACCTCCCTATAGAATTACATCCACAAGAATTCATTTGATTCTCTATAATGTGCAGCTGTGATATTATGAAACAAAGATTGTAGACAAATAAAATTGAAGTATTGTCGATGTATAGAGGCTAACTGTACACCTCTATGTTCCCAGTTGAGCAAGACGACTCTTGTAAAAAGATGTTGTAATATAAATGTAGATTAATCTCGAATCCCACAAGCAGCGAAATAGCTAACTAGCTAGCGTCCGACTAGACAGAACGTTTAAAAGTTTTGAATGTAAAACAAGAACACCAAGTTTATTATGTTTTTATTAAGTTTACTAAATTAATTAACTTTGATATCTACTGCTAGCTTTATTTGTAGCAAGTTTTTTGAACAAAAAATTAAATTTCAACTGTTTGACGGTTAATTGTGTTTTGATAAAAATTTCCAATTGCCGAAATAATTTATGAAACAAGGATTAATTAAGTTTAATTTTGGTTAAATAAATGAAATTAAGAGAATAGATAGCTATCCACGAAAATGCACCCGGCTCCGCTCCGCTCCGTACCTACTAAAGTACAGCTTACAGTATAGTAATAGGGATGCTGACTGGGGAAAAAAAAAATTTTTTAGTCCGTCAGTAAGACAATAAAAAAATATTAGACACGTATTTTACTTTATCGTATTCATAAAAAATGTTTCAGATAAAACGCATTAAAGTTGGGGAGTGGGGCTCGCTACGTCACAAGTCAGTATAAAATCTACCGGGCAGTGACACATTTTAACGTATTGCATACTCAATGTATTGCCGTAATCTTTTGATTAGTAAAAAAAATAAAAATGTGTAAAATATTTTTTTATAATCTACCTGAAGGACAAAAAAAAATTGTCAACATCCCAGTCGCGAAGTGGGGCGCATCTTCGTGAATGAATCTGTAAATGCGGGAAATAAAGTAAATGGTGCTATACATGCGATTGTGACCAATATCCAAAAAGGCTCGATTGGCTGTTCACAATTTGTACTGGTGCCTACACTAATGGAAGTGAATGGAAGGCGGTGGCAACAGTAGCATGAAAGTATAATAAAGGCTGTGGAAATGCGTTCCTTGCGAAGCATGTTTAATGTAACTTACTATGAATGATAGGCTGAGGAATGATGTGATAAGGCAACGGTGCGGTTTAATCTGTCGCGCGCGCAATTAGCAGACACAATAGAATTTTATTGTTATCTGTCTCCAATATGAGACACCAGTATTATAAAGGTTAAAACGACATGAAGTGATGAAAATTTAAAAGAGTATATATATAAAAGAATATATATAATAATATATATTGGTTTGGTCATGTTGAGAGAATAAATGAAAGGCGACTACAAAAGCTATTTACAAGACAGATGTGAGTGGAAAAACCGGGAAGGGACGCCCTCGAAGGACATTATAGCGACCTTATTGGTGATGTTCTGCAGAAAGGTCAGGTGCGTAGTACTCGCAACCGGCGTTCGGGTATGATCAGATGTATGGACATAAGCGAAGCAAAAGGAGTAGGTATGTAAGGATCGTAGCAGGTGTCGTTCTGTACTTTTTTTCTACCCCATTGGAAGTAAGCATGAGTTTAGGTATGTATGTATGTAAATAAAATAATTATCTACACAAAAGCTTACTGCTAATAACTTAAAATCATTTCTTCTTGCAGTCTTTTTCCCCAAAACATTCTACAGCAAACTTTTAAAACTTTCTCTAACTACCCTTCTTTGTTGCGTGAACTTTATGATGGTCATCTTAAAAATAAAATATAGAAATATAAACAATACAAAAGCACTAATACATAAAGAAATATTCACTATGATAAATAATTCTATCTCGAAATATTGGAACCAGGGGACATGAAGCGTGGGTGAAACAAGATGGCCGCCGCTGTGACGTAACACGTATTCTATGGCGTCGACGGCGCGGACCGGTGCAGGCGCAGGCACGTCGAAGATCATTGTGCGCAGGTGATGCATGTTGGTGCGGTAGCTGGAAGTAAAGAAGGCAAGAGTTGGTGGTTATATTAACCGGCAAAGAATAGACTTTATATCCACCATATCAATAAAAAAATCTATGCAATATAATGATGGAAAACGTCTATCCCCGTGTTCTAATAGAAAACAATTGCCACGCGAACACCCGATCATCGCGTCCATTTGTCACTAATTAAGTAGTACGTAGACCACTTTTTAAATCTTAATTATTGAGCTAAAAATTCAATTAAAATCGGAACAGAAGTAAAACTAATAAACTACAATGTATTGAATCATTTATAATCTATTTAGATGATGTGTAAAAGTAGCAGTGCTAATCCGATTTTAACAAAAAAAAAAAACGTGAGTCTTCATTGACAAAAGCTACATCTAAGATTTTCTTTCTTTACAAATTGGAAATTGGAGATACCTTAACCTTTTTTCGAGAAACAACTAGGTACATAATCACCTTTCATTCTTCATAGCACGTTCAATAATATTCTTGAACTCCTCAGCGTCAACCTCTTCCAGGTCGAGTGTACTGCCAACTTTGTGACGCAACAGTTGCTCTACGTTGCGCCACTGGTCGGCTGCTACTGGCAGTCCTAGAACCGGTACTGCTGCAGCTATTGCTTCGTCCATAGACTGTTGTCCACACTGGCTTATAAAGAGACGGACGTTTCGATGTTCTGCAATGGAAAATAGGGTTTCGAATGAGTAACTTTACGGAATTATCGATGCTAAATAAGAAGGAAGACAACTAACTAACTACTCGAAGAAAATAAAACAAAATTTGGCTCTGCTCACACTGAGGTGAATCCCGCGTGGGATACCTACGGGACGCGACTGCGACAGGAAGTCTCGTGACTATTCGCGCCAGTTGAATACCTCCATACAATTTTGACACAATGTTGTATCCCGCGCGGGATTTACTTCAGCTTAACCAGAGCTTAAGAGCGAACTGGCCGAAGGTATGTCAAAGAAAAAACAAACGTAAGATTATTGATACGAGTAATCCCTTTAAAAATAATAGCATTATTGCACGGTTTAATCAAATATATTAAAATACGTTTAGGGTATGGTAATAATTAATTCACATAACACGATTCAAATTAGAAGATTCATGAGAAATGGAAGGTAGGTATATGTAAAATACGTTCAAATGTAGGTCCTGTTCTTATTACGTTCAATAACCAGGATAAATCTTACACGTGTGCTGATTTATTTCTTAGTATGGATCAGTGCAACAAGTTTGTCGGCTTTCAGCTAATCGTATCAAATAAACTTGGGAACTTTCCCGTAGGTACGTCACGATGCATTAGTGAGGTAACTTTGCAAAAGGTATTAGAGCTGTTTGATACGAACGTCCTGACCGTCACTCCTGTACGGGCCATCAGTAGGGACTGGTCATCTCTTATCTGCCTCGGCTTATTTTAATTTATTTTAATTTTTGAATTGTTTTAATTTTTATATTACGGATGCTTTTTACGTGCACGTCTCTACATTGTTCTCACTTGTATAATTTCAACATGAATGATGTTACCAATATTTTGTAACAATATTATGATTTAAAAGAGTGTTCGTGGAGTTTCTTGCCCGTTCTTCTCCATAGGAACCTACGCTTTGGAATGGGCAACTAGCTTCATATTTCTAACTGACTGACCCCTTGATAATTAGTGCCTGTAAATAATTTAATTGAAATAAATGGTTTGAGTTGAGTAAAGTTTATTCCAAGTAAAGGCCCTGTGAGTGTGCAATAGCAACATTAATGCAGTTTTTCAATGGAACTTGTAGCTTGTAATTGATTTGACTAGACAGTTTCGTTACCTACTCGTGAATAAATAAGTATCTCGTGAAGATAACGGAAGGAAAATTCTTCCCTTATAAAAATGCAATTTCAATCTAAACTCGGTCTGTTTACCTACATTTTTACAAGTTTGTGACTTAAGGGTCGCTGAGTCAAAATTGCGACTAGATTTTGAACGAAAAATACTACGAGGAATACGTATGGCGAGGCATTTTACAGCAATGTTACCCTATTTGTAAAAACCTGACATCGAACCACAGTGTGGCGATGTTACAGACGTTGCAAGCTTGAAGATCTGGTCAAACTGAGACCATTTTCGACAATTCCATGTTGGACACGACTGCGGACGTCGATTTTATTTTTATGATTAAGAAGTCGCGCGGTCACTAGCGCTGGTTTGAACACCTCCATACAAGTTAGTTAACACAATCGAAGAGAGCGAATTTCATCCCACATCCCGTTCGGGATTCGCCTCAGTTTGGCCAGAGCTTAACAACGGGCGAAAATAGCCCTAGATTGAAAATTACGAAAAAACCAGCATACTTACTCAACAATTCAGCTTGGGGGAACCACTTCCCGACCTTCACATTATGTGGCAAGTTGCTGACATCATCATCCCACTTCCACAGCACGTTGAAAGACAGCTTGCCGAAAGCACTGATGAGCTTGCGTTGTGTGGCCTCAGATACCATCCAGGGACGTATGTTGGTGCCCAGGCTGACGTAGATCACACCATAGATGGATGAATCTAGGTAGTCTTGCAGTTCCTGGAACATTGAAGTTACTTTATGTAAATGTTGAAACTAGCGGTGCTAGTTACCAGTCCTGACGCCAACGCGTCATAGCAAAAAACCAGCCAAGTGCGTGTCGGACCACGCACAATGAAGGGTTCCGTATTTGGGATGAATTTATCCCAAAAATAAACTTGGAGTTGAAAAACATGTTCTCCCGAACATCGATATACGCCACGGTCAATTCTCCAATTGCAAATGTAAGTTTGTAATCGCAAAACAAAGGTAAAACTAACAAATTACGATTTTCTGACTTTTTCCTTTACTTGTGCTGTGAGACCTTGCTTCCTGCCAAATTTCATGAGTCTAGGTCAATGGGAGGTACCCTGTAGGTTTTGATTTATTTGCGAGTATCAAATTATGTCACATAAATGGCCATACTTTTTATTGCGTTGATTTAGAAACTTGATTTTTTAGAGTTCTATTGGAACACAGACCTACGTATTTGATATTAATTTCAACTTGATTCATCCACGCGCTTCTGAGAAAAAGGGTCTTGATAGACTGACGGACGGACAACGAAGTGTTCCTATAAGGGTTCCGTTTTTTCCTTTTGAGGTACGGAACCGGCATAAAATTATCAGTAGGCACGATCATATATTATGTCAGATACGACTTTTGGATGGTTATGAAGTCTTTCTTCTCATTGAAACTGTTCAGTTTCTGTGGCTCAATTCACTGAATATTATTTTATACTATAAAACAACCGTGTAATTTCAAAAGTTTCACAATATATAACACGACTGCCCTGTTGATAACTTGTGACTTACCTTAGTCATATCCGTCCTATGCTCTCTATTCTGCAAGTGCGTCGCTCCTAAATGCACCACATTTCCCGGTACAGGACGAGTTCCTTCCCAAACTGGATGAATATTGAGCAGCAGCATCTTTATCTGTTCCACTTGCACTTTTAAAGAAGGAACGTCACCAAACAGACTGTGGGCCAACGCATTTTCCTCTGCCTCAAGTGCGTTGTACATAGAGTTCATTTTCCAATGGTCGTACAATGCAACTATTTTCTGCCAGATGTTTAGATTCCAGACTTCGTGTTGCAAACTTGTTGGATATAGCAAAGGGTGTGTTGGACCACCCAGATTTATATAGTCATTAAAAACTGGCCCAAAAGAACTGATGGAAACTACAGGAGCATCGTAGATGTACGTCCAGAAGAGTGTAGGTCGAATCCAGGCTTCTAACAACAGAAGATCGAAGGTTTCATTGTTTTTGATAAAGGTTTTGACTTCAGGAACTTCGAATTGTTTTTCAACAACTTTGGTAGCAAGTTGTAGAACATGTTTTAAGCCCCCATTGCTAAATTTGTCCTTTCCTGAAATGTCCATAATATACCTATCTTGCCAAACTTTATTTGTTACTTCAGACACATCAATTTCCATTAAATTGTCCGGTGATCCTCCCCTAGGGTACTCTGGTAGAGGAGTAATGAGTACAACTTCGTGGTCTCGTTGAATCAGTTCGTGTATTATCGATCTATGGGGTCTCTGGTGGCTTATCAGTGGCGTTGGGAAGACTGCCAGTATTCTTGCTGTTTCGGTTAGAACAAAAAATGAGAAATTTATAAGGAGACACAGTATCATCGTTGCTATTTTTAATTTGCAAAGAAAAACGCTGCGTTTTGGATTTAGTTTGCTCACGAATGTTATCACTAAAAACAATTTTCAAATAAAGTAATTGAGAAAAAAATAATAAGTTAATTGAAACAACACTTTCGATCTATGCAGTGACTAATGGAAAAAGAAAATGTATGATAATAAAAAATACATGTTCATTATTGATACAAGTGATTGAGTGCATAATATTTGCACAAATGCATCCTTCATGTCATTAAGCCCTCTCTGTAGGTGAGAGGTTATTAGCCTCAGAATATTAATAGATGGTTTGTAATCCTATTTTATATTATCCTATTATTAAACGAGCAAAATTTTTATATATACAGGGTGGAAGGGATATCGACGCGAAAACTGATACCATGTCAGTACATGATTCTGAACTGATGATTTTTTTAAATTCGACGGAAAATTTCAACGGAGGGACCGTTGAAATTTTCCGTAGGATATTTAAAAAAAAATCTGCTGTTCCATATATTTAACCGTGTAGGTATTGGACTATTCTATGAAACAGCTGTTTTTTTTTTTAATAACCGACGAAAAATTTCAACGGAGGGGGATTCAGAATCATGTACTGAATCCATGGTATCAGTTTTATTTATTTAATTATATTAGTACGCGTAACTGTGCTACAATTACGCGTACTAATGTAATTAAATACTGGGTGTTATTATAGATAGCACTATGACCTGGAATGAGCAGATTGGGTTATTGGTGTCACGTGTCAGAAAATAAATATTTGTATTTAAAAACCTTAGAACCTCGGCAGATTTTCTCACGTTAAAAACTGTATATTTTGCACTAGCACATTCCGTGTTAACTTATTGCATTGCTGCGTGGGGATGCTCTGGTAAATGCCTTCTACTTTGTCTGGAAAGAGCACAAAGAGCCGTTCTAAAAGTCATGGCACATAAACCTATTCGCTTCCCCACGCACGACCTGTGCGTGCTATGCAAAGTCCCTACTGTAAGACAAGCATTTCTGTTGGGCACATTATTACGTAAGCATACTGATATTGAATATGACCCTAATCTCAATACTCAAAGACGTAGAGTTAACAGAATATGTCAGACTGAGAACGTTAACCTAGCAATTGCGAGAAGACACTATAACTTTTTGAGTCCTGTTATCTACAACAAAATTAATGAGAAATTAAATATCTATCCTCTATCACTACGAGAGTGTAAATTGAAAATTGAAAAAGGGATCCAAAGCCTGACTTATGAAGAAACAGAGAGCCTCATACAAACTTAATTACCTATATTCATACATATCACATCCTCCGCTTTCACATACACGCACCCTTCCCATACACACAGACGCTCGCACCTCAACACCCTCATACACACTCACTCACACACACTTACACACACACCCACTTATACTGCTACAACTATTATTATTAAATGTCTAGTTCTAGTTTTATTATTATCAATGTTATGTCTAGTTCTTACCTATAAGTATAACCAAAATTATTGTTAAGGAACTCAGTTGGTCTTTCGCTCTGGGGTGGGCGCTAATAACTGCGACACAGTTACTAAACTAACGCAGTATTAACATACACAAAAATTGTAAAATGTTTTTGTTCCAATAAATTATTTGTATTATTTGTATTTGTAATCATGTTCTCGAAAAAGGGACCTAACGATTTCGTTAAACGTTGCAATATGAGGATTTGCGGGGCGAACAATCGATTCAGCTATGTCTCATAACTGGGAAAATTCGTTTTCTCCGTATTTTCACCCGAGCAGAGCTCTTTCGCCCAAAGTTTAAAACAAGAAGGCTATTTCCATACAGTAATATTGCCAAATTAAGTAATCAAAACAGGTAAATATTTGGACAGCTATTTGCTACGTTGCTAACTTTTAAAATGAACGCTCAACAAAACTGGTGCCACGCTACTAACTTTTAGAACCTTAAAAAAATCTGGCGAAATGTGGGTGTACCATAGGTACCTACACTTCTGCCTAACCCTTCTGAAAATACAGGCGTAATGTTATGTTATGTAACTTCTAGACAAATTCTGAAAATATGAGATCCTAACTGAGTACGGTAACCAGATTAACTCGCCCACGTTCTAAAAGCTTTTTCACTTTCCCTGAATTTCAGATTATCACTTACCAACCTACTTGTTAAACATAGTTCACTACCTAAAGTTCCAGAACTGTAATGCAAATTACGTGAAGAGACCGTTCAACTTGATCATTATGGCGGTCAGAAAAGGGATCATTAAACCTGCCCGGAAACTAAGAGAAAAGGTGGACTTGGAAGTTCAAATTAATATCCTTCTACTTAGTTGCTTTCATAGCCGATGTTGATGTTTAATGGAAATTAATTTAATTTAGCGGTTGATAAGGTTTTAATTGTGTAGTAAAATAGATAATTTGTTCAATGGTAAACGAGGAATTGGAAAAAATCCAAATAAGTAATAGAGGTGAATAAATCAACCAATCTCTTCTATAAACATCTCACCGTGAAATGAGCTTTAAGTGAGCTGTCATTTCACCTGATGCTCGGGATTACACTATTGAGAGCTCAATTCACCTAAGTTTTCACGGTGAGATTCTTACAGAATACATCGGCCGATGCTAGGAATCGCTAGGGTTTTGACAGCTTACTTCACCTAAGTTTTGACGATGAGATTTGTACAGCATATGCTGGCTGGATCGAGGCTAGCTCAACACACAGAGAAGAAAATAATTATATTCTGCCACTATATAATAATGTCAAATAAGTTCGTTATTGTGAGACAGTTACAGTATGGCGTGGTAAAAGATGCCTGGTTAGAATAGCGTAGTCGTAGACATTGCGTTTTATCAAAATCTGTATAGGTATACATGTAAGAATACGAAACCATTTACACGTCATTTATAGAGCAGTCGCCTATAAATGACGTGTAAATGGTTTCGTTTACGTAAATCCAATTAAGTAAAGATAACAAGACATAATCAGATGACCATGGTGTTGCTGGAACTCTGAATGGCTAGACCAGGGGTTAATGACACAGTTCCTTGAGCAGAAAATAACAATAAAAATACTCTTTCTATATGGAACACCAACAGCATAATAAAGAAAATAAAGTTAACCTTGCTTACATTGAATCTCAATGGCATTAACAGACAAAAGAAAAATCCCGTTTGCGGCACAGCAAATACCTATTCCGTGATTCTATTTCTTTGCCAAGTCAAATGTGAACGTGGTAATGTCCTAAAACCTATGTGATGTGATTTATACTAGTACTACAGTCAACCATCAGTGGTAACAATCTGACATTGACAGCGCCTTATGTCAAATGGAAATGAAAATTATGTCAAAGCAGTAAGGACGATTTTCGTATCACAAATGTTACATTTGCAGTTGATTGTACGTAAACCTCTTTCTTTTTTATTTATGTATTCATGACACGTCTGCGACCTTGTCTCGCTTGAGCCTCCTGACATTTAAATTATGTGGTTCTGAAAATGTTCTAAACCACTGTTTCACGTATCGGCAAGTTTCGCTCAACAGCGCAGCGTTCCGTCATTTTCTGTTTGTTTGAATTTATTGGATTCGCTACATATCAGTTTGGCCATATGCCAGAGTCATTTCGAAGGTGACCTAATTGATGTTAAGCTGTAATATCTACTTACTTACCTATTTATCATCGGGAAGAAAAAGGTTTTTTTTTTTTAACATTTATTTTATTTTTTGTGATTACTTGAACTCACACACTGACTTATTATTATTAGTATTACTTATTATAATATTAGAAATATAGTATAATTTTACAATGTTTGTAAGTATGTGAGCACCATGCATCTATCACATAATTAATTTATGTCATTCCTTCATTTTTCATTCTTTTTACCTATCGTGGTATAGTAATCTTATTCTAGGTGCATTGTCTTCACATATAATTATATAATTAGTGTATACAAGATATATTGTTTTTTTTTAAAGAGTAACGGTGGAGTTTCTTTCCCATTAAAACTACCTTTTGGAATGGGCGACTAGAATCAGTTTTATTATTTTTTGTAAAGTTTGACGTTCTAAAGTGCCTTTTTTGTGCCTAATTGAAATAAATTATTTGACTTTGACTTTGGAAGTATTTTTACTAAATGATCCTCTAAAAACTTATTGACCTTCTAACTATGCACACTTTTTTAAATTAATTAACCTCTAAAAACTGTTTGGGCTTTTAATGGTGCACACATTTGTTGATAAATGAGCCTCTTTTTAATTTTCTAGCCCTTTCCACACAGTTGGTTCCAGTAACTGAGCTATAGCTAGAATTACCCAATCGAACGGGTTAGGTTAAAACAATGAGTAACGACGCGCGAGCTGGATTTGTCCCAGTAACTAAGCTAAGGGACCCGATCAAATAGGTTAGGTTAGGTTAGAACAGCACATAAACAGGGATCCGGAGTGTCACTACTGCATCGACTGTCAGGAGGACACGGCGCGGCATACGCTGGCAGAGTGTGCCGCATGGGAGGAGCCGCGCCGTGCCCTAGTCTCTGGAGTAGGCAGTGACCTGTCGCTGCCGGCCGTCGTGAATTCTATGGCCGGCAGCAGAGTCCTGGGACGCGGTGGTTTCCTTCTGTGAGACAGTCATCTCGCAGAAGGAGGCTGCGGAAAGGGAGAGGGAGATCACATCCTCTCACCCTGCCCGCAGCAGGCGCACTGGGCGCCGGAGGAGGGCGGACAAAGCTCTCTTCCAGCCCCCCTAAATGGGTTCAGGGGCGTTGGACTCCGGGGACGTCTGTCGTCCCCCCATACAACGGATCCGAGGTGGTGCGTAGTGTTCCACGCGTGCCCCTCTAAAACGTCGTGGGGGGAGTCAAACACCTCACTCCCCCCCTCGAAACGAGGAGAGGCCCATCGTGGCGGGCCGGCACCAGTCGAGGGTTGCGGAAGTACGTTCCCGCGACCCCCGGCGTAGGTGTTATAATAAATCTGCCTAGCCTTTTCCCAACTATTTGGGATCAGCTTCCAGTCTAACCGGATGCATCTGAATATCAAGTATTTACAGACAGTTTATTATCTATTTTACAATTTTCCTAAATCTTTTTACTAATAGGTACTTTGCGTTACACTTTTATTATTTGAATAACAATAGTGTTTATATTTTTTCTTCCACAAATAACACTTAGTAACTAAACATATATATATTTATTTAATTACTAAACTATACCACAACAAGTCAAAAAATTAGTCGAATAACCCGCCCCTAATTGTTCCCGGCGCAAAGGTGCCCATAACGCTTGCAGCATTACCACGTTGGATGGCAATGGCTAACCTTTGCACCAAGAACGATCCGGAGCGGGAGTCACCCGTTTTATCACGGAGCCTGTGCCCTATATCGTTAATGAGCTTCTTGGCCTCAGTGCCCCAACACCCCATGGACTCAACGGCAACGGGCACAAAAAGGTAACATTCCGCCAACGGAGCGTACTTCACCCTCTTCCTTACAGCAGCGTCTTCAGCTGCAGCCGACGGCGAGAGGACCGTGCGACCAAGGTGGCTGGCCGCAACAGTGCTGACGCAAGTTGCGTCCCATATTAGGCACTTGCCGTTCCTCCAAGGCACCAAAGTCAGCCCATCCGGCCGCTTGCCGTCAGTCCTGGACAGACCCGGCGGCTCCAGTACGCAGGGGACATCTGCCGACACGAATGCCCTCCTCACAATATCATTGAGCGCATGGTGACGCGGGAACCTCCCCGAGCTACGACGACAACTCAAAGCGTGATGGCCATCGGCCTCCACCATAGAACCGCAGGTGCATCTGTGGGGTTCACACACCTTGCAGCCCAGGCGGAGGGCCACCGCCACACGCAAAGAGTCATCATCAAGCAACGTGCCCAGGTGAGGCGAAGGAAGCGCGTGCAACCATGCTCCCGATTCTGGCTGCGATACAGCCCTGAGTCTGGCTAGATCAGCCCCCGAGGAACCCACCAGCATCTGCTCCTGGATCAGCTTAGACGTGACGTCATCCCAAGCTCGCTGAACATGCGTTGCGTCGGGGCTTGCTGCACCCATGTTGAGGACAGACCAAGCTGACCCGGCGGGTCAGCTTGGTCTGTCCTCAACATGGGCAGCATGGTCCTCAACATGGCAAGGTGTGTGAACCCCACAGATGCACCTGCGGTTCTATGGTGGAGGCCGATGGCCATCACGCTTTGAGTTGTCGTCGTAGCTCGGGGAGGTTCCCGCGTCACCATGCGCTCAATGATATTGTGAGGAGGGCATTCGTGTCGGCAGATGTCCCCTGCGTACTGGAGCCGCCGGGTCTGTCCAGGACTGACGGCAAGCGGCCGGATGGGCTGACTTTGGTGCCTTGGAGGAACGGCAAGTGCCTAATATGGGACGCAACTTGCGTCAGCACTGTTGCGGCCAGCCACCTTGGTCGCACGGTCCTCTCGCCGTCGGCTGCAGCTGAAGACGCTGCTGTAAGGAAGAGGGTGAAGTACGCTCCGTTGGCGGAACGTTACCTTTTTGTGCCCGTTGCCGTTGAGTCCATGGGGTGTTGGGGCACTGAGGCCAAGAAGCTCATTAACGATATAGGGCACAGGCTCCGTGATAAAACGGGTGACTCCCGCTCCGGATCGTTCTTGGTGCAAAGGTTAGCCATTGCCATCCAACGTGGTAATGCTGCAAGCGTTATGGGCACCTTTGCGCCGGGAACAATTAGGGGCGGGTTATTCGACTAATTTTTTGACTTGTTGTGGTATAGTTTAGTAATTAAATAAATATATATATGTTTAGTTACTAAGTGTTATTTGTGGAAGAAAAAATATAAACACTATTGTTATTCAAATAATAAAAGTGTAACGCAAAGTACCTATTAGTAAAAAGATTTAGGAAAATTGTAAAATAGATAATAAACTGTCTGTAAATACTTGATATTCAGATGCATCCGGTTAGACTGGGAGTTGATCCCAAATAGTTGGGAAAAGGCTAGGCAGATTTATTATAACACCTACGCCGGGGGTCGCGGGAACGTACTTCCGCAACCCTCGACTGGTGCCGGCCCGCCACGATGGGCCTCTCCTCGTTTCGAGGGGGGGAGTGAGGTGTTTGACTCCCCCCACGACGTTTTAGAGGGGCACGCGTGGAACACTACGCACCACCTCGGATCCGTTGTATGGGGGGACGACAGACGTCCCCGGAGTCCAACGCCCCTGAACCCATTTAGGGGGGCTGGAAGAGAGCTTTGTCCGCCCTCCTCCGGCGCCCAGTGCGCCTGCTGCGGGCAGGGTGAGAGGATGTGATCTCCCTCTCCTTTCTTGTCTTCTTGTCAACCTTCTGAACACGCTACCGATGGCTATTGGTCTCAGGCCTCCGTCTTTTTTCTTGAGTGCGCAAAGAGAAGCACCATACAAATAAGGACAAACTACCGGATTGAGCTGACCACTCATTAGAAAGTTTGCGAGCTTTGTCAAACACTCCAGTAAACGCCGCCCGTTTTCACCCGCAGAACCAGATGTTAGCTCTTTCAAATGCCCCGGACGAATTCCATCCAAGCCTGCCGCAGAGCCACTATTAAAAGAGCTCAAAGCCAACGCGACGTCCTCTACTGATGCAGTTACCCCTGGAAATGACGAGTCCGGCGCCGATGGAAAATTAAGCGGACGCGATGGGCTTGGGTGCTTGACCGTAAGGGCGCTTAGCGTGCCAGGGTCGAGTTGCGCGAATGAGTCGTCTGAAACCAGCAACCGAACCGCCCCCCGGAGGTCTCCGTCGAACACCTTAGACTCGATGGCTTTTCGAATCCTGCACGACTTAGAAAAACCTGCCACACAACCCGACTCATCCCAAAACTGGTCAGCACCGACTGACTCGACGTTTGCCTTCACCTTTGCAGTCATATTTCCAGGTGCATCCCTCGAAGGAACTCTCAACCCACCGAACGCAAAACTGAGAAGCGCGCCCCAGTCCTCCACACCGTTACAGCTAACGCATTTATCAATAATGTCGCACAGCTTGCCTGCCGCCTGGTTTCGCGCACCCTTAGGTACGTGCCTAAGAACTGGCGTACTTACCTTCAAGGCAGAGAGCCTCTCCAAAGGGCAGGGTCGCGAAACAAGCGGCACCTGTCTCACTAGCCGGGAATCGGTCACAGTATACGACGTCTCAGGAGTGGTAACCGGCTGACACGCATTTCTGTGCATACGGCCTATATGGATCTTGAGCCCATGCGAGCTAAAAGCACGTGAAGATCCAGGGCAGTGAGGACAGGACAACATTGTAGACATATACAATAAATTAAAACTGGCTACCAGCAATATCACACAAAGCTCAAATTGACAATTATAAAATTTAACTACAAGTATTAGTTGAACAATTGCAAAATTAAAGAAAAAAAAAAATATATATATATATATCTTCCATAGATAAAAATATTCCTAACATAGGTAATATTGCACCACATTATAATAAAAATAAAAAATAAAACTAGAAGAAGCGTTCTCGTGGCTGCAGACTGTAGAAACCGTTTCCTTAGGACAGGTCCTGCCATCTGTAGTAACCGGAACAGGTTAAAACGAATCGAAGGATGTTGAATTTTTGTCTGCAATGTTTGCCTTCCGGAACCTCAGACAATACGCAAGCTTCGTTCTCTTTAAGGATTTTACCCTCATAACAGTCTTTGATCTTGCTACACCAGTTGTACAGTTCCAAAAAAATAAAATATTATTATTATTTATCTGTCGAGTCCTTTTCATTAAACGATTATGTAAGATTTTGTTTGCTTTCCTTCGCTGGTATTGTGGTCACAATAGCCACTGCTAAGCGTGAGGCCTTGAGCTCGATTCTCAGGCCGCATTCTTCCGTCGACAAAACCCATAGAAAACCCGTTTCAATAACCATAGAAACGGGCTGTGAGCAACTGCGCTACATCCAAGTTAGTCGCAGTTTTTGGCTATTTAGTATTTTTTAGGAACCCAAAGTAGGAATAATAGGCAGAACCATTGTATTCTTCAATAATATTTTTGAGAAAATGAGATTAGAGTTATTTGAGGTTCAATTAAATACATAATTATGCCTTTATATAACTATACAGGCTGAATTTTTAGTCACCGTCCAATTCTTTTCTAGGCAATTATATTAATTATTATTCTGGTATGATTCACTAACGCCATTTTTGAAAAAAAATCGTTACGTAAAATTTTCATAATAGATCATTTCCTCGAAAGAATTATCCGCTCTGCGTGGTTTTATAATAACTTTGTGATGTGATATCTCAATATTTTTGTATTGAATGATACTAAAAGAAAAAACACGTATTCAATGATTTTCGCCAAAAATTAATATATCAAAATTTGGACGGAGACTAAAAATTCAGGCCGTATATAACTGTCCGTTCGTCTTCCATCGTCCTGTTCTTCAATAGCGATTCCTATGATGACGATAATACGGTTGACAAAAGTAATAAACAAATGAATATCGATAAAATGGATACCCTTTTTAAAACGTGGGTAGTTTCACCTGATTCGTATATCTGAAACTAATTTAAAATATCTACGTGATAAAATGCAGCGCACCGGGTTTAGACGGACGATAAAAAGATTATTTTTAAACTACGTATGTTCTGTGGAGTCTAAATAAATATTTTCGTCACCTGGTTGTGACATTTCAATTGAATTTGTGTTCCTATTCTGTCTGTGTTCTGTTTATATTTATTTTAGACATCCTGGGAATCTAACGTAGGCGATTGATTTGTTGTGTTATTAACCTGTAGGTAATACAGCATGTATCAGAAATATGTGGTACTCGCTGCATCCCGCGGTTTCACCCGCATAAGTTTTGATCCCGTGGTAATACCGGGATGAAAAGTATCCTATGTGTTAATCCAGGCTATAAACTATCTGTGTGCCAAACTTAATCCAAATCTGTTCAGTAGTTTTAGCGTGAAGAAAAGACAAACACACTCACAAAATATCGCCTTTATAATATTAGTAGGATTTAAGTGTGTGGTATATTATAGACTAAAATGTTACGTAGGTTGTTTTACCGGAACCGGAGCCGGAGTTAGAGGTTTTAAATTTGATTGATCGGAGTCGGAACCGGAGTTGGAGTTGGAACCTGAGCCGCAGTCGGAGCCGAAAGTAGAAGAAAGATGTTCCATATAACACTGTTTTTGGCTTCATATTAAAATTAACTTATCTCAACAATTAAACTACTGAATACGCCGCTGTAAACTTAATTTAACAAATTAACGTGACGTGGCTGACATATACAATACAATAAACTGAGACTTCGAGCAAGAGCGAGTATAAATATTACCCGGGCGAATAGTTAAAGTTGTTTGTATGCTTCGATTCAAAATGATTGAAGCTGAAGGAGCCGAGGAGTCGGAGTGTAATATTAATCGGAAGTTTCGACCTTTCGGAGTCGGATTCGAAGCGCCGTAACATCACTGATAAAGACCATCAAACTGATCAATTTTCTCCATGGGACCAACACTGTCACATACAAAATTTCAATGAATTCGACCGAAATGAATGGGACGGCTGATTATATTTATGTTGGTCCTATAGAGAAAGTTATTCAGCTATCTAATTACGCAACACATTGTCGTAAACGAGTACGGTATATTTGTTTCATTTTGACAGTTCAACAACATTCAAATCAAATCAAATAATTTATTTAAAAGATCATACAATCCAATTTGTTAGTAATACATACACATCTTAAACACTAGTCTTAGTACATAATTATATTTGGAAATTTTTGTTAATTAATAATGTCAAAATAATCAAAGATAAAAATGTCAAAATCATAAACAATAATGTCAAAATCACCACTAATCATTAATAATACAATAATCAGGAAATAAATAATGAACAATAATCAAATGAGCAATAATTCAAAGAAAAATTATTTCAAGGCACGATTTTAAGGTAGTAGGTACTTGTGTTGTGGTCTAGTGCCTGAGTATTAGACCTTCTGCCCTATCGGCCACAGTGACCAAGAGACATTCATTGCGTTATTTACGTGGTTGCCCAGTTTTTTTTTTCGAACTTATGAAGTAAGCAATTTGTTTCAAAACGTTTCAAATTCCAATTGATCGTGTATTACGTTATTAAGGTACAGTTTGATGGTCTGTTCCACACCCTTTAAGTCCACACCCTTCGGATATACGCTGTATTTACTTCGTGATATCAACTTTCGCTGCACAAACGCGACCCATTGCCAATTCCAATGTTAAATATTCTAAAGTTACACACAAAATAACATCACGCCTGTGTTCCCCGTAGGGTTAGGTAGAGGTGCGCCTTAATACACCCACATTTCACCGGTTATCATGAAGTGTCATGTAATAGGAGGCGAGCCTATTGCCATCAACCGGGCACAAATCCAGACTCCGTGCTGCTACTGAGAAAGGCTTGATGCAAAAACCCAATACAACTTAGCCCGAGCTGGGAATCGAAGCCAGGGGCTCATGCGCGGCTTGCGGTCGGTGAGCAATGGGTAGATCGCCGTCCGGTAAGGACCAGGCCCGGGTCGACGGCGCGTTGTGTTCCACGCGCGCCTCAAAGAGATGTCAGCAAGTGAAGGGGTCCGATGGGACCGATGCCTGCCGGGGTTGCGGGAAAATCCGAAAGGGATACCGTGGCCCCTTGCACAGGCAACTGAAGGAACACGGGTGGGTTTTAGTCAGTAAGAGTCTGACACGCCCTCCCGCTCCGCCCAGAGCGGGAGAAGACATTTGATGATTTCCCAACCAAAAAAAAAAAAAAAAAAAGGGTCATGCTCAGAAGTAGTACGATTCCAAGCCACGAAAATCTCCAGGGAGGCTGGTCAAGGCATATTTGTATTCATATCTCACAAAAGATTAAATTTAGGCAAAAACCCGTTATATAAACACATAATTCATCATATTTGTCGTAGTGCTGGGTACAATAACTAAGGAATTGGCTGGATTTATAACCTTTTTCTGTATTATTTCGCTGGTATTGCTATATACCAAGTATCTAGCTTTCGCTCGAGGCTTCACCCGCATGGAGGTCGGGAATTATCCCAAGGAAAGGTACTACAGGGATAAAAAAATATCCTATGTGTTAATCCAGGTTATAATCTATCTGTGTGCCAAATTTCATCTAAAACCTATTAGTAGTATTATAATACTAATTGATTGAAATACTATCGTGAATTCCACGCCAGTAAAGCTAGGTCGGCATGAGTTTTTCCGACATCTTCAGCAATCATCGTCATATCAACATAACCTAACATCACGCCTTGTTTCCTCGAAGGCCGTCCATTGGTGAAAACCGTACGAAATCCGTTCGGTAGTGCTTGAGTTTATCGCGTTCAGACAGGCGCGGAGGAGGGGGGGGGGGGCAACTTTGATTTATAAGATGTAGTGACTACTTTACTTATAAAAGAATAAGGCGACGCCATATCTATTTGGCAGACAGTTATCGAGAGAATGAAATACATTTACACGTTACACACTAAATGTAACAATATAAAGGGGTGTTATTGTATTATTCATAGGGCTGGCGCACTTAAGATGTGGTTTGAATCTTCATAATATTGTTACGTAATACATTATTGTAGTTAATGACAAAACAACATTAACACATACATAAATAATTGCTGACGTTGTTGTTGTTAAAGGGTTGATGACTAATACATGTTTTTTGTCCATCCGGTAAACCTACCGGAAACCACCACCGGTTATTTTTTCATAACCATGAAAAAATAACATAAGTACACTTTTTTTTTTATACGTTATCAAAAGATTACGGCGATACATTGAGTTAAAATGTGCCGTGACGTCCCGAGTAAGTAGATTTATACTTACTTGTGACGTAGCAAGCCCCAATTCCCAACTTTAACGGGTTTTATCTAAGTCATTTTAGGGTTCCGTACCCAAAGGGTAAAAACGGAACCCTATTACTAAGAGTTCGCTGTCCATCCGTCCGTCTGTCACCAGGCTGTATCTCATGAACCGTGATAGTTAAACAGTTGAAATTTTCACAGATTATGTATTTCTGTTGCCGCTATAACAACAAATACTAAAAACAGAATAAAATAAATATTTAAGGGGGGCTCCCATACAATAGACATTTTTTTTTGCCGTTTTTATAGATAATGGTACGGAACCCTTCGTGCGCGAGTCGGACTCGCACTTGGCCGGTTTTTTTAATAATACAAGTAAAGCAAAAAATACGTCTCTAATTTGTTTTTTTATCTGACTGACGGACTAAATAGAAATTCTTTTTTTTTACCCATGCATCTTCCCTAATAATGGAGGTCTACAGTTAAGTTAGTTCATGATGAAATCAATTACTAGAAAATAGATATTTCTCTATTTGCTATTGTATCATAGAATCATCATCATCTTCCTGCCCTTATCCCATGTTACCTGGGGGCGGCGCAACACGTTTTCTTCTTCCATTCTCCCCTGTCAACCGTCACGCAATCATCTACACCTTTTTCCTTCATATCACTCCTCAGACAATCCATCCATCGTTTCTTTGGTCTTCCTCTCTCTCTCCATCCCTCAACATTTATATTCATCACTCTTTTAGTCACATGCGATTCTTCCCTCCTCATCACATGCCCATACCAAGACATTCGATTCCCTTTCAACTTTTCTGTAAGTGGCGCAACTTTCAGACTTCCTCTAATATACTCATTCCTTATTTTATCCATTCTTGTCACACCACACATCCACCTCAACATTCTCATCTCCGCTACATGCAATCTTTTTTCGTCCATCTTCTTCACAGCCCAGCATTCCGATCCATACAATACGACAGGTCTAATCACGGACTTGTATATTTTCCCCTTTAACTTGAGGGGCATCCGTGGGTCGCAAGTTGTTCCAGTGACCTGTCGCCATTTCATCCATCCTGAGTTGATCCGGTGCGTTATGTCACGGTCTACCTCACCATCCCCTTGGACAAGCGACCCGAGGTACCGGAAATCGGAACAGATAGGTATGGGCGTTCCGGCAAGAGTTATTTGCGTAGGACTGGAGAGACCGCCGAAATCACAGAATAAGTATTCTGTTTTGGTCCTACTTAGTTTCAGGCCAACCTTCTCCAGTCTTTGCCACCACATCTCCAATCTGCTCTGGACCTCTAGGCCACTCTCGGCAACCAAAACAATGTCGTCGGCAAACAGCATACACCAGGGAGCCTCTTCCAGGATGTCCGACGTAAGTGCGTCCATTATCACCAGGAAGAGGTACGGGCTTAGAGCCGACCCTTGGTGCAAGCCAACAGCCACATTGAAGCTGCCGGTAGTGCCCGCTGTAGACCGGACTTGGGTACTACATCGACTGTACATCGCTCGAACCAGCTGTACGTACTTCCCAGGCATACCTTTCTCTTTCAGGGCCCACCACAAAACCTCACGTGGTACCCGGTCGTATTGTATCATAGAATAATGATAGTTAAATAAAAGGCGATGGTATATTAGGCGTTAAATTAACGGATCGTATTCGAAACAAAATACTGCGCTCCAAAACTAATATAGCTCACGTGGCTCAAAAGACTGCACAATTTAAATGGGAATGACCTGGACATGCCTGTCGCTTGCTGGACAAGCTGTACGTACAAATAGCACGGAACTGGTACCTCAAGACAGTAAGGGATCTCGCGCACTAGACAGCCACTATCACGACCAGTGGTCATATCGACAGGTAAACTATCGAAACCGATACCAATCGCGCACTTGGTCACAAAGGCCAACTACCCGCAGACCGGGCCACGGACTACGGACCACGACTGGCCGGATTCGTGGCCGTCTAGTGCGCGAGATCCCTAAAACGAGGTCTCGGCAAGCCACGTAGGGCCTGCGCGTCCTCCATGATGTCCTCCACGATGGAGGACGTGCGGGCTCGCGTAAGATGGAAGGAGTGGATCCCGGGGTGGGACAGTGCAGGCTAGAAAAGCAGTAAAAGGTAAAGGTATCTCAAGTAAAAGTGTGTTCCAAAAAGTCAACCAGTTTCAGTCGCTTATCCATAAGTTTCAGAAATGGCACCTATTTGATACTTTTACGAACGTTTTTACGGCTTAAGGCGCTGACAAGAGACAATTGTTAAGTAGGCTTGTCTTAAACAAAACAAAAAGAAGATAAATCTATATAGTTTGTGGAAGCAGAAAAAAAATATTTTAATCTTGAACATATTTCTCAGAATTGGTTTGTTACTAAAAACAGAATAAAATAAATATTTAAGGGGGTCGCCTATAGAATAGACATGATATTTTTTTCCGTTTTTATAGATAATGGTACGGAACCCTTCGTGCGCGAGTCGGGCTCGCGCTTGGCCGGTTTTTTTAAATAATATAATTAAAGCAAAAAGTGCAATCCACGACGACGCGCCCCACTCCGCGATTAATGCACTAAGCTAAGTAAGCTAAGCTGTACTTTTGTACGGAGCGGAGCGGAGTGGGGCGCGTCGTCTTGGATTGCACTATCTATACCTTGAGTTCCAATCCAAAATATCTGTATTAAATAAACGTACGTTGGTATTTTAATTATTAATAACAAGAATGTATTATTTGAATGCAGAACTTGATGATTGATTATAAGTGATTACAAGTGATACTAGAGTCGTGTGAACGCGCTTCTTTTTTTATTCTATGCAGTCCGACAGTGACCGCGGTTTAGCTCTTGTCAGCGTCTTAAATGCTAAAATTCAATCTTTCCTCAACCTTACCAAGCAAAACGTTCCCTACAGTAAAACTTAAAACACAGTTCTTTTTCTATTATTTAAAAAAAAAAACTAATATATTATTATACAAACTAAAATATAGCGTCGAAAAATTAATCCGCATCGCTGTCGACTGGTAGTGTACCCAAGAGACTGGCCGCATTGCCACGTTGTATGGCAATGCTTAGCCTCTGGCCAAGGTAAAAACCAGCAACTGGGTCACGGGAAGTGTCAACCAGTCGTTTAGAGATTTCAGTGAACAGACCATGAGCACTCGGACCCCACGGTTTCAACCCCAAACGGCTCGAAAATATATATAAAAAAATAAGTAGCGAAAGTATAGTAACCTATAAGGTTATTATACTTTCGCCGCTTGAGGTTTTCTGCAGCCGCAGCGGCAGCGCCAGCACAGCACGCTGAGCCAGGAAGATGGGATGGCGCAAGAGTATCGACACACGTTGCTTCCCACACTAAAGGCCTACCCACCTTCGATGGAAATAAAGACATACCGTCCGGTCTCTTGCCATCATCGCGTGCCAAGCCACCGTCGGCGTTCCAGGTTTTAATACAGCTGGAACGCCGACGGTGACAAGAGCTCGTCGGATGATGTCATTAATGTTCACGTGCTGCGCTAAGCGACCCACACTTCGGCTGAAAGACAAGCCGTGGTGTCCGAGGCTGTTGACAACTTCGTCACAGTGACAGCGATGAGGAGAACAACAAGGAGCTCCTAGTTGCAGGGAAGCAGCGATGCAGAACGTAGTGTCGTCGTTCTTTTTTAGATCAAAAATAAATTTGTGACAGCCCTGCACGTGCTCCAGTCATTCGCTACGTCTAGACCGATTCGTAGCCAGTTCTTAACATTTTATTGTAATAATAACGTTCTAACTTACAATAGTCTCACAATACCTACCCACGTCTTTGTTGCAGTGTCGGTAAAGGCTACTGAGTAGAATCCTGTCGATCTCTTATGCAGCCGACTGACAGTAATTGACATTAGTGACAGCAATCTCACTACTGATGTGCATGAGCTAGTGTTCACTGTATACACTACAGCTACCATAACTATAATGCGAACGCGGGAATGCTCGCACGTGCAATCGTGAGTGATTGTTTTTATCCATTTTTATGTGCGTTATTACCTACTGTATTTTTATTCAGAGAGGAAAGAGCGTCGTGTAAATGCTAATCGCACGTAATTCAGTACGGGAAATTTTCACGATCTGGAGTGTATGAAAATCACGCAGTTTTGTTTAACGCATGTTCTGAAAGCTAGTGTTCTAAAAAAATGAGCAAGAGGGTTAGAAGGAATGTTCGCTGGTCTAAGCGTGATCAAAATAAGAAAAAAAAAATGGATAAAATCAAAGAGGGTAATGTTTTCTAGTGTAATGTATGTCTATTTCTTTGGCAACGTCACAAATAGCTGTCAAATGTTTACCTGTTTTGATTAATTTGGCAATACTACTGTATGGAAATATGAAATGTGACTAACTAGTGAACTAAAATATTGACTATGAAATGCCATAATTAATATCGTAACACCGAATATTTAGTTTTAAGTAGATGTAAAAAAAGTATTTGGAGACTTTCCAATGTCTTGTTACACCTAAAACGGTTACAAAATGTTATAAAATTGCAATTCATTATTAATATTCTAGTTCGCTAGTTAGCCACACTTCTTATTTCCATACAGTAATATCGCCAAACTAATCAAAACAGCGAAATATTTGACATCTATTTTCGATGTTTCCCACTTTCAGAGTAAATGCTCTTAACATAATTATGAGGTGTCATTAGATTCGTCTTAGTTGTTAGAGTGACGTAGACTAAACTATTTATATACTGCATCTGCAAATCCAAAAATAAGGAAGGAGTAAGGTTTAAAAAAAAAAAAATTAAATCAATAATGTATCAAATAAAAGCTAGTACTTCAGTACCAATACTTAATTAACAACTCGTTCTTTAAATAAATAAAACTAAAGAGCTAGAAACAAAGCAAATTGTATATAGAAAAAAAAAAACAAATACCCTATTGCAAAAACACCTGTAAAGAGAAAAACAAGCATTATTATCTGTCGAATTTTGTTTTTGAACGATATCGCAAACAAAAGTTACACTATATTGCAGGTTATTGGTTTGACCCGCCTGCAATATCTTACAAAAAAAAAATTCTATAGAATTTTGATTTTCTCTTTTCAGTTATGAGTTTTTAACGATTTGGTTCAGATTATCACCGCGTTTGTAGGCTATCAATCTTGTAGTCATAACAGCCGCACATGGTAAACGGATTATGGTCAAATCAGATGGATCTGAACTGAAGAACTAACCATGTATTTAATGCCTTAATACCCGGTAATAGCTGTATAAAACTGCTGAGCGAGAAATGGACCTTTTAAGGAGACTGTTTCTGGAAAATTCCATTTCGTTTCAAGAAAATAAGCTCATTACAGTAATGGGAAACGGAATAGGTATTGAACAATAAGGCTTGTTGTTATAAGATCATTAAATTGCGATTGAAAGAAAGGAAAATTGCATTTTCAGGAGAATTTCTTATGTTTTTCAGTAGAATTTTTGTTTTGTTTGAAAGTTCTCAAACTGTCTTACTACTGTTTGATTTCGAAACCATAAGTTGCTAAATTAACTCATAATAAATGCATGTTTAATTTATTAAATATGAAAATATGGCACCATAACAAAAAAAAACTTTTTAAAGCCTACGAATACCCTGCTGAAAATTTATCCCTTTTCGCAAATTAAAATTACTTAATTGAATGTGAAACTCAAGCCCCCATCTGGGTATTATTGTAAAAAAATGGTGCCATAAAAGTAATCAACAAGATTTATTTCTATTGTTTCAATTCTGCAAGACAGTTGCAGAATTTTATTTGAGAACTTATAAATAAAGGGTAGTCCTTTTTATTAGATGAGTACCACTTTTATTGTAAGAACAGTCCACTGCCATTGAATCGAATAAGCTTTATTGAATTCAGCGAAATGGAAATGCCACTTTATCAAATTGAGATATTCATTTTACAACTACCAATGTTGCGGCTATGCTCGCTTAGATAAACAATAAGTATAGTAGAATAATAATAATAATATAGATTTGTGGATAATAAAAAATAAAACTATTGAACAATCCGTACAATACATAAATGTGTATACAAATCTATATTGCTCGCTATAAATAATATAGAAGAATAATGATAATAAAAATAAAGATAAGAGATCATTTTGTAAGTGGACATGTAATTTTTTTTTTTTTTTCCTTTTTAACAATGAGTACAATACATAAATATAATAAAAATATATTGATGTTGTGAAGACTGGAGGCTGTACTAGGAATACCTGTGTTATGCCTCCAAACTACCTGAATAAGTCACAGTATACAAACATAATAATAGATGATAATATTGAGAGGAAAGATAAAAACAATCAAAGTAATTAAGAAAAATAAAAATAAAAAACTATTAAATTAGACAGCAAAGTTTATTGAGAGCCACTTTCACTCAGGGCTCGGAAAAGTTATTTAAAATAACGTTTCTAACAGTTTTCGTTATTCTTTGTACACATGGCTACACATCAAGCTATACATTTCCAGCTTATGCTGATTTCGCATAACATTTCCGTACAGTGCGAGGTCAACTTATACTGGAAATGTAAAGCTTGATGTGTAGCCGTGTGTACAACATTTTGTTCGAACGAAAACGAATTGAGAACGTTTTGAAAAACCGGTTTATTCCGCAGGACGCAGCCGCGCACGGTGCATGAACTTGTTTAGGTAAATTGTACCTTATCTTCATTTCATTATCATTGATTCCAATGCCCTTGTCGCTTACGTATTGATTAGGGTTGTGTTGCGAGTTTCCTATCGATCAAGTCCAAAATGGTTAAAAACTTTTTATTAATCGAGAACGATTTGAATTTTGTTCTTATTCAAAAACGTTTCAATAACATTCTGTTTGAATGTAACCGAAACAAATCGTTCTTTAGGTTTTTATGACGACACCGATTCGAAAAATATACTAACGTTATCTGAGTCCTGCTTTCATTATAATAACATTTAAGCCTTCTGCATTTAAGTCTGCAATAAATAAATAATTGATTGATTTATTTAAGGACAACCAACAAAGCATACCTACACCAAAAATACATGTTAAAATACTCATATTATTTCTACATTTTATAGTGTTGCCTTAATTAAAGGCTGCCACGGCATGCATTGAACAGTAGGAAATGCAGTTACAAAGGCATTAGAAAAAAAAAAAACAAAAAACAAAATGATGGTTCAGTCTTGAAAAGGTAGCAAGAAGAAAACTGACATCATGTTGGATTTAAACTTCATTTACATCATACTCGGTAATATAGGATAGACTTTTTGATCTACTTACGAAATAAACGTCACCGTAGTGCACGGAATTACGTGTTTTGAAAATCGAATCTCCGAGGCGGTATAACCCGTTTTTTATAACTGTGCGCCTGTCAACGTCAAAATATTACAGTATAAGTGGTTTTTAATAATAAAAATAACAACTTAACGAATAATATGAGAGAACTGCCATGTGGAAACAACTCGAGTTGTGTAGACCGTATTAAGAGGCGTCGGGGCACTGAGGAGGTAACCGTGCGGGTGAATTCAATGCTAACAACTTACGACTTTGACAGGTCCAAGCGCACGGTTACAAAAATCGAGTTATAACTAATTTCCAACTTTTCCTTTAGTTTTGTCGTGGACTGTACTTGACATGAACATAACGGTACAAGCTGCTTTTAGTTAAAAAGGTTTTTATTTCAACATTAAACGTTTTCATGAATACAATGATTGTATTATTACGTCTATGATACTTGCTATAAAAAGGGATAAATTAGGTATTTGTTGTGGTTAGAAAGCACTGATTTTAAACCTCGTGCCAACAGGCACGACGCGACTCTAATAAAACAATTTCTAAGAAATCTTCACGGTAGAACAATGACCGGTGTCGCGTTGCTCTGTCGCGTCGCGCCAGCCTGTACGACAACGCTTTAAAGTATCAATTACCACCATTTGGTTAACTCTATAGCAACTTGTTACTACCTATAATTATTTAGGGGCTTACTAACTACAATTTTGTTAAGTATTTGTTCTCAAACAATCTCTATCACTTCGAAGGGTTAGGCAAAGGTGTACCTATTGTTTCACCCACATTTCGCCAGTTATATTTAGGTCCCATCTAATAGGGGGCAAGACTATTGCCACCAACCGGGCACAAATCCAGACTCCGGGCTGCTCCTGAGCAATCCCAGATGGAATAACCCAATAACACTTTGCCCGACCTGAGAATCAAACCCAGAACCTCATGCTCAGCTGTCAGCAGCGTTTTCTCGCTGCGTGACAATTTCAAGACCTTTATTAATTGATTATAACACAATGATGTCGACTTTCACTCGGCCAGGGATTCGAACCTACCGGCCTACCCGACCTTAGGCTCAGCAGTATCGCTTATGACCACTATACCAACGAGGCAGACAAAAAACGAGGCAATAATCTTAGTTATTAATGCGGGTTTTGAAAACTCCATTATACGATCCATGACCCGATTGAAGATCCTAATGTCCTCAAATAAAAGCACCACCATTTTTTTTTTTTTTTTTTTTTGGGTGGGAATTCATCAAATGACGTCTCCCGCTCTGGGTGGAGCGGGAGGGCGTGTCAGACTCTTACTGACTAAAACCCACCCGTGTTCCTTCTGTTGCCTGTGCAATGCCACCCCGCCACGGTATCCCTTTCGGACTTTCCCGCAACCCCGGCAGGCAATGGTCTCATCGGACCCCTTCACTTGCTGACATCTCTTTGAGGCGCGCGTGGAACACTACGTGCCGTCAACCCGGGCCTGGTTCTTACCGGACGGCGAGCTACCCAGTGCTCACCGTCCGCAAGCCCGCGCCTACGGTGGCCGGGAATCGGCAATCGATTCCCGACGCCCAGGGCGTCTCCTCCTGCGGCGGCTAGGGGCGTGAGGGCGCGAGATTTGCCTCTCCCTCACGCGCTCCGCGTCCTCCTTCGCGAGCATTACTGCATCGCAGAAGGAAGTGACGGCCTTCCATGCCCTCTCGCTCCGTACCATGGCCTGGACCAGGGCCGGACGCGAGAGATCCCCGCCACCGATCGCTTCCACGACGACACGGCGGTGCTCTGCCCAAGCCGGGCATACCTCCACCGTATGCTCCACCGTGTCCTCCGGGCGATCCACGCAGTGATGACACCCGGGCGTTTCCTCCCGCCTTATCCGAAACAGGTACCTCCCGAAACAGCCGTGTCCGGTGAGGACCTGCGTCAGGCGGAAGGTGAGGGCGCCGTGGCGCCTCTCCAGCCACTCCTCAAAGAGGGGACTTATCGCCGCAATAGTGTCGTGCCCAAAAAGCACCACACCTAGATTCAGATTCAGATAAATTTATTTGCTCAAACATGTGTGTACAGACGCCAGCACTTCAACCTACTACTATCTGTCAAATTTCTTTAATAGATTTTCAACTTTATATATGAAGAATAAGGTTCAAAGTTGATTGGGAAAATTTGTCAGTTTCGGGTAGGTTGGTGCGCTGGCGTCAGTACATACAATTATAAAAAAAAAATGCATGCAAGGTGTAATAAGTACATGGTGTTGTGCTAACATGTTTACTATATTGTCATGGTGTGCAAATATTAAACAAAACTAGTGTAAAAAAACATATAACAACATTCATTAACATTGACAATGCAAACATACATAACAAATAAAAATAAATTGATTGATTCATAATTAATTCAAATACAAAATTGTCAAACATTCAATTATCAAAAATAAAAAAACATAATAATGTCAACCTAGGCAGGGTATCTATAGATTTACCAATTCATGGCAGAATGAAACCCTTCTAACTACGCCTGTGACAGATTAGCGAACGCTCCGACAGGGTTTGATAGATCGGTCGATAGCCTGTCACGAGACAACTACGGAATTAATCCCGCACCGGCCGCAACATTCTGATTCAGAACTTCACACCGCTTATTTCAATGAAATTAGAACAGATTCTCACCCGTCGAATGAAGCGAATATCTATACTTTTAATATTATAAAGAGGTAAAAGGGAATCACCAGTTTCGGCTAAGCGTGGACAAGATGCCCGGTAAAAATAACTTTTACTAAACAATATTATTAATTCTGAAATAAATATTTTTGCACATCACTTATAGTAGCCAGGTACACGTACAAGAAGTCGAAATAAACAGTATTGTAGCGGTTACACCACCACATACGAATTACGCATCAAAGATATGACGTCACACAAATCCTGCATCGCGCAATTAGAGTTTACCGCGCGAACGACATACATATATAAGACTATCCGACATTAACAAATGAGCATTCGGCTTTCAAGCCCAGCACAGTAGCGTGCATCAGGTCCACCGCATCATCGAGGACATTAGTGCTGGGTTCCAGCGCGGCTCGATGACGGGTGCTATCTTCTTTGACATAGCGAAAGCATTCGACAAAGTCTGGCACAACGGCTTATTATATAAGCTCTACCAACTAGGCGTGCCAGACCGTCTCGTACTCATCTTACGGGACTTTTTGTCGAACCACACATTCCGCTATTGCATCGAGGGAGCGCTCTCCTCCCCCCGCCCCATCCGCGCAGAGTCCCCCAGGGCTCCGTGCTCTCCCCTCTCATTTTCACGCTATTCACTAGCGATATCCCTTCTAGTAAAAAGGCGAAGTTGGCTCTGTTCGCAGACGACACGGCCATTTACTATTCAGGCAAAAGCCCCATAGCGATAGCTCACACTCTCCAAACCGAAGCCAACCAGCTCGGCTCCTGGTTCAGGAAGTGTTAGTTAACCCCGATAAGAGTCAAGCGGTCCTTTTCAGGAAACCGAGACTCCGAAGAAAAATCCCCCTCCCCCGACCAATCACCTTGTTTGACAAGCCGAACCCCTGGGAGAAGCGAGCCAAATACCTAGGTGTGGTCCTAGATGAAAAACTGTCATTTTCAGAGCACTTATAGAAGGTCCGCTCGCGAGCCGCTTTTGCTCTAGGAAGACTCCACTCCACTAGGTGCAAATTGCGAACGTACTTGGCATGCATCCGCCCTATCATGACCTATGCGTCCGCCGCCTGGGCACAAGCCAAACCCCGTCACGTGCATAGAATGCAAACACTTCAAAACCGTTTCCTACGAATGGCAACGGGAGCCACCTGGTACTTTAGGAACGAGATCCTCCATCTCGACCTAAAAATCCCCACTATAGCCCAATTTCTAAAACGCAATTCAAAGCGTTTCTTTGATAAAGCCGCCCTTCACCGCAACCCTCTGATTGTGAAAGCGGCCAGTTATGTCCCCTCTAAAATCAGTAAGATTCGCCGTCCGAGGCATGTTCTCTCCGACCCAGATGACCCTATAACCCTCCTTCAGGAAAGCAATAGGGACACCAGCACGTTACAACACAATCAAAAAAGACCCGCATCCCGACCTCGCCGACGAGGTCCATTGCGCTCGCGACACTCCCGAATAAATAATACTCCCCCCGACCCTTGCTCGCAGAAGCGCCAGCCCGCGTTACGCTGAGAAATGTAGCAATAAATTCCCCATTTAATAATAATATTAATACCTGTTTGATCCAGCCTGTCCTATATTGCTGTCCTCCCGCCAGAGACGCCCTAAGCCGAGGTTCGTACCCAACAGGGGGTGCCCTTAGCGAGCGTTCGCTTAGTTTAACATAGAATAGTTTATGCCCCTGGTTGGACCTCCCTTTTCTATGGTGGATGAGTGAACTTTACACCCTGTTCCTCATGCCCCTAAAGTATTTAAAATGTATCCACCAGTTAGAAAGCATTGACGCAGTGTTACCAGCACGGAAAAAAAGCATCAATTTCAGTCTGTAATCGTAATGTTGCACCGCCTGCCCAGTTTTTAGAAAAAAAATGAACAGTTTATGACTCTTGAGTAAACTCAAAATAACAAATAAAAAGTTTAGTTTTATAATTATTTGCCAGTAGTATTTTGATATAATCTGAAAAAACTATGCTTATTACAAATATTTTACCCGGGATTTTTTTTTAAGGTTTCAATTTTTCACTTGCCAGTTGAAGCATATTCTTGCATTTTGCTACAACTTTATTATAATATTTGCTTTCCTATAGATAAGTAGTTTTTAAAATGCATTTTTTTTTAAATAAAGATCTTGTACACGCTTAGCCAGAACACCCTAACAAACTGAGCAAGTCCCTTTGTTTCTTTGTGTGTTGGTTTGTGAGTTTGTATGTAGGATACTCTCCGGAACTGCCAGCCAGATTTGAAAAAATATTTTTGCATTGGATAGCCCAATTCTTGAGGAAGAAGCTAATTCCATGATAAAAGTCTCGAAGGCGAGACTTGCCAGGCGATTATAGCTCTCATGTGTTTACATTTCAGAATCGAAAACTAGCCGACGATTACTTCATGGTAACCAGCACATTCGATTTTTTGACACATATTCTTCCATTTTCGAATGCGAAGATAATTTTTGATACACGCAGATAGGGCCCATCCACGAAGACGCGCCCCACTCCGTGATTACTGTACTGTAAGCTGTACCACAGATAAATACAGATAGGACACTCCGCAGTTTAGGTATAAAGCTACAAGTAGCGCTCGACTTCAGTGCGGTACGATGTTCAACTTCGGCAACTTGAGGCAACTTCTTGGTAACAACTGGTTGGTATAACTGTAGGTAATTAGCGCTGTGCGATCTGAAATTGCACTTTATTGTGTCGTGGCAAGAGTCGCTTTTTATTTAAATGATATCTTCGTGGATGGCACTATCTATAAGTATAAGATAAAATAGTTTCCTTTAACTACCTTGTTTCAATAATCGTTTATTCGAAGCGTGTTACTCCTCTTGTAAATGGAATCGGTCACATGGGTACGAATATCGAATGGAATCTCGTTGAAGCCAAACTCGTATAGGCAATCCTGTAAATCTGCCAAGAAAAGAGTTTCATGCACTCTAGGGAAAGAAATTAAAGTGTCTTGGAATCTGCAACCAAGTTGAACCAACTTAATCTGGATGTGGGAGGAAGGAAAAGATGCTAAAACCATTTGGGAATTAATATTTAAATCCGATGCAGCGGATGATATTTTCGAATATATCGTAGAACCGGGTTGTACTCAACAAGGAAATCAAAGTTAAGAAATCTCCGTAGGGAAATTTTAATTTTATTGAAAGAAAGAAAGAAAGACAAATTATTTATTGGGACTTGCACAGGAGATCACAAATTAAACTAAAAACACACTAAACATAAATAAAAAAATAAAAAGCAAAATAAAATTAAAATAAAAGCACCAGTACATCCTGTACTGGGCCAAAAGGCTCCTATCTCAGCACGATGCTGCGACATTTAAAAATAAATGTCGCAGCGCTGTTATGGCAAAGTATGAAAGTTAGTTTTAAAGTTGTAGCGTTATTTGAAAATATTCAGTAATTTGTAAATGTTAAGGAATTTGCATGAAGAATAAAGATTTTAGAATGTTAAATGCAATATTTACGCAGTGTTTTGAATGATCTTCTACTGAAGAATATACTGAGATGAGCTAAGAAAGTTGAACTAAGCATCATGATTATGAGTTATGACTGAGAGCCAGTAAAATGTTTATTTTATCGCTTTTCACATGATTATACTTATGTACAAGGGGGTTTCAGCTGGATGGGTATAAAGCCTACAGGGGTAATAGTTGGCACCATTTGGAGCATTTCGAGCATGTTTAAAAAATGTTTTGAACGATTGAGTTTATTTAATTAATTTTATAATGACATAAACTACGTAGTTTAAAAAAAAAAAAAAAAGTGTTCCACGACTCACGTTTGAAAGAAAAAAACCACCACCACCGTATAACTAGGGCATTTTTGGTAAATAAAAGTCAGAAATTGGGTGTTTAAAAAAATATTGCAGTTAAAAATAAAATAAAAACGTACTTCGTCTAAGACATGTACGGCTTAACATGCTTGCTTTAATTAAATGGTGTCAAGTTTCACCCCTTTCGGCTTGGTCTCCAGCTTCCAAACAGCCTGTATAACTTCCCGATAAGTTTCTAAACAAAGTGACATAAAAGCTGTGCCCTCTAACCATCCCCAAGTAATAGCGAATTTAATCTACTTTTATTTTCCTTTTTCATGGCGTATAAAAACAACTGGGCCCAGTTTACGATCCTGCGCTGCGTATTGATGGTCGTTGGTGTAGGACCACTGCACTTGTGTGCACATAACATCTATGTACTGATTACGTCATAGAGACATTTTATTTGCTAATAAGTATACTAAGTATATTATTCAACCTCAACTCAAAATAACACCATGCCTGCAAGGAATATTTCCTTAAGAGGTAGGCAATGGGCAAAAAAATCGGTTCCCAACATTTAGGTTCGCATAGCTTGTCAAGATGTAAGAACAGCTGATTTCTTTCGTGATTTCAGAGGTGGTCCCATAGTGAAAGTTGATCATAATGATGAGTACAATAACCCCTTAGGAGGATGCAAACGAATTAAATTTCAGCCTGTATAATAAAGAAGTAATAAAATTACTGAACAAAAAAAATTATAGGCTAACAAGAGTTATCAATATCTAATAAATTCTTATAAGCCCATAGCATCCAGGACGCCATTTTTCCCAGGATTACTGGCTGACGAAGGATCAAGGCAACGTGAGTGGATTGCAAATGGCCACGTGTTCTTTATTCAAAACGTGGGGACATACACGCTTTTGTTCAAAACCCGTAATGAAAAGAGAAAAGTTATGGATTTTACAGAGTTTTTTTTTCAATCTATTGTGCACGTGTTAGAGATTTAAAAAGTTTAAGTTTTTATAAACTTCTTTAATATTGATGCTAGTACTTATCTTTATTAAAAAAAATGCCAGTGACTGTGGTTCATACATTAGTGTTAACCTTCATGTTCATATTGAAAGTGGGTTTCTATCGATATCGGATACGAACTCACATCCACTTTCAACCGACTTCTTGGAAGTTTGACCACCATGCAGTTTTCATACCTGGTCATAAATATTCAACTATAGATTCGTCATCAACATTCAGCCGAAAGACGTCCATTGCTTGACATAGGCCTCCCACAAATATCGACCTTATTTTCTTCACGAAAATGTCTAATTTTAGTGCGAACGTGAACGCGTGTCGAAGTACGCTGTACGCGGTACTGTGCAGCGCGTGTGTTCCTTATTGTGAAGTAAATAAATTCGATATTGTATTGGATCTTTAAAAAGTGCGCGTTGCGTCGAGTCTCGGTGTGAGCTGACCCAAAGGCGCGTTGCAGCTTTACACGTGTCTATAATGATTTAAAATAATATCGGTTTTACAGAAATCTTTACAGCGCAAGCAATCTTCACGTAGTCCAATTAATATCAATATGTAACCAATAACCATACTTACACGTGCTAAACAGAAGCTTGTAGACACGTGCCTAATATCTTTTAACGACCGACACGAGGACCTATTTGCTATTGAAAGCATATGCTGGATTATGCTGCATTGTTAAGGTGATATTGTGTGACTGTATTGAATTTAACTAGAAAATTGAATAGGTAATATTAGGGAGTTTTTTCTTCTTTTTATTTGATTTGTGTTTATTGAATAAAAATATTCTCGATTAGAAATAAAATTATTTTATTTGTTTAAATGCTTTTATTACTTACGTACTATCGAACGCGAATTGCGCGAATTGAACTAACGCTACGACGCGACGACGGTATGTAAATTACAATTCGTTGTTCAAATGCTAATTAATAATTTCCTAGAGTTACTTATACTATCGAACGCAATGAAATACCTCCGCCCGAACACTTCGATAACGCCGGGTGAAGGATAGGTAAGTACAATTCCAAGTTTTTTTTTTTTGCTGCCTTTATCGTTACTGAACCTACCCCTAAGCTATAGCACGCAATTACTTTAACACCCTGTATAGTATATATTACTGCCGCGGCCTGCAAAAGCGGCAATGATGGACGAACGTGACACATATGTAAGTTCGTGATATTTATTCGGCCGCTAACCACGACAGATATGGATTTTCATACTAACATTGCCGTAACCTGCTCGCATGTGTTTGACCAGAACAGCATTGTTCGAGTTTTAATCGAACACTCAGCGAAAATGCATTATTGCATCGAACGCAAGTATGCACATTCGCTCGTTCACCAAAATGTGGGCGAGTTCGCGTTCAGATCTCATTAGAGACACCACGTTCTCATAACCATTACCATTTTACCATATATTTTACCAATAAGTTAGTTATTTAGTTTACCATTTCTTTTACCATTTTTTACCATTTCTTGTAAACTCAGTGTTAATACAGTGATTTCCCCTGTAACTCGAGACTTTAACTTCTACCATATTAACCATATTATCCTATCAATACGAGAAAGGAGTGTTAGGTCACCATAGCGCCGAGCACAACTTTCTACATGGTCCTTCGAGCATTTAATTACCAGTAATACCAAGTGAAACAGTGCCACGCGAACCGGAAGATCGCTGCAATTTACAGAACCTTTGATTGCAGAGACGGTCGGTTGGAGCATATAAGGTCAGATCAAACCATTTATTTATACTAACCATTACCAAATATTTTCAAATCAACTTCCATTATGGATTCCGATTCTCTGTTCATCAACCAAACGGAGCTCTATGAAATCCTGAATAAGTTTTTAACCAACATAAAGAAGGATGGATCCGAGAGGAAGACCATCGATAATTACAAGCGCAAGGCTAATATGTT
Source organism: Xanthia togata (assembly GCA_963853775.1). Classification (NCBI taxonomy): domain Eukaryota; kingdom Metazoa; phylum Arthropoda; class Insecta; order Lepidoptera; family Noctuidae; genus Xanthia; species Xanthia togata. Next base: position 10,516,571 of record OY970811.1, read on the forward strand.
GGAAGCATACTGGTACGATTACCAAGAAAACCATAAGAAAATGTGTCAGTTTGCGAATTTTGACCACATTTACTTCAAAAAGGGTTGTTTCGATACAGTCCAGGAATTATATTTGAAAATAAAGGAGATTATTGATAAAACCCTGGGGCAGTTAGGCACAACGCAGCTGCCGGAAGAAAGCCCCCGTAGAACCAAAGCGGAAGAGGTACAACCATTACCAGGTTTCAGGGCAAGGCAACAGCTAAGCACTGACCATCGACGGCCGGCGGATGAGGCGGCGCAGCCACAACCAGGTATGTCGTCTCACTATGAGGATAAAGGGTCTAGTAAGCTGAACGGGTTGACAAGGAAGCAGAGCATCAATTTCAAAGCGTTCATAAGAACCGTGAGTCATATCCAAGTGGATAAGTTCGAGAATCAATGGCAATTCGAGAACGCTCTAAAATCACTGGACAGCCGATGGGGTGAGATCGACAAACTTCATTGGGAAATTGAAGGTGAGGATGGAGGTGACGATATTACGTACCAAATGGAATTCTGCAAGCACGAGGAACAGTACAGTGAGTTGACAAACGACATCAACAAAAAGATGTGGGCAGTGAAGCACCGTGAGAAGTCAGCTCCTAAGATGGACATCCCCGTGTTCAATGGAACTTACAACCAGTGGGTTCCGTTCAAAGACTTGTTTAGCGAAGCGATCGATAAAAACCCGTCGATGTCTAATGCGCAAAAAATGCAGTTTCTAAAGAGTAAGGTGAATGGAGAAGCAGAGCGTCTGATTCACCATTTACAGATTAGCTCTGACAATTATCAGGCGTGTTGGGAGATTTTAAACCACAGGTATGGGAACACGAAAATTGATTTTCACGTCCCATATTAACATTTTGCTTGGACTTCCCAACATACAACAGCAATCACTGGCCACTATAAAGAAGCTGCATGACGTAACCAAGGAGACGTTACACGCTATTCAGAATCTGGGAGTGGATATATCAACTTGGGATCCACTTTTAGTACACCTATTAACGCAAAAACTGGATAACGAGACCTTCGCAGAATACATAGAATCGGTCAAGAATCCTAGAGAGCTACCCGATCTGCAGAAGTTCCTGGAGTTCTTGGAGACGAAATTTACAGCACTTGAAGCGTCTCGTCGCAAGCAAGAACCAGCCAACCAAAAAACCACGCCACATCAACCATATCAAAATAGCACCTACAACCAAAACCAGAAGAAAAGTTTTCACCGAAATAATCATCAATCAGGCAACAAAGATAGTCAGAAGTCTATGAATGCATTACATGTGTCGCGGTCGATAACCTGTGCATTGTGCAATTCTGAACACGGATTGTGGCGTTGCCCTAATTTTTTGCAAATGACGCACGAGCAAAAAGTTAATAAAATTGAGCAATTAAATTACTGCCAAAACTGTCTATGCAGTCATAACAATAAACCGTGTCAATCGAACAAACGATGTCGGAAATGCTTAGCTACACATAACACTTTGCTTCATGAAGCATTGGCAAAACAAAGTCCAACTGCGTCAGCAGAAGAAAGTACCAGTAGTGTTGCAACCAAAAAGAGCACATCTAGGTCATCTCACGTGTCTTGGGATGACATGTCTGAAATACTTTTAGCCACCGCTATCATAAAAGTACAGGGAGCTGATGGAACTCAACACAAAATGAGAGCTTTAGTTGATCAGGGTTCTCAACTGTCGTTAATCAACGAAAACGCAGCCCAGATCTTGGGATTAAAGAGGGCTCATTTCAAAGGTCATATCTTCGGCGTCGGTGAAAAAGAAAACAATGCGAAGGGAATGATACAGGTAACACTCCAGTCAGCAAATAGTGAATTTATGTGTGTCACGAACGTTATTGTTATGAATAATTTGATCAAGCGACTGCCAAACAACACGTTTACCAAACCAACAACGTGGAACCATATCCAAGGGATACAATTGGCCGATCCGGAGTTTAACATAAGCAGACCCGTTGACATGCTTCTAGGTGCAGATGTTTATAGCAAAATAATGTTAGGAGGAATCTTGAGAGGAGACCAGGACAATCAACCAATCGCTCAACAGACGCAACTAGGATGGCTACTTTGTGGATCCATGAAACCACACTACCAATGCAACGTAGTTCTCAACAACACAGAAGACCTACTGAAATATTGGGAGAACGAAGACATAAACCAGAAAATAGAGATGTCCAACGATGACCATGAGTGTTTACAGTATTTTATTCAAACCACCAAGCGGCTTGAGGACGGAAGGTACGAAGTCCGACTACCACTTAAGCCTGACCACAAAGATAAGTTGGGCGCAACCAAACCACAAGCATTAGCTCAGTTTAGAAATTTGGAGAAAAAATTTGAGAGGAATAGCGAATTGAGAACAGATTACAAAAAATTCATGGACGAATATTTTGTATTACACCACATGATACCATGCAACATTAAACAGGCGCCCGAATGCTACTTACCACACCATGCAGTCATCCGGGCTGAATCTACTACTACTAAACTGAGAGTAGTTTTTAACGCCTCAGCAAAGTCATCATCAGGGTACAGTCTAAATGACGTCATGTACAGAGGTCCAAATATACAAAAGGATCTTCAAGAGCTTATCCTGAAATGGAGACAATTTGAATTTGTATATACTTCCGACATTGAAAAGATGTACAGAATGATCCGAGTGCACCAAGAAGATCAAGCTTACCAAAAAGTACTATGGCAAGAATCAAATAACCAACCTATACAAGCATTTTAACTCGTCACACTTACGTACGGAACCAAACCAGCAGGATTCTTAGCGATGATGTGCTTGAAAAAATTGGCGTCTGATGAAAGGCAAAAATTTCCCGACGCAGCAAAAGAATTGGAAGATAGCTTCTATATGGATGATTTTTGCGGAGGGCGTCATTCAATTGAAGCAGCAAACAAACTGAAATCGGATCTCATAAAATTATGCCAATTGGGAGGATTTAATCTTAGAAAATGGACCTCGAACAAAACAGAGCTATTAACTGATTTAGAGAAAGAGCAATGTGACCAGTCAACATACGAGTTTAAGCAAAATGATTCTACTAAAACATTGGGTCTCTGTTGGAACCCACAGAAAGATAATTTTACCTTCAACTCAAAAATAGAACCCGAATCACCAGCGATTATTACCAAAAGAGCTCTACTTTCGGACATTTCCAAGCTGTTCGATCCTTTGGGGTGGTTAACCCCCCTGAGCACTACCATGAAACTACTGTTTCAAAACGTTTGGCTGTCTAATTTAAAATGGGATGACCGCCTACCAGAAGTAATGAACTCCGAATGGACTAAACTGAAACAAGAATTTACGGACATAAACAGTATGGAAGTCAACAGATGGCTAGGAATGGGGGAAAACCAAAAGATAGAATTGTACGGATTCTGCGATGCCTCAAACAAAGCATACGCATGTGTGATCTACTGCAAGGTAGTCAAGAAAAAAGAGACAACCATTACATTAGTTGCGGGGAAGGCCAGGTTGGCACCCATAAGCAAAGTCTTATCTATACCGAGACTAGAGTTAATGGGCGCTCATCTCTTAGCTCAGCTAATGCAAAAAGTTCAGGGTTGCTTATCAGATTACCCTACGGATGTCTACTGTTGGACTGATTCAACTGCAGTGCTAGGATGGATACAAGGAGATCCAGCCCGATGGAAACCATTCGTAGCAAATCGGGTAATAACAACCACCAAAATCATACCATCAAAACATTGGCAATATGTGAAGACGACAGATAATCCAGCCGACTGTGCAAGTCGTGGTTTGACTGTCAGGCAACTCAAAGACCACAAGTTATGGTGGCAAGGGCCGTCATGGCTGCCATCATACACAAACCAAGAAAACTACCAAACCATTTATGAAACGAATTTAGAAGTAAAGCCGTCTATTTTAAAACAAAGCAATGCGGTAGTCAGTGGACAACCAAGAGAATCGCTGACTACCGGAATTATTAAACATTTGCTAAATAAATATAGCTCCATTACAAAAATAATACGTATTTTTGCGTGGATACTGCGATTACCTACTATGAAGCAACAAGTTCGCCGACCCTACCTCGAATTGCATGAGCTTCGCCGCGCTAAACAGCTGATAATCAAAAACGTACAGCAAGCAGAATTTGCTAACGACCTAGATTCAATAAACAAGCACGGCAGAGTACACTCTAAAAGCAAGATTTTGAGTTTGAATCCAACCATAGATGAGCGCGGAATTTTACGTGTGGGTGGGAGATTGGAAAACGCCCACATGAGTCTTGAGATGAAACATCCCATCATAATTATTACCTCACGATCATCTGCTTACTACATTACTCATCGATCAAGCTCATAAATTGACTTTCCATGGTGGAGCGCGTCTAACGTTAGCAAACCTTCGGCAACAGGTTTTGATTATCGGCGGATATATGGCAACTAAAAAGTTTATAAGAAAATGTGTCATATGCAGGAAACAGAATCCCGTGCGGCAGTACCAGCTCATGGGTGATTTACCAGAAGCAAGAGTGAATCCAGAACACACATTTTATCACTGCGGCATAGATTACACAGGTTTCGTAGAGGTCAAAGCTAATAAAGGACGGGGAATCAAAACTACAAAGGGGTACATAGCAGTATTTGTATGTATGGTCACGAAAGCGGTTCACCTAGAACTCGTGTCAGATCTGAGCAGCTCCGCCTTTTTGGCAGCTTTAACCAGAATGGCAGCCAGAAAAGGAGCACCGCGACATATGTACAGTGACAATGGCACTAACTTTGTAGGAGCAAACAGGATGATACAGGAAGAATTTAACCAGCTTCACGATGTATTCAGTGAAAGTTTTATAACCGAGATAACGGAGATGGGTATAGAATGGCACTTTAACGTACCTTGCTGGCCTAATGCCGGAGGTCTATGGGAGCGAGCAGTACGCAGTCTGAAACATCATCTCAAGAGGGTCATCGGTCAACAAAGACTAACTTTTGAGGAGTACACCACATTGTTAGCTAGACTAGAAGCGTGCCTCAATTCTCGACCTCTTTGCGCGATATCCGAGGATCCGGATGATGTAAACTTCCTTACACCAGCTCATTTCTTATCAGGAAGACCAGGAACAACAATAATAGAAACAGAGCAAGATGCTAGAACCAGATGGCATCTAACCAACAAATTATTCCAAGATCTTTGGAAACGATGGAAGACTGAATACTTGGTACAACTTTCATCTAGAAGTAAATGGATGGAACTACAGAAAAACATTGGAATTGGAGATCTAGTGGTAATCCATGATGAGAACCAACCTCCAGGAAAATGGGCTCTTGGACGTGTGATCGATACACATCCAGGAAACGATGGTCTAACCAGAGCGGTTTCACTAAAAACAAAAAATGGAGTCTTGAAACGCCCTATTGTGAAACTCTCATTTTTGCCCGTCAACCAAAATAACACAACAATATCAAAACCAGATATAAAACCAACAACCAAATTAATAAAAAGGAAAAGAGAACCGAGATCAAAAATCGCAACTGTAGCAACTGTTTTACTGAGTTTTTTCATGCTGATTTTTCCATCTTACGGTATAGACGACGTCAAACCATTTCCAAGCAACCAGACACTTTATTTTGACCCTATCTCAAAAGTTCAATTAATCAGGGATAAATGGACATTAGTCATGTACTACGACATGGGACCCTATTGGACAGGCATAAATACTTATAATAAAATAGCAAATTATCAAGAACAATTGTGCACCACCATTGAAACACAAAGCCATTGTAATACGATCGTGCAGCAAGCCCGGCACGATTACCAAGAACTCGAATACTACAATGAACTTTTGCTAACACAGCATTTTGATGTCCACGCTAGACGGCGACGCGCCACAGGGAAGACGGGTCGGCGCCGCCGACGAGGCCTAATCAACGGTATCGGATATCTAGCGAATGACTTATTCGGAGTGTTGGACTCACGTTTCGCAGACCAGTATGAAAAGGACATTGAAACCATACAACGCAATGAGAAACACCTTTCTAATTTATGGAAAAACCAAACTTCCATAATTGAAGCAGAGTTCAACCTTATGAAGAGAATGGAGATCACTGTAAACAAACAACATAAGTTAATAAACAGGAAGCTCATGGATTTGCAAGAAAACGCGAGCACTCTTCAACGCGAAATCAAAAATATTTCAAACGTCAATGACTTCACATTGTCAGCGATGTCTGGAAACAGCTTGCTGCAAGGATTAAGACGACTTCAAGACACGTTGCTCGATGCATTAACAGACATCTACCACGGTCAAATTAGCATACATTTACTGCCACCAACGCAACTGAAGCGTGACCAGATACCAAGATATGGCCAGATGCCAAGCGAACTCACACTACCAATCACTAATTTAGACACTGATCTTCAGTATCTTTACAAACTTCTGAAGGTCAAGGCCAGAGCAACGCAAAAATTTGTTATAATTGAAGTTACTTTTCCGCTAGTATCCAGGGAAAGTTTCAAACTATACAAGATAATACCTGTACCGCACCAAACAAACACCATTATGACCACAATAATACCAATCTCCGAATATGTGGCAGTCAACCTAAAGAAAGATTCCTTCTTTAGCATGTCCACACAAGAACTAACGGCATGCCTACACCATGGACCAATTTACATGTGTCAGCTGCTAAAACCAATTAGAGACCTGCAAAATGACGAAAGTTTTTGTGACAAGAACTCGGCAACCAAAAACTGTAACGTAGAAAAAACCAACTGCACCAACGTATGGCATGAATTACATTTGACTTCTCAGCACTTTTACTTTTGTTGTGACACCTACACAATAAAAATAATATGCGGCGATCATGTAACAGTTCGTCAGCTGAGCCAAGCCGGGGTCATTGGCATAGGTCAAGAGTGCGTCATCAAAGGAAAGGACTTCTCATTATATTCAATACGTCATCAGAACAACCAAATGAACATTTCACCAACCATTTACATGCCAGAATTCGATCAGATTAATCACTTGATTAAAATAAAAATCCCTGACGAAAGAAATACTGATGACGGAAACCTAACCATTTCTATGACTAGTCTGGGGGAGGCGATAGAAAAACTGAAGAAAAGCGATTCGGAAATAGAGTATATATCACCCCATGATATTCACCAATACGTAATTTGTTACGTGTTGATGTCCATCGCTCTTTGCGTGGCAGTAGTCTGGATGTGGCGGACAGGACGATGTCGCCTGTGCCGGAAGGCTACCGCTGGGCACCGTGGCGAGGGATCCCGCCGGCAGCAGTCCGCAGTGACCCCGCCGCCTCCGAGACCTCGACGCCGAAGCGGGAGTCACTGTCAACAGGAGTTAGCAGCGGCTCCGCTGACACCGAAACCAACCAGACGTCACGAATCATATAATGAAGTGCTCAGTGCCAGGGATCTAAATAATGAAAGTGAAATCGGTTTTCGTTTACACAATTATGCCAAACGCTGGCCAAGCGCGAATTAAACTGCGATTAAACGGGACAAAAATACGGACACAGGCAATCAAAATATTGCTTTTACTGTGGAAGACTCAAAAGTGTAACGTTAAATCGCCGTTAATGTTTTTAATAATTATAATTATTTAAGTAAACAAATATGCTTTCTTGTTTTGCTTAAATTTTACCATGCATTATCAATATTTTTATATTTACTAGTTCGTTTACCTTTTTTACCAAGTAGTTTAATGTTTTTGTATACACCATCATGTAGTTTTAGCTATCATCCCGCATTTCTTCTCGCTCTCGGGAATATGTTCGAGTTTTAATCGAACACTCAGCGAAAATGCATTATTGCATCGAACGCAAGTATGCACATTCGTTCGTTCACCAAAATGTGGGCGAGTTCGCGTTCAGATCTCATTAGAGACACCACGTTCTCATAACCATTACCATTACCATTTTACCATATATTTTACCAATAAGTTAGTTATTTAGTTTACCATTTCTTTTACCATTTTTTACCATTTCTTGTAAACTCAGTGTTAATACAGTGATTTCCCCTGTAACTCGAGACTTTAACTTCTACCATATTAACCATATTATCCTATCAATACGAGAAAGGAGTGTTAGGTCACCATAGCGCCGAGCACAACTTTCTACAAGCATTTTCGATTTAATTCAAAGAAGGTTGTCAAAATAATGCTTGAATTTCCAAGCATATTTGAGAAATAGTACAATACTGTCGCGGCCTGTAACATTACACAGCATTGATGGATGATCGTGAAAATGTGGGCCGAGGCGAAACCGAGGCACACATAATGTGAATTCATCACTGTCTGGTTGCGGCCAAGGCTTGTATAATACTTTTCTCAAATACATCTTTAATAATACGTTACATCCTTATCCTTACATCCTTACATTATACATTATTATAAAACCAAGTATACATTATTATAAATCAAGTCCCTCACCTCACCGCGTCTGTCTGAAAAATCTAGAACGGATTTTCAAATGGTTTTCACCAATGGACGGAGTAAGTAATTGGTGTATAATTCATTAAGGTTTTGTGTAAATTTGTTGAAATATCGATTATTTTTGAAGATGTCCCACAATAACCATTTTTATCTTTCAGAATTTGATAAAAATTTCATTGTTATTTCCGAAGCTATTTGACCGGTATTATATTTATCCTTATCCAATATAATATGTTATTTAAATTGGGCATTTAATTTAGATTAAAATATGCCTTGACATCATATAATTATGGTTGACGGAAACGCAAAAATCGGGGGGAAAAGATGACGTACCTTGTTATTTACATCTTCAATCCAGTCTAGCCAGCCAGAATCTCTAAAACAAAGTGCCTAGTAAGACGAACGTCCCATATTGCCTACCTCTTTCGAAAAAGATGCCAATTTTTAATATAATATAATAGTTTTTGAACTCTAGTTTACTAAGAAGCATAAATTCGATGCCCTATATAGGTACATAGGAATGAACTATTATTAAGCTGGACCTAAGGGATTAGGGAAAATGTCCATCGTATGACATAGGGGACAGAGTTATTAACATTGTAATGCCATTACTCACTGATGTATTGGTAGTGTATACTTCCATTTTATTAATCTAAATAGAATGACAGAAGCTAGAGATGTTACGGATGTTTTTTTACCGGAACCGGAGACGTAGTCGGAGGTTTTAAATTTGATTGATCGGAGTCGGAACCGGAGCCGGAGTCGGAATCGGAGCCGGACTCGGACGTGGAGGTAGAAGAAAGATGTTCCATAATAACACTATCTTTTTACGTATTATTATATATATCTTTTTACGCACTATCTTATTACGCATATTGAAATTAACTTGTCACAACAATTGAACTACCTAATACAACGCTCCCTAACTTAATTAAACAAATTAACATGACGCGTTTGATATAAACAAAACAATAAACTGAGACTTCGTGCACGAGCGTGTATAAAAATTACCCAAGCGACCAGTTAAAAGTTGTTTGTATGCGCTCTAGTCACGAGGATCGCTGCGATTCGATCTTCGGTATAACTCCGATTCAAAATTATCGGAGCCGAAGTCGGAGCCAGAGGTGTAATATTAATCGCAGGAAATCGGTTGAAACCTATAAAAATTAAACTTTTTAAATAAAGATACCCGCTGTTGCTTACGATTTCAGTACCTTAGTTGGAAATACTGCTCGCAATACTTTATGTGCCCAAATAAAACACATTTTCTTTTTTTCTACGTGTTTTGTGTTTGAGCTCTTTGCAAAATTTTATTGAAATCGGTTCAATAATTGAAGCGTAAAAGAAGGAGCAAACATAATCACCACACTTTTCGACTAAGGTGAAGCACGGATTCAAAGCAGTACCTACATTATATTTTTAGCGCCCATTGTGCAAGTATAAAAAGAGATTTCCCTGAAATTAAATTCTTTTTATATGGTTATTTTATACTGTGACAAAGATGGGCTTAGAGGGACAAAGGGTGGCCCTAAGGATATGTACTCTGGGCGATATCTGAACGCAAACAATGAAACAGGTTACGACCATATAAAATGTAATAGGGGGAAAAGTTTGTATTTTCTTTAAGGGTCTTGATTTTGAAGGAAAATTGTACCATCGTGCGTGCCATTAATGGACACACTCATACAACATTACTTCCTCGCTTTAGTAGTTTAGTTGTTATAAGCGTTACTGCTGATGCTGAGTGGTCCAAGATTAGAGCCCCTTGTCGTGGAAATCGTCATCGAGAATTTCAATGAAGTAATTTTCAGCATAAGCCCGTCGTCTGGATTTGTTCCAGGTCGTTTACAATAAACTTGCGGGTCGGGTCATGGGGGCCGAGTGCACGTTTCCTTTTTAAGGAATTTTCTCGCCGACTGGTCAACACTTCACGTGACCAGAGGGCTGGCTCATTCTTTGGCCAAAGAATTTGCATTGCCATACAATATGGCAATGCTGCCAGTCTTCTGGGTACGTTTTCGGGTGACAGCGATGCGGACGAATACTTCGACTCCTAAGTGTCCTTTGGTTTTGTATTTATTTGTGCAGTTAGTTAGCCATTTAATTTAGTGTTAGATTATTCTATTAAGGATTTAATTGGTTTGTTAATAAAAAAACATATTTACTCGATTGGTATAGACTTGCTTTCTATTATATGGAAATTATAACACAACTGGAATTGTGGGTATACTAAACTCATCGACCTAATCCTTTAGGGAAAACTAGCGTGATAATATGCTATACAACATCACTTAGGTCGGTCTAACGGTCCCAAGTGAGTTCTCTCCTAACACCGGCTTTGCGGCACACCGCACTGAGATAGAGTATAATAAAGTTATTCAAATAATTGACCTCATGAACCGTTGGAGCGGGAAGATCCGGGAAAATCGGGCAGAAAGAAAAAGTATTTAATGAGACTCGCAAAGCAAATCACAAATTAAAATCTTTTTTTTTTTTAACAATTTATAATTTAAAAAAAACAGTAGGTTTGTACGAGGCCAAAAGGCTCCTATCTCAGCATGATGCTGTATTCTGAGAAGTCTTTGATGCGAATTGACTGCTTCGGAACTTGTGTTTATGTATTTGTTCATATACGTGGAGATTCAAGTCCGTTCTTCTCCGTAGGAATATCGGTGTTCGAACAGACAGCTAACTTTCTTATTATTTTTCTGAAAAACCAATCAATCTGCCTAGCCTTTTCCCAACTATATTGGAGTCGGCTTCCAGTCTAACCGGATGCAGCTGAATACCAGTATTTTACATGAAGCGACTGCCTATCTGACCTCCACAACCCAGTAACTGGGTAATACGATACCCCTTGGTAAGACTGGTTTTCAGATTTTCGAGCTTCTGACGACCCGTAATGACTGTCAAAGATCCACGAATGACAGCCGGGACCAACGGCTTAACGTGCTTTCCGAGGCACGGAGGAGTCTCGTTATGTAAAGATGGTTACCCATCCACAGACCAACCCCGGCAAGCATAGCTTAACCTAATGGATCGACCCGTGCGGCAGTTCTTACTTAGCCACGAGCTCTTCTTTTCTGAAAAACCGATAGATAATATTAAAAAATGCTTTTGCCCCACATGGCTTGTACTATTTTTGACTAAATTGGGTATCTACATGGAAAACTTGCTACTGCCCAGAATTTGGCAGAACAAGCGGCCACAAAGCATAATCAGCCTATAATGTTCCCACTGCTACTAGGCCACAAACCTCTCTGTGAGCCAGAGCGGCCATATTTAAACCGAAATTTTCAAAAAAAAAAACAAGAAAAAAGTCTCGTGAGGGATTACGGTCAAATATGTTTTGCGTCCCTCGTACGTCTATACCAAAATAAAGTATATCCAACAGTATTTTTTGTCCGGCAAACAATTCATTTTTTTACCTCTGACTCGAATACACAAAGTTATGGGTCGAGAAGTAGGGCCTCTTGTTTGTACGTCGCTTATTAGGCACTTTTCAGGGAACCGATTTGGATGCCAGCCAGTTCACAATTCAGATCAGGGAGCTAAAGTGCGTGAAAAATAAATGATCTAGGAGGATTGAGAATACTCTCAGTAGTTTTGTGTACTTAGGAAATATGGTTTTGTAAAGATTATATTATATTTTCTTTTATTTAGTACAAAACATTATCTTACACAATTTGATTCTTGTTAGTAGTCATGAAAAATATATTGCATTTTATTGCGTTCAGCGAGCACGTTCTGTCTGTGTAACACTAATATTAGCATGTTAGTCTGTCACAGCAGAATCTATTTATACTTTCTTTTGCAAGAACTCCCATGGAACTGTGGAATAGTTTATAGCAGGGGTTTCCAAACTTTTACAGTTCACAGCGCTCTTGCAAGTTTAGTATTTTGTCTCGGCGCCCTTTCTTGTCGATATAGATAAAAAAAAAAAAAAAAAAAAAAAAAAAAAAAAAAAAAAAAAAAAAAAAAATAGCACAACAATTAAAACAATCACGATAATATTATGAAGCTGAGTTTTATATTTATATTGACACAATAATATATTTATTATTTAGGAAAAATGGGAATTAGAATACAATGGCAACTTAGTCAATGTGTTAGTACCTAGTCTTGCCATAAATAATTGTCACGAAGAAATTTTTATTTTTTATTGCAAATAATATTTATTACTTTTACAGTGTTAGTTTTATACATAAATATAAAACAATTTAAATTATAAAAAGCTTATTCGAAGTGATCTCCATTGGCTGCAATACAGTCCTTTAAACGTTGAGGCTAGTTATCTATAGACGCACGCACTCTTTCCATGGGAAAATTCTTCACTGCCAATCGTATGGATTGTTTTAGGGACTCCAAATTATCATGGCGTTTAGAACAAGCCATACTCTCTAAAACTGATCATAAATCATAATCCAGCGGATTAAAATCGGCACTAGACGACGGCCAGTCTTCAGCTCTGATGAAGTCCGAAACGTTCACTTCCAACCAAGACTGCGTGGACCGAGCTTTATGACCCGGCGCCGAGTCTTGTTGGAAGGACCATACTTGGTTATTGAATATGGTGTTGTTAAGGGGCTTAACTTAACTACCTTCTCAAGAATGGTATCTTGATACACTTGTGCCGATGTTTTGATTCCTTTTTCACAAATATATGGCTCTGTCATTCCTTCATAGCTAACACCCCACCAAACCATCACTGAAGTCGGATAATGCCCACGTTGCACTCTGTCGACTAATTGGGAAGCTTCCTTAGAGCTTTAAGCATAAATACGGTCATTTTGTTTGTTAAAATGTTGCTCAATTGTAAAGATTTTCTCATCCGTAAATGCAATCACAGCGATTCGGTTCTCTTTATCACCCAACTCCAGTTTAATATCGCAAAATATTGTACAATGTATTGGCGCCAAAATTTGAAATTTGATTTTTTTTTTTGTTCTAGTTAGCCGTGTCAGATGATACCAACCCTTTTTCCGAGAGGTTGGTACTGTCAGCCAAGATGTCAAAAATTCAAAATTCAAAAGTCATTTATTCAAACTAGGCTGAGAATCAGCACTTTTAGAAAGTCAAAATTACATAAGACTGTCCCCCAAAACGCCCACCCTTCACCACTTCCTAGTGCTTTAGCTGGGAAAAAGAAGTGGCGCAACAAACTCCCCAGCTGCACAGCTACAGCTGTCTGTTCAGTTAGAATAGTCGGATGGTTAGTCACATCTTACACATCTTATGCGAATACTGGAAGGCTCGCTCGTTTTTTCTTATTGCTGTATTGAGTCGAACTGTGTTAGCCCTGTTGGTGTCCACATTTCGTTTCGAAGATCTGATAATGGTTTGGTCTCAAACTCCTTGACTATAAGGAAAACACAGTAAAGCAACTACGTTCTATTCAGATAACAGGCGTAATGACACTTTGTGATTATTCAAACTTTTCTTTGATTGTTTTTAGGTCGGAAGTCACTGTGGGTTCCACCGTTCAATGTGTAAACTTCACTTTTGATTGTATAAGTTTGGAAATAATAGTAGTTAATTTATAACTTTAGTTTAGTTTTCCTCATAGATATATGGGAGAATAACATGATTTGTTTTGTTGAAAAAAACTGTTATTATAATGTTGGTAGTCGGTGGTAGATTATTTTTCTTCTTTCTTAATATTTATTCCATGGCTTCCTGTTTTTTTTGCGTGAACTGAAATTGATTATTTCAACGACCGGACGATGAAACAATGAGTTTGCAAGTAGGAAAGGTCATAAATTAAAGGGAAGTGTATAGAGTGCCGCTATTTGCGGCATAATAATGGCGCTGCCTAGGCCCGGCTGAAGAGCCGTAAGCATTGCATTGTCATTGTCACTGTCACTTGTTATTTTGTTTGATTGTTTAGGTTAGTTCGCCGCCCTTTGTTGCTGTTATTGATCGTATTTGATAATTATACCAAAATCACTACAATGACTGAATTTATAAAAAATGAAGTAACAAATGAAAATGGCTGAAAGGTTGATTAGGTTACAGAGAACTGTGACCACACAATGCACGAGCCGAGCGAGCGAAGCGAGCGGTGCCGCGGCAGCGGCCGGCGAGTACCATTGTCCCTTTAGGCACAAGAGAAGGTAATGTTTTGGAAATGCGGTGTGTGTACAGCGAACTAACCTCAACAATCAAACAAAATAACAAGTGGCAGTGTCTCAGTGACAGTGACAAGGACAAAGCAATGTTTACGGTACTGTAGCCGGGCCGAGGCAGCGACACTATTATGCCACTAGCGGCACTCTGTACGCTGTTAAGTTAAAATTATTTTGTGTCAGTGTTTTGATTTTTTCAGAGCTTAAATTCACTTATTTTCGTCCAGACTTTTCTTAAAATTTTGTCAGATTTATTGTACGAAGGTTTTCAGTTATACACATACACATATAACATCTCGCCTGTAAACCAAGAAGGGGTAGGCAGAGGTGTACCTATAGGAACACTCACACTTCGCTAGGTATGTTTAAGTCCCATGTAACAGGGGGCGAGCCTATTGCCATCAACCGGGCACAAATCCAGACTCCGGGCTGCTACTGAGAAATTCCTAATGGAAAAACCCAATGACACTTTGCCTAACCTGAGAATCGAACACAGAACCTCATACGCAGCAACCAGATACTCAGTCAGCAGTGTTTTCTCGCTGCGTGACAATTTCAGGACCTTTATTAATTAATTTTTACACAAATATGGCGACTTTTTCTTATCGTTTACTAAGTAGACACCCATTTAGGTAATATTGAGACCAAAAATATTATAATTTAGTTCAATATTGCTGTCGAAGTGACATTGTTTCCTGACAACAAAGAGCGGCAATTCGAAAAAGAAAATTCCTACAAAAATAGTTTGAAAAACAAATAAATAACTTAATTAGTCCCGCAGTTCGCTGAAGTCGGTACCTGAGCAAATAACTCTAGTTCCTAGATAGGTAAACACGCTTTTCCATTTACTTATCTGGTTGTTTAATTAAGTATTCCTGAAGCCGAACGAAACTTGCACGTGTAACATGACAACCAAATAAACGGGTTTTCTACGGGTTTTGTCGAAGGAAGAATAGACAAAATGACATAATGTGAATTGTTTGTCTGTCATTTTGGCTATTCTTCCGACGACAAAACCCGTTTCTATTGTGGTCATGCTGAGCGTGCTGGTAAACTCAACTTGTGTGTAAGCGAGCTGGTACTCAAATGGGTAAATTACCAGACCAATTAATCAATCTGCCTAGCCTTTTCCCAATTATTTGGGGTCGGCTTCCAGTCAAACCGGATGCAGCTGAATATCAAGTATTTTACAGACACTCTGTAAGTACCTAAATTATTATTTATCTGTTGAGTCTTTTTTATTAATATAGCATGTAAGGTTTTTTTTGCTTTTCTTAGCTGGTCTTGTTGTGACTATGTTGAAATCTTGTGGTGAAATCAATCGCCACTGGAAAGAATGAGGTCTTAGCTTTTTCGTAAGAAGATAGTTAGAATATTCTTTAGTATACTTAATAACACCAAAACCAAGAAACCAAATCGGGCCAAATCTGGATTGTTGCCCGATTGATAACAATTAGATCGCCCTTTGTTTGAAACTTTAACATAATGAAATGAGGGTATTTCTAACACTTGGTGACTTACCGGGAATGTGAGTGGTCGCAAGCGCTACTGCTGAGCATGAGGTCCTGGGTTCGATTTCCAGGTCGGGCAAAGTGTTATTGGGCTTTTTCGATCAGGAATTTCTCAGTAGTAGCCTGCATAGGAGTCTGGATTTGTGCCCGGTTGATGGAAATAGGCTCGCCTCCTATTACATGGGACTTAAACATAACCATTATAAAACAAATAATGTTCAAACCCTTTTTTTTTTTTCTTTTTTTTTTTTGGGTGGGAAATCATCAAATGACTCCTCCCGCTCTGGGTGGAGCGGGAGGGCGTGTCAGACTCTTACTGACTAAAACCGACCCGTGTTCCTTCTGTTGCCTGTGCAATGCCAGGAGGCCACGGTATCCCTTTCGGACTTTCCCGCAACCCCGGCAGGCATCGGTCCCATCGGACCCCTTCAGTTGCCCCCTGGCATTGCACAGGCAACAGAAGGAACACGGGTGGGTTTTAGTCAGTAAGAGGCTGACACGCCCTCCCGCTCCACCCAGAGTGGGAGACGTCATATGATGATTTCCCAACCAAAAAAAAAAAAAGGGGGCCACGGTATCCCTTTCGGACTTTCCCGCAACCCCGGCAGGCAATGGTCTCATCGGACCCCTTCATTCGCTGACATCTCTTTGAGGCGCGCGTGGAACACAACGCGCCGTCGACCCGGGCTAGGTCCTTACCGGACGGCGAGCTACCCATTGCTCACCGTCCGCAAGCCCGCGACTGCGGTGGCCGGGAATCAGCAATTGATTCCCGACGCCCAGGGCGTCTCCATTGGAAATTTGCCTCTCCCTCACGCGCTCCGCCTCCTCCTTCGCGAGCATTACTGCTTTGCAGAAGGAGGTGACGGCCTCCCATGGCCTCTCGCTCCGTACCATGGCCTGGACCCGGGCCGGACGCGAGAGATCCCCGCCACCGATCGCCTCCACGAGGACACGGCGGTGCTCTGCCCAAGCCGGGCATACCTCCACCGTATGCTCCACCGTGTCAATGTTCAACCCCTAAGATATTGATGTAAGTATCGGTTTATTGTCTTTTTGTTATAACTATCATATACTTATGATAGTTATAACAAACCACTTACTTTCATACCCATTTTGTACTTAATATCACTAATACACGTTAACGCCCTTTATTTCGTTTGACCGAAAACAATTTTATTATTCTGGTAACAGAATCAGCTCGGATTCGGAAATCCCTTAACTGTTCTCTTTCCAGGTCAAATTAACATCAAATAAAGTTGTTTATTTTGTTTCAAGGGCTTTGTTTGCTTTAAGAAGTGAAAATTAAATGTAATTTCCGAAGGGTGAAAGTTTTACAATGAAGTTTATTGAGCTTCCTGTTTTGGTTATTTCATATCTAAACTAATAAAGAGAAAATATTTTCATTGTTGTATATTTTTATGTAATGGATAAACTCAAAAACTAAGAGACCGATTTAAAAAAATCTTTCATTAGTATATAACAATATTATCACCGAGGCTAATATAGAAAAAAAAAAAAAAAAAAAGATAAAGATATCACACGGGCGAAACCGCTCGCGGAAGCTAGATTTTAATAAAATAAACATTTAATTTTTTCTGTTTTTTCAAAAATTTCTTTGAACAGTTTTCATAAAATACGACTTAACATATCACCAGGCTTGACACATGATTTGGTGATTGCAGTTCTATGTTGTGTTATGCATACACAAGCCATAACCGTATCAAATAGACAATAGGCATAACATCGTCATCATCATTTCAGTCAAAAGGTGAAAGGGTGTGCGGTGGCATAAAACTGCTGGTCTGCCCCAAGCACCGCCATTTCAATAGATAGATATATCATAAGTAATAAACCATATATAAATAAGGGATATACGAACCTAGTCAATCTTCATTATATCTGACCCTGAACTTCAGTACAAGTAGCTCATTTAACAGAGTACTACTAACATATTGATGGCACACTTCAAGTGTTGCTCACGAACGAGCGGAAAGAGCATGAATATATAAAGACGAGTACTGCTAAATAAATTGAGGGCCAGCTTCGAATAGCTGGGGTTTCATGTAACGATGTAGCAATGGATTAGGTAAGGTATAAGTTTATCTGTGTAACCTTTAAGCAGATATCTTCACATTTAGTTATTTTTTGTCTTTCACTGGAAGTGAAACGTCTGAACATAAAATGAACCAAAAGTGAAAAATGAATTAATTTGTGAACCGATTTAACGTTGTTGGGTTTTGACACTCTAACACTCGCCTCCGTAATGGTCGCAAAATGAAATAAGCAGAAATGAAGGGGTTTATTTATATACGTTGTTTAAATAGATAGGCTATCGGATGACGCCGATTTACAGAGGGAACGTAGAGCGTTGGCTGTCAGGTGTAACATGCTGGCCCGCAGGTTCGCACGGTGTACGCGACTGGTTAAAATTACACTGTTCAGGGGCTAGTCGCTGTACACGTGCGCCCTGTGGGTCAGTTATACCCAGAGCTCGTACAATGCTCTACAAGTCCAATATATTAATGCGTTCCGGGTAATGCTGGAGTTGCCGCGCTTCTATAGCGCGTCGGGGATGTTGCGCACACTGCAGCTGGCAGGGTGGATGGCCTAATAATATATCACATTCAGATGTGCGAGATAATAAGTTTAAACGTGTTTTAGTTAGTAAGTACTAACTTGTTTTATCGTAATTTATGGTCTGAAAATAAAGATTTATAATATATAATAATATAGATTAAAGTTAAGTAATGATTTAACCATAAATTTTTGACGTTTGAACGTCACTTAACAAAAGTGTAGATGAACGTTCATTCCTAAGAATTTTTGTCAGTTTCGTGTGAAGGTGGAATGAAATAAAAAATAACATTTACTCGAGTGCAGCGTCTGATATCAGCATTACGGCATTGTAATTGAAACGCAGTTCGCCAGAATCACTGAATGCGGCAGAAAGCTGGGTATTTAATTAAATTTGTCGAAACGACTTTATATAAGCTAAAAAATTTACCAAAGTACCTCAGCCGGTTAGCCTTTAGGTTGACAGTGTAGAATGATGAGCTTGATGATGATCTAGACACTGGCAAGGCCTAAGATTGGCTGTTCCATCTATCTGCTTTCTTACCAAGATGACAAATGATCACCGATTTGGCCCAGCATTGGTCTTCCATAATCAAAAGACTTCAGAGCAGTTGTTGTTTCAGTCATGACGTGCAGCTGCTGAATATTTCTGTTATGTTATTATGTTTATATTGTTGTTTTTCTGTATGCAGGTGTTTTTGATAAATAAACTTATTTTTCTTTTTTTCTTTCTTTCAGAATCTCTAGCACAAACGTGCTACCTTAACGTAATGTAAATTTAAAAAAAAATACGAAAAGTAAACCTATGTAATGGGAGATTCTATAACCAGCATTTTCAGATTTCGTAGGTAAAGACCTAATATTTTGTGACCATTCTTTTGCGACCTTAGTGTTGCCCACAAATATTAATCCTAAATAATATAAAAAATGCGAAAGTGAGTTTGTTTGTTTGTTTGTAACGCTTTCACGCTAAAACGGCTGAATGGATTTGGATGAAATTTGGCAAATGGGTAGACGATGACCTGGGCTCGGACTTAGAATACTATTTATCCCGATATTTCCACGGGATCGAAACTTATGCGGGTGAAACCGCGGGCCGCAGCTAGTAAGGTCATGAAACTAAGTACCTAAAATGTGTGTGAAATGAGTATTTTAACTGAGTACTTTACGTGTGGGTCTATCTGGCAGGCCCCAACGAGATTTATCAACAGGTGATAGGATTACATAAGGACATTATTTTGTACCTAAAGAAAATAAATAAGATATAATTTGTACCTGGTCAGTTTTTGATTAAATGACGTTTATACGAAGTGTCTTGCTAGCGGGCCCCTTATGATTATTTTTATTGTTATTATACTTTCAGATCGCCCAGTAGTGCTCGGAGTTAGAAACTATTATGTACCTTACAAACCCAAAATTTCGACTTTCTGTGAGCTTATACTTTATAAGATATTCGTTAATTAGGCAAACGACCAGCCAGCGGGCCCCTTTTTAAATACTACTCTTTTATATCATACAATAGCTTTAGGAGCTTGATACTATTATGTACCTTACAAATCCAAAAATTTCAAGTTTCTGTGAGCTATACTTTAGAAGATATTCGTTACTTAGACAAACGTCCAGCCAGCGGGCCCCTTTTTTAAATACTACTCTTTTATATCATACAATAGCATTAGGAGCTTGATACTATTATGTACCTTACATATCCAAAATTTCGACTTTCTGTGAGCTATACTTTAAAAAATATTCGTTATATAAAAAAGTATTCAACCAAAACGGACCCAGTTAAATTTGCGTTTGCCTACGTACATTGCATTACTCAATGACCATTACTAAATAATTTTTATGTTTGCGGATTTTTTTACAGGAAAGGGACAAAATAAGTATTAATTTGCTGTAATGTAATAAATACTTAGTAAGTATCGTAACATAAATGTGTCTAGTTTGTGTTCATTTTGTAGGCAACTTATAAACAATTTACGAGGGTACTTGTGAAGTTTTAGAATTAAAAGTAGTATTTAAAAAAAGGGCCCGCTGGCTGGACGTTTGTCTAAGTAACGAATATCTTCTAAAGTATAGCTCACAGAAACTTGAATTTTTTGGATTTGTAAGGTACATAATAGTATCAAGCTCCTAATGCTATTGTATGATATAAAAGAGTAGTATTTAAAAAGGGGGCCCGCTGGCTGGTCGTTTGACTAATTAACGAATATCTTCTAAAGTATAAGCTCACAGAAAGTCGAAATTTTGGGTTTGTAAGGTACATAATAGTTTCTAACTCCGAGCACTACTGGGCGATCTGAAAGTATAATAACAATAAAAATAATCTTAGGGGGCCCGCTAGCAAGACACTTTATAGAAACGTCATTTAATCAAAAACTGTCCAGGTACAAATTATATCTTATTTATTTTCTATAGGTACAAAATACTGTCCTTATGTAAACCTATCACCTGTTGATAAATCTCGTTGGGGCCTGCCAGATAGACCCACACGTACTTTACTCCGCACTTTCGTGCCCACAGGAGGTGAAGGTCCCAAAAATACTTTTTTTTCCAAATCCATTAAAGATGGTCCATTTCAGGAACATCAAACAACCTATTACCTACTACTTAAACAAGAAAACAGTCTTAATGTTTCAGATTCAAAACAAGCAAGCCTTAACCTAGTTTAAACTCGCATTTGTTGGAACACAACTGGTGCAGACAACGTACCTTCTGCAACTGTGTCACAGGTGGCAACTTACCGAACATGCTAGAGAATTGTATCAGATATCATTTTACCTACGAATGCTGCGCTATAACTTATTTCACTTTGAGAGTGGAGTTTGGTCGATAAATACATAGTTGATTTTTATATAATTATTATGCAAAACAAATAAAACAGGAGGCTATCAGAGGAAGAATTCTCTGGTAGTTAAGTAGTAAAAAGTCCCACAGTTCGATCCATAGTCTTACCTAATTTGCCTGATTACGCTTATCTCATCTTCAAAAATGATGTTCAAAGTTTGTGTTTTAAAATAATTTTCCTAAATTAGAACTCGAAGAAATGCTCCAAGATCCGAGCGCAGCAAGTCTTGAGGTTAGACCTTCAATGAACAGATTCAAGACAAAGGTCAAGGCCAACAACACGAAACGTAAGGTCAAGGTAGTGTTGCGAAATGTCAATGAGTTTATACTTGGGCCAGATAGTGTATTTCAATAATAGGCAAGACAAGAAAGTTGGAAGACGAGTCCAAAATGCTTGGAAGACTTACTGGGCCCTAAAAGAACACATGTCAGGTAGTCATCCTATGTTACTAAAAAGAAAACTCATCGATATGACATGTAACATAAATAAATTACATTGTCGTCCAACACATCTTTGCACTGAAGAAAGAGATAAATCTTCTTTCCGTCCAAAAATAAATAACAAAAATGTTGTTGAACGTTGCCGCTACAATTATCTTGAAAAATAAAAATACATCCACCCTCTAAAAGGGCACCGTGTATAAAGAGTATATTAACGATTGTGTGGAAGTATGACCCATATCGGATAGTACCTACGTAAGCCATTAGTATGATTAATGAAAATGCGAGCAGAAACCTTTTAAGGGTAGTGGTCAATCAGGATGGATATTGAAACCAAGAGAACATTATTGTATTCAAATATTCATTCAGCTTGCGGTTAATGCTATCAGTAAAGTTCATTCGAATCTCATTCTAGAGACCATATTATGCAATGTGAACGCGAATTCATTTTTTATCCTACTTATATAATAATATACCTACGTATAATACTATAAATGTAAAAGCTAAAACATACAAAATGTTTGGAAATATTATCAATGTGAAAGTATGTATGTTTGGATGTTTATTACTCAATCACGCAAAAACGGCTGAACGGATTTTGATGAAATTTGGCGCACATATAGTTTATAGCCTGGATTAACATATAATATATATACATCGATAGTACGTTCCCGTGGTATAATTTCCGACCTCTACGCGGGCAAAGCCGCAAGCGAAAGCTGGTCTTCTATTCTAATAAAAATGAATCGCTAAATGTGTTGCTAAGTGCAAAACTTGAGAACGGCTGCACCAAATTGGATAATTCCTTTTTTGTTGTGTTTGTTATTCTTAGGATAAGTAGGATGGGTAGGTAGGTAGATAGGTAAGTAGGTAGGTATGCAGGTAGGTAGGTGTAAGTAAAGTAGGTACGCAAGTAGGTAGGTAGGTGTATGTAAGGTAAGTAGGTAGGTACGTAAGTAGGTAGGTAGGTACTAGGTAGGTGTAGGTAAGGTAGGTAGGTACGTAAGTAGGTAGGTAGGTACTAGGTAGGTGTAGGTAAGGTAGGTATGTTAATTTAATGTTCATAAACTCAACTGCAACCAACATTGTGCTTTGCAGAGTGCTCTGACAGGGTTCATGTACCAAAACCGACTGTAATATATTGTAAAATGTGTGATGCACAAATAAATAAATGTAGGTAGGTACCTACATTTATTTATTTATTTTCTCTCATGTACACTAAGTACATATCTATGGCGCACCTACCTAGGTGCGCCATAGATATGTACTTAGTGTTTCCTGTGCGAAGCTGGGGAGGGCAGCTAGTTAAAAATAAATACAAGGGAGCGATCAAAGGGAGTCATAACGATATGCAATTTTGAAACAAATTCCTTTCCCACATAGCTGGCGTGTGTCACCTTTAGAACTGTTATTTTCATTCAAAACGCTGATAAAGATAATTATAGTCGGAAAAATAATAAGATTCATGCAAAAAATAACCTTAAGGTGCTGAATATTATTTATTCCTACAAGCTGACTTGACCATCGAGTTAATTCCTATAATTTGTAACCAATTCCTAGAATAAGCAATGATGCATTATTACTCTTCATATTTGCGTAAAAATCAATAAGGTAAATTATTTCCTGGCTCCGAACAACCCCATCCCATTAACACATACCTACCTCATTTGTGACCCACGTCGATCCGAGCTTATGTTTTTTTTTATTGTAACTGTCATGGCCGCCGATCCGCGTACGTGAATATTTTAGCTGGCCGTCACACCGACAATGTGTGATGTGATTTATTACTTTATTTTGTCACAATTTCGTTTGTTTACGCAAAAGAGGTTATTAATGAAGCTATCTGTCATGTGACTAGTATCAGAATATGTTTGAGCAGATGAAGAGTATGGGATTATTGATGGTTCTGTAAACATTCATGCTTTGTTTTTGATTTATTTAATATACTGGTACACTGACATACAAAACCATCTATATACATACATATTATAAATTAAAGTCGCTTTTCGTGTATGTTTGTGTGACCACTTAGTTCTTTGAAACCATAAAATGATTTTGATTCGGTTTTCACCATCATTTAGAACAGATTTATTTCTGATGGTTTATATGTATTACTAGTATTATATAAAACAATGATAAAATAAGAGTGATGACATGTACGCCTACAGGTATTTACAATGTTTACGATATATTACATAGACAATAACATAACATAACTTAATCAGCCGATAATGTTGGTAGATGTCGCATGTCTTTGAATTTTTGGTTCTAGGACAAGCCGGTTTCCTCACGATGATTTCCTTCACCGTTTTGAGAGCAGTGCTGATGAAATAATTTACACAAAGTAAAGCATTTTTGGGTTCGAACCCACGATCTACAACTCACCCATCACTACTGGGCCACTGTTTCTACAACAACATAACCATTTAAAACTACATATAAAAAAGCGTAGTAATTTCCATTACTTATGGTGATGAAAAGCATATTGAAGGTGTGAACTTACAAAACTGAATTACAAGAACATGAAATTGTTGAGTGAGTGAGTTAGTTAAATTGAATTGTCTAAATTACTTATCTATTTTGTTTGGTCTCATGAAATTGGTGTCCTTATTAATTTACTTGAGGCTTCCCGTGCCCCCAAAAATAAACAGGCAATTTTTCGTATCTATATTAAATTTGTTCTCATAATGGCCTGACCGAGATTATTTGACCTGGACTTTAAATGGAGTCTTCTCAGAGTAGTCAGAGAGGAAACACCAAACTCATATAGTTTTAAATACATAATTAAATTTTGACGTGTTAAAGTATTTTTTGAACCAATCCACAGAAATCATTTACTCTACCTACATGTACATAAAAAGCATATAGAAAAGCCACTACGCTCCGTAGTTTCCATAAAAAAATATGGCCCGTAAGCAAAGGTCTAAAATATAACCCTGGAAGAAACTCCTTCAATGAAGCATAAAAGAAGGTCGAAAATTATATTTTTATAGCCTAACCCACGTAAAATACTAGTGAGGACTATATTTTTACCCGACTACGGCGAAGCAAAAGGGAGGTTTATGATTTTAACCGGTATATAGAAGTTATGAGGGAACAGATGAACATACATACATATAGATAGTGCAATCCACGACGACGCGCCCCACTCCGCTCCGCGCCGTACTAAAGTACAGCTCACAGTACAGTAATCGCGGAGTGGGGCGCTTCGTCGTGGATTGCACTATCAGTGTGTATGGATGTATGTTCATCTGTTCCTTCATAACTTCTAAACCACTCATCATAATTTGACAAATGAGGTATCGTTAGAAGCGTCTTGATTGTTCGCTGGTTATAGGCTATGTGACGTCACATTAAATTGAATATGGCGCCCTCTAGAGGAAATAAAGTCACGAAACAAAAAAACATTTTGGATATCATATGAAAGGGCTTATTTAGCATATTTTAAATAAAAATAATTAAAATTTAAATAAAATTTATCTCAAAACTCAAAGCATTTATTTCAATTAAACCATTTACAGGCACTTTTGAATTGTCAAGGGGTCGGTCAGTCAAAAATATGAAGCTAGTTGCCCATTCCAAAGCGTAGTAGGTACCTATGGAGAAGAACGGGCAAGAAACTCCACGGACACTCTTTTAAATAAAATATAAAATTGATACAAAATATTGGTTACATCATTCATTTTGAAATTATGCATGTGAGAACAATGTAATAAGACGTGCACGTTCGTAAAAGCGTCCGTAATAAAAAGAAAAAAAAGAATAATTCAAAAACTTAAAATAAATTAAAATAAGCCATGGCAGCTAAGAGATGACCAGTCCCAACTGACGGCGCCCGTTCACGAACATGACGCATGGATTAGCACCATTCAGCTCAACCATTTTGAAGGGAGCTAAATGATCCAACACACACGCCACCATCAGCGAGACATTTGAGTGAGCATGACATACTCGCAGCCGCCAGGGCACATTCAAGTCAATGAAACACTACATATTACCCGGTAAATGGTAGCTCTTTAGTACATAGTACTCACACCTGTGCTATGCAATTATATAATACAAAGGAAATTGAGTTTATACAATACAAAAATGGTCTTACAATCTTCAGCAGCTCCATCAGTATTTTCAAAATGTTAATCAGTGTGTATAAAAACTAAAACCCAACTACTTAGTCACACATGTTACACACATAAATCCAACAGATTACGAGTGACTCCGGATTTTTAATTTTTCTGTTTGTGATGTATTGTTTATACCTTTTTAGTTGACTTTTTTGTCGTAGTTGGGTTTTTACGAAAATATACGTATACTTGACTGAATGTTTTCAATCTTTTGAAATAGACGTCATTATTCGACGTATTTATTTATATTGAATTTACTTCATATTCATCCCAATACAATCTATCGCAACATTGTAGGACTAAGCTTAAATTTTGTCAAGCATAGCCAATTTTATAAGATTTATTGCTGATAAATAAGATTTGAGATGCAATAAGTTGATCAAAAACAGCAAGATTTATAGCTTTTTTAAGAAATAAAGCTTACAAAATGTGCTAATATAACTTCACCTAAGATTGGAATTCATAAAATCATAGTCTAACTTCAGAAAATTTTAATCA
This sequence comes from Xanthia togata, assembly GCA_963853775.1. Lineage (NCBI taxonomy): Eukaryota > Metazoa > Arthropoda > Insecta > Lepidoptera > Noctuidae > Xanthia > Xanthia togata. Next base: position 10,543,157 of record OY970811.1, read on the forward strand.
AACATCTCAACTTTTGTGGATTTAAAATCCCACATAAATCTTTACTAGTACATCTTAGGATCAATCTACTTCATAAATTTCTGAAATTTATTAATTTATTCACCCACTGACAGACAACGCACAGATTTTCCCGCTGGATGCATAGAATTTTCCACAAGAGTTCCTTATAACTAAGGTTATCATTAAGGAAGGTATGTATAGAAGTTAATCATTGTCATCAGACACAGGGTATGTAAAAAAATGAAGTCTAAACTTCAGAAAAACTTGAATAATACTTTCGTAGATCTAAACCACACTAAAATCAATTAAATACATCTTAGTACCGATATAAGTATAAACCATGAGAGGGACAAACATAGCGCACCCCTAAGGCTTAGGCGCGATGTCTCATCGATCACGCAGTGGAATACCGTCGAAGCCGATGTAGCTCGTGCGGTAAGCGTAGCAAAGGACCACAGTCGCGCTTCGCCCGTAGACCGCTACGCTCGTAGCGCCGTAGCACTGCTACGAACGTGACGTACGTACTACTAACAAGTGTATTGTGATTGTGGAAGTGACTTTTTTGTGACTTTGTAACAACTTATCACGTAAGTTTTAGTTTTTTTGTACTTAGTTTTAAGGCTAAAGTTTGTTCTTTTATTTTTGTTTGGCGTCGGGAGTTAATTTAAAAAAAAAAAGACTGGCCGGAGAATTTTTAGAAACTTAAAAAAATATGGTTTTTGTTTTTTACGGTATTTATATAAATACATCAGGCTCTTTTATTTAAAGAAAACATTTTGTTTCATGCAACAATATTATATTAAACTACTTTTAATGAATTTTTACTACCTTTGCTACAATATCTTAAATTAAATTACAAAACTTTTCTCACAAATATCTACTATCAAAACAAGTTACTTTTTTGTGTTTTCCATCTTCGTAGGTAAGGATGTCATAGAGTGACCTTTTCAGGAGGCTGCAAGTGGGTCAATGATCTCACATAAGGCTGTAGTACGAAACACTTCTCTTAACGTAATACAAATTTCAACCGGTTCTTCTACTCGTATATTTAATTGGGGCCTCGGGTCTGAACGGGATTTGTGGTAGCGTATCTTTTAAATTCAATTAAATTGCTCTTTAGATTTTGGATTTTACATGAAAAAAAAAAAAGAAATGAGCGTCTTTTGAAAGATGACCAGTACCCCGAAACAATTGTTTAGTTTGTAAAATACAAAAAATTGAAAGGGGAAAAAACACTAAATACTTTTTTATTTATTTCATGAACAGAATCACAAACAACAGAAATATTCTGTCTGGTTCGCGAAAATCTTTCCAAATAGAACAAATGAATGAACAAAACCAAACTACTTTTATTGTTTATATATTTTATACAAAAACAGAAAACTCTACCGATACTTTTACAATTGTCCAAGGTTTCCATACAATTCAAAACCTGCAGAAACATAACAAATACCTGCAGAAACATAACATTTTTTTTTATTAAAAATCTTTTTTAATAAAAAAAAATGTTTTCGGAAAATCTAAAATCACACAGTTTGCAAAATAGTTTTATTCACACAATATGGTTCGTCGTAATTTATACATAACATTACCATGATACTTTAAATATATTATTGTCCTAACGGCAGATCAAAGGCCTATTCACATACTCAAAAGAAAAAAAACATTGACCATTACCCTTGTTCACTTTGCAATGGAGATAGACGCTAAAGTATAAAGGGTGGCAGGAACATCGAGGCGAAAACTAATACCATGGATTCAGCACATGGTTCTGAAACCTCATCCGCTGAAATTTTTTGTCGGTTATAAAAAAAAAAAACTGCTGTTTCATAGAAAAGTTTACGCGGTCAAAATGTATGGAACCGCTGATTTTTAGGTTTCCATGCCCAAAGGCTGAAACGGGACCCAATAACTAAGACTCCCCTGTCCGTCTGTCTGTCTGTTAGTCCGTCTGTCACCATGCTGTCTCTCATGCACCGTGATAGTTAGACAGTTGACATTTTCACAGATGATGTATTTCTGTTGCCGCTATAACAACAAATACTAAAAACAGAATAAAATAAATATTTTAGTGGAGCTCTCATACAACAGACATGATTTTTTTGCCGTTTTTATAGATAATGGTACGGATACCCTCGTGCGCGAGTCCGACTCGCACTTGGCTGTTTTTTTTTTCAGGGGGGGTTCAGAATCATGTACTGATTCCATGGTATCAGTTTTCACGTCGATGTCAGTAGTGTATTATTGGGGCTTCTGCATCACTTGCTCTCGCTTCGCTCGAGCGCGTTATGCAGAACGCCCCAATAATACATATTTACTACTACGGTCTGCGGCCCGATTTACAGTTGTAGGATTGAATATTGTGTTTCATTCACTGGCGCGGCGTCAAACTGCGATGGAGCAAAATTAGCATGTGTACTTTATAAACAACAATATCATGTTCGATAGCTCCACAGCGTTGAATCGAAACGATCTTATCTCCCGTTTACAGCGTTCAAATAAAACGTGGAAGAAATCGCATAACATGATGCTTCTAATAAATGTATCTATCATAATTAATCGACAGTCATAAACTTAGGTACATCATGCAGCGGTCAGCGGATAATGTGAAATGACGTAATCCACTTGTCGTATCGTACGATGTGTGGAGCGCACTACAGCTTTCGTCATATATTAGCAACAGTGCAAGTTAATGTCATCGGGGCTTGGGGTACGGATAGAAATCCAGAAAAAGGATTGAACACAAGATCTAATAATTAACTGTATTATGGAGATAGAGTAATTAATTATATTAAAAAAGAATGTAAAAAATCATAAAAACCAAACCGGAACAAATACTTATTCATATGTTCTGCGCGGGAATCGAACCCGCAAAAAACACTTTTGACGCATTCGCTAAGACATCTATTAAACCTACTATTTACATTGTGATGTAGCCAGCTTAGCCAATGCACCAAATGTGTTTTTAAAGATGTGACAAAATATTGCGCCACCTTGTTCTTCCGTTAATAAAGTTAATATTTAATTTATTATGTTTTTGGAACTACAAACATAATGTAACACAACAAGTTTCTAATTCCAGTGCAACCAAAAATTATAGTTAAGACCTTTTTCTTTGCACTTCAATAGTTTCCAGTTGTTCTAAAATAGATCTAATTTTTATAAAGTTTAAGTTCATATTGCTTTCAGTAGAAATAATGCATTTGCAATATTACGTACACAAACACATTTTTGATATCAACATGTTTCGACTTGACTACCAATCATGATCTTTAGTAAAATATGTATTATTATGAAGAAATTTAAACCTTAAAGACATGAATTTATACGTCATAAATAAAAGAATCTGTTTTGTACAGATAATGATTTTATGTATATTTTTATAAATGTCTAAAGTTAATAATTAAGATAACCAATAAAGTACGAACGATTGTTTTTTTATGTAGCCTAATACGTTTACGTTTTACGTTTCTAGTATTAAAAATAAATAATAATAATAAAATGCGATGATTTTAACTGCTCTGCTATCTGTATTTTTTTGAAATTCACTAATAATACATAAAGTAATATTGTATAATAAACGTATTTTAAACAATACCTACTGGAAAATGTTTCTAATTCAGTCATATCAATAATTTGCAATCAATTTAGATTAATTCCTTACACAAATAATAATAATAATAAAAATAAATATTAATAATAATAATTTATTATAATATTATATAAGAAATATTTAAAAATGTAATCATATGTTTAAAAAATGAATAAACGATATGATAATAATAATTTGTTTACTTCTGAATTTAAAAGATTTTGTTAGTAGTACAACTACATTACTATGTTAGTATTTATATTCCCTAGTATAGGTACCTATTTCCTGGATTTATAGGTTTTATAACATAAAAAATATGAAGTTCAACTTATATTGGTTATCGCTTTGAGAAATTGTAATAACTATTTAAATGTGATACTCATAAAGATCTGCATTAGAACAGTAAAGTACATACGATTTCCTTTTTAGAATTTCGTCTCAGGTATCTGCGACATCGTGGCGCCCACTGCCAAATTAGGGAATGAAAGGCAGTGAGCATAGTGAGTATACATGTTTAATTAATTATCGACTCTATTTGACTAGTACATATGATTGAAATACCAATATATCATTGACGATATATTAATATCTAGCTTTGCAATATTTAATATGATCGCTACCTTAATTTATAGTAGTATAAAAGCGATCACTGAGCGTATCCAGAAATTTTGTGAATTTCGGTGTGCAATGTGCATTGTCTGTGTAACGTGAATTATTGTATTGTGTTGAGTGACAAGATCGGGGGGGAGGCAATTTTAAGTATGTATGTACCTATTTAATTTTTTAAGTAGATATAATATCTAGTCTTGAATTTCAGAGTTTTCAGGCAAACGTACTATGTGCAATGAATGAATACTTTTAATTATAAATAACAACAACATTCTAAAGAATCATTATATCATTTTAGGGCATCTACAATTGTTTTTCTTTCATTCGTTCCCTGTAGTAACTTTTGGGTTCGATTCCCAGATCTAATTTAAATTTGCTTGTCTTTATGCAGTGGCTTTATGTTTGTCCTTGTGCAGCTACTTAATAACCGCTACTACTATTGAACAACACGAAGTATTGACGTCGAGTTCTAGAGCCAAATAACATCAGTGTAACTGTCGAAGGCGAAGTTTTGGTTTCGATTCCAAATCTTGTTAAAATGTCTTAATGAGTTATTATATTTGCTTCTACTAGTGCAGCGGTTTACTGTTCTACTGTTGCACATCATGATGTGTTGACACCGAGTTCTAGAACCAAATTACGACTTATTCCATTTTACTAAGCAGTGGTAATAATTCAAGGATCGATTTCTAGATCGAGAAAATTGTTAGAGTTTGTTCTATTTCTCTGTCTATCCTTTTAAGAATTGTTCATTTTTATAACTTCTTACCTACTAATACTTTACATTTTAGGTCGACGTTTGTAAATCCATTCGAGTCCGATGTAGAGTCGCATTGCAACGAGCCCTCTACATCGTTTAAACCGAAGAAAAATATTAATTCAAAGAAGAAAATCAAAGCGGCTAAAGGAAAATCGAAGAAAGTAGCTGCTGCCTCGACTCCATCTGTGAAAGATTTATTTGGTAGTGAGTCGGATTCCGAAACAGATACTTCACCAAAGGGGCCTAGAAAATTGAAGCGCATTCGCATGGCTGATTCTTCGGTGAGTTTAGTCAATGTAAATAAAAAAAATATTTCTTTAACATTTTTTTAGAATTATAATTACCCGCAAGATTTCAATTGGATAATTTGTTCCTACTACTGGCTAGTGCTGGGACTTAGGTGTGAGAGTTTTTTTTTTTGGTTCTGAGATATGCCGACTTCCTTACAATGTTTTCCTTCATCGTTTAAAGAGCAGTAATTATGAAATAAAGTACACAAAGTATAGCGCCAGCCTGGGTTCGAACCTACGGCCTACAACTTGTGAGTTGATGCTGTCACCACTGGGCCAACACTGCTCTCCTAGCCAACTTTCAAATATGTTTATCTAATGTTATTTTATAACAATGTTTACAGGAGGAAGAGGGAGATCTTGAACCGGTGAGGGCAACTGCACTGCGATCGTCTCTGTCTAGAAGAACAGCTTCTGGAAACTCCTACCAACAGGATCTAACACGGCGCGGTGATTATTATATCGAGCTCCGTATTTATAACCATAGGGACGCTGAAAAATTCGGAAAGGATCGATGGAAGCAAGCGCTCCTCACGTATAGGGCATCTGTATTTTCCAATTCAGCGACTTGGCGTGCTACTAATAATCTGGTATCTGCAGCGAAAGCTGAATTTAAGGGGGTGCAACCTGTTCTGTATCCAAATAATATTATTTAACAGAATAAAATAATATTATTTGGATACCTTTTTTTTTACTGGCATACTTACTATTTACTCGTATACTTTTTACTTATATTATAGCTATCTAACAAATGTAACCCATATGATATACTTTTAATTATTATTTTCATTGCATTAACTTGTACTTTATTTACAGGAAGCCCAAATATATGAAATATTAAAATCCAAATACTCGATACTAAGAATACTCGATACAAAGAATACTCGATACAAAGAATACTCGATACTAAGAATACTCGATACTGAGTATACTCGATTCAGAGAAAAATCAACATTGAGAATACTCGATATTAGGTATTTTAATAATAATTTTCGATTGGCATACTTACTATTTACTCGTATACTTTTTACTTATATTATAGCTATCTAACAAATGTAACCCATATGATATACTTTTAATTATTATTTTCATTGCATTGACTTGTACTTTATTTACAGGAAGCCCAAATATATGAAATATTAAAATCCAAATACTCGATACTAAGAATACTCGATACAAAGAATACTCGATACAAAGAATACTCGATACTAAGAATACTCGATACTGAGTATACTCGATTCAGAGAAAAATCAACATTGAGAATACTCGATATTAGGTATTTGAATAATAATTTTCGATTTGTTTCACATTAAAAAAAAATCCACTATAAAATTCGAATTTAAAAATAATTTACAAGAAATTAATATCAGAAATCAATTTTGCAATTATAAATATCTGAATATGTTTTACTGTGAAGTCTGTAACATTTCAGTTCCGAAATATTCTGCACACAAAAAAAGTAATATACACAAATCGAATTCCTTATTACAGACGCGTTTTGATAATGTTTATATAATAGCATCAGCTTTTCGAAATCGGATAATCAGTTATAGAGTGAATCCTAGAATGGTTAACATTTCACTTGAATTATTTTTAACGCAAATTTCTGAAACTGCTTGTTATCTTATCAAAGACCAGGTGAAAAAACATAAATCGGTAAAAGTTAATTTTGAAATATTTGTTTGGTATATATTACCAAAAAATTATGAAAAATCGTTGAAGTCATTTAACGCAAAGTATAATGTAGTATTGCAAAACACGGATATTTTGCTCTTATATAAATCATTTTGTGAAAAACTTATTTGTAAATGTTCTGAATTTGAACTGTCTGAGTCAGGCTGGACAATTGAGTCTATCAGTCATTTAGAAATTAATATCATAAAATATAATCCTTTGCGAGGCGGTTCTTATTTACCATTGCCTAAACGTATTCTCAATACTAAATCATGCCTAAACATAAGAAATGAAGACCAGCATTGTTTTCTTTGGTGTATTGTAGCTCATATGTTTCCGGCAAAGACCAATCCAAACAGAACTTCTTCATATCCGCATTATTCAGATTTATTTAATATTTCTAACATGAGTTTTCCGCCCAGTTTAAACGACATTAAGCGCTTTGAAATAAACAATCCCAGTATCAGTATTAATATATACGGTTTGGATAATAATAGTACAGTTACAGGTCCATTATATAAAACAACATCACGTCGTTTATACCATGTCAATTTGCTTTATATTACCAAGAATAGAAAGAGTCATTTCTGTTTAATTAAAAGCTTTGAAAAACTTGTACACAAACAATTGACTCAACATAAAAGTAAAATATATTTATGCGATGAATGTTTTATTTACTTTCGCTCTGAGGACAAATTATATTGTCATGAATGTGCTGGAATAGAAACCATATTACCTGAAAGGGGTACTGAAATAAGTTTCATAAATTATGAAAGAACTCAAAGAGTGCCAATAGTGATATATGGTGATTTTGAAAGTTTGTTGCGTGAATATTCTGACAAGCATAAATCAACATATGTAGAAAATATTCAAGTTCATGAAGCTACGTGTTTTGCTTACTATATTTGCTGTAATTCAAATCCCGAATTAAATGACTTCGTATCTTACCGAGGGCCTGATTGTTCTAAGAAATTTGTCAAATCTTTGACTAATGATGTAAAACGATTATATGAAGTATTGTTAGAGAATAAACTTATGATCCCACTAACTGACGATGAAGAAATATGTTTTATCAACAGTACTGAGTGCCATATTTGTAAAAATAAGTTTTCCGTTAATGATAATATTGTTAAGGATCATGATCACTTTACTGGAAAATACAGAGGGCCTGCGCATGCAACTTGCAATTTAAATGCAAAGCAATGCATTTTTATACCAATTGTGTTTCATAACTTGTCCGGTTATGACAGTCATTTATTTATAAATGAGCTTTCAAAGATAAACGGTCGAATTCATCTCATACCAAGAACTAAAGAGAAATATATTTCATTCACAAAAATCATAACCATCAATGCAACAAACGTTGTACAACTGAAATTTATTGACTCGTATAATTTTTTAAGCTCAAGTATGGATAAATTGGTTAAGACTATGAACCCTGGAGATTTCAAACATTTAAAATCTTTTTTTAATAATAATATTTTATTTGATATTGCTCGAAGAAAAGGAATATATTGTTACGATTACATAGATTCCTGGGAAAGATATGATGAGAATAAATTACCAGAACCGTCAAAGTTTTTTAACAAACTTACATCTGAACCTATATCTGATAAAGACTATGAACATGCTTTAAATGTTTGGAAAACTTTTGACATAAAAAATTTGGGTGAATATACCGATTTGTATCTTAAATGTGACGTTTTACTATTGTGCGATATTTTTGAAAAGTTTAGGATAATGAGTTTCAATAACTATGGTCTGGATCCTTGCTATTACGTTTCATCACCATCCCTAAGTTGGGATGCTATGTTATTGTATACTAAAATCAAGTTAGATCTAATCTCTGACGTAGAAATATATCAAATGATAGAAAAAGGTATACGAGGAGGACTTGCACAATGTTCACTCAGATATGCGAAGGCAAATAATGAATATCTTACCGACTATAATAATGAAGAGCCTGATAGTTTTCTTATTTATCTTGATTGTGTTAATTTATACGGTTATGCTATGATGCAAAAGCTTCCAGTAGGAGGATTTAGGTTTCTCCTTGAAAATGAAATTTTAGATTTTGATGTTATGAGCTTATCATCTGATTCTGATATTGGATTTATATTAGAAGTCGATCTTCATTACCCTGACTACTTGCATGATAACCATTCCGATTTACCATTTGCACCTGAAAAATTTGTTCCGTTTTGTAGTCGAAATGCTAAACTTATTGCCAATCTTTTCGATAAACATAGATATGTTATTCATTATATTCATTTAAAGGAATGCTTAAAAAATGGTTTGCAGCTGTTAAAAATATATAGAATATTATCATTTCACCAAAGTAATTTCTTAGAATCATATATTTCCTTAAATACTGGGCTGAGGCAAAAGGCAACATCTGATTTTGAAAGAGATTTTTTTAAAAAACAAAATAATTCCATATTTGGCAAAACTATAGAGAATAAAAGAAAACAAGTTGATGTTAAGCTCGTAAATATATGGACAGACAATTCTAATCGAACTAAAAAATTTTACGGGGCTGAAAAATATGTTAGCGCACCTAATTTTAATAACTTTTCTATTATTTCAGAATCTCTTGTATCAATTCAAATGAACCAAACAAAATTAGTTTTAGATCGTCCAATCTATATCGGATTTAGTATTTTAGAAATTGCAAAATGTCACTTATATAAATTCCACTATTCAGTCATGAAAAGAATTTATGAAAATAAATTAAAGCTTTGCTATACAGACACTGATAGTCTGCTTTATTTAATACAGACAAAGGATTTTTACGAAGACTTAAAAACACATTTAAAATATTTTGATACTAGTAACTTTGAACAAGATAATGTATTTAATATACCAATGGTTAATGTTAAAAAACCTGGCTACTTCAAAGATGAGTTGGGTGGTGAAATTATTTCAGAATTTGTAGGTTTGGGAGCAAAATTATACTGTATAGATTCTAAAATCTCCACCTTAAAGAAAGCTAAAGGTGTTAAGAAATCTATTACCAAAAAATTGAATATAAAACAATATAAAAAGGTTTTACTGAATAATGAAATACTCCGAGATGATATGTGTATTATTAGATCTAAGCATCATAGAATTTTTACACAAAAGATAAATAAAGTAATTTTGTCAAACAGAGATGATAAACGACAAATAATGGGTGATAAGATATCAACCTTACCATGGGGTCATTATAAAACAATATTTTAAATGAAAACAAATTATTGATTATTTTCTGATAAGTATTAATTATTGCATATATTTGAGCTCCTGTAATTATAATAGTATGTAACTTGTATTGTTAGTTTTAGATTACTACTAAGATTAAATATGTATTTTAATTTAAGATGTGAAATAAATAATTGTGTAATCTTAAAGAAGTTTTTTATTTATTCATAAAGCCTTATATACTATAGATATAACATGAATATTATTAATTTAAACATTTATTTGCTTTTAAAATACATTCAAATAATGTAATTTTAGTTAATATGTAAATATTGAAATACATTTATTTACTCAATATTAAAAAGTCGAATTGATAAAAAAATTATAATAATAATTAAATTAACTTTTACAATAATAAAACATTATACATTAGATTTGCTTAACTTTTGTACAATTTTACTAACTAAATTATCAGTTTTATCCATTATGTCATCGTAATCACTTGTCACTATATACTGCACATTCACACTCGCATTGTCAGTTTCAGTGTCTATTTCTTCGATATTACAGCCATCCAAATCATAGACCATAATTTTTATCAGGTGATGAACACGCCCTTGCTCTTTCCGCATGATATAGGATGAGTTTTTAAAAGATTTACTTTTTTTCTTCTTTAATCTTCGCTCCACTGTTTTTTGCTGTCGACTCTCCTCATATGCTTTAGTTGCTTCAGCCATTTCCCAGGTCTCCCTATCTTGAGCATAGTAAAAAGGATTGATAACTGGGTCTGCTGAGTCTTCTATCACATTCTGAAAGAATATCAAGAATATTATAACTAAATAGCATGAACTATGGAATTAATATTTGATTTAAGATAATCATAATAGTAAGGTACCTCTAAATTTCGCGGGTCGACGATGTCTAAAACGGGGCTGTAGGATGGTGAATGTGACATGATTCTGTAAAAAAAAAAATGCTTTAGGTGCATAATTATTATTTTTAGAGTAAACAAATAATTAAATAAAATAAAAACTTACCTTGAGAATATAAAATCGTAAAGAAATGACCGCCTTTTGCACAGAACACCTGCGAAGTGACTCATATTGCATACTCGTATCTTGAAAGAGGAGAATTGAACCGTTCCTGTTGCGACTTGTTGCGACAATCTAAAGATAGCACCAAATAAAGTATATATGTCTATGTTAGGTAATAATTGAATTAATTGACAAGATGAAGTTGATCAAACAACCCATATCACTAAACGTTAAAAACATAAATCTTGACGAGTCTCCTAAAGAGATTAGACATAGCGCTTTGTTGCCAAATACGATTCGTTGTATTATTTGTGGTCCCTCAAACTGTGGTAAAACAAACGTTGTGATTAGTTTGTTATTGCATGAAAATGGGCTAAAATTTCAAAACCTTTACCTCTACTCGAAAACTAATTTTCAGCCAAAATATTGTTTTTTACGAGAAGTATTAAGAAGAGTGCCTCAGATAAAATTCAATGAGTTTAATGACGGTAAAGATGTCATATCTCCGAGTGAAGCCCTACCAAATTCTATATTTATATTTGACGATGTTGTATGTGAAAAGCAAATAAACATCCGTAATTATTTCTGTATGGGTAGACATAAACAAATTGATTGCTTTTACTTATCGCAAACTTACTCAAAAATCCCGAAACAGTTGTTGCGCGACAATGCTAACTTTCTTATAATATTTAAACAAGATGATGTGAACTTAAAGCACATATATGAAGAACATGTCAACTCCGATCTACCATGGAATCAGTTCAAAGATATTTGTAAAACTGTTTGGAGTAACCCGTATAACTTTCTTCTTATTAACAAAGAGTCATCATTAAATAATGGAAGATACAGACAGAACTTCGATATTTTTTTTAAATTTGAATGATGGTAGATAGATACATGTGCCTACATATAAATGAACTCTATACAAAAACATTGCTAGTTTTATTCCTCTCTTAGTTGAACACAGTTGTGGTTACATAAAATGGAGAAAAATATTAAAATAGAATTAATGAAGTCTGTTGACTCCATAAAAAATAAAATAAAACAAATGAAAAAACAGGAACATACTATGAACTTGTCACTTGATAAAATGCTAAAACCAGTGACAGATCCTCTTAAAACTCTAGTTAATTCAAATAGTTCTATAGAAAAAATAAAAAATAAAGATAATATAACTCTGACTTCTGAAGAAATTGAATCGGATGAAAATAGCTCATCTACAAAGTGCAATGATTATTACGAACCAAAATTTAACTCTCCACAATTGTCAGAACAAAATTCTGTAAGAGAATTGATGGATAATTTAGAAATATCATTGGAAGGTGATGACATCCATGGTATTTATGATAGTATTAATATACCATTCGGAATAAGAAGTGAACAGAAAAAAATACTTATGGGTAATTCGACTGTATCATTTTCTAAAATTGATAGTTTAAATAATGATAATTTAATTTTGATTAAAATCGATGATAAAGCTTATAATTTGACCCCTGGCCTGAAAGAACTTTTACTACGAAGAAAACCAGATTTAAAGTTAATATCGAACAAAGATAAACTTGTCTATAAGGATATGTTACATCATACAAATGCGCATAAAAGAGATTTTAACCCTAAAGGTCAAATAAGAGGCGATAAAGGGATAAAATATCGTGAGATAATCAAACCATTATTTTCTGAGACTTTAAATGATAAATGTGAGATCAAACTTGGAGGTAATTTACCGAAACTAAAAAAATATAAAACCAACACTGATTTAGTATATTGGGATGATCCCAATGAATTGGTCGAGAGATTAAAGTTATTAGTAGCTTCAAGAGATGCTGGAAATACAAATCATGATAATGAAATTTTATCTATAATTGAAGAATTAAAAGAAGCCGATATAATTAAATAATAAATAGTGGTAGTCAGAAGATTTTGATTCAGTATTACGGACTTATTCATCACGAGCATTGGCAGAGCTCTATACAGCTAAAACGTACCATTTATACTTTTATGTAACACACAAGCCGAAGATTGAAAAAATAAATTAGAGTTACAAAATATCAACATGAGCAAAGCAGATGTAGTAAATGAAATTCATAAAAACGCTAGAGTGAACTTTCCGCGAAGACGTGTTATTATGAGAGATATAGATGATTTATGGCAAGCAGATTTAATTGATATGCAATCTGTTGCCCCAGAAAATAAGAATTTTAGATTTATTCTCGTCATCATCGATACATTTTCAAAATACGGTTGGGCCTTTCCTCTTAAAACCAAATCCAAGGATAGTGTGTGTGACAGTTTTAAGACGTTGCTGAATAAAGGTCGGGTGCCTAAGAATCTACAAACTGATAATGGAACAGAATTTTATAATAATAAATTCAATAAACTCATGAAATGCTTTCGCATTAACCATTATTCAACTTTCTCAACAAAAAAAGCCTCAATAGTTGAACGATTCATTAGAACATTGAAGTCTAAATTGTACAAAGAATTTAGTTTAAAAGGTAATTACGATTGGAAAAGTAACACTCTTAATGATGTCATTTATAAATACAACCATACTCATCATCGAACAATTGATGAAATTCCAGCAAATGTGGATAATATTAATAAAAAACGAATATTAGAGAAATATGTAAAGTTAGAAAAAAAAGTTGGTTTAAAAAGTATGTTTAAGGTGGGTGACTATGTGCGTATCAGTAAATACAAAGGAACATTTGAAAAGGGGTATACTCCCAACTGGTCGACAGAAATATTTAAAATTCGAAAAATACAGAATACAACCCCTATAACCTACTTAATTGAAGATGCAATCAGAAGTCAGCCTATTTTAGGAGCATTTTATGTACAAGAGCTTCAAAAGACAAAACATCCTAATGTATATCTAGTTGAAAAAGTTCTAAGACGGAATGGAAATAAGGTTTTAGTGAAATGGTTAGGATTGCCTTCTGCTGAAAATAGCTGGATTGATAAGTCTAATATATTATAACAAAGAAAAAGTGTTAACCGATGAAAGTCGTATTGTATTTATTAAGTGTTCAATATATGATTGATCAGTCTTGTGATGTGTTTTGGAGAGAGCAGTCTTCTTAATTGGCTTATAAATCATTTACCAATTGAATTACATTTACCAGGATATAATTATTGTGGTCCTGGTACAAATCTGATTAAAAGACTTACACGCAAAGATAAAGGAGTAAATAAATTAGACGAATATTGTAAAGAACATGATATTGCCTATCACAAATCGAAAAGCTTAAGGGATCGGCATAAGGCAGATTTAGTTTTATTAAAAATGGCCAAAGAGCGGGCAGTTGCCTCTGATGCAAGTGTGGGGGAAAAGTTTGCAGCACATGTAGTAAGCAAAGCTATGTTAGCAAAAGTTAAAACTGGAGCGGGCTTACAAAACCGTAAATGTGATAAAAAATGTTTAAAAAAAATAACGTCTGGCAGCGGTTTTAAAAATAAATTAAAAAATGTTATTTCTAAAACGAAAAGACACATACGGAAATTGAAACCAAAAGGCAAGAAAATGGCAATAGAATTAGCTATGGCTGCTGCAAGAGAATTAGTTAATGATTCAGCTATAAAACTTCCTCGTGTTATTCCTATACCAAAAACTGGCGGCGTGTTACCTTTGATTCCTATTTTTGCTGGACTATCGGCGGCAGGAGCTTTAGCAGGAGGTGCAGCGGGAATAGCTAAAACTATTAATGAATTAAAAATGGCAAAAAAACATTTTTATGAATTGAAACGACACAATGAAAAAATGGAGGCTCTTTGCATCGGAAAGGGATTACATCTTAAACCTCATAAAAATGGACTTGGAATTTTTGTATCGAAGGAAAAAAACTAAAATACCGGCTACCCAAACGAGCCTTAACTAACATTGACATTCTAAAGTATGGTAATAATATTCCTTATTTTCGAGGTGTCTTTATGAGAAACGAGCTCCCTAAAAAACCTTTAAAAAAAGAATGTGGAGTTATAAATTTAGATCATTCTAGAAATCCTGGGTCTCATTGGGTAGCCTATGTAAAATACAATGATTATGTAGAATATTTTGACAGTTACGGAAATCTTAAACCTCCAAAAGAATTTATAAATTACCTTGGTTCTAAAGTTCACTATAATTATGATAATATACAACGCAATCATCCTTTCAATTGTGGACATCTTTGTTTAAAGTTTTTAAATAATTTTTGGTCTTGTCAAGAAATAAAATAAACAGGATCGTCCAGAAGTGTTCAGTATGCAAGCATGTCTTTAACTGTTACCATCTCTGGAAATAAATCAGAACTGGATTCATACTTTCAACCACCTCTAAGTTTATCTGGTCAATACGAGTGCGGTTTGCTATATTTTTCAGTATTAAATTCAAAACCATCAGGAGGGCAAATTAATAACAACATTTTGCCCGTGATCAGAATCGAATGTGATCTAGTCCATGGTTCATACTCTAACGGATTACCAACCCATATTATTCATGAATTCATATCTAATACTGCTGCGGCTCATCAGTACATAGAAATACCACAAAACGTTATTTACTTTCCGGTGAACAAAAATATAATATCATCTATATCTATTAAAATTGTTGATCAATTTGGCTACTGCATTAATTTCAAAGAAGCGCATATTCAACTACGACTTCATTTAAAAAAAACGATATGATATTATATTATAAAAACCGTGCAGTCAACATAAAGCACTTTACTTCTTCTACAGCCACTAAAGTGCAACGACGTAAGACAAAAGTAAAAAAATTGACAAAAAAAAATAAAGATTTCCTTAAAGCCCTAGGTTTTAAAGTATGAATATACTACAGATATCTGAATCACCACACTTCGATACTTCAATCGAAAGTTATGAAGTCCATTCTTACAACCCCTACAACAACAGCTTCAGAGAAAATGATGAAATCAGAATCCCCATACACCAGCAAGACGTATACGTACTACCGTCAGCCAGTTCAATTTACATCGAAGGTCAAGCAAAAATCTTCGGTAAAGATGGAAATCCGCTTAAGAAAACTATTACGTTCAGTAATAACTCTGTTATGTTCTTGTTTCAAGATATTAGATACGAAGTAAACGGTATTGAAATAGACCGTATTAAAAATTCTGGAATAACATCAACGATAAAGTCGTATGTGTCAATGAATGAAGGAGAAAATAAAGTTGCAGCCTTATGGGGTTGGAATATGGATGGAATTAAAAGTGACGGTCATTTTAGTGCTATCATACCTCTAAATATGATTTTAGGGTTTGCAGAGGATTACAATAAAATTGTGTTAAATTGTAAACATGAACTTATACTAAATCGAAGTAACTCTAACTTAAACAGCGTCATATTAACTGATGATGTTGCTCATTTTCAAATAGATGTGGAAAGAGTACAATGGCGTGTACCACACATAAAAGTATCAGACCGCGAGCGACTCACACTTCTAAAATACTTAGAAAGAGATAAACCTATACAGATGGCATACAGAAATTGGGATTTATACGAGTATCCATTACTCCCTAAAACTACTAAGCATTCTTGGTCAGTTAAGACGGCATCTCAATTAGAGAAACCCCGATATGTAATTTTTTGTTTACAAATTAATAGAAAAAATAATAAAACCAAAGACAGTTCTTTGTTCGATCATTGTGGAGTAACAAATATAACACTATTTCTGAATTCACAGTATTATCCGTACGAGCCTTTAGGCTTGAAGTTTACGGAAAACAAATATAATATATTATACGAGATGTATGTGAAATTTCGTCAGTCGTATTATAACTGTCCTGCGGACCCGTTGCTTGATATAACCGATTTCAAGGAAAGAGCTCCTCTCTTTATCATAGACTGTTCAAGACAAAACGATAGTTTAAAAAGTGGCCCCGTAGATGTGCGGTTGGAAATTGAATGTTCTGCACCAATACCAGACAATACAACTGGATATTGTTTAATTATTAACGATCGGCTAGTAGAGTATAAACCTTTGAGTAACATAGTGCGAAAATTATCATGACTGCTATAGTAGATATTCAAGGTTTTAAAACAGAAGCAAATGAATTCATAGTTAAAGAAATTGCAATATTGTGCGATAATAAATTACAGGTGCTTTTGATAAAACCGCCTTTTCCATACCATGAATTGACAAAAAATGAAAGGAAGCAAGTAAATTGGATTGAACGTAATAGAAAGATGTACTGGAGTGAAGGAATTGTATCCTATTCAGATTATCAGAAATTAATAACAGATATTGTTAGAGATAAATTTGTCTACGTCAAAGGTTTAGAAAAAGTATTGTGGTTACAATATATTTTAGGAAATAATAATATATATAATTTAGAAGAAAAAGGCTGTCCTAGTTTGTTAACTCTTTATGATCAATATTTATATTCTCAAGATTTGTATAGTTGTATTTATCATGAAAAAATATGTGCTTTAAAAAATGTTCTGTGTTTAAAAAAATGGTGTTTTGAGAATAAATGTTTTAAATAAAATGATTTTTTTATTTCACACAAATATGTCACTATAGTTTACCAAACTTACATTACCCCTTCCCCCAAAACCTCCTTATACATCTAACGAATGTCTATATAAATTGTTAGCAACAGAATTTGACTTCATTATATTTTCATTAATATTTGTTTGAAGTACTTATTGCATGTCGAAAATGTTAAAAGAAAACTACAGTCCTCGATATGACATGTATCATACGCATAAAATGTGCTTATATTCATATAATTATTATTGGGTAACAGCTGACTCTCGGAAAAGGTTGGTGATGGAAATGGCTGATGCGGGATTATTTTATTGCGGCAATGGAATTAATGATAGAACTGCATGTTTCTCATGTGGAGGTGTTATTGAAGGTTGGGAGATTTACGATGATCCTTGGTTGCAACATGCTATAAACTTTCCACATTGTTTTTATTTGAACGCTGTGAAAGGAAGAGATTATATCACTAAGTGTCTGAACCAGAAATCATAATATTATAAACTTTAAGCACAAACGATGAAATAACCAATATTCGACATCGCGCCGTTGAATGAAATACAAATATTACGAATCGAGCCGCAGACCATAGTAGTAAATATGTATTATTGGGGCGTTCTGCATAACGCGCTCGAGCGAAGCGAGAGCAAGTGATGCAGAAGCCCCAATAATACACTACTGATGTCCTTGCCATCCTGTATAATCATGCAGTATTTCTAAGAGGAGGGTCCAGAGCTATTTCCGATAGTAAAGATAATTCATGAAATTGACAAGACTTAGGTATAAAATAAAAATAATATGAGTCACTAGATATTTCCAAACTTTTTATAGAACAGAACCAATAAATAATAGAAAAATCTCGATATGAAATCATCATGAAGTTAACTTTAATCTCTTCTACGCATTTTAGATTTATGCAAAGTTAGAAACATATTCTTATTTCGCAAATCGAGGGCGTACAAGAGTGCGCAGGTGAGAAATGTATGTGTTTTTATACGCAATCTAGCCACCAAACAGGATGATTTTAACAGTACCTACCTAATGGGTACTAACAACTAAAAAAATACAAAAATATAGTTCCAACAACATAACAAGTTGTACCATATCCTACAATTTGCCCTATTAACATTTAACTTGAAGTCGTTTAGCCACACTGAAGCCCTATGTAGTTAATACTGCCGGTCCCAGAGCTAATTGCAACTGCAGATGGACTTAATTGCCAATTACTGACCACATCTAGCCTGTCTTTGAGAGGAACTAACTTTGTGAAGAACTTTTATTTTTCCTTTGATACTGTAAGTGAGTTTGTGGAGCTAATATTAGAAGACAAGTTTAGAAACATGGTTGAAATAAAATGTGCAATAAAAGAAGAATTCTCTCTGTACAGTATTTATTTATAGTTGGATGAATAACGCAGATAGAGCAGGTGGTCGCGACCTACGAGTTGTAGGTCATGGGTTCGAACGCACTCAGGCGTTTTAATTTGTTGTAAATTATTTCATCACCACTGCTCTCAAAATGGTGAAAGAAAACGTGAGGAAACCGGTATGTCCTAAAACCAAAAATTCGAAGACTTGGGACATCTACCAACCCGCACTGGGCCTGATTGGTGGATAATAATAATAAATAAATTTTTATTTCTCAAAAAACTTAATAATAGGTTACAGAAAAATAGTTTGGCAGTATTAACTTCTAATAGGTGGATGTAGCCACTGCAACCGAACTAGGCAATGCCTGTATTTCGGTTTCCAGCGCCTTTTCCCTCGATATTGCAACAATAAAATGCCAACAAAAGGTATGGTTGGTTATACTATTATTTAAATTTTGAGTGAACCTAATGCTACATTGTATTACGGCGCACTCCCTCTCACTGTGAGGAGGCCTGTGTCCCATTAGTGGGTACATAATACGAAAATAAACGGATGCTAACAACTTATTTTTTAGTGAATATTTATAATCATTTTGGTAGAAAAATAGATACATTTTTGGTTACCGTTTGTGTCCAAAATAATACTCCCTGCTGTTTTATTTGCTATTTTTTTCCACCAATATCTACTTGTGGTTGACAGCTAAGAAGAGCTTCTGCAGACGTGGATGGGCTAAGAAGGTCCTTAGACAATATGTAAGAAAAGATCCAGTCCGATCTGAAAGGAGTACATAGGTACTGCAATGAAATGAAATGAAATTGTTTATTCTGTAAATGGGATATTGGAATCACTTATACACGTCGTCTTAAAAATAAATAAAAAATAGCTAGATGAGTTCGGCGTTTCCTATCTGACTACTCTGAGAAGAAAGGCCGAAACCAACTCAGAGGTCAGAGTCTCTTTTAAAGTCCAGACATAATCTTGGTCAGGCCATATGAGGAGCATGTAGATTAGTCTGAAATGGTCTTTTAAGAAAAGAACCACACAGATTTGAGTGGACCAGTTCTGTCAGTGCTATCATTTGTCAGTAATCGTGGAGCTCAGTAGAACATTACTAAAAAGTAATAAAATAAAACTTATTATTATTGAAAATAAACTTGTTATTGGTATTTAAAATTCACATTTCCTGAACCAAAATTACCCTAAATTCATTAAAAATTTGCAAAATTTCAACAGGGGTCATAAGTTATGTCTTGTACCCGCTAAACGACGACCGCACGCACCCAACGTACGGTAAAATTCCCCATTGAAAAAAAATGTGGCATTTTTTATTCCTTTTACCAGCAAGTTTCCACATAAATATACTCTCAGTACGATACATAACAACACCCTCACGGATCTGACAGGGTTTTTTTTACATGTTGTATAAAAAAAAAACAGTTTCCTGCCTGGCAGTAGTATAACATTTTGCGATGCCCATTCTTTAACCATTTGATAATAATCGGTCACCTTTAAGATTATTAAAACTGTTGAAGCTATCATTTAGAATCCAAGTCCCGTATGTATTACCAAACGAGATGAGATTATTTCAAGGTGAATGAAGACCGCCTATACTTCCCAAACACGAAATATTTGCGCGTTTTCTTTACAACCCGAACCAGAATAAGTCTTTCTTCATTTTTATGAAGAAATACGTATTCTGGTTTGGGTTTTTGAAAACAGCTCTATAGGGATGCTGAACTGGAATTTACGATAACAATTACCGAGGTTACAAAGATAGGGTTATTAGAACTTATTTTATCGTTATTTTACACAGGGGGACCAGTATGTGAGTGATAAATGGTAATCTTTGGGCGTACCAGGAAACCGTGTTATTGGTTTATTATACTAACCAACTAGGTAAATTGACTATCATCTCAAATTGTCCGTATATTCAATTCTCAACTGTCATTCTGTGAAAGTTGTATGCAAATGGCTATAACACGGCAAATTGACGCAGTGTGTCAATTTGACAAACAATTAATTTCCCGGACTAAAACTAAATGTAACTTGTTTTCGGGCTACTGTGAGAAGCGTTTCCGTTTATTTCCGCTGTTTTTGGCGAATTGATAATATATGTAAACTGGGATTTTTTGGAAATATGGAAAACTAACAAATGATTTTTTTAACAAAATATACATCTTTTCTTTTGATTTTTCATTCTGCTTTAATTTATAGGAATAATTTTGCGATACAATATTTATTCCTTATACAGTATACCAATATAAAAAATGTGCATTAGGAGAAGGGGTCAGTGACAGCTAGCCCGATTCAACTCAACCCGAATACCAGATGAGAAGTACACGTTACAGTAGGTTAAACAAGAAATGACCAACCACAAGAACCTTACTTCATTTCCTGGTTACCTTTAACATTCCAAAGAGCTTAATTATTATTAGTTCTTACATTTGGTAAACGTGGCACGTGCAATTAATAATAAAAGTCGGGGTTGCGTGATAGGCCTCAACCACACGTAATAATATAGTATGCAATACTTGGAGGCTCTTACAAGGCCATCAAGATAACTTTTCTTTGGAAACTTGTAAGCGTAAAAGTTGTGAAAGTATATGTTAATTTTAGGCTTAGTAGGTACTGCCAACTGTGCGTTGGGAATCAGAATTATTTGTAAGTGGAGGATTAGTCAAATTTTAGTTATTGTTTTCGGGAATTGCTAATACTCGTAGTTGATGAGATTGTTTGAGAGGTTTTTCAGCTCAATGGTGATAGGTTTTTTTTTTTTACGGAAACTGATTAAAAAAGAAAAAATATGGATGATTAGTTAAAAAATATTGTTTTGCTCAAAATTTTTAGTTTATCAACTTATCATTGCATTTCAAAATAATCTTGACTTAAATGTATCTATCAAGTAGCCAATGTTGTCCAATTTGAAAGTAGGGCATTAAGGTCCTCCTTAAATGCAGGCTGATTCCCGGCCACCGTAGGCGCGGGCTTGCCGACGGTGAGCAATGGGTAGCTCACCGTCCGATAAGGACCAGGCCCGGGTCGACGCGTTGTGTGCCACGCGCGCCTCAAAGAGATGTCAGCACAACTGGTGGGGTCTAATAGGACCGATGCTTGCCGGGAAAGTCCGAAAGGGATACCGTGGCCCCTGGCAACGTACAGGCAACTGAAGGAACACGGGTGGGTTTTAGTCAGTAAGAGCCTGACACGCCCTCCCGCTCCGTCTAGAGCAGGAGGAGTTATTTGATAATTTCCCACCCAAAAAAAAGGCCCTTTCTAAATAATAAAAGAAGTATTTTGTCTTTAGTACCTTTTATCTTTGAAACTAGTACCTAAGTAAGATTAAACGCGCGACCGCTTTCGTTCATTCATTGTCTCCACGAAACATTTAATGAACACGTTCAAACAAAAGTTTTTCATTCATTTGTTCAGTCATTGTTACCACGGTAATGTGTTGTTACATTCGGTTGAACCGGGCTCGTTATAAACTCGTTAACACACATTTAATTCGTTTCAGATTTATTGTTAGTTGTTGGTTTTAGTTAAACTGGGATTAATTAAACTACCTGACGTTAATTAGTGGGTTTCATAGTAACACTGTAATTCAGTTTGAAATTTCTAGCATGTGGTACTTCGGCGGTATAAGATTTCGTTTTCTTATTTTTCATCCAAAACTGATCTAATTCGAAATCTATTACTTTCAATGCCTACTAGACAAAATCATCCAGGATATATGTACGCATGAAGCATATTGGTGCAAATTAACTATAATTTATTTTTATTATTAGACTGCCTCGTTGGTCTAGTGGTCGCAAGCACTACTGCTGACATGAGGTATTGGGTTCGATTCCCGGGTCGGGCAAAGTGTTATTGGGTTTTTCTATCTCGAACTTCTCAGTAGCAGCCCGGAGGCTGGATTTGTGCTGGATTTGAGGCTGGATGGCAATAGGCTCGCCCCCTATTACATGGGACTTAAACATAACTGGCGAAATGTGGGTGTACCTACAACAGGTACACCTCTGCCCAACCCTCCGAAACAAGAAACAAGGCGGGATGTTATGTTATTTTTATTATTTGGTCTTTTAGTGGGAAGAGAAATATAAAATCTGAAAATTACAACTATCTGCCAATTACGGTTTATGAGACAGACAGACGAACGAACAGACTTCGGAACCTTAGTAATAGGGTGTAGCGGTTACACCGCCACATACGAACTACGTATCAAAGACATGACGTTACACAAATCCTCCATTGCGCAATTAGAGTTTACCGCGCGAACGACATTTATACAAGACTATCCGACATCAACTTACAGTTGTGCAGTTGCCCGCCAGACACCCGTCTGGTCGAAAGATACTCCCTTTTATATGGTGGATGAGTGAACTTTACACCCTATTCCTCATGCCCCTAAAAGGGTTCCGTTTGGCCCCCTTCCAATACGGTACCCTAAAACTACGTAGCGTGGCTGTATTTACCTTTAGCTCATTATGTATGAATTTTATTTCTGCGTTAGAAAAGCAAAATCAGCTTTAAAACAAGTTTTCCTGTATTATTTGCTTTTCAAGAATATAGCAACAATAAAAATAGGTTACATTTACATTAAAAACTCAAATACGGTTGCCCACATGTTTTTTTTTTTAACTTGTTTGAATTCTAACTAGTATTTTAGATTGGTTTTATCGCCTTTAAAGTTAAAACTAGTTGGATTAGTTTGATGTTCTAGCTTCAGGCTGAAGTTTCGCCATACTATTTTAAGTCTTACTAAATAAAATGTCGTGAGGAAAGTTTTGAGTACGAATGTGGCTGGCTATGAAAGTAGGGGAATACTAAAGAAACGATGGATGGACTGTGGGTAAAATAGTATGCCTAGAAAGGGGGTTACTACCGAGATCACGCCAAATAGATAAGTATGGAAGTATCGACCCCAAATAAAGTGGGAGAAGGACAGAATATTGATTATGATGACTTTGGAACAGCATTATGCTGAGTGGAAGCCTTCTTGTCACAGTCATGGCGTGCAGCTGCCAAATATTTGTTATGTTTATATGTTTGTTTTTTTTTTATGCACGTGTTTCTGTGACAAATAAACCTATTTTTCTTTCTTTCTTGACAAATAAACCTATTTTTCTTTCTTTGAGTAAAGTAATCGTAGTATATTTTTAAGGTATAGACCAGCTTTCTAATTACGCAACATATTTTCGTAAACGATAAAGACAAATCTGTTTCATTTTGACAGTTCAACAACATTCATTGCGTTATTTACATTGCACTGCAGTTTTTTTTTCGAACTTACGGAGCAATGGATTAGCAATCTGTTTCAAAACGATTCAGATTCGGATTGATTTTGCATTACGTAATTAGGGTACAGATTTTGAAGCGTCATGTTGCGGGTTTAAACCTTTGCAACGTATCTTTTTAATGTCATATTATTTAGTTCCTATCCATATATGTAGATGGTGGCCCAGTGGTCGTAGGTTCAAATCCAGACAGGCGCTTAACTTTGTGTGAACTATTTCATCGCCACTGCTCTCAAAACGGTGAAGAAAAACATCGTGAGGAAACCGGCATGTCCTAGAACCAAAAAATCGAAGACATGTGACATCTACCAACCCGCACTGGGCCCGCGTGGTGGATTACGGCCCCCTCCATTTCACAGAGAGGCCTGCGTCCCAGTAGTGGGAAAATTATAGGTTGATTATGCTTATAAGTAAAAACATCATTAACTTTTGAGTAGGCAAAAAGTTTCGTTAGGAAATCTGGACCATAGAGGTCCTAAATTTTCAATACGCAGCTATTTCTTTTTTAGAAGAGGTCTTTGCCTCGTATTACAGGCTCATTACATTAAACTCCTGAAAACTTATTACAGAGTTTTGCGGGTTCAGCATAAATACTTTAGCCTCTGTCAGTCATGCGACAAATTCCCGGAGAGGTATTCCCGAGGCGTCCCAAGGTCCTCATTCCTTAAATAAATTTTACTTCAGGGTCAGGTATACTATTGATTTTATTCCAACCAATATTTTTTTAGAATTCGATGGATGAGTGGGATTGAAGTGCTTATTAAGTGGTTTTGACACCAGAAGAATTCTTCCTTAATATGATAATTACATACTTACAGCATACAACCATTGTGCTGTGGTGATTATAGCAATTTAAGTAGCTACTGTTTGTTAATTTTTTACAATTATTTATTTATTTACTAAGGCTCCAAGTATTTTAATTTTATTTTAAACGTTGCCCCACACTAGGAATTTGTCCTGTATCGTATAGATAAAGTACCTACATACAATTTATTACAAAAATCTAAATAAAATACATTAAAACCATATTAAAAAACAAGTTATTTAAATTAAATAATAAGAGGACCATTCAGCCGGCTTGGTTGATTATTAGTTTAAAATTCTCGCACGGAATTAGTTTTTTCCCACAGATAGCACTTAGTTCTGGCTTTTTGTGCACGTGAAATTCTAATGTTGGCAAATGGGTGAATAGTAGCATGCTATATAACACAAATGAGCCGTCCATGCAACATGAATTCGTTTCAATGTGTGTTACATGTCATGTTATGTTTCATCAATCTGTACCCGAGGACGAAACTTTCGTTTGAATAATTTAGTGTCGTGTGAATTAGTTTTCCGTCCAATCCACGGAAACGGAACTAAGTAGGTACCATCCATCACCAAGCAGCTCCATACCATAGTATAATTATGGATAGTTCAGAAACTACGTAGTAAACGTTCGAAATGGCATACTTTCATGACCCCAAAGCGATTGTCGCGGTGCTGTCAGTTGCGGGTGCAGTCGAGAAGAGTGATCGCCGCGATCTTTTTAAAAATGGAGCGTAGATAATTGTTTAAACAAATAGGTCTAGTTTCTACTGTTCATATTTATACTGTTCCCATATATCAAGAACCAGTTTTATCCGCCAGTCTAAGCACTAAATATAGATACGCTATCACATCACGCTTTCAAACTAAACAACTGAAGGAGTTTGTAACAGCCCTAGCCGAGTTTATCCCTATAAGCGTGGCTTAAGATTAGTTCACCGTCTCAAACTCAGCGTGTTAGACGGCGAAGAACTTAAGAGACGGTTCGTATACGGTTTAGGGACGTTCATCAAGATACTTAAGTTTAAATAGAAAAAGAATTTGGTGGCGACTGGCGAGTTGTATTTTTGGCATTTCTGGTATTAAAATGAAATATATTTACGTTATGCAAAATCGAGGGGCTCGTGGCTAAATAATAACTGCCGCACGGGTCGATCAAAGGTTAAGGCGTGACCATCCATTAGATATGGAGACCCATCCGTGCCTGGGGAAGCTCGGTAAGCCGTTGGTCCCGGCTGTCATTCATAGATCTTTGGCAGTCGTTTCAGAAGTTCAAAAGTCTGACAACCAGTCTTACCAAGGGGTTCCGTGTTACCCAGTAACAGGGTGGCATGTAAAATGCTGGTATTAACTGTTAAGCTGCATCTGGAAGTCGACCTCGCCATAGTTAGGACAAGGCTAGGCAGATGGTTTTGTATAATGCAGAATTGAACCCATGCAGATCTCTTGGTTTCTGAACGCCTTATCAAATACTAGTCGCTCCCCGCTACTTCGCCCGCTTGATACGTCTTGTTCCTTTGCATAGCCCGCCTGTGCTGTTACTTTGCTTAGCGTTCTTTCTAACTTTTTTATTTTTGCTCGGCTCCAAAGATGCATAGCGTGATACTAATCAACCTTGATTATGAAACTATTTAGTTGGATAAGTATTAATATCATGATTCGAATATCATCATCTTTCTATTCTACCCGTGATTGACTAATTTGAACAAAAAACGTCCATGACTCGCTGATAATGACGCTGTCTACATGTGAAAGATTTTTTTAAATCGGTTTAGTAGTTTATGAGTTTATCCATTACAAACAAACAAACATACAAAAAATTAAATCTTTACTTTTTATAATAATATAAGTTTACATTTAGATTTTATCAAATCTGCTGATACAGATAATCAAAACCACTAGAACCAAACATAAATATGATAATACATACATAAATAAACTCACGCCTGCTTCTCATGGCGGTAGGCAGAAACTTTTTATTTATTTATTTATTAATCACCAACTTGCACTAACAGTAGTAAGATACCAAACATACAAGTTGTAGGCTAATAAGTGACAATCATGAAATTAAAACAAGACAAAACTAAATATACACGCAATTATACAAAATTAAATCGGATTATACAAGTTAAATAGAATTATACAAAATAAAATAAAATAGAATAGAATTAGGATGGAATTATTAATAGTGTTCAATTAAAATGAGTATATAAATATCAATAATATAGCAGTTTTGGTTAATCTAATGCAATGAGATGGTACTAGGTGCAGCTATGGACTCCAGGTATCGTGCAGCAGTGGTCAGGAATCTCAGATCAGTACTAGCGAACACGTCATCTAAGGACTTGTCATATAGCAAAATGTTGTTTATATGCTACATACAACGGACTTGTTTTAAGGGTCGCGGAACCGATTTGTGGTATTGAAAATAGGGGAAATTGTCGTGGGCGAAGTGTATGTCGAATAGGTAAAGGGACGTTGAAGGAAATAAATTGCAATGGAGAAGAGTTGAAGTGGGAACCTCGGACTAGACGGAAGAAATATTTGACGGTTGCAATATTTCTCGTTAAAACTACAGAATTCCACCTACTACGCCCTTACCATACTACTTTTGCTTCGTTTACGTTCATACTTCTGGTCATACACGCCGCCGGTTGCGAGTACTACGCACCTGACCTTTCTGAAGAACATCACCAATTAGATCACAATATCTTCCTTATTTTATTGAGTTAATATAAAATCAGCTTTGTGATGACGAGTAGGTACTTAAAGACTGATACTTAAGGCCGTGCATTCTGAAAGTCAACGTCGCAAATAGCTGTCAAATATTTCGCTGTTTTGATTAATAATTTGGCAATAATACTGTATTATAAGGAAATATGAAATACTAGCTGCGCCCCGCGGTTTTACTTGCGTAAGTCTCGATCCCTTGGGAATATCGGAATAAAAAGTGTCCTATGTCCTAATCCAGGCCATGGTCTACTCGCGTGTCAGATTTCATCGTAACAAACTCACTTTCGCATAAATAGATAATATTAGTTACGATAGGATGGCTAGCTAGTGAACTAAAATATTGATTATGAAATGCAATAATTAAATATCGTAACACCGAACATTTACTTTTATATGTAAAAAAGTATTTGGAAACTTTCCAAATGCCTTTTTTACACCTAAAACGGTTATAACATCAAATTCAGTGATATAATTGAAATTCATTATTAACATAGTTCACTAGTTAGTAATATTTCACTATTTCATACACTAATATTGCCAAATTAATCAAAAAAGGTAAATATTTGACATCTATTTGCGACTTTGCCAACTTTTTGAATTATTTGTTCTTAAGTAGATATTACCTATCCGGATTGGTTCTAAACACGGGTAAACTATTATTTAATATTGTTCCAACACGTCTTATGTCGGTGCATTTGGACAAAAACTATTTACCGCTTCCTGCATGGGTCATGGGCTCATGGATCACAATCGACACGGAAATGTAAACTATCTTCCCGTCGGATTTTCGAACCCGAAAAAAGGTTATCCATTCAGCGTTAAATGAAACAAAACTAAACACTGCTATTTGCCCTTTGTCGTGTTTTTTTAAAGTTCATTTATTTTTTGTAATGTAATGTTTGTTTTTTTCCTGCCAGCATTTTGCTTGTATGAACTTCAATATTTTATGTCAAAGTATTCCACGCATTCCGTTTTATACCTTCCCTATTACCATAGGTTATAAACAGATGTTTGCCAATTCCCATAACACTTTTATGTGCATGTGTGACAAACATAGATGGATTACATTACCATAATATTAAAGTTGAAGTTGAAAATTTCCCTGGACACTGAGGACAATATGAAATATGCAAATAAACAGATCTGGCTTAAATTTAGATGACATTATTAGTCTCAATACATTATATGACTTTACACTTCATTATATAAATTTCTAACTCTGCCTTTTCCTGTAGATTTTTTTTGTTGTTATATTATGAAAATAAGGGGTGCACGAGACTCGTCCGTGCCTCGGAAAGCAGTCTTACTAAGGGGTATCATTGTACCCAGTTACTGGGTTATGGAGGTCAGATAGGCAGTCGCTCCATGTAAAATAGTGGTATTCAGCTGCATCTAGTTAAACTGGAAGCCAACCCCAACCTAGTTGGAAAAAGGCAAATAAAAAAATAATAAATTTCACCAGTATTTGACATTGAGGTGATAAAAATGCTCTCTATTTGGACAGTCGTTATTATGTGACCGTTCACCGGTTTCTTAGAAAACCAAAGCTAATATAAATGTATACCGGAAGATTTTTTATTAAAAAGCCGTGACCTGGTAGATCACAAGTAGGTACTTACTGTTCCTCTCTAGATTATTTTTTCCTGCGAAGATTCCGCCTACGCCCTGATGGCTGATAAATGGTTAGCTTTCCGTTTCGCATTATTTCTTAGAGCTGTTTCCTATATATCCACTGGAGCGTGTAAGTGTCTTGAGTACCTACGAAAACAACATTAGGAATATCGAGTTATTTTTTAAAGGTCATCTCCAAGAGTTTAGCTTTTTTTGCCGCACACTGACTTTTATAATGAAGCTTTTTTTTTTTATAATGAAGCGAATTTTTTAAGTTACTGCACTTAGCAGATGGATTAGTAGTTCAGGTTTTAATTATTTATTAGTAACATTTATATTAAAATTGTTTTTGCCTACAGCGTCGCCTGCGAGGATGTCGGAAAATATCCCGGTAGTACGTTTCTACCGGGATTAAAAGGAAGCGAAGCGATGATCGCATCCCTAACTGCCAAGAAAAGCGCTGCGCCGCACGCCACTTGTTACGCGTAATTTTGATTCTGTGATATATTTTAAAGTATTAATTTTAATGATATGATATGACGGAATATTTTAATCTAAATTAAATGCACAATTTAAATAACATATTTTATTGGATAAGGATAAATATAATACCGGTCAAAATAGCTTCGGAAATAACAATGAAATTTTCATCAAATTCTTAAAGATAAAAATGGTTATTGTGGGTCATCCTTATAAGATAGACATATGCCATTGCGGACTTTTTTGTTGATCTTTTTAAGATGTACAATCCTGTAGAAAATAAAATTTATTTTTCTCTCACGGTTTACTCGGCGCTCGCCAGTAAAGCTCCCAGTCAGCATGATTTTTTACTACATATTCAACAATAATCGCCATATTTCAGCCAATTAACAAAAAACCTTAATAAATTATACACCAAAACGTTTCTCATGAATCACTCCGTCTATGGGTGAAAACCGTTTGAAAATCAGTTCGGTAGTTTTGGAGTTTATCGCGATCAGACAGACAGACTGACGCAGCGGGGGTGGAAGGATATGGAATAAGGAATATGTAAGGATAAGGATGCAAGGATGGTAATAGCGACCAAACTTCCGGAATCCGTAGATAAATCCGTACAGCCCTGTCCCCTTATAAAAGTGATAATGGGAGGATTTCTTCGGAGAAAAAATACAACAGTTTCCTTTTATTCAAACATCTAACCAAAGTAATTCAAGCTAATAATCACCACAAAGTCACTGAACCTCCCCAAAAGACAAATAAACCGATAAATATTACGAAACGGCTCTTTAGTTCGACCTACCCTCTTTCAATAAAGAATCGCTTCATAAGCAATTTATGTAATAGCAAATTGAATTTTCACACTTCACCAGAGATCAAAGTCTGGCATATTCCAGGGTAATTGACCTCCGTACTACGACATACGATCATCAGACGTCTCGGGTTCTGCCCTGGCGGTCGGCCAAGACCCGAGCGAACCCGAATAGACCCAATTGTAACCGAAGACTAATTCGTTATGACCTAAAGCATTTTCTTTTTAGTTTCCCTGACAGGGTAACACTTTTTTATCGGTTCGTTCACACTGTTTTAGGGATGTTTTTGTTTTGTTTTTTTGTTGGTATGAGCGGTTTTTATTTAGCTGCTCTTAATACCACGTAGTTACAGGCATGGGTTTCATTTAAAGAAAAAATAGAGAATAACGTATGTTTGGTAACAGTTCCTGAAACACGAAACACAAATAAAAAAAGACTATTATATTATATTATTCGTTATTCATATTTTTTTTCTTCTTGTTCTCACACACTACTGTCTAAATTTCTTTTTTATTTCTCATTTCGCAGATCTGCTCGAAGATTTTTTTAAAGAAATAATTAAAATTATGTCGTATCTTTGTGGATTTTATTGGGTGCACATAAAAAAAAAACATTGTGTGTCTTACGTCGTTGGTTCGTTTACTTGCTAAGACTAATGCAAATTATTAAGACTTAAATCCTGTTGAATGCGTATATTTAATAGTTCCGTTTATTTACAACTTGCTGTTCGTGCCCAGCGTCGCTCGGGTGTATTTCCGACTTTTCTGTTGGATTTTAAATCCATTTTTTTTCCATACAAACCTTGTCTAGGCAATTACGAATGCAACAAAAAAAAAAACAACCAAATCAGTCGACCCATTCTTTAGTGATGATCTTTCATACATGCGGCAGTAGATTTTTATTTATAGATAGCATTTTTTTTTATATGACTCAAAATAAACTAAACGTGAATTCATGCAAGCCTGGTACTTTTTGTTAGTTATAAACTATTTGTGCGCCAAATTCACCCAAATCCTATTACTAACGATTGTAATACTATCTTGAATTCATGCCAGCCTAGTACTTTTTGTTAGGTTACTGCTCAGAAATTGTGCACAATGTGTCGTGAACAGAAAGCCATCTTGTATGACGATAACTTTTTTTTCGCAACATCCGATTTTAATTAAACAAAACCTTTATTTTGCTCAATCTGTCAAAACTACATGAAAATCCGTTCAGAATTCCAGATGTGCGCGAACAAACAGACAGACAGACACCGGATTCTCTACTGTTTTCTTATATGTATGTATAGATTTCACAGATCTTTTTATGACTTCGCTGTCCGGCATCATGTTGAATTTGCACTTACTATGTATACTACGAGCTAGAATGTATCTAGGTTATTGGCTTCGTAAGAGAAGTCTGGACACTTCTTTCCATGTCTATGAACTAATAAAAATCTACTTAAGCTGGCCAATGGCTAACACATTCTATATGAAAAAGAGGATATTGACTTAGCAGACAGCTTTATTTTGGCAAACAGCCCATTGTTTTCTTCTCTAGAATGAACTTTCAGAACTTGTACACTAACATGAAATCAAAATATTTTATTTCACATAAACTTACATGGGCACTTATGAAACGTCAGAAGCTAGGTGCACGGTTACTGCGATTGTCGCATCCCAGTGCTGGGCATGCCACTATTGCGGCGATAAGCCCCTCTTTGAGGAGTGGCTAGAGAGGCGCCATGGCATCCTCACTTTCCGCCTGACGCAGATCCTTACCGGACACGGCTGTTTCGGAAGGTTCCTGTTTCGAATAAAGCGGGAGGAAACGCCCGGGTTTCATGACTGCGTGGATCACCCGGAGGACACAGTGGAGCATACGGTGGAGGGCCGAGCATCACCGTGTCCTCGTTTAGGCGATCGGTGGCGGAGATCTCTCGCATCCAACCCTGGTCGAGGCCATGGAGCGAGAGGGCATGGGAGCCCATCACCTCCTTCTGCGAAGCAGTAATGCTCGCGAAGGAGGAGGCGGAATGCATGAGGAAAAGGCCTACACGCCCCTAGCCGCCGTAGGAGGAGACGCCCTGGGCGTCGGGAATCAATTGCCGATTCCCGGCCACCGTAGGCGGGGGCTTATGGACGGTGAGCAATGGGTAGCTCGCCGTCCGATAAGGACTAGGTACGGGTCGACGGCGCGTTGTGTTCCACGCGTGCCTCAAAGAGATGTCAGTAATTGAAGGGGTCCGATGGGACCGATGCCTACCGGGGTTGCGGAAAAGTTCGAAAGAGATACCGTGGCCCCTGGCAACGTACAGGCAACTGAAGGAACACAGGTGGGTTTTAGTCAGTAAGAGTCTGACACGCCCTCCCGCTCCACACAGAGCGGGAGAGAATTGGTCGTTTCCTATGAAAAAGAGCCGTCAAGAAACTCCACGCTTACTCTTTTAAAAATAACTTAAATTGGCTTTTACAATATTGTCAAATAACAGTGTTAATAGGTATGAGAGGACAGTGTATGGAATGGTGTACCTATCTCTTTGATATTTGACGTGTAGCTGACTACGAAAAAGGTCGTTACACTTTCAACAATTACACATAAAACGAAATAACTCTAGGTTCGAGAACTATAGTATTGAGACAAGTCGTGTCCAAAAGTCCTACCTCGTACTCGAAAAATGCCTTGAAAATTAATATTGTCAATGAAAGAGAGGATCAAAGATGGCTCCTAATCTTTTTAACACATCATCATCATCAGCCTATAACGTTCCCACTGCAGGGAGAGAGTGGAGTGGAGAGAGGGAGTGGGCTATAATCCACCACGCGGGCCCAGTGCGGGTCGGTAGATGTCACATGTCTTCGAATTTTTGTTTCTAGGACATGCCGGTTTCCTCACGATGGTTGGTTGGTTGGTTTTAACACATCAGTAGGTAATTGCTTTTTTATTTGAATCCATCTCCACTATTTCCAGGTACTGTATCACGATTCAGGCTCAAATAGTAAGTTGTATGATTGTTGTCAGATAGTTGTCTTTTGGACCTAAAATAATTAGTATTATTAATACCTACAAGTATTTGTTCTTTACAGACAGAGCTTATACGCCATACCATACATATGCGCCATATATAGGGGGGCCTCCAGGAGGGCTCCCGGCACTAAACTTGTTAAATCCCAATTGGAAGAGTTTCTGTATAAGTCTATCGCCAAAAAAGCCATTCTCAAAAGCATAACTTTACTTTCATTTCATCAGAGTAAAATCTCCAAAAATTCTCCACCTACAATAAATAAAGCAACAGGATACGACAATAAACCGTTGATTGCTCCAGTAACGTTCAGTAATCGTTCGTGTATTAATCAATTAAAGACTTCTACGAGGCGTCACTCGTAAAGTTACACCGACTTTTATGGGCACGCTCCGTTCGCACCTAGGCAGAATTATATTTACATCTCTTATCTTTTTATGTTCTTTTATATAGGCGTGTTTTAGATTATATGAGGGTGAGTTTGTAAATAGGGTAGATGCCTGAGTAAAAAAAAAGTATTTAGTCCGTCAGTCAGATAATAAAAATATGAGACACGGATTTTTTGCTTTATCATATTAATTAAAAATGACTTAGATACAACGCATTAAAGTTGGAGAGTGGGGGCTCGCTACGTCACAGCTAAGTATAAAATCTACATAGGCGTGACGTCATGCCACATTTTAACTCAATGCAGAAAAAATGCGTGTTCAATATTTTTTAATAATCTAAACTAAGTGACGGATAATAGTTATTTGTTATACAAGAGTGCAAAGTTGCTTTTTAACCGCGTGTTCAATTTTGATGACCGAGCAAGCGAAGGATTCTAAAATTGAATCACGAGCGCAGCGAGTGATTCAAAATTAGAATCCTGAGCGTTAGCGAGGGAATCAAAAGAGCACGAGGTGAAAAATCTTTGCACTCGAGTGCAACACGTAACTTTTCATTCCACCTCAGCGAGGAAATGACTAAATGCAAAAAAAAAAACGTTTACAATCACAAGATAGGTACACTTTTATTTCAGTTTAGGTATTAATTACTACATTATGACAGGTAAGTATTACAGAATAATCTTTAAATTATAACAAAATAATACTAAGGTATAATTAAGAAAATTTTAAAGTAACGTTGCTACAGTTATTTAAATTGAGTGTAATATTTTTGTTTGGTACTGTAATATTGGTGTTAGTCACTTGTGTACTGTTTTTCGGTAAACTATCTGTCATACTTAATAGTTGTACCGATTCATCGGATTCCCTTGGCGTGAATGTTGGAGAGAGAGGGAGATGGTTAGGTGTTTCATAACGGCTTATTTTTGATGTAGAAGGGCCAGTACAAGGATCCGATTGAGGCTCTTTCAGTGTAATGGCTCCTACGATGCCTTCACATATTTTAGACTTATTTTGGATGGAATCCTCTATGTATCCCTCTACAACTGCATTGGACTTCCAGCCTCCGTGGCGCTTAAGGGACAGCAGATCAGCTCCGGAATCAGCCAAAAGTGTGGCTGAAGTTCGTCGGAAACAATGACCCGTGTACAACAGGGGTTCTGGAAGTTCAAGAAATGTTGCTATTTCTCGTGGGATACTGCCAATTTTATTAGTACCCATAGGCTGTCTAACACACTTTCCATTGCGATACTGTAGAAAAAATCGATTGATTGGAGTGTTAGGCGGGCGTAAGGCTTGATATTTCTCAACAATCGTTACGTATTCCTTGCGAATGACGAAGTTGCGGTCTCTTTTTGTCTTTGTATTAGGTAAATTAATTAATAGTAAGTCATCTGAATGTTTCTCAATGTTTTTGACATTAAGTTGTGTTAGTTCATTAGTTCGACATGCTCCGTTTATTCCAATAATAAGAACAACCTGTAACGTAAAGAGTATTGTAGTAGATAAATGAATAAAATTGATATGAACGCATAATTATGCCTATCAACATCTACTAAGTATACTATTTAATTGAGATTAATATACTTAAGTAGATACTGAATGTGCAACTGACTTACTTTTGCCGCCAAATATACGGAATCGGGTGCTTCGTTAAGAAACTTTTCAATATCAGATACTGTGAAAACCTTCGATTTTTTTGGTTGATGATCAGATGAGGCTCTTTTTAAAAATGCCACTAATTTAGGATAGGTATCGATATGTTTGTCTTTTTTCATCTTTATTGTTGCTTTTAGCATCGAATACGTACTCCATAGAGTGCTTGCTTTCTTGTTCTCGGATAATTCTATAAAATATGCCAGCAAAACGTTTTCTGAGAAAGTTTTGGCTCCTTTTGCTAGTCGCCACGTGTTGAACATATCGTACTGTTTTAAATACTTCTCGCGTGATTGTTGAGGGAGAAAGCTCATTTGCGCATTATTAACAGTTTCAGTCAATTCTGTTGGCGTCAAGCAAACTTCCTCGTCGCTAGAATCACTCATTTTAGTTTTTTCACTTGTTTTCAAGTTTCTTGTTTTTAATATACCTAAGGTTTAACAATGACGTGAAAAAATGCCGCGTAAAGAACCGCGTACAAAGCAAATTGAAAAAAGAACACCAAGAAGGTTCCGAGTCTGAGTTTTTAACAAATTAAAAAAAAGTTGTATGATATATTCGGCACCATAGAGGTAGCAGTAAATAGGTTTAATGTTTTTTTTAATTCACAAACTTAGTGCACACGATGTTCTAAATTCAATTTACTTTATCCTCTAGAGAATAAAAACGGCTTTTCCACTCAGATACTGAAGATTAAAAATACTCTTTCCGAGATGGTGGGATGAAAAAATATTTTATACAGCAGTAATATTTTGAATTTTGGATCTATGCAAATTATAAATTAAAGTCGCTCTTTGGTCTGTCTGTGTGACCGTGTTGTGCTTCTAAGCTGCGCAACGAATTTTGATGCGATTTTCACCGTTATTTAGATAATTTAATCCGAAAAGTTTATCTGTTTATAGTAAATGCATATTAAACTTAAATGTAATAAAGAGATCTCGATGTCTTGTGAAGTCATAATAACCGTGCCAAGTAGGGGCGAGTGAGCAATGGGTAGCTCGCCGTCCGATAAGGACCAGGCCCCGGTTCCACGCGCGCCTCAAATAGATGTCAGCAGAACTGAAGGGACCGATGCCTGCCGGGGTTGCGGCAAAGTCCGAAAAGGATACCGTGACCCCTGGCAACGTACAGGCAACTGAAGGAACACGGGTGGGTTTTAGTCAGTAAGAGTCTGACACGCCCTTTTGACCACGAGACCAACGGCAACGGGGCAAAGTTTCAATGAACCATCTATTCAATATTCATCTACTGTTCATTCATCAACATTCTCCCTTGTCCCAATTTATTTTGGGTTGGTGCAACATGTCTTTTTCTTCTGTGGCAGCATCTATGATGTAGATGCTGCCACATGCAAACTACGCATCAAAGACCTGTACCTATAGTACACCCATTTCACCAGTTGTTTTAAGTTCCATATTATCGGGGGTGAGCCTATTGCCATCAACCGGGCACAAATCCAGACTCCGAACTGAGAAATTCCTGATAGAAAAACACAATTAAACTTTGCCCGACTTGGGAATCGAACCCAGGCCCTCATGTTCAGCAGTAGCACCTGCGACCACTAGTTCAACGAGGCAGGTACTAGATGTAAGTTATCGCAATTAAGTAACATGAATTTCATGTACAGTCTATGTAAATATAATATAACAATACCTCGTCGACTGAGCTTTGCTCGGATGAAAGTAGAGAAAACGAATGTTGCCAGAAATTTGACCTAGCTAGATCGACTTTTCGCTCCCGAAAACCCGTATATTGCAACTTTCATCGAAATCGTTAGAGCCGTTTTCGAGAACGTGTTTACAAATATGCAAGATTGCTCATTTAATAGTGTAGGATAAGACGTGTTTTCCATGAAGAGGTATGCAAAGGTATAATTTTTTTACCTTCATTTCGGCATTTACAAGTTTCATTTATCAAAATGGCAAGCTTCGCTTCAGGCTACTTAAATATCTTAGCCTCGTGTCTCTCTGAAGCAGAATAATGTTGTTTATGGCAGGTACTTATCAATCTTCAACCAAATAAAGTTTAAAGCTATACTTACAGGAGTGAGGTTAAACTTATAGGTCATAATACTAAGGCGAATGCCAGAAAAGCTCATTTGAAAGTCAAAATTTACATTATTATTTATAGATTATTTCTATTATTTTGACCCAGACATATACAGTCAACCCATAAATGGAATATATGAATGTAATATTCAGAACATGTTTGAGTTAACTTAAGATACCGAATAACTACTAAATATATCTATCTCTCCCCTGCGATGTAGAGTATTCCGGATGATATTCATCGGCAAGAAGGAGAGGTTAAAATGTAGATATATTCTCACGTTTGTTTTCTGTTCACACACTGTGAACATCGTGAGGAAACCGGCATGTCTTAGAAACAAAAAATATTGAGACATCCCCCAACCCGCCACTAGGCCCGGGTGGTGGATTATGGCCCCTCTCTCCTACCTCTCACAAAAAGGAGGCCTGTTTCCCAGGAGTGGGAATATTATAGGCTGATTAGGCTGATCAGAACATTAACAAAATAATATGCTTTATTGAGGGTTTTCATGAAAATTCACGCCACCAGTTGGTGCCACATTGACATCACGTCTTCCTTAGCGAACATTGAATATACATTAAATGATGACGTTCATCATTCGAATCATGAAATGTAGTCATAACTACAGACCGTTCTTGCCGACTTCTCCCTTGCCGTAATGTTGGCACCTTTGCTTGTCAAGCTTAGTTTCAATACCAATAGAGTTAAAAATGGCGACTGACAGAACAACAGTACTACCAATCGCGTCACGGGTCAAGTTATAATATAGGCGATTTGACACTTTTGACAGGTGCGCGGACCTGACGTCTGCTGCCACCGTAGTGAACGTCATTTTAGAAAACCCTCATTGAATGAGGAATGTCACTGCAAACCAGAATATCATAATGACTTACCAAAACAAAAGGGTATCATCTTCATGATTGATACTCACTAAAGTTACCAAATAATATCTTTTATATACCTACTATATATTCTGAGGGCAAAGTAGATTTTTCCATAACCCTTGCGTTGGAGGGGACATAATAAGTTATACCGGACGAAATATGATACGGCGCTGGGTTAAAGTGATTTGTTCAACATGTTGTGGCGGTTTATTCTTTGCCTTGATAAATCACGTTCGTGTGCTATTTCAACTCACATTTTTCTTTATTATGATCCACATTTTAGTTTTTTGTGTCGACGAAAATATTCATTTTCGTAGTAAACTTTATTATTTTTAAGGATGAAACAAAGTCAAAGTCAAAGTCAAATAATTTATTTCAATTAGGCACAAAAAAGGCACTTTTGAACGTCAAACTTTACAAAAAATAATAAATAAAACTGATTCTAGTCGCCCATTCCAAAAGGTAGTTTTCGTATGGAGAAGAATGGGCAAGAAACTCCACCGTTACTCTTTTTAAAAAATCATTATATCTTGTATACACTTATTATATAATTATATGTGAAGACAATGCACCTAGAATAAGATTACTATACCACGATAGGTAAAAAGAATGAAAAATGAAGGAATGACATAATTATGTGATAGATGCATGGTGCTCACATACTTACAAACCTTGTAAAATTATACTATATTTCTAACATTATAATAAGTAATACTAATAATAATAAGTCAGTGTGTGAGTTCAAGTAATCACAAAAAATAAAATAAAATAAATGTTTAAAAAAATAATAAAAAAATAATTATACATTTAAATTAGCAACCAGTTCGATTTTGTCTAGATTCTGAATTGTCCTATGGAGCAGGACCAGCATGTTTCCAAGCATTTTTATCTTGGATATAATCCTCTAATTTGTAATATGCTTGTTTACAAAGTGTACTTTTTATATGATTTTTAAATTTTCTTTCATTTAATTCTAATATATCACAAGGTATTCTGTTGTAACATTTAACACAGTACCCCATAAAAGATGTATTTACTTTAGATAGTCTGAAAAATGGTTGATCTATTTTATCTTTATTTCTAGTATTAAAATTATGTCTATCACTTATTTTATTAAAAAGATGTAGATTTTTTCTCATATACATAATATTTGAATAAATGAATTGGCAAGGTACCGTCATAATATTAATCTTTTTAAATAGTTCCCTGAGAGATTCGCGACGACGTAGATTATAAATGGCTCTGACAGCTCTTTTTTGTAAAACAAAGATGGATTCAATGTCAGCAGCCCGACCCCACAGTAAAATGCCATACGACATAATACTGTGGAAGTAGCTAAAATAAACCAAACGCGCGGTTTCTACATCTGTTAACTGTCTTATCTTTCTAACAGCATAAGCGGCCGAGCTTAGCCGCCCCGCGAGAGATGTTATATGGGGTCCCCATTGTAATTTCTCGTCTAGCGTGATTCCAAGGAAAACTGTTTGATGAATAAATTCCAGTTTTTCTCCATTCAATATGATGTCACATTCGCTACTTCTAACATTTGGTAATTTAAATCTAATGCATTTGGTTTTTTTATTATTTAGTACCAAATTATTTACCGTAAACCAATCTTGGACCTGAACAATAGAGCTATTCACGTCGTCAAGATTTGGTGACCGTCGGTTTATTTTAAAGATCAATGATGTGTCATCTGCAAATAACACCATCTTTGGCTGATTTAGAAATATTTGAGGTAAATCATTAATATAAACTAAAAAGAGGAATGGACCCAATATCGAACCTTGAGGAACGCCCATTACCATTTCAGACCCTAATGAGTTTGTGCCGTTGACTTGAACTTTAACCTTTCTATCTTTCAGGTATGATCTTAACAAATCATGAGCTGTATTCCTAATCCCATAGTGGTCAAGTTTCAGCAGAAGTGTCTCATGGTGTACGCAATCGAACGCCTTCGAGAGGTCGCAGAAGATTCCAATGGCATCTTGTGCTTCTTCCCAAGCGTTAAAAATGTTCTTTATTAGGGTGACACCGGCATCAGTGGTACAGCGCCCTTTGGTGAAACCGTACTGTTGGTCATGAAAGATGGAATTTTTATTAAAGTGACGTAACATTTGATTGAGTATCAACTTTTCAAACACCTTACTGAGAACTGGCAGAATTGACACAGGCCTATAATTGTTGGGTTCCTTACTATCACCGGATTTGAACAAAGGAACTACTTTACTGTGTTTCATGAGATCCGGAAAGACGCCTTGGTCTACACTAGTGTTAAATATGAAAGCTAAACAAAAACACAATAACATTAAAGTTTCCACGCGTTAAGAGCGTTCTTCCTAAAGTTGGCAACGTCGCAAATAGCTGTCAAATATTTACCTGTTTTGATTAATTCGACAATATTACTGTATAGAAGTGAACTAGAATATTATTAATGGATTGCAAATTATAACAGAATTTTATTGTGTAAAAAAGTAATTTGTAAAATTTCCAAATACTATTTTTACATCTAAAACTAAATATTCGGTGTTACGGTAATTATTGCAGTTCATCATCAATATGTTGGTTCAATAGTTAGCCATATTTTATATTTCCATACAGTAAAATTGCCAAATTAATCAAAACTGGTAAACATTGACAGCTATTTGCAACGTTGCCAAAATTTTAGTACAAACTTAACTTAAGGGTACGCTAGTTGGTAATTAAAAAAAAAAAAAAAAAAACTATATATACGTAGTATGGTGATTATTCGTCAATTTGAAGGTGAACGTTAAAAAAAGACATCAATTTATCTAATCATTATTTTGCCCTGTATGGAAGCAGAATTGAAAAAAAAAAATTGGTTTGGAAGTTATGAGCGTCGAAACTTCCATATTTCAACACAAATTTAAACTCGTCTTTGGGCGTAAATAAATAACTTATGTAGTAAAAAAATGGCAAAGTAGAAACCGTACAGGAGTATATAATTTATTCAAAGGTTCAAATAATTTTATTTTGAGTAAATACATTCAGTACTTTTTCCATAATATCTTTAAGTACGCCCAAACTTCTGTCCATGAAATTTTACGCGCTCGTTTTCTTTATAAGTCATCGTCTATTTCACGAAATAAATTTATAAATAAATAAATACTAAATTAATAAAAATAAATAAATAAATAATTAGACTAATTAGCATGCCTACTCGTATTAGCCATGCGAGTCATGCCCAACAACGAGTTCGAGCCGTAGACTAGAGTGCACCCTAATTCTGAATTTGCTACGGCGTAGCTCGTAGCCGAGGCAATGATGTCATCGCTACGCTTGTACGCTGGCGTAGCCGTCGACGCGTTGAGAAATAAATTCTTTGAACCTCGTTGAACATCGTACGTGTTCTTTCTCTGCAAAAATAAAGTGAATTTAAATTGTGAGTCTCTGAGATAAGGAAATAAATAGATGAATAGACCTATCTGCTACCGCTGCTAACCTTTATATTCTTATATCAAAAGGTCTATACGTTACCTTGCATTTTCTTAAATGTATTATTTTATAATTCTCTCACGTAAATTAGACGGGATTTTCATAACACATAAACCCTTTTCATTTTTACATAACCCTGCCATGACTAGACAAAAGCTATTTCATATTACATATAACCCTGTAACGGCTGTACCCCAAACCGTACGCAATCAAGGGTGGGTCATTACGACCCCAGCTGTTAAGTGTTTATGACCCGTCAGTCTTCACAGCGGTTATGCCTTATTGCCACAAACTTAGGGATAGTGCCACTATAGCTTTTATTATGTTATTTTATTATTACAACGATGGTATAAGGAGTAAATTAAACTGGTTGGTATATTATTTTACGATGAAGTAATTTTCTTGGCTAACTGACATTGGTGAAGGAAAAACATCGTGAGGAAACCTGGAATTACAGTAAATATAAGTCTGAAATCACCAACCCGTCTTGAGCATGCGTGGTGACCAATGCCTTCTCTGTACGAGAGATGAATGTAATGAAACCAAGTTAAGGACCAATTTACTGACATTTTTTAATTAATCGATTTACTTTTATAGAATCGAATTTAGTACTGAACTCGTCCTCAATTTGATTTGAGATTTGAATTTTGGCGTTTTCTATTCATTCCTTCTTCTAATATAACGACAAAATTATTTATCGTGACCAATTCTAAATATGGCATTTGCAAAGTTTTACCCTAATGAGTCTGGGTTTTCATAATTTTGTTAATTCACAAGGATTTTGTTTCAATTATAATTTGTGCTTCTAATTACGTACGTCGTTAAAAACCAACGGTGTTACATGTCGCTCAAAATAAGGGTTGAAATATGAACATTTAACATTTTGTGAAAGTCTAAATTAAAAATTATGTTCATTTTTTGTTGTTGGAGATAGTAATAACATATCATTTACACGGGACCCGTCATTGACGATTCGTCAAAAAAAACACGATACGTCATGACGGACGTTCACATTGCATACGGAAACGACTTTTTTCGCGATTCGTCAAAATATCCGAACAGATGTTCACACTTGATTCGTGATTCAGAGTTCAGTTTTGAACGAGTGCTTCAGCGAATCCATCACAAAAAATCACGGTTCATGTTTTTTGACGAAAGTGATTTTTAAAAGACGATACATATTTTAAGTTGTGTCCATAATTTTTCACGATTCGTGATAACACGGGCCATTAAAAAGCACAAAATGCCATTGGCCATTAAAACACGAATCGTCCTCGTGTGCACGAGCAATAAGCCAAATTATTGTTTGATATGATTAATGCCTTTTTGAGATGTTATGAACTCAAACTCAAATCATTTATTCCAAATAAACCAATTACAGGTACTTTTGAATTGACAAGGGGTTGGTCAGTCAGAAAGATGAAGCTAGTTGCCCATTCCAAAGCGTAGTAGGTTCCTATGGAGAAGAACGTGCAAGAAACTCCATGGACACTCTTTTAAATTAGAATATTGTTACAAAACATTGGGTACATCATTCATGTTGAAATTATACATGTGAGAACAATGTAGTAAATCGTGCACGTTAAAAGCGACCATAATAAAAAAAATAAAAAAAAAATAAAAAAAAGCCATGGCAGTTAAGAGATGACCAGTCCCCACTGACGGCGCCCGTTCAAGAACATGACACATGGATCAGCATCATTTAGCTCAACCATTTTGAAGGGAACTTAATGATCCAACACACACGCCACCACCAGCGAGACATTTGAGTGAGCATGACATACTCTCAGCCGCCAGGGTACATTCAAGTCAATGAAAGACGTACTCAGTAAATGGTAGATTTAAAGTAGGTAAACAGTGCTCACATATGTGCAATGCAATTATATAATACTAAGAGATTGAATTTATATAATGTAAATATAGTTTTTCAATCTTCAGCAGCTCCAACAATATTTTCCAATGCTAATCAATTAGTTTATGCGCCCTTGTGGAGCTGGACCAGCGTTGAGCCAAGCATTTTTGTCAGCGATGTAATCCCCCAACTTATAATATGCTTGGCAGCATAGTGTGCGTTTTATGCAAGATTTAAATTTCGTTTCAGAACAACGTACTCACACCTATGCATTTTTCAATGAGGCCGAAAAATAGTCCTATCTCAGTAGATGGTATAATAGTATTTTTCGGCCTCGTTTTGTCTGCTGCTGCTGCTGCTGTTTTCATCAGTTTTCTGCAAATTTATAATTTCCTGTGTGAGTCCTAAAGTCCTAAATAAATATTTTTTCTACGCGGGAAATGATCGACATTTCCGATGTCTGATCGAAATGGGTTTTAATTAAAGTGAATGTAATTTCATCAGCCCGTGAATATATTTTGCTTTATCATTACGAATTATCTGAAGAATAAAATAAGGTACTTACTGGCACAAGTTTTTTTGTCATTCATATGACGACCACGAGTACCCAAGCTCTTACAAAGCAGTACGTGAGTAAAAGGATTAAGCTTAGCTCAGCCTATGCTGTACTATACTTACATAACACCAACATAATGTATAAAAAATATATATGTACATGTACAAATATATGTGTATGTACCTACATAATGTATAAAAAATATATAATAGGTACTTTTATTTATTTTTATAAATATATATTTTTATCAGCTTTCCGGGGTTGATCTGTCACCGTAGGCGCGGACGGTGAGCAATGGGTAGCTCACCGTCCGGTAAGGACCAGGCCCGGGGCA
Organism: Xanthia togata; assembly: GCA_963853775.1. Classification (NCBI taxonomy): domain Eukaryota; kingdom Metazoa; phylum Arthropoda; class Insecta; order Lepidoptera; family Noctuidae; genus Xanthia; species Xanthia togata. Next base: position 10,588,061 of record OY970811.1, read on the forward strand.
ACGGCGCGTTGTGTTCCACGCGCGCCTCAAAGAGATGTCAGCGAGTGAAGGGGTCCGATGGGACCATTGCCTGCCGGGGTTGCGGGAAAGTCCGAATGGGATACCGTGGCCCCCTGGCATTGCACAGGCAACAGAAGGAACACGGCTGGGTTTTAGTCAGTAAGATTCTTACACGCCCTCCCGCTCCACCCAGAGCGGGAGAAGTCATTTGATGAGTTCCCACGCAAAAAAAAAAAAAAAAAAGCGGTTGGTCTGTGGAACCGTCCGTGCCTCGGAGAGCACGTTAGCATTCGTGGATATTTGACACCCGTCACGGGTCGTAAGAAGTCCGAAAGCGCCAATCCGTCTTATCAAAGAGTATCGTGTTACCCATAGTAACTGGGTTGTGGAGGTCAGATAGGCAGTCGCTCCATGTAAAATACTGATAGTCAGCTGCATCCAGTCAGTCTGGAAGCTGACACCAACATAGTTGGAAAAATTCCGGTCTGGTTGTTATTTTTATTATTTATTTAATACTTTAAGCATACAAATGTACAAAACCGGACTGAGTGCCATAGGAAAAAAATATCAAATGTAAACTTAAGCAATATTTTTTAAGTATTATATAGGGATGATTGTAACTATTTAAGGAACTAAATATAATATTATCTGTATCGGCAATATAACGCGTACATAAAATGCTTCATTGTATAGTTATGTAGATGTTGAGATAGACTCATGATAGCACAAGTTTAAACCTTAGTGGTTTTTGGTTGCTATTTAATATGTAATCCTGTGTTCTTTTGTATAAATGATTAAAAAAAAAAAAGGAATTTTCTTCCAGAGAACCTTTGGTCAACCTTTATAAATGTATTTTTCTTTATTAGGTGTTTTGTTTACACGACTAAATAAATAAATATCATCCGAAAACTTGTACCTAACATACTTGGTTAGTGTTGGTAGCCAGCACAAAAAAAAAAACAAAAAGCCACACAACACGAATACAAATTGCCATATTTCAAAGTCAAAGCTTGGCAATTTAAACAAAGCCATGCACTTCACCAGAATTGGCTTGCTGCATGTTAATCACGTTGAATTACCATGGAAAGCCATTGTTAGTGGTTTTGCGGCGACCGACGCTAAAATGGCGACTGAGCTGCATAAATTTGTGTAAAATACGCGCCTAGATGTGGTACGGTCAGCAACAAAGTCTGTTTATGCGTACAAGTTAAAAAATAGTTATGTAGACACACTAACTAGCACATAAAGATAGAGGTGATAGTAGCTCTTTATTGGAGTAGTGTTTGGGTCTCCAAGATACAGACTGTTCCTGGTTTTGGACCGGCTGTTAAATCTGTCTGTCGTTAGTATTTCGCAAAGGAGGAGGCGGAGCGCGTGAGGGAGAGGCAAATTTCGCGCCCTCACGCCCCTAGCCGCCGCAGGAGGAGACGCCCTGGGCGTCGGGAATCGATTGCCGATTCCCGGCCACCGTAGGCGCGGGCTTGCGGACAGTGAGCAATGGGTAGCTCGCCGTCCGGTAAGGATCAAGCCCGGGTCGACGGCGCGTTGTGTTCCACGCGCGCCTCAAAGAGATGTCAGCGAATGAAGGGGTCCGATGAGACCATTGCCTGCCGGGGTTGCGGGAAAGTCCGAAAGGGATACCGTGGCCCCCTGGCATTGCACAGGCAAGAGAAGGAACACGGGTGGGTTTTAGTCAGTAAGAGTCTGACACGCCCTCCTGCTCCACCCAGAGCGGGAGGAGTCATTTGATGATTTCCCACCCAAAAGAAAAAAGAAAAAAAGTATTTCATACTATGAAGTATGTACCTACACATACTTCGTTACATAAATGAATTTGAATAACTAAGGAAAATCCTGACAAATTCGCTATTTTTTTTTGCATTTATTGGTATGGAAAAACACTAAAACATCGGCAGCAGTCTTGAGAAAGGATTCAACATCACAAAACAATACGATTTGTGCTTGACCAAAATAGGTGAAGATCTTTTCAAAGAAGTATAAAAATACCATTAAGAAACTAAGATAAGAAAAGAAGATAAAATTAAAAAGAAGCACCTGAAAATATTTCTTTTTCCTCTGTTTCACCAGGATACAAGCCTTTCAATGTTTGCACCCCGTTTCGGATAATATTTTCTTTTGAACATTCATACAATACCGGCCAAGTGCGTGTCGGACCACGCACAATGAAGGGTTACATAGTTGGGATGAATATATCCTAAGAACAAACATTGTAGCTGAAAAACATGCGCTCCCAAACTTTCCAACTGCAAATGTAAGTTTGTACGAACGATATTGGGAGATTCACCATGTTATTTTAAAAACTTAGACTTCGTATTTTCCTGTAATATTCAGAACTATTTTCAGAACTTTTTTAAAAATTTTAGTATCAACAGTTTCGGTCGATTTTCATATATTTTCTTAAATAGCTTTAATTGAAACTATTTATTTTGACATGATAAAATATACTTGAGACCTATCTTCTTCTTGATATTAGAAGTAAAAAGACGTAGATAGGTTACCAACTAACATTCTATCTTCAAAAACAGCACTATGTCACACTATTATATGACACGTGGAAGTAAGAGGGCATGTCGTAATTATCGGGAGCGAAAAAGAGACAAAACGAAGAAAATGTGGCTAATTAGCCAACTTTTGACGTGCCACTTGCGGAACGTTTATAACCTATCTACCTCTTTTTACATATAATATCATTGCTTGAGACCCTCACAGTAAGCGCTTTCATTTGATATGTCACACGGTACAGTGTGCAAAACATTTTTATTTTTTTCTCCCAAAAGTTACCCCCATATTGAAAATTAATTTATTTACGTAATACGTTCGTCCGTGTTATTATTATATTTAATCGGTCGATTAGATTCGGAGCAAATTGGCTGTGACAGACGGACAGACAGACACACGAGTGATTCTATAAGGGTTCCGTTTTTTTTTGAGGTACGGACCCCCAAATGCACTGAGTTACTTTGTCAACCCATGCAGAAATAAAGAAAATCGAAAATTTATGTACTCGACCTTGGAAAGGTTAGGTTATCCTTTGAACGTTAATGCGTAATTAATCATAATTTTAAGTTAGTAGGTGCTAATATAGGTTGTTTTTTTTTTTTTTTTTTTCTGGCTTTCGTTATCAATACTGAACCTACCCCTAAGCTATGGCACGCAATTACTTTAACACCCTGTATAGAAAAGTTTTAGAATTTAGAGAATGTAGGATGCAAAGGCGAGCGAAACGAGGTCAAAATGTATTAGCATGCCACCTCGGCGATGTTAGGTTCTCTAACACAACAAACAGCCTTTTGCTTACTGAACATATTGTGTCCTTGTTAGGGATTTGATTTAAAAGTACCTACTCTGTAGGCACCAGAGGTGAAGGGACGCCCGTCCCTAACCCGGTTACTACTTACTACAACAAGTTTAACTTTTTACCCACACGAACAACTTAAAACTCTGACAACGTAACAAGAAAGCTTCTTATAAAGTATAAAAGTCCGCTTAAAAGCCTAGTAAAAGTTAGACATCAAAAAGAAAACTACAAAGTCGCTAAAATGGCGCTGTCCATAAATGAAAGTGTTAATCGACGTGTCTTTTGAAGCCTTTGTCTATAGCACAAGGGGGTAAAAAAGGCGAATTTGCAAGAATTTGTGATTCTAAACAGAGGACTAACATTTTAGAGCTGCATTGGCTTACAAAAATCAGAATTTCGTGAACGATATGTGCTTGCAGTTTTATTTTGTAGCAGTTATACTTCTGGAGGAGGATAGAGATGGATTTGCCCAGCAGTGGAAGCTGATCATTGTAGGTCTGGTCTTGTTTCCCTGTGAGACTCGGAAGTAAGAAGTACTTCTGTAATCACTAATCTGTAGGCGTGGCACGAACGCATGACATAAACATTAAGTAAATTCGAACATTTTTAAAATTTAAAATAACGAGTATTTTCAATTTAAAAAATGTTCGAATTTCAAAAAAAAGAAAATTCATTATCAGCCTATAATGTTCCTGTTGCTGGGCCACAGGTCCCAGCAACAGGCTTCCTTCTTCGAGAGGAAGTGGGCTATAATCTACCACGTGGACCCGGTGCGGGTTGGTAGATGTCACATAATATGTCTAGGACATGCCAGTTTCCTCACGATGTTTTCCTTCGCCGCTGTGAGAGCAGTGCTGATGAAATTATTTACACAAGGTAAAGCGCCTGCTTAGGTTCGAACCCACGATCTACAACTCGAAAATCCGTTACCACTGGGCCACCACTGTTCCAACAGGAAAAACTCGTTTCGCACATAATACATATTTACTTAGTTTCCAGACTTTACTCATATGTTTTTATTGTGATTGTCGCAGAAATGCTATAGGAAAGTATGTTGTATTTTCGATGAAAAAATCTTTCGAATTTACGTCACGTTTACGTCATGTGTTCGTGCTCCGGCCTGCGAGCACTTTACTCGTTTACGGTTTTTCTGTAAACCATATTCATTTACAGCCTAAATGTAAAATTCATCACTAGCGAACAGCAGTTACGTTCGAATTACGTCTGCTGAATTTATCACTGGGGGGTTGAAATTGGCAAATTTGCGCTCTGAGGGAGGTATAAGGGTCCCATTTCCATGCTAATTTGCCAATCGAACCAGGGATTATGTATCAATTTGGCGATGCTTTTGGGGGTAATAAGAATTTGTGTGGGACAACGAGTCATAAAATAACAATGATAATGATTAAAACTACTGCTCTATGAATATGATGTGGGGATTAGATTATTATTTAGAGATTTAAGCTGTAGTTTGTGATGTAATGAAAATATGACAAGAATAACACATTTTAGTCGATTTGATTCGCTCCAGAGGCTCCAAACGTTTGCTATGACCTCAAATAACTAGAAAACTAACTCAGATAAAAATTTCCAGGTCATAGTCGAGATATTAATTCGGTTCTTCTAAAATAAATACAAATAAATCTCAGAAACTTCTTTGGATCCTATTTGGCGTTGCTATTAACCTCCTATAGATATAAAGTGCTAAAGTAACTATTCCAAAGACATTTTTTCATTCGTGGTTCAAATAACCCGGGAATTATTTCCGGGCTAAGGAACTTTCATAAAAAAAGATAAAATATAGCTCAAGATATATAGGGCGATGTGTTATCGGTTACGACATTGAAAATAAAAGTGTGTTCACGACATATTGTTCCTTTTGTGTGGTGTAAGGTATCTTTGTGAAAAAATCTGTGGATTAAGTCGCATGGAAGGTTCCTGTGATAAGTTTTGTTAGTAGTTGAAATTGGAAGGACAGCTTCGGACTTGTGAAATGAAATTGTTTATTCTGTAAATGGGATGTCGGAATCACTTTTACACGTTATCATCACCATCATCATTTCAGCCGAAAGACGTCCACTGCTGGACATGGGCCTTCCCCAAGCACCACTACTTCGACCGATTCTGTGCTTCCCGCATCCAGCGGTTTCCTGCGACCTAAAACAATTACATACTAAAAGAAAAAAAATATATGAGAGGTGGAGTCGATATATTATATTATCTGACAACTCCTGAGAAAAATGCCGAAACAAACTCAGCCTAGGGGTCAAAATATAAGGTGTAGAAATAGAAAAAGCCACTTTCAAGTCTTGTGTAGCAAGCTATTTGAATCTTAAACATACACAAAACAATCACAAACTAGTACCTAAGTAAAGCTATAGTTTCCTAAGAACGGTGCGTCCACCGATCATAGGAATCAACACGTAGCGGCCGCAGTGACGGCTGTCATGAAAATGATGGCAGCGGTTTTGACACAGTAAACTCAAAAACTTTATGGTGTCAAAAAACGCTTTCTATGAAAACACACCAACTTAATTTCGTAAATAACGTTTCTGTGACGTCATTCCCGGTAAATTGCGGATATTATATGGCGGCACCGTTCTTCTAGGAAACATTAGTCGCGTCGAGTACGGGTCGCCATTGAAAAACTAGTGCAGTGACATTCTGCCTACTCATTTGTGATTTGCGTTACTTTTGAGTACTAGCATCGTGAACGTTGGGTCTTAAGAGGGAACAGGGGCTGCGAGGAATTTGAAAAATAGGTATTTGAAGAAACTATTGCCGTCGCGCTGCGCCCGAAAAACCGAGTTAAACCCCGTAAAGTGCGATAGGGACAACTGCAGCTCAGACCGATTATATCACAATTTTTTTGACGAAAACGACGTTTGGCATTCTCCTTTTTTCTCCTCGAAAACTAAGCCGATTTAATAATTTATTACATAATTTTTTTAAGAAAGAATATATCAAGGTTCTTATTATTTTCTTTTATGCTAAAAACTTTTCCGAATTAGTCTGGTAGTCCTCTAATCACGACGGTAAAAATGGGGCATTTTTGTAATTTTTGGAGGGTCATAGTTTGCTTATTTATTAATTGCTGAACAAAAGGAAATGACAGGGACATGCCTATAGAGACCCTGCTTTTATTAAAAAAAATGACAGCTCTAGAGGCATTATTCAGGAAGAAAAACGGGGAATACGTTTGTATGGAGAATCGCGGGCCCTGTTCCCTCTTAACATTTTTAACAGACTTCCAAAAAGGAGGACGTTCTATTGTTCGTCTGTATGTATTTTTTTATTTATGTATATTTTCGTTAATTGTGAAATGTAACTGTTTCTCAACTTTTTGAGTTAGCTTCAATAACACTTATTTTTGTCAGTGTTATTTACATATCAGGTAGAAGTGCTACCTGGTATGTAGTGATATTCGCAAACCACAACTAAAAAGTGAGTGACTGTTGGGGAGTTTGTTGCGCCACTTCTTCCCAGCTGAAGCACTATGAAGTGGTGAAGTTTGGGCGTTTTGGGGACTGTTTTATGTTACTTTGACGTTCGAAAAGTGCAAACTCAGCCAAGTTTGAATAAATGACTATTAAATTTTGAAAATAAAAGCAACCGACTTTCAAAAAAAAATAATCCCTAAAGTGAAAAATAACTTTAACTTCGGAAGTCGGTGGCAAAAAACGAAAATTCTAAACCAAAGACACCGACTTCCGAAATTAAAGTTATTTTTCACATTCTAGTGTTTTTTTAGAAGTCAGTTGTAATAATCATATTTGAGACGGATATTGGCTGCTTTGATTTTTTGTATGTTTGTTTGTTTGTAATGCATAAACTCAAAAACTACTGGACCGATTTATATAATATAAGTTGAGTATATAGTGCGCGAATCCGTTTCGCATTTAGCTGGTTTTGGTAGAACACAGATAAGTTTACGGCCAAAAGTGAATTGTAGGTATGTTGTTAACATAACATAACATCACGCCTTGTTTCCCCGAAGGGTTGGGCAGAGGTGTACCTGTAGTAGGTACATCCACATTTCGCCAGTTATGTTTAAGCCCCCATGTAATAGGGGGCGAGCCTATTGCCATCAACCGGGCACAAATCCAGACTCCGGGTTACTACTGGTATGTTGTTATGCTCTAATATCGCTGTACTTACTTAAATCACCCTTCAGTACCTACTGAAGTAGGTAGGTTTAGCGAAAGAACGCTAAATTAGGTAAGTACCTAGCTACTTTAGCGTTCTTTTCATGAATCCTAAAATGCCGCTAATCTCTCAAGGCACTGGCCTCTAAATCAAAGCTAGCCTAATAAAAGAAACCTTATAGAGGCCTTATATTAACTCCGGATAAAACGGCGGGTATTCGTGACATCAGACGAGGGTTCAATAGTCGCGGACTAGGTACACACTACACAATTTAGTCGGACCAGACCGATTGCAGTGACGTCACTGGCTGTTATAGACAAAAGGTAATTGTAATTGAATTGATTTGATCAAATATTTTAGTAAGTGTTTAAGGCATACGTAATAACAAGAATATCCCTGGTTTGATATCCAGAAAAAGAATGTGATGTCTGCAATTCTGACTTAGATAAATTTATACCATCTACAGCAGCGTGTTTCAATACTAGTCAGGAGATATATCAATATAACTTACCAGCTGTAGTTATAGCTGTATTTTGTGGACGTGTTTCGGAAGAAAGGATTGACATACATACATACATAAACTCACGCCTTCTTCCCATGGGGGTAGGCAGAAACTACAGAATGCCACCTGCTACGATCCTTACATACTCCTTTTGCCTCGTTTACGTTCATACATCTGGTCATACACGCACGCCGGTTGCGAGTACTACGCACCTGTCCTTTCTGAAGAACATCACCAATAAGGTCAGTATATGTCCTCCTAGGGCGTCCCCCCTCCCGGCGTTTCCATTCACATCTGCCTTGTAAATACATTTTGTTAGTCGCCTTTCATTCATCCTCTCAACATGACCAAACCATCTCAGCATACCCTTTTCAATTTTTGTCACTACATCTTCTTTTAACTCACACCGTTGCCTTATCGCATCATTTCTCAGCCTATCATTCATAGTAATTAAAATAATTCTATCATTCATAAAAAGGATTGAAGAGTTAGTAAAAATATCATTCAGCGATCAGATGACAAGCACAGTATAATAAAGTGACAATATAATATCGGCAGTGACCTTGAAATAATTACCTACGGTCGCTCGGTAGATAAACCTTTCACGTCCGTGTGTTACTGCTGCTCACTCGATACTGTTGCGTACTGATATACACTGAGATTTCAAAGCGCGTCGTTTCGGCCGTTTTCTATGAAGATACTGTTACTTATTTATACTGTGGTACAAGCAAGGAGTTAAACCAATTATTTTAGTGCGTTAAATTTAGGTTTATTTGCGGTTTTGTCATTTGATCAGTTTTGTTTCACAGGCTGATTCAAATTGATGACGTATGATTTACCAGATTGGTCAATTAGTGAATCAGTTTTCAAATTGTGCTGTAATGCCAACTCGTTAGCTAATTGTAAACAGAGTGAGATTAGCGGTTTGCGGTACAAATGAGCCCCAAAGTGAAATTCGAATGACAGTATTCAAAATGGAATAATAATAATATAATAAACATGCATAGAGCAGTGGTGGCCCAGTGGTTAAAGGCCCTGAATTACAAGTTGTAGGTCGTAGGTTCGAACCCAGATGCTTTACTTGGTGTAAGCAAATGATTTCATCACCACTGCTCTCAAAACGGTAAAGGAAAACATCGTGAGGAAACCGGCATGTCCTAGAACCAAAAATTCTACGACATTGACATCTTGCAACCCGCACTGTAGTAGAGTAGGCCTGTGTAAGTTTATGTATATACGCAAATAGTTCGAATAAAATGTTTTTAAACTTGAATTTATGGTGACAATTAAACATGGTTTTGAAATTCGAACAGTGACTCGTTATCCCTTCGGGCGTGTACTTTCGCGCGTGAAAGTTCACATGCGGGGCAGGGTCAGGCGCGTGAACGCGCGTCTACGGCGCGTGTAATTCAAACAACAATATCTCTTAAATTACGCTAAGTAGCTGTATAGAAGTTATGTCCCTGGAATCATTACTAAATAAGCTAACTCATTCTAAATGGATTAGTCCAGTTTAATTTTCTAATTAGATACCGATTCTAATTAGAATTTAGTTAGGGGGGTTTTCCCAGTTTTTGGTACAAAAGACGTTCTAATTACAAAATAGAACCATTATTTCAAAAAGTATTTGTTTTATCTTCATAAATATACATCATTTCACATTAATAAATAAAAAGAACAGACCTCCTTGAACATTTTTTTCTTATCACACATGTTTACATTATCGTGACTCATTTGTTTGACCGTGCGCGCCGAGCGATAACAATAGGGTCTATTCATTGTTCGATTCCTTTGTAACTGAAGGCCAAGTGGCTTGGGTTACTATTTTAATCTATTGTTTGGTTTTAACATGCATATCACAGACGGAGTTTCGGCTGCTACGAATATTTATTTAGAATGTATCGTATACCCAACCCAACCACTTGAAAAATGCCTTAATTTGGCCGTAAAAAAACTACCTCTTGAACTTAGGGTCTCAAATTACATTCGGATCCTTTTTTTAAATACAAATTAGCATTCTATATTTTGAAGATATTTATAAATCGATAAGTACAATAAAAATGCATGCTGCCTTACAAAAACATTATGGGAATCAACGACAAAAACGCCCTATGAGGAGCCCTAACAGCAACCGAATTTGGCGGCCCGAGTAGGTATTTTTCATTTCAATTTTATGCAAGTATAATACGATAATATTTAAACTAAATGCCTAATATCAATAATACGATACATATAAACATATGTAATAGCGACAGTTTCTATCATTCACATATTTACTAATAGTATTACCTCGAAATAAGTTCCGGCCGGCGCGGGATGTCACTATGCCGCCGCAACGGGTCACTATTTTCACAAAAATCACTATTTTCTGTTGAAATCTTTATAAATTACACTTTACAGGTAGTTAAAACTGTTTATTAACTACCCAGGCATGATATTATACACGTTTACACCCACTTTCACTGCACTTTCACTTTATTTATGTAATTTTTGGCGGACTTTTGATGATCGCGTGATGCGCGCGCGACCTCTACTGAGCGGCCGAACGAATAGCGACTATTACGCGTCAGTCATTCATTCAATGTACTTGACAAGGACAATATATCTTTCTTGTTTTGTTTCCTAGACTCTGTGCAAGTTAGAACAGGATAGATACAGGTTATTTATGGAAATTTCCGTCATAATTGACGGCAGACAGTGCTAGCCCGAAACGGGCTTCGACACCAAAGTCGTACTTTGACAGATTCCCGAAACGGGCTTCGACAATGGAATAATAATAATATAATAAACATGCATAGAGCAGTGGTGGCCCAGTGGTTAAAGGCCCTGAATTACAAGTTGTAGGTCGTAGGTTCGAACCCAGATGCTTTACTTGGTGTAAGCAAATGATTTCATCACCACTGCTCTCAAAACGGTAAAGGAAAACATCGTGAGGAAACCGGCATGTCCTAGAACCAAAAATTCTACGACATTGACATCTTGCAACCCGCACTGTAGTAGAGTAGGCCTGTGTAAGTTTATGTATATACGCAAATAGTTCGAATAAAATGTTTTTAAACTTGAATTTATGGTGACAATTAAACATGGTTTTGAAATTCGAACAGTGACTCGTTATAAATCCGCGATGATTAACTTAAAAATAATTGATTTCGCTTTGTGGGAGGACTTCGGTGGTCAAACTAAATTTTACAGGATAGGCCCGCGAGGTTTTACCGTATGCCTACGCTTTTTAAGATGAGAGAGAGATAAGACCTATGCGTAAAACGGAGGCAAAACAATTATTACGTTATAACAAACACACCACATTTTTCAAAACTGAAATTCCTGTTTGGACACTTTGTTGTCGAACAAAATGTTCGAAGAGGAAATTCGAGTTCATCCAGCTAGAGAATTTTCCACAAATAGTTCTACTTACATAGGAATGTGCAGGGAATTGTTGGCGTCGATCTCAAATTTCCTTAACCGTAAAGGAAGAATTTTCGTTTGTGCTTGTTATTGGCACAGGGCTTTGAGTGGACGCGTATAAAATTTGACGAAGGAAAATTAGAACTACATGTATTGTATTGCGGCATCGTTCATTATAACATTGTCTTGAGATTTTGATCAGAAATGGTTTTGTTAGCTTTCTGTTTTAGCTTTATTTTCTTTTTTTAGATATTGTTTACGTTTAGTTATTTTTATTTCTGCTTGAGTATAGTACTCGATGCTTTTGGTTGGTATATTGGCGTGTGCTAGCTGTCATATGGCTATTAATTATAGCTATTTAATTTATAATTTAAATTATTTTTTTGCGTAGGTATTGTAAATTGTCTTGCATAGGTACTATTGTATAGAATCATATATTTTTTTCTAACTGAACAGACAGCTGTGCTGCTGGGGGGTTTGTTGCGCCACTTCTTCTTCCCAGCAAAACCACTAGGAAGTGGTGAAGGGTGGGCGTTTTGGGGGACTGTCTTATGTAATTTTGACGTTCAAAAAGTGCTGATTCTCAGCCTAGTTTGAATAAATGAATTTTGAATTTTGAAACAATGATCCTATAGAGGTATGAGGAACAGGTTGATTCGCTCATGCTCTATAGAAAACGGAGGATCCTCCGACCAGACGGGTGTTGTGTCTGGTGGGCAACTGCCCGACGATTGATTTGTTTTTGACTTAGTGCATCTCGCAGGTGACTAAGGTGGTTTAACCGGACTTTATCCGACCGATGCCTGGACGTTGTATATGTATATACTCGTCGCGCGGTAAACCCTACATGCACGATGCAGGATTTTGTGTGACGTCAGTCAGTATGATGCGTAGTTCGCATGTGGCGTTGTAGAAGCCGCCACCATTCTATAAGCTACATTTTTAATTAAACTTAACTATTAATCTCTTATTTCTTCTTCTGCTAGAAACTGGTCATATATGTACTTACCATGAAACTGTAGAAGAGGCTGAGGCATCTTCCATCTTGAAAAATACATTTTCTGCTAACTGTAGGTCCTGCAATTACTTTCCAGTTTCTAAGAAAAGGTTATATTTCGTCCGCCGGAACCCAGTCTTGTGTACGTATGTATAGCCGTATGCCGCGGGCAGACATGCCCTACATAATCCTATTAAAATCTGGGGGTATTTTGGGCCGTCGGTCGGTGTCATGGCTAATATTAGTTTTGGAGCGTCGTTTTCCCGAATATTATGCAGTTTCGTGTTTGTTACTTTAACACGTAGTACACGTGTGTAATGTTTTACCTGATCCTCAGTTCCAATTAGTCTTTTCAGAGTTTAGCGAAACAAAACCTGCGTGAGAGATACTTAAACATACAGTCAGTTTAATTTCTTATGCTGCAACAGACAGTGGTTGGCAGGCATGTGGTTCGAATGGTACCTATGCCAAGGCCTGAGGTCTCTTTTTAGGGTTCCGTAGCCAAATGGCAAAAACGGAACCCTAATGGATTCGTCATGTCTGTCTGTATGTCTGTCCGTCCGTATGTCACAGCCACTTTTTTCCGAAACCATAAGAACTATACTGTTGAAACTCAGTAAGTAGATGTATTCTGAGAACCGCATGAAGATTTTCACTCAAAAATAGAAAAAAAAACAATAAATTTTGGGGGTCCCCATACTTAGAACTGAAACTCATTTTTTTTTTCATCAAACCTATACGTGTGGGGTATTTGTAGATAGGTCTTCAAAAATGATATTGAGGTTTCTAATTTCATTTTTTTCTAAACTGAATAGTTTACGCGACAGACACTTCCAAAGTGGTAAAATATGTGTCCCCCCCACCGTAACTTCTAAAATAAGAGAATGATAAAACTAAAAAAAATATATGATGTACATTACTAGGTAAACTTCCACCAAAAATTGGTTTGAACGAGATCTAGTAGGTAGTTTGTTTTGAATACGTCATAAATCGTAAACTATTATTAAAACATCGATCAAAGTTACAACGTACTACAAGAACTTTTATATTATGTTACTTGCTGCTACGGAACCCTTCATGGGCGAGTCCGACTCGCACTTGGCGGGCCAAGTGCGAGTTTTTTAAATATTGTTTTATCACTTGGCGATCTGTGTTAAACACAATAAGCCATTCAGATGTGTCACGTTCTGTGTTTCATTAGCAGAAGGAATTCTTGGGAGTCCCTTTCATATGGTGTGATCAAAATCTCGCCATAAGCTTGGGGACACTACGCCGCTTCAAGCTTCGTGCAGACTAGCGCGACGTTGTCATAAAGAGAAGTTTTCTTAGAAATTGTATTGTTCGAGTCGCGTCACGACGTGGCGTCGCGCTGGTCTGCACGAGCCTTCAATCGGGAATGTGTGACACTTCTTGTGCCTACTAGTTTTGATGCCAGTTCATTGACGTAAGTTGATATTCTCGTCTGATAGCTTTCACTATGTCTAGCAATCTATTGTCTGACGGTTGAGGCATATGACAAAAATAAAAACTTTTTTACAAAAAAATAAAACCGACTTCCAAAAAAAAACACTACAAAGTGAAAAATAATTTTGATTTCGGAAGTCAGTGTCTGGTTTTGTATTTTCGTTTTTTTTGCAACCGACTACCTATACCAATTACAAAACTACCTACTCAGAAGTCAGCTAAAAATTACTTTGCATGCATTACTTTTCCACCGTCTCATTGTCTGTCTTCTCATTTTTCAATTTCCTTCTATTGTGTTTAAGTTTTCTTTCATCATAGGCGAACGGAGTTAGCACCTAGTAGAACGTTCCAACACTGTACGGGTCGGTCCGGGATGACCCCCCTGGGATCGGGGTTTCCGACGACTTGGGCTTTATAATAGCGTGAAATGTTAACATCCGTTTCAACTATTTGTTGGAATAAAGTGCAAGCTGTTGGAGATCGTATGTTTGGTCTCACAACTAGAGGCTTTGTTGGATCAAAATGTGATGTAGATCTTTTTCAATCAATTTAGCTTGATTCTAAAATCAAGAATACTACTTTATGAACGTCAAAAATTCACGAAACGTAAGACTGAGAACCACATACATCCAGTACATCGGGTAAGATAGAGGTAATACGACAGCATTGAACAACAAAACAATTTGAAAAAAATATTTAATTATCAATTTTTTTTTAAAGTCGCAGAAAAAACTGTAATGGAAAAAGCTTATATTCCCTTGAAGGGTAATTTAATGAAGCTATTGATTCCAAAATCCCCGTCATCATCTCTCATCTTTTGGAATGGAGAATAAAATTATTAATGAGCAACGCCAATTTATACTCCAAAAGCATTGTTCTTAATGAGGCAGCTCCAACCAGTAATTACAATTTAATAAGGGTATTCGGTATTCAGATACTCTTGCTAGAATTAAGATATTAGCATAGTCTTTAAATACACTTGTACGGAGTAAAATTTAAATGTTGAGAAGTATAATTACCCACTGTATAATGATAGTCGTTAAAGTGGATTTTAGTTAACGGGCCGGCGCGCGGCGGAGCATGCGTATTTCATACAAACGTAATACCAAAATAATTTTTAAATCAAACATATTTTCAAACAAATTCGAGATAAGAGAAAAATAAGTTTTCTATAGAAATTTTAAATTCCTCATATCTCGTCTTTATATCAGTGTCCATTCAAAATATATATTTGGAAGCCTAGATATTCTATAATCCAATCGGAATAAATACACCTTACCTTAAGAATATGTTTGATTTACAAATTATTTTGGTATTACGTTTGTATGAACAACGCATGCTTCGCAGGCCCCTTAACGGTAAGTATTGTGCTGAATCTTTTACAACAGTTAGTTTTTAATTCAGTTTTCTGTAGTAGCATTATATGAATGACGATTTACCTACATGATATTCATAGCCATGTATCCCCATTTATTACAAACCTTTACGAAAGCTTGTTAAAAACGAAGTTTACTGAAGGGCCTAAGAAGTTGCATTCTATCGGCTATAACGACTAATGGAAAAGTAAAAAATTATTAAGACTAATTATGATACTGAATCCTTATGCTTACCTATGTCAATCCTGTTGAAAATCTGTTGAAAGTTTTCTGAAATAAAGTTCACTAGGTGGCAGCACAGAGTCGTCAGGTCCGGGCACCTGTCAAAAGTGTCAAAGCGCCTATATTTTTTTTAGTCGTGACTGTATGATGAACGAATGAATGAACCGAATGATGAACGTCATCATATATTTTATATCCATTGTCGAAATGGAAGACCTCTTCAAAAGTGGCGCCATCTGATGGCATGATTTTCATGAAAACCCTCATTGTCTAGCCCAGGGATCATGAATTAGTTTCCATTGAGGTCCGTTATTAAAATAATTTGACTGTTGAGGTTCGTTTGATAGACGATTACTAGCAATCAAGATTAAAATAATTAAAAAATAACAACGTAAGTAGTTAATGTTAATGTGAAACATATATTTTTTTTAATTTTAACTATCAGTCTGAAAAGTACAAAAAGTGAGCTAACAATTTTTTTTTTAATTTTAATATTGTGAGATTTTTTCAGTTATAAATTTTATTGTCAAAATAGGTCGGCGGTCCGCAATTTGGTGACTCCTGATCTAACCCCTTCAAGACGGTAAAAATTTCAAAATTATGATTAATTAAAGTTGCGTTCATTTAATTGTGAAAGTGATCGTTTTTGATTAGAAAATGTGCTTTGAAAAACTTTGATTAATAGAAAAACTTCTGATAAACGAATTGTAACGAGTACCAGTATTTAGGTATTGTACTTACTTATTTAGGGTTCCGTACCCGAAGGGTGGAAAACAGAACCCTATTACTAAGCCTCCGCTATCCGTCCGTCTGTCTGTCAGCGGGCCGTATCTCATGAACCGTAATAGGTAGACAGTAACAGTTGAAATTATCACAGATTGTGTACTTCTATTGCCGCTATAACAATAATAAATTTATTAATTAAAAGTCACCATAAAATAAACGTGTTTATTTCGGCGTTTTTTGCTCGAAATTAATACGGTAAGGCAACCTTTGTGTGACAATTCGACTCGCACTCTAATAACTACGGTAATTAGGTACTTATTTATTAAAAAAAAAACCGTGGCTATCACAAAATTGCGTCAAAGATACATATTACATACATAATACATTACATAAACGTAGTTGTGCTTTTAACCAAACGAGTGTCTCAGAAAATGTCAGTTTATTATAATCAGTGGATAAATATGGGCCTTCATAATATGAATATTATTTGTCTAAAAGCTTTTTGAAGATTTGTAAACAAACCGCGAGCGCTGTATTATAAATGTAGATAAGATTATATGCCTCATGAATTATTTTGAATTAGTTGGGCCCCCCGGTTTCATCCCCATGGGTATTCCCAAAAAAGATTTTATTTTGGTATAAATAGTATTCTATGCTACTCTGTAATAGATCAGAGAAAGAATTTTTGTAATCTGATAATTATTTCCAGAGATAACCTATTACAAACACACAAACCACTTTATAAAATGTAGTTTTATTGCTTAAGGCTTTATCATAAAAGTGAAAAATTAATATTGTACTTTCTATTGTCTTTTTAATTTTCACTTAAATCTATTTAAATGAGTATAATATGTTTTGTTTTGTAACTTTATTTTTATTTTTATTTGTAGCTCTTTTGTAACTGCATTTCCTACTTTTCAATGCATGCCGTGGCAGCCTTTAATTAAGGCTACACTATAAAATGTAAAAATAAGATAGTACCTATTATAACATGTCTTTTTGGTGTATGCTTTGTTGGTTGTCCTTAAATAAATAAATAAATAAAAAATAAAAAAGAAGTAGGTATATACTAGCTTTAGTAGCTTTTATCCGTGACTTTGCTCGGGAATCTAATTATTCGTTCAGTCGAGATAAAAACCGTAATAAGTCAAGCGTCTGTCTATCTGTGCGCTATTTCAATCCATTACAATTTCACGCCGAGTAGCTTAGCACTGGAGGCGTGAAAGTGGGACAAACAAACAAATGAAAGAATTTATTATTTACATACATACATAATATCACGCCTTTATACCCCAAAGGGCTTTGCAGAAGTGTACCGGTAGTAGACCCACATTTCGCCAGTTATGTTTAAGTCATTTGTAATAAGTTGCCGCAGTGGTTAAGCGACTGACTGCTGCGCTGCGTGTCGCGGGTTCGATTCCCGCACGGAACAAATATTTGTATGACCTACAATTAGTTGTTTCGGGTTTGGTTGTTTGTGTATGTCAATTTAAATGTACGTAAACGCACCCACGATACAGGAGATATTCCTAGTGTGGGGCAAAGTTTAAAAAAAAATTGTAGGGGCGAGACTATTCTATACAATTGTATAGGCTGTGGGCTGGTGCTAAGATGTAAAAACCCAATTACACTTTGCCCGACCCGGGAATTGAACCCAGGACCTCATGCCCAGCAGTAGTGCTTTCGACCATTAGACCAACGAGACAGTGCTTATTATATATTTCATGGTAAAACCAAACAAGTCGCCTAATTCTGGGCCGAGTATATTTAGATTGCTATCGACACGCTAAGAAGAAGAAGATGGTAAAACGGCGTTGATGCTGATTTAGTCATTTAATGGATTAGGGAGTTTCTTTCGCCAATGGGTTTATCGATCCTTAAAAGGATAAAATGTTAGATATGTATAATACCTAAGCGTATGATATAAAAAGGTAAAGGGTACCGAATTAGGTCTGAGAAATAACATGATGTTGAATAATTTAATCTGAAGTAGAATTTGTTTGGCTTTTACATTTATTTCGAATTCTGTTTTTTTTTTTTTTGCAATTTTGACGTGTAATCGTTACGGGCTATTATCATGTGATTTGATATAATACACACATTTTAAGTAGTTATTTATCTAAAATACAAATATCAGAAAACGAAAATTCTAAACCAGACACCGACTTCCAAAATTAAAGATTTTTTTGGAGTTGTATTTTTTTATTTATTTGGGAAAAACAAAAAATTGTACAATATGTACAAAAAATCTATTTAAAGGACATATGTACATATTTATTGTAAAAAGTTTTTATTTTTCACTACCCGACCCTCTCTTTCCCTCTTCTTTGTAAGAGGGGTCAGGTAATTCAGAGCACTGACTGTACCTACCCTACACAAATTCGAATACCATTACCTGCTATGTAAACAACAGTGACAGGAAGTTATTAAAACATCATCTACATAGTGATATAAGTGGAAAAAATACGTATTATTGAAGCTAACTGAAAAACTACCCAAGCTAAGTTAATAAAAAAAAAATGTGACCACCGCGCAAGCGTCTTCTACCAAATGACAAAATAATTTTCAAAATCTGTCCACAATTGACAAAAATATCGATGAAAATAATCGAAATATCGATAACATAGAACCACCCCCTTATTGGAAGTCGGTTAAAAATAAGCTTACAGATAACATTATCTACATATATATAGATAATTGTATTACATTTGTTAAACTTTCAGGTCTCAGAACCCGCTATCGAATTACGTTAAATGGTTATTTCACTTTTCCAGGAAAGTAGAGTTCACTAACCTATTCAAAAGTTCGCTGGCATCACCAGGACAACTTCATATACCTACTTACTTACCTACTTACTAGTTTCCGAGTGACTTGGCAGGCAAAGAAATGTCATCCATCCAAGATAAGTACTTGTCAAACGCTCGAGATCGATCGAAAACCATTCGGGCTATGAAATAAATAACTTGAACTTGAGATCCCTTTTGGTCGCCACGGGTAGGCATCACAGCTGCAAAAAATCCTGTCTGCTTGTATGAAGTCCTATGGTACTTTGGTGGCATGAGGAATAGGGTGTAAAGCTCACTCATCCACCATAGAAAAGGGAGGATCCTACTACCAGACGGGTGTTGTGTCTGGCGGGCCGACTGCCCGACTGTTGTTGTCGGATAGTCTTATATATGTCGTTCACGCGGTAAACTCTAACTGCGCGATGCAGGATTTGTGTGACGTCATGTCTTTGATGCGTAGTTCGTATGTGGCGATGTAACCGCTACAGTACTTATCTTGCCGAAACACTACAAAAACTTTAGTTCGGAAAATGGTCATAATAATTTTGGTACACCACAAGGTGGTATCTTATCCTTACTTCTTTTCCTAGAGTATACCTGTCGAAGGCAATAAACAAAGATTGCATACTGTTCGCTGATAATATGATGTAGCGGTTACACCGCCACATACTAACTACGCATCTAAGACATGACGTCACACAAATCCTGCATCGCGCAATTAGAGTTTACCGCGCGATCGACATAGATAAGACTATCCGAAATCAACAGTCGGGCAGTCGGCCCGCCAGACACAACACCCGTCTGGTTGGAGGATCCTCCCTTTTCTATGGTGGATGAGTGAACTTTACACCCTGTTCCTCATGCTTCTAAATTGGTGACCCCGAGTATGAACGTCAACGCAGCCTTCGTGCAACTACTTCAGCGTGACGTCATCATCATCACTCCCGCAAGCTTTCGTGAGGCGAGTCACACAGACAGCCAGCACCCTCGGCTTCAACGGGTATCCTGACCACCAGCATGCAGTGAACGCGCATTCCTGGTCATCACCCTCAGCCTCATCACCCCGACTCACTGGGGAATCAACGCAATCATCTCAATCAGCGCAATCACCGCTATCACCTCAATCACCGCAATCACCTCAATCACCGCAATCACCTCAATCACCGCAATCACCTCAATCACCACAACCGCCGCAATCACCGCAGACAGTTCCGACTCACCGCGAACTGTGCGGCACCCGGTTCCGACTCACTGGAACCTTAGCTGGCACTGTGAAGCATCGCAAGATACAAGACTCAGCCCACTATCGACCTCCGGTCTCCGGAGGGGAGTGATGTAGCGGTTACACCGCCACATACTAACTACGCATCTAAGACATGACGTCACACAAATCCTGCATCGCGCAATTAGAGTTTACCGCGCGATCGACATAGATAAGACTATCCGAAATCAACAGTCGGGCAGTCGGCCCGCCAGACACAACACCCGTCTGGTTGGAGGATCCTCCCTTTTCTATGGTGGATGAGTGAACTTTACACCCTGTTCCTCATGCTTCTAAAATGACATTAATATTATTAAAAGTGACAGTAACAATAATTTGAATAAAAACTTTTTCACAAAAAATAAAACCGACTTCCAAGAAAAACACTACAAAGTGACAAATAACTTTGATTTCGGAAGTCGGTGTCTTGGTTTTTTAATTTTAGTTTTTTTTGCCACCGACTTCCGAAATCAAAGTTATTTGTCACTTTGTAGTGTTTTTCTTGGAAGTCGGTTTTATTTTTTGTGAAAAAGTTTTTATTTTTCACTTTTTAGTTGTGGTACCTACACAAAACCCCCACAAAAATTTGAATACCAAGTAAATTACAGTGACAGGAACTATTAGAATATCATCCACATATGCTAGGTGGGAAAAAATATGTATTATTGAAGCTAACTCAAAAACCCTTCTTCAGATCTTGACCAAATTTATATGGGACCATTTCTGAAGTATGCCCTACCAAACAAAAAAAGAATCATCTAAATCAATTCATAATTGGCGGAGTAATCGCGTAACAAACATACAAAAAAAAAACATACCGTCGAATTGAGAACCTCCTCCTTTTTTTGAAGTCGGTTAAAAACGACATTTTTAAAGCTTTGGTTAGATGCTTGTGCTGTCTCCACATTTTTGTCACTCTCACTATCGCGGGTAGAAACTCGCGATAATGAGAGTGATCAAAATCGGTCTCGTCACTATCTTCCGTAAGCTACAATATTATAAAGGCATAACATTTTATAATTACATGCTATACAATCTCAAATGAAGAAATACCGCAACAGTATAAGGTCAAATGGAAGAAAATTAAATTGTCTACTGGCTGGAAACTCAATGGCTTGCCTCGTTAAGAGACGATATGGGGACGGAGATGTAATTGCATCGTCGAAGAGAACAGGAGGAATACTAATATAGCACTTGAGAGGATTCATCGATATTATTCAGTTTTATTTACAATGGTTGAAGGTTTCTTTTGCAACAGTTTTGTTTTGTTATACGTATGTATAAAAACATCGTGAGGAAACCGGCATGTCCCAGAACCAAAAATTCGAAGACATGTGACATCTACCAACCCGCACTGGGGACGCGTGGTGTATTACAGCTCACTCCCTCTCGACCAGAGGAGGCCTGTGTCCCGTAGGCTGATTATGCTACACACTTAACATCTAATATTCGATGATAGTTGGAAAACCGACTTGAGTGTCTAAAAAATTTTGAGGGGGTCATCAAAATAAAGGTGCATAGTACTCGCAACCGGGCGTGCGTGTATGACCAGATGTATGGACGTAAATGAAGCAAAAGGATGGTATGTAAGGATAGTAGCAGGTGGCATTCTAGTTTATGAATGTAAGTATTAAAATAAAGTCCCTGTTACCCAATGCAAGTTTTTGCCTGTGGCATACAATCAAATTAAAGCTTCAAATGACTTGCATTGTCTGAACACCGTTTAGATGGTGCAACTGTATCATCCTGCTGTGATATCTATACTAATATTATAAATAGGAAAGATTTGATTGTTTGTTTGTTTGTATTGAATAGGCTCCAAAACTACTGGACCGATTTGAAAAAATCTTTTACCATTACAAAGCTTAGTTTTCAGGGAGTGACTTATGTATGCTACTTGAAAAATAACGGGTCCCGCGGGAAAGACCACGGGAGTGAAGCCGCGGGCAAAGCGCTAGTTAATAAATAAAAAATATACTGCTTTTTATAATAGTTACAATCAACCTCTGTCATCGCAGAAGAATCGAAGTTCTTTACAATATCACGATTGTAGTACGATGCCCTAGATATTATTCAGGTAGGTCGCTTGTCATCCGTCGGGGTCCGAGGGATCTCATCCCCCGAGTTCATTTGTCTACTATTGTGACGTCACAGCTCTGTAATAAATTGCTTTCACCCTTCTGCATAATCATTTCCTTTTAACGCACATTGGATTTTAGTTTAAGTTTTATAGTTGGAAATATGGTACTACAAATATTAAATTTACGAATTTATGAGGAATAAATGTGTTCCCAACAGCTTCAATTATGAGAATTGTGAATTTAAAACTCAGTTTAAAAAAAAATGATTTTAATGTTTGATTACTAATCTGCTTCGCAATTTATTTGCCAAACATGTAAACAAACACAAGTTTTAGGAAAAACAACTGTGATGCCTACACATAAGGTTCAGTTTGTGCTGCAACTTCATATTTATTTTTATGACTTTTTCAACAGTACTAGTCAGTCTAAAATCAATTTTATTTACACTTGCATAAAGTTGATGTTTGTTTAAGTGGAAATAAAATAAATTGAATTTTAAATAGACCTTAAGTAGTTTACTTATTTATTTAGATTGATAAAATTATGTATTAGGTATGTTGAAACTGTTGGTACACACCGTCACTTGTCCATAGGGGTTCATTAGAAAACCAGCGTCAGACAGCATTTGTCGGGCATTAATGCTGAAATGAACCTTTTTGGCGCAGCCGTGAGGTACACACTATTGCTTTATGATTATTTTACTTTTTTATTTTGTTATTGTGTTTCACGAACTGTGTCCAAATAAATATTATTATTTCTTTCTTTCTAAGTTTATTGCATAATCAGCCTATAATGTACCCACCGCTGGGCCACAGGCCTTCTCTCTCCGAGAGGGAGTGGGCAGCTGTAATCCACCACGCGTGCCCAGTGCGGGTTGGTAGATGTCACATGTCTTCGAATTTTTTGTTCTAGGACATGCCGGTTTCCTCACGATGTTTTGCTTCACCGTTTTCACAATAGTGGTGATAAAATTAAATACACAGAGTAAAGCGTCTATCAGGGTTCAAACCTACGTCCTACAACTGGTGTAAATCTGACGTTACCACTGGCCCGCCATTACTCTCAAGTTTGTTGCGCGTAGGTGTAATATTGTGGGGTTGAAATAAGGGGCTTGCCCAGTAGAGGTCTATTAATTACGAGCTACAACAAATTAATGAAAAATAGAAAATCTATTTAAAACTATACAGTAGCACAAGAATAGTTTATTCAGAATTAATTAAACTTGTAACATTGATAATTCCAATTTTAAAATAACAACATTTCATTTGAAATGCGCTGGCTCGCCGCCTGCATTAATCCCTTTCCAATAAATCCGTGCTATAACAATAAAACAGGAGGTCACGCACCATTGATTTTCATCCAATAATAGTTAATTGGTTAAAATATTTATGAATATAGACTACTGCGTATATTGAACCTATTCTGTGCTTTAATTTCTAACGTGACGATATTATAGTGGACTTCCACGTCCACGATTATGCTATAACGAGCACGTATTTTCATACATTTTACGGACGTGGACGTCAACGATACTAACGTGACGCGGACGTTAGAAATAATAAAAGAGCACATTGGTAGCTACTACAAAACGTAAGGTCAATTCCGTTATCAATCAGCCAAACCTTTACCCAACTATGTTGAGGTTGGCTTCCAGTTTGACCGGATGCAACTGGATAGCCGTATTTTACATGGAGCGATTGACTATCTACAAAAAAAAAAGAACAAAGATTGAAAATACGTTTATTTGCGGTAGGTAAACATGGATTGGGGGAAAATATGCGTCACATCCACGCAAAGCGGCCATCGCTCAGCATAATGCTGAGACCCTATGCGAGACAGAGCCCCAGTGCTGGTTTTCAGCGACAGCCGGGGTTGACGTTATGATGTCGACAGGTGATAATATATAAAAAAAAAATATATATACAATAATTAATTCTAAATGTTTATATAAATATATATATTTAAAATGGCAACATTCCGTTCAGTCGGCATCAACTTAATAATCTGTGTGTGCAGCTGTCAGAAAATTATTTCTATCATAATCAATATTATTATCTGACCTCCACAACCCAGTTACTGGGTAACACGATACCCCTTGGTGAGACTACTTTTGTCATTCTGCCTACCCGTAACGACTGACAAAGATCTACAAGTGACAGCCAGGACCCACGACTCGATATATAATAGATGGTCACCCATCCACGAAACGAGCGCGGCAAGCGTTGATTTACCTTTGCGGCTGTTATCATTTAGCCACTAGCAAGTCAAACCTATTATCGGTGGGAACTTTTATCGACACTGTATTGAGCAGCAGGCCTAACATGACACAGGCGACAATTACTCACTCTCGCGTGAAGATTGTCGTCTATTTCTGTCAATTATCTCGTTTTCTGACAGCGCTGCTATACAAAATACTCGACTCGTTCTGTCAAACATGATGTTTTCTCGACAAACCCTAACATTGTCACCTTAGTTATCTAGATTTTTGTACTCTCCGTTCCAATGTAAATACAATGATAACTTAAATAATTTAGTCAGAATATTATTTTACAATTTATTTATAATGAATATACTTACTTTTAAACTACTGTCTACATTGGAACGGAGTTCTTTTCGGCGGCCGCGAGAGAAACTGTTGCGAAGGGCAGAACTATTACATAGGAGTATTACTTTCTGTAATAACCAGTCACTTTGCCAATTATGGTGATTAACTAAATCTACGGATTATGGCTGTATGGCAATATCAAACCTTCGCAACATAATTACTAAAATCGCCAGTTTATTTCCTAAGAGATTAACGTTTAGTGTTTTATGGTTATAATTAGAGATGCCACGAAAAGTTGTTATAGCGAATAGTCGAATACCGATTAATCACCATTCCCTATGGCGAATAGTCGAATACTCGCTATTATTACTCGACATAAAAAAGGAATATTAAAAAAGTTCATTTATTCTCAAATAATAATACAGTTTATTTATTTTCTGATAGGTTTGATTTATGAAAAAAAGCGCAACCGACAAGATTCCAATCGCGTAGAAAAACTAGCTTTTGTACTAGTTCTCTGTATTTTTTCTGTTAAAAAAAAAAAGTTTATTTTTATTTAGACAACTATTCGCCTAATGTCGAATAAAATACACTATTATTCACTGTTCAACGAATAACAAAAAAAAAAAAAAAATGCCGGATACCGAATAATATCGAGTGTTTGTATCTCTAGTTATAATAGCGAAATCTTCACATCAGCTGCATATTTATCTAAACGTCAGTCCTATCGGTAAGTGTGGTGATTAACAAAATTTGCAATGTCATGGGTTTTATGGTGATTGTTACAATATCAAACTATAATTTCTTAAATTGCGATCGTCGGCCCATTTGTCATTTGTGGTGATTATCTAGTGACTATGGGCCACGAATTATCATTTCCGTCATTTTGTATTTTAATATCCGCATGCAAAAGAAAAACATTTAATTTTAATCAAAACAATAATTACATGCGTAAAATTGAATGAATGAAACGGAACCTCAAACCGATGTTGCTATCTATATATAAAAATAACCGGCCAAGTGTGAGTCGGACTCGCGCACGAAGGGTTCCGTACCATTATCTATGAAAACGGCAAAAAAATAATTTCTGTTGTATGGGGCTCCCATACAACATAAATTATTTTTTTGCCTTTAAATACATATTTATTTTATTCTGTTTTTAGTAATTTATTTATTTATTTAAACATACACACATCTACCATTACAGCTAACCAATGCGGTAAATGCGCCTTAATGAATACTAAACAACAAGCAGACAACAACATAACAAGAGTAACATAACATAACATCACGCCTTGTTTCCCTGGAGGGTTGGGCAGAGGTGTACCTGCAGCAGGTACACCCACGTTTTGCCATTTATGTTTTTAAGTCCCATGTAATACGGGGCGAGCCTATTGCCATCAACCGGGCACAGATCCAGACTTCGGGCTGCTACTGAGAAATTCCAGATAGAAAAACCCAATAACACTTTGCCCGAGCCGGGAATCGAACCCAGGACCTCAAGCTCAGCAGTAGCGCTTGCGACCACTAGACCAACGAGGCAGTCTGTTTTTAGTATTTGTTGTTATAGCGGAAACAGAAATACATCATCTGTGAAAATTTCATTTGTCTAACTATCATGGTTTATGAGATACAGCCTGGTGACAGACGGACAGACAGACGGACAGCGGAGTCTTAATAATAGGGTCCCGTTTCACCCTTTGGGTACGGAACCCTAAAAATGATTGTTTTTAATAATTTGCAACATCGGTCTCCCGTCACGAGATAAAGAAGTGTCAAAGTGCTTTTTTCGAGTTTAGTCGTCGTTTAAGAGGGAACAGGGCCCGCGATTCTTCATACAAACGTATTCCCCGTTTTTCATCCGGAATAATGCCTCTAGAGCTGTCATTTTTTTTTTATAAAATCAGGGTCTCTATAGGCATGTCCCTGTCATTTCCTTTTTTTCAGCAATTAATAAGTAAGGAATCCATGACCCTCCATAAATTACAAAAATGCCCCATTTTTACCGCCGTGATTAGAGGACTACCAGACTGATTCGGAAAAGTTTTTAGCATAAAAGAAAATAATAGGAACCTAGATATACTCTCTACTAGAGAATGCCAAACGTCGTTTTCGTCAAAAAAATTGTGATATAATCGGTCTGAGCTGCAGTTGTCCCTATCGCACTTTACGGGGTTTAACTCGGTTTTTCGGGCGCAGCGCGACGGCAATAGTTTCTTCAAATACCTATTTTTCAAATTCCTCGCAGCTCCTGTGCCCTCTTAAGGTCATGTTAAGCATTAAAGTAACGTCAGAGACAAATTTCAAGAAAAAGAGCGTTCTTGCACTTGTCATGTTAGCCCTACAGGTATAAAACCCATTGTTTTACTTGTGAACGGAACCCAAGGCTTTTCGCTCGACCGCGGGAACACCGGTAGAAAGCCAATTTAAAATCCCAAACCAAAAAGCAAAAGGATTATTATCAACCTCCCTTCAGACATTTCTAATTATCACCACTCCGATTCAAAGCCAGATTAATCTTTCATTACCAAATGATAATTTATTTAAAAGGAACTATTATTTAAATATGGGCAGACAGACATCATAAAGGTGGTCCAACCGTTAATGTTTAAGCAAAGGGCAAGATATTCTATTGAAGATAGTCAGCACAAAGGAACGAGGAATAATATCGGACTTGTCATAAGTAAAGTCCCTTGGGATATAATACATTATTCCGGCCGCCATCTTGGATTCAATCTGTATCTATTCCAGGAGGATGTAACTTTGAAAGGAATGTTAGGTTGATACTGCCTAATTGAAATTCTCTGTAGGCAACTTGTCAAATTGTTTGATTATGAAGTGTGTGATGCGAAGAAGATACCTTACAAGGTTGAAGATAGATTGATATTCTGACATTTATTTATTTTCAGTGGAGATTAAGATTTTCTTTCGTAAAGGTGTTTTGTAAACTAGCTGAAACAATTTACACTAGATTTTCATAAGAGTAAGTTAACCTAAACTGTGACAAAAGCGCTAAATACTTTAAATTCGGAACACGTAAAAGATTTTTGCATTGATTTTGTCAACGTCTGTTTTCAATTTTTGACAGATTTCCTCACAATAACTGTCAGTGTCAGACGTCCATTTTATTCCACCATTTCATATTTTTATAACCGCATAAATAAACTCTCGCTATTGACCTCATGGGGATTGGGGAAGAAACTATAGGACGCCACCTGCTACGATCCTGACCTACTCCTTTTGCTTCATTTACGTTCATTCGCAAACGGCGTTCGTGTATGAGTCTGGTCATTAACACACACCGTTTGCGAGTACTATGCACCTGACCTCTCTGAAGAACACCACCAATAAGGTGACTTTGTCCTTCCAGTACGCGTAGAATGACAACCATAGAAACGGGTTTTCTACTGGTTTTGTCGACGGAAGAATAGACTAAATGACAGATTGTGATTATTTATCTGTCAGTTTGTCTATTCTTCCGTCGAAAAAACCCGTTTCTATTGTGGTCATGCTAAGCGTGCAGGACTTCCTCTACTGGCGTTTCTACTCACATCTACTTTGTAAATTTACTTTTGGCTTTACATCTGGTAGTTCTGTCAGTTCCTGCGAAGCGGCACTTTGAATGCAGATTGCAGAAAAGTTGAAAGCGAAAGTTTTAATTAGATTTTAATTTAAAGTAGTAGCAGGAACACAATACAAAATGTTTGCTGAAATAGTTCCATTGGTAGGGATCATAGAAAGTTATGTCCACGGTAAATGCTGCCCACTTTTGGATGAAGAATATAAACATGAAACTTGTGTTATTTACTCAAGTAATTTAAGTTTAAACTAAAAATAATGATAGATACCCGTTACAACGAGTGTATGTTGTTAGTTAAATTTGTTGTTTAGTTAAAACTGTACTTCCATAGTATAATCACACTAATATTATAAAGGCGAAAGTTTGTGAGTGTGTATGTTTGTCTTTTCTTCACGCTAAAACTACCGAACGGATTTGGATTAAATTTGGCACACAGATAGTTTATAACCTGGATTAACACATAGGATAGGACATAGGACTTTTTATCCCGATATTCCCATGGGATCGAAACCTATGCGAGTGAAACCGCGGGGCGCAGCTAGTATTATATAAATGCAAAAGTAATTCTGCTACTTTATTACACCTGGCTGAACGGATTTAGACGAAATTATGGATTTAGATGAGGTTATGACAGGATACTTTTCATCCCGGTAGTACTTTCCCATGGGATAATTTTTTACCTACACGTGGCCGAAACCGCGGACAAAAGTTAGGATTTCCCATAAAAGCGAGCCTTAGCTTCCAATCTTTCCTCCTCATTATCATTCAGGTGAAAGTCCACTGCTGGACATAAGGTCTCCTCCAAATCCCAGACCTTTGAATTTTCTGAAACGCGTTTTGCAGCTTTGAAGCGCAATAATTATGCCATTGGGAAATTGTATTATTTACTAGCACAAATACTTTTTCAATAATGTAGATCACTTCATCCAAGTTTTAATTGAGAACGACAAATTATTAAACCCAATTATGTTCTGACACTGAATTAAAATGACAAAGTAAACAGTACGTTCTGTTCACACAATAAAGCTGTGAGATTTAAATATTTAAGATTAAATTCGTCCCCGAGGCCGTTCTCTTTGTGGTGAATACGTTATTGTTGTTCACCTTTAATTATGAATTTATTTTGTTTTTGTTCAGATTCAAAAGTGATGACGTTTGTGGATTTGAAAAGGAATATTTAATAAACAGATATGTTCTTGATATTAAAACAATGTCATAAATGTTCTTTGTGATCTTATTTCTGTTTAGAACTTAAATGTTTATCCATTCTGTGCCCTAGTTCTCATGTATTAGGTGTAAACCTTAAAAAAATTGTCTCAAAAAATAAAGACGAACGGTACTTTTTCAGCTCTAATAAAATAAAAAAGAAATAGAAAATTCTAAAATGAAGGTTAGCAGTAAAAAAAAACCTCAAAGCAAAAAGAATTGGGGCCTTTTATAAATTTATTTCTCGTAGGAGAAGAAAAGTGTGTGCGTATGAATAATTTATATTTTGCCGACACGACGCATCACTGTGGAAGGGTCATTTAGACTTATAAAACAGGTTGGGTTATTTTCGGTGGAGGTAAATGTAGGTACCTAATAATTCTGTGGCTCGTTCATTGGTTTTTTGGTCGCAGAGGAAGTTTTTGTGATGTTTGTTTTCTGAATGGTTGAAATAAACAGAATTGTAAGTCAACTCTAGGAGTCTTACAGGTGTGACGTGACGGCGCGACGCGACTCTAGTTTCGATTTCTATAAAAACTTCACGGAAATTGTTCTATCGGTGTCTCATCGCGCCTGTTTGCGGGAGCCTTTAGGAGCAGTGGTGGCCCAGTGGAAACGATCGGTTGGTGTAGGTCGTAGATTTGAACTCAGGCAGGCATTTTACTTTGTTTAATTTATTTCATCACCACTGCTTTCAAAACGGTGCACGGTGAAGAAAAACATCAAGAAACAGAATGTCCTAGAATAAATAAAATCGAAGACATGTGAAATCTACTAAACTGGGGCCTCGTGGTGGATCATGGCCTAATTCCTCTCACAGCGCACGTAGCGTGACAACCATAGAAACGGGTTTTCTACGAGGTTTGTCGACGGAAGAATAGACAAAATGACAGCTTGTGATTGTTTATCTGTTATTTTGTCTATTCTTCGGTCGACAAAATCCGTTTCTATTGTGGTTATGCTAAGCTTGCACAGAGAAGTTCTGTGTCCCAGTCCCAGCAGAGGGTACGTTATAAACTGCTTAAGTAAGCAACAATTTTGTACATACGTTTTACCTTACCGTTTCCTGGGACATCATATTTCAGAAAATAAACTTACCTACCTAAATCGGTCTTTTCATGTCTTTTATATCAAAACACTTCGTTACTTACTCTTCAGGGATAAGACAGGATAATAGGATTCCTTAATAGTACTACCTCGCACTGGGACCACGTGGCGAATTACGGCCCTCTCTTTCTCACAGAGAAGGCCTGTGTCCCAGAAGTCGGAATATTATAGGCTGAATAGGCTAAGTTTTTAGAGAATCAGTTAAATATTTTCTTAAAACTATTTGACCTATAATTCTGCTGGTAATTCTATATTGAGGCTTCTGGTATCATAACAAAATCCTAAATACTTGCAGAACTGTCGTGGGTTAAGCATAGATACTTTTGTTATAATTGACAACGAAACCTAAAAACTCAAGTAGTTTCAATGTTTCGTTTACATTATTAAGACACTTTTCATAAGTATCGCCAATGCATAAGATATCGTCTAAAATAATAACACACTGACTGGAAACCGCGTCGTTTGATTAAAGTTATAACTTATTTCATAATCTTAGTGAATACCCGTGGGACTACGGATAAACCGAGCGGCATGCAATTAAAACTAAAATATTTAGTTTTTTGCGAATTATTGGCCTTAATTTGAAATTTTAAATATTTACGGTCAGCATGCCTAATGGCTAAAAGGAAATATGCATCTTTCAAGTCAATAGTGGCTAGGTATCCGTTGCGTTGTATCAGTTTGCATGCTGTTCGGTAATCCTCCATTTTAAAATGTTCATTATTGATCAGCTTATTTAAGGATTTCAAATTTAAAATGAAACGGTTATCGCCGTTAGGCTTCCTAGCGAAAAATATTTTAGATATGAATTGATCTTTAGTTACATGGCACTCTGAGATGGCTCCTAATGCTTTTAGGTTATTAATGGCTATCGTCATATTTTTGTATTTTTGAGAGCTCTAATCCAAGAGAAAAATGTCAACAATAACTCGAAAATATACAGACATTTAAATTAAGTTTCTATTTCGTCGCCTGCCAAGATATACAAGGAACTGTTATGGAAGTCCGAGACTTTTCAGTAAACTTAGCACTGAAAGAGTACAGGAAGTAGGGGTGGAAAGGATTGTTGTGAATTCACTTGATGCCGCGCCAAGAATTTAAATGAGGTGGCTTTTGACTTTATAATACTTTGTGGCGTTCGTTAAGATAAACAAGCTGGGTGGGAGATTATTGAGAAAGTTTTCTTTTTTTTTAAACTACGAACTTATTTGGTAACATTTTTACTGCGCGTGCAATCGATTAAAAACGTGGAACTATGCTTTACTTAAATCGTGGGTGGCAGATACATTGGCTTGTTTTTCTTGTCTTGATCGTGCTAAATATTCACAGTCTTATTTATAAACACCTCTTAAATTTTAATCAAAATTCTTATTCATAAATGCTATTTAGCGTTAAGAGGTCGCTAAGCAATTGATTAGAAGCTGTCAAAATTAAACACCACCGGTCAATGGACCCTTAACAATGGTTAAGGGGATGCTAAGAGGCAAGATGGCGGATTTTATTTGAATCAGCTGATCGATTCAATGCGAATAATGTGTTCTTCGAGGTAATTTTGTTACTTATATCGAGTTGTGCTTTAGTAAATATGGATTTCGATAATCTTTTACGGGATTTCAGAACCACCTAGAAGAATTACATAATTTTGGAACGGCGGCGGCGCGAAGTAGACGGAGGAAGACCTACAAAGCTCATTATTAACCGCTACGAAGCTGATTACCTTTTAGATAATCTTTTCTTTTGAAGTACACATGATACAAGGATTTATAGGGAAAGCTCAATATGGAGGAGGCTCAGTAGGTGCTCAGGTGGTTTGAAGAGAATGAGTTCGTGAGGAAGCTCATCGGAGATGGTGATTATCCAATGGGTTTTCCCATGTGCCCCTCACCTTGTGGCGTCAGCTCTAGGGCCCAGAAGTCCCAGAAGTAAAGAAAAGCCACGTTGTGGCAGTCTCAAAAAAATAACAAGAGACATTTTATAGATAACAATTTATTTTGATACATAATAAAGCTAGATTTTTGTTATAAATTCATTATATTTGATTACCAATATTCTTCATCCAAAGACATGGCTGCCATTTTTTTCTCATGGCACTCGCATTCCTCATTCTTTTCACGTAGCATGATCTCCTTCCTCATCTTTGCGAGGTTGAATAATATTTGTGCTAGGTGCTACTCGTAGTGGCTCATAGTAGGAGTCAAACTTGCTGTAAACAAGTCTAGTAATTGTTATTAAAAGATACTGAAACCCTGGTGCAAAAGCAATAGGAAGTAATTAAACATACAACATACATAAAACATACATGTCTAAAATAGTTAAGCATAGATTACATGAAAATACATAGCTTTATCATTCACTAGGTCAGTTTATAATGGTTTACCTTTCCTGTTTACTCGAATTATTGGAGCTTATTATTTTCATTATTTTCATCGCAAAAACAATGAAATAAACCTATAAAATTATTTTATAATTTTATTTTATAATATTTTCTTCTAACTTCCCCAAAGTAATTTGTCGAGCATTCGCAAGAAAGTTACTTTACATTTATTTATTTATATCACAATTGTAACACCTTTACAGATTCATCCAAGGCGATGTTATAAATTATAAGGTCTGTAACAATTTTTTTACATACCAAAATATAAAAAATAGCCTGTAAGCAAAATGATATGACAATTATTATAAACATGACAACTTTTATAAATCATACCTCTTTCAATTATTATATCTATGTGCCATTTGCATGAATTTCGGCAGGTTTTGCCCAAATATATCCTCCGATACCGTAATAACATTAGTAAGTAGTAGTAGTAATAACATATACGTGAGCTCGTGACATAGCGGTAAACTTCACATGGATAATTATATGTTCCAGTGTGTCCCCATCTTTAATCTGTCGCGCGCGCAATTAGCAGACACAATAGAATTTTATTGTTATCTGTCTCCAATATGAGACACCAGTATTATAAAGGTTAAGCCCAGGTTAACACAGACGATTTTTTTACGCGACGACTTTTTATAGCGCACTGGATTTTCTACTCTCGTTGTTAAGCCGGACATTAAGAATCCAACAGAGTACACCCAGCACGTCAAAAAAACACACTGTTGGATTTTCAACTCTCGGCGTTAGGCACAGAAAATCACCTGTGTCACAGTATAAATAAGTAACTGTATTAGGTATGTAGAAAAAGGGCCGAAACGACTCGTTTCGAAATATCAGTGTAAATTAGTACGCAACTGACTGGAGTGCGCGGCAGTTACGCACGCACGCGGAAGGTTTATTTACTAAGCGGCCGTAGGTCGTCATGGTCACTGCTGAGACATAATACTGTTACTTTATTATACTGTGCCTGTGCGTACAAGAGCTAAAGTGTTCAAGTAAAATTAATTAGTAGTTAGTTTATAAGTTTTATCGTTGTTTGGCGTTTCTTGTGTTAAGGTTAAGGTTTGTTTTGTTTTGTGACCTTGGGTTTTGAATTCAGGTACTCTTGTAAGTAAATAAAACTACAAGGAAATTACTTCCTTATTTGATTGATAGACTTTTGAACTTTCTTTTCATTATAGACCTTGGTATTGTAGGTTCATAAAAGAAACGCTAAACGACCGTTTCTTTTATGTCAAATGAAAATTATAACAGAGGATTAAAAACTAACTTCTGTATAAGCGATACCATAATTTATGCTCAATGGCTTATTGAAGGCTATATGTTGCAAAAACCGCTTGAGGTGACTTTAAGTTTTAATTACTCCTTGGAGGATCTTATACAAACTTGTCTAAGTTTTACCCTAACCTCGGTTACTTGATGGGACGCGATACTGATAGAACAATTTCCGAAAAGTTTTCAAAGAAATTGTTCCACAATAGTTGCGTCGCGCCGTCCCATCGCGCCTTTCTGCGGGAGCATTAAGGAGGAGTGGTTATCAACGTACGTTGTTTTAAAATGATGTCTATAACAGCATAATTTGATCTTCACTCAGCTAGGTGCAGCTAAATTAAAATTCGGGAGGTACCTTTTTCGGATAAGGCGGGAGGAAACGCCTCCTCGTGGAGGCGATCGGTGGCGGGGATCTCTCGCGTCTGGCCCTGGTCCAGGCCATGGCAAGGAGCGAGAGGGCATGGGAGGCCGTCGCCTCCTTCTGCGAAGCAGTAATGCTCGCGAAGGAGGAGGCGGAACGCGTGAGGGAGAGGAAAAGTTCGCGCTCTCATGCCCCTAGCCGCCGCAGGAGGAGACGCCCTGTGCGTCGGGAATCGATTGCCGATTCCCGGCCACCGTAGGCGCGGGCTTACGGACGGTGAGCAATGGGTAGCTCGCCGTCCGGTAAGGACCAGGCCCGGGTCGACGGCGCATTGTGTTCCACGCGCGCCTCAAAGAGATGTCAACAAGTGAAGGGGTTCGATGAGACCATTGCCTGCCGGGATTGCGGGAACAGAAGGAACACGGGTGGGTTTTAGTCAGTAAGAGTCTGACACGACCTCCCGCTCCACCCAGAGCGGGAAAAGTCATTTGATGTAATCCCACCCAAAAAAAAACAGGTCAGCAGCTAAATGATATACTCGAATAGACCAACAAATGTGTAGATGGACCGGTCACATGATCCGGGAACCTCAAGAAAAGTGGAGCAAATTTTTATTGTTTTAACCCAGAGATGATTGGTAAGCGCAACAGAGGAAGTCAACAAATGTGATGGGTTACGATACCAATTATTACAATTCATATTCATTATTACTACAGAGTAATATTTCACAGTTTAATTCAGTAATATTGAAAAAATATGAAAACAATGAAATATTTGACAGCTGTTTGCGACGTTGCCAACTTTGTGAATGCATCTACAGTCCTCCGTACACGTTGGGCGAGCCCGTCGCTTGGCCATCGGGCTCGCCCAACGTGTAGGAGCTTTAAAGGTGTCTTTGTTCTGATTCGACAACAAGTTACTAGTCGCTAAGATCAATTCAATTTATTACAAGAACTTACCAATCACCACGAGTGACGTCGTATGAAATCAGAAGCAGTTTGAATTTTAATATGATTGTCAACGGAAGTGACTGGAGATTGGCCGAGTTGGTACGGATGTCAGAAATTGCCCTTGGCTGAGTTAAATGGGATGTCAGTAAGTGCTGAGTGTTCCGTAATTTGTCAGTGCCCCACAGTTTGACCCAGTTTCGATAAAGTGAGTTTAAATGTTCGATGTTTATGAATATTTTTGTGTGACGTCATTTTCTTTTGATTTATGGGAAGGAGATCGGAGAAGTTTGGTGAGTCATGGCTTTCGTTAAATCTTTGGATGTTTTAATGTACGATTTTAGTTTGCGTTGTTTATGTATGCATTAACAAGTAATGGTATTTTTGTAACGCACATCAACTTACAAAATAAAGCAAACGTAAAAAACGTAGTGACTGTTAGGTTATGTATAATAACGCATATCTCAGAATTTTATAGGTAATTCATAATTCTACTAGCTAGATTTTTATTAATTTAATAAAGCCAAAATTACCTCTGTTAATGGCATTACTCGCAATAAAAAAGGATGAGAGTAGATAGATAGCAATTTTTCCTAATACTTAATATTCCGCTCGTAACTCATATTTTCTCATTTATATGACACATTATGGACGTAGAATGACTAATAACCCTCATAATATTACAGCTATATTGGATTATGATACAGGAAAAATCTTTCTGTTTTTGTTATGTTAAGTGTCCCACGGTGGGCGCCAGTAACAAAATAAATTGTTTAAATTTTATTTTATTTGTCTTAAATACGTATAATCGCGTATTGATATTTTTTTTTATATAAGTAGGTACTTACATACTTTTAAATAAAATTATGTAATAAAGCTTACAAAGTTCGTTTTGATTTTGATTTCGTTTTTCATATCGTGTTTGCTTACCAAATAACATATATGAAGGCACAAGATCAGATATATTGTA
This sequence comes from Xanthia togata, assembly GCA_963853775.1. Taxonomy (NCBI): domain Eukaryota; kingdom Metazoa; phylum Arthropoda; class Insecta; order Lepidoptera; family Noctuidae; genus Xanthia; species Xanthia togata. Next base: position 10,624,714 of record OY970811.1, read on the forward strand.
AAATAAAAGAGGTTCTTTAAATAATAAGAATTTAGATTTTCTTATAAATTATTTAATCAATTAATTTTACACGAAACTACACTTAATCAGTTTCAAGACACAAATAGCCATGACACCCAGTAATAGCTTAGTTTACACAAAATAGTAACAATGTACAGAGAGGCAGAGTAACAATAATTGAAAGCAATACAACCTGTGCACCGGGCAACGCCTGAAGGTAGAATGCCATTTCGCCGCCGTGCGGACTCTTTTATACGGTGGTATTGTAAGTGGGGCAACGACGTAGCGCGCTACGATGTAGCGATCACTAGCTCCGCCCAGCTGCGAGGAGGTGGGAGAATGTCGTAGCGCGCTACGGCGCCATAGTGCTACAACGCAGCCCGATGCACGTGTTGTTTACAATGTGACGCCGACACGGCCATGCTGACGTGCGGACGTCCTCGTACGCTTAGCCCACAATGCCACATCTAGAACATGAAAAACTGATTAAGTACCGTTTGGTCATCCTGCTATTGTTTCTGGTCCGGTCTACTTATACCCTTCAGATATTTAACCACTTGGTCCAGTCAGCTATGACTCTACAAGGCTTGGTCCGGTCAACTTCTGACCCTCCAGATATTTGACCACTTGGTCCAGTCAGTTATGACTCTACAAGGCTTGGTCCGGTCAACTTCTGACCCTACAAGATCAGTCCCCTGGTCCGGCAATAGTTTTGCCCTTCAGGTGTATCCCTTCAGTTAAACTGGACCGGATCTAGCTAGGCCGAACAAGTATCGTTCCTTTAGCTTAATTAACAAATAGCTCAATACTTTGTTGATGTACAAGTGCTTCTGTTACAATGTTAATTGATTCAGGACCAATAGATTCTACTGAAACAGCACGTAAACCAGGGTTTCTACAATTAGCATTATTATGAGAACTGGTAGATATAGTGTCATTTTTAGCAGACATGGTATCACTATTGACAGAGGTATCACTATTGGCAGACATGGTATTATTATTGGCAGACATAGTATCACTATTGGTAGACTGAATATCATCAAAGTTAATATGTTGCCTAGTCTCGTGAACAAGAACCTCTGTTGTTATTATCCGCCGACACGTCATCCTCATCAAAATTTTCTGCGATTTCCAAAAACAATGACTGACCACGGGGTACTTCTCGCAAGTTTTCGTGAGAGTATTTGTAGACTCTATTGTTTCCATTAATGTGTTTTAATTCGTACCCATCATTTTCCAAAATAGCGGTTATTTTAAAGGGGCCTTTGTATATACGGTCTAGTTTCGTTTGGTGTCTTTCTTCGCATTTAATAAAGACAGACCTACTGAAAAAGGTTTAACTATAGCTTTACCCTTGTTAAATCGACCTGTGTCATATTGAGCCAGCTTTTCATACTAGCAGAAGCATCGGATCGAATGGTTTCGAAGTTTAACCTATCTTCATTAGGATTATTAGTAGATACTTTTGATATCCTTAATGAACTGCCCTTAATACCAAACATTAATTCCAAGGGCGTGAACCCTGTTACTCTACAACGAGTACTATTGAGAGTTAATTGGATGTCGCCTACATGATCTTGCCATGAGCTGTCCGAATATAACTATAGTGAGCATACGCTGGGCCTGACCATTTGCCCTACTGGAACCAGTGGCTATAATATGATATGATTATCTTTACAAAAATTCTTAAATTCAGCATTGTCGTATGACCTACCACGATATGGAACTATTCTTTTAGGAGCGCCAGACAAGTTCACTGCATATTTAAGTGATTTAATAGCATCAGATGCATTTGGGTTAAGGTATGCTCTAACAAGACGAATTTTGTAAAACCATCAATAATCACGGAACAATACTCCTTACGCTCGCTTTTTCGGCTGAGTTTGCCAGTTAAATCCAAATGAATTGTATGCCATGGAATGGGCAATTTAGGGATTGGATATAGATGGTCCTGCTGGGCACCCGACGGACCTTTGGAAACCTTACAAACGACGCACGAATCTACTTTTTTTCTTTTTAAGTTTGAACATTTTTTGGAACCAATAAGGATCGTATAATTTATCGAGCGTTTTTTTTCATAACCATGGTGTTTTATTTCGCTGTGTCCATGATTAATCATTGATCAGGTTAAAGAGTGTGGCAATATTGGTAACCATTTAGTAGTTTTATTACGTTAGATTTTACGATAAAGTATGCCCTGTCTAATATCGTATGTGTGATATTTCAGCCGGCAAGTAATTTGAACGGAATTTGGAAATAATGTCTGATATTTCAGAATCACATTGTTCTATAGATAACCAACACCTCTCTAGTTCAGCCAAATTTACAATTTTAGCTGGTTTATGAATAAAAGATGTGTCAGCATGATTACGTGAAAGAAAGACTGCATGTGCTATATTTTTTCCCTCTTTATAAATTATATCAAAGTCATACGACTGCAAAATTGCCCACCACCTGTGTACTCTAGGTATAATGTTCTTTTTGGAATGAGAGGCCTTTAAGGCGTTACAGTCCGTAAAAACCGTAAATTTACGCCTATACAGGTAATATCGAAAATTTTCCACAGATTTAACTAAGGCTAATGTTTCCAATTCATACGAATGATAACGACTTTCAGCACTTGTGGTTTTTTGACTAAAATAAGCGACAACATGAGGACGACTATTTTTTTTTTTTTTTTAGTATAGCCCCATATCCTTCACTTTTTGCAGCAGTGTGGAGTTCGATGGGTAAAGGGTCAATATTTTTTTTTTTTTTTTACTGTGTTAGAAATGACATATTTTACTATTTTCTGATGTACGTCATTATGTTCACAGGTCCAATTAATAGTAACCTTTTTGACCGCGGTTAGAGGATACCAAGGTTTCATCAATTTTGAGAAATTTGGAATTAATTGTCAATAATATGTGGCCAGGCCTGTAAATTGATGAACCTGAGGACATTTTTTAGGGCTTCAACCTTATGAGGACTTGGTCCAACCTCTCCAGAGGATATTACGATACCCAGATATTAAATTTTTGTCTTCATAAATGAACATTTTTTAAAGTTAATCTATTTAAACGAACCAACCCTTCTTGAACGGTTTCTGATTCAGGAGGTTTAAGTGCCGTATTTATAGCCCTTTGAAAAACCTGTGGAGTGTTTCGTAAAACAAACGGCATGGTTAGGTACTCAAATTGACCCGAAGGTATAGCAAAAGCAGTTTTCTATACTCCTTATGGACGCAAATTAGTGAAATCCAGTGGCCATATCCAAATTAGAGAAGAAACAGGCCCCATGTAATTTATCGATTTGATCACTAATTAGTGGTAAAGGATAGCTGTCTGGTCGAGTATTGCTATTAAGTTCCCGGTAATCAACACACATTCGATCGCTACCGTCCCTTTTTTAATTAATAATATGGGACTCGCGAAAGGCGAAGAATTTTTTCGAATTATGTAAACATCTAGTAATTCTTGAACCTTGTTACTAACGATTCCTAAATCGGTGTAAACTTGTGTTGTCTTGTGTTCCTAAATAGCCTGTAAGGTCGCCTATGTACAGTTTTATTTGGATTTATGAGATCGATTTTAGCTCTTTGGTATTAATACGCGTAATGGGAAGATTTTGTATAAAATATGAGGAATATTTATTTCAATCAAAAAGTTCCTTTTCTTTACCGGTAAGATCTGTGTCAATCGAATTAATGTCAAGAGGCATTTCCAATTTAGAGCTAAGATTTGAAATTTTATTTTTGGAAAACGTTAAGGCATCGTTACTAACTACAACGGATATTCCTTGCCCCAAAATGACGCGACCTAATAATACGTTTTCATTGAGAAATTCGTCAGACAAGACATGATATGATACGTAACATCGAGAAGACAGTTTTGTACCATGATTGGGAATTTTATTTGGAGTGAGCAATTAACGTTATTAGAACCGATCGAATTGCAATTTCTCCGAAATGGTGTTGACGGACGGGGCATTTTCGTGTACGATTCAGACGTACCTGGTTCTTCAATTCTTCTCTTTAATGAGAAGCTGCGCGTTATGCGGAAGAGTTTATTCTTATCGTTTATAACGACAGAATTGAGTTTAGGCCAAATTTTGTCATCGCACTGTGACAGGATAGATATGCCAAAACCGGTTAGTACATTTTCCGGTAAATTCGCATTCCTTCCTCGTCTTTATTATCAATTTGAATTTTGATAATTAAATCAAAATGATCCTTCATTGACATGGATTTGGAAAATTTAAAGACCAGCATTTCCTTAACAACAACCCATGAAATATTATCTGGCTTGATTTTAACGCACACCAGTTGATCATGTCGGTTTCAGGTGCATCAGGATCGAAAGGCACCAGCATTTGACTGCGTACTGGGTGTCATGTAGCTAGGTGTCATACTATGTGCATTTTTTAATTATTTTTTTTAATAATTGATTCCATACTAGCCGAAAAAAAATTACATTTGTTCCTGTATTAAATTACTGGCAGTCACAGATAAAGGTGGGAGTGGGTCTGATCCCACTTCTGATGAAGGCACAAGATCAGATATATTGTAAAATAAAAGAGGTTCTTTAAATAATAAGAATTTAGATTTTCTTATAAATTATTTAATCAATTAATTTTACACGAAACTACACTTAATCAGTTTCAAGACACAAATAGCCATGACACCCAGTAATAGCTTAGTTTACACAAAATAGTAACAATGTACAGAGAGGCAGAGTAACAATAATTGAAAGCAATACAACCTGTGCACCGGGCAACGCCTGAAGGTAGAATGCCATTTCGCCGCCGTGCGGACTCTTTTATACGGTGGTATTGTAAGTGGGGCAACGACGTAGCGCGCTACGATGTAGCGATCACTAACTCCGCCCAGCTGCGAGGAGGTGGGAGAATGTCGTAGCGCGCTACGGCGCCATAGTGCTACAACGCAGCCCGATGCACGTGTTGTTTACAATGTGACGCCGACATATACAAGTTAAAATAACCTCAAACTCATTTTTTTTTTAAATTTATTATTATTATTCCTAAAACACTTAACCTATATTACACTGGTTTTAGCCACACAACGAAAACCTCTCAGGGTTTATCTCTGTGCTGGCGAGTTGTTCGTTTACATTTTACAATAATTTATAATTACATACTACAATGATACATTACTTTTCAAATGGTGATAATGAACAATCTACAACTAATCTAATAATCTAATCTAATCTGAACTAATTCGCTAGTTAGCCACATTTCTTATTTCCATACAGTAATATTGCCAAAATAATTAAAACAGCAATCTATTAGAGATCTATTTTCGACGTTGCCCACTTTCAAAATGAATACTCATAAACAGATAAAAGTGAAAAGAGAGTACAGTGGGACATCAAAGGCAGGCAGGTGGCCACATAATAATTTACAGGCACTTTAGGTAAATTATTCTTGTTGCTGTTTAATATAATTATGGGAACAATGTAAATTATATCTACCTTTTTAACTTCACTAGGAAGGGATAGCATTTTCCTGTATTAATACTTTTAAATTAATCATCTGCAAGGTGCCTATCATCCGGATTTGTGTAACATACGATCAATTAATAATTTTGAAGAATATTGCTAATCCATTGCTTTATATGTTCAAAAAAAATTCTGCTCAACAACTTAAATAACGCAATGAATGTTGTTGAGCTGTCAAAATGAACCCCATTGCTGCTGTTAGTGTGTTACGTAATTACTCCGCTGAGGTAAGAAAAAATGGGGAGATCTTATCCCGTGGCTGCCGTAAGACGATACCCAACAAAAAAAAAGTATTTATTATTATTACCTTCAGTTGTACATAAACACTTAACTAAATACTATGCAGCGTTACACCTAAGGGAAAGAGGGTTTTCGATGAACTCTGGCACCCAAAGTAAAATTTAACTTGTGTTTAGGGTGCCAATCATCAGGTAGATATGGTAAGAAATTGTAGACTAGTAAATTAATGGATTAGTTGGAAGCCGTAGCTTAGGGATCACTTAAGTTAAAGAAAATATATATTATATTATGATGACAGGATGTTGCTTGACTTTTGCCAAATGTGTCAAGTTAATGTTACTATGTGAGCAGTGGTAATCCAGCGGTATCGGTCTGAGAGTTTAATTTGTATTTAATTTTCATCACCACTGCTCTCAAAACGGTGAAGGAAAACATCGTGAGGAAACGCCGCATGTCCTAGAACCAATAATTCGAAGACACTTGTGACATCTACCAACCCGCACTGGGCTCGCGAGATGGATGACGGCCACAGTGGACACAGTGGGATCATTATAGGCTGATTATGCAATGTTATTATGTTAGCAATTTTTAAGTCTGACGTAAAAGATGTGTAAAAATATTTTAACTTACGCACAAGCAAAGATTTTTACAAATACCACTACTACTTACTTAGTAGGTCCAATTTTGGTATGGGCATCGACAACCATTACCAAAAAAAACTAAAAACAAAACATCTAACCGCAAATAAAGGATTTTCTTCTAAATCCTCAAATGCCCTCCCTATACACGATTCGAACGGAGCGTTGGAAATAGAGTTTGATTCATATAAAAGCCTTTTGAAAGGCTACAGTATGATTGTAGTGGCCGTTCAAATAGCCAATAGTTGGGATTGCATTGCACTGTCGTGGTTTGAGCCCAACGAGCTCTCGACAGTCTGCAATGAATTTCAAATGACATTTGATATTGCTATTCTGTACACGAAAAATGCGTCGTACGTCTTACGTTTAGATTAGTGAACAACTTCTGTGTGATTTTAAGATGTAAGAACAATTTATGTCCAATACGTACCAGACAGGTAAATTCATTCTGAAGCAAATTGGCACCATTTGTCAATTTGTCGTGTTATACGAGTAGTCATACTATAACTTAACACACTAATAATAAAAAGGCGAAAGTTTGTGAGTGTGTATGTTTGTCTCATCTTCACGCTAAAACTACTGAACGGATTTAGATAAAATTTGGCACACAGATAGTTAATAACCTGGATTAACACATAGGATACTTTTTATCCCGATATTCCCACGGGATCGAAACTTATGCGGGTGAAACCGTGGGGCGCAGCTAGTCATTTCATATAACTGTCAGAGTGACAGTTGTGATTTGAATAAACGGATGATTTAAGATGGTAGTCACTTTGCGTATCAATTATTTTCCCTGTATTTACACTTAATATTTATCTTCTTATTAAACATATTAGTTGTATTTACTGAAAGCCTTTTGAAAGGTGACATTATGATTAGTCATGGTCGTTCATTTATCCAATAGTTGGAATTGCATTGCATCGACGCCGACCGACGACGCGGCGAGACGGTGTGGCCTGAGCTGTTTTATTACCAACCAGGGGGCCAACCACCACCTCTATAAGCTAATCTTACTTGAGCGTGGGAAAGAGATGGAGCTAGACGTCCTGTATAGCTCCACTTCTTTCTCACACTGAAGTAACATTAAAATAATACTGCTAAAAGAGGTGGTGGTAGGGCCCCAGTTCTCGACAGCCTGCAATGAATTTGAAATAGTATTTATTTTGATGTTGTGTACTAGAAAAGTTCTGTAGGTAGGTTCGTCTTACGTCAAGTTCAGTAAAGTTTAATAAACAACTTCTGTGTGATGTTAGTTTTTTTTGTGATTTTAAGGTATTGGGAGCAATTTGTATTCAATACACTTACTATTTATTTTCTCGAGGTCAAATTTATTCCGACAGGAACGTATTACCATAATAAAATATATGTCCTATCATATCAGGTCCACCTGTTTGCCAAATTTCACCGAAATCCGGTCAGTCGTTAGGGCGTCAAACGGTATCAGACAGACAGATTTTCGCATTTATGATATTTTCTTTCCCTCTATTGTCTAGCGGTGTTGATGATTGATATTCTTAAAGAGCCTAAAACTTTATTGTGCGGACAAAAAATAAGCATATTTTCTGAACTTAACCGCTAACCTTAAAGTCATCCACGATCATTATCATCATTTATTTAGTCTTTTCACAAATCTGTTGGGGTCGGCTTCCTATTTTATATATACTAGTTTTTTTTTAAGTGAAAACTTCTTTAGCGGCTTTGTGCACTTTTTTGTGATGGGTAAAAAATGTTAAACTCGCGTCAGGACACGTGACCTGATCGAAAATTCGTAAGACGGAGGAAGATACCGGTCCAAAATTATTCCCTAACCATTCAAATTCAAGTTTGCAGTGGTGCAACCCGCTGTTTTTTTGGAGCGGCTGTCTATCTGACCTCTACAACTCAGTTACTGGGTAACACGATACCCTTGTTATGACTGGTTGTCAGAGTTTCAGGTTTCTGACTACACATTTACCTAAATAAACATTGTATTTTACATTTAAAAATCAGATTGAATCAAAAAGCGTTTATAGGTATTTCAGAATTTTCGTAAAATTTTCAGTACTCAGTCAAGCAAACGGAATGCTTCAAGTTTCCCGGTGTAGTGCCGGTATTAGTATCCCAACTAGTAACGATCTCGATGTAGGTGTGCGCTGAATATTCATATCCTCATACAAAATAGTTGCGGCCATACTTTTGTTGAATAAATTGCTTTGCTTATGAATAAATAAATATATATATATATATATATATAAATGAATCGTGGGAGTTTTGTTATCTTGAATCTCAACTTCAGAAATTGATTTCCTTAATTACACAGTAAATAACCATAGGTACCTAGTCTGAATTTTTTTCTAAAGTTTAGACTCACTAGTTGGGTTTAATGTGGGGGAAATGGTAAATTTTCAAATGTTTACGTTAAATGTTTAATTTACTAACTTGCCCCGAAAATTGACCCCCCCCCCCCTTATTTAAAATTTATTTATTTACGTTACACATCCGTATTTGGGTCACAGAAATTCATAATTGTACCAAATTTCAACTAAATTGGTCCAGTAGGTTCGGAGCAAATTGGCTGTGACAGACGGACAGACAGACATACATGTGATCCTATACGGGTTCCGTTTTTTCCTTTTGAAATACGGAACCCTAAAAATAACTGTTTCCTACAAAAGTGAAATACTAACGGGGTTAAAATGGAAGAAGTAGCTACGAGTATATTAATAGTAATTACGCAATATTGTTTTTGGTCCGAGGCCTTGACATCAACCGATGAACATTTTCAAGCATTTATTTGTTGGTTGAATACGAGGCCTTTGGCTACTTTTGTATTTGTGTATTTTGTTCTTGCGTTAACCAATGAACTACATTTTCAAACATTTTTTTGTTGGTTGAATACGAGGCTTTTGGCTAATTTTGTGTTTGTGTATTTTTTTCTTGCGTTTTTTGTGCATTTTGTTTGTGCAGAATAAACATATTTCTTTCTTTGTGTTTTTTCTTTAAATTTGCGTTTTGTTTGTGCAGAATAAACATTATTTCTTTCATATTTTTTTTCTATATTAGTAAACATTGCGTGTGTACATCCAATATGGTTTCGTGTCAACATACAATAAAATTAGGTACGTCTACGAAATTTGCGTGGTCATAAATATTCAGCCGTGAAATAATTTTACCTTTTTCGTGAAATAACCCTGAAATTGGGGTAAGAAGTATATTTTTATGGAAATAGCAATGGCATTGACATGAGTTTAAGGGTTTATGGCCTATTATTGTTCTGATTGATGGCAATTAACATTATGTGTTAGGAAGGTTAGACAATATTTTTTCTTTTTTATGTAATCAAAAGATTATGGCGATACATTGAGTTAAAATGTGCCATGACGTCACGAGTATGTAGATTTTATACATGCTTGTGACGTAGCGACCCCCACTCCCCAACTTTAATGCGTTTTATCTAAGTATTTTTTTATTAATATAATAAAGCAAAAAATACGAGTCTAATATTTTTTTATTATCTGACTGACGGACTAAATATAATTTCTTTTGTTTGACCCCAGGCATCATTCCTATTGTCTAACCTTCCTAACACATAATGTTTTGTAGGTATTTATATAAGGATAAATTGATTACGATGTTGTAGCTTATTTAAATAAACTACTTGTTTTATTGCTTTTCCAAATTATTTTATGACCCACCGACCCACCGCGTCGCATAGCATCGCCCGCCCGCGCTATTACTCCGTTTTCTCTTAACGTTCTTTCCGACTTTTTTTCTTTTTGCTCGGCTCCTAAGAGACGTAGCGTGATGTTATATATCCTATAACCTTCCTCAAGAATTGGACTATCAAATACAAAAAGATTTTTTCAATTCCGACTCGTAGTTCCGAAGATTACCCCTTCCAAACAAACATTTTACCTCTTTATAATATTATAAGTAATATATATATTATATTTAAATACATAAGTATAAGTATGTATATGTAGTATAGATAGGTACTGATTTTTAGCTAAAAAACAAACTTCAAAATGCAACTAAATATCCGACATTTCATGCACAAGAGCGCAAAAATATTTAAAAACAAAAAAAGTGTTAAAAATAAATAACTTTTCAAAAGCTCATAATAATTTTTCACGTTGAAATATGAGACTTAATGACGTATAAAAATGATGTTGAAACAATTCCTATAGGGGAGTATCAACGAAAGTATGATAAATCACGCTTATAACGTTTATTAAACAGTTTCCCTTTTGTTTCACAAAGGTCAACAAACCCCGGCCTTCACAAGTTGTTATAATTAATTTAAATCGTTTCGGATGCTCTTTATAACGACGGCTTTCGGGACTTTAGGAAAAGTTCTCGAATAATTGTATTTCTGTTTTGAACGTCTATTTCTTTGTTTTGGTTATTTTCTAACAATTTGACAGGTGCTACTTTCTTAATCTAACTAATATTATAAATACGAAAGTGAGTTTGTTTGTTTGTTACGCTTTTATGCTAAAACTGCTGAACAGATTTGGATGAATTGAAAATTTGGCACATAGGTAGACCCTGACCTGGGTTAAGCCATAGGATAATTTTTATCCCGATATTCTCAAGTGATCGATAGTTAGGATATAAATAAATTAAAATCTTAAAATTATGAAAAAATATAAAATATATCATACACATGTGTGATATACTTCGCCACTTGCGAACTAAACCAAAGTTCGACTGGTAGAAAATGCCTATGGCATTAAGTCTGCCTCTGTATATTTGTGTGCTTGAAGTATTAAATTAATAAATAAATAATAAACTACGCATCAAAGACCAAGGCGTCACACAAAATCCTGACGTTACACAAATCCTGCATCGCGCAATTAGAGTTTACCGCGCGAACGACATATTATATAAGACTATCCGACATCAACCATTTGGCAGTTGCCCGCCAGTCACGACACCTAGACGGGTGCCGTGTCTGGCGTAAAAGGGACATCAAAGGCATCCTCCGACCGTCTGGCCTCCCTTTTCTATGGTGGATGAGTGAACTTTACACTCAGTTCCTCATGCCTCTAAACATACATAAAGCGTATATTTATCTAATCTTACAATAATACTCATCAAACAAGAACAAAGAACTATAAATACTAATAATGAAGGTATGAAGGTTAAGGAGAGAGAAAGTGTTTTTTATCATAATTTTAAAAGGGAACAAAGATTTTGCAAGCCTTCATAATTTTACACGAGCGGCACGTCGGCAACTGCAGCCGTCGACACTGATCAAGCCACGGCTGCAGTTGGACGCGTCGGCGACTGCAGTTGACGTCTCTACGACTGCCGTCAACAACGTGCCGATCGTGTACATGAGCATTCCATAACCGTTGCTTGAACAGTAAAAGATTTTTCGTAAAAACTGGTGCAGATATATTGATGTTACATTAATTTTCATTCAACAAATAACTATCCTGTAATTATAGCCGTCGGTAATCACTAATCTCATTCACGCGTCTACTGATTGATTGCTTTAACGACATAATATTTGATTGTGAAATAGACTCGCCTAGTTATTCTTTGGCGACCTTTATGACGCAAATGTTTATAATGATTGTTTTGATAAGTCTTGGGCTCGTGGCTAAGTAATAACAGCCGCACGGGTTGATTGATTAGGTTAAGCTACGCTTGCCGCAGTAAGTCCGTGGATGGGTGACCATCTTAACATACCGAGACCCCTCCGTAGCTCGGAAAGCATGTTAAGCCGTTGGTCCCGGCTGTCATTCTTGGATCTTCGTTACGGGTCGTCAGAAGCCCGAAAGTCTGACAACTAGGGCGTGCAAAACCGGAAGGTCTCCAAAACCGGTTTTGAATTCCGGTATTGAGGGCCCAAAACCGGAAACCGGTGTTAGCACCGGTTTCGGCAATCATTTCATATTGTTTATATACTTAGTAGAATTTTAACAAGAAAACAATATTCTTAGATACCCACAAAATCTACAAATAAAACAAATTGTACTATTTACCTCTTTTTAATCAACCATTTATGCCTACCCCAATACCAAGTAGAACACATTCATAGTTTGGATAACATGAACTTAAAATAATAATACAGATTAACTAACTGAGATCAAATCAACAACAAGTAAGATTGTGGTCCCTTTAGTAGATACCTAACAATTCTGTTATCAAGAATAATATATTTTAAACATACAAAACACATTCATCATCTAAGGACTCTAAACACTACCGCAATTACTTTATTATACGTCTCAATTTCTACTAACAACATTATTAAAGAATTCATATTTGACTATAAAAGGAGATCAAATCAACTGTGTACCATATACTAATTTAAATAAACAATAATATTTTTTTCCAAGATACCGCTGTTCTTTGTATTGTGTCCTTAAGAATAGAAGTGCATCTAACATTTTATCAGATAGCGTACTTCTTATTTTGTTGCAAAAGTACCCAGCACTCGCAAAGGCCCTCTCACTCTCAACACTTGTTGGTAGTACGCACATCAAATAGTCGTAAGCTGCTGTGAGATACACACCCCGATGGCCTCCGCTTTCATACATGGCTTGCTCTACCTTGACAAACCCTGCAAGGTCGAAATCAGACCGATTCTGGGGGGTTTTCCTGCATTCATTTAATTCCTTATCAAGCTGCTCTTGAAGAGTTAGCTCATCAGCTACAACTTCAATATTGAATATTTCTTGACTGCGTTCGAAAAAAGTTGATTTAAAATTTAAATCAAAATATAAATACGTAATCCAATAACGGGAAAACCGGAGGCAACTCCGGTTTTGTCTCTCAACCCCGGTTTTCAAAAATCGGGAAATTTTGTCCGGCTTCCGGTTTTTAGCAAAACCGGAAAACCGGGTTTGCACGCCCTACTGACAACCAGTCAATTCAATTCAGTACTCCCAATCAGCTGTTTCGCCAAAGTTCACGCGCGGCCATCGCAGTTTAGGTACTTTACTAAACATCGGAGCGCACGTGCCGGCCGCGGCGGCGCGGCGGGCTGCGGCGGTGAACTCAAAGGAACCGAATAACCGATGAACGGGTGTCATATTATGTCGCCCCGTGCTCCGCGATCGTGCGGTTACTATGACAGAAAGCGTATCAGCAGTCAGCCAGCAGGGCATGATACAAGGATACAGCAGACGCGTCATTCATTAGGCATTTTAAAAGTCAGTTTTGCTAGAAAATACAATTGAGATTATTATTAGCGATGATATTTTTTCCACACTTTAACCGACTTTAGTGCACATAACTGACAAAATAAAATGTGTCTACTGAAAAAATAAGTAATTTTTAATGATATTACTATCATCACATGTACCTACCTAATTTGAAACTTTTTTTAACTTCTTTTTTTATGAACTTTTGTTTCGAACAATTCACCAAAGATTATCCACTTTCTTCGTCATTCTTTTTTAAAACGTTCCCCACACTAGTACTTAATTACTTTTGTAGCTAATGTGGATGCGTTTACAAATTCAAATCTCACCTGCATTTTTCTGTGGGGGAATCGAATTCGCGACACGTAACGCAGCAGCCTATCGCTCAGAAACTGCGCCATCGGCATCGGTACGGACAATATTTATTAGGAAGTACAGCACAACTTATTATTGCGTGGGTTTAGCTTTCTCCTATTTCATTCATTTATGCGCCGAAGAGTTTTTAACTTACTTTCTTATGGGTGCTAGTGTGCTTCGTGATTTTCTGTCATTATTTTAGTTATTTTCGGAACTTCTTGGTGTGTGCGAGTATGTGTGTCGACTTCGAGTGCTGCGTAATAATGCACCGCGATCACAGAACATTATTACTTAACAGCCGGTACCGCCGCGTGCAGCTCGCTCCCGCACGGGACAGCATTGTCTACAGGGAAATGGTACCTTCATAAACGAAATTTAGTTAGCACTTATTTTTGTACGTCTTACTAGAAAATACCAAAGTTAAAAATTAACTTCGGTAGGTATTTTATCACTGATCATTGGCTACTTTAAAACAGATTTTTATGACTTGCTAATCTTGCTATCTATGGCTTTGGCTATGGGTATTTTCTGGCTATGCACGGCGTGGCGAGGTGGTTGACCTCTAATAATTTTATCATTTCGTTCTAGGTGCGAACTTACTGTAGGTAGGTACTATCAGACATGGCTTTTATTATTTCCTGTATGTACTAGGTACGGGTACCTATTGTATCTAACGTGAGATTATTAGGTATTATTTATTAATTGGGATATTACAGGAACAAGACAAAAACAAAACTTATACCACAAATCCGAGTCAGCTCCGTGTGCACCAAGACAACATTGATTTCAATTTTCCACTTTCCGATAGTTAGAACACATTTTCACAAAAATACGCGCGATTTATGCCTGTGACGTAAGTACATCGGATGCACATGCAACACCCGCTCGAGAGATTTCGGTAGACTGGACTAGCCGCCCGGGTGGCGCGGGCGTCCCGCGGCACTGGCAGTCAACAAAAGAAATGGGTGGAACGATACCTACTTCGCGCGTTTGCGTGTCATTGGCTAATGATTTATTTGTATTTCGGTCCGCATTGGCCGGACATCCTTGTAGTCCACGTGGACTCCTCATAACTCTTTTGAAGGCCATATTGCTACCGCGATGAGTATTTTGATGTTACGGTTAATGTTTGAACACGTTTGAGCAACATAAGACTTATTTGAGAACGCCTAGTTTAGTTTGTTTTAATTACATATTTGATGCAATAGAATGGTAGTAGACCATGGTCTGAACAACGTTTGTTCTAGCAAAACTGTGATTCAAATGTCACCGTGTATAGTATCAATAGGTATTTTTATCAATCAATTTAGAATTTTTACTGCTATACTATCACTAATTTGATCCTGTCGGAATTGGTTTGGCAGTTTTCCTTATCCAACCATGTTTTACAAAACAAACTGCATATTGCATTTGTAGATCACATCTGTAATGGGATTGAACAAATACAAGTAAGTTTTGTCTCTGCAGGTTCGGATAACGGTTTCAGTTAGTTTGAATATGTCACATTGAATTTAGGGTGTTGAAAATACACATTTAGTGCTTGAGAGATTAGATCACCTTCACTTATATGGAACGCGGAAAGCGACTACAGAGATAAATAAATAAAGGCAGTGCTCACAGTTGCATCTTCGACCATTCGTTGTAGCTGACTTAGTGCTCATACACACGAGCATCACGCGTCCACGGCAGAGGCAACTTCAGCCGCCGACACGCGTCGACGGCAGCCGGCGGCAACGAGTCACTCGTGTATAATATACATATTATGACCATCGTACAGGGGCCTTATTATGAAGCATTAATGCCATCATTATTCCATTGTGAAAAAAGGATGGTGCTAGCGGCCTCATATAGCTCCGTCTCTCACTCACACTGGAATAATGGTGGCATTAGTACGTCATAATACGGCCCCTGACGCCAGCACATCAACCTACTCGAAACTGTACAATTTTCCCAGTCAACTTTGAACCTTGTGCTTAAGGATTAAAGTTGAAAATCTATTAAAGAAATTTGACAGATGAGTACACTAGGTTGACGTGCTCGAAATCTTTTCACTCAGCTCCATTTTGTTAGACAAGCCCCTTTAATACTCACCAGCAGCTACTCTGCCCTTTGCTGTATTCAGTGTGACCAAACTTTCAAAGTTAATGCTAAAAATTAATAAACGTCTAACGGGCCTTTGCGAGTTGGCTTCGGCCCCTCGTACAAAGGGCAGAGACCCTTGGGGCGCGAGGAAAAAAAAAAACATTTTGTAGGGGGTTCGTGGAATTGAAAATTTCCGCACACTCGTTAATAACAATTTAATGTAAGTAAAACACAGTTTACACGTTTTCACAAATCTTTAACATTTAGGTAGCAGGAAGTTAGTTATAATGTAACGGTATAACGTTTGTGTATCCTTTGATTTCACCCGAGATAGAGCGAGAGGGGTATGAGACGCGGGCGGCAGAATGGCGCGGTTATTAGGTTGGCGTCCTGGAAAGCGCACTCGCTGCCAACATAATGGCGCTGTGATTTGGGTTTTGAGACGTTGTGAAACGGTGCCGGTGGGCGCTACAATTTTTATTTTTATTCACAAAAAATATAAACTTTGGCAATAAATAGTTATATAGAATGGTGTATACAAAAAGTAGGTAATGAGGTCAAGTCCAATAAGATTAGGTACCCTGCCCCCCAAACTAGGAAAATCCTGTATCTTGGGCGGCAGAGTGAGCATACAAGTACATTAAGAATGAGATATTGTCAAAGATAAGGTTATGTACTGGTGAAAATAAAAAGAAAACCTAGTGTAAGTGTAAGTACAGATGTGTATTTTGGTGGTTGGTGAGGTATGTATTTGTGTATGTTGTGTGTGTGTGGGGTGTCGTGGCATGTTATGTGCATAATTATGTGGGAAGTGTTGAGTGTAGGTACGTATGTGCATGGAGGATGAGAGGGGGGGAGCTGCCATCGGGAAGATGGAAAACGAATGTAATAGAATCAACAGATCAACAGATCCAGGCAATTAAATCTTTTGGGAGTGGCGCGAGGAGGCGAAACGCCGGGGCTTGACTCCGATGCCGCGAGAAATCGCGGCACAGCGGACAGAGCTCCGACGGGATCTCATGGCGTCATGGAGAGTGCGATTGTCGCAACCCAGTGCTGGGCACGCCACTATTGCGGCGATAAGTCCCCTCTTTGAGGAGTGGCTGGAGAGGCGCCACGGCGTCCTTACCTTCCGCCTGACGCAGGTCCTCACCGGACACGGCTGTTTTGGGAGGTACCTGTTTCGGATAAGACGGGAGGAAACGTCCGGTTGTCATCACTGCGTGGATCGCCCGGAGGACACGGTGGAGGTATGCCCGGCTTGGGCAGAGCACCGCCGTTTCCTCGTGGAGGCGATCGGTGGCGGGGATCTCACGCGTCCGGCCCTGGTCTAGGCCATGGTACGGAGCGAGAGGGTATGGGAGGCCGTCACCTCCTTCTGCGAAGCAGTAATGCTCGCGAAGGAGGAGGCGGAGCGCGTGAGGGAGAGGAAAATTTCGCGCCCTCACGCCCCTAACCGCCGCAGGAGGAGACGCCCTGGGCGTCGGGAATCTATTGCCGATTCCCGGCCACCGTAGGCGCGGGCTTGCGGACGGTGAGCAATAGGTAGCTCGCCGTCCGGTAAGGACCAAGCCCGGGTCGACGGCGCGTTGTGTTCCACGCGCGCCTCAAAGAGATGTCAGCGAGTGAAGGGGTCCGATGAGACCATTGCCTGCCGGGGATGCGGGAAAGCCCGAAAGGGACACCGTGGCCCCCTAGCATTGCACAGGCAACAGAAGGAACACGGGTGGGTTTTAGTCAGTAAGAGTCTGACACGCCCTCTCGCTCCAGCCAGAGCGGGAGAAGTCATTTGATGATATCCCACCCAAAAAAAAAAAGGCAATTAAATTTTCAACAGCCTCATACTCTTGATCAGTTATCCACTCCTCTATTTTAGCTTTTACCCTGTAACCATCCAATTCAATAATATTTACTTTATTATTGCTTTTCTGTGTATACATGAGAGCTAAAGAGAGCGAAAGTTAGCGTCACTAAGATAATATATGTCAACCGTAATATTGCAGTCTCTGCGGGAATATAATCTATGCAAAATATAATCTAGATTTAATATGACACGGAATACGGCACGGTGCTCCAGTTGTGGACCGGAACGGTTTAATTAAACCACAGAGATTGTACGGCAGCACGACGAAAAACGTGCAATGTTTAAACTTGTTTATTAATTTGAGGGAATTGGTCGGGGTTATGTTGAATGGAATTCGCGAATTGAAAATGTTGATTTAAAGTTATTTTAGATAGGGTAACTTAAGGTTTTTGTCTACATGCTTGGGTTGCGGGACAAAGTATTATCTTATTCGCTAACATAATCTTGGTTTAGCGGTTCGAGTTAGGAATCAAATCTACATTTTAATCGTTGTCGGGAAAGGTTAGGAGAAAAACCGGCAAAGTGCGTGTCGGACTACGCACGATGAAGTGTCCGTAGTTGGGATGAATTTATCCCAAGAACAAACTTAACATTGTAGTTGAAAAACATGTTCTCCCATACATCCCAACTGCACATGTATATATTTCAAGACCATAGACTTCATATAGTTTTTCCTGTAATCTATGAGTAAAGAACCATTTCATGTATGTTTTTCAAAATTTTTGGCTCCTTAGTTTCGGAGATAAGAGGAGGAAAGATCAATTTTTTCAATATTTTTATATATCTCTAATAGTATTTATTTTAAAATGATTAAAAAAACACTCCTCACAACAAGCCCTTACAGTTTGTAAAACTTTAAAATTTTCCTATTGGTCCTCCGAAGGGAGAACCAGGATGGATGACTAAAGCTAGGGACAGAAATCAGTGGAAGGAAATGGGGGAGGCCTACGCCAAATAGGCGATACACTATTATAAAACGTGTAACGTTAAATACGCAAAACATGAAAATAGTTTGATCAGAATAACGAGCAGATCAATTGAACCACTTTTTAATATAGGTCACATAAAAAAAAAAAAAAACTTAATTAAGAACGTTGCCGTGTCTATTAATAGGTCAAGCCATCACATGCGCAATCCCGCCAAAAAAGTTGTCGATCAATTAAATTTTTCTCATACGCGGGGATAATAATAGCTTTTATTTCAATGCAAATACGAATCTTCCATACAGTACCAAACCTCCCTCGACAGAGCGTCGTCGCAGACGCAAGAAACGATCAGAATTGCCAGTAAAACTAAAACAGCACATAAAACCTTTACAATTTTTTTATTTATTTATTTATTTTATTATTTATGTACACACATAAAAATAGATACAGATAAGACATAATCATAATTATGAGTACAAAGGTACTGCTTATTTCTTAAGAAATTTCTTCCAGCAGACCTGCGACAGGAGAAATGAGAAAGAAATGTAGACAATAGTGTGTGAGAACAAGAAGAGAAAAAAATTATAAAAAATAACAAATTTAAATTTAAAAAAAAAAGAAAAAAAAACATAAAATAATATATAAAATAAATAATAAAAAATAATAATAATAAATAATTTAAATTAAAATAATAAATTTTAATGATTTTTTTCACCCTGAATTAGGTCAATTGAATTAAAAATCAGTTGGGGTGTCTGAGGTTTTGCGAATTTAACGTTACAGGTTGAATAGTAGTAAAACAAAGGCGTTTATATATTATTTTATTTAAGACATTATTCAGGGGATGGTGGGAAACTTAATATAATATGAACCGTTGTGTGGAAATCGCTTGTCATGGAGGGAAATTTCGTGAGGAAAGTTTTGAGTGTGAATGTGGATTGCTAAAAGAGTAGAGGAAGGCCAAAGAAACGATGGGTGGACTCTGTGAAAGACGACATGGCTAGAAAGGGCTGGCTAACTGAGATGACGACGTAGAGAAGCATGGCAGAAGAGGGCTAGATCATGATGATGGTGGAACCCCAAATATAATAGGTAAGTTCAATCTGCTTAGCCGACCCCAACATAGCAACATAGCAAAATACTGCCTATCTGACCTCCACAACCCAGTGGCTGGGTAATACGATACCTTTGGTAAGACTGGTTGTCAGACTTTCGGGCTTCTGAGACCCGTAACGACTGTCAAAGCTCCATGAATGACAGCCGGGACCAACTGCTTAACGTACTTTCCGAGGCACGGAGAAGTCTCGGTATCTAAAGATAGTTACCCATCCACGGATAAACCCCGGCAAGCGTAGCTTAACCTTATGGGTCCACCCGTGCGGCTGTTTTTACTTTTTGATTACTTAGCCACGAGCTAGTTAAGGTATAAATAAAAATACAAATTACGTTTAAAAAAAGAAACAAAATGAAACCGTCGAACTTTATATTTCGAACGCGCTGTTCCGTAATTACTTATAATGAAAATGCAATTCGTTTTTAATTATATATACATGCATTTTTATGGCTTTAACAGCGTTGGAAGCATAATTGCGCAAATTTCTTCGAACACACGTCACGTTAGACTTGAGTAATCCTAAATTTTTGCAAGTAAATTTTATTTTCCCGTATAAAGATCTGGTCAAACTGAGGCGGAACCTGAGCGAGACGCAGGATGCAATTGCGTTTAAAAAAAAAATGATGTTATTCGATTTTATTTGAAGTTATTTGGTTTTATCTGTTTTTATTTTTATTACTAAGATATATGATTTCTATTCATTTATAGGTTTGGCAATGGGTGTTATCTAACAGAAATAAATAATAAATGAAATAATATTTATTTCTATAAATGGATTTAAAAAAAACCCTTTTATACGTTAAAAATAAATTATGTTTTAAAACTACATGAGTTCGTTGGTCCGACTACTCTGAGACGAAACACCAAAACTAACTTTTAAATTCCAAAACAATTAGAACAGCACATAATAAAGGTTTCGTTGTCAAGAGCTCGACTGTAGAGAAAATATTAAATTATAACATTTTGGCTCGACGCTAGCAGACAGTTTGGACGTAGACACTGAAGTACTTAACTTGGTTACATCACCGTCAGAGTATAACTTTACTGTATAGTTTATGTAGTTTTATTGTTCTAGCTACATAAAGTGTCGCTTTAAAACAGTGTGTTTTTTTTAAATAGAACGCTGTTTTCTGGAAACGAATTATGAGTTTAGATATTGAAACCTAGGTAATGGATTATTTAACGAGGGGATAAAGAAGTGTCTTTTTTCACGGGTGCTATATTGAATCTGCTAGAATCCTGAGTGTAGCGGGATTCAAGCTCACCCATGACGAAGACACTGAGGAGAATACTCTACTTTTCACAACTTCTGCGAGGTATTAAAAAGCAATTCGATTTTGGATTGTTTTTTTTTTTGTAAAAGTTTTCATATCTTCAGTTGAGGTTCTAAATTCAAATCACATTATTATACGGCGGGTTATAATGGAATTCATATCAACGATTTATTATTGACAGTGTCAATGTCATTCAGGTCCCAAAAGATCCCTAGCAGTCTATAGTAATTTATTTGATTTATGAAAATTAAAAGAAAAACTTTTCATCGTCACTTTTAAACTTTCCAAAACAAAAGACAGTTTTAATGAAACAGTTTCCTGCCATTATTTCAAAGATTTAATGGAAGTTCAATCGGATTTCATTCAGAAAGAATGGATTCGTCCATTTTTGAGCTGGAAACTTTTCAGCCAGGCTTCACTATCGATATCTCACAAAGGCTTGTGAAACAAAGGGGATATTTCTGCAGCAAACTGTGACTGTTATAGTAAGGTTACGCTTTGTTTGATTACTTTTTACAGTTCCGTACGTCCGAATGAACAAATGGAACCCTTATAGGATCACTCGCGTGTCTATCGTCTGTCACAGCCGATTTTCTCCGAATCTAATGGACGATTAAGTTGAAAGGGAACTTTTGGGAGGAAAATAAGAATACTAAAATAGTTTTGCAAACTGTACTGTGTGACATATCAAATGATCGGGCCTAACGTGAGGGTCCCAAATATATTTTTATTATAATTTTAACATAAATAGTTTTAAAGCTATTTAAGAAAATCTTTGAAAATATACCATTGCCCTCTCCCCCTTATCTCTGAAATACCATATAGATTACAAGAAAACCTATAAAAGCTATGGTCTTAACATAACATGGTATTACATTTGCAATTGAAATGTATGGGAAAACATGTTTTACAACTAGAATGTTAAGTTTGTTCTTAGGATAAATCATCCCGACTATTCGTGGACACTTCACTGTTCGTGGTCCGACACGCACTTGTTTGTTTTTGGAAACAATAACAAGTTAAAATCGAAATTGTTAATTTTATCGTCCGTGGGATTTATGAAATTCTGCCTAAAATATTGATAATATATGTATAGATAAATCGGGAATCAGAGATATAATCGAGATCTATAGAGAATCGCATGTGACTAAAAGAGTGATGAATATAAATGTTGAGGGATGGAGACGGAGAGGAAGACCAAAGAAACGATGGATGGATTGTGTGAGGAGTCATATGAAGGAAAAAGGTGTAGATGATTGCGTGACGGTTGACAGGGGAGAATGGAAGAAGAAAACGTGTTGTGCCGCCCCCAGGTAACATGGGATAAGGGCAGGAAGATGATGATCTATAGATAAATCTCTCTATACCTTTGCTATAATGTTGAAATTAGAAGAATCGTGATAAAATACAAGTACCTAAGTTTGAATACAGTACACATTTTTCAGGCAGTATATGTGTTTTGTGTACGTGTGTGAACTCGTAAACAAGTTTTTTTTTTCAATATTATTCCCGAATGATGTCAACATACACATTTAACAAGGTATTACTATAATATTATAGTTCAATACATGATAAATACGGTTTCTTCTTCTAAAACTTATCTCAGAAAGTTTATTTTTCTTACACTGTTGCAACTTAAGCCAAACATGTTGTACTGTTTTCTTATATATTTGTGTTAGTTTCTGTTTCTCTTGCAGTTCGTTTGTTGAGACAGGAACGAAAGACAAACGTTAGCTATTCCTCCTCGGTTCAAGACATCTGCAGATTTCAATTTGATTCTACAAATAGGGTTTGTTTGTACGCTATATATTTTTCAAATGTATATATATTTTGTTATAAACTTTTGTGAACGTTTTCTTGAGTCATCAAACTTGGAGATAGTGAAGTTTATCAAAACAATCAACAGTGTATTTTGAGTGCGATAATCAGCCTATAATTTTCCCACTACAGGGACACTACTCATATTCTAATTTAATAACTAGAGTTGAAAATCCAGCGTGTGAAAAAAAATCGCACAGCTCCAGGTATTGATCCGAGCATTGAGAATCCAACAGAGCGCATCCCAGCGCGTCAAAAAATCACAATGTTGTATTTTCAACTCTCGGCGCTAAGCAGTGCGTTGAAAATCTAGTGCGTGATAAAAATCACCAGTGCGAATCTGGGCTCAGTTTTAAAATATGTATACTTACTCAGTACCTACGTACAGGTATAATATACAGATTCCGCCTGCATTAATGAGGCACCCACGCACAAATACATATGATCTACCATTTTTTTTTTTTGGGTGGTAAATTATCAAATATCTTCTCCCGCTCTGGGCGGAGCGGGAGGGCGTGTCAGACTCTTACTGACTAAAACCCACCAGTGAACTTTCAGTTGCCTGCTTCAGGGGCCTCGGTATCCCTTTCACACTTTCCCGCGACCCTGGCAGATACTTAGCTACCTTAGTTCCGCCCTGCATAAAATCAATCTGCCTAGCCTTGTCCCAACTATATTGGGGTCGGCTTCCAGTCTAACCGGATACAGCTGAATACCAGTATTTTACATAGATCGACTGCCTATCTGACCTCCACGACTCAGTTACAGGATATCCTTTGGGGTAAGAATTTTAAGCTTCTGACGACCCGTAACGACTGTCAAAGATCCACGAATGACTGCCAGGACCAATGGCTTAACGTGCTTTCCGAGGCACGGGTCTCGGTATGTTAAGATGGTCACCCATCCAATGACTGATTGAACCCCCTCTCTGTACTAGTGCCGACCTGTTTATAATGTATTAAATTATTTAAGGTTCACATTCATAATTAGAAGGAAGCCTCGGAAAAATATCTTCAACGTAAAAGACTGCGTTGATGAATATGAAACTATTTACACCTAAAACTTAAGTACCTATATTTACATCTTTATATACCTATATCTTTATGAGAATCAGACCCAAGTTAAATCCATGTTAGTAAACTGAATGCATCACGAAAACTGATTGATTTTTTCTCAGAAAATATTTGAATTCGTAATATTCAATCACAGAATTTATCCCTCGATTCCATTTTAAAATGCTTTCTCAAATTCTCGTATATTGAAGTTTCCAAGCGATTTCCATACCGTGAGCGATCTCGTGCTCAAAAATGCAAAAGAAATTATAGTGGTATTATGCACTCAGGCGTACGGTCTGTGCATATAGAGTTGAAAATTGCACAGCCGGCAAGACCGACTGCCTCCAGGCATTCGTTACCAATCCGAATTGGCAAATAAATTTAAAAATATAAAAGTCCAATTTAAATGATCATTTAATTGTAGCTGGAATATTTGTTTTCGAACAGGAACCATTGAAATTAAACCCGTTTATGAAAGTGCATTCTGAAAGTTAGCATCGTTGCAGATAGCTGTCAAATATTTCACTGTTTTGAATAATTTATAAATATTACTGAGATATTGGTGGCGGACATCACTGCTCTGTAGCAGTCGTGGCTTAGTGGTAACACCCGCTACTTACGAGTTGTAGGTTCGATCCCAAACAGGTACTTTACTTTGTGTAAATAATTTCATCGCCACTGGTCTCAAAACGGTGAAGGAAAACATCGTGAGGAAACCGGCAAGTCCTAGAACCAAAAGTTCGAAGAAATGTGACATAATATCTACTAACTCGCACTAGGCCCGTGTGGTGGATTAAGGCTCACTTCCTCTCAGCGAGAGGAGACCAACCGATATCAGCCTTTAATATTCCCACAGCTGGGACATTTCAGCAGTGGGGATACTAAAATATTATTGATTATTAGCAATTATTATAACACTGATTTACCAAGACGTTGCCAAGTTTCAGAATGAAAATAGTAGATTATACTTAAGTATTTTGGTAGAGATTTTAAGTTTTATCAGGGTTTAGACTTCACTCTTCGCCTAATCACATTCAGAAATTGTTGCAAAAGTAAGGATTAAAAAAAAAACAGACGTTTATGGAGGTAAGACAGTATGTCTAAGTGCACTGTTTACCAGGTA
Source organism: Xanthia togata (assembly GCA_963853775.1). NCBI lineage: Eukaryota > Metazoa > Arthropoda > Insecta > Lepidoptera > Noctuidae > Xanthia > Xanthia togata. Next base: position 10,649,839 of record OY970811.1, read on the forward strand.
AACACTGTACTATAACTTGCCACCATGTAATTTTCTGTTTAAATTTTTTTAAAGTTTTTTTTAAGACTTTTTAAGGTTTTAGTGGATTTTCATTTCCAATTTTCCCTAACCTGTTCTACCAAAGCAGGTCTCAAACTCATAGACTGTAGATTTAAGCTGTGCATAGACTCATAGGAGGCTCTCCAGCGAAGTGTCACTCCACAAACATGGCCTACTTCGCATCGGCTCCGGTTACCGCCTTTGTGCCGTGACGTCACTGATAGGCCGCCATGCTGCATATGGGAAGTGTAAAGTTATAATGCTTTTATGGTCTAATAGCTTCCTTGATGGGATTGATTTTGCGGAAAAAAGCAGTTCCTTTTGTTTGTTCTTTTTGGCAATTTTGGCCTTGCGTGGCCTCATTCAAGATTATAATATCCTGTATTCACATTTTTATCTTGGTATAAATATTCAAAACCGGAGCAACAATAATAACATTTATTCCGTCGGGAGTCGAATTTGAATATCGCAACAAAAACCCTCTTGGCAAAATGGTAACAAAACCGGTTTTGTTACCATTTTGGTAAATACAATTTAGGATAATAAATAGGTTTTACTAACCTCAATTGTGCTCCAACAAGTCTTCAAATCCCCTAGCAAACTCTTATTCCCCAATCCACGAGATGAGAGGCAATTACCCGTAAATAACGAGAAAAATAAGGTATATTTTACCTGCCTGCTACTCTAAAACCTTAATAATACTTCCATGGGAGTGATTACAGTCTCCAATTCCCCCATATTTATGTGTCGCCTTTCGTAAAATCTAATAGGGACTGGCAATTTATTACTTGTATACCAGCTATAAGCAAAAATAATTACCGTTATTAAGTCTTAAGTTAAGTGGAACTGTCGCCACGATATCGTGTAAGAAATATGGGAACATTAATTTGCTTGGGATAAAATAAATTTGAGGAACTGAGGTTTATTTCTGCAGGGATATTGTAAGAGTGTACCTTTTGGTAGAAGATAATTACGTCATGGAGTTGAGTTCGTTACGTAACCTACCTACTCTGTATGTTTTTTGTATGTTCTCTATGCCTACTGCCAAACAGCACTTTCTGTATTGCGTACTAACGTTTGCCCGCGGCTTTGTCCGCGTGGATATCAGATAGAACGTACTAGCGAGGTAAAAAGTAAAAAGTATGATAAGCTTATGTTTTAAACCAAGTCATGGCTTACCCATGTGCCAAATTTCATCCAAATCCATTCAGCAGTTTTAGCGTGAAAGCGTAACAAACAAACTCACTTTCGCATTTATAATTAACTAGCACTTTGCCCGCGGCTTCGCTCCCGTGTCTTTCCCGCGGGACCCGTTATTTTTCCTGGGGTAAATAGTAGCCTATGTTACTCCCTGAAAACTAAGCTTTCTAATGGTAAAAGAATGTTTCAAATCGGTTCAGTAGTTTCGGAGCCTATTCAATACAAACAAACAATCAAATCTTTCCTCTTTAAAATATTAGTATAGATAAAAATATTAGTTAGGATTATGTATGTATTCTGCATCTCCACCAGCTGTAATGTAACCCTTTAAAAAGTTGGAGGTTCCTGCAAAATTATAGTCTATAAATCAAAATATCCAGACAACTTCCCAAATTTTATACAAAAATATCTGACTCCACCGAGAAAGTTATTATGATTTTATTAGGTTTACAAGATTTTCTTGTCTAGTAAAGATCCAAAGGTCGAATAATTAGATTTTTCTATAAAGGGAAAATTTATTTAGTTTAAGTCTTTTACTTCTAAGCAGTTTAGTTATTTCTCCTATATATCTAACAGAAAACATATAACTATCTACCAATATGCTTTGGAAGATTCACCTGTAATTTATTTATTTATTGGATCTCCAACAGAAGCTACACAATTTCATGCAAGCTTACGTTCTAAGAACAGGGACAAATACAGTGTGCGCTTCCAATTATAGGAGACCACATCATTCTCTTATAATCTAGGTAGATACAGTAAGTTTGACAAGCCGAAAATAATGATAATAATAAAAACAAGAATACAACACGAAATCATAGAAATAAACAAAATGAAATACAAAACAAATTAATAATAAAAACATTAAAAAATATAAAATAATAATAACCATAAAAGACCACAGAAAAAAATAACAGACAAAAGTAATGACAGTTATAAGTACCTAGTTGCTTTTTCAACTTGTTTCTTGAAGGCGTCAAAAAAGAGTTAAGGCGGTTTCTCATGATTAGGAATAAACGTGTCGTGCGATAGACGTCTTTTGGCTCAAAATGAGTACATTGGGGACATTTTTTTAGGACTTTGAACTATACCACAATCAACAGTCCTCATCCTATCGCAGTCCCAAGCTTCGCCACAACACCTTCACCTTCCGCACCCAGTCTGTCCCAGCCACTTTCTTTAGGTCGTCGGTCAATCTAGCTGAGAAGCCACTCTAGGACTCGTCTGCTACACCGGCCATCGGTCCTTCGACAAACATGGCCGCCAGCCTACTGCCACTTCTGTTTTCATACTCTGCAACTACTACTATACCTACTTAATATATATTTTCTTTGTCAACAGAGCAATGTCCCTGGTTCCGCCAGGAGGTGCGGACTCCCCCAGTCCGCGGCGGGCAGTCAGCCCACTGCTGGAGATGCGCCGCCCACACTGCACGCTAGCCTGCGACTACTGCGCGGCTGTACTCGAGGACAAGTTCAAACGTAAGTGAATGGAAATGAAACACTGTATAATAGTAGGTTATTCACCAAAATGGAGTGTCTTATCATAGGCGCCATATTCAACCTCGCTCAAGACGAAGACACCTATGTTTCTGAGGTAAATATTCTAGTACCCTTCACACCTGCGAGATCTCGCAGGTGTGAATGGTAGAATATTTAAAAAAAAACGAACTTATTCAAAATTCGAATTGCTTTCTATTATCTATTATCTATAGTCGGAACATGAAGTTCACAAGCTTGCGCAAAACGGCTTCAATATTGTAAATAAATGGCTTCAACATAACACATTAACCCTAAATACGGATAAAACAAACTATATAAAGTTTTCCATGCGCAAACCAACTTCCGATTACTCCTCGACGCTATATGCTCATTGTTGCACAGTCCCCGCAGAATGCCCGTTAAAGTGTCCTAATATTAATAAGACTTTGTTATATTAGACGAGACCCTTACTTTCAAACAACATATAGAAGTCTTAAATAATAGAGTTCGTAAGCTCATATTTGTATTTAAGCAGCTGCGACATATTGCGGATCCAAAAATAATTAAGCAAGTTTACTTTGCTCTATGTCAGTCAATTTTGACATACTGCATTACCTCATGGGGTGGAGCAGGTAAAACTTTATTAATACAAGTCGAAAGAGCTCAAAGAGCGATTCTCAAGGTGTCTACGTGCCGCCCTTTCCTTTTTCCCACTAACCAGCTCTATAAAAATTGTGAAGTACTAACAGTCAGGCAGTTATTCATAATGAGCATTGTACTAAAACAACACGCAGCCCTCCGCTTCAGCACTGAACTTATTAAAAAGAGACGGAAAGATATAGTTTGTCCCACAAAAAGCACAAAACATGCTCTTACAGCCAAATTTTTTGTTTTTCTGGGACCACTACTCTATAACAGACTTAATGCAAAAGCAAAAATTTATTCCCAAAATTTTGTAAATTGCAAGAAAACTCTGAAGGAAACATTACAAAATTTGTCCTATGAAGATACAGAGAAGTTATTAGTTGTACTTAAATAAATATTAATTGCACTTTTTATTATGATTAGTTAGCTTAAATTAATATACTAAGATTTTAGCAGGTAAGATTTTTATACTGTTTACACCTCTTTTACATACCTATTAGTTGACTAATTTACCTTTTGTATATGATGTGATTACTGTGATTATTTAGATATAATGTTTTACCTTTTCTCGCCTGAAACACAGGATGTCCTAGTTCAGGCATGTAACACTTGTGAACTATTACATAGAATTACGAAAAATGTTTTTACTGTACTACATTATTTTTTGAATAAACTTTATTATTATTATAATAAAAAGCAATTCGAATTTTGAATAAGTTCGTTTTTTTTCATTTTTCATATAAACTTTTAGATCCGGTTCAAAATTCAAATCACATAATTGACCAACAGGTTACAATAAAATTCAGTACAATATTATTGCCCAGCTAGACTCAGGGTTATAAAATAATACTTTAGTTTAGGTTTGTATGACAAAATTATTTGATACTATCTGCAGATTATTCATTGACAGTCAACACACTCTAGAAAAAAATAGTTTTACACAAGAGTTCCTCACATAACGAAGATGAGCACTATGGATTTTAAAAAATTCACCCACTAAAGAGGTTAGCTAGGGGATGATACAAACCCTCTAGATCCTATGGAAATTGATGGCTTGATTCTGTACAAAATTATACTCAACATGTTAGATTCATAGGTCGCATCCACCCTCGTAACAGGATCATACAAAAATAGATTTTCCATATTTTCCCGCATAACTTCGAACGTGAAGCATATTTTTCCTATAAATCCTTCCGTAAAATACTCTATAGGGACTTTCAGGCTTACCGTTCGACTGCAATGGTTCAGATTTACTATGAATACGACACCAGCTAGTAGGAATTGCACTGCAAAATAAAAAATAAACGGATTTACTGCCAAATAGAATTGCGTAGCATATTTTGATTTTCGGGCTAGTACTCGTATTAATTACACGGTGATATTTGAATCACAGTTTTGCTAGAACAAACGTTATTCAGACCATGGTCTACTACTATTCTATAGCATTCAATATGTTATTAAAACAAACTAAACAAGGCGTTCTCAAATAAGTCTTATGTTGCTCAAACGTGTTCAAACATTAACCGTAAAATCAAAGTACTCATCGCGGTAGCAATATGGCATTCAAAAGAGTTACGATGACATACAAACGCGCGGAGTATCGTTCCGCCCATTTCTTTTGTTGACTGCCGCGGGCCGCCAGCACCGCCCGGGCGGTAGCCATAGTATACTCGTACCAAAATCTCTCGAGCGACCGGGCGATGCGTATGTACTTACGTCGCAGGCACGCATCACGCGTTTTTGTAAAAATGAGTTCTAACTATTTGAATGTGGCAAAATGGAGTAAAAAAAAAATTGTCTTGGTAGGTATAAGTGTTGTTTTTGTCTTGTTCCCGTAATATCCCAATAAGTAAATAATACCTAATAATCTCACGTTAGGTACAATTGGTTCCCGTACCTCGTACTTACAGGAATAATTAAAACCATGTCTGATAGTACCTACCATAACTTCGGACCTAGAATTAACTGATTTAATTAGAGGTCAGCCACCTCGCCGCACCGCGCCGCCAGTCGGTACGGTGCGTCGCGTCGAGCAATCGTGCATAGTCAGAAAATACCTACCAAAGTTTACCATAGCCAAAGCCAGACCAAGCCATAAAAATCCCTTTTAAAGTGGCCACTTATCAGTGATAAAATACCTACCGAAGTTATCTTTTAATGTTAGTATTTTCTATTAAGACGTACAAAAATAAGTGCTTACTAAATTTAGTTTATCGAGGTACATTTCCCTGTAGACAATGCTACTCGTATGTACCTCCCACCCGTGCGTGAGCCGCGCGCCGTATCGCAACTACTTTGAGACGCGAGCGCGCGCCGCAGTGTCTGTGTTGCAAGGAGTAACGATAATCCCAACGTTTTTAACTTTGTGTTTTTTCAAAAACCCATGCCTTATTTTTTAATGGATGCTCTAGAATGTTTTGAGACTATAATATGGTCTGAAAAACGTTTGTTCTAGCAGAACTGTGATTCAAATGGCACCGTGTAAATCTGAAAAATAGCCTCTGGGTGTTTCAGAATTTTTCATGAATGTTTTTTCTGACGAAATCGAATATATCAATTATATGTATTAAAATAAATAATAATAAATAATCGTTTATTTCGGAAATCAGGTTCCATTTTGTTAGTATTACAGTCTTTAAAATAATGTTAGTACGTAAAATATTAAACTAATCGGGCATGAAAGGAGAACCACTCATCTCCTGTTGCAAAAAGAGTGCCACCCCATCCACGCCTGCAGCATTGGTGAATCCCACCGTTCAGACAAGGTCTTCAGGAGAACGTTAGTGGTGATCCTCATCCGACTCAACAATGAAGCGCAGCGCGTGCGCATCACAGCGAAGAAATCCTGTGTGCGCGCTTCTGCGAACATGGCAGATGCGCTGCACCACCGCGACAGCCCCAGCATTCCCCTGAAGGTGTTGTTAAATTGGACGCGAAGGGCACTGTACGCGCGATGCGTATAATTCACCCATAGCCCGCACGTATACAGTGTCTGGCAGTACGACTTGAATAAAGGAATTTTTACGTCTCTTGTACAACGTGCGAACCTACGAGCGAGCATATTACACCGCACGGACACGGCCATGTTTTGTCATGTTTTGTCTCTGTAAGGTCTCTCTAAGGTTGACGGGTGCTTCAGGCATTAAATTCGCCTTCTTTTTTTTCCTTGTGCCTTTGCGTCCGGCGCTCGGTGTGGCAGCACGCCGTGTTTCGGGTTCACGACAAGTCAATCGTCATCCTAAGGATGCTTGGTTCAGAGCTAAAACACATGTCAATTTCTTACAGGGTTCTTTATGACTCTTTAAGAATAGGTAAGCGGAATAGCTTAGACACTAAAAAATATCTACGTCAATTGTTTTTTTTTTGTGCATAAACTTTTAATAAATAAACCGTACTGCGAATGTAGTCAATAGATTTCAAATAAGAGTATAACTGTCGCTAATGAGACACATTAGAATTTTTTATTGTTAACGACTTCTAAAGGGAAATTGACATTTGAGCAGAGCATAATAATTTAAGTACCAAATACATAAATAATAATTATCACAAATATCTTGTCTTTTGAGCTTAACTGTCAAGCAAAAATCCACTTAGATTATTGGAAATGATATTTATAACATAACATAACATCACGCCTGTATTCCCCTAAGGTTTTCTTAAGTCCACCATAACCTGGCTGCTGCAGCCAGGATTCAGGCGAGGGAACTCCTCAACGGTCAACAGTACAGACATGAAATTTTATATACGTAATCAATTATGATAGCCCGTTCTAAAGTAGGTACACCATGACCTCGGAGCTGCACTGAGGGATGGCTCCAGACGAGGGAACTCCTAAACGGTCAACAGTGCATGCAGTTAATTTTATATAAGCATTCATACATCATGACCTGTCTGCTGACCCAGGATTGGCTCCATATGGGAGATCTCTTCACTGGTCAACAGCACAGCCACGAAATTTTGCATACGCATTCAATTATGATAGCCAATTCTAAAGTATAGTATGACTTGGATAGTACAACTTGGTTGGCTTCACACCATGACTTGTGTAAATGCGTTTGATTTAGTTGGATTTGTCTTTACAAGTACCTACCGTTCAAGTGAAGGTGATATAAATAAAATAAATAAAAACGTTTATTTCAGAAACTTGTTCCATAGATCTTTGTTAATGATACAACTTACGTAACTATGTTGTTGTTATTGATACTTTAAAAAATTGTAATGAAAAAAAATATAAAATAAAATTTAAGTAAAAAGCTTTTAATAACTAAAAAGTACCAAATAAAACTTACGTAAACATAGCAATGTAAACTTTTCTTAAAAGCTTGAGGCTTATCTTAAGGTGTAAGGAGGACGTTCACACCTCAATCTTTAAAAAAAACTATTTAGTATGTATATATATTAAAATATTACATAAATACATGAGGATAAGCCTCAAATCACTACTAATTTTATTTCTTTCATCTACTAGGTAGTGCAGACATGCGTAACCGTGGCACATCTCCACTGTCAGCGTCACCTCGACAGTCGCTCACCGGAGAACCACCCTGGACCCTCCCGGACGACGACCGACCCGACTTCTCAGCACTTAAGGAAAATATACAAAGGATCAACAAGTAAGTCTATATATTATAAGCATGGTATAACCCACTTGAGGGCAAAAGCCCCCCTTCCCTCTTTCCACTTTGCCCGGTCTACTGCAATTGCGGGCTATCAATTCTGTCCAGTACCCTAATTACGTAATACCCGATCAATCGGAATTTGTCTTTTTGAAACAAATTGCTAATCCATTGCTTCATATCTTCGAATAAAAATCTGCTCAACAACGTATATAACCCAATGAATGTTGTTGAACTGTCAAAATGAAACTTTGTCGTAATCGTTTACGAAAATGTGTTGCGTAATAAGATAGCAGGTCACCCCGCCCATCTCTTTCTGCCTGCCGCGTAGTCGTTTCCTATTGCTATTTGGGATCCACGTGTTGATTTTACAGGGATGTGATGGAAATTAACCGATATCTAATAGAAATTTATCGGTACAAAACACAGTTTGTGGTCATAATTTTTTGTTCGCAGCATATTTTGTTTCTTATTACACTAGAATTAAGGTTGTTTACTTACACTAATCCTTTCAAGTCTTGCGACTTGAATTAATAAATGATATAACCTTTTTTATTTGTTTATAACATAATCAGTCTATAATATTCCCACTACTTTTTGGAACTAGGGATTGACGGTTTCCTCACGCTGTTTTCCTTCACCGTTTTGAGAGAGCAGTGGCGATGAAATAATTTACACAAAGTGCCTATCAGGGTTCGAATCTACGACCTACACGTTACCATTGGTCCACCACTGCTCTTACTGATATAAACTACCGTATTAAACTACACGAGTCCAGTAATTTAGTTACACCTACGCGAGTAAGCTTGCAACATAATACGGTTAAGTTAACTAAACTAAAAGCCGTCTGTTACGCCAGAAGCTATAGGTATAATATTTTTTTACGCCCACATTGCAGCGTTGTTCTACATCGTATAAGCAAACCTTAGCATTTCCTTATGAAACTACGTCACACGTAAAGCTAGAGTTTGAGCCTTTCATCCATACAAATATTTTAAATGCAAAAGTTACTATTTCTGATAGTAGTTCTTACTTCCCTATCGGCTTTGAATGAAGTTTGGCACGCGAACATGGGATAGTTTTTGGCATGGTAGTATGTTCCCTATCCCACGGGAACGTACTACTTCCTACCACATTTTCGGCCTCCACGCGTGAAAAAAATTATATTGATCAAATAAAATTAATCAAATGATTGATTGAGTGATACCGCGGGAAAAAGCTGGTTTAAAAATAAATACATTTAATTTCTAAATCTGCCAATCAAGGAGAATAAGAAGCTCACTATAAACTAAAGCTCAATCAATACACATAACGTTGCAAGCCGGCTTATTATTGGTCGAGGCAGGCTTGCGCAACTGGTAGTGTTGCCGCTCAGATGCTGATTGGATGCACTTCTGTCAAGTTGTGTCGTCTAAAACCACAGGCTCACTGCTCGTAATATTTCAGAATATAATAGAGTAGAATATTGTTTATTGTTATTGTAGCTGGTTAACAAATAAAGTTGGTAAAACTTTAAGAAGTATATCTTTATCATGGCTCTATAAGGTGTAGGTACAAACATAAGAAAATAAATAAAAAGAATATTCTAACTTGGCTATGATAAACAGAAAACTAAACTATGCAAGGATGCTATTATCCTATAATATTAAATGAGCAATATTTGTATTTGTAATCACGTTCTCCAAAATGGCTCTAACGATTTCGAGGGGTTTACGAGGGCGAACTATCGATCTAGCTAGGTCTCATATCTGGGAAAATTCGTTTCCTCTGTTTTCCCCCGAGCAGAGCTCAGTCGCTCAGGTACTGCTATTTACAAGGAATAGGTACACAATAGATGTAATAAACAAGAAAGCTGGTGGAAGCGACTGTGGTGGATAGTGGCACTCGTTAAGGGTGTACAATATATATATATTATTTTCTCATATTTACTCAGTCTTCGCGCCACCCCTTTTTTTTTTTTTTTGGGTGGGTAATCATCAAATGACTCCTCCCGCTCTGGGTGGGGCGGGAGGGCGTGTCAGACTCTTACTGACTAAAACCCACCCGTGTTCCTTCTGTTGCCTGTGCAATGCGGACCTAAAATCGGACCCCTTCACTCGCTGACATCTCTTTGAGGCGCGCGTGGAACACAACGCGCCGTCGACCCGGGCTTGGTCCTTACCGGACGGCGAGATACCCATTGCTCACCGTCCGCAAGCCCGCGCCTACGGTGGCCGGGAATCCGAGATCGATTCCCGACGCCCAGGGCGTCTCCTCCTGCGGCGGCTAGGGGCGTGATGGCGTGAAATTTGCCTCTCCCTCACGCGCTCCGTCTCCGCGTGGCCCTTACGCGGCCCGCCTCGCTAATTTCACAGTAATCGGTTAACAAGAAAGTAGGTAAAAGTCTAGGGAGTCTATCCCTTGGAGTATTCAAAATATTCATTAATTCAGTAATAGCAATTCTGTAAAAGTGAGATACGTAGCTGTTTTTAAATGTAATACCATCATTTGTTTACCTTAATTTGGCTGGTAGCTTCGTAACAATAGAAGCTGGGCTCACTACAGGCTTTGGTGAGAATAGAGGTTTATAAGAGGTCAATATAACAGAAAAGCATTTCAGTCCTATTGAAAGTGTTGGGAAATCTTAACACGATTGAGAATTTTTAACACTATGTTAACCATTCTGATACTGTTATCCAAACTACACTGTAGGGTACAAAACAATGAGAAGGATACACTTTAATGCGCACCGCAACCGGGAGTTTTCGCCTTCTGCCGCGGTGCACGGCAGTGGAAATGAAAATAAAATTTGTATACTACCAATTGAATACGATGATAGTTCTTAGATATTTCCCTAACTTAATTTAAAAAAAATAACTTTGTTTTTCTTGTAATTACATAATAAATCTTAGGTTGGTTTTAAAACCATTAAATTTGTATTTTTTATATACTTAGCTCCTTGCTAATAAACGTTGTATAGCGTCTGTGTAGTTACACAACGATTTGTCTTCTTCTTTCGAAAGTCAAATTACTGACGACTGAAAGAGAGAAAACGGTGTGTAACTATTCACCCATTGATATAAGTCAATGTATTCACCTGATATAATACGTTTATTAGTAAGGCAATTAGTATAAATAAGCAAATGTAAACTTTGAGTTTATTATATAAGTTAATTTAATGTAACTTTTCATAATAAAGTAAGTTCATTGCTACTTCTGCCTGCGGAGTATAGCTTCCACAAATATTAACACATTATAGTAATAACGTTTGTGGGCGATAGAACTTGTCACGTGCTATTTTATTCTAGATACTAGTAGTAGTATGTGGTCCTGGGTTAGAATATTACAAATGTGACCAAACTAACCACAGTATTGTCAACACTTAGGTCCGTATTAAAGAACGTTCCTCAAGTCCAGTTTGATCTTCAGTCAGTTGATCACTGTTTAAGTATAGAATCAGTACTTGAGCATCAGTCTTATTCCAGAACGGTAATCAATCTACACTCAGCTGAATCGATACTCAAATCGAGCCTCAAGCAGAGATGTGTCTTGTCTATGCATCAGCCTGTTTTCGTTTACAATTTATTTTATTTACCAACTTGGTTCTGATTAAAATATACCATAAGAGTCCAATTATTTAGGGAATCAGCGTTATTATTTCGGTCTCGAATAGTGCAATCCCCCATTAATTGGCTGCAGCATGTTGGGTATTTTAGTAATAAGTATATTGCAACATCAACGTTAAAATTAAATGTAACTAATATGATATCTGTGGTAACACTCCCCTTTCTATTGTGACTCTGGTCGATTAAAGACGTGAAAATTATTTGTCCGCCTTTTTTATTTACTTTTCCTCGGCACCACGCTACCAGTACCTCATTAGCAATCAACACCTAATACACCGCTGCACACGAAGTACTGCTGTAGCGGGTGGCCGCCACGGGCCACACGTGTGGAGGTGAACTGCTTGTCGCTGGGCTACCAGTGGCTGTGGTCGGTGGCCCGTTTGCGCGGAGTCTCGAGTTGTAGGATGTGGGATATGTAATGTCAATGTTTGTCGTCCAAATCTGAATGTTGTCTTTATACCCGAAGCTGTATGGGTCCAAGTCAAGGGACTAATATACGTATTCATTGGGCACGTAGGCTCGAAAACTTTAACCATACTTAGAACCACGTCGCAATATGAATGATGACTAAAAAAAATTTTTTGTACATGTCCGTCTTGTAGATTATAAAAAAATTACGTACCTACACGTATTTTTTTCTTTTTTTACGTTATCAAAAGATTACGGCGATACACTGAGTTAAAATGTGCCATGACGTCACGAGAATGTAGATTTTATCTTACTTGTGACGTATCAACTCCGCACTCCCCAACTTTTAAGCGTTGTATCCAAGTTATTTTTTATTAATGTGATAAAGCAAAAAATGAGAGTTTAATATTGTTTTATTAGCTTACTGACGGACTTAATAGAATTTAGTTTTTTGGGCCCAGGCATCATCTCTATTATACGGGGCAAGTGGCAACGTCAAAAATGTGACGTATTCATAAAATTAGCAAGTACAAGTTTTTAATGTCACACAATTCAAAAGTGAACAACATTCTCGTAAAGCGATCGTATCTACAAATTCAAATCATTTCACAATGGAGTGGAGTCACCGCAAGAAATATGCTTTCATGTGGAATTCCGATGACTGACATAATTTTGTTTCTGTATTAGGGACTGTGAAACCTCCACCCGGCTGGACATGTTGCTGACTCAAGTGGAACAGTATGCCAACAACCTGGAGGCGCTGGTGGAGGAGAGGACCTCAGACTACCTGGAGGAGAAGAGGAAGTGCGAGGAACTTCTGTACCAGCTCCTGCCGAAGTAAGTTGTATATAATGTGTGGTTTTTAGAGATCGTATGGAAATTGTTCAGTGTTCAGATGCAAAAGAAACAAAGAAAGATAAATAAGTTTATTTGTCACAGAAACACGTACATGGCTACATATAAAGCTAAACACTTCCAGTATAAGCTGACCTCTCATCGTACGGAAATCCTATAGAATGCAAGATCAGCTTATACTGGAAATGTATAGCTAGATATATAGCCGTGAGTACACACAAATAGATAATCAACTCAAGTAACAGAACAATATAACACAATAGATCTAAAAGTACAAAACCGAAATAGTTGGCAGCTGCTGGCATCTCATGATTGTGACAAGAAGGCTTCCACTCAGCATGATGCTGTGCCATGGAAACAGCACAGCGCTGATTCAATGGTCACCCAGATGCTTGTTAAAGTCTGCTAGGAAAAGCGTCACGGTGGTGTGCCTCGAGAATTTAGGACAACTATTGATGATTATATTCATTGGCCAATAAGACTGCTTGATTGACGTAACGTTCATTATTTACAATCCTCTCAGGGAAAGTAAAGGAGACGACTTTCTTTTTCTCTGTAACTTTTTCGTAAAATTTAAAGCCATAAAACATACAATTTACGATTTCTTGTTTATTACTTAGATTGGCATAAACCTAGCATTTATGTAATACTAGCTGCGCCCCGCGGTTTCACCCGCATAAGTTTCGATCCCGTAGGAATATCGGGATAAAAAGTATCATATGTGTTAATCCAGGTTATAAACTATCTGTGTGACAAATTTTATCCAAATCCGTTCAGTAGTTTTAGCGTGAAGAAGAGACAAACATACACACTCACAAACTTTCGCCTTTATAATATTAGTGTGATGTGATATTAGTGTGATATTACCTTTGTAATGTCACAGATTAATACAGATACTTCTCTCCGCAAAATCATTTAAATAAAAAGCGACTCTTGCTACGACACAATAAAGTGCAATTCAGGTCGCACAGCGCTAATTACCTACAGTTATATTCACCTAGAAGTTGCCTCTCTTTCTATCGCGTAACTCTTAGATCTTCTGACTACGTTAAACTCACTGAGTTGGCCCGACAAGTCGAGCTCACCGCGTACTTTTAGCTTCGAACCTAAAATGCGGAGTGAACCATCTGTAGGTAATCTGTGGTATTGTGTTACAGACTTAAGATAAACGTATTATTTCGTATGGATAGGTACCATAGATAGGAACAACAGCTTATGCGAGGTTTAGTTCTACACTACTCGGCTTAGACAGGCAAACCTAATTCACAAAAGGATTAAACACAGCCGTTACTAAAGCCTTCCTTAATTACGCATCCATCCGGGTCAATCGCTTGACTGGGAATCATTATAATGACCCAACCGGTATTAATTCAACGATGTAGTGATTACATAGTTAATTGTGAGATTAATGGGTTAGTGATTATGAGCACACGATTAGTGACTTAGGTTAATGTAAACAGCCTTTGATATAGTTATAAATATGTTACTAAGTTAGAAGATCTTGCAATGACACAGAAGTCTAAGGCTGCATCCTATTTAAAAGCAATGATCGCGAGAATATACGATCGTTCGAACTTTATGTTAGGTGAACCAGAACGCGTGATCGCACCGACAGTGCTTTCCAGTTTTCCGAACAAAAAGTGCACGCGACCGATCGCTTATTCGGGGTAAGGGTTCCAATTCCTGCTTCTCAAGAAGGAATTTTGAAATCTGTAAGATTGTTATGTTCTTTTCGTAGCCTTATTTCAAGCATAAATAAGTAAGAATTTGTACAGTACGGAAATAGAGAATACATTTATTTAGCGCAGGCTAAAAGGGACATAACATTTTCTGTAAATTTCACAGATGACAGACATATTCATATAATGTGTTGTGTGGTTAGGTACAGATAGTGCAATCCACGACGACGCGCCCCACTCCGCGATTACTGTACTGTAAGCTGTACTTTAGTACGGAGCGGAGCGAAGTGGGGCGCGTCGTCGTGGATTGCACTACCTATATTTACTTTTAAAAATTAAAAAATAAGCCGAATCGATGCTCTGTAATCAAGAGAATTTATTTTATTAAATACAATGTTAGACCACAATATAACCTGCCGGAGTTGCGGGAAAGTCCGAAAGGGATACCGTGGCCCCCTGGCATTGCACAGGCAACAGAAGGAACACGGGTGGGTTTTAGTCAGTAAAAGCCTGACACGCCCTCCCGCTCCACCCAGAGCGGGAGACGTCATTTGAAGATTACCCACCCAAAAAAAATAAAAAAAATACCACTATATAACAACACAATAACTTCTTGTTAACTAACTTACTAATTACATACCTGTTATCAAGAGAAACAACATTTAAAGCTATTGCTTCACTTTATTCCTTACTAGCGTAGATTATTAAGTTTTAAGTAATGGCGTTTAATAAGTCATTTTTAAATACTCAATTAATGCTTCAGTCAATCCAGAATGTTTATACCACGGATAACATAGAGATTAAAAGGAAAATAAATATTCTCATTTTAATCGCATGCATGAGTTTATAAGCGGGAAATTCAAATGAAGGTTTTAATGATCTTTATTTACATTCATATAAGAACGAAAGATATATTAAGATTCAGTTGGAACAAAGTCCCTATTGTTGTAAATTATGTATTAAATAACAGGCGTACGCGTGTAAACACACAAACACACATACTATAGCAAAGCAAAAGTGTCGTGATGGTCAAAGTGTTACACTTTTTTCGGTCTGGCTCTCATTTACCAAGTGTGCAGGAGTAAGTATAGTCTTCCAGACCGTATTTCGGCCACGGCGGCCAATCTCAACGGAAACTAGCCTTTGGCGCGGGAGATATTAAAGTGCACAAGTGTGTGCGCAGACACCGGTGCACTCTCTCTAAGTTCGATGGGACGGCAATCCGACACGACCGGAGAGACATCAGGCGCAGGACCAACGGCTTAACGTGCTTTCAGAGTCACGGGGGTATCACACCGCCAACTTCCAAACTCCAAGCTGTTACTAAGAAATTCCTAACGGAAAAACTCAATGACACTTTGCCCGACCCGGGAATTGAACCCAGGACACACGCTCAGTAGTCGCGCTTGCAGCCACGAAACCAACGGGGCAGTCAGGAGAGAGTATTATGTACGATAAGCCAATTTGTTCCACGAAATGTATGCCGTTGTATGAAATTAGCAGGAATATATGCCTCACGGTTGGGCCAAATAGGCCCAACCAAGGTTGGAGTTGATGATGATCATGAACTGACTTATGGATTAGTAAAACATCTAAGAAATGAACTCAAACTCAAACTCAAAGCATTTATTTCAATTAAACCATTTACAGGCACTTTTGAATTGTCAAGGGGTCGGTCAGTCAAAAATATGAAGTTAGTTGCCCATTCCAAAGCGTAGTAGGTACCTATGGAGAAGAACGGGCAAGAAACTCCACGGACACTCTTTTAAATAAATAAAAAATTGATACAAAATATTGGTTACATCATTCATTTTGAAATTATGCATGTGAGAACAATGTAATAAGACGTGCACGTTCGTAAAAGCGTCCGTAATAAAAAGAAGAAGAAAAAGAATCATTCAAAAACTTAAAATAATAACACACAAGAACAATAGTGAATATTAATCCTCGTCCTTTATATGAGCAGAGGAACCAACTCATTCTACCTATCAATATTTAATTTAATAGACCTCTCTATTTACCACCATACTCTCCAATACATGTACATTACCGCTATTTCATCCACAGGTCCGTAGCTTCCCAGCTGATAATGGGTCAGCCTGTCATGGCGGAGACATACGACCAGGTGACGATCTACTTCAGCGACATCATCGGCTTCACACAGCTGTCGGCTGAGTCCACGCCGCTGGAGGTCGTTGATCTGCTCAATGATCTGTATACCAGCTTCGACTCCGTTATTGAGAATTTCGATGTTTATAAGGTGAGTCTTTTAGTTTGTTGAGCTTAGAATTATAATATGTCTGTTCACTTGCAGCCTTGATGATCTGAACAACGCCTCTGGCGCCGCAATTAATGTGGCCACCTATGGGGCCCAAATATTATAGGCAATATACATGTATTTCAAATTTCCTTTTTTTGGTATTGTTCGTCGAATCGATGACGATTACTGCACTGACTGGACCAGTCCACTCAATCTGTGTGGTTATTTCTTCAAAAGACCGTTTCAGACACCAACCTACATGGTGTTCACACATGATATGATTTTTTGTCTAGACTTTAAAGAGACTGTGACCTCTGAGTTTGTTTCGGCCTTTCTTCTCAGAGTAGTCAGATAGGAAACCGACCTGATCAAGTTTTTGTTAAAAATATGATTGACGTGTAAAAGACCAAGCGTGACTTATAGACATACAACCATTTATAATTTACCCTCGAAACGAAAAAAATTGTTATGGTTATGTTGTGAATTGGTTTATTTAAACAGTCTAAATGAGAACAATAATAATTTATTGGTCCATTGTTACAAAATATATCTTAAATGATAATAATAATGTATGCTTACTGTAACTAAAACCTTTCTGTAAGAAAAGTTTTTTTATGTCAAAATCGGTTGATCGCGTTGTAAGAAAGGTTTAGTTAAATATCATAATCTTATTTCAAATGGAGTATAGATTAATTAAAATGGTTATTTGAACAGTGGTTCGGAACTGTATACGAACACAAACAACAAAATTATTTTTATGATCCTTCTATCTCACCTTCACGTACTTTATTTCCTCTATCAAAGAAGTAGAACACAGTGATGTATCGCGCGATACGAGCGGTCATCTTTCATCGCAGTTTGCTTTATTAGATATAACCCGTCCGGAATAAAATATCTATGAAGCTAAAGGGAATCTTCTAGATTAGATTAGTAAACATAAGCAAAGGAATTAGATGTTTTTGTGATGGTATCTGTACCGTTTTATAAAAGTTTCAAATTCTATTTGGGAATGAAAGAAAACGAAATTAAAAAATTACTGTTTTTATAACAATAGGGTGTAGACAGACTACTTCATGCTGCTTTCATATTTTGGTTAAAATAAATGATAAATGATATTTGTTTCTGTAAATTGGTTTAAGAAAAAAAATTACACGTCAAAAAAAAATACAACTAGATGAGGTCGGTGTTACCAATCCGACTAAATATGAGAAGAAACACCGAAACAAACTCAGAGGTCAGTCAGTCAGAGTAGTCACAGTCTCTTTTAAAGTTCATTATCTTGGTCAGATCATACGAAGACCATACAGATTAGTGTATGAGATGGTCTTTTGTTTTTCATTAATGTAGGTCTTTAAGGTTGTTATCACGTGGTATCATCCCGATAATTTAAACAATATTAGCAGTAACAATTTTTCAGTGATCTGCCAACACTTTAAAATTAATCAATTAACTAAAAATAATCTGTTAATATTGAAATAGTTTTATTAGTACACAACAAAACACAATAATCTTTATGCGACCCAGCGTGTCCCTGATGCGCCCTGCCCCAACGAGGTACGTACCTCGCAAAGGGTTATGCCCTGGCTGAAGGCCTTATTTGTAGGGCATCTCCAGGATAACCCGGTTAAACAGCCGACAACAAAGTTAACCTGTGAGATGCCCTTTAGTTTTTTTTAACACAAAATTAAGTCCTATTATGCCGCCACATTTTTACAGCCTCTCAAGGGGCAATCAGTAGAATATTCTAGCTCTAACCAATAAAAGGGACTGATTAATCAATAAATTATTAACTAGTGACCTATTTAATTCCGTAATGGAACATCATGGAATATTAATTAGGTTCTGCCGGTCGGCCTTTGTAACTAATGTACACTGATGACATTTTGGAGCACACCCTTTGGCATTTAGAGCTAGCGATAGACTAGCGACTCCTTTGTTTGTGATATTTTTTCATTTAATTATTCGTATTTTTTATTGTTTTGTTTCTTTTTTAGGGATATGTGCCGTATTTCAAAGACACCATTAGTCTATGCAAAATTTCTGACAGTCTACAGTACTATCTACCTGTATTTCAGGGCTTTTCCTGGCTCTATTTTAGAAACAGTTCCTTATAATACATAAATATAATATATAAACATAACCATTTTTGTTTCTATCAATAACGACACCACAATCAGACACACAGATACACAACTTACACAGAACGAAATGGTGGTCAAACTTATAACACCCCTCTTTAAACTTCGGGGGTTGGTAAAATATTTCTGGCAAAAAAGGAAACTGTATTTTATTTGAAAGTTCTAGAGTATTTGACTTCATCAATAGTCTCTCATTCGTTTTAATTGAACTTTATGAATGCGCAGTAGAGATTAAAATCAATGTATTTTATTCAAATTCAATTTGTAACGTCCAATCATTGAGTAATGCTACGTTATTAAATTCAGCTCTTGATCCAGTAATCCAAATTTGATGAATATACTGTCCTTCTATTAAATAAATGTTACTACTCCGTATCGGATTTTCTAGCTGATAAATTTTAGTTGAATAACCAGTGTATCAATGTTTCAATGTTTGATGATGAACTGCATCAATGTTTGCACGCCTAAATGGTAGAATGCAGTACACTCACAAAGAGTAGAAAGCATCCAAAGGGCCTTCACAAAACACCTAGCATATGTCTTCGGTGATATATCTCCCCGGTGTCCATACGAACAGCGTACTCAATGTTACGAAATGATTACTCTGCGCGACCGCCGACTGGTACAGGATCTCATGTTCTTTTTCAAATTGGTTAACAATAGATTAGACTGCGATAATTTAACTGAACAAATTGGACTAAAAGTCCCCTATAATTTACCCAGATATCCCATTACCCATTTATTCTGCACTAAAGCATCCAACACAAATATAGGAGTAAACTCACCTCTCAATAGGCTCAGCCGAGAGATTAATTCTTACATAAAATCCACTCCACATGTTGACATATATCATGACTCCCTAAAAAACTTTAAAACCCAAATCTTAAGGTCCCAAAGCACGCAACCCGCACAATCTAAAGATTTGTTGTGTTAGTATGTAAGTATTTCTTGCAACCTTTTTAACTTTTAACTTGTATCATTTTGTGTTTCTGTTTACATAGTTTGTTACCACTTAATTTTTATTTAAAAAAATACCTATTCTTTTCGTTTTTACCTTAGGTTATCACTGTATTTGAGAATGTTGGTTCACCTGTTATTGGCAACTGTATAAGCACATAACCGTTAACTACTGTTATTTTATATTTTGTATACAGAAGCTGTTGGTGTACCTTTATAAATAAATAAATAAAAAATAAAATAAAATAGAATGTACAAAGTTTCTTCAATATTGTAACCACCCTTTTTGTAATAATCTATATTCTGAGCAAATAAATTAATATGAATATAAAATGTATTTATTGAAAAAACTTTATTTTTGGAAGTCGGTTGATTTAATTTTTTTGAAAAAAAAATATTTCTCGCTTTTTAGTGGGTCAGTTAGTAATTTATCTAAGTTACAATAGCCTAATGTCAACTACTCATCACCTTTTACAAAATATTGCTTTTCCTGATGCAGGGACGTTAATCGTTGAGGAGTTCTCCTGGTTCTTCACCATCAGCTCCACTTCTTTATATGCATTGTGACGAGCATAAATTGCTTGGCAACCATATTAAAGTAATCGAATCGCAACCCACGAAATATTTATTACTGAGCAGCTCCGGTAGCTTCATAATCAGTTCCACTTAACCAAACGGTGCTTTTCAAGAGCAACTTACAAAAATACCCAAATCGCTATAGGTGTCCCTATAAAATGTGAAGAGTTCCCTCGATTTCTCCAGGATCCCATGATCAGATCCTGTCCTGATGATGATTGAACCATCTCAAAAGTATAACCTTTAAAAAAAATAGATTTATTTAAATCCATCTATATATGAAGTTATCCCCGAATATCCATAAAATAAAAATAAAAAATCCGAATTGACAACCTCTTATTTTTGGAAGCAGGTTAAAAAACTAGCTTTTGCCCACGGTTCCGCTCGCGTGGAGATTGGGAATTATCAAATGCAAACTCAAACTCAAACTCAAAGCATTTATTTCAATTAAACCATTTACAGGCACTTTTGAATTGTCAAGGGGTCGGTCAGTCAAAAATATGAAGCTAGTTGCCCATTCCAAAGCGTAGTAGGTACCTATGGAGAAGAACGGGCAAGAAACTCCACGGACACTCTTTTAAATAAAATATAAAATTGATACAAAATATAGGTTACATCATTCATTTTGAAATTATGCATGTGAGAATAATGTAATAAGACGTGCACGTTCGTAAAAGCGTCCGTAATAAAAAGAAAAAAAGAATCATTCAAAAACTTAAAATAAATGAAAATAAGCCATGGCAGCTAAGAGATGACCAGTCCCAACTGACGGCGCCCGTTCACGAACATGACGCATGGATCAGCACCATTCAGCTCAACCATTTTGAAGGGAGCTAAATGATATCCCACGAGAACGCACTATGGTTATGGTCAATCCGTCTGCAAATCCATTTAGCTGTTAACACGTGAAAAGGTAACACGTGAACAGACAGACCGACATACGAGTACAGAGTTACATTCGCATTTATAATATTAGTTTAAAAGTATGGACAACTTATCATCACGCCAGCAAGCGGTGGCTACCCGGCAGATGCTGCGGCATACCAGCGGATGCTCCGGTAACTCTCCTTGATGTTCTCCCCTGCCGTCCGTCAGTGTGCGCAGGCCCTATGAATACTTAATATACAGCGAAAGGAGTTTTGCCAGGTGTCCCACGACACTTCCTGATATTTTTTTAACTAACTTGTTTTTGTCAAAGGTGGAAACCATAGGAGACGCATACATGGTGGTGTCTGGTCTACCCATGCGCAACGGAAACAGGCACGCGGCCGAGATCGCGCGCATGTCTCTGGCGCTGCTAAACGCCGTACGCGTCAAGACAGTGCCTCATCGGCCCGGGGAGAGACTGCTTCTCAGGATTGGTATGCATTCAGGTAAGGATTGAATTGGTGGTTTGTGGAGAGTAAGTTAGCACCCCTTATTCAGCAAATGTTAACCTCTAATGCCTTCTTAGGTGGCGGAATACATAGATATCCAATCTGATATGGTTCGCCGTACTGCCGCTATCTGCAAAAAAGTAGGGTGTTTAAAGTTTAGTGGCATGAGGAACAGGGTGTAAAGTTCACTCATCCACCATAGAAAAGGGAGGATCCTCCGACCAGACGGGTGTTGTGTCTGGCGGGCCGACTGCCCTACTGTTGATGTCGGATAGTCTTATATGTCGTTCGCGCGGTAAACTCTAATTGCGCGATGTAGGATTTGTGTGACGTCATGTCTTTGATGCGTAGTTTTTATGTGGCGGTGTAACCGCTACATCACTCCCCTCCGGAGACTGGAGGTCAATAGTGGGCTGAGTCTTGTTGACGTTCATACTCGGGGTCACCAATTTAGGGGCATGAGGAACAGGGTGTAAAATTCACTCATCGACCATAGAAAAGGGAGGATCCTACGACCAGACAGGTGTTGTGTCTGGCGGGCCGACTGCCCTACTATTCATGTCTGTGTCATGTCTTTGATGCGTAGTTTGTACGTGGCGGTGTAACCGCTACAAAAGTCTTTCTTTTTTTTTAAGTAATGTAGGTTCATCATAAGCCATCTAGGATTGAATCAGTCTCCACGCTACAGCTTGAGTCTTACTCACGAGACTCCCGATGGCAACAATGCAATCCACCCACCTCGCCAGCACACTACATAGATTCTGCATTAGAAAAAAGAAAAGAAAGAAAAATGGTCTATTTCTGTATTGCTGGGACCGCATCTGCGACTATCGTGACGAAGCTTCATACAGTAATACGATACACGCAGATGTGATCAACCATTATCGGCTATCGTCGAGATAGTTCGGGCTGCGTAGCAATTATCGCCCGGGTACGTTAAAGGGTTTTAGCGCGCTAATTAGCGTGGCGCGTTGTCGGACTACCGTTGTTCATTTCGACTGTTGTCTCCGGACTGCGTAGACGCTCTGTCGAAATAATGGAGAGCCATCTACAGGGTGTAAGGGACAGCCCTCCGCAAACTAATAGGGTGCATTCAGCTCCTTATTTTGGATCATATTCCATTGAAAATTTTCATAGGAAAATTTTCTTTTTTTTATCGGGTTTTCAGTTAATATTTCTTTATTTCAATGTAAAATTACATTCTCTGTATGCAGTACTCTATTAATGTAAATAAAACAGCTAAAATAAAAAAAAACAACATTGAATGTTGAAATTCTCTAACGAACTACGCATGAAATTAGCTGTTCAACCACCGCGGGGTGGCGGGGACGGTGTCCGAAAGTTCGCTGCGCTGCCGTTCGTTACGTGCGTTTTG
Organism: Xanthia togata; assembly: GCA_963853775.1. NCBI lineage: Eukaryota > Metazoa > Arthropoda > Insecta > Lepidoptera > Noctuidae > Xanthia > Xanthia togata. Next base: position 10,673,049 of record OY970811.1, read on the forward strand.
ACACGGTAGCGATACATAGCGTGTAGGTTAGTAAAACAAATAAGGTTTATTGAATTCTCATAACGTTCCTGAAATAATTTAATGTACCGGTCATCTTAATATGATATACTGAATTGAACTGAATTCACCCCATCAGTCTGTGGAGGGCTGTCCCTACACTCTGTATATTGTACGATAATTTGTTAAAATTATGAAGCCGCTAATATGACCACCGCATTAGCGCGATAACTTTAAATAGCGAGCAAAACATACGAAGCATCGGCACGTATTACTTCGTCACGATAGACGCAGATGCAGCCGGAGCTTATGAAACACAGATATAAGAAGTTAAAATGACGAATAGGTATATCCTGGTGTTCAATTGTCGATGAGCTGACGACGTAGCGTTGGTAAAACGATGCCTGTAGATACGCGCCCACACGACCAAACGCTGGGCTTCTAATAAATTGAATTGAACAGCTGCCAAATGTGACATGCAATGTTGATACATTATCAACCCACGCAGAAAGTAAATGTATTAATATCCTGAATATTGCATGTTTTTACCTTAGTTTTTTTTTTACATAACCGACAAATTTAAAAAAAAAATATAGTTAATCCGATAATATAACTCTTAAGCTTTTAGAAATAATAAACAGAATCCAAATCGATCCAATAACATCGGAGATTCACAAACGCCACAAAAAAAAAAAAGAATAACATGAAAGACAGACTCCCCTTTTAAAGTTAATTTTCGAATATTTTTCATGAATTTTCAGAAAAATACGGGCGGTCACATGCCCATGGGCGGCATTGCATAACTCCAAGTGTTTACCATTTACCTATATTCTGATTCTCGGAGAAACTTGAACCCCTCTTGTTGAAACGCGGTCTTCAATTAAATCCTTTAAAACCTCTGAAAAGTTTTCAGACACCAGGGGCTTAGCATAAAATTACTACTTTTTGAGTGAAACACACCCACACAACTATTTTTAAACGTTTTTAAATAAATACTTTTTTTGAATTTTCCAAAAAGTGTCATTTCAGTTAAGTATTTCAACTGAAAAGTTTAGGTTGTGTTGTTAAAAAAGAAAGTTTTCAACACAGTCTTTCGTTACGTAGAATTTCTATAGAACTTTGCCTAAAATTGTCGAAATTTCCCTTCGAATTTGTTGTTATGATCTCAAGTTGGTTGTCTTAGAGAAGTTTTGTGCTATTATTATGTGAAATAATCTCCGCATAAGTGTGTTTGTGTGAGAAGTTCTCGAATTTACGAAAACTTTACTTAATCTGCCTTGAGCAGAGTTTCATAATGAAGACGTGTGTGAATACGGGTGTCACTTAAAATAAATACTTTCATGTCTCTTACGTTACGAAATTTAGTAAGTTTTCACTATGTTAATCGAGTTAAATAATAGGGTGGGATAGAGAAGAATAGAGTGCGAAAACAGGGTCTACAACCTGTGTTTTCGCGCTGCATGGAAAAGCCCTGTCTTTCCTTGCTCCATAAAAAATCGATTAAATAGATAAATTATTTATTTGCATATAAATGTGTACAAACAAAGTGAAGTCCTGACTCCTGCGCTAGGTAAAAACACTGGTGTTACAAAATAAACTTTTTGATTATTAATGTATCTGTAGGCTTGCTACGACGTAGCTGCCGTGATGACGTCACCGCTACGCTGCTCTACGCTCGCACTATTAGTACGTGGATGTAATGCTTGCCTCGTGAAGTCGTTAGGTTTATTTTCAAGGGGGTGCATCTTCAGCTCCAAGGAGCGAGCTTGATCATTTTGTTCGAAAATCATATATTTTTCATGATTATTTAAACAAAATCATCGGTGTTTATGTCTAAAATAAGTATTGACAGTAAGAACATATAGTTTATTATCCAGCCACAAGATATTTGTCTCTAGATAAATTATTACTTTAAATGACGAATTTTATTGAGACTTACGCCATTTAGTTCCGTGCTCGAACACGATCAAGGAGAGCACGCGATAATCAACTTTTTTACTGATATGTTAGCGATTAGCACATAGTGGAGTGGAGTGAGATGTTGGCAGAGCTTGCGCGGAAATTGTCTATAAAGTGCCAAGTCAAACAAATAAATAAATAACAAATGGTAAGAAATTAAGTAATGAAAACAAAGCGCAAACGTAACATCTTGGCAAAAGATAAAGTACCTACTTATTGTAAAGCATAATGATTATTAAATGAGCATGGAAATCAGCATTGTTTATTCCATTAACATGAATATTTGATAGCAATTTACCCCAATGTGTATCCATTATTTAAGACTCGGCTTTGAATCTGTTTGCCAAAGAACGACAGAGCTTAGGAGCTGTAAAGACCACCAAATTATTTTAGAATCATTTTCTTTTCAGTTTTTATTATTATGCCTTTGTAAATCTTCCTTTGTAAGACAATAACAATGAGGCTCATAATTTTAGCGGTCGCAGATGCAAACTACTCTTTTCAACTTATTAAAAACTTGCTCTAACTGGGAGCTTGTTTAAAAAGAGTTTTATTCGGTAAATTATGTGTTGGTATATACGAAATTATAGTGTAAGAGAGTTCGTTTTATTTTTGTGCTTCCAGACGTCATGCTGCCTTAGTAAATTGCATTGAAAGTTTATATAAGTAGTCTGATAAAAGACCTACCTTACATTACTTATTTATTAATGTATAATTATGCCCACGTGGACCCTTATATTTTTTTCTAAAATAAGAGAACCTTAGTTACTCCTTATAACATTAGCTATCTGCCAGTGAAAGTCACGTCAAAATCGGTCTAGGCTTTTCGGAGATTACCAGGAACAAACAGACAGTAAATTTTAAAACTGTTTTTTTTTTAAAGTACCTTAAGCTTTCATAAGCATTTAGTAAATAACTGTTATTTTGACATTACTAACATACGCTCCAATTTTATTTACTTGATTATATATAAACATATATATAATATATATGTATGGTATTTATGTATGTATGTATGGACAAATAAAACACTTACAATAGCACCGAGGCATCAGAGCTACCTTCGATCCAGCCATCGTCTTTCTTTTTTCTTTTTTATAATTAAAGGGAAGCCTACCAGCATTGCTATTCTGTAACCATCTCACGGTGAAAACTTAGGTGAAGTGAACGTGAAGTGAGCTGTCATTCCACCTGCTGCTAGGGACTGACAGCTCACTCCGAGCTCACTTCACCTAAGTTTTCACGGTTTGATGGTTACAGAATAGCACTGCTGTAATAGTCATTAAAGGATAAAATAGAATAGACAGATTAATAGAAAACATACCTGTGCTTTATTTTAGTCCATAAGAGGAACTAGAAATATATGTCATTATCTAACTCATTTGAAAAAAGCTGTTTAACCGGTCAAGCGCGCTGGCTCCGAATGTGAGCCAATGCGCAAATGCCGTCAAGACCCGCGTGCCCGAAAAGGAGCCACCTCCCGCGCGGCATTAAACTCTATTTCTACTATGAAATAAAAGCTAATCTGGTCTGTGAATAATTTTACTCTATGGCCTGACGGATAGAATAATCGGCTAAATCATTCGTACACAAAAATATTCGCGCGCGCGGGGGCTCGGTTTTCTATCGGTTAAGAATTGTATTGACATGATGTGTCTCTTTGAAAATCTGCGTGTATGTTTTCTTCTCAATGTCATTAATGCAGCTGAGTAAAATGAAAAAAGTCCGTCTTTTCAGCGTATTTATCTTATAATTCTACAATTATTTTATTGTTTATCCTAGGACCCTGTGTGGCAGGAGTAGTGGGACTCAAAATGCCTCGATACTGCCTCTTTGGAGACACTGTGAACACCGCCTCAAGAATGGAGTCCCATGGAGAGGCGCTGAAGATCCACGTCAGCCCGAAGACCAAGGAGGTTCTGGACCTGTACGACTGCTTTGAACTGGAGTGCCGAGGAGAAATTACCATGAAGGTGAGTGTTTTTTGTGACTAGTATTTTAGTACAAGAGCATCATTTTTGCTGAAATATTGCTAAACTGTATGTTCGTCCACAATAATATACCTAATATTATTGTGAAAGAACATACAGTTTCGGTAAGGAAAAAACCTGAAACTCAGAACTGAATAGGGTAATTTATAGTTTGAATAGTGTTTAATATTGTTTTCTGCAAACAAATATAGTTGGTCAAAATTAAAAAAGTATCTCTACCTTCAACATGGGTATCTATCTCATAAAATTATTTTCATAAAGAAGGCTAGGTTTTATAGCTATCTTTTTATTATTACTTTAGTAGTTATACCTGTCACTACATTTGTATCCTTGTTCGCAATATTATAGATGAGTTTTATTTTGGCATTTTATTTCCGTCCTTTTCCTTGTCAAAGGCCTGTATAATAAATAAAGAGCTTTGTCTTGTTCTACCTAATGCTACGTCATGAATTTTCATCAGAAGCCTTCGAGCTATAACGGGAATTTACAAGAAGATGGATGGAAGCATTGTAATCTAATAATAAACAATAATATTTTGACTACCTAAATACATATTTAGATAACTGGATATATAATTTGTATTTGTTATTTGCTTCACTGGGTTTTAGTAAATTTCTAATATTAATACAAAGTTTGGTACTACAAACAACCGAGACTTACTGTAGATATGTTATGATTATATTGTAACAGCGAATCAATTTTCACGCCTCGGGACTTTAAGACGTAGGCCAACTTTTTCAAATATTTGGTTGGCTTATGACCTGAGGAGGTGCATTGAAGAATAAGAATTAAAAATCTAAAAAAAACAAACGTAATTTCGCGAGTTATAGCTAGTTGTTAACATTTAAATAGTGAAACAACAATTTTGGTTCACAGGGAAAGGGAAAAATGACGACGTACTGGCTGATCGGAGAAAAGAAGCCAGAAAACCAAGAGTGCTACTATACTCAAACAAACCATGTGCAGGCCACTTTGGTGAACAACCCAAGCATCACATTCCAGGGGCCCGATAGCCCTGCATCACATTCCCTGACACAAAGTCATAGTCCTGAACAAAATGCAACAGATACCAAAGAAAACCACAGGCCACTGGAAATACAAAGCGAAAGAGATCGCATTAAGCATGAGATAGCGACATTCGTGGCAAAAGATTTGATAAACAACATAGACATCGCTGTTAGAGAATTTCGGAAATCGCAAAGCGCACATTTTGTCTCAACAACCAACAAGCCGCTGTGCAATGGAAACGAAAAAGGCCTAATAACTCCCACTTATGATAAGGAGCTTGTTATCAGCAAAGGTAAGGTACGTGACGTAGTCAATAGATTCAACAGTTGTGGCATCGTCAACGATGGAGTGAACAAATGCACGAAAATGAAAATAAAAAATGAAGACTGAAATGAGGAGGAAGGATTTAACGCTTATTGTTTTTCCCTGCCCGGTCTAAACAGATTTTAATACTTTAGAAGTGTTTATAGGGATACCAATTTAATTTAAAAACGTTATTAGTGTATTTTGTGCCAAGCACATAGATAATTTATTTTATAGTCTAGTCATTACTGTTTTAAGAGATTATTATATTAATAATAATAGTACATTCTTAAGAAATTGCATGTTAAATGTAGTGGGTGACCAAATACCCTCCGAATTCTAGATAAGTATTAATATGTAGATGATTTTAAATGTATCTAATAGATATTATAAATGTAATAGTTGTAAGACGCAAATCGCACAAGCGATTTCAAGAAAGATGTAGTGAGAATATTATGTGTGAATACTAAAAAGTAACTATTGTATTATACACTTGGACCCTGTAGTGTTTTTACTGACCTTTTATACTTCCGTATCTTTTTAGTCCATTGCATACTCGTCGTAAAGTAGGAAACATTTGTATAATAGGTACATCACTTTCATGCACCTTCTTTGATGATATCATTTCATCATTCCTTTTGTGAACTTCAGGCTGTAAGTCAAAACATATATGTTACGCTTACATATACACAATTTCCTAATTTTATCCATATTTATAGGGTTAAGTGGTTGTTAGATATTCTTCTAATTTTAGATCGTTCGTTGCGTCTTTTATGCTGTAAGCATTTTTAGATGATTTCAATGTTTTCATAGAATTTGATATCGTAATAGCTTTACCAGATATATTTATGAGTACTTTGGATACAGTACAGGCAAGCAATGGTTCATCAAGTTGGGTTAATTTCAGAATATTTAATCGTTTGGAACAATTGATAATTGCATGTAAAGCTTTTCCACTTCCACACTACCGCATTACCGTGTGCGTAAAATGCGGTAGTGGGGCGCGACATTTTATAGTGGACAAGTTTATAATTATATTCGATAATTGGCTGTATTAAGCTGCATTCATTGCTGCGTCCACGATATTATCTGGAATCGAATTTACACAAACGTGATTTATTTTATTGGTACGTGGGTTGCAAGCAGACTAGGTACTCCCTCGGTGCGTGGCATGTAATTTAAAATATGCTGGCTTTTGTCAGTGATTTAAAACTACGTGTAAGTTTCTTTTTAATTGCAATGTGTTAGAGCTATTTTTATTTTATTTTACTGTTGGCATTACAATTTATGCCACAATATCCAGGGTTATTGGTTATATTTCGGCAATCCATTAAGGGGATTTGAGAGAGGTCATATACAATCAAATGACCCCTTATGACTCCTATGCAAATGTCAACCAATAACGTATACTTAATTACTTTTTCGCTGCTGTAAATTATTGGTAACTATGAACATAAATTGCCCGTATTGTATTTTAAGGTAATATTTTTGTTGTTAAAAATACATATTACAATAATATGTCTAGTATAATTCAAAGATCTCTATTCTAGTCAGTTTTGAACTTTTGATTGTGATATATGTACATTAATATTATTATTCGAGTACCTACAATTTTACTACCGGAGCTGTGAGTTTTAACTTTATCTTATTTTAATTATTTATTAAAAGTTCCTTTGTATGTTAAGCCCGATATGTTGCGTCATGTTTGAATCATAATAAATAAACAAGTATATAATAATGTAAGGTTTTATTTCAGTATTTTTTTCGAGAGCGATGAGATAGGATCAGTACATCAGTACCTATAGCTATTAGATATTAAAACTTTTTTAATTATTAACTTCTTGTTTTTCAAACTTTAACTTTGACGATCCAGACGCTGTGTTTATTTAGATTTCCCTCCAGGGTTAATTAAAATGTCAGCTCAAGTTTAGGTCTTAGAATCTGCATGAATAAAGATCAAAATAAATATATTTTCTTCCTTGCTTTCAAATTCGCATAATAGTCCCTTCGGAATAAAACAGCACAATCTATTTTGTGCTGACGTTAGTAGATTGATGTGACCATCCACGAGTCTTATCGATTACAAATAAAGTGGACGTGTCTAAAAGAGATGGATGTTAGAGTAGTTTGCTGACTAGTAGGTAGGTAGGTAATCCAAGAAGTCTAGACATGACCCATAGATACGTTTATCGAGATTAAGATCGTGCATTCTGAAAGTGGGAATAGCTGTCAAATATTTCGCTGTTTTGATTAATTTGGCAATATTACTGGATGGAAATATAAAATATCGCTCAAAGTTTTAGTTCTATAGTGAACTAAAATATTAATTATGAAAATAATAATGATTTTAATGTGTGCTTATTTTGCGTGTAAATAATATCAATTGGAAACTAGGACTTGAACAGGCTATCCTAACTAATATTATAAATGCGAAAGTGACTTTGTTTGTTCCGCTTTCACGCTAAAACGGCTGAATGGATTTGGATGAAATTTGGCAGACGAGTAGACCATGACCTGGAAAAGGACATAAGATACATTTTATCCCGATATTCCCACGGGATCGGGACTTATGCAGGTGAAACCGCGGGGCGCATCTAGTACAATCATAATCTGTAATCTGATCGAACTTGTCGGAGTCGATAACTACTACTCGTACCTTCCTAGGTACCTACCTAGGAAGGTACGAGTAGTAGTTATCGAATATATGTACCTACATATATTTAAAACCTATGTTTGTCCAAGGCGATAAAACTACATTCTATGGTCATTTCTTCTTAAACTGCAGGGAAGGAGTCATTCCCTGTTTAAGTGCGGTGTGCATCTAACAGGCTGTCAGTACTTATTACGCGCGATAAACTTCTGAGCGCGAGCGATTCAACCGCGGGGAGATTGGGTTTATGTTTTATTTTATGGGAAGCCATGTTGGGTTAGGTTATTGTTCTTACTATACAGCATGTATCAGAGAGATTTGGTACATACCATCAAACTGAACAATTTTCTCTATGGGATCAACATCGTAATCTTGAAAAAAATATCAACTGTCTCTTACATTTGGGTCGAGTGGATATTGAATTTTTTTATAGGACAGTTCATAATCTTTTCACGTACCTACATCGAAGAACTTCATATCTAAGCAGTTTGAAAACAAAATCCCGTGAACACGATGACCACATCTGTTACCGCCCCGGTTCTATAGCAGCCGAGCGCTGCAAGCAGAAATAGTCCTTACGGTGTATAGATATGAACTTCTTCGATGGTACGTCTGTTATTATTTAGACAAGAGACCCTCTGTTATTGTTCTTTCAATACACATTGACACATAAAACATAAAAGAAAACTTACAATAGTTATTTATGCTACAAGTGCGGAGGGTAGACCTACTTTCCGCACTAGTAGCATAAATAACTCTTTGCCGTACGATTTGGCTGAAAATGCTCTTTTCGAGCACATGCATTGTAAAATAGTAATTAGTTGAGGTGGTCTATCTAGATATCGTTACAGTTGTGGACGTTGCTCAGATTTTGTAACTGGGTGATGTGAGCAATAAAAATAGGGTTACATGTGACAAAAGGGGGCTTAAATAATACATGGACCTTCACATCATAATATAAGCAGGATTTACTGACTAAGCGAGACCTTCGCCAGCTCTTGTATAAATCAATCAATCTGCCTAGCCTTTTCTCAACTATGTCGGAGTCGGAATCCAGTCTAATCAGATGCAGCTGAATACCAGTATTTTAGTAGAAGCGATTGCCACAACCTACTTACTGGGTAATATGATACCCCTTGGTAAGATTGGTTGTCAGAATTTTGGACTTCTGACTACCCGTAACGACTGTCGAAGATCTATGAATGGCAGCCCTGACCAACCCCTCATCACAGCTCTCGTATAGATAGGTAAGGAATAAAATTTAGAAAATGAAGTAAATGAAGTCCCACTACCCTGGCCGGCCCCGCAGTTTCACATTGACGCACCGCGCGTCAAAATCACTTTAAACATTTTTCAGAATTTTTCGGTGTTGCCTGTAATTACTTGATTATTTTTGGTCTAATTGACAAGAATATCCGTCAGAGCATAGGTTTTAAAACAGCCCACAGACGATACCAAAAATAATCAAAAGATTACAGGTAACACCGAAAAATTCTGAAAAATGTTGAAAGTGACGTATTCCGCGCGTCCGCGGGGCCAGACTGGAATCCCTTATACAAACAGACCTGCAATACCATATCCGACTAACAAAACAGAACCAGAAATAACAAGCTATGCTGCACAAACGAGCCAACAGCTGCTGCACAGAATAGAAAGGTATAGAAGGCCGGTTTTTTATTTTTTTAAATAAAATTCTTTATTTCACCAAAAAACCTTGCATAGCCTTTTCCCAACTATGTTGGGGTTGGCTTCCAGTCTAACCGGATGTTGCTGAATACCTGTATTTTACATGGAACGACTACCTACCTATCTGACCTCCGCCACCCAGTTACTGGGTACCTACCCCTTAATTGCTAAGACTGATTGTCAGATTTTGAATACTGTTAAAAATAAAGAACACAAAATTAAAAAACTAAAAAACTCGACTGCAAAACTAAAAACCGTGAAATGAGAATAAAAACAAGCATAACCTATAGAATTTTTAGTTTTTTATCATTTCTCATTCCAAATTACATTTAAACAAATAATTTGTATATATTTGTGCAACAATCATTCAAAACCCTTCATTTTGATACCCCACTTTAAATCTCCAATAAAATCTCCTCCATAAAATCTCCATATTTTTTTTGTTTTTTGAAAACAAACATTTTGACGCCCAAAATCCGCTATTTTTTTTTTAAATTTCATTTACCAGTAACAATCGCTCAATAAAGATAAATCTAACCACATATCATTCATCAAATTGGTTGAGCCGTTTAGTAGTTACGAGGGAACATAGAGACGGACACACATACAGATCAAACACATAACTCTCCTTTTTTGGCTACGCCGCAGTCGGGTAAGAAAAATAGAGTAGCACCATTCATTTTATAGAGTTGCTGAATATTCTTTTTTTATGCTTAAGTGTACGGAGTGACGGTTTCTTGTTCCAGTGTTGCTTAGGTATCCGGAGCTGTATGCCCGAACAGATAGTTTGACAGATCTCCTTATGTACCATCGAAGAAGTTCATATCTATACACCGTAAGGGCTATTTTTGCTTGCAGCGCTCGGCCGCTATAGAACCGGCGTGGTAACAGATGTGGTCATCCTGTTCATGGGATTTTCTTTTCAAACTGCTTAGATATGAAGTTCTTCGATAGTACGTGTTTGTGTGCGAGCGCATATTTTCGTTCGTTGTGTGGAACCGGTCTTCTGTCCCTATCTATTTTGTGGCTACTAGCCTGATTTATAGCATCGCCGAGATATTGGACTTTGAAAAATGATACGTATGTGTACAAACTGCGGAATATAGCCGTCTTCTGTGATCGATGAGGGGCGGGAGTTGCTATTGTTTTGGTATTCCGTAGGTGTTATTTTTTAGTGAATGGTGCGGAAGATAAATATTTTTAGTGAATGGTGCACTTCGAAAGACGTCCACTGTTGGACATAGGGCTCCTCCAAACACCGCCAGTTCGACTGGTTCTGCGGTTCTTGCATCCAGTGGATTCCTGCGGCCTGTGTAGTAAACAAGTAGTGAAGATTTTTTGGTGTCGTCGAAAAAGTGTGTATTTTTCCATGTCTCTGTTATGTAACTATAAAAAAAAAAATACAACCGTTATGGCTACGCCTCGCCTGCCCATATGCTTATGAGCTCCTTAAGTTCTGAGTTGAGCTCCACGATTACTGACAAATGCTTGCACTGACAGGACAGGTCCACTCAAATCTGTGTGGTTCATTTCTCAAAAGACCATTTCAGACTAATCTACATGGTCCTCATATGGCCTAACCAAGATTATGTCTGGACTTTAAAAGAGACTGTGACCTCTGAGTTTAATTCGGCCTTTCTTCTCAGAGTAGTCAGATAGGAAACGCCGAACTCATCTAGCAATTTATTTTTTATTTTTATAAGATGACGTGTAAAATTGATTCCAATATCCTATTTACAGAATAAACAATTACATTTCATATAATAAGCTTCTAATATAACCATGATATTGAACATATTTAGTCAAATTTTCACATACGAAACTTACACGTTAATCGATATAAAAGCTGCACTAAAACCAAACTATGTGAAAAAAAAAAAATGATAATATTAGAATACAAAAAAGTTTGGGATTGCTCGCTCTGTGTAAAAACCATAAACCTTGATATTTTAATTTTCATGCAAAATCATGTTATTATCCAGTTTTATATATACATTAACATTGATAAACAATATATGATCACTTTGTAAAGAATTACAATAGGTACCTACTTTAGTTATTGTCACTCTGAGGACTATGTGGAAATTTGCAAAGAACTACTCTTGACGTCCCACGCCATATGATAACTGCTTGAACAACATTTGAAGTGGTAAATTTAATGAAAACAACAAGTATTATTCAACATCTATACTTATATAATAACCTATTGCCAATAAGTAATAATACAAAACACATGTTTCCTTAAACTTAGAGTACCTACACCGTAGACAATCAACTTGAGACTGGATTTATAATACAATAAACCTGAAGATAGGAATTTATTGTTAACTAACGACCCGCCCCTGCCTCGCACGGTTCTTATGACTTGAAATAATATTTATTATACACATAAACATTCTGGAATAAATTATCTAATAAATGATGGAAAACCGCATCAATTCATTAATTATTTGCGTCATTTAGAAGAACAACATGGTCACACCGACAGGCGAAATGCGACTTTAATGTGGATAGAAGATGGATATCAACTAGTAGCCACGCCCACAATTTTTTGATTTGGCGTCGTTAACGCCAGCAGCACCCCTCCGCCGCGAAACCATAGCAGCGAAACCCAATATAGTTCCGGAAAATAGTTCAATTCAACTGGCTCGCGTCATGTTCCGCTACTCGAGTTCCGCTGCTCGAATTTTGAATAGCGGAACATGACGCGAGTCAGTTGAATTGAACTACTGCGGTTTCGCGGCGGAGATGTGCTACGCCGTAAGCGATGATGTGTGAACGGCTTCAATCACAGTCGGAGGTGTGCTGAGGCCCTAAACGATGGTGCGTTTAGGGCCTTAGCACACCTCCGACGCGAAAATAATTATGTGAAACCGTTAAAAGAATTCCGCTGCGAAACATTAGGTAGGTACTACATTATGTCGACGATTCGAGTGGTGGAGCATCATGCCAGTCAGTTGAATTGTAGCCATCGGAGCAAAATGTCATCATCATCGCTTACGGACTCAGAAGAGTAAGGAATATTATTGTGGCCATTAACTTTGAATGAATACCAATTAAATTAATGAAGTAATCAATAAATAAAACCTAAGATCACATTTTTCCTTATTCTACGCTATATAAGTTAAGATTCAAATACCTACTACTTGAAATACATGATTTATTTGATACGGGTATTTGATAATACCAGGATTTAGTAAATAACAAGTTGGTCCGTGCTACCTAAATAGACCTATGAAATTATTGCTTCTTAGGTCAACTAGTTTAGTCGTCTTCGTCTTGCGGTTCACCCCGGGCCTTTGCTACCGACCTGACGAGGGATGGCAAAGCTTCTTTCATGTCATACGCCCATCCAATACTGGCAAAATAATTTAATAGCATCGTAGTCAGGTTGCAGGGTATTCCGAGTTCGGCTGCCTTGTAGTCCCAAGGGAAGGTGTGGTGGTAGTTGTGCCAGCCCTCACCTATCGTCACTATGGAAACCCACCAATTTTCAACTGGCATTATATTCCTGAAATGAAAAGTCAGTAATGAGGTACGGGTTAGGGGAAACCGACCTCAGCATCTTGTACCGTTTGTACTTGTACTTACTGCCGAAATCTGTGTAGCTTGGCACAATGAAGGTATAAGGGTGCGTTTGCACTGAATTGGATACGAACAGCGCTGAGTGGAGACCCGCAGGAATCGACCAATCACAAATGGTTGACGGTCGTCTCGTCTGTGATTGGACGATTCCTGCATGTCTCCGCTCAGCTCGGATCGTCTCCGCTTCAGTGGAAACGCACCCTAAAAATGGCTAAAAGACGTGCAGCCTACAGAAATATCTGTGGTGTGGTCGTACACACCCAGTGTGCCGTAACACATGGGGTGTGCGACAGCTACTCGATGGGTGTGATTAAATTAATGAAATGTACGTGACTCCGTTAAGGAAGGAAACTTACTTGTCATAAGGCTTGTTTCCCCACAAATGCGCGAAACTGTTGACCGACCAGGTACAGTTGAGGACCACCGTGTATCGTACCACAGCCTGCGATATGATGGACACTTCCCAGCATTCGTTCCAGCACAGAGCAGGGACTATTGACGGCACAATCCAGCAGCATGCTATCTTGAATAACAGGAAATACCTGAAATAATTTAAGAATGGTATGTTTTGTTTTAACCTTTGAGTGATGTTTGATGATTTTAACGCCTGATGACGATAAAATGTTTATGATTAACAGTCGCACGGATCGATCCATCAGGTTAAACTACGTTTGCCGGAGTTGATCTGTGGATGGGTGACTGTTTTTACATACAGAGACTCCTCCGTGCCTCGGAAAGCACCGCCGTTAAGCCTACTTTGACAGACGTCACGGGTTGTCAGAAGCCCGAAAGTCTGACAACCAGTCTTACCAAGGGGTATCGTATTACTCAGTTACGGGGCCGTGGAGGTCAGATAGGCAGTCGCTCCATGTAAAATACTGGTATTCAGTTGCATTCGGTTATACTGGACGCCGACCCCAACAAAGTTTTTTTTGTTTATGTTTCCCCACACTAGGAATTTATCCTGTAATGTGGGTGCGTTTACAAACATTGAAACTCACATACACAAACAGCCAACAGTTGGGAAAAGGCTAGGCAGATTGATCGATCACTTGATCAAGAAGTTAAAGTACATAAGTTAAAAATGCTGCATGCTTTCTTTTATAATTTACAAGATTTAGCCCACGGCTTCGCCAGCGTTGATGTCGGGAACGTACTACCGGGATTAAAAGTACCTACCCTATGTGTTAACCCAGGTAAACAATGTATTAATTTCGTACTACATTATTTTCATATAAACTATTGGTTTACATGGCGCACGTTAGTAAAGCTCCCAGTCGGAAATACTTTTTCCGATATCTTCAACAATCATTGTCATATTTCAGCTAATTTACACAAAATATTAATGAATTATACACTTAAACCTTCCTCATGAATCACTCCGTCCATTGGTGAAAACCGTATGAAAATCCGTTTATACCTATGTAGTGATAGTGACTAGCGACCCACCCCTGTTCGAAACCGCAGTAGTTCAATTCACCTGGCTTGCGTTAATGTTCTGCTACTCGAATCGAATGCGAATTAACTGACTGTTGCGAGTATTGGAACATGGTGCGAGTCAGTTCAAACGAACTACCGTTGTTTCACTGCTATGGTTTCTCGGCGGAGGTGTACTACCCGCCTTAATGATGCTGATAACCGCAAGAACGTGATACGTGTGATCGCGTTGTGACACAGATATGAAAAGCGACTTTAAATGTCATATTGATTTTATAAAGTTTTATATTTTTATTATTTGTCTGGATCTGTGCCCGTTTGATGTCTATATTCTCGCCCCCTATTACATGAGACTTAAATATATTATGGCGAAATTATGCCCTTCTACCGATAGTTAGTACACCTTTGTCTAACTCTTCGGGGAATGCAGGCGTGATGTTGATCATTTTGATTTTGAAATAAGAACAGACAGTATTGGACTACCTGGTATGGAACTGAATAAGGGGATCATTGACGATGTCACTCATGTCCATCTTGACGCCCTGTTTCAGCACGTCAGGGTGCTTCTTCATCATCAGCCATCCGAAGTGAGCAAAGAAGAACCCGCGGTTGGCGTCGTGCGGGTCCGCCGACGTTTCAGAGAACTTGTGGTGCACGCGGTGGTCCCGGACCCACTCGTATATAGTGTTCTGTTCACAAAGATACGTAGGTAATAAATTAACCAGGCCAGATTAGCAGAAGTATTTTTACCGTAAATCGTCATTAAGATTGTTCATAATCGAATCAAAACAAGTGAAGGTGACCAACGTATTTTTTCTTTGCGAAATATATTTTGGTGTCATCCATCACACATGCTAAGCGCGCTACATTAGCGTGCTTAGAACCAAACAAATAAAACTCGTAACTTTCACTAAATTCATAAAAGATAGCTTGATCTCTGCGACAGCTGTCAGTAAAATCACCGCCTATGAAGTTCTGAATTTCATAATAGTACAGACAGTAACTGTCATTGTCATACTTTATGGGCATGCCGACCTAATGAATGAATTCCTACCCTAGGAATGTCAGTTTGACATATTTTATGTCGCAGAGATCATCATCTTTTATGTATTATAGTTACCATATCAGTTTGTTATTTCTGCCTAAATTTTTTCACGTGGCAAGGGTGGGTAGTTGCCGAAATGTTAGAACTGTCAATTTGCCTCTAAGATATGGATGGCTTCAAAAGAGTGCAATAAAGATCAAAAGTGCAAGATAAAGGGGATACTACCTGACCAGCCACAGAATAGCATAAGAGTAGAATCCATTGTAGGGGCAGTTTAGCTTTGTAGGAGCGGTGACACCAGTACCGATGTACTCCTCCTGTTACCCCAAACCCAGCAACCGTGGTGACGAATATTACTGAAACATTAGGAAATAGAAATATTTATGGTTAATGTATAGGTCAATATCATCATCTACCTAACCTATTCCCAACTATGTATGTTGGGGTCGGTTTCCAGTAACCTAACTGGGTGCAACTGAATACCAGTATGTTAAGACTTGCGGTTGAAACTTCCACCTATAGGTCCGTTACACACATCATAATGAGTAGGTTTATTATGTCTAACTGTCTATGATCTACTAACTTATGGTCTTGAGGTATGAAGGTAACTTTATACTGTAACTGCAAGTTGAAAAGAGTCAGAGTAAGTACCTTGTAACGAATGTAAGCAGGGCCTAGCCAACTACCTAGTCCCAGGTTGAGAAGCACACTCGACCCAGGCGCTGTATAATTCCGATCTTCTTGCTGAACCATGGTGGGCAAAAGAGATATCAATACCACTTAGGAATCATGTGGGATAGTGTTATAAGAATGGGTTGCAGTGCCTGCAGTGTCCTCCTCTTATCATAATCAGCCCATAATTTTCTCACTGCTGGGACTCAAGTCTCCTCTTTTCGAGCGAATCTACCACGCGGGCCCAGTGCGGCTTGGTAGATGTCACATGTCTTCGAATTTTTGGTTCTAGGACATGCCGGTTTCCTCACGATGTTTTCTTTCACCGTTTCGAGAGCAGTGGTAATGAGATGATTAATACAAAGTAAATCGCCAGGCTGGATTCGAACCCACGACCTACAACTCGTGAGTCAGGGTCGTTACTATTTGGCCAACCCTGCTCATCTGTTTAACAGATGTTAATAATACCAACTAATTGTGATCGGTAATTAGTCTGCCGAGCAAGGTAATTACTGAGGTACGTAAAACATAACATCACGCCTTGTTTCCCCAAAGGGTTGGGCAGAGGTGTACCTATTGTACACCCACATTTCGCCAGTTATGTTTAAGTCCCATGTAATAGGGGGCGAGCCTATTGCCATCAACTGGGCACAAATCCAGACTCCGGGCTGCTACTGAGAAATTCTAGAAAGAAAAACCCAATGACACTTTGCCAGACCTGGGAATCGAACCCAGGACCTCATGTTCGGCAGTAGCGCTTGCGACCACTAGACCAACGAGGCAGTCCTCTGTGACCATTTAATAGTAGAACATTGGATGGCTTCATGTTTAACAGTGAAACTACACGTTGCGTTGGTCTGATGATGATAGAAATAAGATACCAAAGTACTGACTGACCTGCCAGGAAATAATGTCACTTACCAAATATAGTAGACTGCCATTTTAATGGTTTAGTGGCGAAATAGTGATAGAGCCATATGACGACTAGAACGTGCAACACCGTAATGGATATGGTGTTGAACCATCTGATTGGAGTTAGGAATCCCATGTTTTTCTCCCATTTTCGTATCGGTGCGAGGATCTTTGGGTCATTTCGACTTAGCATCTGGTCGTAAGGACTGATCTGGTCCAGTTTGCCATCGGCTATGGTCTCGCTGGTGTCCTTTGCTGGGTGATGGAGCTTGTACTGCATATAGTTGGTCATTTGAGGTGGTTTCTCCAATTCAGTCTCCGTTAAAGTTATTGGACCCATTGTCGCTTACTGAAAAAAATATCGAAATTTTTAAAATTCAGAACGTTTGAATGTGGCAGTTGATTTGTAGGAGGCCGATTCGAAACAAAATTCGATTCGATTCGATTTGATTAGGAAACTATCCAAAAAAATTGATTGATGAACTATCATCATCGTAAACGTGTCAGAGAACACAATAATAAATGTAAATAAATTAACGTATATAATAATTAATTAATTAGCGTATATAATAAATGTATTATATACGCTAATTAAGTGAACTCAAAACTTGAACCAAAATTGATTGATTAAACTTCTTTATTTTATTAACTTGACATGTTAATATGCATTTCAACACTAAATTAAAAACTAACTGTACAAATAAGAAAATAAAATTAAAAGAAGAGCTCATTGGGCATCAAAAAATTCGTCCGCATCGCTGTCAGCGGGAAAAGTGCCCAAAAGGCTGGCAGCATTGCCACGTTGGATGGCAATACTAATTCTTTGTCCTAAGAATTAGCCAGCCCTCTGGTCACGTGAAGAGTCGACCAACCGCTTGGCGATGTCCCGAAATATTTGATGAGCACTCAGACCCCACGGCCCTAGTGTTTCAACCCCAAACGGCTCAAAAATATAGCTGACAATAAGGTTGTTATATTAGTGCCGTTTGAGGTTTTCTGCACCTCCAGCAGCCGCCCCGGCACGGCCCGCCGTGCTAGGAAGATGGGATGGCACAAAGGTGTTGACACAGGTTGCATCCCACATCAAAGGCCTACCCAACTTCCAAGGCATTATCGTCATTCCGTCTGGCCTCTTCCCGTCGTGCGTCACTCTTCTCATCGCATGCCAAGCCATTGGGTTCTAAGACTGCTGTCACCCCGGCGGTGACAAGAGCCCGACGGATGATTTCATTAATATTTGCGTGCCGTGCCAACCGACCAGCGCTCTTGCTGCAGGAAAGGCCATAGTGGGCGAGGCGGTCGACTGCTTCACCGCATTGACAGCGATGTGGAGCCCCGCAAGGAGCGCCCAGACGCAGACTTGTAGCGAGCCGGAAAGTGGTATCACCCAGCATAGTGCCTATGTTGGGTGACGGTAGCGCCTGAAGCCAGAGGCCTGACTCCCATTCTCCCACAGCAGGCAGGCACGCTCAGCAGTGTTGGTGGACGTATTAATGAGGTTATTCCGTACCAACCTGCAGAGCGGCTCATCCCACTGTCTCTGGGAAGACGGGTTCTCGGGCTGCTCCGTATCCGGACAGCTGATTGATTGATTTTAAAATTTAAAACATACATTCATATAGATAGTGCACTCCACGACGACGCGCCCCACTCCGCTCCGCTCCGTACTAAAGTACCTACAGCTTCCATTACAGTAATCGCGGAGTGGGGCGCGTCGTCGTGGATTGCACTATCTGTACGAACAGACAAAAATTCAAAAAATCTATATTTTCGGCATTAGAATCGATCCCAGACCTCGTAGCAATTACTATTTTTCAATCTTTTTTTCACGGCGAGCACGCCGTGGCTCTCTAACCACTCCTCAAAGAGGGGATTTATCGCCGCAATTGTGGTGTGCCCAGACACCTGAAGCCTTCAATAGCAATTTCGTATCGCTTGCGTAGTTTTTCGATTTTAATGAATTAATGAAGTAAAGTAAAGTACTTAAAGTACACATTTATTTGCATAGATTTTAGGTACAGTAAGGCCATTAAATCATTGGTCGGTTCGGTATCGTTTCGGTACTGCCTCGATAAAATGTGGCAGGTAAAATATGGGTTATCCTTGTACAAACAACCTACCTTATATTAGGCATGAAGCATTATTATAAAATGAGTGAATTAATATAAAATGAAATGCAATGATGACATAGTTAAATTATTTTTGAGGTAAGTATTACAGTTGCATGATAGTCGGCGTGATACATTCATATAATAAAACATTAATTTAAATATCTACAATACAATAGGAATAAAATTAA
Source organism: Xanthia togata (assembly GCA_963853775.1). Lineage (NCBI taxonomy): Eukaryota > Metazoa > Arthropoda > Insecta > Lepidoptera > Noctuidae > Xanthia > Xanthia togata. Next base: position 10,692,593 of record OY970811.1, read on the forward strand.
ATAAATTGAAACAATGTTGTAATTAGGTACAGTTGCGGACTGAAACTACTGACCACCAAGCATGCACACATCTATGCCTCAAGGATATGTGATTTGATTAGGTATAGAGCAAAGAATTTTTTATTTACGCGTCGTTTAGGATAAATACAATGAAACGTTTTTGTAAAAAAAAACGATAAAATATTAACTGGCATAAATATACGAACATTAATGTACGTATGTGTATGCTTCGCTTGGTTAACCAAGCGAGGTCGAACTTATTATAAAAATAAGTGAAATATCGGATGAAATAATAAAAACACCTTTATTTTTTTAAGGTTTATTATTTAAATTTTATCAACAATTTATTGTTATAATAAGGCAAATTATTATCCAGGCGACTAACAACTTCAAGGGCGATTAACTATTATGTAGATACTATAAATAATGACATGGCGACTAATATTAACAGTGGGATAACAAACATTGTATTATAGGCAACTATAGGCCTCCATATAAAACCTTGGCTAAAAATGAAAATAACTGAAAGGTAGGTTAGGTTAGGTTACAACTGTGACCACACAACAACACACGAGCCGAGCGAGCGAAGCGAGCGGTGCTGCGGCAGCGGCCGGTGAGTGCCAGTGTCTAGTGTTCACATAACAATAAATTCACGAAATTTAAACAAAGCTTACAACTCAATATAAAGCTGCTACTTTATACTTAACTAGCACTTTGCCCGCGGCTTCACTCCCGTGGTATTTCCCGCGGGACCCGTTATTTTTCCCGGGATAAAAAGCATCCTATGTTACTCCCTGAAAACTAAGCTTTCTAATGGTAAAAGAATTTTTCAAATCGGTCCAGTAGTTTCGGAGCCTATTCAATACAAACAAACAATCAAATCTTTCCACTTTATAATATTATTATAGTATAGAAATGCTACTTGCTTGTAGCTGCCAACCTTTGCTACCCATTTTAATTATTTTTAAACCCTAAATCAGATTAGTTTGTCACCGCGTTAAATATATGCCTTATAATAACTAGTAAAGCCTCCAACAGCAGCTATGACGTCACGTAGTTTATCTCGCATAGTTCCTCTGATATCATACCATACCCGTGCACAATATGATTTAAAAGAGCTTCAGGGTCTCTTTCGTTCTGTTAATCCCAGCGTTGAACCAATGCTCAACTGATTTTCAATCGGGTTCATATCTGTTAACCGAGCAGGCCATTGAATGGGACGAACGCCATAGTACACGTTGAACCACGCCGTAGTAGAGCGGGCCATGTGTATCGGTGAAATGGTGCATTATCCTGAACGTAATCAATTTGTGGGAATCCTGCTGCAGGATACACAACGCGCACAGTGGGTAGCATCACCTCTTCCAAAAGCGATACATAAATATTCGACGTCAGTTCTCCGTCGTCATTAATAATCTAACCTCATAAGTTGACTGCTATGCGACCAGATTCATTTTGAGGCACGGTATGAGCTTCATCATACCGAGTGCGATTATCACGCCATAAAGTTAATCGATTTGACTCCCTTTAAAAGTTTATTCGTCAGTAAATATAACAATCGATCAATCAAAATCAAGATATTATCGCGCAAAATTCAAAATTAAGTCGGGCTGGATTGTGGTGAGGTTTGAGTTCCACTTTAATAGCATGACGTAGGTATGTAGTGTAGCTCCGCTCGGTGAAAAGATCGTCGAACCGTCCGAGGACTCACATCATACAAAACAGCAACATTAGGTACTAGTTGGTGTGAAGCCGTGTTTGCGTAATGTCAAACCATATCGGTTATTTGCCGTGGTATCGGCCGTCTCGTCCTGAATTGTTTCTATGATCACTTGATCAGTTATTCGCCCTTATTTGCCATGACACCGAATTCAAAAACCTCACGGTGAATCGAGTTCTCATGTGCACTAATGTTCAAGACATCTTCATGGAGAAATAATATTTCAACCCTTTGTTGCAGGGTTTTTTTTTTTTTTTTTTTTTTTTTTTTGTGGCAATAGCTTTTACTTTTTGCCAACGACGATTGTTGCAGGGTTAAACTTGCCATTTTATTTCAATCAATCAATTTTTAGGGTTCCGTATGTCAATGTGTCAACTTTTAAATTAAGATATGAGTTACATCATCAAAAAAAGTAAAGCCAAAAGGTCTTTTTAAATTTAAGAAGACGCCTCCATCTGCATTTTCACGCCACCATGCCCAAGTGGTGCGCGTCCTCAGTGCTCAGGGTGTGGGCCAGCTCCAATACTGTCCTGAAAATGATCGCTGAGTGATTTGACTGCCCCTACTCGTACATACGACAATGCTGTAACAGACACGTGTAGCCAGGGCACTTAAAGTCTGGTTTACACTGACCTATATTTATAAAGTCCTAAGTCATTTATTTCATAACAAAATATATTGTGTTGAAAATATTACACTGATAATAAACAATTAATAAAAAATAAAACAATACAGTCATATCAAAATTCAGCATTTAAAATATCCTAATAAATAATTATAGCTCTAAGTCATTAAAAACAAATTAAATAATAACCAACATTGCATTTCATTTCGAAATTCATTATCCAGATAAATTTTTAAATGAAAATAAGTATTATTGTTTAATTTATTTTTAATTTCAATTCCGTGACCCATATAATTTGTATCTCATTCGTATAAGTTGGGTGCATTTGACATTTTATTTTCATTTATAATTCTGTGACCTTTGTAATTTATACCTCGAACACATAGGTAGATATAATTTACATGCTCCATGCAAAAGTTTCGCAGCCTTTTGTATGAGATACTTAAGCTCTTAGATTAATGTTATGTGGTTTTGTAACTTCATAGGTAGGAATAATACTTTATTTTCTTTTTTCTTTTTGTATTTGTATTGTTTTCTAAATGTCATGCATGAACAGCTTTTCCTAGCAATTTAAGGTTTACTCATTACTGTAATCTGTGAACAGCGCTGTGGGGTACATTATTATTTAAGTTATTTATGTTATCATGTTGTAATATCCCATAATGTAGCTGTTTGTTGTTCCCATTTGATAAAATAAAATAAAATAAAATACCTATTTTAATTGCGTTGTTTTTATTATATTGTGATCTCAGTTGCAGTATTATGAAATATTATTTTTAGTAATATTTGTTTGCCTGAATAAAATGAATTTAATTTAATTTTTATTTATTTTTTGTATCGTATTAATGTTGGTACACGGTTGGTACCTATATTCAACGGCATGGACGCTACGCCATTGAGGGTTGCGGGTTGCGTTGGTTTATCAATGACTTTAAATACCTACCACAGAACTCCTCTGTAGCATAATTATTCTATAATGGTACCACTCCTGGGACAGAAGCCTCTTCTTTGTAAAAGGGAGTGGACCATACCATAATCCAGCCCTCGGGTCCAGTGCGGGTTGGTGGATGTCACATATCTTCGAATTTTTGGTTCTAGTACATGCTGGTTTCCTCACGATGTTTTCCTTCACCGTTTTGAGAGCAGTGGTGATGAAATTAAATACACAAAATAAAGTGGCTCTATTGGCATGAGTATCCTCCGACCAGACGGTTGTTGTGTCTGGCGGACCAACTGCCCGACTGTTGATGTCGGATAGTCTTATATATGTCGTTCGCGCGGTAAACTCTAATTGCGCGATGCAGGATTTGTGTGACGTCATGTCTTTGATGCGTAGTTCGTATGTGGCGGTGTAACCGCTGCTCGTAAGTCGGGGCCAATACCACACTGCTTTAGCTCCTAGTTTCTTGAAATAACGTGTTTCCATTTTAACGAAACGAAAGAAAATCAGTCTTGGAAAAAAAATACTAGGATCAATGTTCAGATTGAATGTGTTTTCATCTGCTTGAAAACAAAATTATATGTTAGTAAAACAATAATGTTTTAAATACAGGCTGTAAATTAAATAGTGATAGCTTTGTTTAAATATAAGGCAAAATCAATATTCTAAATAATTAAATGGTCAAGTGGATTCGATTCAATACTTTGCTCGTGGATAATAAAACTGTTGTGATTTGCGTTGCAAAATGAATGGAGACCCGTACGGGCCGTCCGTACACGGGAGACACGTATGGGTAGCGCCCGCGGTGCTCTGAATCGAGGGACTAGTAGGATACGTTGTACGGGCTCTACCCGGAAAGGGTCGCGTACGGACCAATCCGCGTCACTGTGAAAGAATGTTCAAGCGCCTCACGTGTGTCTCCTTTTCCTGTACGGGTCTCCCAGACAGCTGTGAAACCAGCCTTAGGTATTTACTGAAACTACATTAAGGTAAAAATACTTTTAAGTTAATTGTTTTAATACTCAGTATCTAATTCCGTAAATATAATTCGGTCCCGCACGTGTCTTAATGAGTTTAAATAAGTATTGGTTCCCGAAACTTTATTCAATGGAACATTGATTATGTAAGTCTCATTCAATTAGCTCATAGATAGGTATGGTTTTAATGACGCAAATCATGTGCTAGACCTCTATTGTTGGTAAAAGCAAAGCAAGATAAAAAAAAGTACCGAGAAGGCATGTGTATTCTGCAGTTATTGAAATTATTTCAAAGAAAAGAAAATATAGTCAGCTAAAGAATTTTCCAGAGAATAAAGCTTCACTTCTTCTCTTCTTCCTTCACGGCATAATATCTGATACTGGGACCATTAAAAACGCAAAGTTAGGTTATATAAATCATTATCCTATCCTATCCTATATTAATTAGTTAGGTACTATTCAATGAGCAATATTTGTATTATTTAGATAATTATATTTGTAATGACGTTCTGGAAAATGGCGTTGTGGCGCAGCCTCAGAGAGGCATATAGGCCAGCAGTGGACCGCGATAGGCTGAGTTGATGTTGATGAGTTATGGACCTAGATAATCCTAATCCTATCTATAATCTATATATTATATAAAAGAAAGTCGTGTTAGTTACACTATTTATAACTCAAGAACGGCTGAACTGATTTAGCTGAAAATTGGTGTGGAGGTAGCTCAGAACCAGGAGACGTACATAGTACTTTTTATCCCGGTAGGGTAGGTAGGTAGGTAGGGTAAGTAGGTAGGTAGGGTAGGTAGGGTAGGTGGGTAGGTAGATAGGGTAGGTGCGCCGTAGATAAGTACTTAGTGCAACCCGTGCGAAGCCGGGGCGGACAGCTAGTATAAAATAATAATATTATAAATGCGAAACTGAGTTTGTTTGTTACTCTTTCACGCTAAAACGGCTGAACAGATTTGGATGAAATTTGGCACATAGGTGGAACATGAGCTGGATTAGGATATAGAATACTTGTTATCCCGATATCGCCACGGGATAGAGACTTATGCAGATGAAAGCGCGGGGCGCAGCTAGTTAAAACAAAACACATGTACCGAAGTTCACGTATAAAGCTTCGTGCAGACTGAGGCGTGAGGCTATTGTTATACCGTGAAGTTTTCTTAGAAATTGTATTGTTCGAGTCGCGTCGCGCCGTCGCGTCTCGCTGGTCTGCACGAGCCTTAAATGTGTTAAATTTAAATACAGACGCAAACAACCCTTGTTAAACCCACTCTGTGAAAATTTCAAATGTCTACCTATTACGGTTTGTGCTTTTTATCCCGATATTCCCAAGGGAGCGAGACCTATGCGGGTCAACCTGCGGGGCGGAGCTAGTTATAAATATTTGGTTCACTAACCTCGATTGGAAACTACTCTGCAAAGCTGGTTCTTAATTTCTCTGCAGGTCAAATGGTACACTTTTGAACTAAATTCTGCCTAATCTAGAGACAAAAGTAACATTTGTGCCGTGTCTTAGCGTTGAACACTAACTAGATAAAATTACCGAGAACTTTATCTAATATTAATGCAGTGCTAGGGCGCTAGACCGCGTCGGTTCTCCGGCCAAGCGGGAGACGGGTGTTTGAAGTGGATTCCGAAGAATTAACCTTACTAGTTGGTAAATTTAAAGTTTGACGACTAAGCTTAATTAACTGATGATTAGTAAACCAGCTACTTTATTAAACAACAGTAAAAACCACATTCTTTGTCTAGTAAATATTTATTTTCAATTAATAAACAAAAATGGGTTGTAATTTATTGGTTTACGAGTACTATGTATGATATTTAAATTAACAGGTTGGGCTTAGAAATGTGAGGTTATTTGGGGGTTCTAGAGGGTCTCCTGAACCCTCCACAACTATTTATTTTTTCCAGAAACGACTTTTTTTATTTTATAAAACATATTTTTTTTAGGTAAGATTCAAAATATTTTACTTATTTACGGATGCAAGAGCGAGCCTAGAGAGCTTGAGACTTGACGCAGCCCAGCTCAGACAGGTAAAGTTTGACGGGGATGGCGCGGTCTAGTGAGCGGGCGAAGCGAGCGAACAAAGACCCGCCATCCTTTTCGAACCTAACCTATCTGTGTCAGGATTCCCAAGTCCCGACACATCTCGACTTAGTAAAAAAGAACTTAGGATGCAAGAGCGAGCGAAGCGAGCTTGGGACTTGAGGCACCCCGAGTTCGACAGGCTAGGTTTCAAGGCGATGACGGGGGCTCAAACGAGCGAACAAAGCGATCGACCGAGCCCTCGTTATCTCCACCGTGTTAGGTTCCTTTAAATCCTGCAGACAGAAACAGCAGACCAGCGGTCGCCAAGCCCTAACTTAAAAAAAAAAAAATTGCTATATAAAATATAGTCAGACCCCTCGAAGTTACCTAGGTACCTTTAGTAAAATATTTGAAAAATTTATGCTAGATTGATTGCAAAGACGTTTTTAATAAATACATTACTAAACAATATGCCATTCGGTTTCATAAGGGGTCGCTCGACTTCCAACGCTGGTGTTGAGCTTCTTGCACATATTTTTGAGGCCTGGGAGAAGTCACATGATGCCCTAGGTATTTTTTGTCACTTATCTAAGGCTTTCGATTGTGTTTCTCATGGTCAGGAAATTGCATCACTATGGTGTTAGAAACACTGCCTTGGAGTTTCTTATTTCTTATTAGGATCCAAAGAGTGGACGTTAACGGCAAGCGATTCCCGGGTTCTACTGTCACTAAGGGAGTTCCTCAAGGTTCAATTCATGTCTCTTTTTTATTTCTCGTATATATTAATGACCTACCTTGCTTTATAATGAACAGTCATGAAAAATTATTGTTTGCAGATGACACATCACTTATATTATTATGTAAGTTTAAGCGACAACAGACAGTTACCGACGATGTAAATAATGCTCGCTCTAAAATGGTGCATTGGTTTAGTGTTAATAAATTACTTTTAAACGAGAAAAATACAAAATTTATTAGATTTCTGACACCTAACGTTAAGTAGGTACCAATGTATTAGGAAATGGAGCAGAATTGGATCTAGTGGACACCACTGTTCTTAGGTATTACTTTGGATTCGAAGCTTCAGTAGGGCCCACATAATTATAACCAAATTGTCGAAGCGGCTAAGCTCTGCAGCCTGCACAATCTATAAAATCCGTCATTTGACTGATGTAGAAACAGCTTGATTAGTATATTTTGATAATTTCCATAGTGTAATGTCGTACGGCATTTTGATGTAGGGAAATGCAGCCTATATTTTGTGCTGCAGAAACGAGCCATTCGAGCAATTTATAACCTAAGTTGTAGGAATTCACTGAGGGATAAATTTAAGTGAATAAACATAATGACAATCGCATCTCAATATGTATTTGAGAACCTGTTTTACGTAAAAAAGAATATTATGGGAGTTATAAGAAAAAGTTTTATATAAAAATTTGAAATTCCCCATATGTCGTCTTTATACTCGTATCAGTGTCCATTCAAAATATATATTTGGGAGCATAGATATTCTGTAATACAATCGGAATAAATATACACTACTTTTTTTTTTGGGTTGAAAATCATCAAATGACTTCTCCCGCTCTGGGTGGAGCGGGAGGGTGTGTCAGACTCTTACTGACTAAAACCCGTGTTCCTTCTGTTGCCTGTGCAATGCCAGGGGGCCACGGTATCCCTTTCGGACTTTCCCGCATCCCCGGCAGGCAATGGTTCCATCGGACCCCTTCACTCGCTGACATCTCTTTTAGGCGCGCTTGGAACACAACGCGCCGTCGACCCGGGCCTGGTCCTTACCGGACGGCGAGCTACCCGTTGTTCACCGTCCGGAAGCCCGCGCCTACGGTGGCCGGGTATCGGCTTTCGATTCCCGACTCCCAGGGCGTCTCCTCCTGCGGCGGCTAGGGGCGTGCCGCGCGAATTTTGCCTCTCCCTCACGCCTTCCGCCTCCTCCTTCGCGATTACTGCTTCGCAGAAGGAGGTGACGGCCTGCCATGCCCTCTCGCTCCGTACCATGGCCTGGACCAGGCCCGGACACGAGAGATCCCCGCTACCGATCGCCTCCACGAGGTCACGGCGGCACTCTGCCCAAGCCGGGCAGACCTCCACCGTATGCTCCACCGTGTCCTCCGGGCGATCCACGCAGTGATGACACCCGGGCGTTTCCTCCCGCCTGATACCGAACAGGAACCTCCCGAAACAGCCATGTCTGGTGAGGACCTGCGTCAGGCCGAAGGTGAGAACGCCGTGGCACCTCTCCAGCCACTCCTCAAAGAGGGGACTTATCACCGCAATAGTGGCGCGCCTAGCACTGGGTTGCGAAAATCGCACTCTCCATGACGCCATGAGATCCCGCCGGAGCTCTGTCCGCTGTGCCGCGATTTATCGCGGCATCGGAGTCAAGCCCCGTTTCGCCTCCTCGCGCCACTTCCAAATATGCGCGAGGACCTTTGCCTCCAGATCCCATGGCGGCAAACCCGCAAGAAGACTCGCCACCTCACTGAAGACCGTGCGGTATCCCCGGACCAGCCGGGTGGCCATGACCCTCTGGGACGCGTTCAACCGGCGGGCTGGCCGCCGCCTCAAAGAACGCACCCAGCCCCTAGCCCCCGGCAGGAAGCGTTTGGACCCCCTAGACTGGGCAGGAGCCGCTTCAAGGCAGCCTCGGCCCACTCCAGTCTGGGCGCCAAACGTCGGAAGTGCTCCACGAAGTTCCACCGACTGTCGAGGACAAGTCTTAGGTAACCCCTCCTACCGTTATTTGGGAACCCGACGGTGGCATGTTCCGAGGACCATGAAAACACATGGCCTCGGACTTGTGCAGGGCCACCTCGAGTCCCAACTGCCGGATTCTGGCCACGATTGTCGCAACCCCGTGTGTCGCTAGATCGGCCGCGTAATAAACGACGCTGACGCCGCTAGGGATGTCGGCGCGCAGCACCCAGTCGTATCCGATGTCCCACAGATGCGGCTCCAGAACCGATCCCTGTGGGACACCGCACGACATCTTTCACCGGTTCCATTCTTCCTGGTGACCGGGGTAGATGACGGCCCTGTCTGTCGAATAGGCCTCGACCACACGACAGAGGTAGGTCGGCATCCAGTGATACCGGAGTGCCTCCCTGATGCAACTCCAGGGCAGGGTATCGAAGGCGTTGACGATGTCTAGAGACACCGCCAAGACGACCCTTATCCCGAGCCACCGCATCTCCCGTCGTGAGGGCTCGCACGCGCATGATGACGATGGCCACTTATATCTCTACCTCGGTCACCTCCGGAGCATCGTCGTCGTCGTCGGCGGTGTAGTCCGCATCGGGCACAGCAGTAGGCGGAGCCATGAGTGGGGAGGCATGTTCCCCTCTCGAAGGGAACAGAGCGCTCACTACGTCCCCCACAAGTTGCGGCCGGAGACTTTGCGTCAGCGGGGGAGCCCATGGGCGGAGTTTTTCCCGCACCATCTTGTATGGGCGTCCCCACGGGTCTGTGTTCAGAGTCTCCTCGCGGGCCAGTCCCCTGGCCTGCAGGATCTCCGCTTGGAGGGCGGTCTTCGCCGCTCTGTACCCCTCGTATAGCTCCGCCTGAATAGCTTCCGTATCCGGAGGTCAAATACGGAGCCTGCGGTGCCCGGTGTACCGGCGTCGCGCAGCAACGCACGCATTGTGCAGTGTCGTCAGCTTTCGCGACCACCACTACACCTGGCGCGAGGCACGTCCGGGCTGGACCCGGGGCATTGTCACGTCACATATTTCGGACATGACCTCCCGGAACCACTCCGCCTCGTCGTTGATGTCGGCAGGCCTGACGGTGATGACACCCAGGCCTGCACGATCGAGGCTTCCAGGAAGACCTCCCGGTCCAGCTGCTTCAGCGCCCACCGCGGACCACTCGGGGCCTGTCGGACCGGCGCGCTCGAGGTCTTACCGGTGATTGGAATACGTCTCCACCCCCTCCATGACGCGCCAGTCAATGACCACCACCGAATGACCGTCCACCACTGATTCACCCCGCATCCGCACACACGTGGGGACAGAACCCCGGTTTAGGACGACCAGGCCTGTCTCCAGCGCCCAGTCCTCCACCATTCTGCCCCGTGTGTCCGTATATCGGAAACCCCAAGCCACATTCTTGGCATTGAAGTCCCCGAGGACGAGCACGGGGAAATACACACTACCTTACGAATATGTTTGATTTACAAATTATTTTGGTATTATGTTTGTATGAACTACGCATGCTCCGCCCCTTAATCTATATTCTAAACACAGCGATATTCATAGCATAAGTAAATACTAGAAACCAAGATTTACTTATTGTGCTTCAAAAAAAAATGTAATTCATTTAAGTGCCAAAGTATACGTTTTTACTACTTATGCATGATATTTATGATTGTTATTAGTCTGTAAGCTTTCTTTAAAATTAAATAAATAAATAAATATATATAATTACAACAAACTCCCAAGCCGTTAAAGAAGCCTCAATACATTTAAATCATTTAACACAAACTATGTCAAAAAGGTTTCTATAAAGTAAAAGATTACTTGGACGACAAAAAGGTTTGGGCTAACTGCATACTAATTTAATTGTTTATTATATTTTATTTGCCTTTATGAGGCAATTTATTTTCATTTATTACTGACGTAAATGCTCAATGACGTCAGTGTTATTTTTTATGAGTTGTATTGTAATATATGGTCAGCTAACGACCTCGAAAATTGATCATATTATTCTTGCCTGGGCAACCGGCAGCAAGTTCGTCATGCTCTCTTAGATGTCACTGCTTCGGGTTGCATCGTCGGTCCACCTTCGAGGTACATTTAGCTCCCACGTGGTTGCCCACATGGCAGCGAAAGCACCTCAGAGGTCTGGGTTCCAGCAATTTGACCTGCGCGGAAACCCAGCCCACCAATAGTCTTTGGCCCTCACCAGCATTTTTTTTGGCTGCCGACACAGGGAAGCTCACCGTAACGGCTCGCATCCCCGTGAAGTCAGGGTGGATGGTGCCTGCCCTCACCTGCTCGGCAGAGCACCGCCCAGTCTTAACGACAGCGGCCACCACCTGTTCCTCCGTCACTGAGTCGTCCAAGTTGGGTTTAGGGATGCCCTCAGCCTTTCGGCCAGAGCGTCAGCGGCCGGACCGCTTGCCGCACCGGGGACCTCCAGCATCCGGGCCGCAGTCGCAGTGACCCTTACCCTGATGCCTTCAGTTTGTGCATGGGTGAGCCGTATTCGGCGGTATAAGCGGCGATGAGATCGATACGCATAGAATCGCATGGTCCTGAGCGACGAGAGGTGGGTATATAGAGCTTGAGAGTGACCTGAACAAAATGTGACGGACGTGCCACCCGGATGATGCCACCATGAGTGCATTCTGGCGCAGCATCTGGTTGGTGTCCGTCTGTCACGTTAAGGCTGGCTGAATGCAGACCTCGACTTAACACAGGAGGTTGTCGACATGTGGAATGTGTGCTCGGCTATCATTGTGCCGATTGTCGTAAAGGCCAATGGCCCAGTGGCCGAAAGCCTCAACCAACATCTCTCGAGGCTCTCGTTAGGCGGTTGGATCAAGGGCCTCATTCAGAAGGCATTAATCCTCGATACGGCTTGTATTGTGAGGAGGTTCCTGTCTCTGGAGCCCTAACCACCGGTTGGACCCTGCTCCCGACACCGGCGGAACACAATTTTTTAATGTTTTTATATATTTTTATTCTAATATTTAAAAATATAATTTATATGTACGAGTATATAGTGAAATAAAGGAAATAATAATATTAATTTATTTTAGGAACATAAAGGTTTTGTAGTACTTACATGAGGATCTTACAAAGTATGCGTTATTAATAACAGGGTGTAGGTAGAATTAATTGTTGGGTGAATCGCTGCTCCCCTGCTAGATCTAGAGCTAGATCACTGAATTATCTGTATTTAGGATAGACAGTTTCGACTCCCAATTTGAGTATCACAAAAATCATGTTTTTTTATGCTTTTGTCTCCAAAAGCAGTTACAGTATCAAAACACAAAAGATAAAATCTTACAAGTAAAATTAAATAAAACAAATTAGAAAGAGGAGTGTACATGTGCTGAGTTGTGTGAGTGCGTTTGCGTGTGTGTGTATGAGTGTGTGTGCATATAAATAATAGTAAAAGGGGTTACCTTCATGTAAGTGACAATAAGTACTTTTCAGTCTCGTCGTAGGTTTTATTCAGGAGGAATGCACGGAGGGCGAGTTTACATTTGCTGTACACAGCAGCTAATACAATAAGTAATAATAGATTGATATAAGGCGTAGTATACATTGCGAACAACACACCGCTTAGCGACGTGTCGAAGAGTAAAAAAAATATAAATTCGTTTTCTGACCCTGCCTGTTACCGAGTTAATATGAGTTTTATATACAGGTCAGGTAGGTCTAAAGTTATACCTAGGTACTTAATATTAGGGTTAAAGTATGAAATTGCCGATTTGTACTGAAAAATTGAAATTCGTTTTTTTTTTTAAATTAAACATATTTGATTAATGAAACGTTGGAAATGGGAACGGTGTTGAAGGCTTTAGCGAGATCAAGAAACACTGTAAGAACCTTTTTGCGACTGTTGATTTTCTCTCCTATGAAATTCGTTACTTCATGAACTGCATCACAGGTTGTCTTGTTCTTACGCAACCCAAATTGCTGAGAAGAAAACAATTCCTTTTTTCGAAAAAACCTATACGAGTGCCTAGTGTGCCAAGTGGCATTTATAAAACTAATAAATTAATATAATTATATTTCTATCACATCTGTTCAAAAAGAGCTAGTTTGTTCTTCGTAAACAGGGACCAAAATAACTCTTTGATCCCCAGGGAGCAAAATAGATTTGAATTTCGAATGTGGATATTGTTAGTAAAAGTTCCAATCACCAAAGAGATCAATCACAAACATTGTATGGACAAGTAACAGGCTCGCAAGAAAGAGAGAGAATGTGTGAATTATTTGGTCAAAATGAAAATCCAAGATGGCGGCAACGACACATGACGAAAATTTTCAAGCTTTTCGTCATGAGTGTCGTTTTCATAGTTTTCGAGGGTGCCAAAGCCGATAATGAGGTCAAAATCTAAATCCAAGATGGCAGCTGCGAAAAAATTGTTTTGGTTTTAAATCATGCGTGAGAGATTAGGTCAGACCGCACACGTTTTTTTTTCTTATAGAGGGTGATGAAAAGTAGAGTGTTCACCTCGGGAGCAACACTATTTTAAGCTCGAGTGACGTACTTTGAATCCCTCGCTGCGTTCAGGATTCTAGTTTAGAATCCTTCGCTCCGCTCTGGATTCAAAGAAACACTCTTGCCTTAAAAATAGTTGTTTGCTCCCTAGGCAAACAATCTACTCTTTCACACCACCTGTTCGCTAATGTCAAATTAAATGTCATGAAAACCTAACCAACCTAAAGCAAGTCATTAGGAGCGTTTATTCTGAAAGCTGGCAACTTCACAAATAGATGTCAAATAGTTCGCTATTTTGATTTAATTTGTCAATACGGTTACAACATCAAATTTAGTGTTATAATTGCAATTCATTATTAATATTCTAGTTCTCTAGAAATGTGCTAGCGAACTGTTTTAGGTATAAAAAAGGCATTTGGAAAGTTTACTCATACGTTTTTTTACATCATAAACTATATATTCGGTGTTACGATATTAATTATTGCATTTCGTAATCAATATTTTAGTTCACTAGTTAGCCACATTTCAAATTTCCATACAGTAATATTGCCAAATTAATTAAAACAGGCAAATATTTGACAGCTATTTGCGACATTGCCAACTTTTAGGATAAGCGGTCTTAAAGTCCTAGGCTCTAGCCGGGCAAAAAAAATGTACTGGATTTAATTATGACCCGCTGCGCTGGTAATTTGTGATTTGAATTTTGAAATTCAACAAAAAAAATGGTCGCTTGATGACCAAGAGTTCTTACATCATAAGTTTTAGTTGCCGTCGACGAACATAACAATGAAATTACTAGAGATAGATGGATAGACATAATTTAATACAGAATGATAAGTAACATTAATGTATATTAATTAAATAGATCAAACAAATATCATTACAACAATAAAAACTATTGTTTTCTCTATAGGGTCAAGTCCGAAAAGATTGATTAGGTAATCTGCATTAGACTCGGCCAACCACTGTTTTTTTTTTTTTTTTTTCCTATTCTGAATTTATTTATTTATATATTGTTTCTACATTATCTGTGGCAGTAATGGTGGCACGTCATCTTGTTAGAAAGATAAGTTAGATAATTATACAAGTAAAAGTGATATCAATATAATTCTAAAACCCCTGTAGAGAGTTAAATTACGCAATTTTTTTTAACAAAACCGCGAGGTTGAGGTTTCGGGAAATGCTTTAATTTTGTACCTTTTTGTGTGAGAGTCGCGCCGCGCGCGGTTTATGGCGGACCGCTCGATGAGTATCACGCAAAATTCCGAGGCCTAAAATTATAATTTCAGATGATGCCTAAGCCGGAGTTGTGCTGAATTATCTTAGAAATACCTAGAGGCTAGAGTATAGGAAGAGTATGGGAATTAGTACTCGCATCGCATGCCTTTGAATTTGATGTATTACACTTTAAATTTCAGCACCCATCGTAGTATATTAATATCAGCAAAGAACAACAATGAAAATTATTAGAAGCGAAAATAATGTAATGCTATTTTTTATTTTGTGAGTTCATTTTAAATGTACCTCGAAGGTCGTGTAATGCACGAGATCTGTGAACTTTTTCTTTAAAAATATCTAAATATTTATATTTTTATTAGGTCATATTTTTTATTATGCCATATTTTTTATCTTTAAAAACTATACTTTCATGCATATTTTCTAAACAATATAGTTTTGAAGTTTCACATCTGCTGCTACAGGCGTCTCGCGATGGCTCATTTTTTTGTGTGTTTTTAGTTTCGGGGGTAATCAGATAGGAAATGCCGATTTCTAGTTGTTTTAAGGGTTCCGTAGTCAACAAGGAACCCTTATAGTTTCGCCATGTCTGTCTGTCTGTCCGCGGCTTAGCTCAAACTCTTAGTACTGGCATGGGTGTACATATTAATCACGCCGAAAAAGTAGTCCTTCTCTGCACGTAAAGTGGGTATGTTTTTATTTTCTCGTTTATCCTTTAGAGGTATGAGGAACAGGGTATAAAGTTCACTCATCCTTTACAGAAAAGGGATGATCTTCCGAACAGATGGCTGTCGTGACTGGCGGGCAACTGCCCAACGATTCCGTGTATAGGTTTTGGGGCTTTTTGGTCCCTTGCCCGAGGATTTTTCTCTCAGCCCTCGAAATCGGGGGCCGGTCGTTCTCCTCCCCCTCCTAGGAGGAAATGGGATTGCTTTACTACACACCTATGCGCCAAGGGGTTTACCTCCCCTCAGTGCTTTGGGGTGTGTATATTTTTTATCATAATCAGTATCATCTTTGACAGTCTTTACAGGTCGTCGGAAGCCTACAAGTCTGCCAACCAGTCTTGCAAGGGGTATCGTATTATCCAGGAGTGGGTTGTGGAGGTCAGATAGGCAGTGGCCCTATGTAAAATACTAGTATTCAGCTCTTTCCGGTTAGACTGGAAGCCGAACCCATCATAGTTGGTAAAAGGCTAGGTAGATTGATTGAGTATCGTCCACATCCAATTTCACCCACTGCTAGGCTAAGGCTTATATAATTTCTTTAGTATAGCATAAAGGCTAAGGCACAGACCTCCTCTTTGCGAGAGGGAGTGGGCCATAATCCACCGAGCAGGCCCAGTGACGGGCTAGTGGATGTCAAATTTTTGGTTCTGGTATATTCCGGTTTCTTCACGATGTTTTCCGTTTCGAGAGCAGTGGTGAAGATGACTCTGTGATTTCTTTATCTAATAGCACTAAATGTAACGTCGACAAAGCCAAAGGATATCAATTTACTAAAAGCTTTACTGTCGTTAGAGGCACTTGAAGAAATTGCGTCAAAATTTAACTGAGGCCTATTTTCGGGCAATTCCTTTTAATTGCCCCGTCGCGTCGTGCCAGTTTCTACCAACCCATTATTTGCATGAATAATATTAATTTGTTTTACCAAAACCACTTTAGGTAACTACATAAGTGCCTACTTGTACTTAACTTCCTCGTTGGTCTAGTGGTCGCAAGCTTTACTTCTAAGTATGAGGTCCCGGGTTCGACTCCCGGTCCGACAAAGTGTTATTAGTGTGTGTAATTTTTCCCTCTGGAATTTCTCAGTAGCAGGCCGGAGTCTGAATTTGTGCCCGGTTGATGGCAATAGGCTCGCCCCTATTACATGGGACTTAAACATAACTAGTTAAATGTTGGTATACTACAGGTGCACCTCAAATTATCTAAATTTGAGTTTTCCAACAAGTAACAATCAAGGACTGTTTTCTGCTTGAAGACTTCAACAGATATTCCTTTATCACACGTAAAACTTTAGTTTTGGAATTTTTTGGAGATGCTAAATTAAAAAAAAAAAATGCCATGATCAGGTCTTGGCATCTGTACAGCATAGTTTCCGAAAAACCTAACAAGAAATATTATCACCATCTGCCTGGTCTTTCAAATCTAATCGGATGCAGCTGAATACCAGTATTTTACATGGATCGACTATCTGACCTCCCCAATTCAGTAACACGATAGCCTTTGGTAAGACTGGTTGTTAGACTTTTGGGCTTCTGACCCCCATATCGACAAATCCCCCAGAGAAAATAACGTGATAATTATAGCCTAATAATTGAAGAGACCATTTGAACATCGTAGTAATATTTTATATAAAAAACATAACTTATCATCACGCCTGTATTCCCCGAAGAGCTAGGCAGAGGTGCGCCTATAGTAAAGCCACATTTTGCCAGTTATTTTTAAGTCTCATGTAATAGGGGGCGAGCCTATTGCCATCAATCGGGCACAAATCCAGACTAAGAAATTCCAATAACAATTTGCCCGACTCAATTTATTATTTTATTTTTTCAAAAATATTCAGTGATTAGGCTTGACGTCGCTACAATTTTATTAAATGTACCTATAGATATTGCCTCCAAATTACAACCCTCGACCCTCCTTATAACTTACAAAGAAACTTCAGTATGAAACAAACGTTCTACACCCGTATCCTCCATATTTATTGGTGCCATCAATGCTCGACGATATTCCTTTGATCTGCAAAGTCACTAACAACCTCTCCCTGTAAGTATTCTACGATAGTTCAATGACTGTCGAACTTTGTCTAGGAGATATGTTGACGACCCCGCAAAGGTACCTACAGTACGCGACATCTAGGGAGATATAGGTAATTGGAGATTCTATAACCAGCATTTTTAGATTTAATTATGGATTGGCGTACAATTCTAAATTCAAATGAATTTTATTCGAAAGACGTGTCAATTTAATTTCAAATTCAGTCATTTATTTTTAGACAGCTTTTTGTTTTTGTGACATTGTGGTCGTTTTTGGCGCCATGGATAACTGAAAATTCGTACAATTTTCGAATATGAGTTCCTACGTGGAAATACCGCTGCGCAAACAACACGAAACATTAACGACGTGTACGGGCCTAACGCTGCTTGCATAAACACGGTCAATTATTGGTTCAATCGTTTTAAATGTGGAAATTTTGAGTTGAAGAACGAGCTTTGCGGTCGGCCGATACCTAACGATTGTCGACAACGGCGAATTGAAGGTTATAGTGGAAGCGGATCCAACTCAATCTACGGCTGAGCTTGCTGCGGGCCTTGGAGTTAGTGTCAAACCAACATTAAAGCGTCAAGTCGGAAAGATAAAAAAGCTAGATAAGTGGATGCCACACGAACTAAGCGACCAACAGCGAGGTTTAAGCGTCGAAGCATGCATAGTACTACTGAATCGGCATAGAAACGAGGGAATTCTTCATCGAATTGTTACCTGCGATGAAAAGTGGATCCTGTACGACCACCGTAAGCGTTGGTCTCAGTGGGTGGACCCCAGTGAACGAAAATAAAGTGGACCCGGGTACAGCACCTAATCAGTGCGCTAAAAAAAAGATTACTCATAGGAAGATGATGGTGACTGTCTGGTGGACCAGTCCGGACTTGTACATCACAGCTTCTTACCGAATGGCACAACAGTGACGGCAGATGTCTATTGCTAAGAATTGCAAACAATGATGGAGAAGCTCGTAATTCAACAACCAAGACTAGTCAATCGCTCTTCCCCATTGCTTCTCCATGACAACGCTCACACTTCACGACAGACCATCGCAAAGCTACAAGAGTTACAGCTGGAAACTCTCCGTCACCCACCGTACTCACCGGACCTTGCCCCAACAGATTTCTACTTTTTCAAAATTTAGACTATTTTTTAAGTGGGAAAACATTCAACACCCGCAAAACGCTTTCGCTGACTTCATGGCCTCGCGTCCGGCAGACTTCTACAGTAAAGGGATAAATAAACTGCCATCAAAATGGCAAAATTGTATAGATTATTTGGGCCAGTACTTTGAATAGCTGAAAAAAAAAAAAAAAACATACAAATCTCCAATTTCATATGTAAAGACCTAATATAATGAGAAATAAGGGTTTTAAAATGAGAATAAATATTAAAAATATTTCGTCTGACGTGATGGCCGGCCTCACTTCTCACGCTCGAGATTGTGGGTTCATATCCGACAAGTATCAATGTTACTTTTTCAATTCATATTTACATCCTGACTGAAGCTGTGAAGGAAAACATCGTGAAGAAACCTGGACTTGTAGTCAATATAAGTCTGAAATCGTCATCCCGTCTTGAGCAAGCGTGGTGATCAATTCACGTGCCTTCTCTGTATAAGGAGAGGCACTTGCCCTGCAGTGGGTCAATGATAAGCTGTATTATCTATCTACCTGCCTGTGTCCTGTGTATCTTTCTACGCTTAAGCTTAAGCCCGGGTGTCAAACTATGATTGACATTGCGCCCGTTCCGTCAAGCCCTGCTGTCCAACAATGTTGGACAGTGACTTTATGCGGCTTCCATCTCTATTTGTACTTATAATTAAAGTATAATATCCTCTGTGGTATTTTCAGTCTATGGTCTGATAAATATTCTTGTAAAATAAAAAAAAATAAAAATTAGAAAAAAAAAAAAAAAATGGAAACTGACGTTTGATACAGAGCGGAGTGCGCGCGTGGTTAGCCAGTCATTTGTTTTTATTAATTTGTTATAAATACAATTGTCAAAACACGAGCTCTGCTTACAGCATAATCATATGGTCTGTTTATTCGTGAAACCAAAACAGTCTACTTTATGAGCTCAGAGCTAATAGAAACAACAGCAGAGCGTTTTTCGTAAACAAGGTCAGAATGACGTCACGCTGTCAGAATGCGAGCTGGACTTAAGGGATAGTGCGTCATCGGCGCGCAAGGACGTAAAGGTTAAAAGATGTCTTCTACAGTCTGTATGAAAACATTACTGATGCCAATAAACTTCCTAGTAATTACCAGATCTTACAACAGAACTCAAAGAGTTTTTCTAAGCAATGCGATGTAAAACTTCGAACAAAAAAGGAATTAAATGTCAGTTGGAAGGTTTAAAACAAGAACTTGGTACAAGGAATAATTGCTAAAGTTCGTAACTCAGGAGTTGGAACCTACCGAGTTGTTTCCTTAGTTAGTAGCAATACCAAGGAGTAAAAGGAGGAATACAACTGTACCTACAACTTCTTTTTTGTTTTTGGTACCTTGCAATTAAATACTGAACCCTCAGGCTGCGTCCTATATAAAAGGTGGCGATCGGTCGCGTGCATAATAAATGTCACTTTTTTTGTAAAACCGGTAGCGCCCTCTGTCGTCAGCCCGACCAAGCGTTCAGGTTCACTGTACAAAAAGTTCGAATGATCGTGTGTGTATTAGCGCTCTTTTATGATTACATACCTATCACATAGTCGCGAGAAATTAAGTCGCGTTTAACCTTAAAAATTCATACAAACGATCGCGTATTTGCTTTTTGGTAAGGACGCGGGGTTCTCCTTCATAGGATTACTTAAGCACATGGTGAATCTCGGTCTCAATTAAGGTAAACAAATCGTAGTAAGGGTTTTTATAGGTGACATTAAAACATTTTTATATCGTAGTAAAATACTACCATTTTTTTTCGTGATCCGTTGGAGCAAGTTCTGGCAAATACGGAGGATGACGAATGGTTTCTAATTGCAGTTCCTGTAGAGTTAAAACAGTTTCTCGTGCTGTATGAAGTCTCGCATTATCATGGAGCAATAATGGTGAAGATAGATTCATGAGTCGGGGCTGTTTCACTGCTGGTTTTGCTATCATTGTTCAGAGTTCGGCACAGTAGATATCTGCCGTTATTGCTTGACCAGATCGGAGAAAGCTATAGTGAAGACCACCATGCTGAGACCACCAAACAGTTACCATTATCTTTTTATTGGTAAGCTTTGCTTTAGGACACTGTTGCTGCTTTTCACTTGGGGTTTTTGCCATTGCATTTTTCGCTTACGGTTATCGTAAAGAATCCACTTTTCATCACATGGCACAATTCGATCCAATATTCCTTCATTTCTGTATTAATTCAACAAGGCAACACAAGTTTCAACACGCGTTTCTTTCTGCAGATCAGTCAAATCATGAGGCACCCATTTCTCATATTTTTTTATTTTATTGATTTGACGCAAGTGAGTCAATATTGTTGGTAGGGTAACGTTAAACCATGCCGCTAATTCCTAGGTAGTTTGGCTCGGATCGGCTTCCATCGTCTCTTTCAATTCATTGTTATTCACCTGTATGGGCGGTCTTCCGGTTACGTGGTTCGTTCTTCAAATCAAAATTTCCATCACGAAAGCGTTTAAACTAAATTCGCACGGTGCGTTCATTAAAAGTCCCCCCTCCAAACGCAAAATTGATAATGCGAGCTGTTTCTGCGGCGTTAGAACAACTCGAAGTATCCATCTTTCTTGTCTAAGCTGAATAAAAAAAACAACTGAAAGTCGATGATCGAATGTTGCACATTTTTTTTAAAAAGATATTTATTTTCATAGGTACCATGTGAAAAAAGTTTCACTAAAAAATACCAAACCATAAAGGTTCTATGTCAATTCGAAGTACCTATTAAGTACAATTAAACGGCAATGTCATACTTAACCCCTATTATAATATTTTATAATCTGTCTATTGTAAAGAGCTAAAATTCTAAACGTCAACGGATTATAACGTTGCTACATTGAAGTGTACAACTGTGTCGTACAAAGACAACTGAAGTCACAGGTATTACGATTAGTCGGTTACTGGACAGCTGTCTCGTCACAGTATTATTTTTTGTTTACCTTAATTTAAGTATCTTAACTTATGGAGTTTAGGCATATATTCAAATTACCATAGCCTAAAGTTTTCAGCTATGGTGTACATCTTCTACCTACCTCCTCCAAGCATTTGCTAATGCAGTTTGCGAGCTCAAACTTTGTCGTCAGAAAGTACTCGAAGCAGCGGGTGCATAGAACTGCACCTGGTAGTTCCAAACTGTTCCACCAGGCTGTACCTACTTACTCAAAGTACTTCAAGACTATTTCGAAATCCAAATAATTTGGTTCAAAAAGTTTCAGCATGCACCAAGTGTTGTATTTTTATGAGGTATGTAAACATCGTATAATATACACTTCTGGACACATCTATTGGCCCACCTTAGAGTTTAGGTTTCGATGGCCCCTACCGAAATATGATTGCTAGATTGAACAAAAACTGTTGATGCAGTTTTAAACCTGATACATTTTACCATCTTTTACGATCGTATTGTTTTAAATTTGAATTCAGAATACCATACGACATGGAGCTACGCCTAACAAGTCGGATATGCGCCTTGTTAAAGGCAATTGATTTTTGAATAAAAAACATGTTTTATCAAATAAAGGTTTAATTTAATAACGCGTGTTGCCTCCATGGGCATCTACCACAGCTCTCATACGATTAGGCATAGAGTTTATCAACCGCTCTATGAAATTTTGAGGGATCATCTCCCATTCCTCTTCTATGGCAGTTTTCAACTCCTGCATCGTCTGGGCAACTGGCTGACGAGCCCTAACACGTCTTTTTAGCTCGTCCCACATGTGCTCAATGGGGTTCATGTCTGGGCTTCTGGCTGGCCAGTCCATAACTGTGATTTTCACATCCCGAAGATATTCCCTGACGATGCCGGCCGCATGGGCTCTTGCATTATCATGCATAAAAAGGAAATTTGGGCCCACATAGTCCGCGTATGGTATCACGTGAGGTTCTAAGCACTCACGAATGTACCTTTCAGCATTTAATGTTGGCAGCCGTGGTCCTGTAACAACCTCAAGTTGAGTTTTGCCGCTCGCGGATATACCGCCCCAGACAGTCCATGAGCCACCGCCATAAGCAACCCTCTATTCAAAGCAGCATTGTGCGAAACGCTCTCCCTTACGTCGGTAGACCTTCTTCCTTCCATCATTGCCATGTAACACAATTTTAGACTCATCAGAAAAGAGTACACGGCTCCAATCTTGCTGTGTCCAATTTAAATGACTGCGTGCGAAATGAAGGCGCGCTGTTCGGTGGGCTCGCGTTAGTTTGGGCCCATTAGCTGGCTTGTGTGGTACCATATCGCGTTCTTTTAACCTTCTCCGAACAGTTCGAGCGCTCACAGATACTCGGTGGAAGTCGCGAAGTTGGTTTTGTATCTCAATGGAGGTAAGGTGACGATTTCTCAAGCTGGTCGTCACGATGAATCGATCCTGCCTTTCAGTTGTGACCCGAGATCGTGGCCTTCCTTGGCGACGAACAAAGCCGCCAGTCTCTAGGTACCTCCGATAAACATTTCGGACCGCAGATCGACTTAAATTAAGTTGAGCACTCACGTTTCTTTGGCTGTGTCCGGCCTGAATAAGTGCCACAGCTTGGGCGGCGACTTCAGGTGAAGTATCCATAGATTATTGATAGAACCTCACCTTAATGTTAAGAATAAGTAATGTTTATTGCAAAATCAAAGATATCAATCACTTTTTCAAGAATTAAATCCAAGTAAACCAATAAAACCAAGTTTTCTTAGTATTCGATTGTTTGATATCAACAAACAGGCGCCAAATTGTCTTTTGTTTATTTAAATTCTGTGTTCGAAATTCAAAAAAAGACTATTGAATGAAATTGTGAATGTGCCAGGTTCAAAACTGCATAAAAACTTTTTGCTCGACCTATTATAAAATTTTAGCTAGGACCAAACGAAACTGAAAATACAAGGTGGGCCAATAGATGTGTCCAGAAGTATAGTTTATTAATTTAGAAATCATGGAAAAATATGTCCTAACTTAAATACTTGTAGGTCATGGATACCGACTTTTAGGCAAAATTTCGAAAAATTATTATTTTTCCATAACCACATCAACATCAACATCAACGTCAAAATCAATAAGTAGTTTGTTTGTACTTTCAACCTTATAGTCCGTTATATTTTCTAAATTGTCTCTTCAAAGCCATTATTTTAATACCCCACGTTAATAGTGGCTATTTCCAAACACAGACTCGGACAAAACATACATACATACCAACCAAAAACATTACCTTCCTTTTGGGCTCCGCCACAGGCGGTAACGAACACTGACCTTGACACTTGTTTTCCACTCACTGAATATTTCCTCCATTACTTCGAAAAAAAAAAAACAAAACAAAAATGAAAGCATAATTATCAAGATGGCAACGTTCGCTCAAGGATTTAATTCATCGGGATGAGTCAGACATCAATCGAATTGGATCCGTGAAGTAAAACTGAACGACTCCGAAGAGTTATTTCATTGGTTTTGTTCCATTTTATTACACATTCAAACGGAATTCTAGAGATTACCCAAATTGATTTGGGATTATACACGCTTCTTTGTATGTCGCTAAGCCTTTTGATCATTTCAGACCTATTGAAGATGTTCATAGAAAGTCGCTTTGATCTTATAAGAGTGATTTTGTTGAGTTTCTTTTTTTAGTACCAGGAAAATATGAAACTGAATATTTAAGGTTTTAATTATCTTGATGGATTTCTGGTTTATCAATCACTAGCTGCACCCTACGGTTTTACCCGCATAAATCTCGATCCGTGGGAATATCGGTATAGTATAGGTAAAGTAACCCATGTCATGTGCCAAATTTCAACGAAATCCGCTCAGCCGTTTTAGCGTGAAGGCGTAACAAACAAACAAATAAAACTCACTTTCGCATTATTTTATAATAATTATTATAGTTAGGATTGGGAATATGTACCTACATATATTGTAAAAATATTACGTAGTATCGGGCAGTGTCATTGGGTTTTTCTTTCTGGAATTTCTCAGTAGCAGCCCGGAGTCTGGATTTGTGCCCGGTTGATGGCAATAGGCTCGCCCCCTATTACATGGGACATAAACATAACTGGCGAAATGTGGGTGTACTATAGGTACACCTCTGCCCAACCCTTCGGGGAAACAAGGTGTGATGTTATGTTATGTTATTACGTTTTAAAATAATTTATTTTCTAACTCACAACGTGTATCTATTCTATAATATATCATGGATATGTATTTTAGTGTAATTACCTCTGGGTATATTTACTTCGTGGATGTAACGATATTACCTAAATATTATTTTGGAAAAAAGGACGTTATATTTAAAGCCTTCTTTTGTTTTAAAACACACAACATCATCAAAAGCTGGAATCATAATTAGACACGAAACTGGGAAACTTCGAAAACACAAATTGCAATCAAAATTCAGCGATAATGTTACTCGTGTTAGTTCCGAGGACGAAGAGGTGTTGATGTCACGACCATAAACTGAGAAATATCAGAGACAGGGGTTAGCGACGAAATGTTTTTGTGATATCAAGGATAAGCATGTCTTATCCAGCCGAATAATTCTGAAAAAAAATCACCGCAAAAACTTGGGCGAAGTGTCAATAGTGTCATTCACTCTCTAGCATCAGGTGTACTGACAGCTCACTAACAGTTATTCAAGATATTTATTATCACAAAATAATTACTCATTCACTTATAGAGAAAACATAAATAGGCTTAAACAATGAATGTACAGACGCCAGCACATCAACCTATCCGAAACTGTAAAATTGCCAATCAACTTTGAACCTTATGCTTTAGTGATAAAGTTGAAAATCTATTTAAGAAATTTGACAGATTGTAGTAGGTTGATGTGCTGGCATCTGTACCTTCAAGCGTAGCATATTTTTATTTTTTTAAACGTTGCCCACACAGGGAATTTCTCCTGTATTGAAGGTGTGTTTACAAACATTTAAAACTCACATACACAAAGAGCCAGACCAGGAACATCTACTTGTAGGTCATACAAATATTTGTTCGAATTTGAATCGAACCCACGACACGCAGCGCAGCAGTCAATCGCTTAACCACTGCGCCAACCGTGTCGTCATAATTGTTTTATTATATTGTTACACGTGTACGTATCTTCTGGTGGTAAACGACCTATCAGAAGTAGTCCTAGACGCTTCTTGTCTGTTGTTTGCCGACGACCTCAAATTGTCCCTCGCGATAAAGAGTAGCGATGACTGTGGCAGGCTACAAAGGGACATCGATAGGGTAGTGAGATGGAGCAAAGAAAATCTCTTGCAATTTATTAGCTCGAAGTGTGTGACCATCACTTTTTCTCACGCACACAATCCCATCTTACATACCTACTATATTGACGGGTTGCCTATGGAGCGGGTCACAGAAGTCAAGACTTGGGAGTAGTATTTAACACCGGTTTGACTTTTCGGGATCATATCATGCGTAGCTGTAAAAGAGCGTATAGAAATTTAGTTTTCATGCTTCGTACTGTCCGAGGCTTCACTAATGTGAAAGCTATTATAGCATTAAATAATGCATTGGTGAGGAGCCAGTTAGAATGTAATGCAGTCATTTGGGCTCTGCATAAAGCTAAATATAGTCTCATGATGGAGAGGGTACAAAATAAATTGTCTTTGTCCTGTTTTGTCTGGACAAGGAAAATAGTTGTACTGTACAGTGGGGCGTCATCGGGGCGGCGGAAAGAGCGGCGGGAGGCGCGGTCAAGTCTCAACTTTAATGGCATGACTTGTACCTCAACTGCTTGTACCATAGAAGAACTTTATATCTATACATCGTAAGGAGTATTTCTGCTTGCAGCGCTCGGCGGCTATAGTACCGGGGCGATAACAGATGTGGTCATCGTGTTCATGGGATTTTGTTTTCAAACTGCTTAGATATGAATTTCTTCGATAGTACACACGGCTACACATCAAGCTATACATTTCCTGTATAACATGACCTCACATTGTACAAAAATCCTATAAAATGCGAGATCAGTATAAATTGGAAATGTATAGCTTGATGTGTAGCACACTCAAATGGAAGAGATATTCTTACGAGTATACCTACTTTCGTTATCTAAACGTTGCGAGGCTATGACTACCTAGTTCATCATCATCTTTTTGCCCTAGTCCCAAGTAACGTGGGGTTGGCGCACCACGCTTGCTTCTTCAATTACTGACTAGGTAAACTTGCGCTCTGTTTAGTAAAATCTTATTTAAATGATAGACAACAGCAAGTACAAATTAATGGTGTAAATTCACTCGGTCTAAAAGTAAAAATGGGTGTTCCTCAAGGCTCGATATTGGGTCCTTTCCTCTTTTTAGTATATATTAATGATCTACCCCATTTATTTAAAAACCAACCACAAATGGTGTTATTTGCTGACGATACTTCCCTAATTTTTAAGATAAATAGACGTGCATCAGATCTTGACGATGTAAATAACGCCCTACTGCAGGTCCAAAATTGGTTTACTGCTAATAATTTAGTATTAAATGGGAAAAAAACTAAATGCATAAGATTTGCTTTACCGAATGTTAAAAGTAGTGATTGTGATATAGTATTGAATAAGGAGAAGCTAGAATTTGTAGATAAAACTGTTTCCCTGGGGATCACGCTCGATTCAAGGCTGCAATGGGGTCCTCATTTAACATCTCTTGCAGGACGGCTAAGTTCAGCAGCATATGCTGTCAGAAAAATCCGTCAATTTACTGATGTAGATACCGCGAGGCTAGTCTATTTCAGTTATTTTCATAGTATCATGTCTTACGGTATTTTACTTTGGGGACGGGCTGCAGATATCGACTCTATTTTTATTCTGCAGAAAAGAGCCATTAGAGCAATATATTGCCTCCGTAGGCGCGATTCTCTAAGGGAACTGTTTAAAAATATTAACATCATGACGGTACCTTGTCAATATATTTATGAAAACATCATGTACGTCAGGAAAAATCTTAATCTTTTCAGTAAAAGAGGTGAAAGACACAATTATTGTACTAGAAATAGGGACCAATTAGTTCAACCGGGTTTCAGACTGGCTAAAGTAGACTCATCTTTCATGGGGTACTGTTTAAAATGTTACAATAAAATACCTTCCCTTAAACTACAACTAAATGAAACGAAATTTAAATCTTGTATAAAACGCACACTATGCTGCCAAGCATATTATAAGCTTGGGGATTATATCGCTGACAAAAATGCTTGGCTTAACGCTGGTCCAGCTCCACAAGGGCGCATAAACTAATTGATTAGCATTCAAAAATATTGTTGGAATTGCTGAAGATTGCAAAAACTATCTTTGAATTGTATAACTTCAATCTCTTTTTTTTTATTGTATAATTGCATAGCACATGTGTGAGCACTGTGACCATGTACCTTCTATAAAGCTACCATTTACTGGGTACGTCTTTCATTGACTCGATATGCCCTGGCGGCTAAGAGTATGTCATGCTCACTCAAATGTCTCGCTGGTGGTGGCGTGTGTGTTGGATCGTCGAGTTCCCTTCAAAATGGTTGAGCTAAACGGTGCTGATCCATGCGTCATGTTCGTGAACGGGCGCCATCAGTAGGGACTGGTCATCTCTTATCTGCCACGGCTTATTTTAATTTTTGAATTGTTTTTTTTATTTTTATTTTTTATTACGGACGCTTTTTACGTACACGTCTTTCTACATTGTTCTCACTTGTATAATTTCAACATGAATGATGTAAACAATATTTTGTAAGAATATAATTTTTTTTAAAGAGTGTCCGTGGAGTTTCTTGCCCGTTCTTCTCCATAGGAACCTACGCTTTGGAATGGGCAACTAGCTTCATATTTCTGACTGACTGACTCCTTGACAATTCAAAAGTGCCTGTAAATGGTTTAATTGAAATAAATGCTTTGAGTTTGAGTTTGAATTCTCCTCTGTTAATCGGCACGCTATGATTCACTCCCTTCTCTTTCATATCGTTCCTCACACAATCCATCCATCGTTTCTTTGGCCTTCCTCTCCCTCTCCATCCATCGATCCTCCAACATTTATACTCGTCACTTTTTAGTCACATGCATTTCCTTCCTCCTCATGCCCTTATTAAACAAAAAAAAAAATATCCTTAAACTTTTCAGTCACTGGTGCCAATTTCAAACTTCATTCGGGAAAAAAATAACACACTCTATTATCCCAGTTTTCCTTTCAAATCTCGATCAGTAAGGGTAAGCAATAGAAATTCTTTGTCCTGCGCAATAATAGTAATTGGCAACCCTGGCATTGTAAGGGAAGTGGCCATTAAGGGGCGGTTCCAAGGCTAATAGGGATGCCTCTACGCTCCGGAATGGCTTGAGAAATCAAATAATATGCATGGAATGTACGACCGTTTAATTTATATGTGAAGTGATGTAATTGTAATTTGATAGTATTCGCATTAAGTTCTTATTTTACTAATTTAAAATGGTTTGAAGCGCTACTGCTGAGCATGAGGTTCTGGGTTCGATTTCCAGGTCGAGCAAAGTGTTATTGGGTTTTTCCATTAGGAATTTCTCAGTATCAGCCCGGAGACTAGATTTGTGCCCGGTTGATGGCTTAGGCTCGCCCCCTATAACATTTGATTTAAGACGCAGATACATGCCAGTGACCTTGAGTGGCTAGCTTGCGTGTTCTGTACTGAGCTCACGCAACGGGTACCGGTCCTACCAGTAATAGGACTCGCCCATCTCGGAGCGCTGTCCCAAATTAGACGCATTATTAAGTTAGTACATAAAAAAGGTATTTTAATAAAACACGTATACTAAAAGATGACCACATTCCTAATTCCATAAAAGAGGAACCAGTTACAATTTTCAAAAAGAAATTAGCTCTATTAGATAAATGTTATTACTCCGTATCGGATTTTCTAGCTGATAAATTTTAGTTGAGTATCCAATGTATAAATGTTTATTTAAATGTTTAATGTTTGATGATGAACTGCATCAATGTTTGCATGCCAAAATGGTAGAATGTACAAGGATTCTTCATATTGTAACCACCCTATTGTAAATACCTACATTCTGAGCAAATAAATGAATATGAGTATGAGTATGATAATATATAATACTTAAATTATCTTTAAAATGGTGAAGGTTTCAGAAAAATACGCTTGATGAATCCGCGTTAGACATACATTTACAAATTAATTTCACTATCTAATATAAACATAATCTAAAATATTAACATAATACGTTATTAAGATTATTAACTTATTTAACATATATTTTTTCCAAATCATTATCACTACTCGTTTAGACTTGATCTTCAGTATAAAATCATTAAAAGTCTGCTATCGTCGCCTTAAGTATTATAACTGGCGAAATGTGGGTGTGTTATGGCTACACTTCTACCGAACCCTTCGGGATTACAGACGTTATGCAAAGTTTGTGTTATGTTATGAAAAACGGTCTCAAATCGTCTTAAATTATGTATACGGTTCATTGCCGCTTGGGAACAACACATAAAAATTATTAGGATTACAATTTAATTGTGCTAATGGGCATTTTATCCTTATTTTACCAAACCATTAGTGTGCGTATTTTTAGCCGTTGGGGAAAATAAGAATTAGGTAATTACGGAATTAGGTATTTTCGTGTCGTTTTTATTTCCCCTCAGTTTACATAATTATGTTGAACAGCAAAAAGTATTTACGCCTGAATTACTTTTTGCTGTTCAACATAATTATGTAAACTGAGGGGAAATAAAAACGACACGAACATATTAGGTATAATAAAAATAGTTTTCATCACATCTATTCGAAAAGAACTAGTTTGTTCTTCGTAAACAGGGACCAAAATAGCACTTTGATCCCTAGGGAGCAAAGTAGATTTGAATTTGGAATGTGGATATTGTTAGTAAAAGTTCCAATCACCAAGGAGATCAATCACGAACATTGTATGAACAAGTAACAGGCTGGCAAGAAAGAGACAGAAATTGTGAATTATTATTCACACTGACAAGCCTGGTCAAAATGAAAATCCAAGATGGCGGCAACGACACATGACGAAAATTTTCCAATTTTTCGTCATTGGTGTCGTTTTCATAGTTTTCGAGGGCGCCAAAGCCGATAGTGAGGTCAAAACGTGAATCCAAGATGGCGGCCGTGAAAATTTTAAAATTTTTCGTCAGGGGTGTCGTTTTCATAATTTTCGAGGGTTTAAGCCGATAGTGAGGTCAAAATGTAAATCCAAGATGGCGCCTGCGAAAATTTTAAAAATTTTCATCATGGTTGTCGTTTTCATAGTTTTCAACGGTCCTAAAGCCGGTAGTGAGGTCAAAATGTAAATCCAAGATGGCGGCTACAAAAACAAAAGTTTGCATCATGGGTGTCGTTATCATAGTTTTTGAGGGTGCAGACGTGAAGGCAGGAAGGAGTTTTTAAAGCTGCTAAAGTCGATAAAGAGTTCAAAATGTAAATCCAAGATGGCGGCTGCGATCGTTTTGTTTTGGTTTTAAATCATACGTGAGAGATGAGGGTAGGACCGCGGACATGTTTTTTTTTCTCATAGAGGGTGATGAAAAGTAGAGTGTTCACCTCGGGAGCAACACTATTTTAAGCTCGAGTGACGTACTTTGAATCCCTCGCTGCGTTCAGGATTCTACTTTAGAATCCTTCGCTCCACTCTGGATTTAAAAAAAAACACTCTCGCCTTAAAAATAGTTGTTTGCTCTCTTGGCAAACAATCTACTATTTCCATCTGTTTATGGGGTACAAAACGACTTAGTTCGACATTAAACTTGTTTGAAAACAATAGCGTCATTCCAAGGTAGGTTCAAAGAAATATAATAAATTCTTGAAATGTCTCAATTTTGATAAGTATTACTTGCAAAAGTTCTAATCTAAATTAATAATAATTATCAATGACGTAAAATCATAGTAGGTAATTATGTTATTAATATGTAGTTACTTAAGTATACAGTTTTGACGTCAGCGTATATTAATTGTAAGCTTCGAAAGAAAATTATACTTACCTATCTTACTATAGTCATCGCAGTAATTTGTAAAAACCGGCCAAGTTCGAGTAGGACTCGCACATGAAGGGTTCTGTACCTCCGAACAATATTTAGCAAAAAACACGTTTCTTGTATGAGGACCACCTTTAATTGTTAACTTTATTTTATTTTGGGAACTCTAAAATATTTAGTGTTCAATATTGTACGTGACCCTTCGTGTACGAGTCTGACTCGCGCGCAGCCGGTGTTTTAGTTCAGATAAATGAAAATACTAAACCAAGATCATTTTTCATCATAAATTTAAAAAATTGCAAAGATAAATTTGTATTTCATAATGATACAGTGAATTACAAACAAAAAACGGAAAATCGCCCATATATAAATAAAACACACTATGAACCATGAATATGAAAAAAAAGTTTTTAATATTTCCTGATTAAATACAGTTTACGTAGTACATGATAGACAGAAGTTTCACATTCCTAACCCATTTAGTTGTTGCAATAGAGCTCAAATAAAATAGTCTAAAACTGACTACTTTTACGGCCCATTACTACTTCAATTTTAAGAAAAAAAAAAAAAAAAAAAAAAAACAGAGTAGTTCTAGACAACGACATTCCACATACAATGGAAAGAAAAAAAAACTAAATCAAAAGGTTATTGAATGGGGAGCTCCTTTAATTTTTAACTTTATTAATTTTTATTTATTCTAAAACGTTTAAAGTGTGTGCAAAATGGCTAAAGCTCTTCACATTAGCAATAAAATAAAATCAGCTGATGATAAAATAAAAACTACCTGGAAAATAATAAATAATGAACCGGTAGGAAAAAACAGCGTTGAATTTAATTTAGAGACTGCACATGGCCCCTTCAACTCAGATGTAGAAATAGCTCAGGAATTTGAAAACTTTTTTGTTAATATTCCCCATAAAACCACTGAAGCTTTAAATTCCTCACCCGCGCTTTCTGCTGCCTTACTTAGAAAGAATAGAAAGAATGTTAAGGTATGCCCTGTAGAGTTTAGGTTTCAGCATACAAACCCCCAGGCTATTATAAAAACTTTTAAAGATCTTAAAATTAAATCAACAGAAGATCTATGGGGAATGTCTTTAAAAGTTTGTAGATTGGTCATCGAAACCATTGCGCCTTATTTAGCTTTCATATTAACACCAGTGTAGACCAAGGAGTCTTTCCGGATCTCATGAAACACAGTAAAGTAGTTCCTTTGTTCAAATCCGGTGATAGTAAGGAACCCAACAATCATAGGCCTGTGTTAATTCTGCCAGTTCTCAGTAAGGTGTTTGAAAAGTTGATAAGTACTCAATCAAATGTTACACCACTTTAATAAAAAAATCCACCATCACCATCCACCATCTTTCATGATCAAGAGTACGGTTTCACCAAAGGGCGTTGTACCACTGGCGCCGGTGTCACCTTAATAAAGAAAATTTTTAACGACTGGGAAGAAGCACAAGATGCCATTGGAATCTTTTGCGACCTCTCGAAGACGTTCGATTGCGTAGACCATGAGACACTTCTGCTGAAACTGGAGCACTATGGGATTAGGAATACAGCTCTTGCTTTGCGTTCAAGTCAACGGCACAAACTTCTTAGGGTCTGAAATGGTAATGGGCGTTCCTCAAGGTTCGATATTGGGTCCATTCCTCTTTTTAGTGATTTACCCCAATTATTTCAAAATCAACCAAAGATAGTGTTATTTGCAGATGACACATCATTGATCTTTAAAATAAACTGACGGTAACAAAATCTTGACGACGCGAATAGCTGTATTGTTCAGGTCCAAGATTGGTTTACGGTAAATAATTTGGTACTAAATAATAAAAAAACCAAATGCATTAGATTTAAATTACCAAATGTTAGCAGAGTAGCGAATGTGACATCATATTGAATGGAGAAAAAACTGGATTTATATAATTATATTATTATTAATCAAACAGTTTCCTTAGGAATCACGCTTGACATTTAACATCTCTCGCGGGGCGGCTAAGCTCGGCCGCTTATGCTGTTAGAAAGATCAGAAACCGCGCGGTGTTATGTTATAATTAAGTTAATTTAGGTGTTATGTGTGCTTAGATAATGTGAATTTAGTTTAGAATATTATAGTTTTGTAGTTTTTATTTAATTTAGTCTATAATGACTTGTTTGGAAAATATGTAGACTTAACTATCGCATTACGGCAACCTGTAAAGATAGATTTAAGGTGTTGTTATAATAATTAATTAATTAATTTTAGCTACTTCCACAGTAATAAGTCGTATGGCATTTTACTGTGGGGTCGGGCTGCTGACATTGAATCCATCTTTATTTTACAAAAGGGAGCTGTCAGAGCCATTTATAATCTAAGTCGTCGCGAATCTCTTAGGGAACTATATAAAAAGATTAATATTATGATGGTACCTTGCCAATTCATTTATGTAAATATTATGTATGTGAGAAAAAATCTACATCTGTTTAATCAAATAAGAGATAGACATAATTTTAATACTAGAAATAAAGATAAAATAGATCAACCATTTTTCAGACTATCTAAAGTAAATACATCTTTTATGGGGTACTGTGTTAAATGTTACAACAGAATACCTTCTGATATATTAGAATAAAATAAAAAATAAAATATATAAAAAGTACACTTTAGAAACAAGCATTATTACAAATTAGAGGATTATATCCAAGATAAAAATGCTTGGAAACATGCTGGTCCTGCTCCATAGGACAATTTAGAATCTAGACAAAATCTAACTGGTTGCCAATTTAATTGTATAATATATTTTTTTATAATATTGATTTTATTTTCTGTGATTACTTGAACTCACACACTGACTTATTATTATTACTTGTTAAAATGTTAGGAATATCGTATAATTTTACAATGTTTGTAAATATGTGAGCACCATGCATCTATCACATAATTAATATAGCTGTAATTCCATCATTTTTCATTCTTTTTACCCATCTTGGTATAGTAATCTTATTCTAGGTGCATCGTCTTCACATACAATTATATAATTAATGTATACAAGATATTGTGAAAACATTTTAAAAGAGCAACGTTTTAGTTTCTTGCCCATTCTTCTCCATACGAAAACTACCTTTTGGGAGGGGCGACAAGAAACTTTCTTGTTTTTTTTTGTGAATTTAGACGTTTAAAAGTGCCTTTTTTGTGCCTAATTGAAATAAATTATTTTACTTTGACTTTATTTGTTGATAAAGCGGCAATCGAGAGAAATTTCAACTGTCTACCTATTGACGTTCATGAGAAGGCGACATACAGACGGATGGATGGAGAACGGAGGCTTAGTAATAGGGTTCCATTTGACACCCTTCGGGTACGGAATCCTAAAAAAAAACCTTTTTAGTCGAAAATGAAAATCGTAAAGTTAGATTTATTCGTTCTAGCCGGCACGTAATGCCTGTCTAGAAAAGCCGTGTCGAGACGTAGACATGATTGTGTACTTTTATGCCCTATTTTATGATTCCTAAGATTGTGACGATCAGGTGAAAAATTGAGGGTGACGCAGTAGACAGTCATAAACTGAATCAAATAGAGATTTAATTCAACTCTACTACTCAAAGCATTTATTTAAATTAAACCAAGTACAGGCACTTTTGAATTGTCAAGAATTCGGTTAGTCAGAAATATGAAGCCCATTCCAAAGCTTAGTAGGTACCTATGGAGAAGAACGGGCAAGAAACTCCACGGACACTCTTTTAAATCAAAAATTTTATACAACATAGTTACATCATTCATTTTGAAATTATGCATGTGAGAACAATGTAGAAAGACGTGCACGTTCGTAAAAGCGCCTGTAATAAAAAGAAGAAAAAAAAAACAACCATTCAAAAACATAACCCTCCTTTGGCTTTACCGTAGTTGGGTATCGGTCATATCTCCCGTGGAACAACATACCTAACGCTTACAAAGAGAATTCGTTTGTCAATCAAAATATGACGAGGCAAAATATGATGATTTAGGAGTTATGAGGGAACAGATGAACATAATATACATACATGCATACATAGCCCGTTAAAATCATAATCCTCATTTGGCTTTGCCGCAGTCGGTTAAAATTTCGGTGGAAACAATATATGGAGTTAATTAGATAGGTATCTAAAAAGTAATTACTATTCTGGTGTATCATTCATGAGCAATCATTGTCAGAATTACTTAATACAAATGTTATAGTGTGTCTACCAACGTACAAATTCAGTCACTACTCTATGGTGTATAATTGGAGAATTAAAACATTTATTATGTTGTATTTGGACATAAACACTCATAAATATGCAACACTATTTGACTCTAATCTGGACTTGTCGTACGATTATTCTATGTTTTGTAAGCACCATGGCACTCTGAATATTTACGGAATGAAAAATATTTTTAAAAATTTGAGGGAATTGTTAGGTGAGTATTTAAACGAAGACATAGACATACACTCTTCATTATATTAATATTTTAATCATATTAATATTTTACATCAGAATATCAATGGCCTTTCCAAGAAATCCGGAATATTTACCGTAGCATTTACTTCAGTCAGGAAAAACAATTGATGTGATATGTTTTCTGAACATAATATGCTGTTATCTGATGTTAATTTGCTATGTATTCCTAATTACACTCTTGCAACTTGTTTCACGAGGGAGTCTAGACATGGTGGTACATGTATAATGATACGTAACGGAATTAAATATAAAGTTTTGGAATTGATAGGAAAATATAGTGTCTCCAACATAATTGAATGTTGTGCAGTAGAACTTACTGATCATAACATCATCGTAGATTGTATTTATAGAAGCCCACATAACAGTGAGGTAAAAAGAAAACTGAATATATTCTTTTGTAACCTAAATAACATTCTACATTTATTATCTTTTAATACTAAGAAACTAATTGTGGGTGGAGATTTTAACATTGATCTTCTGTAGAGCATTTCATGTTTATAACAATTCAAATATCTCCTAGTGGGTTACAATCTTAAATTTGAAATAAAAATTCCAACTCAATTAAGCACCGGGACCTGCATATATAATATTATTCACAATGTGCGAGGATCTAGGGGTGAAGTCTTGGAACTAGCAGTATCGGATCATACAGCGCAACTTTTAAGATGCACAGTTAGACAAACTTGCATGTTAGATTACTGGTTCTCCACCGGACGGGACTACTCAGAAGAAAATATAAAAAAATTCAATGATTGCATCAAGAATATCACTTTTGCTGATGTATTTGAAGCCATAGGTATCAGATGCACCCAGCTGAAACTATTTAAGAGCTATCTAGAAGATCGTACCCAATGTGTACGGATTGGTAATGTTCTCAGCGATGGTAAAAAAAACACGTCCTTCGGAGTTCCCCAAGGAAGTATTTTAGGGCCTACACTATTTTTAATATACATAAACGATCTTTGTAACCTAAATCTAGATCACGGCCTAATTGTTTCTTATGCTGATGACACTGCCCTTCTATTTTCGGCTGACTCAGTAAAAAATGTCTACGAGCTTGCGCAAAATGGGTTGAATATTGTTAATAAATGGCTTCAACATAATTCACTGACACTAAATGCAGACAAGACAAATTACATTAAGTTTTCGATGCGCAAGCAAACACCAACAACCACTATCTCGACATTATATGCTCATCATTGCATAATTCCTACAGAAAACCAATGTGTTTGTCCCAAAATTAAAATGGCAAATACAACAAAATACCTTGGTGTTATAATAGATGAAACACTTTCGTTCAAACAACATATACAAGCATTAAATAATAGAATTCGCAAGTTGATATTTGTTTTTAAAAAGTTACGCTATATTGCTGATCCAAAACTAATTAGACAAGTTTACTTTGCGCTGTGTCAATCAATATTAACCTACTGTATTACCTCATGGGGTGGAGCGGGTAAAACAATGTTACTAACCATTGAGAGAGCTCAAAGGGCGATCCTCAAAGTGTCTACTTTCCACCCTTTCCTTTTTCCTACTCCTATACAAATCTTGTGAAGTATTAACAGTTAGACAGCTATTTATAATAGGTATTGTATTAAAACAACACACAGCTCTACCCTACAGCACTGCATATACTAATAAAAGAAGTAAAAATATGTGCAAAGCTACATGGAAAGTAATAAATAATAATAAACATAACTTACCAAATGACCCCATAATGAAAATTAAATTAAATAACAAAATATTGACAAATCCTGTTGGAATTGCAGAAGCTTTTAATAATTTTTTTGTGGATCAAGTGAAGCCAATTAATAGTAAACATTTGAATAATAATACATCAATAAATAGTATTAATGCATCTATGTTTATGTCACCTACAATACCACAGGATATTCATGTAATTACAATGTCACTAAAGAATACGTCTAGCACTGGGTATGATGATATAAGAACAAAAATTTTGAAAAGAGTTTCTACACTGATTGCTCTTGTGTTAAGCCATCTGATTAATATGTGCATAGTTCATGGTATTTTTCCAGAACAATTAAAAGTTACAATTATAAAACCACTTTTAAAAAAAGACAACAAAGAGAACATGTCGTGCTACAGGCCTATAGCTTTACACCCATTTTTTCTAAAATATTTGAAAAAGCTATACACAATAGACTTAACACATATTTTGAACAAAATAAGTTATTCGTTGATAACCAGAAAGGCTTTAGAAAGAACAAATCCATTGACATGGCCATTTACGATTTCTTACAAATAGTTAGCCGCAGAGTGGACAAGAGGCTACCAGCTCTAGCGCTTTACATGGACATGTCAAAAGCTTTTGACCGTGTTGACCATTACATACTTATGCATAAACTTAATGCATACGGAATAAGAGGAAACATATCTAACTTAATCGAACCTTATCTTCGTAATAGACAGCAAATAACAATAGTTAAAAGATTATGATTATATTATTATTATTATTATTCAAAAAAACGAAATAACGTTTAAATCTAGCCAGAGGACTGTAACATATGGAGTACCGCAGGGCAGTGTACTTGGGCCTCCCCTATTCATTATCTATACTAATGATTTTCCAACAGCATCAACTTACCCAATGACAATGTTTGCAGACGATAGCACTTTACTGTTTAATAGTGGCGAATTAAGCACCCTAGAGACGGAAATTAATTCTAACATAAAATCGGTCGTAGATTGGCTGCAAAATAACAATTTAATAATAAACTTAGACAAGACTGTAGTCATAAAATTCCAACAATGACCAAATCATAACTTTGTATTAAATATCTAAGACATAATAACAAAATTATTAATGAGACCAATGTGACAAAATTTCTTGGATTAAATAAAGAAAACACGTTAAAATGGCATAAACAGATCGAAAAAGTATGTTGTAAACTTAATCAATATTCCTATGCGTTGCATATTTTAAGCAAAACGGCAAATAGAACAACAGTCTTAATAGCATATCATGGTCTAGTTGCCTCAACATTGAGGTACGGTATTATATTTTGGGGCAATGCCACAGGCAAAGATATGGAATTTAAGTGCCAAAAAAGGTGTATAAGAGCTATTTGTAATCTGCGAACCACTGACAGCTGCAAGTCTTATTTTAAAAATATGAAAATCCTTACTATGCGCTCCTTATACATACTTATACGAAACAGCTATGTTTGTTAAAAATAATATGTATAGATTTTCTCGAGTATCAAGTCAGTGACGATGTGACCAGTTAAATTTAGTTGAACCTAGAATCGCATTATTTAAGAAAAGCATTTTTGTAATGGCTCCAAAAATTTATAACAAACTACCAAAATGCATCAGAAGCATAGAAAATGTTGGCCAATTTAAAAGTAAACTGTTCTTTTTTCTAGTAGAGAAGACCTATTACTCCATAGAAGATTTTTTAAAATGATAATTGATGACATTGACATTTTTAATAATAACGGCTATTGACATTTTTTATTTTTGTTTTGACATAATCATAGTATTATATTATTATTAGGAACTGACTGATTTTTTAAATTATTTATTTAAGCTTATTAAATTCTCTTGATTATTATTGCATGTTTTCGAATGATTTTATAGTACTTATTAAATTATATAACAAATTATTTGTATACCAATTGCATTGGTAGAACATAGAGATCACGCTACAATGTATTTTTCTAAGACCTTTTATGTACCTATGTTCACAAATAAAGTTTGATTGATTGATTGATTGATGTGTAACTTAGATACTCGTATACATAATATGTAGGTTACTCTTTAAATATTTTAAAACAAAGTCACTTTTCGCGTTTGTCTGTATGTCCGCGTTGTTCTTCTAAACCACGCAACAGATTTTGATGAGGTTTTCACCATCGTTTATAGAATTTATTCCGGAAGGTTTGTGTGTATAACACATTACTATTTAAGTTACGTTTACCGAAGAAATCTCGATATTTTGATAGTTTTAATTATATTTTTTATTCATGTCGTAAAAACCGTGCGAAGTAAGAGCGAGCAGCAAGTAAAATATACTTAAAAGGATATAGGTACCTCATCATCTGCCTAGCCTTTTCCCAACTACGTTGGGGTCAGCTTCCAGTCTAACCGGATGCAGCTGAATACCAGTATTTTATATGGAGCGACTGCCTATCTGACCTCCACAACCCAGTAATTGGGTGATACGATACCCCTTGGTAAGACTGGTTGTCAGACTTTCGGGCTTCTGACGACCCGTAACGACTGTCAAAGATCCACGAATGACAGCCGGGACCAACAGCTTAACGTGCTTTCCGAGGCACGGAGGAGTCTCGGTACGTAAAGATGGTCACCCATCCACAGACCAACCCCGGCAAGCGTAGCTTAACCTGATGGATCGACCCGTGCCGGCAGTTATTACTTAGCCGCGAGCTCCTGAAAATTTTAAAAAATTACAAGGGTTGTAGGGAAAACTTTTTATTTAGGGGTAGAACTGGGTGCAACGTCGTCAGTACGTAGGCGGACGCCTAGTTATGTCTAAATTAGCTGAAAACAGCTTCAAAATCGCACTCCAAACGTCAAAGATATTCGCGGTTAGGTTAGGTTAGGTTAGGTTTGGGGGATCCCCCACAGCGCATACTTCCACGTAGTATCCCCTGGGCAACGCCGTGTCTGACCACCGTAACGGAGTGGCAGACCGGTGGCTAAAGTGCGCTGTGATTCGTAGACAAACGCGGTCGTCTGCGAATATGAGCAAGAAACCAAGCCGTGACGCCTCCGGGCGATTCTGTTTTAATCCCAATCACCCTTCACAGGGTGATTCCAACGGCCCTTCTCAGGGCCAACCCAAAGGCCCTTCTCAGGGCCAATCCAACGGCCCTTCTCAGGGCCAACCCGATGGCCCTTCTCAGGGCCCCAGCGGTGGCGCTTTGGCGTCTGAAGCTGACCGCGCACCATCTGCGGCCAGCGTTTTCAGCAAGCCGGACGATTTGCTGGACTCCGACGACGGTTCCAATATGGACACGTCGGCGGCCGAGAGCGACGCGGCGACGAGCAAACGGAAGAGGGCGGATCTGAGGCCTGGGTCCGGAGGCTCCTCGGAGTCTGTAGGAACAAGGGCGAAGAAGAAGTCGAAGTCAAAAAAGGCTTCGACTTCTGCTTCGGCCTTTGCTCACGATGTGGGCTTGGTGGACGCCGAGCGCCAGCTGGATCTGGCGAAGAGGGCGCAGCTTCAGGAGGACCTGGAGGAGAGGGTCGCCACCAAGGAGCGGCAGACGCAAGCCGCCAGGTTGAGGGCTGGCTATGGTGCATCCCATGTGCTATATGCTGACCACTCCCTGGCGGAATTGGAGCGCATGGCACAAGAGGACAAAGAGGAGGTACTGGAGGTCGCCTCAAAGTCCTCCAATTTGAAGGGGACCTTCCAAAAGGCCCTCAAATGCCGGGCCGCCAGCATGCACGGCATTGTGCTGGAGCTGGTAAAGCGGACGGCCACGGACGAGACGCGGCAGCTGCAGGCGAGGGTGGATCGCCTGCAGGCGGAAGTCAGCCAGCTTCACCAGAAGCTTGCTGAGGTCACGGCCCGGCCTGCCCAGTCTGCCCCAGGTGTGGTGGAAGGAGGCTCCTCCTCCACTGCCAGCCTTGAGGCCATAATCCGCGGGGTTGTTCTGGAGGAGAGGGCCATCATAAGAGGCTGCTTCGCGGGGATAGAGGATCGGCTCTTGCCGGAAAGGCGGCTCCGCCCACCGCTAGCGGCGGATAAGTGTCCACTGCCGACGGAGCCGGAACCTGCGCCTCTGAGCCAAGAGTCGGGTGAGCAGCCCCGGAACCCGCGGCCCTCCAAGGGCAAAGGTAAGGGCAAGAAGACCACGGTGGCCCCTCAAACGCCCACCACGAGCGCGGAGGGAGCTGCCGGGTCGTCTCCAGCAGCCCCCCCCAACTCGCAGGGGGAAGACGCCCTTCTTCCGTCCACCACCCCGTCCAACTCGTCGTGGACGGAAGTGGTCAGGGGGGGGAAGGCGAAAAAGCCGACCTCCAAGCCCACTGCGACTGCTCCAGCAGCCGAGAAGGGTCCAGCCGGCGGGAGGAAGCTGGTTCCTCCCAAAACCGCGGCCGTCGTGGTGACTATCACCCCGGAGGCCGTGGACAAAGAGAATATAACCAATAGAGAGCGTATAAGCCGATTTCTTCTAAGTACACGACTCACTACCGCGGGCCGGGGGACGAGGAAGAATGCGCGGCTGCAATTGGTCAGTTCAAGGTCAAGTTGCGTAGGTATGTCTGATTAGGGATTGCTCTACTTGATTAAGGGAAAATAGTCGATATCGATAAAATGGATTTTAACTTTATAAAAAATGCTCAATAAAAATCACATTAGTATTTAATCGAAATCAGTCAGTTGCAAAAAGAAAAACAAGTATCCTCTTATTATTGATTTTTAAAATGAATTAATTTGGTATATGTTTTTCGAATTAGTTTTAGGGTCCTGACTATTCTTGGTAAAAAATGATAAACGAGCGTCTACATATTTCTGAATTATGCACCTTGCTAATTCAATCAAATGATTTGTTGATTCTATTTCATATCACACAGATGAAAAAACTGAGAACCTCCTCCTTTTTTTAAATTCGGGTAAAAGTAGATAGGTATTTAATGACAGTATCTCAATTGAATAGAAATTTAATTAAGTTTATTTTTATTAGTATCGATATCGAATTTAGCCATTAAAGGTAACAGCACAGATTTTTACGATAAAAATACAAAGGGAAAGAAAGGGATAAAACAATTAGAATTCCCTAATGAAAGAAAGGGACTTTTCCAAAAGACATCAACGCGCGACTCATCCGTGTGCTCGGTCACCCAACCACCATTTTAAATAGACCCCTGCGGTGGCTCATAATGTGATTAAATCAAAAATAGTTTTCGTAGTGTTTATTTACCGATGCAAATTTATGGCATCCTTTTTGTAACTAAATGTCTTGGAATATTTCCCACACCACTTCACCGTGCATGAAGGCAATTTTATGCGTTATAAATTACATAAAAAATTATAACAATTTGTAATTATTTAGCGTGCACACAGGTCTAACACTTGGTCACAACTAGAATGGTTACTAGTACCTTATCCTATACATAGGCGACAAAATACTAATACTTTTCGAGCGGCGGGGAACTGTATGCGCAGTCAAGTGGTTTTATAGTCTTTGGCCGTGGAGCAGGGCGAGACGTACGAGTCCGTCCTAAGACGGGCTCGTACCAACGCGGACCCCTCTCAGCTGGGGATCGGCGGTATCACGTGCCGCCGAACCCAAACCGGGGCTCGAATCTTTGAGTTCTCGGGGGAGCAGCGCGGCGCAAACGCGGACCTCTTCGCAAAGAAGTTGCAAGAGGTCATCGCGGATGCGGCAACGGTCGTCAGGCCCGTGAAGACCGCAGCCTTGGAGGTGGCCGATCTCGATGATTCGGTCACCAAAGAGGACGTGGTGGCGGCCGTTGCGGCGGCTGGAGGCTGCGAAGCTGGCGCGGTAAAGGGTGGAGCCATCAGGCTCGGCCGCCGCGGCATGGGCACCATCCGCATCGAGTGCCCAGTTGCCGTGGCTGGGGCCGTCCTTAATGCGACCAAAGGGCGGCTGCTTGTGGGGCTCAGCTCGGCTGTGGTCCGGGCACTTGAAGTACAGCCAATGCGCTGCTTCAAGTGCTTCGCCTTCGGCCACACCCGAGCCACGTGTCCCTCCAAGTCCGACTGGGGAAACTGTTGCTTCCGATGCGGGCAGGAGGGACACAGGAGTGCTACTTGCCACGCCGCCACACTACACTGCGCGGCGTGTGCCGGCAGTGGCCGCCCCGCGGACCACAAGATGACGGGCAGGAGCTGCAAGCCTCCTGCGAGGAAGGGCATGGTGCCAGCGCAGGTTCGCCGTGTTGGTACCACCGCCGCCGTCATCGCCGCTGCAGCTCCTGCGGCGGTAAATGAGGAGGGTGCGATGTCGGAATAATGTTTTCCGACTACCGCATCCTCCAAGTGAATGGCACTAACGGCGCGGTCTCCCACGGATTCCCCTCCCTTCTCGCTACTAGAGAAGGAACCGGGATACGTGGCCGCCGCGTGGGGAAAATAAGCCCTTGCGGGCATTATTTCTCCCCAAACCAGGTGGAAGCCAGCAGGCAACGGGTGCGGGGGCACCCTTGCCTGTATTGCACAGGCCTCCACCAGTGTCGGACGGGAATGGCCAGGTGTTCCCGGCCATTCCCGTTGCCGCCAATGTGGGGGCATGCGGGG
The DNA here is from genome assembly GCA_963853775.1 of Xanthia togata. Lineage (NCBI taxonomy): Eukaryota > Metazoa > Arthropoda > Insecta > Lepidoptera > Noctuidae > Xanthia > Xanthia togata. The sequence continues at coordinate 10,736,890 of OY970811.1, forward strand.
CCCGCCGGCTAGGCGGGCATACGCCGGGAGGGTTGTGGATGTAAAGGCTACGCCGGTTTCCCATGGCCCTCCCATCACGGCGAAGTGGGAACACCGCTGAGTTTTAGTGGGTATACTGTCCTTCTGACAGGAGTCCCACACACCCCGTCTCGTCCCCCCACGAGCGGCAGTGCATAAAGCATTTCTCAGCGTCAAAAAAAAAAAAAAAAAAGGTTAGGTTAGGTTGGGGTGCATGCAGAAAACCTCCTCGTGTGCCTGATACCTGCTGGTCCCTTATGGATACGTTCGAGGGGAAGAGCAGTTGTCGGGCCGGTGCACCCTGGGCATGAACAATAATCTTTTCTAGAAAAGATTATTGTTTATGGCAAATTTCTGCGGGGGGAGAGCCAGGTAGGCTACACCTTGTTCTTACACGTGTCCCTCTGTTTGCAGAGGGCACAGTGTAGGGACAAGGGAGATGGGTCGCTCCTGATTGATCGACGGTCGTCGATCGACAGAGGACGTGACCATGATGCCGCTGAGGTGCAGGCGCACTAAAGCGGCAAGGGTATCTCTCTTTGAGGAGTAGTCTTCGAGGAGAGAACTTCCGGCGGGTTCGCTGAGTCGGGTTGGCCGGACAGTGAACGGAGGCATGTTTAATGCCGCCGTCGGGGGCTTGGCTTAACCGCCCGGCCCAGAGGAAGGTCACCTCTAAGATAAAAAACCACCTAATCCTAAGCTTCGAAGCGTGGCGAGAGGATGAGTGGCTGGTGGGGGACCAGTCGCTAGCGCTTCCCCTGGAGATACCTGCCGAACTCTTCCAGTATTTAGGCTTACCTAGGGCAAGAGGCTCTGCCTAGGTGGACATTCATTCCTCATTACTCGTGGGAACAAAATGGAAAATGTTAATAATTTAAAACCAACAAAAATGGATGACGTGCCAATCTTATTGGCGGAGGTACCGTTTGTCGGCGACGGCAACAAGAGCCGAGGAGGCTCCAGTCCAGAAATGGACGTAATGTCCGATAAGGACACACGCAGGCGCGCCTGCAGATCTGTATCTGGGTCCAGGTCCAGATCCAGATCTCGGAAGCGCAGCCTCTCCTCCAGTGAGGAGACACAGGGGGCCGCAAAAAGAACGGCACAGAGAGGAAAAGGTCGCACGGTGGCACAGAAGACAGCGCGTGACCTTCGGGGTCGCTTCAAGCGCCCTGATACACCAGGAGTGAGTGCGGAGAGCGACCCCGGGCCGACCATGGCGGACTCGAGTGGGGGCTCTACTGTGTCCCTGCTGGGGAGTAACCGTGCGGAGGCCGCTGCTACTAAACGGGCGCAGCAAAGGGCTGTCGTGGCTGACGAGGTCAGCGAGCTGGCCCAACAAGCGCGAGAGCGGCGCTCCGCTCGGATGGCCGGAGGGAGCCCGACAGCGGTGGCGCTCAGTCGCCAGGTGTTGGACGGCGTGGACGTAGTCCTGAAGGTGGCCACCAAATCGGGCAACCTGAAGGGAACGTTCACGCGCGCCCTGAAGGAGGCAGCTGAGGGCATAAGAGAGGCGGTTGAGGTCCTCGTTGCGCGGACTGGCACGGATGAGACGGAGAAGCTGTGGGAGGAGAACAGCCGTCTCAGGTCCGAGCTGGAGGACCTCAAGCGGGAGCTAGCCGCGCAGAGGGCGGAATGGCAGCAGAGGCGTCCTGTGGCCACCAGTTCCGCCCCCGGCGTCGTTGCCAAAACACCGCCGGCCCCCCCGTCGTCCGTACCTGCCCCCGCACCTGCGGATGCGGAGATCGAGAAGATCGTCCGCATCTGCATGCTGCAGTGTGGGGGCATGATGAATGCCCGGCTGCAGGGTCTCGAGTCGAGGCTCCTCCCTGCTGAGACTCTCCGGCCGCCGCTCGCTGCCGACGGGCGGGGGAAGGCGGAGCCTGCTAAGCCGGGTCTGGGGAGGAAGCCCGCGGAGGGCTCGTCAGCGTCCACGTCCCGGACGGCCGCGCCACTGGCGCCCGCTCCCTCGGCGACCGCACCCGGGTCCGCCGCGGACTCCTGGACGACGGTGGTAAAGAGGGGCCGCCGTAAGAAGAAGAAGACGGCGCCAGCAGCGACAGCAGCACCAGCAACCGCTGGAGAACCGGCACCCCAGAAGGCTCAGGGGCCGCCAAAGATGAAAGCCCCACGCTCCGTGGCTGTAGTTATTACGCTGCAGCCCGGAGCCATCGAAAGGGGCGTCTCTTACAAGGCGGTCCTCATGGAGGCAAAGGCGAAAGTCGCGTTCCCCGACTTAGGTGTACCGGCCGGCCTCAGAGTGAGGCAGGCGATCACGGGGGCGCGACTGCTTGAGGTGTCGGGTGCCTCTAGCGGCGAAAGGGCGGACGTCCTGGCCGCCAAGTTGAGGGAGGTCCTCAACCCAGATGACGTCCGGGTGTCCAGGCCAATGAAGACAGCTGAGTTGCGCGTTGATGGCCTGGACGACTCGACGACCGCGGCTGAGGTCGTGGCGGCCGTCGCCCGTACCGGTGGGTGTCCGCCCGCAGACGTACGCACGGGCGAGGTTCGCGTCGATGCCTCCGGGCTCGGCGCGATCTGGGTGCGGTGTCCGGTGGCGGCGGCTAAGAAAGTCGCCGACGCCGGCCGTCTTTTGGTGGGATGGGTGGCAGCGAGGGTGAAGCAGCTGCTGCCCAGGGCCTTGCGGTGCTACCGTTGCCTCGACATTGGGCATGTCAGGGCACGGTGCACCGCCGCTATTGACCGCAGCGAGCAGTGCTATCGCTGCGGTCAGGCCGGCCACAAGGCGGCTCAGTGTCTCGCGGCGCCAAACTGCAGCCTTTGTACAGCTGCAGGGAGGCCCGCGGGGCACAGAGCGGGCGGAAAGGCCTGTGGCGCGCCCACCAAGCAGACGCAGAAGAAGAAGAGAGGGGCTGCCATGGCTGCCGGGGGCTCTTTACCCCCCCCGCAGCCTGGCTGCCCTCCGGCCGACTCCCGGCCTAGGAATGGTGCGATGGAGGGAATGGATGCCGCATAAATGGCGGTCTTCCATTACCTCCAGGGCAACATCAACCACTCTGCTAGAGCTCAGGATCTTTGCTCCAGAGCATGGCAGAGTGGTCGATTCACGTGGCCGTGGTCGCCGAACCGTATTTCGTCCCCCCCAGGGATAACTGGGTGGGAGACTTGGACGGTTTGGTGGCCATCATTGGCGGGGCTCTTGTCAACCCGTCCCGAGGTCGTGGCTGGGTAGCTGCCCTCGCGGACGGCATTGGCACCGTTGGGGCGTATTTTTCGCCCAACAAGAGTCTCGCCGACTTCGAGAGGTTCCTTGTCGAGTTGGGTGCCGTCGTGGGCCGACTCCACCCTCGCCCTGTGCTGTTGCTGGGGGATCTCAACGCCAAGTCTGCGGCGTGGGGATCCCCTGTGACCGATGCTAGGGGCGAGGTGCTGGAGGAGTGGGCGGTCACGACTGGCTTGACCGTCCTAAATCGGGGCTCGGTACACACGTGCGTGCGGCAGCGGGGCGGGTCTATACTGGACGTCTCGTTCGCTAGCCCCGCTGTCGCGAGCCGTGTCCACGACTGGCGTGTCGCCGTGGAGGTGGAGACGTTGTCGGATCACCGATACATCCGATTCGACGTCTCCGCCCAGACCACCGGCGGCCGCGGGACACCGACCCCGCGAACGGACGGTCCGCGTTGGGCGCGTAAGTGCATAGACAGGGAACTTCTCGAGGAGGCCGCTATTGTCCAGGCCTGGAGCCGGGAGTCGGCGACGAACGGACCCGTCGACGTCGAGCGGGAGGCGCTGTGGTTCCGCGGGGCGATGACGCAAATCAGCGACGCGTCCATGCCCCGGGTCCACGCACAGTCCGCAAGGCGCCAGGTGTACTGGTGGACCGCCGAGATCGCGCAGCTGCGCGTCGCGTGCGTGGCGGTCAGACGCCAGTACACCCGATACCGGAGGAGACGTCGTCGGGTCCCTGACGAAGAGGCCGCGCTGTATGAGGTGTACCGCGCGGCCAAGCAGACTCTGTGGCTGGCCATCGGCGAGTCGAGGACGCGAGCCAGGGAAGAGATGTTGGAGACTCTAGACGGGGATCCGTGGGGGCGCCCTTATCGCGCGGTTCGAGGGAAACTTCGAGCCGCGGCGCCTCCGCTTACGGAGAGTCTCCAACCCGAGCTGCTGGAGGAGGTGGTTGCAGCCCTCTTCCCGGCCAGAGCGGAGCACACTCCGCCGCCGATGGCTATGCCCACGGCCGCAGAGTCTGCAGAAGAAGAGGAGGAGAACGCCATCAGCGTCCCAGGGGTGACACAGGCAGAGATGGGGGCAGCCGTGATGCGGCTCCGGGCCAAGAACGTGGCTCCGGGCCCCACGGGATCCACGGCTGCGTGTTGGCCCTCGCTCTAAAGGAGCTCGAGCCCCAACTGAGAGGACTCTACACAGCGTGTCTTGAGCGGGGCCAGTTTCCCACTTTGTGGAAATCTGGTCGGCTGGTCCTGCTCAGGAAGGCGGGGCGCCCGGCGGACTCGTCGTCCGCGTACCGGCCCATAGTGCTGCTAGACGAGGTGGGCAAGCTGTTCGAGCGAGTAATCGCAGCCCGCCTCGTCGGCCACTTGTGCAGAGAGGGGCCGGACCTGGACGACAGTCAGTTTGGGTTTCGGCATGGGCGCTCCACGATACACGCTGTGTCGCGGGTTAGAGTCCTGGCGGAGGAAGCGGTGTCTCGGGGCGGGGTGATGTTGGCGGTGTCCTTGGACATATCCAACGCCTTCAACACCCTGCCCTGGAGTTGTATTCGGGAGGCACTGCGCTATCATGGTGTGCCTCCCTACCTCCGCCGCATCGTTGGGGCTTATCTGTCGGAGAGGTGTGTCACCTACGTGGGACGTGATGGCGGAAACCAGCGCCGCATGTCGTGCGGTGTTCCGCAGGGCTCGGTCTTAGGGCCGCTCCTGTGGAACATCGAGTACGACTGGGTGCTGAGGGGCGAGCTCAGGCCGGGGGTAGACCTGACGTGTTATGCGGACGACACGCTGGTCACTGCCCGGGGGAGCTCGCACAGGGAAGCAGCGTTGCTGGCGACGGCTGCGGTCTCACAGGTGGTGAGCCGCATACGTCGCCTAGGCCTGGAGGTGGCCCTCAGCAAGTCGGAGGCTATGGTGTTCCATGGCCCCCGGCGGGCGCCGGCACCCGGCTCACATATTGTGGTCGGGGGGGCTCGGATCGCTGTCGAGGGTACCATGAAGTACCTAGGATTGGTCCTCGACAGCCGGTGGGACTTCGGGCCCCACTTCCGACGGCTGGCGCCCAAGTTGCTGGGCGCTGCTGGTGCGCTCTCAACGCTGCTTCCCAATCTGGGGGGCCCGAGCGCCGCTTGTAGGCGGCTATACGTGGGGATCGTGCGATCGATGGCCCTTTACGGGGCCCCGATCTGGGCGGCTGACCTGACGGCCGGGAGCATCGCCGTCATGCGGAGACCACAGAGGGCGATGGCCGTCAGAGTCATCCGGGGGTATCGCACGATCTCCTACGAGGCGGCTTGTGCACTGGCCGGATCCCCGCCCTGGGACCTGGAGGCGAAAGTACTCGCGTCATCGTATCGGTGGCGCGAGGAAGCGCGGGCGCGGGGCGAGCGACCGATGCAGCGACATGTGGAGCTGCATCGGTCTCAGCTTCGTGAGGTCCTGGTGGCGGAATGGCGGGACAGGCTTTCGCGCCCTACCGCCGGCCTCGACGTCGTTGAGGCGGTCCGGCCGGTGCTCGAGCGTTGGCTCGGGAGGAGGCACGGCTCCCTGTCGTTTCGGGTGACGCAGGTACTCTCGGGGCACGGTTGCTTCGGGAAGTACCTGTGTCGCATAAACAGGGAGCCGGACGCCCGGTGTCACCACTGCGTCGACTGTCGGGAGGACACGGCGCGGCATACGCTGGCAGAGTGTGCCGCTTGGGAGGAGCCGCGCCGTGCCCTCGTCTCTGGAGTAGGCAGTGACCTTTCGCTGCCGGCCGTCGTGAATTCCATGGCCGGCAGCGAGGAGTCCTGGGACGCGGTGGTTTCCTTCTGCGAGACAGTCATCTCGCAGAAGGAGGCTGCGGAAAGGGAGCGGGAGATTGCTTCTGCTAACCCGATCCGCAGCAGGCGCACCGGGCGTCGGCGGAGGGCGGACAACGCCCTCTTCCGGCCCCCCTAAATGGGTCCAGGGGCGACGGACTCGGGGACGTCCGTCGCCCCCCACACATCAGGACCCGAGGTGGCGGCGCGTAGTGTTCCACGCGCGCCCCTCTGAGACGTCGCGGGGGGAGTCAAACACCTCACTCCCCCCCCTGACCCGAGAGGAGGCCCGCGGTGGCGGGCCGGCACCAGCCGGGGGTTGCGGAAGATTCTTTCGTTCCCGCGACCCCCGGCGTAAGTGTGAGTCGGAACACCGGGGTGGTTTTTAGTCAGTAAGAGTCTGACAGACCCCTCCGCCCGCCCCAGGGCGGAGGACATCCATGAGGATTTTCCACACCGAGATCAAAAAAAAAAAAAAAGGTTAGGTTAGGTTAGGTTGTCAACATCGGGTACGACTGGGTGCTGAGGGGCGAGCTCAGGCCGGGGGTAGACCTGACGTGTTATGCGGACGACACGCTGGTCACTGCCCGGGGGAGCTCGCACAGGGAAGCAGCGTTGCTGGCGACGGCTGCGGTCTCACAGGTGGTGAGCCGCATACGTCGCCTAGGCCTGGAGGTGGCCCTCAGCAAGTCGGAGGCTATGGTGTTCCATGGCCACCGGCGGGCGCCGCCACCCGGCTTACATATCGTGGTCGGGGGGGCTCGGATCGCTGTCGAGGGTACCATGAAGTACCTAGGATTGGTCCTCGACAGCCGGTGGGACTTCGGGCCCCACTTCCGACGGCTGGCGCCCAAGTTGCTGGGCGCTGCTGGAGCGCTCTCAACGCTGCTTCCCAATCTGGGGGGCCCGAGCGCCGCTTGTAGGCGGCTATACGTGGGGATCGTGCGATCGATGGCCCTTTACGGGGCCCCGATCTGGGCGGCTGACCTGACGGCCGGGAGCATCGCCGTCATGCGGAGACCGCAGAGGGTGATGGCCGTCAGAGTCATCCGGGGGTATCGCACGATCTCCTACGAGGCGGCTTGTGCACTGGCCGGATCCCCGCCCTGGGACCTGGAGGCGAAAGTACTCGCGTCATCGTATCGGTGGCGCGAGGAAGCGCGGGCGCGGGGCGAGCGACCGATGCAGCGACACGTGGAGCTGCATCGGTCTCAGCTTCGCGAGGTCCTGGTGGCGGAATGGCGGGACAGGCTTTCGCGCCCTACCGCCGGCCTCGACGTCGTCGAGGCGGTCCGGCCGGTGCTCGAGCGCTGGCTCGGGAGGAGGCACGGCTCCCTGTCGTTTCGGGTGACGCAGGTACTCTCGGGGCACGGTTGCTTCGGGAAGTACCTGTGTCGCATAAACAGGGAGCCGGACGCCCGGTGTCACCACTGCGTCGACTGCCGGGAGGACACGGCGCGGCACACGCTGGCAGAGTGTGCCGCTTGGGAGGGGCCGCGCCGTGCCCTCATCTCAGGAGTAGGCAGTGACTTGTCGCTGCCGGCCGTAGTGAACGCTATGGTCGGCGGCGCCGAGTCCTGGGACGCGGTGGTCGCCTTCTGCGAGACGGTCGTCTCGCAGAAGGAGGCTGCGGAAAGGGAGAGGGAGATCTCGTCCACTCACCCGGCCCGCAGCAGGCGCACCGGGCGTCGGCGGAGGGCGGACAACGCCCTCTTCCGGCCCCCCTAAATGGGTCCAGGGACGACGGACTCGGGGACGTCCGTCGCCCACCACACATCAGGACCCGAGGTGGCGGCGCGTAGTGTTCCACGCGCGCCCCTCTGAGACGTCGCGGGGGGAGTCAAACACCTCACTCCCCCCCCTGACCCGAGACGAGGCCCGCGGTGGCGGGCCGGCACCAGCCGGGGGTTGCGGAAGATTCTGTCGTTCCCGCGACCCCCGGCGTAAGTGTGAGTCGGAACACCGGGGTGGTTTTTAGTCAGTAAGAGTCTGACAGACCCCTCCGCCCGCCCCAGGGCGGAGGACATCCATGAGGATTTTCCACCCCGAGACCAAAAAAAAAAAAAAAGGTTAGGTTGTCGTGGGGGATCCCCCACAGCGCATACTTCCTCGTAGTATCCCCTGGGCAACGCCGTGTCTGACCACCGTAACGGAGTGGCAGACCGGTGGCTAAAGTGCGCTGTGACTTTTAAATCGTGATTTTAATTTTATGCGGACATTTGCGAGCATGTCAGGAAAGCCGGCACGCGACCAAAACGGCCCTTCTCAGGGCCACCCCAACGGCCCTTCTCAGGGCCACCCCAACGGCCCTTCTCAGGGCCACCCCAACGGCCCTTCTCAGGGCCCCACCAACGGCCCTTCTCAGGGCCACCCCAACGCTGGCGGCGTTTTGACGCCGAGAGGAGCAGACCGCCCACGATCCGCGGCCAGTTTGTTCCGCAGGCCGGACGAGTCTTCGGACTCGGACACAGAGTCCAACATGGACACGTCGGCTGCGGAAAGCGGCGACCGCTTCAAGCGGAAGCGGTCCGAGGGCTCCTCGGAGTCCACCGCAAGCCGCAGCCGCAGCAAGGCGAAGAAGAAGTCGAAGTCCAAAAAGGCTCCGACTTCTTCTCCGACGGCCTGTACCCATGACGTGGGCTTAGTGGACGCCGAGCGCCAACTTAATTTGGCGAAACGGGCGCAGCTCCAAGCGGACTTGGAGGAGAGGGTGAGCGCCAAGGAGCAGCAAGCTGCCAGGTCGAGGGATGGCTACGGTGCATCCCATGTGCTGTATGCCGACCACTCCCTGGCAGAGCTGGCGCGCATGGCGGAGGAGGACAGGCAGGAGGTCCTGGAGGTCGCCTCAAAATCCTCCAACCTGAAGGGGACCTTTCAGAAGGCCCTCAAATGCCGTGCCACCAGCATGCACGGCATTGTCCTGGAGCTGGTCAAGCGGACGGCCACGGAGGAGACGCGGCAGCTGCAGGCGAAGGTGGATCGCCTGCAGGCGGAGGTCAGCCAGCTTCACCAGAAGCTGGCTGAAGCCACGGCCCTGCCTGCCCCGGCTCCGGTGACAGGGGGCCCCTCCTCCTCCTCCTCCTCCTCCCCCTCCCCCTCCACCCCTGCCAGCCTCGAGGCAGCCTTGAGGCAGGTAGTGATGGAGGAGAGGGCGTTCATTAGGGCCTGCTTCGCAGGCATCGAGGACCGGCTCCTGCCGGAAAAGCGGCTCCGCCCACCGCTAGCGGCGGACAAGAGTCGCCAACCGGGGGAGCCGGAACCTGCGCCTCAAGCAGGCCCTGTATTGGAAGGGCAGCCCTCAAAGGGAAAGGGCAAGGGCAAGGGCAAGGGGACCACGGCGTCTCCTCAGACCCCCACCACGAGCGCGGTGCGAGCGTCAGGGTCCTCTGCCGCTCCAGCAGCCCCGGCCCCAGCCCAGATCCAGGAGGAAGACGCCCTTCTTCCCTCCACCACCCCGTCCAACCTGTCGTGGACGGAAGTGGGCAAGAGGGGGAAGAAGGCCAAGAAGCCGGACCCCAAGCCCGCTGCGGCTGCTCCTGCAGCCAAACGGGCTCCAGCTGGTGGGAGGAAGCTGGTTCCTCCCAAAACCGCGGCCGTCGTGGTGACCATCACCCCGGAGGCCGCGGAGCGGGGCGAGACGTACGAGTCCGTACTGAGACGGGCTCGTACGAATGCTGATCCCTCCCAGCTGGGGATCAGCAAAATCACGTGCCGCCGAACTCTCACGGGAGCTCGAATTTTCGAGTTTTCGGGGGAGCAGCGCGGCACGAACGCGGACCTCTTCGCAGCGAAGCTGCGGGAGGTCGTCGCGGATGTGGCCAAGGTCGCCAGGCCAGAAAAGACCGCAGCCTTGGAGGTGGCCGATCTTGATGACTCGGTCGCCAAAGAGGATGTGGTCGCGGCCGTCGCAGCAGCTGGAGGCTGCGACGCCGGCGCGGTGAAGGCTGGAGTCGTCAGGCTCGGCCGCCGCGGCATGGGCATCATCCGCGTGGAGTGCCCGGTCGCCGCGGCCGGGGCCGTCCTTGCGGCGACCAAAGGACGGTTGCTGATCGGCTTCAGCTCGGCGGTGGTCCGGCCGCTTGAGGCACAGCCTGCGCGGTGCTTCAAGTGCTGCGCGTTCGGCCACACCCGAGCCACGTGTCCCTCCAAGTCCGATTGGAGGGATACGTGCTTCCAATGCGGGAAGGAGGGACACGGGTGGGCCGCGTGCACCGCCACCGCGCTACACTGCGCGGCGTGTGCCGCCAGTGGCCGCCCCGCGGGCCACCGGATGACGGGCAGGAGCTGTAAGCCCCCCGTCAAGAAGGGCGTGGTGCCGGCGCAGGTTCGCCCTGTTGCCACCACCGCCGCCGCCGTCGTCGCCGCTGTAGCTCCAGCGGCGGCGGCGGCGGCTGAGGAGGGTGCGATGTCGGAATAATAATTTCCGACCTCCGCATCCTCCAGACGAACACCAACCACTGCAGAGCGGCCCAGGACCTGGTGGTGCAGGTCATGGCCGAGTGGTTGGTGAACGTAGCGGTGGTCGCCGAGCCCTACTTCGTCCCCGGCAGCTGGCTGGGTGACGAGGACGGCTTGGTGGCACTAGCGGCGCGGTCTTCCACAGACTCCCCTCCCCTCTCGCTATTAGAGAGGGGACCGGGATACGTGGCCGCCGCGTGGGGAGAACTCGCCCTTGTGGGCGTGTATTTCTCCCCAAACCGCCCTCTCCAGGACTTCGAGAACTATCTCGGAGTCCTGGCCGCCGTGGTCGGCAGGGCGGCGCCGCGTCAGGTCTCCGTGCTGGGAGACCTGAACGCCAAGTCGGTGACCTGGGGCAACCCAGCCACCGACGCCCGCGGGCGGGCAGTCGAGCTGTGGGCTGCCTCCTCTGGACTCTGCCTCTTGAACAGAGGCAGCGTCCAGACATGCGTGCGGCGGCAGGGTGGCTCAGTGGTGGACGTCACTTTCGCCACCCCTGCGTTAGCCGCGCGCGTGCTGAACTGGCGGGTGGACCTGGTGGAGACTATGTCGGACCATCGCTACGTGCGGTTCGACATCTCCACCAGTCGCCCCGGAGAGACGCGGACTCTGCCGGGGCGATCACCGTTCCCACGGTGGGCCCTCGCCCGCCTGGACAGGGAGGCAGCGCGGGAGGCGGCGTTCGTCCAGGACTGGCTTTCGCCGCCTTCCGCCAGCCGGCTGCCGGATGTGGACACCGTGGCGGGGCAGCTGAGGGAGTCTCTGACCGAGGTATGCAACTCGAGCATGCCTCGGTCTGGCCGACCACCACCCAAACGGGTCGTGTACTGGTGGTCGGCGGAGCTGGCGGGGCTTCGAGCAGCCTGTGTGGAGGCAAGGAGGGCTTACACGCGGAGTCGGCGGCGGCGTCGACGGGACCGGGCCGTCGGGGACCACCTCTACGAGGTGTACCTGGCGGCAAAACTGGTCCTCGATCGGGCCATCGCCGCCGCCAGAGACTCTGCGAGAGCAGAAATGCTGGAGGGTCTCGACGCGGACCCCTACGGGAGACCGTATAAGGCGGCGCGGAACAAGCTGCGCCCCTTTGGTCCCCCGGTGGCCGAGACCCTGGAGCCCTCCTTTCTGGATGGGGTGGTTCAGTCCCTGTTCCCGTGCAGGGACGACTTCACCCCACCAGCGATGGCCCCACCAGCCCCGCCAGCTGATGATGAAGAGGAGACCCCTCCCGTCACGGAGTCGGAACTTGGCGCGGCTATTCTCCATATCCGCGCCAAGAAGACGGCTCCGGGCCCCGACGGTGTCCCGGCGAGAGTGGTGGCGATCGCCGCAACCCAAATGGAGGAGCGGTTTCGGGACCTCTTCAGCGCATGCTTTGCGTCTGGAAGGTTCCCGAAACCATGGAAGGAGGGACAACTGTGCCTCCTTCGCAAGGAGGGCCGCCCGGCAGACTCCCCCTCGGCATACCGGCCCATCGTTCTGCTCGATGAGGTCGGTAAGATGTTCGAGGGGATAATCGCTGCCCGCCTGAAGAGCCATCTGCGGTGCATCGGGCCGGACTTGTCGGACGCTCAGTACGGCTTTCGGGCTGAGCGTTCGACGGTGGACGCGCTGGCCTGCCTCAAGGGGCAGGTGAAGGATGCGATGGAGGCGGGGGACGGGTTGTTGGCAGTGTCGTTCGACATTGCCAACGCCTTCAACTCCGTTCCCCACTCCACCATCCTAGAGGCGCTCCGATTCCACGGAGTGCCTCGCTACATGCGCGTGCTGCTGGCCAGCTACCTGGAGGATCGGGCGATCGTCCTGGTGAACAGGGCTGGCCGAGTCCGGCGGTACGCCGCGGAAGCCGGCGTTCCACAGGGGTCAGTCTTAGGACCTCTCCTCTGGAACGTCGGCTACGATTGGCTCTTGCGGGGAACTCTCCTCCGAGGCACGAGTGTCGTCTGCTACGCGGATGACACTCTCCTCACCGCCCGGGGGGAGAGTTTCAGGGAGGCGGCCTCCTTGGCCTCGGCGGGCGGATCCTTGGTCGCAGGGAGGATCCGCCGCCTAGGGTTGACGGTGGCGCTGCAGAAGACCGAGGCCGTCTTCTTCCACGGTCCCCGGCAGCGCCCCCCGCCACCTGGCGCCCACATCTTCGTGGAGGGCGTCAGGATTGAGGTGAAGGCCCAGATGAAATATCTGGGCCTTGTACTCGACAGCAGGTGGCGCTTCGGCCCGCATTTCAGCGGGCTGTCGTCGCGCCTGCTGAAGACCGCGGGCGCTCTCTCGTGGCTCCTCCCGAACTTGGGGGGGCCCAGCGCTCGATGCCGGCAACTCTACGCCGGCATCTTGAGGAGCATGGCCCTCTACGGGGCCCCCATCTGGGAGGAGTCTCTCCACAGACGAGAGAACGCCGCGGCCTTGCGGGCACCTCAAAGGGCGATAGCCCAGCGGGTGGCGCGGGCTCACCGCACGGTGAGCTTCGCCGGGGCGTGCGCTCTGGCCGGCACCCCTCCTTGGGAACTCGAGGCGTGGGTGCTCGCCAGAGTGTACGAGTGGAAGGCGGGGCGGAGGGCGGCGGGTCAGCCCTTCGCCCCGGAACAGCGGGAGGCCGTCCGGCGGGAGGCGAGGGACGCCATCGTCGTCCACTGGACGACGGACCTCGCCGCCGCGGTCTTCGGCCGCCGAACCCTCGACGCGATCGGGCCGGTCCTGCGGGACTGGCTCGAGCGGCCGCACGGGTTCCTCTCGTTCCGCCTGGTGCAGGTGCTGTCCGGACACGGTTGTTTCGGATCGTACCTGCATCGGATCGGACGGGAGGAGACGCCGTCGTGCCACGACTGTGGCGCGGCGGAGGACACGGCGCAGCACACCCTCGAGGTGTGCCCGTCGTGGTCCGGGCCGCGCCGCAGTCTCGTCGCGGCGATCGGGCTGGACCTCTCGCTCCCCGGCGTGGTGGGCGCCATGCTGAGGGACGAGGGGTCCTGGGCGGCGGTCGCCTCCTTCTGCGAGCACGTCATATCCCAGAAGGAGGCGGCGGAGCGCGTGCGGGAAGATGATCCCGACGCGGCACCGCTCCGAAGGCGGAGGAGGGGTCGAAGGAGACGTCAGTTCGACGCTCATCTCCGACTCCTCCTCCCAGGTGGAGGCCAGCAGGCAACGGGTGCGGGGGCACCCTCGCCTGCATCGCACAGGCCTCCACCAGTGCCGGACGGGAATGGCCAGGTGCTCCCGGCCATTCCCGTAGCCCCCCACCACGCAGGTGGGGGGCCTGTGGGGCCCGCCAGCTAGGCGGGCATGCGCCGGGAGGGCTGTGGACGTAAAGGCTGAGCCGGATTCCCATGGCCCTCCCATCACGGCGATGCGGGAGCACCGCTGAGTTTTAGTGGGTATACTGTATTTTACACAGGAGTCCCACATACCCCGACTCGTCCCCCACGAGCCGGGGATGCGTAACGCATTTCTCAGCGATAAAAAAAAAAAAAAAAAAAAAAAAAAAGGTTGTCCCCCCCCCCCCCCCCCCCCCCGACCAGCCAACCACGCTGCTGGCAGAAAGGACTGCAAGCCAGTCCATTGTATTAGGGACTCAACCGCTTCCGGCGCAGTGCGATCGGAAGAGCCGTCGCAGGGGGCGATAATGGTTACGGACTAATTATGGACCCGGTCCGTAATCATTCTCTCCTCCAGGCGAACTTGAACCACTGCGCCGGTGCGCAGGACTTGGTCCTACAGACCATGGCTGAGCGCTTCATTGGTGTGGCCGTAGTGGCGGAGCCGTATTTCATCCCAGTTCGCCCTGACTGGGCAAGTGACATGGACGGCTCTGTCGCTATTATCAGCTCCTCGGCGCCACTTTCTATTAGAGAGAGGAGTCGAGGATTTGTTGCGGCTGCCTGGGGGGACGTAATTCTCTTCGGAGTTTATTTCTCCCCAAACAGGAACCTAGCGGAGTTTAAGGAATTCCTGGACCGCCTCGGGACCTCGGTTCGGCGAATGATGCCATCCCACGTCATAGTAATGGGGGACTTCAACGCGAAATCCATCGCGTGGGGGTCCCCCAGGACGGATGTCAGGGGGGTGGCGGTCGAGGAATGGGCGACAGCTGCGGGCCTCTGTCTATTAAACAGGGGCTCCGTTAACACGTGCGTTCGGCAGCATGGGGGGTCAATAGTGGACCTCTCGTTTGCTACCCCTGCTGTCGCCGCAAGAGTTCAGGGTTGGCGGGTCCTAGAGGGTGTGAAGACGCTATCGGATCACCTGTACATCTGTATGGATATCTCCACCTCCTCGGGCCCGACAGTGTCTCCACGACCTGACACTCGGCAGTTCCCGCGGTGGGCGTTGAAGCGGCTTGACGGGGACCTCCTAGAGGAAGCAGCCATTGTACAAGCTTGGCTGTACTCACCGTCTGCTGCAGAGGGAGTCGATGTCGGGGCTGACTGCTTTCGCCGCGCCATGACGGCTGTGTGCGATGCAGCCATGCCTCGCTCCCGAAGACAACCTCCAAAGCGGGCGGTCTACTGGTGGTCCCAGGAGATAGCAGACCTCCGCGTGGCCTGTATAACTGCCCGGAGGACCTACTCACAGGCGCGCAGGTTACGCCGCCGTGATGAAGAGCTGGAGACCCTTCAGTCCCAACTGCATGAGGCATATCGTAATGCTCGGGGGGCACTGCAGTTGGCGATCTGTCGAGGGAAAGAGCAGTCGAGAGCTGAGGTACTGGAGGATCTGAACCGTGATCCTTGGGGGCGTCCGTACCGTGCGGCGCGGAAGAAACTCCGCGCCCAAGGCCCCCCACTGACGGAAACCCTCCAGCCTCAGTTCCTTGTCAGGGTCGTGGAGACACTCTTCCCGGATCGGGCGGATCACCCTTCCCCGACCATGGCCGGTGCGGAGGCTGAGCAAAATGCGGAAGTGGAGACTCCCCGAATTTCTGACGCGGAGATGAGGGCAGCAATTCTGCGGGCGCGGTCCAAGAGGACTGCCCCCGGACCGGACGGGGTGCCAGCAAGAGCGCTGGCACTGGCTCTGGAAGCGGCCTTGGAAGACAGGCTTGGGGAGTTGTTTGACGCCTGTCTGACGTCGAGACGGTTCCCTAAGGCCTGGAAGGAGGGTCGACTGGTGTTGCTGCAGAAGCCAGGGCGCCCCCCGGATTCCCCATCAGCGTTTAGGCCAATTGTCTTGCTGGACGAGGCGGGAAAGATGCTAGAGAAAATTCTCGCTACCCGCATCGTCCGACACTTAGAGGCAGTTGGCCCGAACTTGTCGGACGCCCAGTTCGGTTTTCGGGCAGGGCGTTCGACAGTGGACGCCATTTTGCGCCTCAAGGCCGAGGCGAAGGATGCAGTTGCTCAGGGTGGGGTGTTGTTGGCGGTGTCTTTAGACATTGCCAACGCGTTCAACACCCTTCCATTCAGCTGCATCGAGGAGGCACTCCGCTACCATCAGGTGCCCGTCTACCTGAGGCAGCTGGTAGCAGACTACCTGCAGGGTCGGTTCGTCTGCTACTAGGGATGCGACGGCCGAGTTGTGCGCAGGGCCATCACGTGCGGTGTTCCACAGGGGTCGGTCTTGGGTCCGCTCGTGTGGAACATTGGCTATGACTGGGCCTTGCGCTGTTTGCTCTCCCCCGGGCAGGGCGTCATTTGCTACGCTGATGACACTCTCGTCACGGCCCGGGGAGGGAGCTACGAAGAAGCGGCACATTCGGCCATCGAGGGCACGTCCCTCGTTGTGGGACGAATCGAGGCACTGGTCCTCAAGGTGGCACTCGAGAAGACGGAGGCCCTGGTATTTCATGCGCCCCGACGCCGGCCACCAGCTGGCGCACACCTCACTATTGGTGGCGCGTCAATAGCGGTGCGGGCTATCCAGCCGATCCTGGACGAATGGGTACGGAGGCGCCACGGAACGTTGTCCTTCCGTCTGGTGCAGGTGTTGTCAGGACACGGCTGCTTTGGCAAATTCCTGCACAAAGTGGCTAGACGGGAGGCGACTCCCGTGTGTCACCAGTGCGGCTGTGGTGAGGACACGGCGCCTCACACCCTCGAGCATTGTCCTGCTTGGGTGGTGCAGCGCCGTGCTCTCGCAGCAGCAATCGGGGCAGACCTCTCCTTGCCGGCCGTGGCCAAGGCCATGGTCAACAGCAGGGGGGCATGGGAGGCGGTAGCGTCCTTCTGCGAGGACGTTATCTCGCAGAAGGAGGCGGCGGAACGCGTCAGGGAGGAAGATTCCTTCGCTGACGCGATTCGTCGCAGGAGGACAGGGCGGCGGAGAAGGCGCCATGGCGACCTGATGCCGCCCTAGGAGGTGCCAGCGGGCGATAGATCGGGGAGTCTATCGCCGTCGCGTTGCACGGCCCTCACGAGTGGTGGCGATGTCTCAGGTGAGCCCGGACATTGCCAAAGGAGTTGGTGCCCGGAGGCGGGCGGCGCTGGATGGGTCGCGAACGTCATGCGTAGCAGTTCTCGCGGCCCATCTGCAAAGGCGACAGTAGGCTCACGGCGGTGTTTTTTAGTGGGTGCAAGCCCCACATAACCAAACCGTCTCCCTGGACGGTGCGGTATGCGTCAGGCATTTTTCACCGCTTAATAAAAAAAAAAAAAAAAAAAGGTTGTCGTCCCCCGGGGGTTCCCCTACAGTGCATACTTCCTCGCAGTATCCCCCGGGCAACGCCGTGTCTGACCACCGTAACGGAGTGGCAGACCGGCGGCTAAAGTGCACTGTGACTTTTAAATCGTGATTTTTAATTTTATGCGGACATTTGCGAGTATGTCAGGAAAGCCGGCACGCGATGCGTCCGGCCGTTTTGTGCCGAGTCGCTCTCCCCAGGGCGACCCAAACGGCCCTTCTCAGGGCCACCCCAACGGCCCTTCTCAGGGCCACCCCAACGGCCCTTCTCAGGGCCACCCCAACGGCCCTTCTCAGGGCCCCACCAACGGCCCTTCTCAGGGCCACCCCAACGCTGGCGGCGTTTTGACGCCGAGAGGAGCAGACCGCCCACGATCCGCGGCCAGTTTGTTCCGCAGGCCGGACGAGTCTTCGGACTCGGACACAGAGTCCAACATGGACACGTCGGCTGCGGAAAGCGGCGACCGCTTCAAGCGGAAGCGGTCCGAGGGCTCCTCGGAGTCCACCGCAAGCCGCAGCCGCAGCAAGGCGAAGAAGAAGTCGAAGTCCAAAAAGGCTCCGACTTCTTCGGCCTGTACCCATGACGTGGGCTTAGTGGACGCCGAGCGCCAACTTAGTTTGGCGAAACGGGCGCAGCTCCAAGCGGACTTGGAGGAGAGGGTTAGCGCCAAGGAGCAGCAAGCTGCCAGGTCGAGGGCTGGCTACGGTGCATCCCATGTGCTGTATGCCGACCACTCCCTGGCAGAGCTGGCGCGCATGGCGGAGGAGGACAGGCAGGAGGTCCTGGAGGTCGCCTCAAAATCCTCCAACCTGAAGGGGACCTTTCAGAAGGCCCTCAAATGCCGTGCCGCCAGCATGCACGGCATTGTCCTGGAGCTGGTCAAGCGGACGGCCACGGAGGAGACGCGGCAGCTGCAGGCGAAGGTGGATCGCCTGCAGGCGGAGGTCAGCCAGCTTCACCAGAAGCTGGCTGAAGCCACGGCCCTGCCTGCCCCGGCTCCGGTGACAGGGGGCCCCTCCTCCTCCTCCTCCTCCTCCTCCTCCCCCTCCCCCTCCACCCCTGCCAGCCTCGAGGCAGCCTTGAGGCAGGTAGTGATGGAGGAGAGGGCGTTCATTAGGGCCTGCTTCGCAGGCATCGAGGACCGGCTCCTGCCGGAAAAGCGGCTCCGCCCACCGCTAGCGGCGGACAAGAGTCGCCAACCGGGGGAGCCGGAACCTGCGCCTCAAGCAGGCCCTGTATTGGAAGGGCAGCCCTCAAAGGGAAAGGGCAAGGGCAAGGGCAAGGGGACCACGGCGTCTCCTCAGACCCCCACCACGAGCGCGGTGCGAGCGTCAGGGTCCTCTGCCGCTCCAGCAGCCCCGGCCCCAGCCCAGATCCAGGAGGAAGACGCCCTTCTTCCCTCCACCACCCCGTCCAACCTGTCGAGGACGGAAGTGGGCAAGAGGGGGAAGAAGGCCAAGAAGCCGGACCCCAAGCCCGCTGCGGCTGCTCCTGCAGCCAAACGGGCTCCAGCTGGTGGGAGGAAGCTGGTTCCTCCCAAAACCGCGGCCGTCGTGGTGACCATCACCCCGGAGGCCGCGGAGCGGGGCGAGACGTACGAGTCCGTACTGAGACGGGCTCGTACGAATGCTGATCCCTCCCAGCTGGGGATCAGCAAAATCACGTGCCGCCGAACTCTCACGGGAGCTCGAATTTTCGAGTTTTCGGGAGAGCAGCGCGGCACGAACGCGGACCTCTTCGCAGCGAAGCTGCGGGAGGTCGTCGCGGATGTGGCCAAGGTCGCCAGGCCAGAAAAGACCGCAGCCTTGGAGGTGGCCGATCTTGATGACTCGGTCGCCAAAGAGGATGTGGTCGCGGCCGTCGCAGCAGCTGGAGGCTGCGACGCCGGCGCGGTGAAGGCTGGAGTCGTCAGGCTCGGCCGCCGCGGCATGGGCATCATCCGCGTGGAGTGCCCGGTCGCCGCGGCCGGGGCCGTCCTTGCGGCGACCAAAGGACGGTTGCTGATCGGCTTCAGCTCGGCGGTGGTCCGGCCGCTTGAGGCACAGCCTGCGCGGTGCTTCAAGTGCTGCGCGTTCGGCCACACCCGAGCCACGTGTCCCTCCAAGTCCGATTGGAGGGATACGTGCTTCCAATGCGGGAAGGAGGGACACGGGTGGGCCGCGTGCACCGCCACCGCGCCACACTGCGCGGCGTGTGCCGCCAGTGGCCGCCCCGCGGGCCACCGGATGACGGGCAGGAGCTGTAAGCCCCCCGTCAAGAAGGGCGTGGTGCCGGCGCAGGTTCGCCCTGTTGCCACCACCGCCGCCGCCGTCGTCGCCGCTGTAGCTCCAGCGGCGGCGGCGGCGGCTGAGGAGGGTGCGATGTCGGAATAATAATTTCCGACCTCCGCATCCTCCAGACGAACGCCAACCACTGCAGAGCGGCCCAGGACCTGGTGGTGCAGGTCATGGCCGAGTGGTTGGTGAACGTAGCGGTGGTCGCCGAGCCCTACTTCGTCCCCGGCAGCTGGCTGGGTGACGAGGACGGCTTGGTGGCACTAGCGGCGCGGTCTTCCACAGACTCCCCTCCCCTCTCGCTATTAGAGAGGGGACCGGGATACGTGGCCGCCGCGTGGGGAGAACTCGCCCTTGTGGGCGTGTATTTCTCCCCAAACCGCCCTCTCCAGGACTTCGAGAACTATCTCGGAGTCCTGGCCGCCGTGGTCGGCAGGGCGGCGCCGCGTCAGGTCTCCGTGTTGGGAGACCTGAACGCCAAGTCGGTGACCTGGGGCAACCCGGCCACCGACGCCCGCGGGCGGGCAGTCGAGCTGTGGGCTGCCTCCTGACTGAGAACGCCGCGGCCTTGCGGGCACCTCAAAGGGCGATAGCCCAGCGGGTGGCGCGGGCTCACCGCACGGTGAGCTTCGCCGGGGCGTGCGCTCTGGCCAGCACCCCTCCTTGGGAACTCGAGGCGTGGGTGCTCGCCAGAGTGTACGAGTGGAAGGCGGGGCGGAGGGCGGCGGGTCAGCCCTTCGCCCCGGAACAGCGGGAGGCCGTCCGGCGGGAGGCGAGGGACGCCATCGTCGTCCACTGGACGACGGACCTCGCCGCCGCGGTCTTCGGCCGCCGAACCCTCGACGCGATCGGGCCGGTCCTGCGGGACTGGCTCGAGCGGCCGCACGGGTTCCTCTCGTTCCGCCTGGTGCAGGTGCTGTCCGGACACGGTTGTTTCGGATCGTACCTGCATCGGATCGGACGGGAGGAGACGCCGTCGTGCCACGACTGTGGCGCGGCGGAGGACACGGCGCAGCACACTCTCGAGGTGTGCCCGTCGTGGTCCGAGCCGCGCCGCAGTCTCGTCGCGGCGATCGGGCTGGACCTCTCGCTCCCCGGCGTGGTGGGCGCCATGCTGAGGGACGAGGGGTCCTGGGCGGCGGTCGCCGCTCCTGTGGAACATCGGGTACGACTGGGTGCTGAGGGGCGAGCTCAGGCCGGGGGTAGACCTGACGTGTAATGCGGACGACACGCTGGTCACTGCCCGGGGGAGCTCGCACAGGGAAGCAGCGTTGCTGGCGACGGCTGCGGTCTCACAGGTGGTGAGCCGCATACGTTGCCTAGGCCTGGAGGTGGCCCTCAGCAAGTCGGAGGCTATGGTGTTCCATGGCCCCCGGCGGGCGCCGTCACCCGGCTCACATATCGTGGTCGGGGGGGCTCGGATCGCTGTCGAGGGTACCATGAAGTACCTAGGATTGGTCCTCGACAGCCGGTGGGACTTCGGGCCCCACTTCCGACGGCTGGCGCCCAAGTTGCTGGGCGCTGCTGGAGCGCTCTCAACGCTGCTTCCCAATCTGGGGGGCCCGAGCGCCGCTTGTAGGCGGCTATACGTGGGGATCGTGCGATCGATGGCCCTTTACGGGGCCCCGATCTGGGCGGCTGACCTGACGGCCGGGAGCATCGCTGTCATGCGGAGACCGCAGAGGGCGATGGCCGTCAGAGTCATCCGGGGGTATCGCACGATCTCCTACGAGGCGGCTTGTGCACTGGCTGGATCCCCGCCCTGGGACCTGGAGGCGAAAGTACTCGCGTCATCGTATCGGTGGCGCGAGGAAGCGCGGGCACGGGGCGAGCGACCGATGCAGCGACAAGTGGAGCTGCATCGGTCTCAGCTTCGCGAGGTCCTGGTGGCGAAATGGCGGGACAGGCTTTCGCGCCATACCGCCGGCCTCGACGTCGTCGAGGCGGTCCGGCCGGTGCTCGAGCGCTGGCTCGGGAGGAGGCACGGCTCCCTGTCGTTTCGGGTGACGCAGGTACTCTCGGGGCACGGTTGCTTCGGGAAGTACTTGTGTCGCATAAACAGGGAGCCGGACGCCCGGTGTCACCACTGCGTCGACTGCCGGGAGGACACGGCGCGGCACACGCTGGCAGAGTGTGCCGCTTGGGAGGGGCCGCGCCGTGCCCTCATCTCAGGAGTAGGCAGTGACTTGTCGCTGCCGGCCGTAGTGAACGCTATGGTCGGCGGCGCCGAGTCCTGGGACGCGGTGGTCGCCTTCTGCGAGACGGTCGTCTCGCAGAAGGAGGCTGCGGAAAGGGAGAGGGAGATCTCGTCCACTCACCCGGCCCGCAGCAGGCGCACCGGGCGTCGGCGGAGGGCGGACAACGCCCTCTTCCGGCCCCCCTAAATGGGTCCAGGGACGACGGACTCGGGGACGTCCGTCGCCCCCCACACATCAGGACCCGAGGTGGCGGCGCGTAGTGTTCCACGCGCGCCCCTCTGAGACGTCGCGGGGGGAGTCAAACACCTCACTCCCCCCCCTGACCCGAGACGAGGCCCGCGGTGGCGGGCCGGCACCAGCCGGGGGTTGCGGAAGATTCTGTCGTTCCCGCGACCCCCGGCGTAAGTGTGAGTCGGAACACCGGGGTGGTTTTTAGTCAGTAAGAGTCTGACAGACCCCTCCGCCCGCCCCAGGGCGTAGGACATCCATGAGGATTTTCCACCCCGAGACCAAAAAAAAAAAAAAAAGGTTCCCCCCCGAAGGGTTCCCGCATTGTCGTTGCGGGGGGGCTCATTAGCCGTGGGTTGGGCACCCACGGTGAAGACAAGAGGAACCCGAGGAGGGGCCGCTCTTCAGGGCTTTTTGACCCAAGCCCATGACGTAGCGGCCAACGAGTAGGTTGCGGTGGCGACATCGCAACTGAGGCGGGCCGCGATGTCGTGTATCGGAGGCATCGCGGCTGCGGTTTCAGGGCCGCGGCTGGAGAGGTGTATTGCGGTACAGCGCTCTCCCTCCCTGCCGCGGCCTTGACGGGGTCGCCACCGTCTGATGGCGAACGCGGTGGGGCCGCAGGGGAAGAGGAGTGTCGGTATAGCGTAGGCCGCTCTCCCTATCCTCTGCGGCCGAAAATTGGTAGACGGCGGGGCCAATGATCTGACCCGTCGAGGAGGGGCCAAGGGCGCCCAGACAAGGGGCTGTCTGGCGCCCATGTGCTGGTTTGGTCCCTGGGTTGGTCACGGCGTGCCATGTGTTCTGGTGCGCCGGTGATGAAGGAGGAGGGGCCCGCTGCGGCGGGCTGGCACCAGTCTGGGGTTGCGGAAGATTCTGTCGTTCCCGCGACCCCCGGCGTAAGTGTGAGTCGGAACACCGGGGTGGTTTTTAGTCAGTAAGAGTCTGACAGACCCCTCCGCTCGCCCCAGGGCGGAGGACATCCATGAGGATTTTCCACCCCGAGACCAAAAAAAAAAAAAAAGGTTCCCCCCCGAAGGGTTCCCGCATTGTCGTTGCGGGGGGGCTCATTAGCCGTGGGTTGGGCACCCACGGTGAAGCCAAGAGGAACCCGAGGAGGGGCCGCTCGTCAGGGCTTTTTGACCCAAGCCCATGACGTAGCGGCCAACGAGTAGGTTGCGGTGGCGACATCGCAACTGAGGCGGGCCGCGATGTCGTGTATCGGAGGCATCGCGGCTGCGGTTTCAGGGCCGCGGCTGGAGAGGTGTATTGCGGTACAGCGCTCTCCCTCCCTGCCGCGGCCTTGACGGGGTCGCCACCGTCTGATGGCGAACGCGGTGGGGCCGCAGGGGAAGAGGAGTGTCGGTATAGCGTAGGCCGCTCTCCCTATCCTCTGCGGCCGAAAATTGGTAGACGGCGGGGCCAATGATCTGACCCGTCGAGGAGGGGCCAAGGGCGCCCAGACAAGGGGCTGTCTGGCGCCCATGTGCTGGTTTGGTCCCTGGGTTGGTCACGGCGTGCCATGTGTTCTGGTGCGCCGGTGATGAAGGAGGAGGGGCCCGCTGCGGCGGGCTGGCACCAGTCTGGGGTTGCGGAGGTTTTTTCGTTCCCGCGACCCCCGGCGTAGGTGTGAGACGGAACACCGGGGTGGTTTTTAGTCAGTAAGAGTCTGACAGACCCCTCCGCTCGCCCCAGGCGGAGGACATCCATGAGGATTTTCCACCCCGGAACAAAAAAAAAAAAAAAAAAAAAAAAAGGTTAGGTTAGGTTCCCCCCCGAAGGGTTCCCGCATTGTCGTTGCGGGGGGGCTCATTAGCCGTGGGTTGGGCACCCACGGTGAAGCCAAGAGGAACCCGAGGAGGGGCCGCTCGTCAGGGCTTTTTGATAAAAGCCCATGACGTAGCGGCCAACGAGTAGGTTGCGGTGGCGACATCGCAACTGAGGCGGGCCGCGATGTCGTGTATCGGAGGCATCGCGGCTGCGGTTTCGGGGCCGCGGCTGGAGAGGTGTATTGCGGTACAGCGTTCTCCCTCCCTGCCGCGGCCTTGACGGGGTCGCCACCGTCCGATGGCGAACGCGGTGGGGCCGCAGGGGAAGAGGAGTGTCGGTATAGCGTAGGCCGCTCTCCCTATCCTCTGCGGCCGAAAATTGGTAGACGGCGGGGCCAATGTCCTGACCCGTCGAAGAGGGGCCAAGGGCGCCTAGACAAGGGGCTGTCTGGCGCCCATGTGCTGGTTTGGTCCCTGGGTTGGTCACGGCGTGCCATGTGTTCTGGTGCGCCGGTGATGAAGGAGGAGGGGCCCGCTGCGGCGGGCTGGCACCAGTCGGGGGTTGCGGAGGTTTTTTCGTTCCCGCGACCCCCGGCGTAGGTGTGAGACGGAACACCGGGGTGGTTTTTAGTCAGTAAGAGTCTGACAGACCCCTCCGCTCGCCCCAGGCGGAGGACATCCATGAGGATTTTCCACCCCGAGACCAAAAAAAAAAAAAAAAAAAAAGGTTAGGTTCCCCCCCCCCCCGAAGGGTTCCCGCATTGTCGTTGCGGGGGGGCTCATTAGCCGTGGGTGCCCAACCACGGTGAAGCCAAGAGGAACCCGAGGAGGGGCCGCTCGTCAGGGCTTTTTGACCCAAGCCCATGACGTAGCGGCCAACGTGTAGGTTGCGGTGGCGACATCGCAACTGAGGCGGGCCGCAATGTCGTGTATCGGGGGCATCGCGGCTGCGGTTTCGGGGCCGCGGCTGGAGAGGTGTATTGCGGTACAGCGCTCTCCCTCCCTGCCGCGGCCTTGACGGGGTCGCCACCGTCCGATGGCGAACGCGGTGGGGCCGCAGGGGAAGAGGAGTGTCGGTAGGTCGTAGGCCGCTCTCCCTATCCTCTGCGGCCGAAAATTGGTAGACGGCGGGGCCAATTACCTGACCCGTCGAAGAGGGGCCAAGGGCCCCTAGACAAGGGGCTGTCTGGCGCCCATGTGCTGGTTTGGTCCCTGGGTTGGTCACGGCGTGCCATGTGTTCTGGTGCGCCGGTGATGAAGGAGGAGGGGCCCGCTGCGGCGGGCTGGCACCAGTCGGGGGTTGCGGAAGATTCTTTAGTTCCCGCGACCCCCGGCGTAGGTGTGAGTCGGAACACCGGGGTGGTTTTTAGTCAGTAAGAGTCTGACAGACCCCTCCGCTCGCCCCAGGCGGAGGACATCCATGAGGATTTTCCACCCCGAGACCAAAAAAAAAAAAAAAAAAGGCTAGGTTCCCCCCCGAAGGGTTTCCGCATTGTCGTTGCGGGGGGGCTCATTAGCCGTGGGTGCCCAACCACGGTGAAGCCAAGAGGAACCCAAGGAGGGGCCGCTCGTCAGGGCTTTTTGACCCAAGCCCATGACGTAGCGGCCAACGTGTAGGTTGCGGTGGCGACATCGCAACTGAGGCGGGCCGCGATGTCGTGTATCTGGGGCATCGCGGCTGCGGTTTCGGGGCCGCGGCTGGAGAGGTGTATTGCGGTACAGCGCTCTCCCTCCCTGCCGCGGCCTTGACGGGGTCGCCACCGTCCGATGGCGAACGTGGTGGGGCCGCAGGGGAAGAGGAGTGTCGGTAGGTCGTAGGCCGCTCTCCCTATCCTCTGCGGCCGAAAATTGGTAGACGGCGGGGCCAATTACCTGACCCGTCGAAGAGGGGCCAAGGGCGCCTAGACAAGGGGCTGTCTGGCGCCCATGTGCTGGTTTGGTCCCTGGGTTGGTCACGGCGTGCCATGTGTTCTGGTGCGCCGGTGATGAAGGAGGAGGGGCCCGCTGCGGCGGGCTGACACCAGTCGGGGGTTGCGGAAGATTCTTTCGTTCCCGCGACCTCCGGCGTAGGTGTGAGTCGGAACACCGGGGTGGTTTTTAGTCAGTAAGAGTCTGACAGACCCCTCCGCTCGCCCCAGGCGGAGGACATCCATGAGGATTTTCCACCCCGGAACAAAAAAAAAAAAAAAAAAAAAAAGGTTAGGTTAGGTTAGGTTAAAAGGATATAGGTACCTTATATGCTTTATTGTACACCAGAAGTTGTAACACATTGTCATGTAGAGTAGGAACTGGGTAACACGATACCCTTTGGTAAGACTGGTTGTCATTGTCAGACATTTGGGCTTCTGACTACCCGTAATGACTGGGACTTAGATCTACGAATGACAGCCGGGACCAATGGCATGACGTGGTTTTCAAGATACGGAGGAGTTTCGATATGTAATGGATGGTCACCGGGTGACCGTCACCCATCCACAAACCGACCGCGGCAAGCGTAGCTTACAACTTCGTTCGTGCGGCTGTTATCATTTGACCACAAGCCCCTCCAAACAAAGAGTTAAAAAAATACAAATCATAACATTTTATATGTATTGTAGGTACTTAGTCTGGCCATAAATACTGTTACAATTAAAAATAAGAAAGATATTACATTTGAATTTAGAATCTGTCATTTTTATACGATTGTTCATTGAGTATTTATGTATTAAACTAACACACTGTAAAAGTAATCAATATTTTATGCAATAAAAATTTAAAAAAAATCTTCGTGACAATATTTATGGCAAGACTAGATATATAGGAGCTCATGGCTGAGTAATAACTGCCGCACGGGTCAATCCATCAGGTTAAGCTACGCTAGCTACTATGTTTACATACCGAGACTCCTCCATGCCTCAGAAAGCCATTGGTCCCCGCTGTCATTCGTGGATCTTTGACAGTCGTTACGGGTCGTCAGAAGCCCGAAAGTCTGAAAACCAGTCTTACCAAGGAGTATCGTATTAGCCAGTTACCTGGATGTGTGGGTTAGATAGTTGGGAAAAGGCAGGCAGATTGATTGAAAATTTTGTATGTATTGTATTTATTATTACACAAGCTTTCGCTTCGGCTTCACCCACGTAGAGGTTGGCAATTATCCCACGGGAATGTACTACCGGGATGAAAAATATTCAATATGTTAATCCAGATTATAAACTATCGGTTTGCCAAATTTCATCTAAATCTGTTCAGCCGTTTTTGCGTGATTGAGTAACAAACATCCATACGTGCAAACATATCTACAAACTTTCACATTTCTAATATTAGTACGATTCACTTACCTACTGGAAGACTGGAACAACTTTAGTGAACACATTTCGCACCTTACATCCCACGAGACAAAGTTACATAATGGAATGGAACACTTCACTCATTTTATGTTCCATAACGAACCCTACAAGTTTTCCAACTATTGATACTATCAACTTATATTTAATACTTTGAGGGATAGGCAGAGTTCTATTTACTTTTGGTATATTATTATTGGACTGTTAAAACTTGGTCATGAGTTGGTCACGTGACGAAATTAAAACTGTTTTTAAGTATGCATTTTGCTTGAAAGGTTATTTTTCACATAAAAAGATCTTGGTAATGTAAGAAGTGGGAATCAACTCAGTATGGCTATTTACAACCATTCGACGGGTTGTTGAATCATAAATTACACTTTTTCAATTAGGTAGGTACTGTGAAATATTGGAATATTGCCCCCAAGGGAAACTTTTCCCGTAGAAAAATTTATAAGCATATCTTTGGTGTGAAAAAATGTCTTAATATTATGGCAACATTGATTGACTTTGGGGAAAAATTGATTATTGGCAATACTGACTATCGTGTTTGTTGCTAACTTCGCTTAGTAACTTGTTAGAAGTCGTCGAGTGAGGTGCACTTTTTTGCAATGGAACGAAGTAGGTCTTTAGGGAGTCAAACTTATGCCCGTTTAAGAAACAGTACCTATACTTCGTTCCAAAACACAAATCAGCGTAGACAACACAGTGGGCAAATTAAAATGGAACTGGATAGGCCACATCTGCTGCTGGTCACATCACAATTGGGCAAAAGTAGCTACAGATTGAGTTCCGAACATCAGAAATCGGTGACTCCTACCTAAAGGATTGGGCTTAGTTGAAAAAGGGAGAGAAAATGGAAAGACGAAGGGAGGTCTTTGCACCTGCAGTGGGATACAACAAGCTCATAATAATAATCGGCTGTATGACGTTGACGTCGTGGTGGTGCTTCCGTGCTCCTTTGTACTCTATCGGTCTGTGCCGGTAGAGTTTACTTTGCCGAAGCAGGTCTAGGGTGAGGAGCGAGACCAAAAAAGATTCATAAACCTGCAGGACAGCATGATTGTGGTGAGCTGTTGGGCAGTAGCGAACCCACGGGAGGACTATCTCCCGGGAGAGAAGAGAGAAAAGGGTCTAACGGGCCCCTGG
Organism: Xanthia togata; assembly: GCA_963853775.1. Lineage (NCBI taxonomy): Eukaryota > Metazoa > Arthropoda > Insecta > Lepidoptera > Noctuidae > Xanthia > Xanthia togata. The sequence continues at coordinate 10,764,905 of OY970811.1, forward strand.
AAGTTGGTTTCGGCCCCTCTCATGCTGTCCAGAGGTCCGGGACTTCCGAGATAATATGTCAAAGACATAAAAAATAATATACAGGGTGTTTGGTGCATCGTGTGCCAAATTGAAATGGTCGATTGAAGGGGTCATCCGCTTGCCTTTCAGACCCCTTAACACCCCTCATGCTCTGTGGATTTTTTTTATCGATTTTTTATTGTTTTCCAAAAAAAAGACCCAAAATTTACATTCAAATACAGATTTAAAATAAAAATATAAGGCGTAGACTCTGAATTTTAATTGTATTTCGATGTGTATTGTTTAAGAATATTTTTAAATACAAAGTTAGTGATATTAGTCATCTAGTTTTTTTTTAATTCACTCGCAAAGGGAAAACATAAATTAAAGCTGTACATGTTACAGCTATTTATAAGGCTACAAAAAAAAAAAAAAAAAAAGCGACCGGGATCTTCCAACTCCCTCATTAATTCTCCAGTCTATCCTCTTTCTAATGATGTGCCACATGCCATAAAAATATTTTAACAACTTTGTGAATTTGCTAGAATTGTGAAGCAAGTCACATAAAACTACATTCCAAATTCTAATTAAATTAAATTAAATTATTTTATTTGTCAGATAACAATGATCCATTTATGTTAGTTGGTTAGTTACAAAAGAAAAAACGTAAAAGCTATGTTAGTCTGTTATTACGTACTAAGCTCACAGAAAAAAACAATATTTAAATATGTACATACATGTGAATATAACAACTCACCGTTGTAATGCATCACTTCTGCCTAACCAGCACTTGCATGAAGTGATTCATTATCGGTGAGTCAAATTTGTCCACTAACATCTTCATCTAATGAAAAAATATTATTGCGGAACTGTTACTTGAGAAAGAGGTAAAATTTGTTTTCTCACTCTTTCACAATAAAATCTATCTTCTATCTCTTTCTTGCATACCTTAAATCGGTTTAAACAAATCGCGCCGCCCAACCCGCCATTTTTTTAGTCGAGACATCACTGCCTCTGCTACCTAACGTGTGTGCTAGTTCACCATACTCCGCGATTCTTTTATTACTTTGTTATCGTTGAGTTTTGTTGGTTCTTGTTACATTAGTTTAATTTTTGTTGTTATTGTTAAACTTTGAGTTTTTTGTTATTGCAATGGCGACATTCTCTAACGAAGAATATGCGGACATCATGATGGCTTACGGAGCCGCTAATGGCGTCGCTCGTGCAGCGCAACGACTTTACCAGGAACGCTTTCCTGATAGACGATTACCTGGCCGCAGAGTCTTCCAAGACACATACCGACGCATACGCGAGACTGGCAGTGTTACTTTTAATAAACCAAGGGGCCATATTGTGCGACATAATGTTGAAATAGACGAGAGAATACTGGCACTTTTTGAGGAAGACCCTACAAGAAGCATTAGAAATGTGGCATCACATCTTGATATTTCAATATGGAAAGTGTGGAAAGTACTTCGTTAAAACAAAAAGCATCCATTACACTACACTCCGGTGCAAGGTACGTAATTTTAAACTAACTTTAAACCCGTGCAAGCTTTGTTTGACCTTGCCTTTGTTTAGCAGGTAATGGGTATGGTATGGCGTCACTTCCAGGTAGTGAATCTATTAGCACGAACAGCGGGTCCTTTCTTGTGCAATTACTTATTGCCCAAGAGAAATTTAAAAGAGTTTTTTGTTTGTTGCAGGTCTTGAGGGTGGCGACTTTGAGAGACGAGTGGCTTTTTGTCGGTTTCTTTTACACACGGATATGGATGATTCTGATTTTTTAAAAAGAATACTGTGGACTGATGAATCCAAATTTACCAAGGATGAGATCCTCAATTTACACAATTTGCACCACTGGACAACGAAAACGCAAAACCCACGTGTTAAAAGACAGAAATCTTCTCAAAGAAGGTTTAGTGTAAACGTTTGGGCAGGAGTGATTGGGAATCAGGTAATTGGACCGCATTACCTGCCCGATAATCTCAATGGCGAAGACTACCTGGAATTCCTACAAAATGACCTGTCCGATTTAGTGACCGATGTGCCCGTATTTAATGAACGTGTGCCCATTGTATTTCAAAATGACGACTGTCCCGCGCATTGGCGATTGACTGTGAGGGAATATCTCGACAATGTGTTCCCCAATGCATGGATTGGACGCGATGGCCCTATTCCATGGCCGCCACGTTCCCCAGATCTAACTCCGTTAGACTTTAATGTCTGGGGACGTGCCAAAGAGTTGGTATATGCCACGGAGGTTCCAACTAGGGAGGTATTAGTCCAACGCATAGAAGCGGCATTCAATACTATTAAGGAGGAAATACGACTTCGTACAACAACTGTTGAAATACGAAACAGCAGTGCTATTCTGTAACCATCTCACCGTGAAAACTTAGGTGAAGTGAGTTGTCATTCCAACAGGGTGAGATGACACTGACAGCTCACTCCACGCTCACTTCACATGTTTTCACGGTGAAGTGGTTACGGGAATCGACATGCAGGTGTCGGGCCTGCATTCGCAACAGAGGCCAACAATCTGAGCAAGATTTGTAACAATGATTAAATAAATGTTAAAAATGCAATTTTGTTTTTTTATTTCAAGTAAATCCCACGAAAGATACAGATATGAGACACGAATTTACCTAACCATAAGAATGAGATAGCAGATTTATAGGTTTGACAGGTATCATTTAAAAGATTTTTTTTTAATCATAATTTTGAATATTAGCCTTAGGTGACTCGATTCACAATTCTAGCGAATTCACAAAGTTGTTAAAAATACTTTTATGGGATGTGGCACATCATTAGAAAGAGGATAGACTGGAGAATTAATGAGGGAGTTGGAAGATCCCGGTCGCTTTTGGTTTTTTTTTTTGTAGCCTTATAAACAGTTGTAACATGTACAGCTTTAATTTAAGTTTTACCTTTGCGAGTGAATTAAAAAAGAACTAGGTGACTAATATCACTAATTTTGTATTTAAAAGTATTCTTAAACAATACACATCGAAATACAATTAAAATTCAGAGTCTACGCCTTATATTTAAAAAAAAAATCTGTATTTGAATGTTAACTTTGGGTCTTTTTTTTGGAAAACAATAAAAAGTCGAAAAAAAAAAAATCACAGAGCATGAGGGGTGTTAAAGGGTCTGAAAGGCTAGCGGATGACTCCTTCCGTCGACCATTTCAATTTGGCACACGATGCACCAAACAGCCTGTATAATAAAATATGCCTTTTTCTTTGGACTCGTTAAGACACATCTTATGAGTCTGTGGCGGCTGCATCTACATCGCCACATTCAAACTTTGCATCAAAGATCTGAAGCCACACAAAATCCTGCATCGCGAAAAGATAGTTTTCCGCGCGAACAGCATATAGGTATATAACTTCCCTATCATCAATTTTTGGGCAGTTGTCCGTCAGACACGATACCCGTCTGTTCTGAAGATACCTTTACTACCTACCTACTATAGAGGATGAGTGAACTTTACACCCTCTTCTTCATACCTCAAAAAGTCCACACTCGATGTATTTACTAGTACCCATTCAAGGGTACCGTTATTTAGCGTTCAGGTCAGTCACCAGGTCCTTAAAATCTGGTAAATTGAAAAGGACTCGTTGAGACACATCTAATGAGCCCACATTCGATGGATTTACTAGTAGCTATTTAAGACTTCCGTTATCTAGCATCCAGGTCAGTCATCAGGTACTGATAGATAACCGGCTGGTTGGCAGTGATAGCCTAGTGGTGTCACCGTCGGACTGCCAAGTCACAGGTCTCGAGTTCGAACCCAAGGCACGCACCTCTGACTTTTCAGATTCATGTGCGTATTGTATAATTATCACTAGCTTGAAAAACGGTGAAGGAAAACATCGTGAGGAAACCGGCATGCCTGAGAGATATTTCTCGACGGCATGTGAAGCCAAGTCAGAGTCCCATGGGCGGCTTTAAAACTCTGACACCAGGTTAGTCACAAACCACACGAATAGAAGATCAGGTACTCAAAATCTGGTAAAATGAAAAGGACTCGTTGAGCCACATGTAATGAGCTCCATGGTTTTAGTATTAGCTGTTCAAGAGTTCCGTTATCTTCATCCAGGTTCATCATCATTTCAGCTCTATGGTACTGGTATGGTAATTTGAAAATTTACAGTGATTAATATTCAAGTGTTTCGTTAACTACCGTCCAGGACAGTCCTGCCAAACATCGCCACAACTTTTACACACAGTGATTTGAAATGAGCCGTCGTAGTAGTTGTTGCTCTACATTAAAATGCCTATCTAATGACATTTAAGTGTGGTTGTTATTGGTCGTGGGGACCAATTTGGCCGGTCCTCCTTTTAGTGAAAATTTGAAAGTAAATTCTGCGAGATGGCGAAAACACAGGTTAGTTTACATGTCATAGAAATTTATTTGTAGAGTATATTAATGTTATCAGGGTCTTTTAAAACTAGTTATGATGCCATCATCATAAATTTAGTTTTAAAAGACCCTGAGCTACTAGATAACTTTGCCTATGCAAAGTTATCTAGTAATGTTCCGACCCGAAAGATATAAATTGACAACATTGGCCGCCATAAAAAATAAGTTGGCACATTATGAACCCTTGTATTTTTTTCCTTTTTAAATTTATGTCTACTGCTGAGCTTGTTAAATTTTAAATATATATTAAGTATTTACTTAATAAAATTCAAATATGACTAGTTATTGAGTACTGAGTGAGTACGACTGTATGAAAAAGAGAAAACATGTCAGGGTAACATTGCTCAGTCATTTTAGTTAGAAACTTTTCAGTGTCGTTTATATTCCTAGAGTAAACGATCAAAATTCTTGTACTAGTTTTTATGTCATCTTCATAAACGTCATATTTGCGTCAAAAATCAATGTGGCAAAGTTGGCTTAAAGCCCAGATAACTTTGTCCACCAACAAAATGGAACAAATATTGAATTAAATGGCGAATAATAGTAAATTTAGCTATTCTAACATGCACATAATCTTACAGTTAGCTGATAAAGGAAAATACTTACGAGTCCATAGAAAAATCGTTGTAATTATTCGTAACAAGTGGGCAAAGTTGGCATGTTTTACGGTACAAATTTACCTTGCCCCAAATAACTGTTGAAAGTATGGCAGTCGTCTATTTGATTGAAACTGATAAAATATTTCAGGTTTTGGATTTGTGAACAGCATTTAGAGAACTCTAACATTGATTGAGGTTCAATTCGGCACGGAAGCGTAGGTATACTCGTAGATAGGCTTTATTTAATTTCCTATAGTTAACTTCTTTTTCTCGATTGCTGTCTAAATAGATTTTCATATCAAGATCACAATTTTTAATAGGTAAACTTTTTATTATTATTAGCTAAACATTCCATATTTAAATTGTATTCTCTGTAACTGAAAACCGAGGTTTTCATGTTTTTAACTCTCCAGGCATTCCACTGTTTGGAAATAACTGCAAGGTGCCAATATATAAACAAAAAATAAGAAAACAAAACATTGTGAGGACACTATTGGCTATGACGTATCGTGCGGTTGTGAGTTGATATGCTGGACATAACCAGTAAACTTTTCTTCTAGATAATAACCTGTCTAATAACCTGACGCTTTTCATAATAATGTCAGACAGGCAATCAACAAACTGTAACTGGTTTGCTACAAAACGTGAGCAGTCTGAAAAATCTAGACGGTTGGTAGTTTTCTATCTTTGTTAGGAATGATTTATAGTTTCGAACTGAACTTTGAAATATAAATAATTATAGCGTATTTTTTTGGGTTAAATGTTCAAACAACGTAATTTCAGGACATTTTTGTTTTCGCTTTTCTTTAGCTCGCTTCGTTCGTATATGTTTCCGGTTACTCACATTGTCATCCAACTTCGAGAAAGAGGCACATCGTCGAATCCGACTCGGCTGGGTAGCATTCGGGAAGCCACGTAATATCTTATCGTCTCATATACCGCAGTGTCTTAAGTGGAAAGTATTTGAGTGCGTGTTACCGGTGATGACCTATGGCACTGAAACGTGGCCGCTCATAATGGGCCTTATTAGAGGGCTAAACGTCACCCAAAGGGCAATGTAGAGAGAAATGAAGAGATCCACAAGAGAACTAACGTAACCGACATAGATCGAAGAATTGCCAAACTTAAGTGGCAGTCTTCTTCTTCTTTTCGTATGGTTAGTGACTAACCTGGTGTCAGAGTTTTAAAGCCACTTTTGGGCCTCTGACTTGGCTTCACATGTCGTCGAGAAATATCTCTCAGGCATGGCGGCTTCCTCACGACGTTTTCCTTCACCGTTTTTCAAGCAAGTGATAATTATACAATACGCACATGAATCCGAAAAGTCAGAGCTGCGTGCCTTGGGTTTGAACTGACTTGGCAGTCCGACGGTGACTCCACTAGGTTATCACTGCTATGTGGCACTGGGCAGGGCACATTGCTCTCAGAACAGATAGCCGATGGGGCTGAAAATTTCTGGAGTTGCGACCACGTACCGGAAGACTTAGTGTTGGAAGGCCTTCCACAAGGTGACCCATGACCTTGTGAAGGCCGCAGGAATCCGCTGGATGCGGGAAGCACAGAACCGGTCGAAGTGCCGGTGCTTGGGGGGGGTCTATGTCCAGCAGTGGTCGTCTTTCGGCTGAAATGATGATGATGGATTGTCATCCAATTTTTCAGTCAGTCAATCATCACAGTCGTCAATCTGCACCACTGGACATATGCCTCATTCAATTTCCAGCGCAACTCAAGATTATATATTTTTAAAATTTAACTTTATCAAAAAAAAGTGTTTACGTTATATCTTTTTTTAAATAGAAAGACACGGTTTGAAATTAAAAAAGAAAACTTTATTTTATTTTTTAATAACAAAAATTGAGTAATTCAATCCTAATGTAATTTTAACAGAAATTTGATGGAAAGAAAAAGATCTGATATTACAAATCCGTTTAAATTGACTACGTCAGATTTCTGAATGAGCGTAAGCTTTGATTGAATTTCTTTTTATATAGAAAAACAATAGATATTTTTCTTGTTTTATATTTGAATTCTATATTTTAAGTAAATAATTTAAAAAGAAGAATAAATTATAATATAGTCTACCGTAACAAAAAATATATCGATATTTCTAACTGATAGCAAACTTTTTTGATGTGTGTTTTCTTTCCCCACCAATTCTGGGCGTATGAATTTATACTAGAAACGAACAAAGGATTAAAAAAGACTTTCAGATTTAACCCACATTTTCTCAAGAAAAAGCGACGATGAGAAGTTAATAATATCGTACGACGTGCAATATGGCTACTGTCATAACTTAAAAGGGTTCAAGTCGTGTAGACGTCTCCTTATCAACCCCGCCGCGCCGCCTTCACTTTGAGATTACGTCAACCCTATCGCGTCCAATTACTTTTAGTACTAGAAAATATAATGCATTTATAAACAGTTTACACGGCTTTCAGTGGACCCTAAAATACTTAGCAGCAGTTGCTGACAAGACACAATTTTCTGCAAATAGTTTTTGTGGGCTGGTGTTTTTGGTGGATTGTGTAAGTACAGGTGCCTCTTCCATGGTTTAAATCTAGGCAAATACCAATGAGTTTTTTTTCAATACATTTGTACATTCTGAGTTTGTCTTGGACATTTCTTACATCGGTGAAGGAAAAACATCGTGAGGAAACCTCCACTTATAGTTATAATTAAAAATCAATGCTCGTACCTTCTGTATATGAGAAGAGGTATTTGCCCTGCAGTGGGACAGTAATAGGCTGTGTTATTATTTATTTAATTTATTTTATAGACATATAATAATTCACATTTTTAAATATGTTTGCAGAAACATAAAAAAAAATATATTTAATAATATTAAAAAATAGTAGCCCACCAGTCTCATCTGGAACAGGGTCCAAGCTACCGGTGATCAGGGATCCTGAAAGAGGAACCTCTTAACGATACGCGCCGTGTCCAGAAGTACCGCGCCGTATCCAGCTGCTTAACGAGAGCCTCCTCAGGTGTTGGTCGAGGATCTTGGCTATTATGCCATTGGCTGTCACGACTATCAGCACAATGACTGCTGTATCCACATCCCGCATGTCGACAATCTCACGAACCAGGTCAAGATACTTAATCTGCTTATCTTTTTTAGCTTTCACGAGGTTCTCGTCATGCGCGATCGCTATAACAATAATCATTGTGCGACGATGCGACGTGTTATTATTATTCGTTTATTATTATTATCGTTTATTTATTTTTTTAACATATAAAAACATTTAAAAAAAAATTTTTTTTTGAAGGGTATAAAAACATTAAAAAATATAAAAAATAGTGTTTCGCCGGTGTCGGGAGCAGGGTCCAAGCTACCGGTGGTTAGGGCTGCAGAGATAGGAACCTCCTCACAATACAAGCCGTATCGAGAAGTACTGCCTTCTGAATCAGGCCCTTGATCCAACCGCCTAACGAGAGCCTCGAGAGATGTTGGTCGAGGCTTTCGGCCATCAGGCCATTGGCCGTTACGACAATCGGCACAGTGATAGCCGAGCTCACATTCCACATGTCGACAACCTCGTGTGCTAAGTCGAGATATTTTATTTGTTTCTTTCTCAGCTTTCACGAGGTTCTCGTCATGTGGAATGGTAACATCAACTATCATTGTGCGGCGCGCTAATCGGTCTATCACCACTATATCAGGCTTATTGGCAACAATAGTCCTGTCAGTAATGATAGACCGATCCCAGTACAACGTGACATGGTCATTTTCGAGAACTGGGTCGGGCACATACTTGTAGTACGGTACAGTCTGTTGTCAATATTATCTGACCCACCCTAAAAACAAACGAATTTGGACCCTCTGACATTAACAATAAGGTTTATTCAATTTAAATGAGCTTAACAGACAAGCGACGCGACGGCTTGATGAACAAATACAATAATAATACAGACACGCAAATTTGATCTTTAAAACGTTAGCGTTAGGTTATATGTTATAACTACTTGTTATAATATAATTAGTGTAATAACTTATTTTAATAACTATCTTCAAGTAATTTTGGTCTCGTGGTCTGAATATAAGACTGGGAAAAACAAGTTGCGAGATCAAATCCTGCGACAAAATAATTGTTTTGCTTTTAATTTAGAATTTATTACAAAACCATTTCTTGTTTATTGTAAAGAACTATAGACGGATAACCTTCAAATATAAACTTTCTAAAATGGTAATATTTTCGCATAATTTGTAATAAGTGGGTAGTTGAAAAATAAATATTCGTATTCATTATAAAACCTAAGGGTATGCAGTGACTACGCGCAAACATATTTTACCTTGTCTTACTATATTGCAAAAACATCATAGTCATAGTCTCTTTAGAATTTTTTATTTTCTGTTTTATGTAGTTTTTTTTATCATGTGTGTTATTATTTATTAAAAAAGGAACTGATAATAGGTGGACTGTGTTTTTGAACCGACATGTTGTTCGTCGCCAATCCAGCATCAAACCGCTAAGCCACAAGCACTTGTTAGAAACGTGCGAAATTAAAGATTGGGTTGTAATTATGTAGTGTGACTTAAAAGCTTTTCAACTTTAATGTCAACGAGATAATGATTAAAATAGCATAACAAAATGATACATAATGCCGGTGGCTCCGACAATGTTGGGTGGGTTTACCTTAACGTTACGTGTTAAAGATCAAATTTGCGTGTCTGTATTATTATTTTATTTGTTCATCGACTAACTAGTCTGATATGCTCATATAAATTGAATAAACCTTAATGTTACAAGCACAGGGTCCACATTCGTTTGTTTTTAGGGTGGGTCAGATAATGTTGACAACAGACTGTACCTCAGAATCCACAAGTTTATATTTCAAAGCAAGTTGCTGGTGAATAATCCTGGCCACTTGGTTATGCCTGTGCAAGTACTCGCCGTTAGCCAGACGAGAACAACCAGAGATAATAATATGTCTGATGGACTCACCCGGACGGTGGCATGCCCGACACACGTCAACCGTCCCGTCCCTCATAATAGGTCTCCGGTAGTTATTCGTCAAGATAACTTCGTCCATAATTGCACAGACGAAACCTTCAGTTTCCCCGAAAAGGTCACCAAAACGTAGCCAGGATACGGACGCTAGGAAATCTACACCAGGCTCGTGAAGAGCCCGGTAGAAGCGCCCGTGAAGCTCCTTGCTTTGCCATACTTCCTTGCGGTCATCTGTAGTAAGTACAACAGGTTTGCGCCAGTTCTCTTTAGCCATGGAGAGCTGGAGAGCGGGGTGAGCCCCTTGTCCACTGCTACCACATCACGGTGCATACCCACTTCGGCTTTTAAAAAATATTCCCTGAGGCTGCACACCTCGCGGTTATGGAGGGTCTTCGCATTTAAAAAGCCTTGACCCCCGCATTTCCGCGGGATGTACAGTCTCATCACCGATGAACGTGGGTGATGCATCCGGTTTGCGGTCAGGAGTGTACGGACCCTCCTGTCAAGGGCGTCGAGTTCGGTCTGAGTCCATTTGAGTATGCCGAAAGAGTACATCAAAACCGGCATGACCCAACCATTGAAGGCGCGCACCGTGTTTCCGCCCGAAAGAAGACTAATTAATACCTTCTTCAGGCGACCAAAGAAGCGCTCCTTCAACGATTGCTTCATGTCAGCAACGTTGATGCCTAACGCTTCCGACATACCCAAATACTTGTAGCTTTCGGTTGAGGAGAGGGATCTAAGGTGTATGGAGTCCGTGAGTTGAGTTCCCTCGGACTCCATAATCTCCCCTCGCTTTACATGCATGACTGCACATTTGTCCACACCAAATTCCATCCTGATGGCGCTACTGAATGTTTCAGTTACCTTCAGTAGCTCCATCAGTCGCAATTTGTTGGGGGCAAAGAGTTTCAAGTCATCCATGTAGAGGAGGTGAGATATGACCTGACCACCTCTCCTCAATCGATAGCCCAGTCCTGAATCCTCCAGCAGTGTGCTTAGAGGATTCAGGGCTAAGCAGAACCAAAGTGGAATATTCGCCCTGGAATATTCCCCGTTTAATCCATACAGGTTCATCGTTCCCCTCGATCTGTCGACATCCTGGATAGCGAAGGACCGTCCTCCATAGCCCCATACACGACTTCAGGAAGGAGCGTAGAGTTGTATCTATCTTGTACAACTCCAGCACCCACATGAGCCATGTATGTGGCACCGAGTCGTAGGCCTTCTTATAGTCTATCCAGCATGTCGACAGATCCTTGCGGGATCGACGAACCTGTTGGCTTATGGCCATGTCGATGAGGAGTAACTCCTTAGTAGGTACCGCGGGACCCATTCCTACATCCATTTTGAGACGTAGACATAATTGAATTATTGACAATGTGTGTGTTAATTTTCTCTCTCAAAATGGATGTAAGAAGTTTATAGACCGTTGACAAACATGTGATCGGTCTATAATTCTTGGGTTCCGCGGGACTACCTGACTTATGGAGTAGGTGGGTAACGCCTGTTGTAAGAAACTGCGGTAGCGACCCAGACTCTAGGGATGACTGGAATTGAGATGCTAGGCGAGTGTGTGAACTAATCAGCCATTTCAACCAAAAGTTGTGCCGTTCGTCCGGTCCCGGTGATTTCCAATTCGGTAACGGACGGACTGCTCTGGCTACGTCTGATGGCGTGATAAGTATGGCTTCCATTTCTGGAATAGTTTCACACACTCGCCTGACATCCTGCATCCAGTCAGCCTCAGCATGACAGACGGGCACCGACCAGATGCTGCGCCAGAATGCACTCGTGGCGGCATCACCCGGGCGGCACGCGTCTGTCACATTTTGTTCAGGTCACTCCCAAACTCTATATACCCACCTCTCATCGCTCTGGAACATGCGATTCTGCGTGTACCGATCAACCCGCCGCTTATACCGCCGAATACGGCTCGCCCATGCACAAACTTTTTGCTTCAGGAAGTCGATGCGCTCTGTGACACGGGACATGTATTCTCGAGGGCTGATTCCAGTCCCCGAGAATGCCCGCTTTACAAAGCGCATCACTCGTGGTCGGGTATTGCCCTCCCTGAAGCAGTATAGTTTGCCGATGAGTACCCTGGCCCCATCGATACGTCGCTCGATCCTGCACTGCCAGGCTGGTACGGCTGGTTTTGGTCGAGTAGCTCCGTCACTGTTTGGAAACTTGACGTTAGCTAAACGACATGCCGCAACAGCCGCGCAATACAGGATCGAGTGTGTATCAACGAGGTCCTCGCTGCTCTCGAAAAAAATTCTAAGCTGTGAGTCCAAGGCACCCACCAGCGCCCTATTTTTTTTGTGCATAGGTAGGCTTGGTAATCGGGGTCTAAGATCGGTCGGAGTGTATCTATACTCACGAAACGCATCCTCCAGTGCGCTCCTCAATCGGACGTTGCACTGGCTACTTACTGTGGCCACCCTATCATCCTCCACTTCGACACTATGATTGGACCGCGGCGGGATTACATTAATTGGAGACGCTTGTGCCGCGGTTTGTGCCGGAGTTGTAATGATTTGGTTGCTCAGTACCTCTGAGCGCAGCCTATCAAGCACAGCATCGTCCAACCTGTGATTATGTTGGATGACCCGCACCTGATCCGACAGTCGTTGGGCCGAGACGTTGACGGTTGGCTCTAGTTCCTGAAACAGAGACAGCATCCTAACACGGTACGCAGTGAGGTTAGTTCCTCCCTCTGTAGACCCGTAATATGCGCGCATGACGTTCTCGTTCATAGACTGAGTCCATCTCATGCGCTGCACACAACCACCGGCAGCGGGGACCCGGCTCGGGGCCGGTTGGCCCCTAAGTCCCAAGCTTCTCAGTGGCCGGCCTCTCCCCTGCCGACGTACAGGTGTTGGCGACGTCGGCGGGGAAAAATACTCGTCACTCGAGCTCGACGCAACTACCGCGGCTGGTGTCGTCCCAGCGCCAACAGTGGGGCTGGGTACCGGCGGCGGTGAGGCGGAGCTGAGCGACGAGTCCGGAGGTGGTGGGCGTGCTCGTCTCGTAGCTGATCTAGTCAACATTCTGTTTTAATTGGGATTCATCCTATGGATTCATCATTTTCGAAATTGTTGTTTTATACTCGTAGGGTGAGTTTGACAGCCGTAATTTTTGCTTGATTTTTCTTTGGTTTTTTCATTTTATCTTGTTTAATGATATTTTTCTTCTGCTGTTATTCCTAAAGGTTTTATTGTAATTTTTCGTACTTTTTGAGACTAAATGCGGCTGAGGAAATAAATAAATGTGGAAAATATAAGTTATGAAAATTCTGACGTTTGTTGACTTGCTAGTGTTGCCAGCTATTATTATTATTACTATTTTGAGTTCTTTAATTTTCTTCTCTTATAAGAGAGTACAAAAACCTTTCACACGGGTCGGAACCAAGTGTGTAAGGGGGAATTTAAATAGAGAACGTTGATGATATTGTGGAAGAAGTAAGGAACTTCCGGGTGATGCGACAGGTGTTGAGAATTGTGGCTTTTTGTATCAGGTGTAGACTATGGGTGGGCATGTGTAGAGTGTTAAGGCTTTGTGTAAGAGATTTTGGTACTATACCAGTGGATGAGAGTACTATAGGGACGATATGAATGGTTTGTGCTTTCCACTGGGTCTTTATTTCTATGGCGAGGTCTTGATATTTACTTAGTTTTTCAGATATTGTGGTTTGAATGTTGTGTGAGTTAGGGATAGCTATATCTATAAGGTAAACTGCTTTATTAGTTTTGTCGTGAACGGTTATATCTGGTCTATTGAAATGTATAGTTTTATCTGTTATTATCGTCCGATCCCAATAGATTTTCTGATTCCTATTTTCTAGTATGATTTCGGGTTTATATTTATAGTACGGTATCATCTCACTTATGAATTTATATTTATATGCTAGATGTTGGTGTATAATTGCGGCTACTTGGTCATGTCGGTGCTTATAGTCAGTCTGTGCAAGTGATTTGCAGGCTCCTGTAATATGTTGTATGGTCTCAGAGGCATTGTTGCAATGTCTGCATAAGTCTGTCGGCTGACGAGGGTCTTTTATAATGTACTTTCTATAGTTGCGAGTCGCTATGACTTGGTCCTGTATCGCCAGCATGAACCCTTCGGTCTCGGGAAACAGCTCGCCTCGTTTGAGCCATTCGTTCGAATCAGATTTGTCGACGTGTGGCTGACTCAAGTAGGCTCGGTGTCTTCCGTGAAGGGCTTTGGCAGACCATGCAGCAATTTTTTGCTGTGTGGTTATGAGATTTTCATTAATTTGAGTGTTTCTATTTTGTAAGTTGAGTGGTGTAAGTTTTTTATCTGCGTCTGCTACATGTTTGTGTAGTGATGAATGTTCCGATTTGTTACGGAAATAACATCTGAGTGAAAGTATTTGATTGTTGTGCAAGTTGTGTATGTCAATTAATCCTCTTCCTCCTTCTTGGCGAGGCAGGGTTAGTCGCTGAATGCTTGATTTTGGATGGTGTTTTCTGTGTTTGGTTAGAGATGTATTAATAGTGCGTTGTAACTTTTTTATATCTGTTTTTGACCAGCATATAATTCCAAAAGAGTATGTGAGAATGGGTATTGCGAATGTGTTGATGGCTTTAATTGTGTTTTTAGAGTTAAGGTGAGTTTTCAAGATGAGGTTGAGGCGGTGTGAAAACTTTTTGAGCAGTTCTTGTTTTATCATCACTATTCTCGGGTCCATGGATCCCGGGCGTACGAGGGCCGAAGCCAACTCACTGAGGCCCCTTGGACAATTTTAAATGGAATGAGGCACCAACCGACGATTATCCCTGTTCGCGACTATTATTATTATTATAAGCTGTGCATAATAATTGCAACAAACGATTTTAACCTTTGGATTCACTTAGGTAAGGATTTCAGCGATTACTACTATCAGGATTACGTCTACTTTCATTTTTTTTACGAATTGTTTGCCCTTCGATGACCTACAGAAAAGTTTCTACAATATGTAGAAATATTTTAAGACGGTCTCCGAGGTCAGTTTTTTATTTAGAAGTCATATCTTTTATATCCCTCGTATAGACTGAGAAAGGTTCTTTGCGGATACTTTTCACTGTCATACTTATACTCCATTTGAAATAAGATAAGACATTTAAACAAACCTTTATTACAGTCCTTTCAACCGATTCTGACTTCTATACCGTAGGCATAAGAATGGCATTAAAAGCAAAAAAGTGGTTACAATACAAATTGTTTACTGCAGCTGCCATTTGTCATACCATCAACGCAATAGAAGTCAAAATCAGTTGAACGGACTGTAAATAAGGTTTAGTTAAATGTCTACTCTTATTTCAAATGGTGTATATGTAACGAAAAGCCGTAAACTTTACTATAAATGAAACCTTTTATAATCCGTGCCAGAAAGTTATTATTCATAATAGTTTCCAGGTTTACGTAGCCGAAGGGTGTCAAACGGAACCCTATTCCGCTACAGGACTTTTCCATTTTCGTCATGGCGCATAATGTACTTTTTGTAATAATTAACTTTTTGTCTCCTTATGTCCCCACAAACCCATCATTCAATATTTTGTTTTAGTAACTGATTTTGATATTCACCTAAAAACTAAAATACCCATTCGATTTATTAATGTGTGTGTGAAGGGTTTCCTTAGTACCGTACAATATTCAGCAAAAAAACTCCGTAAAAAACACGTTTCTTGTAAATTTTTCCCCCCTTTAATTTTTAACTTAATTTAATACTAAAAATATATCGATATTTCTAACAGATAGCAAACTTTTTTTATGTGTGTTTTCTTTCCTCACCAATTCTGGGTTTATGAATTTAAACTAGAAACGAACAAAGGATTAAAAAAAGCGGTCAAGTGCGAGTCGGACTCGCCCATGAAGGGTTCCGTAGCAGCAAGTAACATAATATAAAAGTAATTATTATTTACTTAGGCACCTTTTACAGATTTATTATTAGAAAATAATGGTTCACGATTTATGCATAAGGTTTATGTTTATGAAAATATTTTTTTACATCATCACGTTTCTTGTAAATTTTTTCCCCCTTTAATTTTTAACTTAATTTAATACTTATTATTTGTTATTTAGAGCGTCAATAGAATACACAATCTGTGAACATTTCAAGTGTTTACCTATTCTTGAGATTCAGCCCGCTGACTGATAGATAAGGTGGAATTTAAACGATTTTTATAAACCTACTTGAATTTCTGGAGTGAGAGCTTGCCCAGTCTGTAATGACGCGCCCCACTACCGCATTTTACGTACACGGCAGGCTAATACGAAAAATGCGGTAGTGGGGCGCGTCATTTCAGACTGGCAAAGCTATATCAAAGCCTTGTAATAATACATCATACAATCAATCTGCCTAGTCTTTCCCCAACAATGTTGGGGTCGGCTTCCAGTCTAACCGGATTTACCAGTATATAACATGGAGCGACTACCTATCTGACCACCACAACCCAGTTACTGGGTAACACGATACCCCTTGGTAAGACTGGTTGTCAGACTTTTGGGCTTCTGACGATCCGTAACGACTGTCAAAGATCTACGAATGACAGCCGGGACCAAGAGGCAGGGAGAGGTCTCGATATGCAATGGATCACCCATCCATGAACTGATCGAAGCAAGCGTAGCTTAATCTTCGATCGACACAAATCACCGGGCACAAATCACATCGCAGAAATCAAATAAATTACAGAAGTGACTACCAATACCACATGTCCGAATATCGGACAATTCCAAAGGAGTCACAGTCGCAGATAGAATCAGGCTCTACGAGTATGAATCAGAAGCTATGAGTTTCCAGTTTGTGTCCCGTATTTGGGACCGTGTCCGAAAATTGGAGCAGATACGATTGTTGATTGATAGTGCAACCATGTGCGAGGTACATTCTGGAAAATTGAAATTGATGACTAGTTTTGTAGAACAACGAGATTTCAATTACGACGAAAAACAGCGTTGTGGGCTGCAATATTGTCTATAGGTTTTGTATATTTCTTGTTTGTATGTCTTATATTGTAGCTGTTTGTTGTCCTTTTGAGTAAAAATAAATAAATAAAATAAAATTCGGAACACAGCGTAAACCCTCGTGCAGACTAGCGCGACACGGCTCGAACAATACAATTTCTAAGAAAACTTTATGTTATAACAATAATTGGTGTCGCGTCGCGCCGTCGCGTGGCGCTAGTCTGCACGACACGAATCTTTTACATATATATTTTTTATTTCTTCGCGTGGGTTTTTTTCTTGGATGAGCTCGTGGCTAAGTAATAACTGCCGCACGGGTCGATCCATCAGGTTAAGCTACGCTTGCCGGGGTTGGTCTGTGGATGGGTGACCATCTTTACATACCGAGACTCCTCCGTGCCTCGGAAAGCACGCTAAGCCGTTGGTCCCGGTTGTCATTCGTGGATCTTTGACAGTCGTTACGGGTCGTCAGAAACCCGAAAGTCTGACAACCAGTCTTACTAAGGGGTGTATCGTATTACCCAGTTTCTGAGTTGTAGAGGTCAGATAGACAATCGCTTCATGTAAAATACTGTTATTCAGCTGCATCCAGTTAGACTGGAAGCCGACCCCAATATAGTTGGGAAAAGGCTAGGCAGATTGATTGTTTTTTTTTCTTGTCTGAATGTTATACAGCTAGGTATAAAAGCTTTCATCATTATCATCATTTTATACCAACCAACCACCCAAAACCAAGTGTCAATACTTTACATACAGACAATAGCAGATTGGCTTACGATGCTAATACTTACTTTCCGTCTCACTGCAAAACGAGTTAACTTTGGTCCTTCGCGCCAGCTATTGTATTTTGTTCTTTAATCGGACATATTAAAAAGGTTCTTTTCACACCACCTGGTCGATAATGTGGTCTAACCGGGCAATAATATTGTCAGCCCCAAGTCAATAATGTGATTTGAATTTGGAACCTCAACGAAAAAATCGTATATTACTTTTACAAAATGAAAAAAACCTAAAATTGAATTGCTTTTTCGCCTAATTCACACTAGAGAGAAGATGCAGATCTTTTCTTACCATTTGTTTCTTTTTTTTTTATAACTTTGTTTGCTTTTTGTACTCAATCGATAGCTATTTACCCAATGTTACTCCGTACTAGTTTTTGTATAAATTGGGAAATGTATTAACAGAGAAAGCCATGGCACTCATAACACAAGTTAAATCTTAGCTTGGGTGCCAGTGGAATAATCAGTGATTTATGCAATTTTAAAAGAATATTGTCATAGAATGAAGTTATTACCATAAGTAAATTGTAAAATTGGAAATAAAGTTATTATTTTTTTTATTTTATTACTTCGCAGGTGTGAAAAGTAGAATATTGTGTCCGCGGATAAAATGTGTCTTAGTCTCGGGTGAGCTTGAATCTCACCTCTCATCTTGCCTCTAGCAGCTGCAATCAGAATTCTAGTACTCTGAACTCCCCCACTAGCCTCGTGAGCACTAGAATCGTTCGTTCTCAGTTAGACCACATTATCGACTCAGTTAGATCTTTAATTTTATCTGAAAAAAAAAAAAAAAAACCGATGAAAAATAAACTTGTTTCTTAATAGAGCCTTTTCAGTTTAGATAAAGTAATTATTAGGAACTTACTGAATAGGAAGAAATCAGAACAATTTCCATGAAGTTCTCAAAGAAATTGTTCTGGTAGCGTCGCGCCTGTCTGCAGGAGCTTAAATGCGTAACATTTTATGTTATCAAAAGTTTCAGTTACGGCGAGTTAACGTGGAGAAAAATATAATTTCGTTATTGCTAAATTAAACTGTTTTGGAAGTAGTTCTTACCAAACGTGATAGCTTGTTTTTTCGACAATTAGTCTAGTGTAGCCCTGACCTGTCATCATATAAACTACATTCATTATAATAATGATTTCGAAAATATGTACATGACATTATCATAATAATTATTCAATAGATTTTCCTAGTATTTTTCCATTGGATATGCATAACCTGCCACATGTTCCACTGCTAAGACACACACCTCCTCTCTTGGACGGACTTTACGGACGCTTTTACGAACGTGCGTCTTTCTACATTGTTCTCACATGCATAATTTCAAAATGAATGATGTAACCAAAATTTTGTATCAAATTTTTGATTAAAAAGAGTGTGCGTGGAGTTTCTTGCCCGTTCTTCTCCATAGGTACCTACTACGCTTTGGAATGGGCAACTAGCTTCATATTTTTGACTGACCGAATTCTTGACAATTCAAAAGTGCCTGTAAATGGTTTAATTCTTCTTCTTTTCGTGTGGTTAGTGGCTAACCTGGTGTCAGAGTTTTAAAACCGCCCATGGGCCTCTGACTTGGTTTCACATGCCGTCGAGAAAAATCTCATATGCATGCCGGTTTCCTCACGATGGTTTCCTTCACCGTTTTTGAAGCGATTGATGATTATACAATAAATAATTAATTCGTCCCGGTCAGGCCCGGGACGACGGCGCGTTGTGTTCCACGCGCGCCTCAAAGAGATGTTAGCAAGTGAAGGGGACCATGCCTAGTGCCTATGTTGGGTGAAGGTAGCGCCTGAAGCCAGAGGCCCGATTCCCACTCTCCTGCAGCCAATTAAGAGTTGTGTGTGATTGAAAAAAAACTACCTATATCTACCATCAACGAAGAATTACACCCGAGACTGGTCAGAGACAGGGTCGTGGCACCCCGCCGTGTCATATTCGAGCTCAATTTTTTTAGATGGTACTGGAATTTTCAACTAACCCCGTATATAACAAACTCCCGTTTATAATTAAAAGTTATGTCAACTCGATACTCGCAAACTGTATCAATAGGTTACGAACCGCATCTAGGTTACCCTCCCGTGACGTCACGAATGACATTTAACCTGTGTGACGTCATACTGGAGCTCGATCATATAATACGTTGAACTCCGAACAGCGCGCTTTTATGTCTTGTGCTATTCTGAGCGATAGGGCTGGTGACTTAATATCAACAGCCTGATCGCCTTAATATGAACAGTCTGATCGAAGGATTAGTTACGCTTGCCTAGGTCGGTCCGTGGATGGGTGATCATCCAAATTAAGCAAGTTATTTCCCAGCGCCTGCTAGCATCATAAGAGTAAGGTATCTTTCTACACCAAATGACACGTTGACGATAAAAAAGAATTTCATAACTTAGCATAAAATCACGCCTATGTTCCCGAAGGGTTAGGCAGAGGTGTTCCTATTGTAAGACCCACATGTTGCCAGTTTTGTTTAAGTCTTATGTAATAGGGGGCGAGGGGAAAAATTCTTTGCTCGTCCCGGAATTGAACCAGACAGTAACAAGGCAGTAAAAAAATATTTTATTCTGACAAACCCTTTGTCCGCTCAAAACACCAACAAAGCTGTACACAAAATAATCCCTCCATTAATCTCGAATATTCTTTTTTAAATCCCAGTACCCATTGGCACAATTAAATAGAATCATAATCCACTGACGTAACTCCGAACATCGATTTATACAAAAACGGGTTCGGATTAAAATTGAAAGCCCTCTCGTATTTTAAGGACCCGTTGCATAACGGTTCCCAAATAAAAATTCAAATGTAAGCCTTTGATTTATTATTTTAATTTTGGTTTGCCGAGTGCTTTTATATTTGGAATGAAACACTGTTTCAATAGCCGAACATTTTTGGTAGAAGAATATACCTCATCATCATTTCAGCCATAGGACGTCCACTGCTGAACATAGGCCTCCCCCAATGATTTCCAAATTGGCCGATTGGAAGCGACCTGCATCCAGCAGCTTCCTGCGACCTTTATTAGGTCGTCGGTCCACCTTGTGGGTGGATGTCCTACGCTGCGCTTGCCGGTACGTGGCCTCCATTCCAGAACCTTTCTGCATTCCAGAACCTTTCTGCCCCATCAGCCGTCAGTTCTGCGCGCTATGTGCCCCGCCCACTGCCACTTCAGCTTGCTAATCCGTTGGGCTATGTCAGCGACTTTACCTTTATGAATATACCTACTGAAACGCTAATATTTCCAAGCCGACGTAACACGACGGGTCAAAGTTTAAACCCATACATTTTATAATAATTATCAAATTTTACCTCGTAGATTTAGTGGTCGCAAGCGCTACTACTGAGTATAAGGTCCTTGGTTGGATTCCCGGTTCGGGCAAAGTTTTATTGGGTTTTTCCATCTGGAATTTCTCTGTAGTAGCCCGGAGTCTGGAATTGAGCCCGGTTGATGGCAATCGGCTCGCCCCCTATTACATGGGATTTAAATATAACTGATGAAATGAGGATGTACTAGGTATAGATACACCTCTGCCTAACCCTTCGGGGAATACAGGCTGTTATGTTATGTTATCAATTTACACAATTCACAAAAATATTTTATTTATGAGTATATGCAATCACCGTTACAAAATAACTCCGTCTGATGAGCCTTGTTCGTGGCTAGACGTAGTTAAACAATATCCCCCTACTTTGGAGCGGGCTTTTTATTTCTATTTACCAGACCTAATCGTTTTAATAAATTAGCTAATTGATCTCCGAGGACGGCCACTAATCAAATACCTACCAAGTTTAATATTAGTTATTGTTGAAACTTTATTGGAGGCATCCACGAATGTGTGAATCATTAGTATTATAAAGACGGGCGGGTGACCGCATCGCACGACAAACCGCCTATTTTGCGTACGGCATCCACGAATGTACATTATAAGACGCCCTCGTAACATAAGGTCCAGTTGAAAACCAGCGTCAGACACTAGTTGTCTGGCATGTGTATGCCGAACTGGGCCTATTTGTCGCAGCCGTGAGGCATTCAGTACTTTTTCAGTCAGAATTTAATCATTACACAGTGATTGTAAATCCACGATGTACAATCATTACACAATATCTACCTACCGATTAAATAATGGCTGAGAATTTAGTATTTTTAGAAACAAATTAAAATCTCTCTTCAATTAATCTGAGTTTGATGTGTCCATTAATTATCGTTTTCGTTTTAAACAAAAAGAAAAATTGCAAGAATCTGGACAGAAATCACTTTACATTTTTGCGTTACTTTTTCATTTAAATTATACCAATTCATCAAGCTTTCACAAAGATTGGACGAGGCTCATAATTACTTTGACAAATTTATATAGGTAGCATTCGAATAATGATCACAGTAAATATTCTTTTACGAGTGTTCCTTTAATTCTTTATTAACATCAGATTAGCTCGTACGGTAAGATTTAACGTGATTTATCAGTAACGCAAATTGTCCTAAACAAACAGAAAAATATACAGGCAAAACCACATAAATAAATAACTTACTTGCCCAAGTCTTTGTATTCCGCAAAACCCTGAACTTTGTCACTAAAACCTGAGTAACAGTAGAAGGAGAAAAACAGTACAGCCAAAAAGCCGTCGAACCACAGAGTAATCAGGTACAGAAGGCCGGCTCCATAAAACGAGCTAAAACAGGCACACGCCGCACACTCAGACGCGATTTAAAGCCGACGCTTATATTTTCAATATTTTTTTACTTTTATTTAGCACCTTTCACTCGAAGGGAAATGTCTGGACACAAAATGAATCAAAACTGAATTCATTAGTGAATCGATCCTATGATGTTGGATTTCGGCACTCCGCATCTTTCACTTGTCTACCGAATGATTGAAAAATTTAATGAACGGAGCAGATGAACGTTCATTCCCATATCATTTTGTCAGTGACGTGTGAACCTGGAATGAAACAAAATGGACCTTCACTCGAGTGAGCGTCTGTTATCAGTTTTACAGCGATCTCGATCAAACCGCGAGTGCGCTTGCACTAGCTGTACGTAAAACGTGTCTGTGTGCGTGCGTTTCTGCTCGTTGTATGGAGCCGGCCTTCTGTACACTGTCTACTCTGTGTTTTGACGGCATTTTCGCGACACCGTTTTCCTCCGTCTACCGTAGCAGTAGTCGAACAGTCTTGATACTTTTTACCGCGTGCCGCAAAGAAATTACTTTGTTAACATTTTTCGTGGTACAAAATAAGATTTTGCTCTGATTTTTGTATATAAAGAGTGGAGCTAACGTGAGAATAATGGCTTTTTCCTTCAGCCAATGAACGATAAGAAATATTTTAGAAGCTATGACAAGCAATATTACAGTAATTTGTGATAATTACTGTTTCGTGATTGGTTGTTTTGTGATTGATACTGGTGTAATGGGTTATTGATGAAAATCTATGATATTTCGCAGGGTTATGTTGGTATAAAATTGTAACAGTAGGTACTCACCTTAAATTGTTATTGTTATTGTGAGTTAGGAATTAGAAGGCCTTATGGTAGGTACCTGCAGTAAGCTTACTTTAATTACTAAATTATGAGAGCAAATATCGTATCGCAGTTCCGGTCGACGTCATAGCTTCAACGCCGGCTGTCGCTGTAAATATGTGAGCACCATGCATCTATCACATAATTTTATGTCATTCCTTCATTTTTCATTATTTTTACCTATCGTGGTATAGTAATCTTATTCTAGGTGCATCGTCTTCACATATAATTATATAATTAATGTATACAAGATATTGTGAAAATATTTTAAAAGAGTAACGGTGGAGTTTCTTGCCCATTCTTCTCCATACGAAAACGAACTTTTGGAATGGGCGACTAGATTTTTTTTTTTTTTTTTTTTTTGTAAATGTTCACGTTCTTATGTGCCTTTTTTGTGCCTAATTGAAATAAATTATTTGACTTTGACTTTGACTTTGTCGCTGAAAACCAGTGATGGGGCTCTGTCTCGCATAGGGTCGCAGCATTATGCTGAGTGATGATGATGGCCGTTTTTCATGGATGTGACGCATATTTCCCCCATATTGTTCTTTTTTGCGTTGTGTTCTTTCGTTGCGTCATGTTTATCGCAAAAAAACGTAAGTGTTTTATTTATTTCTTTCTAATGCTACACATTCTTTCTACACATGTTTACAAATAAATATATCTTTATCTTTATCTTCTTTCAGTTAACTTTTTAAGAAACTAGCTGCCTTGCAACAGCGACTTGCTGCAGCATGTATTTTGCATTTCATCATTTTCTAATACAAATATCCAGGATGAAAACTAGGCAATCCTATATGGTGTCATTAATAGGAGCTCGTGACTAAGTAATAACTGCCGCACGGGTCGATCCGTCAGGTTAAGCTACGCTTGCCGGGGTTGGTCTGTGGATGGGTGACCATCTTTACGTACCGAGACTCCTCCGTGCCTCGGAAAGCACGTTAAGCTGTTGGTCCCGGCTGTCATTCGTGGAACTTTGACAGTCGTTACGAGTCGTCAGAAGCCCGAAAGTCTGACCACCATTCTTACCAAGGGGTATCGTATCACCCAATTACTGATTACTGGGTTGAGGAGGTCAGATATGCAGTCGCTCCATATAAAATACTGGTATTCAGCTGCATCCAGTTAGACTGGAAGCTGACCCCAACGTAGTTGGGAAAAGGCTAGGCAGATGATGAATAGGTAACAAACAGACAGACGGGCAGAATTTTGCATTTATAATATTAGTATGGAAGTATCGTGAAGAAGAAAATCTCTGACTAAAAAACGAAGCTATGCATAGTTAAGAGTCCCCAACTGCTCATAAAAGTCTAAAAATCTCAGGTTTACCTAACTGTGAAATGAATGCAATTTCTATTCAGTTTGGAGGTAGCCCTTAGGTTATAAAGGTTTGAACACGTCTCCACTGTAATCTTGACTTAAACCTAATATATTTTCTTTGGGCGAAGTATAAGGTTCTTGTTTACTTTGCTCCACAGCCTTGGTTTGTTTTCACACGTCGGTTTTAACACACATACGGCTATATTACCCTCATTTTGGAAGTGTTTTCTTGGTTCTAGGCTTATAATATTGTTTGAGAATGTTTGCTCGTAATTTTTCTTTAACTTGAAATTAAGTACATCTTTCGAGATTTTTAAGATACGGCATCAATTTAATTTCCTAAAATACCTATACAGAGTGTTTTTTTTACTATGACATCTACTGTTTGGAAGAAATAGAATAGATTTTCCTGATGAGTATGAAAAAATATTTTATAAAATGACTGCTTCTGAATGCTGTCCAGATGTTTTCTTCCGATACAATGACATTATTAATCCTTATATGAAAAAGAGATGAACGGCATTAAAAAAAATTGGTAATTTTTTGCCACTTTTATGCGCAACACTTGAACAAAAAATTTTTTTTTGCGGCTGTTGTTTCCTCGTATCTTTTATGAATTCGGATTTCCCAGTTCAAAAACTCTTTAAACCTATTGTTTTAGAACATAAATTACAGCAAGGCCTGAAGTGTTTACCTAAAGAATAGTCTCACCAAGTTTTACATAAAAGCTTAAACAAATAAGTACCTACAAACATAAAACTACTCTTTTGTACTCTGTAACACGAAATGGATTTAACCCTACCGTGGTAAATGAAAAAGGACATGCAAGCGAAATAAAAAAATGAATCTAAATTACTTTTCCCGATGGAACTTAAATAAACGAGAGACGCTGCAGTCAGACTGTGGTTAGATTTTGCTACAGCAACCAGAGAACCACAGACCGATGTGCTTTAAACTAGAAACGAGTGAAATGTGAATCGTCCTCGAGGGAAAGACATTTTGTAGAGGAAAACTTATTTTCTTTGAAAGCTAACAGCTGTGTTGCAAAGTTTTTACCTGTGTATTTTGTAACTTTAAAACACGACACTTTTAGAAGCAGTTCAAACTATGTAGGTACAATGAAAACGTTTGACATGAACCAGTTTTTAGAACAAACTTAAGATTGAACGAAAATAACGTCGAATAATAATACATTAGGTAGCAAGGTTGCGGATTCAGATGTTTTGATGCGGATTTTTGGTGGCTCACATCCGCGGATCCGGATCTCAAGTTTTTTTAAGGGATCCGTAAAGGCGTCAAGGCGAAATTCAAAATTCCTTAAGTATTTTGCGAATTGCAGCGCTGTTTCCGTTGATTATTTTACATTAACACGAGACTAAAAAAAACGATAAGCAAAACAAAATTATCGAAATAAATGACGTTTACATTTTTTTATATACAGTGTTCCTATTTCATCTGTTGTCACAGGTACTTCACTTTCTATCTAATACTAATATCTTATTGGGCATCAAAAGTGCCCCAAAAGGGTGGCAGCATTGCCACGTTGGATGGCAATGAGCACTCGGACAAACGGCTCCAATTTACCAATTTTGTCTTTGTTTTAATTCATATTTGATTACTATGTAGTTTATTTATTTATTTAGAGGTATAAAAATTGTATATTTGATAGGTTGAAACTGTTGGTACTCCCCGTCACTTGTCCATAAGGGTTCATTAGAAAACCAGCGTCAGACAGCATTTGTCGGGCATTCATGCTGAAATGAACCTTTTCGAAGCCGTAAGGCACACAATAAATTGCTTTATATTTATTTTATTTTTTTATTTTGTTATTATGTGTTTCACGAACTATGTCCAAATAAATATTATTCTTTCTTTCTTTGATCATAATTCAATTTGCGGCTATTATAATAAAATAATTCCTCAATTTTAATCATTTCAAAATCTATAAAGCTCTCTAAATATGTATTTGATGGATATACACATCCTTTTTCGCGAAAAAGTATTATTACTATTTCGTGAAATGTGACGATTTAGGGCTATATAAATGATTATAATTTCTATTTTGTTGTTATGACTA
Source organism: Xanthia togata (assembly GCA_963853775.1). Taxonomy (NCBI): domain Eukaryota; kingdom Metazoa; phylum Arthropoda; class Insecta; order Lepidoptera; family Noctuidae; genus Xanthia; species Xanthia togata. Next base: position 10,791,548 of record OY970811.1, read on the forward strand.
CTTATATTCACCCTTTTCTACCCAAATCTCCAATGCGCTTATTCAATGCAGAGCTCATCCGAATGAGCTCCGCATTGAATAATGCGAATGAGGACACGGATGTCTAAATAAATAAGTAGCTCCGCAATTGCAGATGCCGATGCGAATATCCACAACATACCTGATATATAGGAAAAACATTATGTCATATTTCTTTGATTGTGGTGTAACAATAAAGTATTTCACTTTTAAAAAGAATAGACCACTCTATGGGACATAATTCTAATTTATAAAAGAAAGAGAGAACCAATGTTTGGGCTATGGAGACAGGGGGGCAGGCAGGGCTTCTTTAATAAGGCTCGTTATCCAATTTTAGATTGTTTAATTTTTCGTTTACAAGAAATTTTGAGTGTTACGTACGAACGCTTCCGCGATATTATTGCACACTGGCGCGCCGGCGCAGTCGGCGGATCAGAATATAACGATCGCGAGCGAGCTTTCTGATTTGAAGAACAGATGGCATTGCTTGACGCAACATACCGGCCACCTTGGAAGATCCGTCTTCCAACTGAAACTGGTCACACGCAGTCTAAACCGGCAGCGGGCAGATTTTTGATGAAGCACGCCTGATTGTGCCTTGTGATGTTCGGATCTCGGCCACTCTGGAGACACCATCATTGCCTGGGAACAGTTTAATAATTCTACCCATTCTCCACTTGAGTGGTGGCAGGTTATCTTCTTTTATGACGACAAGGCTGTCCTTAGCGATGTCGTCTTTTTTGTGTGCCCACTTCGTTCTTCGTTGCAGCTCAGACACATACTCCTTTGACCTTTTAGAAATTTTATTTATACTTTCAGTTTAAAAATTAACATAAATTAGTAATTAACAATGTTTTAACTTTACTTGACACTTACAAACCCAATGCCTACAAATACAAACTTATGACCCTTAGCATAACGAAACCAACACTCGTATTCAAAGCTTATACATTAAATATGTTTGTGACTGAATAACATAAAATGTTTGACTCCATCTCAGCTGCTTCATACAAATTCTTCAGTCTGTCAGCTACAGTAACTACGAGTATATTAAATGGTCATGTTTACTTAGGTTGAAAGACGTATGTGTATGTTGAGAAATACATTTTCACGAAAATCTTGCGACCACAGTGGAAACTCAGTTACAGGCTCATTCTCATATTATAGTGTACAAAATAAAACAGATGTAGAGAAACACAAGAGCTACTTGCTCGTCATCACCATCTTTTCCCAACTACGTTGAAGTTGGCTTCTAGTCTAACTGGATGCAGCTGAGTACCAGTATTTTTCATGGACCTATCTAACCTCTACAATACTACAACTTACCTCCCCATATACTACAACTAAATGAAACGAAATTTAAATCTTGTATAAAACGCACACTATGCTGCCAGGCATATTATAAGCTTGGGGATTATATCGCTGACAAAAATGCTTGGCTTAGCGCTGGTCCAGCTCCACAAGGGCGCATAAACTAATTGATTAGCATTCGAAAATATTGTTGGAACTGCTGAAGATTGCAAAAACTATCTTTGAATTGTATAACTTCAATCTCTTTTTATTGTATAATTGCATAGCACATGTGTGAGCACTGTGATCATGTACCTTCTAGAAAGCTACCATTTACTGGGTACGTCTTTCATTGATTTGATATGCCCTGGCGGCTAAGAGTATGTCATGCTCACTCAAATGTCTCGATGGTGGTGGCGTGTGTGTTGGATCGTTGAGTTTCCTTCAAAATGGTTGAGCTAAACGGTGCTGATCCATGCGTCATGTTCGTGAACGGGCGCCATCAGTAGGGACTGGTCATCTCTTATCTGCCACGGCTTATTTTAATTTTTGAATTGTTTTTTTTTTTTTTTTTATTACGGACGCTTTTTACGTACACGTCTTTCTACATTGTTCTCACATGTATAATTTCAACATGAATGATGTAAAAAAATATTTTTCACCACTCCCGCACGAAAGAAGTGTCTTTCCTCTATGAAAATAATGAGGAAAGTTAGTTTTTCCTCACTGCTTGAACAGTGAGGAAAGTTGGATTTTCCTCACTTTTTGAACAGTGAGGAAAGTAATGATCCCGTTCAGAAACTAATCTTGCCTGATTTTTTTATGTAAAGTTTTACAGATATTTAAAAAAATAAAGAATTATTTTGATTTGCTTTGTGTCTATTTAATTTATTTACCTATGATGACTGAATACTTTCTTGCTGGTTGTGGTGAAAAGTTTTGTATGCAACATGTGAGCAAGTTCATTTGCTATTCGTTTTGTTGAGTCTTTCGCTTACTCAGGATTGAAATTTATAATCACTCGCTGCGCTCGTGATTCTATTTTTCAATCCTTCGTTCGCTCAAGACTCAAAATCAAAACTCATAGGAAAAACGAACTTTCCTCACATGTTGGATAAATAACTATTGTAAGAATATAATTTTTTTTTAAAGAGTGTCCGTGGAGTTTCTTGCCCGTTCTTCTCCATAGGAACCTACGCTTTGGAATGGGCAACTAGCTTCATATTTCTGACTGACTGACTCCTTGACAATTCAAAAGTGCCTGTAAATGGTTCAATTGAAATAAATGCTTTGAGTTTGAGTTTGACAACCCAGTTACTGGGTAACACGATACAACTGCTACTACTCAGCTATAGAACTACTTGCTCGTGCAGTGCTCATACTAATGAATTCATTTTGTAATTACAGTGAACGAATTAAATGCAAGCACACACTGTTTTCAATACATTACTCTTACACGTGAGTCAAGCTAGCATATAATTGTTACTATTAATTTATTAGGTACCGATATTATTGCAGTGCAAATTCAACGCGGTAATTTTCATCTTTTAATTATTTAAATAAGATATACGACGGCTTTCGAATTAAACTTTTGTGTGTGATTATTGCAGTGGAATAAGAATGTTAAAAGAGCTCAGAGGTGAGTCTCGGCTCGCGTTTCAAATGTGGAATTTATGTGGGAATCCGACTTAAATTAATTTAAATAAAATTATTTTATTTAACATAAAATGGTGTCGTAATAATCAAATGCAAATCAAGCTGGACACATTAGCCGAAGAACATCATAAAAAAGATTTCAGAAAAAAGGTTTAGGCCAATCACTTGTAAAAGTGTAGAGAAATTAAATAATTCTTTGGCCAGTAAATTATGTGTTCAATTTTAATAATATACGAGTAGGTCACCCAAATAAGTTCTACGCCGAGTTATTTTCACTATTAAACACACAATTTAATGACACTTTTCCACTAAAGACTAAAAGTATTTACACAAAGTTCTTATTTAGTGATTGGGTGACTCCAGGTATTCGTAAAAGCAGGGAAAAACTATTTGAACTTTATGGCCTAAAGCAACATATGAATAATACAAGCTTTCATAAGTATGTTGCAAAATATTCAAAAACTTTTAAAAGTGTGTGCGAAATAGCTAAAGCTCTTTATAATAGCAATAAAATAAAATCAGCTGATGATAAACTAAAAACTACCAGGCTAATAATAAATAATGAAACAGGTAGGAAAAAACAGCGAAATACTGAATTTATTTTTGAGACTGCGCGTGGCCTGTTGTAGAAATAGCTCAGGATTTTTTTTACCAAAAAACCAAATGCATTACATTTAAATTACTGAATGTTAGAAGTAGCGAATGTGACATCATAATTATTGAATGGAGAAAAACTGGAATTTATTAATCAAACGGTTTTCTTAGTAATCACGTTAGACAAATTACAATGGGGACCTCACATAACATCTTTGGTAGGGAAGACAGTTAACAGATGTAGAAACCGCGCGTTTGGTCTATTTTAGCTACTTCCACACCATTATGTAGTATGGCATTTTACTGTGGGGTCGGGCTGTTGATATTGAATGCATCTTTATTTTGCAAAAGAGAGAGCCATTTATAATCTACGTCGCCGCGAATCTCACAGGGAACTATTAAAAAGGATTTATATTATGACGGTACCTTTGCCAATTCATTTATAAAAATATTATGTATAAGGTGAACCTGTAGTAGGTACACCCAATATTATGTATGTAAGAAAAAAATTACATCTTTTTAATAAAATAAGTGATAGAGATAATTTAATAATAATTTTAATGCTAGAAATAAAGATAAAATAGATCAACCATTTTTCAGATTGTCTAAAGTACAAACATCTTTTATGGGGTACTGTGTTAAATGCCTTGTGATATATTTCACGGTATGGAGCGAGAGGGCATGGGAGGCCGTCACCTCCTTCAGTGAAGCAGTAATGCTCGCAAAGGAGGAGCCGGAACACGTGACGGAGAGACAAAATTCGCACCCTCACGCCTGCCGCCGTAGGAGACGCCCTGGGCGTCGGGAATCGCAGGCCGATTCCCGGCCACCGTAGGCGCGGGCTTGCGAACGGTGAGCAAAACGGTGAGGCTAGCTCGCCGCCCGATAAGGACCAGGCCCGGGTCGACAGCGCGTTGTGTTCCACGCGCGCCTCAAAGAGATGTCAGCCACCGAAGGGGTCTGATAGGACCGATGCCTGCCGGGGTTGCGGGAAAGTCTGAAAGGGATACCGTGGCCCCTGGAACGTAAAGGCAACTGAAGGAACATGGGTGATTTTTAGGCAGTAAGAGTCTGACACGCCCTCCCGCTCCACCCAGAGCGGGAGAAGTCATTTGATGATCTCACCAAAAAATATTGCAATTAAATAAAAGTAAATTTAAAACTCATATTAAGAGTATACTTTTTAAACAAGCATATTACAAATTAGAGGATTATATCTAAGTTGCAGTTGTTGTTTGTAGTATGCTTGGAAATATGCTAGTCCTGCTCCATAGGATAATCTAGAATCTAGACAAAATTAAACTGGTTGCTAATTCAATTCTATATATTTTTTTTTTGTAATAAAATACATTGATTTTACATTCTGTGATTCATACCTCACACACTAACTTATTAATTGTAAAATTTGAGGAAATTCGTCGGGAACCGATGTGCCTCGTAAGAATGCGGGCCAGCTCCTGGTAGGTGGGATTGTCCGATGCTGCGTCACTGGATCGGACTTCGTACGTCTAATGGTATGAACTACTTATGACGTGGATAGTGTGAGGTCCGACTCCAGAGTTAAGCATAGCATTAGGATATTAACATTATATCTAGTTTTTCTTTACTAACACTATTTATAGGTTTAAAAATAATGAAAATTTCAAATTCGATCTGTACTGCCCATATTTTTAGCAAGTTTTCTTAGGCCTCATTTACGAACACAAACGCATCCTATAACAAACATCACGCCTGTATTTTCCGAAGGGGTTGGCAGAGGTGCTTGGTACACCCACATTTCTCAATGCACAGATAAAAAAAAACAGCAAATCCTTGCTATCTCTCCTGTTTACCGGGATGAAGATAAGCAGAAAATCTAACGAACACACAAATACCTTCCGTCTCAGGTCTGATGTTATAATATCTAGATCATCACTGCACTGAATTGCTCCATGGAAGCATTCAAGAGCTTAATACTTTTGCTTAATACTTATTTTATTTGGATCGACCGTTAAGTTTTCGTGTAAACAATCAGTGAGTGCTCATACACAAGAGAGGCACACGTTAACGGCAAAGGCAACTGCAAGGCACTGACGCGTGCTGCTCGTGTTTAAGAGAACCTAATGAAAGCACGCCATGACAAAAAACCTTTACAGGTAGGTATATTGTTTATTTTTTTATACTGAAAATGTGAGTGGCCGAAGTCAGTGTCTGAAATTACAGTCACAGCCATTACTTATCAACTCATTTGCATACATACACATTTTACGTGCACAAAATGCGTAGTATAATAAAGTTACATTATTTTGTATAGAATTAATGGAAAATACTTCTAGTTCAATAATTTCATATATTTTATTTACTCGTTAATGTTTTATATTGGGTACCAACTTAAACTCCTTGAATACAAAATAGGATTCACTGGCTGGAAAATATGGCAGACAGACAGAAATGTAATTTTCTCCTTTTTATTTCAATGCCCTTGAAGTGTCTGATAAATTAGTTTGCAGTTAAATACCTGAACTTTTAAAAGTTTGATAATAAATCATAATTATTATTAGTTTTAAAAGCGAACCTTCGTATAATAAAGGTATACTTTCCACAATAAATTAGATAAGCAAAAGTTTGCCAGTTAGTTCGTTATGTCTATACAGGGTCAAAATAAATTACTTAGCGAAACTCCGCAGACATAATGAGTATCGATACAAGGGTAACACTGCAAGTTTTTAGAACTGACTGAATAAAAACAAATCCAATGAAAAATTAATTTAAATTTCGGATTTAGAACTCTTTGGTAACCTGTACCCTAATTACGCAATACACGATCAATCAGAATTTGAATCGTTTAAACGAATTGCTAGTCCATTGCTTCATAAGTTCGAAAAAAAATTGCTCAACAACGTAAATAACGCAATGAATGTTGTTGAACCGTCAAAATAAAACAAATTTGTCGTAATCGTTTACAAAATATGTTGCGTAATTAGATAGCCGATGATGTATATTATATTCATCTGTTATTTATTCCTATTGGCGGCAATTTCAAAAGTGCGTGTAACGCATCATAATGAATTTAACGCGAGAAAATGTTCGCTCTATGATTTTTACGACTTTCATTGTAGTCTTAGTCAACATGATAAACTTCGATTGGCTTTTCACAATGAAGCCCCATCACGTGCCACTGTTTACAACTGAATCTTACTAATGACCTGCGTGAAGGACGTCCTGCAACGGCGATAACTATCGATAACATCATTACTGTGCGGTGTATGATAGAAGCTAATAAGAGAGTGACCTACCAACAGATTCGGGCAAGTTTAGGCATTGGTTAGTCAGATGAAAAAAATCATACATGACCATTTTAGCGTCAGGAAGCTATATACAGACGCCAGCACATCCACCTACCCGAAACTGTCAAATTTTACCAATCAACTTTGAACCTTATGCTTCAGTGATAAAATTGAAAATCTATTAAAGAAATTTGACAGAATGTAGTAAGTTGACGTGCTGGCGTCAGTACTTGATGGATAAACCATAATTTGACCGAAGGCCAAAAACCAAACGGCGTGAACGTTTGGTCCGTAACTCAGTGATTCCATCGAATACGACGTTGCTTAGAAAAGAATGGAGAATAATTCGAAAAACAGTAAAGGTATTAGCAACTTAATGCTTCATTCAGTTTATTATTTTCTAAGAACTTTCAGTGTCTCCTACGAATCTAAACACAAAAGCGAATAAAAAAGATTTGGTGACATTGTTTGAGGTCAACGACCGCTAGTAGTGTTGTTACTTGAAGTATGTGTTGAGAAAATCTAATTTATTTTGTTTTATCATGTTTAGCTATCGATTCCCATCTCGTCTGCGGAGTTTTCCTAGTTCATTTAATTTGACCCTATAATAGCTACCTACAGAACAGATAAAACCAGTCTTACCCAGGGGTATGGTATTACCCAGTTACTGGGTTGTGGAGGTCAGATAGGCAGTCACTCCATGTAAAATACCTACTGGTATTCAGCTACATCCGGTAACTGGAACACGACCCCAATATAGTTGGGAAAAGGCTAGGCAGATTGGATTGACTCTAATATTACTACTTATTGCGCCTCTTTTTGTGAACCTCACATATGCCTATTTTGGGGTATAGGTAGTAAAAATACTAAAAAGCCAAATAACTGCGACCAACTTGGATCGACAGGCTCGACAAGCTCGCGCGCGGTTGGTCACAGTGTGCATCATTAGTAGCGCAAAAAGTTATTAGAGGTTCATTAATTTAGAAAAGTCCACAATCCCGAAACTGGGTAATACGATATCCCTCGGTAGGACTGGTTGTCAGACTTTCGGGCTTCTGACGACCCATAACGACTGTCAAAGATCCACGAATGATTGCTGGGACCAACGGCTTAATGTGCTTTCCGAAGCACAGAGGAGTCTCGGTATGTAAAATGGTCGCCCATCCACAGACCAACCCCGACAAGCGTAGCTTAACCTGATGGATCGACCTGTGCGGCTGTTATTACTTAGCCACGAACTCCTCAATAGTTTAAATATTAGAGTGTTAAATAAATAAATTAGGAGCGCAATATGAAAATATTAGGGGTCGATTATATATATACATACATACAGAAACTCACGCCTACTTCACATAGGGGTAAGCAAAAACTACAGATCGACACCTGGTAGGATATTTAGATGTCAATAAAAAGCTCATATAAAAACAACGTCGACATAGATCACAATATGCCACATCAGAACCAAGCAACACCAACGCTAGTTACAGGCTCTAGCCAGTTAGACTTGTTTATATTTATCTACCCTCAAGTACCCAGCAATGTCTTTGTTAGATGTTCTTCACGACAGACCATCTTACTTACACCACCCACCACACCCTTACACCGATGAAATAAGGTGCAAAGTTGCTCGTGTGAGGGGATAAGATGTTGGTAAAACTCTTGAATGCACCCACGGAGCTATTCAGTGCACTGATGCTGTATAAATTATAGCATCAGACCTGAGACTTAAGGTATTTGTGTGCTCGTCAGATTTTCTTATTATTTTCTTCCCTTTAAACGGAGTTTTTTTTATCTTTTCATTGTGAAACAAACCCAATGGTATTCCCATCGGAAAAAAAGACGACCTTCATACAAACTTTCATTCCCTATTTAATCCCCTTAGGGAATGATTAAGGACACCTTAATATAGTTAGTTTAATATAGATTCAGGCGTGACCTTGCGGAAATCCATTATAAAATACAATAGACGTAGATGTATATTTAGTAACCTAATACCACTTAACTATTCCTAAAGAGTCGTAATAAACCCGGTAAGAAATCGTCAGAGTGAAGTCACTCTGTGTACGGCGCTTGGCGTGGCAACATGCCGTGTTCGGGTTCGCGACAAGTCAATCGTCATCCTGAGGATGGACGCCTCGCTGAGAGGTGAAACACGTGTCAATTTCATACGGAGATTTTTTCGACTACAGGGGATGAATTTAAAAAAAGCCAGTAAATTAACATATTTTATTTCTTTCTTTTTGTAGAACTCAAAAGAATTAACACACCCTTAAAAGTTGTCAGGCCATCTCAATGTTGCTAGTAATTTGTTTTTTGGTCCAGCCAGTGATTTTCATATATTTGCGTGTACCAATGCAAAAACTTCCGTTTGGTTATGTAACCTACATGTTGTTTTAAAAAAGTATATTTTGTAAGATCTAATAAGATTCGCAACAAAGGCGACATCAGCTGTAATAAAAGTAAGGTTACAATACCTGTCAACAATGCCTCGGGACATACAGAATGAGGCAAACGACGACATCCTATTTGGGTATCCAATGAAAATTAGAATAGATACGACAAGGTACGTAGGCAGAAGAATGAAATGGTTGTCCCTCAATTTTTTTACCTAGTTACATAACCCTAATTATGAAATAAGTTTTATATGAATAAGTGTTTTCAGATATTATTAAAGGAAATTAAAAATCCTTGCCAGGTACCTACATTTGGGGATGGCCTTGCAAACTTCTACCGATTAAAGCACAGCGCACGTTGGGAAGCAACGCAGCGTTGAAAAATATCCTCTTCATTAGCGTAAATTTTTACACCATAGGCACATCATCATAAAGTAACAGTATAATGTCTCGGCAGTGATCTTGAAATAATTACCTACGGCTGCTCGGTAGATAAAACTTCCGCGTCCGCGCGTAACTGCCGCGCATTCGAGGCTGTTGCGTAGGTACTGGATTTCAAAGCGCGTCGTTTCGGCCGTTTTTTATGAAGACATAATACTGTTACTTAATTATACTGTGCTATCGGCGAGCCTTACTTTTTGTATTGAAATGATATGCGCTGCGGCATGATATAGCTGTAGTTGCGCCAGCTTTTAAACCGCACAGTGGCTATGTTCACAATTAATATAGAGAGGGTTCGTCCAATGAAAAGCTAAAATCCGGAGCTACGTAAAAAACCGATCCACTTTATCTGTTACATATATCCCTCCACATATTATGAGTATACCATGAAACCTATGTTTTGTTAAAAAGGACTTTAAAAAAAATGTCGTTACGCGCGGGATTCGTAACATGCAAAGAAAGAAAAGAAAGAGAGAAAATTAATTAATTTGACTCAGGTTAAGGTGAGAGAACACTATATTTCCACTTCTTCATAGTTGCGTAGGTATTTATGTTGTATTTTATTTATTTTAGAAGTATGTATGTATGTATGTATGTTCGTAAGTATATTGTCATATAATTTGTTTTATTTTATTAAGTGAATTGTTTTGATTTTATGTATTTTACTTTCTCTCTACTCTTACACACGGTGTCTACATCTCTTTTTACCCTCTGTCCTATCGCAGGTATGCTGGAAGAGATTTCATTAGAAATAAGCATCACCTTTGTACGTATTTTTCTGTTCTTATAATCTTGTCTGTTTATTTTTGTGTGTACATAAATGGTTAAATATATAAATAAATAAATAAATAAAGCACACAATATTGGCACAAAAACAAAAAAAAACAAAACAGAAAAAAAAAATAGTACGAGTACTGTGTGCCTTGCGGCTGTGCCAAATAGGCCCAATTCAGCATAAATGCTAGATAACTACCCTCTTATTCATAAACGTAGTTTAAAGTTAAGAAACGTTTAAATGTCAAAAATGTTTGGTTAAACAGGCACTAATCATTACTTAACTTTAAGCAGCGTTTATAAATAAGGGGGTTTGTGTCTGACGCTGGTTCTCAACTGGCCCTTATGTTACGAGGGCGTCTTACGGACGTAAATCAGTTTTATAGTGTGTAAGTGCTTTACATTTAAATAAAAATAGATATTTATATGTAGCAAATAATATTAAACGCGATTATTAACAACGATGTACAATAATTGGATTCCGTGCCGAGCCCACATAATCTTTATCAAAAATTATGTCTCCATAGTCGTAAACATCATGAATGTTCTGGAAATATAAAAATACTGATACGCGTTTCATGTTGATGAAAACGATAATATTGTGTAATGAATTATAATAATGGTAAAATGGTATCTATATTATTGTCGGTTGAATAGCGTCTATGAATGACAATAGAAAATGAAATTTTCCATCATTATATGATCATTACTAAACAATCAATCTATCTTGCCTTTTACCAACTAATCCAGTTGGGTTCGGCTTCCAGTCTAGCCGGATGCAGCTGAATACCAGTATTTGACATGGAGCGACTGCCCATCTGACCTCTACTAAACTTCAGGGACCTTTTATTTAGTGTTTATGATTCAAGTAAACGATAAGTAATCATTTTCCTTGATAAGACGAGAAAAACAATAGTTGAAAATTCTCGAAAAATATCTCGCAAATAATGGTAATGTACGAGTAGGTAGGCATCGACAGACGATCGTGAAAACATGGGCCGAGACGAAGCCCAGGCACACATACGTGATTCCATCAATCCCTGGTTGCGACCGAGGCTTGAAGGTATACTCGTAGTATCTAATTTCCAAACATGTTTGAGGAAAAGAAGCTCTGAAGTTTCAAAGATTTCATTTTGTTTCGAGAAAGTATTCATACATTTTAATTTTAATGTTTCTTTGTCGGTAATTTTCTTGTCCGGGGCGGCAGTCTCGACTTAGATATAAGGTATCGCTATACCACCGAATTCGGTCGCAAAGTCGTAATGGCGTCCCTAGACACGCGTGACGTGCTTCACAAGCACGGGATTTTTTCGTGCTTCCATTAAGATTTAGCGACCGAATTCGGTCGTATAGCGAGCGCTATTTACGTCAGTGACAAAGATTAATATCGGGAAGGAACAGTCTTTAGTACAGTCAGGGAAATTAATTGTTAAGCAAATTAACACTACGGCAATTTGCCGTGTAAAGGCACCTGCAGACAGGCGCGACGCGACGTTGTGACGCGATTCTGGTACAACAATTTCCAGGAAGTTTTCATAGAAATTGTTCTACTAGAGTCGCGTTTCGCTATCGCACTGCGCCTGTCTGCGGGTGCCTGTATAGCCATTTCATACAATTATTGTCAAAGTGACAATGAGGAGCTCGTGGCTAAGTAATAACAGCCGCACGGGTCGATCTATCAGGTTAAAGCTTGCCGGGGTTGGTCCGTGGATGGGTGACTATCTTTACATATCTAGACCACTCCGTGTTTCAGAAAGCATGTTAAGCAGTTGGTCCCAGCTGTCACTTCTATATCTTTGACAGACATTACGGAAAATCAGACGTCTAAAAGTCCGACATCCACTCTTATCAAGAGTTATCGTGTTACCTAGTAACTGGATTGTGGGAGTCAGATAGACAGTCAACCCATGCAAAATACTGGTAATCAGGTGGATCCAATTAGACTGGAAGCCAACCCCTGGGAAAATGCTAGGTAGCTGATGATTCTGAGCGATGGCTGATGAGTGATGATACCGAAAGCGTCTGTTTTACTGTATATTAGAACTAGAAAAAGCGTGAAGCTCTTGAGCATGAAACTGTTAAGATTACAGTTCGGTTATGATTTTTCAAAGGGTTATCGAGTGCTTAGATTGGGAAAGGGCAGATTGTTAAACGCGCGGTATTCAAGCTGCCACCTTTATTCGGAAAGCGTCTGTGACAAACATACAGGGCCTCAAGTCCTCAAGTCTGCTATTACAATAGTGTCAGAATGGTTTATCATTGATTTCATAATTGTTGATTTTGACAAGTTTGGTAATCTACTAATATATTGGCGTCATTATGACTTTCCAATGGTCAGCCACTGACACTCCATTGAAAGAAATGGCATCTATTGGTAATCTCGTACATACTGACAAATGAATGACTGACTTAGGCGGTAATCTCACCAAATTTTGACAGTTCCTTTGATCAGTTACCTACCATTAGAACGTCATTGTGCAGTCATTGCTTTTAATTCGTTACGAGTATAGTGTTTGTGGAATACAATGATCAACCAATGATCGACCATTATAAATTTAGCAGAATTTTTAGCAAATTTACATTGGGATCGTGTTGGAATCACGAATTTATAAAAATAGCAGACATATGGGCCCCAGTAAGAAGTAAGTAGTAAGAATGAAAATTCCGTGATTTGTGTTTTAAAATAAATGTGGTAATTATTTGGATCCCTCCAGTTAGATATAGGTATAGTAATTTTGGTCATATTGTTCTGATTGAAGTCCAAAATCATTTATTAACGAACTTCCAAAAATGAGGAGGCTCTATATGTTTCTATGTGCCCACTTAGCCTATGTGGATGATGTCATAATAACTTCCTGTCACTTTTATTTACAAAGCAGGTAGTGGTATTCGAATTAGTGTGGGGTAGGTACTGCAACTAAAAAAAGATGGCAAAAACCAAAGACTTCAACTTCCGAAATCAAAGTTATTTTTCACTTTGTAGTGTTTTTTTTGTAGAATTTTTTTGTGGAATTGATTTACAAGAAACTTTTTTTTTTTTTAGTTGCTCTTTTAAAATATTTTCGATTGTTAGTTCGAGCAACTTGGTGAAAAGTTAAGCTGCCATTCTGATTCAGATACAAACACATTAAATGTCGTTCCCAGAATTCGTTCCAATTTGTGTCTGACGGAGCACAAAGCTTGTTCATAAATTAATTAATGTTTTCAGTAATAACCGGAATACAATATGTATGGGAATCACGTCATGAATGTTTTCCCAGTATCATAATGTGTGTGTAAGCAAACGATTATTTTGAACTTGCGGCTAACCAAATGAATAACAATGATGCTCATAGCATAATACGAGTAGTTATTATATTTCATCAAACCTCTAATAATTCCTAACTTTGCACTCCTATAAATATTATTCAACACTCTAATAATTATAATGCTTGCACCTGTTTTTGTGAACCTCAAATAATTCCGTTTTGGGGTCTTAAAAATTTAAAAAATTGTCAAGTAACTGCGACCAACTTGTATGTAGCGCTCGCTCGGCTCGCGCGCAGTTGGTCACAGTTCTAACCAAACCTAACCCATTTGGTCGGGGTGACCAAGCTTAGTTACTGCGACCAATTTGGCTCGCGCGTGGTTGGTCACCGTTCTAACCTAACTTAATTCATTTGGTCGGTGTACCCTAGCTTGGTTCCTGCGACGAACTGTGAGAAAAAGCTAGAAAGTAAAAAAAAAACTTTATTTGGAACAAGTCAATTTACAAAGGAAACCGAAGATGGCCACAAAAGTAAAATACTGTAGCGCAGCTATCAACGCCCAGCCCTAAAATATTTACAAAGACAATGTCCCAGACTTCCCAAAGAAAGTTAACTATTAATTAATTGAAGAATTACATTTTTTTTAAAGGAATAATTAAGAGAATAAATTTAATATACTCTATGTGGAGGTTACTATGTTGTATAAGTGTAGAGTGGAGGTGCGGTGAAGTGTGTATTGGTGTATGTGTGTGTGTGTGTGTGTGTGTGTGTGTGCGTGTGTGTGTGTGTGTGTGTGTCTACCGTGTTATGATACAATAAGTTGATCAGTTTCTTCATAAGACAAGGATTTAAGCCAGTCAGTCAGTTTTCTCTTCAGCAGACTTTTCATACGGTAAATATTAAATCATATATGTATGTCATTGTAAAGTTTATAGCTGGTATGGTTGAAGTGGCGACTAACCAACGCTAACCTGCAGCGCTCAGTCTTACAAACTCTGTCGAGACGCGGCTTCTTTGTTGGGGGCTGAGGGTCGTAAGACAGAAGCTGGTATTTCTTAAACACTGTTAAGCTGTTCGTCCTAACAACAAAAAATAAAAATCTTATTATATTTCCGACCTCACAGAGTACTTTTAAAACTGCTTTCTTAGCCCTCTCTAGCCGCAATCAGGTGGTTTTGTGGGTTTCCCTCCATATAGTTATACAGTAGCTGAGAACTGATTGAGCGAGGGCAAAGTAAACTAATTTTAGGAATTGGAAATCAGCAGCCGCTCGAAGCTTTTTAAATAAATCAATCAATCTCCTGACTCGAACCAAAACAGAGTTAACTTGTTTTTTCCACGACAAGGGATTGTCCAATATAACCCCAAAATATGCTGCTTGCTCGCTGCTGATGCTGTCAGACCGTTCTATTTGGTCACATTTACAGGTGCTGGCCACTGTTCACACATGGGCCCTGATCTTAAACGACAGTGGTGGTTGACTAATAATTATAATACTCGGAGAAAAAGAGATGAACTTGGACTTAGTTAAAAAGAATCTCAATTGTTTAAAAAATGTGCATCATTAGAAGCGCCAAAAGTTATTAGAGGTTCATTAATTTAAATAAGTATATGTTATTAGTAGGTCAAAAAGTTTTTAGAGGATCATTTAACTGTTTGCCTTAAAAAACCCAGCGAAAAAAAAAACTAGTTTAAAAAAAACACAGATTGCAGCTATTTTCGTTTCGTTTGCCCTTAGTTCTTGAAAAAACTTATTAAAATTAATCTGAAAGCTTTAAAAAGGGCGCACTTTGCCCATCCCTTACAACGAGGGTAGTCGAAAACTTTTATGACGAATGACACTTGATGACAGCCCCTAAGGTCACGACCCTGCGTACCAATCGCACCCCACGACCTTGCGTACTTAGCTTTTGTTCCAATTCTTTCGGAAAAAAGAAAATTATTTCACGCCCGTTGAAATAACAATTTATGATGTGCGATGTTATTTTGTTCTTCGTTTTACGAAGGCCATTCTTAAACTTAAAATATAATTTTGGAACTAAATAATATTTTATTTTTTTGATGTTAAATTGATTATTAGTTAGGCAAAGATTTACGTTAGATTCACCCTACCGCGTCGAAAGATCGTCGCGTTTCTGTTTCCTTTTGACACCTCAGACACACACAATGTCACAATCGCTATGCAATGGAAACGCCACATACGGAATGTGTGAGCTTACTCTTCTCAGTGTGGATACTTTTTACGCGACAAAAATACGGTGAGGGCAAATCTAACGATTTAAATACTCGAAGTTAGGTCAAAAGAGTTTTTAAATCCAAAAACGTCAGCAGTTTTATCAAATAGACATTGACATTCGTTTCTCACGTATCAAACGCAACGCTGACGCGACGTTCGTACGTTTAATTTAACTTTTTCAACACTTTGGGGATTATAGTTTAATTAAATGACTGTGGCTATACTGCCTATCTGTCATACTCATTAGCTGAACTACATACGTGACTAGCCGTCTCTACATATTCCCCAAAGAGGCATAGGTGTACCCATTATACAATGGATGGCCACATTATTAGGGGAGCAGTGGCAGTCCAGTGGTAACGACCCCGATTTACGAGTTGTAGGTCGTGGATTCGAACCCAGACAGGCGCATTACTTTGTGTAAATAATTTTATCACCACTGCTCTCAAAAACAAAGCAAGGTGAAGGAAAACATCGTGAGGAAACCGGAATGTCCTAGAACCAAAAATTCGAAGACATGTGACATCTACCAACCCGCACTGGGCCCGCGTGGTGGATTACAGCCCACTCCCTCTCGAGGAGATGAGGCCTGTGTCCCAGCACTGGGAACATTATAGGCAAATTATGATAATAGACACACCTTTCACTTATCACAAGAATTAAGACTTCTTTAGGTACCTACTGAAATATATCTTCATCATCATCTCCCTGCCCTCGTCCCATGGTACGTGGGGTTGGCGCACCACGTTTGCTTCTTCCACTCTCCCCTGTCAACCGTCAAGTTATCATTCACTCCCTCCTCTTTCATAATATTCCTCACACAATGCATCCACCGTTTCTTTGGCCTTTCTCTCCCTCTCAATCCATCAACATTTATATATTGATCACTCTTTTAGTTTTTATTACTTACTGAACCGCCTCTGTGGTCTAGTGGTCCACCTGTCTCCCAAGAGCTCCTGGGTTCGAATCCCAGCGGGGCAAAAACTTTACCTACCACCAGGTAGGGCTTGTAAAATGCTTGTTCAAAGTCCGCCTAGCTATCTACCACCATCTAACACCAATTTTAACAGCATTGTTGTGTTTCGGTAGTTCGGCAAGACTGCCAGTACCTGTGTGGTTGAGGATTCCGGGTGTGGCCCGCTTCCACCTTAGACCTGATCATAACTTACCATCAGGTTAGATGAAGGCCAAGAGCTACCTCGAAGTGCAAAATAAATAAATAAGAGATGCCACGACACAATATTAAAAATAATTATGTACAGTGAAACCTTGGCAGTCTGTCTCGCTACCAACTTGCTGACTGACTAACTCGGTATGAACTAATCTCAGCTTGAGCAATTATGAGAGAAGCCAATAGCAAAAGGATTGAAGGCATTAAAGTCTTTTAGTTAAGGGGCATGCGCTAAGGTAGCCCGAAAAATTCAGAGGAAAAAAGTGGGCCCAAATGTAATAAGTTATGTATATAGATATAATCTAAAAAATTAGTCATATTTTTTTATTTTCGAATATGAAAAATCACCTCAATTCTCAATCTGGAAGCGGAGAAATATGAAAAAGATAGTTTTCGTGAGATTATCGATTGTAGTAATCGATTACACAGTTACGAAAATAAAACCTTTGCACTAAATCACTAGTAATCATTTAATCGAATCTAGTAATGATTTCATGAAATAGTTATTCAACAGGATTGTTTGAACTTAGAGAGTTGTATTGATGATTTTTATGATTATAACTTTATAAATATTTAATATTTGATATGGCCGTGAATCATAATTAGATCAACATACAACTTGGTACTGACCTGCAATTTGCAAAAACCGTAAGAAAATTTGAATTTCGCGGGCTACCCTGACGCTTTCGCCTCAAAAGACAATAGCAAAAGGATCAAAGGCATTATGATCTTTTAGTTAAATAGAGCTAAATACTGCCATATAAACGATTACTGAAATTGGGAACAACTCTTTGTCTGTTTATTCATTAAAAAAACAAGGAACTTAAAAGAAAACATTTTTGACACCACCTGCTCGAAAATGTCAAATTATATGTCAAGCAACCTTAACCTCAAGTGAGTCATTAGTGGCCGGGGGCACAGCCGGTCAATAATGTTGTACTGGATTTCATTATGACCCGCTGGTCAATAATGTGATTTGAATTTGGAATCTCACATACTCAGCTAAATTGGCAGTATAGTACTAACTTTGGTGCCTGAAAGAGGAAAGCTATTCTCGATACCCTTACTACGCGTGGATGATATTCTCGATTTTAAAAAGAAAAAGTTATAAAAAAAAAAAAAAACTTTTTTTTTCAAATACTTCGAGTATTGCTCGTCAATGCTTCTTCTGAAGCATTGACTCAAATAAATTCCAAATCAACATCTATAAACATACCAAATAAAAACTTAACTTTATCTTTGCACAACTGGACTAATGTCTCAAATGTTACCCTTAACTTCAATTAATATGTAAGTGCATATAACTAACTAGTTCTAAATATGTTATTCTTACTGTTTGTTTATTTGATAAATACTTTGTTTTACGTACTATGGCTATTATTTTCTCACAGTAGATGT
This sequence comes from Xanthia togata, assembly GCA_963853775.1. Taxonomy (NCBI): domain Eukaryota; kingdom Metazoa; phylum Arthropoda; class Insecta; order Lepidoptera; family Noctuidae; genus Xanthia; species Xanthia togata. Next base: position 10,810,033 of record OY970811.1, read on the forward strand.
AAAAAGTAGAGTATCCTCCTCTGGGCTAAAGGTGTCTTTGCCTTGTGCTAGCTTGAATTCCTCGCTGCATTCAGGATTCTTGTATAAACTCTTAACTCCCTCGCTGCGCTCGGGAGTTAAATCCCGAATCCTTCATTGCGCTCGAGATTCAATATGACGCCCGTGACATAAGACACAACTTTAGCCCCTCGGTGCATAATCTACTATTGTGTTTGGTTTTTGAAGTGAAAACTTCTTTAGCGGCGTGGTGCACCCATTTTGTGATGGGTAAAAAATTATAAACTCGCGTCAGGACACGTGACCTGATCGAAAATTCGTAAGACGGAAAAATGCAAACAACAATTTCAACCTATATTTTAACAACAAAAACGAAACCTAGAGCTATATTAATTATCAAGTGAAATTATCTTGAAATTTAAAAAGCCCCCGACTCAAACATTTCTTCATTTCTCTTTCCTAGTACATCACCATACCTGTTCTTCTATCTATAACCTATTCATTGAGACCATTCCAATGATCCCAAACACAATACCTGAGCTATATGTAAGTTTGTAAGGGAGTTGGGTATCCTACAAATTTCAGGTGATGCTGTAAAATCAATTCAAGGTTACTATGTTGAACTTCTAATATTATCTGTGGAAGACGCTCACATTCGTTCATCAACTAAAAAAAAATCTGACAAACTTCAAACGGATGAACTGATTTTGATAAAACATATCAAGGACCATCGCTGGAAAGACTGCTTTCAAATAAAAAAAAACGCTTTCAAATCAGTTCACCCGTCTAAGAGCTACGGTGCCACAGACAGACAAACACACAGCGGTCAAACTTATAACACCTCTCTTTTTGCAAGGGGGGTTAAAAATAAAAAAAGTGTACAACAGGCTACACACAATAATAGCCTTTCAATAAATTTTCATATTATACTCATAGCATTTCCAGGTTGACAAAGCCCACTTCAGCCTTAATCCGTTGAACCGTCGTAATCCGATTTTGGCTATGCCCGGGCAGGCTATGAATTTAATATTACAAGCACAATGAATTTATGTAAGGACTTATTTATAGATTGTTTTGTATTGCGATGTTTTTTAAATTGTCATCTTATTTACTTGAGTTAAGGCTCTTAAATGTATTTTTAAACTCTGTTGCAAAATAAGGGTGGAACCGGCTGCCTGAGAAATATTTCTCGATGGCATGTGAAGCCAACTCAGAGGCCCATGGGTGGCTTTAAAACTCTGACACCAGGTTAGTCACTAGTACACGCACACCACACGAAAAAGAAGAATAATGTTGGAAAAAGTTTGAATCCTTTTTTCGTATAGTTAATTTCTTCTCCCCTGTTTTAGTAAGGGGTAACATCAAATTAGCTTGGTTAATTCTGTCATTTCCCCCACAATTAATTTACAAATTTTCACTTGACAAGTAAGGATTGGCAAAACCATGATTTGCCATTATTTCATCATTGTACAACAATACGTTTACCAAATAATTCATTTAAGAAAATAATTACTCGATAAGATAAATAATTACTTTTTTTAACGTTTATTAACATATTTTAATTAATAAATTAACAAAAAATATATAATCGGCTTAATGCTAAAGATTTTAATAACTTCATTTCCGAATAATTTTCTTCCTGCATCAATATTCTCACGATGCGTTCATCTTTCGAGATATATTTATTTTTCTTTTTTTCAGCAGGAGCACCTGCCATTTTTTTTCAATCTCTTTGGCTTTGCTATTAGTTTATTTCATTAATTCTTTGATTAACAATGTACTCTATTACATGGGACTCAAATATAACTTGCGAAATGTGGGTGTACTATAGGTACATCTTATTGTTATTTTTATGTTTATGTTACAGGCTATTGTAATTAACTGTTTATTTGTTTTACCTCGATGGTCCTAGTTTATCATTTATAATTTCCCGTTACAGCTATATGTAAGTGGCACGCTCTTTATGCCTGAAGCCTTTGTTCAGGTATTAAGTTCTGTTTACGTTTTTTTAGTTTTTATTTTCGCTTGATTATAGATTTCGATGTTTTTGTTAGTCTAGTGGTGAAGGGCGGGCTTTTTTAGGGGACAGTCTTATGTAATTTTGTAAAAAAAAAAACTTAAGTGAGTATAAAGAACTTGCCAGTAAATTATTTGACTTGTAGGATTGGAAATTGCAACCATGTAGGTTTATGTTTTCAAAATTTAATCGCAAGCTTAGCAGGTTTTTTAAATCTCAAGCAAACAAACAACCAAACTCAACTCAAACTCTTGGCTTAATATATATATTATTTCCTGCTCTATTCCATAATTATTTCAAATATTGTGTCATATCATAAATTCATAATTAAATCCTTTTATCTTTGTTCATGGAAAAATACAAAATACCAGTAGAGACGTTTTCTGATCATCTTTACATATGTTTCTACACGGAAACATATTTATAGATGATCAGAAAACGTTTCTACTGTAATTTTGTTTTAAAAATCTGGGTAAAGTGTGTATTTGGGTAACACGTACTATTTTGACGACTGTAGCACATCTCCGCTGCGAAACCATAGCAGCGAAACCGCAGTAATTCAATTCAACTGACTCGCGTCATGTTCCACTATTCGAAATTCAAGTAGTGATCAAATTCTTTGGGCATGTGTCACGACGGGGAAACGATTCCATAGAACGTCTTGTAGTGCAGGGAAAGGTCGAAGTAATAAGAACACGCGGCAGATCGCACATGTGATGGACCGACCAGATTCGATCCTGTGGCGTAGTACACGAATGCACTCATGTTACAGCTGACAGAGAAGGATGGCGTACATCGTGAGGCAAATCCGAAATCTCACTGCAACGTGATGACCGTGACAACCGCTCTGTCAAGAGTCCACCGACGCTTCACCGACTAATTACATAGGTATCGGGAAAGCGAACCCTTCCCTATGTTATGTCTTAGATTTAAAAGTGTTTGTTAAATATTGCTTTACTTTAAAAAGAAGGGGGATGCCAATTGTTTTACTCTAAAACGAAGCTATGGTATGCTTAGATGGTTTGGTCATGTTGAGAGGATGAATGAAAGTCGACTAAAAAAACGTTTAGGCAGATGTGAGTGGAAACACCGCGGAAGGGGACGCTCTAGAAGGACATTATACTGACCTTATTGGTGATGTTCTTCGTCAGGTGCGTAGTACTCGCAACCGGCGTGCGGGTATTAACGTAATAAACGAAGCAAAAGGAGTATGTAAAGATCGTAACAGCTGGCGTTCTGTAGTGTCTACCTACCCCCAAGGGAAGAAGGCGTGAGTTTATGTAGTTATGTATGAATGTCAAAACGAATACTGTATGTACTCCAGGTGTTGCAAAAGTATATATAGCAAGTACTTATTTTCCTCGGCGATTTATGATACAGTTTGCTCGCTACAGAGTGGTCATGTGTGTACCTTCACTTATTCCTGTAGCTTTCAGAGCCTTTTGAAATTAACTCCACCTGTTCTTGTATTACTTTTCCGTTACCGTCGTTTTATTTAGAAAAGTTCAGACGGATTATGTGAATGTATAGTTAGTAAAGACCTTTTGCTATTTTCTAGGTCAAATTTTGCGTGGGATAATGAGTTCTTGGTGTTTGAAACTCCTTAGTCCTAAGAGATTATAGCTGTAGCGAATAGAATTAAATCTATATTTTGTTCTTTAAAGCCAAGCGCACATTACAGCCGCAACGGGCCGCAGCGCAACGCATTTTCATACAAATAGGTGAGCACCATGTATCTGTCGCAGATGGATTATAGAATCCGCTGTTTCACAAAACCGCTAGTTGTTTTATATAACAACTGAATTTATCAGTCATTGCTTCTTTTTTAATTCTTCACATAATACCTAATTATATAATTAATGTACCTATACAAAATATTGTAAATCATTTTCAAAGAGTAACGAGTTTCTTGCCCATTCTTCTCCATACGAAACTACATTTGAAAAATGTTGATGTTCAAAAGTGCCTTTTATGTGCATAACCTAACTAATATTATAAATGCGGAAGTGAGTTTGTTTGTTTATTTGTTACGCTTTCCCGCTAAAACGGTTGAACGGATTTGGATGAAATTTGGCACATGGATAAACATGACCTGGAGTTGGACACATCTTTTCATACAGGATCGCCGAGGAAGACACGCTCGCGGGTAAGAGCTAGTTTGAAATAAATGCTTTGACTTTGACTTTTTTTTTGACTTTGACTTTGCGTTGCTTCATAAAAAAAAATCGAAAGTGATGAATGAGGATTTTTGTAATGCGTTGCGTTGTGGCGCGGCCCGCTCCTGCCTGAGCTAGCCGTAAATATTTCATAAGTAAGTGTCATCCATCAGATAAATTTAAAATTAAACAGAAATTATCTGTTCGATAAGTTACACGGAACTGATTCAGAGGTAGTAAAACAAACCGATGAAGCTACAAACACAAAACTTGTAATCAACGCGCTTGACGAAAACAAATGAATCTCCGACCCGATCAATCCCCGACCAAATCCGATCCCCATCCGATCGATGACCCGTTCTTATCCCAATGCTTGATTATCCAAAGTTTCAGCTGCATTCGGTTAGATGTTAAGCGGACCCCAAAATAGTTGAGAAATACCTAAGTAGATTTTTGTTGTTGATTAATTATTACAAAAGGAATTTTCGCGCGGTTTGTGTGTAGATACAATGCAGACTTCAGACGCACATAAAGTCAATACTCTCCCCTAATAAGTCTGTCTCAGCCCCTATCTCAAACCCAATAAGTACTTCTCCTCCCATCATTAACTTAACCTTTAAAAAAATCCAGCCATCTAGTTGACGAATAACTACGGTTATTCAAAGTCAGGCACTTCTAAAAAAATCCGGTATACTTGTCACCAAGAGAATGATAAAGTTTTCTCGTTAAATTGAAAACTTTGTGGCTTCGTCAATTCAAACTCAGAACTGAATTATATGAGCTTCTCTTGTTTATTTAGGTAAGTTTTCTTTAACTGGTATTATGGTCGCTTAGGATCCGCAGAGGCGACCTTCACCCGTCAGTTTAATAGATGAAAAGTATTTTAAATCAAATTTAGTATGTTAGAAAATATCGCGAGTGGGTTGGCTAAAAAATCCTGGCCAGACTGTGATTAATTAAAAATTCAAAAATTATATTATTTTTTAATCATTGCAAGATATACACAAACTTTAAGAAATTTTGCTGCTAATTGGACTTTTGCCAATTGTTAGTCAATTCAGAGTTATTAAATTTTAGGAATGTTCTTGGTGCCCAATAGAAGAGTTTGTTACCAAAACGAATTAATCGTTGAATGAGTGCAATTTTTGAAAAATGGGTGTCTGCTGATCTTAGATCATGGAAAGTAGGTCGAATAACACGTTCCTACTTAGTTTTTTTTTTTTTGTAAATGCAAATGTATAACCTCGCCATCTTGCAAAATGTTTTTTTTTAATAATAAAGCATAGTTACACTCATAGCATCAAATACCAAGTACCTACTTATAAATTCCTAAATATGCGAGGAACAACATCGAGGGATAATATCTTCGAATTTGTTTTAACGAAAGAAAAGCATAACCCTTGATTTTCGCTTCCGCGTAGTCGTGTATACATTGCTTACAAATACAATTTACATTGGTAGGGCCATGGTATAGCGTAATAATGTTGGAAAATTCGAAACTCACGAAGTTAAACGTTGTTGTAAGAATATTTCATACTCGGTGGAAAAAAATTGAACATTTTTCCCAAATCGTATTACTGCGAGCGTATTTGAAACACGCTTTCACGTTGAAAGCAAATCTTTGTTTCCGATCTTATGAGCACCGTATAAAAAATAGTGTTGGCCTTAAAACGCCAAGATATTTTTCGAATAAGCCGAAACCAGAATTCGACTTTATTTTTCCATCGGCTGGAAATAACTTACCCAAATATTTTTTGTAGATAAATTAAGCTTTGAAAAGTTGCTAAACATTTAAGATTTCAGTATAAGAATTTAAATGATTCCAAAAACCTTTGTAAATAGATAGATATTTTTCCTTTTTTTCTTTCCTTTTTTTTTCCTTTTTTTTGGTTCGTCTGACTTCTTGAAACTGAAACTCAAAACTCAGACTCAAACTCAAAGCATTTATTTCAATTAATCCCTTTACAGGCACTTTTGAATTGTCAAAGAGTCAGTTAGTCAGAAAGTTGAAGCTAGTTGCCCATTCCAAAACGTAGATCTCTATGGAGAAGAACGGGCAAGAAACTCCAAGGACACTCTTTTAAATATAGAAATTACAAAATCCTGGGTACATTACTCTTGTTGATTCTATATGTGAGAACAATGTAAAAAAAAAAAAAAAAACAAAAACGATTAAAAATAAGCCCTGGCAGATAAGAGATGACCAGTCTCAACTGACGGCGCCCGTTCACGAACATGACGCGTGGATCAGCACCATCCAGCTCAACCATTTTGTAGGGAACCGAATGATCCAACACACTCGCCACCATCAGCGAGACATTTAAGTGAGCATAACATACTCTCAACTACCCTGCTCTTTCAAGTCAAAATCAACATAATAAAATAGTAAAACGACTCCATGGTACTCACATTTACAAAAATTGGAAATAAAAATGCGTCTAAGTTATACAAAACTATAGTTTGCAATAATTTTACCACCAAGAGAAAGAAAATCAATATTAGCTATTGGAGTATTCAATAATTAAAACTTAGTTTAATAAAAAAAACAAAATAAACAATAAGTTCGTAGTCAGAAAAAATAAAAAAGGGGAAGCAACTCTACCAACTTTTTCATTTTTAACTAGTGAGCCCAAGTGGCTGTGGAGCAGGACCAGCATTTAGCCAAGCATTTTTATCTACGATATAATCATCCAACTTATAGTATGCTTCATGATGAGCCTATTGTAATCAACCTATTCGATTCTCGTTTGCATGTGACCCAGCTTCCACGTATCAACTCATGAACGGGCTCGTCCGTATTGGCTTGAATTCAAACAGCCTTTGAAAGTTTAGATTCCGACAACTTTGGGCCGAAACCGAAATGCAGGCCGAGAGTAATTGGATGCTTGGTACGCCCTACACTAGTTTGAGCGAAGTAATCTAGTGAACCGCAGGCAATAAAGTTCCCAGCATTATAGCTAAGCATTTGAAGAGTTTCATTAACTTTGCGTTTAACTGCTTACTTATTGGGTTTGTAAGTATGTTATCGTTAGTTACTAGCGTTATATCTTTATAAATGATAGCCTATAAGCAGAAAGAGAGAGGGTGAGAGTGAAGCAGTGATAGCCTAGTGGTGTGACCGTCAGACTGACAAGTCGTAGGTCTCGAGTTCGAACCCAAGGCACGCACCTCTGACTTTTCGGATTCATGTGCGTATTATATGATTATCATTGCTCAAAAAACGGTGAAGGAAAACATCGTGAGGAAACCGACATGTCTGAGAGATATTTCTCGACGGCATGTGAAGCCAAGTCAGAGGCCCGTGGGCGGCTTTAAAACTCTAACACCAGGTTAGTTTACTAACCACACGAAAAGAAGAAGATAGCCTTTGTTACTCCGTGATAAAATATCATTCTACTGGTGAAATATATTTTTTTAAATCGGTCTAGTAGTTTCTTAGTTTATTTATTACAAACAAACAAACAAACGTACTAAAAATCAAATCATTTCTCTTTTTATTATTAGTTTAGATAGATAGTTCCATTCCCATTAACCCAACTCACAGCTTTCAGTACAGTAATCACGGAGTGGGGCGCGTCTTTATGGATGGCACTATCTTTAATGAAAGGTTTCAGTGGAAGTGTCACCGGACGTAGAAATTATATCATAGCAATTTTTATAGAAAAGTGTTGGTAATTTAATATAGAACAGTAATAAGTAAGAACATCACTGCCTCGTTGGTCTAGTGGTATTTTGCTATAAAAACCACATCTTTCAATCGATTTACCTTTTATATCGTATGACACTCATATTACTCATTTTTATATATTTTTGAACACCGTTACAGATAGTGCAATCCACGACGACGCGCCCCACTCCGCGATTACTGTACTTTAGTACGGAGCGGAGCGGAGTGGGGCGCGTCGTCGTGGATTGCACTATCTATACCTCAGTACCCTAATTGCGTAATATATGATCAATCAGAATCTGAATTGTTTTGAAACAAATTGCTAATCCATTGCTTCATAAGTTTGAAAAAAAACTGCTCAACGACGTAAATAACGTAATGAATGTTGTTGAACTGTCAAAATTGTACAGATTAGTCTTAATCGTTTACGAAAATGTGTTGTGTAATTAGATAGCTGGAAAGCATACCTTTAGTTATCTTTGACTATTTTAGCATTCAAAGTATTTTAAACTATTGATTTTCTCTTTTTGTAAAAATCAGACCTGAAAAGTGATCGATATGTAAAGATTTTATAAGTAATTAGCTGTTGCCCGCGATTTCGTCTGCAATCTAGAATGAAAAGCCTATGTCCTTCTCCAGGTAAAGGTCTACCCATGTGCCAAATTTCATCCAAATCTGTTCAGCTGTTTTGGCGTGAAAGCATAACAAACCAACTCACTTTCGCATTTCTATTATTATAGTTAGGATTTCCATTTCCCTGTGTTCATTTTGAGGAAAAACTAAGAAATACAGTTCCAAAGAAGTTGTGCACAACACCCAGCTTATTCCACCTGACACCTGCAGCTGTCTAATTTAGGTTCCCTATTTAGGTCACAAACAGAACTGAAACCTAAAACTGCAGATATTGTTGGAGAAACAAGTTTTTCAGGGAAACGGTTTTTTGCAGTTATGTAAAGATATAGATCTTTACAAAAGACGAGTTCCTCGTTTTAAGTTTGACGTTCAGATAAATAGGATTAGGTAGGATAAGTTGCCTCAGGATTTGATAATATTGAGCAATGGTAAAAGTAATTATGTACTTTATTTTTGAGGCATTTTTAAAACGTTCCGACGATTGTGAGTACGAATAACATGACTCCGAATTTGCGCTACACATCAAGCTATACATTTCCAGTTTATGCTGATCTTGTATTGTATAGGATTTTCGTACAATGCGATGTCAGCTTACACTGGAAATGTATAGCTTGATGTGTACTACGTATAATGAACCTAACCTTTCGAAAAAAAATATGAAAAAAATGAAATGAATTTCATAAATGTGTCAAAATAACGAGAAATCAAGGAAACGAAATAATCTAATCCATGTTTATTTGTATGTGAAGTTAAGACACTTTATATTTTGTTACTTTGACCGAAATTAGGTTTAGTACAGACAGTAAAATTATTATTTGAGTAAAAACAAAAAGTAATCAAGTTAATGTCAATTTTGACACTCTTCGGTAACAATAGAAAATATTTTATTAGTGTCGTGGACATAAAGCTCAAACAACGTGAAAGTAAACAAGTGTACTAACGCTTTATATTTGGATCAAAGAAAAAGTCCCAAAACGATGTTAGGCCAATCATAAAACAAGATTTTGTAGTGAAATGATGAACTCGAAACCATTTTCTTAGTCGTATTATGAGTACGTATTGCAATTTCCTAAATTAAAAGAACTAACGTAAAATAACCTACGTTCAATATCCCTAAAATCTAAATACCTAATGATTAAAATGTCTAATGGATATGTTACTGAAGTTCATAAAGCTATAAATTTGAAATTCCTATGTACAAAGTTCCTTAAATTGGTTTACCTCACCGTTAATTGACCAAAATGAAAAATACCGATCTAAGTACCTACTTAGATCGGTATTTTTCATTTTGGAAAATACCGATGTAAGTACCTACTTACATCGGTATTTTTCATTTTGGTCAATTTTGAACTTTACATAGGTATGTAAAGTTCAAAATCCAAATAAAAACACAATTATTATCATACATTTTGAATGGGTCTACCCTTTATAGCAGAACTTTTTATGTCATAATATTATTTTCCATATCAGCGGATAGCATAAACTTAATTTCGTCGAAAATCGTTTGGCACACTCATTTATCATATATACATTCAAAACTCATAATTTTGTAAGTCAGAATCACAAGGCATAAATTTCATAGGTATTCATAATAATTAAAAAGCAGAACCATCATATCGCAGAAAAATCACACAAACAAGCATACAGCATGCATGCAGCAAGCATGGAGCATGCAAGCGAGCATTCAACATGCAGCAGGCATGGTTTCTGTCACGGCTCCGGCGCTGCGGGGCTCCGGCGGTCACACGCGAGCTTATCGTCGCAGATGGTTTTAACGCTCACCACCGCAGCTTCGGCTTAGCCTACGGCGGTCAGCGTTGAAACCACTTGCTCCTCAGCTCGCGGGCCGGCTCGCCCCTCCGCGCCTACGTGGGCTTAAATTACACTCTAGGGGTAGGGCAGACAAGACTACGTGGAGTCAGTTTTGCAGCGATTCGTTTCAAATGTTGGTGTATCAAACTTAGGTGTTGATATTTTAAACATTAGATATTTAGTCCAATCAAAATGGGATCAATCAAATGGGATGGGTGGACTATCTTTACATACCGAGACTCCACCGTGCCTCGGAAAGCAGGTCAAACCATCCGTCCCGCCTGTCATTCTTGGACAGTCGTTACAGGTCGTCGGAAGCCCGAAAGTCTGACAACCAGTCTTACCAAGGGGTATCGTGTTACCCAGTAGCTGGGTTGTGGAGGTCAGATAGACAGTCGCTCCATGTTAACTACTGGTATTCAGCTGCATCCGGTTAGACTGGACGCTGACCCCGAAAAGTCTAGGTACATGATGAATTCAACTGAAATTCAAAGAAAAATACTACTGTTGCAATTTTATTAATCCAGCAGAAAACGCAATTCGAAACCACACACGACGTTATTTCGTCCAATAACAACTGATTTGGTTGACAAAATCAATATGTCAAACACACTGAAACCAATGAAATTGCTTTTCACGCTCCGAGACAAGCGTTATTGATTAATTTGGGGAATTATCTGCTTTAATAGAATCTACTGTAGTAGCTCAAATATAACTTTGAGCCTACGTATTGTAGAAGTAAAGTCGAGTTCATATTTTTTTATTTTTTTATATCAATTTAATCCATTATGTAACAAAGTTTTATTTTTACATAACACCTGCCAAACTGCAAAGTAATTTGTCGGTAGTAGGCTCTCGTGGATTTTGCACGAATCTTAGCTTAACTAAACATAAAAACTAAATCAAGTCTAAGACTACGGTTATTTAGGCAAACACTCCATACTCACATATGATACAGAGTAGTTACCCACAACCACAGCTACTACACTCGGAGCATCAGTCAACGAAAGTCATGAGACCATTCCAAATTATTTATCACCCTAAGGTTGAAAGTCACTTGCACGTTGTAAGACGACAAGGTCTATTTTTCTAAGTGCCAATCAGATCATTTGAACCTTAACGATGTTTCAACTTGATAGAAATTTTCGTCATAACTGGTAAACCACGTACAAGTCGACTATGCCTAAGCTCTGCAAAAGTTTTTAGGGTCCTGTACCCAAAGATGGTCAACGGGACCCTATTACTAAGGCTCTGCTGCCCGTCCGTTCGTCCGTCAGAGGGCTGCATCTCTTGAACTGTGAATAGATAGACACGTGAAATGTTCATAGACTGATACTACTATGGCTGCTCTAACAATCATCATCTGCCTAGCCTTTTCCCAACTATATTGGGGTCGGCTTCCAGTCTAACCGGATGCAGCTGAATACCAGTATTTTACATGGAGCGACTGCCTATCTGACCTCCACAACCCAGTAACTGGGTAATACGATACCCCTTGGAAAGACTGGTTGTCAGATTTTCGGGCTTCTGACGACCCGTAACGACTAAAGATCCACGAATGACAGCCGGGACCAACGGCTTAACGTGCTTTCCGAGGCACGGACGAGTCTCGGTATGTGAAGATGGTCAACCATCCACAGACCAACCCCGGCAAGCGTAGCTTAACCTGATGGATCGACCCGTGCGGCAGTTATTACTTGGCTGCTCTAACAATATATAATAAAAATAAAATAAAGTTAAATAAAAATTATGTAGTGTTATTAAATATTATACGGTGGGACGGAACCCTTCGTGTGCGAGGCCGACTCGCACTTGGCCGCTTTTTTATGTGCCATTTCGCAACCTTTGACACTTCAGTATAGTTTAGTGGTGTCTCTGTGTATTGTACAAAATGTCTCGAGACACTGACTTTTATTGATGTAATATAAAGGACTCCCAGACCCCGCTGTTCCTGATTTATATCACGTGACAATTTATTTTTATTGAAGCTGACTTTTCTCAGATAATTGTATAGGCTGTTGTTTTATCTGTTATCTGAAAATATACGAAGCAGTCACCTTTACTACATTCTTTACTTACTTTTTTTAAATTACAAACAACCTATAGTGACTTACTGATGGCTTTCTTTGATAAATTATACTTTACTATAATCCATTTGAAATAAGACATTTATAAATATAAACCTTTTTTACAGTCCGTTCAACCGATTTTGACTTCTATTGCGTTGGTGGCATGACAAATGTCAGCTACAGTAAACAGTTGGTATTGTAACAACTTTTTTGCTTTGAATGCCATCCTTATGCTTATGCTAAAAGGTTTATTTAAGTGTCTATGTCTAATCTTATTTCAAATGGAGTATAGTGACCCGCCACTGCGTCGCAACAAAATCTATGAAGAACCAAGCAGTCTCACAGACATACGAAAAGCGACTTTTTTATATGTACCTATAGACTAGTTACCGACCACACACACACAAAAACCTTCCGGAATCAATAAATAGCAGTTCAGCCACATTCATTGTATTATTAACGTTGTTGAGTAGGCGAATTTTTCTAACCTGTAAAGTAGGTAGTGGACTAGGAATGTCCTTGATAAGGCGACAATGGTGCCAATTCTCTAGTCACAAGTGCCTCTAAACTAAACTAAAAATCACCAAAACTTAGTTTCTTCCTGTTAAACAATGATTTCCCATTCTGAAATAGACTAAAGTGCCAGAACTTAACTATATTTTAGATTGACAGCACTAAGAGCACTGAGATTTTAATTTAGTGAAAATGACAATTTTGCTATTCTGTATTTGACGTTTTTCACCTTAAATTTTAATTGTCTAACTAATTCTGACCACCACCAACTAAAATTCACACGAACACCTCGACTTCAGGTGCAAAAACAGTACTAATTATTCTTTTCTTTTGCTCATATCTCGAAAATGGTGTGTCCTAACGCAAAAATAATGAAAATTTCAACCCCCTTTATAGAACCCTTAAATAAATACCCCTAATATTTATTTATTTAATACTTAAAGCACAGAAATGTACAGAGACGGACTTAATGCCATAGGCATTTTCTACCAGTCAACCTTTGGGTGATGCAGAGACAAACAGTGGTAGGTGCAATTTTTAAAGTAGTTATAAAGATACACATATACCTATGACAAACTATATATAATATATATGCCTAATCATACATAAATATAAGCACAAATAAATACACGAATATACTAAAACAAATAAGACAAACAATGGGAAAACGTTAACGTTGTGATGATACTGCCAGCTTCTTACGAATGTGCTCGCGAACTTTAACTTTAAAGGATAATCGGTTGGTTGCCGGCCTGATTTCCTGGGGGAGCGCATTCCACAGAGAGATAGACTGAACGAAGAAGGAAGAATTAATGAAGTCTGTGCGTTAATACTAAACACGTAGGTATTTTTTTTTGTTCAATACAAAAAGTGAGAAATTCTATATTATAAAACACGGCATGACTGCCCCCCTAGCGCGCCTCCAGCTCTAATAAAATTCACGGGGTAGGGCAAATAAGTATGTACCACGTGGAGTCGCAATTGTCAAATTCGATTTTAGTTGTGTCAAAATATTTTTTAAAGTTAGAGAATTTTTATTGCAGAATAGCTTTTAGATTCTCATAGCTAAAAGTAAGGAATTTTAGTGCTAGTTTAATTAGTTTAGTTCGGTGTACAAGAGAATCGGCACCAATAAACGACTTTTAATGATTTTATACTGAAGATCACGTCTAGACGATTATTATTATTATTATTATTATTTATTTCGGATAATTAAAATCCATATCTTGTTAGTATATATTAGCAACAATATTAGCTTACAATTATGTTAGTATTGTTAGTACTTATCTTTATGTGGCTACTATATGAAACCATTCACTACCCTCACCCAGTGTTTTTGAATGGGGCAGTCAAATCGAGCAGCAATGACTTTCAGAATGCTATTCTTAGCACCCCGCAGACGCTGCAGCAAAGAAGCCGACTTTTTGCGAATTATGGCCTTGAAGCCGTCCGTATGGGCTTCTGCAAACATTCCGGAGGCACTGCAGCGCCACGATAGTTTTAACAACATTCTGAAAGCATTGTTATATTGAACCCGCAGGGTGTCATAAGATCGTCGCGTATAGCTCACCCACAGGCCACTTGAGTAAAAAGATTGACAATACGCTTTAAAGAGCGTTATCTTCACTTGAGGTGTACATCGAGCGAACCTGCGAGCAAGCATATTACTTCTCACCGACAACGCCCTGCGTTCCCGCTCTATATCCTCGTCATCCTTGAGGTCATCCATCACAATATGCCCCAGATATTTAAATTTGTCAACCAGCTTTAGTGCAACGCCATTGAGATATACTGCAGGCACATGGGCAGGTCGATGTTTGCCTGCTTTGAAGATCAGCAGCTCGCTCTTTTTGGAATTGTATTTTAGTCCATGTGCTTCTGCATACTGCTCGCAGATAGAAAGCAGTTTCCTCAATGCGTTTATCGAGGGACCCAGCAGCACCATGTCATCTGCATAACTAATATTGTTGACACAGGTACCGTCGATATAGCATCCAACATGAGTGCTGCTGAGTCTCTCAAGTAGCTGGTTGACGTACAAATTAAACAGAAGAGGTGAACTCAACCCACCCTGTCTGACGCCACATTCCGACCTGTATTCGTCCGACAACGTACCGGCCCATCTCACCTGGTTTTTCTGGTTTGAGTACCAGTATCTGAGTAGGGAAATGGTATCCGCCGGCACACCCGCACCTCCTAGCTTATCCCACAGAAGGTCATATACAACAAGGTCAAAAGCTTTGGATAAGTCAAGGAAGCACGCATATACAAGCGTCTTCCTCTCAGTGTAGTACCTGACGGTATGCTTTAACCTTTATAATACTGGTGTCTCATATTGGAGACAGATAACAATAAAATTCTATTGTGTCTGCTAATTGCGCGCGCGACAGATTAAGCTTAGAATGGCACTTTCAGTGGACAATCCTGACCTAAAACCAAACTGAGCATCATGTATGTCCACATGCTGTTCTAGAACGCCACTCAGCACACTGTCAAGTACTTTGGCAGTTACAGTCGCAAGCGAGATGGGCCGATAGTTAGTTTTGTCAGACGAGTCACCTGTCTTATTTTTAACTATCGGTACCACTATTGTACGCAAGATCGACTCCGGTAAGTATGAGTGACTTAAGCAGAGATTGAAAAACATCTTCAATACTCTTGGCAGATGCACACCAGCATATTTAAAATGTTCTATGCTGAGACCATCGTGACCAGGTGATTTTCCCCTATGCATATTTTTAATAGCTCTTGATACATTTTTCAAGGAGAATAAAGTGATATTTTGTTTTCTAGTCACGATGGTCCCGGGATCGCTATCAGTACTAAGCGGAGTACTCAAGGACGACTGCACAGTAAATTGTTGCTTAAATAAATTAGCAATCATTTTATGATCAGTTACACCGTCGACGCTCACGGGGATACCAGTGTTACTATTGAATTTATTAGTATTTTTCCAAAAATTACTGAAGTCTTTTTTTGAATGATTTGAGGCAAGAATATCCATTCTTATCTGTTCTTGTCTATCCTGACACCACTTTAATTTAGACTTGAATATCTTTCGAGTTTCCACCATTTCATTATAAATAATGCCGCTAGTTGGTTTTCCCGCTAATAGCCAAATTTGAAATTTAATTCTGGCTTCCCCGTGAGCACCGGCGATATATTTGTTCCACCCCGCCACTTGTTTCTTTCTACTGGATTGTTTTTCAACACAACTTTGTATAGCAGCTCTGGATAGTACATCCATTATATTCGTATATAATTTATCCAGAATTACATAATGATCCGGGTTACAACAGGATGAATCACAACAATGGTGTAGTTCCATAGGAAAGTCAATGTCACGGAGTCCAGAATGACACATGTCATGATATTTATTAATCTGCTCTGGCTGCCTATTTCCCCATACAATACGTTTCTTAACATCATCATTTTTCACGTAAGATGTAACTTTTTTATTTAATTTATAAAAATTACACTCGATTAAAAGTGGGAAATGGTCAGACCAATACACGTCATGTTGCACTTGTATATTACAAATAGTTGGTAAAGCTGACTGCGTGACAACGCAGTGGTCTAACCACCTCACAGTCCCGTGCGCCTCACTACGAAAGGTAAAAGTGTTGGACTGTAGTCCTAAGATTTCTATATCTGCACAACACCATTGGTGATCCTTACAAAAATGTTCTAACTCCTTATAAAACAATTCGTCGGGATGAGCGTTAAAATCCCCTATTATATAAAATGCCTCGACACCACTATTCTTTTCTGTTGTAGTTGTAGACTGAGTTCCTTAATAAATATTAGGATTGCTAAGGAAAAAGAAAAACGTAGACGTGTGTGATGGTTGCTGTATTCAACGTTCAAAGTACAAAAAAATATTTTTTATTGACATTAGAAAATATTCATAAAACCTAACAAATAGTAAGTTGAATAAGTAGGTTTTACAACATCCGCCCTTAATGGCAATAAAAAGATAAAGTAGTAATGCTGAACACAATAGAATAAAATAAAACATTACTACCAGACTAAACAAAAATATAAAACATAAACCGACGAAAAATAAATAAATAGAAAAAATATTCTACTCATTTATCATTAAACCCATATTAACAACGCACCTAAGATGATTTATGCGCCTTAAGGGCTTGGTTAAAACATCGGCTGTCATTTTATCCGTAGGTATGAACTTTATATCTATAAGACCCTCAGTAACCTTTTCACGAATAAAATGATATCTCGTATCAATATGTTTAGTTCTATTGTGGTGGATAGGATTGAGCACAATTTTCTGTGCACTTTGACTATCGTTGTATAGCAACACCCTATGAGCAAAACCAGTAATGTCATACACTAACCGTCTGAGGAAAATAGCCTCCTTTGCAGCACTGCTCAAGGACATATACTCAGCTTCTGTAGACGATAAGGCTACCGTCGGCTGCTTCTTACACTCCCAACTAATAGGTCCACCTGCTAGCGTGTAGTAATAACCAGTGTACGACCGACGGTCATGTACACAGTTCGCCCAGTCAGCATCCGTGTATCCACACAGACGTCCACCGACTTTTCTGTAAGTAATACAGTAATCCATAGTACCTTTCAAATACTGTAACACCCTTTTAGCGGCCAACCAATGTCTCTTATCATGACAGTTATTAAACTGACTTAAATAGCTTGTGGCATAAGCTATATCGGGTCTCGTATTAACAGCTAGGTACATGAGACATCCTACCAAGTTTTGGTAAGGATATTCACCAAGAGATGTTGGATTACCTTTCTCCAATTTGTTATTCTCCAAAGGTGTAGACATTTCCTTGCAATCTCGCATATTAAACCGCTCCAACACTGACTGGATATAGGTCTTCTGACTGACCACAATTTTATCGTCAACACGGTTAACATTTAAGCCTAAACAATACGACCCAAATCTTTTAGCGAGAAAAATTTCTCCAAGTCATTTTTGACAGCGTCAAACGAACTTTTTTTTTTTATAAAAGACAATTAGATCGTCAACATAGACTGCAAGTATTAAGGTTTCATTACCAAACTTTTTTATGTAAACACATGATTCCGCAGATGTTCGTGCAAAGTCAATTTTCGATAGAATTTGATGCAATTTGATATTCCAGGCTCGAGCTGCCTGCTTCAAACCATAAATGGATTTTCTGAGCAAACAGACTTTACCTTCTGCCCCGTGCTCAGCAAATCCCTCAGGCTGTTGCATGTACACTTCCTCCTCTAAGTCCCCATTGAGGAATGCGGTATCGACATCCATGTGTTGAATCTTTAAATCCATTTCTGCAGCCAACGCTATAAGGGTACGCAAAGATGAATTTCGAACTACAGGTGCAAAAGTCTCGTTATAATCAGTCCCCCAAACTTGACTAAAACCTTTCGCAACTAGTCGCGCCTTATACTTGACTATTGCACCGTTCGGGTCCCTCTTTATCTTGAACACCCATTTACATGGAATAACCTTTTTATTTGGTTTATCCACTAATGTCCAAGTCTGCTTATTCAATAAGGCGTTGTACTCATCCTTCATTGCGGAGATCCAGTTATATTTATCATCGCTATTAACAGCTTCACGATAACTTTTTGGATCATCACACAACAAATCAACACCGTGAGTGCCGTATGAATAATAATCAGGAGGTTTACGTACTCTTTCAGGATACCTTCTCTCAGGACATGCATCGTTGAGTTCAACTGAAGGAACCAGGGACAGAACACGTTGTTCACCTGAATGTAGAGACTCCGTGTCACAAACCCCACCAGCTTCTTCAATCGCGTCCACAAAATCGTCAACTTGCTCTACCTCCATGTCCACACTTTCTGAAGTAGGTGAAGAAGTAGAAGCAGATGAGATAGAAATCGCCCGTGGCGATGTGGTATCTGAAGAAGTTTGTAATAAAAGATTAATGACATTAGGGCTCACAGCAGCTTCAGGCTGAACAGATTTGTCCTTCAATCCTGAAAAAATATTTTCAAAAAACGTAATATCCCGTGACTTAATCAACCTTCGAGGGTTTTCCGCGCTACGGAAATAATAACTCCTTGGATCGTCTGAATATCCAACGAAGATATGTTCAGAAGTTTTCATGTCTAGCTTAGTTCTCTGACATGAAGGCACATGAACTAAAGCTCGGCAACCAAACACTCTTAAATTAGACAGGTCGGGTTTACTACCACACCACATTTCATATGGCGTCATACCATTAAGTGCACGATGAGGTGACCTATTCTTTAAATAAACACTAGTCTCAACAGCATCCTGCCAAAAAGCTTTCGACAAAGAGCTCTGTGCCAGCAAGGAACGGGCCTTCTCCACAATGCTACGATTGCTACGTTCACTTACCCCATTTTGTTGAGGGCTGTATGGTACAGACGTTTCATGTCGTATCCCTTGAGCCTGCAAATAGTCTGTCAGGTCCTTGTTGACATACTCAGTACCATTGTCTGACCGAAGGGTTCGAATCTTAGTACCAGTCTGTCTCTCAACAAGTGCTTGGAAAGCACAAAAAAACTTCTGAACTTCTGTCTCAGATGACATACAATAAAGGTATATAAAACGTGTATAATCATCAACAAAAATAATGAAATATTTATTACCTTTAAAAGATTCAGTGGGACCACAAACGTCCGTATGGACCAATTCTAATGGTGACGAAGCCTTTTTATACTTAATCCCTTTGAAAGGCTTCCGCGCCTGTTTAGCCTCTACACAAGGTACGCATGGTTCTTTGTCAACATCAGTATACTCTACACCAACAGCTAGACCTTTTTTGAGTAGATCCATACCAATACGGCAGAGATGTCCTAGACGTTTATGCCAAAGCTGAAACTGGGACAAATTAGTGTAAACATTATAACCTGAAATACCTTGCGGTTTTACTGTACAATCTAAAGTGTACAATCCACCACAATTAGAACCATGTAAAACAGGATCCTTTTTAAAAGAAACATCATTAGAATTATAAAAATTACAGCCATTCGTATCAAAAACAATCGAGAAACCTTTCTCTACTGCCTTTTTGACTGAGAGTAAATTACAATCTAGGCCAGGAACATGTACAACATTAATAATCTTCTTAAAATTGGTTTTTGTGTCAATATCAACATCTCCTAAACCCACAGCCGGCAAACATTTACCATTTGCTACAGTTATCTTCCCATCACAGGATTTGTAACTATTAAACCATTCAGCATGTGGAGTCATGTGAGTAGACGCACCAGAGTCGATTATCCACTTCTCAGACATCTGAACACTTGGTGCAGACAAAGCCAGTCCCGTGACACCATCCAAAAACAATTCCGTGACACATGCATCCATATTCCCTGAACTAAAAACAGTCAGTCCCTTATCTTTAGAACAACTTTCTGTTGAGCAACTCGCCTTTGCCTTTTTCTCCTTCTTTTTGAGAGGACAATTAGGACTCTTGTGCCCTGGCTTCTTACATCGAAAACAAATAACTTGCTTGTTAGTATTCAACGCAGCCACATCATCTTTAGTCTCTTTCGTCATTTCGCTCAATAACTTACTTCTTACCAAATCTGTTGTGACTTCAACGCTCCCATTCTCAAGCGCCATTATCAAGGGCTCGTAGTGAGACGTTAGACCTCCCAAAATAATAGCTGCTAAAGAACTATCTTCAATGGTTTTGCCAATGTCGGCCAGGTCTAGTGCAGTTGTAGTTATTGCCGTTAAGTAAGCTTCTAAATCAGAAAAGTCAGATAAGGTGTACCTGTACAACTTACGTTCCAACGACAGTTTACGACCCAAACTTCGATCCTCGTAGGATTTCATAAGAGCATCCCACGCTTCTTTTGCGGTCTTAGCTGGTCGAACAATCGAAATAGCAGCACCATCCACAGTAAGGCATATTTTAGAAAGAGCTTTTTCATCCTTCCGTACATCGTCGGGCGTCTTACTCCCTACGACAACTACTCCGCTTACAGTTTCCCACAACCCTTCATGGATTAACAACATGCGCATTTTAAATTTCCACAGAGTGTAACCTTCTCTATTACAAAGTATCGGAATACCATTTATTAGAGACATACCATGAACTGCAGACGACATGATGACCAATATGTTAACTAGGTATCAATTATTTCACCACCAATCTTCTTTTAAGTTCGATCGTAGATCAAATATAGATACAGAGCCGTTCGTGCTGATAACGTGTTGTAGTTGTAGACTGAGTTCCTTAATAAATATTAGGATTGCTAAGGAAAAAGAAAAACGTAGACGTGTGTGATGGTTGCTGTATTCAACGTTCAAAGTACAAAAAAATATTTTTTATTGACATTAGAAAATATTCATAAAACCTAACAAATAGTAAGTTGAATAAGTAGGTTTTACAACATTTTCTATCTCTATAATCGACTGAATGTCACTAAGACATTCGGTAAACAAAGGAATACTCTCATACGAATTAGTAGGCATGTATATACTAAATATAAGTGTAGATCTATGACTCACAGTTACTTTTATCGCCGCGATCCGCACATTGTCACACTTTATCACTGACACTGACTGAAACGCACATTTTTTCCACAATATTGCGACACCACCATACGGCCTCCCAGTTAGTAAGCCGGCAGAGGTGTCCACTGCAGACGTACCCGTAGCACTGAAGCTGACGTCGATCGTGTTGAGCAGGTCCAACTCATGTGGCAACAGCCATGTTTCTTGCAGCGCCACTATATCTGCAGTCTTGCATAAATTCCTAACACCTTCCATCGATCTTTTAATGGATTTACAATTATAACTTACTATTTTACAGTTATTATAGCTATCCATTACGTGGCTTATTAGCATTTGCCTCACCGATTCCAAAGTTAATAAACCGCCTAAACGAAATTCCCGACGGCCATAGCTTATCATCCAAAAATAGATCAATCTTATACTTCACAACAAAGATTTTGTAAGCATTATAATCTCTTTCCTTTCTCATTTTTATTTTGACTAAAGACAGTGCCTCACCCGTCTTTTGGTAAACGTAGTCTATAATATCTCTTTCAGATACATCTTTGTGTACATTAGAAATAAGCAAAGGGACTTTGGTTTCCGCTGCCTTAAAATTGGTACTTTCACCCGATTGTATGACTGCAATTCCTGTCTTAGCAATAAGTCTATTCTTCAAATTCTTTTTGTTTTTCACTAAGGTCCACTCTTTATCCCTGTTACATTCATCTCCATCCCTAGTGATCTGCGCAAAAGATTTCTTTACGCATACCGGCGGCGGCGGTTGGGTTGACACTAACTCACAGCCGTCATTTTTGCACGACTGTTTATTAGCTACACCATTACACAGCTGATCATTGTTGTATGATTCAACAGAAGCGCGACACACCTGTTGCGGTACATCCTCACTGTTCTTAGGCGCCTGTTCGTTTATCTCACTCATACTTACATTATCAACATATGCAGACTGAGATGGCAATAATGTTTCCATTAATCCTATGTTATTGTTGGTATTTTTGTAAGTATGGCTTGATTTTGATAACACACTCGATTCTCGTTGTTTATTAGAGACTTTAGATTGACCTGTTGGTGACTCGTTAGCAACCATTGAGAGCGCCATCGGTCCGCTGTCTAGCTCCGTTTTGTTTTGCAAGTACCCACCGCGCTTCGTATTTATATTTCGCTTATCAATAACCGATGAAGATTCATTACAGTCTGATACAAAAATATCTTGTAACTCTTTTTTCGTAACACAATTTTGTCTAATTTCTTTAATCGCTTCTTGCATGACTAAGATTTTTTTGAGCAAGGGAGTGACATCGACGTGATCAAAAGTCACCGGGGGTAATTTTTCAAAATCCCTTGCCACAAAAATTGGTATCTTTTCTGGATCCGTTGCTTTAAACAACACAATGATGTCATCCAAGTTACGTTGATTTTTGCCTTGCCGTTTCCTCGTTGTAATCTTTTTTTGTAAAGATTAAAAAAGTAACGATTTTGCAGTCTCAATATCCTCTGAAGTAAAAGCACTTTCACAAATCCTCACAAGGCTCTCTTCGTCCATAACGTCCAGTTTGTTCTGTATGAACGCCAGCACCTCACATATCACGATGTTACAATTCGCACATTTCAATTTATTACAAGACGACATATTTAGCCCTTTTGCGCGCCCGGTCATTGACCCACGCACGCTCAATACCGCGGTCACGCGCAGACTGATTAGTGTTAATGAATTGCAAAACTTATGTTTGAGTGCATTTTCTTAATAACTTAATATATGAATATTTTAGAATATGTTTATATCACTTAGTGAAAATAATTTGTAAAATTATGTCTAACGCGAATAAATAACCGAGAATCACGCAAAATCTATGAAGAGTATTTTTCTGAAACTTTCACCTTGTAGTTAGGTTGATGTGCTGGCGTCTGTACATCGTGAGCTCAGTACAGAACACGCAAGCCCACCACTTGATGTCACTGGCACAGAAGGTCAAGGTCACTGGCACGCTTGCATTAGAGAAGTTCCATTTTATTTATTTAACCCAGAAAAAACAATTACTAAGAAAAGCGACTCGATAGTCGATAGTATAGTATGATCGACACCGCATCTGGGACTCTTGCGCGGAAGAAATTTCCGCGGAAGACACTTGTGCGAAAAGACATTTCCGTGAATGGACTTTTGCGCGAATGGACTTTTGCACGAATTGACATATGTGCGAAAGACACTTGCGCGAAAGACAGTTTCGCGAAGGACACTTGCGTGAATCCACTTCCGCAAAACACACTTGCGCGAATCGTGAAAGGACAAGCGAAAAAGTTGTGGTAATGAGATTTATTCATAACATTACGCCTGTATTCTTTCAAAGGGTTGGGCAGGGGTCAAATCTTTCAAACTGAATTAAATCCACTTTTTCCTGTTTTACGGAGTAGAAATTTGACATGTTGGTTCAGTTTCGAAGTATTGCAATTTTTTATGACGCATAACCTGATTGTGCACCCAGGATTAGCTCCAGGCGAGAGAACTCCTCAACGATCAACAGACAGACAGACACGAAATTTTGACTATAATTTGGTTTTTAGTCAATAATGAGGTACCAATATAATATATATCCATCTGCCAAGTTCCAAGACAGCATATGTATTATTAACTTATAAGTCAGAATAATAACAAAATGTATAAATAAAAATGTATTTTATAAAAAAAAACAAGTACGCAAAACAAGTCTTAGAAGCCTCACGATATAATTTTATTACAATAGTCTATTTCCTACTGGTATTAGCTATTAAGCCTGTACAATATTTATACTTAAAGGGAACTTCACAATATACAAAAGTATAGACATGAAATGTTATATACGCAATTAATGATGACAGTCCGTTCTAACGTCTACCATCACCTGGCTGCTTGACCCTGTTCTGGAGAGTTCCCTTATCTGGAGCTAATCCTGGATGCAGCAGCCAGATCATGGTAGACTTAAGAACGGACTATCATTTCCTCGTCTGGAGCCAATCCTGGGTGCCCAATCAGGTCATGCGTCGCGAAAATGCATTATCTTTGAAACTAAACCAATATGTAAAATTTCAACTCCGTAGGACAAGAAGATGTTTTAATTTAGCTTGCAAGATTTGCCCCACACACCCCTGACCAATCCTTTGAAGGAATACAGGCGTGATGTTATGAAGAAATCTCATAAGCGCAACTTTTTCGCGCAAGTGTCCTCGCACTAGTGAATTCGCACAAGTGTCTTTCGCGCAAGTGGATTCGCGTAAGTGTCCTTTGCGCAACTGTCTTTCGAGCAAGTGTCTTTTGCGCATACATATATTATGTCTATTCGCGCAAAAGTCCGTTTGCACAAAAGTCTATTCGCGGAAATGTCTTTTCGCTCAAGTGGGTTCACGCAAGTGTCTCACGCGGAAATTTCTTTCGCGCAAGTGTCCTGCTACCATCGATACCCCAGTACAGTTTTATGAAATTAAAAGCTAATTAACACGAAGCTTGGTTCAGCGCTCCTCGGTAATTTAATCAGTTTGCCGCATCGGCTTGCCATAGCCGATTCAATTGGTTTACCTCTGGTGCATTATAATTATCTAGACACAAATGGGTTATGGGGACTGTCTGTTGTGGGTGCTGGACGTGGACACCGTACTATACCTACCTACAGTTACAAAGTAGAAATGATTCAGCTGGCAGCGAACCATTCTTGGTTAAAAGTAATTCTTAACGAATCTTTGATGCCTCGTTTCAATATATCTTATGTAAAAACATGGTCAACATTGTTTCTAGGGAAGCGTGGTGTTATAATATCTACAATGTTTCCCGAGAATAAGCGTTAGGAAAATATTCCATGTAACGTTCCTCACATCATGTCGTGATGTCGATGTTTGCACGTCATTGTATGGTTAGTTATCAAAAACAGGCTACTGTTCCATCGCAGAGATAACTTTACCGTAGTCGGTGACTAGTCTTAGTTTTCATTAGGGTTCCGTACCTCAAAAGGAAAAAATGGAACCCTTATAGGATCACTCGTGTGTCTGTCTGTCCGTCTGTCTCAGACAATTTGCTCCGAATCTACAGGACAAATTTAGTTGTTTGGTGCAAATATGTTTTTTTTTACCCAAAAACGGACGGCATGTAGGAAAAAAAAACTTTTGCGTACCGTGTGACATATCAAATGAAAGGGGTTATTGTGAGAATATCAAACATTTTTTTTTAAATAATTTTAAAATAAATACTTATTATTTAAGAAAATAGATGAAATAATAAGCCTAAAACTTTGAAAAAAATAGAGAAAATTGTTCTATACTTATAGATTACAGGAAAATCTATAAGAAGTCTTTAGTTTTAAAATAACATGGTAAATCTCCCAATATTGTGCGACACAGGGTATCCTAGTGCGGGATCCAGTGTTATACCTATTTATTGTAACACTAACTGATGAATCAATAAATTTTTTAAATTTTTACGTTTACCTACTTAAATTTGCAGTTGGAATCTATGGCAGAACATGTTTTTCAACTGCAATGTTAAGTTTGTTCTTGGGATAAATTCATCCGAACTACGGAACCTTTCACGGTGCGTGGTCCAAAACGCCAATCACCTCATCGTCTCCCTGCCCCTGTCCTGTTACTTGAGGTCGGCACACCACGTTTGCTTCTTCCACTCTCCCCCCTTTTCTTTCATATCATCCCTCACACAATCCATCCATCTTTTCTTTGGCCTTCCTCTCCCTCTCTATCCATCAACATTTGTACTCACCACTCTTTTAGTCACATGCGTTTCGTCCCTCTTCATCCCATGTCCATACCAAGCCAGACGATTTCCTTTCAACTTTTCTGTCACTGGAGCCACTTTCAAACTTCCTTATATAATATACTCATTTCTTAATTTATCCATTCTCGTCACTTCACCACACATCCATCTCAACATTCTTTTAATCAATTGCTTTTGTGGCCCAACAAATGTTTTGAAGAACTGAAACAGTTCATAGCTTGCATATGTAAAAAAGACAAAAAAAAACTTTACGTGTACATTTGAGATTATACTCAACATACAAAGCCCTACATAGTAAAAAACCAGCCAAGTGCGTGTCGGACCACGCACAATGAAGGGTTCCGTAGTTGGAATGAATTTATCGTAAGAAAAAACTTAACTTTGTAATTGAAAAACATGTTCTCCCGTACGGAATATATGGGAGAACATGTTTTTGCAACCGCAAATTTAAGTTGGTCGATTATTACTCGTAAACTTGTAAAGCCCACTTAAATGTGATAGTTTTCCTTTAAATTTCGTTATATATAAATACTAATGCCGTGACATTTGAATTTCTAACTAAAACCGTTTAGTTGGTAGAGGGGGGGACACTTGACTCTAACGAAAATTGGTACTTTAAAGCTTGATAAGTCACAAACGGTTTACTTAATCAAACGGTCTTCGCAAAACCCTAATATTTTTAAAAGACCTATCTAACGATACCCCACACTATGGGAAGGACGAAAAAAAAAATTATCATCCCCACTTTACATGTAGTAAATTTTGAAAAAAACAATTATATAGGGTACCTCCCTACCCTAAATAATTGTTTTTTTTCAAAATTTTATTTTACCACTTTTTTGGCTTCATTAACTTGTATATTCATGCCAAATTACAACTTTCTAGTACCAACAGTTTTTGAGCTAAACCGCGGACAGACAGACAGACAGACGGACATGCCGAAACTATAAGGGTTCCTTGTTGACTACGGAACCCTAAAAATACTGAACAAGAATTTAATTAAATATTTTTACTAAGAGAAAACGTTTTTTTGTTCCGAAGAAATTATTTTGCAAAGTAAAGAAAAGGCCTAATCTTGCCTAAGGCCATACATTGTTTGCTGTAAGTATGTTCTTAGTAAACACAGGTAATTGGGATTTTTGTTTGAATAAAAGTATCATTAGGCATATGTCACAGTTTATTAAAGTAACAGTATTATGTCCCGCCAGTGACCTTGAAATAATTACATACAGCCGCTCGATAGATAAACTTTCCGCGTCCGTGCGTTACTGCCGCACACTCGAGACTGTTGCGTACTGATATACTGAGATTTCGAAGCGCGTCGTTCCGGCCGTTTTCTATGAAGATATATTACTGTTACTTATTTATACTGTGCTTATGTACCTACTGTAGGGTTCTTTTGTAATTATGGAGTAATGGAAAAGAAATGTCGTTTTTGTGTGTTTATAATTTGTGAAATGTTATCCTTTGTTCTTTGCTAACATCTTAGTCCAATACTTCGTTATTATTTTAAATGAAGATAAACTTGTAATTTGTTTGTTGTTCAGCTCGTAATAGTTTTAGACACTCGTGAGCTTTACATGTATTTCTTTGTAATAATGACGGTTCGTTTTCAACATTTCAACCTCGACTCTCTAGTCGAGGTTGAAATGTTGAAAACGAACGTTAGTTGTTTAGTTCAGAGGATCTAAATAATTTGACTTGTTATAATTAACCAAATATTGTAGGTATACAATACATCGTTCATTGTTTTCGACTGCCTCGTTGGTCTAGTGGTCGCAAGCGCTACTGCTGAACATGAGGTCCTGGGATCGATTCCCAGGTCGGGAAAAGTGTCATTGAGTTTTTCTTTCTGGAATTTCTCAGTAGCAGCCCGGAGTCTGGATTCGTGTCCAGTTGATGGCAATAGGCTCGCTCCCTATTACATGGGACTTAAATATAACTGGCGAAATGTGGGTGTACTATAGGTACACCTCTGCCCAACCCTTCAGGGAAACAAAGCGTATTGTTATGTTATGTTTATATTAAGTACGTTTAATAAACAAGATACCGATTTAGTTTCTGCTTGTCATGAACTAGCAGAAGAGAAAAACACTCATAAATCTTGAATACTCCACGCAAAAAACTTCTTCGGCTTACTAAGACAAAACACATAAAAACAGGACCACTTTATAAATAAATGTATGCGTAGGTACAGACTCATCTCAAACTTTCACCATTTGTCATGAGTAAATCGGAAATTTCGGTTAAATATTAGACATTCCTCCATGACGACCCGACGACAGACACGCTTGCTTGTATTCCTCTGGGTAGGTACATCTTGTAAAAGTAAAATGTCGTATTTTGTGAAGTGGGTACTGTGTCTCGAAATATCTGTTGCTATTTTCGAGAATATCAAGAAAGTTTCGTTTGTTCCAGTATAGGTAGCAAAGTATTTAAGATAAAATCATGTATTATGTCTCATCATTGGTGATAGATAGATAGAATATGCTTTATAGTGCTTAGTTGTTGTTACGTTGTTGTTTTAAATGTGTAACATCTTTCTGAAAATCTTATCTCTTGCTTTCCTGCAATCTGTGAAGTTGGAAATCTGTGGGAGTGATTTCGTGAAGAGGGACGCAAGGGTATTACAAAAAGCCGAGGAAGCGCACGCTATTTGATGTGACAAAAATGAGCGCGCGGTGCTAGAAATGACCTTGGCGAGGCCCCACCCCTTTAATGCTACTTATTAACTTAATGTTGCTTATTACCAAGTTGAGATGGCAACGACTCACATAAAGGCTCGTGCAGACCAGCGCGACGCGACGGCACCACGCGACTCGAACAATACAATTTCTAAGAAAACTTCACGGTATAACAATAGCCGGTGTCGCGTCGCACTGTCGCGTCGTGCTAGTCTGCACGAAGCTTAATATGCGACTAATATAGAGCTCGCTCGTTTGATAAGGACATTAATATAAATAGATAAATGTTAACAAGCACAATCATTATTGCCATCATTCTACGCCCCTATGCCTATTGATTTGGGGTCGTCCTTACAATAGTCACTCCCTTTCTATAGCCATATAATCTTTCATCCATTGTTTCATCGCTAACAAGAAAAATATTTTTTTTTTAAATTGCTTTACCTTCTGTCTAATAGAAATGTATGTTATGAGTAGAGATCGGATATTCGGATGCATATTTACCTAAAGTTGAGGTGTTGGCTATTATGGAAAGCAGTTTCGTATCGAAAAAATCCCGGGATTCCGGGATCGACAGATTTAGAGTTCTGATTATAGGATTGAATGTATATTTACTTACGTTCAGGCGATGGCTAATAAGGAATGCACTTTTGTATCGATCGCAAAAATCTCGCGATTCCGGGATTGATACATTTTGTACTTTTTTACTATAAAAATGCTAGCTACTGTTGTAAAGTAGGTTGCCAAATTGGCACAGCACACAGTGACAAACAACTTGGTGTCTTGAGTTTCATTAAAACATTTTTACAGTAGGTACCTATATCAATTTTTATGTTAACACCGCAAAAGTAACCTTCACAAGAGGGCTGATAAGTCGTTTCCATACCATGTATCCGATTAGTTTAGCATTCCCGGATTTTATTGAATTCCGGGATTTAAGATAAGAAAAAATAAATTAAGAAGCCACTTCCATAATTTCTTAGCCAAATATTTACTTTAGGTAAATATGCATCCGAATATCCGATCACTGGTTATGAGCCTTAAATCGTCTTTTAAGACATCTGGAAATGCTGTTTCTAGGTCTGAAACTGTCATACTTTCATTGACATATACCTATGTATCCCTATTTAATGAGAACAAAATCGCTTAATCTAGAGATATATATTCAGAAACATAATCTATCCGGAAATTAAAGTTCCTGCATCGAAGATTGTTACCATATCAGCTATATTCTAATCATCTCTATCATTATATAGTTTCCATGTTTGAACTTGTTCGTAACTTAGCTTGTTATAATGTCCTCTAGAGACGCTAGTTGTCGTGTCTCCTGTACTAGCACTATAATTTTAATAGGACTTTTGCAAACACTGGTAGTAGGTATTCTATTTGATGGGCTTTATAATTTAATGTTTAGATAATGTTTTCTTGTATCTTGTCTACGTTGTTAATTATGACCTTTTGCAGAAACTTTATTAATAATTTCTGGTTATTTTTAGTGTTTTCTCTTTGTAAAGCTCAAATTATGGAATTTATTCAACACAAAAATTTGGTATAAGAGAGTGCCGAACGTTTGAAAAATAAAAGTTGATTTATTCAAATGAAAATAGCTCCATGGCTTGACAATCTCACATCCCAGATGATTTGAATATTCTATTCCAAAGAATAACGTTGTCCTTATCACTTTCGATCCTCACGAACCCAAATAACATGTTCAGAAGCTGTGAAATTGAAATATGTTCAAGTATAAAATCATAATTTAGTTTTGATCTTCGATACTCGGAAACTTAAAACCAGAGTACATTTACATTGAAAACAACACAGTTCAGGACAAAACTACAAAAGTCTCAAACAAAAATAAAAAAATAATAATAAAGAAAAAAAATAATAATATTTGGGAATTTTCGGAATGTTCTGTATCCGGAATAGTCTGAGTATGCATGAGACTTAACTCGAATATTAATTAGAAATTAGTGAGTAGTGTACGTGAGCGTTTACCATAATTATATACAGATGAAACAAGCTCAGAACAAACCTTTTAGGAAACAAGTTTCAAATTTAACCAAAAGCACTTAAGAGTTCTTGAACAAGAATAAGAGATAATGGAATAATATTTAGAACCGAGTGTCTCTTCACAAGTGCGACGAAATCCATTTGGAATTAAGCAAAAAGTGATATTCATTGCGTGAATGAATTGCTCAATTGCACGGAATTGGCTCGGACAAAGTATTGTATAGAGAACCAGTAAATGAAATAGCATATCAAAGGAAGATACACGACTTATTTGAAGCAAGATTTGTTACGAATGGTTAAACATAACACAGATGTAAAATACTGTAAGTTGAAAAGCTCTAGAGCTAGGCTAATAAGTTCACGGTTTTACAAAGTTATTTTGCAAACAAAACGTGTAGTGGTAAATATGCGTTGTAGACAGATAATTTTCTAACGTCTATTTACAGACATGTAGTTGTGATTTTCATGAAAGCGTAATGAATTCCAACGCTTGTAGACTACGGTTACATTTACACAGGTGACATACGAAGTTATTTTTGTTTTAGAGAATCAATAATACGAAAAAATCAAACAAAATTTAAACGAATATCACTAAAATTTTATTTTACAATACTACGCTAACCTATTTACAGCTTTATCATTATTTCTAAGGCGCCTCATCTCCTCGAAGGGGCAGATATTGATGGCGTCTGGTAGCTACGATGGGTCGGCGTTTTGGATGCATCGTCACTGATTCCACTGAGGACCTAGACTGGGCCTCTTGGAGGTTTATCGAGCTAACTGGCACAGGGGTGACGGCGTACCCAGCTGCGACTAAGGCTGCGAACTCTTCAGGAGTGTACGCCTTGTTGTTCTTGGGAGGAGGAAGCTGCGCTCTTTGCTCGTCCAAACTCTGACCGTGTTGCTCAAGGTTCACTTGTTCAACGCTGGATTGCTGTTCTCTGTACACTTGCTGAGGTCTTGCTTGTTTCCTCGGAGCTAAGTTTTTGCTAACATAAATAGACGACTGCGGTGCTTTCGCCGATTCTGACACTCTGGATTGCTCGGATTTGATCTGGGCAGGCATTTCATACCTCGGCCTTTGCTCATTGGTTCTGTAAATAGGACGGAGATAGTACTGCTGGTCGCCAATGAAGTGTGCAGGCTGTTGGGGTAAACCTTCGGAGATTGGCTCGTAGATTTTGACAGCGCGCATTTTTTCGTGGTCAGGGAAACGTTTCAAGTAAGCGACTGGTCTTTCAACACTCTGGCTAGGAAGGCGCTGTTCTTGTGGCCTGACGACTTGTCTAGGGGCTTCGTAGATTCTGTACTGCTTGGGTGATGCTTCAGGTTGCTGGTATTGGGGTACGATTCTGTAGTTAAGCTGAGCTCTGGGCTGCTGTTGTTGTTGTTGCTGTAGTTGCTGATGCTGTAGTTGCTGTTGCTGTAGTTGCTGTTGCTGTAGTTGCTGTTGCTGTAGTGGTTGAAGCTTGGGTGCCGGGACGACTTTCAAGCCCTGAGATTCGGGGCGTTCGTAGAGAATTTGTTGGGATGCTGCTTGAGTTTGAGGGACCTGCACGTAACGCAGGGCTTGAGCGACTCTCTGTTGCTGTTGTGGTTGACGGTACAAAGGCGACTGTTGAACTGACTGTTGCTGCTGCACGTTCGTGGTCTCGATCAGGTATTGTTGAGGAGCAGCAGGAGATGGTTGAGGTTGAGCTATTTGGACTTTGTTCCTCAGTTTCGATTTCTTACTTGGCTTTGTAACGTATCTGTCGACCTGAAATTGAATAATGTAACAAAGATATAAAATGCCTAGAGAATGTTGATTAGATTGACTTTTAATAGTATCTTATCAAATATATCTTTTAATAGTATCTTTTATTATTAGGAATGTAAACTTCGCTGATGGATAGTGTCTCTGGACACTATCCATCAGCGAAGTTTGCATTCCTTATGAAAAAAGCTGACTCGCCGGATTGCAGAGTATGTAACCAGATTGAGGATGTGTTAGCATTTGCTGATGGAGTGTGTCCAGAACAGGCGAGTGAGGGATTCACTTTTGAGGCAATTAGGCTTAAATAAGCTTAACGTGGGATTAATTCATTCAATTATATCTCAACCAACTTCAGAAGGTGCCAAAAGGTTATGTCGTTTAATAACAACACTTCATCTGTGACTTCCATCTTTTTTTTTGCATGTTTTATTAGCTGTTTAGTATGGTATGGTTTATGTATTGATTATATGTAAGTGTTAATGTAATATTAAGTTAAAAGGCACAATGGGGTTGGCATACCTGTTTAGATAAAAACCCCAAAACAAATAAAAAGAAAAAAATAATAGTATCATTACTAACCTGCTGATATTGCGGTGCAACGTTTTGTACATTCGAGGCTTGAACTTGCTGCAAGTGCTGTACTTGCTGGGGTTGAGAGTACAACTGCTGTTGAGGTTCCTCAGCTGCCCTTAAAGGAGACTGTCCGAGCAAGGCTAAGAGATCCTGGTTGAAGGCATCGTTGGCGTTAGATCCTGTATCACTGACAGACAAAGCAGCGCCTACAGAAGCTTCTCCACCATTAGAAGTGTAGTCGGGACGAGCAATGACAGCATGAGACGATGGTTGATAAGACACCTGAAATGAAGTAAATGTCAAGTTTAATATAGCATCAACACCATTTTCTAGTTTATTTGTTATTCCCCAGACGTATTGCGTTGGCACTAAACTTTGAGACAAAAATTGACAGCTGTCTGATTGTATTCGAGCCAATTACCGTCAAATGTTTTATTTCGTTTTTCTTTATTTTTTTATGAGACATTGACTAAGGGTGATTATTGAGCTTTCTTTGTAGTTATAAGGGTGATACATAAATCACATTTATTATAATCTAAATAATATTTATGTAATATTTAAATTTTCTATATAATATTTAAAATGGTAAATTATTTATTATTATTATCAACAGTAATTATTATAATAACTAGATGTGATAGTGGTGGTTGGTGGCGTCTCCTTTTAAGCATACAAATGCCTAAGCCAGGAGGCGCCGCTCTTTTATCATGCAATTAGTGTAAACATGTAACGAAACAAAGGTTTATGAATTAATATTATTCTTAGATTTTATCATTAGTCTGTTGGTATATGTGTGTGTAAATTTAAGCGTACGTGCGTTTGTGTGTTTTTGTGTGTGGTTATTTTGCGGAATCGATTTTAACTTATATTTAATAGAAGATTCTCTACTTCATCATAGCATAACTTATCTATCCACTTAATCAGCAAAGATTTGCATTCATTCTACGGTTTAGTATGTATATCTATTTGTTTATTTATTTAATTATATAAGAAAGTCGAGCGTTTATCGTACTGAATATTTGCAAATTCTGTTTTTACAGAAGGGGTGGAAGCAATATTGTGTTTCCTTCTTCTAGCTAATACATTAGGATCTAAGGGTAGGGTTTTATATTTTTTTAATACAATGTGTAATATTTTTCTGACTGATAATAAATTACTTATTTGGAAAAGGTTCTTTTTTTGAAGTACATTACTTTTATTAATGTCCGTCCCGCTCTTTCAACATCAAGGAAACGTGTTTTACGCGCGGCCCCCCAAATGGAAATGCAATATACTATTACAGATTGAACTAGCGAGATATACACTTCATTTATAAGACAGGATTTGTAGACGACATTTATAAGACTTATGAAGCAATGGATTAGCAATCTTTTTCAAAATTATTCATATTCTGATTGATCGTGTATACGCAATTAGGGTATTGAACGCGTATCGTGAGGGCAGGTTTGAAGTGGCGCAGGAAAAGAGTTCGTAGTACTTGGGTGAGGCCTTTGTCTGGCAGTGGAACAAAACAGCCTAAGTAAAATAAAAAAAGCTCTAAGCTGAAAATATCTAACAGTAGGTGCATTTCCGTCTGACTTTCTTTGAACTAACCTGACGAGCTGCCTGTGGTTCTAGGTAGTATATCTGCTGGAGGTTCTGTTTCTGCTCTTGCTGGGGTCTGTACAGTTGCTGGAGAAGTTGGTTGCTTGACAGAGGCGCCTGTTTCCTTTCTGGCTGCAACTCCAGGAGTTCTTGGGTGTTCAGGGAGAACACTTGTCCAGGACGGTATTGTTCGTTGTCGGAGCGACTGAAATTAGGGAAATGGTGATGATAGAACAAATGGCACAATCTCCTAAAATAAAAATAAAGATGTATGTACTCAAATATTGTTATTGAATTTACAAAGACTTTCTGTCCTCAAAGGAATAATTCAATGTTGTAAACTTTTATGATTTTTGAAAGGTGGCTGCTGAAATCTTAATAAAGAATTTACAACAAAAAAAAAATCCTTGATGGAAAATTCAAAGTTATCTTTCAATCTTTTATTTCAAGACAGTTTTTAAGAATTCTTAATATGCTATGAAATAAACGACATTGCATGATTTTTTTTGGAATGCTTGCCTTCCCTGTACGCTATTTAAATTACTCGTACCTTGCAGTTATAAACTTCTAGGCATCAGAAATATATCACATTTTATTTGTGTTGATTCAGAGACAATTTTTAAATTGCATCCCTAGATCTGAGTAATTCAAAGAGGAACGAAGCTTGGCTATAAGCCTTGCACTAATCAGTATTCTTCAGACTACTGTATAGATATTGATATAAAAATGACTCCAAAACGTAAACTATGATAAATGGTCCATTGGTCCGAGTTAGATAGCAAACTGTAAAAGAATTGTTCTATATTGTCTTGCAAACAATGCATTTTATTGTCTAAGATTTATTTATTTTATCAACTGTCATTATTTATTTATTAAATAAATGAAAAATGGATTTAACTATTTGTAAAACATTATTGCTTATTCATAGAACACTGTACATACTTACCGTACCTATACCTACATAAACCGAAGCTTAAAGTGAAATAATGATTACGTCTGCGTAACCATTTTTTTTTTTTAATTATTATATTAGGGAAATCAAACAGCATAAGCATAAACAGTAAATCTTAAAATTAAACTTAACAAATAAACTACCCACAACATTTTCCACAGATTACTATTATAAATAAAAACAAGCTGTTAGCAAACGTTAACTGCAGCAGGGCTAACTTAATGAAAAATTAACTTAAAAAAAATAAACATAAACAATATTCTATAGATGTAACAAACACAAAAAAAACATGAAACACCACCTGAGTAAATCCCACATTGAGTAAATCCTATGAAGCTTAATGCCGTTCCTTTAGAAATTTAATTATATCATTTTTAAATTTATATCTGCTTATTTATAATATGTCTATTGCACCAAAATGCATGTTGTATGTGTCGACTAAGCGGTATAGCAGCGAGCACATACGAGCATTGGATCTACAAAAGCTGGTAGCGAACAGTCGCCTGCTGTTCGAGGAACCATTTTTTTGACGATTAAACGTCTTTAATTTGAAATAAACAACATGGTAGTCCATTTCTTCTCCTTAAATTGTATGTCCGAAAATCATTATCCATAACACGTTTGCTATAGATAAACTTCAGTAACCATAATGTAAAAAATTCGAAATTTTGTTTTACATAATTATCTTTACTTCTAAAACTATTCTGTCCTAATATCGAGTTCTATAATAATTGAATCTCCTAATTCTGCAAAAAATAAAGTCACATGTCCTAATTAATGTATTATGTAATGTGTATTACTCCGAATGTTCATTCTAAAATTGTTAGCCCTAAAATATTTGCTAAAAATTAGATTTTAGTGACATAAACGAATCGCTGTAAATTCGACTCCACGCAGTATTGTCTGCCCTACTCCTAGAGTGTAATTTAGAATTGCGTAGGCGTGGAGGTGCGAGGCGACCCGCGACTTGAGGAGCAGGTGGTTGTGACGCTCGCCGCGGCGGCTGAGGCTCAGCCAAGACAGCCAAGACGATAAGCACGCGTGGAACCGCCGGAGCCGTGACAGAAACCATGTCTGCTGCATGTTACATGATCGCTTGCATGCTGCATGCTTGCACAATGAGCTGCTCAGCATGTGAACTATCTAGAACCTAACCTAACTCGTATCTACGTAACGCCTGAGCAAAGTTCATAGCAAAAGCTTTGTAAAACAAATTTGTTTTTAAAACATTATTAGGGTAAATAAACATTAAATAATTTAAATTTAGAACTTAATAACTTTTATTGAAATTGAATTGAAGTTATTATTGATTGTAATATTTACAGATTTAGGGCATATTGTATTTAGGGATTTCAATTTTATGGCATTATTATATTATGTGACATTGAGTTCGGGCAAGTAGGTAATCATTTGGACAAATGATGATTAGGACAAAAAATATGGCACTTTAGATTATGGATAACAAGTTAGTTATGAACACAATAGAGAACCAAGCAAAATTTATGAGGTAGGTAACAGGAAATTCTACAAATATTAGCAATTCTAAAATCTAAATAGTTATCTACACAGTAAACTAATATCCTGTGCTGCAAAGAAAATTACTAATATTAATCTTGACTAACAAATATTTCCGGCAGCTAAATACGAAATTGGAGTCAAGGGATCCTATAATCGAGTCAGATTATTCTAAAGTTTCTGAACTGGATTTGTTTGAACATTGATATCAATTTGTTTACCTGAGAGGCTTGTCATCGTCTTGTGGCTCCTCGACAGGGGCCACTTGTTCCTGTAAAAAATAAAAAACAGCATTTTAAAAGTTGTAATTTAAAAAAAAAAGGCATTTTAAAAGTTAGGAAAAAAAGACCAAACTTATCCTGTTTGGTCTTTTTTTTTTGGGTGGGATTTCATCCAATGAATGACGAGAGGACGTGTCAGACTCTTACTGACTAAAACCCACCAGTGTTCTTTCGGTTGCTTTTACGTTGCCAGGGGCCACGGTATCCCTTTCGGACTTTCCCGCAACCCCGGCAGGCAATGGTCCCATCGGACCCCTTCACTCGCTGACATCTCTTTGAGGCGCGCGTGGAACACAAAGCGCCATTGACCCGGGCCTTAAGATTGCGATTTTGCGTAATACAAATTATTTGCATACTTTAATATAGCATAGAATCAAGTTTTTCTAACTGAACAGACAGCTGTGCTGCTGTGTGTGTTTGTTGCGCCACTTCTTCTTCCCAGCTAAAGCACAGGAAGTGGTGAAGGCCGGGCGTTTTGAGAGACTGTCTTATGTAATTTTGACGTTCGGAAAGTGCTGATTTTCAGCATACTTAGTTTGAATAAATGATAGCTTTTTTTTTAGTTTGTACAGAAATATTTGTCTAGGCGCGTTGAGCTTACCACATCCATCGTCAAAGTCGAGGCAAACACCTATACAAGGGACGCATAGAATCGTGGAAATGGCAGGAAAGAAAGGAAATCGATGATGAAGAAAACGTTTCATATCGCCTTATTCAAATGAACAGGCGATTGACCTGTACGAAAGCACAACAAAAACCACCCATCTTTTCCGCAATAACCCGACACAATAGAACCAAGCGGAAGGACATACGTTAACCGTTCCCACATAACAGTAGAAAAAGTGTATCAAATAATCAGCTGCCCCCAACGAATTAGCGATGCGACAACAATGCATGTCATAATACACGGTACCCTACAATTATGTATTACATTAAGTACAAGTGAAAGTCGAGGAAAACAAGACAATACGTCGCGATTATCAGCCATTTTCGAAACTGTGGGCGGAGCGGTCGCAAGCGTCGATCAATTGGTTGCCCAATATGTTGATCAATCGTCCTGTGTACGAATTGGTTTGGGTACCGAGACTGTTCGTTGCGCTAGTTAAGTCCTAATCAATCAATTAAGTTCAGGCTCGGTAGCTTTGCGGCAAAATTACGAAATTCCAAGTTTTGCGTTAAACGACCGGTTACCGGTTACTTAAATACTGATCGTTGTTGGCTACATTATCACTTTTTTATCTTTCCCAGAATCAAAACGTAAAGCATCAGAAATTATAGTAAATAAATTAATCATTGATTAAGTATCTCTCACCCTAGTACCTACTCAGTAATGTAGTATTTAGTACCCACTAGCTGCGCCCCACGGCTTAACCCGCCTAGGTCTCGATCCCGTGGGAAAATCGGGATAAAAAGTATCCTATGTCTTAACCCAAGTCATGTTCTACCCATGTGCCAAATTACATCCAAATCCGTTCGGCCGTTTTAGCGTGAAAGCGTTACAAACAAACAAATTCACTTTCGCATTTACAATATTATTATAGTTAGAATTTACCACTACTGCACAAACCATTTGTGCTTTTTAGATCTTTTAGACGCAGTTAGTTCTTATAGTAACTCTTCATTCAAAAGTAAACACACTTATTTTAAAAGTCATCGAGTTGTAATCAATGGCCATAACAAACGTGATCATAATTTCTCTTGATTACAATAGTAACCAAAATTAATTCTTTTTTTTAGAATGACTGTCTCTAAAACTAATATTTGCACACAAACCACAATGCGTTGAAACGGAACAGAGAAAGTGTAATAGATTTCGGTTATAGTGGGTGTATTATCTGTTGCCAATGTATTTGAATGATCGAAGCGAAATGCAGTGACTCATAATGCGATTTAATATTAATGAGGAGAATGACTGGTGAATATTTGACTGGTCCGTGCGATATATGTAATTAGCAATCTAACTTGAACTTCCTCTCTCCTCCTGCCCTTATCGTATACGATATAATTAATTTGTAAGCCTTTCAACTTTCACACAATTTACTCATCATTTCTGTGGTATTTCTCTATTCTTCAGCCATCTTTAGCCATCTTTATTTGTATTCATACTGCCGACTTAATATGTATAAGTAAAGGTACCATTCCGTACCCGACAACAGAAGACAACTGCAGGCGACGAGTCGCCGCGACTCGACTGGTTCCTATGAATTTCTATGAAATACATTCCGTAGCTAGCGACACGTCGTTGGCAGCTACGGCCGAGTGACAGGCGACACGTGCAGCTCGACCGCAGACCAGTAGTGCCGATAACACGTTTTTCTAACTAAATACGGGGTGCTGCCGCCTGCGGTTGGATTCGGAACCATGACTGCAGCGAAATGACACCGCGACGTGTCGCCGCGACATGACGCCGCGACACGTCGCGTGCAGTTGCTGCCTGCGGTCGGGAACGGAATGGTACCTTTAGTTATGAAACACTTTTTCTTCGTGCAACCATCGTACCCATCCCCTTCAACCAAATAAGCAGGTGGCTACAGGAGTTCACCCACACACAAGCGGAGAACTGGTGGACCTCGACACTGGGCTGCAGGTAGTCCAAAGAAGCTATGCCATCCTTGGATAGCAGGATAACTGGCGTTTATAACGCCTGGACAGGAACCGCCTGCGCCTGGTGACGGGGACCATCACTGGACACTGTTCGCTAAACAAACACTTCCACACAATCTGC
This sequence comes from Xanthia togata, assembly GCA_963853775.1. Lineage (NCBI taxonomy): Eukaryota > Metazoa > Arthropoda > Insecta > Lepidoptera > Noctuidae > Xanthia > Xanthia togata. The sequence continues at coordinate 10,850,218 of OY970811.1, forward strand.
ATAACGGACAGTCCTCTATGCAGGGCGTGCATGGAAGCTGAGGAGACCGTCACGCACGTGTTTTTTGAATGCACTGGCGTCACCCAGATTAGAACAAAAACCTTCAGGTCACCCAGATCTTTCACAGCTGTTCTGGACAGACCAAGGGATTTAATTAACTTCTGGAGGGAGGTGGGCTGGTTAGAATAACCACCGACGGCCACCATAGCTCACGCACAATAGTCCACCTGAGGGACTAAGTGTGGAAACCAAACCCTATAACATAGAACATGGTCTAATAAATCAATCACGCAACTGCTTTTAATAAGCTAATTAGTTATCTCGAAAATCTCGGCCAGAAACAAACAACAATAATTATGTGCAATATTTGCTAACCTCCATGTTTAATAAATGCGTGATAAAATGGTTTCGTTTCAATCTATTTCTGTGCTGACAGTTACAAAATAACGGGCATTCCTCGACCAACGTGTGATTAGAGTGCACTTGCAATCCGTACTTATGGCCGAGCGGCTATTATTTCGTCCCCTACCGTGATGCAAACGGCTATTAAAAACGTATTAGAAGTGGATGAGTGTGACAAACGTGAAGGTTGGCTAAATAAGATATTTTGTTATAACATTGTTTTATTTGTTATGGAAAGTAGTGATGTGTATCTCAGGTCATTATTTGTAACTAGGTTATTATCGTACTGGCGTTTGTATCCTGTATTACTTTTTTACGACTTGTTAGATTTCACAGTCAAGCTCAAATCACATTGCAATGCTAAAATAATTATGGAGTAGTTGACTATAGCTAAAACTTAGGTACGTACCTGCAAAATGCCAATATTAAACTGATTACTATTACACTTATAGTTTTAACATCAGTTATAATAACACAACGTATATTCGATTGCGAATATATATATAAGTACCCCATTCTTACATGGTAGACCTAAGGATTAGAAAGTACAAATTCAGACTCACAAAAGATCAAATTCTGGAAAATTGCACAGAAGCCTGTAACACTGTTCAGAAACTAATGGATATTATATTAATTTAGTCGATGCACATGATTAAAAACTAAGGCTTGAACTGTTACAATGCGTTGTCAATGATTCTGGGGCAGTTTTTAATAATAATATTGAACTGCCAGCAATATGTAAGTATCCGATTCAATCAATCTGCCTAGCCTTTTCCCAACTAAGTTGGGGTCGGCTTCCAGTCTAACCGGATGCAGCTGAATACCAGTATTTTTTATGGAGTGACTGCCTATCTGACCTCCACAACACAGTAACTAGGTAATACCATACCTCTTGGTAAGACTGGTTGACACACTTTCGGGCTTCTGACGACCAGTAACGACTGTCAAAGATCTATGAATGACAGCCGGGACCAACGGCTTAACGTGCTTTCCGAGACACAGGGGAGTCTCGTTATGTAAATATGGTTACCCATCTACGGACCGTGGCAAGCGTAGCTTAACCTGATGGATCGACCCGTGCGGCTGTTATTACGTAGCCACGAGCTCCTCGGCCTGCTTCTAATATCGTATATGAAAATATAGAAATATCAAAACGCGACGTACGTATAAGAAGTATCCACAAAGGTCGTTTTCTTTTGTCCCCTATTCATCCAATAAGAAGCTTAGTTTATTATGTACATTGTTTTCTGAAATATACACACGCGTTCTATTTGGAACGGTTCAATAAGAATTCGATTCAAATTGTTTGGGATCCATTCGTTTTAACCATATAAACTGATCAGCGGGGTAATTGCGTAAACCACATAAAATGACAATTCATTCAAACAAACGAACGTGGGTGAACTGTCAGACAGTTCACCCACGTTCATTGCGTTATTTACGTTGTTGGGCAGACCAATGTTCCAAACCTATGAAGCAATGGATTAGCAATATCCTCCAAAACTCGGATTGTGTAATTAGGGTGCCGGTTTTTCCCTCGCTTAATGAATTCGAGAACATATCAGAGCAAATCTACTTGTCATAAGAGATTATTTTTTAAATAATTTCAAAGCTGTGCTTGTTATTTGAACAATAACAACGTATTTTTGAAAATATTGTTTTAATTAAAAAGATTAGTTGCCATTTAAGAAAAAATATCTCGTAGATATGCAGGCCGGAACGCCTTTTGCTTTTGCAAAAATTATCAAAACTTAAAAAAAAAAACTCTTTTTCGTCTCCGTTCAAAGGTCGGGCGAAATTGAAAACCGATCCAACTTTAACTGTGTTCTATCTGATTATTGTGTGTTTATTTTGGGATTATAAATATTTGTGCTAAATTAGGTACCAGACAACTTTGAGAGGTCATTCGGGTATATTAGAGTTGATGGCAAGATACCCAGTAGCCGTTTGTTGGTTTACTGGTTCATCTTGCTAGACCCACGGCCATGTTACTAAAGAAAATCTCTGATGATTGGTGGTTAAAGTAAAATAGTCTAGGCAAAGACCTGATGAAAGGAATCACGTAGAAAATGTTAAGAAAGACAGAATGAGAAAACATCGAGCCTTCTCAGTCTAAGGGGGACTTATCGCCGCAATTATGGCGTGCCCAGCACTGGGTTGCGACAATCGCACTTTCCATGACGCCATGAGATCCCGCCGGAGCTCTGTCCGCTGTGCCGTGATTGGAACGAATCAAGCTATAGCCCTAAGAAATGTTCTAAAATGAGATTAGAACACATAGTAAGGCTCGACTAATTTAGAGATATCGTCCAATCAACGCCGCTACCTAATCAGATCAGTGTCGAGTCCAATCGAGTGCCCACTGGAGCACTAGACTGTCCCGTCATAAGCGCTTGGCTCTCAAATCCTCAATGTGGTGAAGTCACTAGAACGTCGTGAACTTTCAACAGAATTGACATATGCTTTTCATATGACTTATGTCAATCCAATACATTTTTAACGTTTCCATCATCGTCATCACTAACAGAATGTCACTTTGTCTAGGCCCTCAGATACCGCAACTAAATTGACAGACAGCATAAGAGAACTAACTAGCTAACTTGCTGAAAAAGCTACTCACACAATAACTATAACGCACAGTAACTTTTGTTTGAATGTAGAACAGTGTATTTTTCGCTGGCGTTGCTAGGGAATTTCAATAAGGTGTAATCTAAGAGCATAAAAGAGGCTATATAGTTACTAGCCGGTTTCTATTAGATTACTCGCATCTGTGATAAGTAACAACCTGTTCACAGCTATGCTTCTGGTCAATTATATCTCCTAGGTGTAGGTAATTGATAATCAGCTTCTTGTACGTGTTTATTTGAATGAAAACTAAAGCAACTTATAATAATATTATGTATAATATTGAGGGGTAAAAATTTAAGACATTTTTAAAGAAATTACAAGACGTGGGATTTCCCATCAGAAAATTTTAAGAACTTACATACAAAATTTCTTCTCTTATTCAACACCTTTAGGAGATAAATTATCGTAAATCCTTCCTTAGTGCTCACCTTTGTAATTTATGGTAGCCATGTCACGTTTCTAGAAGCATTTTTTTTTCTAGACAGCAGTTTAGGCTGTATGTTTTCTGTCAGTGAATGAATGAATTTAAGTTTTTTTTTCAGCCAATTGTCCACTGCTGGACATAAGCCAAGATCAAGCACCTCCACTTCGACGGGTTCTGTGCTTCCCGCATCCAGCGGATTCCGAAGATTCCGATATAATTAGGTACCTACATAATTAGTAAATATGAGGACGATTTTTGGACTTTGCTCCAGATTAATGGAAATTAATCAACTTGCCTCATTTAAATAATCGAATGAAATTAATTGCTTTTGAATCACGATTACAATACTAAATAGGCGTTTTGAGAAATGATTTTGTGAGCAAATAATGGGCTAACCAGTCGGTATAAACCTATCTTCATCTAGTGGGTATTAACATCTCTGTAGCACGATTTAATTAAAATTTGGGGTCAAATGTCTTATTTATTAGATGTAGCCTTATCTATCTGCGTATTAAAACCTCAAAGTACCCACTAATTTAATGGTATGTACAAGTTACATCTTTGTCGAGGTCGATTTACCTCTCGTTAGTGGTAGGCGCTGCTCCAAATAGTGCATAATTTTAGTAATTATCTACATCAAATTATACTTCAATCGTCAGTACTTTAAATTAAATTTTATACTGTATTACGTCTTTGAGGGCGCCCTACTATACACTTGGGCAAGTGTTTGATACTGCTTATAAGTGGATAGGCAATAACTTCTGATTGTGTGTAGTAATGAAATCGATTTTACAAAAGTTTTATTATTTTTATGGATCTATTATAAGACTAAGCATAAATAAAATAAATGGTCATGCTGTTCGCGTAGTTTTACCCACTACACTTAGGTCAAAGAATTTGGCGCAGTATTTTAAGATTGCAAGTCAGAATTTAAATTTTTTGCTTGGTATGTATGCCATTTGTTATTTGCCAGACAGTTTAAACGTTAAATCTTGAGTTTTTCTACGATGAATGCTAAGCTTTGATAGCTGCGACAAACGATGTTTATCTTGAAATATCAAGTGCAGACTTTTTAAATTGAGTTTAAGCAGATAGGCGCAATATTATTACGTTTACGTAGGTAAAGGTTTTACTTAACTTAAAATAATCCTTTTTATGAATTAAAAATAATAGGGTTTTGTTGTGGGAATGATTCTAAGATGAATTTTACTAGGAAACCCAAGCATTCACGAGGAACGCATTGTGTAGGTATAATTAGCTATATGAAAAATGAAAAAAGATTTATTGGAATCAACAAGATTTCATATCACATCAGTGAAATGAAATGAAATTGTTTATTTTGTAAATAAGATATTGGAATCACTTTTACGCGCCATCTTAAAAAAATATTATAAATTAGCTAGATGAGTTCGGCGTTTCCTATCTGACTACTCTGAGAATAAAGGCCGAAACAAACTCAGAGGTCACAGTCTCTTTTAAAGTCCAGACATAATCTTGGTCAGGCCATATGAGGACCATGTAGATTAGTCTGAAATGGTCTTTTGAGAATAGAACCACACAGATTTGAGTGGACCTGTCCTGTCAGTGCAAGGATTTGTCAGTAATCGTGGAGCTCAACTCAGAACTTAAGGAGATCAATTCGACGAACAAGACCAAAGATAGGACATTTGGGTAGGTCGCATAAACTACTCAAACTGCCAGACCATGATTAAAACTAATTGAGAACGAGAAAAAAAAATATCCACATAGTCCTCACATTCACAAAAAATTAAATAATATAATACTTTGCAAAGTAATCATGTCATTTTGTATAATAATATTCAACAATGTCAATTTTTATATAATACTGGTTGATGATTTTACTGAATAATTGGGTATAATTTTAATTTTTATGATTTTATCACAAGGCTTAGCAGAGCGAGCAGCTCAATCCCAAGCTTTTTTATCTTCTAAATAATCTGAAATTTTATAGTACTCTACCCTTTTTTACAATTTTGGTTTTAATACAGCTTTTAAATCGTTTAATGGGTAAGTTTCGAATGTCGATGTGAAGTGTTGTAAAAGCGTATACATTGACCCATGAACGAGTTGCCTACTCTGTGGAGACGAGTGCGATGTACAGCGAGGTTGTGTTTATTCCTGGTATTTAAACTATGAATATCGGAAATCTTCTTAAAATTTGATATATATTTGTGTACATACTTTTCAAAAATATATTGTGAGGCTACAGTCAGAATATTTATTTTTTTGAATTTTTCTCGAACAGCCCTTTCCTGTAGAACAAAGATAGTATTAATGTCCGAACAGGTTCCCTAGACAAGAATTCCTTATGACAAGTGGTGATCGGAGCCTCTTTTTAAGATGATACCTTTTTATATAGATGTTAATATCGATTAAGTTAGGATAAGTGCATTTGTCGCATTGGGTTAATCTGTAATGGTAGATGTAACTAGATAAATAAATTATTATTAAAACAAAGATTAAGTAAAAAAAAATATCCGATTATATTTGCATATAACTGAAGCTAAAAATAGCCCTTGTAGAAACAGTTAGAAAAGCTAAGATGATTAAGCTGTAACATTTTACTACAATCAATAGGAATTTATTGGTAGAATTTACCATTTTAAACAAACATTTTCGTTTGCAGATATCTAGCTATTTTACTTGACCCTTAGGTCAACTAGGTAAGTGGGTAATCATGATATCCCAAGCCGATAGGTTGTCTGTAATTTTGTCTCTTGTTTTGCATAATTAAACATTTTAGGTTTACTTATATTTTATGCTTATTTTATGCGATATGGTCGTATTTATGGCTATATTACTACGTGCAAATTGAATAGACGACCTTCGCGATTTCCCCTATGTTATAGTAAGAGGCAAATACATAGTTAGTTTCATACACGCTATGAAACTACCTATGTACAGTTTGGCAGACGATGAGCACCTAATTATACCTACTATAGAATGCCGCCCATGGGCATGTGACCACACGTATTTTTCTGAATATTCATAAAAGCTTACGAGTTAAGCTTTTAGAAATAATGAACTAAATCCAAATTGAGCCAAATAACATCGGAGATATGGCAAAAATGTGAAAAAAACGCCACTCAATAAATTAAAATTAAATAACATGAAAAATATAAAAGAATATTCAGAAAAATAAGGGCGGTCATACCTATGTCATTGCATAGCTAAATCGTAGAATTCTGTTAATGTCAACCCCTGACTACAAAGTGAATATTATATGTTACGGAAAATCACATCATGCGGCGGGGTCAAAATCATTTAAGTCGTGCACGACTTAAATGATTTTTCAAGTAGGTTTGTAACTTCCCTAAAATCAAAAGCCAAGAAATATTCTAATAAATTCAGCGACCCTCTTATTAGGCACAAGCATAAGGCCTACTTATAACGTTTCCACTACTGAGACACAGGCACACTATCCATCATAGTGTATATTAATTACTTAAATCCCACAAACAGTCATGTAACATAATCTTCTACCGAGATTCCGTAAACATTTACGTCTTATGCCGAATCCGGACGAACACAGTAACAATCTATAGATAGCGTGTTCTGTATACTAGACTAACAGTTTAAAGGACTGGTCGCTCGTGACCAAATGTAGGGCATTGAAGTGAAAGGGCAGCATAGGACATGATCCGGTGAAGTTGAATCACTTTGTGTTCGAGAAATAATACTATTTATTAGTACGATGGGATCTTTTGCCATGCCGTATCTTTTCCTTCGTCACGAACTAAGATTATTGATTTTTGCACGAATTTCTACTCTATATTACTGATTCCGTTTACTGCTTAGTCTAGTGGTAAGACGACCTGTCTCAGAACCAGAGGTCCCAGGTTCGAATCCCAGAGGGTGCAACATTTTCTGCTCGGTTTGTTTGGTGGCTAAGTCCAATTGGCTAGCGACCAGCACCTTATCTAAGTCAGTCGATATAGCAACATGTTAACAGCATTGTTGTGTTTCGACAAATAGATGTAAGATAGCCAGTTAATCTGTTGTTGAGGATTCTGGGTAAAAGAACTTCCCCGTTGTGGTTTTAAAAAAAAAAAAATTCTATTTAATTTTTCCAGATCTGTTGTTATCTGCAGCAGCGTTGGTAAGTACCTACGCTGTATCTGCTGTAACTATCATCAACGAAGATGAGAATTTTACTTTGTTCTAATACAGGAGTTTATGGCAAGTACACACTGTGATCACAATAGAGGTTTAAGCATCAATACGATGGTATAATAATAAGCATGCATCACCTACAAGTAACATTACGAACTCTTACAACATTATCGAGATGAGAAACAGCAGATACGTGTTTTTATTCACATTTGCATGATATCACCATGGGAAGATCAAAGGGATATCTGCGTGTACACATCTTTACACCTATTAGGACTTATCACGCTACCAAACAATGGCAGAAAACGGAATTCGACGTGAAATAACAGATTAGAAAATTCTATTTAATTTTTCCAGATCTGTTGTTATCTGCAGCAGCGTTGGTAAGTACCTACGCTGTATCTGCTGTAACTATCATCAACGAAGATGAGAATTTTACTTTGTTCTAATACAGGAGTTTATGGCAAGTACACACTGTGATCACAATAGAGGTTTAAGCATCAATACGATGGTATAATAATAAGCATGCATCACCTACAAGTAACATTACGAACTCTTACAACATTATCGAGATGAGAAACAGCAGATACGTGTTTTTATTCACATTTGCATGATATCACCATGGGAAGATCAAAGGGATATCTGCGTGTACACATCTTTACACCTATTAGGACTTATCACGCTACCAAACAATGGCAGAAAACGGAATTCGACGTGAAATAACAGATTAGTAAGACTTTCATATGCGTTTGATTGACAAAACAAGAAATGAACGCTGAAAGAGGTCAGGTAAAATCAACTTTGTTTGGAAATTCTTATGAAAATAAAAATAAAACCCCAAAGGTCTAAAAGTTAAGTGCCTATTAGTTATTATTGCATGTGTTTCTAAGATTAATGGGAACCCCGTAAAGGGAGTGCCGCAAGGTCATTAGTTCGGCCCAATGCGTTTACAAACATCTTCCCTTATTAGTTGGTGTATAGAGTTTACATTTATCGCTGGGATCATGTCTGTCAGCCCTCCTACGGTTTCCCACGGTCCACGTTGAATAATTCAAGTGCTAGACATTCACTGAAAGGCTGCATATAATCCAGGTATATGAATTTGATAGTACCCACACAACCCACCTACTTTTTATTCGAATGTAAAGGTCAGGCGTTCTTGTTCATTTTAGATAACTGTCTGCTCAGTCAGTAATATTCATATCATATCATATCATTATCATAACGGGGTATCCGTTATGATAATAATATGAATATTACTGGACTAGTTAAAATTTAGATAAACAAAAATATTTAACTTTAATTTGTGAATTGTAACATCACACTTTTATTAGATAGACTTATGACATAACAGCTGCTGCATATAATTTCAGTAACCTACTTGCAACCAAACATGAAGAAAAAAGAAGTTCCTATAATATGTATATCCACCACGTACAGACAAATCGTTGCAAATGCGTGAGAGCTCGAGTGGTATGCAAGTATTATAATCACCGCCGTTACACTTAAAATTACATAATTACACGTATTTAGTGTCGCCTTTTTGGTCTTGCGTTTCCCACTAATCCATCACTACCGGTCGATATGTACATAATTGACATGAAATACCGTTACCGGTTACGATATGAAACGCGGAATAGGAAATAATAATTTTTAATATTTTTTTTAGTGTCCTAATGTTCTAGTAATACAGCAATAGAATACTAAAGTGGAAATGGATAATGTCGGAACGGTAAGTGTTACTCATTCATCATACTTAAAATTACCAAACAAACTTCCCACTTATTAAATTTCGGTAGCGTGTTGGTACACGTTTTGAGGCAGGGAATTTTGTTATATGAGCGTATCTCCTGTGTAACGGCTTGACAGTGTAATTATTTTGTGTTTTGTAAGCTCAATTTACGAACGTTGACTTGATTCATCTGAAACACTTCTTTATCTATATATCAACACCCCAGACTTGCTTACGAAACAATATGAATCTCGTATCGCAATACGTTTTTATAAAGTCCGTTTACTTTTTAACGAGCATATCCGTGCTCGTTAAAAAGTTGTATGAGTGATATTTTGGACGCGGGTATTAGGCAGGTGGCCTACCTGATAGTAAGTGGTCACCAGTCATCTATGGATATATTCGCTGCCCTAGTTCAACAGTAAGATATGATGAACAAAGTATGTTTTGAGTAATTCATACTTTTATGATTTTACTGTCATTAATTCACTCGTTGTTAATTGAAATGTGGTTGATTTTTTAAAACTATAGCTTAGTTTAATGTGTTAGGGAGTTATTTATATTTCAATATGAATAAAATATTTTGTATAATAGTTTTAAGGCTTTTAATAGCAAGTTAACCTTATATTGAACTCGACTAAATAAAAAATGTTTTGTGATTTTAATGTTGTCTCTAAAATGGTTTATTAAATATTATGCCTATATTGTAACTCATAGAGTTATTATTTTTTGTTTTGTTTAAGAAATACTAAAGATTTATCCAACCAAGCTTCCAAATTTATGGAAAATAAACAGAAATTGACATAATTTAAAGATATAGTTGTCCGACTAAATCCGCGGAAGTGTTTGGTAAAGGGATAGGAAAATTAATTTAAAACTGAGAAATTAGTTTGTTTGTAATGTATTATTTTTTACCAAGTATCTTATTTGCACAAATCAGTCTCATATTATCAGTTAAAATCTTACCTATTATTATTATTGCACTATAGTCAGTTTATCTAATATAATAATCAGTCAGTGCTATAATGTTAAATAAGTGAATCTTAATGGCACAAATAGGTGAGTAGCAGCTAAAATTTGTTTTCTAAATATCCATTAGAAAACAAAATGTCTGGCTGGGGTAACGTTACTCCAGCTGGAAGTGTTTTTTTTATCAAATACTTAAAAAACTATCAGCTTACCAAATTTAAACATCTGCTTACCAATTACAGAAGCTGTATTTCTAATTATCTATTGCACTTAGATGACGATTTTCGACATTATCTGGCTGGGGTAACGCACACAAAAAAGGTTAGGTTAGGGTAGGGTAGGTAGGTAGATAGGGTAGGTATGTGTCGCGCGACATTCGATGAACGGAACGAAAAATCAGTGCGCCTCACGCAGCCGCGTGATCACAGAGTAGGTACTTTTTCGCGTGATGCGGACATCTTATTAGAAGAGTAGGTAGGTTATTTTAAAATGTCCTAGAAAGAAATATAATTTAACGATATTTTAGTTAAACACTGGGACAATTTAAGATGTCTCAACATAGAAATGTTTTTATAATTTCATATAAGGACATTTGAAGAAGTCTCTGTGTAGAAATAAAAGAAAAGTAAAAATCTTTCTGACTTTATAAATATCTTAAGATGTCAGAATCTTGAACTAAAGGTCGGTAAAAATATGCTTAAATGTCTCAGTGAGACATTGAAGTTTAGGCACTTTGGATGCGTTTTACAAATATCCGATTTTTGAACCGGACAGAAGAGCAAATTTTTTACATGAAACAAAACTTATCTCAATTTTGATTTTTTTAAAGATATCTTACTGTTGAACTAGGGCAGCGTATAATAGATATATCATAGATTCTTTGTCATTCCAGAGACAAAGCTACTTTTAATACAGTTTCCTTCAACAGTAAATAAAATAATCTTACCTGTTTGCGAGCTATCCTGTATCCTAGGTGTGTGTACTCGCCTTGCGTCTGTCTCTTGTCCTTGTTCATCGCGGGCTCTGCCGCGTTTTCTGTCTCCTTCACGTCCGCCGCGTATGCGCATAGCGCGAATGCTGAAACAATAAGAAAGGTCAAATTAGTTTTTTGGTCAAGAAAAACATTATTGCCAGAGGAAAGGCGTGGTAAACACTTTCGACTCCACCCATTTTTCATAGAGCTCATACGCCACGCCGCCATACATATTGGAAGTGAACCCTCCGGGCGGGTCACCGGCATTACGATTGCGCTAAAGTTAACCCTCGCGGACGGTCAACGGCATTAGGTTTGAAACCATGTTATAAAACACTGTTAAACGAAGTAAATTAGTGTTTTCAGGGGTTCTTGTCGCCAAATGTAGTATCTCTGGAGGTATTTTCATGTACTGATGCGATGGGGACGTGAAATGATAAAAAATAAGTATAAGAATTAAAAAAAAGTATAATAACTCTTTCTGATCCTGAGACAGGGGTGTCCAACCTTTTAAATTGGTGAATATTTAATTGTAACCGTGAAAATGGTTTTCCACGCCTAGAATACAGGCAACTTTACAAAAAAAAAAAAATGCTTGTGTATTAAAACCAACGCATATACTTACTATTATGACGTCTTGTTAAAATATACAACAGATTTTATTTTCACACTTTATAATGCTGAATTCGCTAAGAAAACCCTACATTTAATCCCAGCGATTTGAGTGAACCCTCCAGGCGGGCTACCGGCACTGAACGTGTTAACTGAGACAGTGTCGCTATCTATAACAACAAGGCTTATCGACCATGATGCTACTCAAAACTAACGTTGTAAACTAAAATCACCAATGAGTAGTCAGCACTAGTGTTTCAATGGCGGTGCGTATACGACGCGATTCTAACTCATTATTAACTAGTTCGTGATTACTAAATATTTTAGTATCTTGTCTCTTTTATTTATTAATTGTATTAAAAAGGAATGAAAATTCTTGACGGTAGGTATTCATTGCAACATTTTCATCAACAACTACAAACTCATGAGAAAGAGCTTCTAACAAATCTATTCGAGTATTGCTAATCAACTTTCCATCGTATATAACCTTTCGCAATAGCTATATAAAATTACTAGATGCTCCATTTGCAATCTTCAAAGTTGGTAGTATAGGTACCTAGAGAGCAGTAAAATAGTGATAAAATTTCTATAACCCAATACTTATGTCATTGGTATCTTTGGCTTTAGTGCTACATTCCGCTAAAAGCGAAGTTACGAAATAACGCAGTTTCTGTAAATGTCACCTGGTGTTGAGGATCGATAATGTCTGCTGTATTGACATTAAATTTTATAGTAGTTTCTGCAAGTGTCTTGAGTGGTTCTGCATTTATATTTTTTTTCTGCATTAATCTTCTCTTTGATGATTATTATTATATTCTTGTTGTTTGAAATTTGTTGTAAAGGGTTATGTTGCTGTTTAAAGTACTGTACTATATTAGTGTTTGGCAATTAATTTGCGACTTATTTTTCGTTGTTTTTCGTAAAACTCTTGTTTTCAACAACTGTAATAATAACCTACCCATAAGGTTCAGTTTATGCTACAACTTCATATTTTTTATGACTGGTTCAACAGTACTAGTCAGTCTAAAATCAACTTTATTTACACTTACATAAAGTTGATGTTTGTTTAAGTCCAATAGATGCGAAAAGCACAGAAACAGTCGAAATGTCTGTATGTATGTCCAGCAGTGGAAGTGTTTCGGCAGAAATTATGATGGTCATGATGAAATCTTTAAAACTAAAGTAACTATCTACTGAAGACCTCACGTTCGTTTCTCAGGATATGCAAAATTTTAGCAGTTCGATATTTTTCTACCTAATTTCTTGGGAAGTTAACACTAGCTGTTCTATAAAACAAGGCAACACAAAATTGAGTGCCAACTGGCATAGTTATTCGACATATACAAAAATCTCTAAAATGTAAAAATAAATGTAAATGTAAAATATTTATAATGATATATTTTAATAAAAAATGATTTTTCTTTGTTCCTCTCAAACAGAGCGCCTGCCATCTAATCTCTTCACTACCCTTGGTTGACTGGTAGAGAATGCCTAAGGCATTAAGTCCGCCTTTGTACTTTTTATAAGTGTGAAAAGTTTAAATAAATAAATAAATAATGCTTCACATATGTTTCTCTTCCCACGGGTCCATTTTTCAGTGTGAAATTGAAAAGTTTCACCGAAAGCTTAGACCAACAAATAACTTCAAACCAAGATATCTCAACCTAGATCTAACAACAAGCTCAAGGTAATTCATCTCACATTCCGTAGAAACGATAGCAATTGTGCTAAGCAAGTATTATTTTAAGCAGACTGGATCCAGTCCCTTCATTTTATCTCCTAGTACATCTTATAAGTCAGTAACGTTAACGTAAACCGTAACCTAACGCAAACTGTAATGTAACGTAAACCCTTGACCCAAAAACATGAGATTGGCACATTTCTTTACGTTAAAACGATTTTCGATCAGTTCTGTGAAGATAGAGGAGTTTTTTATCCCTAGGGTATCTGAGGAGTCCCTAGGGTATGGCGTTTTAAATAAAATGATGTTTTGTATTCTTTTTTCCCGTTTTCGCTATAACTATTTCTCAAATATTGGTGCTACGGAAATACATAAAGATCTTTCTGTGTCACCCTGGTACTCAAAACCGGTTTTTGATTCAATCCAGGAAAATCAAAAACCATCCTTCCTGGTATTTGATTTTCCTGGATTTTTTTATAACATGAACCTAGGTCGTCCTATCAACTTTGCGCTATGGCATTGTAATATGGGGTAATTCGGTTGAGCTTAAAAGAGTGTTTAGTGCTCATAAAAAATGCGTACGCTCAATCTGTGGAGCGCACCCGCTGGACAGCTGTGTTCCACTATTTATGAAACTTAAAATACTGCCACTTCATGCACTATTCATTTTTGAAATTTGTACTTCGACTAAAAAACTTTTTCACAAAAAATAAAACCGACTTCCAAAAAAAACACTACAAAGTGAAAAATAACTTTGATTTCGGAAGTCGGTGGCAAAAAAACGAAAATAAAACCCCAAAGACAAGTCGGTTTTATTTTTTGTGAAAAAGTTTTTTGGTGTACACAGGTACACCAAAAAACTTTTTCTTCGTTTTTTTGCCACCGACTTCCGAAATCAAAGTTATTTTTCACTTTGTAGTGTTTTTTTTGGAAGTCGGTTTTATTTTTTGTGAAAAAGTTTTTATTTTTCACTTTTTAGTTGTGGTACCTACACAAAACCCCCACAAAAATTTGAATACCCATGCAGGTAATGGGTATTCAAATTTTTGTATGTAAATTACAGTGACAGGAACTATTAGAATATCGTCCACATATACTAGATAGGAAAAATACGTATTATTGAAGCTAACTCAAAAACCCCCCATCAGATCTTGACCAAATTTATATGGGACCACTTCTGAAGTAGATATGCCCTACCAAACAAAAAAAGAATCATCAAAATCAATTCATAATTGGCGGAGTAATCGCGTAACAAACATACAAAAAAAAAAAAAAAACATACAACCGAATTGAGAACCTCCTCCTTTTTGAAGTCGGTTGAAAACAGACATGAATTTGACTTGTACTCGTATAATTATGTTGTATCCAGACCCATCCAGCCGCAAAGAGGCGTAGAATTAAATGGTTTTCTAATAATGTATACTGCATGTCCATTACGGTATATAACAAATTACCTGATAGCTTTAAAACCCTCAGCCTCAGAACATTTAAATGTAAATTATTTAATTTAATTTTAAGCAAATGTTCACACACATTTGACATGGACTAAATATTGACTATAAATCATATTATTTTATCTCCCTGACCTTGTTGCATTTTGCATTATAATTATAATTAATCTCTTTTATTTTTCAATTTATTTAAATTATTGGTAATTCTAATTTTAATCTATTAATTTTAATGTAATGATGATCCATAATCTTAAAATCATATTTGTACGCCGGAAACGGCAGAATATTATGATCGTAATACTTATAGCACATAACAATTTTGTACAATATTCTGACAAATAAATGCATACATTCATTCATTATTTTTTGTTAGTTTTTGTATTGACCACCCAATTCAACCAAATGGAACTGATCATAGAAATAATCAGAATCTGAATATTCTTGATAGTAATAGAGTAGAATAAATAGATTACTCTTTATTAAGTACACCACCAGAATACCCGCGAAGATTCGCATTGTTGATAACTTTTTAATTAGTCGAGATTTTGAATTCATATTATTTATGGCAACTCTTTAGGTCATGTGCTATCCGAATATCAAAAAATATTTGGCCTAAGTAGATAAAATTGATTCGCTGTTACAATGTGTAGTAGACGAAACTACAGATATAAATGTAGAAATATTTATAAGATGACCGTATGGGCGGTGTTATCGCTAAAAGTAATTTTCATTCTAGTCCAATTATGAAACGAATCTATTACTGAGCAAGATTAAGACACTCACGACAAAGAATCTATTATCAAGGTTACAAAATGCATTCTATATTTTCCGTAGTAACCATGCTCCATTAAGAAAAGCATTATGATACCGAAATACATCTGTCACGATTTTAAGGACTTTTGGAGCAATCGATTAAAATAGTTTTTCTTGTCATTAGTAGACAAAATGATAGTCTAGTTATTATATTAGCACCTAATATCTAAGCAGCATTCACACTTGTATTAGAATCTGGTAGATAGTAAGAATAAATATATAGATCGTTATAGTACGACACAACTAAGATGTACTATCGAAGTACTTCATATTTATTTATTTTATTTATTTATTTGGGACAAACAAACAGTAACACATTAAATCTGCGCAAATAATATAAACAAAGATATTATATAAATGTGAACTCACACCGTTATCCGCAGCATATACAATTCATCTAACTTTACTAATGAACAATCTATGCGAGTAAGACTACAAGACTGTTCAAATAACTATAACATATCTAAGCAGTTTGAAAAAAAAAACCCATGAACACGATTACATCTGTTACCGCCCCGGTTCTACAGCGGCCGAGCGCTGCAATCAAAAATAGCCCTTCCGGTGTATAGATACAAA
The DNA here is from genome assembly GCA_963853775.1 of Xanthia togata. Taxonomy (NCBI): domain Eukaryota; kingdom Metazoa; phylum Arthropoda; class Insecta; order Lepidoptera; family Noctuidae; genus Xanthia; species Xanthia togata. Next base: position 10,866,613 of record OY970811.1, read on the forward strand.
CTTCTTCGATAGTACTTAGCATACATTTGAAAAATTGCATTCATTCATTTCAATTTTACGAATGTATTTGGTTATATGACTTCACAAGTTATTGCGTTTGCGTAAAGATCATTTTCACCTAAAGCAGTAATAAATATTGGTGATTTTGAAGGCGCACTCAGTTCAGATGGTGATCGGTTTTACGAATTTTGCCGATGCTACACCTAAATTGTGTCGTATCGTACTGTAACATTTTTATGAATGTAGCTATTATCTATACTTAATATAATAAACCTGAAGAGTTTGTTTGTTTGAACCCACAAATCTTTAAAACTACCAGTCGCATTTGAAAAAATGTTTTTGCATTTGATGAGCCGATCAAAAAAGAAAAAAGAGAAAACGTTAACCGAAAATGAAGTAGGTAAAAGCGCAGGCGGGCGATGCGATGCGACTCGGTGGGTCGGGGGCCCAGGGTGGACGCCCGACTAGAACCGAACATTACCGAGAAGAGTCAAACTGTGCATGGCTTTTATGTTAGTACTACAACATACAGATATCACAATATAGATGAAAATAAAAATAAATTATATCTTTATGCGCTGCCAGCTGACGGATGTCAGACGACTCTTGTCAGAAAGGTGCGCGTCGTCTGTTTTCACACGGCTTCTAGAACATTCTAGCTAGAAGCTGCGCCCTTATTGGACGAGCAGATAGTGGTAGGAGCGGTTCAAAATAAGTTCGCGTTATAGTACCTTTACTGTGATGTCTTCCGACTTCACTATTAAGTAGCTCAACTATTTTTTTTTTTGAATGTGACGAATCTAGTCTTCGTAGGCACAGCTGTCGCAAAATCGTTCCAGAATCGAATTCTAGGTCGGCCATATTTGATAAAATCTCTGAAGTACTGTCGGGTTGAACAATAATAGTATAAGTGGATTTCTGCCTCGTTGGTCACTAGATCAACGTCCAAATCCTAGATGTCGCTACTGTTATGGACTAGGTAGGTACTGTCTCTACTTCTGTCGTTTCCTCAATGTAATCATTACAGACATTTCATCACATTATACACAAAAAAATGGAAACACACTTAGACACGTAAGTTCTGTGGTCATCAAGGTTTGTGTTTATAATAAATCTATTGCAATATTTCTACATGCGGAACCCATTGACATGGATTCGTTTCCGCGGTGCTGATGACACTGCGCACTGTGTCAAATGTTAATCTATGCATAGTAAGTCAATGATCTCATATTCAATGAAGTAGGTGTAGTTAGTTCATATGTCGGTCATTATGAGATTTTTAAATACGGAGACACTATTAGTGATAATTTCGAATTTAATTTGTTCGATTTTGGGGATATGAACCCAATAGCGTTCTCTTGGCTGTTTCTGTCAGTAAACCGAGATTTCATAAGTTAGCAGAGAAGGGCAGAAGTTTTGGGCAATTTCCCCATTTAAGACGCAGATACATGCCAGTGACCTTGAGTGGTTAGCTTGCGTGTTCTATACTGAGCTCACGCAACGCGTCGTACGTCCAGCCAGTAATAGGACTCGCCCATCAAGGAGCGCTGTCCCAAATTAGACGCATTATTAATTTATTATACATAAAACAAAATAAAAGGTATTTTTATAAAAAAACGTATACTAAAGATCAATAATTAAATTATCTTAAATATTGTAAAGGTTTAGAAAAATACGCTGTATAGATTTTGCGTGATTCTCAGTTTTTATCCGTACACTACGTATTAGCTTATATATGTATTACACTATGTACTATATAAACGGTAATCTAAAATATTCCTATTCAAAAAATGCTCTAATTTAACATATATATTTTTTCCACATCATTAACAATACTCGTTTAGACGTGATCTTCAGTGTAAAATCATTAAAAGTCGGTTATCGTCGCCTTCGTCGAGTTAAGCTTCGTGCAGACTAGCGCGACGCGACAGCGCGACGCGACACCGGTTATTGTTATACCGTGAAGTTTTCTTAGAAATTGTATAGTTCGAGTCGCGTCGCTCTAGTCTAAACGAGGCTTTAGGTAACGAGCCGTCACGTCGATCGAAAAATGAACCGAAAACATCACTTTGTGTTACTTCATCTTTCTGTTACTACTAAATATACATAGATAAATATTATTCAATTCGGTATAATTTTAGTATCGCGACCAATTTTGAACTACACTCGAGAGCAATGAATCCGGGTCACTTAAAGAATGTTAAAAATCTCGGAAACTAAAAATGATAGGTTAATGCAATAAATTGTATTTAATAGACAATGTAATACTCCTTAAATGAAAGTAAAAAAAATATGAGTCACCATACATTTTATTAACACAAAATTACATAAAGAAAAAAACTGCTGATCTCTCCTTAAAACAAAAATAGGAAACATGAAATTTTTGAACTTTATTACGATTTTCTTGAATTTTAATACTTCGTATTGCCTCCTCGTGCTTCCATTACTGCGTTTACGCGGTTTGGCATGCTGTACACCAAGTTCCTTATACGATTTTGGGGAATATTCTCCCATTCCTCTGTGAGAGCAATTTTGAGCTCACGAAGCGTGATTGGGGGAGGGTTTCGTTGTTTTACGCATCTGCCTATATCGTCCCAAGCATGCTCGATCGGGTTGATATCCGGGCTGCGCGCTGGCCACTCCATACGAGTAATGTTCATCTCTTGAAGGTAGTCATTCACAATCCTACCTGTATGAGGTCGGGTATTCTCATGCATAAATATAGCATCCTCACCTAAATTGACCATAAATGGACCAACGTGATCATTGAGGATTTCTTCCACATATCTTTCGCTAGTTAAAGAGCCGTTTTCTATGATCACCAGCTCTGTGCGACTTTCAGAAGAAATTCCGGCCCACACAAGTACAGACCCACCACCGTAGGCTACTTTTTCTTCTCTACCGTAGGCTAATCTTTCCCCTGGTCTTCGATACACTCTGTGTCTTCCATCGTGCTTGTAGAGCATAAATTTTGATTCGTCGGAGAACATAACTTTTGACCAATCTTCAATACTCCAATTTACGTGGCTCTGGACATATCTTAGTCTTGAAATACGATGCCCACGCTCCAGTTTAGGGCCGTTTGCAGGTCTAAGGGGTTTTAAGTTAGATTCAGCAAGCCGACGTCTTACTGTCCATGCACTTGGGTTACTTCCTCCGAGGCGTCGAAACTGATTTGTGAGTTCAGTTCCTGTAAGAAAGCGATTTCGAAGCATGGTGTTCACCAAGTATCGGTCTTCTCGTGCTGTGGTACACCTGGTTCTGCCCGTTCCTGGTCTGCGTAGGTTAGAACCAGTTTCTTCGTAACGTCGGAGAACTCTTTGTACTGTTGACAGCGACACACCGACAGTCCTGGCTGTATCGCGCTGACTCCGGCCGGTTTCCAGCATTGTAAGTATTCTGGTGCATTCTTCAGGCGTAAGCGACATAATTTCAGCTTGAATAATGAATATAGAGCACTATCAACATGGTTTATGTACCCACATAAATGACAGATTACAAACAAAAGCAAAACCAAATGCTGTAATTTCGTAGTTCCATCTTCGAAAGTGGCCCTTTTTCAAATTTGATTTTTTTATGATATAACTTTACAATAACTAAGAAGTTTTAATACCTTCATTTAAGGAGTATTACATTGTCTATTAAATACAATTTATTGCATTAACCTAGCATTTTTAGTTTCCGAGATTTTTAGGATTCTTTAAGTGACCCGGATTCATTGCTCTCGAGTGTATATATACCTACCTACTTGACAACATTCACATTACATAGGTACCTTACAATTCAAATAGCAAATCAATTCCCATAAGAAATAGAAAAGATCTACCTATCCATATTTGAAAACAGAACCTTTCCAGAAAAAAATGGCGGTAGTCTGACGTCATTATGTGGTGTCGCTCGTGAGAGCACGTCAAAGGTTCCGAACTTCTGGACCGTGACGCAAATAACTTAGTTTTGGATGACGTAGACAGGCAATCGTATACAGATCATATTTGTACACTCGCAAAGTCGCGAGCAATGTGACTGATCTCGAAAAATTATTGGTGTCTCTGCTGACACTATGAATGGAGCAATGTGAACTAAGAAATAGGCTTTATTGCTACAGATTTTAGCCATTATAAACATTTAGAGATTTAAAGATTATTGTGATCAACCTGGATTTATTTTTATGTGTGAAAACAGTGTAAGCTTTTGTGCATAAACCAGCTATTTTCAACATTCAAATTATACAGGCTAACTTGTAAGACAATTCACAATCAAGGTGAATCCACAGTCCACCGTAGGCGCGGGCTTGCGGACGGTGAGCAATGGGTAGCTCACCGTTCGGTAAGGACCAGGCCCGGGTCGACGGCGCGTTGTGTTCCACACGCGCCTCAAAGAGATGTCAGCGAATGAAGGGGTCCGATGGGACCATTGCCTGCCGGGGTTGCGGGAAAGTCCGAAAGGGATACCGTGGCCCCCTGGCATTGCACAGGCAACAGAAGGAACACGGGTGGGTTTTAGTCCCCGAAGCCATTTGATGATTTCCCACCCAAAAAAGAAAAAAAAAGAAAGGTGGATCCGCTGTAGTCCGCGAAATTAAAATTTTCTTACGTTCTTTTGCAATTTCCAGGTCAGTGTCATGTTGTCTCTTGATCAAAATATGATCAAACCTCTTATGGAACAAATCTAACTTAGAGAGATGTTTTCATGATTATAATTCTATAAATACCTACATATTTGTTACGGTCGCGAATCATATTTTAATCAACATACAACCTGACATTGACCTGTAAATTACAAAAAACGTAAGAACATTTAAATTTCGCGGGCTACAAATAAAACTCTCGATTAAGTAAATCACACTATGGGAAATGTGACAAATGATTTGGTCAGTCCATCCATTGTCAACAATAGGTTAAAGTTCACAATAAGTCCATCTTATCCCCACTCGAACGTTCTTTGAAAGCTAATAATACTTCTTCAATAGACCTCGTATGTGGGTCTGCTCGCCTGTTGTGTACGGGGACCGCTATATCATTTATTAAGAAAGGGTATACGTTAAGTGTATAATATACAGATATATAGGCGTTATACACTTTATAAAGGGTGAGTATTTCTAACTTCAAATCGTGCTACATTTCTCTGTGACCCCTGTTTCCATGTGTGTGATCCCTGTTCAAAAACTGACACTTTTTTTTTCAAGTGAAACAATATCTTCAATTACGATAATAATCATCAGAGTGGTATACCTGCAATTAACCTTTAAAGCTTAATCATAAGTATATTAATCGAAACTTAGCACTACTTTCATCAAACCAGGTATTAATTTGCGAAGAAATCAATTTAATTTGCACATCAACCGCATTTAACAAGCTGTGATATTCCTTTCAAACTTCGGCTTAATTTACGAACATAAAATGCACATAATTATTTATGAAAGTGAACAATTTAACTCATTAAACGATTAGTAAAACACTTTCTACTATTTGAAGTTCAAGATCAGAATGTTATTATGAAAATTGCACTCATTCATGAGATGATACTATTTACAAACCCATTATAATCCTAGGTATTTTTTTATTATTCATTGTATTTTCACTGAGTGAATTTATCCTAGTTGAAATACTGCTATTACTAATTCAATAATAGTACACAAAGCTTTTTATTTTAAACAAAGATTATATAAAAAAAAAAATTAAAATGTGTGGAACCGTCTTCTAAGCAAATTGCAATGATTATTAGGTTAAGCTTTTATAATAATTATTAATTAACATCTCAAGTTCGTTGAATTTTCAGTTTGTAATTATTTTCTTATTATTTTACATTTCAGCATAGAGTAGGGTACGCACGGGCGATTTTTTCCTGCGGCGTTTTTTTTTGTGCACTGGATTTTCAACGCTCGGCTTAGCGCCGAGAGTTGAAAATCCAACAGTGTGTCTTTTCAACGCGCTTGGACGAGAGTGCATCCCAGCGCGATGGATTCTCAACGCTAGGCACAACACTGAGAGTTGAAAATCCAGTGCGCAATAAAATCCCGCCGCGATAATTTTACGTGAGGAATGCGACGATTCTGTTTGATATTTTTTGTTCGTGCAACCGAGTCCTTCCTGCTCGGAAGTTTTAATCAACCGTCGAGTTTTTCACGTCAACATTTTTTTGGTTTCTATTGTCTTGTAGACAACTTTCATATAAAGTTGTTAGTAATAAAGTAGGCAAAGATAAAGCCATTTTATTGCGACTCTTTTATATTTATTTATTTGTTTTATTTTTATGTACACACAGCTAAATACACAGAGAGATGACCGACAAAATATTTGTTAATTGGTTTTTATTACTTCCTCGACTGCCACGTTGGTCTAGTGGTCGCAAGCACTACTGCTGAGTATGAGACCCTGTGTTCGTTTCCGGGTCGGGTAAAGTGTTATTGGGTTTTCCCATCTGGTATCAGCCCGGAGTCTTGCCCAGATTTGTGCCCGGTTGATGGCAATAGGTTCACCCCCTATTACACGGGACTTAAACGTAACTGAAATGTGGGTGTACTATAGGGACACCTCTGTCCAACTCTTACAGGACATTATGTTATGTTAATAATAATGTTGGGATCAGCTTCCAATCTAACCGGATACCAGTATTTTACATGGAGCGACTGCCTATCTGACCTTCACAACCCAGTAACTGGGTAACACGATACCCCTTGGTAACACTGGTTGTCAGACCCGTAACGACTGCCAAAGATCCACGAATGACAGCCGGGACCAACGGCTTAACGTGCTTTCTGAGGCACGGAGATCATTAGAATATCAGTAAGTTTTTAGAGGATAAGTCAAATATTTCAACTTCCTCACATATCTTTTTTCTCCAAGTGAATTCAGACATGCTGTCTTAGGATTCATTAAACTTCTCCATGAGGGCAACAAAGATCGATATGGAGCATAATGCCCATACAACATTACCTTAAGAGTTTGTATGAGGGAGTAGGTAATCTTCGGAAATACTGATCCAATTCCGAAAATTCTTTCACTAATGCGAAGCTACAATATTGACGTGTGATATACCTATTACGAGTATGTTAATATTTCATGATAATATTTTATGTTAAAGCAAGAAATTTTACATCTGGACCTGGATCTAATATTTACAAGTGACTCACTCATATTTATGACACGACGTGTTACGTCTTTACTCATCTAACACAAGTATCGGAACAGTGAACTATGTTAATATTTCATGATAATATTTTATTTCAAAACAATAAATTTCACGCGGAGGAAGTCGCGCGCTGGATCTAATATTTAGAAATGACTCACTCATATTTACGACATGTTACGACGTGTTACGTCTTTACTCATTTAACACAAGTATCGCAACAGTGAACTAAAAGATATGCTGCACTAGTTTAAAACTAAAAAACCACATTTATCTGAAACATCGGCAAACGGTACTTACAACAGTTACAACTTACGTTTAAAGCACATTACATAATTATGTAATATATTTATTTATTTCCCCTTTGTTCGGTCTCAAGCTTTTAATATCAAGACATTGTATTAAAGTTTCATAATTTTCTGTTACGGAAACTATTAATAATCTTGCAATATTAATGCGTGTTTGACTATACGAGTAAGTAAGACGAGTAGCCGAGTAGATAAATCTCGGTTGTGGCAACAAGAAATTTAATTTACATTGTAAAACGGGTGTAATTATTAATCTTTTAAGTAAGGAAGACTTGTTATATCTTGCTGTTTATGATGTTTTAATATAACTTGATGTCTATCCATAGCACATGTTTAATCTTTTAAGTGATATATTAATGTTATAATTATCTATATATAGGTACATATTATGAAACAAAGTCGCGGCTTGCCACTGGGGCATTGACGGACGATCGTGAAAAGGTGGGCCGAGGCGAAGTCGAAGCACACATAAGTGAGTCCATCAATCTCTGGTTGCGGTCGAGGCTTTTCGCAAATAATGTGCGGATGTTCAAATTGATAAAATAATTATAAGTTCCAGAATCAATGACTAACAACGATAATATTTCTATTATAGTTCGATTAAAAGAATGGCAGGTAATTTGAAAAGCTCAATGCAGATGGCGCTGGCTGTGTTGGGGGTCATACGAACTGTCAAACATTGGTTATTTCTTTGAAGCGACGAAGTTTTAAACGAAAATAAAAATACCTACGTCGGTGTTGTTTATAGATGCGCAATCTGGGTTTAAACCCAGGTGGGATTAAACCGGGTATTTTGGGTTTTTCCAACCTTTCGGGTGTAAATGTTTTGTATACTTAAAAAAACTTACCTACCTCACTTTAGGTACTTGTTCTACAATAACCGTACGGAAGAAACGTAATCCCTAAAAAATTGGTGATATAGACGTACCTTTTAAATTTACGTCAGTATTATTTATCGAAATTAAAAGGAAAACTATCACAGCTAAGTAGGCTTTACAAGTTAACGAGTAATAATCGACCCACTTACATTTGCGGTTGCAAAAACATGTTCTTCCATACATTCCGTATGGGAGAACTTGTTTTTCTACTACAAAGTTAAGTTGGTTCTTGCGATTAATTCATCCCAACTACGAAACCCTTCTTTGTGCGTGGTCCGCCACGCATTTGGCCGGTTTTATTTCAAAATACTTATGCATTTTCAACCGACTTCAAAAAGGAGGAGGTTCTCAATTCGGTTGTATGTTTGTTACGCGATTACTCCGCCAATTATGAATTGATTTTGATGATTGGTTTTTTTGTTTGGCATACTTCAGAAGTGGTCCCATATAAATTTGGTCAAGATCTGATGAGGGGTTTTTGAGTTAGCTTCCCGTATTTTTCCCATCTAGTTTAAGTGGACGATATTCTAATAGTTCCTGTCACTGTTATTTACATAGCAGGTAATGGGTATTAAATTTTTTGTGGGGGTTTTGTGTAGGTACCACAACTAAAAAGTGAAAAATAAAACCGACTTCCAAAAAAAACACTGCAAAGTGAAAAATAACTTTGATTTCGGAAGTCGGTGGCAAAAAAACGAAAATAAAACCCCAAAGACACCGACTTCCGAAATCAAAGTTATTTTTCACTTTGTAGTGTTTTTTTTGGAAGTCGATTTAATTTTTTGTGATTTTTTTTTTTATTATTTCGAAGTTCATTCTTCAATTCTTTCACATTCCAACCACCGTATCTATGTCATTTTTTCATCAATTTATCTCGAAATTCCCGGAAATAAAATCAACACCTAAAAAAATTCAAATTTCCTTCGAGAAACTGAACTATCATGACCGCCAAACATCCCTGGCATTCTGCTTCAAAATTTTTTGATTAATGTTTTCCATTGAACTGAAAATTACTCGTTCATTCACAAAAAATCGCATGAATCTATGTCAGCCATTTTGAATATGAAATGATTTGAATTTAGAACCATCGACAACCTGTGATCCTTTCTTAAAGCCTTGAGAATAACTGTAACAAGAATACGCCGTATGAGTTAACAATAAGTAAGTATGTACTTACTAGCAATATTATTGAGAAACTTCACGCCGAGGTATATCCTGCTCTAAGCTCTCAACTTGGGTTTTATACCCATAAAACCACGCTGTATCTATAGTACCTACACCCATTAATTATTTTGTTTACATTTTATTATTTTTAATCTTTCAACGTAACTTTTTACTGGTCAATAGTGTCAAACTCAAAGTCAAACATAGCCTGTATTTCAATTAAGTAAACCAATTACAAGTACTTTTGGATTATCAAAGAGTCGTTTAGGTCGAAAGATGAAAGCACTTAGTTGTGCTATTTTGCCAATTAAGTACTGGGAACCCAATATATACCTATGAAATTGGCGTTTTTATCTCACAAATAGAGAACCTCGTCACATCTATGATTTAGAATATTCATAATTTGCTTGATATTATATTCCGAATAATGGGTCAGCAAGTCACCTTAATGGTAAAGGTAGATTTATTTATTTTCGCACGCCTTCAATATTCTGCAATAAAATTATGTGATCTCCGCAGCTCAAAAAGTTCAACTCTTTTTTACTTGACCGGTATATATTTTTATGTATGACATGTATGTATTATGTTCATCTGTTCCCTATGAAACTTCTAAACTACTTATCATAATTTGACAAAATTAGGTATCGTTGGAAGCGTCTTGATTTTCCGCTGGTCATGGGCTATGTCGTCACATTAATAAGAAAAATAGTCATAGGATGACCGAACGTGGAACTGCCAAGGGCAGGTTTCGTCCTAATCTAATTAGTGGCTTTTGAGGACATGATAATTATTCAGATTTGTCACGGTTGTAATAGCAATCATGTCATTTCGTTTAAAATAGGTTTTTATTGTCATTAATTTATTTATCTTTAAATAGATTATTTTCTATTTTGTAAATGTGAGAACGCTGTAGGCTTAGTGAAATGTAGATTTATTGACTATCATAATTCTGTTAAGTACCTACCTGGTACTTATTGAAAGACCTACACTGTCCTCCCATACCTAACAACACTGTTATTTAAAAATATTGTAAAAGCCAATTATTTTTAAAAGAGCAGCCGTGGAGTTTCTTTCCGGCTCTTCCCCATAGGAAACGACTGACGTTTCCTAAGTGCCCATGTAGGTTTATATGAAATAAAATATTTTGAATTTTGAATCTCACATTAAAAGACTACTTAGGTACATGTTTATAACAGGCAAACCAATGCAAATAAAGGTACGTACCAACCGGAGGTTAGGCAATACTCAAATGTCCAGTTGCCTCGTTGTGAAGGAAGTAAAACAGGCTAGGTACCGACAGTTTTGTGACTAAATATTATAGAGCCTAGACCTGTTTCTGTACAGCTCGATTCAAACTTAATGGCGGCTCGGAACATGAGGCGAGTCGCTGCGCAGTAACGAATTCATGGGTCAGCGGGGGTGAGGGGTGGAGTAATGCGCAGCGAGTAGCTAACTTCCGAGTTGCCATTAAGTTTGAATCGAACTATACCTCGGAATACAGAAGTTATTTATCGATGTTATTTATTACATAATTATTTGCTTACTTGAAGTTTTAAAAGGTTAAAACTCGAAGGTAGGCGAAGTGCTATTAACATTTAATTCTGGTTGTTCTAATATGTTTTACTTAGGTATTGAGATAATATTACTTCCTACTACCTACATTATATTTTGATTATACGAGGAACAGTAGATTTTGTTCATTTATTATATTATTATACTGAGTCATCCACTCTCAGAAAACAACGATGCTTAGTCATGCGTTTCGGTAAAACGAGAGCTTTTTACCCGACTACGGTGAAGCAAAAAGGAGGGTTATGATTTTGACCGGTACCTATGTATGTTCATCTGTTACCTCGTAACTTCCTAAACTACTCATTATAATTTGACAAATAAGGTATCGTTGGAAGCGGTCTTATTGTCCGCTGGTTATAGGCTTATCACATTAAATTGAATATGGCGCCCTCTGGAGGACATAGTCACGAACTATTTTCTTTTTTTTTTACTGTCTCGTACCCAACATATATGGCACCATAAAAAACTGTTTTTGTTTTTCAAACGAACCAATTGAAAAGGGAATTTGTCTGTCTGTGATGTCTTGTTAAATACCTTTCTAGATGACTCTTTTCTCGTAGTTGGGTTTTAGTTTTATAACTTTTATTTTTATTCAATTAAAAAAATCAATAATATTATTGATTTTTCTTCGATTGTCTGACCCCCTCTAAGACGTTATTCAAATGAATGCCATATATAGAAAACCCTAGAACTGCACGGAAAGCTGAAACTACCTACCTACAATGCGCCAAACACATGCAAGACGCCATTCATCTGTTTTGGTAATACCTCGTTATGTCCATATATGTCCCTATGGTAGGTACTAAGTCCAAAATCCAGTGTACCGAAGGTCAAAGGTTCAGATCCTCCGGCCACTGTCCTCTCGCGTCGAAGGCAACTCACTCTCACTTGCAGATAGGTACCGTGCGCAAAAAAGTCATAAACACTTTTATGGTATTTTTTAACAGTCTTTAACTAAATCCGGTAAAACTGGTTTTTCTAATCGTGTGAACGGGTTTTTTTTTCAATGTTTTGGGTGATCTTAAGAGTAATTTGTATTTTGGGTAAAAATATGAAAGCATTGTCTAAAAGCTTGGTCATCAAACGGAGTGGTGAGCGAAACGTTTTGTGTTCGTATACGTTGCACTATTTTACGTTAACCTAACTTTTATATAGTCACAATACTGGTTTTACTATAAAAAAAAACCGGCCCAATGCTTGTCGGACCATGCACAATGAAGGGTTCCGTAGTTGGGATGAATTTATCCCTTGAATAAACTTAACATGTTTTTGCAACTACAAATGTAAGTTGGTCGATTATTACTGAATTCAAAAATGGTTTCGACACCTTCACAATATTTTGGAACGAACATTCCAACGACACCCACCATGGGATAGATGAGAATAAAAAAAATCCCCACTTTACATATAGGGTAGGTAGTTACCCTAAAAAAACAGTTTTCATGTTTTTATTTTGCCACTTTGTTGGCGTGATTAATATGTATACCTACCGATGCCAAATGGCAGCTTTATAAAAAATAAATAAACATACAGACAGACAGTTGGACATGGCGAAACTATAAGGGTTCCTTGTTGATTATGAAACCCTAAAAAGAGCACAATATTTTTCATAGTCAATATCGGTAGGTAAGTAAGTATTTGAAAAATAATGTAAAAAAAAATAACCAAGCGAATTAAAATTGTGATTGGTTTTTCAAACCCTCCAATAAGCTCCAATTTATTGGAGATTAGTCGCAGAAACTTTTCACTTATCTGTCAAGTTTTATCTCGAGCTTAACTTTAATCGCAGTTAAACATTAAGCTAACATAAGTACTGTAGAATTTCTAGCCATAACAATAAAACGGTGATAACGCCCGCCGTGTGAATTCAAATAAAGTAAAAAATAATTGACGTTTTTATTTTATTTTTCGAGCCGCGAATAATGGCGTTATTTTTTGCTGACGGTACCGGGCTCGGCCTAGTTCCCACAGATGTTTATAATGTCAAACGTAAAACGCATAATAACGAGTATTTAGCCGACTGCGTCGTTTTTGTGGGAGTATGCAACAATGACCTTCATGCTACCGTCATCAGATGCCACTATCACTATTAAAATGTTGCGGACGTTTACACAGATGTTTTTAATGTGTTTCATTTAATTTTCAGGATAAAAGATGAGCAAATTTTAAAATGCAGCGTAGGACTTTTATAAGTCTGTTAATCCATCTGGTTGCTAAGCTATAAAAAGCACTTCAAGAATTAAAATACATGGAACAAACAATATGACAAACATGGCATTGTGTAAAGATATTTCGCAAAAAAATATCTACTAAAAAGGCCGTGAAGATTGGTGAAGGTATAATATACGCCGAGTCATCAATTTCCACTGCCTGCTGAGTATGAGGACCTGGGTTCGATTCCCGGGTTATTGGGTTTTTTAATCTAAAATTTCTCAATAGCAGCTATAAGTCTAGATTCATGCCCGAATTCAAGTGACTACACTAGTAGTGATAGTTGACCACGTGTTCAGCTACACCTATACTCCATTTAAAATAAGATTAGACATTCAAACAAACCTTTTTTACAGTCCGTTCAACCGATTCTGACTTCTATACCGTAGGCATAAGGATGGCATTAAAAGCAGAAAAGTGGTTACAATACCAACTGCTTACTGCAGCTGCCATTTGTCATGCGACCAATGCAATAGAAGTCAAAATCGGTTGAACGGTCTGTAAAAAAGGTTTAGTTAAATGTCAAATCTTATTTCAAATGGAGTATAGTAACTATGTAACATTAAATTATGAGTTCAAAAAATCTTTTTTTATAAATAAATATCACTACGTATTGGTATTAGATATGTATTAGACATTCCCATCAGGACTGTGAAGATTAGCTGACAAATGATATTGATAATATTGCCTGAATCAACACACTTGAGCAGCGGCCTAGTGTTAGAGACCGCGAATTACGCGTTGCAGGTCGTGGGTTCGAAACCCCAAGCAGGCACTTTACTTTGTGAAAATAATTTCATCACCACAGGTCTCAAAACGGTGAAGGAAAACATCGTGAGGAAACCGGCATGTCGAAAAATTCAAAGACATGTGACATCTGATCTACCAACCCACACAGGACCCGCGTGGTAGATTATAGCTTCAAAGTCACCACACTTTGCCATCAATGACTTGAGTAAATAAAATACGCGCAGATCGATCCACCTCATTTAAACGTTCGTACATAACTTCGTTAAGTTCTCTGGCATAATCAGATAGAAGAAATTAAATTAAGTAGATACTTTACCGAAGCGTATCGCTTTTCCGTCCTTCAATTCAATTATGAAAGACTTGGGGCTGCTCGCGACTTCGCTCTTGAATATTTAAATCCGTACTGTATTATTTTGTCCGTAAAAGTGGTTACTTTTTTAATAGAATCAGTTGTGATGAAGGTACTATCAAAGACATAAATATTTCTAGAGAGACAGTCAAAGCTGTGAACTGTTGGCCACACTAGAAAAGCACGATAACGTGGCGCGACTGTAAAGCTTCGTTCAGACTAGCGCGACGCGACAGCGCGACGCGACACCGGCTATTGTTATACCGTGAAGTTTTCTTAGAAATTGTATTGTTCGAGTCGCGTCGCGCCGTCACGACGCGCTGGTCTGCACGAGCCTTAAGGCGTAGCTGCACGCACACCAGCATAATAAAGTTGGCTTGCTTGTTTTAGTTCTTTTATTTTGTTCTCTATCTAGACATATTAATAAGCAAATGGTCCAAGAATTCAGTGGACGGCGTGCGATCAACATGAGTAAACTATACATCTATACGAATACATATTAAAGACATATATAGTAGTTAAATACCAGAAACAGGACTACCTCTCTGACAAGTTGAGTTGGATAGCGAGTAGACGAGAATGTTGGAGAAGGCAATGCTTGCAGCAACTCTCGACTCAGTCTCATAGAACAGCAGCTTTTAGAGGTAACTTCTGTGGAGTGTGTGAGGAAGTGGGATAACCTGCCACCACCTAATCGATCAATGAACACGATCGACACATTTAAAAGACGCGTACAGCAGTACCGCATTGATGCGCAACGGAAGCTAGACATGATAAATTTTAATGTTTCATCGATATGAAATTATGTTATAGTTATCAATTATTTATTGACGACAGTCCATGGTTTCTTGTGCAACCATCCCATTTTATTTCTTTACTTAGATACCACTATTATTATAATTAGCTATGATTATTTAAAAAAAAAAACTTTTTGAGTTATTCTTTAAAATTGTAACATAAGGTTCAGTTGAAAACCAAAGTCAGGCACTAGTTGTCTGGAATTTATGCTGAACTGGGCCTATTTGGAGCAGCCGTGAGTGAGGACACAAAACTATTTAAAGATTTTTCTATTTTTATTTTTTTGGGAATTTTGTGTGCCAATGAATACATTTTCTTTATTTATTTCTTAAAACAAAGTATCTTTTTGTGTCTCTCTGTGTGACTGCTTAGTGCTTTTAAACTACATTATGATTTTTTATGTGACTTTTACCACCAATTATTCCGAAAGGTTCATGTTTAAAACAACATAAATAAAATAATGAAATCTCGAATGTCTTGTCAAATCGTAAAAACTGTGCGAAGCAGGAGCGGGTCGTTAGTATAATTATAAGGAAAAAAATAAATGAATGTGGACCTCTTATTGACTACTCTGCGTTCTTAGAATAGAGCTGTTTCTGTCATATCACAACAAGAATACAACGAAATATCTGAATGCAATGAGAGTTGGCCCTTCAACTAATCATGAACTCAAATTAGCAGACAGTTTGCACGTTCCTAATGCGCTGCCCTACTAAAATACTAATTCGAAATAAGTATAGCATTGTGGCAGTAAACTTAATTTAGACCAAGAGCAGAAACTAAACTTCACAGAAACTTAAACGGATTGCAAAATGTTGGTTGCCCCTGAGTCTCATTTGGGTCGTTCATTACAAAAATAATTAAAAAAAAACTAAAATATGTAATAACAGGTACAGATTCCAAACAAAAATGAAAAGTAACAATAGTTTATACCCACATCGCTTGTCAGATGGACGTGTCGCCGACTGTTATTTGATTGGTTTCCATCGCAATCAACAAACTCGATTTCGTACGCTTTGAAAAGTCCACAAACGAATTGTGTATCTCTGCAAAACGGCTATCCAAGACTCGTTAATATTCCGATCGATAATGAACTTATAACTTGTCGACGTAACATAAAAATTCCTCATTTGGACATAAAATATAAAATTTTACTTTTACTTTCGCGTTTTAGTCAATCGTATTGAATACATTTCTTTGGTAAGTAGGAATTAGTAAAAAACGGTGCGTGTAGTAGAAGCTGGACGGATCGCGTCGCCCGCGCCGGTGCGCGGCTGAAAGTCGAAAGTGATTGCGTGCGCGCAGGCAGAGGAACGCACATCATAGTAAAAGTAAACTTCCTAATCGCGCGCATCGTATCACAATGGACAATTATTCACATTACGACCAGTCACGCGACCGGCTTCGAGATTTAGAACACTGTGTCAGTATTTCGGAAGGTCAGCTTTAATACGTCGAGATTTTTGACATTTTGATGATGAGTCGCGGTTGGTGTGAAATTTTTACTCTCGCTCGACTTATATCGTTATTGTACATGAGTCATGGTAACATTAGGGAGACGGTAATTAGAATGCTTGACCGACATTCGCGCAAACGACATTAAATGGACAATTTTTGTGAAATCAGTACAATTTTGATCTTATCGCAAACTTTCGTTGAGGACTGGTATTTAGAAAGACAAACTGATGAACTAAAACCATTAAACGATTATCTTTCTCAAATAAAGATTTGAAATTATAAAGGTAAAGATAAGATGAAATCAACGGCTATATTAATATCAATCAGCGACGTATCTAAATTATTTATCAATGCAGAGATATAAGTAATCGACTATTATAATTTTACTGACTCAACAAGGATCTAAAGCTGCTGGCATTTCAAGTAAAAACCAGTATGAATGATTCAGCTTTCACTAAAGATGTTTCATACTTCACGGTAACGTCTTCCTACCCGATTCTCACAATAAACTGGTATAATTATTTACCATACAAATTATGCAAAAATGTACTGCTTAATAGACAGAAGTCTGTGTCATTTTTATTAGCAATACATAATTTTAAAAAAAGTGATAGTAGTACCTAAATTGAATAGTTTTAAACAATTTTTGGCCAGTATTTCTCATTTTGATTACTTTGTTTGCTAACCAAAAAATGTTCCCGCAGTCTTTTGGGCTACCGACCTTTTTATTAGTTATAGACCATATACCTAACCCCACGATTTACTTAACCTCATTTTTCGTCCAAAAACAAAAGCCTGCCGAATCTTCTTCTAAATTACCTTGTTTTTAACCGAAGAACTTTGTCCAATAGTTTTGTTACACGATCATTTTTGCCGTCAATCGTCTCCCAGGGTCCTCTAACATAAATCACTGTTGCGTCTTCGATGGAAGAGAAGAGTGGAGGTCATTCACCTTTGACCTAATACTTTGAACTTAAGTTAATGTAGCTTTACTCTTTTTAGATTGGTGTCAAGAAAATCTGTTTCCACACAGAAAATTGAGGAAGCTAATCAGTTGGTAGATATGGAGTTAATTTTAATGGTAGTTTATAATTGACTCGTTCTGTAACTTTATAGGTATGTATAGTAATGGGAAATGACGTAGGTACCTATCTAAAAGTCACTTGTCCAGTGAATTCAGTAAAATCAAACCCTGTATGGGCTGTATTTAATCTGAGTACTTATATAGAAATGGATGTTGGTGGACCTATTACCAATGCATGGGGGATTTTTGAGATGGGGCAGTAAGAACAGAACCTTAATCGTTGTAGCTACAAGAAAACGGTCTTAGGAGACTGTCGTCAACTTTTCAGATATTTTGATCTGCATTCACAGGCTTAGAAAAAAAAAATACAGTCAGCGAGAAATTGGGCAGTGATCACCGATTGATGGCGATCGATCCAGTTTCTTATAAGAATAAAAAAATCTATAGGACCAACTGAGGTTTGAGGCCTAGAAAAGTCAGCAATCGCATCGCATTATTTCTGTTCCCTTCATCTTTTTCCTTTACTCCATGAAAATTATCGCCTATTCAGGTTTACCGTCTGCCTGTTGACGTCGGCTACCCTTAGAGAAACGAGACACAGATAGACACTGTGTGTAATTACATTATAATATGATCTACCTAAGTGTTAATGAAGATTCGAATCTGTCTTATGTTATAGATAATGTATTGTTCTTATTGTTCTGGGTCTCACCAGTTTTGTCTTAGTATTCACTTATAAGAGTTTGTCATTATCTATAGGTATCGTTCAAGTTATAACATTCTATGACTGATGATGATATGATTCGAAATAAGATTAGACATTTAAACAAACCTTTTTTACAGTCCGTTCAACCGATTCTGACTTCTATACCGTAAGCATAAGTGCTTTTAGTGGGACCCAATCGGTGGTCATAAGCCCAATTTTCGTCTGACATGTCCGGCCCAGTCCCATTTAAGGTTAGCGGTTAGTACCATTATTATTATTAGCGGTTTTCTGAATAACGTCCGTGATCTTGGTACGTATTGCTATCCTATTTACAGAATTAACAATTTCATTTCATTTCATAGCTCTTCTTGAGGAATCTTTTAGGCTATTTACCATCACGTTACGACCCCTAAAACCCAAGCGACGCGGGTGAAACCGTGGAGCACAGTTAGTAAATTATATTTTTAAAACTGTTTGACGTCGATCTAACGCAAACGAGTTGCACTTTTATGAGATGTTTTTTAAAAACGAACTTTTCATGTTTATGACCACCCCATCCGGTCTGGCTTTCCTAAACCAGATCCACCATGAAGTGAAATTAAAATGTTCGATTCTACATCAAAGATTACAGACTAACAATGGCACAGTGTGGGCTCAAATGGAACACGTTAGGATCGTGACTAAGCCGTTGGTTACGCCACTGGACGAGTTGCTGTTAGTACTGTTACTGATACTCGACAATGGGATTGCTCAAGTTTAAATTGATGGTGTATTTGTGTCCATTATGGACGATTGAGGTGGAAACTGGAAGGTATAATATATTTAGATTTAGGTTAAACACATGTTTGCGAAATAACAAAATACTTGAAGAGGTATCATAATGCTAATCTAATCATAAGCATTTGTACCTACATCCAACAGATTTTTATTTTTGGTCAAAAAAGATGTTATCGCCTGCAAAAATTTTAGTGTGGTACAAAAACTGAATTTTCTGGGATCAAAACTGTGGTGGCATCTATATCGCCACATGTGAACTACGCATCAAAGACCTGACGTCACACAAAAATCCTGCATCGCGCAATTAGAGTTTACCGCGCGATCTAAATATACAAATATAACTTTCCGACATCGAACGTTGGACAGTTGCCCGCCAGACACGACACCCGTCTGGTCGGAGATCCTGCCTTTTCTATAGAGGATGAGTGAACTTCACACCCTGTTCCTCATAACTCAAAAAAACTATCTCAAGAAAAAGCATACCTGTTGCATGATGATAGCCATGAATTTATGTAGTAAAAATATATTAGGTATAATCCAGATATTATATGTGAATTGCTAAGATAAATACAGCTGATCTCATTTTTAACACATTGAATAGAAATTAATCATAGGTATTCCTGATACAGATATGGTTATTCTAAACCTCGGTTAGTCCTCTAGACCGAATTTCGGCCATGGCGACTATTCTCAGCGGAGACCAGAATTCGGCGCGGGAGATATTAAATTGTACAAATATATGCGCAGACTCAGGTGTACCATCGAAGAAGTTCATATCTATACACCGTAAGGGCTATTTCTGCTTGCCATGCACATTCCCTCACTCTCACAGTCCGATGGGATGGCAATCCGACATGACTGGAGAGAGAGCAGGTATAAGAAAGGTTTAAAATTGGTTTTAATGTCACAATATTGCACACAAAACAATAACTCCCAGTTACCATGAGAATCTACCAGCTTAATAAGCTTTTATTATAGATTAACATTAAGAAAAAAAGTTGTAAAATTCGTCGTTTATTACTTCGCCCCGTTAGTCTGCGGTTTCAATTATAGAGTATAAAGAGATTAAATTTTATGTTGAGAGAGGTACATCACTGAGAAAATTTCATTAGAAACTTCAAGACCTTGAAAATCGTCACTTTCATCCTGTTTTTAGGTCAATCATAGAACAAATCAAACTCAAACTCAAAGCAGCCATTTCAATTAAACCATTTACAAGCACTTTTGAACTGTCAGAAATATGAAGCTAGTTGCCCATTCCAAAGCGTAGGTTCCTATGGAGAAGAACGGGCAAGAAACTCCACAGCCACTCTTTTAAATCATAATACATTTTTATAGCTTAATTTGTTACATCATTCATGTTGAAATTATACATTTGAGAACAATGTAGAACACACGTGCACTGCATGGCTTTGCATGGCTTTTTACCAAAGGTCCGGACCCCGTGGTCTCGAGATATGCGAAAAGCTTAATAATAATAATGATACCATTTATTTCAGGCAACACGCATGCACCTTAATTGAACATACATTTATGTTTTAAGTTGAAAGAATAGTACAATGAGAGACCGTGTTGGCCTCTTTAGAAGTGGCCCTTTCCTCCGGTAAAAGGCTAAGATTTAAACAAAAAGGTAATTAAGTAGTATTTGGTGGAGTCTGTTGTACTAAAAATATTTCCATTACCTTTAACAATAATCATTTCCTTTCAAAAACTCAATATTACCTTTTGAATTTTTGAATAGGTATGCAAAATGCAAATAATTATCGTCAAAGGCGTTGACCATAGTATTTTTCACATATTATTTTCACAACAAAAAGGTACACAGAAATACAGCAACAAGAAAATCATGAGCTGCATTATTTCAATATTTTACTCTACAACAATACAGTTTGCGGTCAACGGTTACACAAGTCTGAACGAGGTCGCAATAACAAGGAACGAAAGACCGAATGAATGAACATAAACATGAATGAACCACATTACTTCATGGTACGACGTACCCGCTTACCACAACGTTTCCTTAGAGGAAATGTTGTAATAAATTATGAATTTCCTCCATTATTATAAAGTTATCTATCTAAACCTCATTTTAAATTATACATTACCAGATTAGTCGTTGTTCTAGTAGTCGTAAGCGCAACATGCACGATCTTGGGTTCAATTCCCAAGTTAAGCAAAGAAATAATGGATTTTTTCCATTAGGGATTTCTCAATAGCAGCCCGCATGTCTGCGTAACACATTTTCACAGTTTGAGGGTTTTGAATTATATTGCTAATCCCCTGCTTAATTGGTTTGAAAAATTCATATGCTCAAAAACATTAATAGCGCAATGAATGTGGCTGAATTGTCAAAATGAAGACCTGATCAATTGTCATTTTATGTGTGTGTCACAATTTACCCCGGCGGAGTCTGAATATGCCTTGGAAAAAGACTGGTGCGATGTTACATGGGGCTGAATCGTAAATGGAAATGGTCAACCCGTCTTGAGCAAGCGTGGTGATCAATGCTCGTGCCTTCTCTGTATGAGAAGAGGCACTTGCCCTGCAGTGGGACAGTAATAGGCTGGTATTATAACTGGCGAAATATGGGTTTGGAACCAAATAAACCAAGATTGAAGTATTAATATGCAGACATACCTGCAGGTGAACCTTTTTGGTGCAGCCGTGAGGCACATACTTATTGTTGTTAAAACTTTATTTTCACTATTTTTTTCCTATTTGTATTTTGTGTTTCACGAGTCGATTCTTCAGATTAAGGTACGCTTGCTGGGGTTGGTCCGTGGATGGGTGACCATCTTTAGATACCGAGACTTCTCCGTGCCTCGGAAAGCACGTTAAACCGTTGGTCCCGGCTGTCATTCGTGGATTTTTGATAGTCTTTACGGGTCGTCAGAAGCCCGAAAGTCTGACAACCAGTCATACCAAGGGGTATCGGATAAACCAGTTACTGGGTTGTGGAGGTCAGATAGGCATCCGGTTAGACTGGATGCCGACCCCAATATACATAGTTGGGAAATGGCTAGGCAGATTGATTGATCTTGTGTTTCACAAACTATGTCCAAAAAAACTTTTTTTTTTCATTGTTTCTTTATATATTTGTTAGCTTAAAGACAGGATAGCTTTTACAATACCAAAATGTAAGAGTATAACCCGACCGTGACAGATAGTTGACATCTACTAAAGCGCCTGCGCCTAATGGCGTATTTCTAAACTAACACGACACTTTTAAACTGTTCGGTTTACACGTTCGTTCCAAGGTTCCAACAGTATAAATTAAATACCTCTGTTTACCCCTTCGAGTAATAAAAACTTGATAGTATATTATAACCAGCTTAATTAATTATTTCAACATAAACGTATTAAGTTTTTGTAACTGTGCATCTTACGAGAAGTGAGAAGAGTAAGAGAAGTGAGAGGTATTACTTAAAATTATCGCAACATAATTTCCCAGAAATTGCTCGTTTTAATTTTATTTCACATAATATGACCAGGTATCATTATTATCAGCTTTGGACATTTGCTTTCCCAACGCTACAATTATGTTAGATAAAAGTTGATATTGCAATTTATAATCACCTCTATTGGCAAATGAATCTTGCCTAGTACAGATTGGTGAAACACACACACATACACACACACGTCGTTGAAACAAATTCGCCTAGTTGTTGTGTTACATTTCATGTTGCATTGCACGAAAGACGGTTCATTATTTTGTGTTACATTTTTCATATTTTACAATATTCCTATATTGTAAATTGTTCACCAATCTGTACCTACCTATTTGGCAGTGTGTTGTCATTAGAATGACGACAGTAGAAGTATTACTGTTCAAAATAGGTACGACACACGACGACACGCGTTTAAATCGAAACGAAACCGAAATTCTCGAGAGAAAAGATAACAATAAATCAATGTCGAATCACGATGGGAAGTGCTCGTAAACGTTGTAAATGGAGCAAGATCTTAGCACACGCTACATTCCTCCATAGTTAATTAATAATGTTCAATTATCGTAAGCGGCTCATCTGATCATGATCTGTATTGGACATAATGGATTCGGCGAACGCATATTGTCTCGGGAAACAACGTTTAGTGGCAGTTGATTGTTAAGTGTTAAGATACTTTCATTGTATGATAGAAAAAAAAAACATTGGTTCAATGGTTGGTTGTTGTTCATGATTGTTAGGGTTCCGTACCCAAAGGTCACCGACGGGACCTTATTACTAAGATTCCTCTGTCCATCCATCTGTGTGTCACAGGGCTGTAGCTTTGAACCGTAATAGGTAGACACTTAAAATTTTCACAGTGTGTACTACTATGGCCGCTATATTAACAAGTAACAAAAATAGAAAAATTCAATGAACAATCGTATAAAAATGACAGATTCCAAATTCAAATGTAATATCTTTCTTATTTTTAATTGTAATAGTATTTATGGCCAGACTAAGTATAAACGCACTTTAAAAATAATGTTTCACACTTTAAAATGTTTACCTTTAAAATGTATTAATGAATTAGGAACTATAAATTTAACTCACAAAAAAGGATAGGTCCGGACGCACGAGCCGACAAGCCGAAAACGATTAGAATAGGTATATAGAAAAAAAAAAACTTTTCGCAGCTATATTGCAAACCATTATTTTTGTAGGTATTTTAATTATGTTGTTTATGAAATTATTACTTTATATTTATTTTGTAAATATGGTTCATGTTTATTAGAGCGATAATATTAACATATAGATGTATTATTATTTTAAAATATATAATTTTATTGCTGTTTTCATTTAAAGTACTGTTAAATACTTCCCATTAGAAAATGTACCTACCAATTAGTAATCTCCGTCTGTCAAATTCTGTTGTTACTCAATCTGCCTAGCCTTTTTCCAACTATGTTGGGGTTGGCTTCCAGTATGACCAGATGCAGCTGACTACCAGTATTTTACATGAAGCGACTACCTGTCTGACCTCCGCAACCCAGTAACTAGGTAACACGATTTGTACCCCTTGGTAAGACTGGTTGTCAGACTTTGGGTTTTTAACTTGTAACGGCTGTTAAAGATCTACGAATGACAGCCGGGACCACAGGCTCAACGTGCTTTCCGAGGCACGATTTGTAATAGATGGTCACCCATCCACAAACCGACCGCGGTAAGCGTAGCTTAACCTTTAATCGACCCGTGTGGCTGTTATCATTGAGCCACGAGCCCTTTTGTAATTGGTAGCTTATTTTATGGTCTATCTAAGAGTAAGTTGGTACGACGTCTTTTGCGAATAACTGAAACTTGCCGCATCATGTTTGTGACTCACTGAAAGTGTTACATCATTATTTTATATTACTACGTCTTGACCTAGACAGCTTTAGAACTCAGAAGGAAGATTTACAACAATCATATTTCACTATTACACTTAAAAAACTACGAGCACATCGTAAAAACAACATTAAATACCTATAAAATATCTTGGTACATATTTTATGCCAGACGCTTTGCAGACGGTACTCGTATTTACAAAGTGCTACAGTCCTTTTCATAAGCCAAGAGTATGTACAAACTTTTCCGAGTATTCACGAACCCATCCGATGTTACACGACCTAAGATTTGCTGAATTATTTAGCATGAAACTATTTTGACTACCCGCGCGGTCTGAGCGTACAATAGGGTTGGCAAACAGACCTATGTGACCCAGTTTTCGGGCTGGGGTTAAGCTATGATTTGGGGAGTAAGCCTTGATGATATTTGGGTTAAAGCCTCAATTCTGTCTGGATAAAGAGGATGAATTTACAGCTTGTCTTTACATCGATTCGGTTAACGAGATAAGCAGAAACCCAGAAAACAACAAAAAATAAATATGGGTTTCTAGAAATGCTTGCAAAGAATCAAGTGATTAGTCTTTTTTTTGTATTGCATCTTGTAGTTCATCTCTGAGGTCATGATTACTTATGCTACTAACTTAATGCCTCCAGCCAGGGCGTAAAACTAACTTATATACTAGGCGAGCGCTCGCTAAGGGCACCCTCTGTCAAAAAAAAAAAAAAAAATATTGGAAGAAATATTTTTTTTGTTTTTTTTTTTTAAATCAAAAATTTTATTAAATAGGGCACCCTCTGTGGAGGCTTTAAGTTAGTAGCTTAAGGCAGCCACAGGAAAGCCCGTTAAGTAGTCATGACTTCAGAGGCCAGCTAAGAGAAGCACAAAAAAAAAAAAAAATTCAAATAATAAAATTAAAATAAGTGTCAAGTTCACCAAAATACGAGTAAGTTTAATATAATCGTTTAAGAAGGTCTTTGTTATTAGAATTCCTTTCAAATGTTAGACAAAATTACATTAATATTGAAATAACTAGGTCAACCAATGTATATTTTTCCACTTGATATTTAAGTTTAGCAAATTACTTTGTTCACATTATAATATTATAATTTAGATTACTTATGGACAGGGTCACATTATCATAATTAGGTATGTAGATGTATACTCGAGTGTTACATTAGAATGTTGCAATAAATAGACCCTCGTTCCTCATCCATTATATTTAGAGTGTAAACCGAATGCTCTCAAATAAAAAAATCTATTATCAAAGAGCTTACGTTTTAGTGGGTGATTATTATCAGTAATGGCTACAGGCTGCATGGTTTTAAGAGTATAACCTGTGTTTTTCGAATACTTGAAACATAGCAAGCCAGCTCTTGAGCTGCCTCTATCTAGATCGCGATCGACACTAAGAAGATCCATAAATTTGAAGATGGATCAGTTGTCATCAACTTAGCCTATCGCAGTCACTCCCTGTTCTCCACCTTCCGCATCCAGTCTGTCCCAGCCATCTTTTTAAGGTCGTTGGTCCGTCAAACAGGGCCCGTATTTCCAGTGTGAGTGAGGGACGGAGCTAGTACAAGGCCGCTAGCACCATACAGTCCCACCACGCAGTGGAATAATGATGGCGTTAATCATCATCTGCCTAGCCTTTTCCCAACTACGTTGGGGTCAGCTTCCAGTCTAACCGGATGCAGCTGAATACCAGTATTTTATATGGAGCGACTGCCTATCTGACCTACACAATCCAGTAATTGGGTGATACGATACCTACCCCTTGGTAACACTGGTTGTCAGACTTTCGGGCTTCTGACGACCCGTAACGACTGTCAAAGATCCACGAATGACAGCCGGGACCAACGGCTTAACGTGCTTTCCGAGGCACGGAGGAGGCTCGATACGTAAAGATGGTCACCCATCCACAGACCAACCCCGGCAAGCGTAGCTTAACCTGACGGATCGACCCGTGCGGCAGTTATTACTTAGCCACGAGATCCTCTAATAATGATGGCATTAATACTTCATAATATTCGCCCTGGGGGCGTCCCACACAACATGGGCAGCCCACTGCTACTTCAGCTTGCTCACTGAGCACGCCATGTCGGTAACTCCGATTCTTTCCCGGATAACTTTATTTTCAGCAGTCACAGGTAAAATAATTAAGTATGGCCTTATTCCTGTCACAATTTGCACATATTATTATACAACAAATTTTGTATCCAGCTGAGGAAAGGCATTTGCCATTGGTATGATGCTTTAGTGACAGATGCGTATCAAAATAATTTGTTACCAACGACATAGTTCTGTTAACCACAAGGTGTCGTTACATATACACACTTTCCAAATAAATTGGCATGACAGCTAATAAACTACTAAAGTACGTAACTAGGGCCTAAAAAGGGAAAACCAAAACTACCGTTATTTGTGTAGATATGCTATTATTAGTGACGTCACGTATAATGAAAGGTTTCAGTGAAAGTGTCTCCGGACGTAGAAATTGTATCATACCAATGTTTATATAAGAAGTTTTGGTAATTTACTATGTAACAGTTAATAAGTAATAACATAACATCACTGCCTCGTTGGTCTAGTGGTCGCACTAACTGCTAAACATGAGGCCCTACTGGGTTCGATTCCCATTCTCGAGCAAAGTGATAGTGGGTTTTTCTATCAGGAATTTCTCAGTAGCAGTCCGGAGTCTGTACTTGCGGCCGGTTGATGGCAATAGGCTCGTCCCATATTACATAGGACTTAAACATAACTGGCGAAATGTGGGTGTACTATAGGTACACTTCTGCCTAACCCTTCGGGGATTACAGGCGTGATGTTATGTTATATTAATTATAACATCACGCTTGTATTTTTTGAAAGGGTATTTATAAAAGTATACTCAATATAATACCCGTATTACATCTTATCTCTCCGCAAGTCGTTTGCCAATAACCGGGCACAAATCGATCAATCAATTCCTAATGTTCCACGAGAAAAATAATAAAACTTTGCCTCACCTGGACGAACTCTAGTATCCACGATTAATAGTCGCGTTGCCGACCACTCGAGCAACGAAGCAGTCACACATGGTCATTAACAATAACAGCAACAATAATTAAATAGTTGTTATAGTTAATATATTAATTTTACGTGCATTATAAAGTTTTGTTTAGATCAATTAAGTAATTTTTATTCCCTAATTAAAAATTATATTTTTAAATATGGAATTATGGAAACAAAGCTTTTACGTTCAAAATTTTTAATAATATAATACTTATTAAAGCATTTCCTCTTAACTATTGCGAAAACCTTCAACTATTGGAAACACAATAGGTACCTATTTATTAGCAAATTATTTACAGTTTTCTTTAAGTAGTTCGTTTAAATAATGTTTCTATTATTCTACTTGATTGCCACTTTTGCCAGTATTATTTGATATGACATTTTGTAAAAAACTGTTTATGAGGTCATTGACACAAGATCTAGAAATTTCATTAGTTCATAGACAAGAGTTGGAAGTTCGCCTAAAACCGGTTATCTGATTGTTAGGAAAACTTCCCTGTCTGAAAGCTGGTAGAATTTATTGTGTCACGGCAGAATGCGTAACAATTTGTCAACAGTTAATTATTTTTATTTATATTTAGAGGTCGGAAATAAGATAAACAAAAGTAGCTTATAAGCTGGGTATCAGATTAGATAATTGCAATTTTTTTTGACATTCTTTATCCTAAAGTTACTGTAAAAAAAAAAACTAAGGGCTGATTTTTCTAAATCTAAATATCGGACGATTGAAAAATCTACCCTTAGGAAGAAAACAACTTATTTAACACCCAAACGCAACGCCATTGCCAAATTACAGTTCACAACTACCAGGATACCATGTCCAACCAGAAGTTTGAAACGACACCAATTACGAAACATACACGACACAACCAAACATTCGCGTTCCATTTCTCTTTTCAAACGACGATATTTAACGATGCGTGAAGAAATAACGCTGTGTATTGTCACTTTGAAAAAGCAGATATAAACAACATTGTTACGTGGTACGGGTTCCGTAGTTTACCACAAAACGCTCGTTTAGTAGAAAGCTTGTTACACTCTCGCATCTTTACCCGGGAAATTGTTCTGTCTAATGAAAAACAGAAACAGTCTGTTTTTTGTATGCAATGGAGAAAACAAATGAAGTACCTAGGTACTTCGAGTTTATGATGGACGAGTAACGATGTGGGTTATAATGATGGTCATTAAACTGATATTTGTCAATTATAAACACAAACAGTTAAGTCAATGGAAGCGAAAAAGGACATACATTTTTGTTTCATTAACAAAAAAAAAACGCAATTAGGACATAATTGCTTTTCCAATACAAAACTAACTCAATACTAAGTAGGTATGCGGGGAAGTTTATAATAAATAATGCTTAACAGAGACAATTTTTCAAGGAGAGAATCTTCTTAATAATAAAATTTTCTCTTTAATAATAAAGATTACGCGATATGTTTTTTTTTAATAGTTTTTTTTTATAAAAATATTAAATAGTATAATTAATATTTATACAAATGTATTAAAGGAAATAAGCCTACAACTGCTAATTCTAATAAGTTTGTCAACGTCGTTGTCGGGTTAAGCTTCGTTCAGACTAGCGCGACGCGACACCGGTTATTGTTACACCGTGAAGTTTCCTAAGAAATTGTATTGTTCGAGTCGCGTCGCGCCGTCGCGTCGCGCTGGTCTGCACAAGCCTTTAGTCTCAAGAATTTAACACATTAAAATTAACGCTACCATAAGTGACGTAACATGTTTCATCTAGTTTTCAAGGTTGATAGATTTACTCTCACGGATGACAAATTTCATATAGCGTCATCTAGTAATTTTCTACTGTACGACTATCACCTTATTTTTAGGGCTATCCACGTTTCACCGAAAGATTGCGTTTGGGGACAGAACTCCCCATGGACGGTATAGGCAAGATGTTTTTCGGGGACTGTAGTCCCCATGGGCAGTTGAGTGCTATGGATTTTGTATAGTATTTCTGTAATTATTTTCTGGTCTTCATTTCTATTTTAGTTGAAAGATATTTAAGGAACAAGAGAGCTAGCTTAGAAAATAAATATCTAACAAAAAGGCATTCATAATCAGCATATATGTTACCACTGATATGACAGCCTCTCTGTGAAAGGTGGGCCGCATGTCTTCGTAGTTTTAGGCTCTCGGACATGCCAGTTTCCTGATGATGTTAAATAGAATACTCTTTATTGTACACCATAAAAATTACAGACATACATTTAGAAATTTTGCATAGGGTGATACAATGGGCGGTCTTATCGCTTAAAGCGATCTTTTACAGATACCTAACCTTTGGATGGATTAAAGGTAACAGGAGAGACAATACTCAGGTAGTCAGCGGTGTACCATCTACATATACAATAAATACATACATACGTAAAGCATAAACTTATTGAAATAAATATAGGTATATACATAGATATACTTATATAAAATTATAAACATGAAACAAGAGCAAGGAACTATATGTAATGATGATGTGTAAGGAGAGAGGAAGTGTTGACAAATATTGAGCACGCCTTATCTACGAACTGTAAAAGATTTGTCATAAAAGCTAGTGGAATGCATCGGCATCTCTAGTCTCAACATGTTTTCCTTTCAGTGGTGATGAAATAAGTTACAAAAAGTAAAGCGCCTGTCAGGGTTCGAACCTACAACCTACAACTCGTTAGCCGCGGCGGTTTCCACTGGGTCACCACTGTTCTTCAAAGGCAGCAAGTATTAATATCCTTTCGTGCCATGCTTTCCAGGGGCCCAAGTCTGCTATTTTTATAAATTCGTCATTCCAACACGATCCCATTGTCATTTTGCTAAAAGTTTGTAATCTGCTAAATTCATAATGGTCTATCATTGGTTGATTCCACAAACACGATACTTGTAACGAATTAAAAGGAATGACTGCACAATGACGTTCTCATGGTAGGTCACTGATCAAAGGAACTGTCAAAATTTTAGCAGATTACCGCCTAAGTCAGTCATTCATTTGTCATTATGTACGAGATTACCAATAGATGTTATTTCTTTCAATGGAGTGTCAGTGGCTGACCATTGGATAGTCATAATGACGCCATTAAATTAGTAGATAGTAAACTTGTCAAAATCAACAATTAAGAAATCAATGACCATTCTGACACTATTGTAATAACAGACTTGAGGCCCTGGTCAGTGAGAGTCTCATCTAAGTCTTCCCCATGATCTTCTGTAGGTTGTCCACCCACCTACCTGGCTATTGGTGGTCTTCCTACGTTCCTTACCATGCCGGTTCTCGGCAACCATTCCGTTAGGGCTCTGCTCCACGACAACAAGGCTGATGGTGTTGGTGATAATGATTAATACCCTCTCAATAAACTAGAAGAAGCTACCTATGTGTATTCAAACGTAGGTATATTATTCACTATCATACTTTTCTAGAAAAATAAACGCGATGTTACCAAAACATCAGTGAAGTAGGTCACAAGGTTAGTTCACAAAAAAATACGAAAAGGGACGCTAGCAAGGCGGGTGTGTCTAATTGATTGGCTCTCATTGAAGCTCCAACATTGGATTCCCTTGATTAATTTTCCTATAAATTGAACCGGGTTCCCTCTGTTTGTTTCTAAGAATTTATAGGGGCCTTACAACAGATGGTGCTGGTGCGTACTTCGCCTTAAATTACTATCTGCTATGCTAAGACAAAAGATTGACGATCTGTGTACTTTTCCCTAAAGCCTTGTTTACATAGTTGACAAAAGTTGTGTAGGTACCATATTTTTTTAACACGACGTATTGTAGTGTTGCTCGCAGTAGGAAAGGTTGATGCCATGATCCTGATTTTAAACTTTTAAAGACCATTTAACCTCAAAAATGTTTAGCAACTGTATCTCATCAACATGAATACAATGTTCTTTTTTATATTTGGCAGGGGCCAACAACCTATGGTTTTCCGAACTATGATAACAATGCAAGTCATTCTAGTTCATTTACTTACAATAATAAATTATGTTTAGTAAAAAATAATTCTCGACATGGAAATAATGAGAATGAGAGGATAGAGACTCATTAGAAAACCAATTAGACCGAAACCAAGAAAAGAATATTTTTACACGAATATAGAAATTATGCACACAAAAGTGTAATGACCCTCGTCACAGAATAAACAACAGTATTTTAATGTTTCTCTTTGTACAAAAAATTGTAAATGGTACAGTAGAAAATTGATTTAAGCACACACTAAAAATATTGTATCGTATTTTAATTGTATGTAAAGAAATTTTAATTGTTTGTATGTTAAGAATTTTTGTAGGTATTCTTTCAACGGGTAGAGTTCTAGGACGGCTGAACCTAATTTAAATGATGTACTTCCTAGGAATCACTGGCGTGACGACCTGTGCCACATTGGTGTTCGAAGGTAAAATATAAAGAAAACTGGAAAAATATGGGGGAGACCAACGCAGCAGTGGGGCAGCATCATCATCATTTGTCTAGTCTTTTCCCAACTATATCGGGGTCAGCATCCAATCTAACCGGATGCAGCTTAATACCAGAATTTTACATGAAGCAACTTTCTGTCTGACCTCCGCAACTCAGTTACTGGGTAACACGGTACTCCTTGGTAAGACTGGTTGTCAAACTTTCGGGCTTCTGACGACCCATAATGACTGTCAAAGATCTACCATCTAAAAAAAAAAAAAACGGTAAAGGTAATTGTACTGTTACATGCTAGGGCAATTTTTATCACTTACCTACATAAAGATGGCAAGTTCGTTACACAATATGTAATTGTATGTAATTAAAGATGTTTTATGTACCGCTCACACTATCGTATTTTATGTAATGGAAAACATGATAAATATGTGTTAGGTCATTTTTCAAAACTTACTTGGAATTCCTCTATTCAATAATGGGAAAATTGGTGGAAATCGGAAATAAAAGCTAAGTTATTATGGTTGGTAAATGACATGTTCATTATGTGTCAGCGACCTGATTAGGTGTTCGATTCCTGGCTTGGAAAATATATCTTTCAAAAGTATGCTCTAAGTGACTCAAGAAAACACGGAGGGAAAAACTCTTCAATAAAATGTTCTTGCTTTCTGTAATCAATCTTCCGAATAACATATGAAACCTGATTTATATTTTTGCCGAATTGAAACTTACATATTAAATTCCCTTTGTTTCATACTGGGTCACTAAAAGGGATCGCTCAATTAGTTTCACTAGTCTAAAGGAAAACTCTCACTAAATGAAAAGTAATTAATACCAATTAAAATTAAGTAAATGTTTTGCTAAAATCTTCCGACTATGTCCCTATAATTTTATCTAAACAACCTCCTTCCCATGTTTTCCTAAGAACATTAAATACAAACCCCGGAATAAAATATCAAAAATTCCTAGTCGGTCATGCGCAGTTCGCAGTCACATTACTGCACACAAACGTGCGGATATAGTTTGACCTGCTCTTTGTTTTAACAATAATGTGAATATACCACGAGGTCAGGTTATAAATACTCGATTGTACTTACTATCCCACATTCATTAACGACTACCAAGGTCGGTGAATGCTCTATATACTTAGTTTCTCTTAAACTTATGTAAAAATTAATATGAAGACAAGGTCTTGAGCTCCACGATTGGCATTTAGAAATCATTGTTATGTACGTTGATTGATTTGACGTCCGATCGACGGTTTTTTTTCAACAATGATCTGTTACTAATCTGTTCAATCAAAAATATTACTTTTGGAATTGAAACAACGATTCTAGTTTGACCTTTGATAAGATAATAGAGGACTTGTAAAACAATATAAACACAGTAATGTTTGATGCGGATATAACGTGGCTATTTATGATTAATTTAAGTAATAATTCCGTTTGTTTATATTATATTCTCACGCCACAGACTATCCGTGACCGCGAATGCGGAATGTCGCAAAAACGAACACGGAGGTACAATAAATTTAATGTGGTATTATTGTTCACAGGTTCTTTTGTTGTTCCTTCGTTAGTTGAGAAACAAATCATTTATATTAGGTACTGTCAAATCTCAAATCCCAAATCTCAAATCGTTTATTGCAATCCATAATGTACAATTACAGGTGGTAAATATAAAAGATATAACAATAGAAACAATTATGGACCCTGTCGGGCACAGCAAATTTTTAAATAAGGAGAGAGAGGAAGAGCGCTTTTTTAATTTTAATTGTTATTACGTTAGAATTATTTTATATCCTATTACCTATTGACTTATATTTCCATTCATTCACTTATTCTATTAATATTTTATATGCAGGTATATCTATTCATTTATTTTATTATATTTAGTATTGCTTATTTCTTTACTTGTCTTGGATTTGTATATCATAGGAGTATAGTTAGGTACCCTAGTGTAGCCATTTTAACTTCAAATCCAATGCAATCATGTTTTAGTGAATGTTTGACTTTGCAACAGCTGAATAAGTATTAATTATTAAACCAGTACCTATTTTAACAAATCCAAACTTATAATATTATAAATTGAACTTGATTCGGTTTGTTTGTTTGTTATACTTTCACGCTAAAACGGCTGAATGGTTTAGGACATAGAATAATTTAATCCCGATATTCTTACGGGTTTGAGACTTATTCAGGTGAAACCACAGCTAGTTGATAATAAAATTACAAAATACGAATAACAAAGGTACCTCAACAAACAATATAACAAAGGTAGGTAGTTTTAACAACAACAATCAAAACGCAAAAAAAATGTTCATTCAATAATTTGCTAAAACGTAGATAAGTAAAGTAAAATTTATTTGCACAAAATAAGATATAACACGTTAATTATATTTTATTTTTGGCAAATAAATTTGTAATAGTGGTACATAAATAAGGAAAAATATAAGAACCAATTAGCATATGAAACTAAGACGCAATCTCGAACTGGAGAGCCACGAGACCACAAGAACACTACATATTTTTAGATAAAAGTGGTGAGAGTTCGATCTTGGCATTCTGCCAAGACGATAATATTATGAAAATTAACATAATAATTCTTAAGTTTCAGGAGATTTCTGGTTTTGATGTTTTTTACTTGACGGCAGAAAACCCGAAGCGCAAACGGTGTAGGATATTTTCTACAGTAAGGGAGATTCTTTTACGTTTAGTTAAACAGCAAAAAAAAACAATAAAATCTACATTTGCGTGGAAACTGTTGTCGATTTTGTTTTTCAAAATTACTTGAAACTTTTCGACTGCTATTGCAAACAACATTTTATCTGTGAAAAAAGATTCCAGCGAGTGTAATTAATTATTTCTGTTTATCTTTCTATCTAATACATTCACTAAATTCTTCCGTAGACAGTGTAATTGTATCTGTTACACTATAATTAAATTTATGTGTGTATTGACAAGATAAATACATCCGAGTGATGTAAATGTTTTTTTCATAAAACAATGTAAGTACTATTTAGGTTAATAAGAAAAATTGCGGCTAATTACCACTATGTTATACATATCTAATGCATGTAGTTATGTAAGAAATACATTATGTAGCTTATACGATATGATATTTATGTGTATTTATTATCATCTTTTTTTTTTTTGGTATTGTCATGCCGTACAACGTGGCAATTCTGACAGCCTTTTGGGTACTTTTCCTGTTGCCAGCGATGCGGATGAATTTTTTTATGCCTTTCGCTTTTCCTTTTGGTGATTCTTTCCCTCCCTTTTTTAATATACATGTACATATTATTATTATTATTTTAAGACTGTAAGCTTTGAAATTATGTAAATAATATCTTGGAAATTAAAAAGATTTAGATATTTTTTTAGACGGTAATGACAGATTCTGATGTTAATTTCCAGTAAAGTCTAGTGACTCCTTTTTATAACAAAATAAATAAAAATACTACCTACCTACCTTAACGAAAAGCTTGGGCCAAAAATGTAATGTATTCATAGACATAATAATTACCCGTGAATGTTTTTCAATCTCGCTATTCAAACAAATGACATCTGGGTGGGTGGGTACTTATATGTTTGCGCGAGCAAATAACCATCGCGCGTACGTTACTCTTGTTTACGACATTACTCTGTGAAAAACACAGTGTAATGAACCACGATGTGGAAGATACGTTTTTATAGAAAACCTAATTTAGGCATTTTGTGTATTCGAAAAGTGTCTGGTTTTTTGGGTTTGCTAACCAGTACCTTAGCAAAAAAAAGATCTAAACTACATTTTCACGCAGTTCAATGGCGGCAAAAATGTCGTTTAAGTCGCACCTAATACGGGATCTATATGAATTCACGTTTTGATTATTTGAATTGCAAAACTAACTGAAGGTTTTCAATAACACTGTAGCGGTTACACCGCCACATACGAACTATGCATCAAAGACATGACGTCACACAAATCCTGCATCGCGCAATTAGAGTTTACCGCGCGAACGACATATTATAAGACTATCCGACATCAACAGTTTCGCAGTCGGCCCGCCAGACACAACACCCGTCTGGTCGGAGGATCCTCCCTTTTCTATGGTGGATGAGTGAACTTTACACCCTGTTCCTCATGCCCCTAAAACACTACTTGCGGATTTCACCAATGAAATTGAACGCGTTCAGCACATCGAAACATTCAAGAGCTGTCAGTGTACAATATTGCAGAACAATTTTGACACTGACAGCTCTTGGACGCGTTTTAGAAATGCTGATCGCGTTCAATTTCATTGGTGAAATCAGCCCTTATAGACGCCGACATGATTGGTTAATTTCATCGCCCTTTATCTTGCTTCTATTCAAACATAGTTACAATTATTTTAAGTACTAACTAACACTATCTACGACAGCTATATACCTACTACTAGTTCATTACTAATGTCAATATTAACGCCTTGTGCGCAGCAGAAGCTGGCACCACACACTATTGACTCACGATCTGATTTCATTAAAACTTACCATTCGAATTCGTGCGGTAGTATAGTCGGAACGAGTAATTCAATTGCACACTCAGTTAACGTGAGGTATTTGTACAGTAAATGGATTTCAGCTTACTATTTACGTCGAATCCTTTTAATTTTCAAAAAGAAAAACAGATTTCGTTTGTCTACTTTTGAGTGAGCCAGCTGTTTCTGAGGCGAATAAGGAACATAATGTGGAGCGAAACAGGAATATCAAATGTGGGACGAACTTTGTGAGGCGAACGCGAAACAAATCGTTTTCCAGCCACTTGACTAATTTAGAGGCAATATTTTATGAGCGGGGTATATCGATCATGTTATTTTAAATAAAAAGAGTTAATTTCAGTCAGTAACTATCGACACCAAAGTTAACCATAATACAACAACAGTTTTGGTCTTAAATTAAAAACCTTTCTATCAAGCAAAATATACAACAAAAATCCCTCATTTCTTTAGACACAATTCAAAACATTTCTGAAATAGGTCACTGGAGTTTTCAAACGAATCTTTCAGTAAATGTTATCAAAAGAATATAAAATAATAGTTTCAGTTTATTTTCAGCGCAGTGACAAAGCGCTGTCCGTATTTGTAAAGCGCTTTTGTCCGACAGTCTATGGAATAATTCTTTATACAACGAATTGTTTGAACTGTGGTCCGGTTTTGTGAAGAAAACGGGAAAAGGATTATTCCTTAAGGAGTTTTAGGCTTAATTTGAACAAAGAGTTTGTCATAAAGATAACTAAAAATGTTTCCATTTTTGCCATGAACATTTTGATATATTATTTATCACAGCTTATCGCGTATTCACGAAATTCAAAAATTCAAAGTTCAAAATATTTTATTTCACATCAACCTACATGGGCACTTATGAAACGTCAGAAGCTAGATGGTTCCTCTTTTAAAAATAATTGGCTTTTACAATATTTTCAAATAACAGTGTTATTAGGTATGGGAGGACAGTGTAGGTCTTTCAACAAGTACCAGGTACTCAATAAAATAATTATGGTCAACAAATGTACCTACAGTCCACTAAGCCTACAGCGTTCTCACATTCACAACACCATATTGTACCTACCCATTTGTGGAAATCAAACACCATACAATCTAAGCTGGGATACTGGCATCTCTGTGAGAGAGAATGGACCGTAATCCACCACGCGGGCCCAGTGTGGGTCGGTAGATGTCACATGTCTTCGAATTTTTGGTTCTAGGACATGCCGGTTTCCTCACGATGTTTTCCTTCACCGTTTTGAGAGCCGTGGTGATGAAATTATTTACACAAAGAAAAGCGCCTGTCTGGTAAATCACGGTCTTTATCATTGGGCCACCATTACTCTAATCCATAAACTCAACTCAAACTCAAAGCATTTATTTCAATTAAACCATTTACAGGCACTTTTGAATTGTCAAGGGGTCGGTCAGTCAAAAATATGAAGCTCCATAAACTCAACTCAAACTCAAAGCATTTATTTCAATTAAACCATTTACAGGCACTTTTGAATTGTCAAGGGGTCGGTCAGTCAAAAATATGAAGCTAATTGCCCATTCCAAAGCGTAGTAGGTACCTATGGAGAAGAACGGGCAAGAAACTCCACGGACACTCTGTTAAATAAAATATAAAAATGATACAAAATATTGGTTACATCATTCATTTTGAAATTATGCATGTGAGAACAATGTAGAAAGACGTTTACATTCGTAAAAGCGTCCGTAATAAAAAGAAAAAAATAATCATTCAAAACTTAAAATAAATTGAAATAAGTCATGGCAGCTAAGAGATGACCAGTCCCAACTGACGGCGCCCGTTCACGAACATGACGCATGGATCAGCACCATTCAGCTCAACCATTTTGAAGGGAGCTAAATGATCCAACACACACGCCACCATCAGCGAGACATTTGAGTGAGCATAACATACTCACAGCCGCCAGGGCACATTCAAGTCAATGAAATACTACATATTACCCGGTAAATGGTAGCTCTTTAGTACATAGTACTCACACCTGTGTGCTATGCAATTATATAATACAAAGGAAATTGAGTTTATACAATACAAAAATGGTCTTACAATCTTCAGCAGCTCCATCAGTATTTTCAAAATGTTAATCAGTGTGTATGTCAATTAGTTGTGGAGCAGGACCAGCACTGAGCCAAGCATACTAAATATTAATACGAAAGTGCCTTTGTCTGTCTGTCCGTCTATGACCTTTTCTTGCCCTAACGGGTGAACGGATTTGGATGTTTGGCTCACGGATAGATCATGACCTGGTTTAGAACATACTATGGTACTTTTTTTCCCAGAAGTAGGTACATTCCCGTGAGCTAATTTCAGACCTCCAAGCGAACGCAGAGGCAAAAGCTAGTATTAAATAAAAAATACTACGGACTCACTATTGAAATTAATCTATTTTTTATTCCAATTTATCTTCATATCCATAACGGTACTAAGTTAAACAAGTTTAGTGAAATCTAATAAAATAACCCACAGGATATTCACTACAACTATACTCCTTAATTGGATATCAGCTAAATCTTATAATATTCCATTAATTAAAAGTGAAACGATACCGCACGGTTCTACAAGTTTCCTACCATTTATGAAATATAGTAGATAAAGGCGTAGTTTTCCGTGTTATAGGCTATATTCTGACATTTAATGGGTTTAGGATATTACGTAGGTCTGTAGGTACTTGGCTAGTCTAGTCTAGACGGCTGTGGGCGTACTAGCTTAAGGCGATGTACGCCTTTGTTGCAGTGGCGTACCTACTTCTAAAGAGGTCCTGTATCAAAAAAAGTGGGGGACCTTTTCACCCGATTAGATCTTAAGGTTTAAATTATAAAAAAAATAAAAATAAGGAGCATTCTGACTCTAAACTTGTAATCTTACTATGAGAATGCAAGAGCGAGCAAAGTGAGCTAGAAAACTCAAGAATCCTGACTTGGATAGGTTAAGCTGTTATTGTGATTTGACTAAGAGAATGCAAGAATAAAAGACGGTTAATTCTTCCAGTGCTTGATTTTTTTTTGCAATTTTTCTCTCCGTAGAAACCTAATTCGGACTATTACGAACATTTTAAAACCAAAAGTAACCAAATTGGTCCATCCGTTCTCAAGTGACGCGCTTTGTGTTAAGAGGCCGTGCACGAAAACGACTGATTTTGATCAATTTTGTTCATTCATTGTGAGAAAGGGCAAAATAATTTAAACAAAACTATTTGTTGTTTGAAATGTCGAGTTTTTTGTTTTGCATGTGACTGAAAGGGATTTTTCAAATAAGTTAAGTAGTCCATACGTTATGTATTACAAGACACTATTTAATTTTTTATTTTGAAAGTTTAAAAATATCATTAACATCGTTATCTGGTTTAATTGTATGTGGCTGAACCAATTTTTTCAACTGTAATACATAATACACCAGTAAAATTATGTCGAAAAAACCAATTTTTTTTTTAAACAATGTCAGTCATGTATTTTTTCGTATTATTTAGCAAACCATTGCAAGAAATTTAATATATAATATTTTATGATATAACAATATTTTCATTAAGTAAATCAAAGGCGAAATAAATGCATGCAACTATTAATATCTAGGTGCTGTTTCTAACACTAATGGTTTAGCACCACGATAACTGTAATTTTATAGTTATAATTATTTCAAGATTTCTTACAATTAGATTGAACTTATTGACGAAAAGGGTTTTTTTTCGTCGTGCATGGAGTCTTAATTCAATTTATTTTTGCATTTCTAAATAGTTTCTGTGTTTTATCGTTTTTTTTATTAAATTAAAATTTAATTTAAGTCAATAAAAGCAAGAACTTTATGTCTATTTAATGAGATTTATTTATCAATACCTAATAATAACATTTTGTAGGTATAGAGTTGCGTTCTGGAGACGTCGCCTTAAGTATTACTTTTTAACTGTTTATTTACTAAAGTATATATTGACGAAGCTCTTCCATTTCCCTATGCGCCATAAGCATTCATCCGGTAGGCACGATTCTAAACATTTCAGTTGCTGAGCATTGCCAATCTTTTTCCAAGTATACGCTGGAAGGTATACCTACTCGTTACAAGTCACGAGCTCGCCTCATGGACATGAGGCCCGCTCGCGACTCATGTGTCTTTATGTCATTAAAATAAGAAGACCAATTTCAATACTTAAAAAAAAAAGTAATTGTCAAAAATGTAGGCAAATAAGAGATTTTTTTGACAGATTGAGACAGATTATAATGCAAAAACTCAAATAAAGAAATAAGGGTTTTCTGAAATGAAGTTCACTAGGTGGCAGCACTGAGACGTTAACTGTCAAAAGTGATAAAGAGCCTATATTTTTTTTAGTCCTGACCTGTCCTGACTGAATGATGAACGAAAGAATGAAATGAATGATGAACGTCACCATATATTTAATATCTATTGTCGCAATTGAAGATCTCTCGTCAAAGTGGTGCCAACTGGTAGCGTGAATTTTTATGAAAACTCCTACTGTTTAAATTGTAAACATTAACGCTTGTGAATTGGAATAGGAAGAATAGGAGAAGAAAACGTGTTGACCCCAAGTAACATGGGACATAGGCAGGAAGATGATGATGAGGAACGCGCCCTTGTGAAGTACAACAACAATAACACTTGCAACATACGAAAAACACACAAAACAACAGTTCCAACGAAGTAAAATTGTTATTTACATTTTATTTCAAACATAGAACTGTAAACTAGTCAAACAAACGAAGTGGAAAAACAAAGGTGTCTTGAAAATGTGAATTGCAGTCGTTGTTTGCAATTTTATTTAGTTGTGTTGCTGTCCTTTTAAATCTGAACTGTTTTTATGTCAAATATTTCGCTGTTTTGAATAATTTCGCAAT
The DNA here is from genome assembly GCA_963853775.1 of Xanthia togata. Taxonomy (NCBI): domain Eukaryota; kingdom Metazoa; phylum Arthropoda; class Insecta; order Lepidoptera; family Noctuidae; genus Xanthia; species Xanthia togata. The sequence continues at coordinate 10,907,876 of OY970811.1, forward strand.
ATTACTGTATGGAAATAAGAAATGAGGCTAACTAGCTAACTAGAATACTGACACACATAACATAACATCACGCCTGTAATCCTCGAAGGGTTGGGCAGAGGTGTACACCCACATTTCGTTAGTTATATTTAAGTCCCATGTAATAGGGGGCGAGCCTATTGCCATCAATCGGGCACACGTCCAGACTTCGGGCTGCTAACCAACCCGGGCATCGAAACCAGGCCCTCATGCTCTGCAGTATAGCGCTTGCGACCACAAGACCAACGAGGCAGGTGGTACTATAATGTTACTACTCGTAAAAAGTCTTCATTCTGTAGGTAAGCGATTTTCGTTGGGGACTCCTAAACAAAGTGATGTTATAAACTCGTAGATTTGGACTATGCGTAGGAACATTTGAACTTTTAAATTTTTATTTGCAATTTTTTTAAAACCTTTTAGGGGTTTTTTGGGTAGACACTTTATTCCAGAACACACTAGGTAAGGTACTTATAAAGCTAATGTGGTAGTCACCAAAAGATGTAAATTGTCGATTATATAGCGTTGCGTCTGAGCAGAGATTTCTCTCAATTCCCTTTTAGTATTTATTATTTCCATCTTCTTCAGAAATGAAAGTGATAAGTAAGTACATTTACCGCTTATCATTTGAGCAATTTGCAACAGACGTCTAGGGTTAAATAAAGCTTTTACTGCGTGCGAATAAATTGCAGGTGATGGGCAAAGAACCTGTTCTTTATGACGGTATAAAGGTATAGAGAATCTCCGTATATGAGTTTCGAAGTAGATAATTATGAAACAAACTACACAGTTAAATACTAAACCTACATAAATTAACTACATGTATTAACGACTATGTGACAGTAACAAAAATACCTTATAAATTTTGCATTGTAGAACGGTCGTAAGGTAAAAATAGAAAAAAAAAAACAACGTAATTTTGTAAATGATTTTAGAAAACTTAATCTTTTTGAGAAGTAATAGGAATTATACTGTTTGCGGTGTAGCATGGTGCGGGTGACAGGTGACAGAAAGGGTAAAATATATTATAATTTACTTGTTTTTACTGATTTTGTATTTTACGACTATGATCCGTACCTACATAAAGATTGTGTACAAAATACGGGCTCAGTAATAACTGTAGTAAATTGAATAAAACCCTTTCTGTCACCTGTCACCCATAATTATGTTACACCGCAAACAGTATAGGTAGTCTTCACTACCGAATATATATTATAATATTCCGGCAGAAGTAATAAATAAAGTTAGTGTGCGAGCAACACTTAAAATTAAAGTATTGAAGTCACTCGAGCCGCCATGACAGAATGATATTTCCCTGAAATATTCATATTTTGAGGTAAGTAAATGAACTATGGTTACTAATTAGTTTCTCAAAAACTGTCAACTAGCCTATTGTTGTGATAATTATATTGACACTGGCAGCTCTTGAACATGGTGTAAGTATAACTCGATTTGTAGAATTGTGCACTTGGAGCTGTCAAAATCGTAGGTATTGCATTCACCCGCCCGGTTACCTCCTTAGTGCCCCGTGGCCGTCGGCCTCTATATACGGTCTACACAACTCGTGTCGTCTCCAAAGTTCTGTCATATAAAGCTTCGTTCAGACCAGCGCGACGCGACGGCGCGACGCGACTCGAACAATACAAATTCCAAGAAAACTTCACGGTATAACAATTGGCGGTGTCGCGTCGCGCTGTCTGCACGAATCTTTATTCATCATGTTGTTATTGTTATTATTTAAACCAAATAAGTACACTGTAATGTTTTGACGTTGACAGGCGCACAGTTACAAAAATCGTGTTATACATGTTGCTGATTGCGTTCAGTTTGATCGGTGAAATTCGAAATTCGAAATATGTAAACAACGTTAAAATTAAAAACAAAAGAAATGCGGGTTATATTGTGTTATATTCCAGTTCCTTTTTGATATGTGAGACCTATTCTGAGACAGATTGTTTTAATAGACTTCATTGCTTAGCTTAGAACTAGCCAAATTGACTTATACCAGAGCAAAATCATAGGCTCAATGAAATTATTATGCGTGAGATAATTTACTCACAATTTTAACATTATTCCGTTTAAAATTGATTTTTTTTAGACCATAAAAACTTTCTATGCTTATTGAAAGCAAGTAGGCAATTTATTTGTAAACAGCAACGAATTCTTCAAGTATCAATATGTAAATTAATCAATTTAAGTATCTGCATCACTTCCGATTTAATTATGCTTAACAACTTACTTTTTTTAAACAAACTGTGATAATAATCTGCTAATTATTAGAATAAAGAACATAGATAATAATATTTTTTGTTTAATAACAAAAGCGTCATTAAAATACGTGAAGATATACATCAACGAAAAACAAAAGAATTATGCCAAACAATAAAAATACTCGTTTAAAAAAAAGAAAAATTCTAACAATGAGGTATTTTTATGCATAAAAAAGGTTATTGTCAGCAAATCTAACAACTTCTTTTCAACATTCACAGAAGCGCTGTAATATTTTAAGATCTTGGTTTCTAATAAAATCCGGCCAGGTACGAGTTGGACTCGCATAGGAAGGGGAACCCTCCCACCGTATATTTAGCACAAAAAAAACGCCGAAAAAAGCATGCTTCTTTTATGGAGACCCCCTTTAATTTTGAACTTTAGTTTATTAAGCGGCAATTGAAATACACAATCTGTGAAAATTTCAACTGTCTACCTATTACGGTTCATGAGATACAGCCCGTTGACGGACGGTTAACATAGTTTTTTTTTTTTTTTAAGTTAACATATTGACTTTTCCTATCTGAGAAAAATCTTGAAACGAACATCTTCTGAGTTCGAGGCCTCTTTTTAGTAATACCTACCTATTATTCCCTAGTTCATTATTATAGTTGAAGAGGATAGAAGCTAGAAACCGAGTGCAGCAAAGCCATGCAATATTTCTCAGCATTTCTCTTGAGACGTTCTCTCCACTGTGTTCATACACTTGACCCCGTGGCCTCAACCTTAGGCTACCGGAGAACCGCTCTAATAACCTTTTATTGCAGTTATAAGCGGAATTTATTCAATTCCTCATAAACTTTTGATTAAATCTGAATTTAGTGTAGCTTTTGTCATATTATTATTCGTACCAAATTTATCCCTAAGTGTGAATAATGATGATGAAGTGAACTTCACAGTGACAGAGCCTAGGTAAATACTTAAAAATATTATGCAAAGACTAATCATAAAAAAAAACTTGTTTACGACTATATGATTTTGGTACCTTACTATGTACTTACTTTATGATTACTTTTTATTTTGTTATTAAGTGTTTCACGAACTGTGTCCAAATAAATATTATTCTATCTTTCTTTACTTCTCGAAAACCTATAAGGTCTTCTTCTATACGTGTGGTTTGTGACTAACCTGATGCCAGAGATTTAATGCCGCCCACGGGCCTCTGACTTGGCTTCACATGCCGTCGAGAAATATCTCTCAGACATGCCTCTTCCTCACGATGTTTTCCTTCACCGTTTTTGAAGCTCGAGACTTGGTAGTCCGATGGTCATACCACTAGGCAGGCTATCACTGCTCTAGGAGACTGCTCTGTTCTGCTCTCGTAGTGAGAATCTATTTAAGTGGAAATTTTGATGAAAAAAAAAACCCCTCTGTTTGTTTTTCTATGGTGCATTTTACATGGGGCGCTGGCGCGGCCGTTTTACCTATAGCGGGTGTAATGAAATGAAATGGAAATGAAATGAAATTGTTTATTCTGTAAATAGGATATTGGACTAACTTTTACACGTCATCTTTTAAAAATAAAAAAAATAAAATTAGCTAGATGAGTTCGGCGTTTCCTATCTGACTACTCAGAGAAGGAAGGCCGAAACAAACTCAGAAGTCAGTCTCTTTTAAAGTCCAGACATAATCTTGGTCAGGCCATATGGGGACCATGTAGATTAGTCTGAAATGGTCTTTTGAGAAAAGAACCACACAGATTTGAGTGGACCTGTCCTGTCAGTGCAAGCATTTGTCAGTAATCGTGGAGCTCAACTCGTGTCATAACTTATGACTTCTGTTGAAATTTTTTAATAATGGTGTTGGGGTATTTTTACAAAAAATTAGAATTTTAAATAGCTTTTTTATTTGCAATAAAAAATAAGATTTTTATTATTTGGTAGTACCTATGCCCCTTTTGAATCGGACAGGGTTTTTTTTTACAAGTTGTATATTTTGTAACCTAACTGCCAGTAACCGATCCTTCAAAGGACCGTAACAAATGCCCATAGCGTCCACATCATCATTAAACTATACTCATTTCACCATCGTCCATTAACAGCCACTGTGACATATGGCTATGGCCCAACATGGCCCAACATAATTTACTTCTTCTCCGTATTCGCAACACGTTTGATACAGAAAGTGCGGAGTTGTGTTTGTGAATCTGAGCCGCCAAGTGAGCCGGATTAGGGAACTTTGACCCTTCTAGAATTCTGAAAGTAGGATTTTATGAATAGGACTTTGAATACGATGATGGAGGATATAGTGGTAAATGTGTTCCTCTTTTTTGGTCTGAATATATCTATAAACTGTGCTTGAGATGATTGTTCAGAAGAAATGGTTTTTGTTAATTAAGTTAATTTTCTGTAATTGCAGACATTGTTACACACAGGTATTGTATTAGGCACTTATATAATGCAGCAGTTGTTTATCGTAGTTTAGGTAAGTTAAAAATTACAAAATGTATGTTTATTAACAAGTTCGGCAGTAAAAACTGAGCAGTAAACTAAATAAAAATGAGTCAGTCATCACCATATAGCAAATATTTAAATGGGTAATTAAATAAATAATTAAGCAGTAAACTTACTGAGCGGGCAGCACCGTGTGGGCAGTAAACAGATCGGAATTGATCGGTAAGAAATCTAACTTGGAAAATGCGCTCACCGGCCGATTTGCTCGCTCGGCTCGCGCGCGGTTGTTCACAGTTCTAACCTAAACCATTTGGTTGAGGTGCCCTAGCTTAGTTACTGCGACCAATTCGGCTCGCACGTACTTGGTTACAGTTCAAACCTTACCTATGAAATGCCGAACTATTTATCTAACCGCCCATTCGAACAATTTTACTGCCCATTTATTTATTACACTACTTGAGTTTTTTTTTTTTACTGACACTGTAGAATGAAATAACCGGCCAATTTTATTTTTATTACTGTTCATGTATTTCTGTCATACAAATTTTCCGACCGCCGAAAAAAAATATTGTTAAAATTATTACCCATTGTAGTAATAGTGGTCTTGATCTGGTAGATTAACTTTGTATTTGATCTAATTCAATCACAAATCACAATGTTTAGTAACAAAAGCATTACGTAATTTATAGCATATTGCTTCCATTGCTTTACTTTCTAACAAAAACTTCTTAATTTTTTTTTTTTTTTTTTTTTTTTTTTTTTAAAAAACGTTGCCCCACACTAGGAATTTCTCCTGTATCGTGGGTGCGTTTACAAACATTTAACTCACATACACAAACAGCCAGACCCGGAACAACTACTTGTAGATCATACAAATATTTGTTCCGTGCGGGAATCGAACCCGCGACACGCAGCGCAGCAGTCAATCACTTAACTACTGCGCCAACCGTGCCGTCAATTCAATGTGTTCGTGTAGCTACGTATAAGGGCTGACTTCACCAATGAAACTGAACGCGATCAGCATTTCTTAAAAGCATTCAAGAGCTGTCAGTGTCAAAATTGTTATGGAATATTGTACACTGTCAGCTCTTGAACGGGTTTAGATGTGCTGAACGCGTTCAATTTCATTGGCGAAATCCGCACTATGTTCGCATGACAAGTTGAAAACTTCTTGTGACCGTACACGAAGTTTATATATGTATACTGCATACACGACGATTTGCTTATTGATAAAATATCGTTCGAGGGCGGATTAGGTTTCCTTTTTGATTAGGAGTTCTTTTAAAGAATTTTGAGTAATAAATAAAAATATCGTACCTATTAGAGGGACATTCGGTTGGACCCCTCAGTAAGTCTAATAACTACCAACCTTATTGATTGACCCTATTTCAAAATGAGCTAAGTACCTACTTGAAAATGACTCGTGTTGGCATGGGACAAGAATTGGTCCACATTGGTCATTAACTTTTAAATCATGTGTTCCTCTGTCATCTAACATGTCTAAACTGCGTTCAAGAGCTGTCAGCGGCAATATTTCAGAACAATTATAACACTCACAGCAGGATCTTGAACTCTGTATAGATGTGGCAGCATTCAGTTCCATTTGTGAAACCCGCCCTTTGCCTATTTACAACAATTTTGACAAGTTTTCATCCGAAAAACAACTCGACACTTTTGTCACACACCGTACATGCAAAAACGGTTGTAGATTTGCAGATAATGGCTAATTCTCCTTACAAAATGGCGCGAAGGACAGCATGAGAACTGTTTCCAGATCAATATCAAGTAATTGTTATATTAACGGTTCAAATTGTTCCCACAGATAGCTAACGGAAACAGCGCAATACTTGAACCTTCGAACTATGTTAGGATCAGATAATATCTTTGCTAAAATTACACTTTAAATTACTAGTTTTAGTAAAACATGATGATGAATTTGACGATTAGAATAAAATTCCAAGAATTGAGCGCTTGTGCACAATAGGGATGTTGACTGGGAAAAAAACTATTTACGTAGTCCGTCAGTCAGATAATAAAAAAAAAATTGACACGTATAAGGCTTTATCATATTAATAAAAAAAATATTTAAGTAGATAAAATGCATTCAAGTTGGGGGGTCACAATTCAGTATAAAATCTACCGGGGAGTGACGTCATGCCACTTTTTACCTCAATGTATTGCCGTAATCTTTTGATTACAAAAAAAAAAAAAAAGTCTCCAATATTTTTAAATAATCTATCTGACGGATATAAAATTTTAGTCAACATCTTTATTCTGTAAGACTTATTCAGTATTTTTATAGGTCCTCTTTTTCTCAAGACGTTCCTAATGAGACTACTTAAGGACATCAATAAAATACGAACGAAGCACGTTATTATAAAGCTTGTAAGAACAAACCATTCAGTTTTATTATATGTGTATAGATAAACAGTCAATACAAAGATGAAACAGGAATCATATTACCCAACAAAATGGTGTATTTTTTTTTCTCACCCTGAATCTTAGGCAACGGGAAGTTTTAAGCGAGCGCTCCATCTCAAATGACAGCGGAACCGGAGAAATGGATCCATTTTAAAGAACTCCATTTGTTTCCCGTTTGTTTTAGTAATGGAGGAAATATTATGTGGATTTTTCATTTTCTTTGTGATTGTAGGAAAGTACCTACAGATGTACGATTTTTTTTTCAGACTAGCTGAACGCCACTGTTAATTCTTTTGGCATTTGATTTAAGTTAGTGGAAACGTGAACTCATGGGATATTCGCAAGAAAATACGATTGAACTCAGGGAAATATGCATTAAATACTATTATTATCTTTATATCTAAAACGAAATGTTTCGGTTAAAATTTAAATAAACTCGATGAGTTTCGGTGATGGCGCTAAACTCACAATATATTAAATGGGTAATGAATTTTAGTTCAAGACGCGCACTTGAGACGAACTTGATACTTACAGTTCAACAATTTTCTTAATGTCCCTCGGAAAACTTCGTGTTTGGTCAGTCGTCGGATTTCTATCAGTTGCCTTTGCACTTGCTGCAGACCGGACGCTCTCAATTGATTTATAAGTCGATCGAAACACGAAGTTTGCCGAGGGACATTAAGAAAATAGTTGCACTGTACCTTGTTGGTAGCTCAGCCAATTAGCCATCCTAGCCACTTAAATTACCTGAATTATTTAAGCAAGTATCCCAAAACATTAATGAATAGCTACCACATTTTTAGGTTTATTTCTACTTTGAAATATAGTTAAAATAAAACATAACATATCATCACGCCTGTAACCCCCATAGGGTAAGGTAGAGATAAACCCATAGGAACTCTTTTATATTCGCCAGTTATGTTTAAATCCCATGTAATGTGAGCCTATAGCCATCAACCGGGCACAAATCCAGACTCCGGGCTGCTACTGAGAAATTCCTAATGGAAAAACCCAATAACACTACCCGACCCGGGAATCGAACCCAGGACTTCATGCTCAGCAGTAGCGCTTGTGACCACTAGACCAACGAGGCAGTCAGTCATTGAAAATAAAAGTATATACAAATATAAAATGAAAGTTCAGAGACGTCCTAACGAGTTAGTGTCGTAATCCCGCATAAACAGTGCTATTACCGACAAAGAAACCCATAAATTCTAACTTAACACCTTATTAAGGGTAATTGTCATACATGAAGCGTCAGACAATAATATTAAAATTGTTATTACAAGTGTAATGACGCTAATAATGTCATTATTGCCAACAGCGGCGGTACATTAGAAAATTCGCGCGGGAAAAACGGCGGCCATTGCCTACAGATACAAAAAGTTTGCGAGGCCCACGTACGATGCATTGTTCGGCCTATTCTAAGAAATTCTTACAATGTAAGTAGGAAAAGGTTTTGTTAGGATCTGGCGACGTTTAATTATAAGCTTTAACTGTGTTGTTGGCATTGTTTTTGGTAGGTACGTAAATAATACATGCTGCCTTTTGGCCTTCGAAATTTCATAAAAAATTAAAGAGCCTACTAAAATGAAATTACTGTGAGAATAACATACAAGGCAGTTATTTTATCCTCATTCTTAAACTGCTGTTTTTAATTTCCACCTTGACAAAAATAGTCATTAACCTCTTAAACCATAAACAAAAAAAAATCTTTCTCATTGTTGCCATTACAAAAAAAAAAATGTTAATTTGATAAAATGTCCGCGTTTATGGTTAGTTTCCCACGTAGTTAATTGTTTAGCACTTGGTTTATAAGTTATAATAATTGGAGCAACTGTTACTAAAGATGTGTATCGCGATCTAGCAACTTCTTAGCAACAAACTCGTCCAATTATGTTGCATTCTAGGACGGCTACGCTAAAATGCAGTCACGAAGTACAGTCTATACAATGAATGCTATTGAGGAAACTTTACGGTATTTAAGGCCAAATAATGATAATTAAGTTTAAAGTTTAAAACCTACATAATATCATGTTTGTAATCCCCGAAGGGTTAAGCAGAGGTGTACCTAGAGTACATTTCGCCAGCTTTATGTTTAGGTCCCATGTAGGGGTCAAGCCTCTTGCCATCAACCGGCCACAAATCCAGAATCCAGGCTGCTACTGAGCAATTTCTGATGGAAAAAGCCGTGATAAGAAGGCCGATGGCACAACTTGGAATGATTCATTTGGTGATATTTAATTGATAGTTCTCAGCAGATAGGTTCATATTTTGAAGTGACTCTTCGAAGTGGTTAAGAAGATTGTTGAGTTGATGGTATTTAGAAAAGATTACTCTTTGAGGTGCCTACGTCACTAATAAGTCGGCCACAGTATACAAAAAAAACCTCCTATAACCCCAAATGAAAACCTAATAACAAAATATTCTATCACTCCGATCTAATGTCAAAAGTCAAATTATTTCAGTTCTCAAATAAATTCTCAAGCTAAACCAAACAATAGTAAGATAAAGACCCAACTTAATATCAATACTGAAAACTGACCCGCATTACAAGACCATTATCGATATTACAGTAACCCCAGCATAAGACAAACAGCAATACAATTGCACGATGCACTGTGGAAACTGTTTCACAATACAAAATTACTGATCCCATCTCCACAGATAATTTCTACTTATTGCGAAGTTTTAATTGCGAAAATAATGAGTGTGTTGGTAATGTGTAAAACAGTTTCAATTTCGTTTCATGTGTTTTTTTTTTCGGTTTTTAACTTTTACTATGTACCTATTGTTGAGTTTAAAATGTTATTTCTAAACTGACACGCACTCGTAATATTGGTATCGTAATTATTTTACGTTAATCTCGCAGTCCATAAAACTTTTGGATTCGAGGAAATGTTTTACTGTGAAGGAAGACACTGTGGGCTCTTTTGAGTTAACGTAAGGCAACCTGAAGTTCTCTGCAGTCACTAACAAGCAGTGGAGAAGCTTGGAGAAAAAACTTTTCTTGAAGGGAAACTCTTTTAGGCAGTACACACTTTTTTTTAGCTACGTAGGCGAATCACCTTCCGGATTTCCGAGATTTTGCAATTTTTCCCAAGTTTTTTTACCATTCTTCTCAACTTCCTCATACACAAGCTGAGCAACAAAAAAAACAGACCAACTACAACACACGACTCTGATTACAGTAACGATATTCATATATATGCAAGAACATATAATTCATTATAGTAATTAAATTAAATACGATACGATACTCTGGTCGGCAAATAGGTACTAAGTGTAATTTTCATAATTTAGGTACATGTTGTTACCACCGGCTTTTAGGAATGTAAGCGTGATGATATTATGTAAAAAATAATAAAATTACACGAATTCATGGCAGATGACTAGCTCATTATTTATCTGCTGGCTCAACGCTCTAATTAACTCTACTCACTCTTACTACCTGATGCCTTTTGATAAGTACCGAAACATTCGCGGAGGTACACAAAACTTATTTTTTTGTTATTTTTAGTAACAGTGAGATGGTGAAAATAAAAGTGAATTTAAGACAGAAAGTAATCTTCGTTTTGTCTTATTCAAACATAAACCACTTATAAAGTCTCTGAAGTTCACGTGCTTATTGAGAAATATTTTCAGAAGCACAATTATAATTATCAAAAAACTACCATAAATCCGGATGTAAAAAATATTATGGTCAGCTCCTAAAAATCCCACCCTAAAAATTCAAGCCTGCTGCGGCTAACAATGTGTTTTAATTTTTCAAATATTTACAACATTGTCAAATAATTGTCAAAATACCTATACCTATATTTACAACAAGCGACCCAGTTAGCAAAATTCTCCACAAAAAAAAACACTTAACATTAATTAAACACACGCAAAATTTCGCATGTCGGCTCGCGTTATATCAATATACTATTAAGCTGTTTTTTCACTATCAAAGAAATCATAATTACTTTGTCGCTTATTCTACGCATGCGTGTTTTATTCCGTCAATTACCTTCACATTTCCTTATGAAGACAATTGAATGTATTGTCCAAACGCCATTTAGCAGCAATGGCGGCAAACGAACAATGTCTCGTACCGCAAATTTTCTCCAAACTTCGTGATTTGCGGTATTACAAGTACAAGGTAAAATTTCAATTTCAATCTTGAATTTGTCGATACTTCATTATTAAATAAAGTTTTGCGGTAACGTTTCTACCGCAAAGAATACGCGTCAGTAACAAATCGTCGGAAAATTGATGTGCGTTTTCGTACCGCGCCGGCTAATAACCATCAAGAATTTTCATGCTTTGTTTAATGTGTAAATCGGGAAGATATTGGCACTTGCGTGTTATCATTTTGCTTTTCAAATAGGCGATCTCAAATCTCGGAAAACATCTCATGCGATTTTATATATTGTTTACGTGAAAATGAAAAATTCCAACAATAAAAAAAAAATAGGGACTCACCGAGAAATACGTAAATCTTCATTGTAGGGCTTATACAGCTTGCAACACTGACACAAGTTTAAAAGTAACAGACTTAGTTCGAAGTTCGAATATGATTAAACAGCGGCGTTCGACGTGGTCCGTCGCCGAGTCGCGTGTGTTAGATGCGCGAGCGCAGCCGCTGTGGACGGTAGCGCCTTCACTTTCTACGTGGTGGGGCTCAGGAGCACCGGGAAACCAAGGGTTTGTTGACATTACTGCATATGCACGAGCGCGTAATCGGACGAATTCATTAGCGATGTTGCACAATGTCCAACATTATTTACGATCTTACTCCACATTTTATTCGATGTCGGTTCTTGACCTCCGTTTTTCTTCTTTATTAATCAATCAATCAACTCAATTGAGTTGATTGATTTCGTTCAGCTTGAGAGAGGCCATACTCAGTAATTACTGAGTATGGCCTCTCTCAAGCTGCACCAAATCAGCCGGTCCACCGAACTGTGGATCGAAAAAGGCTAAGACATAGGAGCTGAAATTTTAAAGATACAATCTGGTAGGAAAAAAGTGGCATCTTTTTTATTTTTTGCAAAAAAAATGTATGGAGCATGCTTCTATCAAAAAAAAAATGTAAAATGCCAATTTGCCTACTGGATTGTATCTTCTAATATTTATTTATGCATGATCATGCTATTAGAAGCCATTTCAAGCAAAAAACCGATACTTTATTTAAGCTCCTATGTCTTCGAGTCTTTTTTTCGATCCACAGTGAACCGGTCCTTTGTTTATGCCACTAACTAAAATGTTCGCTTCGTACATACAGTTAGATTCCAGAAGGAGCATCATAAAGACTGCAATTCGGAATAGCTTCTCAAACAATACTTCTCTACTCCACGTTGATCACAGGTCTTACTGAAGAACTGCGCACCAAAGACAATGAAACGTGATTGATACTTGAAACTGACTAATCTCTGGATGTCACTGAATATGCTTGTTAATTTATTGGTCGTTGGTCACCGGCTGCATTTTTGTTTGAATGACTTCTAAAACTAGAAATAACATACCTACCTAAATAATATTCTGTCCGTTCAAAAGGCAAACACAATTAGGGAAAATAATTGTTTATCAAATAGACACACTTCGTCAATTTGACGAGAAATGGCTACCATTTTATCAAACATTGTCAAACTTTTCAACAACACCATGTCAACATTGCAAAAATTTAAAACATTGTCAAAGATCAGTGTTTTGAATTTGTGAGAGAAATCACAAATGAGATTCTTTGACAAATTAAATTGCTAGTAAAGCTAAACAATGAATTTCCCTGTATTTATATACTTGTGTGTTTAAGTATCTCCTTGTTCTATGTGCAGTTAGACTACCTCTACAAAGATCGCGAGTCTGATATTACCCAGACACACTGCATAGCCTCGATCCATTAATTCTACTGGTTTCTCGAAAACTGGTAACATTGTGTTTACTTTCTGCAAAGATAAGGTATTTTGCTGTGTTGCCATGATATTTATTTCTCGTACAAAGCTCATTTTATATAACTATATCTATAAAACATATATTATAATAAAGTCGCTTTGCGTGACTCTCTGTGTGATTGCTTAGTTCTTTTTAAACTACAGAATTTTGATGTGGTTTTCACTATTCACCACAATTTACAATATCTATTCCGGAAGGTTTGTCTGTTTATTCTTTCTAAAGTGTAATTCTTATTAAACAATAAATATTTTTTGTAAGTATATAATAACACACTTCTAAACACAAATTCAATTAGAATTCTCGATGTTTTGTCATGTCTTAAAAGCCGTACCAACCAGGACGGGTTGCTAGTTTTGGTATTTATAAGCCAAGACATAATTTAGTCTCGTGCAAATTTTTGGGCAGACTAAAAAAGAAATTGATCAGTTTTATTGCACAATATGTTCTTAGTGACTCAACTTCCCGTAATAATAGGTAATTTAAGAAACATAAATAACAACCAAATCAGATTCAACCAAATCATGTTGTTGTGCTCGAGGTTTTGTGAAAGACATTGCATGTCCTAATAAAGCCTCGTTCAGACCAGCGCGACGCGACGGCGCAACGCGACTCGAACTCGAACAATACAAATTCCAAGAAAACTTCACGGTATAACAATAGCCGGTGTCGCGTCGTGCTGTCGCGTCGCGCTAGTCTGCACGAAGCTTAATTTGTAAGCTAACGAAATGTATTTTCATTTTATATTAACGCTGTACCTACTTAAACAGATGAAAATATAATTTATTTAACAGTTATGAAATTAATTAATTACTCTTACTGGTGTATAGCCGTTGTAATAATAAATAAAAAATAAAAATATTCCAATAAATAAATAATGTTTTAATATTATTTTGGTTAAATGTTCCAAGCTGCAGCAAATCTACTTTCTAGATCATCGAACTAGCTAGATAGACATCTACATTTTAGAATGCTATTCTAGACTTAAAAAAAATAACCAGACCAATATAACTACTACCCATTTGCATCTTTTTACACTAAAGAAGGAGCTCGTGCCTAAGTAATAACAGCCGCACGGGTCGATCCATCAGGTTAAGCTACGCTTGCCGATGTTGGTCCGTGCATCTTTACATACCGAGACTTCTCCGTGCCTCCGTAAACACGTTACGCCGTTGGTCCCGGCTGTCATTCGTGTCATCTTTGACAGTCGCTACGGGTCGTCAGAAGCCCGAAAGTCTGACAACCAGTCTTACCAAGGGGTATCGTGTTACCCAGTAACTGGGTTGTGGAGGTCAGATAGGCAGTCGCTCCATGTAAAATACTGGAGCAGCTGCATCCGGTTAGACTGGAAGCCGACCCCAACATAGTTGGGAAAAGGCTAGGCAGATTGATTGAACACTAAACGTAACATACTCATTAAGGATATTGTTTCATTGATTCAATAATCTCAATAATTATAATGTATGTTGTTTTTAGGGTTCAGTACCTAAAAAGGAAAAAAACGGAACCTTTTTAGGATCACTCGAGTGTCTGTCTGTCTGTATGTCTATCCGTCTGTCACAGCTAATTTGCTCCGAAACTAATCGACCGATTAAGATGAAATTTGGTAGGTACATGATATATTTCTGTGACCCAAACACGGACGTGTAACGTAAATAAATTCATTTTGAATATGGGGGTCACTTTTGGGGGTCAAAAATGAAAATAAAAAAAAAGTTTTGCGAATTTATGACTTAACAAATGAAAGGCTTGTTACGACGAAAAATTAAAAAAAAAAATATAATTTTAAATAAATAATTTTAAAGATTTTTCAGAAACTTGATGAAAAACGACCATTCCCCCTCCCTTATCTCCGAAACTACAGAGTTCAAAATTGGAAAAGAATACAGAGAATGGTTCTTTACTCATAGATTACAGGAAAACCTATAAAAGGCCTATGGTCATAAAACAACATGGTAAATCTCTCAATATTGTGCGTACAAACTTATGTACATTTGCAGTTGTAATGTATAGGAGAACATGATTTTCAACTAAAATGTTAAGTTTGTTCTTATGATAAATTCATGCCAACTACGGAACCCTTCATTGTGCGTGGTCCGACACCCTTGGCCGGTTTTTATACCAGTAAGAAGGTAGGTAATGCATATCCATATTGTATTATGACTATTGTTATCCTGTAAAGAAAACATGCTTCTGAAGGGTGATCAAAACTTCTAATAAAACAATATTGAATTTTGATGAGAAAATATAGAACCTACATAATATCAGGATTCAGTAAAAGTGAATAACCCGTCAATAGATTGAATGGTCCTGACCAGTTGACCACTAACACTGACGACTATAAGTAACTAACTGCGCTACGCGGTTTTACTCGCGTAAATCTGGATCCCGTGGGAATATCGGGATAAAAAGTATCCTATGTCCTATTCTAAGTCATGGTCTATCCGTGTGCCAAATTTCATCCAAATCAATTCAGTCGTTTTAGCGTGAAAGCGTTACAAACAAACAAACTCACTTTCGCATTATTACGAGTAAAAAAATAGTTTGGATAGAAAGAATGACGTAGGTATTATAAAATATATACAACTAGCTTCCACCACCGGGTTTGCCCGCGTGATGTCTATTAATTATACCATAGGTTACTCAGTGATAAAGCAAAAATATTTTTTTTAATTGGTCCAGTAGTTTTTGAGTTTATTCATTACAAACAAGAATACAAAAATCTTTTCTCTTTATGAGTGTAGATTGAATAGAACTGCATAATTTGTTACAACAAACATGATTACATCTCTAAAATCACTAACCCAAAGTAGACCAGCGTGAGCCAGCATATAACTGCAAATTGAATTAGTACTGTCTACACTTGGTGCAATCCAAACGTAGCTGATGATCCAATTGTGATGTTTTCCCTCATTAAATGTACCAGGAACACATACGATTACGTCGGTGTGTCCGCTGATTTGTAACACTCGATTACATCTCCATTCTTTGATTCAACTTACGTGATGTCACGGAACTTAGAAACTCTATTATTTTTACTGCAAATCGTGTAGAATAATTTTAGTCTGGTAAATAGAATGGTAAAGTTCATTCTTCTTATTCTAAATTAACTAACAGATTATTAAAATTAAAATATAATATCCTAACATGACTAAAACTATTAACCAACTAAAACATGGCGTCGAAAAAATCCGTGTTTTAGTTCGCTTTCGACTGGTAATGTACCCAAGAGACTGGCCGCATTGCCACGTTGTATGGCAATGCTTAGCCTCAGTCCAAGGTAAAAGCCAGTCCTTAGGTCACGGGAACTGACAACCAGCCGTTTGGAGATTTCTTGTTTATTAAGTCAAATTTAATGTTATCAGAACTGCAGGTAATAGGAATAACAACTAATTATATAGATAGTGCAATCCACGACGACGTACCCCACTCCGCTCCGCTCCGTACTAAAGTACAGCTTACAGTACAGTAATCGCGGATTGGGGCGCGTCGTCGTGGATTGCACTATCTGTACCTAGTTGGCGGGAATTCTTATGCTGATTTCAAGATGATTATGGATCCATTTACTAGCTTTTGATTCAGTCATAAATAAACATCGCATAATTCAGCTAGAAATTTATTTATTTAATAGGTACTTTAAGCACACAAAGGACATTGTTCGGCGTCCATATATCGTTCGCCTAAGAACCAACAGACACGTGTATTTACTTTGTGTGTTCTAAACATAGACGTATAAAAATAAATAACGCATTTATTCGATTGAAATTAAATTAAAATCACGGACACTTCTGAGAATTGTAAAAAATCAAAAACACTTTCGGATTTTGGGGTTATAATTAGGCCAATAGAAACATATAAACATAGCGTTTATTTGTGAAAATATATTGGATTTAATTTACATTGGACCGAGTCCGAACCATTATTTCTCTACACTAATTAATTTTTAGTTCTGACCAATAGAAAAATGTACTCTGAGTGATCACACTGTCATTACTAGCAAATGTCAAAGTGTCATCTGTCAATTCATCGACTGTCAGTCGATGTTGCTCGTTTCACACAGCGCTTTCAGCCGCTTTATTTTGTTGGTAAATAAAAATCTCATACATAGATCAAGCGCTGAGTCTGATTCAAAACGTCAAAGAGAAACAAAAAAATAATGGCGCTGGGGAATAAGACCGAGGTGATTACTTTTTAAATGTTTTCTAAATTATGAAGTATCCGTTTTATTGTAATAATTTTAATGTAAATTATAAAATAAACTAGTAATTATAGTAAAGGTTTCATACGTGTTGATTCATAGGCCATTTTTTACAATGTCCTTTACAGAGGCGGACTTAATTCCATAGGTATTTTCTACCAGTCAACCTTTGGGTGATGAAGAAACAAACAGTTGTTGGTGCAATATCGAAATTTGTTGTTGGTAGGTGGACTTTCTGTTTAAATACTAAAATACAAATAAAAGTGTCACCATTCTAAGCTATCTATACATATTATAAATTAAAGTCGCTTTTCGTGTTTATCTGTATGACCGCGTTGTTCTTCTAAACCACGCAACAGATTTTGATGAGGCTTTCACCATCGTTTAGAGAATTTATTCCGCAAGGTTTATGTGTATAATACGTTACATATTAAAGTTACATATAACTAAGAAATCTCGATGATTTTTTTGTCAATTCGTAAAAACCATGCGAAGCAGGAGTGGGTCGCTAGTTAAATATAAGTATTATCTGTAGTACTAGCTGACCAGACAGACGTTGTCCTGTCCAAATTTCAATACAATAATTCCTACAAAATTCCCATAGAAATTGCATTTTCGGTTTTTCCCCTACTTCCCAATTTTCACGGCAACTTTTACAATTTTTCTTTACATAAAAACCTAAATCGGACTATCACGAGCATTTTAAGCAGTGATAGCCTAGTAGTGTGACCGTCGGACTGCCAAGTCACAGGTCTCGAGTTCGAACCCAAGGCACGCACCTCTGACTTTTCGGATTCATGTGCGTATTGTATAATTATCACTAGCTTGAAAAACGGTGAAGGAAAACGTCGTGAGGAAACCGGCATGCCTGAGAGATATTTCTCGACGGCATGTGAAGCCGAGTCAGAGGCCCATGGGCGGCTTTAAAGCTCTGACACCAGGTTAGTCACTAACCACACGAAAAGAAGAAGACGAGCATTTTAAAATTAAAAAAATGCCAGATCGATCCAGCCTTTCTCAAGAGCTGCGCTTACCAACGAACAGCATTTCATTTTTACTTTACACTAGCTGCCCGCCCCGGCTTCGCACGGGTAGCACTATGTAAGTACTTATCGGCGCACCCATTACTTGCTCTACCTACTTATCTACCCTACCTGCCTACCCTACGCTACCTACATACCTACCTACCCTACGCTACCTACATACCTACCTACATACGTACCTGCCTACCTACATCCTACATACCCTACCTTATTACACCCTCATTTCGCCAGTTAAGTTTTAGTCCCGTGTAATAGGGGGCGAGCCTATTACCATCAACCCACGGAGTCATCAACTGGTCACAATTCCAGACTTCGGGCTGCTACTGAGAAATTCCAGATTGAAAAACCCAATAACACTTTTCCTGACCTGGGAATCTAACCCAAGACCTCATGAAAGAAAAAAGAAAAAGAAAGAAAATACGTTTATTTGCGGTAAAATATGACGCAAGCAAGGAAAAAAAAACAAATAAAACACGAAAATAACAAATTGGAGGAAAATATGCGTCACATCCACGCAAAACGGCCATCGCTCAGCATAATGCTGGGACCCTATGCGAGACAAAGCCCCAGCGCTGGTTTTCAGCGACAACCGGCGTTGACGTGATGACGTCAACCGGTGCAACTTATAGAGAAATAACAAAATAAGACAAAAAAATAAATACAATTTACACAATAGTTCTAACTACAATAAAATATAATATTTAAAGTGGCAACATTTCATAGCGTCGGCGACTCACGCGCCGCAGACATATTACAATCTGTGCGCACAACTGTCAAAAAACTGTTTGTTTGACGTTTTGGCTTATTGGTTACAAGCACCACTTTGATTCCGACGTTCATGAGAGCAGGTCGTCCCAAGTGACTGGGTCAGTGGAAAGTTTAAGTTGGTGATAATTATTGTTGGAGGTCTTCTAGAAAATAAGGTAACTTATTAGTTTATATTGTAAATCTTTATATAGAATTAAAAGTATTAAGGAATGGAGAACATAATATGTGATAATATAATTTGTGGATTATTGAATCTAGTGTTTATTCTTGAAATATAAACCTTTGATAAAATATGATAGTGTTTACCTACTCTTATTTATTCTCATCCCTGAAGTGTTGCAAATGGTTAGCTTCTACTCTAGATATAATCACCTATTAGTTTTGAGAATGGAAGTAGTTTCTAATGTTAGAAACTACTTCCTTTCTCAAAACTAATAGGTGATTATTGATTATATCTAGAGTAGAAGCTAACCATTTGCAACACTTCAGGGATGAGAATAAATAAGAGTAGGTAAACACTATCATATTTTATCAAAGGTTTATATTTCAAGAATAAACACTAGATTCAATAATCCACAAATTATATTATCACATATTATGTTCTCCATTCCTTAATACTTTTAATTCTATATAAAGATTTACAATATAAACTAATAAGTTACCTTATTTTCTAGAAGACCTCCAACAATAATTATCACCAACTTAAACTTTCCACTGACCCAGTCACTTGGGACGACCTGCTCTCATGAACGTCGGAATCAAAGTGGTGCTTGTAACCAATAAGCCAAAACGTCAAACAAACAGTTTTTTGACAGTTGTGCGCACAGATTGTAATATGTCTGCGGCGCGTGAGTCGCCGACGCTATGAAATGTTGCCACTTTAAATATTATATTTTATTGTAGTTAGAACTATTGTGTAAATTGTATTTATTTTTTTGTCTTATTTTGTTATTTCTCTATAAGTTGCACCGGTTGACGTCATCACGTCAACGCCGGTTGTCGCTGAAAACCAGCGCTGGGGCTTTGTCTCGCATAGGGTCCCAGCATTATGCTGAGCGATGGCCGTTTTGCGTGGATGTGACGCATATTTTCCTCCAATTTGTTATTTTCGTGTTTTATTTGTTTTTTTTTCCTTGCTTGCGTCATATTTTACCGCAAATAAACGTATTTTCTTTCTTTTTCTTTTTTCTTTCATGAGGTCTTGGGTTAGATTCCCAGGTCAGGAAAAGTGTTATTGGGTTTTTCAATCTGGAATTTCTCAGTAGCAGCCCGAAAGTCTGGAATTGTGACCAGTTGATGACTCCGTGGGTTGATGGTAATAGGCTCGCCCCCTATTACACGGGACTAAAACTTAACTGGCGAAATGAGGGTGTAATAAGGTAGGGTATGTAGGATGTAGGTAGGCAGGTACGTATGTAGGTAGGTATGTAGGTAGCGTAGGGTAGGTAGGTATGTAGGTAGCGTAGGGTAGGCAGGTAGGGTAGATAAGTAGGTAGAGCAAGTAATGGGTGCGCCGATAAGTACTTACATAGTGCTACCCGTGCGAAGCCGGGGCGGGCAGCTAGTGTAAAGTAAAAATGAAATGCTGTTCGTTGGTAAGCGCAGCTCTTGAGAAAGGCTGGATCGATCTGGCATTTTTTTAATTTTAAAATGCTCGTCTTCTTCTTTTCGTGTGGTTAGTGACTAACCTGGTGTCAGAGCTTTAAAGCCGCCCATGGGCCTCTGACTCGGCTTCACATGCCGTCGAGAAATATCTCTCAGGCATGCCGGTTTCCTCACGATGTTTTCCTTCACCGTATTTCAAGCTAGTGATAATTATACAATACGCACATGAATCCGAAAAGTAAGAGGTGCGTGCCTTGGGTTCGAACTCGAGACCTGTGACTTGGCAGTCCGACGGTCACACTACTAGGCTATCACTGCTTAAAATGCTCGTGATAGTCCGATTTAGGTTTTTATGTAAAGAAAAATTGTAAAAGTTGCCGTGAAAATTGGGAAGTAGGGGAAAAACCGAAAATGCAATTTCTATGGGAATTTTGTAGGAATTATTGTATTGAAATTTGGACAGGACAACGTCTGTCTGGTCAGCTAGTACTACAGATAATACTTATATTTAACTAGCGACCCGCTCCTGCTTCGCATGGTTTTTACGACTTGACAAAAAAATCATCGAGATTTCTTAGTTATATGTAACTTCAATATTAACGTATTATACACATAAACCTTGCGGAATAAATTTTCTAAACGATGGTGAAAGCCTCATCAAAATCTGTTGCGTGGTTTAGAAGAACAGCACGGTCATACAGACAAACACGAAAAGCGAATTTAATTTATAATATGTATAGATAGCTCAGAATTGTGACACTTTTATTTGTATTTTAGTATTTAAACAGAAAGTCCACATACCAACAACAATTTTCGATATTGCGCCTACAATTACTGTTTGTTTCTTCATCACCCAAAGGTTGACTGGTAGAAAATACCTATGGAATTAAGTCCGCCTCTGTAAATTTGTGTGCTTAATGTATTAAATAAATTAATTAATAAATTTCTAGCTGCATTATCCGATGTTTATTTATGACTGAATCAAAAGCTAGTAAATGGATCCATAATCATCTTGAAATCAGCATAAGAATTCCCGCCAACTAGGTACAGATAGTGCAATCCACGACGACGCGCCCCACTCCGCGATTACTGTACTGTAAGCTGTACTTTAGTACGGAGCGGAGCAGAGTGGGGTGCGTCGTCGTGGATTGCACTATCTATATAATTAGTTGTTATTCCTATTCCCTGCAGTTCTGATAACATTAAATTTGACTTAATAAACAAGAAATCTCCAAACGGCTGGTTGGTACTTCCCGTGACCTAAGGACTGGCTTTTACCTTGGCCAGAGGCTAAGCATTGCCATACAACGTGGCAATGCGCCCGCCATTCGCTTCTAACATTAGAAACTACTTCCATTCTCAAAACTAATAGGTGATTATATCTAGAGTAGAAGCTAACCATTTGCAACACTTCAGGGATGAGAATAAATAAGAGTAGGTAAACACTATCATATTTTATTAAAGGTTTATATTTCAAGAATAAACACTAGATTCAATAATCCACAAATTATATTATCACATATTATGTTCTCCATTCCTTAATACTTTTAATTCTATATAAAGATTTACAATATAAACTAATAAGTTACCTTATTTTCTAGAAGACCTCCAACAATAATTATCACCAACTTAAACTTTCCACTGACCCAGTCACTTGGGACGACCTGCTCTCATGAACGTCGGAATCAAAGTGCCCCCAAATACCGTTCCCGCGGCCAGAGCCGTTATTCTACATCTTTTTAAATCTTCGGTGTTTCATGCTTCATGCTGAAAGTTATGGTTTTCGCTTATCGGTGATAGTTATCCAAAATAAAGCTCTTTCGCAACTGTATTGATCCCAAAAACGTAGTGTGTCGTTTCCGTGTGCAAAAACGCATTTGGTAGTCATGATATTAAATGAAAGTCGAGACTCAAAATGTTAAAGAAATAGCTGTATTCTTCTACTCTTCTATAAACTTCTCAAGTAGAACAGAATACTCTTTATTATGTACACCATTAAAATTACAGATATAAATGTAGAAATTTTACATACGGTGATACACTATCTCCTTGTGTTGGTCTTATCCTTGGTCTTATCGCTAAAACCGATCTTGTAACGACAACCTTTGGATGGATTATAGGGGGCGAAATAATACTGTAGATAGTTTGTGCTATACTATTTACATATTCAATAAATACCTACATACAGACATTTGTTATTATACTTACGGTGCACTCGTGCAGAAGTGTCATCGTATTACTTTTTCAGCAGCTTCAATATCATCAGGATTGTGCGGGAATATAGCTCAAACTCCAATATAATATTATAATTACAGACCGCTCACTATAACTCGTCCCTTGTCGTCATGTTGGCACCATTGCTTGTCAAGCATAGTTTCAATACAAATACAGTTCAGAACGATGACTGACAGAACACTGCTATCACGCACTGTAGACGTGGACGTGGTACGACAGTGGCTCCTTTTTTTTGGGTGGGAAATCATCAAATGACTTCTCCCGCTCTGGGCGGAGCGGGAGCGCATGTCAGACTCTTACTGACTAAAACCCACCCGTGTTCCTCAAACTCAAAGCATTTATTTCAATTAAACCATTTACAGGCACTTTTGAATTGTCAAGGGGTCGGTCAGTCAAAAATATGAAGCTAGTTGCCCATTCCAAAGCGTAGTAGGTACCTATGGAGAAGAACGGGCAAGAAACTCCACGGACACTCTTTTAAATAAAATATAAAATTGATACAAAATATTGGTTACATCATTCATTTTGAAATTATGCATGTGAGAACAATGTAATAAGACATGCACGTTCGTAAAAGCGTCCGTAATAAAAAGAAAAAAAGAATCATTCAAAAACTTAAAATAAATTAAAATAAGCCATGGCAGCTAAGAGATGACCAGTCCCAACTGACTTCGCCCGTTCACGAACATGACGCATGGATCAGCACCATTCAGCTCAACCATTTTGAAGGGAGCTAAATGATCCAACACACACGCCACCATCAGCGAGACATTTGAGTGAGCATGACATAATCATAGCCGCCAGGGCACATTCAATTCAATGACATACTACATATTACCCGGTAAATGGTAGCTCTTTAGTACATAGTACTCACACCTGTGCTATGCAATTATATAATACAAAGGAAATTGAGTTTATACAATACAAAAATGGTCTTACAATCTTCAGCAGCTCCATCAGTATTTTCAAAATGTTAATCAGTGTGTATGTCAATTAGTTGTGGAGCAGGACCAGCACTGAGCCAAGCATTTTTATCAGTGATGTAATCCCCCAACTTATAATATGCCTGCCTACATAGTGTGCGTTTTATAAAAGATTTGAATTTCGTCTCATTAAGTTGAAGTATGTGGGAAATGATGAGTCTATCTTAGCCAGTCTGAAACCTGGTTGTACTAATAGGTCCCTATTTCTTGTACTATAATTATGTCTATCACCTCTTTTACTAAAAAGATGTAAATTTTTTCTTACGTACATGATGTTTTCATAGATATATTGACAAGGTACCGTCATGATGTTAATATCCTTAAACAGTTCCCTAAGAGAGTCGCGCCTGCGGAGATAATAAATGGCTCTGATCGCTCTTTTCTGCAGAATAAAAATAGACTCGATGTCTGCAGCCCGTCCCCAAAATAAAATACCGTAAGACATGATACTATGAAAATAACTGAAATAGACTAGCCTCGCGGTATCTACATCAGTAAATTGACGGATTTTTCTGACAGCATATGCTGCTGAACTTAGCCGTCCTGCAAGAGATGTTAAATGAGGACCCCATTGTAGCCTTGAGTCGAGCGTGATCCCCAGGAAAACAGTTTTATCGACAAATTCTAGTTTCTCTTGATTCAATACTATCTCACAATTACTACTTTTGACATTTGGTAAAGAAAATTTTATGCACTTATTTTTTTTTCCATTTAATACTAAATTATTAGCAGTGAACCAATTTTGGACCTGCAGTAGGGCGTTATTTACGTCGTCAAAATTTGTAGCACGTCTATCTACCTTAAAAATTAAGGAAGTATCGTCAGCAAATAACACCATTTGTGGTTGATTTTTAAATAAATGGAGTAGATCATTGATATACACTAAAAAGAGGAATGGACCTAATATCGAGCCTTGTGGCACACCCATTTTTACTTTTAAACCTAGTGAATTGATACCGTTTATTTGAACTTGCTGTTGTCTACCATTTAAATAAGATTTTACTAAATTGAGTGCAAGTTTTCCAAGTCCGTAATGCTCAAGTTTCAAAAGTAAGGTTTCGTGATCGACGCAATCAAATGCCTTAGAGAGGTCACAAAAAATTCCTATTGCGTCTTAGGCCTCTTCCCACGTGTTAAAAATGTGTCTTAATAAGGTAACACCAGCGTCAGTGGTACAACGTCCTCTGGTGAAACCATACTGTTGATCGTGGAGGATTTCATTTTTGTTAAATTGATTGAGCATTTGATTAAGCATTACCTTTTCAAACACTTTGCTAAAAACCGGCAACACGGATACGGGTCTATAAATAATGGGGTCTTTACTGTCCCCGGATTTGAAAAGTGGTATTACCTTGCTGTATTTCATTAAATCCGGGAAAACTCCTTGATCCACACACAAATTAAATATTAAGGCTAGGTAAGGCGCTATGGTCTCAATTATGGAGGTACAGATTTTAATGGACATTCCCCAAAGATCTTCAGTCAATTTGATCTTGATTTGTTTAAAAGCTTTTATTACTGTTATGGGGTCAATATGATTAAAGGTAAATTCAATCGGGCATGTTGAAACGTTCGCCCTTAATAAATCAAAAGAGAGCGAGGGCGAGGAATTTAAGGTTTCAGTAGTTTTAAGTGGGATACTGGTAAAGAAACTTACAAATTCTTGAGCTACTTCTTTGTTATAAATGATACCACCACATGACGTCTTCAGGATGTACTCCGAATTATGCTTTTTGTTCCTGTTCGTTTCATTATTGATAATTTTCCAACCGTCTGTATTTTATTGTCTGCTGATTTAACCTTGTTGCTAATGTATAAGGCTTTCGCTACCTTACAAGTGTTCTTAAAAGTTCTAGAATAAGTAGCAACATATCTATTAAAAGTTTCTGTGTTATTATAAGGCTTAAGGCCATACAGCTCGAAAAGTCTATCCCTACTTTTCCTGAGTCCTTTAGTTGCCCAGTCACTAAATAAAAACTTAGGGCTGATAATCTTAGTGTTCTTCTTAAAAGAATTATCGAACTTGGTTTGGACTACCGAAAAGAATTCTTTATACAAAATATTAACATTGTTCATTGTAAGGTCCTGATTAGTTAACTTACAAACTAAAGTGCTATTAAATTTATTTTATTTAACAGATGATAATGGTCTGTATTGTATCTGCACTTTTTGCATTGGAATGTTGGACTCAAAAGTTATGGTTTGACCACTATGATCAGAAGGTAGATATTTAACTATAGCTTTATCTAAATATTCGCAGCAACAACCTCCGGTTGCCTTTCCGTTGCCAGGGGCCACGGTATCCCTTTCGGACTATCCCGCGACCCCGGCAGGCAATGGACCCATCGGATCCCTTCACTCGCTGACATCTCTTTGAGGCTCGCGTGGAACACAACGCGCCGTCGACCCTGGCCGGGTCCTAACCGGACGGCGAGCTGCCCATTGCTCACCGTCCGCAAGCCCGTGCCTACGGTGGCCGGGAATCGGCCTGCGATTCCTGACAGTGGCTCCCCTGACATCATCTTCTGTCATCAGAAGACAGCCGCCTCGCAACCATCGATGTGACGTTCTGCTAGATTGACTGTTTCACTATTACCCGACCTTTTCCTGATTAAATTAAATCAATTAACTCAGCCTATCGCAGTCCACTGCTAAAAAAATAAAATTAAAAATCTTTATTACAAAAAAAAGGTGTTGCAGTGAATACAATAAAAACCAGCCAAGTGCGAAACCCTTCATGGGCCAGTTCGACTCGCACAACTAGCAGCAAGTAACGTAATATAAAAGTTCTTGTAGTTCGTTGTAACTTTGATCGATGTTTTAATAATAGTTTACGATTTATGACGTATTAAAAAAAAACCACTTACTAGATCTCGTTCAAACCAATTTTCGGTGGAAGTTTACCTGGTAATGTAAATCATATTTTTTTTTTAGTTTTATCATTCCCTTATTTTAGAATTTACAGCGGACACACATTTTACCACTTTAGAAGCGTCTGTCGCGCAAACTATTCAATTTAGAATAAAAAAAATATAAGAAATCTCAATATCATTTATAAGACCTATCCATAGATACCCAACATGAGTTTGATGAAAAAAAAAAATTGAGTTTCAGTTCTAAGGAACCCCTAAAATGTATAGTTTTTTTTCTATTTTTGTGTGAAAATCTTAATGCGGTTCAAAGAATACATCTACTTACCAAGTTTCAACAGTATAGTTCTTATAGTTTCGGAAAAAAGTGGTTGTGACATACGGACGGACAGACAGACATGACGAATCCATAAGGATTCCATTTTTTGCCATTTGGCTACGTAACCCTAAAAACAGTTGCACTTTACAAAAATGAACACTGGTATACAACATAAATGGTTGGGGTACTGTCCTCTTAGATAGGCTACATAATAGCCTGTAGTAAAGAGAAACAGTGCCGTATCCCTTAAGAATGGAGAAATCAATTGCTTAGTGTTTAAAATGGAAAAAAATAGTGATATTAGTTTTAATAACATAAAACAAAAAAATGTGGAATCTGCCTGGAAGTATTAAAGTCTATAATATCAGATATGAGTAAGTGTGCTGTGTGTGTGTATATATGTGTGTTGTGTGTGTGTGAATGCTGGACTGCCTCTCCCAGGCTGTGCCACAAAACCCTGTCTTCCTCCTTTCACATCCAGTCTGTCACAGCCACCTTTTTAAGGTCGTCGGTCCACATAGGGGCCGTCCCACCTGATTAAATTCATGGAGTCAAAAATAAGAGGTCCTTTTTTGATTTGACCGATAAGCAGCCATAACACCTATGGTTAGATGTAAGTATAAAGATTATAAAACACGGACGTAAAAAGTTTCCTGTGTTCGCCTGGCGTAACAGTGGTATTTAAATTACGAGATATTCATAGACACAATTTTTTTTTTCAAAGCGGTCTCATGTCCGTTAGCTCCGCTGAATGTTAAAGCTATGAATAAAAGTTAGTTTGATGACAGTGATGATGTCAAAGGTTGAATAGGTATAGTGCGGTTGACATCTCCGTTCTATCTAGTATATCTTCTTCTATTTATACATATATAAAATATATGAATCGCTAAACGTGTTGCTAAGCGCAAAACTCGAGAATGACTGCACAATATATGATATTTTTTTTGTTTTGTTCGTTATTCTCAGGACAAGGTTTTTATAAAAGATAGGTACGTATGTAAGTAGGTAGGTGTAGGTAGGTGTGGGTAGGTGTGGGTAGGTGTAGGTAGGTGTAGGTAGGTGTAGGTAGGTGTAGGTAGGTGTAGGTAGGTGTTGGTAGGTGTAGGTAGGTGTAGGTAGGTGTAGATAGGTGTAGGTAGGTGTAGGTAGGTGTAGGTAGGTGTAGGTAGGTGTTGGTAGGTGTAGGTAGGTGTTGGTAGGTGTAGGTAGGTGTAGGTAGGTGTAGGTAGGTGTAGGTAGGTGTAGGTAGGTGTAGGTAGGTGTAGGTAGGTGTAGGTAGGTGTAGGTAGGTGTAGGTAGGTGTAGGTAGGTGTAGGTAGGTGTAGGTAGGTGTAGGTAGGTGTAGGTAGGTGTAGGTAGGTGTAGGTAGGTGTAGGTAGGTGTAGGTAGGTGTAGGTAGGTGTAGGTAGGTGTAGGTAGGTGTAGGTAGGTGTAGGTAGGTGTAGGTAGGTGTAGGTAGGTGTAGGTAGGTGTAGGTAGGTGTAGGTAGGTGTAGGTAGGTGTAGGTAGGTGTAGGTAGGTGTAGGTAGGTGTAGGTAGGTGTAGGTAGGTGTAGGTAGGTGTTGGTAGGTGTAGGTAGGTGTTGGTAGGTGTAGGTAGGTGTTGGTAGGTGTAGGTAGGTGTAGGTAGGTGTAGGTAGGTGTAGGTAGGTGTAGGTAGGTGTAGGTAGGTGTAGGTAGGTGTAGGTAGGTGTAGGTAGGTGTAGGTAGGTGTAGGTAGGTGTAGGTAGGTGTAGGTAGGTGTAGGTAGGTGTAGGTAGGTGTAGGTAGGTGTAGGTAGGTGTAGGTAGGTGTAGGTAGGTGTAGGTAGGTGTAGGTAGGTGTAGGTAGGTAGGTAGGTGTAGGTAGGTCGGTGTAGGTAGGTAGGTTTAGGTAGGTAGTTAGGTGTAGGTAGGTAGGTGTAGGTAGGTAGGTTTAGGTAGGTCGGTGTAGGTAGGTAGGTTTAGGTAGGTAGGTGTAGGTAGGTAGGTTTAGGTAGGTAGGTGTAGGTAGGTAGGTTTTGTCGGTCGTACGTGACTTGACGTTCACTATGTAACTTTTCTCAACCTTATTTAAATAAGTTATTTTTTTATTAATTGAGTTTTATGATCTTTTCTGCAAGAATATTCAGAGATTTAAGATCAGATTATATCTCAAAACAGTATCACGTCTGCGCTAGACGTTAAATACGAAATGTCAACTCCACGGCAACGCCTGGATTCTGTGACAGGTAATTAGAAGGTTGTATTGTATTTGCTAATTAGCCAGCCTTCAGGCTGTTTGCGTGTATTGGATTACCTTTACTTATATAACTATGTTCGAGGCTTTTATCTTATCAAAGAAGAGCTATTGATTTCGGCTTGCGGCTAAAAGAAACGTAAATAGATGGCAGATGGAATGTTTTTGTAGTCGGTCTTTCTGAGTCCAGTATGAGTCTATGTGGTTATAAAATAACAAAAATATAAAAGAACAAAAAATAAAAAAGATTCAGATTTCTATTTAACCGCCTCTGTGGTCTATTGATGGGTTAGACCACCTGTCTCAAACCCTGAGGTCCCGGGTTCGATTCCCAGCGGGTGCCAATTTTTCTGCTCAGTTTGGTTGGTGGTAAAGTCTGTCGCCATAACAACAATGTTAACAGCATTATTGTGTTTCGACAGTTAGAGATAAGATAGCCAGTTCCTCTGTGGTTGAGGATTCAGGGTGAAGCTCGCTTCCACCTTCGGCCTGATAATCACTTACCATCAGGTGAGATGTGGACAAGAGATTCCCCGTCCAGACAAAAAAATGATTTTTTTTTCTGAAAAATCTAGCTAACTATTACACACACACACACAGACACATAATATATAACATAATATCAAGTCTGTATTTCCCGACGGATTAGGCAGAGGAGCACCCATGGTACACCCACATTTCGCCAGTTATGTTTGATTATTACTTTCATAGTATATTTTTTACCATCATTGGCCTAGTTAATTAATAACGCCGCACATTTAGATACATCTTGGACCTAAACTCGAATAGTACCAAATCACACGAAAAGGGACTAACAACCTGCATATAATTATCTCCTAATAACGTTAATTCTAAATTTACTAGTCTACACAACTTCTGACAACCTATCCAAACACCCTATAGGTACCTATATCAACAACTAACACTGCATAGAATTCTCTGACAGCGCCTCTATTCAAATGTAAAACTTTATTAATCAGACGAGTACCACTGTCTAGTAAGTAAACAGACGTTTTCATTATGTAAATACTCTAGCTATGAGCCTACCGTGAAAAGAATACGCAGAAATTAATATAACTTTGTCGTTTTCTTTAAAACAAATCACTATATTTGATGGCATTGTTTATTGTAGTTCGCAACCATCTGGTTAAATTAGCCAGCTAATTGGACGCCTAGGCCGTTCATTAAACGGCTGAAGGACAACTAGCCAAGTCATTGAGCGGAACGTTTAACCAGATGGCTGAATGTTGTGTAGTCATTTAGTTAAACTGGGTGAAATAGGTAAGGCTGGGTTAGAACTGTGACAAACCGCGCGCAACCCGAGCGAGCGAAGCGAGTGGTGCCGCGACAGCGCTATTTCCAAGTTGCTCGCAGAATTTTTTCACCATTTGAACCACTTGGCTGACTCTTGGTCAGTCATCTTTAAAGGGTTGACTTTCAATACGCCAAGTTGTTAAACGTTGAATGATTCTAGTTCAATTAACTATCGGCCTAGATCGTAGACGTGGTACGACATTGGCTCCCCTGACATCATCTCTGTCATCAGAAGACAGCCGCCACTCAACCATCGATGCGAAGTTCTGCTAGAGTGACTGTCACCAGTCAGTCTCACTCTTATCTGACCTTTTCGGTGATTCCAGTAACTTCGTAACAAAACTAGACTGTGATTTTCTAACCGTCAACCATCAACAACAGTGTAACAGAACCGCCAATGACCTTAATAATTTAAGGCAAACGATGATCAGGGAACCAATTCCCGTATTTCAAAGAACGTTCGCAATCAAAACTCAGCCACATTTTGTCAAAAAAAATAACTCTAATTCACCTACATTTTTGACATTGTGCTTATGTCGCTGTTTTATGATTGCGACACTCAAGCACGAGAATTAGGCTCCAGATTTCGGCAATGGGCTGACTAACAACAAAACATAAATATAGTGTATGAAAAAAAGGAAAATATTTAGTAGGTAATTGTTTATGCAAATTATGTAGATATGCAATGCGCAAACGCAACACCTAATATAATTATGTAAAAATGCATTGACGGTGCCAGAAATACAAGGCGTCGATCCCAAGTATCGCGTAATATCCACTTGCATGCTCTGAATATTTATTAAAGCAATTAGATAATTAAAACATAATACTTAGGTAATCATGATATAAAGGTACTGGAATTCATTATTATCATAGTATTCGATGTTGAACATCGGCCCCATTACTGCTTGATGTATAAGGAAATCATCAAAGGGAGGGACATAGTGTATAATCACCACATTAACATATTAATTGATAGGTTGATGGCAATAGGCTCCCCTCTGTTACATGGAACTTATACATAACTGGCGAAATGTGGGCGTACTGTAGGTACACCTCTGCCTAGCCCTTTGGGCCCCTCTAGGCCCCCCAACAGGCTCAGCTCGCCACTACGGGTCACATAGGCGTGCGCATATGTACCTATGTTATGTGTTAAAAGACGAATTCGTGTTATCAGTTTGATGGTATTCCAGCGGGAACAATACGTTACCCATCCTTTGAACATTTAATTACATTTTTTGGACGTGGATAAACACCACAAACGGCTAACGGAATTACGCCCATAACTAATTGTCACAACGCATTTAATAACTAAACAAAAAGTTTTGGTCATACTTGAATGGCTACGGTAATTTAATTCATTATCAGTTTAAAGACAAAGTCATCAAGAATCATTATTGTCTTCACGATTAGTCGATTGCCGTCGTCTATTGCCACTATACCAGTAGTCATAAAACGGTTAGAAAACGATTAATTTGCATGAAACATGGTCGATTTTCTTTTAATGTTGTCTTGGATGTAAATTCCAAGCATTTTACGTACGGATTAGTCAATCTATGTGGCCAGCTGTCTTATCACATTTTTTTGGTTGTAATATCATCAAATGACTTCTCCCGCTCTCGTGAGCGTGTCAGACTCTTACTGACTAAAACCCACCCGTGTTCTTTCTGTTGCCTGTGCAATGCCAGGGGGCCACGGTATCCCTTTCGGACTTTCCCGCAACCCCGGCAGGCAATGGTCTCATCGGACCCCTTCACTTGATGACATCTCTTTGAGGCGCGCGTGGAACACAACGCGCCGTCGACCCGGGCTTGGTCTTTACCGGACGGCAAGCTACCCATTGCTCATCGTCCGCAAGCCCGAGCCTACGGTGGCTGGGAATAGATTCCCGACGCCCAGGGCGTCTCCTCCTGCGGCGGCTAGGGGCGTGAGGGCGTGAAATTTGCCTCTCCCTCACGCGCTCCGCCTCCTTCTTCGCGAGCATTACTGATTCGCAGAAGGAGGTGACGGCCTCCCATGCCCTCTCACTCCGTACCATGGCCTGGACCAGGGCCGGACTCGAGAGATCCCCGCCACCGATCGCCTCCACGAGGACACGGTGGTGCTCTGCCCAAGCCGGGCATACCTCCACCGTATGCTCCACCGTGTCCTCCGGGCGATCCACGCAGTGATGACACCCGAGAAACAGGCATACAATCATAAATCAAAGGCATACTATTCTATCAATGACTACTTAAATGATAAGAATAGGTGGTCGCTGTGATTAACTCAAGACAATGTTTAAATGTTCTTTCTGTAGAATTAGCTTACCTACTGACAGGTTATAAGAGTTTATATAATTGTTTATAATGTTACTTTATAATCCAATTTATTTTAATTTTATTTCAATTTATTATTGACATAATCTACTCATTACAATGTTTTTTTTTGGGTTGTATTGCAATATGTGGTTAGCTAGCTACCTCGACACTTATTTATTTTACCTCGATGGTCCAAATTTATCAATTATAACTTTTGTTACAGCTATATGAAAGCGGGCACGCCCTTTATGCCTTATGGCTTTTTTACGTTAAGATATTTTTATTTCTGCCTGAGTATAGTTCTCGATGTTTTTGGTTGGTATATTGGCGTGTGCTAGCTGTCATATGGCTATTAATTTATAATTTTAATTATGTTTTGTGTTGCGTAATGTAAATTATCTTGCATACTATTATATACATAGAATCATTTTTTTCTAACTGAACAGACAGCTGTGCTGCTGGGGAGTTTGTTGCGCCACTTCTTCTACCCAGCTAAAGCACTAGGAAGTGGTGAAGGGTGGGCGTTTTAGGGGACTGTCTTATGTAATTTTGACGTTCGAAAAGTGCTGATTCTTAGCCTAGTTTGAATAAATGACTTTTGAATTATGACAGGTATCTCCCCAGGACACGGTTACCTGAAGTAATCATTTCAATCATTCAGGATTTTTTCATAACCCCAATTTAATTTCTGTTTATCAAAAACCATCTTAACATGGCAATATCGCGACAGTAATTTTGGAACATTCATCAAAATCCGGAGTAAAGTATTTTATATCTGTTGCCAAAAATCCATATCAGCAGAAACAATACATTTTGTTTGAGTTTGATTCCAATTTTAATTAAACTGAAATTGGTTTTCAAATCAGGTTGCGTTGTGTGTCTGACATAATTATTTCGATTATAAAATGCATGTTTATTTCGGTTTCTCCAAAATGGTATTTCTATTTCTTATAATGATATTGTTCGTTCTATTGTAAAAAACAGGTAAAGTGATTCTAAAAAGAACCATAACAAACATTACCCTTAATTATTATTTTTTGGCTGGGAAAGTATATACAGGGGTTAAAGTATGAAATTGCCGATTTGTACTGAAAAATTGAATTTTTTTATTTAACATATTTATTTAATCAAAATAATTACCATTATTATCTATACATTGCTGCCATCTAATAGAAAGGTAATTTATGCCTTTGCGATAGAACTCTCGTGATCTAGATTCGACAAACTGTGTGAAAGCATTTTGTACTGCCTCCTGAGAAGAAAACTTTTTATCACGGTGAAAATTTTCCAAATCACGAAATAAATGGTAGTCTAATGGAACAAGGTCTGGCAAATACGGAGGGTGACGAATGGTTTTTAATTGCACTTCCTGTAGAGTTAAAACGGTTTCTCAAGCTGCAGAGGTCTCGCGTTATCATGGAGCAATAATGGTGAAGATCGATTCATGAGTCGGGGCTGTTTCACTGCTAGTTTTGCTATCATTGTTCGGAGTTCGGCACAGGTGACATCTGCCGTTATTGTTTGACCAGATCGGAGAAAGCTATAGTGAATAACACCATGCTGAGACTACCAAACAGTTACCATTACCTTTTTATTGGTAAGCTTTACTTTAGTACACTCTTGCGGCATTTGACCTGGGGTCAGCCATTGCATTTTTCACTTACGGGTATCGCAAAAAATCTAATTTTCATCACATGAGACAATTAGATCCAATATTTCTTCATTTCTGTATCGATTCAACAAGGCAACACAAGTTTCAACACGCGTTTCTTTCTGCAGATCAGTCGAATCATGAGGCACCCATTTCTCATATTTTTTTATTTTATTGATTTGACGCAAATGAGTCAATATTGTTGGTAACTTATCGTTAAACCATGCCGCTAATTCCTGGGTAGTTTGGCTCGGATCGGCTTCCACCATCTCTTTCAATTCATTGTTAGTCACCTGTGTGGGTGGTCTTCCACGTAGTTCGATCTTCAAATCAAAGTTTCCATCACGAAAGCGTTTAAACCAAAATCGCACGGTGCGTTCATTGTGTTTTTAAAACAAGAACTTTATAGGTACCATGTGAAAAAAGTTTCACTCAAAAATCTCAAACCATGAAGGTTCTATGTCAATTCGAAGTACCTATTACAATAAAACGGCAATTTCATACTTTAACCCCTATTATAACTTTTCCCGTTCTGGGCGGAGCGGGAGGGCCCGTGTCAGACTTACTGACTAAAACCCACCCGTGTTCCTTCAGTTACCTGTACGTTGCCTGGGGCCACGGTATCCCTTTCAGACTTCCCCGCAACCCCAGCAGGCATCGGTCCTATCGGACCCTTCAGTTGCTGACATCGCTTTGAGGCGCGCGTGGAACACAAAGCGCCGTCGAACCGGGCCTGTTCCTTATCGGACGGCGAGCTAAACAAACATTACCCTTAAAACCCATTTAGTCTCACGAATAAAGTAATGAACAAAAAAAACGTTTATTTGGCACAGTAACGTAAGCAAGGGAAACATCAGCACAAATTAAAACTATAGTCCACGCGCGACTGCTAGTCCCCGCCTGAGGTATATGAGCGGTGAGATAGGAATCGGGGCACAGGCTAGGTGGAGCGACAACCTTCGCAGGGTGACTAGCTGCAGCTGGATGAGCTGTAATAAACGAGGGTCAATTTGAAGAAGTGGAATTGGAGAAAGCTATATTCAGCATTTGACTGCCATAGTCTGATGAAAATGATGATAGATGAAAATTACTTTTAATTGACCTTCAGACGCTTAATAACGACATTGCAGTCACAATAACCGCTCTTTTAAACCAATAAGCGATTAAGAAATACAATAATAAATCAAACGCATCCGTTCGCAGTCACTATCCATTTATTTAAATGATGACACAGAGTATGAATTAGATATACTGCATATTTCATTTGCAATGACCTAGGTAGTTGATAGGTACATCGTTGCAACAATCTCCTTACAAATAACTGCTGCTATTTACCATAATTTGACTGCTATAAATTAGTTCGGTCATCATAATTTATACAAGTTACAAAATCTAAAAGAACTGCTAAAACTTTACGGATGTTATAATAGTGAACTGCTAATTACAGTAATAATTTATGCAAAACTTTGAATAACCACTCACTTAGCTACACAAAAACACTGATTCTGCCCATCCTCATATCCAGCGTCTATCATTGTTTTTTATGAAACCCTGAAATGACTCGAGTATTGCTATCAGGGTGCAAACTGTACCTAACCATGAATTCAGCACATGATTCTAGAAATTCCTCCAAAAGTAATTTTTTTTGTTAAATAAAAATAAAAATTATGTTCCATAGAAAAGTGCAATGACGTGACCCACGCGGTCAAAATGTATGAAACAGAAAATTTATATTAAATAACTTACGAAAAATTTCAAGGCATGGTGTTTCAGAATCATGTAAGTACTGAATCCATGGTTACAGGTTGCGCCCACCACCCCGATCAATGAACTTTTGGCACAGAAATAAAACCGCCATCTTGTTTTTTCAATACAATTTCACAAAACAATTCATAAATGTCAATTTATAAATGTTAATTCATAAATGTTTACCAAAAACACTTCCCTGTCAATATCGTTCAAGCGCTTAGATCCTTGCAGCACTTTGGCTATAACAAAAGATCTTTGCAGCACTTTAGCTGCGTTTCATCGGGTGAAACCGCGGGGCCATTCTATCTATTGACGGGATAATCACGTTTAATGATTCTTGTCATGTTTATAGGCCCCACACTTTCAATATTGTTTTATTAGAGGTTTTGATCATGCTTCAGAGGCATATTTTGTTTACAGGATAGCAATACCTAGCCATAATCTAATAGGGATATGCATTCCTTCTTTCTTACTATAAAAACCGGTCCAGTGCGTGTCAGACCACGCACAATGAAGGGTTCCGTAGTTGGGATGAATTTATCCCAAGAACTAACTTAACATTGTAGTTGAAAAACATGTTCTCCCATACATTCCAACTGCTAACGTTAATTTGTACGCACAATATTGAGAGATTGACCATGTTATTTTAAGACCATCACCTTCTTATAGGTTTTCCTGTAATCTATAAGTAAAGAACCACGCTCTGTATTTTTTTCAAAATTTTAGGTTTGGTAGTTTCGGAGATATAGGGAAGGAATGGTAAATTTTCATTAATTTTCTTAAATTAAAGAATATAAAAGTATTTATATTAAAATTATTAAAGAAAATATTGATATTCTCGAAAACAGTCCTTTCGTTTGATATGTCACACGTGGTACAGTTCGCAAAACTTTTATTTGTTGACTTTCTTGTTTGCCCCCCAAAATTGACCCCATATTCAAAATAAATTTGTTTACGTCACACGCCCGTGTTCGGGTCACAGAAATACATAGGTATGTACTACCAAATTTCAAATTAAGCTCCATTAGATTCGGAGCAAATTGGTTGTGACAGACGGACAGACACGCGACACGAGTGATCCTATAACGGTTCGCGTTTTATCCTTTTGAGGTACGGAAACCTAAAAACTCACAAAACAGGTCATATTCATTTATTCTCAGAATGTAGGTATTTACAATAGGGTGGCTACAATCAAAATGACAAAAACGAACAAAAAGTTTACCACAACAAAAACAAAAAGGTTTGGTCATAACAAAAAGGTTTGGTCATAACAAAAAGGTTTTTACATCCATAATTCTCACTACAAAATAACAATCAAAACATTTTTCACAACCTTCAATTAAATTACAGTTCATTAAATAATAGTTAAGACGCCAATTAACCTCTAATCGTTATTACAAAGGATAATAAACTAACCAAAGTATAATCTAGATTTTATAATAATACGTAGTTCATATATATACCGTGAGAATATGTCTATAATACAGTTTCGAAGTATGGAGGCAACTGCTAATCTATCACTGCTCTTCGACGTAGCCCCAATAAATCATAATACAGTCAATGGATAAAACAGTAGTGCAACTGCGAAGAAATTGTTAAATTTTCGGGAACCAGTTTTACTAAACGGTTCGTGTTACCCAGTAACTGGGTTATGGAGGAAAGACAGGCAGTCGCTCCACGGAAAATACTGGTCTTCAGCTACATTCGGTTAGAGTGGAAGACGGCCCGAACATACTCGTAGTTGCTCGAATAAAAGTTAAGGCAGATAATGCAACTGAGATGAAACTGTTTTGTTGCGAGCACTCTAATGCACGGAGCGTACACTTTTGACTCATCTGGTATCGAAAAAGCTACAGTTTTACACTAATAAGGTATCACTATCCGGAAAACTTAATGGATATTATAATAATACGGACTTACTGGTAACGCAACAACACTAGAAATATTAGGTAAAGAAAAAAAGAAAGAAAATACATTTATTTGGCACAGACTAAAAGGCAAACAAGTAGAAAGAGAAAAAAAAAATGAGTTAAAAGGAAAGAATACAAAATAAAAAGTGTAAAACTGCACAAAGGTACTATTATTAGTACTTCTTTTTTTCTTTATTTATCTCTTATATTATACTTATATACACGTGTGGCAATTAATTAATTATTAGGGTTCCGCTTTCGTAACTCAAAAAGAAAGACGGAACCCTTATATAGGACCACTCGTGTCTGTCTGGCTGGCTAGCTGGGTGTATGTCCGTCTGTCACAGCCAATTTGCTCCGAATCTACTGGACCAATTTAGTTGAAATTTGGTATACATTTGAATTTCTGTGACCTCAACACTGACATGTAACGTAAATAAATGAATTTTAAATGTGGTCACTTTTCGGGGGCAATCAAGTTTTTTTTTTAAAGTTTTGCAAACTGTACCGTGTGAACTATGAAATGAAAGGAGCTTGTTGTGAGGATCTCAAATATTTCTTTTAACAATTTTAAAATATATTTTTTTTAAATATTTAAGAAAATATATGAAAATTGTCTATCATCCATTATCTCCGAAACTATTGAGCCTAAAATTTTGAAAAAATACAGAGAATTGATCTTTACTCATAGATTACAGGAAAATCTATAAAAAGTCTATGGTCTTAAAATAACATAGTAAATCTCTCAATATTGTGCGTACAAATTAACAGTTGCGGTTGGAATGTATACGAGATGTTTTTCAACAACAATGTTAAGTTTGTTCTTGAGATAAATAATTCATCCCAACTACGGAACCCTTCATTTTGCGTAGTCTGAGAAGCACTTGGCCGGTTTTCTTTCTTTATTTAATTAACAAGGTGATTTTCTTAATAGCATAAATGTAATTGGTCAGGAAAGTTCTCTGAAATCTGCTGTCATATTATTTAGATAGGTACATTCCTTCTTTCGTTGATGTCTTTTTTTCTATGATTCATCAGAAATTATACAAGAATGCACTTCTTCAAAACCTGTATAAAACCTCATCAAATCTATTGAAGGTACTTTCAGAACTGCTAAGGTAATTAAAAGCAAAATCTGCTAAAGCAATTAAACAAAACCCCTTTACTGCTTCTTCAATATTCGTCATAATTACAGAAGCTATCACGCTATTTAAATATTACAAGTGGCAGTTGTTTTCAAAGCGTTTCGTATTTCTTCAACGAGATTCAACATGATTGACAAAATCTTTTCGGTAGCTTATGTACGTCAGATCCATTTTTTTTTACTTTTCTCTCAACGTTATCGCTGTTACAATGTCACTTTTTTTAGGCCTACTAGTCTAGAAGATACCGAACCTAACCATCCGATCAAGTAGCTCATTATTTCAAGAACGCAGACCACTAACCTACTGCCACAAACATATACTGTGGTCACACTATACCTACATACGTAATTATACTCCTCCAATAAATATACGCTTCACACATTAAGTAAGAGTGATAAACTTACTTAATTAAACTTGTTACTTGATGTAGCGCATTAAGCAAAACTAATAAAGCTAAGCCAGTTTGGTTTTAAATTTACTGCAGTTGCTAGTATTGCATGGTAGAGAATGTTACTTAGATTATGGGAGATATTTTTCCAGAAATGAACTGTAAACGCGCTCCTAATATGATCTGACACTTAAAGCTAATTTCCTTATCATTCCTCTCTATCTCCCTAATTAGGGTGGGTCCTTTAATTTTTTCCTGTTATCAAGCATATTATGTTAGGCCTAATTTTTTGGTCGTAAAATTAACAAGTAATAATTCTGACTTCTATCATACTGAAAAAGTAATTAGTATTATAGCCAACCAGTCTTAAAAATGCAGCTTCCATGTGGCACTTTCTTTCTTCACCCATATGCCTGTCCTGAGGCAGACGAAGGGGTCTTTCAAACTCTTGGTGACTTATCTACACGATGTTCTTCAACTACCTCTAGCAATGCTTAACCAAAACTTGACTGGCACAAAATGTCTGAAGTAGGAGTTAAGAAAAAAAAAATGTTATAGGGACCTTCTCTGTAACGTTTTTTTATGGGTTTTAGGGTTATTTCGAACTCCTACCGAATAAAACCCCACTGTTGCTTCTAGTACCATGACTCGGGGGCCTGGGAAATACTTGTATGTACCTACATTCGCCGCACCCCAAGGTTATGGTACCTACATAATATTATGAGCTTTTTGGATAAATTAACAAGATACTGAATATAATTATCTTCTTGGGATTGTTTATAAGGCAATAGGTAATTTAGAGGTATGAGGAACAGGGTGTAAAGTTCACTCATCCTCTATAGAAAAGGGAGGATCCTCCGACCAGACTGGTGTTGTGTCTTGCGGGCAACTCTCGCGGTAAATTCTAATTGCGCGATGCAGGATTTGTGTGACGTCAGGTCTTTGCTGCGTAGTTCGCATGTGGCGAGTTAGACGCCGCCACAGTAATCATAAATGGTCAAAGTAAGACCTTGGAGTGAGAAAGGCACGTACTCTGCCTACACAGCATTCCGGTTGCAAGTCTTGCAATTCCAATGTATTTAATACTGTAAAATGTAGATCGTTTTTGAAAGTTCATCCTTGGTATTCAAAATCCAGTTCAAAAGTTTAATAAAACTTTTAAATGATAATCTGCCCTAGGCAATTTAATTTTGGAGAGATGAAACGCGCTTAAAGTTTCAAAATTGGATTCAAGATATTCAATTTGCCACCTCATACCTTAATGTGAAGGTATGAGGATTGTTACAGGTCCAAAACCAAACCCACACCTACATTGCTTTAGCACCGGGCCGCTATCCTAATTCTAACTTCATAACTATAATATTATAAATGCGAAAGCTAGTATGTTTGTAACGTTTTTACGTTTAGACGCATGAGAAACAGGGTGTAAAGTTCACTCATCCTCTATTGAAAAAGAAGGATCCTCCGACCAGACGGGTGTCGTGACACCCGTCTGGTCGGAGGATCCTTACTTTCAACCGCCAGACAGATCTGCCCAACGATTGATGTCGGATAGTCTTATATATGTCGTTCACGCGGTAAACTCTAATTGCGTTATGTACAATTTGTGTGACTTTACACACACACGCTATAACTGCTGACATGATGAAATTTGGCACGTGGGTAGACCATGACCTGGATTAGGACATGGGATACTTTTTATCCCGATATTCTAAAGGGATCGAGACTTATGCGGGTTAAACCGATAAATTCTTTTACTTTTCTGTAGTTATGAAAGATGCTGTTTAAAATTCTCATTAAGTCGCACCTTGCACGAAGCAACTAAGTGCGTCTGTCCACCGCAGCCGTCACCGGGCGTCACCGAGAATGAGATGACGGCGCCAAAGTAGCGGTACATACATTTGCCATGGCCACATGTCCACCGCAAGTCAGTCACCCCGGCCGGGCCGCCGAAGTTTCGAGTAGTTCGCCGCGACTGCTAGAACTCGGCCCGAGATTGTGAAGGGTCGATGTGCCGGCAATACAAAACAAGTTGATCTTTTCCACGCACTGCCGTCACACCGGCGCCGTTCTGTCAGCTTTGGTTTTATCTATCGTAACCTACTGAACTGCCGAGTTCGGTAGCGGTGGACATACGATCACCGTCAGCGTCGTCGTTGTCGTGTCGGACGTCTCGTTCGGTTGGAATAATCTCGTTTCTCGGTGATGTCCCGTTGACGGCGCAGTGGACAAATGCCCTAGGATCTATTAATAGCATAGACTTCAGAATATTCTTGTTAAGTCTATAATTATGTGCGTCTAAATCTAAGTTACTCAATCTAGATATAAAATTTATTAAACCAGCTACCACTTTGCACAA
This sequence comes from Xanthia togata, assembly GCA_963853775.1. Taxonomy (NCBI): domain Eukaryota; kingdom Metazoa; phylum Arthropoda; class Insecta; order Lepidoptera; family Noctuidae; genus Xanthia; species Xanthia togata. The sequence continues at coordinate 10,949,957 of OY970811.1, forward strand.
TGCATTTCTGTCAAACGTTGTAAGGTTTCATCAAAATAATTATAGTTTGCCGACTAACTACGAATGTGGCCTAGTTTAACTGGCAGCGTCCGTCTGAAAACGTGTAGGTAGTCATTTTCAAAAATGGCTGGCTATTGTTCTGAAAGAAACTTTTGTGACGCGTGTAATTTTGTTATGACGCCAAATGAAAATGTTTTTATTTTAGTTCTTTGACTCTTCCTTTGTGTGGATAGAATATTATTATTTTTTAGAAATACTATTATCTAGTTCACTGCAATTGCTGTAGTGGGACTGCGAGTATCTTTTACATGGTATTTTACAAAAGATAACATAACATCACGCCTGTATACCCTAAAGGGTTAGGCAAAGGTGTCAAAATATCTTTTTGTAAAATACCAAATGTAATGGTGATTTCTACATTCTAATGAAAATGAAATAAGATTCAATAAAAAGACAATAAATCCTTTAGGTAGGTAATTCGAAAACTTTAGAATTTTTGATGGATCGTTTAAACTTTTGTAAACAAATAAAACTTAGGTAATTAATAAGTTTAAACTGTATTAGTTTTAGTGCATAATTATTTATATTGTTAACCAAGTTCATTTAAGTTTTGCTACACGATTAAAATATTTATGAGACTTGAAAAGTAATTCTCAATTGGAAACTTAGATCAGAAAACATGGCGTTTAATTTATGGGTTTAACTTTTTTTTAAAGTCAAAGAAAATCAAAGATGGAAAGAAACAGTGCATATGAATCAACCAGGTCATAAGATAAACGTAAAAAATAAAAGTTATATATAATAATAAAAACGACAAAAACACTAACTAAAGAATACATAATCAAGACATTTATTTATTTATTTATTTTGTGCACAATTATTACCATACGTATACCGTTGACATTACAATATACGGCCTGAATTTTTAGTCACCGTCCATATTTTGACATATTAATCTTTGGCGAAAATCATTGAATACGTGTTTTTTCTTTTAGTCTTACTCAATACAAAATATTGAGATATCACATCACAAAGTTATTATATACCACGCAGAGCGGATAATTCTTTCGAGAAAATGATTTCATATGTAAATTTTACGTATCGTTTTTTTTTTTTTCAAAAATGGAGTTAGTGGATCATACCTAATGCCTAGACCCGTACAGAAACAAATGAGTAAGAACTTAAGTTTTAAAGGTTCTATAGAAAATAAAATTAAACAAATAAAAAACTTACTATAATTTAGCAATGAAATTGCTACACTTAATACTATTTTGGCTTATCTGTGATTGTGTCTGTGTGTGTGAGTGTGAGTATATTGATAATATGTCTGGCTTCTTCTTAAGAAGAAGAAGTATGTCTGTATGCATGTATGGAATTTGCTATTTCTGAATCTTAAATGTGTCTTCAATACTATTATAAATTAAGCAGACTGTTTTCGTAAAATCTTTTTAAATACGTGTGAATTATGTTTCCGAAAACCAATAGTTATTATAAATATACGGAGCTAGGAAGAAAATAAATCTCTGAGCAAATTTAGACCTATATATTGGTTGTTTGTAGAATTTGTAAGCTATTTGTAATGCGTAATCCGGTAGTTTGATAAGTTGAATACAGAGAGCTTATCAATGTATAGTTGTCGAAGCACAGCACTTATCTTGTACAGTTCATCGGTTGAAAATCTATATTTTGAAACAGCGTAGTTTTTAAAATAGCCCGTTGCGCTTTTTCTGCTTTGATAAGCTATTTCTTAGCACACCTCCCCAAATGGATATGCCATATGTAATAACAGATTGGCATAACGCGTAGTAGGTTGTGGTAAGTAGCTTTGGTTCACAGACATATCGTAAGTTTCTGAAAACATATAACAATTTTCTTACTCGCTTCGATAGGATTGAGATTTGGTTGTTCCAGTTCAGTTGTTCATATATTTGGATCCTATTTTTCTTTTCTTTTTGTTTGTGAAATCATCAAATGCTACCGCTCTGGGCGGAACGGGAGGGCTTGTCAGACTCTTACTGACTAAAACCCACCCGTGTTCCTTCTGTTGCCTGTGCAATGCCAGGGGCCACGGTATCCCTTTCGGACTTTCCCGCAACCCATATATTTGGATTCCCAAATACCTGACTGATGAAGCAACATCTAGACAATAACAATCGCAATTTTGTGTGGTTGGCAAGTTACCTACATGTGTGGGTTCGTACAGATATCATTTCAGGAGCCGGTTTAGAAAATTTTGTTTACATAGAAAGTAATTATTTATATTTTTGATTGATTGAGTGTCAATAGATTGTTATCTAACCACTTAGTAACGAGACTAAGCCCCTTTTTCGGCGTAATCGTTTACCTCATTCCAGTCCCTGCCCGTAAATGTAATGACCGTGTCGGCTGCAAAGGTAATTATTTCTCCATTTCTCAGTATTAAACTTGATAAATCGTCAATGTATATAAGAAACAAGGTGGGGCCCAAGATACAGCCCTGTGGCACACCGTATTCAATAGACTCTACCGTACTTGAGTAACTATCAAGCCTAAATTTAAAATCTAGAGTTATAAATCAAACAGATTACGTCGTGTGATTTCCGATTTTTATTTAAATTATTTTGGGGTTGCTAAGGCATATTTTTTTTTTAGTTCATGCCTTTTTGTTCTCTAGAGAGCGCCATTTTTTTTAATGCGATGTCACATAGCCTATAACCCGTAGACGATCAAGACGATTTCAACGATACTGTCAAATTATGACAGTAATTTAGAAGTTATGAGGGAACAGATGAACATACATACCCACATAAATAAACACGGGTCAAAGTCTTAACCCTCCTTTTTCCTTCGCTATAGCCGGGTAAACATCATGTTGGTACACGATTTTTTTGCGGTTTATTCGCCATGTGCAGGCACGGTCGTCAGTGTTTACGAGTAATGGATCACTATGGAAGCTTGTTGGCCGTCACGTTTCGTCTACGCCACGGTTTATAAGCCGTGCTAGGCTCGGTCGTCAGGGTTGTATGGATTGGGTACGCCACTATTGCGGCGATAAGTCCCCTCTTTGAGGAGTGGCTGGAGAGGCGCCACGGCGTCCTCTCCTTCCGCCTGACGCTGGTCCTCACCGGACACGGCTGTTTCGGATAAGGCGGGAGGAAACGCCCGGGTGTCATCACTGCGTGGACACGGTGGAGCATACGGTGGAGGTATGCCCGGCTTGGGCAGAGCACCGCCGTGTCCTCGTGGAGGCGATCGGTGGCGGGGATCTCTCGCGTCCAGCCCTGGTCCAGGCCATGATACGGAGCGAGAGGGCATGGGAGGCCGTCACCTCCTTCTGCGAAGCAGTAATGCTGGCGAAGGAGGAGGTGGAGCGCGTAAGGGAGAGGCAAATTTCGCGCCCTCACGCCCCTAGCCGCCGCAGGAGGAGACGCCCTGGGCGTCGGGAATCGATTGCCGATTCCCGGCCACCGCAGGCGCGGGCTTGCGGACGGTGAGCAATGGGTAGCTCGCCGTCCGGTAAGGACCAAGCCCGGGTCGACGGCGCGTTGCATTCCACGCGCGCCTCAAAGAGATGTCAGCGAATGAAAGGGTCCGATGAGACCATTGCCTGCCGGGGTTGCGGGAAAGTCCGAAAGGGATATCGGGGCCCCCTGGCATTGCACAGGCAAGAGAAGGAACACGGGTGGGTTTTAGTCAGTAAGAGTCTGACTTGCCCTCCCGCTCCACCCAGAGCGGGAGGAGTCATTTGATGATTTCCCAACCAAAAAAAAAAAAAAAAAGTTTTGTATGGATCACTATGAAAGCTGGTTGACGGACACGTTTTTTCTACGGCATAGTTTACACACCGTACCGTTAAGAAACCGTACCGGATACAAAGGGCCTAATTCAATAACCAATCGTAAGTATCTGCAGGTACATAAATAATCTTCAAACTTATGTAAGTCAGCAATAGTTTCATACACTAATAAATATCTTTAACATACATTTCTTAAGTATCTTCTCATTCATTTCAAAATCGATGTAGTTATGAAACACTTGAACATCACTAATTTATTGCTGTTTTTACCATCGTTTATAGTGTTGTTACCAAATCGTGACGTTGGTTTCGTATATAATTTAGTTCATTTTTGTACTTATTGACTCACCTCTTCGTCTATTGACGTAGGTGAGAAAATAGATTTTTTATTAGGTACTGTCAACATCTTATTAAAATTGGACTTGCTTAAAAAAATAAACGTATTAGCTTAAATGTCGTGATGGCTTCGCCTCTCATGCACAAAGTTGTGGGTTCAAATCCGGGTAAGTACCAATGTAACTTTTTTGGGTCTACCCTTTATAGCAGAACTTTTTATGTCATAATATTATTTTTCATAACAGCGGATAGCGTTAACTTCATTTCACACAAAATCGTTTGGCATACACGTAAGCCAGAATCATCTTTAGGCATAAATTTCATGTTCATAATAATTAAAAAGCAGATCCATCATATCGTAGAAAGTTCACACAAACATTCGTTCATGCAAATAAGCATACACCATGCATGCAGCAAGCATGCAGCATGCAAGCAGCGAGCATACAACATGCAGCAGGCGGTGAGCGTTAAAACCACCTGCTCCTCAGCTCGCGGGCCTCGCCCCTCCGCGCCTACGCGGACTTAAATTACACTCTAGGAGTAGGGCAGACAAGACTACGTGGAGTCGGTTTTGTAGCGATTCGTTTCTAGGTATATCCTTTATTTCATGTAAATATCAGAATATACCACCGGTATCGGGAACACGTTCAAGCTACCGGCGGCAGCGTTCAGGGTTCCAGAGAGAGGAACCTCCTAACAATGCGAGCCGTGTCCGGAAGTACCGGATCCAGGATCAAGCCCTTGATCCATCAGCTGCCCAACGAGAGAGCCTCCTCAGGTGTTGTTCGAGGTTCTTGGCTATTAGACCATTGGTTGTCACGACTATCGGACTATCGGCACAATGATCGCTGGGTCCACATCCCACACGTCAACAACCTCGCGAGCCAAGTCAAGATACCTACTTCATTAGTAGATATATTATTATTAATATACATAAGATTATTTCCTTAGGAATATCGCTAAACTAAACACAAAAAATTGGCTTTAAAAAGTCCTAGTAACGAAAGGTTTACTCAATACAATTTTATAATAATGTAGATTTTTTTCCGTGGAAAATTGGTAATTCTATAGAATGTGTCGCGTAGATCTAATTTGGCGACCTATCAGCAGTGAATCGCTTAATTTGATTTACTGTACGTATGGGATTCCATAGGAAGGAACCCTTTTCTCCAAATATATTATATCGAGTCCTACTTTTTAAATCGTGGTTATCATAAATAAATCAGTATGTCAAAGGGGGAAAATAACTAGAAACAATCACTTTTTAGGAAATACAAAACGTATTCTGCAATTTTTTGGAAGCGAAAATAACATGACATAAATAACATTATCCGCGAGGTTGGGCTGAGGTGTAGTACACCCACATTTCGGCAGTTATGTTTAAGTCCCATGTCAATAGTGGGCAGGCCGAATAAAACTTTGACCGGCCTGGGAATCAAACCCAGAACCTCATGCTCAGCAGTAGCATTTGCGACCACTAGATCAACGAGACAGTCCAGCGTGTTTATTTTTAAAAATTGGCACCAATTGCAGAACGGAAGGCAACTAAGCTGCACAAAATAAAAACAGCTTTTGCATATACCTATCCTAGAATTCTACTAGGAACCTACATACATTACACGCCATGTATTCCCCGAAGGGTTAGGCAGAGGTGTACCTATAGTACACCCACATTTCGCCAGTTATGTTGACTCATGTAATAGGGGGCGAGCCTATTGCTAAACATTTACCTACTTATTAATAGCTCTAAAGTCGATAATACAACGGAAATATTTGTATTTCATTAATTGTTGTGTCATTTAATTGGAATATCGCTATTTAGTAACTAGTTATATCACTATGTTAATAACGTTTCATGGTCACTTTCTTATGCCTTTAAGATCGGAATCTAATTTGATGTTCAGATGTCTAAGTGGTTGCATAAAATTAACTTTAATTTTACCTCATTATAGGTCTAAGTAGGTCACGTATTTCTCTACAACTATTTAATAGGCAGTTAATGGGCATCAGGAAATTTTATTTGCATTGTTTCACATAATAAGTGTCTCAACAGATAGACTGCATTTCTTCCGTCATACGGTAAAAAGTCGTAGCTAACATTTTTATCAAAAATTTGTTAAATATTTGGCCGGATTCTATCCGTCTAGGTGATAAAGCTGTATTTAATTCGTAGCCGCAGATACATATAGGGCCGAAAATCGGCGGTTTGCGTTGCGGCGTTGCGGCGTCGCGAAAAAGAGCATTTTATTGTCGTATGGTAGGGTATCCAGTTCAACGTGATTTTTGATTGTGGATAGACGTGTTTCTGCCATGGACGATCGTGAGAAACTTATTGTTTATTTGTTATTAAAAAGTCATTACCTACTCTGTTTTAAATAAACGACAAAGAAGATACTGGATACATCCATTTAATAAGGCTACGAATCCCGATGGCGAGTACTTTTCTTGAAAATACAAAGCATTCAAGGTAGACCAAAATAAATTTTTCGCCTACTTTAGAATGAGTACTCGTATATCATCATTTGAAGAGCTACTACGCGGGTTATCAAAATATATACATAAAAAAAATATTAAAGGAAGGAAACGTCTTACTGCTTTGGAAATGTTGGTCTTGAAAAAAAAGTGATCTTTTGTGAATACCTACGGTACAGCGGGGTAATTGAGGCTTTCGGTGTGAGCCTTTGCCAAAACCTCAACACCAAAATTTAAAAAAAAACGACCTGTCATGTTCTATTCTTCCAACTTTTGACAACCTCTACATACCATTTTTCTTGGAGTGGGTCGTCTGATACGCAGTATCTCTATGTAGTCTGTGAAACAAACTAAATCATTGCCAACAAGTATGACATCATAACGCTGGAACTAGCGCCACGCTGCGGTGCCGCGCCACTACAATCGGCAGTCCCGCTCCTGCCGATTCCCGCGGCGCGGCGCCGCAACGCGGTTATGTGTTTCGGCCCATAAAGTTAAGACTATCGACTGCTTGAAACTTCACTTCAGACAAAACTGTCATTTAGGTAGGTACTTAAAATTTAGTTTGGAGTAGGTAGTTATTGCCTTTCACCGTATGACGGCAGATTTGAAGTGCACGCCAGGAGCAAAATCGCAGCATGGATGTATGAATTAATGAATTAATGAATGATATATTTATTTGCAAGAATAGTAGCTAACATATTCGGCATTTCAGCCGTGCAAATATTTAGATTTTACATTTTGGTTACACTTATAGCATGCAGTACACATTTATTCATTAGCAATAATATAAAAATACTAAAAATAGTTTCATAATTTAAATTTAGATTACAATGCATTTAATAAAATTAAAATTAAAGCTAAGAGCAGATATAAGCGCAGACCTTCAGAGCTGAATCTCTCTTACTACAAATCCTTACGTAATCGCTGCAGTCATCTGTGTCAAGATGCTAAGAGACGCTATTTCCACGATCAACTCAATAACCGCAGTTCCTCCGATGTATGGAAATTTCTAAAATCTGTAGGCATAGGCAAGTCACCTACCAACCAGTACAAGGATGTGAACCTCAATGATCTAAATAAGCATTTCTCTCTCCTTCCCTTTTCTCTTGATCCGTCTGTCAAAGCTGCGACACTAGAGAGTCTAGCTAGTTTGCCGTTACCACAATGTTCACACTTTAAACTTAGCGATGTTACCGAGGATGACGTTAAGAAATCTATACTTGCTATTACTTCTTCAGCAGTCGGTAATGATAAGTTGTGCTCAAGAATGATAACTCTTATCCTCCCCTCGTTACTTCCTGTCCTCACTCACATCTTCAACCACTCTTTTTCCTCTTGCTCATTTCCGTCAGTTTGGAAAAAGGCTCACATAATACCGTTACCTAAAACTAACAATCCTACTTTATTAACTCACTTTAGACCTATTTCTATTCTCCCATTTCTCTCTAAAGTTCTCGAGCACATGGTTCATAGACAGTTATCTTTTTTCTTGGCGTCAAACTCGATAATTACCCCTTTTCAATCCGGTTTTCGCTCGGGACACAGTACTGTAACCGCGCTTTTGAAAGTAACTGACGACATCCGCTGGGCAATGGAGAATAAGTCCCTTACTGTTCTTGTATTGCTTGACTTTAGTAGCGCCTTCAACTCAGTGGATTTCGACATTTTACTAGGTATCCTCAAATCAATCAATTTCTCTTCTTCCGGTTTAGCTTGGTTCAGTTCTTATCTTCGGGGACGCTCTCAGTGTGTTCGCCTGGAGGAGTCCTTCTCTGATTGGTGCAGCCTCACTGAGGGTGTTCCTCAGGGTAGCGTTCTTTCTCCTCTACTTTTTTCAATTTTCATCAACTTTGTTACCAGAGTAATCTCCTCTAGTTATCATCTCTACGCAGATGATTTGCAGCTCTACCGACATTTCACTGTAGCTGACGCGGGTTCAACTATTGCTGCTATGAACCATGACCTGGCTTCCATCAGCGTTTGGGCTAAGTCGTTTGGTTTGCAAATTAATCCAAGTAAATCCCAGGCTATGATTATAGGCAGCAGATTCGTTCGCAATGCGGTTGATGTTGCATCTCTGATGCCTTTACATCTCGATGGTGTTCACATTGACTATACCGAAACCGCGAAAGATTTAGGGGTCATTATTGATTCCAATCTTTCGTGGCGTGCTCAGGTCAATGAGGTCAGTCGAAAGGTACATTTCTCCTTTCATTCGTTGAAAGGCCTCCAAAGTCTCCTGCCCCTGAAGACTAAAATTTCTTTGGCACAAACACTTATTCAGCCGATCATAGATTATGCCGACTCCTGCTACCTGGATGCTACTGAGGAGCTATTAAACAAGCTTGAGCGCTTGCAAAACTTGTGCATTCGCTTTGTTTTCGGACTTAGAAAATATGACCATGTTTCCCATCTTCGCAAGGAACTCAAGTGGCTCCCAATCCGCCTTCGCAGGAACACTCGGATCTTATGTTTCCTCTTTAACGTCTTACACAACCCGTCTTATCCTTCCTACCTGCGTGAGCGTTTTTCTTATGCTAGGGCTAGCGACGCACCGTGTCGATCACACCTTAGATCCCTCCTTAAATCTCATCCTCATAAAACAAGCTACTATTCCTATTCTTTCTCTGTCCATGCAGTAAGGTTGTGGAACTCACTACCGCCTAGCATTCGTGACTTAAAAACTGTTTCACATTTCAAATATCGAGTAAAAGAGCATTACCTTTCCTCTCAACCGTGAGTATTTATATACCTATAGTATGTATGTTTATATATTTAAGCTCTATGTATTTATTTAAGTATATGTTAATTTATTACGTTATACGTGTAGGTTTATTTCAATATTTTAGTTTAAGACTTCGCATATTTATAATTTTTTTCTCTTCTTGTTCTCACACACTATTGTCTACATTTCTTTCTCATTTCTCCTGTCGCAGGTCTGCTGGAAGAAATTTCTTAAGAAATAAGCAGTACCTTTGTACTCATAATTATGATTATGTCTTATCTGTATCTATTTTTATGTGTGTACATAAATAATAAAATAAATAAATAAAATAAATAAAATTAAATACAATTCTCGGTGTGCAGTTGACATACCTTGTGATTTGCGTTACTAAAGACGTAATGTAGGTTTGTCTTGCAGTTGGCGTGCAGTTCTAAGGCAGTCGGTTACCGTTGCCAATATTTTTAGCACTGCTTTCAAACTCCAATTTTAAAACTGGCGTGAAGTTAATATGCAGTCCACTTCTTGCAAATAGATTACAGATAATACAGTCAGCCAGCGGCTATTTTAGGTATTAACTGATAACCGAATAATGATTCAATTTCTAGTAGTTTCAACTTATCTCCATAACTTTAGTAAACGTAAATGTAGAAAACAATTTGTATAATATACTAACGCCATCTAGCCGAATTTTATGTAACCAAATGGGAACTGAATCTGGTACAAAAACAGCGCTACCTTGCGGATGATACGAAAACTAATTTTTACAGCGATGCAATGCTACAAGCCAAGTCGCTATACTTTCTCTTAGAGTGAAATGCATTCAATTTTGCCACACTATTGAGAGATGGCATTAGAATCGAATCCCAACAGCAGAAAGTTTATTTACAGAGTTATATCCGAATATTCTGTTTATGTTATGGTTGGGTACTTTTGTAACGTTGCTATGTACTGATAATTTCCTAATGGGACCAATAACAGTTGCTCAATCTGGGAATGTAAGTTGTAACCCAGGACCCCATTTTCCGTAACTATAAGCTTTATTCTATGTCAATTAGCCGAGCCATTTCATGAAACTCTCAAAGAATAAAAGTGGTGATTTTAATATTATATACAGGTTCAAATTAATTTAGCTTTGCATACGTAATGAGTATCGATTTATCTAAACACGGTAAAATAAAAAATAAAAACATTTGATGTTCTATTTTGGGGGTCAATGACTGGTGGTTGTGTATGAACCTGAAGTATAAGTTGAGAAAAACTGTTTTCTTTTGTTTTATCGTGTTAAGAATAATATATCGATCCAATCACGTCTGTGAAGTCTGCACAAAAAAAACGTTTTTTTGTTCAAGTGATTGCTGTCGATGACCTCTCAAAAAAATATAAAATTAATTATTTTTTTGTTTTATCATGTTTAGTTTGTTTTATCGATACCCATCATGTCTGTGAAGTTTTGCTAGCTTATTTATTTTGACCCTGTATACAATCAAAAAAGAAGGAAAATACTAGAATTTAGTTTCAAAACTACAAATATAACATCTTAATCTTACTAAAACTATTAATACAAACAAAAATATAGCGTCTAAAAATTCATCTGCATCACTGTCGACTGGTAATGTACCCAAGAGACTGGCCGCATTGCCACGTTGTATGGCAATGCTTAGCCTTTGGCCAAAGTAAAAGCCACCCCTTGGGTCACGGCAAGTGTCAACCAGTCGTTTGGAGATTTCATTGTACAAACCATGAGCACTCGGATCCCTAGGGTTTCAACCCCAAACGGCTCACAAATATTGTGACCTTTATGGTTATTATACTTTTACTTTCGCCACTTGAGGTTTTCTGAAGCCACAGCGGCAGCACCAGCACAGCATGCTGAGCCAGGAAGATGGGATGGCGCAAGAGTGCTGTGTCCCACACTAAAAGCCTACCCTAGCCTACCTTCCATGCAAATAAAGACATGCCGTCCGGTCTCTTGCCATCGTTGCGTGCCAATCCATTGGTTTCTAATTCATCTGGAACGCTGAGGGTGACAAGAGCTCGTCGGATGATGTCATTAATGTTCGCGTGCTGCGCTAAGCGACCCGCACTTCAGTTGCAAGACAAGCCGTGGTGTCCGAGGCTGCTGACACCTTCGCCACAGTGACAGCGATGAGGAGAACAACAAGGAGCACCTAGTCGCAGGGAAGCAGCGATGCGGAAAGTAGTGTCGTCGAACAAAGTGCCTAAGTTCGATGACGGTAGTGCATGAAGCCACAGGCCCGACTCCCACTTACCCACAGCCAACAGGCACGCACGCTTTGCAGTAGTAGCAGACGTGTCAAGTAAATTGTTCTGTATTACTGCAGCGTGGCTCATCCCACCGTCTCTGGGAAAATAGATTGTCGGGCGGATCTGAAATCGGGCAAGTGAGTCTCCAGGCATCCATAGCCTCAGTGAGGCACAGCACATAAAAATTAATCAGTGTTGAGGCTAGTATTTTCCTGATTAATTTCTCAGTACCGTAGAAAGAGGAAAGCTGGTCAACTAATACTCGAATTTCTATCGATAAAATTTTTCACGGAGCCCCCTGTTTAGACAATTAGTAGTCAATTTAAATGCAGGTAACTACTAATTACTGTATTTTGTCTCTTATTCTTGTCCCTAATTCTTAATATTGCGACGTAAATTCTTCTAATAAAGTTATACCTACTTGTGGTATTCTACCGTAAAAATAATAAAATGTAACCGCATGAATGTCCAGCCGGATGGACGGCCATGTTGGGTCTGCGGAAATGGACCGTTCTTTTCGGTAAATTTGCAAATTTTATACCCAGATACATTTGCTCGGTGCTCCCCTTCGATACTTCAGAGTACCTGCCTACTTGGGAACAAATTGACCTTGTTGCTTATCAAAAGGGACTGGACAAATTCAATTGAGGAATTTATATCATGTTTGTGGGTTGTGCTGCTGTTTTAGATTTAGAATACAGTTCTAGATTTAGACTAGAGTTCTAGATTTAGACTACAGTTCTAGATTTAGACTGCAGCAGTGCTATTCTGTAACCATCTTACCGTGAAAACTTAAGTGAAGTGAGCTCGGAGTAAGCTGTCAGTCCCTAGCAGCAAGTGGAATGACAGCTCACTTCATGCTCACTTCACCTAAGTTTTCACCGTGAGATTATTACAGAATAGATCGGCAGTTCTAGATTTAGACTACAGCAGTGCTATTCTGTAACCATCTTACCGTGCAAACTTAGGTGAAGTGAGCTCGGAGTAAGCTATCAGTCCCTAGCAGCAAGTGGAATGACAGCTCACTTCAAGCTCACTTCACCTAGATTTTCACCGTGAGATTATTACAGAATAGATCGGCACTTCTAGATTTAGACTACAGTTCTAGATTTAGACTACTGTTCTAGATTTAGAACACAGTTCAAAATTTAGGCTACAGTTCTAGATTCAGGCTATAGTTCCAGATTTAGGCTACAGTTCTAGATTTAGAACACAGTTCTTTGATCCTTACCAGAATCTAAACAAAAAACTATTTCACATTTCATTGAATTGTAGAGATGTGGTTTGAAAGAAGTGTTGAAATGGTTTCTTCCTAGAATTTGGGTCCCATGATAACCAACTTTTTTTGTACAGTTTTTTTACCTGACTTTTTCTACATAGATGGCTGCCTTTACCTTTAAAAAGCAATTTCCTAAGGGACTACAAATTAAAACGCGGTTTTCTTTGAACCCCAAACAAGTTTTACAGCTAATCAAAATTTGTAGTTTCGGCTAAACCTTCTTGGGTCTAAAAGAACTCTTGAACAATAAGGATGGCCACAAATCAAGGGTTAAGGGATCAATGGAGACTCATAGCTTGACCTTTCTTTGAGAAAGGGTCTTTAACCCTTCCGAAAACTGATAGTATTCAAAATAAATCACATTAGCCTGAAGGAAAACTTCTGAGAGTCGTAAAAAGGGTTTATTTATAATAGATAAATAATGGACAATAAGTTTTCTTTATTATGTATTTATTTTGACTAGTCCTACTTTCTTACAAAAATATTGTAGTTGCTTAAGCTAGGTACATACCTATAGTAACTTAGTTATTATCTAAGAGAATATAAATTGTTCAAGTTAATATTTAAATCAGCTTAAGTACGGTCAATGACAAAAGTCGATTGAAATATCAGTGTTTTTAATCGACTTCAAAAAGGAGGGGGGGTTCTCAATTCGACTGTTTTTTTTTTTTTTTGTATGTTGTGATACTTCAAAGATGGTCCCTTATGAATTTTACTAACTTTGTTTGGGTAGTTTAAAATTTTCAGTTTCTTCAATAACACGTATTTTTCCCCACTTAATCTGGTAGTGGTATTCACCAGACTAAAAAGTGAAAAATATAACTTTTTACAACAAAAAAAAACACTGACTTCCAAACAAAACACTACAAAGTGAAAAATTACTTAAATTTCGGAAGTCAGTGGCAAAATATGAAAGTTATAAACGCAAGACACCGACTTCCAAAATTAAAGTTATTTTTCACTTTGCAGTGCTGTTTTTGGAAGTCGGTTGTTAATCATAATTATTGAGCAAAGACAAAATGTTACAAAAACATGGGATATGTTTGTATATTTAATAAATGTATGTCGACGTGTATGATCATACAATAGAAGTGAAAACGATTGGAGCCGAGTATTCCCGATTCAGCGATTCAGTTCACTGTTCAGAAAGAGCGCAAAGTGCGCATATAGAAGTTTTCACTTCAAAATTGCATTAGTACAGATGTATAATTTAGATACTACATGTTTAGGTATTACAAGCAAATCCTGATAAGTTATTATGTCGAACAGTTTTGGGTCTATTTTTAAAAGTAACAGTGTTAGTATACCTCTGTTGCTGAACTTGCTGACCGTACTTAAGATAATTTTCGCAAGGAAATTATAATATATTTTATGAACACAAAATATAATCTTTCAATAATATAAAGTAAAGCATTAAGGACACAGGCACAACGCTACTCTATACGACGAACGATATTGTTTTACAAAAATCGCGTCACACCGTCTGTCTGCGCGAGTCTTTACAGAGATATAAAAAAAGATTACAGAAATAGACGAATTCATTGTATTCATTGCACACTATCCTGTGGCAACTAAATGGAAGAATTCACGGTTTTGAAATCTTAAATATATAAATCTATTTAAACTAAATTACATGAACGTTTTTTTTACAATATTTAACCAGTATATTAATAATAGGTAAGTAATGTGATGTGTGTATTTTTGATATAAAATTCACAATACAGGGCTGCCACCCTGTATTGTACACTGCCAGGGTTGCGGGAAAGTCCGAAAGGGATACCGTGGCCCCTGGCAACGTACAGGCAACTGAAGGAACACGGGTGGGTTTTAGTCAGTAAAAGTCTGACACGCCCTCCCGCTCCACCCAGAGCGGGAGAAGTTATATGACAATTTCCAACCTAAAAAAAAAAAAAAAAAAAAAACAGTGTGGCAGGTACATCGACGCACAACCTGTTAGCGTGGATTCAGTGCATGATTCTCGACCCTCCTCCTTCGTTTCCTACAAAAGTGCAATACGTACGTGGTTAAAATGTATGGAATAGCAAATTTTTGATGCGTAGCATCTTTCGACTCGCTTTCCTGCAATCTCTGGAGTGGGAAGTCTGTGGGAGTGATTTCGTAAAAAGGGACGGATCTGTATAACAGGAAGCCGGAGAAGCGCGCGCTATTTGATTTGACCAATGAGCGCGCGCGGTGCTAGAGTTGGCCGTCCGGAACGACCTTGACGAAGCCCCGCCTCTTTAATGTCGCTCATTACCAAGGTGAGGTGTCAGATGTTACACATCGTATGCGACTACTGTAAGGTGCGCTCGTTTTAAGGGTTCCGTACCCAAAGGGTGAAACGAGACCCTATTACTAAGACTCCGCTGTCCGTCTGTCACCAGGGCCTCAAGTCTGCTATTACAATAGTGTCAGAATGGTCTATCATTGATTTTGACAAGTTTGGTAATCTACTAACATATTGGCGTCATTATGACTTTCCAATGGTCAGCCACTGACACTCCATTGAAAGAAATGGCATCTATTGGTAATCTCGCACTGAATGCAAAATGAATGACTGACTTAGGCGGTAATGTTCTAAAATTTTGACAGATCCTTTGATCAGTGACCTACCATGAGAACGTCATAGTGCAGTCATTCCTTTTAATTCGTTACGAGTATCGTGTTTGTGGAATACAATGATCAACCAATGATCGACCATTATGAATTTAGCAGATTACGAAATGTTTGCAAAATGACAATGGGATCGTGTTGGAATGACGAATTTATTAAAATAGCAGACTTGGGCCCCAGGCCTCATGAACCGTGATAGTTAGTAAGTTGAAATCTTCACAGATGATGTATTTCTGTTGCCGCTATAACAACAAATACTAAAAACAGAATAAAATAAATATTTAAGGGGTTTCCCATACAACAGACATGATTATTTTGCCGTTTTTTTTTGTAGATAATTGTACGGAACCCTTTGTGTGTGAGTCCGACTTCCACTTGGCCGGTTGTTTAATAACCGACAAAAACTTCCAACGCCATGGGGGTCTGGAATCATGTACTGAACAGGTCGCGCGTCGATGTCCTGGCTCCTAGTATAACTGTCACGTATGTGTATCAATGTTAGGGAATTTCGGAAACATTATTTTTTATCTTTAATTCGCGTGCACTGTATATACTGTATATGTATATAGATTTTTTTTATCAACATTTTATTGTTTTATAAAAAAAAGACCCAAATTTTAAAATTTGGGTGTTGGGATTTTTTTTATCGACTTTTTATAAAAGAATTAAAAGTCGATAAAAAAATCCATAGGGCATGAGAGGTGTTAAGGATAATAGATGACCCCTTCAGTCGACTATTTCAATTTGGCACACGATGCACCAAACACCCTGTATAAAAACATGTTATATTATTAGCCTCTTTATACATTATTCGCTATTATAGATCCACACTATTACATTACTTTAGAACTGGATTTAATAATAATTAAGTTAATTAGGATTCTAGACAACATGAGTTCGGTAGTAAAATACAATTATAGGTATTAAGTAAAGTCAGGGAAATGTTATGTTAAGCAAATTGACATATCCAACTTATTTAATCTACTTTTATTAAATGGTAAGCAAAGCCGATGTCGACTATTCTGCTAATGTCTAAAATGCATTAAACAAAAAAAATAAAAAAAAAAATAAAAAAAAAAATTGTCGCTTTATTCAAAACACAACTGTAAATCTGTGACAGTTGTATAAAATGACTAAGTATAACGCGGCAAATTGATGTAGGGAGTCAATTAATTTCCCTGACCGTATGTAAGTATTAGGTATAGTACTTGCGCGACTGCTAGTCACCACCTGAGGAGTTTGAGAGGTGAGACGGGGGAGGTAGTCGGCCAAGCTAACTCAGTCTGCCAATTTTGTCAATGGCGCCTCCCCGTCTCACCGCTCAAGTACCTCAGTTGGTGACTAGCAGTCGCGCGCGAACCGTACATTAAGAATCATTTACGTCATACTTACTGTAGTTATGAAAAGTAAAATAATATCTTACAAAATATCATGAAGAAATTCATGAAGTGAACAAAAGCTATACCTAGGTAAATTTCAATTTCATTTATTCAATAACAATTTACATTGTGTCTGAATGTTTTACAAAGATACCTTTACAAAAAATAAAATATAACAAGCTAAAAACGGTTTTAAATTAGTTTCACACAATGCCATTGCCTACCTACATTAATATTATTTACTCTCATTCATAAATGTCTAGATACTACATCACGAAATAGGTAACTTTTAATGCGCGCGTTTAACTTAACCTCAGTGTTAAAGTTAACTACTTATCCTAAGTATAAAAATAAAAAACAATAACAAAGTTATGTTTTATGTAACTTAATTATCATCACGATACATTGATGTGGTATTATTTAACAATAATTTGTAGTTCTCTAAGTTTTTCTGCAACTTATTAAATTTTAATTAACACTATTAAAAGGTAATTTTTACACATTTTTATTTATGTGAACACATTTAAGTGGATATCTACGTAAAAACATTTGAATATAAACTTTTAATTATGATAATATTAGTAACAATCAAAATTGAGAATCAATCGTTTCTCTCAAAACTACTAAGAATTTTTACTTGAAAGTATAATTACACATTTGCCCGACATAGGGAACCGAACCCACTGAAAGTACTTACTTTAATAGGTAATATTAGTTTATGAAACTGTTGCATAATGAGGGGTATCAAAACACGAGTGTGTGTCTTTTATTAGTATCTCACGAGTGTTTTAATACCTAGTTAAGTGCAGTTTCATACAATACTTTATCTACTCTCATACATTGGGATTGAACAAATGCCGCGCCCTGCATAAACGTTCCATTAGAAAAATTAATGGAATCTCCTTGGTGATATTAAAAAAATATTACACAATACCGAAATTTAAAAATAGAATCATATTATATAACATAATTTTGTTAAAGATAAAGTGTTATAATATGATTCTATTTTTAAATTTCGGTATTGTGTTTATAAACTTTGTCATTATAAACTCGTTTTGAAGTTTATAATTCGACTTTTACGTTATGAGAGTAGATAAAATAATTAAATTAAATTGACTAACTATTATTAGAGTATTATAAAGTAGAGCTCCCGTTGATATAAGATTTGTGGGTCTTGGTATATAAGTTAAATCAGAAGGTATTTTACGATAATTCTCAGCGTGTTGTCTGAAATCCTTTATTCGTAGTTTAAAAAATGCCTAGAATGGCTGATTAAAAAAAAAAAAAAAAATCTGTTGATTCATTAACAAATTACGATTCAAGAATAAAAAAACGGTGCTTTCATTTTAAATACCTACTTTTTTACTTTATAAAATTAAAAGCATTTCCTTATCCAATCAAAAACAAGAACAAAAAATTTTCAGGAATCCTAATTATTTATCAGTTTTTCTTTATCATTGCAGCTCTAACTATAATTCTATTACGCTACCCCATACTGCTGACTGTCACAACTCCTCCGCTTTCCGAGCTGGTGACACAGCTGTGGTGAGCCCACGATGTCGCCCATGAACACGCTCAGTAGGTAGAACTCTTTCGCCTGGTCCGGAGACCGCTTGTATTGGCTGGAAAGAAGAAAAAACACGTGAGAAAATATTATGCATTAAAGACACCTCATCATAATATAGAAGGGTAATCATCCACTGCTGGACATCAGGCATTGCAAACAATATTATTATAAACCGGGTTAAATTCCAAACGTCGCTCGAGGGGCAACTGAGAGTATTTTCTTATGAATTAACCCACACTTCCCAGGGGGTTCCCTCTATCTGGCAGAATCTTGATGCTCCGAAATCTTTAAACGAATATTTTAAAGGCATATTTTTTTTTTTTTTTTTTTGGCCGAATGTTTATATGTCCGAATTTACAATGGCATACTTTAAAGATGGCAGAATTTAAGTTGGAATAATTTTATCAGGCATGTGGCCATTTCTATAAAATAGCATTTTAAATCTTAAATTAAACTAAAATATTGTCTTAAAAAATCAACATGTTGTGCTACATAAGTTAGTAACAGAAACGAATCGTTGTAAAACCGACTCCACGTAGTCTTGTTTGCCCTACCCCTGGAGTGTAATTTAAAATCGCGTGGGACCGCCGGAGCCCCGCAGCGCCGGAGCCGTGACAGAAACCATGCCTGCTGCATGTTGCATGCTCGCTTGCTTTTGTTATGCAAAATAATATTATGACATAAAAAGTTCTGCTATAAAGGGTAGGTAGATCCCTTTCCAGGACCCTATGATTATCAGTAACGCTTACAACCACTAGAGAAACGAGCCAGTCAACTAGTTCATGAATGATCTTAATATTCAGGTTATACTACAGTACCATGTAAGTAGGCAAAGCTTATATCCACCCCGTCTCAATTTCATTTCGGTACTTAGTACCTAATTAGAATTCCCAATGTAACACATATTTCTAAAGTAAATGATGCTGTTACGATATACACCAATTTTTATGCAGTATAAACTGAAAACAAGAAAAATGTTCCTTTGAAAATGAAAACCACATTCAAACTAGACGTCGTTATAAACAAACACTGACATACATTTGCACTTCGTCGCTACTTCGCTAGTTAAAACCCTTGCAAGCATCAACTAAGTGATTAACTTTATACAGAACTACGAGTTTATTTTTAAAAGTAAAGGTGAGTATACTAGAGAATTTTGCCGAGCATTTCCACGTAATGTAACGTTCTTACGAATGGTACAATACAAGCAGAAGCTCAATTTAGAAAAGCATTAATGTTCCTGCGAATGCTCGACGCTGCGTTCGACGTAATGTTCACGGCGAGTGAGCATTTACCTGTACCATTTATTTCTACCTAGCGTTCATTGTAACCACCTGACCTCGGCCTGTGCTCCTCACTCCGCGTCGCTCGCGCTTGTGTCTTTGCTCGAAATGTTACGAGTACACCAACACGCTCGTTGTTTTTAAATCAGGTTGTAACAAAACATCGAGCGTCGTGTTCGAAGTGCGGTTCGATAATTTAAAAAAAATAAAAACCAACCATGTGCGAAGGGTTCCGTATCATTAACTATAAAAACGGCAAAAAAATCATGTCTGTTGTATGGGAGCCCCCCTTAAATATTTATTTTATTCTGTTTTTTAGTATTTGTTGTTATAGCGGCAACAGAAATACATCATCTGTGAAAATTTCAACTGTCTAACTATCGCGGTTCATGAGATACAGCCTGGTGACAGACGGACAGACTGACAGACAGACGGAGTCTTAGTAATAGGGTCCCGTTTCACCCTTCGGGTACGAAACCTAAAAACGGCGAATGCTCGATGTTCCGAGAATTTGCTCTAGTCTATACTCACCTTATCACTACCACATGTTTTCCCCTGAAAATCGTACATAAGTTTCAGCTGAAAACTCATTTTTATTTTGCAACTGGTGCAAAAGTTTGCTATAGTAGCAATAGGTAACGTAACATTCTACGTTCGTAGAATCTAAAATTCTGCGTCCAAAGGCAATATCATTCTGAAAGGTTTCTTTGACTCGCAATCGACTTTTCATCAAAAGTAGAATAAAATACTATATTCCAGTTTTCTTTTTTATTTCTTTCTAATTTGTCAAAGGAAACTTTAATAAAATCGTCCTTGGCAAATTAGTACGCCATATAGTCTTAGACAATTCTAAGGTCGCCCAGGGTAACGGCCCCGACTCACGAGTTGTACCTAGGTCGTGAGTCGAACCCAAGCAGGCGCTTTACTTTTTTGTAAATAATTTCATCACCGCACTGCTCTCAAAACGGTGAAGGAAAACATCGTGAGGAAACAGACATGGTCTTAGAACCAACAATTCGAAGACATGTGACATCTACCAACCCGCACTGGGCCCGCGTGGTGGATTACAGCCCACTCCCTCTCGAAGATAGGAGGCCTGTTTCCCAGCAGTGGGAACATTATAGGCTGATTGTGCTTAATTATAACACATTATAGGCTGATTATGCTTAGTTATAGCACATTATAGGCTAATTATGCTTAGTTATAACACAGTATAGGCCGATTATGCTCAGTTATAACACATTATAGGCTGATTGTGCTCAGTTATAATACATTATAGGCCGATTATGCTCAGTTAAAACACATTATAGGCTGATTGTGCTCAGTTATAATACATTATTGGCCGATTATGCTAAGTTATAACACATTATAGGCTGATTATGCTCAATTATAACACATTATAGGCTGATTGTGCTCAGTTATAATACATTATAGGCTGATTATGCTTACTTATAACACACTATAGGCTGATTGTGCTCAGTTATAACACATTGTAGGCTGATTATGCTTAGTTATAATCATGCTTCTTTATAACACATAATAGGCTGATTGTGATTAGTTATAACACATTATAGGCTGATTATGCTTAGATATAACACATTATAGGCTGATTATGCTTAGTTATAACAAATTATAGGCTGATTGTGATTAGTTATAACACATTATAGGCTGATTATGCTTAGATATAACACATTATAGGCTGATTATGCTTAGTTATAACAAATTATAGGCTGATTATGCTTACTTATAATACATTATAGGCTGATTATGCTTAGTTATAACAGATTATAGGCTGATTATGCTTACTTATAACACATTATAGGCTGATTATGCTTAGTTATAACACATTATAGGCTGATTATGCTTACTTATAACACATGATAGGCTGATTATGCTTAGTTATAACACATTATAGGCTGATTATGCTTAGTTATAACACATTATAGGCTGATTATGCTTAGTTATAACACCTAATTCGTGTTGAAATGGCGTACTTATTCTTGAAATCATTCTGGATTCGACTTCCGTTTAGTTTCTACTTTTAATTATGATCATTAAACACACAACATAACATCACGACTGTTTGTCCCCGAAGGTTAAGGCAGAGGTGCAACTATAATACACCCACATTTCGCTAGAAATGTTAAAGTTTCACGAGCCTATGATCAGAAAAGTAGGTACCATCGAAGAAGTTCATATCTATACACCGTACGGACTATTTCTGCTTGCAGCGCTCGGCCGTTATAGAACCGGGGCGGTAACAGATGTGGTCATCGTGTTCACGGGATTTTGTTTTGAAACTGCTTAGATATGAAGTTCTTCGATATGCTATCGATAGTAAAACCACCAGCGAAACATTACCCAAGAGTATCCTAAGAAACGGTTATGATGGCATTACCAAACACAATGGACCTTGGTCAGTAAAATATGCACCTGTACACTAATATTGTAAACATTTAATTTTTATTACGAAGACATAAGATGTTTGTTTTTAATGTGTTCGCTTTCACATCTCAAGTTCACCAACCTATACAAACAAATAGAAAATGCAAGTTATCCCAATAAATAACAGCTATTAGATCTCGAATGATGGAATAGTACGGAACTGCATCTCTGTAACAATCTCCGTAAACCACAAACTGACAATTGCTGTAAGAGAGTAAAAAGACTAGACTCAAGATGAAAAGTCTAAGTGTGATATTTCAATGTAATCTAAGATGCAGGGAAATATTGTGAAGTGATGTTTTACTGAGCTCTATTTCCTGGTATTAAGGCGTGTTTTTGTTTGAAGACTTGGAGCAGTGAAAGTGTTTTGCGATGTTGCATAATAGCGGCTCACCTCGGACGTCGAACGTAAAGTAGACGCTAGTCCTGCATACAGAAAGATAATCTACTCATCTGCTTGGCCTTCGCTTAGTTTTTTGTAAAGAAAATTAATAAATGACGAGTAGTATTGACACTTGATAGGTTCAAGATGGCTATAATGATCATAGAAGATGGCTTTTAAAGTAGGTACGTATTTATTCATGTATTTATACAAGCATTTAATAATATATTTTTATTTAAAATTACCCACAGCCTTGTACAAAATAGGTACACATCACCATGACCTAGTACTTAGTCATAGTAATGACAAAAGAAGCCTTGAAAACCTTCAATGGTTGGATAATGAATTACCACCAATTAATAATTATAATGATGTCATTTGACTGACTAGAACATGGTTTCTTTTTTATATATAAAGATTACCTAACGACAGGCTTAATCTCGTAAAAAAAAAATATTGACCAAAACACTGCAGTTTTGTAATTTGATTGCGCAATAACATTGTATCTATTATTTACTTATTTATTTATGCTTATCAAGGGGTATCGTGTTACCCAGTAACTGGGTTGTGGAGGTGGATAGGCAGCAGCTCCATGTAAAGTATTGGTATTCAGCTGCATCCGGTTAGACTGGAAGCCGACCCCAACATAGTTGGGAGAAGGCTAGGCAGATGTTGCTTGCCCTACTAGGTATTTAGTGAAAGTAACACATAACATAACATCACGCCTGGTTTCCCCGAAGGGTTGGGCAGAGGTGTACCTGCAGTAGGTACACCCACATTTCGCCAGTTATGTTTAAGTCCCATGTAATAGGGGGCGAGCCTATTGCCATCAACTGGGCATAAATCCAGACTCCGGGCTGCTATTGAGAAATTCCAGATAGAAAAACCTAATAACACTTTGCCCGACCCGGGAATCGAACCTAGGACCTCATGCTCAGTAGCAGCGCTTGCGACCACTAGACCAACGAGGCAGTTGTATAATATTCATAATAATTTTAAATACATACATAAACACAACAATTTCAAAACAATGCATAGGTACCTATATCTTAGCAAGAAATAAAAAGAAACAACTAAATTTTACAGCAAGAAATTCCCCAGCAAAAAATTTCGCAACATCCCGTAATCCTCATGGTTGGGTGACTGCGCGCGCGGCGATGACCCGCACGGTTGCGTACGACTATTACATCGATGTCCCACTTGCGACCAGCGGACACACTTAGCTGCATTCTTATACGAAACACTACCGACCACTGACCCGGTTCCTCACAATTGGACGTGGCATTGAAAACATTTGAATCAACCGTTATGAAATATTCATAGAAACTGCGCGACCGATGGAGCGATCGACCGACGTGTCAAGGTCGTTCGGAAAGAAGAGGTAGATTAAAGGGCCTGAATTTTATAGTAGGGCTGTAAACATCTTACGTAGTAGTAGTATACGGGTTCGGTATGAGTTTCTACTCGATGTAATTCAATTTATCGATCCTCTAACCCTAAACAAGTACTAACAGATGGCTACGACAAACGGAAATTCGCAAAGTCGCCACTTTTGGGAAACGGATTGGTAATCTCTTTTATTTCAACGTCTACCCTGGAATCCGTCGCTTTTCTAAAGGAATCGCCATCATCATCCATGTCAACCGAAATACGTCAATTACTGGACATAGGCTTCCCCAAAACACCGCCATTTCGACCAGTTCTGTGCTTCTCGCATCCAGCGGATTCCTGCAACCTTCACCAGGTCATCAATCCACCTTGTGGGGGGCCTTCCAACACTACGTCTTCCGGTACGCGGTCGTCACTCCAAAATCTTTTGACCCCATCGGTCATCTGAATGATTCTGCTCAACCTCATATAATAGTAGACGACGGGAGACATAGAGGTAGGGTAAACTTTGCAGGCAATTCTAAACCCTTTTTTTACTTGGACGGTCCCACTGTTTGACACATAGTTACCGTATTTTTATACTCATGAAAAAATAAGTAGGTACTAAAAAGTGTTCCGCAAATAGGTTATGCATATTTGAAACTTGTTTTAAGTTCTAAGTAAATAGAAAAATAATGCCCTTAGAACAATAAAAATGAAAAATAAAAACTTCTTCGAACATCGAACCCAAACTCTTTTTGACAAACTTTTTTGAGTTAAGTTAAGTGCGCAGCAGTTTGAAGGTCCACAAAGTACTTTACAAGTATGTGATATCGTTCATCTATCGGCTGAAACTGAAAATGTAACTACTAATGTGAAAATTTCAGTTGTGTCTGCTGAAAATTGCAGTTGCTATTGTATCAAAATAATGTATTTTCTATTTGTTTGATACTTCTTCAGCCTTTTCGCTATTAACTAATCATATATTTTTCCAAATATCTAAGAAACAATATGTAGAAACAAGGTGATCAACGTTTTCATAGGATTCAACGAAGAGACACATTTAAATGCTGGAACTGGAAACTACGAAAAACTCGATAGTTGAACATAGGTCCTAAACCCTTATTTAACCACTGTCCATCCACGGTATTAAATGATTATTTTTTACCTGAAAACATCAGGCCAGTCAAACTGCGGGCGAGGCTGCGCTTGCGCTCTCGTCGCATAATGCGCACAGACGCGCTCAAAAATGCATGCCCGTGCGCCAAACTCGCCGACGATGTACTTCTCTACCTCGGTGACATCGAAGGACTCTGGACTCTCTGCCAGGGTCAGCTCACGACGGTTGCGGGAGCGGTAGGTTGCTGAAACAGGTGAATTGTAAATTTAGAAATAATTACATATAGGAGAAAACTTACAAACGAGGCCCTAATAGATGACATTTTCTATATTCAGACTCTTGATAATGGTGATTGTCCTAGAACCAAAAATTCGA
Source organism: Xanthia togata (assembly GCA_963853775.1). NCBI lineage: Eukaryota > Metazoa > Arthropoda > Insecta > Lepidoptera > Noctuidae > Xanthia > Xanthia togata. The sequence continues at coordinate 10,975,344 of OY970811.1, forward strand.
GGATGCGTGACATCTACCAACCCTCTTACAAAGAGGAGGCTGGTTATGCCTTCTGCATATGAAAACATTAAATATTATATTCGTATCGTATGGCTGGTGCATATTCAAGCACTAAACCTAGAACATTTGATAAGAAAATCTAAACAACACCAACAAATTGTCATGAATTAAAGTTATTCCGCAATGGAATCCAATTAAGGCTATCAAAATGTTATAATCCTCGATCGCAAAAGAGAGCCTCTACAACTGACGAAACTCACGAACACATCGAATAACTTTAGACAATATAACGTCATCCATCGATGGAATTCGATGGCGCCACAGTTGCAAGATTGATAGGTCATCATTAAGACAGCAGACACGTTTGACATTACATCATGGTGAATTTACGTATATCACTAGCAACGTGGATGATGTCACGCTGACCTCACATAGGAGGAGTATATTCGCAATCGATAAAATAGTGATAAAACCAAACATTAGATTCAAAGGACAATGTGTCCTTCGAATCTAAGCAAATCGGGCCAATGCACTACAATAGCTTTTTAAAGAAAGTGGACTTACATTAACCATAAATATTAAAACCTCAGTATCATTCTATACTATAGCGAATAACTGTATTATCATGAAATCCAAATCTAAAACGACTGAAATTCGAAGTAGATTATAGGAATACATTTCGCTCAATCATTGTCAGGAAATTAGAATCAAGAGATGAGACATGATAAATTATGAAATCGGAATTAAATTGTTGCATACACAAAATGTGATGAAGTACGAATGAAATGCCAATTTGTTAGCAAAATTAATGATTCAAAATTCTATCCTACATCTATATAGGTACGAGTAATATTAATATTATAAATACAATATAATTTATTCTGTATATACTCGTAATATTATAAATGTGAAAGTCTGTATGTTTGTTACTCAATCACGCAAAATCAGCTGAACGGATTTGGGCAAAATTTGGCACACAGGTAGTTAATCCTTGATTAACACATAAAATATTTTTTATTCCAGTAAATTACACGACATGACGCAGACGAAGTCACGAGCAGAAGCTAGTATAACATAATAAAATTATAGGGCGCAATAATTCCACAGATTTCAAGAACAAATGAATCCTTTGGGAATCAAGTTTCCAGTTTATTTTCATAAGAAACTGGGTTTCCGTGCCTGATGTTATCATTTGCAATCATGAACTGATAAAGATCTGTAAGAGGCTTTTCGTCATAAAATAGGGAAAGTGAAAGAGGGCAAAAAAAAACAAATTAGTAAAAGAAGTGCGACTTACGACTGTAGTTAAGTATTTTTATTTTGGGTACAAAGTAGGTCAATGGAGGATTCATTTAAATCGTAGGTATACCACTTCCAATTGAATAAAATCAAAATCTCTGATATTGACTAACGTACTTCAAAAAGAGTTTTTTTTTCTCAAAATATTAATTTTTGTTCTAAAATTCCTTTATAATTTTGTTACCAAAATATACTATGATACATAAACACAACACTGACATATCCCTGAAAAAAACTATTTAATCATCAACTTCAAACTATCAGACGCAAGTTTTCCGAACTATTTTTTATCATCTAACGACCATTAGCCAGTTAATTGCCACTGTCTTCGTCCTAATTACTTATACAATTTATCTCTGCCAGCATCCGTATAGTTCGGGGCAAAACTTTTTCTTTTCCACGGTATCTGGCATTCAAAATTGCATTTAACTCCGATCCTATGTTCTATGTTATGGGGTTTGGTTTCCGCACTTAGACCTTCAGGTGGACCATTGTGCGTGGGCCATGGCAGCCTTCGGTTGTTATTCCAACCAGCCCATCTTCCTCCAGAAGTTGAGTAAGTCTCCTGGCCTATTCAGAACATTTGTGAAAAATCTGGGTGACCCGAGGGATTCAGTTCTAATCTGGGTGACAGTGCATTCAAAGAGCACATGAGCAACGGTTTCCTCAGCCTGCATGCACTCCCATCCTATTTTAATTTCCTGTTACTTGGATTTCATTAGTTAAAAACCTCTTTGGTCCTTTACACTTGGTCTCAGAAGAAAAACAACACACCATTCTTAACACCCTTTTATTAGCTGGACTTCTATCAGTGTAATCAAATCTTGGAACTCAATTTTAACCTACTTCTAGTTATTTTGGTGCATACTACAAGATAATCGAAAGATTATTACATAGTGAAACAAAATAATGATACACTCCGATTCAAACTTAACCAAACAAGGCTTCGCCTCGGAACATGAGGCGAGTAGCTGCGCAGTACCGAATTCATGGGTCAGCGGGGGTGAGGGGTGGGGTACTGCGCAGCGAGTAGCGCACTTCCGAGCCGTCATTAAGTTTGAATCGAACTGTACTATTGGTTTGTTAAAATAAACTGGGTCTGAGGACCTTACATATCCTTACCCAGTTTATCGGTCGGTCCCGATCAAATACAATTGATCAATTGCCATCAATTTCTATTGTAGTCATGTTGTCAATCGCTTCAATTGCATTTGGCAGACTATCAATGTGCACATCAATGTATGTCAATCACGTAAAAAATTATAATGTAATTGATCGTTTCGGGGACCCTTTAGTCTGTACATCTATACTTTAATATTTTATACTGTAAAATTTATGAGTTTATAGGTAATCTTCGGAACTACAGACCCGATTCCAAAAAAATATTTCACTAATGAGAAGAGCCTATTGCCGAGTGCCACAGGATAATATGTTTGATGTTAAAAAGCGCTTACGAAGAAGCGGGCAGAAACTAGTATTAAATAATACACTGGCATATTTACTTCGTGATACCACGTCATGATACTGCCAAAAACAATTGCCACTCTGGTTTTTCTAGACTTCACGTAATATGTCCAAGTCATTCAAGTTATGATCGGTAATACCAACAGTAGATGAGTACAAGGACTGGTTTAGTTCTAGGTGGTTATTAACGTGACAGACTAACAAACGACGGTGATTTACCGATAAACATTATGCAGTTAGATGAGGCTAACGCACGTATTAAGTAATCGATGTACAATAGAAAAAAGAGGTTGGTATGAAGGCAACAATGCACGTTTATTGACAGTAATTGTATCCTCGAAACGATCAATTGCAATTGTATCAATTGTAATAGTAATAATATTGTCAATCGCTTCAATTGCATTTTGACGACGATAATTTTGCGCATCAATGTGTTTCAATCACGTAAACATTGACAGTTGCTAAAGGGTTGAAACGATCAATTGCAATTGTATCAATTGCAATAGTAGTAATGTTGTCAATCGCTTCAATTGCATTTTGACGACGATAATTTTGCGCATCAATTTGTATCAATCACGTAAACATTGACAGTTGCTAAAGAGTTGAAACGATCAATTGCGAAAAATAGTACTAATGATTATATCGTGCGTAACAACTTTTTATACATTTGAACATGTGGCGTCAAAAAGATTATTACCCAACATACACATAACATGCGTTGAAAGATAGCTGGCGGCCTGCATACTTATGTGTTTAGTTGACTGTACGTGTACATACACTTCATAAATACCCATCTTTATTGTTTCTTAGAAGCATGAGTAACAGTTTTTCGCATGAAAATGCCCGCAGGAAAACTAATCTTTTAGCGTACGTAGATCAATTTGGCTTTCAAGTAAATCTCACGGTTTTTCGTTTGACTTGACATCGAAAATGGAGGATTCGAAAAAGTCAAAGAGGATGAATTATTTAAGCAGCTTAACTTACCAGCTTTGGCACTATTCCGGGAAAAACTAGACCAAAATAAAGTTCGTAATTAATTGAAGAGAAAACTGGAAAAGTCAGCAGCGTTTCTGTGAGGGTTTTTTTTTGTTTGATACTTTTTAATTTCAGTCCTTATGTCGAATCGACTACTTTAGCCAAGATTAATTTCTTTGTAAGCCAACAATAGTTGCCAAGTCATGCCAAGACGATACTTTAGAGAGCTTTTTCTATAGTAATATAATAACTATCTAAATCAGAAACCCTTAGGTATATCGTCCTTACTTTGTACCCTTTCTTATTGTGGGTAACCATTATTCTTTCATATTATCTTCTTGTTAGAGAAAAATAAGAAACATTATTGAGCTCCATTTTTAGGAACCCTATTACTAAGCCTTCACTGTCCGTCTGTCTGTCAGTGGGCTGTGTCTCATGAACCGTAAAATGTAAACAGTTAAAATTTTCACAGCTCGTGTATTTCTATTGCCGCTACGACAAAAAATCCCTATACAAGAAACGTGTTTTTTATCGGCGTTTTTTGCTAAATATTGTACGGTGTTACGAAATCCTTCGTTTGCGAGTCCGATTCACACTTGGCCGTTTTTTATGAATGTGATGTGTTAAAAATATTTGCAGTAGCATCACCGTGGCTACAGAGTTGCTGAAGAGCATTTATCACAGTGTAACTTCCACCAGTGGGGTGCTATATATTCTGCCACATGTCACAACGTATGTTACGAATGAAAAACTGTTTGTGTTACACTCGAATGTTTCATGTTACACTTTCCATATATTTTATTTAGAAAAAAGACTGATATCTGTGTCAAAATTTTAACATAATAACATCACGCCTTGTTTCCCCGAAGGGTTGGGCAGAGGTGTACCTGTAGTAGGTACACCTAAATTTCGCACGTTATGGTTTAAGTCCCATGTAATAGGGGGCGAGCCTATTGCCATCAACCGGGCACAAATCCAGACTCTGGGCTACTACTGAGAAATTCCATATAGAAAACCCAATAACACTTTGCCCGACCCGGGAATCGAACCCAGGACCTCATGCTTAGCAGTAGCGCTTGCAACCACTAGACCAACGAGGCAGTCAGGCAGGCAGGCACCTTTTAATGATGACGCGATCTTAACTGTCAGCCTTGTAAAGGCTCCCTTTTGAAATTGGGATATTGTTACCAAGTTAATTGTTTTATTATTTTTGGAGTAACTTGATGTGATTGCTCGGCTTTAAGTAATCGATATGTTATATTATATCCTGTGGAGACTTGATATTAGCAACTTGATAATGTTTTGTTGTTACCAATTATTTGTAATTAGTCTGTAAGCCTTCTTAAAAGTAATAAAATAATAATAAATAATTAAACGTTCAATGATTTTAATTATTTTATTATTTATTTAGACACAGAAAAATAGATACAGTTAAGATATAATCATAATTATGAGTACAAAGGTACTGCTTATTTCTTAAGAAATTTCTTCCAGCAAACCTGCGACAGGAGAAATGAGAAAGAAATGTATACAATAGATTTAATGAAATTAAATTGCTACGACGCGTAAAACTATGTGTGAAAACTTTACGTAGGCTTCTACCTACGATAAAATATATTTATGCATCGATCATGTACTAAAATTAATAATACTAAGATATAGTACAAAATCGTACCTTCGAATACCACTTACCTGGACTCAGTGAATATGAAAACTTCTTCAAGAAATTCGTAAGTTTCACACTGGCTATTATAAAAGGAAAACCTACCAACTGCACTGGTAATTCAAACTTACTTTCTTGACTATGCACATCATCACAAAAATTTACTAGAAACAATGCTAACAATATTAAAAACTTTAGTTTACTGCACTTCATTTTCAAAAACAGAACACGATCGTTGTAGCAGGAATAAAAACGCAACGAAATACGTTCGCGCCTATACGCAACCGCAGATGAAAATAATTATTTCAAAATTCAAATATCGAATGTACGTTTCTTCACGCGCGGTGACCGCCGTCTATGGGTATACTCAACTAGCCAGTACTACGGTTAAGATTGCACTGCAAAAAGCTCTGAGAAGGAACGCGAGCACGTTCTCTTTGGTTTACTTTATGTAATGATTTTGTAGGTCAATCAATCTTTACTCTCGTTACACTTATCGTTTCAATATAATGTTACCGAATCTTTGTTTATATTGTTTTACAACTATTGTAGTATTATTTGATTTGAAATGACATAATGTGATTAAATAATTATTGTGTCAACAATTAGTTCGACATAATCGAAAGAGTTATTAAGTAATTGACAGATTGATTAATTTATTCGTGAATGTGGAGCTAATTCTTAATTAGACCAAGATAAAGTGTAAAGTACGTATTTTCGGCTGCTTGATGTTATCATTGATGGATGGATTTAAAACGAAAAGACAATCTTTTATTAGAAGAACTACCTCGTTGATCTAGAGGGGTCACATCACAAGCGCTACTGCTGAGCATGATTCCCAGGTTGGGCAAAGGTTTATTAAATTGGGTGTTTCCATTAGGATTTTTTCTCAGTAACAGCCCGGAGTTTGGATTTGGGTTCCCCCCATTGCCTACATGAGACATAAACATAACTGACAAAATGTGGGTGTACTACTGTTACATCTCCGCTCAACCCTTAAGAGAATACTGGCGTGGTGTTATGTTACACACTTATTTTGGAGCTCCAAATAAGTTTGTCTTTTTCACAGTCCTTAGTATTGTTTAGAATAATTATTATATCAAAACATCAGCAACTCTAACTTAACATGAACCTATTTTAATTGTAACATAATCACAAATAGTAATACACCAGCAAAGAAGCACAAACTTTGTTTTAGGAACAAATAACCATTTCTAAAACCACCACATGGCACGGAGGATCTGGCAAGATATACCTTGCAAAAAAATTGAAACCAATTAACTTATGTAGGATTTTACAATTTATTCGTATAGTAAGTAGTATGTGGTATAAAATATATATAGTTACCTGGATTCAAAGCATAAGAAAGCTTCTTCAGAAAATTTGTTAATCGGACAGCAACAATAATGAAAGGGAATCCCACTAACTGCACTGGCAGTTCAAACGAAGCTTCTTGAGTTGACCCTTCCATCAGGCATTCAAACAACAGCAAAGACAAAAGAGTCCAGAAATAACACACTTTTAAAACTTGCATTTTTGTCTATCCCACGATTTCAAACTTCGAACGGATTAGAACTGTTTTGTCCCCAATCGACTTCACACACTGCAATTCGATGAAGGTAACAAATGATTAAATCAATTATCACGATTTTTTTCTAGTCTGTGTGTGTGTATTGTATAACACTACGACCTTAGTGGATTACTGCGTATAACTGAACGTTTCCAACAGGCGGCCACATAGTTGTTGTTATTATTTCGCAACAAAATAATCATTGCAGGGACATTACTAATCATTGGTCATAATAATACTATAATGACAGGTGCAGTAACGAGTTTTGGTTATTTCTCAAAACGACGTACTTACCCATGCAATTTGGGAACACTCGAAATCGGAAATATTGGAAACCAATGCACTGCCTTGTAGAATATTGAAATGCTGGCACAGAAATAAATTCAGAATTCTGCTATAAATAAAGCAAAAGCTAGAGTTATTGATATTAAAACGGTGAGTAATATGTTTATATTTGAATACGAAATGCACCGTTTGCCGAGACTTCGCGTATATTTTACGTTGGTTGCCAATCCTTGATGCAATCTCATGAGTTACTTAAAACTGACTTGGATTTTTAACATCATTATGCTTGGGCAATACGTTTTGCGACATTTTGAATGCTGCGACACTGTGTTTATAAATAAATCTAGAGAAAATGGCGAAACAACTAAGTTAATTTGATGGTTCAAAAATTGTAACTTTTGAAATAGACATTATTGTGTCTAATTATGAGAGAAACTTATCATTTGACCTGGATAGCACTAGTTAGGATGTTTTATAAAACTGCAGTGCTATTAAAAAGGTTAGGAAAAAAGATTTTAGTCAGACACACAGACTGGCCACCTATAAAAAAGCAATGCACCAACCGCAGTGTTGCCCCATTCGAATTTCAAATCACTTTTTTTCTGCAGATACTGACACAGATAACGCGTAACGTATCTAGTTCACAAGAGCAAAGATCGAAAGTGATCGGTGCACACTTGCACAGTACGCGTTTACGATCAACGTTTCGTCATAGATAGACTTTACCGCGCGGTTAACTCACTAAAACTGCTGTTCGGCAAGATAAACCTAAACTCAACCCCTCCCGACATACCTAAACTAATAGCTTTTAACATTATGCAATGGAACGTACTTGAAGGAATGAAGGTTGATCAAATTATGCGATTAAATCTAAACACGGGTTAAGACTTAAATACTTTAGGAGGTATATTTCTACTGTAGAGAAGTAATAAGTTTTAAACGGTACCGTACTGTTTGGTCTAGCGAGGCTTTGTGACTTTTTTAATACTTAGATACTTTAGAACCTTTATGGGCAGTAGGTGTATTAGCATAATATCTCGATCTACTAAAAGTGACAGTTATAACTCGTCCTGTAAGGCTGTAATTATAAGATACTAGCTTTTGCCCGCTTGGATGTTGGAAAATATCCCACGGGTACGTAGGTACTACTGGGATTAGATACCTAATAGCCGAGGAAAAGGTCATTGACTCCTACCGCTGCGCCCGCGTTGTCGTCAACCATAATTATTTTGTTACGCGTAATTTTGAATCTGTGATATCTTTGAAAGTATTAATTTTAATGATATGATGTCACGTCATATAATAATCTAAATTCAATGTCCAATTTAAATAACATATTTTATTGGTTATGGATAAATATTATACCGGTCAAAATAGCTTCGAAATTAACAATGAAATTTTTATCAAATTCTGAAACATGAAAATGGTTACTGGAGGTCATCCTTAGAAGATAGACATAATATGCTATTGCGGATTTTTTTGTAGCGCTTTTTAAGATCTACAATTCTGTAGAACATAAATTTGATGTATCTCTTACGGCTTACGCGGCGCACGCCAGTAAAGTCCCCAGTCTGCATGATTTTTTCGGACATCTTCGACAATAATCGTCATATTTCAGCCAATTTATACAAAATCTTAATGAGTTATACATAAACACACAATATAAAAACCGTCCGCATGAATTACTCCATTCATTGGTGAAAACCGTATCAAAATCGGTTGCGAAGTTTCAAAGATCTAAGCATACATAGGGACAGACAGACAGCGGGAAGCGACATTGTTTAATAATACGAGTATGTAGTGAAGAACCATATCCTTAAAATACGAACAACTATCATATATATATATCCAATCAGGTCAAAGAGAACCCTCCATCGAACTAATTAGTAACACCAAGACACCCAATACACGTGCGTAAATATATCTGTTCTATGACGGTGATAAGAGACCAAGACGGTCGGTTAGAATAATAAATAATCCCTGAAATAGAGAGAGAAAGAGATTGTGCTAGACCACAACCCTAAAGGAAGGATGATAGAGAAAAATTCGGCGCTAGGGGTCTAGATTAAAGAGCAGAATTCATAGTAACAGTCTGCACGACGATGTGCCATACACCATGCATACTTATTTGTACTGTAGCTACAATAACGTAAAGAGGCCAAGACGCAACAAGGACAGAATAGCAAAATAATCCCTGTAATAAAGAGGGAGAAAGAGATTCTGATAGAACAGTTCCAGAAAAATAAGTCCGAATAACAATGCTTCCATAACATATTTTAACATTGTATTCAGTAGTAAAATATTGAATACAATAATTCGTTGTAAAAACCAGCTGCTGCATACAAAGTCACTTTTACTATCGTTGGCATTTCGAATCAATGACGGGCATGAAATAAGCTATCAAAACATTACAGACACAGGGCACTTTTCAATTTTGTCTATAGATCACGTAAGGTAAGAGTCCAAGGTCAACCAGTGACCTGAACCTCCGAAGTTCGACGTAAGCTGGACATGACGGTATTGCAGAATTAATTGACGTAACCGCTTGACATCAGGTGAGTCTTTTATCAATTTCATCACCGTAGCAAATAATAGGACTTCGAGGGAGTGAGTGGTTTTCCGTAACCTTCCTAAATGAGCGATAGAAATGATGAGAAGCATCCGTTTTCACACGTCATTAACTTTAGATGCCGTGAGAAACATTGCAGCATTTCCACAAGGCCGTTGATTACCTACAGCTGCTACTCATTTCTATAGAATCCCTCCAAAATAATCAAAATCATCATGTTGTAAAAAATAAGTGGGTCTGTTAGCTGATCGCTTTCTTTCTGTGCTTAAAAATAAATGCTGATTAAGTACTTATTGATTATTTTAGCAATATTTATCTCGGCATATTGGCAGCAATTGTAGCAATATGCAGCGTAGCAGTAATAAAAAAAATTACTTTACTATCGCGGCCTACAACAAAGGCATTGATGGACTCACGTCACGTCACGGCTTCAGCTCGGCCCACATTTTCACTATCGTCCATCCACGGCTTTTTTTTTTTTTTTTTTTTGGTTGGGAAATCATCAAATGACTCCTCCCGCTCTGGGTGGAGCGGGAGGGCGTGTCAGACTCTTACTGACTAAAACCCACCCGTGTTCCTTCTCTTGCCTGTGCAATGCCAGGGGGCCACGGTATCCCTTTCGGACTTTCCCGCAACCCCGGCAGGCAATGGTCTCATCGGACCCCTTCATTTGCTAACATCTCTTTGAGGCGCGCGTGGAACACAACGCGCCGTCGACCCGGGCTTGGTCCTTACCAGACGGCGAGCTACCCATTGCTCACCGTCCGCAAGCCCGCGCCTACGGTGGCCGGGAATCAGCAATTGATTCCCGACGCCCAGGGCGTCTCCTCCTGCGGCGGCTAGGGGCGTGAGGGCGCGAAATTTGCCTCTCCCTCACGCGCTCCACCTCCTCCTTCGCGAGCATTACTGCTTCGCAGAAGGAGGTGACGGCCTCCCATGCCCTCTCGCTCCGTACCATGGCCTGGACCAGGGCCGGACGCGAGAGATCCCCGCCACCGATCGCCTCCACGAGGACACGGCGGTGCTCTGCCCAAGCCGGGCATACCTCCACCGTATGCTCCACCGTGTCCTCCGGGCGATCCACGCAGTGATGACACCCGGGCGTTTCCTCCCGCCTTACCCGAAACAGGTACCTCCCGAAACAGCCGTGTCCGGTGAGGACCTGCGTCAGGCGGAAGGTGAGGACGCCGTGGCGCCTCTCCAGCCACTCCTCAAAGAGGGGACTTATCGCCGCAATAGTGGCGTGCCCAGCACTGGGTTGCAACAATCGCACTGTCCATGACGCCATGAGATCCCGTCGGAGCTCTGTCCGCTGTGCCGCGATTTCTCGCGGCATCGGAGTCAAGCCCCGGCGTTTCGCCTCCTCGCGCCACTCCCAAATATGCGCGAGGACTTTTGCCTCCAGATCCCATGGCGGCAATCCGGCAAGGAGGCTCGCTGCCTCAGACTCGCTGTATCCCTGGACCAGCCGGGTGGCCATGACCCTCTGGGACGCGTTCAACGGGCGGGCAGGCCGCCGCCTCAACGAACGCGCCCACACCGGTGCCCCGTACAGGGCCATGGACCGCACGATCCCCGCGTATAGCCTCCGGCAGGAGGTGTTTGGACCCCCTAGATTGGGCAGGAGCCGCTTCACGGTAGCCCCGGCCCGGTCCAGTCTGGGAGCCAAACGTCGAAAATGCTCCACGAAGTTCCACCGACTGTCGAGGACGAGTCCCAGGTACTTCATCGTCGACTCGACGCCGATGTGAACCCCTCCTATCGTTATTTGGGAACCCGACGGTGGCGCGTTCCGAGGACCATGAAAACATATGGCCTCGGACTTGTGCAAGGCCACCTCCACCCATGCCTAAGGCTTTTATACTATTTTTCTCAAATAATACGCGAAAACTCAAACTAAGTAAATTAATTATAAATTCCAGAAAAATTGACGAACAACAATAATTGTTCATGTTTCTTCTTTACTTTAAACAGCTACATTTGCAAACTTTAAATAAAATCTTTGATAAGTTGCCTCCTTGGTTGCCAAGTGTTGAAAAAAAATTCGTTCCATTTATAAATAACTCTTCATAGTAATTGTCTGTAGCTAAACTCGACAGAATTATGGATTTTCAAAACATTGCCGGCCGGGCGCTCTCATCAACTCGCATGTATTCGACCAGTAGGTACAGCATTTTCGATTTATCTCGATGAAGGTTGTCAAAAAAATGCTCGAACTTCAAAGTATGCTTCCTAGAAATGTACCTTCATTTCGTGGAAGGGGATATCATGAAATGCAGTTTCTAAGGATTTGAAAACGATATAATTTCTTTCAGCTTCTGCACTACATTCTAGGCAGTGAGATTATTTAGTATCGTTAAAAGTTCCGTCATATTATAACAGACGTCATGGAAATCTGTCATTTTCACCGATATTTGGCATGAAGGTTTCAAGAAACGCTCCGTATTTGGACACCCGTTACTGTGTGACCGTTCACCGCTTTCTTAGAAAACCAAGGCATAAGCAGAAAAAATCTGTTTTGGATGTTTGACTTTTATTGTGTTTTTTTCATCAAATGTTTGTGATACTTTTTCCCAATGTGGAGAAACATCGTTTGGTTTTGTCTCGAATACTGTAACTCATCTAACTACATATTATCACTACGCCTTCTTTCCCCGAAGGGTTAGGCAGAGGTGAACCCATAGTAGGTACTTACACCCACATTTCGCCAGTTATATTTAAGTCCAATGTAATAGGGGGCGAGCGTATTGCCATCAACCGGGCACAAATCCAGACTCCGGGCTGATACGGAGAAATTCTAGATGGATAAACCCAATAACATTTTGCCCGACCCAGGAATCGAACTCAAGACCTCATGCTCACCAGTAGCACTTACGACCACTGGACTTACGATACAGTCTAAAAACACAAAAAAAAACGAGTGCACCTTACAGTAGTCGCTTACGATGTGTAACATCTGACATCTCACCTTGGTAATAAGCAACATTAAAGGGGCGGGGCCTCGTCAAGGTCGTTCCTGACGGCTAACTTTAGCACCGCGCGCGCTCATTGGTCAAATCAAATAGCGCGCGGTTCTTCGGCTTCATGTTACACACTTCCGTCCCTTTTCACGAAATCACTCACACAGATTTTCCACTCCACAGATTGCGGGAAAGCGAGAGTAAAAATTTGCAGGTAAGCGAGAGGAAAGATGTTACACATCAAACACTTTTAATACGAGGTTAAGGCTCCGTTGGCCACCTTTGGGTACAACATTTGGCCAATCGGTGGATTGGAACCAAATGTACCTATAAGGCCTAAGTATTCAGATATAAGCAATATACAGGGTGTCCAGTAAATAGCACGACATACTGCAGGGGGTGATAGCTTGGGTCACTACCTATCAATACAACACAATTTAATTATGTTCAGCAAAATCTTACGGATTCACAGTTTTACAAAATTTTCCGAAATATCGAAAAATCTCTACCTTGAAACAGATTTTGAAGCATCTCGTAATGAAAAAATCTTTTCCTAGAACTTTTTTTACATCAAATTATTCGTGAATAGTTACTCTACTCATTATAAGTTTTTTTTTTTTTATCAAAAACAAGAATGTTTAGAAGAAATAGTTTTTTTTGTTAAAATTTTCACAGAACAATTTTCTTTCTTTCAATTTTGTAAAACTGTAAATCCGTAAGATTTTGCTGAACATATATTGTGTTGTATTGATAGGTAGTGACCCTAGCTATCACCCCCTGCAGTATGTCGTGCTATTTACTGGACACCCTGTATATGTCGCGATCGGTAGCAATACGGTCCGCCTTCTGGTTAGTCTCTTTGGAATAGTATCGCTACCCCGCGACATCGATATCGCTTTACTGTAGGAGTTTGTAGTAATGTTTCGACGGTTATTAAAAAACAAATTGCTGTTTCATAGAAAAGTGCAATACCTACGCGGTCAAAATACACAGCAAATTTTTCAAGAAAAATAAATTCCACGCTAGAGGTCTAAAATCATGTGCTGAAATTCATGGTTATAGTTTGCGACTGTCGATGTCCCTGCCACCCTGTATAATAATAATCAGAATACTTGGCAGAAGTTCAATACTCAATACTCAATTCTTTATTGCATTCCACAATGTAGGCTTAGGTGGTAAACATTTATTTGGTAGGTAACAATCGTGGACCCTGTCGGGCACAGCAAAAGTATAATAAATAAATGTGAAGAGGACGTATCATTTAAGTATCTTATTATAATCAAACTTATTCTAAAAACATAGACATAACAATAACATTAGAATTAAAATTGCAAAAGGCTTAATTTTTCAAGTTTTAGAGATTTATCACATAAATATTCGTCGACACTATAGTAACATTTTTTTAGTAATAACTTTTTTAATTTATTTACGAATAAATGGAGTTTTTTTTTCTTATCTTATTGTTTCTGGTAGCACATTATATGTTATTACTGACATTACCAGAGGACTTGTAGAATGTATTGTTGGTACAATCATTCTTAAATGAAGCCCTGCCTCGCTGGTCTAGTGGGCGCAAGCGCTGTTGCTGAGTATGAGACCCTGGGTTCGATGAGGATGATACGGAAAAATGTGATTGGGTTTTTTTATTTGAAATTTCTTAGTAGCAGCCCGGAGTCTGGATTGGTATATATTTGATGGCAATAGGGTCGCCCCCTATTACATAGGACTGAAACATTAGAAACATGGGCACACTATAAGCACCTCTGCCCAACCCTTTGGGGCACAGGTGTGATATTTCCTTGAGTGAAGCATAAACATTGTGCCATTTAAAATAGAGATGAGGACGTCAAAATTAAGAAGACTATTAAATGTGTAAATGCGATACACACAAGTATAAAGTGAAATCTTAATCCCGCAATTTAACTGAATGTCTTTAAATTAATGTCCAAGTTAAATACGTAAGATACGTCTCGCGAAGTCGCGATTAAATTATATGATCACCTTTCAAATTAAAGCTGTCTGCAAGGAGACAACGGAATCCTAAACGAGTTTAGTTCAGCAATATCTCAAGACAATATAATCCTTTTATGCCTTTTTCTTCAACGTATAAAGACATGAGCTATTCTCCTACAGTTTGTACCGTTACGAGATGAGAAAAACAAACCCTTAAAATCCTTATTACTAAAAAGAAAGAAGGTGTAGCAGTTACACCGCCACATACTAACTACGCATCAAAGACATGACGTCACACAAATCCTGCATCGCGCAATTAGAGTTTACCGCGCGAACGACATAGATAAGACTATCTGAAATCAACAGTCGGGCAGTCGGCCCGCCAGACACAACACCCGTCTGGTTGGAGGATCCTCCCTTTTCTATGGTGGATGAGTGAACTTTACACCCTGTTCCTCAAGCCCCTAAAAAGGAAAGAAAAATCATTTATTTAGGACAGACTAAAAGGACCACATTTGTGTTTTTTTTACTTGCATATTATACTATAGCAAGTAAAAAAACACAAATAAAAAGTGTAAAGTGCGTTGTAAAAAATTAGCAGGAAAGTGTAACCTCACGGCTTCGCCTGAAAGGCCCAATCTAGAAAAAATTACTGACAACTATGTATAAGTGCTTGTCGCTAGTTTTCAACTGAACCTGAATACTATTTATATGTGACTCAGGTTGGCTGGACAAATCTTCAAAATAGCTTGCATATAACTAGGTCAATAGGTCACTTTATGTGACGGCTAAACACCCTTATTTCAGAATTTGTGACGCTACAGAATCTTAGATAATCGATCGAAAACGTGTCCAGCCATCTTGAAAAACCACTTTTCGCTGGTCTCTCAATCTCGGTAACGGAAGTGATTTTGACGACTTTTTGCATATCAACGGGCGTCACATAAATTTGTGACGGGCACCGAGCTAAAAGTTTTGTGATAAGTACAGTGGTTTAGTAGAAAAATGCAAAAATCTGTGTCCAGCCATCTTGAATTTACGTATAAAACTTATGGCTGGCACTTCCGAATCTCAATGACGGGGGCGTTTTCGAAATATGGTTCCTAAAAATGTTGTGACGGGGACGATAATGATAACCTGAAATTGTGACGGAGAAACTTTGCGTAGTTTCAAAGATATTGATCATTTAAATTTCCCCATACAAACACTGCAGTAGGGTAACCAATATTGTAGGTTTTATGTGGGACAAGTATATTTTAAGGTGTTTTCTTTAATGGACGAAAATCCGCGTATTGGTGATACTAATACGAACAACTGTTGATATTTAAATCAATAGAAGACAAAAATGTAGAAGTGAGGAAGGGGGGGGGGGTGTAATTTTTAAATGTTATTGATTATTTACGTGCAGATATCTATTCTTTTTAGTAGGTATATATTATGTCAGGAGAACTAATGCTCTGACATACTAACTAATCCGCTGGCCGAGTCAATTTGTATGAAAAAACTTTTTTTTAGATTTTATTCCAGGCATTTTGTATTTATGTTACGCTGTTGTATTGTATAACACAAAATCTTTTTTATTTAAGTTAGTAAAATGTTATCGTCGTGTTTTATGTAAGCCAAACAATGAACAAAAATAGTTTGATATAAACTTTCTAATTCTTTTATCATTGTCATCATAACAAAACCACCCATTGGAGTAGAAATGACATTTATAATGTCCTAATGTTGCTCCTTCTATGAACTCAATGGCGCCCAGTTATTATTATTAATTATTTTGAATTAACACATATTTACTCTTTTCACTGCAGGAAAACCTTTTATTCCCACGGGGAAATCAAATACAAAGCAAGCGTGGATGCTACCGGCCAATTAATCGATTAACAAGAAATCCTTTATTTATGTAAAATTATGGTCACCTCACAATATTAATGGATGTTTGTATGGAAAAATTTAAATGGTCAATATCTTTGAAACTACGCAAAGTTTCTCCGTCACAATTTCAGGTTATCATTATCGTCCCCGTCACAACATTTTGAACACATTTCGAAGGTCGTAGATCATCAGGCAGTGGAGATACATGTGTCCAGCCATCTTGAACTCCGGTTGGCTGGACATTAAGTTTTTATTGATTTCTCGTAAACCCTTACATGTGACGCCATAAATCAAACGATATTACTGTCACACATTGCGTCACCAAGTATTAGTAAAGGAACCATATTCGAAAACGCCCCCGTTATTGAGATTCGGAAGTGCCAGCCATAAGTTTTATACGTAAATTCAAGATGGCTGGACACAGATTTTTGCATTGTTCTACTAAACCACTGTACTTATCACAAAACTTTTAGCTCGGTGCCCGTCACAAATTTATGTGACGCCCGTTGATATGCAAAAAGTCGTCAAAATCACGTCCGTTACCGAGATTGAGAGACCAGCGAAAAGTGGTTTTTCAAGATGGCTGGACACGTTTTCGATCGATTATCTAAGATTCTGTAGCGTCACAAATTCTGAAATAAGGGTGTTTAGCCGTCACATAAAGTGACCTATTGACCTAGTTAAATGCAAGCTATTTTGAAGATTTGTCCAGCCAACCTGAGTCACATCTATTTATAACCTTTAGGTAACAAAAACATATTTTCGTCTTCAAGTGTCGTGATGATTGCACAGCTTCTCAAGTCACAAAGGGCGTTAAGTACCCCATTAGAGGGTCCCACTAAGAGTCTTGTTATTCCGGGATTATGGTTCTGCCTCTTATGAAATAAAAACAACGTTTGTCTCATATACTTTACAGTTTACTGGGACACGGGGTAATTATTGTATGAAAATATGAATAAATGAATAGGGTCTTTAATGTAACGTACCTACATAGTATAAAGACGGTCTATTCTCTGAAAAGGGTACACAGACATACATACACAGGACCAGGCCTGGGTCACAGTAATAAATATTACCGTGCCCGGGTCGACGGTGCGTTGTAATCCACGCGCGCTCAGAGATGTCAGCAAGTGAAGGAGTCCGATGGGACCGTTGCCTGCCGGGGTTGCGGGAAAGTCCGAAAGGGATACCGTGGCCCCCTGTCAACGCAAAGGCAACTGAAGGAACACGAGTGGGTTTTAGTCAGTAAGAGCCTGACACGCCCTCCTGCTCCACCCAGAGAGGGAGAAGTCATAGATGATTACACAACCAAAAAAAAAAAAAAAACATACGCACACATTTTACTAGTTATGTTATAAGGTCTCATGTAATAGGGGGCGAGCCTACTTCTTATTGCCACATAAATCTATCCCTTGACTGCGGCTGAGAAAACCAGCAATACTGTGCCCGACTGTAGGATCGAACCGTATGTTCGACTCTTAGCAGTGACACTTACGACCACTAGGCCAACGAGGCAATCTCAGGTTGCTTTTAACTGTTACCATAATGTTCCCACTGCTAGGACATAAATCTCCTGTCTGTGAGAGGGAGTGGGCCGTCATCCACCACGCGAGCGTCTTCGAATTTTTGGTTCTATAGGACATTTCAGTGTCCTCACGATTTTTTCCGTCACCGTTTTGACGAGGCGTGGCGTGGACGTTCGTGTCTGGGTTCGAACTTGGGTACAACTTGTAAGTTGCGGCCGTTATCTGGACCACCACTGCTTTGTAATTGCTAGCATCAGGTGGAATGACAACGCTCTTCGAGTAGACCGTGATCCACCACGCGGGCCCAGTGCGGGTTGGTAGATGTCACATGTCTTCGAACTTTTACCTGACCTATGTTTAATTGATTAATTTGCAGATAGACCGATTGTAGCTAAAGGTATTTTTAATCAAATTAAACCACCGTCTCTTGTTACAACTCTAAATTAATTGAACACAATGACCTGACGTATGGTAGAATTTAATCAAACAAATCTACCTTTCAAAGCTCATTCGTTCAATTCAATTCAAAATATTTTTATTTCACATAAACCTACAAGGGCACTTATGAAACGTCAGAAGCTAGGTGCATGGTTCCAATTGGTCGTTTCCTATGGAGAAGAGCCGGCAAGAAACTCCACGGTTACTCTTTTAAATAATAAAAAATTGATACAAAATATTGGTTACATCATTAATTTTGAAATTATGCATGTGAGAACAATGTAATACGACGTGCACGTTCGTAAAAGCGTCCGTAATAAAAAGAAGAAAAAAAGAATCATTCAAAAACTTAAAATAAATTAAAATAAGCCTTGGCAGCTAAGAGATGACCAGTCCCAACTGACGGCGCCCGTTCACGAAAATGACGCATGGATCAGAACCATTCAGCTCAACCATTTTGAAGGGAGCTAAATGATCCAACACACACGCCACCATTAGCGAGACATTTGAGTAAGCATGACATACTCACAGCCGCCAGGGCACATTCAAGTCAACCGATAAGTATACCGATATAATATTTGATAATGATCGTGAGCTCAGCAACCTTAACGACTCAAAAAACAATACCAAAGAAAGGGCATTTGGGTAGGCCGTCTAGAATACTTAAAATGCCAGATTATCATTAACACTAATTGAGAAAAAGAACAAAAAAGTGACCCACATAGTCCTCAGATTCACAATAATTAAAATTATTCCCAGAAGGGTTGGGCAGAGGTGTACATAAAGTACACCCACATTTCGCCAGTTATGTTTAAGTGCCCTGTAATAGGGGGCGAGCCTATTGCCATCAACCGGGCACAAAATCTAGATTCCGGGCTGCTACTGAGAAATTACCTACATTTCTCTCTTTTTTGTTTCAATGCGAAGGGAAAGCTTTAAAATTTAGTTTTGCGAAAGTAGTGCAAACCGGTCTTTAGTTTCGAATCCGCTTATAACTACTTATTTTACTATTCACAGAGGTGCAGTTATCTAATCACTAAATACTGTTTAAAGTTGTTATAGCAAAAACTGTTTATATCCGAGTCTATTTCTATAAAGAATTAGTTTATATCTCTAGAACGTTAAAGTTTACGATTCCTGGGCCTACACAAGTAAACATAATATTAAAGCCAATTACAAAATATCGCTTAAGAAGGTGTTCATTCACAGCAATATTTTTAATAATTAGTTAGGTATATTACGAATGAAACTAAACCTGCCATTTGTGTGATAATCTCCTACATTCGTACCTAAATGTCAATTAAAATCGTTTAGGTAATTGATCGTCTTTTATTATTTACATTAAAATGCTTACCTTTATAAAATATTAGACTTTACAAATAAACATATCTGGTGAAATGTGGGTGTATTACAGGTATACTTCTGCCTAACTCTTCGTGATGTTTAAGTACTAAATTAAATGACTTATTAACTAAGTAATTGATCGTATCTGGATGTAGTCAGTAGTTTCGATGTCATAAATTGTCGAGTAAAAATCATTCGAATAAATCCTCGACTTAGATTGTATATTATAATTCCAGAGTAGTTACAATATGGATCCAAGACTTCCTACAAGGGTAAGACGATAACATAACTCCTTAAACAAGACTTACGAGTACCTACCTACTTTGGAAATCCATGAAAGCAATGTACGTGGGTACCTATAATAGATGAATTACCCTGAACCAGTCTGCATTTATACCCGGTTGATGGCAATAGGCTCGCCCCCTGTTACATGGGAATTAAACATAACGAAATGGGGGTGTATTAAACAAATAGCTATACCTCTGCCAAACCCTTCGGGGAAAACAGGCGTGATGTTATGTAGTAACCTCAACTATAAATATTCATTAAAACTGGCATTAGACTAGGGTGAGCCGATTCACTTTCAATTAACGAACATTACCTGAAAATATATATAAAAATAAAAAGACGAAATAGAAACAATTACAAAAAAATTAAGAGTAGAAAGAAACTTTTATTGATTAAATTATAAGCTTCTTTCTCCCCTTAAAATATGTGACACCAAGCGAAATAAGTTTAGTAGAAAAAAACGCTCTGTTCAGCTTATTTCCACTACATTTACATAGTGCACATTAGCCTTATACCCATAACAATTCGTTACAGGATACACCCGTGGGATTTCTTGCTACTTTGTTTCTATTTCCCGACACGAGGGAATAATGCCAGAGATAAGGTTAAGCATGAAATAATTTAAAACCGTACCACACAGCTTATTCTTTTAAGGAAAATGTTACCTGCCCCTGCAAGCACATTGCAGGAAATAAGAAAAAAACATGGCGCCAGAGTTCTTTTTATGAAAATTTAAAAGAAAATAAGTTGACATTTGGGTCAGTACCCTAATTACGTAATACACGATCAATCGGAATTTGAATCGTTTTGAAACAAATTGCTAATCACAACGAAAATACCGCAATGAATGTTGTTGAACTGCTAAAATTAAACCAATTTGTCAAAATAAACAAAATAGCTAGTCTGTACCGATGCGTATATTTATTTGCATTGCTTTCAAAAAAATATGTTTTTGATTTTTGACTATTATCCTACTTTCTTTATTTTCAAATTAAAGACCGTCAACTATAACTCGTCCCTTGCCGCCATGTTGGCACCATTGCTTGTCAAGCTTAGTTTCAATACCAATAGAGTTCAAAACGGCGACTGACAGAACAGTGCTACCAATCGCGTCACTGGTCAAGTTGTAATGAACGCACTTGTAGGTCTGATTTTTTTGTAAGTTGTCAAATAACTTATATGAGAAGAACCTATATGATTTTTTTTCCATACAAAAGCTGCCAAACCGCAATATTAATTCCTTTATTTCCAAAATTATCTGACTATGAAAAAATCAGCCCTTAATCGAGTAAAAAGAACGTATAATTTATTACTGCTAACTGCGTTACCTTAATTTGTTTTTTCGGAAAGAAAATGAGAAAAAATGCCACTGCTTTATGGTTTTCTTCCATTTATATAGTAAATTGCCGTTATTAATCTCAATTTTCTTACCAAGACTATGTGTAACGATCATTTGTTTTGTACGTGAACTTCTTCCTAACTACCTGAATTTGTTTTATGATCTTGAAATAAATGAGCATTAAAATGGTATAACTAATTAACGAAATAATTATTACAAAATATCACTTTCTTATTTCGAAGGCCTTAAAAGGCGTACTGTGGTAATTTTATAAAACCATTGGCAGAGATTGTGACAATTAAGCTACTCCTGATTTATCCTCCGAGCATTTAAATTAATTTGAGCCTTCCTTCTGTGAAATAGGCAGTGTTTTGCATATTAATTAACGTCTGCAGAGCTGTAATTGCCGTTAGTTAGCGCCTTGGTAAAGCTTCTTCATTAAAACGCAGGTAATATTTTAGCTAGACAAATTGCTAATTTAACCATTAGTAACAACTGAAGTCAACTGCTGGATTATAATAGTGTAGGAATCTGACAATAAATAATCACACTTGGCAATCCACACCAAAGTTGTGTAAAACTATCGTAATTGGAATAACTTACCTTCTGACAATTCAATCATATCCATTGCGTTATTTTAGTGTGCGCTAAAATACATTTTCCAAACAAAACCTTCAATGAATATTGTTAAACTGTCAAAACGAAAGCTCTTACGCAATTAGAGTTATTTAGGGTGCAGACAGACGACCGCAAAGACAACCCTTTCACGCCATAACGTACCACATTAACGTTATGTTAACAACGTAACTACAAAGAAATGAAAGTCTAACTCACCTTTAGCTAATGATATCTCGACGACCAACAGCACAAGAAACATAATAACGGAACACTTATTTCCTGCCATTATGTAATAT
The DNA here is from genome assembly GCA_963853775.1 of Xanthia togata. NCBI lineage: Eukaryota > Metazoa > Arthropoda > Insecta > Lepidoptera > Noctuidae > Xanthia > Xanthia togata. Next base: position 10,997,806 of record OY970811.1, read on the forward strand.
TTATTACACGTATAATTTTTTAAATAAACCGGTAACTATCTCACACCGACACTGGCAATGTTGCGACGGTTTCGACTCGAATGGCAGTTTTTACGCAAATCATTTCAAGAAACAAAGCTTAACAAGCATAAAATAATGTTGAAAATGTAGCCTTCATGTGGGCAATCAAGCATTCAGTTGTATGGATGTCATTGTCCGTAATGCCAATTCACTAAGTTCAAAGTAGGGCATAACGGGGCATCTGGGATTAGGGCTAATCGATGTCATAGCTGAGGGTTAATTAATTGAGAAGCTACTCAGAAAACTCTGTAACTAAACGCTATGTTACCGAAACCAAATGAACCTTATGGTTTGTTTCAAAATCTGATTAAGAAAATTTTAACAAATAGATCAGAAAACATAGGTTATCTGTGGATGGCAATTTGTAGTACCACTTACAAACTGAGTGCTTTGATTTTAATATTTGAATACTTAAACCACAAACTCTAATTTTAAATCACTGTAGATATATTTTTTATTTGAGAGATATAGGTTTATAATCTCAATTTTCACCGATGATTTTCAATTACAATATATTATTCAAACAGTAATTGTTTTGTTGGGAAATGATAACAAATAGATAGATATTTAACAAAAACCTTCTAAATACAGATGAATATGTTACCGATTAGTGGAGAGCTGTTATTAGCATGTTTTTAAATATTATATTCTATATTTCATTGGTTTGTTAGTCTGTAAGCCTTCTTTGAAATAAATAAATAAATATTAGTGAGTGATTGCGTAAGAATTTAACCTGAACAGGGTCAGGTAGACACTTGAAATTTTTACAGAATATTTACTACGAATGCTGTAACAATAAATAATAAAAATAAAATAAAGCAATTAAAATTATTTTTTAATTTTTAATTTAATTTTTGTATGGGGTGCCCCACCCCATACAAAAAACGTGATTTTTGGCGTTTTTGCTGGACCCTATTAATAATTATGTAGTGTTAATATTAAACAAGGGTACAAAAACCTTCGTATGCAAGTCCAACTCGCACTTGGTCGCTTTTTCAAATACATTTGGAACAGACATTAATCGAGGGATGCGCGAATGAAGCGATGGGATGTCGATTCTCGCTGGGTATTGGGATCGAAGCAACAGTTACTTTGATAAAAGAGAGTGACGAGTAGGTGCCTGGACTCGTACGAGTTCCTCTCTGGAATCCTGACCAGCGGCACTTGGACCCAGTAGTGTATACCAATAGTATTATGGTGTTTTTTTTATTTATTAAAATATTACTTAGATGGAACGACTGGAAAAGTATTGTAGTAAATAATACTATATCTATTACTTCATACTATCTAAAGACTTCCTCGAGACTGTTTAGTTTAGTGGTCGTAAGCGCTACTGCTCAACATGATGTCCTAGGTTCGATTCCCAGGTCGGGCTTAGTTTTATTGGATTTTTCCATCAGGAATTTTTCAGCAGCAGCCCGGAGTCGGGATTTGTGCCAAGTTGATGGCAATAGACTCACCACCCATTACATGGAACTCAAACCATAACTGGCGAAATGTGGGTATAGTACAAGTACACCTCTACCTAACCCTCCGGGGTATACAGGCGTGATGTCATGTTATGTTTTTAAAAAGACCTAAACCGTAGAACAAAGAAAAGTCTAGATATACCTAAAAGTTCTAATGTTTTCATTTAATTAGGTGTTAGCCCACGGCAAAGGTCTGTATGTCTACTCGGTTAGCAAAAATATTTATTTATTTATTTAAAGATTTCGCACTTTTAAAAGGTACAAAGGCGGACTTAATGCCTTAGGCGTTCTCTACCAGTCAACCAAGGGTGGTGAAGAGATTAGATGGCAGGTGCTCTGTTTAGAGGAACAAAGAAAAAAATGAAATGATTAAAAATATATTATAATTAATTATAAATACAATAAGTACAATAGTACATAAATTGGTTATAAATGTAAACATATTTACTATAATTATATAACTATATTATATATATAAACTAGCTGTCCGCCCCGGCTTAGCACGGGTAGCACTAAGTACTTATTTACGGCGCACCTACCTACCCTACCAACCTACCCTGCCTACCTACCCTACCCCACCTACCTACCTACCCACCTACCTACCTACCTACTACCTACCTACCTACTACCTACCCTACCTACCTACCTACCTTCCCTACCTACCTACCTACCCTACCTACATACCTAACCTACCGGGATAAAGCTATCCTAAAAGGATCCTATGTCTCTGTCTCCGTGTCTGTCTATGTGTATGTGTCTATGTCTCCTGGTTCTAAGCTACCTCCCCACCAATTTTCAGCCAAATCGGTTCAGCCGTTCTTGAGTTATAAATACCTAGTGTAACTAACACGACTTTCTTTTTAGGTATATAGTAGATAATACAAATTCGAGGTGTTTAAATGACTCTAGTCTATTGATTTTAAAAATAACTGCAATTTACGCTTAAATGCATACCAACTGGTGTCCGTTCTGATATCAAGAAGAAGAGCATTCCAAAGAAGAATGAACTGAATGTGAAAGGAAGAATGAACAAAGTCAGAAGAATGAGAAGGACAGGTTAGGTCGTTGGTTCGAACCCTGATAAGCGCTTTACTTTGTGTAAATTATTTCAACACCACTGCTCTCAAAGCGGTGAAGGAAAACATCGTGAGGAAACCGACACGTCCTCAAAAACCAAAAAAAATTAAGACAAATGATATCTAACAACCCGCACTGGGCCCGCGTGGTGAATCCATCCCACTCCCACTCACAGCCAGGGCCAGTGCACGAGCAGTGGGATAATTATAGGCTGATTATAATTAGGTTACCTGCTTGTTTTAATACAAAGAAATAATATTATTTTTGTTTACTCTCCTGTCGCTGACATTCTAGATCTTTCTGTATTCATAACACGTTCACCCCTTTTACCCCTCTAGCGGATGAATATTGGAAAATCATTTCTTATTACATACACTCTCTCTTATATAATATGCAGATAACTTCAGTAGGTTCGACTCAGTCAAGAGTTCACTCTTTCTGCCTTTCTTTATTTGTTCTTCTTACTTCCTTTTTATTTGATTTAGTTTTTCCTTCTTTTCTTTTTTTATTATATTGTAGAGCTTGCATTTATTCGAACCTCAAATAATTGCCATTTTGCTTTCCTAAAAATGTTATTGAACACTCTAATTTATTGAATGCGCTTCTTTTAGTGAACTTCAAATAAATCCTATTTTGGCGTCCTAAAATACTAAATAGCCAAGTGCGACCAACTTGGATTTAGCACTCGCTCGGCTTGTGCGCGGCTTTCTACAGCTCTAACCTAACCTTTTTTTTTTAATACGGGGGAAATCCTCATGGATGTCTGTCAGACTCTTACTGACTAAAACCACCCCGGTGTTCCGTCTCATACTTGCACCGGGGATCACGGGATCTAATGCGACTTCCGCGATCCCCGGCTAGTGCCGGCCCGCCTCTGCGAGCCACCTCGAGTTAGGGAGGAGTGAGGTGTTAAACTCCCTCCTTACATCATAGAGAGGCACCGTCATCTTGGGTCCGAAGGAATAGGGGGCGACGGATTTCCCCTGATCCGTCGCCCCTGGACCCATTAAGGGGGGCTGGAAGAGGGCGTTTTCCACCCTCCGCCGACGTCCGGTACGTCTGCTGCGGATCGGGTTAGCGGAAGCACTCTCCCGCTCCCTTTCCGCAGCCTCCTTCTGCGAAATGACTGTTTCCCAGAAGGAGTTTCTCGGATCAGTCACGTTACAGCCGATCTACCTAAAGACACGTTAGTGCCTGTGATGAGAAAATAATCACACAGATCAAATAAACATTTTGTGAAGGTACTAGGCGAGCAGACTTATCAGGAAATACTTTTTGTCGCCAACACACATTCAATAATGTTGACAATAACGTTAGGAAATTGTGTTTTTCTTTCGAATGAACAAAGTCGGAAGAATGAGAAGGACAGAGTTCTAAAAATTTGTTAGAAGAACGCAGATTTTTAGTGTGTGAAGAACATAGATATTGGAAGTGAGACACAACATATGAAGGACCTTAATTTTTTACCTTCAATTAAGTAGGTAGAGCGGTGGTCTGGGGGCCAACCACGACCTCTTTAAGCAGTATTATTTTGATGTTACTTCAGTGCGAGAAAGAAGTGGAGCTATACAGGACGTCTAGCTCCATCTCTTTCCCACGCTCAAGTAAGATTAAAATAATACTGCTAAAAGAGGTGGTGGTAGGGACGCGACTTGCGAGTTGTAGGTCCTTGTCGTTGTTGTAGTAGTTGTCAGTGGATAACCAGTGACAACCACTGGGTTGTGGAGATTCAGATGCATCTGGTTAGACTGGAAGCCGATTCCAACGCAATAAAATTAAATGATGTGATGATTAATTAATAAACCATCGTAAAATTAGACTATCTTATGCCAGTGTGCCGTGTTTCGAATATTATATGGTATGATGGAATATGGTGGTATGTCGAATATAGTGAATGATCAGCTCAAGGAAAAATTAGCTAACCATTGTCCTGATTGTCCTATTGTTCGCACGTTCTTTATCCTTTATAGTGCTTCACTCCTTCTCCTGACAAAGATAACACTATTGGTGTCTCTTTCACTCGTGCTTTATTCACAATACCTACATTCTATTCGTCATATAAGTCATATTACCGTTATTTTATATTTTTAAACCTAATTATACTTCAGTAATATTATTTACAAATAATACTCTGCATTTTGACTGTATTGGACGACTGACGTAGAGCGACTAATCGTAAAATACGAAGGTCAACGGCCGTAATGCGATCGATCTAAAAAAAATGCATCTTCCAAATAGAATAGGGCCATAAACGGACGTTATGCGAAGTGCCCGTAGTGCGACTCCATCCAAATTTTTACACTGTGCCACTAGCAAGTAAGCGTAAGTAATATTACACAATCATGATTTTAGCACAGCTGTTGCCCTACAAAATACTGGCATTCGAGCAGGTACGTTGCTCTGACATTTGTATCTTAATTGACATTTATTTGGCCTTTCGACACCGACTCCAGTCTTCGACCCTCGACGATTCCGTCTCCGTGAGAATTCTAAAAGAGATAAGTATTGTGTAAAAGAGGACTCGATTCTGAAATCCTTTGTCTGTACCACCAAGTTACGTGACCGTACATTTTCCCTCGTCTTGCCAAAATTATCTGAAAAAGAAATTAGCTTATAACAATAAAACCACCCATTGTACATTGTTCCAAAGTTCAGTCGTAACTTTAATTTTATCTGATCAGCTGTTCTTTAACGTTCTATTATTATAACTTCTTTTCATTTGTCAAAACAATGGAAAATACAGACATAACCTGTATATTACGCGTGCTATGTATTACATAAATAGGCAAATACATAACAATAGAGTACCTAAAGTTGTTGCAAAGTCCCGAAGTACAGGAAAAACTTGCGTGTCAATGATGCCATTAAATATAATATCACTTTCACATACAAGGAAATGATACGTGATATATGTGTGATCTAGGTAGGTACATAATCATTATCATAATCAATCTCAAAATCCATTACATAAGGCTGTATAAAAAGCGATCAGGTAGAATTTATGCTGACACTTCACGAAGTTTCAGCATAATAACCCTTGTTACCTAACGTCAGTAGGTACAGTCAGTGACCTGAATAACCCGACCCCTCTTCTTGCCCAATTACTTGGCCTCCCCCAATTATTTCAACACCGACCGGTCGTCCACTGCCAGACATGGGCCTCCCCCAATTATTTCAACACCGACCGGTTGTACACTGCCAGACATGGGCCTCCCCCAATTATTGCAACACTAACCGGTCGTCCACTGCCAGACACGGGCATCCCCCAATTATTGCAACACCGACCGGTCGTCCATTGCCAGACATGGGCCTCCCCCAATTATTGCAACACTAACCGGTCGTCCACTGCCAGACACGGGCCTCTCCCAATTATTGCAACACCGACCGGTCTTCCACTGTCACACATGGGCCTCCCCCAATTATTGCAACACCGACCGGTCTTCCACTGTCACACATGGGCCTCCCCCAATTATTGCAACACCGACCGGTCTTCCACTGTCACACATGGGCATCCCCCAATTATTGCAACACCGACCGGTCGTCCATTGCCAGACATGGGCCTCCCCCAATTATTGCAACACTAACCGGTCGTCCACTGCCAGACACGGGCCTCTCCCAATTATTGCAACACCGACCGGTCTTCCACTGTCACACATGGGCCTCTCCCAATTATTGCAACACCGACCGGTCGTCCACTGCCAGACATGGGCCTCCCCCAATTATTGCAACACTAACCGGTCGTCCACTGCCAGACACGGGCCTCTCCCAATTATTGCAACACCGACCGGTCTTCCACTGTCACACATGGGCCTCTCCCAATTATTGCAACACCGACCGGTCTTCCACTGTCACACATGGGCCTCTCCCAATTATTGCGACACCGACCGGTCGTCCACTGCCAGACATGGGCCTCCCCCAATTATTGCAACACTAACCGGTCTTCCACTGTCACACATGGGCCTCTCCCAATTATTGCAACACCGACCGGTCTTCCACTGTCACACATGGGACTCCCCCAATTATTGCAACACCGACCGGTCTTCCACTGTCACACATGGGCCTCCCCCAATTATTTCAACACCGACCGGTCGTCCACTGCCAGACATGGGCCTCCCCCAATTATTGCAACACCGACCGGTCTTCCACTGTCACACATGGGCCTCCCCCAATTATTGCAACACCGACCGGTCTTCCACTGTCACACATGGGCCTCCCCCAATTATTGCAACACCGACCGGTCTTCCACTGTCACACATGGGCCTCCCCCAATTATTTCAACACCGACCGGTCGTCCACTGCCAGACATGGGCCTCCCCCAATTATTGCAACACCGACCGCTCCTGCACATCCCTACATGGTCACTGGTCTACCCGGCCTACCCACTGAAGGTACTGGTACACGGTAATAGTGACGAAAAGTGCTTCTGTGTTCCAGCAATATTCTCGGCACCATTATCCGTCTCTGGTAAGTTAAAATAAAGAGACTTTCAAACAAAAATAATAAAATATCTTACGAGTAGAAAGTCTTTTTGAACTTTGGATATACCTATCCACCAGATTTAAATTGGAAAAGTTATATGAAAACCCTCAATAAAAAGAATGTAAACGTTTGGGAGGTTGGAATGTTTAAGTAAGACAAAGAGAATAAAAAATATTCCTCTGGTTCTTTATTTTTTGATATCTTTAAATCCAAATGAGCAAGGAAGATTCCTTGTTTTTTTTTTCTTGTATACGCAAATTTTGTATTATCTAATGAATAAAATATGGCATTTACTAAGTATCGACATTAAGTTACTTTTTATAACAAAATCTGGGCCACTGTAGTGCCCCGCCAAGACGAGCCAAGCGAAGCGTAAGAGCACTACCTATCTTTTCTCGAAGCGTTTCGTTGTTTTTTTAACTTAAGATGTCATTAAAGGACAACTTCCTGAAGTCCTAGAAAGTTGAGATACTCTGCACCTTAGTCAAAATATGTGGCTTGGCCGTTTCACTACCGTCACATGGGTGTGAGGTGTAAAATGTATTCACTGTTCAATACTTTTATGTTATACAATAGTTAATTGTTCATTTATTTAGTTAATAACGATGTACAAAATATGTTATGATAAATAATAAAACTGTAATTATGGCCACACTATTGAATTTGGAAATTCCTGTAATGATAGTGATGATGAGTTAATAAATAAATATATTATTTCTCATCTAGAGCCAAGCTTCTAACTCTACACTCATTAAGGTGTAGAGTTTGTAAAGTTAGGGCTTGTAGAGTTAGGGCGTGTAGAGTTAGAAGTTTGGGTCTATATAAGATCTGATTTTTGACAGTGCGAGCCATATATGGTCTCGTCTTGGCAACATTTTTCATGAAAATGTTTTTGTTGGGATGCATTGACTGAAAGCGGAATCTTTATCATTTCCGTGATCGTTTTATTTTTTAGTCCTCAACAAACATGTCTAAGTAAACATTTTCTTTATACTAATGTAGCTCCGTGATTTTGCACCTTGTGTACCAATTGCGTGGATTACGTGGCCACACAATACGTAATTACTTATGTGCATAAAAATTGGGTCACACGTCGCACTCAATGACCACCGGTTTTTGACACTCCAGTGGTTGTTGGATAACACACGATTGTTAGAGAGAGTTGTGTAAACAATACATAATAACTTTATTTTATTGTGACTCAGCCACTTGCAGAAACGAACTTTATCCCTTAAAGCTGTCATTAAATATTAATCTTCCATTAACTTGTTGCAGAAACCAACATTAGACTTGATAATAATGGTTCTTTGATAAAATTAATTAAAGCATTAACGTTAATGATCCATTACGTAATGGGGCATTAATGTATGTCTGTGCAACTGGGTGAGAAAGTATTACTAAGTGCAAATTTCACCAATGAAACTGAACGCGATCAGCACATCTAAACCACTATCAAGAGCTGTCAGTGTCAATATTCCACAGAAAATAATGACACTAACATCTCTTAAACGTGGTTTATGCGCTAAACGCGTTCAGTTTCTTTGGTGAAATTCGGCCTTAATTTAACTTTCTTAATGAAGGAAGCGAAGTTTCCAAAGACAGAGTTGGGAACGTAGTCTAGTGGTCAACATGCGCTACTCCTGAGAATGAGGTCCTGGGTTAATTACCCGATTGGGCAAAGTGTTATTGGGTTTCTCTTTAGGAGCATGAGGAACAGGGTGTAAAGTTCACTCATCCATCATAGAAAAGGGAGGATCCTCCAACCAGACGGGTGTTGTGTCTGGCGGGCCGACTGCCCGACTGTTGATTTCGGATAGTCTTATCTATGTTGTTCGCGTGGTAAACTCTAATTGCGCGATGCAGGATTTGTGTGACGTCATGTCTTTGATGCGTAGTTAGTATGTGGCGGTGTAACCGCTACATCACTCCCCCCCGGAGACCGGAGGTCGATAGTGGGCTGAGTCTTGTATCTTGCGATGCTTCACAGTGCCAGCTAAGGTTCCAGTGAGTCGGAACCGAGTGCCGCATAGTTCACGGTGAGTCGGAACTGTCTGCGGTGATTCCCCAGTGAGTCGGGGTGGCGCTGCGTCACGATCCAGTGAGTCGGATGTGGTATAGTGCCGGGTTGTGGCTGACTGCTAGCGTCGACCAGGAGAGGGTAGAATGGGCTCTGCTTGTGAGACCGGCCGAAGGTGCAGGTGCTGTGCCAAGGTTGCTGATGAGGCTGAGGGTGATGACCAGGAATGCGCGTTGGCTGCATGCTGGTGGTCAGGATACCCGTTGAAGCCGTGCGTGCTGGCTGTCTGTGTGACTCGCCTCACGAAAGCTTGCGGGAGTGATGATGATGATGACGTCACGCTGAAGTAGTTGCACGAAGGCTGCGTTGACGATCACGTCGGGGTCACCAATTTAGGAGCATGAGGAACAGGGTGTAAAGTTCACTCATCCATCATAGAAAAGGGAGGATCCTCCAACCAGACGGGTGTTGTGTCTGGCGGGCCGACTGCCCGACTGTTGATTTCGGATAGTCTTATCTATGTCGTTCGCGTGGTAAACTCTAATTGCGCGATGCAGGATTTGTGTGACGTCATGTCTTTGATGCGTAGTTAGTATGTGGCGGTGTAACCGCTACATCTCCATTAGGAATTTCACAATAGTAGCCCGGAGTCTGGATTTATGCCCGGTTTTTGGCAATAGGCTCGCCCCCTATTACATGGGACTAAAATATAACTGTTGAAATGTTTTTGTACTATAGGTACACCTCTGCCTAACCCATATGGGATTTGTATGTGTAGTATACCTACTTAATTCATGTGTAAGCTATGATAACCAAAAAAATGTTGTAGGTAGGACCTATTATTTTTTTTAGCTTTTTAGGCTTTTGGGATGTGAAATATAAATTAATTTTCTGACCTTGACTTTAATACTAAATTGGATCAGATTTTATGTTTGCATTTAGACTTTTTATACGTATTTACTTTATTATGTAAATCATAGAATTTTACGCCCCTATTAATACTGCGTCAAAATAATGAACTCATTAAAATCAAAACAGTTCGTAGCCCACATGAACATGAACAATTAGTCTCGTTATCACAGATTGCTACAGATGGGACAGTCCGCAAAATCATATAAATAAAAAGCGACTTTTGTAACGACACAATAAAGTGCCATTCAGGTCGCACAGCGTTACCTACAGTTATATTCACCTAGAAGTTGCCTCTCTTTCTATCGCGTAACTCTTCTATCTTCTGAATACGTTACGCTCACTGAATTCGACAAGTCGAGCCCCACGCGTACTTTTTTTTATTTTTTTTTATTAATGTCAACCAACAATTGTTTACACTAGTACATTAGCAGCCTATTATTTATACAAATTGGATACAATTGCGGGTGCAACAATTAATTATAGGTTAACACCGCTAGCACAAAAACATACGAATTGTAGCTTCATACCTAAAATGCGGAGTTTCCCATCTACATATATGCATCTGTGTCATTACACATAATTATCGGCCCAGTCCTTGAAAACATCGCGTGATACCAACCCAGCTGAAACTAACGCAAATAACCTTACCATAAATTATACACTAGTGAAACGAAGACTTAGATGTGTCAGTGAAACTCCGTTTAAAATGAGTTCAGAACTTCTCCTTACCAACTACGAGTCCTTACCAACTACGAGGTGACAACAATTAGGAATGGGGACGCTACTGTTCGTTACATCAACATGTTCTCTACGGAAAGTTCTAGAATCTACATTGTTTCACAAACGACAGTAAATAGGAATGGGCTAACTGTGTCTGCTTGTCAAATGGAACGGTTTGGAAGTGTTTGGTTATAGAAGATTTCGCTGCTTATGGTTTATATCACAGCATTTTTAATTTTTTTTTGTTAAGGAGGATTCGTAATGGTAGCTCGCAAAATTCATTCATTTTTACATTTTTTGCAATTTACAGGTCAATTTCAGTTTGTATCTTGATGAAAATAGAATTCGTGACCATAAAAAATATTTATTTACCTACAGAATTATTACATCCCTCTAAGTTAGATTCCATGAAAACAAATCTCTTATGGAACTCTTCTAACAACACTAAGTTGCTCCGTAAGGAAAGGAATACCTAAATGTTATAAAGACTTCGATCTGCAATACGTCTCACTTATATGCTTAGTGCCTACTTATCAAGCAAAATCAACATATGAATAAATACAAAAATACAAAGCAACATGATAGAACGCAGCTGTATTCTTACTTTTAAACTAGGCGCTCTTAAAACTGAAAGTATAATATACCAAAATCTTGAAAATAATCCTTCTAGTTAAGGTACCATTCCGTACTCGACCGCAGGAGGCAACTACAGGCGACACGACTGGTTTTTTTTTAATTTCTATGAAATACCTTCCGTAGCTAGTGACACGTCAGTGGCAGCTACGGGCGAGTGACAGGCGACACGTGCAGCCCGACCGCAGACCAGTAGTGCCGCCAACGTTCGAGCGATAACACGTTTTTCTATCTTCTATCTACCGACTGGAATACGGGCTGCTGCCGCCTGTGGTCCGGTTCGGAATCATGACTGCAGCGACATGACGCCGCGACACGTCTCGTGCAGTGGCTGCCTGCGGTCGGGTACGGAATGGTACCTTTACAATGTATAAAGATCAGGAAGCTTATTCTCGTATTAAAAATATCCAAATTCAAGCCGCAATCTCATCTCAGCTTATTAAAAATATCTCTTGGCAATCCCTCTCTCACTGCTGAGAATCGTGACTTCATTTCAAATTTTATTGCCACCGGTCTTTCTCCATCTGTTACGAGAGTGGGGCGCACAATCAATGTCAAAAACTGGTCAAAACTGTAGGAACATTGAGGTTTTTTTTTTCAGATTGGGACTTACATTTCAATGCGAACGTTCTTAAAAATACGGGAATTGCCCTTCAGACTAAGTTTTTCCTAAGACTACGATATTTCTACAAGCATTTGCTCTTCATGAACTACATAAGTAATTTAACCTTGTGCGGATTTCACTAATGAAATTGAACGAGTTCAGCACATCTACACGCGTTCAAGAAGTGAGCGAGCAAGATTGTGTGTGTACAATATTCCATAACAATGTTGACACTGACAGCTCTTGAACGCGTTTAAGAAATGCTGATCGCGTTCAGTTTCATTGGTGAAATCAGCCCTTATTATAGTAATTTTCAAATAACTTCAATAAATCTTAGATAACTAACCTACTTATTTGTCGAAATCTGCTTAGGTATTGCTAATAACAAAAGTAGATGTATCCCGACATAAATACGTAACATATGCTTAGTAACTGGTGGCTCAATAATTAATGTTGGCGGTCCAAAGTCATTAGCAAAACATAATGGTGGTGTTACGTAGCCATGTGTGGTGCGCATTCCTAATGAGCACGCAATGTATAGTGCTCATGAATATTCAGCGTCCATCAGAGATTGGCTTGTGGTTCGTCTTTGAGGAATGGGAATTGGAAAACTATGTTTACAAGGTCAAATTAAAAAAGCGAGCGAAACTTTGTAGATGCGATGAGTATATAATGACGATAAAACAAAAAAAACCGACCAAGTGCGTGTTTGGCCCACGCACAATAAAGGGATCCGTAGTTGAGATGAATTTATCCCCAGAAAAAACTTAACTTTGTAGTTGAAAAACATCTTCTCCCATACATTCCATAGTGGAGATGTTTTCCAACTACAAAGTTAAGTTAAAAATTAAAAATATGTTCTCCCATACATTCCGTATCGGAGAACATATTTTTCAAGCTGCTGTGCAAGGCTTGGTAATATAGACTTTAAATACTGTGTACACGATTTAATATCGTTTAAAGATTGTAAAATCCGTTCCGATGTGATGAAATCATCCTTTACAAAAAATAAGCACTTTAAAGCCTAGCCTTTCTAGTACTCAGTCTCTAAGCGGACAGACAGACAGACAGACGGACATGGCGAAACTATAAGGGTTCCTTGTTGACTACAGAACTTAAAAAATTAATAGATTTTCTAAACTCATAATTTAAAATATCTGGTTATTAAATATTGATACGATCGATATATCTCATGTCTGTTAAGTTTTGCCAGCTAATTTAATTTGACTCTGTATGTTGTTATGCCTGTCTCGTTGGTCTAGTGGTCACAGGCGCGACTGCTGAGAGAAAAAACCTTGGTTCCATCCCCAGTCGGGCAGCGTTATTGAGTTTTTCTATTTCGGATTTTTCCGTAGCAGCTCGGAGTCTGGATTTGGGCCCGGTAAACGGCACAATCAAAAAAACTATGACGTCACCCCCTATTACCTACATAGCACTTAAAACATAATTAATTAAATACAAGATAGTTTTTACTTAAACCCTGCTTAAGTGAATGAACATCATTCTTTCTCTCGACTTTACCTCTAAACAGCGTTATAGGTACTCATTACACTTTAAGAGGAGTATTACAAAAATACGTGTAGATGCATGATTTCCTCGTTGAAATTGAATACTATTCGTTGGTTTGTATGAATTACAATCACTTGGTAAAAATAGTTCGTTTTCTCTTCTACAGTACTAACAAAGCGATTTTTTAAATATTTATTTATTTCTTTACAGCTCTAATTTGCGGACTCTGTTGAAAATAATCCATCAAAACTAATTTTGTCATATTATTAATATCCTATACTTTTATAAAAATAGAATACATTTTTGTTATATGCCTTTTATATAAAGAAAAAATGACTGGACCTAATTCAATTTTCTACTGAAAAGGGTTGGAAACAAGCCTGACTATCTCCGATGAATATATTCCTGATGGCATGACGTCATTAGTTAGAACGCAGGTGTGGTCTTCGTAACTCCAAGAAGTTACGTACAATCAGGACATAATCCCACAGTATCTTACGACATACATGTGCCTAACGAATAAGGACAAAGGCTCATCAGCGCGACGTGGTAGTGGAACGCAAAAAAGTAGTGTAGATAAAGGTGGTTACAGACCAAACGATCATGGAACCAGAACAAGAGTAAGAGTGCCTATGGATATCTATGCTTTTCCCAAATATGTTGGGGTTGGCTTCCAGTCTAACTGGATATAGCTGAACACCAGATTTTACATGGAGCAGCTACCTATATTTTATTTTCGTTTGTTCTTGACATTATTGATATTTAAATTTGGATAGACTTTGGGTTGGAGCACTCTTTCGTTAGAAAAAAATGCTCTAACCCTGTTTACTTATAAAGTGGGGGTACAATGTGAATTTGGTCATTTTTGTCTAACCCGACCATAAGACGAAATGAATATAAGTGTCTTGCTTAACGATACTACTGTTGGAGGATCGTGGCTCCGAAGTAAGGTAAATATTGGACAGACAGACCAAACTATGTACTTAGGTACCGTAACGTAACGTAATCAGCCTGTAATGTTTCCACTGCTGGGACTGGCCTCCAGGCAGTGGGCTGTGCGGGCCCAGTGCGGGTTGGTAGATGTGACCATTTTTTAAATTTTTTGTTTTGGTGGGAAATTATTAAATAACTTCTCCTGCTCTGGGCGGAGCGGGAGGGCGTGCCAGACCCTTACTGATTAAAACCCACTCGTGTTCCATCAGTTGCCTGTACGTTACCATCGTACGTTGACATCTCTTTGAGGCGCACGTGGAACACAACACACGCCTTTGGCGTTGTGTTCCACGTGCGCCTCAAAGAGATGTCAACGTACAAAGAGCCTGGTCCGAATCGGACGGCTAGCTACCCATTGCTCAGCGTCCGCAAGCCCGCGCCTACGGTGGCCGGGAAATCTCCACGAGGACACGGCGATGCTTTGCCCAAGCCGGGAAGACCGCACCTCACCGGGTAGATGTCACCTGTCTTCAAATTTTTGGTTCAGGACGAGCTAGTTTCCTCACGATGATTTCCTTCACCGTTTTGAGAGGAGTGGTGTTGAAATTATTTACAAAAAAGTAAAGCGCCTGCTTGGGTTCAATCCGACTTACAACTTGCGAGTTGGGGCCGTTACCACTAGGCCAGCACTGCTCACTGTATCTAGGTACAGACGCCAGCACGTCAACCTACCCGAAACTGTACAATTTTCCCAATCAACTTTGAACCTTATACTTTAGTGATAAAGTTGAAAATCTATTAAATAAATTTTACAGACTGTAGTAGCTTGATGTGCTGGCGTCTGTACAACCTGGTAGTTAACTCACATTTTTGAAACAGGGTTTTATTACGGGAATTGGCCCTCTGGTCTTATTATTGGCCTGCTGCAAATTGTTTTTTACTTTACTCATACTGTTTGATTCACTTCAACAAATATTTGTGCACTGCAAGTCAAAAAGTCAAAATCAAATCATTTATTTCAAATAAGCACATACTAGGCACTTTTGAACATCAGAATTAAAAAAAACGTATAATTGATTTATTGCCTCTTCCAAAAGGTAAAAAGAAGAATGGGCAAGAAACTCCTTAATAGGCGTTACTCTTTTAAACATTTTTTACATATTTTGCATATATTCATTATCTTTAAGCATTATGTGAAGATGCACCAAGAATAGCTCCGTATAATTATGTGAAAACTTATTTCAGCTGCAGAAGTATTTGAGTAAATATAATTAAAAAACATAAATCAAGTAATACATACATTGTTAGCGTAGCTGATTGCTGTAAACTGATTGTAAAATAATACTGTAAAAATTCTAGCAATAGAATAATTTATGAAGAATGTCATCAAAGTTATGCTATAAAATGTGTTGATTATAATGTTTATGGTAAAAACGTGTAACGTGTTATTTCTTACACTACTAACTTACGTCCAAAGTTTATAGTGTTAGAAATAACAAAGGAGACGTTTCTTTTTTGTGTGGGACTCCGGCCATAACATGTACGCTTTAGAAAACCTGGGAAACGATCCCCTGAATACAATGAAGACTGTTTTGTTTCATAATATCTAATATTTTTTAGGCACTAAATAAAAACTGAAAATGTTTGACGTTTGTCAGGAGAAATACGACCATCGACAGCCAGCCATGACAGGTTGGAGATATGACGTTTACATAACCTAGAACTGTCAAATCTGTGAAAATTTAATTTAGAACTGTCAAAATTTCATTTCATTTCATTGTTGTTTGCGTAAAACTTTTTCCGGCTGAACACCAAGGCCGTTTTGGACTTGTTCCATAAAAAAATGTTTTTGTTCAGACACCGAAAGCCACGAAGTCGAGACGAACGAGACTGACAGATGTGATGTCAAATAGCAATACTAACAATATGTTTGAATTGTTCGTCCAGAAGTACCTACAAATCTTTAATCCTCAAAAGTAGAATATTTTTTTAACGATGATTAATATTTTCTAATTAGTCAAAAAGACTTCTAATGTAACATACAACACAATGTAATGTGTGTTTTAATGTAACATGATTTCTGGACGAAAGCAGTGTACAAGTAAAACGACGCCATGGTCAATAGTATACGGCCATAATAGTTTATCAAATTCAAAATCAGGGAAATATTCAGGAAATATTTTTTTTCCTCAATTCGTGGATTTTTTTCCTCTTTTTTCATTACCGTACACTTTATGGCCGAAATGAAACATCTCCTTTGATGAAGTCGTACGATTAGTACGTTTCTACGTAGGAGAAATATGAAAAAAAAAAAAAAACTCACTTTGATTCTGTTCTAAGTTACTGGATTAACTTCAATGAAATCTCGAAACGGGGGTCGAAACCTGTGACCCAATCGTTGGGTTTAATCTTGGCCAGAGCATTGCCATAAAACGTGGCAATGCCGCCAGTCACATAGTTGGGGTTTTATTTTAGCATTGCCAGCTGACAGCGATGCGGATTTCGACGCCATATTTAAGTTTGTGAATAGTTTTAGTTAAGTTAGTATATCATTTTGTTATTTTTATTAATTAATTAAGTATGAGTTGCTATTTACGGACATATTATTATTTAGACCCTATACTATATTAATAAAACTATTTTTTTTTGTAATTAAAATAATCTTAATTAACCTTTGTACTCAAAATTATGATTATGTCTTATCCGTCTATTTTTCTGTGTGTACATAAATAATAAAATAAATAAATCTTAACGATATGAAAATAGCGCACTTTTCTTCAAAAAATGTTGATCATTTAAACTGATATTTACTTAAAAATGCCATGCAATGTAGACTTAAGATAGAATAAGTATGCATGCATAATATTACTTACTAGTTGCTGCCAGCGGATTCGCCCGAGTGGAAACTCATTCCTTTCTAAAATATCATCTATAATCGGTTCAGCCGTTTCGGAGATTAGCCGGAACAAACAGATAGACAATTTTTTATTTTAAATAAAAGTACCTACATATTTTCTTAATGCATTTAGTAAAAAGCTGTTATTTTGATATTACAAACAGACTTCAATTTTATTTATTTGTATAGATAGGTATAGCTGATAAAGCCGAGATAGGTATAACGATGGCCTGTTTTCCCTATTTTAAGTTAATCATTGTTTTAATTTCCTTACAAAAAACTCATGTTTAAAAAAATCTGACGTGTCTCCTTACATATGGGTACTTCTTTCCAGTTACTGCACAGTTCTAACGATGCCCGTATTTTTGTTCAGAATACATCCTATTGCCAGCTTTCTCGGTGTGTGTGTAACCTCAATTCCTAGGGTAATGGGAGAAATATCAGTGTTGTACTTGATTTATTTAGTGTCCGTTGAATGTAGGTAATAGGCTGCCATAGTATTATATTAAAAACTAGCTTCCGTCAGTGGTTTCACCCGCGTGATATCTTTATAAATTATAACCTACATATGTTACTCAGTAAAGCACTCTCACTGGTAGGTACTGGTGTTTTTTTTCGGTTCAGTATTTTTGAGTTTAAGCTAAAATGGCGATGGGCTGGACACGTAGCCAGACTCAATGATAATCGCTGGACCAAAACGACAACGTCATGGCTAGGACCATCGGGCCAGAGGAAAAGAGGTAGGCCAAATACGCGCTGGATAGACGATGTTATAAAAATAGCAGGCACACACTGGATGCGAGAAGCTGAAGACAGAGAAAAATGGTCATCTTTGGAGGAGGCCTTTACCCTCTGTTGAGAGGGGTTCTTGTACCTATAAATTATAAAGCACCTAAAAGAAATAAAGCACCTAATTAATTAATGCATGCAAACTGTTTCGATGTTAATTTTTTTTTTTTTTTTTAATTTTTTTTTAATTGTAAACCTATATTTGTAACAGGAAATAAAAGGCTTTTTATTTTTTATTTTTTATTTTATTTAATTTATTATTATTTTTGAGTTTATTAATTAGGTACAAACAAAAATTCAAATATTTTCTCTTTATAATGTTAGATAACTGTCCCACTGCTGGGCAAATACCTCTTCTCATACAGAGAAGGCAAGAGCATTGATCACCACGCTTGCTCAAGACGGGTTTGCGATTTCAGACTTATATAAACTATAGTAGGTACCTGGTCGACCCTCTTCTCGGGTGAAAATAAAAAATGCTCATTGAATAGTTTAGAATAGTTCATACTAACTCCATGTATAGTATATACTAATTCCATGCTGCCATGTCATTATTATCTTGTTCTAAACTTTGGATGACAGCTCTGCTCGGGTGAAGAAAATACGGAGAAAACGAATTTTCCCAGATATCAGACCTAGCTAGATCGATTATGGTACTCTTAATACTTTGAGGCCATCTCATCTTCCTGCCCTTGACCATTTTACTTGGGGTCGGTGCAACGTTTTCTCTTTCCATTCTCCACTGACTGTCAACCTTTCTTTGCGTTTATTTGTTAACCCCTATATTGCAACTTTCACCGAAATCGTTAGAGCCGTTTTCGAGAACGTGATTACAAATATATATATAAAATATTGCTCGTTTGATAGTATAGGATAAGTCCAGGTTTTCTTACGACGATTTTCCTTCACCGATCTAAATAATCTCCAAGATAAACTTAGAAAATACACATGAATTGAAACAAGTACCATTAGTATTTGCCAATATTATGCCAATGCTAACTAATCCATACTAATATTATAAATTCGAAAGTAACTCTGTCTGTCTGTCATCATGTTATCTTTTCACGGCTAAACCATTGAACAACAAGCGAACCAAAACACGCGTTTTTGTAAAATAATCCCTGAGTTGTGTAAAATAGAGGATTATTTTAAAATTCACATGTAGGTAATACTGATGTTTTTGTGTCTAAATAAGACACAAAAAAATCAATATTACATGTGCAAGAGAGTTAAGGCATTGGAAATAAAGTCATAGTGCGTATCTTGAATTAACATTTAGGTAGTCTTTATTTAATTAAAATCGCCCTCTGTCAAACGTTATTACAAAAGGTATGAATTAGTTTGTTTTATCTGATGGATAAATAGGGCGATTTGACAGCATTTGTATAGAAAATATGGAATCTGTCAACATTATTCTTCAGTTAAAAGTTTTTTTTTTTTGTTATTTGACTATTGAAAAAACAGCCTTTAACGGAGTAAACTAATCTTTCTAATATGTTGGTATTACGTGGTCAATGGCGGCGAGTAGGTATAACAAATGAGTGGTGATATTATTAGTAAAATGAATAATTAGTATTTTAAGGAATTTTGAATCATGTACCTATACCTGTTTTATTTATTTGAAAAATACGGATAAGTATGAGTATAAGACTTGCGCCCAGATAAGGAAAAATTGTTATGTATTGGAAAAAATTAAAAATTGAAACCCATAAAAGATGACTACTTGTCATCTTTTATGGGTTTCAATTTTTCATTTTGAGGTACGCAACCATAATTTCTGCCTGTTACCTTTTCATGCCGTAACAGCTGAATGGATTTAGTTGACAGGCGTACGGATAGGCGATAACCTGGGTTAGGACATAGGATACTCTGAATCCCGGTAGTACATCCTGTGGGATATTTTCTGAACTTTACGCGGGTGAAGCTCCGGCCAATAGCTATTACATATTATAAATGCGAAAGTGAGTTGGTTTGTTTGTAACGCTTTCACGCTAAAACGGCTAAACGGATTTAGATGAAATTTGGCACATGGATAGCCCATGATCTGGATTAGGATATAAGATACTTTGATCCCGATATTCTTACGGGATCGAGACTTATGCGGGTGAAACCACGACGCGCAGCTAGTACATAAATAATGGGAATGCGATATTGCTTTCTATAGATAGTGCAATCCACGACGAAGCGCCCCTTTCCGCTCCGCTCCGTACTAAAGTACAGATTACAGTACATTAATCGCGGAGTGGGGCGCGTCGTCATGGATTGCAGTATCTCTATCACATTATTTCTATATTTTACGTTTAAAGGCTCGTGCAGACCAGCGCGACGCGACGGCGCGACGCGACTCGAACAATACAATTTCTAAGAAAACTTCACGGTATAACAATAGCCGGTGTCGCGTCGCGCTAGTCTGCAAGAAGCTTCATGCATATTTAGTTTTAAAACCCGCTTCAAATATGCCATCGATAACATATCTTTCTGAGATAATTAATTCTTAATACAACATGAACACTAGCTTGCACGACTGATTTGAAATTAATGTCCCCAAGCTTAAATTCATATAATTCATCTGCTCAGCCTTTTCCCGGGGTCAGCTTACAGTCTAATCGAATGCAGCTGAATACCGGTATTTTACATGGAGCGACTGCCTATCTGACCTCCACATCCAGTTACTGGGTAATACGATACCCCTTGGTAAGTCTGGTTGTCAGACTTTCGGGCTTAACGACTGTCAAAGATCCACGAATGACAGCCGGGACCAACGGCTTAACGTGCCTTCCGAGGCACGGAGGGGTCTTGGTATCTAAAGATGGCCACCCATTCGCAGACCAACCGCGGCAAGCGTAGCTTAACCTGATCGATCAACCCGTGCGGCTGTTATTATTTAGCCACAAGCGTGTTAAAGATATAGTAACAGTGACTACAAAAACGTTTTTTTATCAATTAGGTATTTTGTTTCATGGTTATAGATAGTGCAATCCACGACGACGCGCCCCACTTCGCTCCGCTCCGTACTAAAGTACAGCTTACAGTGCAGTAATCGCGGAGTGGGGCGCGTCGTCGTGGATTGCACTGTCTGTTGCGTCGTGGATTGAACTGAAAAGGAATAGAAAAGATAGAAACGAAAACACGCATAGCACAGCTCATAACAACATTTTCTTTGCCAAGACAGAATGCAAGATTTACAAAAATGTATCACCTTAACAACCACAGGAGCAATCACATGGCGTGTCATGTTCATGTGTCAGTTTCTTTCCCGTTACTTCTTGAATCCAGTTGAAATGTAAGGAAATATCAACATAGATACTTACTGGGCCTGTTGGCGACATTGCTGTTGCGGTCACGACACCAACCAGACCATCATCTGTCTTCAATGCTCCTCCAGAATCCCCACTGTTGACATGTGCTGAGGAATGGGAGCACAGTATTCCACTGCCGTACTCGCATTGCGTCACCACAACAGTGCCTTCTAAAGGTATTCCTGAACCCAACTCCGAGGTTCCGTAACCAGCAATAGTCCCTTGCTGCCCAAACGCACAAAGCCGCGACAGAGCGATCGGCTGCGTATTCTCATTAAGTTTGATCGGTTTCACAGTTCGCACGAGCGCCAAATCATTTTCAACGTGAAGGAAATTAGGATGATTTACAAATTCTCTTGCCAATCCTATAACCCGCTTTTTGGAACGAAATTGTTGAAATATCTTGATTTCTTTTGTATTATCATGGACACAGTGTGCTGCGGTGATTATCCATCTCTTGTCTATAATTGATCCACTGCACAATTTTCTTTCGGTGGAGTCGTGGAAAGATATTTTTAACATTACTAAATAGTTGTGCACTTCTGGTCGAAAACCGTCGCCATTCGACACAAGTAATTCAATATCAGATGCTGTAGTACTATGAATTATTAACATTGAGAAACACAAATACATTAATGATGACATGGTCACTTTCCAGTAAGAAACCGTAACCTACAAGAATATCAACAAACTACTGTGAAAATCTACATATGTCTGGCAGAAGCGTTTTCATTTTATAGTACCAAAAATGAATTTCGAATTTAAAGAACGCAGCAATTAAAAGATATCTGTATTACCTACAGAAATATTATTACTTACACGAGTAAGTTTAGGCATAGTTTAAATCGCGCGGCAAATAATATTCGTTTTCTTGTCCGAATACCTTAGATAAACTATTTTATTTCATGGTACGGCATTTACCATAATCAGAACCGAACATAGTAGGTAATGTAAAGTATATGTTTAAGGTGAATTCCTTTTCTTAGCCTATCGATGGCAATCAAAAATTATGTCAATCCAGAAATTAGCCACTACAATAGAATGCGTTCTTGAAACCATACTAACGATTATGGGGTTTATCTATAAACGTTCCTAAAGTTAAGTGACGTTCAAACGTGAAAAATGTATGGTTAAACAGTCTCTAATCATTTATAAATAAAGCCCAATGTGATTTGCGAATTGGATCATTATTACTGACTGACATAGATATAGTATAATGATAAATTATCTTTATGCTTTGTTGCGCACCATAAAAATATTATTAAAAATCAGCAGCTGCAGATTAGCACTTAAAATAATCTCTATATAATATATATAGCCTCTATATCTTCTTGCATCATACATGTTCGTTTAGCGTGCAGGTATAAAGTAGGTACGCTCGGTGTCTAGGTCAAGGTTTGCAACCCCACACTTGGTGTTTCTTAATCAACCTCGAATAGTACCACTGCTGGGAATAATCAGGTGTTCTCTCAGTGAGTGGATAACATGCAAAAATCAAAAGTAAACAGTTCACCGTTTAAAGCACAGTTGATTCTCTTTTTTGTGAGTAACCAAGTTCACAAAAAAGCCCTCACCACAAACAAAAGGAAGTCAAACATGCTGCCGACCGGTTTCGGTGAAGAAGAGGGCACCTAATCTTAACGCATACATACAGTTAATTTAACGGAGATTAACATTAACAATAGCGATACACGAAGCAGACGCCACTCTACTGTCGGGACTGACAATACAATACGGCGAGGATATAGTCCGGCCCCTCGCTACGGCCGGTCTTTACGACAACATCGGACTCCCCGACTATACACCTCCAATATCACCTTATAAGCTACGAGACAAGAAAACTTTAATATCGCGATGCAGGCCTCGCCATCCCATTGGTCTAGCCGCTTTCGCTATTTGAATTTCGTGCCGTTCCATTCAATGCGCTGCAGCAAAAAATGGAGGCCACGGAAATAACAAAATAGCGGTAACAGTCATTATCTTGGCTTGGCGGAGCAAAGTTTATTTTATAATGTAGCATGAAGGCTTAGAGTCGTTAGGTGTGTTGTGAATTTAGTTTTTGTATTTGAAATGATAATTCTTCAATTCAATACAGCTGCTGTTTAAACTGACAGTTGATAAGCAAGGGATGACAAATGTAAACATTCTGTAGAGCCTAAATATGTGCATGTTTCAAGTGAAAGAAAGTACCAGGTATTGATTTTCAGTTCCGTATTTAATCATCACCCACAGACACAAGTAGGTGAAGTAAGACCTACTACTGGGCATTATCATCTCTTCGCTTGTCCACACGCTCTCTTGTACCAGTCCCATCCATGTTTTATTCGCGAAGGCAACGCTATTATTAAGTTACGAATGTACTCTGGATTCATTTGAACCTAAGAATCCTGGTATAATACGATTAGTGAAGAATTCTCTTCTGGTGAACCTGTTCCTCAGTTCAAGAAGATAATAGTGGCATCGCTCACAGTCGGCTGGACACGTGATGGTTTGCGGTTTTGTATTGCATGCTTTGTGTCAAACTTGAAAAACAGTGCGGTAACATGTTTCTCTGCGCCCTGTTAATTACAAGAACCTTTTTTTAACTTTTTTGTTGTTGTTTAGAACATTTTTCCTCAGATATTCACACTCGCGTGTCTCTTCACCGTTTTTAACACCTGGTTCCGGAACAACAGACCTTAATTACTTGAATTTGTAGTTGTGGAAATATAAATCCATCGTCTCCTCAATCGTGAGTCGATTAAAAGATGACTAAGGCGCCATCTCCACGGACGAGAGAATCGCGGCGATACTCACGCTGTGCCTTCAAATTATCGCCGAGATACATTATTAAGTATGTAATGATATCTAGCTCATTAAATATTAGGTCCCCACCTATGAAATCAGCGTTTTGTATGGAGAATTTTAAAGAAGTTGCAATTTTCATACTAACATTTTCTTAATTTATTTAACAACCATGAACACTAATGTTTTAAAACTTTTATGCACTAATGTTTAAAAACTAAGATAACGTATGCCACTTAGATTAAGCGACAAAAATAAGTTTTGGCTAATTTTTAAAACAAATAGTTTTCATTTCTTCTAGCAAAAAGGGGAGTCATTTTTAAGGTATTTTTTATGTTTAGAAAACTATAAGTAATAAGGTTTTTTTACTATTGGTAGTTGTCTATGATGGTCATTATTCGATATAATATCAAGCAATTGATGAATATTTTAAATCATAGAAGTGACGAGGTTCTCTATTTGTGAGAAAAAAACGCCAATTTCATAGGTGGGGACCCGATATAAACAATAAAGTGCGTAGCGCAATCTGCTGAAGAAACTGAAGATTGAACAAGTCACTCAATATACTTAGCCTTTTCCCAATTATGTTGGTGCCGGCCGCCAGTCTAACCGGATGCAGCTGAGTACCAGTATTTTACATGGAGCGACTGCGCTGCTTACCTCCACAAACCAGTTTCTGGTAAACACGATACCCCTTGGTAAGACTGGTTGTCATACTTTCGGGCTTCTGACGACACGTAACAGCTGTCAAAGATCCACGAATGACAGCCAGGACTAAAAGCTTAAATGCTTTCCGAACCACGCAGGGGTCTCGGTATATAAAGATGGTAACTGTTGTGTATGTGGTATTTCCAATAAAGCTAATTGTAGTGAAATGCAAATGGTATTTTATTACTGAAATAATTACAATAGTTAGAAGAGAAAATACAACGACATAGATCTCCATTATCCGCGGGGCCCACAGATTATATATGCCTTCGTTAGAGGCGCGCACGTTTACTAGTGCTGTGCGTAACACTCTCTTCTTCGTTATAAATACGTTGTTACAGGTTCAGGCGATTTGGCGGTCTCCTAACTCTCCTGCTGCAACGTGGGGTCACCTCTGTGGGTGCAGGTGTAACTTCTACAGGTAATGTACTTGCAGGTTCTGTTGGTTGCAGTTCCAGTTGAACTTCTGTAGGCATTTTTATTGTTTCCGGAACTAGCAACTTCCTTGCCTCCTGTACATGTGATGTATCTCGCATCTTTACAGGGCTAGGCTGCACAGCTAACTCAACATTGCGATAGCTTTGTGTAGATATAATTTCCGGTGGCTTTGAATTGTAAATACAGGTCATGTCTGGGTTTTCTCTCATACATGATGTCTTTAAGATTTGATCCACATGTCTTTGGTGAATTCTGCCGTCTACTTCTACCTCATAATGTAGTTTTTCTCTTTTGCTTCTTATATATCCGAATTTCCATTTGTTGTTGTCATACATTCTTATCTGTACTCTGTCTCCCTCTTTGAATTCTTTATTTACTTTAATTTCTTCATTCTTGTATTCTTTTGTTTGTGGTCTCTTTACTAAATCAATCCTTGTTCTGTACAGTCTTTTGAACATCATCTCCGCTGGACTCAATCCCGTTGTAGTATTTGGTGTTTTCCTGTACATTATCAGGAATTTCTGTAATTTATCATGTAGAGATCCTTCTTCATTTCCCATAGCTTTTAATTTATTTTTAAATGTTTGTACATACCTCTCAGCTTGGCCATTCGTCGCTGGATGAAAAGGTGCTGTGAACTTAGCTTGGATTCCGTTTTCTTTCAGAAATCTTTGCATTTCCTCTGATCTGAACTGTCTTCCATTGTCCGAAACTTGTGTGATTGGTAGGCCAAATGTTGTATATATTTTTTTTAATATGTTAATAGTGGCTGTAGCTGTGGGTATGACTTCTAACCACTTTGTATAAGCATCCACAATAATCAGGAAGTATTGGTTCATGAATGGTCCAGCATAGTCAATATGAATACGACTCCATGGTTCTTTTGGATATTCCCAGGTATGTACTGGTACTTTTGTAGGATTTTTCTGCATTAAACAACACTCTATCCACGGACCGGGCTCTGCAAGCGTATCTTAATCTGATCAGTCGACCCGAGAGACTGTTATTGCTTACTCACGAGCCCATGGAACCAGTCAGAGTAATAAAAAACTGGCTAAGTGCGTGTCGGACCACGCACAAAGAAGGGTTCCGTAGTTGGGATCAATTTATCCCAAAACCAAACTTAGGTTTGTGGTTGAAAACATGTTCTCCCATACATCTATATACGTTAAATTAAAAAAATGTGAATAAGTACTAATGGTTTTCGGACTTTGCCCTTTACTTGTGCTTTGAGACCTTGCTTCCTGCCAAGTTTCATGAGTCTAGGTCAACTGGAAGTACCCTGTAGGTTTAGATTTATTGGCGAGTATCAAAATATGTCGCTTAAATGACCGTATCTTTTTATTGCGTCGACTTAGTAACTTTAATTTTTTAGAGCTCCAAGGTACCATAGATCTACGTATTTCTAATGTTTTTACACTATATAATTATGTAAATATAAGGGTGACCTTCGTTTTTTCACAGATTTATATATTTTTTTTGTTGATGTCTGACTTAGTAGCTTTAATTTTTTAGAGCTCCAAGGTACCATAGATCTACGTGTTTTATATAAATTTCAACTTGATACCTCCATGGGTTGAGAAAATGAGTCTTGACTGACAGACAGACAGACGGACAACGAAGTGATCCTATAAGGGTTCCGTTTTTTTTCCTTTTGAGGTTCGAAACCATAAAAATAAGTCAATTTAGCGGTGCACGGCCAAGTGATGATTATATAAACTATTATCAACATTGTGCGGAGTTGAAAACAATTAAATAATTTCAACTTCCGTGCCCCCTCCAGAATTCCGCGACATCCTGTAACACCTCTCTGCCCTCCGCAGAGAAGAACGGTTCTGGGTGCTAATTCTCCCTATGCGAGGTTTTGCAGGGCTGTGAACGACTGCAGTGATCGGATCGACCTCCATTTTGATAGTTTAGGCAAATTAAAAGCCAACTTTTATAAGTATCTCCCCGAAAATAGAGTTTCTTAGCCCTGCGTTATCCCACTAAGTGGGTGTATATAGGCTACCTAATGCTTATTTTTTGTAATTTTTTTTGTATTTCCTAGTTTTGTTTACTTTAGTTTGTTTTGATTTTGTTTTAATTTGTCTGTATTTATTTTATTTTGTTTTAATTTAGTTTTATTAATTGACTAAGTTCTATATAGGGCAACTTTATAATTTTGTATGTTATATAATTTTGTTTATAATATTGTAAGTTACGACAACGTTTTGTGTGCATGCAGAGTTTACCTATAAGTGATTGTTACACTTTATTCTGATTTGTTGTTGCTATTTAATTGGCTTATACCAGTGTATACAATTGTTGGTGAACCAAATAAATAAAATAAAACTATAAACTATCAGGAACATAAATTTACCGAGATGGGTTCTGTATGAGTTACCTACCGTCTACATGAAAAAGATAGCTTCCTGATTGAAGTGAACCTTTCAGTGGAGTAAAGATAAACGAACCCTTTTTGTGCGGTCCTGAGATACTGCTTGATAATATACGAAATATTAGTTTTACTTCCTATCTTATATGTGGTTACATTTTCTTTTGGTTCACATGCACTGAAGTTCTTTGCCTAATTGATTTGTTTTTTGAAGTGAAAACTTCTTTACACACGTTGAGCCATTTTTTGTAGAGGAAAATCTTATGGGTTCTCTTAACCGACATGCTAATGTTTTTACACTATATATGTAACTATAACTATAAGGGTGACCTTCGTTTTTTCACAGATTTATGTTTTTTTTTTGTTGATGTCCCTAAAACATGCTAGTGAAAAGGAAGGTAGCTAGGCTTTCTCAAAAACATACCTACGTTTTCGCTTACCTACTAAGTAATTATATCAAAAAGTTGAGTAAGATTTTTCTACGATGCCGATGCTTATGGTATTAATACTAGACATGCATGGCACACACTATGCGATATGCGACTGTGACAGCAGCACGGCGACTAGACGCAACGACAGGGTGACATTGTCATATATTTTGTTCAAAATATAGCAGTAGGCGTCGTTACAGAGTCAACAGGCTAGGGTAGTTGTTTTTTTTTTTTCTAGGCCATCTTAGAGTCCACTAAAGTCGTAGCTGCTTAACCGGACTTTCCTGTGGCTGCCTTAAGCTTCTACACTCAATTCCTCTAGCCAGAGGCATAAACTGTTATAATTATAAAAACTAGGCGAGCGCTCGCTAAGGACACCCCCTGTGGGGTACGAACCTTGGCTTAGGGCGTCGCTGAGGGGAGGACAGCAAGATAGGATAGGCTGGATCAAGGATAGATCATGATTATTAGACGGGGAATTTAAAGCTATGTGCTCAGCTGCGGCGCACTTCATCGAGCAAGGGTCGGGGGGGCTAGGGCAGTCGCACGCTCTCACTACTTATATCAGCGACTAGACGCACGGTACCTACGCTCGCACACCCGACGACAGTCACATGCGACAGGTCAACATCACTCTTACTGTGGGCGCTGAGGAAAGTGCATGTGTGTATGACAACGACACCTATTCGTCTTGTTGCAGCGACTAGACACAGCGAAAATACGTACAGTTTGCGCTGTCACTAAGTCCACCTCCGCACGCACGGACGTAATAAAATCGCGGTGGAATTTTATCGCGCACTGAATTTTCAACTCTTAGTTTTGAGCCGAGCGTGGAGAATCCATAATTAGGTCCCCACCTATGAAATCAGCCTTTTAAATGGAGAATTTTAAAGAAGTTGCATTTTTCATACCAACATTTTCTTAATTCATTTATCAACCATGAACACTAATGTTTTAAAACTTTTATGAACTAATGTTTAAAAACTAAGATAACGTATGCCATTTAGACAAAGCGACAAAAATAAGTTTTGGCTAAGTTTTAAAACAAATAGTGGTCATTTCTGCTAACAAAAAGAGGAGTCATTTTTAAGGTATTTTTTATGTTTAGGAGGTATTTTTACTATTGGTAGTTGTCTATGATGGTCATTATTCGATATAATATCAAGCAATTGATGAATATTTTAAATCATAGAAGTGACGAGGTTCTCTATTTGTGAGAAAAAAACGCCAATTTCATAGGTGGGGACCCAATATTTTGTAATCTGTCTATTGTAAAGAGCTCCAACTCTAAACGTCAACGAATTATCACGTTGCTAAATTGAAGAGTACAAATGTGACGTAGCATGACTACTGAAGTTACAGGTATTTTACGTTTAGTCGGTTACTGGACAGCTGTCTCGTCACGTGTTTTTTTTTTTTGGTTTTATAGCGTAATTACAACTATTAACGTGTTTAACTTTTTATTATGGCTATAAAACAAAAGTAACACATGGAGTGGCCGATAGATAAGGAGACTGTAATAAAATACTGTAATAAGCCTACTTTTTATTTAATATAAAATATATATATAATAATAATAATGTGTATTTATTTATTTAAATAAATAAAAATACACATTTACCAATACCTACTGTAGGATTTTTTTTAAGTGTAATAGTAAGTGTAGCTCCCTGAAAGAAGCAAAGTTAAAAAGGATAACAATTATGGACTACCCGCTTTACCCGCGGTTTCACTCGCGTGAAGGTCGGAAATTATCTATGAGAACGTACTATCGGGATGATAAAAATCCTATGTCCTAACACAGGGCCCATGGTCTATACGTATGCAAAATTTCATCGAAATTTGTTCAGGCGTTAAGAGAGAGAGAGGCGCTGAGAAAGTAACAACAGACTGATTTACTTTTGCATTTTTAATATTATTATTATTTGCTTACTTTTTTATAAATATTTATTACAATTTTAAATATATTTATTTTTTATTAAACATTTAGAAATATAATATTTATTATTATACTTACATATTAATATTAACATTTTTATGAATCCTAACTATATAATTTATATATTATATTTACATCCTAACTAATATTATAAATGCAAAAGTTTGTTTCTTGGTTTGTTTGTTACGCGTTCACGCTAAAACGGCTGAACGGATTTGCATGAAATTTGGCACATGGGTAAACTATGATCTGGGTTAGCACAAAAAATACTTTGTATCTCGATATTCTTACGGAATCGAGACTTATGAGGGTGAAACCGTGGGTTGCAGTTAGTTTCTAATATTTTTCAGTTAAACTCATACACGGGGAGGCTATGTCCAGCAGTGAACATCGGCTGAAACGATGATGATAATCATGAAACATATACATCTAGGTATAGGTTACGCATTTACCTTTGAATCACAAGCCTCAGAAAATCAGGATAAAATAATATTAATATAGTAAAAAAACATTCCTGTGACGAAAAATATAAGGCATCTCTCACAACAGCTGATAGAATAATGTAAGTTTCAGACAAAGGGCTGAGCCAACCTTTTCTTGTTACCCAGTTATTATTTTACCCCACCCACCATCAAAATAATGGAAATCCACCTTTCAAATCAGTGTTTCTTTCGTAATATTTCCGGTGGATACAATGTATCTCATATTCTATGATATTAAACAACTTTTTCACAAAAAATAAAAGCGACTTTAAAAAAAAACACTACAAAGTGAAAAATAACTTTGATTTCGGAAGTCGGTGTCTTTGGGGTTTTATTTTCGTTTTTTTGCCCCTCATCAGATCTTAACCAAATTTATATGGGACCACTTCTGAAGTATGCCCTACCAAACAAAAAAAGAATCATCAAAATCAATTCATAATTGGCGGAGTAATCGCGTAACAAAAAAATAAAAAACATACAACCGAATTGAGAACCTCCTCCTTTTTGAAGTCGGTTGAAAATACGGGGATATCTTGGTGTTACTATTTTTCTTTTACTATCTGATATTTATACCGGCTGATTGTGTTTATGTTTGACTAGACATACGAGTACGACACAATAACGGCAAAAATCAGAAGGTCAGAGTTTCAATATTCAAACAGTGAGTTTCAAATTGTTAAGAATTTCAGAATGCGAGAGTTTCAAATGAAAAGTACAATTAATAAATGAGATTATACTTACGACTTGAGATTTGTTGTGTAAATGACGGAGTCCACAATAGCCATCTTTAAACGCCATTTACAGCATGAAACTAGTGTTATGAAACGTGTAAACTTTACTTAGTTATTTTAGAAATATGTTGATTCTGCACAAACAAAACGCACATTTAAAGAAAAAACAAAAAATACACAAATACAAAAGTAGCCAAAAGCCTCGTATTCAACCAACAAATAAACGCTTGAAATGAACCACATACACATACATTTCTGCGGCAGATTGTATGATTCTTTATTTAGCAAGCGCTACTTCCAAGTTGCTCACAGAAATGTTTTCACCATTGTCTAATTATCCATGTTTTTGCAATATCCTTAGGGTTTTCGCGAAAATTCTAATTATCAAATCATCCTACGACATATACATATACTCACGCCTTTTTCCCATAGGGATAGGCAGAAACTTCAGAATCCCACCAGTTACGATGGTTGAAAGAGGTTATAAGGAGATTTGACATGAACCACGTCAGTTTTTTTTATTTAAAAAAATATCTCCGTCTTCAATTTTCACATTCACTTTAATAATAATAATTAACATTCACTATATCTACATATCAGAAGGTTATCGGGACGTTATATCGTCACTTATCAAGGCTGGCTGACCCTGTTTAAATAGGGTAAGATAGATCCCTCATAAACTTCATGAGCTACGGCAAGGGTTGGGGTCAACGAGGAAATCTATACAATGTGCGTAATATGATCTTATCGCTTACAGGTTAAGGTTGCCGTTTTTACCCCATTTTGGATAATAATATATATACCAGCTTTTTCTCGTGGCTTCGCCTACGTGGAGGTAAAAAAAGTATCCTATGTCCTAACTTAGGTCATGGTCTATTCGCGTGTCACATCCATGTCCATGTCTCCCTCAAAATATAATTCCTTCGTAGTAGTTAATATAACTAAATATTATTTTAATTTATTAACTAATTTTATTTTCTTTATTTGAGCCCGCCCGTCGTCGTCTACTTCGAGCCTAATCAGTTACATAAGAGTGTTAGCTATAGATTATGACGGAAGAAAAGCTATTGTAGCCTATCTCCGGTCATTTTAGTCGACGGATTAGTAAAATATCGATATTTCCAATCGATTACAATTATTCAATTGACATAGTCCGCGTCTGGCAACATTCAGGTTAAGTTTTAATGGCGGAACTGGTGTTATTCAATAAAATAAATACGAATTTTGTTTTCCAATGCTGGGGAAAGAAAAAAAAATTGAAAAAAAAAAAGATGAACATAATTGAAAAAAAAAAAATACGACTTAATTTTTGAGAAGTAAATAGTCTTGACACGGCACCAAAAGTAAGGAGCCCATTGGTTGTCTTTGATGCGTAGTTCGTATGTGGTGGTGTAACCGCTACAAGACAGACAGACCGAAAGACAGACAGAGTTGCTTTCGCAATTATAATATTAAGTGTGAATGTTCCACGCGCGCCTCAAAGAGATGTCAGCAACTGAAGGGGTCTGATGGGACCGATGCCTGCCAGGGTTGCGGGAAAGTCCGAAAGGGATACCGTGGCCCCTGGCAATGCACAGGCAACTGAAGGAACATGGGTGGGTTTTAGTCAGTAAGAGTCTGACACGCCCTCCCGCTCCGACCACAGCGGGAGAAGTTATTTGATAATTTACCATAAAAATAAAAAAAAAGGACCCTTTGTAATGAAATGTAGAAAGATAGATTTTTTTTAAAGCGTTGAGTATTTTCCAGCTTCCAATAAAACATTTGGTAAATACCTTAAAGTCTACAAGCTTAATATTGGGCAAGTAATTTCATTGTGAATTCAGGGAATTTAATTGTAGAGCAAAGTGACTACCAACTTAAATTGTCCGTATATTACAAATCACAACTGCTACTCTTTGATAGTTGTATATAACGTCTATAGCATGGCAAATTAGTAAACCTGTCAATGTGATAAACAATTAATTAATTTCCCTGACTTAACATTGCTTTTCGTAATTGCGCCTTTATCTCGTTCTCATTGACGTCCCGTTGATGGTGGCGGTGGACAAATGCTATTGCATTTTAGACGTGCAACCGCAATGTTGATTGTACGACGAAGGTATCTGACATTCCCTAGTGAAGTATTTCTAAGAACGTTCGCAATCAATTTCAGCGACAACAAAAAAAAGGGATTATTTAGCATTGCACCCATGACAAAAGGGTTATATGGGGTCCAAAGTTTTATACTAACAAAGCCTCGGGAAACAGCAACAAATAGTTTATTTACGTAACTAAAGCACTTAAGTGTTAATTCAGCAAATTAACTGTTTCTACCACGCAAACTGTCGATTTATTCGGCAATTGACTTCGTTTGTGTTACCTATTCAAATAAGGGAAATTATTGTGTGGCACAATTCCAAATAGGGCAATTATTTCTAAATAATTGCCCTAATAAAGAAACGCTTTAACAATTACAGTAATGTACTTCTTATTTGTAAAAAAGGGCAACAAATCAAACTACATACCTTTGGAGTCGGCTAAGCACAATCATTATGGAATTTGAACTTGTTCAATTTCAAGGCTCCCACAGACAGACACGACGACGTGCCAGTGCGACGCGATTATACGATATATTTCCGTAAAACAATTCCTATGATAACAGAGCCGTAATGCGACATGTCGTGCGACAAGTCGCGCCCGTTTGCTAGCATTTAACCGTCATACGATCTAAAGAGTCATCAGAGTCAGAGAGAGAGAGTCAGAGTTTCGTTATTGACCTAAATTGAAAACTAAGCTACCAAAAATTAAGAAGACACTTACAATGTATGGTCGACGAAACTGCTCCATCATTCGCTATTATCAACTCGAGCCATTACAGTCACGTTTGGTAGGTAGGTACAGGCACGAGCATAAATATATTAATTAATATAGAGTATAGTCAGTTCGGCAATAATATCGGATTTCATGATTCATTCATTAATATCTGTTCTCAAGAAGACAGCAAAATGTTAAAGCTTTTGGCCTTCATCTTACCTGATGGTAATGCCGAAGGTGGATCGGAATCCTCAACCACAGAGGAACTGGCTATCTTACCTCTAAATGCCGAAACACAACAATACTGTAAACATTCATCAATATTGTTACATTATATTATTGATCACCACAAGGTGGTCACATTCTTCTAAACCGAACTAAATAGTCAGATATTTGTAATAATATGATGTTGTATGTATCCTATATTTTAACTTTGCGTGTCTCGTCAGATAGTTTTGGTGTTTCATCCATATCACATATTTATGCCGCTACTTGTATGTATATGCCTTCCACAGTAAGTAAATAAGTTTTTATTTATATAAACATGGTGTACATACATTGCAT
Organism: Xanthia togata; assembly: GCA_963853775.1. Taxonomy (NCBI): domain Eukaryota; kingdom Metazoa; phylum Arthropoda; class Insecta; order Lepidoptera; family Noctuidae; genus Xanthia; species Xanthia togata. The sequence goes on from OY970811.1 coordinate 11,032,453, forward strand.
GTAAGATATTAAATACATAAATGTTCTATCATGTTCAAATTGGTAAGAAGAGATAGTGCACAAACCGCGACAATATTTATCAAAATTACATTAAAAAGCTACTTATTATACGTTATTATTACAATTCAATGTCCAAACTTAATATTAATTAAGTCATTGCAAATTTTAATTCCATCAAAAATAAAAACAATACATTATATAATAAGGAGTGATCTTATCACACAGAGTGGTAAACAACACAAAAATATCATTTCACAAAAAGAAGAAAATTTGTCCTCTTTCATAAACTCTGAAATACTATAACAATAATGTTCATTCAATTAATAAATAAACTCAATGTTCTCCATGATTTGGGCAATTTATTATATATGGTCGGAGCCATGTAAAAGATGCTCTTGCGCACAACAGTTGTTTTAGCACCGTGAACACAGAGTTTGGAATTATCACGTCTATTCCTTGAGACAACATCAGACAAACGCTGAAATAAATTAGGATGACTTTTATTGATCACAGATGACCACATATAGATGCTGTCTTCTAGAGAACTGATATTAATGAATTAATCCTGAATTAATATTTATATTTATGCGCGTACCTGTACTTTTCACCCTGTGACGTCATCAGCGGACATTTTGCAAAAAACTTCGCATTATGACGAAACGTTGCAGCAACGATTCTACACAATCTCATTAAGTTTTCTAAAGTATTCACGTGGAAGGAGCTACTTACCCTATTTATGAATAAATAAGAAACAGCAGTTTCTTATTTATTCATACCTAAATAGGGTAAATTTCGTTGTTTCACAAGTTTTCAAAAGATTCATCTATTTCTAATGAGACTTGATACTGGTAAAAGATAAAAATATAAAAACATTTATTACTATACAGGGCACATTTAGATCGGTCAGTATGGGAAAGTCTGAAACTATAAGACATACGAAGATCTCTTCTTAGGAACCATGTCATCGATTTTAGTAACAAGAAAAACTGCATTCAAACATTTTTTTAAACTTGTACTCAGCTCGGGAATTGAACCTGGATGTTTTGAAAAATAAAACTAACACTATTTCTATTTAGATATCGATTGTGTAGGTCTTAAGCAGTAAATGTTACTATGGAACATTATGTCTAAAATGAATAAAATGCATTGTTTTCATATCCTTTAATTTATTTTAGTAAGTTTTCGAAATGACCACCATTTTTTTCAATACATCATTCAAATCGTTTAGCGATAGTTTAACGATCTTACTATTGCGTTTTGTATCTTCAGGTGGTGAATTTGCGATAAAATGGACTCTATGGTTGCTTCAATGGTGTCGTAGCTTGTTTTGTACACTTCATCTTTAACGTAACCCCACAAGAAATAGTCTAGTTGGTAACCCATCTAGAATATTTCTTTGTCGACCTTGCGGGCCATTTGATAGGGCCGTCCTAGGTCCCAATATATTTTTTTAAAGGATATGAAAACAATGCATTTTATTAATTTTAGACATCATGTTTTATAGTAACATTTACTGCTTAAGACCTACACAATCAATATCTAAATAGAAATAGTGCTAGTTTTATTTTTCAAAACGTCCGGGTTCGATTCCGGAGCTGAGTACAAGTTTTTATTAAATGTTTTGAATGCAGTTTTTCTTGTTACTAAAATCGATGACATGGTTCCTAAGAAGAGATCTTTTTTTGTCTTATAGTTTCAGACTTTCCCATACTGACCGATCTAAATGTGCCACCCTGTATATTATTTCAACCTTATTTTAACTAATCGTATTGATCACGCTTACAAAGAATACAGTTCCCTATACAAAAATATAAGTACATATTATTTCGTAATTTTTGTACTCAATTATTTACTCAAAACTAGGAAATAGGAAAATTAGGAAGTATATTAAATGCTATATTAATTTAAGCTTTTTTCATATTATGTAGGTATTATAATTAATAAACATATGAATACATAATTTCAGTCTCTATTTTCTAAAACTCATTTTGCGAAGTGCTATTTTGAGTACATTTTGCGAAGTGCGTATTTGGCGACGTGCACATTTTGCGTCAAGTGCACATTTTGCGGCATCAACCTATCTGAGAAGGACAATCCCGAAGAAATTGCCAAGAAAGTTGCCGTAACCATAACGCAAATCCGGATGACATCGTAAAAGCCTATAGAAAAACGAGAAACCCTTCAAATGTGGCGAGAAACAATGACCAGACTCCGATAACTATGATATTTCGAGAAGGAAACCGATGGATAGATGCTGCCAAAACATGACGATATCTGATCCTAGCATGGGACAAGACGGTGCTGATAAGGTTTAACTTCGGTAATACCATGCCTTCAATACGGGTGCCCAAATAAAATAGTTAATTACACACATACTCGCTTTAATAATGTATACGATAAATCTAAATTTACAATTATCAAAAGCAGTTTCAGTAAACGTAATAATTGTCATTGGGCCAAAGAAAAACTTAAAAAGATGTGTATGAAACGTGATTTATAATTTAATATTTGGCTCAAAGATGAAAATAACCCACAAAAAGGATTGCTATACAATAGATTTAGAAATAAAAACAAATAAATACACAAATTACATTAGAAATAAACAAATAATGACGGAAGTTTCTCAAAATTTCAAAAATAGAAAAAAGATTTTGAGCTTTGTGAATAGTTTAGCCGGCAAAAATATGCAATGTATTGAACATGTTTTACTTATAACTTTTCGAACGAACCCATCAACATTGGCAAACAGTTTTATGACTGAATTTAATTCTAATATCAAAAACCTAAGAAACTTGCGATGTGTCTCTTTTAGGCAAATTTACGTACAAGATAATTCCTGATAAGTTGATTGAGTTGAGTGCAACCTGCACGAGAAGATACGGTTGAACGAATCATCAAGCAAATGAACGATAGGAAAAACCCGGGTACGACGGGATACGTGCTAAAGATGTTAAGTATACTTCAGCTAAACTAATCCCAGTTATTACTCATTTAATTAATTGCTGCTTGCAGACTAGTAAAAATCCTGACCTTTTAAAAATAATATACAAAAAAACGGCTCACGAGATGACGTCAATAATGAGTGACCTATAACTATATTGTCTTGTATAGATTAAATCTTAGAACGTTGCTTTGGGAGTGAGATAAATAACTTTTTGCAAATACACAGAATAATCAACAATAAACAATATGGATTTCAGAAAAATAAGAGTACGACACAATTATTACGTGAATTTACCGATGAAGTCAATAAACAGTTAAAACGGAAAAAAACATGTCTTGACATTTTTTATAGATCTTAGCAAAGCATTCGATATGCTCCGTTATGATACTCTTTTTGATAAATTGTCACAAAATGGAATACCAGGGCGAATATTAGAACTACACTGGATCGCAAAAATTTCGGGTCGCTAATAAATGGCGTGATAGTTTCTTAAATACATAAGACTAATTTGCGAAACTATAGTAATATTGTAGATGACTGATTAATATATTATATAAAAAAATCAGTAACACGTTTTGTACACTTATAACTTTAATGAAATACTAAAAAATAAGAAAATTTCGCTTCTAACTTATGACAGCAAAAATACACTTCGCAGTAAATCTTAAAAAATAAATGATTTTTTTGTCAATTTAATATTTTGTATTTCCTCCACGAGCCCGCATCACTTCATTAAGATGATGTGGCATGCTGTAAACCAAATTTTTTATACGATTTTGGTCTATGTTTGCCCATTCTTCCACTAGCGCATTCCTTAACTCGTGAAGGTAATGGGAGCAGGAGAGCGTTGTCTCACGCATCTCCCGAGCTCGTCCCATGCATGTTTTATGGGATTTAAGTCTGGGCTGCGAGCTGGCCACTCCATGCAGGTAATACCGACGCCGACGTCTTGAATATAAATATTGACCAAACGAGCAGTATGTGGTCGCGCATTATCGTGCATAAAAATGGAATTTGCACCCATACTCTCTAAGAAAGGACCAGCATGCTCATTTAAAACCTCTTCTACGTATCTGACAGCAGTCAAAGAACCGTTTTCTATGGTCACTAACTCCGTGCGATCCTCTGAAATTATTCCAGCCCAAACCATTATTGATCCTCCACCGAATGGCACCTTTTCTTCAAAACACGCTTGATTATACTGTTCTCCTGGTCGTCTAAATACTCTTCGTCTCCCGTCGTGCGTAAATAAACAAAATCTGGACTCATCGGCAACATAACTTTGGACCAATCTTCATCTGTCCATCGAATGTATTCTCGAGCAAACCGTAACATAGCAACTCGATGTTCTCTGAGCAGTTTGGGGTCGTTTGCTGGTATATAAGGCTTTATATCAACTTCACGAAGACGTCGCAGAATCGTATCAGAGCTCACATTGTTGTGGTGAATTTCTTGAAGACTGTTTCGGACCTGAACAGCCGTGATATGTCGATTTCTTAACAAAGTACTCAGGATGAATCGGTCTTCTCGTGGAGTTGTGCACCTTGGCCTGCCATTTCCTGGTCTCCTGATGTTCATGCCGGTCTCTTGAAATCGCTAGACCAATCTTTGGACCGTTGATAAAGATACTCCTACTGCTACGCTGACTTCTTCCTTCTTGCACCATGGTAATAATCCGTGTACATTCTTCAGGTGTTAACGACATGATATTGCACTGAATACTCTGATCAATCCAAGGAATCATTTAAAATGACAACTCGCTTTGAAACAAAAGCAGAAAAATTATATTTTCCTAATTTAAAATTGTAAAAAATTTCAAAGAGCAGATTTTTTAAAATCTGTTACTTGCACAAATTAAACCTCTTTAGAGATTTAGAACAAGCATTAGTAACCTGCTTACTACATATTATTTATTCTAGCGATCTAGGTATGTAATTTATGGAGATATCACGGTTTTTATTAGCGACCCGGAATTTTTGCGATCCAGTGTTTAAACTATCACACAAACATACAACACTGTAAAACTACAAAATGAGTATAGTACAAAGCTTCAATCCACGCAAAGAACGGTCCAGGGTTCAATTTTAGGTCCGACAGAATACTTAATATGAATATTGCTATAAATTCAGGTTCTATATACCAATTCGCAGACGATACGTGTATATTGGTCTCTAATAAAAATATTCATGACGCTGAGGAATCCTTACAACGAAACTTCGACCAAATGTGTAAATAGGCTCATGAGGTAGGATTAGTAATAAACGCAACAAAAACAATAATTGTTCACATACATTTATCACTCAATATAAATACTCCACTATAACTACAGTTATAGCACACAAACACACTTGCCTACATAGCTCACCAAAGACTTGCAAATGCCCAATAGTAGAGGTAGTTGATAAACACATGTGTAACGGTCTAATTGTTGATAGCCGATTCTGTTGGGGACTTCACAAAGATTACCTTCCTTACTAATAAACGTATTATATCAGGTGAATAGTTACACATCGTTTTCTCTCTTTCAGTCGTCAGTAATTTGACTTTCGAAAGAAGTGTGTAACTTCACAGACGCTATACAACGTTTATTAGTAAGGAGGTTAGTATGTAACAAAGTAAGGTCTATTCTAGGTAAGCGTAGCATATTGAAATTTATATTACCCATCAAAACACTTCAAACACGCAGACTCGGTTATCAACTACGGACTCAGCAGCTACGGGAGAACTTATCATACCTGAAAATTCAAAAAAATCTCTTTAAATACTGTAATTTTATGAATATGTTCAAGGCTGTAGAATTTTTTAATCTTGCGGAAGTCAATAGACCTTTTTTTTTTTTTTGGTTGGGAAATCATCAAATTACTTCTCCCGCTCTGGGTGGAGCGGGAGGGCGAGACTGACTAAAACCCACCCGTGTTCCTTCTGTTGCCTGTGCAATGCCAGGGTGCCACGGTATCCCTTTCGGACTTTCCCCCAACCCCGGCAGGCAATGGTCTCATCGGACCCCTTCACAAGTTAATAGACCTGAGCTGCTAACCGAATAAACAAACCTGACTTTCTGAGAACGATACCACTTAAAAATAAATACATCTTACCAAAGTTCAATAATGTGTACGGTATGAGGATTGCAGAATACTCCGCCTGTCGCAGGTCCTCACCGGACACGGTTGTTTCGGGAGGTTCCTGTTCCGGATAAGGTGGGAGGACACGCCTGGGTGTCATCACTGACACGTGGATTTCCCGGAGGATACGGTGGAGCATACGGTGGAGGTCTGTCCGGCTTGGGCAGAGTATCACCGAGTCCTCGTGGAGGCGATAGGTGGCGGTGATCTCTCGCATCTGGCCCTGGTCTAGGCCATGGTACGAAGCGAGAGGGCATGGGAGGCTGTCATCTCCTTCTGCGAACCAGTAATGCTCGCGAAGGAGGACGCGGAACGCGTGAGGGAGAGGTAAACTTCGCGCCCTCAATCCTCTAGCCGCCGTAAGAGATGCCCTGGGCGTCAGAAATCGAGGGCGATTCCCGGCCACCGTAGGCGCCAGCTTACGGACGGTGAGCAATGGGTAGCTCGCCGTCCGATAAGGACCAGGCCCAGGTCGACGGCGTGTTGTGTTCCGTCAGCAGAACTGAAGGGGTCCGATAGGACTGATGCCTGCCGGGGTCACGGGAAAGTCCGAAAGGGATACTGTGGCCCGCGCCAGCACACAGATAAAACCTGAGAGGTTTTCGTTGTGTTAAAACTAAAGTGCAAGGTTAAGTGTTTTAGAAATAAATAAATAATAATAATAAAACTCGCGAAATGCATTCCGCCTTCGTTCGTAATTGTTAACTCAAATTCAATTTCACGTTTTATAAAAAAATTGCTTCCTTCTCTGTTGTGAAAATGAAATAAATAAACGTAGATACTATTAGTTGCACTTACTTATTATCTCTTAAAGGGTGATGCGCATAACCCATAAAAAGTAGTGTCCAGCTCGGAAGCAACTGTATTTTAAGCTCGAGTGACACACTTCACTCTCGCCTTTAAAAAAATTATTTGCTCCCTAGGCAAACCATCTACTATTTCCAACTTCTGTATGAATGGACTAAAGAAAACCGAACCTATCCGAGGCGGCGGTGCTACAATTTTCGAGCTCACTTTGCTCGCTCTTCCATTCCACATTCTCTTGATTCTTCAACTTTTCTGCATAAGTCGACAAAGTAACTCCTTTTTCTGTATGAATGGTGAAAAGAAAAATGTAAAGAATCCGAAATTGTACAAAATTCATTTATGCTCATTCTTCGAGCTCGCTTTGCTCGCTCTTACATTATGCATTCTCATCATTCTTGAGTTTTTCTGCAAAACTCGACAAAGTGACTTCTATTTCTGTTTGAATGATCAAAAAAAAATCTAACCTAAGTGGGTGCAAATATTTTCGACCTCACTTTTAACATTCTTATGCATTTCTGCTTGTGGCCGACAAAGTAACTCAGGGTTATAGTGATTTCAAAATAAAATTAGGGGGGCGCTTATGTTAAAAGATTGGGAACCCCTGCACTAGAACATACACAAAGAAAAATCACATACAGTTTTAGGTATTGTGAACTCGTCACTTACTGAATGTGAAGATTACGTACAAAAGAACGTGTTAGATTCCGTTAGTTGAATTATAGTTACAAAATAAACTGAGTACGGAAATACAGAAATATTTAACATAATATCAAAAAAGGCTGAGAAAGAAGGGTGAGTGGAAGTGGATACAATTATGAATAGGTGGATCCTGTCGCACAGACGACTCGAGACTCCGAGCCGGTTAAAAGTCTGTATGGCTATAACAAACGATCCGGGGGAATGCAGCCATTTTCACTAATCTTTGAAAACATATAAAGTGTCGTGATGTGTCGCTATCGCACAGGGAAGCATTCTCCCTCATCGTCTTGACATAATCCCATAAACTCGTATCTCTTTTGAAGCCCAACGAAATAAATTTAAAACGCACGATTTACCAACCATGGCTGAACAATGTCAAAGGAAAACGCACAAAAATAAAATATGCTCGTTCGTTGTAAGACATGATGCACCCTATGCGACTGCGAAATCTCGGCGACTAGACGCAACAAAGTCAAATCATTTAATTCAAATAAGCCCCTATGAGGCTCTTTTGAACGTCAATATTTACATTAAAAAAAAAAAAAAAACTGGTCGCCCCTTCCAAAAAATAGTTTTCGCATGCAGAAGAATGGGCAAGAAACTCCACCGTTATTCTTTTAAAATGTTTTACAATATTTTGTATAGGTACATTAGTTATATAATGGTATGTGAAGACGATGCACCCAGAATAAAATTACTATACAACAATAGGTAAAAACAAACAATTAAGCAACAACAGTAAATTAATCATATGCTAATACATGGTGCTCACAAATTTACAAACATTGTAAAAGTAGACGATTTTCCAAAAAAAAATACCCAACGACTGGCGCAGCCGAAATTTTTCATATATATTTTGTTCAAACCTCCGCACACTTGTCGTCGAGTTGGAGAGTCGCAACGACAGGATACCCCGGAGTCGCATTCTCTCGCTACTTGTCACAGTGACCGCATCATACTTCGCATGCTAAGCACCAAGGCTAGAGCAATCACAAGATAAACATTACGACCGTCTCTCTCAAATACTCAAATAAAATGATTGCTTCCTGCACGACGTCTATCGTAATAACTAGTCGCAGACGCAAAAGACAGCTGTGCGTCTTATTGTGACAAGTCGCACAGTTAGCGCTGGCACTAAGTTAATTTGGTAGGCATACGCTTAAAGCGGGCTATTCACAATGCGACACCGATCTGAATTAATCATGAGGCGTATGAGACAATTTCACCTGAACCAGATGAAGTGCCGCCGTCAGATGAATGGCTTCTGCAAACCTCTACGACGCCTGTGTACGAAACATGAGGCTATTTACATACTGATGTCGCGATTTTTATAGAAATGGGTTCTGTTATGACGGTCGTTAGTGTACCGCATTATAGTGGCACAGTAATGGTTGAAGGAATAAAGTATTTTGCGTCGTACATAAATAACGTTTGTACACTGACTGCGAGCAATTTTTTTGTTTGGGCTATGAAGCGACATCCGCGCTTTACTTTTTAAGTAATATAGGTACTTACAGAGGCCCTAGCTAGCATGAACAATTTTTGAATCGAAAATACATCTCTCATAAAATGTTTTGGTTTAAATTTATGCGACAAGCATAATTAGTATCGTATATATTTATTATTATTATTTATTTATATTTCAGACAACATGGTCCATTTTTCTTGTTTAGTTCACACATACGCATACAATGTTTGAAGACCTGCCCGCTATCACACTTAGGAGATTGGTCTTTAAACTACGTATAAGTTTAGAGAAACGAGTAGGTACCTATTTCCAATATTTATATCGTTCTGATTTACGTAACGTTTACTTCGCGCGTTCACGGTAGGCTCACTGAATCTTGTCAAGTATCTCTAATGATTCAGGGATATCCAAAATAGGGATGATGCCTGGGTCAAAAAAAGAAATTCTATTTAGTCCGTCACTCAGATAATAAAAAAATATTAGACACGTATTTTTTGCTTTATCGTATTAATTAAAAATGACTCAGATATAACGCATTAAAGTTGGGGAGTGGGGGTTGATACGTCACAAGTATATATAAAATCTATATACAAGTGACGTCATGGCTCCCACCGACCCTTGCTCGCAGAAGCGCCAGCCCGCGTTTTGCTGAGAAATGTAGTCTTAAATTCCCCGATTAATAATAATGAATCATCTTTGATCCAGCCTGTCCCAACTTGCTGTCCTCCCCCCAGCGACGCCCTAAGCCGAGGTCCGTACCCCACAGGGGGTGCCCTTAGCGAGCGTTCGCCTAGTTTTAATTTAGAATAGTTTTGCCCCTGGCTGGAGGCTTTAAGTTAGTAGCTTAAGGCAGCCGCAGGATTGACCGGTTAAGTAGTCATCACCTCAGAAGTGAGCTACGAGATGCCCTAGACAAAAAAAAAAAAAAAATGACGTCATGGCACATTATAACCCAATGTATTGCCGTAATGTTTTGATAACGTAAAAAAAGAAAAAATACGTGTACGTTATTTTTTCATAATCTACATTACGGACAAAAACATATTTTTTCGTTACCAACATTTAGTAGTGTTCCACACAAACTACGACAACAACACAACTACTGCGGTAAAGTGTTGTAAGTTATACTTACGTATCATATCACACTGACAAACTGTTTTGCAGTTTGGCAAATACTGTGTATTGTGTAATTTTTTTGGGAAACATTAAACACAAAAATCAAGTGCCTTTGTTTGAAACACGATCAACTATAGCATGTATTAGCAATATTTAATCATCACATTTTACTTTAAAAACTGCGTTCCAAATTGACTAGCTTCTCTGCGTACCATACATTTGGGTCGAGTAAGTATTGAAGCTTTGTACGGGACGGCTAATAATTTCTTCTCATCTATCTCATCATGTTTTGATGGTTTGTACCACACCCTTTTGACCACACCTTTCTGAAACACCCTGTAGTATTTCGTGGAAGCAATTTGAAATTCGATCTCTTAACACCAAAGTTTCTAATACAAAGATCGATAACTCTGTCAAGTCCAATACGTTAGGACGATAGAAATTCGACAGATATTCATGACTGCAACCGAACAACCACAATTCACAACGTGTCCTATCAAAACTTTTCCGATTTAGAACTATTTTCTCATGCATTTGTTTCATGCTCCACAAAATTGGACGTTCGAATAGTTTTAGGAGTATAATAGCACTTCAATATTCGTATCTTTTGTTGTGGATTATATAATATAATACCTACCTAATAATAAAGGCGGTTTTTAGTAATCTGCTACCGTTCTATTGTATCCCATATACCAAATTACTAGCTACGTATATTATCACTTGCTTTCTAAAATGGTGAAGGAAAACCTCGTGAGGATACTTGCATGCCTGAGTGATATTTCTCGACGGCATATTATAGTGATGCCAAGTCAAAGGCCCGTGGGCGACATAAAACTTTGACACCAGCAGTGCTATTCTGTAACCATCTCACCGTGAAAACTTAGGTGATGTGAGCTCGGAGTGAGCTGTCAGTCCCTAGCAGCAGGTGGAATGACAGCTCGCTTCAAGCTAACTTCACCTAAGTTATCACCGTGAGATTATTACAGAATAGAGCGGCAGGTTCGACACTAGGGTACACGAAAAAGAGGACTACCTACGTTACTACTTTCCCTATAATGAAGCCATAGATAGATAGAATACTCTTTATTGTACACCATAAAAATTACAGACATAAATTTAGAAATTTTACATAGGGTGACACAATGGGCGGTCTTATCGCTTATAGCGATCTTTTACAGACAACCTTTACATACATCCAATTTAGGTACATATTCAATGTTTCATACATGTTGTCCACGTGACCTAATTAATTACTTTCTTACAGGAAACATCATCCATTTTCCTTCTTTTGCAATTTTTCATATTAAATTAAGTGGGCAAAGTTTTTTCGTATCATTCATTCCATGAGAAGAAACATGGTTTTAACAATTGCAGTTGACTATGTCAACAGCTTTTTCTCATTTCAAAACTTGACTGACATAGCATAGCATCCGTAGAGGAACGAGCACCCATTTGTCTAATGGATGAACAGCATTTTAAATCAAATTTAGTATGTTAGAAAATATATCGCGAGTGGGTTGGCTAAAAAATCCTGGCCAGATAGTAATTAAGTTTAAAAGTTTTTTTGTTTAAAGATATACACCAATTGCAAGAGCTTTTCAAGGTGAACCTTTGCTACTCGATGTTTGTTAATTGTTAGTCAATTCAGAGTTAATGACCTAAATAGGTGACTACTTGGTCACTCAAGCTTAGGAATACTCCTGGCGTCCAATAGTCATAAGTGATGATATCAATGGATAGTATCATTTGTTACTAAAACGAATTAGTCGTTAAACGAAAATGTGCAATTTTTGATAAAAAGTCGTGCATAATTTTTTTCATTCATTAAATAGATGGGTGAAGGTCGTTCCTCTGCGGATCTTAGACCAACATTTTTATTTCACCTGGATGTGAAACAGCTGGTCTATGCTGCGTGAAAACTTAAGTCATGTGATCTGTCATTCCACCTGATGCTAGGGATTGACAGCTCACATAAAGCTCACTTCACCAACATTTTCACGGTGAGATTCTTACAGAAAGACCCGCTGAAATGTTTGAAGTTCTGTTTCGCTCCATTCTCTAAATTCTCTGAAATAGAGGCGTAAATAGGGGCGTATTTCAGCGAAAAGCCCAATTAGTAACCTACCCTACTCGACCAACTATATCGACATTCTAGCAGCGCTGTGGATTTTTTTATTTAATTTTTTTATATCTTTGCATCATGCTGAGATAGGAGCCTTTTTGGCGTCGCACAGGTCTTCTTTTTTTGTTTTCACTATTTTGTTAGTTTTAATGTTCTTTTTATGAATTTATTTTTTGTTTTCATAATTTAGATACATAGTTTTAATGTTCTTTTTTATTGTTGTATTACCTGTACGTGTCCCAAATCAAATATTTTTCTTTCTTTCTTTAGCAACATTAATCTGTAACGTTAAACCACGTAACACAATCCCTATCATTACCGTAACATGACAGTATTATGTTCACCAGGTATTGCAAGCAATATACGCAGCTCTAGCATGTAACCCAATTTCCCCAGTCTACGATAATACTCAAGATAATAAGCTACTGACACACTAATGCTCTTTCATTTTAGGGTACGTGAAGAGTGATATGTCTGCATCCGTGGGACTACTGACAAATTGGATAGTGAAAAATGCTGTCCTGTGTTATTTTAGTTCTCTCACACACTCTTGTTTGGTTATAAATGTTAATTCGTTCGTTCGTTCGTTAATTAATTAATTCGTCTTTGATAGGTTTTAAAGGATTAACTACGAAACTGATTTTCAGATGGACAAAAGCTCTGAGCAGCAATAAGATCGGGGAAAAAATATACTTGTTTATTTTTATTCTCATGCGAGACTACTGCGAGAAGTTATCTACACTTAGGGTACGCTAGTCATTCTTCCATAAAAACGTAGTACTCGTCTGTTTGACGGTGTACGTTCAAAACTAACAATTATATCAATTTGTCCTGTCATTATCTAACCGAGTATAGAAGAATTGAAAAAAAAAATGGAAGTTACTAGCATGAGCGTCGAAACTTCCATATTGTTTCAACACAAATGTTAACTCTAGTTTGGGCGTAAATAAATAATTTATGTAGTAAAAAAAATACAAAATAGAAACCGTACAGGGACTGATAATTTATTCAATAGTTCAAATAATTTTATTTTGAGTAAATACATTCAGTAGTTTTTTCTTAATATCTATACGCCCAAAGGTCTGTTCATGAAATTCTACGCGCTCGTTTTCGTTATAAATAAATTAATAAATATAAAATAAATCAATTAAAAATAGATAAATAATTAAATACTAAATAAAATAACAATTAAATCAATAATAGACTAATTAGCAAGCATATAAGTTACCACCAACGAGTTCATGCTGTCGACTAGAGTACCCTTAATAATCTAGACTAATATTATAAAGAGAAAAGATTTGATTTTTATAAGTTTGTATGTTTGTTTTTTACGCTTTCACGCTAAAACGGCTGAACAGATGTGGATGAAATTTGGCACATGGGTAGACTATGACCTAGATTAGGACATAGTCTACTATTTATCTTGATATTCCCACGAGGTCGAGACTTATGCGAGTAAAACTGCGGTACGCAGCTAGTAATATTATATAGAGAAAAGTTTGTAAAGAATAAACTCAAAAACTACTGGACCGATATTAAAAATTGTTTCACCAGTACAATCCTATATTATCACTGAGTAACATAGGCTATAATTTATAAGGATATAACGCGGGTGAAGCTGCTGGCAGAAGCTAGTAGGTATGTGTTATGAGATGATAATTTATTTATCAACACCTGCCTAGCATGGGTCATGAGGTACCATTCTAAAAGCATACCCTACAGCTAGTAAAAAAGTTATTGACAAACTCTATTCTATTCATCGTTATTAGTTCACAGTGTGACAGGGCACTGAAACATTTATACATTTATATCCGCAGAGGCTCTATCATTTCCTACATATTTCAACCAGACGTTGACTTTGATAAATACGAGTGGTTACAAAAAACAGTGGCGCGTGCTATCATGTTGGAACCCAGAAATGGTTGAGTTTGTCTCTGCGGGTTTTTAAAGCAATTACAATTTAAATGTTGTGAAGATATGCCTCTTAATTTGAATAAAAATTTATGAGTCCAAAAAAAATCCTCCGTAAAAAATAAACAAGAAGAAATAACTAATGACAGTATTATATGACTTTCAAAGTCAAAACGTTTATTGCGAACTAAGTGTACAATGTTGGTGTTTTGTTATGTTAGTACGGTATACTATGACTTAGCAGCCTTTTTACAAGCCTTGCAATTATTATTCGCCTGCCCTTATTAGCATGAATTAAACATTATTATTACTTCTTTATTTTCCTTTATATTACTTTATTTTGTACATTTTGAGACATATTTTAGTAGGTTAGCTGCCTCTAGGCATTCATCTTACCGAGTGAGGTAAGGTTCCGTGTTGTAGCCTAATTCATTATTATCATCTAAAACATGCAACAAATTCCTACAGAAAATCGAATTATTTCCTGACAAAAACCCTGAGAAGAAAGTTAATCGAATATTATAATTCGATTAGATAATTTCCTTTGCTTGTTTCTGATCTTATTTGAATTGACAAAAAGGCCTATCTTTAAATCTTTTTCTCGTGCACAAATCATTGATTCGCAGATAAATTACTATGCCCCCAGTAGAAACTCTTTGGAATCCCTAATATATGCAGATTGAAAGATCAAAAGGCTCACTTCGAAACAATCCAATTCTCTTCTACATCGATTTCCATTGCAGTTAAATGCTAGATACACACGCTGCGACTATAGTCAACCGGGACTCACTGACGATTTCAAAATATTACGAACACACACAGATTTTGTCATCGCTAGCGACAAATCGTCTGTCAAAATCTTTGCGTGGACGTAAGATTTTGTAATGCCAGCAGTAACTAAAGTCGCTGCATGTATACCCAGCATCAAATATCTACACAAAAAAGCAACGTATTGTTACTAAAATGAGAAGACAGACAGACACACGAGTAGTATAAGGGTCACGTTTTTTCATTCGGCCGTACGGAACCTTAAAAACCAAATGAGGCACTGCTTATTATATATACAGCCTTAACATATCGCCACCGGTAGGAGAAATAAGAAATTTCTATTATGAACTGAAGATTCAATTATGTATCGCGCTTTTCCTGTTTTACAAAGCAAGCAAAGCTTAGTGACACGAATGTAGGAAGGTTTTGGGAGAAATTGTATAACTTTGACATCACCCTTGTGGGTTGAGCAGAGATATAGTGTGACGGCGTAGTTTCTGGAAATATATCAAGGCCATTTTCGTCGGACGTTTAAGCATTTAATACACGTTGTGATCCACATTGTTTTTTGTATCTTTAGGATATTCTCTTCTATAGAACCTTCCGACTTATGAGAGCTTAGGATGTCTAAAAACGTGTTTTCCGTTCTAGCCATGTAGCCGTTATGATAAGTTTTGTTTTGTATACGTTCAAGTACGTTCTATGAGTTTTTTTTATTTTTTTTTATTCAATTTGTATTTCTTCAATAGGTTTTTGAAAATGTAAAGTAATATGTTTATCAGCGTTAATATAATATCTAAACTATACCCGAATCGTTTAAGTGTCATTGCCCTTTCCAAATATCTCTCCGAAGGAACCCAAACAATAAACTTTGTATGATTTTTCGTTTTTGGAACATGTTGAAGATCACGATAGACATTGATTTAGGACGTTAACGGACTTTATTTCAGTTTTTTTAAAATAAAGAATGCTAGAAAATGTAAGTGGGTCAGTGACCGCTATTACCACGCTAAAGCGATTCGGTTATACCAAATATTATTAAGAGTATGCTTACATACATATTATATTATTGGCCTTATACCAACTTAAATAGCCTTTACCCAGAAGACGGTCTTAAACTACCCCAGAAGTTCATACATTAACAATACAACAATAGAGTAGACATACTTGACTTACTTCTACGCTTCTGGGCGTCAAGTTGCCAACTTTACTCGTTCAACTAAGCTTATATAGAAAGGTAAACACAGACAAGCTCTCCCAGAATGAAATTCTGTGAAAAAATTAATGGAATTTCACATGATGCGGGTTCCGCAGCCCGACCCAGAAGCGTATTCATTGGGGCTAAAAACCCGGTAGATATCACCCCCAAGTTAATTACCATTTTAATTGAATACACTCGCCAAATTAATTTTTCAGTGAACTTTTTACTTTTATTTTAAACGTTTTCGTCTCAGTTTATAGTTTGCTTTTCATTTCCAGTTATCATTCCGGGAAATTAATTGTAGGAAATTAAATTTGCATGCTGATTCTGTTAAACGGACTCTGAATTTGTTGGAAATTTTGGGCTCTTCCTAGAAACGCAATTATTTTCATATTTCATGGATAAATCTGCTTTTAGAAAAGAACTTAAGTCATGACAAGATAGTTCAGAGCTAAGTACCTACTAAGCTTCTAAACAAATAATGAACAGCACTTAAACCAACTCAGCAACAGTTTATTTCGAAGAATCCTTTGCGTAAGTTAATAATTCTGTTAATTACTTATACAAGAACTTTAAATACCAAAAGCTTTAACGCTCAAAGATTTTGACACTTACCAAACCATATCTATACCCCAAACAGCTGAAAGAAAACCATTTTAACCCCCCGCATGTGCTTATTACCTATTATCGCACTACTTTCATACGCCTTAAGCTTTTAACCCTTACACTAATAACCGCAAAGCCGCTTACAGGCATTACGGCAAGAAACGTTTCAGGTTTTCAGTTGCGTGCCGGCCGCGATCGAGGGAGGCCGCATAAACGACGCTACTTTGCCTACCCTCTCGAGAATCGACGAAAAAGTCTTCGTAACTTTATGATGTTCTATATTTGAATAAAAAAAACTGTTAAATTTTAGCGTGATGACGTATAAAAACAAATTAGTGATGTTAAATTGACAGTGACGTGAACTTGGATTGTTCTTCGCCTTGCAGTTTACAGGACTATTTGAAGTTAAGGTAAGCCAGCTCTGTTAACCCCTGTCAACCCGTTTAAGTTGGTGTCGTCATGGTTAAAGTGCTTTATTCAGACAGGAAGGTCGAAAACTCTTTGACAGGTGTTGTAAAAGTTTTTATGATGAAAGTTTGGTTTATGGTAATTGGTAACGCTGAGGATATCGTGGTTGGAAGGATAATTTGAATGCTGTTGAAAATGTATAAGTACTAGAAAGTTACATATAAAGTAAGTATCTTCTAGATTTAAGAACGGCGTTAGATTTAAAAATAGGTCATTTTATTTGTTATTAAGTAGCCGTTGCACACAAAGTGTGTTATTTTCGAAATATCATTATGGACACATTCTTTTATTTCCTGTCCCAGTATGAAAAGTTCTTAGGTACTTACAAGATTATAATAAACTAGCACTTTGCCCGCGGCTTCGCTCCCGTGGTCTTTCCCGCGGGACCCGTTATTTTTCCCGGGATAAAAAGTAGCCTATGTTACTCCCTGAAAACTAAGCTTTCTAATGGTAAAAGAATTTTTCAAATCGGTTCAGTAATTTCAGAGCCTATTCAATACAAACAAACAATGAAATCTTTCCTCTTCATAATATTATTAGTATATTAGTATAAATTAATAACACGGTGTTATTTTATATATTTTTAAAAGTAATTTGTTATTAATTAAGAAGTCATTTACGTAACTTTGTTTTTTGTCATAAAGTAAAATATCCGTTAGTTTGAAGTAAAATTAAGGTTCTAATAATGTCATAATCCTAACGTAAATTATTGTGTGGGCATACCACGCAATAATTTATTTAAATAAGTATCTATAACGGTCCATCCCACAAAACAGACCGATGACCTTATATCCGCTGGATGCGGGAGGCACAGAATCGGTCGAAGTGGCGGTTCTTGTGGGAGGTCTAGTCCAGCAGTAGACGTCTTTCAGCTGAAATGGTGATGATGATGAAGTATAACGGAACAGAAATAGCCTTTACGAGAATTGGTCATCGTATTAGTGGTTCAGCAGCTTCCATATCATCAAGATTGTGCCCACAGACTACTTAGAGATACTACGTATATTGTGCCGGATTATGTTATTATGTTATGTGTTTTTTTTTTTTTTTTTTTTTGGGTGGGAAATCATCAAATGACGTCTCCCGCTCTGGGTGGAGCGGGAGGGCGTGTCAGACTCTTACTGACTAAAACCCACCCGTGTTCCTTCTGTTGCCTGTGCAATGCCAGGGGGCCACGGTATCCCTTTCGGACTTTCCCGCAACCCCGGCAGGCAATGGTCTCATCGGACCCCTTCACTTGCTGACATCTCTTTGAGGCGCGCGTGGAACACTACGCGCCGTCGACCCGGGCCTGGTCCTTACCGGACGGCGAGCTAGGATTATGTGCCCCTGACATCCTCTCTGTCATCAAAAGACTGCCGTCACGGAACCATCGATACGACGCTCTGCTAGAGTGATTGTCACCAGCCAGTGTCACTTATCTGACCTCTCCGGTGATTCTTAGTAACTTCGTAACAAAACTAGACGGGGGCACCACTTGCTGCCCCGTCAAGTACCTACCTAAGTAAACAATTTTATATATAGGTACAGATAGTGCCATCCGCGAAGACGCGCTCCTCTCCGCGATTACTGGACTGTACTCTAGTACGGAGCGGAGCACTATCCACGAAGACCCACCCCACTCAGCTCAGCTCCGTACATAAAGTACAGCTTACAGTACAGTAATCGCGAAGTGAGGCGAGTCTTCATGGATGACATTCATCTGTCTGTAGATTTCTCTGTGTTTTGTTTTGCACAAGACGTGAAACAAAGCAGAGAAATCTAATATTGTTTTCACTACTATCGGATACCTATTATCTATTCTCTCGAAGAAGCTTCCTTCTTCAGATCTGCGATCCATTGAACTGGAATATCTATCTACTGCGTATCTTTTTGTTATAATGTCCTTTTTTAGTTTTTGCGCGTGCATATAAATATCTTATTTGGGACACGCCAAAGCACGCGCTTTGGCGTGTCCCAAATAAGATATATTTCTACTGACTTCTTTTACAAGAATTCCTTGTTTCTTTGGAGGGAAATATTATATCGATGTTTGGAGCGATATAAACATAACTCCTAAAGATTTACCATTGTTTTTCGTTCACGTGACATTCAACTTCAAAGTAATAAAATACCTTAAGTTATAGCATTGTCTGGTCTTCTGGAGGTCACAAGCTCAACACAAACTTGACGAATAGATTATAAGCTTTATGACAATGTGTTAACGAACCTAAACTTCTACAGAATTACATACATATCTACTATAAAAATAGAGTGAATTTCCGTACATCATGTCTGTGCCGCTGCACCGCTTAGATCTTCTAAACTCGATTTTGATGCAGTTTTCACTACGTTTTATAAAATTTATTCCAAAAAGTTTATGCTTATCTAATATTAGGTATTTTATTTTACTTAGCCCAGTCAATAACAACATCAAACATCGCAAGCGCGCATGTAACTACGATATTTTCATAATTATGTTGTTAGGTCCCCTGAGAGTAGTTTATACCCAAGTTTGCAACCCTGAAAACCTTGTGCTACTTCCATGGTGCATGAAAAATGATCATGTGCTCATGCTGCAAAATTCTGGCACTAGTTTTTTTTTTACCATTATTACGGTTGCTAAAAATTTGCTACAATTTGAGCCCAATCCAAGCACTCCGGCCTTTTGGTTGCGAAGATACAGCTGAAAGAATAAAGATGGGGAAAAACTCTCGATATATTATGATTCAGTGCTCCCCATAGCGCTCCCATCTTGTGCGCGCGGTCTCACGTTGGACGCTCGTCAAACGCAACAAGACTTCCACATTTTGTTGTTACTTTAAGTCATAAATAATTTATTTCATAACAATAATAGGTAGGTACATTGAGTTGAAAATTAAAAAAAAGTAAGTAATAATAATAACATTATACAATTGCAATTAAAATAAAATTCAATAAATACATTTAGAGAAGTCAATAAAAACAATAACGGTCAATTAAGAATTCAAGTACAATAGATCATAAATAATAAATGTCAAAGTAATACAATCAATCATGTTACAATTTCATATGTCATCTAGGAATTCATTGATACTGTAATAGCCTTTCCTCAATAAATAGGTCCTCAAATTGTTTTTAAATAAGTTAACACTGTTTAAGGCTTTGAATTCTATAAGCAACTTTTTGTATAAAAATACAGACTGATACCTCGACTCATGACCACATTTTGTTGTAACTTTTGAACCCTCAACCCTCAAATAAACACAGTTATACTGAGCATGCATTATAACTGTGTTTATTTTAATTTTATTACTGATGCAGAGAAAACGACAAGGAAAAATAGTAAAAAACGTGCGTTCGACACGCGCGCTTTGACGGCAACACTCGTTACATAGAAATTCATACAATTTTATTGAGTGACCAAAACGCAGCGTACAGGACGTGCGCCTCGGGCGTTTGTTATGACTAGTCCCTTAGCGTGCTGTTGGTCAATTAATTAAAACTACATTGCTAACTAAAAACCGACTTTTATTAACATATAAAATAATTTATGTGTAAAACCTGAACTACAAAAAATCCAGTGCTTGCTAATAATGTATTTTCTAACAACAAGGCTTATTTTGGTTGACTAAGACTAAGCCTTACCTTCAACACAAATCTAGGAAACATTTTACCTACAATGCCAACTCTTTCGCACCAACGAAGCTATTGTCATCAAACACTCTAATATTTTCCGACGCATTGAACGCCGCCGATGAATGCCATTAGGCTGACCACTCTATTGTTCTACGTAGGACATGGCAACACTAACCGCGGTATCAGCTTAGTTCGCCAACTTCTGTGAACTTAGAGCTAACTTCTATTGTTGGTGTTTGTTGTCTATGATAGGTAAGTACCAACGTTAATCAAGGAATACATACTTTGAAAATTATGATTCTAGAATAATTTGAAAATGTTAATACAGGGTGGCGATTTACGGACGACACGGTGGAGCATACGTTGGAGGTATGCCC
Source organism: Xanthia togata (assembly GCA_963853775.1). Lineage (NCBI taxonomy): Eukaryota > Metazoa > Arthropoda > Insecta > Lepidoptera > Noctuidae > Xanthia > Xanthia togata. The sequence continues at coordinate 11,053,659 of OY970811.1, forward strand.
GGCTTGGGCAGAGCACCACCGTGTCCTCGTGGAGGCGATCGGTGGCGGGGATCTCTCGCGTCCGGCCCTGGTCCAGGCCATGGTACGGAGCGAGAGGGCATGGGAGGCCGTCACCTCCTTCTGCGAAGCAGTAATGCTCGCGAAGGAGGAGGCGGAGTGCGTGAGGGAGAGGCAAATTTCGCGCACTCACGCCCCTAGCCGCCGCAGGAGGAGACGCCCTGGGCGTCGGGAATCAATTGCTGATTCCCAGCCACCGTAGGCGCGGGCTTGCGGACGGTGAGCAATGGGTAGCTCGCCGTCCGGTAAGGACCAAGCCCGGGTCGACGGCGCGTTGTGTTCCACGCGCGCCTCAAAGAGATGTCAGCGAATGAAGGGGTCCGATGAGACCATTGCCTGCCGGGGTTGCGGGAAAGTCCGAAAGGGATACCGTGGCCCCCTGGCATTGCACAGGCAAGAGAAGGAACACGGGTGGGTTTTAGTCAGTAAAAGTCTGACACGCCCTCCCGCTCCACCCAGAGCGGGAGACGTCATTTGATGATTTACCACCCAAAAAAAAAAAAAAAAAAAAAGGGTGGCGATTTAGTCCCCTGCATCCGTCAAGGGGATGATTCTACCCACCATACTTAACATCTTTCAGCTTGAAACTCATATCCGATTCGTGAAAAAAAAACAAATTCCTATACAACAGTAGATAGACTATTTCGATTCGTGTATCACAGAATTGAATACCTTATATGTGTTTCATAGCGAAAGTTGTACGTATAGTATGACAGGTAGAATCACCCCCTTGACTTATGCAGGTCACTAAATCGCCACCCTGTATACACAATGGAACAAAATCAAACGAAAACTTCTACCATGGATTCAGTAGGTACGTGTGTACATGATTTTAGACGTATGAGTACACACAGCTATACATCAAGCTGTACGTTTCCAGTATACGCTGATCTCGCATTGTATAGGATTTCCGTACAATATGAGGTCAGCTTGAACTGGAAATGTATAGCTTGATGTGTAGCCGTGTTTACTTATACGATCAAAACGTATGGAACAGCTGATTTTGTTTTATATCGGACTACCTGCGCCCCACGGTTTCACCCGCATAAGTCTCGATCCCGTGGGAAGAATACTATACTTCTTCTAGATACTTCGACCTAGGTCATGGTCTACCTACCCATGTGCCAAATTTCAACCAAATGCGTTCAGCCGATTTAGCGTGAATCGTAACAAATAAAAGAATAAACTCACTTTCGCATTTATAATATTACCGCTGTCCGCCCCGTCTTCGCACGGGTAGCACTAAGTACTTATCTACGGCGCACCTACGTACCCTACCTACCTACCCTACCTACCTACCCCACCTACCTACCTACCCTATCTACCTACCTACCCTACCTACCTACCCAACCTACCTGCCTACCCTACCCTACCTACCTACCTACCTACCCTACCTACCTACCCAACCTACCTGCCTACCCTACCCTACCTACCTACCTACCTACCCTACCTACCTACCCTACCGGGATAAAAAGTGTGTCCGTCTCCTGGATCTAAGCTACCTCCCCACTAATTTTTTGCCAAATCGGTTCAACCGTTCTTGAGTTATAAATAGTGTAACTAACACGACTTTCTTTATAATATAATATTATAATAGTTAGGATGTAGTATGGACTGGAAATCTTCTTTGACGTGACGACTAATGAATCTTTTATATGATACATTACACTAAAGTGATGCATAAGTACCTACCTACATGCATACTTTAGTAGTTAACCCTGAGACAGCGTAAGATTTTGCCGCATGAGAAGTCGCGGGATATACCAGCAATACTCGTAAGTGAAGTAGACATACCCAAATGGACACGGTCGGACCGTGTCCATTTGGGTACGGCAAACTAACGATTAGTTCACATATAGAAGGCTTTACCTTTCGTAAAATAACATTAGAATATCTTGTTTATTGCTTCGATTACATCATAAATGTAGGTACACTTATGTTATGATAGACAGTCTATCACTTTCGAATCAATCATCATTGAAATGAAATTGTTTATTCTGTAAATAGGATATTGGAATCACTTTTACACGTCATCTTAAAAAAATAATTAAAAATTAGGTAGGTGAGTTCGTCGTTTCCTATCTGACTACTCTGAGAAGAAAGGCCGAAACAAGCTCAGGGGTCACTCTTAAAGTTTTTAAAGTCCAGACATAATCTTGGTCAGGCCTTATGAGGACCATGTAGATTAGTCTGAAATGGTCTTTTGAGAAAAGAACCACACAGATTTGAGTGGACCTGTCCTGTCAGAGCAAGCATTTGTCAGTAATCGTGGACCTCAACTCAGAACTTAAGGAGCTCAACTCGACGAACAATACCAAAGAAAGGACATTTGGGACATTCAATTCAACATATCATTTCCCAGCTATGTTGGAGTCAGCTTCCAGTGTAACCGGATGCATCTGAATACCAGTATTTTACATGGAGCGACTGCCTATCTGACCTTCACAACCCAGTAATTGGGTAATTCGATACCCTTTGGTAAGACTGAGTTGTCAGAACTTCGGGCTTCTGACGACCCGTAACGACTGTTCTACCGTTTTGACGTAATGGTACTAAACAGACCGAGTTATACTTTAGCATTTTAGTATTCGTATGGATGGATAAGTTTAAAGTAAATTATGTCTTCTTCTTTTCGTGTGGTTAGTGACTTTGTCAGAGTTTTAAAGCCTCCCATGGGCCTCTGACTCGGCTTCACATGCCGTCGAGAAATATCTCTCAGACAGTTTTTCACGGTTTCCTCACGATGTTTTCCTTCACCGTTTTTGAAGCAGTGATACAATACGCACATGAATCCGAAAAGTCAGAGGTTGCCTTGGGTTCGAACTCAAGAAGTATAAGTATTAATTATGGATAAACCAAACTCATGAAACATCTGTTCCAATTTGACATTTCATATGGAGAAAATCCATCAAAACACACACACGTAGGTGCTCTGTTATGAGCCTATATATGCCTAAACTACCGAAGACAAACCAGGCCGATTAGTGGTAGCAACAGCCTTTAAAGGTTCCTCAGGGATAAGAGCTAATTTTACAAAGTCGGTAGGTAACTCTAAAACCCATTTAATACAATATCATTAAACCTAAGTCGTATCCACAATAGGTACGGGTATAATAGGTACATCGTTAGAACCGCAGTATAATAAAGTAACAGTATTATGTCTCGGCGGTGACCTTGAAATAATTGTCACCTACGGCCGCTCGGTACATAAACCTTCCGCGTCCGTGCGTAACTGCCGCGCACTCGAGACTGTTGCGTACTGATATACACTGAGATTTCGAAGCGCGTCATTTCAGCCGTTTTCTATGAAAACATATTACTGTTACTTATTCATACTGTGACAATGGGTGTAATAGCTACATAGAGCCCTAAAATTAATAGTCTTAATGGCCGAAATGGTCATCAATTTAATGTCCAACCCCCATTGTCCACGGAGGTGTCAAAGCCGCACTAAAATCAAAATTAACAGTAGAAACCAATTAATTCGATTTGGGCAAATTGAATTCATTGGTAGCATTGAATTAGACAATTAGTTCGTGACAGCGGCCGGCGGTGTTAAAGTTAGAAATACGGTTCGATCGCAGGTTAAAATTAATTCATCGACGAAGTTAAATGTTACATGTCTGATCTAAATTAAGTACTGTTTCTGACTTTAGTTTAAACATAATTTATAAAGGACAATTTTTTCCCCTCGGCCTACTCGCGTGCTTGTTGGAAATTCTCCGACGGGAACATACTACCGAGATAAAAAGTATCATAAGTGTTATCGCAGGTTATAAATTATGTGTGTGCTAATTTCATCCAAATCTGGTCAGGCGTTTTTACGTGATTCAAACAACAAATTAACAAACATATTTTCACATTTTAGCTGTACTCCGTGGTTTCACCCGCATAAGTCTCGATCCCGTGGAAATATCGGGATAAAAGGTATCCTATGTCCTTTTCCAGGTCATGGTCTACCCATAAGCCTGTAGCGGTTACACCGCCACATACTAACTACGCATCAAAGACATGACGTCACACAAATCCTGCATCGCGCAATTAGAGTTTACCGCGCGAACGACATAGATAAGACTATCCGAAATCAACAGTCGGGCAGTCGGCCCGCCAGACACAACACCCGTCTGGTTGGAGGATCCTCCCTTTTCTATGGTGGATGAGTGAACTTTACACCCTGTTCCTCATGCCTCTAAAAGCCAAACGTTCAAATCCGTTCAGCCATTTTAGTGTGAAAACGTAACAAACAAACTCACTTTCGCATTTATAATATTAGTTAAGATATATAATTTTAATTAAGAAGTATAAAAAATGTTTGACTGTCTAATTGTATTACTGAAAATAATATTTGCAAAAAGTCGGCCATATTGATTTTATTCGTATGAAAGTTACTACAATTTCAGACCTTTTGTGTTATTTATGAATGAGTACTGAAATTAAAACACGCCTATTTTTTGAGGACCTTTAAAGCCGAGCGTCTGAATGTCATTTACAAAAAAATATTACTGAATTTGAAGCCGAAGCTACTTCAAGACACTGGCTTTAGGCTATCAATTTTAATTACGGCAACTTGACCTAAATCTGCTTCATTGCTCTGGTGGTCGCAAGCGCGACTGAACGATCTTGGATTCGATTTCCGTATCGCGCAAAGTGTTATTGGGTTTTTCCATGTGGAAATTCTCAGTCTGGAGTTTGGATTTATGCCTGGTCAATGGCCATTGCCTCGCCTCCTTAACTGATGAAAACTGGATGCACTATTAAAGAGGTCTTCCATAAATCAAGTGAGGCTCGAAAGGGGAGGGTCAGAAAAAATCATAAAAATCACCCCCTCGGTGATGTAGTGAGATATGACGTGACTTTATGCAGCTTAGCGCGACGCGACACCGGTTATTGTTATACCGTGAAGTTTTCTTAGAAATTGTATTAATCGAGCCGCGTCGCGCCGTCGCGTTGCGCTGGTCTGTACGTACCATAAGGGGTTAGTCTAAAACCTCACCACTATCACCAAGGGGAGTGGGAGGGAGGGGGTTACAAAGTAGCTAAAAAAAATCACATGATTAATGGACGACCCCATAGTGAAACATTATTTTCTTACTAACACTTTTATTCCGCACAACTGTCCTATTTCACAATCAAACGACGACTGGCTCTGCACTACATTTTTACCATTTAAAATGACTTTTGCCCCATCCAGAAATAACTATAAATATCATAACCGTTATTTGTAAGTAATGGCAAAGTAAAATAATACATTCAGTTGCCATAATGAAAATACATTTAAAAGTTTCTTACAATATTAATAATTTGTGCTTTGACAGTGTTCCGTTGTATATTTAAAACCGAATAATGAATTTTTTTAATACCGAATTATAATCATCATCATCAGCCTATAACGTTCCCACTGCAGGGACACGGCCTCCTCTCAATGAGAGGGAGTGGGCTATAATCCACCACGCGTGCCCAGTGCGGATTGGTAGATGTCACATGTCTTCGAATTTTTGGTTCTAGGACATGTTTTCTCACGATGTTTTCCTTTACCGTTTTGAGAGCAGTGGTGATGAAATAAATTACACAAAGTAATGCGCCTGTCTGGGTTCGAACCCACGACTTACTGTTCGTAAGTCGGGGCCGCCACCACTGGGCCACCACCACTAGGCCACCGCTGCTCTCCGAATTATAATATATACTTAAATTCGGTATTAAAATAATACATTTCTTAAAATTAAATCAAAGAAATCACGACAGTATGCTCCTCTGCCTACCGTTTCGGAAAGTATAGACTTGATTCTTATGTAATTTTTCATACAACGTGTATCAGAAATGTATGTGAAAAAAATATCTTCCGTCCCTTACTTTTGGGTTGAGTAAGCTGATTGCTTTTTCGCGATTATGATTTTGGTCCCATGGGGAAATTGGTTCAGTTTCATGGTCAGTACCACCCCCTAAATATGGCCACATATTTCTGATACACGCTGTATATATTAGCTATATTAGCCAGCAATCAACCAATTTGTCGTCCACTCACACAGAGGCTCTGATAGCCGCTCATTAACTCGGTGCCGACTGTACATTTGTAGAAGCCACTTGCAGCCCCTACAAAGTGCTTTAAATAGTTCTAAATCTGCAGGGGTTGATTGACGCGAAATCAATAACTGTTTCAAAATATTTGAGCTTTGGCACTGTTTAGGACACTGAACCATAGATAAGCCCAAAAGTCCATTATGCGAGCGACCAACAGCGAAACGTGGTCGCTCGCAATGGGCCTCATTAGAAGGCTGAAAGTCACGCAATGAAGAGATCCGTAGGAGAACCACGGTAACCGACATAGCCCGAAGAATTGCCAAACTTAAGTGGCAATGGGCAAGGCACATCGCTCGCAGAACAGAGGGCCGATGGGGCTGAAAGGTTCTGGAGTGGCGACCGCGTACCGAAAGACGTAGCGTTGGTCTCCCAGAATGTGGATATACCTTGTGAAAGCCGCAGGAATCCGCTGGATGCGAGTCCAGGAGACAAAACCGGTCCAAGTGATGATATTTGGCAGCAGTGGACGTTTTTCGCCTGAAATGGTCATGACGATGACTGTTTAGCATGTGAAGAGCATTCAAAATTACGTTCTAGATACACCTATGTACGTCAACAATTGCTTTAACAAATACCTACTGTACGGACTTGGAAAGTAAGTAAAGAAAGAGTTTATCACCTGCTTCTTTGCGTAAATTATAAATTATCTTGTACACAGGAGCTATTCGCAGTGCTTCAACATGACGCCGCTGAATCTTCTTTTTTATTTTTCGTGTGGTTAGTGACTAACCTGGTGTCAGAGTTTTAAAGCCGCCCATGGGTCTCTGACTTGGCTTCACATGCCGTCGAGAAATATCTCTTGGCTTGCTCACGATGTTTTCCTTCACCGATGAAAAATATCTATTCGTACTTTTCTTTAAAAACGAACCCAGGTTACCTACTTACAGCAAGTCAAAGTCCATTAAATTTTTGTAAAGTTTGCAATGACAGAAGAGAAATCTCATTAAAACAATATTAATTTTTTATTGACTAAGGTCTGAACCCGTCGAATTATATTGGCGTGTGCTAGCTGACATAATTATGGCAAATAATGAAATTTTAGGTTTTGTGTTTCGTAATGTTAATTAGGTTTGCATGCTACTCTGATTGTAAAGAATCAAATTTTTCTAACTGAACAGACAGCTGTGCTGCTGCGGAGTTTGTTGCGCCACTTCTTCTTCCCAACTAAAGCTCTAGGAAGTGGTGAAGAGCGGGCGTTTTTGAGGACTGTCTTATGTTACAGATAGTGCAATCCACGACGACGCGCCCCACTCCGCGATTACTTAAGCTGTACCTTAGTACGGAGCGGAGCGGAGTGGGGCGCGTCGTCATGGATTGCACTATCTATAAGTAATTTTGACGTTCGAAAAGTGTCTAGTTTGAATAAAAGTGACTTTTGATTACTGTTGTTATATGTAATTCAAGTTCTATCATGTACCTAGTCGGGTGTACATAACTATGTAAGGTAAGACCTTAATAATTAAGCAAATGTGGCGTATCACCTGTTGGTGTCCCACGCGACCGTAATTAAGCGTAACATGATATAACTATACGGTTGCGATACTACGAGTACCTTAAACTTACACTTGAAAAAAAAAACTACGACAACTCTCATCATACACTTCTACAATGTATTTTTAAAGTAACTTTATGTGCCTTTTTAAGCCTTAGAAGTACAAGTGTATGGACACTTTGGACAATCCAACATAAGGGGTCATGGTTTCGTCCATCGTAATAGTCCTTAGGCTTCCATGACCACCGTAAAATGATCAAAAAAGAAATAGCCATAATTGCTGAACGCTTAGGAGACAGAGTGGCGATCCTAGACTTTTTTCAAATCGCCATTTTGGTTGGTAGGTTGGAGTACGTACGCCAAAAGACAAGGTATACTCCGAGGGTGCAGTTACTGGAGTCGCAACGGAACGTTAATTTCAAGGCATCCGTGGTGCGTGTACCGACCTGTTATCTGCCCGTAGTCAAGGAAGAAAACTTTTATCCTCAGGACATGGTGTTCCGTCGCTTCCGCGAACAAGTTCCACAGGACAGTACACCAGTCAAGCTAGTGCAAATTGAAGTGCTACTAATATAGGTAGTCTTAAGCCTTATTTATTACCACAAGTTTTTTAATATAATATAAGTATGTTTGTTTAGGTCAAAGTCAATGTCTATGGGCCTGCGTCGCCCGAAATAAATGATATTATTTTATTTTTATTATACTAAACGATGAAGTATGACTTCCATATTTAAAGCTATACATCACATGGCAATTAATAGATAGCTATAATAACTGTTTTACCGCCAAAAGCGATGACGCTAAGTGGTGGTTAAGCATATGTAATGAATGACGGGTACCTACTTAAAATGACCGTAATAAACATTAATGAATATTTCCACATATATAAACAGTACTTTTGAGCGGTTGAAGAACTGCCTCGTTGGTCTAGTGGTCGCGGGCACTACTACTGAGCATGAGGTCTTGGGTTTGATTCCCGGGTTGGGCAAAGTATTACTTATTGGGTTTTCCGTCTGGAATTTCCCAGTTGTAGTCTACTAAGTACCAGCCCGGAGTCTGGATATGTGCCCGTTTTGTCAATAGGCTTGCCCCGTATTACATGGGACTTGAACATAACTGCCTAACCCTTTGGGATTACAGGCGTGACGTTTTGTTATGTTGACATGAAGGTCAGTCACCTTACAGTCTCTTTAAACGAAAACTTTCATTCATCTATTACCAACGTATTTAGAACCTAATTTGATTTTGTGTTTTTTCCTGAATTCGCCAACCCGTCTAAGCACGCGTGGTGCTGAATGGTCGTGCCTTCTCTGTATGAGAAGAGGCCTTTGCCCAGCAGTGGGAAAGTACACTGTAGTGGAACATATGGTGCCTATTACTGTCCTACTGTAGGGCTAAGTCGAAAATTTGGTTATACTTTGATACAACACACAGCAAATTTCATCTCTCCAGTAACGTGGTTCTCTTCAACAAATAGGAGATTTACCGCATTCACTGAACTAAGAAAGCCTCCAGAGTGATATACTTAAGTTCACCAAGTGCATTCAAAGCAGTCAGAGTACCGCTACTCGGAATCTATAGCCGATTCCCGGCCACCGTAGGCGCGGGCTTGCGGACGGGGAGCAATGGGTAGCTCGCCGTCCGGTAAGGACCAGGCCCGGGTCGACGGCGCGTTGTGTTCCACGCGCGCCTCAAAGAGATGTCAGCGACTGAAGGGGTCCGATGGAACCATTGCCTGCCGGGGTTGCGGGAAAGTCCGAAAGGGATACCGTGGCCCCCTGACATTGCACAGGCAACAGAAGGAACACGGGTGGGTTTTAGTCGGTAAGAGTCTGACACGCCCTCCCGCTCCACCCAGAGCGGGAGAAGTCATTTGATGATTTCAAACACAAAAAAAAAAAATTGTACCGCTACTCGTACCAACTTGGCTGACTCGGTAATCTTTAAACCAAAGAAAAACTCGTATAACTTGTGACGACCCGAGTGTATTCCGAGCAAGCCAGTTACTGACCCTACATACCTACAAAAAGCAAAAAAACAAACGAACGAATGTTTTTCTCCCATTCCCGAAACTAATTAACGTTGACACGCATTTTTTGTTGACACAATAAAGCTATCTCTATTTTAATTAAGTGCGTGTATCACGCTTATGTACACGCTTATGAACTCAGAGATAAGGGGTCCCTTCCGATACTACACTTTGTTACTAGGACGGTATAATAAATAACACTATCACTCTCGTTTTTACGTATACTTTTTATCCCTAAAACGTAAGCATCTCAAGGTTTTTAAAGCCAGGAATTCCAATAAAAGTATACAAGCGAGACAGTCACAAAAGTATGAAGGTAGTTTGCACGCCATTGTACCATAACTGCAGCTTCTATTTTGTGATGACATGCGGTATGTCACAAGTGAGGCACGTGTCGAACTATGGCGAGGACTATTCTTGGATTTTTTCTACGTGATCGAATCAGAAATGAAGAGATCCGCAGGAGAATCAAGGTGACTGACACAGCCTGAAGAATTGCCAAACTTAAGTGGCAGTGGGCAGGGCACATTGCTCGCAGAACAGATGGCCGATGGGGCGACCGCATACCGATAGACGAAAGGCCTCCCACAAGGTGGACTGATGACCTTGTGAAGGCCGCAGGCATTTGGATGTGGGAAGCATGGAACCGATTGAAGTGGCGGTGGTTGGGGGAGGCCTATGTCTAGCAGTTTACGTCTTTTGGCCGAAATGATGCACGGGCGTGCGCAGAATAAGCTACGCTGGAAGCGGGCGGTTCGTAGATGGCATGCGAGCTACTCACATACTTTTGTGCACATCAAATCTTTTTATTTTTTATTTTGACGTCTTTAGATATCAGTAAACGTCTACGAAGTTTTGCTAGTATTTAATTTGACTCTGTATAACAAACATGTTAGGTAATACAAGGCACGCCTGAGTATTACCTATTTAAAACTTAGCTTATATTTATAACTTCATACGAGTACTGTTTCTTGCTACTAGGAGCGTAACTAGAACTTTTCTTTCGTAATCGTAGGCTACCTACATAAATATCACAGCAAATACAGCTGTCCATATCGAAATACAATACTCTATGCATGACTGAAGTGATATCAATATCGCAAGTGAAATACTAGGTTACTAGAATTTCATCACTTGCGCTATAAAAAATTAAGCGGCAGTCAGTCTGAACTCGACCTTCTGTCATTTGACAGCTTTTGGCTGAATTCCAAAAGCCAAGCACCAAAGAGATGAAAACTTCTAAATAATCAAATAACCTAACTTTTCTTTTGCAAAAGACCAAGAATCAACCTCATGTTCAAAAAGTTAAAACACGTTCGAAGTTTAAAATGCTTGTTGTGATAATTTTATTCTTTTTCTGCTTTCGTTTGAATTTCGTTCCTACTTCAAAAAGTAAATCACACGTGGCACGAGGAAATACAGTACAGCGAGCAATGACAAATAAAAATAAAAACTTTTTTGGTTACCTATGTAGATTATAACAATGAAGTAGGCAGTTTTATTTGGAAATAGTTTTTTTTTTTTTGTATAAAATACAGGTCGTGATCAGTGTGTGAGTCTGATATCGATCGTTGTCGTGCCACTCGGTCACTAGCCCTACTGCCAACATATCGATTTTAACCACAAGCATTTAGACATCTACCATTGTTACCAACGACTGAATATTTAGCCGATAGCGCGGTATGCGTCATTTCCGAATAGTTTAAAGGTATTTTCTAATTTGAAGAACGGAATTTAATTGTACATATTATAGTACCTTGTTAATAGCTTTCAATTTTATTACTTAGGTTGTTTTTTAATGACACTGGGTCATGATATTCCTGACCTTTGGCCTATTCATCGATTATCTGCTACAGATTTGAATGCCCTTATCATAGAAATACATAATATTGCTTTGTATGACATTCCCTGTGTTTGTATATTTGAAACACCAAAAAAGAAAGAAACACCAAGAAATACCAAAGATCCCGCCGAAATATTGAAATTCGAACGATCGACATAGAGAAATCTTATAAAAAAATATGTTGCCATACTCATGTAAGGAATCTCCAATAAAAATAGTTCGTGACGTAACTTGCCATGTATTTAAATATAACCTGCGTGCAGGGAACTCGAAACTAATGGCTATTGCGGAGGCACCACAACACGCCATTCATCATTTAGGAGGGGCTGCAACAAAAGAAGCCTTGATTTATTTAGCGGAATTAGTGGGAAAAATCCACACTGGCAACACTTATTAATTAGACGGACGTGACGTTTGCTTTGCTAAATGATACTTTGCCATTACTTGAGAAAGTCAACTGCAAAGTGGTGTTGGAAATAACTGCAACTATTTTATGTCTACACTGCTGGTTTCTATTTTCAAAAAATGAAATTATTCTATGGTTTAGACTTCTTTATTCTTAATTAATTTGTTTTTGGTATTTATTTACTTTGAGTAGGACCTACCTACCTAGACAGATTGTATGTAATCATCATCTGCCTAGCCTTTTCCCAACTACGTTGGGGTCAGCTTCCAGTCTAACCGGATGCAGCTGAATACCAGTATTTTATATGGAGCGACTGCGCCTATCTGACCTCCACAACCCAGTAATTGTTTAATACGATAACCCTTGGTAAGACTGGTTGTCAGACTTTCGGGCTTCTGACGACCCGTAACGACTGTCAAAGATCCACGAATGACAGCCGGGAACAACGGCTTGACGTGCTTTCCGAGGCACGGCGGAGTCTCGGTACGTAAAGATGGTCACCCATCCACAGACCAACCCCGGCAAGCGTAGCTTAACCTGACGGATCGACCCGTGCGGCAGTTATTACTTAGCCACGAGCTTGTACACAGATTGTATGTAGTACGGAACCTAAAAGTATTTTTTTTTTTAACTTGGATTTTTAACATATTTCCAGTAGGTACTAGCTGTCACTAGAAGTTTTTCATCACAAGAACAAATTTTAAAGATGACCTACAGTATTATCCGAGTCTCAAGGCCCAGGGGGCCTAGGGGGGGTACTGATTATCTAATAGACGTGCTCATTTTTTTATTTTAATTCATTGAAACAAATGAACCAAAAAAAAAGTGGTTACGGAAATTTCGACACATTCACATAATTCATTCCGTAGAGCTTCAAATAAAAAGTTTTTACCTAGTCCCTGTTATAAGTTTGAACATAAAACCTCACAATCTGTTATTCAACTTAATTTATTGTGCACATACATTATTTTGTGAAAACTCCAGTATTATGACTACCTACCTACGGGTCACACGAACATATCTTCACAACTGCATATACTTTAGGGTTCCGTACCTCAAAAGGAAAAAACAGAACCAACAAAAATCGACGCAATAAAAAAATACGGCCAAATTATGCGACAGTACCGGGGCCGAGCGAACCTCTGCTCGGGTGAAAATAGAGAAAACTAATTTTCCCTGATATGAGACTTAGCCAGATCCATATTTCGCCCCCGTAAACCCCTATAAATTATAACTTTCATCGAAATCGTTAGAGCCATTTCCGAGAACGTGATTACAAATATATATACAAATATTGCTCATTTAATAGTATAGGATGTTTTGATACATAGGGTATTTCTCGTTGACCTAGAATCGTGATATTTGGCAAGGAGCAAGCTTTCAGCACAAGTAAAGGAAAAAGACCGAAAATCGTTAATTTATAGTTTTATCACATTAAAAAAAATATTAATTGCGATAACAAACACATTTGCAGTTAGAGAATTGACCGTGACGTATGTCGAAGTATGGAAGAACAAATTTTTTAACTGCAATGTTAAGTTTGTTTTTGGGTTAAATCAATAAATAGTGCTCTGTGGGATGAATTCATCTCAACTACGGAACCCTTAAATGTGCGTGGTTCGACAGGCACTTGGCCGGTTTTTTACTGCAGTCTAACTTAATAAAACATTCTATTATATTTCTTTATTAAGAGCGCAGCTAAGACAAAAACAGTGGGTAGTAAAATGTTACAAAGAGCGTGAAAGATCTCCCTTTATGAGGAACAATATTTTATGGCGGCCATCAATGAGACCCAATCGGAATATTTAACAGACCTAATGCTCGTTTCGGACGAAGATATCATGAAAATGTTCAATTTAATGGACAATAAAACGATGATGTTTGGTGTCGTTATTATTTTTAAACGTTTCATAAAAATGCTGAAGAACTCTCATAATAATTTATATGTTCAATGACAATATTCCCATGATAACAACAAAGTTAATAGTCTATGGTTAAAAAATTTGTTTTAAATGCAGCTTCTTTAATATCTCGGTCTAGAAATAAATTGTAGGTATTGTATGTAATCCCATTTTCAAATTTAGAACACAAAAACAACGAATATAAATGACACCACATTCCAAATATGAAATTAAATATTTAAACATTGCTTTGTTTATTTATAAATAATGTAAAACAATTTGCTTGTAAACGTTCGTTGTTAATCTGTAGCAAACTCGGATACACACGACTAATGGCTGCTATGGAAACGCAGCGCGAAATTATAGAGAATAGTTATTTGTGCAACTAGAGAGCAAAGTCGTTTTTTGCTGCGAGTGTTGATTTTGAATCCCGAGTAAGCGAAGGATTCTATAATTGAATCGAGAGCGTAGCAAGTGATTCTAGGTTAGAATCCTGAGCGCTGCGAGGGATTCAAAGACACGAGATGCAAATAACTTTGCTCTCGTGTAACACATACAACTTTTCACCTCAGCAGCGAGAACATACAACATGTAAAAAAAACCCTGTCCGATCCGTGAGAGTGTTGTTAGGTATCGTAATGTGAGCATATTTATGTGGAAATTTTCAGGAAAAAAGAAAAAAGAATCCCCCCATTTTTTTTCAATGGTGAGTTTTACCGAATTTTAATTTTGGTGCGGGCGGCGGCCGTCGTTTAGCGGGTGTCTAAAAGTCATAAGTTATGATTTTTTTTTATGGATTTGGGGTAATTTTGGAACTAAAAATATGAATTTTAAATACCAATAACTTTTTTACTATCAATAATAATAAAAAAATACTATTATATGCCCCTTTTCGGATCAGACAAGGTTTTTTTTTACATAATCTTCATCACCTCGTATTTTGCAGCCACCATCTTAAATCCAAGATGGTGGCTCCATTTTTACCACACTATCGACTTAAGCACCCACAAAACTATGAAAACGATAGCCATGATAAAAACTTGAAAATTTTCACAGTCGCCATCTTGGATTTACATTTTAATGTCATTATCGGCTCTATAACCCTCGAAAATTATAAAAACGACACCCTTGGCTAAAAATTTGAATATTTCGCAGCCACCATCTTGGATTTATATTTTGACCTCACTATCGGTTTTAACACCCTCGAAAACTATGAAAACGACACCCGTGGCGAAAAATGTGAAAATTTTAGCAGCCGCCATCTTGGATTTTTATTTTGACTTCACTATCGGCTTTAGCAGCCTTGAAAACGATAGAAACGATACCGATGAAGAAAATTAGGAAAATTTACGCAGCCGCCATCTTTGATTTACATTTTGACGTCATGATCGGCTTTAGCACCCTTGAAAACTATGAAAACATTATGAAAAATGAGAAATTTTCCGCAACCACCATGTTGGATTTTTATTTTGACTAAATTCACACTTACTATCTCACTCCGTCTTTCTTTCTCTTTGAATTATAAGAAAACAGTCGCAAGCGCCTTTTCGCGTGACGATTTCTGCCAGTGCACTCTTACCGCAAGCCGCTTAAGAACTTCGTTCCAAAAATTTAATAAAACTGAATTTAAATAAAACCTTATCAGATGATTTGAAATTTTAAGGTTTTATGTGTATCCGAACGTTTTATTGTTTGTTTCTTTTTGAAGAAATTTTAAAATAGAGAATTTTGAAATCGAACTTCGAATCGACTTGTTTCTATCTCTCGCTTTTTTCGTATCGAAGTGAAAGTGACAAAACTAATTGAAGTTCAAATCTTTAGAATTTTGTGAGTAGACTGAACACTGCTTTCGGCATTTAAAAAAAATAATTAAAAAGTTACTTTGTCTCACGCTCGCAGCAAAATCGAATTTTGCTCACTGTTTTTTGACAGCAAAACCTGCTTGTTTGAGGTGCTGAGGTGAAAAAACTATTGTGAAATATGATTTAATAACAGATTCTGTTCTTGTACCAACAATCTGCTATATTTCTTACTGAATTTATGTGATAAATTATACCAGTCGCGTTATTATTTACGGTAAAGTTATACTTTGTTTTTATTTCTTTCGTATGATAAAAGATGACGTACAAGTATTGCCAGTAAATTAAAGCACCCCAATCCACTTGCTTAAACAAGCTTGCTTGGCCAAAATACCCCAACATAAATAATACTACCTGAATAACATTTACATCCAGAATTGAAATAAAAATACATGCAAATAAATTTAATTCTGCAGTATAAATCGCCACGTTCTATTTATTACAAATTACGAAACCAAAACTGTTTTATTTTTTTTTATTTTAAATAAGTAGGTATACGTAGACCACGTACCCACGGGCTACACATCAAGCTATACATTTCCAGTTAAATCTGATCTCGCATTGTATAGGATTTTCGTACAATGCGAGGTCAGCTTATTAAAAATCATTTAAAAATCAAACAATTTAAAGTTTATTTTATAGGTACGTGGTCTACGTGTTTGAGGTGCCTAAACTGGTCAAGCTATACAGTATACGAACTCAAATCAATTCGGACTGTATTTCTTAGCTAAGGGCACATACCACTGCTGAGCAAAGGCCTCTCCTCGTGACTTCCAGCTCTATCGATCCAGGACTAATGAGTTTTCTGAATGACATTCACTAGGTGGCAGCAGTGAGACGTCAGGTCCGCCCGGGATTTACAGAAAATAGGTGCTTTGACACTTTTGACAGGTGCCCACCTGTCAAAAGTGTCAAAGCACCTATTTTCTTTAATCATCACTTATTGATGAACGAAGGAATGAAACGAATGATGAACGTCTTCATATATTTTATATATTCATTGTCGAAATGGAAGACCTCTTGTCAATGTGGCGCCAACGGGTGGCGTGGATTTTCATGAAAACCTTTATTAGGACCTCTGCACTCATAGCATGACAAACATAGACACGGGTTTTCTACTGGCTTTGTCGTAATGAGCGAGCAGGGTGTTGGTTTTGTCGAGCTCGACCCGCCATATCCAGATGGACATGGCGGGTACCTACCTACCTACCTACACAAATAAAATACCTACTTAGCCATTTTAACATAATCAAGCGTAAGTCTCGAAAAACTAGTCAACGATAAACTTCAACCTCCATTGCTCCATCAGTAGATAGATACAGTCAACTTCGACCAAATCACAGTATAATAAAGTAACAGTATTACGTCTCGGCAGTGACCGGAGTAGATAAACCTTCCGCGTTCGTGCGTAACGGCCGCGCTCTCGAGACTGTAGCGTACTAGTATACACTGAGATTTCGAAGGACGTCGTTTCAGCCGTTTTCTATGAAGACGTAATACTGTCACTGACAATTATTTTCATGTTCATACTGTATCAATTTTTAGCACAACTAGCTTTTACACTAGGTAGTAATTAAATGTACAAATAAATACAAAAACAAAAGGAAAGTTAGGCGTCAAAGTATTCGTCCGAATCGCTGGCATCCGAAAACGTGCCCAGAAGACTGGCAGCATTGCCACGCATACTGTTACTTATTTATACTGTGACCAAAGTAAGTAATTAGCATTGTATGCACGTCGAGCATGCACCACCATCAGCCATTGTGTACTCCACCATCAGCCCTTGTGAGAAGGAGCCATTACAACTTAGTGACGTCACGGCCCACTTTATACGCCTTGCGTTTATTTTTATCAAGGCAATTTCAGGTAAGTTTTGTTTATTTGACGAGTTTTTTATGTTTCTCCTTTTAATTATAATGTTTAACTAGCTGTGCCCGTGGCTTGACTCACGTGTCTGTTGATTCTATTGGTATTATAATCATTTATCAATATTTAAGTACGAACGAAAACCAAGGAGGAGATAAGGAGGATTAAAGAGCTCATGGCTAAGTAATAACAGCCGCACGGGTAGATCCAGCAGGTTAAGCTACGCTTGCCGAGGTTCGTTCGCGGATGGGTGACCATCTTTACCTAACGAGACTCCTCAGTCCCTCGGAAAGCACGTTAAGCGGTTAATCCCGGCAGTCGTTCGTGGATCTTTGACCAGTATTATCAAGGGGTATCGTACTATCCAGTTACTGGGTTGTGGAGGTCAGATAGGCAGTCGCTCCATGTAAAATACTGGTATTCAGCTGCATCCGGTTAGACTGGAAACCGACCCCAACATAGTTATGATGATGATGTTGATATTACTAAATATCATTAAAAATATTGTAACTGCGATACGAGATTAGCGAAAGTAAATCTGGTGGTTACGAGTAGACGTGCTCATAAATTTAATAACAGCGGATGTCATGTTATCTTTACGAGGGACGCGTGTGATCGAGCCTATAAAAATGAACTAAAGCCGAACAGCCTGATAGGTTATTATTATAGAGCACACAGATCAGAAAAAAAATTGAAAGCCTCCTGTTTAAGAAAGAAAAGGTATTTATTGGGACAAGCACAGGAGATCTCAATTAAACTAAACACACACTCATTAAAAATAAAAATAAACAATAAAAATACAAACAAAGTAAAATTAAAATAAAGTAAAAAGTCCTGTGCGAGGCCAAAAGACTCCTATCTCAGCATGATGCTGCGATATTTAGTAACAAATTTCGCAGCGCTGGTATTCTGATAGGGTCCGCAGTGATGTCACGGAAAGATACAGAAATAAATACCAAATAAAAAATTAAATAGATGTATGAAATAAGCAATGATTAGTAATGATAATGATGTTTCGAGAAGCTATTGGAGAGAGGCTTAAATTTTTTTTGCTTTGGACCTCGTTTCACGGGCAACCCTGTATATTGTTTTGCTATGTCTCTAGAGATTAATCTTTAAGCAACGTTTACTAATAATATTCGCTGCTTCAACTCTGCTGTTACCACATGCGTGCATCTTGAATATATTCTTCCAATGACCTACTTACAACGTGTTTTCTTCAGGCGTCCGATTGCTACAGCTACCAGCGGGTTCGACTTGTCGGGCCAATTCAGTGAATGTAACGTAGTCAGAGTTACGCGATAGAAAGAGAGGCAACTTCTAGGTGAATATAACTGTAGGTAATAAGCACTGAGCGACCTGAATTGCACTTTATAGTGTCGTATCAAGAGTCGGTTTTTATTTACATGATTTTGCGTTCCATCTGTTTTTATCTGTGACAATACCTCCTTAAAGGGGATGCGCTAAGGTAGTCCGCGTATTTCAAATATTCTTTCGTTCTTTGCAATGTACAGGTAAGTGTCAGGTTGTGTACTGATCAAAATATGATTCGCAACCGTAACAAATATGGCTTTACAGAATTATAATCATTAGAATCAGCAATACAACTCCTTAAGTTAGCATAATCCTCAAATGTCATGATTTCATGAAATAGTCATTCAATAAAATTACATGAACTTAGAGAGTTGTATTGATGATGTTTATTATTATAATTATTTAAATACAACATTTAAATCAACTTACAACCTGATAATGACCTGCAAATTGCATCAAACGTAACCAAATTAATTTATACCTAGACGATTTCGCCATAATAGGATTTACTAAAAGATAGTATGTGAAATAAATGGTGAAGAGTGAATGAAAAGTCTCAAGGATAAACGTACCTAAGTAGTAGAAGAAGTTCTGTGAAGAGAAGCACTTCTATTTGCAATTATATCGCCTTATCAATCAGCCTATCCTTTTCCCAACTTTTTTTTTATCACGGACGCTTTTACGAACGTGCACGTCTTTCTACATTGTTCTCACATGCATAATTTCAAAATGAATGATGTAACCAATATTTTGTATCAATTTTTTTATTTAAAAGAGTGTCCGTGGAGTTTCTTACCGGTTCTTCTCCATAGGTACCTACTACGCTTTGGAATGGGCAACTAACTTCATATTTTTGACTGACCGACCCCTTGACAATTCAAAAGTGCCTGTAAATGGTTTAATTGAAATAAATGGTTTGAGTTATGAGGTATGAGGTTGGGGTCAGTTTCCAGTCTAACCGGATGCAGCTGAATACCAGTATTTTACATGGAGCATCTGACCTCCACAACCAGTTATTGGGAAACACATTACCTCTTGATATAGCCACCAGCACGTAACTTGGCAAGAATCGTAGATGCGCAGAATTCGTTGTCGCTTGTTTTTCATAAAAGACATGTTCAAAAATAAATTAAATTAAAAATCTGCCTAGCCTTTTCCCAACTATATCGGGGTCGGCTACCAGTCTAACCGCATGCAGCTGAATACCAGTATTTTACATGGAGTGACTGCGTATCTGACCTCCACAACCCAGTAACTGGGTAACTACAAGCAAACAAACATACTCCCAATACGGAAATCCCAAATGTTAGGAATATCGTATAATTTTACAGTGTTTGTAAATATGTGAGCACCATGCATCTATCACATAATTAATTTATGTCATTCCTTCATTTTTCATTCTTTTTACCTATCGTGTTATAGTAATCTTATTCTAGGTGCATCGTCTTCATATATTATTATATAATTAATGTATACAAGATATTGTGAAAATATTTTAGAAGAGTAACGGTGGAGCTTCTTGCCCATTCTTCTCCATACGAAAACTACCTTTTGGAATGGGCGACTAGAATATTTTTTTTTTTTTTTGTAAATTTTGACGTTCTTAAGTGCTTTTTTGTGCCTAATTGAAATAAATTATTTGACTTTGATTTTACGCAAAAACCTTGCCAAATTACGTGCTGCGACGCCTACTGGTTGAGACTGTTGTCAGACTTTTGGTCTTCTGACTACCCAACGACTGTCAAAGATCCAACGAATGACAGCCAGACCCGAGACACGAAGCATTTTATCACCTCTAAGCTAGCATATTTATGAAAACTTAGTTTCTAGTGCCATGACAGTAATTATGGCTGGACCTACCCCGTGAGGGTAATAAACGTGGTGTAGCGACTTAGCGAGGTCACAATGTGATACATTTTTTACTTTAGCCTCTCCCCGCAACAGCAATAAATAAAGTTTAAGTAGCAATACGAAAGAAAATGAGGATGAAAATGCAATAATAATTTGTAATAACGTCTTGTCGTATTAGTTAACTGTTAAATGGTTGCAGTGCTGTTAAATTAGTAACTTAGCAATATCAGCATTATAATACGAATAAAACACTGTTTTAACCTATTAGAATTTACTGAATAAAATTGAGAGTTGAGCCGTATGGCCGTGACCTTATCTAAATTAATTTAAGATCACCAACTTTTATGAAAGTTACCGTGAAAATTTCATAGTATCGTTGACTTAAATCATAATATTAAGCGAAGAATGAATCTTTACCCGACTGCCCCAGAAGGAGGGTAATGTTGTTCGAGAGTATGTATGTACGTATCTGTCTTCTTTGGCACGCTCTACAGCCTAAACGGTTTGATGTATTTTTAAATTTATGAGGTTTTGTTAGATTCTTTTTAATTGTGGTAGTGACATATAATATTTATACACATATTGCATTGCATCTGCAAATACAAAAAAATAAATAAAAAAAATACAAAAATATTCGTATTAAATAAAAGCTAATAATGAGTGAATTCCAAATATATGACGGAGGAGGACCTTCTTCATTATCATTAGCACTCATTTTAAGTCCTCTTATTAACCATGGGCGACGGTGGGTAGTGTTGGATGAAGAAAACAGACTCGTATACACAATCAGATTATAATCATTCCAATACAATAATTACAGCACCGTATGTAGAATAGGAAAGCACAAAGTAGGTACGTATCACAGAACGCGAGATGGTTTAGTGTCCGCACGCGCCGCCTGCCAACCGAGAAGTGAAGTTTTCAATCGATGGCGCGCGCCCCACCAACTCCATCGAGCGCCACCAGATGGCGCTGGCGTACCGGATACGACTCGATTGCGACATATATATATAATTATATTAATAAAACTAATAAGGTTGTTATAAAGCAAATTAAGTATGTGTTTTGCAGTCCGGTTTTTCGTTATTTTAAATAATTATGTAATAATATTAAAGATTAAATAACCCTAAAATATTACGTCACATACATCTCAGTACAAAATATGGTTGCAAGGGATTCCTCAAACTATCCGTACTATTCCTCAAACTCTAGGTACATAATATTACTTTACCGACTAGTACATGATACACGCACTCTTAAGATTGAGGTTAACACAAGCCGTATTAGATTATTTCCTCTTACTGAGTTAAGGGGGAGCTGAGAAAGGCTAGAATTATAAAATGTGACGCCGCTTCCTTGAAGGAATTTAATAAAATTATATCTAGCTTCAAAGACCTGAAGGTTCATTTAAAGTGGTTTAAGATAACTAAAGCTGGTTACCGCGAAAATGGATTTTATAATACCTAATAAAAAATTCATAATCTCCTACTTACCGAGGTTAAGTAGGACTTACCACGAAAAGATCCAAAGATCTTCAAGTCAAGGATAGGAATTCGTAGGTGATAATTTAATTTTCGGGAATCTTTTACTTATCAAAAGCTATTACGGTAAGAAAGTTTTTCACAAAGTTTCCATTCACACCATTCCCAGAATTCTAGACATTTATCTACTTAACATTTGCACTTACTCACAGAATAATATGATAAATTGAAACTTCTAGATAGTTCTGAAGAGATCAGAGAGAGGCTGTGTGTTTGTCTGTGTTTCTACATATATGCTACACATACACATCTTCATAGTTCTAAGATAGATCGTATGTTGCTCTAATGGATATCACTTAAAACTTAAGAGCGTTGCTATTAGATCTGTTATTGAATGGCATTATGATGGAGATGGTTGTTAAATATCACAACAGTGCTTTTAAAAGAATATTGATATCATACTGTCTTATGTTTTTTCCTTCTGTTACAATATTGGGTTTAATAAATCGGTCGGAGTTTTTAAGGGCGTTTATTCTGAAAGTTGGCAACGTCGCAAATAGATGTCAAATATTTCGCTGTTTTGATTAATTTGGCAATATTAATGTATGGAAATATGAAATGTGGCTAACTAGCGAACTAGAATATTAATAATGAATTGCAATTATAACACTGAATTTGATGTTGTAACCGTTTTAGGTGTAAAAAAGGCATTTGGAAAGTTTCCAAATACTTTTTTAACATATAAAAGTAAATGTTCGGTGTTACGATGTTAATTATTGCATTTCATTAACAATATTTTAGTTCGCTACTTAGCCACATTTCATATTTCCATACAGTATGATTGCCAAATTAATCAAATCAGTTAAATATTTGACAGCTATTTGCGACGTTGCCAACTTTTAGGACACGCCCTCTTAAACGTAGAGCACAATTCATGGCATATTTACGAATCTAATAAGTTCAATCCAGGCTAGTATAACTATAATCAGTGTATAATTTCCCCACTACTGGGACAAAAGGCTCCTCTCTGTGGATGGGAGTGGGCCGGCATCCACCACGCAGGCCCAGTGCGGGTTGCTAGATGTCACATGACTTCGAATTTTTATTCTAGGACCTGCCGGTTTCCTCACAATGTTTTTCTTCACCGTTTTGAGAGCAGTGGTGATGAAATTATTTACAAAGGTAAAGCGTCTGTCAGGGTTCGAAATTACGACCTACAACTCGTAAACGGCCTTTACCACTGGGCCAACAGTGCTCTCAATCCAATTATCTACAGCGTGGTTAATCGGTATGATAATAATAATAAATAAATCAATCAATCTGCCTAGCCTTTTCCCAAGTATATTGGGGTCGGCTTCCAGTCTAACCGGATGCAGCTGAATACCAGTATTTTACATGGAGCGACTGCCTATCTGACCTCCACAACCCAGTAACTGGGTAATACGATACCCCTTGGTAAGACTGATTGTCAGACTTTCGGGCTTCTGACGACCCGTAACGACTATCAAAGATCCACGAATGACAGCCGGGACCAACGGCTTAACGTGCTTTCCGAGGCACGGAGGAGTCTCGGTATGTAGAAGATGGTCACCCATCCACAGACCAACCCCGGCAAGCTTAGCTTAACCTGATGGATCGACCCGTGCGGCAGTTATTACTTAGCCACGAGCTCCTCCCTAATAATAAATAAATATAAAAGATAAAAAAATCAAGTATCTTGACTTAGCACACGAGGTTGTCGACATGTGGGACGTGGACTCTGCAATCATTGTTACCGATAATTGTTACCGTTAATGGCCTAATAGCGAAGAGCCTCGATCAACCTCAGGAGGCTCTCATTGCACGGCTGGGTCAAGGGATTGATTCAGAAAGCAGTACTTCTGGACACGGCACGCATAGTGAGGAGGTTCCTCTCTCTAGAACCCTGACCACCGGCATCTTGGACCCTGTTCCTGATGCCGATGGGCCACTATTTTTTATATTTTTAAATGTTTTTATATTTTTTATTTTAATATTTAAAAATAGAGTTTATATGTACTTATGTAGTTGAATATAGGAAATATAAATAAATAAATTTATTTCACTCTCAAAGTACAACAAAAACTTAATCTGTGAAGCACAATTTTTAAAGTGTTTGATTGTTGTACAGCAGCACATAATTAATGATATACCAACTCCCAAACTAAGTCAAGTTTGTATTTTAGGAGTTATTGGTTCTTCAGATGCATATATAATATGACTCTAATATTATAGTAATTACCGGTGAGAACTAACGCTTATGGAGCTATCCAACACCGCCCATAATCAGTGATATATTGACCTAATTACAACCACCCGAGCTTGGTGATAAATTAGTTAATATTCCAAGCATTATCACCTCATAATTACTATAGATGGCCAATATTGTAGCTCACTAAATACCAGGAAACCAGGAGTGCAAAGCATTGAATTAAATAAACATGAAAATATATGAAAAGCCCGGTACGGACTCGATAATGGCAATAACGATTGAAAAAAGAGAAGTTCATTCATAATTAATTGGCTGGCTTGAGTGGAGATTCGCAATAGCAAATGTGCTCGGAGGAAGGAAGTATTCCAGTAAGTGCTCGTAGGGATCTTTACCATCTTCCGGGCTCTGGGATTATTCTGAAAGCCGTGGAATACCTCTCCACGCCTCAAGCACCTCAGAACATATTTCCCCTTGTCGCTACTTCACTATTTGCTAGCGACAGTTTTCTGTAAGTCACCCCCTGCAATTTTACCTGTGTATTTTATATAAAATATTGGTCAGGCAGGGGCCATATTCTTTCCATAGTTCTAGATAACCAGTTCACTAAACCACCCCAACCCATAATCCAATATCTTTGTTTCCATATCTTGCAATAGTCCTGCCCCAACCGGGAGCTGTTCTTGGGTGCACTAGCATAGTAGGTTTTTTTTTTTTTTTTTTTTTTTTTTTTTTTTTTTTTTTTTTTTTTTTTTTTTTTTTTTTTTGGGTGGGAAATCATCAAATGACGTCTCTCGACACGCTCTCCGCTCTGGGTGGAGCGGGAGAGCGTGTCAGACTCTTACTGACTAAAACCCACCCGTGTTCCTTCTGTTGCCTGTGCAATGCCAGGGGGCCACGGTATCCCTTTCGGACTAATCCCGCAGCATAGTACGTACAGGGATAATCGTTGGTTGTTGCCTCGTTTCATTAAACACGTCTAACGTGCCTCTGGGAATTGGCCTCGGCCCCTCGTACGCCTACCAAAGGTCCGGGACCCCAGGGTCCCGAGAAATGTCAAAGACATAAAAATGATTGTAAATATTTATTCAGTAATAAAGTTGATAAAATATTAACATACAATTTTAGTAATAATTTACAAAGGTATTATAATGATGTAAGATGAAATTCATTGACTATTATTCCTTCGAGAATTAAATTAATAAGATCCTGAGAATATTTTGTACTACAGAATCAATGCACAAAATATTCCATTCAGTACCAGGAGTCTAGGAATGCAAAGCGATGTTACAAACATGAACAGACGAAGGCAGATGTTCGCTCGTAAATAATGGTCAGTCTCCAAGATGTTCAGCGACGCCGAAGCGACGCAGACTTTAACTTGGAAAGTTTGCATTACGTAGCCAAGTTGAACTCGTCGCACAAGAATATTACAAGAAAACTTTTCTTATGTGGACTTTGTTCAATAAAATTATTTTAGTTACCTTTAGTAGAACCACCTGTGCGTGTGCATACGTGCAATCTTCCAGGCGTTTTTAAATATATAATACCTGGTCTACCGACCTCTGCTCGAGTGAAAATAGAGAAAACCAATTTACCCATGTAACTAGATAGATTTTTCGCCCCCGTAAACCCATATATTGCAACTTACATCAAAATCGTTAGAGCCGCTTTCAAGAACGTGATTACAAATGTATACATAAATATTATGAGAGCAGCGGTGGCCCAGTGATGGCGGCCCCGACTTACGAACAGTGCTCTCAAAACGGTGAAGGAAAACATCGTGAGGAAACCGGCATGTCCTAGAACCAAAAATTCGAAGACATGTGACATCTACCAATCCGCACTAGGACCGCGTGGTGGATTATAGCTCCCTCCCTCTTATTGAGAGGAGGCCGTGTCCCTGCAGTGGGAACGTTATACGCTGATGATGACATAAATATTGCTCATTTAATAGTATAAGATGGGTTTTATCAAAATTTACAAGTACAATGCAGCGTTGTTGGTAAACTTTGTGTTTGTTTTTGGGTAAATTCATAAATTGTATTGAAAAATCGAGGCAGCAGCTTTAGTTCCCATTTTGACCACACGCCAAAAGATAGCTGTACAAATTAATAAAACCAATCATGACGTTTAATTCTTAATAGAAGTGGCTCTTCCAAAATCATTCAAGATTTCCGTGATACGCTAAAATAAAATAGAACCATTAATTAAAATTCTCTCGTCTGATTCTTTCCTTACGTAACAAGTACAATCCGCTTACAATCTCATTTGCATGGCCACATTCCCCCTCTGTTTACGTAAAGGAAACTCTCAGCACAAAGACACCACAAGCCACGCTATCAAGACAGGTGTAGGTGTATCAATATTTAACGCCAATATGAGCCATAAAACATGAGCTAGCACTGGGTGACACAGCCGTTCTCAATCAGCTATAGATAGGTCAGGTTACGTAGTCTCTACGAGGCTACACCGCGAGCTAAGCTAACTTAGTTATAGCCTATGTAGCCTAAATCACTACCTCATACACATCTTTTGTGATGCGTTGGAGGTAGCTTGAGGCACGGGGAAGGGAGGTAGACGGGGCAAAATTCTTATAACTTGGCTGGAAAACGTCTGGTTAACAAGCCCATTGTTCATGTAAGCTCGCTAGGCTTAGCTCTGTGGTGTGAAAACACGCCGTGGCTTCGTGGGCTTGGCTAAGTTAGCTTATCTCGCAGTGTGGCCTGCACTTAACCCGTGTCGCGACCTTTCAATTACCTAGTCGAGGTTACAATAAATTTTGCGTTATACGTCCCTTGAAGGTCCTTAGATATTCATAGTGGTGGTACAGATCGAAGTGTTACGAACATTTTATTTTAGGTATATATAATATTGTCATCTTGAAAATGAAGACAGTTAAGTAGGCATAGTTATACGTGAGGCTTTCAAAAATATTTTTTTATTGGCTTTGCCCACAAGATAAAGTCCCGTCATTATGGTAATGTTTAGTGTATTTAATTGTTACAACTAAAGTCAATTTTGCTATACAAAATCATCTAGAACCTACTGACCTGGTCAGTTCCTATAAGGTGAGGTTTCAGTTTCAATATAGGTACCTACTCAAAGGTAGCAAACAATGGTGTCATGACATGGATTTATAATTCTATGGAAACAAATAAACCAAAGCCCACATAATGAATTAATCGTTACATTTTGTTGACATTAGACCAAATTATGAAAACGAGAATCGTGCTTAACACTAAAAATCAAATTACCCCAAATTCAGGAACGTTTTCCAACAAATGGAAATCCAGCGTTAATTTCCATTTACTAATGCAATAAGTATGAAAACAGAAATATACCGGTATCACCTTGCCAAAGTAAGTCGGAGGCACTCAAATTAGAAGGTGACCTGGTTTCCAGCCACTAAAATAAAGTTAGATATCAAAAGAGCTCGGTTCACAGGTATGACCTTTTGGAATTAGGAATGTTAGTCCGAAATAGACGTGACAACTGTTGTCAGTGGGACTGTTTGATGAGACGAGACCGCAGCCCGACTGTGACGGACCTCGGGCACACGTAATTCATGTTACTCGTAGAAGTACTTTCAGTTGTGTAATGTTGGTTTTAACACAACATCATGTAACAAATTCCAGACGTATATAAAGCTATATTTTACACCCACAATTTGCACGTGTTTAAACTGAAAGAGGTATACAATATACAAATGGAGGTTTAACGGGTTCAAATGCAACCCTGGACTATAAAATGACGTCATATTCCACACCCTTGTGGTATCGGAACGATTTATCCTGAATAGCATACTTTGGTAAATAGTCTATAAGTGAATATTAGCCTTTACCCCTGTTCTTGTAAACTTGCATGTAATAATTGTGTAGCCTTTGTTGGAGATCCATTAGATATAATTATAAATCTAGGTACTTCAACGATCCTCTAGAAACGTTTTCTCCAATATCAACAATGAATTGATTAGACACACAACTTACGGTATGTGCCTTTTAACGGTTGAACAACAGCCAAAGTACTCTCCTCACATTATTAAACTAAAACGATACGTACAAACATTTGGCCACTCACTACATTGGCTGGAGAGCCAAGCCAGCCATCACACTGTCTCATTGGCACATTTGCAAACCAGCCAAAGTGTAGCTTCTTCAGCTTCTTCAGTGCAAGCTTACAGTAAGAAAAATTGCTGTTCGTCGCCGCGAAAATAAAGTTAGCAATTTTACGGTTGCTAGCAAGTTAAAATATAACAAAACTGTCCTGAAACCGTACTCCATAGTCTATTGTTCCCGGGACACCAATTACAATCTCAGCCATTTCTTTTAAAAATAATGCAAATGTTCAAGTCCTACCTGTGCCAATTCCAGAGGTAATACACTCAAAGTAGATTCACAGGGCTTCCAATCCCCGCATCTTCACTGAGTTTGAATATGAAGCACGCTTGAGCATACGACATAAATGCTACACAACGGGAACTTTACAGCAAATTGGATCTACTGAGTGCACTGCACAGGGGTTGCCAAGCACAATTCTGCAAATTCAAGTGTACAGGCAAAGTACTTAAATCTAAACGCTTGAATTACTCACGTAGGTAAACGTGTACGGACGCGATTTCAGGGTAGAAAAGCATCGAACGAAATATAAGTACATGCTCACAGATAATCACAGGGTATTCAGAACTGGTTACTGAATAAGAATACATTTTTGTTGGAGCCTTAAAAGAAATACGGATTCATGTTAAACGAGGTAGAAATCGTAACTTATTTCACTCCATATCCGCTGTGCAAATTGCGAAGGCCCTAGGGAGTAAAGCTGAGTTTCCGTAGGATAGGTAACTTAAATTGCCGAATATTAACCTGGCTATAATGAACTTGAAAGACAACGCCAAAATTACCATACTTAGAAAACGTACCTATTGGTGATTGTAGTTTAAGTATTGCCTGCTCTGTTGCCCTCCAAATCGTCAATTACAGGGTGTCTCATTGCCAGAATCAACATTGGCATTAATTACTCATACAACACATAAAGTTAAATCACAGATAAAACAGTTCGCAACCCTAGCAATAACTTTTGAACGTATATCGAACCGAACGCTGTTACCTGTCAATGTAATACTCGTATATATCTGGGTATGAATTTAAAAGCTCTTACACTAATAGGTAACCTATCTTTGTGAACTATTTTACCTGTCCTATCGTGTTGCACGAGCTGCAGAGCCAAGGGAAATTGGATATTAATAACGAATGGAATGATAAATTATGAATTAATTAGTTAGAGTACCTAGAATTTAGGAGTAGAAAGGCTAGACACAAATCATGACGTCAGTAAAGCTAATATAGGACATGCAAAGGTCGCAACGGTTTTCATATCTAGGTATATTATCAATAAATATAAAATAATGTCGTGTTAGTTACAGTAGGGTAGGTAGGGTAGGTAGGGTAGGTAGGGTAGGGAAGGTAGGCAGGGTAGGTAGGGTAAGCAGGGTAGGCAGGGTAGGTAGGGTAGGCAGGGTAGGTAGGGTAGGCAGGTTAGGTAGGGTAGGCAGGGTAGGTAGGGTAGGTAGGTGCGCCGTAGATAAGTACTTAGAGCTACCCGTGTGAAGCCGGGGCGGGCAGCTTGTACTATATGAAAGTATGTAAGTCCTTACCTAACTCTGTCTGTCTGCCTGTTAGCTTTCACGCCTTAACGACTGAACGTAATTCAATGAAATTTGGCACTCAGGTAGACCACGGGTTGTGACAAAGAACACTTTTATCCCGTTAGTACGTCCCCCTGGGATTTCCGACATCCACGCGAGCGAAACTGCGAGTTTTAGTATAATTATTTACCTATCTAGGTCTAACTCCAACAGTCGGCAATCTCGAGTCGTTACGCAAACTCTTCAAGACAATAAATCGTAGGATTTTGATAAAGGATTGATAAAAAGCGTTTCGCTGTTGAAAACGAAAGATTCGACGTGAACCGTTCACCTCTCATTTCTTCAAGATTTTTATTCCAAATCTTACGAAGAATTTGCGGAGTACTAAGGGACATAAAGGAATTTATTGAAATCGACAGTTCATTTAAAATGAAAAACTTATCCTACTCAAAGGTTTTTGTTTTTTATTTTTTTGTGCATATTACCTTATTACATCATGATCCTACAACGGTCCACTCTTGGGCATTGGCCTCTCCAATTGCACGCCATTCAACTTGACTGTCTCATCCTGCTACCAGCCACCCTGCGAAGATCATCGACCGTATTTCATAAAAACCCAAATCCTTTTTGGATTAACTACAACAAATTCTAACCTGTAAGTAAATTAATCAGTAAGCCCTGTCAGCACAAAACTGGGAATTCAAAAATTAAACCAATTTACTTCAACTACATCCAACTATGCTCCACATTAACATGAATTATGAGATGGTTGGTCAGTCCGTCTGAACTTTACACCAATATCATAGAACAAGTAGTGCTAGAAGCGACACCTTCGCTCCAAATGAATTCTACGGGGTTTTGACCCGGTAGAATGCTAGTAGTGTTGTTACTTGAAGTACCTATGAGTTGAGAACGACTGTTTTTTTTTTGTTTTATCGTCAATGCGTTTACACAAAAAAAAACTAATTTATTAAACTGATATGTCAACTGACCATCCACTGCTTGGGGTCGATCAGTGGATGGTCAGTTGAGTCTGGTCAGTTGAACTCATCAAATTAATTTATTTTTTGTTTTATCATGTTTAGATATCGATACCCATCACGTGTAGTTTCGCTAGGTAATTTAATTTGACCCTGTATTTTCAAAATTAGATCTTGTTAGAATAAGAAACGCTTAAGGGCGAATTACCGCGTTCAAGAGGTGTCTGTGTTTTAACAAAGATGACACTGACAGCTTTTGAACGCAGTTCAGATGTGTTGATCGCGTTTAGTTATTTATATGCATCGATGAATATGATAATGTACGCAATGATGAACATGGGTATAGACAGAGCGAGTAGGTACTTATAAGCTGTATTGCTATCGTTTTTGTTAAAACAATGGCTTTCGGAGCCAATCACATTGCAGACAGTTTTGCATCCGCGCTCCATTTATGCTGCCACTCACGCTGCTCGGTTTGGGTGCCATGTATATTCACCGAGATATCTCTGGTAGTCTACAACGTAACGAAGTCATTGTGGAATTTGCGAAAAGTAATCCGAGCAGGTTTGTTATGCGTTAAGCCAAATAAAATGTTGTGTGCTTTTTTAGTGTTTAGATAATGTACTTTGCTAAATCCTACCATCAGCGGAGTCAAGCCCCTCCCAAATGACAATCCTGGATCCGCCACTGTGAACAGCTACTGTCTGTGTTGCTACCTCGTATTAACGCATCCAGGTTGGATTAGTCGATTATTTTAGCTCAAGGTGGCTGTCGGGTGAAACAAGGAGTTCAATTTCAATATTTTACAGGCGTAACGACATAATAGAGCTTTAGAAAAAGTCTGGCACACTAGTATAAAGCCAAACTTTTTCTGAAACTGGCTCTGCCATGTAGAAGTCAGTTTCGCTTCTAGTTTTATTATTCTAGGCCTTGACTAACCCCAGTTAAACAAGGGACGCGTAAATTTGTGGTAACAACACAGTAACTAACCCGAACGTGTCCGTCGAAACTTTATGGCGGTATCGACGAATACGTTTGCCTGAACTCGTCGGGATTGTAATTATCGGTTCCAGGAATAACTTCTAGCTTCCAATTAAAAAAAAGTTTGCGATGAAACTTAGTTTTACCGAGGTATTAATAACGTTAAAAGTAGGGATTTCTTTCAATTTAACATCAGACGGACTCAATAAATGTCATTATTGGTGACATACGTATGACTGTAGATTAGAAAAAAAAAAAAAAAACACGACTGCCCTGCCAAAAACGATCTAAAAAGTAAAAAACAAGTTGTATTCCCTGACTAAACAGATAAATAAAATTGTCATTGCAGTCGGGGGACCATTCTGTGGAAAACTTTCTAATCTAAGAGGTCCCCATTGCTATAGAAATGTTGGGTCTTTTTATCAAAATACCGCAGTTTTGGCAGTACTCTCGTGATGTTAACCTGACACTGCAATTTGACCTGGCACTGGAATTCTGAAGAGACCGAAACAGGTGGAAATCTGAGGGTGCAAGGTCAGGACTATAAGGCGGATGCATTAACACCTCCCAGCCAAACTCTCTTATTTTTTGCTAAGTGGCTAAAGATGTGTGAGGTCTAGCGTTATCTTGATGAAAAAACCACACCCCTTCTGTTGATTAATTCCGGCCGCTTTCTCTCAACTTCTTGCTTTAATCTCATCAGTTGTTCGCAGTAGAGTTCAGAATCGATGGTCCTGCCTGGTGGTAACTGCTCATAATGAATAATGCCCTTCCAATCCCGCCACATACACAGCATCACCTTGTTGCGAGTTAACCTGGGTTTCGCCACAGTCTGTGAAGCCTGACCGGCCTTTGACCACGACCTTTTTCGCACGTTCTTATTGTACGTGATCCACTTTTCATCACCAGTTATATGCTTCTTCATAAATGGTTCGGTTTCATTACGTCGTAATAAAGAATCACAAATGAGTACACGGTTCATTATGTTTCTTTCAGTGAGCTCGTGAGGTACCCTAATATCGAGCTTTTTTGTGTACCCAGTTTTTTTTCAAATGCGACAAAACTGTTTTGTGGTCAATTCCCAGTTCTTCAGCTACGTCGTAACTACTGATATGCCGATCTTGCTCCACTTTTTCAAAAATGGCATCCATTTTATCCGTAACCACGGGGACGACCAGAGCGACGTGCATCTTTGACATCAAAATTTCCGGATTGAAAACGCTTAAACCAAATTTGTGCTACTCTCACAGACACCGCACTAGGTCCATAAACATCGCAAATTTTTTTCGCGGCTTGCGTTCATTTTGCCTTTTTTGTAGTAAATTTTTATAATGTATCGAATTTCTTCATTAGATTCACTTGACGGTACGAAAAACAAATGAAAATCACACATTTACCTAATTTGAATTTGGAATTATGTTCTTTAAAATTTAAACTTTCAATGATACCAAAACCAGCCAGATACAAATAGTATAACCAAAGAGATTTTATTACAAGTTCATACATACTAAAATGCGAAAAGACTTTTTCCCCAACCTTATAGATAGAGATGTACAGATGTATGTAAACTTTAGGTTTCCTATCGTTGTTTTCCTGCACTAATGTCAGTCATACGAGACTACATTTTATTGATTATAATACCGAGGAAAATATACAAAATAATGATATGAGTTCAACTGCTACTAATGAGACACAATAGAATTTTAATTGTTTTCGAACTCCTGGAGTCTTTGTAACGGACGGGAGGATATAAAGATTTATATAAATGTGTCATAATATAAGATTATAAGATACATTTTGGCAGAAAAGTCGACATTGGCTTTGCTTCCCGACCTACTTGTAGCCTTTTCCCAAATATGTTGGGGTTTGCTTCCAGTCTAACCGGATGCAGCTGAATACCAGTATTTTACATGGAGCGACTGCCTATCTGACCTCCACAACTCAGTAACTAGGTAATACCATACCCCTTGGCAAGACTGGTTCTGACGACCCGTAACGACTGTCGAAGATCCACGATTACAGCCGGGGCTTAACGTGTTTTCCGAGGCACGGAGGAGCCTCGGTATGTAAAGATGGTCACCTATCCACGGACCATCCCCGGCAAGCGTAGCTTAAGCTGATGGATCGACCCATACAGCTGTTATTACTTAGCTGCTACAAGCTTTGATTGCCATTTATTGGAATAGAATAGAAGTTACATTATGCAGCTAAGCGACGCAAACATACACAAGATATCAATATATCTTAGACTTAGCGACACGGTACCGTCGGCAACACAGTGACAGATTTTAGCTCCTTGCCGAGAAGTGCCGCAATAATCCATTTCACGTCGTTGACATCTTGACACGGATGATACATAATCCTGTCCTTCTGTGAAAAGCAGGAGTGGCATATCACGTGAAAAGAAATATTTATGTTTCTTTATTTGTGATAATAATTATAATCTGAAATATATATTTCTTATTTGTGTTTTTTTTTTATAATATCATCACCGAAATCAATACATTTAGTGTAATAGAGAGGGGCTCGTGGCTTAGTAATAACAGTCGCACGGGTCGATCGATCAGGTTAAGCTACGCTTGTCGTGATCGGTCCGTGGATGGGTGACCATCTTAACATACCGTGACCCCTCCATGCCCCGGAAAGCACATTAAGCTGTAGGTCCCGGCTGTCATTCTCGAAAGTCTGACAACCAGTTTTTTTTTTTATCACTTTATTTGTGAAACATAGGTGTTTACATACCAAGGGGTATAGTGTTGTACCCGGTAACTGGGCTGTGGAGGTCAGATAAGCAGTAAAATACTGGTATTCAGCTGCATCCGGATAGACAAGACGGGATAGGCTAGGCAGATTGAGTGGTAGTAACAGATTTTATTGGCATGAGGAACAGGGTGTAAAGTTCACGCATCCACCATAGAAAAGGAAGGATCCTCCAATCAGACGGGTGTTGTGTGTCTGGCGGGCCGACTGCCCGACTGTTAATGTCGGATAGTCTTATATATGTCGTTCGCGCGGTAAACTCTAATTGCGCGATACAGGATTTGTGTGACGTCATGTCTTTGATGCGTACCTAGTTTGTATGTGGCGGTGTAACCGCTACAAGATAATCAATCAGTTTTTTTTTAATAAATCCATACAGACTTTCTTCCCTTGTTTAACACCTTTTAGGGATACATTTTTCAGTCTCGTTACCTATTTAAGAAACTCTTGCAAAATGTGCAAAATTTCATGCTTCTAGCTAGACCCAGCGATTTAAACTGTGCGTCGTTAGTCAGTCAATTAATTTAAGATTTTTCAATACATTACTGCCGTGGCCAGCAATTAGAGCATTGATGGACAATCGTGAAAATGTGGGCCGAGGCAAAGCTGAGGCACACATACGTGAGTCCAGTTCAAGTCTTGTATACTCAGTACTTTTCTCAAATAATGCGCGGAAATTCAAATTAATTATAAATTCCAGAATCAATTACGAACAAAGAAAATTTTTCACGCGCCAATATATTCATTTGTTTCTTTTTTACTCTATTGCTAAGCCAGTTCGAAATTTAAATAACATCTTAGAAAGATACCTCCTTGGTTGCCATGGGTCGGAATAAAAAGTTAGTTCTATTTTTAATTAGCACGACAGTTTTGAGTTTTCATAGTAATTTATTTGGCCGCTAAACACGATAGATAAGGATTTTCATAGTAACATTGCCAGCCACCAGTAACTCGTTTGTTTTTTCCAGTACCTACATCAATTCCGATATATCTCGAAGAAGGTTGTCAAAATAATGTTCGAATTTCCAAGCATGTTTGAGTTACCTGCCTACTATTCGTAGGCACGATTTCACCAAAGTAGAATAAATATTACTCGAGAGTATAGTGATAGTTATTCCAAGAATAAGATATTTTCACGTTTCACAAACGACTAATCTATGAATAAAATCGTTAATCTAGAGTAAATCCTTACTCCGCCGATTTTCATAGAGTTTTATGTTAACCCAAGATTATGATTGCAATATGGCGTCTGTTTTGTTTTTAAAGCTTTCGTTTTATTGTTCTATCAGTGTTGTTTATTTATTTATATCACGAGTTTTATTAAATTTATTACTTACAAATGGCCTCAGCAGTTCTATGTGAATGCATAGTCTGTGAATTATACTCAGTAGTCATAATAACCCACTCCCATTTTTTTGCCTCATCGTAACACCATCTGTTTTTTTTATTTAGAAAAATGTTTTGCACTAAATCTATTATAATATTTTTTTCCAAAGCCAGCCAGTTAGGGCTTCGTTTTCTTTTTGGTTCATCGGGTTCACCCGTATCATAAAATTAAAAATTAACAGCACGCAAACAAAACAAAAAGACGAGACTATCTTGAGGTTAGAATTTTTCACATTAAAAACCTAACAAATCAAATGTTACCAAAATGACATAGTACAAGTACGGATAATGCGGTTCATTTATTTAGGTGGATTATACATTCATTCGTTCGAACTCATTCACTTTAAAGAGTAACGAGAGTATCTTTACTCTAAAATATTGTGGTGAAACGTGAATCAGTTAACCTAGAGTTAATTACAAAGAATAACTCTTTTCTAGAGGTAGTTAGTTACTCTCGAAAAAAAAACACGTTTGGTGAAATCGGGCCTTAGATTAATATTTCGTTGAACAAAAAAATATGCAGGTAACTTCGAAGTAAAACAATTGAGTGGGTATATTTTATCGAGAAAATTCCGCGAAAAGTTGTTACCTAAGAATTGGCAAAGTCTCGCACGCCGCCCGTGTAAAACTGTAATCAACATTATTATCAAGAGGCCAACTTAGTCCATTTGTTTCACTGTTCGAGATAACATCAAGTTGTTCCTGCTGAACTTGAAACTTCTACAATTTGATAATTCATCATCAACTTCAGCTAACTTGTTATCTTACAAGGAATGAATAATATTTTCGAATTAAATTATAATATGTATTTTTTTTTTCACTAGATTTATAATCTATTTTAAATTATATTCTCTAATTGTAAAACATTTCTGAGATTTTTTTAATATATATTATAATTTGTATGTTATAAATTAATTGCTCGAAAGCTAACAAAGATTATGTTATGAAGTGGTTAGTTCACATAATGATATTATTTTGTATTTAGATAGATTCTTTATGTATTTATTACTTTTGTATTACTTGCTATTTTCGTTTCTTATTCATCGAAGGTGCATATTGTTAGTACCTACACTTTTTATTTAAAAAATAAAACAGTTTTTCATACTTATTTATCGAAGTGTCCGACATAACTTACCTAAATGATATCATCTGAATATGAAAACCAACTGGGAACCCATATAACAATTTTACTAACAAACTACGCTATTTGATTACGTCAAATACCTAACCGTATTGATGGACAGTACACCAGTACCAGGGCACCATCACATATGAACAGGTATCTCTACGTTACGAGCGAACGAATTATTCCCAAATTTGGTTGTGCTACTGTCAAAGGACGACCACTGCACTGCAAATAAAATGTCCTCTTTTCAACGGACGTTTGAATTTACTGCACCACAGACCACTACCCACACCTACAAACATTTTATGTTTGCCTGGTACATTCGTAGCATAATTTTGAGTTAAAAGTGCAAATAACTTAAATGAAATTAAAAACCGATACACAATGAAGAGAATTTGACAAAAACTATTATTAGTCAAGAAGCAGAAAATTGGATGGGAGGCCCCATTGACAATTGCACACTCGTAGGTACCCACCTAGATGCACCAATTAAAAGTTAAGTGTAAAAGCAAACAGTCATTATTTACATTCCTCCGATCTGCAACAGAAATAAAACCATATTTATCAGCTGTTTATCTGACCGTGCAAATTATATGAGAGTGACCCTATTACCGGCGGGCAGACAAATGGATATGGGTTCCAATTCCCGTAGACCATAAACGAAAAACGTACCTTTTACGATGTATTAACCTAATAGAAACGATTATGAATACCACCTTAGGCTATTCTCGTGTATTCAAATGGACTCATGAATGTTTGAATTCAGATTATAATTTATTAATTCCTAAATTAATAACTTCTCTTGCTTAGTAAAACAAAATATACCGTTTATCTTTACTTGACTTATGTTTTACTAGCTGTTACTCGCGACTTTATTTTTCTCCTTTTTTTAGTTCGTGATGTGTTTTGTGGCTATGTACTTATTTGCCTGAAACGATTTTTGATTTTAATTGATAATCTTTTATTAATATTAATTAATTAAATAATGATTTCATCACATAATTTGACCTTACATAAATGACAAGACGACGGCATACGATTAGTTCCGATTTCAGCCGCGCGCAGGTTTATCTTGCGCGCAGTCTACCTATTAAGTTCTTTCACTCTGTATCAGCTCTCTATAAGCTCTTCACACTATGCATCGTAGTGCCCCAATTTTGAATGTATAAGGGCTGCACCGGGGGCAATATATCGCGATCACTTAGCACTATCAGTATTAGTACTAGAGCATTTACATCAGTAAATATTTGAGGTCAGATAGTGCTTCACTTAGACTGTACCGAGCTTTTTTTTTACAAACAAACATGTTTTTATTAAGCTTGTTTGAAGTAGTAAGCAATTACATTAAAATGTAGGGAAATATATTGGTATTATTGGGGATATAAACTATACATTATGCGCGATGGAAATACGATTTGATAAAGTTGCATCTATAGAATAAATAAGCAAAGTTACCTCTTATTGAGTATATTTTTGTTCTATTTAAGTACTTTTTTAAATAAATAAGTAATTTTATATTATGATTAATTAATCAAATAAAGTTCATAGATGACTGGAGCTTTTATGTGCGATAGTTTTTTATTTAAGAGCAATATGATGAAAAAAACAACGAAAAGCATTGAAAAAGTACAAAAGTGTGGTTATTTTCTTTACTCTTTACACGTAAAGAAAAAGACAGAGACAAAGGCAATTGGTACGCTCTTAATGACTTATGTTATTATCTATAAGATTCATGAGCTAATGGGAAGAGTTTAATACAGTAACTAAGCTCTGGCACAGATGAATACAGCTGGTTTACTCCGCAAAATCATTTAAATAAAAAGCGACTCTTGCTGCGACACAATAAAGTGCAATTCAGGTCGCACAGTGTTAATTACCTACAGTTATATACACCTAGAAGTTGCCTCTCTTTCTAGCGCGTAAATCTTATATCTTCTGACTACGTTCGTTACACTCACTGAATCGGCCCGACAAGACGGGCCCTCGGCGTCCTTTTAGATGCATACCTAAAATGCGAAGTGAACCATCTGCATCTGTGACTCTGGCCACACTGAGGCGAACTCGATTTAATTCACACGACTAAATTCGCGGCAGTTTGTACTCCAAATTCAGACCCGCCTTCTACGTGGGATTCGCCTCATGTAGATCAGAACTTTTTAGTGTTTTATAATGCATTATATAAAGGGCCACAGAAATTACAGTAATGGTAATTTAGTAATGGTAATTTATTTTTCTCAATAAAGAATAATATACTTAATGCTAGCAGCATCAAGTAACATTTTAAAGATAATCCTTTGTGAGAGCTGGAGTCTATACTGGGTTCGGGACCTGTATGACAGATCTCCAGCCTCACACCCTTAAAATTACAATATTTAATTGCACTTACGTACTACAACATTAAAAAAGCTCCAAGTACTGAGAGGAAGGCTATGTGTGTCTTTGGAGAGTGGTGTGTGTTCGTGAGTGCAATATAAGTCCTCAGACTCAACGCCCGCGACGGGCACTAGGGCGTGAGCACCTACTTGCCCGAAAGTGTGTGTGTGTGTGTTTGTGTGTGGTAAACAAGGTGAAACGCGATCTAAGATTATTTGAGTACATAGGTGAATATTTCCGATAGACGAATTTATTGTCTCCGCATAATCTATTTCAAGTAGCCATTACAATCTTTAAATAAAGTAGTTTAGCAGCCAAGAGGTTTTAATGGCCTCTATATCAGTTGGACCCACAACGTGAGACACATGCAACGGTGCGGGACATTCTGCCACATTGCCCGGCAACCCGGACATATTGATTCCAAGAGGGAGGCCATATTGGAGGTACAGTTTTATATTGCCTTTAATATAGCTGTTGTTAATAACTCGTGTGCTACACAGTTAATAACAGACATATACAGCTTTTATAAAGGTGTTATTGTGTTTCCGATCGCAATGTTATATGTGTCACAAATATAAAATGCTCGATAATAACATAGGTGGCTAGTTATATTAGAAACATCTACCAATAAAAAATTAATTTGCTTTAATAACGGACCAATTTGCTAACATAGAATAGACAATAGTTTGTAGAAGAGTATAATGATAAAATGAAGTCTAACAACAGAAGTTATTCGTGTGCATTTGATATAACAATTATTGAAAATCGCAGAATTGTCTCTTTGTGTGTTAGGGACCTAAGTAAGGACTAAATTTAAATGCAGTGGACTGTAATTTCATTGAAATATATTCCAAAGTAGGTAAAATGCGAGTGCGCGCGCGTGCCGTCTTCGCAACCGATCTCCGAAGACGGCACGCTCGCGCACTCCATACGTTTTACCAACATAATTTTACCTATTTTGGAATATATTTCAATAAATTACAGTCCACTGCTTTTAAGTTTAGTCCTTAGTTAGGTCCCTAACACCAATAATTTTATAAGCTAAATACACCTAGTCTACTAACGATAAAGTCAATTGACCTATATACCGTCTGGTTTTAATTTAAAAGCTTCAACATAACTTTAAATACAATTTCAGTACATTACAAACTGCAATCAGTACTGTGTACTCTTGTTTTTACAAATAAATGATCGTTTATCAGAAATACATTCAGTAACGTTTTACTGATGCGTAATGCGTAGCGGTGCCTTCACCGCTTACATTTCGTAAAACAAATACAATAATATCATACCAATAAATGTTATTTAAAAACAAAGAAATGCAATATCACGTAGTTATATTGCATTCGTGCTACCAATACATATTGCCGTTGGGCTACCAACAAATAAATACATAAAAATACAAGCGGCCCATGAAAACGAGGAACCAATTATTGTTCATACCTCGTTCCAAATATAATATGAGAAAGTATTTTAACACAATTATCCGCAATTAAAATAATATATGTAGATATGTAAATAACAACTTATACCTAATTAATTAATAAAAATAACAAAATTATATCCTAAAACTATTCACAAACTAAAATATGGCGTCAATAAACTTATCCACATCGCTGTTGACTGGTAATGTACCCAAGAGACTGGCAGCAATCATAAAATACATAACTGTGGATAGTAGAAGGTACATCTCATTTTACCTTTTTTTTTTTATAACGTTGCCCCACACTAGGAATTTCTCCCGTATTGTGGGTGCGTTTACCAACATTTAACTCATACACAAACAGCCAGACCCGGAACAACTCCTTGTAGGTCATACAAACATTTGTTCCGTGCGGGAATCGAACTCTCGACACGCGGAGCAGCAGTCAATTGCTTAACCACTGCGCCAACCATGTCGTCATTTGAAGAATTTGCTTTGTTTGAAGAATGTATCTTTGTACACACACTGAACTATACATTTTTGAAATTTGTATCTTTGTACACCAAAACAGACATGAATTTGACTTGTATAATGATGTTGTATCCAGACCCAGCCGCAAAGTGCTTAAGCTTAATGTTCCTAGGCGTAGAATTAAATGGTTTTCTAATAATGTATACTGCATGTCCATTACGGTATATAACAAATTACCTGATAGCTTTAAAACCCTCAGCCTCAGAACATTTAAATGTAAATTATTTAATTTCTTCTTAGCAAATGTTATTACTCGACTGAAGATTTTATGAACGAAAAATTTACCTAAATATTTGACATTGACTAAATATTTTGACCTTATTGAATTTTGCATTATATAATTACCTAATCTATTTTATTGTTTAATTTATTTAAACTATTTGTAAATCTAATTTTAATCATTTATTTTTAATGTAATGATGGTCCATAATCTTAAAATCATATTTGTACGCCGGAAACGGCAGAATATTATGATCGTAATACTTGTAGCACATAACAACTTTGTACAATATTCTGACAAATAAATGCATTCATTCATTCAATGCAATGAAACGAATCACATAAATATGGACCTTATCAATGATCATTGGCCCGTTACAGTTCCACGAATCTTATTAAAATAATACCATTATACATGTTTTATTTTACAAAGTGTCCATGAGTATGTCCCTAGTTTATCTAGTCATTCTGTATTACGACTAACGAATTCAATACAGCGACCGCATTCAGATTCGTGCACCGCGCCGATAAACGACAATGTCGCATCGCATACAAACCAATATTCAGTTAATTGTGGCTA
Source organism: Xanthia togata (assembly GCA_963853775.1). Lineage (NCBI taxonomy): Eukaryota > Metazoa > Arthropoda > Insecta > Lepidoptera > Noctuidae > Xanthia > Xanthia togata. The sequence goes on from OY970811.1 coordinate 11,096,066, forward strand.
GCCCGCAGCATCGAGTTCCAAACTCATTAAATCAGATTTACAATTCTATTATCGGTTCCCTGAATTCACTTATTTTTTGCGGTCAACGAATCTGGGATGAATTTTTATCTGATGCATAATTTCGTGGCTTTTTTTGAAGCAGGGTTTTTATCCCGGTCAGAACTTTCATGATAAACGTACACTGCAGCTACCTCACCACTCACGTTACTATGCCGTAAATACACTTTACTATAAGACCTAAATACACCTAGTCCTACATGGACACTTATTAAACTTCAGAAGCTAGGAACACTATTCCAAATGGTCGTTTCCTATGGCGATGAGCCGGCAAGAAACTGCACGGCTACTTTATTTAAAATTTCGTGATGTTAGCTTTTACAATGTTACCAAATTACACTGTTAATAGGTATTGGGGACAGTGTAGGCGTGTCAATAAGTAATAGGTACTTCAAAAAAAAGAAAATGTTAAATAAATCGAAGCATCTATGAGTCTACAACTACTGCTTAGAGGAGGGCTATTGCGGCTGGTGACGTCAGAGCCTCCATCCTTCGCCAATTGAAAACGTCGTTGTTGCTTCTCATTGGCTTAAATCTGCCTTACTTGGACTACTGACTTACTGCATCGTCTATCGTTCATTCTTTGTTGTTTTCGTGTAAGTGCTTGTGCACTTCAAATAGTCATTCTTTTGCCCCTCCCCTATCTTCGCCATGGCTTATTTTAATTTTTTAATTATTTTTGTTGTATATTTTTATTATGGACGCTTTTAACGTGCACGTTTTACTACATTGTTCTCACATGTATAATTTCAACATGAATGATGTAACCAATGTTTTGTAACAATATTCTGATTTAAAAGAGTGTCCATGGAGTTTCTAGCCTGTTCTTCTCCATAGGAACCTACTACGCTTTGGAATGGGCAACTAAATTCATCTTTCTGACTGACCGACCCCTTGACAATTCAAAAGTAATTGGTTTATTTGGAATAAATGATTTGAGTTTGAGTTTGAGTTTCTCAATTTATTATCTTCTTCCATAATTCTCTATTAGTTGTTCAGTAGTCAGCCCCTTTCTGGCCTTTCACACAGTCCAGCTATCGTTTCTTTGGTCTTCCCCTATTCTTAGAGCCATCCACATTCATACTCCAATCTTTCCTCACAACATTTTCTTCAATGCTTATGTACTGATTAGGGGCGATGACCACTTTGGCTGCAATAGTCCACATTGGACAACGACTATTTTATAATTCACCAGTACATCAGTTTTTGTGGAACCGTAGGCAGGTATATTCACCCTTCCCACTTACGAATAATGTAACATGATAACGCCAATCCCTACAGAGTTATTTGCGGTGTCATTATGTTATTGGAACTGCGCACACGATGTTAATAACCCTTCAAAGCCATTAAGCCTTTGACGTGATGTGTAAACCGCTGACTAAATGACATGTTAATATTTGAAGAATTGGAAATGGATGCTAATACGATATTTATCGTTCAATGGATTTGTAATTTGTGTTTGATATAGCTTAATGTCAGAGGGGTTTGAAGCAAAATCCGCGACATAACACGTATGTAAAAACCTTCATTATATTAGGATAACTTGTCTGGTTTACCAGGCGCTGGTTTTCATAACTTTACACCCATACCTCATCATCACCATAATTGTCAAATTTTCCTTATTTTTTTAAATTTTTCATTTATTTAACATGTTTTATAGAGGATGACATGTTCAAAATTTTGCTTCAGTTTTGCTCACAACTTTACAACTTATAGATCCAGTTTCGGCCCTTATACTCCATTCACAAATTGGATTGTGATGAGTATAACTCTAGTATAACTCCAAAAAAATCAGAGCCATCTTTTTCAGCCTACATTTTCAGAACATCTTGTTTTTATAAGGCGTAATCTAGACAATCTGAAGCTCCGCTGGAGTGTACTCTCTGTAACTAAAAGCGATCGTAACAATAACTAGACCTTTGCCAAAAACGCGATTGTCTTAAACTTAACGGACGGGAAAGCGTTCATTACAAGATGGCGGTTAGAGTTCGCATCAGACTAGCTACTCTTTTCTCCTCCTATTTCTACAAGTTTCATCGTTGCCTATTGGACGACATTAGCGAACACTCATGGTTGGTACCTATAGGCTGTTGGTTGCTTTGCGACACAAATTTGCATACATACTTAGCAAATATAATTTGTATTATACATCAGCATTTAATTTAGTCATGTCATACAATTTTATTGATATTATTAAAGACTTTGATCCATTTGTGACCTTGTGATTTACTTCCTTGATACATTACAGTGTTACGATAAGCATTGCAATAACATTATTGAATGAGGTGTTGCATTTAAGTGGCTATAATAAGTGGAGCTGAGCCTTCGCCACTGGTTTGGTAAGACCCACCACTGCATTAGCATTATATAGATCATTACATTTATACACTAAGGTGGTTCAATTGTGTAACTTGCCGAAGCTAACAGAAGCTAACTTTTTCCAGAGCTTTTGATTTCAATCGGGAAACTTGCCATCTTTGTTTCCTGCTAACATTGCTATAATCTCGAAGTTAGTTAATCTTTCCGTGTTTACGATCTCACTAGAACCCGGTTAATTTATAAAGAAGACTTCCAAGTATAATGGGGGTCCAACTCCTAAGAAAATACAAAAAAAATAGGTTTAAATGTATTTGTTACCACAAATAAAATATTAGCGTTGATAAGTGCATAAGAAAGTGTATAAGGTACCTATACCATTAAAATCATTATCTTTTTTACCTAGTCTATTTTTTCATCATATCGTCAAAATCTCAAGCTAACATATTAGCCGCCACAAATATTTAAAAGGAGTACAATCCGAACGATCCAGCGAGAGAATTCAGCACCGAACACGACTTAACCCTAAAAAGCGGGCACATTTTTCGTCCTTACAGGCCACATCGCGATCTCGGAGTCTGCTCGGGTCGTCTCCGACGTAATTTCCGACGCGGGTCTAAACGACCTGCCTCAATGAGATACCGTTTTGATAAAAGCCTGTATCAAGCGTGTTTGAGAGGGTTAAAGGGTCCCGTTATTGGGCAGTTTCATTGTAATTATCCGAAACTGGAAGTACATGGAGAGTAATGGATGACACACAGAATCTATGAATAAAACATGTAGGGGCTAGTCGCTTATCTTACTAATTTAGATCGAATGGGTTACGCTTGTACATACAGGTGATCCTATTGTATTGTAGTTTCAAGTTGTCTATTGTTTGCTGATAAATTTACGCAGATAAGTGACGAGGGTGTACAGAACAAAGGTCTCATCGCTTGGCATTAATAACTCGAAGATGATAATACATAACAGTGAAGGGTAAATACTCATGAAGCTCCACATATTTTCTAGTTCTCGTATGGATTCATATCTGTTACATTAGGTAAAAAAAAACTGTTTTTAAAGTATGTTAGTTACAACGTTAATGCGTAGCATGGCCGCGTAGCAACGCGGCCATGCTACGCGGCGCTACTACGCGGCCCTGCTACGTGGCGTTGCTACGCAATCTCGTAGCAGCATGCTTCGCAGAACCAACAAATTTTCTTGTTTTCTCGGTATCTTCTCATTGAATCCTTTTCCTAAAACATTCACACGTTTACGAAGTATCTATATGCTGCAAAACTTCCTCCATAATCGTAAAACGTATAACATTATCACAGCAAACACCACAAATACGTCTGTTGAAATTGAAAACATAAAATAAAACGAAACTCCCACGTTTTCTCGGCTTTTCCTACACATACATGCCGAGGGGCAGACCATATTCTTATTTAGGCAGGCAGGAATGAAACGTGAAGCCCTGCAAGCCTCATCTGTATTCGTCAAACGTACTACGATATAACAATAGCGGCTAGTTACCAAAGGGGTTGGCAGGGGAGTTCTTAATGACATTTGCAGTTTCTCGATATAATACCTAGAGCGTCTCGGATCACAACTGCAGACAAATACTTGTATCTAACATAAAATTACTCGTACGTCAGGCTGTTGGTCGATTCAATCAAGCGTCAATTTTATAGAACTAAATTGTATACACTTACTTAAAGATTGGAGGTACTTTAGAGTAGTTTAGAGGTCGGTCGGTACGTTATTATATTGGGTCCCCACCTATGAAATTGGCGTTTTGTATGGAGAATTTCAAAGAAGTTGCATTTTTCATACTAACATTTTCTTAATTTATATAACAACCATGAACAATAATGTTTTGTATGCACTAATGTTTAAAAACTGTGCCTTATTACACTAGCGAGTTGCGAGCGTGTTTCCAGCGAAGCGATTTGTAAACGTGCTCTAAGCTGGTGCGAAGCGAACTAGCCGCGATCACGCGGCGTCGTCGCCGCGTTTTCACAATTTTGTACACTCACTTGTCTCGCTCTGTCTTGTGCACTCAGGTCAATCGCTCTCGTTCCGCAAACGCACAGTGTGTTATTATGAAAATCTAGCGGGACAAAATTATTTTGCCGCATTTATATGTGTTATTAGGTAGTAATATTTAAATGATCAAAAAATAAATAAAAAAAATTGATTGTTTTAGATGTATAATTTAATAATAGAACATAATTTCACAACTATACATCAAAATTAAAGTAAATACAATAAAAAAAACTACGCAAAGTTTAGTACAATTAAGATTACTACATACTAGTAGACGAAACATAACCATAACCCCATTTAACAACAATATCTAGGCTTTTTAGGTCTTCTATCGTTTTCAGGACCTCTTCTTGCATTTTGCATATTCTTAATACAGTGTGATCCATTAAAGATTGAAGTTTAACTTCGGCATGTGTTTCTGAAACATTAATTTCACTTGGATAACACAAATGTTTTGCCGCTTTCACTTTGTAGTATCATTATGGTGGATACAGATTTTTGTTCATCAATTTTGATTGCTCGCGTATGATACCATATTGGTGTGTTGACAGATTTGCATCAATCATTAATGCCAGAGCTTGGTCATTCGAAAGCCCACCTCGCTTTGGGTTGATTAAACACCTCCGTGCTTTTTTCATTACTGTACCTCTTCTGGGTGAAAACAAGCAAAGCTCCTTAACAATAGCTACAATAGCTGCTGAATCCCTTTTTCCTGTCTGGCGAAGCTGTATTTCGTTTGCCATCGATATCTCTTTTGGATACGTAGTTTCAAGAAGATAACGAATTCGCCGTCTCTTTGTTTTTTCACTGGAAGGTTCAAAGTCTTTCGGTGGTCTTCCGGCCCGGTTACGTGTTCCAGGTAGTGAAAAATCAACGATAGTTTCATTTACGGGTATCTGTACTTCTAACCATGAAGAATTCGTTTTCAGGAAGCGTTCACGATGTCTTCGATGTCACGACCATTTTTCGTCAATTTTTTTACTGACTCTACTGATGGTTGCTTTTAAACTTTTCAAAATATCATCCGTAACGGAATGGACATCAAGTTCTTATAAAATATAATGTAACAAAGCATCCTGTCTTGATTCTTTTGCGTTAGCAAACCGAACGTCAAAAAACAAACGTCGAGAAGTTTGTGAAGTCATCCTGAAAATAAGAAAATTTTGTATGAGTGTCGCAAACTTTCGCGCGTAAATGAACATTTTTCTTGTAGTATATAAATACACCTTTCAGAAAAATATACCCAATGCACAGGGAAATGAAGGGAAACCAACTGAAACTTTAGCTGAAACTAAAGAAGTACTATTTATGATTAAATAAAAACCTCACTCTGTTAATTAAATATTTACGATTAAACTAATATACATACTAACAAAAAAAAATATTAATATTTACCTTAAAAGCCCCACAAAAACGATAACAACACAAAATCACCACTAGCACACAGAAACACAGCGTATTCATCGAAAGAACTCAGACGAATGAAACGATAGCAGCGAGCGGTCGGTGAGTATGGCTCATGTAGCCGGCCGTCCCGAACTTTTTTTACCTGCTATCGTTTCGTGTGGATTCCCAGAAAATTTACTAGATTGTAGTATAACTTGTTAGCTTTGAATATATTCCGTTAAAAGGATCTTGTTGACATGTTCATAAATTGACTTTTGTCCGTCTAGATTCTCAAAATAATATACTGTGAAACGTGGCGAGCTCGCTGCACACCCGCGGTTGTGTTCACCGCGCACACTTTGCGAACTCGTGGCGAGCTCGCTGCGGGTGTGCAGCGAGCTCGCCGCGTTTGCGGAACGAGAGCGATTGACCGCTTTCCACTCGCTCGCAACTCGCTAGTGTGATAAGGCCCTAAGATAACGTATGCCACTTAGATTAAGCGACAAAAATAAGTTTTGGCTAAGTTTTAAAACAAATAGTGGTTATTTCTTCTAACAAAAAGAGGAGTCATTTTTAAGGTATTTTTTATGTTTAGAAAACTATAAGTAATAAGGTTTTTTTACTATTGGTAGTTGTCTATGATGGTCATTATTCGATATAATATCAAGCAATTGAGGAATATTTTAAATCATAGAAGTGACGAGGTTCTCTATTTGTGAGAAAAAAACGCGAATTTCATAGGGGACCCAATATATGTAGTTTAGAATCATTGGGTTCCTAATTAAAATTAAAAATGGCAGCCGATTCTTATCGGCTGCCATTTTGACTCCGATTAGATTTTGTCAAGAAGATCGTATGCAAGTTGCAACGTTCTTCTGTCTGCTAATAATAACAAACAACGAACAAGAATCCTTCGGCCAAAATCTGCTATAAATCGTAACAACAAATAAATTTTCACGCCGCGCGCCGTCCCTTAAGACCAAGGCCAAATATTTTTTTGATATTTGGATATCTCATGACCTAAAGAGGTGCCATAAAGAATATGATTTTTTTTTATATCCGCGAAATTTCTCGGGTATTCTGGTAGGTTACAACTTAGCATCAAAATAGGTTATAATATGACAGTTCACATTAGAGGGGCTTATAAAAATAATAGTAAATGTAAATTAATTTTGCCAGTTCCAAAAATAGCATAATCAGCCTATAAAGTGCCCACTTCTGGGACACAGACCTCCTCTCTTCGAGAGGGAGTGGGGTCTAATCTACCACGTGATTGTGTGCGGGTTGGTAGATGTCACATACCTTCGAATTTTTGGTTCTAGGACATGCCGGTTTCCTCACGATGTTTTCCTTCACCGTTTTAAATGAGGTGACGAAATTATTTACACAAAGTAAAGAACCTGAAACCCACGACCTACCTACCTACCTACTCGTAAGTCGCAGGATTTACCATTGAAATTTGAAAGCAACAATAAAAGCTGTACCTACTGTTTAAACAGTGTTTAGATAGACGATGCAAGTCATTTGTTGCTTGGATTTTATACTATACCACAAGCAAGACACTTGCACTGTGTAAAATTACTCTTTGACGCAGTTGGTCCCACACCGATGGTACTCCAAAACTTCTTATATAAGCAGTTTCACCAAAACCCGCAACTCGAAACCGTGCATCCTCATCAATATTCCTCAAACGTCCTTACTTTTGTTTTTGCCTACACAAGGGAATCAATAATGTAACTCTGATGCCCTATAAACAGCCCCAAAGGCTTCCAAGTTCCCCTCCATTTATTACTATTACCCCCTATTACTCAGGGGCGTGTGGGTACCAGAAGATTCCCACGCGAGCTATTACCATGAAGGTCGGTATATCCTAATCTTTTTTCTTACATTACGTACGCGTAATTTATGGACTAATTAGGCGGAATTTACTCTCACAAAGGCGCCTCTACACTTCACAGTATCATGTTTTAGGGAAAATATTTTTTGAGTTTTTTCTTAAAGAGTCATCGTCTTCAATAATGTATATTCTTTGTCTGTATTTTATGTGGTGTCTTATGGTCTCTATTAACAAACTTTAGTGTGTGTGAATACCAATAATTATATTATAATGGTTTCTACTTTTATTTAAAAAAAGATTTGTCTACTGGAATAAGGGAAAATCAGTTTTAGATTTCAAGCAACACATTTAGAACAGTCCATAATTTTACACCACTAAACCAATTACGAGTTCTGTGATATTTTACTATTAGGTATATTAGTGGTGGCTTGTGGCCATCTTGTGGCTAAGTAGTAATAGCCGCACGGGTCAATCAAATCAGGTTAAGCAACGCATGCCGAGGTTGGTCCATAGATAGGGTATCATCTTTACATACCAAGACCTCTCCATGCCTCGAGATGTTGGTCCCGGCTATTATTTGTGGATCTTTGTCAGTCGTTACGTCTCAGAAGTCAGAAAGTCTGACAACTATTCTTACCAAGCGGTGTCGTATTACCGAGTCACTAGGTTGTTGAGGTCAGATAGGCAGGCGCTCCATGTACCTAAAGTATTCAGCTGCATTTAGACTAGAAGCTGACCCCAACATAGTTGGGGAAAGGCTAGGCAGATGATGATAAGGTATGTTCAAAGTCAAAGTCAAAACATTTATTTAAATTTTTTGTTAATCATTTATTAGGTAACCTTTCTAGTAACCCATAAACGTCCAAGGCAATCTTCAAGGAAGGCGTCTGAGGGGCAATTCCCGTAATTTTTAAGAACGTTCACATTTGCATCTCATTTGCAATCTGTCAAAAATACAATATATTTACCAACATTTTTGACAAGTTTGACAGATTGCGACTTGACTGTGAACGTTTTTTAAATACGAGAATTGGCCTTATGATAAAATGCCACTATCATCACACTGGGTAAATAATTTCTTGATGGTAGTACGTATTTATGCTGTTATGATGATGATAACAAATAACGATAGTCGATGCGTATCCTTATTACGTCAAAAGTATCAGCAGTATCCAAGAACAAAATAATTTTCTGCCATCTTCTGAAATCAGCAGGTATCGATGTAGATATTTTAATGAGGAATTGTAAACAGAAGCAGTGGAAAATCTATTTTAGATTTCAAGCACATCTTAATCGCCTTATAATTCGTCAACACACAAGGAGGGTGCGTGTCGGGCGCGGGTCGGGACGGCAGTACGGCGGGCTTGTATAATATATTGTTATTCCTTGTATGGATGTCAGCACACGAAACGCGTGCGCGGGTCGGGCGCGGAGCGGGTCGGGAGCGGGAGCCGCGCACGCGATTCGTGTGCTGACATCCATAATTATAATACAAGGAATTACAATATATACAAGCCCGCCGTACTGCCGTCCCGACCCGCGCCCGACACGCACCCGCCTTGGGTGTGTCGAGCTTCATAATTGATCCAAAATTACACATAACTAAACCAATTATAGTCATAGGGAGGTGGTCTCAGAAGAAATATGTTGCGTAATTTTATAACCTTCCCATGAATGACTCGTAAAATTCCAAGGCTGAACCATTTCAAAGACGGTTTGCCATACCTAACCACCACGCATGAAAATATACCTAGAACGTTATGTGTAAGTGTAACGAATGCTGTTATGATTATAATAACAGCCCCGATACCTAGGTATACTCCTAATATAAATTCTTAGCAGTAGTTCCTTATTATTTTCCATAAAACGCACTAGAAAGGAGGTGGTCAAAGATAGAGAGATAGTCAATTTTCTTTCTTTTCTTTTCTTGTCAAGCAGAGCGGCCATTTTCTGACTATATTAATAAACACACATTTTTACCAAGAGACACTAAATTTCCCTGTAGTCACCCGTATTCACCCGTCCAATTAAAAAAGGTAAAATATTCAGATCATGGATACTGGGCCACTCGCGGCGTCGAATGGAGTGGATACAAAAAATTATAATTGCCAAATTTTTAAGCTGAATCGTAAAAGAACCAGCGCTGCGTGTAAGTCATATTAGACTTAGATCCAAGGACTTACAGTTCGGGGTTTTAGAACCGAATATTTTGAAGGGTATTGATGCTTTTGAATGAAGAGAATTTGAGAAATTATAGTTTTTTTCGAGATTATAAGTGGAATTTACTACAAGGTCCAGAGCCAATTATGTATTATGTGGTTAATCGGAGGGCATACGTTGGACCTAAGTACTATACCTAGCAAAAGTTCTTCAAATAAACAGAAAGATTAGGCAAATAAACTTCAATACGTCAAATAACTTTGGCCTACTCCTGTATTTAATTATGAATAAATGATTGAGAGACATTCTTGACTTTAGCGAAAATATCGAAATTGTTTGCGAATTGTTCCCGTTTCTTGTAAAGTCACATTAATTATGTCAAGTGCAAACAAAAAGTCGTTGGGCAAGGTGTTGTATTAAGAGTTAAAAGTATCGGTGATCGAGTTAGGCATTCTTTACGTACTTTGACTAAGTTATCTACGTCTCTAAACCTTTTAATCCATTATGTAGGATTCGAAAAGTAACTATATAGTGTAAAAAACTCATCTCTCAATCCTGCACGAATCAGAGGGACAGGCAGTAAACAATACAAAAGAATACATTTATAATTTCTGGTTCGTTTCGCCACAAAACAATTACAGGAATTTTCCGTACACCAGTACCACGTAAATCGTTTCCCGCCACTAATTCATTTCCAAATGCCATTTCTACGTATTTAGAAAATTATTCCCAGTAACCGTTTTCAAAGAGATATCGTTTGGAAGATTTTATTCGTCCTATATCCTCAAGATAGGCCGTTAGCCTGTATAAAGGAGGTAATGTCTACATTTTTGCCAGAGACGTCTTCGCTGTGCCAGCGTCGAGATTAGCATATCTGCCCGTAAGCTTGTCTCCCGGTTACATACTTTGCCTACTAGGGAGTGCATACACTGATGAATCGTTTACTGTCTGATAGTGAATATGTTCATGACTGTTGAACAAAAGTTCCCACACAAGATATCAACCACAATGCTTCTGAGATATACAACCACAATGAAAGTCAAAACCCACGTGTAAACCAATCTAGCCTGTTCTTTAGTTCTACTTTTAAATCGTTTCTTTCATAATCATTGACCCGTAAATGGCCATCGCTGAACAAAGACAACTAGACTGCTGAACGCTACAGTTATTATCTCTGATCGTCTCCGACAAAATTGCTTACTTGCCCAGAAATCCGATCTGATGAAGTCTACAATATACAGCGATACTTCGGAAGTACAAAGATAGTTTGGAAGTATTTCCTGTAACTTTCAAACTATTTATAGTTGCGTAGTGTTGTTTAATAAAGGCGAAGAGGAAATAAAAGTGTCTGTCGACGCAAAATTTTGTAATTAATCAAATAGAAATCTGGACGCCTCGCCTATTATATATATATTATCAGGTTATTTCATCCCATTATGTTATGCACGTATTATTATTATATTTTCTTTCCCATAACAATCCATTATTAAAATTATGACTCTTGGTCTGAGCGTTTTAACAGTGTACCTACCTATATCTGTGTGTGGGATATTTAATATATTGTGTAAGTAAGGAAAAAACCCTAGTATTATTTATGAAAAAAAAAAGCTTCGATTGGGTAGTGTGTGTGCTCCCCCTTATCTAGTATCTGTAATGTTTGCGTGTTCACGAGCTATAGCCAAGCACAATGGTACTTAATGTCGGTAGACGCAGAAACGTACAACCTTCTTTAATCTTCAACACTCCGTTTACGACGAGAACCTACTTCTGACGAACTCGTAAACAGACAGTTAACCTTTTTTGTACTTACCTTGAAACTTTATTTAATTTCGTCAAGTAATTTACAAGCCTTACCTTAATCCTGAGGAAAGACATGAGTAAAATAAAATTTCTTGTATTAATAATACATATATTATTGTTATTATTATAATAAAAACTACCCTAGATCTAAAACAACTAATACCTAAAAATATATGCTAATTATATATACTTACATATTTACAATATGTCAGGGATAACGAAAATAATATGAAACACCAATATATTTTATCATTCATTTATATTTCTTTGCCAACATTAAATCCAATATTCTACACCATACCATCACATCTCCTATCCTCCACATAATATCACTATTAATTTAATAATCGAATAATTACAATAAAACTAATAGGTTACCTTAATTTGCAGTACATCTCCAACAATTCTATCCCAATCTATATTTTAACCAACACAGCACGTCGTACCATTACGAGCATTCGACCCAGAGAGCCGTTGGTGCGCCATTTTGACATATCGAATATTTCGGTGTTGCCAGTACAATATAAAACAATTATGTATTAATAAATTGAAACCTAACATTATGGTATTTATAGGTACCAACGTAATCTCGTAAAAAGAATCATGGATCAATTTTGTCATTCAGAATTCTGCCTATAAACCGACTTGTCTTACCTCTTATAACTTAATAAAACAAAATTTGGTAAATCGTGAGTTCTCAAGTACCTAACCGTTCAGACACACAATTATGTTACGTTTTATACGCGTAAAGATGTGAAAGTTGAAAAGTTCGTTACATATTCAAAATGTCTGAACTGATATTGATAGGCTTAAAGGTAGAATATATTATTCTGGTTACGAACCCTTTCTCCATTCCAGGATAATGCGAAAGGCTTGATGTTTATCATCCAATCACACCGCAACGGCGGAATGGATTTAGATGAATCTTGTTATTAAAGCAAAATATATACACATCATTTGGTTCTTTAAATCCCATCGTCTTTCGGCACGGCACGAGTCAAATTAAAACTGCATGCCGTAATAATAATATTAGCCAATCAGCAAGTTGGTAACGTGATTGGCTGTCCAAGTAGCGACGGATTTAACAAAATTCAAAATTCAAAAGCATTTATTCAAACTAGGCTGAGAATCAGCACTTTTCGAACGACAAAATTACATAAGACAGTCCCCCAAAACGCCCACCCTTGACCACTTCCTAGTGCTTTTGCTGGGAAGAAGAAGTGGCGCAACAACGTACAATTACTATAGTGACGTGTCACTATAGTAATCACTAGTAGACAGTCACATTCATGTACCTACCCTGTTCATGATCTTGGAGTCTTTATAAATCAATATATACCTACATATTTATAAATTGAAAACGCTTTTCATGTCTGTCAGCAGTCACATACTGGCACTGACTTAGCGCGATCTCTAAAGTAGTTCACAGTTTAAAACTGTTAATAATTTACTTCTTAGTGAAAAAAATATCAATTGCATTAAGTTTACCCTACCTCACGTTAGGCAGGTAAAAAGTAATGTGTTTATAAAGGCCGAAGAATTGAACCCTAATCCCTAGTCCTAAATTAAATAAAAGATAGCACAGTATTCTAGGCTTAACTGGTTCTAAGCATCAGTGGGACCACATCTAAATAAATTGTCAAACAAGCTATCCTTGGCAGCATTATGCTGTTAAAATATTGAATATTTGATTAAAAATATTTATTAATTTTTTATTTACTATTCGTAAATTTTTAATTATTGTTTCTAATGTCGTTCGGTATTCTGTTGTGGGGAAATGCCGCCGACATTCAGACTATTTTTCTCTTGCCCAAAAGGGCTTTTCATTTCGCTGAAAATCTGTTAAAAAGGCTTGGGATTCAGCTGCTACAATGTTTACATACTGAATGGTTTTTTTTTGTTGCTTACATTTTTTTTTTAAATATTCTCTTTGCCATTTGATGATTATTATTATATATATACACAATTTCATGAATATTTACTTTGTGAAGTACAATATTTTTTTTATTTTTTATTATCGTGAATGTGAAGACTAATTAGGTCATTTTTATTTCTCAGTTAATTTTAATGATACTTTGGCAGTCTATTTATACGGTCTACCCAAATATCCTTTCTTTGGTATTATTCGTCGAGTCGTTGTTCCTTAAGCCCTGAGTTGAGCTACACGCTTACTTGCAAATATGTGCACTGACTGGACAGATCCACTGTAATCTGTGTGATTCTTTTCTAAAAAGACCATGTCAGACATTAACCTGCATGGTCCTCCTAAGGCCTGACCAAGTTATGTCTGGCCTTTCAAAGAGACTGTGACCTCTGAGTTTGTTTCGGTCTTCTCAGAGTAGTCAGTTAGGAACCACCGACCATTACCATTTTTTTTACCAATTTACCTACAGAAATAAATGTATCATCTAAAAAATAACAGGGATGAGTCGCTAATAAATTAATAAAATAAAATAGCGAGCGAAGCCGCGCTCACGGCTAGTCTACAACAAATTACTTTTCCACTTGACAGTGCATTCATAAAGTATGAGCCCGTGATGGATTAATCCATTTAGTGGCACTCAACTTGTCTCCGCCGGAGCCCTGTTTGACTAACTCGCTCCAGTGACTGTGCAACGTACAAGCACGGTTAGTTCTGCTAAAGCTACAGTGCTAAAGTTACGTAAATAGAACATTCCTGGCTAGATTAGGGGCAAGATCTAGGGCTACAATGTAAGTAGGTGCCTAAAATATACTTAGATTTTTTTTGCGGTTACATCTTGTTTTATCAACAGCCTGTAAATTCGTGTCCTCAGTCAAAAAAAAGACATGATATTTTTTTCTTTTTTAAATCTTTGCCACACACTTGGAATTTCTCCTGTAGTGTGGGTGCGTTTACAAACATTTAAACTCACACACACAAACAGCTATTATTTATCATTGCGATAATTTACACCCTGGTTTTTAGGGTTCCGTAGTCAACAAGGAACCCTTATAGTTTCGCCATGTCCGTCTGTCTGTCTGTCTGTCCGCGGTTTAGCTCAAAACTATTGGTACTAGAAAGTTGTAATTTGGCATGAGTATACAAGTTCACGACGCCGAAAAAGTGGTAAAATAAAATTTTGAAAACAACAATTATTTAGGGCAAAGTGGGGATGATAAATTTTTTTTTCGTCCTTCCCATAGTGTGGGATATAGTTGGATAGGTCTTTCAAAAATATTAGGGGTTTGCGACGACCGTTTTTGGATTAAGTAAACCGTTCGTGACTTATCAAGCTTTAAAGTACCAATTTTCGTTAGAGTCAAGTGTCCCCCCCCCCCCTCTACCAACTAAACGGTTGTAGTTAGAAATTCAAATGTCACGGCCTTAGTATTTATATATAACGAAGTTTAAAGGAAAACTATCACACTTAAGTGGGCTTTACAAGTTTACGAGTAATAATCGACCAAATTAAATTTGCGGTTGTAAAAACATGTTCTCCCATATATTCCGTATGGGAGAACATGTTTTTCAATTACAAAGTTAAGTTTGTTCTTACGATAAATTCATTCCAACTACGGAACCCTTCATTGTGCGTGGTCCGACACGCACTTGGCCGGTTAATTTTTTTTTAATCACGAAAACCAATCTAATATTGGTTATGTCTTCGGGTCAACTCCACAAATAAGGAAAATAAATCTACAGAAGCTCGAAAATTTTCGTCATAGCCATAATACGAGTACCTACCTACCAAATTGATATTATCAATATCCACTTCTACCTCGGTAACATTGAACTACAAAACTTTGTTCACTCAAGGGACAGAGGGTCGTTCAAAAGGCAGCTCTCTGAAAATTATTGAAACAGAAATACGCCACGTCAGCCGGACTTGATCGGATCCTCTAATAACCTTTCCGATTTCGATTCTTAGCGAAACGACAAATAATCTATTGTGTGAGTTTTATATCTGTGGAACAAAAAAAATACAGAATTAAAAATAATATTTTTAACTCTTCAATTCGTAAGCCGGAAAAGTCCAAACGGTCAACTTTGCTAACGACGTTGACCAGGCTGGAAAATAGCGAGAAATCTGGGTTTGAACACAAATGGTTCCGAATGGTTCCCAAAAGGGCCCGCCCCTTTTGGAACCGATGAAACCCATATAAAACTGTTACTCTTTCGTAATTTGTATAATATTTCCAATTGGTTCAAGACTTAAAAGAATTTGGTTTACATTAAAAAGCAAGCTAAAAAAAAGTTTTGTTATTTTCACCCATTTTTTTTCTTTCAAGAATATAATTATAAAAAATCTGCATATTCTTACGTTATAAAATATTTTTTCTACGAAGTTTGAGAAGAATAAAAACTATTTAAAAATTTATGTCTAAATAACTAATTGAAACGCGTCAAAGAATTTCGCAGCGCCAACCCGACTCACTCAACGCTTTGTAATTATTGTAAACATGTAAACGTTCTTATCTTTATACTTATCTTGCAAGTTTGTGAGATTATCTAAGTGTTAAAAATGCTAAAATGTTCATCAAAATTAAATAGTACCACGTACACCAGGGACGCGACTCACAATTTTTTGTAACAAAAATTTAATCTCTGTTCATTTAATTATTTATTTTTAATTAAACTTACATTAAATTAGCTCTTTAATAACAGCAGTTCTATTTTTATGATTAATTTGTGCAATAAAATATATTAATATAGGGTTAGTTTAATATATATCGCAATAATGTCGGACCACAGTAGCGTGACGGTAGCGATTTGGTTGTACGTACTTTACAGCAGACTTCAAAATGACCGACGTGGTTGTATGACGAGTACCAGTTGAGCGGTTAGCCCATCAAACGATCACCTACTAGAAGCATCTGTTTTGCATGCTCAACCGTTTTCACGATTATATTTATTGTCGTTTTGATTGTATTTTTTCTTATGAATATTTGCTGGTTAATACGATATTTGTAGGGTTAATTTAGCTTATATACTGTATTCTTCTAAAAATCATTATCAATACCTATTTTTTTATGTTATCTGTAATATGTAACTCTAACTACATGCTTAAGTCGAACTAGTGATATGTCAATATTCTAAAAGTACCTCCCTTGTATACCTACTCACATATCTAACAACTAGCAAATAATTATAACTAACAATTTCTTTAATTCAGTCTACTCTTAGTTTCTCAGCCTCCCGAGACTAGCTTTACCTCTATCTATAAATCTTTAATCACATCAATTAGTCCAGAAATCCGTGGTTCGTTGTTCGCATGGAAAGTTCCCTTTATCACTTTTATTGTTTTACTTTATAGCAATAGTTAGTCTGTGTGTGTAGTTCTAGACTAAAGAAATGACTTTCCGTGCATGTTGATTTGGTTTCCTAAGAAACTGGTTTACGGTCACACTGTTCTAACTGGCTGTTCAAATACAGAGCTTTATTGACACCTTAGCGTCAAATACTGGTGAAAATGACAGATTTCATGACGGCCGTTTAATATGACGGCAAATTACAGCTATATGCCGTAACATATTTACACGAAACTCCATACGTAATAACTCAGCAGTTTAACTAACGTTTTAGTCTTTCTTAAGAATCTTATTACTTGACAGGCGAATCTTTCCTTTCATTGAAGGCTTTTATTGAGGAGCTCGTGGCTAAGTAATAACTGCCGCACCGGTCGATCCATCAGGTTAAGCTACGCTTGCCGGGGTTGGTCTGTGGATGGGTGACCATCTTTACATACCGAGACTCCTCCGTGCCTCGGAAAGCACGTTAAGCCGTTGGTCCCGGCTGTCATTCGTGGATCTTTGACAGTCGTTACGGGTCGTCAGAAGCCCGAAAATCTGACAACCAGTCTTACCAAGGGGTATCGTATTACCCAGTTACTGGGTTGTGGAGGTCAGATAAGCAGTCGCTTCATGTAAAATACTGGTATTCAGCTGCATCCGGTTAGACTGGAAGCCGACCCCAATATAGTTGGGAAAAGGCTAGGCAGATGATGAAGGCTTATAACGGGTTTCAAAAACTTACTTCAATAATAAGTAGGTACCTGGTCGAACGAGCTCTGCTCGGGTAAAATTAGAGAATGCTCATTGAATAGTATAGTATACTTAGTTAATTAATTCTATGTATAGTACATACTAATTCCATGCTGCCATGATAGTAGGTACTTACTAATTCCATGCTGCCCTGGTGTAGGGTACTTACTAATTCCATGCTGAAATGTCATTATTCTAAGGTAGCCATCTTGTTCTAAACATTGGGCGACCGAGCTCTGTTACCAGATATGAGACCTAGCAAGATCGATTTTTCGCCCTACATTGCAACTTTCATCGAAATCATTAGGGCTGTTTTCGAGAACGTGATTACTAATATACATATATACAAATATTGCTCGTGTAATAGTATAGGATTTGAAGCGTGTCCCCCTATCACAAGACAGTAATCTATAGATAGTGTCATCTACGAAGTGGCGCCTCCTAATCGCTTACAGTACAGTAATCGAAGAAGAGTGGGGCGCGTCTTTGTGGATGGCACTATCTATATGTAGAAACTAGTAAAAAGTATCCTAGTTCCTAACCGAGGTCATGGTCTATCTGTGTGCAAAAGTTCATAGAAATCCGTTCAACCGTTAAGGCGTGAGAAAATAACAGATACTTACTTACATCCGCATTTATAATATTAGTAGGTATGGATTAGGATCGTGCCACCTCTCACAAGACAGTAAACTAGACTATTATAAGACCGTACCACGATACTTTATCGACCTTGACCCACATATAAGGCACCGGCGAGGCACGTCCGCAGCAGCAGGAGTGCTGAGCAGTCCAAACATGGTACTTTTGTAAACCCATGTATTATGCATGGCTGGCTCCTTATCACCATTGAAACTTCCGGAGAGGAATGGAATATTGCTGCCAAGACATTTATTATATACTTACTGTAAACACTAACTGTAAACTTGAAATCTAGTAGGTGCATCTTGTATTTCCGTAGTAGTATCAAAATTATCACTCTGCACTTGCGTATTCTCGAATTATACCTACTTCTCCTCGTAGTTACAAATAATAGCATACCAATAACAATAATAATTAACATAACGCACGTAGCATTGTAGCGGTTACACCACCACATACGAACTGCGCATAAAAGTCATGACGTCACACAAATCCTGCATCGCGCAATTAGAGTTTACCGCGCGAACGACTTGTGTATAAGACTATCCGACATCAACAGTCGGGCAGTCGGCCCGCCAGACACAACACCCGTCTGGTCGGTGGATCGTCCCTTTTCTATGGTGGTTGAGTGAACTTTACACCCTGTTCCTCATATCCCTAAAGCATAATTAAGGTTTTAGAAAAATAAATAATTAATTAATTAATTAATCATTGATTGCCATAAACAAGTTACAGAATAAATTGAGATACTAGCTCCAGAGCTAGGATAGAGTATTTCAGGAGCCATTGACTGAACTGAACTGAACCATATACATTCCATTTAGTTTACAATTAGGCAAGTATGTATATGCAGGAAAAGTTTATAAAACTATCTTGCTTAAAATTAAGTTTAATAGTAGAGATTTAATTTAAACACTAATAATAGAATAAGAAACATAATATTAGAATTAAGGCAAATATGTAATAGATATTCTATGTCACTACTCTAAATCTGTGGACATACATAACCCATGTTTATTCACATTTACCTGTGACAGTATACATACAAATGTATACAATTTATGTACAAGTTTAAGGGTGACACGTCTGCTAGCGCCGTAGCGTGTTTGTCTTACACGGTACAATATCTGGAGCTCGGCTACCGATGACAAAGCGGTTTCAACCTTGACACTGCTACATATATATGTACTTACGTTCGGCTGCATAAATTGCCGGGTTTACGATCGGGTTGCGGCAGAATATCGGAATTTCTTAGGCTAACCCAATACGACTGCAATTCGATCCACAACTACATACACCTACATTTTTGCCGTCAAACTTCCGAAATTCTGACGCTCGTAACAACACTATAATTTAATTACCTATGATGTTTGGTGCCACTGTGTGATATAATTTTTTTCGGTAAATATCGTTAAGAATAAGCAACTAAAAACTGACCGAGACAAGGAACTATCTTATCACGGCTAACAAAACAATTTAAGGTTCCCTAGAATATTCTAAAATCTTAGTCTGTAAATGGATTCATATTTTCGCCTAGAGTAAAATATTCAAGCCCAGATTATTCCGAAACTTTAACTACTGACAAACTTCATTAATCTTTGTTCTAGATGCTGTATCTACTGATCTGCGAAGAATTAATATATTTTCTGAATGAATATTCATAGACAATAACACAAAGGGATGCCCGGGTGGTTCGGTAGGCATCCTGAGTAACAATAGTAATGGGAAAATATTGTGTGTGACCATTCTATCTCTTGTGCTCAATAGAAAATACTTACTGACAAAACCCTAGTAGAAAAGACTGAGCTGTTAAGATAAACGATAATTTATTCTTATATACAAGAGCTTACATACTCATAAACGCTACAAATTACAGTTTATAGGGTACGGTATTAGGTTTTAAATAATGGTTTAGTAATGGTAATAATGGCGAAGGTACAAAGTAAACGTACAGCCTAAAAGAAGAGAGAAAAACGAACTCAAATATGAATTCCAAAGATTCCCAGAATCCCAAATCATTTTTAAAATACCAAAACATCACATTTCAAACCTAAATTAACTAGTTCAAACGTTGTTTCAAAGCAACCCGGGCTTGCTCACAGCTAATTACAACTACCAAGTATGATCCTATTCACATATAGCAAAACTTTATTCTCAAGTAGGAGTGAGCCACGAGCCAGCCGGTGCTCACTAATTATTATCTGACATGAGACCGGTGTTGCCAACTTAATTAAACTATTGCTACCACGATTATATCCCTGCAGTAAACATACTTATGTGTAGTTAGCACCTTATATAATTACATAACTACTGTTGCTCATTGTAAGCCCCAATTTAGGGATTATTATTTAAGGGCAGATCAATTATTTTGTTTCAGAATATGACAGTTAACTGACATAACTGTTTTTGGGAAAATCAAGAACTAGCTGTGCCCCGCGGTTTCAGCCGCGTAAGTCTCGATCCCGTGGGAATGTAGGGATAAAAAGTATCCTATGTCCTAATTCAGATCATGGTCTACCCATGTGCCAAATTTCATCTAAATCTGTACAGCCATTTTAACGTGAAAGCGTAACAAATAAATTCACTTTCACATTTAGGATTATGTGCTTATTCGTAGTCTGCTATTATTGTGAAACTTTTTTCTTGAAGGCAGTTAGATTTACATCTAGTATTGCGCATTTTTCCAAGTAAAAGAACAAAGGTTCGAGGCTTTTTTACAGTTCTCTTGAACCCATTTGCATAGCGAGAACGGACTGAGTGTACGTAATAAGTTACAAACTTTTCATTCCCCGCCTTATTCTTGTTTCGTCTCGATATCTCAGCTTTTACAAGGAATTGAATTCGCAGAAACACAAAAGGGACCCCTAGATCTGCCTATTTTAAGATGACCGAGACAGAATTTCTCTGTATTACGTAAATGTTTAATGCGGTAGCAGCCAGACGACTCGACAGGGACGCTACCTGAAAATAAATGACAACTGAAGTGGAATGAAAACTGGAGGCCACGGATAAATACAGCTTTAATAAATGCGAATTCTATCAATCATCATTCGATCGTGTTGATAACGAAAATTAAAATAAACCCTGATGAAAATTGGAGTCCTGAACAGTTTTTCCCCAAAACTTTCGCGATGAAAGTGAGTGAAAACAGATTAAAGTTTTGAGATGGTTTTCGGTCGGCGTTTGATTTTCTTTGTCAAACTCCAAAACGTGACGTGAAAACAAACCGACTTTTATGTGTTAAAAGCTGAACATGATTCTTCGGAAATAGCGGACCGTTTTTGTACTATTCCACGAAACCAGATCGAAATTCACTCAACTGTTTTTCATTTAATGCACACACGGATGTACGGAGTTTTATTTTATCTTTTTATGCAAACGGCATCTATCGCCATGTTGAATTTATAGTTAGTAGAGCAGCACTTCCTACGCTCATATTTATATTTCACATAAAAAGAAATGGTAAGTTTGCTGCCTGAAATACACACATCAAAAGTGTCTAGGGATAAAGTACATTTTAGAGTATCTCCGCAATTGAGGATTATTATTTTAGCTTTTTTGGATTGTTATTGATTCTTTTAAGTGAATTTCACTATTTAAATAAATAATCATTACAATTTCTGCATCGGAACTTCATCAATATAGAGCGACAACATCATTTGACACGAGAAGAGATGATGAGAGCCCTCAGAATGTTGCAAGCTGGTTCCAGGCAACGTACTCTCTCTCGGTGATACGCTATCGTATCACGGGCAGCGTGGCCGAGCGACATGGAGGACGATCTCGCATCACCACTCGCAGACAGGACCGGTACATCCAAAATACTGCTCGACTGAATCGTACCATGATCGCCATGATATTGGCTACGAGGCTCCACAGCTCTTCAGACTTGCTGATAAGCGATCAAACCATCCGTAATCGCTTATGTGAAGTGGTCTGCGTTCCCGAAAGCGGAAGAGTTCTTGATTTGTGAAATTAATGATGATCTTAATTATTGATGAGGATGTTCATTTTACCAAGTACATATTCACATAGGCACATCGTCCACGACGCTATTTAAAAGTAAACAGTTACAAACTGAAATCACCAATGTAGCCAGAATGTCAAAGCACTAGAATTTCAATGACGGTCTGTACACGACCCAACCAATCACAAATTAGATAGTAAGACATAGTAAGTCGCGCTGTGGGCCTTTAGTTCCTCTGCAACAGTCTACAACAGCTCAAGAAACAATACTAAAACACAAAATAAATTCGCTGCCGTAGTTGCCTACCTCAAAATATTTCACGAAGACGTACCCAACTACCACAAATTTCGCACCGCAGTAATTCTACCCAGCCAGCTATAACATTACCAATTCCACCGTCCGTAGACTTTGCATGACATGGCCACAAATAAACAAAGGCTATAAAACTACAACTGAATAGACTCACGCCAAATGTAGTCCAGTTAAAGCCATTAGTTTCGTTCGACCAAATAATTCGCTTTTATTAACTCTCTGTATTTAGAATTTATGTTTAGAGTGGATTCCAGTATTGAGGCGTTTAAGCGTTTTGTATTGCTAACATATATTTCTGTGGCGTTATTATTAACCATTGGTACGAGTAACGGTTGGTTATCATATTGATTTTATAACCTGGCCTAGATTTTATGAAAGTAACAGCAATCTTTTTAAGTGTTCTAATGAGAGTTCGATCGCTGTTACGGTAGTGAGTTTTAATACACCTGATTCAAAATGTATATAATCTTTTGAAACATCGTACTCCGGTGATCAATATGCCACTTAGTATAGGACCTACCCATTAACGAGACAGCACTGGGTGATTGTAGGCTGAATCTTTGGATCGAACTTAGATGTTTCTGCTCATTTAATTAAACTTTGTCTTGGATTCTACCTGTTGTTCATATAATTCATATGGGTTTATGATACCACTCACAATGCGCCCTTATTTTCTTATGTTCTCTCTCGTCATCCTTCAACATTATTATAAGCATTATCTGCTCCAAAATAAACCTTCTTCCAAAATTCTTAATAAAACTTCAATTGACTTACTTACGGTACCTAAACATATGTTTTGTTGGCTATCATTTCTGTGGCCAATCCGAGTACTATCGCGAATACACAGGACAATAAGCGTAAATGTTGGATGAGGCGGGCGTCAGGTCAACCGTCTGACCTACTTGCTTAGCATATTATTATTTCACCGGCTTCTCCTGTCATCTCACCTTAGCTTTATCTAATGACTGGAGGTATAAACAACGTCTGGATAGCGTGGAACTTTGAGTAAAATATTTATCTAACTATATATTTTGACTCGCCTGCTGCGCTATTCCTTCGCGTATTCGTACAGACCTCAATAGCCCATTTACGCGCTATTATTTAGTACCTAAGTGTATCCTTAACAGGATCTTGTCTTCCTAAGTCGCTGAATTTTAGCCCAAACAAATCTTAATTTATTCAATTTATTATTTTTGCCATTGACACGCTAAGATCCAAGTATCACCATGTTCCGCAATTTAATGTCATTTATTTTATGAGAAGGGAAGCTACCTAACTTCTTAACCCTTAATCGGGCACAGGGAAGTATTTTCACACTCCGACAGCCGAGTCATAAATACTCGAATATTTTTTAAATGGCAACTGCCCTTTTTTATTTTATTAACAAACCCACTCTTTCAAATGTCAACGTAAAAATCAGATTAACGTCACTTTTGAAAAAACTGCGCGTTTTTAATGTAGTGGAGACATAATTATGTTAAGTTTCTTGAAGAACGATTCTGGAATGTAGATATATGATCCGTTATTGACTACTATAGTATATTCTGTGTAACGTTGTTATGATACTAAATTTATTTTAATTTTATTATTTTTTTGTTGACATAATCTACTCATTAGAATGATTTTCATGAGTTGTATTGCAATATGTGGTTAGCTAGCGACCTCGACAAATTGATCATATAATATTTGTTTCTCCTGAAAAACCGGCAGCAAGTTTGTCATGCTCCCTTAGATGTCACTGCTTGCGGTAGCGTCGGGGGTCGGGTTGCCTCCTTCCCTCGGGTGCTGCTTGTGGTGACTGGTCGTCTTGCTGATCATGGTTTTGTTATTAGTAATTAACTGTTTTTTTATTTTACCTCGATGGTCCTAGTTTTTCAATTATAACTTCTAGTTACAACTATATGTAAGCGGGCACGCCCTTTATGCCTGGAGGCTTTATTTCCTTTTTTAGATATTGTTTAAGTTTAGTTATTTTTATTTCTGCTTGAGTATAGATCTCGATGTTTTTGATTGGTATATTGGCGTGTGCTAGCTGTCATATGGCTATTAATTTATAATTTAATGTTTTGTGTTGCGTTATGTAAATTATTTTGCATAAGTACTTATTGTATAGAATCAAGTTTTTCTAACTGAACAGACAGCTGTGCTGCTGGGGAGTTTGTTGCGCCACTTCTTCTTCCCAGCGAAAGCACTAGGAAGTGGTGAAGGATGGGCGTTTTGTGGGACTGTCTTATGTAACTTTGACGTTCGAAAAGTGCTGATTCTCAGCCTAGTTTGATTAAATGACTTTTGAATTTTGAATGCAAAATGTAATATTTTTGTGTGGATTTTATTAATTTGAAATATTGTCTTGCAAGTGGGAAAATAGTTGCTATTGCCCGTTCCTGAACTCCATATTGCGTCAATATAATACATAAAATGTAGATTGAATCCCTCGTTCGCACACTGATCCTCCACCTCACTTACAAGTAAACAACTCTGTGCACATTTATTTGAGGATTGAGGAACATAACTTCAAAAGTAAAGTCAGGGTCTATACATTTTAATAACGTAACGTAACGTAACGTAATCGGGCAAAGGGAAATAATTTCTTACTGGGGTTATCCCTAAACGGACAAAGAGAAATGATTTCCCACACGAAAAAAACCTTATTTTTTCAGTTTCAGTCATTTATTGTGTATTTTATGTACATTGGCTATCTAACATGATACAAGAACTTACACTTAAACCATGAAAAGTTGTTTTTTTTTTTTGTTCGGCCCGATTAAGCCATAGCTCCCGATCGCTTCTGAAGACACCCTTTTGAAAAACGATTTATCATTATCACCACCCAAACAGCTATGAAAGCACCAGATAAGTACCACCAGGTAAATAGATAAGTACCTCATCCGTTTTACGCTTCGGATAACAGCTTAAGCGTTTGTACTATGTTATGTATGTAATCTCTTTAATAAATCTCAGCTTATAGGTACATAGAATACCTACCCTCGGGGATGTGGTTTCGCAACTGAGACCACTAAGTGCTAATACCACCACAACTCTGATCATACCTATACGTACCAGGTTTGAGCTTACCTATTTAGTTCTTATGATATTAATTTGGTGGTGGTTGGTTTGTATAGGGAATTGATCTAAAATGTCTACAAAAGTGGTAAAAACCAAACAAGCATTTTAACGTGTTTAAATCCTTGTGGCAACTCTGGTTAAGCACATGTGGTTCAGCTACGGGATCTTCGCTTAAAACACTCACAACCTGCGTTCCCTCACGGCAGCAAATTACCACAGAGTTTTACCGTCCCTTATACATAGGTACCTTGTTCGAACTCACTTGATTTGGCCATATCTGGCGGTCTATTCTCTTCAGCCGCATTTACACATTCGCGCGAGTGACGAGACGAACGGCGAGTCGAGGCACGAACACGGATATGTAAGCGGTGGTTCGTCATTCACCTCGTGTTTTGTTTCGCCGCTCGTGAGGCTCGCGTCTGGAGCGGTCTTTTGGACACGAGTCAAAGGGAAACGAGTGGCGAGACGAACTAAAGTTTACACATTTGCTCTCTAGTTCATTTAGTAGCAAACGGCCTATCTAGCAACATCAAAATGGACTGAACCCATAATAAAGTTATGATGTTTTTGGACTTTTACCAAAGTCAGCCAGTCGTTTGGAATCCAAAGCATGCTCATCATAAAAATAAGCAGAAATATAGTATACATTGCTTGGAATAGTATATCTGAATGACTTAAAACTAAAGAAAGACTTCGTTGGTCTTCATTATTTGATGGCTACTTTTCGTACCTACACATCGATGCAAGAAGCTGGCATCAATAAAATACAGTGCAGGAGTGGACTACCACCGTCTGCGACGTTTTCTTTTAATCCTCCACCTCTAAATAATTTCAAAATTTGACTTTGCAAATGCAATGCAATGCAAGCTGCTAGAATGACGTCGTTCATTTCGCGAAATGAATAGACGCGAATGTGTAAACGGTCACTCGTGTAGCCTAAGCCATACGAATATCTCACCGAACAATTCGTCGAATGGCGAGGCGAACCACGAGCACGCATGTGTAAATGCGGTACTAAAAATCTCCCCGTGAAATCTTAGATGAAGTGAGCTGTCACCCGTCTGATGCTTGGGATTGAGACGTCACGTCAAGCTCATCTTAACCAAAGTTTTTACCCAGATCGGCTGGTGTGACTATACCAAGTGAATTTGTTATTATTACGTTATGAGTGCTGAATTCTCCTGCTAATTAGAAATTCGATGTTCCTAGCACGCGGTGCAATAAAGATAATGGAAGGTCTGTTTATTTCCGGCCCCTGGTTACGGACATGGCAATCGAATATTCTGGATACGAATCTAATATAGAACCAAATGTAGGCCATTCGGATATGTTGCTGGTAATAATTGTATCGCAATTAATTGGTATATTTCGATTTGTCTATGATTATGGACTATTGAGAAATCGATACTTCTATTTATATACTAATATTTTATAGAGGGAAAATTACTCGATTCTGCTGAGCAATGGTCGTTTTGCGTAATGTGACGTATATTTTCCCCCAACTTGTTATAAGGGTTCAGCCAATTTGCTCCGAATCTAATGAACCGATTAAGTAGAAATTTGATACACATACGAGTATATGTTTTCTGTGACCCAAACACGGACGTGTAACGTAAATAAATAAAATTTGAATATTGGGATCACTTTTGGGGGGAAAATTTAAAAAAAAAATCGCATACTGTACCGCGTGACGTATCAAATGAAATGAAATATAATTTTAAAATAAATACTTTGAAAGATATTTATGAAGTTAAATGAAAATTTGCTCTTTTTTTTTGGTGGGAAATTATCAAATAACTTCTCCCGCTCTGGGCGGAGCGGGAGGGCGTGTCAGACTCTTACTGAATAAAACCCACCCTTCATTTGCCTGTACTTGCCAGGGGCCACGTTATCCCTTTCGGAACTTTCCAGCGACCACGGCAGGCATCGGTAGGTACTAGCGGACCCCGCCAGTTCTGCTGACATCTCTTTGAAGCGCACGTGGAAAAAAACACGCCGTCGACCCGGGCCTGGCCACTCCGAAATGTGTGCGAGGACTTTTGCCACCCAGTCGTATCCGATGTCCCCACAGAGGCGGCTTCAGGACCGATCCCTGTGGGACACCGCTCGACATCTCTCGCCGGTTTCATTCTCCCTGGTGACTGGGGTAAATGATGGCCCTGTCCGTCAAATAGGCCTCGACCACACGACAAGGTAGGTCGGCATCCGGTGATACCGGAGTGCCTCCCTGATGCAACTCCAGGCAGGGTATTGAAGGCATTGGCGATGTCTAGAGGCACGTGCATGATGGCATCCTCCGTAAAGCGCCCCCTGCAGAAACCAAACTGGCTCTCCACCAAATCCAGCCCCACCCACACCCGCCAGGCAGTCTACAATGACTCTTTCAAAGAGCTTGAGAGTCCACAGGGCGCCCCGGCTTCTTGATGAGGATCAGTTTCCCCGTCTTCCAATGAAGTGGAAACCGGCCCCTTTCCAAGCATGCGCTTAGGAGCCCCCAGGCTTTCCCAGGTAAGCCGTCGGGTCCTGGGGCGGTATTTTTGACATTGAGCCTACGTACCGCCACTCTCATCTCTACCTCGGTCACCTCCGGAGCATCGTCGTCGTCGTCGGCGGTGTGGTCCGCATCGGGCACCGCAGTAGGCGGAGCCATGGGCGGGGAGGTATCTTCCCCTCTCGAAGGGAACAGAGCGCTCACCACATCCCCTACAAGCTGGGGCTTGATTGTGCGTGGTCCAAAACGCACTTGTGCGGTTTTTTTTCTTTGTGTTTTTTCTTTGCGTCATGTTTACTGCAAAAAATTAAGTTCAAAAACTAAAACCCGACTACTGAAAAATCACGCTCTAAAAAGTATGAAACAAGAAAATATTTTAGACAGAAATCAAGACATACTCGTATACCTAAGTACAAAAATGGTCAAGGTAAAGCCGTAGTCGCATGCCATTGTAATTTTAGGTATACGGGCATGCGACGGCTTGACCTTTGATAAAGTATTTACAGAGCCGCTTTATTTATATTTTTTTGTTAACGTTTAAAGGCTAGTGCAGATCAGCGCGACGCGACTCAAACAATACAATTTCTAAGAAAACTTCACGGTATAACAATAGCTGGTGTCGCGTCGCGCAAGTCTGCACGAAGCTTTATTGTATAATAGGTATTAATTTTACAGCCGCGCCGTCGTCGTAGCACAGTTTCACTTTTCCTTGTTTATAACAATACATACATAATATTTGCAATTTTGTTCATTTGATACTTAACATACATCGCATATTTTTTTAGTTCATGACTTTATGTCCTATAGAGGGCGCCATATTTAATTTAATTAGTACAGAATAAAGCCTATAACCAGCGCACGATCAAGACGCTTCCAACGATATCTCAAATTATGATAAGTAGCTTAGAAGTTATTAGGTAACAGATTAACATACTTACATACCGGTTAAAATCATAACCCTCCTTTTTGCTTCGCCGTTGTCGGGTAATAAACGTATTTTCTTTAATTCTTTCTATTCTTCACTGTAACGCCTAAAGTAACGGAAACAAAACGAACAAAGGATATGCCCAAGATTTGTCATTGTCGATTCCATATTTAAAACAACAGCCTCTGGAAATCTGCAAATATTCTCTTTGCATAAAACGTAAAAACTGCCCGCATTGTTATAATATAATAACGTCGAGTTCTCTCATTACCTACTCCAGGCAGGTAACATTTTATTAAAACAGAAATTAAAAAATAATACTCACTTAATTATGTTGTAAAATCCTTTTGTTAAAATGAAACAGAATTAGAAACTTGATAATAATATATTAAGATTGAAGTACCTACCTATACTAAAATTTTAGCTCAGAGATTAATTTTACGAATTAAGTATCCAGAGATTTTATGTCCCACTAGCTTTTGAGGTCGGTTTGCTCGTGTAGAAATCAAAGAAAAAAACAGTACCTATGCACAGTCAGGGAATTCAATTGTTTATCAATTCAAAGTCAAACTCAAAGCATTTATTTCCGGCTTTTCAAAGTTTGTCAAGGATGTTAACAACAATGGCCGCTCGAAATTGTCTATGGTTTAGTGATGCGGTAGTATGATCTTTAAGTTTTGATGCTATCGATGTTACGATTTTTTAATACTAAAAAAAACGTAATATCGATAACACATAAACTTATTTTTATCACAATTTTTTTATATTGAGTAACTTTCAAATCAAAAGAAATTCCATTAAAATATGTTCCTATGCTAAACCTTGAAAACTAACAAGATACGAATACAATCTACAATTACCTATAAACCTACGACATTATTAATTATAAGGAAAAAATACCGCATCTTTAACCGCGGACTAGCTCCAACGGCATCTTGAAAATCCTAGCAGAAAAACACGATTGCTGTCAGAATAATGGTTATAAATGCATGAAATTGTTTTTTTTTTAAGTTATGGAGAAGAACGGGCAAGAAACTCCACGGACACTCGAATGAAAATATTGTTACATCAATCATCCATCAATGTAAGACGTACTAGTTAAAAGCGTCCGTAACAAAAATAGTAGAAAAAAAGCCGTGGCAGCTAAGAGATGACCAGATGATGAAATAATTTATCATTACCTACTTTACTTTGAGACAACCACCTTTGATTTACTACACTGGATAATAAAGATCGATCGAGATGTGTCTCAGTTCCTACTCAACTTACCTGATACTTTTACCTGTTACAACAAACGAACAAACAGAGTTACTCCAACACAAATATATTATCACAATAAATAAAACGAACAGACATTTAGAAATAAAGAAAGAAATCACATTTATTTAGCACAGACAAAAAGGCACACAACACAACATAATTTAAAAAATAACACGAGTAAAAAAAAAGAAAAATTATTTCACAGGAAAGTGTGCCTCAAAACAAATTTCACCTTTTACATCATTATAATGCCTGTAAATAAACAGAGAAGGATTAATTTATTTAATTACATAAAATATACAAGGTTAAGCTTAATACAGCCTTCAAATTTAAGGCTGTATTAAAATGTAATACCGAAAAATGAACAACGAAGAGTAAGTACCTCATTAGGCAGGCCTAATAAGGTGCTTGTACAACATAACTTCAAAAAAAAAAGGAGAATAAATTACAATATTTACTATAAAAGGCCTGTTTCTCCGACTTTTGAACTATAAGCCCAGGTAGGTACGCACGAGCGATTTTTTCCCGCGGCGATGAACGTGCACTGACTTTCAACGCTCTGCTTAGCGCCGACAGTTGAAAATCCAACAGTGTATTTTTCAACGCGCTGGGACGTGTGTGCGTCCGAGCGCATTGGATTCTCAACGCTCGGCTATACACCGAGAGTTGAAAATCCAGTGCGCGATAATACCCCGCCGCGTTCTTTTAACGTCCGTGCGTACGTAGACTAAGAAAGCAAGTTCAATATTGAATGCCTTGAGTTTTTGTATCAAACATCCAAATGTACATTCAGCCTCAAATATACGTTTAAATGTTACTGTAACTGTGCGTTTGCACTGGCGAAACATCACAACAAAACATGTTGACATCTCTAGTTCCTGTCAAATATTGTATGGAACTTTGACAAAAACTAAAGATTTCAACATGTTTTGTTGTGAATGTTTCACCAGTGCAAACGCATAGTAAGATTGTGAGAACCTTTAGTTTATAATCTGTCGGTATTATTTCCGTTAGATTATAAATTGTGAAATGGGTTAGGTTAGGTTAGAACTGTGACCAACCGCTACTCTCAAATTGTTCGCAGCTAGGCAGGGTATTTATTACTAACGCAAGGTGCGCTATATAGATAGATAGAATACTCTTTATTGTACACCATAAAAATTACAGACATAAATTACGTCGCAAACAAGTTTGATACCAGTTCCCAATTTGTCGATTTCGCATGGAAAGTTTAAAACTAACGAACAACAATGCCTTAAATTGTAAATGGTTTGTTTGAAGGTAATACCGATAGATTATAAAGTAACGAAGTTCAGAATTATACGGTGACATAATTATACATTGACAAAAAGTCATTTCATTGTCTACGATTTGTGTTCTTTAACTACATCAATGTGTAGGTACAATTAATTACCCAATGTGTAATATGTTATGTGGCTACACAGTGAGACCTACAATATTATGGAACAAAGATTCTAGACAATTAAATGAATTCTTGTCGATGTAGATACCTATACATCTTATTAGTGCTGACTGTACCTTTTTCAAAAAAAAAAAAATACCCCTACTTACTTGAACACATGGAGTATAGTAAGCGTCAAACTAAATGGCGACTCTGAAGTGCGCTACTATCTGCGCAGTACCGCATCCCTCCCCCCGCTGACACATAAATTTGTTACTGCGCAGCGACTCACCTCATGTTCCGAGCCGCCATAAAGTTTGCATCGGGCTGTAACAGCGTTGTTTTACTCCGTCCTCTAAAAAGAAGGGTGATGTTTTCACCCCCTTATTTTTTAAGGGGTTTAAGGTTTGCCTACAATCGTCAGTTCGCATAATGTCATTGTCATTTTCTTAGAACTTTTTTTTTTAACTTTTATTGTTCCTTTATTGCTATAGGTCTCCAATCCAGTTTTTACTACGCACTTTGTTACCAATAATAAATTACGCTAATTTTGCTTTTAGAACACGAATCTTATCAAATATTTCAATTTGTTTCTTAACTATGAAATTAATTAATTATTTTAAGTATATTAATTATATGGCATTGACGTGTCTGTATGTAATGTCAAAATAACAGCTTTTATGCAATTATGAGAGTATACAGGGTGGAAGGGACATCGATGCGAAAACTGATACCATGGATTTAGTACATGATTCTGAACCCCCCTGCGTTGAAATTTTTCGTCGGTTATTTTTTTTTATCTGCTGTTCCATACACATTTTGACCGCGTAGTTATTGTACTTTTCTGTGAAACAGCTGTTTTTTTTTTTAAATAACCGACGAAAAATTTCAACGGAGGGGGTTTCAGAATCATTTACTGAATCCATGGTATCAGTTTTCGATGTCCCTTCCACCCTGTATAGATACGGTAGGTACTTATATTTTTTTTTTGTCTCTGTCTGTCTTCTCCGGATAATCTCCGACACGGCTGGACCGATTTTACGGGACTTTCACTAGCAGATAGCTAATGTTATAAGGAGTTAGTTAGGCTACTTTTATTTTAGAAAAAGAAATAGGGTCCATGCGTTCGAAGCCACGGGCTGCAGCTACCTATCTATTCTTATAAATCTAGCTTAAAGATAGATAAAAGATTAAATTTGATAAAAGAGTGCCATACCTTCTCAACCTACTGATATAAGAAGTCAGGAAATAAAAGGTTAATTTGCCAAATTGCATAAGCAGTTCTTTTTCAGTATTTTGTAAGCGATGTTTTTAGGAAAGTCATAGATATCCAGAGATATGCCTTCATTGCGGAATAGTAAGGAATCCTAGTGCGGCCGCTTATCTCCCACCAAAATAATTACAACATTAACAAATAGTGTACTTACGACACACACTTAAAATTTGAACTCGCACACTAAGAAGAAAGCAGCTACACTAAATCAATTTCTAATAGCACACACCAATAGAATGGGCGGGGCATTCACTTGTAAACACTTGCTATTTGCGAACATTCAATGCACACGCATGCAATTAGGGAGTCGAAAGCGATGGTCGATAATTTTTATCGATATTTACTTTAGCACATTCTTGTATTATTATAACTTCGTTTAATTTTCTTTATATAATTTATTTTGTTTTAATATACCTATCCGAAAATATGGGTTATTTTTACTAAAATAAAATGAGTTTTTTTTTTTTTAAATATTGCATTACCGGGTAAAGGGAACCCTCTCTGTTAAATATTATGCTATACACGAGTAACTGTATTGAAATAACAATGTCTTTATTTGCTTCAAACAAAATTAAATTAATAACAAATTTAACTCTTATACTATACATGTAATACGAGAATATCCATTGACTTCTGTAAAAAAAGATTCGACTGCAATAATACGCATGTCGATAAAATCAGCCGCATGCACTCGATTGCACCTCTCTAAATCCAAAACGTTCATTCCGTTCGGAAAGATTCGGGTTAGTTCGGGCTAGTTCGTATCGCTCCGGACGTAAGTTAGTAAATGATTTAAAAATTGATTTAGAATATTAAACAGTGACTTAAATGTTTACTTACCGGTCGTAGAACACGACATTTGTCTTCAGGTTGATGGTACTAGACCTATTTTTACTACAAATTATTACTGCACAGCTCGGCATTTTGGTTTTTTACGCATCAATAGTACACTGTACGCAATTGCAAAGCGACTGAATGAAGCGTACAGCCGCCGTTCGAACATAAGCCCAATTTAGCAATGTCGAGGCGCCACGTGCCACGCCTCCAAGGCATATCCCTCGATATCCGTGAGGAAAGTAGTTGGCAGATTGTTGATGGAGAGCAAATAAGTAATTAAGTAGTTCTATAAGTCGTAATGTATGTTGTAGTGTATTTGTAATTTTTTGTTCTGTTCCCACAGACAAACCGTGAAAACGGTTTTGCGGAGCATAGTTCTTAAGTTAAGATTTTTTATTAACTGTTCATGATAATCATATTTAGTACCAATCAATTTTAAATAAAACTCTGTCTCTGAACGTAGTACTTAACTTAGTATTACTACAAAGACAGACAATACAAATAAAACTAAACTTCCTTTAAACGACTACAATTTCCTTTTAGTATCGATAACCTCGGTGTCGGCCGCCTGAACTTTAAGTAACGGACTTTGACAAAGTTAGTCCAACTTGCCCGAGGGATACAATCAGCCTAAATAGTGAATGCTGATTGGTCGATATTATTACACTACTTTTCATTCCATATTGAACCGTATATTATAAGAATAAAGTTCATTTTCGGTTTGATGTTTGGCTACTAAAGTGAACATCTGTTACTTGCCATGGTTTAATAGCGGCAGGGTGTTTTTGTAAGAAAAAATAAAATGTAAGAGTTCTTATTTACTTATTAGGCTGCTTTCACAGCTGTCCGGGAGGCCTGTACGGGCTCCCGGGACGGAGACCCACGTGGCCTTGTGGCGCTGTAACATTGTTTCACAGCGACGCGGATTGGTCCGTACGTGACTCGTTTAAGGTTGAGCCCGTACAACGTATCGTACTACTCCCTCGTTTCAGAGCACTGCGGGTGCTACCCGTACGGGTCTCCCGTGTACGGACGGCCCGTACGGGTCTCCCGGACAACTGTGAAACCAGCCTTATACTCGCACAATCATGAAAGTTAAACTCGTGCAAACATCTGCTGTATAATTTTATTGAGGCCTTGGGAAACTGGATCACTAAAAAGTAGGTAGTTGTTTTCTTTTTATTTACCTATAAAAAGGCCTTCCTCACCTCCTTATTCCACTTAAGGGGAATGCGCCAAGATAGCCCGTGAAATTCAAATTTTCTTGCGTTTTTTGCAATTTGCTGGCCAATGGTGCCGATTCTCTTGTCACAAATGCGTCTAAACTACACTAAAAATCACCAAAATTTAGTTTACTCCTGTCAAACGATGATTTCCCATTCTGAAATAGACTAAAGTGGCACAACTTATCTCTA
This sequence comes from Xanthia togata, assembly GCA_963853775.1. Classification (NCBI taxonomy): domain Eukaryota; kingdom Metazoa; phylum Arthropoda; class Insecta; order Lepidoptera; family Noctuidae; genus Xanthia; species Xanthia togata. The sequence continues at coordinate 11,131,243 of OY970811.1, forward strand.
TTTTTAGTTTGACAGCACTAAGATTGTACTGAGATTTTAATTTAGTGAAAATGACAATTTTGCTATTCCGAATTTGACGTTTTTCACCTAAAATTTTAATTGTCTAACTAATTCTGACTATTTTTAATCGCCACTGAAAATGGTGTGGAATATTATTAGTCGTCATGAACTAAAATTCACACGAACATCTCAACTTCGGGTGCAAAAACAGTACTGTACTGGATGTTTTTCTTTTCTTTTGCTTATATCTCGAAAATGGTGTGTCCTATCGCAAAAATAATGAAAATTTCGACCCCCTTTATAAGACCCTTATACTCATAATACTCAACACGTAGATAATATTTTTTTTTCCATACAATAAGTGAAAAATTCCATATAAAACACGTCGAGGCTGCCCCCGCTGCCTGCCTCCGGCTCTAAAAAAATCACGGGGTAGGGCAAACAAGTAGTGGAGTCGCAATTGTCAAATTCGATTTAGTTGTGTCAAAATAATTTTTAAATATAGAGACTTTTTACTACAGAATAGCTTTAAGATTCTCATAGCCAAAAGTAAGGAATTTTAGTGATAGTTTAGTTAGTTTAGTCCGGTGTACAAGAGAATCGGCACCAGCATGTCGATTCCCGTAACCACTTCACCGTGAAAACATGTGAAGTGAGCGTGGAGTGAGCTGTCAGTGTCATCTCACCCTGTTGGAATGACAACTCACTTCACCTACGTTTTCACGGTGAGATGGTTACAGAATAGCACTGCAGTATCAGATTGTATGTTGATCAAAAAAAGGTTTGGGACTGTTACATAGATGTATTTACAAAATTACATCCATTTATAGATAGTGCAATCCACGACGACGCGCCCCACTCCGCTCCGCTCCGTACTAAAGTACAGCATGTCGATTCCCGTAACCACTTCACCGTGAAAACATGTGAAGTGAGCGTGGAGTGAGCTGTCAGTGTCATCTAACCCTGTTGGAATGACAACTCACTTCACCTACGTTTTCACGGTGAGATGGTTACAGAATAGCACTGCAGTATCAGATTGTATGTTGATCAAAAAAAGGTTTGGGACTGTTACATAGATGTATTTACAAAATTACATCCATTTATAGATAGTGCAATCCACGACGACGCGCCCCACTCCGCTCCGCTCCGTACTAAAGTACAGCATGTCGATTCCCGTAACCACTTCACCGTGAAAACATGTGAAGTGAGCGTGGAGTGAGCTGTCAGTGTCATCTCACCCTGTTGGAATGACAACTCACTTCACCTAAGTTTTCACGGTGAGATGGTTACAGAATAGCACTGCAGCTTACAGTACAGTAATCGCGGAGTGAGGCGCGTCGTCGTGGATTGCACTATCTGTACAACTCTCTTTATTCAAATTACCCTGCTGAATGACTTTTTTATGATTCGTGACATTTGGTGTCAATTGTAACTTAGAGAGTTGTATTGATGATTCTAATTAGGTATTATAATTATGTAAATACATATTTACGTCGGTCACGAATCATATTTTGATCAACATACAACCTGATGATATGCTCCAAATTGCAAAAAACGTAAGAAAAAAATAATTTCGCGGGTTACCCTGGCACTTTCACATTAAATTGTTTTTTTTTTTTTAAAGGACCAGGGGACTATTTAATAAATCGGACAGGTGACAGGCGACAATCCGACAACTTTACAAGTTTCTTTCCCTCATTCTCTGTTTTATTGAACAAACAGTACCTGTCGTAAAAATTGTGACAATTATTTCTTATTAAATAGGGCCCAGAAAGACTCTTTTTCACATAACTCGGTAATAATGTTGTAACTTAAAACTTAACCATACCATACGTCACAAGCAAGTCTTCCTTTATCCACACTGCTCACAACCACAGCAATAATTAAAACTTTCTAAAGAAACATTAGAACAATCTGCTGCACCAAAACTAAGCTAAAATATAACTCTGTAAAACATATCCGATTACATACCTAATCCATTAATCCAAGCAGCACAAAATGCAATGTTATAACTACGAGTAGGTACGTATCATATAAGAAACACATACACAATACAGGCTGGATTTTTAAACGAAGCAGTAAAAACTACCCTTGGAGACTGTCCTTAACTTTTTGAGACATTAAGCAGCATTCAAAGATTTTGAAAAAATATTACAGCCAGCAAGAAAATAGGCAGTTTTCACAATAACTTCTTTACATAACTTTTAAGGATCAAAAAAACTCTTTTAGACCAACTGAGGTTTGAGTACTAGAAAAGTCAGAAATCGCAATAACTTTCTACACTATAATTTCATACAAAATGAATGGGAAACCATTCATTTTGTATGAAATGAGACCACGGATATCGAATGAGACCTACTTTTCACAACAACAACAAAAACAACAAAAAAAATGTATTTCAAATTTCGAACGAATACGCGTTATAATTTTATTTGATTTGAGAACATAATTTTGATAGTTTGTTGCTTTTGAAAAAACTTTTTTCATGGGAAAAAGTCAGAAATTGCAATTTTTTTAATATTATAACGAATTTTTGAAATTTCTTACTTTTGTAGCAGTTTTTTTAATGCTTTCCTTACGTCTGAATGTTCAAAATTATTTAAAGTATTTTTTTCACAGAACGTCGGCAACCATCCATTTCCTTGGAGAACAAGATAATTTGTTACTTGAACAAATTATCTTGTTCTCCAAGGAAATAAAATCATACCTGTATTCGTTCGAATTAAAACTTTGGGCTAGTCTATTCATCGTGAAAAGTAGGTTGGAGTCTCATTTCCTACGAAATGTAAATGTGGGAAAAGTTTTATTCGATTTCTGACTTTTCTAGTACTCAAACCTCAGTTTGTCCGATAGAGTTTTTTGATATTTATAAGAAACAGGATCGATTGGGATCAAAAAGAGATTTTAATGAAAGCTGCCTATTTTCTTGCATACATTTTTTTTTCTAAATCTTTGAAAGCAGATCAAAATGTCTCAAATAGTTTTTTTTTTTTTGTGTGGGACATCATCAAATGACTTCTGGGTGGGGCGGGAGGGCGTGTCAGACTCTTACTGACTAAAACCCACCGTGTTCCTTCTGTTTCCTGTGCAATGCCAGGGGGGCCACGGTATCCCTTTCGGACTTTCCCGCGACCCCGGCAGGCAATGGTCTCATCGGACCCCTTCACTCGCTGACATCTTACGTCGGGCTCCCAAATAACGGTAGGTGGGGTTACGGCGTCGAGTCGACGATGAAGTACCTGGGACCTGTCCTCGACAGTCGGTGGAACTTCGTGGAGCATTTCCGACGTTAGGCTCCCAGACTGGAGCGGGCCGGGGCTGCCTTGAAGCGGCTCCTGCCCAATCTAGGGGGTCCAAACGCCTCCTGCCGGAGGCTATACGCGGGGTTCGTGCGGTCCATGGCCCTTTACCGGGCACCGGTGTGGGCGCGTTCATTGAGGCGGCGGCCAGCCCGCTGGTTGAACGCATCCCAGAGGGTCATGGCCACCCGGCTGGTCCGGGGATACCGCACGGTCTCCGGTGAGGCGGCGAGCCTCCTTGCCGGATTACCGCCATGGGATCTGGAGGCAAAAGTCCTCGCGCATATTTGGGAGTGGCGCGAGGAGGCGAAACGCCGGGGCTTGACTCCGATGCCGCGAGAAATCACGGCACAGCGGACAGAGCTCCGACGGGATCTCATGGTGGCATGGAGAGTGCGATTGTCGCAACCCAGTGCTGGGCACGCCACTATTGCGGCGATAAGTCCCCTCTTTGAGGAGTGGCTGGAGAGGCGCCACGGCGTCCTCACCTTCCGCCTGACGCAGGTCCTCACCGGACACAGCTGTTTCAGGAGGCACCTGTTTCGGATAAGGCGGGAGGTAACGCCCGGGTGTCATCACTGCGTGGATCGCCCGGAGGACACGGTGGAGCATACGGTGGAAGTATGCTCGGCTTGGGCAGAGCACCGCCGTGTCCTCGTGGAGGCGATCGGTGGCGGGGATCTCTTGCGTCCGGCCCTGGAGTCCTGGGGCCCTGGAGACGCCCTGGGCGTCGGGAATCGATTGCCGATTCCCGGCCACCGTAGGCGCGGGCTTGCGGACGGTGAGCAATGGGTAGCTCGCCGTCCGGTAAGGACCAGGCCCGGGTCGACCACGCGTTGTGTACCACGCGCGCCTCAAAGAGATGTCAGCAAGTGAAGGGGTCCGATAAGGCCATTGCCTGCCGGGATTGCGGGAAAATCCAAAAGGGATACCGTGGCCCCCCGGCATTGCACAGGCAACAGAAGGAACACGGGTGGGTTTTAGTCAGTAAGAGTTTGACACGCCCTCTCGCTCCACCCAGAGCGGGAGAAGTCATATGATGATTTCCCAAACACCGAAAAAAAAAAAAAAAGGAAACGGGGCACGGTATCCCTTTCGGACTTTCCCGCAACCCCGGCAGAAGGTAGCTGCCCTTACTGCCCGATCATAAAAATCCAACCTGAAAAAATTTTAAACTTCTAAACACTATTTAAAAAACGATATAACTTCAGAATAAAAACTGAAACTATGTTTTAAACTGAAAGCATTGGTCAAATGAATTGACTCAATCTCGAAGAAAATTCAACATACCAATACGTTTAGTTTTTTCTGGAAGACCACAAAAAAACTAATCTCTGATTTTAGTCTGTTTTTGCATGAATAAAATAACGCCGAGACGGATTGCTCTATAAATATCGAGTCCTGCATAAGAATGGCTAATGCTTGTTTAAATTATTCCTAATCATCGACTTATCAAGACAGAATCAGAAGCACGTACCACCCAAATCCCAATTATTTTGGCTATATACTCTAGCATACCATATCAGCCCAAAAACTAATCTAATTACTAAACAGAACAAATGCAATGTGAGGCAACATCTCACAGGAACTAGGCCACTGTCGCAGTATTTTTATACAGCCTACGTAAATCTCCACCCTCCAATAATAAAGGTATACCTCACAGAGTACTATGAAAATGGAGTGATAAAATGAGGGAGACAGTCCACGCTCGCCGTTGAAATAATACCCAACACAGAAACGGTAAGTACAGGAGCTAGTAATGCTTAAAACATATGATCTCGAGACCTTAGGCAGCGACAATCCTTTTGATTAATTTTTTAAAGCATTTACCTACTAGCTCCTGTATTTATCCTCCTTAAACTTATGTAACCCTTGGAAACCTACTACTTACTAACCTTTGTCATATAAGCATGGAACACAATATCATTCATATAACTACCACGACTGGCTCGGCAGTACCCCATCCGATCAACCCAATTTTTCAGTACATTTTTGACTGTTTCGGCTTGAATCTCTTCAATGGCAATTTGTTTTGTCTTAGAATCACCGCTTTTCCTGCACAAGCCAGAAACTAAATGAGGTTAACGTTGAAATAAGTTTTCCATTTACTGTCTACTCCATTGCTTACAAACACGTCGGTCCCTTAATCCCACGTGAGCCGACCGACACTGACACGACGTCAGGTATCAATAATTCAGTACACAATCTGGCCTCCCACGAATATTATTATTTTAATAAAACATCTTGTAATAAAAGAGACATGTTCTCTGTTATTCTTGTTTATATCAACTAGGATGCCACATTTGTTATAATTAACTTTGCAGGAGTAAATTTTGCTGAAAAATGTATGACGCTCTTTACTTCGTCAAAAATCTCTTCTCTTAGGTTCCTTTCAATTATACTCACATTGGAGATTTACTCCCCAAGGATAAAAGTATACTTAACATTATGCAGCTGATTTTATTTCTTGTGTCCTTCTTGTGGCTTTCTTGTGTCCATCCATTTTTCGCAAAGCCTGAAAAGGCCACGGCACAAGGTATGCTGATGATCGTTGGACAATCAGGACAACTAAATGGGAAGGTAAATGAGGTACCCGAATCAGAGGCCGGCCGTGCGCCGGATGGCAAGACGAGATTATTGCGAACACTGGGTGAGACTGGCTAGTCACCGCGTCAGATAGAGAAAAGTGGAATTCTTTGGAGGAGACTTTTACCCGAAAGGGGTTCACACACTAATTCTATTCTATTTTAATCATAATTATTTCATTTTAATTGAAACTTATCATTTTCTTTATTTTAATGCATGATTTAAATTGAATTCAATAAGAGGGATGGTGACTAAAAAAATGTTTTTTGTCCGTAATGTAGATTATGAAAAAATAATGTGTACACACGTATGTAGGTTTTATACATACCTGTGTCGTAACGACCCTTTTTTATGATCTGACTGACGAACATAAATACAATATTCTAAATAGAAGACTGACTAAATAGAATTTCTTTTTTTTGACCCAGGCATCATCCCTTTAAGAATGTATATTTGTTGAATTTATTGTGATTTAATGTTACCGCCAGTTATGTTAAGTAATACGGGGCGAGTATATTGCCATCAACCGGGCACAAATCTAGACTCCGGGCTGCTACTGAGAAATTCCAGAAAGAAAAACCCAATGACACTTTGCCCGACCTGGGAATCGAACCCAGGACCTCATGTTGAGCAGTAGCGCTTGCGACCACTAGACCAACGAGGCAGTCAGTATACAATATAGTAAAATAAAAAGTAAAACATTCTTAATTAGGGGTTTATTTCTAAACGATGATAACGATTAAAGATAAAGAGACATTTAAGACGTTTAAACGTCTCTTTCGCTGTCGCTAATCATAACTTTACTTTAAGCAACGTTTATGAATAAAGGGGATAGTGTTTTATTTATCCTGGTACCGTCAGCGCTCCGCCGAGCGTTGACAGGACTTAGGGCGAATGTCACCAATGAAGCTGAACGAGTACAGCACATTTAAGAGCGTTTATCCTGAAAGTGGGCAACGTCGCAAATAGATGTCAAATATGTCGCTGTTTTGATTAATTTGACAATATCGAGCGTTGACAGTACCTACTTAGGACCAATTTCACCAATGAAGCTGAACGAGATCAACACATTTAAGAGCGTTTATCTTGAAAGTGGGCAACGTCGCAAATAGATGTCAAATATATGGCTGTTTTTTTGTTGATTAATTTTGCAATATTACTGCATATTAAAACGAACTGGAATATTAATAATGAATTGCAATTATAACACTGAATTTGATGTTGTAACCGACAAGCATTCGAATTCAGAAGGAAATTGATAACGTTTCATCTTCTTGAGATTATTGTCACGACCGGTTTCGTAGACCGGTGGCTGTCACATAGCGTTTGCAAATTACTGGCAAATGACGTCACTGAAACATTATTAATGAAAGTAAGTTGGTGTGTTTGTAGAGAGCGTTTTTTGACAACTTAAATCCAACCACGCTGCTATCATTTTCATGACAGGACATAGGAAATCGTAGCAATGATATGTTAGTAATAACTTATTAAATTTAATTAAGTTATATTGATGATTAATACAACTCTTTATGTTAGAATAATCCTAAAACGTCATGATTTCATGAAATAGTCATTCAATAGGATCGTGTGAACTTAGAGAGTTGTATCAATGAGATTTATGATTATAATTCTGTAAATAAATATTTGATACTATCGCGAAACATATTTAGATCAACATACAACCTGATACTGACCTGCAAATTACAAAAAACGTAAGAATTATTTGAATTTAGCAGGCTAACTAACCGCTTTCGCTTTAATAAACATTAATTTTGTCATTTTAAATTTACCAGAACTACAATAAACAATTGCCGCATCAATTCAGGGCCTTTTAAAAAAAATACATACTTGTTGTTCATTTTTTCGCTAATTCCACTTTACATTTTAATTTTTAACTATTTTATGATTCGTCTTTGTTCTGTTTAGCTGTGAAATTTATTGCACCTAAGAGGATTTAGTTTATTTGTGAATTTATTAAAACGTCTTTAGGGGTCGTACCGACTGATATAATGCGATGCTATAAATTTTAATATGGACTAAAAAAAACGGGACATCCAACTGGCGATGCATTAATAGAGAGATATGTAATGGTTTGTACAATTTTTATTATTAACTATAAGTTGATACAATGCAAGGATACATCAGTATAGGCATCACATTGCACATTTGCCAACTTGATTTTATTTATGAATAATGATATCATTGATGATATACCAAAGTGCTCGTCTATGGACAGGCGTATCTAAAACTGAAATTAGACGAAAAAGAACTTGGCGTTAACAATAACTTGACTGACAGCGAGTTTGACATTGTGGAATTTGACTGACAGCAAGTTTGACATTTATCATCGAATCCGAAGAGGGGGTTCGATGATATATGTCAAAGTCGCTGTCAACCTAGTATATAATATTTACTAAACCTCAACATATTTTTTTCGTAAATAAAAAGGTAGCAAATAGCAATATAAAACGCGATCGTATAGAAAAAGGGTGTCCTCATTATTTTAGATAGCTTATAAGTTATTTGAAGTATCGATAAGATTTTCTCGCGTCGATAATCTTAGATACCATTAGATATCCCTTTAGATAGACTAAAGTATATTTATGAGGGTATATCATAATATAACCTTTTCACGGGGTAAAGGATATTACGTAACATAATCAGCATATATTGTTCTCACTGCTGGGACTCAAACCGCCTTTTAGAGGCATGAGGAACAGGGTGTAAAGTTCACTCATCCTCCTTAGAAAAGGGAGGATCCTCCGACCAGACGGGTGCCGTGTCTGGCGGGCAACTGCCCAAAGATTGATAACGGATAGTCTTATTTCTATACCAAATTAATAAAAACGGGTAAATATTTGATAACTATTTGCGACGTTGCCAACTTTTTGCAACATATTTTTTCCGTGAGTTTTCGAAGTTTGGTTTAGTTCTTTAGGCGCGTTGAGCGAGTTTTGGTATTGGAAAATCTTATGGGTTCAAGTCACCAACATGCATCAGCTATGAGTGTGACGTGTTCCACTTAGCCAGCAGTGAAAGTGAATATGTATGTACATATTATAGTTTTAAGTTTTCTCTTTTGTCGACATCCACTATTCTTTTGTCATTCTTTAGTAAATTTGATATTAGATTTAATGATACCGTCTTTCCGGAACCTATCTGCTGCTTATCAGAAATCAAATACCTATCTACAAGGCGTCGAAAAATTAAAACATCACGTTTTAATTTTATATACAATGGCCTGCGGTTAATTGTGTAAAATTATCTCATAAAAGCATAATATTGAAATATTATTGTGTACCTACATTTCGAATTCATTGTTGATATGTTAATTATTATTTCGCAAGTTAAATAGTTGGTTGTAACACTCGTTATATTTATTATCATACCTATTAGTTTCATCTGCGGACTATGTTAAATTTATATTAAAATTCCTTTTTATATATTCTTGGTCTTCATTCATAACTGTTTTAATACTAACAATACTAGCATATATGTAAGCAAGCCTAATTGTTACTAACAAAATTATACTAACATATTTATGGACCTAGTGTGAAATAAAGTTTTATTTAATTTATAACCAAATATAAAATAGATAATTAGAGTTTCTTTCCTGTACAAAAATTATTATTGCAAGAATGCTAGTATTTGCTCTTTTCCTTCTTTTTTGCTGATTTTGATTGATTAATTAATGAGGAAACTACTCAAACTGTGTATGCGAAGCACCATTTACGTACTTATGTCTTCGCAAACTCGGTTCCGGCATTAAGAAAATCGTTAAATATGTAGGTGTAGTACCTAAAGAAAGAAATAGAATAATATTTATTTGGACACAGCTCGTGAAACACATAATAACAAAATAAAAAGTGAAAATAATCATAAAGCAGTGTGTGCCCCACGGCTACGCCAAAAAAGTTTATTTCAGCATTAATGCCCGACAAATGCTGTCTGACGCTGGTTTTCTAATGAACCCTTATGGACAAGTGACGGGGAGTACCAACAGCTTCAACATACCTAATACATATTTTTATACATCTAAATAAATAAATAAACTACATTAAGGTCTATTTAAATAATTGTTTCCAATTGATGTTATTTCCACTTAAACAAACATCAACTTTATGCTAATGTAAATAAAATTGATCACTGATTCATTGATTGATTACCTGTGCGTAGGCATGAAATTCTAAAAATACAGTTTCAATAATCAGTTTTAATAGACGAGAAATATTGTATTGGAATTTTATTGTAGTTTAAACCCAGATAGACAAGTTTATAGGATGTATTAGTATAATATTCAGAAGGAGAAAAACATAGATGACAATATAAAACTTATTTTTCCTATTGTTAACGTATGAATCTGTACAGGTTGCAATATGATGTAGGCATGGAGGTTACCCCACAAGTGTAAAGAAGCTAAAATATTATTATTCTTCTTAATCTGTGTGAAAGATGACATGGCTAGTTTAAGAGTATTATCCTGTATCTATGATGGCTAGGAAGAAAGATGTGTAGTATCTTAGTCTGTGGAAGAAAGTAACTCGTGAGATGACGGCTAATAGAGATAATGGAAGAAAATGAAGTACGCACTGCTCCGACCAAAAATAAACTGGGCCAAGAAATAAAGGTGACGACCTTCTATTAATTTAATTTCTTTTCTCCAGGAAGACGACGATGACGGCCGCCCACCCTTCAGTATGGAGGTGAAGAAGCATGACAAGCCCGGCAGCCTGTCGCCCGTGAAGCTAGCAGTGAAAAGAGACAGTGGAGACGAAGGCAAGACCTCCAGGTCCAGCAGTAGATGTGACAAGGAACTGAGGCTACCACCAGAGAAGTCGCCCAGTGAAGATGCTGCGTTGAGAAGGGAGAGGAAACTCTCCAGGGCGAGTGATACCTCTAAAGAGACTTTAGAGAGGTAGGTATGATGTTTTCTTTGTTTGTGTCTTTCGACCATTATTCAATATGAAGCATCCACCAATAGATATTGTGTTGCCTACTGTCAAGAAAAATTAACTTCAAAGGAGTAGGTAAGTACTTACGAGAAGTAGGAACCGCTGTCTAAACAATGTTTCTAAAAAAATATGAAACGATTATGGCTTACAATGGCTTAAAATAAACTCGTAAAAAAATAAATAGACAATAGTTTATCGTCCAAGTAATACAGTAAGCAGGTTTACAGATTAACACCGAATTGAGACAACATAGTTAGCTTAAAATATTACCTATAGCTATCTAACATAATATTATTTGCCAGTGAATCCCAAACTAGATTGTTAGTCTGCATCTTAGGGCTCGGGGTTCGAATTCCAGTCATATAAAATAAATAAATAAAATTAATAAAATAAATAAATAAAATAAAATTAATAAAATAAATAAATAAAGAATTTATTGCATTAACAAAATCACATTGCACTGCATACATTAATGGTTGACATAATTCTAAATAACAAAGGAGTACAATAATTTTAAACTCTATCCCTTAAACTAGGTCTAGCTTGTATCTTAAGAGATAGGGTTCAGCCATTGTGTTAGACTAAATTAAATACATCAACAAGTGAAACCAGTGACGATGTGGTACCCAATACGTACATAAATGAAAAAAATGAAAAAAAAAAAGAAACGAAAACTACGGAGGTATGATCGGTAGAGTCTGGCTAACGAAAGTAGGCCTTGGAATTATTTGCGAACTTTTTATATAGCAACTCTGTATGAACGTCAACGTCAATTTGACAAGGTTGTCGTTCGGTATCTCTGGTGTCAAATTGTATGCGTTTGTGTAAATTGTGATTCTAATTACGGTTTAAAATGAACAAATCTATCAAAAGTGGTGTACGAAAGATGTTGTTTTGCATGATTGGCAAGTTCGACGAAAAACAACAACAGCGTGATGCCGCGTTTAAACAAAAACAAGATTGTCTACGTGTGGTGTTGAATTTCATAGGTTAGTAGACAATATTATTTTGATACTTTGAACACCTACCTATCCAGTCGTCTTAATAAAATTTTGATTTATAATTTACGTATCCTTACAAATAAGTTACTTTCGCTTTTTCGTATTGAATAAAACTAATTATATTCATTCGTACATCGCATCAGTCAACGTATTCATTTTAATAACATCACCTATGTTTTACGTATACAGGGTGTTTGGCGCATGGACCGACACAATTTTTTCAGGGATTTGGGAGGTCATTAGCTAGGTTCTACCCATACACCCTTTGTCCCAAATGTCACGGTTGGTTACATATGATTATTTTTTTTAAATGAAAAAAAATCCCAAAATGTGTCCTTTAATTTGAAATAACTTTTTTGTTTGTGGGTGTAGTGGCACAAAACAAATTTTGTTGCATTCTCCAAAGTCCTTTAAATCTAAAAACATCTTCGTTTTATACAACTGGTTTCAAGAAAATTCCTTACAAGCTTCCAAAGTTAATTTTTGTATTTAATGAATGAAATGTTACAACTTCTAAATTAATTATAAAAAAAACTAAAAGCTATTTTGAACTTAGCTAGAACCTAGCTAATGACCTCTCAAATCCCTGAAAAAATTGTGTCGGTCCATGCGCCAAACACCCTGTATACTCATAATGAATTTTTGCTGTATTTTTGTTGGTAATTTATTATTTATTATATGCTTTATTGTACATACAAAACGATATATAACAGAGGAAAAAAAAACAATTAAAATACATACAATGGTAATTTTAAAACGATTAACTTTCTTTAACAGAGAATCTGCAAGATGTCGAAGGAGTTGATGAAATAGTAAGAACTATTGAAAATCTCACTGAATTAGAGCAGAAAGATAGGATAATAACCCAGAATCAGTACTTAGAAGAAATAACTTCAATGACTGGTAAGTTTTTACTATACACTGGTGTTTTGAAATTATGCCGAAAAAAACCTTTGCATTTACGTAAACCAAGAATTAATTACATATTTTGTATATCTTCTTTGCAGAAGTGAGTGTCAGAACACTAAAGAGAGTAAAAAGGGAAGGTGCAGTAAATGAAGGTGTCTGGAGTACCCCGGGGAAGAAACGCCCACGGAAACCTACTGTGTCTAACCTAGATAACTTTGACATAGATGCTATGCGTAACAAGATAAACGAATTTTATATTATTAAAAAACAAGTTCCTACACTGAGGACACTATTGGTGGAGTTAAAAGAAAGTATTGATTTTAACGGATGCAGAGAAACTCTGCGCCGCTTGTTATTAGCCAATGGCTATGAATTTAAAAATAATAAAAATGAGCGTTCTGTATTAATAGAACGCTATGACATATCTGCTTGGAGACATAGATTTTTAAGAACTATAGCAGGAAAACGTGCAGAAGGCAAGCCAATCATTTATTTAGATGAGACTTATGTCCATAGAAACTACAAGCCTAAGAAGTCATGGCAAGGTCTTTCAACTAGTGGTGCAATTGAAAATGTTTCGACCGGGAAAAGGTACATTATAGTTCATGCTGGATCAGAGAAAGGCCCCGTACCAAACTCTTTGTTAGTGTTTAGTACTAAATCAAAAAATGCTGATTATCACCATGACATGAATGCTGAAAATTTTAATAAATGGCTTAAAGAAAAACTTATACCAAATTTGGAAGAACCAAGTGTAATCATAATGGATAATGCTAGTTACCATTCGGTAATTATAAATAAGGTTCCGAACACACAAACACGTAAAAGTAATATAAGAGAGTGGCTTCGTGATAGTGGAATTCAATATGAGGACTACCACACGAAAGCAGAGCTGTTGTGTATTGTAAAACGAAATACGCCTAATCCAATATATGAAGCTGATGAAATTTTAAATCAATGTGGTCATGCATGAGGTGTTGAGACTTCCACCCTACCATTGTGATTTAAATGCGATCGAGCTTGTGTGGAGTTTGGCAAAACGTAAAGTGGCTAGCAAAAATATTGCAGTTACTACAGCTGCATTAGAAGAAATAATTAAAGATTCATTTGAAAACGTAAGTTCACAGGATTGGAAGAAAATTACTGATCATGTAATACATGTTGAAAATAAATATAAAGAACGTGATAAAATAACAGAAGAAAATTTAGAAAGTTTTATTATAAATGTTGGAGACAGCGATACTAGTGACAGTGATGAATCTTTTGGCATTGAAGTGTTAGAATCTGATTTTGATTACGATGAATAAAACTAAGTTATTATGTATGGAATATTATCGTATTTTATTTGTCTATTTATTTTCGGATTCCGCTCATATTTACCTCATATACTAACACCTATATTAGATCAATAAATCCTTAAAATCCCGTTACAAACCTGATACATATCAAAAATTAATACATGTGTAGATAAATTCTGTTTCTTTATTTCCCTAACATAATGTTCTTATACTGTCTATACAGGGTGTTTGGCAGAACGTTGAACATACGAAAATGGTGGATAGGTGGGGTCATCTGCTACTTACTCAGCCCTAATTTATTTGGCCCTGGTCCCTGGATATTAAAAAAAAATTTTTTTTGCTGTCAGCACTTTCTTAACTTTAAAGTGTAATTTTTATTAAAAATGGGTAAAACAGGGTTTTTTTTAAAATCTTTAATGTTGGCAGATTCTTATAAAACGATTGCTTTATTCAGATGTTAGCTAGAAAAAAAGTTATGAGTCCTCAAACTTACAGAAAGATGTAAAAAATACTTAAATCATAATTTTAACTTGCATTAAAAAAAAAAAAAAAAAGGGCTGACTAAGTAGCAGATGACCCCACCTATCTACCATTTTCGTATGTTCAACGTTCTGCCAAACACCCTGTATATAGGGTTTTTCATTAAGAGCGCTCGAACTTTGAAATGAAATAAAACAACCTGTTTAAGTGATATTACTACAATTTTTATAACATTTTAAAGAATATTCAATGACATTATGTGTGGAAAATAATATCAGCCAAATGGCCACTGCGACTCCGCTGTAGATGGCGTATTCTGGTGGACTAATCTTGGAGGACGTCTTCGCATAAATGGTCAATTTCACGAAGAACGCGAGTTATGTTGGCCTTTAGGGCAACAATTGACTGTGGTTTATCTGCGTACACTAAAGATTTCATGTAACCCCACAGAAAGTAATCGAGCGGTGTTAACTCACACGATGAACGCCATAAATTGAACACAACGCACAGAACGTAGGCGAATAGACAACTGGTTTTGATAATAAATTTTACACAATTTCTACGCGTTGTTGAAGCGTGTAGCGTTCCATGGTGAAATGTCACGACAAAATATATATTCATGCCAAATTTGGTAGCAATCGCATTACCGAAATGGCCGCTATGCGCTGCTAAAGTTCGAGCGTCCTTATTGAAAAACTATATATATGATATTTTTAATAATGAATTACCAAGTATCAAAGTAGGTTATTCCAATTTTCATAGTATAATTTTAGTGTTGTCATGCATGTATTTTTTAAATTTGCCGCCAATATTCTGGGGCCAACTTTCGTTAGCCAGACTCTAACCTATTTTGGGGGGTGGGGGGGGGTTTGAGTGTGGTGTATGTGTATAGTGTGGTGTGATGTTAGGGGAGATGTTAAGTATGTTTGTGTTTATGAGATGTATGTCAGTAGATTTTCTGTTGTGGTTTCTGGTGTGTGGGTATTCTTTCTACATCTGTATATTTTGAGATCAGAATCAAATATTCAGGTAAAATACGATACCTTGTAGACACAAAGGTACTAGGCGCTCATAAGCCGCCAAGCAACTCGTAACACTCGATAGCACTGTTGGCTCTAGTATATCAGCAAAACGGTTCTAGTCTCCTTTGAAATATGCATCGATCCTCCTTCGAGCCCCATCAGCGGCGAATATTTCAAATGTAACCTAGATATTTGAGCAGACTGGACACAAAAGAACCAAGATGGCGGTGAAAGAGTATAAAGTTCTTCGTTCATTATCGCTGAAACATTTTCAAAGAGTATCTCATGTTACAGCTATGAAAAGTTTAAAGCGCTATTTTCATTTCTATTACTTAAGGTGGAGACAGAAATTCAATCAAAGGTCCAATATTTAAGTCATTATAGCTAGTCAAAGATTGGCAAAACCCATAGCCGGTCCATTACTACTAATTAGCAAAAAAAAAAAAAAAACAGCCAATTTATTTAAAAAAAACAGCTATTCAGTACATTTTGGCGAATTATACGAACACAAATGTACTGAACAGCAATTTTTTTTTTCGCGATTTCAGAGTTTGTCCCATAGTAAAAGTTGTTCATGAGTACAATGACCCCTTAAGTAGTGTTGCGTTATTTACGTTACACCTTGTATATACAGGGTGTCCAGTAAATAGCACGACATACTGCAGGGGGTGATAGCTAGGGTCACTACCTATCAATACAACACAATATATGTTCAGCAAAATCTTACGGATTTACAGTTTTACAAAATTTTCCGAAATACCGAAAAATCTCTACCTTGAAACAGATTTTTAAGCATCTCGTAATGAAAAAATCCTTTTCTAGTACTTTTTTTTACATCAAATTATTCGTGAATAGTTACTTTACTCATTGATAAGTCTTTTTTCTATCAAAGACAAGAATGTTTTCAAGAAATACTATTTTTTGTTTAAATTTTCACAGAACTATTTTCTTATCACTTAAGTTTAACCTACAGTGGTGAAAAAAAAAAGTAAGATTTTGCTGAACCTATATTGTGTTGTATTGATAGGTAGTGACCCAAGCTATCACCCCCTGCAGTATGTCGTGCTATTTACTGAACACCCTGTATACATTGGTAATATAGCTCGATACTTCCGCATTTATTTCCAACAAATAACAAACCTTAATATAGATGCCCAAAATCACCGATTAGCCATCAACAAAAACATAATAAAGGGGTCGGAAAGCCTTAATTGAGAGGTATTGCGTAATCCATCATGTTAGCCAGATGATCGATGACTTACGTATTTAGCAGCAGGCCCCCAAATAGCTGGCATATTCGTGACTAGAAATATTCGTAATCAGTTAAGTTTAATCTTTATACCATAGTTTCACAGCTTGGTTATTAAACTTATGATCTATTAGCAGATTCCAGCAGGATTTACTACAGTTCGAAACAATGCGTTGAAAATCACATACAATACATAATTTAGTGCTGTTCTGAACTTTTAGAGGGTAGAGATATTATTGAGATTATATGAAGAGTAAGGCCCGTTGTACACGGCACGGTTTCTTTACGGTAATAATCGTGTGAGCTCGTATAATAATATGACACGGCTAATCACCTGTTCTGTGATATACGGCAATGACGCCGACACCGTGTCGTAGTGCCACCGTGTCGTCAACAAACTTCTATAGTGATCCATTCAACACTGACGACCGACCGTGCTTAAACACGGCGAATAAACCGTTTTAAATCAACTTACGAATTTTCAGTTATGTCGATGGAACTCTTAGCAATTTTAGAAACACTTTTGTACTCTCGATCAATTCAACAGAATAAAGACCTAATTTGTTCCGATAGTACAAGCGCTTTATATTGTAGCGGTTACACCGCCGCATACGAACTACGCATCAAAGACATGACGTCACACAAATCCTGCATCGCGCAATTAGAGTTTAACGTCGAACGACATATTATATAAGACTATCCTACTTCAACAGTCGGGCAGTCGGCCCGCCAGACACAACACCCGTCTGGTTGGAGGATCCTTCCTTTTCTATGGTGGATAAGTGAACTTTACACCCTGTTCCTCATGCCTCTAAATTGGTGACCCCGAGTATGAAAGTCAACGCAGCCTTCGTGCAACTACTTCAGCGTGACGTCATCATCATCACTCCCGCAAGCTTTCGTGAGGCGAGTCACACAGACAGCCAGCACCATCGGCTTCAACGGGTATCCTGACCACCAGCATGCAGCGAACGCGCATTCCTGGTCATCACCCTCAGCCTCATCACCCCGACTCACTGGGGAATCACCGCAATCATTTCAATCAGCGCAATCACCGCAATCACCTCAATCACCGCGATAACCTCAATCACCGCAATCACCGCAATCACCTCAATCACCACAATCGCCGTAATCACCGCAGACAGTTCCGACTCACCGCGAACTGTGCGGCACCTGGTTCCGACTCACTGGAACCTTAGCTGGCACTGTGAAGCATCGCAAGATACAAGACTCAGCCCACTATCGACCTCCGGTCTCCGGAGGGGAGTGATGTAGCGGTTACACCGTCACATACGAACTACGCATCAAAGACATGACGTCACACAAATCCTGCATCGCGCAATTAGAGTTTACCGTGCGAACGACATATACAAAGACTATCCGACGTCAACAGTCGGGCAGTCGGCCCGCCAGACACAACACCCGTGTGGTTGGATGATCCTCCCTTTTCTATGGTGGATGAGTGAACTTTACACCCTGTTCTTCATGCCTCTGAATTGCAATTTAGAGGCATATAGCTCGATGTGCCTCTGGTGGCAGAGGTACATCGATAGCTTATGAAATTCTCGCCGCAATTTATGAAAACAATTTAAAGGGCATTCAGTTGAAATTGCAATGGATTCCATCACATATTTGCATCAGAGGTAACGAGGAGGCTGACATGTTGGCGAGAAAAGCAGCAGCAGATGGCAAAGTGGTTATAATTTTGCCAAATTACACGGAGTTGTTGCCTAAATACAAAAAGTACTGCTATTGATCTTTGGGAAAAGGAATTTGGTATAAAACAATACAATAGGAGCCTCCTCGAATCAAACAAACCAAACGACCATGGCTCATTAATGTGAGTTTGAGTAGATCTTTAATTGTAACAGCGTTCAGGTTAAGATCTGGTCACGTTCCACTGAACAAGTTCGCACACATGATGGGGTAATCAGATTCTCCAAATTGTGATGTGTGCGGTGTAGTTGAAGACGTGCATCACCTGTTGGTGGAATGAGTCCGTTACGAGACGGATCGAAAGCTCTTTATAAGAACATTGTACTTGGGCAGAACCAATGTCGGTATGTTCCACGAGATGTTGTCCTCTTCTCTGTCTAAAGCGCTATTTATGTTATTTAGTCGTAATTAGCCATAATTAGTAAGTAGATGTATTTTAGTTTAAGGAAGGTTAAACTCAAACTCAAAGCATTTATTTCAATTAAACCATTTACAGGCACTTTTGAATTGTCAAGGGGTCAGTCAGTCAGAAATATGAAGCTAGTTACCCATTCCAAATCGTAGGTTCCTATGGAGAAGAACGGGCAAGAAACTCCACCGACACTCTTTTAAAAATATTGTTTACATCATTTATGTTGAAATTATACATATGAGAACAATGTAGAAAGACGTGCACGTAAAAAGCGTCCGTAATAAAAAGATAAAAACAATTCAAAAATTAAAATAAGCCGTGGCAGATAAGAGATGACCAGTCCCTACTGATGGCGCCCGTTTACGAACATGGTGCATGGATCAGCACCGTTTAGCTCAACCATTTTCACGCCACCACCAGCGAGACATTTGAGTGTTAGTTACGATAGAATTGACATGTAATTTATGTATAAAAACTCCTTAAATAAATAGAAGAAAAAAAAAGAATAAACCGTAGTTTTTCACGACAAAAAAAAACGTGTGTGTGTACAACGGGGAGGTCGGGTTTTAACGAAGGAATGAAGGCGACTAGAGTAACGACGGTTTTTTATTTTTAGTTCGCAAGCAAGTTATGACCATGTCTCTGCAGTAAACTTTAAAAGTATCTCCTTATTTTCATTGTTTTAGGAGGCCCACATAAACGTCGCTGGCCATATTACATAAGTTTTTACTGCAATGCCCATTGAATCGTAAATTGCAACACAAAACACAACGCATTTCGACGGCTGGAAGTGTTCGCTGGCCGATTTGTCAGCGGCGACAAATATACGTGAAAATATTGCCTACTGCTGAGCGTTTTTCATTGTCACTAGCTGCTTACATATTCACAAGGGAAAAATCAATACAACAACACAAACACGCAGCTGTGACGTTCACAAATAAAGTTCTCATAATATTCAGTTTTGAATAACGTACTTACTTGAGTAGGTACACTTGTACCTACACAGATCGTAATGACACGTGACAAAGTGTGCTTATCTACAAACGACAAGATGCAATCAAATTAGTAGATTTTACAACAAGTGAACAACAAGAAAAATTCGATTTTGTGCAGCCTATATCCTGCACAAATAAGTACTGTCAGAGCATTAGAAGTGAAAAAAAAAAATGAGACAGTTGACCAAACAAATGTCATGTACATTAAACCGCGAAAAATTTATAGCATAATCAACCTATAATGTTCCTACTGGCTGGGACACAGGCATCTCCCACGCGGGCCCAGTGCGGATTGCAATAATCAAAAATAAGTTTCTCGACGTGTATTGGTTCAATTAATAATAGTCCTCCAGACCGAGTAACGGCCACGGCGACCATTCTCAGCGGAGACCAGCCTTCGGCGCGGGAGATGTTATAGTACACAAGTGTGTGCGCAGACACAGGTGCACTCTCTCTCTCTCCTCTCTTTCCTCCCAGACTGGATCCTCCCAGACTGGACCGGGCCGGGGCTGCCTTGAAGCGGCTCCTGCCCAATCTAGGGGGTCCAAACGCCTCCTGCCGGAGGCTATACGCGGGGATCGTGCGGTCCATGGCCCTGTACGGGGCACCGGTGTGGGCGCGTTCGTTGAGGCGGCGGCCTGCCCGCCGGTTGAACGCGTCCCAGAGGGTCATGGCCACCCGGCTGGTCCGGGGATACCGCACGGTCTCCGGTGAGGCGGCGAGCCTCCTTGCCGGATTGCCGCCATGGGATCTGGAGGCAAAAGTCCTCGCGCATATTTGGGAGTGGCGCGGGGAGGCGAAACGCCGGGGCTTGACTCCGATGCCGCGAGAAATCGCGGCACAGCGGACAGAGCTCCGACGGGATCTCATGGCGTCATGGAGAGTGCGATTGTCGCAACCCAGTGCTGGGCACGCCACTATT
Source organism: Xanthia togata (assembly GCA_963853775.1). Taxonomy (NCBI): domain Eukaryota; kingdom Metazoa; phylum Arthropoda; class Insecta; order Lepidoptera; family Noctuidae; genus Xanthia; species Xanthia togata. The sequence continues at coordinate 11,152,084 of OY970811.1, forward strand.
GCGGCGATAAGTCCTCTCTTTGAGGAGTGGCTGGAGAGGCGCCACGGCGTCCTCACCTTCCGCCTGACGCAGGTCCTCACCGGACACGGCTGTTTCGGGAGGTACCTGTTTCGGATAAGGCGGGAGGAAACGCCCGGGTGTCATCACTGCGTGGATCGCCCGGAGGACACGGTGGAGCATACGGTGGAGGTATGCCCGGCTTGGGCAGAGCACCGCCGTGTCCTCGTGGAGGCGATCGGTGGCGGGGATCTCTCGCGTCCGGCCCTGGTCCAGGCCATGGTACGGAGCGAGAGAGCATGGGAGGCCGTCACCTCCTTCTGCGAAGCAGTAATGCTCGCGAAGGAGGAGGCGGAGCGCGTGAGGGAGAGGCAAATTTCGCGCCCTCACGCCCCTAGCCGCCGCAGGAGGAGACGTCCCGGGCGTCGGGAATCGATCGCGGATTCCCGGCCACCGTAGGCGCGGGCTTGCGGATGGTGAGCAATGGGTAGCTCGCCGTCCGGTAAGGACCAAGCCCGGGTCGACGGCGCGTTGTGTTCCACGCGCGCCTCAAAGAGTGTCAGCGAGGGAAGGGGTCCAATGAGACCATTGCCTGCCGGGGTTGCGGGAAAGTCCGAAAGGGATACCGTGGCCCCCTGGCATTGCACAGGCAAGAGAAGGAACACGGGTGGGTTTTAGTCAGTAAGAGTCTGACACGCCCTCCCGCTCCACCCAGAGCGGGAGGAGTCATTTGATGATTTCCCACCCATAAAAAAAAAAAAAAAGGACCCAAGCTCAGCAGTAGCGCTTGTGACCACGAGACTAAGGCCCGTATTACAGAACCTTACTCAAAACTCAAGCATTACTTAAAAGTAGTTTCAACCAATGAAAAGGCTTTAAACGAGTTTTAGGTAATGCTTGAGTTTTGATTGAGTTTCTGTAATACGGGCCTAACAGGGCACTTCAATTATTAGGTATTGAAATGTTATAGGTACAATTAGCCAAAGTACAAAGGGTGTTCAAAGACTAATGCTAGGTCTGTACCTAGCGTTAGTCTCTGTACGGTGACGCATATTTTCAATCAATGGCGAAATCACCAAAGAAACTGAACGCGGATCAGCACATAAACAACGTTTAAGGGCTGTCAGTTTCATTATTTTCTGTGAAATATTGACACTGACAGCTCTTGAACGCGGTTTAGATGTGCTGATCGCGTTAAATTTCATTGGTGAAATTCGCACTAAGGCCCGTATTACAGATCCTCACTCAAAACTCAAGCATTACTTAAAACTAGTTTCAACCAACCAATCAATAGTTATTTATCCAACATGTGAGGAAAGGTCGTTTTTCCTATGAGTTTTGATTTTGAGTCTTGAGCGAACGAAGGATTGAAAAATAGAATCACGAGCGCAGCGAGTGATTATAATTTTCAATCCTGAGTAAGCGAAAGACTCAACAAAACGAATAGCAAATGAACTTGCTCACATGTTGCATACAAAACTTTTCACCACTCCCAGCAAGAAAGTATTCAGTCATCATAGGTAAATAAATTAAATAGACACAAAGCAAATCAAAATAATTCTTTATTTTTTAATAGTTATTTGTGCAACAAGAGAGCAAAGTCGTTTTTTGCTGCGAGTGTTGATTTTGAATCCCGAGTAAGCGAAGGATTCTATAATTGAATCACGAGCGTAGCGAGTGATTCTAGGTTAGAATCCTGAGCGCTGCGAGGGATTCAAAGACACGAGATGCAAATAACTTTGCTCTCGTGTAACACATACAACTTTTCACCTCAGCAGCGAGAACATACAACATGTAAAAAAAAAACCTGTCCGATCCGTGAGGATGTTGTTAGGTATCGTACTGTGAGCATATTTATGTGGACATTTTCAGGAAAAAAGAAAAAATAATCCCTAAATTTTTTTTCAATGGTGAATTTGACCGAATTTTACATTTGGTGCAGGCGGCGGCCGTCGTTTAGCGGGTGTCTAAAAGTCATAAGTTATGAATTTTGCAATTTTTTTATGGTTTGGGGTAATTTTGGAACTAAAAATGTGAATTTTAAATACCAATAACTTTTTTACTATCAATAATAATCAAAAAAATACTGTTTTGTAATGTTACTGCAGTACCATATGCCCATTTTCCCCAGATTTTCGGATCGGACAAGGTTTTTTTTTACATAAGCTTCATCACCTCGTATTTTGCAGCCACAATCTTGGATTTATATTTTGACCTCACTATCGACTTTAGCACCCTCGAAAACTATGAAAACGACACCCATGTCGAAAAATGTGAAAATTTTCGCAGCCGCCATCTTGGATTTTTATTTTGACTTCACTATCGGCTTAAGCAACCTTGAAAACCATAGAAACGATACCCATGAAGAAAAATTTGAAAATTTTCGCAGCGGCCATCTTGGATTTACATTTTGACTTCACTATCGGTTTTAGCAACCTTGAAAACCATAGAAACGATACCCATGAAGAAAAATTTGAAAATTTTCGCAGCCGCCATCTTGGATTTACATTTTGACCTCACGGTCGGCTTTGGCACCCTTCAAAACTATGAAAATGACACCCATTATGAAAACAGGGAAAATTTTCGCAACCGCCATCTTGGATTTTCATTTCGACTAAATTCACACTAACTATCTCTCTCTTTCTCTTTGAATTAGAAGAAGACAGTCGCAAGCGCCTTTTCGCGTGACGATATCTGCCACTGCACTCTTACCCCAAGCCGCTTAAGAACTTCGTTCCAAAAATTTAATAAAACAGAATTTAAATAAAACCTCATCAGATGATTTGCAATTTTAAGGTTTTATGTATACATCCGAACGTTTTATTGTTTGTTTCTTTGTAGGCCTAGTAGGTAGGTATGGAATTTTGAAATCGAACTTCGAATCGACTTGTTTCTATCTCTCGCTTTTTTCGTATCGAAGTGAAAGTGACAAAACTAATTGAAGTTCAAATCTTTAGAATTTTGTGAGTAGACCCAACACTGTTTTCAGCATTTGAAAAAAAAAAAAAAAAGTTAGTTTGTCTCACGCTCGCAGCAAAATCGAATTTTGCACACTGTTTTTTGACAGCAAAACTTGCTTGTTTGAGGTGCTGAGGTGAAAAATATCTTTAAAACTTAACATAAAAAAATTAGGCAAGGTTAGTTTCTGAACGGGATCATTACTTTCCTCACTGTTCAAGCAGTGAGGAAAAACCAACTTTCCTCACTGTTCAAGCAGTGAGGAAATACCAACTTTCCTTACTGTTTTCGTAGAGGAAAGACACTTCTTTCGTGCGGGAGTGGTGAAAAAGGCTTTTTTTTTGTCTTGAGTGAGGTTCGTAATACGGGCCTAAGTGCATACATATTTTTGTCCCTGACAGTTCCTACCTATTTAAGACAAACTAACCGAATAATTTTATTGTCAGACAAGACTCGAAGTCCACATCGCTATCAAGTCCGAAGGTCTCTCGGAAGTACTTCACGAACTGGCGTCAGGCATGTGACAAGACGAAGGACAAGACCAAGGAACTGCTGAAGCGTTGGAGGACTTTGCCGGAGTCCGAGGGGGCGGAGTCACCCATGCAGGCCGCGGGGCAAAGCGACGAGGACAAGCATCGGGGGTGGAGCGTGCACGTGTGGAGTGAGTGTTTCTTTTATTATTATTAACTAGTTTATGCCCGCTACTGCGTCTGCGACTGCGTCGCATCGCATCGTCTGCCCGCGCTATAATTTCGTTTTCGCTTAGCGTTCTTTCCGACTTTTTTCTTCTAGCTCGGCTCCTAAGGGTAGTAGCGTGATGTTACATAGTCTAACCCCAACCTTCTTCAAGAATTGGGCTATCCAATGCAAAAATATTTTTACAAATCCGACTGGTAGTTCCGGAGATTACCCTCTACATACAAACAAAGAAATTTTACTTCTTTATAATATTAAGTATAGACAAGCCGTGTGCCCGTTAGAATTTCTTATCCGCGAAAAAAGACGAAATTCCATACAAACTTTCAGCCTCTATCTGGTACAATAGGGCGTGAATGTTTGTATGGAAGTCGCCTTTAGGCGATAAATTTCCAACAATATTTCCTTAGTGCACAACTTCGTTACATAAGGAACTATTGTGCAGACTTTCATGCTTCTTGACCCAGCGGCTTGGGCAGTGGGTTGACTGTCAGTGAATGAATGAATATAAGATTTTTATTACGTTTGTTTTGCTTGTCCACTGCATAATGTAAACCTCTTCTAGGTTGCGCATTGCCAGCTATCTAAAACTTATTGAACCGCTTTTATGTTCATAATGCAGTGTATTAAACACGTGTTTTTTTTTTACCGCACTAGTGCGGTAATATGTGCCACAGATAACTGTTTACTAGTCGGAGTAATGACATCGCAGCATGGAATTAATAAGAACTATCATGGCAGCATGGAATTAGTATGTACTATCATGGCAGCATGGAATTAGTATGAACTATCCTATACTAATAAATGAGCATTCTCTATTTTCATCCGAGCAGAGCTCGGTCGAACAGGTACATAATATTTCATCAAATTATTTATTTTTGTCAAAAAAATTACATTATTTCGTGTTCTACATATAAAAATATTCATATTTTATGCCTTTACCTCTCCTTCACAACCTGCAAAGACACAGAGATGAAAGTAATCCGCTCATTTTTTTTTATCTCGCAAGAGTGTTGAAAAACGTCATATGAAAGTCGCCACGTGTGCATTGATCATTACATTACACAATCGGCACTATCCGTATAATCTAATCCGAATAATTCCGCCTCGAGTGTAATGACCATCATAGCACACTAGTATCATAATGTACTTTTGTGGCTAAGAATAGATCCTTCGTCATTCTGTATCCGTTCAAAAGGTGGCAAAGGAATTGTGAACGTCACAAAATCAGTCGCTGCATGTCAAATTTTGCATCTGGTTAGACTTGAAGCCGACCCCAACAGAGTTGGTTAGGGACTTATATTATGACCTGCTGAAGCCTTAGAGTAAAGCTCATAACATAACTTCAATGTTCTCACATAAAAATAAACTACTAAAGTTTCGTTTTATCGAAACGTCCACGTTAGGACTCATCTTTTGCTAAGATATTTTTCATTTTCTTGGGCCGTTCCTCAGTATCAAAATTAGCGAAAAGGGTCAAATGTATGGTCTACCGTAAGTACTACAAATGCAAAAATATTCTGTAATCGTACCTTCAAAATAAATTATGATTTATTTTGAAGGTACGATTTACGATTACAAAACTGAACATATCTTAACATAATAAGTGGTGAGAAAAAACACACACACATTTCACATTGATGACACACCAGACACACTGAGAAATTGATATTAAAAAATAAAATAATGTTTTATCCTGACTTTGCCATAATTTAACCTAAAGTTAAACTTACCTTAAAATTTAAATTGTGAAACTCAATATACTGAAATTGTAACATCACAAGCACTATGTAACTTTACGTCATTATACCTACTCTAGGCCCTAGAAACATCCCCTAGAGTCTAGGATCGGAGTGTTTCTCTTTAACAGAGGTTTTCATAACCTAGCTAGGAGATCAGTGCTCACCCACACGATTGTAGACATAGTGCTTATTTTGTAAAACTGTAATATATACGTGTAGGCGGTATAGGTACTACAATCATTTGTTTTGGGTACTTAATACTAAATTATACTGGGGCAAAAACTTTAAATCTTCGATATTCATCGATGATACCTCACAGTTTTCCCTGACAAAACAACTAAGATAATTTACGCGAACAAAACCTTTACACAGAAGAGTTTCCGCACCAGAATTTCTGGAATATTCCCCTTTATTACGTTACTAATTCCCGGAATAAAGGACAAAACGTGTTCGCCGGGCGCGTGCCGAAATATACTATAACTTAATAGGAAGTTACTTTAAAACGAAAGTAGGGAAACGACATTTACATTTACATTAGTTCTAACTTTGCTTGGGTCTTTGGTCACGGAATATTAATTTTATGTGGTGCAGTCGAGCGGTGAGAATAAAATTTGTTCATTTATGCTACGGCTACACTGTCGGGAAAACGCGAACTACCCTTCGCGCGGTCTCTCGCACTCCGCTCGACGTCTTGCTGTACAACAAAGAGTACGCTAAGTGTAGTTCGCGTTATCACGACAATGTAGCCGTAGCATTACAGTGCGCTTAATATCATCCATTTACTTTCCCGATCCTACTACTACTATCCTATCGACAAGCTAAGAGAAGAAAATCCTGCTCCATATGCTGCTCCGACTTCAAAGAAATTGGGATACTCAGGTATAATTCCCAATTTCTTTGAAGTCAGCGCAGCATATTCTACTTCTTCCATACATCTCTCTATTGCCCGTCATGTAAGTTTTCACCCCACCTGCCTTTCTTGACATTATTATGTGGTATTGGTGTGATGTGTGTGTTTATGTGGTGAGGTGAATAAATGATGTACGAAGTGTTCCTTACATCATTTATTTAGTATTCTCCTGCTGTTATCCACATCCATACTTAAGACTCCTGGCGATGTGTCCATTATTATAATTTACACTCTCTTGGGCAGACATTTTGATTCTGTTGCATTGACAGTGACCTCATGCATAAGTCATAAGTAATTTATTCATTTGTTTAACATAGGTGTACAATAATAATGGTATATAAATATAGTCCTCCAGACCGTATTTTGGTCACGGCGGCCAATCTCGCGCGGGAGATATTATAGTGCACGAGTGTGTGCGCAGACACAGGTGCACTCTCTCTTCCCTCACTCTCATAGTCCGATGGGACGGCAATCCGACACGACCAGAGAGAGATCAGGCGCAGGCCCAACGGCTTAACGTGCTTTCCTAGGCACGGGGGTATCACACCGCCAACTTCCAAACTCGGGCTGTTACTAAGAAATTCGTAATGGAAAACCCCAATAACACTTTGCCCGACCCGGGAATCGAACCCAGGACCCCACGCTCAGCAGTCACGCTTGCAACCACAAGACCAACGGGGCAGTAAATAATGGTATATAAAGATAATAAAGAGTTCGCTATGTTATGCCAGAGGGCGTACAAATGCTTGTAATTTAGTAAAAATGGAATTAAATAAGCCTGAACAATAAAAAAACAATTATAAATAATCACACATTTCATCATACAAATTAATTAATTATAAATAGGAATATAAATCAATTTCAATAAAAATAAAATGAAAAATAATAATATATAAATGTCAATATAGTGCATGACAGCACACAGACTGAGAACAAATAATAAGGCTATTGTCAATATACAATACTAAAGTCAATATACAAAAAGTGATGTCAATAAACAATACTAATTTCAATAAATAAAAATTATGTCAAAGACCACAATACCTACATTTATTTTCTTAGCATTTCAACATTCTGTCATAAAATTTCCTTTATGTTTTTTTTTTGCATAACGTTCCCACCTTGCCTATTTATAACGTTCCCACTACTGGGACACAGCCCCCTCCTCGCTGTGAGAAGGAGTGGGCCGTATTCCACCACGCGGGCCCAGTGCGAGTTGGTAGACAAATGCAATTGCTCAATATGGTCTGACTCTCAATATAATTCAAATGAATGCCTTGGTGTTATGTCATGTGCTATGATTTCAGCTGAACTGATTCCACTGAACTGCTGTTGAAATATGATAATCAGTGTTATATATGCTAATGAATTCTGAAACAATGGTTTCATGTGTTTACATATATTTCGGGAGCGTTGCGTGCTATGGATGGATTTTGATCAAGTTATTATTGTCCTATAAGATCAGGGTGTATTCTGTAGAAACGAATATTCGTTTACGTATTTTATGGTTTCATAATAAGTACTCTTATGCACTAGATGTATTGCCAGTTTTTTTTCATTTATTTTCGTCTAGTTTAGTATAAATGAGAAAATATATATTTTCTTAATAAAACTAGAGGACAATAAATGAAAAAAAAAAACTGGCAATACATCTAGTGCATAAGAGTACTTATTATGAAACCATAAAATACGTAAACTTTGGGTTTAGTCAATCACTTGATTAGCTGTAAGTGACTACTTGAATATTATGAACCTATTTGATTGAATTTTTACTTGTTGGTTGCGAACGTCGTTAGTTTGATCGGTATACGAAGCTTATTTTTTATGTGTTACATGTTTCCTCTCGTTTTCCTGCAATCTGTGGGAGTGATTTCGTAAAAAGGGACGGAAATGTGTAACAGGAAGCTGGGGAAGCGCGCGCTATTTGAATTGACCAATGAGCGCGCGTGGTGACGATGACGATGATGGTGATATTGATGATGATGATGAATTGTATATCTGTTCTATTTCTATTAAATGGCAAGCAAAACCGATGTCGACTATTTTTTCATGTCTAAAGTGCATTGAAAAAACAAGTGTGCATGAAATTATGTATCATTATAAAAGGAAAAACTGATTAACTGACTGACATATCAACGCACAGCCGAAACTACTTGGACTAGGTACGTAAAATTTTGCACACAGCTTCCTTATATAATGTAGGGGAGCAATAAGAAGGGGTTTTTGGAAATTCGACTTTTAAGGGGGTGAAAGGGGGGATTTTTTTGTATGCAAAAAATATTCCTTGAGTTAATAAACTTGAATCTTGGCACAACCTGGCAATAAGCAGGGCTTTCATGAATTCACGATATACGAGTAGTATTTCAATCATTAGATTTTGTGCACAATTTCTGAGCAGTAACCAAACAAAAAGTACTAGGATTGCATGAATTCACGATAGTATTCAATTATTATGTTATGCTACTCATACGATTTGGATGAGGCAGACGGAGAGTTTATAACCTGAATTAACACCTAAGATTATTTTTATCCCAGTAGTACGTTTTCGTGGGATCATTTACGAAATCCACGCGAGCGAAGCCGCAGAAAGAAAAAGATACACACTCGTTTTTTTTAGCGTATTGACGTCCCCAGCCTTTACCTATATACCCACGTCGTTAACCGCCCCCACTGACATAAGTCTTACAAGAACCAACCAAAAAGAAACTTTACAGACATATCAAAACACTGCTTTCAGCCTTCAGTCATATTTCGTCCTAAGTAGGTACTTCAATGTTTTCAGATATTCCCAGGAGATCATAAAACAGCGCTTCTCCACAAAAAATTATATAAATTATTTTGATACAAAATACTTCTTACAACATTTATCTACCGGAAAATAAAAGAAATGAAAATAAATAAATATGAAGATAAAAATATTTTATTTTGCAAATATGGTGATATAGGGAATATGGGTACAATACATGGTGATATAGAGGATAGCTTCAGCCATATTTTACCAGTAAGCATGCAATAATTATAAACTAAATCCACTAAACGAATCTACGAAATTTTAACAAATAGAGCAGAAAACAACACCAAAGCCAAACTTCTTGGTATTGTTTTACTTTACATAATAAACCTTAGAGCAGTGGTGGCCTTGTGGTAATGACCGCGACTTATGTGTCGTAGGCCGTAGGTTTGAACCCTGACAGGCGATTTTCTTTGTGTAAATAATTTCATCAGCACTGCTCTCAAAACGGTGAAGGAAAACATCGTGAGGAAACCGGCATGTCCTAGAACCAAAAATTCGAAGACATGTGATTAATACCAACCCGCACTGGGCCCGCGTGGTAGATTACTGCCCACTCCCTCTCATCGAGAGCAGGCCTGTGTCCCAGTAGTGGGTACATTATAGGCTGTTATAATCCTAATAAACCTTGAAGAGAACGTGTAAACGTAATCCGCTTATGTAAACGAATCTCAAAGTTTAACTAGTCTGAATCAAAGAAGAATTGTCCTTGGTACATCTTATAAACTAGCTTCCGCCTACAGCTTCACCCCGGTGATGTCTTTATAAATTACTAGCTGCGGCCCGCGGTTTCACCCGCATAAGTTTCCATCCTGTGGGAATATCGGGATAAAAAGTATTCTATGTGTTAATCCAGGTTATAAACTATCTGTGTGACAAATTTTATTCAAATCCGTTCAGTAGCTTTAGCGTGAAGAAGAGACAAACATACACACTCACAAACTTTCGCCTTTATAATATTAGTGTGTTAGCCTATGTTACTAAGTCTTCTTCTTATCTTATAAACTAGCTTCCGCCAGCAGCTTCGCCCCCATGATGTCTTTATAAATTATAGCCTATGTTACTAAGTGATAATATAGTATTTTACTGGTAAAAGTATTTTTTTAATCGGTCCAGTAGTGTTTGAATTTATTAATTACAAATCTTTTCTCTTTATAATATTATTGTAGTCGTGAGCCCGATGGGATTTTCCATCGGCAAAAATAACGAACTCCCATACAAACTTACATGTCTTATTTAACCCCTTTAGGGGATGAATTTTCAAAAAATCAATCCTTGGATCTCACCTTCGTTGTTTAAGGAATTCTTGTGCAAAAGTTTGTGTAACCCAGCGGTTTAGGTTGTGCGTTGTATATCGGTGAATTTGAGATGTTTACCATAGTAAGGCCATTTTAATTGGTAACATTTGACGTCTGTCGTTTAGTGAAAGCAAATCGTAAAATTACTCGTATCGGTCATTATTACAATAAATATGTAATCGTAATTGAAAAAAGGTTAAGCAATTGTGCAGTTCTAACAAAACGAAAAAATATATTATTTTATGCCCGGCGTCACAAGGTTACGTTGTTGAAACAGGAGAGCTTCTACACTTTTAAATATTTTTTGAATAAAAGCACATGCCGAATTGGTTTCCACTGTGATTTTTACTTTACTTTACTTTACTTGAATTTTGATGAATTGTCAAATGTTACCTATTAAAATGGCCTTACTATAAGTACATAGATAGAAATCAACTAAGAAATATAAATCTAACACAAAAGCGTTCATAAGTCTTTAGACAGACCGACTGCATTCAAACTGCAAATTTGCAGTTGATTCCGTCTGTCTAGAGCCTGTATGGGGCAATTGGACCCTCATATCCATGATTATTTATAATACGTGAAACGATCAAAATTCAGCGATATTTGGTTGTCACTCACTTCGTTACCCCAAAGGTATCTACGGAAGCGTTAGAACATACCTAAAGGAGATTGCCACGGAGCAGGTCCCTTTTGTGGTATCGGGTGCCTGATTTTAATAATAACCAAAAAATATAACTATTTTTTTTGTGTACAGGGTATTTTTTATACAATTTATTTCATCCTGGGAATAAAGATAAAGTTAATTAATAGTTAAACATTACGTCGACATCCGTTTGATTCAATGTAGTCTGTGGTTTGATTGGCATACGAAAAAAAGTTGCCAGGTATCAAAGAATTTAATAACTAAAGCTATCTTTTAATCAATTGAGTAATCGATATTAATTATAACGATATTAAATAATAAAAAAACTATTATTTTTTATTTAATTATATATAACCTATGGGCAGTTTACATCTCAATTAGATCTCAACATTTGACAACTTCAACGCTACTGTGTTAGTATTTTGTTTTAGGACGATGAGATAGAATGATGTTATCCCTGTCCTTTTATACGTATTATTGTACCATATATATCTGAAATGAACAACAATACGTGTACGCCAAATATGAGTTTATGTAAAGTATTCTTGATGACGAACACTATTGGATAAATAAACAATGCGCATAGTCGATGCGAGTAAAACCGATGAAACAATGACAATAATAGGTTGCTTAAACTCATAATACTCATTGATAAATAATAAATGTTCAGAAAAGTAATAGACACAAAAATAATAGCCATGTTTATTTAGATAACTCCTTAGTATAAAAGTAGTTTTTATCGATTGATCTATAACGATTTATTAATAAATTATAAAAAAAAAACTGGCAACATTTACTTGTGCATGTCACAGAACTCGCAGACTTCGTTCTGTGCACAGACTACATAGAGATACTTACGTATGTTCTGTGGTTCGTTACGTGCGTCATTGCTTTGTTTAGATACTTTGAGTTTTGAATTCCGTAATATTTTACTTAGTTATTATTTACGATACGTGCTTTTTCTGCTACTACCGAGTTGAGCTATTAAGTTCCTGGAGTGCATTACGTTTTGTGAGATATTTGACTCTTAATAGTGCTGTTCTTTGTGAGATATTTGACTCTTAGTGCTACAACAGAAAAACAATGATATCTCTTGAACCAGGGTGAATAAATGAAAAATGGTTTCTGATTATGAAAATACTATGTTTTTACTATTATTTAAATAAAAATCTTCAGGGCACAACAATTTTCCAGTGGGACCCAACTTTCCTTACAAATCGGGCAATCTCCTTTCTGATTGCGATACAATACAATGTAATGTGCAATGTTAAATCAGGAAAATTAATTGATGTTTTTTTTTTTTTTTTTTTTCTTCTTTGGCAACTGAGCCTGTGTCGACTATTCTGCCAGCGTCATGTGATGACGGCAACGCAACAAGGTGAGCCGTCGAACTTTGCACTTCGTGGTAGTTATCTATTTATAATTATTGTTAGCAGCTGAAAGGACAAGACAATTTTTTGTTAGTAAATCTAGCTAAAAAGAATAACATAATATAATTATACACATTTAAAATGATACAAATCCAGATACTTATATAATTACAAAGTTATTATTACTACACACCAGACTACATTTTGATATCATTTACATTTAAAAAATTTGATAGAACTTTGATTAGTTTTGGAGAAAAGTTAGTCAAGAGGTAATGGAAGTTAGTAGGAAGGGAAATATTAATTTTGGAAAGCTTATGGTACAAGTCAAAGGATTGGGAATTCGAAGGACATGAGAAAAAAATATGGTCCAGAGTTCCGTCATCAAGACCGCATTCGCACAAAGAACTGTCACGAACACGGATCTTATTTAGAAATACTGGGCTGCAACAGTGACCAAGTCTCAGTCTACAGTTACAGTTCTTCTGCACAATTTTGGGCACTTAAAAAACCAAGGTTTCCTTTGGATGCTGGGTTGAATACTGGCTACTACGCCAGTATTCAACCCAGCATCCAAAGGCCCCTTGAGTTTCGAACCCTTGAGTTTCGAACTTACTTGCCACACTGCTGTCCATGAGTTGAACAGTTTATGTTTGGTGTCTGCCCGTAAGTCGTAACTATGCAACATGTAGTGCTTCCGATCCACCGAGTTAGATGTAGCAAATTTAGCCAGTGAGTCGGCGCACTCGTTGCCACTTATACCCGAGTGACTGGGAACCCAAGCTATTTCAATGTTTAAACCGTTGTTCGAACAAGTGAATAGTAGATTAAGAATATCGAAAATTATTTTGCTGTGAATTTTAGATTTAAGTTGGTTTTGAGCTAAAGCTTGAATGCTACTGCGAGAATCTGAGAAAATTACAGAATTTTTAATATTATGGGTTAAAATGAAATTGATGGCTTCCAGGATACCGATACATTCCCCTGTAAATACTGAGGCCTCTGGTGGACATTGGAATAAAAGAGCAATTCTAGAATTTTGAAAATATGTTGAAACACCTGTACATCCTGTTGAAGACAGTTTGGATGCATCCGTATAAAAGAAATTCCAGCCTTCCCAGTATCTTTTAATGGCCTGGTCGAAGTCGCCTTTTATGTCCCGAGAATTTTTGGAGATACCAAGACCCAAAACGACCTTTGGCCTGAAACGGACCACCTCATAAGCGGAAGAAAAGACAGGAAGAGTGGGGTATTGACAAACAGGCAAGGAGAGATGTTTAAGCTCTCTGTACCTATTCATCAATGGAATAGATTTATTATTCCAGTAGGATGACGCGTTAAGGGAGAGATAGATTTGTTCCAAAATAGGGAGTAAAGAATGGGACGAAAGGGAGAAAACTTTTGACAAGAAACGATCCGGTAAGTATTGTCTACGAAGGCTAAGAGGAGGTTCTGCACATTCTACCTGGAGAGCATTTATGGGGGAGGATTTCATGGCACCAATGACGGTCCTCAGACATTTGGCTTGGACAGAATCCAGTCTACGCAAAGCTTCTTTGTTACATGGCTCAATTAAGTAACTGCAGTAATCCAGCACGCTTCTCACCAGTGCATTGTAGACTAGTTTTAAGGTGTATGGGTGAGCACCCCACCAGACACCTGCCAAAGCCTTAAGGACCGAGACTGAGCGCTCACATTTTTTAACCGTGTTACTAATGTGATCCACTCCCGACAATTTGGAATCCAGGGTAACGCCCAGAAACCTGGCCTTCTCTTTGATTGGAATAGCTTGACCGTCAATACTAATGTCGACTTGGGGGATAAGGCGTCTGCGAGTGAAGATAACTGCTGAACTTTTTGGAGCACTTAAAGATAACCCGTGACCTAAAAGCCATTGATTTAACGAGGACAAGGAGATACTGATGCACTGAGCGGCATCTTGGATAGAAGTGTCACAGACCGAAAATGCAATATCGTCAGCATACTGGAGTATATTACAGTTAAAATTTAAGCAAGAAGGAAGATCAGAAGTATAAATATTATATAAAAGGGGACTAAGCACGGATCCCTGAGGTAGACCTCTCCAAACCGACCTCGGCTCAGAATTTTCCCCGGGAATCCTAAGTATAACACTGCGATCTGAAAAAATGCTGCATATGATTTGACGAATCCTAGCCGGGATTCTCAGCTCTTGCATCTTCTGCCTGAGAAGTGGGAGGAGGACAGAATCATAGGCAGCTGAAATATCTAAGAAAACTGCTACCACAGACTCATTCCTGCTAAGGGCCAGTCGGATCGCTGATGTGAGTACCCTCACATCAGCTATAGTAGAGTAGCCCACACTATCAGCTGTACCCAGACCTTTCCTGAAGCCGAACTGAGTCGCCGGGAGCAGCTTCCTGCTTTCTACGAACTATTCTAGTCGGTTTTTAATCAAGTGCTCTAAAAGCTTAATAAGTATGGACGATAGAGCAATTGGTCTGTAAGAACAATGATCACTAGGATCTTTACCAGGTTTTAATATAGGTATGACGACTTGAACCTTCCAATCAGGAGGAATAGAACCAGAAGAAAAACAATAGTTAACTAAGTCCAAATAATACTGATGGGTTTTATCACCCGCTTTAGTAATGAAAGAGTAAGGGAATCCATCCACTCCAGGAGCAGAGTCCTTTACATGGGCAAGAACCGATTTAAGCTCCTCTAGAGCAAATGGCTCATCCAGAGGATCGTCCGATGCATACTAGGAACGTAGACTGGGGCCAGATTAGATAGGAACCGGTTACCCAGTTCCTCAGATAGTATGCTCCCGGAGGGGGACCTCAAACTACTCCTGAACGACTTCAGCTTACGCCACACGGCCGACGCTGGAGTGGATGGACTTAGCGAGCCACAATATTTCCGCCAACCTTCTCTTTTCTTGTTCTTGAGCAATTTTTTGGACTTAGCTAAGGAATGTTGAAAGGCAATGATGTTATCCAGGTTCATGTCGGAGTTGAAATTAATTTCAGCCTCATTTCTGGCCCTGATCACGGCAGAGCAATCCCTATCCCACCATGGCGGGGATGGAATTTTACCCGTCGGCGGTTTTTTTGGAGGAAATAAATCATCTGCTGTAGCGGATATTATATTGGAAAAAGTGGAAAAGCATTCCTGAGCATTCTCAGAATTAATTGATGGAAGGGAAGACACCCGTAAGTCTAAAATTTTAGAGTAGAGGTCCCAATCCACTGAGTTCAGCTGGTACTTTAACAATGGTGGGAAAATTTTGTCAGGGATTGTCTTGGAAGGGATTTCAACCATGATGGGATAGTGATCACTCCCATAAGTCATATTCAAGCGACTCCAATTAAAAACGCTAGCTATATTAGATGAGCAGAATGTTAAATCAACACAGCTGCTGTTCTGCCCTGGTGCAGACTTACGTGTAGCACTGCCATCATTGATCACACATAGATTAAGGTCATCCAAAATATCTACTAGGCCTATACCAAAGTTATCGCAGGATTCTGATCCCCATCTATAATGATGGCCATTAAAATCGCCCATAATAAGTAATGGACCTTGAACATTACTTAGCAAACTTTTTATTGTAGGAAGGTCTTCAATTTGTGGGTGTGCAATATAAAAACTAAAGATATTTATATCCTCAGCCTTAACAGCAACAACATTGATGTTGTCAGCAACAGAGGGTAGAGGAATTGGGGAGAATGATACTTTGTTACTAATGAACAAAGCACATCCTCCATATCCATCAGATCTGTCATGGCGGAGATCACTGAAGCATGGGATTCCGAAATTACTATCAGAACGCAGCCATGTCTCAGCGATGCCGCAGATTGATGGTTTGAATTTGTTAATAAGAAAGAGTAGGTCAGGCTTCTTGGGAGTAATACTCCTCACGTTCCATTGAAGGAATGTCAGGGGATGGAACGTTATTTATATAACTAACGATTGATGACAGCTTGTTGGCAACATGGTCAGGTAAGGGTTGTGCAGGATTAGCTAATACTGTAATTAGCATATTTGCTATAATATTAAGAATAGTTTCAGACTTATCAGGACTGCTTGTGCCTTCCCTGGGGTAAGCACAGCCATTTTGGGAAGGAGAGAAGGAGAAATTCTGAATGAGGGCTTGATGAGCCTGCTTGTCATAGCTAGGTGAAAGACGGGCATGAGATTTGGGTTTTAGAATGAACGTTTTACGGTATGATTTTGGTACTTGGGAAGCTGGACTGGGATATTGGGGCGAGCTAGGAATTGGTTTGGATTTTTGGGATGCTCTAGACACTTCAGCATACGATCTTGAAACAGGAGGGAACACCTGACTTGCTTCCGCATAAGAGACAGATTTCTCGGCCATAAGGGCTTTTATGCCCTTCTACCGACCCAATTCAGGACAAGCTTTGTCGTTAGCATAGTGATTGCCTGAACATGACACACAAATGGCACAATCAGTGGGAACTTGGCATCCATCACCTGGGTGGTCTTGACCACATTTATAGCAACGGGGTTTTGAGCGACATACTGTCCGCGTGTGACCGAAACGACAACAATTAAAACACTGAATAGTCGGGTACATATATCTCTCGACTGGAAGGGCAGAATAAAAACAATAAACTTGCTTAGGCAAGACTTGCCCGTCAAAAGTGAGGACTACAGTTTGAGTGGGTTTCCACTCAGTAACACCCAGAGAAGTCACCTTTCGGTTCATTCTCCTTGCCTTTATAATAGGGCCGCATCCATCAGGAACCTTGATATTTTCAATTACCTCATCCTCAGTCCATTCACTGGGTACATCCCTAACAAGACCCAAGCGGGTAATATTAAATTGTGGAATCGTAGCAACAAAGTTATTTTGGGTTAACGTATGACTTAAGAGGAAGCTGTTTGCATCCTGGTGAGACTTAAACTCAACAGAAACGCGGTTTCTTCCTAGACGTTTGACACTACCTAGGAGAATGTTGCTATAGTTGTTTTGCGTCAAAAACATCCCAAATTTAACCGGGTGCAAAACAGTACCAGGGGTCTCGCCGTCTTTTAATGAGACGTGTACGACATATGGCTGATTGTCCCTTATTGTGTAAGATTGTCTTCCAAATTCTTTTTTCGGTAACTTTCGAGGATTCTTCACAGTAGTCGGGGAAGAAGTAGCCAGTCTTTTCCTACTTGCGGATTCGGAATCCATTTTATCATTTGGCAAATCATCATTGGGGAGGGAGACCGTTATCACCGGAGTGTAATCAAAGGGATCAGGAGGGTCAGGCGGTTTTTTGTCATCCATGGTGGATACGGGATAAAATCTTTAAAATATAAAAAGTTAGTGTTAAAACAAACCTTAACCAAACAACACAAACACAAAGAATAGTCTCGATTGGAGTTCACACTTGTAAAATTCACTAAAATCGAAAAAATTCGTAAGACAAACAAAAGCAGTTGTTATGCCTTCACCACTACCCACGAAAAAAAAACAATTGTTAAGTTAATTGACTATTAACATAAATTGTCTGTTCATTCAAATTACAACTGTCATTCCTTGACAGTTGTATGAAATGGCTAGACTACGGAAAATTTATGTAGGGTGTCAATTATTTGCCTAACAATGATTGTACATACATTACATATATTCGTATATAGGTATAAATACGTTGATCTACGCCCATGCTATAAATCCTCTATAAAAGTTTCTGAAACAGTTAGCTTATTGCCAACATTAAAACACCCAGTGTCATAGTAACCATAATAGCATCCAAACGGGAGTTATAAATGTTGTACTGAATTTCATTATGCATCTCCTTTGCAAAAAAAGAACCTTATCATGCCCGCGCGTTTCACTACCATAGCGCCATATTTAAAAAAAAAAAAAACTTATTGCTTATTCGAATTATCGTCGTATCCCGCCATTTGTGTTCAATATTAATATTGCAATTTTTTTTAAGTACTTTGTTTCTTTTTTTTTCGTTTGTTTTGTTTGTTTGTTCTATACATAGTTTGTTTGTAGGTATTAGATACTCAGCAATTAATGTTTCCATGAATTTACATAGAGTTCTTACAACACTGTACAACACCCTATGGTTTCAGAACGTTTTATAGAGGATTCATATCATGGGTGTAGATAAAGTCTTGTATGCAACTGTACATAATTAGGTAGATATTAAAACACTCATGTGATACTATCACATTCGTATTTTAATACCCCTTATTATACAACAGTTGCTTAAATAACTAATATGACACACAATTTGTCGTCACAGTGCAAGCTATCGACGCGTATGGCCGTACCGAGCTAATCTTGGATTCAACCACTAAATGGATTTCGATGCTCGCCCGCCCCACTGTCTCGAGCCTCGAGCTGCATAATTGCATATACGTTACGCCTATATTCTCAAAGGAATAGGCACATATGTGCGGACCCGTATATGCCGAGGAAATTATGTGGTCCCAAGGCTCCTGGAGCCTCCAAACTAAATTCAATACTGAGAAATATTGCAATTAGTTTTCTCGGAATAGCAAACAAATTTATAAGAAAACGTAGGTAGGTACTTGCGCAGTGCTGGATTAAACCAGCGCGGGGCCTGTAGCAAATTCTACCTAGGGCCAAATACGTTCCTATTCCTAAACAGTCAAGTAGGTACTTCAACCAAATGACTTTTTCATACAATGCTAATTACTGTAGTAGGTCCTTTTTTTAAACCTCTGGTTCATTTTTAGCATAGCTGGTGCTGGGAGTGATTTACTTGTAATTCTTATAAGAGAGCCTTGATTGCAAGAGCGAACGTAGCGAGCTCGAATTTTTTTTTGCACCTTTGAATGTCTAGGCTTCTTATTGACCATTTAAACTGAAATATGAATTACTTGGTCGACTAATGTAGAAAAGTTTATGAAGGAAGAGAAACTATGATGCAAGAGCCAGGGAAGCATTGTCGATTTTTTTTTTAACCTCCTATTTGTTAGGTGACCTATTCACCATTTATATTGAAATAGCTTATTCGAGATAATTTTATGAATGAAACGAAAGGAGATTGCCCAGAAATTCTTAAGAAATGTGTCGTATGTCAGAAAGTTGAAACAGCATGAAATATCTAAAATTAAAATATATCTTTTAAGTAAGACTTAATTATAATGGGATAGTTTTTTTTTTAACACGATAGTTTTTTAACAATATTGAGTACTTTAAAGATTCCGACTATGGAGTACGCCATTTTTAGGGTTCCGTACCCAATGGGTGAAACGGGACAAGATTACTAAGACTCCGCTGTCCGTCTGTCTGTCACTGGCCGTCTGTCACCAGGCTCTATATCTCATGAACCGTGATAGTTAGACAGTTTAAATTTTCACAGATGATGTATTTCTGTTGCCGCTAAAAATATTTAAGGGCTCCTATACAACAAACATATTTTTTTTGCCGTTTTTATAGATAATGGTACGGAACCCTTCGTGCGCGAGCCCAACTCGCACTCGGCCGGTTTTTACCATCGTCTGTTAATACTTTAGGGATGTCCATTTCTTCTATTGCGTGTAATGTGCCTACCTCACTGACCTCCATATAGTACGCTGGACCTATGATAAGCCGAGCCATAGTGAGGCTATTTGATTTTCGCCATTTTGGCGCTGATCGCAGAAGTGGGTGGGAACGGAACTAATAATAGGGATGGGACAGTAAGATAAAATACATCGATAAAAGGCTTTTCCGACCATCAGGTAATACAATTTCTATGTTTCCGACAGATACAGATATTTCGGCCGGGTTGTTTATTCTAATATAATAAAGCTGATGAGTTTGTTTGGTTGTACGCGCAAATTTCAGGAACTGCTAGACCGATTTCATAAGTTCTTTCACCGTTGGATTGTTACATTATCCCTGAGGGACATAGGCTATGTATGTACCACGGGAGAAGTTTGGGCAGACTGCTAGTTTTAGGATAATCCGAAGCCAGACTAAGGGGGTACTTAGTATGTGACTAGCTAAATCCAAAAATAAATAGGGAACGCTTTTTAAATAGAAATTAGGGTTTCTTGGGATGGAGTGGAATAGGTAAGGTATTTATAGAAAATAAAATGATTTATGTTTAATAAAACAGTCATCGGAGAAGTGCTTTGAACAGATGTAATCATATTTTTTCGGACGCCAACTAGGCTTTTCAATGTTTTTCAGCCATAATTCCAGTCTTCTTTTGTCAGTCGGAAACCTGTGAATTATTTAAAAATTATGTGTATTTAATAATAAAAATCGACCATCGGCGATTTCCGTTCTTGAAAGTAAATAGATATCGTTAGGAAAAATATCGATAACTTTTATCGACAGGTAACTTTTACATCACTATTAAATTTTGTGGTTTATAAAAAACCGGTTATACAAGGACAAATATATTGTTATTACGTATAATAAGATAAGTGACAGTTTTTTAAATGTCTAATAATAACAATAGAAGTATAATATTTGTTGAATATTAGCCGTAAACTCATTTACTTGTGGAATGCAACCCCACTTCCTTTCTGGTAACGAGTTTTGCATAACAAACACTCTTTCATAGTTGACCTATGAATGACCACCACTTATTTATGTATTTACTAAATTAATACGACACAACAAAGAAGCTTCATCACGTTAAACCTCCAAAAACACGGGAGACAATTCAAACGAGACAGCGGCTATTTGGAAGTTTCGTCAGATTTAGTTCTCTTCCCACCCATTGGGGGCGCTTCAAATAGGCACAATAAAGAACTGTTATTTCATAGGGTATCGTAAGTCCAGCGTACTTGTATAGATGGAGGTCAGTGGCCTACCTACATAAAATATAATGATATCGATTCTGTATTGATTGTTCAATTTATGATTGCGTATCAAGTTAAATAGCTGTTTATTTATTAAAAAAGGTGTATACAATATTTTTTAAATATCGTTAGATAGAAAGAA
Organism: Xanthia togata; assembly: GCA_963853775.1. NCBI lineage: Eukaryota > Metazoa > Arthropoda > Insecta > Lepidoptera > Noctuidae > Xanthia > Xanthia togata. The sequence goes on from OY970811.1 coordinate 11,173,409, forward strand.
ATAAAATACGTTTATTTACGGAACAACATGACGCAAGATAGAAAATATAGAGAAAAAACAAATAAACACGAAAATAACAATTTGGAGGAAAATATGCGTCACATCCACGCAAAACGGCCATCGCTCAGCATAATGCTGGGACCCTATGCGAGACAGAGCCCCAGCGCTGGTTTTTAGCGACGACCGGTGTTGACGTGATGACGTCAACCGGTGCAGAATATAGAGAAATAACAAAAAAAACACAATAGTTCTAAATATGTAAACTATAATAAAATATAATATTTATGTAAAGTGGCAACATTTCGTAGCGTTGGCGACTTACGCGCCGCAGACGTACAATTTTCGTCAATCATGTTATGAAAATATTACGAAGAACTCTAAAAAAAACGCTGTTGTTAGATAGTTTATCTATTCCCATTGCTATTTACAAAATTTCGTGTACATTGATAAAGTAGTTTTATCAGAACAAGAAAAAACAGAAACAAAAACATTTTCAGCCAGTTATCTGATAACATCATTTTGTTATAAATACAATTCTCGTAACACGAGTTTAGCTTACACTTCATAATATGGTCTGTTCATTCACGAACCCAAAACAGTTTACATTACGTAACTAGAGCCCATAGAAACAGCTCACAAGGTATAATCAATAAAACGATAGTATGGTTAAATACTTTATTTTTATTTATTTTTGATGTTGATATCGGAATAGTTTCAAACGTCTATTATTACTATTACACCCACGTTGATAAAAACAACAAAGATTTTAATCTGTAGATAATAACATCAAAAACGCGTTATAGTTTTTATTTTATGTTGCCAACCGATAATTCTGCTTTTCTTCCTATAAATAAATCGATTAAAAATCGAATGCGTTAGAATGTTACAACACCATGGGTACAACCTTATTTGACATTTATTAGCCCGTCTGCCATATTTTTGCAATATGTCAACATTGTCAACCAGTATGTTTTTTCTGCTGGTTTTGGTACGTTGTGCGTCGAGTTTAATATTTTTAATTCCTCTGTTACTGCTGCTAACCCATTGAAAATAAACATACTACCACCACCGCTTCACCGTGTGTATTGTATATTACTACAGAAAGAACTTTATGTGTAGTGATATATTGAATATGGCGAGTGCTACTGAGGAGCAATGTCAACTGCTCTTTAAGATTAACGCCCCTTATATAATCATTATTTCATTTATGGTAGCTAGTGTAGCTTTTTTCCATCCTTTCCTACTTACACAGGCCATTTCATGATACAATCTATGATTTGAATAGGATCTAGATATAACACTGAGCGATTGACTATCAACTTATGATTGTTTCCATGCTTTTGCATTTTAATGGAACGCAGGAATAAGATTTTGGAGCACATAGATGAGTACTCAAAATCTAAATCGTGTAAGATTTGGTGAGGTAGTCACAGGTGGTTACCAGTAACTAGCCACCTGACATAGCTAAGCCACTACAGATTTTACACAAATGCACTTCAAAGACACAGAGCGTAAACCCATTCAATCCCTTTCAAATAGCTTTTGTCAATTCATTTTGTGGTTGAAAATAACCTCTAAATAGTAATAATGACTTTTTGTAAATATTTCAGAATAATGTTGTAGTTTGTGTTGATTTTTTTGAGGAAGTAAATTGAGTATTTTAAAGATGATTTGAAGAAGACAACCAACAATGTTGAATTCAGTACATACATTTGTCCATAGTGCCGTGGGCAATCTCCTTTGCAAGAAAAGAAGCGAGTGAGCGTAACTGCGTAACGAGCTCGAAAATTTTTAGCACCTCACCTTTTGGAGGATATATTGACAATACATATAGAAATAGGATTTGCTTTAATGACAAAAATCTTTTTTTTTTGCAGGAAAGCTGTAGAATTAATAGAAACTAGGAAAAAAAAATATTTGCACGCCGCGCCTTAGAGGTTCGATATGTTTTCATTGTTCATATTTAATTATTTTCATTGGACCTTCTGCCAGAGCGCGGGGTCTTGTAGCATTTGGTACACCTGCTACGTGACTAATCCAGCCCTGTCCACACTGAGTGTCGAGTAAGGGTGCTCGCACACGTCAGACTTTTTGTAGAATAGATTATCGGGTCGATTCAAATCTATACTTACATTTATACGACCGACTTTTTGTAGAAGCGTTGCGTTTACCGTATGAAATTCTGTGTTTTATTTTCGCTAACAAAATAATCGGTTACCGATTGTTTTAGTCGGAAAACGTGTTACGTTTCACGTTTATGTGACATAAAGTAAATTCAATACACCAAGACAAAAAAAAAGTCTTTTATTCAAACTAGGCTGAGAATCAGCACTTTTCGAACGTCAAAATTACATAAGACAGTCCCCCAAAACGTCCACCCTTCACCACTCCCTAGTGCTTTTGCTGGGAAGAAGAATTGGCGCAATCAACTCCCCAGCAGCACAGCTGTCTGTTCAGTTAGAAAATAATGATTCTATACAATAACGTCATAATAAGTATCACTCAAAAACGTTCTGGCGGAGGTGGGTTTGCATAGATACGCGTAGTGCAATCCACGATCAAGCGCCCCACTCCGCTCCGCTCCGTACTAAATTATAGCTTACAGAACAGTAATCGCGGAGTGGGGCGCGTCCGCGTCGTGGATTGCACTATCTGTAGGTGTTTTTCATTTGAAAATTTATTGAGATTAATTTCAACCTCAATTTTCGTCGATGATTTTTCAAGAACAATTTTAATCATGCTATTGAAACAATAATTTTTAGAAGAAGTGATGAGATATAAAATTGAAACCAAACAAATATATGAGTGAATGCGTAAGAATTTAACCTGAATAGGGTTTGTTTATAGTGCTGGGAGAGTAGTGAGTGATGGCCCCGACTAACGAGTATAGTTATTATGAACCCGGTCGTGGGTTCGAGCCCAAGCAGGCGTTTTACTTTGTGTAAATAATTTCATCACAGTGCTCTCAAAATGGTGAAGGAAAACATCGTAAGGAAACCGGCATGTCCTAGAACCAAAAGACTTGTGGCATCTACCAACCCGCACTGGGCTCGCGTGGTAGATTGCTTCACCACTGCTCTCAAAATGGTGAAGGAAAACATCGTAAGGAAGCCGGCATGTCCTAGAACCAAAAGACATGTGGCATCTACCAACCCGCACTGGGCTTGCGTGGTGGATTTCTAGAACATTATAGGCTGATGATGCAAGGGTTTGTTTACGCTTCAATTAGATACTTTTGGAACATAATAACAATATTTTGTCGATCTTTCATCTTAGGTCGATCCGAAAGGGGCACATAGGGTACGGCAATAACATTACCACTAAAAATAAATTGAAAATGTTTAGTAAATGTTCTTAGCATTCTTCTCTCAACTGCTAGTTTTGATTCTCAAGACCCTAATATAAACTACGGTACATTATTTTCTACAGTATGCCATGAATTCAATAAAGCGTGTCCTGTAAAATCGAATGAATGGGCCACTACTGGCATTAGAAAAAGCAGAGATTTTTTTTTTTTTTTTGACTTTTGATCAAGCCCTTCATAATTATGTCAGAAACTATTCTAAGATATTCAAACGAGTCTGCGCCCAAGCTAAATCTAAATTAATAAGTAACAAAATTAGTATTTCTAATAATAAAATAAAAGCTGTGTTATTTCAAAGAAACTGGAAACACAAAACAGCGAGATCAGAATGAATTGTCTTTAAAAATTGATAATATAACCATTTCAGATAAGTTAAAAGTTGCTGTGACACTAGAAAATGTATTTACCAACATCCCAATAGAGGTTACGAAATCTAAATCTCGCCCCTCATCATCTATATTAGCTGAATCTCATCTAAAAGAAAACTTCAGTAAGGACATTCCAAGTTTTGAATTCAAGCCCATTTCTATTGTCACATTTAAAAAAACATTCAAAAATCTTACAATAAAGTTTTAACAAAAGAAAAAAAAAATCAACAGGGGTCATAAGTTATGACTTGTAGAAACCCGCTAAACGACGGCCGCCGGCACCCCATGTATGAAACCCGATAAAATTCCCCATTGGAAAAAAAAGGAAGGATTTTTTTTATTTTTCCTGAAAGTTACCAAATAAATGCTCTCAGTACAATACCTAACAACACCGTCACGGATCGGACAGGGTTTTTTTTACATGTTTTATATCTTTTTATTCGACTTCGCATCTATTTTCAGTTTCACCATCCAATTAGCTTCCACTGTTGGACCTAGGCTAGGCTACGCTAGATAGTCAGCCAGTTTTCTATTTTTATCAGGCTAGAGCTGACGTGATACGCTACTCGGTTCGCCTCTCAATTTCGCGTGCATCGCAATTTTAATGCTCGTGTTTCTAGTTTGATAACTTTAGACTTTTTAACACACTATATCTAACAGGAGTTGTGGGACATACACAAGCAAAATATACCAAAGAAAAGATGGATAGACTGTGTGAGGAATGATAAGAAAGAGAAGGGGGTGAATGATAGCTTGACGGTTGAATTATAGAGTGCAAATAGTTCAACTCATCTGTGCGCGCGGCGCCATGTGTGCGTGCGCTTGTAATTATGCAGCTTTTATTTGTGTTGCGCTCGGACGACGATTGCCGCGTCACTGCCACACAAATTAAAACTGTATTATTACAGCGCACGCACACATGGCGCCGCGCGCACAGATGAGTTGAACTACATATCTATACTTTACTAGTTATCTACCTAAGTAAGTTAGGCACCTCTTTTACCATGGCAAGGGAGAAACTACAAAATGTAATTCACTCCAGAATCAAGGGGTTTTGAAGGACCGTAGCGAGATCCTTTTGACCTTCATAAATAAATGCATCCTTGAGCAAATTATCAATCTTAAAAAGGTAATTGTATGCAGCTGAGACGAGAATGCTAAGAGGTATGTGTGGTGTTACACAAATGGATAGAATAAGGTACATAAGAGGGAGTCTGAAAGTGGCACCGGTCACCGAAAAGTTGTGCGGAAATTGGTTGTCATGGTATGGGCATGTGATGCGGAGAAATGAGGGAAATGTCGTTAGGAAAGCTTTGAGTATGAATGTCGATGGCTATAATATTAGGGGATGAAACGATGGATGGACTGTGTAAAAGATGATATGGCTAGAAAGGGGGTGACTACCGGGATGACGACTGATAGAGAAGTATGGAAGAAAGGGACGTGTTGCGCCGACCGCGAATAAATTGTGATTAGGACAGGTGAATGATGATGAAAGCCCATTACTAATCTTCTGAATGGCTAATGTTTCGGAATCCTAACTATAATAACATTAACTCTCTATCTTTTGACACATGTTCTAAAAATGTCCTAAGCTCATTAAAATTCATATTGCTTTAATACTTCGCTCTTTTATCTAGCTTTATAATTGACAAAAAGTGGAGAGCTTTTTTTTTGTACAAACGGATTACGTGAATAATCCATTTGACCTTTAAATATTTCATGTTTGTGATCTAAGCATCAGATTTTCGATGGTGTGAGAACCCATAACTGTAGGCGTTTCTGCTCTTGACTTTGATTTTATAGCTCTTTCTTTCTAGCTATATGTAAGCGGGCACGACCTTTATGACTGACTGGAGGCTTTTATTTAGATATTGTTTACGTATAGTCTTTATTTTTTTATTTCTGCTCGAGTACAGTTCTCGATATTTTTGTTTGGTATATTTGCGTGTGCTAGCTGACATATGGCTATTAATTTATAATTTAAATTGTGTTTAGTGTTGCGTACTGTAAATAATTTTGCATAAGTACTTTTATATAGAATCTTTTTTTTTCTAATTGTACAGACAGCTGTGCTGCTGGGGAGTTTGTTGCGCCACTTCTTCTTCCCAGCGAAAGCACTGGGAAGTGGTGAAGGGTGGGCGTTTTGTAGGACTGTCTTATGTAACTTTGACGTTCGAAAAGTGCTGATTCTCAGCCTAGTTTGAATAAATGACTTCTTAATTTAGTTTTTTTTTTTTTTTTTCTTTAATTAACCAAGATGTTATCAAAATAGGTAAGGTGTCGACTGAAAGGCTAATCTACACTAATATTACAAAGAAAACAGATATGTATTTTTTTGTAATGAAATAAATCAAAAGCTACTGGACCGATTTCAAAAATTATTTCACCAGTAGAGTAGTATATTATCACTGAGTGACATCCTAACTATATTATACTCGTAATATTATAAATGCGAAAGTGGGTGTTTGTTTGTTACGCTTTCACACTAAAACGAAAATATATCAAAATTAGAAGCGATATCCATAATATAAATACACGTAGAAAACATGAAATTGTGATACCCAAATTTAGGTTAGCTAAAACTAGTAAGTCATTTGTTATAAACAGTATTCGATTTTATAACATGTTGCCAAAGTCGGTTACAGAACTTAGTGATGGAAAGTTCAAAACCCACATTAAACGTGTCCTTATCAAAAAAGCATATTATAAGATTAAAGACTACGTTGAAGACAAGGAAGTTTGGCAATAATTCCTTCTGCACATGTGGCTTCCCTGGTACCTCAATAACGGCATTACTATGTAATTATGTCTATTAACTGCTCCCAAATTAAGATGATTATTTGATTTTACCTATTTTTCTTTTTTTTTACATTTACGTACTTTTTTGACATAATCTTTTCATTATTTGACATTATACTATATTTTTTATAGATTTGTTACAGCTTTAGTGGCAGTCATGCCATTTAGTTTAAATAGGTTTTTAATTGGTTTTTTTTTATATATAGATTCTCTTTTATATTTTGTGAATGTGAGAACGTTGTAGGCATAACCGACTTTTAGATCTGTCGATCGTTTTCTATCTTGCTAAGTACCTGGTACTTGTTGATAGGCCTACAGTGTCCTCTCATACCTATAAACACTGTAACTCGAAAAGATTGTAAATACCATTTATTTTTAAAAGAGTAACCGTGGAGTTTCTTGCCGGCTCTTCTCCATAGGAAACGACCAATTGGAACCGTGCACCTAGCTTCTGACGTTTCATAAGTGCCCTTGTAGGTTTATGTGAAATAAAATATTTTGAATTTTGAATTGAATTTTGAATTTTTGAACGGCTGAACGGGTTTGGATGAAATTAGGCACACGGGTAGATCATGACCTAGGTTAGGACATAGAATACTTTTTATCCCGATATTCCCACGGGATTGAGACTTATGCGGGGAAAACCGCGTGGCGCAGATAGTAAACTACTTATATTTGATTAGGTCATACCGATAGAAGAATTAAAAAACATTTTCTGACTACAAATAGTATAAAAATGTTATTTTTTGTCTAATTTTTATTGATCTTTAAATAAAAGTCACTTTAAGTTTGAGTATACGCTCATAAACAACCATTTTTAACACGGAAACGAAACTAATGGTCGATAAGTTGTGACGTGAAGAAAATTGACTGTAATTTGGTCATCAATCAACTCCAAACATGATATTTAATTGTTGGTATAATTTTCAGTTTTTTGAAGGGGAAATTACTTAATTAAATGTCAATCAGAATTGATAGTCGTCGGAATACGATAATAGAAGTGGTTCCACGAATTTCCACTTTCAGATTCATAGTCCTGCTGAAGTTGAAGGTAGGTATGGATCTTTATGTCTTTTAAGAAAACCAGCTGGCCAAGATAAGTGTCAATCGCTTTCAAGGTGCTTTGTATGAATCTTCAATGACTTTTAACGACGATTGACATTAGCTTTTCGGTAGCTTATACATATCAGTGCCATACATTTTATAAATAACTAGCTGCGCCCCGCGGTTTCACCCGCATAAGTTTCGATCCCGTGGGAATATTAGGATAAAAAGTATCCTATGTATTAATCCAGGTTATAAACTATCTGTGTGCTAAATTTTATCCAAATCCGTTCAGTAGTTTTAGCGTGAAGAAGAGACAAACATACACACTCACAAACTTTCGCCTTTATAATATTAGTGTGATAATAATTAATAACATAACATCACGCCTGTATTTCCCGGAAGGTTTAGGCAGAGGTGTAGGTACATTTAGTACACGCACATTTCGCCAGTTATGTTTAAGTCCCATGTAACAGATATAGCGCTTTGTGGTAGCCGTTACGGAATAATTCGACACTATGTGTCCACACTTATTCATTCTAGTAACACTTTTTTGGTCGCTGAGTGTACTTAGTTCCGTCGCTACGACTAAAAATGGGGAACAGTCGACACAGTAACATTTGGTTTTAAAGTTACGTTGCTGTGTGGTAACATTGTTCTTAGTCTGCAACCACTTCTCAGAAATCATTCGCTCGTTCATTCGTTTTCGTTCTCTTTTTGTTCTGTGACTGACAAGTTAAAAAATAATAAGAAGAAAACATCAGCCATCACTGTTTATAAAGGTAAATTTTTATTCATATTTTAATTTGTTTATATTGTTCAAATCTATATGGGAAATGAATTTCATTGTGTAATTTGTTCATATAGTTTGAAATTTTCAATGCGCCACCATAAAATTGTGATTTAACCTGTGTAGTATAATTTAAACAATAGTTTGTAAGAACTATTAATAGTTTTACTAACAAGTTTTTACATTCCCAGAGCTTGGAAGCTTTTGCTGTAATATATTTAATAGTAACTATATGTTTTGGAACCAAAAATGAACCACAAAATTGTTAAATAATTAAAAAACGTAATTTTATTTAGAGAAAATATTCTAGTCACAACTGGTCAGGAAGTTACTAGATTATGTCGACATATGTCGACGTGAAACCAGAAGTAGTTACAAAGTTACCGAATTCACAAAATGGTTTATTGCTTCCAGCGATTCTCAAACGTTTGGACAGGCCTGCATATTATCAAATTATGTTTAGTATAGTACTAACTAAAGAGGGCTCGTCTCACCTTATATCGGTTGTGCCTAGTACATGGGTACTGGGCAACAACAAAGACTGTCCTGTTTTGGCCAAGGACGAGAAAAAACAGCGACCTTGAACTAATAAGGAGAGATGAAAAAAGTGTGCCTTCGGAGAATTGGTGAAAATTAAAATGTGTCGTGAAACTACAAGGCCTAGCTACTTTTGCTGAAGGAATTAGATTAGAGGAACTGTATTCAAATTTTGAGGATACTGAAGATGAGGAGAGGTAAGTTTTACGACGTGTTTTATTCGACAATAATTCGACGACTTGACGCGCCCCACTACCCTATTTTAAAATCCGCGGCCCTGTGTACGTAAAATGCAGTAGTGGGGTGCGTCACTTCAGAAGTTTAAGACTGGAAGAGCTCATGGACAATGTTTAATACAACTGAGTGCGTGAAGAGTGAGAAAGAGAGGTACGACCACGAGTCGGTCGGTCGAGTCCGTCTAAGGTCAGTTGAGCTGCGCGCTTCCGAAGGAACGCACGCACGCCATAAGACTGTGGTACCGATAAAGCGATGTAATTTATTACGTTTACTAGACTGAGTGTAGATCAGTGATTAACTATTGGATTCTATTAATTTCAGGTTATTATGGCGTAAGTACTTTTACACGTTACAGAGAGCATGTAAAATACCACATGTTTTTATATAAAATGGTATTTTTAACAGTGTTTTTACGAACTTAGTGATTTTGAGTTTTCTATAATAATTTAAAAATACTTACGCTTTTTTTCAAATTAAACTATTATTAATAAAGTATTTCATGTCTTGATTACATATATAAGATTGCATTAGAATCAGTCTTCTCATTTTAGACGTTTGAATTTAAATTTTGTATAGAGACGTATAGGACAGTATGTTTGACATCAGGTAGGTAGGAAGGAGCGCCGCGCGGCGCGTCTTTGCCTTTACCCGGCTGCCTTGCATTTACCTTATCAATCCGGTACCTTTATGACGTCTTTACTCACGACGCTCAGTCACAACGAAAATATAGGGCCCAGTATATTTTCTTAGTAAAGAAAAATAAAAACTACTTACAGACTAGTAAAGTGATAAATAATAATAATATAGCGTACGTAGAGATAGGTATTGCCAGTAATTTTTCCGCCAAATTTTCTCGGTCACCTTAAACATCCATATTTTGTTCGTTTGGCCATCTCATGAAATATCACCTTTTAAATAATTATTATTCTTACAGATACCACAAAAATCGTGAAAATAAAAGAAAACATCCGGCTGAAAAGTCAATTGTGGAAGAATTACAACATTTTAATACTGATTTTGAAATGATGGAAGATAAAGAAACTAAAAAAGATAACGATAATGAAACAAAATGAAACATTTCTCTATGCCATTATACCAATATTTTCTATATCCCATTGGTACTATGTTATTAAATTTTGGCGTTTTTAATAGACTTCTACTGTCTTTTGGTAAAAATTTATTGAAATCCGTGTTTGAATTGTCTCTCAATATAGTAAGTAATTCCTTTAAGGCATTTTGAGGAATCTGGTACTCTAATGCCCATTGCTGAATTTGGTATTTTATATTTATTGAATGTATTTCGCTGTCAGAATCAGACGATTCTTCAGCTTCTACTGCGGAACTGCTGGTATCCAGCCCCTCATTGACATCACATATATTATGAGAGGTCACAACTGCATCTAATTGCACGTTTGACACTTCGGAAGTTGGTGCACCGGCACTAGGCTGCTTGGAACTAAACTGTACGGCATCAGGGATTACAGAACTATTATCTTGAATTTTAAATGATGAAGACGATGCATTTGGTATGTGGTCTGGAAAATATTAATTCTGAATTTTAATGCTGACCTAAACTTAAGTTATTAATTAAAATACCCACCAAAATTTCATTTCAAACAATTGAATTTTAAAACAAATAATAAAATGCTTGTGCACATGCGCTCTATTAATTGGCTTCTATTATTTTTGTATTATGATCACTAGGCAAACAACAAAGACCTATTTAATCATATAGGCTGCGATTAAAAAAATATTTCAGGTGGATAACCACTCAGTAACACTTTCTTACATTAAAAAAATATGGAAATAAATAGTTAATTTTGATAAAATTTCAAGTAAACAATATAAGATTTCGTATAAGAAACAATATATAAATAAAAAAAAATATATAATACAAAACAAAAAAGATTTTGTGGAACCAATAATTTGTTAACTTTTCTGTAGAAAGTCGATGTGAGACGGAATCTTTTCGGTTCTTTACTCATTTTCAACTGCAATCATTTGATCACTTCTCGAAACAGTTTGAGAAACAGTGTCTTATTATGACTTTTTTATTCACATTTCAGTAATATATTGTTCAGTAATAATGACGTAACATTACGACACCTCGTGTAAATATAAATTTTAAGTTATTATTCTAGTAACATGGTGACCACACCGCTACCACACATTTTTACTCGATTGTACACATGTTACAAACTAAACACCAAGTGTTTAAAAATAAGTCTACACAAATGTTTACATTACGTGTGAACACAAAGACTACTTAAAGTTACTGAAATGTTTTCCGGTCAAATTTTGTACGAACTATTACCACACATAGAGACCAAACCCCACACAGTCACCATGTTTCGTAACAGTTACGAAACTGTTGTGACTTGTTACATCTTTAACATATCTGCGACCAAAAAGTGCTATATGGGGGGGCGAACCTATTGCCATCAATCGGGCACAAATACAGACTCCGGGCTGCTACTGGGAAATTCCAGATGGAAAACCCAATAACACTTTGCCCGACCCGGGAATCGAACCCGGGACCTCATGCTCACCAGTAGCAATTGCGACCACTAGACCAACGAGGCAGTATAATATTTAGGCCCTTTAGCTGTCTTATTCTGGGGCCTTATTATGAAGTATTAATGCAATCATTATTCCATTGTGAAAAAAGGATGGTCCTAGCGGGCTCATATAGCTCCGTCTCTCACTGACATTGGATAATGGTGGCGATACGTCACAATACGGCACCTTTTTTTTTTTTTTTTTTTTTTGGGTGGGAAATCATCAAATGACGTCTCCCGCTCTGGGTGGAGCGGGAGGGCGTGTCAGACTCTTACTGACTAAAACCCACCCGTGTTCCTTCTGTTGCCTGTGCAATGCCAGGGGGCCACGGTATCCCTTTCGGACTAATCCCGCAACCCCGGCAGGCAATGGTCTCATCGGACCCCTTCACTTGCTGACATCTCTTTGAGGCGCGCGTGGAACACAACGCGCCGTCGACCCGGGCCTGGTCCTTACCGGACGGCGAGCTACCCATTGCTCACCGTCCGCAAGCCCGCGCCTACGGTGGCCGGGAATCGGCAATCGATTCCCGACGCCCAGGGCGTCTCCTCCTGCGGCGGCTAGGGGCGTGAGGGCGCGAAATTTGCCTCTCCCTCACGCGTTCCGCCTCCTCCTTTGCGAGCATTACTGCTTCGCAGAAGGAGGTGACGGCCTCCCATCCCCTCTCGCTCCGTACCATGGCCTGGACCAGGGCCGGACGCGAGAGATCCCTGCCACCGATCGCCTCCACGAGGACACGGCGGTGCTCTGCCCAAGCCGGGCATACCTCCACCGTATGCTCCACCGTGTCCTCCGGGCGATCCACGCAGTGATGACACCCGGGCGTTTCCTCCCGCCTTATCCGAAACAGGTACCTCCCGAAACAGCCGTGTCCGGTGAGGACCTGCGTCAGGCGGAAGGTGAGGACGCCGTGGCGCCTCTCCAGCCACTCCTCAAAGAGGGGACTTATCGCCGCAATAGTGGCGTGCCCAGCACTGGGTTGCGACAATCGCACTCTCCATGCCGCCATGAGATCCCGTCGGAGCTCTGTCCGCTGTGCCGCGATTTCTCGCGGCATCGGAGTCAAGCCCCGGCGTTTCGCCTCCTCGCGCCACTCCCAAATATGCGCGAGGACTTTTGCCTCCAGATCCCATGGCGGCAATCCAGCAAGGAGGCTTGCCGCCTCACCGGCGACCGTGCGGTATCCCCGGACCAGCCGGGTGGCCATGACCCTCTGGGACGCGTTCAACCTGCGGGCAGGCCGCCGCCTCAACGAACGCGCCCACACCGGTGCCCCGTACAGGGCCATGGACCGCACGATCCCCGCGTATAGCCTCCGGCAGGAGGCGTTTGGACCCCCTAGATTGGGCAGGAGCCGCTTCAATGCAGCCCCGGCCCGCTCCAGTCTGGGAGCCAAACGTCGGAAATGCTCCACGAAGTTCCACCGACTGTCGAGGACGAGTCCCAGGTACTTCATCGTCGACTCGACGCCGATGTGAACCCCTCCTACCGTTATTTGGGAACCCGACGGTGGCGCGTTCCGAGGACCATGAAAACACATGGCCTCGGACTTGTGCAAGGCCACCTCGAGTCCCAACTGCCGGATTCTGGCCACGATTGTCGCAACCCCGTGTGTCGCTAGTTCGGCCGCCGCCTGGTGCGACCTCCCCTGCGCCAGGACCAACGTGTCGTCAGCGTAACAAACGACGCTGACGCCATTGGGGAGGTCTGCGCGCAGCACCCAGTCGTATCCGATGTCCCACAGATGCGGCCCCAGGACCGATCCCTGTGGGACACCGCACGACATCTCTCGCCGGTTCCACTCTCCCTGGTGACCGGGGTAGATGATGGCCCTGTCCGTCAAATAGGCCTCGACCACACGACAGAGGTAGGTCGGCATCCGGTGATACCGGAGTGCCTCCCTGATGCAACTCCAGGGCAGGGTATTGAAGGCGTTGGCGATGTCTAGAGACACCGCCAAGACGACCCCACCCCGAGCCACCGCATCCCCCGTCGTGAGGGCTCGCACGCGCATGATGGCACCCACCGTGGAGCGCCCCCTGCGGAAACCAAACTGGCTCTCCGCCAAATCCGGCCCCACCCGCACCAGCCGCCCGACAAGGCGGTCTGCAATTACTCTTTCAAAGAGCTTGCCCACCTCGTCGAGCAGCACGATGGGCCGGTAAGCGGACGGAGAGTCCGCAGGGCGCCCCGGCTTCTTGATGAGGACCAGTTTCCCCGTCTTCGAAGTGGGAACTGGCCCCTCTCCATGCATGCGCTTAAGAGCCCCCTTAGTCGAGGCCCGAGAGCCTCTGAGGCCAGGACCCAGGCTTTCCCAGGTAAGCCGTCGGGTCCTGGGGCGGTATTTCTGGCATTCAGCCTACGTACCGCCACCCTCATCTCTACCTCGGTCACCTCCGGAGCATCGTCGTCGTCGTCGGCGGTGTGGTCCGCATTGGGCACCGCAGTATGTCATTGATGTCGGCAGGCCTGTCCGGTGATGACACCCAGGCCTGCACGATTGAGGCTTCCAGGAGGAGCTCCCGGTCCAGCTGCTTCAGCGCCCACCGCGGACCACTCGGGGCCTGTCGGACCGGTGCGCTCGAGGTCTGGGCGGAGACGTCAAACCGGATGTACCGGTGATCGGAATACGTCTCCACCCCCTCCATGACGCGCCAGTCAATGACTCGTGGCGACAGAGCGGGGCTGGCGAACGAGATGTCCACCACTGATTCACCCCGCATCCGCACACACGTGGGGACAGAACCCCGGTTAAGGACGACCAGGCCTGTCTCCAGCGCCCAGTCCTCCACCATCCTGCCCCGTGTGTCCGTATACCGGGAACCCCAAGCCACATTCTTGGCATTGAAGTCCCCGAGGACGAGCACGGGGAGGGAACGGAACCCGACGACGACGACTCTCAACTCCGCAAGGGAGTTGTGGAACTCGGCGAGAGTTCGGTTCGGGGAGAAGTATGCCCCTACCACGACAATCTCCCCGAACCGTGCTGCAACGCAACCCCGTCCTCTCTTAACAGCCTCGAGGGACGGGGTACCGGCGGCGGCCGACGAAATTAGGGCCACTGAGCCGCTCAGGTCCTCCACCCAGTCATCCCTGGGCGGGACAAAGTACGGCTCAGCGACCACGGCGATGTTAATCGACCACTGCGCCATGCTCTGGAGCAACAAATGCTGAGCTGCGGCGCAGTGGTTGATGTTCGCCTGGAGGAGGCGAAATGGGGCCATTATTGGCACTCCATGTCAGCCCCCTCCTTAGCCCCCTGTGAGGGCCCTGCCGCGACGGCTGCGGCGACGGCAACGGCGGCGGTGGCGGCGGTTGCGGCTGTGACGGCGGTGGCAGATGGCTTGCCTCTAGCCTTGGTGGGTGGAGCGCAGGCCTTGCTCCCAATCCGGTGGCCGGCTGGCTTACCTGCCGCTGCACAGACGACGCAATGCGGCGTGGCTTTGCACGAGCCGGCCTTGTGACCGGGCTGACCACAGCGGTAGCAGTGACTGCTGCGGTCCACCTCCGAGGTGCATTTAGCTCCCACGTGGTTTCCCACATGACAGCGGAAGCACCTCAGAGGTCTGGGTTCCAGCAGTTTGACCTGCGCGGAAACCCAGCCCACCAATAATCTTTGGCCCTCCCCGGCTATCTTCTTGGCCGCCGACACGGGGCAGCTCACCGTTATGGCTCGCAATCCCGTGAAGTCAGGTCGGAGGGCGCCTGCCCTAACCTGCTCGGCAGAGCACCCCCCAGCCCTAACAACAGCGGCCACCACCTGTCCCTCCGTCACTGAGTCGTCCAGGCCCAGAATACGCATGTCTGCGCATTTGGTGGGCCTGGACACTCGGGCCTCGTCCGCATTTAGGGACGCCCTAAGCCTTTCGGCCAGAGCGTCAGCGGCCGGGCCGCTTGCCGCACCGGGGACCTCCAGCATCCGGGCCCCAGTGGCGGTGACCCTCACCCGGATGCCATCAGCGGCACCAATCTCCTTTAGGTCCACCGCCGCCCCCACCTTGGCGAGCACGTCACGGTAGGACACGCCCTTCTTCTCCGCCTCTGGCTGTAGTGTAATCACTACAGCTGCGGACTTCGGGGCGCGGAGCCTAGCCGCGACGCTTCGCTCCTTGCGCCGCTGCCTCCTCTCTTTTTTTTTGGCCGCCCTTTTTGCCTTACCCGCCTTTTCCTTTTCCCCGGCGACTTGCCATTCGGCGCCAGCCGGAGTAGAGTTAGGAGGAGGCGGGGGCGGCTGTTTCGCCGCCTGGGCCGGGGCCTTCGCCGCCTGGGCCGGGGCCTTTGCCGCCTGGGCCGGTGCTTTCGCCGCCTGGGCAGGTGCCTTCGCTGGGGCAGCTACGGTGCCAGCATATGTGGCCTGCTTCCGCTGGCCAGAGGCCGCCGCTAGAGGAGGGCGCAGGACGATGGCTTCTAGCGCGGAAAAACGAGACTGCATAGAAGCCATCTCCTGCCTCACTAGGGTCAGAACCCGGTCCTCCGCAGGCACGGGCCGTCCCTGCCCTTGCTGCTCCCTCCCCTGCGGCACCTCACGGGAGCCGGCACCTCGGAGCCTGGCCAGGTCCGCTCGGAGCTCCTCATTCTCCTTTCGGAGAAGCTCCATGGCGGCTGTCAAGCGGGCGACCTCCGCCCGCATCTCGGACATGCCGTCCGACGGGGGCCTGAAGTGATAGGCCTCCGCTGCCGCCAAAATAGAGGCCATGGCCGCGGGCATGGCCTTGTCTTTAGAGGACTGAGTCCTCTTCAAGACCAATACCTTCATTGCGGCTGCCACGGCCTCCGCAAACCTGGCCGCTCGCTCCGAATTGGAGCCGCCAGCGGCATGCGGCTCACCACCTGCCGACTCTGTAGGGGCCGCCCCAGTGCTGACCCCTACAGGGTATTCTTCCTCCGTAGAGGGCCTCTCCACCTCATCTGGGCTGGCCGGACTCGGCTCGCCTGCCTCCTTAGTGGTGAGTCCTCTACCCACACCTTTTCCCCGGGCCGCACCCCGCCGACTGGAGTGGATCTTCCTCCTGCCTTGGCCTGAGACCCCCTCGTCGGCGGACGACCCCTGGCCATCCCCCGGTTTGGAGCGCTTCCGGAGGAACTTTTGGTTCCTCACGGTCGCGCCCACCACCACTTCGCGCTCCGAGCTCTGACCCGAGCTCATCGCACCAGACGCAGCGTCGGACTCCGACTCCGCATCACTCCTCTCCTTTTCTTTGTTTTTGTTTTTGTTTGCCATATTTGTTCCCACGAGTATAAACTTTGTGTATTGACTCAAAATATCGGTTCGCACTAGCGACTAATTATCTAATAGCTACCCATTAGTCAAGCTTACAACCTCCCTCACGGTGCGCCGCCGCTTGGAGGTTTGGGGTAATTTTTTATAGAGGATTTCTTCCTCGCGGTCCAGGCGGTTAAGCCAAGACCCTCGACCCCCGTCAAGTGCCAGAGACATGACCTTGACACTCTTCGGGGCTACGAGACCAACGGTGGCAGAAGGCTTCCTCCTGCCTGCCCGACGGCAGTGTAAGTGCACGCCGAGCCCGTACTCCAACGCTGCTCAACGTGTACTCTCTCCGAGTACACGTTAGAGCGTTCTTCCGACAGGATATTGGCATACGGACAACGAGACCCCTTAGGCACACAGTACCTAATGGGGAGACATTGCCCGCATCCCAGGGTGCACCGTCCTGAAGACTGGCCTTCCCCCCGGACGCATCCGAAGGGAATTCCAGCCCACAGGCACACGGGGAGGTTTCCTGTCCAAGCACCCCACAATACGGCACCTGGGAAAGTATTTAAAATCTCGATGAATATAGGCTATCCCTCAGAGAACAGAAGATCTCTTTTATGCCAATCACCACCCATTTCAAGCCTATTTTCAGCAGTGAACGTCTTTAACGTCATAATGAGTTGATGGCGTTTATGGAACACTTTAAGCCAAACTGTTAGCTACACGCTCAAATGAAACTGATAATACATTTTATGCTTAAAAATAGGCCTTCAGAATTTCAAGTGCTTAGTTACAAGCATTAAACCCACAGAAACCTCAAGTAAATACTACGGAAGACACAAAATCCCAACGGTGACATAAAAAACGATAGTCCAGTCTCCGCACGTTCTAACCGTCCTGTAAGCAAGTAATAAGACCGCTTCCATACCGGTAACGGGCCCACATAACTCTGATAACGTTAATAGCTAGAACCCGCCACAAAATGGAGGTTCCAGCCACCTCTTATGTACGTAAACACCATATAAAATTTAATTCAAACGTCAGGAGGTAACGTCGCCATTATCTTGTAATTAGGGATGTATTTTTTTTTAAATTATAATTGAAACTATCGGGTATGTATTTTCTAATTACGTACACATTAACATACAGTGATATAGACAGGACATTGAGCATACAATAATACTAAAAATAATAAAATAATTATATCTACATTGATTATTTTGTCCACTGACAAAGTACTTGTTTGTAGGATTGCGTTATATCGCCCTGTCAAAGCCTACCAGTAAGCATAGACTTCAATAATCACCTTTTATGAAGACGTGGCCTAATTCTTTTTAGAAACTGCAGTGAAAACATTACATAAGTGCGATGCATCAGAATTTCAAGTTAAACTCAATTCGCAGCTGCTACAAATTGAGTTATAGGAAAATCCGAGGCTTGCTTAAATACATTATGCTCCTCTTGCGGTCTCTGTATCGACTTATGTATGTAGCATTATGTTAACGTTTTCTAATGTGTAACATCTTTCGTCTCGCATTCCTGCAATCAAAATCTAAATTTAAATCTCATCATCATCATTTCAGCCATGGGACGTCCACTGCTGAACATAGGCCTCCCCCAATGATTTCCAATTTGGCCGATTGGAAGCGACCTGCATCCAGCAGCTTCCTGCGACCTTTATTAGGTCGTATGTCCACCTTGTGGGTGGACGTCCTACGCTGCGCTTGCCGGTACGTGGCCTCCATTCCAGAACCTTTCTGCCCCATCGGCCGTCAGTTCTGCGTGCTATGTGCCCCGCCCACTGCCACTTCAGCTTGCTAATCCGTTGGACTATGTCAGCGACTTTAGTTCGTTTGCGGATCTCCTCATTTCTGATTCGATCTCAAAGAAACACCGAGCATAGCCCTTTCCATAGCGCGCTGAGTGAACTTGAGCTTTCTTATGAGGCCCATGGTGAGAGGCCACGTTTCAGTTCCGTATATACGCACTGAGGTATGTTGGACGAGAAGATGTTGTGTAGTTTCCCGAACGCTGCCCAGCCGAGTCGGATTCGACGATTGACCTCCATCTCGAAACTGGATCTACCCAACTGGATCACTTGTCCCAGTGTACTCTCGAAACTGCTGTCAACACCCAATCCCAATTTAAATCTAAAAACATCTAAATAATCAAATCTGTGGGAGTGATTTCGTGAAAAGGGACGGAAGTGTGTAACTGGAAGCCGGGGAAGCGCGCGCTATTTGATTTGACCAATGAGCGTGCGTGGTGCTAGCCCCTTTAATGTTGCTTGTTAACAAGTGATGTCAAATGTTACACATCATATGCGACTAGCTTCATATTTGTGACTGACCGACTTCGTGACAGTTCAAAAGTGCCTGTAAATGGTTTAATTTAAATAAATGTTTTGAGTTGAGTTTTTCAAGCCTAATACATATTTGATGTATGCGGCTGGCGGTATGCGCTAATCTTCCCAATTTTATCTCTGTCTGCCGAAAACGATGTTTTAAAACATTTTTGGAAGTATCCATAACAAAATCTTTTGCATCGATTTGGTATACGCCTTTGAGTTGGTCACTCAAAGGATAGATAAAGGTGATAAACCCCGGAATTTGAAAATCCCTGCAACATTTTTGGTTACCAGTTCAAAGCATTTTCTTGGTCCCAGGATTTTACAGAGAAAACATTATTATTAATAAACTTGAAATAAGCTGTAAAGTGTAAGAATTTCAGTCTCGAATTTGACAGGATATCAATTTTCGCTCATGAACTTAAACCGTTCATTCGATTATAACCTGGTTCTATAGGACGTAGACTGAATGTAAATGTGTAATAATGGTGCTTATTCTGTTGTGCAACTACTTAACTTAGGCTATTTGCCTTGCTTGCGATGGCTTTTTAGAGTTATGAGGAACAAGGGTGTAAAGTTCACTCATCCTCTTTAGAAAAGGGAGGATCCTCCGACCAGGCGGGTGTTGTGTTTGGCTGGCAACTGCCCAATGCATTGGTTGATGTTGGATAGTCTTATATAATGTCATTCGCGCGGTAAACTCTAATTGATCGCGATGCAAGATTTGTGTGACGTCAGGATTTTGTGTGACGTCAGGTCTTTGATGCGTAGTTTTGTGGTGATGTAGATGCCACCACAGCTTTTGTATTGTAAGGCGTTTTTTTGTAGTGTCTAAAATCTGGTTGGAAATTTAATTGGCATAACTTTATACATGTCTCATGTTTTATTCAATTATCTTATGATTTTACTGCGTATAGCAATGAAAGCAATATTTTTTGTTAGGTATTATTGTTGTTGGTGTGACCGAATTATCTCGTGATTGCTTTCGTGGAATAGCTAAATTATTCGTGCTAAAACGTCAAATCCGTGTGGCTACGTCACGTCACGACAAATCGATTGTCGTCTATTTCTGTCGCACGCTAATGGCGACCGGCGACCGAGCCTGCTGTTTGGATTGCAGTTAGCGCCTACTTATAGCACGACAAACAAAACGCAAAGAGCTCACAATTATGTGCAAATAAATGTATTTAATCTCATTCCTCATTTTTCTCACTGTTTGTCTAGGAGCCACAGTATTAATCTACGTGGTCGAAGGTTTCTCACCGAAAGTATCCGAGATGCAACCAATTCCGGATTTGGCGAACCCTCAAGCTTCGAATTAAGCCCCAATTCTGCGCCTGAATTCTCCATTCTGTGGATTAAACTGAAATTTCCTGAACTTAGTAACAATACTCCGAATTAAGTCGCATTTCCCCGATTTAAGCCACAAATATATGGCTTAAGTGCGGTTTGGCTAAAAATACCAGGGGAAACCACAATTTTCGGAATAAGCCGTACTTGAGTGAAAATTGAAATTGGCTTTCCTGAGTTGAAGGTAATAAAATCAATGTGGTTGATGTCAAAGTTCGAAATCCAATTATGCTGGAGTGTGATGTTTGAATAACTACTGGTTTTAATTCATTTATGAAAATATTATGTATGATCAACCATTTCTCAGACTATCTAAATTAAATACATCTTTTATGGGGTACTGTGTTAAATGTTACAACACAATTCCTTTTTTTTTTTTTTGGGTGTGATATCATCAAGTGACTTCTCCCGCTCTGGGCGGAGCGGGAGGGCCTGTCAGACTCTTACTGACTAAAACCCACCCGAGTTCCTTCAGTTGCCTGTGCAATGCCAGGGGGCCACGGTATCCCTTTCGGACTTTCCCGCAACCCCGGCAGGCACTGGTCCCATCGGACCCCTTCACTCGCTGACATCTCCTTGAGGCGCGCGTGGAACACAATGCGCCGTCGACCCGGGCCTGGTCCTTACCGGACGGTGAGCTACCCATTACTCACCGTCCGCAAGCCCTCGCCTACGGTGGCCGGGAATCGGCAATCGATTCCTGACGCCCAGGGCGTCTCCTCCTGCGGTGGCTAGGGGCGTGAGGGCGCGAATTTTGCCTCTCCCTCACGCGTTCCGCCTCCTCCTTCGCGAGCATTACTGCTTCGCAGAAGGAGGTGACGGCCTCCCATGCCCTCTCGCTCCGTACCATGGCCTGGACCAGGGCCGGACGCGAAAGATCCCCGCCACCGATCGCCTCCACGAGGACACGGCGGTGCTCCGCCCAAGCCTGGCAGACCTCCACCGTATGCTCCACCGTATCCTCCGGCCGATCCACGCAGTGATGACACCCGGGCGTTTCCTCCCTCCTGATACTGAACAGGAACCTCCCGAAACAGCCGTGTCCGGTGAGGACCTGCGTCAGGCGGAAGGTGAGGACGCCGTGGCGCCTCTCTAGCCACTCCTCAAAGAGGGGACTTATCGCCGCAATAGTGGCGTGCCCTGGGTTGTGACAATCGCACTCTCCAGGATGCCATGAGATCCCGTCGGAGCTGTGTCCGCTGTGCCGCGATTTTCCGCGGCATCGGAGTTAAGCCCCGGCGTTTTGCCTCCTCGCGCCACTCCCAAATATGCGCGAGGACTTTTGCCTCCAGATCCCATGGCGGCAATCCGGCAAGGAGCCGGGTGGCCCTCTGGGACGCGTTCAACCGGTAGGCCACCGCCTCAACCTCGAACGCGCCCACACCGGTGCCCCGTAAAGGGCCATGGACCGCAAGACCCCCGCGTATAGCCTCCGGCAGGAGGCGTTTGGACCCCCTAGATTGGGCAGGAGCCGCTTCAAGGCAGCCCCGGCCCGCTCCAGTCTGGGAGCCAAACGTCGGAAGTGCTCCACAACACAATACCTGGTGATACATTAGAATTCAATGAAAGAAATTTTAAAACTCATATAAAAAGTACACTTTGTAAACAAGCATATTACAAATTAGAGGATTATATCCAAGATAAAAATGCTTGGAAACATGCTAGTCCTGCTCCATAGGACAATTTAGAATCTAGACAAAATCTAACTGGATGCTAATTTAATTGTATAATATTATTTTTTATAACATTGATTTTATATTCTGTGATTACTTGAACTCACACACTGACTTATTATTAGTATTACTTGTTAAAATGTTAGGAATATCGTATAATTTTACAATGTTACTAAATAGGTGAGCACCATGCATCTATCGCATAATTAACTCTTAAAATGTCGATGTAAAATTCTATTGGGTCTGGTAATTGCGCGTGCGACGGGTTAATGTATCTGTCATTTCTTCATTTTTCATTATTTTTGCCCGGCTTCGCACGGGTAGCACTAAGTATTTATCTACGGCGCACCTACCCTACCTACCTACCCTACCTACCTTAATTTTTCATTATTTTTACCTATCGTGGTATAGTAATCTTATTCTAGGTGCATTGTCTTCACATATAATTATATAATTAGTGTATACAAGATATAATGATTTTTTTAAAAGAGTAACGGTGGAGTTTCTTGCCCATTCTTCTCCATACATACGAAAACTATATTTTGGAAGGGGCGACTAGAATCAATTATTATATATTTTTTTGTAAATTTTGAAGTGGATTAAAGTGTCTTTATTGTGCCTAATTGAAATAAATTATTTGACTTTGACTTCGACTGCACAGAAGACCTGGCCCCGAGTCTCGACTCTCGAAACAGATAGCGATCGCTATACGACCGAATTCGGTCGCAAAGTCGTAATGGCATCCCAAGACGCGCGCGAAGTGCTTCAAGCACGAAAAAATCCCGTAATTGTGAAGCAGGTCGCGCGCGTCTAGGGACGCCATTACGACTTTGCGGCCGAATTCGGAATGTCGAGACTGCCGGGCCAGAATATGTAACATGGATACAATTATCAAATAAATAACTTTAATACGTTCAGTTCCGGCAGCCCTCATGGAGGGTTCACCTAGTCACATATGGGATGCCGTGAGCCCTCGCGGAGGGTTTATTTTAAATGTAGGTTTTTCTTTAGCGAATACAGCATTATAAACCGTGAAAATAAAATCTGTTGTATGTTTTAAGATTTATTAGTATAAACGTTGGTTTTAAAATCCAAGCATATTTTTTTTGTTCGCTGTTACAAATATTCACTAAAAGTAATGTTGATAAATGTTGGAAACTACGTATAGTGACAAGACCCCCTTTTTTTTTTTTTTTTTTTTTTGGGTGGGAAATCATCAAATGACGGCTCCCGCTCTGGGTGGAGCGGGAGGGCGTGTCAGACTCTTACTGACTAAAACCCACCCGTGTTCCTTCTGTTGCCTGTGCAATGCCAGGGGGCCACGGTATCCCTTTCGGACTAATCCCGCAACCCCGGCAGGCAATGGTCTCATCGGACCCCTTCACTTGCTGACATCTCTTTGAGGCGCGCGTGGAACACAACGCGCCGTCGACCCGGGCCTGGTCCTTACCGGACGGCGAGCTACCCATTGCTCACCGTCCGCAAGCCCGCGCCTACGGTGGCCGGGAATCGGCAATCGATTCCCGACGCCCAGGGCGTCTCCTCCTGCGGCGGCTAGGGGCGTGAGGGCGCGAAATTTGCCTCTCCCTCACGCGCTCCGCCTCCTCCTTCGCGAGCATTACTGCTTCGCAGAAGGAGGTGACGGCCTCCCATGCTCTCTCGCTCCGTACCATGGCCTGGACCAGGGCCGGACGCGAGAGATCCCCGCCACCGATCGCCTCCACGAGGACACGGCGGTGCTCTGCCCAAGCCGGGCATACCTCCACCGTATGCTCCACCGTGTCCTCCGGGCGATCCACGCAGTGATGACACCCGGGCGTTTCCTCCCGCCTTATCCGAAACAGGTACCTCCCGAAACAGCCGTGTCCGGTGAGGACCTGCGTCAGGCGGAAGGTGAGGACGCCGTGGCGCCTCTCCAGCCACTCCTCAAAGAGGGGACTTATCGCCGCAATAGTGGCGTGCCCAGCACTGGGTTGCGACAATCGCACTCTCCATGACGCCATGAGATCCCGTCGGAGCTCTGTCCGCTGTGCCGCGATTTCTCGCGGCATCGGAGTCAAGCCCCGGCGTTTCGCCTCCTCGCGCCACTCCCAGATATGCGCGAGGACTTTTGCCTCCAGATCCCATGGCGGCAATCCGGCAAGGAGGCTCGCCGCCTCACCGGAGACCGTGCGGTATCCCCGGACCAGCCGGGTGGCCATGACCCTCTGGGACGCGTTCAACCGGCGGGCAGGCCGCCGCCTCAACGAACGCGCCCACACCGGTGCCCCGTACAGGGCCATGGACCGCACGATCCCCGCGTATAGCCTCCGGCAGGAGGCGTTTGGACCCCCTAGATTGGGCAGAAGCCGCTTCAAGGCAGCCCCGGCCCGCTCCAGTCTGGGAGCCAAACGTCGGAAATGCTCCACGAAGTTCCACCGACTGTCGAGGACGAGTCCCAGGTACTTCATCGTCGACTCGACGCCGATGTGAACCCCTCCTACCGTTATTTGGGAACCCGACGGTGGCGCGTTCCGAGGACCATGAAAACACATGGCCTCGGACTTGTGCAAGGCCACCTCGAGTCCCAACTGCCGGATTCTGGCCACGATTGTCGCAACCCCGTGTGTCGCTAGTTCGGCCGCCGCCTGGTGCGACCTCCCCTGCGCCAGGACCAACGTGTCGTCAGCGTAACAAACGACGCTGACGCCATTGGGAAGGTCTGCGCGCAGCACCCAGTCGTATCCGATGTCCCACAGATGCGGCCCCAGGACCGATCCCTGTGGGACACCGCACGACATCTCTCGCCGGTTCCACTCTCCCTGGTGACCGGGGTAGATGATGGCCCTGTCCGTCAAATAGGCCTCGACCACACGACAGAGGTAGGTCGGCATCCGGTGATACCGGAGTGCCTCCCTGATGCAACTCCAGGGCAGGGTATTGAAGGCGTTGGCGATGTCTAGAGACACCGCCAAGACGACCCCACCCCGAGCCACCGCATCCCCTGTCGTGAGGGCTCGCACGCGCATGATGGCACCCACCGTGGAGCGCCCCCTGCGGAAACCAAACTGGCTCTCCGCCAAATCCGGCCCCACCCGCACCAGCCGCCCGACAAGGCGGTCTGCAATTACTCTTTCAAAGAGCTTGCCCACCTCGTCGAGCAGCACGATGGGCCGGTAAGCGGACGGAGAGTCCGCAGGGCGCCCCGGCTTCTTGATGAGGACCAGTTTTCCCGTCTTCCAACGAAGTGGGAACTGGCCCCTCTCCATACATGCGCTTAAGAGCCCCCTTAGTCGAGGCCCGAGAGCCTCTGAGGCCAGGACCCAGGCTTTCCCAGGTAAGCCGTCGGGTCCTGGGGCGGTATTTCTGGCATTCAGCCTACGTACCGCCACCCTCATCTCTACCTCGGTCACCTCCGGAGCATCGTCGTCGTCGTCGGCGGTGTGGTCCGCATCAGGCACCGCAGTAGGCGGAGCCATGGGCGGGGAGGCGTGTTCCCCTCTCGAAGGGAACAGAGCGCTCACCACGTCCCCCACAAGCTGCGGCCGGAGACTCTGCGTCAGCGGGGGAGCCCATGGGCGGAGTTTCTCCCGCACCATTTTATATGGGCGTCCCCACGGGTCTCTGTTCAGAGTCTCCAGCGACTCCTCGCGGGCCAGTGCCCTGGCCCGCAGGATTTCCGCTTGGAGGGCGGTCTTCGCCGCTCTGTACCCCTCGTACAGCTCCGCCTGAATGGCTTCCGTATCCGGAGGTCGAATACGGAGCCTGCGGTGCCTAGTGTACCGGCGTCGCGCAGTAACGCACGCATTGCGCAGTGTCGTCAGCTGACGCGACCACCAGTACACCTGGCGCGAAGCACGTCCGGGCTGGACCCGGGGCATTGCCACGTCGCATATCTCGGACATGGCCTCCCGGAACCACTCCGCCTCGTCATTGATATCGGCAGGCCTGTCCGGTGATGACACCCAGGCCTGCACGATCGAGGCTTCCAGGAGGAGCTCCCGGTCCAGCTGCTTCAGCGCCCACCGCGGACCACTCGGGGCCTGTCGGACCGGCGCGCTCGAGGTCTGGGCGGAGACGTCAAACCGGATGTACCGGTGATCGGAATACGTCTCCACCCCCTCCATGACGCGCCAGTCAATGACACGCGGCGACAGAGCGGGGCTAGCGAACGAGATGTCCACCACTGATTCACCCCGCATCCGCACACACGTGGGGACAGAACCCCGATTAAGGACGACCAGGCCTGTCTCCAGCGCCCAGTCTTCCACCATCCTGCCCCGTGTGTCCGTATACCGGGAACCCCAAGCCACATTCTTGGCATTGAAGTCCCCGAGGACGAGCACGGGGAGGGAACAGAACCCGACGACGACGACTCTCAACTCCGCAAGGGAGTTGTGGAACTCGGCGAGAGTTCGGTTCGGGGAGAAGTACGCGCCTACCACGACAATCTCCCCGAACCGTGCTGCAACGCAACCCCGTCCTCTCTTAACAGCCTCGAGGGACGGGGTACCGGCGGCGGCCGACGAAATTAGGGCCACTGAGCCGCTCAGGTCCTCCACCCAGTCATCCCTGGGTGGGACAAAGTACGGCTCAGCGACCACGGCGATGTTAATCGACCACTGCGCCATGCTCTGGAGCAACAGATGCTGAGCTGCGGCGCAGTGGTTGATGTTCGCCTGGAGGAGGCGAAATGGGGCCATTATTGGCACTCCATGTCAGCCCCCTCCTTAGCCCCCTGTGAGGGCCCTGCCGCGGTGGCTGCGGCGGCGACGACGGCTGTTGAGGCGGCAACGGCGACGGTGGCGGCGGTTGCGGCTGTGACGGCGGTGGCAGGTGGTTTGCCTCTAGCCTTGGCGGGTGGAGCGCAGGCCTTGCTCCCAATCCGGTGGCCGGCTGGCTTGCCAGCCGCCGCACATACTACGCAATGCGGCGTGGCTTCGCACGAGCCGGCCTTGTGACCGGGCTGACCACAGCGGTAACAATGCCTGCTGCGGTCCACCTCCGAGGTGCATTTAGCTCCCACGTGGTTGCCCACATGGCAGCGGAAGCACCTCAGAGGTCTGGGTTCCAGCAGTTTGACCTGCGCTGAAACCCAGCCCACCAATAGCCTTTGGCCCTCCCCGGCTATTTTCTTGGCCGCCGACACGGGGCAGCTCACCGTAATGGCTCGCAACCCCGTGAAGTCAGGACGGAGGGCGCCCGCCCTAACCTGCTCGGCAGAGCACCCTCCAGCCCTAACAACAGCGGCCACCACCTGTGACAAGACCCCCTGAAAACACAATTTTACTTCGTTTTATAGTGTTTTATAACACGGTTTTAAACCTAATGCCGTTGACCGTCCGCCATGGTTAACTTCAGCGCAAACGTAGTGCCGGCAACCCTCCCGGAGGGTTCACTTTCAATATGTATGGCGGCATGGTGTATGAGTTCTATGAAAAGTGGGTAGATTCGAAAGTGTGAAACTTCTATAACCGATCGTTTTTCAGTGCTTTTTTTCGTTCAGGTGGCCTACCATGATCTAATTAAACGATTAAAAAAACAAGGCATTTCAGTTTAGGTTCCTAAACTGCATCGCTTCAAAGTCGTACCATGACGTCCAATACGCTTGGATCGTAAAAATGAATGAAAAATCGCAATTTGTAGCTGAACCGCGTTTGAAACGTTTTTGGTGAAAAAGAGACAACGCTATTATTATGAAATAAGTTTGTTTCGCGCACATTTTAGTGTCAGACACGTAACATTTTAAATGTTCTTAACTCAGTATTTATTACTTTAAAGTAAAAAAAGTATTATTACTTTAAAGTAAAAAAGACACTCCACTATTGTTTTTAAGATTCCATGTTAATACGGTAATTGTTGGGGTTTTACGGTATTGAAGGGGTCCGAATAGTCGCGTGATTGCAGCCTCTTACGTTTTTGGGCATAGTGTGAGGCAGAATCTTCCTCAAATAACTCAAATAAAAGTAGTTCATCATCAATTCCAATAAAATACTACTAAAAAACGTTATTTTGGTCAATAATTCACCAAAAGTTTCTGTTTATGTTAGAGAAATAGTAACTTTTATTGAATCATTTATTTTGACAGTTGAGCGTTTCAGTTGAGCTGCTTTATGGACGTCATGGTACCAAACAAGTACAAAATTAAATGAATGAAACCAAAACTTGCGACTCAGTTTGGGGCAGTCGCTGTCAGATGGCATGGCCTAAATTGAATCGTTAAACTGACGTCATGGTACGAGTTAGAAGAATAGTTCAGTTTAGGTCCTAAAATGGATTGCGTTAAGAGCTCGTGGTAGGACTCCTGGTTATAGTAGTGGCTCGTACTCATCATAAGCCAGTTTAATCTTGAAGATCTGATTTGGCACTCATGAGCGTTTATACAGAAAGTGGGCCACGTCGCAAATAGCTGTCAAATATTTCTCTGTTTTGATTAATTTGGCAATATAACTGTATGGAAATAAGAAATATGGCTAACTAATGAACAAAAATATTGATTATGAAATGCAATAATGAATAATTATTGTAACACAGAATATTTCGTTTTAGATGTAAAAAAAAGTATTTGGATAATTTGTAAATGCCTTTTTTACACCTAAAACGATTACAATCAAATTCAGTGTTATAATTACAGTTCATTATTAATATTCTAAACAAATTCAAAATCAAAGCATTTATTATTTCTATAAAACCAATTACAGGCAAATGGTCTTATAGAAATAAAAAGTTTGATTTTGAATATGTTTGAAACTTTCAACATCTTATTTCACCTCTTCATTTGTAAGAAATTAAATAGTAATAAACAGACAGACAAAAGCTCTTTAACATCCTAATCTTAACCTCATAACTTATATAACATATCAACATAACATAACATCACGCCTTGTTTCCGAAAGGTTGGGCAGAGGTGTACCTATAGTACACCCACATTTCGCCAGTTATGTTCGAGTCCCATGTAACAGGGGGCGAGCCTGTTGCCATCAACCGGGGTCAAATCCAGACTCCGGACTGCTACTGAGAAATTCCAGAAAGAAAAACCCAATAACACTTTGCCCGACCTGGGAATCGAACCCAGGACCTCATGTTCGGTAGTAGCGCTTGCGACCACTAGACCAACGAGGCGTAACTTATATACTAACTTTAAAAATACGAAAGTGAGTTTGTTTGTTTATTTAATTGTTTGTTTGTTTGTTTTTTACGCTTTCACGCTATAACGGCTGAACGGATTTGGCACATGGGTAGACCATAACCTAGATTGGGACATAGGATACTTTTTATTCCGATATTCCCACGGGATCGAGACTCATCCGGGTGAAACCGCGGGACGCAGCTAGTTTTTTTATATTAGTAAGAATATGGTAACGTAAGTGGTACCCGTGTCGTTTTACATAACCCTTTACTTCCCTATACTAAAGATATATTTCCTTTGAACTGTTGACTCAATAAAAAATATTGGTAGACACACCCTTTTAAGGAAAATGTTTGCGGTTTTAGTCATTCAATCTGTTTTTGTTGATGTGGGTAAGTACCTATAGCTGTATCTCATGACATATCCGTGTTCATTTATCAAGAATTTGTCCCGTTTCTCCCTATATTGTTAAAGCTACTTGAGAGGATGTTGTATTTTACCATAACACGGAAAGAAGAGTGACCCATATTCTTTGGCAAACCCCATGGTTGGGTCACAATCGCAAAACCTTTAAGACAAGCATGTAAATATGAAATAGACCGTTTCCACGATCTAGCAACCCACTCAACCAGCGTGGTGAGCATGAGTATTTTTAGCAAGAAACTTAAACTCAGTTTTGGATTCTGATACCTTGTCAAAAACAGAATTCCTTCCTATATAGGTATATTGGAAGTTCGGAACCAATCACGGTCTTCTTCGCCTAGACAGGCTCTTCAACTAGGTATTCGTTTAGCGCTAACAATGAAGCTTAAGTTAATCCTTTTATTATAAATGATAAATGATTTATTTCTGCAAGTAGGTTTGTACAAACACTTTTACACGTCAATCATATTTTAAAAACTAGATGAGGTCGGCGTTTCCTATCTGACTACTCTGAGAAGAAAGGCCGAAACAAACTCAGAGGTCACAGTCTCTTTTAAAGTCCAGACATAATCTTGGTCAGATCATGTGAAGACGATGTAGATTGATGTCTGAAATGGTCTTTTGAGGAAATAACCTTTCAGATTGAGAAGACCTGTCCAGTCAGTGCACGCATTTGTCAGTTATCGTGCAGCTCAACTCAGAATTTAAGGAGCTCAACGATTTGACGAACAATACCAAAGAAAGGACGTTTGGGTAGGCCACATAAATTACTCAAACTGCCAGACCATGATAAAAACTAATTGACAAAAAAAAAAAAAAAAAAAACAAAAGGGAATAACCTGCATAGTCTTCACATTCACAATAATTAAAATAATATAATACTTTAAAGTAAATATTCATGTCAATGAATATATAACATTCATTAATGTCAATGTGTATATAATAACCCGGAAATAATCTTGGTCAGAGCATTTCAATTTGAGGACCATGTAGATTTGTGTCTGAAATGGTCTTTTGAGGAAAGAACCATACAGATTTGAGTGGACCTGGCCAGTCAGTGCACGCATTTGTCAGTAATCGTGTAGCTCAACTCAGAACTTAAAAAGAGCTCAACGAATCGACGAACAATACCAAAGAAAGGATATTTGGGTAGGCCGCATAAAGTACTCAAACTGCCAGATTAACATAACAAAAAGTAAAATATAGCTAAATATATGACCCACATAGTCCTCACATCATAATAATAATATTATACTTCACAAAGTAAATATTCATGTCATTTTGTATATAATTTAAAGTTAGCAGAAAAACAAACAAAATTCAAAATGGAGCAATTGAAAGAACTATCGCTATTGTCCAGTACTCAGAACGATCAATACTCAATAGACGGTATATTTCACTTATTTCAGAATGGATATTTAAAATGAAAATAACATAATTTTTCATCTAACTTAAAACTTTCCCCACAATCAACTTTCTCAGTTTCCCGCCTCCACTTCTGAGCGGGAACCGACGATTTAATTATAGAACACGGAATTTTACGACAGCTGTTTTCTATGGTATAAAAATTTATACGAGTATTCCAAGAAACGGAGTTATTTTCCTATGTTATGGTGTTTAGATGTCCCGTATAATAGGGAGCTCTGCACATAGCGCACTGTAATGTTACATACTGTAATCTACATCCTATGCCGTAATGTTGGCTCCACTGATGTAGGACGAAAACGAATACGCTAGCTACGGCGCAACATAATAGATCCGTTGTTAAAGTTTAACAGTGCAGCCAACATTACGGCTAAGGAACTATTTGATGAAACGCACTGTAAGACAAAAGTTATACAGGTATGCTTGCTTGGTTCAATTTAACTTTAGATCGTGCACCTTTAATATGTAAAATGTGTTTATTTAACCGCGTCATACTTATTCCTTTGTTAACAAGGAAATAATATTTTGTTCCATGACGCTGCTCTTAGTAAGTTTTCACATTACATTCTGAGGCACCTTCGTGTTGCCAGGGATTGTTATTTCTGCAGGACGTCTCGATTTTCATGAACCTCATAACGTTTTCCATTTTCCAACTAACTTCCTACACCACACGCATTTTCTCTAGTTTTTATTTAATTTCCTGTTTATTTTACCGATTTTTTTGAACAAGAGATATTTTTTTATCGCTTGCACAAATGTTGTCAACTTGAACCTGGCAACACTTACCTCCCCGAAAAAGGGTCCTTGAATTTTAATAACGTTTGAAAGTTTATCCGTCGGTATTTTGTTAGTCACCTGCTGAAGTTAAACCAAGTTGTATACTCAGTAGGTATTCAGACGATTTTTGAGTTTTGTTCTTTGATACTACATATTGTATTCCAATGTTTATGAGCAGTTCAAAAGATTTTGATTTGTTAATAGCAAGTTGCAAGCTTCTTACAATAAAGGAACATACAAATATGTTCGCACTTTTATTAGGTATCTAATAAGTATAAATCGGTACCTATCTAGTTTATTTATGTTCCACCAGGAAATGGGAAAAAAATACCGTGTACTTTTATGCACAGATTAATAACATAAATGTGCATTATTGAACAAACCGCATACTAGAGTCTGGAGAGAACAGTATAATAATAAGCTATCACAAAGTAGAAAACAAATATATTATGTAAGGAAGAAAATAATTAAATTCTGGCCGCAGTAGCTGTTCTTTGTCCCGATCGAAAAAAACTCATTACAAAGTTTATGGAATGGGAGTAAAAATCAAAGCTTGCATAAAAAGATGATTTAAATTTTATTAATGGAATATTGATCGCTGCTTAGTTATTTTTTAATGTTAAAGAAGCACAAGCACTGCCTGTTTTAACCTCATTTTTATAACAACCCTTTAGAAACAAAAGGCCTGTTCTTGTATTTAAAAATAAATAATTAAGTCGGTGTTTCTTCCGCCCTTTTCATTTTTTATTGTAGTAAAGTGTTTACGGGCGTCATAACGAAAAACGTGAGAGCGGCAAGTTTTACGTGATTTGTGCCGGCTACGGCTCTCCGGCACGCATAACACCCGTGTTCTCATATCGATTATTTCCCACGTTTACTGCTAAAGTGTACTATTTTCCCGGCGAGAGGTTCCGACCTCTACGTGTATTGAATTTAAAAAAGAAATAACTGAGAACTGTTTTTTTTTTCACGAAAACGTAAGTATTCGTGAGCGTAAAATATTAGTGGAAGTGCGTACTGAAAACTAAATTCCTGTCGTGAAATTCTGGAATCAAACGAACGAAAACTGCGAATTGCCTTTTTAGTTTATAATAATTATTTGACTGTGAAATGTTTCGAATTTTACGTGAGAAATACTTTGAGTTCATTACTTCGGCTTTCCTACAGCCTTTAGGAAGAATTATGTAGGTATTAGATATATGCTACTATGATCACTAGTTAGTTGATGCGAGACCTTAAAAGAAAAAAACTTAAGCCTACACACACAATCTTAACTTATCGCAAAGTTTAAGTAATCTTAACAAAGTCAAAGTTAAATCCTTTATTAATTCAAATAGGCCCTCATAAGGCAATTTTGAACGTCAACATTTAAAAAAATAATTTAAAAAACATTCTAGTTGTCCCTTCCAAAAGGTAGTTTTCGCATGGAGAAGAATGGGAAAGAAACTCCACCGTTACTCTTTTAAAATGTTTTACAACATTTTGTAAAGGTACATTTGTTATAATTATATGCTTCACATATAATTATATAACACCGACACCGACACCCATTATATAATGCATTGACGATGCACCTAGAATAAAATGACTATACTATAATAAGTAAAAATAATTTGAAGCAACAACAGATAAATTAATTATGTGATAGGTACATGGGGCTCACATGTTTACAAACATTGTAAAAGTAGAACGCATGTAAGAACTTAATTCTAGTAACACGCATGAAAGACTTCATTCTCCCATAAAGCGAAATTTTACACGGAGAGACTAAGCAGGAAAGAAATCTATAAAATTAACTGCTTAGAACAAAAAAGTTTCAAAACTTATTCAACACTTGTCGAGTTAACTAAAATAACATCTAAGTTGATGAATAGTTTTCCCAAAATGTTCAACAAAACTTTAAAAAAAACTCTTCACAGAGCAGCTCTTTCGAAACTTTTTCTACTAAACTTGAAATAAGTCAACTAGATTTAAAAGGAATTGTATACGTCAAGTATTCTGACAATGACAAACAATTATAGTATCCCGTAGGCTTAATTTAAATAATGATTTTTAAACAACTCAAAGCCACCGCATAACGCGCGTACTTTCAATAATGACGAAGGAATTAAAAGGGAAGGAGAAAGGCAAACGAAAGCAAAGCAAACAGAATGATATCAAGAAGAAAGAGAGCGATGAAATCAGTAAACGCACAAGGACGAACAATAAAAAAGAGCCAGGATTCTACGAATTCAAGAACATGATGATACGGAACTTAAAATTACAATCAAAACCTATTCCACGGAAGGTGGCAAAACGAGGTAACAGGACTGTGAAAAATAGTGGCAGGTCGCGAAAGTAATCTCAATCTATCGAGGTAAAGGCATCTCGGCGTCTGCCGAGATCACTTCCCGCTGAATCTTAAAAAGCTACGTTTGTAAATTTATTTCCTGCTTATGTTACAGTATTTGAATAAATGATTATCTTATACCAAAACACGTTTTTCACAGCATAGATTACTGTAGACAAAACATAAGCCTTGATATTATGGCTCCTGAAAGCTTCCACACAAAAATTGAGAAATAGAGATTTTAAGCTGCTTTGGTTAAAATATTACACAATCCGACTTAGAGCGAAGCCGCGAGCGAGCTCCCGCCATGTTTTATTTATTCTTTTACACTTTAGCCGGAGTGAATAAAGGAATATCGGAACCGAACTAACGTTTGATTCGTTTGTGTTTCATTCATGAAATATTAATCTAGAAAACCCAGCATCAGCATCAGAAAGAGAGGAGTCTATGTAAATACGAACTCTGTTTGTTAACGTTACAAGACTTCTGAACTTGCTAAAAATATACAGTATTTTTTCAGCAATGGCAATACGCTTCAGGTGCTCTAAATAATGTAATCTGTAAATTCTTTTAGTTTCGTCACAAAACTTTGGAGCGGAAATACATGAAACACATCGAGCTCTCGGTGCGGTCCTGCGAACCTTATTGAAAACCTGAATGGAAAAATACGAGGGTATAGTCTCGGTTTACGACATCAAATAATAGACTCGCCTGAAATATACGTCATTTTACGTGGACACTTAATGTACTCGCAATAAACCTCTTTTCCTGGGTTTTAACAACAGTATTTCAGAGTTACATCATGAATGCAGTGCTTAATTTTATAATATACCTAAGGTGGCCTAATGAATCTTTACAATCCTTTCATAAAAGATATGGTTTGGAAAAACCTCAAAGGTAAATATTTGAGAACTCTCACGTTTTGTAGGTGTCATTTTTAGCTTTATGTAATAGGTATAATAGCTGATAGCTAAATTAAATCACAAATAAACACAGCCGTGCCCCCAAAGGACATAATATTTGCCAAACGTGTGCGACATATCTAGCAAGTAAACATTACAAAGATTACAATTTACATTTATCTCCTACGTCAACTGTTTTCACATCATATTAGTGGATTCCTAACATAAACAGTCTACGTCTGCGGTTATATATTGCCGTGAATCTCGACTGTTCGTAATAGTGTGCAAGCCTTCACGGAAAATGTACGACAGGATTCCCAATGGTTACGTTCTGAGTGAGTTAATTTTATGTTTTGTACCTTTTTACTGTCCTGTAGTTCCTGGGTTTGTAATTAAGGTCCAGAGAAAGACCAGTACAGTCCTCTTACCTGCTAATAACAAAAACATACTGAGATCCCCAATCTGACTGCCCAGTTTTGTGATATTCTT
Organism: Xanthia togata; assembly: GCA_963853775.1. Classification (NCBI taxonomy): domain Eukaryota; kingdom Metazoa; phylum Arthropoda; class Insecta; order Lepidoptera; family Noctuidae; genus Xanthia; species Xanthia togata. The sequence continues at coordinate 11,209,148 of OY970811.1, forward strand.
TTTAGCGTTTCGATGACAATCTAAATTGGGTCGGCCCAGTAATTTAGTTAAGAATAAGAATAAGAAGAATAAGAATATTTATTTGCATAAAAACATGGTATAGAAGATGGTACAAAAATTAAATACAGAGCATACATGTTTTTGCTTAACATTATAAGCGTGCAAATTTTTCGTGCATAAGTAGGTACATTATATTTACTATTTAAAATCTTAGTCATTTAAATTTTTTGTCAAAAAAATCTTTTACACTATAAAAACTATTAGTGGACAGCCAATCATACAATTTACTTTTAAATAATCTTGTATTTACATTTTTTAGGTCGCTCGGTATCTTATTAAATATTTCTACACACATATACAAACAGCTTTTATTATATTTAGCTAGCCTTGGCATGACATCCAGTACGAGCCTGTGAGGGTCGCGCCGGTTTCGGGGATGTACATCGTCTGCTTTTGTAAATAATTCCTTATGCTTCCACACAAACATGCATATCTCATATATATAAAGAGACGGTAGCGGTAACAAACCAAGTTTCTGAAATACCGGCCGACAAGAATCGTCGGATTGAAGCCCGTAAATTGCTCGAATGCATTTTTTTTGTGCAACAAATGCTCTATTTTGATCGGAGTTACAAATTTGGCGCCTTCAGTGCCTGTAACGTACAGACAACATGACATGCAGGACACGATATAAGGCCGCATTACGATTTTATATATTGTGACTCAATTTTTGAATCGCGACACCGCGGGGCGCGGGATACGATTTTAATATCGCAGTGCGCGCGGAGCCATACAACTTCATTATGCTGCAATTTACTTTGCCACAAAATAATCGCGGGATAAAAAGTCGTAGTGCTTGCTCTTAGTGTCCCATCGTTTTAATAATCAGTAAAGAGCTTCTAACTTTTGCAACGTTGAACTAACACAGTATTCAGAAAGTAAATAAGTTACTCATGCTTCGAAAGGATAATTTTTAGATAGGTACTGCAGGAAACTCATAACATTAGTTTATGAACTGCAGAATGTTTTAGAAGATAAATTGAAAGTTTAGATGCGATCTTAAGAGGACAAGAATATTTTGAAACAAGTTCATAATTTAGCAGATTTTTTATTAAAAATGTCTGGCGTCTTCTTGATTTTACTGGCGTGTTGACTTTAGTAAATGCTGATGTAATTTTGTCTACAATAAAGATATATGAGACGGAGTTTACTGTTCTAAGACTCCTTAGTTAATTTTACAACAATTAAAATCCTTTTAATCGTAATTATAACACGTTTTTCACCTTACGTCGCTTTATTATGATCAGCTTTTTCGAGATAATTTGCGTTAGATCACGGAACCCACATAAAATGACAATTGATCGCGATGGGTTTTATTTTGACAGTTCATCCACGTTCATCGCGTTATTTACGTTGTTGAGCAAACAATGTTTTCAAACCTACTAAGCAATGGATTAGCAATATCCTTAACCTTAACCTTCTTCTTTCTTATTTTCTTTGCTTGCGTCGTAAATACCGCAAATAAACGTATTTTCTTTCTTTTTTTTTCTTCAAAATTCTTGGATTATGATTGTAAGTACGTACGCAGTTAGGATGATAGAAAGTAACTTAAAACCCCTAACTTTAAAATCATCTGCCTAGCCGGTTCCCAACTATTTTGGGGTCAGCTTCCAGTCTAACCGAATGCAGCTGAATACTAGTATTTTACATAGAGCGATTACCTATGACGGCACGATTGGCGCAGTGATTAAGCAATTGACTGCTGCACTGCGTGTAGCAGGTTCGATTCCCGCACGGAACAATTATTTGTATGACCTACAAGTATTTATAGTAGTTGCTCCGGGTCTGGCTGTTTGTGTATGTGAGTTTAAATGTTTGTAAACGCACCCACAATACAGGAGAAATTCCTAGTGTGGGGCAAAGAAAAAAAAAAAAAAAAAAAAACCTAAGTATCTGACCTCCACAAGCCAGATAAGGGTAACACGATGATACCCCTTGGTAAGACTGGTTTTGGGCTTCACTTCTAACTAACCTACTACTACTTTAAAAACGTCAACAGTTATTATACATCATATTTATCCACAAAGTTAAATCCGCAAGTTGAAACAAAAGTTTCGCATTGTCCGTAAGAGAAAGGGCACCTACGTTTACTCCAATTTGAGATTTTGTCAAAACACAATGGGTTGCGCAGTGCGGCGCAATAATTCGACCGCCATTTAAACGAGAGGAATCTTACCGCGCTTTTTTAATAAGTAATCTTCACGTTCCTACAGAAGATCTCTTTTCCCGGTATTTCCTGGTAATTTATCGTGATGTGGAAGCAAACCTTGAATTTAAATTACACCTGAATTTTGTCGTAAGTCTTCGGCAAACTTCGAGTTCGGGGCTTTTATGAAGATGAAGTAATTTATAGTCGAATGAAAACTTCGGGAGCGATTGATGAAAGTAGTTTTGCTGGCCATACTTTCATTTGTTAGCAGTTAAATTAGAAGTCAGTCAATCGATCGTAAGTATTGTACAAACTACATTCATAGGCATTATCAGCATTATCTGAGTGAGTTCACAAAAACTACGATGCACAGAATATGTTGTCCACACATTTCTGATACACGCTGTATAGTACCACGTAGTAAGGTTCCATCGGGGACATTCGTCACACACGATCTCCTCCGAACAAGTGCGACTTGAGTTTAAAACGCAATAGCAGAGTCAAATAACGTTTAGTAAAGAGCGAAAATAAGCGATTGTTATAACTATACTCCCTAAGTTTAGGTAGTTAAATAAATAAAGGTAAACAAATCGTAAAAAGGGTTTATTTTAGATTTTTACAATAGTTTCCTCTTTTATTAATGTAAGTAGGTATGTTAAACTTTATCATCTAAAGTAATGTTATAAAGAGAAAAAAAAAATTGTTTGTTTGTTTTTACCGAATAAACTCTGAAATTACTAGACCGATCATAACCATTTTTCATAGCCCGCGAAATTCAAATATGAATTTAGTGAGTTGTATTAATGATTCTATTGATGTTAATTCTGTAAATTTGGTAATTTGGTACGGTCGCGATCGCGAATCACATTTTGATCCAACACACAACCTGACGCAGACTTGAAAAACATAAGAAAATTTGAATAGCGCATCACTCTTAGCCCTTAGGCACCTCCGCCGAAGATTAACGACAAGGGACTGAGGTAGCAACTAAAATCGAGTCGGCAAGACTGGATTTAACTTCTCAAAATAATATATTTGAACTTCTGAATAAATATCTCTGTACTGTTTCTATTTTGCTATTTTCATATTACATAAGTTATTTATTTTACACCCAATGATGAGTTAAAATTTGTGTTGAAATATGGAATTTTCGACGCTCTTAACTCTCAAACCCATTTTTTTTTTAATTCTGCGTCTATACAGGGCTACATAATGACAAGATAAATTGATATAGTTTTTAGTTTTAAACGGACACCGTCAAACAGACGAGTAATCACCATACTATAGATAGTGCAATCCACGACGATGACGCGAGTGGGGCGCGTAGTCATGGATTGCACTATCTGTATGTTTGTATGGAAGAATGACCGATTAGCGTAACGTTAAGGTAGTTTTTATAGTTAAATTTTTACTATAAGCGTGTCGTACGGTTGGCGGGTAGTTGCGTTTACCTGTTTACACTACTAGTTTCACACAATTCATTAATAGTACTTGTAATTAATAGTAATTATGAATTAGTAATTACGCAATATTTTCTTTGGTCCGAGGCCTTGACATCAACCAATGAACAACATTTCCAAACGTTTTTTGTTGGTTGAATACGAGGCTTTTGGCTACTTTTGTTTATGTGTATTTTTTATTTTAATGTGCGTTTGGTTTGTGCAGAATAAACATATTTTATTTCTTTTTCTTTATTTTAGTTTCGATCCGCGTCATCATCCACGTGACATTGACATTTAACAAAAAATATCCTGTATGATTCGGAAATAGTGAAGCTTCCCATTAGTGAAAGAATTGTCGGAATTCGCTACCACTTTCTTAATCTGTGACAAACCTGTTTAAAAATCTGTTTTATTTAAAAAGTACTTGAAATAGATAGGTAAAGATACTGCTACTGCTATAATAGATTACATAGATAATAGAGATTTATATTAAGTAGATACAGGGTGGAAAAAACAATGGACCCTGAAGGGGGGAACCCACTTTAAATCCTTAAGATAGATTATTTTACTTAAAGGAAACCTTCCTTTATTAAAAAAAAAAAAACAAAACTGCATTCACAGATTTCTCGACATGCTTACCTTAACCGGAAATGGAACCAGCTAAAATTAAAAAATAAACACTCGCTATTTTATTTCACACATTTTATCCACAAGAAATAAAAGGCTTTTTTTAATTTATTATTTATTTAAAGCACAGATTCAGATAAATGAGTCACCCAAAGACAACCTAGTCTTCATGAAAATGTCAAACCTCAATACTCAATATATTTCTTGCTTCCACATCATGTGAACTTAGGTGGTAGATTTTACAAAATATGATATCATTGTGGCTGTCGACCATTTTTCATGTGACGTCACACTTTTTTTGTCAAAAATATATTGCTATTGGTTTTGCGGATTGCGTGTTGATTGTAGAGCACTAACTAAACCCGCGAGGCAATAAAAATTTATGGATTTTTATGCTTAAGCCTAGGTGCGCACGGGCGTGTTTGGGCATGTTTACCCGCGGCGTTTTTTTTTCATGCGCTGGTATTTTCTACGCTCTGCTGTGTACTTATTCAACGCACTGAGAGGAGAGTGTGTCCCAGCGCGTTGGATTCTTAACGCACGGCTCAACACTGAGAGTTGAAAATCCAGAGCGCGATAAAATCCCGCCGTGATATTTTTACGGCCGTGCGTACGTGGCCTAGAAGGGTAGGTAGGTGCCTCTAGCCGATACATAGGTACCTATCTACTTACATACATATTCTAACGATCGTAGGTACTGAAAACTAGAGTTTATACGTAATGTTCCTATCTAAACTACCTAATAGGTATCATAAAGAGAAAAGATTAGATTTTTTGTATGTTTGTTTGTTTGTAATGAATAAACTCAAAAACTACTGGACCGATCTTAAAATTTCTTTCACTAGTAGAATGCTATATTATCACTGAGTAACATAAGCTATAATTTATAAAGATTCTTGAGGGCGAAGCTGCTGGCGCAAGCTAAAGTATGTATAAACGTTGCTGAAAACGTCAAAAAATTTATGTTTAAGCAGAAGTTAATAAACACATAACTTTTTAAATAAACCCTTTGACTTTTCTCTGTATACAACCCTCTATTTTTCGTGAATGAAACTAATTAATGCCAGTACAAAAATATGAATACTGTAGGAATCTATCGATTCTCTAAATCAACCCATTTGGTTCACACATCACCATAAATATAAACGAATTTTCATCCATTAGATTTAATTCTCAAACTAGTTTGAACACTAACTGAAAGCTATAAAAAGCCCATTTCCTGAAATATTCATTTCATGTACTTGTCAGGAAAACTGAACGTTCAGCAAAACTCATACGAAATAGTTCACAGAAAATATTTTCAATAAATTGAAACATCGAACGGGCTCGCCGGAAATATCGCGAGCGAACGATTACATTGACCGAACGAAAAGAAAAGCAATGGAAACGTTTTCATTGCTTTTCTTTTTCTCGCACATTTTACTTTAACTTTGTCCGAAGCAGCAATGGTTTACTCTCATATTCTTGTACAGACAAAGCAATTTATTGTTAAGCTAACACCCTAATGTGGCTAACTAGTGAACTCAAATATTATTTAATTGTTATAATAAATATCTTATCACCGAATATTTCGTTTTAGATGTAAAAAAAGTATTTGGACACTTTCCAAATGCCGTTTTTACACCTAAAACGGTTACAACATCAAATTCAGTGTTATAATAGCAATTCATTATTAATATTCTAGTTCATAATATTGCCAAATTAATCAAAACTGACCAGTTTTGATTAATTTGGCAATATTATGAACTGAATATTTGACAGCTATTTGTGACGTTGCCAACTTTTAGGATAAACGCTCTTAATAATATATTTACTGTCGTATTATCATCTCCCATATGACTGTCAATTTCAAAGAATGAGCGATGTGATTTGAAAACGAACAATTTAAGTTTGTAGTCTATTTACACATAACATTACATCACGCCTTGTTTCCCCGAAAGGTTGGGCAGAGGTATACCTATAGTACACCCACATTTCGCCAATTATGTTTCAAGTCCTATGTAATAGGGGCGAGCCTATTGCTATCAACCGGGCACAATTCCAGACTCCCGGCAGCTACAGAGAAATTCCAGATATAGAAAATCCCAATACCTTACAATTTGCCCAACCTAGGAATCGAACCCAAGACCTCATGCTCAGCAGTAGTGCTTGCAACCACTAGACCAACGAGGCAGTCCAATTACAATCAATTCAGAAAGAATTCAAAAGTCAGTCAGTTCAGAATTCAGAAGTCTGCAGTCAATATACTTTATTCAGAAAGAATTCAAAGGTTAGTGGGCTCAGAATTCAGAGATCTGTTAATTTACTTAGAATGTCCCTGATTTTACTTTAACTTTATCTGAGCCAGCAATGGTTCTTTCGTAATTATTCTTTAAGAGTTACTCTCATATTCTTGCACAAAGAGGTTAGGTCATGAGGGAGGTTTGTCAGTTATTCAGCCGTTCCCACTGGATTCTTAGAGACCAATTATGTTATCCGATCTATTACCTAAATATTACTTTGGGAAATTTTTGGAGTACTTAAGATACACAAGTACTTAATCCCCCTTCTTAATTCCCCCGGTTATTCTAGACAGTATTCGTGTCGGTTACACAAACTGAAACTGAAAGCATTTATTTCAATTAAACCATTTACAGGCACTTTTGAATAGGGAAGATGACTAAAAAAATGTTTTTTGTCCGTAATGTAGATTATGAAAAAATAACTTACACGTATTTTTTATTTTTTTACGTTATCAAAAGATTACGGCGATACATTGAGTTGTAATGTGCCATGACGTCACTTGTATGTAGATTTTATCCATACTTGTGACGTATCAACCCCCACGCCCCAACTTTAATGCGTTGTATCTAAGTCATTTTTTAATAATATGATAAAGCAAAAAATACGTGTCTAATATTTTTTTATTATCTGACTAACGGACTAAATAGAATTTCTTTTTTTTGACCCAGGCATCATCCCTATTGTCGAGGGGTCGGTCAGTCAAAAATATGAAGCTAGTTGCCCATTCCAAAACGTAGTAGGTACTCGTACCTATGGAGAAGAACGGGCAGAAACTCCACGGACACTCTTTTAAATAAACAATTTGATACAAAATATTGGTTACATCATTCATTTTGAAATTATGCATGTGAGAACAATGTAGAAAGACGTGCACGTTCGTAAAAGCGTCTGTAATAAAAAGAAAAAAAGTAAAGAAACTTAAAATAAATTAAAATAAGCCATGGCAGCTAAGAGATGACCAGTCCCAACTGACGGCGCCCGTTCACGAACATGACGCATGGATCACCACCATTCATCTCAACCATTTTGAAGGGAGCCAAATAATCCAACTCACGCGCCACCATCAGCGAGACATTTGATTCGAGTGAGCATGACATACTCACAGCCGCCAGGGCACATTCAAGTCAATGAAATACTACATATTACCTGGTAAATGGTAGCTCTTTAGTACATAGTACTCACACCTTGGCTATGCAATTGCATAAAATACTGTTGGAGCTGCTGAAGATTGTAAGATCATCTTTGTATTGTATAAACTCAATATCCTTTGTATTATATACAAACCACCTCCAACCTCCACCAACCAACCCACCAACCTCCACCTTGGTTATGCAATTGCATACACTGAAAACAAGATGCTGTTAACAGTTAATTTTATTCAGTTTTCAGAAGTACATTATAAAATAGAATACTAACTATAATATTATAAATGCAAAAGTGTGTTTATTTGTTACGCTTTCACACTAAAGCTTCGTGCAGACTAGCGCGACGCGACAGCGGCTATTGTTATACCGTGAAGTTTTCTTAGAAATATTGTTCAAGTCGCGTCGCGCCGTCGCGTCGCGCTGATCTGCACGAGCCTTAAAACGGCTGAACGGATTTGGATGACGTCGGGCATATGGGAAGACCATCTCCTAGGTTAGGACATAGGATAGCAAAAGCTAATAGAACATATTTATTGACTTTAAAACGTGGTACATCAAGGTCTTATTAATACAGTGTCAGAGGTACCTACAGTGGTAAATGAGGTCCAATACTTTAGCACTAACATTTAGAAGAAAACAAATATATGTAGTTAAAACATCGAAGCACCGACACAAAACCGAGACTCAGAGTTGAAATAGCTTTGAATATATTCATATGCGTCGACTATTTGACTCCGCACTAAATTCATGCGCGGTCTAACTTTGTTTTATTTGTGGCGAGCGACTCTCGAGGGACGAACACAATCGTACTGTCATTCTATTTCAATCGAGCAATCAATAGTTCCACATTGTAGCTTGAATAAGCTTAAAGTTTTATGTAAAAGCCACGTTTTTGGCAAAATTGGCTTTATTGTTGGCTATTTTCATCGTTTATTCCTTAGTACCTGGGCGTCCGAGCTCTGAAACGAGGCAAAAGGAGTATGTACGGATCGTAGCAGGCGTTCTGTAGTTTCTGCCTATCCCCACAGAAAGAAGGCGTGAGTCTCGTATATGTATGAGACCTAGCTAGATAGATTTTTCGCCCCCGTAAACCCCTATATTGCAACTTTCATCGAAATCGTTAGAGCCGTTTTCGAGAACATGATTACAAATATACCTATATATACTAGCGGCCCGCTCCTGCTTCGCACGGTTTTTGAAACTTCTCAAAACATCGAGATTTCTTCGGTAAACGTAACTTTAATATTAACGTGTTATACACAAACCTTCCGGAATAAATCCTCTAAACGATGCTGAAAACGTCATCAAAATCTGTTGCATGGTTTAGAAGAACAACACGGACATACAGACAAACACGAAAAGCGACATTGTTTTATAATATGTATAGATATATAATAATATTGCTCATTTTTAGTATAGGCCTCTACTAAACCTACTGCAGTAAATTAAATACCTCAACATAACACAACATAACATCTCGTCTGTATTCCTCGAATGGTTAGGCAGAGCTGGTGTACTTACACGTACACAAATATTTCGCCCGTTATGTTTAAGTATTGCCTTCAACCCGGCACCAATCCAGACTCCGGGCTGATACTGAAAAAATAAAACCCGATAACACTTTGCCCGACCTGGGAATCGAACCTAGGACCTCAGGATCAGCACTGGCGCTTGTGACCACAAGACCAATGAGGCAGTAATTAAATCTGCGGTTATATCCAATGTTAACAGTTGTGATTTGGTCACAGCCAATGAAATCATTTGACATAAGAGCGTACAACAGATCAAAATTCAATAGGCTATCAGAAAGTGAGGGATTGTCGCCTTTACGATATACCTAGTGGTATGAGTGGGTTGAGCCTATTATTTGGCGGAAATCATACTATGTGTACTTACGTATTTCCTGCGAGTCCTGTGAGGTAAGCGAAAGGGTTTACGATAACAATAAAGGATTTAAATGGCTGCGGACGCCGTCTTATACAATACCCAACCTTTTTGCGTCATATAGCTTTCGCCATCAAACTTATACGTTCCTTTTTTTTTTCTTTACATTAGTACTTTACACTAGTACTCAACAGACATACACATCAACAAACACATACACATCACACAAGACATACACATCACACAAGTATATACACATCACACAAGCACATACACATCACACAAGTATATACACAGCACACATCACACAATACATACACATCACACAAGTACATACACATCACACAAGACATACACATCACACAAGACATACACATCACACAAGACATACACATCACACAACACATACACATCACCCAAGACATACGAGCACACATCACACAAGCACATACAAAAACTTAATTATTTCTATTTTTAAGTCGTATAACTTTTAATTTTATTATTATTCAGCTTGTCATCTTTCATTGTTTATAAAAAAACCTGTATAGTATTTATCAATTTAATCCATGTGTACACGACAGTGTGTATGATTTTTAATGACATCACAACTCAGATCCCCAGAATACCTACAGATAGACCTAGTTAAGGGACTACCGTCCAACCAAACTGATAGTTAAAGATAAAATAATTACAGAATAATAATTAACTCTACTAATAAAGAACTATACCGGACCAGTCTGATTTAAATTTATTCTTATTTTTTTACTTCTTTCACAGCGACATGGGTCAACCGGTGCAGCGAAGACCTAGAATGTCTGGACTTGGAAGACGAACAACCCCTTGCCCAGCTCAGCTCCATACAAACAGACAAGATGACTCTCTTCTTCACAGAACTCCTCGATCACGACCGCGATGACGTCATCATTGACACCGACTTCGATCAATTCTTCGAGGTAGGAAGGTATCAAAATTATCACAGCTTGTCTTAATAAACCCAATTTGTTGAAGTTGATAGCTCGACTAATGGTCTTCGATCGATCCAAAAATTTCGTGTCTGTGATTATTTCATTAATTATTATGTTCAATGTATATTTACGTTGAGAAGAATGTAGGCAGCATTAGGTAGAATCCGTTATGGAATGACAATATTAATTTTCTTAACCAACCATTGAATAAGTACTTACCTATTTCAAGCTGAAATTTGAAAAACTTTCGTAGTCAACAATTTATTGAATTAAGTCTTAATTACTTCAATCATAGTTAGGAGACTGTTCTAAATATAAACAGCCCGTACTTTAATTAATACAATTAACTCGGCACAGTTCACTCAGTTAAAGTTCAACGGAATTAAATAACGAAGTTATATCTTAAAAGCCCTCTAGTTGGAGCGGAGTCAACACAACTCAGGGTGAGAAACTGACGAGCTTTACCTGGTAAATAGACCGGGAAATGAAGGCAAATACAGCAAATTAAGCTTCTAAAACTCAACATTTAGTCATTTCAACCTCACATAAATATCAGAGAATAATGAAAGAGAGTAATTAATTTCGTTTCTCGTCGTATTTCACAGAGGCTGGCGCATTTCGCGGACTGGTCACCAAACTCGTCGGAATTCCACATACTGCTTGAAGTGAAACGGGAATTTATAGAGCACTTCATCAATCCGCTGCCGGCCAAGTAAGTCGAACTGTTCAACACCTTGCGTGGTCATCTTTTATTAGCTAGACTAATAAAATATTTAGAGGTCCTTTTTAGGAATTTAAAGATAAGCTCTACATAAGGCCTAGACCCATTAATAGCGTCTTGGAAACGGGGACACATCAGCCGAAATTATTACCTTTCTAACCCTTAAAATTCTTTAGAAACATATTATCCTTGTTTACATAAAATTCGAGTACCTACCTACCTAGAGGCAGTAAAACTGAAATATGCCCAAATAAATACGTGCTGTAAACCGTCATTTTGTACTATGATATCCCATAAAAATGGATGTCAGCCAGCTGCTGACATTTCATGAAAGTGGCCCAAAAATATGAGCACTCTGTAATGTAATATGCAATTCTGTAGGTTGTATATTTTCCTAACTGGCATTTTCATGGAAAGCGACCATTTTTATGATACAGTATCATGATACTGGAGAATAACTTTAGGTCGGACACAAGACAGCTCAAGCAGGAAGCTAATGAAAGAAAGCGTAAAGTTTACGACAAAGGAACAACAGCGAACTATAGAACCACCGTAGCGCAAGAAATATCACTAGAAACTGTACGGCATTTATTCTCTACGTCACGTGTTTTGTAACTTTCCATCGTTATTAAATTCCCTCTGTTATGCCAAACTATTTGATGCCTTATTGCATGTTCTGTATAAGAAAAGTATACGGAAAATAGAATATAGAAATACATGTTCTTCTTTTTCAAATATTTGCAGACATAACCTTCGTCGGATTCCTTTCTTTTCCTGCGTTTTAAATTTTTTGTTACCTTTCCATAATTAAATGTTCTGTCCCTTTGCTAGATGGGGTGACCTGCCGTACTACAGAAGGGTATGCGGTCCGGAGTCAAGCGGTATCAACATACCGGGGAGGACCACACTGGAGGGATGGCTGGCGCGGTGGGCGTTACATCTGAGTCAGATGAAGAGGTTCACTGACCTCCCGCTGTACCTACAATACCTCTGCAAGATACTATTCCATGTGGTTGATAGGACAAGTAAGTACTTGTAAATATCAGTTGACATCTTACGAAAACTAAAATGAAACACAACATGCTGAGGGTCTGTGTGCTCTCTCTACCAAGTTTTAGTATTTCTTCGTAGTAGGTAGGTACGCAAAATTACTTATACCTATTTGTTCTAGAAACTGTCCAGATAAAAACACACTCCAGAAAAGCCACCACTTAGCTCCAGAAACCCTCACAAATTTATTTATTCACGAACTGTCTATAATTTTCGCTCTCTACTTCTCACGGTCAAAACAAAGTTAACTTCGTCCTTATTTTTAGCCTGAAACAACTTAGTCCGCTTGATTGTGAGTAAACTTAACCCTGTTTACGGTAATAGAGAGGTACAAGTGACGTGTGTCGATTCCCGGGATGGCTTGATAGACGGGATTAATTTGACGCGGGTGAACGACGTCACCGCCCCTCCGGCCCTCCTGAATCACGTTAATTGTGCTACATGAAATGTTCTCCTGCACCACAGGGTCGAGCCTCAATTTATTACTAATTTCAAGTTAATTATTATCGTAATTTAGCCAGAATGTTTGTTAACGACGCTATTGTTCCTGCATTTCTGCTAAAATTATTCTCGCTCGAATTATGCGCAAAATTAAATTGTGTTAAGAACTTTAATTTGTAACATCATAGCGCTTTTCGCTGCTATGAACTTGCACACTAAATCATTTCACGTTGAAGCAATAAGATTGTCTAACGTTAAAAATTTATTGCGCCATAAGTAGTCAAAAACTAAATAAAATGACAACGTTTGGTTGTTCTCCAAAGGTTTAAAAATTTGGCACCTTGCTCGACATTTGGAGCCAAAATCACAGCGGGTGCACACTGAAGCGGGGCAGCGCGGTCTTTCCTGTGCCGCACTTATTTTTCTATCGTCTGTCTTCGCCTTTATTTTAACATTTTAATCTAAAGCGAGAACGCTGATATTCTCGCTGTTCCCCTGAAGAGTTATCGGAAAAATATTCTGTGTCAATATTTTACGTTATGTGACCAATAATTTAAAATTGTACAGACGCCAGCACATCAAACTACTACAATCTGTCAAATATCTTTAATAGATTTTTAACTTTATTACTGAAATATAAGGTTCAAAGTTGATTGGGAAAATTTCTGCAGTTTCAGGTAGGTTGACCTACTGGCGACTGTACAACATTCCGTTCTATAAAGGACTTGATGTTTCTGCAATTTATTAATGGAACTGAAAGAAATACAAAGTAATGTTCATTGATATAGATATGTTGAAAATAGCTATATTTTATTAGAACATTGAGCAAGCGCGGTGATCAATGCCTTCCTTGTATGAGAAGGCATACACACTCACACAACATTTACATTTACCTACGTACACTAAAAGTAGGTAAGTGGGTAGGTACTTGAAAATACTATCACAAACAGAATTTTACCTAAATTGCTATATTCTGTCATGCTGATTTAGAGAGCCGAAACGATTTATCACAAAAATGTTTCCAAGGTGAACGATCTCATTTGCTTTCGTAACATCGTCGTATTTCACCAATATGAGGTAAAAGCTGAGCTTCCACTTCATTTGTCACCATGATGGATTGGAACATGTCAATATTTTTGTACATGTTATAACTATAAGTATAGATAGAATCAGCGGTGACAGCTTCGTTAGTCTAGAGGTCGCAAGCGCTAACTGCTAAGCATACGGTCCTGGGTTCGATTCCTGGGTCGGACAATAGGCTCGTCCAATATTACATGGGACTTACTGGCGAAATATGGATGTACTATAGATCACTGACCTCCATCTATACAAGTACGCTGGACTTACGATACCCTATGAAATGACAGTTCTTTATTGTGCCTATTTGAAGCGCCCCCAATGGGTGGGAAGAGTACTAAATCTGACGTAACTTGCAAATAGCCGCTGTCTCGTTTGAATTGTCCCCGTGTTTTTGGAGGTTTAACGTGATTAAGCTTCTTTGTTGTGTCGTATTAATTTAGTTAATACATAAAATAAGTGGTGGTCATTCATAGGTCAACTATGAAAGAGTGTTTGTTATGCAAAACTCGTTACCAGAAAGGAAGTGGGGTTGCATTCCACAAGTAAATGAGTTTACGGCTAATATTCAACAAATTATACTTCTATTGTTATTATTTGACATTTTAAAAACTGTCACTTATCTTATTATACGTAATAACAATATATTTGTCTTTGTATAACCGGTTTTTTATAAACCACAAAATTGAATAGTGATGTAAAAGTTACCTGTCGATAAAAGTTATCGATATTTTTCCTAACGATATCTATTTACTTTCAAAAACGGAAATCGCCGATGGCCGATTTTTATTATCAAATACATACAATTTTAAAATAATTCACAGGTTTCCGACTGACAAAAGAAGACTGAAATTATGGCTGAAAAACATTGAAAAGCCTAGTTGGCGTCCGAAAAAATATGATTACATTCTGTTCAAAGCACTTCTCCGATGACTGTTTTATTAAACATAACTCATTTTATTTTCTATAAATACCTTACCTATTCCACTCCATCCCAAGAAACCCTCATTTCTATTTAAAAAGCGTTCCCTATTTATTTTTGGATTTAGCTAGTCACATACTAAGTATCCCCTTAGTCTGGCTTCGGATTATCCTAAGACTAGCAGTCTGCCCCAACTTCTCCCGTGGTACATACATAGCCTATGTCACTCAGGGATAATGTAACAATCCAACGGTGAAAGAACTTATGAAATCGGTCTAGCAGTTCCTGAAATTTGCGCGTACAACCAAACAAACTCATCAGCTTTATTATATTAGAATAAACAACCCGGCCGAAATATCTGTATCTGTCGGAAACATTGAAATAGTATTACCTGATGGTCGGAAAAGCCTTTTATCGATGTATTTTATCTTACTGTCCCATCCCTATTATTAGTTCCGTTCCCACCCACTTCTGCGATCAGCGCCAAAATGGCGAAAATCAAATAGCCCCACTATGGCTCGGCTTATCATAGGTCCAGCGTACTATATGGAGGTCAGTGACTATAGATACACCTCTGCCTAACCCTTTGGGAAATACAGGCGTGTTGTTATGTTATGTTATAAGTATATAGATACACCTACATGGATTTTTACAGCTACCCGAATTTCGTCATCCACTTTTATTAATTAAACTTGATCGCAAACGCTTCTGTTTCATAATGTTTCCACAACTTTAATTGTGGCCGGACAAAATAGCATTTTTCATCTGAATTTCCAGCAAACCTCGATATTTGGAACAGTGCCCGGTAAATATCAATAGGCTCGCGGTATCACAAGGTATCCAATCCTGGAAATGTCAAACAGCGGGTGTACGGGTGTACCAATAAATCTCAAGCGGCCTCCTTTGGGGATTTTTTGTGCCTGAGGCCTATGTGTTGCCATTAAAAATAAATATATGTTTTGCTTGCAGGTACTGGTGCTATAACGAAACCGGCGTTGGCTGCCTTCTACCGGTCCGTGATCGGGTTGAATGCGACAAGAGTTGACGAGATCATAGACACGGCCTACGATAGGATGACCAGCGTGAGTTTTATTTATTCTTAATGGTATCCTCCCGATCAAAGATATATGACTAAAGTTATGATAGAGTAATATCCCCCTTATACTTTGTCATAATGTACATAGAGGTAGTTTCATGAAACTAGCTCTGAAGGTGAAGTTGAACTATGCTGTTCTAAATTCGTAAAGTTAGGTTTTCAATTTGAAAGCAAGTTGTTCTTTTAAAATCTAAAAACCGTTGGTGTACCCATGTCTGCCAACGTTTTCTAAATTTTGTCTGGCCCGCTGACCCACTGCCGCGAATGAAGTTGTTCTGGGCACGGAATAGATAGAAGAAGTCCTCTATTATCTATTACGTGGTCCTGAGTCGGATTATGTGTGATAAGTAGAACAAATTCCTATTACATACTCGCTTAATAATTAACACCATTTTAACAGAACGGCTACCTAATACTGGACTACGGGACCTACGTCCACTGCTTCACCAACTGGCTAATGGGGAAGAACCCCAATGGCCCTGGCCAGTGGGTGCTCGTGCCCCCCAAGGACTCGCTCCCCGCGCCCCCCTTCCCCGTCGACTACAGCGCCCTCAACACGGAACCCGCAAAACTAGAACCTTACGCACCAGACAAGAAGACAAACAGACACTCAGTCATTGTTTAAAGACTCAAAAACATTCCTACGTATCCCTAATAAGTCAATTTTGAAAGTGTTCCATTTTTGGTATGTTTTTGGACACTCGACTGTCTTATAATAGATCTGTAGATCAATAATGTTGACTAAAAAAGAATCCTCGGCACATCGCTTGTCGGAAAACCTGCCATTGTTAAACAAATTCTGTGAAAAACTTAGGAATTGATGCACTGAGCTTTTTCAAAAGGACTTCTGACGTACATAGTGCGAAATCTCAATTCTGGACAGCTGAACTTTGTATTATAGTACTAGAGTAAGTAATTAAATTATAAGTTCCTAGTTTAATTGATGAACATCAACAATATCCTCCGCCATTATCACTGTAATTAAGCCTAATCAATTGATGTGTGCAATTACCTACATAATGTACCTATCTAATAGATAATACCTACCTAAAATGATTTATTGAGTTGTTCTATGGAGAATGTTAACTGAATTACATTCAATTGAGACTTAAATTGTTCTTACTACAAAACAATCAGTCAATTTCTAAAGATAATATTCTCCACAACGTGAAAAAACTTCACATAATAATATATTAGTTACATAAGTATCTCTGTAACTGCCTTAAATTTAATGATTTACTTTAACGTACTCTAGATTCGCTTGAAGGTAAAAAGGAACGCTTTATCTAACGTATTATAGTGCTACAAGGATCTTTTGGCGCCTAAATGACATTGACAGGGGGGCGTTGTTAGTAAACATTTAATGGAATTGACACAGAAATTGCATTGACAAAACAAGATGGCGGCGTTAGTTCCGAGTTAGCCCACGCGCCACGAGGACCTTGTAGTGTTATAAACGTGCAATTCGACCAATTCTTGTCTCTATTTCTAGATTTAGACCTAAGTCGGTGTAAATAGTAGTTTGTAATGATGCACGGTATGCAGAACTGCCTTAAAGTAAGCATATTCACATCTCACGACATAGCCTTATTTTATACCTTAGATGTAATATAGGTATTATAAGTTACTTTATATTAGATATCTACACTTTGATTCACAGAAATAAACCCTTTCGTTTGTTTACTTGTATTTTTTCTTATTCGTCATTAGCATCCACAACCAATTCGATTTGGAATTCCCAACAGACTAAACCCGGTTGTCTCATAATCATCAGCCGCATCACCCCGACTCACTGGGGAATCACCGCAATCATCTCAATCACCACAATGGCCGCAATCACCGCAGACATTTTCGACTCACCGTGAACTGTGCGGCACCCGTTTCCGACTCACTGGAACCTTAGCTGGCACTGTGAAGCATCGCAAGATAACAAGACTCAGCCCACTATCGACCTCCGGTCTCCGTAGGGGAGTGATGTAGCGGTTACTCCGCCACAAACGAACTCCGCACTAAAGACATGACGTCACACAAATCCTGCATCGCACAATTAGAGTTTACCGAGACTATAATTATCCGACATCAACAATCGGGTAGTTGCCCGCCAGACACAACACCCGTCTGGTCGGAAGATCCTCCCTTTTCTATGGTGGATGTGAAATTTACACCCTGTTCCTCATACCCCTAAATGTACGTGTTTTGCGAATTTGATCGTTATTACTAGAAATTGTTATCCTACTGACAAGTGGCAGGAATGAATTCTCCCGACGCGATGGTCGGGGTGTACTAACCTAATTACCGATGTTTTGTTTTTGGATAATAAATTATTCTTACGTCCCCCGGAAGCCATTCACTTATTTGTAAAACATGAGAAAACATGTCGGGTCTCAGCCTCGGCCTCAGGAACAGAAGCTCTTTTAAAAGCTTGTTATGATTGATGGAGGGCTTGAAAAGATTCTTGCGACGACCGCAACGCAAGCGCGCGGTTCCCTCTCGGACATTTTCCCAAATTATCATTAATCATCCACCATTCTGACAAATTCGTTATTCTAACATTTTTTTTTACTTTTCTCTTTATTTGACCGGAAAACTGTTTTCAAAGGACATGAAACCTTTTCAATAAAATTGGGGTGACATCTCTTTGAAAAAATAATTCTTATACAACCTAAAATAGTTCACCCAAATTTAATGAAGACATGGAAAGTTTTACTCGACGTAAAATTCGTGTTGCTTCATTCGCTTATTCAGCGTGAACTTCGTATTTTTGCCGAATGACTTTGGTAAATGTGATGCAAATGAAATGGTATGAAGCAGAGCAGACGTGTTTATGAATCATGTAGGTACCAAATACTTCGTTTTGTGAAATTTTACCACTAAACAAATATCTGACTGCTAGTTAATAGGTAGGTGGTAGGCTACACGAGAGATAATTACACAGTGACTAATAGCGAAAGATAAGAAATGCCATTACCTTCTAACTAATTAGCTTCTCAATCACGTCTACACAAAGTATTTCAATCAATCGTCCCAAACTAATGGATGGGAAACGATTTCCGAAGAAAAGTGTGTTCATTCAACCGAGAAATTCAACCACATTCACAGACCAGGGAAACAAAGGAGCATCGTATTGGTACAGCGGCATATTTTTTTTTCGTAAAGATATCTGAGAAGAAATCAAATCCTGGCCGGAAAGAAATTTCAAGAGAGTAGATACCTACCAGCAAAGGGGCAATCTATCCTATATGTACCTACGTATTTAAAGCACGCTCAAGCCACCATCGCATCGGTCGTTTTTAATGGATCTAAATGGAGTTAGTAAATTGTAGGCCCACGTAGCACATTTAATTTTGTCTATGAAAGAGTAACGAGAATATATCCCGCCCTTTTCCCGCACTTTTTTCTTAATCTGTCAACAGCTTGCCCATTTTCAAAATAAGAATGGCCTTTGCGCGTCATTAGCTAACTGTAAAAAAAAGTTGTCGTATATAGGCAGGTCATCGCAATTGTTATAGGATCGTCAGTCCGCTCCTGATATTGTTTCCCGACTCAGTAATAGCATCATTAAACGCGAACGGGCCAGCATTTTTCCTCTGCAATATACCGCTCATGATAAATGGAGCGCAATATTTATCGATGTTGGTGAACACAACGCTTGCAGGTTTTTTGTGAGGCAACGGCAGATGGGAGAAATGCCTATGTTGGAGTGAGTTGAACCGAAATGGTGGTATGATTGGAATGGAAAAGGTGGTTTTCAAATAATTGTAATTTAAATACCTATGATAATGATGTTATTTATAGTGATATTCCTGTAACTGCAATTTAAGCTCACGCCTTTTTCCCATGGGACATGGCAGGAACTACAGAATGCCATCTGATACGATCCTTACATACTCCATAACATTAAAAAAAACCGGCCAGGTGCGAGTCGGACTCGCGCACGAAGGTTTCCGCACCATTATCTATAAAAACGGCAAAAAAATCATGTTTGTTGTATGGGAGCCCCCCCAATATTTGTTGTTATAGCGGCAACAGACATACATCATCTGTGAAAATTTCAACTGTCTAACTATCACGGTTCATGAGATACAGCCTGGTGACAGATGGACAGACAGACGGACAGCGGAGTGTTAGTAATAGGGTCCCGTTTCATCCTTTGAGTACGGAACCCTAACAACTATAATCTACCTCATAAAGCTATACATACCAACAAAGATTTTTTAAATGCCCTCTACGAGCGTCGTAGCACTCTCGTAGCACTTTCGTAGCAACCTAAAGCTCTATATAGATACAGGCTACAAAGTTTAATTTATGGTCTGAGTTAGAGACATAATATCTTGATAAGCTGTCACGCTATAAGAAACGGTTTCTTTAACGTTTGAGATTACAAAGAAACGTGATTGATAATAAATCTCCACTAGTATAAAGGAACTACGGGGAAAAAGCCTGCATGGGGACTAGAACGAGGGCGGGCTAAAGATAAAAGAATAACACCCTTATTTATTCGGCAGTGATTTATTATTATCTCCTTTATTTCATAAATACAAGAGATAGTGCAATCCACGTCGACGCACCCCACTCCGCTCCGCTCCATACTAAAGTACAGCTTACAGTACAGTAATCGCGGGGTGGGGCGCGTCGTCGTGGATTGCACTATCTGTAAATTATATTTTGTTAATAATAGAATATACAAACATATAAAAATAGTAGCCCACTGGTATTGGGAACAGGATCCATGCTACCGGGTGGTCAGGGTTCCAGACGTCCTTACAATACAAGCCGTCTCCAGAAGTACCGCTTTCTGAATCAAGTCTTAATTCAGCTCTGCTCAACCAGAACCTCCTCAGTAGGTGTTGCTCGAGGCTCTTGGCTATTGAGCCATTGGCTGTCCGATACTAGGCTGAATTTATTATTAAAAAGTTGAAATTACACAATTTACTGTTCTTATTACAGAATGATTCGTTTTAATTTTAATTAATAATCTCTTTCATCTTCTTCACAATAATCTCATCTGTGACAAAAAGTTGTTCACTATCACTGGTCCCCATACACAACCCATTCTTAATCTTAGGCAGGTATCTAATTCTTTTGCACGAACTGTGGACTATCTTGCACCCAATATCAATAAAAGTCTTCGCATTACTCAGATTTAGCCCCGCTCCCGGCATAATCACTATTTTATCACCAGCACTGCTGATAAGTGACTTTATTAGTTGAATAGCTTCGACATCATTAGCAGTCACCTTCTGTCCGCTTGTTAGCAGTCTGTTAAAACCAAGTTCAGCAATTGTTATGATGGATAAAAGAGGATCGACGCACACGTCAAAGGCTCTATGAAAAGTAACAGGAGTGGGATCAGCCTGATGTATTATTCTTTCACAGTTTATCACATCGATGTGCTGTGTTTCAGTGAGGGCCCCAAAAACAAACCTATCTATGCCAAATGCTTTGAAAACATCTACATCAGATAACATTGTATCCATCTCCTCGACGGAGTAATGAAAGTCGGAGCCCGTGCGACATCTGATCATTACGTTCACTTTTGGCCTCTGAAATAAACAAAGACTTTAGCAGTAAATAAACAGGTCCTTGTATGGGTATGGGCACTCCATTTATCAAGTGGACCTACCTTCGTTAATTTATCGTAGCCGCAATCGTGACATGATTTACGGATTGGTTTCCCGGCCGCTATATTATTCACCTAAAATATAAAATACTGCAACTGTGATACAGATTTTAAAATATAATTTAGCGCCCCGATGGTTTAGTGGTTTCAAATGCGGCCGCTGAGGACGCTGAGCATAGTTCTGGTCCTGAGTCGAACCCCAGGTCGAACAGTGTTACTTATTCGGTTTTCCATTATGAATTTCTCAGTAGCAGCTCTGAGCCTGGATTTCTACTGGATTCTGGATTTCTGTTCACCATCTATCTATATAAGTAGGTATTAAAGGTATACATTATAGGACTTAACATAACTTGCTTTAGAGATCCACATAATTACAACCTCGGGGAACATGGGCGTGATGTATTACGTGTATGAAATTAAATATTATAATGTTATCGGGAAAGGAAAATGTTTTATTTTTTACCATTTCCATGATTTGTTTGACGAGCCCAGGTGAGGGAGTCAGTCCTCCTTCTGTGAGTGAGCTGCATACTTCTAGCTCGTCCGCTCCGCCGCGAATTGCGTTTATTGCAGATTCTAAACTATCTATACAAACCTCTAACATCGTCTGGAAAATAAACAACTATAATATTTAATAACTTGTCTGTCCCGGAGGGATATTAGAAGTAAATGGATATCGGATTTGGGGTTAGGTATAGCTAGGCTACCCTGTGAGGCTACCTATGTGCTTTTTTGATCAAGCATGAAGTCATTTTGTTTTGTTATAATCCGCTAGATGGGAACTAATCTTGTTTATGTATACAATCGATAGATGGCGCTGAATACAAAAATGCCATGCTGACACGCTCATAGCTTTGGTTGTCTACACGATCTATAGATGGTGTTAATGCCATGCTCGTTCAGCAGCATATAAAGAGTATAGTCAACCAGTGTTTTTTGAGAAAGTCTTCAAACCAGAAACTGAAACTTCTACGACACTTGTCTTCTATTCTTCGGAGAAAAAAAAAACTCAATTCAATGTGTTATTTATGACGGGACGGAATAAATTTAAAAACTCACAATAAAATTAAAGATGATCAACAAAGCAGTTATCGAATTTAAATTGTTAGTTTGATGAATCAATCTGATGCACGTCCAACCACATAACATATACTCTTGTATCCAACGTCCAATGATTAATAAAACAAATCCACAATCCAATCCGTACACACCACAAAATAATAACCAATCCTTATCAGTTAACTTGAGTTAACTAACTAACTGCCTAACTGGTCAGATAACTGACCGCTGACGGATATTTGACAGTGACAAATAGAGAACATGTGCTGCCAACGCATCTGTCCTCATTCTACTAGAATAGTGAGAAAAGCTCCTAAATAATGTATTTTTGTTTGTTTTGCTCAGTAATAAATTATATACAATCTAGGCATCAAGTGTCAATAAATAATAGATCATTGACATATTAAAATTAATGTTTTGCAAATATTGTTTTTAGGGTCCCGTATTAAGACAAGGAACTGGAACCCATAATAGTTTCGCCAAATCCGACTGTCTGTCTGTCCGCGGTTTAACTCAGAATCCTGTATGTAGAACTACAAAATGTGGCATCACTATCCGTATTTCAATGACATAGGGTTTGTGTTGGTATTCGAGCTTTCAGCTTGGTATACTAAAGGTATATCCACACATATTAAGGCCGTTTCCGGGATGTGACAAGGCCGTGGCACACACAAGGTAGGCACTGAAGCTCCGGTGGCTCGGAGGCCGGAAACGCACGAGTGTGAACGAGCTCATATAAAATGTACAGACGCCAGCATATCAACCTACTAGAATCTGTCAAATTTCTTTAATACATTCTATGTCAATGTTTCACATCCCGGGCAAATTAACGTTTTATGATTTTGAGATTATATTTTATGGAACAATTACGAAATATTTACTTATCCAACAACATTCTAGAAGTTGTTCAACGATTTTATTTCATTATTTTGTAAATGTGATTACTGATTACAGCCATGCACAAGTCCGGGGCTGGGTGAAACTTCGTACAAAAACCACACTTACATTTTATTTTGTTAATTTTATTTAATTTAAGTAAATTTTATATATATTTAGTTATATTTCTGAACCACGCAAACAATATTTTAATTGAATTTAACAATAATAAATAGATTTTAAAGACTTAAGATTTTGGTTTTTAAAATATAAATTTTAGAACGTAATGCCACTTGGCCAAATGGGGCTAAGTTCAGAATGGTTTGTTCCTTTTGACATTTCGAGTTCGATGTAAAAGGACACGCGAACGTAGGCAAAGTATCGCCAGCGTTCGCTTTATTAAATCAGGTATTCAGATTTTTCCCTATTGTTCGGTAACAAATCACAAGAGCAAATATTTTTCTAAAGTGAACCGACACTGAGCATTTAAATAGTTAGTCACGTCCTAGAGATTGAGGTTATATCGAAGTCTGTGCCACATATCGGACGGTTGTTTTCGTATATTTTCAATTAATTGTGGAAAAAATTTGGTGTTAAAGTGTGGTTTTTCGGTAAACAGTTATGTCTCGACATAGACACCATGAGGAGACTGACAAACTCACGCGTATAGCTATCGTGAATGCGGATCGCTGCAAGCCGAAGAGATGCAGGCAGGAGTGCAAGAAGAGCTGCCCCGTGGTGCGTATGGGCAAGCTGTGCATCGAGGTCACGCCCAACGACAAGATCGCCACCATCTCCGAGGAGCTGTGTATCGGATGCGGTATTTGTGTCAAGGTAAAACTTTCCACAATGTTTTTCATTTTTGCAGACCAATGTAAATACTTGGTGACTTCCGCATGTGCCGTTCTTAGGTAAAACAGACCTGTTTTTAGCTTGAAGTAAAGTATAGGATAGTTACTGTATATTTGTTTATTTTGTACTAATAGGAAAACATCTATTATTTTGATAACATAAAATATAAATAACATTAACTTAACACAGAATATACACATTATAACTTTAATATTTACTAATAA
The DNA here is from genome assembly GCA_963853775.1 of Xanthia togata. Classification (NCBI taxonomy): domain Eukaryota; kingdom Metazoa; phylum Arthropoda; class Insecta; order Lepidoptera; family Noctuidae; genus Xanthia; species Xanthia togata. The sequence continues at coordinate 11,233,641 of OY970811.1, forward strand.
GCAATACCTTTTCAGAAATGCCCCTTTGACGCAATCACCATTATCAACATCCCATCCAACTTGGAGAAGCATACCACTCATCGTTACTCAAAGAACTCCTTCAAGCTCCATCGTCTGCCCATCCCTCGGCCAGGTGAAGTGTTGGGGCTGGTTGGTCAGAATGGTATCGGCAAGTCAACTGCACTGAAAATTCTTGCCGGAAAACAGAAGCCCAACTTGGGACGTTTTGCTGTAAGTTATATTATTTTAATCATTCACACTTACAATTTTTTGATGTTGAATAGTAAGTTCATCTAAATTCAATGTCACTAAATTTTAACTGCTAAGCATGTTAACATTGTAAATTATGCAAGTCACCTGAGGTGAGGTTCAATTCCTGTAATTTTTCGCATTCTCATCATTTGCAAACTGTTCAAAATAAAGTCAATTTCACGAAAGAAGTCCCGCGGCAATAAGTGGAACTAATTACCTATTATTATATGTAGGTATAGTTAGCAACATTCCGACAACAACCCTCCTACCTCATACAGCTTTTTCTACTTAAGATTGTGGATTTTATTAACCAGTGCATGAGATGTCGAGAAAAATAAATACACACATCAACACGGTCTAGGGATATTTCATACTCAATTAAATAACTCGAAAAGTACTGGCCGCATTGGAATCTTTTATACACCGATTTGTTTGTAATTTATCTCAGACTAATTCCAAATTAAAATTTTTGAAAATTCTTTTGTTTCGGTGGCATAAAAATGTCTTGATGTATAGGAGAGGGAATTTTCATTTGTGCGAAATTTAGAAAACAATACGAATTACGTTTAGTTACAGTTTTTTTTCATTTTTAAACGAAAGATAAAGTTAAAATTGAGGTATTGTAGCCATGCAACGCCGACATTTGACGAGGGCGGAGATGTTACGAGCTGTGGGAATGCTGGAAGCTGGATCTGTTCAGCGTAATGTTGCTGAGGCCATAGGGACCCATCAAAATGTAATTTCAAGATTGTGGACACGCTATCGTGCCACAGGTGAAGTAGCGGAGAGGCACCGGGGGCCAAGTCGCATCACTACCCCCAGACAAGACCGATTTTTGCAAATTACTGCGCGAGCTCAACCAAATGCAACGGCGACTCAATTGGTCCAAAGGCTGCGAGTGGAACACCAAGTGCTTGTGATTGACCAAACTGTAAGAAGGCGACTGCATGAAAGCAATCTACGCTCTCGTAGACCACTCCGGGTCCCACCTTTACGGAGAGGCAATCGTGGACGACGATTAGAATGGGTTCGGAACCACGTGGACTGGGGCCGTGAGCAATGGTCCAATGTGCTGTTCACGGATGAATCCAGGTTCGGCTTCCATCCAGATTCACGAAGGACGCGTGTTTGGCGAGTTCCTGGACGATGGAGCCGTCTCCAGAACCCTCAGGAAGTTCACCCATTCCAAGGAGGAACAATTATGGTTTGGGCAGGAGTTCGTCTTGGAGGACGGACGGATCTCGTTTGGGTGCGGGGCAATATGACGGCAGAACGATACGTCCAACAGGTGCTGGGGCCCGTAATCTTGCCCCACAGAACACAAATGGGGCAAGATTTCCTGCTCATGCACGACAATGCCCGGGCACACACGGCGAGAACGGTAGCAGCTTGGTTACATACACATAATGTTAGGGCCTTAGACTGGCCTGCTCAATCGCCAGATCTAAATCCCATTGAGTATGCGTGGGATATGCTGCAAAGAAGAGCTCTGAAGGACGTTCCTGAAAATCTGGCTACAGAAGATCAACTTTTTGCGCACCTCAGAAAGACATGGGACAATATTCCGCAGCAAGACATTGACAACCTTGTTCTGAGCATGCCGAATCGTTGCCGATGTGTTATGAACATCATGGGCGCTTTCTCAGACTACTAAATTCAAGTTTATAAACACAAATTAAATGATTTTTCTATTTTTTTCAGTTTTTACTCACAAATTAAAAGTTAATTCATATACGGTTTCCGTCTATGCTTCATTTTTTTTCCATAAAATCCTGAAATTTTAATCTAAGTACCTTAACCATTATTAAAAAATGGTAGAATATTAAATAACGTATCTTTTAAATATATACATGTCATATAAATAATTAACACATTGATAGTAATTCGCTTTTTTAAAAATATCCCTAGACCGTGTTGATGTGTGTATATAAGACTCGTCTCTTACGACAAGTGGCGCCGCCTCTGCGGGACTTCTTTCATGAAATGGAGTTTACAATCTATTTACCAAAGTTTTTGACAAGTTTGACAGATTGCGACTTGAATGAGAATGTTTTTTAAGTATGAGAATTGGCATTCTGTTGTCTGTCAACTCATAAAGTAGTAACATTCCAGTTCCATAATATTAGCATATTGTTACATTAAAATAGTGACTTTATTTAACTGAAAGCTTGCAAATGCATCAATATGGTATCAAAACACAGACACTATCAACAATAATTGAATTCCCTGATTACTAGCCTTTGTAATCTGTATAACCTATAATTTACTTGTGCCAGTAATTAAGGTAAGGATGCTTAAGCAATAAGGTCTTACACCAAATTGGTTCATAGTTCTTTTGTCTATACCAGTGGTCGGCAAACTCATTAGTCAATAGAGCCAAAACATATCAATACTATAACAACTAAGATTTCTTATGAGAGCCAATCCTCTCTGTGTATCCAAACTGTCTATAAACACTTTTCTTAATCCTTAAAACGCCTACCCTCTTACACTCCACAACACTTCCAAAAATTAACATGCTAAGAAGTAGGATGCCTTCATCATCATAATCATATTGGTTGATAACATTAAATATGATGAAGAGATGTCTTCATCATATTTAATGTTATTACTTATTAACAAGTTTACTTTGGAAAACTTTGAAATGTACAGTAAATTATTAATTTTATATTTAAATTAATATTACATTTTAAGATATCAATCTTTGAAATATAGTTTGAATTTTAATGAATAAAATTGTGTTTTTAATTAAATTATCACTTTACACGATAATAAAATTGATTCACAATGCACCTTTTAGAAAGAGGTTTCTAAAAGGTAGTTTCCTATGGAGAAAAACGGGCAAGAAAAAAGGTAGTTGCCTTCTATTTTTAAATGTTTTCTTCTGTAGATGACATATTATATTATCTTTCTATTAGGACCCTCCAGACTGGCAAGAGATTCTATCTCACTTCCGCGGCTCTGAGCTGCAGAATTACTTCACGAAGATCCTCGAAGATGACCTGAAAGCCCTGATCAAGCCTCAATATGTGGATCAAATCCCTAAGGCCGTCAAGGGCACTGTCGCTCAACTACTTGACAAAAAAGATGAAAGGAAAAATCAGACTGAAATCTGTAGAATGTTGGGTAAGTTAAATTATTTTAAAACCAAAACTACATGGTGTAGTGCAGTGGCTGCGGTGTGGCACCTGAGTGGTGCCGATGCGTCGTCGTCGACGTCTCGTTGTCGATAACAGACTAACATTTTACACTCTTGTAGGACTAACTTTGGACCGCGGTTTCGCCCCCGTCGAGAATTCGAGATCGAAAATTATCCCGCAGGAATGTGCTACGGGGATAAAAAGTATCTTATCTTACCGTAGTCATGGTCTACCCATGCGCAAAATTTCATCCAAATCCGTTTAGTTGTTTTAGCGTGAAAGCATAACAAACTCACTTTCGCATTTATAATATTAGTTTTGATATATTTATATAGTATGGATTTTCCTGTAAAATTCCTTGGTGTTCTGCTCAGATCTATCCCACATTCGCGACCGTGAGATCGCCGCGCTATCTGGTGGAGAACTGCAGCGCTTCGCTTGCGCCATGGTGTGCATCCAGAATGGAGACATCTTCATGTTCGACGAGCCTTCCTCTTACTTGGATGTCAAGCAGCGCCTTAACGCTGCTCGCACAATTCGGTCGCTCATTCATCCTGACAAGTAAGTCTATTGGAATTATTCTGCATCGTTGTATAAGTAGGCACTTAAAAACAACTTAGACAAGAGAGATTTCCAGAAAATAGGAGACAATAACAATGCTGCCTTCAAAATTTTGTTGGGTTTCCAGATTCTACTTCTAGCAGTTACTTCATCCTGCACTGCCTGAGGTGGGCCCAGCCACCTCTTCTAAAATCTTGTTGTTTTACCCCAGACTTAGAGTCAACCATTTACCAACCAATACAATAGTGGTATGTTATTACAGCCTAACCCAGGAAAAATTATTGCTATGCTCTACTGGATTTACTGAATATTTATTTTTGTCCAGGTTCATTATCGTAGTGGAGCATGACTTGTCAGTATTGGACTATTTGTCTGACTTCATTTGCTGCTTGTACGGCGTACCCGGTGCTTACGGTGTTGTGACTATGCCGTTCTCTGTTAGGGAAGGTAAGCTTTGCAATAATAGAAATGCAGTAGTCTTTAGTAAGGTTAAACAAAATGCTTAATCCATTTATTTTTTTTATTTTTAGGTATTAATATATTCCTTGATGGGTTTGTACCCACTGAAAACATGAGATTCAGGACTGAGTCGTTAGTTTTTAAAGTCGCTGAGTCTGCTAATGAGGAAGAGGTATGTTGAACACAATCAAAAAACATATTTTTTTAACTGATTTTATGAGTAATAAAATTGTTACGACCTTTTATTGTTTTAACAGATCAAAAGAATGAATCATTATGAATACCCTGAGATGTCGAAGAATATGGGTGACTTCAGTTTGAACGTACACCCCGGCGAATTCTCGGATTCAGAGATTCTGGTATTGCTTGGAGAGAATGGTACTGGCAAAACTACATTCATTAGAATGTTAGCCGGCAATTTGGAGCCCGATGACGGTAAGTTTCAGCTAATTTTCTAAAATAAATCGCATTATTATTTTCCGTATTGTTAGACGATTTTGTTAATTTCCCAATTAATTTTTTGGACGCGTATCCGAAACTGCTTTTGTACGAAAAAATTAAATTGCGATGGCAACACCGATCAATGAAATGTCAAATTTGTGAAAGTTGTCAATTGTCAATACGCTTCGGTTTTGTTGTAAAAAAATCTTAATTCAACAGATTTACGTTTAATCCTAGCTTTTACTGTGATATTTAACCGAAAAGAATCGTTTACCTTGAATCTCCAATAAATTATGCGTTATATAACAATGTAGACATTGCTTGAAAAATGAGGTTATAGGTATATTGTATTAAGTGTATTCTAATGAATTTAGACATAATTAAGCTATTGAAATGGCTAGAACTGAGTTATTTGATTTATTTTTCCATCCCGTTTTTCAAAAATGTTTAAAACACGCGGAATCCTGTGCTACAAACGAAGGTATGACTTAAAATGTTTGACCATAAAAGTCAATATTTGTAGATTATATTTTGTCGACGTATCTATTTGTGTATCAATTAATGATTATTTGCGTGCAAATACGCTATTATATAGTAAAGTATATTTCATTATTATTACATTTGTAAAAGACTGTAACTGTCCTTTGTTAACTTCACAATGTTATGTTAGCATTGAAAGAGTTTTATAGAGAGAAAAGAAATCATGCTTGATGCTGACAATGTAGCATCATTTCATTGCGAAGCACTTAACATTCCACACAACATATTTTATCATTAACCATTAATTTGTATTATAGTCATTGTAAAGAGATATCCACAGTCCACCATATCAGAAATTAAGTCAATGCTGGTATGTGATTTTTTTCTACAAAGTAATCATAGAATACAATTTTTTTTTTTTTTGTTATTAATTACAAGAGAAAGAGCATGACATGCAGACAAACTATGGTGATGCATAAAAGCATACTCTGCAAGGCTCCACATATTTATAATAAGCTACCAGTCAAATGAAGAAAAACAAAATTATAGTTGTATTTAAAAACAACTGTGTTCTTACAATATTAATGAATATTTTGAAGACTAGAATACACTTCTTAGACTTTGACCTTCTTTCTTTTTTACTACATCTATGTGTACCTATTCCCACCTTACACATCTACGGTCTTGTTCAGGACTGAATCGCCCCCTGTTGGGACTTAAATATAACTGGCGATATGTGGGTATACTATGGTGATGTTATGTTTATTTTCTTATTATTGTACACCTTAGCTGTACGTTGTAGAGATTCTTTTGTAATTTTGACCAACTTTATTTGTTAACCACCTGCAACAACAATATTCCATTGTATTAAATTATTATTATATCAGTGAAAAGAAAAATACTTAAAAAAATCATTTTTTCCCCAGGTTCGGGCCAGCTACCACAGCTGCACATTAGTTATAAGCCACAGAAAATATCCCCCAAGTCTCAGGGGCTGGTACGACAGCTGCTGCATGACAAGATTAGAGATGCTTATATTCACCCACAGGTAATTATTAACATTTATCTTCTTTCTTTTTCGAGTGGTTAGTGACTAACCTGGTGTCAGAGCACCACCCGTGGTGAGTTATCGATACCCGTCACAGCTCCACAGTTTCACTAGCTAATTGGACCCTTTATTGAAACCACTTATTAGTATCTAGTTTACAATTATGGACATTCTACTATCTAGTAGAATGGCCATAGTTGTAATTCCACTACATTGCAGTACGTATTGCATAAAATGCCACAACATACATATACAAAAAAGAAATATACTCATGCCTTTTTCCAAGAGGCCCAATGCCAATTGAACATTTTGAGAAAAACAATTAAATCTGTTTTTTTTCCTTCCAGTTTATCACAGACGTGATGAAACCAATGAAGATAGAAGAAATAATGGACCAGGAGGTTCAGAACCTATCTGGTGGTGAATTGCAGCGAGTAGCCCTGGTGCTCTGTCTCGGCAAGCCGGCTGATGTGTACCTCATTGATGAGCCCTCTGCCTATCTAGACTCTGAACAGCGTTTGGTTGCTGCTAAAGTTATTAAACGGTGAGTTTGTTGTTATAATGGGTAGGAAAACAAAGTTTTGAAGATAAGATATTTTTATTTGAAATAAAAAGGGGATATGAAATTCATACATACATAAAGTCACGTCTTATTCCTTTACACACCACCTGCTACATAATTATCTAAAAGAATGTCTCAGATGAAGAAACAGAAATGTGTAACATGGTAAAAAAACTAATTAACTATTAATCATACCTGTTGACATGATATTTGGTTTTATAGCAAGAGACTTGAAACATTTCTCCAGTAACTAATTTACCATATTCTTTTCTGCAGGTTCATCCTCCACGCAAAGCGTACCGGGTTTGTAGTAGAGCACGATTTCATAATGGCGACATACTTAGCGGACCGCGTCATTGTGTTTGAAGGCACACCTTCCTCCAATGCCACTGCACACGCGCCGCAGTCGCTGCTCAACGGCATGAACAAATTCTTAGAGCTGCTCGGCATCACCTTCCGAAGGGACCCTAATAACTTCAGGCCGAGGATAAACAAACACTCTTCCGTTAAGGTTAGTCCTGTAGTACTGTAATCCTATATTTATAAGGTCTATAGGAATCCATGCCCGGGACGTTATATAAAATTATTAAACGCGTTCGTGTCAGTACCGGCGTCGCCGCGCCGTACCAGAGCTTCAGTAAATGTGAACACCCTGGCTACATGTCTCATGCCTCACGTATGTGTGAAAAATAAATTATTATTAATAAAATAAAATAATAAAATTATTAATAATAATTGTTTGTGCAAAATAAACATATTTCTTTCTTAGTATATAATGATTAATATACTATGAACGAAATATTTTTATTCTGCACAAACAAAACGACATTTAAAGAAAAATTACACAAATATAAAAGTAGCCAAAAGCTTCGTATTCCACCAACAAATAAACACAACAACTACAATGCATAAGTACACAGTAAGCGCCGCCGCCGCGCCGCGTCGTGACGCTGGCTACTACAATAGACTAGCGCAAGCCATAAACCCTATAATAATATGAAAGTCCCTGCGTTGCTGTTCCCGTAAAGCAGTTCTTACAAGTTTTTAACCAAATTTATGGCTTACTGTAAATTCCACAAGATTGGTCCAGCAGTGAGGACCGAATAGAACAACAGACATTACCACTATCTGATGCATAAGATTTGTTTTGTTTAAGAAAATAGATAAAATAAAACTAACTATATGTTTATTTTTGTTACAGGATATAGAACAGAAACGAGCAGGCCAATATTTCTTCCTGGAAGACTAGTGCTAAAAGACAACTGTATTTATATATATTGTATCTGTCACAATGGTGATGCCCTGCCACCCGTGTATTTCCAATTAAATGTATTACTGTAATAAATCATGTTTTATACAACCAGCTATTCAAATATTATTTTGGTGATAGTGACCATAATTGGCTTACATATCGTGAGTATCCAAGAGCCTCGATAAGCTAAAAATTGCTTGATAACAACTGCAAGAAAACCTTAGAAACTAGTTTTGTCGTCGGAAGAATAACAGTTAAACAATCACATTTATTTATTCTTCCGTCGAAAGAACCCGTTTCTACAGTGGTCATGCTATGCGTGCAGTAGAGATCAGACTTGCAAAAAAAAAACCCTAAGGACCGAAGGTTTGTTTCTTCTGGGTACGCCGCCGCGCCGGTCTGAAGTATTACAGGTGAAAACTACCACTCCGTAGGTCAAACAGCAGTGAACGGACATCGCGACAAGTCCACGAGATGGCGTTATAAACTGAACTCCTATGTAGAGCTTGGCAAAAATGAGGGCGCCACTATTGCACTTAGGTGACTTCTAATGGGTAATGATGAGTAAATGAATTTAAATTGTTAAAAACACTGCTTGTGGTGACTCAAAACCTACTAGTACTTGTCGGCAAAATAGTGTCATCATTACTGCATTACTTATGTAAAGTATTTAGTGCCAAATGTCACCACGTCAGACTCTTGTCTCTTATCTTTAAGAGCATTCATTATCCGCATACAGATAGCGCAATCCACGACGACTTGCCCCACTCCGCGATTACTGTACTGTAAGCTGTTCTTAGTACGGAGCGGGGTGGAGTGGGGCGCGTCGTCGTGGATTGCACTATCTATACGCTTTCTCAACGGGTACCCGGCTGCGAGTACCCAGCAGATAACCTATGCCACCGGTCATCACCGGTGTGTGTGTATGAAATGAAGTCTAATAAGTAGCACGTTAGCATAGGTACTCATTATCACATAGAGTTAGGCCATAGATATCCAGAGATATGCCTTCATTGCGAAATAGTAAGGAATCCTAGTGCGACCGCTTATCTCCCACCAAAATAATTACAACATTAACAAATAGTGTACTTACGACACACACTTAAAATTTGAACTCGCACACTAAGAAGAAAGCAGATACACTAAATCAATTTCTAATAGCACACATACATACACTTGTAAACACTTGCTATTTGCGAACATTCAATGCACACGCATGCAATTAGGGAGTCGAAAGCGATGGTCGATAATTTTTATCGATATTTATTTTAGCACATTCTTGTATTATTATAACTTCGTTTAATTTTCTTTATATAATTTATTTTGTTTTTATATACCTATCCGAAAATATCGGTTATTTTTACTAAAATAAAATGAGTTTTTTTTTTAAATATTGTGTTACCGGGTAAAGGGAACCCTCTCTGTTAAATATTATGCTATGCACGAGTAACTGTATTGAAATGACAATGTCTTTATTTGCTTCAAACAAAATTAAATTAATAACAAATTTAACTCTTAAACTATACATGTAATACGATAATTTCCATTGAGTTCTGTAAATAAAGATTCGACTGCAATAATACGCATGTCGATAAAATCAGCCGCACGCACTCGATTGCCCTCTCTAAATCCAAAACGTTCGTTCCATTCGGAAAGGTGTATTCAGGAAACTTTTAGTGACTTCTGTATGCGACGAATTGACTAATAATTCTAAATAGAACTGTATAAAATAATCCGAAAATCCGAAACAAGTCCTCACACACACCCACACACTCCTACACACCCACTCATACACTCCTACACACCCACTCTCACTGCACACTTAGATATGCTTAGAAGGTGCTAGCATGACATCCTGTTTGTTTCTGATGCATGTGTAGTTATTAAATTGTAAATCCGTAATTGGCTGTAAGTTTAGTTTATATTATCCTAAGTGAAATTGTTAAAGAGCTGTGGATTTTGTGATTAAATAAAAAAAAAAAAAGATTCGGGCTAGTTCGTATCGCTCAGGACGCAAGTTAGTAAATGATTTAAAAATTGATTTAAAATATTAAACAGTGACTTAAATGTTTACTTACCGGTGGTAGGAGACGCCATTTGTCTTCAGGTTGATGGTACTAGACCTATTTTTACAAATTATTACTGCACAGCTCGGCATTTTGGTTTTTTACGCATCAATAGTACACTGTACGCAGTTGCAAAGCGACTGAATGAAGCGTACAGCCGCCGTTCGAACATAAGCCCAATTTAGCAATGTCGATGTGCCACGCCTCCAAGGCATATCCCCCGATATCCGTGAGTTAGGCAGAGAACTCTTCGGGGAATACAGGAGTTTCTTGCCCGTTCTTCTCCATAGGAACCTACGCTTTAGAATGGGCAACTAGCTTCATATTTCTGACTGACTGACCCCTTGACAATTCAAAAGTGCCTGTAAATGGTTTAATTGAAATAAATGCTTAGTTTGAGTTGTTATGTTTTTCGTTTCGGGGTCCCTCAATGTAGTGTGGGTTGACATTTTATACAATATATAAAATATTTTATTTCACGTAAACCTACATTGGCACTTATGAAACTTTAGAAGCTTTAAGTGGATGCTTCATGGAGAATAACCGGCATGAATCGCTACGGTTACTCTTAAAAAAATATTATTATATTTCGTCTGGCGGTTTGGACCTCCTGTGCTGTGAAAAGTAAATTAAAGGTCAGTAGGTACTTAGGTTACAAAAGTGTTGATAATATTTTTTAATTACAATTTTACGCCATAGACCTAACTAGCTTTTAAAAAAGTTGGCATGGACACGGCTTGGATAGTTTATTTTTTCACAGCAGGGAAAATCCTTTACCCGGGACGAAAAGTACCTACTATTTTCATCCCTCTGATCAGCTATTTACTTAATAAATGTTCGTAAACAATTACGACAAATGTTTCATTTTGACAGTTCAACAACATTCATTGCGATATTTACGTTGTTGAGCAGAATTTATTTCGAACATACGAAGCAATGGATTAGCAATATGTTACAAAACGATTCAGATTTCTGATTGATCGCAATTAGGGTAGTAAATTCAAGCGTACTATCCAAGTATGAGAACTGTTAATGACTTGAATTTTATTTTTTATTTGGAAGATATAGGTAGTTAATTGTACATTTGTTTCCTATCTATAGATAGCTCGATTCGATCACGGTAAAAAATTACAATGCACACATTCGTGCATATTGTACAGGTTATTCCACGCGATACTTCCATTGAATTAATGACTACGGTATGTATGACCCCATTTTATCGCGGTACACATTCTAGTTACACAAAGGTAATGAATAGGTCAACGGTGGTTTTCCGGGTATTGACACCACATATTGATCCAAAACCACTTCGCGTTAATTCATAAGGTCCTTTTTTGCTCGTGGGGAAATCCTCGTGGTATCCTTCGTCTGGAGACAATTAATGGAGTTATGTCGAGCTCGTACCAACTAAAACATGGTGTTGTTCCTGTTACCATTACTCAGAAGCGCGTTATATTGTTACTCACATACTCCGCTTTCCAAGGTTCGCGAGAACGCTGCCCACGACTAGAGCCTGATGCTGCTGAAACTAGCCTACAAAACAGAATATATCCTAAAGGCTCTCAAACTCAGCTCAGCAAACAGGCGCGATGCGATTCTAATAAAATAATTTCTAAGAAAACTCAATGGAAATTGTTCTACCAGAATCGCGTCGCGCCTGTCTGCGAGAGCCTTTACTAGACACGGTTATTGGACAAGGACGTTCCCGCAAGGGGTCATCGATTCCCAAAACAAAATCCCTATTCCTAACTTAACTTTCATAGGGTAGGTACCTAAGATGAAGGTTCATCGTAGCATAATCAGCCTATAACGTTGGCTAACACCACCACTGCTGGCTACTGCTGTTGGCCACTGCTGGCTCCTCCCTCTGAGAGGAAGTGGGTCGTAACGTAATCCACCAGCAGTCCACCACCCGGGCCCATGCAGCGAGAGAGAGAGATGCCACGTCACATGACTGAAAGTTTTGGTTCTTGACATATTTTCCTTTACCGTTTTGAGCAGTGCATGGGTTCGAAACTTCGAACGCACGACCTACGAACGACACGTCACGTTAGTACCATCGAAGAAGTTCATATCTATACCTACACCGTAAGGACTATTTCTGCTTGCAGCTCTCGGCCGCTATAGAAACGGGGCGGTAACAGATGTGGTCATCGTGTTCGCGGGGTTTTGTTTTTAAACTGCTTATCTAAGAAGTTCTCGATAGTACCTAACTACCTATAGGTAAGTCACTGCTAGGCCACCCAACACTGCTCTTATCATCGTAATATCGTATCAGTTCTCATCTCTGCTGTTGTTGATGACTAATACAATATTTGCATATATTTACCTACAGTGTATGACAGAATGCTGATAAAGACTGAAAAATTTCAAGAACACTCGCGTCTGCTTTTTAATTACGCGATTATCACGCGCCGGGTGACTTTCGAAGAAAATATGCCCCGATAGTGTCAAGATTGTTTATTGTTTACCATATTATTATTCATTAGAATTTAGATTATAGATGAGAACACTAGCTTTTAATCTTTAGACTAAGGTTCCTCCAGTTTTCAATGTATTGATGATAATGATACCTAGATATTATGTTCTATTGCAGTCATAATATAGGTACTTGCAGCGGCCTGTACCTACTTACGGGAATCACCGAGCAGAGTACAGACGCGGTTTAGGAGGGGAGTCCTGGGGGTCATGACCCCCCCCAAAATTTGTATGCCCCGATGGGCACTGTATACGAAAAAAATATGAACTAAACAGCAGATAAGGTCGAACTCCCAAACCGCGAACTATTTACTCCATCTGCCCTTAATCTGTTAACGTAAACTGAATAGTCTATAATAGTATAAGTAGATACCTACTATAATTACTTCCCGTATACAGCTATGTAGGTATGAATCAGAGAGTTCCTACTACTGACGAATGATCTAATGATCATGAATAAGATCTGTGACGACACAGAGTATGAACAGAATACTTAACTTGATGACGCGTATGTTGTCTCATAAAAATATAAATAATGTAATCATTGAGTCAGTTTATTTTCAAACTTTTATGACTGATCAACGTGATGATACAGAGGTTCCGGAAATTGACAGTTATAATAATGATACATAATAGTATAGAATTAGCAGATGATACGCAGTCAATTTATTATGTAGTTAGCGCTTATTAAGGGAATGCCACAAGGGTCTACAATCGGACCCTGATTTTACTTGAGTTTTTATGTTCGTTTTTCAGATTTATATTTATCAAAGTATAACGCTAAAATAAAGATAACTAGATACCTACTTTAATTAATTTACTGTCTAAATCGAGAAAATAAAATTTAATAAACGAATTCCGTGGAAAGAGTAATTTTCCACTTGTCATTTTAGGTAGGTACCTACCTTTATAGGAACTTTTTTATATTTGGCTTTATCCTTTTGCTGCAGTTATTAAAACAAAATAAATATTTATGCCTTATTTTATTTTGTTAATTACAGGAAAACACAGTGTAACATCCTTTTGACTGAAGCTTATCCACGGTATCCTGTTAGAGATTGAAGAGAACTATAACTTATTAAAATGTATGGGTAGGTACCTAAAATACCTACTAATAAAATAGTTGGCTGAGCTGCAGCTACTCTGGGGATAACTTTCACTTCAAAGAGTCAGCAAACGTGGCCGGACAGTAAAGTGGGATCACTAACCTATGCACATTGCCTCCTACTTAGTAATAATATGTATATCAACAAATCTGTGGAACAAACTCGGCGGTAAACATTCCAATTTCACCGGGGACAGGGCTATAAATGCCACTAATTAGTATGAAAGATGAGGCAACTAAAGGATTATTTATAGGAGTATTCAATTGAATTGGAATTTAATAAACGTTTAAGTAGGTACGTAGTCGGAAAGCATGGCACTGCGGTTAGCCGTGTTGTTGTTAGAGGCTCCACGGAACCTCGGAGACAACGCGGACGCGCCGCGCCGGTGGTAACGCAACGCTGTTGTGGTGGACGCGGCGCGGCGGTGCGGCGCGGCCGGCGGGGCGCGCGGCGGCGGGTAGCCGACGGTGATGTCATCGGCTGACGAATAATACGTGGACCAGGGGTCGGGAGACTTCGGATTTTGGGATCTACATCAAAATATAGTACCAAGCAGGTAGGTTTTTGTAACTGAAATCTAGATAGAACCCTGCGATTTAAGAAATCTATCCAAGGTGATGAAATTTAGGTTTAGTCCAATACTCCAAAGAAACTATGTTCCTGTAACAATTGTGTTCTTAGTGTTTGGACGGGTGTTGATAGTTGCGAACTTGCAACAAGCTATCTTCGTTTCTATTTTAATTATGTCAATTTGTAGTTGATCCAAATAAAAATCTTTAACGTTTTTTAAAACTTTTCCCTACTCTAGTAGTGTTGTTAACAGGAATTTTAATCGTGTAAAATGTAGCTGGTCAATTACTGGAACTTAGAATAATTAGATACTTAAAAAAACAATCCCTGATAAAAATGTATCTGTTCTCATAAACAATTGAGATCTATGGATTTATCAGATAAATAATTTTTGATAAGCCTAATCAATAGGTGGAATGTGTTTACAGATAGATATGGGGTATCTTTTATTTTGTTATTCAACAACATGTTTTGAGTAGTATCGTTCTATTAGTAAAAAAATTTTTACGTGGTTTTTGCACTCAAAAGCAGCATCCTGGTCAAATCTGCAGTAAACCGAGCCAAAGGTTTGTTACCACTGAACGGAGCGAGAGGGAGAGGGCGACGAACAAAAACGGCTTCGACCGACCTCACCACCGTGTTTCATTCGCTTCGAGCGTATTTCGGAATCCGGTCTGTAGTGATTTGGGTGTGTCGTGTCGCTGACTAAAGTACGTACCATTTTACCGCATTTACCTAGCATTATGCTCTAAAAATGTGCTAGCAAGCTTTGTAGTAACAGTTTAGTGTGTATACATAAGTAGTAGCTGCAGTATTACAAGTGTAGGTCGATATTTACCGGCAGACGGTGGCATGCCGTTGTTTGTAAATCGCTAAAAGCCGGCCCGCGTTGATAGCAATACCTACCAGTTTTATTTATAGCGCATACGTGAAAGTAACTGTTTGTAACATTATTTTCTATTCTTCAGGAATCAATCAACATGAGTGGACAACAGTACTACCCCTATAAGGTAAGCTATCCACCTACTTACTTAACTACCTACATGGCTATAATTCTATAAATTTCTCACGGGATGATGTCATCCTTTCAGCGCGAGGTTACCGATAGGCACAAGGTGTAAAAATACATTTTATTTGACTATGATATTCATTTATTTAACGCTTATTTCAAGTCATTATTGCAAAGCAAATTAGGAAAAATAGAAGTTGGTAGAAACAGTTTTGTAGGCACACTTTATGAACTTCCCCTTCCCCCAAAAACCGGCAAACTAATCACTTAGTCTATAGAGATAGCTATAAAGTATCTATAGGGAACTTTTATCTTTAGGGGAGCGGGGCAAATCACGCCCTTTCCGCCCCATGACATGACTAAGCCAAACCATGCCAAGGCCAGACATGATATTGACTGCGGGGAGGAAATCTCCATAAACACACAGATATCTTTTTAATGACGTCATTCTCGACTCTGTTTAGCGGTTCAATGTAAATTTATAGCAGGTGGATAAAAATTATATAGGTAGTTACTTATAAGTGTTACTCGAGCTATGCCTTTATGTGGAGCAAAAAAGGCATTATCTACATGCTTTGCTCATAACGTCATCTTTATAACAAAACTAAGCTCAAGTATGCCATTACTCATCAACGAATAGGTACCATCTATGAATTAAATAGGTGAGCCAAACACTTCTGAATACCAATGGCTCATCCTGTCATCAGTAATCTGTAAGAAGCCTATCCAATAGAGACTTGTTTTGTTTTGCTTTCTAGTTACACAATGGTCTGTAGTAACCTGTTACGAGTATTATTTAGGTATACTTAGTCCATATCTCACTAGTTTCAGTTGAAACTTTTAGCTGAAACTTGCGAAGAATAACTTTTTGTAAGATGGACCCGATCTTCAGGTCTCCAACACCCCCAAACCCAAAACTCATGTTCCTATTTATCACACAGTGTACCCCAACGGTGTACCCAGCGGAGCCCTTTGACCCCGCTGCGGATGCCGAGACCCTGCGCAAGGCGATGAAGGGCATCGGAACCGACGAGAAAGCCATCATTGACGTGCTCTGCAGGCGCGGCATTGTCCAGCGGTTGGAGATCGCCGAGACTTTCAAGACCAACTACGGCAAGGTAAGAAAAAATAATATTCTGCACAAATTAGACGCACATTATAAAATACTTACCTAAGTACGTATGTTCACTCAATTAATACAAAGTAGCCAAAAACCTCATAATATCCAATAAATAACAAAATCAAAAACAACAAGTTAACAGTTAACTAAAGTTAGCTTTTTCTTCTTTCCGAATCGATGGTAGGAGGTACTTTTTAAATTACTCAAGGGCTGTTAATTGGACGCGATGGAGGCGAGAAGCACAGAAGCGCACCGGTCAGGTCGTGTAGGTCCTTCCCCAAGCATGGCCATGTGGCCATTTCGGCTGAAATTATGATAATGATGATGATGCATGGTCCCATGTTAATCGCAGCATCAGTAGATTTCATAAGATCAATAAAAAAATGATCTGAGCCTCATGGCCTTTATTTTGTTTTGGCCTCCAGTTTGTTTCGGTTGAATGTCAGTGTTAAGATTTTTATCTGACCTCCACAACTCACGTTCCTAATGGGGTATAACATTAGACAGCATCATAGGTGTTTATTGAGTACAGTAGTAAACCAATGGACTATTAATCGATTTGTAAAGATGTTTTTTTTTTCGTATTTCGCCGTAGTTTTGAAATTGAGATCAGTATCGATTGGCTTAAATTGTAGTGTAGCGTATTATCTGTAGTTACATTATAACCGTATTGAGCCCGCCCGAATTATGTGTTTTCAAAATCTGACCTTGACGTAAAATTACCAATTATTAGATATTCTAATCACCAGTGGTGTGTTTACCTGTGGACAAACCGTAATTGAAGTATACAACAAATTTGTCACTACAATCATCATTTGGATTGACGTTTCCACTCTGTCCAGTGATGTTACTAGCATGATAAGATTTCATGTGGCACAGTAGCAGTACCCATACCTTCACGGATTCTGTATGTATCTTTCAGTTAAGTAAATATAGGCAACAATCGATCTTTTCGAAGCTAAAATAAACATATAATTAATGAGATAGGTAATTCTTTCGTGAGACACGATAAAAGAAGTCTTACATTACAATCGGTTGTTTTTCTCCATTATCTCTCGAAGCGCCATGAAAATACCCAGATGAACGCACTTAGAAACAAGAGCTAAAACTGGTAAACAAATTATCCCACGTACAGTTACGTCATTTCTAATTATCTTGATTACGATTGTTATTATTTAGAATTTTAGGCCTCATACACAAAACCTTGTAATGTCTTGTAAATGGTTCAACTGTACTTGGCCTTGCCACCGTCTTCGTCAGTCTTCCGTTCTTAGTCATCGTTGATTCATGATAATTCTTCCTACTGCATTGACATTAGAGCAATGATAATGTTTTCTTGTTCATTTCACGGACGCTGTGAATCATTTAACAATGATTGATAGCAGCCGCACGGGTCGATGGAAGGTTAATTAAGCTACGTTTGCCACGGTGTGTTTGTGGATCCATCCACCATCCATTACAATACATACCGAGACCCCTCCGTGCCTCGGAAAGCACGTTTTAAGCTGTTGGTCCCGGCTGTCATTCATAGATCTTTGACAGTCGTTGTCGGGTTATTAGTCAGAAACCCAAAAGTCTGACGAGTCTTAGTCTGTGTCTCCTCTCTGTCAGATAGGCAGTCGCTCCTTGTAAAATACTGGTATTTAGCTGCATCCGGTTAGACTGGAAGCCGACCCCAACATAAGTTTTTGGGAAAAGGCTAGGCAGACTAGATAGACTATAGTGTTAACGTAAGGTGTTTTTATGGGAGCATTTAGCAGTAATCATTGCAGTCTGTCTCGCAGATGAGAAACATACCTATGTGTCTGAAAGATAAACGATTTACAACATGAATGATGTTAATATAGACTGCTATCTACATTTTTGTTTGCATTTGCAATCTAATCTCTTGGTGCACATGTTACATTATTATGTTATCTATATTTTTAGCTGGCTACGTTGTGCCAAAGTAGATCTATGTTCACTTTAACTACTTATTATTTGTGCCTATTTCCATTAACAGAAAGCCATGTGATAAAATAAATTCGAATGGCGAAAAGGTACTCGTGTTTACTATATGGTACTAGTTTAAAGCGTCTTTAGGTAGCGCTTTGCCTTGTCCGTCTGGATTTTAGAATTTTCCAATACCTACGAATTTTAACACAGTATTAAAGTGGCCTATGAATCAACACGTATGAAACCTTTACTATAATTACTAGTTTATTTTATAATTTACATTAAAATTATTACTATAAAACGGACACTTCATAATTTCGAAAACATTTTTAAAAAGTAATCACTTTGGTTTTATTCCCCAGCGCCATTATTTTTTGTTTCAATTTGACATTTTGAATAGGCTCACTCAGCGCTTGATCTATGAATAAGGTTTTTATTTACCAACAAAATAAAGCGGCTGAAAGCGCTGTGTGAAACGAGCAACATCGACTGACAGTCGATGAATTGACAGATGACACTTTGACATTTCTAGTAATGACAGTGTCATCACTCAGAGTACATTTTTATATTGGTCATAACTACAAATAAATTAGTGTAGAAAAATAATGGTTCGGACTCGTTCCAATGTAAATGTAAATCCAATATATTTTCACAAATAATCGCTAAGTTTATATGTTTCTATTGACCTAATTATAACCCCAAAATCCGAAAGTGTTTTTGATTTTTTACAATTCTCAGAAGTGTCCGTGATTTTAATTTAATTTCAATTGATTATATGCGTTATTTAAAACACAGAAAGTAAATACACGTGTCTGTTGGTCCTTAGGCGAACGATGTATGGACGCCGAACAATGTCCGTTTATTTATCCTAGGGAATTTTATGCATGTCTATGGCCTTCTTTATTTGGTTCACGCTATCTCTCATCAAAATCGGTTCAGCGATTTAGCCGACGTACCTAGGTAGTGTACGAGAAACGTAAGTACCTACTTAACACACTTTCGCATTTAGGTCATCAGTACCCTGATTACGTAATACACGATCAATCGGAATTTGAATCGTTTTGAAACAATTTGCTAATATATTGTTTCACAAGTACGAAAAAAAAATCTGCACAACAACGTAAATATCGCAATGAATGTTGTTGAACTGTCAAAATGAAACAAATTTACGTAAATGTGTTGCTGTTGATCATTCTTTTGCCCACATCCCAATTTATTTGGTGTCGCGATGTCTTTTTTTCTATTATCTATTAATTATCTTGGTAGTCACTCCCTTTCTAACCTCTCTTTCACACAGCAGTCCACCACCTATTATTATAAATTGAACTAAGTAGGTAGGTACTACATGTTTCTAACTATGTTTGATGGAATATCCATATTTACAGTGAAACCGCTTTACACTAATGACTCTAATTTAATTAAATAGGCAAGCACATACAACAGGAAAAATTAAAACAGATAAACAATATTAACAACAGATTCTATTTGCGGTACCTCTTCGTAGAGTTCCACTGATTCCAGGTTGAAGCATTATAAAATGCAGTCCTACGCAAATAACTCTTGCCGCAACGCCCATACCGATCTGTTCCGATTTCCGGTACCTCGGGTCACTTGTCCAAAGGGATGGTGAGGTAGACCGTGACCTACCGCACCGGATCAACTCAGGATGGATGAAATGGCGACAGGTCACTGGAACAACTTGCGACCCACGGATGCCCCTCAAGTTAAAGGGGAAAATATACAAGTCCGTGATTAGACCTGTCGTATTGTATGGATCGGAATGCTGGGCTGTGAAGAAGATGGACGAAAAAAGATTGCATGTAGCGGAGATGAGAATGTTGAGGTGGATGTGTGGTGTGACAAGAATGGATAAAATAAGGAATGAGTATATTAGAGGAAGTCTGAAAGTTGCGCCACTTACAGAAAAGTTGAAAGGGAATCGACTGTCTTGGTATGACTAAAAGAGTGATGAATATAAATGTTGAGGGATGGAGACGGAGAGGAAGACCAAAGAAACGATGGGTGGATTGTGTGAGGAGTCATATGAAGGAAAAAGGTGTAGATGATTGCGTGACGGTTGACAGGGGCGAATGGAGGAAGAAAACGTGTTGTGCCGACCCTAAGTAACATGGGATAAGGGCAGGAAGATGACGACTATGCTAAGCTACCTCCGGGTCCGGTCCGGTTACCACTGACTTGCGGTCAACTGTACCTACCTCTAGGTACCTCAAACCGACAAACTTCTACACAATATTTTCCAAATTAGATCTTAAGATTTTTGAGTAAAATGCTCTAAAATGAAGGTAGACCAGAGGACTCCTAGCGACATCTATTTTCTTCTAAACACACGTAGGCGTTTAATTATTCACGGACATAAAGATTGCCTCATTATATGTGCAGTGCCCCTTCGTAACGTGCCCACAGTGCTATTAGCCAGCGCCAGCGCAGCTCAAACGAGCGAACAATGACTGACAATTACTCATTGTTCAAATATTCCATTTTCCTCCATTTTCTTGGCATAGGTACGCCTCCTATCAGCGTTCACCGCGGCTTTAGAGAACAATCTTGATAACTACAGCCTAGAATGTCCAACATTGTTTAACTACTTCCAATTTGATTCGCCTCCCCTGTTACCTACATAGTTGCATGTAACAGGTAAATCAAGCGCAAGCGCTGAGTTACAATGTTGACTTGTGTTGTGACCGAGTTAGTAATGTCGCGCCCGGTGCCGGCTGGTGAATGGTTCTAACTAATTGAATGATTACGGGGGCCTTACGTTCGAGTTCGTATTTCAAATAGAGACAATTCTTAGTAAGTTATATGACATCGACAATGACAAAATAAATAGCGTTTCCAGATTGAATCGTATAGTATGATAGTATTATTAAAATGTAAAAGCTAAACAACACGACTATGACCTACTTACAAGATAGTACAAATGCACGGAAACACGAGTTGCACGCGAATGTTAATGACATGAACAAAAGCTGGCTAGTGTTCATCCAAATTTTAAGGTGGAGCAAAGCCCACAAATTAGGTCATTCAGATTGGTAGTTGGGTGCTTCGTTTCGCTTATAACCAATCCTACTGTAGTGTCCATAGCTTGTGCGCTGTTGTCCATTTATTGGCCAATACTTCAGTCCTTACAATAAAAATATGTTTCAAAAAATCTCAATCTCATAATTTTCTCTTGTAGGACTTAATGAGCGAACTGAAGAGCGAGCTGGGTGGTAACTTGGAAAACGTGATCATTGCTCTGATGACGCCCCTCCCCCACTTCTACGCCAAGGAGCTGCATGACGCCGTCGCGGGGATCGGTACCGATGAGGAGGCCATCATTGAGATCCTCTGCACCCTCTCAAACTACGGCATCCGTACCATCTCTGCTTTCTACGAACAGCGTAAGTACCTAACCTACCTTAGTCCTGGTTTTTGATTGACCTAGAACTTGGAATGTAATGTTATAGACAATCGGTTAAAATTCGGTTGTTTAGGTTTAGTTGAGCTCGGATTTGTAATCCTTATGCAAGCCACACACGAGGTTGACCGACAACGGTGATGGCCGCAGAAATCCGCTGGATGCGGTAAACGCAGGAACGGTCGTTGTGACTAGAGAGAGGCCATTTTCTAGCAGTGGGCGTCTTTTGGCTGTATGATGATGTTATGCCTATACGGATCTATCTGCCTACTTAAATCGGAAGTTTTTACAGCTCACTTTCAATTTAACTACGAGTCGTAAAAAAAAAAAAAATTTCAAGTAACGTTTTGATCGCTGCATGCGGCCAATTTATTAATAGTGATTGCAAGTTCAAAGCAATGTGCACGCTTAAAATAATATAAACGTTTAAAACACTATTGTATATGTGTAACCCAGGAAACCTGATTACGAAATGGCATGAAGGTCAATTGTAATTATAATGGCATTTCAACAGTTTTGTAGTTTTCATATGACTCATGTACCTACTGATTGAAGTATTTTTGTACTTGTAAATCATACGATAACACAGTAGTTCTCATTTGCATTTCAATTACATTTTATAAGGACTCGACCATGCCATGAGTAGGGTAGTCAAAGGATATTTGCTTACGTCAACATTCGTGACACTGCGCATTGGGTGCCAACACAACATTATGAACGTTTACATTATTTGCGTGTGTCAGACGCAAATAATGTAAACGTTCATGAAACAAACGTTGTTTAATTAATTACTAGGCTAGGCAGCAGGCACAGTGATAACATTGTTAGATAAAATAAAATTTATATAATAATGTGAAAACTGGGAATTAGAATTATTTTAGGCGCTTTAATTAATAACACAAAAAAATGAATAAATTGATTTCCAGATTCTAAATAATGTAGAACGAAACCCGTAGCTATTAGATGTGACTATTACAATTATTTTTTGTTTGAAATAAGCATCATAAGTCATGTTGACACAACGGACACACATAAAGTCTTTTTTCGTCTTTTCAGCCAAAAACAGAGAAATTATTTATAAAACTGTTAAAATCCTAAGGTCCGTTTTCTTTGTCACAGTGTACAACAAAAGCCTAGAGTCTGACCTGAAGGGCGACACATCTGGCCACTTCAAGAGGCTGTGCGTGTCCCTCTGCATGGCCAACCGCGATGAGAACCAGGGAGTTGACGAAGGCGCTGCCAAGGCTGATGCTGAGGCACTCGCGGGTGCTGGTGAAGGACAGTGGGGTACCGATGAGTCGGTGTTCAACTCCATCCTGATCACACGGTCTTATCAGCAGCTAAGACAGGTGAGGAAAAACACTGATGCGAAACGGCACGCTTTATTGGCGCAGTGGATGCCCTACGCATCGCAGGGTCGATTTCCGTACGGAACAACTATTTGTATAGCCTGAAAGTTTGTTCCAGGTCTGGCTGTTTGTATAATAGAGATTAGTAGTATTTATAACGCTCCCACGATAAAAAGTACTAACGTTAGGCAACTTTTTTAAATAAAAATAGTTTTCTAAAAACTGGTTATACATTAGAAACAGGTTCTTTTAAAAGGGTTAACGTTAACGCCTCGACATATAACTGTAGCTGATGAGTAGATTAGGTTAGATTTGTTACAGCTAACATCGGTGTTGGCGGTAACAAATCAAAAAAAAAAAAAAAAAATCTTCAGATAGGTAAAGATTGTTCTAGAGATCGAGAAACAAGTTTTGCATCAATAATTATTCGATAAATAATTGCAATTCTAATACTGACTTTTCCGCTAAATTGTTCGAAATGCTAACGCTACAAAGAATAAATTTGCATCACCCAACAGTTTTGTTACAAATATGCATTATTCATGCGTTTTAGTGTAGCGGGCTAGCAGAACTTGAGAACAATGCAGTACCTACTTATTTGCTTTAATTATAACAGAAACGAGAATTTTATTAACTTCCTTCGTGTAAGATGCACTGCATATTTGTTTGTAAAAATAGTTGCTTGATAAGTTGACCTAAAATCTGTGATGAGGCGATGAAGGTGACATTAGTCTTGCCTACAAAATCTTTTTATTTTGTCTGCATTATTTGCCAAAATTGACGTTCTCGCTCGTTTTACGATCTCGTTGCTTCTAAAGATCACTGGTCGTTCTGTTTTGCATAGCATAAACATAAGTTATTTTATGAGTCATAAAATCTAGAACACGCGATACAATTGGGGCTGCAGACTGCAATCACATAAATTACTTTATTAATCTGACCGTCTGACACACGCGTCTAATTGTCAAATGACTTCCAGATCTTCGCTGAGTTCGAAGCTTTGACCGGCAAGGACATCGAGGAGTCCATCAAGAAAGAATTCTCTGGAAGCATCGAGAAGGGCATGCTTGCTATTGGTAAGTAAAACAATCACTAAGGCTAGGACAAATCGAGGCGGAGATAACGCGGTAGAATTCAGCTCCATCGTAACGAGCTCAAATGTTACGGAACTGCAATTTCTAGGCGGAAAAAATTATAACTAGGGGTTCGAAATCCCCGCCGCGTTTTCCGTTTAGCTTATCAGTCATCACCGAATATTTTTCATGATCACAAACCTCTATGGTTCATAAACTGAACTGCAAAATGGTCCTAATGTTGTTCCAAAAAGATTTCATTAGTCACCTCTAAACAACAGTCAAGGTCATGTAACAGGAAGTTAGTGCTTTGGCCTTGTTCAGTCGTTCAACTTTTTGTACTAGCTGGGAATTACCGGTGCAATGTTCCCAACATTGTGATTTGACACTTGAGGATCATTTACAATCTGACCTTACATGTCTAAAAGCCCTTTTGGCTATATTAAATTTCTAAGCACTTGGTATCCAGAAAAAAATTAAAGCCTTTTAATTGTTGTTTTTGAAATAGAAATATATACTATTGCCATTAACTTGACTTAGTCTGCACCTGTATACATCAGCAAAGTATTGACCGTGATGAATTTCTAATTTACGTGTGATAAAAAAACACGCGGCATTTTCGCTCTCAAAAATGTTCATTCTTCTCATCCACACTGTTCCATTCATTAATTTAACATATTGTATTAACAAAATCAAAACAGTACCCCCAGTACAACTATAACAAATTATTGATATTGTCGAAGGACTTCTGGAAATAAACTTTTGGTAGGCATTGTTTACTCGTAGCTTCTGCGCGCGTACCATGACAACCATAGAAACGAGTTTTATGAATTTTATGAAGAATAGACAAAATGACAGATAATCTAATCTGTCATTTTGTCTATTCTTCCGTCGACAAAACCCGTTTCTATTGTGGTTATGCTAAGCTTGCTTCAACGATTTTGTCTCTGTTTTATATTGGCAAAATGTCGCCCTTTTGTATGCTTGCATTTTTTAGATTGGAGATACAAGTCACTGGGTTTCGAACTGCAGGAAGGGCTGCATCATAAAACTAATTATCAGAGTACTGTCTTATACTCGTAACTACATTTGATTAAATTTTGCGAAAAATAAAAGATCGCATGACCACACCATAATTCGTGTTATCTTATTGCCAGCCAAAATAAGAGTTCGCAGTTATGTTAGACGACCCCAAAATTACGATGGCCGCGAACCGTTTCATCAAAACTCGTATTTCAATTTTCTAGTGAAATGCGTAAAGAGCAAAGTTGGCTTCTTCGCCGAGCGCCTCTACTACTCGATGAAGGGCCTGGGAACCAACGACAAGACCCTCATCAGAATCGTCGTCAGCCGTTCAGAAATCGATCTTGGAGACATCAAGCAAGCCTTCCTCGACAAATACGGCAAACCCCTCGAGAGCTGGATCGCTGTAAGTCATTTCTCTTTTACATCCGCATTTGTTTTTGGAATTACTTAATTTAATTATGACATCAGTTGGGATTTTATGGTTTATCACCGCATCCATCATTGACTTTAATTAATGTCTCAGAGAACACATTTTAGAGAGACGTATGTCCTCTAAATCAGACATGGGTGACGGGTATTAACACTTAAGTTAATTGAAAAAGATGCATTAAGATCTTTGTTGTCATGTTGTGACAATTAGAGTCAATGTAAATTTATTTTTATTATTCATTTTTTTGTCGATTTTTTAAATTTTAGGCTTCAATTTTTTTATATGTACATATTATATTACCCCATAGAACATGTTTATGTGCTAACAAGTGTCTATAGTCAATCAATATTAATCATTCATTCGATTCATTCCTACAATCGTAAAACAAACTCACCACCCCATTGGTCAAAAACTAAAACCTTCATTCACATTACTTTGTTCATTTTCCATAGTTATGTATTTACCACCAAGTATTTATTTTAATACTAACAGCATGAATTTTTGTGGTATTCTATTCTCTAAGAAACTGACCCATACTTTAGGATTTGTGAAGCTCGACACGTCTAAAGCTTAAATAACTAAAACTTGTCAACGCGCATGTGGGGTGCATAGCGTGTGTCCTGAGAGCCATTCGAGATCATCTAGTCGGTACCATGTAGATATGATGTCCATCTATTAACTGAAAATACCATCTTAACAAGATTATACAGATCTATTTATAATATTTATTGAAAGGAGAAATAATACAACACATTTTTTTTTTCGTTGTTTTTCTGAGAGTTTTGTTCGATTTGTGTTTACGTGTATTTGCTAACAATGTGTTCATAAACAAGTGATAAAACACTAAATGTGTCTGAATATGATAGCAGTTTAGAATAGTGCCCCATTTTGATTACAGGATGACACTTCCGGAGATTACAAGAAGGCTCTGTTGACTCTAGTTGAATAGATTGAGAAAGGTGTCTCCAGACTACGAATGCGATATCCACCTAGCTCGTTAATTTAAGTTTGTCTGTGTCAATTTGTTAGGAAACTAAGTGATCTGTTAGGGTACCGGCACACTGACTGACAAAGTTACCGTCCGATGCTCAAACACCACAAACTGGAGGGCCGTAACTACATCCCAGCGGTCAGTTCAGTCTTCAGTGTGCCATTATCTTTAGGTTATCTCGCCGGGTGTAAATTTTATTTAAAAAGATCTGTATATTTTGCTTCCTATTAGCCTTACTCACGATCATGTAATATCTGTGCACTGTAGCTAACCGCTTCGTGTCGTGTGCGTGCATGAGGGTAGCGGTACACGTCGCCTGCTCGTGTATCTTTGAATAGTTTTACAGTAGCTGTTACATTTTCAGGAGGACTTAGGAGGTCCGATCGGTGATCTCCTGTCGACCATGTGTTACTAGCTCAGCAATGCTAACATATAACACTCAGTATTACGAGCGCCATGTAATGTGTGACCTTGCTGCAGTGTGAAGCTACATTCTAATCATATGATACGCGTCAGATAATCGACCGAGTAAACCTTTGTTGCATTTTAAAGACATTTATCTGATAATTTTAAGATTTATCTTCGTAAGATTATTTTGTGATACAATTTCGAATACACGTGTGGATAAAATCATAAGTAATGGGCCAGTTTCTTTAATATATCTCCCAAACTGTGCAAGTGGTAGATTTATTTCGGTATTCTTTACAGGATGACCTAGGGGGTGACTTCGGATATACGCTAGTCACACTTTGTGCTTAATCCTGCAGAATGAATGAATTATATTTTATTTAATTAGAGTTATTATTTTTATACAAGTAACTGTTTTGGCTTAGCATGCTATTTTAAATAAAACTGAGCTAACGTTACAAAGTACAATGTAATAATTTGCAGGACGATACGAAAGGCGACTACAAACGCGTGTTACTCACTGTAGTGTCGTAAGAACGCATAATACTACGCGAATCGCGATGAGATCCTTCTGAATAAGTTCCGTTAACATAACTACTGCCTTTACATTGTATAACTGTTGAATGTTGTAGAAATTAAAGCTTGATATTTTTGTGAAAAATGAGATATTTATTGGTGCTGTAGTTTTGTTTACAATATACACATATTTACATTAATTAATAATTAAACTACTATGTATGTTGTTACGTGTTTTATTCAATGTCCCTTATTCCCTCTGCTGTGATCTGAAAAACATAAGTAAGTATGTAATTTTCTTGTAAATAATAAGCGTGTATTGTCCCACTCGATATCCGTGGTCCCACTGCAGAGCTAAGACCTCCGTTTCCTTTTCCACTCAACTCGATACTGAGCCAATATGTACCAGTGACCAATATGTATGTATGTGACTCTTATAGGAGGGCCTATAAGCGTCAAGTTCGTCCGACGTCTGCGATCTGTGTCTATCGTGTTCCGTATCCAGTCAGTACGTCGAACTCCGAGGATACTGCTCTCCATCGCTCGCCGATAGGTTTTTACCATTTCGAAATTTGAAGTCCTGTCAAAAAGCCTGACATTTGCAAAAAAAAAGTCCGGATATTTAACTTTTTAATTTTATTTTTGATCTTAATCTCTCAATAATTTATCTTTTTTAAAGAGAATTCCTAGAAATCCAAAAGTCCGGACAAATGAGAAGGCCGGACATAGTCCGGACGGGGGGACAAAAGCCATGGTAACACTACTCGCAGACAAATCTCGAGCTTGGTCCTCTGCTGGACTGTCAAAGACCAGGTTTGAGTGCCGTATGTAAGGATAGCAGCCTGATTTCTAAGAAAATGGGAGTTTCTAAATAATATTTTCATTGATAGAATATTTTCCACATAGTTTTTATACGCGTAAGACGTGAACTTGGCACGGTTTCAAGTAGTGTGAGCCATTACTAGGAAAGCCCTGTTTATTTTGGCGCCGCTCCAAAATTCTCATCAATGATATTCCTACATCAAATATTGATTTGTGCTTTTATAGCAAGCATTTGGGTCAGCCATAATGGCCTTTTTCTACTGCATTTGCGCATTATAGATTGCTGGGGAGATGTTCCGCAACTTCTTCCCAGTTCAAACATCACGAAGTGGTTTTGGGGGATCATCTTTTGTAATATTTTTGTCCTTCAAAAATGCAGATTCTCAGCCTAATTTGAATAAATTGAGTTTTGAAAATGATTATTACAGATGAAATGATGTGTATTCAGTTTTGTGTAAAGCTGTGGCAATAAGTTATCTTTATAAAAGGAAATAAAAAAACACCCATGATTTAACCCAAGTGGAATGCACCTCAATCTATTTATATTTAGCCATGCTCCCATCGGTGTTACGAAAATAACCAAACTCTTTGCAAGTCTAAACTAAAGACAAACTTCTTTTAAATATCTTTTATTCAAATTACTAACACGATTTCGTATACAGATAAGAAATATCTGTGTTCAGTCGTAAGTCTAAAAAGTTAAATAATGGTGCCGATTATCTTGTCACAAATGCCTCTAAACTAGACTAAAATTCACCAAAAATTTAGTTAATTTGACGTTTTTCACCTAAAATTTTAACTGTCTAAATTTCGATTAAAAATGGTGTGGTATACTATTAGTTGTCATGAATTAAAATTCAATTAAAATTGAATCATGAAGACCTGAAGTCGAGACTTCAGGTGCAAAAACAATACAGGTAGGTAAGTAATCTCACCTGAAACCGTGCCACAGTAGTTGCAGCTACATTGCTCTTCATCAACAACGCTAGTCTCTGCTTCGGATCCTGCGCTGCATGCGGCGTACTCAGCAGTACGCGCGTATTGCTCCGGTGCGCCCACGCATCGCCCAGCGAGCCCACCACTGCACCGCCTTGTAGACCGACGCGGGTACTCATCTCGTTTGATAGTACTATCTAGAACATTGTCTTAAGACACTTCAGAAACGAACATTGGTCTGAAGCAGGCTGTGGCTCAATGGTTAAGGCCTCGTCTCTCATATACGAGGTTGTGGGTTCAAATCCGGGCATGTAGGAACCAATGTGACTTTTTCAATGCATAATGTAAGGAACACTTTCTAAGTTTATCTTGTACATCACTGACACCGGTGAAGGAAAAACATCGTTAGGAAACCTGTTCTCATAGTTAATATAAGTCCGAAATCGACAATCTATCATGATTGCACGTGCCTTCTCTGTATGAGAAGAAGACTGTCGTCTCGGGCTGATAGTAATGTCGAGGATAAAAAAGGCTTTGATTTCATGCTCCCCAGAACACATACCTACATAACATCACGCCTGTTTTCCCCGAAGGGTTGGGCAGATGTGTACCTGTACAGGTACACCCACATTTCGCCAGTTATGTTTAAGTCCCATGTAATAGGGGGCGAGCCTGTTGCCATCAACCGGGCACAAATCCAGACTCCGGGCTGCTACTGAGAAATTCCAGATAGAAAAACCCAATAACACTGCCCGACCCGGGAATCGAACCCAGGACAATTATAAGTTTATAATACATTTGTACCCAATATGTACTCAATTAGAACACACGTAAAAAAAGGACCTTGAAAGGTTAAGAGTACAGACATTTAATTTTTATGTTGCTGTAGAGCATCTCTCCAGCAACCCCAAGTTAAAATACGAAGAAACTTACGTAGATGATTATTGTATTAACAAAGAAGTGTGAAAATAATATTGTACTGGTGTTTTTACCATTAAATATGAAAGCTGTGACTAGATAAGTCAAGTTTTAAATTATCGGGCTATTGATATAAGCGCCTGAGCAAAAATACATTGCAAAGTGTAAATATAAGCTTTGCACACATTACATTGTCAGGCGTTTTAAAGTAAATAATTATACATTGGTACATTATAATTGAAAACTATAAATATTTCGCTTTAGCTGTTATCACTCACACTAGGAATGAATAATACGTCCTGCAATATCATCGTGATGGGTAATTCTTGGTTCTTTTCTTTTAACTGTTTACCCTCAAACTTACAGATAACCTTTTTCCACGCTTCATGTTCAAGAATGTAAGAAAACAACAAAATAATAAAGATTTTAGCAGTGGGATGGTAATAAGCTGGTATTATTATGTGTTTACATATCTCGGAACCCTGGGGTCCCGGTCCTTTGGAAGTCGTACGAGGGGCCAACTGGCAAAGGCCCCTTAGACAATTTTAAATGGAATCCGACACCAACCGACGATTATCCCAGTATGCAAGTGTACCCAAGGACAACCCCCGGTTGGTGCTGGACTATTGCAGAACATGGAACCAAAAATTTTGGGCTATGGGTTTGGGTGCCTATAGTGGATAGGCTACCTAGAACTATGGAAGGCCTATATCCCCTGCCTGATCAATGTTATAGTATACACGGATTAAATGGCAGGGGGTGACTTGGAAACTCAATAATGGGCCCCCGAAAACTGTCGCTAGCACATAGTGACGTAGCGACAAGGGGCCAACATGTCCTGAGGTGCTTGAGGAGTGGAGAGGTATTCCACGGCTTTCAGAACAATCCCAGAGCCCGGAAGATGGTCAAGATCCTTACGAGCACTTACTGGAATACTTCTCTCTTGCGAATCTCCACTCAAGCCGGCCAATTAAGGCAAGAATGAGGTGGGAGCTCTGTTCTTCGTCAGTGTTCACTCCAGCCGGCCAATAAAGGCAAGCCAGAGATGAGGTACAAGATTTCTCCCGGGAGATAGGGTCCGTGGGGTCGCTACTGCCCAATCGCTCGCCACAATGCTGCCGTGCGAGTTTCTGTATCTCTCTTGGTCTGGCTCCTCATCCTAGACCTGTTCCGGCAAAGTAAACTACCGACAGAGATCTAGGATTTGGAGCGCGCAAGCCCCACCACGACGTCAACGTAGAGGTACGGCGGTGGGGTAGGTAATAGATAATACGGGCTGGTTTCCGCAACTCCACGTCAAAGCGCGTATTTTGCGTACGGTGGCGGTGGGGGTATTATTATTATTATTTATAGTCCACGGCTGAGCTAGGACTCTTGAATCGCACGACATTTAAGAGCGTATAAACAAAAAGTGGGCAACGTCGCAAATAGCTGTCAAAAATTTCGCTGTTTTGATATAAGTATAGTGAATTAAAACATTGATTATGAAATGCAATAATTAACATAACACCGAATATTTAGTTTTAGATGCAAAAAAAGTATTTGGAAAGTTTCCAAATGCCTTTTTTGCACCTAAAACAGTTAAAACGTCAAATTAGATGTTACAATTTTATTGCAATTCTTTATTACTATTCTAGTTCACTAGTAAATACATACATAGGTACCTACTTTGTTAACATTGTACGGTTGTACGGTTCTACTATGGGTGTAAACGATATTTCTTACTTTCTTATAGTAATATTGCCAAATTAATCAAAACAGGTAAACATTTGACAGCTATTTTCGACGTTGCCAACTTTTTGGATAAAAGCTCTTATTGTAACTCGATCCCGGGCTACGCTCATCCAGCCGGTGCCAACCACTCTACAAACAACGTCGGTCGACCTTTCTTAAGGGAGTCCTACTCTCGTTACCACTCAAGAACAAGTGTACAAGATATATTACAAATCGAAAACAAAAGCTTTCAATAAAAAGTTCGATAAAAATGTCGGCAAACTTTTCGTTTCGTCTAAAAAAAAACGTACGATTAGCCGAATGAGTAGACGCAGCTATCCTCACATACATCGACATAATTGATGATTCGTAGTGAGAAAGTCGTCTGCTAAAAGTGTAACATTAAATCCTAACTATAATATTATAAATGCGAAAGTGAGTTTGTTTGTTACGCTTTCACGCTAAAACGGCTGAACAGATTTGGATGAAATTTGGCACATGGTTAGACCATGACCTGGAGAAGCACATAGGCTAATTTTCATCCTGGATCGCAGACGAAGTCACGGGCAACAACTAGTTTAGCATTAAGCATAGAAAAGTTTAGCAATTAGGCTTTTCTAGATTTTAGAAATAGTTTCTTACGGCAATTTGGTGTTGTACAGCAATTTTCTGCAGTTCTGCCATCTGTCTGAACAGCAGGCCTGTTCTCTGCTTTGTTGAGATGCCGTCTTTAAATGGGTATGCTATGGAGTCTATTGCTATTAGTTTTACCTGAAACAGTTATGTACATACTAAAGTTTAGTTACCTATTCTTTTAAATATTTTTACAGGATCAAAACTACAAACTATCGAAGTCTGTTCAGAAGGTCTTAATGTCATTGACTACCGTTTTGTAGGTGCTATAGATCCGTAGGAGAGAGTCAGTTTATGCCAATATTGCAATGATGCTAAAAATTAGAGAAAAGAAAGAAAGCCATACCTAGGCTGTGCAAATAAATAAAAGCAGGATGCTATCACCAATCTATTTGCCTAGCATCCTTATTATTATTATTTTGGATGGAAAATCATCTAATAACTCCTCCCGCTCTGGGCGGAGCGGGAGGGCGTGTCAGACTTTTCCTGACTAAAACCCACCCGTGTTCCTTCAGTTGACTTTATTCCGTTGCCAGGGGCCACGGAATCCCTTTCGGACTTTCCCGCAACCCCGGCAGGCTAATTATTATAACCCTGACGAGGTTTTTATCTATAGGTACTAATATAATAAAGCAGAAGAGTGTTTGTTTGAACGTGCTCTTCTTCATCTCTCCATCTCTCGCACTACTAGTCGGACATGAAAAATTCTTTTTGCATTTCATAGCCCAACTTGAGGAAGGTTATAGGTTATTTTACATCACGCTACGACCGTCAGGAGACGAGCAAAAAGAAAAGAAGATGAAATAATGGCGATAACAAAGTAATAACACGGGCTGGCGATGCGATGCGACGCGACGCAGTGGTTCGAGGGAACAAGAATTTCACGCAGACAAAGTCGCGGGCATAAGCTAGTGTTTTATAAGCGGCAGGTAAATATAAAAAGCCTGTAGGTAATAATGATGGCTGATGAAGTAGGTAGAATAGAATAAAATAATATCTTACATTAGGATGTTCCACAATAAACTTGGGCAGTCTATACATGAATGCACAGAACTTCTCCAGACCAAAAGCATTGACATAGTGCAGTTTCTTCAGTGCATCATCTTCAGTTATCTGTAGCGGCTCATTCAGTAAACTTTGACATCTCAGTAAACTTGCACTCAGGATCTCTGAAATAATATATAACATTAATGATTATTTTAAGTGATCAAATTGGTTCTGATCTTTTGTTCCAATGCAGCAGGCAGCTGCAACTACTTTTTGGAAGCTTTGTCACATGTAAGAAAATGTCAAAGGTAAGATTTAAAAAAAGGCTATTTATTTTTACTGGATTATATCTCTTCCACCAAGGCATTTAAAAAATAATACCTGTACGAGCATTCAAATAGCCTCCACAACTGGCAATACTTTAAAATACATACTTTTCTTTGCATGTCAGAAGTACTGAGAGCACTTTATACCTCAACTTACAAATTTCATATTCTCTTTTACCTCTTAACTATTCGGGAAAACAAGGCGTTATGTATGCGCGCTATGTCTCTTATTTCTTTTATTTTCTGGTGTATAATATATAAACGTTGTCTTTAATTTTGATACTTGGTTTGAAATCGTTTAAATTAACAATATAAAGAATGTTGAGCACAACATCTGCAACATCTGGAACAGTCAGCTCGCTACAACCTTTCCAACCTGCCAATATTTATACCACATCATGAGATATTGATAACAGCAACAAATGAAGAGGAAACTGATGCCAAGATGAGAGTTGAAATAGAAAAATATTGAAAAGTTAAATTACCTCTAAACCTAGATATGGTGAAGTTAGTATTTGTGTCGATGTACAGAGCCTCTGCATTTAGTCCACCGAGTTCTTGAGGTATTTGTACTGAGGCACACAACTGAAGGCTGAGAGCAAAAATATAATTCAGAACAGATGAGGCTCATAAGATTAATTATAGAGCACAATACTCTTGGGAATAGCCCCATGGGATAGCGGTATGTTGTTATTTTCAACCATAGACTGCAATAACAGTCTCTATTTGTCTGTGAGTAGGGACTGGTCATCTCCTACAGCTTATTTTAATTTTTGAATAGTTTTTTGGTTTTATCATTTTATTATGGACGCTTTTAATGTGCACGTCTTTCTACATAGTTTCTATATGTATAATTTCAACATAAATGATGTAACCAATATTTTGATTTAAAAGAGTGTCTGTAGTTTCTTGCTCGCTCTTCTCCATAGGAACCTACTACCCTTTGCAATGGGCAACTATAGTTCACGCGTTGTAGCATGGTGCGGGTGCCAGGTGACAGAAAGGGTAAATTTATTTAATTTACTACAGTTATTACTGAGTCCGTATTATGTGCACAATCTGTATGTAGGTACGGATCTGTCGTAAAATACAAAATCAGTCAAAACAAGTAAATTATAATATATTTTACTCTTTCTGTCACCTGTCACTAGCACCATGCTACACCGCGTGAACTATAGTTTAATTTTTCTGACTGACTGACCCCCAATTCAAAGTTACCTGAAAGTAATTGGTTTATTTGAAATAAATGCTTTGAGTTTGTTTAAAAATTAGTAGGGAGACCTGAGCCTGTATTGGGACATCATGGCCATGAGGAAATAATGTCACAGTCTGCTAGTGGATCTAAGACTTCCAAGTTTTATTCAGACCTGCTGCCACACTGGAGCTTATCAGATATCTTCTTCAAAAGTGAATGCATACCACAGTTGCGTTTTACCAGAGCCAGGCAAGCCCAATAGTTCAGTGATACAACCAAGCTGGAAACCATCAGTTCCCAACATATTATCCAAGCTTTGGCTGAAGGATGCCACTGCAGGAAGACTGGTTTCCCTCTGGAAATTAAGTTTATATCGATGAAAAACCCACTTATTATTGTGAAATACTTGTTATTATCGAAACGAAGTTCTGAATGGCCTGTACCTGCCATAATTCCGTTGCGTTGAATATCTTGAAAGTTTTCATGTGATATTTTATAGTATCGCAAACAAGTGAAAAATAATAACAATGGGATAAATAAAATTAAATACAAACGAACAAACAATTTAAAACAAAAACTTTTCCCTCCTTCGAAGGAATGTCATTTCAGTCAATCAATCATTTTAGCATAGACTAGCAGCCACAGATGCAATTATCAATCAATCACTTGTTTACTGAAGATCACCTCTAATCTCAAATTCAGATTATCGAGAATAAAAGTGTAATAATTTCTAAGTATGAAAATTGTTTATAGTTTTTAATTAATCTGTGGCTTTCAAATGTCAACAAAACGTCACTTTTGACGTGAGGAATCAAGAAAGAAAGTGACGATTTTTGCAACCTCGACACCTCGTACATAAACAACAATAAAATTACTTAAAAATAGATAATTATCATCATAAAGATGAATCATAATCAAATGAACATGCATGTGCCTATGAATGCTGTTGGCGCGACACCAAATGTAGGAATGCAAATGCCAGTACCAGGCACAATAATGCAGCAACCATCTCCACAACAAATGCAACCTGCCATGCCACAGCAGCCGCAGCAACAGGACAAAATGGATAACATATCTAGAGTGAAGACTCTCATGGGCTCCCTCCGCGAGTCAATACCAGTAAGTATAATGCGGCAGGGTACAATTTTCAATCTCCTAAAGATGTATCTGATTTTCATTTAAATTGTTATTTTCAGATGACTCTGAAGTCTGCAGCCCAAATTTTACATCAAAACCATAATATTGATTCAAACTCTCAGTAAGTATCACACAAAGTAGGTATGAAATGCATTGCACAGTATCTTAAGAAAGAAATAACAAAATTATGTAAAATTAATTGCATCTTTTCTACTGTTTATTATTATAATGGGAGTACCTACCTACCTAGGTACTTACAAGTTACCCAATGAAAGCACTACATTACTTTTACAATTACTGTATCTGCATACTGAAGCTGAGAAGTAGCTTCTCAATGTTAACCTGACAGGACTTGACGAGTTTGCACTACCTCCAGCTATGAGAAAAATAACATATTATTATAGGCACAAAGTAATCTGAAACCAATCTATACATCAAAATTTGGCATATTACTGGTTCGTTATTTTATTTTAATAGAACTATCACTATTGGCTTGTTCCACCAGCTCCATACAAATTTAGTTCACTTATTTCTCAGATAACACATAACATCACCCCTGTAACAGTAATACACCTATAGTACACCCACATTTCGCCAATTATGTTTAAGTCCCATGTAATAGGGAGCGAGCCTAATGCCATCAACCGGGTACAAATCCAGATTCCGGGCTTCTACTGAAAAATTCCTGATGAAAAAACCCAATAATACTTTGCCCGACCCGGGAATCGAACCCAGGACCTCATGCTCAGCAGTAGTGTTTGCGACCACTAGACCAACAAGGCAGTCACTGAAACAGACCCTTAGATAATAATTTATCATTTTTTAATTGACATTTAAACAATAATATGTTTGAAAGTAAATTAGTTGATTAATTGCAACTTCACATCCAATACCTGCTTCAATGCTAAGATCTTCCCAATTTATTTTTTCAGAAAAGGTATTGACAACCCGGTGCCAAGGTTTGACAAGAATTTAGAAGAGTTTTTCTCAATATGTGATCAAATGGAACTGCATCTGGTAAGTTTATGGACATGTTATCATAACATTACAAGATCTTTGCATTAATTTGGAAGTTATCAATGATTTAATAATAGATGGACAAATATTGCTTCAATCAATCAACTCAGCTTATTGCAGACCTCTACTGGATATAGGCCAAATATTGCTTATAATACCAGCCTGTTACTGTCCCACTGCAGGGCAACAGCCGCTTCTCATACAGAGAAGGCACGAGCATTCATTCATTCTCAAGACCGGTTGACGATTTCAGACTTATATTAACTATAAACTCCAGGTTTCCTTACGATGTTTTACTTCACCGATGTCAGTAATGTCCCAGATAAACTTTATTTTATTTTAAGTCTCTTTGTTTGCATTAGAGACGAGGCATTACCCACTGGGCCCAGTGGGTAAAGCCTCGTCTCTAATCATGACTAAATATTGCTTAGTTGGTGGAAATTGGCTACTGTAACTGTGCCTGTAAAATGTACCATGGCACAAACAGACACCACATTCTAGTCTAAAGAACAAGGTTAAAGAACAGGTATGTTTGGTGTTGAGCAATTAGTTCTTAGTTAGGATGTTAGTGTCTGTGAGAATTTTGTTTGTAAATGCGTCTAAGGTACAGGAAAATATTATATATTACTAACTTATATCGGAAAAAGAAAAAGAACTTTATAGACTGAATTGAGCGATTGATAAACATTATTAACTACTAGCTTCTACCCGATACTTAGTTCGCGTGATATTTCTTGCTCCCCCGTCCCACCGCGTCGCATCGCATCGCATCCGCCCGCGCTATTACATTTTCGCTTGGCGTTATTCTGACTTTTTTTTTTGCTTCTACGGGTTGTAGCGTGATGTCAAATAGTCTAACCTAACCTTTTTTCTTTCTTTTTTTTTACGGGGGTAAATCCTCATGGATGTCCTCCGTCAGAGCCTGTCGGTGTTCCTTCCACCCCGGTATTCCGTCTCACACTCGCACCGGGGATCACGAGATCTAATGCGACTTCCGCGATCCCCGGCTTGTGCCGGTCCGCCTCTGCGGGCCACCTCGAGTTAGGGGGGAGTGAAGTGTTAAACTCTTACATCATAGAGAGGTGCGCGTGGAAATTTACGCGCCACCATCTCGGGTCCTCAGGAGTAGGGGGCGACGGATTTCCCCAGATCCGTTGCCCCTGGACCCATTTAATGGGGCTGGAAGAGGGCGTTATCCGCCCTCCGCCGACGCCCGGTGCTTCTGCTACGGATCGGGTTAGCGGAAGCAATCTCCCGCTCCCTTTCCGCAGTCTCCTGCGAAATGACTGTTTCGCTGCCGACCATCGAGTCGAAAACGGCCGGCAGCGACAGATCACTGCTGACACCTGAGATGAGGGCACGGTGCGGCTCCTCCCAAGCAGCACACTCTGCCAGCGTGTGCCGTGCCGTGTCCCCCCGACAAACCTTTTTTTTTATTTTACGGGGGGAAATCCTCCTGGATGTCCTCCGCCCTGGGGAGGGCGGAGGGGTCTGTCAGACTTTTACTGACTAAAACCACCCCGGTGTTCCGTCTACCACTTGCACTGGGGATCACGGGATCTAATGCGGCTTCCGCGATTCCCGACAAGTGCCGCCCCGCCTCTGCGGGCCGCTTCGAGTTAGGGGGGAGTGAGGTGTTAAACTCCCCCCTTACATCATAGAGAGGCGCGCGTGGAAAACTACGCGCCACCATCTCGGGTCCTAAAGGATTAGGGGGCGACGGATTTCCGCAGATCCGTCGCCCCTGGACCCGGACTCATTTAGGGGGGCTGGAAGAGGGTGTTATCCGTCCTCCGCCGACGCCCGGTGCTTCCGCTGCGGGTCGGGTTAGCGGAAGCAATCTCCCGCTCCCTTTCCGCAGCCTCCTCCTGCGAAATGACTGTTTCCTCGCTGCCGACCATCGAATCGACAACGGCCGGCAGCGTCAGGTCACTGCTGACACCTGAGATGAGGGCACGGCGCGGCTCCTCCCAAGCAGCACACTGCCAGCATGTGCCGAGCCGTGTCCTCCCGAAAAACCTTACCTAATCTTCCTCAAGAATTTGGCTATCAAATGCACAAATAATTTTTCAGATCGGAATAGGAGTTCCAGAGATAAGCACGTTCAAACAAACAAAAAACCATCTCTTCACCTTTTTTTTGTTGGTATTGATAGATAGATTAGGCAGAAATAAAAATATTTGCTCCAAGGATACAAACTCTAGAAACTTCCTGCAGCATCTAGGAATAAGCAGGAACATATTACATTCAGTGCATGTTGAAGTAAATATTCTGTATCTAAGGGCAACAATTAACTTCTTGACCCAGCAACTGTCTCTAATCACTATTATTACCAATTCCTTATCAGTGATGTCTTTGCGTGACTCCTATCAACGTCAACACCATCATGTGATATACAGGGTTGCTTATGCTACTTTAAACATTCACTAGAGTTTTTGTGGTGCAGAAAAGACTGCGAATGCAAAAAAAAAAAAACCTTATTTCATAAAAAGCGTTAAACAGTTTCCTGAAACGAATATCAACAAAATTTGTTAACATATTGGCAAGCGCGCGTGAAGGGTTTGCATTGGTTTACTTAATTCATAGTCAGATACAGCATGTTCCCACTGCTGGGACACAGATTGTGGGATCATGGGCTGGCCACACCGTCGCCACGCCCGTGCCCCTCGCCACACCCGTGCCACTCGCCACGCCCGCGCCCCTCGCCACGCCCGTGCCACTCGCCACGCCCGCGCCATCGCCACTTTTATAAAGTGTATGTCCCGCGCCTTAGGTATCGGCGACGTCGGCGACCGCTGACTGCCTCGCGCCTGAGGGGGGCCTCACAAAAAAGTTTACAAGTTATTAAAAGTTCTGCATTCTCCCAATACCTACTCAAAATTTTATTTAGAAATTTAAAAAAAATCTCTTTATTTCTGTAAGAATAAAAAA
This sequence comes from Xanthia togata, assembly GCA_963853775.1. Classification (NCBI taxonomy): domain Eukaryota; kingdom Metazoa; phylum Arthropoda; class Insecta; order Lepidoptera; family Noctuidae; genus Xanthia; species Xanthia togata. Next base: position 11,273,946 of record OY970811.1, read on the forward strand.
GACAACCTAATTTTAACCATCCGAGGCGAGTTCTTCCATCCCACATCTCAAACTATTCTACATAAGAAATACGAGGGCTGCACGTAAAGTATCGGGAATGGAATATTTCCACTGTTCCTGTCATATTCAAATCTTTTTAATTGAAAACTCCTTGGTTTTAAAAATCGAATACCATTTATTTATTTAAAAAAACATTCTCGGTCTTGTCACAAGGTTTTGTCAAACTTGTTTAGTCGTTGAGAAAATGGAATTGACTCGAGAAAATTCAAGAGCGATGATTTATTATGACTTTCGAAGTGGTTTAACACAAAAACAGTGTGTTGACCGGATGATTTCTGCATTTGGTGATGAAGCCCCATCCAAAACCACAATTTATCGCTGGTTTGCTGAATTTCATCGTGGACGTGTCAAGCTCAGTGATGATCCCCGTCAAGGTCGTCCAAAAACTGCAGTCACCCAAGAAAACGTTGATGCTGTGCGTAAGCTGATTGAGGAAGATCGACATGTGACATACCGCGAAATTCAGGCAACTTTAGACATTGGCATGAGTCAAATACAAATAATCTTGCATGAACAATTAGGTGTAAAAAAGTTGTTTTCCCGATGGATACCGCATTCGCTCTGTGAAGAGCAAAAAGCGGCTCGCGTTACTTGGTGCGTCAGAACTCTCAGGATCCTCAAATGCTCAGGTGACAAATCCTGGATATACGCGTACGAACCCGAAACAAAAAACCAGTCACGAGTTTGGTGTTCGAAAATGAGTTAAAGCCAACAAAAATTGTTCGTTCACGGAGTGTTGCAAATAAAAATGGTGGCTACGTTTGTCTCCAAAACCGGCCATGTTACGACTATTCCTCTTGAGGGACAAAGAACGGTTAATGCAGAATGGTATGCCAGCATTTGTTTGCCACAGGTCGTTTCTGAACTCCGTAAAGAGAACTGCAACCACCGCATCATCCTCCATCACGACAATGCGAGTTCTCACACCGCGCACAGATCAAAAGAGTTTTTAGAGCAAGAAAACATAGAATTATTAGACCATCCGCCGTACAGCCCCGACCTAAGCCCTAATGATTTCTATACTTTCCCTAAAATAAAGAATAAATTGCGTGGACAGAGATTTTCATCACCTGAAGAAGCTGTGGACGCCTACAAAACGGCCATTTTGGAGACCCCAACTTCCGAATGGAATGGTTGCTTTAATGATTGGTTCTATCGATCGTATGGAAAAATGTGTCAAAATTCGCGGAGAATACTTCGAAAAGCAATAAATATATTTTTAAATAGTAATGTTGTGTCACTTCCTTGATTCCCGAAATTTTCAGTGCCGCCCTCGTAGTGGCTGATGTTAGCTACCTATGACATTACCTAATCTTGAAAAAATTCAGTGAGGCTAAAAACCGAAACCAAACCCAAATTTATTAGAAAAACTTATCTCATTCAATTCGTTTATTCCCGGTCGTCCCGACTTCGTCTTCCCCACTGGGTACGAATGGGAAAAAAAAGTTTCGTTCCTCCCCAGTGGTGACGATTGGATCTTTTATATTTCCCACTCGTTCTGCTTTATACCGAGAGTCAAAATGTAGTAATGGCGATTTCAATAAGAGATTACACGGATTGTTAAAATGTTTTTGATTAAAAATAATTTAAAAAGACTGAGGCAATTAGTACAGTATTAGTGAATCACAGGTAATCAACGAATTTACAATAATTCTCTCAAAATTATGCACCACAGATAATCAACTAACTAACTTTATTTTGTTCTTCTTAGTCTCAAAATTTCTTATGTGAATGTCGTGCATACCTGTCATTTGCATGGTTACTGAAATGCAAATTGTAGATGTCATTTAATTTGAATTGTAAATGACTGTGCTGTTGGTGTGCTTATGATAAATAAATAAATAAACTTATTTACACAAATGCTAACAGTTTTAAGGTGCGTATTACAGATAATCAACGAAAATGCACTACGATAAGCCAGGGTGGTGAGGGTGTGTCATTGCGTATCTATTGTTTGTTACTAACATCAACATAACTACTTACAATTACCAAGTAGATGATAAGTAAGTTAGTCTTAGAGACTAGTACTGACTAGGTACCTAAATAGTGATTCAAATATTTTAATTCGTTGATTATCTGTGATACGCACATTAAAACTGTACGACTTTATGTAAATAAGTTGATTATCTGTGATTCACAAATAGTGTACTAATTCCCTCAGTCTTTTAAAAATATTTTTAATCAAAAAAATTGTTCACTCTTGGCCAGATGTCGTAATTAATAGTAGATTATTAACCAAGGGGATAAAGCAGTGTCATCTGTCGCGAGGGATTTAAGTTCACCCAAGACTAAGACAGCTTTATCACCGAGGAAAATACTCTACTTTTCGTACCATTTGCGAAAAAATTAACACAATAATATGAGATAAGCATTTATTAAAAATAATGACAATTAAAAGTAAAATAAACTTAACGTTTATGTATTTGAAGAAAACAAAAACGCGGCAAATTCCTAGACTAATATTTTTTGTCGGAAAAGCAAAGGCATGAAGCTAAAATTACGAAAACCGACGAGGCCGTACAGGCCTCGTCGGTTTTCGTAATTTTATTTAATAATCATAACTGCATAATAAATGCGTATTCCTTTTTCAAAAAGATGTATAATGCTTTATATACAAACTCAATGGTGTAAACACAGATGTAGTTCAGTATAAATTTCGGTAAGTATTCCAAATTTAAATCACATTCTCCCCCTAGAGGATGAATGAAATTCAGTACAATTTTCTTTCCCTGTTTTTAACAGATTAAAAATGACTATTGTTATGTTCGCTTTTTGTGGCATAGAATGTCACTTTTTTGAGCAAGAGGTACGAAAAACATTTTAACAATCCGTGAAATCTCTTATTGAATTTCCCATTACTGCATTTTGACTCTCGGTCTATAGCGGAACGAGTGGGAAATAATTATAAAAGTTCCAATCTTCACCAATGGGGAGGAACGAAACCTTTTATTCCCATTCGTACCCAGTGGGGACGACGAGGTGGGGACGACCGGGAATAAACGATTCAATTTAGCGTTTTCTTTTCGACTGGGAAATTAAAGAGGCCTCGCAAAGCGGATGACGCTGACGTCCACATTTGGTCTAGCTAGCGCCGCCACTGTGTCTACCCTCGCCAACTAGCCTTCATTTGCTTTGTAGCATCGTCGTTCGTATGTCTAATTGCTTTGGTCAAGTGGTTGGTGTGAATTAATTTCATAATGTAGGTATATCGTAGTCCCGTCGCCGTTGCCGCCTCAACAGCCGTCGTCGCCGCCGCAGCCGCCGCGGCAGGGCCCTCACAGGGGGCTAAGGAGGGGGCTGACATAGAGTGCCAATAATGGCCCCATTTCGCCTCCTCCAGGCGAACATCAACCACTGCGCCGCAGCTCAGCATCTGTTGCTCCAGAGCATGGCGCAGTGGTCGATTAACATCGCCGTGGTCGCTGAGCCGTACTTTGTCCCGCCCAGGGATGACTGGGTGGAGGACCTGAGCGGCTCAGTGGCCCTAATTTCGTCGGCCGCCGCCGGTACCCCGTCCCTCGAGGCTGTTAAGAGAGGACGGGGTTGCGTTGCAGCACGGTTCGGGGAGATTGTCGTGGTAGGCGCGTACTTCTCCCCGAACCGAACTCTCGCCGAGTTCCACAACTCCCTTGCGGAGTTGAGAGTCGTCGTCGTCGGGTTCTGTTCCCTCCCCGTGCTCGTCCTCGGGGACTTCAATGCCAAGAATGTGGCTTGGGGTTCCCGGTATACGGACACACGGGGCAGGATGGTGGAAGACTGGGCGCTGGAGACAGGCCTGGTCGTCCTTAATCGGGGTTCTGTCCCCACGTGTGTGCGGATGCGGGGTGAATCAGTGGTGGACATCTCGTTCGCTAGCCCCGCTCTGTCGCCGCGTGTCATTGACTGGCGCGTCATGGAGGGGGTGGAGACGTATTCCAATCACCGGTACATCCGGTTTGACGTCTCCGCCCAGACCTCGAGCGCGCCGGTCCGACAGGCCCCGAGTGGTCCACGGTGGGCGCTGAAGCAGCTGGACCGGGAGCTCCTCCTGGAAGCCTCGATCGTGCAGGCCTGGGTGTCATCACCGGACAGGCCTGCCGACATCAATGACGAGGCGGAGTGGTTCCAGGAGGCCATGTCCGAGATATGCGACGTGGCAATGCCCCGGGTCCAGCCCGGACGTGCTTCGCACCAGGTGTACTGGTGGTCGCGTCAGCTGACGACACTGCGCAATGCGTGCGTTACTGCGCGACGCCGGTACACTAGGCACCGCAGGCTCCGTATTCGACCTCCGGATACGGAAGCCATTCAGGCGGAGCTGTACGAGGGGTACAGAGCGGCGAAGACCGCCCTCCAAGCGCAAATCCTGCGGGCCAGGGCACTGGCCCGCGAGGAGTCGCTGGAGACTCTGAACAGAGACCCGTGGGGACGCCCATATAAAATGGTGCGGGAGAAACTCCGCCCATGGGCTCCCCCGCTGACGCAGAGTCTCCGGCCGCAGCTTGTGGGGGACGTGGTTAGCGCTCTGTTCCCTTCGAGAGGGGAACACACCTCCCCGCCCATGGCTCCGCCTACTACGGTGCCTGATGCGGACCACACCGCCGACGACGACGACGACGACGATGCTCTGGAGGTGACCGAGGTAAAGATGAGGGTGGCGGTACGTAGGCTGAATGCCAGAAATACCGCCCCAGGACCCGACGGCTTACCTGGGAAAGCCTGGGTCCTGGCCTCAGAGGCTCTCGGGCCTCGACTAAGGGGGCTCCTAAGCGCATGCTTGGAGAGGGGCCAGTTCCCGCTTCGTTGAAAGACGGGGAAACTGGTCCTCATCAAGAAGCCGGGGCGCCCTGCGGACTCTCCGTCCGCTTACCGGCCCATAGTGCTGCTCGACGAGGTGGGCAAGCTCTTTGAAAGAGTCATTGCAGACCGCCTCGTCAGGCGGCTAGTGCGGGTGGGGCCGGATTTGGCGGAGAGCCAGTTTGGTTTCCGCAGGGGGCGCTCCACGGTGGACGCCATCATGCGCGTGCGAGCCCTCACGACGGGGGATGCGGTGGCTCGGGGTGGGGTCGTTTTGGCGGTGTCTCTAGACATCGCCAACGCCTTCAATACCCTGCCCTGGAGTTGCATCAGGGAGGCACTCTGGTATCACCGGATGCCGACCTACCTCTGTCGTGTGGTCGAGGCCTATCTGGCAGACAGGGCCATCATATACCCCGGTCACCAGGGAGAGTGGAACCGGCGAGAGATGTCGTGCGGTGTCCCACAGGGATCGGTCCTGGGGCCGCATCTGTGGGACATCGGATACGACTGGGTGCTGCGCGCAGACCTCCCCAATGGCGTCAGCGTCGTTTGTTACGCTGACGACACGTTGGTCCTGGCGCAGGGGAGGTCGCACCAGGCGGCGGCCGAACTAGCGACACACGGGGTTGCGACAATCGTGGCCAGAATCCGGCAGTTGGGACTCGAGGTGGCCTTGCACAAGTCCGAGGCCATGTGTTTTCATGGTCCTCGGAACGCGCCACCGTCGGGTTCCCAAATAACGGTAGGAGGGGTTCACATCGGCGTCGAGTCGACGATGAAGTACCTGGGACTCGTCCTCGACAGTCGGTGGAACTTCGTGGAGCATTTCCGACGTTTGGCTCCCAGACTGGAGCGGGCCGGGGCTGCCTTGAAGCGGCTTCTGCCCAATCTAGGGGGTCCAAACGCCTCCTGCCGGAGGCTATACGCGGGGATCGTGCGGTCCATGGCCCTGTACGGGGCACCGGTGTGAGCGCGTTCGTTGAGGCGGCGGCCTGCCCGCCGGTTGAACGCGTCCCAGAGGGTCATGGCCACCCGGCTGGTCCGGGGATACCGCACGGTCTCCGGTGAGGCGGCGAGCCTCCTTGCCGGATTGCCGCCATGGGATCTGGAGGCAAAAGTCCTCGCGCATATTTGGGAGTGGCGCGGGGAGGCGAAACGCCGGGGCTTGACTCCGATGCCGCGAGAAATCGCGGCACAGCGGACAGAGCTCCGACGGGATCTCATGGCGTCATGGAGAGTGCGATTGTCGCAACCCAGTGCTGGGCACGCCACTATTGCGGCGATAAGTCCCCTCTTTGAGGAGTGGCTGGAGAGGCGCCACGGCGTCCTCACCTTCCGCCTGACGCAGGTCCTCACCGGACACGGCTGTTTCGGGAGGTACCTGTTTCGGATAAGGCGGGAGGAAACGCCCGGGTGTCATCACTGCGTGGATCGCCCGGAGGACACGGTGGAGCATACGGTGGAGGTATGCCCGGCTTGGGCAGAGCACCGCCGTGTCCTCGTGGAGGCGATCGGTGGCGGGGATCTCTCGCGTCCGACCCTGGTCCAGGCCATGGTACGGAGCGAGAGGGCATGGGAGGCCGTCACCTCCTTCTGCGAAGCAGTAATGCTCGCGAAGGAGGAGGCGGAGCGCGTGAGGGAGAGGCAAATTTCGCGCCCTCACGCCCCTAGCCGCCGCAGGAGGAGACGCCCTGGGCGTCGGGAATCGGTTGCCGATTCCCGGCCACCGTAGGCGCGGGCTTGCGGACGGTGAGCAATGGGTAGCTCGCCGTCCGGTAAGGACCAGGCCCGGGTCGACGGCGCGTAGTGTTCCACGCGCGCCTCAAAGAGATGTCAGCAAGTGAAGGGTTGCGGGAAAGTCCGAAAGGGATACCGTGGCCCCCTGGCATTGCACAGGCAACAGAAGGAACACGGGTGGGTTTTAGTCAGTAAGAGTCTGACACGCCCTCCCGCTCCACCCAGAGCGGACACGCCCTCCCGCTCCACCCAGAGCGGGAGACGTCATTTGATGATTTCCCACCCAAAAAAAAAAAAAATTTTTTTGTTATCGTAGTCTCCAATATGTTTATTTCTAAATAACATCACGCCTGTTTACCCCGAAGAGTTAGGCAGAGGTGTACCTATAGTACACCCACATTTTGCCAGAGCTATGTTTAAGTCCCATGTAATAGGGGGCGAGCCTATTGCCATCAACTTGGCACAAATCCAGACTCCGAGCTGGGACTGAAACTTTCCTGATGGAAAACCCTAATAAACACTGTTCGTGCTAGGAATCAAACCCAGGACCTCATGCTCAGCAGTGGCGCTTGCAACCACTAGGCCAGCTATCTAATTACGCAACACATTTTTTGACAGTTCAATAACATTATTTGCGTTATTTACGTTGTTGAGGAGATTTTTTTTTTCGACCTTATGAAGCAATGGATTAGCAATTTGTTTCAAAACGATTCAAATTCCGATTGATCGTGTATTACGTAATTAGGGTACAGGGCAGTATTTTTATTTAACTAATTTTACAGTTTTTATGGAAAAGTTGCGTACCTGCTTACATTCAACAACTCTTTCATTAATACTATATAAATTTGATATAAAAAACGTTGGCAACCCTACTCCTTAGAGTCGTATTTTTAGACAGCCTTATGAATCTTAAGATTACAATGTAACGGATCATACGATATTATAACATTACAAAGTAAACAGTATCATTTATCACTCTGTGTCCATGTTGTTTACATACATACTTAATGTAAACTAATCCACTATTCCAACTAACCAATAGTTTGTTTGTACTTACTGTGCTTAGTTTCAGGGTGTTGTTTTAACCTAGGTCAGTAATGTTTTCAGTTATAACGTTAAACATGGATGAGGAATTGAATTGTTTTTGACGTGGGTGTTACGTAACATGACTACGGTAATCTAGTTACTAGTGGAACACTAGGACTCGGCGACTTTTAACCCACGATCGCGCGCTATAATTTTTTTTCCGCCGCGATTTTTGATCGCGCGCTGTTCGATTTTCAACGCTAGGCGTTGAGCGTTGAATGAATGCGACATACGAAGTTCTGTACTTGTTTCCCACGGACGCAAAAAAATCGCTCGCGTTGGTCACATGCTTAAGGCCGTAATGAAACATTAGAATAATCAGTAAATTCTGGGTATAGGTAGGTATTTATAATATAATATAATTTATAATGGTATTAACAAGAGTCAAAATATTTTCCCATTACATAAATCCAGTTGTAAGCAAAAAGTGACAGAATATTTGAAAGCCCTTTGCTATGATGACACAGAGAAACTGCTCGACACCATTAAATAAATTTCATCACCCTTCCACATCTTTGTTACGAATTTCGATATTATATGCTCATATGGCTCCATAATTTCAATTTCCAATGTTCACACAGACACTTGTATTCAAATAATTACCATAAACCACTATTCACCATCACGGTCACCACCATTCACCGACACATTCACCAACATTTCATCTAAGTTTCACCACAATTCACTTCACATTCACCACCATTCACCTCTACACTTCACCACAATTCACATACACATTCACAACCATTCACCACACACCCTTTGACTGCTTTTGCTGTTGCCTTTATTTATGATTTTTAATTAAACTTTTTTTGTTGTTTAGTAGTAATACATTTTACCTGCTTGTTCATTTGTATGAGGCCACTAAGTGGGGCCTGGTGACCTGTAACACAGGTTTTCCTAAACCTACATCAGGCACCAGCTCTCACAATGTGAATTCATATTGGTCAAAACTGTTAGTGCTATAAAACCATTGTAAGAGAAAATTAATATATTTTTATTATTTAGTTTATCATTAAGAAAGTAAGTAAACATAAATCGGGTTTAATTAGAAAAAATACAATACAAAAAACATGCTAAATTAACATGCAAGAAACATGATTAATTGATAATTATTATAATTTTTCAGAATATTTCCTTAAATAATTGTATGGCATCAATATTTGGCCTTTTTGATATAGTTTATTATTCAAGGGATTCATCTTTTTTTGATATAGTTTATCATTCAGGATTCCAAAATTGTCGTTGTGGTGTCCTGTCCTCACGAAGTAGGTAGCTACTTCGTGAGGATAGGACACCACGCTAATAATTTTGCGGAACCCTTCGTGCGTCGGCATTGCACAAAGAGTCAGTCCAATTGAAGCTCGTTCGAACACTGTTAAAGGCGGGAAAAAATCTGCGCTGGGCTTTTTTGGGCGCTGGGCGTTTTTATTCCGCCGCGATTTTATTAATTTTTATTAACTTAATTAAAATAACAAATATTTAAATTATTTACTTTCTTTTTTACCAGAGACTTGAAAACAAAATGAATTTCATTCCGTTACACTAAATGTAAGTATCGTATAACGTTCCAAATTTAGTAACGATACTAGAACAAAAAAAATCAATAACGTTACAAAAAAGAAACGTTATAGAATATCATTTTTGTAGAATAATATTTTAAGTCGCGCTACAAGTATCAGTAACATTATTTCGTTATGTACAGCTATATTGTTATTAAACAGTTTAAGATTTCGTTCCGTTTGTTATTATCGTTTTAGCCAAGGAATTCATTTTGTTACGATCCTGGTAGAACGATATACATTATCGTTACCCAGGACTACGCGTAACGTTAATTTCAGTAACTTTTCAAGTCCCTGTGAAACGATCAATTGCAACTGTACCTATATGTTTACGTGATTGATACAACATTGATGCGCAAAATGATCGTGATCGTGTATTTTAAAAGTACTGATAGCCTAGCGATGTGGCCGTCGGACTGCCAAGTCATAGGTCTCGAGTTCGAACCCAAGGCACGCACCTCTAACTTTTCGGATTCATGTGCGTATTGCATAATCATCACTTGCTTCAAAACCGGTGAAGGAAAACATCGTGACCGGCCATGCCTGAGAGATATTTCGCGACGGCATGAGAAGCCAAGTCAGAAGAGACAATGAGAAGCCCATCAGCCCATGGGCGGCACTAAAACTCTGACACCAGATTATTCAATAACCACACGAAAAAGAAGCAGAAGACTGTATTTTTATGTTGTTACATAACAATAGTCTTTTGGAACACACGAACCGGAACCGAAAAATAGCTTTTGAATTTTACATACTACATCCAAAGTTCCGGCTAAAACATTCAAAGTTCCGGCTAAACCATCCAAAGTTCCGGCTAAACCATCCAAAGTTCCGGCTAAACCATCCAAAGTTCCGGCTAAACCATCCAAAGTTCCGGCTAACCATCCAAATTTATCGGTGGCATCTGTACACTGGGTTACGGGCCACCACCTTCCGGCAAATCCGAGTGTCATCGACCTCCGTGCCGGGTAGGTACCTATTTTATCCGTGTGCCCACGTCGAGCTTCTACCGGTCAGGCGCGACCAACTGCCGACCGTTACCATTCCTGGCTGCTGCAGCGTGGCACACTCACTGGGGTCATCGTCACACCAGGCTGAGCCAGGAGAGTACTGCGCTACTCCCAAGGGAATCTTGTGACCATAAACTTACCCCATTACTCGTATTATTTTTATAAATAAATTTTTTTTTATGCTGACAAGGTTACGTGGTCTTATTTATACGCCCAAGTAAACCCTTTCCGTCCCATTGATGGTATAATTTGTGTATACATCTGCACCTGTTCATCTTATAATTTGATTTTAAGTTGTACGTTGAACCCAAAAAAAAATAGGAATGATGATGTTGTTCTTTTCGGCAGCGCACGGCCATAACGTGCATCCAGCAAGCACAGTCTGCAGCCCACTACCTCCCTATGACCATCATGCCGTCGAGGCTCGACACTGGACCGACTACAGGGGTAAGAATAAACAATATTATTAATTCCAAGCTATGCCGTACCTAGACAAAAATTGTTTTTGGGCCTTTTTTTTTCACTACTGCGGCGAAGTTCCAAGAGGGTTTATTTTTTTACAAAATAATTAAGATACTGAGCTATCATTGTGATATCACTAAGAGTATTCGAGAGCGAGCAAAGCAAGCTAGAATTCGGATCCGCTAAAATATTGCTTATTTCCTTGTAATCACTTTCTTGGTTTTCACAAGGTTTGCGACATAAACTCGAAATCAGTTTAATAAAAAAAATCTCTATAAGCCACAATCCTCTAATATTACGGTCTTTCGGAAAATGGGACTCCAATATCGGAGTATTTAGGAACAAAACGATGAGTCGTTTTCGAATAAAAAATAATAGAACCACCTCTCGCCTTGTAAACTTAGCTTAGGTTTAGTTAGCTTGTTTTAGGAACTAGCTACGGCAGTAATAAACGTTAATATAAAATTGATTTGGGTATTTCATTCAGCGACGATGGTAAGTAAGGAAATTGATTAGGAAATCATCATAAAAACCGAGATATTCTCTACAACCCTATTAGCCCAGTCTAGAAGGCAAAGTCTTGTTGTATTTCACTCCTAAAAACCTTCCGTCCAGAGTACTTGGAGTGCTTCAACTACCAGACAATGTTGCATCTAGTGCATCCTCACCTCACTGTCTTCTTCCCAGTCCTTACTCCATCCAGCTAGGGGATAGGTAGGATAGGCATAGGAGAACAGAAATAAAGAAACAAAGAAAATATATTTATTAGGCACAGACTAAAAGGCACACAAGTAGGTAAAAAGAAAGTAAAAGTGTCTTGACAACAGCAGACATGGCCACTCAGGTTCCTTACTCTGCAAGCTATACCAGTGTTTCCGTTTATTTTTATTTTTTTGTTTAGACTATACTGTCCAACTACAAAGCACAGGCCACCCCCAAGTCCTCTGATTATTATTCTGATAAAATCTTTTTGAATCATATTCTTGTTAAAACTCTTATAGTAACGCCTCGAACGTCTTTAATTCACCCGCCTGATAGATTCCTAGCAAATATTAATTTGTAGCTAATACAATATTGGAGGGACTTGTGGCAAAATTTTACATACTATACCCCTCCGTGCCTCAGAAAGCACGTTAAGCCGTTGGTCCCGGCTGTCATTCGTGGTCTGCGACAGGTAACTGGTCGTCAGAAGCCCGAAAATCTGACGTCCAGTCTTATGAACCCCTATACCCTTTACCCATTACTGGGTTGAGATAAGCAGTCGCTCCATGTAAAATACTGGTATTCAGCTGCATTCGGTTAGACTGGAAGCTGACCTAACATAGTTGGGAAAACGCTAGGCAGATGGTGATGACCTAATACAATATAGCTTTCTCATTCCAGGAATCTAATTTAAGCTACCCACAGTACCTTAACACGGTACGTCTTCAAATCGGCTACGCCAAGGATATCCACGACACGTTGGTTGCGGCTGCGCAGAATATCTCGCCCACCGAATGACGTCATTAAAGTAACGTAGCACTTAAGAATATTGATTATATTTATGTTACTTATAAGTACGGGTGTAATAAAGCCCTTCACATGCAAAAGTGGTTTTATTGGAGAGTATTTGGGTTCGATAAAAAAAAAGTTCGATTGTAATATTGCAAGAATATAAAAGTCGGCAGTAGGAATTATCGTTCCATAACTACTTGACACAGGCCTCTTCTCAATGAGAGGGAGTGGGACGTAATCCACCACCTCGCGGGCCCAGTGCGGGTTGGTAGATGTCACATGTCTTCGAATTTTTGGTTCTAGGACATGCCGGTTTCCAAACGATGTTTTCCTTCACCGTTTTGAGAGCAGTGCTGATGAAATAATGTACACAAAGTAAAGCGGCTGTGAACCTACAACTCTTAAGTCGCAGTGGCTCTCCAATCAGTTAGTCTGCAGTCAAATTAATTAGAATCTGATTGTTCGACCGAAATAAAAAACATCCATTGCAGTATTTGACAGGTTTGTCTAAATTAATTAAATGGAAAACCTTTGCAAATACCGGGGTTAAATCTATGAAACGACATTAATATTTTCTGTTTAATTAGTAAGTAGAAACTTTCCTAGACATCTAATCATGACCTGTTTGACGGTGTCAAGCTAATTATTAACCTTTGATTATCTTATTACATTAGGTTACTTGTAAACAGCTCCCATCCATATAGGTGAAATATAGGTTGGTAGGAATTTTATCAGCAAAAACTTATTTTCAAACTCAAAGCATTTATTTCAATTAAACCAATTACAGGCACTTTTGAATTGTCAAGGGGTCGGTCACAAAGATGAAACTAGCTTTGTATAGATACTAAAAACACCCTCTTACTTACACCCTCAAGCCGCATCCTATTTAAAAGCGATCGTCGCACGAATACGCGATGGTCACACTCATATGTCACTTTTTCGGTGATCATGAACGCGTGGTTGCGACGACAGAGGGCGTTTTTCGGTTTTTCGAACAAAAAGTGACATATGAGCGCGCCGATCGCGTATTCGCGCGACTTTGGCAAGCTACACATTTTGATATTCATAAAATTAAAATAAAAGATGTTCAAATTATTTTCGAAATATTAAATGTAACATAACATCATGCCTTGTTTCCTCGAACGGTTGGGCAGAGGTGTACCTGTAGTACACCCACATTTCGCCAGTTACATAAAATGTATTTGTAGCTAAAACGATATTCAAGGATACTAAGTTAGTTTTGACAAGTATTCTACAAGTATTGAATACAACTAGTCTTTACAACTTGTTTTAGATATTAACGATAAACGTTTAGGGGCATGAGGAACAGGGTGTAAAGTTCACTCATCCACCATAGAAAAGGGAGGATCCTCCGACCAGACGGGTGTTGTGTCTGGCGGGCCAACTGCCCGACTGTTGATGTCGGATAGTCTTATATATGTCGTTCGCGTGGTAAACTCTAATTGCGCGATGCAGGATTTGTGTGATGTCATGTCTTTGATGCGTAGTTCGTATGCGGCGGTGTAACCGCTAAAAACGAAACTAGCTGATACAACAGAATATATGTTGTGAATGTGTGTCGAATACATGTTTTATACGCGCCGTATTAAGGAAGCTCTTGAAATATTTTTGCTGACGCATTACATTCATAGATTGATATAAGAAAGGAGATATTTGAAAATGTATTGAAACCCAATGTCTCCAGTTTGTCCCCACTATATTGCCACAACTACATATGCAGATCAGTAAACCCAATAGATACGAAGTTACGCTCACACTTGCTTTTCATAAATCAGAACGTACTACACAATCAATTATAAACCTTATCCCATCAAACACAGCGTGCATATACCATGCAACCACCGTAGAACTCACTTACACGAAAACATCGATCGCTATCGTTGTGCTGTGCAAAAGCCATTTATTTTACATATACGCTAGTGATTGACGAAATCAGAAAGTTATCGATTCTTCCATTTATTATTATAATATGTATTAAAAAAATTGAGAGTTCCTGAAAAAAATATAAACAATATACATGTAAGACAATATAAATAAACAACACGTAGGTAGCTAAAAAAAAATAAGTTAATCAAAAAAATTAAACATTATGAGAAAATCCAAATGAGTATAAAACAAGTTTTCACATCGGTCTTCCAACCAGGCCGAGACTATTGAAAAATTGAAGAATAAACTTTAAAAGTAATATAAATTCATACTATAATCGACATTGTTGTCGATAGCCTACGTTAGTGGATATGCACAAGCAATAAAGTATCGTTTGTGATTTTTACATTGCTTGTCAAAATTTCAAAATTCAAAAGTCATTTATTCAAACTAGGCTGAGAATCTAAAAAAGAAAAAAAAAAACCTCTAGGCATAAAGGGCGTGCCCGCTTACATATAGCTGTAACTAGAAGATATAATTGATAAACTAGGACCATCGAGGTAAAATAAACAATTGCGAGGTCGCTAGCTAACCACATATTGCAATACAACTCATAAAAAAACATTGTAATGAGTAGATTATGTCAACAATAAATTAAAATAAATTGACTTATAAAGTAAAATTATAAACAATTATATAAACTCATATAACCTGTCAGTAGGTAAACTAATTCTGGAGAAAGAACATTTAAACATTGTCTTGAGTTAATCACAGCAACCAACTATTCTTATCATTTAAGTAGTCGTTGACAGAATAGTATGCCTTTGAACAAAGGTTGGATTTTAAACGCATTAAAAGGCAAATCTAGCAAAGAAGAGGGCAGCTTGTTATAAAAGGTTATACCAAGCCCAACAAATGAGTTATGAAGCCGGTGAAAGGGAGCACGTAGTTTATCCTTATTTCTAGAGTTAACATTGTGAATATCACTGTTTTTAGTGTATAAGTATATATTTTGCCTAATATACAGGGTGGAAGGGACATCGACGCGAAAACTGATACCATGGATTCAGTACATACATGATTCTGAAACCCCTCAGTTGAAATTTTTCGTCAGTTATAAAAAAAAAAAAGTTCAGTACCTACGCGGTCAAAATGTATGGAACAACGGACTTTTTTTTAAATAACCGTAGACAAATTTCAACGGAGGGGGCTCAGAATCATGTACTGAATCCATGGTATTAGTTTTCGCGTCTATGTCCCTTCCACCCTGTTTAAGATGTTGGCGAAGATGAATTATGATGCCACTGTGAGGATACCGATATCTTTGAAAAAATCTCTCAAGAGAATCTCTGGCACCCAGCTAGTAAATTGCTTGAACAGCTCGTTTTTGGAGGACAAATATATTTTGAGTATCAGCAGCTTTGCCCCACAGCAGAATACCATAGGACATAACGCTATGGAAATAACTAAAATGGACTAACCGAGCTGTATCAACGTCAGTGTATTGTCTTACTTTCCTGACGGTGTAGGCGGCCGAACTGAGCCTTCCCGCTATGCTAGATATATGTTGGCCCCACTGAAGTTTGGCATCTACTGTTATGCCCTGAAAAACGGCAGAGTTTACAGTTTCAAGCAGCTCTTTATCTAAGTCGAATTTGGGTCCTAGATTTCTAACATTTGGAAGGGCAAACTTTACACATTTCGTTTTCTTGGCATTGAGAACTAGGTTATTTGTCGTAAACCAATCCGTAACCATTGAGAGTGCACTATTTACATCGTCAAAATATTGTCTATTCCTGTCTACTTTAAAAATAAGAGAAGTATCATCTGCAAACAGTACAACTTCACAGATACCCTTTAAATAGAATAATAAGTCATTGATAAACACTAAGAACAAGAATGGACCCAGTACTGAGCCTTGAGGTACACCTAACTGAACTGGTAGCCCGGAAGATTTCACACCATCAACATCTACACATTGTGACCGTGTAAATAGCTCACCGTAATGACGCAGTTTACGCAAAAAGCGTGTCATGGTGCACGCAATCAAAGGCAGATGAGAAGGGACTACATTAGTGACAGTACAGTGAGAAGAAGACTGAAGCAAACCTGAAACCCCGAAGACCAGAGAGTGGCCCCAAACTGGAGAGAGAGCATCGAGTAGCAAGACTGCGATACGCCCGTGAACACATACAATGGGATCAAGAAAAATGGTCAAGAATTTTGTTTACAGATGAGTCTCGATTCTCACTTTTTAAGATAGATAAAGATAAAGATATTTATTCGTCGGATATGGTACATACAAGTTGTTTAAGTGAAGTAATTATGTTCAGGGCACATCCGCCGCTAAAAGCGGCATACGAATATTTACATGGTTAAAACCTAACTTATTTATTACTTATATTCTAATAACAATACCAAACGCTTAGACTATAGACACAAAGACACACATTTACATTTAGACATTTAGACTATTAAAATATAAAATTAAATTAAACACAACAACAACAATATTTGTAGATATTATAAAACTAAATAAATCTAATATGTATTACTCTTGTAATCAAAAAATTCTTTCAGTGTATAAAATGTATTTTGGAGAAGCCACGCTTTTAGATTTTTTTTGTAGTAATTAAATGGTAGTTCTCTTATTACTTTTGGAATATGGTTGTAAATTTTTATGGACATAAGGTAGCTGTTTCTGTAGTGGAGAGCGCTGTTACAAAATTGGTTTTTTAGCTTGGTGGGGTCCCTTTTTGTAAATCTATTGTTTTCGGTTACTGTGGAGAAGAAGTGTGAATTCTTCCTAACAAATATGGCTATTTCTAAAATATAAATAGAAGCTAGCGTTAAAACCTTTAACTTTTGAAAGATTGGTCTACAACTCTCATATGGAGGCGCCCCAGTTATTGCTCTCAAGCATTTTTTTTGCGCTATGAAAGCTCTTTGGAAATGTGACGAGTTACCCCATAAGAGTAAACCGTACCTCAATACAGACGCTACGTAGCCGTGATAGGCGTTGAGTGCAGCTTCTTCATTCGCTGTTTTACGTAGTTCTCTTAGTGCGTATACAAATCTGTTTATTTTTTTACATAGGTTTTCAATATGTGTTCCCCAATTACAATTTTCATCTAATGTTAGACCTAAAAATTTTATACTATTTTCTTTGTTAATTATTTCGTTATTATGGTTTAGATGAATTTTTGGGGGGTTTTGTTTATAGTTTGCAAATTGGATGAATTTTGGTTTAGATAAATTTACTTTTAAGTTGTTTCCATTTAGCCAATTTATTATATCGTTAATAGTTTGATTTACTTCTTGTTGATGAAATGTTTTATTATTTTCCGGTATTATTACTGACACGTCATCTGCAAATAGTACGCATTTATGGCTTGTTATATTTGGTAAGTCATTGATATATAGAAGGAAGAGAAGAGGCCCAAGGATGCTTCCTTGGGGTACTCCAGACCCATTGTGTTTAAATAAGGATCTGTATGTCATCGCAACGAGTTTATCGTTTATATGAGATATTTCTACACATTGTTGTCTTTTGCGTAGATAGCTTTTTAGCCATTCTAACGCTGGGCCCCTGATGCCGTAGCGCTCACATTTATCTAGCAGTGTATAGTGGTTAACGAGATCAAAAGCCTTGCTCATGTCTAGGAAGATTACTGAAACAGAGCGTTTTTTATCTATATTATCTGTTATCGACCTGACTAGAGAGAATGCTGCCAAAGTTGTTGACTTACCTTTTTGAAACCCATTTTGTTCTTCATTAATAATTTTATGTTTATTTATAAATTGAACTAAACGACTATGCATTATTTTCTCGTAAATTTTTGAGAATATTGGAATAAGAGTGATAGGTCTATAATTAGTTTTATCTAGTGTACTCTTGCTTTTATGAAGGGGCTTAACTATTGAAAATTTTAATTTTTCCGGGAAGATTCCCTGAAATAGAGATAAGTTGATTGTGTGGCACAGTATTGGTGTTATTATTTCTGCACATAATTTGAGTATGTGCGTAGAGATCTCATCATACCCTACCGATTTTTTATTATTTAGGGATACTATTATACGAAACACTTCAGGGTCAGAACATGGGTTCAAAAATATACTGGAACCATTCCTGGAGGGTTGAGATGAGCAGCTGGTATTTCTTGCAGGTTGAGGTTTTATATTAGCAGTATCAATGAAAAAATTATTAAAAGAGTTAGCTATTTGACTCGGATCCTTTAAAATACAGCCATCGTGATCTATTGCATTTATTTGATTAAATGTTTTATGAGTGTCTGTTCTATTTTTGATGATATCCCATGTAGCTTTGTTTTTATTTTTAGATTTTAGTATGAAGTTAAGATTTGAAATTTTTTTTGAACGGAGCACGCAAGATTTTAGTATTTTATTATATTTTAAATATCTAGACCGTAAATCATAATTTTTATTTTTTAAGTGGCACATTTTTTTAAGCTGTCTTTTATAAATGCAAGATTTCCTTATACCTTTGGTAATCCATTTGGGTGATGTATTATTGACGTAAACTTTAGTTTTCCTTAAGGGAAAACATAACTTATAAAATAGTGAGAAGTTTTCATGAAATATATTAAAGCTATCGTTTGCATCAGGGTTCTCGAGAACATCAATCCATGACAAACTCCCAATAGCGTCAACAAATTTTTTGATGTTATCGGCTGAGTAATCCCTGCTAACATTATACCAATATTTTAGGGCAGGTTTCCTCTCTTCAACTGGGAATGTTAATGTTTGGCAAGTGTTGTGATCTGATAGAAAAACTTCGTGAGTGTTTCCAGTTGAATTGTCTATGTTACTTAAAATCTGATCCAAGCAAGAAAGCTGACGTGTTGGCTTATTAATATGTAGACTTAAACCATAATTAGATATAAGATCTTTAAGTTTAGTCGTATCGTTGCTTTCTTTTAAGGTATCAATATTTAGATCTCCTGTAACGATAATGCGTTTTTTTCGTTTGAGCAATTTGTGCAATAGTAAGTCTAATTTTTCAAAAAATAGATATGTGTTTGAATTTGGAATTCTATAGATACAAATCACAATACATTTTAAAGAAGGTATCTCTAATCCACAACATTCAAATATTTTTTCAGTACATAAATCCTTAGGTAATTCAATGTTCTTAAAGTCAAACATTTTATTTATTAGAATACAAACACCCCCACGCTTTTCTCTTTTCCTTGAAAACTTTACACTTCTGATGAAAGGCGGAGTGTCTACAGGCGACCTGGTGAGCGATACCTTCAAGCCTGCTTCTCAGAAAGAGTCCAGAACGGTGGAGGCAGTGTACATGTATGGGCTGCATGCATATCTTCAGAAGGTCGCGGAGTTAGTGGTCATAGAAAATGACACGTACTGGGGAAAGATATGCCCAGGAGATTGTCAATGAGTATCCAGGGCCGTATTTAGTAAATATGGGTGATGGATCGATGCTGATGCATGGTAATGCCCGGCCACACACGGCTCGGGTCGTGCAAGAGTATATTCAGGAGGTTGGTATCAGCGTGATGGCTTGGCCTTCAAGAAGTCCTGATCTCAACCAGATTGAGCACGCCTGAGTTGAGCTATGGAGGCTAGTCAGAAGCCGCAGACCACCACCTACCACCCTCAGGGCACTAAAACAGGCCCTGATAGGAGAATATTTCCCAACATCGGCTCCGAAACCTCGTATTCAGTATGCCAAATCGACTCGAAGCTGTAAGCAGAGCCCGAGGAGGCAATACCAGTTATTAAAAAATAAATAACATGTAAAACATACTTGTAAATGTTAATTGAGTTTTATGACACTAAGCTAAAAATGGCTATTTTTATTGTTTTATCTTTTTTAGATTTAAAAATGTTACTAATGTATATTTACTATAGTTTCAAAGAAAGCTGATAAAAATTGCTATAAAAGGTTTTTTATTTTAAATCTCTAACTGCTATAGTGTAGAAAAAGAAATATTATAAAAGTGTAGTACTTAGTTTTGCAGGCCAGTGTAGTACAAAATTTTTAATACTATAATAAATGGGAGAATCGATAACTTTCTGGTTTAGTCAATCACTAGCGTATATGTAAAATAAATGGCTTTTGCACAGCACAACGATAGCGATCGATGTTTTCGTGTGAGTGAGTTGTAGTAGTGCATGGAAAATGCACGCTGTGATTGATGGAATGAGGTTTATAATTGATTGTGTAGCACGTTCTGATTTATGAATTGCAAGTGTGAGCGCGACTCCTTATCTATTGGGTTTACTGATTTGCATATGTAGTTGGGGCGAAGTAGTGGGGACAAACTGGAGACATTGGGTTTCGATACATTTTCAACTACCGGGCATATCTTCTTCTTTCTTATATCTATGATCGTATCACTGTGCGAAGCTTTGTCACGATAGACGCAGATGCGGTCGAAGCATTATAAAATAACTGTTTAGTTTGAAACCCGGTACGAAGTTAAATATAAGATGAGCTGTTCACAGTGAACACATAATATAGTAGTAGGGTTTTATATAAACCCTGTGGAAAAGCCCTTGATACGGCTTACCGAATTTTTCCCTGCCTTTTAGTGAGAGGAACAGCATGACCCCGTACCCTATTTAAAAGCGATCGTCGCGCTAATAAACGATCTTTCGAACTATTTGTTCGGTGAACCCTGAACGCGTGGTCGCGCCAACAGAGGGCGCTTTCCAGTTTTCCAAACAAAAAGTGACATAATACGCGGCTTGTGTTTACTTTTCGTTGGGTTTGTTTGAATTCGGCCGTATGAGAGAGGCATTGACTAGTAGACCTTAGAAGACAAAGGTAAAGTTAAATAAAACCAACACATTATTAATCAAATATATTAGACTGTAAAATATATGGATACATCAACAGGAAATATTTTAACATAGTTTTATTCAGATCTTTGTAGCTACATAGATAATACGACATTTTACGAGTCCTCTATTTACAACACATCAAATACACGAAGAGACACAATACATAAACCTTAAAATAATAATAATTTACAGTTGGATATATTTTCGAGATCATAAGATGTAAAGTAACCACATTTTATTGCACTTATGTCATTTTTGAAATGATTATAACGGCATTTTAGAGTAATTAAAGTTAAGTGTCTGTTCATAACTTTCATACAATCTCTTGCGCAGCAGGTAGGTACGGAGTTACGGACATTCCACGCCATACAGAATATGTGAATGTGACTTAGAAATATAACTTTAAACTAGAACTATCACAATAGGAAGAAAATAGAATACTATCAGTCTTTAATATTAGAAGACACCAGGAACATTAGTTTACTCCAATTTACTGTATGTACCTGAAACAAACAGATATTGTTTATTAGATAAAGGGAAATATTTTACTGATCCTCTTAACACTTATTGACCTTCTATTAATGGACACTTTTTAGGGTTCCGTAGTAAACAAGGAACCCTTTGTTTTAGGGTACCTTTTCTTTTCTATTTTGTCTCGTATATCCCATGGTGTGGGATATCGTTGGAAAGGTCGTTTAAAGCCTTGTGCAGACTAGCGCGACGCCACGGCGGCGCGACGCGACTTAACAATACAATTTCTAAGAAAACTTCACGGTATAACAATAACCGGTGTCGCATTGCGCTAGTGTGTTAGAACCACAGAAATATTAAATTATATCTATGGTTAGAACCATGTTTGACCCCAAAATAGGAAATATTTGATTTGAGGTTCACAAAAAGAGAAGAAGTCGGTTGTTTTTTTTTTGTAAAATATATTTAGGTTTCATTTTTTAGTTTTGGTACAGCTACCCCACACAAATTCTTACCTTAATATACTTACCACTACCTGCTATGTGAATAACAGTGACAGAAACTTATCGTATTTATGCGGATTTAAAGAGCTTTTGCTGAGTCCTACAGGGTCCATAATGATCTAAATTATATAGTTACCAGCTAAGTACACATTATGGTAAAGCAATTAAGATATTGAGTATTGATTATCATAGACTAATTGGGAAAAATACGTATTATTGAAGCTAACTCAAAAAATATCCAAAATTAATTAAATTTATATGGGACCACCTCGAGAGCATAAAGCCCACCCCTTTATCACAAAAAAGAATTTTCAAAATCGGTCCACAATTGGCGGAGAATCGGAGGACATACATAAAAAAAAGCGAAGAACATAATAACCTCCTCTTTTTTTGAAGTTATCCCACCCCTTTCAAACAAAAAAGAATTTTCAAAATCGGTCCGCAATTGGCGGAGAATCGGAGGACATAGGTACATAAAAAATGCGAAGAACATAAGAACCTCCTCTTTTTTTGAAGTTATCCCACCCCTTTCAAACAAAAAATAATTTTCAAAATCGGTCCGCAATTGGCGGAGAATCGGAGGACATATAGGCACATAAAAAATGCGAAGAACATAAGAACCTCCTCTTTTTTTGAAGTTATCCCACCCCTTTCAAACAAAAAAGAATTTTCAAAATCGATCCGCAATTGGCGGAGAATCGGAGGACATAGGTACATAAAAAATGCGAAGAACATAAGAACCTCCTCTTTTTTTGAAGTTATCCCACCCCTTTCAAACAAAAAAGAATTTTCAAAATCGGTCCGCAATTGGCGGAGAATCGGAGGACATAGGTACATAAAAAATGCGAAGAACATAAGAACCTCCTCTTTTTTGGAAGTTATTTAAAAATGGAACCAAGTTTGCTGCATATACCTACTTAGAACTACTACTACCTAGAATTTAGGACAGTCATTGACTATTATTGTATCTAGGTCTAACCCCAATAAAATTGGAAAATAACGAGATATTCAAAAGTTACCTCAAATATACAGGTACAAATAAATTGAGCCAGCGAGACTCCGTAGATGTGATGGTTATCTCTTTATCTAAACACGATAAAACATATTTTCCCAACTCATACTTCAAGTAACAACAGTACCAACCCCAAAAACAAAACACGACATTTTTTTTTATCGTGTACAAAAGGGAATCCAAAAGCAATCAGCAAACTGTTTAATTGAAAACAGCCGAGTAACAACCCACGAAAATAACATAATTATATGAATAATTGCACTGTACTAACAAAACAATAGTCGCACATCATTAGATAATTATTATATTGTAACGAATAATAACTAATAACAACACAACTCGGTATCTACCAGTACATTTCCCTGACAACAAGCCCTGGGGGGCTACACTACAAACAATAATGGAAAGGACACATAAATCGATCCTTATCAACAAAAGAGAAATACAGGCCTCGCCTCTTCCACTGGATGTTTGTGCATCGTGACCCCAGATAAACTTATTATGATGACATTAATTATGTTCTGTCTCACAAACTGTGTGCTATGGAATAATACAGGTTCATTTTGTACTCCTGAACACACAACTAAACAGTGGGTCTGTATTGTTTTCACACAAAGAGATTATATTGTTAAGAGGTTTTATAATAAACGGATTGCTATTGCTGCATTCTTATGACGTGGGAGGGCTCCTGCCTCAATCGTCTCTTTTGATTGAATTTCCAGGTAGATCTGATCAATAAGGGCCTGGCCCACTGACAAGCTTAGGCATGCATAACGCAGCTTTGTTTTTGGACCTACGATGTGTTAAGCGAAATCAAATCTAACAGTATGGTAACTTGTTTTTTTACTTCAAGATTATGTGTATAGCTTGTCCACTCTGAAATGACGCGCCCCACTACCGCATTTACGTACATGGTAATCCGGATTTCTATGGGTAATGCGCGTCATTTCAGAGTGGACAAGCTATAGTTAAGAATACGATTGTTTACACACCTTTTTTAGGCAATTAAGGAGTCGTAGTTAGTTAATTAATGAGTTTGTTTTGGCCATTTAAGGCCATCAAGTAAAACTCAATAAAATTAAAATTTTCTAAACAACAGTCAGGATAATAGCTAGTCAAATCATAATAATTAGTATCTAACTAATAACATTTCTATTAAGGTCAAACTATTTTCTATAGGTTAATTAGCAGTAAGAAACAATGTTTCTAGATTATGATTTAATTTTAGACCTGCAGTAGCCCTGTGTAGGAACATGGCGGCTAGGAGAACTATGGGCAGCGATATTCTCATTTACTGATAACCTGTTTGTTTATTAAGTACCTATGGTGGTTAGGCGATTGTCACTATATTAGTGTTTCAGTTAGGTATGGAAACCCCCATAGACAGCGGATGCTGTATAATTGATATGATAATTATCTACTAACCTACATTGTGGGTTCATCAAACTTTTATTTTCAAACTATGTTAGCAGGATGGTTTTATAATTCATTGGCTTGTCCAAAAGTACTAAACTTAATCTTTGTTGCTATTTGAGATCGAGGGATTACTAATGCATTCAAACAAATTAAATTCAAAATTCAACAGTCTATTCAAACTAGGCTGAGAATCAGCACTTTTCGAATGTCAAAATTACATTAGACAGTCCCCCAAAACGCCCACCCTTCACTTACTTCAATACTTAAATGGATAGATTATTTCACAAATCTATACTCTATACAAATAAATAAAATAGAAGTGTCTGTCAAAATAACAGCTTTTTTTAATAAATGCTTATTAAAGTGTAAACGATACATAAAACAAAAAAGTTATATGTCTGTTTGTTTGTTCCGGCTTATCTCCGAAAAGGCTGGACTGATTTAACGGGACTCACTGGCAGATAGCTGATGTTATTATATGGAGTAGGCTTTGATTTTAGATTAAGAATGAGAGTCCACGCGGACGAAACCACAGGCAGCAGCTATTAGTTGAGATAAAGTTATCATAGCACTTAGCAACAGTTGATAACCGAACATTCACCCTAACAGACACATAATGAACTTACATAATACAAAAAGTAACTCGATATAGGTGACAATAACAACTATTTTTTTGCACGGCGATAATATTATCGGGCAGCCTCCGTTGCCCGTATTGATTTCATTGCCATAATATCCATGGCCCGACTGATAATGATAACAGCCAGACGGAAAGAAAGATATTTTTATACTACAGACCTAATTAATTATCGCATTGATTGGAAAAAAGTAATTGTGGATTTTATGAATCATGCTGTGTGATTGGGCGTTTGAAAGGCAATGAGCCCGCACGGTGAAGTGTGTGGAGAACAATAGATTGTGAGTTCGATTCGAGCCCTAGCACCTAACATAGATCTACTACTAGTTAACAATATTTGAATTTTGAGAAGCGTAAACGAGCCACCGGCCACAGTCACCGGTATCCTAGCGAGAAACAGTGCACATGCTTTTTCATACGTTTTGTATGGACACCGCACACGTGTGGTCGGTGGCGACCACCCGCTACAGCAGTAGGTACAGACCCCAGCACGTCAACCTACCCGTTCAAACTTTCCCAATCAACTTTGAACCTTACGCTTTAGTCTTAAAGTTGAAAATCTATTAAATAAATTTGACCTTTTTTTTTTTTTTGTTTTTTTTTTTGTTCACGATTAGGTATACATATTTTGTTAAATAACAATTTACTCGCCAAACTAAATAGTTTGTTGGCAAGACTAAATAGTTTGTTGGCAACATATTGTAGTAGGTTGATGTGTCTGTACCATAGAGCAACACAGGCCACCGGCGGACCGCCGGTGGCCTGTGTTGCTCTATGGTCTGTACTCAACACCCCGCATCAATAGGCGAGCACCAGTGTTCCCTTAAGCTTACCCTTATGCATTTCGAGTGTAATACCACATTTAATTAGCCATTCGCAAACAGAAAATATTGTGAGCCAACGTGACTGTTGTAAGGGTTACATGTTATAAAACGTGTAACCCTTTACAACTGCGGCTAACCCGAACAACGCACGTGCTTGGTGCGTCCAATACGAAACTAATTGCTTTGAAAACATTATACATTCATAATTTTAAACTCAAACTCAAAGCATTTATTTCAATTAAACCATTTACAGGCACTTTTGAATTGTCAAGGGGTCGGTCAGTCAAAAATATGAAGCTAGTTGCCCATTCCAAAGCGTAGTAGGTACCTATGGAGAAGAACGGGCAAGAAACTCCACGGACACTCTTTTAAATAAAATATAAAATTGATACAAAATATTGGTTACATCATTCATTTTGAAATTATGCATGTGAGAACAATGAAATAAGACGTGCACGTTCGTAAAAGCGTCCGTAATAAAAAGAAAAAAAAGAATCATTCAAAAACTTAAAATAAATTAAAATAAGCCATGGCAGCTAAGAGATGACCAGTCCCAACTGACGGCGCCCGTTCACGAACATGACGCATGGATTTTAAGAGTCCATAATACCTTAGCTCAAATTCACTCCCTATCTCGCTTGCACGATATTGCTCGCGGGCTGAGAGAGAGCGAGACTGAGCGGGGGGAGAAGGCTCAAAGGCGCAAATATGTAGTTAAGGCAATTTGTAATTGTGTTTGGCGAAAATAATGGTAATAAAAAAAAACATTTATTATCTGCTTTATAGTTCGCTCAGTTATTTGCCGGCACGGGTCGATCCGTCAGGTTAAGCTACGCTTGCCGGGGTTGGTCTATGGATGGGTGACCATCTTTACGTACCGAGACTCCTCCGTGCCTCGGAAAGCACGTTAAGCTGTTGGTCCCGGCTATCATTCGTGGATCTTTGACAGTCGTTACGGGTCGTCAGAAGCCCGAAAGTCTGACAACCAGTCTTACCAAGGGGTATCGTATCACCCAATTACTGGGTTGTGGAGGTCAGATAGGCAGTCGCTCCATATAAAATACTGGTATTCAGCTGCATCCGGTTAGACTGGAAGCTGACCCCAACGTAGTTGGGAAAAGGCTAGGCAGATGGTGAGTTCGCTCAGTTATTATGCAACGTTTAATGGTCAAATTTCAAGTATTTTTTTAACACCAGCGTTTTATTTTTTGGTTTGGACGTAATCGTGTTTTCGTCAAACCTAAACCTAGTACTTACCTACTTACTTAACATTCATCCTCAACTTTACGATATATTTATATCCAAAGTAATGCTGCAGTATTTTCTATGTAACGGAGGGTCATGCTAATCAATGACGACCTGTCATAAAATGACGTCTGAATTAACTATGTACCATCGAAGAACTTCTTATCTAAGCAGTTTCAAAACAATATCCCGTGAACACATGGACCACATCTGTTACTGCCCCAGTTCTATAGCGGCCGAGCGCTGCAAGGAGAAATAGTCCTTACAGTGTATAGATATGAATTTCTTCGATGGTACTTAGTAGGTACCTATATCAAGCGGATCTAGCACTCCAGCGCAAGGTTTATCAGTGATTCTAAATATTACTTCAAGTGCAAACACATAAGTTTCACTACTTATCATGTTATAATCTACAAAATCGACAACTGTTTCTGAATAACATACTTGTTTATAATCTAGTAATCTGTTTTATAAAGAACTAGGTTTGTTTTAGTATCTGTTTTCATAGAAGTCTCTTAATTTTATTGATTCTCTCTCAGTAACTGTTTAAAGTCAACTGAAACGAGGAAGCGGATACTGGGTGTAAGCAAGGCTACAAGCGAGTCGGACTCGCACACGAAGGGTTCTGTACCGTCGAACAATACCTATTTAGCAAAAAACGCCGAAAAAAACATTGCTTGTACTATATACCCCTTTCATTTTTAACTTTATTTAATTTTTGTTAGAATATGTTGTTATAGCGGCAATAGAAATACTTCTGGTACGGAACCCTAAAAACAGATACAAAAAAGCTACAATTTTTTTTTCAATTGTCTACCTATTACGGTTAATGAGATCCAGCCCGATGACTGACAGACAAACAGCGGAGGCTTAGTAATAAGGTTCTGTTTGGCACCCTTCTGGTATGGAACCCTAAAAACAGATACAAAAAAAAGCTACAAAATGTGTGTAAACTGCATGAAATTAACACGTTATTGTAAAAATTTCAAAATCTGTTTCTGCCTTAGCAATAATGTAGTACGTAGGTAAATCCCCAAAAGATACTGTAGAAGGCTATTGATAAAAAATATCCATGATAATCTTGGAATACTTAGGTAGTATTCAGAAATTTATTAAGATAAGTTAATGAGTGTACCTACCTACCCATCAAACGGTTTGTGCATTAATACTTGAGTAATTTATGAATGAGCATTGAACGAGGGTTCATTTACGTGTATTCAGAGTTTCAGACATCGAAAAGGCAATCCTAATTGCACACTTATTATAAATATTTAATAATAAAGAATAATAAATACTAATAGTGTAGGTACTGACTTCATTAACTGCAACATTTAATAACACAACATAATTTTTATCAATACTTTATTGCATACAAACGTCTAATAAATCTGGACTTGTTTTTCTACAAGTAAAGTACCTACCTACTTTGTTGCAATTTAACTACTTCCATAAATCAACATTGTTGTTGACAAAGTATTATCTGGAACAAATTATTCCACACCTTATCTGCTAAGGACTGTACT
The DNA here is from genome assembly GCA_963853775.1 of Xanthia togata. Classification (NCBI taxonomy): domain Eukaryota; kingdom Metazoa; phylum Arthropoda; class Insecta; order Lepidoptera; family Noctuidae; genus Xanthia; species Xanthia togata. The sequence goes on from OY970811.1 coordinate 11,302,482, forward strand.
GACAGTATTCAATACATAGATTGATAAAGCTACCAAAAAATATCTGCAGGCTGGACAAAATAAAAATACGCTACCGGGACTTGGGGGCTCTATTCTAGCACATTTGTGGCGGCATCAACATCGCCACATGAGAACACACAAATCCTGCATCGCGCAACTAGAGTTTACCGCGCGATCGCATATATACAAGCTCCCGGCGGGCAACTGCCCAATGGTTGAAACCATTGGGCAGTTGCCCGCCAGACATGACACCCGTCTGGTCGGAGGATCCTCCCTTTTATATAAAATATGAGTGAAATTTACACCCTTTTTTTTTTTTTTTTTGGGTGGGAAATCATCAAATGACGTCTCCCGCTCTGGGTGGAGCGGGAGGGCGTGTCAGACTCTTACTGACTAAAACCCACCCGTGTTCCTTCTCTTGCCTGTGCAATGCCAGGGGGCCACGGTATCCCTTTCGGACTTTCCCGCAACCCCGGCAGGCAATGGTCTCATCGGACCCCTTCATTCGCTGACATCTCTTTGAGGCGCGCGTGGAACACAACGCGCCGTCGACCCGGGCTTGGTCCTTACCGGACGGCGAGCTACCCATTGCTCACCGTCCGCAAGCCCGCGCCTACGGTGGCCGGGAATCCGCGATCGATTCCCGACGCCCGGGGCGTCTCCTCCTGCGGCGGCTAGGGGCGTGAGGGCGCGAAATTTGCCTCTCCCTCACGCGCTCCGCCTCCTCCTTCGCGAGCATTACTGCTTCGCAGAAGGAGGTGACGGCCTCCCATGCCCTCTCGCTCCGTACCATGGCCTGGACCAGGGCCGGACGCGAGAGATCCCCGCCACCGTCCGCCTCCACGAGGACACGGCGGTGCTCTGCCCAAGCCGGGCATACCTCCACCGTATGCTCCACCGTGTCCTCCGGGCGATCCACGCAGAAATTTACACCCTGTTCCTCATTTATCTCTACACATTTGCACAGGAGTGTTTAGAATGTTACTATTGCCTCTAGACGTCTAGTCGCCTATTTTGGATAGGTAGGTAGGTACAAGAGAGCCCTATTCTTTTTCGAACATACCTCGTAGGAGAGGAAGGGACATAGCAACATTTTGCTATCAGGTCACAAAAAATAATCGCACTACTAACATGTTCACGAAAAAACATAAACATACAAACAGTGTTCATATTTTTGCCGAAAAATATTCCGTCTTTCTCGAAACGTCCGGTCCGTTCAAAAACAAGGAATATCGGGGCCGCGAATTCAGATCCACAACCACAATGTAATCGTTATCAACGGAAAATAGTTGTTAAAGTGTTATTTATAGGTCCCTCTATTAATGAACGTAATGAATAAAACTGCGTTGTGATGAACGTAAGATGACATGACCATACCTACTATTCACTTATTATCTTGGTTACCCTTGACTGCGACCATTTAAGTTTAATAAACGCTGAACCCTATTTTGTTGATCTCGTTCGGACAGTGTTAAACAATATTATGATAGGTATTTTCTTTGTTTTATTTTTAGATTCCGATCGATATGTTTTTGTTTTCAAAAACAATTAAGCTGGTATTTAAAATGAAAACCAATTAACTGCCTGTGTGACTGCATTTTGTTTATAATTTTAACAAAAACCGAAGTCAAGATTTTGGTCAGGGTAGCCTTGTAAACGTTTCTTAGGAACTTTCCGGAAATTTAAAGCTACCGAGAAATATGTTAAGTAGGTAATGTTATTGGCACTTAAAATTATCTCTGAGTTGACCCAAATTATGGACGTAAACACATTCAACGATGCTTTACTTTTCCGAAAAATCTTTTATTCTCATCATATCATGAGTTTAAACCAAAGATCAGATTACCTACACTAAAATAAAACTTTATTCCAGAAGTCGAAGTTCACGTTCATTCATCATTCAAGTAAAGGCTCGTGCAAACCAGTGCGACGCGACGGCGCGACGCGACTCGAACAATACAATTTCTTAGAAAACTTTACGGTATAACAATAACCGGTGTCGCGTCGCGCTAGTCTGCACGAAGCTTTAAGCTTGTCCACTCTGAAATAACGCGCGCCACTACCGCATTTTGTGTACGTAAAATTTGGTAGTGGGGCGCGTCATTTCAGAGCGGACAAGCTTTATCTACAACCGCACATCAGTGGTAACATAACACTAGTACTATGAAAGTCGAACATCAAATTTCAAATGAATAATAGATATAATTATGTTTATAGGCCAATTAACTGTCCCAAAATCACGAACGTTTGCCACCTGGGCCCTTGTTCTGTGATAAAATTAGGACCCAATTAGCGGCACAGTGGCCGATATAATCAATTTGAAAGTGTATAAAGCCAAGCGCACTTTACAGCTGCAACAGGCCGCAGCACAACGCATTTTCATACAAAATAATACAGGCAGACCAGCAGTGCTATTCTGTAACCATCTCACCGTGAACACTTAGGTGAAGTGAGTTGTCATTCCAACAGGGCGAGATGACACTGACAGCTCACTCCACGCTCACTTCACGTGTTTTCACGGTGAAGTTGTTACGGGAATCGACATGCTGTAGTGTGCGTTGGTTTACAGAACACGTACGAAAGCAATGAAGGAGGATTTTTGCAATGCATTGCGATGTGCTGCGGCCCGCTACAATCTGCGCTAGCCTTAACTGTGGGCGTGCACTTACATGGTTCATCCGAACACCTGCTGCGCGGCGTATGTGATGTGTAGGTAGCCGTCGTGTGCGCGGAACTGCTGGTACGCCTGCGCCATCGTCATACTGTGACTCGCGAGGACTTTGTCGTTCACGAGCAAGTATAGCGCCTGATTCGAAAGAAAATACGTTTAAAAACCGTCTTAGGTCCATTTGCATCAACAGACTTCTAGCATCACACTGCACAAATGGTAAAACACTCATTTCAAGAGCCCTAAATTTAAAAAAAATATATTATCGAAACCACTTGAGGATGTCTGAAAGACCAGAAAGCACCCAAATGGAGCTATGACTATCATAATTATACCTAAGTAAATTGGCAAGATTTGGGAGGCACTTCTTGTATGTTGGGTTATTGCGTCAGATCTTTATAAATAATTACTTCTAGCATGTGTGGTTTACCTGTGAATCTCTTAGTTTTATCTTCGTTCGAATGATGTAAAGGAACTGGGACATGGTGAGTTCTTGTGGCACGAGAAACTTTTTTCTGCCCAACGCGGGCACATCTCTCTCTCTTGAGTAACGTTCTACGTATAACTGGGAAAATAAAAACATCATTAATAAAGAAAATGGCTGCAATTAAAGAAAAAACAGGTGATAAAAATAATATTTACCGGCACTTTATTTGGAAATCTATGTCTAATTGCTTGAACTTCTTGATTTGACTGTTTGATGTTCATATCTGTAACAAAATTCTAAGTGTAAGTTTTAGATGATTTGGATGCCAACGTATAACTGAGAACTTGTTTAAGTTCGAAAACAGTAAAACGTCTAAACCCAGTCGCCAAGGTTCAATAATGAACCTCTTGTTTTTAATTTTGGTGTGTGATGCAAGTTTGCGATAACAAAATAAGAATGGGACTGTTGTTTTCTATGTGGTTTTTAAACCGTTGAAATTAGACTACTTATATTTTACCCTTTATTAGCCTCTATAGATGTCCACAGGAAATAAATATGTCTGTAGTCTTGTAGATAGTACAGGAGCTAAAAGATCTCAAGTAAACTTCCCAAAAAAAAACTGGAATAGTCACAATTAACTAAAGCGACGGTATTGACGAGCCATACCAACCACTTCCCAGTACACACTTATTTTACGAAAAGATTCTGTTTCAGCAAACGATATACAATAATATAGATAAGGCAGTGGGGCAGATTAGCGGTTAGATAGGTTGCCTAAAATTACTTTTAGCGATAAGACCTCACGCATTGCATTTTTTTTTATTCGTATCGAAATAAATAGCTGACATTTGCTCTCTGATCTTTAAAATAATTATAGTAAAATAACTTATCTAAGGCGAGGAGAGATCTATAAACGTTACTTACCACGTATAGCTCGTCCATTCTGAAATTGCGCGCCCCACTACCGCAATACTCATACAAATCCGCATTACCCATAGAAATCCGCATTAAGCCTCGTGGAGACCAGCGAGACGCGACGGTGCGTCGCGACCCGAACAAAACAATTTCTAAGAAAACTTCACAGTATAACAATAACCGGTGTCGTGTCGCACTGTCGCGTCGCGCTAGTCTGAACGAAGCTTGACGTGTACGTAAATGCCGTAGTAGGCCGCGTGAATTCAAACTGGACAAGTTTTACTTTATCTAAGCGTTATTCCTGTTACGACGCAAACTACAAGTTCAACATAGAGACAGGAATGTCTAAATCAAAGTACGAGCTATGTATCGTGTATAGATCTCAGCCGTAAAGGACGGATAACTTTAAATCACAAAACTGCTCACCGTCTTTATAACCGAAAACTTCTTGTGATGCGTATGTGATGTAGAGGAATCCGTCTTCATCGCCATAGTTGTCGTACGCCTGAGCCATAGTGAGGCTCATGCTCAGCATTGATTTGTTGTTTATTATCAAATATAAGGCCTGAAACAATACAAATGAAGTTATTATGCATTACAATACAAATATGCTATAAAAAAGTGCGTAAGTTTTTTAAATGTGCTCCATCATGAAGTGTTGATCTGATTTACCCTATGGACATCCAGACATATCCTCTTTTTTTTAACACTAAGCTTGCCTTTTTTATTTATTTTTTGGGTGGGAAATCATCAAAATGACTTCTCCCGCTCTGGGTGGAGCGGGAGGGCGTGTCAGACTCTTACTGACTAAAACTCACCCGTGTTCCTTCTGTTACCTGTGCAATGCCACACTTTAAGCTTACCTGGCGCTGTTCCAGCGCAGGCGTTCATCAAACGTACAACATGTTGGAGCTCCACGTAGACGCTGCGTAAATACGACGCCAACGCCATGTCTACGCGACGTAGTTTTGAGTAGATATAGGTATACTTTCAATCACCTCTATGCTACACATACACAATCACCTACACTCGAAAACGCTTAGTGCAAAAACCGTGAATTATAACAGGAGTTGAGTATTGGTATTATGATTAAGTTATTGCACTTTACACATTATACGTTGTATTGTTGCTTTAAATAAAACATACAGATAGGTATCACGTGTTATGCTACCTAAGCAAATCATTTGCGTTACTTCATTCGGAGCTGCTCTTAGTACCTACGTACTGACAATCAAATCAATTAATTAATTGTTTATCTCCAGAGTTAATTGATTGATTACGGGATTACATAAATGATAATTTTACCCGGCTATAGTGTACATTTAACTAGATTTAACTAGACTTCTCTAGACTTAGGTACCTATGATTTTCATTGGTAGAGAAATCAACCAGTCTCATTAGAATTTCAACCAGTTTTTGTATTTCGAACCTTATTCCGAGTGCGAAAGTTCTTAATACAAAACTCACAAATTAGAAACGGGTATAAGGCCGTAAAAGTCTTATTTTTCCATAGAATTGAGTAGCCTATCAATTTTAGCCATTGGAGTAAATATACTATTCAGACTGAACTTAGGCAAGATTTAGCATACAAATTAAGAAATTCGAAAAGAAAAACAACATATAAAATCATGATTGCTGTTGGAGTTAAAGGATAATAACCTCTAGTTTCTGAAAGCCTGCTGCCAAATAAATGGGCGATGTAAGACCCTGATAATGTTGTAACGTGCTCACATTTCCATACATTTTATGGACGTGTACGTCCACAGTAATAACATCACGTTAGAAATATTAAAAGCGAACATTTGTTTGGTGTTGTTATCACGGTCAACTGAAGCCGCAACCTAAAGCAACATCATAAAATGACAATTGATCACTGGGATTCATTTTGACAGTTCACCCACGTTCATCGCGCTCCTTACGTTGTTGAGCAGCCGAATTTTTCAAACATAAAAATATGAAGCAATGAATTAGCAAAATTCTCGGATTGTGATTGAAAGTGTAAGTACTACGAAATGAGGGTGCCGCTGTTAGTTTTGTCTTGTGTCGATAAGCCTTTCAGTAGCCGGGAGTAAATTTCTAAGTTCTCTGGCATAAATCCACTTACCTGATTTGGTTTTATTCTTATCCTATTCCGAATAATTACTAGAAACTGCGACATAGTGATATCTTCAGGAACTAAGAACTTCGATTTGTCCAACATTGGTAGATTTCTTTCTTTGTGATATCTCTCGACTATTAACTGCAAAGAAATACCGAAATTATTTCATGGGGAAACCAGTAACGAAGTGTCGTTAACCCTTTTCTAGAAAACGGGTTCTATTTTTCGAAACTATGGATAACAACTGTGTTTTTTAGGGTTGTAACGGATCATGTCGTAAACGGATGAGGATATATCGAGATAATCGATCGGGTTTAAGGATGCGTATGAGGATATCGGATATTGGAAAGTTCCTTATTGAGGGTGCGGATGCGGATGTCGTCTGTCATAAGACAGGGACATTGCAAATTCAGCCAATAGGAACACGTATCTCACACTCCGGCCAGTCCATTTAGCTCGGCGTGAGTATAGAAAAAAATAAAAATTTGAGCGAAAAACGTAGTAGGGTCACATCTCCATAGATATTATGAGGTTGCGGATGAAAGTGCGAAGCTTTTAAAATCAAAAGTTGAGGAAGCGAATGTTTTGCGCATATCAAAATTTAAGTTGTAATTACCGCAGTTGCGGATTCGGATATGGATATCCGTTACTGTACGGTGTACGTACATGGTTTAGAAATAAGTACTTATGTAGGTATTTTTGACAATAAGTCAGTAGGCTCGCGTATTTGCACTTTGATCTCGACATTCGCGACCTACATTTGGAAGTGCATTGACATACGGCGGAGCCTAGATGATGCATTTTTGTACATAATTACTAATAGTGTTCAAAATTATACGTGATTTATTTTATTTAGATTCATTCCCGTTGAGCATTCATTGACATTCCTTTCAGTTTCATGACATTTTCTGTATACCTACTTGCATTTTGCATTTGCATTGACTTTAATGTTTGGTTAGACACCGAACAGTTAGGTACGTCCCTGGTGTTTATACCTACATAGCTTAAAAAAAAAACTACTTCCAGGGGCCTTATTATGAAATATTAATGCCATCATTATTCCACTGTGAAAAAAGGATGGTGCTAGCGGCCTTGTATAGCTCCGTCTCTCACTCACACTGGAATAATGGTGGCATTAATACGTCATAATACGGCCCCTGGGGCCGTATTAATGCTATCATTATTCCATTACGAAAAAAGGATGGTACTAGCGGCCTTGTATAGCTCCGTCTCTCACTCACACTGGAATAATGGTGGCATTAATACGTCATAATATGGCCCTAGATAGGAAGTAGAGTTTGATTTTTGTTTTTTTTATTTTCGTTCCTGTAGCCGGCCCGCATTTACCCGCATTTTTTGACAGAGGCTTATATGCCTCTTCTTTTTACGAACAGTCATGCTTACTAAACATGCCTCGACTTAGCAATTACCTATTACTACACAAACGATGCTAGAACTTACTATTCAAAAATACTCACAGGTATTTTGGTGGGGAATTTACTTTTGATCGCCATGACTTCTTCTTTTCTGCTTACTGCAATGAAAAGAGCAACATTATGATATCATTGGACGTAACAAAGTATTGGATAGCGCCGGTCAATAGCATTTAAGTTCTTTGCACTGTTATCAGTTAAATTGCACATCTTTCACTAATGATCTTTTGCCTTTGAGTTTGGTAATAACAAACTCTTAGCGTAACCGCTTTGCTAAACAAAAAAAGATATGTAATCTTTAGATTCTTTGGACACTCCATGCTGGCGGAAACTACGAGGCACAGGTCCCGTCACGTAAAAAGAACGCTGGCCGTTTACCTGCCCACTGAGCGATTTATTTATCGATTCCAGCCTATTCCATAGTACTAAGTAGATTATAAAGTACCTATTATTATTCTACGATAAAACTATTACACTTATATTATAAAACAATAGCCCTAGTAGACTGTAGGCTACCCGTGCGCAGATACATCCCCAGGGTCCCAAGTCTGCTATTTTTATAAATTCGTCATTCCAACACGATCCCATTGTCATTTTGATAAAAGTTCGTAATCTGCTAAATTCATAATGGTCGATCATTGGTTGATCATTGTATTCCACAAACACGATACTCGTAACGAAGAAATGACTGCACAATGACGTTCGACATCGGTCACTGATCAAAGGAACTGTCAAAATTTTAGCAGATTACCGCCAAAGTCAGTCATTAATTTTTCATTATGTACGAGATTACCAATAGATGCCATTTCTTTCAATGGAGTGTCAGTGGCTGACCATTGGAAAGTCATAATGACGCCAATATGTTAGTAGATTATGAGAGACCATTCTGACTATTGGAATAGCAGACTTGAGGCCCTGCACTGTCGCTCAGCGTTCTTTTTACATGACGACAACTGTCATATCTAGCCTAAAATGACCATTGAGCTACCATTGGTAACAAAAAAGATTCGTTTTTTGTTTATAGGAACCGGGAATTGTGGTTTAAATTAAGGCTTAAGATCACTGGTGGCCTTTTTAGGACTCGACATGACATCCGGTTACGTTTCAACCGATACCGAATTAGATCAATTAAGTATAACTAACTGATAACTAGAGCAAACACAGATACCAACTACAAAATCTGGGAGTTCAATGAACTTCATCTATGCATAATTATGTTTTGCTAATAATATAGCAGTATCACTAATATCGACTGTTTCTCGTTCTCAAATGAGCTATTGACATAAATCTAGTCTACATATTAATCACTTGTGGTAAACAGTATTGAGCCAATTGATTGGTTTTTAACGTTACATTGTTTATTACTAAATCAAATTAGAAGGATAATAAAGTAGGTGAGGTAAGGTGTACACGGCAAATCTGTGGTTCAGCTGTTCACGGGGGACGCTAAGTGCCTTGCAGGTCCAATACAACAATGTTTTCAGGATGATGTTGAAACTCCCTCCTTTCTAAAGCGCCTCGGGGATGTTTTCCCAATCGCGTACAGATGGTTTTCATGCGATCAACAGGGAAAAGGTGGCATCGCTTGTGAGGAGGATGTGGGGGAGTAGCAATAGCATCCTGAAAGTCGTGGCTGAGGACCCGAGAGCTCCTGTGCTGAGGTAACGGTGGAGTTTCTTGCCCATTCTTCTCCATACGAAAACTACCTTTTGGAATGGGCGACTAGAATCTTTTTTTTTTTTTTTTTTGTAAATGTTGACGTTCATAAGTGCCTAATTGAAATAAATTATTTGACTTTGACTTTAATCTCATAAGGAATCATTGTCCGCATAAAATGCCTCGTAAGTGCATGACTCACTAACTTGTTATGTTGCTAATCTGTTACTAATCCTAGTGTAAGTTGTAGTGTTTAAGGTGTACAAAAATGAAAGCAAATGGTTCCTATGTAGTTCCAAATAAAACAATTTACTATAGTAAGTACGGATTCATATTCACACACGAGAGGCTCTGTACCACCGTACGATATTTAACACTACTTATTTTTTTAACAACAAAAAAAACCGAAAAAGGCACGTTTTTTAAATTGGGGGTTCTCATTTAAAAAACGCCCCCTTTAATTTTTAACTTTATTTAGCGGCAATACAAAATACACAATCTGTGAACTACTTATTACGGTGCATGAGATTCAGCCCGCTGACAGACAGATGGACGGACGGGCAGCGGAGGCTTAGTACCTAATAGGTTTCCGTTTAGCACCTTTGGGGTACGGAAACCTAAAACTGCAAGAGTCTGCAATCTTAAAGCATTTCAGTTAGCGTAGCTGAACTGTCAATCCTGACTAACTCCTGCGCCACTATAAAGTTACACTCGTATGTACAGTCACGAACACTAATCTACACTTCATCATCATCATCATCATCATCATCAGCCTATAACGTTCCCACTGCAGGGACACGGCCTCCTCTCAATGAGAGGGAGTGGGCTATTATCCACCACGCGTGCCCAGTGCGGATTGGTAGATGTCACATGTCTTCGAACGTTTGGCTCTAGGACCTGCCGGTTTCCTCACGATGTTTTCCTTCACCGTTTTGAGAGCAGTGGTGGTGAAATAGTTTACACAAAGTAATGCGCCTGTCTGGGTTCGAACCCACGACTTACTGTTCGTAAGTCGGGGCCGCCACCACTGGGCCACCGCTGCTCTGATTTACACTTAGCAACTTTTAAATGTGATTTATCTTGTATTGATTGTCGTTTTTTGTAATTTCGAACATAATATTTTGAAACCAACACTATTAAGAAATAGGTCTTATTTCAAAGTTGCAATTGTTATTCCACGAGAAAATCGCTTTTGAATTTTGCTAAGTGTATAACATAGATACTCGTACTTACTAAGTGCTTGTGACCTACGTATCTAAATGAACGTGTAGACTTTCTACTAGCACTTTGTTATAAACTTAAGATACCTATAAAAACTTCATGAATATATGAGATTTGGCATTAGTTTTATGTGGTCTAAAAATGTTACATAGATCACCAAATCCAATGAAGAAATCATGATACTTACTGAAAGACTTTTTTGACTTGAAGCACTGTTTCACATTATGATTCACATCGTGTTTTATTAAAGTTGTTATGAAGTTCAACTCCATTTTGAAGTTACAGCTCGCACAGTATTGTGGTCTCGCGGCGGCCGTGCACTCCTAGCGCAGTTTGAACCCCGACTACGACAATGTAAATATCATCGGTACTTTTATCATTTGACTGGAGCACTCGTAAACAAGCCGTTAATCAGTCGCCTTTTAATTTCTATTAGTTGCATTTTATTGTGATTACTGAGTTGTACTGTCGGGCGGTCACGTATTTTATTATTGCTTATTTGCATAATACCCGCCTTTGGAAAATATTAGCTTTAGCTTTTACATTCATCTTTGCTCTGTATGATGATACGTTTCTTTAAAGCTTCGTGCAGACTAGCGCGACGTGACACCGGTTATTTATTCATTTATATATACTTTATTATATACAGTGAGCAAAATTCGATTTTGCTGCGAGCGTGAGGCAAAGTAACTTTTTAATTTAAAAAAAATGAATGCCGAGAACAGTGCTGGGTCACACAAAATTCTAAAGATTTGAATTTCACTTAGTTTTGTCACTTTCAGTTCGATACGAAAAAAGCGAGAGATAGAAACAAGTCGATTCGAAATTCGATTTCAAAATTCCATACCTAGTAGGCCCAAAAAAGAATCAAACGTTCGGATACACATAAAACCTTAAAATTGCAAATCATTTGAGTTTTATTTAAATTCTGTTTTATAAATTTTTTTGGAAGTTCTATAAGCGGCTTGCGGTAAGAGTGCACTGGCAGAAATCGTCACGAGAAAAAGCGCTTGCGACTGTCTTCTTCTAATTCAAAGAGAAAGAAAGACGGAGAGAGATAGAAAGTGTGAATTTGGTCAAAATGAAAATCCAAGATGGCGGTTGCGAAATTTTTCACATTTTTCGTTATGGGTGTCGTTTTCGTAGTTTTCAAGGGTGCCGATTGTGAGGTCAAAATGTAAATCCAAGATGGCGGCTGCGAAAATGTTCAAATTTTTCTTCATGGGTATCGTTTCTGTGGTTTTCAAGGTTGCTTAAGCCGACAGTGAAGTCAAAATAAAAATCCAAGAATGGCGGCTGCTAAAATTTTCACATTTTTCGTCATGGGTGTCGTTTTCATAGTTTTCGAGGGCACCAGAGCCGATAGTGAGGTCAAAATATAAATCCAAGATGGTGGCTGCGAAAATATTCAAATTTTTCGTCAAGGGTGTCGTTTTCATTGTTTTAGACTTTTAGAGGGTGCTAAAGCCGATAATGACATTAAAATGTAAACCCAAGATTTCATAAATCAGTAATTAGTACCTATAGATATCGTTTTCATAGTTTTTGAGGGAAGTCGATAGTGAGGTCAAATATAAATCCAAGATGGTGGCTGCAAAATTTTTGTTTCTGCTTTAAATCATACGTGAGAAGGAACTTCATGCCTGACGGGGGCCCCCCGAGCGCACACGTTTTTTTTTTCGAAATAATCGAACTATATTTTTTTATTTTTTATAAACAAATAAAGACAATTTTGAAGAAAAAAATACGAAATGATGAAATTATGTAAAAAAAACCTTGTCCGACCTGAAAAGATAGATTATTTCGATGTCATCTAAGTCAACAAGAAAGTTATGATAGACTTGGATTGGCCTTTCACGATGAAGCCCCATCTCGTGCCACTGTTTACAACTGGTTTAATGAGTATAAACGTGGTCGCACTATAATATCCCTATGTAGTCTGTGCACTATAATCTCACCGATGATCTGCGTGAGGAACGGCCTTCTACGGCGATGACTGAAGATAACATCAGTGTTGTGCGACGTAAGATAGAGACTGACAAGAGTTACTTATCAGCAGTAGCAGCAGCATCGGTATGAGTCAAGTGCACAAAATCCTCCATGAACATTTAGCGGTCAGGAAGCTTTGTACCCGGTGTATCCACCGGGTAATTATGAGGTATCCCTCATAGTTTGACAGAGGCCCAAAACCTCCGTCGTGTTGATTGGTGTCGTGAAATGGTTCCAAGATATAACGGATGTGATTCAAATGCTGTGTTCGACATACTTACGGGTGTCGAAAACTGGATTTATTGTTATGATCCTGAAACTAAGAGACTAATAGCACAGTGTAAAGAGCAACAGTGGACCGACGCCTTTGATGTTTGCGTAAATGCCGACACCACTCAAGGCCACAGTACTTACCTAGGGTTGTCACAGACGTTACACAACTGCCCAAAAAAGGAGGGTAATGTGTTTAGGTTTTATGTATGTATGTATGTACGTTTCTTTGTTCCGCCATAACTTCTAAAATGTCTCAACAGTTTGGACATATTATTATTGTTACAATTTTAACATTGTCCTGAGTGACGCTGGTTATTTTTTTTTTTTTTTGCATGACTGTCTTGTATTTTATTTGGGAATAACAGCTGGTTAACAATACAATTTTAATATTCAGTGTACTTTACCTATTGAATTACCTATGGAGCTCGTGGCTAAGTAATAACTGCCGCACGGGTCGATCCATCAGGTTAAGCTACGCTTGCCGGGGTTGGTCTGTGGATGGGTGACCATCTTTACATACCGAGACTCCTCCGTGCCTCGGAAAGCACGTTAAGCCGTTGGTCCCGGCTGTCATTCGTGGATCTTTGACAGTCGTTACGGGTCGTCAGAAGCCCGAAAGTCTGACAACCAGTCTTACCAAGAGGTATCGCATTACCCAGTTACTGGGTTGTGGAGGTCAGATAGGCAGTCGCTTCATGTAAAATACTGGTATTCCGCTGCATCCGGTTAGACTGGAAGCCGACCCCAATATAGTTGGGAAAAGGCTAGGCAGGTTTTTACCTATTGAATCAGTTTCCGTTTTCTCATTAATCATTCATTAATTCATATTAATGTACAGATTGGCTACTATTAATTATATACACATATTGTAAATGGGCAAGTGACAAATTTTGTTTACGTTGGCATGACATGACAAAAATGTTACAAATTAAGCACTATCCAATTATATATTCACCTTTCTCCTGGGTGTGGAAATTGATGAAATCGCAGTTCTTTATTTATGCGAGATGTCGACTCGCATTCTCGCACAGCACATGTCGTATGCACCATTTTGTTACCAAGTAAACATTTGAAACAAGACACGTGTTAGCCCTGAAAGTCATGTCCCGAGCTACTAACAATAGCAACGTATGCAGCTCGGGCTCGCCCTACCCGCCCCTCGCCTCTCACACCCCGCACGACTGCCCTGTCTAGACGGCTTCGTCGAACGACTGTATTGGTTTATAGACTGTGCTAATAATCTGCTGTCTGGGTGTTACCTTCCGATTAGTTGTCAATTAAAGTGAAGAGAGGTCGAAGCGTGGGAAAAAAGATGGTGGCGTCGTTATTCGGAAGGACAGGTCATTACGCAAAAATTGTTTTAGACGATCGAAAAACAGTAGGTACTGCAGAATGGTACACTTACAATTGTTTGCCACTTGTCTTGGAAAAAGTTCGGGGGAAACGACCTCGCAGTAGGATCCTCCTTCACCACGACAACGCCTCGTCGCAAAGCAAACAATCGACTACTTGGCGACGTCAGACGTGGAATTACTGGGTCACATGCCCTATAGCCCCGACCTCGCACCTTGCAATTTGTATTTATTTCCGAAAATAAAAGAAAAACTTCGAGGAAAACGTTTTATGGACGCCGAGGCAGTAGTGGCTGCGTTTCAAAATGCCGTCGAAGATTAGGAAGACCCTAAGGACGAGTGGGCAAATTGCTTTTCTCAGTGGTTCCATCAGATGCAGCGATGTTTTGATGTAATTGGACACTATTTTGAAAAGATATAATAAAACTAATAACTTGCAGTTTTTTATTTTCTAAGAACTTTCAGTGTCACCCTCATATACCTAGTCAGTTCTGCTAAGCTGCAAATCTGCAATACTTCTTTCAAGCTATTGTTGGCCGGTGTTGGCCTCTCGTAAAGCTTTTGCATACGAATCACAACATCCACATTCATAAAAAAATAAGTTGAAGAATTAAAACCTGACTTCTGAAAAATCACGCTGTAAAAAGTATGAAACATGAAAATATTTCAGACAGAAATCAAGACATAGGTACAAAAATGGTCAAGGTAAAGCCGTGGTCGCATGCCTATACACCTACAAAATTATAATTGCCCATACACACATACATACATACCGGTCGAAATCATAACCCTCCTTTTTGTTTCGCAGTAGTCGGGTATAAATAGTTCTCAAGCAACACAAAAATTGATAATGCTACGTCTAATTAATTCTGTCAGCAACTCCCTTGACAGACTGACCCTTAATTATAGCTATCAACCAAAGCTCTTACTTTTATTGCAACTGCGGTGCAGGCCCCTGAACGGCACCCACATGACAACTCGATTGTAGCTGTTGTGGAGCCACGAGTGACGATGGTAAGTAAGTACCAATATGATTACAATAAACAATCAGACAGTAGACTATCTTAGGTTGAGCAAATTCCGATACATCAGGGCAGGTCGCGCATGTGTCAACACCACAAGCCAAACTACTTAAATCCAGTTAATCAATTAGCTAAGATGGCGGGAAGAAATAGTAATTAATTTATCAGTTCTGGGTGGCTACGTGATTTAACATTATCACAAATCATGAAATGATTCATGTAGTCATTATTGTAACACAAAACCTCCCGTTTGATAAGTATATTATCTTACCTAAGCCATTTGAAAACCAGAGTAGGTATAATAAGCATATTTTGGCGGGTGACCAAAATTGGAACTAACGCCGCCATAATACATAAATCACAAAACGTTTGCCAGCAGCGTCCCCTGTCAACGTCATTCGAGCGTGAAATGGAGGAACCGAATGAGACGAGGTGCTTCTTTATCTGGCAGCGAACGCAGCAGTTCAGCTTCATTGCTACGGTATTATGTCGATTCGACGTAAGAAATCAAACATGTAGGTATTGGAAGACCATTTTCCTCTGTTGAAGTTATTGCACTAGATAAAGATTTAGAACTAGGTACCTATACTTATAGGTACCTAGGTACTTACTACATAGTTTTTCAGAGGTCCCTTTTGCTGATGTATGTATACTTAGGTACAGACGCCAGCACATCAACCTACTACAATCTGTCAAATTTCTTACTTTATCACTGAAGCATAAGATTCAAAGTTGATTGGGAAAATTTTACAGTTTCGGGCAATGATATTATAAGTAATTTACTTATAATAACATTGGTTTCGGGTAGGTTGATGTGATGATGTTGACAAATTAATAAAAACAGGTCAATATTTGACAGCTATTTGCGATGTTGCCAACTTTTAGAATAAATGCTCCTAAACAATTTATTATCGTTGTTCGAAGGAATTCTTAATTGAATTGTTACCTGCGATGAAAAGTGGAGGTAGGGTAGTTAGGTAGGTAGGGTAGGTAGGTAGGTAGGGTAGGTAGGTAGGTAGGGTAGGTAGGGTAGGTAGGTAGGTAGGGTAAGTAGGTAGGTAAGTAGGGTGGGCAGGTGCGCCGTAGATAAGTACTTAGTGCTACCTGTGCGAAGCCGGGGCGGACAGCTAATATTTACATAAATCTACACTGATCATGTAATCGTGTCTCCTAAACTAGGTAGTCCTGTATCTTAGGAGACAGTGTTAGGCCATAAGCGGCTAGTCATGTAGGTATAGCAGCAGCCAGGGTGTTTAGTTACAGGGTGTAAGTAGCAACATTACCTACATAAATATTATAGTACTTAATACATTGTAAGTGTAATCTTTGTAAGCTATTTGTGCCGATTCTCTTGTACACCGAACTCTACGAGTAACTAAACTTTTGATATTTGGTAAAGAAAATTTTATGCACTTGGTTTATTGTTTCTTTTTTTTTATTATTAGCAGTGAACCAATTTTGGACCTACAGTAGGGCGTTATTTACGTCGTCAATTGTAGCACGTCTATCTACCTTAAAAATTAAGAAAGTATCGTCAGCAAATAACGCCATTTGTGGTTGATTTTTTAATAAATGTAGTAGATCGTTTTAATGTACACTAAAAAGAGGAATGACCTAATATCGACCCTTGTGGCACACCCATTTTTACTTTTAAACCTAGTGAATTGATACCGTTTATTTGAACTTCCTGTTGTGTATCATTTAAATAAGATTTTACTAAATTGAGCGCAAGTTTTCCAAGTCCATAATGCTCAAGTTTCAAGAGTAAGGTTTCGTGATCGACGCAGTCAAACACCTCGGAGAGGTCACAAAAAATGCCTATTGCGTCTTGGGCCTCTTCCCAAGCGTTAAAAATGTGTGATTTGAAAGGTTGTATTTGCTGTATTTCCTTAAATCCGGGAAAACTCCCTGATTCTCTCTCCCTGCTCTCCGCGAGGGCTCCCGGCATCCCATCATTTGCGACTAGGTGAACCCTCCAGGAGGCTCCCGGCACTGAACGTGCTAGATACCTACATACATAATCGGTATAAGTAAGAGTGTTATTGCAGCGTGTGATAACGTGGAGAGATGTCTCTCTGCAGCGTGACGGTTATCTCACCCCGTGTCACGTGACATAATTATTGACTTAGATTTTTATAATGAACCTGTAGGTTTCGTCTCGAGCGGTTGAGTCATATTAAATAGCTACAATATCAAGCAAATCCAGGATGAATAGCTTGCAACCCGATAACACAGAAAATAGGACGGCAAGCTCACGTGACAATATAAACTTAGATTTGAACTTTAGGTAGGTATCTCGGAATAAACAGTTTGCAAACCGATGCACAGAAATCGTTGGGGAACGAAAAAATATCGCGGCGAGATATTATCACGCACTGGATTTTCAAGTCTCGGTGTTGAGCCGAGCGTTGAGAATCCAACGCGTTGGGACGCACTCTCGTCCCAGCGCGTTGAAAAAACACTGTTGGATTTTCAACTCTCGGCGCGATTTTATTACGTCCGGGCGAACGTGGGCTTAGTTGAATTCCCAAAGGCTGTTGGGAATCGAAGGTGTAGGTAATCAAAATGAACAGAAACCTTAATTCCCCTTTCCTTCTTTTAATTTTCTGGTTAGATTATAATTAGTATGTCAAAGATAAGCTTCGACTAACGTTAGGTTATTTAATTTGACCGAGCACGGTCCTTAACTAAAACATAATCTAAAATATAACAATAGGGATGATGCCTGGGTCAAAAAAAAGAAATTGTATATAGTCCGTCAGTCAGATAATAAAAAAATATTAGACACGTATTTTTTGCATTATCATATTAATAAAAAATGACTTAGATACAACGCATTAAAGTTGGGGAGTGGGGGTTGATACGTCACAAGTATGTATAAAATCTACATACAAGTGACGTCATGGCACATTATAACTGAATGTATCGCCGTAATCTTTTGATAACGTAAAAAAAGAAAAAATACGTGTACGTTATTTTTTCATAATCTACATTACGGACAAAAAACATTTTTTTAGTCATCATCCCTATTAGGTAGGTACGGTAGGTACCTAGAAGGGCTGAGTTTTCAATAGTCAGATATTTTTTATCTGAAGAATATTATGACAGTGACATATTTTTTATCCAACAAAAGCTGTCAAGGGTATGATAACAAATAAGTCATATACATCAAAATGATGATGAGGAAAAGATATTCGTTCACTGATTTTAAGCAGAGTGGGGCAACGTTTCATAAAGAAAAAAAAAATGAATTCAAGAATCGAGCCACCCTATGTGGGTGGCTTGATTTAGGAGTTCAGCGGAAGTGTAGGTTAGCAAAGTAACAAAAAACAAAACTTGGTACAATCCACGACGACGCGCCCCACTCCGCGATTACTGCACTGTAAGCTGTACTTTAGTACGGAGCGGAGCGGAGTGGGGCGCGTCGTCGTGGATTGCACTATCTTTTAAGTATATGCTTAATACCGAAGTAGGTATATTATAAGGAATGTTTTGATGTAAATTTATAAGATACGCAGTGACGACGGTGACGATAATACGATAGTGTTCTTAAATGACGGGTGTCTAATTAGTTTCCATACGATAAGAAATATGTGGTAGATAAAGTAATTGCTTTAGACATAATATACATAATGTGAGCAGGGGTCCCTATTAAATTAAAGGTAGGTATGTTAATAAACCTTTTTTGCTGAACGTGCTCGTTATCGTCAGACCGATGTTCCTACACAGGGATATTAGTAGAATCCATACTTAGTACCTATTATAATAAATGGACCGATTTATGCAAAAATGATCCAACCCACAATCTCGACAATTTCGAGTTTTTGTGACTTATGTACTCTAAATAAGGTATATTTTAACATATCAAAGACTCGGAACTCTATGTTAATAATTGACGAAAATCCGTATGGTCCAAACCACAACTGTCATAGCGAACATCATTTTTTCATAATGCATAAATGTTTCAAGCTATTAGAATCATTTTTGCATTTTCTTGGTTGCCCTGATATAGGTTTTTTTGTTTTTTGCTATAATGATTCAAACTACTTGGAACAATAATGCTTTTTATACAATATGGAAAATATTATAAAAATCATTCTGCTTAAATGTTCCAATAACCTTGAATCATTTTAACTCAATTCCAAATAACATTCGACTACAGAAGTATACTGATTCAGACCACATGACTATTCTATTTAATTAAAGAAAAACGAAAAATTCAATTCTTAAAAAACGATTCACGGTTAAATATAAAATTATCATTAATATCTCGGCTAAAAAGTAAACAAAATATTATTTTTATATCGAAAACTTTAATGAAATACGTATATAACTATTTAAACCTTCTATCTTTTATTGCATTTTTTTGTACCTGCAATAAAATTGTATGTTTTGCATGAAATTTATTCTATTTTTTTAGAATAATGTGGTCATGTAGACAAACTTATTGAAGATCATCATCATCATCATCATCATCATCTCTTATTTGTCGAGACATGTTTTGTAGAACTCTGCAAATAACACCTCAAAAAGTTACTGTCAGTCTTCGAAAAAAACGCAATGACAGAGAAATAAAAGATAAAAGAGGAGAAACAGCAGGCGGATGGAATAAAACGCCACAAAGACATATTGAGCTTATTATCGATGTTATCAAAAGGTTGCCAAAATACGAGTCACATTATCGTAGAGAAAAGAACAGCGATGCTTTATATCTGCAGCCAGGAATGACGGTACCAAAAATCTACGAATTGTTCAAAATAGAATTCGAAAAAGAATTTGGAAAAGATGAAAAATGTCCATCCTTCAATGTTGTTAGACATATTTTTGTACAAAAATTCAATTTGAGGTGCAAGAGCCTTAAGAAAGACACGTGTAACAAATGTGATCTTTATGAAATGACATTGAAAAATTCTACTACCTCAGCTGAAAGAGCAAATGCCCAAAGAGAAAAAGAAGAACACCAAAAAATTGCCGAAGATTTAAGGAAGAAGCTGAAGGAAGATTTTGAACAGGCTAAAACTTGTGAAGAAACTGAATGTCTGACTTACGATTTGGAGAAAACCTTGCCTTTACCTAGAATACCGACCAATATAGTTTTCTACAAAAGGCAGTTATGGGTATACAACTGCGGTATACACTCGGCTTCCAACGGTGTTGGGAATTGTTTTGTTTGGGCTGAAGGCGAGGCAGGCAGAGGGGCCCAAGAAGTGGGTTCATGTTTGAGGAAATATATTAAGTGCGTGCTACCTCCTACAGTAAAAAAATTGATTTTGTGGAGTGACTGTTGCGGAGGGCAAAACAGGAATATCAAAATCGTTTTGATTTTAAAGGCTTTATTAAATAGACACCCCACTCTCGAGACAATCAGCTTCCGTTACCTAGAATCAGGACACACTTTCCTACCAAATGACAACGACTTCGCTAAAATTGAGACTCGACTCAAATATGAAAGGATATACTCCGTGGATGATTATATTGCCATTATGAAACAATGCAAAAACAAAAATCCTTTACAGGTCCATAAAATGGAAAGTTGTGATTTTGTTGGATCTCAAATTCTAGAAAAGAAAATAGTTAATAGAAAAATATTTAATGATAAGAGCAAAGTAAACTGGCTCAAAACAAAAGAAATTTTAATCACAAAAAAGACTCAACATTCTTTGTTCATGAGAACTTCCTTTAATGAGGACTACAAAGAACTGAATATTAAAAAGAAATTAAAAGGTGTTGATTTGGGTGTCATAGAAGAAGATTTGCAAGAATTATGGCCTTCAGGAAAACTGATTAACAAAAAGAAGTTAAACGATTTGAAATCGTTATTCCATCTCATACCAAATGATTGCATTGGTTATTATAAAAAACTGAAGGGAGACGATGCAATAATAGACGATATAGATGGTTATTGTGATGAACCCGACTTTGATTTGGATGAGGAGTAGGGTAACATTTGTGTTTTTTTAAATAAAATAAAAATAATAAACATTTTTAAGCTTTTATTTTTGTCATAGTTTGGAACATTTTTGCATTTTTCTTTCCGCAGCCTACACAGCTAATTCCATACAAAATGTATTATGTAATAATGATCCACGCGCAAGTTTTCTTGAATATCTACGAAACTATTAAAATTTATTTACTAAATACATGCATGTAAATTAGTTTAGAACACTTAGAATAACATAAAATTAAAAACATAACATTTAGAACTACAAAGCCAGAGAAATACCGAAATAAACTTTAAACTCTATTATCTCGAAATGAGGTTAGTGTGGACTGAATCATTTTTGCTTAAATCGGTCCAAATGTGAAAGTAACTGTCTGTCTGTTAACTTTTCACGAAATATAGAATAAGTACAGGCAGGCAGACCATGGCCTTGGGTTAGGACATTTTTATTGCGGTAGTACGTACCTACGTTCCTGAGGGATAATTTCTGACCTCCACACGCAAAAGCTTAGTAGTTTTATAAAAGGCGAACTTGAAAAACTATAGCCACTATAGGAACTGCCCAGCCATTCCCATTTATATCCAATGACTTATTCAGGGTAACTGAGGGGTTATCGTCAAGCCTTGGCTACTTTCGGCTGTTTCTGAAGGTTGGTACAGACGCCAGCTGGGTCAAGCTACACGAAACTGTCAAATTTTCCCAATCAAATTTGAACCATAAACTTTATTTATAAAATTGAAAATCGATTATAGAAATTTGACAGATTGTAGTAGGTTGATGTGCTGGCGTCTGTACTTAGTAGGTAAACGAAAGACAAATACGAGGATTATTGTGAGCAATTAACATATCCGTCACGCTCATTTACTTTTAAAGACTACCTACACATACATAAAGCCACAAAGATTGATGATAGTTCGCGGAGAGTAAAGATCACCTATAAATATACTATTTAATAATCTCAACATTATTTAGTTGACCTCTTAACCCCACAAGCTGGGCGGTAATGTGGTATGGTTCCTAATATGTACCTACATATTAGGCACCTTACCACATTACCTTACATTACTTACTTAGGTAAGTACCACCTACTTACTAATGGAATTAGTATGAGTTGCCTAATGAGTCGCAGGACCATTCTATTTTGTTGGTAGATCTGCTAATCTATACGTATCACTACACTATACACTAGGCGGTTACTAGTGGCCACCACAAGCAACGGCAGTTGTTTTCAGTGAACTCGACGCTCACTTGTCGTTTGATTCGCTGAGTCGTCCCAGCTTCAAACTACGGCAGTGAGTGGGTGGCCGAGTAAACAGAGAGCCTAATAAATAACTAAGTCTTGTCACTGGACATTGACTTCACGCACACTCTCGGCAATAAGTAAGTAGTCGGCGGTTAGTGGTTTTATTGAGGGGCATTGGAGCAATATACTTACCTAGATTTAGCCCAACGAAAACTTTTTCCATGTTCATCACTTTCATCAAAACTCGAAGTATGAACGCATTTTATTTCATGAACGTAGATATTTTGACAGCCGGCCTAAGCCGACAAAGACGTTACTTTACACGTTAAAATATTTTTGGAAACACAAGTTCATTAAAATTAAATCTTTGAATATTTTACTCAAAAGTGATTTAACTAACAAATATTGATTTTACATTAAATCAAATATGTTAGAAGCTGACAGTGGCTTAGTGAGCGTAATATAAATTAATTAACATAAATAGAGACCTTGACTCCAGCCACGCGAAGGAAAAATGGAACGTACTTGACTCCTAGCGACTGAAAATGAATTATCGAATTTCTGAATTATTTTATAGGAATATAACAAAGTGTAGTCGTAAGTGTACTGCGTAGGCGTAAAAACATTCAATGCTTTAGGTATTATTAGTTTACTGTGTATTTTATACGGTTTTATTTACTATCACTTTTTACTTCATCGATGGACTTTAGAATCGATAACCCAATTTCTTTCAAGTTTTGAATGACTGCTATTGTCCGTTAGTGTGTCGCTGTAAAATGCTGCTGTGTTAGGGTTGTGTGACGAGAGTAGTGCTCGTTGTTACCATGCTTTTCACACCGATTTATATTGCTATGACCTTTATAAAGACCTGGCGCATTCGGTCGTTCAGAGCTCGTCTACTCGAGTTTTTGAGCGGTAACACGAGTGTCGCATTCTGCAAAGTTCCTGAAAATGCAGCTGGTAAGTGTCCCAATATAATATTAAGACAGCTATGTCACCCATTTCTATTTTACCTGTAAAGTACAAGACCTAAAGTTACAGGTCATTTTCACAGTAACTTCTACTGCTTTTATTACAATGTGTATTAATTATTTGTACACTTAATTATACCTAAAATATTCATAAATAATTCATTTAATTTACAGAAACTCCTACACTTAGTTCTAAGCTGTGCACAAACCCAAAAAATGCATATCTATGTGACTTACTGGACTACACGAATGCCACTCGGATCTGCAGCATGAAGCCGACACAGATGATTGAGATCAATGACTGGGTGTCATGTTCCAATGGGCTGCCCCTGGGCTCTGGCGAACAGTCTCCTATTACTGACTTAGATGTAGATGTGCTGTTTGAATGTGAAATGGAAGCTCATGATAACTCAGGACAAGATATCATTACAGTAAGTTTGAATTTTAGGTATAATTATTTTTCTGGCTTACATTAAAATTACATGAGTGAAATTGGCTTGACACTGATGAGATATATAGGGTGGAACAAATAGTGACGAAATGAAAATAAAATTAGTTTCCTCATGTTCAAGTATCCGAAAATATGGAGTATTTTCGGATACCCCTGGACCCCGTCTGCAATCAGCAATTATTGACACTGCAGCATGATAATATTATATTCTATTAATTATTAGTACCCAAACAAGAGATTATCTTATATTATTTTATTATGACTAGATAATTTGAACTAGCCTGTGTTTACAATTTAGCTTCGAACATATGAAACGATTATGTGTTTTGGAAAAATAACTTAATTCAGTTTGCACTACAACTTCAAATTTCTTTATGACTTGTTCAATGGTAGGAATCATTCCGATATCAACATTATTTTCATTCATATAAAATTGATATTTGTTTAAGTGGAAATAAAATCAATTGGAAACAAGATTTGATATAAATATTCTGTATCATCTAATCTGATTCCAGTTAGAGTCAATGGGTCAACCAGTGGCGTGGAAAGCAGGCTCACACCTAGCTATCATAGTGAAAACCAACATAGAACATCTTAGTGTTATTGGCTTCAACTTCATTGGTGGAGAGTTTGTCATAGACCACAATCTGCCTGTAGTCAGGATACAGAGTAAGTTACACACATGGTTTTTTAATTACAATTAATATTAAAAATATCCTGAATGGTTTGTGGCATAAAAAGTATTCAAGTGTATATTTAACACCTTTTCAAGTAAATTCAATACATCTCATGTTTCAGCTGTCCAACTATCAGGAGAGCCCAACAAAGCTTCAGACCCCTCAATGAGAAGTCTCCGAAGTGACATCCAATATAGTCTCCAACAACCAGCAACTGAATTCCAATGGCCAGTGCATGCAGCCCTTCTCAGGAAACTGTCCAAAGTTGTAGATATCAAGTCTGACACTAAAAATACTATACAGATGAATGGTAGCAGTGGAGATATAGTGCTCGAAGTACCACCTCCTAGGAGAACTGTCACTTTGGCTGATGTCAGTGTGAACACTGGCAAGTCATTATCAGGAGAAGAGGTAGACAACCCTGAAGAAAGCAATAAAATAACAGAAACTGCAGCAAAAGCAGAGGGCTCTACACAGCCAGAAGAAAATGAAGTGGTGGTTGAAAATGTAACAGTAGAAATACAACATAATATCACGCCAAAGAAATCTAGTTTAAAACTCGACTTGAAGAAAGGCACAAGCCAACTTTCAACTTCACTATTAAACATATCTAGTCAAATAAAGTCTGTAACTACTCATAAAAGGATAGTTAGTACGACTGGGCCAAAGAGGCCACAGTCCCAGATAGAATGTTATCCAGTTGTTAAGGAAGAGGCAGCAAGGAGTTCTACATCTCAGCTGAGTACGCCAAAATCTGTGAAAAGTTCCCGTCCATTAGTGAATACAAAGTCACCGAATGTGTTGATATATTCTGATAGTGTAGTAGCTAGAGATAATTTGGAGGCATCGCTTAGGAAAGTACTGGATTGCGATAGGTGAGTGTGAGTGTCTTATGTGTTCTTATGATATAATGCTGAGCTTTCACAAAATTAACACAAGCTTGGCTTATATCAAATCAACTGCAATTTGTTCAAACTAGTTTGTGTTTTTTTTTTTTACAATTTTTATTGGCATTTAACATTGCGTTGCATTGCAGTATTCGATAGGAAAGTTGCACGTAGTGGCCTGTTCAAAAGCACTACACGTCTGACATGGCAATTTTTATAAATGGAATACTACTACTTTTCCTACAGTCAAATTCCACAAGTTTGACTGGGCATGAAGCAAAAGGAAGTTTATTATTTAGTAATAGGGATGTTGACAAAAAAAACTATGTAGTCCGTCATTCAGATATATTAGATTAGATTTCTTGCTTTATCATAGGTATTCATTAAAAATGGTTTAGATAAAACGCATTAAAGTTGGGGAGTCGAGCCCCCGCTCGCTACGTCACAAGTCAGTATAAAATCTACCGGGGAGTGACGTCATGCCACATTTTAACTTAATGTATTGTCTTTTGATTACGTAAAAAAAGAAAAATACATGTCTAATATTTTTTAATAATCTACGTGACGGACAAAAAAATTTTTTTGTCGATATCCCTATTGTTACTAATATAAGAAGGTTTCGTGATTTAAAATCGATAACGAAATTTTACTGGAACCACCAGAAATTCCATAAAGCCTATTCAATTTATGAAACATAAAATAAATATCAGTACTTAAAATATCAGGTATACGTTATACGTGGTGTCCCGCGAGGCGCTGGAGGGCGGCGCGTGGCGGGGACGTGCCGCGCTCGTGGCTGTGGCGGGCTGTGTCGGCCGGGCCGCGCCCCTGCTACTGGCACACTTACTGGCGGGCGGAAGACTGCTCGCCCTCTGCTCTGATCTACTCCATACTGTGCTGCCGTATTATAAGACTGCTGAGGTACATGTCAAGATGCTACTTGATACTTCACCCTTCAGCTGAACTCCCAGTTCAGCTGCTTAAAGCTTCTAGAATATAAGCGGGCATTTATCCGTATCTGAGCTTGTATGTTCTAATCGAACCCCTGTAATTCAGTACAAATAAGGTACACTTGGCAAAATAATTAAGTAAGCATCCAAATATTTCTTACACCCAACGTTTATCCTAATAATAATTATGCTTTTTTGTATTTGTTAACTGAGAAATTATTGAGATGGCTGTGGGCATTTGTCTCTCCAGGTTCGCGAGAATGAACTAGTACAATTCACTTACGACAAATGGAAGTCTGTGAAGATGAAGCATCACATATTCTGCTACCAAGCCTCTCCTGCCAAGAAACAGTTCTCCACTGAAAGCGATAGACAGTAAGACCATCTTTTATTTATTATATCTCTGTCATTCTGTGTGTGTGATATGTGTTTCTTTCAAACACAGAGTAGTGAGCAAATGGAGTACCAATGCGTATATTTTTATATGGTTTTGCGGATTGAAACGCGCATTGTGTCTCTGTTTGCTTTTTATTCTGTGTTATCAGATAAATATTGTGCTTATAAATAACATTTTGATCAATTTACAGAGCAAGTCAGGAAAATAATATGTATCGGTACGCAAAACATACTATTGACTTAGAAGTCCGTTAATTCTCAGCCCTCATGTTATGACACATTATTACGCCTTGAGATTTAGTGTTTGATTTAATAAGCAGTGCTATTTTCACGAATGATGAGTACATGCGACAGAACATTTGATTTATATATTTTTAACTAAATTATGTATTATCTAAATGCTTCATTTGAGTTTGTTATACAAAAATATGCATGTATGTGTGTAGATGTGTTGTGTTTTGTTATTGATTTACATGAACTTTACCTTCATACCTAAATATTACTTTTATTATACAACTTTACATACTGCATAATACAATTAAAGCTAAGTACATACATTTTTGATAGAAATGGCTGAATAAGGACGATGGCTAAAACATATTATATTGTAGCTTAGAAGTAACACAATGCAAGGAATGTCATTTACATTATAATATAATAAATATTGAACACAACTTATGACGTAGTGAAACGTATTATAACACAATACCCTACTCTAAAAAAATACACTTAATAAATACTCTTGCCCCTTTTGTCACAAAAAATACAGTAATTTCTCTCTGGGCGGTTCACGCGACACATTATTTTAGTTGCCTAGTGAATTGGCTTTTAGACATAGATTAATGATCAGGTACATCATTTCTGTAAACCATTGCGACTATGGTAAAGCTCTTAATACAAAATAGACTGCTTTGTACCGGACTTAGTTGTCGAACACATTTAAGCTCTTATTACAAAACCTTGGTCGATGGTTTAAACGTGTTCAGAAAAACCTAATTTAATAATAAGACCGCAAGTATTTTCAAGACAGCGTGAACCATGTATTCACGTTGTTTTGACCATATGGCGCTGAATGTAAGACATGAAGTATCTGTAAAGTATTTATTCTGTGACTAGGCCTGCTACAAACAAGTGCAATATGTATAAATACACTAGCTGCGTCGCAAGTTGTAAAAAATAGTGCTAGTGCCAGAGTATTTCGTATAGAAAATGGAGGACAGCAACATCATCGCCCACAAAATCTATAGTAACTTTTTTGATGTCTAATAATATATGTCTATCGCCAAAAGGTCATGAGAAAAAAAAATGAAAATGCGTGAAAAAGTCGTGCATTTTTGTATTATAAATAAATAAAAATAAACGATAACAACAAAATAAGCTCGCTTGCAACGTTTCGATACAACGCTACGTTGTGTACTGCTCGCTATCGTGACAAATCACATTGTGGTCCTCCAATCACACATACGAAAGGCTCTCCACCGTCTTATCTCTATTAGAACAGTTCTACATCATTAGCATTATGTGTAGACCGTCCAAATACACGGGGCATCCGGGACACGAGCTGGACATCCAGGTGTTGGCGTCGGAGGAGACCTGGCGCACACCCTCACTGCTGCAGGCTACCGACCTCACCAATAGGGGCATTGCTATCTTCTCACAGGTTTGTGACCAAGTATAAGCATGTTGTATGTGAATACTACAATACAAACTGGGCCCTGGAGCTACTAATTTACAGATCTTAATACGAATGTGTGTTTTTGACAGATTTGTCATACAAAATTTGTCGAAAGCACACTAAAGACCACTGAAAATTTTATAAATTAGTGGCAACGTAATCTTTATTGACACAAGATATTTCTTTTCAAGATGTTCTCCATCTAAGCCATGAAATAAAATTACGAAAATCATGGTGCTTTTTGATTGTTACAAAAATATTTTTCTAGATTCATTTAGAAGCAGACCCTAGTGACTACTTAGGCGACGAAGGCATGAAAAGCAATGAGGCTCGCTTAGGAATCATTCACAAAATCATGGGTGACATCCTCGGCCTTCATGTAAAAGAACCCAAGGAACTGACCCAGATAGACTACACAAGGGGATTCTTCTTAGGAAACCATGTGGTAAGACTATGTTCTACCCTTCCAATAATATCACTGTATATGTTTATTTCGCATCACCATCAATGTAGCAATTGCTGAATATTGATATTTATATTTTGATACATTAAAGTGTTAGGATAACAATAGCTGTTACTCAATTGTTTTACACACGTGGTCATTGATAACGCGTAACCTTCCGTTCTGATGGGCCAGTTCAAATATTACACTTAGAAATCACATGATTGGCTAAATAACAAAGTAAAGTGTGTTTTTCGTTACTGGCCTCGTTTAGTAAACAAATAATTACGAATAAATTACGATGTACTAAGATTTCGAAAAAATATTTTACTCTGGTTAATTTCGAAGGAGTTTTTGATGAAATTTAGTTTTTTTTTTTTTTTTTTAAATAGAACGACAATACAATACAATAACAAGAATTTGACAAATTTTAAAAACAATATACAGGGTGTCCAAGAACCTGGCGTCCAACTGGATTCCCACGATGCCCCAAGTTCTAACAGTACTCAGAAAAATATTTTAAAAAATCCACCCCATGTACTTACAGAATTATACTGATTTCAAAAAAAAAGGGGAAATGAGCACCCTGTGACATACTTTTGAATGCTGTGACTGCTAATGCTGATAATTTCGATATTTCTTGGAGGTTTTGTAATCTAGGGTATTGCTGTGTCTAAATAGAATGTAAAAATAAAGTACTTATTGTACCATTTTAAAATAAAATATTATTTTAACTAAAGGTGATATGGAAAACTATTGAATTTCGCAACTTTGACCGACTGTAGTGTAAAAAAAATGTACCAAAATAGTATGGCAAGTGACGTCAAATTTTGACGCGTTTATTCCTCTTTTTAAAAAGGTATAATACTTACACATTAATTTGAAAAAAAAAATTTTGATAATATTTTTACTCAACAACCCAATTTTTACGAAGTGCCTACCTACTAACGGTAACTGTCGGACCCTTTCTTATCTTAGAAACTGTTATGTTACTACTATTATTTACTTCGGTTCCAAGAGTGAGCAAGAAGGAAATACACACAGGTAGATGGGTTCCCAGTAGAATAAAAGCAAAGAATGTTAGTTTAAAGATATTTTATTACAATAAATGTTCAAAATGTTGACCACCCGCGGCAATACAAGCTCTCACTCTCCTTAAAAAGGACCGCTTTATGTTTCGCGAGTAACTTTTTTGACGTATCACCTGCACTGCTTGTGTTATCTTCTCACGAAGGTCAGCGATGTCATTAATGGGCTTCGCATAAACGAGCTCCTTCATAGTTCCCCAGAAAAAAAAATCCAGCGGATTTAAGTCAGGTGAGCGGGCTGGCCACGGGATTGTTCCTGATCGCCCAATCCACCTGTTCGGGTATTGCTCGTCCAAAAACTCTCTAACGGATACGCGAAAATGTGCTGGACAGCCGTCGTGTTGGAACCACATATCTGGTGGGGTCTCTTATGATTCGCCAGTCAAATTCTCGGGCATCTCAAATGGACCAATAATATTCCCACAGAGAATACCGGTCCACATGTTCACTTTGAACCGGTACTGGGATCTATCTTCTCGCATCAAGTGCGGATTTTCCACATGCCACTCGTGCAAGTTGTGTAGGTTCATGTAGCCATCCTTCTTAAATGTTGATTCATCTGACCACAAAATTTTGTCGATAAAGTTTTCGTCTTCTCGATGTTTTTGCAGGATTGTTTCACAAAACGCGACTCGGCTCGGATAGTCTCGAGGTAAAAGACTTTGCACTCGCTGTACGTGGTACGGATGATATTCTTCTTTTTGGAGAATACTGTGTGCTGTGCTCTTCGGTATCCCCGTATCAGCTTCTATTCCTCGCACAGAGATGCTTGGATTTGCCGACACCGCCTCTAAAACTTCATCGCGTATGAAGTCATTTACGGGTCGTCCTTCACCAGCTACTTGATTGGGGAACCGCCCGTCACATAGTGATCTGTGCACATTAATGAAAACTCGATGGTCGGGATATCGCGTAGCCCTCGGATACCTTTCTCTGTAAAGTCTCGCTGCAGCTCGTCCATTACCTCTACATTCTCCATAAATGTAGTGCATATTTGCGTATTCTTGCGGAGTGTAGGTCGCCATGGTAGCACACACAAAACACAAACTGTCCAAACACAGGCAAAGGTCGTCGTAAAGAGTTCGTTTCAAAGTCCAGAGCACAAAGAGTAATCGAGTCCAATAAACAAAGCTTTAAATCGTAGTACGTGATCAATGGTAACAATAAGAGAGAGGTGCGTAGTAACGGCAGGAGGCAGTGACGCGTACTGACCGTACTGTTATCCTAAATAGCACGATCCCAGATAGCGTCACTATCTATCTCACTCGCACCTCTAACCTTTTTCTCCCTCACTCTTACCTGAATAATGGGGTACCATAAAGAAGAACCAGCAAATCGCAAAGATAGTTTCTGTCTTGCTCCCTCCTGTTGTAATAACGAATCACTATGGTGAGATGCATGCACATACCGTCCCTTACGGTCTAACCTGTTTTTTGAGAGGCCTGTTGTTATTTTTATGAGCATACAATAGTAATTCTTTAGAGGTTAGATTCAATTCGTCGTAAAAATTGGGTTGTTGAGTAAAAATATTATCAAAAAATTTTTTTTTCAAATTAATGTGTAAGTATTATACCTTTTTAAAAAGAGGAATAAACGCGTCAAAATTTGACGTCACTTGCCATACTATTTTGGTACATTTTTTTTACACTACAGTCGGTCAAAGTTGCGAAATTCAATAGTTTTCCATATCACCTTTAGTTAAAATAATATTTTATTTTAAAATGGTACAATAAGTACATTATTTTTACATTCTATTTAGACACAGCAATACCCTAGATTACAAAACCTCCAAGAAATATCGAAATTATCAGCATTAGCAGTCACAGCATTCAAAAGTATGTCACAGGGTGCTCATTTCCCCTTTTTTTTTTAAATCAGTATAATTCTGTAAGTACATGGGGTGGATTTTTTAAAATATTTTTCTGAGTACTGTTAGAACTTGGGGCATCGTGGGAATCCAGTTGGACGCCAGGTTCTTGGACACCCTGTATGTACAAGCTAAGACTAAAATATATATTATGTACAAGTACTTAATTTAAAAAAAAGGGAAGATCTCATTGGGCATCAACATAAAAATTCCGCGTAGCTATCAGTGGGAAAAGTACATGATTGATAAAAAACTAGTGATTGTCTAAACGTGTTTTTGTCTACCAAATGAGACATGTAAGGAAAAATACACTAACATAATTAACCCCTCCAAATTTCTCTCAAACCATTGCTTATCAAAATATAAATGTCTTCCATAAGCAACTACTAGGAAGTAAGAGTAGATAAACATAATTTGTGATGTGCATACTTGCATACATTAGATGTAATGTATTGTTACTAGGTTTGAACTAACTCTTGAATTCTGTCACGTGTCGTTGAGCTTTGTAGAAACACCGTCATTTGGGGACATTACAAAGGAAATGGTAGATCATTGAATCATTATACTGCATTGTGTATTCTAGCCAAACTTGGTTAAATAACTGTTAGCGCACATGCACTGTCATACAGTGCATTTCAAGGCCGTATTAATGATACAAATCAACTGGAATTAATGAAATTTTTACCGTAAGAAATATTTAATTGCTTCTCTGTTTTGATTTACTTATACTTTCGGAGTTCTTGTTTTTTACGTCCAAAGAATACACACACTGAATGATAGCGAAAACAGAACTTGCAAAGAATAATTGATTTGTTTTTACATAGTTAAGTTTGTTCGATTTATATTTAAAAAAAAACAGTATTTACACTTTTACAGAGTAAAATTGAATCGGGATTTAGGGATAGGTACATATTCGCAAACAAAAAAAAGGCCGTAGAATACAGCATGCTTCCGTCATCATGAGCCCATGACAGTCACCCTGTGTATACGATAGTGACACGTGTTCCCGGTAGGCGGCGTGGCCGAAGCGTGCGGCCGGCCCTGGCCACGTGACCGTGTGATGCCCGGTGAGACGCACCTTCACGAGCACTTGTTGCCACTAACGATGCTACCACGCACGGTTTTAAGAGTGAGCACCACGACTTACTATTAAAATGCAAGGGATGAAAAAAAAAATGCAACATTTTACCCTAGCACTATAATGAGTTTTAGTGGTTTTAAAACATTGAAATGCAATATTTTAGACCCCATCAAATTTTGCCTTAGAAGTCAGTATAATGTACAATTTTAGGCCCCATTCCGGCCACTTTCTGTTTTTCATTTTATAAAACAGTTATGTAGAGCTCACTCTTAAAACTCAATGTAATTATTTCAATTAAATTAAGCTTTTATTTTATGAATTAATAAAGATCACAATATTTTTGATATTATAATAATGTGCACGCAAATCGCTTTAAACATTTTTGTTTGTTTCACAGTTTTGATTATTATTATTAATCACTTTTTATTTCACAGCTATTCATATTTTCAACATTCGATAGAAGTAAATACATCATAACATTAGAATTAATAGGAATTTTATCGAAAATCATCGCTTCGGTAACCCTACATACATTTCAACCGTGCTTAGTAAAAAAAAACAAATAAAGCTAAACGTCATTAATTTCTTTGTGAATATTTTGACCTTTGATTTTTCTATCGATGTTGCATGTTGTGTTGCTCGGAATTTTCTGTCGAAACAAAAAGGAGACGTTACAACTCACGCGGTCTCGTTTAGGGATTTGCATGCAGATAATTAATATTTGAATCCTATCAGAACTGTATCTTTGGCTGATTATGTCTTTAGTAAAACCCCTCATAAATATTAGCAGTTGTCTGCATACTGCACGTCCGATGTGAGCCTGCATACTAAACTCTTTTGTCGACTGTACATTTATACTGGAAACTAGCACTTTGCCCGCGGCTTCGCTCCCGTGGTCTTTCCCGCGGGACCCGTTATTTTTCCCGGGATAAAAAGTAGCCTATGTTACTCCCTGAAAACTAAGCTTTCTAATGGTAAAATAATTTTTCAAATCGGTCCAGTAGTTTCGGAGCCTATTCAATACAAACAAACAATCAAATCTTTCCTCTTTATAATATTAGTATATCTAGATGACGAACGGTAGACTGCTGTACCGAATTATCTTTCTAGAAGCCCATACCCCTACAACACCATACAAACTTTCATTATCACCATACAAAATTCGTCCGATTTTAAGGGACCTATTTAATCCCTTTTCGACGAATTTTCAAAAATCCTTTCTCAGTGTTCACTTAAACTTAAATACTTATTTGTCAAAATTTGTAGCTTCTGGACCCACTGGTTTTTGCTGTGCGTAGTCTGTCAGTGAGTGAATTGAAGATCAAGTAGATATCAGTTTTGTCTAGACCTGGGACCTCACTCTTAAACAATTAATTTTGACAGAAGATTCCGGGCATGTTGTCAAACTACGCTAGTTCCCTACCCACATAGGTAACGTACATAACTTATACGTCCCTCTAGCACAAGCTGCGCCTAGTGGAGGCGTGCCCGCTGGCAGAGGGCGCGCGCGTGCAGAAACTGGGCGACGTGCGCGTGCAGTGGTGCCTGCGCGGAGAGGAACCATTGCACCCCCCCAGCCCCGCCTTCTTACCAGTACACGTGTACGAGTGCCCCGAGCACTTCTCTACGCTGGAGTACTTTGACGTAAGTGTTTACGGACATAAAATGCATTTTTAAAAACGTACAATTTTATATTAAGTATATATATTATTATTATTTATCCATAAAAATTTAATTATAATACTACAAATTTAAGAAGGTTGGCACAATGTACTGCGCGGCCGCTTTTATACAGTTATTCGAATTTGTTCGGTTGATCGTGAAATTTCTTTACCCATGGTTTTCTTCCTAAATCTGTGTAGTTACAAGGATTTTTCAGCCGAAACTTTGTTATTGCCAATTGAATAAAGGTACTAATTATTTGTCGAATCATAATTACAGTCACTTAATAATAACCCATGTATTGGAGTCTTACATTTTAGCGTAGCCAGATTTAAAATAAAATGGAATAGCTCTCTGAGGAGTTGGAATAGAAACATCTAATTTCGCATGATGCTTTGATTTCGTAAAAGGTATCTTCAATAACTCTGAAACCTCAAGACGCACCAATTTTATTTTTTGGGCACAATTAGGCACAAATGTGATCTAGCTAAGTAGCTGAGTACTGCCGCTGGGGTAACGTTACTCCCACGGAATCTGTTTTTCGTGAATATCTTTGGATCGGCTGGACGCACGAATTCTAAATTTCGGACACATTTACACGAGATAGGGTAGTAATTATCTGTCAAGCCGAAATCCTAAAAAGCGACAACATTCCACTGGCGTAACGCACACGAACCAATGACTAAACGCATATTTGACTGTTAACGCATTTAAGAAAATGTGCTCGACTCCAGAGAAAATAAGTGCGACTCTGACAAGCAAAAACAAATCTTTGCATGGAATAAGCTCACCAAAGTCCATAATCAAGGAACATGAACAACAACCACATCGTAATGAACGTGCGGCTAACAAACAAAATAAAGAGACAAACTATAAGTACTTATACACCAAAAAAAAGCACCATCAAATGTAATATCGAAGCCTACGCAAAATAATAAACAACCCTTTAAGAGGATTACTAGAGAGGATACATATAAATAAAAAGCTCTGCGTACTCAGTAACTACACACAGCGAGGCATGCTACAAGCAATTGAAGAACATTTTGGAAGGGTCTTTAATTATTGTACACTTCACCAAATTCAAACATTAAAATATTATTAGCGGATATACAATTAAACTTAGAACATTTTACAGTGAATGATTATTTTATAATTACATTTGGGGCGGCTGACATTAAAACCCATGATAACCTTATTGACCTAGTAAAATCAATAAGAGAATGCTTAATGAAACACACACTAACATAACAATATACGCACCTAAATATATCTGTGGGGCCGTCATTTATAATTATAAGGTTGAAATGTTTAATAATCTACTCTTTAAGGACATACAAAATAATAAGTTGTATATTTTTTTGACTCCAACTATGGATTAACATTTGACATGTTTTCAAATATCAGGCAAATTAAATATAAATGGAATACAATGCATATTTAGGGACATTATGAATAGAATTAATATTGACATGGAATTATTTCCAGATGACTTGACCATTGACGCAAATGATCACAAAACTCACAGTTTTTTTTTAATAATATACGTATTCTCCACCAAAACATAACAGGTCTCATAAACAAATCTAATGTATTTGTTTATGAGATCACCTGGTTCACAAAATAATAAACCAATAGACGTGATCTGTATAACCGAACACTTTATGACGACCGACCAGGAAAACACACTCGACATACCTAACTTCCGCCAACAGACAATTTATGTTTCCCTTTCAAAATTGTAACAAAAAATCTAAATAGATATCTAAAGGTCTTAGAAACTATAGTAAAATTAAAAGAAAAATGTTATGGCAGTATAGAATACTTCAACAAAAATAAATAAAAACATATTTATGCAATACGCAGCTAGATTAAAAACAGAAGTTACAAAACAATTATTACATAAATCACACAGCAAATCAAAAGCGACATGGTCAATTATAAACAAGTCTAAATGTAACTTTCAGAAATACTTAAACATGACAACAAGATTACAGATCCTAAATCGATTGCGAATAATTTTAACGACTTTTTCATAGATCAAGCTTCAGAATCTGGCCAAACAAATAATTTAAGGAATGACAGTTAAAACAAACCCCGACTCTCAAATCATAAAATGAACACTAAAATTAATTCAATTTTTCTTACTCCCACATCACCTTCAGAAGTAGACAGAGAAATAAAACAGCTGAAAAATACCCATAGCGTGGGCAACGATGGAGTCTGGACGAAAGTCATAGAATATTGTATCCCCATATATTTCAGCTCATCTATGCTACATAATTAACTTATGCATTACTAACGGAATATACCCTGAAAAACTTAAAACGTCCATTTTCGTTCCACTACACAAAAAAGAAGACAAATGAAAAATGGGAAACTATAGACCCATAGCGTTGATCCCCATTTTTTCAAAATTAATACCTATGTAATTGGAGATTCTATAACCAGCATTTTCAGATTTAATTATCTGTGGATTGGCGCGCAATTCGAAATTCAAAGAATTTTATTCGAAAGACGTGTTAATTTAATTTCAAATTCATTTATTTTTAGATAGTTTTTTGTTTTTGTGACATTGTGGTAGTTTTTGGCGCCATGGATAAACTGAAAATTCGTACAATTTTCGAATATGAGTTCCTACGTGGAAATACCGCTGCGCAAACAACATGAAACATTAACGACGTGTACGGGCCTAACTGCTTGCCATAAACGCGGTCCATTATTGGTTCAATCGTTTTAAATCTTTAAAATTTTGAGTTGAAGATCGAGTTCCGCGGTCGGCCGGTAAGCATTGTCGCCAACGACGAATTGAAGGCGATAGTGGCGGGTGTGTAACGTTTGATATAATAGCAAAAGTTCTAATGATCATAAGACCTAATTTCATTTAATATATATATTTTTTAATATAACGATAATACAAATGATATAATGAATTATTGATATAATTTCATTTTACCTAATTTCATATGGTATAATGAACAGTTTGTATAATGCACATTTTAAATAATATTCAATTAATATAATATTCAGTTGCTATAATATTCAAAATCTATAAGTAACGTTTAATATAATTTATTAATAGGTTGAATCTGCTCCAAAACCGAATCGGACCACTCCGACTTTACGTAGTCTTTTGGCTCCTACCCCTACTAGTGTATATAAAAGCCGGAGGCGCGGAGGGAGAGCAACCCCCGCCCGCTGTAACGTAAAGCATAGGCACCAGCAAGCCGAAGCTGCAGAGGTGAGCATGGGTGCCCATCCTTTGTTACGTCAGGGCGAAGGGGTTGCACTTCCCACAGCGCCGGAGACAATGCAGAAGCAACTTTATTGTTTTGAGGTTAGGTTACAATATAATTTGCTTTTCTCAAGAACGTTGCGTTACCTTAGAAAATGACTTAATATGAAAGTTAGGTCAAATAATATTATATAAAAAGAGCATTATACAATTTGAAAATTATATGAAATGAACGTTATACTAAATGAAATTAGAGTAAATGAAAATTATATCAAATATAACATTAGATCATATGAAATTAGGTTAAATGTTTTTATAGCATATGAAAATTATATCATATGAAAGTTATGTCAAATGAAATTAGACTCTGTTATTATACCAAACATTACACACCCATAGTGGGAGCGGATCCAACTCAATCTACGGTTGAGCTTGCTGCGGGCCTTGGAGTTATGTAGTGTCAAAACAACATTAAAGCACTTGCGTCAAATCGGAAAGATAAAAAAGCAAGATAAGTGGGTGCCACACGAACTAAGCGACCAACAGTGAGATTTACGCGTCGAAGCATGCATAGCACTACTTATTTTTTTTTTTTGGTTGGGAAATCATCATATGACTTCTCCCGCTCTGGGTGGAGCAAGAGGGCGTGTCAGACTCTTACTGACTAAAAACCCACCCGAGTTCCGTCCGTTGCCTGTGCAATGCCAGGGGGCCACGGTATCCCTTTCGGACTTTCCCGCAACCCCGGCAGATGCATAGCACTACTGAATCGGCATAGGAACGAGGGAATTCTTAATCGAATTGTTACCTGCGATGAAAGTAGATCCTGTATGACAACCGTAAGCGTTCGTCTCAGTGGGTGGACCCGGGTACAGCACCTAATCAGTGCGCTAAAAAAAAGATAACTCATAGGAAGATGATGGTGACTGTCTGGTGTACTTGTACATCACAGCTTCTTACCGAATGGCACAACAGTGACGGCAGATGTCTATTGCCAAGAATTGTAAACAATGATGGAGAAGCTCGTAATTCAACAACCAAGACTAGTCAATTGCTCTTCCCCATTGCTTCTCCACGACAACGCGCGAGCTCACACTTCACGACTGACCATCGCAAAGCTACAAGAGTTACAGCTGGAAGCTCTCCGTCACCCACCGTACTCACCGGACCTTGCCCCAACAGATTTCTAATGTTTTCAATATTTAGACAAGTTTTTAAGTGGGAAAAAATTCAACGCCCGAGAGGCAGTACAAAACGCTTTCGCTGACTTCATAGCCTCCCGTCTGGCAGACTTCTACAGTAAAGGGATAAACAAACTGCCATCAAAATGGCAAAATTGTATAGATAATTTGGGCCAGTACTTTGTTTAGCTGAAATAAAAAAAACAATTTTTTTATATTTTAAAATTATCATACAAATCTCCAATTTCATAGGTAAATACCTAATATTTGAAAAAGTCATATATAGCAGACTACAGTTTTTTAGAAAAATGTAATATTTTGGTAGACGAACAGAAAGGCTTTCGCAAGGGGAAATCCATAAAAATAGCCATTTCTGACCTACTAAAAACTAATTTGGTCGCCATGGACAAAAAAATTCCAACATGTCCTATCTCTATGGATATGAGTAAAGCCTTTGACTGAGTTGACCATACGATACTAATGCAAAAAATAAGCATGTACGGCATAAGAGGTAAAGCACTAGATCTCATCTTTTCACACCTGCATAATAGAAAAAAATAGTAGAAATAACTCAAATATATCAAAAAACGCGAAATGAGATTAAACATAAGTCAAACTCGAAAACTATTAAATTTGGAGTTCCACAAGTTAGTGTCCTAGGCCCTTTACTGTTCTTGATATATATCAATGATCTTCCTAAACATATCAACCAACAAATGGTACTATTTGCAGATGATAGCACAGTTATAATAAAACGCCACAAATAAAATGATTACGAGCACGTAGTCAACCAAACATTAAATACGATAAATATGGACAAAACGAAAATTATACACTTTCACCAGAGAACTCAACTGAAAAATATAAACGATACCAAGTTTCTAGGAATTAATATTGAGAATAAACTGACATGGAAACCACATTTAGAATAAGTCTGCAAAATAATTATTAAATATTCATTTGCTTTGTACAAACTCAAAAATTGTTAATATAGAAGCCGTATTAGCTGTTTATCACGGACTTGTTGCACCTGTCCTAAGATATGGTATTATATCTTGGGGCCAAGCCCAAAAGAAATGCATCATAGCAATGTGTAATGTAGACAACACTACCAGCTGTCAACCAAACTTTAAAAGCTTAAAAATTCTGACACTGCCTTCGTAATACGTATGAACTAAAAAAAAAAAACAAATTAAATCCTTATTATTATAAGACTGTTTTTAAAAGCTACTATAGACAATTACATGACAAAAAAAGATTAGAAATTGATATACCATATGGGAAAAATACTAATAAGTAAAAGTATTCTTTGTATGGCACCTTTGATTCACAACAAGTTGCCTGATGATGTTAAAAAGTTACCTATAATATATATTATAAGGTTATTATAATGTTAAGGAGTACTTACAGGATAAAAATATAGATACTTTAAGAGTAATTTATTGACACTAAATAATATGGCAATACAAATAGTGTGACATGTTATAATAATTTAATTTGACATCTGTATAATTTTATTTTAATTCGGACCAATGTTTTAATTTTATTTATATGGTTGTTAAGTCTATGACATGTACAGTGATCGGATAATCGGGCGCTTATATACCTAAACTTCTCCCCACGAAAGAATAATGTGGACATTCTGAATAAATAAGTAATTCCGAGTTCCCAAGATTGAATAATTTTGTAAAAACAATTATAACAACCTTAATGAAATTATAGCAGTGGTTGTTTTGATTTAGTATCTTTATTTTATTCAAAACAATTCATTGAATATTAATAAAAAAAATATAATGTGCAGTATGTGGTCAAGTAGTGGAAATTGATTTATCTATATAACAGATTAGTGATCGAATCAACAAATTTATTTTATTTTATACGAACAAAAGACTAAAAAATATTATATTTTTGACTGCTAAAGAAGTTCACAGTTGTATTTGTTAATTATTCGTGTTTCCAAGTACGAGTAAGTATGTAAGCATTATTTAATGAAAAATTTTCATTTTCACAACGAGTTATAACTATATTTTGTATGCAGGTAACATTTTTAGCAATCTCACGAATTCCAAACGGTTCCGGGATCCGGGATTCTGAAAGGCATGTCCGTATTATTCTTTCGTGGGAATAAAAGTGAAGTTTAGGTATATAAGCGCCCGCTTATCCGATCACTGATTATTTTAATACATCTGACAATTTTTATTTTAAGTATAATCATTTGGTTTGGTTATTTAATTAGATTAACAATAATATAAATATTTGCACACCTTAGTAGGTAATGATACAGAGTACTTTATAGTTATTTGTAACATCTATTTATACCTACCCATATTAGGCAAGTAAATAATTTGATTTGATGTTTGAACGTCACTTAACTTTAAGCAACGTTTATAAATAAACCCTTATATTTACAGAAAACGTAAAAGAAAAAAAAAAACTGAGCCCTTTTAAAGTTACACTAGGAATCTTAAAAAAAAAACGGTTTCCTAGAATCAGAATTTGAAATAAATACCTAACTGAGCACGTGGTGAACGCGCTCGGGCCGAGCGTTTTTACTTGAAATTATAATCAAACCTATTTTTATTGGATACGTTCCACACATTTCTGTAGTTTCGAAAACGAATTTAAAAATGGCGTATAATTCAGGATACCTAAATATTTCTTGTATGCTTTCTAGAACCTTACATCGACAAGTCTCGGGCGCCTTGTAGTCTACTCCGACGTGATGGCGTCCACGATGCACGTGACAAGCGCTCCTCTCGCACACGGCGTGGGCTCCGTGGCGAGGAGACAGGCGGCCGGCCGCGGCCGCGGCGGGAACACGTGGATCACGCCGCCCGGCCAGGCCGCCATGTCGCTGCAGGTAACTACTGCACACTACACATGAAAAAAAGGCCAATTACCTTCGTTAAGGACCAATATTCTAAGATAAAGTTTACAACTACACCACAGTCATACACTACCTCACAAATATTCGTGTAAGTTATGGATAAGCCCTTCTCCACTTCATTAGGTCCGACCATCTTCTACGTCCCGCTCCCTCACTACATCTGTTTTTTGTGCAGTATTTTGAAAGCTCGTCTCACCACCAATCGTTTAATTTTATTCTGGGACGCTGGTCACTGAGGTTTGTCCAGACGTCTTGGCCTACAGTCCAGACGATATGGTGTTCTAGGTGTGGCTCAAGATATCTCCGAGTCTCCCGCTGGTGCAGCACGCGGCCGCACTAGCCGCCGTGCGGGCCATACGGTCGCAGCCCGCCTATGAACATTTGGATATTAGGTAAACTATTCACTTGCACCATATTATTTAGGAGTATGTTGTCACGTTATGGCCATGTGATGCGGAGGAATGAGGAAGATTTCGTGTTGATGGCCATGAGAGACGGGGAAGAACAAAGTAACGATGGATGGATTGTGTGAAAGATGATATGGCTAGAAAGGGGGTGACTACTGATTTGACAGACTAATATCGGTATCAACTGCAGTCCTAAATCCTACACCCCAAAATCCCTCATCCTCCTTTTTAATCCCTGACGCAAAAAGAGGTGTTATAAGTTTGACCGCTGTGTATGTGTCTATGTGTCTGTGGCATCGTAGCTCTTAAACGGGTGAACCGATTTGAATGCGGTTTTTAAAATTTGGAAGCAGGTTTTCTAGCGATGTTTTTATCAAAATCAGTTCAGCCGTTTGAAGATTATCGGCTCTTTTCTAGTTGATGAATGGATGTGAGCAACTTCTACAGGTCTGATCGATTTCGAAATTTGGTATTCTGTTACTTCAATGATATTAGAAGAACATAGTAACTTCGAACTGATGCTGCAGCATCACCTGGAATCTGCAGGATACCCAACTCCCTTACCAACTCACAGCACAGGTATCGTGTTTAAGCTCATTGGAATGGTCTCAATGAATAAGTTATCAATAGATGACGAACAGGGTCTGGTGATGGAGTAGGAAAGAGAAATGAGGAAATGTTTGTGTCGGGGGTTTTTAAAATTTAATATAATTTCACTTGTGTAATATGATCTTTTACTTTACAGGATAAAGTGGCCTAACGACATTTACTTCGGCCGCGACGTAAAAATTGGTGGTACCATCACCACTGCGAACTGTG
Organism: Xanthia togata; assembly: GCA_963853775.1. Classification (NCBI taxonomy): domain Eukaryota; kingdom Metazoa; phylum Arthropoda; class Insecta; order Lepidoptera; family Noctuidae; genus Xanthia; species Xanthia togata. The sequence continues at coordinate 11,345,394 of OY970811.1, forward strand.
TCGGCGACGAAGTCTACGTTAATATAGGTAAGCCTCACATAGTGCACAATTAAATACAAAGCACTTTTCACGCCACACGTGTCGCAGTCTTGTAAGACCTATACAGGGTAAAATTAAATTAGCTAGCGAAACTGTAGAGGTGATGGTTATCGAGATATAAATACGACAAAACAAGTTTTGAGTTTTTTTTTTGGGTTCAATGACCGCTGGTAGTGTTGTTCCTTGAAGTGGGAGTTTATAAAATCTCGTTTTATCCTGTTGAGATCTCGATACCCATCACACCTGTAAAGTTTACACTAAAAAACCGATTTTTAAACTGGTGTTCTAAGTTCTCACAGACCTTGTCGGTAAGGTCTGTCATAACCAGTGATCGGAAATAGGTGAGCTAATATAACTAAAGTTCAAAGAACAGAGACAAAAAAAGTGGAATTCCTTACGACTAAATCATTTTTTCGGGACTAATGTCGGGGTTTCGGGACTTCACTTAAGTACATTTAATATTAATATTATTATTAGAGTAAACTAATTGAATTCATTTTCCTTTTTAACCGACTTCTAAAACAAGCAGAACGTTCTCAAAAAACCACTAGATACGTTTTCTATTGTTATTAATTCAGGTAAAGAACTGGGTCCGCCTCATGTTTTCGTTTCCAAGAATAGCCAAAACTTGCTGTCCCTTTCTATATTTTGTTTGTCACTGGTAAATAACGACAAAATGGTTAAGGGATAGAGGGGTGTTTCGCATTCCAAGCGTCGTCATGCGCGCTTCACTCACTCCTGTAGTTCCTCAAGTTGTGTACCTACACATATTTGACTCGTGAATTGCTTTTTTTTACCTTTACTTGTTTTATCGTTTATTGGATCTGCTTCACATGACCACTTTTTATGGACTACGTTTTAGCGACATACTGATATTTGCTCTGGTAATCAAACTGCTTGGTAAGTTTATGAATTTTACATGACTTAAGACATTCTAAAGATTAAACTATTCTTGATGAATTTTCCAAATTAAACAGTTGTTTTATATTTTAGTCCGTGCTCAAATGTTAGTACCTACTCGCAATCCTATCGTTAAACCATATTTTACGAAAAGTAGAAATCTCGGGACGAACTTATTATAAAATTTGTCTCATTGTTTACAGTAATTTTGCTACCTCATAGCAATCAAACCCTACGGAAGGGATTGTACAGTCGTGCATTAAAGATTAACCTGAATTATAACACGACCCCGCTGGCAACACGATATACTGTTCTAAATGTGAGAATAGAATTGTATGCAAGATAATCAATATCAGGAGGCATATTGACGGAACGAAGGTGCTGGTAGAAAAGTGAATGAAGCATTATATCTTGATTTAATACAATTCCTTATATTGTGTAACATACCCTGGCCATGAGTAAATCAAGCAGTGTAGCGTTTAAAACATTTTTACTTAAATACATGTGTTGTAATTGTACAAAAGTTAAAATAATTCACGATGAATCGTTATTGAGGAGAGTTTATTTGGATATTGTGTAAAAAAAAAATTGCTTCAATTCATGACCATGTTCGTTCATAATCGATACTTTGGATACCTCTAGATAAAACTACCGATTATTTAGGTTGTTACTTTGACACTCTTTAATTTGAAATTAAAGAGTGTCAATCACACAATATTTATGCAAACTGTCACTTGTTTTTATCAGTTCGTTCGCACGTAATTAATTGTTTTGTGCAACGAGTTGCCAAACACCCAAAATTATGGATAAAAGTGAGTTACAGTAGTACCCAACTGATATGGCTTACCGATGTACCTGCGCAGAAGATGAATTTTCAAAGCGCGGGAAATGCTATTGACCAATCGGCACGCTCCACGCGCCGCGCTTCTTTTTCCTGTACCGCTATTGGTCGGCAGCTGCCGCCATGTTAGCGCGCGCCGCGTGGCATGTTAGTCAGCCGCCATACTTCTGATCGAGTGCACGCGCAGCAGGCGAAAGTACACGTAGTGGCAACAAAAGTGTTTTCTTTTTTATTATTTAAAATGAGTTCTTTTAAAAGGGGGAAACCGCTTAAAAGTCAAGCTCGGGAAATTATTTTCAATGTCCACGAGTTTATGAAGAAAGAAGCTCAGGAATCTAAAAACACAACATTTATAAAGGTCGATTTTTGAAAATTATTGACCGAACAGCCGAAGCTACACAAATTTCAAAACGAACAATAACGAGAATTCTTAAAGAGAAGGATCAACATACAGGTGAAAACACTGCGGGGCCTTCTTTTAGAACGCCGAAAAAGGGTAAAGTGAAAAAAACTTATCGTAAGGAATTGGACGATTTTTCATACCAAGCCATACGCAGGAAAATTTATGACTTTCACCGCGAAGAAAAACAGGTAGTCACAATGAGAGCGCTATTGGAGAAATTAAAAAGAGATATCGACCTCGAAGGGGGCAGAGAAACTCTGCGCCGAATTGTAAAAGAGATAGGATTTAAGTTTAGGAAAACGCAAACGAACCGTAAGTTGCTGGCGGAAAAACACGAAGTAAGGCTATTAAGAATACGATTTTTAAGAAAAATAAAAAAGTATCGGCATGAAGGCAGACCTATTGTGTATGGCGACGAGACCTATGTTCATTCGACCCACACCAAGGAACAAGCCTGGTCTGACGGTCAAGGCAAAGGTATAAAAAAACCAATTTCGCAGGGACCGAGGTTAATTATAGTGCATGCTGGGGGTGCTAATGGATTATACAAATCGGCTCAGACCACAGGAGACTATCACAGTGAGATGAACAAAGAAAATTACGAGAAATGGTTGCAAGAGAAATTAATTCCCAACCTCCAACCGAATTCTGTGTTTGTCATTGACAATGCGTCATACCATAGCACATTAGAGGACAGGGCACCGAACAGTAACTCTGTAAAAAAGATTATGCAGGATTGGTTAAAGGATAAAAACATACCTTTCAATATCAAAGCGTATAAACCGGAGTTGTACGATATAATTAAACGCCATAAGCATCTCTATGTAAAGTACTCGCTTGACACCATAATGGAAGCTCACGGCCACACAGTGTTAAGGCTCCCTCCATATCATCCGGACTTCAATCCAATAGAAAACATTTGGTCGCAGGTGAAAGGTCACGTAAGCAAATTCAATATTGCCATGAATTTGACCGAAGTGCAGCGTCTTTTGTCTGAAAAATTCGCATCCATCGGGCCAGACGAGTGGCAAAAAGTTGTAGATCATGCTATCAAATGTGAAGATGAATTTATGACATTGGAAGAGGCCATCGACGATAGATTGGACCACTTTGTAATAAACACCAACGAAGATACATCATCCTCATCGGATAGTTCGAATCGTGATAGTGATGGTAATAGTAGCGACGCTCAGAGTGATATTGGGATAGCAGGAGTGCGGCCTTTAGATTAAGTTTTTTCTATTGTTTACTAAATAAATACCTATTTGTTTATTAAATAAATCGTAAATTTTTTAAGCCTGTATTTTTAATTGAATATACTTATATTTGGTGAAAACTGATGGCCCGATAAAATTGGCACGAAGTGTAATTGTGCGGAGGGGCGTGACTTGCGAGTGAGACGGAACTAACGGCTGCAGTGTATTATGAACCTTATATTAGTGATCTAAGGTTGATTGTAACTTTTAAGCATTCTTTCGTTAATCTTCGGGGCCATACTTTCTTTTCTGTGCGAACGAAGATTCACGACGCGCCTTATAAGTTGGGTACTACTGTACGTGCGGTGATGAAATATTTCAGTTTGAAAAAAATGTCTACGAAGGATTTTTTTCGGACATTCAGTAGACATTAGGAGATGATGCTGTACCCTATTCTACGGTTGCGTACTGGGTGGCTGAATTTAAAAGAGGTAGATCAAGCTGTAAAGATGACCCGCGTTCTGGGCGGCCTTCAACCTCCGTTACGGAAGAAAATGTCAAAAAGGTTGTGAATCTGGTTTTGGAAGACAGAAGAATAACTATAAAACATATAGCTGAGATCCTAAAGATATCATTTGGTAGCGTTCAATCCATTTTAATTGATTCACTGGGGTTAAAAAAAGTGTCGGCAAGATGGGTGCCACGAATGTTAACCGACGAAAACGAAAAGCGACGTTTGGAAATTTCTAAGCGTAATCTCGAAATGTTCCAGCGTGATTCGGATAATTTTTGCCGTCGCCTTGTCACCACGGATGAAACGTGGGTCCACCATTTCGATCCTGAAACTAAGAGACAAAGCATGTCTTGGAAACGACCATCCTCTCTATCCATTAAAAAAAATATTTTATCCTTTTTATTGATTACATGCCAAAAAGCCAGACGATTACTGGACCCTAACCCGCAAATTTAATCCCGAAAGTGCGTGAAGCGATTAAAGAAAAACGTCGTGGAAAACTATCGTTGGGCGTGTTGTTTCTTCAAGATAACGCTCCTGCTCATCGATCGGAAGTTGCGCTCAACGCAATCCGCTGTGCTGTGCTGGCTTCAATCTCTTTGACCACCCACCATATTCTCCGGACTTCACTTATTCCCAAAATTAAAAGAGGACATTCATGGAACAAAACTTTACGATAATGACGCGGTTATGGCTGCCATAGAGGAGTTTTTCGAGAGTCAAGATAAACAATTTTTTTCACAAGGAATAAGGAAGTTAGAAACGCGTTATTCTAAATGCATGGCATTGAGGGGAGATTATGTAGAAAAATAAAATATTTTTGTTTAAAACTTTGCATTTTTTAATATTGATTCCAAGAATTTTTTGATTCTACCTCATATAATTATTAAAGCTGGTATGTAAATTACATTAGCTTCCGCGCTTACTTACAACGTTCAAACGAAGTTTGTTTAAAAAAAATTATGTACTAAATCTTTTAAGTACATAATTTTTTTTAAACAATAAAAATCGTGCACTTTTTATTAAATGGAAACAGGAAATGAATGAAATAGTTGTTTTACTTTATTAATTTTAGTTGTACTTAAGAACGTAAGGCGTCTCCACTTTGACTGTTCTTTTTCGAACTTTAGGTATTTTAGCTCACCTATTTCCGATCACGCAGTTAGGCAGAGGTGTACCTGTAGTACACCCACATTTCGCCAGTTATGTTTAAGTCCCATGTAATAGGGGGCGAGCCAATTGTCATCAACAGTTATTAATTTGTTAATAATGTCATCGACCGAGCTTTGTGTCTCGCGACATTGGAAATTGCTGAACGACAATAACATCTTCGTCGCAACGATGATTCAGATTCAGATATGAATTTCGACCAGAATTCAGGATTCAATTACATCAAATCTATTTTGCCAACAAGATTCTTTTACCAACCTTTCTAAATAATCTTTCATCACCAGGTACGGGTGTGAACATATCTAACAGCGTGCCCACGACATGCCTGAACGACATAATAACTGAGCACAACAAGACGCACGGCACCTCTCTAGCGCTGATGTCGATAGAGCGGTTCCTTGCGAGGTACTGCTCGCAACTCGAGCGCATCCTCGAGTACATGAGCACTGAGGGCGGGATTGATGCCTTCTTGGAGCAGTATTACCAGTATTGGTTGCATACGTGAGTATTTCATGATGCATAATTTTCGTATAAAGTCTAAAATGCCCGACAAAAATCTAGATAAGAAGAGTATTGTCCTGTCACCATATTTCGACGTTTTAGCAGTCAAACTTGTATCATATTATATTTATTTTATTACAGTAATACAGCACTTAGTTAATCAAGTAAACTTTTAACTCAAACTTGAAATAACTTGAGTCTGAAATGCAGAGTATAAAACCTGTTTCAATCTTTCATCTTTTCATTTCCAGTGGCGAATCCATACGCGTTAAAAGCAAGATAGATGTCACCCCAGTCGACGGTACAATAAAAGGACTGGATGAAGCAGGATGGCTGGTCGTTAGTACTGCTAACGGTGAAGTCACAGTGGCACCTGACGGTAACACGTTTGATATGATGAGCGGTCTCGTCGCGCCCAGGGTATAGACAACTAGAGGGATGGTGTCAAGACAGCCTCGGAAAGGGCCCGACGGCGTCAGTGCCGGTGATTTGAAATATAAAAGTAGCTTACACCCCTTTATTTATAAACGTTGCTTAAATGTAGGTAATGATTAGCGACTGTTTAACCATACATTTTGGACGTTAAAACGTCTCTTAACTTTAAGCAAATGTTTATAAATAAACCCCTATACTTACTAGTGGTATAATTATGTTGATATGAAACGAGTCTTATTTAATGTCTGTACTAGTGATATTCGACCTTGATCATTTACTTAGTGGAGCAAACCCCTTTTTAGTGCATCTAATATGAATTCGCTCTAAATTCGAACATATTATTCGATTTGCTTTGATCCTACTAAATAATTGACTTTCAAAATCTATTTGCACAATGTAAGCAGTATGTATTACAGCTGGGACACAGGCTTCCTCTCGTAGAGGTAGATGTCTCATGACTAGGAATGTATGATTCTATAGTTTGATCGAAACCGTTATACCGCGCCGTAGGTACGGGGGGGTTCAGGCCGCTCATTCGTCAGCGCTCACGGCGCGCGGCGTCCCGCCCGCCGCTCATTCGTCAACGATGCCCCGCCAAACCGCTGTCAAACTATAATACATGCCGGTTTCCTCACGATTATTCCTTCACCGTTTCTAGAGCAGTGGTGATGAAATAATTTACACAAAGTAAAGCCTCTGCTGGTTTCGCACCTACGACGTGGAACACCTTAGTCGCAGCCGTTACCGCCACCACAGCTTTTCTTTTTTGCGACCTTAGATAGTCAACTTGCGAGTTGTCATAAACGCTAAAGATAGTAGACCAAATAAGTCTAGTTTCATTCAATACTTAAGTTTACGGTGATATTATTGTTAGTGATTATTTACAGCTGTATCTATGCGGGATATCTATGGGAATAGTTTCGTTAGAGGTAGATATTTGTGATATTTTCCAAATTATAATTGTATAATTCGTCATGATTAGGATAGGATTATTGCCAGGTTTCAAACTGAAAGGTTGAAATGGATTGGTAAAATATAGAAAAATATAAATAAATGAATGTAAATGCGTGTTTTTTATCAATATGCGCATTAAAATAATTGTTTGGTAAAATAATTATTTAAATACGCATTCTTTTAAAACAAACACGATTAGCAATGGACTATGGGTGAAACAAATCAAATTATTTATTAATTTATAAATGAATTAGCTTACTGTGTTATATACGCTACGTTATTATTTACATTAAATTATGATTTTGTTAAGAGTAACAACGTCCTAAAGTTTGCTCATAATAATTAAGTTAAATCTGTTAAATTTGTTATTGTTTTATGGTTATTAATTATCTACTTTAATAATAATAATGAAGAATTTACGTGACGGAATATTATCAACATTAGAATTTAAAACATTAGACACTATTATTGGTTAATGTTAGCTAGCCAAATATAAAAAAAAACACTTATATTACCTGGATACCGGTTTAGGGATCCAGGTAATATAATCCTTATCGTAGCAATATATGCGAAGTGTAGAGGGTCATATAGGCACAAAAATACGGAAAACATCAATATCGATATAAAGTAGGAATAATATTAAAGTTATCGCGTAAGATTTCGGTATGTTCACTGGGTTGCTGAATTTTAAAAACAATTTAACAGTTATGTTATGGCTCGCTGTAGACGGAAAGCAAATATATTGCAATAACTTGGTGTAAAGTCAATTGAAGTTATCCTCATATTTCAGCCATAAAGTGCATTAATGAGGCAAAATGTACATGAATTTTGCGTTCTCTAAGACTACGTTCGTCGCGAGCTCTTTTTTAAGGTTCCGTTTTAAACAAGGATCCCTTATAGTTTCGCCACTTCCGTCTGTCTGTCTGTCCGTCCGCGGCATAGCTCAGAGACGGTTAGTACTAGAAAGCTGTAATTTGGCCTGGTCATACATATTAATCAAATCAAATAATGTTGAGTGTACCTCCCCTACACGTAAAGTGGTGATTTTTTTTTTCTCGGTGCGAAATGTTAAAAAAATATTGTGGGTGTGTGAAAACTATTTTTTAATTCAGGGATCCGTTTGCGAAATATTAACCTTTAAAGTGTACATTTTTGTTGAGTCAAGTGTCTCCCCCCTTGCTAGCTAAATGGTTGTACTTGGAGTTGTGAAAAAATTCACAGCAGTAGTATATGTAACGAAGTTAAAAAGGAAACTATCACAGCTAAGTAGGCTTTACAGGTTAACGAGTAATAATCGACCAACTTAAATTTGCTACAATGTTAAGTTTGTTATTGGGATAAATTCATCCTAACTACGGAACCCTTCAATGTACGTGGTCCGACACGCACTTGGCCGGTTTTTTAATATTATAGGAATTTAATACAGTTAGTATTTCGTAGTATTTGGACAGCCACAACACTGCCAGTGCTCTTATATCGAATAGTCGATAGGTTACATAACTACTTGTATGAATGTGGTGTACGTATCCGTTCATAGATATTATAGTTGTTCTACATCTTGTATAGACGCGTATAGAGGGTGATTGGTTTGGTGTCAATTACTCTAGGGATGTCATATTTACAGGATATGGGAGTGGATTTGTTTATCTGTCGTTAGCTCTTTTTAAGAAGAGGTATACTCATAGACGAACCTACTTATATATATATATATATATATTTTTAGCCAGAAAATAAGTTATAACAATATTATATTCCACCATTGTAGTTTCGTAGACGCATATTATGATAAAGGATGTTTATAGGGAAAAGGAGTAATACCAACAAGTTTATTTTTTTAATGAGAATGCAGACAAGTAGTTTTGTTCTTCTACATCTGTTATCTAGCCTCCTAATTACTAATTAAAACTTTTGATACCTCTATGATGAGGAATTTAAGCAATTTCAAATTATACATACTTATGTGTGTATAAATATATGTGCGTATGGGTTATACATAAGTTAATGTGTTAATTATAAGTTAGTTTAATAGAGCTTTTTATCATTCATTAATAATTACAATATTCTTTGTATAATATGAGAAAAAATGTGCCTAAACATAGTTATTGTAACACATGCAATTGATCTATTTGTTAGAAGATAAGAAGCGTTGTACAAAATCGCATCTTTACTTAATTTTGGTGGGAATCTCAAAACTTTTCGATGATTTAAAATTTTACTATTTAATAATAAATCGAATTAAAATTTGCGCTAAATTAAAAGTTTTAAAATTCGACTATTTTGAATAATATAAAATGAATCTTGTTAAAAGATAGATGCAGTGTTTCTCACGTGTTGGCATGTGGTCACAGATTCTAGTCAGTCCTCGCTGTTGTCATGTGGCGTTATGTTGTTTAGGTGTTATTTATTGATAGAGTCTAAAATGTTATACAGTCTCTTGTTACATTACTCTGGTTGTATTCATGTGCTCTAATAAATTATTTAATTAATAATTATATGTTTGTTTCATTCTAGTAATAAATAGTTGTTGAAATAAGCAATCTACAGTAAAAATCACATCGTTGGATAAAGAAGACTTGGAAAATACATATTTTTAATTCTATATTTTAATGAGTAAAAAAAATATTTGTTGTTCACCTCATAAAAAATAACAGAGTTCTAATAAGCATATTTCTTACTTAACTCAACACCTAAGTGGCACCAAGGGAGACACAATCTTCTACCATGGGACGGCGTAACTTAGTAAACTCGTAGCGTAGTTTCACACTATTATTATCACTCCATTAACTTCTTCATGTCCAACCCTTAAACACTTAATATTCGTCAGCATGACTAAAAACGAATTTATTAGTCGGCACTCCCTTCGTTCCCATATTGTGTAACACAAAGATTGCACCCGCTAGTGGTTGTTTCTTCAGTTGGTCGACTTTCATGTTCCTTCGCGATGTGGTGACGATTAGGTCGTTGAACCTTGGGCCTCCCCATGTCAGAGAGGTGGTGAGGGTGACTGGTAACTTGTAGCGTTCTACTATATGACGCGCGTCGGGATCGATGCGGACTATCTGTGGAGAGAATAAGGCTTAAGTTTTACAAGGACAGACATGTGCAACCAAAGATTTAATTCGATATTAATTCTTTGTGTGAAGCATAGTAGTCAAACTTGAGAATATCAATAATAATAAAAAACAAAACTATCATAAGGCCGCTTGTGCACTACCAGGAGTTATATATATAATATATAAGCAGTGATAGCCTAGTGGTGTGACCGTCAGACTGACAAGTCAATAGGTCTCGAGTTCGAACCCAAGGCACGCACCTCTGACTTTTCGGATTCATGTGCGTATTATATAATTATCACTTGCTCAAAAACGGTGAAGGAAAACATCGTGAGGAAACCGGCATGCCTGAGAGATATTTCTCGGCATGTGAAGCCAAGTCAGAGGCCCGTGGGCGGCTTTAAAACTCTGACACCAGGTTAGTTTACTAACCACACGAAAAGAAGAAGAAGGAGTTATACAATTTATTTTGCCGGATCATCAAGTGACCTTTTCTTAAAAATACAGGCGTTACCGTAGTACGAAGGACTGCGAAACCCCAAACAACCTCCTACAGAATTTAAATAATTGTTGCATCACATTGTAAGTAGTCTTATAATATAACACTTGGACATTTGGAATGTAACGGGAATTATTAGGTATGTAACAAACACTTTTTGATGTGTAACATTTTTTCTCTCGCTTTTCTGCAATCTGTGGTTTGTGAAAAGGGACGGAAGTGTGTAACAGGAAGCCGGGGAAGCGCGCGCTATTGACCAATGAGCTCGCGAGGTGCTAGAGTTGGCCGTCAGATAGTACCAACCAGTGGCGGCTGTGCCTTAGGTGCGCTCCTGCGCCGCACTACCATTTTAAACCATCTAATATACAGCTACCTTCTACCCATACCATACAGTATAAACCTAAGGTATTAACTTTCAAAACAATGATATATACATATAACTATCCATAATACTACCTACCCTACACAGAAATTACGTTTATGATAACATGGTTTTGTTATTGGGGTTGAGTAAATCAAGCTGACCTGTTTTGATTTCTACTGCAGAAGAATTAAATCTTATTTTTGCTTGAATAAAAACGGCCCCGTGCGCTCGCTAAAGCGCACGCAGCGAGCTCTAACAACTTCTATGAAACAAGATATAAACCGCCGGGCGCGTGAGACGGAAGATGCTTAGAAAGTGAAATTCTTAAAGAGCTGTGGATTTTGTGAATAAATAAATAGAACAAAATGTATGCATTTTTAGGATAGCTAAGTGCGCCGCACGAGACCGGAATTTGCTGAAAGAATACGAAAGATTCTCAGGCGGCGGGGATAGCGGGGACACCTCCCTTTCGCATATATGACCCGAGGCCTTGAACTTCGCAGTACGCACTTGTTATTGTTACTTTTCGCGCGCGATTGTAGTAATTTTGTACGTCTGCGTAATTAATTACTTACTATCTAAGAAAATAGTGAACATTTTGTGAGTGAACATGAGTGTAAAATACAATATTGAGTAGATACAATAATTTAGACTAAAATGTGTTGTGTGTGTGTGTAAAGTTTTGTGTCGTCGCCTGCATTTCATCACTGCGCCTCGCTATACCTGCCAGTTTCCCGTAGACCACGAGGCATGTCTATAGGGTGTCCTTTTTATAAGGTAAAAATTAGATATTTTATTTGAAAATATTCACTAAACCCATGCAGTGCACCACCGGTTTTCTGAGGCACCAGCCGCCACGGGTACCAACCCATTTTCCGAAAGGTTGGTACTGTCAGCTAAGATGTCAGATCTTACACATATGCGACTACTGTAAAGCTCGCTGAAATTTATAAATCTATTTACATTAATACATTAAACTTTATTTTTTTTAAGTTTCGATACTCTTAGTAATACTACTTACGCAGCCGTGAAACATGAGAGCAATCCATAAGAATCCGTCTGCATCTATTGTCATTCCATCTGCTATGACGTCGTCATCCCAGTACTCGTTTATGTCTAGGATTGTGCGACGTTTACCTTAAAATCATATATCATATACGTCGAAATAACAGTTATGATAAAACAATGTTCTAAGGCTGCCTGTCTGTTGGAGCGGAGAAGTGCAGAAGAGTTAGACGTTTGCACCTCTGATCTGCCCCACTTCAATGGACACATACCCCCCTTTTTAATAAACGAGGAGTAAAATTATACCAAACTGAAATCTGAAAAATGTATGGTAAATCTGAAGATTATGCTGGTTATAATATTACTCCGCGTTTATTAATAAGGTAGTTACAGCCTTTTTGTTGTGTTTAAAAGAAATAGTCGTACTTATATGTCCCCTCTCTAAATCAAAATCGAACGCCTCAACCTTTCTTGCGAGCGAGTCTATGTAGTACAGTATAGTGTTATTCAGAGACCACACTAGCCCGTTGGATATGGACACTGGTTTCAGTTGTATTAGCGGCACGAAGTGAGGCGGCTCCAGGCTGTATAGGGCTCCCTCATCGTGTATCACATCGTTGCCATGCTGGCGGCCTTTCGTTCCTATTTTGAAAAGGAATAAGTTTAAAGTTAATTTTATGCCCAGTTTCGTTATATAAAGATAGCTATTTCCTGTTAACGAAAGTCTTCTTAATTATTACTATGTAAAATTATATCATATTATATTAAAGACTAAGCTGTAGTTGCAAGTCGGTTGACAGCATTTTCTCTTTTGTTTACCGTGCTAAAGCATATGGCTCATTGCAGAATATTTATTGCGAACCAAACAAAGACTTGGGGAAACGATAGGATTATTAGTCTGATTACCTCCCCAAAATCTGCCCAAAGCGTCAACCTTTCCTTCGTTAAGTATGTTGTCTGGAAGTCCTTGGTCGAAAGCCGCCACGAACCGCAAGGCAGTGTCCACTGGCTTAGTCCAGTCCATCAGAAACAGCTCGTTTCTGACGCCCACTAGGAGACGGCTGCTGTTCTGTACTGGTATTACTATGTTCACTTCTCCATAATCTGAAAGATGGTATGACCCATTTTTATGGTTCCGTACCTCAAAATGAAAAACGGTGCTCTTATAGGATCACTTCGTTGTTCGTCCGTCCGTCAGTCTGTCCAGACTCTTTTTCTCAGGAACGAGTGGAGGTATCAAATTGAAATGAATATCAAATACGTCGGTCTACATTCCCTTGGAGCTCTAAAAAAATCAAGCTTCTAAGTCAAAGCAATAAAAAAATACGGCTATATATGCGACATATTTTGATACTTGCAAATAAATCAAAACCTATAGGGTACTTCCCGTTGACCTAGATAGAATTAAGCAAGAAACAAGGTCTCACAGCACAAGTAAAGGAAAATGTTCGAAACTATCACATTTTGTTTTTTGTGTGATTACAAACTTACATTTGTATTTGGGGAATTGACCGTTACGTACCTACCCTATATAAATGTATGGGAGAACATTTTTTTAACTACGATACAAAGTTTGTTCTCAGGGTAAATTATTCATCCCAACTACGGAACTCATGATTGTGCGTGGTCCTACACGGCTTCCTATTTTTTATTTAACCTGTGCTGTCCCTCCGCTGGGTTTCCCTTTCCCAAGACCTTTCAGGAACTCTTTTCCTTCGCCACTATGAACCTGCCCTCGCCGTACACGTCCTCGTTTTCCACGTCATTTCTTTCTGAACCGGCCTTTTCATCCATCTTCTTTCCGCTTTCTTCGCCTGTTACGACCTGCCCAATCATCGATCCCCAAAAAAGGATACTCAAACTCAGCATTTATTTCAATTAAACCAATTACAGGCACTTTTGAGTTGTCAAGAAGTCGATCAGTCAAAATGAAGCTAGTTGCCCATTCCAAAGCGTACCTAGTAGTTTTCTATGAAGAAACACAGACAAGAAACTCCATAGCCACTCTTTTAAATAAAAATATTGTTACGAAATATTGGTTAAGTCATTGATGTATTAAAAGGAGGAAGATATGTTACGCACTAACATCGCAATCAGTAAACTTGGGCTCGGTGCACGACTACATGCACCGAAACTCACACATCTGAGATCAGTGTCATCTCACAGTCGCAAAGCTACAGTTACCGATAGACGAGGATAGAGATAGGAGACGGCGCTGACGTGCGAGCGAAATCGCGTTAGCACCTCGCGCATTGTGTGCGTATCGTGTCTTTCACGCATGTTTTTAATATATATCTCGCTCTCACAAATATGGCGAAGCAAACGTCAAAATAATAATGTAATTTTCAACAAATTAACATTTTTGGCTGTACTTACGAGTGGTAGATAATCCCATGTGTCTTATTTTTCTTTCTTGCATTATTAAAGCACTGTTTAGCTGCACAAGAAGTCATTCTGATGCATATTTATTACAAAAAAAACTGAATTATTGAGCTGTGTGATCTACGATGTTCCGTGCGCGACTGAGTGCCAACTACGGGTAATCCCGTAGTTGAGTAGGACCACGCGCTGTGACTAAGTCCCGTATCTACCTCTTTTAATACATCAATGGGTTAAGTACATAATTCATGTTGAAAGACTTGAGAAGAAGATAAAGTGAAGGTTGCTTCTTGGCCCACTGCGTCGCAAAACTTACTGATATGTTTAACTTTATGCTTCTTGGTGGCATAGTCCAGCGCATGCACGTCCTGGTTGAGTACGTCCACCCAGTACAGCGTGCCACAGGCATGGTCCCACACCGGACTCTCGCCGTGAGTGAACGTCAGGTTCGTGTACTCGAATATGTTGTAGTTGTCTGATAATAAGTATTTTACCTGGGTGCAAATAATTTAGGATTTACTTTTTTAAGTTTAATTTGTACCTATAGCTGTAAGTCTTGTTAGGCTAATTAATTCCGAGGATGGTTAAGAGACACGAACTCCCTCTGGTGACAACTATCCTGTTTCTAGAGTTGTAAAAAAACGGTTTTTTTTCTGAGGTGAAAAAAAACGTTTAAAAAAAACATGAAAAAAAACAGTTTTTTTTCTGGAGCAGGTTTTTTTTCATGAGTAGGAAAATAAAAATATGGTAAGGCGGTTATCGTATATGAGTTGATATTATTATTTTATTTTGTTCAATAAGAAAATACCATTTGTTTTTTGTTAAATAGTACATACATGTCTTAACTTATTTGGCAACACCAAATGTAAACTACATTTATGGACGGGGATTTCCTTAATCCTCTTTTGGTTTATGTTTTGGTTGATTTGCGTGCAGACTGCAGAAAGCTTGAGACAGTGAGAGTTCGTTTTTGTTGAGTGTTCTGTGTGTGCTAAGTAATATTAAAATCGTATTGAGTAATTTTATTGTAGTATTTTTTTTATTATATTTGTAAATATGCCGAAACGAGTTGGTTCAGGTCGAAAGACATCAGTCGTGGCAAATCTTTTTAACAATGTTGTTTCCACTTCCAAAGTACCTAAAGTAGAATGTACATTCTGCTCAAAACGTCTTACGAAAAACGGCACAAGAATGTCAAAGCATCTAGAAGTCTGTAAAAAATGCCCAGACTCTGTAAAAGAAAAATATATGAAGACAACCACACAAGTTCCACAGCGTAAGTACTCGTACATTTTTTTTTTGTATTTCCCTGTTTTCTCGCGTTTTTTTGTGATGATTAAATTCAAATGAATCCGCACATGATAAACTCTTTTAATTGTACTGGCTTGACTCGAACTACGGAACTCCGTGTTAAAAGTTCAAGCTCTATATGACCCTGCCGGGGTTGCGAGGAAGTCTAAAGATAACCGTGCCCCTGGCAACACAGGCAACTGAAGGAATACGGGTGGGTTTTATTCAGTAAGAGTCTGACACACCCTCCCGCTCTGGCCAGAGCGGGAGAAGTCATTTGATGACTTCCCACCCTCAAAAAAAAAAAAAGGTCTAAAATCAAAATCAAAATCAAAAGTCATTTATTCAAACTGGGCTGAGAATCAGCACTTTTCGAACGTCAAAATTACATAAGACAGTCCCCCAAAACGCCCGCCCTTCACCACTTCCTAGTGCTTCTTCGGTCTATATGACAAAGCATTTGTTGAAACTTGAAAATTATATTATTAAAAAAACTGCCGCTTCGTAGTCCATATATATGTATTTATTATCAAATAATTATGTTGTAGTGATTTATAGTGTTCCTTACCTTACGGCACTGTCTTTTCTTTTTAGAAGTATCCAGCATTGCCAGAACATCTATGCTTGCCACTACAGAAAAAAAGTTAAAGACACAAGGTATTGCAGCTTTTATAGACAACATGAATCCTGAAGATCAAGACAAGGCAGATGAGCTTCTCAGCAGGGCAATTTTTGCGAGCAGATCACCTCTCAGTGTGGTGGAAAATCCTTATTGGAGGACATTGTTTTCGTTTCTTCGGCCAGCATATAAACTACCTTCTAGATACATGTTGTCAGGCCAGTTTTTGGAAAATGAGTACAAGAATGTGTCTGCGTTGGTAGCAGAGGCAATTGCCGCTGCTGATTCTGTGGCATTGGCTGTGGATGGCTGGAGCAACATTAGAAATGAACCTATCGTAAATTTTGTTGTCACGACGCCGAAAACTTTTCTTTACAAGGTTTTACCGACAGGAAGATCATGTCACACTGCAGAATTCATGGCTCAAGAAATGAGTTGCGTCATTGATGAAATAGGACCTCAAAAGGTATTTGGCGTTGTAACTGACAATGCTGCTAATATGAAGGCAGCTTGGAGACTACTCGAAACGAAGTACGCACGAACAAACTTATTTACCTACGGGTGCCTAGCACACTCCCTCCAATTAATATTTACTGATATGAATACTTTGCCAACTTTAAAGACCCTCATAGCCGATGCAACAGCTTGTATCAAGGCTATAAAGAACTCTCACAAGCTTAACACAGCTTTCATAGAAAAGCAGTTGACCACCGGCGTCAAATTAAGTCTTAAGCTTCCAGTTAAAACGCGCTGGGGATCTCTAGTCTCCTGCTTAGAGAGTTTAAAAGAAAATAAACAAACTATTAAAACCATGGCGATTGATGAGAGTCTTTCAGATGTTATAAATAAAGTGGAAACATTAAAAGTAAATATGTTGAGCGATGACTTTTGGGATAATATTACTGGATTCTACAATTTATTGAAACCAATATTAGACACTATTACAATTGTTGAAAGTGACACTCCACAGATGTCACATGTTTTAAGTTTATATAAAAAAATTGAAGTCAATGTGGAAGACATGTTGGACAAGAGTCCCCTGTTAAAAACTGAGGAAAAAAATGTCAGAGAAATACTCAAAAATAGAAAGGCATTCGCTATATATGATGTTCATAAAATCGCGAACCTATTGGATCCTCATTTTAAAGGATGCGATCTGACTCCAGAAGAAGAAACGGCTGTTGTAGAACAAATTTATAATGCTGCTATAAAGATACCAGATATCGAAGAGGATAAAGTACTGCCAGAGCTTGCGAATTACATAGCAAAACAAGAGTTTTTTTCTAAGACTTTTTTGTGGTCATCGGTGAACAAATTGAATCCCATTGCTTGGTGGGCAGGACTTTGCAAATCAACTGCGTTGTCTAAAGTAGCCGTCAAGTTTCTCTCTCTTCCTACTACATCGGCAGCGTGCGAAAGAACATTTAGTACGTACAGCGACATTCATACCAAGAAACGTAATAGACTGACAAATGACAGGGCTAGGAAAATAGTGTACATTGCGCATAATTTAAGATTGCAATCAGTACAATCATCAACAATATCAACACAAGCAGAAGGTAATAGAGTCCCTGATAGTATAGTCGTTGATTCAGAATCAGATGAAACAAATACAGACACAGAACATTATTCCGATGCTGATAAAACAAGCGTAGCCGTAGCTACTGATACTGATACAGATGATTGTAACACATTAAGTATTTTTTAAGTTCATTATAATAGTTACCCATTGATTTAAACATAATTTGGCTTGAATAAAAACAAAACAATCAAATTTAGTGTTTTATTCCACTTTAGTTATAGTGTTTCACTTTTTCTGAAAAAAAACAAAATTTAGAAAAAAAACAACGATGTTAAGATTTTTTTCATGTTTTTTTTCAAGATTGTGAAAAAAAACATTTTGTTTTTTTTCAATTTACATCTCTACCTGTTTCCGTCCAGCTAGGTGGTGCCTAAATGGCCAGTTTGCCCCTATCTATTCTAATGCAATCCTTCATTCAGAAATTAGGTGCATAAGCTATATAGCTACTTACAGATAGTGCAATCCACGACGACGCGACCCACTCCGCGATTACTGTACTGCAGTGCTATTCTGTAACCATCTCACCGTGAAAACTTAGGTGAAGTGAGCTCGGAGTGAGCTGTCAGTCCCTAGCAGCAGGTGGAATGACAGCTCACTTCACCTAAGTTTTCACCGTGAGATTATTACGGAATAGACTGGCTGTAAGCTGTACTTTAGTACGGAGCGGAGCGGAGTGGGGCGCGTCGTTGTGGATTGCGCTATCTATACTTCTCCTATAGTTACGAAACACTTACATCAAATAAAGCAGCCGGTTTTATACAATATAAATTACAAATAACAGCAACAGACCACAGTGACAAACACATCACGATATTCACTATTTGCTTGTAGGTCTTAGAATGGGTTTCACCTATGGATAACACCTATACGGTACGTTCCACTTTTAGTTAATTTACTCGTAGGTAATTAAAGCATGCAGGACAATATTAGTCTTAATTAGCGTTCAAATACATTGCTCATGTGTAAAAATGTAATATTAATTGCCGAGTGCCGACGTAATAGGTTTACTTACATCATTGTTGGTTAGAGATTAGCATGAGAGGGCTCCATACAGCGAAGAATTGTTTCAATAGCTGTGATTTAATGTTTCAATAAAAGATAAATATGTTCTAAGGCTACATAGAAATTGGAATGCATTGGTGGCTTGGCCAGATAATTGTTACCCAAATCTGAGTATGACTACGGCCATTTACAACACCATTCGAACATGGCCGAAAGTAACATAGGTAGGGATAGGAACTATAATAACTTTTCAAAATCTTTTTGCTTATTATCGTACGTACTAATGGTACATATATTGTGGCAATTATCACGCTTACCATTTATTTATTTTCAATACTGGTCACAGTTAAAAACTTGTTCATATTTAATGTAATATGTGTGAAAGTTTTCCATGTACAGATAATTAAGCAAGTTGATGTATTGACAAACGAGCGTGATCAATTATTTTTGAGAGCAATGTCCTTTGTACTTTGTACGAAGGTTATATCTTGTTATAAAGAGCAAGGTTTAATGTCAACTGACTCAGCCATTTTAGTATCTTCAGTTAAGCAGATGGCTGTGAATGAATGACAATTTTAATAATAATTATAGAAGTATTACATTTAAAATGTGCTATCTAATGAGCCACCATAGGTACAATACGTGCCACTAAAGATGAGACTTGACACACCATGTGGTTTGACTTGCGCAGCAGACGATTTATAGATCTCTCTAGCGGTTTATGGTACCGGGTGTCATCGGGGCGGCGGAAAGAACGCGGGAGGCACGGTACGGCGCTCGTCATGTCTATCTTTCGTGGCGCGTACGGCGTATTGTAAGATAGGATTTTAAAAAAGATGTCTTAACAAAACACTACTTTATTCAACCTTAACTACATTAATTACAATTTGATCAGTAAAAATCTGCATTATCAAATCTAAACATATGCGGCTCGACGCCTCTACTGCCGGTGTTTCGTATCGTGAAAATGGCGCCACCTAGCGGCTCCAACGCGCTGTCGAGTTTGTCTCGCGACGTCGTCACGAACAACTCGTCGAGGTTGGGCCCGCCCCAGCACACTGACGTCACTCGGGATACTGGCAGCTTGTAACCGAACACTACTTGTCGCGTGTCGGGGTCTATGTGTAATATCTGTGGAGAAAAAAAGAAATAAGTTCAAGTGCTTGTTGGTCGGCAGTGCGACTGCTGAGGTTTGGTTCGATCTCCAGGTCCGTCAAAGTGATATTGGGGTTTTCCATATGGAATTTATCAGTAGAGGCCCGGAGTTTGGATTTGTGCCCACAATAGACACACCGCTCCATATCACATGGGACTTATTGTTAATGTAATTGGCGAAATGTCGGTGTACAGACACCTCTGCCTAGTCTAGGGGGTCTTTAATATTACTAGATCATTAATAGATAATATCTGATATACTTACAGTGCCTCCGAACATGAGTGCAACCCATAGGTTTCCGCGGCTGTCTATAGCCATACCGTCAGGAATTGCATCCTCATACCCCAGCGCTGATATATCTATCACCGTCCTGCGAGCAGCTGTTAACATAAACATAACAGTTAGTAAATAATATCGGTATAAATAGCTATAACAATGTAGTTTGCAGCTGTCAAAATAAGTGAATTTATTGTCGTTTCCAGTAATAGGTATATTTTTTTTAATTTAATTTATTCAATAAGTAATTTGTACATGGTATACAAAGTTGTCTTATATAATTAGATGTTATAAATAAATAAAACCAGTACAACACATCATATAAAATGGGCCATAGGACCCCCTTTCCTAAACTAGGCAGAAAATCTGTCTGTATCTTAGGAAAGAGTATCCATTCACAGTGAGTCTTATTATGGTTACAAAAATATTGGTACGTGCAGTAGGCGAACAAAATACTTAGGTATGTTAAATTAAAGTATAAAAATAAAAATAACAAAAGATGAAATAAAAACATGAGTGTGTGTGGGTGTATGTGTGTATGGGCGTGTGTGTGTGTGTGTGTGTGTGTGCGCCCATGCGTGTGTATGTGGGATTGCTTACATGCCTGTGTGTATGAGTAAGTGGATGTGTTGTGTTCTGTGTGTAAACCTATCTCTTTACTGTATAGTGGTTAGAAGCTCTTCGGTATCACTATATGTCAATGCCTGTAACCAGGAATTTAGCTTGTTTTTTAACTCGCCCTTAGTCAAGGCGTAAATATTTAATTGTTTTTGGGCTTTATTATACAGCCTAGCACTTAGGCCATTAAACTGACGTCTTGCGAAGGCAGTCCTGCAAGAGACAGCAGGACTTAAAGGAAAGTCACGACGCCGCTGACTGACAAGCTGCTTATTGAACAAGATCATAGAGTGCTTGTAGAGGATGGATTTTAAGATGTACAATTTCCTAACAATTAAAACATTGCATTCTGAATATAGCATATGTGTAGGGAAGTCACGAGGTTGGAAGTGAATTACTTTTAGCACAGCCCTTTGAGCTCTTTCTAGTTTTAATAGCTCAGTTTTATGAGTCCCTCCCCACACAGGGATACAGTACATCAAGATTGTTTGACACAGAGCCAAATAAACCATTCGGAGAGTATTTTTATCCGCTGAAAACCTTAAATTTATATATAAATTAGTCTTCTGGTGCGAGAGGTTAATGACTCCAATTGAGTGGTCCAGTCTAGTTTCTCATCGACGAACACACCGAGATATCTTATGGATTCCACCATAGACAATGAGAGACACTTACAAGTTTCTGTATTTTGCTGACAGTTATGGGCTTTTGGATTTCCGGTTTCTCCAGCTGGTTTTGATGTATGCGGTAGAATGAAACGTAAAAATTTGGTCTTATCAACGTTTAAGGTTAAAAGATTACTTGCTAACCAATGCATTACTCTCCGCAATGCATTTTCCGAATGCAATTTAGCGTCATCCCAATTCTTACCATATGCCACTAGTGCAGTGTCGTCTGCGTAAGTGAAAACATCACAGTTGATGAGAGGCAGATTACAAAGGTCGTTTATATAGATTTGGAAGAGGGTTGGACCCAAAATACTTCCCTGGGGGACTCCGAAGGTTATTCGTTCCTCTGCACTAATTGTATTGTCGATCTTGACGGATTGTCCACGGTCAGAGAGATAATGTTTAAAGATTTCAAGAGCCAGACCACGTATACCTACATTTTCCATTTTCTCTATTAGTTTGGAAATACAAACAGTGTCGAACGCTTTACTGAGATCTAGAAAAATGCCATAACAATTCAGTTTTTGGTCCAGTTTATCAGCTACCGACTGCACAAGGTCGACTACGGCATCTTCCATAGAGATGCCATGTCGGAAACCATATTGATTATCCATTAATCTTGTGCTCATGTACATACGTAAAAAATAGCTGTACTTAAAACCTTGTTCGTTTTAAATTATTATCTACAACTAAACAATACTCAAAAGATTTAAATACGTCATTGCCCCTCCCTTGACTCACATTTTTCAGTTATGTTTAACAAAAGGAATATTTCCGAAATTGCTTAAAAAAAGCCGTAGTCACTCCTGTGTTTAAAGCTGGAGACAAAAACTGTATTGTAAACTGTAGTCTCTCTCTCGCACTGAAAATTATGGCATTAATACGGCCCCTACACGCTCGTAACTAACTAATATTAGCCGCACGGGTCGATCCATCAGGTTAAGTTACGCTTGCCGGGGTTGCTCTGTGGGTGGGTGACCATCTTTACACACCGAGACTCCTTCGTGCCTCGGAAAGCACGTTAAGCCATTGGTCCCAGCTGTCATTCGTGGATCTTTGACAGTCGCTACGGGTCGTCAGAAGCCCGAAAGTCTGACAACCAGTCTTACCAAGGGTGTCGTATTACCACGGATATCGAGGGATATGCCTTGGAGGCGTGGCACTTGGCGCCTCGACATTGCTAAATTGGGCTTATGTTCGAACGGCGGCTGTACGCTACATTCAGTCGCTTTGCAATTGCGTACAGTGTACTATTGATGCGTAAAAAACCAAAATGCCGAGTTGTGCAGTAATAATTTGTAAAAATAGGTCTAGTACCATCAACCTGAAGACAAATGGCGTGTCCTACCACCAGTAAGTAAACATTTAATATTTTAAATCAATTTTTAAATCATTTACTAACTTACGTCCGGAGCGATACGAACTAGCCTAAATCTTTCCAAACGGAACGAACGTTTTGTAT
Source organism: Xanthia togata (assembly GCA_963853775.1). NCBI lineage: Eukaryota > Metazoa > Arthropoda > Insecta > Lepidoptera > Noctuidae > Xanthia > Xanthia togata. The sequence goes on from OY970811.1 coordinate 11,368,320, forward strand.
TTAGAGAGGTGCAATCGAATGCGTGCGGCTGATTTTATCGACATGCGTATTATTGCAGTCGAATCTTTTTTTACAGAACTCGATGGCTATTCTCGTATTACATGTATAGTATAAGAGTTAAATTTGTTATTAATTTAATGTTGTTTGAAGCAAATAAAGACATTGTTATTTCAATACAGTTAGTTACTCGTGCATAGCATAATATTTAACAGAGAGGGTTCCCTTTACCCAGTAAAAAATGTAAAAATAACCCATATTTTCGGATAGGTATATAAAAACAAAAGAAATTATATAAATAAAATTAAACGAAGTAATAATAATACAAGAATGTGCTAAAATTAAATAACGATAAAAATTATCGACCATCGCTTTCGACTCTCTAATTGCATGCGTGTGCATTGAATGTTCGCAAATATAGCAAGTGTGTACAAGTGAATGCCCCGTCCATTCTATGTATGTGTGCTATTAGAAATTGATTTAGTGTAGCTGCTTTCTTCTTAGTGTGCGTGTTCAAATTTTAAGTGTATGTCGTAAGTACACTATTTGTTAATGTTGTAATTATTTTGGTGGGAGGTATGCGGCGGCACTAGGATTCCTTACTATTCCGCAATGAAGGCATATCTCTGAATATCTATGCGTATTACCCATTTACTGGGTTGTGGAGGTCAGATAGGCAGTCGCTCCATGTAAAATACTGGTATTCAGCTGCATCTGAATAGACTCGAAGCCGAACCCAATATAGTTGGGAAAATGCGTGGCGGGTGGATTGAATACGGCCCCTGTACGCGTAGCATGACAACCATAGACACGGGTTTTGTCGACGGAAGAATAGACAAAATGACAGATTGCGATTATTTATCTGTAATTTTGTCTATTCTTCCGTCGACAAATCCCGTTTCTATTGTGGTCCATTACTGGACAAAGGCCACCCAAGAGCTGCATCGACAAACTAGGTCGCGGAATGATGAAAATGTAACAAGAAAATACGTACTCAAGTCTCCTCTCTGTAGATCAAAATCGAACGCTTCAACTTTCTGCGTGGATGAATCGATGTAGTACAAGACTGTGTTGTTGATCGACCAGGCGATACCGTTGGAGATGGACACGGGTCGCAGCTGTATGCGCGGCCGGGTGAAGCACTCTTGTTCCACGCTGTAGAACGTTGCCTTGTCCGGAACCACGTCATCTCCTGTTTGAGGCCCCTTTGTTCCTGTTGGTGGATGAAATGTTCAGTAAATAGGTTTTAGTAGGCAGTACTAGTCACTGATTGATGCTACCCAAACTGAATAACAATTTGCAAAACCTGACAACTATACAGGGTCAAATGAAATAACTGAGCGAAACTCCGAAGACGTGATGGGTATCGAACCATGGCAAAACAAATAATAAACTAATAATTCATATTGGAATTATTGTAAATCACTAATCATAAAATTAATTATAAGGTTATAAGAATTACATTTGAATATTTGTACTGTTGTGGTAATATGTATAGAACTTAAAAAAATGTTAAAACCATACTATGTGAAATTACATTCTTACAAATAATTAAATTCTGATTCGGTTTCTAATTAAAAAAATACCGTTGGTAGTGGTAGTAAACAGGCCGTAGTAACTTGAAAAAATTGATTAATAAAATACAGTTTTTTTGTGTAAACTTCACAGACGTGTTAGGACTGTTAGGTCCTGTACCAAACTTAAAAAAACTGAACTTTTTTCAGCAATAATAGGCGCTTGTCGTGGTTTTTTTGGATTCCGTACCTCAAAAAGAAAAAAAACGGAACCCTTATAAGATCACGTCGTTGGCCGTCTGTCTGTCTGTTAGGATCCTTTTTCTCAGGAACGTGTGAAGGTATCAAGTTGTAATGAATATCAATTACGTAGGTTTACGGTCCCTTGGAGCACTAAAAAATATCAAGCTTCTAAGTCAACAAAAACTACGGCCATTTATGCGACATATTTTTGATACTCGCAAATAAATCAAAACCTTATAACCTATTTTTTCCCCGTTGACCTAGAATCATGAAATTTGGCAAGAAGTTAGATCTCACAGCACAAGTAATGGAAAAAGATCGAAAACGGTTAATGTGTAGATTTATCACAATATTTTTTTGCCATTTGCAGTTGGATAATCATCCACGTGGGAGAACATTTTTTCAACTACATTTTTTTTGTTCTTTTGATAAATTCATACCAACTACGGAACCTTTCATTGTGCGTGGTCCGACACGTACCTACTTGGTCGGTTTTTGTTACAGACGATCCATCACACGTTTATCAACAGTACGAAACTCAAGAACACAACAAGTCAAGTTAAAATTAATCAGTAGAAAAGTTATACCTGCCCAAAATCGTCCTTCAGCATCAGGTTTCCCTTCGTTGATGACATTGTCGGGTAGGCCATCGTCCACGGTGGTCAGAAGTCGCATGGCCGCGTCTCCAGCTATGTTCCAGTCCAGTAGGTACAGTGATGAGCGACAGGCGATTAGTAGCCGGTGGGAGCCCGACACCAGGGCTACTACGTTCACTTCACCGTAGTCTAGAATAATGATATGATGTTGCAAGCATGTTATTATTGTACATCAAGACTTACTGCACAACATGTTTACCGCCCTCAGATCAGTCCATCTTAGCACTATAATAGACAGATTAAAATTTTGGTGTAGAATAAAGCATTCTACACCAAAATCGTCTAACTAAGCTCATTTATAAGATATATTCAGGGTACAAAGGCGGTTTTATCGGTAATAGCGATATGTACTAGACAAGCATTTAATGGACAGGAAGATAATAGATTAACTATTACCACTCTGGACTGTTTTTGACAAATTATATTCGAGTCCCACTATTTTGTGGATCAGCAGACAGTGTGTGGGTAGTAATTTCTCGATGGTTAAAAAGCTACTTCCTCAGAACCATGGAATGAGAGGAAGTTATCTCCGGTGCTATATATATAATGTGTAATTGTGTACTGTATTATGATCTTCAATTCATTTGCAAAGCGCGACGATTATGAAATATTCTCACTTCCATGACAGACCGAGTATTAAACATTGATCGAAGAAGCAGAAGAGTCATTATGAGGTTGTAAGAAAAAAACTTTGATCCTATAAAACTTACTTATATGCCTAGTATAAATCTTCCCGGACACGTAGTCAAGCCGATGCACGTTTTTTTTTTTGACGTCCACAAAGTACAGACTCTGCAACTCGGGGTCCCACACCGGACTCTCTCCGTGCGTGAACAGCTCGGGGGTACCTGGATTGTCATGCGACGATACCTAATGGTTGTATACTTATTAATTTATTTTGCATATTTTGCATGCCCCAGACCTAAAGCCAGCAGTGCTTTAAAATCTCACGCCTTGATCGTTGAGCTTTCGCGCTCACATTATTAATTTTATTGTTATAATCAATGTACTAACCTTTTATAGTAATACATAAACACAATATTAAAGTTGTAGTAACCATTTATGACATCAGATCTTGCGGTCGTGATATTTGTGCTTCGATCAATAATAGCACTAGATATCGGGTCGGCACAAAAAATACGTCTCGGTAAATATAAGCGCACTTGAGACGTGAGCTTTTATTTTGTTTAGTTCGCTTGAAACACAGCCATTGTAAACACGTCTCACAATGCGGCAGTGTGTATTTAAAAGTTGTAAAAATAATCCCCGAAAGAGCAATATAGCGACCGGAGTATCTTACTTTCAGTAACATGAAGAACAAATAATATCATTTTTTTAACAAAATTACCGATTTTAATCCACCGCTGCAAATGTTTGGCTAAGGCTCGCCAACATACGCACAAACTTTTGTTCAACAGAACAGTAGATGCATGGAGTAGATTTGTATTGTAATAATGTTATATAATTTGTTACCAGAACTTCAAAATTGGTTAATGCTACTTTTGTGTCTGTTTGTTGGACTCTCATTGGATACTTAGCTTTCCTAGCAATCCATTTACGTGTGCAGAATGGATGTCGACTGTCGCCAGAGACAGAAGAGATGACTTTTATAAGCGAGCTAGGACTTCGGTTATATGTTCGGATCACTTTGATAAATCGGATATATCCGGAAATACTAACCGACGTTGATTGGTTAAAACAGCAGTTAAACATCACACACACACACACCCTCACAAACTTCCGCCTTTATAATATTAGTGTGATAACTTCTAAATCGCGTACATAAGTAGACGTCTACTTATGTATTGTGTTGACTACAATGAGCCAATCCGCAGACAGTTAATAGCAATGTCTTATTAAAATAACTATTGTACTAATTTAGTCCTACTACTTTTTAAATCAGTCAAAAATATTTGCTACCATATAAAACGAACACTCGCCTAAAAAAATATATTATTATTCTGCAACTCTACGTCTTTCAATTCTTACTGTGTTCCGAGCATTGAAATGTAATACCAAGAACTACGTCTAGTTCCAAAATAGAGAAAGCACGAAATTATCAACAAAATGTTTTAAACCTTATTGCTTAGGTTTTAAGTTTCATTTTAGAATAAATATTTTTGTACTTAGTATAAAAATGACTTTTTATTTTCAAGCGACATTTTTAATTTTTTGTTTTTACGTTTCTCCGATGACAGAAGGACTTAAATATAAATATTTGCAATCCTAACTAAACTTTTTGCTTGAGTGTTAAGGTTTATTTATAGTGAACTGAAGTTGTTAATATTATAAAACTTTTTTCAATAATTCGTAGTAAGAAATGTAAATGTTTATGTGTGTGTAAACGTGGCCACTTTAGCGACGTATTTTTGTTCCTGATCCTGTATCTAGTGCTATTATTGATCGAAGTATTTTTGCCACGATGTCGAGAGTAGTCTCATGTTATGATTAAAAATTGATTCATGATTCATAGTTTCGGTAGCAATTGTTGAAAGTAAGCTTAAGTTTTATGTAAGCTGATTACTTTCAACAATTGCTACCTAAACTATGAGACAATTCAGGTTAAGACAGTCCATGGCAAATCAATCATGGTATTTTACAATTGCACAATCCGACTTGAAAGTCAATTATGATGAGTTTTATTTCGAAATATAATATTTACATAATATATAAGTTAACAGACTTAAAATAATAATATGTTGTACATGTGTATAAAAAAAGAGGGCAAAGAATCACAGGGCATCAAAAAATTCGTCCGCATCGTTGTCAACAGGAAAAGTGCCCAAAAGGCTGGCAGTATTGCCACGTTGTATGGCGACGGTGATTCTTTGGCCAAAACATAGGCGGATCATTTGCAGATCTATTTGATAATGTAAACTGTCTGCGCCTTGGGATTTAAAACAAAAATCAAAATCAGGTAAGGCCTGTGAAATTTTTCTAATAGACTTTATCAGTTTTTTTTTTCTCCAAAATTCAACAATTTGTGCAAAAAAAAATAAACTCACTGACATTGAAGTAACCTCTATTGCAAAATAAGATTAATTTAATTAATAAAAGATTATTAAAAACGGTTACATAAGTAATTCGCTGTACACTAAATTACTTTCTGTATATCGCCGAATAAACAAGCATGACAAGTACTCACCATAGAAATTCTATAAAATGATTGTGTATCCTTGGCTGCTCCTTGGGAAGCATCCGAAGCGAACGAATAATAAATTATAGAAACCAAGGAAATTATCAAAAACATTATTTATTTTAAATCTTAAAATTTAAATAAATTTATCTACGGTACTCCCGTGCAGTAGTGCACCGGGGATTGTTTTCTGTACAACTGTGAATCAAATGTTTCCAAAACATGTCAAAGCAATAAAAAGATGCGAAAAAACTATTTTTTGCAGACCGATAAATGCGAACGTAAACAGTTAGCAGGTCGATAACGCGGGACAAAATGACAGCGCAGAGTGAAACAATACCATTCGACTTGACACTTTTTATTTGAAAGAGTCGCGTCACGCATAGCAGCGACTCCTACGGACTTACACTTACAATTAAATGATTAAGAATACTCAATCGAATCAATCTAACACCGCATTCGTCGTTCGTACAGATCACTCGTTCACAAATATTTTAATTCATATCAATAATAACTTGAAAGTCTAAACTTATAATATTTTCTTATAACTAAGTTATATCTAAACGTAGTCGACCAGTGTGTCTGCGCAATATTTGAATTCAGAATCTTAGATAATTTACATTCATTGCCGCTAAATCAAATATCTACTCTTTCGTAATATAGTTTAAGTTGATTTTAGAGTGAGCATTTGTAATAAAAATGTGGCTTGAAATGAAATTTGAACAGTGTTATGTAGGACATGTTTTTCCTAGAAAAATTTATAATTATTTGCGATTCTAAATTCAAGCTAGCGCGCTGGGCGTGGGCGCCAGCTAGGCGTGCGGCGGCGGCGTGGGCTCGGGCGGCGCGTCGACCGCGCCCGCCGCGCCCGCCGGCGCCGCCGCGCCTGCGCCGCCGCTCTCGGCCTGCAACCTGGACACAAACACTACGTTAATGACACCATCTGATAATAGCAAACAGGGCAGACTCATCCTGCTAAGAGTCATGAGGCGACATCTACAGCGCGATATACGAACTGCGCATCACGCGAAATCCTGCATCGCGCAAACAAAGTACGACGCGCGAGGACTTGGAACTTTCCACCCTGTTCCTCATAAGTGTATAGTAGTATATCTTGGTAATTTACAGCTACATTGTTTACAAAGTTATGTTTAACTAGCTTCTGCCCGCGACACCGTCTGCGCAGAAATGAACTCTACCATATCCTATTACCCCAGTAGCACACCTCCGCTGCGAAACCTTAGCAGCGAAACCGCTGTAGTAAAATTCAATAGACTCGCGTCATATGTCGCGTCGGATGAGAGTAGCGGAAAATGACGCGAGTCTATTGAATTTAACTACAGCGTTATAGCTCTCGCCAGAATTTTTGTAATCGGATCATTCACCAGAAATTACCTCTTATAAATACCCTTTTTACCTCTTTATAATATAAGTTTATAATAGATTTGACTTAAAAAAACTGGATATATTATTAACGTTTTTTTGTCGCTATATTAAAAAGACAAATAAATAATCCGGCCAAGTGCCAGTCGAACTAGCTCACGAAGACGAGTTCCGTACCATATCCTACACTACAAGATTTAACACATGTACAGCCCGATTCAAACTTAATGGCGGCTTGAACATGAGGCAAGTACAAAAAAAAAAACATATACATATAGTATATATCGGAAGAGTATTGAGTACGGGATGTCAATTGACAACGAAACTCAAGTGTGAAGTAGGCGCGCTTCGACAGATTCAAGCCTTTTTTATTTTTGGTAGGAAATTATCAAATAACTTCTCCCGCTCTGGGCGGAGCGGGAAGGCGTGTCAGACTCTTACTGAGTAAAACCCACCCATGTTCCTTCAGTTGCCTGTACGATGCCAGTCGGACTTTCCCGCAACCCCGGCAGGCATCGGTCCTATCGGACCCCTTCAGTTCTGCTGACATGTCTTTGAGGCGCGCGTGAAACACAACGCGCCGTTGACCCGGGCCTGGTCCTTATCGGACGGCGAGCTACGAGTACCTATTGCTCATCGTCCGCAAGCCCGCGCCTACGGTGTCCGGGAATCGCACTGCGGCGGCTAGGGGCGTGAGGGCGCGAAATTTGCCTCTCCCTCACGCGCTCCGCCTCCTCCTTCGCGAGCTATAAGAATCTTATCAGAAGGAGGTGAGGGCGTCATGGCTTCTCGCTCCGTGCCATGGCCTGGACCAGGGCCGGACGCGAGAGATCACCGCCACCGATCGCCTCCACGAGGACACGGCGTTGCTCTGCCCAAGCCGGGCAGACCTCTAACGTATGCTCTACCGTGTCCTCCGGGAAATCCACGCAGTGATGACACCCCGGCGTTTCGCCTCCTCGCGCCACCCCCAAATGTGCGCGAGGACTTTTGCCTCCAGATCACATGGCGGCAATCCGGCAAGGAGGCTCGCCACCTCATCGGAGACCGTGCGGTATCCCTGGACCAGGCGGATGGCCATGAACCTCTGGGACGCGATAAACTGGCGGGCTGGCCGCCACCTCAATGAACGCGCCCACACCCTAGATTGGGCAGGAGCCGCTTCAAGGCAGCCCCGGTCCGCTCCAGTCTAGGAGCCAAACGTTGGAAATGCTCCACGAAGTTCCGCCGACTATCGAGTCGGCGGAGCAGAGAGAGTCCTAAGTACTTCATCGTCAACTCGACGCCGATGTGAACTCCTCCTACCGTTTTTTGGGAATCCGATGGTGGCGCGTTCCGAGGACCATGAAAAAACATGGCCTCGGACTTGTGCAGGGCCACCTCAAGTCCTAATTGCCGGATTCTGTCAACGATTGTCGCAACCCGCTACTTCAGCCACCGCCTGGTACGACCTCCCCTGCGCCAGGACCAACGTGTCGTCAGCGTAAAAAACGACGTTGACGCCGCTAGGGAGATCAGCGCGCAGCACCAAGTCGTGTCCCACACGACATCTCTCGCCGGTTCCATTCTCCCTGGTGACCGGGGTAGATGACGGCCTTGTCTGTCAAATAGGCCTCGACTACACGAAAGAGGTAGGTCAGCATCCGGTGATACCGGAGTGCCTCCCTGATGCCACTCCAGGGCAGGGTATTGCGGGCATTGGCGATGTCAAGAGGCACCGCCAAGACGACCCCACCCCGCGCCACATTGATGTTCGCCTGGAGGAGGCGTAATGGGGCTATTATTGGCACTCCATGTCAGCCCCCTCTAGAGCCCTCTGTGAGGGCCCTGCCGCGGCGGCTGCGGCGGCGACGACGGCGGTGGAGGCGACAACGGCGGCGGTGGCTGTGACAGTGACGGCGGTGGCGAAGGGCTTGCCTCTGGCTTTGGCGGGTGGGGCGCAGATCTTGCTCCCAATCTGGTGACCGGTCGGCTTGCCAGCCGCCGCACATACAATGCAGCGTGGCGTCACACGAGCCGGCCTTGTGACCGGGCTGACCACAGCGGTAGCAGTGACCGCTGCGGTCCACCTCCGAGGTGCATTTAGCTTCCACGTGGTTGCCCACATGGCAGCGGAAGCACCTCAGAGGCGTGGGTTCCAGCAGTTTTTCCTGCGCGGAAACCCAGTCCACCAATAGCCTTTGGTCCTCCCCGGCTATTTTCTTGGCCGCCGACACAGGGCAGCTCACCATAATGGCTCGCATCCCCGTGAAGTCAGGACGGATGGCGCCTGCCCTCACCTGCGTGGCAGAGCACCCCCCAGTCCTAACGACAGCGGCCACTACCTGTCCCTCCGTCACTGAGTCGTCAAAGCCCATAATACGCATGTCAGCGTCATCTGGTGGGCCTGGACACTCGGGCCTCGTCCGCATTTAGGGACGCCCTCAGCCTTTCGGCCAGAGCGTCAGCGGCCGGGCCGCTTGCCGCACCGGGGACCTCCAGCATCCGGGCCCCAGTCGCAGTGACCCTCACCCGGATGCCATCAGCGGCACCGATCTCATTGAGGTCCACCGCCGCCCCCACCTTGGCGAGCACGTCGCGGTAGGACACGCCCTTCTTCTCCGCCTCTGGCTGTAGTGTTATCACTACAGTTGCGGACTTCGGGGCGCGGAGCCTAGCCGCGACGCTTCGCTCCTTGCGCCGATGCCTCCTCTCTTTCTTTTTGGCCGCCCTTTTTGCCTTAGCCGCCTTCCTCTTCTCCCCGGCTACTTGCCATTCGGCGTCAGCCGGAGTAGATTTAGGAGGAGGCGTGGGCGGCCGTTTCGCCGCTAGTGCCGGGGCCATCGCCGCCAGGGCCGCGGCCCTCGCCGCCTGTGTAGCCACCCCACCTACGGCTACGCAGCCGAAAAGCCTAGTTTGGCCGCGACAGCTGCAGTGGCAGCATAAGACGTCACCTTCCGCTGGGCCAAGGCTGGCTGGCTCGCCGCTAACGGGGGGCGCAGGACGATGGCCTCTAGGGCGGAAAATCGGGACCGTCATGCAGCCCTCTCCCGCCGCACCAAGGTCATTCTAGCCTGACGTTCGTACGAGGCAACGAGGGCGCTGTGGCGGACAACAAACTTTGTCTTCTCGCCGGCAACACATCTACGCCTAGCATAATATCCAACGGTGAAGATTCCAGCTCCAATCGGCCCCCTGTCCCGATATATATTTTTGTACTCTACTCGATGAGTTCTAGACAAAGACAGACCACATGCCAGGTTAGGAATATTTTTTTCCAAAATCAAAAGTTTACTGTATGGTAATGTTTATTATTTCTTGAAAAAGCGGAAATAGAAATAAACAATCTGTGAAAATTTCAACTGTCCACCTATTACAGTTCATGAGATACAGCCCGCTGACAGACTGACGGTCGGACGGACGGACAGTGGAGGCTTATTAATAGAGTTCCGTTCGGATACGGAACCCTAAAATAAATTAGAACCCGAAATACCTTAAAGATTTCGGGAAGACAATAGTTTTTTCATCAAACTCGAGATTTTAATTCCCCATAACCACGCTTACAATCTACTTACAAATAACGCGGTCACACAGGTTTTATTTGTAAACACTGACGCCGAAATAGTGGAAAACAATCAGTTTTGTTGTACAGCAAATACGATTAAACCGATTAATAGGTGATAAAGTAGACCGATTGACCGTTCTTAAACGTAGTACAGTCTGCGGGCGAAGTCATTAGAAATGCGCGTACCTTTGATGCGCTTGATGTCGCGCGCGGAACTCCGCGGCCTTCAGCTGTTCAAGATGGAACTGTTGTCGCTCCTGAATCAACTGCTGGCGCTGGTACTCCAGTCCTAGGACACACGAACATAATATTAATTATTACTTATTCTTTTATAAGAAAGGAAATGTTTAGTTTTAAAAAGTTGGAAGAAATAATGAAGTCTTAAAAAATTATGAAATTAAAACTTGTATTCTTTGTCTGATATAATCTTTTTTTAGTTAGTTATAGCATATCCAGGTTTCCAGAATATCGTCAAATGCACGTCACTTGAATTACAAAAACCGCCCTGACCGTTAAGAAATAAAGGCGCTTTTAAAGTCAAATCATGATCGAGGTGTGGTGGACTGACCTTCTAAGAAATAATTATCTAACGAGATATTGTTCATTTCAGTTAAAATTGCTTCCACAATCAGAAAACCTTTTCAAAATTATCATCACCTCCTAGCTAACTCTATCTACCTATGAGTTATACTCAAGTACCTTCCCGTTCTCTCTCCATGGTGGCCTCTAACTCCTCGAAGTGTCTCAGCTTGATCTCCAACTTCTTCATCTGCGTCTCCACTAGCAGTGCGACCAGCGACTTGATCTTTCTTTCCTCGACGCCGGCGAGATGCTTCGCTTTCACAGCAGCTGCGGCAAGCGCTGCAGCGGCTGCGGATTGAAGCTTCGCGTCTACCGTCGTTGGGGCTTCAGTTTTTTCTGTATTTTTAGAATAAAAATTAATGACGGCTAAGGTTTCACGGTCTGTACAGAATAGACCGTCTGTACTGAGAGGTTACTTACCAGGTTGAGCGGCAGGTTCCTCTTTGGGTTCCTTATCCGTCTCGGGGGCGGCGGGCGCGTCTTGCGGCTCGTCCTTCACCTTGGGCTCGGCCTCTTCCACCTCCATAGGCTCCGCCTTGATATCCGATGTACCCTCCTTCTTGGGTTCAGCTGGACATAATTATAGCAAACGTTTATATATTATTTAACCTTCCTATAATCATTTTTAGGGCAGGTCAAGGTGACAGTGTTATCAGTTGTTTTCCCACAAGTTACAAAATTGTATGACATTTACTTCTTTTCTTTGTTTTTAATCACAAAATTGCTGTGAATTGGAAGCTCTTGGCCTTCATCTCACCAGATGGTAACTGATGATCAGACCGAAGATGGAAGCGAACTTCACCCGGAATCCTCAACCACATAAGAACTGGGGGTCTTTAATTATGATTTGCTACAAGAGTGGTGGTATGGCACGGTTTGTCCCAAGATTAGCTGTTGTGATTGGTTGTCTTGACACACTGAAACTATGATAAACTTTGGCAAACATCCCATGTGCCTATGCATATGAGACATTACAGCTGAGTCTTGCGGGATTGCAAAGTAGTTATGCAGAAGGCTTCAGTAGTATAGCATAGCTGCGCCGTGCGCCTCCCTCACGGTGCAGCAGTAGGGTACAGTTACCTGTGGGCGACAGGTCGGGCGCGGTGCCGGCCCGTGCGCGCCCGCCCTCACGTGCGCCTCCCTCACGGTGCAGCAGTAGGGTACAGTTACCTGTGGGCGACAGGTCGGGCGCGGTGCCGGCCCGTGCGCGCCCGCCCTCACGTGCGCCTCCCTCACGGTGCAGCAGTAGGGTACAGTTACCTGTGGGCGACAGGTCGGGCGCGGTGCCGGCCCGTGCGCGCCCGCCCTCACGTGCGCCTCCCTCACGGTGCAGCAGTAGGGTACAGTTACCTGTGGGCGACAGGTCGGGCGCGGTGCCGGCCCGTGCGCGCCCGCCCTCACGTGCGCCTCCCTCACGGTGCAGCAGTAGGGTACAGTTACCTGTGGGCGACAGGTCGGGCGCGGTGCCGGCCCGTGCGCGCCCGCCCTCACGTGCGCCTCCCTCACGGTGCAGCAGTAGGGTACAGTTACCTGTGGGCGACAGGTCGGGCGCGGTGCCGGCCCGTGCGCGCCCGCCCTCACGTGCGCCTCCCTCACGGTGCAGCAGTAGGGTACAGTTACCTGTGGGCGACAGGTCGGGCGCGGTGCCGGCCCGTGCGCGCCCGCCCTCACGTGCGCCTCCCTCACGGTGCAGCAGTAGGGTACAGTTACCTGTGGGCGACAGGTCGGGCGCGGTGCCGGCCCGTGCGCGCCCGCCCTCACGTGCGCCTCCCTCACGGTGCAGCAGTAGGGTACAGTTACCTGTGGGCGACAGGTCGGGCGCGGTGCCGGCCCGTGCGCGCCCGCCCTCACGTGCGCCTCCCTCACGGTGCAGCAGTAGGGTACAGTTACCTGTGGGCGACAGGTCGGGCGCGGTGCAGGCCCGTGCGCGCCCGCCCTCACGTGCGCCTCCCTCACGGTGCAGCAGTAGGGTACAGTTACCTGTGGGCGACAGGTCGGGCGCGGTGCCGGCCCGTGCGCGCCCGCCCTCACGTGCGCCTCCCTCACGGTGCAGCAGTAGGGTACAGTTACCTGTGGGCGACAGGTCGGGCGCGGTGCCGGCCCGTGCGCGCCCGCCCTCACGTGCGCCTCCCTCACGGTGCAGCAGTAGGGTACAGTTACCCGTGGGCGACAGGTCGGGCGCGGTGCCGGCCCGTGCGCGCCCGCCCTCACGTGCGCCTCCCTCACGGTGCAGCAGTAGGGTACAGTTACCTGTGGGCGACAGGTCGGGCGCGGTGCCGGCCCGTGCGCGCCCGCCCTCACGTGCGCCTCCCTCACGGTGCAGCAGTAGGGTACAGTTACCTGTGGGCGACAGGTCGGGCGCGGTGCCGGCCCGTGCGCGCCCGCCCTCACGTGCGCCTCCCTCACGGTGCAGCAGTAGGGTACAGTTACCTGTGGGCGACAGGTCGGGCGCGGTGCCGGCCCGTGCGCGCCCGCCCTCACGTGCGCCTCCCTCACGGTGCAGCAGTAGGGTACAGTTACCTGTGGGCGACAGGTCGGGCGCGGTGCCGGCCCGTGCGCGCCCGCCCTCACGTGCGCCTCCCTCACGGTGCAGCAGTAGGGTACAGTTACCTGTGGGCGACAGGTCGGGCGCGGTGCCGGCCCGTGCGCGCCCGCCCTCACGTGCGCCTCCCTCACGGTGCAGCAGTAGGGTACAGTTACCTGTGGGCGACAGGTCGGGCGCGGTGCCGGCCCGTGCGCGCCCGCCCTCACGTGCGCCTCCCTCACGGTGCAGCAGTAGGGTACAGTTACCTGTGGGCGACAGGTCGGGCGCGGTGCCGGCCCGTGCGCGCCCGCCCTCACGTGCGCCTCCCTCACGGTGCAGCAGTAGGGTACAGTTACCTGTGGGCGACAGGTCGGGCGCGGTGCCGGCCCGTGCGCGCCCACCCTCACGTGCGCCTCCCTCACGGTGCAGCAGTAGGGTACAGTTACCTGTGGGCGACAGGTCGGGCGCGGTGCCGGCCCGTGCGCGCCCGCCCTCACGTGCGCCTCCCTCACGGTGCAGCAGTAGGGTACAGTTACCTGTGGGCGACAGGTCGGGCGCGGTGCCGGCCCGTGCGCGCCCGCCCTCACGTGCGCCTCCCTCACGGTGCAGCAGTAGGGTACAGTTACCTGTGGGCGACAGGTCGGGCGCGGTGCCGGCCCGTGCGCGCCCGCCCTCACGTGCGCCTCCCTCACGGTGCAGCAGTAGGGTACAGTTACCTGTGGGCGACAGGTCGGGCGCGGTGCCGGCCCGTGCGCGCCCGCCCTCACGTGCGCCTCCCTCACGGTGCAGCAGTAGGGTACAGTTACCTGTGGGCGACAGGTCGGGCGCGGTGCCGGCCCGTGCGCGCCCGCCCTCACGTGCGCCTCCCTCACGGTGCAGCAGTAGGGTACAGTTACCTGTGGGCGACAGGTCGGGCGCGGTGCCGGCCCGTGCGCGCCCGCCCTCACGTGCGCCTCCCTCACGGTGCAGCAGTAGGGTACAGTTACCTGTGGGCGACAGGTCGGGCGCGGTGCCGGCCCGTGCGCGCCCGCCCTCACGTGCGCCTCCCTCACGGTGCAGCAGTAGGGTACAGTTACCTGTGGGCGACAGGTCGGGCGCGGTGCCGGCCCGTGCGCGCCCGCCCTCACGTGCGCCTCCCTCACGGTGCAGCAGTAGGGTACAGTTACCTGTGGGCGACAGGTCGGGCGCGGTGCCGGCCCGTGCGCGCCCGCCCTCACGTGCGCCTCCCTCACGGTGCAGCAGTAGGGTACAGTTACCTGTGGGCGACAGGTCGGGCGCGGTGCCGGCCCGTGCGCGCCCGCCCTCACGTGCGCCTCCCTCACGGTGCAGCAGTAGGGTACAGTTACCTGTGGGCGACAGGTCGGGCGCGGTGCCGGCCCGTGCGCGCCCGCCCTCACGTGCGCCTCCCTCACGGTGCAGCAGTAGGGTACAGTTACCTGTGGGCGACAGGTCGGGCGCGGTGCCGGCCCGTGCGCGCCCGCCCTCACGTGCGCCTCCCTCACGGTGCAGCAGTAGGGTACAGTTACCTGTGGGCGACAGGTCGGGCGCGGTGCCGGCCCGTGCGCGCCCGCCCTCACGTGCGCCTCCCTCACGGTGCAGCAGTAGGGTACAGTTACCTGTGGGCGACAGGTCGGGCGCGGTGCCGGCCCGTGCGCGCCCGCCCTCACGTGCGCCTCCCTCACGGTGCAGCAGTAGGGTACAGTTACCTGTGGGCGACAGGTCGGGCGCGGTGCCGGCCCGTGCGCGCCCGCCCTCACGTGCGCCTCCCTCACGGTGCAGCAGTAGGGTACAGTTACCTGTGGGCGACAGGTCGGGCGCGGTGCCGGCCCGTGCGCGCCCGCCCTCACGTGCGCCTCCCTCACGGTGCAGCAGTAGGGTACAGTTACCTGTGGGCGACAGGTCGGGCGCGGTGCCGGCCCGTGCGCGCCCGCCCTCACGTGCGCCTCCCTCACGGTGCAGCAGTAGGGTACAGTTACCTGTGGGCGACAGGTCGGGCGCGGTGCAGGCCCGTGCGCGCCCGCCCTCACGTGCGCCTCCCTCACGGTGCAGCAGTAGGGTACAGTTACCTGTGGGCGACAGGTCGGGCGCGGTGCCGGCCCGTGCGCGCCCGCCCTCACGTGCGCCTCCCTCACGGTGCAGCAGTAGGGTACAGTTACCTGTGGGCGACAGGTCGGGCGCGGTGCCGGCCCGTGCGCGCCCGCCCTCACGTGCGCCTCCCTCACGGTGCAGCAGTAGGGTACAGTTACCTGTGGGCGACAGGTCGGGCGCGGTGCCGGCCCGTGCGCGCCCGCCCTCACGTGCGCCTCCCTCACGGTGCAGCAGTAGGGTACAGTTACCTGTGGGCGACAGGTCGGGCGCGGTGCCGGCCCGTGCGCGCCCGCCCTCACGTGCGCCTCCCTCACGGTGCAGCAGTAGGGTACAGTTACCTGTGGGCGACAGGTCGGGCGCGGTGCCGGCGATGCCGGTGGCGGCGAGCGCGGCGGCCGGCCCGTGCGCGCCCGCCGCCTTCACGTGCGCCTCCATCATGGCCGCGGGCACCTCGTCCTGTGCGGGACAACGTATTAGTCATTAAATGAACATAGGCCTGCCTGCCACACTAATCATTTCAAGCTAAACATACGAGGGCGACACTGAATGTTTTTAGAACTAGCCACTTGTAAACGATATAATAAAAAAATAAGTTCAAATTTTGAAAATGGAACTCGTTGCCAATATTATTGTGTATGTATTTTGTTCATTTGTCATTGGAAAATTGTCTGTGTCACGTCAGCATGAATTATTTAACGATAATTTTTTTTCGTACAATGTTTTTTTTATGACTTTCGATGTCATTTAGGTCAACAAGAAAGTTATGATAGACTTCGATTGTCCTTTCACGATGAAGCCCCATCTCGTGCCACTGTTTATAACTGGTTTAATGAGTTTAAACATGGTCGCACTAATCTCACCGATGATCTGCGTGAGGGACGGCCGTCTACGGCGACGACTGAAGATAACATCAGTGTTGTGCGGCATATGATAGAGACTGACAAAAGAGTGACTTATCAGAAGTACACAAAATCCTCCAGGAACATTTAGCGGTCAGGAAGCTTTGTGGCCGGTGGATACCTCATGATTTGACAGAGGGTTCAAAGATTTAACGAAGGTGACTCAAATACTGTGTTCGACATACTTATGGGTGACGAAAGCTGGATTTATTGTTATGATCCTGAAACTAAGAGACAGTCTGGTGTCTTGGTGTTTCCTTCCGAGGAGTTGCCAACTTAAGTGAAGAGAGGTCGAAGCGTGGGAAAAAACATGGTGGCCTCGTTCTTCGGAAGGACAGGTCTTTACACAACAATTGTTTTAGAGGATCGAAAAACAGTTACTGCAGAGTGTCCACTTGTCTTGGAAAAAGTTCGGGAGAAACGACCTCGCAGTAGGATCCTCCTTCACCACGACAACGCCTCGTCGCACACCGCCAAGCAAACAATCGACTACTTGGCGACGTCAGACGTGGAATTACTGGGTCACTCGCCCTATAGCCCCGACCTTACGATTTTTATTTATTTCCGAAAATAAAAGAAAAACTTCGAGAAAAACGTTTTATGGACGCCGAGGAAGCAGTGGCTGCGTTTCAAAATGCCGTCGAAGAGACCACTAAAGACGAGTGGGCAGTGCTTTTCTCAGTGGTTCCATCGGATGCAGCGATGTATTGATGTAATGGACACTTTGAAAAGATATAATAAAACTAATAACTTGCTAGTTTGTTCAGTTTTTGGTTTTTTAAGAACTTTCAGTGTCACCCTCGCATTAAAAACATCATTCAATTGCAACGATTGAACGAAACAGCACAAGCACACACAATCAGTCTAAAATGGCCCCACTGCTGGGTCACAGGCCTTCTCTCCTGCCTCCAGGCCTCTTGGAGAGGGAGTGGGCTGTAATCCACCACGCGGGCCCAGTGCGGGTTGGTAGATGCAGTCACATGTCTTCGAATTGTTGGTTCTAGGACATGCCGGTTTACCACGACCTACACGTAAGGGCCGTCACCACTGCATGCTATCGGAAAACAGAACGATTTTTTAAATTCGCTTGGCGCCTTAATGTTTTTAAAAATATCTGGTGAAGTGCAAGCGATCCTAAGAATAATACAGAACGTAATGCATTTGGCTACTCAAGTTGCAAAGAATTACAGATTTTATTATAATTAAATTTAAAATTTTAAGAAATCATCTACCCATTTTGTCTATAGGAAACTACACTTGGGAATAGTGGTATAGTAATTTTATTCTAGGTGCATCGTCTTCTCATATAATTATGTAACTAATGTACTAACTATACAAAATATTGTAAATATTTTAAAAGAGTAACGGTGGAGTTTCTTGCCCATTCTTCTCCATGCGAAAATTACCTTTTGGAATCAATCATCTTAATCAATCGCTGAGAATCATTTTTTTTTTTTAATTTTTTACGCTCAAAAGTGCCTTATAAGGGCCTATTTAAAATAAATGATTTGAATTTGACAATCCCATTTCTCTTTTCTTATTAGAACGAAGTTATTTTACGCGGTTTGCGGTAGGAGTAAACTGGCAGAAATAGTCACGCGAAAAAGCGTTCATATTTGCCACTGCCTTCTTCTAATTCACACTTTCACCCTCTATAGAAATTTGGCCAGGATGAAAATCCAAGATAGGGTTGAAAAATTTTAATTTTCACATTTTTCGTCATGGGTGTACATTTCACAGGTTTTGAGGGTGCAAAAGCCGATCGTGAGCTCAAAATGTAAATCCACAATAGCGGCAGCGAAATTTTTTTTTTGAGAATGAGCTTCTTACTATACTGCGATGGGGGTCCCCCGACCGAAAGAAAGAAAGAAAATACGTTTATTTGCGGTAAACATGACGCAAAAAAGAGCTTACACAAAAAAATAGAAAATGTTGGGGGAAACATGCGTCACATCCACGCAAAACGGCTATCGCTCAGCATTATTTGCTGCGACCCTATGCAAAAACAGAGCCGAGCAGCGCTGGTTTTCAGCGACAACCGGCGCCGACGTAATGACGTCGTTCGGTGCAGCAAAAAACAATAACTAGGACGCTGTACCGGCACTGTACAGCAGAACTGTACACAGTACAGCGTACTTACAGAAAAATAATATAATTCAATTTAAATGTGATAAAAAAATAAAAGAAAAAGGAAACATACATGCTACAAGAATATCATCCTCAAAACGTTTTGCGCATTATGTAGTGGCAACATTTCGAAGCGTCACTACCAATAATAAACTCTGTATAATCTATGATTACACCCAACAGGAAGTTATGCAAAATTATGTAAGGAATTACAAAATGGCCAATGATGTAATAATGTGCAACATCAAAAGTTATGTCAGTGTTCAACCTATCAACGATGCGCACCGTGTGTGTGCATGCTAAGACCGCACATGTTTTATGTTTTTTCTTTCAAAACTGTCTAAATAAACGTCTTCTCCAAGTTAATTGTTTGAACTTGTCTTGCCTTTGAACCACCAATAAATGTCAAAAGAAACTTCGATCTTGCAAGTATTATTATCTTACCACTGCAGCACAGCCACAGAAGGTGGCGTTCCGTAATTTCTGCCTACCCCCATTTGAAAAAGGCATAAGTTTATGTATGTATTATCTGACCTTGATAGCAGCAAACTCTTCCATAGCTGCCCGCGTTGCCTTGGACGCGATGCGCGGATCCACCACAGAGGCTAGGAAAGCCACTGTAGACATCACTGGGTTGCCAGTCTTGCTGAACGGAATTGGTTGGTAGGCTAGTGGTCCTAGCACGCCACCTGTGACATAACATAAAATAAATATAAGTTACAGCCGGTTGATGGTTATAGGCTCGCCCCCTATTACATGGGACTTAAACAACTGGCGAAATGTGGGTGTACTACACCTCTGCCTTACCCTTTGGGGAAATCAGGCGTGACGTTTTGTTACAACTCTTTTATTGGGCGAAGTAGTTTTAATCCACATCAACTGCGGATTCAATAGCTCGGCCGAATCGAAGAATGCAAACGTTTAGCAGTTTTTAGCAAATAGATCATGTCACATTTTCGCAATGTATTTTTTTCCACGATGTTTACAGTACGTAGTCGGAAAAATAGTTTTACAATGCATGTGCTCGAAAAGAGCGTTTTCCAAACAGCCAAACTGTGCGGCAAAAGCCACTTTTTTGCACGAGTGCTTTTTACTTTTCAGTTTCTTTTTAATTTTTAACTCCGTCGTTAACCCGACGAAAAATACAAATTAGATGATGATGATACTGATGATGACGATGGTCAGTCAAAGTCAGTCAAAGTCATGGTGACAGCGATGATGATGATGAATATTGTTTATATCATTTATATAGCCAAAATGTCAGATGTTACACATCATATGCGACTACTGTAAGGCTCGCTCGTTTTTTTTAATTTCCTCGGATAATGCATAGTAAAACGTTGTATGATACCTGTGCGTAAGATGATTTCCGTACTAGTAGCGTAAATAACTTAAGAGCCCGTATCAATTTAGCGGTCTAAAAACAAAAAATTCTAGATTTTACAGCGCAAATTTCTCAATAACCTTAAGATATCTGGTTCTTTTTTTAATGCAAAGTTATTTATCAAGTATTTAACTAGGTAGTCTACGAATTAAAATTTTGATAACTACTCAATATAAATTACGAAAAATAAAAATCTAACACACGTTTTTACGTAAACACGAAACACCAGGTTTTTCAATTGCTTTTATAATTGCAAATTTCAATCAGAGAAAAAACCTAAATACTGGGCATATAGTATATTAGGACGCCTACGATTTAATTTTTTTAAGTTTAATGCATGGGTACTTAAAAAAAATGTGAACCACGCAGAAAAAACGCAATAAAATCGTCGTCTACGGGTAAGAATTTATTGAAAATAACAATAAGTGTTAAATATTTAAAAAAATAGGTTTTAATCTACCAAACTCAATTTTTAAATTTTTTTTTTGACTTCTTATTTAATTGTAATAAAATATGAAACTAATGAATGCCTTATAAACCGATGCGCTCGCGCGAGGCATGGTATAATAACACCAGGTATTCTCTTCCGACGATGGCCTAAGACTACGTCACGATAAGTGTTGCCATTGATTGTCCTTTTCAGTAAATTTAGGGACTTTCTCATTTAGTTAATGAAAATAAAATAAATTACTAACTAGCTAAACTATTTAGTAACTCGTGTGATTCATCTATTTAGTTCTAAATTAATGAACATATTGAATTATTAGTTCATAATTGCTTCGTTAAGTTAAAAATGCATTTTTCTCGGGTTTCATCGCTATCGTCGTGTCGCTCATACCTATAGCGTTGTTTCGCTCGGTGAGCAAAATACTGTGGTTCCCAAACATTGGTTCCTGTGAAAAGGTAAAGTGTAAACTGTGAAAGATACACAAGAAAAATGGTTAAATTGTTCCCACGGATATCGATTGTTCCATACTAAACTGTAAAAACAGAATTAAAAAAGGCGGTGTAATAAGGTTTTTTTCTTTTCCCAAAGAAGAGATGCTAGTAAATGCGTGGCTTCAATTTTGTAGACCGAAAACAACAATAAGAAGTGGTATGTACCTTACTACATATTATTTAATTTATCTACTCGTTGTAAATTCCATATAAGGCATAGTTGTGCCAATCCGGCTGTACGCCCGAATATAACCTAACTAGTTTTTGACTTATTTCGAGTTAATTGCGTTTAGGTTTTCGACGTGACCTAAATGCAGTTGGTCCATTTCGTCACGTTCAGACAGACAGACAGGCGCGGCGGGTGACTTTGTTTTACAACATTTGTTTTGTAGTGATTTTTATTGTCACGGGAAGAGAATACCTGGCGAAGTATGTTATTATACCATGGGTATAATAACATCCATTGACCAGCCATCCAGTGACCAGCTGTCTTCCCGTGACAGCTGGGTCACGTGATTGGCCTAAGAATACGTCATCAGTTGCGATGCGGTTCTCAAACTTTTTTAGTGGGGAAAAAGATAAAAATAATACAACGGGTACTCAATTTTTATCATTTTTAATAAATAAAGTATAATAGTAATTAATCGGTCTATACGTGTATACTGTATATATACTGACGAAAGAGTTCAAAATTACGCTATTATTATGTATCCGCATGGACTCGAAAAACACTGATTAATATTGTAGATGAGCCCAAAAGGCCTTGAAGCCAGAGCCGTTAAACCATATTTATTTGAAAAAAAAAAAGCAAGTCATGTCAACATCACTTGAAAAAAAAAATACATCTGACTTGGCTGTATGGGCTAAGATCTCTTTGCCTGTCCTTAGTTAGGACTTAAAAAACAAACAATAAAAATCACTACAAAACAAATGTTGTAAAACAAAGTCACCCGCCGCGCCTGTCTGTCTGTCTGAACGTGACGAAATGGACCAACTGCATTTAGGTCACGACGAAAACCTAAACGCAATTAACTCGAAATAAGTCAAAAACTAGTTAGGTTATATTCGGGCGTACAGCCGGATTGGCACAACTATGCCTTATATGGAATTTACAACGAGTAGATAAAATAAATAATATGTAGTAAGGTACATACCACTTCTTATTGTTGTTTTCGGTCTACAAAATTGAAGCCACGCATTTGCTAGCATCTCTTCTTTGGGAAAAGAAAAAAACCTTATTACACCGCCTTTTTTAATTCTGTTTTTACAGTTTAGTATGGAACAATCGATATCCGTGGGAACAATTTAACCATTTTTTTTGTGTATCTTTCACAGTTTACACTTTTCCTTTTCACAGTAACCAATGTTTGGGAACCACAGTATTTTGCTCACCGAGCGAAACAACGCTATAGGTATGAGCGACACGACGATAGCGATGAAATGGCGAGCTTAACAAAGCAATTATGAACTAATAATTCAATATTTTCATTAATTTAAAACTAAATAGATGAATCACACGAGTTACTAAATAGTTTAGCTAGTTAGTAATTTATTTTATTTTCATTAACTAAATGAGAAAGTCCCTAAATTTACTGAAAAGGACAATCAATGGCAACACTTATCGTGACGTAGTCTTAGGCCATCGTCGGAAGAGAATACCTGGTGTTATTATACCATGATTATACCATGGCGCGAGGCAATCAGTCGCGCCCGTGTGCTTGTCGACGTCGGACCTGTCGGCCGTGACTGTCGCCACTCCCAACGTAATTCGCGAATAAATCGCGATTTTGTACTACGCCTAACCAGTTTTGAGACTGGAGTATATTTATTGTTTTATTTATGCATAGCGTGACACTCTTTGATTTGCTAATGTTATTCTACCTGTGAATGTTTTGTATGGTACTATTAGTAAAATAGTGTTTAACTTTTAAAAAATGGGTCGAAAAAAATATTATATAGAATCAAGGGTAAAAAGAAAAGAGTTGAAAAAACACGGAAGACTACGGCATTTCTTAGGTAAATAACAATTGTTGCCATCATCTTACTGAATTAAAAATTTTAATTTACTATTATTTCTATAATCTAAAAATGTGTTAATTATGTTTGTAGAGAATTAAATAGGCAGACCAGCCTCTGAAAGTAGAAAGAATAATATAAAACGATGATTTCTGGGCAAATAAAATGGAGCACAAGCTCAAAAAAAATTATATGACATGTTAACTACCCGAAATTGTTGACTCCAGAAAAGAACGATCTATGGATATTAGAAACACCTCGTACTAAAGTTAAAATACCTGTATAGATTGATGTTATAATAAAGAAACCAAAAAATATGTTTTATTTATTTTCACGCTGTTGCTACACCTAAAATGAATAACACAATTACAGATAGTGCCATCCGCGAAGAAGCGCCCCACTCTGCGATTACTGTACTGTAAGCTGTACTTTACAGAATTACAGTACAGTAATGTCGTGGATGGAACTATCTACGAGGAATTTATAAATTTTAATTAGATAAGGAAAAACACAAAAACAGAAGTTTCATTTGACAAAAATTTGCTGCTTCCTCCATATCCCGCTCGTTTTTACCTCCTTAGGAGTCTCGAAGCCCACCGTTATCTAAATAATCTTTATAAATAATATCTAAATAATACAGGAGTACCATAACACGTGTAATTAGTTTCACACTTTATAGTTTGCTATTACTATAGTGAACGCCGAAGTGCCGTACTAAGTAACGATATTTTTAAAGGGTACCTAAACATAACACGTCATTACATTATCACAATAAAATCCATCCAGTATTACGGAACCTAGTATATAAAATCTATGGAGTGCTGATAATTGCGGTTACGGACCAAGATTATTTGTTCTCGCTGCGCTGCGTGCGACTACGCACACTACGCTTGTCAGCGATAGTCCGAACGCACACATACACACTGCACTTCGATAGTTACCCAAACTAGGAGCGTGCCGAAATTGATACGGGCTCTTAACACGGCACCACCCGTGACGATTTTTAACTTTCCATACATCGATTGAGCACTGGAGTGACTGAAGATATTGGTTGTGTAAAAATAATTGTTTTATGGTCTGTTCCAATAGTATCTAATGTGTAACCAAACTCTGATAAGGTTAAATTCTTACACAATCCCTCACTAAAGTAAATTAGAAATACATTCATCTTTATTTAGACGGTTTTAACTTTACATCTTACTTTCCAACAATTATTGTTTGAATAACATTATAATTGAAAAATCGTCGACGAAAAGTGTGGTTATATAACCACAATTGTCAAATGAAAAATATTTTGTGTGGGGATTTAAAATTAGAATTTCGGGTTAAGTATTGAAATAATTAAATCAAAGCACTCACTTGTACTTTCAGGACTTGTTCAACACGGCTTTCCTTAGACTAAAAGCAGTTAAAAGACAGTGCACAGTACCAGTCTGCGCGTCGTGCAGATAGGGCTCCTCGATGGGCAGGCGCAGGAAGTGCAGGATGCACTCGTCCTGCGTGCGCGTGCCCACGTGCGCGGCCACGCGGTTCCAGTCGTCGCGGTGCAGCTCCAGCGCCTCCAGCAGCAGCAGCGTCTCCTGCTCCGTCCAGGCGCGCCCGCGCGGCCCGCCGCGGTACTGCCGACACACGACGGTACAGACACTGCCAGTGCTACAAAATACAGGGCCTTGCTGGACCCTGTATCTGTAATGTATGTGAAGTTTGCCCAACTAATACAAATATTGGTTGTTCAAACTTTACTGACATGACGGGTATCGAAGGCGGCGACGGGAGAACCAGTCAAAACAAAAGAAGTCAGTTGCATTGAACTAACAAAATAACTAAATTAACGATTTTCTGACTTTTTTCCTTGACATGTACCATGAGACCTTGCTTCATGTCAAATTTCATGATTGTAGATAAACGGGAAGTTCCTATAGCTTTTGATCAAAATATCTCGCATAAATAGCCATATTTTTTTCTTGCGTTGACTTAGGAGACTTTCACGCGTTTCTAGGAAAAAGAGTCGTGACAGACGGACAACAAAGTGATCCTATAAGGGTTCTGTTATTTTCTTTTTAAGTTACGGAACCCTAAAAATACAACAACGCAATGTATTTTGTTACAAAATAAATGTCTTATGACAACTGCATACGTCTGTATTTATTTCTGACTGCCTCATTGGAGCGCTACTACTGAATATCTGGTCCTGGATTTGATTCCCAAGTCGCGGAAACTGTTATTGGATGTTTCCGTCAAGGATGTCTGAGTAGCAGCCTGGAATCTGGATTTGTGCCCGGTTGATAGCCATAGGCTAGTCCCCTGTTACACACTAAAAAAATACTTAACTGGTAAAATGAAGGTGTACTAACAGGTGTCCTCTACCTAACCCTTCGGAGAAAACAGGCGTTTAGTTTGTAAATAACCGAACGAGCGAAGCGTCTCTGCTTCAAGTTTGGCAAAATTTGCTTTCGTGTCATTCATGTGTCAGTTTGTTGGTACTCCTTTACATGTCGTATTTTAAAAACTAAAGACATGGTACAATTTAATACTGGTATATTAATTGTTACAAAAAAAAAAATGTGCTCGCGGGTGAAAATGTACTGTTCGCAAAACTACTAGTTTAAAAATGACAGCAACACAATGTATTTTGTTAAGAAATCGATGACTTATGACAACAGACTATGCCTGTATTTATTAAAATATGGCAGTGTATAGAGTTGTAATGTTCCTTAAAATATTAGCCCCGGAATATTCATACCTGGTCGAGCTTGAGTCCAGACGCAGCGACTAGGTCCAGCGAAGGTTCCGGCTTGATGGGCGGCACGGGCGGCGCGGCTCCCGCACCCGCCTCGGCGCCGTTGGGCAGGCCAGGTTCCACTTTTGGCACATTCTCCGCTGTACAAAATAAAATAATAATATTAACATTTCCACCTTACAATACTTTCTTTCTTTGTTCTAGGTTTCGAGAAAAGTACTAAAAAGTCCAATCAAATACCCTATACACTATTGTGTTAAACTAAGTGTAGCTGCTTACCCGGGCGCGGCTGCGTGGGCCGCGACACGAGCGGCTGCAGGCCGGACGGCGTGTCGGACAGCACGTGGAAGTGCGACGTGGGCGGCGGGCCCATCGCCGTGGGCCGCGACTCCGCCTCCAGCTGGGAAACATTACACTTTTAGTGATACACGCAATGTAAGTATAAAGCGATATACATGTGCAATGCAGCTGGAAAAGATGATTAGAATTACTGCTTATTTTAGTCTCATCAAAATCTCATTAAGGCTCCAGCTTGAATAAAGAAGCGGGTACAGATTGTTACAAGTTGATTTTCGGCGACGACGGCAGCAGTCGGTGACATGACGGGAAGCGGACCTGAGGAGGGGAAGGGGGGAGAGAGCTCCATACAAATGCACCCTCTCTACGGCTTCGCTCGCCGCTTTCATAGAGGATATAGAGTTAGGCCAATCATTGTTTCAGTTTAATTGGTGAAATTCGCCATCAAACTCAAACTCAAAGCGTTTATTTCAATTAAACCATTTACAGACACTTTTGAATTGTCAAGGGGTCAGTCAGTCAGAAATATGAAGCTAGTTGCCCATTCCAAAGCGTAGTAGGTTCCTATGGAGAAGAAAGGGCAAGAAACTGCACGGACACCCTTTTAAAACATAATCCCCTTATTTATAAATGCTGCTTAAAGTTAAGTAATGATTAACGCCTGTTTAACCATACATTTATGTGATTTATGATGTTGTCTATTATGTTGCATGATATGTTTTGGCAATCAAAGAAGCTGGACCATCGTTGTACCAAGCATTTTTGTCAGCGATATAATCCCCCAGCTTAGAATATGCTTGGCAGCATAGTGTACGTTTTATACAAGATTTAAATTTAGTTTCAATTAATTGTAGTATTTGGGGAGGGTATTTTATGGTAACATTTTAAAGTAGATCTCATCTCATCTTTCATGGAGTACTGTCCATGAAAGATGAGATGAGATCTACTTTAGCCAGTCTGAAACCTGGTTGAACTAATAGGTCCCTATTTCTTGTACTATAATTATGTCTAAAGAAGTATTTTTTTTCTTACGTTCAAGATGTTATCATAGATATATTGACAAGGTACCGTCATGATGTTAATATTTTTAAACAGTTCCCTTAGAGAATCGCGCCTGTGGAGGCCATATATTGCTCTAATGGCTTTTTCTGCAGGATAAAAATAGAGTCGATATCTGCAGCCCGTCCCTATAGTAAAATACCGTAAGAAATGATACTATGAAAGAAACTGAAATACACTAGCTTTGCGGTATCTATATCAGTAAATTGAAGGATTTTCTTACAGCATATGCTGCTGAACTTGCCCGTCCTGCAAGAGATGTTAAATGAGGACCCCATTGCAGTCTTGATTCGAGCGTGATCCCCAGGAAAACAGTTTTATCTGCGAATTCTAGTTTCTCCTTATTCAATACTATATCACAATCACTACTTTTGACATTCGGTAAAGAAAAACTTATGCATTTCGTTTTTTTCCCATTTAATACTTAATTATTAGCAGCAATTTTGGACCTGTAGGGGTTATTTACTTCGTCAAGATTTTTATTTATCTTCAAAATTAGGGAAGTATCGTCGGCAAATAAAGTCATTTGTGTATATACTAAAAAGAGGGAGGGACCCAATATCGAGCCTTGTGGAACACCTATTTTTACTTTTATACCGAGTGAATTGGCACCATTAATTTGTACTCGCTGCTGGCTATAATTTAAATAAGATTTTACTAAACTGAACGCAAGTTTACCTAGTCCGTAATGCTCAAGTTTCAAGAGTAAGGTTTCATGATTTACGCTGCCAAATGCCTTGGAGAGGTCCATGGGCCTCCTCCCACGCTGTAAATATGTGTTTTAATAGGGTGAAACCGGCGTCAGTCGTACAAAGTCCTTTGTTGAAACCATAATTCTGATCATCTAAGATTTGGTTGGTGTTAAAATGATTAAGCATTTGATTTAATCAAATAAAAGTTTAAAATATGTTAATAGTATGAACCTGGTGCATCAAAATATTCAAGGATTTATGAACAAAGATTTAGAAGTAGAATTATTTATGAATTTTAACAGTATTGATATTCTTTGTATAACAGAACATTGGCTTAAAAGCCACCAGTTCTTGTTCAATTTTAATAATCACCAGGTTGGTAGTTCATTCAGCAGAGTTAATGCTATACATGGTGGCTCATTAATTTTAGTAAGTAACCAGCTTAAATTTAAAGACCGTAAAGTTGTGAGCCTATCTGTTGAGCGGACAGTTGAAATAGCTTGTATAGAATTGGAGCAGTTTATTGTATTAAGTGTGTACAGACCTCCTTCAGGATTGTATGACTGCTTTGAAAAGGTAATGGATGAAGTGTTACACAAGATTTGTAACTCGAATAAGTCCATTATCACTTGTGGTGATTTTAATGTTAATTTATTAGAAAACTCAGGTTCTTGTAGTAAAATAATAAGTCTGTTTCAGTCCTACAATCTTGTAAACCTATTTTTGGAGCCCACAAGAATAACCCCTACTAGTGCCACATGCCTAGATAATATTTATACAAATGTTATACCAAGCCACAAAGAAATCATAAATTTACTAGATTCTGATCATTGCGGGCAGAGGATTTCTATCCCAATCCAATACAACAAAGTGGCTAAAAAGGATATCACTGTTAACCCCAAAACTTCAAGTCGCTTGGAAACTTTTAAAGTTAAACTCATAAATAAATTACCAGTTTTGTCTATTCATGCTGATCCTAATCATCTATATGATAATTTTTTTAATATATACTGTAAGCAATTTAATTCCACGTTTATTCCCAAGACTATCTCGGTTAATAGTAACGCATCTTTCAGTGATTGGGCTACCACTGGTATTCATAAAAGTAGAACACGGCTGTATGAGCTGTACAATGAAAGAACTTGTGTAAACACGGCAAAATTTAATTTATATGTTAGGAGTTATTCAAAATTATTTAAAAAAGTTTGTTATATGGCCAAGTCGCGTTATTTGAGTTCGAAGATTAAAAACAGTAGTAATGTAATTAAGACGACTTGGAATATTATTAATAGTGAAACGGGAAGGTCTGATAACCGAAATACTGACTACAGCCTCTCTATTAATGACAACATAGTGAAATCAGACTCACAAGTCGCCACGGCTTTTGAAAATTTCTTTTCAGATATTCCCGTTTCAACTACTAAATCCCTCAACTCATCACCTTATGTTGCTGAGTCTTTGCTAAAGGAAAACGTTAATGTTTGCGATTCGGAATTTCTTTTTGAACATATTACCTGTAGAGACATAATTAAAACCTTTCACACTATAAATGTAAAAAAGACTGCAGATCTGTGGGGTAATTCTGTAGAAGTAGCCAAGTCTATTATTGACATTGTAGCACCTACTTTAGCTCTTATCTTTAATAATTGTATCGACTGTGGGAAGTTTCCTGATCTTATGAAAAATAGTAAAATAATACCTTTGTTTAAATCAGGTAGTACATCAGACCCCACAAATTATAGACCTATTTCAGTACTACCTACCTTTAGTAAAATTTTTGAGAAATTAGTTTTAGAGCAATTGCAAAGGTTTTTTAATAGACATAAATTATTACATAACAAGCAGTTCGGTTTTACAAGGGGTCGTTCAACTACTGATGCCGGTGTTGAACTTTTGGGACATATTTATAATGCATGGGAAGATAAATGCGATGCCTTGGGCATCTTTTGTGATTTGTCCAAGGCATTTGATTGCGTTGTTCATGAAACGCTAATCAGGAAGCTCCGCCACTATGGGATCCGAAACAGTGCTCTGGATCTTCTAACTTCATACTTGAGTAATAGGATTCAGAGCGTTGACGTTAATGGAAAAAGATCTCCCGGATCTATAGTAACAATGGGAGTCCCACAGGGCTCAATTCTTGGTCCTTTCTTGTTTCTTATTTATATTAATGACTTGCCTTACCTCGTAAAGGATAACCATGATATAGTGTTGTTTGCGGATGACACTTCACTTTTGTTTAAACTTAAACGTCAGCAGCTGGTTACTGACGATATAAATAGCGCGATCGCGAAAGTAGTTCACTGGTTCAATGTTAACAATTTACTTCTCAATGAAAAAAAAACCAAATGCATTAAATTTACACTGCCTCACGTTAGGCAGGTGAAAACTAATGTGTTGATAAAGGGCGAAGAATTGAATCCTGAAGATAGCACAGTATTTTTGGGCATAACTTTGGATGCTAAGCTTCAGTGGGGCCCACATATAGATAAATTGTCAAAAAAGCTAAGCTCCGCAGCGTATGCAGTTAGAAAAATTCGTAATTTAACAGACATAGAGACAGCCCGTTTAGTGTACTTTAGCTATTTTCATAGTGTAATGTCGTATGGTATTCTATTGTGGGGAAATGCCGCCGACATTCAGACTATCTTTGTTTTGCAGAAAAGAGCTGTTCGATCAATTTATAAATTAAGTCCGAGACACTCTCTCAGAGAGAAATTTAAGGAGATTAATGTAATGACTGTGCCTTCTCAGTATATTTTTGAAAATCTCTTATATGTCCATAAAAATTTAAACTTGTTTAAAAAATACAGTGATATCCATAACATAAATACTAGGAACAAACACAAATTTGTTGTACCTACAACAAGGCTCAAGAAAATAGGTGGCTCGTTCAGATGTCAATGTATACGCTTTTATAATAAACTTCCAAGCCGCGTACAAGACCTAAGCCTTAATAAATTCAAATCATTCATTAAACGTAAGTTGTGCCAGAAAGCGTTTTATACCGTTAAAGATTTCATTGAGGACAAAAAGGCTTGGGATTGAGCTGCTCCAATTTATTATATATATATATTTTTTTTCATTTTGAATTTTGTTTGTTTTTCTGCTAACTTTAAATTATATACAAAATGACATGAATATTTACTTTGTGAAGTATAATATTATTATTATGATGTGAGGACTATGTGGGTCATATATTTAGCTATATTTTACTTTTTGTTATGTTAATCTGGCAGTTTGAGTACTTTATGCGGCCTACCCAAATGTCCTTTCTTTGGTATTGTTCGTCGATTCGTTGAGCTCTTTTTAAGTTCTGAGTTGAGCTACACGATTGCTGACAAATGCGTGCACTGACTGGCCAGGTCCACTCAAATCTGTATGGTTCTTTCCTCAAAAGACCATTTCAGACACAAATCTACATGGTCCTCAAATTGAAATGCTCTGACCAAGATTATTTCCGGGTTATTATATACACATTGACATTAATGAATGTTATATATTCATTGACATGAATATTTACTTTAAAGTATTATATTATTTTAATTATTGTGAATGTGAAGACTATGCAGATATTCCCTTTTGTTTTGTTTTTTTTTTTTTTTTTTTTTGTTGTCAATTAGTTTTTATCATGGTCTGGCAGTTTGATTAATTTATGTGGCCTACCCAAACGTCCTTTCTTTGGTATTGTTCGTCGAATCGTTGAGCTCCTTAAATTCTGAGTTGAGCTGCACGATAACTGACAAATGCGTGCACTGACTGGACAGGTCTTCTCAATCTGAATGGTTATTTCCTCAAAAGACCATTTCAGACATCAATCTACATCGTCTTCACATGATCTGACCAAGATTATGTCTGGACTTTAAAAGAGACTGTGACCTCTGAGTTTGTTTCGGCCTTTCTTCTCAGAGTAGTCAGATAGGAAACGCCGACCTCATCTAGTTTTTAAAATATGATTGACGTGTAAAAGTGTTTGTACAAACCTACTTGCAGAAATAAATCATTTATCATTTATCATTTATTGAGCATTACCTTTTCGAACACCTTGCTGAATACTGGCAGCACGGATACTGGTCTATAATTGTTGGTCTCTTTACTGGCCCCGGATTTAAAAAGTGAAAACTTAATCCCCATAGATCGTCGGTCAATTTGATTTTATTTGCCGAAAAGCTTTAATAACAGAGCCTAACCCCGCATCCTAATGGAAAGTGATCGTCTCGCAAATACGTGATCGTCTCGCAAATACGTGATCGTCTCGCAAATACGTGATCGTCGCATTAATATGTCAATGTCGAACGCCCCGACACAAGGCGCCTACTGGTTTTCGGAACAAAAATAACATAATGAACGTGGACTTGAGGGATATTTTTGTTTTTCTTCTCACCTGATAGTTTATGAGGCCCCACTGCTCGAGGAAGCCGTGCACGCGCATAATAGCGCAGACATCTCCTGCCAAGTTGCGCCGACACGCTGTGCTAGTCAGATACTCAGTTGGATTCAGGCGGTATGTGTCTATCATGAAGTTTCTAAAAAACAAAAACAAAAAGTTTAAATTCTTTCCTAAATTTTGAACTAGACAAAATCTGAACAAAAATGTAGTTAAACGATCAACTATTGCCATCTTCATTCGTTTTCCTAATTTATTCGGGGTCGGCGAAAAATGTCTTCTTCCATATTTCTCTATAATTAGTCGACATCATATCATTTTTCACAGTCCATTCGTCTCTTTAGTCTTCATCACCATTAATTCCCAAAAATCTCCTCACGACATTTTCGTCATTCATCCGCATTACATGCCCACACCATGACAACCGATTTTCAAGGGGTCAACCATTGTGTAAAAAATTATACCTGTAAGCGAGATAAATTTCTGGCGTTTTTGACTTGTTCTTTCCATTGAAGAACTCCGTCAACGCGCGTTTTTCGATAGTGTGTATAGAATTATAGTCGAACCACGCCGAGTACGAAGGAACCACGATGTGATGCGTCTGGTCCGTCACGTTGTCTTCTAGCTCCTCCTTAGTTAGCATTTCCTGTAATATTTATTATTATAAATATATCAGTTATATGTGTATATGCGGCCAGAGATCGCACAAAATAGAGAAGATAGGAGAGTAATTAAAAAAAAACTTTAAAGCTGCATTGTCATAAGTACAATTTAATATATAGTATTTTGTGGTGTTACAGAATCTGGTCAGAGCTGTTGTTGCTGGTCGTCATCTCATAAAGTGGCGAGAAGAAAGATGACATAAAAATAAGTGCAAGGAGTGTGTGGAAGCCTTAGCCCAAAAAAATATATTTAATAGGATTTTTTATTTTATTTAGAAGTCTTTTACTAGGGGTGACTTGTAATCCTGAATTTCAAAACCCGTTTCAGCTTTTGTGACCAAACTTAGATTGTTAGCCTAGCCCTAGTTGGGAGATAGTTGAAGTGGTATGATCTGTTCCAAAAGAATCTCATGAAAATTTAAACAAATGGATCAGAAAAAGTACCTGTGGATGTCAATTTGTACACCACTTAGAAATTGAGCACATTGATTTAATTATTAAACACGCTGACGTTGAAAATCAGCGTCAAGTGGTACATTGTGTTGTCATCTGATATTATGCTGAGCTGAGGCTCTTTTGGCATTATAATAATTTGTTTTCTGTTTTTATAGTTTTAAGGTGTATTTTTTGTACTGCCAATAAACGCATTTGTCTTTCTTTCTATTTGAATATAACCCGATATTTTAATATAAAAGATAATTTAAATGATGTTTTTATATTTAATTTGTATATAACCTCAATTGTTTACGTTGATAATTTTTCAATTAAAACTTATTAAGTTATCCAAACAATAATTTTGGAAAAAGTGAGGAGATAAAAAAGTTGAAACCTTATAAATACAGATGAACGTGTTACTAATTCCCTTTAGTGAGTGATGCGTAAGAGTTAGTTTGGGAAGAGCCAGTACCTGCGTGTTGGAGTCGCTGTGCTTGCCCTGCGAGTCGTCGTGCGCGTCCAGCGGCGGCGCGGGCGTGGCGGGCGCGTCGCCCGGCGCCGGCCCGTCGGCGGGCGCGGGCGCGGGCGCGGGCGCTGCGGGTCGCGGGTTTTGTGTTGCTCATACTGTCCTGGCTTAGCACATGCTAGTGCTGCTTACATCATGTCAGATAATTGTAAGCCAGTACAGTACAAAGTCAAAGTCAAATAATTTATTTCAATTAGGCACAAAAAAGGCACTTTTGAACGTCAAACTTTACAAAAAATAATACTGATTCTAGTCGCCCATTCCAAAAGGTATTCGTATGGAGAAGAATGGGAAAGAAACTCCACCGTTACTCTTTTTAAAAAAAAACATTATATCTTGCATACACTAATTATATAATTATATGTGAAGACAATGCACCTAGAATGAGATTACTATACCACGATAGGTAAAAAGAATGAAAAATGAAGGAATGACATAAATTAATTATGTGACAGATGCATGGTGCTCACATACTTACAAACATTGTAAAATTATACGATATTCCTAACATTATAACAAGTAATACTAATCATAAGTCAGTGTGTGAGTTCGAGTAATCACAAAAAAAAAAGTTTGTTTGTTTAAAAAAGTATATTATTCAATTAAATTGGCAACCAGTTCGATTTCGTCTAGATTCTGAATTGTCCTATGGAGCAGGACCAGCGTGTTTCCAAGCATTTTTATCTTGGATATAATCCTCTAATTTGTAACATGGTTGCGGTCAGAAAAACAAAACGCGAAGTGACTTGCACACTAGTCAATCGAATTCTAGCTTCGCCGGCCACATTAAGCTAGTACACAAGCCAGAAAAATAAAATCAATGATGGGGGTGTTACTAGCTCAAAAAATTAAAACCCATCCATCATGATACATATTTTCTTACTAGCCTAGAAATGAAGCTAGTTCTGTATACACGAAACCAAAGTTACTAGCTTACTATCCCGATAGGGATGAAAATTGCCGAATGTTTCCGAAACTTACTAGGAAAGTTTCCAATATTACCGGAAATATTGACCAACAACTTTCCAATCGCAAATATTGGAAAGTTGCCAAAATTACCAGATTACAAAGGTTTTTTCAAATGCCATTTTTTATGTTTATACGCTCATGAGGGTTTATGTAATAGTGTCATTATACGTATTACTAGTAAACCTGTATAGTGTATTATTAATTATACTTAATTTATAATTATCAATGCAAATATGTGAAGATAAAGTTAAACTAGGACTAGCTGAACCCATAGTTTTTTGAGAATTTAACTTTTAAATTTTATAAACAAATAATGAGAGTATTGATACCGAATGAAATAAATATAAATTACAACTGTGTAGTGTTCTTTTGTATTTTTTTGGACTTTTCTGTAAGTAAATTTATCTGTTCAACATAACATACTTAACGTTATATTTGGTAGGTATATTAATAATTAAATGAAATTGTTTACTCTGTAAATAGAATATTGGAATCACTTTTACACGTCATCTTCAAAAAATAATTAAAAGTTAGCTAGATGAGTTCGGCGTTTACTCTGAGAAATCTCTTTTAAAGTCCACACATAATCTTGGTCAGGCCTTGATTTGAATACAAAGGCATTTAATAAAAACTTTTAATTTATTCATTTTGACTGTCGTGGACGTCAGTTTTGCTGCCGCGTACTGTCCATGACAATATGTAGTATCTTATGCATGGCGTCATGTCCTCTCTCCTCACTCAACTTGCCAGCCTTCGCTATGCCAAAAGAAAACTGATAACACTCGTGCACATATTCTACATTTCTGCCTTCGCTTCTGGTGTCTCTCTGACAGATAAATCAGGGGTAGAAGCATTGGGATCGATTATTTTAATTTGTTTGATTGGCGTCTAAAGATTCGTCACTAGAACTTTCTTCACTCTCTGGTATATTTATATTTTCTACAACCAAATACAAATATGATTACAATATTTATAATATACATTAATACAAAGCCTCTACATTCGTTTTTATCATTTTAAAACAGAATTTAGGTGCGAGCCGCATCACTAGTACACACGGCTAACGAAAGGTCAGCTTATACTGGAAATGTATAGCTGATCTATACATTTCCAGTATAAGCTGACCTTTCGTTATACAGAAATCCTATACAATACGAGATCAGCTTATACTGGAATTGTTAGCTGGGTGTGTAGCCGTGCGTACCCTTATTTTGAAATACAATAACTTAAATTTTGAATACTACGTTGGTACGTTACCACACTAGTCGTTTAGCCACTTTACAAATCATGCCGTCAAAAGAATTTTCAAAATCGGATCAGTAGTTTTGAGAAAATCGCGGACATACAAACAATACATTCAAATAAGGAACCTCCTTTTTGAAGTCAGTTAAAAACGTCAACTTGTTGTTGCTGATCAAATCCACTTGCAAGGTTTGACCCTTTTATACATACATGTATATACTTTCTTACATAAGTGCAAGTGTGGTTACATATTTAAGAAAGTAGAAAAAATATGATTCCTCTAAAATAGTTATGGTTTCATCACCAATGAAGTATTGTGGATAGATTGTTTCTTTTCTTAAGTTTATCAGTAAGAAAAGAAATGCAAAAACTAAAATTTTCGGTTGGATAATGCCCTGCAAACCACTATTTGATCCTAATATG
This sequence comes from Xanthia togata, assembly GCA_963853775.1. Taxonomy (NCBI): domain Eukaryota; kingdom Metazoa; phylum Arthropoda; class Insecta; order Lepidoptera; family Noctuidae; genus Xanthia; species Xanthia togata. The sequence continues at coordinate 11,404,784 of OY970811.1, forward strand.
CACTTATATAAAGTAAAATATGTTTTCTTGCCAATGTTGCCGGCAAGTTAGGAAACATTCGCGGCAGTTTTGGCAACTTTCGCAATATTGAACAAATGATGGAATGACTAAATACGTTTAACGCCAAACGAATTTTAAAACATCGTTCTGTTTATTTATGTATTTATTTAATACTTCAAGCACAGAAATGTACAGAGGTGGACTTAATGCCATAGGCATTTTCTACCAGTCAACCTTTGGGTGATGCAGAGACAAACAGTGGTAGGTGCAATTACAAGAAATTGAGGAATATTTTTAAAGTAATAAAGATACACATATATACCTATGACAAACTATAATTATAATATACATACCTAATTATTTGTAAATATAAGCATAAATAAATATACATAAATACACGAATATACTAAAACAAATAAATCAAACAATGGGAAAACATTAACATTGTGATGATACTGCCAGCTTCTTACGAATGTACTCGCGAACTTTAACTTTAAAGGATAATCGATTGGTTGCCATCCTGATTTCCTGGCGGAGCGCATTCCACAGAGAGATAGACTGAACTAAGAAGGAAGAATGAATGAAGTCTGTGCGGTGAGCGGGACATTGAAGAACGCGATTATTTGATGACCGTAGACTTTTACTGTGGTTGTTACAAATGTACTGAAAGTGGGGGTTAGATAACTAGGGGAAGTGGGAGAGTCAAGAAATGAAAACAAGGTGGTTAGCGCCCTTTGCTCTCTGCACTGGCGTATGGGCAACCACTTTAGAAGCGACCGATGCGTAGAAACATGATCATATTTACGCAGATTGAAAACGAATCGAATGCAGTTATTGAGAAGACGGTCAAGTTTGTCGAGGAGATCTGCATTCAGGTCATAGTAGCACACATCACCATAATCGATGATAGGGAAAATTAAGGACTGCACAAGCATTGTCTTTGTTGGTAGTAAATTTTTCAGTCGGTACAGAACCCGCAGCGTTCCAGTTACCTTCTGGCTAACCCTCGCGACTTGAGTACGCCAGTTTAGAGTACTATCAATGTTCAAGCCAGGTCCTTCACATCACTACAAATGGGACGACCGTGCCATTGAAGAGAACTGGTGGCAAGGTTGTACCATCCACTTTATTCCTACTCCGAGAACTTCCGATGATGATCGCCTGACACTTATTTGGGTTTACTGCTACGTCAAATCTGTCAGACCAGGTGATCTGTCATCTGTCTGTCTGTTTCTGTCAGTCGTTTGTAGATGACAGAGACAGAACAATGTTTTAAATTCGTTTAGCGTCAAAGTATTTAGCCATCTGTGGTGCAAGTGGGCCTAATTATGTCCCACTGTCCATTCCCACAGGCCAGGCTGAGCAACAAACCGTGCGAAACTAGGGCGGGTCGCTAGTTTATATCTATACTTAATAGTATAAAGGGGTAAAATATGTGTTTGTAAATTTTTATGTAGTGGGTAATCTCCGAAACCAGTCGGAATTGAACAATTATTTTTGCATTGGATAGTTAAATTCTTGAAGAAGGTTGGTTTGGCTTGCGGACGAAGTCACGGGCAGAAGCTAGAGTAAAATAAAGTACTTACGTTCAGCAGCTCTTTCGCTCTCCGGCGTGGGCGCAGCGTCAGTGTTGTCTCTTGACGCGTTGTCCTCTTCTTCGTCCACGTCGTTTTCACGCCGCTTCATTGTACGACTGCGTAAAAAATATTATATAGAAGTAAGTACTCTCATTTCTTGTAGATTTTGTAAGAATTTTTTAAATAGCGGTACTTACGTAAAATAACATTTTACAAAAAAAAATAACAGACAAAAACAAAAACACTGAAAAGTGCAAATTAATTTTAATTTCGGAAGTTCTTTGGTTCTGTGTTTTCGTTTTTTCTATGAAGTCAAGTTCAATTTTATTGTTTTTTTTTTTTTCCACTTTTTATTTATGGTACCTACCCCACACAAATTTGAATACTGCTACGTTAATAACAGTGACAGGAACTTATAACATCATCCATATAGACTAAGTGGGGAAAGCTAACTCAAAAACTACCCTAGCAAAGTTAATAAAATTTATATGGGACCACCTCTGAAGTTATGACCATATCTTATAAATTTGTACAGATAAGAATAAAAGGGAGACGCTCGAGGTGAGGGGGACGCTTCTGTAATTGATGACAGATTTATTATGAGAGTTATTCATACCTCTTTCTCTTTCCATGTTTCTGTGGCGGTGGCGACGGCGAGCGCTTCCTCTTGCTGCCTTTCTTGGACTTGCTCGACGGCTCTCCGCCCGGGATCAGATCGTCCACTGATAGACGCAGTTTATGGACCTAAAATAATATTTTTTTATGTGAATATTGTGATACAATTATTGTAATTAAAGCCCCGTGTTCATAGTAAACAAAACATATGTGCAAATGTTTTACAGCAACATCCTTTTGTGCAACTGCTGCTGGCAACACCAATTAGTTTTTCTGGCAGCAATATCGTTTTGTAGTGCTGGCAATATATGTGAAATATCTCACACTGAGTGTAATGTTGCCAGCAGCATATTACTTACGACTCAAAAACATGATATTGAAGCAACGTATTGCCAATTTTATTACCCATGAATACAAAGCTTAAAGTTACCTTTTTTTCCCCGAAGGGTTGAAAGAAAAAAGAAAGAAAGAAAAGAAAGAAAATATGTTTATTCTGCACAAACGAAACGCACATTATAACAAAAGAAAAAAAATAAAAATTATACAAAAATACAAAGGTAGCCAAAAGCCTCGTATACAACCAGCAAAAAAAAAAACGTTTTGAAATGTTGGTTGGGCAGAGGTGTACCTGTAGTACACCCACTATTCGCCAGTTATGTTTTTTAAGTCCCATGTAATAGGGGGTGAGCCTATTGCCATCAACCGGGCACAATTCCAGACTCCGGACTACTACTGAGAAAATCCTGTTGGAAAAACCCAATAACACTTTGCCCGACTTGGGAATCGAACCCAGGACCTCATGCTCAGCAGTAGCGCTTGCGACCACCAGACCCAACGAGGCAGTTAAAAAACAGCAGCTACACACGCTACAGCAGCAGCAGCAGCAGAGGAGCTTATAGTTCTACTTCCATAATATTATTTCAGTATAAGATCCAAAGTCAATCTGTAAACGACCCTGTCTCCGGGACAGCTTGTAGGATTTAAGTCTATTTAGTGGTTACGGCTCCGTACAGAACAGATGATGTATGTGTTGTGTGATGTGTCAGGGTGAGTGCCATGTTACCTTCTTCTTGCCGTTGGCGTCAAGCTCGTAGTCTTCCTCGTTCATCCACTCGTTGTACTGCGGCAGGTCGAGCGCCCACGACGCCGACACGCGCCACGGGTCTGAACGGCTGCACTCCCAGCTCACTGTTTCGGGCACGTCCACCTATAATCACGGTATAATTTGGTTATTGTGAAGATTCTATTTAGTCTCAAAGTTGGATTAATAAATAAAAAAACCGGCCAAGTGCGAGTCGGACTCGCGCACGAAGGGTTCCGTACCATTATCTATAAAAACGGCAAAAAAATCATGTCTGTTGTATGGGAGCCCCCTTAAATATTTATTTTATTCTGATCTTAGTATTTGTTGTTATAGCGGCAACAGAAATACATCTGTGAAAATTTCAACTGTCTAACTATCACGGTTCATAAGATACAGCCTGGTGACAGACGGTCGGACGGACGGCCAGCGAAGTCTTAGTAATAGGGTTCCGTTTTTACCCTTTGGGTACGGAACCCTTGAAATACTCAAAAAAGTACCCGTAGAGAGTTCAATAACATCTTTATGTTACTGCACTGTCTACATCAGTTTCCCGGTACAGCTTTTCCCATATAGAATGTCATAAGACACCAGGTCAAATGCTTTCGAGAAATCGAGGAAGCAAGCATTGACCGGTGTCTTCCTATCTGCATAGTAGTACAAAATAAGCAAGAATTTATATGGTTCAACAGCTCTATAATAGATCTCATCATCGCGCGCTAGGATTTTAAAAGATAGACGATGATTCCAGAAGCGCATACATTTTTTGGAATATCCTAATTAGCATACGTACCGGCAGCTCAGTCTGCGCCCAGGTGTCGTGGCTGTCGGGCAGGTAGTACCAGTGCACCAGCACGTGGTTGGACCGGCGGAACACCGGCCGCGCATACTCCTCTTCTAAGGGGTCCACTGTAGGGTACACGATGTGCGTGGCTTCCTCTTCGTCTTCTAAAATCAGTTTTATTTTGTTTCGTTAGTAAGGTTATGATAACAAGATAATTCTTCAAAAGGCCTGTGTCGCAGAGCACGTGTTAAACTCTAGGTCCCCTTTATCACCAGAATACCAGCTATGACATTCTTCATATCTTTACCTTTGGACAACGCCATCTCTTACCAAGTAGACGTACTAATGGCCAAACGTTAATCTTTTCTTCGTATTCAACGTTAAATGAAAGCTTTAGAACGCACTTTACTAGTGATATGACGACCTTCCACCCAGAGTACAAACAATATCTAATATAAAATCTAATTTAGTTTGAATTTCCGCGTATTATATTAGAAAAGTACTATACAAGCCTTGGCTGCAACCAGGCATTGATGGACTCACGTATTTCAGTTTCCTCCATCAATGCCCCTGTTGCAGGCCGCGACAGTACTGTACTATAACTTATTGCAATCAATTTAGTTTATAGTTGTGTTTCATTAAATGTGTTATCATTATTACCGGCATATAACGTAATGCATGCTGTGCTTTAAGTAATGGGGCTCTTAGACTTAAGTATGCAATGTACAAATTGTAGATAAATAAACAAATGATATTATTTACCGCAAATCTCTCCCTGATGATTGACAACAATATCCTTCACTTTGTTAGCAGTCGTCTTATCAACCTCCGGTCGTATGAAGACGCACGGCGAGCGGATGACGTCAGCGCCCACCAGTGAGGACTCGATCTCCATCATCATCTGCACATTCAGGTCCTTGCGGGAGGGGTTCTGAAAATGTGGGAGGGGGGAGGGGACAGAGACGAGTTTAGTGTTAGATCATGGTTTTAGAAGAGTGACGTTAAATAAATAAACAATAATCTTTATTTCGAGCGAAAGCATTTTTGCTTATAATGTTCTAAAAAATATTTAATGAATTAAAATGTTTTAATCCTTAATTTTAGAGAACTGAAGTCAATACCTAAACAGAATTTAACATTTTTGTCCATAAATTACTTAAAAAAATACACCAATTGATAAAAAAAGGAAGTTTCTTAAAAGTAATCCCAAGATTGGTAGATGAAAATAAGATTAACACATGCAATACAGACGGTAAAGGTGATTCAAGATCCCACAGTGTATTAGTGACATAACAAAGAGTTAAGGTTATTAATCACACAAACACACACAAGTACGTGTTATTGGAAGGGCCCATTATTTACACACAGTTCAACCACAGTTCAATAATACCAGAACAAGTACTCTGCCACATAATGACCCTTGCATGAAATGGAACATATAAAATGAAAAGTATCGGGGACTGCTACCTTCAAGCAAGAGAATTCGTCAAGAGTGACTAAAGATCCCGTGTGTGTGATCTAGGAAAAATGTGATCAATAACAACACATCACTAAAGAAAGTATTTTTTAAATTGTGCATTTAAAGTTGCTCTTACACAACAGAAGTTTTATTACTGAATTGGTAAGGGAGCTACTTCTTATAATTATGTACTTACGTTAAAAATATATAAAATTTTAAAAGGAAAAGTTTTTTTTTGTATTGAACTTGATTATACCTTCATGTTAATATAACACCCTCATTTCAATTCGTGCATTTGAACTAGTGACAACACGCGTCTGACATGTGATAAAAAAATCTGTTAATATTTAGTCACGATCCTGTTCGCATTTGGAAGATGACAATAGATAGATATTTGAGACAAATGTGTCAATTAGTGCCAATCAAGTTAAGGCTTAGAGAATTACATCTTCTGTTGATAGGCCGTAATACAGTAACATAACATAGGTAGGCAAAGGCGTATAGTACCCAATATTTCTCCAGTTATTTAACAGAGAGCGAGCCTATTATGATGAAATAGGGTAGCAATACAATAAGGTTTTAATCAGACGCATGTTGTCACATGTCAAGTGATGCATTGTTATAGAGCCGCGGTGTGCGGGGTAAGGTCTGCGGGGCGGCTGCGGGGGCTGGCGGTGAGCGAGGCGGCGTGCGGGGCAGTGCATACCTTACCGACCTGGAAGTCGAACTTGCGCCACCGCTGCTCCGACTTGAAACGGAACATGGTGGAAAGCACCGTGCATAAGGACCCGCCCGGCTTCATGTCCATGAACGCTTTCATCTGCAATCATTAACAATTTCGGTGATGTCAGGTTACACTAAACTGTGAAAATCAAATGTAGAATGCTACAAGAATCCTTTGGCGCCTGAATAACATTGACAGTGTTCTTGGCAAACATTTGTAAAATTGTCAGACAAGTAAAATTGTATTGACAAAACAAGATGGCGGCGTTAGTTCCGATTTTGATCACGCGCCAAAAAAACCTTGTAGCGTTGTATGCTGTAATGACGGATGGCATGACATGAATGGAAAGCGAGATAAGTATTCCCTTTTAATACAGGGATTAAATTTTGTAACATAGGTTATGGGTAGGCAGAAAAATAAGTATACAGTATAGTAGACTTTTATAAAATTTGGTCCATAGCTGTTTCGTTCAAAAAACGAAATCCAATTATTTTGGAACATTAAAATGAATAGTTATGCGTGTCTATAAAAAATACAACACACGTCAAGTTCATGGGCAAAGACACTATTAAGTTTCCTAAAATACTTCATTGTAGACCATGTTAGGCAACTAGTAGCGATTGTTTAACAATGGGCCATTTGGCATTGCAAAATTATATTACAGTTACAATATGGACACATGTATCATTAAATAAATCCTGTAAAACATATTAGTAAGCCATTTCGACTCTTTATGCACTTCCGTTACTCTGTTTCGGGTCGCTGTTAATATTTTTATCAAAGGAAAATAATGGAATTAAATACGTTAGTAATTAAAATGTATTGTTCTTAAGTATGTAATAGGTAATAGGTAATGCGGGCTGGTTTCCGCAACTCCACGTCAAAGCGCGTATTTTGCGTACGGATGGGAAAAATCGGTCATTCAATCCACCCCAGCTCCTCAAAGAATGCCAGGAACGCCTTGAATACCAAGGCGTATTGGCAATCTCGCGTAGGGTACCTGGATTACCGAAGTACCTTAAGTATGTAATTTAAACATTAATCATTCATCTAGAAATAAATCTTCGCTTTAAATCTATGCCCCTTGGCTGTCCCATGGTTTGTAGCGCAGTCTACAAAATGGCTATTACAATATTTCGAAGCAACACCATGATTGCTGTTAGCAATATTTGTTTTGTAATAATCGAAAGTAATAATAGTGAAGGGAAACTAAGTGAAGTAGTAAGGGCAAGATAATGGAAGTAATGTCGATTAGGCGTGACAGTTTACGCCGCAGGATGTGTTACATGCCGGATGTATTGTCGATATTAGTTCTCGGTCATGGCAGGGCTAGAGAAACTTATTAATTATGTTAAACACTGTTTACAGGTAAAGCAGGGCCACAGTTAGCTATTCTAAAATAGGTAGGTTTTAATTTAACGTAAAAAGAACGCTCTAAAGTGTCGATGTTTTTACATTTTTGTAAGAAAAAAGGAGGTATATAAATTTCCTAAGACATCACATAATGGTTAAAAGCCTTGTTTGAGGTCACACTTCCGCGGAACCGTGTGTTTTGAGCCGTGACAGAACATCGGAGTTGCGGCCTTCCTAAATAAATTAACAACAATACGAATAAAGTGCAAGAAAAGATGTGAATATTATTGAACGATCACGTGGATATTATTGTAAAAAGCATATTAAAACAATTAAGTTAATTTTCTTCGACAAAATGAGAAGCAAACTACAACATGGTGGTTTGGACAGATCCTAAGATAGATTAGTAACTAATTAACTATTAATTGACAAATAATTTCCAGTATAACACTTTTCTTGCATTTTCATAGTGGTATCTACATATCTTTAAGCTCTTTTGCAGTGCCCTCTCTAGGTCAACAACTCCAGAACTCTACTGTTATTTCTGTATTTTTATAATTTGTGTATTAAAATATAAACTCAATGCATATAACCACATGATGATAATAAACGCATTAATAAGCGCACGTTGTTTAGTACACAGGTTGTGTTGTGCCTGCACGTTAAACTACTACAATCTGTCAAATTTCTTTAATAGATTTTCAACTTTATCACTAACGCATAAGGTTCAAAGTTGATTGGGAAAATTTGAAAGTTTCGGGCAGGTTAATGTGCTGGCGTCTGTACCTATACCAATATGATACGTTCGCTTGCTCAAGATCACCAGTGACCGGTTATAACCACTTAGCTAGTGGTGGGTGATTGTCGCGCAAGACGCCACGGACGCCGAACGTTCAAAAGGTGATAGCTAAGACCAAGATAAAAATGGTTGTGTTAATAAGAGAGTTAATCGTAACAGTTATTCTAGTGAAATGTTTGGCATCCAGAGAGACTACTCCGCTCATTAAAAATGTAAGTGGTTTTCTTAACTATCTATGTAATTTAATAGTCATTTTATGCCTGAACTAAAAACAAGTTTTGGGGCTTAGTCTATATCAAATTGTAGAAACTTGTTAGTAATTACTAATTTTAACTCGTCTTTGGGTGTAAATAAATAACTTTAGTAAGAAAATGGCAAAATAGAAACCGTCGAGGGATAAAAAGTTTATTCAATAGTTCAAATAATTTTATTTTTCGTAAATACATTCAATAGTTTTTTTTTTTAATCTATATGCCCACAGGTCTGTTCATGAAATTTTACGCGCTCGTTTTCGTTATAAATCATCACCTATTTCACTAAATAAATCAAGATATAATTATGTATATATAAATTAATAAATAAAAATTAGATAAATAAATTAAATAATTAGACTAATTAGCATGCATATTAGTCACGCCCGCGAACAATTTCGAGCCGTCGACTAATGTAACCTTAATATGCTATAGTAGTTAGGTATGGTTGTTCATATTTTTTAAATCTTTTATCGATATTTTTACCCACCTTATTATTATAGTAAAAACCCCAATCTGTTCAGTTCATGTATCAAAAATATATTAATTTAAATGACAAACTTCTATTTTTATTATCATATATTTTCTCTCTCGTATCACATATAGTAAACATTATTAAGTACTTAGAATCAAACATTTATATAAAAACAGGTGCAGAGGGGCGGTACACACTTCGAGGGTCCCCATTGGTCAACAAATGAGAATGCACTTTACTGGGTTGACATACATGAACAAAAGGTGTACAGATTTGATGCTGAAACTACCAATATCACCTCTAAAACAATTGGTATGTACTTTGCGCTAGTTTAATATGTCTATCTCAATTAATTACAATCTGGGAGGGAGATGTTTAAAATAGGTACTTTTCACAATTTGTTACGCATATCACTAAATTCACTATACGTTCCTTCTGTCGATTTTATAATAGTATCTAGGTATGATAAGCTGCTTTGATTATATAGGGGTATGAAGGAACAGGGTGGAAAGTTCTTCATCCTGCATAAAAATGGGTAGATCCTCCGACCAGGCGGGTATTGCCTGGTGGGCTACTGCCCGACGATTGAAGTCGGGATGTTGTATATAATCATGCTAATAGCGCGGATTCTTTTGCTTCCGCGATGCAGGATTTGAGTGATGGTAGGTTCTTGATGCGTAGTTCGCATGTGGCATTGTAGATCCACATCAACGAGAACAGAAGGGAAGGGAGGGAGGGGGGGATTAACAAAAGGTAATTTATAAGATGAATGATCTAAGAATTAGCAGAAACATCAGTAGGAAGCTCTAGAAGATATCTACTGATCAGATTAGGTGCGTAATAAGGACGCAAGGGGTTCTTTATTATTAGAACGTGGCCTTCTCTAGTTTCTTCCGACCCGTGGGAAAAATGTGTGCATTGTGTAAAATAATATTCCACACCATCTGCCTAGTCTTTTCCCAACTATGTTGGGGTCGGCTTCCAGTCTAACCGGATGCAGCTGAATACCAGTATTTTACTTGAGCGATTGCCTACCTGACCTCCACAACCCAGTTACTGGGTACAGTCAAAGATCCACGAATGGCAGCCGGGACCAACGGCTTAAAGTGCTTTCTGAGGTACAGAGGAGTCTCGATATGAAAAGATGGTCACCCAGCCACGGACCAACCTGCTAAAGTTTACCGGGTTTTGATACTATACCTATCATGACCTCATACTGATATTATCGCAGTCTTAAAATACTTTTAGAGAATAGAATAGAATATTATTTATTGTTGCAGGTTTAGAATATAGTTAAATAAAGTTCAATTTTTTAAAATTATATTTAAAATTTAGTTAAATATAGTTCCTACACAGCTATGTGTAAGAACTATATTTACGTTTACGTCACGGTCAGTGCTCCAACTTCAAATGTAAGTTTGTAATCGCAATTTTTATCTTTGTTCATCTGCATAGAAACGATTTTTCGACGTCTTCCTTTACTTGTGCTGTGAGATCATGCTTCCTGCCAAATTTCATGATTCTAGGTCAAGATTTATTTGCGAGTATTAAAATATATCACATAAAATGGCCGTAATTTTTTATTGCGGTGACTTATAAACTTGTTTTTTTTTTGTGTTTTAAGGGACCATAGACCAACGTATTTGATATTAATATCAACTTGATACCTCCACGGATTCCTGAAAAAAAAGGTCTTGACAGACTGACGGACGGACAACGAAGTGATCGTACAAGGGCTCCGATTTTTTTCTTTTTGGGTACGGAACACTAAAAATTAAATAAATAATAGGCTACGAACATAGAACCTCCTACTTTTTGGAAGTCAGTTAATTATCTGTACAACGTACCACAATTAAAAGGAGTCAAATTATAAGAATTAAATAAAAATAATATTCTAGTAGTACGACACGGTCTGGTGTACGCAGCTCATCCATGTCCATTTGCGTACGGAAAAATATTCTAACATGGATTAGATAAACAGAGCTACAATTTTTTTTGCGTAATTTTCTAGGTTACGGACCAGTGTCGTTAGTGGTAACGGTGAAGGATTATCCCAAGCTGGTCCTAATATCAGTGAGGACGGAGCTATACTTCCTGCCGTGGGACGCACCGGAGTGCGACAGTTCTCTCCGACTACTGAGTGTGGTGGACTTGGGTCTGCCGAACAACAGGTGCAATGACGGCAAGGTCGACGCTAAAGGAAGACTTTGGTTTGGTATGTAGTTTCCCTGTTTACACCTAAATTTTATGTTACCGATATGCCCCATCACGCATGTTTCCTCCGTAACTTTTAAGTGATTTGTAAGACACAGAAAACTAAAGGCTTTCAAGAACGTCCAGTTAAGTGAAATTTGGGTATTCAAGAGTTCGTGTTTAAAAGCTTCTGTTCCAAAAGTTGGAAAAAAGAACATTGAATATTTTAGTAACATAATTTGATATACTACTTAATGTTTTTCCTATGTGTGATGTCATAATGTGCGTTACATGTGGTTACAGACGTATCATCATATTGATACAAACCTATTAAACAACAGTTCAAAAATAAAGCATTCTCTTTTAGAAGATGAGATAAAAATTGATAACCTCATTTTTTATCCAGGTACAATGGGCAAAGAAGTTGATAACAATGTCGATAAAGATCAAGCTACGTTGTACATGATGGATGAGCACAATTATCTAAATCCAATGGAAAAGGTTCGTCCCGTGACCATCTCCAACGGATTGGCGTGGACTGCCGACAGAAAGTTTATGTTCTACATCGATACTCCGACGAGGAATATCGACGTATTTGACTTTGACCTTGAAGATGGATGTATTCGTAAGTATTCGCTTTTCGTGCCGTCTTTTTGACTATATTGTTATTCTAAACTATGCAACGGATTTTGATGCGGTTCTCACCATCATTTAGTGTATATTACATTAATATGAAACTTACATATTTTTATAATAAAAAATCTTGATGTTTTGTGTGAAGTGGTAAGAACCGTGCGAAGCAGTTCGGCTAATTCCTTTTATAAGAAAGTTTCTTTATATTTTTATCTGCCTGCCGCCCGCGGATTTGTCCACGACCCTAATTCTTTTTCTAAAATAAAAGTTACTCCTTATATTTTATAACATCAGCTATCTGCCAGTGAAAGTTCCGTCAAAATCGGTCCAGCCTTTTCGGGGATTAGCCGGAACAAACAGACAATTTTTTTTAGTATAAATCTGTTATGTTGACGTTACAGACAATTCAATTTTATTTATTTGTGAGTACTATATACATATGTATTTGTATGTATGTATAAGATATTGTTATAGATTATCTTGATAAAAAAATTACGGAAGATTGGCGCAGTAGCTAACCGATTGGCTGCTGTGCACTGTGTCAGGTTCAATTCCCACACAGAACAAATTGAATGGCCTACAAACAAACATGAGGCTACTCCGGCTGCTTAACCGGACTTTCCTGTGGCTGCCTCAATAAATTAAGGCCTCCAGCCTAATGCTAGCTGTAGCTGTTCTTGTTCTGGATATTTACTATTTATTTTCTGTGTCTCTAATACAGGAAAAATAACATAGAGTTTACTAATAGCAAAGTAAGAAAAGCTTTTTTATGAAGAAGGAGTAAATAACCAACTGTTTTTTTTTTTTTACAAATTCCAGGCAACAGAAGGACACTGTTTAGTTTCCAAGCCAACAACGTGACAGGGTTTCCGGACGGAATGACAATCGACACTGATGGCAATCTATGGGTTGCCTGCTTCAATGGTTGGAAGGTATTATAAATAGTGAATGTTTCATCTGTTTAATATGTAAATAGATTTTTTATATCCATATAGATTATGCATTAAAGACATAACACACATATCAACTCGGAAAGGGATCGTCACCGTATCGCCGCGGTTCGTGAGCTTGTCCCGAGGCGAGGCGATTACGTTACGATTCCGATTACTGTGCATTGCAGTCGGGAGTTTCATACAAAGAATACTGAATGGCTCGAGTTGATACGGTGACGATCCCTTTCCGAGTTGATATGTGTGCTATTTCCTTTAGCCTGAATCTCACACATTTATAAATGATTTGTGATATTGAATTGTTTAAAAAAAATGTTTATTTGAATATCAAATAACTATGTCATTTTAACTTTTATGAATCTAAGTATGCGTTTTGATATTTGGGGTGACTTGATTCATAAAGCATCCAGTATACGCGCGATAACTGCCTTTTCTGGAAACTAACATAAGGATAATATAAGTTCATTTTAATTGCCTACGTTAGAATAAGCACAATATTTTGTTCTAGGTAATAAAGATTGATTCTAGAGCTGGAAAACTGTTGGAACAACACCGGCTACCAGCTGCAAAAGTAACATCAGTGATGTGGGGTGGTCACGACTTGTCCACCCTGTTCGTAACAACCAGTAAGGTGGGCCTGTCGCAAGCAGAACTTAACACACAACCTCAAGCTGGCTCGTTATTCGCAATTGAAGGAACTGGCGCTAAAGGACTGCCTGAAAACCAATTCGTTTTTGCTAATGCAGCAAACTATTAATGTTGTACTTCGTTGTTATTTCAAATAAAATATAATTTTAATAAATAACTAGATTATTTTGTTTGATTATTTGTATGCTAAGGTAATGTTTGTAACTTGTCAATCATGGTAGGTTCGTCTTGGGTAATCAAACAGAATTGGGTAATTAGACTTTACCCAGAAAAAAGTAGGCTGCCAATGTTTATCATGTTATTGCTTTTTTTTCTGTATCCAAAGGGTGCCAACAGAACCCCATTTTTAGTAATTGGGTTCTGTTGGCTGTCTGTCTGTGTGCTATGAAGGCACTTTTAATAGGTTGGTTTGGCTTTTTCACAGAATATGTGTTAAGTGGACTCTGTTAACACATATTATTTTAATTTAAGATAATTTGTTAAACTGAGTTTTGATGGTACAGTACTCTTATTAATTATAGACCCATTATTTTTCCCGGGATTTCGGGGCCTATTCAATACAAACAAACAAATCTTTCCTCTTTATAATATTAGTATCTAGATTAATCAATCTAAATTAAAAAGGATTTTAGAAGTACTAAGCTAGTTATACACAGAATTTTGTTTTATTCAATTCGGAGATAGAAAAGTATCAACTGAGCTATTGCAGCACAAACATTAAGTACTCTAAATTATACTTGCATAACATTATCTTCTCATTTTCACATTATTATACATCTATTATAAGAAATTTCAAGTCATCAAGTTTTTCTCTCATTTTGCGAGTATTGGCTAAATAACCTCCACATAAATAAATTAATCTGTGAGGTTAAGCTGTTATGGATTTCTTTACAAAATTCCTCTTTATGCCATAAAGAGGATCTCAAACAGACTGTCCTGGCTGTGACAAAAACAGACTGATGGATTTTCAAGCTCTGATACTTGTGTATCAGAGCTTAACTTCCATCTTCCATCAGTTAACCTTAGAAAACTGTATTGCAAAAAAGGTTGGTTTGAGTCTAGTCTCTAAGTCTAAAGGCAGTTTCACATTGTAAACTAATTCTAATATTCCAATTTCAACAGCATTTAATTGAACTGAAACCCAAACACGTATGACTGGGAAAGAAATATATATTGTTCAATAACAACTAAAACTTACCGGAAGCCTCAAGAATGGAGGGTCTGAAGCATTTTTTCCTAATTTGTTCTCTTGATACTGAATAAGCTGGATTACAAGTTGAGCTAAACCTTCTTTTGTAGGTGGATCTGTCTGCACATGCTGTAAAAAAAACAATACAGATTAATTTTGACTTTTGACGACACGGTTGGAGCAGTGGTTAAGTAATTGACTGCTGCGCTGCATGTCGTTCCGGATCTGGCTATTTGTGTATGTGAGTTTAAATGTATGTAAACGCACCAACGATACAGGAGAAATTCCTAGAGTGGGGCAACGTTTTAAAAAAAAAAAAAAAAAAGAAGAAAGATTATAAACTAGAATAAAGAGAAATAATATATAGAAAAATAATATAATGTGAACACTACCTAAAACATTGAAACAAGAAGTTGTCTGAGCCCATTTTAATAATAGCCTAATTTAAAAGGTTGATTTCAACTAGTGTAAATTAACTACCTAGTGTCATGTGTAGTGATGAATGAACTGGATGTGAAAATGTGAATGAAATTTAATCGTATCCCTAAAACATCTTCCTTACAATGTTAACAACTAAGTCCTTACTGTTTTGAAAACGTTGAAACGTAATATTTTATTTGTTTAATTTTAGTTCCACTTACCTTCTTGCAATTCTTTTGTAGCCAAACGCGAATTTGGTCAAATTGTGCTAGCGATTCCGGTGACTGAAAAAACTCGACGTTAGGCCCTCCATCCTTCTTCGGGCCTATGGTTGCCATTCTGATTTAATTATATAGGTTATTTGTCACAGATATATTCTGATTTCAATGCAATATTGTTTTAAATTTAGTAAATTAACTCAAACTGTAAAAACAACAAGCTAGGGACACGGCGTCGCTGTTCACAATTTTGACATTTCTGTTTAAATGTTGCCAGCCAGCTAGACCAATCTGACACAAACACTCGTAGTTTCGCCGCACAGTTCAAGACTAGGTAGTTCATTCTCGTGAAGGTGATTGATTTAGAGTTTAGACCATGAATCATGACTAGTGATGGGCGACTCGGAAAGTTTCCATCATTCCACCCGGAATATTCCTGGGAATATTCCCAAAATGGGTATTTACCCTGGAAAAATTCCAAATGGAATGGAAGGATTAATTTGGAAATATCTTTAGATTTAGACGATAAACAAAAGTTGATAATTAAGTTTTTTTAAATTAATTTCTATGATTATTTAATTGGTAAATACAGAATAAGAACAAAAACATCAAGTCTAAAATCATTTAATCAACAACAGGTTGGTGTAAATATTAAAATGATGATTTCAAATTTTAAATACGTGTAGCAAAAAATATAGTTAGCACATCAAGTTTATATACTCTTCTATGGTAACATTTTATCGAGACTAATTTAATCACTGTCAAACTGTGCGTTTGCACCATTGACATAAAAAACATATGGACTTGGCATACCTACAAAAAAAACGTGCCATACCTACACTTTACTGAGAGGATAAAATGGCGTCTACTAGAGCAGCCCTTATCGATATTTCTATGTTATAATATCGATAAAAGATTGTGAGAATGTTTTCATAATGTCACAGTACAATATTTACGGGTAAAAATACCTACTCCAAGTTTTCTAACATATGCCTTTCATTTGTTTGTTTTTAATTTAAATTGCTTCGTCATTCTTTCGCGGCTAAACCATAGAACTTATTTTGATGTTTCCCATTGTGATAGGTTGAAACCTGGAGGACAGATATATACTTACTGCTTTTATCGACCTAGTATTCTGTAACTGATTTCACTCCATTGTATACTATAAGCAACAAGTTCATCTCGTTGCCGATATATCTATGTACATTATATACACAGTATACATATAGCTCATGGGAAGCATGCGATGACGATGACGCGAGTTTCAAGCTTTTTGTTCACCCAAAAAGTGCTCAACGCGCCTAGTTTTCACTTCAAAAAAACTATCAAGCAGTTGCCCGGCAGACACGACACCCGTCTGGTCGGAGGGTCCTCCCTTTTCTATAGAGGATGAATGAATTTTACACCCTGTTCCTCATACCTCTAAAAGGTGGCTCCGCCAATGGCCCACAGATGGTAATTTTAAATGAAATATTATAATTTATATTATTATTATTTTATCTTTGTGTATCTCATTTTGATCAACATACAAATTTGAATTTCACGGATAACCAGTGAAAAAGAAATTTTGAAAATTGGCGGAGCCACCATATATTAATATTTTTGATACTAAGTTTCTAACACGCAAATGATTGTGGGTTTTAATTAAAAGTCAACACTAATTATAATAAAGTTATATTAAATAAATCAATCTCTTTCAGTTCTGAACAATACAATTTTGTTCAGGTACCTAATTTCTATGTGATATTCTTTCAGTAGATTGCTTCCCATAATATTTGTATCTCAAATTCATGTATATCTCTTTTACATTGTGAGTTTGTCTGATTTTGATAATTACCATTTAAAATGCCAGACATATTTGTTCAAATCGCAGGCTTTAAGCAAGCAAAAAAATTAGTATTAGCAATTTAGTATTTTTATTGTTTCTTGATTTTATTAATATAATTTTAAATTGATCTTAAGTCTTAAGACCACACTCAAACACATTCTTTACATCACCATCATTTTCAACACCAACCACTACAGAATCATGTTGGACAAAGGAGATGTTCCAAATCCGGCCCAGAATGTGTACAGTACCTCGAAAAATTGAGAAAAGTCTATAGAATTCGGGAAAAATACAGATAAATTGCTTAAATGCATACTTTTCTTGTAATAATTTGATATTTATCAATTATTTTTATCGAGTTTCAACATGGCGTCTCGCCAATTTAGGTACTCTGTGGTTAAAAACAATGACAGTAAACCATAGATCGGCCATTGATCATAGATCATGAACTGTCCACTGTCACTTCAGTCGCTTTCGTTGTCGTTCACGGTTTGATGTTCGTTTTGTTTTAATTTCTCGAGTCTACAAAAGACTGAACGAAACGCAGTGATTTGACAATTAAGACAAATAAACATGTCAAACGTCATTAATCAAACAACATGACAGCTTACCGCCATGACGGGGTTTTGTTGTGTGTTGCAATTTCAAGTGTGCATTCTTGTGTTTTACTACCAAACAAAGCCAACTTAAAGTATTTGGATGATTGAAAACTGTTTTAATTGTGTTTCCCCATTTTTTTGTATGGTGTACATAGACGTGGCCGGGGCTCCATACATTTTGAAACATTAAAAAGATTTTATTTTCATAAAAAAATCACTCAATCATTTGGATAGAAATAATCGTCCCCGTGGGTATAACGGATGTAAAAATATCCTTAACGAAGCTTACGACTTTTATAACAAGCAATGTTACTTACTAATAAGGTTCGTGACGATGCTTTATCGTCACATAATGTTACTTTATTGAGTATCCGGTTGAAACATGATTCTTCAAAGTGAAGAGAACAAAAATATGAACAGTATAAGTTGACATCTTTAAATTTTCCACACCAATTCTTTTTTCGTTTATTAGCAGGCAGCCTTGAAAGTAAAACATAAAACCAATTAAAAACCATAAAATAGCATTATCGATAAATAAAATGTCTAAATGCACTACTCTATCCCTTCGATAACAAGAAAATGATTTCATGAAGTACAACTGTTGAAAATAATGGCAAAAGGGAAATTATGAATGCTTTACTGTTGAAGCTCTTCAACGAATCCAGAATCTTTGGTTCATCGTCTAAATATAAAGATATTTCAGCTGAAATGTATGAACGTACTGGTGCAAAGTTATTTTCGGGTGACGTCCGCTTCTTTTGATGATCGGATGTGTGTGTGTGGAAATCATCAATATGATTTCCACCATAGGGCCGAGTTTAAACGCAATAACAGAGCAAATAACTCCAAAATTCACAAATTTTAACCACAACTCAAGATCATTTGACAGTTGACGTACCCAACTTTGGTACCAAACAGCGAGAGGATAAAATGGCGAACCGGCCGCAAAAAGGTATTTCAATGACTAGAAAATTTTAGGTTGCCATTATAGTAACTGTCAAAAACAATATTATCCTTTTTCACTTACGCAAAATTATTAAAGTTAAAAGAGATAGCAGTATTTTTTTGATTTTGGCGTCGATATGCCTCGTATTTGTATAACTGTTTTTTCTATAGTCAAACATTTCAAGTGCTTATGATTTATAAGTCAATGTTGAATCGTAGGTACCCCATTGGTAAAACATATGGACTTGAAATGTCACCTAACTTTGCACCAGTACGCACATAAAATTTCAGCTGAAATATCTTTAGATTTAGACGATAAACAAAAGATTCTGCATTCGTTGAAGAGCTTCAACAGTAAAGCATTCATAATTTCCCTTTTGCCATTATTTTCAACAGTTTTACTTCACGAAATCATTTTCTTGTTATTGAAGGGATAGAGTAGTGCATTTAGACATATTATTTATCGATAATGCTATTTTATGTTTTTTTTATTGGTTTTATGTTTTACTTTCAAGGCTGATAAACGAAAAAAGAAAACACAAATGGCGTGGAAAATTTAAAGATGTCAACATAAACTGTTCATTTTTTTTGTTCTTTTCACTTTGAAGAATCATGTTTCAACCGGATACTCAATAAAGGAACATTATGTGACGATGCTTTACCTTCACGAACCTTATTGGTAAGTAACATGTTATAAATTTGTCCAACATGATTCTGTAGTGGCTGGTGTTGAAAATGATGGTTATGTCCTCATTTGCAATATTTGTTTAAGGGAAACAAAGAGTGATGTAAAGAATGTGTTTGAGTGTGGTCTTAAGACTTAAGATCAATTAAAAATCAAGAAACAATAAAAATACTAATCATTTTTTTGCTTGTTTACAGCCTGCGATTTGAACAAATATGTCTGGCATTTTAAATGAGAATGATCAAAATCAGACAAACTCACAATGTAAAAAAGATATACATGAATTTGAGATACAAATATTATGGGAAGAAATCTACTGAAAGAATATCACATAGAAATTACCTGAACAAAATTATATTGTTCAGAACTGAATGAGATTGATTTCTGATTGCGTGTTAGAAACTTAGCATCAAAAATATTAATTGGTGGCTCCGTCAATGTAAAAAAAATATTTTTCACTGGTTATCCGTGAAATTCAAATTTTCAAACGTTTTTTGCAAATTGCCGCTCTGTATTAGGTTGTATGTTGATCAAAATGAGATACACAAAGATAAAATGATAAAATAATAATGATATAAATTATAATATTTCATTTAAAAATTACCATCTGCGGGCCATTGACGGAACCACCTTTTAGAGGTATGAGGAACAGGGTGTAAAACTCACTCATCTTCTACAGAAAAGGGAGGACCCTCCGACTAGACGGGTGCGTGTCTGTCGGGCGACTGCCCGATAGTTTTTTTGAAGTGAAAAATTTCTTTAGGCGCGTTGAGCACATTTTTGGTGAGCAAAAATCATGGTAGTCGCATCATCGTCACCGAACGTTTTCCAAGAGCTATATGTATACTGTGTATAAATGTGTACTTTTTGGGTGAACAAAAAGCGTGAAGCTCGCGTCATCGTCATCGCACGCTTCCCATGAGCTAGCTATATGTATACTGTGTACCTATATACAGTACAAAGATATATCGGCAACGAGATGAACTTGTTGCTTATAGTATAAAATGGAGTGAAATCAGTTACAGAATACTAGGTCGATAAAAAGCAGTAAGTATTATCTGTTCTCCAGGTTTCAACCTATCACAATGGGAAACATCAAAATAGGCTCTACGGTTTAGCCGTGAATGACTGACGAAGCAATTTAATTAAACAAACAAATTAAAGGCTAGAAAACTTGGGGTATTTTTACCCGTAAATATTGCACCGTGACATGAAAACATTCTCACAATCTTCTATCGATATTATAACATAGAAATATCGATAAGGGCTGCCCTAGTAGACGCCATTTTATCCTTTCTGTAAAGAGAGTAGGTATACACGTTTTTCCTGTAGGTATGCCAAGTCCAGATTTATAAGTCAATGCGATTCACGGTCTTATATAAAAACGCTAGTTAAATTTTAATCAATTGCTAAGCAATAGAGGATAATAAGCAAATGATTAGTAGCTGTCAGAATTAAACACCACCGGGACCGGTCCACTCACAGAGTACATTATATTAGGTCCACTGCTACGAGGATGCTAAGAGGCAAGATGGCGAATTTTATTTGAATCAGCTGACCGATTCAATAAGATTGTGTCAGTGTCACACCGTAGGTGACACAGAGCATATAAATAGTAGGTGAGATTATTTTCCTTGTGCATAAGAGGTTTATTTTGTTATTTATTATCCTTGCGTGCTTATAAATATGGATCTCGACAATCTTTTACGGGATTTCCAAAATGACGTAGATGAAATAAGAAACTTTGAAACGCCGGCGGGAAGTAGACAGGGGAAGTCCTACAAACCTCGTCTAAATCCGCTACGAGAATTGTCGGATGAAGAGTTCAGGCAAAGATACCGATATACTAAGGCAAATATGTGCCGAATCATAGACTTATTGAGACCTGATCTGCAGGTGGATACCAGAGGTGGCGGTATCCCAGTAGAACTGCAAGTAATGGCTGTAATCCGATATTGGGGTCGTCATGAGGTAGGTCTTTATTATTTTGCTCAAGTTTTAAGCATGTGTGAATTCACTGATACGTTACCTAATAGATAAGTTCTTATTTGTATATAATGATATTTCTATATTTTTTAGATTCAAGAAGAATGCGCGGACATACATGGCATGAGCCAACCGACCATGTCGCGCTTGACACGTAAAGTGGCCATCGCGTTAGCTTCAAAAAGTTCTATGTACATAAAAATGCCGTCGAATATTACTGAGGAAACCAACGCTATCCGCAAATTTGAAGCAATTTGCGGCCTTCGAGGGATCAATGGTGCAATAGGTGGTACCCACATAAAAATAAGGAAGGTTGGTGGAGATGTGGGTCAATACCACGTTAACCGAAAGGGGCATTACTCGATTAATACTCAAGTAAGTATGATAAATAATTAAAATGAGTAGGTATAGGTAGCTAAAACAAGTTAAATGTGTAAATACAGGAACAGAAAGCTAATCATAGGTTTATATTATAGTATTTATGATTGTGGATACCTACCCTATTTTTCTTTTAGGCTTCTAATTTAATTCATATCAATATAATAATTTACTTATCTGTGATGCTGACCTGAAGATTTGCGACATCGTGTGTCATTGGAGGGGAAGTACACACGATGCAAGAATCTTCAGAGAAAGCTCAATCAAGAGGAGATTTGAAGAGAACGAGTTTTCAGGGAAGCTTATTGGGGATAGCGGATATCCATGTACCCCTCATCTTATAACGCCAGTTCTTAGGCCTAGAACTGAAGAAGAGCGGCGTTATAACCAACAGATTATACAAACCAGTAATGTTGTCGAGCGATGCTTTGGTGTTTGGAAGCAACGGTTTCCGATATTGCTGGAGGTGATGAGGGGTTCATATGCCACTATCAAAGTTGTTATTGTTGCTTGTGCTGTGCTACATAATCTGGCAATTTTATTTAAAGAACAAGGTGTGTATTAAAGAAACAAATTCAGCTATTCAGCTTTTACTGTACCCTAAGATCTATGATCACCATCACCTGCAAGAGTTGCGAAAAATCGGAAAGTAAAATTAAGCCAAGAGTTGTAAATTTTGAGAAGACTACACTATCTGCACTCTAAAAACAAGTTTTTGGTGTTCCCAGATACAGCACAGTTTCATGAAGATGAAGAAATTGAACCTGATGATGCAAGAATAACCAGGAATATTTTTATAGAAAACAATTTATTTTGATATACTTAACTTCGTTTATTTTAATATAATATATTTACAAAATTACTTATTTTAAATTCATAATTTTTGCTTTCCAATAATCCTCTTCCAAATGCATAAGTGTCAATTTTCTCTCATGCAACTCTCTTTCATCCCTCATCTTACACTCATGTGCTTCTTTCTCTCGTATCATCGCCTCCTCCCTTGCTGTCTTTGCGAGGACAAATAACTGATGCTCATGGCTCTCACGGCAGCAGTCAGGCTTGTTTCTGTAAACAAGGAGGTATATTATTATTATTATATCAACATAAATACAAAACACAACACATTCCAGAACATATCCTCTTTCTTAGATATTCTGATTTAGTTAAATATAGGTATCACGATAATGATTATTATAAATTTGAAGATTTTTGTTAGTGTTTGTTTCATAATGGCTGAATAATAGATTTCAGTGAAATATACCAACATACTTTTTCTTTCTTTGATTTGTACTTGCTCGGGGACTAACTGAAGGGCGCATTCTTTTAGTTTGTGAAGTCTCAAGCTATAAATAACATAAATAAGGTTTAATAAACATGTATCATTAAACAGTAAACAAAATTCCACAGACTAAAATTTAAAAAAAAAAACATTCCAATACAGCAGGAGCTTGACTTATTGGAATTGTTTGTTTTCTGCGAGTCCTTTGGCTAAATAGTTATTAATATTTTTAATATAACACTGAAAATATTTAATAAAAGAATGAAAAATATTGGTTACATAACTAGCTATCACAATTAATGCAGTTTATTAGAAAAAAACTAGTTAACCACTCCAACAGCATACATAACATCAACTTTTACAGCGACCATTAAGAAATGGAGGTGACACTTATCAGAATAATTACCTGTTTGGCATAAATAGAGTCATTGCTATCGACTGCGAACTCATTGGGAATTGTGTCAATGAGTTTGCGATCTTCAGCAGGCGGGCTAGGCGGGGGTGGTTCTCCACCAGTCATCGTCCTCGCTCTTCTGTACGCAAACTCCGTCTTTTTTGCATTGTTTTTCATATTCCTCCATTGGTTGAGGATTTGCGTAGTAGTGCGTTTGTTAACGCTGATTGCGTTAAAACTGAAATGATAAATGTCAATACAAACACAATGACAATGTCTGAGATACACTGAAATGAAGCAGCATCAAATAGAATCCAGAACCAAACATGAAAAACCGAAATATACCGCGACAGCACCTCCTCCCAAGCAAGCTTCTTGGCTGCATTCGTGTTAGTCGAAGCATCTTTTTTTTCAATAATATCTGCCCGCTCAAGCACCAGCGTTCGCAGCACTATCTTAAAAAGAGCATTTTCGTGTTAACGGTAACAATTTGGATATACATGTATTCATTGGTAACAACAGTTGGTAACTTTATCATTCGTTTGGTCTGTTTACATAAGTGATACTTAGTTAAGTTTAGAGTTAAGACAATGTTATTATAAGTAAAACTTTTTTACTTATAATATCATTGGATATAGAGGTACCTTATCTTGCTCACTCCAATTAGCGGTCCGCATTCTTTTTAGATCTTCCATACCGGAATTTTAATCCAAGTACGATAACTAAAATTCTACAAATTTATTCAAATCTTCCGGTGAAAACTATTGACGGTCTTATTTATAAACGCTAGTTAAATTTTAATCAAATGTTAAGCAATTGATTAGCAGAATTCTCATTCATAAACGCTATTCAGCACTAAGAGGTCGCTAACCGAATGACACGTAGGGATGTGAAAAATAATCGATTATAGAAAAAAACGATTTTTAAAAATTCGATTCGATTTTTTAAAAATAATAATCGATTTATATATTTCAAAAAATCGATTAATAAAAAATCGATTTATATATTTCAAAAAATCGATTAATAAAAAATCGATTTCTTTTTCACTGTCGATTTTTTTCACCCGCAACGGCAACAACACTCAGTTTTTTAGTCAGGAGCGCGAAGCCGCAGGCCGCGAACCACGAACTACGAAGTTCGTCAATAAATGACGCTAACGCCATCTGTGCGTTTAACGCTATGTCATCAATTCTGTACGTTGAAAACCTAAATTATCATAGGCACCTTCTGGTTCCGGCTTCTTCGACTCCAGCGGAAAGATGGAGCCAGCTTTCGAAAATTCGAAAGCTGGCTCCATATTAACAAAGACCAGGAGCCGTATACTATCAAAACGTTTACCAAAACTTTTATTTGTTTTTAACTTTCATTGCCCACCGACTTTTAATTTATTTATTTTAAAGAAGCGAAATGGAAAAAAAAAACTTTTTACCACTTTATGCCAATGTAAATTTATAACTTGTTGATTATTAAATTAATAAAACAGAGCTTTAATGCTGTGATTATCGATAAGACAGGTGTTTAATTTAATCTGTCAACAAAAAATAACGGAAAAAATCGATTATTATCAATACAGAAATCGATTTTTTTACTAGGGAAAACAATCGATTAATTAATAATCAATTTTTTATGTACAAAACCAATGTCACATCCCCAAATGACAGCAAATGATTAGTAGCTGTCAAAATTAACAAACCGTGGGATAGAAAAAAAAGGGCGGGAAACGTCAAACAAGAGGCGCGCGTACTTTTTATAATTTTAAATTTGTCAAATTTCTAGTGGTTTCGATCAGATAAGTTTGTAGTTTGTATATATATTATTAGTTAGTGTATATTTTGTGTCATTTTTATATATATATCTGCATAACTTTGGTAAGTCTAACATTTAATTTTCTCCCGTTCTGGGATGGATCCCCCAGATGGATTACCCCCTGATATTGGCCACGTAATAACTATTACATCTAATAATGATGAGGGAAGTACCATGGATACAGACTGCTCCATATCCCAAGTTTCTAGTGGTCGTAAAAGAGCTTCAGCTCGTCCTAAAATCTGCCGGCACTGTAATAAAAAAAAACGTAGGAAAAGCCGCGTTCATGGAACGGATATCAAAGAAAGTGACTGTCAATGTATTGATCATCAGACTAAAATAAATATTCAAGAAAATATTATCCGGTATTGACTCAAACTACTGCTGTTGTTAACAGCCAGAACGATGCCTCTCGCCCGCTTCCTCAACCCCCTGTTACTCGTCTGTTATATAAATCTTCAGATGCAGCTCCTTATGTAGTTCACGTCCAAAAACAATTTTCATCTCCTGATGATAATGTTACTCTACATCCAGTTACCTTCGGTCGATTCATAAAAAGGAACTCTGTGAATAACATTGTCAACGGAAGTTTAAAAAGAATAGGAAGAAATAGACTGTCCATTTCATTTTCAAAGTTTGAAGATGCTAACTCTTTTGTCGATAATCCAAATTTAGAAACAGAAAAATTCAAAGCGTTCATCCCATCATTTTCTGTCAGCAGAATGGGCATAGTTAGAGGGGTTCCATCCGAGTGGTCAGATGAAGAGGTGAAAGAAAATATTTCTGTTCCTACAGGATGTGGGCAAATTCTCAAGGTTAGGAGATTGAGAAGAAAAATAATTATTGATGGACAAACTCAACTCAAAGCTACTGAATCAATAGTATTAACTTTTGATGGTCAGGTACTACCCAAACGAATTTTCATGTGCTACACTGCACTGCCTGTAGATTTATATATTTATCCTACCATCCAGTGCTACAATTGTTGTAGGTTTGGTCATGTGAAACTGCAATGCAGATCAAAACCCAGATGCTTTAGATGCGGCCAAGATCACTCCGGAGATAACTGTTCAGTTCATGAAGATTTTATCACGTGCTGTTTATGTAAAGGTTCTCACAAAGCCACAGAAAAAAAATGCCTTGAATATGAAAGACAGAGAGCCATTAAGGAGTCAATGGCTAAGAGCTGTATTTCATATTTAGAAGCTTCTAAAGTTCATCCTCCAGTTTCACAAATCTCCTATGTTGATGCGTTGCTATCATCCCCAGAGGTTACCCCTACTACTTTCGCCTCTCCACCTCAGAGTTCCTCTTCTAAAAACCCCAGTAATATATCATACAAAAAAACAGTATCACTAAAACCCCGCTCTCCTCCTACCTTATCTAAAGGTTATGATAAAATTGCCCATCAAGAGATTATTAGTAACTTTGCTATTCCTCAGCCTTCTAATGGGTGTGCTTTAATCTCTAAGTCAAATGAAAACTCAAATGATACTTCTGTAATTGATTTAATTATATCTCTCATTAAATCCCTTAGTCAATCTAATGGTATTTCACCGTCCAACGCTGCCCTGGTAATTAATGCAATTTCCTTACTATTTAAATCAAACAATAATGGATCAAGTCCTTCAATGGAACTGCCAGAGTGTAATTCGTAAAAAAAGTGATCTCATTCATTTATTAAACAAATATAAACCATCTATATGTGCCTTACAACAGACATGGTTAAAACCAGATTCTTTATTAAAGTTTCGTGGTTACTCATGTCTCAGAGAAGACCGTTCAGATGGTCATGGTGGAGTAGCCATACTGGTGAAACACCCCCTTTCCTTTTCCTTTTTTCCTATCTCTTCTCACAGCAATGATTTTTCTATCATCGCTGTTATAGTGGAAAACATTTGTTTTGTATCACTTTACATTCCTCATCCTTATTCCTCTCTTTTTAATGAAATAAGTCATATTTTTTCGACTTTACCCAAACCCTTCGTGATTCTGGGAGATTTCAACTGTCGACATGAATCGTGGGGTTATTCTTCATCTAACAGTTACGGTAATGATCTAATTAATGTTTTTGATTCATGTAATTTATGTATTCTAAATGACGGTCGCCCTACTCGCAGGTCTCGTCCTGGAGAAGGGCCCAGTGCCCCTGACTTGTCAGTCACTACAGCCAACCTTGCTTCTTCTTTAACTTGGAATCCTCTTAGTTCTACTTTTGGTAGCGACCACTTTCCCATATTGATTTCTTTCCCTATCTGTAACAATAACAAATCATCACATATCTTGCCTCCTCGGTTAAAGTTTAAACTCAATGATGTAGATTGGGATTTATATAGGAATCTTTTAGAACTCAAAATTCACTCATTACCTAATGTCACTAATGGTTCTGAATCTCTTTGTGCAGAAGAACTAGCTAGAGCCTTTATTGATGTTGCTAATAACATTTTCCCAGTTAAAAATAGTTCGCTAGGTTTTATTCCTTCTCCTCCTTGGTGGGATAAAGATTGTACGGCAGCTGTTAAAAAAAGAAAAGAGGCTGAAATTACATATTGTGAATATTCCTCCACTGAAAACTTTGATAATTTGTTAAAAATTATGTCAGAGACTTCTGTTTTGTTAAAGAATAAGAAATATGAAGGTTGGAAAAACTTTTGTTTATCTATTTCTCCTGATGTGAAACCATCGCTTGTATGGCAAAACATCAGAAGATTTAGGTCAGCTTTTAAGGAATCAAACCCACCTTTTATCTCGCCTATTTTAGGAAATCATTTTTTAGATAAATTGGCCCCGCCTTATGTCCCTGAGAATATAATAATTCATACACCACTGTTGTCTAACTTCAATCTTGAAAATCCCTCAGATTTAAATTGTCCCTTTTCTCTCACAGAACTCCGAGGTGTACTATCACACGTTAAGGATTCCGCTCCTGGTTTGGACGGAATTCCGTATTCTTTTGTTTCTCATCTTAGTGATGATTCTTTATCTTATTTTTTATCAATCATAAATTCTGTCATGTTAACCGGTAATATCCCCACCCCACCTCTTGGAAACGTCAAGAAGTTCTCCCCGTTCTGAAACCCAATAAGAGTCCGTCAGATTATACAGCCTATCGGCTAATAGCTCTTTCATCCGTTTTAATGAAAATTACGGAACATCTTGTTAAAAATCGCTTAGAATGGTTTGTTGAGCATAATGGTCTTCTAGGCGAGTCCCAATTTGGTTTCAGGCGTGGTAAAAGTACTATTGATAGTGTAAGTATTTTTGTGTCGGATATACGATTAGCCTTTTCCTATAACCAGTCAGTTATTGCTGCTTTCCTTGATATAAATTCCGCCTATGATAATGTTATTTTAACTATACTTAAAAGAAAACTATTATTACTTAATGTTCCAGTATTACTTTCTAATTTTATAATAAACATGCTTTCTGAAAGATGCATTGTGCTTAAACTTCCTGATGGGCATTCAATGTCTCGTCTGGTCTGGAAGGGCCTCCCTCAGGGATCAGTTCTCAGTCCTATTCTGTTTAATATATATGCTTATGATTTAAATTCTTCTTTAAATAATGTAAGTGTTCTTCAGTATGCTGATGATTTGTTAATATATTGCAGTGACAATTCCGTGGACCGAGCTTGTACATTTCTGTCGCAATCTTTGTCTAATTTTAAATCTTGGTTAGACAACAATGGACTTGACTTATCTCCTGAAAAAAGTTCAATTGTCTTATTCACGAGGTCACGACTTCCTCCTCCTATTTCAATATTTTTTAATGGAAATGAAATTCCAGTTAAGGATAGTTGCAGGTTTTTAGGCGTAATGTTAGATTCTAAATTAACAGGTAGCGCTCACTGTGACTTTATTGTTAATAAATGCGAGCGTATTCTTAACATGTTAAGATGCCTCTCAGGAGTGTGGTGGGGTGCACATCCTTTTTGTATGAAACTATTATATAACGCCTTAATTAGAAGCATCCTAGATTATGGTACATTTTTACTAGATCCTGGTAATGTTATGGCATTCAGAAAGTTAGATCTTATACAATCTAAAGCTCTGCGAATTGTCTCTGGTGCCATGCGATCTAGTCCCATCAATGCTCTGCAGGTAGAGTGTTGTGATCCTCCGTTACATCTTCGCCGTCAATACTTGGCAGACAAATTCTTATTTCGATCATTTCAATTTCTTAACCACCCCCTTTATGACAAACTTCAACAACTTTATGACTGCATTGAGTCATCTGCTTACTGGGCTCGTAAAAAGCATCCTTGTCTAATCAAGAGTTTTAGTAAATTTATTAATATAGAAGCCCCTAAATATCGATCTATAATTTTTCCGCTTTTTAAATGTAATTTTAATGCTTTAATATCCACTCCTAATATTCTTTTGAATTTGAGCTTAGATAAATGTGACAGTTCTGTAAATGTTTCTTATAATATTTATAAGAATAGTATTTGGAATGAACACCATCACATTTATACTGATGCATCAAAACACCCTTCTTCTGGCCACGTGGGTGTGGGCGTTTACCATGCCCAGTTTAAAATTATACAAAAAATTAAATTTCCCCCAGAAGCAACTGTATTTACTGGGGAATGTTATGGCCTTTTTAAAGCTGTTGAATACATAGTACTTCTGAAACTTGGAAAATCAATAATATTTTCTGATTCCAAGAGCGCTTTGCAGGCTCTTATTAGATTTCCGTTTACGTCAAAAAATAACTCGCCTATTATTTTAGAAATCAGAGATTTATTATATAGATGTGTTCATTTGGGTCTTTCAGTGAACTTTGTGTGGATTCCGAGCCACAGAAACATTCCTGGTAATAACAAAGCGGATCAACTTGCTAACCAAGCAGTTAGCGATGGCGACAGGCATCCATACCAGAATTATTGTCAGGATCTTGTTACTCTTCCCAGAGTCTATCTTCAGGATTCCTGGAATAGGCTTTGGGCTGATAATAACCAAACAAAAGGTAGGTACTATTTTAATCTGCAGCCTTCTATTCCTACAAAACCGTGGTTTTTCCGTGCAAAATATAATAAATTGATTTGTTCCATAATTATTCGAATGCGTTTGGGCCATGTATGTACTCCCGTTCATCTGGCTAGACTTGGCATTGTGTCTAGCGATACTTGTGAAT
Source organism: Xanthia togata (assembly GCA_963853775.1). Lineage (NCBI taxonomy): Eukaryota > Metazoa > Arthropoda > Insecta > Lepidoptera > Noctuidae > Xanthia > Xanthia togata. Next base: position 11,435,189 of record OY970811.1, read on the forward strand.
GCGGCACAGATACGGGTGACCTAGATCACATTTTCTTCTCCTGTCCGTTGCTTGATCGCTCCTCATTCCTTAATGACTTGGTGTCCTTAAAAGTTCCATTCCCTACCCGTATATCTTGTCTAATTATGTATCCACTTCTTTTTTATAATCTATTATCTTCTTTTATTCTTCACAACAATGTAAAATTATAAATAATATTATGTTCCTTGTATTTATATTATAATCCTTATCTGATCCTTACTCCTTCTCCGTGTTTCGCTGTTTTTATTATTCCTATTCGTTTCCCTAACTTTTATCGTCGTTGGCAAAAAGTTAAAGCTATTGCCATAAAAAAAAAAAAAAAAAAAAACAAACTGTGCGAAGCCACAAACAAAAATAAAAAAAAATTAAACACCACCGCGAAAAAAAGGGCGGGAAACGTCAAACAAGGCTTTTTATAATTTTAAATTAAAATTTGTTGAATTTCTAGTGGTTTCGATCAGATAAGTGGTAGTTTGTATATATATTATTAGTTAGTGTATATTTTGTGTGATTTGTATATATATCTCTGCAAGCTTCTGCTTGGTAAGTCTAACATTTAATTTTCTCCCGTCCTGGGATGGATCCCCCAGATGATCCTGGGGGATTACCCCCTGATATTGGCCACGTAATTACTATAACATCTAATAATGATGAGGGAAGTACCATGGATACAGACTGCTCCATATCCCAAGTTTCTAGTGGTCGTAAAAGAGCTTCAACTTGTCCTAAAATCTGCCGGCACTGTAATTAAAAAAAACGTAGGAAAAGCCGCGTTGATGGAACGGATATTAAAGAAAGTGACTGTCAATGTATTGATCATCAGACTAAAATAAATATTCAAGAAAATATTAATCCGGTATTGACTCAAACTACTGCTGTTGTTAACAGCCAGAACGATGCCTCTCGCCCGCTTCCTCAGCCCCCTGTTACTCGTCTGTTATATAAATCTTCAGATGCAGCTCCTTATGTAGTGCACGTCCAAAAACAATTTTCATCTCCTGATGATAATGTTACTATAATCTACATCCAGTTACCTTCGGTCGATTCATGAAACGTCAACATCAACGGCAGTTTAAAAAGAATAGGAAGAAATTGACTGTCCATTTCATTTTCAAAGTTTGAAGATGCTAATTCTTTTGTCGATAACCCAAATTTAGAAACAGAAAAATTCAAAGCGTTCATCCCATCATTTTCTGTCAGCAGAATGGTCATAGTTAGAGGGGTTCCATACGAGTGGTCAGATGAAGAGGTGAAAGAAAATATTTCTGTTCCTATAGGATGTGGGCAAATTCTCAAGGTTAGGAGATTGAGAAGAAAAATAATTATTGATGGACAAACTCAACTCAAAGCTACTGAATCAATAGTATTAACTTTTGATGGTCAGGTACTACCCAAACGAATTTTCATGTGCTACACTGCACTGCCTGTAGATTTATATATTTATCCTACCATCCAGTGCTACAATTGTTGTAGGTTTGGTCATGTGAAACTGCAATGCAGATCAAAACCCAGATGCTTTAGATGCGGCCAAGATCACTCCGGAGATATCTGTTCAGTTCATGAAGATTTTATCACGTGCTGTTTATGTAAAGGTTCTCACAAAGCCACAGAAAAAAAATGCCTTGAATATGAAAGACAGAGAGCCATTAAGGAGTCAATGGCTAAGAGCTGTATTTCATATTTAGAAGCTTCTAAAGTTCATCCTCCAGTTTCACAAATCTCCTATGTTGATGCGTTGCTATCATCCCCAGATGTTACCCCTACTACTTTCGCCTCTCCACCTCAGAGTTCCTCTTCTAAAAACTCCAGTAATATATCATACAAAAAAACAGTATCACTAAAACCCCGCTCTCCTCCTACCTTATCTAAAGGTTATGATAAAATTGCCCATCAAGAGATTATTAGTAACTTTGCTATTCCTCAGCCTTCTAATGGGTGTGCTTTAATCTCTAAGTCAAATGAAAACTCAAATGATACTTCTGTAATTGATTTAATTATATCTCTCATTAAATCCCTTAGTCAATCTAATGGTATTTCACCGTCCAACGCTGCCCTGGTAATTAATGCAATTTCCTTACTATTTAAATCAAACAATAATGGATCAAGTCCTTCAATGGAACTGCCAGAGTGTAATTCGTAAAAAAAGTGATCTCATTCATTTATTAAACAAATATAAACCATCTATATGTGCCTTACAAGAGACATTGGTTAAAACCAGATTCTTTATTAAAGTTTCGTGGTTACTTATGTCTCAGAGAAGACCGTTCAGATGGTCATGGTGGAGTAGCCATACTGGTGAAACACCCCCTTTCCTTCTCCTTTTTTCCTCCTCTCTCCCTCCCGTTGAAGACCCTGATAGTCCTCTGCCTCCCGTTGAAGACCCTGATAGTCCTCTGCCTCCCGTCACTCCAGACGAAGTGCATGACATCATCAAAGGTCTGAAAACCCGCAAAGCCCCCGGCTCTGATGGAATCACCAATAGGGTGATCCAGCTATTCTCTGCCCACCTGATAATGCAATTGGTCACCATCTTCAATGGTGCCCTAAGCAATAACATCTTTCCCCAAGCATGGAAAGAAGCCACGGTCTTCGGCATACCGGCCCGCGGCAAGCCAAAGACCGAGCCTTCGAGTTACCGCCCCATCAGTTTGCTCAAGGTACTCGGCAAAGTCTATGAGTGGCTTATTTATAAGCGTCTCAGAGACTATGCCAAAACCAAGGGCCTCATCCCCGACGAACAGTTTGGGTTCCAAACCCAGCACTCTAGCGTGCATCAGGCCCACCGGATTTTTGAAAGCATATGCGCTGGCTTCCAACGCGGTTTGATAACCGGTGCAATATTCTTCGATATAGCGAAAGCGTTCGACAAAGTCTGGCACAACGGCTTATTATATAAGCTCTACAAACTCGGTGTGCCAGTTCGTCTCGTGCTCATCTTACGGGACTTTTTGTCACACCGCACCTTCCGCCACCGTATCGAAGGAGCGATATCCTCCCGTCGTCCTATCCGCGCAGGAGTCCCTCAAGGCTCTGTGCTCTCCCCCCTAATCTTCACGCTATTCACCAGCGATATCCCAAAGAGTAGAAGGGCACAGTTGGCTCTGTTCGCAGACGATACGGCCATCTACTACAAGGGTTCCAGCTCTGACTCGATAGCCCGCACTCTCCAGACCTCAGTCGACATGCTCGGCGCCTGGTTTAGAAAGTGGAGGATCGAAGTCAACCCGGATAAAAGCCAAGCGGTTCTTATTTCGAAACCGCGTAAAAGGTTCAAACCCCCAAGACCAATCACCATGTTCGGCAAGCCTATCCCCTGGGAGAAGCGAGCCAAATACCTAGGTGTTGTTCTCGACCAGCATCTCTCCTTTAGCGATCATATAAAGCAGGCCCGCTCGCGAGCCGCTTTAGACTTCACTCTGTTCTGAATGCACGTAGCAAAATGTCACTAAGGTGCAAATTACGTACGTACACGGCGTGCGTTCGTCCCATTATGACCTATGCGGGAGCCGTATTTGCACACGCAAAGCCCCGCCATATCCATAGGATGCAAACGCTCCAAAATAGATTCCTCCGTAAAATCACCGGTGCCCCCTGGTACGTTAGGAACGAGATCCTCCATCTCGACCTAAAGATCCCCACAATCCACCAATTTCTCAAACGCAATTCCAAGCGTTTTTTTGAGTCCGCCGCCCGAGGCAAATCCTTACCGACCCAGACGACCCCATAACCCAGGAGAGCAATAGGACCACAAGTACAGTGCACAAACACAGACACCGACCCGCATTCCGACCTCGCCGCCGAGGTCCTCCGCGATCGCGACCCGCCCGAGTAAATAATACTCCCCCGACCCGTTGATGCGCCAGCCCGCGTCGATGTTGAGCCAGTAGCTTTAAATTTCCCGATTAATAATAATGAATTATCTTTGATCCAGCCTGTCCCAACTTGCTGTCCTCCCCCCAGCGACGCCCTAAGCCGAGGTCCGTATCCCACAGGGCGTGCCCTTAGCGAGCGCTCGCCTAGTTTTAATTAGAATAGTTTTGCCCCTGGCTGGAAGCTTTGAGTTTAGTAGCTTAAGGCAGCCGCAGGATTGTCCGGTTAAGTAGTCATCACCTCAGAGGTGAGCTACGAGATGCACTTGTCAAAAAAAAAAAAACATTTATTTAGAGCTAACCATTTGCTTAGCTATACAGTGGCTAAACAGTCGTCTTTACTGAAATTTAATAAAAAAAACATTTTAAGTGTTTTGCTGCCAGTCATTTAAATGAAATGCTGTTAAAAAGCTTGTTAAAAAATATGTCACAAAACTTTGAAAATTGTACCTTTCTATATATAGGCAGACATTATTTTTAGTAAAAAACGTTATTTATTTGATACTTGTAAAAACATTGGATAATAATTAATGTTTTTTTTAAATTATTTTTTATTAGACACAAAATACTACAGCCACACTTTTCTATCGTAAAAAGAGCCAATAGTAATGAATACTGCCACTAACTCATTTAAAGATCCAGTTGTTGTGTACACCGCTACCAACATGAACAAAGAACCAATCGCAGTTAACACTGTCACTCAAAATACAGAAGCTGCTATTTCAATTAAAGGAACAATTCCGTATTATTTCCCTAAAACAATAAAAATAGATGACACCCCCACTAAAACCTTTTATCGAGACCACGTCAGCATGTAACACTACGCTATTGCATCAAAATATTGCAGGTTTGTTAAACAAACAAGAACTATTAGAACTATGACTAAATAAATTTCAAGAAAGCGTTACTTCAATGGATATCATTTGTCTTACTGAGACCTTTATCAAATCAAGCGACGAGCACAACATTTACATAAAATATTATAATGTAGCATGTAACTTTTCAAGAAAAAATGAAAAATGCGGTGGGGTTTGCATATTAACGAGAAAATCTATAGATTTTAAACAAATAAATATGTGCGAAACTATGTCAATTGAAAAACAATTTGAATGTTGTGGAATAGAAATACCTACCATGAAATGTATAATTGTATGTTTATATAGAATTCCAAACTCCAGTACAAAAACTTTCCTTAAAAAACTAGAAATTCTACTACATAAGTTAACTTTACACAGGAATAAAAATATTATCATAGCGGGGGATATAAACATCGACACTCTTAAGTCAAGTTCATCCTCAGAGGACTTAAAAAGCATCCTATTGAATAATAATTTACAAATACACATTAAAAAACCAACTCGTAAAGATTCATGCATCGATCATATATTTAGTAATATCAAATATGCAAAAGGTGAAGTTCATTCATTATTCCTTTCAGATCACAACACCGGTCAAACCCTATCTTTTTCGTCAAACCAAGAACAAAGATTACCCTTCTGGTATGAAATGAAAAGGGACTACAGCTTAGAAAATACCTTAAAGTTTAAAGATGTGTTATCTAAATTAACCTGTATCCTAATTACGTAATGCAAAATCAATCCGAATCTGAATCGATTTGAAACAGATTGCTAATCCATTGCTCGGTAAGTTCGAAAAAAAAAAAACTGCAGAGCAAGGTAAATAACGCAATGAATGTTGTTGAACTGTCAAAATGAAACAGATTTGTCTCTATCGTTTACGAAAATATGTTGCGTAATTAGAAAGCTGGTCCGAAGTGCTAGAGCAAGAAAGTTTTAATAAAGCTTTAGATATACACGAAACTTTACAATTTTATTACAATCTTTGCTTCCCAATAAATAAAGTTAAAATACATTCCAATGTTAACGCTCCCAAATGGATCACAAAAGGATTGAAAATATCAGCTTGTCACAAAAGAACAATAAGATACCGTTATTACAAAAATTCCACTGACGACAACAAAAAAGCCTACACAAAATATAACAAATTACTTAAAAAATGTATATCTAACTCTAAAAAACAAAACAATAACTCATATTTAAAAAATGCAAAAAGTAAATTTAAAGCCACATGGAATATCATAAAAAATAAAACAGATGATACAAAAACATTTGAAACAATAAAATCAATAGATTGTAATAAAAAAAAAAAGTTGAATGCCCAATGAAAATTGCGACTGCTTTCAACGATTTCTTCATATCTATAACAAATAAGGTGAAGAACTCTCGTCCAAATTACAAGTTAATAGATTCATCAAATCCAACTATTTATCCAAGACTCACCTCTTGTGAAGAAGTTTCAAGAACTATAAATTCACTTAATAACACACGAGCTGTAGGTCATGATTGCATCTCTACAGCCATACTAAAAAACTGCAATAAAGAATTGGCTGTCATTTTAAGTCACCTTTTAAATCTATCGTTTACGGAAGGAACTTTTCCAGAAAGTTTAAAATCATCAATAGTAAAACCATTTCACAAAAGAAACTCCAAACAAGATATGAACAACTACAGGCCCATCACGTTAATCCCGATTTTATCTAAAATTTTTGAAAAAGTAATTCACTCTCCGATAGTGAATTTCTTAAATAAATTTAATTTAATAGTAAATAACCAAAATGGTTTTCAAAAAGATAAATCTACAACACTTGCTGCATTCTCATTAATACAAAAAGTAACAGAAAACATCGATAAACGTAATAGAGTTGCTGCCATTTTCTTTGACATGAGCAAAGCATTCGATTTTGTAGATCACAAAATCTTACTCAATAAATGCGAGCTATATGGAATACGAGGCAAAGCACTCGATTGGAAGCAACAGAAAACAATGTGTCGAAATAAAACAATTAAATAATCAACTTGTGTCTACCCCATTCAGATCTACTTTCAAAACAAATAAGTTCGGTGTTCCCCAAGGAAGTGTACTAGGCCCTCTTCTGTTCCTTATTTATATAAATGATATTCCTCAAGTAACATCACATCAGTGCATTCTATTTGCGGACGATATTTCCGTTACAGTACCAGAAACCTCAGAAAGCAACTACGAATATTCATTAAACAACACTGTAGAATCAATAATGAACTGGTTAAAGGACAACAACCTAACAGCTAATATTTCTAAAACTAAAATTTTACAATTCTCTAATTATAACAATTCTCAATTAAAACCTTTAAACTTATACTTATTATAAAAACACTAAAATTATAGAAGTACTTGATACAAAATTGTTATGTATTATCTTAGATAGACACTGCAACTGGAAAGCACACACAACTCGCTTATGCTCTAATCTAAACAAATTTGTCTTTGCTCTATAAAAGCTTATGAAGGTAGCAATTCAAAAAACTGCTATGGCTGCGTAGGTACCATGGCTACGTCGGGTCAATTCTTAGATACGGTCTTCTTATAAGGGGTAATTCCTCTCAGGCTAAAAATGTCTTTATCACACAACAAAAAATGTGTCAGGGCAATCTGTGGGGCCGGACCGTTACAATCTTGTAGACCATTATTTAAGAAATTAGGATTACTAACTCTACCTAGTCTGTATATATTAGAAGTAGGATTATTTGTTAAAAAGCACTCTGAGCGATATACTAAAGCCATAGTAAATAAAAAACCTTTCAAGAGATCCAACCCGACTGGCCGTCACCAGATGTAGAAGCACACTAGTTCAAAACAATTGTTACTTTATGTCTGTCAAAATCTTTAACCAAATACCCAAACAGATCAGAGAGCTGCCACTAAACTATAAGAAATGGCTCTTTATTAATACGTTCTATACAATAACTGAGTTCTTAAATTTTAAGCAAAGTTCGAAATACGATCTCACTAGTAAGTAGTAATATAATTAAATAACGTAATTTTAAGGATTTTTATTTTTTACTTTTTACCTCATGATCTCAGTAGTAACAATTTATGTAAGTGGTTTTGTACTATAATTTTATTATAAGGTATTTTTTTTTTGTGTTTTGCATGCTGAAAATGTAAGTAAGCAAAATATGTGGAACTTTTTATATTTAAGACCTTATATGTACCATAAATTATGCAAAATAAAGAAATTCAATTCAATTCAATCCAGTGATTAGCGAGATATTTATAAATAAGGCTGACAGAGTTCGCCATAAAAGTTTGAATATATAATAAGTTGTTTTCTCTATTCCCCCCGTGAGTTCAATTCACCCCGATTGACAGTATTGACTGTATGGATAGTGACAGCTAGCTGTTAAATTCTTGGACTAATGTTAAAACGACATCAGTTTTTGTCCCCATTAGTTACAAGGTAATGAATAAATAAAATTAATTAATAATGATCAGCTAAGTAGGTACTTCACCGACTGTACGACAAGTGCTTCACAAGAGCGAGTTTTTCGGCGCGATACCGCACCGTGCGCGCGCCTGCCTCCTTAGAGATTTAGGAATTCATACTAATATAAGTATCTGATTGTCTCTTGTAACGTATTTAATTACAACTATATTTTACCTATAGGATTAGAAAAAGGATGAAATGATTCAATCAATTAAAATATAACTTTTTACTGATTCAACTTTACTTTATTTATAGGTGATGCGTAAGATAGCCCGCGAATTTCAATTTTTCTTAACTCAGACCTGACTCTTTCTAACTTTCGACACTTGTTTCTATGAAGTTTTCTTTTTTTACCATACTTTCTGATAGTGTGCTGGAAATTGCAAAAACTTAAGAAAACATTAAATTTCACGGACTACCCTGGCACTTTTGCCTTTTTAACATTTGCAATTTAATTTGTACAATAAAATAATTCACTATTAGGACTTTGTAGGTTATTAATTTGATCCAAAACTCATAATACTAGAGTATGCTTTTTCTGAATTGTAATTTATTTTGACAACAGTTGGCGACAATAAACTATTAAATATTCGTAACATTAGAATTGACATTATATCAACATCTGATAACGCTCAGCACATACTACTACATTTATATATTATTGTCTTGAAACACTGACCTAGGGTCATCAGTCTAATTACATAAACTTGAACAGTAACCATAGTCAATCGCTAATGACTGCCTGGAAGACTCCATCTCCAATTACAAAAAAACCCATTACGGTTACGTTAAAGCTTGATGAATTAGATTGCAGTAAAGCCAACAGCAGGGAACTGTGCATTTGATCATATCATATCATTAAAATTGTAATATTTAAGGTAATTAATGCTTAAAACAAGAGCTATGTCTTTCAATTGCAAACAATTAATTTATATACACCTATCTAAGCAAATACTAATGAATAGGTACTATTATTTTGCTTTATACGATGTACATATAACATATTAATGGGCGCGCTTCATGTTGACAAAACAGTTAACATAATTTGTTTCAATATAACATAACAAGCTAATGCACCACATTAATGGTATGTAATCATTTAAAATAGGTATAAACAAGACAGTTTCGTAAAATAAGAAATTCTCTGCGGAGTAATTACCAGTTCGAATGTTGTATGAAAGAATAATTTCAGAGAAATATAGAATTAGTTATTCGTTTTTTGGTAATTCCTCCTCAGAGTATCAACCAATTTTACTGAATTACCATATCTTTTTAAATGCTCTAGTTTATAATAATAGTATATATTTATAGGACTGTAATTTATTTAATTATTGTCTCTTAATAATAATAATTGTGTTTCTATTTTGGACATTAGGTACTTATAGATAGCTATTTGTCCTTTTGCTAGTTTTTTCAATCAATACATACATTTATAATGCAAAAAAAGCATGTGTTTTTAAAGTAACACAAACAAATTCACACATTGTGTTACATGATTCGATTCGAATACAATAAAGATTTTAAATACAATAAATAGTAAACATTCCAAATAAAATTGTCTTAATGTTTTCTCTTGAACGTCCATTAATATTTCATTGGTTAGGTGATATTCTTATAAATAGCTGCAACATTATAAGAACTGGGGCTGTAATATGACGTATTAATGCCACCATTATTCGAGTGCGGATGAGAGACGGAGCTATATGAGGCCGCTAGCACCATCCTTTTTCCGCAGTGGAATAATGATGGCATTCATACTTCATAATAAGGCCCCTGTATGTCTCAATCAAATAGATTAAAGTGGCAGTAGACGTCCAAGAGATTGCAATGGTTAAAAATTAAAAATAAAAACATTCCTATGTATGAACATGTCACATGAAATAAGTGGCGCCTACGCAGAGCTGCAAAGCCACCAACCAAATAAAATTAAAAATTCTAACAATCCTAACATTACCATACTAAATGCATAGTTCAGTTATTACTTACAGCCGAATAAATGTTGGTTACTCTACAGCTCGCGTTTGAAAGTCAGCTAATGGAAAACTAAAAACACACTATCGGCGTTCGTAAGCTAAACACACATTATTTTAGAGAACTTGGAAGAAAAGTTAATTGGAAGAAGAAAAATTTGTTAATACCACAATAAAACAGTTCTTATATAATAATATGAGTAAAAGAACTTTGGCGCGAGACGGTACTTTTAGAGAGTTGATCGTCATGGAAGAAGGCCGGTATCCTATACTAAAGCACTATATGACGATACTTCCACACACCACTAAGCCTAGGTACGCACGGGCGATTTTTTTTCGTGCACTTGATTTTCTGGATTTACAACGATCAATGGATTTTCCACGCTCTGCTTAGCGCCGAGAGTTGAAAATCCAGTTTACGATAAAAACCCGCCGCGATATTTTTGCGTCCGTGCGAACGTGGGCTTAGTTATTTAGCCTTCCCGAACCATCTATATAAAAAATGGACAACAATTGACTTTCAAAGACTTTTTCAACTTACCTTGCCTGTATTATCTACTTCTATATAAGCATATAACCGCCTAGTTATTCTAAACTACACAATGGATTTTGATACGGTTTTCAAAATCATTTAGAGAATTTATTCCGGAAGGTTTGTGTGTATAATAAGGTAATATTTAACTTAAATATAGCACAGAAATCTCGATGTTTGGACAGGTCGCCACATCAGAACTTTGCACTCGTCCGAAGCAGGAGCGGATTTTTCAATAAAAAGATAATAGAATAGATAGTGTCACAAAATAGATAACACTATTTGGTAAGCTGTCACAAGTGTCAATTTTTTGCTCCAGCACAGATTAATACAAGATGGATCACTCCGCAAAATAAAAAGTGACTCTTGCTACGACACAATAAAGTGCAATTCAGGTCGCACAGCGCTAATTACCTACAGTTATATTTACTTAGAAGTTGTCTGTCTTTTATATCGCGTAACTCTTAGATCTTCTGACTACGTTACACTCACTGAATTAGCCCAACAAGTCGAGCCGGCCGCGTACTTGTACCTTCATACTTAAAAGCCCACACTTTTTATCTCGCTCTCACCATACTGCTCGCGGACTGAGTGAGAGCGAGACGGAGTGTGGCACGTGCGGCTCCAAGGCACCAGTAGTTTAGGTAATTGCTTTTTTTCGGTGAAAATAATGGTAATTAAAAAAAAAAAAAACATAAGACCTGCTTTAAAGTTAGTTCAGTGAGTATGCAAAGTTTCATGAACAAATTTGAAGTATTTTGGTAACTTTGCCTTTTTTTTTCTATAGAGAAAATTTTATGGAATCGTGTTTTCGATAAACATAGTACTTAACATTAATCCTCAACTTTACCATATATTTATTTGAAAATTAATGCTGCAGTTTTTTCGGCAAAACGGAGGATCATGCTAAGCCATTTGCGGTAGTATAGGCTCTTAAAATGCGGAGATAACCATGTGTATTAATCTATGGCTACAGTATCTTTGCCACGCTCCTTAAATAACATTGACTTACTCATAGTAATAAAACGACAGAAGTTAAAGCACCGTCTCTCGATCATCCAAAACCTCATATTATGGTAATATTTTACAAAACAACAATTTTGCAACACCAAAAAAATTATAACAATAATATCACAAATGCATAAATAATCATTCACATAAAGACTAACAAAAATAAATACTTATAATTTTTGAGCTAAACTTTGCTTTAGAAGCTTATGATTGTATCTCGTAATTCTGAAATAATATATTGACTAATAATTATGTTAGTTCATTGCTGTATCTCATAATATGCGACAGACGTCGCGTCACGTCCATTACTATAACAACACTGTTCATTATTATTATGTATGTTTGGTAACAAGTGCAGACATTAAGACATGTAGGCGAATGCAGTTGGACCAAAAATACTCGAAGTTTATGGTTGAACTATAATTAAATAAGTAATGCAACGATAGCAATACGATTATCGTATATCGGCGATTAATGTAACATTACGATACGATATTTACGATTCAATTCATTCTAATAGTTTTTACTTAAACATTTTAGATAGTTAATTAAAGTAAATAAAACAATTAAAAAATATAACTTCATTATAAAACTAAATAAATAAGTAAATTAAAAATGCGTAACTTATTTTTTATTTTAGTAAGTCTTAATATTGATAAAATAATATACAAAGTAATACAAACAAAGCTTCGAACTCTTTTTTTCTGAACATTACTGTGTTTACTTTTTTTAAGATAATATTTACAATACATCATTTAAAAGCTTACAGACTTAAAATAATATTAATAATATGTACAAGTATATAAAAAAAGGGGAAATAATCATAGGGCATAAAAAAATTCGTCCGTATCGCTGTTGACAGGAAAAGTGCCCAAAAGGCTGGCAGCATTGCCACATTGTACGGCGATGCTGATTCTTTGGTCATAAAATAGGCCAGCCCTCTCTGGTCACGTGAAGAGTCGACCAACCGCTTGGCGTTGTCTCGAAAAACTAAGTATCACTCGGACCATATGGCCCTTGGCTAGTGTTTCAACCCCAAACGGCTTAAACATGTATAAGAAAATAAATTCAATAAAATGCGATTAAAAAAAAATTATAATGCATTCGTATCGTGATTTGTTATCGTATTTGCCATTACGATATATTCGTCATTCGTATTGGTATCGTGACAGCCGTATCGTTGCATCAATTTATGGTAGTTCATTCCTCTACCTCATAGTCTTTGGCATGTCCATAACTATAACAACACTGTTAATTATTATTATTATTTATGTTTGGTAACAAGTGCAGACATTAATAAATGTAGGCGAGTGCAATTAGATAAAAAAATACTTGAAGCTTGTGGCTCGTCGTCAGCGCCAAATTTTATTTTTTTATTTATTCTCACGAGAATAATAAAATTAAAAAAATCGGCGCCTGCGACGACATAATTATTATAAATAATGGGCGTAACTGATATCCTCGCCACATTAAATTAATTTTTTTAATGTCATGATTACATGAAAGCATCTAAATAGTATTATTATACTGATAAATCAATTATGTCAAGTACAACCATAATCAAAAGAAAACTATATTACCTGAACGACATAAATTAGATTACCTGTACGATAGGTACTTAATAAATATTGTAGAACATGTGCTCACATTACTGATAACAGAGAATCACTGTGTGTATTGAGTACAATTAAACTATAAAAGTTTGAAAGGATCTATGAATCTGAACGAATTGTTGTTATTTTTAGCTATTAAAAAAAGTGTTTTCATTTAAAAAAAAAAAAAAACATCGTCTTCATCTTAAAAAATAGCATGGTTTAACAATTTAGACAATGGTGGTTCGCTTGTATCCAAGTAAGTACTCGGCGATGCCGACGTAGTACACGGTCTGCGCGATGCCGAACAGCGGCGCGATCACGATCATACGGCACGCGCCGCCTTTAAAGAACGCAAGAGGGCCCTCATGCTTCAGTATTTTCCTGTTGAATACATTTTTAAACATTAGGCATAAAAAAATAGTTATAAATACAAAAAAGTCTGTATGATTTTTATGCTGTTTTCACCAACATTTAGTGAATTTATTCCCAGAAAGTGTACTATAAGATACCATGTACCTATATTAGAAGACAGCAGTGGTGGCCCAGTGGTGACTGACGAGTTGTAGGTCGTACGTTCGAATTCAGACAAGCGCTTTACTATTTGTAAATTATTTTATCACCACTGCTCTCAAACGCGAAGGAAAACATCATGAGGAAACCGGTATGCCCTAGAGCCAAAAATTCGAAGACAAATGATATCTATCAACCCGCACTGAACCCGCGTACCAGATCACGCCCCACTCCCTCTTACCGAGAGGAGGCCTGAGTCCCAACAGTAGGAACACTATAGACTGATGCTACTTTATGTTATATTATAATACCTACATTCCTATTAAACTTAAAAATAGTACAGAATTCTCGATGTTTTTTTTAATGCGAGTCGTTACGGTGAGCTGCTCTGTGTCGGCGGCCAAGAAAATAGACGGGCCAAAGGCCCTTAAGGCACCGGACAGGGCAGCTGACATCAACGACGAGGAGGAGTGGTTCCGGGTGGCCATGTCCGAAATATGTGATGTGGTAATGCCCTGGGTTCAGCCAGAACGTGCCTCGCAACGTACCTCGTGTGTACTGGTGGTTGCAAGAGCTGGCGACTGCGCAATGTGTGCGTTGCTGCGCATCGCCGGTACACCAGGCACCGCAGGCCCTATATTCGCCCTCCGGATACGGAAGCCATTCAGGCGGAGCTGTACGAGGGGTACAGAGCGGCGAAGACCGCCCTCCAAGTGGAGATCCTGCGGGCTAGGGGACTGGCCCGTGAGGAGTCGCTGGGAACTCTGAACAGGGACCCGTAGGGACGCCCATACAAGTTGGTGCGGGAGAAACTCCGCCCATGGGCTCCCCGCTGACGCAGTCTCCGGCCCCATCTTGTGGCGGACGTGGTGAGCACTCTGTTCCCTTCGAGAGGGGAACATACCTTCTCGCCCATGGCTCCGCCTACAGCGGACCACACCGCCGCCGACGACGACGACGATGCCCCGGAGCTGACCGCGGTAGAGATGAGAGTGGCGGTACGTATGCTGAATGCCAAAAATACCGCCCCAGGACACAATGGCTTACCTGGGAAAGCCTGGGTCCTGGCCATGGAGGCTCTCGGGTTTCGACTGAGGGGGCTCCTAAGCACATGCTTGGAGTGGGGCCGGTTCCCACTTCGTTGGAAGACGAGGAAACTGGTCGTCTTTAAGAATCCTAGGCGCCCTGCGGATAGTCCGTCCGCTTACCGGCCCATCGTGCTGCTCGACGCGGTGGGCAAGCTCTTTGAAAGAGTCATTGCAGATCGCCTCGTCGGGCGGCTAGTGCGGGTGGGGCCGGATTTGGCAGAGAGCCAGTTTGGTTTCCACAGGGGGCGCTATACGGTGGAGGCCATCATGCACGTGCGGGCTCTCGCGACGTGGGATGCTGTGGCCCGGGGTGGGGTCGTTTTGGCGGTGTCTCTAGATATCGCCAATGCCTTCAATATCCTACCCTGGAGTTGCACCAGGGAGGCACTCCGGTATCACCGCATGCCGCGTGTGGTCGAGGAATATTTGGGTTTTAGGGCCGTCATCTACCCCGGTCACCAGGGAGAATGTCATGCGGTGTCCCACAGGGATCGGTCCTGGGCCGCATCTGTGGGACATCGGGTACGACTGGGTGCTACGCCCCAACCTCCCTAGTGGCGTCAGCGTTGTTTATTACGCTGACGACACGTACGAGCATTTTCGACGGAGCCGGCTGGGCCTGCCTTGAAGCGGCTCCTGCCCAATCTAGTGGGTCCAAACGCCTCCTACCGTAGGCTCTAACGCGGGGTCGTGCGGTCCATGGCAATTTATGGGGCACCGGTGTGGGCACGTTCTTTGAGGCGGCGGCCAGCCCGCCGGTTGAAAGCGTCCCAGAAGGTCATGGCCACCCGGCTGGTCCGGGGATACCGCACGGTCTCCGGTGAGGCGGCGAGACCCGTTGCCGGATTGCCATCATGGGATCTGGAGGCAAAAGTCCTCGCGCACATTTGGGAATGGCGCAAGGAGGCGAAACGCCGGGTCGTAACTCCGCGAGAAATCACGGCACAGTGGACAGAGCTCCGGCGGGATCTCATGGCGTCATGAAGAGTACGATTGTCGCAACCCAGTGCTGGGCACGCCACAATTGAAAGAAAGAAAGAAAGAAAATATGTTTATTCTGCACAAACGAAACGCACATTATAACAAAAGAAAAAAAAAAGAAAAATTATACAAAAATACAAAAGTAGCCAAAAGCCTCGTATTCAACCAGAAAAAAAAAAATTGCGGGAATTAGTCCCCTCTTTGAAGAGTGGCTAGAGAGGCGCCGCGGCGACCTCGCCTTCCGCCTGACGCAGGTCCTCACCGGACACGGATTAGCGACTGTTTAACCATACATTTTTGACGTTTAAACGTCTCAAAACATTAAGCAACGCGCAACGTTTATAAAGGGCTTAATCTACAATAGTACATAATTAATACTTACGTGATGCAATCGATGACGGAGCTGTACTGTCGGTCGCCACTGGTTTTGGTAAGCGTTTGCATACGCGTCTTCACCACGTCCAATGGGTTGACCGCGAGCGCCGCGGAGGAGCCCGCGGCGCAGCCCGATAAGAACGACCACCTGCGGGTTACCATGCACTAGAGTCCCACCGAAAATGGATTCTGTATATTGGCCGAAAAAAAAGTGGTTTTCTATAGGTTGTTCTTTGGTAAAAGTAAAAGAAATACAGTGTCAATCTTCTAATCATGATATTTAACCGATTATACTTAAATCACACGAAACTTTGTAGTTTTATCAAAGACATAATTATTATTAATCAAACAATTGCAAGCGAGCGATTCAATTATAAGCGAGAAAAAGCATTTTTTTCAGCATTTTCTCAATTATTCTGCTTTTAGTTGTTGTTTGAATATTCTCTGATATCTCGGATATTTTTCAATCGAAACGAAAATTACCGAAAACTTAAAACGAAATTCGGTCGGACTCTATTATGCACTCAATATTACGAATCATGTACGGTGCTCTATTACTGTCAGCTTGACCTGCCCTGCAAAAATGATTATGATACGAATACGAAATACCGGGTTTAATACAGCAGTTCGAAATAAGTCCAATTGTCGCTGGAAATACTTTTCAATGGCACTAAATCCGACTGCGTCAGTTTAATACTTGTCACTGTGTGAGTAGTAACCATTATAAAAACAAGTGCATGGGTTATAATATGATAACTACAAACAGTGTACATTATAGTGTGTCAAGAAGTGCTCGTATCCAGTGAGTTACGCTCTGCACGTGGTACAAGCATCAAAAGTAATAATTAGTTTTACCAGAAAGGTGGTGTGATTTCGTCTGGTTTCTTTCCCAATTTGCTAAGGATGGCGAACATCGGGAAGTAGACGACACTGAAGGAAACGTCACGGCAAGCTGTTGCTCCGATGCCCTTGTACAGCCCAGTGATGCCCTTTTCTGCAACTAGTTTCTGGGTCAGCTGCCAAGCAGTTACTTTCTTGATTGCTTGTACACCCGCTATAAACAAAAATATAATAAGATGTGTGAAGTGTGAATTTGACTCATTCGCCAAGGGTTTTCAAACTAAGCTTTTAAACGTCCACGGCCGCTACGAATCGACCGCAGCGCGCAGGCGCGGGGATTCCATGCTCCGCGGCAATAATCTGCCAAGGCCTGAAATGCTTTTAAAGTTTTCGTAACTTATTAAACTCCTATGAATGATACTGATCAATTCCTCTCCTCCCATAATCTAATTTAATCCTGCTTTGTTTAGTAGCAACTAGACATGAAACGTAGGTATATCCAGAGATGTACAAGATACCTCAAAAAAAGTATCTGGTTTACAAGATGCAAGATACCTTTAGGTAATGTATTTGAAATAACAGATACAACATACTTTTGAAATAGGATTTGAAATACGAATACAAGTTGCAAAATACGTACCTATTTGCTAAATACTTACTTGTTTAAGATATAAAATACTTTTTGAAAGAAAACATACATTTATTAAGGCGAGGTTTTCCGTGTCTGTAGGCCTTTGAAACGCTACCTCCGCCTCCCCCAAATGCAGAGTGACGTATTTATTTACGGTGCACCGCCGACTATTTTGCGGAAAATCCATGCCACAGCATGAAATATTTGAAGTTGATCAACTGAACTAGTTTTTCTTAGATTCGGTTTTTTCAATAAGTTTACATTTTATGGGACCTACGGTGTAATGAACTAAAATGATTACTTAAAATGTCCTGTGTACCTAATGGGCGTTTTCACGTTAACAGATAACGACACCAACCCGATACCTACCGATACGTCGGCACTCGGCAGCTATTATACCGACATCGATTCGATACCGATACAATTATTATCGGCCCAATGATATTGGTGAATATCGATGACCATCGCGACGCACCAAACAACCACAGTGCCTACTAAGTATCAACGTCTTGAAGTCGGCAGTGAGAAAAAGTGTGTTCAAGTGAAAGAATGCCACTACTCTCCCCGCACTGTGTCTTCGCTGGTAGATATCGTGCCTATATCGGTGTCGGTCGCTGACTGCGACGATATAGGTTACGATAACAAGACAAGGCACTAAACGTATCCGATCATCTGATCGCCAATATCGTGTCGATGTCGGGTCGGTGTCGTTATCAGCTAATGTATTGTGTGTGTGCGTGCGTGTGTTTATTTTGTGACAATTAATTCATTTTATATAAAAAATAAACAACATTTTTTACTTTTCATATACCTACTGTTATGGGAGAGTTCGTAGAACGTACAACGACAAACATGAAGTTTAGGCCTCTTCTGTCATCTATGGTTTTAATAAAAATCAATAAAAATAATCTCATTAATAGTCACCTAACCATAGCCACCCTTGTACAAACTGCTGATTTTTTTAGTGATAGCTGGGGTAGTCATGAATAATCTGTAAGAAGCAGTTCGTGTATCAGTGTTGTGCCATTAGGTTAGTATATGAAGGAACGCAGACGTTTAATAAATTCACGTATAACGAAAAAATTCGCAAGCAATGGGAAATTGCTACTGACGAGTGTTACTTGCGCGTTTCGACCTCAGGAGGAGTTGCTTCTCACACGGATAACTCTGTCACTTGCTCGCTAGTCCACCTAGCCAGCCAGTCGCGTCACCAGTCCTAAATATCTGTATATTTTGGTCGCCGAGACCAAAACTACAAACAGTGTACAGTGAAGATTGATAAAATGTGGCTGTTATTTTAGTATATTGTGATGTCTTATGACTTTCACGCGAATGAAGTCACGGACAGAAACTAGTTTCAGATAAACATGACTTTACGGTAGTAAGGTGAAAGTTTAAAATTGCAATAGTGCTACTGGGTATCTCAACGGTCACGCAAAATGTAATTTTGATAGAAAATATCAAAGTCGTAATTTCGTTCGTTATAAAAAGAACTATTGTGCAAAATTGCATGCTTCTAGACCCAGCGGTTTAGGTTGTGCATTGTCTGTCAGTGAATTTAAGAATTTTATCAAGTGAATTTAAGAAAAAAAATGGCGAATTTCCATACAAACTTTCATCTTTATTTCGTCGGGATTTTTGTTAAGTTGGATGGGCTAAAAATGGTCTTACTGTTTCGCTTATACTGTGACCATATTTTTTTGTTTTGGATATTTCCCACCGCTCATGAAGATTCATAAATATTGACAGCTATTTATGAAGTAACAATTGACGTACTTTATTGTCAAGTGACGTACCTAATTTCGATGTCCTAAAATAATTGATTCGATAAATTAAAGCTCTATCAAGCTATAATTTATCGAATCTATTATTTTAGGACATCGAAATTTTAGAACGACATTTTATCGTATACAGTAGTTTCGTATACGATATCGTAAACAGTGACTTTTTGTATCTAAAACTGAGTTGTTCATACTGAGCCAATACGATAAAATCACGGATTCAAGAAAAAAAATTGCGTTGCTGGCTCCGCTATTCGAAAAATATTATTATATTTTATTTGTCTTACGTTTAGTATCAGTTTCTCAATTGATTAGGAGTGTTATGTTTTATCTGTGTCAGTTTCATATCAGTTGATCAATTGATTTAAAGTGTTGGTAAAATGAGTGATTCTGGAAGTTACGCATTTTAATAAATAAAATAGAAATGGCGCCGTTGCAAATTAAACATTATTTAGTAATAATAACAAGTGCAAGTATATTTGTTGAGAAAAATCTTTTTCACAAAAAATAAAACCGACTTCCAAAAAAAACACTACAAAGTGAAAAATAACTTTGATTTCGGAAGTCGGTGTCTTGGGGGTTTTATTTTCGTTTTTTTGCCACCGACTTCCGAAATCAAAGTTATTTTTCACTTTGTAGTGTTTTTTTTGGAAGTCGGTTTTATTTTTTGTGAAAAAGTTTTTATTTTTCACTTTTTAGTTGTGGTACCTACACAAAACCCCCACAAAAATTTGAATACCCATTACCTGCTATGTAAATTACAGTGACAGGAACTATTAGAATATCGTCCACATATACTAGATCGGAAAAATACGTATTATTGAAGCTAACTCAAAAACCCCTCATCAGATCTTGACCAAATTTATATGGGACCATTTCTGAAGTATGCCCTACCAAACAAAAAAAGAATTATCAAAATCAATTCATAATTGGCGGAGTAATCGCGTAACAAACATACAAAAAAAAAAAAACATACAGTCGAATTGAGAACCTCCTCCTTTTTGAAGTCGGTTGAAAATACAACGACGAAATAAGAAAAATAAGAAAATTATTTAATATCCTTACTTCTGAATTTATAACAATATAATTACGATTTTTATCGTGTTCCATACATTTGTTCATGTTAGTATAGCACATTTGTTTGAAACACCATTTCTTTTTAAAATTTTCTTTGTTCTTGCGAGAGGGATAGTTGTTTGAAATATTCAATATACAACCGACAACCGGACAAATTGTAGGTATATGATGTGTTTATTAATGTAGGACATGATATTAGCAAAGACAATTCCATAGAGAGTGAATATAGTAACATGGATTAATCTGATAAAAAAATATAAAAAAAACTTCTTCTTACGACGATAAAAAATTATATAAAACTCGCACTTGACTATAATTTTATCGATAATAATTTATAATGTGTCTAACACTATTTTAAGATGACAATTAAACGTCATCATATCGCATAGAAATAATCTCACTTTCGAAAACAATATTATGAATTAAAACTATATTAAAATTACCTAATATTTTTTCTGAGCTGTCGCAATTTCATATCTAATGTGTTCTTCTTTTATTAGATTTTTTTTTAACAACTGCAGAGAGAGCGTATTTTTTAAAATTTTGACACAGGTCCACCTCCGCTGACGTCCCGCAGGACTCTGAGCGCGAGCCGATTTAGCCCGATTTACTATATTTGGGTTTATTTAAAAAAAAACTACTAAACTTAAAAATCCAATCTTTAAATAACCTCTAAAATACGATTACCTCATCATACATGCAATTTTCATATTATTTTGTGCTGTAATTAGGAAATGAAACGAAAAATGGTTTTGAAATCGACCCTGTTTCGGATTTTTTTTTGATCGAGCAAATTACAATTTATCGTGTTTTGAACCTTTAATTTCCCTCAAACAAGGATGTATCTATGACATATATCTTTTTCAGTTCCTAAATACACTAATTTGACCATTTAAAATTGATTTAAAAACAGGCAAATTCGTAAAACCTCCCCTTAAGAACGTTTATTCTGAATGTGGGCAACGTCGAAAATAGCTGTCAAATATTTCGCTGTTTTGATTAATTTGGCAATATTTCTGTATGGAAATAAGAAATGTGGCTAACTAGCGAACTAGAATATTAATAATGAATTGCAATTTTATTATAACCCTGAATTTGATGTTGTAACCGTTTTAGGTGTAAAAAAAGTATTTGGAAAGTTTCCAAATACTTTTTTACATCTTAAACTAAAAATGTGAGTATGTCTTGCTGACTCAGATGTCTCGCTGATGGTGGCGCGTGTGTTGGATCATTTAGCTCCCTTCAAAATGGTTGAGCTGTATGGTGCTGATCCATGCGTCATGTTCGTGAACGGGCGCCATCAGTTGGGACTGCTCATCTTTTAGCTGCCATGGCTTATTTTAATTTATTTAAAGTTTTTGAATGGTTCTGTTTTTTTTTTCTTTTTATTACGGACGCTTTTACGAACGTGCACGTCTTTCTACATTGTTCTCACATGCATAATTGCAAAATGAATGATTTCGACATATTTTTTATTTAAAAGAGTGTCCGTGGAGTTTCTTGCCCGTTCTTCTCCACAGGTACCTACTACGCTTTGGAATGGGCAACCAGCTTCATATTTCTGACTGTCCGAATTCTTGACAGTTCAAAAGTGCCTGTAAATGGTTTAATTGAAATGCTTTGAGTTTGAGTTTGAATATTTGACAGCTATTTGCGACGTTGCCAACTTTTAGGATAAGCGCTCTTAATTTTAAGGTTTTCGCTTGTTTAAATAATTATGAACAGTGATCAAGTGATAAATAGTGATGAATGATCGCATAAATGTCAGAAAATATTATATTTTAAAGGTTTTATTTGAAACGTTTAAAAGGTATTACAAATTAAATAAAAAATGTAGGATAAACATTTAAACTCCTTAGACTGGTGTCTTTATTATTTAAGTATTGTAGCGTTTCTAAGTCAGCTGTGCTGCCAGTAGAACCTGTGTTGTTGTCGCTACTAGACCCTACACACATACATAAAGATTATGTTAACACAAGTTATTATACTAACACTGTAATTTGAAAACATTGTAAAAACCTTTAAAGACTAACCGTGGAGTTTCTTGCCGGCTCTTCATAGGAAACGACCAATTGGAACCGTGCACCTAGCTTCTGACGTTTCATAAGTGCCCATGTAGGTTTATGTGAAATAAAATATTTTGAATTTTATGTCTGTGAACATACACCAATTTGAAAAGTTGTGTAAATTAAAATTGTAAGGGTGCGTTCACTTTTATCTTTATGTTGGGATGCTGTAATGTTAAAAAAATGCATACGTAATTAATAAAAGTATTTTACCAAACTTAATTTAAAATACTACTACAAAAGATCCAAAATTAAAATACGTATTTTGTATCTGTATTTCAAATACTTGTATCTAATATATGTCACATCTCTGGGTATATCCGTGAACTGTCCAACCGGATACCGATTTTTTTTCGGATAACCGTTTTATTTTGATAGTTAAAGAGAAAATTGTCTTGCCAATATATACAACATTTAAAATTGAAAAAAAAAATAACAAACAAAAACAACATTTCACATTGTTGTTTTTATTTATTGTTTTACAATTGTGTAAAAAACAGTTATATTCTACAACAATTATCTGAACGATACTAACCAGCTTTAGCATTTGCCGCTATCCGCCCAGCATCCTGCATCTGGATTTTCAAAAGCTCCATGGGCGTGGTTATGATGATTTGGCAGGCCCCGGCTAGACCACCCGCAAGCATCTGACGTGGGATGGGTATGGATCTGCAATATAATACGAATGTTAATGAATCTGTAACGGGGTTCAAACTGAAAGTTCGTGCGATGGCAACTCTGTTGATTGAGAGTTTATTTACTGCCATAAAAAATAAAGTTAAAAACTCAAACCCAACTATAGCATGAAGGCCAACTAAAAATGTACCTATTTACAAGACATCGATGTCGATGGTCCTAAGGAGATGGACGGGCAAGAAACTCCAAAAACACTCTTTTAAATCAAAATATTGGTTACATCATGCATGTTGAAATTATACATACATATTTATGAGAACAGCGGCGATGTAGAAAGACGTGTACGTTAAAAGCGTCCACCATCAGCGAGACATTTGAGTGAACTCAACTAAAAGTGCACATTCAAGCCAATGAAAGACATACCCAGCAAATGGTAGCTTTATAGTATATGGGGTCAAATTAAATAAGCTAGCGAAACTCCACTGACGTTTGGGTATCGATATCTAAACATGATAAAGCAAAAAATAAATTAATTTGATGATTATTTTGGCGACATCAACCGCAGTGTACTTGAAATATCAGTAAAAAAACAAACAAGTTTTTTTTTGTGTAAACTTCACAGACGTGATGTGTATCGATATCTTAACAACAAAATCAATACTTCAAGTATCAACATTACCAGAGGTCGTCGACCCCAAAAAATTCATCAAATTATTTTTGGGGTTCCGTACCTCAAAAGTAAAAAAAAAACGGAGACCTTATGGGGTCACTCGTGTGTCTGTCTGTTTGTCACAGCCAGTTTGCTCCGAATATAATGGACGGCTTAAGTTGAAATTTGGTACACATAT
This sequence comes from Xanthia togata, assembly GCA_963853775.1. NCBI lineage: Eukaryota > Metazoa > Arthropoda > Insecta > Lepidoptera > Noctuidae > Xanthia > Xanthia togata. The sequence continues at coordinate 11,459,344 of OY970811.1, forward strand.
GTATTTCTGTGACCCAAACACGGACGTGTAACGTAAATAAATGAATTTTGAATATGTTGGTCACTTTTGGGAGAAAAAAAGTTTTGCAAACTGTACCGTTGATATTTCTATTGAAATTATAAAAAGAAATATACCTACTGAAATAATAAAAAAAAACAGTAATTTAAGTTATTATTAAATCCATTTCCAACTCCAGTTTGAGAGCCTAGATTAAAAGTTTGAAAAAGACATACCCGTCAGGTAGAGATAGATACATTCGGAATAAATCATTGCAGGTTAATTTAATGGCTTTCTCTGGTGTAATGAGCAGGATGTTAACACCGGAGCCGCGGTACATGCCGAAGTAGCCCTCTGCTCTATATGTCTTCCTAAAGCAATCAATCCTGAAAAATAAACATAATATGTTATGGTACGACGTAAAATAAATAAAAATGTTATGGCTATCGGCAATACAGGTGTAAATTTTTCGGATTTGAGTTGGTTGAAGACCCGTATCAGGCAAGCGACGATACAAAAATATTTAGATTAAAACTTTGAAAAAAAAAACCTTAAAATTTTTACTCAAAGGTTTTTTTTACACATAAGATGTCCCCGAAATTCAGATTTTGAAGTCCATTGTGCTTTGTGCAACCTAAAATATTGTAGAAGCCCTGGGGAAGATAACATTTTCACGAAAGCTCTTAAAACAGGAGAGCCCGTATTACTTCCACACTACAACTCAATACTACAAACTGGTTCATTTTCTTCTCAATTCTGCACTTCACCAATAATAATTCATAAATAAGGTTCTAAATTTTCACGCTTCAACTTTCCACCTCTGTAGATTATAGTTAAGATAACTATTTATTACTATTTTGATAAATATTTTCACGCTTCAACTTTCCACCTCTGTAGATTATAGTTAAGATACTTACATGTTTTTATATTGTTTCTCGCCATCTGGGCCAATGGTTTGGTTCTGAAGTCGCGTTTTCACTAAATCCAACGGAAACACAATGGAGACACCAACAATACCAGCAATACCGCCATTGATAATCTTTGGTATTAAACTGAAATAAAATACAAAATTATAATTAGCGAAACAATTATTATTTGGGTGGCTACACAGTACGCAAATGTGTGAGGAACAGGGTGGAAAGTGTCACCTCCTCCATTGAAAAGGGAGGCTCCTCCTTGTGTCTGATGGGGTACTGCCCGATGGCTTTTGTCGCTGTTGTATACAGGGTGTAAAAAAACCCATAACAAAGCCGACATTCAGATCTACGCATTCTGTGCATCAACATTGATAAAAAATTGTTGCCAGGAAACAATTTTTATATTTAGGTAGTGTTACAAATCTCTGTTTACGATATGTATCGCACGCAAAACATTGTGCTTAAGGGTGAATGCAACGGTACATGGGTCGTGAGCTTGACCTTATATCTCTGTAAGCAGACGGCTCCCAGGTATGGCAGTACAGTGGTCGGCAAACCGCGGCTCGCGAGCTGCATGCGGCTCTTTGGCCTATTGAGTGCAACCTGTGCGACTATGTCTGTCTGTAACTCTGTACAAATGTCGATGAGTGTCAGCGTACGTGCGGGCGTCGTGATTACAAGATATAAAGTTTTATTCAACATTTATACTATATTTCAAAGATTTATTTCCGAAGTATTTTTCCCAAAAATTAACAGGAGATTGAAAATTAATCATTGTATCACACACACAGATTACAACATAATATCAACACAGAACTTAAAACATTAAAACGGGGTTAAAAAAGAACTAAAACAGACTTAAAATTCAACTAAAACTGCGTTAAAACTGGACCAAAAACTTTTAGAGGTTTGATGGCCGCTTTTATAGATGTGGTTTTGTGTAGCAAAATACCACACGATGTAGGATTTCTGTGACGTCAGATGACATGCGTAATTCGTATGTCATAAAGGTGGCGCCACAAATTTTTGATTTTCCTATGCGATAGTAAGTAACACCGTAAGTCTAGCACAGCACGTTCGCCCTCGTCGCCGGTCGTATTTTGCGGGCCTTTGCATCTGGCCGACCGTAACGTAAGTAGATTTCCCGTATCCGCAACGTAGTTTTGATACAAAACAAAATGCTATATTTCACAAAATGGTCTATTTTGGAGTAAGCCAAACAACCTACTCTTAAATAGAGCATAATTATTATTTTTAGTAGACGTCACATCCTGCCAGAAATATTTGTTTTTCATTTGGAAAAATAAACGAAGGGAATAGAATTGAAAACGTCTTGTCGTAAAAAAACATGAAGGCATTCATATTTTTAGATTATTCTGATCTTAAAAGATAAATAGACCTGCCGAGTTTATCTAGAGATCAATTGAAATCAGATTATTTATCTGATAGGGCTTCGAAAATAATGCGAATTTGGGTTCACAAAGTAAGCAGTAGGTACCTACTTACTTAAATTGCATTTTCCATATCAATTTAACTTCTTTTACCGAACAGATTTTATACGACTGTTTTATCCATAATAAATTATACTTCATCAGAAAAGTCGAAACACTTCCGTTTTTATGGTTTCTGTCCAATTTAACACAAAAGAGTTCATTCCATGAAAAAAATCACATAATTGTGTAGCTGGCAGTTTGGCCATTACAGTGGTAAGCAAAAATTTTAAATTCAAAATTAGAATTTCATTTGTTTATCCTTTAAATGAAATGATTCACTGTTTTTAGACAAATGTGTAAATACACATTTGGCTCAAAACAGTGAATCATTGAAAATTCTAAATTCAAAATTAGAATTTCATTTGTTTATCATATAAATGAAATGATTCACTGTTTTGAGCCAAATGTTTAAGGTGGAGTACATTTGACCAACTTTTTGTTGAAAAGTTTTTTTTATACAATATGGATACTTCGCCCGCAGAAGCCGCCCAAGGGGTGGCATAGCTGGATTCTTGACTTAGTCAGCGTGTTGTGGCTGAAAGATTGCATCTAAACCTGTCGTCTGTTCATAGTCTACAAACGTTATCTCGCGCCGTTCAGGATCTGGCAGGAATCGGGTCAATTCTGAGCGAGATGATCGATTTATTGTAACAACTTCTTTACGAAATCGGCGCCTTTATGCTTTTCAACTGCAGCAACAGCTTCATGTTGTACGTAGGGTGGCTGTAAGTGACTCTACAATTAGAACGTGGACTGGCACCGCTTAAGCCAGCAAATGGGCCGAAATTAACTGCAAACCATCGAAGAGCGCGCCTTAACTTTGCACGTGAGCACCTAAATTGGTCAAACCTCTAGTGGAACAAAGTCCTCTTTTCTGATGAGTGTAAAATTATGCTGTATGGTAACGACGGAAGGAACAAGGTCTACAGAAGAGATGGAGAACGCTTTGCACAATGCTGCATTGAAGAAAAGGTCAGCTATGGTGGCGGTTCGTGGACGGTTTGGGGAGGAATCAGCGCCGACGGTAAAACAGAGCTTGTCATTGTGTCTGGGCCACGTCTGCTTGCACTAAACAGTCATCGGTACATCGAACAGTGTCTTGAGCCTCATGTGATGCCCTATGCACATTTTATTGGCAACGGTTTCATATTAATGCACGACAATGCTCACACCGCGAGCGTCGTACGAGATTATGCTACCGAAGTCGGTATCTCCATTATGGAATGGCCAGCAAGAAGTCCGGACATGAATCCGATTGAACATCTATGGATGAATTAAAGAGACGAATTCGTGCAAGAGATCCACACACAACACACACTTAGCCATCAACACTTAGCCAGCTGCAAAATGCAATCCAAGAGGAATGGAATGCCACTTTTGATCGTGACTCTCATCCGATCGATGAAGAACCGTATGGAAGCAGTAATAAGAGCTCAGGGAGGGAATACAAGTTATTAAATAATCGTTTCTTAGCTTTTTTTTCATTTACGTGTGTTGTTTTATCAATAAAGGGTAAAAATGACTTGTTAAATAAAATAAGAAACCTATGATATGAATTTAGAACATTAACATTAGGATTTGAAACACACTATTAAACGACATTTGACATATTCCTAAATATACACATTTTTCTGATAATCCTTAAAAACATAAACTTGCAAGGTGTTTCGATTTTTCTGATGAGAAGTGTATTATAAACGCGAAATGAACTCTGTATCTTGTTACCTTTGCACACCCGGATTTCAATCAATTATTCCACTGCGAAAAAAGGAAGGTGCTATCGGCCTTGTATAGCCCCGTCTCTCCCTCACACTGGAATAATAGTGGCATTAATACGTCATAATACGGCCCCAGGTAGACATGACCGGCTGCATCCTGATCGCTTACACTTTTAATCACAGCCTAAACGATTTAAACGATGTTTCTAATTAAATTGCTTCAAGTGTTCGAAAAATATGTCTGCTCAATAACGTAAATAACGCAATTAATGTTGTTGAATTGACAAAATAAAAGCCATTGCTACTGTAAGGGTGATAAGCAATTACGCTGCTGGTATAAATGGGATACTTTTTAACTAGGCAGTAGGTACGTTCCCGTGGAATAATTTCAACCTCCACGCGGGCGAATCCGCGGACAAAATTTTTATTTAAGAAAAAAATTTTGTCCGCGGATTCGCCCGCGTAGAGGTAGGTAACAGACAGGCAGAATTATTAGTAATAATTCTGCCTGTCTGTTACCTTTTGAACCAAATCTTATGAAATTTTAAAGACCAGGGGGCCAACCACGAGGTAGAGATGAGGGTGGCGGTACGTAGGCTGAATGCCAGAAATACCGCCCCAGGACCCGACCGACGGCTTACCTGGGAAAGCCTGGGTCCTGGCCTCAGAGGCTCTCGGGCCTCGACTAAGGGGGCTCTTAAGCGCATGTATGGAGAGGGGCCAGTTCCCACTTCGTTGGAACACGGGGAAACTGGTCCTCATCAAGAAGCCGGGGCGCCCTGCGGACTCTCCGTCCGCTTACCGGCCCATCGTGCTGCTCGACGAGGTGGGCAAGCTCTTTGAAAGAGTAATTGCAGACCGCCTTGTCGGGCGGCTGGTGCTGGTGGGGCCGGATTTGGCGGAGAGCTAGTTTGGTTTTCGCAGGGGGCGCTCCACGGTGGGTGCCATCATGCGCGTGCGAGCCCTCACGACGGGGGATGCGGTGGCTCGGGGTGGGGTCGTCTTGGCGGTGTCTCTAGACATCGCCAACGCCTTCAATACCCTGCCCTGGAGTTGCATCAGGGAGGCACTCCGGTATCACCGGATGCCGACCTATCTCTGTCGTGTGGTCGAGGCCTATTTGACGGACAGGGCCATCATCTACCCCGGTCACCAGGGAGAGTGGAACCGGCGAGAGATGTCGTGCGGTGTCCCACAGGGATCGGTCCTGGGGCCGCATCTGTGGGACATCGGATACGACTGGGTGCTGCGCGCCGACCTCCCCAGTGGCGTCAGCGTCGTTTGTTACGCTGACGACACGTTGGTCCTGGCGCAGGGGAGGTCGCACCAGGCGGCGGCCGAACTAGCGACACACGGGGTTGCGACAATCGTGGCCAGAATCCGGCAGTTGGGACTCGAGGTGGCCTTGCACAAGTCTGAGGCCATGTGTTTTCATGGTTCTCGGAACGCGCCACCGTCGGGTTCCCAAATAACGGTAGGAGGGGTTCACATCGGCGTCGAGTCGACGATGAAGTACCTGGGACTCGTCCTCAACAGTCGGTGGAACTTCGTGGAGCATTACCGACGTTTGGCTCCCAGACTGGAGCGGGCCGGGGCTGCCTTGAAGCGGCTCCTGCCCAATCTAAGGGGTCCAAACGCCTCCTGCCAGAGGCTATACGCGGGGATCGTGCGGTCCATGGCCCTGTACGGGGCACCGGTGTGGGCGCGTTCGTTGAGACGGCGGCCTGCCCGCCGGTTGAACGCGTCCCAGAGGGTCATGGCCACCCGGCTGGTCCGGGGATACCGCACGGTCTCCGGTGAGGCGGCGAGCCTCCTTGCCGGATTGCCGCCATGGGATCTGGAGGCAAAAGTCCTCGCGCATATCTGGGAGTGGCGCGAGGAGGCGAAACGCCGGGGCTTGACTCCGATGCCGCGAGAAATCGCGGCACAGCGGACAGAGCTCCGACGGGATCTCATGGCGTCATGGAGAGTGCGATTGTCGCAACCCAGTGCTGGGCACGCCACTATTGCGGCGATAAGTCCCCTCTTTGTGGAGTGGCTGGAGAGGCGCCAAGGCGTCCTCACCTTCCGCCTGACGCAGGTCCTCACCGGACACGGCTGTTTCGGGAGGTACCTGTTTCGGATAAGGCGGGAGAAAACGCCCGGGTGTCATCACTGCGGTGATCGCCCGGAGGACACGGTGGAGCATACGTTGGAGGTATGCCCGGCTTGGGCAGAGCACCGCCGTGTCCTCGTGGAGGCGATCGGTGGCGGGGATCTCTCGCGTCCGGCCTTGGTCCAGGCCATGGTACGGAGCGAGAGGGCATGGGAGGCCGTCACCTCCTTCTGCGAAGCAGTAATGCTCGCGAAGGAGGAGGCGGAGCGCGTGAGGGAGAGGCAAATTTCGCGCCCTCACGCCCCTAGCCGCCGCAGAAGGAGACGCCCTGGGCGTCGGGAATCGATTGCCGATTCCCGGCCACCGTAGGCGCGGGCTTGCGGACGGTGAGCAATGGGTAGCTCGCCGTCCGGTAAGGACCAAGCCCGGGTCGACGGCGCGTTGTGTTCCACGCGCGCCTCAAAGAGATGTCAGCGAATGAAGGGGTCCGATGAGACCATTGCCTGCCGGGGTTGCGGGAAAGTCCGAAAGGGATACCGTGGCCCCCTGGCATTGCACAGGCAAGAGAAGGAACACGGGTGGGTTTTAGTCAGTAAGAGTCTGACACGCCCTGCCGCTCCACCCAGAGCGGGAGGAGTCATTTGATGATTTCCCACACAAAAAAAAAAAAAAAAAAAAGGGGGGCCAACCACGACCTCTTTAAGCAGTATTATTTTAATGTTACTTCAGTGCGAGAAAGAAGTGGAGCTATACAGAACGTCTAGCTCCATCTCTTTTCCACGCTCAAGTAAGATTAAAATAATACTGCTAAAAGAGGTCGTGGTAGGGCCCCTGGAGAATGACATGGGCCTTATCATCCTGGATAATTTGTGTAAAAGAATTATGAAATACAAAATACCTGCGCAGACGAAGTCGCGGCTATTAAATGTTAAATTCGAAAACGTTTAGAAGCAGGTATGAAAAGTTGGAGGTAAGAACGTGTTCTGTAACTGTGCGTTTGCACTGACGAAACAGCACAACAAAACACGCTGAAATCTCTAGTTCCTGTCAAATATTGCATGGAAAATTTACAGAAACTAAAAATTTTAACATGTTTTGTAGTGAATGTTTCGCCAATGCAAACGCACAGTTATACTTATAAAATGAAAAGCAATAAATACATTATTCAGTTTCATGTGTACAAAAGTTACAATCTTTCACTGCATAAATATAACCAGTATTTCATTTTACATGTAATTGGAGAACATTGTCTAGGATTGCATGTTTATGAATTAGTATATAAATAGTAGAGTGGACATCTACAGTAAATATCATAAGTGTTTTAAGACCAGTTCACTCTGAAGTGATTGTATTGAAGGTCACTGCATTAGAAGCTGTGTTTGAAAACTGTTCGACTACAGAAAAATGAACTCTGTATCTAGCTACAATAGACCTTATTCTCAAAATTTGTGCTCTCATTACAATTTAAAGAAAATCAATTTGCATAATGTTAATGTAGTCATTACGGCGGTCCTTAACAGAAATGAAAATACTTTGTATGATTGTGATCAGTGTTGTATGTTGTATACTTATTATAATCATAGTTAGAAACCGGTTTTGAAATACCGGTTAATATTGTTCATAAAACCGTTATAATACCATTCATCTATTAACCGGTTATTACAAACAGATTCGATAAAACCTAAATAATTTTGGTTACCGGTTATTACAGAAAATAGAATTTTAAAACACGCGCTAACCTGAATAAACCGGTTTTACTCAACGCACGCCCGCCGCCGTCATTTGTCACATTAATTTGCGTATTCGTCGACGTAGAGCGAGAGCTTTTTTATTGTAGGTGTAAGAGAGATGGCATTGTAGGTAGAACTGGTTTATACCGCCGAAACTCAAATTAACCCGTTAATTACGTTCAACAGAATCGGAATTAATTGTAAAAAAAAAACGATAAACCAAACTGCAATAGTTTCTGGTTCGAGGTCAATGACCTAAGCCGGTTTGGAAAATTAACCGGTTTCCAAGCCCTGCTTATAATCGCAGGATAAATTGTAAAATCGTTTTTTTGTGAAAATCTTATAAGTTTTGCAATAGACCAGAAGGTCAACTCGTACTTAAAAAACATTCACATTCAAGTCGCAATCTGTGATACTTGTCAGAAATGTTGGTAAATAGTTTGTATTTTTGACTGATTGCAAATAAGATGCGAATGCAAAAGTCCTTAAAAATTACGGGAATTGCCCCTGCTTATTTGAAAGTAAGAAAGATTTTGAGATAATATGTGATAAAGTCTCAATTCAGAAACAGAATTGGGTATAATGGTTATATTATAATAAAATAGTACTTACACCTGAGGCGTTAATACAGCTTGTTTAGGTGGTTCTGGCTTCTTCGACATTTTCAATTATTTAGATCTGCAAAAAAATGATTATTTACATGAAGAAGTAGGATTGATAGAAAAAATACTCTCAAAATACACCAATTAAAGGAAAACAAACAGGTGACAGTAGCCAGTGGTTTTGGAAAAGTCTTTCAGATTGTCAATCATCATTCATCAGTAATTTGAACAGTATATTTTTCCCTTCATTTTAAAACATACCAGTACCTGTCGCAGAAAGTAATTGATCTCTATATCCTGGTGATTAATGCAGACAGATAAAATACATACTATATTGAATTTAATAATTATGCGGACTGAGTCCCGAAGTGAGGTGGAAACTACAGGCGTCTTGAATAAATACTAATCTTGTGGATGTGCTTCACCGCTTCCTAACCCTTTGGGGAAACAAGGCATGATGGTAGGTATATTTTGTAAATGTAACTTCACTCTTTTACTTGAACAACAGTGCAGTTTTAAAAATTAAAATTAATTTATGTGTATGTAATAAATTTTTTCATCTTTGTAAAGTACTTACCTAAGCTCTGGTATTATCAGCAAGTATCTAGGTATTATGTTGGCCTCAAGTCTATCACTGTGCGAGCTTAGGTGTTTTTCACAGCGTGCACTACACACACAAAACTGTAGCAGTGTTCGGCAATAAAAAAATCAATAACTTCGTAGACAATAAAATAGTCTGTAATCTGATAGGTACCACGTAGAATGATGTGAACAATGTACTCTAAACTTTAGAAATATTATTAAATTACATTCATATTGTTTAGAAATTCTGTTTTTCAATTCAATTTGTATTCTTTCCATCGGCGTTTTACGTAATCGCAACAAATAAAATGTTACTTACCTAATATACTTGGTTAGTATATTCAGTAGTAATAGCACTAATTTAGTGAATCAAATGATAAACATTAAAATAACATAGTTATCTTTGGAAATAATATAAAGCCGTGTTTGTCTCAAAGTCACAGTGCTAATTTGACGTCTGCGAAATAGGCGAACAGACAGAACACAAAGTTCTAGTGAGATTTGAAGTTAAAAAATGTTGATTGATCGATCAGTAAATGTTGCCAGTCTCAAACTTTTTTTGATCTTGTTTTGTGTTGATAATATCAATACCTATCTTCTGATGCAGTAGGATAATATTAATTTGATATTACACGACTGCGTCACAGAGAAGAAAAGTAGTTTTTAGGCCAAAAAATAGGTCAGAAAAATAGGTCACGTGAAGAGTCGACCATCCGCTTGGCGATGTCTCGCAAAACTAAGTGGGTAATTGGACCCCATGGCCCTAGTGTTTCACCCCCAAACCTAGTAAATTGAAACGTCACGATTAATATCTCTTTCTGTCACATAATTATACAACTGTAACTTATCGTTTTATGCAAGTGATATTCAACGTTAGGGTGAAAAAGCAATAACAAGGTTTACTATTAATCGACTCCACGTCGCGTCAGTCGATTGTAATGGTAACTAAATAGACAGTAATCATCGTAAGATGGAGATGAAAAAAAGTTAAAACATAATCCTATTTATTGGTTTGTCTTATTATTCATTTTGTAAGTATTACCGTGTTTGCGGTAATTTTTGCCTTACTGGTAACAAAGATTTTAAAAAGTCAAAGTTTTTCAGTCGGTGTAATGTCAAAAGTCACACCGACTCGGTGTGACTTTTGACATTTTTGTGGAATTGCCAACCGTAATAATCCAGAAAAATGTAAAGCGCGCGTCAATGTCAAACCACGTTTGAAAACGTACTCTTGCCGTGGTTTTGTGAAATCCGTTTGTGTAGTTCGGATTAGCGATACGATACGTACGATTAGTGAATCAAATTAAATGTCTCGCTGGTGGTGGCGTGTGTGTTGGATCGTTGAGTTCCCTTCAAAATGGTTGAGCTAATCGGTGCTGATCCATGCGACATGTTCGTGAACGGGTGCCATCAGTAGGGACAGGGACTGGTCATTTCATAACTGCCACGGCTTATTTTAATATTTGAATTGTTTTTATCTTTTTATTACGGACACTTTTTATGTACAAGTCTTTCTACATTGTTCTCACATGTATAATTTCAACATGAATGATGTAAACAATATTTTTTAAACTATTTTTTTTTTTAAAAGAGTGTCCGTGGAGTTTCTTTCCCGTTCTTCTCCATAGGAACCTACGCTTTGGAATGGGCAACGAGCTTCATATTTCTGACTGAATGACCCCTTGACAATTCAAAAGTGCATGTAAATGGTTTAATTGAAATAAATGCTTTAAGTTTTTTTTTTTAACGGATTTTAGATACGTTTCGATATATCTAACGCATGTTTACTAATTTTACCTACCTTTGATAGTTACTTCCGTAGGGGGGCTAAGCTATGAGGTCTGCTTCATTATTGGTAAAGATAGAAAAGAGTCTATTTAACTAAATAACGGTCCGTAAATTATACCATCAGTCGACAGTCGATCAGACGCCGATTATTAGCTCACTTACGCTGCGCGTGCGTCGAAGGTGACGGCTCGTACAGTAAATACATTATAGGTAGGTACCTAGTTTGCACGCAGCGACATGCATGTCATTTCGTCAAAACAACCGAAAAAGTACATACCTAACTACGTAGACGCCAGCAGGTCAACCTACCCGAAACTGTCAAATTTTCCCAATCAACTTTGAACCTTAATCATAAGTCATAAAGTTGAAAATCTATTAAAGAAATTTGACAGATTGTAGTACGTTGCTGTGCTGGCGTCTGTACGTAGTTCCCTTTGATAAAAATAATGGAGTAATAATAATAATCCTGATGGAGCTACTGAAAGTAACTGAAACATTCAGTAGCGCCATCAGGATGGAATTTGCTGTGGACAAATGTGCAGTCATGCATGTAAAGCGAGAGGAGATTATGGAGTCCGAGGGAACTCACGGACTCCATACACCTTAGATCCTTCTCGTCAGCCGAAAGCTAAGTATAATTAATAGGGGTTAAAGTATGAAATTGAAATTGCCGTTTTATTGTAATAGGTACTTCAAATTGACATAGAACCTTCATGGTTTGAGATTTTTGAGTGAAACTTTTTTCAGATGGTAAGTAGGTACCTATGAAGTTCTTCTTTTAAAAAATGTGTAACATTCGATTATCAACTTTCAGTTGTTTTTTTTAATCAGGGCAGTACAAAATGCTTTCACACAGTTTGTCGAATCTAGATCACAAGAGTTCTATCGCAAAGGCATAAATGACCTTCCTATTAGATGGCAGCAATGTATAGATAATAATGGTAATTATTTTGATTAAATAAATAATTATGTTAAATAAAAATAAAAAACATTTTCAATTTTTCAGTACAAATCGGCAATTTCATACATTAAACCCTAATATTTGGGTTATTTCGGAAGAGATAGGCATCAACGTTGCTGACATGAAGCAATCGTTGAAGGAGCGCTTCTTTGGTCGCCTGAAGAATGTATTAATTAGTCTTCATTAGGGCGGAAACAAGGTGCGCGCTTTCAACGTTTGGGTCATGCCGGTTTTGATGTTCTCTTACGGTATACTCAAATGGACTCAGACCGAACTTGATGCCCTGAACGGGTCCGTACACTCCTAACCGCAAACCGTAGGCATCACCCATGTTCATCGGTGATGGCGATGAGACAGACGAAATGCGGGGGTCGAGGCTTTTTAACTGAGAAGACCCTTAACAACCGCGCGTTATGCAGCCTCATGGAATATTTTTTTAAAGCCGAAGTCAGTATGCACAGTGATATGGTCACAGTGGAAAAGGGGCTAACCCCGCTCTCCATGGCTAAAGATAACTGGCGCAAACCTGTGGTGCTTACTACAGATGACCGCAAGGAGAAATGGCAAAACAAGGAGCTTCACGGGCGCTTTTATCGGTCTCTTCATGAGTCCGGTGTAGATTTCCTGGTGTCCGTATCCTAGCTACGATTTGGTGACCTTTTCAGGGAAACTGAAGGTTTCGTCTGTGCAATTATGGACGAAGTTATCTTGACGAATAACTACCGGAGACATATTATGAGGGACGAGACGGTTGACCTGTGTCGGGCATGCCACCGTCCAGGTGAGTCCATCAGACATATTAGCTCTGGTTGTTCTCGTCTGGCTAACGGCGAGTACTTGCACAGGCATAACCAAGTGGCCAGGATTATTCACCACCAACTTTTTTTGAAATATAAACTTGTGGATTCTGAGGTAGGTACCGTACTACAAGTATGTGCCTGACCCAGTTCTCGAAAATGACCATGTCACGTTGTACTCGGATCGGTCTATCATTACTGACAGGATTATTGTAGCCAATAAGCCTGATATAGTTGTGATAGATCGATCAGCGTGCCGAGCAATGATAGTCGATGTTACCATTCCACATGAGGAGAACCACATGAAAGCTGAGAAAGAGAAACAAATAAAATATCTCGACTTAGCACACGAGGTTATTGAGATGTGGAATGTGAGCTTGGCTATCATTGTGCCGATTGTCGTAACGGCCAATGGACTGGTGGCTGAAAGCCTCGACCAACATCTTTCGAGGCTCTCGTTAGGCGGTTGGATCAAGAGCCTGATTCAGAAGGCAGTACTTCTCGATACGGCTCGTTTTGTGAGGAGGTTCCTGTCTCTGCAGCCCTAACCACCGGTAGCTTGGACCCTGCTCCCGATACCGGCGGACCTCTATTTTTATATTTATATTTTTAAATGTTTTTTTGACTATATTTTTAGTGTTACCTACAAATATTTAATTAAGTAATAATATATGACGAAAAAAACGACAGTAATAAAATATTTATTTCATAAAACAAGAACATGTTGCATACTGTGCCAAAGTATTTTCTACTTTAATTCACTGACTTTAAAGATAGATTAACAGTGTCGCATTTACGTACATAATAGGGATGATGACTAAAAAAATGTTTTTTGTCCGTAATGTAGATTATGAAAAAATAACGTACACGTATTTTTTCTTTTTTTACGTTATCAAAAGATTACGGCGATACATTGAGTTATAATGTGCCATGACGTCAATTGTATGTAGATTTTATCCATACTTGTGACGTATCAACCCCCACTCCCCAACTTTAATGCGTTGTATCTAAGTCATTTTTTATTAATATGATAAAGCAAAAAATACGTGTCTAATATTTTTTTATTATCTGACTGACAGACTAAATAGAATTTCCTTTTTTTGACCTAGGCATCATCCCTATTATGTCATATGATAAGTTTACAATGACGTATTTTGCCGGAAATCTATTATGAACGAGCGAACGATACGATCCGAAGTATTCCGAAGCGAGGCGAATGAACCATTCGGTCAGTGATTTCGGCGAAATCACTGACCGAATTTCGGTGTCTCGCTCGGTGAGACATCTGCCGAGACCTGAGTCTGCGTGCGTCCGTGTGAGTCCGCAATATCGCGCACCGTGGGAAAAGCCTTGGCGCACGGTGCGTGTTGCATGGTCCTCCGCCGTACGGGCTCGGGCGCGTACGTCCGGAATATCACGGACCGTGGGAAGCCGCCTTTAGCTATCACTAAAGGCGGCTTCCCACAGTCCGCGATATTGCGGCCAGTGATGGCACTACTGGTTTGCGGTCTGCGGGCGACACTCGATCGCAGCGTCTTTAGAGTTGTACGGAAACAATAGGTAGGTACTTTAGAGTCGTTTCACTCATCCTCTTTAGGAAAGAGAGTAGGTATCCTCCTACCAGACAGGATGTCGTGTCTGGCGGGCAACTGCCCAACGATTGTATACAACTGTCATGGAAGTTATACAATGTGGAGCAGGACGATTGACATTCCTCAAAACCACATAAAGAGTGTCATGTTCTTTACCCGTATACAAAAAATCAATCAAATCCAATGAATACTTTAGCCACAGGAAATTATTTTTCAACATGATGTAGATCTGAGTCCGTAATAATAGGTAAACATTGTAAGGTCAAGAACCTGTGCAATACGTACGATTCTATCCTCTACGTCTCAATATGCTTGAGAGACAGAGAAAGGTGTCATACGATTCCACTCTGACGCGCCCCGCCCAGTAGAAATAAAAAGAAATATTACTTACGTAAATTATGCATTAGTGGTGCATAGACAATTGCGAGTGTGTGTGTGAGCGGAATTTTTTCGGCAGTCTTGGGACTCTGTCACAGTCAGTGCATAGCGGCGCCCTTTGAGGAGCGCACACGGCTACTTTTTTATCACGAGACGAGCCGCGCCCGCATTGTTGTGATTTTGTGAAAAAAATTAGTTGTTATTTGTGATTAAAGACGATTTAGTGTGACTTTTGTTCAGTGTTAGTTTAATATTAGTTAGTTAATTAGGTATCGATGTCGCTTGTGCATAATGAACAACGGTGGAAACCTTGAAAATTTATAAATTTGACTATTGATGTAAATTCTGATTGTGATGTGATATTATGTGATTAATTATTCAATCAGTGATCTTTTAATTAACAACGCGCAACTTAGTGAGTTTATGCCGCTAATTTGTTGTTCTCCGACTAAACTACCTACCCACGTCCACCTACGCCCCGCACCGCAGCGCAGGCGCCGCGACCCGCATCGGGCCGCGCAACAGGTTAGTGACTTTTCGTAGATAAAGCGTGTTTACTTTTTATGCAGTTGATTCTGCTATTTATTTTGTTTGAAAATTGCAATTTTTCAATTTTCCATTAACTACTAATCTTCGTATTATAAAATGTTTCTATGGACTAGTACTGTGCTTTTTTTAATTTAATGTCGTAAGTCCAGATCCACATTGTATATATGCTGTTCGCGCGGTAAACTCTAATTGCGCGATGCAGGATTTGTGTCACGTCAGGATTTTTGTGTCTTTGATGCGTATGTGGCGATGTAGATGCCGCCACAATTCTAATTTCATGCATAGAAACCAGTCAGGCGTGTCGTTGCGCTCTGTCATTGCGATAGGGTGACGTTGCCGCTTGCTAGGTAAGGTGCTCTTCCGAAGGCAACCGCCTTCAGAAGAGCACCTTATGTACCTATTACACGCCCCTTCAGTCATAAGCATAGACTAATAATATATATGAGAGTCATAAGTAAGCAACTGAGAAGAAGAGATTTATAAAATATATGATTGCTCTAGAAGCGAAAAACTGGTTTTTACCATTTTTACCCATTTTTTTTGGCACCCTGCTTCCCTCTATTCACCTATAAATTTTATTGGGATCAATTACTGACACTTCACAAAAAAAAATCCGGTACAATAGGAATTTCATGGAATTTTTTAAGATTTTTTCGCTAATTCTATCTGACTACATTTATGTTCCTCGACTTTTTGTAGTTTTCGAGAAAAAAAAAAAAAAAATAGTTTTTTTTTTTTAAATTGTAGAACAGTTGTTTTTAGTTCAAACTTTTTCTGAGTGGTGTTTCTTTGAGAATTTTTTGGTCAGTATAACTGTTAAAACCTGATGAAACACAAAACACCCAAATTCTAACTACTTGTAGCTAACAATTTGATCACATTATTAAAGTTTTTATTTGAGAGAAATTTACATTTGATTTCAACTTGAAAAAAGAAAATACTTATACCTGACTGAATGACTTGTAAATCATTTTATTAACTTTATGGGTTTCTTAGCTCTCAAAATAACATAAAAAAACTGGTACTGTATACGAAAATTTTACGTGAAAATGGAAAAGAGCGTCGGAAAAAAAACCGATAAATCACATTTTGACATTTTTTTTTTATGATGCCAGTTGGTTGTTCTCGTACATCTCTTGCTCTATGGTTAATGTAACCCGGTCAAAAACTGATAAATTCGCTCTAAATTCGTCCGCAAAATACACGGATCTGAACGTACTAAACAACGATGGCGATCAGATCAAATCCCTAACATTTTTCATTGTTGACTCTTTTGATTCTGTCTAAACCGATATATCGAACTTCGAGTTTCTCATGACAAAACCATAAACAATTGTAGGATATATAATTAGTGCACCACTTAACGTAAATAAATTCATTCTACGCTCGGCACCGGTCGCGGACGGACGTGCGCTACAGTGTGTTCCTGAGTTCCTGATTATGGTTCCTGATTTCGTCGTGCAGAGCGACGAGTTACGTAGTCAAAGACTACCGACCGCTATTAATTGTCTGTCTTTTTCAGGACACAATTAATATAGTGTTTCATTATCAGCAGTAAACGTTCATCGTCGCGTATTTGGCCTCTTCTGGGTAAAACCACAGTTTCGTGGTCCGCGGTGGATACTATACGGTGCCAACGAAGACAAGGGGGTGTTGACCCAATCACACCCGCCGAACCCCTTCAGGGCTAGGCAGTCAGTTGGACGGGTCCCAGTGTCTCCTAGTTTGGTGACAGTTTTCCTTCAACAGCTACACACCTAGTGTCGGTTGGGTGTGTCTACACCCTTCGCACTAGACTGGTAGGACCCCGTTGCACATTAAGTTAGGCAACGGGCAAAAGCAAGCTTAGGGCTCACCCGTAGGCACACAACCTTCCTTGTATACACCCGACAGGGAGGGTTTACACATCCCCGGTCAACCCACCGGGGAGATAGGCATAGGGAAAGATAGGAATCATTTCTTCCCAATTTTAAAATTCCCCAGTTAGATATGGAGGGCACTCTGAAAGCGTTCCATCAAGCTCTTTCGGAGCGTCCTCAACGATGAGCCCCGGCTTAAAGCCAAATGGGGTGGACGATTCGCTGCTTTACAGCGAACCCTCCTTGGTCCCTCAGACCAAAGCGTCACTACATTTAGTGACGTATTAGACCTCCCAGCCGTCGAGCTGGAAAGCCCGCTCAGCCCGTCAGTGTCCATGGACACAGACGAGCCCATCTCCACCGCTTCAAAGCGCCCCATGTCCCCTTATTTGTCAAATCAAGAGGCAAAGTTCTCTTCTTCTTCCTCTTCCTCCCATTCCGACGTCGACGGATTCATCCCCGTCCAAGGAAAAGGGATGAAAAGGAAGAACAAGAAACAGAGCTCTCGTCGCGGTGGAGGACTCTGAATCGCCCCTCCCTTCCCTAGCCCTACCCGCTACTTGTGCCCCCGTAGCTTCCCCCTGACCCGCCCCCCACCCGATTGCGTCATCCTCCGCTCAGGATGCTCCAACCCCACCTACTTCTGGGCCAAAAAAGGTCCCTCCGCCACCACCCGTGTTCGTACAAGGACAAGGCGAAGTGGACGGATATCTCAAAGTGCGCCCGAAACACCCAACAGGGTATTAAAGTCAGCGACCCTACTTCCCGTGACTATAGGGCATTCACAACTCTGCTGAGAAAGAGACGTGTGTCATACCACTCGTTCTCCCTCCCAGAGGAACGTCAGATCCGTGTAGTTATCAAAAAGATTCCGAAGGAAATCCCCCCGTCAGAAATCCTAGACGACCTTCAGACGCAGAAAATCCCCGTAGACGAGGTCCACCGTATGCACCGCGGTAAACGGTGAAGCCTACAACATGATCCTCGTAGTTTGCTCCCCGGTAGAGGGTCACCACCCTATTTTCCAGCTTAAGTCTCTATGTTCCCTCGTGGGTTTCTCGATAGAGAAGCCCTGGAAAAGCGGTGCCATAGGTCAATGTCACCAGTGCCAGCTGTATGGCCACTGACAGCGGAACTGCCACGCAAAACACAGGTGCGTCAAGTGCCTGGGCGAGCACGGCACTCCCGAGTGCACCCGGCCAAAGGATCATTCACTATACCCAGACCCACCCAGCTGTGTCCTCTGTGGACAAGTAGGTCACCCGGCTAATTACCGTGGCTGCCCAAAAGCCCCCAAGTTCACGTCCCCCAAACTGACCAAACGTTTCGACGCTCGTCAGCAAAGGGAAGCTCCTTCCGGGTTTAAAGTACCCTCATCACAAATGCCCCAGCGACTAAGCCCTCAGAGGCCTAGTCCGTGGAACTACCTCCACCACCAGCAGGCTTTCTCAGCCCTGGCCCCCTCTCAACCCATACGCCCCACTCAACCCATACCCCCCTCTCAACCCATACCCCCCTGTCAACCCACACCCCCTAGCCCCCCAAAACCACCACCATCCCCCGTCTCATGGACCCCCGCATTCACATCTCCGCGCCCCTCGTCAAATCCACTCCTGCTCCCGTAGCAACGCGTCCCCCAACTTCAGCCCCCCTCACAGTCGGCCCTAACATGGCCTATAATATCATTAGCTCGACCTTCATAGCCTTCCTCTCCCCTCGCGCTATCCAAATGGCTCAGGAAATCCTGGCCGCTCAGGCCGCTGGCGACCTCTTCAGGTTGCAGGCCATTTACAATGCGTATCCCGAGATCACGCAAGCCCTGACCTCCCTCTGCACCCCTACTAGAACCCATAATGTATAACGCCATCAATACTAGGTTCAAACCCCGATTTCTCAAGTTAGGTTTTTTCAACGCGAATGGCATTAGAGGCCAACGAGATGAGATCGAGACTTTCCTCCGCGACCATCAAATTGACATCCTCCTAGTCCAAGAGTCCTTTCACAAACAGTGCAACCGCGATCCGTCAATTGCCAACTATCGCATAGTTCGCAATGACAGGACGCGATGTCACAAGGGCGGCAACCTAATTTACTATAAAAAGGATATTGCATCCCAATAGACCCTCCTCCCCTCTCACGACTAGAAGTCTCAGTCTTTCGCTTAGGCATGTCCGGCCATCAGCCGATCTCACTGGTATCGGTCTACGTCCCACCCCCATCATTCTTCGGAGAACTTCCAACTCCTCTCAGACGACCTCTCTATCCTACTCGGCATGAGTGACTCTGCTATCATAAAATAGTAATAATTAATACATAATATAACAAAAATAATAACCATATTAAATAGCAATAATAATTATTCAAATAAAAACAATTTATACAAATGAAAAAACAGAATTATAATACATATGTACAGGTATATAAAATAATATACCTATATGCGAAATATTTAGTATCATTGTTCGCGATCTCCTGACTGATTATAATAATATTATATGTAAGTTAAAACTTATTCCCAAAATGTTGTTTTTTTGGGAATAAGTTTTAATGATATAATTATCTCGAAAAACAGGACTTCCTCTCTCCTACCCTTTTGCTGTGCCCTACAGGGTCCATAATGATCTAAATTATATATTTACCACCTAAGTTCACATTATGGTAAAGCAATAAAGAATTGAGTATTGAGTATCATAGCGGGCGATCTCAATGCCAAGCATCCCACCTGGAACAGTTCCAGAACCTGTATCAGAGGGCGACACTTGTTCAACCTCTCAAATACTCTCAACTTTGACGTCATCGCCCCGATGACCCCAACTCACTTTCCCCACGATCCCAATCATATCCCCGACGTCCTAGACGTGGCGCTCCTTAAGACCGTCACTCTAAGGTTAGACTCCATAGTAACGGTGCAAGAGCTTAACTCTGACCGCCGCCCAGTAGTCATAAAAATGGCCCCCCTCATAGGTCTCCCCGACCCCTCCCAACCCGCTCTCACCAAAAGGGTATCGGACTGGAAGAAAGTAAGCACCCAGCTAAAATCCAACACGTCCCCCCAATTGAACGCCATCCCCGACAAATTCGACTCTATCATCGACTCACTCACGGAGCACGTACAATCAGTGCTGAACGATTGCTCAAGGGAGGTCCCAGCGTCGGGTGACCCTCGCTGGAACCTGCCGGACGATGTACGCGCGCTGCTGACTGAGAAGAACGCGGCCGTTCGTGCCTACAGCAATTTTCCCTGCACCGCTAACAAAGCCTATATGCGCTATTTACAGAGAACTGTAAAAACACGCATACAGGAGCTGCGTGACACGGGCTAGGACAAGATGCTAAGCGAACTAGAGCCTACCCACCTGGCATTCTGGGAACTTCAGAGGAAACTCAAGTCCCAGCAAATGGCCTCCACGCCCCCCCTGACCCTTCCCGACAAGTCCATCGCGTTCGAGGATTTAGAAAAGGTTGAATGCCTAGCAGACAGTCTCGAGGCTCAATGCTCCCCTAGCTCCCAACCGGTAGACCAAGCTCACCTCCTAGAGGTCGACGCTGAGGTCGAACGTAGATCCTCTCTCCCTCCCGTTGAAGACCCTGATAGTCCTCTGCCTCCCGTCACTCCAGAAGAAGTGCATGACATCATCACAGGTCTGAAAACCCGCAAAGGCCCCGGCTCTGATGGAATCACCAATAGGGTGATCCAGCTATTCCCTGCCCCCCCGATAATGCTATTGGCCACCATCTTCAATGGTGCCCTAAGCAATAACATATTTCCCCAAGCATGGAAAGAAGCCACGGTCATCGGCATACCGAAGCTCGGCAAGCCAAAGACCGAGCCGTCGAGTTACCGCCCCATCAGTTTGCTCAACGTACTCGGCAAAGTCTATGAGAGGCTTATTTATAAGCGTTTCAGAGACTATGCCGAAACCAAGGGCCTCATCCCCAACGAACAGTTTGGGTTCCGAACCCAGCACTCTAGCGTGCAATAGGCCCACGGATTATTGAACACATAAGCGCTGGTTTCCAACGCGGTTTGATAACCGGTGCAGTATTCTTCGATATAGCGAAAGCGTTCGACAAAGTCTGGCAGAACGGCTTATTATATAAGCTCTACAAACTCGGTGTGCCAGATCGTCTCGTGCTCATCTTACGGGACTTTTTGTCAAACCGCACCTACCGCTACCGTATCGAAGGAGCGATATCCTCCCCCCGTCCTATCCGCACAGGAGTCCCTCAAGGCTCTGTACTCTCCCCCCTAATCTTCACGCTATTCATCAGCGATATCCCAAAGAGTAGAAGGGCGAAGTTGGCTCTGTTCGCAGACGATACGGCCATCTACTACAAGGGTTCCAGCTCTGACTCGACAGGCCGCACTCTCCAGACCTCAGTCGACATGCTCGGCGCCTGGTTTAGAAAGTGGAGGATCGAAGTCAACCCGGACAAAAGCCAAACGGTTCTCTTTTCGAAACCGCGTAAAAGGTTCAAACCCCCGCGACCAATCACCATGTTCGGCAAGCCTATCCCCTGGGAAAAGCGAGCCAAATACCTAGGTGTTGTCCTCGACCAGCATCTCTCCTTTAGCGATCACATAAAGCAGGCCCACTCGTGAGCCGCTTTCGTTCTCGGTAGACTTCACTCTGTCCTGAATGCACGTAGCAAAATGTTACTAAGGTGCAAATTGCGTACGTACACGGCGTGCGTTCGACCCATTATGACCTATGCGGGAGCCGTATTTGCACAAGCAAAGCTCCGCCATATCCGTAGGATGCAAACGCTCCAAAATAGATTCCTCCGTAAAATCACCGGTGCCCCCTCTGGTACGTTAGGAACGAGATCCTCCGACCTAAAGATCCCCACAATCCACCAATTTCTCAAACGCAATTCCTAGCATTTCTTTGAGTCCACCGCCAAACATCGCAACCCTCTGGTTGCCGAGGCCGCCAACTATGTCCCTAGTAGAATCAGTCAGATCCGCCGCCCGAGGCAAATCCTTACCGACTCAGACGACCCCATAACCCTCCTCCAGGAGAGCAATAGGGCCACAAGTACAGTGCACAAACACAGACACCAACCCGCATTCCAGGTCCTCCGCGATCGCGACTCGCCCGAGTAAATAATACTCCCCCCCGACCCTTGCCCGTTGATGCGTCAGCCCGCGTCGATGCTGAGCCAGTAGCTTTAAATTCCGCGATTAATAATAATGAATTATCTTTGATCCAGCCTGTGCAGCATGGTTGAGCTAAACGGTGCTGATCCATGCGTCATGTTCGTGAACGGGCGCCATCAGTAGGGACTGGTCATCTCTTATCTGCCACGGCTTATTTTAATTTTTGAATTGTTTTTTTATTTTTATTTTTTATTACGGACGCTTTTTACGTACACGTCTTTCTACATTGTTCTCACATGTATAATTTCAACATTAATGATGTAAACAATATTTTGTAAGAATATAATTTTTTTAAAAGAGTGTCCGTGGAGTTTCTTGCCCGTTCTTCTCCATAGGAACCTACGCTTTGGTAAAAATATGAAGCTAGTTGCCCATTGGCAACTAGCTTCATATTTCTGACTGACTGACTCCTTGACAATTCAAAAGTGCCTGTAAATGGTTTAATTGAAATAAATGCTTTGAGTTTGAGTTTGAGTTTTGTCCCAACTGGCTGTCCTCCCCCCAGTGACACCCTAAGTCGAGGTCCGAACCCCACAGGGGGGTGCCCTCAGCGAGCGCTCGCCCGGTTTTAATTAGAATAGTTTTTGCCCCTGGCTGGAGGCTTTGAGTTTAGTAGCTTAAGGCAGCCGCAGGAATGTCCGGTTAAGTGGTCATCACCTCAGAGGTGAGCTACGAGATGCCCTAGTAAAAAAAAAAGCAGACGTAAAGTCTCTCATGGTAAAACAATTTAGTGACGACTGAGAGAAAGATGAAACATTTTCTTGGTACAAAAAATTATTGAGTGAAAATTCCACTGAGTCTGTTGATACAGAAGCAGATGATCCTGACAACCATGAAAGACTAATAATAATAATGATAAGAGTCTCGAACAATATCTGAGGAGGCTTCGTTAGGCAGCTGGATCAAAGGCTTGATCCAGAAAGCGGTACCTACTCCTGGATACGGCGCGTATCGTTAGGAGATTCCTCTCTCAGGAGCCCTGACCACCGGTAGCTTGGACCCTGTTCCCAATACCGGTGCTACAATATTTTTTATATTTTTAAATGTATTTGTTATTTTTTTGTTTTTATAAAAAAATATTTAAAAATGTAAATTATATGTGTTTAAATTAAATAAAGGAAATGATAATGATTCTAGTTGCGATTGTCTTGAACCAGAAATAGCCATAAATAGTATAAGTTTTTTTTTAACCTAAATAGCCATTATGCTTTTATTAATATTAAAGTCTGATGTGATTTTAAATAAAATTGGTTTGATTGGAAACCACCTAATCTGGCTTTATCAAATACCGATATATCCTACAGTGTTTTATCAAAAACCGTTATATCCTACTGTGTTTTTATCAAAAACTGATATATTCAGTTGGTTTGGCCGATAACCGATATATTCATTTTCTTTTTTTTAACACGCTTTATTAGGCGACCTGTATGTAACTAACTATGTAATGGAATCTAAGGTAACTAATTTAACCATCTTCCAAGGGTCGTAGCGTAATGAAAATTGGCAGCTGTATGTACTTAGTTCTGATGACAATACAATAATATAGTACTGTAGAACTGATCTGATAGAGATGGAGCCGGGAGATATGAACGGGAACTTCATGATGGAAAATCGTGTCATACGAGTAGCTGTTTTGGATATCTTAGAAAAGTCTTGTAATGAACTTTGACCACGATTAGGTTTCAAGGTCAGATGATGAAGCCGGAAGATAAGCACTGGCATTCCATGATGGAATATCGAATCATAGTAGTCGTGTTTGCACTTGTGAGAAAGGCCACGTAATGGACTTTGAACATTTTTTTTTGTTTTTACGTGCATTTATAAAAGCGTGTTTTTCTAGTGTTTTTAAACTATTAATTATTTATAACTCAACAGGTACCACAGTCACGAATACAGTATTTAGGTTTCCAAACAGTGATGCTAACACCAATACATTGATAGATTTTGTTTTACTCTAAATTAGAAAACCATGAACTTGGCCATATTTTTACACTTTTCCACAAATAATAACAATGTGATTTATCGGTTTTTGTTCCGACGCTCCCAGTCAAAAATAGTGTAATTTATTTCATGCATTTGAAATGACTTTTCTCACATTTTTTTTACTATAGGCAAACTAAGCACAATTAAGGCCGTTTTATTATGCAGGCCGTGCTTTAATCATAATTATTGTTGTCTCTTTTCAATATTACCTGCTCCCTGCACCCTATCCACTCACCTGCGCCCGACACTCTAGTAGGGACCAGTTCGGGGACCTGGATCACGTAGATCCAGGTCCCCCAATTTTACAATTATTAACTACACTCGTATTATTCATTCATTACATCATTGCAGAGTATTTTATCTAAGTATGATTATTAAATAATTTAGTAACAAATCAATACTACATAACACAACACAGACTTATACGATACCTTCGTTATTTCGAACTAATATAAGGAGCGTGATCACTTTTGAGTTTATGATAAAAACTAGACACTTGATCAGGGCCTCAAGTCTGCTATTACAATAGTGTCAGAATGGTCTAACATTGATTTCACAATTGTTGCTTTTGACAAGTTTGGTAATCTACTAACATATTGGCGTCATTATGACTTTCCAATGGTCAGCCACTGACAGTCCATTGAAAGAAATGGCATCTATTGGTAATCTCGTACATAATGAAAAATTAATGACTGACTTAGGCGGTAATCTGCTAAAATTTTGACAGTTCCTTTGATCAGTGACCTACCATGAGAACGTCATTGTGCAGTAATTTCTTCTAATTCGTTACGAGTATCGTGTTTGTGGAATACAATGATCAACCAATGATCGATCATTATGAATTTAGCAGATTACGAACTTTTAGCAAAATGACAATGGGATCGTGTTGGAATGACAAATTTATAAAAATAGCAGACTTGGGCCCCTGTTCAATGCAACTATTATATCTAACTGTGAGCAAGCATTGTTGCTACATAACATTAAATAACCCAATGTTTGCTTAAATAACAATTTGTTTCCATTTACATTTCTTATTTGTTAATGATACGCTAATTAGAATGTAGATTATGATATAAGTTTAAACTTTAAGCTACTGAAATGAAACTACAATTTTCTTGTATTATATAAGCAATAATTGTATTAGTTCATATTACATTATAATTAATATAAACAATATAATTGAATTAACATATGAATGTTCCTTCCAGTTTTCTTTTACAAGGATTGATAAAAAGTTTTATTTATGTATCTTAACAAGTCTTTGGCACGTAGATATCTAAGTAGGTATTACATAATAATATGTTGTCATTGTTAATGTCCTTCACAATGTGCAGAGGCCCTAGTGTGAGTTTCTTTTACCCATCTCGATCTTACGCTTTTACCGCGTTCGGCGCTCCGATTGGTAGCCGGCCGGCCTTCACCAGTGAAGGGCCAATCGGAGTGCCGAACACGGTCGATGCGTAATGTCGAGATGGTTAAAAGAAACTCACACTCACCTCTGAACACATATTTCCGCACTGCACTGGCACATAGAATTATTTTCAAATTGGTTTGCGTCGTAGATTTCGATCCGTATAACTTTTGCACCACCGAAGGAAACTGTTTTGTAACATCTTATTAACTCTTTCTTGTTATCATTACTTAGTTGTTTTTGTATTTTGTATTTTTTTGTATTTATAGTTGTATTAGCTGATAGAATTCAAAAATATTCTTATGACTAGTGGTTACTTTTATTTTACTCACGGCTTTGTTTTTGATAGTAAAATTAACCGATATTTTTCTCTAAACAAAAGAAATACATTTAATCATTGTATGTATTGTGGAACAAAACCATTGTTACACTTAGGATGCGTTTAGACTAGCCATCTTATTATCCTACACGTAATTGAATACAATAACACATGATTAAAATAAAATATTGCCGACAGTGTACAATTACGTTTATATTCCTTTATTAGATTTGGATAAAATACTGACAGTGCTCTACTATTACTTGATACTAAAGGTAAGTCACTGTATCGCATATGCAGTCAGCGAATTTGTTTTTTCGTTGAAGATTTTTGTATGAAAAGAAACTTAGGCACAGACACCAGCACGTCAACCTATTACAACCTGTCAAATTTCTTTAAAAAAAAAAAAAAAAAGTCTAAAACATATGGTTAAAAGTTGATTGAGAAAATTTGACAGTTTCGGGTAGGTTGATGTGCTGGCGTCTGTATGACAAATAATTAGAATGAGTGCAGGCGTGATATTTGCATAGTACTTATATCAAATTCATTGGTAAATAAGATATCTTGTTTTGCTGTATGTCACTATATCGATTATGCAGTCAGCGAATTTGTTTGTTCGTTGAAGATGTTTGTATGAAAAGAAACTTAGGTTCGACAACTAATTAGAACGAGTGCCGGCGTGGTATTTGCATAGTATAAGTTAATTGGTAAATAAGATAAGAAGCATTTATTTTTTGGATGACATACTTGGTGGTATACGAGTATACGTCATAATTTTATTGTATACAGGGTGACTTGTAACATGACGTATTCCTTCTGGGACGTGATAGTGTGATCCAATGCAACAATTAAGCAGCTCATAACCCCTAGGCATAAATTGATGGATTCGAGAAAACTCAAACCAATTTTTTTTTGGGGAAACCCATTTTTTATGTATTTTTAAAAACACATTTTTGATCGCACTATCACGTACTAGAATACGGAGGAATACGTCAAATTACAAATATAAACCGCATCGATGTAAGACAAAATCAATAATCGCTCTCTCTAGGGGAAGAAGCACCACCTACACGCATCAACCAGAACCACAAAAATACTTCATAGTGTAAGTCTAATATAATATTATTAATTATTATTTTATTGTATCAGATGTCTGTTTATTATGTCAACAGCAAGTATAGTCTTTTAATTAATAAATGATTAAATGTATGAATGATTGAATTAAAATATTATTAAATTAATGAATTAATGAATAATTATAGTAACGAATGATTGAACTCTAGAATGACAGAATGATTGAACGATTGAATAAATGAATGATTGAATTTATGAATAACAGAATTATTGAATGAATTAATAAATACAAATTATACATATTTAACTTTCATTCTATATAGATTCTAAACTCAAGACTTTTGACTTGGTACTCGAGTAATTATACTTATCACTAGGCCATCACTGCTTATAATGTATAAGTTATGAGAATACATAGGAATGTTTACTTTACCACATGTTGTACTGGTAAATAAGATGTTCCTTATATTATGTACTGTATGTAATGTTTTGAATTTCATGTTTAGATAACTGTTTGCGGTGTAGCATGGTGCGGGTGACCCGTGACAGAAAGGGTAAATTTATTTAATTTACTACAGTTATTATTGATTCCGTATTACGTACACAATCTGTATGTAGGTACGGATAGGTACGGACTAAAAATCACCAAAATTTAGATTATTCCTGTCAACCGACGATTTTCCATTCTGAAATAGACTAAAGTGACACAACTTTATTTTGACGGCACTGAACTATTAATTTAGTGAAAATGGCAATTTTGCTATTCAGAATTTTACGTTCTTCACCTAAAATTTAGATTGTCTAAGTATTTAATCGTGATTAGAAAATGAACTAAAATTCACACCAACACCTCGAAGGTGCAAAAACAATACTGTCTTTTTTTCTTTTCTCTTGCTTATATCTCGAAAACGGTGTGTCCTATCGCAAAAATAATGAAAATTTCGACCCCCTTTATGAGACCCATAAAACCCTAACACTTAACATGTAGGTAATATTTTTTCATATTTTCCATACAAAAAACGAAAAATTCCATACAAAACACGTCGTTCCAATATAAATAGTAGTTTAAAACTAAGTATTTTCATTATTAATATATTTTAAAATAAAATGATGACTAAAATAAGTACAATTATGAAACTGCCATGTTATTTTGGAGTTTTTTTTTGTATCATTATTTTGTCTACTCTTCTCGTCGTCAAAATCGACGACGAGTAAATACGACTAAATGATAGAAAAATCGGAGATTATCTCGTGTTGAATTGTCAAAAATCGAGATAACTAAGGTGCCATGTTAGGGTTTGTCGAGAAAACATCAATTTTGACAGAAGGAGTCGACTATTTTGTATGGAAGCGATGTCAGAAAACGAGAAAGTGACCGAAATAGACAAAAATTACTCACGCGAGAGCGAGTAATTGTCGCGTGTGTCATGTTAGGCCTGCAGGACTGAATAGGTCCTGCGCCGTCAACTTAATAACAGCTATTGGAACCCGGTTTATTCGAGGTTTCTTCGATCGAAATTAAATGAAATTGTTTATTCTGTAAATTGGATATTGGAATCGTATTATACTAATGCAGTTGTTATCGAACACAGTTTCTGTAAACAGTTTTTTCGTGCCAATAAAGTTTATATTACCTTTACGTCATCTTAAAAAAATAATTAAAAATTAGCTAGATGAGTTCGGCGTTTCCTATCTGACTACTCTGAGAAGAAAGGCCGAAACAAACTCAGAGGTCACAGTCTCTTTTAAAGTCCAGACATAATCTTGGTCAGGCCATATGAGGACCATGTAGTATAAGTCTGAAATGGTCTTTTGAGAAAAGAACCACACAGATGTGAGTGGACCTGTCCTGTCAGTGCAAGCATTTGTCAGTAACCCAGAGGAGATTCAGAAGCCTTGGATCCATCAGCAGTTTTGGACCGCTTGCTTGTGGACGGTTTCTGCTACTTCGACTGCATGGTCACATCACACTCATCATCAGAAGAAAATAATTGAGGCCTAAAGAAGAAGTTGACTTAAACCCGAAACAATATATAAATAATATTAATCTGATAGTGAACTATACTGTTTGCGGTGTAGCATGGTGCGGGTGACCCGTGACAGAAAGGGTAAATTTATTTAATTTACTACAGTTATTATTGATTCCGTATTACGTACACAATCTGTATGTAGGTACGGATCAGTCGTAAAATACAGAATCAGTAAAAACAAGTAAATTATAATATATTTTACCTTTCAGTCCGGTTGTCACCCGCACCATGCTACACCGCAAACAGTATAGTTCACTATCAGATTAATATTATTTATATATTGTTTCGGGTTTAAGTCAACTTCTTCTTTAGGCCTCAATTATTTTCTTCTGATGATGAGTGTGATGTGACCATGCAGTCGAAGTAGCAGAAACCGTCCACAAGCAAGCGGTCCAAAACTGCTGATGGATCCAAGGCTTCTGAATCTCCTCTGGGTTACTGACAAATGCTTGCACTGACAGGACAGGTCCACTCACATCTGTGTGGTTCTTTTCTCAAAAGACCATTTCAGACTTATACTACATGGTCCTCATATGGCCTGACCAAGATTATGTCTGGACTTTAAAAGAGACTGTGACCTCTGAGTTTGTTTCGGCCTTTCTTCTCAGAGTAGTCAGATAGGAAACGCCGAACTCATCTAGCTAATTTTTAATTATTTTTTTAAGATGACGTAAAGGTAATATAAACTTTATTGGCACGAAAAAACTGTTTACAGAAACTGTGTTCGATAACAACTGCATTAGTATAATACGATTCCAATATCCAATTTACAGAATAAACAATTTCATTTAATTTCGATCGAAGAAACCTCGAATAAACCGGGTTCCAATAGCTGTTATTAAGTTGACGGCGCAGGACCTATTCAGTCCTGCAGGCCTAACATGACACACGCGACAATTACTCGCTCTCGCGTGAGTAATTTTTGTCTATTTCGGTCACTTTCTCGTTTTCTGACATCGCTTCCATACAAAATAGTCGACTCCTTCTGTCAAAATTGATGTTTTCTCGACAAACCCTAACATGGCACCTTAGTTATCTCGATTTTTGACAATTCAACACGAGATAATCTCCGATTTTTCTATCATTTAGTCGTATTTACTCGTCGTCGATTTTGACGACGAGAAGAGTAGACAAAATAATGATACAAAAAAAAAACTCCAAAATAACATGGCAGTTTCATAATTGTACTTATTTTAGTCATCATTTTATTTTAAAATATATTAATAATGAAAATACTTAGTTTTAAACTACTATTTATATTGGAACGACGTGTTTTGTATGGAATTTTTCGTTTTTTGTATGGAAAATATGAAAAAATATTACCTACATGTTAAGTGTTAGGGTTTTATGGGTCTCATAAAGGGGGTCGAAATTTTCATTATTTTTGCGATAGGACACACCGTTTTCGAGATATAAGCAAGAGAAAAGAAAAAAAGACAGTATTGTTTTTGCACCTTCGAGGTGTTGGTGTGAATTTTAGTTCATTTTCTAATCACGATTAAATACTTAGACAATCTAAATTTTAGGTGAAGAACGTAAAATTCTGAATAGCAAAATTGCCATTTTCACTAAATTAATAGTTCAGTGCCGTCAAAATAAAGTTGTGTCACTTTAGTCTATTTCAGAATGGAAAATCGTCGGTTGACAGGAATAATCTAAATTTTGGTGATTTTTAGTCTAGTTTAGAGGCATTTGTGACAAGAGAATCGGCACCATTGAATAAATGAAACGGAATCTCAAGCCGATGTTGCTATCATAAAAATAATTGGTTTTTAATAACTTGCAACATCGGTTTCTCGTCGCGAGATATAGAAGTGTCAAGTGTCGCGCTTGGCATGTTAGCCCTGCTG
Source organism: Xanthia togata (assembly GCA_963853775.1). Classification (NCBI taxonomy): domain Eukaryota; kingdom Metazoa; phylum Arthropoda; class Insecta; order Lepidoptera; family Noctuidae; genus Xanthia; species Xanthia togata. The sequence continues at coordinate 11,490,230 of OY970811.1, forward strand.
CAGGGCTAACATGACAAGCACGAGAAAGCTCTTTATCTCGTTTTGTCGAAATTTGTCTACAATTCTGACGTCATTCTAATCCCTAACATGACCGTAAACGACGAGATATCTCGTAAAAGGCACTTTGACACTTCTATAACTCGCGATGAGAAACCGATGTTGCAAGTTATTAAAAACAAATTATTTTTATGATAGCAACATCGGCTTGAGATTCCGTTTCATTCATTCAATGGTGCCGATTTTCTTGTCACAAATGCCTCTAAACTAGACTAAAAATCAGCAAAATTTAGATTATTCCTGTCAACCGACGATTTTCTATTCTGAAATATACTAAAGTGACACAACTTAACTATATTTTAGTTTGACGGCACTGAGCTATTAATTTAGTGAAAATGGGAATTTTGCTATTCAGAATTTTACGTTCTTCACCTAAAATGTTGATTGTCTAAGTATTTAATCGCGATTAAAAAATGAACTAAAATTCACACCAACACCTCGAAGGTGCAAAAAAAATACTGTCTTTTTTTTTTTTTTCTTTTGCTTATATCTCGAAAACGATGTGTCCTATCGCAAAAATAATGAAAATTTCGACCCCCTTTATGAAGCCCTTAAACCCCTAACACTCAACATGTAGGTAATATTTTTTCATATTTTCCATACAAAAAACGAAAAATTCCATATAAAACACGTCGTTCCAATATAATTTATAGTAGTTTAAAACTAAGTATTTTCATTATTAATATATTGTAAAATAAAATGATGACTAAAATAAGTACAATTATGAAACTGCCATGTTATTTTGGAGTTTTTTTTTGTGTCATAATTTTGTCTACTCTTCTCGTCGTCAAAATCGACGACGAGTAAATACGACTAAATGATAGAAAAATCGGAGATTATCTCGTGTTGAATTGTCAAAAATCGAGATAACTATGGTGCCATGTTAGAGTTTGTAGAGAAAACATCAATTTTGACAGAAGGAGTCGACTATTTTGTATGGAAGTGCTGTCAGAAAACGAGAAAGTGACCGAAATAGACAAAAATTACTCACGCGAGAGCGAGTAATTGTCGTGTGGATCCACATCGATTGGTAAAACATCACCCCCAGTTTATTCTTATTTCAGAAAGAGGGTTGCTGAAGGCTATTTTAGAAAAATAAGCGAAACAAAAACAGGGCTGTACTTCGTAGAACTAAAGATTTATAACTGTAAAGAGATCGCAGACATACCACCGGTCAACAGGTGGCGCCACTCTATAGTTACTGTTAAAACAAGAGTTGAGATATTGAGATTTGGCAGCGTTGAAATCCTCAGTAGATCAAAGATTTCCGCTACTGTCCGGCTACTCTTATTAAAAACTCTTATTAAACTAATCACTAACTTTTCATTTTTAGGGTTCTGTAGTAAACAAGGAACCCTAAGGCACCGGCCACACAGAACAGACGCAAGGCACGGACCCGTCGCAGTCGCGGCGCCCGTTTAATCTACTTGCATATAAAATGTATACAGCCGTCGCGACGTAAAACATACAGAAAAGACGGGACGCCGTCACGACGTTAACTCGTCGGCGCCCTATTGGAAAACATATAGAAAGGACAGGGCGCGGACAGGGCGCGGGCCTGCACGGGCGCAAGCGGGGGAGCGGAAAGGGCGCGGAGGGCAGGTTCTCACAGCGCTCGCCCGCCAATTGCTAATACATCTTCATCTTCAAAATCGGACGGTTGAATGCCGGGAAAAGCTTCTAGTGCGCGCCATAAAAAGTCGTGACGGCGCCCTGTCTGCGACGGGTCCGCGCCCCGCCCTCGTCTTGCGTCTTTTCTGTCTGGCCGTTGGCTTATAGTTTCGTCATATCCGTCTGTCTGTCTGTCTATCCGCGTCTTAGCTCAGAGACGGTTAGTATTAGAAAGCTGTAATTTGGCATGGGTATACATATTAATTACGCCGACAGAGATAAAATATAAATAAGAAAAAAAAAATGAGGATACCTCCCCTACACGTAAAGTAGGCATGTTTTTTTTTTCTCGTCTATTCCATGGTGTAGGGTGTCGTTGGAAAGATCGTTCATATTTTGTGGGTGTGTGAAAACCATTTTTCAATTCAGGGATCAGTTTGCGCAATATAAGCTTTAAAGTACACATTTTTGTTAGAGTCAAATGGTCCCGCCCCCCTGCCTGCATGGCAGGGCGGCAAGCATATATGGTTTTACTTGGATTTGTGAAAAAATTGACAGCAGTACCTAGTAGGTATAACGAAGTTAAAAGGAAAACAATCACAGCTAAGTAAGCTTTACAGGTTAATGAGTAATAATCGACCAACATAGAAAAACATGTTCTCTCCATTAATTCTGTATGTGAGAACATGTTTTTCAACTACAATGTTAAGTTTGTTGTTAGGATAATTTTTTCTCAACTATGGAACCCTTCAATGGTGCCGATTCTCTTGTACATCGAACTAAACTAACTAAACTATCACTAAAATTCCTTACTTTTGGCTATGAGAATCTTAAAGCTATTCTGTAGTAAAAAGTCTCTAAAATAAAAAAATATTTTGATACAACTAAATCGAATTTGACAATTGCGACTCCACGTGGTACATACTTGTTTGCCCTACCCCGTGAATTTTTTTAGAGCCGGAGGCGCGCAGTGGGGCCAGCCTCGACGTGTTTTATATGGAATTTTTCACTTTTTGTATGAAAAAAAAAACCTACGTGTTGAGTATTAGGGGTAGGTATAAGGGTTTTATAAAGGGGGTCGAAATTTTCATTATTTTTGCGATAGGACATACAATTTTCGAGATATAAGCAAAATAAAAGAAAAAAATCCAGTACAGTACTGTTTTTGCACCCGAAGTCCAGATGCTCATAATTATATTCGTAATAATATTCCACACCATTTTCAGTGGAGATTAAAAATAGTCAGAATTAGTTAGACAATTAAAATTTTAGGTGGAAAACGTCAAATTCAGAATAGCAAAATTGTCATTTTCACTAAATTAAAATCTCAATACAATCTTAGTGCTGTCAAACTAAAATATAGTTAAGTTGTGCCACTTTAGTCTATTTCAGAATGGGAAATCACCGTTTGACAGGAGTAAATTTTGGTGATTTTTAGTCTAGTTTAGACGCATTTGTGACAAGAGAATCGGCACCAATGTCCGACACGCACTTGGCCGGTTTTTTTTTTTTTTTTTTCATAAATGTAGCTTAGCTAAGTAAATATTCAATCATTAAATAATATAACTCATATCTATAGTTTTATTTTACAGTTGTACAGTTCAGAGACCACAGAAGACCTATAAGTACCATTATAACTTGTACCAAATGCAAAACTAAAATACCACGAAATTAGTAAGTATGCATATCTTAAAATAACTAAAAATACATAAACCGTCAAGTTTTGCATATTACATAAGTACATGTTGTTCTCATAAAAACAAACTTAACAAGTACCTACGTCTTATACAGAGGTAAAGACTGAGTCGAATTCTTTATTAAACGTTAAGTAAAAGATGATAAGCGATTAAACAAAATTTTGTCTACTCATTTATCAATTAAACCTTTGACACATAGCCAACAACAAGAATATCAAAATGCAACTATGTGTCATATTATAATATGTAATCAGACATTGTCTGGAGATAAAGTCCATGATCATATACTTCCAAGTATAGAGGAGCCGCTCATTCGAAATGTAATTTGATATACAGTGTGTCCATTCATACCGGTGGTATTTCATAATCTAAGTTTACCACTCGCATATATTTATTAGAGAGTTGGCTAAATATGAAAGTTCAACTAAAATAATAACAAAAACGAAAGAAAAATATCTGACAATAACTAAGTTAATTAAAACAATAAAAAAGTACTCGCTCAATACCTACTGATTAAATTTATAGATTCATTTCATTTTCTTAGCTCAAGCCTAATTCTTGTCTATCGGTGAACGAGTATGTCAATTGAGAGTTTTTGGATAAAAGTAAACTTAAGATATTACGTAAGAAAGTTATTTATCCAAATGATTGGGTGACTGGTAAAACGCTAGTTTTTATGATAGTTTAACTATGGAATCTATAACAGATGATGAATATGCTAATGCTCAATAAATTTAGAATAATTTTAGTAAATAAACCATGGATGAGTAAATGATCTGTATTTGAAATGTGATATTTTATTGTTGTGTGACATATTTGAAAATCTTACAGAAACAAGTTATTTTTTTTTACAAACTAGCAGCCTAATTGCGCAACACATTTTATTTTTGATATCAATTCCGAATCGAAACCAAGTCCAATTTAAATCGCATGGCATAATTGGAATTACGATAAACATTTTTTACCAATCGACCGGAATTGAATAGGGTTGTTCTTATAAAACGGCTATACGTCTTTGATTTATATGTTTTGTTCCACCTTAAAGGCATGATTAATTTCCAAATTATTGTGCTTTAATTTAATTTTGTTTTAATTATAACTGATGCTATAATAGTGCTTATAAATGAAAATGTACAATGATTGCCGAAAAATTAAAAACCATTTTTTAAAACACTTTCTATCAAAAACTACCATAATTGAAATACGTAACAAAACGTTTCCTTTCCCCGGTTTTTTTAATCTGTGGCCAATAACAAAATCGTAGAAAAGCAGTGTTGTCATGTTAGTGGGATTTCCACTAAACCTGGGGGTTTGGACACCCCTACTGGCGAAGAAATTGCTTGAAATTGCGGGTTGCTTTTAGTGGCTGGTGGTTTTGTCTAGTGGTTAGTTTAATTCAATTTGTAGAAAACAATACAATCAATTACTAAAACTGACTCGAGAAAATATTAAAATAACAAGATAATGGCATGTTTTATTGTTTGTCTAAAACCTGTGTCAGTGATTTTACGATGTATTTCTTTCAAATGCCGAAACCACTGCAGATTCGAACGCTGTTTTGGCAAAACTGTTCACCATGATGAATATGTTGAAAATAATCAGAGGCTCCGCCCGAGTAGTGATCGCAAAACGACGTCATTTCTAAAAAATATTTCACGGGAAAATACTACCGGGGTAAAAAAAATCTGCCGTTATGCCCAAGTTATGTATAGATCTAACAAACATTCAAACATCTTAACTAACTTTTTCATTAATTATTGTAGATTATGTTGGATGATGTTTAAAAAAATACTTTGACCTTTTGTTTTATTTTCATTCTCAAATTTTCAAATGGACCTCCAAAACAGCGACCGAATGTCAGTAACAGATAAATAAAATTAAAAATGTTTGAGCCTAAACTATACTCTATTTGAAATAAGATTACACATTTAAATAAACCGTTTCGTGTTCGGTTGAACATTAAAAGCAAAAAAGTGGTTACAATACCAAGTGTTTACTGAAGCTGCCATTTGTCATGTCACCAACGCAATAGAAGTCCAAATCGGTTGAACGGATTATAAAAAATGTCTCATCTTATTTCTTTTTATAGCACTCGGGGAAAAAAAATGGCAACACTGAGAACAACACAAAATTGTATTATATTTACAAATTTTAATTTAATATCCTATACGAAACGTGGGCCTATGTTAGGCAGTTTTGGAACATTTTTCTTGTGGCTTGTGTAAGCCGGATGAACTGGAAAATTCTCTCATTAAATCAATACTGTTTTGCTCAATAGCGAAAAATACGTCGAGATTATCACTACAAGTAAGTAACCCAATATAAATAGGAATAACGTGAGTCCCTGTCCGTCAACCTCACATTCTAACTGAAATTGTTAATTGATATTTTTGTACATAAGTACCTACATGCTGAAATAAACTATAGTAACCACTAACCTAACTACAAAACATATTCATAATATTTTCACAGACGGTGCTAGAGCTGAAAATACATGAATGGAACACTACCCAACATGAATCTTCTTAATTTCCTAACAAAGAAGTTGGATGGCTAGATGGCAAAAATGCTGTGAATGAAAATGTAAGCTTTTAGTCACATAGTTAAGAATCAAGCGAGGCAACTTACTTTATAATAAAATTATGAATATTTATTTCCTTGGCCGAACTTTCTACATCATAATTATATTTTATGTATACCTAACTAATGTTTACATAATTTAGTATTACAAAATATCCGGACATTGAAAAATCAGCCCTAAGTAAAGAAGAAATTATACAAACAGCAGCAATAACTAGGCTAATGGCTTTTGTCCAGCCATGGGCCCAATGAATGCCTACTTTACTTTGCCACAGGGTTTATTTATAAACATTGCTTAAAGTTAAATGACGTTCAAATGTCAAAAATGTATGGATATACAGTTGCTAATCATTACTTAACTTTAAGTAACGTTTATAAATAAACCCCATAATATTTAAGTACTTTATTTGAGCAGATAATAATATGATTTTGTTTTAAAACTGTAGAGTTCCTGGGGAGTTTCACCTACGAAGACATGAAGGCAGCATGAATGAAGGCACCTGCTGCGTTGCTACTTAGAACCTGAAGATAGTTCTTGAAATATAATTGTTGTTTTAGAAAACTGTTGAGTCTTGAATGACAGTAATATAAATGTATGTTCCTATTTTGTTAATTGATAATGATAACAGTGTAAACTACAAATAAAAATAACTTATTATGAAATATTTAAGAATTGAAGTTTTTTTTTTCATTAACACAACAATTTATTAATAAAATTATGTCTCGTTGGTCTAGGGGTCGCAAGAGCTACTGCTGAGTATGAGGTCCTGGGTTCGATGCCTGGGTTGGGCATAGTGTTATTGGGTTTTTCCACCTGGAATTTCTTAGTAGTGCCCGTCCCCTATTACATGGGACTTAAACATAACTGGTGATATGTGTGTGTACAGGCAAACCTCTGCCCAACTTTTCGGTGAAACAGTGATATTATGTATGTATTTTCATTAGGTTCAGTAAATAGAGCGAAATAAATTATGAAACAATAACTGACAATAGCCTTTATTCACATTTATGAAATATTTACACATGGGGCAAAAAGAAATTGGAAAATTGTAAGGATTAGTGAAATTTAATGTATTCCTGTGGAATTCATCATGGATTATGTATGTACTGCTTGCTAATTCTTGCTGTAAGCGCATGAGAGTTTATACTTTTCCTCAATAATGAAGTTGAGCCTGACACCTGAAAAAAAAAAGAATTTAAGTAAATCTTCTATAATAAGTATATTCCATGATCCATTACATCCATCCACAAAATAAATTCTAATTGGCCTCTCCCACACACTTCAATGAATACAACAATTATTAGGTTCAATGACTTTATTAAATGTATGAAAGTTTATGTTTGATGGTGCATTTCGTAGTCACCAACATAACACGTATGTATGTTTAAATAAATAAAACATTGTGCTAAACACACATTCAATGTTCAATACTTAGAAATAAAATAATATTGTTATTACTTATGTACCTTAGATGGTGGTGTGGTATGTTCATTGATGTCCTTACATAATCCACTGTCTTCTATGCTCAGTACAATGGATACAGTACGAGGTACGAATTTGTCTTTCAATAAAATACCTCGTTTCTGAAATATCATAATATATATCTTTAGTAGGTTGTAACAGAAGAGAACTTGGTCAGTGGGTCGTCTTATGGGCGGATAATTTTCACAATATTATTAATTTATCGACCGCTTCGATATTATTTTAATATATCACTATTATTGATTTATCATTGAGGTTTTACACAAAAACACATTCACAATTTATTAAAACGATGTTCACTTACATAATTTCGTAATAATTAAGGAGATTATACGAGTAAATCCCAAAAATATTACAAAGAAAATCAAATGCGAGGAGTACATTGCCTTCTATTTTAACTGACAGAAGAAACAAATTACTCGTTGATTTTAAACCAACTCAGCGCTGTCAAAATGGTTACGTAATTCCAGTTATAGCCTTTTTAGACGGGTATCGTTCACTCTTTAGCGTCTCATCCAGACTGCAGTTGATATCAAAAATTTTAGAGTTACGTAATACGAAAGCTGTCAAATTTTTCAATTTCCAGTTTAAATGATATCAATTCCACTCGAATTTTATTGAAAATGTGTTGCGTAATTAGATAGTAGATCCTGCTCACTATGTTACTTCACCTAGTTTAAGCTGGGAATGCAATGCTTCTTTGTACTAATGTTGAATTAGAGCTCATTAGTGTTAGGTTTCAATTGATTATACTGGCAGCACTGAAAGATTCGATATGTTAAAATGGCGGAACAACGGCTTTAGGTTCGGGCGCGCACGACAGTGAGACGTAGTAAGTGGCTGTGTGTGTTGAAGATCTACTCTAAATTAAGGTAACCTATTGGTTCTATGGTAAATATTAGAATACTGATAAAATGGTGTTACAAAAAAAAAAAAAAACATTTATTTCAGGCACAGAAACCAGCTGCACTGGGGTCCAGCTGCACTGTCGTCCAGCTGCACTGGCGTCCAGCTGCACTGGACTCCCACCACGATGGCTGCGACCTCCATGGCATCGGCCATGATCGAGACCAATCCCCGGTTCTACCCCTGAGTGGGTACAGTCTTGGACCGGGTCGTCAACCGGCGCCGTGAGGATGCTTCCCTATCGCGAATCATTATCTGAAACTCATAACAACGGGTTTGACTCCTTTTCAAACAAACCGCGAAAAAGTTAAGTTAATTTTATGGCTATCAAGTCCCTGTTTAATTTGTCGATAGCGTCAGGTATTTCATCAACCCTCCCATTATAGTACAATTGCAAGTCATCTGCATACAGAAGATACGCACACTGAAGTTTGTCACCTAGCATCGGCTCCAGATACGCTCCGGCGCTCCCTGGGAAGCGACCGCAAATTATATAGGTAAGTACTCTCTTATTACTCATCTCCATATAGGGTTACCTTTCCTTGTTAGCCGCGTAAGTTTTATGTACAGTTGTACGGTACGCCTGTCCGCCCCCACGTTGCTTATGTAGGTGTTCAGCTTGGACGCAAGGTAGGATTTTAGGGGGCTTATTATTATTAATTATTTGTTAGAGTCAAGTGTCCCCCCCCCTGCCTGCTAAATGGTGGGTTTTGGATATGTGTTGGATCATTTAGCTCCCTTCAAAATGGTTGAGCTGAATGGTGCTGATCCATGCGTCATGTTCGTGAACGGGCGCCGTCAGTTGGGACTGGTCATCTCTTAGCTGCCATGGCTTATTTTAATTTATTTTAAGTTTTAGAATTATTCTTTATTTTTTTCTTTTTATTACGGACGCTTTTACGAACGTGCATCACGTCTTTATACATTGTTCTCACATGCATAATTTCAAAATGAATGATGTAACCAATATTTTGTATCAATTTTATTTATTTAAAAGAGTGTCCGTGGAGTTTCTTGCCCGTTCTTCTCCATAGGTACCTACTACGCTTTGGAATGGGCCACTAGCTTCATATTTTTGACTCACCGACCCCTTGACAATTCAAAAGTGCCTGTAAATGGTTTAATTGAAATAAATGGTTTGATTTTGAGTGAAAAAATTCACGGCAGTAGTATATGTATGTAACGAAATTAAAAGGAAAACTATCACAGCTAAGTAGGTTTTACAAGTTAACGAGTAATAATCGACCAACTTACATTTGCGGTTGCAAAAACATGTTAACAATTTAAAATTCAAAAGTCATTCATTCAAACTAGGCTGAGAATCAGCACTTTTCGAACGTCAAAGTTACATAAGACAGTCCCACAAAACGCCCACCCTTCACCACTTCCTAGTGCTTTACCTGGGAAGAAGTGGCGCAACAAACTCCCCAGCAGCACAACTATCTGTTCAATAGGAAAAAAAAATAAAACTATATACTACACTACTATTATACTATTATATAATAGTATGCACAACTATTTACATTACGCAACACTAAACATAATTTAAATTATAAATTAATAGCTATATGTCAGCTAGCACACGCCAATATACCAAACAAAAATATCGAGAACTGTAGGTACTCAGGCAGAAATAAAAAAATAAAGACTAAACGTAAACAATATCTAAATAAAAGCCTTCAGTCACAAAGGGCGTGCCCGCTTACATTTGAAATATAACTGTAACTGGAAGTTATAAATGATAAACTAGGACCATCGAGGTAAAATAAATAAACAGTTAATTACTAATAACAATAACAAAACCATGATCAGCAAGACGACCAGTCACCACAAGCAGCACCCGTTCACGAGCATAACGCAAAGATCAGCTATTACCCCCCTGGTCATATTTCAGGGAAGGAGGCAACACGACCCCCGACGCTAACGCAAGCAGTGACATCTAAGGGAGCATGACGAACTTGCTGCCGGTGGGTCGCTAGCTAACTAACTACATATTGCAATACAACTCATGAAAATCATTCAAATGATTATGATTATTTTATTGGATAAGTCAACCAATAAATTAAAATAAATTGACTTCTAAAGTCAAATAAAATAAACAATTATATAAACTTATATAACCGGTCAACAGGTAAGCTAATTCTGGACAAAGCACTTAAACATTGTTTTGAGTTAATCACAGCGATTAACTATTCTTATCATACCTAGTCGTTGATAGAATAGTTATGCTTTTGAACAAAGGTTAGATTTTACTTTAGTTTTAAACGCATTAAAAGGCAAATCTAGCAAAGAAGAGGGTAGCTTGTTGTAAAAGGTTATACCAAGCCCAACAAATGAGTTATGAAGCTTATGAAGCCGGTGAAAGGGAGCTCACCGGGAGCTAACATGTTCTCCCATACATTCCCAGAATGGTATCATTTTAATGCCCTTTAATTCTCTGGGGTATTTTTTTTTTAAATTTCGATCTCTTTTCGTTTTTAAGAAGTTTAAGATTCTTTGAAAAAAGTTCCAAAAGAAACAGTAAAAAAGTGTTTTTTTTTTTTTTTTTTTTGTAGTTTTGTAGTTTTCAGTAACGCATCTTTTGATACCATTTTCATTCCTCTATCTTAATAGTTGAGGATACCAGCCCCGCCCCGTCGCACTTTTCTTGAAAACGGATTAGATACTGAAGTGATTGATAAAGCGTTTTCAATGTTAATCCTATCGAAACCAGAATGATATAATTTAGCCCTTTAAATTCTCCTAGATTTTTTTTTATCGATATCTATTTGTTTTTGAGAAGCTTAAGATTCTTTGAAAAGTCCCAAAGAAACGGACAAATAAGGCGTTTTTTTAAAATAAAATATACATTTTACAAACATTTTATTGCAGTAACGCATCTTTTGATACCATTTTAATTTCTCTATCTAATAATTGAGGACGCTTGCTACAAATATTTGTTTCATTCAATACTCCAGCTAACATTGAAATAGGTACCTATCTACCATTGGTTAGGTAAATGTCTTCTTTATTTAATACTAGCTGCTCCCCGTGGTTTCACCCGCATAGGTTTCGGTCCTGTGGGAATATCGGGATGAAAAGTATCCTATGCGTTAATCCAGGTTATAAACTATCTGTGTGCCAAATTTTATCCAAATCCGTTCAGTAGTTTTAGTGTGAAGAAGAGACAAACATACACACTCACAAACTTTCGCCTTTATAATATTAGTGTGATTATATAGCGTGATTCCTTAGTTAATCTCTATTTAAATAGATAGATTAACTTAATTTTGTTAGAAAAAAAAATTCTACAGCCTAAAATGTATTACGTATACTATTTGAATTGTTCTAAAAAGCAATATTTAAAAAAAATCAAGATCACAATTTTTTAATAGGTAAACTTTTTTATAAATATTAGCTAGACAATCACTGTAACTGAAATCCGAGGTTTTCATGTTTTTAAGGCACTACAAGGATATTATAGTAGATACCTAAGTTATGATTAATGAAGTAATTCTGGAGTAGGTACCCTCCTGCCTCGTGACGGTTGACCTTCGGCTATGCCTGTACCAAGTTCCCGACCGCACGCAGGAAGCTAGCAATTTTGTTTCCCAGCTGACGTCCTGCGTACGCTAGGTAGGTACGAGTAGAATGACGCGGTTGAAAGGTGAATGTCAGGATCGCGAGTGTATTTCTCAGAAATGGTCGAAATATATCTAATAAACCGGCCAAGTGCGATTCCGTACCTTTATCTATAAAAAAGCCAAAAAAATCATGTCGGTTCTATGAGAGCCCCACTTAAATATTTATTTTATTCTAGTTTAGTATTTGTTGTTATAGTGGCAACAGAAATACATCATCTGTGAAACTTTCAACTGTCTAAGTATCACGGTTCATGAGATACAGCCTGGTGACAGACGGATAGCGAAGTCTTATAGTACGCGCGGAACTAGTTGGCCGCGCCTTAGGCGGCGACAGGGGTGAGGCGGGTTGCCTACTGCTCGCAACGCACGTGAGATTAGACAGTGATGACCAATCTCGAGATATCGTGAAGAATAAATAAAAAACAATACAACTTTTAGAAGTTTATATTGTACCTATCTAATGATATTGTAATTAATAGTAAAATAAACCAAAAACAAATTAAATATATGAAATCATTCTAACATATTTTAATGATTATGAAATTATTTATATACTTATATGAAATTACTCTGACATATCCTCTGAATCACTTGATTCTGAACTCTCTGAACTTGATTCAGAATCACCTTGTAAGTTTATAATGATTTCGTCCATCATATACTGGAATAATGTTATGAGATTTGATACTTATCAAATCTCATATCATGATTCCAGTATTCTTGTTCGTTTTTTTGTACGTGGTCATCGCATTTATAGTTCCGCGCGCACTATAGTAATAGGGTCCCGTTTCACCCTTTGAGTACGGAACCCTAAAAATGAGTACCAAATTGTACTACTTGTTAAAATGGATGTGATTTCTAATATTATCCCGAAGAAAATATAGAAAAATTACGCTTGATACTTTAACGTTTTGGGTCTTAATTTTATGGACCTTTGCTACCTGTTACCTGCCAAAGCAACGATGATCCAAACTTCATAGTAGCCAGTCGTTCCAACCTCTGTTGGGGACATTGCGCAGATACGAGTAAACATTTCAAATATTGCACATAGTAGGTACCGTAGACCGGGGTTACTTTGATCAATATTAAACTTTGAAGGTTCATATCTTTTAAAGGAGAATGCCAGGTTGTCCTTCAAGACTCGGCCAGAACCGACAAAGATGAACTATATATCATTAAAAAGGAAAATAATTATAGAATTTGATAGTATATTTAGTTTTCTATAAGAAGTACACCGAAAAAAGTTATAGTTCTTTAAAGTTGTCCACTTTACTTCTAGTTTAAACGATAACAACAAATAAAATATTAAATTATTAATTAAATAATGATTTTTGGCACATATTATCCTGGCATAATATATGTTTTCATAGTAAATATACATAATTATAACATACATTATTTTAGAATGTGTAGGTATGGAAAAAAACACATGGATACTTTTTAACAATTTATTATTCATCAGAATCTTTTCAGCTTCAGTTTCTAACGAGTATCGTTGCATTCATGGTTAGTAGACTAAAGGTCCGTCCGTGTGAGAAAAGCCAGGTCAACAAGTTCAGAAGTTCAGATGTTCGGTTGGGCGAGCCGGGTCAGCGAGTAATACAGGTTCAGGTTCAGTTTCAACAGCCAAGGTAGTCGTAAGTGGTAGAAAAATCGGAGTCCAGAAACACAGCAATATACAACACAAAACTCAAAAATACGTAATCACTTCGACGCTCGTGATAAAACGCGCAGGAGAAGTAGTAAAACTTTTTGACAATCATCAATGACAACTACAAAAACAAGATCAAGTGTTGCCAGTACTATAATAATTAATATTCTAAATTGTATCAAAAATCGAATTAACTTATTTTATAAGTATTTTATTGTTATAAAATACTTATATAATATATTCAAAAATATAACTAAATACTATTTATTATATTAAGAATTAAGAGTTAAGACATATATGTAATAAATTCACATAATATGTAGTTTCATAATGATATTATGCAATCGATTTGCAAGTGCGATTTCGTATCGATATTATTTTATTTTGGTATTTGCAACATTTCTAATTGAAATTGCAGATAGGAAACGTGTTGAAAAATTTAATAACTATTTAAAATTACTTTTAAACGGTGTACTTCTACAGATTTTATTTATGCTCTATAATTCTTACTGTTTTATATTATAAATTATCATAAATATTAAAAGTCTGTCGGACGCTACATGATTCGAGCCGATTCTTGTCATTGTCCTTTGTGGGTGTAAAAAATACTAAATAAATCTAGTGATCGGTTTTTTTATTACTCTCGATTCCTGTAATAATAAGTGAAAAAAATTGGCTTGATTTTGAGAAAAAAAAATCAAAAAACTCAAAAAACTGCCTGATCAAAGTTATACGTAGGATGGGGTTACTTTGATACCCCTTATTTTATTGCGTAATTACAAAGTGATTACGCAATTAAATAAACCCAATTACAATGCCAATACAATTTAAATATAATTACCCAATTATAATGCCAATACAATTTAAAAAATAAAAATCTATCAACTAGAAAAATAAATATTGTCGCATGGGGTAACTTTGATCTAACAATTGATTTGATTGTTTGAATGACAATATATTTACCTTTTTCAATTAAAATGATTGGTGGATTCCCAGCGTGTCCTCAGGAAAGGATTAAACAGTTGTTCAGTGTTCATAACTCAGAAAAAAAACTACCTAATTGCGTTTCGTTTTAAGTAATTCACGATTTTATATGAAATGGAAGTTTCTATCAAAGTTACCCCGCGATTCAAAGTAACCCCGGTTTACCGGTACGTATAATATAATAACCAAAGTTTGACATCTGGGGAGTCTATTTGTAAAGCTTTTTCTTCCTATTTTCGGTCTAATTTTGTGAATTCTTCTTCTAATACTACTTATGGTTGCGTATCGTCTTCAGAGCTAAATGGTTCGTTTGATATATCCAGTAGACCACGTCAGTAAACTACTCTTAAAATTAGATACATCAAAGTCGGTGGGTCCAGATAATATTTTTCACCAAAATTTCTCACACGATGCGCTAAAACTCTAGCTCACCCCATTTTGAACTTATTTAGTAAATCGCTGTCCTGCTGTGTTGTTCCTAAAATATGGAAATCGGCCTTAGTAACACCCATCCATATAAAGGCGACAAAAGTAATATAACCAACTACTGACAGACCAATATCTAAACTGTGCGCTAAGATTTTTGAAAGGATCGTCTATGACCAGGTGTACGCTGCTTTTAGGAACTCATTTAGCCCATTTCAGCATGGTTTTCTTAGAGGTTAATCCACTGTCTCAAACCTTAGTTTGCAAGGGTGTACAAGTCGATGTCGTTTACACCGACTACAGCAAAGTTTTTGACGGTATTGATCACAAAATCCTACTGCAGAGGCTAAACAGTATGGGTATACGGGGAGACCTGCTGAGATGGTTTTCTTCAAAACAATCGCTCATAATGGGGACATAAATATAAACATCGTGCCAAGCAGTCTCGACTCAAATGCGGATGATTATTTAAATACTGCGGCATCACACGCAATGCTTCCGGCACATACCTTCCCCACCAGACTCGCAAATTGTCTCGACCATGTATTGCTGAGATCTTCCAACACAGCCATTACCCTGCTACTTGATTGCCCTATATCAGATCATTGCCCTGTACTTCTTTTCTGCATCTCAAACATGACAATTAACACACCCAAAAAATCAATCTCAAAAAGTAAATTTTTGAGGTTAGGTTATACATAAATGATATCAAAGGTGTAGATTTTTCCCCCATTCTTCAGTGTAATAACCCAAACTTAGCAGCTGAACTTTTCGTCTCTCTTCTGTCTACCTCCATAAAATCACACATTCACTCTTCAGTGATTCCTAGCAGACTGCGTATTAAAAAACCTTGGGTTACTCCTGGCTTATTGAGATGTATACGACATAGGGATAAATTATCTAGGACTTTCCTGAAAAATCCTGATAATGACTCACACAAACTAGTCTTCCACCGCTATCGAAATCATTGCAATAATCTGCTCAAAAAATTAAGGCAAGACCATGAAAGTTCCGAGTTCCAAAAGGCCAGGAATAACCCAAAAGCGACATGGTGACTTATGACACAAGTAGCAAACCTGAATCAAGCTAACAGGGAACCAGCCTCGGAGTTGCTGAAACGCTGTGACGATCCCACACAATCCGTCAACGAGGTCAAACACTACTTCGCTAGTGTCGGTAGTAATCTAGCCTCTAAAATCCAGCAACCCACTCCTCCCTCAGTCAATACGGATACTCAACCTGAACCTGTAGCACTGAGCTCTGTCAAGCCGTCCCAATCCAGTTCAATGGTTCTGTATGACGTGGACTGGGATGAATTAGAAAATATTATCCAAAATCTAAAAGATAATATTGTGCTGTTGGTTATGACGGTATCCCGTCGTCCGTTGTTAAGGCCACTAGGCACACTATCATCCCCATGTTAGTACACATCTTTAATCTGTGCCTTTCTTCAGGTGTTTTTCCGGATGTTTTTAAAACCGCGATGGTTCATCCCATATTCAAATCTGGGGACAGGGACGGTGTCTCTAACTATAGACCCATATCTGTCCTTACTACTTTATCCAAAAAAAATAAAAAAATATTAACTCTAGACTTGTGAACTTTCTTACAAAAAATAATATTTTAGCTCCCAACCAATTCGGCTTCAGAGCTGGAAAATCCACGGAAGATGCAGTGTTGGAGCTCACAGACACAATAATTGGTCATCTTAATAACAAACAAAAAAACTGTTGGCATCTTCCTGCATTTATCCAAAGCTTTTGACACCGTCTCTGTCCCCTTACTACATTCCAAGCTAGATAGCATTGGAATTCGCGGTATTGCTAACGATATCTTCCGCAGCTACCTGACTGGCCGCCAGCAGGTAGTAAAAATCAAATCTTTTATTAGCAGAGAGGAGACAGTTACTTTCGGTGTGGCCCAGGGTAGTGTCTTTGGACCTACCCTCTTCGTCATTTATGTGAATGAACTCTGCCAACTGTCTCCTCCAAATTGTAAAATCATCACATATGCCGATGACACAGCGCTAATAATTTACGGCAATGACTGGTCTGATACCTTCAACAAAGCGGAGATGGCCCTCAGCAAGGTCATGTACTGGTTAAACACAAACCTCCTCACGCTAAACATTTTCGAAAGGATCGTCTATGACCAGGTGTACGCTGCTTTTAGGAACTCATTTAGCCTATTTCAGCCTGGTTTTCTTAGAGGTAAATCCACTGTCTCAAACCTTGGTTTGCAAGGGTGTACAAGTCGATGTCGTTTACACCGACTACAGCAAAGTTTTTGATCGTATTGATCACAAAATCCTACTGCAGAGGCTAAACAGTATGGGTATACCTGCTGAGATGGTTTTCTTCTTACCTGGAAAATCAATCTCAAGCATTAGCTCTTCTTAATTACCTCTCTGGTTGGATTTCTGTCCCTAGTGACTGTCCCCAAGGATCTTTACTGGGGCCCTTATTGTTCAGGATCTATGTAAATGACATCGACTCATGTCTGAAGTCTTCGAACTTGCTTTGCCGATGACATGAAAATCTATACCGCAATATCATGAATAGATGACATGTCTGCACTTCAGGCTGATCTTCGACGACTTGAAGATTATTATCAAGCAAGTAGGCTGGATCTTAATCCCGCGAAGTGCTCGGTCGTAGCGTACTCTCGTAAACGGTCTGTCTTAACCATTTCTTACACACTGAATGGTCAGGTACTACCTCAGTGCAATTTTATTCGTGATTTAGGTGTTTTTCATGATTCTAAACTAATTTTTTAGTCTCAAGTGGATGCCATAGTGGCCAAGGCATTTAAGTCGTTGGGATTCATCATGCGACTGTCAGTGTTTTACTAAAGCAAAAACCTTTAAAATCTTATATTGCACTTTTGTGAGAAGTATTTTGGGATATGCGTCTGAAATATGGAACCCAAATTACAATAAATATGTCGATAAAATAGAGCGTATCCAAAGAAAGTTTATCAAGTATTTTGTGCTTCCAACAGAGGATCCCGTATCATTCAGAGATCTACCACAATCCGTGCAGAACATTTCATTTACTGGAAGTAAATGTAAAGTACTCGCCATGAGATCTCTGATTGCATTCTACTGTTTAAAATTTTAAACAATGACATTTATAGCCCCGATCCCATATCCAAAATTAACTTTAACGTTCCTTCTAAAACACGGTTTAATCCACCATTACGGGTGCCGTTTAGCTCAACCAACTACAGGCAAAACTCATGTATTGTGCGTGCAAGCAGAACCTTCAACAACCAGTGTAAGCAGCACGATCGTGACCCCTTTACTACCAGTGTGGTCACAGTCAGAAGACGCCTAAGCATAGATTTCTTTTAAAAAAAAAATAACTTCAATTATTGTTAACGTTACATTAAACTGTACCTAAGTTGTAACTTATTGATAATTGTGTTTAATGTTGCCGTTTTTATTATATACAGGGTGTTTGGCAGAACGTTGAACATACGAAAATGGTGGATAGATTGGGTCATCTGCTACTTACTCAGCCCTAATTTAATTGGCCCTGGACCACAGGATATTAAAAAAAATTTTTTTTTGCTTTCTTCTAGTTTCACCACTTTCTTAACTTTAGAGTGTATTTTTTATCACAAATGGATAAAACAGGCATTTTTTTTTTATCGTTAATGTTGGTAGATTCTTATAAAACTATTGCTTTATTCAGATGTTAGCTAGAAAAAAAGTTATGTCCTCAAACTTACAGAAATATGTAAAAAAATACTTGAAACTAAATTTCAACTTGCATTTAAAAAAAAAAAAATGGGTTGAGTAAGTAGCAGATGACCCCACCTATCCACCATTTTCGTATGTTCAACGTTCTGCCAAACACCAGGATACCTAGTCTTGCCATAAATATTGTCACGAAGATTTTTTAATATTTTTATTTGGAAATAATATTTATTACTTTTACAGTGTGTTAGTTTAATACATAAATATAAAACAATTTAAAATATAAAAAAGCTTATTCGAAGTGATCTCCATTGGCTGCAATACAGTCCTTTAAACGTTGAGGCCAGTTATCAATACAAGCACGCACTCTTTCCATGGGAAAATTCTTCACTGCCAATCGTATGGATTGTTTTAGGGACTCCAAATTATCATGGCGTTTAGAGCAAGCCGTACTCTCTAAAACTGACCATAAATCATAATCCAGCGGATTAAGATCGGGACTAGACGACGCACATACGGGTATTCTAGCAATTTAGGCGGCCATAAATCGATTTCTTAAAACTTGTCTCAGGTAGAAAAAAAGTGTTACTTGACAATGTTGAATAGACATAGAACAATAGCCGACCCTTCCTGATACCCATTTGTATGCGCCCGCGCCGGTGTCTCAGTCGGAATGCGATCGTTCTGCTAAGTACACGTATCCATTTTGGCAAATTGTGAAAAACAGTTATTTAAACAGTGAATATTTTTTGTTCTGGAGTTGCTTTAAATAAAACTGTGATGGATTCGAGTACATCAGGTAAGAACACATTATAATATATTAGTTTTATGTAATTTTTTATATACTTTAACAAACATTTCGATGCAACCAAATTTCCTAAAACATCAAACACAAGTTTATTAACCATTTTGAAAAATTATCTACGTACATTATCTTAAAATTTTACTGAGACATTAAGCGTACAAATTCCGAGGAAGAAATATTTATTTAATCAGCTATCTAACGAGGTGCAAAAGTTCAAAAAAAATATTTAGATGTGCCGATGAAACAGGCGATAATGCTGCCAAAGGTCGAATTTGCAAATCGTTGAAACATAAAAAAAGTTAGTGATAATCAAATTTATTAACTGGGTAATGCCATTCCACTATTATCTAACCTCTCAGCAATCCATTGCACGTTAGGCACCCAGTACCCTAATTACGTAATAGGTAGACATACGATCAATCGGAATTTGAATAGTTTTGAAACAAGTTGCTAATCCATTACTTTCATAAGTTCGAAAAAAAATATCTGCTCAACGTAACTATCGCAATGAATGTTGTTGAACTAAAATGAAACAAATTTGTGATGTGTTGCGTAATTAGATAGCAGTTCGTCATCACGGACACAAGTCACAAAGCAGCTTTTGAGTTTTTAATATTTATTTATTTTTTAATTATTTATCATATAGCTGAGAGTAACGGATACAATAAATGATTTGATTGAAACGAAACGTCGTAATTTTCAAAGAAGATATAATGAATGTATTGCAGCGTACAGTAATAGGTTGTCCAGAAAGATCCCATTTTGCCCAACACTTAATAGATTCAGGTCATTTGTTAAATAATAATAACACTTTAAACATTTTACACACATGTGATAAAGGTTTCAGAATATCAGTACTAGAGAGTTTAGAAATTGCAAATAATAATACAGGAAACGTTAGACTGTTGAACGAATTAAATACTACTATAAATTAATTACTAGTATTCCAAGGTCACCTTTTCAGCCATTGTTCGCCCCTTATCGCACTGATAACGATTCTAGGCGAGTTGAACCGAGCAGTACTTAATCCTATATAATTGGGGTTGTCAGGCGGTGTAGCCCATTACCACACGAGCGACGCACACACAACTCAAGTCGCTCGACACACACTAAAACGCTCCGCGCCCAGTCCGCGCCCAGCAGCGCTACTGGTTAGATCTGGATCACGCTGTGGAGGGCGGAAAAGACTCCTACTGTGGGGAGCGCCAAACAAAACCGACGCCCTCGTTGCTAGACCAGCCTTTGCCGGGCCTTCCCTTGGGATCTAGGGATCTCACCCGGCAGGGGCCAGGTCGCACGGGCGCCGAGAAGCACTTCGGGCGCTCCCACAGTTACACTCCAGAAACACACCCCAACGCGCCGAGGGGAGGTAAACCCTTCTGCGAACAGGTGTGCATTAAAGCACTCCCACCCCCTCCCAGGAGAGGAACCCAATGACCGGCCTACAATTTCGTGGGCCGAGAGAAAAATCCCTCAGGCAAGGAGCCAAAAAAATGGTTTAACGAAAATGAAAAAAATGAATGTTGGGTTTGAGGTATAGGTACCTCAAACCCAACATTCATTTTTTTACATTCAATTCCATACATAACCGTAGGCGTCAGCACACCATTGTGTTGGCACAATGGTGTGCTGATGCCTACGGTTATGTTATGTTAAAGCCAGTCGAGCCTTTTTGAACATCAACTGGTTGGTCACAATCTCTCAATCAAAAATTAGATTCCTCATACCCAGGGGTATCCGAAAATACCCCATGTACAGTGAACGAATGTATGTTCCGCGATTCTTGATAGTTTTCGAGTTATACAATATATTTAAATTTCTTAAAATATTGAATGGGAACCGCTTTAAAAAAATCTCTTTATTTTTACAAGGGGTTTTGCACAGAGTAGAAATTTCTACAGTTTTTTTTTAATTTCTTCCTTGTTTAATCTACTATTTAGGAACCAGAACTTATTTTATGTAGAAATTTCGACTTTATCACTCGAATGTAAATTCCCTATTCAGCAAAAGCCTTCTAAAAATAAAGGTTTTTTTTAATGCGGTTCTACTTCGATCAATAATCTCATAAAATATGTGAGAAATAAAAAATAAATGATATTGTTTATTCTGTAATATATAGGAATCACTATTACACGTTAAAAAAATAAGCTAGATGAGATCGACGTTTCCTATCTGAAATCATCAATGTTGAATCGCGGAAAGTTTAAAAGGATCTATATTATATTGTTGTTATTTTTAGCTACCTATTATAAAATGTGTTTTCAACTAACAATAAATAATTGAAGTAAAATGCATTGTACTGTAAAATAAGAGTTTTAGAAATTACTGTAAATTAGTAAATATACAAAAATAAAAACGTAAATCATAAATACAAGTTTTATAAAATGCTGTAAATTAGTACAAGTATATATACAAAAACAAAAACGATTCACAAATAAGAGTTAGAAAATGCTGTAAATTAGTTGGTAAGTACAAAAACCTTTTTTTTTTAACAAGCTTGTAATGACTTAGCAAGTACTAAGTAAATAAAACTTACACTTTAATAATTATTATTATCTTCAAAGCTTGAGACTTATATTTAAGTGTAAGATGGACTATAACGCCTCAAGCTTTTGAGATAATATTATAGTTCTGTGTTTACGAAGTTTTATTTAGTACTTTTTAGGTCATTAACGATTTTTGCAAAAAAAAAATATTTTGTTTTTTTAGCATTAGAATTTGTTTAAATATCTGTTCTATTACCTTTAATAAATCCACCGAGCCCAACACTACAGGGCTATCTTATAAAGTCGAAGAGTTCCTGTGGCCACCTTCCGCCTGCATTATCTGATCCTGTACTACAGTTTGGGCAGTACCTACCTACTTGTCAAAACAAACTCAAATGGCCGAAACAGTAGTTGTTCTAATTAAACTTTTTAGCAAGTACACTACACAAACACACAAGTGCACTACCGAATGACGATAGTCATCATTTCATCAATTATCCATAACTGAATGAGTAAGTAGGTATTAGGTTTTCAAGCTTCATCATCAGACCCTGAATACCATCTCGAGCTAAATTCTTCTCAAGAAAAAACCAACGACGCTATCTTATTTATTTGAGGAGTTCCTATGGCCATCTTCGGGCTCCATCATCAGACCAGCTCCATGGTACCAATTTTATTAATTTTATCCGTATTTATATAAGTATGCTAAGTTTCAGCTCAATGGGATCCCAGGAAGTGCTTGAAAAATGGATGACAATTGGAGTAACTGGAAACATAAACGACTAAAGCGATTTGAATCGTTTTTCTAATCTTGTATATCATGGCTTAACCATTTAGATAATGGTGGTTCGCTTGTATCCAAGTAAGTATTCGGCGATGCCGATGTAGTACACGGTCTGCGCGATGCCGAACAGCGGCGCGATCACGATCATACGGCACGCGCCGCCTTTAAAGAACGCAGTGAGACCCTCATGCTTCAGTATTTTCCTGTTGGAAACATTGATTTAAATAAGCACAGAAAAAAAATAACATAACATCACGCCTATTTTCCCCTAAGGGTTAGGCAAAGGTGTACCTATAGTACACCCACATATCGCCGGTTATTTTTAAGTCTTATGCCAATGCATGGGACTTAAAAATAACCGGAATATACGTATTGAGGTATATTTTTATACGTCCATGGTCCCATGTAATAGGGGACGAGCCTATTGCCATCAACCGGGCACAAATCAAGACTGCTACCTACTGAGAAATTCCTATTGGAAAACCCCAATAACACTTTCCCGACCTGCGAATACAATACAACCCAAGACCTTATAGCGCTTGCGATCACGACGACTGCAACGACTGACTGTTGGCTAACGAGGCAGTCAGAAAAATAATACTTAGGCGTAAATACAACAAAGTCGGTTTCCGTGTCTTATGATAATTATGCATTTTTATGCTGTTTTCACCAACATTTAGTGAATTTATTCGATCCCAGATAGGCGCTTTACTTTGAGCAAATTATCTCATCAATATTGCTCTCAAAATGGTGAAGGAAAACATCGTTAGAAAACCGGTAGATATGTCCTAGGGCCAAAAATTTGAAGAAAATTTGAATTTGTGTGGTAGATAACGGCCCACTCCCTCTCACCGAGAGGAGGCCTGAATCCCCGCAGTGGGAACATTATGGGCTGATTATGCATAATTATGCTATGTATAATTATGCTATGTATAATTATGATATGTATAATTAGGCTATATTGTATAATTATGCTGTGTATAATTATGCCATGTATAATTATGCCATGTATAATTATGCCATGTATAATTATGCTATGTATAATACAAACATTCCTATTAAAAAAATTGTACGGAATTCTCGATGTTTTGTCTAGTTTTGTTAACTTATCACGAGGTGTGTATCTGTATATTTCCCGGCAAGACCAATTAATATGGAGCTTAGGGTTTATTTATAAACGTTTCTTAAAGTTAAGGCGTATTATCTCAATATCGCAAAAACGCCGCTGTGGGGGAGAGGTTTTAAACGACTCGTAACTTTAAGCAACGTTTATAAAGAAAGGGGTTAATCTACAATAGTACTTATTTAATACTTACGTGACGCAATCGAAGATGGAGTTGTACTGTCGGTCGCCAGTGGTTTTGGTAAGCGTTTGTAAGCGCGTCTTCACCACGTCACACGGGGTGACCGCGAGCGCCGCGGAGGAGCCCGCGACGCAGCCCGATAAGAACGACCACCTGTGAGTTACCACTGTTACTAGAGTCTACAAAAATGGTTTTCTATAGGTTACATATACATAAACTCACGCCTTCTTCCCACGGGGGTAGGCAGAAACTACAGAGCGCCACCTGCCACGATCTTTTTTTTTTTTTTTTGGGTGGAAAATCATCATCAATCATCATTGACTTGACTTCTCCCGCTCTAGGTGGAGCGGCTGGGCGTGTCATATTCTTGCTGCCTAAAACTTACCCGTGTTCCTTCAGTTGCCTGTGCATTGCCAGGGGCAACGGTATCCCTTTCGGACTTTCTCGCAACCCCGGCAGGCATCGATCCCATCGGACCCCTTCAATTGCTAACATCTCTTTGAGGCGCACGTGGAACACAACGCGCCGTCGACCCGGGCCTGGTCCTTACCGGACGGCGAGCAACCCATTGCTCACCGTCCGCAAGCCCGCGCCTACGGTGGCCGGGAATCGGCTTGTGATTCCCGACGCCCAGAGCGTGCGAAAGCGTTTTGCCTCTCCCACACGCGTTCCGCCTCCTCCTTCGCGACCATTACTGCTTCGCAGAAGGAGGTGATACAGCGTTCATACAGACATTCAACTAGACTCTTCCGTTGTAGTAGTGGAGGTCACTCCGGATAACTTTTTAAACTAGTTAGTAAGACAACAGAAGTTACCCCTTCAAATAACTTGGTTATCTTCTGGCAATATTATACACATAGTAAAAACCAAAGGGGGCAACATACTTTAAAATTATTCAATCAAAATATCCAAGGTTGCTCTCCCAAATTACTGGAAATAGAATTGTTTTTAGAAAATACTTAGTTTGATGTTGTTTGTATAACAGAACAATGGTTATAAGATCATCAAGTAATGTCAATTAACTATGAAAATTATTGTGTAGTTAGCCATTTCAGCCGAAAACGTATGATACAAGACATGGCGGATCATTAATATTAGTAAAAAATTATATTCAATCGAAAGAACGAAAAGACATAGGTAATCGGGCTGTATGTTGAACACACCATTGAATTGTCCTGTGTTGAGCTTGATAAGCATATTATAGTATGTGTATACAGACCTCCAAGTTACCAGAATGTATCTATGTTTGATTCTGTAATGGAAGATGTGCTAAAGAAACTAAATGGTAGTAGTAAGTCAATAGTCATGTGTGGTGATTTTAATATTAATATATTAGAAAATAACTCTGTGGTGCCGATTCTCTTGTCACAAATGCGTCTAAACTAGACTAAAAATCACCAAAATGTAGTTTACTCCTGTCAAACGATGATTTCCCATTCTGAAATAGACTAAAGTGGCACAACTTAACTATATTTTAGTTTGACAGCACTAAGATTGTACTGAGATTTTAATGTAGTGAAAATGACAATTTTGCTATTCTGAATTTGACGTTTTTCACCTAAAATTTTAATTGTCCAACTAATTCTGACCATTTTTAATCGCCACTGAAAATGGTGTGGAATATTATTACTTGTCATGAAGTAAAATTCACACGAACATCTCGACTTCGGGTGCAAAAACAGTACTGTATTGGATTTTTTTCTTTTGTCAAATTTGATTTAGTTGTGTCAAAATAATTTTTAAATTTAGAGACTTTACTACAGAATAGCTTTAAGATTCTCAGAGCCAAAAGTAAGGAATTTTAGTGATAGTTTAGTTAGTTTAGTTCGGTGTACAAGAGAATCGGCTCCACTGTCAGACTATTAAGTCTTTTCAGGTCATTTGACTTGTCAAATGTTTTTATTGAACCAACCCGAGTGACAGCTTCTTCTGCCACTCGTATAGATAATATTTTCTGTAATTATGATTACTTACATAAACAAATTGTAAATGAGTTGCCATCTGATCACAGTGGAAAAACAATAACATTTTGCTCCTACATGCCTTTACAAAAAATTCAAATAAGGTTTAGACCAATTAGATGTAAGTAAGAAGTCTATAGAAATTAAATAATGCTTTGGCAAGTAAATTATGTATTCAGTTTTAATAATATATGTGACCCAAATGAGTTCTACGCCGAGTTCTTTTCACTATTAAACAAGCAATTTATTGACACTTTTCCACAAAAGACTAAAACTTAACACAAAGTTCTTATTTAGTGATTGGAGAGTATCTATGTTGCAAAATATTCTAAAACTTTTAAAAGTGTTTGCAAAATAGCTAAAGCTCTTCACATAAGCAATAAAATAAAATCAGCTGATGAGAAAATAAAACCTACCTGACAAATAATAAATAATGAAACCGATAGGAAAAAAACAGCGTAATACTGAATTTATTTTAGAGACAGCACATGGTTCCATCAACTCATGTTGAAATAGCTCAGGAATTTGAATTTTTTTTTGCTAATATTCCCCTTAAAACTACTGAAGCTTTAAATTCCTCACCCACGCTTTCTGCTGCCTTACATAGAAATAATGTAAAGGCATGCTTTTTGGAGTTTAGGTTTCAGCATACAAACCCAAAGGCTGCTAGAAAAGCTTTTAAAGATCTTAAAATTAAATCAATAGAAGATCTATGGAGAATGTCTGTAAAAGTCTGTAGATCTGTCATCGAAACCATTGCGCCTTATTTAGCTTTCATATTTAATACCAGTGGTCTTTCCGGATCTCATAAAAAACACAGTAAAGTAGTTCCTTTTTTCAAATCCGGTGATAGTAAGGAACCCAACAATTATAGGCCTGTGTCAATTCTGCCAGTTCTCAGTAAGGTGTTTGAAAAGTTGAAACTCCATCAAATGTTACGTCATTTTAATAAAAATTCCATCTTTCATGACCCTACCTACGGTTTCACCAAAGGGCGTTGTACTACTGACGCTGGTGTCACCCTAATAAAGAACATTTTTAACGCTTGGGAAGAAGCACAAGATGCCATTGGAATCTTTTGCGACCTCTCGAAGGCGTTCGATTGTGTAGACCATGCGACACTTCTGCTGAAACTGGACAACTATGGGATTAGGAATACAGCTCTTGATTTGTTAAGATCATACTTGAAAGATAGAAAGGTTAAAGTTCAAGTCAACGGCACAAACTCATTAGGGTCTGAAATGGTAATCGGCGTACCTCAAGGTTCGATATTGGGTCCATTCCTCTTTTTAGTTTATATTAATGATTTACCCCAATTATTTCTAAATCAACCAAAGATGGTGTTATTTGCAGATGACACATCATTGATCTTTAAAATAAACCGACGGTCACAAAATCTTGATGAAGTGAATAGCTCTATTGTTCAGGTCCAAGATTGGTTTACGGTAAATAATTTGGTACTATTTAGTACAAAATGAAGAAAACAAATGCTTTAGATTTAAATTACCAAATGTTAGAAGTAGCGAATGTGACATAATATTGAATGGAGAAAAACTGGAATTTATTAATCAAACAGTTTTCTTAGGAATCACTCTAGACAAGAAATTACAATGGGGACCCCATCTCTCTCGGGGTGGCTAAGCTCGGCCGCTTATGCTGTTAGAAAGATAAGACAGTTAACAGATGTAGAAACCACGCGTTTGGTCTATTTTACCTACTTCCACAGTATTATGTCGTATGGCATTTTATGATGGATTCAATGTCAGCAGCCCGAACCCACAGGTCGGGCTGCTGACATTGAATCCATCTTTGACAAAAGAGAGCTGTCAGAACCATTTATAATCTACGTCGTCGCCAATCTCTCAGGGAACTATTTAAAAAGATTAATATTATGACGATACCTTGCCAATTCATTTATGCAAATAATATTATGTATGTGAGAAAAAATCTACATCTTTTTAATCAAATAAGTGATAGACATCATTTTAATACTAGAAATAAAGATAAAATAGATCAACCATTTTTCAGACTATAAGAAAATACATCTTTTATGGGGTACTGTGTTAAATGTTACAACAGAATACCTTGTGATATATTAGAATTTAATGAAAGAAATTTTTAAACTCATATAAAAAGTACACTTTGTAAACAAGCATATTCTCAAACTCAAACTCAAACTCAAAGCATTTATTTAAATTAAACAATTTACAGGCACTTTTGAATTATCAAGGAGTCAGTCAGTCAGAAATATGAAGCTAGTTGCCCATTCCAAAGCGTAGGTTCCTATGGAGAAGAACGGGCAAGAAACTCCACGGACACTCTTTAAAAAAAAATATATTCTTACAAAATATTGTTTACATCATTCATGTTGAAATTATACATGTGAGAACAATGTAGAAAGACGTGTACGTAAAAAGCGTCCGTAATAAAAAAATAAAATAAAAAACAATTCAAAAATTCATCAGTATGATGGCGCCCGTTCACGAACATGACGCATGGATCAGCACCGTTTAGCTCAACCATTTTGAAGGGAACTCAACGATCCAACACACACGCCACCACCAGCGAGACATTTGAGTGAGCATGACATACTCTTAGCCACCAGGGCATATCAAGTCAATGAAAGACGTACCCAGTAAATGGTAGCTTTCTAGAAGGTACATGGTCACAGTGCTCACACATGTGCTATGCAATTATACAATAAAAAAGAGATTGAAGTGATACAATTCAAAGATAGTTTTTGCAATCTTCAGCAGTTCCAACAATATTTTCGAATGCTAATCAATTAGTTTATGCGCCCTTGTGGAGCTGGACCAGCGTTAAGCCAAGCATTTTTGTCAGCGATATAATCCCCAAGCTTATAATATGCCTGGCAGCATAGTGTGCGTTTTATACAAGATTTAAATTTCGTTTAATTTAGTTGTAGTATATGGGGAGGTATTTTATTGTAACATTTTAAACAGTACCCCATGAAAGATGAGTCTACTTTAGCCAGTCTGAAACCCGGTTGAACTAATTGGTCCCTATTTCTAGTACTATAATTGTGTCTTTCACCTCTTTTACTGAAAAGATTAAGATTTTTCCTGACGTACATGATGTTTTCATAGATATATTGACAAGGTACCGTCATGATGTTAATATTTTTAAACAGTTCCCTTAGAGAATCGCGCCTACGGAGGCAATATATGTATTGCTCTAATGGCTCTTTTCTGCAGAATAAAAATAGAGTCGATATCTGCAGCCCGTCCCCATAGTAAAATACCGTAGGACATGATACTATGAAAGTAACTAAAATAGACTAGCCTTGCGGTATCTATATCAGTAAATTGACGGATTTTTCTTACAGCATATGCTGCTGAACTTAGCCGTCCTGCGAGAGATGTTAAATGAGGACCCTATTGCAGCCTTGAATCGAGCGTGATGCCCAGGAAAACAGTTTTATCTACAAATTCTACCTTCTCCCTATTCAATACTATATCACAATCACTACTTTTAACATTCGGTAAAACAAATCCTATGCATTTAGTTTTTTTCCCATTTAATACTAAATTATTAGCAGTAAACCAATTTTGGACCTGCAGTAGGGCGTTATTTACATCGTCAAGATTTGATGCACGTCTATTTATCTTAAAAATTAGGGAAGTACCGTCAGCAAATAACACCATTTGTGGTTGTTTTTTAATAAATGGGGTAGATCATTTATATATACTAAAAAGAGGAAAGGACCCAATATCGAGCCTTGAAGAACACCCATTTTTACTTTTAGACCGAGTGAATTTACACCATTAATTTGAACTTGCTGTTGTCTATCATTTAAATAAGATTTTACTAAACAGAGCGCAAGTTTACCTAGTCCGTAATGCTCAAGTTTCAAGAGTAAGGTTTCATGATTTACGCAGTCAAATGCCTTGGAGAGGTCACAAAAGATTCCTATGGCATCTTGAGCCTCCTCCCACGCTGTAAATATGTGTTTTAATAAGGTGACACCGGCGTCAGTTGTACAACGACCTTTGGTGAAACCATATTGCTGATCGTGTAAGATTTGGTTGGTGTTAAAATGATTAAGCATTTGGTTTAGCATTACCTTTTCGAACACTTTGCTGAATACTGCTGCTGAATAATAATATCTTATTGCTTGTACCATAGGGATGGGTCTAAAAATAATAAGCTGCTAAATTAACACTGCTAATTTTTTTTAGTGTCAACATCTGCTAAATAAGTTCTGGGATAGCTGTTAAATATAGCAGTCAGTGTCACAACTCACAACAAAGCAATAATGGTCCTGCAGATTCAGTCACAGTTTAGATTGATAAGTTTGAGCAAGTTGATTTGATTAACTGCTAAGTGCTAACTGTTAAATCGAATTAACACTAATAAAAAAAAAATGTGTCAACACCTGTTAAATAAGTTCCGAGATAGATGTTAAATATAAACGGAAACAAAAAATATATTAAATTTGAACAAAAGTAATTGTTAAGGAAGCACACTAAATACCTACCTAATAAACTGATTATTGTTAGTAAGTACATCTGCACATGTTAAAATAGTATCAAGTCGAATCATGTGTGGATATTAATCAAGTCGGGACATGAAGTCCAGTAGGTAGCATCAAATCTGGAAAGTTTTGGTCCAGTTCTAACATGTCAACTAATATAGAATGTTTCGAATAAATAATCCAACAAGTTAGAACAAGAAAGTCTAGTAAAATCAAAGATTCCTGACACAAAATCAGGTCTCTAGCAATAACCAATGTACCTATAGACACCGACTTAACTAAAAGATGTGTTAGACATTTGTCCGTGTCTACAGGTAACTAAAAATACCTTATTTTCTCGCGTTTACCTGTCCTTATGTAATAAAAGGTATATAACTCCGTTGTCAGTCATAATACAATGTTTTGATTATGACTACAACACTGACTAGACTATTTCCCACCTGAATACCTATTTAAAACAATGAGAATACCTATCTGTGTTTATAATTACGTAATCCATTGTTCTAGAAGTAATTATCATGTCATAACTTGCACCTGCGCAACCCTGCCTCCCTCATTCGTGTAAACACCCTCGTCATAGCAAAATGGGAAATACCCAGCTATACCCCGACCCTCTGTCGCGTCCCTGAATAGCGAACTGCCCTGATGTATAGGAGCAAATTATTGTGTTTGCACAAATGGTACCCGCTACTTGCCCTATAGTAAAAATCTACTTAAGGTATCGGGTCTAATTTTACAATTGTAGTTGCCTAGTAGTAGTTGCCTAGTACTCTCTTAGAAAGTCTCAGATTCTTAGTCAGTTGAGCTTTAACTTCGTTCCTACAAACATCTCGCTACTTGAGGTATAAATTCGTGCTGAATAAATTCAATTAAATTCGGATTACATCTAGCTCTAACCTTTGTCTGTATTACTGTTGTGTACTTTAAATATATTGTGTGTGTGTTTTATGTGCAATATACGTGGATCTATTACATTAGCTGCTTGTGGTTTTTCTACTGTGCCAAACCTTACAACAAACCGCCCCCTTCAAACGACATAAGCTGGTCGTTTACATTTTGGTCCTTCCAGCCGGATATCGTTTACATTTTGGTCCTTCGACAGCCGGATATCGTTTACATTTTGGTCCTTCGAAAGCCGGATAAGGTTTCAAGTAATCATGAGTCAGCAGGGCTCCATCACAACACGCAGCAAGCTAAGGAAGCTAGCCGAACAGAAAGAAGCACGTAAGGATGACATCACAACGGACACCGGGTTGCAGTCCGATAGGGGACCAGGTTCGCCGTCTGTGGCGCCGACCATGGCATCAATGGATCGCCGGAAATCGCCGCGAAGCAGAGCTTCATCCACACATAGCCGCAAGAGTGTCGATTTCTTAAGAAAGAGAATCGAATACGAGGCCGAAAAGGAACTAGTCCAACTAAAAGAAAACCTCCTCAAGAAAAGAGTGGAGGCCGACATTGCCGAGATAGAGGCAGCTACCGAGAGCGAAGATGACGCCTCCAATTCAGACGCGAGTACAGCACAGCGGGTCGACCAGTGGATAGATACGACGCCGCAAGTTGGCCAACAGGAAACAGTGTTGCGTAATCCAGTTAGTGTTTTACGGCAATCGAGTACAGTGTTGTGTCAACCGGATGCAGTGTTATGTACCCCGTCTGCGGAGCGCAGGCCCATGGATGTGGCCGCGCCCCGGATCCCTACCGTGAGTTATTCACAAACCGTAAGTACGCTTGATCCGACTACATACCGTAATAATGTGTCGCACATACTAGGTACAACCGTGCCGGTACCGTATTCAATTACGATACCTAAAGCACGGACCTATACACCGATGCCTACCGAGAGAGTTACGTCCCGATTACCGACCAATAACCCCGTCTTTACCACTCCGGCCGCAAGTGGACCTCGCGTTTCGATACCCGAGTCGGATTCACAGCGGCAGTTGAAATACGGAGATGATGTTAAAGAAAGACGGCGGGAGTCTTCGGTTGAAAGGGACTCTGTGTTAGATAGGCTGGCAGAGGCAATAACCAGTATGGGGAGACCGCGACCGGTACCGCGACAGGCGTACGAATTACCACATTTTAGTGGTGATCCATCCGAGTGGATATGTTACAAAAATATGTACTGGGATACCACTCAAGAGTATAGTTATAAAGTTCACGAGAACTTAGCCCGGCTTAGAACGTCTTTACACGGCGAAGCTAGAACCTCAGTGGAGGATTTATTAAGTTCAGGTACGGATCCCAACGACATCATGCACGCGCTCGATCAAGAATATGGTCACCCGACTTTAATATTACAAAGCGCGTTACAAAAGATTAGGGACCTACCTAGAATATCGGAAAGCTGCCGCGAGCTTAGAAAGTTCTCGTCAACCGTGCGAAATGTAGTAGCCCTACTTAAAAATATTAAAGCTGACGGCTATCTTAACAATCCACAACTAGTTAGCGAGCTATTAAACAAGCTAACTCCTATACAACGCGCGCGATACGGGGACTTTGCCATGGGGTTAGATAACGTGCAGGGGGTGGACCTAAGAGTCTCACCTAACCTAGAATACTTATCTCACTTTTTAATACAATTAACGCATACAACGTCGTATTATTTACAGCCATCTATAATAGAACCTAGTGCTTCTAGGCCCCCAATTAGGCAACAGGAACAAGTCTTCGGTCAACGACCCATGAATACCGCGCGTCAACTATTCAGTAGGCCACAGCTGACTCATAAGATAAATACACAGAGTGATGAGTCTAGCCCCGTACCTAAGAAATGTATCATATGTCAAGGTGAACATACTATAGAAAAATGCGACACCTTTAATAAAATGACAGTTCAACAGCGATGGAACATCGTAAAAGAATTAAACACGTGTTTCAAATGTATAGTAAACAAACACAACAAAAGGTTTTGCCGCGCCGATAAATGCAAAAAATGCGGTTATTCCCACCACCTATTATTGCACGCCGATAAGCAAAACAATGCGAGCGATAAGCAGGTAGATAAGCCCGAAACCGTAACGAACATCGGTGAATGGAATGCCTCTGCGCTTTTAAAAATAATCCCAATAGAATTGTGTCATGACAAAGACAACAAAATCATTGTTACGCATTACTGGATGGCGGTGCAACCGTCTCCTTGATAGATAAGACCATTGCTACTGGTTTGAAGGGACCAAGTATACCCCTTTCATTGAAGACAGCGGGCGGTCACGAGATCACTGACCCAACGTCGCGAGCGGTTGAAGTAAAGGTCAAAGGGCCAAACGGACAGTGCCACAACATTAAATGTCGCACTATACGTGATTTAAACTTGCCTTCTCAAACCGTCACCACCGCAATGCTTAACGACAATGCCCACCTCCGCGACCTGGGATGCGTGGAAATGAGGGGCGCCAAACCGCTGGTATTAATTGGGCAGGACAATTGGCAGCTAGTTGTAGGCCGGGACGTCCGTCAAGGAAAACCCGGTAAACCAGTTGCCTCCCTTACCGAGTTAGGTTGGGTCATACATGGTCCGTTCGACCATAAAGATTTAAAAAGCGAACAAATTAACTGTATGGCAGTTTCCCTGCCTGACCTGCATGACCCAGTTAAATCGCAATTCGAGCTAGAAGCGATAGGATATTTCTGAGAACGTACGTAAAAACCAATCAGATGAAAGGGCCTCAGAAATACGAGATAAAACCAACCACCGTGTACCAGATGAATCACAGTGGGCAGTAGGTTTGTTACGGAAACATAACAACATAATACCTACCAATTATAACGGTAACCTTTTGACCGGACCCGACCCATTATTATTATTATTACCTTTTCAAGAAAAGGAAGCCGAGACTTGTTTCACTCGGCTTAATAACCTGCATCGCCTGGAACAGACAAAAATACCAGGGTTGTATGGGCTAGATCTAGACAAGGATCTAGATCTAGATTTACAAATGTTTAGCGACGCAAGCAAACAAACATGCGTAGCGGTCGCGTACCCAGTGGGCTACTGGGATAGTAACCTAGCATCAGTGACGATGTTAGGTAGGGCTCGCGTAGCCCCACAAAAAGTAGTCTCAATTACAAGGCATGATTTACAACCAGCCTTATTAGCTAGACTATCGGACCGAGGCAACTAGCACTGGGTTCCTTCCGCGGACGACCCCGCGGGCAACGCAACCAGGTCGTCTTGGCCCGAGAACCATACGGCGTGGCTGTGCGGCCCCCCGTTTTTATGTGTTCCACAGGAGCGGAGGCCGGTGTGTCGAGAGGCTGAGTCAGCAATAGCAGTAATATTACCAATTGGTATGTAGCTATTAGAAAAAAAAACAAGATCTAAGAAAGAAATACAAAAGATACAAGAAAAAAAAACAAAACAAAAAAAATATGATTATTATAAAAAAATTACACATAAAAAAAAGAAATCGTTGTAAATAAATTGATTCTCATTATAAATACGCCAACAGAAAAAGTTGACAGTCCTAAGCCTGTGAAAAGTATGAAGGAAATGAGAATTAATTACGTTAACAATCCGTCTGTGATTAAATTTAGCAGTTGCTAAACTGCTAAATATCAACTGTTAAATATTGTTAGCATTATCATTTAGCAGTGTTATTATTTTTTAACGTTTAAGCCCATCTCTATTGTACCAGTGCTTGTAACCAATAAGCCAAAACGTCAAACAAACAGTTTTTTGACAGTTGTGCGCACAGATTGTATTATGTCTGCGGCGCGTGAGTCGCCGACGCTATGAAATGTTGCCACTTTAAATATTATATTTTATTGAAGTTAGAACTATTGTGTAAATTGTATTTTTTTTTTTTGTCTTATTTTGTTATTTCTCTATAAGTTGCACCGGTTGACGTCATCACGTCAACGCCGGTTGTCGCTGAAAACCAGCGCTGGGGCTTTGTCTTGCATAGGGTCCCAGCATTATGCTGAGCTATGGCCGTTTTGCGTGGATGTGACGCATATTTTCCTCCAATTTGTTATTTTCGTGTTTTATTTGTTTTTTTTTTCCTTGCTTGCGTCATATTCTACCGCAAATAAACGTATTTTCTTTCTTCTTTCTTTTCTTCTTTCTAATACCGGCAGCACAGATACTGGTCTATAATTGTTGGTGTCTTTACTGTCCCCAGATTTCAAAAGTGGTATAACCTTACTGTATTTCATTAAATCTGGGAAGACACCTTGATCCACACACAAATTAAATATTAAAGCTAAGTATGGTGCTATAGTCTCGATTATGGATGTACAAACTTTGATAGATAGTCCCCATAGATCCTCGGTCAGTTTGATTTTAATTTGCCGAAAGGCTTTAATAACTATCATAGGGTTTATATGTTTAAATTGAAATTCAACCGGACAGCCTGGGACATTCGCTCTTAATAAATCAATTGAGACATCGGGTGAAGAATTTAAAGCTTCCGTCGTTTTAGATGGTATATTAGTAAAGAAATGTACAAATTCTTGAGCTACTTCTAAGTTAGAGCTTATTGCACCACGTGAAGTCTCCAATGTGTAATCAGTGTTTAATTTTTTTTCCCTACTAGTTTCATTATTTATAACTTTCCAAACTGTTTTTATTTTATTTTCTGCTGATTTGATCTTATTGCTAATGGCTTTAGCTATCTTGCAGGTATTTCTAAAAATTTTGGATTATGTAGCAACATACTTGTTGAAAGTTTCAGTGTTAATGTAAGGCTTAAGGCCATACAGCTCGAAAAGCCTTTCCCTACTTATCCTAATACCTCTAGTTGCCCAGTCACTAAATATAAAAATAGGGCTAATATTTTTTGTTTTCTTTTCAAAAGTTTTATTGAATTCAGTGTGCACTGAATTCAATAAAACTTTGAGTGAAATCCTCATACAATTTATTTGCATCGTCCATATTATGGCCTAGAACATTTAACTCCTTATTTAGGATACTATTGAATCTATTTAATTTGCCATTTGTTATTGGTCTAAATTGTATTTGCACTTTTTGCAAAGCTGTTTTAAACTTAAAAGTTACCGTTTGACCACTATGATCAGACGGCAAATAATTTACTATGGCTTTAGCTAAATAATCATTTATTACAAATTAAAGGATTATATCCAAGATAAAAATGCTTGGAAACATGC
This sequence comes from Xanthia togata, assembly GCA_963853775.1. NCBI lineage: Eukaryota > Metazoa > Arthropoda > Insecta > Lepidoptera > Noctuidae > Xanthia > Xanthia togata. The sequence goes on from OY970811.1 coordinate 11,526,894, forward strand.
TGGTCCTGCTCCATAGGACATTTCAGAATCAGGACAAAATCGAACTGGTTGCCAATTTAATTGTATAGTATTATTTTTTATAACATTGATTTTATATTCTGTGATTACTTGAACTCACACACTGCCATATTATTAGTATTACTGATTAAAATGTTAGGAATATCGTATAATTTTACAATGTTTGTAAATAAGTGAGCATGGTGCTCACATATTTACATCGCATCTATCACATAATTAATTTATGTCATTCCTTAATTTTTCATTATTTTTTCCTATCGTGGTATAGTAATCTTTTTCTAGGTGCATCGTCTTCAAATATAATTATATAATTAGTGTATACAAGATATTGTGAAAACAATTTAAAAGAGTAACGGTGGAGTTTCTTGCCCATTCTTCTCCATACAAAAACTACCTTTTGGAAGGGGCGACTAGAATCAATTATTATTATTTTTAGTAAATTTTAACGTTCAAAAGTGCCTTTTTTGTGCCTAAATGAAATAAATTATTTGACATTCCCAAAATTACTAAAAAAAGCTGTGGTAACACCAGTATTTAAATCTGGAGACAAAAACTGTGTGAATAACTACAGACCCATTTCAGTGTTAACAGGCCTCTCAAAAATTTTAGAAAAAATAATTAACAATAGATTGATAAAATATCTAGAAGATAACAAACTACTTTCAGATAGTCAATTTGGTTTTAGGCCCAAAAGATCAACTAGCCAAGCAGTACACAAATTGACTAATTATGTCACTACCAATCTAGATAATGGTATGCACACAATTGGGATTTTTCTAGACCTTGCCAAGGCCTTCGACACTATTTCATGTTCTTTACTTTTGCACAAGCTTGAAACACTTGGGATAAGAGGAGTACAACTTCAATTATTTTCTGAGTATCTTAGCGATCGTCATCAATGTGTAAAAATTGATCAGTATACAAGTTGTGAACTTAAAAATAGTTGTTTTGGAATTCCACAAGGCAGCATTTTGGGCCCCACGTTATTTTTAATCTATATAAATGAACTGTGCCGCCTGGTACTCCAAAATGGTGTCATAATGTCTTATGCGGATGACACAGCTCTATTGTTCTCAGCTAAATCAAGAGTTGAGGTCTATGAAAATGCTCAGAATGGTTTTAACATTGTGTCAAATTGGCTTCATAATAATCTACTAACATTAAATACAGATAAAACAAAATACATTTTATTTACAATGAGAAATACTAACATACCGCTTACTAATATAAACATTTACGCACATAATTGTAGCATGTATGTGATGTGTGTGTGACACTGCATGTTTCTGCCCCACTTTAACTAAAGCTGACCATTTAAAATATCTAGGTGTCACTATTGACTCCAATCTAAATTTCCGTAAACATATTGATTTATTATGTACTAGAGTGCGCAAATGAATATATGTCTTTAAGAACTTACGGAACATAGCCGACTATAAATTAATTAAACAGATTTATTTAGCTTTGTGTCAATCCATTCTTACCTATTGCATAACTTCTTGGGGTGGTGCTGCAAAAACAATTTTACTCCCTCTAGAGCGTGCTCAAAGAGAAATTCTAAAGGTTGCTACTTTTCGCCCCTATAGATTTCCTACACACCAGCTCTACATAGCATGTAATGTACTAACAGTACGGCAATTATTTATACTAAGCATAGTACTACACCAACACACTGCACTTCCTTTTGACCCAGTACCTTCCGACAAGAGAAGGAAGGACTTAGTTTGCATAAACCCTCAAACTAGACATGCGTTTGCTAATCGATTTTATGTGTTTTTAGGACCTTTTCTGTATAATAGGCTCAACAAGTTACTAACCTTCTATAGTGTAAGTTATAAAACATGTAGTAAAATGTTATCAGAACATTTAGCGATACTGAATTACACAGACACAGAAAAACTTATAGAAAATTTGTCATGATGATAATTTATTTCTTCGAAGTATTTACTTTTGTATATTTACATAGGTTTAGTTTTAGATAATAATGTACCAATATGCTTTTTCTCGTAGTTGTTAATAGATTATTTTATATAGGTTTAACTTAAAATTTTAGTGTTCCAATTTAATTGAAATGTAAAGTGATGGCCTGAAACACAGGTTTGAATTAACCTAGATCGGGCGGGTCGCTACCTAACTTTGTAATTCCATAACATGATTACTTGCACCTGTTCTTAACATATTTTAGTTTTAGTTTATTTTTAGGCATTATAATTATTGTTTGGGAAATCATACTGTTGACTAAATGTACACTTTTTGTAAACGTTTTATTCAATAAATAAAATTTATAAAATTTAAAATTTTATTCAATAAATAAAATTTATATATTTTTTTTTTTTACTTTCAATTCTTGCAGTCTTTCTACTTTTATTATTTCTAGAGCAGTCACAGGAACTCGAACTCGTTGACACCAATGCCTGACCATCCACCTATCACACACGACAAATAACCAGATAATGATCAGTCCCTACATTAACACCCCGATATGCTCTAGTAGATGTAACTCTAACTTTACTCTTTAATCTTCCATCCACAATCACAAAGTCGATCATATTTCTACTGTCTTGCCTTAACAACGTATAACCTTTCTATGATTAAACATAGTGTTCATAACAAATTCATCTCTACACATATCTTTAGCAAATTCATTCTCCTCTGATTCACTCTATCATCCCCAAATACCCCTAATACCCATTCCTTTTCACACCAACCCAACCATTAAAGTCTCCAAGCATAACAATTTTCTCTCTTGACCTACATCCATTCACTAAATCCCTCATACTGCCCCAAAATTCGTCCTACTCCGTCAAATTCGTTCTTACCCATAGAATCCTGGGACTCAGATAAACATAATCTTTCACACATTTCATCATCCGCTCGGAGAGGAAAGCCCTAACTGGCCCTATGTGTCTCTTGAACACCGGACCAAATAGCGGTCAGAATACCGTGTTTGGATATGTCTGTTATTATTTATAGCCAGAGGCCGATGAAATTAAACATAAACTTATCTAAAGAGTTTTATTTGCGCATCACACGCTTCTTTTTCACACAGGTTATAATTGGAGGCAAGATTGACATTAGTATTACTTTGACAGATAGTGCTGGCTGCGTTCAGAAAATCAAAATTAACGAAAGAGTTTAACACTGCCCCTCGATTGAAAATCTGTCATAGATTGAAATTGTTACAATACTATTGGTACATTACTAATTTTATTACTGAACAATATTTAAGATTAGTTTCATAGTGTGCAGCTTTTCACCAGACAATGCCTTTGTTAATACATCTGCCACATTGTTATGAGTAGAAACATATTCAACATTAATTAATTTTCTACTTATAATATCTTTTAAGAAATGGTGTTTTATATCGATGTGCTTGGCACGTTTGCTATTTTCACAGGATTTTGATATTTGAATTGCACCTCTATTGTCCATGTATAATACACACAACACATCACTTCTCAGTCCATTCAAATCACTGTATAGTCCTTTTATGTAGAGTAGGTCACAAGCACTAGTTGCAGCTGCTACATATTCGGCTTCTACTGTTGACAGAGAAACGCAGGCTTGCTTTCTAGAGAACCAGGCAACAGGACATCCATTGTATAATGTCACAGATCCTGATACACTTTTTCTGTCTGTGTGTGAACCTGCCCAGTCTGCATCAGAGTATGTTTCTATAGATGCCTTATTTTTAGATCTTCTGTAGTGTAGTCCAGTCTCTTGTGTTCCTTTCAGGTACCTCAGAACCCTCTTGGCCTGTATCCAAAGGCTCTTTGTAGGCTTATCCAGGTATTGACTTAGGTATGAGGTTGCATAGGTAATATCAAGTCGTGACACAGTTGACACAAACATGAGACTACCAATTAACTGGCGATAAGGTACATCAGATATAATTGGCTCATTTTCATCAAATTGGTATCCTTTTGTCAATGGTGTAGTTGAGCTCTTGCAATCTTGCATGTTAAATTTTATGAGCATGTTTTCTATTTGTCTTTTCTGTGTAATCTTAAGACCATCTTCTTTGTTTTCAATTTCCATTCCTAGAAATGACTTAGGAAAGCCAAAATCTTTTATTTGAAATTCCTTCTTCAGATGTTTCACCACCTTCTCTATATCTTCTTCAGTTCCAGTTAGAATAATATCATCAACATAAATTAACATCCACACATTCATTGTTTCTCCTCTGTATAGACAGACATCATACTGAGATCTTTTAAAACCCTTTTCTTCTGCAAAGCTATTAAATCTTTGGTTCCAACATTTGGGACTTTCTCTTAGTCCATACAATCCTCTATTCAGTTTTAAAACTTTGTACTTTGTTGCAGTTACACCTTCAGGCGGTTTTATGTACACTTCAGATTCAAGTATCCCGTTCAAAAAAGCTGTGGGTACATCAAGTTGTCTTATATTCCATCCTTTCTGTATTGCATGTGCCAGGATTGATCGAACTGAGGATATTCTTGCTACTGGAGCATAATTTTTCCCAAAGTCAGAGTCTTCTTTTAGTTGAAAACCCTTCACTACTAATCGAGCCTTTTTCAAGTTATTCTCTTTAGTCTTAAATACCCATTTTGTATCTATGGCTTTCTTGTTTTCAGGTAAATCAGTTTCTGTCCATGTATTCATTTTTTGTAGAGCTTGTATTTCTGTTTTGATGGCTTCTTCCCATCCATTTTCCATAGCAACTTTAAATTCCTTGGGATCTTCTTCTGTACTTATCAAGCAGTAAGCTTCATAAATTTCATATTCACTTAGATGTTTTGGTGTAGTAATTAATCTGCCACTTCTCGTATTTTGGCTAGTACTTTCTTGAGTTTCATTTGAAGTTGGAGTCTTTCTCTCTTCTTCAATTTTATTTTCTTCTTCTTTTCTCTTTCTTTCTTCTTCATCTTTCCTCTTTATTTCATCTTCATCTTTTCTCTTTCTTTCTAGTACATTATTTTGTTCGTCATGTTTTTCTTCAATGCTTGGCTTGTTGGTATTTAAAATCTCTTTCATTAAATCTTACATCTCTAGTCACAATAACAGCATCTGTTATAGGATCCCACACTTTATATCCGTTTCTAGCATAGCCGATCATTCTTACTTCTTTTGCTCTTGAATCTAGTTTATCTCTTCTTGGTAGTATGACCATCCATCCTTTGCATCCAAATGGCTTCAATTTATTGAGCACCATTTCTCTCTCAAATATCATTGCTGGTATCTCAAAATCAATTGCACTTGATGGGCATCTATTGATCAAGAATGCTGCTGTCAAGATAGCATGGCCCCACAGATGTCTTGGTAAACATGATTCATCCAGTATAGTTCGAGCTTTTTCAAAAATAGATCTGTTTAGCCTCTCGCTTTTTCCATTCATTTGTGGACTATAAGGTACTGTATATTCTATTTTTATACCTTTCTCTTCACAAAACTTTCTAAAATAGTTTGAAGAGTATTCCCCTCCATTATCACAACGGATTCTCTTTATTTTTATTTCTTTTTCAGTTTCTATTTCCCTTACATACTTTATCAAGTTGTCTGCTGCTTCAGATTTGCTTACTAATAGGTAGGTTTGAGTAAAATGTGAGTAGTCATCCAGTATGGTTTGATAATATCTGTAGCCTTCTTTCGTTGGTACTTTCATTGGTCCAGCAACATCCGAATGTATTAATTCTCCTACATCTTTTGATTGTGGCTTTGTAATTGTCTTGAAAGGAAGCCTTGTACTTTTATTTTTCATACAAACTTCACATACCTTTTTGCTGTAAGGCAAGTTCATCAAATTTAGTGCTTTACGATTGAGGTGGCCAAGTTTGATATGCCATAAATCACCATTAGTCAGGTCTTCGTCACTGTAATAGCATTTATATTTTTCATTAGGTAGTTGCATTTTCAGTATGTATAACTTTCCCTTCTTTTCTCCATAATATACTCGTTTTTCAGATTTTATTATCAACTCTCCATTTTTAAATATTACACATTTGCCTTTATTCATCAGTTCATTTACTGACAGTAAATTACTTTCAATTCCACTAACTATAAGACCCTCAGTTGTGACAGGTGTGTCCCCATCATAGAAGGTTTTTAGATAGCCTTTTTTCTTGGCACTTAAAACATCACCATTCGCAATTTTTATTTTTATTGGTTCTTGAAGTTCCGTCACATTTGTCATAAATTTTTCATATTTCTCTTGTATGAAGTTATGTGTTGCTCCAGAGTCCACAACAAAAATAATTTCCGATGCATCTGTATGCAATATGTGTTCCGTGCTTGAAGCAATAAACAATTCATCATTATTAGAGTTTTCATTTGCTTGTGCTACATGTCCTTGTCCTCTGGACTTTCCTCTGAACCCTGACCTTCCTCTACTTCTCATTCTAAATTTTCCTCTGCCTCGCTGTATTTGGTTATTGTTTTCAGTCTTCTTGTCACATTGGTATGCCATGTGTCCCTCTTTTCCACATTTATAGCAAGAGTAAAAACTGCTCTCTACAACTTCACTTTTTTTTTCTTTAAATTTTAGCTCTGAATCTAGAAGTCTAGATTTCACAAAATCTACAGTGAGCTCTTTTTCAACACTCATGGTTTCTAATGTTGTAATCACTGTGCTGTATTCCTCAGGTAGTGTAAGGAATAAATGTGTCAATTTGTCGCTGTCTTCCATTGTAGTTCCGGCTGTCTCCAATTGGGTGATTAAGTTATCAAATTGTAGGAAATGTTCCTGTAGACTTTGACCGCTGGAACATTTCATTGCGATTAGCTTTTTACGTAGGAAAAGCTTATTGAACACACTTTTTCTCTCGAAAACTTCTTCCAAAGAGGTTAACATCTCGGCTGCCGTTTTACATTTTTTGATTATGTTCAGGTATCGATCAGTAACACACTGTACAATGATTGACCGAGCTTTTGCATCACTTTCAACATTTTCTTTGATCTCCTTGTCGTATTTATCCAATATGCTTGCAAGGTTTCTTTCTTCTAGCAAAACCTTCACGCGAAACTTCCAGTTGGAGAACGCTATGTTGTCGTTCAGTTTTGGAAAATTACACGTTCCCGACGACGTCATTTTACTTTTATCGATCAACCACGCTCTGCTGTTATTATTTATAGCCAGAGGCCGATGAAATTAAACATAAACTTATCTAAAGAGTTTTATTTGCGCATCACACGCTTCTTTTTCACACAGGTTATAATTGGAGGCAAGATTGACATTAGTATTACTTTGACAGATAGTGCTGGCTGCGTTCAGAAAATCAAAATTAACGAAAGAGTTTAACAATGTCTTCTCCCTATCTTTTCGTCTCATTCACACATAACACATCTATCCTTTTATCCTTCACCATCTCACACACTTCATCCATCTTATCTCTTATAACTTCTTGCACATTCAGCGTAGCTAAGCGACATTCCGCCGCTCGCTTTTCGCCCCGTGGAAACAACTGACGTGGTGTGTGGCGAGCATCACCGCCGCCTCCGAGTTGGTTATTCTTTGGTGAAAGTAAAAGAAATGCAGTGTCTATCTTCTAATCATGTTATTTAACCGTTTATACTTAAATCACACTTTCAGTTTTCAGCGTTTTCTCAATTAGTTATTGCTTTAGGTTTTAGTTGACGTCACTTAATTTTTCGGCTGAAAACGAAAATTAATATTTCGCTCGAAAATTACCGAAAACCGAAAACGAAATTCGGTCGTATTCTACCATGATCTCAATATTACGAATCACGGGCGGTGCTTCTATTACTATCAACTTCACCTGCACCCTAACACACGATCAATCAATCAACTGTGTCCATATAAACTTTTTTCTTTCTGTCTTTCTTTTCTTTTAATCTGAATCGTTTTGAAGGATTATTTTTAATCCATTGCTTCATAATTATGTTCGAAAACTTTGTCTGCTCAACAACATAAATAACGCAAAACTGTTGTTGAACTGTCAAAATTAATCAATTTGTGATTGATCGTGTGTTACGCAATTAGGGTGTTTATCTGCAAATGATTATGACATGGGTCTCAATACGAATACATACGAAATACCAGGTTTATTACGAGTACAGCAGCAGTTCGAAATAAGTCCAATTGTCGCTGGAAATACTTTTCAATTACATTAAGTCCGATTGCGTCAGGTTAATACTTGTCACTGTGTGGGTAATATGCATCGTGATAACTACAAACAGTGTTCACTATAGTGTGTCAAGAAGTGCTCGTATCCAGTGAGTTACGCTCTGCATGTAACTCGCGCGGGTAGCGGCAGCTCGTGTAATTTGCACGTGGTACAAGCATCAAAAGTAATAATTAGTTTTACCAGAAAGGTGGTGTGATTTCTTCTGGTTTCTTTCCCAATTTGCTAAGGATGGCGAACATCGGAAAGTAGACGACACTGAAGAAAACGTCACGAAAAGCAGTAGGTCCGATGCCCTTGTACAGCCCAGTGATGCCTTTTTCTGCAACTAGTTCCTTGGTCAGCTGCCAAGCAGTTACTTTCTTGATTGCTTGTAAACCCGCTATAAACAAAAATATAATACAATGTGTGAAGTGTGAATTTGAATCCATCGCCAAGGGTTTTCAACCTAAGCTTTTAAACGTCCACGGCCGCTACGAATTGACCGCAGCGCGCAGGCGCGGGGATTCCATGCTCCGCGGCAATAATCTACCAAGGCCTGAAATGCTTTTAAAGCTTCCGTAACTTATTGAACTCCTACGAATGATACTGATCAATTCCTCTCCTCCCATAATCTAATTTAATCCTGCTTTGTTTATTAGCATCTAGACATGAAACGTAGGTACCTTTATACGGGAACTGTCGAGCCGGATATCGAATTTTTGCCGGATAACCGTTTCATTTTGTTATAGTTAAGGAGAGAAAATTTTATTGCCAATATATATAGGTATAATTTAAAATTGTAAAGTAAACCAAAACAATAATACAATACAACAATAATTATTTATTTATTGTTTATTGCTTTACAATTGTTTATAAAACAGTTCTATTCTACAACAATCATCTGAACGATACTAACCAGCTTTAGCATCTGCCGCTATCCGCCCAGCATCCTGCATCTGGATTTTCAAAAGCTCCATGGGCGTGGTGATGATGATTTGGCAGGCCCCGGCTAGACCTCCCGCCAGCATCTGACGTGGGATGGGTATGGATCTGCAACATAATACGAATGTTAATAATTCTGTAATAGGGTTCAAACTGAAAGCTCATCATACATAATCAGCCTATAAAGTCTCCACTTCTGGGACACAGGCCTCCTCTCTTCGAGAAGAAGTGGGCTGTAATGTACCACGCGGGCCCAGTGCGGGTTGGTAGATGTCACATGTATCCATGTCGACATGCCGGTTTCCTCACGATGTTTTCCTTCACCGTTTTGAGAGCAGAGGTGATGAAATTATTTACACAAAGTAAAGCGCCTGGGTTCTAACCCACGACGAAGTCAGGGCCGATATCCCTGGGCCTCAAGTCTGCTATTACAATAGTGTCAGAATGGTCTATCATTGATTTCATAATTGTTGATTTTGACAAGTTTGGTAATCTACTAATATATTGGCGTCATTATGACTTTCCAGTGGTCAGCCACTGACACTCCAATGAAAGAATGGCATCTATTGGTAATCTCGTACCTAATGACAAATTAATGACTGACTTAGGCAGTAATCTGCTAAAATTTTGACAGTTCCTTTGAGTTGTTTGTGACCTAGGTACCATTAGAACGTCATTGTGCAGTCATTGCTTTTAATTCGTTACGAATATCGTGTTTGTGGAATCAATGATCAACCAATGATCGACCATTATGAATTTAGCAGATTACGAACTTTTAGCAAAATGACAATGGGATCGTGTTGGAATGACAAATTTATAAAAATAGTAGACTTGGACCCCAGAACGCTCGTGCGATGGCATTTGTTTACTGGCCAGTAAAAAAAGAAACTTAAAAACTAACACCGTCATAGTTGGTTTTTTAACTTTATTTGTTATGTCCTAAATGGTCCTAAGCAAAAGGACGGGCAAGAAACTCCAAAGACACTCTTTAAAATCAAAACATTGTTTTATTGTTGAATTAATACATACATATATATGAGAACGGGGGGATGTAGAAAGACGGGGACGTTAAAGCGTCCACCATCAGCGAGACATTTGAGTGAACTCAATTACCAGTGCACATTTAAGGCAATGAAAGACATACTAATACCAAGTAAATGGTAGCTTGGCGGTGTTCCCTTGTTTCGCAGACAGAAATTTCATAGAATTTCGTTTCACAGCCAATGTTTCATATACCTAATACTTGTTCCTTGTATTTTTATGGTTTTCCTTTCATTTAATTTACCATGTTTGATAAAGAGATTTGATCCTTATGATTGACCCTATCGATTGATGCCATAAAAGTACGGTGTTATTTTTTCAGATTTTAGCCGGTTCCATTCCCGCGCTTGCAAGCGAATTTTCGAAAATCTTTGAATGCAGATGTGTTTCTCTATAAAAAAATTAGTAATATTGCCTTCGAGTAAAATTTGCCATCTCCAGTATTTAGATTAGTTTCCCTACAAATGAGGTCAAAAAATTCCACCTGTACCAATATGTCGTTCGCGCGATAACTCTAATTGCGCGATGCAGGATTTGTGTGACGTCAGCAGCCTAATTGCGCAACACATTTTATTTTTTATTGCAATTCTGAATCGAAACCAAGCCCAATTTTAATCGCATGTCATAATTGAAATTACGATAAACATTTTTTACCAATCGACCGAAATTGTATAGGGTTGTTCTTAAAAATTGGCTTTAACTGTTTCAAAATGTTTTGTTCAATCAAGTCATGATTAATTTCCAAATTATTGTGCTATAATTTAATTTTGTTTTCATTACAACTGATGCTCTACTAGTGCGTATAAATGAAAATGTAGAATGATTGCCGAAAAATTTAAAACCATTTTTTTAAACACTTTCTATTAAAACCGGAACAAAAGTTGAAATACGTAAACGACGTCATTTCTAAAAAAATATCCCACGGGGAAATACTACTGGGATCATAAAATCTGCCGTTATGCCAATAATATGTATCTAACTGTGCGTTTGCACTGGTGAAACATTCACAACAAAACATGTTAAAATCTTTAGTTTCTGTCAATGTTCCATACATTATTTGACAGGAACTAGACATCTAGCTTTTTCATTAATTATTGTAGTGTGATATTAAGTTGGATGATGTTTAAAAAATACTTTGATTACCTGATAAGTTTTATTTTCATTCTCAAATCTTCAAATGGACCTCCAAAACAGCTCCCGAATTTTTTCAACAGAATTTTTTTTTTTTTTTTTTGTGAGTGATCTATATTCTATTTGAAATAAAATTACACATTTAGATCAACCGTTTTGATATTCTATTTGAAATACGATTACACATTTAAATAAACCGTTTTGTGTTCGGTTGAACATTAAAAGCAAAAAAGTGGTTACAATACTGAGTGTTTACTGAAGCTGCCATTTGTCATGCCACAAACGCAATAAAAGTCAAAATCGGTTGAACGGATTATAAAAAAATGTCTCATCTTATTTCGACGCATGTCCTATAGCGGACTCGGGGAAAAAAATGCCAATGATGAGTAAAACACAACACAAAATTATATTGTATAACACAGATAACTTTTTTTAAAATTGAAAACAACAACATACAAAATTAAATTGTATATTTACTATTCTCATACGGAAACATGGGCCTATGTTAGGCAGTTTTCAAGTTTTAGAACATTTTTCTTGTGGCTTGTGTAAGTCGGAAGAACTGCAAAATTCTCTCATTCAATCAAGACTTTTTTGCTCAATAGCGAAAAGTACCTAAGTCGAGATTATCACTACAAGTAGGTAAGTAAGCCAATATAAATAGGAATAACTGAAATTGTTGATTGATATTTTTGTACATAAGTAGATGATGAAATAAACTATAGTAACCACTAACCTAACTACAAAACATATTCATAATATTTTCACAGACGGTGCTAGAGCTGAAAATACAAGAATGGAACACTACCTAAGATCAATCTTGTTAATTTCTTATCAAAGAAGTTGGGTGGCAAGATGGCAAAAATGGATTCGATAACCAATCTTCTGTACTAAGACGACCCACCGACCAAGGTAAGCTTTTTGTCACATAGATAGATAGATTAAGAATCAAGCGAGGCAACTCACTTAATAATAAAATTATGATACGAGCGCGATCTAGTAATATAACAATTAGGGCACTCCGACCAAATAGGTTAAGTTAGGTTAGGTTAGACCTGTGACCAACTACGAGCGAGCAAAGCAAGCGGTGCCGCGGAAGCGGCCGGCAAGCGCTACATCGAAATTGGTCGCAGTAACAAAATTAGAGCACTCCGACAGTAAGTTAAGAACCGCTTTTATATAATTATAAAATAGTCCAAGTAAAATAGGTGTGCAAGTATGTTTTGATGAGAATTGCTGCAGATTTCAGTTTATTAATGAGAATAGCAAGATTGTTTTCTTGCTTGACTAGAATTTATCCGCATTGTTTTTGTGAATCCGCATTATCTTGTATTTTCAGCTCTAGCACCGTCTGTGAAAATATTATGAATATGTTTTGTAGTTAGGTTAGTGGTTACTATAGTTTATTTCATCACCTACTTATGTACAAAAATATCAATTAACAATTTCAGTTACAATGTGAGGTTGACGGACATAGGAACTCACGTTATTCCTATTTATATTGGGTTACTTACTTGTAGTGATAATCTCGACTTAGGTACTTTTCGCTATTGAGCAAAACAGTCTTGATTGAATGAGAGAATTTTCCAGTTCTTCCGACTCACACAAGCCACTAGAAAAATGTTCTAAAACTTGAAAATTGCCTAACATAGTCCCATGTTTCCGTATGAGAATAGTAAATATACAATTTAATTTTGTATGTTGTTGTTTTCAGTATATAAAAAAGTTATCTGTGGTATACAATATAATTTTGTGTTGTGTTTTACTCATTGTTGCCATTTTTTCCCCGAGTCCGCTATAGGACATGCGTCGAAATAAGATGAGACATTTTTTTATAATCCGTTCAACCGATTTAGACTTTTATTGCATTTGTGGCATGACAAATGGCAGCTTCAGTAAACACTCAGTATTGTAACCACTTTTTAGGGTTCCGTAGTCAACCAGGAACCCTTGTAGTTTCGCCATGTCTGTCTGTCCGTCCGTCCGTCCGTCCTCGCTTAATCTCTGTGAGCGATAGCACTAGAAAGCTGAAATTTGGTACCAATATGTATATCAATCACGCCGACAAAGTAGTAAAATAAAAATTGGAAAAAAATGTTTTATTAGGGTAACCCCCTATATGTAAAGTGGGAAGTGATTTTTTTTTTATTTCAACCCTAACGTGTGATATATTGTTGGAAAGGTATTTAGAAATGAATAGGGGTTTACTAAAATCATTTTTTGATAATATCAATAATTTCGGAAATAATCGCTCCAAAAGTAAAAAACAATGTGTCCCCCCCTCCCTCTAACTTTTGAACCATAAGTTTAGAAAATATGAAAAAAATCTGAAAAGTAGAACTTTATAAGGACTTTCTAGGAAAATCATTTTGAACTTGATGGAAACAACAGTTTTTGTACAAAAATGACAAAAAGTTGTACAAAATAATTTCTGGACTAAGTTTGTAGTATAATAGTATATGCAAGGAACACTTATTGTGACGGACGGGAAACTACGGAACCCTACACTGAGCGTGGCCCGACACGCTCTTGGCCGGTTTTTTGCTTTTAATGTTCAACCGAACACAAAACGGTTTATTAAAAGTGTAATCTTATTTGAAATAGAATATAGACCACTCACAATTTTTTTTTTTTTATGTTGCAAACATTCGGGAGCTGTTTTGGAGGTCCATTTGAAGATTTCAGAATGAAAATAAAACATAACAGGTAATCAAAGTATTTTTTAAACATCATCCAACTTACTATCACACTACAATAATTAATGAAAAAGCTAGTGAAGATGTTTGGATGTTTGTTAGATACAAAATAATGGCTTGACGGCAGATTTTTTCATCCCGGTAGAATAATCCCGTGGGATAGTTTTTTTGAAATAACGTCATTTTGCGATCTTGACTCGGGCGGAGCCTCTGTTTGGTTTCAACATATTCATCATGGTGAACAGTTTTTCCAAATCAGCGTTCGAATCTTCAGTGGTTTCGGCATTGAAAGAAATAAAAAAAGAAATGAAAAATCACTGACACAGGTTTTAGACAAACAATAAAACATGCCATTATCTTGTTATTTTCTCGAGTCAGTTTTAGTAATCGATTGTATAATAATAATAATATAATTTATTGATACAAATCCTTACAATATCCTTATTATCTAGCTAAAGTTCACAATCATTACAAGGCGCACAAAAGTAGAAACCCTCACTCCTAAACTGGGAATACCTGTGACTTAGGAGTCAGTGTTCTGCTGCCACTTGGACACTATAAACCCTTATGTAAATTAAGAGCTAGTAAACTAATATTTAAAAAAGGCGTATTATATAGCGAGTTTAAGAAAAAAATAGAAAAAAAAAATTAAAAAAAATTTGAAAGCTTAATTTAAGATTAAAATAAAAAAGTAAAATGACTGTGTGATTGATTCTGTATGTGTGACTGGGAATCGTTTCTTGTTTGCGTGTGTGAGTGTGTGTGTGAATGGGAAAGGTGTGTATTTTGTGTAGTGTGAGTGTGATATGAGGAGCCTAAGTATGCGAATGTGGTGGTGACGAGTGTAAGACTGTGTTTGAGTTAGTACGTAGCTTGGTGTAAGTATTGTTTTCTACAAATTTAATTAAACTAACCACTAGACAAAACCATCAGCCACTAAAAGCAAAATTTCTTCGCCAGTAGGGGTGTCCCAAACCTCCAGGTTTAGTGGAAATCCCACTAAGTTGACAACACTGCTTTTCTACGATTTTGTCATTGGCCACAGATAACAAAAACGTGAAATGAAAAACGTTTTGTTACGTATTTCAATTAAGGTAGTTTTTGATAGAAAGTGTTTAAAAAAATGGTTTTTCATTTTTCGGCAATCATTGTACACTTTCATTTGCTCTAGTAGAATATCGGTTGTAATTAAAACAAAATTAAATTATAGCACAATAATTTGGAAATTAATCATGCCTATAATATGGTGGAACAAAACATACCTATATTTTAAACAGATATACCTAGCCAATTTTTAAGAACAACCCTATACAATTTCGGTCGTTTTGTAAAAAATGTTTATCGTAATTCCAATTATGGCATGCGATTAAAATTGGACTTGGTTTCGATTCAGAATCGCAGTCAAAAATAAAATGTGTTGCGTAATTAGGCTGCAGGCCTGGGTCAACGGCGCGTTGTGTTCCACGCGCGCCTCAAAGAGATGTCAGCAGAACTGAAGGGGTCTGATAAGACCGATGCCTGCCAGGGTCGCGGGAAAGTTCGAAAGGGAATACCGTGGCCCCTGGCAACATACAGGCAACTGAAGGAACACGGGTGGGTTTCAGTTATTTGATGATCGGTCAGGTAGAAACGTTCGCTCTCAATAAATCAATAAAAAGCGAGAATAATGAATTTTAGGTTTCAGTAGTTTTAAGCGAGATACTGGTAGAGTTTACAAATTATTGAGCTTCTTTGTTAGCGCCTTTGAGAACACGAGAAGTCTTGTGTGAAACCATTAGAATATCCTTTATTCCTGACAGTTTAGTTTTTGATAATTTTCCAAACCGTTATAATTTTATAATCGGCTCAGACGAGCGCTGGCATATCAGCGCTAGTTACTAGCATTCTACATGAATACTATTATTCACGTAGAAAGCTGATAAAGGTTTACTTTTTACCCGACTACGGCGAAGCAAAAAGGAGTGTTATGATTTTGACCGGTATGTATATATGTCCATCTGTTTCCTCATAACTTCTAAATAGCTCATCATAATTTGACAAATGAGGTATCGTTGGAAGCGTCTCGATTGTCCGCTGGTTACATGGCTGGCTGTCTATGAGACGCCACATTAAATTGAATATGGCGCCCTCTAGATGACAGAAACCATGTTTATTTTTATTTTTTGAACATTTAATTTAAGTACATAATATTATGGCCGGTGGCTAGTTAAGTTAAATTAAGTAAGAAAGTTTAAAAAAGACATACCCATCAGGTCGAGATAGATACATTCGAAATATATCATTGCAGGATAATTTAATGGCCTTCTCTGGTGTAATGAGCAGGATGTTAACACCCGAGCCGCGGTACATGCCGAAGTAGCCCTCTGCTCTATACGTCTTCCTAAAGCAATCAATCCTGAAAGTAAAAATAATATGTTATGGCTATCGGCAGTACAGGAGTATTCTTTTCGTATTTCAGTTGGTTAAGCTTCCAGTATCAGGCAAGCGACTTAAAAAATAAATAATGCAGGTTTCCATTCTTTTGAAAATAAATTGTTGTGTTGAGTAAAATTTGTTTTATTGATGATATTTCCCGTTTACAACAATCACCTCAGATTTCACCCCCATTTCAGGTTTTGAAGTCCATTGCGCTTTGTGCAACCTAAAATATTGTTGCCTTTATGAAGATAGCATCGACGGAAGCTCTTAAAATCGGAGAGCCCGTAATTAATTCCACACTCAACACAATACTACAAACTGGTTAATTTTCTTCTCAATTCTGCCATTCACCAATAATACTACATAAATAAGGTGCATAATTTGAAATTGGTAACTATCGCCCTATCAGTTTGGTGTCTCATTTGTATATAAACATTTATAAAAGTAATCGAAAACCATATTTCAAGTCAACTTGACTCATAACAGCCCATCTGATCAAGCACGATTCCGATGAGGTCTCTCCACTACTAACGACCTTCAATCCGTCAAGCCCTCAACCAAATAATTATAGAGAAGTGCACAGAATTCAAAATCCCTCTGTATCTAGCATTCGTTGACTACCCCAAAGCGTTTGAAAGAATTCACCATGATTCATTATTTAAGACACTCCTGAATTATAGAAGACTCCTGAAATAGAGACCACCTACGTACCTAAATCTTTTTACAACCATATTCCGCAAATTTTACTAAAGCAGCTTTCAAAATTTCAGAATTACACCACAGTATCATCCTTTACTATTGAAAGAGGTGTCAAGCAAGGAGCAAAGCTATTGACTGCCACCCTCGCATCAGGGCCGGATTTAGGGGAGGGCAACCGGGGCGAAAGCCCCGGGGCCTCAACAAACGGGGGCCCCCCACAATAGAGACTTCGGAAAAAAAATATTCAAATTCCAACTAGTTAACACTAGTAAGCATCTTTTCCATTGATTTTTTTTTTTTGCTCTTTCACCTTTACCTACAGCCTACAGTACTTTATACATACATATTATTTGATTATCAATCTGCCTAGCCTTTTCCCAACTATATTGGGGTCGGCTTCCAGTCTAACCGGATGCAGCTGAATACCAGTATTTTACATGAAGCGACTGCCTATCTGACCTCCACAACCCAGTAACTGGGTAATACGATACCCCTTGGTAAGACTGGTTGTCAGACTTTCGGGCTTCTGACGACCCGTAACGACTGTCAAAGATCATACATATTATTTGATTATATTAATCTTAAATAACAGAAATCATTGATTTGTTCACTCCAATCAGGCAGTCAGTGAAATATCAAAATCTCAAATGGCCCTGATAAGCACTTCCAATTCACTACCCATCTTGAGGGAGTACCCCAATCGCTTAAAAGCTTTCTCTCCTGAGCATTGAAAGCGATTTACTCCGAGAACTGGATTTCAACGAAATCATCAACGATTTTTCGGCGAAAAAAGCTCGAAAGGTTCCGTTCGTTAACACTAAAATTTAATTTCAGATAATTCTTGTTTCCGTTTATATTTATATGTGTTTGTTCAATACTAAGGGAATCAACTTGGTTTCACAATAAATTATTTATTGAAAAACTTGACTGAAAAAAAATTGTTTACTTTATTTGGAAAATAATTTGGGGCGAGGGGGCCTCCGCTCCTTTGTTGCCCCGAGGCCTCTGGACCTCTTAATCCGGCCCTGCTGATTTCGCAAGAGAACATGACGCATAGATCAGCACCATTTAGCTCAACCAATTTGAAGGGAACTCAATGATCCAACACACACGCTACCCCCAGCGACAGCGAGACTAAATTTGAGTGAGCGATTGAATTTATACAATGTAAAGATAGGTTTAGAATCTTCAGCAGCTCCAACAATATTTTCGAATGCTAATCAATTAGATTATGCGCCCTGGTCTCCACCAGGGCGCATAATCTGGACCAGTGTTGAGACAAGCATTTTTGTCAGCGATGTAATCCCCCAACTTATAATATGCTTGGCAGCATATTGTGCGTTTTGTACAAGATTTGAATTTCGTTTCAAACTCAAAGCATTTATTTCAATTAAACCATTTCACCAAGGCGCTTTTGAATTGTCAAGGGGTCAGTCAGTCAGAAATATGAAGCTAGTTGTCCATTCCAAAGCGTAGGTTCCTATGGAGAAGAACGGGCAAGAAAATAAAGTTTCATTCAGTGGGAGTATGTGGGGAGGTATTTTATTGTAACATTTTAAACAATAACCCATGAAGGAGGAGTCTACTAACCAACCAGTCTGAAACCCGGTTGAACTAATTGGTCCCAATTTCTAGTCCTATAATTGTGTCAATCACCTATTTTACTGAAAAGACTTAGAATTTTCCTCACATACATAATGTTTTCAAAGATATATTGACAAAATACCGTCATGATGTTAATGTTTTTAAACAGTTCCCTTAGAGAATCGCGTCTGTGGAGGCCATATATTGTATTGGTCTGATGGCTCTTTTCTGAAGAATAAAAATAGACTCGATATCTGCAGTCCCCATAGTAAAACACCGTTAGACATGATACTACCAAAGTAGCTGAAATAGACTACCCTCGCGGTATCTACATCAGTAAAATGACGGAATATTTGAGAATAATCCGTCATTTTACCGTGCTGTGAACTGCTGCTGAACTTAGCCGTCCTGCAAGAGATGTTAAATGAGGACCCCATTGCAGCCTTGACTCGAACGTGATCCCCAAGAAAAGAGTATAACTGACGATTGTTAGTATCTCCGTATTCAATACTATTGAGGACTATTGTTGCCAATAAGCCAGCCATAGTGGTGATAGATCGATTAGGGCTAGTGGTGGTTAATATATCATCAAGCAAAATAAAGCACCGTGCTTAATACACATAACAAAAAGCAAATGCTATTTTGGCTCTCACAAGTTGCTATTTGCTTAATGCTTTAAATCGCACTCTCTGTCTCTGTCCGTCGCGCGAAACGCAATAAGCAATGAATAAGCATTAAGCAGAATCGCAGATTAAGCAGGTGTCGTCGATTGCTAGTGACTTCTGTCAGTCACATGCGTAATCGTTTCACGCACCGCGTACGAATTTGCGATATCGGGCGGCTCACGTAAATACGTTATTGATGTAGCGGTCCCTCATGACGAGAACCTCGTGAAAGCTGAAAAAAGCAGATTAAGTATCTGAGTTGTCGACATGTGGAATGTGGATACAGCAGTCATTGTGCCGATAGTCGTGACGGCCAATGGCATAATAGCCAAGACCCTCGAGCAACACCTGAGGAGGCTCTCGTTAGGCAGCTGGATCAAGGACTTGATCCAGAAAGTGGTACTTCTGGACACGGCACGTATTATTAGGAGGTTCCTCTCTCAAGAGCCCTAGCCACCGGTAGCTTGGACCCTGTTCCCGATACCGGTAAGCTACAATTTTTTATATTTTTATGTTTTGTTTTTATAAAAATATTTAAAAATTTAAACAATAAAATAAAGGAAATATTAATAAATTAAAAAAATGGTAGCATCACTTAAAGTACCTACTTTCCCCCGCATGGTACCGATATAATATGTAGCTATAAACAAAAAAATAAAAATTGATAGCGTCAATATACCCCTATACCAATATATAAGGTACCTACTTTCCCTCCGGGGCCCGCTTCGACTTTCATCTCTGTGGATTATAGTTAAGATAACAGTGATACTTACATGTTTTTATATTGTTTCTCGCCATCTGGGCCAATGGTTTGGTTCTGAAGTCGCGTTTTCACTAAATCCAACGGAAACACAATGGAGACACCAACAATACCAGCAATACCGCCATTGATAATCTTTGGTATTAAACTAAAATAAAATACAAACTAATTATTAGCGATTGATGCAATTACATTATTATTTGGGTGGCTACACAGTACGAGTACGCTAATAATCTAGCAAGGCTAGCAATCTTTAAACGTGTGAGGAACAGGGTGGAAAATTTCTCCTCCTCCATTGAAAAGGGAGGATGGCCGAGTGTTGTGTCTGGTGGGGTACTGCCCGATGGTTATTGTCGCTGTTGTATACAGGGTGTAAAAAAACGGAGAATACCTCTTCCAGAACGGCTTTCAAGAGCTTGGGCGATATGGTCAAATAACTTTTTGAAAAGTAAGGAATATAATGAGACTTTCTATTGCTGCTTTGTTGATTATTCGAAAGCCTTTGACTCGCTACAACACGAGTGCATCTGGCAAGAACTTAAAAACGAAGAAGTGGACATAAAGTACATTAGAATTCTTCTTTTTCAAATTATTTAGAAGATAAAAAAGCGTCTGCCTCATTGGTCTAATGATCGCAAGTGCTACTGCTGAGCATGAGGTCCTGGGTTCGATTTCCAGGTCAGGCAAAAGTTTTATTGGGTTTATCCAACAGGAATATCTCAGTAGTAGCCCGGAGTCTGGAATTATGTTATGTTTTTAAGTCCCATGTAATAGGGGGCGAGCCTATTGCCATCAACCGGGCACAATTCACTGGTGAAATGTGGGTGTACTACAGGTACCTACACCTCTGCCCTACCCTTCGGGAAAACAAGGCGTGATTTTATGTTATAAAAAAGCGTGGGATTGAGCTGCTCGCTCTGCTAAGCCTTGTGATAAATCCATAAAATTTTACATTTTAACTATTTAAAATCATTAAAATATACCAGTTTTATGTACTTAATGGCATTGTCGAAAATTATATACAAAATGACATGATTACTTTGTAAAGTATTATATTGTTGTAGGTAATTATTGTGAATGTGAGTACTATGGGGATATTTTTTTTTTGCAGCAAGTGTCAAATAATAGAAAGAAGGAGGAGACGAAATAAGAATAGATACAGGAGTGCGCCAGGGCGATCCACTGTCTCCTAAACTTATAGCCATAAATAATACATTCATACCTATCACATTTTTAAGCTGTTTCATGGGTACAAAAAATATTTATTTTTCAACACACTTGTAAAGTGGCTCTTATAGAACCGCTTTTAGGTTTATAATGCAGTGTATTAAAACACAGCCCCGGATCTAGGGGGGGCAAGCCGGGGCCTATGCCCCGGGCGGCAAGTTCAGAGGGCGGCCAAATTCACTCTTTACAGATGAATGGACAACTCATCATTTACTTAACTTTGACAACGGAATAAATAATAGTACAAGAACAGAAATTTCATGGCCATATCAACTCGACCGATACCCAGAGCGCGGAGTGAGACGTGCTACACGAACATTTATTATTCGCGAGGCGCGTAGGCATAGTTCAAAATACGCGTCCGCTCGCCCGCAGGAATCGCAGATCGCCGCAGCACGCGTCTGGTTACCGTGCGTGCAAGCTTGCCAGAAATAGCGGAAGCCTTAGAAGGAGTTAAGCAAACTTCTCGTGCTTCAGAAGCTAAGTATGAGGCAGGTCATCTCTTTACTGCTATAATTTCAAATTTATTCTTAATTTAACTATTTGGCCGAATATTCTCCGCGAAATCAATCGAGTGAATATTGAAATTCAGAAAGTACTTAGATATTATCCTATTATCCTTGCCCGTTCCAATGGATGGTCTGCTCAAAACTTTGCAAAAAATTAGACAAAATCCAATGGAATATTGGAAGAGGCTGGAGAACTTGCTGAAAAAAGTGGTGTTGACCCTTTTTTGCAAAACAAACTAATTCCGGAACGTAAAAAACATTTCGAAGAGATGTGTGAAGACGAATTACAAACACTCCAACCTGTTAACTATTTTCTAAAGAAATATTGATGGTATTTGAGCGAATCATATCAGAAATTAAAAAGAGGTTTGACTGTGCTACCATGCTGAATTTTAATTTTCCTTTTCTTAATGGTACTAATATTTTGAAAATGTCAATTGAAGAACTGCAAAAGTATGGAGGAGATCTGGCTCGAAAATACGAGCGAGATTTAAGCGCCGTTGAATTCTGCCAGGAACTTTAGATACGTTTTTAAAGAACAAGCTCCGCTTTTATTTGGTGATATAGAAAAGGCTAACGGTTTCTATCTCTTGCAACAGATCTATGCGCATGATTTGCAGTATGCTTTTCCTAATATTTGTATTGCCCTGCGAATTTACTCTACGCTTCCTACTACATCCGCAAGCTGCGAGCGAAGTTTTAGCGAACTAAAACTAATTAAAAATTATTTGCGATCTTCTATGAGCCAGGAACACTTAACGAGTCTTGCAATCAAACATGTGATAATTTAACTCGTGTGCAATTCGATTTTCTATCGCTAAGATAGAAAATCGAATTGCACACGAGTTAAATTATCACAAGGTCATAGATGTATTTGCTGAACAAAAAGCTCGAAGAGTAAAAATGTAATTTCAATTCACAAATGCAATAATATATTTGATTTTTATTTTTACTATACATTTTTTTTATTTTATTTTTTCCTATCCTGTGCTGTGTATAAAATATATATCCTACACGTTTATGTCTATATATCTGTAAATAAATAGGCTTAACACAGAAAGAACAGCGATGGATGCGTTATTTCCGTCCAAATTGCAATCAATTAGTGGACATCTGATAGCTGAAATTATAGGGATGATAAAGGTAAAAATAAATATAAGTGGGCGGAAGCGGCATTTTTAAGTTTTTGCCCCGCCTAAAAAAAATTGAAGATCCGGGGATATTAAAACACGCGTGCATTTTACGTTATGTGTGCCACAGATACTATACTATACTGCCATGTCATTACTCCGACTAGTAGTACTAGTCGGAGTAATGACATGGCAGTATAGTATAGTATCTGTGGAGATTTAGTAAGTACTATCATGGCAGCATGCTAGCATACCATTGATGAATTCCTAGTTGACAAAATTTCATGTGACTGACCATATTATGTATTTATGTTATATCCATATGTCTATTAATTTATTACAAGCTGTTCGTGCCCGGCGTCGCCCGGGTGTATTTCCAAATTTTCCGGTCGTTTCCCAAAATTTTCTTTCGTGCAAACTTTGTTAAGACACTTACGAAAAAAATCTATCAAATCGGTCGATCCATTCTCTAGTGATGATCTTTCATACATGCGGCAATAGACTGTTATTTATAGATAGCATTTTTTGATGTACTCAAAATAAACTAACGTGAATTCCTGCAAACCTAGTACTTTTCGTTAGTTATAAACTATTTGTGCGCCTTTCATCCAAATCCTATTAGTGGGAAATACTAATGATTGTAATACTATATTGAATTCATGCAAGCCCAGTACTTTTTTTAAGGTTACTCTCAGAAATTGTGCACATAGTTTCGTGAACAGGGGTTTGAGCAGTATTATTTTAATCTTACTTGAGCGTGGGAAAAAGATGGAGCTAGACGTTCTGTATAGCTCCACTTCTTTCTCGCACTGAAGTAACATCAAAATAATATATACTGCCTAAAGAGGTCGTGGTTGGCCCCCTGAATACCGTCTTGTATGACGACAACATTTTTTTGCAACATCGGATTTTAATGAAACAAAGCCTATAATCTCTTCCAACTTAATCCCTGTCCGTAGACACTGCCTACTCGTACCTGTGACAACTTCATGAAAATCCGTTTATTAGTTCCGAAGATGTGCGCGTACAAACAAACAGACAAACAGAAAGTCTATTCGATTCTACTGTTTTATTATATGTAGATATTAAATCTTGTATTTTAATTTCTATATATATTAATTACTTCATTATATTTCTTGTAATTTAACAATGCATGCCTTATTACAGGGTAGATTATCGAGCTTCTTTATAAAAAAAAAAATAAGACCCTGTTGTATCACTGCACCATGACCCTGTTGTTAAATCTCATTAATAAAAAACTTTGAAATTTTAATTTTGAACATATAATATACACCCATATATTACACCCATTTTTAAAAAGTATCTCAATTAGATTCTATAGTGCTAATGAACCACGAAAAAAAATCACAAAATTTTTATTCAATCGTTAAATGCCATAAAAATGCATTTAAATTAGGCATTTTCAAATTTCGCGCGTAATTTGACGAAAACGCTGGACGCAGTGGACGCCATATTGCTCTGTGGTCATGACTCATGACGTCAGTTGACTGTGTAAACAAATGCAGTGATATTTTTTGTTATAAATTTGTGTTGTCTCCTTTTACAAAACCGTCCTCCATGGTATTATTTCAATAAAATGTACGTTGGTTACGAAATAATAAAAAGCCTTTATAGAATAAAGGTACGCTGATAGTTGACAGTTAACACTTTCTAAGTTTACATAGCCGTATGCCGTAATAACATGGTGACTACTATCTAATGGTGTTATGAAACAGTTTAAAAAAGCTGAAACCTTTGAATTTAATTTTAAAATTTAATTTGCTATTTTATGAACTAAAACTGACGTTTTCCGACTTCTTTTTGCCTAAGCTATCTCAATCATATATTTTTAGATTTTTACTCTTAAAGAGTAAAACACCCTATTTGTATTTAATAGAAATTTACTTTGGTCAAGCTTTTTACTCCAGAGTGAACCCCTATATCATAAGAAATGATCGATTCCAGCATCTGTTTGGTATTAACATGTGGGCTGGTATAATTGGCCAGCAGTTGGTGCTGCATGAAATGCCAGCAAAGCTTGAATGGTGCTCGGTATTTTTTTTTTGCTAAATAATATAAACCATATTCTAAACGAAGCTGAAGTTCCAGAAGAAAGAATAGCAGAAATGTGGCTGCAACATGATGGCGCCTAAAACACCCTATTTGTATTTAATAGAAATTTACTTTGGTGAAGCTTTTTACCAAAGGCAAGCGCTCAAAAGCAAGTTTTTGTATAAAAAAAAACTATCGTCAAACTATGTTTGTTATGGTAAAAAAAAACCCATGGGCAGGTCTGTGGAATTAGTATGAAATATCCTATACTAATAAAATAATGAGCATTCTCTATTTTCACCCGAACAGATATTTGCGCTTTTTTTAAGTTAATCAAAGAGACTTCCTGCCTATTTATGCCTACTATGTAAATAAATAAAATAATATATGATAAATTAACATAATATTTCATCAAATTATGTATTTTAAACTATATAGTAAGTTAGTAACCTTAATTTGCGTATTCAAAACATTATTTTGTGTTTATTTTTATATCATAGGCAGCGGTTTTTCCAGAGCCTTTATTTACACCTGCGCGCGCATCGCTAACGGAACAACAAAACAAGCGCACCATTTTATAATATAATATAAATAGTTGTTGTCGTTTTCGTTGTGTGGTTAGTTATTATTAAAAATACATTTTTTTAATGTATTGTCACCAACTGACGTAGAATAGTTTTTAAAAGAAGCCCCGGATAGTCAACTAAAGTCAGTTGAACTTTATACATCTAAATGTATGAGGGACGACAGAAATTGCTCCGAGTACTGTTCTACAATGTGGGGGATGTAAAGGAGTAGTAGGAGCCCGAGGGAGTCTAGTAGAAATCCTAAACTGAAACGTGGTAGTAATTGGGGACAATACATTTTGCATCGGAATATTTTGAATAAGAAAATGGAATTAGTGATTCTTCTACGTTTCTCCAATGACACCATCTTAAAATGAGACAGTCTGGCTTCGTATGACCGTTTCATTTTAGCAATTCCACAGGCATAAACTAGATGCTAAAGAAATCTCTTTTGTATACGATACAGTCTTAGGTTGTGCTGGCATAATGCGGTGTACAGATTGTACTAGAGTATTCCAAATGACTACGGAAAATACAGCTATACAACATGATCTTGGTACTACTGCGCCTGAAACCAGCAACATTTCAAATAATGAATCCTAGAATTCAAGAAGCGTTTTTAATTACTTTTTCCACGTGAGGTACGAATGTCAGTGCGTTATCGAAGACAACTCCGAAATCCCTAATTTGATTCACCTCTTGGACAGCAGTAGGGCCCACATGTCGTCAATTTCTTTTTTCGAGTGTTACATGGTAGCACTTTTTAACGTTCAAAGTCATTACATTATCGTTACACCGTTTAACTAACGAGTCTATTGTTCTGTATTCAGAATCATCGGTAGATTCGATTATCCTGGAGAATTTGAGATCATCTGCATAAATATAACATTCAGAGAATTTCAGGCAGTGTGGGATATCGTTAACAAACACATTAAACAGAATCGGACCGACATGTGAACCCCGAGGAACCCCCGAAGTGGTCTCGTAGGTTCCAGATTGGAAACCATTAACTGTGACAAAAAGAAACAATTATTAAGATAAGACTTTAGCCTGTTATAAAGTGTACCGGTGATTCAGTACGTAGATAACTTGGATAAAAGTATATGGTGAGGGACGCGCTCGAAAGCTCTGCTAAAGTCTGTATAAATTACATCGATTTGCTTGCTGCAGTCGATGGCACCCGTTAACATTTCTGCATCATAATATACTATTCTCTGTACCAGTATTTCATTTGTGTATGTTGATGTTTTTAAATAGAGAAATCTAAAAATATCATAAGTCTTGTAGGACCAGTTCAGTCAGAAGTGATTGTATGGAAGGTCACAGAATTATAAGCTGTGTTTGAAAACTGATGGACCACAGCAAAATGAACTCTATATCTCGCTATAATAGGCCTTATTCTCGAAAGATGTGCTCACAATATAATTTAAAGAATACCAATTTGCATAATGCTAATGTAATGTCATTACGGCTGTCCAAAACAGAAATGAAAACACTCATAGAAAGTGTTTTCATTTGTGCTCACTTGATCAGTGTTATATACTTATATTTCGCAGGATAATTTTAAAATCGAATATTTGTGAAAATCTTATAATTTTTGCAATAGACCTGTTTTTATAGAAACTTCGATTTTTTTTTTTTTTAAATTTGAGATAATATTATGTTATAAATTCTTAATTCAGAAACCGGGTGTATGGGTTATATCACAATAAAATAGTACTTACACCTGAGGTGTTATTGCAGCTTGTTTTGGCGGTTCTGGCTTCTTCGACATTTTTAAATTGTGCTGTAAAAAAAAACTTGAAGATTATTCTAAAAATACAACAAATAAAGGAAAACAAACAGTAGACTATCATCAATCATCAGTACCTTCTTAATTTGAACAATATACTCGTAATTTGTCCCTTTATTTTAAAACATATCAGTTAAAACCACTAGTTTTGAAGACATTACGAGTACTTCTCCCTTTTACTCAGGCCAAAGTGCATCAAAATCAATGCAAGGTTATTCAGTTCCGACTATGTTAGGTTACCTACTGCTACTGACGTGCGTTAGCCGGACGGTCGGTGCCATCACTGAACCTACTGTTGGGAGGACACGGCGCGGCATATACTGGCAGAGTGTACTGCATGGGAGGAGCCACTCCGTGCCCGCGTATCAGAAGTCGGAGCTTACTTGTCGCTGCCGGCTGTCGTTCGTTCGATGGTCGGGGGCGCCCAGTTGTGGGATGCGGTGATCTCGTTCGGTGAAACAGTTATTTCGCAGAAGGAGGCTGCGGAAAGAGAGACAGTACTACCAATGGTTTTAACTGTGGCGGAGCTGGGTGTATTTTGCCTAACCTAACCTTTTTTTTCACTGGGGGAAATCCTCATGGATGTCCACCCTTCCCAGGGCGGAGGGGTCTCTCAGACTCTTACTGACTAAAACCACCCCGGTGTTCCGTCTCAGACTTGCACGGGGATCACGGGATCTAATACGATTTCCGCGATCCCCGGCTAGTGCCGGCCCGCCTCTGCGGGCCACCTCGAGTTAGGGGGAGTGAGGGGTTAAAAAAGGGGTGAGCCCCTTACATCATACAGAGGCGCGCGTGGAACACTACGCGCCACCATCTCGGGTCCTAAGGAGTAGGGGGTGACGGATTTCCCCAGATGCGTCGCCCCTGGATCCATTTAGGGGGGCTGGAAGAGGGCGTTATCCGCCCACATCGTGCACTACTATTGGATGTGAGGGATTTATTAATTAAAGTATAAGCATGACCAAAGATATCGCTTGTATTTGACACGACTGTTATAAGTCATAGCTAAAAAGACAATGTGTTTGGACTTGGAAGTGACCACTGTGTTCTGACTTAACTTGTCGTTTAATATGACTTAATTATATATTTATATATCTTTGAATAGACTTTTCAGGTGAATGGCTTGTTTTGCAGATTCAGTCAAGGCGACATATTTCGCTTCGGCAGTCCGCTACAGTCTTTTGCTTCTTCGACGTCCAGCTTATGGCCGTTCCAGCATATTTAAAGTTACAGCCCGAAAAAGAATTCCACCTCGATCCGCGTCAGACATTGCCATTCAATTCTTGGAGAGTTTTTTAGAATATCGCTTTTTGTTCCCTTTAAGTATCGCAGCACTCTTTTTGCACACTTGAAATGCTCTTCTCCGTAACAGTCATTAAATTGGGAGTGCTAGCTTATGGCAAACGTTATGTCGGATCGAGTTGCCACTGACGGTTAAATGAGTGTGCCAATCAAATTTTTGTAGGGCAGATCGTTCCATTAATCTCTTCCTTCTTTTTCTAGTCTAAGACCTGGTTCTATGGGTGTAGACATGGCCTTGCAATCTTCCATTTTATGTTTTTTAAGAGTGAAGTCCTGCTGGTTCAGTTTGATTTCATCTCCCTTATAAGTAATATCTATCCCTATTTGCCGTTTAGGTGTTCCTAGGTCTTTTAACTCAATTTGATATTTAACAGGTCTTTTATTTCTTGGAACTTTTTAGGACACGAATAGGCAATTAACAAATTGTCGATGATTTGTTAATTGCCTATTCGTGTCCTCATCATTATGATGAATTTCAACTCCTCTTTTCTCTAGTAAGTATAGACATGAGTCAGCTTCCGATGTTTTGAAACCTATGTTCTTTAACTCAGTGTCAAGTTTCTTATACCATTGCCTGCCTCTCTGCCTGTTTGAGTTTATGTAAAACTTTTATGAGATGAAAAAAAATCCCTTTTGGATTATTCTTTAAGTGTTTTTGCATACTAATTATATATATTCTATTATTAAATTTTCTTGTTTACTTTCTTCAACCATAATTTCAGTCAGATATTTTTCTAAATGTCAGGATACTTCATTACTATCTTTTCCTCTAGTTCGCCGCTCTGACGTCCATCTGGTTCAATTTGAAGCCTTCTTCCATTATTCCAACAACAGATCTTATTGAACTCGGTTTAGCTACAGGAGCGTATGATTCATTGTAGTCAACGCCTGGTCTCTGACTGAATCCCCGCTATATGTCTGGCTTTCTTTGTGATACTGTTGTCAGGTCCTATTGCGGCGATAAGTCCCCTCTTTGAGGAGTGGCTAGAGAGGCGCCACGGTGTCCTCACCTTCCGCCTGACGCAGGTCCTCACCGGACACGGTTGTTTCGGGAGGTTCCTGTTTCGTATCGGGCGGGAGGAAACGACCGGGTGTCATCAATGCGCGGATCGCCCGGAGGACACGGCGGAGGTCTGCCCGGCTTGGGCTGAGCACCGCCGTGTCCTCTTGGAGGCGATCGGTGGCGGGAATCTCTCGCGTCTGGCCCTGGTCCAGGCCATGGTACGGAGCGAGAGGGTATGGGAGGCCGTCACCTCCTTCTGCTAAGCAGTACTGCTCACGAAGGAGGAGGGGGAACGCGTGAGGGAGAGGCAAAGTTCGCGCTCTCACGCCCCTAGCCGCCGCAGGAGGAGACGCGATTGCCGATTCCCGGCCACCGTAGGCGCGGGCTTGCGAACGGTGAGCAATGGGTAGCTCGCCGTCCGGTAAGGACCAGGCCCGGATCGACGGCGCGTTGTGTTCCACGCGCGCCTCAAAGAGATGTCAGCAAGTGAAGGGGTCCGATGAGACCATTGCCTGCCGGGGTTGCGGGAAAGTCCGAAAGGGATACCGTGGCCCTCTGGCATTGCACAGGCAACAGAAGGAACACGGGTGGGTTTTAGTCAGTAAGAGTCTGACACGCCCTCCCGCTCCACCCAGAGCGGGAGAAGTTATTTGATGATTTCCCACCCAAAAAAAAAAAGTAAAAAAGGGTCCTATTTTGTTTCTTAGAACTACACACATCAAAAAAGTCTAACACGCATCATTTACAGAAACTGCATGTTTTATTAATTGATACTTTATTTTTTTCTTAACAAAGTAGATTGCTATACATTTTTTTTGATCTCTGTAACATATATAAGTACTGGCTGATTTTAAAAATAGAAACTTCGCGATTGTGTTTTGTTTTCATTAAAATAAAAGCTACTTAATTATTTTTTCCCGATTTCATGTGTTTTCATTGCTTGACAAATTTGGTACGTATGTATTTCACATTTATCATTTTCAGATATACAGCTTATGAAAAAATTGTGTGGTGAGTCTTTTTTATGTCATGGAGCGACGCCATTTGACTGTTGATGAAATGCAGAGAGCTGTAGGAATGCTATACAAGCGGGAAGAAATCAGTCCCAGGTATCTCGGCATTTTGGGGTCATGGTTTTGGGGTCGTGATTTGTCGTCTGGCAGCGTTACGTTAATACAGGGGATCCTGCTGAGCAGAACCCAGGACGTGGAAGGAGTACAACTGCTCGACAGGACCGATACATACAACTGACTGCAAGACGGCAGCCGATGTTAACCGCCCGGGAGATTAGCCACCAAACCGTGAGAATTAGGCTGCATGAATACGGCCTACGAGCACGGTTTAGGTTTACCCAATTAGGTGCCCACCTATACGCCATGGAAATCGCGCCCATCGAAACGAATGGTGTAGGGAACACTTGACATGGACCCAGGAGCAATGTGATAAAAACTCATTTTGCGTTGAGTCGCAGTTTGGATTTAGGCCTGATACGAGAAGGGTAAGAGTGTATCATCGTCCTGGAAATGCTGAACGGCTGAGATGCGTCCAGGAAGTGCACCCTTACAGTGACTCCACAGTGATGGTATGGGCGGGTGTTATGAAGAACAGACGAACTGAGCTCGTTTTTGTAGATGGCAATATGAACGCTGAAAGTTACGTTGACGATGTCCTCGGGCCTTATGTTCACAAATTTGGACAAAGTCTTGACTCAGATTTCACGCTGATGCATGACAATGCACGTCCGCACACAGCTCGGAGGACCAGAGAGTACTTGGTAATGGAAAACACTGAGGAATAGGGATGATGCCTGGGTCAAAAAACAGAAATTCTTTTTAGTCCGTCAGTCAGATAATAAAAAAATATTAGAAACGTATTTTTTGCTTTATCATATTAATAAAAAATGACTTAGATACAACGCATTAAAGTTGGGGAGTGGGGGTTGATACGTCACAAGTATGTATAAAATCTATATACAAGTGACGTCATGGCACATTATAACTCGATGTATCGCCCTATTCTTTTGATAACGTAAAAAAAGAAAAAATACGTGTACGTTATTTTTTCATAATCTACATTACGGACAAAAAACATTTTTTTAGTCATCTTCCCTATTGCCGTGGCCTACACAATTGCCAGAACTCAATCCCATCGAGCACGCATGGGACATGTTCCAGAGATATGTTCTAGAGAACCTGGGGGCCAATTCTCGATTTTAGAGATGGTGTCGAATTCGACAAAAAATTCTAATGACGTCATTTTTTCGACAAATTTTAAAAGTTGCTATTCTGGGGATGTGGAATTCGACATTTGTCGAAGGCTAACGTTAGAGTTCATGTCGAGTGCTTCTGAGCAGTAGAAATGTCATGTCGATTGTAGAGATACGTCATTTCTGAGTGAATTCGTTGAGTTTTGGATTGTACACTGTGTTTTCTTTTCTTTAATTTTTAAATAAAATACGGCTTGGCATCTCATACCTACTGGAAATTCGATTTATACTCTTTGATTTGTGCATTGTGTTTTCTTGAAACGACGACCTTCGCGCAAATAACAGACTCTGTAATTTGTGTACTCACTCATTGGACTTGAAATCACTGAAAGATGGACGAGTTTATTAGCATTTTTATCTCGGAGTTGTTGGAAAGTGGCGAGCAACTGGCCAATACACGGCGACAACAGCGCACTTATCCCACCGTCGAAATTTACGACTTGAGCGAAAAAGAAGTCATTAAAAACTTCAGATTAGATAAAGATTTAATAAGGGTTCCTAATAGATCTATTGGCTCCTGTAATTCAGGATACCACGAAAATAGACCTGAAAACGAAGGTAAATAATCGTCTGCTTCATAATTTTATTAGTCATGTATAACTGTTCACTAAACTAACCTTACCCACCAAAAATACTAATTGCACACCCTAAAATACCTAAATTACTTATGTAAAAATTGTGAAATGTAAAACAGCACCCAATAATGATGTAACACAGAGTACATGTAAACATAACAAAAGTTTTGAAGGAACCGCAAAAAGGCGCAAATTCTGATACTGACAGACAGTCAACTGTCAATTTGTCAAACTTATTATTTTTACACTAAACGTTTTCGTTTTATACTTAAATAATTAGGTTTAATCAGCGTTTTAAAACAAAATCATTCATTAACTCATAGCTACCTAAAACGGAACGTGCGGTTCTTCATAATGGTAACATTATCTTCACTCGACTCGACATTTTCGTGACATTTATTTCTATTTTGACTGAGAATACGGAATTCTGCTCAATTCGACATTTTTTGGTAGAGATAGAGATATTTTTAATAGACATAGAGATAGACTTACGATCTCGAACTCGAGATAAATGGCGAAAATCGAGAATTGGCCCCCTGGACGGAGTGTCGACAACCCCACAACTGAAAGACTTGTTAAAATTCCATTGGGAGCGATTGCTACAGGATCAGATAAAAAATCTTATAAATTCAATGAAAAATCGTTGCCTACAAGTAATGATACAAAATAATGTCAATATTTAATTCTGTAAAACATGAAAGGTTTAATTTAATTTTAACTTTATTTTATACTACATAAGTTACGGTACACATACTCGTATAATTATTGTGATCATATGAACAATTGAATTAAGGATTTTGTTGCGTTAGTCACTAATGCATCAAAAAATGCTTATAAAAGAAATGTAAATATATTACAATAGTAAAAATCGTTCAAAAGTTCAAAACCGTAAAACTTACTTTTTTGGTGAGTGTATTTTGTAGTCCACTACTTTCAAAGGAAAAGCAAAGGAGTTCCTGCCATACACATAAATATGATGTCTGCATGATATTCGGCCTATCCATTTCTTAACGGTTTTTCGCCATTCAGTGATAATAATTAGTAATATATGTCATTCCTTAATTATTCATTATTTTTACCTATCGTGGTATATCAATCTTATTCTAGGTGCATCGTCTTCTATACTATATAGGTACTATAATATTATAAAGAGGAAAGATTTGATTGTTTGTTTGTATTGAATAGGCTCCGAAACTACTGGACCGATTTGAAAAACTCTTTTACCATTAGAAAGCTTAGTTTTCGTAGAGTAGACTACTTTTGATACCGGGAAAAATAACGGGTCCCGCGGGAAAGACCACGGGAGCGAAGCCGCGGGCAAAGTGCTAGTCACATATAATTATATAATTAGTGTATACAAGATATTGTGAAAACATTTAAGAAGAGTAACGGTGGAGTTTCTTGCCCATTCTTCACCATACGAAAACTACCTTTTGGAAGGGGCGAGCAATTTTTTTTTTATTTTTTTTTGTAAATTTTGACGTTCAAGTGCTTTTTTGTGCCTAATTGAAATAAATTATTTGACTTTGACTTTGAGTGCTTTGGAAGGGCTACGATTTACAAGGTAATTTGCGGTCGCATGTTGCATACTTCACTCTTTCTATTATTAAAATAGACGCGACCAACGGCAACTATAGTCGTCTATTAAAGAAACAATTTCTTTGATCCTGCTAGTGTATCGCTTTCAAAAGGTCCATCTATGGATTTATTCCAGGATATCGGTTATGAGCGGTAATCTGGACAATTTGTCTTTGATGCAGGTCTCAAATGTTTCCATGTCTTCTTCATTTATGTTTAAGCCATACATAAGGTTATCTTTAGCCATCTTCTTTAAATCTTATCGTTTATGTGACCGAGTTT
Organism: Xanthia togata; assembly: GCA_963853775.1. NCBI lineage: Eukaryota > Metazoa > Arthropoda > Insecta > Lepidoptera > Noctuidae > Xanthia > Xanthia togata. The sequence continues at coordinate 11,561,217 of OY970811.1, forward strand.
GTGACACCATTCTTTGGTGTGTTATTTTCAGTCTCTTTTCATCCAGATTCAAAGTAAATTAAATCTCTCCTCCGAGCAGTCAGAGCCATCAAGTCAGTTTTTTCAATGACTTAGGCATTTTCTTTTTTCAAAAACTCCTCTGTCCGTAATCTTGGCGACGACGGACAAAAGGTTTACTGATATATCGGGAACATGCAGAGTATCATTGAAAATGTAGCCGTGTTTATCGGTGCTGATTGTAAATCTTCCTTTGCCTTGATATCTACTAGTTTCATTATTCTGATGCCAACTTTAGGGTACGGGGTCATCGTAGAAAACATCGAATCGTTACCGCCATGTGTGAAGAGCAGCCGCTATCTAGACCTAAAGACATTTTCAGCTTTTTGGTGCTCAAACCTCAGACCAAATTTAAAAAACAAGGTATAGAGCTGTGAACAATACAGTGAAGCATGCAAAAACTACACCTTTCTCTGTGCATACACGCTCACACGCACGCATTTCGTTATAACTGTATTTGTTTCCGTTGTGTTGTTGGCATTTCTTTTTACAGCTCTTGCAGTACAACCTTTGCCTGTTTTTCTTGTATGATTTGCTTCTGAGATTTCAGGCTGTTCATTTCCGCTCCTTGCTTGGTATTCTTCCAGAATCTTTACATTCAAATCTTCAGGATTAGACAGGGTGTTTGCTCAAAGGGTCTATGTTACGATAACTCGTAGTTGATGCCATTTTTCACACTTGCAAATAACCACGCCCTACTACCAATTAGTGAGGGATTTATTTATCAAGTTTATTAAACATGATCAAATAAATCGCTTGTGTTTGACAGGTAAAAAGACATGCAGAGTCAATTGATTCTGGATGACAAGTATTCGTCATTGGATTCTTTCTATCGGTGTATGTAATCGCAACAAATAAAATGTTACTTACCTAATATACTTGGTTAGTATATAGTAGTAAATAGCTCTATTTAATGAATCAAATGATTAGGTAACATTAAAATAACAAATTGAACTTTGGAAATAATAAAAAAATCGTGTTTGTCCCAAAGTCACAGTGCTAATTTGACGCAATTTGACGTCTGTGAAGCAGGCGAATAGAACACAAAAATCATAGTGTATTCATGACAGAAATACCGAAGTTCTAGATAAGTGAATGTTGCCAGTCACAAACTTTCTTTGATCTAGTACCTATTGGAAAGGGGGTAACGTAATCTCCGGAACTAATAATCCAATTCTCAAAATTATTTCACTGGTTGAAAGCTACATTATTCCTGAGTAAATCATGCATACTTATCAGCCAAGCTATCACATTTTTTGTCTAACAAGTCATAATGAACCTCTTAAAACAGAATTATTTGCATGCGCTACCTACAGTTGTATATTATTGAAAACAATGTACTGCCTGGTCCGCCTTAAATAACCAAAGTCCGCGGCACCGTATTTCTACCTTTTATGTTTTTTCGATAAACGTAAGTTGATCGATAAACTTACTTTTAGATGATTACTTAAAACAACAAAATATTAATCCTTATCAAATTTAAGTAATTATTTCACGAAGAAATCATACTAGAGATAAGATTTGCCCTTTACAGTATGTCATAATATAAAATTACTAAAGCAAAATATCGCTAAAAGATTCACGAAACACAACTTTCATTCATACCGCTCTGGGACATGCTTTGTGCAGACGTTTTATTCATTTATCCATTGATGGCGTTGTGTAACGTCATTTTTCTTAATCGCGGATTGATGACCCTCTCGTTTTATTATTTCAATATTGTCGGAAGTCGGGTGTTAAAAATTGTTAAAATCGTTGGATGTCGAAAACAACCGTTCTGTACAACTCCTACCAACTTATCTGTGAAATGGCGAAAATTGGAACTACGGCCGTTATGTTGAAATGTCATTCGATTGTCCGTGTCTACTACATTCGGGTTCTCTTGTTGTTTTGTCGTGATATTACTGAATTTATAAATTTAAGCCCTCCTAGGGCAGTGAGAATTCCACCATTTGCTTGGCAAAAAATTACAAATATTCCCAGGACTAACTCTAGTACTTAATACTGACAATTTCTACACTATTCAATCATTGTTGTCCAACATACCAAACTAGATAGATGTAAGATTTCCCCTATCACGTTTACCTGCAAAACTTTCCCATCACCAGATAACCAATAAAGGGTTCATTACATACATTGTCGGATAACTTCTTTATTAGAACCATGCATACTTTAACTGTATTTACTAAATTACCATTAGTGAATGACACTTACCGAAACAATATTTCCTATCAACCTACCCTGATTACTTACTTGACAAATAACAAGACTGCCATAAATCATAATACCTAAAGATACTAGGTACCATAATGTACTTAAATGTTTGGGATGGCGATCTAACACCTGACAAACTTATGTGAATTGCTAGGTTCTATTGCTAAGTCTTTTTATATGAACCACATGACTTCAAATACCCTAGGTAAAAACAAAAGTTAAAGCATTAGCGATCTTAGTCGCATTACATAACATCAGGCCTGTATTTCCCAAAGGGCCGGGCAGAGATGGGTGACCCAACTCAAAGGATATAAAATCAAATATCTAATTAAATATATAATTAGTCTACCTAATTCGCTTATCCTTTCAGGAAAACCTAGTGAATGTAAGTATGCGGAACTACTCTGTACAGAAAACAGAGTCTGTTTCTTATCATGACGTCACACTAATACGCAAAACTTGTATTTAAACTTATATCCATATTATGGATCTCTAAAATAAGTGCTAAGATAAGATAAGATAATTTTATTTGTCCAAAACATGAGTATACACACACACGTCATGCTAGATGTTACATCAAGTTATAATTATGACAGTCATGTTTTGCCTGAACGGCGTACAAATACAAGATGTCGGACGCTACACAGCATCAAGTGACTTTAAATTCGATTCAAATTACACACAGCAAATACAGTAAATTAACAATTCCATTTAGATCATACTCAAAACTAACAGTTACAGTAAAATACAGTCAAATAGTGTCCTTAGCTCATGATATTAAATAATACAAATTAAAAAAATCAAATGTTAAAGCAATTATTAATAAAATTAGGATGTCCTCCTCTCTGTAGATATACAACTCAAATTAATTTGTCAATTAGAAATTCGTCAGTGCTGTAATAGACTTTCTCCAGCAGAAGGCTCTTTAATCTATTTCTTAATTTTTCCGTCGTTAATTCCCTCCAATGTTTTGGCAACTTATTATAAAGATTTGGCGCCATACAAAATACACTTTTACGCATTAGAGCTGTCCTGGATCTCGGGATAAATAGCTTACTATTGTCGCGTCTATTTCGAACTACTGTATCTTACACTAAGGGGAATAGGTGTGGATTCGATTTAGAATAGAATAGAATAGAATATCATTTATTTGCATGAAATATGGTGCTTACAGATCTCATAATACAATATAAAGTAAGTACTTCATATTCCGCCTACTAAATTCAGCATGCAAGTTTAGATTGTGCCATAATTGTAATGAATTAAATAATAATTGTAATCATTCAAATATGCCACGATGAGAAATTGTCAAAAAAAAAAAAAATTACAAACTATGAAAAACAAACATAATGGTCTCAAAAATGTACATCGACGGAAGGGTTAATATGTTATGCGTTTTAAAAAATGGTTTGCAACTCTCTGTAGCATGAAGTCCAAACGGGCTATGTTTGGACTTCATATCAGGCACCTCTTTTGCGTTTTAAAAATCACTTCCTTATTTGTTGAATTTCCCCAAAAAAATGAGTCCATATCTTAAGTTAGAGGACACTAAGCCGTGATAGAATAAGCGATTAGCAGCGCATCAACATTTAAGAGGGGGGCTAATTTATACAGTGCATAATATGTGGAATTACAATTTTTTTTGCTTAATGCTTCCGTATGCGCTTTCCAATCCAATTTGCTGTCAATCGTTACTCCAAGAAATGTTGTTGAGTTCACTTTGTCTATGTTGTTGTTACAATAATGGACATTTACATTTGTTATAGATGATCTTTGGGCAAAATGCAGAATATTAGTTTTCCCAAGGTTATTGTTTTCCAGCCATTTTACCATTGTGAAATTTCATGTGTTGCTATCGACGGGGATAATTCCATTAAAAAATAAAAATAAATACGATATTCTATCTCTAAAACACACGCGATGTTAGACGGTGCGTATTAAGCTTCGTGCATACTAGCGCGACGCGACACCGGCTATTGTTATACCGTGAAGTTTTCTTAGAAATTGTATTGTTCGAGTCGCGTCGCGCCGTCGCGTCGCGCTGGTCTGCACGAGCCTTTAGGGAATACGAGTAATATTCGGGATAATGATCTGAAATTATCCCCGTCGATGGCAACACTTGAAATTATGTTAATAATTATATTTCAGATCGCCGTTCATAAAATTAGAATCAAGACTTCGCTTAACAGGTAAGTTCGTTTGATTCCCAATTAGGATTCCAAACTTGAGAGGCATACCTACTCAAGATGACAGCGAACAAAAGAACAGTAGATAATTTTAATTGTTTTGATGCTCCTGAACTCAGACGAGACTCAAAATGAACCACAGTGATTTTGATGCTTTGTTAATGATTTTATCTATGGGGTAAACTGCAGCAATAGACGGATGTGCCCCGGGAAGTAATAAATTTATTTAAATGTTGCTACGGTAATTAACGGAACCGTGTCAGACGGGCAAACTTATTTTGTAGTATTGACTTGAGTGTGGGGTAAGCCGGGGGGGGGGGGGGGACTGTCCTCGCCTGCGTTTTTTTACCTGTACATGAATAATCTGGGCTTAGCAGAACCGGAATCAGCTGTCTTATTGATGGTGTATGCATTAATAATATAAGTTATGCAGACGATATGGTTCTGCTGAGCCCTTCGATCAGGGCATTATGGAAACTGATTACCGTGTGTGAATTGTACGCTGAGACTAGGGTTGCCAACTTTTTATATCAAATATAGTATTATCGAAGCCATTGCTTATGTAAATGTAAAGAATAAAGTGTTTCAAAAGCATTTTTATTCTTTAGATGCATATTTTTTGGCTACTAAGTATGAAACTTTAGTCACAGATTTTTATTTTTAAACCTCATATCTATTTTTATTTTACACTCTAAATAACAAGGTTACAAAATACCATTAATTCAGCTTTTATTAGATTAATACTGGCCTATTGCGATCATCTCGCCATTTTGTATTGAAATAAAAATATTGTAGTTACACCTACTATTTTTTTTAGGCCTCCAATATAGCAGGATACTATATTATTACCTACTAATAAAGTAGGGTTAGTAACCCTAGCTGAGACCTAAGGGCTCAAATATAATGCACCGAAGAGCGAATTCATGATACACTTAAAGCAGGCAGTAAATGTTATAGTACAGACGCCAGCACGTCAACCTACTAAAATCTGTCAAATTTCTTTAATAGATTTTCAACTTAATTACTAAGGCATAAGGTTCAAAGTTGATTGGGAAAATTTTACAGTTTCGGGTAGGTTGATGTGGTCTGTACAATTCCACCAGTTATGCTGTGTGGCAGACCTCTAAAAAGAGTTGCAAATTTTAAATATGTGGGTCTTGGGGTTTTAAAATATAATTTTGCCATAGAGCGGGAGCGCAGGTCGCTGGTTGTTCGATGTGGGATGTTGGCCCGCATGTTTGGACGTTGTACGGCTCAGTACCCTAATTGCGTAATACTCGATCAATCAGAATATGAATGTAACGTACATCTATTAGGTAACCTGCTAAGTGAGTGAGCCAACTAACCTGCCAGATTTCAAATTTCTACTAACATTTATTTTACTATCTTATATTTCAGGTGTGAGTCAAGGACTAATTTCAAAAATAGTTAAGGAAGGACACTCAGCAGAAGAAACTGGTACAAAAATTCGGACACCAGGCAAGGAGAGAAAACGTAAAACTGGATTTGTGCATTGATGATTTTGACATGGGAGTTATACGGAGGAAAGTACATGAATATTAGTCTGCTATAAAAGAGGTCCCTACTGTTAAAAAGCTTCTAGAGGTCTTAAAGGCAGAAATAAATTACACAGGACAGCGAGAGAGTCTGCGAAAGCTGCTTTACAGGGTGGGATTTCGTTTTAAAAATCTAAATCCAATGGGAAGGTTCTTATGGAGCGTAATGAAATATCAGCTTGGAGAGCTAAGTACTTGCATGCAGTGGATAAAAATAATAAATCTCCCCAGCTCCGGCCCATAATTTATTTAGATGAGGCCTATATTCACTCTTCGCATACATCGGGTAAATGTTGGCAAGGAGAGGGTGAAGACGGAGTATTGGAGCGTGTATCGAAAGGGCAAAGATATATTAGGTATTTTTCATGCGGGAGGAGATACTAGATTTGTTACAAATGCCCTACTTGTGTTTAAATCAAACACAAAAAGTGGTGATTATCATGACGAGATGAATAGTAACAACTTTAAAAAGTGGATTATTTAAAAACTTGTGCCTAATTTACGAGAGCCGTCCATTATAGTGATGGATAATGCTCCTTATCACCGTATTTGTGTGAATAAAGTCCCAAATACGAATTCCTTAAAAAAAAAGATATGCAATTATGGTTGACCCAAAATAAAATTGACTACGAAGAGAATTTGACTAAACCTCAGCTTTTAGAAATAATTAAGAGAAACAAGCCTGAACACGAGATTGAAAAAAATTTAGAAGACAATAGACACAAATGCTTATATTTACTACCTTATCACTGTGATCTCAATCCCATTGAACTCATATGGAGCACAATGAAAAGAAAAGTTGCTGATGTAAATATTGAGCACAAAAATGCTGAAATTCCCCGCCTAGTTAGAGAAGCGTTTGACGCTATTACAGTTTCTGAGTGGGCACAGTATTGTGTACACGTTCGCAGGTTAGAAGGAGAATACTTAAAACATGATTTGTATTTAGATAAACCTTTTATTATAGAAGTGGTAAGTGACACTGAAACCGAAAGCGATAGTGATAATGATGATAGTGGAACGGATATAAGCGGAGTATGGCCTCACAACCAGGATGATGTTGTGTATGCAGGTTCATCTAAAGATCACAATTACTGTAAACCTGGTATTCAATAAATTATTTTAAGGCAATTGGTTTTTTTTTTTATCACACTACAATACCACTAGGTAGGTACCACTGCTAATTATAATTAGTCAAATCTGGTGTTAGGGGTTAGGTATGGTCATAACTAAATGCTAGACATCCAGGCACCTCTTGCAGGGTAGGTACCTTCTTAACTTCGCATTAAATGCAAGTTGTACCCCCCCGTGGAACATTTTATCTGCTGAATTTCCACTTCATTGGATTACTTTTTAGATAAAGCCATTGTTTGTTGCTGAGAGACTAAACTGTTAGCGTGCCTACGTAACTGTAAATTTCTAAATTATTTTTATTTATTTTATTATTTTTATATAGGTATCATTGTTTTTAATTTGTAAAAACTGTAATTCTTAGTAAACGATTATGTCTAATGTGAAATTTCTTTCTTGAAAACTTCCTCAATTTTGAGCACCTTATATTAATTAGCAACACTGAATCGACGGTGCCGTCCGCTTTCAGTTCACAGATATTTGGTAGGACTGTAAATAGCGTTTCCTTGACAAACAAGTGTAGTCACTCGACAAATTACGACAAAACCAGAAAAAGAACGTTCTCGCGCTTGTCATGTTAACCCTACAGGGGTAGGTATTCAGTAGCGGAGTTTCAGGTGGGGTATTCTCCCAACGAGGGATGTTCATCTGGACTGAAAGCACTTTTTTTTTCTTGCGAAACAAGTTGAAAAAAAAAGGGATATTAGTTAAAAATAGTAAAAACTTAGGTATAAGTATATAGTCCTCCAGACCGTATTTTGGCCACGGCGGCCAATCTCAACGGAGACTAACCTTCGGCGCGGGAGATATTATAGTGCACAAGTGTGTGCGCAGACACAGGTGCACTCTCTTCCCTCACTCTCATAGTCCGATGGGACGGCAATCCAACACGTCCAGAGAGAGATCAGGCGTAGGACCAACGGCTTAACGTGCTTTCCGGCGAGGCACGGGGGTATCACACCGTCAATTTCAAAACTCCGGGCTGTTACTAAGAAATTCCTACTGGAAAAACCCAATAACACTGCCGGACCCGGGAATTGAACCCAGAACCCCACGCTCAGCAGTCGCGCTTGCAACCACGAGACCAACGGGGCAAAACTTATAGCAAAGGTCAATATGAGACTGTTCAAACAACTGACTGTTACAATTACATTAGGATTGAATCACTCAATTTTTGTTATATTTTTTTTTTTTTTATATGAAACAGTGTACCTATTTCTATTTTAAAAAAGATATAACGTAAACACTTTTTCTTGATTAAGTTATTTTTTTAAAATATAATATGAGCTTGTGAAACAAGTTTGTGATCACGATATCACAAACTTTTTTTGATATGTGTAGGTATATCACGCTGTCCAGACGGGTTGTCATAGGGTTTTGTTTCAATTTTCCTTTTTTTGTCTTGACGTGATCTTGTCTGCTCAAGGCATTGAGGTTTAATGTAAACTAGAGCATAAACCGCGAACAAAATTTTTGCGCCACACGTTGTGGTCCATGGACCTCAAACGTCTCAGTTACTGACGTTTATGGTGCTACTACCGCGCAGCTGTCACACATGACATCCAAGGGACACATTTTTTGTTCACGGTGTCTGCTTAGTTAATGGCTCAAGGTTTAAGGTCTATTCTAAATCACCTCAACTCAATTGAGAAATTTGGAAAAAATCGTCAACAGAATTTTATTAGGAAGAGGAGAACGAAGTACCTACCTATTTATTATTCCAAACACTATTCAATTTCGGTATTTCGGTATTTCGGTTCATCAGTTGTTTCCAACATCCAATGACTTCCGACTATATTGAAATAATAAATCGAGAGGGTCATCAATCCGCGATTTAGAAAAAATGACGTTACACAACGCCATCAATGGATAAATGAATAAAACGTCCGCACAAATCATGTCCCAGAGCGGTATGAATGAAAGTTGTGTTTCGTGAATCTTTTAGCGATATTTTGCGTTTTAGTAAATTTGTATTATGACAAAAGTAAAGGGCAAATCTTATATCTCTATGATTTCTACGGGATCATAAATTAATTTATGTTGATAAGGATTTAATATTGTTGTTGTAAGTAATCCTCTAAAAGTAAGTTTATCAAAAAAAAAGAAAACAAAAAAGAAGTAAACATAGTAATACGATGTCGCGGACTTTTTGGAAGTTTTGTTTAAGGTGGACCTACATTGTTTTCTATTATACAACTGTTTAGGCAGCGCATGCAAATAATTCTGTTATAAGAAGTATTTCATTACGACTTGTTAGTCAACAATTATTATTGTGATAGCTTGGCTAATAGGTATACATGATTCACTCAGGAATAATGTAGCTTTCTATCAGTGAAATAATTTTGAGAATTGGATCATTAGTTCCGGAGATTTCCCCCTCTACACACAAATTTACAAACAAACTTTCACCTCTAGATAATAGGTAAGTAGGTACTATCACAGTCTATAAACCAATACAGTCATTCGACGAAGCCGTCTAGACAGGGCAATCATGCGGGGTGTGAGGAGCGAGGGGCGGGTAGGGCGAGCCCGAGCTGCATACGTCGCCATTGTTAGTAGCTCGGGACAGGATCACAGGACTTTCAGGGCTAACGCGTGTTTGTTGTTTTAAATGTTTTGATTTGTACACAATTAAAATGGTGCATATGACATGTGCTGTGCGAGAATGCATATGTGTATATTACTAATAGTAGTTAATCTGTAGATTAATATGAATTAATGAGAAAACGGAATCTGATTCAATAGGTTAAGTATTAAACACTGAATAATAAAATAGTATTTTATTGATATTTTTTACAAGCTCTTATTCCCAAATAAAATACAAGACTGCCATGCAAAAAAAAAAAACAACCAGTGTCACTCGGGACGATGTAAAAATTGTAACGATACCCCATATGTCCAAACTGTTGAGGCATTTAGAAGATATGGCGAAACAAAGAAGCGTACATACATTCATACATACATGAAACCTAAAAACATTACCCTCCTTTTTTGGGCAGTTGTGTAAAGTCTGTGACAACCCTAGGTAAGTAACTTGCCTTGCCTTGTGCGGCCTCGGCATTTACGCAAACATCAAAGGCGTCGGTCCACTGTTACTCTTTACACTGTGGTACTATTATAAGACACAAAACCAGATCAAAGAAAGTTTGTGACTGGCAACATTCACTGATCTAGAACTTCGGTACTTATGTCATAAATGTCACTATGATTTCTGTGTTCTGTTCGCATGCTTTTTGGCCTGCCTCGCAGATGTCAAATTAGCACTGTGACTTTGGGGCAAACACGACGTTTTATTATTTTCAAAGTTAATTTTGTTATTTTAATGTTACCTAATCATTTGATTCATTAAATAGAGCTATTTACTACTATATACTAACCAAGTATATTAGGTAAGTAACATTTTATTTGTTGCGATTACGTAAAACACCGATAGAAAGAATCCAATGTGAGTACTGGTCATCCAGAACCAATTGGCTCTGCATGTCTTTTTACCTGTCAAACACAAGCGATTTATTTGATCATTTATAATAAACTTGATAAATAAATCCCTCACAAATTGGTACCAGGGCGTAGTTATTTGCAAGTGTGAAAAATAGTATCAACTACGAGTTATCGTAACATAACTCGAGAAACGAACGCGAGAAAACGTTACCCCCATCCGAAGCTGGGGGTAACGGTTTCTTTTTAAATTCTTTGTTTTAAAATTCAAAGAATACTTAAAGGCAAGGGTTTCAATCAGACTTTTACTGTCACCGTCTGAATTAAAACAAATTAAAAGCCTGCGCGACATCTAAACCCGTATGGGACAAGTTAAGCTACTTACCAAAATACTGGGCCTGCGAGGAAACCTACCTCATTAAAACAGTTGGTTCCAAAGCGAATGTCCACAGGAGAAGATATACGTGACCAATAACTTCATAGATATCATCCATACACGATGTACCTCCAGAACTGTTTAGTATAATGCTTATCTGCAGTTTGCCAACAACTTTAGAATAGCCATAGAATTTCGAGACACCCTGTCTAATCCTGAAGATTTGAATACATTTGGCCATTTGAATACCAAAGAAGGCGTTTTCATATATGTAGCCGTATTTAGAGTGTACATACCCGAAGATGATAATGTAGTAACAAGCAGAGACATAAAAGTCATAGACAGCAAGATGTACTTCGAAGAAGATAGTCAGAACTATGATGGACTTATTAACGAATAGGAACACTCGTTACACACTTATTAACGAATACGTGATAAAAATTGAAGACAATGATAAGAAAAATAAAATCAAAGTACCTATAACCAATAGAAATTGAAATAACCGAGAATGAAAAGGAAAATACGTAACAAAATTTAAACGAGTAAGAAGATGAAGTAAGTGAAGAAATAGAGTTTTACGATGACGCATCAGAGGTTGTAAACATACCTGGAAATGGGAGGCCGCAAAGAGAGTGGCGTCCGCCCGCGTGGACCAGACATTTTATATTGAACCAGACTGAAGAAAGTCACCTACTGTCGGAGATACATATCCGATGAGAATGAAGATATAGATAAATACTGGCATGATGCTTTAAAAGCTGTGATTAAATCACATGAACCTGGAAAATAAAAAAGAAGAAAAAAGACATGTGCTCATAGGCCGTATTCATGCAGCCTAATTCTCACGGTTTGGTGGCTAATGTCGTCGTAAAGCAAATTTACTGAAAAAGACACCTAAAAACTAGTCCTTATGGTATATAAAAAAAACTGAAACACTTCGAGCACCATGGGAGTAGCACAAGGTTTTCGGGGTTGCAAACTTGGGTATCTATAAACTACTCGCAGGGGACCTAACAATGGCCCTGTACGGGGCACCGGTGTGGGCGCGTTCGTTGAGGCGGCGGCCTGCCCGCCGGTTGAACGCGTCCCAGAGGGTCATGGCCACCCGGCTGGTCCGGGGATACCGCACGGTCTCCAGTGAGGCGGCGAGCCTCCTTGCCAGATTACCGCCATGGGATCTGGAGGCAAAAGTCCTCGCGCATATTTGGGAGTGATGCGAGGAGGCGAAACGCCGGGGCTTGACTCCGATGCCGCGAGAAATCGCGGCACAGCGGACAGAGCTCCGACGGGATCTCATGGCGTCATGGAGAGTGCGATTGTCGCAACCCAGTGCTGGGCACGCCACTATTGCGGCGATAAGTCCCCTCTTTGAGGAGTGGCTAGAGAGGCGCCACGGCGTCCTCACCTTCCGCCTGACGCAGGTCCTCACCGGACACGGCTGTTTCGGGAGGTACCTGTTTCGGATAAGGCGGGAGGAAACGCCCGGGTGTCATCACTGCGTGGATCGCCCGGAGGACACGGTGGAGCATATGGTGGAGGTATGCTCGGCTTGGGCAGAGCACCGCCGTGTCCTCGTGGAGGCGATCGGTGGCGGGGATCTCTCGCGTCCGGCCCTGGTCCAGGCCATGGTACGGAGCGAGAGGGCATGGGAGGCCGTCACCTCCTTCTGCGAAGCAGTAATGCTCGCAAAGGAGGAGGCGGAACGCGTGAGGGAGAGGCAAATTTCGCGCCCTCACGCCCCTAGCCGCCGCAGGAGGAGACGCCCTGGGCGTCGGGAATCAATCGCTGATTCCCGGCCACCGTAGGCGCGGGCTTGCGGACGGTGAGCAATGGGTAGCTCGCCGTCCGGTAAGGACCAAGCTCGGGTCGACGGCGCGTTGTGTTCCACGCGCGCCTCAAAGAGTGTCAGCGAGTGAAGGGGTCCGATGAGACCATTGCCTGCCGGGGTTGCGGGAAGTCTGAAAGGGATACCGTGGCCCCCTGGCATTGCACAGGCAACAGAAGGAACACGGGTGGGTTTTAGTCAGTAAGAGTCTGACACGCCCTCCCGCTCCACCCAGAGCGGGAGAAGTCATTTGATGATTTCCCACCCACAAAAAAAAAACCTAACAATATATAAAAAAAATCGTACTGACGTGCGCGTTTGTGACGTTTGCCTTTTTTGTGTCGCTTTTGACTGGGCATTTTTATTTGGTGCATTTTTTCTATCAAACCTACTTCTTCATATAAAAAGACATTTCTTTACAGGTCTAAATAATTCAAAATGTCGAAAAAGCCAGAAAAGTTTGTTACCGAAGTACCTAAAATATCGAAAGATGTGTAAGTACTATTTTATTGTGATATATACCCGGTACAATACAACCCGGTTTCTGAATTGAGTATTAATCATATATTATAGATGATCAAACGAACTTCCTGAAGTGAAGTTCGATCATTATTATATGAGTCGCTTCATTCGAAGATATAATAAACTAAGTAGTCCCTTTAACCTACAGGCAACACCGCACGATTTCAGAGATTATTTTTAATTTTTTTTCTACCTACCTTACGGTTCTTATGTCATAACTGTTTGTCATTGTTCATTATTTTTAGAGATTGAGACAAAACTTTCAGGGTTAAAATTACTGAAATGTGATTTTATAATGGGAGAGGAGGGTTCTTATATCTTCGAATGAAGCGACTCATATAATAATGATCGAACTTCACTTCAGGAAGTTCGTTTGATCATCTATTATGGGTCAATATCAACAAAATACACTTTTTTTAAATTTTGGTGGCGAATTTTTTTCTTCACTTTTCGTGAAAAATAATGACCTGGTATAAAAATATAAAGTCCAAAGTAGAAGGATCTTCAAGAGGACTGAGAATATCTCGATAACTTTTTGAGATATTTTAGTTCAAAGTCTAGCGTGGCCACCAAAATTGAGAATCGCCCACCAAAATCGAAAGTGCCCACCAAAACTGAAAATCAGTGGCACCAAATTGTAAACAAAATTACTTGCCAACAACAGAGAGAGTCGTTGTTGTCGAGAGTCGTGTGTACCTACAAAAGTTTCCCAAACAAAACTTAGAAATAAAACATGATTAAAAAAGCAATAACAAAATACAATATTAATTACATCACTGCGTATTTTTTTACTCTGATTATTTGTATTTTTACTCAATGTGTTTCGCTTAGGTAAGGCAACTATCTCATTTCATTCTTTAGTCTTTAGTATTTTACTAACATTTCCTAATCTTTGTACTTGTTTCCTGTAGATAGTGTTACGAGTATCTCTTCTAAGTTCTGAAATTCTTCGCTGCAATAACTCTATCTCTTTGGCTTAACTTTTTTGATATCGTCGAAATTTATTCTTAAACTCACGTTTAAGGTCCACTGAAGTAATGGATATATCTGATGTTAGGGCATACCATAGGAACAGTAGAAATATCAATGCTGCTGACGCATGGAGATGTAGGGGGCGACAGCGCCGTAAGTTCAACAGGGCTACTTGTGCGAAGATTTCGTGGCTTACTTGGTTGTGGATTAGTACGACTTGTGGTCGGTTGTAAGCAGTTGCAGTATTGACGTTGCGAAGTCATTTGATTGTAACTTCTGGTGCGAGTGTCTGGACTACTGCAATCACGACAGGTTCGAGGACGTACATTTCTAGTAACCGAAGTATGTTGATGTGTGCTCTCATTATCCAATTGTGAAGATCTCGTCGTGCTGCTTGCAAGAGAGTCGTGTGTATCAACAACTCTACAATTAGGTAAGATGTCTTGTTGAGAATTGCTGTCACAAAGTACATGTTGGGGTGACGTATTTAATTCTGCTTCTCTTGCGAGCCTTTTTGTTGCTTTTTTCTTTGATAATATTCTTGTTGATATATTTTATTTCTTCTTTGTAAAGCTCGACGCTCGCGTTGTGACTTTTGTTGCTGTGAAACCAGTTTACCTTCTCACTTTTTTTTTGTGATTATTCTCCCTTTCTCTTTTTCGTAGTGTTTCAGCATGTTCAGGATTGCTCTATTCTTGCTTTTCTTCTTCTTTCTGCCATTCTCTTTTTAAGCAGCCTATCTTCGTTGGTCAGTTTTGGCATTCTAAAAAGCAACAAAATAAAAATATATGTTTATGAAACTTGATTCTTAGTGCATGCCACCCTTATAACGATAGGTCTTACTTACTGCCAAGTACATAACACTGAGTTTGCTAATCAAACTGTCTTACACCGTAAAAACTGGCTATATATAGGTACAAATAATACAATAACAGTAAATACTTAATACTTGGTGGCTCGTTTTTAATTTTGGTGGCATGAAAACGCCACCAAAGCCACCAAAATTGAACCACCAAAATTGGAACCAGGCATAAAAAAAAACTTTAAAAAAAGTGGTTATAAGTTACAATTCAATTAATATCACTGATTTAAGCGTAACCCAAATCACTACTTATAACGTGTAGCTTACTTTCAAAACACTTTAAAATCATCAGCAAATCGATCCACCAAAAATTTAACAATTCTTGTCCCCCATGCCACCCAAAATGGTACTTACGTTTTTGCCGGGAAATCACAGCACTAATCACACACCTGAAAGAATGAAGCAGAAGCGCACGACTGAGAGATGCAATATAATAAAACGCGATTGATCGCACACGCATGAAACTTCAGGTTATAGTCAGTTGAACAAGTGCCACCAAAATTTTGATTTTTGCTTGGACAAACTTTAATCGAGTATCCTGTGCTTTCAAATTAAATTTTCTAATATGGTTTAGTTATTTTTAGAGAACGTGTCTTGTGCAAGTACTAACGAAATAGTTATTTTTTTATTCTACCTTAAATTGTTACTTTGGTGAATGCAATTATATGAAAAAATGGAGCTGAGACAAGCCACCCAACTTGAATTTTAAGGGTTTTTTTTTCTCCTAATTATTAATATACATTTATTTCAAAAAAAAATTGTGGCCCTAATTGAACCAAGTTATGTAGTTCACTATAAAAAAAAATAAGAAACATCCTATCATTTAACACCTCGATTCTCAACGTGGACACATAAAATTTGCCGTGGCGATATTCACCCATATATTCGTCGCTTCATTCTTCAGATATAATAAACTAAGTAGATTTTCAGAGAAACAAAGTTTTGTTCGGGTACATAATGTATATTTTTATTAATGAAAAAGAAACGTATTATAAATCACAGCTGAACTTAACTCTTAATTATTGTAGAAATAAACAATAATTGTATAATTATTAATGAAATCAATTAACTATAGGAAACACGACTGCGTTTGCGAAATCATCATCGCTTAGTTTTGGTCGGTCATAAAATCGGGCAAAAGCTAAAGACGTGCTGTTCCAACCAGCTGTATTTCTAATCGTGTGGACACTGAGTCCGGAGACACGAGCGGCCGACGTGGCGGCATGTCGCGTGCTGTGTGCACTGAATGTGCTCACGTCCACGCCGCTTTCTGACAGCACCTGCTTAATCCATCGATTGATGGATTGAGCTGTTGCGGCTTTGTGTGGTTTCTTGTAAGTTAGCAAGAGATTTCCTACATTCGTTGTCCTCATATTTTTTGTAACAAAAATATAATCTTTGAGGACTGAAGCAGGACATATTATTATGTTAATATTGACTCGAAAGAATGGTAAAAACAATACCGGCTGGTCTCGTCCGGGAGCAGAAGTCTTAATAATATCTTTTATGGCTATCTTAATTCCGTGTCAGTAATTGATATATTATCTAATTTTATAAAAGAAAATCTTTGTACCCTATGAGCTGTGCAGAGTGCTAATAAAATAACTAACTTTTTTTTTTTTTTTTTAATATTTAGTTCTAAATTAGGGTAGTAATTGGACACATGATTAAGCACCAATTGTGGGTCCCAAGTAGAAGTATACTTGGGATTATTGGGCTTAAGTTTGTATGCTCCCTCAATAATCACTTTATACAATTATCGGAACCTACATTAAAGTTTAGAATTAACGACAACGCGGAACGGTGGCTATTAAGGGAACCATATGAACAACCCTTATTAAATTGCTCTGTTAAAGAGGAAAGAACAGATGTTTTTGAATCACTATAAACGTCAATATTATGCAAACAACAATACTGCCGGCGGATGAATGCCGTCCGCAAAGCCTCGCGACACCCAGGGTAAGCTTGGTATGCAGTGGATGGTACTCCCTGAAATGAGATTGGAGAAGAAATTTACCAGGGTTCAGATAAAGTACCTATATGGGAGTCAAGTAAACTTTGTAGAAGTGGGTACCATGGCTGCGAAGGCGAATTGGGAAAAACTATGATTCCCTTGGCATCATCTTCAATAACCTTACGTAAACATTTTAAAATTAAGAAAAAAGGCGGTAAAGCGTAAAAGTATTTAGATTGCCAGTTCAGCGTAAAAGCGTCTACGGCGTATGCATCTGGTTCTTGTTTCCAAGAAACAAACAAGTCGCATTTGGCATTGTCGCGAGAAACAAACAGGTCAATATCTGGACAAACAAAGTGTTTTTTAATAATTTGATAAGCTTGACCTGATGACTCCCATTCTGCATCAGGGTTAATCTTTCTAGATTCTTCGTCAGCATAATTATCTTTCGTGTTCACTTATGATGCGAACAACCAAATATTACGCTTCTCGCACCATTGCCATGTGTCTTGTCAGATCGTTTAGATGCGGGAACTGAATTCCGCCTTATTGCTGTAGTATTATCTACTCTCAACAATATTGTACAATTATAGTCATTACTGGCAAAACTTTTTAATCCTAGAAATACGGCCAGAAGTTCTAAGTAATTTATATGGTGTCTCGTTTCTATGGCTTTCCATTTGCCATGGGCTTTTGCGCCACCACAGACAGCACCCCAACCCGTTCTAGAAGCGTCTGTATATATATTTCTTTTGCATAACTTGGATTTCTAATAGGACACGTGGCTGTGAAAACATGATTACCTACCCAACCATTTAAGGTCTTCTAGGACCGTTTTAGAAATATTCATCTTATATTTATCATTATTATTATGTTGTTGTAATGCCAGGAATTTCTGACGTTCTAACAATTTTGTATAGAGAAACCCATATCGAACAGCTGGACGAGCTGCGACCAGAACACCAAACATAAAATTGCATTAATTGCGCAAACTCTCGAATTGTATATTTTGGCAAACTCGAGAAGTTTTTACGTAACTGATTAATATTATTACGTTTATCAGAAGGTAACGATCACGACATATTATTGTGTATTATATACAAATCCTAGAAATTTACATATTTTAGATGGTTTTAATGAGCTTTTATCATAATTAACTACGAAACCCAAACATTCTAAAAGTTTTAGGGTTTCACGTAGGTACATTAATAACACATTCCTTGTAATTATCGCCTATACATAACACATCATCTAAATAAATGACTGATTTGTGTCCCTGTTTCCTAAGATAAGCAATAACCTTCTTCATGATTTTTGTGAACACTCTTGGTGCCACTGATAGGCCATACGACATGGCAGTGAACTGGTATAAATTCTTGGAATTATGGGCCTGAAAATTAAATCGTAAGTATTTTCGATCGGATTCGGATATAGGAACTAATAAGTAGGCCTATTTTAGGTCAATTGTTGCTAAGAATCCATCTTGAGGGATTAGTTTAGCTGCAGTCCTATAATCCTCCATTTTAAAATGTGTTTTTGTAATTAATTTATTTAATGATTTTAAAAGAATATACCGCTTGCCTCCATTTAGCTTTAGGTGCCAAGAATATTTTTGATATGTACTGGTCATAAGTTAAGATACAGCGTGTTATTATAGCCCTTAGTTCTAATAATCTATTAATTGCTATATGCATATCTCGAGCCTCATCGGAATTAAAGTTAAAAAACTGGTACGATAGGCTGAATCACTGGAGTACAAAAGGGAATTGTAAAACTATGTTCTATCAATGATAACACAACTGCGTTATTGGTTTTGTGAGACCAACAACTGAGGAAGAATCGTATTCTACCTGCATGTACCTTGGTTATTTCGGTTGTGACGCACGGGTCTTCGATGCGTAGGAGCTCTTCGCTTGCGCTTGAGACTGCGATGGGTATGACCGACGTGGCGTCACTGGTGGTCTCCTCTGACCTCCCCGCCCCCCCCTGTTCGACGGGTAACAAGGAGGTCCTGGCCAGTTTCTCTTGCTTTTCAATGGCCTTACTGGCTTTTATTTTTTCCGACAATGAGTTACCGTATAGGATATCATCACGTTCTGAGTCTTGGATGACGTGAAGAAATTTCTTTTCCAGGCTCGGGGTGATTAATTTTATTCTGTTAGTCTAACAGTGGTGCAAATCAGATAGCAAGCGATAACCATCGCTTAAATGTTTTAAGGCCAGAACTTTATTATTTGTTTTGAGCAAAGTATCCATTGCTTTGTTTATTGCTGCGGTACCATTTCCTAGCTGTTGTTGAAAACCGACTAATTTTTTGTCTCGTCCTCTGACTATGTCTGATACGGCGGCTGATATCTCCGCGTTCAATTTTGGAGCTTGCAATAATTTGCAATTGGCGGGTATAAGATGCTCTTTCATTAGCTTATCTTTATCCTCTTTGGCTAATCCTTTCTTCAATAGGAACTGGCTAAGCTCTCATGGACATCTTCCCCGAAGTCTGGCGTACAAGACGTAGAAGACCCCCCAACCCAGACAATAGCTCCGGATCCAAACTTGTCTTACTCGTAGCTGGCGGAGCAGCCGCATCATCTACAAGGTCTCGTATATCCTGCAGGGCAGGGCTTGCCACCGATTGGCCTTCTTCATATGAAAGGGTTGGCGGACCATCTTGTGGTTCACCTGGCTCGACGTCGTTCGTATATATAAAACATTACGATGATATTTATAGTGAACGAATAAGGAGGTAGTTATGTAACGCGTTTTGCGTTATTATTGTCTCGCGGACAATAATTCGTAGTTAATGTGCATATCTATTCAAGATTACACATATTTTCTACGTGGGCTGTCATGAAAATATGACTCATAATTAGCTCGCAGCTAGTTATGTTATCGCAATTGACTCGCAGTCAATCCCGATTTTTACTTGAGGTAAATTGATGTAAACACTTGGTAACACTTAGTAGTAATGTTCAACTAACCTGCAATGTTTTCGTCCTCAGATGAAACGAACGGTCGCCGTATTCGACGCCGATATTTCTCCTTGTACTTTCCTTTTTCTTCTAATTTTCTAAACTTATGCTTGTATCTCTCCAATTTCTCCTATGCACTACGTTTCGGCATTTTAAACAGGCGCGTGCGCTCGTTGCCCCGCACGAAAAAGGAATGAACAATGACAAACAGTTATGACATAAGAACCGTAAGGTAGGTAGAAAAAAAATTAAAAAATAATCTCTGAAATCGTGCGGTGTTGCCTGTAGGTTAAAGGGACTACTTAGTTTATTATATCTGAAGAATGAAGCGACGAATATATAATCTCAAAAATCTTTCTTAGTTTCCAATAAACTGGTCTATTGCAAAAATTATCTATAAGATTTTCACAAAAAGTTTAAAGCAGGCCATACACGCTAGGGTGTACCTGACAGGTTTGCCTGTACAGTTCAACCGTACAGGTAATTTAAATCCAAAATGGCGGGTGCGAACATTTAAAAAAAAATCGTCCGAAGTGTCGTTTTCATAGTTTTCGAAATGAAATGAAATGAAATTGTTCGTTCTGTAAATAGGATATTGGATTCACTTTTACAAGTCATCTTAAAAAAATCAATAAAAATTAGCTAGATGAGTTCGGCGTTTCCTATCTGACTACTCTGAGAAAAAAGGCCGAAGCAAACTCTTTTAAGGGGATTACCTCGCTCAAATCCTAAATATACTGTAGGTTTAAAGAAGATTGTAGATGAATCCTTTTGTGCGTTTTCCATGTAAAAAATATATGGTATACTTAAGGTCATCACAAATACATTGTATTGTTTAAAATTTTAATAAACTTTCCTAAATTTTGGGAAAAAATCTTAATAAATAGGTCCTTCCTCAACCTAAATTGTAAATTTTCTCTGTAACGGCTCAATAGTTCGGCATGAATTTTCTACCAAAAATACATAATGACGTATTGGACAATTTGTATTGTTTTTTTTTTGTTATTTCTTTTAATATTTTTAACTATTGAACAAAAACCCGAAACTTCACCAGTACCCCACTGGAGCACCCCCGCCAAGGCCTGTGACGCGTACTCGGGACGCGACACGTCAGTGTCCTGATGACTCTTGTGACGGAAGGACTATACGCGCGTTATTTTTTCCAAATAAAATCTAAAAGTTTACGTTTTGAATGATTTTTGAATGAAATCATATTTTAAATAGTACAAATATAAATATTTCGTAAATCAACCATACAAATTAAGTTTGTAAATATATGTAAAGCAGTTTGTAATTTCGTTTTGTTTTTTGAACCTGTCATAGAGTAAGCCTGATATGCCTATAAGAATAAATGTAAGGTGAAGCGTGGCCGAGCTCTCCAAAACTATTGGTAAGTACCTAACCTATTGAGTACATTATTTCTAGTGTGTTTATTTTTTATCGTTTTTAGTTATCTTGAGAATTTCGTTTGGCGGAGGATGGAGACCGACCGTGTCTAGATGATTAATGATGTCACTTACCTGATGGTGGGCTGATGGACTCCGAAGGTGGGTATAGGATCTCATTGACGGCACTACGTAGAACCATCGTGTTTGGACTCATTTCAAAGGTCTCTAGGAGACCTTGTTCACTCATGATGTCACCTACCTGATGATGGATTCCGAAGGTAGGTATAGGATCTCATTGACGGCACTTCGTAGAACCATCGGGTTTGGACTCATTTGAAAGGTCTCTTAGAGACCTTGGTGACTGATGATGTCACCTACCTGATGATGGACTCCGAAGGTGGGTATAGGATCTCATTGACGGTACTTCGTAGAACCATCGTGTTTGGACTAATTTGAAAAGACTCTTGGAGACCTTGGTGACTGATGATGTCACCTACCTGATGATGGACTCTGAAGGTGGGTATAGGATCTCATTGACGGTACTTCGTAGAACCATCGTGTTTGGACTCATTTGAAAGGTCTCTTGGAGACCTTGGTGACTGATGATGTCACCTACCTGATGATGGACTCCGAAGGTGGGTATAGGATCTCATTGACGGTACTTCGTAGAACCATCGTGTTTGGACTCATTTGAAAAGACTCTTGGAGACCTTGGTGACTGATGATGTCACCTACCTGATGATGGACTCCGAAGGTGGGTATAGGATCTCATTGACGGCACTTCGTAGAACCATCGTGTTTGGACTCATTTGAAAGGTCTCTTAGAGAGCTTGGTGACTGATGATGTCACCTACCTGATGATGGACTCCGAAGGTGAGTATAGGATCTCATTGACGGCACTTCGTAGAACCATCGTGTTTGGACTCATTTCAAAGGTTTCTTGGAGACCTTGTTCACTCATGATGTCACCTACCTGATGATGGACTCCGAAGGTGGGTATAGGATCTCATTGACGGCATTTCGTAGAACTATTGTGTTTGGACTCATTTGAAAGGTCTCTTGGAGACCTTGGTGACTGATGATGTCACCTACCTGATGATGGATTCCGAAGGTAGGTATAGGATCTCATTGACGGCACTTCGTAGAACCATCGTGTTTGGACTCATTTGAAAGGTCTTTTGGAGACCTTGGTGACTGATGATGTCACCTACCTGATGATGGATTCCGAAGGTAGGTATAGGATCTCATTGACGGCACTTCGTAGAACCATCGTGTTTGGACTCATTTGAAAGGTCTCTTGGAGACCTTGGTGACTGGTGATGTCACCTACCTGATGATGGATTCCGAAGGTAGGTATAGGATCTCATTGACGGCACTTCGTAGAACCATCGTGTTTGGACTCATTTGAAAGGTCTCTTGGAGACCTTGGTGACTGATGATGTCACCTAACTGATGGTGGACTCCGAAGGTGGGTATAGGATCTCATTGACGGCACTACGTAGAACCATCGTGTTTGGACTCATTTCAAAGGTATCTTGGAGACCTTGTTCACTCATGATGTCATACCTAGATAAAATATGTTTTAGTTTTTTTTTGTGGTGTATATGCTTTTACTAGACTTATAGCAAAAACATTACCTTAGCTCACTCACGCTTTGCTCATTGCTTCGTTATTATTTTTCAGGCAATTAAGAAACCAGCAAAACTCCGAATTGCAAAATCAGGAACTTCAGCCGTTAACAGAAACTTACGGTCTGTCTAGTATGGCAGTCGATGAGGGGGCAGAGCAAATTATGCCGGTAACTTATTCTGTTTGCTTACGATGCGGTATTTGTTAGATATTAGATAGTTTCCCTAGCTAATTTGATTTGACCCCGTATTGTTAAAACGTTTGTTTTAGGTTGAAGAAGATGAAGATTTACCATATTTGATTATTGAAAAAAGAAGAATCACAAGCAGAAACAAAAAATATATCTGGAAGACGAGTTATAGATATAGCTTATTTTTTTTCCAAAATACAAGAAATAGGCGGCCATGGTACTTTTAACTGTGGTATACAAAGTTTGAAAGTTATAAGAGAGAAACGTGTTGGACTTGCTTCTAAGTTTACAGTAGAATGTTTGAAGTGTAAAGAGAAGTTTTCTCTTTGTAATGTCACTGGTGACATAGATATTAATACAGCAGCGGTCGCGGGTGCAGTTTCAGTTGGTATAGGGTATTCGCAATTAGAGGAACTGTTATCAGCATTTGACTTGCCCGTGATGACTGAGCCTGTATACCAGAAACGGCACGACATTGTTTCCAACGCCTGGGATAAAGCACTCAGTAAATCTATGAATGAAGCTGCTGAAGAAGAAAAAAGAATGGCTTTAGAAAAAGGTCGTGTCAGCAAAGAGGGGATACCTATTATAGATGTGGTTGTAGACGGATGCTGGAGGAGGATGCTAAGAGGTCTTACAAAAAGAACTACTCAGCACTGTCAGGAGCTGCTGCAATAATTGGAAGACACACAAAAAAGATTTTGTTTCTTGGCATTAAAAATAAATACTGTAGCATATGTACGCAGGACTTTAATAAACATCAAAATCCGAGAACTCACCAGTGCTTTAAGAATTTTACGGGATCATCGACTGCCATGGAGTCAACAATAATTGTGGAAGGGTTTAAAGCATCTATCGAAATGTATGGTCTGATTTATGGTCGTCTCATTTCTGACGGGGACTCTAGCACGTATGCGAAAATATTGGAAGCAAGACCTTATCCTCAATTTACTGTTGAAAAGGTAGAATGTAGGAACCACCTTCTAAGAAACTTGTGCAACAAATTAGAAAACCTGACCACTGATACGAAATATCTTATATGTTTTAGAAAATTAATCACAAAAAAACGCATCATGAGCATTAGGTCAGCAATACGAAAATGCAGCAAAAAATACCACGACTCGTTAGACAATTTAGATTTTAGTACTCAGAGACTTTTTGAGGACATTCAGACTGTACATTTACATGCCTTTGGGAACCATACTAAATGTAAAAGCCATTTCTGTAGCAGTACGTGCTCCCTTTCACCGGCTTCATAAGGTTCATAACTCATTTGTTGGGCTTGGTATAACCTGGACTTGGTTCTTGCTTCAGAATTAGTTTACCTACTGACAGGATAGATGAGTTTATATAATTGTTTATAATTTTACTTATTTTAATTTATTGTTGACACATCAACACAACATGACATCTACTCATTTTTTTTTTTATTAGTTGTATTGCAATATGTGGTTAGCTAGCGACCTCGACAATTATTTATTTTACCTCGATGGTCCTAGTTTATCAATTATAACTTCTAGTTACAGCTATATTTAAGCGGGCACGCCCTTTATGCCTGGTGGCATTATTTTCTTTTTTTAGATATTGTTTAAGTTTAGTTATTTTTATTTCTGCTTGAGTATAGTTCTCGATGTTTTTGGTTGGTATATTGGCGTGTGCTAGCTGTCATATGGCTTTTAATTTATAATTTAAATAGATTTTTGCGTAATGTAAATTATCTTGCATACTATTGTATAGAATCTTTTCTTTTTCTAACTGAACAGACAGCTGTGCTGCTGGGGAGTTTGTTGCGCCACTTCTTCTTCCCAGCAAAAGCACTAGGAAGTGGTGAAGGGTGGGCGTTTTGGGAGACTGTCTTATGTAATTTTGACGTTCGAAAAGTGCTGATTCTCAGCCTAGTTTGAATAAATGACTTTTGATTTTTTGTACAATTAATTAAACAATTTAGGAACAGTCACAGTGGCAACATTAAAACAAAATCAAAACTTAAATTATTTTTTTATTTATACCAGTCGATATCAGACATCCAACTTTATTACTGGTGGGAATGATGTAAAAAAAATGGTCAAATTAATTAGCTGGCGATACCCATCACGTCTGTGAAGTTTTGCCAGCTAATTTAATTTGATCTTGTGAATAAGGTGTAAACAAAATACCCGGACAAACTTTTATAAAACATAGTACTCATGAATAGGAGTAACTTTTACCATGGATGGGACCAACTCAGAAATATTTAAAATAAACAGCTGTCCCATATAATTATTATGATCATGTACCTATATCACTTTTGTACAGAACTGCTTTTTTTTAATATTTTGTTTTCACAGAGATAATATTGTTTATGGCTCACATACAAATATACCAATACATACCTATATCCTAATACATATGATATTACAAATAAAGAATAGGGGGGTATAAACACCTAACTATTCCCGATACTGAGAACCGATAAGTACTTACCTGGTCATCATCAGACCTGCAGAATGTATCATGTAGTAGCACCCGTGCTCAATTAGATAAATGTTGAAAACTAGATCATTCTAACTATTGCCGTTACTGAGAACCGATAAGTACTTACCTGGTCATCATCAGATCTGCAGAATGTATCATGTAGTAGCACCCGTGCTCAATTAGATAAATGTTGAAAACTAGATCATTCTAACTATTGCCGTTACTGAGAACCGATAAGTACTTACCTGGTCATCATCAGACCTGCAGAATGTATCATGTAGTAGCACCCGTGCTCAATTAGATAAATGTTGAAAACTAGATCATTCTAACTATTGCCGTTACTGAGAACCGATAAGTACTTACCTGGTCATCATCAGACCTGCAGAATGTATAATGTAGTAGCACCCGTGCTCAATTAGATAAATGTTGAAAACTAGGTCATTCTAACTATTCCCGTTACTGAGAACCGATCAGTACTTACCTGGTCATCATCAGACCTTCAGAATATATCATGTAGTAGCAGCCGTGCCCAATTAGATAAATGTTGAAAACTAGATCATTCTAACTATTGCTGTTACTGAGAACCGATAAGTACTTACCTGGTCATCATCAGACCTGCAGAATGTATCATGTAGTAGCACCCGTGCTCAAATAGATAAATGTTGAAAACTAGATCATTCTAACTATTGCTGTTACTGAGAACCGATAAGTACTTACCTGGTCATCATCAGACCTGCAGAATGTATCATGTAGTAGCACCCGTGCTCAAATAGATAAATGTTGAAAACTAGATCATTCTAACTATTGCCGTTACTGAGAACCGATAAGTACTTACCTGGTCATCATCAGACCTGCAGAATGTATCATGTAGTAGCACCCGTGCTCAATTAGATAAATGTTGAAAACTAGGTCATTCTAACTATTCCCGTTACTGAGAACCGATCAGTACTTACCTGGTCATCATCAGACCTTCAGAATATATCATGTAGTAGCAGCCGTGCACAATTAGATAAATGTTGAAAACTAGATCATTCTAACTATTGCTGTTACTGAGAACCGATAAGTACTTACCTGGTCATCATCAGACCTGCAGAATGTATCATGTAGTAGCACCCGTGCTCAATTAGATAAATGTTGAAAACTAGATCATTCTAACTATTGCCGTTACTGAGAACCGATAAGTACTTACCTGGTCATCATCAGACCTGCAGAATGTATCATGTAGTAGCACCCGTGCTCAATTAGATAAATGTTGAAAACTAGGTCATTCTAACTATTCCCGTTACTGAGAACCGATCAGTACTTACCTGGTCATCATCAGACCTTCAGAATATATCATGTAGTAGCAGCCGTGCACAATTAGATAAATGTTGAAAACTAGATCATTCTAACTATTGCTGTTACTGAGAACCGATAAGTACTTACCTGGTCATCATCAGACCTGCAGAATGTATCATGTAGTAGCACCCGTGCTCAATTAGATAAATGTTGAAAACTAGTTCATTCTAACTATTCCCGTTACTGAGAACCGATCAGTACTTACCTGGTCATCATCAGACCTTCAGAATATATCATGTAGTAGCAGCCGTGCACAATTAGATAAATGTTGAAAACTAGATCATTCTAACTATTTCCGTTACTGAGAACCGATAAGTACTTACCTGGTCATCATCATACCTTCAGAATGTATCATGTAGTAGCACCCGTGCTCAATTAGATAAATGTTGAAAACTAGATCATTCTAACTATTGCCGTTACTGAGAACCGATAAGTACTTACCTGGTCATCATCAGACCTGCAGAATGTATCATGTAGTAGCACCCGTGCTCAATTAGATAAATGTTAAAAACTAGGTCATTCTAACTATTCCCGTTGCTGAGAACCGATCAGTACTTACCTGGTCATCATCAGACCTTCAGAATATATCATGTAGTAGCAGCCGTGCACAATTAGATAAATGTTGAAAACTAGATCATTCTAACTATTGCTGTTACTGAGAACCGATAAGTACTTACCTGATCATCATCAGACCTGCAGAATGTATCATGTAGTAGCACCCGTGCTCAATTAGATAAATGTTGAAAACTAGTTCATTCTAACTATTCCCGTTACTGAGAACCGATCAGTACTTACCTGGTCATCATCAGACCTTCAGAATATATCATGTAGTAGCAGCCGTGCACAATTAGATAAATGTTGAAAACTAGATCATTCTAACTATTTCCGTTACTGAGAACCGATAAGTACTTACCTGGTCATCATCATACCTTCAGAATGTATCATGTAGTAGCACCCGTGCTCAATTAGATAAATGTTGAAAACTAGATCATTCTAACTATTCCCGTTACCGAGAACCGATAAGTACTTACCAGGTCATCATCAGACCTTCAGAATGTATCATTTAGTAGAATGAAAGCTATGTCAGCAGGCATAGTGCATCGTGTAGTACAAAATAAATATAAAATTATGATGTGGTAGATACTCGTACCAGACTATAAAAACTAGAGGAACAAAAATATGTATTAGAATCTCTTAGAGAGCGAATAAAATAGGCAAAAACAATGACAACTCTGCGACACATCTGTGTTCTTCTTTAATCTTCAGTCCGTTTTATTTTAGTATGGTCGTTGGTCGGTAGGTGGCGCCAAATAAACAAATACTAGTACAGAGGTCAAATCTTTAAGGTCAACGGGCAAGGTAATACCCTTAAAGTCCAGACATAATCTTGGTCAGGCCATAAGGACCATGTAGATTAGTCTGAAAAGGTCTTTTGAGAAAAGAACCACACAGATTTGAGTGGACCTGTCATAAGTCATAAGTCATTTATTTCATAACAAAATACATTGTGTTGAAAATATTACACTGATAATAAACAATCCTGTCAGTGCAAGCATTTGTCAGTAATCGTGGAGCTCAACTCAGAACTTAAGGAGCTCAACTCGACGAACAATACCATGACATTTGGGTAGGCCGCATAAACTACTCAAACTGCCAGACCATCATTAAAACTAACCGAGAAAGAAAAAAATAAAGAGAAAAAAAAAATATCCACATAGTCCTCACATTCACAATAATTAAAACAATATAATACTTTACAAAGTAATCATGTCATTTTGTATTATAATTTTCAACAATGTCAATATGTAATAAGTATATAAAAGTAGTATATTTTAATGATTTTACATAAAAATAAAAAATAAAACAAATTTTATGGTTTTATCACAAGGCTTATCAGAGCGAGCACCTCAATCCCATGCTTTTTTTTATCTTCGATGGTGCTAAACCCGATAGTGAAGTCAAAATGAATGGCGGTGGCGAAAATTTTCAAATTTTTCGTCATAAGTGTAGTGTGTGTGTGTGTGTGTGTGTGTGTGTGTAGTTTCATAGTTTTTGAGGGTGTTAAAGTCGATAGTGAGGTCAAAATGTAAAACCAACAGGTCGGCTGCGAAAATTTAGTTTTTGTTTTAAATTATACGTGAAAAAGAACTTCGTTCCTGACGGGGGTCCCCAGACCGCACACGTTTTTTTTTAATAACAACAAATTATATTTACAGTTTGCACCATACATATACCATACAAGTTAGTCACCGTACACGACTTTAACACGCTACGATTACGACTCATATTTAAATGATAAATATATCAAAATCTCTGAAGTAAGAACATAACTAAATAAATGGGTAGTCAAAACGTTTAATTTTTATTTTTATTGTTCTTAGCTCGGAATGCTGTTATTTATCTGAATTTACGGACATCATGTAATATACGAGGGTAAATCAAAAAAATCTTGGAAATAATATAAAAAAATGTAAAGATTTAAACAAAAATATTTTATTTTTCTACATAATCTCCCTCTAATGCAATGCATTTAGAATAACGCGTTTCTAACTTCCATATTACTTGTGAAAAAAAACGTTTTTCTTGACTTTCGAAAAACTCCTCTACGGCAACCATAACCGCGTCATTATCGTAAAATTTCGTTCCACGAATGTCCTCTTTTAATTTTGGGAATAAATGAAAATCACTTGGGGCTAAGTCCGAAGAATATGGTGAATTATGGTGGGTTGTCAAGGAGATTGAAGCCAGCACAGCAGAATGCGTTGAGCGCAACTTCCGATCGATGAGCAGGAGTGTAATCATGAAGAAACAACACGCCCAACGTTCCACGACGTTTTTCTATAATCACTTCGATTAAATTTGCATAATAGGGTGCAGTAATCGTCTGGCCTTTAGGCATGCGTTATCAATAAAAAGGATTCCATAACATAACTTAACCACTTCGAAAATTTACGAGATCGACGTTTCGTATCCCCTTTTCGAAAATTTACCAGATCGACGTTTCGTATCCCCTTTTTTCTCATCGAAAACAGAGCAGATTCAATTATTTTTTACATTAAAATTTTAAGAAAGAGTATGTCTAGGTTCCTATCATTTTATTGTATGAAATAAATAAGAAGAAGAATAATACTTTTCGAATTTGTCTAGTAGTCCTCTAATCTGTGTAATTGGTAATTTTTGAAAAATGAATGAATTAATGGGTGATTTTTGTAATTTTTGGAGGGTCATATTGTCATTACGAATAAGTTGCTAATACCAGTAGGTAAGCTGAAAAAAAGGTAATAGCAGGGACGTGTCAGTTTTATTTTTCAATACGTCCGGTTTCGATTCCCGGGCTGAGTACAAGTTTTTTTTTTAATGTATGAATGCAGTTTTTCTTGTTACTAAAATCTATGACATGGTTCCTAAGAAAAGATCTTCGTATGTCTTAGAGTTTCAGACTTTCCCATACTGACCGATCTAAATGTGCCAGCCTGTATTGTATTAAATAAAAACCTGTTATATAAGTTTTGTTAAACGATATTTTTCTTTCCATCAAATACACTAGGATTGAATTACTCAATTTTAGTTGCTAAAAAATAAAGTTTTATTTTTAATTTAAACAGTTTTTTTTGATAAAGTTACATTTTAAAATTTATCAGCTTTTACTAGTGATCACAATCATTTTTTGGTGTGTGTCTGTGTATATTACTTATTGAAAACTTTTAACATAATGATTGGGCCTCTTTTTGTGATAATCAAATAATTCTTATTTTGCTGTCCTAAAAATACGAAATACTATTTAGTATTCTTAGGACATCCAAGTGGCTTGCAGTTACCTGGCTATTAAGTAATTAGCCAAGTAACTGCGACCACTTGAATGTAGCGCTCACCGGCCGCTACCGCTGTACCGCTCGCTTCGCTCGTTCGGCTTGCGCGCGGTTTGTTACTGTTGGAACCTGACCTAACCAGTTTGGTCGGGGTAGGTAGGTACCCTAGTTTAGTTACTGCGACCAACTATGAGAAAAGATCAGTAAATTGAAAAGCGGTTTATTTATTTAAAAAAGTGTACATCATTAGTGTAAACGATATCCGGCTGTCGAATGACCAAAATGTAAACGACCAGCTTATGTCGTTTGAAGGGGGCGGTTTGTTGTAAGGTTTGGCACAGTAGAAAAACCACAAGCAGCTAATGTAATAGATCCACGTATATTGCACATAAAACACACACACAATATATTTAAAATACACAACAGTAATACAGACAAAGGTTAGAGCTAGATGTAATCCGAATTTAATACTATATTTAGCACGAATTTATACCTCAAGTAGCGAGATGTTTGTAGGAACGAAGTTAAAGCTCAACTGACTAAGAATCTGAGACTTTCTAAGAGAGTACTAGGCAACTAGTACTAGGCAACTACAATTGTAAAATTGGACCCGATACCTTAAGTAGATTTTTACTATAGGACAAGTAGCGGGTACCATTTGTGCAAACACAATAATTTGCTCCTATACATCAGGGCAGTTCGCTATTCAGGGACGCGACAGAGGGTCGGGGTATAGCTGGGTATTTCCCATTTTGCTATGACGAGGGTGTTTACACGAATGAGGGAGGAGATGTCATAACTTGCACCTGCGCAACCCTGCCTGGGTTGCGCAGGTGCAAGTTATGACATGATAATTACTTCTAGAACAATGGATTACGTAATTATAAACACAGATAGGTATTCTCATTGTTTTAAATAGGTATTCAGGTGGGAAATGGTCTAGTCAGTGTTGTAGTCATAATCAAAACATTGTATTATGACTGACAACGGAGTTATATACCTTTTATTACATAAGGACAGGTTAACAAGAGAAAATAAGGTATTTTTAGTTACCTGTAGACACGGACGAATGTCTAACACATCTTTTAGTTAAGTCGGTGTCTATAGGTACATTGGTTATTGCTAGAGACCTGATTTTGTGTCAGGAATCTTTGATTTTACTAGACTTTCTTGTTCTAACTTGTTGGATTATTTATTCGAAACATTCTATATTAGTTGACATGTTAGAACTGGACCAAAACTTTCCAGATTTGAAGCTACCTACTGGACTTCATGTCCCGACTTGATTAATATCCACACATGATTCGACTTGATACTATTTTGACATGTGCAGATGTACTTACTAACAATAATCAGTTTATTAGGTAGGTATTTAGTGTGCTTCCTTAACATTCCACCCCCTGTAAAAGGGTTCCGCCGCATTACACATGGACGGTGGGAAGCACAATTAATTTAACAATGGGCCGACGCAGGACCCCATTCATTGTTCTTACGTCAGCTACACGGATTATCCCGTCACTTCCGTGATACACATTTTTGACTATTGGTGTTATCTACGATAACCACTACGTCGTTGACACTCACATTTGGTACGTTATTTGTCCACTTTTCTCGACGTTGTAGAGTAGGTAGGTACTCCTGTAGCCACCGACGCCAGAACATGTCGGCGAGCGCGTTCACACGCCGCCACTGACAGCGGGAGTCGCCGTCCTCGATGTCTCCCGGCGCGAACGGAGTGCTCCCGGACGCAGTGCCAAGGAGTAGGTGGTTCGGCGTCAGGACCACGGGCTGGTTGTGGTCATCGTAGACGTAGCTGAGAGGCCGGCTGTTTATGATGAGCTCGGCCTCTGTGAGGAGGGTGTAGAGGACCTCCTCACGTGGGGCACGCTCCCTGAGCGTACTTCATAGTGCGTTTCTTCACTGTCGCTATCATCCTGGCACAACCTTGTGAGATGGTTGTGAGCTTCTTCTTGATCGCGCTGCTGTATTGGCCGACGCTTACGACATCGGCCGACGACGATGAGTACTTGAGTCGTGACGCGTTTCCTACGCGCCCACGACGTGTAGCGCTCGTAGCTGAGTGGCGCCGCACGGTAGACGTGCGCCGGCGTCGCTGCCGTAGAGTGGACCCGCTGAATGCGCTCCAAGTCCACTTCTGCTGACTCAGCCTCTCGACACACCGGCCTCCGCTCCTGTGGAACACATAAAAACGGGGGGCCGCACAGCCACGCCGTATGGTTCTCGGGCCAAGACGACCTGGTTGCTTTGCCCGCGGGGTCGTCCGCGGAAGGAACCCAGTGCCAGTTGCCTCGGTCCGATAGTCTAGCTAATAAGGCTGGTTGTAAGTCATGCCTTGTAATTGAGACTACTTTTTGTGGGGCTACGCGAGCCCTACCTAACATCGTCACTGACGCTTGGTTACTATCTCGGTAGCCCACTGGGTACGCGACCGCTGCGCATGTTTGTTTGCTTGCGTCGCTAAACATTTGTAAATCTAGATCTAGATCTAGATCCTTGTCTAGATCTAGCCCATACAACCCTGGTATTTTTGTCTGTTCCAGGCGATGCAGGTTACTAAGCCGAGCGAAACAAGTCTCGGCTTCCTTTTCTTGAAAAGGTGATAATAATAATAGGTCGGGTCCGGTCAAAAGGTTACCGTTATAATTGGTAGGTATTATGTTGTTATCTTTTCGTAACAAACCTACTGCCCACTGTGATTCATCTGGTACACGGTGGTTAGTTTTATCCGGTATTTCTAAGGCCCTTTCATCTGATTGGATTTTACGTACGTTCTCAGAAATACCTATCGCTTCGCTAGATTTAACTGGGTCATGCAGGTCAGGCAGGGAAACTGCCGTACAGTTAATTTGTTCGCCTTTTAAATTGTTATGGCCGAACGGACCATGTATGACCCAACCTAACTCGGTAAGGGAGGCAACTGGTTTACCGGGTTTTCCTTGACGGACGTCCCGGCCTACAACTAGCTGCCAATTGTCCTGCCCGATCAATACCAGCGGTTTAGCGCCCCTCATTTCCACGCATCCCAGGTCGCGGAGGTGGGCATTGTCGTTAAGCATTGCGAAAGACACGGTTTGTGAAGGCAAATTTAAATCACGTATAGTGCGACATTTAATGTTGTGGCACTGTCCGTTTGGCCCTTTGACCTTTACTTCAACTGCTCGCGACGTTGGGTCAGTGATCTCGTGACCGCCCGCTGTCTTCAATGAAAGGGGTATACTTGGGCCCTCTAAACCAGTAGCAATGGTCTTATCTATCAAGGAGACGGTTGCACCGCCGTCCAGTAATGCGTAACAATGACTATTGTTGTCTTTGTCATGACACAATTCTATTGGGATTATTTTTAACAATGCGGAAGCATGCCATTCACCGATGTTCGTTACGGTTTCGGGCTTATCTACCTGCTTATCGCTCGCATTGTTTTGCTTATCGGCGTGCAATAATAGGTGGTGGGAATAACCGCATTTTTTGCATTTATCGGCGCGGCAAAACCTTTTGTTGTGTTTGTTTACTATACATTTGAAACACGTGTTTAATTCTTTTACGATGTTCCATCGCTGTTGAACTGTCATTTTATTAAAGGTGTCGCATTTTTCTATAGTATGTTCACCTTGACATATGATACATTTCTTAGGTACGGGGCTAGACTCATCACTTTGTGTATTTATCTTATGAGTCAGCTGTGGCCTACTGAATAGTTGACGCGCGGTATTCATGGGTCGTTGACCGAAGACTTGTTCCTGTTGCCTAATTGGGGGCGTAGAAGCACTAGGTTCTATTATAGATGGCTGTAAATAATACGACGTTGTATGCGTTAATTGTATTAAAAAGTGAGATAAGTATTCTAGGTTAGGTGAGACTCTTAGGTCCACCCCCTGCACGTTATCTAACCCCATGGCAAAGTCCCCGTACTGCGCGCGTTGTATAGGAGTTAGCTTGTTTAATAGCTCGCTAACTAGTTGTGGATTGTTAAGATAGCCGTCAGCTTTAATATTTTTAAGTAGGGCTACTACATTTCGCACGGTTGACGAGAACTTTCTAAGCTCGCGGCAGCTCTCCGATATTCTAGGTAGGTCCCTAATCTTTTGTAACGCGCTTTGTAATATTAAAGTCGGGTGACCATATTCTTGATCGAGCGCGTGCATTATGTCGTTGGGATCCGTACCTGAACTTAATAAATCCTCCACTGAGATTCTAGCTTCGCCGTGTAAAGACGTTCTAAGCCGGGCTAAGTTCTCGTGAACTTTATAACTATACTCTTGAGTGGTATCCCAGTACATATTTTTGTAACATATCCACTCGGATGGATCACCACTAAAATGTGGTAATTCGTACGCCTGTCGCGGTACCGGTCGCGGTCTCCCCATACTGGTTATTGCCTCTGCCAGCCTATCTAACACAGAGTCCCTTTCAACCGAAGACTCCCGCCGTCTTTCTTTAACATCATCTCCGTACTTCAACTGCCGCTGTGAATCCGACTCGGGTATCGAAACGCGAGGTCCACTTGCGGCCGGAGTGGTAAAGACGGGGTTATTGGTCGGTAATCGGGACGTAACTCTCTCGGTAGGCATTGGTGTATACGTCCGTGCTTTAGGTATCGTACTCGAATACGGTACCGGCACGGGTGTACCTAGTATGTGCGACACATTATTACGGTATGTAGTCGGATCAAGCGTACTTACGGTTTGTGAATAACTCACGGTAGGGATCCGGAGCGCGGCCATTTCCATGGGCCTGCGCTCCGCAGACGGGGTACACAACACTGCATCCGGTTGACACAACACTGTACTCGGTTGCCGTAAAACACTAACTGGATTACGCAACACTGTTTCCTGTTGGCCAACTTGCGGCGTCGTATCTATCCACTGGTCGACCCGCTGTGCTGTACTCGCGTCTGAATTGGAGGCGTCGTCGTCGCTCTCGGTAGCTGCCTCTATCTCGGCTATGTCGGCCTCCACTCTTTTCTTGAGGAGGTTTTCCTTTAGCTGGACTAGTTCCTTTTTTAGCTCGATTAGTTCCTTTTCGGCTTCGTATTCGATTCTTTTTCTCAAGAAATCGACACTCTTGCGGCTATGTCTGGATGAAGCTCTGCTTTGCGGCGATTTCCGGCGATCCATTGATGCCATGGTCGGCGCCACAGACGGCGAACCTGGTCCCCTTTCGGACTGCAACCTGGTGCCCGTTGTGCTGTCATCCTTACGTGCTTCTTGCTGTTCGGCTAGCTTCCTTAGCTTGCTGCGTGTTGTGATGGAGCCCTGCTGACTCATGATTACTTGAAACCTTATCCGGCGTTCGAAGGACCAAAATGTAAACGATATCCGGCTCGAAGGACCAAAATGTAAACGATATCCGGCTGTCGAATGACCAAAATGTAAACGACCAGCTTATGTCGTTTGAAGGGGGCGGTTTGTTGTAAGGTTTGGCACAGTAGAAAAACCACAAGCAGCTAATGTAATAGATCCACGTATATTGCACATAAAACACACACACAATATATTTAAAATACACAACAGTAATACAGACAAAGGTTAGAGCTAGATGTAATCCGAATTTAATACTATATTTAGCACGAATTTATACCTCAAGTAGCGAGATGTTTGTAGGAACGAAGTTAAAGCTCAACTGACTAAGAATCTGAGACTTTCTAAGAGAGTACTAGGCAACTACAATTGTAAAATTGGACCCGATACCTAAGTAGATTTTTACTATAGGACAAGTAGCGGGTACCATTTGTGCAAACACAATAATTTGCTCCTATACATCAGGGCAGTTCGCTATTCAGGGACGCGACAGAGGGTCGGGGTATAGCTGGGTATTTCCCATTTTGCTATGACGAGGGTGTTTACACGAATGAGGGAGGAGATGTCATAACTTGCACCTGCGCAACCCTGCCTGGGTTGCGCAGGTGCAAGTTATGACATGATAATTACTTCTAGAACAATGGATTACGTAATTATAAACACAGATAGGTATTCTCATTGTTTTAAATAGGTATTCAGGTGGGAAATGGTCTAGTCAGTGTTGTAGTCATAATCAAAACATTGTATTATGACTGACAACGGAGTTATATACCTTTTATTACATAAGGACAGGTTAACAAGAGAAAATAAGGTATTTTTAGTTACCTGTAGACACGGACGAATGTCTAACACATCTTTTAGTTAAGTCGGTGTCTATAGGTACATTGGTTATTGCTAGAGACCTGATTTTGTGTCAGGAATCTTTGATTTTACTAGACTTTCTTGTTCTAACTTGTTGGATTATTTATTCGAAACATTCTATATTAGTTGACATGTTAGAACTGGACCAAAACTTTCCAGATTTGAAGCTACCTACTGGACTTCATGTCCCGACTTGATTAATATCCACACATGATTCGACTTGATACTATTTTGACATGTGCAGATGTACTTACTAACAATAATCAGTTTATTAGGTAGGTATTTAGTGTGCTTCCTTAACAATTAGGTCAATACATTTTTAGAGGATCAGTTAAATTTCTCCCTAAAAATATTTGTCGGCAACCATGGTTACCCGCACGAAAATCTTGGGCTCCAACCGCGCCATCGGGCAGTACCCCACCAGACACAACACTCGGCTGTTCGAAGGATCCACTCTTCTCAATGGAGGAGGAGAAACTTTGCACCTTGTCCCTCACACATTTAAAGATTGCCAGCCTTGCTAGATTATGAGCGTACTGTGTAGCCACACTAGCCACCCAAATAATAATGTAATTGTTTCAATCGCTAATTAGATATTATTTTGTATTTTATTTCAGTTTAATACCAAAGATTGTGAATGGCGGTATTGCTGGTATGGTTGGTGTCTCCATTGTGTTTCCGTTGGATTTAGTGAAAACGCGACTTCAGAACCAAACCGTTGGCAAAGATGGCAAGAGACAATATAGAAACATGTAAGTCACTGTTATCTAACCTATAATCCACAGAGGGGGAAAGTTGAAGCGGGCCCCGGAGGGAAAGTAGGTAACCACCCCTGCTCAAGCACCGCCTATTTTGTAACGTTTTAACTGTCAAGCCCTGCGGTTTAACATTGACGTCACTTCACGTCACTATTGGCATATTTTTTTAAATTTTCTGTGTTGCATTATTATATTTTGAATTATTTACTTGATTAGTTGACGAGTATATCCGTCAGGCCTTAAAATGAGCCGCGTAAGTCACCTGACACACGCCACGCCCCATATCGTCACGCCCCATTGACTCACATGTGAGTCAGGTGACTCCCTTGAGAGTCAACGGAGCTTGACGGTTTGGGACATTAGTGTCTCTCATGAGAGACGTCGGGGCTTTATCGGTACTGATGCTACATTTATATCTCGGGACCATAAGGTCCCGGTCCTTTGGAAGGCGTACCAGGGGCCGAAGCCAACTCGCAGAGGCTCCTTAGACAATTTTAATTGGAATCAGGCAATCTACGATAATAGTGGATTGTTTACCTAGAACGATTGCCATATTATACAAGCCACAGTTGAGGAACAATAGTGAGATAGGGTCCGTGGAGTCGCTACTTCCCAACAGCTCACCACATGCTGCACTGCGGCTTTATCTAGGGCCAAGGAGGCAGTGCCAGGGCCCCGCCAAGACGAGCCAAAAACAAGAAGAGGGAGGCACTATCTACCTTTTCTCGAACCGTCTCGTCGTCTTTTCAAACGATCATAGCTTCGGCCTGGATAAGCTAAAGAGCTCAAATTCTCAAGATAAGCTGTGGTTAGCAGACTTATAAAACACACTTTGGATTTTATTTTTATACACAAACACATACAAACACACAAGTTTAATTTGTCTAGATTTTATACTTTGGATTTTATTAACTTCTAACTTTCGCCAGCGGCTTCGCCCGCGTGATATCTTTATAAATTACAGCCTATGTTACTCAGTGATAGTATAGCATTTTACTAGTGAAAAAAGTTTTAAAATCGGTCCTGTAGTTTTTGAGTTTATTTATTACAAACAAACATACAAAAAATCAAATCTTTTCTCTTTATAATATTATATTAAAATAAATATAGTTTAGACTAAAATACGTCGATTTCGTCACTAATTCTGTAATAAGGTTTGCATGCTAGCATTTGCACACAAACAATAAAAAAAATGAAATTTGTAACTTTCACCCTCCTACCGGGCAGGTCTGTATGTACCTATATAAAATAACTCGGGGTACTTCCCGAAGTGCTAGAAAGCTGTTAGGTATGCAGGCTAGGATATGAACACTGGACATTTCTTTTTATCTGTAAATTTTACCCTTCAACCCCTTTTAAAAGGAGGTGCAAGTCTGTATGTAAAATAAAACCTCTAGGGTACTACCCGAAGTCCTAGAAAGCTGAAATTTGGTATGCAGGCTAGGATTTGCACACGAACAGCAGGAAAATTATGAAAGGAGAATGTCCAAAAAAACTCAGCGTCAATAAAAAAAACATATACATTAGCTGTAGGATAGTAAGTATCAATGTGAAATTAATTTCTCGCAAAATAATCACCATAAGCGTCATAGCGTGCACAAAGTAGCTACATTGCAAGCGAATAACGAGTTTCTTGTGGACAAAAAGCGATAAGTACGTAGTGCATCATGCGGCTATACGTATTGCACATATTCCATCATCCAAACAACGTAACGTAAGTCAGTTAAGAACTGAGAGTGAAAATAAGTCGCGCTGAAAGCAATGAATGAATTTAGAATCGTAGCAACCCACATTAATGGGTATAAAAAACACACACAAACAGGGTTTATTAGGCATTTAAAAAAAAAAAAACCTTACCTGTTTGTAGACTACCTATGTAAATAAACATAATCAGAACTGGCACAGGGTAGTGTTTATAAGATTAGAGGCTAATCACCCTGATGAAACTTTCCGAGATTGACTAATAAATGTAACAGCGATGTATTTTTTGCTATAAATATCTATCTACGCTCTTTTATATGAGAATTGTTCTGTATACTATAATATATACTTATTGCTAACCAACTTTACGTACATGAAAATATTAAGGGTATCTTATTATTGAAAATAAATAATGTTATAGCCAATCATGGAGATAGTAAAAAGAAAGTAATCCCATATTTGTTATCTACAATTAATACCCCGGTTTTTGCACATACATTTATGGGCATTCTCCTTTGTAAGTTTCGCCATCCAATCCCCTCTCACTTTGAACGCGTTTACGTACGAATTTAACTCGTGCGAACACATACGAACACGCACGAACTATCCCGACCTACACACGTTCTTTTTTTATCGACTGGGTTTTCGCAGATACATTTATGGGCATTCTCCTTTGTAAGTTTCGCCGTCCAATCCCCTCTCACTTTGAACGCGTTTACGTACAAATTTAACTCGTGCGAACACATACGAACACGCACGAACTATCCCGACCTTCCAAGTACTCTCCTATAAACACCGTCGGCCGCTAACACCGTTACGCCTACATGCGACCTTGGCTTCCCCCGACCCTTGCTCGCGCATGCATGCATGCTTGCATGCGCCAACCCGAGTCGATGCTGAGCCTGTAGTTTTAAATCCCCATGATAATAATAATTACCCATATTTGATCCAATCTGTCCCATCTTGCTGTCCTCCCCCCAGCGACGCCCTAAGCCGAGGTTCGTACCCCACAGGGGGTGCCCTTAGCGAGCGCTCGCCTAGTTTTAATTTTAGCGTTGTTTTATCTGGCTGGAGGCTTTCGAGTGTAGTAGCTTAAGGCAGCCAAAAGAAAGCCCGGTTAAGTAGTCATGACCTCCGAGGTCAGCAGGTCAGCTACGAGAAGTCTTATAAAAAAAAACAGCGTCGCGCCGCCACGCCGCTCGTCGAGGTGTTGGAGTGCATTTTAATTCATGACAATTAATTTTGTTGTAAAATACGAGTATGACCAATAAACAAATTTTTACTCAAAGAAAACATTGTTTTAAATAAAAATGAAAAACTACATTGCCTAGGTACATAAGTTTTTAAGTCGCTTGCCGTTGACGGAAGTTGAACTAACTCAAATATGAAAAAAATACACCTGTATTGCCGATAGTCATAAAATATTTATTATTTTTATTTTTCAGGTTTGATTGCTTTAGGAAGACATATAGAACAGAGGGCTTCTTCGGCATGTACCGCGGCGTCAGTGTTAACATCCTGCTTATTTCACCAGAAAGAGCCATTAAATTATCCGGCAATGATATATTCCGAATATTACTGGCTCTACCTGACGGGTATGTCTTTTTTAAACTTTTAATCTATGTTCTCAAACTGGACTTGGAAATGGATTGAATAATAAATTGACTGTTAATTTAAGTATTCCGTGCCACTGGCCATATTATGTAAGTATGTAAATAAATAATAATAATAATGTATGCATGCATGTAATGCATGTATGTAATAATAGTATGTAAATTAATTCTATGAGGAATTCTTTGGTGCCCACCAAGTTCAATCATATTTTTTTAAAGTTAATCCTTATCAGCTTTTTACGTGAATAAGACACACTTTAAAGTTTAAGGGTCTAATTATTCATGTAGAATGCTAGTAACCGGTGCGAATATGCCAGCGTTTGTCGGAGTTTGGAAAATTATCAAAAAGGACACTTACAGGAATAAAAGACATTCTAATAGTAGCCACAGCCGTACGATTTACTTTCCCAAATGTAGGCTTGCCTCGTATCGTTACGTGTGTGGCTACCATAATGGTTTCACACTAGACACTTCTTGTATTCTCAAAGGCGTTAACAAAGAAGCTCTAGCATTTTAAAACGTTTAAAACTTCAATCCACTCCTCAAAAAGGGGACTTATCGCCGCAATTGTGGCGTGGCCAATCTATAACTTAGCCTTTTTTTTTGGGTGGGATTTCATCAAATAACTTCTCCCGCTCTGGGCGGAGCGGGAGGGCGTGTCACTCTTACTGACTAAAACCCACCCGTGTTCCTTCAGTTGCCTGTACGTTGCCAGGGGCCACGGTATCCCATTCGGACTCTTAGCCTTACA
This sequence comes from Xanthia togata, assembly GCA_963853775.1. Lineage (NCBI taxonomy): Eukaryota > Metazoa > Arthropoda > Insecta > Lepidoptera > Noctuidae > Xanthia > Xanthia togata. The sequence continues at coordinate 11,603,089 of OY970811.1, forward strand.
AACAGATTTTTTTCACGGGTTACCCCTGTACCGAAGGGTGGCGCCAGGTCCACAGTGGACAACTATAGTCCTATTGCGGTTCTGTTAGCCTTCGGCAAGGTCTTTGAGTCTATACTTAATCAGTACATCAACAGGCAGATCAAAACCCAACTGATAAACAAAATAAAAACATTATTATCGCATCGCCGCGCCGTACGAAGAGAAAATTCGAATTGTAATTTACATACCGTCGTAGCGTTAGTTCGATTCGCGTTCGATAGTAGGTAAGTAATTAAAGCATTTAAACAAATAAAATAGTTTTAATTCTAAACGATTGCTATTTTAATTCTGGCTTCCTTTATCGATACTGAACCTACCCCTAAGCTATGGCACGCAATTACTTTAACATCCTGTATATTGAAAAGGAGCGGTGCCAGGACACTACCTTAAGGTAATCCGTTTTTCTGCGCTCTCCAACGACTTCTTTCTTTCCGAGAGAAGGTGGACCTGGAAGCGACGATTGTGGAGGAGTTCTCGGAGTATCCGGACAAAGTTCTGATCGCTTATTAAAGTCTCCACCTTCCGCAGCAACCGTTTGACGTTGACGGTATCGTAGAAAGCTGACAGGTCCACGAAAACAGCGCCTGTGACCATTCCTGTCTCGAAACCATCCTCAATGTGTTGAACAAGTTTGAGGGTCTGGTTGCAGCCAGACTTAATAATCTGAAACCTGCTTGCTCCGGGATTAGTTTTGGGTCAATAACACTCGTTAGTCGGTTCAGCAGCAGTCTCTCAAACAGTTTATACGTATGGCAGAGCAGAGATATTGGACGAAAGGTTTTTGGATCGCCCGTTGCTTTACCTGGCTTCGGAATTGCGATGACCTTTGATTTTCTCCAGAGCGTTATTGAAGCTGATTCCAGACAGTTGTTATATAGTTGCAGCAACCACGACACAGCAACTGGGCCAAGCTGTTTGATTTGCTCAACTGAGATGTCGTCCACTCCAGAGGCTTTACCACACTTAAGAGTTAAGACCCCTATCGCTGCGACGATATCAGAAAGGTTGAACGACTTGCTAATATCGTTGCAAGCGCTGTCGGGTTTCTGTGGCTTAGGGACTTTGCTAGAATGGCGTGATGGTTTACCGTTAACAAGCAGTTGGTGGGCTATTGGTTAGCGGTGACTTGACTTGGCGGGGTTGGTTGAGGGGACTCGCTGGTCAGACAGACTGACTTTTGAATTGTCAAGGGGTCAGTCCGTCAGAAATAAGAAGCTATTTGCCAATTCCAAAGCGTAGGTTGCTATGGAGAAGAACGGGCAAGAAACTCCACGGACACTCTTTTAAATCATAATATTGTTACAAAATATTGCTTACATCATTCATGTTGAAATTATACATGTGAGAACAATGTAGAAAGAAGTGCACGTAAACAGCGTCCGTAGTAAAATTATTTTAAAATACATTTAAATAAGCCGTGGCAGATGACCAGTCCGTACTGACGGCGCCCGTTCACGAACATAACGATCAGCACCGTTTTGAAGGGAACTTATCGATCCAACACACGCGCCACCACCAGCGAGACATTTGGTTTAGCATGACATACTCTCAGCCGCCAGGGCACATTCAAGTCAATGAAAGACGTACCCAGTAAATGGTAGCTTTATAGTAGGTACATGGTCACAGTGCTCACACATGATCTATGCAATTATACAATACTAAGAGATTGAAGTTATACTACTAACGCTTTGACTCCTATTTTATATGCGACGTCAGCGTCAACGTTCCGATCGACGTGTGAAAGAGACTACAAAAGTACATTTCTGTAGTACGCATCGTAACGCATAAGGCGGCTGTCGCGCGCCTGTGCCTCACGGACACGGTGCCAGTTCGCGGGTCTGCCAGTGCGTACACATACTGCTCGATATGCTCCCATAAACCAGGCGATCAATCTGCTGTACGTTGTACGCCCTCATTGCACAGGAGCCCGATGTTGACATATTTATATATAGCAGTAAATCTATGTTAAATGTTTGCGTGAAGCTTTTTAGCTAAATGTTGTTGTTGGTTTGCTGCACGCTTTAGATACTGTTTACTGTAACTGCAGCAAGCAATTGTTATATAAATAAATAAATAAAGGGAATATGAATTCTTAGAGCTTTTATTTTGTACCCGTGAATACCTAAGTTATGTTTCTGGAGAACGGTAAACAGAACCGCCTCCCGGCGCACTAGGGTGCCGCGCGCACACTTTGGGAACCCCTGGCTTAACCTGATGGATCAACCCGTGCGGCTGTTATTACTTAGCCACGAGCTCCTCCAGACCCTTTACTATACCAAGACGATATTCGATTTCAAAATTGAAGTCTTGCAGACCTACCATCGAGCTACTCGTGGATTTATCCCTTTCTTTGTCATTGGGGTTCTGACAGCATTACAGTCGGTTACTTAACTCTATTGGTACCTAACTTGGTACGGAACTTAATCCCGATTAAGTAGTCTCGGAAGTGTGTGCCTGTACGACTGCTAGAGTTTCTAGATCATATTAATAATATTTGGACTCATCCGGTGCTATACTAATACTATAAAGCTACCATTTACTTGTATTTGTATGTCTTAAATTGACTTGAATGTGCACTGGTAGGTGAGTTCACTCAAATGTCTCGCTGATGGTGGACGCTTTTAATGTGCACGTCTTTACATCGCTGCCGTTCTCATATCCTATACTATTAAATGGCATGTATTATACCTATATTTGTAATCACGTTCACGAAAACGGCTCTAACGATTTCGATGAAAGTTGCAATATAGGGGGAGCGAAAAATTGATCCAGCCTGGTCAAAAATCTGGGAAAATTAGATTTTTCGTATTTTCACTCGAGCAGAGTTCGGTTGACCGGTTTGTATGTATCTATAATTTCATCATGAATGATGTAACCAATATTTTGATTTAAAATAGTGTCTTTGGGGTTTCTTGCCTTTCTTTCTCCATAGGACCATCAACATCAATGTCAAAATATGTGATATACCTTTTTAGCTGGCGTTCCTTACTGCCATAAAAAAGAAAATTAAAAACTAAAACCGTCATAGTTGGATTTTAGTTTTTAACTTCTCTCTCTCTATATTTTATATTAAAATTAAAAAAAAAAAACAGAATTGCCATCGCGTGAACTTTCAGTTTTAACCCCATTACAGAATTAATAACATTCGTATTGTATTGCAGATCCGTACCCCTGCATCGTCAGATGCTTGCGGGTGGTTTAGCCGGGACCTGCCCAATCATCATCACCACGCCCATGGAGCTTTTGAAAATCCAGATGCAGGATGCTGGGCGGCAAGCGGCAGATGCAAGAGCTGGTTAGTATCGTTCTGATAATTGCTGTAACGGTTAATATAACGGTTTTATGAACTATTATAAAAAAAGAACAATAAAATTGTTGTTGTTTGGTTGTATTGTATTGTTGTTTTTGATACAATTTTATATGTACTAGCCGTTCACTACGAGTTACCTCCGTTCCCGCTTCCCCACACCGCGCAAACAAACACACGAAACAAACGGTGATAGCAAACTTGCTATCCGTACTAAGCGGGTCTGAGTTGAAGCGCGGTGTGACGAAGCGGGAAAGGCGGTACGGACCATCTCGAAGGAACGGCCAGTACCTATAATGTATATATTGGCAATAAAATGTTGTCTCTTTAAAGGTTACAATTCCGTAGCCGACCGCAGGCGGCAACTGGTCACCTGCAGTTACCAAACGGCCAGTACCTATAATGTATATATTGGCAATAAAATGTTGTCTCTTTAAAGGTTACAATTCCGTAGCCGACCGCAGGTAGCAACAGCAGGTGACGCGCGACGTGTCGCCGCGACATGACTGGTTTCTATGTATACTTATGTAATTCTATGGAGGTGACGTGTGCTAGCTTCGTAAGGTATTTCATAGAAACCAGTCGTGTCGCGGTAACACGTCACCTGCAGTTACCAAACGGCCAGTACCTATAATGTATATATTGGCAATAAAATGTTGTCTCTTTAAAGGTTACAATTCCGTAGCCGACCGCAGGTAGCAACAGCAGGTGACGCGCGACGTGTCGCCGCGACATGACTGGTTTCTATGTATACTTATGTAATTCTATGCAGGCGACGTGTGCTAGCTTCGTAAGGTATTTCATAGAAACCAGTCGTGTCGCGGCAACACGTCATCTGCAGTTGAAATGGTTATCTGGCAAAAAATCGGTATCAGGCTGGATAGTTCCCGGATACTACGTTTCATGTCTATAGTTGCTAAAAAACAAAGGGGAATTAAATCAAATTATGAGAGGAGAAGAGGATTTTTCAGTATCGTTGGTGTTCAAAAAGTTTCGAAAGCTTTAAAGGCCTGCAAGCCTTGGCAGATTATTGCCGTGGAGTACGGAATCGTCGCGCCTGCGCGCTGCGACCGATGCGTTGCTGCCGCCGAGACGTTGCAATTTAAAAACTTGGTTGAAAATGCAAGTCCTTGACGAACGAGTCAAATTCAAACTTCACTCATCGTATTTTTGTTGTTTATAGCGGGTCGACAAGTAATGAAGAAAGTAAATGCTTGGCAGCTGACAAAGGGACTAATTAAAGAAAGGGGTTTCTTGGGGCTGTACAAGGGCATCGGAGCGTGTGCATTCCGTGACATTGCCTTCGCTGTCATCTACTTCCCGATGTTCGCCATTCTCAGCAAATTGGGAAAGAATCCAGAGGATATCACACCACCTTTCTGGTAAAACTGATTATTACTTTTGGTGCTTGTACCACGTGCAAATTACACGAGCTCCCGTTACCCGCACGAGTTACATGCAGAGCAGCGAGGCGAGCACGGGCGTACCCAAGACGTTTGTGACAAGACACAGTGAACGAAAATAAACATTTAAGCATCATTACTTCAAGGGAACTAAGCGCGAATCTTGACACAAAATCCCAAACAAACTCAGACATCGAAAACCCGTCGCTGATTTGCAATTTTTTTTATTTTCGTTCACTGACCAGACATGATAAAATTATATCATGTCATTGTTGTGTGTTGTTATCTTAAATGCTAGCACGGCTCAACCATGTGACATAATCTAGAGTTACGACATGTCTTTGTTGTTGCTGACTTCATAGTGTGACATAGTAAACGGGTTTTTGGAACGAAGTCCTTTACCGCGGCTTCATACTTGCGACTGTCTTCTTCTCATTCGTTAAAGAGATACGAGTGTGAATTTTATTTGGACAAACCGATTTTTTTTTAAATTTTCGATTTGGGTATCGTTTTCATAGTTTTCAAGGGTGTTAAAGTCAGTAGTGAGGTCAAAATGTAATGGAAATTCCAAAATAGCGGCTGCGAAATCCCGCTTATTTTGAAAAAATCTGAGGATATAAAGAGAAAATGTGTGTTTACTAGACGAAAATAAATTAATAATGGTTACGTACGGAGTACCTGGATGTTACTCATCTAAAAAAGAAAACCCAGAGAATTTCAGACCCCAGTGTAAAAGTACTCGTCAATATATAGTCCAGTGTGTCCAAACACGATGGTTGTATCTTGTTTGATTGAGGAGTTCCTTTGATCACCTTCCGGCTTTATCATCAGACCCGGATACTACTTTGGGCTATATTACTTATCAAGACAAAGCCAAAGAGTATAAACTCGATGGTGCTATCTCGTTTCTTTTTAGAAGTTTCTATCGACTCCATCATCAGACCCTGAACACCATCAAGTGTAATAGCACTTATCAATACATATCCAATGAAACCCAATACGACGGCACTATTTAGTGTACTTAACTTAGGTACTGTTGACCGTTGAGGAGTTCCGTCGTCTGGAGCCAATCCTGGGTGCAGCAGCCAGGTAGTGGTGGACTTTAGAATGGACAATCATAATTAAAGCTTAAATAAAATTTCGTGTCTGTACTGTTGACCGTCGAGGAGTTCCCTCGTCTGGAGCCAATCCTAAGTGCAACAGCCTGGTCATCATGGAATCCAGAACGCACTATCATAATTAAATGCGTACCTATATAAAATTTCATATCTGTACAGTGTTGCCCGTTGAGGAGTTCCCTCGTCTGAAGCCAATCCTGGGCGCAGCAGTCAGAACATGTTGGTAGGCGATAGTTAGGTCAAAATCTATATCTATCCAAAATGGAGGTTCTGAAAATTTTCAAACTTATCATCATGGGTATCGTTTTCATGGTTTTCAAGGGTGCTGAAGCTGATAGTGAGGTCAAAATGAATAGGTGAGAATGTAATGTTTTGGAAATGTGGTGTTTTACAGAGACCAACAATCAAACAAAATAACAAGTGACAGTGACTCAGTGACAGTGACAATGACAATGGAAATCTTACGGCACTTTAGTCGGGCCGAGGCAGTGCCACTAGTATGCCGCTAACGGCACTTTATCCGATAGGGATAGAGTGCCGCTAACGGCACTCTATACACTGCCTATTTTGAACTGCTGTATTAAACCTTGTGTTTCGTATTCGACCGTATCAAGCCCAATCATATTCATTTTCAGGGCAGGTTAAGTTGACAGTAATAGAGCACCGTACATGATTCATAATAATTATTGAGTGCATGGTAGAGCCCGACCGAATTTCGTTTTCGAATTTCGGCTATTTTCGGCCGAAATATCAACTTTCGGCAATTTTCGTTTTCGACCGAAGTGCCGACAAATCATTACTTTCAATTCATTTATTCAGAGAATATCCAAATAACAACTAAAAGCACAAATATTGAGAAAATGCTTAAAAAATGGCTTTTTCCCGCTTTTAATATCGAGCTTGTTTGATTAATATTATGTGTTTCGTAAAACTACAAAGTTTCGTGTGATTTAAGTATAAACGGGTAAATAACAAGAAGTAATTAGAAGACTGACAGTGCATTGATTTTTCTTTTACCAAAGAAAAACACATATAAAAAAATATATAAAAAAAACTTGCTTAAATATAGAATCCATTTTCGGTGGGACTCTCAAACTTTTTTCCTCGTAGACCACTTTCGAAATTTTCCTGGTGTGCTACATTTCTACCATATTCCCAAAACTCGTCAAAAATATGATGATAGATCTAACGATCGGAACTTGCGTCGGGGCTGAATTCCAACCCTAAATTCGGAGTGGTAAGTGGTAACCAACGAGAAAATCATCGAACTTGGGAAAGAATTGAGCAGGTTACTATGGGGTTTATTAGAGTTATCTGAAGTCCGAAGCGAGGAGGATGATTCGATAATCCTCAAATCTGGGACCTATTGGAAAATTAGGGGGATGGGAATAATGGGAAATAGGTCTATTTCCGGGAGGGCGACCAGCAATCCCAAGATGGTGTCGGGTTTATCATCCATACGTCCCTTGTGGGCAACGTGTGAAGATCGAGTGTGTGTCGACCAGGGTTGCGTACCTTATACTCAGAATATCTGTAAGATATGCACTAAAGGTCGTACAGCTCGTCACATCCCGAAGATGAGGTGGAGAACATTTATGTCGATATTTCCGAGCCATGCATGGCTCTAAAACTAACTTCACCGTTGTCATGGGGGATTTCAACGCGAAACTGGGCAAACGAAACGATGATGAGCTGCGAGTGGGGCAATATTTGGATTATGTCGGAACCACCGGGGTCATCTACTGGCCAGTTTTATGGAGAAGAAAGGCCTCTTTATGATGAACTTCTTTTTCAGAAAACGTGAGCACAGAAAGTGCACCTGGCAGAGCCCTGATGGTGGATTAAAAAATGAGATTGACATCATAATGTAGACGAAGAAGCAAGTATTGAATGAAGCTTCTGTGATCAACGCGGTGAAAACCGGAAGTGATCATCGCATGGTAGGAGGTACATTTAACTAAAATATCAAGCTGGAAAGATCTCGACTGATGAAGTCTACGCTCCCGCCCAGCACCGATCCGAGTCCAAAACCCCGAGAGCTTTCAACTCGGAACTTCAGAATCGTTTAAAGTGCCTAGGGAGCTCCGTGGACGATTATAACGATGGGTTCGTGGGAACTGTTCATTCGGTCGGGTCTTCAATACCCCCGTCTTACAAATCGAAACAAGAAGCTCTCTGATGCTACTTTACAGCTCATAGAGTAGAGGCGCGAGATGATCCTGCAGTCTCCAGACGATGCGCTCAAGTACCGGCAGTTCAATAGACAGATCTCTAAGTCCTCGAAAAGCGACCTTCACCATTATAATACGAACCTTATAAGGACGCGATAGAGCGGAACAAGGGCTCCAAGGTTTTTGCAAGAGATCTGTCTTTTGGGCAGAGCCAGCTTGCGAAATTGAAGGCCGAGAGTTTCTATGGACAGTTATACACGTCAACCAGTAACCCCGTTACGAATCTGGCAAACGACCCAAGGGCTAGATTGCCCTGACACTATACCGAAGACATCCCGTACGTCAGGTTATATGAGATTAGGATGGCTGAAGCAGCTTAAAAACAACAAGGCCAGGTGGTATTACGGCCGCACTCCTGAAGGCCGGTGAAAAATCCGTTTTTGAGGCCCTCCAAAACCTGTTCGATTCCGTCTTATTCGAGGGTCGAACGCCACAGGTATGGAGGTTTGGCGGTGCTCTGCTTAAAAGGGCGACAATGCCCTGCTTAAGAACTGTGTACAAGCGGTTTTCAAGAGTCATCACTCGCGCGCGAGTTTGACGACTTTCAGCTTCCCGAACAAGCTAGATTCCGTAAACTTCCGTAGCTTTAGCACTGTAGACCACATACATAGGCTGCGGCAGGTTATACAAAATGAAATGAAATGAATTGTTTACTCTGTAAATAGGATATAGGAATCACTTTTACACATCACCTTATAAAAAAAATAAAAAATTGCTAGATGAGTTCGGCATTTCCTATCTGACTACTCTGAGAAGAAAGGCCGAAACAAACTCGGAGATCAACAAGAGACATAAGACCGAAGAGTTTATCCTGCCTCTCTGCTTAGTGTTTGTTGACTACGAAAAAGCCTTCGATTCGATCGAAACATGGGCTGTACTGCAGTGTCTTCAACGGCGCCAGATCGACTATCAGCACATGGAGGTGCTAAAGTGTCTGTACAAAAACGCCACGATGTCAGTCCGACTCCAGGACCAGACCTCGAAACCTATCCTTTTGCAGCCAAGTGTATGACAGGGAGATGTTGTCTCCGAAACTGGTCACCGTTGCACTGTCAAACCGAAGACGAAAGTCTTTGACCAGTTCGTGTTGCCAGTGATGACCTATGGCACTGAAACGCGGTCGCTCACAATGGGCCTTATCAGAAGGCTAAAGTCACCGAAAGGGCAATGGAGATATCTATGCTTGGAGTTTCCCTACGGGATCGTATCAGAAATGAAGCGATCCGCAGGAGAACAAAGGTAACCGACATAGCCCGAAGAATTGCCAAACGGCAATGGGCAGGGTACATTGCTCGCGGAACAGACGCCCGATGGGGCCGAAAGGTTTTAGAGTGGTGAACGCGTACCGGAAGACGTAGCGTTGGAAGGCCTCCCACAAGATGTGCCGTTGACCTTGTGAAGGCCGCAGGATATCGCTGGATGCGGGAAGCACAGAATCGGTTGATGATTGATAGGTAAAGCCAAACCAAAATTTTTGTTCGTGTATTATGGAAACCAGATAAATTTTGTTGACAACTTGTGAACCCCCATTTTTTTCTGTCGAGTCTCTGAGGTCCCCCAAGGGGTCCACGGGACCTGGAAACTTTGGGAATCACTGCTCTAGAGCATGGTAACCCGCAGGTGGTCGTTTATATCGGGCTGCGCCGCGGGCTCCTTCGCGGCGCTTTCGGTCACCCCGTGTGACGTGGTGAAGACGCGCTTTCAAACGATTACCAAATCCACTGGTGACCGACAGTACACCTCCATCTTCGATTGCGTCACGTAAGTATTAAATTAGTACTATTGTAGATTAACCCCTTTATAAACGTTGCTTAAAGTTATGAGACGTTTAAAACCTCTCCCCCACAGCGGCGTTTTTGCGATATTGAGTGTCCGTACTTCTATAAGCTTAAACGCAACACCTTTACTTTAAGCAACGATTATAAATAAACCCTAAGCTCCATAATAATTGGTCTTGCCGGGAAATATACAGATACTCACGTCGTGATAAGTTAACAAAACTAGCAAAACATCGAGATTTCTGTACTATTTTTAAGTTTTATAGGAATGTAGGTATTATAATATAACATAAAGTAGCATCAGTCTATAGTGTTCCTACTGTTGGGACTCAGGCCTCCTCCCGGTGAGAGAGAGTGGGCCGTAATCTACCACGCAAATTCAAATTTTCTTCAAATTTTTGGTTCTAGGACATATTATTATCTACCGGTTTTCTAACGATGTTTTCCTTCACCATTTTGAGAGCAATATTGATGAGATAATTTTTTCTCATAGTAAAGCGCTTGTCTGGATTCGAACGTACGACCTACAACTCGTCAGTCACCACTGGGCCACCAATGCTGTCTTCTAATATAGTGTACATGGGATCTTATAGTACACTTTCTGGGAATAAATTCACTAAATGTTGGTGAAAACAGCATAAAAATGCATATCATAGGACACGGACACCGACTATGTTGTATTTATACCTACTATTTTTTATGCTTATTGCATAATGTACTTATATCAATGTTTGCAACAGGAAAATACTGAAGAATGAGGGTCCCCTTGCGTTCTTTAAAGGCGGCGCGTGCCGTATGATCGTGATCGCGCCGCTGTACGGCATCGCGCAAACCGTGTACTACATCGGTATCGGCGAGTACTTACTTGGATACAAGCGAACCTCCTTTATCTGAATTGTCAAACAATGCTTTTTTTAAGATTAGAAAAATGATTCAAGTAGAATCGTTTTGTTTTTGTATATCTATTAGTTTACAGCATTTTCTAATTATTTATGAATCTTTTTTGTTTTTGTATGGCTAGGTACTAATTTACCTGCAGCATTTTCTAAAACTCTTTTTAATTTATGAATCGTTTTTGTCTTAATTTACAGCATTTTATAAAACTCTTATTTATGAATAGTTTTTGAATACCTACTAATCTACAGTATTCTGTAAAACTCTTATTTCACACCACAGTATAATTATTTTTTCTTGATTTATTTATGGCTAGTTGAAACAACATTTTATAATAGATAAAAGTATCAACAATACATTCAGATTCACAGATCCTTTCAAACGTTGTATTATTTTTATATTCATTATACACAGTTATTGTCTGTTATCAGTAAAAAGAGCACATATTCTACAATAATTATTAAGAAGGTAAGTACTATACATACCTACACGGTCCAAATAGTGACGTCTGCGTTTTTGCAATTTGCATTGATACGGAATATTCCTTTAGACAAAAATTTATCATCTTCAAGATACAATTTTTTTTAATCTAAAAACAGGTAAGTATTTTACACGTTCGAGTGATAGGTACCGAGTCAAAATTTCTACATAAAATTATTGAAAAAAATACTATCTGGTTCCTAAATAGTAGACTAAACCAGATAGTATTTAAAAATTAAAAATATTGAAGTAGAAATTTAGACTGTACAAAAATATTATGTGAAATACCTTGTGTAAAAATAAATATTTGTTTTCGTAGTGGTTGCCAAAAGAAACTATCAAGAATACATGGGGTATGTTCGGATACCCGGGCATTTGAGGATTTTTTTTTTATGGCGTCTCTATTTTGTCCATCCTGATTTCGTTTAGGTAATCTTGTTTTCATTTCATTATGGTTGTACTTGACTGGTAATGTCTTACTTAATTTATCAGTCTAATAATACTATTAGATGAAACGTTTTAATGTAATCATAACATTTAAATGAATGTGGTGAGGATATCAGTTACGCGTATGCCCATTAGTTGAGTGCATACATTTCGTCGTCGTCGGCGCCGATTTTTTTTATGTGTAACATTTTTCCTCTCGGTTTCCTGCAAATGTGACGGAAATGTGTAACAGGAAGCCGGAAGGAAGCGCGCGCAATTTGATTTGACCAATGAGCGCGCGCGGTGCTAGAGTTGGTCGTCAGTTGGTACCAACCCATTTTCCGGGAGGTTGTAAACGGGATGATTATGATGATGATTGGTACTGTTAGCCAAGGTGTCAGTTGTTACACATCAGGCGACTAATGTAAGGCTCGACAACCATAAACTTTGAGTATTTTTTGGTCTAATTGCACTCGCCTACATGTCTTACTTGTATGTCTGCACTTGTTAGCAAACATAAATTGCAGTGTTGTTATAGACCTGGATGTGCCGGAGAATGCTACATTAATGTGTATTAAACCTATATGTGTACTAGGTGTGTTAAAACTATTAGAAGCAAAAGACCCAACGGGGGTATTAATCGTGGTATTCAAGCCATTATATGATGTGTATTTGATAAGGTCCAGTAGACCGATATTAATGTGTACCTTTACCTTTAACCTTTAATGTGAGGCTAACATAATAGCATTTCAGGATTTCATGATACAATCATAAGCTTCTAAAGCAAAGTTTAGCTCAAAAATTATATTATTTTTGTTTCACTATAAGACTTAAATAGTCATTAAATATTTTTTAATTAATCATTCACTAAGTTCAAGTGAATGATTATTTATGTATGTAATATTATTGTTATTTACTTTTTTTGTTGCAAAATTGTCGTTGATAAACAATTTGTTTTCGTTGTTTTGTAAAAAATAACAATAAAAGGACTTGGATTATTGAGAGACGATGCGTTAACTTCTACCTTTTTATTACTATGAGTAAGTCAACGTTATATTTACGAGAGCATAGCAAAGGTACCTAGGTACTGTAGCACAAAATTGGCATTTGTGATAGCTTAAGAAATAGTGCTAACTTTTTTGGGGCACAATTTATTCTATTACCTATTTATTGAAAACTAGCGATTCATAACATCCGCACTTAGTGGTGTGTGGAAGTGAATACTGTTTGTCCACCGAACAGTGAACGGGACGCCAGTGACGTGCCGTTGAGCGCGATCGTTTGTCCACCGCGACCGAAGTCGACAGCTCAGTTTGATCTCGCTGTCATGCGTAGTAAGCGCGTTTTCGTAGAAATAAATCAAACTAGGAAGATGCCTAGGTTGAACCGGCGACAACTTCTTCTTCTGCTTTTGTACGTTCGAAGGCGTAAGCGTGCTATGCTTCTTAAGCTTTTCTGCATTAGTCGAAAAAGTAACTCCTAATTCTATGGGAATGGTAGAAGAAAGTTTAACCTATCCGAGATGGTGCAAACATTTTCGAGCTCGCGTCACTCGCTCTTAATTCGTCATAATCGTGCCGGCGGCCATAGCGAGCCCCGCCCGCGCCCGGCCAGTATATCGATGGTCTGGAAGACAGACGTTATAAGTGCAGATTTCGAAAATAACATACAAGTACTCTAAAATATTGGTTAAAATATAATAAACACACTATTACTTTACATTTCTGTGTATTGATGTGTTAAACGTTTAACTTTTTTTAAGCTGTTTCTTGAAAAATTACCAAAATAGCATTTATAAAATATGTCTTCTATAAACTATAAATCTAGACCATCAATATAATAGACAAAACAAAAGCCGGGCCCGGAAAGCGCCGCCGCGCCGCTGGTGGGAGTCGCACCGGTTTACCAACTTGAAAATTCGGGGACCGGGGTCCTGGCGATTGCGCGGTGGACACGCAGTTATAGTAAATGTACTGTCGTTACTTCAGCGCTGTCATCTCGGTCTCGTTGACATCCAGTTCACGGTGCGGTGGACAAACAGCCGAAGTGTCATAATTATACGGTGCTTTAGTTTAGGATACCAGCCTTCTTCCATGATGATCAACCCTCTTACAAGTACCGTCTCGCGCCAAAGTTCTTTTACTTATATTATTATATTACTACTTATTTCAAATTAAATTTGAAGAACTGTCTTATTGTGGTACTAACTTTTTTTTTTTTACCAATTTAAGATTATCTTTCCAATTAACTTTTCTACCATGTTCTGTAAAATAATAAATGTCTAACGATCCTATGTTTTTAGTTTTCCACTAGCTGACTCAAACGCAAGCTGTAGCGTAACCGACATTTACTCTGCTGTAGGTAATAACTGAACTATGGATTTAGTATGGTAATGTTAGGATTGATAGAATATTTAATTTTATTTGGTTGGCGGCTTTGCAGCTCTGCGTAGATATTTAATGTGCCATGCTCAGACCAAATAAAAAACCAAGATATAAAGCGCTTCAACAGTGAAGTGAGGCCGGTTTCGTAAACATTGTGCACTTAGTGAAGTGTAGTATGTCCAGTCTTGGTTTTTTCTTTGGTCCGAGGTGTCATGTTCATTTTTTTTTCTTAATTTTTAACCATGGCAATCCCTCGGACGTCTACTGTCACTTTATTCTAATTAGAATGTTGCAGCTGTTTAAAAAAAAACATTATTTTAAATAGCTGACATCACCTAACCAATGAAATTATATTAGACGGTCAAGAGAAACCATAAAGACAATTTTATTTGGAATGTTTAAACTAGGTAAGTACCTACTTAATTGTAAAATATTTATTGTACTCCAATTGAATCATGTAACACTGTTACATGATTCGATTGTTACTGTAACCGTGTGTGAATTTGTTTGTGTTGCTATAGAAACATAAGCTTTTGCTTACATTTATGTACTTAGGTATTGATTGAAAAAGCTATCAAAACGACAAATATCTATCTATAAGTACCTAATGTCCACCTACCTAATTAATTAATTATGATATTTTGTGTTTTTTTTCGCTGTTATTCTTCTATAAATAAATAAATAATACAAAACGTATTTTTATTTATTTCAGAATCACTTCCATATTTGTTAGAAACAATGTAAACTAATAAACTAGTGTTAGTAGTTATCATTATTCTAAGCTACGCTGCGTGAGGCACGTCGATCCCGGGGAATGCCTACTTACTGCGTGCAGTCGTATCCACGGCCCCAAGATCGGAGAGTCCCACCTATCAGCCAATGCTCTAAGAATGGTGTTGGGGCTGTCGCGAACATGACGTAGCAGAGATGCGCATCTCTTGTGCATGATGGCCGAAAAATCAACGTTCGCGTCGGCAAACATGTCAGACGCGGTACAAAAACGCGGCAGCCCCATTAAGAGTCCTATTACATTTTTTTACGGAAATTCATGATTTTTGACCATGTAATTTTCAGCAGCAGCTAGATATTTTAATAATTTGATTATAATAACTATAGTGCCATTCTTTTTCTTGTAAGTTGGAGTTACACATTATTTTCGTGTAATTTGCTGAATTGACGCGGAATATAAAGTACTTTAATTTAATTTATTGTAATTTTGTCTTATTATATTGAGAAAAAAAACTAATGAAACGTATTCACTGTAGATCGAAGTTTTATATCATATTAGTTTATTTGATTTAATTGTGTTTATTTGGAATATAATTAACATGAAAATCAAGACATTTATTGGTTTTCTTTACGAATTTTCCCTGAAAACTCAAGGAATTTAAAGAAATTCTAGAACTCCAATAAACACGTAAAACATTAAAATTATCGTTTAGTAACTTTCGCATTTATTAGAACTGAATGAAAAAATGTGAATTTGATCGTCAAAGTTCCATTGCCGACGTTTTTCCTTGTAAAGTGAGTTCGTAAAATATTCATTGTAAATTACACGGCAAGAAAAGTTAAAATGTGTAATTCCAACTTACAATAAAGAGAATGGCACTATCGTTATTCATAATCAAATAATTCAAATATCTTACTGCTGCTGAAAATTACAACGTCAAAAATCATGAATTTGCGTCAAAAATGTAATAGGACTGTGTTGTTACATTGTCCTTTGCGTAAAGTGTAGGTAGTGATTATAGTTATAGTGCCCTTTGCGTAAAGTCTACCCACAGGCTGCATTTGTAAAAGGATTGGCAGTAAGGCTTTGAAACCAATTTTGAAACTAATTACACAACAAACTTTCGTAAACGATTACGACAACTCCGTTTCATTTTGACAGTTCAACAACATTCATTGCGTTATTTACGATGTTGAGCAGCTGTTTCAAAACGATTCAAGATTCTGATTGATCGTGTATTACGCTATTAGGGTACTGAGCCGTACAACGTCCATACCTGCGGGCCAACATCCCACATCGAACAGCTAGCGACCTGCACTCCCGCTCTGTAACAACATTATCTTTTAAAACGTCTAAGACCTAATGACCCAGATATTTAAAATTTGCAACTCTTTTTAGATGTCTGCCACACTGCATAACTGGTGGAATTGTACTACAGCATTTACTGCCTGCTTTAAATATCATGAATTCGATCTTTGGTGCATTATGGTGTCTCAGCTAGGGTTACCAACCCTACTATATAAGTAATATAGTATCCTGCTATATTGGACGCCTACAAATAATACTATATTTAAAAAAATATAGTATGTATTGTATTGAACTAAAAATATTACTATTTTTTTTTATTTTTTTTTAAAGGCGAAATGATCGCATTAGGCCAGTATTAATCGAATAAAAACTGAATTAATGGTATTTTGTAACCCTATTATGTAGAGTGTAAAATAAAAATAGATAGAGGTTAAATTTGTTACTAATCGATCTGATCGAAGGGCTCAGCAGAACCATATCGTCTGCATAACTTATATTACTAATGCATACACCATCAATAACACAACTGATTCCGGTTCTGCTAAGCTCATCGATGAGATGAGAGCAGCCCCCCCCCCCCCTGCCTTACCCCACTTTCAATACTATACTCGGCTGAAAAGGAGTTTGCCCATCTGACACGGTTCCGTTGATTAGCGCACCTAACAACATTTAAATAAATTTATTACTTCCTGGGGCACCTTCGTCTCATGCTTCAGTTTACCCCATAGCACATTATATGATACAAGGGCAAATGCTTTTGACAAATCTAAGTAACACGCAAATACTGACGTCGTCCTTGCTGCATAGGATCTACTGCGCAGTCTGCGTAAGGATGAGGACAGCACTCTTTGTAGATAAACCGCCAAACACGAATTGAGCATTGTTTATTTTGGAACTACCACCGCTCCACCTGTTTGTACAGCAGTAAGCGACAATGGCGGCGCGCGGCTGTGCGTCTTAAAGCAATTAATCTCTGGGGTAAGAGAAACACACAACACACCGCGTTGTTTGAGGGACTCAATAATTAGTTCCCTATTACAAAAGCCATAAATGACCGGGTACCCAAACAATTTATATTCGATAAAAAATACAGGAATCAACTTCATGAGTAAAGCTTCTAGTCTTCACCGACGGATCCAAAACAGGTAGTGGCACAGGTGCTGGTATCTTCTCGGAGGACTTCAACATACACATTGCCACACCATTGTGGGTCCATAGCACAGTGTTCCAGGCCGAATGCATCGGTATTTCTCTTGCCGCTTCAGCCATCATGGCCAGGGAAGTTAAGGACCACTCGATACGTACACTCTCAGATAGCATGGCTGTTCTGCAAGCGCTT
This sequence comes from Xanthia togata, assembly GCA_963853775.1. Classification (NCBI taxonomy): domain Eukaryota; kingdom Metazoa; phylum Arthropoda; class Insecta; order Lepidoptera; family Noctuidae; genus Xanthia; species Xanthia togata. The sequence continues at coordinate 11,620,526 of OY970811.1, forward strand.
ATCAGTCCACTGTCGACTGATATACGAGTGCCACTAGCACCTCAACCAGGTGGGTAGCCTCAATAATATATCCATTCAATGGATCGAAGGACACAGCGGCTTGCGAGGCAACGACGCAGCCGATGAACTTGCCAGAAGGGGTGCGAGCCTGGCTCCAGTGGGGCCTGAAGCCACCGTGCCTCCCCTTTGGGTACGAACCCGGGAGTAACATCACACACAAGCTATGGTTAGACCAAGGTGAGTGCAGGCAGGCCAGGGAGGCACTCCCTACAATCGAAGGCCTCCTCACGAAACAGATTCTCCGACTAACTAAACAACAGCTGCGTACAGTTACAGCAGCTGTAACTGGCCGTGGCTCATTTAATAAACACCTCTTCGCCAGAGGAGTCACAGACAGTCCGCTGTGCAAAGCCTGCATGGAGGACGACGAGACAGCAGCTCATTTGCTCTTAAACTGCCCGTGGTTGCCACATACACGGCAGAGTACTTCGGTAACCCAGGTAGTCACGTGAGATTGTCAGTAACAAAGATTACATACAAGCAGACTGTGCAGCACCTTAGCAATTATGGTCACTAAAGAAATAGCGTTTATAATTTGATAGCACAGACGAATCACCCGTTTTATTTTTGACGATCGGAACAAAAGTTGTAGGTACGCATTAATTTTTTAGGTAGGTAAAGAATGACCTAGACATTTAAAAGGAGAAACCCAAACTCCATAGAAACTTGGGCCTGGCGTTACAGAACTGGAATTTGGCCATAAATTAGAGCATTTAGGAAGGATTCACGACCCCAATTTTCACGTCTCTCCGCATTGACCAAATTGATCAAATCAGACAATGTTTAAATGCTTCGATCAATAATAGCAGTAGATACAGGATCAGGAAAACGTCGCTAAGTTTAAATGTAAACTAACTAATGAATTTAAACTAAAAAACAAATAGGTTATTTTTTATAATTTCAGTTAAGTATTTAAATAAAAATGATATTTTCAGGCTTCGTTTCCTACGTTAATCGGGAACGCACATGCGTTGTGCTGCAGCACCTTCAGCCAATCATGATGAGGTTTTAGGTAGGTACATAAAAAGCGCTCAGGAGTAACTTCAGATTTATCTGATTGGTCTTACTGAAAACCTCAACTGAAAATTATGTTTATTAGACAAGGCCCACTTACAATTACAACATTACTGGCTTGCATTTTTTAATATTGTAATAGGGGTTAAAGTATGAAATTACCGTTTTATTGTAATAGGTACTTCGAATTGACATGAACCTTCATGGTTTGAGATTTTAGAGTGAAACTTTTTTCACATGGTACCTAAAAAGTTCTTCTTTAAAAAAATTCGACTATCTACTTTCAGTTGTTTTTTTAATCAGCTTAGACAAGAAAGATTCAAGAAAACTTCGAAAATTCTAGTTATTTTTGAATACGAGTTCCGACGCGGAACTAACGCGGCAAAAACAGCTAGCAATATCAATGTTGCGTTTGGAGAGGGGGGCCTGCTAAGTAAAACTCTGAACACTCATAGCTAAACTAGCAGTGAAACAGCCTCGACTCATGAATCAATCTTCACCATCTCCACGATAACGCGAGACCTCATACAGCACGAGAAACCGTTTTAACTCTACAGGAACTGCAATTAGAAACCATTCGTCACCCTCCGTTCGCCAGACGTTGCTCCAACGGACTACCATTTTTTTTTCGTGATTTGGACAATTTTCTACGTAAAAATTCAAAACAAATTTGCTAGGTTTCTTTACCATAAACAGTAGGGGTGTATCCCTTTTATCCTCTGATGTACCCGAGTCTGTTCGTTCTGGGCATGCTCGGGTACACCAGGCTGGCAGTAAGAAGAGACGTCGCGCTGGTCAAGTACGTGGCTCGCGTACTGCTAGGGTTGCTACACAACCCGGAGGTGCTGGCAGCGCTGCGGCTGCTCGCGCCGGACGGGTGCGTAGGTGCGCGCCGCCGCCCTGCTCTGTTAGACGTGCCAGCGCCTAGGACTAACCTACTCAAGTTTACCCCTATGTCACGAGCCGCACGTATTATTAATATTATTACGGTATCGGAGGATATATTTGGGCAAAACCTGCCGAAATTCATGCAAATGGCTCAAATAATACTTGAAAGAAGTATGATATTATAATAATATGTAAGTATATGTATAATTCTTTGGCATTTTGCTTACAGGCTATAATTTATAACATCGCCTTGGATGAATCTGTAAAGGTGTTATAATTGTGATATAAATAAATAATAAATAAATAAATAATGCGCCCGCACATCGAGCTCAACTATTCAATGCTGCTCTCGAGGTTCTCACAAGGTTAGACTGGCCTGCCGGCTCGCCTGACTTAAACCCAATAGAGCACGCGTGGGATGCTCTTGAGCGAGCTGTTTGGAACCGTCAGCCACCTTCACAGACAATGCCAAAGATCAGGGAATCCGCTATTCAAGAATGGGACAGCCGCTATTCAAGAAATGCCGGATAATTTGATCCTCAGCATGCCAAGGAGGATCTACGCATGTATGCGAGCCAGAAGAGGAGTTATATGATGGAGCATTCTTCACCGGACACGGTTGTTTCGGGAGGTTCCATAGAAACGAGTAGGTATTCTACGGATTCTTTATCTATCATTTGTTCTATTCTTCCTTCGACAAAACCAAACCCTGTTTCTATTGTGGTCATGCTAAGACGGATGGACAGACAGACAAAGTTTACCATTTATTTACGAAACCCGTGTCAGGTTTTCTTTATAGTAGCTACATAAGTAAGTTATGGTTATGATTCATGAAATAATAATAAAAAAGTAAATTTTTTTTAAAAATGTAAGAATAGTAGGTAGTAGTAGTAGTAATTATGGAGTAGGTACCCTGCTGCCTCGTGACAGTTGACAGTCGGCTATGCCTGTCCCGACTGTCCCGAGTTCCCGACCGCACGCAGGAAGCTAGCAATTTTGTTTCCCAGCTGACGTCCTGCGTACGCTAGGTAGGTTACTTTAAGCAGAACGACGCGGTTGAAAGGGCCTATAACAATGGCTGCACCAGAACCACGCTACAGTTAACCCTGTCTAATTACCTTTAACCTATTAAATATTACTGATGGAATACCGGTGTGGTCTGACATTACCTGAAGCGCTAGTAGGCGTACGGTAGGTGATATGTCTATTACCTACTTACATCCACAGAGATCAAACACAGATAAACCTCATGTGCAGCGAACTTCGTGACAGGACAGTTACGTAATAATACTCAGAGTAAACTAGAGCATTTCCTTATAAGTACCGAAGTTCCTAAAGAAAGTGAAAGAATATCGATTAAGTGATAGGTTCTGCTCACATTTAGACAGGTAGGTAGGTAACCTATCGTTCATTGTCCCTTTCTATACGGACAGGCGGTAGGTACAGTCTTTTCCGCATTCGACAATATAAAATGATCAATGCCCATCAGTTTTGTATCATAGTATCTCGTGAAGACGTGACGTAAACAACAGTACCTAAATAATAAAATGGGTTTTACTACTTTGGTAAGTTTGTAAAAAGTAAAAAACCGGCCAAGTGCTAGTCGGACTCGCCCATGGAGGGTTCCGTAGCAGCAAGTACCTAACATAAAGTTCTTGTAGTTCGTTGTAACTTTGATCGATGTTTTAATAATAGTTTACGATTTATGATGTATTAAAAAAAACTACTTACTAGATCTCGTTCAAACCAATTTTCGGTGGAAGTTTACATCATATATTTTTTTAGTTTTATCATTCTCTTATTTTAGAAGTTACAGGGGGGGGGGGACACATTTTACCACTTTGGAAGTGTCTCTCGCGCAAACTATTCAATTTAGAAAAAAAAAATATTAGAAACCTCAATATCATGTTTGAAGAGGTATCCATAGATACCCCACATGTATGGGTTTGATGTTATTTTTTTTAAATTTTAGTTCTAAGTATGGGGAACCACCAAAATTTACTGTTTTTTTTTCTATTTTTGTGCGAAAATCTTAATGCGGTTTACAGAATACATCTACTTACCAAGTTTCAATTGTATAGTTCTTATAGTTTCGGAAAAAAGTGGCTGTGACATACGGACTGACAGACAGACATGACGAATCCATAAGGGTTCCGTTTTTTGCCATTTGGCTACGGAACCCTAAAAAGGCTCTGCCGATTCAAGTTCAAATATTGTCTGGATAAAAAGTTATTAGCCTAATTGCACACTGGTAATGCAATTGGGAATGCTATGGGTAACCATAGCGTACTCAATTGCCTCTAGTCCCATCTAAGTATTTCCTCAAGAGATCTACCAAGCAACATTATAGTCTCTTAGGGACTTAGGGGACTTAGGGCATGTTCATACATCGTCATCATGTACAGGTGTTGACGATCTTTCTGGTCGCGGCTGTCGCAGCCAGCAGCCAGGACAAGCAGACCTTCATCACTGTGGAGCCAGCTGCGTGGCCCGGAATGGCATGGGTGCAAGGAGGAGGTAACGCTTTTATAATAATACTTTCATACAAATAAATTACCAAAATCATGTAGGTATGACATAAATGCAGAGAATCAGGAATTCAGGACATCCTTTCGAAATAGTTTACTCTATGATGCGCCATTTTCTGTCTTATGGTTGAAAGTTTTTAACCGTAATTATGAAGCAAATTGCATTTTTCACTATATGCTTCTAATAAGTAGTTTTTTAGCGCTTAAGTTTTAATAAAATCACCCGCTTAAATGCATTTTTCAGGGACATGGTCGTCAGACACTAGCTCAGATGTGGCTGGGGCAGTGGCGGCTGCAAAGGCAGCTGCGACGGCAGTGATGGCGGCCCAACATGAGGTCGCGGCGGCCAAGCATGCTGCCCTCGAACAACAAAGTGTTGCCAGCGCTAAGGAAGCCGCGGCCGCTCGCGCAGCTCATAAGAGGTTCGTTTACGTTATATATATATTTATTTATTTATTTTTATCGTCGAGGGTAAGCAAGTCTATAGTAACATAAATTTTGTCAGTCTAGAACTTAGTCAGTCAGAAGTCAAGCAGCTTTTATTCTTGTTTTGATCTAAGTAGATAACTATGGAAGGATAGGAAGGAGAGAACAGTTGTGCATCGTTAACATACAGATTGTTCGGTACAGATTATATATTTACCTAGTGTCAGTCAGTTTAGTAAATGACGGATTTGATTCCAGTGAGGAGGCAGCAAGAAACGCCCGTGCGCACGCGCTGGAGGCTGCACAGGCTGCAGTACAGTCGCAAGCGCAGCTAGCAGGAGCCAAGGCCCGCGCCGCTGCCGCGCAAAAGATTGCCGCGGCCCGAGAGGCGGCCGCTGCCAAGGCCATACAACGTGCCGCGAGCAACCAGGCTGCTAGGCTGCAGAGCGCTGGTTAGTCAATCAATCAAATCAGCCTATCACAGTCCACTGCTGGGGTCTAGGCTTCTAGCAATTTGCGCCACTGCACTCGGTTGTCTGCCTTCCGGATCCAGTCTGTCCCGATCGCCGTTAAGTTTTATAGTCGTCGGTTGTCGGTTCATCTAGCATCCTAGCTGAAAGGATCAACGATACCAATAAATGCTGCCAGATTATACACAAAGCTAAATATCTGCATATCTAAAAAATAAACTTGGCATGTTTGTATTTCGATTGTTTCTGTGCTTAGAGGATCGTTGATCTTATCTGAAAATTTATATCAACACCAATCTTTTCTATTTCAGACTTAGAAGCTTTAAAGCTGTCCGTGATCCAAAGCTCTGGCGCGGCGGGAGCTGCTGGGGCTGCTCAGCACGCTGCCACGGCGGCCGCAGCCGCACTGCGCCCGCAGACACCGGAGTGGCCTGCCAAGCCCTGGGCCCCATCGGCGTGGGTACCTGCCGCCTGGGGTTGGGCTTAAGCCTTTAAACACCACAAATATAGGCAACTGCGATGGAAAATCTGTACCAAGGAACTAGTTATTTTAGATTTGTTAAACTGTATAAGACTCGGTTTATAATTTTTAGACTTTGTAGCTTCTACTTGGACTACAATATTTTGTAAGTATCTAGATATTAGTTGGATACAAAAGTAAACGTTATTGAGTTTTTAAAAACCCTTTTTTTTCTTTAGTTCATCGTAACATTCGTAACATGTGTTTAAAAAAACAGTTCTTTAGGGTTCCGTACCCGAACGGTGCTAAACGGAACTCTAAGCCTCCGCTGTACGGCCGTCCGTATAACCGGCTGTCTGTCAGCGGGCTATCTCATGAACCGTAACAGGTAGACAGTTGAAATGTTCAAAGATTGTGTATTTTTATTACCGCTATAAAAACAAATAATAAAAATACTGAAAAAAATTAAAGGGGAAGTTTCCCATACAAGAAACGCGCAAATTATAAACTTAAAATAAACTTATTTTTAACTGATAAGTTATGCACCGATTTTGACTTATATTGCTTTGGTGGCATTACAAATGGCAGCTACAGTAAACAGTTGGTATTGTTACCACTTTTAGCTTCTAATGCCTCATGCCCATGGTATAGAAGTCAAAATCGGTGAACGGACTGTAAAAAAGGTTTATTTAAAGGACAGTGGGCAAAATACACCCAGCTCCGCCAGCCATATATTAAATATGACTCGAAACACCTAACAAATATAAGCATTTTTAATAATCGCGCATAAAAAAATATCCCCGAGGTCATTAGAAAAAACTGTTTACGTATCTAAACTGAGTAAAATATTTTTCTCTCTAGATACCGTTTTTTTAATATTATTATTAACTACAATAACGTGAGTCTTAACAAAAGGTATGGGCCAGAGACACGACAAAGGCTGGCCGACCATAAAACCTGCGCTCGCACTTACCCCCCCGCCGCGCGACCGACGGGTCGTTGCAGGTAGTTGATTCGTAATCAACACAGTCCTTCGTGTTACTTCGTTGTGATTGTGCGCTCTCTTATTACGATACCTACTTAAATAACTGACTACACGCTTCGGACTTTGAAATACGTTTATCTGCTTTGTGATTTGGTTTTTTTTTAAGTGGAATTATGTTTCTTCCTAGTCGTGGAACAGTTTGTTTGATTTGTAATCGGTCCGTATTACGTAGAAGACGATTGACTATAACGAATCAATTGTTCGAACAAAATCCAACGGCCGCAAGATTCATCTTAAATAACGTTGGATCGGACCAAGTAAGTACCTACTTACATAATAATTATGTTATTATTAAACATACACCCTTACTATTATTGAATGAATGTTTGTAAGATACGTCAATATCTATAGAACTATATAAACATCTTTACTGCTCTTAAACAAAATGTAGAAAAAAGTACAAGAATGGTATAACGTCACATTGCCACGTTCTCGGAATTTGAATTATAAACACTTACCCAATTTTTGCGCGCTCGGCGCTCGGTTAGTCGCCTTATCGGTTATGAGTCATGTTATTGTAAAGCTTGTGGTATTAAAAAAGTTTCACCTTTCTATAGGTAGCTAGGTTGATTCCTTGAATTGAGTTACCTAAACTTGCAATCATAAAATAAATAGTTACTAACTCTATTTTGTTTTATTACAGATTGCGTTTAACAATGCAGAGTTCATTTGTCGTCCTTGTTACCAAAGAGCTACGGCATCATCTGGGGCTACGCCACCAACAGCATCAACATCACACACTCCTCAAGGTCACATTAATCCACCATTTGCCCCCGGCGCTGTACATCAAGTTGGTATTCCAGCACAAGATGTCTTTGCCGCTCCACATCAAGTGAATGTGCAAGTACAAGATGGCCCCGCAGTTCCACATCAAGTTAGTGTGGCAGCACAAGATGCCCCTGACGCTCCATATCACGTAGATGTACCACACCAAGAGGATGCACCAATGTTAGATGCTTCTGATATTGATAATACAACAATTGTATTACCGGATGTTTCTCGACCACCGAATTCAGCCAGAACATGTATGGTTTTAGGATGTCAACAACATTCACTACATCGAATTCCAGAAAAACAAAAAATTCGTTTGATGCAAGTTTATAATTACTACATTCCAGAATTCGCAAGGATTTGTGAGATACATCTGCAATCAAATGACTGGGAAGGAATGACGAACGCGTCAAACGTGATGCATAGTTTTAATGCTGGTCAAGTGACCGACATAATAAATATGATGAAAAAAGCTGCCGAAAATGCATCGCGGTTAGATTTTGAAAATATAGAACAATTTGACGAAGACGAACTTTACTACTTCACGGGTCGAACGCGCGAAGAATTCTTTACAACTATGGAACAGACTCCGTCACTATTTATAACTTGCAATCGGCCAAATACTGCTCTTGGAATAATGTTAACGAAACTGAGAACGGGAGAACCTAATGAGAGGTTATCGTTGTTATTTCACATGAGTCGGAGAAGCTTAGAACGACTAATGAAGTCCGCCCGTGATGCTCTGATAAGAGACTTTGTTCCGACACACTTGGGTTGGGATAATATTACAAGAGAACAAATAGCTCAGCGAAATCTGCAAATACCGAACGCACTATTTGGAAATGCAGAGTCGGTTATTGCAGATAGAAAAGCCATCATTATTTGTGATGGGACGTATATATATATTAATAAAAGTTCGAATTTTTTGTTCCAAATTGAAACCTATAGTCCCCACAAATACAGCAATCTATTAAAACCGTTTATGTTTGTGTGTTCGGACGGCTTTATAATTGAGGTCACCGGTCCACATGGTGCTAAAAAGTCCGATGCATCAATAATTCAGGATATAATAAATAACGAAGACCATCCGTTTCATTGGCAGTTCAGGCCAGATGATATTTTTATTTTGGATAGAGGATTCAGAGACGTTGTTTCAGACCTCGAAGCGTTAGGTTATGAAGTGCATATGCCACATACCGTTCACAGTGGGGAAACACAGCTGACAACATCGCAAGCAAACGAATCCAGAAAAGTCACGCTTATCCGATGGGTCGTTGAAGTAGTGAATGGCCGTTTTAAACGTGACTTCAAGCTGTTTCGCCAAGAATATTTCCATAGTGCAATGCCACACATGTTCGAAGACTTTCGAATTGCTGCTGCATTATTAAATTGTTTTCATGTGCCTATTACTGATAATGAGTATGCGGTGGAGATAATAGAAAGAATAAATGAAAGACAAGACATGCAAAACATTTTAGGTGAATTCGTCACAAGACGTGGCATGAATAGACAACGAGTAAGATTCCAAGAAATGAGTGCTGAAATTCCGGGCTTAGAAACATTTCCTTTGCTTACCCAAAGGGAACTGATTATTTTTGCCCTGGGTACATATCAACTAAAGTTGGCAAAAAGTTATTATAGTGAGCATGTTCGGGGAGATGGGCACTTCAATATATCGCTTTACCGAGAAACCGAACAACTCGTTGCCGAGCTCAATAACACTGGCATTGAAGGAACGAACCTGTGGCTTTTGAAAGCAAAGATACATTCCAGGTACACGAGGTCGAAGTTTTATTACTCATACGTGGTAATAAACGATGATGAGAGTGGATTGAATGCACTGAAGCATTATTATTGCTCATGCAAAACAGGGAACCGTACCTTGGGGTGCTGCGCTCATGTAATGGTCATAATATGGTTTTTGAGCCTGGCAAGATATGAAGAGAATATCCATAGACCGGCTCTCTTCTTGGACTCAATAATAATAGATCACGAATCTCGATAATAATCAAACCACCCAATGAGAGAAGCAAACTATGGAAAGTATAGCATCCACCTCCCAACTTCGTTAAGCCCCGGGAATATGTAACTCCCGGACGTGAACTGCAGTGGTCTATATGGAAAGCTCTTAACGCACCCAATTGGGCCGCTGCAGACACAATTTGTTGAAGTGTAGGATTACTGACCCATCTAACACCCGGTGCGAGTGCGGTGCTTCTGATAAGAGCATGTTCCACTTTGCCACTGCTACTGATGCCGCGACCAATGTGGCCACCTACTGGGTTCAATCAATATTAAAACATCGAAGAAGAGTGCTACCGACACGAAAAGAAGAAGAAGAAGAATTCATTTGTTTCAGTTTATAACGCAGTTATTGAGATTTTTTGTTAAATATCAATAATATAAATGTTTTATAGATGTTAAGTTCGTTTCAATAATGCTCAGTAAGTTAAACCTATTCGACTTAAAATAAATAGAGAACCCTGGGACAGAATTGAATGCCCATTGGCACAGACAAACATGGCTGTGATACCTTCCAAACAAAAGTAGTCTAAGCTCTGGCGGACGTGGGTGTGCCGTCCTTACATTTTTGCCCACTATCCTTTCTAATCTTATTTTAAACGGAGATAGGATGATAGATTATATGAATCTTCTCTTTACTACACTTTACTATAGAAATGGAGGTTCTTGCATAATTATAAAATCGAGCCATAAATTTAGAGTGGTTACTGAAGCCAAAAGTCTAAGTTTTACTAATACTATATTTGAATGTAGTGGCATTGAACTTATAGAACATAAAATCATAATATTATGTATTTATCGACCACCAAAAAATGGAAAAGACCATATTGACTTATTTTTCACTAGACTAACGGACTTATTAAATAAAATATGTTTTACAAGAAAAAAAATTATAATATGCGGTGATTTTAACATTAACAGGTTAGACGATAGCAACATCTCCCGACAGTTTGAGCAATTACTAGCGTGTTATAATTTAAAATTATCAATAAATCAACCGACTAGACTGAGTAGCATGACATGTATTGACAATATAGCCCATAATATCAGAGGCTCCAAATCAAAAGTTGTCGAACTCTCGCTATCTGATCATACAGCACAAATTTTAACGTTCCCTGTAAAGAAAAGTTATCACATCACACACTGATTCAAATTTAAACGTGACTATAGTGAAGATAACGTGACCAAATTTGTAAATTGCATTGAAAGCCTCAGTTTTATAGAATGTTACACAAATAATGACCCTGAAAAGGCTTATGAGGCATTTTATGAGCTATTTAAGCCATTTCATGATCTATGTTTCCCCATCATACGAATTAAAATACCTATTTCCAAGAAACCAAAATGGCTAAGTAACGGTATCCGAGTATGTTCTAAACGAAAACGTCAACTACTTTGGAAGTATAGGTTAACATCTAATCCGAAAGATAAAAAATACTTTAAAGAATACACAAAAAGGCTAAGAACTATAATTAAAAAAACCCAAAAATCACAAAACAACTATTATATAAGTTCAGCTACCAACAAACCCAAAGCAACATGGCAGATAGACTAACTATAAAACTGTACCTCCCAAAGAGGATATTATGGAAATTAAAGTAAAGGATAAAACAATTACGACGCCGGAAGAAATAGCTGAATCTTTTAATAATAATTTTATAGATGACATAAAACCTACAACTAAGGAAAATTATACCTATCCAAAAACACTGACATATAATAATTGTCATTCAATGTTCATGAAACCGACAAATCCGTACGAAGTTGACCAAATAATAAAAGGACTAAATAACACTAATAGTACAGGGTATGACAATATAAATACTAAAATAATTAAACGCGTTTCCCATATCATAGCTCCAGTACTCAGCACAATTATAAATCTGTGCCTAGAATACGGAATATTTCCCTCAAAACTAAAAATAACACTCATAAAACCATTATTTAAAAAGGAAGATAAAAAAGAGATGAAATTTTATAGACCAATAGCTTTAATACCAATTATTGCAAAAATGTTTGAAAAAGTCATTTATAAAAATTTATATGGTAACTATTTTGAATCCAATAGTATATTCACACATGAGCAATTTGGGTTTCGAAAAGGCAAATCAACGGGCGACGCACTTTTTAATTTTTTGAAGAAGGTAATGACTGGACTGGACAATAAACGACATATAACTGCAATATTTATGGACATGTCAAAAGCATTTGACTACGTAGACCATAACATACTCTTAAATAAACTAGAACAATACGGAGTTAGAGGGAATGCTTTAGATCTTATAAAATCATACCTCAAAAATAGGGTTCAAATAACACAAATAACAAGAATATCAAATAAAACAAAATTTGAACAAACGTTTCAGTCTAAGCCTTTTTTTTTTTTTTTTGGGTGGGAAATCATCAAATGACGTCTCCCGCTCTGGGTGGAGCGGGAGGGCGTGTCAGACTCTTACTGACTAAAACCCACCCGTGTTCCTTCTCTTGCCTGTGCAATGCCAGGGGGCCACGGTATCCCTTTCGGATTTTCCCGCAACCCCGGCAGGCAATGGTCTCATTGGACCCCTTCACTCGCTGACACTCTTTGAGGCGCGCGTGGAACACTACGCGCCGTCGACCCGGGCCTGGTCCTTACCGGACGGCGAGCTACCCATTGCTCACCGTCCGCAAGCCCGCGCCTACGGTGGCCGGGAATCGGCAATCGATTCCCGACGCCCAGGGCGTCTCCTCCTGCGGCGGCTAGGGGCGTGAGGGCGCGAAATTTGCCTCTCCCTCACGCGCTCCGCCTCCTCCTTCGCGAGCATTACTGCTTCGCAGAAGGAGGTGACGGCCTCCCATGCTCTCTCGCTCCGTACCATGGCCTGGACCAGGGCCGGACGCGAGAGATCCCCGCCACCGATCGCCTCCACGAGGACACGGCGGTGCTCTGCCCAAGCCGGGCATACCTCCACCGTATGCTCCACCGTGTCCTCCGGGCGATCCACGCAGTGATGACACTCGGGCGTTTCCTCCCGCCTTATCCGAAACAGGTACCTCCCGAAACAGCCGTGTCCGGTGAGGACCTGCGTCAGGCGGAAGGTGAGGACGCCGTGGCGCCTCTCCAGCCACTCCTCAAAGAGGGGACTTATCGCCGCAATAGTGGCGTGCCCAGCACTGGGTTGCGACAATCGCACTCTCCATGACGCCATGAGATCCCGTCGGAGCTCTGTCCGCTGTGCCGCGATTTCTCGCGGCATCGGAGTCAAGCCCCGGCGTTTCGCCTCCCCGCGCCACTCCCAAATATGCGCGAGGACTTTTGCCTCCAGATCCCATGGCGGCAATCCGGCAAGGAGGCTCGCCGCCTCACCGGAGACCGTGCGGTATCCCCGGACCAGCCGGGTGGCCATGACCCTCTGGGACGCGTTCAACCGGCGGGCAGGCCGCCGCCTCAACGAACGCGCCCACACCGGTGCCCCGTACAGGGCCATGGACCGCACGATCCCCGCGTATAGCCTCCGGCAGGAGGCGTTTGGACCCCCTAGATTGGGCAGGAGCCGCTTCAAGGCAGCCCCGGCCCGGTCCAGTCTGGGAGCCAAACGTCGAAAGTGCTCCTCGAAGTTCCACCGACTGTCGAGGACGAGTCCCAAGTACTTCATCGTCGACTCGACGCCGATGTGAACCCCTCCTACCGTTATTTGGGAACCCGACGGTAGCGCGTTCCGAGGACCATGAAAACACATGGCCTCGGACTTGTGCAAGGCCACCTCGAGTCCCAACTGCCGGATTCTGGCCACGATTGTCGCAACCCCGTGTGTCGCTAGTTCGACCGCCGCCTGGTGCGACCTCCCCTGCGCCAGGACCAACGTGTCGTCAGCGTATTAAACGACGCTGACGCCATTGGGGAGGTCGGCGCGCAGCACCCAGTCGTATCCGATGTCCCACAGATGCGGCCCCAGGACCGATCCCTGTGGGACACCGCACGACATCTCTCGCCGGTTCCACTCTCCCTGGTGACCGGGGTAGATGATGGCCCTGTCCGTCAAATAGGCCTCGACCACACGACAGAGGTAGGTCGGCATCCGGTGATACCGGAGTGCCTCCCTGATGCAACTCCAGGGCAGGGTATTGAAGGCGTTGGCGATGTCTAGAGACACCGCCAAGACGACCCCACCCCGAGCCACCGCATCCCCCGTCGTGAGGGCTCGCACGCGCATGATGGCGTCCACCGTGGAGCGCCCCCTGCGGAAACCAAACTGGCTCTCCGACAAATCCGGCCCCACCCGCACCAGCCGCCCGACGAGGCGGTCTGCAATTACTCTTTCAAAGAGCTTGCCCACCTCGTCAAGCAGCACGATGGGCCGGTAAGCGGACGGAGAGTCCGCAGGGCGCCCCGGCTTCTTGATGAGGACCAGTTTCCCCGTCTTCCAACGAAGCGGGAACTGGCCCCTCTCCAAGCATGCGCTTAGGAGCCCCCTTAGTCGAGGCCCGAGAGCCTCTGAGGCCAGGACCCAGGCTTTCCCAGGTAAGCCGTCGGGTCCTGGGGCGGTATTTCTGGCATTCAGCCTACGTACCGCCACCCTCATCTCTACCTCGGTCACCTCTGGAGCATCGTCGTCGTCGTCGTCGGCGGTGTGGTCCGCATCGGGCACCGCAGTAGGCGGAGCCATGGGTGGGGAGGCATGTTCCCCTCTCGAAGGGAACAGAGCGCTCACCACGTCCCCCACAAGCTGTGGCCGGAGACTCTGCGTCAGCGGGGGAGCCCATGGGCGGAGTTTCTCCCGCACCATCTTGTATGGGCGTCCCCACGGGTCTCTGTTCAGAGTCTCCAGTGACTCCTCGCGGGCCAGTGCCCTGGCCCGCAGGATCTCCGCTTGGAGGGCGGTCTTCGCCGCTCTGTACCCCTCGTACAGCTCCGCCTGAATGGCTTCCGTATCCGGAGGTCGAATACGGAGCCTGCGGTGCCTGGTGTACCGGCGTCGCGCAGCAACGCACGCATTGCGCAGTGTCGTCAGCTGTCGCGACCACCAGTACACCTGGCGCGAAGCACGTCCGGGCTGGACCCGGGGCATTGCCACGTCACATATTTCGGACATGGCCTCCCGGAACCACTCCGCCTCGTCGTTGATGTCGGCAGGCCTGTCCGGTGATGACACCCAGGCCTGCACGATCGAGGCTTCCAGGAGGAGCTCCCGGTCCAGCTGCTTCAGCGCCCACCGCGGACCACTCGGGGCCTGTCGGACCGGCGCGCTCGAGGTCTGGGCGGAGACGTCAAACCGGATGTACCGGTGATCGGAATACGTCTCCACCCCCTCCATGACGCGCCAGTCAGTGACACGTGGCGACAGAGCGGGGCTGGCGAACGAGATGTCCACCACTGATTCACCCCGCATCCGCACACACGTGGGGACAGAACCCCGGTTTAGGACCCGTGTGTCCGTATACCGGGAACCCCAAGCCACATTCTTGGCATTGAAGTCCCCGAGGACGAGCACGGGGAGGGAACAGAACCCGACGACGACGACTCTCAACTCAGCAAGGGAGTTGTGGAACTCGGCGAGAGTTCGGTTCGGGGAGAAGTATGCCCCTACCACGACAATCTCCCCGAACCGTGCTGCAACGCAACCCCGTCCTCTCTTAACAGCCTCGAGGGACGGAGTACCGGCGGCGGCCGACGAAATTAGGGCCACTGAGCCGCTCAGGTCCTCCACCCAGTCATCCCTGGGTGGGACAAAGTACGGCTCAGCGACCACGGCGATGTTAATCGACCACTGCGCCATGCTCTGGAGCAACAGATGCTGAGCTGCGGCGCAGTGGTTGATGTTCGCCTGGAGGAGGCGAAATGGGGCCATTATTGGCACTCCATTGCAGCACCCTCCTTAGCCCCTTAGGCCCTGCCGCGGCGGCTGCGGCGGCGACGACGGCTGTTGAGGCGGCAATGGCGGCGGTGGCGGCGGTTGCGGCTGTGACGGCGGTGGCAGGTGGTTTGCCTCTAGCCTTGGCGGGTGGAGCGCAGGCCTTGCTCCCAATCCGGTGGCCGGCTGGCTTGCCAGCCGCCGCACATACAACGCAATGCGGCGTGGCTTCGCACGAGCCGGCCTTGTGACCGGGCTGACCACAGCGGTAACAATGACTGCTGCGGTCCACCTCCGAGGTGCATTTAGCTCCCACGTGGTTACCCACATGGCAGCGGAAACACCTCAGAGGTCTGGGTTCCAGCAGTTTTACCTGCGCCGAAACCCAGCCCACCAATAGCCTTTGGCCTTCCCCGGCAATTTTTTGGCCGCCGACACGGGGCAGCTCACCGTAACGGCTCGCATCCCCGTGAAGTCAGGACGGATGGCGCCTGCCCTAACCTGCTCGGCAGAGCACCCCCCAGTCCTAACGACAGCGGCCACCACATTTCCCTCCGTCACTGAGTCGTCCAAGCCCAAAATACGCATGTCAGCGCATTTGGTAGGCCTGGACACTCGTGCCTCGTCCGCATTTAGGGACGCCCTAAGCCGTTCGGCCAGAGCGTCAGCGGCCGGGCCGCTTGCCGCACCGGGGACCTCCAGCATCCGGGCCCCAGTCGCAGTGACCCTCACCCGGATGCCCTCAGTGGCACCGATCTCGTTGAGGTCCACCGCCGCCCCCACCTTGGCGAGCACGTCACGGTAGGACACGCCCCTCTTCTCCGCCTCTGGCTGTAGTGTAATCACTACAGCTGCGGACTTCGGGGCGCGGAGCCTAGCCGCGACGCTTTGCTCCTTGCGTCGCTGCCGCCTCGCCTTTCTTTGGGCCGTCCTGTTCTTCTTCCCCGCCTTCCTCTTCTCCCCGGCTACTTGCCATTCGGCGTCAGCCGGTGTAGCTTTATGAGGAGGCGGGGGCGGCTCTTTCGCCGCTAGGGCCGCGGCCTTTGCCGCTAGGGCTGGGGCCTTCGCCGCTAGGGCCGAGGCCCCCGCCGCTAGGGCTGGGGCCTTCGCCGTCAGGGCTGGGGCCCTCGCCGCCTGAGTAGCCGCCCCGCTCTTGGTCTGCCCCAAGGAACCTGGGTTGGCTGAGGCAGCCGCTGTGACAGCATATGATGCCGCCTTCCGCTGGCCAGAGACCGGTGGCGTGCTCGCCGCCAGAGGAGGGCGCAGGACGATGGCTTCTAGTGCAGAGAAACGAGACCGCAAAGAAGCCATCTCCTGCCTCACCAGGGTCAAAACCCGGTCCTCCGCAGGCACGGGCCGTCCCTGCCCATGCTGCTCCCTCCCCTGTGGCACCTCGCGGGGGCCGGCTCCACGGATTCCGGCCAGGTCCGCTCGGAGCTCCTCATTCTCCTTTCGGAGAAGCTCCATTGCGGCTGTCAAGCGGGCGACCTCCGCCCGCATCTCGGACATGCCGTCCGACGGAGGCCTGAGGTGATAGGCCTCCGCTGCCGCCAAAATAGAGGCCATGGCCGCGGGCATGGCTTTGTCTTTAGAGGACTGAGTCCTCTTCAAAACCAATGCCTTGATTGCGGCAGCCACGGCCTCAGCAAACCTGGCCGCTCGCTCCGAATTGGAGCCGCCAGCGGCGTCCGGCTCACCACCTGACGACTCTGTATGGGCCGCCACAGTGTTCGTCCCTACAGGCTGGTGTTCCTCCTCTGTAGAGGGCCTCTCCACCTCAGCTGGGCTGGCCGGACTCGGCTCGCCTGCCTCCCTGGTGGTGAGCCCTCTACCCACACCTTTTCCCCGGGCCGCACCCCGCCGACTGGAGTGTATCTTCCTCCTGCCTGATACCACCTCGTCGGACGACCCCTGGCCATCCCCCGGTTTGGAGCGCTTCCGGAGGAACTTTCGGTTCCTCACGGTCGCTCCCACCACCACTTCGCGCTCTGAGCTCTGACCCGAGCTCCTCGCGCCAGACGCAGCGTCGGACTCCGACCCCGCATCACTCCCCTCTCCTTGGTTTTTGTTTTTTTTGTTAAGTTCCATAGTAGTTCCCACGAGTAAAAACATGTTTTATTGACTCAAAATAGTGGTTCGCACTAGCGACTAATTATCTAATAGCTACCCATTAGTCAAGCTTACAACCTCCCTCACGGTGCGCCGCCGCTTGGAGGTTTGGGGTAATTTTTTATAGAGGATTTCTTCCTCGCGGTCCGGGCGGTTAAGCCAAGACCCTCGACCCCCGTCAAGTGCCAGAGACATGACCTTGACACTCTTCGGGGCTACGAGACCAACGGTGGCAGAAGAAAAGTCTTCCTCCTGCCTGCCCGACGGCAGTGTTAGTGCACGCCGAGCCCGTGCTCCAACGCTGCTCAACGTGTGCTCTCTCCGAGTACACGTTAGAGCGTTCCTCCAACAGGATATTGGCATGCAGACAATGGGACCCCTTAGGCACAGAGTACCTAATGGGGAGACATTGCCCGCATCCCAGGGTGCACCGTCCTGAAGACTGGCCTTCCCCCCGGACGCATCCGAAGGGAATTCCAGCCCACAGGCACACGGGGAGGTTTCCTGTCCAAGCACCCCTTCAGTCTAAGCCTAAAACGGTTAAGTACGGGGTACCTCAAGGAAGTATTCTTGGTCCACTTTTGTTCATAATATATATAAATGACTTCTCAAAAGCCATAATCCATGACATGATATTTTTTGCATATGACAGTACAGCTATTTTCACTGACAAGGATGAAGATAAATATGAAATTAATGTAAATAATTCCCTTGAATGCATAATAAATTGGTTAAATGTAAATAATCTTAAAATTAACTTAGAAAAAACTTGTTATATTTCGTTTGCTAATATAAATAAAAAACTAAAGAACCTAAACGTAAAATACAAAGGTGAAACTTTAAAAGAAGTAAAGACAACCAAATTTCTTGGCATACATATTGACTCTGCACTAAACTGGAAAAAACAGATTGACCATGTTTGCAAAAAATTAAATCAGTTCTCATTTGCCCTCTACATGCTAAAAAAAGTTACAAATGAGAGTACTTTACTAAGTGTTTACCATGCATATGTAGGCTCCATTCTAAAATATGGTATCCTTTTCTGGGGAAATTCACCAAACAGAGAGTATGCTCTAAAAGCACAAAAAAAGTGCATCAGAAGTATATGCGGATTAAGACAGACTGATTCATGTAGACCAGTTTTCAAAAGGTTGAAAATCTTAACCCTACCTTCACTATACATATTTGAAGCGGCAATGATGATAAAACGCGATATAGATAAGTATGAAACGTTGAAAAGTGCGAGACACAAAACTGAACTTAAAGGTATTCAATGTAGAACAGTAAAATTTAAATCGAGTGTATTTGGTGTTGGAGTTAAAATCTATAACAAGCTCCCAAATTGTATCAAGAATATCTCTTCATTAAATGTTTTTAAATTAAAGCTTAAAGAATTTCTCCTAAGTAAAACATATTACTCAATAACAGACCGAATTATTGACTTGTTTTTGACTTATTTAATGTGAATTATACGACCGTAATATTAATGTTAGCAAGAGGTTTATAAAACTTGACATGTTAAACTTATTTTCATTTTGTTTTTGTACTTATTTAATGTAAATCGCATGACCAAAATAATTATGACTATTAATAATGTCTGATGTGGTTGACGAAAAATTGATATGTTAAACTTAATTTTCTATTTTTATATTTTGACTTATTAAACTAAATTGTATGTCCCTATTAATGTAAAATGAGATTGACTAAAACAGCCAATGCAATGGATAACAACCACCAACCAATTATGAGTGTAATTTATTATTATTCTTTATTTTTAACATAACTAATAACATTGACATACCATATAAATATTGTACACCCCATGGGTATGTTACAGTGATTCAATAATACTATTGTAAGATCTGCCTATTTACCTGTGACAAACAATAAATAAATGAATTGAATCGTTGGCGATATTCAAAAGTTTCAGAGAACCTTGCAGTAGGTAGGTAAAGGTACTTACTTAGGTTCCAATAATGTAGGTATTACTTTAACGCTGTTTGAATACAAATGTTAACTGTGTCTGTTATCTGTGGTCTGTACTTATACTAGTAATTTAGAATGTTACTAGTCCATGACGTATTGAGGAGCTCGTGGCTAAGTAACAGCCGCACGGGTCGATCCATCAGGTTAAGCTACTCTAGTGGGTTTGGTCCGTGGATGGGTGACATTTAATGTGGAGATTGTGGAGAGACAGATTAATGTGGAGCAAGAAATGAGAGCAGCGGTGTCAAGCCTTATCCCACGCCTTGAAAAACGTGTGGACATCACCAAGCTCACGCCTCACATTGACTAAGTTGCCATTGTATTTTATTGCCTATTTTTCTTAAATAATAAATGTATCCTTTCTTGTGTCAATATAAATATAAAAAGTCAGCTTCATATCGTGATTTTTTTAATGCGTGTGCTTATCTACCCTATTTCGACTAGAAAGGGCGCCGAGACAAAATATTAAACTTGCAAGGGCGCCGCGAACTGTCAAAGTTTAGGAGATTGTCGGGGTTGGTCCGTGGATGGGTATGTGGATCTTTGCATACCGAGATTCCTCCGTGCCTGAAAGCACGGTAGGCTGTTGGTCCCGGCTGTCATTCGTAGATGTCGTCAGCCCGAAAGTCTGACAACCAGTCTTACCAAGGGTTATCGTACTACCCAGTTACTGGGTTTTGGAGGTCAGATAGGCAGTCGCTCAATGTAAAATACTGGTAATCAGCTACAACCGGTTAGACTGGAAGCCGACCCCAAAATTGTTGGGAAAAGGCTACGTAGATTGAGACTAGTCCATGACGTATTGATTTGGTATTTTATCTACGCCTGCGCGGCGTGGTTCAATTCGGGGCGACTGAGATGAACCTCCACAGATCGTGCTTTTACAGCATCCGTTCCTCCAGTTTTGTAACTCGGTGAATTTAACACTTTTAATATCGAAAATGAGCCGAACTTAAGCCCAAAGAGGAGGATAATAAGGTAAGATTAAAATAACCAGTATGTTAGCGTCCTTAGGATGTGTTAATTAACAGGTTGTTTACGAACAGGGGTGTGTTTGAAATATTCATATACAATCTAAAGTTGTGCTGTAACGTAATTAGTACTACTTTCGTGTAGACATAGTAGCACTTAGCTTTGTCCATAAATCGTAATGATAAAGTAGGTATGTTAGGATTTCAAAATTACATAGTTCAACTTGACCTAGATTATTTAAAATAGATGGCGGTAGGTAGGCACATACCTTCTTAGATAAGATTCGTAAAGAAGTAGAGGTAACCTACTTGGCTACAAAAACTTGTTTGCTGTTGTTACTCCACTTACTTACCCACAAAAAAAAAAATTGGGAGATAATCTTGACATAATCATACTGTCATTCAACAAAGAGTTTTTGTTAACTAATTCTTTTTTTTAATTTTTGATTTCTGTTGTCCGATCAGTATTTCATTCAGAAATCACTCCACTTGATGCGTATTCGGGCGCCAAGCTAGCACATCCGTCATCATTCGACGAATGTCGTGCTGGTAGCACGCATTATAAATATGTACTCTGTAGTAGCACGCGCCTAAACTTGCCCACGTCATCTCACCATCCGGGCAGCTGAGACAGGCTTCA
The DNA here is from genome assembly GCA_963853775.1 of Xanthia togata. Taxonomy (NCBI): domain Eukaryota; kingdom Metazoa; phylum Arthropoda; class Insecta; order Lepidoptera; family Noctuidae; genus Xanthia; species Xanthia togata. The sequence goes on from OY970811.1 coordinate 11,641,747, forward strand.
GCCACACCTCGCGCATGCGTTCTGCGGCCAGCTAGCTGAGCAATGAGCAACGGCAGAAATAACAAGCTTGCGCGGTGGCGTTTCTGTCAACTCCAATCCAATGTCCTCCGATGCCGCGCTAAAGTAGGCCGCGAAATTCAAAATTGTATACAATTGCAATTTGCAGGTCGGGTCATTGTCAGGTTGTATGTTGATTAATATATGATTCGCGACCGTAACCAATGTGTATTTACAGAATCATAATCAACAACTATCGAAGTTTAAATTGCCCTATTGACTGTTCTGTTTCATGAAATCATGACATCAAAAATAATTCACGTAAAGCTTGAGTAACGTCAGCGCCGTTGTGATCGGTTATAAACAGTCGGATCTAGTACTGCTTTATACAGAAACAGTATTTGTGTAATGGCTCCAAAGGTCTATAATAAATTACCAAAATGTTTATAGTGAAAATAATGGTGCCTATTCTCTTGTACACCGAACTAAACTAACTAAACTACCTATCACTAAAATTCCTTACTTTTGGCTATGAGAATCTTTAAGCTATTCTGCAATAAAAAGTCTCTTTAAAAAAATATTTTGACAACTAAATTAAAATCTCAGTACCATATTAGTGCTGTCAAACTAAAATATAGTTAAATTGAGCCACTTTAGTCTATTTCAGAATGGGAAATCATCGTTTGACAGGAGTAAACTAAATTTTGGTGATTTTTAGTCTAGTTTTATAGATTTGTGACAAGAGAATCGGCCCCAACTGTCCGCAAACTCAAAATTAAAAAGACGCATTACTCTATCAAAGAATTTTTAAATGATAAAATATGACATTACCAGCCCTTTAATATAATAAATATTATATATAATTGATTCTTTATTTCTTAATAATACATTTAATTGAAATTATTTACATTAATTTCAATTAAATGTATTATTAGATGAAATATGACATTAAACCACCCCATTAATATAATTTATCATTGACATGCATGTAAAAATAAATTATAATGGATTAATTATTTAATAATACATTTAATTGACATTATTTACTCGAAAGTGACTTTGTATTGTATAGATTCACAAAATACAAAAAAAAACTAATATTTATTTGTACACCAATTTCATTGGTAGGACATTGAGCTCGACTAAAATATATACGACCTTCTTATTGTAATACGTATGTTCACGAATAGATTGATATAATATTTGAGGCTAATGTACTATTAATGATCGAAGCTAATTATAGTTGTATTTGATTTTAATGACTATAATCCCGTACCCTAAACACATACTTGTTCCGGCCGCGAATCATATGTTGATCCGCGTACCTAGCCTACAACCTAATAATGACCTGCAAGTTGCAAAATAATTGCCTGCAAGTTAACGTGAGTTTTCGGGGGTTATCTTAATGCTGATGATACGTTTTTGTCCGCCCTGATGCGCTCCATTAACGCACTAGTGCCCAGGTGCCACCCGGATTACCAGACGTTTAGGTACCTACAGATAAACTACGAAAGGTATGAGGTGAGGTTTGAGCTGCTCCAATTTTACACAGTGAATGTTTTTTTTGTTTTTTTTTTGTTTTGCATTGTGTATGTCATTTTACATATTATTTTATGACATGAATATTTACTTTGTAAAGTATTTTATTATTTTAATTATTGTGAATGTGAGGACTATGTGGGTCATTAGTTTTAGGGTTCCGAGTCACCAAGGAACCCTTATAGTTTCGCCATATCCGTCTGTCTGTCTGTCCGCAAAAACATTGACAGTGTGTGAATATCATTTTTGGATTCAGAAATCCGTTTGCGACATGTTATGCTTTAATTAAAGTTTTAATTTTTGTTAGCGTCAAGTGTCCCTCTGCCAGCTAAATGGTTGGTTTTGGATATGTGAAAAAAAAACATTCAAAAGTGCACGCCTCATAAAGCTCATTCAAAAGCTTCGCATTATGAGTCGTGCAAAATAGGCAAGTACCTAAGTATTTGCATGATTGTGAATGGTGTAAAACGATGATTCCCGAAGCGCATTCTATTCTTGTTTTTTTTTAATGTCTGAACCTTCAAACAATTGACGATGTTCCATTCTCCGATTAGATACCAGGATGTGGTCGCACCACATCCTCATCGCAGTGCTGTGCTGCACCGGCCGGCTGGTGGCGGCCGACATAGACCGGCGGCGCTTCTCCAACCCTACCTACTACAACGTTGGTGGAGTGCTCTCCAGCAACGAGTCTATCGCGTTCTACAAGGATACTATATCGGTAAGTAGAGTAGTGCCAAACTGCTTCGTTCATCTAGTGGCCGCAAGCGCTACTGTTTAGGATGAGGTCCTGGGTTCGATTCCCAGATTGAGCTAATTGTTATTGGGTTTTTCTATCGGGAATTTCTCAATAGCAGCCCAGAATCTGGATTTGTACCCGGTTGAAGGCAGTAGGTAGGTACTATGTAGGTACCTACACTTCTTTTTTTGTGGGGAAAGTATCAAATGACTTCTCCCGCTCTGGGCGAAGCGGGAGGGCGTCTCAGACTCTTACTGACTAAAACCCACCCGTGTTCCTTCGATTGCCTTTACGTTGCCAGGGGGCCACGGTATCCCTTTCGGACTTTCCTGCAACCCCGGTAGGCAATGGTCCCATCGGACCCCTTCACTCGCTGACATCAGTGACATCTCTTTGAGGCGTGCGTGGAACACAACACGCCGTCAACCTGGGCCTGGTCTTTACCGGACGGCGAGTTTTGAATCGTGATTTTTCAATAAATTAGTCTAGGCTATATTATAGGCACCGAAATACTAAAACATATTGTTAAATAGTTTTGGCCGCGTTTTAGGGTCAAATACCCGTCTGTGCGTCGACCCGGGCCTGGTCCTCATCGGACGGCTAGCTACCCATTGCTCACCGTCTGCAAGCCCGCGCCTACGGTGGCAGGTACACCTCTGCCTATCCCTTCGGTTAAAACAGGCGTAAAGTTAGATGTTTCTGAGTTGATTAGTCAATTAAGGACGAACGAATAGGTATATCAAAATTCGGGGTAGGAAGTAATGAAAGAAATCTGTATTGAAACAGACTGTGGGGAACCAGTTTTTGGCATTAGGTACTTTGAGAAATCATCGAAAAAGGATCCCTAATTTACAGTGGAAGTAGGTATTGTAAAGATCTTTAGTTATTTCAAACGGTCGGCCCCCAAGGAACATACTCATCTTCGCCTCTCCCAGCTGACAACCGCATTTCATGAAAATACAAAGAAACAAAAAAAACATAACATCACGCCTTGTTTCCCCGAAGGGTTGGGCAGAGATGTACCTGTAGTAGGTAGGTACACCCACACCCATTCGCCAGTTATGTTTTTTAAGTCCCATGTAATAGGGGGCGATCCTATTGCCATCAACCGGGCACAAATCCAGACTCCGGGCTACAACTGAGAAATTCCAGATAGAAAAACCCAATAACATTTTGCCCGACCCGGGAATCTAACCTGGACCTCATGCTCAGCAGTAGCGCTTGCAACCACTAGACCAACGAGGCAGTCAACGATTATATAAAATATATTAGGTACTAGGTAATCTAATAATGTAAAAACGAAAATATTCTAAATAAGTATTCGAGTTATATCACAAACAAGTGTTTATTTATCCGTACCGTGAGCAATCCGCCGAGCGTTGACAGTACCTTCCTATACATTGAGATAGGATCATACATGTATCTGTAATAATGGACATTTGTATTACCATACGGCATGCCACAATATTAATTAATATAGGTACCTACAGAGCGTAACTAAACCAACTTGTGCCCATTACTGTTACAAACGTTTTAATTTATAGCAATTTTCATTTCCTTTGTAAAGCATACGGAATAATTATCCAACAAGAGCCAGTCTTTGTTAGTAACTGAGTAACTAACACGATTACCTACATTATATAAAAATAACTTGCTTTAGAAAGAAAAGAATGAAATAAAAATTGGTTTATTTGTCACAGAAACACGTACATACAAAAAAAAAAATACAATATAAACATAAAAACATAACATAAATATTCGGCAGCTGCACGTCGTGACTGTGACAACAATGCTTCCACTCAGCATAATTCTGTGCTCTGGTGGACCCACAGCATAGCGCTGATTTTCAGTGCTCACCCGAAAAATACGTACGGAAATCAAGCCAGTAGGAATAAATATTAATAAATCCAGTATAAAAAGTGTTTCTTTACAGAATCTAAACTTCAAAGATCAATATGTGCCTCGTGGAGTCACATACCACGATTATTCCATGCTCATGGATCCGAATCCTATAAAAACGGCACTGAATGTCTGCAAAGACCTGATTGCTCATCGAGTAAGTATAAAAATCTATAAAAATGCAGCATAATGTCGATAGAAGACTCGATATTAATGATACAACACTTTCTAGGTGTACGCGATCGTGGTATCTCATCCACTGACTGGCGACCTGTCCCCAGCAGCTGTGTCTTACACCAGCGGCTTCTACCACATCCCTGTCATCGGCATATCCTCAAGAGACTCGGCCTTTTCGGACAAAAATATTCACGTGTCTTTCCTTCGAACCGTCCCGCCATACTCCCATCAGGCTGACGTATGGGTGGATGTGTTGAAACACTTCAATTACATGAAGGTCATATTCATTCACAGTTCTGATACAGATGGTAGGGCTATTTTGGGTCGGTAAGTTGACAATACCATTACTTAGTATCTACTTAAGTATATTCAAAGCAGAGCCTTATGTTGCGAAGAGGTAGAGGAAACTACAATTATTTCTGGTTAAAATAACCTTGCGAGAGATAATAGGCGAGACTATGTATGTGTTTGATACATAATATAAAATAAAGTCGCTTTTTGTGTCTGCTTATGTGACCGCTTCTAAATTACTCAATGGATATGGATCTGGCTGTCACCGCTAAATTCTTACAATGATGGTGACAAGCGTGACAAGTGAAACAACATTGTTGCACTTGTTACACTTGGTACCATCATTTAAAGAATTAAATGTATATGTATATGTTACATTAATATTTAATTTAGTCATACCTTCCACAAAAATCTCAATGTAGTTTAGCCTTTGCAACCAAATGATACAAGGGTGGGTCACTAGTAATAATAAATATTTTTAGATTCCAGACGACTTCTCAAAGCGTGGATGAGGATGTAGACCGAAAAGTTGTGGTGGAACAAGTGATAGAATTCGAACCAGGACTTGATTCCTTCAGCGATCGGCTCATGGATGTCAAAGGCGCTCAGGCGAGGGTGTTTCTTATGTATGCCAGGTATGTCACGATTTAATACCGTCTTCGTACCGCTTCTATTCTCACCACCCCTCACAAAACCATCCTCAACATATTACACACCGAGTCTTACAAACATAGACCACTATTCCCCAACCCACACCCCACGCACCGCAAAACACACCACCATCTAAACATCTCCCCCACACGACTTACCCCCAACAATACCATACTCTGCACTTAACACCCTATCACCACATCACACACTCATCCGCACAATCGTATATCCCAAATCCAATCAGACACGCACACACTCCTGCCATACTTACCTTAAAACACATTATCCTCACATGAACACACATTATCCTCACCCCGACACCCTCACCCTCTCCCTGTAATGTGCAAGTGCAAGTGCTCGTGATTTGTGCAGTACTGAGTAATCATGATGTTTTCCGCAGTAAAACAGATGCTGAGATAATATTCCGGGACGCAACGTTCCTGAACATGACGACCGTCGGATACGTGTGGATGGTGACGGAACAGGCCCTGGATGCGGCCAACGCACCCGAGGGTTTACTGGGACTACGGCTTGTAAATGCTACTAACGAACACGCGCATATCCAGGATTCTATGTAAGTTCAATACTCAATACTCAATACGTTTATTGCATTCCACAATGTGAGCTTAGGTGGTAGGTACATAAAGAGAGTACATTCGTTTTGGAGCTACGCATCACTCTATTTAAAATTTTGATTTTTTTCTCTTTATTTATTTGTTTTGGAGTTAACTACGCTTTATTTAAAACGACAAGTTTGTCTCAACAAAAAAGTTTTAAACTAAAATATTATAAATCAGAATTTATACAAGAAAGGTCCTACATAGAAAATAAACTCATTCTTCATTGCTAATATCCTAATTAATTACTAAGAAGATTCTAATATTATCAACAAAATCAACATTTCAGGTAGGCCGAATAATATGAAATTTTGTATGGCCGTACAGTACGAGTAGGTACCTACAACTATTTTCTTAATATCCCTCGGCAAACTTTGTGTTTCGACTGACGTCGGATTTCTATCAGTTGCACTTTGTCGGATTTCTCTCAATCGACTTGGAAGTACCTATATAGAGTTGTTAATACTCTTTTAACTTAATGTAATTTATTTTTAAAATGGGAGGAAAGCTGCTAAAGTCGCAGGCACGACAGATCATTTTATTAGCGTGGCGTATTACAAGAAGCCGATGGATTCAAGAAAGCAATGGTTATTTTCAAAAAGTTCAAAAACGTGTTTCTTAAGTTTGTGGTGTTTCAGTCGGAACTGTAAAGAATATTGTAAAAGAAAATGATAAAAAAGATAAATTGGCTCCCTTCCAAAAAGAGTAAAAAAGACCAAATAATTTCGTATACATTTGGACGATTTTGACTATTCGGTCATCGTAACATGATTTACGATTTTCATTTACGCTGTAAGGAATTCCCTTGTTTGAAGACTTTAAAATCGAAGTTGGTTGAGGCTATCCAATTTGGAGGCTGTCTGGAGGCATTAAGTTTTTTTTAAATATAGTTTTCGACATAAAAAAACAAAAAATAAACGGAAAATACTAATTGAAAAGCATGATATTCACCTTAAAAGGTTTAAGTACCTCATTCGTGTATAAGTCGCACTCAAAAGGGAAATCTTGGACAGATAAAAATAAAAAAGGTGTAAAAAGCCAATTTCGAAAAGAGAACGTATAATCATCGTTCACGCTGGCAATGAAAATAGTTATTTGTTATACAAGAGTGCAAAGTTGCTTTTTAACCGCGTGTTCAATTTTGATGACCGAGCAAGCGAAGGATTCTAAAATTGAATCACGAGCGCAGCGAGTGATTCAAAATTAGAATCCTGAGCGTTAGCGAGGGAATCAAAAGAGCACGAGGTGAAAAATCTTTGCACTCGAGTGCAACACGTAACTTTTCATTCCACCTCAGCGAGGAAATGACTAAATGCAAAAAAAAAAACGTTTACAATCACAAGATAGGTACACTTTTATTTCAGTTTAGGTATTAATTACTACATTATGACAGGTAAGTATTACAGAATAATCTTTAAATTATAACAAAATAATACTAAGGTATAATTAAGAAAATTTTAAAGTAACGTTGCTACAGTTATTTAAATTGAGTGTAATATTTTTGTTTGGTACTGTAATATTGGTGTTAGTCACTTGTGTACTGTTTTTCGGTAAACTATCTGTCATACTTAATAGTTGTACCGATTCATCGGATTCCCTTGGCGTGAATGTTGGAGAGAGAGGGAGATGGTTAGGTGTTTCATAACGGCTTATTTTTGATGTAGAAGGGCCAGTACAAGGATCCGATTGAGGCTCTTTCAGTGTAATGGCTCCTACGATGCCTTCACATATTTTAGACTTATTTTGGATGGAATCCTCTATGTATCCCTCTACAACTGCATTGGACTTCCAGCCTCCGTGGCGCTTAAGGGACAGCAGATCAGCTCCGGAATCAGCCAAAAGTGTGGCTGAAGTTCGTCGGAAACAATGACCCGTGTACAACAGGGGTTCTGGAAGTTCAAGAAATGTTGCTATTTCTCGTGGGATACTGCCAATTTTATTAGTACCCATAGGCTGTCTAAAACACTTTCCATTGTGATACTGTAGAAAAAATCGATTGATTGGAGTGTTAGGTGGGCGTAAGGCTTGATATTTCTCAACAATCGTTACGTATTCCTTGCGAATGACGAAGTTGCGGTCTCTTTTTGTCTTTGTATTAGGTAAATTAATTAATAGTAAGTCATCTGAATGTTTCTCAATGTTTTTGACATTAAGTTGTGTTAGTTCATTAGTTCGACATGCTCCGTTTATTCCAATAATAAGAACAACCTATAACGTAAAGAGTATTGTAGTAGATAAATGAATAAAATTGATATGAACGCATAATTATGCCTATCAACATCTACTAAGTATACTATTTAATTGAGATTAATATACTTAAGTAGATACTGAATGTGCAACTGACTTACTTTTGCCGCCAAATATACGGAATCGGGTGCTTCGTTAAGAAACTTTTCAATATCAGATACTGTGAAAACCTTCGATTTTTTTGGTTGATGACCAGATGAGGCTCTTTTTAAAAATGCCACTAATTTAGGATAGGTATCGATATGTTTGTCTTTTTTCATCTTTATTGTTGCTTTTAGCATCGAATACGTACTCCATAGAGTGCTTGCTTTCTTGTTCTCGGATAATTCTATAAAATATGCCAGCAAAACGTTTTCTGAGAAAGTTTTGGCTCCTTTTGCTAGTCGCCACGTGTTGAACATATCGTACTGTTTTAAATACTTCTCGCGTGATTGTTGAGGGAGAAAGCTCATTTGCGCATTATTAACAGTTTCAGTCAATTCTGTTGGCGTCAAGCAAACTTCCTCGTCGCTAGAATCACTCATTTTAGTTTTTTCACTTGTTTTCAAGTTTCTTGTTTTTAATATACCTAAGGTTTAACAATGACGTGAAAAAATGCCGCGTAAAGAACCGCGTACAAAGCAAATTGAAAAAAGAACACCAAGAAGGTTCCGAGTCTGAGTTTTTAACAAATTAAAAAAAAGTTGTATGATATATTCGGCACCATAGAGGTAGCAGTAAATAGGTTTAATGTTTTTTTTAATTCACAAACTTAGTGCACACGATGTTCTAAATTCAATTTACTTTATCCTCTAGAGAATAAAAACGGCTTTTCCACTCAGATACTGAAGATTAAAAATACTCTTTCCGAGATGGTGGGATGAAAAGGTTTTGTTCCAGATGCACTGATGTTGCACAAATGTATTGATAGTGAAGGTGATTACCCCACACAAGATATAATGATTTTTTTAAAAGAGTAACGGTGGTGTTTCTTGCCCATTCTTCTTTATACGAAAACTACCTTTTGGAATGGGCGACTAGAATCAGTTTTTATTATTTTTTTGTAGTTTGACGTTCAAAAGTGCCTTTTTTGTGCCTAATTGAAAATAAATTATTTGACTTTGACTTTACCATAAAGAAATCAAAAACAAAGAAAGATACTCAGAGTTTGCTATTGATCGCATTAGGGAAGAACATGGCCATGCCATCCGGATTTTAATCCAATTGAAAACATTAGGTCTAAAATTAAAGGATACGTAGCTATTAAAAATGTTGCTATGAATTTGACAACAATCAAAGAAATTATATTGGAAAAAATCAAAATAACTATACAACGAACTATATAGAGCTGTAAAATTATTTTCTTTTTTAACCGACTTCAAAAACGAATACCTAATTACTCCTTTTCAATATTATGTATACCACGGAAATGAATAACAATATTTTTTTTTAAATACTTCTTTAACCGACTTCCAAAAAAGAGGAGGAATCACCTCCTCTTTTTTGGAAGTCGGTTGAAGAAGTTTTTTTTTTAAAGTCGTTTTTGAAGTCGGTTAAAAAAGAAAATACTTTTTCATCCCACCATCTCGGAAAGAGTATTTTTAATCTTCAGTATCTGAGTGGAAAAGCCGTTTTTATTCTCTAGAGGATAAAGTAAATTGAATTTAGAACATCGTGTGCACTAAGTTTGTGAATTAAAAAAAACATTAAACCTATTTACTGCTACCTCTATGGTGCCGAATATATCATACAACTTTTTTTAATTTGTTAAAAACTCAGACTCGGAACCTTCTTGGTGTTCTTTTTTCAATTTGCTTTGTACGCGGTTCTTTACGCGGCATTTTTTCACGTCATTGTTAAACCTTAGGTATATTAAAAACAAGAAACTTGAAAACAAGTGAAAAAACTAAAATGAGTGATTCTAGCGACGAGGAAGTTTGCTTGACGCCAACAGAATTGACTGAAACTGTTAATAATGCGCAAACGTTTTTTTTTTTGCATTTAGTCATTTCCTCGCTGAGGTGGAATGAAAAGTTACGTGTTGCACTCGAGTGCAAAGATTTTTCACCTCGTGCTCTTTTGATTCCCTCGCTAACGCTCAGGATTCTAATTTTGAATCACTCGCTGCGCTCGTGATTCAATTTTAGAATCCTTCGCTTGCTCGGTCATCAAAATTGAACACGCGGTTAAAAAGCAACTTTGCACTCTTGTATAACAAATAACTATTACAGCTCTATAGTTCACACGAAAATCAAAACAAAACAACAAAGCAGTACTTAGTTCTGAATTCAAATTATTAAAACAAGTATACACGATAAATCAATTAATTGATGGACATGAAAATTAGCATTCGTTTGTATTCAAGAAGAAAATGGGAAAATAGTTGTACTGTACCTACATTATGTATAGACGACATCGAGTTCTACCTGTTAATTATTTATCGCAAACTATAATTGCTCGCCTATTATCCTAGAATAGGCATAGTTGGTTGCAGTTACGGATAGAAGTCTACTTATTATGCCCACCTTATGCCCATCATATTTTCAGTTACGTCCTGGCATCAGCTATTCGTGATATGAACACATCAGAGGAGATTCACGCCCCTCCATCAGACTGTGACAACTCAGGTTCTATCTGGACTACGGGCCGTCTTCTGTTCGACTACATCAGAAGACAGCGCTTGGAGAGCGGTGCCACTGGTCATGTGGCTTTCGACGACCATGGAGATCGAGTGCATGCGGAGTACGATATGGTCAACGTCAGAGCTCAGGGGGAACATGTCGCTGTTGGCAAATACTTTTACTTTAAGGTAAGACGAAGATTTTTCAGAACTAGTTAGGTAGGTACCTAGTAGTAGTGGTAGTTTTCGAGGAGCCGAATGAAGTAGGTACTTCACTCGGCTCCTCGAAAACTAAGCGAAATTCTTACTTTGTTCCTAAATAATAATACCAGCCTAATAATGTCTCAATGCAGGGCAAAGGCCTCTTCACATAGGGGTCGTCCATAAATCTAAATATGTGAGCACCATCTCACATAATTAATTTATGTCATTCCTTCATTTTTCATTCTTTTTACCTATCGTGGTATAGTAATCTTATTCTAGGTGCATCGTCTTCACCATAATTATATAATTCGTGTAAGTCAAATAATTTATTTCAATTAGGCTCAAAAAAGGCACTTTTGAACGTCAAAATGTACAAAAAAAAAAAAAAAAAACTAGTCGCCCATTCCAAAAGGTAGTTTTCGTATGGAGAAGAATGGGCAAGAAACTCCACCGTTACTCTTTTAAAATATTTTCACAATATCTTATATCTTACACTAATTATATAATTATGGTGAAGACGATGCACCCATGAATAGACGACCCCTTTACATTGCCGCGGAACGGAATGGAAGCGAATTTTTTAAACGAAATCCTGTAATGCATAATGAACTTTATGTCAATTGCGATAAAGAGAAAGCATTTAAAGCATTGATCTCCACGATTATTGGCAATTTCAGACTTAGATACTATATAATAAATAAGTCCTCGTCACGATATTTTCCTTCACCGACCACTTTCGGCAGTGGTGGCAAAGATAAACTTAGACAGTACAGACGCACATCAACCTACCCGAAACTGTCAAATTTTCCCAATCAACTTTGAACCTTACTTACTTTAGTGATAAAGTTGAAAATCTATTCAAGAAATTTGACAGATTGTAGTAGGTGATGTGTTGGCAAATATAATAAACAAATGGAAAAGTCACATGGGTACTTGCTCATGTACCAATGTACCAACTTTTTCAATTCAGCACACCTCCAAATAGTAGGAGCCTTCAGCGTCGCGATTTTGCTATTTTGCAGGAAAATCAGAAGATGCGATTGGAACTAAAAGAGCAAGAGATAATATGGATGGGCCGCAGTACTTCGAAACCGGAAGGGTTCATGATACCGACGCATCTCAAGGTAATATTAATCAACAGTATGATAGGACAGACAGCATAGCTATCTGTAAAGCCGCATTTACATATTCGCACGAGTGACGTGGCGAACGGCGAGTCGAGGCACGTACACGACTAATAAATTGTAAGCGGTGGTTCGTCATTCGTCTCGTGTTTCGCCTCGCCGCACAGTATGGTATTTTCATGATCTAGACGGACATTATAAATTATTGGTACTTGTCTGAACAGGCTTAACACTAGTGTGTATTGACTGAAGACAAGTTATACTACAATGGACAAAGGTTTATTTACCCAGAAGTCGTGCCGAACAATAGATACAAAGGTCGGAACGGCCGCCTACCTGCGCTTCACAGACACGTACGCCTCGCGCTCGTGTCATTCGTCTGAGTTTGCTCGATGAATACGCTGTGTTTGTGTACGTTAATAGTGATTTTTTGTTGTTATTGTTTCCACGTGAATCTCAAGGTAAGTTTGCATACATATTTTCTTTAATTCGTGTATAAATTTTATCGTTAGGTTCAAAAGAATAGATCAAGGTATTTATGGTTTGGAAAAAAAAGTTTTTTTAGTTTGTACTTGAGTTTTAGTTTATTATTCCGCATTATTCCGATCACGTATTATATTCTAATGAAAGAACCATCTTTAAGCTATACGTAACAAGTTTATTAGTTGGCGAAAGTTTGCGACACTCATACAATTATTTCTTATTATCAGAATGACTCCGCAAATATCGCGACGTTCGTTTTTCGATGTTTGGTTTGCAAACGCAAAACAAACGAGAATGGATGCCTTATTACATCATATTCTACAAGAACTTGGTGACCCACCCCTCAGTGATGACAATTTAAAGAGAATTAGAACAATAATAAGAAATAATTGCACAAAAATCGATGCAAAATGGTCGAAAATCGGTCGAAGTCGGGAAGGCACCGAGAACGCTTCTTTAAAGCGAACTCTTCGTGGTTAGAAGAGAATATTTCGCTTCCAAATATTGTCAGTGAACCTACCATGGATATTTCACTACCTGGAACGAGTAACCGACCCGGAAGACCACAAAAAGTCTTTGAACATTCAAGCGATAAAACAAAAAGGCGACGAATTCAACAGCTCCTTGACAAATCGAGCCAGGAAGAGTTATCGATGGCAACCGAGGTAAGCCTTCGACAAGCTGGAAAAAAAGATTCAGCTGCTATTGTAAGAGAACTTTGTCTCTTTTCACCTCAGAGAGGTACAAAAATTAAAAAAGCGCGGAAGAGTTCTGCATGCAAAATCCATTACGGACTTTCAGAAGAACAAGCTCTCTCATTAATTATAGATGCAAATCTCTCGTCACATCAATACTTATAATGTTATACGCCAGCAAATAAAAGAAGTGAATAAAAAACTATATCCACCTTATTATAAAGTTAAAGCGGCAAAACAAATGTGCTATCCTAGTGGTATTAATGTCACCGAAACGCACGCTGAAATTAAACTACAATCTTTAATGGATCACACGATTACACGACTATGCAAAGTACAAGAAGAGGTCTTGAAGACTATAACTGACTTGAGAAACCTGGATATAATTGTGAAATGGGGTTGTGATGGAGCGGAACAAACCAGGTACAAACAAAAATTTTCGGACGAACATTGCAGTGATGCCAGTTTATTCAGTATTTCGATGGTGCCTATCCAAATGTATGCAGTGAGTGACCAAGACATTAAAACAATTGTGTGGCAAAATCCTTCCACATCGTCTACTAGATATTGTAGACCCATTAAGTTTGTATTTGGAAAGGAAACCGTGGACTTAATTCTTACGGAAGTTGACAAAGTTAAGGAGCAGGTAACTACTTTGTCGCCTACTAAAATTGTTGTAAATGACACAGAAGTCTTTGTAAAGCCAACATTGATATTCTGCATGATTGATGGCAAAATTTGTAATGCAGTAACTTCGTGCGCGTCCACACAAACCTGTTATTTATGTGGTGCAAAGCCTAGAGAAATGAACAACGAAAGGTTGATGTTAAAAAAGACGGTAAAAAGCGAGTTTCTCTCATTGGGCCTGTCCCCTCTGCATTCATAGATAAGATTTTTTGAATGCATCTTACACATATCTTATCGTCTTGATATAAAAACATGGCAGGCTCGGGGAGCAGATAATAAAAAAAAAGTAGCTGAAAAAAAGAAAAACGTACAAGAGAAGTTTAGGCGCGAGTTGGGCTTATTGGTAGATATGCCTAAACAACAGACAGGCAATACAAATGACGGGAACACGGCTCGCAAGTTTTTCAGAAATGCTGAAATGTCAGCAGAAATAACAGGTGTTAATGTTGAGCTTATCAATCGCTTCCGCGTCATATTAGAATGTATAAATAGCGGGTTTCCGATAAATGTCGATAAATTTCATAAATACGCTAAGGAAACAAGGAAGCTATATATTAAAGAGTACTCATGGTACGCAATGCCTGTAAGCGTACATAAAATACTTTTCCACGGAAAAGATATCATTGCTGCATGTGTTCTTCCAATAGGACAACTTTCGGAAGAAGCACAAGAGGCTAGAAATAAGCACAATAGAAAATTTAGAGAACTCTTTACGAGAAAGTCGTCAAGAGTTAATACAAACACTGATTTACTAAATAGATTGCTTGTGTCATCAGATCCATTCATTGCAAGTTTAAGGGCTCCTCCAAAAACTAAACGGGGTCAAATTACTTCTGAAGTGCGCGAGCTTTTGTCATCTGACCACGGTGAATTAGGACGATATCTATCAGATTCCGAAGAATTTGATGAAGATTCTGACTGATAGGTACCTATCTAATTTATGTAATTCTGTCTGATTTGACATAATATGACATGAACCAAAGTCTGTACCTTTTTGAGAGAAATAAATCATTATTTTTATTTTATTTTTTATTTTAATTGTTTGTTTTTTTTTTGTATTATTATGTTGAAATATAATATCTAAAACCTTCCCAATGTGTTTAAATTTTATTTAATACGTACTTGATTAATTGTTAGGGTATTCCATACACATATATTGAGTTAAATAATATTGTCCGTCTAGATCATGAAAATACCACACTGTGCGCCGGTCGTGAACTCGTGACGCTCGCGTCGCGCGTCGGGAGTGATCTTCATCATAAATACATACATACTTACTAAATATAAAAACAACAAAAATAAATGAAGAATATAGATAATTACAGTTACGAGAACAAGATCACAACGACAATTAATAATGTTCCTTCACGAGTCTCTTAAATATTGGTAACGATTGCGCGCGTTTTATTTGAACTGGCAATGCATTCCACAAACGAGCGGCCAGACAGTAAAAGACTTGTCGAGGAAAGTTCTGGAATGCATAGGCATTTTAAGCTTCAAGTTATCTGATGACCTTAAAAATTTCGTATGGGAGTCGCAAAGAAACTGGAAACGTTTCTTGAGATAGAGAGGGGTGGAAGGGGAAAAAAGCACATTATACAAAAGGGAAAGAATATGAACATTCCGGCGATGGCGAATTGGTAACCACTTGAGCTTCATTCGGAATAGTATATCTGAAGCGATGGGAGTACCAGTAAATGATTTTGAAGAACAATTATTTGATGGCTAGGTACTTTTCGTACACATCAACGCCAGAAGCTGGCATCAATAACATCCGGTGCAGGAGAGGACCACCATCGTCTGCGACGTTTTCTTTTTGACTTTGCAAATACAATGCAAAAGCCGCTAGAATGACGTCCATTTCGTGAAGCTGAATGATATGAATAGACGCGAATGTGTAAACGTCACTCGTGTAGCCTAAGGGTCAGTTCAAACCGAGACGCGACGTAACACGACGCTACGCACACTTTCATCAAATATCGAACTTATTTTCTTCACGGAAAGGTATAATTTCAGTGTGAGCGTGAACGCATGTCAACGCACGCTGAGATGCGCGGTGCTGCGCTGCGCGTGTGCCTTAACGTGTAGTAAATAAATTCGATATTGTATCGAATCTTAAAACAGTGCGCGTCGCGTCTCCTCTCGGTGTGAACTTCGTCGAATGGCGAGGCGAATCACGAGCACGCATGTGTAAATGCGGTATAGAGATAAGATAGAAAGAGATAAATATATTTTTATCAATTTAGGTATTGACGATTGAGGAGAAGCCTTTCGTTTACACTCGTCGTATTGATGATGGCAGTGACTGTACTCCTGAAGAGATCCCTTGTCCTCATTACAATGCCACTGAGGATTCAGGTACAAACCAATAACCTAATAATATTATGTTTTTTTATTCAATTGGGTCAAATTAAATTACCTAGCAAAACTCCGCAGATGTGTAGGGTATCGATATGTAAACATGACGAAATATAAAAAAATAAAATTGATTATTTTTAAGTAGACAGTGTAGGGATCTCAACGTTTATTTATGTACCTACTTTCAAAGCAAATAAATGATTATGATTAGGTATGTATGATAGAAAGAGAGGCAACTTCTAGGTGAATATAACTGTAGATAATTAGCGCTGTGTGACCTGAATTGCACTTTATTGTGTCGTGGCAAGAGTCGGTTTTTATTTAAATTATTTTGCGGAGTGCCCCATCTGTACTACTGGTCTGGATTCAGGAACTACCTAATGTATGATGATTTAAATGTTTGCCTATATCTGAATTATTTTACTATATTACAGACGAACTTTACTGCTGCAAGGGTTTCTGCATGGATCTCCTGAAGCATCTATCAAAGGCGATCAACTTCACCTATTCTCTGGCTCTGTCACCTGATGGACAATTCGGAAACTATATAATACGTAACTTTTCCCAACCGGGAGCCAAGAAGGAATGGACAGGGCTTATAGGTAAGTAGGAACCGGGGAGAGGTATAACGGGTGTAATACTCGCCGTCATTGCGATCATTTTTTGTACTGGACCTTACCTGGGGCGGCAGTCTCGACATAGATAGCGATCGCTATACGACCAAGTTCGGTCGCAAAGTCGTAATGGCGTCCCTAGACGCGCGCGACGTGGTTGACAAGCACAAAAAATCCCGTACTTGTGAAGCACGTCGTGCGCGTCTAGGGACGCCATTACGCGCAAACGATGTCCCAACTCTTACTCTGCCCTCTGTGCCCCAAAAAATGCAGCCATAGCTACCTCTGCGGTGCCACCGACTATGTCGTGGCAGTGCCAACAAAATTTAAATTTAAAACACTGTCGTAGGTACCTACCATTAGACACGAAGATGAAGAATTATAAATTAAAACGTTGGTGAATTTTCAGGAGAATTGGTGTATGAACGTGCAGACATGATAGTGGCTCCTTTGACAATTAATCCTGAACGGGCCGAGTTTATCGAATTTAGTAAGCCTTTCAAATATCAAGGTATTACTATTTTAGAGAAAAAGGTAAGATAAGATAAGATAATCATTTACATATTTGCTCAAACATGAGTAGGTACAGTAACATGCACACATCACAAATGGTTAGCATGCAAGAGATGTTAAAAGTAGAGATAAATACAGATCATCACGTTTGCCTTAAACAATGGCATGCAAATAATAGGTCTTGGAGCCTATGTAATGCCGGTACCTATGTAATTGGAGATTCTATAACCAGCATTTTCAGATTTAATTATCTGTGGATTGGCGCGCAATTCGAAATTCAAACGAATTTTATTCGAAAGACGTGTTAATTTAATTTCAAATTCAGTCATTTATTTTTAGATAGTTTTTTGTTTTTGTGACATTGTGGTAGTTTTTGGCGCCATGGATAAGCTGAAAATTCGTACAATTTTCGAATATTTAGTTCCTACGTGGAAATACCGCTGCGCAAACAACACGAAACAACGGGCCTAGCACTGCTTGCATAAACACGGTCCATTATTGGTTCAAACGTTTTAAATCAGGTAATTTTGAGTTGAAGAACGAGCCTCGCGGTCAGCCGGTAACCATTGTCGACAACGACGAATTGAAGGCGATAATGGAAGCGGATCCAATTCAATCTACGGCTGAGCTTGCTGCGGGCCTTGGAGTTAGTGTCAAAACAACATTTATGCACTTGCGTCAACTCGGAAAGATAAAAAAGCTAGATAATGGGGTGCCACACGAACTAAGCGACCAACAGCGAGATTTACGCGTCGAAGCATGCATAGCACTACTTAATCGGCATAGAAACGAGGGAATTCTTAATCGAATTGTTACCTGCGATGAAAAGTGGATCCTGTACGACAACCGTAAGCGTTCGTCTCAGTGGATGGACCCAGGTACAGCACCTAATCAGTGCGCTAAAAAAAAGTTACTCTTAGGAAGATGATGGTGACTGTGGACCAGTGCCGGACTTATACATCATAGCTTCTTACCGAATGGCACAACAGTGACTGCAGATGTCTATTGCCAGATTTCATGAATTGAAAAATATCAAAGAGTAGTATCATTTTCTGAAGATGTGCTATTAGTGTATTTTCAAGAATTATCAGAAAAATTCAAATCTTCATCCCTATGGACTTTCTATTCAATGCTCAAAAGTACGCTGAGTATTAATCACACCGTGGATATCTCAAAATATTCAAAATTAACTTTTATAGAGATTCATAACATGGGTGTAAATAGTCTTGTATGCAACTGTTGTATAATAAGGGGTATTAAAACACTCATGAGATAACATCACACTCAGCTTCGCCTCGTGTGATAAACCCACATTCGTGTTTTAATACCCCTTATTATACAACAGTTGCATACAAGACTATTTACACCCATGTTATGAATCTCTGCAACTGTTGTATAATAAGGGGTATTAAAACACTCATGAGATAACATCACACTCAGCTTCGCCTCGTGTGATAAACCCACATTCGTGTTTTAATACCCCTTATTATACAACAGTTGCATAAATAACTATTATTTGCGAGTTAAGCTTCGTGCAGATTAGCGCGACGCGACACCGGCTATTGTTATACCGTGAAGTTTTCTTAGAAATTGTATTGTTCGAGTCACGCCGCGGTTGTCTGCACGAGCCTTTAGTAATTTCAAACCTACCTATATTTTAAATACCTACCTAATTTGCATGCTATTGTAATAAGGCGGAATATATTTGTAACATCCTTTATTATTGACCACATTTAACGCAAATAAAGAAACCTATACTTAGGTACTTACAAAAATAGCTAGCAGCTAGCTTTGTTTTTGATTCAGTTAGTGACAGTTAGGTACTGTGAGCTATTTTGTCGGTGTTCATAATGCTCTTAGCCTTTCTGAAACGTTTAAGGATAACCACTTAACTTTTTTTGTTCAACTTTCAGCCGTCACGTTCTTCGACGCTGGTATCGTTCTTGCAACCGTTTTCCAACACGCTCTGGATCCTGGTGATGGTATCAGTCCACGTGGTGGCTCTTGTGCTGTACCTACTTGATCGGTTCTCTCCCTTCGGACGGTTCAAACTGGCCAATATTGATGGGACTGAAGAAGATGCTTTAAATCTTTCGAGCGCTATCTGGTTTGCTTGGGGCGTGCTTCTGAACAGCGGCATTGGTGAAGGTAATGTCAACTATTAGCTATTATATCTTAAACCGATTCTACTATAATCTCACGTTAATTTGTGTAATTGGCTTTTGTTATTTCTTGGTAGGTATCCTGGAAGAACAGGAGCCAATCATAAAATTTAAGTACCAATAGATAGATTCAATTGATGATGCTTTCAAAAACTGGGAGTAGATATTATTCTGGGAAACTCGCAGGACATGCATACCGATTGGCGATACCGTACACCAAAGTTCTTGGTACGATTGTTCGAACTGTTTCAGGCACTCCTCGTAGTTTCTCGGCACGCGTGCTCGGCATGGTGTGGGCAGGATTCGCAATGATCATCGTTGCCTCCTACACGGCCAATCTGGCTGCCTTCCTCGTGCTTGAACGCCCTAAGACCAAGCTCACCGGAATCAACGACGCCAGAGTACGTAAATCATTCCTAAATAAATTATTAAATTTGAATGTCAATTATTAGTTTAGTTAGATGCAGTGAGGTATCGGGATTTTTGGAAAACGTCAAAAAGGGGGGACGCAACCATAAATGCGTTACCAGGGGGTTAAATTCTTGACTATTAATCACTTATCTAACAAGTACCTATCCATCAATCAGACCACATACCCAGATTAATTGATTATAGCAATATTTCCCTAGGACTGTTCGATGGTGCAGTTTGAGGGGGAGGTACAACTTCAATGATTAATATTTTCGGGCTAATGTAGAGGCATAGACTAGCTTAGACAGTAGCTAATGCTTTATTTTTTATTATCTTTAGCTTCGCAATACCATGGAGAATCTGACGTGTGCCACGGTTAAGGGATCGGCTGTTGATATGTATTTTAGACGACAAGTTGAATTGTCGAATATGTACCGAACGATGGAAGCGAATAATTATGATAATGCCGAGCAAGCTATCGAAGATGTTAAGCACGGGTAGGTTCGTCTTATAATTTGTTTCTGTAGTTGCAGAATAACGTAGACATAGACATTATAGAATATCCTTGGAACTTTTTATTTTGTAGTTCAATTTAGAACATGGAGAAATATTCAAAATTGAACAAGTAGTTTAGAAGATTGAGGTAGGTTTTTTTTACTTAGTTTTTCAATTGCCTGTTAACTTATTCTGGTCCATGGTTGCAGTAAACTAATGGCATTCATTTGGGACTCATCTCGCTTGGAATTCGAGGCCGCTCAGGATTGTGAGCTAGTGACCGCTGGAGAACTGTTTGGTCGTTCGGGTTATGGCGTTGGATTACAGAAGGGCTCGCCTTGGGCAGACCTTGTCACGCTGGCTATATTGGACTTTCACGAAAGTATGTATCTATCTTTAATAGAAGAGTCTGCAGGCGAACTGTTTACTGAAATATGAAAATATATTCAATGTATCTTTCAGGCGGTATAATGGAGTCTCTGGACAATCTATGGATCCTACGAAACAACATGCTAAACTGCGAAGAGAACGAGAAGACACCGAACACTTTAGGCTTGAAGAACATGGCAGGAGTGTTCATACTTGTGTTAGCGGGTATAATAGGCGGCATAGTACTGATAGTGATCGAAGTGGTGTACAAACGACACCAGATCAAGAAGCAGAAGAGGATGGAGATCGCGCGCCACGCCGCCGACCGGTGGCGCGGAGCTGTCGAGGTAAACAGAGTAAAGGCAGAAACCGTGGATGTGGACCACTGCGATACCGTCAAACAGCAGTTAGAGAGTAAAATATAGAGCCGTGGCCCGGTGCCTACTGACGACTGATACGCACTTGTATGTAGCTCAGGGATTGCGAACCATTGCTACTCAAATATTTTTAGTCAATCCCAATTTTAATACTCAATAGTAAATGGTAACATACCTAAATCTTTTTAACAAATTTAGTAGAATTCTCATTTTAGTGTTCGTCTGCTTATTGAGGTTCGCCATCCCCGATGTAGACATCAAAATATTGTTAACGACCAATATTTAACTTTTATTCAGAATAAACACTTTCATGTTCATGTACATTGTTAATTTTGATCACAATAAGTCCCCGCTGCTTTGTGGAGCTTGTACACCAACTCGCTGGACACGGTAATAGTCTATTGCTGTTGTAAGTAGATGTCATTGTGTTATTCATGTTTTATTCTTAACTGTACAGCTCAGATTAGTAAATGAATGGAGAGATAAAACGCATAGATTAAAACCACCCTTGAACATAGAATTGTACTTATTCAACTTCATGTTTTACGGTCGGATAGAGGTTTTCTTTTTCAGATTTGTCTGCATGGCCAATGACGTACGTGTTCTTTAGTTTCGCATTATCACTCCACTTGTTTACTCCTCTGTGGTGTACAGGGACATGTGGGTGAACATTGAAACTTTTCAGAAACGCAAGAATCTTCGAGCCGCCATCATGCCGTCCCAGCGCAGGGCCAAGTCCAACGGAGTGAAGGAAGCTGGCACTATCAGCCTGGCCGTGGACAGGGGCGCACGTCGCCGGGATGAGGCGCGTGTGCCAAGATACCTGCCGGCCTACACGCCTGATGTCTCACATCTTGTTGTGTAAAGAGCATTAAAATTATTATTTAAACCTTTTGAACGTCGTCGGCGATATTTAGCTGAAAAAAAAAATCTAAAGTATGCACAAATGACGGACAGAGCCGACAAAATATACGATTCACAAAATTACGAAACAAATAGGTACTTCACTATCTGTTTATCTTAAAAATGGAACCTCTTAAAATTCTGTGGCTGAGCGCGCGGCGCCGGCGTCGCTCGTGGCGTTCAAAGGGTGGTCTGTTTATAAAGTGCGAGTGAATTATGTAGTCAGCTTGCTGGATAGGTACTGGCATGAAAAAAAATCTCTTGCTGTTGTAATTTGCATCCTATGAACTTATAAAAATAAGTCATCTATGTAATCTTGAAATGCCATCTTAAAACCTCACTTGACTAATTACAATAGCTAGACTGCATTATTCGAACTCGCACTGTGTAAACAAGACCTATGTTGGTGTTGTTCGTCCTAAAGTAGTTAGAATTTGAATCGTTGCTGTGACTTAGCTTATGATATTGAGAAGAATTTACTAAGCTCAACTTAGGTATTTAGTAATTAATCTATTGTCTGTGGTAGCACCTTCAAAGAGGAGCTCTTTTCACTATGCAATCTAAACATAAGGCATTTAGACTGAGCTCTGCCCTACAGATTTAGTGCACTGACTACCATTGTACTGCCATTACATTTAAAGCCTAGCTGTACGCAGTACATTAAATAAACGTATTTTCTTTCTTACTTTCTTTTCTTTTTTTTCTTTCCGGTGCACTAATTTTGATTGCATAGTCTTTAAATTCTTCAATGTGCTGTAAACTACAGGGTATGGCCTCTAAACTAACTTCTAAACTCCATTATAGTTGTGAATAATTGTAAGGTTTGCAAAAAAAGTTGTATTTTTTTGTGTTTTTGTCAAGGCCTTTTGTCTAAAAGGGGGCACGACACGTCATTTTTTTTTTCAGTTTTAGAATATTATATCAACTAAATGTGGTACTAAATGAATGTCTAAGAATACTCGTTATGTTTAAGACTAGGCAGTTATTGGTACCGATTCTCTTGTCACAAATGCCTCTAAACTAGACTAAAAATCACCAAAATTTAGTTTACTCCTGTCAAACGATGATTTCCCATTCTGAAATAGACTAAAGTGGCAACTTATCTATATTTTAGTTTGACAGCACTAAGATGGTACTGAGATTTTAATTTAGTGAAAATGACAATTTTACTATTCTGTATTTGACGTTTTTCACCTAAAATTTTAATTGTCTAACTAAATCTAACTAATAATATTAGTTGTCATGAACTAAAATTCACACGAACCGTCGACTTCAGGTGCAACAACAGTACTGTACTGGATTTTTTTCTTTTGCTTATATCTCGAAAATGGTGTGTCCTATCGCAAAAATAATGAAAATTTCGACCCTCTTTACAAAGGCCATATACCCCTAATACTCAACACGTAGGTAATATTTTTTTAAATATTTTCTATACAAAAAGTGAAAAATTCCATATAATTCACGTCAAGGTTGCCCCAGTGCGCGCTTCCGGCTCTAAAAAAATTCACGGGGTAGGGCAAACAAGTATGTACCACGTGGAGTCGCAATTTTCAAATTCGATTTTAGTTGTCAAAATAATGTTTAAATTTAGAGACCTTTTATTGCAGATTCATAGTTTAGTTACGTTTAGTTCGGTGTACAAGAGAATCGGCACCATGACCATTGAAGGGGTTTAAATAAATAAAAACTAAGAGCCATTAAAATGGATTACTCCAAAGATTAGATTTTTTATGCCGTTATTATTAACCTATTACCTTATATTACTTGTTTACTATTGAGTATGAATAATGATAATGTTGTGTAGTTTATTGAATCATCTACATGTGCCATGAAATAAATACTGATTAAGTACTCCATGTGGTTTATTGATTGATTTTCTATATTTTAGGTATGTATTAATTTAAAATGAAAGACTAATCTCAACACATCTATATATTTACATAAGGATTTTAACAGTGCTGTACGGGAAAAATATATAGTAGGTAACAAGAGCTATGGTGCTCTGTGTAGCCACTGCCAAAAGCAAGTCAGAATGTTAGATTGCCAGGATAAACACAAGTAGGAATGTTGCTGTACTGCAAGGTTCAAGTGTCACGCCACACTGCGCCCAGTCAAATCTTTACGTCGATTTGAGTGAACATAGCGTGGGATGCTGCCGTCACACGACAACCTCACAGCCCTCAAGGATTCCTTTAACATGAATGGTACAGACGAACAATATTTATCCAGAACATTCAGTAACAACGATCATAATACATAGAAGGAAGATTATTAAAATACAATTATATGTTTCACATGGAAATAACGCTCATCTACCATTGCGTGATCTGTTGCTAGAGTAATACTGCGGGACAAGTTGCTGCGAAGTCCAGTTTCAACAGTATCAACTTTAGAAAATGGTTATGCCTAATAAATGGTAACATCTTAATTAAACCGTCTCCAAATCCTATAAACTACGTCCTCTAAAATACATATAACATTATGCTATATGAATGAATTGTTATGATAAAATATTTTATGCTCAATAAGTAGGTGTCGACATTATTGAAGCAGGCGAAACTAATGCACAGTACCTATAGATTACAAGCTATCTGGTGGTACGATTCCCAGAAATCAGAAACTCACATGATCACACATTTTCAGTTGTACATTTCCTGGCGACTTAATGGGAACACTTATCAGATTACATTCTAAACAGCGATAAAATTGTACGCATTATTACGATATAATTAATTAGGCAAAGGAAAACACTTATTATAATATTATTTTAGCTCTACAAATTATGAACTTTAAATAAATTGTTAGTAGTAACAAGTGTGAATATGAATCACCGGTAAGGTTTTAATCGGTGAATTTACGGTTAGGGTTGCGGCCGAAGAGGGCGGTACGGATCTCCGGCAACAGCTGCTGAGCTATTAGCTCCAGGCGAGACTCCAGGGTGTTGCAGATCTGAACAAACACACGTTACTTCAACACTGCCTTATTACAACAAACATACACGAACATAATTATTCTCTCACGCCCGAGGTGTAGCTAAACAATATAGCTTATCAAGCGTGACCGTTCCACTATAATATTACTCAAATATAAGTTTCACTCCATCAGTGCCAGATTCACTAACAAACCTGATCACGTAATTTAAAAAAAAAATATTTTTAAGTCAATAATTATCGTTACAGTAATGGTAAAGCGTGGTTCCATACGGAATGAGCGAAACGGAAATCAGGGCAGGGTAAGTCGATCTTTACCTTTACACTACTGTCCATTTGTATTTAATTTGATGAATAGCTGTGTAAATTATTTCTCATGTCTTTCCGTATCACGGACGCCCGAGATATTATTTTTGAAAAACATATAAGTGCAAAAGAAGATATCTAGTTTTCATACCTTGATGCGGCCCTTGAGAGCGACAAGTTCAATCCCGCCACAGGTGTCAGGTGACAGCCAGTTGTCACCGTCGATTTTCAGGGTGGTGTCCTTCTTGATCTTTTCCTTGTAATCAGTCTGGGCTTTGCCGAGGACAGACTCGACCAGGGACTTGTCAGCCTGACGCACGCGAAGCGTTACTGCGGGCTCCATCAGCTGAAATGTGCGGTTTAATTTGTTCTAATATGTCTAAAATGTTTTGCTTTTATGTGTGGTGAAAATGTGAGAGTACCTCGGCCAATCCTTTCGGGGAATACGTATGACAAAACTTATTTGGCTTTAGTGAAAAATTTCAATACTATTATTTGCGAAAGTATTTTGTGGGCATGTCCCGAGTGGCGGTAATGCAGCTCGGGATATGAGTCAAAATGTAAAGCCCGATCGCTCAATGATCGTGTTCACGAATGATATATGAAATGAGATAATATTGACTATGGATGATCTAGTAAAGAGTGGTACAAACCTGGAAGAGGGCCTGCACGGTGAGGGCGGTCAACAGATTAGAGTACAACTTCTGGTCCTTGGGTACCTCAGCCAGGCGCTTGCGGGCCTCGTCCAAGAGGTTGCGTACGTGGTCTTCACGTACTTTGAGCACCCTCAGACGGGCCTGGTTCAGCATGTTAGAAGATTGGCTGTGAAACAAGAATTGAAATGTACTCAATTGATCATAAGTTAAGAAGCTCTTATGTTTTGTTGTGGATATTATTCAGTAGCTGTGAGTAGTAGGGTTACTATTTGGAAATTTGAAAAAGTCCTGATAGCCAGCCATTTTACTTAAAAATCTCTCTTTTTAGGGTTCCGTACATCAAAAGGAAAAAACGGAACTCTTATTTATAGGATCACTTCTTTGTCCGTCCGTCTGTCTGTCAGTCTGTCAAGACCCTTTTTTTCAGTGGAGGTATCAAGTTGCGATAAATATCAAATACGTAGGTTGCTACGGTCCGTTGGAGCTCTAAAAAAATCAAACTCAAATCAATCAAATTAAAAAAATACGACCGTACGTATACGGACCATTTATGCGACATATCCTGATACACGCAAATAGATCAAAACCTGACCTAGAACAGTGGTTGGCAAACTCATTAGTCAATTAAGCTGAATATCAATAATGACTATAATTTCTTATGGGAGCCGATCCTGTGTCCAAATCCCAAATTGTCTCATTACCTATACTTTTTTGAATCCTTAAAACTCCCATACTCTTTTACCCCATAATGCTACATACAATTAACTTGCAAAGAAGTAGGATACCTTATCTCATGATTGCTCTTATGATTGTATCCTACTAAATTAGAGGCCTAAATACAATATTTCTAAAGAAAAAATATTACCATTAAAATATTTAACTCCCTCTTTTCTTTTCAAACTTGAAAGCCAAGCCTGTATCAGTGTACCTAATCTTTGATATGTAAATAAATACCAAAACAAGCTAAACAAATTTAAACAGTTTGAAGATAAGCCTAACTGTGCGTTTGCACTGGCGAAACAAAGATTTGTTAAACAAACCATTTTTTATTTTTTACTGTTTGGTACTTATGTACAGATAGTGCAATCCACGACGACGCGCCCCTCTCCGCGATCACTGTACTGTAAGCTGTACTTTAGTACGGAGCTAACCGGAGTGGGGCGCGTCGTCGTGGATTGCACTATCCATAGTGCCGAACACTACGCCATTGTAAATACGTCACAGAATGACCTATTTTCTTGCGAATCTATAATGTATTTGCCATAGGGGTCAATGAACCTTCCTTCCACATAAGGACTGTTGTCCTTGCGTGATCGATGTAAAATGCGACTAATGGGAATTTTTTAACAGCATGGCATTATGGCTATAATAAAAGAAAAAGGCAGACCAAAGAATAGATAAAAAGATTGTGTAAAATTAACTGCTAAAGTATGGAAGAAAAACTGTGCTGTCATCTCAAATAAATTGGAATCAACACAGGTTGATGGGAGCGTCATCTTCCTTAGTAAATTCAGTATTCTATTAAAACCATTCAAAATAACAGCCTAAGATTCAGCAGTGGCTGTTTTGACGATGGACTTTCTAACTTTTGTTGCACTACCTATACCTAAAAGCATTACAAGGATTTAAAGGGCTGTCAAATCAAACCATTAATTTAAAAAAAAAACTTAAACATTACAAAAAATAAAAAAACTACATATTTTCTCATTTTAAACCTTATCAACCGAGATAACTTCCGTGTAATCAATCATTGTTATCACTTTATTCTGTTCAGAACTACATGTAAGACATAAGTGAAGAAAATAAAATGTGAATTATTATACTTAAATCATATTTTAATAAAGGAATAGCATACTTCTGTAGAATTAATTTGTTTGAATCTCTTGAACATTCTGAATTTAAAACTGTAATGTACTACTACTAGTATTGTTTATGGTTTATGGTATGGTCATGTGACAATCTTATTTTCATTTTCACTACCAAATCAAAGTGAATGAAAAGAAGTACCACATGAAAAGATTACATTTATAATAAAATAGTGTAGTGTATGTGATAGAGAATTCATTGATTTGTCAATCTGCCTAGCCTTTTCCCAACTGTTTTGGGGTCGGTGTCAATTCATTGATTTGTATGGTATAAGAATTAGCACATACGAAGTTAGATTTAACTGGTCACATGACCCACAAATAAAATTGGTTATAGATTTGATAAACTTGATGAGAATGATCAGTGTGATATGTGCATCACAATAAGATTTTAATAAAAAATAAACTAATTAATTGTACTAACTGAAAGAAGATGGTAGAAGTCATGATTGAGAAATATTACTATACGAAGAAGTATATATTATGTCATATTGATTGTAAAGATCTGTTATTTATCAAATTAAAGTCTTCATTTATGTAATACTTTTGTCTTTAGTCTCAATACTTACAGAAACTACCATTCAAGGCCATGTTCAATTACTTACAACTCTATTTGGTTCTAAGTAATTGATCACAAAGACATTTTTATGCAAGTGATTATAACATGTACTACAGGAAAAGAATTCTAGCATAGAGTTCAATGCAACAGAAAACTCAATACTACTAGAAGTAGGTATTGTTTTTAAATGGATTGGTAGTGTGCAGTTTCATTAATGAGTGCAGAGACCAACCATCTCATAAATTATATGAAGAGTTCTAGCTGATATCAGAGTTAAGCAAGTGTTTCATACTTGGATTGGTGTGTAACACTTTTACAAAGAGGAACCTACATCTTTTTCTGGAGTTCAACCTGCTTCTCCTTCTTCTCATAGTACTCCATGATCTTCAGCCGCTGTTGCTGCACCAGACGGCCCTTTTCGATGTTGAACTCCTCCTCGGCCTTCGCATCGATTTCCTCGGCCTTTTCATTGGCCTCTTGCTCGATGAAAGCCATCATGTGCTTGATCTAATAACAAGTAAAGCCATTTTTCATTCAAACAAACCAGTATTTAAGAGAAAGGAGGATTTTCAAGTCCATTCTGACTTCACAAGAGATTTGGAAGAGACTCGGCAAAGTGCCTCATTTTGGATCAATTATTCTGACAAATCCATGTCGACAATTAATTTAAGCTGCTGCTCAATTTCATTCACATACCTGCTTTTGGACATCTGCATCGCTAAGCGCCATGGCTGTAGGTTAATATTTAGCACCACTAACACGAAAAACAACCGATAAATAGCCAGAAAACTAAAAACTGGCCCGAAGAAGTAAGTCGACGCCTATCAGACGTGCTTCTTCAATGAACAATCATATGATCCCTGTGTTACCAAGTAATATAAAATTTTCACTCCATACCATAGACAGTTTAGTCAAGTAGTGTCGTGCCTAGTTGATTCTGATTAGAACATAAAAATGCTCACGTGAATAAGTTACACACTTTCATCTCAACGGCTATGTTCTTTATTATTACGATCAATTAACAAAATAATCAATTCAGCCTTTAGCAATCCAGTGCTTTGGCGACAGCACTCGGTTTTCCGCCTTCCGTATCCTGTCCACTGACTTTAAAAGTCAATGATCCTGTCTGGCTCGGCTAGTCCCTAGTCCAGTATTATTGCGATCTTTAGTGTATTTATGTATTAGATAAAGGAAATAGAAAGATCTATTTATTTAGAAGTAGAAACTGACTGACTGACTGACACATCAACGCACAGCTGAAACTACTGGGATTAGTAAATGTAAAATTTTGCACCTGGCTTCCTTTTATAATGTGAGCACGGGTTTTTTTTTCAAATTCAACCTCTAAAAGGTGGTAAAAATCTTATTCATTTATGATTACTAAACTTTAAATTTGGTAGGTAGGTAATTAATGAAGTTTGTCAATATTATTTTTCATCTTAAATTCCATTTGAACACCTTAGAATTTGTATGAAAGAATCTTTACGCGCGGTTCGATTAACTTGAAACTCGGTAATATTACTTTTGACTGAAAATAAAGAACAACAAGTTTTTAGATTTTTCGAAAATCCATTCCTAATGGGGCAAAAATGGGTAATTAAGAATTGGGGAGGATTTTACTGCATGACTTGATTAACTCTAAAATTTATATCAATAATCCTCTACGGCAAGCTAAGGAACTGTGAAAAGTCAGTCAAATAATTTATTTCAAGTAGACAATTTTTAAGGCAGTATTGCATTTCTAAATTTACAAAATGCAATTGCAAATTGCATTGATAATAGGTCCCAAACGACTTGAAAATTAATCCCAAATGGGACAAAAAGCGGTGATTTAACTTTGTAGGGGAAGATACAAAGTCCACGCAATCGAAGTTTCAGGTGAACTACGCTATTTAGTCGTAATTATTTTATTCATTTGATAACACTGACTCGTCAAATTGAATGTTTTTGAAGGTTTTTGTTTAGATGACGTTTCACGTTGGCAAAATTATCTTTTTAGATCTTTCACAGAAGTAACAATTAAAAAACTCGTAAAATAACCCATTGGATTAAATATTTACTTTGTGTGCCAGAGTGCCCACGTGAAATTAATTTGATTTTTTTTGGAATCATAGACTAAATTAAAATTGTATTTATTTTTCTTCCTCGAGATTTTAATTTTTATCTAAGTGTGGTAATTAAATTGAGTGTTGGCCACCCACAAGAGTCAAACTAAAAACTATTTAACTAAATTGTGTTTGATTTTCTAAATTATAGTTATGTCGAAATTTCTAAATAATATTAAAATTTAAAATAAAAATTGACAAGTTTTTTTGATTTCCTCTTTTCAACGTGGCTCGTGCAGTTGATAAATAAGTTACTAGACCGAAAATTGCTACAGTTTTCCGTCCGCTTTCAACAATATGGCCGCCAGTTGTTTAGGGTAATGTGGCGTTCGACAAAACTGAGTGAAATTGTTAAAATATTTATAAGTGATGTAAAGATGTATAAAGTTTTCAGCGTTTTATAGCAGTGTTTCATGCATAGACGGTCTTGAGCATCTTTTTAGTTCGTCTTAAAAATTTTGAATGCATAAAAATCGTCGTCTAAATTGGACAGTCAACAAACTTTTGTTTATTACATTGGAGTGAATTTATTTGTTCCTGCAGAGAATACTCGATTATGAACCATTTATACTGGTATTGAAATAGTGGAACAAGGACTGACGTCGACACATTAGGTAAAAATTTCTAATTTTTGAAGAATCGAGTGTACCAAAACCAGGGGTCGCCATTGTTTGACAGGGGACGAATAACCAAACCATGTAATACTGATAAAATGTGTGATACCTAGTTCATTTGTTGTTATTAGCCAACGTTATCTTGTATTCCTATCTTTGTATTGAACACCTCAATGCGTATGTATGAAATTCATTTGGTCTCGTTTCATAAACACCTTATGTTTGAACTGAAAGTTATTGAAGTCAACACGAAATTTTACCGTAAGGTATTGTATATTTTACTGAAAACCCCTGAAGTATTTATAATAATATTAGTCGTTACTTTACACAACTGTTATATTTTGTGGCATACGTTTGAATTACTATATCAGTTCAACAAGAGTTGTTTTGACTTACCATATCATAACTTGTCCAGTGAAATCTGTTGAACAAATGGCTAAAAATTAAATTTAATATTTTCCATTTAGGGTTTACTTAGCTCAAGTAAATGCCTTACATAGCTGAATGCAATACACTCATGTCCAGCCAAGATATTGGAAAGTGGGTATTAAAAATATATCAAGGTGGAAGACTTTTGAAACAGACTTTCTTTAGTTCTTTGTATGAAATGTTAGTATTCTTGTGACTTCTTTTATTATTCAGACTTTTTAATAATGAGAAAATTGTCATAATCAACTCAATCATTGAGTACTCATCATTGCATAAACAGTGTACTAATGTACAGATAGTGCAATCCACGACGACGCTCCCCACACCGCGATTACTGTACTGTAAGCTTTACTTTAGTACGGAGCGGAGTGGAGTGGGGCGCTTCGTTGTGGATTGCACTATCTATAGAGACTTTGATATTATTACAAATACAATCATGTTCTTCATAGTTAATTCAACAGTAGGTACACTCAAGAGACTGGCTGTCTTAAGGAAAACCATTACTTTTAGATATGTAATTGGTATGAACAGCACTTTGTAAACAATAGTAGTTTTTCATATGATTATTATGCTATATCAGGATTGCTTTGTCTAATAAAAATTATAAATTGTCACACAGTAATTACTACACTATCCAGCTTCACAAACACATAATAGCTCTTGATATTCTAGTAAAATCTCAATTTAATTGTAAGATTTGCCTAGTTGGTCACTGACTAGAACGTGTAAGTAGCGTAGATAAAGGTTATTCAGCAAAGTGTAAACTGTATTTTTCAAATTGTAGTGTGTGAAATGTGGTGCTAAGATTCCACATATTATGAAACTTAGGGTTATTTAAATTGCAGGTTATGGCAAACTTGAATTTTCAACAAGCACCTAGAAGCCTAGCGAGTGGCGGTGTGGGCGGTCGCGTGAGCTCTGGCCTGGTGGGTGGCGTGTCGGGCCATGTGACGCCCACATTCGGAGGCGCACTGTCGCCCGGTCGGAACTCCACCGCCATGCCCGGGGGCGCTCCGCCCTCTATGGCATCGCGATCCACACTATTTGGCCAGCGTGCGTTTGCCGACCGCAGGGTACCCATACCAAACGCGCTATCACAGCCTAACTCAAATTCCATGGTGAGAATCTGAATTTTCATGTATGACTGTCATCATTTTATAAATGTGGGTAGAGGAGAAAAAATGAATTACTGCTTACCTACAGTGAATAGTTGGAATGGAATTCTCTTCAATCTCTGTGAGAGTACAATATAATAATCTGTGATTATTTAAATAGCTTTGTTAAAATAATTTGTGAGTCATTTTAACTTAGAATATGCGAAACCTCAAATATTATACACGTTTGAGATTTTGCTTATTCTAAGTTATCTATCTATAGTATGCTCTAAAAAGTCCTCTACTGCAAAGAAATAACCTTAAAAAGTGTTATAGAAACATCAATAGTGCCTACCTACTTTGGTTTTCAAATATAGCTAGCAAGATTTGTGTCAATATTTGTATTCAAGTAGAGTTACTTCCTAGTTTCAGCTTTCTGAGCTCTTTTACTGTTCATGTGAATTAAGAAGTAGCTAAAAATAACTGGTTTTTAAGATGAAAAGTAGTGCTGTCTGTAGTCTTTTTCAGTGGGGTTTGGAAAGTTGAAAAATGAATGTGGATTCATTCATTTTTCAACTTTCAAGTTTGAGTGATATGTGTGTTATTGTTGTCTCCAGTCGAGTATGGGCAACCTGTCTCGGTTTAACACCAGCAGCAACTACCACTCGGTGTTCGGCGAGGGCGGCGATACGTCGACGCCTCCGCTGCTGGACCTCAGCGAGTTCCCGTCCCTCACCGCGCGGGGGGCTGGCGACCAGGCCCCCACCGCCGCGCCGCCGCCACCCGGCTCTAAACCTTACGGTTAGTTACTTTACCAGGCCAAGAAAGGAAAATTTTGAAAAATAATTGTTTTTCTGCACAAACAAGATGCACATTACAAAATAAGACCTGACCTGAAGAGAGATTATGCCTTTTCTTTGATATAAATGTACGGAAAAGTTAGAAACTTCACTGTGCTTCAATTGTTGGATTTAGTGAAAGTAGCAACAGGTGCTGATGATCATTACATTATTATTGTAGTTGCCACTGCATCTTTGTATTAGTCTTTACTTTAGTACAAGTGCACAAAACAAACCATTTTTATCTGGCGAGGGCTGATAGTAATGTCGAGGATAAAATGGTTTTGTGGACGAGTTATAAACTCTGCTTTTCACTTCGATTGCGAAGAAATAAAACAGTAGTATAACATAACATTTCTTTAATTTTAATTCAAAGTAAAATTAGTACAGTTTTGAATACTGAAGGAAGTTGTTTTTCCCGGCATACGAACGGTATTTTTCTGAATTTTACGACATTGATATTAGGCTTGGGCTGCAGACCTATATCTATATAGCCATATTAAATTAATTTTGTAATAATAATTTTCTTAAAGTAATTAAATAACCTACCATACTTGAATTTAAATATTAATATCTTTTATGTCTTAAAAAAAGACATAAGGCAAATAAATTAAAGTAAATATTATAAAATAACAAATTCTATCTATGAACTTCTTATTGTGTTTGGCTGTATGGCTCATTTTCTTTGCCTTAAATAAAGATACATTTATGAGTAGATAATTATGTTAATGCACTTGTGCACAAAAATCGATTTTGTGCAGCCTATATCCTGCACAAATAAGCACTTTCAGAACATGAGAAGTGAAAAAGGTATTTACAAGGAAACGCCGGAAGGGGACGCCCTAGAAGGACATATATAGTGATGTTCTTCGAAAGGTCAGGTGCGAAGTACTAGCGATCGCCGTTCGTGTATGTGACTCTATGTGATGTATAAACGTAAATGAAGCAAAAGGAGTATGTACGGATGGTAGCAGGTGTTGACGTTCTGTAGTTTCTGCCTAGCCCCATGGGAAAAAAGCGTTAGTTTTATGTATGTATGACGCATCTACTAGTGTATAATTAGATGTTGTGATGATTTTTTGGCAGTGGGTATGGTGAAGCAGCCTACATCGGAGCAGTCAGAGTTCACGATGTCGTCTGAGGACTTCCCGGCGCTTCCCGGTACTTCGAGCGCGGGCGGCGTGGCCCCCCTCCCGCCTCCCGGCCCCCTGCCGCCCCCGCCCGACTTCAGCAACCACACTAACGACAAGCCCCGGAAAGGCATACAGACCTCACCCGATGGTAAATACCCACACACATACAACCACAAGTCTAACTTCTTAATGAGATTTTTTGTCCACTAAAATATAATCTTTTTTTTGGGTTCAGAATTCTAATTTTAAAAGCACTTTAATGTTGAGTTCAATAACACAGAAATGCATTTTTTTTTAAATTTCATGTCCTGCAAATGAACAAAATATTGTGCTGCATTTCTAATTAATAACACAAACTGTGTTTATCTATTTTGTGTTTTTATAATTAATGCATGCCATATTTTAACGTTCTATACCTGTGGAATTTTGATTTAGATAGTTAATTAAACTGAATTTGCACCTGACATGTAATTTTTTTGTCCCTAAAGTTATCAGTCAAGGAGCACATACGGAATTCTACGGTGTGTATACTAAATAAGTGCTGGAAATATATTAAAATGCATGTATTTTTTGTTATAGCAGTTTTAATATATAGTCCAGATAATATTCCATTAGAAATAGTATTTCTGTTCTGACAGTATGTTAATAATGTGTAATGTTTTAGGTAAAGTAACGAATATACCAGAGACGATGATACCGAACCAGTTTGGTATTGTGGGACTGTTGACGTTTATTCGCGCCGCGGAATCGGATCCCACTTTAGTGTCGCTTGCGTTAGGGCAGGATCTCACTGCGCTCGGACTGAACCTAAATTCACCAGACAACCTTTATCTCACTTTTGCTGGCCCTTGGGCGGATACGCCGTGCAGGTAACTTCTTATTTTATGAAAATATCTGCTAACAATTATCAAATCAATCACTCAGGCATTCAGTGCTTGCCTTCTGAATCAAATCTTATGCATTTGCTGTAACAAAATTTAGTGAAATCATGGTCAGAAAATCTAACAGAATTTTATTTTTTTTCAGACCACAAGATATGGACTATCATGTGCCTCCCGAATATCTAATCAATGGTTCAATTAGAGAAAAGTTGGCGCCTCTACGACTGAGTCGATATAAGGAAGACCTCTTATTTTATTTGTTCTACTGTTTCGTCGGGGACGTGCTGCAAATCGCAGCGGCAGCCGAACTGTGAGTCAATGATATTGTTTTTAAATAGTTGTATGTTACAATGTATCACCTGGCTGACAGATGGTTTACTCCGCAAAATCATTTAAATAAAAAGCGACTTGTGCTACGACACCATAAAGTGCAATTCAGGTCGTACAGCGCTAATTACCTACTGTTATATTCACCTAGAAGTTGCCTCTCTTTCTATAGCGTAACTCTTTTTGACTACGTTTCGCCCACTGAATTCGAAAAATCGAGCCCGCCGCGTACCTACTTGTAGCTTCATATCTAAAATGCGGAGTGAACCATCTCAATTTATCTGCGGCCATAGCAACATGTTGATTATCATGGGGTTAGGTTCGTCCGTTTACTAAGGGGCGATAAAATCAGCACATACAAAACTAAGTTCATTTGAGAAAGTTTAATAAAAATGGGTTCCTCAAAAGCATTAGAAAATTCTTATTCATCAAGTTAGTATACAAATAATAAAAAACCCCCAAACACACCTGTCAACGTTTTGAATTCTTGTTCAACAATGCTCTGACGATCGACAGGTGGAGGGATGCCCATCCGTCTGGCCTGCCCTATGCTCGTTACCGGTGACGGGTAGCAGCGTCGCCGGCACAAGAGAAGTAGCTCGCCACCCGACAAGCTTCACAAATTGTATTTATATGGGTTTCACTGACTAGGAGAGATCCTTCTAAATTAGCGGATTATTCGAAACTAAAGGGTAGTTAGGCTATAGCCCATTTTTGGATGTAGTAGGTAATGCAATGCAAAGCAATGTTCAGTCATTATAGCTGCATTGACACTGGATAGTAAATGCTTCAACATACTGAACAAAGTGATTTCTGTCAAAAGATCTGCAAAATGGTACTCTTAGAAGAAAATGTACCAACAAGGATGCTAAGTTATTTATTTTTACACAGTATATTATAATTTTAAACGGTTGTTCCAGCTATAATCGAGAATGGCGATATCACATGGAGGAAAAGGTGTGGATCTCTCAAGCGCCCGGCATGCCTATGGTGGAGAAGACCTCGACGTACGAGCGCGGCACCTATTACTTCTTCGATGCACACAACTGGCGTAAGGTACTATTGGCGTTTATTTAGATATACACTTTAAGTATGTGGCATGACATTTTTTTATCATGAGATTATGAAGGCACTGCATGAACATAAGAAGCTTATCAGAAAGGCAAGAACTCCACATGTTTATCTTTTATACTAGTATACTATACCATAGTATACTATATCCATATCAATACGATTTGTATATATTACGTTCTTTTGCCTGCCTATTAAAGATGTGCTTATTCTATAATCCTGCATGACTGGCGTCCGTTTTGGAGCGGTCTTTTGACATCCAAAAAGTGGAAAGGCCAATGAGAACCAGATTGTATAAATATTTTTATGGTGTTAAACATGTTGTTATTTGTCATCAGGTGGCGAAGGAATTCCACTTGGACTACAGCAAGTTGGAGGGGCGGCCGCAACTACCACCGCATGTGCTCACGTAGCGTCCCCGCCGCGTCCTCTCTCATACACCTATTGTAGTTTTGTTATATAAAAAGTACAAGTTTAAAAAAGATACTCATTTATTTTCTGTAACACCCCATTGTTCAGAAGGCACTTAGCAATTATGAGAATGTCAAAGTCAAAGTCAAATAATTTATTTCAATGAGGCACAAAAAAGGCACTTATGAACGTCAACATTTACAAAAAAAATATTTATTAATTGATTCTAGTTGACCATGCGTAATAATGCGTAAACCAATCAGAACGACATCACATGAAACAAAGCTATGTAGCCGTAGTTAGCTGATCGGACAGACGTCCCTGTATCCTAGGACTCGATCACAGCGCCACCTACCGGGACAATTGTGAATCTAAACCATTCAGATCTGAATGGTTTGTATTTTTTTTTTGTGTTTGAAAGGAGATCTTTTCAAACACAAAAAAAAAATACAAACCATTCGTCAAAAAAGTTCGTCCGTTTAATTGTTATTTTAGTAAAATCACTTCAGTAAAATTCACAGTAAGTTGATTATCCCGGGTCCTTTTCTTGTTATTTTTTTATTTAATTATTTATGCCAACTTTCTAAACAGTTAGTAGTTCTGTGCCTCTGCCCAAAAACACCAAGTTTGCTTAAAACTAGACGTCTCTAGCCACTGCTTTTGAAAATTCATGAGGAAGGTTTAGGTGTATAATTGCCCAGTACTCCGCATAAACCAAGAGTTATATGAAAACAAGATAATCTAAATCTAATCTTTACTTTTTCAAATATTTGCAGGATTGGAAATAAAATACTCCAAGTAGGATGAAAATCAGTTACATAAGCTAAACCATATGCTCGACGCAATAGGCGTATACGACAATAATACAGAAAAAAAAAATTGGCATATATGCTCGTAGCGGTTACACCGCCACATACGAACTACGCATCAAAGACATGCCGTCACACAAATCCTGCATCGCGCAATTAGTTAACTGCGCGAACGACATATATAAGACTATCCGACATCAACAGTAGGGCAGTCGGCCTGCCAGACACAACACCCGCCTGGTCGGAGGATCCTGCCTTTTCTATGGTGGATGAGTGAATTTTACACCCTGTTCCTCATACCTCTAAATGCTCTGCTACCCGAGCGAAGCCGGGTTGTTAGTTTAAAGATACATTACACCTTTTCACAAACACCACAGGGTGTTATACATTAGAAAGTTTGGGGTTCAGGTCGGTATCGTTCTAGAATGCAGATCTTGGTCCCAGAACCAGTATCTGTAGGTCTCATCATGTCTGTTATTAATTATTTTGTAGCATATATTTCAATTAAAGCATTTACAGGCACTTTTGAATTGTCAAGAAGTCGGTCAGTCAGAAATATGAAGCTAGTTGCCCATTCCAAAGCTTAGTAGGTACCTATGGAGAAGAACAGACAAGAAACTCCACGGACACTGTTTTAAATCAAACATTTGATACACAAAGTATTGGTTACCTACATCATTCATGTTGAAATTATACATGTGAGAATGTAGAAAGACGTGCATAATAAAAACAAAGAACCATTAAACATTTTAAAATAAGCCATGGCAGCTAAGAGATGACCAGTCCCAACTGACGGCGCCCGTTCACGAACATGACGCATGGATCAGCACAATTCAGCTCAACCATTTTGAAGGGAGCTAAATTATCCACACGCGCTACCATCAGCGAGACATCTGAGTGAGCATGACATACTCACAGCCGCCAGGGCACATTGAAGTCAATGTGTGGGTGTTCGTGGAGTTTCTTGCCCGTTCTTCTCCATAGGAACCTACTACGCTTTGGAATGGGCAACTAGCTTCATCTTTCTGACTGACCGACCCCTTGACAATTCAAAAGTACCTGTAATTGGTTTATTTGAAATAAATGATTTGAGTTTGAATTAAAGACATATTACCCGGTAAATGGTAGGTTCCGTGCGGGAATCGTACCTGTGAGTAGGTAGTAGTCGGAAGTCAACTACTCTGCTACTGTGTACACCGCACCATCCAGACTTATTGTATGCGAGGCTGAATTTTATTCAGTCTATCATGCAATGTATTGTGAATTTCACTGGCAATAAGAATAGAAATAAATTCTACAGAACAGCACATAGGTAGTCGTTGTGTACGAAGATTGGCTATAAGTAAAACAGTGATTTCTTCACGATAAGTAGGTAGCAGTGCAAGAGGACTCCATAGGGGTATCAATCTTCTCACATTTATTTTGGCCCCTCTTAGATGAATGATCATTATCTCCAGTGTAGTGTAGTAGTTGGCACTTATTTGTCCTTCATAATAGCTTAAACTGATTTCCATAGAACAAGGCAGTGATAAATGGTAAAAGGATCGTGCTGTTAATCACGTAGGTAGAATGATGCCGTGCATGTTTATCGCAGTAATATTTTGACAGGTAATGTAATGTGCTATTATTTCCCAAGAACTTACGCCATAGGAATAATTATGACGGTAGATATCAGTAGCATGATTGTAGTTTGGATAACTTGGCGGGGTTTTACCTACTGTAAACCAAAAATTACAATGGAGTGCAACAGCATGACTATTGATCTCGATTACACATAGTAATGCATGTAAGTAAAAAATAAAACAATTCTAGAGACATATATCATATTATATTGCTTGCTGTTAGTAATGTATTGCTTGCTGTTAGTTGTACAGCCAGATGCAAACTTTATGGCGGCTCGGAACATGAGGAGAGTCGCTGCGCAGCAACAAATTTATGTATCAGCGGGGGTGAGGGGTGCGGTACTGCGCAGCTAGTAGCGCACTTCAGAGCCGTCATAAAGTTTAACGCGTATTTTAGACTGCGTGATAAAATATTAAATTAAGAGCACTTATGAGTTTTAAAATAAAATTATTGCAGTGACAAGTTCATGGCGTTACATAACAAAACATCACATTTTTTAGATATCAAACACAACAGGATTACTGAGAATGCATGATGCATTCTCAGTAAGCAGAACTCACTTATATTTTGAAGATACAAAATTAATACTATATAACACAAACTTAATCTAACTTATGTCCATATGTCATAATGGAAAATGCCAAGATTCTGGTTCTAGCATTTCAATGATCTTTAGCAGACTTATGCCTAAATACTAGCAGGCTATCATTGTGTCTCAGTCGAGATCATCAGTGCTTGCTGAGGAGGTGGGGTTGGGGGCATCACCGGCAGGCTGTGAGGAGCCTGCAGTATTATCCTTCATGGTAGGTTCATCATCACTGTTCTTGCCGGGAACCCAAAGACCTGCATCCACACATCTCTTCATGAAGTAGATGGCTTCTTGCTCAGGCATTTTAGCAATTGTTGCTTGGAGCAGTGGCACGTCTTGGGCATCAAAGCATTTCTTCAATTCCTGTAATAATAACAATGCAAAAAAATGTTAGTCAAAGTAACTTATGACTTGATTTGTAAATTTTATTTGTGGATCAACTTATTTATTGAATACTTTAAGCAGACAAATATACTTAATGTAATAGGCATTTTCTACCATTCAACCTTTGGGTGATGCAGAGACAATCATGCAATCACAACTTGTATGGCGTACTATATCTAAGAAATAAGTCTAACCTACAGTACTTTCAATCATTTAACCCTAGCGACTCTTTACGTGACCAGAGGACTGGCCAATTCTTAGGACAAAGAATCAGTATTGCCATCCAATGTGGCAATGCTGCCAGCCTTTTGGGCAATTTTCCCGCTGACAGTGATGCGGCCAAATTTTTTGATGCCCAATTAGCTCTTCTTTATAGTTAGTTTTTAATTTAGTGTTGAATTGTATATTAAGATTTCAAGTTAAAATAAATAAATAACTTATACCCTAGCTACTTACATCAGGTAGCTCCTCATACACCTCAACAGGGTCCAGTCCACCAGGTCCCAGCCTTGCTTTCCGTTCCTCTTCCTCCTGCTCTCTGATAGCGTCATTAATTTTCTCTGCAGCTCGCTTCTTGATCCTTGCCTTAAACTGCTCTAATTCATCATCGAATGAATCTTTGTATGTCTTCTCTGCAATTTGAATCCTGAAAAACATAAAAATTTATAACATTGGATCTTTAGTGTTAAAAATAAAAAAACTCTAAAGTGATTTACTTTGAGAAGAAAGAGCTGACACAAGCCCTGGGGTCCACATCCAGTTGTTTGGACAGCTCCAATATGTACTGCATGCAGATGGTTTGGTGAGCTACATGAGCCATCAAATCATGTTTCTGAAAATAACCAAAATTAGATAAAATAAATATAGTGAAAATAATAAAGATGCTACAAATGCATCATATTACACAATATTTAATTATCAATAACACATTACAAGCAAATTGATGACAATATTACAGTGCACAAATGCAGCATACTACTGACCTCTTCCATTTCCAAGTTGATGCACCAGATGACAAGGTAGTTGGCCGTTTCCTCACACACCAGTTGACTGTGCTCTTGTAAAAACGAACGCGAGTCCTCATAACGCCGCAGCATACCAAACTGCTTCAGAATCTTTTCGTTTTCTTTGATAAACTTTTTCATCTTGGCTTCTTTTTCCTCCTCAGTCATGTTCTCATCCTTGGGTCTGATGGGCTTGGTGTTGATAACGGTTTTGGTGAAGCCCGGCTCACTGATCGTATCCACGTTCCACGGGGTTTGTCGTTCTTTCTTCATAAGATCATCTTCTTTTTGTTTTAATTGTTTCTCTTCTTTTTCTAGATCAGCTAATGCTTTCTTTAAAGAATCAAGATCGGGACTGTCGGGGCCCGCAACACTAATTTTTTTTCTAGTTTCGTTTATCAATCTAAAGTTTTCGGTCTTTTTTTGGACGTGTTCATCTCTCTCTTTACGTCTCTCCTCCATGCGCTCGACACGCGCTTGGTGCCGCCAGCGAAATAGCGAAGGAGTGTCGATGTTAGGGTGGGTCTCGTCTTCATCATCGGATATCTAAAATGGGTTGTCATTGTCAATCCAGGTTAACTTATCTAGGAGTTTACACAATGTTGAAGCTAATTTTGAATGGTATGCAATAAGTACTTACTTCTATGTCCTTCCACTTGCTGTAGTCGACCATTTTGAGTTAATATCAAGGCTTCTAATTACGATTTGATGTTTCAACCTTCTTTTGCCTTTACAGGGAAACGATTATCTTCGAGAAACAGTAATAATCCGGACAATTCTCTCAATACATAACGCTCGCAACAGTCGCAACAGATAATAAATAAACAGAAACGTCACGTCACACACGACGACATAGACAAAATGATTTCTTCGTTTTCATGGAAAGTAGAGTAGTAGGGTGGTAGCACCTGACAGACTACAAGATGGTATAGCGACCTACTCCGAGTCGAGCACATCCGCTAATGATTTATCTGGTTTTTGTAAGGGTTTTCAGCAAAGATCTATAATGTCGTAAGGGTTTCTGGTAAGAAATTAAGTCTGATGCAATAGATCAATCCGTTCCATTGATCCAAGTGATATATTTTGACCAAGTTAGGAAGTTTGTAGTTAGGCTTAGTGTGCGTTTGCATTAGCGAAACATTTACAACAAAACATGATAAATTCTTCAGTTTCTGTCAATGTTCTATACAATATTTGACATGAACTAGAGATTTCAACATGTTTTGTTGTGACGTTTCGCCAGTGATTTTTAGCACCCTTCATCATATAAATTTTATATTTTGTTTATGTACGGGCCCTCCAAATCCACAGCTCCTTATTGAATACACTTTTACCCGCGTTTGGGATTTGATTAAAAAGGACTTCAGAAGCTTTGTGACTGGGGACCTAGGGCACATAGTCTAATTAAGGCTCGTGCAGAGTAGCGCGATTTGTCACGCGGCGTGACACCGGTAATTGTTCTACCGTATAGTTTTCTTAGAAATTGTTTTGTAAGAGTCGCGTCGCACCGGTCTGCTTGACGCTTTATGCATTTCGTTCGCGTATGTGTTTGTCATCATACAAAGTACAGACGCCAGCAGGTCAATCTACCTATCTAATCTACCCAAAACTCTCAAATTTTCCCAATCAACTTTGAACCTTATGCTTTAGTGATAAAGTTGAAAATCTGACAGAAATTTGACGGATTGTAGTAGGTTGATCTGCTGGTTTCTGTAACTATTTATTTTATTAACTTAATCTGAGGATTTCAGGCAGTTGCCCGAAGAACAAATTATAAGCCTAACTTTGATGTGCAAATATCTTAATAATATGGCAACATTGATTGACTTAGGTGGAAAATAGGTTACATATGTATGGCGATACTGTATCGTGTTTGTTGCTAACTTGAAACTTCGCTTAGTTTGCACAAAGTTCTTTGAAATATACTGAAATAGAGACAATCTTGTTCCGTGGAACAGAGTAATTTGCGTTCGTAAAGAAACTAGCGCCATCTGATATTTATAGTTAGAACTATACCTTTGGATAGGACACCGGTATGCTATAGCTATGTATAGGGTGTGAATAGATATGGTGGTAGTATGGGTATAGATTCTGTAGTATTTTAGTGTTCATTTCAAGGATTGATAAATGAAATACAATTTAGTGGCCCTAGGGTGAGTTTCTTCTCAAGTTTACGCATGGATCGAGTTCGGCGCTCCGATTGGCCCTTAACTGGCCTTCACTGGTGAGGCGGCGGAGGTGTTTATTGTTACGAAAACTACCAAGGCGAATTATAGTGAACATTGCTTCAGAGCTGCCATGTCTTATCTTTAGTTGGTGAAAACTTCTACGATTATAATCCAACAAAATTAAAAAAAAAAATATTGTACCCATTGCATTGCTATCCCCAGTTTTTTGTACTAAGGTTTAGCGCCCTGGTAGCATGTTGGAAATTGTCGAATGAAGTGCGTGTTTTTGCGGACAAATTTTAGTGCAAGGTCAGGGTAACATTACCCAGTCGTTTTAGAAAAACCTTATCAGTGTTGCTTACTTTCCTAAAGAAAACGCCATCTTTAACAAAATTCTTGTACACACGGCTACACTTCAAGTTAGACATTTCCAGTATAAGCTGACCTTGCATTGTACGAAACCTTATACAATGCGAGATCAGCATAAACTGGAAATGTAGAGCTTGATGTGTAGCCATGTGTACTGGTTTTGATGTCATCTGCATAAAGGCCATATTTGCGTCTATAAATAAATCTGGGTAAAGTTGGCTAAAAGTCCATATAACTTTGCCCGCCAACAAATATTGAATTCAATGTTGAATAATAGTAAATTTTGCGATACTAACACATGCACACGATCTTGCTGTTGTAGCTGATGAAGGAAAATACTTACGTCGCCATAGAAAAATC
This sequence comes from Xanthia togata, assembly GCA_963853775.1. Classification (NCBI taxonomy): domain Eukaryota; kingdom Metazoa; phylum Arthropoda; class Insecta; order Lepidoptera; family Noctuidae; genus Xanthia; species Xanthia togata. The sequence goes on from OY970811.1 coordinate 11,686,424, forward strand.
GTATTAAAATTGTATTTATTCGAATAAATGGGCAAAGTTGGCATGTTTCACGGTACGTATTTTGTACTACGTCATAATAGCTACAAAAACACCAGGGATTGATTCTGAGCAATAGGTAGGCAATGAAGCAACTCGATCGATGTAACTGTTCTTATTTATTTACTTATGTCTGAAATTTTTATGGTGTACAATAAAGAGTATTCTACCTATCTATCTATCTATCTTATAAGTAGGTAAGTAGCTAGGATAATTATTATTCTAATAACCAAAACGAAGCTTTATTTCCTAGAAGTTAAAGTAAAAAGATTTTTACTGCTTCTTCTTCTTTTTCGCAAGCGTAGTTAGAATTGTTGTCATGACCGTAGTGGTGGTGGTCATGGCTTCGGTTGTGGCACTGGTGATGTTGATAGGCGCTTCCTCCACTCCTTGATTCTCGGAATCGTCGGGAATACTGATTTGAAATTGTAGCAGTACTACTAAGTATGTCACCATGGTTGCCAGTAACTGTAACATAAATTATTTCAAAATTTCTCTAATGATACCTACATAGAAAAAACGGGATTGAATCATTCAAGTTCATGTACACTAGCCTTAATTGGATTGTTCGAGAGCGAGGACAATCGAGCCCCTCGGAAATTCAAGCTACAATGCTTCTAGAGCGTTGACTTATGCCCTTGGAGCTCTAGAGCTCTTGAACGTCGTTAACCAGTAGAACGTCAACATGAACCAATGTCACAATGTCTCAAGGAATAAAGTAGTACCTACCTATCGTAGGTTATCAACCGAGTTATTTTGCAATCGTGACAAAACGAAAGAGAAAAGGAACAATGGATAATACCTACACCAGCCATACCCCCGGTCTTGGACACTCGTGTCCAATCAGTAGGATATCAAATGATTGAAAAGAATATTTAAAAATTATTACTACCAACAGTGTTACGTACTGATTTGAAAAGAGTCCTATTGACATTAAAGAATCCTCCGAGACTAATTTGTGAGGGGTTCATCTCGGTGGCTCGTAGAAACATGTTCACTTCAGTTTGAGCGTCCGTGTTCATCCAGGATAGTTCCACCATCAGCAGCTTCTTCTGGAAGTTTGTTCGCACCTGTGCAAACAAAAAATTTAGAAACACTAGTAAGTGTACTAAAACAATCGTTAATAAAAAAACATGAACCACCTTTTCATCAGGGGCCCCTTTTTTTTTTTTTTTTTTTTGGGTGGGAAATCATCAAATTACGTCTCCCGCTCTGGGTGGAGCGGGAGGGCGTGTCAGACTCTTACTGACTAAAACCCACCCGTGTTCCTTCTGTTGCCTGTGCAATGCCAGGGGGCCACGGTATCCCTTTCGGACTTTCCCGCAACCCCGGCAGGCAATGGTCTCATCGGACCCCTTCACTCGCTGACACTCTTTGAGGCGCGCGTGGAACACAACGCGCCGTCGACCCGGGCTTGGTCCTTACCGGACGGCGAGCTACCCATTGCTCACCGTCCGCAAGCCCGCGCCTACGGTGGCCGGGAATCCGCGATCGATTCCCGACGCCCGGGGCGTCTCCTCCTGCGGCGGCTAGGGGCGTGAGGGCGCGAAATTTGCGCATCCTCACGCGCTCCGCCTCCTCCTTCGCGAGCATTACTGCTTCGCAGAAGGAGGTGACGGCCTCCCATGCCCTCTCGCTCCGTACCATGGCCTGGACCAGGGCCGGACGCGAGAGATCCCCGCCACCGATCGCCTCCACGAGGACACGGCGGTGCTCTGCCCAAGCCGGGCATACCTCCACCGTATGCTCCACCGTGTCCTCCGGGCGATCCACGCAGTGATGACACCCGGGCGTTTCCTCCCGCCTTATACGAAACAGGTACCTCCCGAAACAGCCGTGTCCGGTGAGGACCTGCGTCAGGCCGAAGGTGAGGACGCCGTGGCGCCTCTCCAGCCACTCCTCAAAGAGGGGACTTATCGCCGCAATAGTGGCGTGCCCAGCACTGGGTTGCGACAATCGCACTCTCCATGACGCCATGAGATCCCGTCGGAGCTCTGTCCGCTGTGCCGCGATTTCTCGCGGCATCGGAGTCAAGCCCCGGCGTTTCGCCTCCTCGCGCCACTCCCAAATATGCGCGAGGACTTTTGCCTCCAGATCCCATGGCGGCAATCCGGCAAGGAGGCTCGCCGCCTCTCCGGAGACCGTGCGGTATCCCCGGACCAGCCGGGTGTCCATGACCCTCTGGGACGCGTTCAACCGGCGGGCAGGCCGCCGCCTCAAGGAACGCGCCCACACCGGTGCCCCGTACAGGGCCATGGAACGCACGATCCCCGCGTATAGCCTCCGGCAGGAGGCGTTTGGACCCCCTAGATTGGGCAGGAGCCGCTTCAAGGCAGCCCCGGCCCGGTCCAGCCTGGGAGCCAAACGTCGGAAATGCTCCACGAAGTTCCACCGACTGTCGAGGACGAGTCCCAGGTACTTCATCGTCGACTCGACGCCGATGTGAACCCCTCCTACCGTTATTTGGGAACCCGACGGTGGCGCGTTCCGAGGACCATGAAAACACATGGCCTCGGACTTGTGCAAGGCCACCTCGAGTCCCAACTGCCGGATTCTGGCCACGATTGTCGCAACCCCGTGTGTCGCTAGTTTGACCGCCGCCTGGTGCGACCTCCCCTTCGCCAGGACCAACGTATCGTCAGCGTAACAATCGACGCTGACGCCATTGGGGAGGTCGGCGCGCAGCACCAAGTCGTATCCGATGTCCCACAGATGCGGCCCCAGGACCGATCCCTGTGGGACACCGCACGACATCCCTCGCCGGTTCCACTCTCCCTGGTGACCGGGGTAGATAATGGCCCTGTCCGCCAGATAGGCCTCGACCACACGACAGAGGTAGGTCGGCATCCGGTGATACCGGAGTGCCTCCCTGATGCAACTCCAGGGCAGGGTATTGAAGGCGTTGGCGATGTCTAGAGACACCGCCAAGACGACCCCACCCCGAGCCACCGCATCCCCCGTCGTGAGGGCTCGCACGCGCATGATGGCGTCCACCGTGGAGCGCCCCCTGCGGAAACCAAACTGGCTCTCCGCCAAATCCGGCCCCACCCGCACCAGCCGCCCGACGAGGCGGTCTGCAATGACTCTTTCAAAGAGCTTACCCACCTCGTCAAGTAGCACTATGCGGGCCGGTAAGCGGACGGAGAGTCCGCAGGGCGCCCCGGCTTCTTGATAAGGACCAGTTTCCCCGTCTTCCAACGAAGTGGGAACTGGCCCCTCTCCATACATGCGCTGAAGAGCCCTCTTAGTCGAGGCCCGAGAGCCTCTGAGGCCAGGACCCAGGCTTTCCCAGGTAAGCCGTCGGGTCCTGGGGCGGTATTTCTGGCATTCAGCCTACGTACCGCCACCCTCATCTCTACCTCGGTCACCTCCGGAGCATCGTCGTCGTCGTCGGTGGTGTGGTCCGCATCGGGCACCGCAGTAGGCGGAGCCATGGGTGGGGAGGCATGTTCCCCTCTCGAAGGGAACAGAGCGCTCACCACGTCCTCCACAAGCTGTGGCCGGAGACTCTGCGTCAGCGGGGGATCCCATGGGCGGAGTTTCTCCCGCACCATCTTGTATGGGCGTCCCCACGGGTCTCTGTTCAGTCTCCAGCGACTCCTCGCGGGACAGTGCCCTGGCCCGCAGGATCTCCGCTTGGAGGGCGGTCTTCGCCGCTCTGTACCCCTCGTACAGCTCCGCCTGAATGGCTTCCGTATCCGGAGGCCGAATACGAAGCCTGCGGTGCCTGGTGTACCGGCGTCGCGCAGCAACGCACGCATTGCGCAGTGTCGTCAGCTGTCACGACCACCAGTATACCTGGCGCGAAGCACGTCCGGGCTGGACCCGGGGCATTGCCACGTCACATATTTCGGACATGGCCTCCCGGAACCACTCCGCCTCGTCGTTGATGTCGGCAGGCCTGTCCGGTGATGACACCCAGGCCTGCACGATCGAGGTTTCCAGGAGGAGCTCCCGGTCCAGCTGCTTCAGCGCCCACCGCGGACCACTCGGGGCCTGTCGGACCGGCGCGCTCGAGGTCTGGGCGGAGACGTCAAACCGGATGTACTGGTGATCGGAATACGTCTCCACCCCCTCCATGACGCGCCAGTCAATGACACGTGGCGTCAGAGTGGGGCTGGCGAACGAGATGTCCACCACTGATTCACCCCGCATCCGCACACACGTGGGGACAGAACCCAGGTTTAGGACGACCAGGCCTGTTTCCAGCGCCCAGTCCTCCACCATCCTGCCCCGTGTGTCCGTATACCGAGAACCCCAAGCCACATTTTTGGCATTGAAGTCCCCGAGGACGAGCACGGGGAGGGAACAGAACCCGACGATAACGACTCTCAACTCCACAAGGGAGTTGTGGAACTCGGCGAGAGTTCGGTTCGGGGAGAAGTATGCCCCTACCACGACAATCTCCCCGAACCGTGCTGCAACGCAACCCCGTCCTCTCTTAACAGCCTCGAGGGACAGGGTACCGGCGGCGGCCGACGAAATTAGGGCCACTGAGCCGCTCAGGTCCTCCACCCAGTCATCCCTGGGCGGGACAAAGTACGGCTCAGCGACCACGGCGATGTTGATCGACCACTGCGCCATGCTCTGGAGCAACAGATGCTGAGCTGCGGCGCAGTGGTTGATGTTCGCCTGGAGGAGGTGAAATGGGGCCATTATTGGCACTCCATTGCAGCTCCCTCCTGGGCACTCTGTGAGGGCCCTGCCGCGGCGGCGGCGGTGGCGGCGGCGATGACGGCTGTGGAGGCGGCAACGGCGGCGGTGGCGGAGGTTGCGGCTGTGACGGGGGTGGCAGAGGGCTTGCCTCTGGCCTTGGTGGGTGGGGCGCAGGCCTTGCTCCCAATCCGGTGATTGGCCGGCTTGCCAGCTGCCGCACATACAGCGCAGTGCGGCGTGGCGTTACATGAGCCGGCCTTGTGACCCGGCTGACCACAGCGGTAGCAGTGACCGCTGCGGTCCACCTCCGAGGTGCATTTAGCTCCCACATGGTTGCCCACATGGCAGCGGAAGCACCTCAGAGGTCTGGGTTCCAGCAGTTTGACCTGCGCGGAAACCCAGCCCACCAATAACCTCTTCATCAGGGGCCCTACCACCACCTCTTTATGCAGTAGGTATTATTTTAATCTTACTTGAGCGTGGGAAATAGATGGAGCTAGACGTCCTGTATAGCTCCACTTCTGTCTCGCACTGAAGTACGTAACATTAAAATAATACTGCGGTTGGCCCCCTGGTATAGACTCGTCAAACGTAAATGTGCCGCATATACGCCACGCTAAAACCGCGCCAACCAACACTAGATACGAAGGCACCTTACCACTTTCGACTCCACCCAGTTCTCATAGAACTCATACGCCATGCCACCACACTTATTGGAAGTGAACCCTCCGGGAGGCTTGCCGGCATTACGTTTGCGCTAAAGTTAACCATTGCGGACGGTCAACGGTATTAGGTGTGAAACCGTGTTATAAAACACTGTAAAACGAAGTAAAATAGTGTTTTCAGGGGGTCATGTCGCTATCCGTAGTCTCCAATCTTTTATTTTTTTGTTAATACCAATCGGAATACGTGAAAAAAAATATTGCTTGCATTTTAACACTCAACGCGTATACCTACTAATAAATCTTGCTAAAATATAGGGTGGAAGGGACATCGACGCGAAAACTGATACCATGGATTCAGTAAATTAATGATTCTGAACCCCTCTCCGTTGAAATTTTTCGTCGGTTATTTAAATAAAAATCTGCTGTTCCATACATTTTGACCGCGTAGGTATTGAAAATTTGAAGTTTTTTTTTTAAATAACCGACGAAAAATGTTAACGGAGGGGGGTTCAGAATCATGTACTGAATCCATAGTAGTTTTCGCGTCGATGTCCCTTCTGTCGATGTAATCGCTAAGAAAAACCTACATTTAAAATGAGCCCACCTTGAGGGCTCCCGGCATCCCATATGCGACTTGGTGAACCCTCCAGGAGGGCTCCCGGCACTGAACGTGTTAACTTCGTAGTTTTTGTTAGCTAACTAGTTACTTACATTATGAGAAGCGTAATGAGCTTCATCGCAAATAAAGAATAGCAGAAAGATACTGCACAACGCCGTCAATGCAAGACCAATGTCCTTGATACCGAATCCCTCGGAGATCTGACTGAGCAGCCCGTAAATAGAGAGGGTGATGATCAGGAAGAGGTACAGGTTGACGAAGGTAAACGTGTAGCAGTTGGCAATGCCCGTGTCTCGAGAGAGCTTGCTCAAACGTAACCAAAGGGCACGGTACTCGGCGACTTTGCCTGCAGGGCCGATGTGGCGGAGAGCCTGAAAGAAATGGAATATTAGAGAGCTGGTCACATTGTATTAAGGGACAACCAGCCCTGAGATGTTGTGAATTTATTACATCATGTTGTACCCAAGGACCGATCTCAAGAGGTTCCCTATCCATTTTCATACAATTTTAAGGCCTAATATAACTTGACATACTTTTGTTTCTCCTAATTATATTTTCGCATAATATTATTTACGCATAACAGCTTACGCATATTATTTTAAGCATATTCTCTTAACATAATAATGATTAAGCATAACATTCTGAAGCATAAAATCATTTACGCATAATGATATTAAAACATATTTTTTATAAGCATAACAAAGAAGCATAATTTATTACTTCTAAAATTTTAAACACTAATACACATTTTATACAATAATGCTCTAATGAAATTTGTAAACACTTTACATTGTAGGTAGAAGATTTTTTTATTTTTACATACACCATTCATGCAAGCAAGCATGCAGCATGCAAGCAAGCATGCAGCAGGCATGGTTTCTGTCACGGCTCCGGCGCTGCGGGGCTTCGGCGGTCCCACGCGAGCTTATCGTCACAGATGTGTAAAACCGAGCGCCTACGCGATTTTAAATTACACTCTAGGGGTAAGGCAGATAAGACTACGTGGGGTTGGTTTTCCAGCGATTCGTTTCTGTCACTAACTTTTGTAGCACAACATACCAATTGAATTTTTAAGGCAGTACTTTAATTCTAATTTAGGGTTAAAAATGGAATTTTACCAAAAATCGTCGCTGTAAATAAACGGTAGTCTATCTTAAAAGTATTGAATTGAGACCAGTTTTAAAAAAAATCACCAATATTATTTAATTGTTACAGAAACTATAGCAACATATTTTAATCAAAATTATGTCTTTACAAGTTCACCACCTCAATTTCCACCCAAAGTCTGGAGTACACAAAATTATTGGTAATGAATGAATATACTTCGAAATTAGCATTTTTACAAGCAATTGCTAAAAATTTACACCTGAAATAAAATACACAGTTAATTTAGTTAGCTGTTAGATAAATACATATTAATTTTGTTGTGACAAAATTAAAAAAAATATTAAAATAAGTTTAGCAAATAAAATAACACTTTAAATAAAAATAGTTTATTTGCACCTTCAAGTAATATACAGTGATGGTTTAATATTAATAATAAATGGGAAGGGAATACTAATAATAAATTTATATTATTATTATTTGTAATTCTATGCCTAACTACTATTATGCTAAATAGTCATTATGCCTAGTAATATTATGTGAAATATTTTTAAATTTAGTAAAATGTATGCCAAATTAAATTAGCCTTCAAGATGATTATGCCAACATAAATAATATGCCAAAATAAAATATGGCATAGTATTATTATGGTAAAACAAAATATGCCAAAACTGTTATGCCAAAGTGTATTAGGAAAGTGAAAATTATGCAAAAAGAAGGGATCCCATCTCAAGATCCTAAAGATTTGAAGGCCACAAATTCAGAGAGACAGTCAAATAGGAAATCTGACCATTATCTTTGTCCCACTTCGAATTTGTACGAGATTGCATTGGTCTTTAACAAGGTTCAAGGAGTACTACAATTACAGCAATAGTCGCGTATTGGAGATAATGAATTACTTACGTTTTGAAAATCCTCAGCCAAGATATTAGCACAGATGCTCAGCGTCTCGCAGAGCAGATACCAGTAGCCGCCGAGCATGTAGGTCAGGATCTCCAGGAACATATAGGGCACCAGCTGCAAGGGCTTGAAGTGGACCATGGTGATGTGCGTCACGATGACCGTCGTAGTTGATAGGATCGGTATGATGACAGCTATGGCTAAAGCTTTCTTGTATAGCTTCACTGGGAGCGTACGACCTGATAGCTCCTTGTAGACCATCTAGATGGGTGTAAATTATTAGATATGTAACAAATACTAGAATGAGGCCTAATTTTCTAGTTACATAATATAATATGAAGGCCCCTGAGCCCGAAGTTGGTAGGCAGACAGATACGTTTCTTGTTAATGAAACCAAATAAGTCATTATATAGCAAGGAAGACTCCTTGCTTTATAATGACTTATTTGGTTTAGACAGACTCATTTGAAGAGCAGTTACTTAAAAAAAAAGCTTACCTCAAATTCCACCCACCCGTTGAGAACATTCGCAATTTTTCTCGTTTCATACCACAAGATCGGGACCGCGATCATCGGGAACAAGTATACTGTAAATAGATATTCAATAACAGCTTCCTCAAATTTGCCTTCCGCAGTTCGTAAGATTTGGACTTTGTGCAGCGACAGATACAGCACGTAGCTGACTAGGGAACAGAACACGAGGATGGAGTACAGCATCGAAGACGATGCTATCTGGAACTGGTTGACACACGACGTCGGTCTCGTTATCGGCAGAACTCCCAGTACTCTCAGTATGGTAAACACTGGTTTGATGTTCTCATAGATAATATCATTAGAGATTATTGGTTCTACGAAATTATTTCTCTTTGGAGCTACGGCATTTGACGAAATCGGTTTCGCCGGAGACCGAACAGGCGTAACATCCAAAAAAATTATCTTATTATTCGGTCTTTTATTTATCTGAACAGGAAACCCATTCGGTATGGGTACAGTCGTAGGAAATAAACTGTTACTGGTATAGTACGACATCTTTGTGGCGTATCTTTTCAAATGATGACCGTCGTCTGAATGTTGATGTTCTAAACTGACTGAATTTTTACTTGCAGGAAAAGTCTAACGAGGTAAGGGCGTCAGCACATCATCATATTTCAAACTGACAAGTTGATTGTGGCTACGTAAGCCACAATCAAGTCGACCTTGCATTAAATTTTCATTGGTTGCGTCACCTTGAGCAAGACCTTCATTGGGTTAAACTCCGTTTGACAACATGTCATCTCTTACCTCATGCAGGTACGAGTGTATGGTGCTTGGAGGCACGGGGACAGCTGCCGGTTAGTAGGTCGTTAGTTTCCTATGAGACGTAGAATTCAAACAATTGAACTTGGCCATTCGACCTTGTATGAATTAAATATAAGCTTATAGGTTTCGTAAATGTGTAAAAGCAGTGTAAACATCCGTGATGAAATTGTGCAATGGCATTGACATAATTTGTGAAGGACCTGGGTGTCGACTTGTTTGCGGTTTTGACGTTTTCAGTTAAACACACGCTTTTATTGAATGTTTTAACAAACTGACCAAATACTTCTCAGAATTGAATTGAACTCACAATAAATAGGAGAAAGTAACAGTAATGAACTGTTAGTAATAAAATATGCGAATATTTATACTTTCGTTGCAGCAATATCCTAAAGATGTTAATTACATTATTAATCCACCTTGGAAAATGAAGGGAGATTTTCCCATCAGTGTATCCGGGCCAATTTACCTAATCCTCGATTAACCCGGCCGCGATGCAACTAAATTTGATTGTGAGCGGCTTAAGAACGCCCTGAGGCCAACCTTTCTTCATGATTGCTCTCTAAGGAGCGGACCTATACATATCTCGTGGATGCTCTACAAACCGACCTCTACGTTTATTGGTAGGCTTATCTTGGATTACATGAAATAAGGCAGGACTCAGAAATTACGACTATCACTGCAGTAGGGATATATTTTTATCCGAATGTTGATCATTCATGTAATTCTGTTTCAACGAGTGTTTTGTTACAAGACATTACAGTTGTGAGAAGCGTGATTAGTAGTGACTTTATAATATGCAAAACTGCGAATCCCACTTTCACAAACTTCCTTCCAATTTTTTTTTGTCAAAAATTCTCTTCAAACCTTTGGCACTCAAAGGTGTAATATTACGACAGTTTTCCACCTACATCAAGCGAGTTTTGCACTGCGTACGGAAAAGTACCGTAAATTTTCTTGGTCGTAATATAGAGCGATGCGACGGAGACTGGCTGCTGGATATTGAAATCTCGGCAAATCTCGAGCTTCGAGTGGTTCCCGTCAGTCACACTCCCTCTCATGTTTGATCCTCCCACTAACTGATAATATTCCCTCCGTATGATTTACATCTACTGATATTTGCTGGAGTTTATATGAAGGCTAGCCTTTGCCACCGGCTTCGCCCGCGTTTAGGTTGTAAATTATGCCACGGGAACGTACTACTGGGATAAAAAGTATCCTTTGTCCTAACCCAGGTCATGGTCTACCCATGTGCTAATTTCATTCAAATCCGTTCAGCCATTTTAGCGTGAAAGCGTAACAAACAAAAAAATAAACTCACTTTCGCATTTTTACTATTATTTGGGGTAGTTAGGTCAATGATTGGTCTCCCCTTTGTTCCATCACAAAATAGGAAAGTGGTTTTGTTTTGGTTGCATTTGGTTGCCTGTACCCTAATTGCGTAATACACAATCAATCAGAATCAGAATCCAAAAAAAAAAACTGCTCAACAACGTAAATAGCGCAATGAAAATGTTGTTGAACTGTCAAAATGAAACAGATTAGTCGTAATCGTTTACGAAAATGTGTTGCGCAACAGACTATATAGCTGTTTTACTATTTTTTGTTTAAAAAAGTTTGGGGTTGTGTTAATTAACCCTTTGAGTTTTTGTTTTTTTATGTGGATTTAAATTAGTTTTTCGTTCTACTACCTATTTGTTTTTCGGTTATTTTATGTGCCTTGGAAAATCATTTACTTTGTTTGTTTGTACTTAACTGCATTTAGTGTCACAGTTGGATTAAATTGATTTTTAATATGTTTAAGTATCGCGTTTTTAATTTCTTCCCATAACGTTTGTACCATTTAAAAGTAAACTAGGATTTTCCGAACAATACCTTAGTTTCGAGGCTATAGAAAATGTTGGGTTTTAAAAACTAAAAGTTTATATAGCGCGAGAAAACTTGGCTTAAGTGCTTGGTTGTATCTTAAGTAGGTAGGTAGGTACCTACTTCGTCTATGAAAAGAGTTTCGTGAAACAAATCTGCCTTTTACAGGAATAACTACCTAAATTAATTTCCTTTTGTTTTCCATAATTTTCTGGAAAGTGCTCGTGCCACAAAATACCTAATTAATAATGCTCCCATTGGCTCGTGCTCAAGAAACAAGTTAAAATAATGATATTCATTTATGAAGGATCAGGAGAAAGCACTTCAAACTTATGCAGTCTAATCCAACCACGTAGTAACAAAATGAATGAATAACTGGATTATTCCAGCACTATGTTATTTAAAAGTTTGTTCGCGACGTCAGCTTCCCAAGTCTTTGTTAACGAAAGTTATGGGCAAAGTGTAGTATCGCCAAGTTTATAACAACCGCCATGAATGACGTGAAGATAATATTGTGCCACACTATTTTGTCATCCGCTAACTTGTTTATTGGAGATTATGCTGAAAAATAGGGAACGATACTCGTATTAAATCATATCACTGATATTTGTGAAGGAATAGGGAATTCCAGGAACGTAAAATGTGGATTTTCAGGTATACCTAAACAATAAATAGGTCACAGGTTTTTTTTGTTTTTTCCTCTTTATTTGTTTTGGGGTTTTGTAACACCCTCATCTTAAAAACACACCCCGAGCTGCATTTACTTGGCTTTGGTCCGTAAATGTAGCTAAAACCAGCCTAAGAGATGAGAAAAAAAACACCCCCGATAATAATATAATACAATAACCCCACCGCCGTATCTCTACGTTGACGTCGTGGTGGGACTTGCGCGCTCCGAAGTCCAGGTCTATGCCGGTAGAGTTTTTTGCCGGAACAGGTCGGGGATTAGGAGCTAGACCAAGAGAGATACAGAAACCCACAGGGCAGCATGTGGCGTGCTGTTGGGCAGTAGCGACCCCACGGCTGGCTTGCCTTTATTGGCCGGCTTGAATGGAGATTCGCAGGAGCAAATGGGCTCGGAGGGAGGAGGGATTCCAGTAAGATGTTGGTACGGATCTTGACCGTACCGTACGTGAAATATGTCTATTTCACGAAATCGATTCAATAAATCATTCTGTAAAGCCATATTTGTTACGGTCGCGAATCATATTTTAATCAAGACACAACCTGACACACCTGCAAATTGAAAAAAAAACGTACAAAAAGGAGCCAATTGCCAATTTGGGCCCATGTATTACAGAAAAAAAAGTGCGTATAAAAATAATTTATTTTATGATAAACCAAAATCATACGAAAGAATTTTAATTTACAGTTGCTAAATTATATAGAAAAATATTTTTTGAAATCATGCATTCACATCGTGAAATGACTAAAAAGGCAATGAGTCAAGTCTTTAAACAAATGACAGTGTCAAAATGACATTAACTGAAAAAAAACATTATCTTTCTCTCATTCGTTCTGTTTACGCGCGAATTAGTGTTAGTTTCCTTAGCAACATACCAAATAAATACGACAGGCTCGTTCCTATTATGGGGAACACGTAAGGGCAGATAGCTCTTTTGTAATAGAAGTGTGGAGGGAGGTTGATAATGACCTTTTATGAGAGCTGTCGGCTTCAAACAGTACCTGGTTATTAAGAGGAAAAATTCACTCTCGGCATATTAGTAGAAAAACATAATTATGTATACATTTTAGCTGACAGCTCTGTAAGTGGAAGGCAAGCAATATTACAATATTATTGTAATTGTATAATAGGAAGGCGTACAGTAGGATGTTGTGCGCATGTAATGTCAATTATTTGGTACTTGAGTTTGATCTAGGTCACAAGAAAATAATTCACCCCCTGCACACTTTCTAGATTCTATTCTAATTGTAAAGACGAATGACTAATATGAATGAATTAATAAAAGAAACCTATCCTTCGGGGAAAAAAGGCGTGATGTTATGTTATGTTTAATAAAAGAAAATTACTACCTACAAAATGTTTCATTTCTTTATTTACAACTAATATTTTTCAACATTATAGATTACCTGGGAATCATAAACCTATCTATCCACAAAAAACTAGGTATCTGGCATGGCATGCGAGATTATTAGGTTGAATAAATACATAGAAGTACTTACCTTAATATTCATCAACTATAAATCTTACAATATTTTTACAGAACTCATCTGTACTTCATTTGCTACCAGGTCGAGTATTATTTAGCTGACATCTGATTAAGTGTGTTCAATGCAATTGAAAACATATTTGTAAAAAATAGTTGTTCTATTTTAAAGTACCTATAAGTAGGTACATTAGGTACTTATGCATCATCTGCTGTATATCATTAAGTCTGTAAAGTTTGTTTATATTATTAAATACAATAAAAACCTATCGCAGGAGTTTAATAATAGTCTTCTGAACATTACCAGATTGATAATATTGCAAAACATCGTGATAAATAAAACAATCACTAATATAACCTAACCTTAGATTCGACCCCACATATCTTGACTATGCAATTGTCAATTGAACTGAAACTAAGGCAGCTTAAAGCTGATATTTTAATCTAACAAATGATACTAGTTTGGAACTTGTAACGGTTCATCAAATAGTGGGCCCCACGATGTATGGGAGATGGTCGATGTCTTAGCGCATCCCCCTTAAATGGATATTATTTTAACTTATTTATATCTTGTTACATAACATCACGCCTTGTTTCCCCGAAAGGTTGGCCAGAGGAGTTTCAATATTACTTCCACATTTCGCTAGTTTTGTTTAAGTCCCATGTAATAAGGCATGTAACTTATTCATGGTAACTTATAACTTAGACAACCTTACTGCGTCTGGAACGAGCACAGAGAGCTGTCCTCAAGGTTGTGACTTCGAAGCCGTTTGTATATCCCAACTCGGCTCTTTACACCGAATGTCAGGTTCTCACTGTGAGACAGCTATTTGTTCTTGGCACTATTCTGCGCAAACATCCCTCTGTGGTATACAAGCCGAATACAGCTAAAAAGCGTAAATACTTCGAAGAATGCTCAAGTCGCGGATGTAGAACGGGCTTCGGTCAGCGTCATTCTGATATTCTTCCAACCATTTATATCAGAAAATGAATAAACTATGCACCATTGCTCCCATGTGCCTAAATGGATGTAAGACCAAGGTTGACAAGTGTGCCAGAGTTCATCGAAAATACTCTTTCCCTTAGTTGTAACGCTGCTTATGTAGTGTTTAGAAAAGTGTTTATGTACAACTGAACGTAATACATAGATAAACCGTTTATTTAGTGCACACAATAGACAGCACAACATAAAAAAGCACGATTAAATAATAAATCATTATTTTTATTTTACTTCGGTTTAAATAAATGTATTTCTCAAAAAGAACATTTATAGTTCACTAAAATATGAGAAATGAAACAAAATATCTCAAGTAATAAACATAATTGTCATTCGGTCTATCGAGCACACGCAGTGAGTCACGAATTCATTACTGTTGGTTAGCCAAATACAACTATAATCTTTTCTTAAAAAATTTCACTGATGAAGAATCTCTTATTTCTTATTTTTTTCTCTTCTTCTTATAAAAGCCAGTTCCTCATAAAACCTTATTGGACTTAGGACGACTAACATAAAAACCAATTTCATAGTGTAAGATTAGAGAAGATTAGGTTGGTATAATTGGTTGGTTAGCCAAATACAACTTTAATCTTTTCTTAAAAATGTTCACTGATCAAGAATCTCTTATTTCTTATTTTTTTCTCTTCTTCTTATAAAAGCCAGTTCTTCATAAAACCTTATTGGACTTAGGACGACTAACATAAGAACCAATTTCATACTGCAAGATTAGGTAAGATTAGGTTGGTATAATGGGAGGCGTTATAAGTAGGTTCTCGTAGGATCCTCGAAGTTAAGTACTGATGTTAGACATAAGGATTCGGGACCACGTAAAGTTAATTCCGACTATAAGTGGTGAACGGCCCCCAGTGTGGGAATGTAATGATGTGCTAGATGAGCTAGGCAACTAACATTGGGTTTATGTCTGACTAGTTTATTGTGGGGATCATGTGAATGTGGAAATAAAATTGACTGAATTTATTGAATTTAATTTATTGTAATGGTGATACGATGGCAGTCATAAACGAAATAAAGCTAGAATGGTAGCCAATCTTAAGGCGCTACCCCGAGCTAAGTGGCGCCCTCATTGAATAAAAAATCGTAGCATAGCATAGAAAATAAAAATAAAAAAATGGAATCTTGGAGTTTGTTATAAAGAGGATAAAGTATTTTTACGTTGTTAAAACGGGAAGTGTCAAAAACGGCCACTTTTGACACTTTTGCTATTTACTTTGGATGCGGAACACTTTGAGTCCTCCAAGATTCCATTTTTTTTTTTTTTTTTCTATGCTATGCTACGATTTTTTATTCAATGAGGGCGCCACTTAGCTCGGCGTAGCGCCTTAATGCTAGAAACGCTAAGAATATAAGAAGTGATCTTTAATAATTATGCGTTTACTTAATATTTGTGTCCCTGATGTTACATAAGTCCCAAAAATATTAACACGTTTAGTGCGGGTTCACCTAGTCGCATAAGGCATGCCGGGAGCCCTCGCGAAGGGTTCATTTTAAATGAAGGTTTTTCTTATCGAATACAGAATTGATGTATCTATATTTTAACAAGATTTATTAGTAAGTTTAGGCGTTGGTTTTAACATCCAAGTTACTTTTTTCTTTTTTTTTATACTTCAAGGACATAAATGTACAGAGGCCGACTTAATGCCACAGGCATTTTCTACCAGTCAACCATTGGGTGATGCAGAGACAAACAGTGGTGGGTGCAATAGCGAGAATTGAGGAAAAAATATTTACTCAAAAATGCATGTAATGTGGTCATTATTTTGACAACCTTATTTGAGCAAAGTCGACCTTGCCGTTCTGATTTAAGGAGCGGCCGGCAAAGTTTTGCTGGTCGCTCTAACAGGCCGGCAAAACATTGCCGGCCGCTATTTTGACGTTTCAACGTTTTAAAAAATGAAATGCAAAAATATTTTATTTAAAACACAGCTGTTTGTATTTATAGAGATAGGTACAAAAAGATTTTATTCCATATTTGGCTGTATAGTTCCAACTACCATTGTTAAAAAAAAAACAAAGAAGTACAAAAAATAAAAAAATTACAAGAAAGTCGGTGTTGAATTTTAGTAACTGTACTTTTCATAATTGTCATTTTAATTAAATTTCTAGTGAATTAATATATATTTTATTGAAATTACTTGCTGGTTTTATTTAGATTAGGTACTTGCATTTTTGAGTAAAGCACTATACAAGCCTTGGCCCACTATGACTGCTTCGCTGGTCACGCTATGATTGCCTCGAGCTAGCCTAGCTACGCTCTAGGCCTTCCAGCTTGGCCATCATTGCAGCCCTTGCTGTCTTGTCTGTGTAAAGGCCTCGACCTACGGCCTCGGCCTTTATCTCAGCTCGTCCATCAATTGCTGCACGCTGACCGCGCTGTGTCGGCCTGGAGCTGCGCTACGCTGCGTTGTCGGCCATCATCAGCGCGACCAGCAAAGTAGTCATTATAGACCGCGACAGTAATGTACTATTATTTAAATATAAAGATTTACATAGATACCTATTAAAAACTAAAAATATAATAAATACACCTAATCTATATAATTATATAAAAGAAAGTCGTGTTAGTTACACTATTTATAACTCAAGAACGGCTGCACCCATTTCGCTAATTCCTTTTTTGTTGTCAGGAGAAGGTTTTAGGTAGGGTAGGTAGGTTAGGTAGGGTAGGTAGCGTAGGTAGGGTAGGTAGCGTAGGTAGGGTAGGTAGCGTAGGTAGGGTAGGTAGCGTAGGTAGGGTAGGTAGCGTAGGTAGGGTAGATAGGGTAGGTAAGGTAGGGTTGGTAGGGTAGGGTGGTTAGGGTAGGTAGGGTAGGGTGGGTAGGGTAGGTGGTTAGGGTAGGTAGGGTAGGGTGGGTTATGTAGGTAGTGCAGATAGGGTAGGCAGGGTAGGTATGGTATAGGTGCACCGTAGATAAGTACTTAGTGCTACCCGTGTGAAGCTAGGGCGGGCAGCTAGTTATATATAAATATAAGCTCACACAAGACAAACAATGGGAAAAGATTACCGTTGTGATGATACTGCCAGCTTCTTGCGAATGTGCTCGCGAAATTTAATTTTAAAAGATAATCGGTTGGTCGCCATCCTG
Source organism: Xanthia togata (assembly GCA_963853775.1). Classification (NCBI taxonomy): domain Eukaryota; kingdom Metazoa; phylum Arthropoda; class Insecta; order Lepidoptera; family Noctuidae; genus Xanthia; species Xanthia togata. The sequence goes on from OY970811.1 coordinate 11,703,833, forward strand.
ATTTCTTGGGGGAGCGCATTCCACAGAGAGATAAACTGAATGAAGAAAGAAGATCGAATGAAGTCTGTGCGGTGAGTGGGACATTGAAGAAGACGATTGTGAGATGAACGTAGATTTCTATTATGGTTGGCGCAAATGTACTGAAAGTGAGTAGGGGAAGAGGGAGTCAAGAAATGAAAACAAGGTGGTCAGCGCCCTTTGTTCTCTGCACTGGCGTATGGGCAACAACCTTAGAAGCGACCGATGCGCAGAGACATGATCATATTTACGCAGATCAAAAATGTTTTTTTTTTGTAATTTTTTGTTCGCGTTTACCTACAATTATTCACAAAAATATTAAAAGGTTGGAAACTACGTATAGCGACAAGACCCCCTGAAAACTCTATTTTACTTCGTTTTACAGTGTTTTATAACACAGTTTTAAACCTAATGACCGTCCGCGATGGTTAACTTTACTGCCCGTAATGCCGGCAACCCTCCCGGAGGGTTAACTTCCAATATGTATGGCGGAATGGAGTATGAGTTCTATGAAAATTGGGTGAAGTCGAGAGTGTTATATGTCTAGATAGACAGTAGAAAATCACCAGCACAATGACGTGGCGCGAGTAGACGTACGAGTAGCTGTCACGCACAGCGGTTTTAGTTCTTTTGCAGTGCGATACTCTCTTTCTAGACATATAAAATTAATTACTTATTGTATATTTTTTTTATTTTTATAGCATAATTATATTTCATTGTACGCTGTACCGGTCGACGTCATAACGTCAACGCCGGCTGTCACTGACAACCAGCGCTGGGGCTGTCTTGCGTGGATGTGACGCATATACTCTCTACACTTGTTTCTTTTTTTATTTTGTGTTCTTTTTTTTGCGTCATGTTTACCGCAAATAAACGTATTTTCTTTCTTTTTTTTGTCTTTTTGGTAATTAATTAAATAATCACAAGCGGCGACAATAGTACATTTTACAACAAGTGCACAAAACGAACCATTTTTATCCGAGACTTTTAGCAGCCCGAGACAAAGGCGAAGGCTAAAATGGTTTGCACTTCTCTGTTTTTCACTTCGATTGCGAGGAAATAAAACAGTAGTATAACATACCATTTCTTTAATTAAAATTCAAAGTAAACTTAGTACAGTTTTGAATACTGAAGAAAATTCTTTTTCATATTAACAGTATTTTTCTGAATTATCTGACATTGATAATTAGCCTTGGGCTGCAGACCTATACAGCCTACTATTAAATTAATTTTGTAATAATAATTTTCTTAAATTTATTTATTTATTTATATCATCACTTACAACTATTATTACAGGTACAACCCATTGCAATAGTGAAGCAAACTTAATAATAACAACTTATTTTCTAAAACTTATTACATAAAATAAATTAAATTAATTAAATAACCTACCGATTTAAATTTTAATATCTTTTATGTCTTAAAAACACATAAGGCAAATAAATTAAAGTAAATATTATAAAATAACAAATTCTATTTATGAACTTCTTATTGTGTTTGGCTGTAGGTATGGCTCATTTTCTTCATATAGATACATTGACGAGTAGCACTTGTGCACAAAATTAGATTTTGTGCAGCCTATATCCTGCACAAATAAGCTCTTTCAGAGCATGAGAAGTGAAAAATAATAAACCGCCAGCGTAATTACCTACTTATCATTTTACTGATATTAAATAGGTGAGTCGTACCTAATAGCGGTGAAGCATTGATCTTAGCTAAAAGCCAGTCAAGGCTCATTAAGGATAAGGAGGAACCTTTTTACCTTTCGTGACAGGACGGAACCATAACCCGTCAAAGATATTATTTTTTCCAATGGGCGCGTCTACACCAATCGACATTGTTGGGTTAATTTATTTCAGGATCTTTTGAGACATCTTGGTAATAAAAAAGATTAACTTACTCAAAGTGAATGGAATTCCACCAAGAAATGTGCTCTGGCTGGTGAGCTATGTCTATAAAACGAATTGCCAAATTAAAAGAAAGATTTACAGCAGTAGGCAGCTAATGTATAATTTTCTTTCACTGCGAGGGCTCTGTGTTACGTAAAGGCGGCCAATAAAACTACCTACTCTGTCAGCAATACTATGGCTATGATGTTGTGAACAAAACCATAGAAGTAGAAATGATTTATTCGCTATAAGGTAATACAGATAAGATGGATTTTTTCCAGTCCCAATACATTATACCCTACGATATGAACCATTTTCGGGGACTAAAACTGAGACGGATAAAGTGTCTATAATCTGGAAACTATAACTACTTCGAAATAACCCTGGATTGATTAAAGCGACGTAAATCGACCCAGTATTCACGGAGAAATCGATGAATACATAAAAATACAGACGAACATATTAGGTAGGTACTGTGTTCCTCCTTTTTTGAAGTTGGTTAAAAATGCAAGTTGTTAATTTAAGGCAATTATTGAAACAATTTTATTTGAATTTAAAGAACTTTTTCGACAGTCAATAAATTCTCACAGTCTTTCAGGTTCTAAAACATCTTCAAATAACACGGAGGCTTGTTCCAGAAGACGGTTAATGGTACAAACCGTATTTATCGCATCTGTCCCATGAGATAAATTTCCCATTCGTAGGGTAAAGTGCACGAGGTTTTTGCTCGCCACAGTAACTGGGTGAGGGACGGCTGGTATTATCACGAGCCCTTCGAGGGTTATCGCTGAACCGCAGTATCTTTACGATATGAATTAACTCTAGTATTGATATATGTAGAGGTGATAGTGTGCGTAGTGGATAGATAAAATATAGTGGTACAAAGATAAATCATTGTTACTATGACGATTTATCTCCTCAACGTTCAATGTTTGATAATGGGAAATGATAAAAAATATTGATTTGATCCAGTTCCACGATGCTTTTCTGGAATTGAGAACGGGAACAATAATTGTCTGCGTAAAATACTGAAAAATACCGATGAATAAAAAAAATATTTCCATGTTCCTTGGAACTATCATCTGACGGCAATGCTCGATAGAAATATCAGAAAGGGTTGTAAACACATTAGTGCGACTATGTCAAGGCCTAGTCAAGGTTCAGCATACCGAATGATATGATCAAGGCGAAACACTTGGAGTTATTGAAACAAAATGAATGTCACTATCAATTTGCTTAGAGAATAATTTATAACTGACAAGGTCTTGCCCATGGTTTCAATCGAATACCTACTAAAATCGTTTTTTAGTCCCAGAGACTAATTTGACATTTCAAGTGATTGTTGTTAATTTTTTTTAAATTTGGAATTTGACATTTGCCCCTGTAAAATCAGTCTAAATGATTAAAAAACGAAGTTTAGCATAACTACATACCTACCTACTACATGAACAAGGATAAAAAGTATTCTTTGTGTTATTCCAAGACGTCCGCTCTAATAGTGAATCTTTTATTTAGATCTGTTCAGCCGGAGATGTGCTACGTGCAGCGTCAATCACGCATGATTGACGCTGCTATGGTTTCGCGGCGGAGATGTGCTACCGGGGTGAGGTACAAACATCTTCACAAGCTTTTACAGTAAACATAACAAAACATCACACCTGTTTTATCGATGGGTTAAGCAGATGTGAACCTAAAATACACCCACATTTCGCCAGTTATATTTAAGTCCCATTGTAATTGATGCCGAGCCTATTGCCATCAATCGGGCACAAGTCCCCACTCCGGGCTGCTTCTGAGAAATTCTAGATAAAACAACCCAATAACACTTTGACCGACCTGTAAATCGAATCCAGGACCTGCTCATGAATATTTACAGTAAATAATATTAGAAAAAAAGTAAGGACTAAAAATAGACAAGGTAAGTGCAATTTTCCAAAACGTTCTACAAAAAAATGACACAATTTACTAGTAGGTATCTGAAACAAATTAATCCCGAGTTAGTTATAGGAGTTATTTACCTATCCTATATTAGGGATGTCTCCGGGCGTGTGATGCGGAACTAACAATATCCGCCGCCGGTGCGCTCCCGTGATTAATAAACATCATCCATAAATTTCGTTCAAACATATCTAATTTGTATGTACACACTAGATATGTTTGAACATATGGCTACTGTACATACTTTGTGTGTCTGTAGGTGGTTCTAGAAACCATAAGGTATCTACCACAAAATGGACCACAGTGACCATTGTTCGTTTTTATAATTTATAACGTGACGATAGTATCGTGGACGTACACATCCATAAAATGCATGGAAATATATGACCCTAAAACGTTATCGTGGACGGAAGTTTAAAAGTGCCTTCATATATTTCCATAGCTAAAAATTAAAATTCAAAAGTCATTTATTCAAACAAGGCTGAGAATCAGCACTTTTCGAACGTCAAAGTTACATAAGACAGTCCAGTGCTTTCGCTGGGAAGAAGTGGCGCCACAAATCCCCTAGCAGCACAGCTATCTATTCAGTTAGAAAAAAATGATTCTATATAATAGTATGCAAAACAATTTACATTACGCAACACAAAAAACATTTTAAAATATAAATTAATATCCACATGCCAGCTAGCACACGCAAATATACCAACCAAAAATATCGAGAACTATACTCAGGCAGAAATACAAAATAATGACTAAACGTTAACAATATCTAAATAAAAGCTTCCAGGCATAAAGGGCGTGCCCACTTACATATTAATATATACTGTAACTGGAAGTTATAAATGATAAGCTAGGACCCTCGAGGTAAAATAAATAAACAGTTAATTACTAATAACAATAACAAAACCATGATCAGCAAGACGAACAGTCACCACTTGACAAGCAGCACCCGTTCACGAGCATAACTCAAACATCAGCCATTACCCCCCTCGCCATGTTTGAGGGAAGGAGGCAACCCGACCCCCAACGCTATCGCAAGCAGTGACATCTAAGGGAGCATGACGAACTTGATGCCAGTTGTTCAGGCAAAAAAATATATGATCAATTGTCGAGGTCGCTAGCTAACCAAATATTGCAATACAACTCATAAAAAAACATTGTAATTATTAGATTATGTCAACAATAAATTAAAATAAACTGACTTATAAAGTCAAATAAAATAAACAATTATATAAACTCATTTAACCCACATTGCCTTGAGTTAATCACAGCGACCAACTATTCTTATTATTTAAGTAGTCATTGATTGAATAGTATGCCTTTGAACAAAGGTTGGATTTTACTTTAGTTAAAAGGCAAATCTAGCAAAGAAGAGGGTAGCTTGTTGTAAATGATTATACCAAACCCAACAAACAAGTTATGAAGCCGGTGAAAGGGAGCTCGTAGTTTGTCCTTATTTCTAGTGTTAACATTGTGAATATCACTGTTTTTAGTGTATAAGTGTATATTTTGCCTAATATATAAGATGTTGGCGAAGATGAATTGCGATGCCACTGTGAGGATACCAATATCTTTGAAAAAATCTCTTAGAGTTTTTTTTTTTTTGGTTTGGGAATCATCAAATGACTTCTCCCGCTCTGGGTGGAGCGGGAGGGCGTGTCAAACTCTTACTGACTAAAACCCACCCGTGTTCCTTCTGATGCCTGTGTAATGCCAGGGGGCCACGGTATCCCTTTCGGACTTTCTCGCATCCCCGGCAGGCAATGGTCTCCCCATTGCCTGCCGGGGTTGCGAGACTGACCTCTGCCACCTGGCTGGTAAATTCCTCGAACAGCTCGTTTTTGAAGGACAAATATATTTTGAATATCAGCAGCTTTGCCCCACAGCAGAATACCGTAGGACATAACGCTATGAAAATAACTAAACTAGACTGACCGAGCTGTATTCAACGTCAGTGTATTGAGCTATTAGACACAGCAGCGCTTCTTTATATCAGGTATAATTTTCAGAATTGTCGTGTTCTGACAAAAAACTGTATAATACTGCTCACACTTGGCGTAGAACCCTATAGTAAGAGCGGTTTTGCACTATATCCGATCCGAATCGGAGAAATCTCGGTCCGAAGTAGCCATAGTACTACATTTGTATGAGGGATTGCGCTCTAGATCCCGAGCTATGTCCGTCTAAGATTAGAATATTCCCATTTCGGATTGAACTCTGATCTTAAATTCGGATTCGGATCGGATGTAGTGTGAAACCACTGTAAAGGTTTAAGTCCGTAGCAAGCAGCAGCAGCTGCAGGCGATGTGACGTCGCGACACTACTGGTTTCTAGTATTTCTATGAAATACCGTGCCGGAACGCACATACGTGGTACGGAAGATATTTCATAGAAACACATAGAAACCAAGAAAATGCGGCTACGGACTTGTACCTTAATACCGTAATACCAAGTTCTGTACAGTATGTGTACCTACATATTGTTAGTAAAACAATACTGCGTGGGAAGACAGAGGTTCGCTTCTCTCGGGAACTAAGTTCAAACTTATGAAGTCAGTAGAATAGACTGCAGAATGACGTCGGCGTCGCCACAAAAGTTTCAACTTCCCCGGCTAATATTAAACAGGCAGAGTTGTATACTATGAATTTTCAAGATGCGTACTTGTAGCTTGCAGTAAAGTAATGTTCGCAAAAAACGGCAAATCATTTATACATGTAGGAGAATGAATTTTCCAAAGTACACGTATTTTCATTTTACACAAAGTTGTCATCTGTCATCGAAAAAAATGTATTTAAATAAACAAAATCACTTGAAAATTAAGTCATTTTATTTTAAAAGCTTTTATTCAACTTACAATGTTTGTATGTTAGTTAGTATGTTTGTTTAGGGCAAATCTTGCAAGCTGAATTAAAATCACTTCCTCATATTCTACGGAGTTGACGTTTTACGTGTTGGTTCAGTTCCAAAGACAAAACATTTGTATGATAAGCATGATCTGATTGGCCACCTAGGATTAGCTCCAGACGAGGAAACTCCTCGACGGTCAACAGTACACACACGAAATTTGATCTAAGCTTTAAATATGATAGTCCGTTCTAAAGTTCACCATGATCAAGCTGCTGGACCCAACATTGGCTTCAGACGAGGGAACTTCTGAACGGTCAACTGTATATACTACTGCAGAGACTTACGATTACATAGGATGGTACGATTTAAATATGATGGGCCGTCCTAAAGGGCACCATGTCCTGGCTGCTACACCGAGGATTGGCTCCAGACGAGGGAATTCCTGATTGGTCAACAGTACAGACTCGAAATTTAACAACCGCTTTAATTATGATGGTCCGTTCAAAGTCCACTATGACCTGGCTGCTGCACCCAGGATTGGCCCCCGATGAGGGAACTCCTCAAAGGTCAACATTACAGACTCGAAATTTTATATACGCTTTATATTATGATAGTCTGTTCTAAAGTCTACATCTAGGATTGGCTTCAGACGAAGGAACTCCTCGACTCGTCAAAATTACTAACACGAAATTTAACTACACTATGACCTGGCTGCCGCACGCAGCATTGGCTCGACGAAATTTATTGGCAGACGAGGGAACCCCTCAACGGTCAACAGTATAAACAGGAAATGTTATATATAGATATGTATTCATTAGTGCTATTATACTACATGATGTTCAGGATCTGATGATGGAGCCGGAAGATGGCCATAGGAACTTCTCAAAAACACGAGACTGTACTATCGAGTTTGGACTCATTGGATTTGTCTTGACAAATACATTATCCCAAGATGTAGTCTAGGATCTAATGATGGAGATGGTGGCTATAGGGATTTCTCAACTAAACAACATATCCCCGTTGTATTCTGACTATTTGGATATGTCTTGCGTTGGATAGGTACTTTAGTCCAAAGTACAGTCCAGGACCTGATGAAGGAGCCTGGAGTAGACCATAGCAACTCTCACCTCACAGAAACAAGATAGCCCCGTTGTCTTACAGCTATATTGAATTGCCTTGACAATTACTACAAGTACTAGCCCTGGTTGAAGTCTAGAGTGATGGTGGAGCCAGAAGGTGGCCACAGAAACTCCTCAACGAAATAAGATAGCCCTTTTTTTTTTTTTTTTTTTTTGGGTGGGCAATCATCTATTGACGTCTCCCGCTCTGGGTGGAGCAGGAGGGCGTGTCAGACTCTTACTGACTAAAACCCACCCGTGTTCCTTCTGTTGCCTGTGCAATGCCAGGGGGCCACGGTATCCCTTTCGGACTTTCCCGCAACCCCGGCAGGCAATGGTCTCATCGGACCCCGTCACTCGCTGACACTCTTTGAGGCGCGCGTGGAACACAACGCGCCGTCGACCCGGGCTTGGTCCTTACCGGACGGCGAGCTACCCATTGCTCACCGTCCGCAAGCCCGCGCCTACGGTGGCCGGGAATCAGCGATTGATTCCCGACGCCCAGGGCGTCTCCTCCTGCGGCGGCTAGGGGCATGAGGGCGCGAAATTTGCCTCTTCCTCACGCGCTCCGCCTCCTCCTTCGCGAGCATTACTGCTTCGCAGAAGGAGGTGACGGCCTCCCATGCCCTCTCGCTCCGTACCATGGCCTGGACCAGGGCCGGACGCGAGAGATCCCCGCCACCGATCGCCTCCACGAGGACACGGCGGTGCTCTGCCCAAGCCGGGCATACCTCCACCGTGTCCTCCGGGCGATCCACGCAGTGATGACACCCGGGCGTTTCCTCCCGCCTTATCCGAAACAGGTACCTCCCGAAACAGCCATGTCCGGTGAGGATCTGCGTCAGGCGGAAGGTGAGGACGCCGTGGCGCCTCTCCAGCCACTCCTCAAAGAGGGGACTTATCGCCGCAATAGTGGCGTGCCCAAAATAAGATAGCCCTGTTGTGTTGATCTTGTTGGATTTGTCTTGACAACTTACATAGAACAGATGTTTTATCAAATTCTAATGCTATAAATACAAATTAAAATATACGTAAAAAACTTTTTTTAAACAAGCTTTTATTGGACTAAAAAGTACTATATACGTAAACAGAGAACTTTAATGTTTTCTTTAAAGTTTAAAGCGTAAACGTCCTTCTTACACTTAAAGATAAGCCTCAAGCTGATTTTTTATTTAAACATATTGTTTACAAATAGAAAAAATTTAACTTAAAATATTTGTAAAAAATTATATAATTTAAATCGTTTATATATTATAGTTAAAATAGTTTTTTCATTTTTATTTAGGCTTGTTCCCCGATTACTCGGAGATAACTGGAGCAATTTAGAAAATTGAGAAGAGGGTATACTTTCTAGGTGGTTCCATAATTTTTTTATTAACCTTGATTGAGTAATTTTGGAGTTGGATCCAATAATACGTATTTTTGCCACTTAGTCTATGTGGATGATGTTAAAATAACTTCCTGTTTATCTAAATGTCATCCTAATCTCGATCAGGTACGAATAATTACCTTAATTAAAATTATACAGTGAATTTGAGCTGTTTTATACAATTTGATTTGGTGTAGCAGCGCCTGGGAGCTATTAAGAAGTTTCAAGTAGGTAAAGTTTGGCGTCTAATTGGCGGGACTTGTCTTCGAATGTTCTCGTTCAAGGGTTTTAGGCAATTATAGATACGGGGATATCGTTAAAACCTTTTAAATATTCGCCTTTGGCTTTTTTTAGAGCATTGACATTGTCGTAGCGGTTTCGTAGAGGTGCGTAGCTGCGTAGACGGTGCTACGAGCTACAAAAGATTTCAACGACATAAAATGTGATGATTTGTGTGATCTGTGTGTGTGTGTGTGTGTGTGTGTGTGTGTGTGTGGTGTGTGCGATATGTATGTATCTTATTTAATAGGTAAATCCGGAAAAGAACCAGAGTTATCGACATAGCTTGCAGAGTAAACAAGCTGAAGTGGCAGTAGGCTGGCCATATTTGTCGAAGGATCGTTGGCTGGTGGAGCAGACAAGTCCCGGAGTGGAGACCGCGTATCGGCAATCGTTGTGTGGGATGCCCCCCAGCTAGATGGACTGTCGACCTTAAAAAGGGCTGGGACAAACTGGATGTGGAAGACGGAGGACAGGGTGTTGTGGTGCAGCCTGGGATAGGCAGTCCAGCTGTGGACTGCGATAGGCTGTGTTAATTGATGTTATTAATAGTGATGTGTGATTAGTGTGATGTGCAGCAAGCATCAACACGGTCGACACTATTCATCAGGGCTGTCAAATTAAAACTTTCAATAACATTACAACCGGGAATAAGTTAACAAAACAAGCTCCTTTGTTGACTTTGTCAAAGCATTGATTGAACTTGCCGAGATTCTGTTGAATTTATTATTCTGTTGATTGTTGTTCTTCTGTTTCTGTATTGCCGTCATATACAGTAGACGTTTGGTTCTATTGATAAAGTTCCTTCGTTTGGAAAATTGAGCTCAGTATCACCTGAGTGGCTTTCAGTGCTCACACACATCATTATCTTCCTACGTTTTCTCTTAACACATCTGACATTGGCAGAATTGTCGACATCGGCAACATTGCCATAAAGAAAAATAGAATAGAATTTGGTTTAGTCTTATTTTACCTTTGCATGTGTATTTATGCTTAACCCGTATATATCTTTAGGAGCATGAGGAACAGGGTTTAAAGTTCACTCATCCACCATAGAAAAAGGGAGGACCCTCCAACCAGACGGGTGTTGTGTCTAGCGGGCAACTGCCCAAGTGTTGATGTCGGATAGTTTTATATATGTCGTTCGCGCGGTAAACTCTAATTGCGCGATGTAGGATTTGTGTGACGTCATGTTTTTGATGCGTAGTTCGTATGTGGCGCCGCTACAGAACCTTGTCTATATCGATGATGTTCAGCCATCAATATTCAGAAAGGTCAGGTGTGTACCACTTAGCAGGCAGGCATGCATGAAAATATGCATTATAGAGTGGGGTAGGAGTGGCGTGAGGGTAAATTCGTTCAAGGAACATGATGTGGACGGGAAGTGCGGATGACGGGCAGTCGATCGTCAATTATTGTTTGCATTAATGTATCATGCAAATCGGAGTATCCTGTTATAGTATAACTGTGCGTTTGCACTGGCGAAATATTCACAACAATGTTTAAATCGTTAGTTTCTGTCAAAGTTCCATACAATATTTGACAGGAACTAGAGATTTAAACATGTTTTGTTGTGATGTTTCGCCAGTGCAAACGCATGGTAATGCTAAATATCTAACACAGTGAAAGGTTCATTGATAGCGCGGACATGTTTAAAACAGATCATTTCATGTCAGTATATACGGAAAAACAAAATAATTCAACGAGCGATAATCCAAAAGGTAATAAGAACTCGTAAAACACATAAACCAAATGAATTAAAGTGCAAAGCTTTTAATGTAGCTTCGGAAATTTCCAGCCAGTAACAAGGACGTATACAGGGATTTGAGAACGGGTGTATTGTAATAAAAACAAATAGACTAGTACTCCGTAGTGAGCCACTTATGGCAAATAGACTGGCTCGACGTGGGCCGAATCGGTTTACTTTTCAATCTGTGCGGAGCGGGCCGCGTCCTGGAATCAATTTACACTGTTGTTGGTACGAATTGTACGTTTAGGATATAGTGTTAAACATACAAACGTATAATTTTTGTGTACATAGCGTTTGTATGAAATTAGAATCTTCAAAATGCTTTCATGTAATGCAAAGACGTGTATAACGTTCAATGAAATAAATTTTCAAAAAAAATAAAAAAAAACAACACTGATAAACTGCAGTTGTGGATATAATTGTGTGCGAAACTAAGTGCATGCACTACATGGGTTGATTCTATTATATTAGCTTTCCATCGGCCCGACGGCACAACCTCCCCTCTTCTCCATGCAAACACGTACACTCAACCCTTCCCACATAATTATGCACATAACACACACACAACATTCATAAATACATACATACACACATAATTGTGTGCGAAACTAAGTGGGTATTATGTTGTTGTATTCATCATTTTGTCCGAGTAATAATGATGAATACTACCCAAGATATTATAAGTTACGAGTAAACAATATATTACGGGTGTGGTACATTCTTTTGTTATATTTTCAGTGTACCTAGTACTTACACAAGCCGAGAGTACGTCTTCATTGTCATCTTTTCATTGATATCTACAGAAATGTCTCCGACGATCTTGATATTCTATTGTAAGAGAAAAATACTTTGAAAATTTCATTTGTGGAGTCGACGACTTATAAATATTCATAAGTGAGGAAACGCGACGGTTTCACTCCAGTGCAGGTTACATTAGTCTGTTTACTGCCTTAGTGTGCACACAATGTTCATTCACCCTGATTTATATGCACTTTTGACTACATGTTTTGATATAAACCCGTTCCTCGGGAACTTTACTCTAATTTATTAAATCTAGCCGTATATTGCCAAGGGATTTATATTGTACAATTTAAGTAAGGAGTTATGCTAGAAAAAATGTAAACACCGATGCGTCCCTGCGTAATTTAAATATCAGTAATCCCGAGTAAAATTTATGAAAAATTCGAAGCAATTTATTATGAAAGGCTTCTCCGTAATTGAACGTGGAAAGTTGTAGTAATTTTAATGCAGTGAGAAAATTGAATAGGTGCCAAAAAAAAAAATATACGAAAGTTCTCCGGTTTTAATTTCACTAGCCTTTAAAGGAATAATTTACCCTGGTGTATTTATTAAAATATAGTTTTCACAAAGATATGTCTAGATAGACAGTCAAAACTGTAAACCCGTCGAAAAAAATAGCGTCTAACTGTTGGCCGCTAAATGCACGCACACTAGAAAAACCCAATGACAGCACAATGACGTGGCGGGAGTGTAAGACATAGCTGTCACGCACACCAGCATGACAAAGTTTGCTTGTTTGTTTTAGTTCTTTTGCAGCAAGAAACTCTAGCTAGACATATAAAAATAATTAAAGAGTATTTATTAATTTCTGTTGCGCTTTCTTACGTATTGTTCGGAATGTAGGCTATTGTGAAAATCCATTCTAAAAGCTACAGGCAAATCCCTGAGGCTATAGTACACTGTCTACTGCTCGAGACACATTCACTTGGTACTTATTCACATTTCTCCACTACCTTTGTAATGAAAACAGTGTTTATTGTAAAGTTTGACTGAGGGAGGCTTGTTCAAGCAGTGTCTAGGCAAAAGGAAGTTCATAAAATTAAATGATGGTACAGACCGCACATCAAACTACTACAATCTGTCAAATTTCTTTAATAGATTTTCAACTTTATTACTGACACATAAGGTTCAAAGTTGAATGGGTTTTTTTTACAGTTTCAGGTAGGTTGACCTGCTGGTGTACATATTATGTCAATCCAAAGTGGCAAAAAAGGTTTGTGCCTAGGTCTCAATCAGCCTATAATGTTCCCATTGCCTGCTGGGCCACTGACAGGCCTCCTCTCGGTGACAGGGAGTGGCAGTGCGGGTTGGTAGATGTCACATGTCTTCGAATTTTTGGTTCTAGGACATGCCGGTTTCCTCACGATGTTTTCCTTCACCGTTTTGAGAGCAGTGGTGATGAAATAATATACACAAATTAAAGGCCCTGTCTGGCCGTGTGCCTAGGTACTTTGGGATCATTTTAAATCACAAATGGCTTGCTGAAACGTAACGTTTACATATTCATTTAGTTAGTAATTTATTACTTATTATTTTAGTTAATAATTTATATTATTAAGCCGGCCAAAGTCTAATTAAGCTAAAATAGAGGAGTGGATAACTGATGAAGAGTATGAGGCTGTTGAGGATTTACTTACATGTATCTGTTGATTCTATTATATTAGTTTTCCAACGGCACAACCTCCCCTCTTCTCCATGCACACACGTACACACAACCCTTCCCACATAATTATGCACATAACACATAAACAACATACATAAATACATAATACATCACCAACCACCAAAATACACTAAAATACTCCTCGATTCGCATCTGTACTTACACTACGTTTTCTTTTTATTTTCACTAGTACATAACCTTATCTTTGACAATATCTCATTCTAAAACTTGTGCTCACAATAATCACTCGACCTTAATATAATGCGAACACACTGCCGCCCAAGATACAGGTTTTCCTAGTTTGGGGGGCAGGGTACCTACTCTTATTGGACTTTTGACCTTCCTTTTGCATATTTCCCCGATCAATAATAATGAAAATTTGATCCAGCCTGTCCCACCTTGCTGTACCCCCGCCAGCGACGCCCTAAGCCGAGGTTCGTACCCCACAGGGGGTGCCCTTAGCGAGCGTTCGCTTAATTTAACACAGAATAGTTTATGCCCCTGGCTGGAGGCTTTAAGTTAGTAGCTTAAGGCATCCACAGGATAGTCCGGTTAAGCAGCTGCGACCTCAATCTGAGAGTCAACTGCGAGATGCCATATCAAAAAAAAAAAAAAAAAACCTTTTGCATAACACCATTCTGTATAACTACTTATCGTCAAAGTTAATGCTTTTTGTGAATAAAACAAATATTTATTTATTTAATTACATTACTAAAATCATGGGGTATTTGTTGTATGACCGGTATTTAACACAAAGTCCAACAAAACCTCCTCTTTATACAACTTATGACCTTGACCTTCATTTCTCCAGTTTACTCCTCAATATTCATCAAGACTCACCATGACCGTCAACATGTCCGCGTCTAACCCAAGGGGTTCGTTAATATTCACGCCGCGGCCGTGCACTCGGTCTTACACGGCCTTCAACGTCACCCTCCCTGGATGATGACGTGGGATTATTCACGTCCCATGGGGTCTATGTCAGGAATTTGTGGAGGAAGTAAAAGACTTTATACAGCTGACCTTAGAAGCTGGATGCTGTAAAATAAATGACGGTTTAAGTTTGGGTGAATAGTTGACTACCGCACCGTTACTAATATTTCGAAAATAATGTCAATAACATTAGGGACGCGGTAGCAACTACAACAAAAATCAATTCATAAAGATTAGTTCTTGTTAAACTATAGGGAAGCTTAATTTGTAAGCGAGACATAATTTGAAATAGCTATTTCGTCCCGTTTAAGTATACGTACGCGACTCTGGTGGAACAATTTCTATGAAAACTTCTCGGAAATTGTTGTATCGGTGTTGCGTCGCGTCGTCGCGTTGTGCCTGGGAGCCTTTAAGTCCGCATGTCAGCTCGATGAGTGACGGTCTAGAGACCGCCACTTATCGGGCAGTCCACATACACGTACACTAGGATCAATTATTACCGATACAGTACTGTAGAGGTTTATCGGGGGGCTGCTAATATTAAGACTGGCAGACATTCTAAAATTCAAATATAGAACTATTTTTAAATAGAAACAGCCGGTCTATTCTGTAACCCATCTCACCGTGAAAACTTAGGTGAAGTGAGCTCGGAGTGAGCTGTCAGTCCCTAGCAGCAGGTGGAATGACAGCTCGCTTCAAGCATCACCTAAGTTTTCACCGTGAGATTATTACAAAATAGACCAGCAGGTCTGGCATTTGTTCTAAGTGATAGTTCGGTTTAGGGCTCCGTGTGAAGCAAGCGTTGCTCTATAAGTTGTAATTTCTTAAGAGTCTCAAATACAGCGGTCCTCTGGACCCCTTAAAGTACGTCCGCAGTCTGTTATTTGTAGCTACAAGCCCTTTGTGAGGGCCAATCCCTCACAGTACCTACCTATGGTAACCGAATTAGAGAGTACAGCTAGCCAACTAGAATTCATTTCACTGTCAATTTCGTAGGCCAAAGAATCAGCATTACCATCCAACGTGGCAATGCTGCCAGCCTTTTGGGCACTTTTCACGCCCATTTTTTGACGCCCAATGAGCTCTTCCCTTTGTTTTTTATTTTTTCTTTACATACTTGTACATAATATATAATACTAGTAAGTTATATATACCTACATAGGTTAGATAATTTATTCAAATGTAAGATTAGTTAAGAATAATAAATTCGTGATCTCTCTTTACCGAATCTATTATAATAACTTTAAATGTTTTGGATGGTCATAATTTATTCTCTCTGTTTTACTATAATCCCCTATTCTAAAATGTATAGTGAGGGGCAAATAAATAGCAAGATACCCGTACCTAAGTGCGGGCAGAGGAGATTTCTCTTGGAGACGTTTTCGCATCATTCTTAAATGGAATGTTAAACAATTTTTAAATATTTACTTTGTCATAATGGAAGCTTAATGTTAAGCGGGAATACTTATTCCATCTTTTACCTGAGATTCAGAGGGGTGTCGTAATACCTACTATTTAAATGAGTGGACATTTATATTTAGTGTTTCGTAGTATTAGCTGCTAAGTGCTGGACATAGGCCCCACCTATAGGTAAATTTGGTCTTAATATAGAACTAAATAACTATTTTAAATCTGTTTACGTTGAATGTACCTACCTACTTTACCCGTATCTTTTGATTTATAAAGGTTCCTACTTAAAGTTAATTAGTTAGATTAGGACCTGAGGGTTAATTCCCTGCGCTCTTAGTGGCTACGAGGAGATTATGTTATAAAAGCGATGTAACAAACAACTTTGTTTTTAAATAAGTCTTTTATGTAATCCCATACAAAGTTACCGCAAATTGCGCAGGCAAATTGATTTTGAATAGGAATA
Source organism: Xanthia togata (assembly GCA_963853775.1). Classification (NCBI taxonomy): domain Eukaryota; kingdom Metazoa; phylum Arthropoda; class Insecta; order Lepidoptera; family Noctuidae; genus Xanthia; species Xanthia togata. Next base: position 11,720,311 of record OY970811.1, read on the forward strand.
GTCAGTTGGTTTTTAAAGTTTAAAAAAACTTGTAGAATTTAAGTTATCTTTTCTAGACAACCTGTAACCGACCTTGGTGTTCGATAGTTTGGTTACATCGACTTACATACCTTTTTTTTTTTTTTTATTAAGCGGTGAAAAATACCTGACGCATACCGCACCGTCAAGGGAGACGGGTTGGTTATGTGGGGCTTGCACCCACTAAAAAACACCGCCGTGAGCCTACTGTCACCTTTGCAGATGGGCCGCGAGAACTGCTACGCATGACGTTCGCGACCCATCCAGCGCCGCCCGCCTCCGGGCACCAACTCCTTTGGCAATGTCCGGGCTCACCTAAGACATCGCCACCACTCGTGGGGGCCGTGCAACGCGACGGCGATAGACTCCCCGATCTATCGCCCGCTAGCACCTCCTAGGGTGGCATCAGGTCGCCATGGCGCCTTCTCCGCCGCCCTGTCCTCCTGCGACGAATCGTGTCAGCGAAGGAATCTTCCTCCCTGACGCTACCGCCTCCCATGCCCCCCTGCTGTTGACCATGGCCTTGGCCACGGCCGGCAAGGAGAGGTCTGCCCCGATTGCTGCTGCGAGAGCACGGCGCTGCACCACCCAAGCAGGACAATGCTCGAGGGTGTGAAGCGCCGTGTCCTCGCCGCAGCCGCACTAGTGACACACGGGAGTCGCCTCCCGTCTAGCCACTTTGTGCAGGAATTTGCCAAAGCAGCCGTGTCCTGACAACACCTGCACCAGACGGAAGGACAACGTTCCGTGGCGCCTCCGCACCCATTCGTCCAGGATCGGCTGGATAGCCCCCACGGTCCAGTGACCTGCACTGGGTGTCTCCAGCCTCACCCTCCAAATTTGCAGGGTTTGGGCTTGGGCCTCCCTACGCCACCTCGTGACCAGCTCAGGTGGTGGGCGTCTGCCACTCTCCGCCTGCAGGTCTGCGCCACGCCAATAAACTTCGGCGAGCACCTGCGCCTCTAGATCCCACGGGGGCGTGCCCGCAAGGGCACACGCCGCCTCCGCAGATACGGTGCGGTATCCGCGTATGACCCTGACTGCCATGACTCTTTGCAGTCTTCGCAGAAGAGTCTTATTTTGGGCAGACAGGGACTCCGCCCACACCGGGGCCCCGAAGAGCGCCATCGAGCAGACCACCCCCGTGTACAGCCGCCGACAAACGACGTTTGGTCCACCCAGGTTCAGCAACAGCCGGCTGAGAGCGGATGCCGTGCCGATCAGCTTCGGCGCAAGCTGAGCAAAGTGCTCGCCGAAGTTCCACCTCCGGTCCAGAACCAGGCCCAGGTATCTCATGCTTGCCCGCACCGCTATTGGCGCGCCACCAATAGTGAGGTGTGTGCCAGCCGGTGGCCGGCGTCGGGGCGCATGAAATACCAGGGCCTCCGTCTTCTCGAGTGCCACCTTGAGGCCCAGTGCCTCGATTCGTCCCACAACGAGGGACGTGCCCTCGACGGCCGAATGTGCCGCTTCTTCGTAGCTCCCTCCCCGGGCCGTGACGAGAGTGTCATCAGCGTAGCAAATGACGCCCTGCCCGGGGGAGAGCAAACAGCGCAAGGCCCAGTCATAGCCAATGTTCCACACGAGCGGACCCAAGACCGACCCCTGTGGAACACCGCACGTGATGGCCCTGCGCACAACTCGGATCGACTTACATACCTAATCCAAGATGAACAAAACTGCAGAATAGAATAGTTAGCCTTTTGATGTTCATCTGGGTACTTCAGTTAGCACAAGCATTAAGCTTGGTTAAGGAATACAACTTCATCATCTTCCTGCCCATATCCCATGTTTGTTGGGGTTGGCGCAATATGTTTTTAGGGTTCCGTACCTCAAAAGGAAAAAAACGGAACCCTTATAGCATCACTTCATCCGGTCCGTCAGTCTATCAAGACCCTATTTCTCATTAACGCATGGAGATGTCAAGTTGAAATTAATATCAAATAGGTAGGTCAACGGTCCCTTGGAGCTCTAAAAACTCAAGCTTCTAAGTCAATACAATAAAAAATCGGGATATATGCAACATATTTTGATACTCGCAAATAAATCAAAATCTACAGGATATTTCCCGTTAATCATGGAATTTGGCAGGAAGCAAGGTCTAATAGCACACTTAAAGGAAGAAGTCCGAATTGAAAACGCTCATTTGTAGTTTTATCACACAAATCTTAATTTACAGTTGGAGAATTGACGTTTATACGGGAGAACATGTTTTTCAACAACAATTTTGAGTTTGCCTGTGGCATTAAGTCCGCCTCTGTACATTTATGTCCTTGAAGTGTTAATAAATAAATAAATTAAGTTTGTTTTTGGGATAAATTCATCCCAACTACGAAACCCTTCATTGTGCTTGGTCCGAAACGCACTTGGTCGGTTTTTTTTTATTTTTATTTTTATTTTATTTTTTATTGAAAGGAATAGCAAACAGTTACATTATAAGAACTTATAACTAATTTAAATAATACAATTTTAATAATAACATAACCCACAACGCTATCCACAGGTAGACATAAAAGTTTAAAGAGTAAAGAAAGTAATCGCTAGGAGCTTATATCGCAGTTCGAGCTGTTACAATAATGAGCATTTAAAAAAAAAAAAAGCTAAAATGTAGGCAAAGATAAAGAGAGAGGCTACAATGCATGGGGTATATTTAGTAAGGAGGAGCGAGTGAGGCTTTTAAATCTACTCATTGGACAGTTAAAGATGTCAATATTCTCAAAATTATTATTATATGAGTCAACCATACGGCGGACAGGTGAGCGCTGGCCAGAATTAGTTCGGCAATGGTTTAAAGCAAAAAGAGTACCTGCACGCACCTGTCGCCTATGAAAGGTTCTAGGTACAGCGTAACAGATCACGTTATTAAGTTCTATACAATTAAATTTGTTTCTTACAATTTTATATAAGATAATGGCTTCAAGGTATTTTCTACGAGAGCTAAGGGACAGGAGCTTGTACTTGCTGAGTAATTGCGGGTAAGGTAGGTAGGACTTATGGCATCTGTAGTGCATGGCACGTAAGAATTTGTACTGAACATTTTCAACCATTTCAGCATATTTTTTGTAGAAGGGGTTCCATACTGAGACTGCATACTCTAATTGTGAGCGAACTAGGGCCTTATACAAGCATAAATAAGACGAGGTTCTCTTGAAGTCAAGGGTAGAACGCATGATAAAGCCATACATTTGGTAGGCTTTACTAACGATTTTGTTAATGTGTGAATCTAGGCATAGTTTGGAATCGAGTATTACACCGAGATCGCGGATTGAGTTTAATTTAGTGAGAGGCACATGACAAAGGGTGTACACGAAGTTAATAATTCGTTTATTTTTAGTGAACGTAAGGTAATTGCATTTGGGTATACTTAACTTTAGTTTGTTCCTACCACAGTAGTCTGTTAGTCTGTCCAGGTCTTGCTGTAATAGAATGCAGTCATTAATGGATTTGATGGATTTATATATTTTTAGATCATCTGCATACAGTAGAAACTTTGTGTTGTGAAAACAATTACCTATGTCATTAACAAATATGTTATATAATAGCGGCCCAAGGATCGAACCTTGTGGTACCCCGGACGTGACTTCGATAGTTTTAGATCTGTATCCGTTAATTACTACCCTTTGGCAGCGATTTGAAATATATGACGCAAACCACCTCAACAAGTTACCTCGAATTCCGTTGAAGGCTATTTTATCTAGCAACAATTTATGGTCCACCTTGTCAAAGGCCTTACAAAAATCTGTGTAAACTGCGTCTACTTGCAGGCTATAATCGAGACTATGAAACAGAAAGTTGGAAAAGGACAAGAGGTTCGTGGTAGTAGAACGCTGTTTCACGAAGCCGTGTTGTTGCTGTATTATGGAATTATGCAAAGATGGATATATTTCATTGTGGACTAGTCTTTCGAAGACCTTTGACAAGGCGGAGAGAATAGAGATTGGACGATAGTTCTCCACATTACCCCTTGAGCCACCCTTGTGTACAGGTGTGATGTTTGCACGCTTCCATTCTTTTGGAAATACTCCCTCAGAGATACACTTATTATAAATTATGTATAATGGTTTGCAGATGTGAGCAGCAGTGTAACGTAGAAAGTATGCCGGAATGCCGTCAGGTCCTGCACCTTTGGAAGGGTCCAGGGACTTTAGTTCTTTCAATATCTTATTTTCAGTGAAAAGTATGTTTGAAATTATATCATTCGCTGAGGAAGTTGCAGCAGGCGGTTGCCATTGAGACAAGAGCGGCGAGGTGGGTTCATAAACGGAGTGGAAAAAATTAGAAAACAAATCGCATATTACATCCGGCTCGCTGGATTGGGCATCTTTGTAGTGTACTTTAGCAGGGATGCACGGTTTGTCCTTTCGGTTTGCTATGTATTTCCAGAAGTGTTTCATATTTAGGTTTAAGCTATCCTCTACGGAGTTAATATACTTAGAAAAACACTTAATGCACATATCCCTAAAACTAACTCTATATGATGTGAATTTTTCATAATCAAATATATTTTTATATTTCTTCCACTTGATCCAGGCTTTCTGTTTCTTTTTAAATGTACTAATCAAGGGCCGCGAGAACCAGACAGGAAAAGTGGAAGATTTATGACTAGTCAGAGGAGTATATTGCTTAATAATCTGGTCTAGTTTGTCATAAAACAAATATAGAGCTTCTTCTGATTTTCTGTGTGTGAGTAGTTCGGGCCAATCAGTTTGATGTATCATATCATTTATTTTTTCATAGTTTGCCTTGTAGAAATTATATTTCTGCAGTGATTGCCTGTCTAAGGGAGAGTATTTTACATTTATATTAATATCACAAACAAAGGGGGGGTGATAAACGTCAACAGGTAGAAGAGGAGAGGCCTCTTCCTTCACATAACAGGGGCAGTTAGATATTAAAAGGTCCAGTATTTTACCTTTTGAGTTATGTGTGCTGTTATACTGAGCGGCATTTAAAAGTGACATGAAGTTGTTTAAATGGTCACAAGACGCAGTAGTGCCAGAACACAAAGGAGAACTTGTTGGTGGATTTATGGAAGAGTGCATATGCCACGTTGCTTCTGGGAGATTATAATCTCCGACTAAATAAAAGAATTCAACGTTAGTCTTACCCAGAACGTCATAGAGTAGCTCGAAGTGTTTTTCATATATCAGCGAGGGAGTCTTGGGTGGTATGTATGCGGCAGCCACTATATGGCGCTTTAACCTGTGTCCACTAGGTATTTCTACAGCAATTTGCTCAATGTAATCGTGTAACTGAGTGATATTAGTGGAAGTGATTAAGTCAATTTCAACTGGTTGAAGAGTTTTTAAAATTGCCACAAGTACGCCTCCACCGTCTTGTTTTTTTGTGCTGGTACGATCGCGATCACACCTGTACACAATGTAGCGCTGGTCAATGAACTCATTGTTATTAATTTCCTCAACCAGCCATGTTTCTGTGAGTATTATAACGTCATATGTTCTCGTGAGGATGTTCATAAATAAAGTCTGCAGTTTCGTACGGATACCCCTACAATTTTGATAATAAAAGGTTAAGTGTTTATCAGTCATTGATAATGGTTGAGTATGTTTGTGTATTAATATTATGTATCAAGAATGTTAGGATGCCAAGAAAATAGATACTGAGCGTAATTGATGATAAATATGACTGTAAGATAAAACTTAATTTTATTTCAATTAACCAGCAGCACACACTCATATTATTATACGGAAAACAAACTAGCTCTATTTTACAGAGAGAGCGTAATTTCTCAGATTTGAGTTTAACATAGAAGAAATATATTATGTTTTGTTTAAGGATTAAACTAGATACTCGTAGAACCAAAAACATATTATAAATTAATAATAATGGTAGCCTCCAAGCGGTTATGCTTATTTGAAGTGTACATAAGTTAGGGTTGGTAAGATCAATGCGTAACTTAAGTGTTAAAAAGTAAAATCTAAAAACTACAATAACTTTAATTCTAAAAATACTGCGAACATCAATGCGTAGTATAAGTGTTGAAAAGTACAAACATAAAAATATAATAATTCTAAAAATACTGCGAACATTGAAAGCTAGTGTTAAAAAAAGCTTACGTGCTGTGATTTTGAGTATCCAATGGCAAGGTTTTGTTACCGCTTTTGATTTTTCGGACGTCATCCAAGGTGCGGACTGCAAAAGAAGCCATGCCATCGCGTTCACGTACAAGTACTGTAGAGTTTTTAACCCATACGTACTTAAAATCGTGTTGTTTAGCGGCTTCTTTACATTTCCGAAATAACTGCTTTGCCTTCAGGGTGAGATGTTCATTTAGGTATATTCTAGTTGGATGTCCTGCTATACCAAATTGATCAGACTTCAGTTCCTTGGCCAGACGGTACGCACTCAAAATATTATCACGTATAATTCGTGTAGAGAATTTAACTATAATATTCTTCGGTCTGTTATTGGTTTGTTGAGCGTGCTGTACTCGATGGATAGAGATGATATCTTTCTGTGATGTTGGGAAATTGATGGCAGTTCCTATCAGCTCCATCACTCGAACCAAGTTTTCACCGCGCCTTTCTGGGACGTTGCAGATTTCAATGTTGCAGTTTCTCGCTTGTTGCTCCAAGGAATCAATTTTTTGTTCAAGACTGCTGACTAAGATTTGAGATTGGTCAGAGCAGTGACGGGCACTGTTTTCGACACGATCCTTAAGGTCATTATGATCAGCTGCTTGAGACTGTGCTGAAGATTTTAATTCTGCGACATCGTGAGCCACTACGCGAACGCGTTCTCCTAATTTCTCGTGTTCGCTTTGGAGGGTGTTTATTTCCTGTTTCATGTCCGATAAAGTGCATTTAATGCTGTCATTGAACTTGGACATGCTAGTCTCCATTTCCTCACGCCAGCCACTCAATGTGCCTTTGATATCTTGTGTGAACTTGGCCATGGCGTGGTCCATATCGGTGCGCCATCCTTTCAATGTGTTATTAAGTTCATGTGATATTATATTCAGGCTGTCGATGGCGGTGGAGTGGGACGCATCACCAGTGACAATAGTTGATGCCGAGCTCGTCGACGACTTCGGTGATGAGGATTGTTGATCCAAGTTATCGCAGGACATGTTCATCGCATCAACGGGGATTGTGTGGCTGTATGTGGAGCGGCTCAGAGAGGCAGAGGTGGGGCGATTTCGCTGCGTGATGCTACCACAGGGAGGACACTTCCACTGAGTTTTTTGTTCTTGAGTAAGTTTAGAGAATTGTCTTTGTGTGATGTTGAGGCAATCACAGTGATACATGTCGTCACATATATGGCACTTGAAAAACAATGCCAAGGGTCCAATAACTCCATCGCAATGTCTGCACAGACCGTTGTTACTCATCTTCGTATGGTTACTTAAATAGTGTTATTATTTATTAAGTATGTGGAATATTGAGTTAATATGGTACCAGTAGCGCCACCTATTTTAAATTATGGGTAACTACAGTAAGCGTGATCGACCGACAATTAATGAGGATCAAGGTTGTTTGCCTGATTCCAACTTGGTACCGCTAAGTTAGTACAGATGGCGTTGTTCTCAAATACCCTGTGGCCGGGATGATTTGCAGAATTTGATTGACAAAGTTTTGCACTAAATTTAGAATTTTCTTAGACTTGTACACTGGGACATAGAGAGAAGCACAAGATCTATCTCCAGAAGACTGTTAGTACACTTAATTCACAGCACTTATGATTGTTTTAAGATGTTGTTATGGTGATATTGTATCTCACTGTTATACTGAATTTGATCACTATTAATGTTGTTTTTCACGCACGAACTTCCAACACAGCCGATACGTTCGTATCCTCAAACTATAACAACGTTTTTGCAGTCAGATTGAGCACTTTAACTATTTTAAAACTATTATTTACTGGGAGCTCGTTATAAGACGTAAACAACGTGCAGCGCCACCTAGCGAGGAGTTTTTCTTCAATTCTCCCCTGTTAGCCGTCACGCTATAATTCACTCTTTTTTCTTTGACATCATCGCACCATCCTCACATCAGGAATCCACAATCAATAGGAATACAACAAACATGACTCAAAGACCTTTTGTTTTCATCAGCAGTTTCACATGTTTATAGGCAGCGCAGCGCATCATATTTCAACTCCGTAGCTACTGAGCAAGGCCATCGTGCGACGCGATTCGTGATTTCCGACAAAGCTGATCATATACTTCCGGATTTAAAACGGTCCTATCCGGTACCTTTAAGACATTATTAAAATGAAGGGGATCATTTAAATGTGAAATATACCTACTCATGAATTCGTCTACTTACCTTGTCGTCCTTTTGCAGGACGCTAGAAGAAAGTAGTAAGTCTATGGTTGGCATTCTTTACCTCGCGTTTACACCAATGTATAAAACATCTATTAAACTCACCCTTCGAGATTACACTTATTACTTGTAGTAGCACGGACATGTTCTGCCATCTTACACTATTTTAGAGCAACAATTCAAAGATTATTTTATGCGCCCTAATGTCGCCTAATTATAATCTTATACACGTTTTGTGTGGTTGCCATCGTGCACGTAATGTTCTATTCGATATTTAATTTAGTGGTATTTCAGTGTATTTATACGTTTTTGATAATGGTAAAACGACAACGCTACGACGAGGAGGAATATTTAGCTCGGAAAATCAGAAAGTTGGAGAAAAAGATGTCTCGTGTTTGTCGTAAACAACGGGAACGCAGTTACCACAGTACTACACTCGAGAGCAATGAATCCGGGTCACTTAAAGAATGTAAAAAATCTCGGAAACTAAAAATGATAGGTTAATGCAATAAATTGTATTTAATAGACAATGTAATACTCCTTAAATGAAAGTAAAAAAAATATGAGTCACCATACATTTTATTAACACAAAATTACATAAAGAAAAAAACTGCTGATCTCTCCTTAAAACAAAAATAGGAAACATGAAATTTTTGAACTTTATTACGATTTTCTTGAATTTTAATACTTCGTATTGCCTCCTCGTGCTTCCATTACTGCGTTTACGCGGTTTAACATGCTGTACACCAAGTTCCTTATACGATTTTGGGGAATATTCTCCCATTCCTCTGTGAGAGCAATTTTGAGCTCACGAAGCGTGATTGGGGGAGGGTTTCGTTGTTTTACGCATCTGCCTAGCTCGTCCCAAGCATGCTCGATCGGGTTGATATCCGGGCTGCGCGCTGGCCACTCCATACGAGTAATGTTCATCTCTTGAAGGTAGTCATTCACAATCCTACCTGTATGAGGTCGGGCATTGTCATGCATAAATATAGCATCCTCACCTAAATTGACCATAAATGGACCAACGTGATCATTGAGGATTTCTTCCACATATCTTTCGCTAGTTAAAGAGCCGTTTTCTATGATCACCAGCTCTGTGCGACTTTCAGAAGAAATTCCGGCCCACACAAGTACAGACCCACCACCGTAGGCTACTTTTTCTTCGATGCATGCTTGCTTGAATCTTTCCCCTGGTCTTCGATACACTCTGTGTCTTCCATCGTGCTTGTAGAGCATAAATTTTGATTCGTCGGAGAACATAACTTTTGACCAATCTTCAATACTCCAATTTACGTGGCTCTGGGCATATCTTAGTCTTGAAATACGATGCCCACGCTCCAGTTTAGGGCCGTTTGCAGGTCTAAGGGGTTTTAAGTTAGATTCAGCAAGCCGACGTCTTACTGTCCATGCACTTGGGTTACTTCCTCCGAGGCGTCGAAACTGATTTGTGAGTTCAGTTCCTGTAAGAAAGCGATTTCGAAGCATGGTGTTCACCAAGTATCGGTCTTCTCGTGCTGTGGTACACCTGGTTCTGCCCGTTCCTGGTCTGCGTAGGTTAGAACCAGTTTCTTCGTAACGTCGGAGAACTCTTTGTACTGTTGACAGCGACACACCGACAGTCCTGGCTGTATCGCGCTGACTCCGGCCGGTTTCCAGCATTGTAAGTATTCTGGTGCATTCTTCAGGCGTAAGCGACATAATTTCAGCTTGAATAATGAATATAGAGCACTATCAACATGGTTTATGTACCCACATAAATGACAGATTACAAACAAAAGCAAAACCAAATGCTGTGATTTCGTAGTTCCATCTTCGAAAGTGGCCCTTTTTCAAATTAGATTTTTTTATGATATAACTTTACAATAACTAAGAAGTTTTAATACCTTCATTTAAGGAGTATTACATTGTCTATTAAATACAATTTATTGCATTAACCTAGCATTTTTAGTTTCCGAGATTTTTAGGATTCTTTAAGTGACCCGGATTCATTGCTCTCGAGTGTAGTTCAAATTTCGAACAAAATCATTATTCTGATAGTGATCAGTACCTAGAATCATTGCAGGAGGCTCCGCAAAACGGAGGTCGGTAACATTTCTATTCTACAGTATTTTTATCGCACGAAGCGACGCGCGCTTTACTTGTGGTAATCAAGTGTACAAACACGCTGTGAATATGTGCGTGAAGATGAGTAGCGTCAGCAGATTACACACACATTAGTATTTATACCTATACACTACACTACAGGCAGCCAGCCTTTATTTAATTCTTCGAGAGAAAGAACCTGTGCCATCTAAACTGGAAAATATAATCTCACAAATGTTTCCAAATCACGTGCTTCACTAAGTCTTATACAACATTATAAATGCATGACTGTAGGAAACACAGCTCGTACGAAACAATTGTATCCGAAGCACGGAACATAGAAGAGATTTTCTTGGGTTATGCTCTGCTATTTAAGTAGGTAGGTATTTAACCTCATTTCTAGCTAACAAGGTAGGTATGTTGCATCTTTGGTTGTGAATACTCTACTATCATATCTAGTAGCTTTTCTCTTGAACTTTTCCGCTTGATTCTGCAAAATTCGTAGAACGAAAGATATGCTTCTGAACATATTTTGAACAAAAATCTAAAGTGCGTCCTGATACCTCCTGAAACGTGTAAGTACTAAAGTAGGAGGGGGATTGTTACATTCTAGAAAAGTTTTGATAAGTTTGTGGTTTAACAATAACATTGTGAACTTTGTCGTTTGACTTTACAGAGTTTGATAAAGTACAAAATTTCGTACTTTTTTTAATAGGAAATTTTGTACTTGATGATTTTTAATGAGCGAGAATCACATCTGTTTACTATAAAATTGTTGTAATTTCTAGGAAAAAATACGACTTATAGATGTGAAAATTTATTTAAGAGCAGACATGACAGAACTAAGAAAAAGAAAAAAGTATATTTAAACTAGTAATTTCTTCTTTAGCTTATCAGAGAGGTTTATTAGGTATAGAATAGTATACATTTACAACAAAAATAAATATTTTATTTATTCAATCACATTTGTTTTATAAATAACAAATAAATAATAGCTACTGCAAGTATCAGAATAAATTGATAATGTAATTACATATCCAGTATGTATGCATGTGTTGCAAGAAATCACAAATGCCCGGTACTCAGACCAAATACAAAAAACAAGACAGCACTGTAAATGGTTGTAAATGTGTGCGTGTGAGTGTGTATGCACAGAGCGGAGGTGTAGTTTTGGCATGCTTCATTGCATTGTTCGCAACGCTATATCTTGGTTTTTATTTGGTCTGAAGCCCGGTAAAAGAATTTACTAAGTGTATGACGACGCTAAGTCCAATTACTTACAATATAAAGGTATCTACATTGCCTAATTTGCAAATAAGAGATAAATAATTTTCTAATATTTATAGAGAGAGTATCTTGAATACTTAGAGAGCGAATGTAGTAGTTAGTAGTTGTGGGTAGTTAAGCCTACCTACCCTATATAATTATAAAATGAAATTGTATATTCTGTAAATAGGATATTGGAATCACTTTTACAGGTCATATTTTTTTTATTTATTAATAATTAGCTAGATGAGTTCGGCGTTTCCTATCTGACTACTCTGAGAAGAAGTGTCTGAAATAGTCTTTTCAGAAAAGAACCTCACACACTTGAGTGGACCGATTTGTCAGTAATCGTGGAGCTCACCTCGACGAACAATACCAAAGAAAGGACATTTGGGTAGGCCCCATAAACATTAAAACTATATGACAAAGAAAAAAAAAAAAAAAAAAAACCACATAGTCTTCACATTCACAATAATTAAAATAATATAGTAAGTAATCATGACATTTTGTATATAATATTTAACCTCAGATTAAATAATAGGTATTTAACCATGTCAGTGTTTATATAAAAGTGGTATATTTTAATGATTTTACTGAATAATTATAAGTCAAGTTTTATAGTGTTATCACAAGGCTTCAGAGCGAGCAGCTCTATGTTATGGGGTTTGGTTTCCGCACTCAGTCCGTCAGGAGGACCATTGTGCGTGGGCCATGGCGGCCGTTTGGGGTTATTCCAACCAGCCCACCTCCCTCCAGAAGGCAATTAGGTCTCCTGATTTGTCTAGAACATCTGTGTATGATCTGGGTGACCCGAGGGTTTCTGTTCTAATCTGGGTAACGCCCGTGCATTCAAAAAGCACGTGCGCAACGGTCTCCTCAGCCTCCATGCACGCCCTGCACAGAGGACTGTCCGTTATGCCTATTGTGTGGAAGTGTTTGTTTAGCGAGCAGTGTCCCGTGATGGTCCCCGTCACCAGGCGCAGGTCATTCCTGTCCAGGCGTAAAAGACGCCTGGTCAGCCTGCTATCCAAAGTTGGCATAGCTTCCTTTGACTGCCGGCAGCCCGGTGTCGAGGACCACCATTGCCCTGCTTGTGTGTGGGTGATTTCCTGTAACCACCTACGTATTTGGTTGAAGGGGATAGATACGATAGGCTCGGGTCCACAGGCTGCCGTGCTGGATCCTCGCCTAGCAAGTTCGTCAGCTGCGTCATTACCTAGCGACCCGCTGTGTCCTTTTATCCATTGCAGTGTCACCATGTTGCGGCTAGAGACCGTTATTCGCTCTAATGCCTTATGACATTCTAGTGTTAGCTTTGAGGTAAAAATTGTTTTCCTTAATGATTGGAGGACTGAGGCGCTATCGGAGAGTATACGTATATGTGTATCCGTAACTCTCCTGGCTTCTAGGGCGTGGACCGCATGTATGATTCCCACACACTCCGCCTGATAGACGGTGTTGAACCTTCCCAGCGGTCTGGATATATTTATGTTGAGTTCATGTGAGAAGACTCCGATTCCGGTGCCGGAGTCGGTCTTCGAGCCGTCGGTGTATACTCTCATTTCCCTGGGGCCTGAGTAGTCACACTGTTGCTGAGCGAGCAGCTCAATCTATATCTAATAAATTTTTATCTTCTAAATAAAATCTGAAATTTTATAGTACTCTTTCGTACAAAGTAAGGTTTTAATACAGCTTTTAAATCGTTTAATGGGTAAGTTTCGAATGCCAATGGAAAGTTTGTTGTAAAAGCGTATACATTAACCATTAACTGTGGATACGAGTGCGATGTACAGCAAGCTTGTGTTAGGGAGGTCGCACCAGGCGGCGGCCGAGGTTTCTGTTCCATATCAGGCGAGAGGAAACGCTCGGATGTCATCACTTCGTGGATCGCCCGGAGGACACGGTGGAGGTCTGCCCGGCTTGGGCAGAGCACCGCCGTGTCCTCGTGGAGGCGATGGCGGGGATCTCTCGCGTCCGGCCCTGATCCAGGCCATGGTACGGAGCTAGAGGGCATGGGAGGCCGTCACCTCCTTCTGCGAAGCAATAAGGCTCGCGAAGGAGGAGGCGGAATGCGTGAGGTAGAGGCAAAATTCGCGCACTCACGCCCCTAGCCACCGCAAGCCCTGGGCGTCGGGAATCGCAGGCCGATCCCCGGCCACCGTAGGCGCGGGCTTGCGGACAATGGGTAGCTCGCCGTCCGACAAGGACCAGGCCTAGGTCGACGGCGCGTCGTGTTCCACGCTCGCCTCAAAGAGATGTCAGCAATTGAAGGGGTCCGATGGGACTGATGCTTGCTGGGTCGCGGGAAAGTCCGAAAGGGATACCGTGGCCCCTAGCAACGTATAGAAGGAACACGGGTGGGTTTTAGACAGTAAGAGTCTGACACGCCCTCCCACTCCGCCCGCTCCGCTGCTTGTTGGGAGAAGTCATTTGATGATTTCTATCCCAAAAAAAAGAAAAAAGTTTGTGCCTATTCCTGGTATTTAAACTATGAACAACGGTCATTTTTTAAAATTTTACTTATTTTGTGTACATTCAAATATATATTGTGAGGTTAAAGTCAGAATATTTATTTCTTTGATTTTTTCTCGAAGGGAATCTCTCGGAACTAGATTGGGCACATAGTAATGGTAATTGTTCAAAGTTGACTAATTGACGTTTGATTTAAAAAAAGGGAAAAATACAAAGTTATCCCCGAATTGTATTCGAAACTTCTTATCATTCTCAGTTGAATTAAAAGCCGGAACTAAGCAGGCAGCACGGCAAAACTTTCTGATTGCAATCGTTAAATTTTGTTGCTGTTTTTTCTGTAAAAAGCCTTGTGAAAATTTGATATTTTCGCGTGACTGACGATCAAAATTACTGAAACATTGGTTACAAACTTTTACTACATAGTTACCTTATTCGCCACTTTAATTGTTTGATCGTTCGAAAAGTCTGCAAACCTAAAGTTGCTAGCTAGGCTGTATGATTGATAAGAAGTTTGTGCCTAAGTAATAAACGATTTTTTTATCTACTCTTATAATCAACGACTAGATCAGCCTATAATGTTCCAACTACTGGAACACAGACCTCTTCTCTGTGAGTGGGTGGTACCTAATCCACCACGCGGGCCCAGTGCAGGTTGGCAGATGTCACATATTGTTTTCGAATTTTTGGTTCCATACCAGTGTTGGAGGAGCTCGTGGCTAAGTAATAACTGCCGCACCGGTCGATCCATTAGGTTAAGCTACGCTTGCCGGGGTTGGTCTGTGGATGGGTGACCATCTTTCCATACCGAGACTCCTCCGTGCCTCGGAAAGCACGTTAAGCCGTTGGTCCCGGCTGTCATTCATGGATCTTTGACAGTCGTTACGGGTCGTCAGAAGCCCGAAAATCTGACAACCAGTCTTACCAAGGGGTATCGTATTACCCAGTTACTGGGTTGTGGAGGTCAGATAGGCAGTCGTTTCATGTAAAATACTGGTATTCAGCTGCATCCGGTTAGACTGGAAGTTGACCCCAATATGGTTGGGAAAAGGCTAGGCAGATTGATTGGTTCCATACCAGTGTTGCTTACCAGTCGATGTTTTCTGTATACCTAATTGTAACAAAATATTTGTCATGAATATAGAAATGCATGTAACTTTAGCGATCCTTAATCCAATAAATAAACTAACCTTCCCACCTGGGTACTGTATTGTCCTGTATTTCAACCACAGGTACTTAGAATTACTTAGAATATGCCAGTCTGTAAAGATGTTTTATTCACGTTTTCAGCTACATACTAGAAACCGAATTTTCCCTACTAAATTCGAGATTATTCAAATCAATACAGTAGGCAGACTACGGCTCATTGGACGGGAGCTCAATTCTCAATACAAATGATCTCAATAAAGAAAACCAAAGGTTCTCCAAGTGATGGTAGGTACTCGTACGAATTGGACAAATCACTTCAATTCTTTCTTTATAAACTCACAGATACGAACGGCTTCATTCGATTCAGACTTAGTATTTACGTTAACGTTCTTCGTTTTATTTAAATCTGACTAACTGCCTATTTTTTTCTTTCGTTTAACAAAGTAGGTACTTGCACTCACAAACATTCGAAAAATAATGTTATTCAATCACTTAAACCCATATTGTCCCGAGACTCCAATAGCTACAAAATACTAGTCACTATAATTAATTAATAGTATCTTAATATTGCTGTTGTCAGTTGCATTGTGCCATAACTTAGCGACTACTAATTAGGTCATAAATCTGGCACATTGGAAACTAGTATACACAATACGAACATGATTCTAGGATTGTACTTATATCCAGAATCGGTAATTAGATTGAAACTTATGAAATTAGAGTAGGTACCAGCTATAATAATATAATTAATATATAATATATACGGATAATTTCAACATGAGTGATGTTGGTTACATCACTCATGTTGAAATTAAACATGTTTTTATTTGTTATTTTGCAAAAAAAAAAAAAACTACGCTTTGGAATGGGCAACTAGCTTCATATTTCTGACTGACCGACCCCTTGACAGTTCAAAAGTGCCTGTAAATGGTTTAGTTTGAGAAGCTTTATACAGATCTTCTGCAGTCATACTTACAGACAGACTTGAAAAGTGACTTTGTTTTATACTATGTACATAGGTAGTTAGATATAGAATGTTGAAACGTCCTCGAGGCATAGCGCCTTATTCTCTATACAATCTAAGACAAAGAATACTGGTCAGTACGAAAAACAGAAATTACTCTTAAAATAATAGAGTTAGCGGCATGAATGAAACTCCAGATATAATGAAACTGCAGATAATTTACTAGTTAATAAAAAACACCCAATGTTAAGAAATTCGTTTAACTGTCAAAATTACATAAAAAAACAAAATATCAATAACTTTTACGTTGAAAAAATAATGGGTGACACCTCACATAGAACACAAAATCGAACTTTAAAACAATTATAATACTTTGTATTGCCTCCACGGACTCTCTCACAGCTGCCAGGCATGCTGTTTATTACAAGTTTCAGCGATGTTACGGAATATTGGTCGATTCTTCCACTAACGTATGTTTCAGGTCTCGAAGAGTAGCTTTTTTTTTTGGGTGGTAAATCATCAAATGACTTCTCCCACTCAGGGCGGAGCAGGCGGTGTCAGACTCTTACTGACTAAAACCCACCCGTGTTCCTTCAGTTGCCTGTGCAATAGGGATGATGCCTGGGTCAAAAAAAAGAAATTCTATTTAGTCCGTCAGTCAGATAATAAAAAAATATTAGTCACGTATTTTTTGCTTTATCATATTAATGAAAAATGACTTAGATACAACGCATTAAAGTTGGGGAGTGGGGGTTGATACGTCACAAGTATGTATAAAATCTACATACAAGTGACGTCATAGCACATTATAACTCAATGTATCGCCGTAATCTTTTGATACCGTAAAAAAAGAAAAAATACGTGGACGTTATTTTTTCATAATCTACATGACGGACAAAAAACATTTTTTTAGTCATCATCCCTATTCCAGAGGGCCACGGTATCCCTTTCGGAATTTCCCGCAACCCGGCAGGCATCGGTCCCATCGGACCCGGCAGACACACGCTGACATCTCTTTGAGGCGCGCGTGGAACACAACGCGCCGTCGACCCGGGCCTGGTCCTTACCGGACGGTGAGCTACCCAGACTTCTCCCTGCAGTCAGGAGATTAGAAAGAATATTGGTCGATTCTTCCACTAACGTATGTTTCAGGTCTCGAAGTGTAGCTGGGGCGGGGTTTCGATTTCGGGCACACTTCCCAAGCTCGTCCTAAGCGTGTTCAATTGAATTCAGGTCCGCCGGGCTTCTCGCGGGCCAGTCCATGCGATTGATGTCAGCGCGTGAAAATACTCATTTACAAATTGAGCTGTATGTGGCTTGGCGTTGTCATGCATGAATATTGAATTTTCACACATAATAATTAAATATGGGCTGACATGATCATTAAAAATTTATTCCATATATCTTGCACTAGGTAGCGTACCACTTTTATCAGCACTAACCCCGTAAGACTCTGAAGAGATTCTAGCCCAAACCATAATAGATCCACCGCCGAATGGCACTTTTTCTTCAAAACAAGCTGGGATTAAACGTTCCCCTGGCCGACGGTAGACTCTTCGCCGCCCATGATGTGCATACAGCATACATCTGGATTCGTCAGAAAACATTACTATTGCCCACTCTTCGTCTACGTAACGTAATCTTGCTACCCGATGTTCCCTTTCAAGTTTTGGACAATTTGCGGGTCTATGTGGGTTCAAATTAGCTTCAAGGAGCCACCGCCTTACAGTCCGCTCGCTTACGTCGTCTCTACGGGTCTCCCGAAGTTGATTTGTTACTTCAACTGCCGTGAGCAGACGATTTCGGAGCGTTCGGCGCTCCGATTGGCAGCCGGCCGGCCTTCACCAGTGAAGGGCCAATCGGAGCGCTGAACGCTCCGATGCGTAAAGTCGAGATGGTTAAAAGAAACTCACACTAGGCCCTCTGGTCTTCTTATGTTCAGTATTGCTCAGCCCAGTTTCTCGGAAACGTTGGACGACTCGCTGCACTGTAGAGAGTGACACGACTATTGTTCTTGTTGTACTTCGCTGCCTGCCTTCTTCTAACATAGTGACGATACGTGTACATTCTTCTGGTGTTAGCGACATGATAGTAATTTAATAATGATGGTGAAAGACATCAATGGCCGCCTTTTATCATTTCGATTTGACAGATTGAAAACAAAATTGAGAAAACAAGCAAAAGTAAGACAACCGCGAATTTAATTTATTTCGAAATTCAAGTTTAAAAAAAAATAACTTTTTTTTTTATTATGTTGGTTAGTTTCATGCACGTACCATTATGAATTTGCAGGTTACAGGGATTTTCGTCATCGTCCCGTATTATTTGACCGCGAGTGTAAATAGGTAATAAAATATCGTCTGTCGTTTATTTAGGACATTGGCATTATCATTAGAAATTGTATCGAAGCTACATGCTTTGGAGGTTAGAGGTAAAAGAAATAAAGGGATCATAACACTTTATTCAGAGAATAATAAGTACTTAGTCTATTGTACAGTTTCATAACTGTTGAATGTGCAAATGCTAAGCGACTTTAGAACTGTGGCTGGAACTTGGAAGTTTATAGTTTATGAAACTGTTGCATAATGAGAGGTATTAAAACACGAGTGTGTGTTTAAAAACCGAGCCGTACGCGAGGTCTTTTTAATAGTATCACATGAGTATTTTAATACCTAGTTATGTGCAGTTTCATACACTTTGTTATCTGATCTACTGTCATACGAGTACATTGGGATTGAACCTACAAAGTAAAATAACAAGTTTAATAAAAACGGCAAATTATAACTGCAGCAACAAAAGTTTTGTTTAACATCTGCAACCTAACGTCTTTTTTTGTATGTAGGTAACGAGTGAAGCTTCGTGCAGACTAGCGCGACGCGACACCGGCTATACCGTGAAGTTTTCTTAGAAATTGTATTGTTCGAGTCGCGTCGCGCCGTCGCGTCGCGCCGTCGCGTCGCGCCGTCGTGTCGCGCTGGTCTGCACGAGCCTTTAAGAGAACAGCTTCAATTATATTAATTCATCATCTTGACTATTCCAACAGAATATAAAAAAACCAGCGTCAATTTACAAACGTAAAATAATATGACTCAGAGCTACCGATAAATATATTTACTTCTGAATTGATAACTCAGCGACTAATGTGATCCATTTTAATGGGCTACTTTATATATTTCAGAGATTCAACATCTGTCTGCTAATAAAATCAAATTTCAGCCTCAAAATTACCCATCAAACTTTTTTATTCAACAACTAAATCAATAAATCATATTCTTTTTTCATGAAAATAATTAGCAACACAAGCGCGAGAGTGTACCTAATGCTTCGTGCAGACTAGCGCGACGCGACACCGGTTATTGTTATACAGATAAGTTTTCTTAGAAATTGTATTGTTCGAGTCGCGTCGCGTCGTCGCGTCGCGCTGGTCTGCACGAGTCTTAACGCTCACTGGGAATGAGAGGGGCGCGGCCGGCCATTTGCGCCAATGAGCGAGCTCTATTCCAGTTCCAATCAATAAATCAATCAATTTTAAAACCTCCGATTTTAAAACGACTTTATATACCATAATAATATTATAGTTATATGAAAGCGGTTCATCTAACTGGGATTATAAATATGATACGAGCTCGGCCTTGTATTTTATAACTATTAGGGCACTCCGACCTAATAGGTTAGGTTAGGTTAAACTGTGACCAACTACGCGCGAGCCGAGCGAACGCTACGTCGAAATTGGTCGCAGTAACAAAATTAGGGCACTCCGACAGTTATTATCATTTACCTATGTTTCCAAACACCATCATTTACATCCTTGTATATAATTTTTGTACGTTCAATTGGGTAGGTATAACAGCCAAGTCATCAATTACTCATGGTAACATTATTATAAATAGATAGGTGACTACATGAAATTAGAGCTTTCATTTACCATTATTTGCTGACAATAATAAGGTAATTGTATGTTCAATTACTTATAGTAGATTCACTCATTAATTACTTATGCTAACGTATACAAATATAGGTGGCTATATGAAATTAGAGTACGTTGAAATTATTTTAAAGATGCAATTGATACACTTATTAGAAGTTGGCAATGCGTAGACAGACATATTCTCACAAATTTAATCACCATGCTGCGTCATATTAACAGTAGCTTGTTTTACAATACATGTATACCTATATGGTCGCATGAAAAGCATTTACTAGACGCTAAAAGATCGTCGCTGACCTAATAGTCGTCGAATTAATAATTCATTAGACAACTATTTATTATTGTTATATTTGAAGACGAAGCCTTTTTTTGTTTTTAAACGTTGCCCCACACTAGTAATTTCTCTTGTATCGTGGGTGCGTTTACAAACATTTAAACTCACATAAACAAACATCCAGACCCGGAACAACTACTTGTGGGTCATACAATATTTGTTCCGTGCGGGAATCGAAACCGCGACACGCAGTACAGCAGTCAATCGCTTAACCAACCGTGCCGTCAAAAACATTTACATTTTAAAGAAGCTGCCTTAAATAACACCCAAAAAAAACCGACGAAATTCAAAACAACAAAACGTATGAATGGCGCCAAAACCATATCGCATATTACCGCGCATGCGTTAAAGCGGGCGCTGCTACCGCCCGAACGTTCCAATACAAAAAAAGAATTGATGGAAACTCCTTGGTGATATTAAATTCTTGGATTTGCCCTGTATGGTACCTACCGGTAAAAAAAATGTTTTATAGCATTATTTTGTTAGAGAAAAAGTGTTTTAATAAGATTGTATTTTTAAATTTCGGTATTGTGTTTATAAATAGGTACCTATGTAAATATAAACTCATTTGAAGTTTCGAATTTTACGATATGACAGTAGATAAAACAGTTTACTTGTGAATTCTCAAAATCGCTGGGCAGAAGGCGGCGACACCGACATTCACAGCTGAGCTGTTACATCCTACATTGCATCTCAATATCACAGTATTACATAAAACCTGCTTCAATGTCTTGTTAAATGAAAGGAGTTTTTATCTGAAAATCCGTTGAGTACCTATGTCAGTAGTCACGTACTACTTTTGTCTCTGGTATTCGCAAGTCCTAGATTTCCTTTTTCAAAATATAAGCGAAAAGGTTTTACTCATCCGACGATGGAAGCGACGCTACTAACGATAGGGGACGAGCATAACGCCATTTGCCGGGCAAAGTTCCAATAACCGAGCTGTGAATGAAAACCGAACCTATTTTCGTGACTTTTATTTAGGTAGATACCGCGTATAAGGTTTTATGGACTGCTCGACTCTAAGCCCACGTTCGCACGCACGTAATAAATCGCGGCGATTTTTTTTCGTGAACTTGATTTTCAACGCTCTGCTTAGCGCCGAGAGTTGAAAATCCAACAGTGTGTTTTTTCAACGTGCTGGGACGAGACTGCATCCCAACGCGTTAGATTCTCAACGCTTGGCTCATCACCGAGAGCTGTAAATCCAGTGCGCGATAAATTCCCGCCGCGATATTTTTACGTCCGTGCGCACGTGGGCTTATTCGTGTATTAGTTCACTCCATGTTTTAGAGCCAATAGTATTAAACTTGAAAGCCATCTGGATAATTTGTTTGATGGCACAATATTAGTAAGATTATCCGGGCGTAAGATTGCTTTAAGATGTCGTTATTGTATGATTTCATTACGGAGCAATCTTCTCGTGCGTGCAGTTGCGCTCGCCATAAAACTAGTATCCCTCGTGTTTCTGCAAAAGTTTCACTTAATACACTGCCAGCTGCTTTAGCGTTAAAACTATATAGCTAGCTTAACTTATTATTCTTTCGGTTAAACTTCAGGTACCTACTCTATATAGGTAGGGTTGTTTTAAATGGTTAAGTGTATAGTAACAAAAGTCGATTAACAATTCAGGTTGTTATATAATTTTGAACAAAATGTTAAATATTAAACAATTGTAAACGTTCTTAAATTCAGATAAAACTTACTTTTACTTGAGACTTTAAGTATAACTCAGGGGTCCGCAACCTATTATCATTCGCGCTCCCTTCGTTTCTTTTAAAATCGTTAAGCCCCCAGAGTTACCTACTTTGTCGAATTATGCAGAAAACCTTAAAAATTTTGGGAAGAGCAATAATAATTATGTTTCCGGATAGGTTAGATTTTGATTTGATAATTGAAACAGAAAAAGGAGTTACTTTGTCGAGATATACCTACATAAAACTCAAGAATTAAGATAATGTAGAATGCAAGAACAAACGAAGTGAGCTCGAACATTTAAGCACCCCCGCCTCGGATACGTTCATTTTATTTGGACTACTCAACAGAAATAGGAAAACTTATTTTGTACAGCGTCTAAGTATTATAAAACGTTTGAGTTTTGGAATATAGCCTTAAGCATCTTTTGCACGTCTTTATTACACCACCAATTTGGTTTTGGGTGGGGGCCGTTCATTGATCCTATTGGATAAGACACTGACTTTTATCTCCATTATTATCAGTCGGTGTTGTGAGACAAAGTCTTCGCCTGGCAGCACTTTACAGTTATTGACACTTTTAAAGCTGTTTCGTCTTATCAGAAAAAAATCAATTTGTGTGGTGTGGCGGCCACTTTTGTAAGTAATTAGATGCTCATTTTTCTTTTGAAACCTCGTATTTGTTATTGCCAAGAAAAAGGCACCTTGCAGTAGTGTCTCGCCATCAGTGTTACGGTATCCGTATCCCCAACTGCCATGCACTCTCTCATACCCATCATTCTGTCTTCCTAATGAACCCCAAGATTTGCACTAGCCCATGAAGTCTCATGTTTCATGGGACTACAAAGGCCATTGCATATCAAGGAGTAGACCGGGGGGCGCGGTAATGGTAAGGAAGAAATACCCTTAGGATAGGAAAGAATTTACGAGCCGTACCGGATATGCATCCTTGAGTCAGCAATGGAATAGTGGAGAGATGGGTGATTTTTATCTATGGAAGGGCATCTTTTTAAGACGGCTCCGCTGGTTCAGGTTCAGGTCCAGCTTCACCGATGCATCTACTCTTTGTTGTTTCCAAAGTCTTCGTCTGAGGATTTCGCTGCTATCCGTTTCAGCTTTCTTGTAAATCTCGCTAGCAGTCTTCTGAATCTTCTTAAGCTTATCTCGGTCTTCAGTCGTGTCCATCCAAAAAAATATTTCCTTGTTGAAGTAAGTCATGTCCTGTTTGAGGTTGCCATTACATGCGTAAATAGGTCAGCCAGCTTTCTCGGATTTGGTCTTGTATTGCATCTTACAGGTGTGGTTTTCGGCGCCTGTGCTCATGTGCTAGCACGTTCTTGATGCGTTTGGTTGCGGTTTTTCTGTCTAACGTTATTTTCGTGTTTAGTCTTCTGGCTTGGTTTATTCCTAGCGTGGTTAATCAAGTCCTCCTCGTTGTCTACGTCTAGCTCTGACGCGGTACAACTTCGACCTGTAGCTCACCGCTGTTCACCTCAGGTTGACGCGATTGTAATATATTTCTAAATTAAGCACACTGCTCCGCACAGATAATTCATAAGACAAAACTACCGACCCGCGTCGCCCGAATTCTTGTTTTTATGTTCGTATCGCGGGCGCATACATCTGGACCCCGTACGGACCATTCCTGCTTGCAGCGCTCGGCAGCTACAGTAACGCTTACCTACGCTCATCCACCAATAGCACTGCAGCATCAGATTATTGCTGAGGCTCTTGTTTTTGTAAATAAAAAGAGAAAAAAGACCGTAAAGAACCATCAGGTTGGTGTTTTTTCTTTGAAGATGTTTAACACCTTCGTCCGGTCGCAGCTCAAGCACGGACGGGGCCAGGGTATGTTTTTTTTTTTTTTTAATAAAAGGTGATCACCACGCATCACTCACAACACAAAGCTCTGTATTAAAAAACGAACACTATAAACAACACAGAATATTATTAAAATTGTCACACACGCATTATTCTAAAGTTGGGTACATTCTTTAGCCCGTAAAACAATTAAACCTGTGTAGGGACAAAATGAATAAGTGACTTAAAATTATGGTCTTGCAGAAGTTTTATGAGAAAATTGTTTTGTACGAAATCTAAAGCGATAATGCCATTATATAGGTATTTAATATGCGCATAATAAATAATAGTAATATGATTTATAACATTAACTTAGAAAATAATAGTTTAATGTGCGCTTGGCACTTCACCACTGCAAATGCACGCTCGCGATGTTGTCCTTTAATCTATCAAATAAAATATCGATTTTGCTCTCGCCCTGGAAGATAAAGAAATATTTCACCAGATTAACTTGGGTTCTCGTTCTTTGGAACGCTCGCCTGATGTCCGGAACGCAATTAGGTAGACACCTCATTTTAGCACTATTTTAATGTATTTAATTGGCGATTAGTAAGGTCACAGCATTATCAAAAACAATTTATAACACCAGTATCAACGCACTGTTCGAATTCGCCGCAAGCGACGCGATCTTGCCATAATTATATGTACATTTAGGTATTATGTACCTACAGACAGTTTTTTTTTTTTTTCGCAAATAATTATGGATCGTAGCTCGCTCACGAAACGACCTTACTGTTCGACGACCAAACCTAATTATCTATAATTATTAAAAAAAACGAAAAAACTAAACTAATCTAGTTTATTATTTGCTACACATATCTATCTACTTTTTATTTAAATATTTACACAGTACGAGTATAAAACTGATTTACATCCGTAAGACGTACTCGTAACATAACAAATGTTTAAGGTTATTGAGTGCTTTAAGAGTACCTAGTTCAATCAATCAATCAATCAATCAATCATGTTTATTGTGGATCATAGGTACAGAAATAGATACAGGTGTTAAGAATTACAGTAATGTTGGTCAGCTATGTCCCGCCTTTTGGGCATACAATACAAATTATTAAAATTATTAACATTGTGTCATTTATTATTATACAAGAAATTAACATTATTATTTTAATAAATTAACAAAGAAAAAAAGAAAAAATAAATTGCAATTAAAGAAAAAATTAAAATAACTAGTTAAGACCTACCCAAAGTTACAAACTTACAATCTAACATTACAACAAAAAATTTAGTATCACAAAATATAGGTCAGTCATAGATCATAAAATTAATAGTTAGCAGCACTGACTGCACCATGGTCTTGGTCAAAATATTGTTTTCAAATTTTAAAGGGACTTGTCTGACATAAAGTCTTTTAAACAGTAATAGGATTTATCGACTAATTACGGAGCCGAAACGTGGACACTCACGGTACAACTGGTCCATCAATTCAAGGTTGCTCAGCGCGCTATGGAACGGGCTATGCTTGGAATCTCTCTGAGGGATCGAATCCGGAACCAGGTGATCCGATAGAAAACCAAAGTTGTCGACATAGCTCACAGAAGAGTTTCTTTTTAAATAATTTAATTTCTGAAATGCTTCTAATATGTATTGGAATTTTATTAAATATTGTTGGAGCAACCCACAATACACTTTGCTGCAGAAAACGTGTCTTGGTCGTGATTGTGCATATGCAGTTCCAATCGATCAATAAACGAAATACTGTAAACTGAATTCCTGGTTTTCCTGACCCAGGCTATTGTCTAATGCTTAAAAAAAGATTATCATGGGTCTTTCTTTTAATATAAACTGGTCCTTTTAGCACCGGCGCGGGTGAAAACCTATAAAAGCCTTTTTGCTCTGCGTTCCACCGAGTTAAGTGCAGCAAGTTGGTATTATAATATGTGCAGTTTCATACACTACTTTGTTTACTCTCACACATCACACATTGGGATTGAACATATTGTGTATGTGCTGCGTCAGGCAAATGACTTCACAAACATCAGTGCTTGGAGGGCTTTGTATGAGGCTCTTGTGAGGAGTCTTCTGGAATATAATCGCCTGGAGCCCGAGTGAAATAAAATACAAAAATATGCTCGAACGGATACAGAACAAATTCGTCATCAGGGCTAACATGACAAGCGCGAGAAAGCTCTTTTTCTCGCTTTGTCAATATTTGTCTACGATTCTGACGTCATTTTAGTCCCTAACATGACCGTAAACGACGAGATATCTTGAAAAAGACACTTTGACACTTCTAATCTCGCGACGAGAAACCGATGTTGCAAGTTATTAAAAACAAATTATTTTTATGATAGCAACATCGGCTTGAGATTCCGTTTCATTAATTCAATGGTGTCAATTCTCTTGTCACAAATGCCTCTAAACTAGACTAAAAATCACAAAATTTTGGTTATTCTTGTCAACCGACGATTTTCCATTCTGAAATAGACTAAAGTGACACAACTTAACTATATTTTAGTTTGACGGCACTGAGCTATTAAATTTAGTGAAAATGGCAATTTTGCTGTTCATAATTTTACGTTCTTCACCTAAAATTTTGATTGTCTAAGTATTTAATCGCGATTAAAAAATGAACTAAAATTCACACCAACACCTCGACGGTGCAAAAACAATACTGTCTTTGTTTCTTTTCTCTTGCATATATCTCGAAAATGGTGTGTCCTATCGCAAAAATAATGAAAATTTCGACCCCCTATATGAAACCCATAAACCCATAACACTCAACATTTAGGTAATATTTTTTCATATTTTCCATACAAAAAACGAAAAATTCCATAAAAAACACGTCGTTCCAATATAAATAATAGTTTGAAACTAAGTATTTTCATTATTAATAAATTGTAAAATAAAATGAATACTAAAATAAGTACAATTATGAAACTGCCATGTTATTTTGGAGTTTTTTTTTGTACCATAATTTTGTCTACTCTTCTCGTCATCAAAATCGACGACGAGTAAATACGACTAAATGATGGAAAAATCGGAGATTATCTCGTGTTGAATTGTCAAAAATCGAGATAACTAAGGTGCCATGTTAGGGTTTGTCGAGAAAACATCAATTTTGACAGAAGGAGTCGACTATTTTGTATGGAAGAGCTGTCAGAAAACGAGAAAGTGACCGAAATAGACAAAAATTACTCTCGCGAGAGCGAGTAATTGTCGCGTGTGTCATGTTAGGCCTGCAGATTTATTTATTTAAAGCAGTATGTGAGATACCCGGGATACCCGTTACTGTATCCTATCCTGTTCGTGTTAGGCGTGAAGTGGCACTGGTTACGTATACGAGTATTTTCAAAGTTTTAAGAGGTAGTATACAAAACTCAGGTATACTATAAGAAATAGGGTTTAATTTGGCGTGGCGCGTGGCTGCCGGTGGTGCGCTACGCACTCTCAACATGGTGGCGGATGCCATAGATCTATTCACCAGCAGTGCTATTCTGTAACCATCTCACCGTGAAAACTTAGGTGAAGTGAGTTGTCATTCCAACAGGGTGAGATGACACTGACAGCTCACTCCACGCTCATTTCACATGTTTTCACGGTGAAGTGGTTACGGGAATCGACATGCTGTACACTGGGTGAGTTCACAAGGGCCACGTACTGTGTAGCAAGCATGTAAGGTATAGTTATTATATTTAAAGTTACTTTATCGCATTAGATTTATTATCTGTAATTGCAAAGGAAACGTGTTATTTATATATTAAATTTTAAGATCAAAGTTATAAGAAATAAAAAACAAGAAATATGAGTAAGAAATAGGCGCCAAAACCCAGCACATCACCGTGCATGCGCTAAAGCGGGCGCTGCCACAGACGAGTAAAAATTGGAATTAAAAGTTTTGCGTTCCATTACAAAAAAGTAATTGATGGAAACTCCTTGGTGATATTATTATTAATGTAGAAAACGTGTTCTAATATAATTTTTTTTTTTTTTATTTTGGTATTAAGTTTATAAAATTTACTAGCCATTGCCGGTGACTTCAATCGCGTAAAGGTCGGAAAATATCTCACAGGAACGTACTGCCGGGATTCAGAGTATCTTTGTCCTAACCCAGGTCATGGCATGGCCTATCCATTAGCAATGGCTTTAGCCAATTCATCTAAATATTACGGCATGAAAAGGTAACAGGAAGTTGGGAACAGGAAGTTGGAGGCATCAAGTTGAAATAGATACCTATCAAAAATGTAAATGTAAATACGTTTTTCCTCTTACTCCGTCTGACTTTTCCCTGTTCCCGAGGCCCATCCCATCTTCCTAGCACGGCGGGATGTGCTGGGGCTGCTGCTGCAGCTGCGGAAAACCTCAAACGGCGCAAATACTCCAATCTTATTGGTACTTACGAGGTGCATTCAATAAGTACCTAGCCTCATCGCCAGAGGGCGCTGTAGTTTCAAAAGAGTTTTACCACAGTGTAGCACATTCTTTTTTAATTCTTTTTTCAAATTTTCATTCCAATCCCTTCATTTGTTTTAATTTGACAACTTATGGAAGCGAACGTGTCGATCGGTTTTACAAAAATGGAAAAAGAGCAATATCGTTCGGTGATTCGATTCCTATTTTTGGAAGGGAAAACGCGCATCGAAATCAAAGAGCGCTTGGATGCTGTGTACGGTGACTCTTCTCCATCGATGGCCACCGTCAAGAATTGGTTCAACGAGTTTGCACGTGGCCGTACGTCGGTTTTTGATGAACCACGTCCAGGTGCACCGAAAACAGCTGCTACGGAGGAAAACATTTAAAAAATCCATGATCTCGTATTGGCAGATCGCCGATTGAAGGTTCGGGAGCTAGCTGAGACTGTAGGCATTTCAGAAGGAACAGTGCATCATATTCTTCACGAGGAACTTGGCATGAGAAAGCTGTCGGCACGATGGGTGCCGCGTTTACTCACACCAGAAAACAAGCGCAACCGTGAGACCACATCGGAGACGTGTTTGGCGCTGTTTAAGCGGAATCCAGCGGAGTTTTTGCGTCGTTTTGTGACCGTCGATGAAACCTGGATCCACTGGTACACACCAGAGACCAAGGAGCAATCAAAACAATGGATCCAGACCGGGGAACGTGCTCCAAAGAAGGCGAAAACTGTAAAATCGGCTGGAAAAGTTATGGCCACCGTTTTCTGGGATTCACAAGGTGTGATCTACATTGATTACCTCGAGAAGGGTAAAACAATTACAGGGCTTTACTATGCCGATTTATTGGGCCGATTCGACACCAAATTAAAGAAAAAACGACCCCATCTGGCGAAGAAAAAAGTGCTGTTTCACCACGACAACGCACCGGTTCACACGTCTGCCGTTGCCATGGCCAAATTGGTCGAATTACGCTACGAATTGCTGCCCCATCCACCGTATTCTCCAGATTTGGCCCCTTGTGACTTCTTTCTGTTTCCTAATCTGAAAAAATCACTCGCCGGGAATAGATATGGATCGAATGAGGAGGTCATCGCCGCCACGGAGGCCTATTTTGCGAGTTTGACAAAAACTATTTTTCGGACGGGTTAAAAAAATTGGAGCATCGCTGGGCTAAGTGTATCGAACTAAAAGGAGACTATGTCGAAAAATAAATTGCCACTTTTCCAAAATTTTCGTTTACTTTTTGTAGGCTAAGTATTTATTGAATGACCCTCGTATATGTTTGAGCCGTTTAGGGTTGAAACACTGGAGGTCCGAGTGCCCACTTAGTTTTACAAGACATCGCCAAGCGGCCGGTAGACTATTCACGTGACCAGAGGGCTGGACTATTCCTTGGCCAAAGAATCAGCATTGCCATACAACGTGGCAGTGATGCCAGCCTTTTGGCCACTTTTCCTGTTGACAGCGATGCGGACGAATTTTTTCTGTGATTATTTCCCCCCGCCTTTTTAACATACTTGTATAAATAATAATTATTATTACTCTGTTAGTTTTTTATGTAAATACGTGTGTAATTAAAACCAAACATACATTACCGAACTTTTTGACAGTGACAGTTGCAGTGACGGCGGTCACACACTGACAGCCTCAGCTGATCCGGACATTGTTTATTGTTTACGTTTTCGAGGCCGAAAGTTTTGTTCACCGTATTTTGATTGAGATCTTAGGCTTTGGGTAAATTACCAAAGCTTAATTTAACCAAAGCGTTTACTACTACCTCATTATCAACATGTCTAGTATTTCTGAAGAATATTTAGGTGTAATTTTACGTAAATTAGCGGTCGTGAATGACATAGAAGATTGGAGTTATAACCAAGTAAAGTTTGAAAGTATCGCGCAGAACTACTTTGGAATATTAATTCCAGTTGTTTTGTCGGGAACACGCAAAGGGAAGGAAGTTAAATATAATCTCGTTTTTAAATTTGCTCCAACCAATGAGCAGTATCGAGTAAGTGGCGCAGTAACAGTAATGTTCGTCAGAGAAGTCTTTATGTATTCTGTTGTACTAAAAAAATACCAAGAATTGCAGGAGCATGTCCCGATAAACTCACAATACATCATGCCTCAGTGTTATTTTGCTCAGGAAGACTATTGCAGGGAAGTCTTAGCTCTCCAAGACATGTGTGGGGATGGATACAAGCCTTACACTCATGAAATGTTCCTAGACCTAGATCACACACTGATTTCTTTAAAGTCTCTAGCAAAACTACATGCTTTATCACACATTCTTAAAAATGAAAATCCTGCGATGTATGAAGAAATATCAAGGACTTGTAAACCTTTAACCGAGCATACAAACATAAGGTACATGGAAATAATGAAAGATAGATTGGATAAAGCATTGAAAATTTTTGGAGGCACAGAATATATACCACGGTTACAAATATTAAAACAGAATTGTGCTAAGTATTTTACTGCAGCTGTCAATTCAGTACAAAATACATGCCTCTGTCATGGAGACATATGGAAAGAAAACATTCTGTACAAATATAAGGTTTGTATACATAAGGGTCTTGTAAAATAATATTTTTTTGTTTTGGTAATGACCAAAACAAAAAAATATTATTTTACAAGACCAATTGGAATTGGCAACCAAAACAATGGTTTTGGTTGCCAATTCCGCATAATATTTGTATACTTACTTAATGAAAATTGTGTACCTATAATACTTATACGTTTTTTTTTCAGGACAACAAGCCAGTTTCAGCCTGTTTGATAGACTATCAAACAGCCCGAATATGTAGCCCAGCATATGATACAATGTACCTAATCGTAAGCAGTACCAACACAAAATTGAGAAACCAATATTTCCACCAACTATTTGACATATATTACCGAACATTTGAAACAGCATTAAAAGACGCTGGCTTGGAGTCTGAAGAAATATATTCTAGAAAAATGTTTGATAATGATTTGAAGGTGGTTTCTCCGGCTTGTTTGATTACAGCCAACACAGCGGTTTGGTTATCAAATGGTTTGCAAGAAGAAGGTCATGTGAGGAGCAAGCTAGTTTTCAACACTAAAAGAGAAAAGGAGATGGCTGTAAACAAATACAAAGAAATTGTTAAAGCCATGATAGATGATCTTTCTTGTTATGGTTATCTTTCTCTAGACATGTAATACTCTATGGATCTAATAGATATTGTAACGAGTTTAAAATATCGTTACATGCTTTTCGTCAGTTAGTCGATTTCGGAACGTTTTTTTTGCTGTCATCGATTGTGTTTGGTGGAAGCTGTCAACTTTGACGTGATCACTTTTGCGACGAACATTCCTGATGTAGTATTGAATTTTAACGACATTTTTTAATCGGGATAAATCCTGGGTATTGGCGGCCTATTGATGCCGTAAACTTTTAAAACTTTCCCTCAGGACGTGGTGACGTAGGAATAATCCTTCATTTCTTTGGCTTTTAAGTGATTTGTCGCCCGCCTGAATTTTGTGGTGCATTTAAATTTGCCATTTGTTGGAAAAGACGGTAAGTTATTATTACTCGTGGAACGCCACGCTTCCCAACGTTTGGGAATCCTGAACAATTTATTAATTCTCTGTAAATTTTGTTTCAGCCGGATTTTGACCGAACCTGGTCCCGACGTCTTTTTTTTTTTTCCCTTTTCTTCTCTTTTCTTTTCGATTTATTTTCTTTACTGGATATATTTCTACAAGGGATATTTTTATCCCTACCATCAACGCCACGATCCTAGAGGTTTTATTTAACCGTTTTATTTAATCATTTCTTTTTTTTACTACCTACCTTTTTTTTTTATCAACAAAGATGCAATAGTAATGTAAGTTCCATAATAATAATATTGTAAATTCAATGATAATAATGTAAGTAATTATAACCTTTTTTTTGTATTTAATTTCATAATTTTATTACTCTGAAGCTACTGGCAATTAATTAAACAAGGTATTAGCAAAGGAAATTCCATTCTTTTATTCATTTAATTAGCTACCTACCGGCAGATTAAAAGTCTGACTCTCCGAAGAGTTCTATCTGGCAAGTTTGGTTTATTTGAAACATACTGTGTGCATCTCCAAGGCGCCCGAAATTATTTTATTGTTTAATTTGTATTTTTTTTATAGGAGAACACACCATCTTTACACATTTTTATTAAATTGGGCAAGCTCCCAACACATGTGACACTCATGTACAACCCATCCATTACATTTGTCGCTCTGCGAACAGGGACTTGAAGTAGCTTCCTTGTATCTTATAAATTATTATTGCATCTTATATTTTGTAGTATTGTTTACAGAACAAATTAGATAGTTTCTGTAATACACTTATTTTGAATGTTGTAATTTACAACTAAGTTTTCTTGATGTTTCCTAGTAAGTAAACAATATTTACTAACAACTTTATTGTACTATTGTGTGTTTAACTTTTATGGTTACAGCAATATCATTATACTCTTGCAAAATCAACATATTGTATGGTAAGACAGTTTTGTTTTGTATAAGTGACTCAACGGTGTAAAACTAAGTGCGGTGTTTCATATTTGGTTTTAAACAAACTTTGGTTTAATTTAAGTAATACCTAATCATAGTTTAAGTGATATAAGCTTATCCTGTAAATTATTACTGCATCTTTTCACTTTGAAATATTTCATAAAAATCAACTAGTAGGTAACTTAAAAATATTTTTTTCACTTTAACCTCAAATATTTTACAACTTGTGATATTTTGCCCTGCTTTTCTTATCATATTGTTTATTCATAATGGATAAAGAAGATCAATCTCCTCTGCCTCTTGCTAAGGATAACATGGAATCTGATGGTGCATGCACAGTTCCTAATGTTGCACCTGTTGCTCCTGACATGATTAATTTGACAGAAGTACCACTTCCTTTTGATCATAATGACAGAATTGCACACTCTTCTTCAGCTTTTGCGATGCACGCTTTGCCTTCGTTTAATTCTATGAATGTTTTAGTTAATGAACATATTAAAAAGAATTTGCCTTCTGCAATTAAGTTACCCGATTTAAAAAGGAGTAGAATTAAATTCGACGGGAAATCTTGTGTTAGAGAATTTATTATGGAAGTTGAGGAATATTTTTTATACAAAAACTTTGACGAAATTTTGTTGGTTGGTTCATTTACGGACTTGCTTGATGGTATTGCATTGAAATGGTTTCGCACAGTTCGCTTTCGTATTCCATCCTGGCACGAACTTAAACTTGCTCTTCTAAAACGTTTTGACAGGCCGGATTTTGACTATTTGCTGGAACATGACCTTCGTACGAGGAAACAGAAGACATCTGAATCTCTTCCAGATTTCATTACTGAAATAATGGACATGGCTAGTCGTCTTTCTTCGCCAATGTTTGATGTGGTTTTGGTTACTATTATTAAACACAACATGTTGCCTATTTACACACCTTTTATATTTGGTAAGCATATTGATTCTGTAGAACAATTTCTTGTTCTTGCAAAGGAACTTGAAGTTTTCGTCAGCCATAAATCATTTAAAACTGAAAAACCTACCGTAAAGTCTAATGCAGTTTTAATTTGCTTAAAGTGCAAAAAGCCTGGACATCATTTTAAACATTGTACATCCATAGGTACCTGGCGTTATTTGTTTCAAATGTCAAAAGGTTGGAGTCACATCTAAGAATTGTGATGTTTGTAATTTAGAGAAAAAGAGCTCTAGCGAGTCAAAAAACTAATTAGGTCGCATCGAGCCCCTGTTGTTATTGATATAACCGCGAGTGTCTCGATGAAAGAAAATTTTGCTAAATGTCACAAACCTGATGATGCTACTCGTAACAAAGACTTTGCAAACTGGTTAGACTATTTAAAAACATTCTTCCAAATTTATAGATCAGCTCCTGTTTTATTTGTTAAAGATAATGATACTAGACCGTATTTACAATTTTCCGTAGGTAACCATACTTTTTCTGGCTTATTGGATAGTGGTTCCAATGGTTGTATTTTGGGTTCAAATAGTCATGAACAATTTCCACTTTTAGGTTATAAAATAAATTATTATTCTGTTTCTAGTGCCGCTTATACAGCTGATGGTTCTTCACAGAGAATTATTGGTACCATTGAATTACCTGTTACTTGTGATAATTTAACTAAAAATATTAATTTTCTAATTATACCTTCTTTTCAGCCTGATTTCATTTTAGGTTTTGATTTTTGGTTAAAGTTTAATTTGGCTAAAGATTTATGGAAAAATATAACTTATGTTAAAAGCAATACAGTTCAAGTTTGTACAGTCACCTCTGCCAGTGAACTTTCTCCTTCTGAGAAACAAAAATTAAATGATACTGTTTCACTCTTTGAAGATATTTCTTATGAAAAGAGAGGCTTAGGTCTTACTCATTTCGTTCAACATAAAATTAATGTTACTAGCGAACCTTTTAAACAAAGATATTGGCCTTTAAGTCCTGCAAAGCAAAAGGAACTTTTTGATGAAGTGGAAGTCTTATTAAAAGAAGGAATCATTCAACCTTCTAAATCACCTTGGTGTTCACCTGTCTTAGCTGTAGAAAAGAAGGATGGTAGTACTAGATTATGTTTAGATTCAAGACGTTTAAATTCAGTAACTATTAAAGATTCATACCCTCTTCCTTATACCTCTAGAATATTAGATAACCTTGGGGGAGCCAAATATATTAGTACAATTGACCTTTCTAAAGCATTTTTGCAAATTGCTTTGGAAGAATCTTCTCGAGAAAAGACTGCTTTTGTAGTTCCGGGAAAAGGACTTTTCGAATTTGTTCGTATGCCATTCGGTCTCACCAATGCACCAGCTGAGTTGCAGAGACTTGTAGATAAACTTTTTGGTCCTGAATTCGATAATACTGTGTTTTGTTATTTAGACGATTTAATTTGTGTAAATTCAGATTTTAATTTACATATAGAGTATTTACACAAAATTTACAATATACTGAAAGAGGCTGGTTTAACGGTTAATTTGAAAAAGTGTAATTTTTGTAAAGATAGACTCCGCTATCTGGGTTATATAGTTGACAGTAATGGTTTGCATACCGATCCTTCTAAATTGGATACCATTAAAAGTTTCCCACGTCCTGAATCTGTTAAACAACTTCGTAGTTTTCTTGGTTTATGCTCATATTATCGTAGATTCATTAGTAAATTTGCTGATATTGCTTCTCCTTTAACTAAATTAACAGCGGGAAGTAAGAATTCTAAAAAATCACTTTGTTGGAACAATGAAGCTGAGAATGCATTTGATGAGTTGAAACAAACTTTAATTACAGCTCCTGTCTTGCAATGCCCTAATTTTGAAAAACCTTTCTTTTTACATTGTGATGCTAGTTCTGTTGGCATTGGTAGTGTTTTGAGTCAAGAGGATGATAATAGAGATCAACATCCTATTGCGTTCTATTCTAGATCACTCAATAAATGTGAACGCAATTATAGTACCACAGAACGTGAATTACTTGCTATTTTAGCTTCAATAGAACATTTCAGACCTTATATTGAAGGAATGAAGTTTACTGTAATAACTGATCATGCTAGTTTAAAATGGCTTTTAGGTCTTAGCAATCCTAGTGGACGCTTAGCACGTTGGGCTGCTAGAATTTCTCAATTTACTTTTGATATAGTTCATAAAAAAGGATCTTTACATTTAGTTCCAGATGCTTTATCTCGTATTGAAGTAGTCGCTATAGAAATCTCTCAGGATAATTTAGTTTTGCCGGATGATGATATTTATGATCCTTGGTATAAAAAGGTATTTATTAATTGTCAAAAGTCTCCTTGCCGATATAAGAACTTTAGAGTAGAAAATAAAACCTTATATAAATTTTGTAAAAGTAAGTTTGATCCTAATAGTAATCTTAATTGGAAAATAGTTATTCCTAAAGAACATATTTTAGATACAATTCGTTCTAATCATGATGACATTAATTCTGGTCATCTTGGTATCCATAAAACTTTAAATAAATTAAAACAACACTATTTTTGGAAAGGGATGTTTAATGATGTTCAAAAATATATTCTAGCTTGTGATACTTGTAAAGCTTATAAACATACCACACAACCTCCTTTTGGTATTATGGTTAACCCTAAAAGAGTTGATCGACCTATGCTAATGCTTTCAGTGGATATTATAGGTATATTACCTAAAGCTTATTCTGGACATAAATATATTCTCTCTGTTGTTGATGTGTTTACTAAATACTGCTGGATTTTTCCTATGATAAATGCTACTACTAGAGTAATAAATAAACTTTTTGAAAAAGAAATATTTCTTAAATTTGGTTGTCCTAAAATAATTGTTTGTGATAATGGTACACAATTTACTTCTAAACATTTCGTAGAATTTTTGAAAGGTTATAATATCACAAAAATATTATATAATACTTTATACACGCCTCAAAACAATACAGTTGAGAGATATAATAAAACTGTTGAAACTTGCATTGCTTGTTTTGTTAAAGATGATCATAGAACTTGGTCTAAATATTTACCTCATGTTCAACTAGCTTTGAATAATAGTGTGAATCTAGCCACAGATTTCACACCTAATTTTTTGACGTTTGGAAGGGAACTTATTTTTGATGCTTCTTTACATCGTTTAAGTGACTCTATAGATAATTTAGATGAACTGGAAGTTTCCCATAGAACTCACTATGCTGATTCTCTTAATTCACTTAGTGAAATTTTTGTTAAAGTTCAAACTCATTTATTAAAAGCTTATCAGCGTAATGCTCGCTATTATAATAAAGGTCGCAAAGTCATTTCTTTTGATGTGGGTGATGTTGTGTGGAGAAGGAGTTTTGTTCAATCTCATGCACCTACTTATTTTTCAGCAAAACTTGCTCCTAAGTTTATTAAATGTAAAATAATTGAAAAAATCTCTGATAATGTTTATAAACTGAAAGACCTTAATAAGGGTACTGCTGGTCGTTATCATGTTAAGGATATAATTAAATTTTAATTTGGTTTCCAAGAGTAAGTCTTGATTTTGATAATTTTGTTTGAAGGCCACTTATGATAGTGTGATGTATGATGGGATGGATGATAGGTTATCGGTGGTTTGAATGAGAATGTATGTTAGTTAACTTCTTATAATTTTATTGAATTTGATTTCTTAACTTTCTAAAAATACAACTTAGGACCTTTTAATAACTCTTCTATCCACACGAATACGTTTCTCATATCAAAGGATCTTATTATTAATATTTTGTATATGTATCTTATTAATATTTTTATACATATCTTATTATTATTATTCTTTTATACAAGTCGTGTATGCGATTTTTATGTATACATTCTTGTATAAAATTTCTTAGTTGTTACCCACTGCTTGTGAACACTTTGTTTTCACTTGTAGAGGTTAACCTACTTTTTTTACGGATCTCGGTATATTTTTTTCCCTTGATTTCGTTGTTTTTATGCTTCTGTGCTCGGAAGGTTGGTAGTGTTGTGCCGATCACAGGATGCATTTCTTGTTCTGCTATTGTGCTCGGGAAATTGGTGGAGTTGAGCCGATCACAATATGCATCTCTTGTTCTGCTATTGTGCTCGGGATATTGGTGGTGTTGAGCCGATCACAATATGCATCTCTTGTTCTGCTATTGTGCTCGGGATATTGGTGGTGTTGAGCCGATCACAATATGCATTTATTTTCGAAGGTGTTTGTGCTCGGAATATTGGTGGAGTTGTGCCGATCACAACATTCTTTATATTTTTTGCATTTGTAGAGATGTGCAGATTTCGAACTGTGTCTCACAGTTATAATTTGTTCTTGCTAGTCAGTGGCGATGGTGCCTAACTGCACTCTTACAGACATTTTTGGATTATTCTCGTTAGACAGCGGCAATTGCGCCTAACTGTACTCAAATTAATATTTTTATCGTGTTATATACTTGTTAGTCGGTGGCTATGGTGCCTAACCGAACTCAAATTGGTATTTTTTTGTTGTTGTTTCTAGAGTTATACTGTATGTTAGTCGGTGGCTATGGTGCCTAACCGTACTCAATTCAGTATACTCTTGTTGTGCTCTTAAACAATATTGATCAGCGACTATTTCGCTTGACTTATTTGTTTTTATATGCATGTTATTTTAAGAAATAGTCATAGAAACTATTTTTTTGTTTAGTTGTTGTTAGACTTAGCGGATATCTTCCTTGCGGTCTAATAATCCTATCTTTTTATAGGGTATTTTTTTTGTTTTGTTTTATTTGGAATTTATATTTCCTATTTTTTGTAATTTTTTTTTTCTTTTGCCTTGTTTATTTTTTAGCATAAAAGAAATTGCTTTCTTTTATTTTTTCGGGGAGGGATGTAATGTAACGAGTTTAAAATATCGTTACATGCTTTTCGTCAGTTAGTCGATTTCGGAACGTTTTTTTTGCTGTCATCGATTGTGTTTGGTGGAAGCTGTCAACTTTGACGTGATCACTTTTGCGACGAACATTCCTGATGTAGTATTGAATTTTAACGACATTTTTTAATCGGGATAAATCCTGGGTATTGGCGGCCTATTGATGCCGTAAACTTTTAAAACTTTCCCTCAGGACGTGGTGACGTAGGAATAATCCTTCATTTCTTTGGCTTTTAAGTGATTTGTCGCCCGCCTGAATTTTGTGGTGCATTTAAATTTGCCATTTGTTGGAAAAGACGGTAAGTTATTATTACTCGTGGAACGCCACGCTTCCCAACGTTTGGGAATCCTGAACAATTTATTAATTCTCTGTAAATTTTGTTTCAGCCGGATTTTGACCGAACCTGGTCCCGACGTCTTTTTTTTTTTTCCCTTTTCTTCTCTTTTCTTTTCGATTTATTTTCTTTACTGGATATATTTCTACAAGGGATATTTTTATCCCTACCATCAACGCCACGATCCTAGAGGTTTTATTTAACCGTTTTATTTAATCATTTCTTTTTTTTACTACCTACCTTTTTTTTTTATCAACAAAGATGCAATAGTAATGTAAGTTCCATAATAATAATATTGTAAATTCAATGATAATAATGTAAGTAATTATAACCTTTTTTTTGTATTTAATTTCATAATTTTATTACTCTGAAGCTACTGGCAATTAATTAAACAAGGTATTAGCAAAGGAAATTCCATTCTTTTATTCATTTAATTAGCTACCTACCGGCAGATTAAAAGTCTGACTCTCCGAAGAGTTCTATCTGGCAAGTTTGGTTTATTTGAAACATACTGTGTGCATCTCCAAGGCGCCCGAAATTATTTTATTGTTTAATTTGTATTTTTTTTATAGGAGAACACACCATCTTTACACATTTTTATTAAATTGGGCAAGCTCCCAACACATGTGACACTCATGTACAACCCATCCATTACAATATATTGAATTTTTTCTAGAACACACCAGCTGTGTAAGCCAATTGACTTCCATCTCCATATTAAATAATTATTTCCACAGTTAAAAACAAGTTTCAGTCAGTTTTGTCTAATAAGATTCTGAGCTTATAAAAAAACAATCGGCCAAGTGCATACGAAGGGTTCTGTACCACCGTACAAATATTTAACACTACATTAAAAAAAAAAACTTGTATTTAACTTTGTTTTATTTTTTGTAAAAATAAAATAAAGTTAAATACAAGAAAAATATTTTTGAAAATTAGAGGGCCTTTAGTTTTTAACTTTGTTGTATTTTTATTATTTGTAGTTATAGCGGCCTTAGTAGTACACATTCTGTGAAAATTTCAAGTGTCTCTATGACAGACGGACGGACGGACGGCCGGACAGACAGCGGAGTCGAACCGGTATGGAACCCTAAAAACTATTTATTGAGATTTACCAAATATTATTGGCTCAAAGTCACCCAAAGGGCAATGGAGAGGGCTATGCTTGGAGTTTCCCTACGTGATCGAATCAGAAATGAGGAGATCCGCAGGAGAACCAGGGTACCCGACATAGCCCGAAGAATTGCGTCCAAAATAGATGGCCATTGGGGCCGAAAGGTTCTGGAGTGGCGACCGTGTACCGGAAGACGTAGCGAAAGAAGGAATCTCACAAGGTGGACCGATGATCTTGTGAAGGAATCCGCTGGATGCGAGAAGCACAGAAGCCTGCTTGAGGGAGGCCTATTCCAGCAGTGGACGTCTTTCGGATGAAATGATGATGGTCATGGAGAAGGAAGATCTGGTATTATACAATATGGCTGATGGATCATGGCCAGTCTAAATATCATGAAAATCTCCGAACTTTCGCGCATGTTCTCTTACTCACGCTCGCCTCAAGTCACTATTTGGGTCTTAAAAATGTTATTGGGCAGCCTTCTGCGTAATGTTCAGACTTGCCATGATTCATCGGCCGTATTGTACCGACTCCAGCAGGTCAACCTACCCGAAACTGTAAAATTTTCCCAATCAACTTTGAACCTTATGTTATAGTGATAAAGTTGAAAATTTATTAAATAAATTTGACAGATTGTAGTAGGTTGATGTGCTGGCGTCTGTACCTACAAAATTCTCAAGATTAATTTTAATATTTGTGCAATCTCATGTTAATAACCAATAAATAAACCAAAACTACAGATTAATGCAGATGGGACACTCCGCAAAATCAATAAAACGCGACTCTTGCTACGACACAATAAAGTGCAATTCAGGTCACACAGCGCTAATTACCTACAGTTATATTCACCTAGAAGTTGCCTCTCTTTCTATCGCATAACTCTTAGATGTGCTGACTACGTTACACTCACTGAGTTGGCCCAGCAAGACGGGCCCGCCGGCGCCGGCGCCGGCGCCGCGTACCTACTTATAGCTTCATACCTAAATTGTGTTAAATTGACGACACACTAATTAAATAAATATTATATTTATACCAAGCCTTACTGTTGAATATTTCTATATAAATAATTATATCAATATTTTGTTATCTATCCAGATGTTTTGTTTGTTGGTTTTGCTGTTCCTTGATTGTATTTTACAAAGGATTTTAAATACGCCTTTGTCCATCTATGGTATTTTACATGGTGGAAAAGAATCCATTACTAGTGTGTTTTATCCATGTTTTACCATTCACAGACCGGATATCTATCTATCAGATAAACTAAAAAACAGAATAGTATTTGATGAAATTATATCGCCCAGATAAGTTAACCATAACTTATCAGTTTGTGGTGAAACAGGCAAAAAGACTGAAACTAACTAACAGACTAACGTAGAGATATTGGGAACAATGCATTAACCTTATGGACGTGTCGGGTGTACCTTAGGTGCTGTAACTGATTCTAAATAATAATGTCTGGGGCCCTACCACCACCTTTTTTAGCAGTATTATTGTAATCTTACTTGAACGTGGGAAAGAGATGGAGCTAGACGTCCTGTATAGCTCCACTTCTTTCTCGCACTGAAGTAACATCAAAATAATACTGCTTAAAGAGGTGGTGGTTGCCCCCCTGCTTTATTACACAATATGTTCGCCTATCTAATTACGCAACACATTTTCGTAAACGATTACGACAAATTTGTTTCCTTTTGACAGTTCAACAACATTCATTGCGTTATTTACGTTGTTGAGCAGATTTTTTTTTCGAACATATCAAGCAATGGATTAGCAATTTGTTTCAAAACGATTCAGATTCCAATTTATAGTGCATTACGCAAATAGGGTACAGGTCAGCATATTCGATTTGGCTTTATTTTTTTAATAAAAAGCCGACCCGAAGCAATTACTACTTATATTCGGCTTTCATTCAGCTCGTGCCGATCGACATACCTACTTCGTTCGCCATATTGTGTGCTCGCTTAATCATTTTCGAGTCGGCTCGGTACCTACAATTCTACTTGTACGATGTACTTTCACATAGGTTATTAATATTTTATAAGCTCTGTACATTGTACCTACCACAACATATTATGGTGTAAATTTAAGTTTACCTAATCTCTGTGCATTATCTATCCACTATCCAACTCGTCAGTTTCTTTTAAAAATTGGGATGGTAAGTTCTTTAAACGACTTAGTAGGGTTGTATTCGATTCTAAACAGTAATGTACCTTGTTACTATTTAAGTACGATCGTGCCGTGCTATCTTCATCGGGAATTAGGTACAAAAGGTTGTGGGTGAGCGTCCGCCGACGCACTCAAATCTTTTGCATAATGCAAGATTCCTCAGCGCCCGGCCTCGCAAATTTTTATGGCAGTCGGAATGGGTTAAATGTAGTTTAATAATTCTTTTAAGTTTCCAGTAGGTACGATAGGACAATAATGTATGGAAATAATTGTTTTCCTAATTCGAAGTTTTGCCGATGCTTTTAGGTAGGTAGGGTGCCGATACTCTTGTCACAAATGCCTCTAAACTAGACTAAGAATCACCAAAATTTAGTTTACTCCGGTCAAATGATGATTTCACATTCTGAAATAGACTAAAGTGGCACAACTTAACTATATTTTAGTTTGACAGCACTAAGCTAGTACCTACTGAGATTTTAATTTAGTGAAAATGACAATTTTGCTATTCTGAATTTGACGTTTTTCACCAAACATTTTAATTGTCTAACTAAATCTAACCATTTTTAATCGCGATTAAAAATGGTGTATTTGTGTGGAATACTATTTATTAGTTGTCATGAACTAAAATTCACATGAACATGTCGACTTTAGGTGCAAAAACAGTAGGTACCTATTCCTTATTTATTTTTTTCTTTTCTTTTTGCTTAGATATATCTCGAAAATGGTGTGTCCTATCGCAAAAATAATGATAATTTCGACCCCCTTTATAAGGCCCTCCTACCCCTAATACTCAACACGTAGGGAATATTTTTTTTAAATTTTCCATGTAAAAAGTGAAAAATTCCAAAAACACGTCGAGGCTGCCCCACTGTGCGAATCCTCCGGTTCTAAAAAAAATCACGGGTAGAGTAAACAAGTATGTCATATACCACGTGGAGTCGCGACTGTCAAATTCAATTTTAATTGTGTCAAAATTTTATTGCAGAATAGATTCTCATAGCCAAAAGTAGGGAATTTTAGTGATAGTTTAGTTAGTTTAGATCAGTGTACAAGAGAATAGGCACCAGTGGTTGTGGATATATTACATATACTTAGTATCATGAAACAAACATGGCGTAGGCAGAAGTATTAGTGTCATCGATGTGCCGACTGCATTGATACCTCAGAAACAATAAAACAGTTTTTATTATTCTGTTTATGTAAAATTGTATTAGTTATTTAGGTACTCGAGTAGGTATCTAAGCTTTGACAGGTCATTTTATTAGGATGATTTAGGTATACCAATAGATACCTACAGATCCTAAGTATCTGCTTAAGTATCGACTGAAGTAGGTACTTAACTATATACCTACCTACTTATAAAGCTCACAGTCGGTGTGAAGTTTGTTAAAGTACATAGTTCCCAGATGTTGCACTTCGTACAATAGCGGCAGTTCTCGCATTCTGTAGTTGCCTGAGAGCAAACCTCGTTGATCAGTTATTTTAATTTGTTGGGACTTCCCGCCGGGTACCGCCGGCGAAGCCTCTAAAGCTACTGAGTAGGTAGTTATGCATACCAGGCATCAGTTCCCATAGTAGTGAATCACTCGAGACCCAAAGCTGTTTTTAACCTCTTGTATTAATTATTTAGTTAATAGCCATGTCACCGATTGCAGTTATTTATTATACATCTCTTTCGACACGATACCTTTTCTAACACTTTAGCTAACGTTGATCTGAAGTTGCCTGGTGGTCCCTTCCAGAAATATTGTTTTTTTGAATTAACCTTTTTTTAGTAAAGTCAAAGTCAAATAATTTATTTCAATTAGGCACAAAAAAGGCACTTTTGAACGTCAAACTTTACAAAAAATAATAAAACTGATTCTAGTCGCCCATTCCAAAAGGTAGTTTTCGTATGGAGAAGAATGGGCAAGAAACTCCACCGTTACTCTTTTAAAAAAATACAATATGTACCAATAGTTCGTAAGCCATTCCGTCTGCATCGCTCTAACCGAGCACACCTCCTAATTATTGTAAATATCGTAATTAAAGTTTATTTTAAACTAAATCACTGCCGTTCATATTTGACTGGCGCAGCCGGGGTCGGATAAAGATCGCGAAAAGTCTCTTCGTTGTACGTGCTCTAAAAATTGGCCTAGCGAAGTGCTAATCGTCTGGCCTTATCCGGGAACCTACACAAACAAATTGTCATCGAGCGGCAGCACGAAGGAGGTCAACACCAGCAGACGAGAATCGGTATGGGATTGAGCAGTACTTTAATGTGAGTACCTAGACCTTTTCGAATTGTATTGTTCCCTCTCTTGTTATATCCCTTTCCTACGTTATATTGGACAAAAATCGCCATTTGCGTTGTGTATTAGTTTTTTAAATTCTATTTTCTTTTATCA
Source organism: Xanthia togata (assembly GCA_963853775.1). Classification (NCBI taxonomy): domain Eukaryota; kingdom Metazoa; phylum Arthropoda; class Insecta; order Lepidoptera; family Noctuidae; genus Xanthia; species Xanthia togata. The sequence continues at coordinate 11,765,099 of OY970811.1, forward strand.
ACATTATATCGGACAAAAATCGCTGATATTACGTTATCAGTAAGTTTAATCAACCCCTAGGTCAAAAATCGCCTTTTGCGTTGTGTATAAGTTTTTTTAAATTCTATTTTGTTTTACTAACATAACATCGGACAAACATCGCCGATATTAAGTTATTTGTTTGCTTTTTAAATGCAATTTATCATTATTTTAATATTAACTTAAACTTTGAATAGTACTGTATTAATCTCTAGGTAGGTATATAGAAATGAATCAAATACAGATAATCCCGTGGGAAATCCTGGGAATTATTCCTAAATTTGACGGGGATGGAAAACTATTAAATCTTTTTATTTCTAAATGGGAATATGTTCTTAGATTTTTTTACGAAGAAAACAATCCTGCGCAACAACTTTACCTATATCATTGCTCAAGTGGGTTAGTCGGCAGCAATTCTCATTAGTGAACGCGAAAATGTTTCTTCTTGGGAAGCACTGAAGGAATTGCTTGTTCAGCACTGGTGACCCGACTTCTGAGTCGTGTAACGCGATAGAACTAGAAACCCTTAAAATAAAACATGGAGAGTCATTCATTGATTTCTGTCACCGCATCCAGATGATACAAAGTTCCTTAATACCAAAAGTATGATTTGGTTGAATCTGTCGGTCAACACGTCTCAATCGGGTACGTCAAACATAAGGGCATTGATTGATCCTAGAATACCTAGTAAAAAATCCGTGGGGTACATAAATGGATAGTACCCGTGGTTTCTCTTATACAAGTAGCGTAGGAAGGCCTTTTGAACTTTTCAATTACTAGGGTGTATGTTGAGTCATATTCCAATCACAAGCTGCAAATTCTAATTTACTTCTAACCAGGGAATTATACAATATTTTGATGATGCTAAGGTTATGGAAGTCACGTAAAGTTTAATTATTTTTAAGTCTATAGTTTTTCTGTTCTTAAAAGTTTATTTTTATTTAGACAACTATTCGCCGAATGTTGATCAATAGACACTATTATTCGGTATTTGACGAATAACAATAAAAAATCGAGTAATGCCGAATACCGAATAATAGCGAGTAGGTATTCGCGGCATCTCTACCGTAAATCGACCATATTATACAAACACTAGCTGCAACGTCGTAAAAAAAAGTATGCTGTGTTCTAAGCCAAGTCATGGTCTACCCATGTGCCAAATTTCATCCAATTCTGTTCGGCCGGTTTAGCGTGAAAGCGTAACAAACAAATAAACAAGATAAAACAACCAAAAAAAAAGTTAGGAATTTAGGATAAGTAAATTATCCCCGGGCTAGGGTTTGCTTATAGATGGGTCCTTTTATTTCAACGAACAAATTTAAATTCCTGATCCAAAACAATGCATAGATCAAAATAATATACAGCAATAGTTAGGTATGCGTAATTATATATTTTTGTATAATCATACAAAAGCTATCTGTAAAAGAAAATTACGCTCTTGGCTATTAAATCTGGACTATATTTCCACGGAAAACTTATTAAAACCAATGTCTTAACACCCACACATTACACACACCTATACACAATACAAACATTCAACACACACAACAATTCCCCATTCCCATTTTTCGTTTTGTGATAAGCTCATTATTATTTTATTTTCTTATTCAGATACCTAAGTATGTATTACTGAATAATAATATAGTTACGTAATGTACCTACATAATAGGTAGGTATCTATATTTCTCTTAATTTTATGTTTACTTGCTTTTCTTTGATTTTGTTTTAATTTTGTTAGGTCTTTCAAACTTTTGTAATACCATTAATATCTTGACTACTGTTTTGTTAATTAACAAGTCCTATCTAAGAGAGCCGGGTGATCTGTAACTCAGGATCCTCCTACCTCAGACACCTTTCTCTATTTAAGACTGTGCTTTTTACTAACCAGTGCCTGTAATATGATGTTGAGATAAATAAAGATTTATGATTTATGATTATGATTAATTTCTGTTCTTGCATAAGTTTAGGTCCTTGGCCAAACGCAGCACTAACTTAGATTGTTTGGTGCAGCCCAGTGGCCAACTAAGACAGTGCAGATTTAGACAAGGAGATCCAACATTGAAATAAATTCACTTCCCCCCAGGCTGACTGCTTGCCGGGACGCTGAGCGGACTATTTAGTTATATTAAGTAGTCTTGCCGCCGTTCGCGACAGATGGAAGAAACGTTATTAGTTTCTTAGACTCCCACAGCGAAAATATTATTATAATAAACTTTTATTGGACTTTATTTGGTTTCTGCGTTATTCTGGGCGGGAATAGGAGAAAGGATGGACATTACAGTATCGTCGGCTATGAGATTTATTAATACATATTTACGACTCTGTTACTGCTGTTGAATAGACCGTCTATTACCTATATTCAATGGTCGTGGACGTAGGTATAACAATGTCGCTTTAAGTGCATCATAAGTGGTTAACTGTGTTAGGAGTTCAGCCGCACAATCAGGCATTGCAAAACTCAATACTCGTAGTTCTGCTATATTTGTTCAATAAGGTATAAGTACGCTACCTACCTACTTACTTATAACCACTTGTAAGTTCCAGTCCAGTTGTAAAGGAAAGAAAATAAATAGGTAATAATAAAAAAGCGGCCAAGTGCGAGTCGGACTCGCCCATGAAGGGTTCCGTAGCAGTCCGTAGCAGCAAGTAACATAATATAAAAGTAATTATTATTTAGGTACCTAGGCACACCTATTACATATTTCTTATTAGAAAAAAATTGGTTCACGGCTTACGCATAAGTTTTATGTTTATGAATTTAATTCTTAAAAAAAAAAAAAGTGTATTGAATGAAAGGTAAATAGCAGTTTACGATTTATGTCATTAAAAAAAACTACTTACTACTGATATACTTGCTAGATCTCGTTCCAAACAATTTTCGTTTTTTTTAGTTTTATCATTCTCGTAGTTTAGAAGTTACAGGGGGGGGACACATTTGACCACTTTGGAAGTGTCTCTCGCGCAGACTATTCGGTTTAGAATTTTTTTTAATTAGAAACCTCAATATAATTTTACAAGACCTATCCATAAATACCCCACACGTATGGGTTAGAAATAAAAAATTAAAAAAATCAGTTCTGTGCCAGTATGGCCCAGAACGCGAGGGTTTCAAGCTCCACCGCTTCTGCCTGCTGCTCCCGGACCTGCTGAGCATGAGGATCTCAAGATCAATACTCAATACATTATATTGCAAAATGTATTGTTTTTTTTCAACTTTTGTGTGAAAATCTTAATGCGGTTCACAGAATACATCTACTTACCAAGTTTCAACAGTATAGTTCTTATAGTTTCGGAAAAAAGTGGCTGTGACATACGGACTGACAGACAGACAGACACCGATGGGTTCCGTTTTATGCCATTTGGCTACGAAACCCTAAAAAGGCGACATAAAATTGCATTTATAACGATACAAATTACTTATTTTCATCTGCATATTTTATCGGCGTCGCTGAAAGTTACAGTAGGTACCTACCTCAATAAATTGTGTGTAAATGACAAAGACAAAGTTACCTTGCTTTCGTTATCCCATAACTGCTTAACTACGCCCATTAAAATAATAAGTGTCTAACTCAAGTGTAACGGTTGCCTCCCGCTGCAGACTTAATGTCATTTTAAAGTTGATAAATTTTCATGATACTGTTGATTCGTATCTCCTAACTCCGGGAAGATACAGTTAGTGTAACTTATTTGTATTTATAATTAGATTATCGTCAGTTAAATGTTCTGGGGTCGGCAGTTTGGGACTCGGTTTACATACAAACAGGACGCGGTTGAATATCAGTGTTTTTATATGGAGATAATGGTCAACTGACCTTTGCAGCCCAATTAACGGGTTATATACGGTAGATCATAAAGGTCAAAAAGCTTACCATATTCCAGACGAATTACTGACATGACTGCCCGCAAAAAATAAACACGGTTACGGCAGTAGGATCCTCCAAATAGCATTTAGTCACTTTATATTCAGTTTGAACAAATTCAGAGATTAAATTCACCGCTACTGCACATTAGATGCAGAAAACGGCAGTCGTTAAAAGCCAAGAAAAAGCGAAACAAAATCTAAAAATTCTGGCTTCCATGAGACACATTTAAAAAAATACTTACTTCTTAAGCTTCTGTAGTGTCATAAATTGTCGCTGGATCTGCGTACAAATGACGACAAAGCGCTGCCTGGCGCGTCGCCAGAGAGTAGGAGTTACTAGCGCGTTAAGACTGCACACGCGACCTCAATTGTGGGGGTCAGGTACATTGGTTACACCACTTCTACCCCACGGAGGCTTTTATCAGTATACGGAACTACTTGTAAGACTTCTTGCAATTTGACTGCACTTTAACACAGAGTAGAACTTAATAACAATGATCTCTGCAAGATTGAACAGGCTGGAGAGAACAATTGACATCGCACGGGCCAGAAGATTCCTCCATACCTACTAATTCCCTGGATCCTACTACTTCTATGGAACCAAGAACGTGAAGATCTTAAAGTTTGGGATCCCTAAATTTGGTACCTATCCAATGTGACGAGGTTGTCTTTTTTAATTCGGCGGGACAGTCGTGGTGGATTTCGACTTAGAATTCACGATTTACAAAGAGAGCATAAATAGCAGTGAAAGTGAAGTGTTGTAATATAGTGTAGCTAAAAATATTTCGTATCCTATTCTACTAAACCTTTTACTCCGCTTTTCACTTTTCATACACTAAAATTCTTTTAGCGGGTCTTTAGGTGCTTAAAGTACAAACGTGCTACGAATAAGTGTGCCAGGTTTTCATGTTCATTTAGGGGTATGAGGAACAGGGTGTAAAGTTCACTCATCCTCTTTAGAACAGGGAGGATCCTCTGAACAAACGGGTGTCGTGTCTGGCGGGCAACTGCCCAACGGTTAAAGTATATCTCAATCACGCGGTGAACTCTAACTTCGCGATGCAGGACTTTGTGTGACGTCAGGTCTTTGATGCGCAATCGCTATCAATAGCCGAATAAGTTACTGGCCGATGTGTAATTATGAAGTAATTTGACTTGTATTGGAAATATTCGAAATGTTTAAAAAATGTACTTCCGTAAGACTAGACTAAAACCCGGGTCGTCTTACAAATAAAGTCAGTCTACGATATACAGTCGTCTATGGAGTAGTTTCATTAGCCTGTGGGTTCAGCCCAACCTTCTAGTGCCTCAGGCACTCCTTCTAAGCTCCCGTGTTATTATTATCGTGATTATGACGCCGTAGCCGGCAATCCCTGGCCCCTCTAGGGCGGGAGACCTCCAACGCTGGAGGTCCCTGGCCCCTCTAGGGCGGGAGACCTCCAACGCTGGAGGTCCCTGGCCCCTCTAGGGCGGGAGACCTCCAACGCTGGAGGTCCCTGGCCCCTCTAGGGCGGGAGACCTCCAACGCTGGAGGTCCCTGGCCCCTCTAGGGCGGGAGACCTCCAACGCTGGAGGTCCCTGGCCCCTCTAGGGCGGGAGACCTCCAACGCTGGAGGTCCCTGGCCCCTCTAGGGCGGGAGACCTCCAACGCTGGAGGTCCCTGGCCCCTCTAGGGCGGGAGACCTCCAACGCTGGAGGTCCCTGGCCCCTCTAGGGCGGGAGACCTCCAACGCTGGAGGTCCCTGGCCCCTCTAGGGCGGGAGACCTCCAACGCTGGAGGTCCCTGGCCCCTCTAGGGCGGGAGACCTCCAACGCTGGAGGTCCCTGGCCCCTCTAGGGCGGGAGACCTCCAACGCTGGAGGTCCCTGGCCCCTCTAGGGCGGGAGACCTCCAACGCTGGAGGTCCCTGGCCCCTCTAGGGCGGGAGACCTCCAACGCTGGAGGTCCCTGGCCCCTCTAGGGCGGGAGACCTCCAACGCTGGAGATCCCTGGCCCCTCTAGTGCGGGGAGACCTCCAACGCTGGAGGGTGCCCCTCCATAGGACCTGCGGAGCGCGAGGGTTTCAAGCTCCACCGCTTCTGCCTGCTGCTCCCGGACCTGCTGAGCATGAGGATCTCAAGCTCAGTACTCAATACATTTATTGCTTCCACATGTGAACTTAGGTGGTAGGTTTTACAAAAATATGATCATTGTGGCACAACAAAGTAGGAGAGAGGAAGAGGGCTTTTTATTTTGACTACTTCGTTGTTATTATTCTAAAAGTAATTATTATTTTATAAAACGTGTACGTTAAAATTTGTCTTTAAATAATCATTGATATTGTAATAGCATTTAGATAATAGAAATTGTTTTAATTTATTTATAAATGTATTAATTTTTTTATTTTTCTGGTAATTTATTATATATTTTAATTGACATGACTAGTGTACTTGTTGAGTGCATTTTTAGCTCCTCTGCTACTGCCTGGTGTACCCGGACCTGCTGAGCGAGAGGATTTCAAGCTCCTCCGCTACTCTCCTGCTTCGTGTTGCTACGCTTCGCGTTCGTGACTCCAGGCCGCTGTTTCACCACTGCTATCAGCGCCGAGCGTCTCAAGCCGCTACGTCGTTACTCCTACTATTATAATTCCTTGTACCTTTATCTTTTAGTACGCTTCATGTCTTATCTTATTTATTCTGACCTACGTTTAGCTCAACGGAGGTTAACGTAACGTTACAACATCTGGTGATACTACATAATGTTTAGACTGTAATTTCTGTATTTAAAGTACTGTGTCTCTTTTGCCTCTAGAGATCAGCGTAAGGTGAATTGGTGCAGCCACACACAAAGCGCTTAACTTTAAATGGCGCGTTTAAGTTAAGCACTGAACGTGCTTAATGCGTAAAAGCAACGTAATTATAACTCCTATCTAGTTGGACATTAACTCTAATCGAGTTGACACAGTGGGGGGTAGTTTTATCTGGAAACGGAGAACTCTTTGTCCAATGTACGGATGTGCCGCAACTTTCAGATTAAAAAACTTTCTTGGAATTAGTTTCGGTACCTATACGTACACATGCTGGGTAAGCGTTTAGCGCTTCCCTCTAACTCGGAATTATTATTTTTATGTAACATCTTCAATGTGAGCATGAACTGAAAAAACTTAGAGGTTTGCTTCTTCTTCTTTTTTGTATCGTAACGTACTTTAAGAGAATAGCCTGGTAAAAATATGTATAGAGTTTCAGTACTGCCTTAGGAATACACGTCCATGTTTCATGTAATTGATTCACCTATTCACTAAATATAATTAGTACCCTTTTTAGGGTTTCGTAGTCAACTAGGAACCCTTATAGTTTCGCCATGTCTGTCTGTCCGTCCGTCCGTCCGTCCTCGCTTAATCTCTGTGACCGTTAGCATTAGAAAGCTGAAATTTAGTACCAATATGTATATTAATGACGCCGACAAAGTGGTAAAATAAAAATTGGAAAAAAATGTTTTATAAGGGTAGCCTATTACCTTATTATGTAAAGTGGGAAGTGATTTTTTTTTAAATTTCATCCCTAACGTGTGATATATTGTTGGAAAGGTATTTAAAAATGAATAGGGGTTTACTAAAATCATTTTTTGATAATGTCAATAACTTCGGAAATAATCGCTCCAAAAGTAAAAAAACAATGTGTCCCCCCCTCCTCTAACTTTTGAACCATAAGTTTAGAAAATATGAAAAAAATCTGAAAAGTAGAACTTTATAAGGACTTTCTAGGAAAATTATTTTGAACTTGATGGAAACAACAGTTTTTTGTACAAAAATGACAAAAAGTTGTACAAAATAATTTCTGGACTAAGTTTGTAGTATAATCGTATATGCAAGCATGAACATTTATTGTGATGGACGGGAAACTACGGAACCCTACACTGAGCGTAGCCCGACACGCTCTTGGCCGGTTTTTTAAATTTAGATTTATAATTTTTTTTTTTTGTTTCAGATTTGTTGAGAGAAAACTTGAAAACTTGGCAGAATTGTCGACATCGGCACCATTGCCATAAATAAAAATAGAATAGAATATATATTTAGGTGTCGTACCAAACAAAGATTGTTCTAGGAATAGAACTCTCACTTGAACACACTTTTATCCAGTTTTTGACCGGGTGACAGCTGTGACCAGTTAATGATTGTTACCATCATAACCATCACCTTTTTAGTATCGACTTTGTGGTATTTTCATCAGACGAAATACATATTCAGACTAGAAAAAATATCTGTCAACCCACAACCCAATTATGGAGCAACTGCTGCCTGCCATTCATAACTACAGTTACACATATTCTCAGACTATTCAGGCTCTTCCTATAATTCCCAATATGATCGGAACGATCACTCGCCTACCCATCCAAAACATGATCGCATCAGGCTCAACTCAACCCCAGATCGATCGACCACGGTTGTCATTAGCCACGAGCCACGAATCCTCCCCGAGCTACAAGAATAGTAGGTAATTACGTAGCGAGTCGTCGCTCGGTTAGTATTGAGTTCCGCAGATTGTATCTGCATTTTAGATTGGCTACCGTGCTCGGAGCCGTGCGGGGAAGCTTAGCACTTCTATACTCTGCTTTATTTTCATTATTTTTCTAATAGTTAGTCTTTGTCTGCAGTGCTAATTCGACGTCTTTTAACTTTTCATTAGACGTGTTTTTAATTAAAGAGGAAGGAATCATAGCGCTTTTATTATGTAAAATTACGTAAGCCTTCGTTTTGTAGATCGACTAGATGTATTTTTTTAAATTGAGTTCCAGCTTGGTGTTCCCGATTACCTTTAAACTGAATTGTTAAAATTTCACTAGATAATGCAGCGAATTTATTCAATTTTCTTCACCCAAAGTAACAGGAACAATTACAACATTTGGTCCTAAATAAATACACGGACAAAAAAGACTATAACCAAAACAAAAAACCTAATTACACGAGACAGTTTGAGAAATCCAGCAAATTGTAAAACAAAGCTGCGGTGTGAGATAGGACGGGCAGAGGCGAGGTCGCCGACTGATACTTATTACTAAAATCTTTTAAGCTCGCCTGCTCGCCCCACCCAGGATATATAGCGATATATTTCGCTATATCTCGCTGGTACACGATCCACGAACCAACTGAGAATTTCAATTTGAGGAAATATTACACATACATTTTACGTTGGTGCTGGGGTTGGTCTTGTGCACGTTTTGGGGAGTTTAATCTTCGTTGGTTAAATCTTAGCGGATATTAGCGGTCTTTTATGTAAAGGTAGGATATCTAACACTAGGGATGTGGCTTGAAATATTTTTTGATGAACAAAGAAGTAACTCGTACTTCTTTGTTACGAAGTGTTGTTCGTGTTTGGTGCGATGAAGATATAGAGGATGGTGTGACATTGGGACGTATGTTTAAGGACGAAAATAACAAAGGTACACAAACAGATTCAGATTTAGAAAACTCATTGTTCCAACCCGTTTACCCGTAGGTTGGACCGCTGTGTTTTTGAAACCTGAACCGGAGCGTATTCTCGAAGCCGAACCGACGGAGTTGAACGACCGTATTGACGAATAGTCAAAATTATTAATGGTATCATGGGGATAGTGACTGTGAGTGAATGGGTTTCGTGTTACCTACGGGTCGTTGGTTCCAATTCCAGTCGGAACAAACAGGCGATTGTATTGTATGGTGTCCTGAGTTGGTGGTACAGATACAAATGATAGGTCTCAGTTTCTGAGCATCTGTGGTTGAAACCCAGAAACTGAGATCTCAGATGCACAGGCTGAAGCCTGTCAACGCATCACCGATTCTTGAGAAGTTCCTAGAACGGAGTTTAACAAGTAAAGATTTGTTTCTGGCGAAAACAGTTTCGTGACGTAACTTGGATGATTTCGATTGCCTTAATTGAATAACTGTTGAAAATAAACCAATTACTTATTTTAAATTGTTCCGGCGTATTTTTAGAGCTCAATCGATTCACATAATTACTGTTAAAATCGGAACGTTAGTTTAAACATGGCCAGTTTTGGAAAGTTAATGACGTTTACTGTGTTTACTTTAGAGCACTGCGAGCGTCCATTAATATTACCCTAACTAATGGTAGAATGCGAGAGTGCCGGATTAAATGCGAGAGGATTACTTTAAATAGCAAGACTTAATTAATTTAATCGTTCGCCCTTTCATCGAATGAACCATTGGATAAAGATTATTTTTTGGGCGTCTGACCTCTACCTTTTGGCCTTCCATTTTAGTTTATTGTGCTGTCAAGATGATTACAGGAACATGCTTTGTATAAATAATAATATTATTATTATGAGAAGGTAGAACGGATTGTTGAGCGTGGGTATACTTATCTGTAGAATAATTCTCCCACAAGGCGAAACTGTTCACTCGTAGCTTTTGTTCTGTTGAAGGCGTTCACGCAACGATCTAATATCTTGGTCTTTGTATTGGTGGTTATCGATCTGATATAATTCAAGTTCTATCAACCTTCTGCTGAGCTTAGAACACCTCTTTTACGGCCTATACGGTAAGATGAGATAACGGTCCTGTGTTAAAATCAAGTGTTAGTCACAACTTATTTGAAGTCGTCAATCCTTCTTTATCATAGCTGCTGTTGCTGCCACCTTGTGATATATTACAATTACATGAAAGAAAATTTAAAAAAGTACACTTTGTAAACAAGCATATACCTATATATAATTTGAGGATTACATTCAAGATAAGAATGCTGAACACGGTCCTGCTCCATCAAAACAATTTAGAGTCTGGACAAAAACTGGTTGCTAATTTAATTGTATAATATTATTTTTTATAACATTGATTTTACATTTCTGTGATTACTTGAACTCATACACTGACTTATTAGTATTGTTTGTTAAAATGTTAGGAATATCGTATTATTTTACAATGTTTGTAAATATGTGAGCACCGTGTATCTATCACAATAAATTTATCTGTCATTGCTTCATTTTTCATTCTTTCTACCTATCGTGATTCGTGGTATAGCAATCTTATTCTAGGTGCATCGTCTTTACACAAAATTAATGTATACAATATATTGTAAAAGAGTAATGGTGGAGTTTCTTGCCCATTCTTCTCCATACGAAACCAAACTTTTGGAAGGGGCGACTAGAATCAATTCTTTTTTTTGTAAATTTTGACGTTCAAAAATGCCCTTTATGTGCCTAATTGAAATAAATTATTTGACTTTGACACCTCATTAAGATTGTATTTTTAGTTATGCCATACGACCTGTGATAGCTAAGAAGACAGAGCTTTAAACATGGCCACCTTCTGGCCCAAAATAACAGCGAATTAAATTTCATCTTAACCAGCTTTCTAATTACGCAACATATTTTCGTAAACGATAAAGACAAATCTGTTTCATTTTGACAGTTCAACAACATTCATTGCGTTATTTACGTTGCTCTGCAGTTTTTTTTTTCGAACTTACGGAGCAATGTGTTAGCAATCTGTTTCAAAACGATTCAGATTCGGATTGATTTTGCATTACGTAATTAGGGTACTGGCCAAATATTTTTTAATATTCGGATGGCTTATAGCTACAGAGATGCCATAAAGAATATGAATAAAAAAAAATAAAAAAATATATACTAATCCGCAAAATTTCACGTGTATTCTATGTAATAATTTAATTTATTCACCAAGAACACGTAAGTATTACAAAATTGAATAATTATATTATACACTACATAATGGCTTAAAGTATTTTGTAATATACTTACAAAGTTTGGGACTATCTGCATCCGAACTAGGTGGTAAACCTGATCTCGAATAGAGTTGATCCCATAAATAAATTGAAAATATTTAGTAGCCATGTTTATGGTATACATTTATGGTATATTTCATACATATTCTTGAAACAAAAAAAAAGAATGGCTTTAATGTAAACAAAACCTTATAGGTACTTTTTATCTTATAGTCCATTGACAATGATAGCGAAAATTGTATCGACGGTTAAATGGTGAAGGTAAGTCGTTCTATTGGATTCCCTGATACCCTGATTCGGGTTCTAGTAAACCGATTTACGTTGCTGAGCCGTGGTAATCTGTGGATTCCTTCGAAGAGCACGCACAATATCGAGCAGATTGAAAATAACCAGCTTATGAGAATCACACTTCAATTGGACGTGGAACGTAAAGAAATTGGATCGTTTTCCGTTAAAACAATTGAATTTAAAACGAGTTTTTACTGACTGTGGGAAGATTGGATTATTCTATTCTATTTGTTCCATGTAGATCGATCGTTCGAGGAAGCAAGGCCACATTGACGGTTTCATTTCACAAACGAATGCCTGCCCTTTACTGATCGTAACCTTGCCTTATCTTTGCTTTACATTGCTAGTAAAGCCGTATCTATTTATGAATAAGATCTATATTTCAAGACGTGATATAGCATCCACCAACCCTGAATTGGACGGCGTGGTGGATTGCAGCACACCTCTGTTAATAGAGAGAAGGTCTGAGTGAGTGCCAACAGTGGAAACATGCATAAGGAAAAACGATCTCTTTATTCCAGTGTGTAGAGTTTTCAAAGGATACTTCACGGTTACATTACTTAGTAACATGAGCAGACACTCCAAAAATTAATGTAGTCCCCAAGATGGAAACGCGATCAAACGTTCTAAAATAACAATTTTCTCGTTTACACATAAATGTATATGTAGGGCAGACTAATTTCAGGGTGACTTACTAACTCATTTATCAATGTCTTTCCTAAACAGCTGAACCCACTAAAATGAAATTTTGCAAGGAATGTATCTTTAACGGAGAGAAAGTTTTACATTTTTACTTGGAGGAAAATTACCTTACTCTGCGGTGTAGCTCCACAACTTTGTGCAGAAATGTAATATAGAGTGTAGGTACTTACCAATGGGCTTTTACACATTGAATATAAGGAATGTATCCTTAGGCAGTAGTCTGCCTCGTTGGTCTAGTGGTCGCAAGCGCTACTACTGAGCATGAGGTCCTGGGATCGATTCCTGGGTCGGGCAGTGTTATTGGGTTTTTCTATCTGGAATTTCTCAGTAGCGCCCGGAGTCTGGATTTGTGCCCGGTTGATGGTAAGCTCGCCCATAAACTTAAACATAACTGGCGAAATGTGGGTGTACCTGATACGGCTACACCTTTGCCCAACCCTTCTGGGAAACAAGGCTGTTATGTTATGTTATATAAGGAAACAAAGTAGTCGTTTAAGAGATATCAATGCAGTTGTAAATTATTACTTAGTTTCCTTTTTTTAACCATTCTGTGATTTCTATTATACCTACTAAACTAATCATTTTCCCAAAATGCGTGCGACATTTGAATGTTGTAGAATCGTAATATGTATTGATAAGCAGACAGTGAGGCACGTAATCCTTCAGTCACTTTACCTCAGTAAACGTCTTTTCCTCCAGCAATTTATAAACGCAGATTTCATTTCTAGTTTATTCTTATTTTTTCCTTTTTTGCATGAACGAGGGCAACAAGTTTGTAAATTTCTTGAAACATGTCTCAAACACTACAACAAAATGTAGGTCTTTTTGTTGTAACATATTTCCTACCCTAAAAACTTGTAACGCCTGCTTTAAATTACTGTTACTTTCTACAACCCGGAGTCTCTACAATGACTCGTAGTTAGTATTCAAGCGCTTGTCATCATATCACTTCACGGCGACGACGTGATGCCACATCGTTTACAGCGAACCTCGCGCCACGCATGTTGATGAGTTGCTATAAAATAGCGACAGTAGCAACCTTGGAACTACGGGTAGTAAGATAAGGTGTGCGTTGTGTTCTGTGGGGACGTCTCGGTAGGCTGTTTGCTCACCTGGTTCCTGGACTTGAACTTGACTATAGTTTAACATGGAAATAGCGGTCATTGACCCACTTACATTTTGGTATTGACATACATCATTTCAAAAATGAAAATAAAGCATCCTTTTATCTGATCCTGATTTTTTTTTTACTAATGAAAAGTGGTTCTTAATTTATTGTTCGGATTCCTACAAAGAGATATTAGGGAAAGGGTATGGCCCGCTACTGCTATGCATGCTAAATAAAACACAAAAATTGTAAACAAAGGTATTCGTCTATCTCCAAGATACTCGTAGGTACTAGGTACTAAATCCGACTGGTCGTTCCAGAAATTCACGTTCAAACATACAAAATTCAAAAATTCAAATTCAAACTAGGCTGAGAATCAGGACTTTTTGAACGTCAAAATTACATAAGACAGTCCCCCAAAACGCCCACCCTTCACCACTTCCTAGTGCTTTTGCTGGGAAGAAGAAGATACAAAAAAACTCTTCACCTTTGTTATTAGTAGGTATTATAGAAAATATTAACCGATAATCATTACTTTTTGAACAGCCTATTATATATCTTTATTTGGAAAAGTATAAATGATCAATCCTGATTACTTTGTAAACTGTGCTTACTTACTACTAGTACTAGATTTTTTTTAAATTACAGGTTCCTACGTTGACAAAGAGTCGTGACAATATCTACGTTTGTGAGAAACCTAAATAACGTGTGTAAAAATGTAGGTAGTTTAGTCCTAGTACCTGGGCGGCCGACCTCTGCTCTGATAGGATAGTTCATACTAATTCCATGCATGTTCATGTTCCATGTGCGTACACACTAATTCCATGCTGCCATGATTGTAGGTACTTACTAATTCCATGCTGCCACGTCAACATTCTAGGGTAGCTATCTTGTTCTAAACTTTGGACGACCGAGATCTGCTCGGGTGAAAATACGGAGAAAACGAATTTTCCCAGATATGAGACCTAGCTAGATCGATTTTTCGACCCCGTAAACCCCTAATCTTTAGAACCGTTTTTGAGAATGTGATTACAAATATATATATACATTCAAATATTGCTCATAGGATAACCATTGACACTTGACGGGTCGCATTGCGTAAAATAGCACACTTTTACAGTAGACAGAACTTTAGTATTGTCACATCGCATTATGCTGTAAAACATGACGTTGATTATTTTGTAGAGAAAAACAAATCCTGTTTATTCATTTAAGGAAATTGGCGGGAGCGCGTGATGAGTGCCAGCTCCGCACCACCAATATTTTTGGGTGGATCGATAGATTCAAATAAAATTCGGTTTCCACTTCACACACTTTAATGGAGATATCACTGACTTGAGCACTGACATTAATACTGTTATTTTATTAATTATTTATATAATTCGTGACCGCCGCGTACAAGGAACAGAAGCCAAAGGGAGAAAAAAAATATAGAAATACAATGTTGCCAGTTTAGCTAACACAATCATAGTATAAATGTTGCAAATTAATTTTTATAATAAAAATATTTTATGTTGTATCCAACATAAGTTGGGGGGGGGCGGCCCGAAGGGTCTAACAAGTCAGTTACTTTGATAACAAAAATATTCAAGAATTTAAAGTTAATCTACGTTATGTTATGCTTCTAAAGTATACAATCAAAAAGCTATGTATAAGAGTATAGACCAACTTAAACTTATATTGAAATTTAACAAGATAAGCAAGTATTCTAATACATTAAGTAACTTAATCTTATATATCTATAGGCAATACACAAATCTTTGTGATGGACCTATTATGTTTATGACCATTAGCGGTTTTTATTTCTACAGTGCGAACCTTTCCATCTTTCCCTGGAAATACGTTAGTCACACGAGCCATAGGCCAATCCAAAGGTGAGGTATTGTCATTGCGTAATATAACTAAACTATCTATTGTAATGTTTGACATGTTATCTCGCCATTTAGGGCGATTTTGAAGCATATTTAAGTAATGTTTACTCCAATACTTCCAAAAATTCTGTTTCATGTTGACAATTACAGACCAGAATTTAAGTAAATTTAAATTAGTGTCGCTTAGTTCCTGCTCAGGGTAACTGTTAAGAGGTGCACCAGTCAAAAAGTGTCCGGGTGATAAGAAAGAAAAATCATTAGGATCAGCTGTAAGAGCAGTTAATGGGCGAGAATTGAGTACCCCTTCAATTTCTACCAATACACTATTGAGTTGTTCATAAGTGAGCAGGGCCTTTCCTACGACACGTTTTAAATGGTGTTTTGCACTCTTTACGCCGCTCTCCCAAAGTCCACCGAAAATTGGGCTATAACTAGGTATAAAGTGGAATTTAATGCCGTGTTCAGCTGCATAACTTTGAACTTTATTCTGGTGACTATGAGAGGCATGTAAACGATACATCTCACCTAACTGATTCCTTGCCCCCTTGAAAGTTGAGCCATTATCACAGTAAACATCGCTGGGCAAGTTACGCCTTGCAGTGAAACGCTTAAAGGATGCAAGAAAGCATTCTGTGGTCAAATCCGACACAAGTTCGATGTGTATCGCCTTGGTGACAAAACATACAAATAAAACTATGTAACCTTTGCCGATGATCGGTTTCCTAATGCGACTGTTTTTTACGGACACTGGCCCAGCGAAGTCCACTCCGACTTTCTGAAATGGTCGACACGCAGTGACTCGCGCAGCAGGCAAGGAACCCATCAGCTGAGATGACGCGACAGCTTTCAATCTGAAACAGGTTACACATTTGTGAATAACCTTTTTTACAGAGCGCAGTCCATCAACAATCCAAAATCGTTGCCTGATGGAACTCAATACTAATCTTTGTCCAGCATGGAGCAGTTTTAAGTGCTGATCTCTTATAATCAAAGTAGTTATTAAGCTATTTTTTGGTAACAGAACTGGATGTTGTTTGGCATAGGATATGGGTGCATTTTGAAGACGGCCGCCCACTCTTAGTATGCCTAAACTATCAATAAATGGTGTTAATGGCTTTAAACTGCCCGAGATTTGGTTATGTGAGGACAAGCACTTAATCTCACTAGCATAATGCTGGTATTGTTCATTTTTTACAATTAACAATAATGCCTTATTTAATTCGGCAGTCACTAAGAAACCCTTCTGTTTATTACTATTAGGCTTAGCGTTATTACAAAATCTAATTATATATGCAAGTATACGAGACGTTTTACTTATATTAGAGTATTTTTTCAATAACAACTCAAAGATATTGCAGCCTGTATCTATATTAATTGCAGTAGAGGCAACCATAACACTGTTACACTTTAACTCAGGCAATTCTAAAGGAGGATCACACACAGCTTCAAACTTATAATGAATGTCATATAAAAATGCTGGCCCATGCCACCATAACCTATGGTTCTTAAGTTCATGTGGTTTAAGACCTCTACTTAGAGAATCTGAAGGATTGTCGACAGTATCAACATATTGCCAATGACAACCATGTGAAATCTCTTGAATAGCTCTAACCCTATTGGCAACATATGCCTGTAGCTTTGTGGGGTCGGTCTTCAACCAAGCTAAGACTATTTGTGAGTCTGAGAACAAGTGAGTCTTACTGACTTTTATGTTAGTGTTAAGTATATTTAGTACCTTTGCAGCCAATTTAGCAAGCAGGAGTGCTGCATTAAGTTCAAGCCTAGGGATTGTCAAATCTTTCCGGAGAGGATTTATTCTTGACTTAGAACATAATAATTGGATATACGTTTTACCTTGTGCATCAATGCAACGTAAGTATAAGCAGCACCCATATGCCACAGAGGATGCGTCAGCGAAGCCTATTAACTGGGCATCAATTGTATCTGATGACCTAACACAACGAGGAATAGTGATTGTCTCCATGAGAGATAACTCATTGGCAAAATCATTCCACATGCTCCTGATATTTTCAGGGGGTGTGGCATCCCAGTCTGCCTTGCTAGCACACAAGCTCTGCATAATAACCTTAGCACGAACTAGTATAGGCCCTATCAATCCTAGTGGGTCAAAAAATGTGCTAATATAACTTAATATTTTACGTTTTGAATCAGATGCACTGTTATAAGGTTCAGGGCAAGTAGTCTTGAAAACATCATTTTTTACATCAAAATGAACACCTAGTGTTTTCATAGACATATCATCACGTTGAAGATCGAGGTCTTCAAAGTGGTGAGTTTCCTTAGGAACACTTTTGAGGATATTTCTATAATTAGATGCCCACTTGTGTAGCTGAAATCCTCCCAGAGCAAGTAACTGAATCAATTCAGATTGCATCTTCATTAATTCCTGGCCATTTTGACTACATGCCAATGCATCATCAACATAAGTATTATTTTTGAGAATTTTAGCTGCTAAAGGAAACTGATCATGAAATCTATTGGCAAGTTCAATAAGGCAGCGAGTAGCAAGATATGATGATGGTTTAAGACCATATGTGACAGTTTTCAACTGTATACACCTAATATCTGCATCAGGTGACTCACGCCATAATATATTTTGCAATGAACGTTGCCTAGGATCTAATTCTACGGATCTAAACATTTTAGAAATATCACAAATAAAGAAAAAGCTACTTAATCTAAATGCTATAAGAACTTCAAACAGATCTTTTTGTACTACCGGACCGTTCAGCAGAAGATTATTCAGTGAAACCCTTTTGTCAGTAGTCATAGAGCCATCAAACACTGTTCTTAGTTTAGTAGTGCGGCTACTTTCTTTAATAACAGCATGGTGAGGAAGGAAATACACAGGATCTTTAGATAAATTGTAGTTACCTATGTCATAATACTCACCATGATTCAATTCAATATATTGATCAATAAACTTTTTATATTCAAGGAAAAGATTATTATTTTTATGCAATCTTTTTTCTAAGTTAATGAACCTTTTAAATGCAATATGAAATGATTGTCCGAGTTCATAGCTAACTTGCTCTAGGGGGACTTTGATGGGCATTGAAACTTGAAACTTATTATTTGCAAGAATTGTAGTTTCTTGAAAAAGTTTCTCACAATACTCATGCTCCGGCAAGTATTCCCGGAAAATTTCAGGCACCTTTTCTGTTTTCCAAAATGCACTCAATGTCTCATCTAAACTACTATTACATTCATTACAATGCAAAGATACAACCTGATTATTGTAGTGTGAAGCGTTGTTGCGACCAGCGACTATGTGGCCAAGCGCTGTGTGGACTATGGCAGGTTGCTGGTACTGTGTGACTGGGATGGATGATTGGCTGCTTGCAGGGGAATCTTCAAGCTGTGGCAGCAGTATCTGGAAGAAAACATCAGCTCCAAGCAACAAGTTCACCTCACCAGGCAGGTTAAATTTAGCGTCAGCTAGCTTGCAATTTACTGGGAATGTAAAGTGAGATATTTCAAAACTTGTCTGTGGCAATTTGGTTGTAATTGTTTTAACAATATGACAATTGACATTTAATTTGAATGGATAAATGGTGGAATGAACCTCAAGATTTATACATTTGTCAATTGGTTTAGATACGTTGGTTATACCAACTATGCTGGTATTAGTATGCATCGGAATCATGCCTAATAGATCCACTGTGCCTTGAGTGATTAATGAAGTCTGCGACCCACTGTCAAGCAAAGCTCTGGCATACACTGTATTGCCCGACTGAGAAAACAATTTCACTTGTGCAGTAGGCAATAAAACCTGAGTTTGAGTGGTGCAATAGCCCTTCAGTGCCACATTTACAACAGCAGTAGCTTGTGAATCTATTCCATGCAGCAGAGTGTTATGTCCTTGTTTACATTCAGCACACTTAAAATGAAATTTGCACATGCGTGACTTATGCTGCCCCAAGCAGACTTTACAAACCTTATTTTCTTTGACAAACTCAAGTCGTTTGATAGGTGCTGCAAGGGCAAAGCTTTCACACTTAAATAATTTATGTTCAGATGACTTACAGAAAGGGCATGCAGGTGGTGCCTGATGAGTAGTTACAGCATGACTGGCAAACCGTTGTGGTTGCTGCTTGTGCGTGCTAGTGTCACTAGCCTCCAGCGCTAGGGCTCGACGCTCCAAGTAATCTAAAAACTCCTTAACTGTAGGAAGTACCCGATTGTCTCGCTCCATTTGAAAGGCGCGGCTGGTGAAGTTGTCTAGCTTGCGCATAATGATGCAGACTATTATGCTGTTCCAAGACTCAACAGGCTCCTTGAGATTTTTAAGTGCTGCAAGATGCTGTTTTACCTCTGAAATTAAAGTACGTATGCTATTAGTTGTTGACCGTACTATACCAGGCGTGTCCAATAGGGTGTAGATATGTTCATGAACAATTTTACATTTGTTGTCATATCTGTCCCGTAGCAATTTGAGAGATTCCACATAGCTGTCATCTTGTAAAGGTAAGTTGTTGATTAGGGCATGGGGCTCCCCACTAAGGAAACTTTTTAGGTAATACAATTTTTCTACTGCTGACAATGACTCGTCATTATGAATCATTGCAGTGAAAATGTTATAGAACTCATAATACTCAGTGTATTTACCTGAAAATGTGGGAATACTAATATTTGGAAGTTTAATTTTTGATTTAGAATCACTACTGCTTGGCGTTGGATTTGATAGCCTACTATTTATAGCAGCATTTATTGCGGCAATTAGATCGATATACAGATCCTCAATGATTGCCGAGTCTTCCGTATCGTCAGAGTCGACCGACAGGATAGCAACGCATAATTCATTATATTGCTTAAAAACTTCCTGTAACCTTTCCTTTTTAGCCCTAAGCTTTTCTATTGAAAATGATTGAATGGACGTACCTTCAACAAACTGCTTTACCCGTGTTATGGAAGCCTTTGCATATCCTCTGTTAGCAACTAGCAGCTTTAAATCTGCCATAGTTAATCGTGTTTTAGGTCGACAAACACGCACGATAACAATGTATGAATAACTATCAGCTACAAATGAATACTATTATATGAATTATCGCACTAGTAATTTAAAATCTACACCAAACAATACAAGTTTTCGTTGCGTAGCGCACACGCAGTCGCGGAGGGACGCCAAAGTAAAAACAAAATGGCGTTTTCTTCATACACGGCGAATGTAGTTGTAGATCTATTCTTTCGTTCTCGTGTGGCTGATGTGAGCGACGACGCTT
Organism: Xanthia togata; assembly: GCA_963853775.1. Classification (NCBI taxonomy): domain Eukaryota; kingdom Metazoa; phylum Arthropoda; class Insecta; order Lepidoptera; family Noctuidae; genus Xanthia; species Xanthia togata. The sequence goes on from OY970811.1 coordinate 11,785,909, forward strand.
CCTTCGGCAAGGTTCGGTCCTACGTTCGGGTGAACTCGCCTCCACTCGGATGTTCCGATGATAAAGTTCGCCAACTGCACGATTTGGTTGAAGTTTGGTGTTGCCAACCGAAAAAATATTTTCTTCCGATCCGTTTGGTATTTAATGGTCGATTGTCGTCACGTCGTTATATTGGTTAACCTGGCAGGGCAGCGTATCAGCCAATGAATGTTCAAAGAGATAAAATGCAGCTACCAACAAAATGTCTGCCGGCTAATTGATGACGAAATCTTGACTCCAAACGTGACTTGGAAATGCTCTTGCTTTTCTCTTGTAGGATTGCGCGGTCAGTCACGCTCGATGTGGAAGTTTCTCCTTCGCAGGTCTCTCGATCCTCCGACTCGCAGGACCAGAATGGCGGGAGCGCGTGATGAGTGCCAGCTCCGCACCACCAATATTTTTGGGTGGATCGATAGATTCAAATAAAATTCGGTTTCCACTTCACACACTTTAATGGAGATATCACTGACTTGAGCACTGACATTAATACTGTTATTTTATTAATTATTTATATAATTCGTGACCGCCGCGTACAAGGAACAGAAGCCAAAGGGAGAAAAAAAATATAGAAATACAATGTTGCCAGTTTAGCTAACACAATCATAGTATAAATGTTGCAAATTAATTTTTATAATAAAAATATTTTATGTTGTATCCAACAGAAATAACATCGAGATTTTCTGTATTGTTTAATGCAAATTGGCTATTGTCTTCAGGCAAAAGGAAATCTATATTATTTTGTAGTGTTGTTTTATAGCTACACTTCGTTAACTAAGGAAATAATTAAATGTTAACTTACGTCCTTTTGTCTTCCATCGTATTCATTTGTTTTTTATTAAATCCTATTTTTCTTTTCCTGTAGATTTGATTCGACTTTTACGACCGTTTCTTTTTCATACTGATAGAGGAAATAATATACATAAAAAAACTTAGAAGCTCCAATAGAGAACGTTAATTTTGACGACGTTCCTATAGGTATTTAAGTAGCCGTTCAAATTTTTTAGGAAAATACAAAATTTTATAAATTAAAATGTCATTTATTCAAACTAGGCTGAGAATCAGCACTTTTCGCATGTCATGAGAATTTAATCTCAATTCTACATAATAATTCAATAAAAAATGCATAATACAGAATACAGTATACGTATAGATATACTTGCCTACATGGAGGTTGTCAAACCAGTTCAGAACCTTGTGATCATAACAACATTTTAAATACTTATGGGACTTATAGCTATTGCCCGCGACTTAGACTGCGATCAACGATGAAAAGTTTCGTTTCAGCGTAAAAGTGTAACAAATAAACAAACTCACTTTCGCATTTATAACGCCACCGCGCACATCTCCGCGGAACATGATGCGATCCAGATGAATTGAACTACTGCGGTTTCACTGCTATGGTTTCGCGGCGGAGGTGTGCTACAGGCGTAATAGTAAGGATTCCAACTTTAAAGTTCTATAAATAGGAAAATAAACAGAAGCGAAATTAAGCTGTTAATTCTTTTCTCAAAGCAATTTACACTATTGAATAAACCGAACAATACTCAAAAAGAATTAAAACAAAAAGAAGTGTCTACTTAAGTGGCTTAGCAACCCCCGAGCCCTTGGCACAAGGCCAACAACACACTTCAGGGTCAATGTCTGCGATATTACTTTGTTTGTCGCTTTTTCCTTCGAATCACACGATGTACTGACATCGCACTGATACGACACTTTGTTATGTTAAGACATACTTTACGATATTAACGATAAAGGGAACTTTGTGATAGTGTCAGACCAATTGAATGGGATGTTGTCTGTCAAATTGTACTCAAGCGTCCCCTCGATGATGGGGAAGCGAGTAATTTTGCTCCATAGTGTTAGTGGTGTTAGTTTTTATTGCCTAGTACGGATCGGAAACGTGTTTTTTTTATTGAAATGAGGTTCGTAAACTATCCTTTTTGACCTTGTGCCTTGAAAGAGGAAAAGCCCGTGGGAAAACACTGATTTATCGAATGTGTGAATAGATTATAATATTGCTTAATATTCTAGAGCCTTGTTACAGCTATCATATAAAAATTGCCTACTGAAGATACCTAGGAACCTATACGTTATTCGTGGTATATAAAGCTAGTTATGTCACAATCCTTTTCGAACAGCGCGTTCCCGATTTCACGTTTCAATTGAACAAATCGAAGGTCAATTCGATAAAGGACGGTGCACGGGACTTGTGGCAGGATTCATTATGTTATTCTGGTCCAGCCAGCGGCCGCCTCTGTGCCATGAATAGGTGATCTATGTAGGATTGTATTATGTATCTGTGGACTCTGTGGAGGCTCTTTTTGTCATGTCGACTTTTTGTTCGTGTATGTGTGAAGGAGTACACAGAGAAGGTACGATTTCTACTGATTCACTTGATTTCTATTACCTACCTGTCTCAATTTAGTTCGTTTATCCTAGTTTTTTTTAAATTGTATTAAGGGTATAATATAACCGGGGTCGTGGGAAAGTCCGAAAGGGATACCGTGGCGCCTAACAAGTACAGGCAACTGAGTGTTCCTTCAGTTGCCTGGGTGGGCTTTACTCAGTAAGAGTCTGACACGCCCTCTTACTCCACCCAGAGCGGGAGAAGTTATTTGATAAACTCCCAATCAAAAAGAAAAAGGTATAATATAATAATTAGTGATTATAATGGTATGATTATTCCGGAAATAAAATTGTGGAGTTTCTGTCATGGGGAACATGAATAGAAATTGTTATTTAGGTACACAAAGAACAGACATCCTCTTAGAGATTGTCGAAGTTGTTGTCAACCAAAATGAACGCAAAAAAATGTATATTCTGATGCGACGGGTGTGTATGTCGGTTTCTTATAAAAGGATTTACGAGATAAATCTGTAGATGCGGTCGTGTCAGCTTTGTGTGGCCCGTCATACGAGATAACAAAAACGCTACCGTTTACAGTTCGTATGAAACGTAGACGGTTCGCAGCTTAGATCAGCTGGCATCATTGCCTTTATACCTTCGGTGTCGGTGAACCACAATTCCTAACTTCGTAGATGTGGATTATAATGCGAATGTAGCCACAAAACGACTCTTAAGGACTTTCAAAGAGTAATTCCGAACTGCGGATTCCTGAAAGGAATGTGCGAAGTTACATATTATAACTGTTTACATTTCATGCGAGGCTTGGCGTCCACGCGTGACTTGGCAGGTGTTCAGCTAAGCGTCCTTTTCATAACTGAGGTAGACTCGGCTCAATGTTTTGATGTGTCCACATCGGACAGAGCATTTTTCATCAGTCGACAGCTCAGAAAACGTAGAACGCACTAGGGTTTTATTAATGAAGCGACTTTAATGTTGTACGAGCGAGTTTTTTACCGTTTTTTTACCTTTTGTTTACCGTTTATTCGCCATCTATCCGTATTTTTTGGTTGAAAAATTATTTCTTGACCATAACTTGTATTAAGAGCCATACTGAAAGTGGGCAACGTCGCAAACAGCTGTCAAATATTTCGCTGTTTTGATTAATTCGGCAATATTACTGTATGTAAATAAGAAATATGGCTAACTAGTTAACTTGAATAATAACAATGAATTGCAATTATAACACTGAATTTGATAGTGTAACCGTTTTAGGTGTAGAAAAGGCATTTGAAAAGTTTACAAATATTTTTTTTACATCAAAAAATTTGGTGTTACGATATTAGGCTTATTGGATTTCATAATCAAAATTTTAGTACACTAGTTAGCCATATTTCTTATTTCCATACAGTAATATTGAAAAATTAAAAAAAAAAAAAAAAAAAAAAAAAAAAAAAAAAAAAAAATAATAACAAAAAATAAATCAAAACAGAAATATTTGACAGCTATTTGCGACGTTGCCGCTGCTCACTTTCAGTATAAACGCTCTCAAAAGATGCTTAACGAAGCCGAGAGTCGGTTGTTCTCCCCGTCATTGTAAATTCCCCCACATAATTTTCGCTAAATGTTACTTAGTTTGATGTACAGAATCCGTAGATAACCCTGACATGTTTTGCAATAGGTATTTACAGCTTTTTTTTCTCTTTCATTAAAATATATTAGGACCCACCGCATCGTATAGGTAAGGTAACCTACAATTACCTAATCAGCTAAAACGTAATTTTACGCCAAAAGTCTATTTGAAAACAATTTAGAAATGAAATTAACTAACCAATCGTATTTTAAAGAAAACTGCGGTAATTAAATTAAGAAATAACGAAATAAATAAATGTCCATCAAATAAACTCCCTCGGGTACCAGACTTCTTATCTAAAGCGCGCAGATAGTTTTAAGTGCTCAAGCGCTCAAGTGCTCAAGGTGGCTTCAAAATGAGTGTCAAGGTGACTATCGATTCAACGCGGCTGCACACATTTGCATTGTACTTCGCACTCAGATTAGAACAGTTTCGTCTGTTAAGACGTACCCAAGGACTAAATGCTCTCACAATATCACGCCAGGATTCCCCGAGGGTTGGCAGAGCTGATTACTAAACCCTTATTTCACCAGTAATTTTTAAGCCCCGTGTAATACTCGTAGGGGGTAAGCCTATTGCCATTAACCGGGAATAAATCCAGACTCCGGGCTGCTACTGAGAAATTCCAGAAAGAAAAACCCAATGACACTTTGCCCGACCTGGGAATCGAACCCAAGACCTCATGTTCAGTAGTAGCGCTTGCGATCCAACGACCAACGAGGCAGTCAACAATCGCAATTTCTTTATTATCTATAAGATTATTTACCCATATTTACAAATAAATAAATTTGAATTTGAATGTAATGTGGGATAAAAATATTGTATTAAATCTTAAAGTATGAACGCAGCTATTTGTTAAAACGGAACGCAGCGGATGAATGAAACGACGAACTTACGGTGTAACGCTGATCGTTTTTCTGTGTGCTATAATAAAATTAGTCTCAATTATTTTACTCGTTTATTTTGCCATACAATCCCAAATTAATATTAATGTATTATACACATACACCTACTGAAATAAATTCTCTAAATGACAGTGAAATCTGATCAAAATACGTTGCGTAGTTTAAAAGAACATCGCGGTCACACAGACAGACTCGAAAAGCGACTTTGCTAATTTCAGAGCAAATATTTCGAATTCATTTCATCGTTTGCACAAATCATTTCATAGTTCATTTGCCACTAATGTTCCACTAATAAACCATATCCCGCCCGATCTATCTTAAACCACTTAAGTGAAATCCTAGATTCGCCGGTAATCGTCGCGCTGTCAGCGGTACGTCTTCGTGCCTCCACCTATATGCGGGTTAATGGTTTTGATTCGATAATTGAGCCGCTCAAATCCGCTCAAGCGTCGTATTCGCGGATTACGCTTCACCTATTTCGATTTTAATGTTATTGCCGGCTGCCGGTAGGTTTTGTTGAGTATTGCTGAGTTGAGTGTCACCGTGGCTTAGCGTAATCTGTTTGTGTCTTTGTAATTGTTTAGATAATCTTCAGATATGTTAAATGACAGCGTATTCGTTTAAGAATTGGGGTCCTGATTCGCTCATAAAGCTACTCTATTAGAGGTATTGCTTGAGTATATTGCAAAGTTAATTAAGTATGTTCGGGGAGAAATTCATGAGTGATTAAGCTTGTAGATTAATTGACGATTTGATTGAAGTTATCGTAAATATTTTATTGAGATTGTGTCAGTGGATTACTTTTGAAATTACGCATGATATTTTAAGTTAAAGTCTAAATTAAAAATAAATTCGAATATTCACAAAGTCTCGCAGTACAAAGCTCTGAAAATTAGCAAATTGTATTTCATTTAATGATAGGATTGAGTATCGTAAATAACGCTAAACCGTGGGTAAACCGTATGGCGTGCCCAATCCCACTGGATTCAGGAGATCAAATTAACTGGGACAGCAGAATTAAGGTGACCGCTGATTGAATCGCGGCTCACTTTCACTGAAGCTTTTTCGGTATTTATCATGACGTGGTATTTTATATGTGGATTTTTTATGTTTCAAAATCCAAAAATCATTTATTTCAATCCACTTAAGATCATAGTATGTTGTACATTTGAAATAAAATTAATATTCCAATCACAATAAATATGTATAAAAATATTTAATTAAATAATATAAATTAAATGAAAATCATAAAATAAAATAAAAATTATTAATAATACGCCTGCCTTTGAGTCATTTGTTTGTTTGTCATTACACTCATCTTATAATAAAATATCATCGTCTGTATTGTGTACAATGGTACAACTTTTCGCCTTTTCCATTCTTATTGTAAACTGCTTATATACCTCTACAGGCAAAAAAAAAATTGTTTTGTGAAATGCAGAAAGAGATTATTTCCTCAATTTTAATTTATCAATCTTCAAAATTAATACCTAATAACCTAAGTACATACATATTATAGGAATCAAAAAAGATATACCTATTTTTTTTTTATCTTTTGAAATACTATTTCGGTTTCATAAACCGAAATAATAAATAAAGAAAAATGGTTACGATAAAGATCTGATCAACTAAAGGGCTGAATAAATATAAAATTGATTGAATATACAACTTCATTCAGTAAACATTTATATCTAAGATTATGTTAGACCTGTTTACTTGGGTGGCTGAGTTTTATTTTTACATTCTTTTTACGTTTACGCAAAGAAAAGATTTACTTCGAGAAAATATTTCATCGTTCTAAGATCCTAATCCCAACTAATACTATAAATGCGAAAGTGAGTTTGTTTGATACGCTTTCACGCTAAAACGGCTGAACAGATTTGGATGAAATTTGGCTCATGGGTGAAATTAAATGAAATAAAATTGTTTATTCTGTAAATAGGATATTGGAATCATTGTTACACGTCATCTTAAAAAATATATTAAAAATTAGCTAAAAATTAGAAGAAAGGCCGAAACAAACTTAGAGGTCACAGTCTCTTTTAAAGTCCAGACATAATCTTGGTCAGGCAATATGAGGACCATGTAGATTAGTCTGAAATGGTCTTTTGAGAAAAGAATCACACTGATTTGAGTGGACCTGTCCTCTCAGTGCAAGCATTTGTCAGTAATCGTGGAGCTCAACTCAGAACTTAAGGAGTTCAACTCGGCGAACAATACCAAAGAAAGGACATTTGGGTAGGCCGCATAAACTATTCAAACTGCCAGACCATCATTAAAACTAACCGAGAACGAAAAAAATAATCAGAGGAAAATAAAATATCCACATAGTCACACTCACATTCACAATAATTTAAACAATACAATACTTTACAAAGTAATCATGTCATTTTGTATTATAATTTTCGACAATGTCAATATGTATATAAAACTGGTAGGTATATTTTAATGATTTTACATAATAATTTAAAAAAAAACAAATTTTATGGTTTTATCACAAGGCTTAGCAGAGCGAGCACCTCAATCCCATGCTTTTTTATCTTCTAAATAATCTGAAATTTTATAGTACCCTTTTTTACAAAGTTTGGTTTTAATACAGCTTATAAATGAAATCGTTTAATGGGTAAGTTTCGAATGTCGATAGGAAGTTTTTTGTAAAAGCGTATCAATTGCCATGAACGAGTTGCCATGTAGACCATGACCAGCTATCTAATTACGCAACACATTTTCGTAAACGATTACGACAAATCTGTTTCATTTTGACAGTTCAACAACATTCATTGCGTTATTTACGTTGTTGAGTAACTTTTTTTTCCAACTTATGAAGCAATGGATTAGCAATTTGTTTCAAAAAGATTCAAATTCCGTATGATCATGTATTACGTAATTAGGGTACTGGGTTATGATATATGATTATTTTTATTCCAATATACCCATGCGGGTGAAACCGCGGAGTGCAGCTAGTTTTATATAAAGTGGCGTACTTATTATTAGTGATCGTAGGTACCATAGATGAGTGAACTAATGCAATTATTTTTGATGGTCTTTTTTTCTTAAGCGTATACAAACTCAATCAAAATAGGCTATCCGGTTTTACAATTGAGAATTTAAACTTGAGCACCTGTCACAATCTACTTTATCATTACCTACTAATCTCCTTACTAATAAACGTTGTATAGCGTCTGTGTAGTTACACAACGCTTTGTCTTCTTCTTTCGAAAGTCAAATTACTGACGACTGAAAGGGAGAAAACGGTGGTAACTATTCACCTGATATAATACGTTTATTAGTAAGGCAGTTTAGGTTTAAAATACAACATTTCTTACGTAAAAAGCGTAAAAGAAATTAATCACCTTATGAAATGCTAACGAAGAATTTAAAAAGTTCTCAACTTAAAATTCTCAAATCAGAAACCGGGTGTTACTATAAACTAGGAAACTTCATATGGCGACTTACATTATGAAGTTCATATGTACGTACTATATCTCTTTTGTCGACGGAACAAAGTTAGACATCGAAACTTTTATTCCTCTTTCTTCTTTTTCGAGTGGTTAGTGACTAACCTGGTGTCAGAGTTTTAAAGCCGCCCATATGGCCTCTGACTTGGCTTCACATGCCGTCGAGAAATATCTCTCAGGCATGCCGGTTTCCTCACGATGATTTTCCTTCACCGTTTTAGAAGCAAGTGATAATTATTATACAATACGCACATGAATCCGAAAAGTCAGAGGTGCGTGCCTTGGGTTCGAACTCGAGACCTATGACTTGGCAGTCCGACGGTCACACCACTAGGCTATCACTTTAAAGTGGTGTCATTTTAACTAATAGTCTGTCAAAGAGTTTTGAATATTAAAAAGTTTCAGTCTTTATAATAAATACTGAAGCAGGCAGCTCTCGGAGCTTTTTTGCTCCACAAAGCGCCTTAAGCGCTTACCCGTTCACACTTGGTGGCGCTGCGAAGGTCATTCTCTATAAACAGAAAATATCTCTTTACATCCTGTTAAATTTTAAAGCGGATTTTTTTTTTGTATATTTACGCTTTTAATAATAAAAGCTCGACTTGAATCCAACCTTCGCTACCGTTGTACTTAAGGCTTTTGAAAGATGAACAGGTACTGTAAACTAGTACATTTTATTATAGTAAGCTGTGATGAAAAAAGGTAGATAGATTATTTTGAAGTTTTGCCTTCGGAAATAAAGATAAAATGAAAGATAATAAAAAAATCCTTAGCAAAGCCGAAATACTCGTATATTGTTAAACAAAATCATTTTGCACGAGCGAGTTTCTAAAGAACCAAAAACTGCCTACGACTACATTTACTAAATTATTTCCTAAGAACCGAATTTCGTATCAACATTTGTGGAAGATGGTGGTAGCATGTACCCAATTCCGGCGGGAAAAAGCGAGTTGGTCCGTCGGGAACCAATTGCTGCCTAACAAGCAGCCCCCGAGACTAAGCTGTTAAGCCTTGGTTTAATCGGCGACCCCAGGATGTGGATAATTTGACTTAATTTTTAGTTTATTCCACTGTTTAATTATAAACACTGAAAGGTTGGTCCTTTGGACTTAGGATAATTTGCGGACGATCTTTGGGATAGTTTGTTAGTATTTCACTTTATATTTATGAATATTTTGAGGGCTTGGAACGGTTTTATTATCATCCAAATACTAACTACAGAAAAATATCAAACTTGACTCATATTTTATTTTATGCGTAGCAGATTAGTGACGTATATTGCTACGACGTAGCCGGCGTAGCAGTGACGCTTGTCGATACGATGTCCATGACGTCATCGCTACGAGCCAGTTGGCTACGGTCCGGAAGATGCTACGGCCAACGCTTAGTTCATGTATCTTGTAGATATTATTATGTTCACCAAGTTCAAAGTAACTATTACGTATTACGAAGGTATATTTTTAATAAAATTGATTATGTTGGAAATTATATTGAGATTTACTAAATAACGTGCTGTTTGAAGGAAAACAGTGCAGTTTACTTGAGCAGCAGGATACTTTCGTAACACACTTAAAATGTCAAGCCTTTCATTTTGACAGTTCAACAACATTTATTGCGTTATTTACGTTGTTGAGCAGGTGAATTTTTCAAACATTGCTTCACGCAATGGATTAGAAATTTCCTTCAAACGCATTAAAGAAGGTTAAACTGCTTCGCTATTTTATGATTAACATTAAACTTCTTTCAAGATGTGAATATCTATGAAACCATAAAATCGACATTATGAGTATAGGTAATCAACGCCTGAAACTTACTGAACCGATACAGCCATTGTTCAACCGGTACAAGCGATTAATTTGAGGTTTACCCGACCACTTCAGTAGCGATTAATTAGTACATAACATAAACACAGCCTGACGTGTGTTAAGTACACCTCAGACCATGTTGTACACACGTGTACCTATAATTCATGTCATTACAATGTGTACTGTGGCCATAAATGGACACTACACTGATTTACAAGGTGTGATTTCATTGTCTGTGGCTAAGGTTGCCAACTTTTGTATATCAAACTAGCTTTTGCCCGCGGTCGCCCGCGTGCATGTCGAAAAATATCCCACTGGAACGTACCACGGGGATTACATATCTAATAGCCGAGGAAAAGGTCATTGACTCCTGCAGCTGCACCCGCGTTGCCGTCAACCATAATTATTTTGTTACGCGTAACTTTGAATCTATGATATATTTTAAACTATTCATTTAAATGATATGAGGTCAATATTTCAATCTAAATTAAATGTTCAATTTAAATAACATATTTTATTGGATAAGGAGTAATACAATACCGGTCAAAATAGCTTCGGAAATAACAATGAAATTTTGTATCAAATTCTGAAAGATAATAATGGTTACTGTGGGTCATCCTTAGAAGATAGACATATGCCATCATATGACTTTTTTGTTGAACTTTTTAAGATAGACAATATTGTAGAACATAAATTGTATGTATCTGTAACGGTTTACGCGGCGCACGACAGTAAAGCTTCCAGTCGGTATGATTATTTCCGACTTCTTCAACAAAAATCGTCATATTTAAGCCAATTTACACAAAACCTTAATGAATTAAACACTAAAACCTTCCTCATGAATCACTCCGGCAATTGGTGAAAACAGTTTGAAAATTTGTTCCGTAGTTTTTGAGTTTATCGCGTTTTGACTTAACTTGAGTTTATCGACTTTGTTTTTTATTATGTAAGGATAAAGAGAAGGATAAGGATATAGTATTTTCGAAGCCATTGCCTGAAAAATATAATAAACAGAGTAAAAAAAAACATGTTTTTTCTACTTTGAGCCTTTATTAACGGTTAATTATAATCAGTACCCTCTAAATTAGGGTTACGAAATATATTAAGCTTTGAAATTAATATACTGGCCCTTTTGCGGTTACCTTGCTGTTTTGTATTGAAAAAAAAAATATAGGTAGTAGTTCCGCCAATTAAAAAAAATAAATAATAATATTTAAGCGTCTAATATAGCAGGATACTATATCATATAGAGGGTCGGCAACCCTACCTGTGGCATACTGTAACTCGAAGCAACAGTAAAAGTTGTACTGTTTATACAGTATTTAGACGATGCAAGTCATAATTATGTTGCCTCAATTGTATTGCATGCCACGGGCAAGACAGCTACAACGTGTAAATGGGGCTTTAAACCACATTTAAAATAAAAGAAAGAAACATTGTTTTTTTTGTAATCACAACGGGAATGCTCTGTAAAATTTTTATTAAGTAACATAAACAATGGGGGACTATCTAAACTAAAACATATCGTACAAACTAATTCATCCGCATCGCTGTTGACCGGTATTGTACCCAAGAGACTGGCCGCATTGCCACGTTGTATGGCAATGCTTACCCATAATGGATGGATGCTCTTGGCCTCTCATCTGATGGTAAGTGATGATCAGGCCGAAGGTGGAAGCGAGCTTCACCCGGAATCCTCAACCACAGAGGAACTAGCTATCATACCTCTAAGTGTCGAAACACAACAATGCTGTTAACATTGTTGTTATGGCGACAGACTTAGATAAGATGGTGGTAGCTAGCCAGGTGGACTTAGAACAAGACCAACCAAACCGAGCAGAAAATGTTGCCCCCGCTTGGAATCGAACCCAGGATCTCTGGGTCTGAGACAGGTGATCTTACCACTAGACCACAGAGCTGCAAAAACAAAACTATTCAACATTTCATGTCATGTTACTTGTATGCTTGTGAACTATGTGTAAGTTTATTAAATGAATTTGAATTAATATTAATTTACACCACGCATCTTTCTTGTCTAAACACTGTTTAGACGGCACAACTTTTATTGTTGCATGACCATAGAGTAGGTATGCCACAGGTAATTTTATCGCACTGTGTAAATCAGGCTCTAGGGATTATCGATAGAATAGGTACCCAAATATAAACCAAATGCAATTCAATGGTTAGTCGCCGTTAGTGTCTGTCACTTTCAAATGTCGTTTGGTTAATTGAAACAATATCATTTTTAGGGTTCCGTACCCAAAGGGTAAAAACGGGACCCTATTACTAAGACTTCGCTGTCCGTCCGTCCGTCCATCTGTCACCAGGCTGAATGAACCGTGATAGTTAGACAGTTGAAATTTTCACAGATGATGTATTTCTGTTGCCGATATAAAAAAAAAAAACTAAAAACAGAATAAAATTAATATTTAAGGTGAGCTCCCATACAACAGACATGATTTTTTTGCCGGTAATGGTACGGAACCCTTCGTGCGCGAGTCCAACTCGCACTTGGCCGGTTTTTTTAAATATGAGGTGTTATAATTTAATCGAAACCGCTGTACCATGCTATAGGTATAAGCGGGGCGAGACGGGAGGGCAGTGCAGGCCACTCATTCGTCAACGCTCACGGCGTCTCGACTTTCATTCGTCAAAGTTGCCCCCCACCTCGCCGCGCATTCCTAAGACGCTGTATGTACATCAGTTACGGATAAACTATAAGTGTCGTATTAAAACAGTAACGCTGTATTATTATTTATCGGAGGTTTGCATAAGGACTGTTATATTTATGGTTGAATTGCAAATTGAATGCTTTCTAATGTACAAAGATAATTATTATCTAGACCTCATTTTCTTCTAGACTACTAGGACTTAGTATGCAAACAACACATTGTATCCAATCTCCTGAAATGTTTCAGCAAATATTATTTTGAAAACGGAAAATAACAATGATTTTAGGCTAACAATCTTTTATTAGGAGTCACGAACGGGCACAGATTTCTGTTACTCAGACAAAACGGACTAGAGGGGCCTCATATTGCGCGTGTCATTTGTTTTCATTATACATTTCATTAGCTTTCTAAATAGTGTTGATTTTAAACGGGCGGGCGGCGCTTTGTGAATTGGTTTTAGTATTTACCGATTCGGCAGCAATGATAATGGATATAAATAACTTTGGACAACGATGCATGGATTTTTAATGACCTGATCACACCTTCCGCACTGATATAATTGGTGTGTGGTTTCGAAATGTGGGTGGATCAAGAAGACAAATGGCACAGGAATTAGCAAGTATACTTAGTTTAATTTTGGTTCCTTTTTGGTGGCATCTATACATATTATAAATTAAAGTCACTTTTCGTATGACCGCGTTGTTGTTCTATACCACGCAACAGATTATGATGAGGTTTTCACCATAGTTTAGATAATTTATTCCGGAAAGTTTATGTGTATAATACGTTAATATCATTAAAGTTAGATAAAACTAAGAAATCTCAATGTTTTGCCAAGTCGTAAGAACCGTGCGAAGCAGGAGCGGGTGATGAGCCCTAGTGGAGAATGAATAAAAAAAATCCTGCTTTGAGATTTCTAACTCTTCTGTAACAATTCAGTGCAATTCTGTAAAGTATTTAGGCCGCGGACTATTTAAAAACCGACGATCGCGCGAATACTCGGTCGTCGCGTTCATATGTCACTTTCACGGTGAACCTGGACGCGTGATCGCACCGACAGAGGGCGCCTTCCGGTTTTCCGAACAAAAAGTTTTCAGAGGTCAGTATTTTCTCAGCTATTTTACCTCTGATTTTGCATCTCTGTTGAAATCACGTCGTCATTGCTATACGGTTGAAATTGGGTTGTTGCTTCTAGGGGTAAAAAAACTCGAAAGGACGGTATCTGAATAGCGGCACAAAAATTATATTCGGGGAGCAGCTTCTGACTGAAACTAAATCATTTTAGAGGGTCCATCTAGTGTTTTAAATGTGAATCGGCTATAAAAAAATAAAAAATAAATACTGATTATTTTTTTAAATTTCTGGTTTTACTGGAAAGGTCGAACTTTGTCATTTAAGAATGGAACACAATATAATTTATAATTCTTGACTACCAAGACTGGCTCGGCAGTACACCATCCGATCAACCTAAATTTTCAGTACATTTTCGATTATTTTAGCTTGAATCTCTTCAATGGCAACTTTGATTTCAAGTTGCAAGGCTTCAATTGTCTCTGGATGGTTTGCGTAACATTTATCCTTAATGGTTTCCCACAGAAAATAATCCGAATGGCTCAAATCACATTTTGGAAACAAATTGCCAACGTTACCTGTCCAGTCACTGGCTACATCCTGATAAACACGCGTGATCGGTTGAAAATCCAGGCGCGCATAAACATACGGTAAGATATACGGTATAAAGTATAAACATCGTAAAATAACAATAAATCACTGTACCTATCCACATATATTGTAGTAAACAACTGAGTTATGATCCAAGTTATCGCAGAACAAGTCCATAACTCGCTTGATGGGTTGTAGTCAAGTTTTTATTCCCACTGTTTTATTTACACAACAGTAAATGCCCCGTAAACCACGAAATCCGTTTCTAAGTACCTGGAGATAAATCTTCTTAGTACTTGAAGACGAAGCTACTGTGAAGTATGAATAAGTCAATCTACAGGACGCTCACGACGTTAGCTATTTACGTAAAATGAAAAGTACCTAATAGGTAAGTATGTACTGACACATTTAAAGATTTTTCACTTCAGCGGTAATGTCACATTATCATTTTAAATAACTAAATGTAGTGCAAAAAAAACCGGCCAAGTCAGAGTCGGATTCGCACATGAAAGAAAAAAACGAGCAAAAAACGCCGAAAAATTTCAGCTGTCTACCGATTACGGTTCATGCCCGCTGACAGACAGACGGACGGATGTTATTCAAATAATATTACAACCCTGTACTTATTGTAAATACGCAGGACTTATAAATTTCAACTGACTTTTGACGGCTACAAATTATTTGCTACCTAAAAACAAGATGTTAATAAAACATTATATTACTACAGTTTATACAGTTCAAACATTTGAAACTAGGATTTTAAATGATAATATGACCTAACATATTTTTTTTTATCAGGTTAGAATTTATCAAATTACTTATCCCGCTCTGGGCGGAGCGGGAGGGCGTGTCAGATTCTTACTGACTAAAACTCACCCGTGTTCCTTCAGTTGCCTGTACGTTGCCAGGGGCCACGGTATCCATTTCAGACTTTCCCGCATGACATTACAGCTAAAGTGAATAATCTTCAACTAAATTTTGGAGGGCACTATATATTCTATTTCATCATCTATATATCTTCTATCTATAAAAATTAAATGCTGTTGGTTGGTAACACGCGATCACTTGAGAACAACCGTTGGACCGATTTGACTATTTTTATTTTGAAATGTTCTTAATAATCCGAATTATGTCTTTATGGAAAGAACACTTAGAAAAGTTGCCCCGAAATATGGGAACAATCAGGAAAATCGAAAGAGCTTTTATCTATGGGATTTGTCTATGAATTCAAGACCATATTGAAATTTTTACATGAGTACATCTGTCGGGACAGCTATTCGTTCATGAACCTCATTATCTTTGGCTTGTCTCATTCATAATTTAAAGCGTTTCGAAATAGAAGGTTCTTAGGTATTCCAAAAGTGTTACAAATCTCTTTAACCCTATTTATAATTCTTGTTTTGTTGTTTAATTGTTCATGGGTTGCCAACCTTCAAAGAACTTACCGGTCTCTTTGTTCAAAATTAATATTCGATTTTATTAGCATCGTTTTACAGACAATTAATCATCTATTTCAGGATTAGATACTTTTTCCATCCATTTTGTTGACTAAGGTTGTTTAAAAGTTCGAAAGGACTTTACCCAAAGTAATTTATTCGTTATTTCAGGGATAATGCAGATCCATCAGGCTGCGTGCCAGTTTGATTGGGCAATTAATCAACCAGCGTTGAGCAATAACATTCCAGTTATTTAGTTTGAAACAAAAACAATCAACACACACACGACTTAACGAAAACAAAGTACTAAATGAGTATTGTTGGGACTTGAAAAAGTATTGATACATTAATTGTAACTGTTTTTATTTGTTTATTTTCATTCAATACTGGAATTGTTTTGAGGTTTTATCCGAAACTGTATAATATGAATGTCTTTGTGACGGATTTTTTTCTTCAAATTCGACAGTACGCTAATAAGGAACTGAATAAACTGAGTTTGAAAAATAGTGACTGCATTGTTTTTAAGTTAAAAAAAAACGATACTTTTGTAAATACTGTTGAATGTTTCGTAAACATCGTTAAGTTTGTTACGTTGGACATTGCTAATAATAAAACATAAAGCATCGATACTTTTCATTCGGTTCTTATCACATCCATAGAGTAGTTACAACTACATTAATTACCACACAAAAGGCTTATTTGTCTATTCATTTGGGACGTTTTAATTAATGCATTGGTATTAGTAGAAAAGCATTTTGCGATTATTCTGCTTTACAATAGTTTACATAATTAAGTAATTAACTATGAGCGATCATTTAGAAACACACACAACCACTAAAACTTTACAAACTAATACAATACTAGTCACGTTTGGCGAATAATCACAGGTATCTTTCAATATCTATTATTATAATATTCATTCCGGTATCTTAAGTCAACTTAGCCTCTCGCAGTCCACTGCTGAACATAGGCCTCCCAGGCCGCACCACAACTGAGGCGGCGGCCTGCCCGCCGGTTGAACGCGTCCCAGAAGGTCATGGCCACCCGGCTGGTCCGGGGATACCGCACGGTCTCCGGTGAGGCGGCGAGCCTCCTTGCCGGATTGCCACCATGGGATCTAGAGGCAAAAGTCCTCGCGCAAATTTGGGAGTGGCGCGAGGAAGCGAAACGCCGGGGCTTGACTCCGATGCCGCGAGAAATCGCGGCACAGCGGACAGAGCTCCGACGGGATCATGGCGTCATGGAGAGTGCGATTGTCGCAACCCAGTGCTGGGCACGCCACTATTGCGGCGATAAGTCTCCTCTTTGAGGAGTGGCTGGAGAGGCACCACGGCGTCCTCACCTTGCGCCTGACGCAGGTCCTCACCAGACACGGCTGTTTCGGAGGTACCTGTTTCGGGTAAGGCGGGAGGAAACGCCCGGGTGTCATCACTGCGTGGATCGCCCAGGGAAACAGGGTGGAGCATACGGTGGAGGTATGCCCGGCTTGGGCAGAGCACCGCCGTGTCCTCGTGGAGGCGATCGCTGGCGGGGATCTCTCGCGTCCGGCCTTGGTCCAGGCCATGGTATGGAGCGAGAGGGCATGGGAGAACGTCACCCTCCTTCTGCGAAGCAGTAATGCTCGCGAAGGAGGAGGCGGAGCACGTCACGGAGAGGCAAATTACGCGCCCTCACGCCCCTAGGCGCCGCAGGAGGAGATGCCCTGGGCGTCGGGAATCGATTGTCGATTCCCGGCCACCGTAGGCGCGGGCTTGCGGACGGTGAGCAATGGGTAGCTCGCCGTCCGGTAAGGACCAAGCGCGCCTCGAAGAGATGTCAGCAAGTGAAGGGGTCCGATAAGACCATTGCCTGCCGGGGTTGCGGGAAAGTCCGAAAGGGATACCGTGGCCCCCCGGCATTGCACAGGCAACGGAAAGAACACGGGTGCGTTTTAGTCAGTAAGAGTCTGACACGAGCTTCTGCTCCACCCAGAGCGGGAGAAGTCATTTGATGATTTCCCACCCAAAAAAAATCGCTGCACCACAACACCCTGCCCTCGGCTACCTGTTTTTCCCAGCTACCTTTTTAAGGTCGTCGGTCCGTCAAGCTGGGGGGCGTCAAACACTATGTTACCTATTCTAATTAAATGACTTTAATTGTATTAAATAATCCCAATTCTAACTTCCTAACTAATATTATAAATACGAAAGTGAGTTTGTTTGTTTGTTACGCTTTCACGCTAAAACGGCTGAACGGATTTGGATTAAATTTGGCACATGGGTAGATCATAACCTGGGTTAGGGCATAGGATTACGTTTTATTTCGATATTCGTACGGGTCGAGACTTATGCGGGTGAAACCTCGGCTGCTAGTCAATACTAATATTAAAATAGATAATAAAAACACGCCATTTGGAGGAGGTAAGAGGCATTGATGTTTTTTTTTGTACCTTATTAGAATGTTGAAGCCCTTGAACTATACAGGGTGTTTGATGCATCGTGTGCCAAACTGAAATGGTCGACTGAAGGGGTCATCTGCTATCCTTTCAGACCACTTAACACCTCTTATGCCCTGTGGATTTTTTCATCGACTTTTTATTGTTTTATAAATAAAACCCAAATTTTACATTCAAATACAAATAAAAAAAAAAGTATAGGGGACTCTAAATTTTAATTTTATTTAGATGCGTATTGTTTTAGATTACTTTTAAATCGCAAAGTTTCGGAATATGGTAAATTTACATGCTACAGCTGTTTACATGTCTACAAAAAAAAAAAAAAAACAAAAGCGACCGGGATCTTCCAATTCTCTCAAAAATTCTCTAGTCCTCTTGCTAATGATGTGCCACATGCCATAAACATCTTTTAACCGTTTTGTGAATTCATTAGAATTGTCAATCGAGTCACACGCTAATATTCAAAATTATGATAGAAAAAAATGCTTAAATTATACCTGACAAACCTATTAAAACCATTATCTCACTCTTATCAGGTAAAATCTATCTCGTATCTCTTTCTATTCGTGGGTTTTACTTGAAATAAAAATAATAAAATTGCATTTTTAACAGTTATTTCATAATTTTTACAAATCCTGCTCAAATTGTTGGCCTCTGTTGCGAATGCAGGCCCGTCATCTGTTTCCTATTTCGTCAGTTGTTGTACGAAGTCGCATTTCCTCCTTAATTGTATTGAAATACTAGGGAGGTACTAGTCCAACGCATAGAAACGCGTTGGACTAGTACCTCCCTAGTTGGAACCTCCATGGCGTATACCAACCAGCTCTTTGGAACCCTCAGACATAAAAGTCTAACGGAGTTAGGTCTGGGGAACGTAGCGGCCATGCAATAGGGCCATATCACGCCTACGTATTGGGGAACACATTGTCGAGATATTCCCTCACAGTCAAACGCCAATGCCCCGCGCAGCCGTCATTCTGGAATACTATGGGCACATGTTCGTAGCGAGCCATGCCATAAGCTATCGATGTACCTCTGCCACCAGAGGCGCATCGAGCTATATGATATAAAGCGCTTCTACTATCGGAACAAATTAGGACTTTATTCTGTTGAATTGATCGAGAGCACAAAAGTGCTACTAAAATTGCTATGAGTTCCATCGACATAACTGAAAATTCGTAGGTTGATTTAAAACAATTATTGTAAGAGGAATGATTTGCTACATGAGGATCATAAAAAGCGGCACCGCGACCACTTGCGCTTCTTGAGCCATCAGTAAATATTACATACCAACCGTCGTATTTATCTCTTAACACGGATATAACATTGTATTTTAAAATATTATAATCGTGGTTTTTTTCCGTGAACTATACTGTCTAAGTGAAATTCGATTACATTATTGATATTGATGTTAGTCACCCATGTTTTAAGAGAAAACATTCTTAACGGTGATGACGATGATATAATCTCGATTTTCATCAAATTATAAATGTCTACAAGTTGAGGTGTTTTTTCCTGCTCCAACAGCTATTATTATATAGGGAACTTAGTTCGCATAGTAAATTTACAGTAACATTGTCAGAATGAGAGAAAGCTTTCAAACAAAATTTGCATGCTAAATATTTTCTATGTAAATGCAGAGGAGGAACGCAAAGCTCCGACTCCATTACATGTATGGATGTGCTTCTTATGAAACAACCTATAAACCATAATGCGTGTTTCTGAACTTTGTCCAGTTTATAAGTATTGATCTTACAACTATTATCAAACAAAAAGGAACTTTAATATACAATAACAACAACACAACAATACAATGTACTATAATGCTTCTAATTAGAGAAATGTAAAGTTTACGCAAATGTTTTGGATGCAGCCCCTATGTAGACCCAGCCAAGACTTTAAGCAAATTAAGATGCCTTTGTGTCTTTTGGTAGCATTCATTAATTTGTTTACCCCATCTTAAACAACTATCAAGCCAAAAACCTAATACGTATACGATATGACTAATTCTAGAGTATTGTTATTAAATAAGATCGGTAACTGGAGATTTTTCCGTCCTCTGTTAAATAAACATAACTTGGTTTTAGTAGTCGACAGTGTCAACCCCAATTGATTTAATATAATGCGGCCCCTGCTGGCATATCGCATAATAAATTTACTCTCGTCAAGGTTATCCTTAATTTTTAAATGTCTCTCCGTCAAAAAGTTCCATAAATATAAACATACCCTTTTACCCATCCCTATTTCATCAAGATTTACTATTAGTTAATTAGTCAATATATTATTATAAGCATTCTCAATATCCAAAAAACATGCCAGTGTTGTGGAATTATTCGAAAAACCTATTGTGACAAGGCGAACTAAATTATCATAACAAGACTGTCCCTTCCTGAATCCAGACGTAAAACGTGTTAGTAGTATATTCTTTTCAACATACCACTCCAAACGCTTCGTTATGTCAATGCTTATGCTATGCAATCGCCATGTAAAATTTTGCAATCACATGACATGAAGGAGATTGGACGAAGCTTAACATCATTGTTTGAAGGGTTTTCTCTCTTACGTATTGGCACAATTCGGATGTCACGCCATTGGACAGGGATCTCTCCAGTTACAAAAATAATGTTATATAATTTTAATAAATGTAGTTTGGCACAATGCGGTAAGTGGTAAATCATTGAGTATGTTATCCCATCGTCACTTGTATCGGTATCTTTTTTTTTTAAACAATTATACATTTCTTGAATTGTAAAGGGGTTTTCTAATATATCATAAACTGATCGTATCTCTGGTGAGCATGGATTCACATAATCAGGAGCCAGGCTATTTAAAAGAACTTCTTTTTTATCGTCAGAAATATACGTCACAGGTGACCGACGTCCCTTTCACCATCCCAGTTGTTTCCACATTTCCGATATAGATGTTGTTTCATTAATGTCGTCACAGCATTGCCGCCAATTTTGACTCCTAGTTAGCTGAATAGCTAATTTGGTGTTCAAACTAATGTGTTCTAGTGTGTTTAGATTTGATGGAGTAGGATTATTCCTAAACCGGCTAAGATCTAACCTATGTTGAGCAATAAGTTTAGAAAGCGATTGATTCCAATATGGCTGGGGCCGAAAATGTCTACTAGGGTTATTCAATTCTTTGGTCATCGGAATGTAAAGCACTGCACTATTAAGTTTTTTTAATAAAGTTATTATAAATATACTCCATTTGAAAATTACTAACTTCGCTACTATAAGTTGTAAAGTAATAATTTTCTAAGTATTTATTATAATCAATCCAGTTTGCAAAATTACGTTTTTTATGTACTCGTTGGATATCTTTAAAATTAAAGGAGATGGAAAACGGTGGGCCCAAATCTAATAAGTTAAGATATGATCTAAAAAATTAGTCATATTTTTTATCTTAGAATATGAAAAATCACCTCAATTCTCAATCTGGAGAAATATGGAAAAGATAGTTTTCGTGAGATTACCGATTGAGTAATCGATTGCACGGTTACGAGAATAAAACCTTTGCACTAAATAATTAACTCAAAGTAATTCAATGCACTATATAAACTTATATGCAATATAGTGCATATAATTACAGTCATATTAATAAATAAAATATCAATTAATTACTGAAAAAACAATATTAATGATTAAGGATTTCATATCGATTAAAATAAGTTTTCTATTTTTAGTCTATAACACTGGCATGACAGCTGACTGACACGGACACTAGACAGTTGCCAACTGCTCTAATGATCTTGTTTGCTCACTCGTTTCGTGTTTTCCGATGCGTTTTTAGTGCTTTCCCAATTGTTCTTCATTTTTCACGACCTTTGCTTTGTATTTTACGGATTCCGACCCTGCCTACCTCGTACGACCCTTGCTTTCACACTGGACACCGAAGATCGCTCACACGTTTGACTTGGAATTGTTATTTTGGATTTTACCGCCGGCTTGTGGATTGGATATTGTTGAAACTATGGATCGCTGTGTGAATTGTGGGATAACAACTGATCACTGCAATACACTGGCTCGACGACCCTTACACGATGAAACAATTCTGACAGTGATTCGGCAATGGTTCTCGTACAGGAAGGGAGGCTATAGTAATGCATTACTGTAATTGTATTGTAGGGAGACGAACTGTAGGCTGCTGCGCTCATATAATGTGCATTATATGGTATCTTAGCTGGGCTAGGTACCAAGATCATATAGCACCACCTGCACAGTTCCTTGACTACATTTTAATTATAATTGAAGACGAATAAAACACTATATTACTAAAATGATTATTTATTTTATTTTAGATATCCTTTCCGTAACTCCATACCTGTTACCTATATAGGTAGGTAGGACTGAAGTCATTGACGTTCATTCATATGATTTATCAAACATTTCCTACTAAATATAATAACCTATTAGTACAAAAGTACATATTTTGCACTTCAGGAATCAGCTGTTAGTTAAAGATTGTACTCGTAACATAACCTCATTTTTACATAATCTCTTTTATCTCTGTTCTCAGATTGACAAAATCCGCAGAAATTTCAGTGAAAGGTTGATAATATATAAGCTACCTTGAAACCACTTTCATCTTTTTACAACCAGGCCCAAGATTGTATGTAATCGTTTCAGTCTCCTTTCATTTTAATCATCAGGTGGTCACTTCCAAGATTATCATTCGTAACATGCCAATCACAACACATAGCTATGTCACTTGACATAAATGAAATATCTGGAGAAGTTTCTTGAACAACATTGTTGACCAATTTCACTCTAGTTGAATTACCGTTATTTAACGAAACAAAATGTTCCAAAGTTGCATCATATATTTGTCCACCTTTAGAGTAATTTTTATTCGACCAATTGGTATGGTCAGCATCAAAGTCACCTGCTATTAGACAATTGTGTTTAAAAGTTGAAAAAAAGTTATCCCAGTCGGATTGGATAGTATGTACTGACGGGGGACAATACACTACCATTAAATACTTAATTTGACTACAGTTCAATAATCTAATACCACTTTCTATGCCACGGTTAACATAATTCAAACTACACTCTGGAACTTTAATTGACTTATGCACCATGATAACAAAACCACCATATCCGTCATTTCGGTCTTTACGATGTAGATGGTAACCACTTACGTGTGAACTAGAATCAGGTTTCAACCCAGTCTCGCTTATCAGAGCTATGTGAATTTTATTGTAAGTCAGCAAAAGTTTTAATTCTGTAAGTTTTTATATATTTAAGCCAAAAACTTTTTGTACATTAGCCATGGGAAAATAATGAAATTAATTTCGTAAATACCTTTTGTTGCATGCACAAACATCTATTAAAAACGGACCTGACTACCAAAGCCTGCTCTCAAAACGTATCTTACATGTTCCTCTTTCGAATACAAATAGTCTTCTGGCCCGACGGTGCCCCTCCTGCTCATATACTCATATCTACAATAAAATAAGCAAGCGCTGTAATACTAGAGGTCTTTAACACCCACTCGTGTTGGTTGGTTTCTCTCCCTGTCATACAACGACACTGAGGATATAGTAAGCTAACACCAAAATATACAAGTAAGTTATTCACACAAAACTCACACCTGCAACTCACCACCACACCCACACTCAAACACGCAGTAACACACACACACACACACACTACAATATTATTTAGAATTATTTTATTTTCTTCAATTTATTTTTAATTTGATAGTTCGCTACCCTTATTTAATTAACTATTCTGTCCATTGTCAAACATCCTGAAATAAAATTTAAACTAACGAAAAAATGTTTCGAATTAAAATTTAAGATCACGCTACTCAGGCCCCCAAGATACAGGCGCTGCCTAGTTTGGGGTTCACTGTTTTAATACTATGTTAATATTCTAACTCAAAACTCAAACTCAAACCCAAAGCATTTATTTCAATTAAACCATTTACAGGCACTTTTGAACTGTCAAGGGGTCGGTCAGTCAAAAATATGAAGCTAGTTGCCCATTCCAAAGCGTAGTAGGTACCTATGGAGAAGAACGGGTAAGAAACTCCACGGACACTCTTTTAAATAAAATAAAAAATTGATACAAAATATTGGTTACATCATTCATTTTGAAATTATGCATGTGAGAATAATGTAATAAGACGTGCACGTTCGTAAAAGCGTCCGTAATAAAAATAAGAAAAAAAGAATCATTCAAAAACTTAAAATATATTAAAATAAGCCATGGCAGCTAAGAGATGACCAGTCCCAACTGACGGCGCCCGTTCACGAACATGACGCATGGATTAGCACCATTCAGCTCAACCATTTTGAAGGGAGCTAAATGATCCAACACACACGCCACCATCAGCGAGACATTTGAGTGAGCATGACATACTCACAGCCGCCAGGGCACATTCAAGTCAATGAAATACTACATATTACCCGGTAAATGGTAGCTCTTTAGTACATAGTACTCACACCTGTGCTATGCAATTATATAATACAAAGGAAATTGAGTTTATACAATACAAAAATGGTCTTACAATCTTCAGCAGCTCCATCAGTATTTTCAAAATGTTAATCAGTGTGTATGTCAATTAGTTGTGGAGCAGGACCAGCAATGAGCCAAGCATTTTTATCAGTGATAAATCTAGTTACAGTAAGCATACAATATCATTATTTTCTGAATTTATTTTGTAACAATGAACCAATAAATTATACTTATACTTATTCTTATTCTAATTATTCTTATATGTTATAGTAGAATTCCTTCTTCTCTCTGGTAATTTGGTTATAAATAGACAACTTTTTGATTCGGAATGATTCCGTAAATTTTCACTCGACTTTGCATAAAATAAAATCTATTTCGGTGAGATGACATAGTTACCGCGTGACGAGTTCCAGTGGCCACGGCATTCCCATTTCCGTCCTGAACGTTTTCAGTAACAACCTTCATTTGTTTACCAAAACATTTTGTTGGCAAATCGTTTTCACACACCACGTCACACGACAAATTGCATTTGAAATTGAATAACGTACTGAATTATATTGACCGTGATAATAGGTGAATTATCGGGAATTAATGTTATTTGTGTTAATATGCTGTTAACCTATTTGTGATAAGTAATTATGAATGTTAAATTCAGGTTATTAGAGTTAAAATTTGTTCAAAAGTTGTTTATAACCCTATTATCATTTGTCATTTTGTATTTCATTAAGAAACTAAGAAACGAAAAAATCCACGGAGTGCAGCGGCTTTTATTACATAAAAGATACGCGCTACGCCGTAGCCCCGTAGTATCGTAGCGCTACGAGACTATATATTTGAGAAGTGGAGTGTCGCGAAGGCAATCGAAGTCGCTTTGAGCCGCACTTCAGGTGGCAAACTACTTAGAGAAAGTGCAAAATTCTGCATAAAGCCACTGTGCAACGAACCGAACTAAAACTTTTTGAACTCCTTTGATTTGTGGAGGGTTTACGATTTGACGGCGGGTGGCGGTGTCATTTACCTTCAATGTCTGAGTTTTCTTGTAAATTTTGTTAGACGAGATGTCTGCAAGTGGAAAGTAAGTTTTTTTACTTACTGCTTACTTGACAGGTTAACTTAGTGCTTGAGGTTTATTAGTTGGTTTGGTAGCACTTTTGCAAGCCTGTGTCGCAACAACAATTATGTTTACAATAAAACGTAAGTACACGTGTTACCCCACATGCAATTAAACAAAAAAAAAACTTGCATAAACGCGAAAAAAATCGTAAACACTTATAAAAAGCAATTTACTCGCAAACCAATTACTAAATTGCTATGTTTATGTCCAAACGTGTTCATAAGAATTTAACACACAAATTACTTTACCGTCTGCGCGTCGGTAGAGGGCGCATAAATCAAACTTTGTTCAAGCGCTGCTATGTGCCGCTGTAGCGCTGTAAAGCAGTATTTACGACGTAAGGCTTCGTCTACACTAGGGCACAAGTCATAGCCCACGCATTCATATTTCAAATATGTCTGATATAATTTTTTAAATGTGTCGCGACTTGTGCCCTAGGGCAAACGGGCTATAAAGCTGTATACACACTCTCCACTCACTTATGAGGTAGGTAGAATGTAAAAGTATGTGTGCAGTAGCATATTTGATTAAGTTGCCGAAATAATAAGAAAAAACCAAGCTGAATTTTATGGCTTTATTTGCTGCTTCGGCAGATCAGTCTTGAAGTTAGTTATGTATATGTATATACCTATATATTTTTTTTTGTTGATGGATGAATGGATCACTTCTTGGCCTATAACTTTAGGGTGTATCTAAACACAGATTAAATTGACATTAAAGCTTCAATTAATTTCTAACAATAACTAAACACACCCACACAGTACCTCACAGTGCCTCGTTGGTCTAGTGGTCGCAAGCGCTACTGTTGAGCATGAGGTCCTGGGTTCGATGCACAGGTCGGGCAGTGTTATTGGGTTTTTCTATCTGGAATTTCTCAGTACCAGCCCGGAGTCTGGATTTGTGCCCGGTTGATGGCAATAGGCTCGCCCCCTATCACATGGGACTTAAACATAACTGGTGAAATGTGGGTGTACCTACTACAGGTATACCTCTGCCCAACCCTTCGGGGAGACAAGGCGTGATGTTATGTGTTATGTAACTAGACATGACTTGATTGTTCTTCTTATTGTGACGAACTACCTACTTTCGGACTTATAATATGACTGTATCTGTGTTATTGTATTTTTTATTATAGAATTTTTATTTTTATTACTGACTAGCTTCCACCAACGGCTTCGCCGCGTAATATCTTTATAAATTATAGCCTATGATAGTCAGTGATAAGAATGTTTAAAATCAGTTCAGTAGTTTTGAGTTTATTCATTACAAACAAAAATATAAATCTTTTCTCTTTATAATATTAGTGTAGACAAATGTACATCACAACGAAATTTTGTCATATAATTTGTGGAAATATTTAATCTTGTTTTTATCATTAAACCAACAATGTATATATTTTGGGTTATCAGGGTTTATGTACTAAAACCGACAATTCATCATCTGCCTAGCCTTTTCCCAACTACGTTGGGGTCAGCTTCCAGTCTAACCGGATGCAGCTGAATACCAGTATTTTATATGGAGCGACTGCCTATCTGACCTCCACAACCCAGTAATAGGGTGATACGATACCCCTTGGTAAGACTGGTTGTCAGACTTTCAGGCTTCTGACGACCCGTAACGACTGTCAAAGATCCACGAATGACAGCCGGGACCAACGGCTTAACGTGCTTTCCGAGGCACGGAGGAGTCTCGGTATGCAAAGATCACCCATCCACAGACCAACCCCGGCAAGCGTAGCTTAACCTGACGGATCGACCCGTGCGGCAGTTATTACTTAGCCACGAGCTCCTCCGACAATTATTGATTGTAAAATGTGTGATATACATAAGACCAAATAAATAAAAAAGGTAAAAATAGCAGTACCGTATTACCAATTCCTTTGTGAATGGAACTTTTGTTTCTAAACTTCAAGTATTCTGCTCCATTTGTTAGTTTGCAATACAGGACAGCAGAACAGGACGCAGTTGGCGGCACACGTTGCATGGCATTAGCAGGATGGAGTAACCTGGTATGCAGTGCAGGACCTTTGTGTGGCCGTGGCCTGACTGCACGGGAATGTTCTGTGCATGCAGGTTTGTGTAGCCACGAGAATGTCTGTTACGTGAGTATTGTTCTAAATTATGTAGTATGAAGACTAGGGTCGGCTATAGGAAATCGTGTTATGGGTTTTGATAAGTTTATATAGAAAACTTAAAGTAGTAGCGACAAAAAATAATGTCTGGCTAGATGAAGAGTTACGCTAGTCAGTGAAGAAATTAGATTGAGGATAAACCATGTAGATGACTACAAAAAAAAAAACGCTTGAAACATGCAAAAAGGACTGCCCTGGCTTCTTATGTACACCAAAGTTATCAAAATATGGCAGTGCTTTTTTCTCGCTTACTAAAACGAGACATAAAACTTTCTTATTTGTATTATTTTATAAGCGTTTTAAAGTCACTTTATAAAAGATTATTTTATGTTTAAGTCGTATCGAGTTAACACGATCTCCAATAACAAAAATCACGCACTGTTTGTACAACAATGCAAAAATATTGTATAGTGTTAAAAACATTTGCAAGCCAATAATCAATATTGAAACGTTAAAGATAAAAAATAGCTTAATTTCAGGGAGTGACAATCACGAAACCGCACAGGGTCAAAAAACCCAACTCAAACTCGCTTATCTGGAAACTCACCCTTACATTTCGCGCAGAAAATCGTTTTTATATCCAATAATATCGTACGCGATATTCACAATAAGGAGCGTCGAGATATATGGGAGTAAATGATCCCATTTATCCGTTCGAGTTTTTCATGAAGTGATATGAATGCTATGTACCTATAGGTAGTTGTTCAGCTGCCGCTTTCAATGCGGACAAATTATTCTGTAACACGTAAAATTTGACGATGTCAAATGTATAGCGATGTTCATTCTCGCATTTATTCAGAACACGATGAGTCTAAAGCATCTTTAGAATTGCGGTTTATTAACAACATCAATCAGAATTCAATGTTACAAATGTAGCTAACAAAGTTACATGTTGATTACACTATTAAGTACCTAATCTACATAATCTACCCTCCGTGGTAAACGTAAACTCTTTATTTTTCGCAGTTACAGCCTAAGCAAGTTATGTCTTCGTTTAATGATTTTCGTGAATATTTCGGAAGGCGAGGGTGGCATACAATCAACGCTAAAAGCACCATTGTCAATTTTAATGAAACCCCCCGAGATATCAACTTTGTTTTGGGCCATTGTTGGAGACAGCGTCTACCGACGAGCCGACGAGTTTTGTGTCGCTCACAAACTTTTATTTGACCAAATTGTTCGTAGTTAGACACTTTCTTTTTGTGTGGAAACGGGATAGAAATTCTATTAAAACTAAACTGTTTGTTGCGATACTTAATGTAAGAGTTGTATGGTAAATTAAAAAATTCTGTATACACGGTCAAATTAAAGCTGCTAGTGAAACCTCCGCAGGCGTAATATCTAAACATCTTATATGGCTTTAAGGGCCTGATCACTTCCGCACTGACATAATTGGTGTGTTGTTTTAAATGTGGGTGGATCAAGAAGACAAATGGTACAGGAATTAGCAAGTATACTTAGTTTAATTTTAGTTCCTTTTTGGTGGCATCTATACATATTATAAATTAAAGTCGCTTTTCGTGTTTGTCTGCATGTCCGCGTTGTTCTTCTAAACCACGCAACAGATTTTGATGCGGTTTTCACCATCGTTTAGATAATTTATTCCGGAAAGTTATGTAATGTGTATAATACGTTAATATTAAAGTTATATAAAACTAAGAAATCTCGATGTTTTGTCAATTCTTAAAAAACGTGCGAAGCAAGAGCCGGAGTGACAAAACTTTTTCACAAAAAATAAAACCGACTCCCAAAAAAAACACTACAAAGTGAAAAATTACTTTGATTTCGGAAGTCGGTGTCTTTGAGGTTTTATTTTCGTTTTTTTGCCACCGACTTCCGAAATCAAAGTAATTTTTCACTTTGTAGTGTTTTTTTTGGGAGTCGGTTTTATTTTTTGTGAAAAAGTTTTTATTTTTCACTTTTTAGTTGTGGTACCTAAACAAAATCCCCACAAAAATTTGAATACCCATTACCTGCTATGAAAATTACAGTGACAGGAACTATTAGAATATCATCCACATATACTAGATGGGAAAAATACGTATTATTGAAGCTAAATCAAAAACCCCTCATCAGATCTTGACCAAATTTATATGGGACCACTTCTGAAGTATGCCCTACCAAACAAAAAAGAATCATCAAAATCAATTCATAATTGGCGGAGTAATCGCGTAACAAACATACAAAAAAAAAAAAAAAAAACATACAACCGAATTGAGAACCTCCTCCTTTTTGAAGTCGGTTGAAAATAAAAAAGATTGGATGAATAATTATTTTGGGGTCAACAACTGCTTATACTTGAAGAATGAGTTGAGAAAATCTTATTTTATTTTGTTTTATCGTGCTTAAATATTGAAACCTATCGCGCCTGTAGTTTACGCAAAAAAAAACTGATATTTCAAGTACACTACCTGCGGTTGATGACCCCATAAAAAAAACTCATAAAATTAATTTCTTTTTTGTTTTATCATGTTTAGATACGATACCCATAACGTCTTAGAAGTTTGGCTAGCTAATTTAAATTGACCCTGTATACATTAATTGCATGTTAGTAATAAGATTAAACAGCTTAAAACTCTAAACTTCGTGGTTGATGGGTCATATGCTACAAAAATGCAACCAAACCAATATATCTCGACTTAAAACACGAGAAAATATCTTGGATTCTATTTTTAGGCACAAAAAATGTTGTTAGTATTTAACTTATAAAAAGGTAGGCATACATAATGTCAAAGGAGTCCATTAATACAGACAGCAATACATTACGATAATAAGTAGCTGTGAGAAAAACTAAATAATAAAGTGAATTATGTGTTTACTTGTCCGCCATGTTGAATGTTCAATTCTTTTTCGATATCTGTCATCATTATTTTGTAGATTTGATTTTGGTAAAGGATTTTTCAAAATCATATACAAAAAAATTGCAACTGTGCTCTAGTGTAGCGTTTGTATGTAAAATAACTATCTTTTAACTGTGTCGTAATAGGAAATGGTAGATACGATATAGAATGCGAATACGTACCAAGTTACTAGGTATATTAAAGGACAACGATCATGTCTATTCATTACATGGTAATAGGGTGTTTACTCCGTAGAACGCTTTATACATCGAGGACGAATGAACATATATGTAAGCTAGCCTTGACTTTAGATTATCACGCAAGAACTAATTGTGTGATGTGAACTTACTTTTAAAGGCTTCAGACAGACGCGACGCGACGACGTGAAGCGACTCTTGTGGAACAATTCCTATGAAAACTTCATGAATTGTTGTACCGTTGCGGTGTCGCGGCGCACCGTCGCGTGGCCTCTGCAGAAGCCTTGAATCTGTCTAAGTAAAAAGTCCTTGGTGTGCGATTTAGATAGTAGACTACACATCCTTAATAGAGATGGATTATCCTCCTAAAATACTCCGCGTAAGACCAACATCAAGCTGTTTTTATGGATACAGAATATGACATTTATTTCAGACCATTTTTCGTGGAACCCATTACTTCCAGACCTAGACGGTCTTATTATTAGATAAGCCTAGTTTTCAATCTTAGTTTCAGGGCATCAAATGCAATCAGAGGTAAAAGGCATCGCTGTTGCTTTGTCCAAGCTCCCTCGGGCGGGGGCCATCGTTGTAACAAACGGTTATAGCTTTCACACGACGTGACGAGTGCCCCCAACACTCGGGGGATTCGGGGACCGTAAACTGTGCTCCAAGTCCCCAATACTCCTAGATTATACGATCATTCGGTGGTATTGGGGGCAAAGTGACGGATGCTGGTTAAGCTTATGCTGGACATGTAAACTAAGCGGACAGTTCGAAATATTTAGAAATAGTCTTCTGTTTTACGTTAAGAGAAATGGACGGCTGTTGTACTGTTCTGCCAGTTGTATAAGTAAAATAAAGTGGTCTTATGGGTAGTTAAAACGTGTGAAAAAAAATTGTTAAGTTGTATTCATAAAAAAATGTGTTAGGTGTTTAAGAAATATGCCACCTAATTGAGCAAAAGCTTTGTCAATTAGAGAAAACAGGAACTGCTCATGTTTGGTCACGTCGGGGTTGGCGGATTTCTCCTAGTCAATTTACTCAGTCTTATAAAAGTTTCTAGGCACACAAGATTGTGGAAAGATACGTTTTACTACGTCACATGAAGGTCAAAGACGCGTCTTTAAATCAAGTAAGTAATAAACTAAGATTATGTACACACGGCAACACATCAAGCTATATATTTCCAGTATAAGCTGACCTCGCATTGTACGGGAATCCTATACAATGCGACATCAGCATAAACTGGAAATGTAGCCGTGTGTTACTACTACTTGTGGAGCCGCTGCTATAGGTGAGTATATTATGTGAATATCCTATCAAAAGTTATGGTTTACTGCATTCACTATACTATGTATACTGTAATTGTGGTGAATGCAGTAGCCATAATTTAACACAGGGTTGGATTTTTTGATAGGACTGCGGGCATGAACCCCGCGGTCCATGTCGCATTATTTTTGCGGTGTTGCTGTGTTCGATTTCGTGGAAAACTAAAACTACATCACCTACCTATTTGTCTTTTTGTAATAACATCTGAATTAGAGTAGAATCATATTTATTTAAAAAATACCCTGAAGTTCTGATAAATTTATAAAGTTGCGTTACGAAGAACCAATTCTATAAAAGAAAACATCGCAATCAAATTTCTTAATTTTGTTATGAAGTACAGCTCTAGTTGCTCCGTCACTTATAAAGTTGAAAAATATCTAGTTCTGTGGCCACAGCATGTCCACGTACGACCATTCAATGCATTATTGGCTAGGTAATTGTCTCAATCAATCAGTGCGTAACAGCCGCTTGTAAACATCCACAACTAAACGTACATAACGATACAAACAACAGTTTAGTTTATCGTGAATGTTTAATTCGTAAGGGTCCCCGCGAATGAACAATTTCAAGTGTCAATGTTTCGTGTGTTTATTGTCAATCGCTTCAATTGCATTTTGCTGACGACCAATTTGCGTCCCCATATTTTGAGCCATGAGAATTTCTTTATTACTTACGTAATTAATTAATTAATAATGTAGAATTTTGCTCTCGATGCTCATCTTGATTGTTGTTCGCTGACAACTTCAGGACATAAGCTTCTTATAAATTACAGTCGTTTCTTATAGAAAAATCCACCAAACCAATAAATCTCGACTTTAATCACGAGAAAATATCTTGGATTCTATTTTTAGGCACAAATAATGTTGTTAGTATTTAACTTATAAAAAGGTAGGCATACAGAATGTCAAAGGAGTCCATTAATACAGACGGCAATACATTACGATAATAAGTAGCTGTGAGAAAAACAAAATAATAAAGTGAATTATGTGTTTACTTGTCCACCATGTTGAATGTTCAATTCTTTTTCGATATCTGTCATCATTATTTTGTAGATTTGATTTTGGTAAAGGATTTTTGCGGTTTTCATTTATGTTCTGTTTCCGTTGTTATTAAATGATAAGTTTCGTTTATGTAATAATTATGAGGAGCTTAAACGTTCGGCAATTTACTGAGTTCGTTCCGAGTTGTATTTAAAATGTTTAATTTTATTGTTACGTCGAACCTACAAATCACCTCCCCCTACTGAAGGTTATTTCAATTGGACAAGCTTCAGCGACCATTTTGATCAACTATTCGTCTACCAACCATGTTGATTACGGCAACTTAATATTTAATTGCACATTGGGAGGAACAGCAGTAGATATTTTCCTACTGCATTTCTTTAAATGCATTTGTAAAATTACATGGTTCTTACTTGAATCCTACTTTAAGTACAAAGTGTAATTTAAATAACACACAAATTCTTAAGGGATCTTTGTATAAATGATTATGAACAACTTTTACTATGGGACCAAACCAGAAATCGCGAAAAAAAAAAAACAACTCTTCTCTACATTTATGTTCTCATCATCATTTCAGCCGAAAGACGTCCACTGCTGAACATAGGCCTCCCCCAAGCACCGCCACTTTGACCGATTCTGTGCCTCCCGCATCCAGCGGATTCCTGCGGCCTTTACAAGGTCATCGGTCCATCTTGTGGGAGGACTTCCAATGCTAAGCCTATGTACTTCTGGATATAGGCTACTTTGCATCCTGGATCTCATACGAAGTCGCGGGCAACATCTAATAATTGTTACCCAATCAAGCAAAAATGGCTGAATTTGGCACATATATAGTTTATAACCTGGATTAACACTTAAGATACTTTTTATTCAGGTAGTAAGTTCCCGTGGGTTAACTTTTTACATCCACCTAGGCGAAGCCACTTGAAAAAGCTAGTTCTAAATATAGCAAATTGTAAGCTATTTATTTAAATGCCGTAACTCCCCACACTTCCCCATATATCCACGATTCCACTAACTCGTGTGGTTTACCGGTTTTACTCGGGCGATCGATAGCGACCATTAAATGCTCGACAGGCTTATAAGTTCAACAGGTAATCTATATTCATACATCACCGTCAATCGGGTTCGCACGTAAATTGCTTTGTCTTCGCATGTAGCCAGTAAATTAAGTTATATGAGTTACAGAATATCTCATTTTTGGTTGAGAAAAAAAAGTATGTTTATGCAGGAATTGTGTAATAAATAACGGAACGAAAACAGGACCATACTTATTGATATCACATTGGGAAAGTAACTAATTAAGGTCTTAGATTATTTATTAAGAGAATGGACGTGGATCGTGAAAGAAAAACAGGAGAAATAAACTACTTAGTTTAGGTTCACGATAAACTTATGTATGTATTTAAGCGGCTTATTGTGAGATGTATCTTCGTCAGTAATTGAGGTCCTTTAGTGCTTATATACACGAGAGACAAGTTGCCAACGGCAGAGGGAACTGCAGCCGTCGACGCGTCGACGCGTGTCGCGACAAGTCGCGCGCGCCGACGTAGCACTGATGGCAACGTGCCGCACGTGTATATGTGCACTTAATTTCTTCGTTTTCTGTAAGTAAAAGAAAGATTAAGTCTGCCAGCTAGTGCTCAACAGTATTAGTCCTAAATAAAGTTCACTTAGGCAATATCGAATTACTGAAATAATCGAATTTCCACCTCATCGAACACCATTAATTGAATGTCCAAACGATCTAACATTAGATCGAAAGGTATTTGGGAAAATATTTTTGCGACGAGTCTGTATCTTCATAATACATGAACTACATTCAAAAGAGTAAATAGGCAGCTTGCCACGAAGTACCTATTTTTATATTAATATCATGCGCATCCTCCTTGCACAAACATCACCTTACAGTAAGGAGGCGTTTCCCAGCAATGGGAAAATTTGTCAAGTCTTTGACATCGCTCTTGTACCGGGTCAAATAAAATTAGTCAAGTCTTTGACATCGTTACCAGGATGGCTCTTGTACCGGGTAAAATAAAATTAGTCAAGTCTTTGACATCGTTACCAGGATGGCTCTTGTACCGGGTAAAATAAAATTAGTCAAGTCTTTGACATCGCTCTTGTACCGGGTCAAATAAAATTAGTCAAGTCTTTGACATCGCTCTTGTACCGGGTCAAATAAAATTAGTCAAGTTTTTGACATCGTTACCAGGATGGCTCTTGTACCGGGTCAAATAAAATTAGCCAGCCGCAATTAGCTCCGTAAACCTGATGAGTATCGATCAGGGATGTTGCGGATTTCCGCATTCGCAACTGCGGAGCTTGCGCATAGATTTGGACATCTGCATCCGCAATGATTGTAAGAAAATGGGCGGGGCTGGCGACTGGTGCGTGCCGTACGCTCGTCCTCATTGACCAGTAGGAGCGAAGATTGCGTTCGGTGACAACATCCGACGCGTTTGTTTTGTTTCTCATATATCATTTATAACGTGTTTAGTTGCACTTTTGTATAAACATTTCAGTTTTCGATTGTATGCTAAGCGAGATTTCTGCAGTTAGTTAGCCAACGCAGTCATCCGGCCATCCGCATCCGATGTGAAAAAATCTGCAGCCGCAACAAACAAAAGAAAACAGATTTTCTCCACTCATACTTCAAGTAACAACACTAGCAGAGGTAGATGACCCAAAAAAAAATGTGTTTAGATCATCGATATCCATCACGTTTGCGGAGGTTCTCTAGGTAGCTACTTTAAAATGTTATGAATATTGCTGTTGCATAGAGGAAAGATAATTTTAAAGGTTATCTTTAAAATATCGGTTTTATCAATAAAGCGAGCCTTCCACCGCCTGCTAAACTTAGTTTAGTTTAGCTTGCCAGTTTTTCATACATGTGGGTGGACGCACATGTATGAAAAACCGGCGAACTTAACAAACCTAGCTTTACTCTAACTTAGTTTAGCTGACGGTGTACGGCTCGCTTAAGGACGTCCATTGTGTGAACCTATGTAAAAATTCTATTTTTATATCTGTAATTCATATAGTACATAATAAAGATAACTCTATTCGATTCTACCATTTATTTTGGCTTGTTTCGCAGACTCATTTGCCGGCTGTACCATCTCTGTGGCCAAATTTGTGCCTCAGTTAATTGAGACTTGCAGTATTCACAGTTTCACAGATGAATTCATTAACGGCCTCTCTCGAGCTGTGCCTCTACATCTGGTTCATCGCTTCCCCCTTGCAAACCGGCCAGCTGCCTTGTCCTGTGTATTCGTCTGGCTAATTGAGTATGGACATGTCGTAAATGTAAATACTGATGGTTAGTAACTTGCCTTGAAAGAACTGGCGAATAAGAGTTCATGCGTTCAATTAATGTACCCGTAATTTTAACGTACACAAGCATATTAATTTCAGCTTAGTTAAAGGGGTAGACAGGTAAAGATACTTAGTGACTACAAACATAGTAATGAGAAAAAAACATGTCAGCCAACCTGAGTAGAAAGTAAGGTTCTATTTTCATATCTCGTTTATATCCCAAGAAAAACACTGTCGACATACGAGAAAAAAGGGTTCCGCACTTCAAAGTGTTCTCAGACAAGTCTAAAGACAATACGACAGGTATACACCCCCATATATCCGTAAAAGGGAACATTTAGGAGGAGTAGCGATAGACGTCACAATTTAATCCCGTTTGAGGTCGTTCTGTTCGGTACCCGCGGGCTGTTCTACATTTTAAATTGCGTATGTTAAACACATGGGGTCGCGTTTCTTGATTATACTAACAATTATGAAAATTTTCTCAAACATATTTAAGACGCAAGTGTCAGGGTACCACGCGAAATTAAAATTTTCGTACGTTTTTTCCGATGTAAGTATCAGGTTGTATGTTGGTCTAAATAAAGATTCGTGGCCGTATCAATTATTTATCTATAGAATTATAATCATAAAAATCATCAATACAAATCTCTAAGTTCTTATAACCCTACTGAATGGCGATTTCATGAAATCATGATTTTTGAGGCCAATTTCAGGTTCTCAAAATTTTGTAAAACTATATTTATTAAACATACAACATGACACTGAGCTGCAAATTGCAAAACACGGAACGAAATTTGAATTTTGCGGGATACCTTAGCGGATCCCCCTTAAGGAGGAATTTACTTATGAGGCCGGTAAATATATTTTATGAGGCATGCTTCCTAAGGATGTTTATATCAAGGCTTTTGTCCTTAGTAGGCTTGGTGAGCGTATCTAATGCTCGGTTTCTAATACAAAAATGAAAAGTTTTTTTTTACCAATGGTAAAGTTTTTTACTGTGTATAGCTACTTCCATACGGGAGGGTCTACTTTATAAAACTATGAGGCCTTTGCTTCATTATTGGTCTACAATAGTCTTAATTATAACGGTCCGTGAATTATAGGAATCGGCCATTAATGGTTTTAAACCAGTTGGTTAGACCTTTATTTTGGTCCTGCAGCTACTACCATCGTCACCAATGAAATGCGGTAAGCATTACTTATTAGTAGTACTTTACAACCCAACAAACTTTTATATAATCTTTATTCAGATATCGAGCTTAAAAAACACATATGTTTGAGTAAAATCCTCTCTTCCTCTTCAAAAAAAAAAAAACATCACCATATCAGTTTACATACACGTTTACAAGAACACGTTCAAATTTTCCCTAGCTTCATTTGCATGATACATAATATATACGTTATACATGATAGGTTCCGTCTCCTGTGTCTAAAATAATTGTTAACATCGAGTACGGCCCTCAGAGATGATTCGTTAGTGAAGCCGATATCAGACGCTTCACTTTTTGTTCATTTTTGTTTTTGCCTTTCACTCGGGTTCTTTCAGTCGAAGTGAAACGTCTGAACACAAAATTAAAAATTAAATCAGTAGGTAACCGATCTAACGGTGTCGCATTTCAGCAATCTTTCACTCGCCTACCAACTTCTCGAAAAATTTAATGAAGAATGAGAATGAGAGAATGAGGATTAAATTAACGTAAATTTCTATACATATACTCGTATAGGATGGATTTTTGAAATAGGGCAGTAAGGGCAGGTACCTTATCCGTTATTGCTAGAGGAAAACTGAAAACTGGGAAACTGTCTGTTAACGCCATAATTCTTAGTTACATTTCATGCCTAATTACTGGCAACTCTAATAGGTGGTTAGTGTGATACAAACTTCCTTCCGCTTTCCCTCTCCCTTCCACAACCCTTATAGTACCTGAGCGAAAGCAAGAAGGAAGATTCGCAATGCGCAAACGCTGCCGCCATTGGAACCCCGCGCCAGTTTCTCAACCGACCTCGACGCTTGTGGGTCAAAATAAACCCAAGTTCGGGAAAGGACTCTAATTTCACCGCGAAGAACGAAGATTGTAATAAAACTGTGCAAGTGTGTGTCTGTGTGTTGTGGAAAGTGCAGATTTTCGTCCATACGTGACATCCTCCGCGCACCGCCACGTGGCTAAGGAAACTCTTCTCAACGTGTCTCCGCCATAGCTCAGCAAGCAGGTACCATCATCATTTTCCCACACCACCAAACCACTTACTTGTATCACCGAACCGCCCCTCATACAGTCCACTAAGAAAATTTCGATTTTCACCCCTAAGGCTTACGCCGCCGCACCATTTGTTTGGTCCCACGATCACGGATACCTGTGTTTCTTTATCGCCTAGATAGCGTATATCATCATCCCTTATTACGTTTGATTTCAATCTTCGTTCCCTAATTTCTTATAATAAACCGCTTCCATTTATTGCAATACCTACTTCGTCATTGCGTACATCCATAGGTATTTCGCATTCCGCTCAACTTAATATTTGTAAGTAGGTAGGTGGAAAAATACATTTACCTACCGCTCGCTCGCTTCGCCATCGTTCGGATTAGTTCGGTACGATATTCGTAAGTACCTACAAAGCCCGCACCGCGCGCAGCTCATTGCAGTTCGCGATTTATTTAGCTATTTAACAACCCACAAAAATCGCGAAAATGTCGAAGAAAGTAACCATTGATCCGGATGATCACTTAGAATCCGCCATTCAAATAGCAATGTCAAGTCGGAATATGATTTTTTCCCGCATGCAAACCATTTACGATTTAATGGAAAATACAAAGTTCGGTATGGAACCGCTAGAGAAGTTCATGTGTGCGTGTGTCAATATTGATGCGATGCGTACCGAGTTCCTCGAGGCATTCAATAAGCATAACTCGCTTCTTCTAAAACAAAACCCTAAAAATACGATTGATGAACAGTCGTGGATTAGTTTTGAAGAATTATATTGCCGAATAAAATATAATCATTCCAATTACTCAAAATCAGCAGCCGCATCGGCTCCTATTTCTAACGGTAGTGGTGTCAATAAGCAAACAGTTCGCTTGCCTCCCATTGAAATTATGTCATTCGATGGCGACATTCGTAACTGGCCCCTGTTCTATGCTAATTTTAAAAGCACGGTACACGAAAATAATACACTGACTGATTCGGAGAAATTATATTACTTGATGGGGAAATTGATAGATAAGGCTCAAACCGCGTTCTCGGGAGTTTACCCTAGTGGCGAGAATTACCAATTAATTTTTAATTCACTCATAAACAAGTATGAAGATAAACGTATGTTGGCTTCTAGCTACCTTAATCGGATGTTGGAACATAAATCTTTTAACACCGCATCTATTCAAAATTTCGAATCCTTTTCTGATAATTTTGTTTCAGCCGCTAACGCATTAAAAAACCTTCAAATAAATGATTTATCAGATATGATTTTTTTCCATCTCGCTATAAAAAAGGTAGATTCTGAAACCGCTCGACTTTTCGAAATGAACTCAAAGGACGAAATTCCTAAATTCGATAGTTTAGTACAGTTCATTAAAAATCAGTCTCGCATTTTACAAAATACTAAAGCTTTAAACAGCTCGAGTTCCACTCAGTCTAATAATAATAATAATGTAAATAAAAAACAATCATTCAAAACTCCGCAACCGCAATCTTACACTGTAATTGATAAACCCGCAAAATGTTTATGTGATAGCTTTGTCCATGAACATTTATATAAATGTCCTGCCTTTTCTAAAATGACACCAAGTGATCGTTTCAAATCGGTGAAGCAAAACGATGCATGCACTAATTGTTTAAGTATTAAACACAAGGCCAGAGTCTGTCAGTCTGAATCTAGATGTAAAGCTTGCAAGAATAAACATCACACGCTTTTACACTTTAATCGCGAATCGCACGCGACTATATCGAACGGTGCTGATAATACCGCACCTGCACAAACGGATTCAAACGCCACGGCGGCGGCGGCGCGCGCTAGTGATAGCACTGCTACCACTGCGCGGCTGTCCTTGTCGCACGCACAGGCTCCGAGTGAGCGACAGGCTCACGCCGCTGTTCAGAGCGCTCCGCAATGTAACGCGTCCATTGCTGCATCGACCTTTTACGACTCGAGCTCCCGCGTATCAAAGCCGCAATGTAACACGAATACTACTATTTTATTGTCAACCGCTACGGTAATAGTTCGAGATGCATTTGATAAGGAACATTTTCTTCGTTGTCTATTGGATAGTGGCTCACAAATAAATTTTATTACCGCAGAATGCTGCAAACGATTAGGTCTGACTAGACATTTATCTGATACACCTTCCGTCAAGGGTATCGGTGGTACGGAAAAATCCGTTAAGGGTTCCGTACAATTCGCTTTCTCTTCCCGCTTTAATCAGAACGTTACTTTTAACGTTGATTCGCTAGTTGTCGATGCAATCACCGACAATCTACCTACCGCTCCCGTAAATATTTCCGCTTTGCCGTATTTAAAAGGTTTACCGCTCGCCGACGAATCGTTCGGCACACCCGGTCGCATCGAGATGCTGATCGGGGCTTCACTTTTCCCGCATCTTCTACTGCCCCGCGTAGTTAGCGGCAACTCCTCCGTGCCGCCAGCTATACAGACGGTACTCGGTTACGTCATCATGGGCACTGTGCCCGCGTTGCCTGTACATCGTAATAAGACTCCACTGTCTTGTTGCTCATATGTTTCAGACCCATCCGACAAAGACTCGTTAGAATCGGCGTTGAAAAAATTCTGGCAGGTCGATGAAGCACCCGTCACTCTTTCGACGAGCAAATCGTTCGACGAACTTGAGTGCGAGTACTTTTATAATTCGACCACGGAACGCGATGAGGACACAGGTAGATACTCTGTAGCCCTACCGTTTCGCAGCGATGTGTTCTCATTAGGGAACTCACTCGATGTCGCGAAAAAACGGTTTTTCTGTCTAGAAAGGAAATTAGAATCCGCACCCGAGTTACGTACTGCGTATGATGACGTCATCCGCGAATATATTGATAAAGGATATTTAGCGCCCGCTCCCCTCGATAGTTCAGACAGTAGCTGTCCTAACTATGTAATTCCGCATCACGCAGTTGTACGTTTAGATAAAACAACAACGAAATTACGCTCCGTGTTAGACGCTAGTGCTAAAACGAGCACTGGGGTATCTCTCAACGATATTTTACACAGTGGCCCAAATTTACAGGGTGACTTATTTACTATAATATTGAATTTTCGCTTGTTCGCATTCGCGCTCTCGGCTGATTGCCGACAAATGTTCTTACAGATTGAAGTAAGAGAAAGCGATCGTCGCTTTCAACGCATCTTATATCGTTTCAGTATAAACGATCCTCTGGTTCTATATCAGTTTAACCGCGTCTGTTTTGGTCTCAAGTCAAGTCCTTACCATGCGATCCGCACAGTACAACAGTTGATTCAAGATGATGGCCATCTATTCCCGCGCGCCAGCGCTATCATCGCGGACTCGCTTTATATGGATGACATAGTCTGCAGCGTAAGCTCAGAATCGCGTGCAGTCGAGGTTTCGCACGAACTGATTAAACTCTTTAGAGGAGGTCAGTTCGAGTTGGTCAAGTGGACCAGTAACTCTCAAAATGTGCTAAACAGTATTCCTGCGTCGCATAGGTTGACCGAACAACTAGAATTCGACAAGTCGGTAGAACAAAAGGTTCTCGGCTTGCGCTGGTGCAGGTCAAATGATTGTTTTGAATTTCTTATTTCCGCACCGCCAGATACGTGTACTAAACGCGCTATACTGTCGGCCGTAGCTAGACTGTGGGACATCATGGGTCTTGTCGCGCCTGTAGTTCTCTATGCTAAACTACTCATCAAAGAATTGTGGTTACTGAAGCTCGATTGGGATGACACTACCCCGCGTCATATCATAGATATTTGGCAAAATTTTCGTTCTGCCCTGCCGCTTTTAAATGATTTTAAAATTCCGCGCCATTTAGGTGTTTTTGAAAATTGTATTCTTCGCCTAATTGGATTTTCTGACGCCAGCGAAGGCGCCTACGGCGCTGTCATCTACGCGCATATCACTCGCAACGACGACGTGGTCGTTCAGCTGGTTTGTGCCAAGTCAAAGGTATCGCCGGTTAAACCATTAACTATCGCTCGACTGGAGCTTTGCGGTGCCGAGCTCCTCGCTAAGCTTCTTCGCCGTGTTCACGACACTTATAATCCGCGTTATAATGTTACCGCTATTTACGCATTCACCGATTCAAAGGTGACTCTTTGTTGGATAAATTCTTCTCCGCATCGTTGGCACACATTCGTGGCCAATCGTGTTGTTCGTATCATAGACAACGTCCCCGCGGAGCATTTCTACCACGTAGCTGGTACTGAAAACCCGGCGGACTGTTTGTCACGTGGTTTAACACCTGAAAAATTCATTGAGCATCCATTATGGTTGCACGGACCCGCTTGGGCGAAGCGCAACCCTTCCGAATGGCCCATGCATAAGGTTACCGACTTGAATTCGGAACCCATTCCGGAAGAAAAGGTCCACGCGCACCCCATAGTTACTGATACAAGTTCGGACAATTCGCTTCTACTCGCACTCGCAGAACGTACGTCGTCGTGGACAAAGCTGCGGCGTATTATTGTTTTCATATACCGCTTTATGAAAAAACTCCCGCGTCGAACTGACGCCGTTACCGCTAGCGACCTCGAGTTTGCTGAAATCATTTTGTTGCGTCATGTTCAAAGAAAACACTTCATAAAAGATTATTCAGAGTTAAAAAATAGTAAAATTTGTTCACCCGCTCTTATTAAACTCAAGCCATTTGTAGATGGTGATGATTTAATCCGCGTTGGCGGTCGATTAACTCATTCGGCTGAAGCCTATAGTACTAAACACCCTGTAGTGTTGCCCCGGCATGATCGCATAGTTGAACTCCTCGTAGACTATTATCATAAAAAATATTTACATGCAGGTCCAGAATTAACTATGTCGCTATTGCGCCATAGGTATTGGATTTTATCCGCAAGACGAATTATTCGTCATAGAATCCACAAGT
The DNA here is from genome assembly GCA_963853775.1 of Xanthia togata. Lineage (NCBI taxonomy): Eukaryota > Metazoa > Arthropoda > Insecta > Lepidoptera > Noctuidae > Xanthia > Xanthia togata. The sequence goes on from OY970811.1 coordinate 11,829,763, forward strand.
GCAATGTATGCCACAGGTGGAGACCGCGACCTCATGGTCCGCCGATGATGAGCGATCTCCCTAAATCTAGAGTAAATGTCGCTACCAAGGCTTTTATTCATACAGGGTGTGATTACGCAGGCCCTATACAGTACGTGCCCGTACGCACTCGAGGTGCGAAGAGTCGCAAGGGTTACTTATGTATCTTCACCTGTATGACCACTCGCGCTGTTCACGTTGAATTAGCTACGGATCTCACAACGGTTTCGTTCATAGCCGCGTTGAAACGATTTTTGTCCCGCCGCGGACCGGTACAATGTTTGTATTCGGATAACGCGACCAATTTTAGAGGAGCTAATTCGTTTTTACGCGATTTGTATACATTTATAAAAAAAGAATACCGCCCGCGCTTTGAGGAGGAGCTCGCTGAGCATCGCATTAATTGGCAATTTATTCCGCCCGCGTCACCGCACTTCGGCGGATGTTGGGAGTCCATGGTGATGGCCGTGAATACTCACCTTTTTAAGACAATAGGTCAACAACTCCTCTCCTATGAAGAATTAGTTACAATTCTTTCTCAAATAGAGTGCCTGTTGAACTCCAGACCTCTTACTGTTCTTAGCGCTGATCCGGGTGAGCCTAAAGCTCTTACCCCTTCGCATTTTTTACATACTGCGCCGCTTAACTCATTGCCTGCCGCAGAAGTAGTCTCACTGTCTGATAACCTGCTTCAAAGACACTCACTTATGGATAAATTAGTCCAGTCGTACTGGAAAAGATGGCGAAGCGAGTATCTTCATAGTTTACAATCGCGCCTAAAATGGAATAAACCTGATGGAGACATGATGAGGGAAGGCACTGTGGTAGTAATTATTAATGATAATGCACCTCCTCTATCTTGGCCTCTAGGTGTTATTGAGAAATTGCATACGTCTAAAGATGGTAGCACGCGAGTCGTTTCTGTACGCACTTCTAATGGGATTCTTGTGCGACCTGTGGTCCGCTTATGCCCCATTCCTACTCAGTAATATCTCATTCAGTCCATTCCCTTTTAGTTAGTTTAAGTTTAATTTCACTATATATATTTATATTATACTCATTAAAGGTGATCCTTTAAGGCCGCGGGGAATGTTAACGCCATAATTCTTAGTTACATTTCATGCCTAATTACTGGCAACTCTAATAGGTGGTTAGTGTGATACAAACTTCCTTCCGCTTTCCCTCTCCCTTCCACAACCCTTATAGTACCTGAGCGAAAGCAAGAAGGAAGATTCGCAATGCGCAAACGCTGCCGCCATTGGAACCCCGCGCCAGTTTCTCAACCGACCTCGACGCTTGTGGGTCAAAATAAACCCAAGTTCGGGAAAGGACTCTAATTTCACCGCGAAGAACGAAGATTGTAATAAAACTGTGCAAGTGTGTGTCTGTGTGTTGTGGAAAGTGCAGATTTTCGTCCATACGTGACATCCTCCGCGCACCGCCACGTGGCTAAGGAAACTCTTCTCAACGTGTCTCCGCCATAGCTCAGCAAGCAGGTACCATCATCATTTTCCCACACCACCAAACCACTTACTTGTATCACCGAACCGCCCCTCATACAGTCCACTAAGAAAATTTCGATTTTCACCCCTAAGGCTTACGCCGCCGCACCACTGTCCTTAACTTTTTGAGAAATTATAATACGCATTCACAGATTTTGAAAAAAGTACTAAGCAATAAAATAGGCCATTTTCATAAATACTTTTTTTGATGCCTTGCAATCCTATTTCTTATAAGGATAAAAAAAGTCTATGGGACCAACTAAGGTTTGAGTACTAGAAAATTCAGAAATCACAAAAAACTTTTCCCATACATTTCGTATGAAATAAGCCTCCAGCTTACTTTTTTATGATGGAAAGACTGCCCCACCTCAAAAATCCACCCTGTATGATTTTGTCGATGTCGAGTGAATGTGGAATAAAACAAAAATTAACCTTCACTCAAGTGAATCGTCTGATATTGGCATTAGCGGAACGAATCGAGCCGAAGCGGTACCAGTACGACTATAGGTATTGGTTATACATGCTATTGTAGATGAGAGTAATAATAATTATATTAGTTTGCGTTTCGTGTGTTTGAAATAATTGTTGACATCGAGTACGCCCCCCGGAGACGAATCGTTAGCGGGACGATCTCGTGCCGAAACGGTGCCGGTGTGACTTGGTTATGTACTGCCTGCGAACTGGCAGATTATGTTAAATTGTTGTGGTTTCCCCAGACTGAATTTCGGCCATGGCGGCCAATCTCAACGGAGACTATCCATCTACACGGAGGATGTTATAGTGCACAAGTGTTTGCACACACATAGGTGCACTCACTCTTCCTTCGCTCTCATAGTCCAATGGGACGGTAATCCGACATGACCGGAGAGAGATTAGGCGCAGGATCAACACCTTAAAATGCTTTCTGAAGCACGGGGGGTATCACACCGCCAACTTCCACACTCCGGGCTGTTACTGAGAAATTCCTGATGGGAAATTGCAATAATACTGTACCCGTCCTGGGAATCAAACCCAGGACCTCATGCTCAACAGTAGCGCCTGCGACCACTATACCGACAAAGCAGTCTTAAATGAAGTGCTGCTAAATTCACATTGATATTTAATTGCTGTTTGAACCACTGCACACGTTTATTCTATATTAAATTAAATTTAGGATCGGTTATGGACATTATGGATCGGTTAATGTTTGAATGTCAAGTAGTTGCTTTATATTTTTGATGTTCGTGTAATTAATCCTAGCGTTTATTTTAATAAACTAAGACAAAGCAGTCTTAAATGAAGTGCTGCTAAATTCACATTGATATTGAATTGCGGTTTGAACAACACTGCACACGTTTATTCTATAATAAATTAAATTTAGGATCGGTTATGGACATTATGGATCGGTTAATATTTGAATGTCAAGTAGTTGCTTTATATTTTTTTGACGTTCGTACAATTAACCCTAGCGTTTATTTGAATAAACTAAGACAAATCAGTCTTAAATGAAGTGCTGCTAAATTCACATTGATATTGAATTGCGGTTTGAACAACTGCACACGTTTATTCTATATTAAAATACGTTTAGGATCGGTTATGGACATTATGGATCGGTTAATATTTTAATATCAAGTAGGTAGTTGCTTTATATTTTTTTGATGTTCGTAAAATTAACCCTAGCGTTTATTTGAATAAACTTAGATACAAGATGCGTTTAACACACCAATATGGTGGTCAGCCTGTTAGTTGACCAAAATAAATAAAAGAACACAATCTGCAGAAAAGAGAAAAAAGATCATTTTTATGATATTCCTGGAAACAATATCACTTTCCCACATAATAAATATTAAATTCCCAAAAAAAAGTCATTGTTACATTAACCTGTAGCATTAAGCTTACAAAACATACTCGAAACATAATGTAACAAACAAACAAACGACGTCGGTAAAGTAACGTGGTCGAAGCTGATAACTCACTTAAGCCTTATTTACAGAGAGCGGGCGATTCATTAGATGGAGCCAGTCAGTGGGGCAAACAAGACGAGTGAGGGAATGCTGGCAGGGTAAAGACTACGTCAAATAGAAAGCTGGTACTTAGTAGTCAACAATAGTACCACTGTTCGCCATACCACTGTAAAGCCCGCGATGGTTTGTGTGGTATGTTTCATTAAAAGCTAAACATATACATATGTAAACTGTGTTTTATTAATAAACAAAAAAAAGTAGGTACCATTAATAGGAACATAATTTACTGACGATTATAAATAAATTATGTTCGTATTATTCGCCCGTTTGGACCCAATTTTTTTCTAACATAAAAGTAGCCTAAGTTACTCCTTATAACATCAGCTATCTGCCAGTTCCGTCAAAATCAGTCCAGCTGTTTCGGATATTAACCGGAACAAGCAGACAGACAAACAAAAAAAAATTAAAATAGTTTTTTTTGTTATAAGTACTGTATTACTTTCATAGGCATCTATTCATTACAAATTTAAAGTCGATTTTCGTGTTTGTCTGTATGACCGCATTCTTCTTATAAACCACGATACCGATTTTGATGCGGTTTTCACCATCATTTAGAAAATTTATTCCAGAAGGTTTTTAAGTATAATACATTAGTATTAAAGTTACATATAACTAAGAAATCTCGATGATTTGTCAAGTCGTAAAAACCCTGCAAAGCAGAGCGGCTAGCTAGTTTAGTATAAACGCTGTTATTTTGACATTACAAACGGACACTTCAATCTTATTTATTTCTACACGTTGAAAAGGAATGACGTTTTCGAATCGTGTTTTTCGATAGCATGCTTTAGGAAAAATCGAAAATAAATGGTGCTGTAGCGGTTATACCGCCTCATACGAACTACGCATCAAAGACATGACGTCACACAAATCCTGCATCGCGCAATTAGAGTTTACCGCGCGAACGACATATTATATAAGACTATCCGTCAGAACTTGTTTTGTTCTTGAAACAGAGCTGTTCCAAACAAAAACTTCGCTAGCGAGATGTTATCGGTGTTTAATTACTTATACATCAAGACTTAAACATCCTCTCCCTGTTCTGCCGATTCATAATACTAAGGCAATACCACACTGAAAGCTTGACGGTGAAAGAACTTCACAGCACGGGTCGTATGTGTGATCGCGGTTCTACGGTCCGCGGTGCGACCCAGCAGTTATTCCCCAAGCAATTTGGTATATAGGCAGCTAACTTGCAAAAAAATTTAAACAAACAGACAATTTTGATTTTGCTGATTTGTCAGTTCAACACTGAGTACTTTTATTGCATTCCACATGTAGGTATACTTAGGTGGTAAACTTATAATTAGATCATGTGGACCCTGTCGGGCACGACGAAATAAGTAAGTTAGGAGAGAGGAATCATTTGTTAATTATATAAAATTACTTAGCAAACTACTAGGTATATTATAATAATGATGTAGGTGTTTTACATGGGGGTGTAATGTTTGGTATAATAACAAAAGTTCTAATGATCATAAGACCTAATTTCATTTTTTTTTTTTTTTTTTATTAACGATCAAATGATACAATGAATTATTGATATAATTTCATTATACCTAATTTCATATGGTATAATGAACAGTTTATATAATGCACATTTGAAATAATATTCAATTAATATAATATTCAGTTGCTATAATATTAAAAATCTATAAGTAACGTTTAATATAATTTGTTAATAGGTTGAATCTGCTCCAAAACCGAATCGGGCCACTCCGAAACAACTTTCTGCTCCAAAACAACTCACTTTCGCATTTATAATATTACTAGCTGCACCTCGCGGTTTTAAAAAAAATAAAAAATATCGGGATAAAAGGTATCCTGTCTTTCTCCAGGTCATGGTCTAGGTACCCATGTGCCAATTTTCATTATTAAGTTAGGTTAGTTCGCTCCGCTCCCCGCTCGCAGTGTGGGCCAAGAATATACTTGGTTTTGTGCGAACACTCGACGTTCTGTGGTAGCGGCGGATAAAACAATTTAGTTATCTTCCACCTGTGTTAGACGTGTCTGTTTCAGATATAGACATCTATTTCTGTAATATTCTTGTGAATCACGCAGTATTTGATTATGACCGTTTCGTGTATATATCGTGAGGGGCCAGACTTTGTTCGCTTTCATAGTTTTTATATGTTCTGTTCCAAAAGTATCGAATTGGAAATGTAAGTAGGATTAGAAAACTTACTTGTAAATGCTACTTTGTAGTGCCACTTATAAATTCAGTGCTTTGATTTGATTACTTATTTGAATACCAAAACCTAAAATTATAATTAAAAATCACTTTAAATATGTTTTCCATTTGTCAATTGAGGTTAATTTTATAACCACAATTTTCGTCGATGATTGATCAAAGAATAATTGTTGGAAAAAGTGGTGAGATGTAAAATTGATAATTTCTAAATATAGATGAATACGTTACTAATTCCTTTTAGTGAGTGATTGCGTAAGAATTTAACTTAGAAACGGTTTGTTTACAATTTCATTAGATAATTTTGGAGCCGACTATACGTATTCGCACGTAACATCTCACCAATATTCACCGAAGGGGTAGCCGGAGGAAGCAAAGTATGTACAATAGGTCACCCACTTTACGTCGGTTTTTGTCCCATATAATAGGGGGCGAACCACAAACCCAAACTCCGGCTGCTCCTTGCTGCTAAGAAATTCCTACAGCAAACAATCAACTTTTTTATGTAAAATAGGGGATTCTATGCTATCTGAAATTAAGTAGAACCGCTTTTAGTTCGTCGAGATTGAACAATGTTTGAAGATATCGGCTTAAGTACATTTTCATTCGTCTCTTTTCGTAATGTCGTTCCATGTTCGAGTGTGACCCATTTTTATGAGCGACAAAAACGGACAGGACTTTATTTTTATAGATATTGTGACTGTACCTAAATTACCCTAGGCTGATAAAATTTTCGTTTTTCCTAATTATGTGAATGTTAGTGTTTGGGTCGGTTCCCCCTGTGGGGGAAGTGCCGCACCCCACCCCGTGCGGCACTGTAGAGCTCGTCTCGAGACTGGACACTCTTCCACCGTCGTAAGAAAGAGAAGAATTCCCATAACCTAGACTACCCTGTCCCGACTTAGAAAGCTAGGGGACAGGGAGGGGAACAAGGTGAAGTTAATATTGGGAATCCACAGTTAGTAAACATAAGTATTATAATATTAATACAATATGAAGCTAAGAAGATAAGAGGATACGCAAAAATATATGATATATATAATATAGTATTATAAATGTTGGAACGCCAACGTCTCCTCCTCTCGCAGTTGAGCACCAATATCTGCAATACAGCTTTGATAAGGTGAAGGGGTGAAGGGATCGTTACGCTTGCGCTTCAATAATTATTTATAGCTACTTTAATTTGTCTGTTTACAATGTACCCACTTCAGTGAGACCGGGAACCGTTTTACAACGTTTGCCTCATAGTACGTGATCTGTTAGACCTAACGCATAGAACCTCTGAGGAACTAATACGATTCTAACAGAACACGCTCCCTAATCACAATATAAATATCTTACACAATCCTAAGACAGAGTACTGCGAAGTCCAGCTGTTATTGAGGAAGATAAGTTTAGTTTAGTTATAATTGCATACTAATGTTAAGACTCCCTTACGGCGGCCTAAACCCCTTTTACTAAGTTAACACAAGACTAGCACAAGCGCACCGTAGACTCAGTCTCTAGCAGAACTCATTACGATTGTACTTGGTGAACGCCGAAGAGGAATTTCGTCTCTTCCCATTTCTTTAAACTGCCCCATTTAGAGGATGCTTGCAATGTAATCGGCAGCCGTGTGGATCGTCCTTATCGACAACGGGGCGTTTCTATCTGGGCATCCAAATGACGTGTCTCGCTAATATAAATTAGTGAATGGCCCGAAAGCCGGCTGTGGCTTAACGAGACACGGTTTCTAGCGTTCCTTAGAACGGACTATCCATTCAGTTTGGGGTACTTGGTAAAGCCTACCCCCTCTCCCAGAAATGTACGTCAACGAGCCTCACGCAAAGAGTTCTGTGGCGAGGCCTTTTTGGATACAGAAATCATCACAAACGTTTGGTTTTATAATACAATTACAGATTGGCTTTATAGCCTAGTTCCTTTTAATGAGTTGTGAGTATCTATGGTTCTGCCTTCCAAATGTGGTGCGTCAGCTTAAGGTCAACAATCGTCAATAGTCTCGAGCGTTAGTGCTCAGTGTCAAGTATGGTGGAAGGCCTTCACCATGCCCTAAAGCCAAATGCAAGTGAATAATCTGCCAAGGTAGGTAATGGGTCATGGACAGGTAATACACGAAAATATAACATTAGTTATAAAAACACGATACTAAATAAGAGTTATTTCACCATTCTAGTATAAACAATCATTAATAGTTCATCAGCGATATCACCTTACTGTTACCTATAGATATAATACAAATGATCTACTAGCAGGTACAATTATACCGAAGGGTCCTTAACTACAGTTTACATATTACTACTAAAGATAAAAGTTAATTAAGGTTGACACTTACCAAATAATCTCGTAGAGAGGATTAGATTACAACTCACTTACAAAATACTGCACACGTTACCAGCCTAGCCTCGGGCTTCGCTTCGTTGTCTCGATCGTTCCCCGAAGCGCTCCAAAACTAACTGCCTAGCTTAGACTACGTCGTCACTACCTAACGTGGTCTTAAACCCGCAAACAACTTAATAAATAATGCTCGATCTCTAACGACAGCCTACGAACTATAACTTGATATTCATCAAGTCTCCTATCTTAACTCGCCTGGACTCTGACTCTCTAAGACTCTGACTGACGTCCTTAGCCTTTCGTGATTCAAAATCAACTGCCTCACTTGTCTTAAAATATCCATCTCCTCCGTTCCCCACATTCCTAAAACAACCAACTTCCCACAGTTTGGAAGAATAGGTTTATTGCAGTTTTTGTGTAAAAATTCTCAATTGTTTTAAAAGGGTCCGCTTAAATTGCCCGAGTAGGTCGGATATCGGCGGACATTTATGACTAACACATGTGCGAGTGTTCAGAGAACATCAACCTTTTAGGACGGAAGAAACAAAAGTTACAATTTATTTATATTGTATTATAAAACCATTCTATTATGTTTTAGCACAAAACCTATTAAAGTATTTTAGCTATCTGCTTGAATAATAAAACTATCAATACAATAGTATAACTACAGTTATAGAACAATAGATGGTTACATCAATGGAAGCATTGACTATTTGCATGCCTTTGAATGGCTCATAAGTATCACTCTAGTTAGGTAGTTAGCTTAGCTCTAGATTTCTATTTGTTAGTTACCTTACTTTCATTACGAGTATATTCATGCAAGAGCACGCTTGTTCCCACTAACTTTGAGAACCGCATGTTGACAATCCCTGCTTTGATTTAAATTCTTAGAATTCGCCAACATGTTTTCCATCGTGAGATGGGATTTCTAAGGGCTTCAATAGTGTTTTACAATTTTAAAGAAATAGGATCGTTTGTTATTTATTAGGGTAACGTTTCAAGCTGTCAAACCATAAAATGGAGATTTAATGTGTTTCTAAGTGGCCCGAACCGTATGCCGATTTTAAAGTAAATATTATAATTTGTTATAAATTAGAATAAATGACACACAGTCACAATATTCAGATAATCGGGGGCAAAGCGAAAAGCACTCCGTTGATTTGAAATTATCATATTGTTATTCTTCTTCATTCTTACATAGTTTATAACTTCATCTTATGTACCTTCATCATTTTCGCAAATTAGACTTTTTTGTCTTCCTTGTTACGGAAGTTTTTTTTAATACACCTACGTGTAAAATAAGACAAATAGTAAAAATAAGTTTGCATAGCAAGTTCCTTTTTTAAATTCAGAAAACATGTTAAAATAAAGAATACTGACTTTAAAAATGTTTTAATTAATATTTTAGTTATACTACTTGATTTTACAATCTCAAATGAAATCATGAGATGAAGATAACACGGTGCTCTTTCTCCTCTCTTCTAATATGCCGTTAATTTTAAGCCTACTAACTGTTTTATCAACATCATGGAATGCAATAAAGAATTGAGAATTGCAAAAAGTTAAAACAAGTTAATGGAATATTAATATTTAATGACAGCTTTAAAAGTTAAAGTTCGTTTCTGCAACTGGCTTTAAAATCTACTATAATATACCTTATTACGTTTTTATGTTTCGACGTTTGTTACTCAATCACGCAAAAAAGTCTGAACGGTTTGGATGATAGGCAAATAATTATATAGTTTATAACCTGGATTAACACATAGGGTACTTTTTTTTTATCTCGATAGTACATTCTCGTGGGATAATTTAGTTTATGACAAATTAAATTGTATTATTTAGAAAATATCGCAATACATTCGAAGGTGGTTTATAATAATGTCGATGAAACGTCAGTGAAAGACAAATAATATCTTAGAGTCAACGGTCTTGTAATATGTTGAAGAAAAGTGATATGTTGTTTAAACATGCTGTCAACTTTGTTTTATTCGTAAGAATTGTTCTTTTTCTTTTGTTTTTCAACAACTGATCTGTCGAGGTAAATAAGAAAACATTTATTAGAAAAGCTGGGTTGTGTCAAGTTTAATTTTTGTTTGGAAAGATATATTAGAAAAGGTACAGTTTTGTACCTATATACAGATATTAACTACTGACTATGACTGCCTCGTTGGTCTATTGGTCGCAAACGTCACTGCTCAGCATGAGGTCCTGGGTTCGATTCCCGGGTCGGGCAAAGTGTTATTGTGTTTTTCCATCTGGAATTTCTGAGTAGCAGCCCGAAGTCTGGCTTTGTGCCCGGTTGATGGCAATAGGCTCGCCCCCTTTTACATGAGACTTAAACATATCTGGCGAAATGTGGGTGTACACCTCACCTCTGCCTTCGGGGAATCCAGACGTGATGTTGTGTTATATTATGTATAATACAGTATATCACTCTATGGGACAGAACAAAAAACATTTTTACCTTTTACTGATTCAAAAAATGTAATTCTTGAAATGGTATATATATACAATATTGCGCTCAAATTCGAATAGTAACGAGAAACATAAGGTAAACACTTACGGTACACATAGTTGTATGGTAAAAATTGTTCAAAAAATATTCATAACATATTTTTATTCCACCAAACAAAAACTCCAGCATATTATTTGGTTCTTGCACCACCTGCACAGCAGATGCAGCAGAACGTTAATCATCTTGACACTTGAATAATGCTGTGTTGCCCTAGAGAACTAACTAAATTATTATTTATTTGCATTTCTTTCTTTGTTGCTACAAAAATAAATTATGTTCTTCTTGATTTTGCAACAAGAGTAGACACAACAGGCAGATATACCTAAGTATATTATAGATCCAAGTTTGGGTTTTTCAACAATATTTTCGGCTTCTCTTTTATCTCATTAATAACTAAGAGCATATGAAAAGACATAACATAACATCACGCCTATTTTCCCCGAAGGGTTAGGCAGAGGCGTACCTATAGTACATCCACATTTCGCCAGCTATGTTTAAGTCCCATGTAATAGGGGGCGAGCCTATTGCCATCAACCGGGTACATACCGGGGAAATTCTAGATAGCATAACCCATTATCACTTTGCCTGATCTGGGCATCGAACCCAGGACCTTATGCTTCGCAGTAGCGCTTGCGACCACTAGACCAATGAGGCAGTCGCATATGAAAAGAAGGTTTGTGTAAATAACAGCTTAAATATAAGACTAGAGCTAGATAAATAATAGCCACATAAGCGCGTTATTTTGTGTTGTTAGTCCTTTTCCTATTAGAATCTTATTTGCATAATGTTTAATTTCCTATTAGAATCTTATTTGCTTGATGTTTAACGCTTATTACATAAGTTATGCTAAATTAATGTATTGTGTATAGACTTAACATAAAATTGTTACCTTTTTACCTTTGTGGCAAGTAAATGCCTGTATATGTAACCGTTTTGCTTATAAATAAATGAAGTTGCACCACACGCACATACATACATGCGTTACACCTCACACACACACACATGCACAGCAAATTAGCTTCCTTGGATTGGCTGAGCAAAGCTGTCACTCGCTCACGCCCCCGCCGCACGCGGCGCTAGTGACAAAAGGTATAAAAACCGGACGCCCGAAAACCGCGGCGTATTACTCGCCCGACCGCCAGCAGAAGAACAAGTCAAGAAGAATCCCGTTCACCTCTACCCTACACTCTACACGCTACACTCTACACGCAACTAGTTAAACTGAAGAATCGTCTTGTTATTTCTTGTCCCGAGTTATCATCCAGTACAACCTATGGTTTGCAGTCTACAAAGTCAGGCATAGCACGCAGTTGAAGATTTCTACGCCTTTCAGTTTGTATAACTACCTTTTAGAAAACTGTCATATCTCATTCTCAAACATATTTATAGATTCACCATATAAAGGATCACTCGCGACCCGCTCCTGCTTCGCACGGTTTTTACGACTTGACAAGACATCGTGATTTCTTAGTTTTATATAACTTTAATACTAACGTATTATACACATAAAACTTCCAGAATAAATTCTCTAAACGATGGTAAAAACCTCATCAAACTCTGTTGCGTGGTTTAGAAGAACAACGCATTGTGAGGAATGTGGAGTAGTCGAGGACCTACAACATTGATTGATGGAATGTGTCATAAATGAGTCCAGTAGAAATAACTTAGTAAGGTCCCTGAATTTGAACAGAACTGATGTAGACATGTTCCATGCAATTCTATCCCAACCAAATGGCGACGATGAGAAGGGTTTGTTCAAATTCATGGCCCATGTCTTGTGAAAGTTAAATTGATTAGGATACGATGGGACTGATATACGCTATGCTTAAAAGCCCCTATAAACAAATAAAAAAAGAACAACGCGGACATAAAGACAAACAAGAAAAGTGGCTGATTTATAATATGTAGGAATGAACATTAAGAAGCTACCATACGTACAATAGTAAAGATTTTTTCTGTACGCATCTAGAATTAATTTAGGTACCCTTTTTTTAGGTTCTAATACGTAGACAGGAATGTTAATCAACCATGATACGAAGGTAGGCACACCGTAAAATTTTGTTCACATTGATTGCCGTTTGGCCTCCGTATCTAATCTGTAGGGAAATCAGATTTACTCAGCACGATGTTATCAGAATACAGGGGGATCAGTGAATGCTGCACCCTTGGGGCTAAACAGTCGTTTATTTTTTGCTAAGAATTATACTGGAGATGGCTTCCATATACCTATCATTACATATGCCATGTAAACGAATAAGATAGGAGATCAGAAGTGTCACAAAGACACAAATCAAAAGATACAAGAGCGTTCTTAAAAAAAACTTTTGTCACAAAAAATAAAACCAACTTCCAAAAAAAAAACACTAGGTACAAAGTGAAAAATAACTGATTTCAGTGTCTTTGGTTTTTTATTTTCGTTTTTTTGCCACCGACTTCCGAAATCAAAGTAATTTATCACTTTGTAGTGTTTTTTTTTTGGTAGTCGGTTTTTTTTTTGTTTTTTTTTTTCACATTTTAGTTGTGGTACATACACAAAACCCCCGCAAAAATTTGAATAACGCTACCTAGATATGTAAATTACAGTGACAGGAACTATTAGAATATCATCCACATATACAAGGTGGGAAAAATACGTATTATTGAAGCTAACTCAAAAACCCCTAAACAGATCTTGACAAAATTTATATGGGACCACTTCTGAAGTATGCCCTACCAAACAAAAAAGGATCATCAAAATCAAATCATAATTGGCGGAGTAATCGCGTAAAAAACATACAACCGAATTGAGAACCTCCTCCTTTTTGAAGTCGGTTGAAAATGGAAGTATTTTAATTTAATATCGGGAACCAATTTAAGAATTTATTAGAGTAACATATCTTAATAAGAGGCTCGTGGCTAAATGATAACAGCCGCACGGGTCGATCGAAGGTGAAGCTACGCTTGCCGGGGCCGGTTCGTGGATGGGTGACCATCTATTGCATATCGAGACCCCTCCGTTTGACAGTCGATATAGGTAGTTAGAAGCTCAAAAGTCTGACAATCAGTCTTATCAAGGGGTATCGTGTTAGCCATTAACTGGGTTGTGGAGGTCAGATAGGCAGTCACTCCATGTAAATTACTGGTATTCAGCTGCATCCTGTCAGACTGGAAGCCAACCCCAACATAGTTGGGAAAAGGCAGATTGATTGAACTAATGTTAACAAAGAGAATAATTCATAAATTATTTAAGACGTTGCTTGGAAACTAGTAAATATTCTTACAGGTAAAATAAATAATCAAATTGTTTCGTTGAAACCACATAATTATACTCGAATTTGTAATTCATAAGCTAACAGTAAATTGCTATTAGCTATTACTGAGAATTATTTTGGAAGAAAGTAAGAAGATTTAAATAATAATATTCCAGATAGCTTCGTGCTTTCTATCTTTGATAATAATAATAAGTTTAAGGTCTGTTCAGATTTTCTTATAAAATAACATAAGAAATACACAATCAATACAAATAAAAAACAATACTTTTTAAGGTTCTGTACCAGAAGGGTGCCAAATGGAACCCTTAGGCCTCGGCCTCGAATTTTGCGGGCAGCGGGGCGGCGGCGGCGGCGGCGTGGGCAGTCACCGCTTGACTGGAGTGCACCGCTCGTTGCCCGCCCCCGCGCCGCTGTTTTTGAGAACCGGTCCATTTGATTTTACGCATAAGATCCTGCCGCTCCCGCGCCGCCGCCGCCGCCGCCCCGCTGCCCTCAAAATTCGAGGCAGAGGCCTTAAGCCTCTACTGTCCGCCGCCGTACTCATGAACCGTAAACAGTTGTAATTTTCACAACAAATAATAAAAATAAAATAAAGTTGAAAATTAAAGGGGTCCTCATACAAAAAACCAGTTTTTTAATAAACTAAAGCATTAAAAAAAAATGTGTTATATATTTTATGGTGGTACGGAACCCTTACAGTGCGAGTCTGACACGCACTGGACCGGTTTTTTTAGATATGTTGCTGCTTTTATTGTGTTATGTTTTAGGTACAATTTATGAACACTACATTAATGTTTATTGAAATTATTTTGTTTATCTGTAGATGAAACACATTCACATCCAGAAAGCTATCGGAAAATACCGAAAAACAAAATATACTGCTGGTGACTTCGGTCTTAAATACTTCATTCTTCCGTTTGACTTTAGAAAAATCTTTCGGCTGCTACCAGTGACCGAAAATAAACATTCGTTCATTGGCTGCTACTGATAAATTGCTAGTGAAAAACATAATATGTTTTCCCGAGGTGGTAGAACACGATATCTGCGCGTCGCCGATTAAATACGCGCATACTAGAATTAGCATAAACATCACTATCACTATCACTTTTTCATCCAGCGAAAATCTGGGTCAAGTTTTGAATTCATACAAAACGTCAAACGACTGACTTCCACTTTGTCTCGTCGAAATTTATTTTTGTCCTTGAAATATGTGATGTGACATAACAATTATAGTAATTTTGTACAAATAGTATTTAATACACAATTATTGAAAAAAATATAATGTAGTAGGTGTATACCGAAAGTTTATTTTAGTGTCTGAAAACGATAGGGATAGGATAGAAGAACAGAGAATAAGCCCTTTTTTTGTTTTGGAAATTGTCAAATTACTTCTCCCGCTGTGGGTGGAGCGCGAGGGCATGTCAGACTCTTAGTGACTAAAACCCACCCGTGTTTTTTCTGTTGCCTGTATGTTGCCAGGGGCCAAGGTATCCCTTTCGGACTCTCCCGCGACCCCGGCAGGCACCGGCCCTAGCGGACTCCGTCAGTTGTGCTGACATCTCTTTGAGGCGCCCGTGGAACACAAGGCGCCGTCGACCCGGGCCTGGTTCTTATCGGACGGCGAGCTACCCATTGCTCACAGTCCGCAGGCCCGCGCCTACGGTGGCCGGGTATCGGCCAGGGATTCCCGATGCCCATGGCGATTCCCGCTAGAGGCGTGAGGCCGATTATCATTTAAAATTAAAGTTCGCGAGCACATTCGCAAGAAGCTGGCAGTATCATCACAACGGTAATGTTTTCCCATTGTTTGTCTTAATTGTGCATATATTTATACAGGGTGTTTGGCAGAACGTTGAACATACGAAAATGGTGGATAGATTGGGTCATCTGCTACTTACTCAGCCCTAATTTAATTGGCCCTGGACCCCAGGATATTAAAAAAAATTTTTTTTTGCTTTCTTCTAGTTTCACCACTTTCTTAACTTTAGAGTGTATTTTTTATCACAAATGGATAAAACAGGATTTTTTTTTTATCGTTAATGTTGGTAGATTCTTATAAAACTATTGCTTTATTCAGATGTTAGCTAGAAAAAAAGTTATAAGTCCTCAAACTTACAGAAATATGTAAAAAAATACTTGAAACTAAATTTCAACTTGCATTTAAAAATAAAAAAAATGGGTTGAGTAAGTAGCAGATGACCCCACCTATCCACCATTTTTGTATGTTCAACGTTCTGCCAAACACTCTGTATATAATTAGGTGTATTTATTATATTTATAGTTCTTAATAGGTATATATGTATATCTTTATATTTAAATAAATGTTTTTTCCTCAACTCTCGCTATTGCACCTACCACTGTTTGTCTCTGCATCACCCAAAGGTTGACTGGTAGAAAATGCCTGTGGCATTAAGTCCGCCTCTGTAAATTTTTGTGCTTGAAGTATAAATAAATATAGCAACGATAACACCTTAACATACAGTTCATACTAAGTACGGCATCAGTAAACCATAGACAATTTGGTAAATCTTTGGAGTTTTTGAAAAACTTTAAGTTTCTATTTTCAATTTGGGTAATGCATTATTCGGCAGTCAGTCAGTACAGATTTAGAAGAAGAATAAATCGTTTAAAAAGATTAACGATCCAGTACAAAAGTTGAAAATGGAAGCTGTTGGCGGGGCCTATCGTTTGTGTCAAATAAATTGAAGCCTTTTTCGGTACGTTACATTTCCCGAGTCGCTAGCTGTAATGTGATTTCAGTTGCGATTTAACGCTCAAACTAACTTTGAGGACGGATGTGCACTACTGATTTATTTTTACGCCATCAAATTTTGAGGAAAATCGTGGAAAGTTATGTTTCGAATCTGGTTAAAATGAAATTATATTAAAGCTCCTTTGATAGCATGAATTATGACTAGTTCAGTGTATCTACATTATTCTGTTTCTAAAGCCCCCCCCTCCCCCCCCCCCCAACGTATGCGCCTTTTTGCGTTTTGCGTTGGCCGAGCACGCTCGCAAAATGGTACTGGGGGTTTTAGAGTGGTATTTTTGAGGGTTATTTCGGTGAATCGGTAGAGCTACGTCAAATTATTACGATTACCACCAGGTCAATTAATGCGAAGTATCAGGTGACTTTGTACTAAATGTGATGCAACTATTTAGGTACTCTCACTGTGACTAGCCCTTTTTTATTTTTTGGGTAGGAAATCATCAAATGACGTCTCCCGCTCTGGGTGGAGCGGGAGGGCGTAACAGACTCTTACTGACTAAAACTCACCCGTGTTCCTTCTGTTGCCTGTGCAATGCCAGGGGGCCACGGTATCCCTTTCGGACTTTCCCGCAACCCCGGCAGGCAATGGTCTCATCGGACCCCTTCACTCGCTGACACTCTTTAAGGCGCGCGTGGAACACAACGCGCCGTCAACCCGGGCTTGGTCCTTACCGGACCGCGAGCTACCCATTGTTCATCTTCAGCAAGCCCGCGCCTGCGGTGGCCGGGAATCC
Source organism: Xanthia togata (assembly GCA_963853775.1). Taxonomy (NCBI): domain Eukaryota; kingdom Metazoa; phylum Arthropoda; class Insecta; order Lepidoptera; family Noctuidae; genus Xanthia; species Xanthia togata. The sequence goes on from OY970811.1 coordinate 11,847,075, forward strand.
ACGATCGATTCCCGACGCCCAGGGCGTCTCCTCTTGCGGCGGCTAGGGGCGTGAGGGCGCGAAATTTGCCTCTCCCTCACGCGTTCCGCCTTCTCCTTTGCGAGCATTACTGCTTCGCAGAAGGAGTTGACGGCCTCCCATGCCCTCTCGCTGCGTACCATGGCCTGGACCAGGGCCGGACGCGAGAGATCCTCGCCACCGATCGCCTCCACGAGGACATGGCGGTGCTCTGCCCAAGCCAGGCATACCTCCACCGTATGCTCCACCGTGTCCTCCAGGCGATCCACGCAGTGATGACACCCGGGCGTTTCCTCCCGCCTTATCCGAAACAGGTACCTCTCGAAACAGCCGTGTCCGGTGAGGACCTGCGTCAGGCGGAAGGTGAGGACGCCGTGGCGCCTCTCCAGCCACTCCTCAAAGAGGGGACTTATCGCCGCAATAGTGGCGTGCCCAGACTGTGACTAGCCCTGTAATTGATTATGGTACCTGTAGGTACAGGCCAGGCAAATTACCTATTGCTTCAATTCTTCATAAGATTTATCTCAGGTAAGTGCAGTAACACCATCATATCGTCAGCATCCTGAGCTCTATAATATTTTAGTAACGTCGACCGACATATCCACGTACACCTACCCATATAGCTCGTTCTGAACATCTCTCCTGTAACTTGCGCAGACCTCGCATGTACCTCAGCAATCTGCTCATGTTCGCCCTCCCTTACATGACGCGATATCTTCTCTATAAAACATTATGAAATCTTGTGATTTCTGCTCAGAATCCGCTCCAGATTACAATCTCGGTGATCTGATAGCGTCCCTCGACCTTTTCCGATTGGCTATTTATTTCAGACTTATCTTGAAACACTAGGCGATTTATTTCAGTTCTTTTTAACGGGTCACACTACATAGATACCATTTGGATAATGAGAATTAAACTCACTTATTTTAATTCTCGGTTCAGGATAACTTTTCGTGCATTGTGTATCTAATATTTAGGTATCAATCAATCCACTTAGCCTATAGCTGTCAACCGCTAGATATATTCCTCTCTCAAATATACCTAATAAGTAGTTGGGTACCGTATTTAAAAAATAAATTTAATATGCCAGAAAAATATGGTATTTTCAATAGTGTCGTGTGTGGGGGGAATTTCACATTATGTAGAGGAGAAAATATAAGTGTGGATGTTATAAGCGAAAGGTTTTATTCGTGAAAAATATTGTTGAGTACGTACATGTCTAACACATTCAAATAATCTTTAGAAGACATTGATGCGTGACAGGCGTTGTTGGAAATAGCAAAGAAATCATTGTGCTATTTTGAGTTGCTTAAAAAAAAAAGAAAGGTAATGAGGAGGCTTATGAGGCACTCCATTTTCAATATATTAGGTCCCCACCTATGAAATTGGCGTTTTGTATGGAGAATTTTAAAGAAGTTGCATTTTTCATACTAAAATTTTCTTAATTTATTTAACAACCATGAACACTAATGTTTTAAAATGTTATGCACTAATTTTAAAAAACTACGATAACGTATGCCACTTAGATTAGGCGACAAAAATAAGTTATTGCTAAGTTTAAAAACAAATAGTGATAATTTCTGCTAACAAAAAGAGGAGTCATTTTTAAGGTATTTTTTATGTTTAGAAAACTATAAGTAATAAGGTTTTTTTTACTATTAGTAGTTCCCTATGATGTGTATTCGATATAATATCAAGCAATTGATGAATATTTTAAATCATAGAAGTGACGAGGTTCTCTATTTGAGAGAAAAAAACGCCAATTTCATAAGTGGGGACCCAATATTTGGATCAGGTAGGTACTCTATCTGACTCACGAAGATACATTAAGTTTTTAATGCAATTAAATATTATAATTCTGTAAATACCTATTTGTTACGATCGCAAATGATATTTTGATCAATAACCAATTATTACTGACCTGCAAATAGCAAAATAAACGTAAGAAAAATTGAATTTCACGAGCGGCATTGGCTTTTTGCCTTAAGGGTAGAAAATGAACGGTCTGAACCACATTGGCAATTTGTCCGTCTAATGGTTATATTTGAAAAGATTATCATATCAACAAAGCACATGTTTCTAACGAAAGCTGGTTGTTCCCGAACAAATATCGGGCAAAACGTATATATTATGACCAGTCTCCCGGCCGCCTGGGCGACCGGCCAAATGAGTCAGGGTCTAAGCAAACTGGATTAAACCTAACTTATAAGCTCTTCATTGTATTTACTGATGTTTGTCGGCACCAATATAATGTTTATGAGAATGTAGTTAATCGAACCCCGAATAACTCCCATTTAGGTTTCCTAGTAATATTAATGGACACTATAATATTTAAATTTGCCTCTTTTTGTGAGCTTCAAATAATTCCCATTAAGGTGTCCTAAAAATGATAAATAGCCACGTAACTACGATTAGCTTGGATGTAGCGCTCGCCACCGGCCACAACTTTGAGAAAAGATCATCAGAAATTTAGGAAAAGGAGGAGGAGAGGATTATAATGATGTGCACTTTTTATTTTATTTTTTTATTTGATTTGAATGAACTCATAAAAAGCGCACATCATTAAAATCCCAAAAATAATGGCATAAAAAAAAAACAATTCTGACTGACCTAATGCCTCTTCGTAAATGAAGCCTGTACTTAGAATACCAGACTATGGTTTGATAACCTTTGGGATACAAAGTGGCAAATAAAAGTAAAGTACCTTGTACAGTCCGCCCCAAAAAGATGTATACAACGAACCATTTTATTGTTTACAACCATTGTTCCATAAAATAGTGTCCACCGTCCAGGTACAAAATATACCTACAATACAATTTATTTTGCCAAAACAAAGTACAATTTGTGTCTATACAACCTATGATCAAAACAAGGTAACCTGCTTAAGTCTCACAAATATCAATATGTATACAGTAATCTTCTTAAAACGAGGTAAAAAAATCGAAAAGTTCATTCAATTCAAAAGTTTAACTTCGAAAATGCGATGTCTTAAACAATTACCATTTACTCAAACGCGTCGGACTGACATAATTATTACTGTCATGACAGGGATCACATTAAAAAAAAAAATTATTCAAACTAAGCTGAGAATCAGCACATTTCGAACGTCAAAGTTACATAAGACAGTCCCCCAAAACGCCCACCCTTCACCACTTCCTAGTGCTTTAGTTGGGAAGAAGAAGTGGCGCAACAAACTCCCCACAGCTGTCTGTTCTGTAAGAAAAAAAAATTATACAGGGTGTTTGGCGCATGGACCGAGACAATTTTTTCAGGGATTTGGGAGGTCATTAGCTAGGTTCTACCCATACACCCTTTGTCCCAAATGTCACGGTTGGTTACATATGATTATTTTTTTTAAATGAAAAAAATTCTCAAAATGTGTCCTTTAATTTGAAATAACTTTTTTGTTTGTGGGTGTAGTGGCACAAAACAAATTTTGTTGCATTCTCCAAAGTCCTTTAAATCTAAAAACATTGAATAACCCTCGCTATAGTGGGGGTTAGTTACCGGGGGTTGAGATTGAAAAAAAGTATTCAATTTTTACTCAATACTTGTTTATTCGCAGATGTAATGGTTACACCGTAGATAACAAGTGATTTGGTGGTTTAGTGGTTGTTAATAATAATTCTTAAATTCTAAGACCCTATATTATCAGCGGAAAATCTTGACACCGCGATTCACAAATCGATCGAAATCGTACAACGCCATCTATTGACGAGTAAGTTAACAAAATATTGAACGTTTAACATTACGATCGCGGTTTTTAATCAAATATTGTCTGTGCGGCTAAACATTCCGCCCACCAAGGACATTTTGTGCAACATTATGTCCTTCCAATGTTAAATTTTACATACCTATTTATAATCAAAAAGTTTCAGTTACTCTTACAATAGGCCATACACATCTAACCTAAAACATAAACAATTACTTACATGTCTAAACAATGCTTAAAATTATGACTTAAACTACTAATATGACAACATTCTTAGGCAATAGGCAAGACACACAGTTTTGATGTTGGTCTTTTAAATATGGAACCATTGCTGCGAAGTGTGACCACTCGTGTAAGGTTGTCTAACCCTGGATGTTTTTCAACCACCCTGCCAAGAAGCCACCTACAAGGAGGCAAGTTATCCTCTTTAATTAGAACTATGTCTCCTACGTTTGGTTCAGGATTTTTCTTAGACCATTTATAACGATGGAGCAGTGTGGTCAAGTATTCGTTGGACCAGCGACGCCAGAAATGTTGTGACATCTGTTGGACTAAATGCCACCTCTTCAAACTAGAAATATTTGCCTCTTCGTAGTTATGGTCAGGTGCGTTTACAATGGGTTCACCCACAAGAAAATGCCCCGGCGTTAAGGCGTCAAAAGTGTTCGAATCGGTCAGTCTACACAAGGGACGTGAGTTGAAACATGCTTCTACTTGGCTTAATAAGGTGGACATCTCTTCGAAAGTTAAAGTAGAGCTACCTATTACCCTGTTTAAATGTTTTTTGCATGACTTTATGCCAGCCTCCCATAATCCGCCAAAGTTCGGAGCATGTGGTGGAATGAAATGCCATGTGGTACCCTCAGTAGCTAGGGCCGCAGCAATTTCCTTAGCTATACCGGAATTTTCCGAGCGAAGTAATGTGTCTAATTCCTTAGAAGCACCCTGAAAATTTGTACCGTTATCACTCCATATATCCTTGCATTGACCGCGTCTTGCCACAAACCTTTTAAAAGCGGCAAGAAACCCCGTTGTTGTTAGGTCGCTTACGACCTCAATGTGGACCGCTTTAGTCGCCATGCAGACAAATAAGCAAATGTATCCCTTATACGCATGGTGACCCCTGCCCTTTGATGCCCTTAACTGAATAGGACCAGCATAATCTACCCCACTGCTCTTAAACGGCCTATTTGGGGTAACCCGTGCAGGTGGTAATTGACCCATTAATTGAGGTTTTGTAGATGCCGCATAACGCAAACAAATTACACATTTTCGCACGTATGCAGTAACCAACCGCTTAGCTCCCTGAATAAAATACTTCGTGCTTAAGTAGTTAAGCATTAGTTGAGGACCGCCATGGAGATTCCTATGATGCGCGTCGGCGATTAGAAGATGGGTGAAAGGAGTATCACTTGGAATCAACATTGGATTTTTACGATCCATGTTAAGATCGGACCGTTCCAATCTACCGCCCACCCTCACGATTTTAACGGGATCGAGGTATAGATTTAAGGACTTAAACATCTTTCTTTTAGGGCATTCTTTTCGCAGATCCAGAATTACTGCTTCGAACCTTTGACCTTGACATACCCTAATGCATGTCTCCAACGCTAATCTTAATTCTTCTGCCGTTGTAAATGTATGACTCTTTCTTTCAGCTTTCGGTTTTCTCAACTCCAAAGGACGTCTTAAATATGCTACCATTCGAACTAGTTGTGTAAGTGATGAATATTTAGTCCAAATAAAATTATCGTCTGTTACTACATGTACCTTTATTTCTTCTATATTAGTTGATGGAACTGCTTTACGTTTGCAAAATAGATTATTTTTATCCTTTAGAAACCCAGGGCCTTCTACCCACAACTTAAAATTTACAAATTCCGACGTATATAAACCACGTGATGCGCAATCCGCAGGATTGCTTCTGGATTGAACATGATTCCATTGCTGTGGTTCACTGATGGTTAAAATTTCAGAAACGCGATTTGCTACGAATGTCTTCCATTTGTTGGGATGACTATTTAACCACGCTAACACGATCTCTGAATCGGTCCAATAGTACAAATAAGATTTACCGATTCCCATCACTTCGGAAACTTCTGAAAGCAGCTTTGCTAAAAGGACTGCTCCGCATAACTCTAATCGAGGCACTGACACTGTTTTTATTGGTGCAACATTAGTTTTCGCCGTGAGTAAAGTTACATGAACGTTACCGTCAGTATCGACTACCCGTACATAAACTACTGCAGCGTATGCTGATTTTGACGCGTCGCAAAATCCATGCAAGTCAACCTGCCTGTTACCGGATTTCATGTTCAACCATCGAGGTATTGAAAATTCCGTTAGACCTGACAACTCCTGCCGGTAAGTAAACCATTCCTTTTTTATTTCATATGGAATTTCCTCATCCCAGCCAACACCAGAAATCCATAATTTTTGAATTAAAATTTTCGCTAATACGATCACAGGAGCGACCCATCCCAAAGGATCAAAAAGTCTTGCTATATCTGATAACATTTTTCTTTTAGTTACAGGTTCCTGCAGCAGAGGCAACTGAACAGAATACTGGAAGGTGTCGCAGCTTCGGTTCCAGGTAAGTCCCAATGTTTTAAATATTTCATCCTGTTTTATGTTGATCTCCCTTTCTTCACCATCCTGTCCCTTGTACGAGTGCCTTTCACCGATGATCCTTTCAAGTAATTCACCGCTGTTGCTTGACCATTTCTGTAAGGTGAATCCTGCTTTTGCTAATAACTTATTCATTTGGCTGTAAATCTGCATGCCTTCTTCTATCGAATCACAACCAGTCATAAGATCATCCATGTAATAATCCTTAAGTACTCTCTCAGCTGCTAGTGGATACTTGAATCCTTCATCGTGCGCTACTTGCTGCATCGATCGAACTGCTAAGTAGGGCGCTGAAGAGGTACCAAAGGTAACAGTGAGTAATTTATAATCCTTAATTGCAGATTGTTTGTTGTCTCTCCACACGATGCGTTGAAAATATTTACAGCTCGGATCTTGACTTCTGAATGGTAAGTTAACTACGTAACGACCATCATTGTCTCTTACAGTTGTAGCTTTAAATATCTCTTCGCATCTTGTTTCTTCTTTGGTAAGTATAGGTTTATTATTTTGTGGTTCCCTTTCTAATTCCCAGAATTTTTTCAGGATTTCATCATCACCAAGGTGAGCATGCATCACTGTAATATTTGATGTACTTTGAGCAGCGGAAGCTACCGTTCCTGATAAAATCCATCCCAATGAGGTACACTGAGCTACAGTGCTACCACCAGGAGCTTTCTTAAACCCATTTTGTAGAACCTGACTATAAATTTCTGGTCCTAACAACATATCTACTTTATCCGGTGTGTTATATCTAGGATCCGCTAATTGAATATCGTTAACTTGTGCCCAATCTAAATATACCGTTTCCCTACTAGGTAATAATGACGTAATCGATTTGAGAACGTATGCTTTGACTACAAGTTCAAACGATGGATCGACCCTAGACTGAATTTTAACCTCGACAACCGAATTTAAGCTTAATTTGTTATTCGCGTTTATACCAGTTATTAAACCTTTAGCTGGTTTTTTCTGTAACCCTAAACTCTGGACAGTATGTTCTGTAACAAAAGACGCCTGTGAGCCTTGGTCTAACAAGGCCCTGATGGTATACATAGCACCATTTTTCGATACGGCCCTCACTAGAGCTGTGGCTAATAGGACTTGGCTATTCGTTGTACCTTTTGAAAAACAAGTTACTACCTCATTTTCCTCTTCTACTCCAACCGTGTGTGTATGTTCTTTCGTCTGCAAAACACTATCGCTACACAAATTTCTCGTCTCTCCCTTAGACTCCTGCTCACCTTTAGGGTGCAACAAGGAGTGATGTCTCCGCTTACATACTTGACAAGAGGCTGTACATTTACAAAACCTGGCAGAGTGGTTGTGCCCCAAACAATTAAAACACAAGTTGTGATCTTGCACAAACCTACGCCGAGTATCCACATCCTGGCTAACAAATTGCTTGCAATTTCTTAATTTATGCTCATTTTTACAAAGCGGACAAACCATGGCCGCATTATCATTGTTTGCCGAGTGAAAAACCTTTGCCTTACTAACATTAACATTATTTTTACTTGACTTAGTTTCTAGAAATTCAAATGCCCTATACCGGCTTGTTAGAAATTCTTTGAACTGTTCAAATGTAGGCAGCTTATCTGAATCAGTGTTGCTAGTTACCTTTAGTTCCCAATCTTTTCTAGTGTCTGAATCTAGTTTCAATGTTATGATATGAATGATCAAAATATCCCATGAAGTTATATCAATATCTAAATTAGAAAGTGCATTTAGGCAGTCAGATGTTGTATCCATTAATTCCTTTAAAGCACTAGCTGACTCTTGAACTATGTTCTTTTGACTGAGCAATGTTTTCAAAATACAGTGAGATAAATATTTCTTATTGTTATACCTGGTCTCTAATTGAGTCCAGCATCTGTTATAATTTGATTCCGATATTGGTATGTGCCGTAAGAGTTGCTCGGCTTCCCCAGACAAATAACCTTTTAAATAGTGTAACTTTTGCACATTATCAATAGTACTATTTTTATGTATTGCCGATACAAACAAATCTCGGAAAGTCAGCCATTCCGTGTACTTCCCTGAAAATGTTGGAATAGTGATTCTAGGTAACTTTATGTATGTGCCTTTACCTTCGGGAATTTTATTTGATGATGACTCCGTAACCGAAGAAACATCACTACCCTTAATGTTATTTAATGTCGTTTTTAACTCGCATTTTAAATCTAAATATAATTCTTCAGTATTAAAATAAACTTCGTTTACAGTGTAGGGTGAAGATATCAATTCCGTAGGTTCAAAATCCTTCACAATTTGCGTATGTGTTAAACTAAATTGCGCCCACAACTCTTCAACCATTTCTAACCTGGTTTCTATATATTGCTTAGTAATCCTATCCTTAGGCGACTTTTTAAAATTACTTTTAGCTCTTAGCAGCCGAGTGTGAATATCATTCTGTACTTTAACATGTGATTGCAAAGACATTTTGAAGTTAGTAAGTAATCCAAACAATTTACAAAAAAAATAATATCATAAGTCCAAAAAAGTATCGAAAATTTTACAAGTCGATGTAAACAAAGTAATTTTTCTAAGTGTTGGATAGTAAGTTCCAAAAAAATTACAAGTCCAAAAAGTTGTCGAAAATTTTACAAGTCGATGTAAACAAATAAATTTTTCTAAGTGTTTGACACTAAAATCTACAAAAAATCGGGCATAGGTTCCCCGTCTGAACACAATTTGGCTTAAATCTAACTAAGTCTAAACATGCACACATAAATTATTCTAAGTTCAAAATTTACTAGTCCAAAGTTAAAGTTTAAATCTTCTAGGCAATAAAGTTCACTTTTGCTTGACACATAAGAAATCACAAAGTACCCACGATTTTCGGCACTATCACTAACTTCCTTACGACCTTAGTCGTCTGCAGCTTGCTTGCTGCTGATTGGTACTCCTACCTCCGTACGTCCCGCAACTGGATCCGGTATTGCTCTCTTCCTCTCTCACCATCCAAGATCACACAGCAGGGGTGTATGGGGTTGATGTTTCTCGGTCCAATTAGGAGAAAACACCTGGTTTAGCTAGACTGGAACAGCCCTAGCCAGTCTAGTCACGTCCGGTTCGAAGGACCATGAATAACCCTCGCTATAGTGGGGGTTAGTTACCGGGGGTTGAGATTGAAAAAAAGTATTCAATTTTTACTCAATACTTGTTTATTCGCAGATGTAATGGTTACACCGTAGATAACAAGTGATTTGGTGGTTTAGTGGTTGTTAATAATAATTCTTAAATTCTAAGACCCTATATTATCAGCGGAAAATCTTGACACCGCGATTCACAAATCGATCGAAATCGTACAACGCCATCTATTGACGAGTAAGTTAACAAAATATTGAACGTTTAACATTACGATCGCGGTTTTTAATCAAATATTGTCTGTGCGGCTAAACAAACATCTTTGTTTTATACAACTGGTTTCAAGAAAATTCCTTACAAGCTTCCAAAGTTAATTTTTGTATTTAATGAATGAAATTTTACAACTTCTAAATTAATTATAAAAAAAACTAAAAGCTATTTTGAACTTAGCTAGAACCTAGCTAATGACCTCCCAAATCCCTGAAAAAATTGTGTCGGTCCATGCGCCAAACACCCTGTATACATGCAAAATAATTTACATTACGCAACACAAAACATAATTTAAATTATAAATTAAAAGCCACTATGTCAACTAACACACGGCAATATACCTTCTAAAAATCAGGCCGAAAAAAAAAGACTAAACGTAAACAATATATAAATAAAAGCCTACAGTAATAAAGTGGTGTGTAGCGTTTGATATAATAACAAAAGTTCTAATGATCATAAGACCTAATTTCATTTTTTTTTTTTTTTTTAATATAACGATCATATGATTTAATGAATTATTGATATAATTTCATTTTACCTAATTTAATATGGTATAATGAACAGTTTATATAATGCACATTTGAAATAATATAATATTCAGTTGCTATAATATTCAAAATCTATAAGTAACGTTTAATATAATTTGTTAATAGGTTGAATCTGCTCCAAAACCGAATCGGGCCACTCCGACTTTACGTAGTCTATTGGCTCCTAAAAAACCGGAGGCGCGGAGGGAGAGTAACCCCCATGGGTGCCTATCCTTTGTTACGTAAGGGCGAAGGGGTTGCACTTCCCGCAGCGCCGGAGACGATGCAGAAGCAACTTTATTGTTTTGAAGTTAGGTTACAATATAATTTGCTTTTCTCAAGAACGATGCGCTACCTTAGAAAATTAGTTAATATGAAAGTTAGGTCAAATGAATATTATATAAAAAGAGCATTATACAATTTGAAAATTATATGAAATGAACGTTATACTAAATGAAATTAGAGTAAATGAAAATTATATCATATATAACATTAGATCATATGAAATTAGGTTAAATGTTTTTATAGCATATGAAAATTATATCATACGAAAGTTATGTCAAATGAAATTAGACTATCTGTTATCATACCAAACATTACACACCCGTAATAAAGGGCGTGCCCGCTTACATATAGATAGCTGTAACTGGAAGTTATAAATGATAAACTAGGACCATCGAGGCAAAATAAATAAACAGTTAATTACTAATAACAATAACAAAACCATGATCAGCAAGACGACCAGTCACCACAAGCAGCACCCGTTCACGAGCATTACGCAATGATCAGTCATTAACTACCGCCATATTTGAGGGAAGGAGGCAACCCGACCCCCGACGTTACCGCAAGCAGTGACATCTAAGGGAGCATGACAAACTTGCTGCCAGTTGTTCAGGCCATATTATAATAACAAATGTTATTATACCATGGTTCAGGCAAAAAATAATATGATCAATTATCGAGGTCACTAGCTAACCACGTATTGCAATACAACTCATAAGAAAAACATTGTAATGAGTAGATTTTGTCAACAATAAATTAAAATAAATTAACTTATAATGCCAAATAAAATAAACAATAATATAAACTCATATAACCTGTCTATAGGTAAGCTAATTCTGGAGAAAGAACATAACCATTGTCTTGAGTTAATCACAGCGACCACTATTCTTATATTTAAGTAGTCGTTGATAGAATATTATGCCTTTGAATAAAGGTTGGATTTTACTACTAGGCAAATCTAGCAAAGAAGAGGGTAGCTTGTTGTAAAAGGTTATACCAAGCCCAAGAAATGGGTTATGAACCTTATGAAGCCGATGAAAGGGAGCTCGTAGTTTGACTTTATTTCTAGTGTTAACATTGTGAATATCACTGTTTTTAGTGTATAAGTGTATATTTTGCCTAATATATAAGATGCTGGCGAAGATGAATTGTGATGCCACTGTGAGGATATCAATATCTTTTAAAAAATCTCTCAGAGAAACTCTGGCACCTAACTGGTAAATTGCTAGAATAGCTCGTTTTAGAAGGATAAATATACTTTGAAACCAGCAGCTTTGCCCCACAGCAGAATACATCTTAAGGTAGTCAACCACCGAGAGCATTTGCGTGTAATGAAGCAGTTCCGATTCAAGTATTTCATCAGTGAATACATCCAGGCGAGCATTATAGCGCGAAACTGTAATTATATAATTCGTAATATCAAAAAAAAAAAAAAAAAAAACACGCGGATACCGGTGAGTGACCACCTTAAAAAGCCTAAGCAATATTCATGATTTAACTATTTGTGTGTCAATTCTAAAATCTAAAAGTAAATGACACGTCAGTGACGTTATGCATGAAATGAAGAAGACAAAATAGTAGATTGTTTTCCGAGGGAGCAAACAAATATTTTAAAGGCGAGAGTGTTTGTTTGAATCCAGAGCGGAGCGAAGGATTCTAAAGTAGAATGCTGAGCGCAGCGAGGGATTCAAACTACTTCACTCGAGCTTAAAATAGTGTTGGTCCCGAGGTGGACACTCTACTTTTATCTCCCTCTATGAGAAAATAAGTAAGTGCAACTTATCAATAAGAATAGTATAGGTACTATTCTTATTGATAAGTTGCACTTACATTTTGTGTATATTTAATTAATTCTCACTACTTGAAAGTCACACAATTTTTTAATAAAAATAAGTAAAATCCGAATTTGAATAAATCGGTACGAACGAAGGTGGAATGCATTTCGCGCGTGTTTTATTTTTTCAGAGACTTTATTTTTTAATTTCACTCGCGTGCTTTTTACTTTATCATACAGCCTGTTACTTTTTCATAAAATTTTCATAAATGATCTCTTTGGTGATTGAAACTTTTACTAACAATAGATAGATAGAAGATAGAATATTGTTTATTATGTACATCATAAAAATTACAGACATAAATTTAGTAATTTTACACAGGGTGACACAATGGGCGGTCTTATCGCGAAAAGCGATCTTTTGTAGACAACCTTTGGATGGATTAAAGGGAGAAGAGACAATACTGCAGGTACCACTTACATATACAATAAATACATACTTACATAAACTTATATTTATATAAGTATATAATTATACTCGTATATAATATAATAAACATGAAACAAGAGAAAGGAACTATATGTAATGATGATGTTTAAGGAGGGAGGAAGTGTTTTTTCACCAGAATTTTAAAAGTGGACAAAGATTGATCACGCCCTATCAACACGGGCAAGGCATTCCATATTCGTACTGCTTGAACTTTAAAAGATTTGTCATATAAGCTGGTGGAATGCATCGGCATCTCAAGTTTTTGGATGACCGCAGATATCTATTATGTGTGTCATGAAGGAACTGGAAACGTTATTTAAGATAAGAAGTAGGATTGAACATAATACTGTAGAGCTGAAAGAAGATATGAGTGATAAATATCCACATTCCAAATTCAAATCACTTTAAGTCCCTAGGGATTAAAGAGCTATTTGGTCCCTGTTTACGAAGAATAAACAAGCTCTTTTTGAAAAATTAAATTTTAAAATTATTTTAATTTTATTTTTAATTATTGTTGTTTTATGACAACATTAATTTTATTTTAATCACATCTTCTTCTTTAACTTCGTTTAATAGTAAACGAACTTAAAGACGTGTCTATCGATATAAGTCGTATGACGTTATCAGTCTTATTTACCTTGCTCTGGAATAATCACTGTGAAAATTATTGTTTTGGGACCAATTGTTTACTTTATTTTGGTAAAATAAATTGTATGCTATGTTTTGTACCTATACCGTGGATACATTATTATGAAACAAAGGTTGTTGACAATAAAATGGTTCCTGGTGCGTGTATACATCTTTTTGGGGCTGACTGTACCTACAGAAGTGCCGACGACAACGTTCGAACCCTTCATGAATACCCATTATTCTTGTTTTATGACTATGTATCAGTTGTTTATTTATTTCTTTTGTTTTCAGGTCACCCGAGAAACAAAGGAAAAAATATGCCATGGACTAAGCTGGAATCTTGAACAGTAAATGTTATTGTTTTGTCCTAATATTCTACAAGAATATTTATATCAATCATTAAATTGAAAAATACCTACCCATAATTCTACAAGTTAAAGTGGTTTCTAAATATTTGTTTTTTATGTAAAATAATAATAACATAAAAATAAAAAAAATCTTACATAAAATTTTACGTTTTACTCAAACTCAAAGCATTTATTTCAATTAAACCATTTACAGGCTTTTTTGAATTATCGAATAGTCGGTCAGTTAGTCAGAAAGTTGAAGCTGCCATTCCAAAACGTAGATCTCTATGGAGAAGAACTCGTTTATTTTATTAATATTTGCATGCCCTTGCTTAAGGCAAACGTGATGATCTGTATTTATCTCTACTTTTAACGTCTCATGCATGCTGGCAATTTGTGTTGTATGAATTATACAAGACTTATGTTTGAGCAAATAAATGATCATCTTATCTTAAAACGAATACAAGTAAATTACTCTTAAAAATATTTTAAAACGGAAGCTAATTTTAATATTAACTTGTGGACTCCACACTAGGTTGTGCCTGTCTTGTGGAAAGAACCTTTTGTGCCAGTTCCATAAGGAGGTCGATTACCATATAGTAACTTATTCATGGCCACTTATGAAGAAGACAGCTGCAACCCAGGAGCTTATTTTAGGAAGATAAAAATACAAATCTCGAACGCGCTCATCCTGTATTTTATTAACCTCTCAAGAACGTTGTAAGATGAATTATGATGAACTCTTCCGTACTTAAAGGGTAAAAGGATTTGTGTTAAGATAGGAGAAGCGGTCTATATTTAAAAGTTTATCATTAACGTTATATATTTAAGCGTCGTTAAGCTTAAAAAAGGAAAAACAAAATATTGAGATAAAATATTTTGTTTAAAACTCAACCAACGGAAAAAAGTTATTTTATTTTATTGACTACAAGATAACCATTCACCTAGTTCTAGTGTACAAATTATGGTCAATAGTATGTTTCAGTGTATAAATTATGGTCAATAGTATGATAAACAAATCGTTTCTCTACCTACAATAACCATTAAAAAAAAACAATCTTCCCCTGTAAAAACAATATTTATTGAATGTGATACCTCATCATGAAATATTCAAGGCTGCAACCCTGCCCTGCACTAAAGTTCAGATAAAAACAATATACATTCAGCATCAAAAATAGCAATGACACACATTCTTCATATATCGTCAACATTAAGTAGAATCAGAAATATATCAGCGTCGACTGATGTAAGCAGAGATGCGTAACACATCGGGAGTAGTTAGCATTCAAGTGTACGTCTAATCGACGTGCTGGGGAGATATAATATTTTCCGGCATGAGATGCGTAAGCGTATATCTTAAGCGGCATTACTCCTACATCTATATATATAAAAAAAAGGCGTGTTAGTTACACTATTTATAACTCAAGAATAGCTGGACCGATTTCGCTAATTCTTTTTTTGTTGTGTTTGTTATTGTCAGGAGAAGTAGGGTAGTAGTTGGGTAGGTAGGGTAGGTAGGGTAGTAGTTGGGTAGGTAGGGTAGGTAGGGTAGTAGTTGGGTAGGTAGGGTACGTAGGGTACGTAGGGTACGTAGGGTAGGTAGGGTAGGTAGCGTAGGTAGGGTACGTAGGGTAGGTAGGGTAGGTAGGGTACGTAGGGTAGGTAGGGTAGGTAGGTGCGCCGTAGATAAGTACTTAGTGCTACCCATGTGAAGCCGGGGCGGCAGCTAGTAACTTATAAAACACAATGTCTATCTGTTAGTTGGCTTAAAACTCAACAACCAACTCGCCAAGTTACGACATGTTAGAAAAAACTACTGAGATTGTTTTTTCTGGCTAGGTTTTTAGTAAATATTTTGTAACGCTAAGCGCTGTGTTACGTTACACAGCACTCAGCAATTTTATGAGTGGCCAGGAAAAATACCATATAATGTTTGCATTACCTTTGAACGACGCCCTCATCGGGAGGATTTATCTTTTGCCACGAGTTACGTAGGCGTCCGTGGTTATTAAATTATATTGGAATACAGAATAGGTATGGCCTATTATATTTAATCGTAGTAATAAAATGGCTTCCGATTCAAGATTCAAGATTTATTTATTGTTTGTCACAGGTGGAAATTCAGCTCTTAAAATTAGTATTATAACAAAGTATCACTGTAACATACCCATGTGTACAATCTTTAAAATTTACAATTACATGTCAAAAGAAAAACAAAATAAAATCATTCAAGTAACATAATAACCATTAGGGAAAATAAATTAAGTATAAATATCAATTGGTATTTGTCATAAATATTGCATCATTAACGTCATACTAAATAAATTTTAGTCAAAAACATTTGTCACTGAATTAATTAATGTCCAAAGAAAGAAAAAAATATATATATATATATAAACCGTCATAACAAATAAACAAAATAGTCAAGGCAATATAATATTCATTACCACTACATTACAGATAAATAAATTAAACAATAACTAACACTTTTCATAATTATGCATTATCATAATACCATTAAATAAATTTCAGTCAAGACATTTGTCATTAAAGAATTCATTAATTGTATAATATACTTTCTGTATCAGTAGTTTTTTTAAGTTTGTATTTAAAAGTAGCTAATGTTTCAGTGGTTTTAATAAAGTCTGGCAATTTATTATAAATTTTCACACCCATACCAAATATGCTTGATTTAAACTTAACTGTTCTACTCTTAGCTGCCTTAAGGTCATTTTTATATCTTGTACTTCTCATTGTCTCATAATTACGCTTTGTCATTGAGGCTGCTTCCAATATATACATTGACGCTAGGGTTAAGATTTTTAGTCTTCTGAATTCTGCTCTGCATGAATCGGTCTGTTTATGCCCACATATACTTCGGATACATTTTTTTTGGGCTTTGAATGCAAATTGTCTGTTAGTAGAGTTACCCCAACACAGTATACCATATTTTAGAGTAGAAACCACATATGCATGATAAACATTGAGTAATACGATTTCATTTACAATTTTTCGAAGTAAATAGAAGTAAATAGATTGTAGTTTATGATTGTGTCACACGAGTTGTGTGGGCAGTTTTCATGTTAGCATAATAAACTTCAGGTTCATTCAACACTGTTTATGTATGAGAGTATTAATAACATAATAGGTTGGGGAAAAGTTGCTTCGCATTTTTTAAGAAAATTCAAAACAATTTTTAATCTAATTTATTTACATTTAATTAAAGTATGTAGGTACCATTTTGTTCGATAACTTTTTGCCATCTTGTAGGTAGGGACATGATCACATTGCTATAGAAATTAGGAATTGGGACTTTTGGCAGTCCTCTCGTGATGTTAACCTGACATTGCCTAAGGAATTCTGAAGAGACCGAAACAGGTAGAAATCTGAAGGTGCAAGGGCAGGACTATACGGCGGATGCATAAACACCTCCCAGCCAAACTCTGTTAATTTTTGCTGAGTGGCTAAAGATGTGTGAAGTCTAGCGTTATCATGATGAAAAACCACACCCCTTCTGTTGATTAATTCCGGCCGCTTTCTCTCAACTTCTTGCTTTAATCTCATCAGTTGTTCAGAATAGAGTTCAGAATCGATGGTCCTGCCTGGTGGTAACAGCTCATAATGAATAATGCCCTTCCAATCCCACCACATACACAGCATCACCTTGTTGCGAGTTAACCTGGTTTTCGCCACAGTCTGTAATAGGGCGACCAGAACGACGTGTTATTAGTATTACTTATTATCAATGATATTAGAAGTAAAAAGACGTAGATAGGTTACATATCTAACATTCTATCTTCAAAAACGGCACATGTCACACTATTATATGACACGTAGAAGTAGGATGGCATGTCGTAATTATCGGGAGCGAAAAAGAGACAAAACGAAGAAAATGTGGCTAATTAGCCAACTTTTGACGTGCCACTTGCGGAACGTTTATAACCTATCTACCTCTTTTTACATATAATATCATTGCTTATTATAATGTTAGAAATATAGTATAATTTTACAATGTTTGTAAGTATGTGAGCACCATGCATCTATCACATAATTAATTTATGTCGTTCCTTCATTTTTCATTCTTTTTATCTATCGTGGTATAGTAATCTTATTCTAGGTGCATTGTCTTCACATATAATTAGTGTTTAAAAGATATAATGATTTTTTTAAAAGAGTAACGGTGGAGTTTCTTTCCCATTCTTCTCCATACGAAAACTACCTTTTGGAATGGGCGACTAGTATCAGTTATTATTATTTTTTGTAAAGTTTGACGTTCAAAAGTGCCTTTTTTGTGCCCAATTGAAATAAATTATTTGACTTTGACTTGTGCATCTTTGACATCAAAATTTCCGCGTTGAAAACGCTTAAACCAAATTTGTACCACTCTCACAGACACTGCACTAGGTCCATAAACATCGCAAATTTTTATCGCGGCTTGCGTTGCAATTTTATCTTTTTTGTAGTAAAATTTTAAAATGTATCGAATTTCTTCATTAGATTCACTCATCTTGACGGTACGAATGAAAATCACACATTTTCCTAATTAGAATTTGGAATTATGTTCTTTAAAATTTAAACTTTCAATGATACCAAAACCAGCCAGATACAAATAGTATAGCCAAAGAGATTTTATTACAAGTTCATACTTACTATAATGCGAAAAGACTTTTTCCCCAACCTAATAATATAATATTCCGGCCAGAGGCTTTCTTAGAAAATGTTACTAGTGTATAAAAACGATACTTATGTTTTCCTATTTGTCATCAACAACGTAGTATAAACAGCCTAGGTACGTTATGTCAGCATACCAAATTGCAGCACACTTGCAACACCGTTGTTTTGTTTGTCAGAATATTAAAATAAATGTAAAATTATACATTTCATTAAAAAAACGCACATCACCCGGGTGTCCTCTATCTGGCAGAATCTTCATGCTCCGAAATTTATTTGGCATAATCGTCTTTAAACGAATATTTTAAAGGCATAAAAATTATTTAATATAATTATTGTTTGGCCGAATGTTTATATGTCCGAATTTACAATAGCATACTTTTAAGGTGGCAGAATGTTATTTGGAATAATTTTACTAGGAATATTGCCATTTCTATAAAATAGCATTTTTAATCTTAAATTAAATTAAAATATTGTCTTAAAAAGTCAATAAGTGCTACAAAAGTTAGTGACAGAAACGAATCGCTGCAAAACCGACTCGACGTCTTGTCTGCCCTACCCCTTTTTTTTTTTTTTGAGTGCGATATCATCAAATGACGTCTCCCGCTCTGGGTGGAGCGGGAGGGAAATTTGCCTCTCCCTCACGCGCTCCGCCTCCTCCTTCGCGAGCATTACTGCTTCGCAGAAGGAGGTGACGGCCTCCCATGCCCTCTCGCTCCGTACCATGGCCTGGACCAGGGCCGGACGCGAGAGATCCCCGCCACCGATCGCCTCCACGAGGACACGGCGGTGCTCTGCCCAAGCCGGGCATACCTCCACCGTGTCCTCCGGGCGATCCGCGCATTGATGACACCCGGGCGTTTCCTCCCGCCCGATATGAAACAGGAACCTCCCGAAACAACCGTGTCCGGTGAGGACCTGCGTCAGGCGGAAGGTGAGGACGCCGTGGCGCCTCTCTAGCCACTCCTCAAAGAGGGGACTTATCGCAACAGTGGCGTGCCCAACACTGGGTTGCGACAATCGCACTCTCCATGACGCCATGAGATCCCGTCGGAGCTCTGTCCGCTGTGCCGCGATTTCTCGCAGCATCGGAGTCAAGCCCCGGCGCTTCGCCTCCTATCTGCCCTACCCCTAGAGTGTAATTGAATCCCGCGCAGGCGGGGAGGGGCGAGGCGGCCAGCAAGCCGAAGCTGCGGTGGTGAGCGTTAAAACCATCTGCGACGATCTGCGTGGGACCGCCGGAGCCCCGCAGCACCAGAACCGTGACGGAAACCATGCCTGCTGCATATTGCATGCTCGCTTGCGTGTCGCATGCTCGCTTGCATGCTGCATGCATGGTGTATGCTTACTTGCTTGCATGTTTGTGTGAACTTTCTGTGATATGATGGTTCTGCTTTTAAATTATTATAAATATGAAAATTATGCCTAAACATGATTCTGACTTACAAAATTATAAGTTTTGAACGTATGATAAATGAGTGTATGCCAAACGATTTTCTGTGAAATGAAGTTTATGCTAATCGCTGTTATGCAAAATAATATTATGACATAAAAAATTCTGCAATAAAGGGTAGACCCACATCATCCATTCGTTTTACTACATTATACTATTCCAATTTATAGCATTTTTCTAAAGTTTTATATGCTCATACTAGAAAATCACATTTTTAGACTTATCATGTACATACTCCAGACACCACAGAATATATACATAGTGTAGCAAGACAAAAGTGGTTTGTCATATTCGTGTCGAATGACGCCGGGGAATCGTACCCCGAACGCCTTAGAATAAAGAATGAAACGAAATATCACGGTAAATTCACACAATAAATTGATTTTCTTTTGTAAATTAGGCGTAGAGGAAAAAAGCACAATAATGAATAAAATATTAACACAAATTAATTAAAAAAATAGTTAGCCGTTGACGTTGGCTATTAATAGGTTGGTTATTTAGTGGTTTTTGGGAAACGCTAGGATGGACCTAGCGTTTCCCAAAAACCACTAAATAACCAACCTATTAATGGATAAAAGTAATTTATTTGTACCGAATTTGAGCTGATATTTAGACGAATCGAACGAACATCTCGATGGCTATCGCTTTGCAAAGCCCCCATCGATATTTACTTATAACGCCGTATTCAATAGGTGTTGTGATGAACCTACGTCGATTTGACCCCTTTTGTAAAGGAACTAGAACATGGAGAATAATTGATACTAAGAAATATCAACCTAGTTAAACTATCTAAATCGCAAGAACACTGAAGAAATAGATGATGCAGAGGAAACCGGTTGGGAATTGCCTGCACTTGGGCAAACCGACGAGCTGCAGAAAGGCCCGCTAAGCGTGGTGTGCACTCGCTGCCTCGGGAAGGGGTTGCGCCACTTCTTCTTCCCAGCAAAAGCACTAGGAAGTGGTGAAGGGTTGGCGTTTTGGGGGACTGTCTTATGTAATTTAGACGTTCGAAAAGTGCTGATTCTCAGCCTAGTTTGAATAAATGACTTTTGAATTTTGAATTTTGAATCACCGTCGAGACGTGGATGCGGCACTCGGCTTAGCACAGCCCGCGATAGACAGGGCCGGCGATACGCAGCAGGCAGCAGGGTCCGGCCAGAATCGGCCTTTTTTATCTGAATCTGAGACAAATACAATTTTAGAACAGAGAGAAAGGCAAAATTAAGTAGGTAAGGTGGGTGATAGAGGGTAACTTGGAGTACTCACGTCTAAATCAAATAAATACAGTATATGGAAAATCATCGGTCTTATTTATAAACGCTAGTTAAATTTTAGAATTTTGAGAATTTTGCTAATCAATTGCTTAGCAATTGATTAGCAAAATTCTCATTCATAAACGCTATTTAGCGCTAACAGGTCACTAAGCAAATGATTAGTAGCTGTCAAAATTAAACACCACCGATGCCCTGTTTAAAGCTTGCTAAGAGGATGCTAAGAGGCAAGATGGCGGATTTTATTTGAATCAGCTGATTGATACCAGATTATTGTGTGCCCGAGGTAATTTTGCTCTCTAATAACGAGTTGTGCCTTAGTAAATATGGATTTCGACAATCTTTTACGGGATTTGAGAATGACGTAGAAGAATTCAATAATTTTCGGTCTTATTTATAAACGCTAGTTAAATTTTAATCAAATGCTAAGCAATTGATTAGCAAAATTCTTATTTATAAACGCTATTTAGCGCTAAGAAGTTGCTAAGCAAATGATTAGTAGCTGTCAAAATTAAACACCACCGGTGCCCTGTTTAGAGCTTGCTAAGAGGATGTTAAGCGGCAAGATGGCGGATTTTATCAGCTGATCGATACAAGATTTTCTGTGCTCGATATTATTTTGTTCTCTATTAACGAGTTGTGCCTTAGTAAATATTGATTTCGAAAATCTTTTACGGGATTTGAGAATGACGTAGAAGAATTCAATCATTTTGAAACGCTCTGGCGGGAACTAGACAAAGGAGAGGAAGACCTACAAAGCTCATTTAAACTCACTACCAGGATAATTACCTATTAGATAATATTCTTCATTTGAAGTACACAGATTTCGTGAGGAAGTTCAATGGAAATTGTTCCATCAAACATAACATCACACCTGTATTCCTCGAAGGGTTAGGCAGAGGTGTACCTATAGTACACCCACATTTCGCCAGTTATGTTTAAGTCCCATGTGATAGGGGGCGAGCCTATTGCCATAAACCGAGCACAAATCCAGACTCCGGGCTGGTAATGAGCAATTCCAGATGAAAAAACCCAAACACTATGCCCGACTCGGGAATCGAACCCAGAAGCTCATGCTCAGCAGTAGCGCTTGCGACCACCAGACCAACGAAAACCAACGAAATTGTTATTATCTTGTGTGTTATCTCGTTATTGTACCAGCCCGTCATCTTATTGTGCCAGCTCTAAGGCCCAGAACTAAATAAAAGCTATGTTGTAGCAGTCACACACAAATAACAAGAGATATATAATAGAAAATAATTTATTTTGATAAATAATAAAGCAACATTATTGTTATAAATTCATTATTATTGAATTCCAATATTCTTCCTCCAAAGACGGGTGTCATTATTTTCTCATGGCACTCGCATTCCTCATCGTTTTCATGGAGCAAGGTCTCCTCCCTAATCTTTGCGAGGTTGAATAATATTTGTGCCAGGTGCTAGTGGCTCATAGCAGCAGTCAAACTTGCTGTAAAGAAATGTAAAATAAGTAGTAATTGTTATTAAAAGATACTGAAACTCTGACCTTGGTGCAAAAGCAATAGGAAGTAATAAAACATACAACATACACAAAACATAACATCACGCCTGTATTCCCCGAAGGGTTAGGCAGAGGTGTACCTATAGTACACTCTCATTTCACCAGTTATGTTTAAGTCCCATGTAATAGGGGGCGAGCCTATTGCCATCAATCTGGCACAAATCCAGACCCCGGGCTGCTACTGAGAAAATCGAGATGGAAAAATCCAATAACACTTACAAAACAAACATTTCTAAGGTAGTATATTCATGTTAAGAAGGACTGACTGAGAAGAACTGACCAAGTGAATGAAAAAGCAATAGCTATGTATTTTCATGTCCTAGATTGATAGTTTTGTACCTGGTTAGGTATAGTTTTACTTAGTGGTTATATGTGTGTGGACGACATCGTTCCTCGAACAAACCACGAAAAAAACGACATGAAAATACATAGCTATTGCTTTTTTATTCACTTGGTCAATTATAATGGTTTACATTAGTAAGTAGATATAAATCCAGAGATAAATACCTTTTCCTGTTTACTCCAATTATTGTAGCTTATTATTTTCATTGCTACCATCGCAAAAACAATGAAATAAACTTCTTAAATATTTATAATAATAAGAAAATCCGATGAAATTTTTGACTTTTGTCTGTCAAAGTTACGACAGATACAGAAATCGTGGTTTTGACAACTTTATTCATAAAATTCTGTTTTTTAGTCGACTATTTTGATTATAATCTGTGCCGAACGCGTAATTTCTCCTCTATTTCGTTTCGCAACTAATCACTTGCTAACTAGCGTTTATAAATAAAGAAAAGTTAACCATCTATTTAGAGCTAACCATTTGCTTAGCTAAACAGTGGCTAATCAGTGATTAGCGAGATTTTTATAAATAAGGCTGTTTGAAACTCCAGCGGGAATTAGATGAAGGAGAGGAATACCTACAAAGCTCATTTAAACTCACTACCAGGTTAATGACCTATTAGATAATATTCTTCATTCGAAGTACAATCACACAGAAATAACAAGAGATATTTTATAGAAAATAATTTATTTTGATAAATAATAAAGCTACATTATTTTTATAAATTCATTATAATTCATTTCCAATATTCTTCCTCCAAAGACGGGTGTCATTCTTTTCTCATGGCACTCGCATTCCTCATCGTTTTCATGGAGCAAGGTCTCCTCCCTCATCTTTGCGAGGTTGAATAATATTTGTGCTAGGTGCTAGTGGCTCATAGCAGCAGTCAAACTTGCTGTAATGAAATGTCAAATAAGTAGTAATTGTTATTAAAAGATACTGAAACCCTGGTGCAAAAGCAATAGGAAGTAATAAAACATACAGAATCTCCAAACATAATATAACATCCCCGAAGGGTTAGGCAGAGGTCTCCCGATAGTTCACCCACAATTCGCCAGTTATGTTTAAGTCCCATGTAATAGGGGGCGAGCCTATTGCCATCAACCGGCTAAAATTCAGACCCCGGGCTGCTACTGAGAAATTCGAGATGGAAAATCCAATAACACTTACAAAACATACATTTCTAAGATAGTATATTCATGTTAAGAAGCAGCGACTGAGAAGAACTGACCAAGTGAATGAAAAAGCAATAGCTATGTATTTTTTAGTTTGGTACCTGGTTAAGTATAATTTTACTTAGTGGTTCTATACCAGGGGTTCCCAAAGTGGGGTCGATATCGGTTTCGGATCGGTTTCCTAGGGGTCGACATAAATGAAAACTGATTTTGGGGGTCGACGAGGTCTAAAAATCGACCCCTATTAAATTAACACAAGTTCTTATTTAAAACTTTCAAGATAGGTAGGTAGGTACTGTATTGTTTATGTTGTGTTACGTGTACTAAGAATAATTAATATTTTTGTAGGAAATAGCATTGTTGTAGTAATGTAAAGCCTCAAGTTAGTACAAGATGAAAAACTCAGCAAGTCAGTGTGGACAAGTTTGTGCAAGATAATGAGTTCGAGCGTACGTCTTTCAGGCGCGTTTTGACTTGCTCTCTATTTGACGCTTACGCGATTTAACACGAACGAATTCATGATCAAGTTGCAAGTTCAAACATGTTCCTGCAGTGCTATTCTCTAGTAACCATCTCACCGTGAAAACTTCGGTGAAGTGAGCGTGGAGTGAGCTGTCAATAGTGTCAATTCCAAGCAAAACCAAACTCACTTCACCTAAGTTTTCACGGTGAGATTTTTACAGAATCGACCGGCTGATATTTTACTATTTAACGAGCTTTCACTTAGGTTGAAAGTTCAGTTGCGTTTTGAAATTCGTTGGAGCTTGAATGATAATAACTCATATAAGTACTCATTTATTTCTAGAGATTACAAAGTTATCACGTATAGCTAAATTAAGTGAAGTAAAGTGACTGAAAAAGAATTTACAAAATGCTGAGCTCCCTACGCGAGTTAATAGCGTAACCATACAATATCTGCAGTTTATGAAAAATTAACAGGGTAAGTACCAAACAGTTTTTATCCGGCACAGCGCGTCAGCCTGTTTTTAATATTTCTGTGGCATCAGCATTGCCATACAGTGGGGCAATGTAGCCAGCGTCTTAGGGACGCTGTCTGCATTGCCCCACTGTGTGATAGTGATCAGTTGAGCTATCTGTAGATTGTTTGCAACAGTTTGCAGTTGCCTCAGTTGTTTCAATTGTAAAAAATTACTAGTAAATTTAACAGTTTATTATTGTTTTTTATTTAGGTAGTTTCTTATTTTTTTATTTGCAGGATTACTGAGAGTTTTATGATGGTGGACACGAAAAAAAAATGCAGACAATACAGTTTGGACTACTTGAAGTTCGAATTTATTGCATCTCCATCAAATCAACACTTGTCGATGTGTCTCATATGTGAAAAAGTATTCAGTAACGATGCCATAAAGCCTTCAAAAATGGATGACCACTTATTCACTTATCAAGAGTACATGCTGACAAAAAAGTCAGCCCTTGTAATTTTTTAAAGAACTTAAAGAAAAACTAGACTAAAGGCCATCCATAAGATCGATGTTTGCGTCATCATCTATTAAAGACGATGATGGTTTACTAGCGTCCTATAATATATATTAACTAATAACGAAGTTGGGGAAACCCCACACAATTGGAGAGCAGCTTATCTTACCAGCCATTGCGGAGGTCCTTAACAATGTATTGTACAAACCCGCACATGATATTTTAAAGAGAATACATTTGAGCAATAACACCGTTCAGAGACGCATAGACGAGATGGGACGCGATGTGGAAAACATTTTATGCAAGTTCTTACAGACCAACAGATTCTCTCTCCAGTTGAACGAGTCTACATAACCCGGCAATGAAGCTATGTTGTTAGGATAGGTTCGATATATCAAAGATGAAAATATGTGCTAAGAACTGCTTTTTGCTACATATTTAAAGACCAGAGGAGAATCGATTTTTCAGGCCGTTTTACTGACAAAGCTATTCCATGGTAGAACATTGTTTCTGTTGCGACTGATGGTGCACCGTCTATGGTTGGTCGACATCGTGGTTTTATAGCTCACTTAAAGCGACAACCGCCTGATGTACTGTTCATTCACTGCGTGATTCACAGGCCGCATTTAGTAGCAAAAAAGCTGAGTCCTAGATTGCATAAGTCTTTACAATATGTAATAAATGCTATCAACAAGATTCGAAGCAATTCTTTGAACTCTCGGTTATTTACTCAGCTATGTGAGGAAAACGAAGAAGTCTTGACTCGATTACTTCTGCACACTGAAGTTTGCTGGCTATCAAGAGGCTCTTGCTTAGAAAGATTTTCAGCCATTTTTGAATCTGTGTTGGAGTTTTTACAAGAAAAAGATCTGAATTTGAAAGAATATCTGAAGAATTGTAAAACAGATATTTATTGCTTGACTGATATCTTTGGAATGTTCAACAAAGTTAATTTGCAGCTGCAGGGTGACGATCTTAACTTGATTAAAACAAAATCAATAATATCGACCCTCGTGGGTAAACTAATCCTTTATAAACAAAATTTAGGCAGAAAAGAATATTCGCAGTTTCTGCATTTGTCAAAATTACCAGAAATGCTTCAAGATGATGACATTTTATTATATGTCACTCACTTGGACGCATTACACAAGGATTTTACGGAGAGGTTTGAGGATCTTTAAAATTTACAAATTCCTCAATGGATAATAAATCCGTACAATACCACAGCCATAGAAGAAGCCAATGTGATAATGCAAGAAGAGTTGATTACCATCAGTACAGACGATGAGCTTAAGCAGGAGTTCAACCAAGGCTATCAGAAGTTCTGGTTGCAATGCAATATTGAAACACAGTATCCTACATTGTGGAACATTGCTGAAAAATACCTTATCGCTTTTTCATCATCATACCTAGTTGAAAAAAGCTTCAGTGTGGTAACAAACATTTTGACGAAACAAAGAAACCGTTTGAAAATCAACGAACGTGGAGATTTAAGGCTGCAACTCATCAATATTGAACCGGATGTAGCTAGATTGGTAGATAGTCACCAGGTTCATCCATCAAACTGAATGTTTTATTTTCTCTTTGCGAATTAATACTTTTTTAAATATAATTTCCTACCTACTTAAGATTCTATATGTACCTAATTTGTAAATATCATTATAAATTAAACTTGATATTTACTGAATTGTATGTCTTTTTATTTTGATAAATTTTGATGAGAAAATTAAGTCAACTTTACTCACTTAACCAAAGCGCAAAGTTTTCCAATTGGTACCTTAGTACCTAGGTATTTTGTATCAATAGGAAAGAACTAAAGATAGGCCCCCTTATTCATAATAATCTGCTATCTTAAAGCATTGCTAATTCTCACTCTCGTCTTCTTCTATTGACCTAAGTCAGAATGAAAAATAACACTAGCTGCTAACACAGCATAGCATAGCTAGCTAGCTGCGTTATTAGCAGAGCTGCTAATAACGCAGCTGTTTTAAGTTAGCGGACCATTATGAATAAGGGGGTTGATCTTAAAAGTAGTTAATTTGGCCATGGGGGTCTGAGGTAACAGTTCATTTTGGAAAAGGGGTCACTTGTCCAAAATAGTTTGGGGATCCCTGTTCTATACGATACGATGACGACATCGTTCCTCGAACAAACCACGCTCTGCTAGGACATGAAAATACTTATCTATTGCTTTTTTATTCACTTGGTCAGTTTATAATGGTTTACATTAGTAAGTAGATATAAATCCAGGGATAATTAACTTTCCTGTTTACTCCAATTATTGGAGGTTATTATTTTCATTGCTACCATCGCAATAACAATGAAATAAACTTATTAAATAATTATATTATTTATAAAAAAAATATGAAATTTTTGACTTTTGTCTGTCAAAGTCACGCCAGATATATTTAAATAACTTTATTCTTAAAATTCTGTTTTTTAGTCGACTATTTTGATTATAATCTGTGCCGAACGCGTAATTTCTCCTCTATTTCGTTTCGCAACTAATCACTTGCGTTATAAATAAAGAAAAGTTAATCATTTATTTAGAGCTAACCATTTGCTTAGCTAAACAGTGGCTAATCAGTGATTAGCGAGATTTTTATAAATAAGGCTGCATATGCCAGGAGCGATATCCCGGGTTGCTCCTTCGAAAGAGGACCACACAGATCTTAAGAAAGGTGCCTGTTCACCTCAACATCACCAACAATTACGGCACGGTTGGCGCAGTGGTCAAGCGATTGACTGCTACACTGCGTGTCGCGGGTTCGATTCCCGCACGTAACACATATTTGTATGACCTACAAGTAGTTGTTCCGGGTCTGGCTGTTTGTGCATGTGAGTTTAAATGTTTGTTAACGCACCCACGATACAGGAGAAATTCATAGTTTAGAGCAACGTTTTAAAAATATATATACCTAGTCTTGCCATAAATATTGTCACGAAGATTTTTTTTTTATTGCAAATTATATTTATTACTTTTACAGTGTGTAAGTTTAATATATAAATATAAAACAATTAAAAATATAAAAAGCTTATTCGAAGTGGTCTCCATTGGCTGCAATGCAGTCCTTTAAACGTTGAGGCCAGTTATCAATAGAAGCACGCACTCTTTCCATGGGAAAATTCTTCACTGCCAATCGTATGGATTGTTTTAGGGACTCCAAATTATCATGGCGTTTAGAGCAAGCCGTACTCTCTAAAACTGACCATAAATCATAGTCCAGCGGATTAAGATCGGGACTAGACGACGGCCAGTCTTCAGCTCTGATGAAGTCCAAAACGTTCACTTCCAACCAAGACTGCGTGGACCGAGCTTTATGACCCGGCGCCGAGTCTTGTTGGAAGGACCATACTTGGTTATTGAATATGCTGTTGTTATGGGGCTTAACTACCTTCTTAAGAATGGTATCTTGATACACTTGTGCTGATGATTTGATATCTTTTTCACAAAAATATGGCTCTGTCACTCCTTCATAGCTAACACCCCACCAAACCATCACTGAAGTCGGATAATGCCCACGTTGCACTCTGTCGACTAATTGGGAAGCTTCCTTAGAGCTTTGAGCATAAATACGGTCATTTTGTTTGTTAAAATGTTGCTCAGTTGTAAAGATTTTCTGATCCGTAAACAAAATTTTTCTGTGACCTCCCTTTGCGTACCGCTTCAGTGGTTTTTTCGATTTTACCACCCTATTCTTTTTTAAATTATCAGTTAAAAAATGACCAGTGCGTCTCTTATAGGCTGTAAGTCAAGTCATCTTTTAAAATACGCGACAAGGTTCTGGGTGCTATCTTCATCTCCCGAGATAAAATCTTTTGCTTTCGGACAGGATTTCTTCGAATTCTTTCCCTTACTGCTTTGACCACCTTTTTCGTACGAACACTACGTGGACGGCCAGATCTTTTTCTGTCACAAACAGGAGGTCTCATTGTACCTATTAATAGCCCGGTACACAAACATTTGACTAATACCAAGCGTATGGAGAGTTTTTAAAATTGCATTTGGCTCCATACCAACTTTGTGTAATGCAATCACAGCGATTCGATTCTCTTTATCACCCTAATCCCTTTTAATATCGCAAAATATTGTACAATGTATTGGTGCCAATATTAGACAACACAATGAACAATCGTATAAAAATGACAGATTCCAAATTCAAATGTAATACCTTCTTATTTTTAATTGTAATAGTATTTATGGCTGGACTAAGTATATATACTGCTATGATCTTACTTATGAATACTTGTCGAGAGACGCCAGACGACAGAAGTGATCAAAAACGAATATTTTTGTCATTCATCCTTCCATAAATAAAATTTGAAATTACTTCAAAAGTATTAAGAATAAAACATCCTTCACCTTTTTATTTATTTATTTATATTTATACATACTTTATTGTACGCCACAAAAATACTTAACAAAAAAAAAACAATACAAAATATACAATGGGTGGCCTTATCGCTTTCCGCGATCTCTTCCAGGCAACCTTCGAATGGACAGTGATTTACGTGGACATCAAATGGGGCATCGTTGGTGCAAATATAAAGTATACAATATACTAGAATAGATACAGAGATATATACATATCCTAAATAATAGATACATACATAATTACTAAATATATAAACAACAAAAATAAATGAAGAATATAGATAATTACAGTTACGAGAACAAGATTACTTTTTTGCATGTAAAGAAGTTTAATTGGCAGGAGAAACACTGCAATAGGTACATAAAGCATAAACTTATCTATATTTATATACAAAAATAATCTTGAAACAAGAACACTAAAAACTAAACAACCAGCTAACTATAAATAATGATGAAGGGTAGATCAATATTAAACAATTCCCTAATAAACTTTGATGCCCCAATTACAGGAGCTGCGTTGGTTCATAAATCCAGTTCCTACAAGTACTTACAACAAGATTCAAAATAATATATTTGCGTTAGTTTCGCAAAGCCTCGAAAATGGCTCGACAGATTTGATTTTTATATGTGTATGTGTATTTTTTTATTCGCCTGTACGTCGGTTGGATAAGGAAAAAAGAAAATTAGGTAAAACCCAAAGGAATAGCCGAAAATATCGAGGATCCCCCAATATTATTGATCTCCTGTGGTACGAAGTTCACCGGGTCATCTAGTTCTGAATATAAAAATTATGTTTCTAAATCGTTTTAAATAGTCGATATTATTGTGTTATTGGCTTATTGCTATAACTTCCGTACATTTCCTGTGTAACGCGCATATAAATTTAAAAATAATAAACCTCCTTTTATTGCAGTTGTTCTAGAAAATCGTAAGCTATTCTCGTCTGTTAATGGCTGGTTGTGCTATTAAGAAAATTATGTATTGTAAAAACACGTACCGTGCGTAAAAGGAACGTAGTTGGAAGAGTAATTTATTCAGGCGTAAACCGTGTGCAGTCACAGGCAATAACTGTTTTACAAATTCTAATAATAGTTCCAAGTGCTTTTAGAATAACATGCCAGACTAAACTTTGCTTATTTTTAACAGTACCTACTGCAAGTTATCTATTGGAATATATCATATTAAAACCGGCCAAGTGCGTGTCACCACGCACACTGAAGGTTTCAGTAGTTGGAATGAATTTATCGCAAGAACAAACTTAACTTTGTAGTTGAGAAACATGTTCTCCCATGATTGATTTTTACTCGTTAACTTTGAAAGCGTACTGAGCTGTGATAGGTTCACATATCCAAAACCCACCATTTCGCTGGAGGGGGTGGGTGGGGGGGAGATACTAGACTAACAAAAAAATGCACTTTAAAACTTAATATTTCGCTAACCGATCCCTGAATCCTAAAATGGTTTTCACAAGCTCACAATATATTTTTGAACGACCTTTCCGACGACAACCCGCAACATGGGATAGATGAAAAAAAAAACATCCCCACTTTTTCGTGTAGGGGAGCTACACCCATTTTTTTTGTTTGTATTTCTCCACTTTGTCGGCGTGACATGTACAACCATGCTAAATTACAGCTTTCTAGTACAAAGAGTTTCTGAGCTAAGCCGTCATCGTGCGGACAGACGTCCATCACACGGACATCAGTCGTGACAGACCGACAGACAGCTAGAAAGAAAAAAGAATAGAAAACATTTATTCGACACAGACACAACACAACAGCAACAAACACATTAAAAAAAAAGAGAACAAAAAACATAACAATAAAATAGCAGAAAAAAATTTAGACGGACATAGCGAAACTATAAGGGTTCCTTGTTTATTACGGAACCCTAAAAATGATCAAATAAGGTGCACTTACCTCTACAACGACATTTGAGAAGGCATTCTGCTCCGCTCCAGCATTGCTGTTTGTTTAATCGGTCAATGCAGAATACCTATTCTCATATAATTAAAAGTTTGTGTCGTGTCGTAACGCTTTCTGACACAGCGTAAGCTGATTAAAACTCGTTGTGATTTGAACTAATTCGTTTGATTTGTGTATCCCATGTCACGACACAGTAGTGTCTGTGGCTTAAGACGATGCTATGATGAGAAATAATTCTAGAACACTTTGGGATACTAAACTTTACTAGAATCCTATTGCAATTGAATCTCCGTTCACTCCCAGTACCTACACACCTATTGGTATAGGACATCATAATTATACAGTCACGACGAGCATAGCATTTACGCAAGATTTAAAAACAATAATTTACTCATTAATTACTTATAAATTGATATAAATTTTAAGGCGTTACAAACATAGTATTTTAAATTTTAAATAGGACTTTTCTCAAAGTTATAATCGTTAGGTATTTCACGAGAGTATCGCTTTTGAATTTTGCGTTAGTGTTAGGTATTTATTCTCGTGACTGTACTTGCATAAATATCACTAATGTTTGTCCACCATCCCCCATGTCTTGAACAGCTACATGGTACATCACTACGCTACGCATGCTGAAGAGTGAATGGCAACAATATGGCGCGCGGTGGTCCCAGCCCTACTTGATAATGTCAATCATTGCCGATACTTGTATTATCTTGTTGATAAGCAATCGTGTTATCACCAAGGGTAATTTTTTGTGAAAATTTAGGAAGTTACGTGCACTTACGTAACAATTTTTATCTTGGATTGGGCTGATCCCGTGATAATTTTTGTTGCTGCCAAAAATGGTGCAGAATCTAAACTTCACCATTTATTTATTTATCTCATTAATAGTTTTTACATTGTATCGAAATGTATTAATTAAAAACTAAAACAATGTGAAGAAACAAAACTAAAAAAAAAAATGGATTCCTGAGTGACAGGTTTCAAAATTGCAAATTCAATTTGAATTCAGGTACATTTACATTTATTGATTAAATAAGTAGAATATGACCGCTATAACTACAATGTTAAATATGGACTATAAAATATGTGGCTCAAAAATGTTGAGTTTGATTACTATAACATTTTTTTTTGTCATTCGGTAGTACAATTCCTCATCAGGTTTAAACTCCCATGTTGTAATGTAATATCCGTGAGTCACAAAGTAAGTGCATTGCCAGAAAATCGCCAGCTGTGCAGCGTTACGAACTTTATCGAACAAAACTTTGGCAATTTATTTCAAAGAATTGGATTTAAAGTTCAACTGTTCCAAGTCTCTATGAACTAATACATTTTTCATGACAGTTACAGGAAGGCTATAGAGTATTTGCGGAATTGGTTTTTACAGCCCTAAAAACAGGTAAAAACCTATTTTATATAAAGAAAACAGGTAAAATTTTGTGACATGTTTTTATTAATCTAAAACCCTGTACAGTTTCAGTTTTGCATATTATATGTATAGTTTGGTATAATTTTATTCATTTCATGAACATTTATAATAAATTTAGTTCATATTTTGTGCAAGTTGCGCAAACAACTACTCTTCGAATACAATTTATTCATAAGCAACAAAGATAAAAAAGAATAAGTAAAATATTCTAGAAAATCAGTTCTGGCCATTTGTGGTAATTCGGCAGAGTGAGGTCTTAAAGCGCCCCCTAGGAGTAATCCCTAGCCCCGAGATTATTTTATTCGTAAGGGTAAGTTCACTCTGAAGATTATTTAAATATCAAACAAAAGTATTATCTTGGAATGGGAACACTTCTGCTCTCTAATTGTGTAATACTCGTACTCGATCAAAGAGATTGCTAATCCATTGCTTGATAAGTTCGAAAACAAAAACTGCTCGGCAACGTAAATAATGCAATGAATGTTGTTGAACTGTCAAAAAAAAACAGATTAGTCTTAGCTGGTCTTGTCTGTAATAGATACCAGCAGTCTTGGAAATGTAGAAAATAAAGCGATAATCTTTGTATTCGCAGTTCAGACAAAACGGACAAAATTTTTGCGGTAACCTATATCTATGTTCATGCAACACAGTTTTACACTTTTTATTTTGTATTCTTTCCTTTTACCTTATTTTTTTTTCTCTTTCTACTTGTGTGCCTTTTAGTCTCTGCCAAATAAATGTATTTTCTTTCTTTCCTTCTTTCTATGTTTACCAAAATTCGATTTTCGGTAAGTACAAATAAAGTGCTAAATATGATTTTCCTGTTACAAAAAACTTCGTTCTAACTCGGTTTAAATTCATTGTCTCCAATAAAATATCGATATAAAGTACTGAACTTAATTCTTTTTGATAATAAATGCTTGAATTTGTTTACGTTCAAACTGAAAGTAAATGAATGATGTCTGCTTTGTACCATTTTTAGGGTTCCATACCTCAAAAGGAAATAAAAACAGAACCCTTATAGGATCACTTCGTTGTCCGTCTGTGTGTCTGTCAGTCTGTCAAGACCCTTTTTCTCAGGAATGCGCGGAGATATCAAGTTGAAATTAATTTAAAATACGTAATGCATTTTTTTACGGTTCCTTGGAGCTCTAAAAATATCAAGCTTCTAAGTCAAGGGAATACAAAAATACGGCCATTTATGCGACATATTTTAACACTCTCAAGGAATTATGTTTGGCAAGGAGCAAGATCTCACAGCAAAAGTAAAGGAAAATTTCAAAAATAGTTCGTTTGTAGTTTTAAAACATCTTTTTTTTTTTTTTGCGATAGTAAATTTTCTTACATTTGCAGATGGAAAATTGACCGTAACGTTTATCGATGTATGAGAGAACATTATTTAAACTTTAAAGTTAAATTTGTTCTTGGGATTAATTCATCCCAACTACGGAACCCTTCACGTATACGCACTTGGCTGGTTTTAATATTCTGTCTCATTCAAAGAAACGCCCACTGTTTAAATTCAAGTAAAAGCCTTTAAAAGTTCGTTTGCTGAACCACATAATTTTATTAGTTGGAACCAGCTCGCTTTGTGGGCGACTCTAGAGCGTGGGTGTAAAGGTCTGTGTACTTAGGTTGGTTAGGGGAAATAAATTATGGTTCAGTGAACAACAGAAAATCTATGTAGAGATGACCATAAGACTGATATAAAACCTTAAGGGAGTTCGCGCACTAGACGGCCATGACTCCGGCCAGTCATGGTTCGTGGCTCGGTCTGCGGCTTGTTGGCCGGTTGACCGTTGCGACCAAATGCGCGATTTGTATCGGTTTCTATAGTTTGGTCGTGGTCGTGGCCTTCTAGTAGCGATCCCTAAAAGGGGAAAAATGTGTCGAGAACATTAAGTATTGCTCTCGAATCTAGTTCTAAGACAAACCATATAGCTTCTTAGCAAGTTTCATCTCACGGTTAGCAAGATTAGTTTAAGACTGAAAAAAAAACTGTCTTTTTGTGTGACCGCGTTGTTCTTTTAAAATACGCAACGGATGTTGATGTGGTTTCCATAATTTAGAGAATTTATTCCCAAAGTTTGCTGTGTATAATATTTGTATATTCAACTTACATGTAATAAAGTTATCTCGATATTTTCTCAAGTCGTAAAAACCGTGTGTCATATACTTAGTTGGATTGTCATCTTAACCCCACTATACTGTCCAAAAAAGGAGCGTTAATCGACATCACTTTTAAGTTCTTTAGTAATTATATTAGTGCTATGTAAAAACTGGCCGAGATTAGATTAACGTGCAAATATAGAAAGGTACCCGTACCTCGTGCGTAGGTGGCCCTTTGGAAATAGAACTGGGTCGTTGATTAACTTGGAAAGGATGGTTTAAATATGGCCTCTTTTGTGCGTTTGTGTTGATTTTAGCTGTACTATTTCTGTCTTTAGCAATTGTATTTTTGGTAATGTATCGAATTTGGAGACATGATTCTTTCATGCGTAAAAACAGAGACTAGGTGGAAAATTTTTACTTAGTGCAGAAATCCAATCTGCGTGCTATAGCACGCAGATAGATAGATATATAGATACTGCACTATTACGTCTTTTATAATTTGTTCAGCATTCAATACTCATTGAGCTGATTTAAACGCTTGAGTCAAGGATAAAATAAAAAAACATACACGGCCACACTAAAAATAACGCGCAAATTCAATATTCAAGAGCTCTGAAAGATTTATTACTGAAGCCCCAAAGGATTGTAATAAATCGAGCCCACAGGAACAAATAATATCTTAGCTCCAGCCAAAAGTTTCCAATGTTTCCAGTGTTACATAAATGGCTAGATCCACCCAGGGTAGGCTATATTTACCCTAAGAAAAACGATCCTACCATCAGATTAAGCACTATTTATGTCGGTTCCACATCCATTACGAGGCTTTTCGGCGGCCGTTTAACTCCTTTCGATGTTGTGCCAACAACTGAGGGGTTTGAGGGCTCTAAAAATATAACACCATGTTTGCGTGGTCGGGTAAAAAAACAAGACGATGTTATGCTAGTGTCCCCAAGTTTGCGAATTCTTGAGTTAGTAGAACTGTTTATTTACTGTCATGTTGTGGGAGGCAAGTGATATTAATTTGATATGTTTTTTTTGTGTTACATTCTTATTTTATTAGTAGCTTCCGTCTGCGGCTTCGCCCGCGTGATATCTTTATAAATTATAGCCTATGTTACTCAGTGATAATATAGCACCCTTCTGGTGTTTTTTTTTTTAAATCGCTCTAGTAGTTTTTGCGTTTATTCATTACAAACATAAATATAAATCTTTTTTATAATATTAGGTAGTGTAGATGTTGTAATTTATTTTATATCTCTACACTTCAGTCTTTTTGTTTTCATTTTTGCCAATAGGCTCGCCCATAATACAGGACTTAAACATAACTGGAGAAATTTTGGTGGACTATGTAGGTACACCTCTGCTTTTAACCTTCGGTGAAAACAGGCGTGATGTTATGTGTGTTTTTTGTTTATTTTGCTCTTGAAAACCCAAGATAAATTTAATTTCATTCTGTTTTTAATTAATTATTGCGTTCATATGCTGCGCTGCTTAGTCGTTGACCGTAGTTGAGCTTTGGCGCACAGTAATTATTACGGACTGTATGGAATTCTTTGTTTTCCCATGAACCAATACGAAATAATGCATTCGCCAACTCTCCTGCACTGTTTCACAAGCTATAGAGAACATAATATAAATGAATACAATAACAATATAATCATTGAAGTTTTTTTTATTTATTTGCCCATGCACATCACACATTAGCAGTCTTGCAATGATTTGTTTCTAGCGTTGCATATAAGTTTACTTTAGGCAGTATCAAGACAAAACAAATGTAGATACTCTCAATAGTTCTTTTGTTATTAATTATGCATACTAATAGCCAATCGGTGGAGAAATTAATCGAACTGGGAAGACCTTTAACAGCCGGTCGAGCGTTACTAATTACCATCATACAACCTTGTTGCGTGGCATTATCAGGGAAGGGCGTGCATTGAATGCACACGGGGCGTGTCTTGTGTCAAGGTTCCCGGCATTGACACGCACTATTTATACATAAAGGCTTTTTGATAACCCCGGGATCGAAGGATTAAGTTGCCACAGTATCTTTGTAAACAGCAGCCCAATAGAAAAACATTCTTTTGAACACAATCCGAAAGATTTTGAAGGAAATTATAAAGAAAAAAAAAGCTTAATAACTTAAGTAAATAACGCAATTAATATTTTTGAATTCTCAAAATGCATTAGAATTTTGTGTGCGTACTGCAATTACGCTAACCATAAGTCGGCCGTTTGTATACTCCCTACGTCAACTATTAACTGTGTATAAGGGACGACATTGTGACATGTTTTGAGACATACGTATAACATAATTATTATGAGGTTAAGACATTTAGAGTCGATGGTTGACGTCATTCGACCGCAATTTGCTCGCACCCTAAGGCTGACTGTTGGCAGGTTATATGTATGCTAAAACCACTGATGGCAAGTCACAAGTTGTGTACTTCATTATTAAACAGTGTGTGAGGAAGCGTGTGTCTACCAAAAGTTCGCACCTTGACTACAACGTATGAATAATGCAGTACGGAGAAGTAGTCCACTTGTGGTTGTGGTGTGTACGCCCACAGGCTCAGCCGCCTTTTGACAGAGGATGGCAAAAATGCCTAGAACAGTCTTGTGCAACGTGGCAGGCTAGCATTGAAGGCGCTGCATAGACGCAGCAATTTTGACCCTCGAATTTTGAAAACTGGCAAACTGCAACTGCCTGTTTAAGTCGTTTTTCATAAAATTAGGTAATTTTAAGAAACTGTACGGATTTAGACGTTACTGCAACTGGCAGTCGTTATCGTATACCTTTTTAAAAGTTGAAAGTTGCGTCAAATAAAGTTGCTAACCGTTATGCGTTCGTCAAATATTGGCGTGTGCTAGCTGTCATATGGCTATTAATTATAGCTATTTAATTTATAATTTAAATTATTTTTTGCATATTGTAAATTGTCTTGCATACTGTTGTATAGAATCATTTTTTATTTATTTTCTAACTGAACAGACAGCTGTGCTGCTGGGGAGTTTGTTGCGCCACTTCTTCTTCCCAGCAAAAGCACTAGGAAGTGGTGAAGGGTGGGCGTTTTGGGGGACTGTCTTATGTAATTTTGACGTTCGAAAAGTGCTGATTCTCAGCCTAGTTTGAATAAATGACTTTTGAATTTTGAAATTTGAAATTCGTTGATTATTCGAAGTTGGGCTGCTGTTTGCTCTCCAGTAATATTAGCTGTGGCATTATGAGGTCAACCCCTTATCCTTGGGATCTAGGGGATGTAACATGACTTGCCAATCTGATGTTACATAAAATGTAAAATCGCCATGTAAACAATCTCGGTTATGATCGTAAAGGGTTAACCGGAGTGACGTATGTTATAAGTACATATCCCAGTTATTTAATTGTCCCAATTTGCTAAACTGGCTTTGTTTACTAATTTCAACGGTTTATTTGCCTATCGTTTCAGTTAATAATGAAATGGTTATTGAAACTAAGTAACATAGATTATAAATGGTTCATAAATAGGTGAAGGTACTATTTAAAAAAATCATTAAGACGTAGCTTTAAGACGTAGTATTTTAAAAAGTTTTAAGTAAAAATAATATAAGTTATGTTTAACTAAACCTTTTTGATTTTAGCCGCTTTTAGCGGCGAATGTGTCCTGAATTTACTATACTAACCTACTTTGAACCTACAATATTCAACAAATATGTCTCTCTGTCTTTGACGTCTATGTGTAGCACTTAATTCACAAACTTCTGGAATATACCTAAGTTTTTTGCATCCTTGTTAAGTTTATTACAACACTTGGCCTTTCTTTGCTGCTCTCGTAGCCTCAAACTCCAACAATATAAACAGCACCCTACAAAATTAATTAAACGTAATCATTACGTAAT
Organism: Xanthia togata; assembly: GCA_963853775.1. Classification (NCBI taxonomy): domain Eukaryota; kingdom Metazoa; phylum Arthropoda; class Insecta; order Lepidoptera; family Noctuidae; genus Xanthia; species Xanthia togata. The sequence goes on from OY970811.1 coordinate 11,886,455, forward strand.
AAACGATCCGAACATATCAGTCAGTAAAGTATGTCGGTCCGTCAGTTATCTCGGCGTATTAATCTAACCCAAGGAGGTAAGCTCGGAACAATTAATGGTTTGTGGGCGAACGACGAACCCCACGCTACCCCCACGCATTGGGTGATGCGGCCACGGAGTATGGATCTAGGTACAGTTAGTAAAAGGGTTTGGTATCCAAGTCAGTGGTAGTCAAGTCAGTCAAATTAACATCATAGACATAATTATTTATCGACATCGTCATCATTGTCCTTTATTTGGGACATGGAACATGTATTTTTGTTGTCACTCCATTTTAATTTTTTTTCTTGAAATGCGAATTTGCTGTAGTAGGTATGGGGGGTTGGCCATGAAGGTCAGATTCTTGTTCTATATATAGATAGTGCAATCCACGACGACGCGCCTCCCCTGGCTGGAGGCTTTGAGTTAGTAGCTTAAGGCAGCCGCAGGATTGTCCGGTTAAGTAGTCATCACCTCAGAGGTGAGCTACGAGATGCCCTACACAAAAAAAAAAAAAAAAAACGACGACGCGCCCCACTCCGCTCCGCTCCGTACTAAAGTATAGCTTACAGTTCAGTAATCGCGGAGTGGGGCGCGTCGTCGTAGATTGAACTATCTGTACACCTTATAAAGTCACACTTTGTGCCTGTATGTGTGACCACGTTGTTCTTCTGAGCTACTCATAGGATTTTAATGACCTTTTTACCACCATTTAGAGAATCTATTCCGGAAGTTTTTCTGTATAATACATTCATGTTAAACTAAAATTTCGGGTTACGCTAGTCAGTCATTCTTCCATACTAACATAAAAAATTATATCTACTTGTCTCGTCATTATCTATATATACTTAAAAACAATAAGGTTTGAAAGGATTGTCACTCAAGTGCAAGTTGCGCATCTACACAGCGTGCATCCGCCCCATCATGACCTATGCGGGTACTGTCTTTGCACATACATCCCCCTATAACATCCATAGGATGCAGACCATCCAAAACAGATTCCTTTGAAGAGCCACGGGCGCTCCTTGGTATGTCAGGAACATTAACCTCCACCTTGACCTCAAAATCCCCACCATCCACAGTTCCTAAAACGCATGTCAAAGCGTTACTTTGATTCCGCCGCCAATCACCGCAACCCTCTGGTTGTTGAAGCGGCCAATTATACTCCCTCGCGCATTAGTCAAATTCGCCGTCCAAGGCAGATCCTCTCCGACACCGATGACCCCACCACACTCCTCCAGGAGAGCAGTAGGGCCACCAGTACAGTGCACAAATACACCCGACACCCATCGTGCCGACTTCGCCGTCGAGGTACTCCGCGATCGCGACCCTCTCGAGTAAATATTACTCCCCCCCGACCCTTGCCTGATGAAGCGCCAGCCCGCGCCGCTCAGAGCTGAGCACGTAGCTTTAAATTCCCCGTATACTAATAATGATCTATCCTTGATACAGCCTGTCCCATCTTGCTGTCCTCGCCTCAGCGACGCCCAAAGACTATTCTTTATGTCGACGCCCTAAGCCGACGTTCGTACCCCACAGGGGGTGCCCTTAGCGTTCGCCTAATTTTAATTTAGAATAGTTTATGCCCCTGGCCTGGAGGCTTTGAGTGTAGTAGCTTAAGGCAGCCACAGGACAGTCCGGTTAAGCAGTAACTACCTTAGTGGTATAGGTACCTGCGAGATGCATAGTTAAAAAAAAAAGGTTTGAAAGTTATTAGCGTCGAAAGTTCCATATTTCAACACTAATTTTAAAACGCATCTTTGGACGTAAATAAATAACTTTCGGAGTATGTAAAATAGACAATTTATTAAAAAAATAGTTTTTTATTTAGAATAAATACATCCAGTAGTTTTTTCATAATATCTGTACGTCCAAAAGTCTGACCATGAAATTTTTCGCGCTCGTTTTCTTTATAAATCATCGTCTATTTCATTATCTCATACCTACCCTTCTCATACGATGTTAGGTGAAATTTTAATAGCATGCATATTAGCCACGCCCGCTCCAGCCGTTGACTAGCGCAACCTTAAGAGGAGGTTCCCTAAATTGTATGTTGTTTTGCATTAATATTCTGAAACAGTCACGCATACAATCAAAATGGAACGTTAGTATATGATTTAATCTTTTTCTTTCCATGCATACAAAGATAGTGCAATCCACGTCGACGCGCCCCACTCAGCTCCGCTCTTTACTAAAGTATAGCTTACAGTACAGTAATCGCGGAGTGGGGCGCGTCGTCGTGGATTGCACTATCTGTAGTTACGCAATTGTAGCATTTTCGCTCGATTATTTTTTTATTCGAAAATCCATTTTTTTTTAAAGATTACTACAAAAATATAAAGATAGGCTCTGCTTTTATGTAGAGTCTAAATCTTATTCACGGTAAGAAAATATAGTTTATTATCTAGCCACAAGAATGTTTTATCTCTAGATTAATAATTTTAGTTATAAACGAAATAAGAATACGACGAACGACTGGTGACGTTTAGCTCTCTTCCTCCACTTATTTTCAATGGTACCGTCATACCCTTTACCTCTACTGTGAAAGATCTCGGTTTGCATCTTGACTCGACGCTTGGCTGGCAACGCCAGGTCTCTAGTGTTAGTCAAAGGGTCAACGGTACTCTGCGATCCCTGTATCGTCTCGAGAAACTTTTTACCCGCTAAGACGAAAACTCTGCTTGTGCAGACTTTGATTTTCCCTATCATCGACTATGGTGACATGTGCTATTTTCGCTTGAATTTGCTGGATAAGCTCGACAGACTGCTCAACAATTGTATCCGTTTCATATTCAACCTCAGGAAATATGATCATGTGTCGATGGTCTGAGCTCAAATGGGTGTCCATTTGCCAAAGAAGAAGTTTGCGCGCTTTGAATCACGCTTTTCTCCCTTCTCAACTCTCCCTCTTCCTTATTATTTTTTATCTCACTTCCAATATCTCTATGTTCTTCACACACTAAGAATCTGCGTTCTTCTAACAATCTTCTCCTACTTTGTCCTTCTGATACTTCTTACTTTGTTCATTCTTCCTTTCATATTCAGTCCATTCTTCTATGGAATGCGCTTTCTCTTGATATCAGGACGGCTACCAGTAGGTATGTATTTAAACGGAAATTGCAGAGTTTTTGTCAAAATGAATAGAGTAGTCATCTCAACACCTGTCTCCCTTGAATTTGTTTAAATGTATATATATGTATGATATAGGTATATATTTATTAAATATGTATTATAATTATGTATTTCTAATGATATATTTTAATAAAAAATGTTTTTTCTTTGTTCCTCTCAAACAGAGCACCTGCCATCTAATCTCTTCACCACCCTTGGTTGACTATGCGGTAGAGAATGCCTAAGGCACTAAGTCCGCCTTTGTACTTTTTTGAGTGAGAAAAGTTTAAATAAATAATAGAGACTAACGCCATTTAGTTTCGTGTTCGAACACTTCGAACACGATCAAAGAGCACACGCGGTCTTCAAACTTATGTGTATAGCACATATTGGAGTGGCGGGGTGTACCTATGGAGCTTGCGTGGAAATTCGCAAAAACCCCGCGAAGCAGCGTCACTCAATAAATTGCATGCAAAAATATGTTTGCTTTATAATAAAGAAGAATGTGTTAGTATCCAGCGCTAGATTAATTAGTTTGATAAGAGCATAATCCAATAAAATGGCTAGCCACATAGTTAACGGATCAGGATTTTGTCGAACAAGGTCGAACTTAAATCTCGTCTTCTGGAATTTCGTTTGGTCTAGTGGGCGCAAGCGCTACTGTTGAGTATGAGGTCCTGGGTTCGATTCCCGCGTCTGGCAAAGTGCTATTGGGTATTTCCATCAGGAATTTTTCAGTAACAGCCCGGAGTGTGAATGTGCTCGGTTGATGGCAATAGGCTCGCCCCCTATTACATGGTACTTAAAACATGACGTGCAAAATGTGGGTGCACCTCTACCTAACCACTACTTACTTGACTTGCGGAATAGAGACGTAATCTGTGCGTAATTGTAAGTATAAAAATAATAATAGCTATTAAGTTCAAATAGATGTTAATTATCGCAAATAATTGTAACATAACAAAGACTGCTGGCGCTAGTTTGACAAGAGGTCTTACATTTCGACAAGGAATATAAAATATATGATGACGTTCATTATTCGTTTCGTTCATTCGTTTATCATTCAGTCACAAATAAACAAAAAAAACTGGCCAATTGCGAGTCGGATTTGCACACGAAGGGTTCCGTACCACCGTCCAATATTTAGCAAATAAATGAAAATACTAAACAAATAATATTTTTCATCTCAGATTTAAAAAATTGCAAAGATTTTGTATTTCATAATGGTACTGTGAATTACAAAGTATTTTTACGCAGTTGCAGAAAATCGTCCTTATTTAAATAAAATACCTAATATGTCGGCATTTTTAATATTTGTACCGCTGTCAGACAGACCGACGGAACCGTCTTACAGCCGAGGCTTAGTAAGACGGTTCCGTTTCGCACCCTTCTAAGCTTAATATAGGCGCTTTGACACTTTTGACAGGTGCCCGGACCTGATTTCTTAGTGCTGCCATCTAGTGAAGGTCATTTCAGAAAATCCTCATTTGCCATTTAATAAACATATCATCACGCCTTGTTACCTCCGAAGGGTTGGGCAGAGGTGTACCTATAGTACACCCACATTTCGCCAGTTATGTTTAAGTCCCATGTAATAGGGGGCGAGCCTATTGCCATCAACTGGGTACAAATCCAGACACCGGCCAGCTACTGAGAAATTCCAGAAAAAAAAACCCAATGACACTGTCCGGGTGGACCTGGGAATCGAACCCAGGACCTCATGTTCAGCAGTAGCGCATGTGACCACTAGACCAACGAGGCAGTCATTTAAAAGCAACAAATCCAAGACACAAGCAGAAGTATAGTTTAATGAGTACATTCACCTTTAAGATAAACACCACTAAAGTTCCAACATCCATACTTAAAATCTTAGACACTAAAACATACAGACAGAGCTCAAATGTACATAAATTCAAATAAAAGTAAACGATGACTGGGTTCAGCACGTTTTGGGAAAAGGGATTTTATGTTCGATCGTCGGATGGCTACTTCCATCCTCTGCCATCCTTCCCAGGGGCCACTTTCATTACTGCCAGTTCCCAGATGCACCTAACATAAACTTTTATATATTATCTTTTTCACAGTCTCACTGAGAACAATAGAGATAGGTAGTTTATTCTTTTCCACGGATGTCGTTTGTTTTTACAGGTAACTTTAATTTATAGATTGGGTCTGGGAATTCGGTATTAATGTGCAGGAAAACAATTTGGAAATAGTCGTTAAGACGTTAAAATAAAATTATTTATTGATTTATTTAATTCGAGAGATTAGCTCTTGGCTAAGTAATAACAGCCGCACGGGTCGATCCATCAGGTTAGGCTTCACTTGCCGGGGATGGATGGGTGACCGTCTTTACATACCGAGACTCCTCCGTACCTCGGAAAGCACGTTAAGCTATTGCTCCCAGCTGTCATTAGTGATTCTTTGACAGTCGTTAGGGGTCGTCAGAACACCGAACGTCTGATAACCAGTCTTACCAAGGGACTTAATATTACTCAGCTACTGGGTTGTGGAGGTCAGACAGGCAGTAGCTCCCTGTAAAATAGCGGTATTCAGTAACATCCGGTTAGACTGGAAGCTGACCCCAACATAGTTGGGTAAAGGCTGATTGATTTATTTAATTGGAGAAAACAAACAGTTACACAGTATCTTAATTATGGTTTTGATAGTAGCGTTTCTAAATATTTAACGCTTTTGACTCCACCCGCTTCTCATCGAGTTCTTACGCCATTCCGCTATACATATTGGAAGTGAACCCTCCGGGAGGGTCACCGGCATTACGTTAGCGCGAAAGTTAAGCATCGCGGACGGTCAACGGCATTAGCTTTGAAACCGTGTTATAAAACACTGTAAAACGAAGTAAAATTGTGTTTTCAGGGAGTTTTGTCGCTATACGTAGTTATTCTGGGGATATTTTCATGTACTTGTGGGGTGGGGACGTGAAATAGCAAAAAATATAAAAATTAAGAAAGTATAATAAATCGCCCTGATCCCGAGACAAGGGTGTCCATTCTTTTTAATTTTGTGTGAATATTTGTAACCGTGAAAATGGTTTTCCAACCCTAAAATACTGGTCTGATGATTTTTTTAAATAAAAGTGCTTGGTTTTTTAAACCAACGCATATACTAATAAATCTTGTTAAAATATACAACAGAATTTCACAATTTATAATGCTGTATTCGCTAAGAAAAACCTACAGCCCAATGAGCCCTACGTGAGGGTTCCCGGTATACCATATGCGACTAGGTGAGCCCACCAGGAGGGCTCCCGGCACTGAACGTGTAAAAATATGGTATTTTTTTGTTGTTAATTAACAATACATTTTTATGAATCTAAAAACATACTCTAATTTCAGCTTAGGTATATCTAGTAATTTACCAACACATGTTTATTCCAGAGCTTTTGTCAAAATAAACTATAGGAACACGTTGAACACAAAGCCCCTCTACATTGTCATTCAAACACAATAAACTGCAAAGTGATACATGACAAGATTTTATTAGTTCCACACTCCCACAATATCCCTGCGGTATACTTCGTCAGTCTTACAAGGCTCCCGCGTGATTTCCAACTATGCAGAGTTGTAAGCACAGTTCATATCCCAGCTTAGCCGGGATTTGTGCACGGAGAGCAAACAGACCTACGTGCCGCTACTTCAAGTAGCGACGAAGATGGGAGTGCTTGTCTCAGGCAATTGTGAGCTCATCCTAAAACTAAACATCAAGGTATATTATACTCTAAGTCTACTGGATATGTAGTATTATTGCTTGTGTTTCGAATTATAGATCGTCAAAATTGAATGTATATGATATAAGTCTTGAGACAGTTTTATGTAAAACAATTGAAAGGTAGAATTTGAAGGTTCTATGCAAATACTCAGTCCAGTTTACCATCAAAATCAATCATTTAACTGATTTCAGGATGTATTCAGATGAATATATATATTTGAATAAGTTTCTTATTAAATAAAATACCTACTACACTAATTCTATTTGAGTACCGAAATAATTTTAGTTTTACTGATGGTTGTCGTCAGCCTCCTGCTCTAATCCTAAATGATTTGTGGTCGGCGCAACATTTCTTTTACTTTCATACTCCTCAATTAATCGTCATCTCGGAAAAAAAAATTAAACAGAAATTGTTTTGTATAAATAAAATTTAATAAAAAGTAATTTTTCACTGTATTTTTGTTTTCAAGAAATTATTTATTTAAGTATCTCAATAGACTTGACGCCAATCAACATAGCTCAAGCAAACGTAAGAAGCGTTAAACTTCGGAAGACTAACCAAGTAGATTTCCCAGAAATTTCGACTATTTTAGATAGGTTAACGTTTTGGCATTTAAAGTATTAGTAGTCTTCGAGATATCTCGAGCAGCGCTCCGTCAGACAAGTTTACTTCGAAAGAAACTTGAAACTGTTGAGTGAAGAAATCCGAGGAAGCTCAGATTCAGAGCTGCTTTGTTCTGCAGGGTTGTGCAAAATTGTTGCAATTACGTTTAAAACTAGTTATATTTTAACATAGCTGACCCGCGCAACTTCGTCTGCGTCACAGAGTGGTTTAAGTAATGAATCCTCCCAGTTTTTTCGCAACATTTTTCATTGATGTGCCGCTCCTATATCATCATAATAGTCATAGCGTTGCCCACGACTTCGTCCGCGTAAATATCACTATCGTGGTTGGATAAATAATATTACTATGTCCTTCGATCTTCGTCAAAATCGGTTCAGTAGTTTAGCCGTGAAAACGTTACAGAGAGACAGAGAAACAGAGTTACTTCAAAAACTGTTATGACATAGCTGTACCAGCGTTTTGATGAAAAACCTAAAAAAAATGAAACTATAGTAAAAAATGGCACGGGAACAGGAATAATAAAGAAACGTTGGGTAAAAAAAAGTACTGGGGGTCTTATAAAAATGTGGGTAAATAAATTAACGATTATATAATTAGTAGTATTTTTTTAAGGTATTTTAAAGTACTTCAGAGTAAATGATATTTTTTAGTTTTATTTTCTTGTGGTAGAAGAACATACTGATTTTCTCCGCAATCTGATCTTGATAACGCGACATATAGTTTGTCCATGTGAAAAGCAGTCTTAACGTAAATCGATTCCTACGTGTTTAAATGTTTGCCCCTGTGCTTTATTAATTGTTACGACAAAAGATACCTTAACGGGAAATTGAATTCTTTTAAAAATTAAAAGGTAAATCATTGGGAATCATTGGGATGCGAGGTATTAGCACTGTTTGACCAACTGCTGGACCAGTCAAAACTAATGCAACTCGCAGAACTACCGGGTGGCGCGGCGGCAGGCCAGCGCCCCTTCCCCTCACCCGCCGGCCAGCGTCCCTCCCCCTCACCCGCCGCGTCTTGCGCGTCATGCGCACGTGAACCCGCACATATCTATTTATTTTGTTGCGGAGTTCTTTTAAAATTATTATATCTCCTAACATGTTCATTGAAATCAAGTGATGTCAAGGACAATTTTGTTTAAATTTAAATACTTGTGATTAATAACATATTTATTTGGCTATGGATTAATATTATGTTGATAAAACTCCTTCGCAAATAATGCATTAATTTCGATCAAATTTGATTACGATAAAAAAGGTTATAGTGAGTCAATCTTAAAAGATAGACATATACCGCCGCGGATTTTTTTTTAGAACTTTTAAAGAGGAACAATTCCGTCATACATGATATTTGCGTAACTTAAACCGTTTACGCAGCGCACGCAACGGAAGCTCTCAAAAAGGAATATTTTTTCCCGTTTTTGTACCTTTTTTCATTTATGCTCCGCTCCTATTGGTCGTAGCGTGATGTTTTATAGCCTATAACCTTCCTCAATAAATGGACTATCTAACACAAAAAGAATTTTTCAATTGCAACCAGTAGTTCCCGAGATTAGCGCGTTCAAACAAACAAACAAACAAACTCTTCAGCTTTATAATATTTTAACATTTTTTAATAATATGAATAGATTTTTGTATATTTTAAGACTTCCTAGATTATTTTATACGTTAATATTTTATGACATCGTAGCTTTTCATTAGTGAAAGAATTTTCCGAATCGGAGCTACTGATTTGGTTCCGAAGATTACCCCCTACATACATCTCTTTATAAGATTAGTATAGTTTAAGGTTCCGTATCCAAATGGATAAAACAAAACCCTTATAATTTCTTCCTGCCCGTCTGTCTTTCTCGGAACTCTAAACAACAAATTCCAGAATAGTCAGTCATCGAATTATTGAATTTTTTTTATCATCTTCATCACGATTCATAGCTTGTAAGCATTTTTCACTTTCCTTCGAAAAGAGGCCCCGCTGTTTCTTCAAACTTTATTCTTTGAGTGCTTTATTTTTGTTTACCTTCGTTTATAAAATAACCGAGTGGCCGACGCGACTTCGTTCAACTTCGGCTTTCGTCGGGGTCCAAGTTAACCGGTGTCTTGGAGTTTTAATGACTTTCAGCCACTAATTTAATTTAAATTTTCTTGATTACTTTCTCGTCTTTGCTAATACGACAGAGTTTTTCTTAGAATAATCCGATTATGTTAATTTTGGGTGTTATGTTTGGGCCGTGTTGTTAATTTCTTACTCGCATTCAGACAGGTGCTAATCCTAATGCATATTTAATTTTCGGATTGAATTAATTACGGAACATTTTGTTTTGGGGTTGTGGTGAAATTCATAATTTGTTCAATCTAGCCATTATTTGCGAGTTTCGCGTCTATTTAATAGGTAATTAGGTGTTGTATTGAATACAGATTGATTTCATGTTTATAAATGAATCAAAATAAAACTAATTGCGTAAATCAAAACAATGTTTAAAACCGAATCAATCCAAAAACAAACATTCTAATTTCAAATCAATGCAGCCTAATTCTGATATGATTAAATACCTAGAAAAAAAACAGGATTCGGGATTTAGGTCGATTGTGTAAAAAAAAATAAAAAACACAAGTAAGCCGTATAAATTACTCAAAATTCTAAAATCATTTATTCAAACTAGGCTTAAAATCAGCATTTTTCTAACTTTAAAATTACATAAGACAGTCCCTAAAAAACGCCCGCCCTTCACTATTGCCTATTACTTTAGCTGGGAAGAAGAAGTGGCGCAATAAACTCCACAGCAGCACTGCTGTCTGTTTAGTTAGACGAAAAAAAAAAACATTACTCAACATGAAATATTAAATAAAATAATTTGCCATAATGACAGCTAGCACACGCCAATAACCAACAATAACATCTAAATCTATCAAGCGAAAATGAAAACTAAAAACGTAAACAGAACTTAATACCCGAATAAAAGCCTCCAGGCATAAAGGGCGTGCCTTCTAATATATAGCTAATAAAGCTGTAACTCGAAGTCAGATAATTATGATAAACTAGGAACATCGAAGTAAAAATAAATAAACAGTTAGGCAAGAATAATATATGATAAATTGTCGAGGTCGCTAGCTAACCACATATTGCAATACAACTCATAAAAAACACATTGTAATGAGTAGATTATGTCAAAAATAAATTAAAATTAAATTAAATTTACTTATACAGTCAAATAAAATAAACAATTATATCTCTTATAACCTTTCAGTAGGTAAGCTAATTCTGGAGAAAGAACATAAACATTGTCTTGAGTTAATCACAGCGACCGACAGTATTCTTGTCGTTTAAGTAGTTGTTGATAGAATAGTATGCCTTTGAACAAAGGTTGGATTTTACTAGCAAAGAAGAGGGTAGCTTGTAAAAAAAGGTTATACCAAGCCCAACAAATGAGTTATGAACCTTATGAAGCCAGTGAAATTGAGCTCGTATTTTGTCCATATTTCTGGTGTTAATATTGTGAATATCACTGTTTTTAGTGTTTATGTGTATATTTTGCCTAATATATAAGATGTTGGCGAAGATGAATTGTGATGCCACCGTTAGAATACCAATATCTTTAAAAAAACTCATAGAGAAACTCTGGCACCTAGCTGGTAAATTGCTTGAAAAACTCGTTTTTGAAGAACAAATATATTTCGTTGTCATCGGCTTTGCCCCACAGCAGAATTCCATAGGACATGCGCTTTGGAAATAATTAAATTAGACTAACCGAGCTGTATCAACGTCAGTGTATTGTCTTACTTTCCTGACAGCGTAGGCGGCCGAACTGAGCCTTCCCGCTAGGCTCGATATATGTGGGCCCCACTGAAGTTTGTTTCAAGCACCTCTTTATCTATCTAAGCTCTCTTTACCTAACCTCTTTACTACACTCAATAGGTACAGGTTTTAAAATTAGGCAAGGACAGATAAATAATATAATATATGATATTTATATATGTATATAACATGTTGATGATGAATTATGAGTGGGCTCATATAATTTATTTACAAATATTGCAACCGTACAGGATTTTTCCTATGACCAATAGACGTGGTCTATGTGAATAAAAAAAACTGATGTCGAGTCATGTGTGCACGGTACACAGAACGGACAAAAAGGATTACAGTGTCCACAAAAGAAGGTTTTTTATGAATATCCATTTTCAGGATAAAGGCTCCTGAACCAATAGAGCGTGAAGATAAGACTACGTTTCAGTAATATATCTTAGGATTTCTATGATGAAAAACTTCTTTATGGCCACTCAGTGTTATTCTTATTCGGAGAGCGTGGCTTATCTATTGATACTTATTATTTTAGAGTGCCTTTTAATGTGCGTAGTTTAAGTTCCCTGAATTTTGCGGTTCTTAAATTAAAGAAAGAAAATTACTTATAGTTAAATCTGTTACTTAGAATATGTACTTGACTTATCACTAAGTCATGTACTTATTCTTAAGTTACAGATTTAGCTATAAGTGAAAGAAACAAAAATCATTTTAGCTAAATCTGCAACTTTAGAATACTTGACTTAGTAAAAAGGAAAACAATGCAGTTTTAAAATCTCAGAAGTAGCAGAAGCTGTACCTATTAGGTAGTTGTTTTCCCAATTTCATAATTATTATTATTTGTACAAAAAAAAGTTTTCAACTCTAACTGTACATACGGCTTAAAGTGTTGCACCATTAATTAAAATTCTGTCTAAACAACATAATTTATAGTGTTATAAGATAAGGCTCAAATTAATACGAAATACTTTTCGCGCAGTTCAAAAGTTCGTCTACGAAAATGATAATAAATTAAAGTTCTGGATTAAACTATCCAAGTATCGTCGGATGAACTTTTCTTTTAAAGACACTTTCATAAGTACGAGTACTTGATGTAGCTGTCACTTTATATTTGTGAATTTGTATTTTATTTACGTCATGTTGTAACATGTTAGAGCCATCCTTTAATCATGCGTTGTTTTTTATGCCACTTTTATACCCCACCCTTCCCCTTGGTGATACGTCAGAGGTTTTAGGTTACCCCGAGAACCAGATATTTTTCGAATCTGTTTTATTAAAAAAATATCATAAAATGAGAATGAAAAAACGTAAATATTAATCAAATTGAGAATTTAGTTGTTCATTTCTGGACTTGAAGCTTTTAGCACTATCATATAAAAGTTTTCCAGGCAGAGATAAAAAATACACGTGATTGTCACATTCTTTCATCCCCCCCATCGTGATTAATCGTTTTTTTTCTGATCCCTTCGCCTGTTCGAATCTCACGTAACTAAAGGAAGATCCCTTACATGTAGATGTATTTATTTATTTGCAAATAAAAAAACAAAAGATTATAAAAGCTTCTGTTATCTTATAACTCTTAATGTAGGTATTGTTGTAAGATGAACAAAACTATCAAAATTGTTTTCTTTCTTCCAATAATTCGTTTTAGATTAGTGTTAGCTATTTTTTTTATTTATTTATTGAATAAAACACAATAAAAGCTTACAGTTACAACCAAAACGCTTACATGCTAACAATTTCCACAATCCATTTAAAACAAATAATCAAGAATTAACAAAATTGAGAAAAAAATAATAATAGAAACATGATACAAATGTCAATCTGTCAAGATCTATCATCATGTCAAGTCTGACAACCAGTCTTACCAAGGGGTATCGTATTACCCAGTTACTGGGTTGTGGAGGTCAGATAGGCAGTCGCTCCATGTAAAATACTGGTATTCAGCTGCATCCGGTTAGACTGGAAGCCGACCCCAATATAGTTGGGAAAAGGCTAGGCAGATTGATACATGTCAATAGAAAGATGTCAAAGAAATTCAACATTATAAGCAACAAAAAAATAATAATAAGAAAAATGATATAATTAATGTCAAAGATGTCAAAAAAAAAAAACAATTTATCAAATACAAAACAAATAAAAATAATAACATGTCCAAATTCAATATCTCGGTCAAATTCAAATAATTACAATTGAACATTTAAAAATAACAATACCACATACTTCACATAATCAACTAAACTACAGTACAATATTATATTATTAACTACAGTCTGTTTAAAAACGACAATATATCTTTCCTTGTGCTGTTGATACTATTTACAAATATGTCGGCATCTGGACTACTATCAAGGTAACTAACTATTCATGAGAGAAATTGCTCTTGCGGTTGGGCTATTGACCTGATGGGTGCGCCATGCCGGTGGGCACGCGAAAAGCTGATGCCGCCGCCGCCCTATGCCCCGCATGTATTGCTGCGGAACATACAAATGGATATGCTCTCTAGCCGATGGATTATCAATCTTATTGCTTATTATAAGACAATAATGTAAAATATGCATTAAGTTGCGTCTCAGCTGTTAAGTATCCAATCCGATCATACCCGACACGAATAAAGAAGGATATAAGAATGGGTAATACCCGTAGGTCAGCTTATACACATAACGGCAAAATTTCCTCTGAATTTTTTCTACCATTAGTACATACAACTTCTCCGTAGGATTCCAGACAATTGCATTATACTCCAGTTTACTGCGCACATATGCATTGTACAGCAACTTGACAACCCTGACGCTACGAAATTGAGAGGAAGTTCTAATGACGAAGCCCAATGCCTTATTTGCATCTTTGCACTTTTCTAACGTGCTCGTGAAAATTTAAACTACTATCTAAGGTAAGTCCCAGGTCCCGTATTATTGACACACGTTCAAGTGAAACATTCGCCAGCTTGTAGGCAGTAGTGATTGGCGCACGAGACCTGGAGAATGTGATGACTTTACACTTAGACATATTAAGTGGTAAATTATTTCTCACACTCCAATCCAAAACTGCATCAATGTCCCGCTGAAATGCCAAAAATCCTCTGCTCCAGTGACCGACAAAAACAGCTTTAAATCATCTGCAAACATTAAGCATTCTGACGCAGATAAAACTTTCGGCAAATCATTAATCATCATTATGAATTGGAGAAGACCCAGTGTACTGCCCTGACTAACGCCCGATCGAGTAAGATATTCCGGTGACTGATAGCTATTATTTTTTACAAACTGTCGTTTATCTCTGAGATAGTCTGCTAGAAATCGGAGAAGTTGAGGACCCAATCCGAGAGATGCAAACTTCACCAGAAGTATTGTCTACCAAATCGAACGCCTTTCTAAAATCAAAATATGCTGCATCAACCTGACTCCCAGCGGTCATTTTGGCCTTCAAGTAGTCAGCAAAACATATATGATTAGTTAAGGTGGAACGAGCAGGACGAAGACCATGCTGGGAATTATCTAATAAACCTCTAACTTGTTTCGAGATAGAATTATTTAAAATAGACTCGAAAATTTTCCCGAAGACTGGCAGCACAGCAATGGGTCTAAAGTTTGTCACGTCTGTTGATGATCCACTCTTTGGGACGGGTGTTCACAGAATGTGTGTATACAGAATGCTGCAGTGACAGATTGAAGACAAACAAGAGAGGCTTCTCTAATACGGACAGACAGTCTTTTAAAATAAATAAAGCTATCTAAATATTATTTTTAAGTAGTTATAAGATATAGATCTATAGTATTTTTAAATAACAATAATAATAAGTAATATGAAGGACGGGACGGTTGACGTGTGTCGGGCATGCCACCGTCCGGGTGAGTCCATCAGACATATTATCTCTGGTTGTTCTCGTCTGGCTAACGGCGAGTACTTGCACAGGCATAACCAAGTGGCCAGGATTATTCACCAGCAACTTGCTTTGAAATATAAACTTGTGGATTCTGAGGTACCGTACTACAAGTATGTGCCCGACCCAGTTCTCGAAAATGACCATGTCACGTTGTACTGGGATCGGTCTATCATTACTGACAGGACTATTGTTGCCAATAAGCCTGATATAGTGGTGATAGACCGATTATCGCGCCGCGCAATGATAGTTGATGTTACCATTCCACATGACGAGAACCTCGTGAACGCTGAGAAAGAGAAACAAATAAAATATCTCGACTTAGCACACGAGGTTGTCGACATGTGGAATGTGAGCTTGGCTATCATTGTGCCGATTGTCGTAACGGCCAATGGCCTGATGGCCGAAAGCCTCGACCAACATCTCTCGAGGCTCTCGTTAGGCGGTTGGATCAAGGGCCTGATTCAGAAAGCAGTACTTCTCGATACGGCTCGTATTGTGAGGAGATTCCTATCTCTGCAGCCCTAACCACCGGTAGCTTGGACCCTGCTCCCGACACCGGCGGAACACTATTTTTTATATTTTTAAATGTTTTTTATACCCTTTAAAAAAAAATATATATATATTTTATATGTTAGAAAAATAAATAAACGAAATAGTAATATGATATTGGCATAAGTGGAAATAACACCATTATTGGAAACAAGGATGTGATAATAGAAAAAGCCATTACGTCACCTCTTTCTGGGTCGGCCTCGACAGGCGTCTATCATCTTCCTGAAGGTACAAGAAACTACGTAGGCATTACTTTCAATTCCTTTACCAAAATTTAAAACACCGGCCAAGTGCGTGTCAGACCACGCACAATGAAGGGTTCCGTAGTTGGAATGAATTTATCCTAAGAACAAACTTAACTTTGTAATTGAAAAACATACGGAATATATGGGAGAACATGTTTTTGCAACCGCAAATTTAAGTTGGTAGATTATTACTCGTAAACTTGTAAAGCCCACTTAAGTTTTCTTTTAAACTTCGTTATATAAAAGTACTAATGCCATGACATTTGAATTTCTAACTACAACCGTTTAGTTGGTAGAGGGGGAGGGACACTTGACTCTAACGAAAATTGGTACTTTAAAGCTTAATAAGTCACTAACGGTTTACTTAATCAAAAAACGGTCTTGGCAAACCAACAACTTTGAAAGGCCTATCCAACCATATCCCACACTATGGGAAGGACGAAAAAAAAAATTATCATCCCCACTTTACATGTAGGGGAGGTACCCTAAACAATTGTTTTTTTTATTATTATTTTACCACTTATTCGGCGTCGTTAACTTTTATACTCATGCCAAATTATAACTTTCTAGTACCAATAGTTTTTGAGCTAAACTTCGGACAGACAGACAGACAGACGGACATGGCGAAACTATAAGGGTTCCTTGTTGACTACAGAACCCTAAAAATGCCTTACTAACAGATGCTTAAAACCTCTTTCGTACGTATCGAACTTCACGTGGCATACACAGTACACAAAGATACCCGTGATTCATTATAGTGTCTGTGGAAGCACTCAGTGCCCATTACAATGCTCGACAGACGACAGTGCACAATGCAATGTGAAACAGTTGGGCGAATAAGGATTATTATCTATAGTTTTGGTATAGTTAACTATTATTAAGAAGCTATTATCAAGATTTTAATGATATTTTGAAGATGCTACATCATTATCATTTCAGCTGAAAGACGTCCACTGCTGGATATAGGTCTCCGCCAATCACCGCCACTTCACCAGCTCATCGGTCTACTTTTTCTGTATGTATGATGGGTCTTAGAACGAATCCATAGTTAAAATAGACGATTTTAACGATGGATTCGTGACAACTGTCGGTAACAGATCTGTACTTCAGACTTCAGTTTCGACTGCCAAGGGAGTTCCCTTGGCAGTCGAAACGATTCTGAAGTTCAAGCTGAAACCTCTCAGGGTTTTGGATTTGGATTGCAGTTGCTTCAATGCAGTTTGAATTACTTTGTAACCAAAGTAAATACGTAAATAAGTAGATTTTAGTGAGGCATTTATTGTTAAAAAAATTAAAACAATACCTTCTGCTAAACGTAAACATAACGAAGCATTTTTGTCTTCATGTATGTCTTTATGTCTTCATGTACTTATATACATTACAATAATACCTTACGTACTTTTTTTCCGGATACACCTTTAAAAAGTAGCTGTAAGTTCCTCTAGGATACAAGTGTACCCACGGACAACAGCAAGTATATTCAAATATTAAAAACCAGCCAAGTGCGTGTCAGACTACGCACAATGAAGGATTCCGTAGTTGGGATGAATTTATCCCAAGAACAAACTTAACATTTTAGTTGAAAAACATATTCTCCCATACGGAATATATGGGAGAACATCTTTTTGAAACTGCAAATGTAAGTTGGTCGAACATTACTCGTTAACTTGTAGAGCCTACTTAGCTGTAACAGTTTTCGTTTTAGTTACGTCATATATACTACTGCCGTGATTTTTTTCATATCCAATACCAACCATTTAACTGGTGGTGGACAGGTGGCGGGGTACTAAAATTAGCACTTTAAATCTTAATATTTCGCGAACGGATCCCTGAATCCAAAAATAGTTTTCACACACTCACAATATTTTTGAACGACCTTTCCAAAGATACCTCACATCATGGGAAAGATGAGAAAATTGGTAAACTGCCGATAAACTAAAAAAAAATAAAATCATGAATTATTTACCGGTTTATCGGCGTGATTAATATGTATGCCCATGCTAAATTACAGCTTTCTAGTATTAAGAGTCTCTGAGCGCGTGAGTGAGTCTCCGCGGGCAGACAGACAGATGGATATGGCAAAATTATAAGGGTTCCTTGTTGACTACGAAACCCTAAAAAGCACCATAATATTGCATCTATTTGATTTTTTATCGTCGAATTTGCAACTATTTGTCGCTCAACGCATGATTTAATTCAATATACATTTGCCTGTTTACATTCTGTGCCGTTTTATTCAATTTACAAATATTATTTGTGTCTGCCAGGAATATTGGAACACTCAAATATTTTCATCACATATTTTTATTTGTGGGCAAAGATTAAAAATATTCTATATGAATACGAGTACCAAAACTTTGCATCGGGATTTTATCATGCCGCTGTGCCGCACCTACCTACCTATTACAAATTAAACACTAACAATCAATTAATTTAAAAAAATTAGAGATGAACTAGCCGTGTGCCCGATGAGACATCCCAACTGAAGAATCGACGAACTTTCATTCAAATTCAAAATATTTTATTTCACATAAACCTACAAGGGCACTTATGAAACGTCAGAAACTAGGTGCACGGTTCCAATTGGTCGTTTCCTATGGAGAAGAGCCGGCAAGAAACTCCACGGTTACTCTTTTAAAAGTAAATGGTATTTACAATCTTTTCAAGTTACAGTGTTTATAGGTATGAGAGGACACTGTCAGTAGGCCTATCAACAAGTACCAGGTACTTAGCAAGATAGAAAACGATCGACAGATCTAAAAGTCGGTTATGCCTACAACGTTCTCACATTCACAAAATATAAAAGAGAATCTATATAAAAAAAAACAATTAAAAACCTATTTAAACCAAATGGCATGACTGCCACTAAAGCTGTAACAAATCTATAAAAAATATATTAAAGTGAAGTTAAATATATTCATACAAATTTTAAACCCTTTAGGGGACGAATTTTTAAAAAGCCTTCCTTCGGGCTTACTTGCAGTGTATAAGGAACTCTGTTGCAAAATTTCATGCTTCTAGACAGCGGCTAAGCCTTTTTTTTGGATGGGTAATTATCAAATAACTACTCCCGCTCTGGTTGGAGCGGGAGAGCGTGTCAAATTCTTACAGACTAAAACCCATCCGTGTTCCTTCAGTTGCCTGTACGTTGCCAGGGGCCACGGTATCCCTTTCGGACTTTCCCGCAGCCCCACAGCGGCTTAGCATGTGTGCTTTGTGGAGAATGATAGAATTTTATTTATTTATTGAACTAAAAAGCCTAAATAACTATTACAATGATATAGTAGAAGTACATACATTGAGAGGCTTATGCTAGGTAGTATCACATTGAAACCCTGACCTCTAAACTAGGTTAGTACCTGTATCTTAGACGATCAGTGTCCCTCCGCAACAATGTTACAAGCCAGAATTTTTTACAGCTCTAGGACAGCTACTAAACATCGCTAAATAAAAATTAAGGTAATACTTTTACAAATCAAAAGAAGTGAAAGCATGCCGTTAATGTGTGATTGAGGTGTGTATGAGTGTGTTGTATGTGATGGTGTGTGTATGAATGTGTGTTGTGTATGGAAAATTGTAATTAGTTTTATATTTAACTTTAAAGGTTGCTTTAAAGGTTACTTATAGGTACTAATAAGTATGTAGTATCAGGCGGTCTACTCACTAAGTGAAATCTGTAGTTTCGGCCGAAGTTACATTCCCCTCACCCGTCGTAAGTGAGACTGGGAAAGAAGTGCCCGTAACTTGGGGTAGGTAACTACCTGCACCTAATTTAGAAAAACATAAAATAATTTTATTTCAAACTTTTTCTATGCAAAGAGGTTGAAATGAAATTATTTCATAGCGTGTTGGTCATCGAAATCTGTCCAGACCGATTTACTCTTTTCCTTATTACTCATTACTCTGTAATTTCAAGACTTATTGAAACTACAATGATATTGCGACAATTATGTATTGCGGTATTTATTACTCGTCCATTATTCTCAGCTCGTACACGGTATTATCAATAATATGAATTACGTCGACGTGCGAATCTTCTAACGAGGAGAAAATGTTGTGAGATTTTGTATGAGGTCGATTACAATTATTAATAATAACTTCGCTTTGTTCTTTAGCAGTTTAATCGGAAGCTATGATCATCTGTTAATTAATTTTTGGTGAAGTGTTATGATCAATTATTTATTTACGCATTCGCGAGTTTCATGAAATTATTAGAAGGTACTGCAAAATTGGTTCTTTAAAGCCAGTAGCACATCTCGGCTATGGTTTCGCGGCGGAGGTGTGCTATCGGCGTAATACTATACATAGTTGATATTAGATGCAACTGATCACTTGCTGCTTTGCAGCATTATACGACTGTGCACGTTATTGCACACATACAGTTCAGCCATATTCACCATAGAGCACAGAATCGCCGCGCCCGTGCAGCGTCTAAAGATGGCAGTGCTAATCGTTATATCGTGTGTATACAGGGTTAAATTGCATTAACTAGCGAAACTCTGCAGACGTGATGACGCAGACCGCTGGTAGTGTTGTTACTTGAAGTATGAGTTGAGAAAATCTGTTTTATTTTCTTTTGTCGTGTTTGGGTATTGATACCAATCACGTCTAAGAAGTTTACAAACAAAAAAACAGATTTTTAAACTAATATTTCAAGTGACCACACTAACTGCGGTCGATGACCCCACAAAAAAAACATCAAATTAATTTATTTTTTGTTTAATCCTGTTTAGATTTCGATACCCATCACCATGGTAGCACACCTCCGCCGAGAAACCATAGCAGCGAAACCGCAGTAGTTCAATTCAATAAACTCGCATCATTTTCCGCTACACGCATCCGATTCTAGTGGCACAACATGACGCGAGTCTATTGAATTGAACTACTGCGGTTTCGCTGCTATGGTTTCGCGGCGGAGGTGTAGCGGGCTGCGTCTCCACACGGTGTTTTCTCATACGTCAATTAAACAGTGTTGTCTAATGCTGTCCATGGTTTCACTTGTCTCCGTAACGTGACTAACATTAATAAAACTCGTGGTGCTGAAAATGCAAAGAACGCATAGAAACTGACGTCTTTGAATGTGGTCCGTGACAGAAATTGTGCTTCTGTCACGGACCACATTCAAAGACGTCAGTTTCTATGCGTCTTTTGTAGTGCGAGTTATAGTCTGCAGGCACGAAAATAGCGGCGTCCGAGCGATAGCGACAGTGGAGCGGGGCGATCAGGCAGCGGCCTAGACGTGGCCACGAAATTGGTGGTAAAAAAAATACAATACTATACTGGAACGAGCGGCCATTGAGCGGCGAAATCAAACAACTTTGTTTCTGTCACTTGCGCGTTGCCACCGTTTCGCCACTGCCCGTGCATTGTTCGATCGCCCCACGCCACTCTCGCCCGTCTCGTGCGCGTCAATTCAGAATGCTATGCTTTAGTTTACGTTGACGCCGCCCCGCGCCGCCACCAGCTCCACTGTCGTCATCGCTCGGCCGCCGCTAATTTCGTGCCCGCAGACTAACCGGTGACACCCTTGGTTCCTATGAAAAGTGTTGAGAATGCCGCCTCCAGCCAGCCGCCGAGGCGTCTCCATGCTCGATGATTTTCATTCTGTAGCAATTGTTTTTCCAATAGCATTCTCGTGTAGTTTGCCGATATTTACATGCAGGTCCGCCGTTGCAATTTTCGCCTTATTTCAGATTGGCTCGCGACCTTTCTAGCTCTCGAGAATTCTAAACATAGCTGTACAATTCAATCCATCTTTAACACTGCTGAAAGTACCTTACTCAGTTTTCCCGTGGTGATATCACCATCGATTCTTCGTCTAGCGGTCCTATTGGCCGATTGGCTAAAATCACGCGGTGTCGGAATATCACGCGTGTACCTACTCGATTGTCGCCATGACACTTTTTGTTTCGTGGATCTCAAAGCGCGATATATTAATGCGACGCTCAGCGATCATTTTTAAATAGGACGCAGGGTAATGCTGACATAAAATCCACGTGTGTATTTTGTGTAAAACCCGTTAGCCTTTACTTTTAGGGACACCTGATGTTATAGCCCTTACCTGAGCTGGATCTTAAATAGTTAAAAGTAGGTACCTAGTTGTACTGTAGCGTTTGTGTGAAGTTTTCTCTCTATCGGGTCACCTACTCCGGTTGCAAAAACTTAACTAAACTTTTCAGTATATAGGATAGGAATCCAGGGCGTCAAGTTACGTCTGGAGTCCATTTCTGTGCACACTGCTGACCGCAAATCGGATGCATCATCCACGGTCATCGGTAATGGAACTGTATATCCCGCGGAAATGCGGAGGTCGAGGCTCGCAACCGTGAGGTATGCAGTCTCAGGGAATACTTCCTAGAAGCCGACGTGGGATGCACCGAGATGTGGTCTCAGTGGACAAGGGCTTCACCCCGCTCTCCTTGGCCAACAAGAACTGGCGCAAACCTATATTATTAGATACTAATGACCGCAGGGAGGTATGGCAGAGCAAAGAGCTTCACTGGCGCATTTACCGGGTTCTACGTCAACCCGATGTAGACTTGTTAGCGTCCGTATCCTGGTTGCGATTCAGTGATCTCTTTGGGGAAACCGAAGGTTTTGTCTTTGCGATTCTGGACGAAGTTATGATATCGAACAACTACTGGAAATGTATTGTGAAGGACGGCACGGTTGGCATCTGTCGGGCATACTACCGCCCGGGGGAATCAATCCAACACATTATTTCTGGCTGTTCTCGTCTGGCTAACGGAGACTATTTGCAGAGGCACAATCTTGTAGCCAGGATTTTCCACCAGAAACTTGCTCTGAAAGACAGTCTTGTGGAATCGGAAGTACAGTAGTATAGGTATGTGCCCGACCCAGTTCTCGAAAATTGCAATATCACGTTGTATTGGGATCGATCTATCATCACTGACAGGACTATTACCAAGATTAATAGCTGAGACAACATACATTAATTCTATAAATTATAATGAGGTTTTAATATATGTTTTATACTTATTTTAATTATTGTCCTTTACTAGTTATAAGTATAAAACACATAAAAATAGTTTTAGTTTTTACAATTCGTATTATAAATAAACTGCAAAATATCTTTCTGTTTATCAATGTAAAACAACCTTATTAAAAATTGCGCATTGTGAAAATCATAATAGAACGTGGTTGCAAAAATTTCTTACGATTATGCAAAAAAGTTGCATACTATTTTTCTTAATTTGAATAAAACCATAATTTAAAATATAATTAAAATAATTTAAACCATAATTTAAAGTATTAGTATTATTTATTATTTGTTTATGGAATCTTAGATAATAGTTATGTATCAGCACTTGAGTGAGATACCTTTTTTTTTTTTGGTTGTGAAATCATCAAATGACTTCTCCCGCTCTGGGTGGAGCAGGAAGGCGTGTCAGACTCTTACTGACTAAAACCCACCCATGTTCCTTCTGTTGCCTGTGCAATGCCAGGGGGCACGGTATCCCTTTCGGACTTTCCCGCAACCCCGGTGAGTGAGATACCTGAGATACAGATTTATTCCTAGCTAAGGTAGAAACCAATAATTGTATACCAACCTCTACTTTAAGGCTCTATTTTGTAAATATTTATGAAAGGCGTAGATTTCTTCAACTGCATGCTATGCCTGACTTTGTAGACTGCAAACCATAGGTTGTACTGAATGATAACTTGGGATAAGAAATAACAAGACGATTCTTCAATTTAACTAGTTGCTGTAGAGTGTGATGCGTGTAGAGTGTAGTGAACGGGATACTTTTTCTTGTAATTCTTCTTGCAGCGGTCGAGCGCATAATAATCGCAGTTTTTGGGCACCGCATGCGGCGGGGGCGTGAGCAAGTATAAGTTTGTTTGGCCAATCAGAGGCGGCCAATTAGCTGTGTATATTCGTGTGTGAGATGTAACGCATGTCTGTATGTGCGTGTAATGTAACTTTATTTATTAAACAGGTAAAATCGGTTACATACATGGGTATTTACTTGCTAAAACAGTAAAAAAGTTAAATTTTTATGTTAAATCTGTACACAATAAGTTAATTACAGCAAAACTTATGTAATAAACGTTAAACAGTATTCAAATAGGAATCTTTTAGCAAACAGGCAAATAAGATTCTAATATGAACTAATAAAGGACTAACAAAACAAAATAACGAGCTTATGTGGCTATTATTTATCTACTTCTAGTCTTATATTTAAGCTGTTATTTACAATTTATGTAAATCAATTATTTCAATAAACAATTATTATTATTATTATTCTATATTATTTTTGCCAATAATGATCACCAGAATAATGACCAGACATAGTGGTAATAAATCGACTAGAGCGTCGCACAATGATTATTGATGGCACGGTTGGCGCAGTGGTTAAGCGATTGACTGCTGCGCTGCGTGTCGCGGGTTCAATTCCCGCACGGAACAAATATTTGTATGACCTACAATTAGTTGTTCCGGGTCTGTCTGTTTGTGTATGTGAGTTTAAATGTATGTAAACGCACCCACGATACAGGAGAAAATCCTAGTGTGGGGCAACGTGATATATAGGTCCCGCATGACGAGAACTTCGTGAAAGCTAAAAAAGATAAGCAGATTAAGTATCTTGACCTGTCTCGCGAGGTTGTTGACTTGTGGGACGTGGATACAGTAGTCATTGTGCCGATAGTCGTGACAGCCAATTGCATAATAGCCAAGAGCCTCGCGCAACACCTGTGGAAGCTCTCGTTAGGCAGCCGGATCAAGGGCTTGATCCAAAAAGCGGTACTTCTGGACACGGCGCGTGTTGTTAAAAGGTTCCTCTCACAGGCAGGAGCCATGGTGACCCGGTGGTCACCATGTAAACTCAAAAATATAAAAAAAATCGCTAAGCTACCGGTGTAGCTTAGCGATTTTTTTATATTTTTTAGTTTTTTTTTAGGTCATATAAAAATATTTGAAAATGTATATTAAATGTTTGTAAATGAAAAAAATAATAGTTAAGAGATATTCTATTCTAGTATCTGTGATCACATTAAACTGCTGAATGGAGCTGCTCCTGCTGTAAATTATATTATTTACCGATGATCGTCATCATCATCAGCCTACAGCTGTCCACTGCTGAACATAGGCCTCTGCAAATGCACGCCATTCAGCTCGGTTCTCGGTAACTCTCATCCAGCTGCTACCAGCCACCCTGTGAAGATCGTCGCTCCATCTTGTCTGGGGGCGTCCTTACGTTTGCCGATTCGTGGTCTCTCCACTTAAGAACACGTCTACCTCGTGGCCATCGGTTCTGTGACTAAAATGGCCGGCCCATTTCCACTTCAGCTTGCTTATTCTGTGACCTATGTCGACAACTTTGGTTCTCTGCCGGATCACCTCGTTCTGGATTCGATCCCTCAGAGAGACTCCAAACAAAGCCCGTTCCATAACTCGCTGCGCGACCTTGAATTTAGAGACCAGCATTACCGTTAGTATCCACGTTTTGGCTCCATAAGTCAGAAATATATCTGAATCTATTATCCTATAAAATATTGTTTTAAAGCTCTTTTAATCCTTAGTCCTAAATAAACTGTTGTCTACAAAGTTTTCAATGTTATTCTTCTAAGTTTATCTTCAGCCGTCGGGTGTAAAATGGTCCGGCCGTGTGTTTTGACTTGTTTTGTTTTAGTTGGCGGTTTAAGCGTGGCCTTCAGCGCAGACATGACCTTTGGAGATTAAATATTTTGGGGTAGTGCTGTTTTCTCACTTTCATCTAAACTAATATTACAAAGCGATATTATTTGTTTATATGTTTGTAAGAGGAAGTACTGATCTGATTATAAAAAATCTTTCACTGATAAACGCTACGCTATTTTGCCGACGTCACTGTCATAGATATGTGTTAATAATACGTTATGGTAAAACACGCGAATGAAGCCGCGGCCAGAAGCAATCATACATAAAGGTACATCCACGTAAAAGGTTAAACGATTTAAAAAACTTCCCTTTCCCGTATAGCGGGCGCTCGTCAACTTGTGGAACTGTAATTTTTACTAATAATTTTTGTTGTTACCTAATTTTGACGTGTTCGGAAAATTAGTAATTATCATACACCTCGCAAGTTCAAGTTAACACAAAGATCACCTTTTCATTCCACTCTACGTACAGCGTAGAGTAAATTGGTTTCCCAGAATCCTATTGTTTTTTTGACGTGTTTGTGAAATGGAATTCCAAGAACAAGGTATTTTTTTTTATTGATTATATTTGATTAAATATTTTGTTATAATTTTTTACAACAAAAGAATTATTGTTATTGAAGTGCTATGCCGCACTTATGATATTGTATATTTTTCTGTGATATTGAACTTCATGTAGACTTTTGGAAAGTTATGCAGATTAAACGGACATTGAGTCTACCCTCAAAATAAAGGTCTATTAATATACTTTCTAAAACCGATATATTTGTCTGCCCATAGGTGTCTATTTGTGATTTAAAGAGGTGCTACGCCGTCAGTTCTCTTGACGTAGTAGGGTCTACGAAACAATTGACTAATTTATTTGTTTTCTTTGCAGGTACTTCGACAAAATGCACGTTTTCAAGGATGCATTTCTTTGAAGTTTGGGCTGTACACGTTAGTGTGCGTGAAAAATACCAACACATACTTCTAGAGCTTTTCAAGATACTATTAGTAATGAAAAGTTAGATATATGCCCATTACAGAAATGTGTATTTATATTGTGTAAATGTCTGGACGAATTATGGAAATCTGTAAATATAACCAAAACCACATTATTTAAGAAGTATGCGGATTAGCTTAATGTAATTGAATGGGTAGAGTTAATAGTAATTGACGAGAATTGTACGACTACTGAACACATCGTGATTCAACCAAGCACATCTACTACAAGGCCTCAAGTCTGCTACGAGTATTACAATAGTGTCAAAATGGTCTATCATTGATTTCATTATTGTTGATTTTGACAAGGTTGGTAATCCACTAATTTAATGGCGTTATTATGACTTTCCAATGGTCAGCCACTGACACTCCATTGAAAGAAATAGTATCTATTGGTAATCTCGTACATAATGATAAATTAATGACTGACTTAGGCGGTAATCTGCTAAAATTTTGACAGTTCCTTTGATCAGTGACCTACTATTAGAACGTCATTGTGCAGTCATTGCTTTTAATTCGTTACGAGTATCGTGTTTGTGGAATAAAATGATCAACCAATGATCGACCATTATGAATTTAGCAGATTACGAACTTTTAGCAAAATGACAATGGGATCGTGTTGGAATGACGAATTTATAAAAATAGCAGACTTGACCCCTTATCGCGTGCGCGGGCGGCCTAAAAAAGATTTTTCAAACCTTAGCAAACGATCTAAACGTAGGCGACTTACAGAACTGTCCCAGGTTGACAGCTCAACTGTGAATACGATACTCAATAAGTCCGATACATCTAATTCAAGTTGATGTGCAAATATTAGGGTTGACAAAGTTCTATCACTTTTTGTGGAAGCTAAGTTATCAAAGCATCAGTATTTATTAATTTAAAACTTTATTAATACCAATGGCTTCTCATATTTTACCAACCTACCATAGTGTTTAAGCAGCCAAAAAGAGAGTGCTATCCTCAAGATATTATGGTATCAGAATCGAAAGTCAAGGTTGAATTACAAAGCTTGTTCGATCACACAGTTACACGAATTTTAGAATCTCAAGAAAATGTGATAGATAGCGTCTCATTAGGTTCAGAGTCATTAGTGGCAAATTATCACCGTTACATTCGTGGATTCATTTCTTTGAATATTTTATTCATCTCGCTTACAGAGTTGACATTAAAAAATGTCAAGTTCGTTCTGATGAAGATAAAATACTATTCGCGGAAAGAAACAATTTATTCAAAATACATTTAGGTCTAGATTAGGTTTAATTGATGATAAACCACGAAGTGTCGGAAGCGGGACATCGAACGACGGTACCTAATACCGCGAGAAATTTTTTCATGAATTCAGCTGTAGCTGCTGAAGCTACCGGATTAAATAAGAACTTGATCGAACGTTGTTCTGTTATTTTACAAGCTTTGTCATATACATGTCGATAAATTTAGGGAATATGCTTTAGAGACCGCACGACTTTTGGTTAGTGAATATCTGTGGTATAATCTTCCTGCTTGCGTACACAAAGTACTTCTACATGGTCCCGAGATTATTCAAAATGTAATATTATCGATTGGGGAACTTTCCGAAGAGGCAGCAGAAACTAACAATAAAAACATCAAGGCATATGAGAGATCATACTCGAAAAATGTCGCAGGAGTTAACAAACGCCGATTTAATTCGTTCGTCGCTCAGTTCTGACACTATTTAACAAGCCTTCGGAAACTTCCCCAAAAGAAAAAGAGATTATATACAAGTGAGGTGCCTAGTAGACCTATTACTAGGTGTGGCTTATTATATTGTAATATTAGTATTAATTATGTATAAGATTTCGATATCAGTCATTTTGTAATTTGTTTTTAGTCTTATGTTGAGATAGTATATTTGTTGATTAAAAATGGTTTACTAATATTTTTTATTTATTTTGTAATAAATGATTATGATAAAACTATTTCGCCATAGTCAAAACCACATCCATGTTTATATGTATTATATTATATTATATTAATTACATATTATTAATAATATGTATTATATAATATATGTAATACTTGTCTAGAAAATGAATAAACGTAAAACAGAAATACTTCCCTTGCAAATATATTGATATGTCAATGTGATAAATATATTATTTTGTGAGTAAATATACACAATTAAGTAGATAAATTGTCTTTTTATATTATTTTAAACCTAAAATGCACAAAAAATAAGCGCCAGGTTTAAGTATTTATCGCCTTTGTTCGGTCGCCGAACCACTGGCATAGCTTTAAATTGTTCGGGAGGACGCTTCAGCCCTGAAGGCTTTAAGTATAATAATAATAATGTGTGTCATTAAATGTTCAAAGAAGCTCACTGTGCCCGTGATAATGATATCTAGTTATTAAAGGTTTATTTGAAAGAATTATATATTATATATATTTAAATTGAATAATACTTGAGAAAGGAGCGGGATTCAGCCCTCGAGCCCATAGCTTGTATGTACATTTTCTCATCTTTTGGTATGTAACAGTTTATTTTTTGTATATAATTGATAGTGATTCATAGTCGACTGCCTTGTTGGTCTAGTGTTCGCAAGCGCTACTCCTCCGAGCATGAGGTCTTGGGTTCGATTCCTGGGTCGGGCAAAATGTTATTGGGTTTTTATATTTGAAATTTCTCAGTAGCAGCCCGGAGTCTGGATTTGTGCTCGGTTGATGGCAATAGACTCGCATACATGCTACATGGGCCTTAAGCATAACTGGTGAAATGTGGGTGTAGCTGCTACAGGTACACCTCTGCCCAACCCTTCGGGGAAACAAGGCATGATGTTATGATATGTGTTGTTAATTGATAGTAGAAGTACAGATGTGAGTAGAAACGCTGGAACGGGACGCTCTAGAAGGACATACGTATACCTTATTGGGGAGGTTCTTCAGAAAGTTTAGGTGCATAGTACTCGCAACCGACGTGCGGAATCTAGAGGAACAAATCAACGTGCAATTCATTAATATATTCCAGAATTATTGGTGGGCCTAATCCCCGACGAAAAATAAGTATCTCCTTTATATGTAGGTACTGTTAGAGACTAGTGGAGTCTCCTAGGGATCGTATTGCTGACCAAACTTAAAAAACACTTATTGTTTATTATTCCGCATTAAGTAAAAGTATGTCAAAAAATCATAAATAAATAGTTACATCATCGTGAGCAAAGATATAACGGCTATTCTCTCCGTTCCGGAGATATAAGCATTAACTCCACAATTTTTTTTTTACAAAAAAAGGTATACCTAAGTTGTATTTGGTTATTATTCCGCATTAAGTAAAAGTATGTCAAAAAATCATAAATAAATAGTTACATCATCGTGAGCAAAGATATAACGGCTATTCTCTCCGTTCCGGAGATATAAGCATTAACTCCACAATTTTTTTTTTACAAAAAAAGGTATAAGTTGCCAATTTGCGTACCAAATTTTATCCTATGATATATTTATGCAAAACATTGGCTATTAGAAGCCGACACTTTAAAACTTATGCTCCAATGTCTTCGAAAGCCTTTTTCTGCGCCGCCGCTGCCCCCCCGCAATCACTGACTTCAAGACCGAGGCCTTGCATCCAGACGGGGACTGTAAGCTATCCGAGCTGACCCTCGCATGTTTTTCCTGTTCTTTATACGAATTTATGTTTATCTTTTCATATGCCTTTAGAACTAGCATCTGCTGGCGCCTTCATCCGCGTGAAATTTCTTGTTTTAACATAAAATATTATATCCTATGACACTCGGCAATATTGTAGCTTCCCATTAGTGAAAGAATTTTCGGCATCGGATCAGTAGTTCCGAAGGTAGAGGGCATACATACATGCGTTTTGGGGGACTGTCTTATGTAATTTTGACGTTCGAAAAGTGCTGATTCTCAGCCTAATTTGAATAAATGACTTTTGATTTTGATTTTGATTTTATTATAAACTCACTTTTATTTATTTATTTATTTGCTAACATGTTAAACACTGGTTAGTAGGCATGCATTAAAATTTCATGACACAGTACATAACATGCACCCTGTAAGGGCACTGCAAATGTTTCTTATATTATGATTAAATTACACGAATTTAAAGATTCTAATTATTACAATTCATTACATTTTAATAAACATCAGCTATTTAATTATTACATTTCATTTCAAATAAATCATTTTTTTAATTCGTTCCTTCATTTTAGTCATTATGGGTAAGCTTAAAGTAAAGTCATTTATTATTTCATATTTAAGTACGTCAAGCATATTATTACAAAGTCAATCGATTCACAATCTGTCAGCTTTAAATTCCTCAACGGTATAGTAGGCTTTCTTTATTAACAGAGATTTTAACTGCTTCGAGAAAATTGAGTCATTTGGTAGGGATTTTAAACTTTCCGGTAGCTTATTAAATATATTTGCTAGTCTTGAGTAGGGGCTTTTCCCGATAGCTTTTAAGTTTGTGATGGGCAGTATTAGTATATTCTTGTTCCGCCGGTTATAGTTTTCATTTAGCTCGATATTAGATTTAAAGAGGTGCCTATTTTTCCTAACGAATATACAACTTTGCAGTATATATATTGCTGGTAGTGTGAGAATTTGTTGTCTAATAAAGTGTGGTCTACAACTCTTTCGTTGGTCTATGTTCATCAATATTCTGATACATTTCTTTTGCTGGATGAAAAGGTCCAAAAAGTCAGTACTGTCTCCCCACAGAATAATACCATAATTTAGCCAGGAGTAGGCGTACGCATAATAGGCAGATAAGGCGGTTTTATAATCTGTGTTGCATTTCAATATACTTAGTGCATAAATAAATTGGGACAATTTTGCTCTTGTACTTTCTACATGTTTCTTCCAATTTAGGTTTGAATCTAATGTTAGGCCTAAAAGTGTAAATTCGTTTATTTCTTCTAATTTCATTTGTTGTGTTAATGTATTTAGGTTTAGTGGGGTTCTCTGGTAAGTTCTGAATTGGCATATTTTAGTTTTAGTTAAGTTTATTTCTAAGTTATGTTCGTTTAACCATTGCTCAGTTTCTGTGAAGGTTTTTTTAATATCTAGATGGTCAACATTCGCGGGCGTTTTAAATAATAAAGATACATCGTCAGCGAACAAAATACATGGCGAATTTATCTTTTTTGGCAAGTCATTTATATATAATATAAATAAGGTACATCCTAAAACACTTCCTTGGGGTATTGAAGTATTCATGGTAGCCATGTCTGATCGTATGTTATAAATTTCCTGGTCCACGCTATCAAAATATTCTATTTCTACGAATTGTACTCTGTCTTGTAAATATGATTTAAACCAATTTAAAGCTTGTCCTCTAATACCCGAACCGTAAAGTTTTTGTAATAAAATTTTGTGTGACACCTTGTCATACGCCTTCGTCATGTCTAGGAATAATCCAATAGCGTACTTTCTTTCGTTAATGCAACTGTAAATTTCCTGTACGTAGTTGTATACCGCTAAAGTTGTTGAGCATTTTTTCCTAAAACCGAATTGGTATTTATCTAAAATATCATATTTTTCTAAAAATCTATTGACACGATTTGCCATTGCTTTTTCGAAAATTTTTGAGATAGTTGGTAACAGTGCAATAGGCCTATAATTACTAGGGTTTTCTGAATTTCCTCCTTTTTTTGCAATTGGGCGTACTTTCGCAATTTTAAGTTTATCTGGGAAACTTCCCTCGTCAAAAGAAATATTGATTAGATTTGTGAGAGGCGGTGTTAGCTCCTTTACGCATTTTTTAACTAATAGCGGCGGGATATTGTCTACTCCAAAGCTACGTTTATTTTGCATACCGCGTATAATCTTAGAAACCTCTCGCTCGGTTACCGGTTCGATGTATATGGAGTTTATTGCGGGCGTATGCACCGAATGTGACGATGGCCTACACGGCGCTGGCGCCACTGCTCCCGTACTTTTTTTATCTACACCTACAGATACGAAATAATCATTAAATGCGGTGCAAACTTGTTGTGGTGATTTTATTATTAAGTTATTTAATTTTAAGGCAATGTTCTTAAGATTTTGTTTAGTTTTATTAGGTTTAGTAATTTTATTTATCACTGACCACATCGTTTTTGTTTTATTTTTTGAGGCATTCATCTCTTTTATGTAATTAAGTTTTTTTGATGTTTTAATGCATCTTTTTAACATTTTCGAGTATTCTTTGTAGTGTTTTTTAAATATGGCGCTATTGAGCTGATTTGAGATAATCCTAGTCAATCTTTTTTTTTTGCATGATTGTTTTAGTCCCTTAGTAAGATAATTGTTTGTTTTATTTTGCATTGTCTTTATCCGTTTTTTTGGTATGTATTTATTCAAATTAGATTGTAAAATGTCATGAAATCTATTATAAGTTTTATTTATGTCAAAGTTTTGATAAAAAATGTCATTCCAGTTTATTTTATTAAGGGCTGATTTGAAATTTGTCAAATTAATATAGTTAAAGATTCTTTTAGTAACGTAGGGTGTCCTTTTAAGACTTTGCGTTTCCTTGTTGCTAAGGCCGTATATTAAGCAATTGTGATCTGAGATACCATTATTGTTAACAGTAATTTCGAATTCTGCGCTACTATTATTTGTAAATAAGAGATCTATACAAGTCGACGTTAGTTTTGTGGTTCTTGTAGAGGTTTTGATGATTTGATGTAGGTTTAGTTCTGTCATGATATTGTTAAGTCTCTGATATTCCTTTGCTTTTTTAAAATAATCTAAGTTAAAATCTCCGGTAATTATGAGGCGTTTGTTTTTGTACTTTAATGTAATGAGCTTCAGAAGTTGATTTAAAAAGTTAAAGAACTGTTCTATATTTCGATCGGGCCTGTATACAAGAATAATAATTAGTTTTGGTGACTTAATTTCTATGGCACAACATTCTACTACATATTCAACTGATAGATTGGTAATTTCGGGTAGTTCTTTGCAATTCAATCCCGTTCGTGTCAGAATGGCAGCTCCACCACCTCGGTGGTTTTGTCGACAGAAAGTCGAACTGAACTCGTATCCATTGACTGTAATTAGTTCTTTTTGATGATTTCTAATCCACGTCTCGGTAAGGCAGACTACATTATACGGTTCATAATCTAGTAGACTCTCAAGAATATGAGTTTTGTTTTTGAGACTTTGCACGTTTTGTATGAATATTTTAAAGTCGAAAAGTATGGTCTTTGGGCTGTTTGTGATCACTACTGTGTCTGATTCTACACAGTGGAGAAGCGGATGTGGTTGTGACGGATGTGGTTTGTGGTGCAGACGTGGTGTGGCTCATGAATGGGTTTTCAGATGGATTTTCGTGGTTTCTTCGCGGCAGATTTCGTTCTTCTCTGTATTTTCTTCTTTCTTTTAGTTCGTCCGAATCGAGATATTCTGAAATATGAAGTCCTTGCCCTTTCAAAAATCTTGCCTGTGACATGATGTACTTCGTCATTCTTTTGCTGATAAGCTCTATTAGTATTGGGCGTTTTAGCCCATTTCTACCTATGCGGTGTAATTCTTCAATATAACCAGTTAAGTCAATGTTCAGCGTTTCTTGGAATGCGTATATTATTCTGTCCTCGAGATCTCCTTCAGTTTCCCGATAGTACTCATTTAGGCCGTAGATAACAAATCTTTTTATATTGTCGTCTTTTCGTGTACCTTTGCTGTGTAACTTTTCTATTTCGTTCTTGAGTTTGTCGTTTTCAATTTCCAGTTTTCGTATCTTTTCGGTTACGTTTACTATTTTTGTATTTATTGAAGTCTGTTCTAAGAGTAAGGCTTCTGTTGTTTGGGTAATTTTTGACTGTAGTTTATGTATTGCTGTATTTATTTCACTCTGTACTGTGCCTTTTATTTCGTTTAATATTGCTGTTTTATTATTTTCAAGTTTTTCGTCTAATAGTTGGCTTATTTGTAGTAAGGTAACAGAGTTTGTTGTTTGTGAGCACACATGTGCGTTTGCTGGGCTCGTAGGAGAGATACTCCTCCTGGTATGGCCTAGTACACTGTGATCGTCTTCAATATGATCGTCAATGGACATTGTGGTGTCGTTCAGCGTAGGCAGCGGTTGGCTTCGGACGGGAGTATCGTCATTTCTGATCGGTTTTTTTGTGTTTGTACATGATGGGCAGCTCCAGGACATTGTTAATTTGTGTTTATTTTCTGTATAAAAAGATGTCGTTATGTTTACGCATCGATAATGGTAAACATGTTTACAAGTGAAGCAACGTAGTAATTCGCCGCGTGCTATTTGCTGTTTACATGCTTCGCAATTCATTTTTTATAAATGTATTTTATTTGTTTATTTTGAATCAGCTGTCGCAAATCTTTTATGTGTTGTTGGGTAATTTTTGCTTAGATGTGGTAAAGTTTGAATGGTAAAGTTTTGCAGAAACAATCTCAAAAAGTCTTTATGTGCGACTGTGGTTCGAACTCGGGTCACTGGACATTACAATTTCGTCATACAACCATAGGGCCAATTGGTATTTTAATATTTGAGCGAATATTAGGTGCACTCTCGTATTGATAGAGTTTATTGAAATAGGGTACGGTGGGTATTCGGGTTTTTAATATAGCACAACAACCGTCCAAAATTTTTTTGATTCACTATTTATTTGACTAACTATTATTTATTTGTATTTAACTCTTTATGATATTTATGGAGATCTGTTGGTAAAGCTATCCAGAAAAAAACCTCTATAGTACGTACCTATGTAGTTGTGGTGTTGCTTTTTGGATTTAAAGCTCAGTTTCCTTGGTCGATAGGGCTTGTATGCGGGTTGCAGGAGATTTCTGTAAAGCATGCCATAAGGCCGGCTGTAAGGCAACCATTTTCTTCAGTTGATAGGGGACGATTGCGGTATACGGCAAACCTGCACCACTCGTTTGGCTGTTGCTTTGACGGTTCATTTTCATTGGTCTCTCAGACGGTGTACCCACCGCGTTGTAGACTTATGACTTTCATTAGTCACTACCCCGCAAGCGGGGCGCCCGCATGCTGTATAAATATCGACGAATGAAAATGAGCCATTACAGTGTATTGTGATACTTACATAATATCATATAGGATCTCAGGCATTCGGTGAGGACTCATCAAATAAAACAACTTCATAGAAAAAATACTTTATATAAATTTATACGACAACCCATTTTAAATTAGTCTAACATATACATATAAATTATTCACAATATTGAAATATTTTTTTATGATCTAGCTGTAGCGAGGAGTATACATTTATATTAAGTAATTAAAATGTTTTACCTGAGTAGTTATGTACAGTATTAGGTACTACTGCGTACGTGTAAGACAGGCACACTGGTATGACAAAATAAGGGTTAAAATAAATGCGGCAAAAAAAAAAAAAAACAGCAGCAATAAGAATGTACAACGCATTGTTGCAACGTGCAGCGAGACAGGCAAATAACAATGATTTATGGCCAGTCAGTCAGTTTTTTAGCGTGGCGTGGTGTGGTTTACTGGGCTATTCACTATCCGAAATCAACAATTTATGGTGTTAGCACACCGTCGAGAAACGCGGTTTACGTGGTAGTGATATCAGATAAGAATCTTAATTTCGTAGCACACTTTTAATTACAATCCGAAAGATTTTGAATAAAATTGCTTCTCATTGAAAAAATCGTCTATTCAGTAACATAGAGAACACAATGAATGATATTGTACTGTCAAAATTAAAACCATTGTACGTTACAATTACCACGAAGTTCAGTTAAGAAAATAAAGATTTTCAAGTTAATTATTTTTCTGTTAATATACTGCCAAAGTTATTAATGAAAATGACTGTTCATATTTGAAAATTGTTAAAAATTTTAGTTTGTGTTTTCTTTTTAGATTGTACATGTTTAACCCAGGCGATATTGTTTCGCTTATCAGCTAAACCACTGAAAGTTTCGTGGATGTCGTTGATCCCGATTGGTGTGCTAACACCGTTTATCCACCCGCCGCGCCACCGTCAACGGGACGTCAACGAGAAACAAGATTATTCCAACCGAGCGTGACGTCCCGACAACGGCGTCCGGCATCCGGCTAATTTATTTTAATCTTTGACCTTACTTACTTACTTTACTACCTTACTTTTTTTTGACATCATTTTTAGTGACTTAGGTTTTTAGGGAGAGGTAAGTGTGGACACTTTTGAAATAAGTTACAAATCAAGCCATTAAAACACGTTTTAAATACACATCTTTAGATATTGTATGTACTTGACCTTAATACTGGTGTTCAGGAACGTAAATTAACTAACTTATAATTCATGTTTTCGATTTCTAAAATTTTTGTGAAAATAATTCGTCTTTAAATGAACAATAAGGGTTTATTGAAAGGCAAAACAATCTTATATAGTGTGTATCAGAAATGTGTCATTTTTAATGACCATCAAACTAGATAGCTTTCTCTATGAGACCAACGTCGTAATCGCGAAAAAATAATCACTGTCTGTCAGGTATACCCTTAAATTATAACCACAAACTGATACACGCTGTATATGAGGTTTAAGTTATTTGAATAGCGCGAAAAATAAAATGACTAGTTATGGTTCTTTTGGTGGAGGAGAAGCCCTTAGTAAATAATTACACATTAAGATCCTAAATTATTAAAATAATTCAACAATATATTTAATTATGACTTAAACACTTAGAGATCTGCCGGTCGATTCTGTAAAAATCTCACCGTGATAACTTAGGTGAAGTGAGTTTGTTTTTGCTTGGAATTGACACTATTGACAGCTCACTCCACGCTCACTTCACCGAAGTTTTCACGGTGAGATTTTTACAGAATAGCACCGCTGGTATCCAAATAGACACAAAAATAAATTAACGGGAGCGGTCTTATCAGTCTTTAAAGCTCACCTACATTGGAGAGGAGAGGCCAAGGTCGTATCGGGATGACCTTGGCCAAGATTTCAGAACAAGTTAAAAATTAATTAAGTACGTAACGACTCATAATGATGTTATTTTGCTGAAAATTGGTTTGGAAGTTCTTATAAACACTTGAAATGAACGGAATCCACAACGTGTTTAGAATGAAGATAAATGTATGGTCTAAGATCTGACCTAGCCGTGAAGGTCGCCTCCTTCACGGCTAGGTCAGATCTTAGACCATGTTTATCTTTATTCTAAACACGATGTAGATTCTGCTTCACCCATATGTTTAATGGATAAATATTATTTTATGCTAGCTGCGCCCCGCGGATTCACCCACATAATTCTCGATCCCCAAGGAATATCGAGATAAAAATATTTTATGTCCTAACTCAGGTCATGGTCTACTCATGTGCCAAATTTCATCCAAATTCGTATAGCCGTTTTAACGTGAAACGTTAAAACGTCGTACGTAAGAAACAAAAAGGCTCACTTTCGCATTTTTAGTATTTATATTACCTTCCCCCAGTGGTTTTGCTCGCGTAATATCTTTGTTAATAATAGCTCAGTGATAATATAGCATTGTACTAGTGAAAGAATTGTTTAAATCGGTCCAGTAGTTTTTAAGTTTATTAATCACAAACAAACAAATATACAAAAAATTAAATCTTTTCTCTTTTTAATATTAGTTTAGATCAAATTTAGTATTTTTTAAATATATCGCGAGTGGGTTGACAAAAAAATACAGACCAGACCATGATTGGCAAAAAATTCAAAAATGTTATTTTTCTTCAATTCGTTAAACGAATGAGTGCACATTCGTTTAACGATTAATTTGTTTTAGTAACCAATATTTCTCTTAAAAAGCACTATACATTGATATATAACTAATTGTGTCTAGAACGCCAAGAACATTCTTAAACTTAGATGGCCAAGTAATCACCTATTTATGTCATTAACTTCGAATTGACTAACAATTGGCAAAAGTCGAGTTGGAAAGCTCTTTCCATTGGTGTAAAAAAAAAAATTAAAATGTTTAAAAATAGTAGAAAATAAAGAGAATTAAATTCGTGGGACTAAGTTGGATCCCGAGAACAGCGAAGGATTCTTTCTGAGTTTTGAATTCTGAGCGAAGCGAGGGATAAACAGACTGTGATTTTTTTTTCACGAGTTGCGTGTTCTTCTTTATACCATTGACTGCGAGAAAATAAATAGTAGTATAGTATTTATATTTATCTGTCATAGTTGTAGTATTTATATGACTGCCTCGTTGCTCTAGTGGTCGCAAGCGCTACTGCTGAGCATGAGGTTCTGGGATCGATTCACAGGTCGGGCCAAGTATTATTTTCGGCGTTTTTCCAACAGGAATTTCTCAGTAGCAGCCCGGAGTCTGGCATTGTGCCCGGTTGATGGCAATAGGCTCGCCCCCTATTACATGGGACTTAAGCATAACTGGCAAAATGTGGGTATACTACAGGCACACCTCAACCCTTCGGGGAAACAAGGCGTGATGTTTTTTTTTTATATTTATAACATTTTTGGCGACAACAAAATCTACTACGAGTATGCTGCTTTAGAACGAAATGATTCCGGAGTCAGTGTCTCATTTTCGTCACTGGAAAAACTCATTTTATTATAATTTATGTTAATTAGATTTTCCAATGACATTAAAAAAAACACGATATCAGATAGAAAAAACCTAACTAAAATTGGCGGGATATTTTATTCAAATTTAAGTGTACAGCTTCTATGGGAAAGCTCCATCTATAGCCAGCCAGTAGCTACTTTCAGCACGTTTCATTTATTTTTTGTACATAATTCGTATAGTTCGTGCTTGTTTCAAATTCAAAATGTTTTAATACACTGATAACTACACAATGAGAGTTTTATTCACTGTTATCGATGAAAAGAGAGAGTCAAATAAGATGGTATTTTAACATGCATTTTTTGGTGTATGCTTTGTTTGTTGTCCTTAAATAAATAATAATAATAAAATGCCCATTTTCAACTAGCAATGGTACCAAAGTCATTTTTGAATTTTTAATTAATCACATTCTGGCCAGGAATTTATTAGCCAATCCACTCACGATATATTTTTTAACATAATACGAAATTTGATTTATAATACTTTTCATCCACTAAACAGATGGGTGAGGGTCGTTCCAAGGTGGGATCCTCTACTATTTATATATTTTTGCACGAAAGCTTGCGGTAAATCTTTAGAAGTCATCATTACATGCAAAAAAAGACAAAAACTCCTAATGTTTCTATTTTTTTAAATATTAAAATGTTCACAAAGTAAAAGAAACACTCGGTACACGTGTACTTGTCTTTCTGTTTGGGCAACACCGATACGCTAGGTAAGTACTAACAGGACGTCTCGAATTTATTGAATTCGGTTTTTTTAATACTTATTTTTCTATGCTGATATTTTAATTTTAATGTATTAATGATATAGATTAACAAGTAGACGGGAACGCCCTCTGTTATTTAATATACTGTTTATCAAATGAAATTCATTGTAACAATTTAACATATCATACGACGGCAGCAAAGTACAAAGAGTCAACCGTACTTTTCCCGAAATTCACTTCTGTAAATAATTCGGCTCAGAATTTTTGTTTTAGCATAGATCATGCATAGCATTTTTTTTTCTGTATAATTTTCAGTTTTTACTAATACAAAGACAACTAGGTACTCCTATTGTTCACAAAGTGACAAATTAGACACGGACAAAATATACCATTAGTCCGTTTATACTCGTACGTTGGACAATCGGCGCGTTCACCTCGATAAAGAAAGAAGTCACATTTTTGTCACTATTTTAAATTTGCATTATTTTAGTGTAACAGCGATAATAAGTAACGTCGGAGTTACAAATAATAGTAAAAAAAAAAAATACTTACCTTTAATTATTATAGCAATCAACAATGAAAAGAAATACAAAATAATAGTAATAACTGTTTTAATATTTAAAATTAAATTAGGAAGTCCCGTGTAGAAGCGGATATAAATATGGCGGTTGACTCACTTAGTTTGATTTTTTGTACGTAGTAGTTAAAGGGCATTTTGGAAAAAAAAATGTTACAGTAATAATTGGCCTAAACCATTTCCTTAGTAATGCCCTTTTAACTAAATGTTGTAAAATAGAAGAAGATGGCTTTGTTCTTCTATTAATTATCACAGTTTTACGTTCAAAACGTTGTTGTTGTTTTCTAGTCGCAGGCAGATTGTATGATTCATCATATGGAACTGGGTGAAATAGGTTAGGTTATGTAAGAACTGTGACCAACCACGCGCGAGCCGAGCAAGCGAAGCGAGCGGTGTCGCGGCAGCGGCCGGCGAGCGCTACTTCCGAGTTACTGGCAGAAATGTTTTCACCATTATCTAGTTATCCGTGTTTTCGTAATAACCCTAGGGATTTCGTGAAAAATTGCTATGATATAAACATACTTTGCGGCCCGCCGATACATAACATCACGCCCTGTAGTCCCCGAAGGTTTAGTAAGCGGTGTACCTAAATTCAGTGCAAGTAGTAATTTAACAAACAACATTTAATTTCAAATCTTAAAAATAATCGATGGGTTTGACTGGAATCAAATTCCAACCTAACCTAACCTAACGGAATTCGGAAATGCTTTAAATATGTTCATAGGGAACGTATATACTTAGCATGAAGAATATACTTGACACAAAACAACTGACGACATACAACGCTAAAGTAATCTGATAAACTTAAGCTATGGTTTCCTAGAAGAGGCCGCCACATTTACCAGCGAATGACGTCACTGATACGTTACTTATGACAGTAAGATAGTGTGTTTCCCTAGAGAGCGTTTATTTATTAATTTGGTACACAGCAGTACATTACTAAACCATTAATAGTAAACAATCCTACTAATATTATAAATGTGAAAGTTTGTATGTTTGTGTGTTTGTTACTCAATCACGCAAAAACGGCCGAACTGATTGGAATGAAATTTGGCACACCGATAGTTTACAACCTGGATGGATACTTTTTATCTCGGTAGTTCCCGTTTCCGTGGGATAATTTCCGACATCCACGCGGGCGAAGCCACGGACAACAGCTAGTAATAAAATAAAAGTGCTGTTTTGTGTGGCGGCCATCGTTCTTCTAGGAAACCGTAGCTTTAACAATATATAGATGACAACAATTATTTATATGATGGAAGGAATGTTTAGACCACTATGATACAATCTAAGTCATTACAACAATAATATTTACATTCTGAGGTTTAACTCTAAAAAGATGTTAAACAAAAGTTCTAGCTAGTTTAAAAATGGAAGAACTCTTGAATGGATCTTTTAAATTGAATTTAGAATGGTTTATGATAAAAAACTTTCGAATAGAATAAGAGATTGATCGTTAAAAAAATGGTTGTCTTTTTTAGTTATAGTGAACATTTTGATTTATCAAAATTAAATAGTTATTTCAAAAAGAATAAGAATATTTTATCATAATTTATACGTTTTGAACTATTCTGCCATCCATTTTCATTTTAGTAACAAACAAATAAACAGGCTTTATTTTCCAGTGATAATACTGATTGCTAATTAATCACACTTACACAATAATT
The DNA here is from genome assembly GCA_963853775.1 of Xanthia togata. Classification (NCBI taxonomy): domain Eukaryota; kingdom Metazoa; phylum Arthropoda; class Insecta; order Lepidoptera; family Noctuidae; genus Xanthia; species Xanthia togata. The sequence goes on from OY970811.1 coordinate 11,928,512, forward strand.
AACTAATGCTTATTATTTCAACACAAACATCTGGCTGCTACCAATTCCATTTGCAAAATTATTTGCACTAATCAGATACTTATTTAATTTTATTGTTATTTTGTAGTAATAACAATTTAATTGTTAAAAGCTGGTTGATTAAATTATTAAGTTTATTTAACGGTGTATCTATATATTTAATTTATCTCTATGTATTACATTACAGTACATAATTGTACATATGATAGTACATAATTGACGAATATGTGCCGGATATAAGTATGATCTAGGTACATATGCATTGAATTCCGATCTTTCTACTAACGGTTTCAAATACGAACTGATATACTCCAAAGCTGAACGGATTATAGGCTATAATGACGTCACATAAAATCCAACAGGGCGGCTTAAAACGGATGCAAAGTGATACCGAAACATTTTTTTATTAAAGTTAATGTATCGTATTATACAGCTCTTAAGGAGTACTTTCTGAAAATATAATGCTTGTCGATTAAAACCGATGTTATTTTATTACGATGTTTTGTTTACTTACCTTTTAATGGGCGTTTTGTCATAATTTTGTTTTTATTAACTTTCTTTTTTCAAGATATTGTGTGTAGCGAAAACGTAAAGTCTTTGAAAAAAACTTATAGCTAGCATTCTTTTGTTTAACACCATTGAACATATTTGGTATTGCTATGAGTATTGAAATGTTTTAATGATCAGTGTTTCCATTATTTACAATGTAATGAAGCGCATTAGTTCCCACACGACATACTTACAATATGGCTATATAAGCGTTGCATGGATGACAACGTTACATATTTACAGTACATCAACTATATACACAGCTAATCAGTAAATCACAGCTCCTGATTGAAACATTTTCCCGTGGAAAGTCATGACTAGAATTAATTGGCCATTATTTGAGATTGCCTTGAGAAAACTCCTCTTTGAATTGCTGTGAACCTTCCAGACCGTATAAAACTACAAAAGGCTTCCTTCTAACTATTATTGAATCAAACTGTGTTTCAGTCTGCAAATTCTTTGAAAAGATTTTTAATGATGGAATTAAAAAAGAGTACCAGCAGCAAAACGAAAAAAAATCGGAAACGTCGCCATGACACCATGCTCTAAGCACATTGTAGCATTGATTTTCATCGGGAGTATAGATTGATAATATTATTATGATGATAAATAATAATACTGGCACAAATCAAGGCAATCTCACTCAACAAGCCACTTGACACATACAACAATCTACACTTATATACAAGTATACAACACACTATTACTAACTAGGTTGAGATCACGTCCGCTTTGGTTTGGTAGGTCACTTTCTTTTTGCTGGCTTTGCGTTTGATCGAGGGGTTCCTACTGTCGCTCTCAAGGCTCACTTCACTGACGGACTCCGAGTCGTGACAGTACGGTACGATGTCAGTACACAGGTGTCGTTCAACGCACGGTATGGGTTCGTCAAAGGAGGTATGGTCTATAATAGCCCTCATGCGGTAAGTGTCCGAGCACGGTGGCCGGTCGCCGCTGCGGCGGTTGGACCGCGACGAGCGGCGATCCCTGCATCAGGAGCAACGCCCGCGAGGCGCGCGGAACGTGCCCGCGCGCGCCTGATGTCACAAACGGCACATCTCGTGTTGTGTCACCGACGAGTACATCATTGTCGACACCGGGTACTGTAACATACACCTCGAGTTATTCATAAGCCTCTGTAAGCAATAAAAACAGTGACAGTAGTAATTCAACTCCGTTGGAAACCATAAAATGTGAGGAGTTTTATTGCTTCGCAACTTACAGTTTTTAATGGAGTCGTTTGAAGCGGAAAGGGAGAATTTGATCAGAATCATGCAATTGAAAACACGTACAGGGATGGAGAAACTTTTCATTAAAGAAAACAGACAATTCAGAAAAGACAAACAATTTTTGCGAACTGATAAAATATTATTTCCCACTGAAAATTCTCAACACAACAATGTCACCATGTTTTGAACTCAATTGAACTTTCAGACACGATGGGTGTGTGTATTGGCGTGACAGAATGATAAATGTTATTTATTATATAAAAACATCATAATGAATTAAGTTTTATAATTAATACGACACAGTATGGTATCCATCGCATCTCAGTCATGCAAACCACTGATTATAAAATAGAAACATGGAACATAAAATACTGTTAGAAAACCATGCAAAATTCAAGCGTTGCTTTTGTTAGTATAATGATACAGGAATGAGAAGCGTTGAAGAGTAGTCAGAGAGTCGTGTTGTTATGTTATCTCAGTTTACAATGACACGAGTGCAGACAAATTGTTGTAAGAGCGTGGACAGTAACAAGGGCGAGGGCACACGAGGGCACACAGGGCACACGAGACAGAGTGCAACATGTGAGCGATATCAAGTCTGCACATACCTCTACACGAATGTATCCTATCCCATAATATGAACCGTGCCAACACATCTACTAATATCACCGGCTGAGATTACTCTCCCTCACCGCTTTGAATGGCTCCTAATTCGCATAGAGTATTCTAGAAACTTTTGGAAGATACGAATTGAATTTTTTCATCAAGGCACTTGGAAATATGGAGGAGAATCGAAGCGATGTATAAAATGGAGCTGATTCGTTATATGTAAGTTTGCTCGCAGGAGTTCTGTCTGAGCTGTTGTATGCCCATCAGTTCGCTCGATGAGTAATAACGTCGTGTCGTGCGCAACTGAAAGTAAAAGAACAAATTCATGACAATCTAAGAAAAAGCTATTTAATTTGCAACTGAATTAGAAAATCCTTTTGTTTGAAGGCTTTTTATTTAGGTAAAGAAAAAACTTATTTTCTATTAGCTTTTGTGTAAAGTGGGCTACTCACTTGGGACTGTTTGAACCGGAGCTGCGGCTGATATTTGCGACGCAACTTTCGGGGGCAGCACACGCACAGAATTCTAAGAAAAGCCCTGAAACAATAAAGTTCATTTTGAAGTAAAATGCTTATAACATTAAGCTTTATTAAGTTTCATTAACAGTAGCTTTGTAATTATAATTTTAAACAGTTACTAAGACGTTCTTGGATGTAACCGTAACCAAGCCGTAGATAAATATGTATTTATGATTGATGATATGATGATATTGATGACATAAGATGATTTTATGATCTTGTAGCGGTTACACCGCCACATACGAAGTACGCATCAAAGGCATGACGTCACACAAATCCTGCATCGCGCAATTAGAGTTTACCGCGCGAACGACATATATAAGACTATCCGACATCAACAGTCGGGCAGTCGGCCCGCCAGACACAACACCCGTCTGGTCGGAGGACCCTCCGTTTTCTATGGTGGATGAGTGAACTTTTAAAATTTACTAAACAAACTTAGAGTTTGTCTGAATAATAAAATTGTAATAAGATCTTTGAGGTAATAAAAAAGCTTGTAAAAATAGATTGTTTAGTTATTGATTTATTTATAGTAATATTTTTAGCCAGTTTATAGTAAACGGCTTGTGGACTGAACGGTCGACGAAATGAGTTTCAATTAATTTGACAAACGAACGGACTCATTGTTCAGACATTAATTGAAATTGATGAAAAATAACTGTTTGTTTATCATTAATTACGACACAAATCCTCAAAATTTAGAACCAAAATAAGATTTAATTCAAATGGAACAGGCAGTATGAGGTTAGGTCGTTGACTTGTGAAACTCTCGCAAATTCGAATTGACAAAATAACTCGTGTGTTTATTTACTTTTTAATAGAAAAAATAAAAAACGTTAATTTAAGGTAGGTAAAACATGACCCACAGAAAAAATACTAATACAAAAAGGAACAAGTTGAGTGAAAATATGCGCCACATCCACGCAAAACGGCCATCGCTCAACACAAAACACAAAACAAAACACTACACAAGCTTACGATGTGTACTCATAAAGATGACCTTATCATAATTGCAAACATAAATATCGACATTAATAACCGTATTTCAAACAAAAGAACGTCGTCTGCAGCTACTTTGCCAACTAACAAAAAAACGAAATTGGACAATATAAATTCCCTAGTCTAATTTTATTTCAGTTCACCCGATTGAATATGATTTATCTGGTCTCCGAAATTGACCTCCCCATTGTCGGGGGTGCAATATTTCATCACAAAGGTCGAATAAAAAGCGGCCAAGTGCGAGTCGGAGTCATACACGAAGCGGTCCGTATATACCAACTTTAGACGTTTGTATGTATTGCCATTATTAAGATCGAGAAAAAACGCAGAAAAAAACACGTCTCTTGTTTTATTTATTGTTACAGCGGCCATAGTAGTACACACTCTGTGAAAATTTCAAGTGTCTACCTATTACGGTTCCAAACAGCCCTGTGAAAAACGAACGGACGGACAGCGGATCATTAGTAAAGGTCAAAGGGAGGGGGGGAGGTAAGGTGTGGCATTAGTATAGGGTCCACAGGCAGCCTTTGGGTACGGAACCCTAATACAAAGTATCTGCGGACCCCGGCTTGGAAAACAGTTTTCGAAGAAGTCCAATAAACGCAAGTTCAGCGAAGGTTTGCGAAGAAATTGAACAAGGATGATAGGAACAGTTCATTAACATTGTAATTCGGTGTTCCGTTCTGATAGGCTCGATTCGATTAAAACTCTCGGTTCGAGATTTAAAATGAAAGAGATGCGAGTTTACCAAATTGTGGTGAATTTGCTGTAGAAATTGCTTTGGGATTCACCTGTGCTCAAGAATGTCACATTAACTATACACCATGCCTCAGAAAAGTGTGGGCCTATTTAAGGGTGTTCAAACTGAAAAATTTGCTCCGTGTGACCAACATCGTAACCACGAAATAATTATCAGTCGTCCCATACATTTGGGTCGAGTACGTATTGAAAGAAAAAAAGAAAAATTGGTTTATTTGTCATGCATACAAAAAACGTAAATATAAACATAACAGAAATATTCGGCACCTGCACATCATGACTGTGACCAGAAGGCTTCCACTCAGCATAATGCTGTGCTATGGGGGACACACAGCACAGCGCTGATTTTCAGTGGTCACCCGAAAAATACGTACGGAAATCAAGTCAGTAAATAAATATTAATAAAACCAGTGTATAAATGTTAATAAATACAGTGTGTAAATATTGAGTAAATCCAGTAGTAGAAATATTGAAGTTTTTTATGGGACAGTTGATAATATTTTCGCGATTACGATGGTAGTCCCATGTCACACTCTTAAATATAATCGTATTCTACTGATACATGCTGTATTATGCGTTGACTGTGTGTAGGTATTACCTAAGTTATGAGAGCAAAATTATGGCTATAGTATTTAGCTAGAAGGGCCACACATTATAGCCATTAACTAGCACCCCAAAAGATAATGTCTACAATTTAGATTTCGAAGACGATTCTTGTTCCTTTAAGAATTAAAGATTATTCTAAACTTGGAGAATTTGTAAAAAGATGGGCAACGGAGATCAAGATACCTACAATTTAACGGTTCAAAGAAAGGTCAAATCGGGGAAATTCTGGTTTCCCTTTTATTATTTGCATAGTCACCTGTTTTCTGGAAACTTCTGAATAAGAACTTTTGGTTTATGCATAAGGTGACGTTATAATGTTCAATGTTTGTTTGGATAACAAAATAACATCGTATCTCGTGTCACGAAATTCATTTATTACTCGTATAATTTAATCATTCGATGTGATCCGTCTGATTTCCTGTTTTTGTAACATTTCTAAGAAAATAAATTGATACGGCATTTCGATGTAAACCTCATTTTATATACATATTTTATTATTTTTTGGCTGAACTTTGCATCCGATTCTGTTTGATTACACAATATAAAAAAAATCAATCGAGATATCTTAAGACATCTTTCTATGATTAGAGGTTCGTTTTTCATTGGACTATACAATAAAAAGGCTACTACCTATTCACCACCTGTGAGTGCCAATTAAGTCAGTACCTTAGTTCCAATTGGTTAAAAAATTTGCTCCCTACAACTAGAAACAAACCTACTTACTCACAAAACGAGTAAAACTCCAAAGTATATGTTATTATGTAACATAATTATAACATTCTAGATTTAATTCAACACACTGATAAGCCTAATAACAGTAATTAACACCCTGTTTCACAAGAAAATATCGTCGAAAATTTTAATTTGGAGATTCCATGTTGCGACAACATTGATGTTGTAGGTGATAGATAGGTCGCATATTGAGTTTGCAGCCAGCATGTTGCGGGCTCCGGTGTCGGAAACAACATGGAGGCAAGAGCTCAAACCTGCTCTTTAATCAAGCCTGTTCTCATGTAAATACCTCGCTGTACTACCATAGTGGCTGTCTATGTCGCGACGCCGCCGCCCGTCCAAGTTCGTAAAAAAGTTAAAAAATATATTAACGAATATGTTTTGCATTTTCATGTGTAGTTTGTGAGGTAATAGGGGTGGAAAACATTTTTAATTTTAATTTCTGAATGCGAAAATCAGCGCAGATGTCCGAGTTGTTTTTGCTTTATTGTGGATGGAACTAGTTTAGGTTTCTGCAGTTGAATTTAACCCGCAGACTGCATTTATCCATTTACAAAACAAATATTATACCTACACACTTTGAAGTTAAGAATTGTAATTTCTTATTTACACATACCTAACACATAACATCACGTGTTGTCCTACAACCACATTTTGCCAGTTATGTATGAGGTCAATGTAATAGGCATAGAGAGTGAGCCTTCAACCGAGCACAAGTCCAGACTCATCTCAATTTTTTTTTGTTGTCATAAATACAACAGTAGGTTTCCACGTGTGCTACCGTACAAATATAACGTTTCGTATTATATTATTTCTTTAAAATTGAATAGCCTACCTAATTAGAAATACCTACTTAGGTACTTTTAAAGCACGCCAGTGTAGGTGTATATTATATTCACCAACGCGGCTCATACTCCAATTTAAGGTTACAAAGGGAAGCCCCGCAAACAAGTAATGAAATTTCAATTGTGGAGGTTTCCCTCTTTGTCGGCAGCGATGAAATAATAAAGGCTTTTATTTTAGAAGCTCCTGTACTTATAACCACTCATATAATATTTCGTTTATGAAGATAACTTTAAAATATATTAATAGAAAGGCCTATAATCTTTCTCGTTTATGCAATTTATGGGTTTTTTTTTTGTTGGTCTGTTTGAATGATTTGATCCGGTTTTCTTTTATTAAGATTATTTATTTTATATTTAGCCAATGCTGTCCCACTGCAGGGCACAGGCCTCCATTTATTAAATATTTTCTGGAAATATTTTTTAAATGTCTGTATATATACAGGGTGTGGCGTAAATAATGGATAACCCGTCCATTGACCAGATTATCATCTATCATTTACCCCACTTTTATCGCCATATGCCCATGGCTGACCAAATTATTGATATTTTAAATAAAAATCGTACTTACTCTTATAAAATCAGCTGCCATTTCTACAATTGGTTATTTTTTTATTATCAGATCAGTATCGATTTTTTAATTACATTCTTGCTTCTTCAACATTGCAAAAAATACTTATTATATTAATAACTTTGTATTTTATCAAGATACTGGTTATTATTATACCATTTTAGAATCTGCATTAAATAGAATTGTTTTTGAAATAACGGGCTACCCAAAATTGCTTAATTCCGTAGAAAAAATGTTAAAATTTAAGAATAAGTATGTTATGCAATGTTATTTTAGATTGTAATAAAAATCTTAATACTGGTCTGATATTAAAAATATTCAGGAGTGACATAAAAAAAACAAAACGAGAACAAGTCACCAATTTTAGAAAGCTGATTATGTAAAAGTCAGTACGATTTAAGCAACACAAGCAAGCAAGCAAGTACGAGGTAAGCAGTGATATCCTAGTGGTGTGACCGTCAGACTGACAAGTCGTAGGTCTCGAGTTCGAACCCAAGGCACGACCTCTGACTTTTCGGATTCATGTGCGTATTATATAATTATCACTTGCTCAAAAAACGGTGAAGGAAAACATCGTGAGGAAACCGGCATGCCTGAGAGATATTTCTCGACGGCATGTGAAGCCAAGTCAGAGGCCCGTGGGCGGCTTTAAAACTCTGACACCAGGTTAGTTTACTAACCACACGAAAAGAAGAAGAAGTACGATTTTTATTTAAAATATCAAAAATATAAATAATTTGGTAATCCATGGGCAAATGGCAATATAAGTGGGGTAAATGATAGATAATAATCTGGCCGATCGACAGTTTCAGGGTTATCCATTATTTACGCCACATCCTGTATACTCCATAGGTTATGGTAGTTAAATAAAGGTAAACAAGTCGTAAAAAGGGTTTTTATAGACGACACTTTCTTGTTTAAAAATATGATAAAGCCAAATTATTTTAGATTTTTCCAATTGTTTCCTCTTTTATTAATGTATGTGCAATTTTTTAGTTAGATTTTTAATCATTTATAATATTTTGTAATCTGTCTATTGTAAAGAGCCCAAACTCTAAACGTCAACGAATTATACGTTGCTAAATTACAACAAGTACAACTGTGACGTACATGACAACTGAAGTGACAGTTATGTTTAGTCGGTTACTTGACAGCTGTCTCATCACGTGTTTTTTTTTGTTTTAATAACTAAACCTATGGAGTATAAATACCGACATTTAAAAGAGATTTCCAATTAAAATTAAATGAATACGTAAGTAGCTACCTAAATTATTTAAATGAGGCATAGTCATTGTGATACTGAATGAATAACCCATTCAATCTTCATAAAAGGCAACATTATGCACGAAAAAATGTATGAAATGAATAACAAAACCGTAGCACGTAACCTGTATGAAATTCAAAAATGTTGAAGCTCTTTAGGCTTCACAAAGGAATTTCAGTTAAAAATCTCAGCAATGCAGCTCAACATGCAAGAACGCGGGCAATGTTGGTTTTAAATTTTAGTTATTTAGCTTAATTATTTCCTGTAATATTTTTGAAGATACACGGGAAATAAGTATTATTGGCCTGCACGCGGAAACTACTTACCGAGAGTAAAATTCTAGGGAAAAATAACCCCATGACTGAAAATACCTTGAGAATATAATTAGTAAAGGTAATCGTGTGACCGTTCAGATCTTCAAACTATGCACGGGATTTTAATACAATGTTCACCGTCATTTAAAACAACTATTTTGAAAGCTTTATTTGTAACTGAGATATAGCCATGGACTAACAAAAAATGTCGGACAAATTCTCGCTAACAAGGAACTGTGTCACTCAAGTCAGCCAGCTCGATGTACGCAGGCCAGCACACACATTCACACATAAGTTGGTCAGCCAATAGTCACGCAAACATCAACACTCACACAAAAATATTTACCTAAACGTACATATAGCGAGCTGGACGACTTGAGTGACACAGTTTCTTATTAGCAAGAATTCTTTCTTTTTTCTTCGTCCATGAAAATAGCACAGAAACCTCGATGCATTGATATGTCGCCCTTGCACTTGTGCGGAGCAAGGGCGGGGTAACAAGGAACTACGTTTGCGTACATCATGACACACTTATCAGGAAACTGTACCACTATGGTATGAGGGACAGGGCTCTCGACCTGCTTACTTCTTATCTGAACAACAGAATTCAGAGGGTCAATGTTAATGGCAAGAGATCTGCAGGATCTGCAGTCACCATGGGTGTTCCGCAGGGTTCAATACTAGGTCCTTTCTTGTTTTTAATTTATATAAATGACTTACCTCACCACTTAAGGGATAATCACAAGATAGATTCGCAGTTGACACTTCCCTTATTTTTTAAATCAAACGTCAGTTAGTCAACTTTGAACAAGTGAAAAATGCGCTCTCTAAAGTTGTGCATTGGTTTATTGTAAATAAACTTCTCTTGAATGAGAAAAAGACTAAACTCATTAAATTTTCAACGCCAAATGTCAGGCAGCTAACTACCAATGTTAAAGTAAATGGAATAGAGCTGGACCCTGTTGAGTCGACAGTTTTTCTTGGAATCACTATTGACGGTAAATTACAATGGAGCCCACACAAGTTCGGCCGCCTATGCTGTTGAAAAAATTAGACAGATAAGTGACGTAGATACAGCCAGAATTGTTTATTTTAGTTATTTTCATAGTCTTATGTCATATGGAATTCTTCTCTGGGGAACATGTTCGGACATTAATACTATCTTTGTTCTACAGAAAAGGGCTGTTCGAGCCATTTAAAACCTAGGTCCGAGGGATTCCCTTCGAGAAGAATTCAAAGAAATAAATGTTCTGACTGTAGCCTCACAATATATTTGTGAAAACCTATTGTATGTAGGTACACAAAAATATATCAAATTTTAAGAAGGTTTCCGATATTCATAGTTTAAATACCAGGAATAAACACAACCTTGCTGTACATCGCACTCGTCTCCACAGAGAAGGCAACTCGTTCATGGGTCAATGTATACGCTTTTACAACAAACTTCCCATCGACATTCGAAACTTACCCATTAAACGATTTAAAAGCTGTATTAACACCAAACTTTATAAAAAGGGTACTATAAAATTTCAGATTATTTAGAAGATAAAAAAGCTTGGGATTGAGCTGCTCGCTCTGCTAAATATGCCTTGTGATAAAATCATAAAAAATAACATTATACCTAATTATTCAGTAAAAACATCAAAATCCAGTATTATAATAAACATTGACATTGTTGAATACATGATTACTTTGTAAAGTATTATATTATATTATTTTTTGTGAATGTGAGGACTGCGTGAATTTTTTTTTTCTTTCTCAGTTAGTTATGGTTTGGCAGTTTGAGTAGTTTATGCGGCCTACCCAAATGTCCTTTCTTTGGTATTGTTCGTCGAGTTGAGCTCCTTAAGTTTTGAGTTGAGCTCCACGATTACTGACAAATGCTTGCACTGACAGGATAGGTCCACTCAAATCTGTGTGGTTCTTTCTTTAAAGACCATTTCAGACTAATCTACATGGTCCTCATATGGCCTGACCAAGATTATGTCAGGACTTTAAAAGAGACTGTGACCTCTGAGTTTGTTTCGGCCTTTCTTCTCAGAGTAGTCAGATAGGAAACGCCGAACTCATCTAGCAATTTTTTTTTATTTTTAAGGTGACGTGTAATAGTTATTCCAATATCCTATTTACAGTATAAACAATTTAATTTCATTTCATGTCTACGAGTTACTTTATAAAAGTATTTGTCAAAAAAAAAATAAGTCCATCTTTGAAAACTGGGCTTAAAATAATAGGATTTTATTTAATGTTCAAACGTTTTTCTTATGAATAGAGGTATCCTGACTCAGAACATATCTGCACGTAAGTGTTAATCCCAGTGCTACTCTAATATCCCTCACCTGCTCTCTATTAGCCTATTACATTTTATGCGTTACACTCTTTATTACCACTACGCTGGACATTTAACGACCTCTGTGTCTTTAAAGAAAAAGGTTAAAATATTAAAGGTTTTCGAAAAATGTGTAAAAGAGCGCCAGTCTCAAATTCCCATTGAAGTTTTGTTCTAAAAAATGCAGAAGATTCGTCTGTGGCAAAATTTTCCAATAGACAATACGAACATTTTGAAAATGGAGTGGCCATTTAGGTAGTAGGTTTTTTTCTATTTCCAGAGCTGGCCATTCGTTTAATCAATTTGGATATGAACTGTTCATGCTATGCGAACGAAATTGTAATTAACTTTAAAAGACATTGTAAAAAATGGCCTATGAATCAACACGTATGAAACCTTTACTATAATTACTAGTTTATTTTATAATTTACATTAAAATTATTACTATAAAACAGACACTTCATAATTTCGAAAACATTTTTAAAAAGTAATCACTTTGGTTTTATTCCCCAGCGCCATTATTTTTTGTTTCAATTTGACATTTTGAATAGGCTCACTCAGCGCTTGATCTATGAATAAGGTTTTTATTTACCAACAAAATAAAGCGGCTGAAAGCGCTGTGTGAAACGAGCAACATCGACTGACAGTCGATGAATTGACAGATGACACTTTGACATTTGCTAGTAATGACAGTGTCATCACTCAGAGTACATTTTTATATTGGTCATAACTACAAATAAATTAGTGTAGAAAAGTAATGGTTCGGACTCGTTCCAATGTAAATGTAAATCTAATATATTTTCACAAATAATCGCTAAGTTTATAAGTTTCTATTGACATAATTATAACCCCAAAATCCGAAAGTGTTTTAGATTTTTTACAATTCTCAGAAGTGTCCGTGATTTTAATTATAATATCGTGATATAATAAATTTCGATCGAACATATGCGTTATTTAGAACACAGAAAGTAAATACACGTGTCTGTTGGTTCTTAGGCGAACGATGTATGGACGCCGAACAATGTCCTTTAGTAAATAGTTATATTAGAAGAAAAGCCCTATCAGATGTTGTGACCTGTAATTAATAAAACACAACAAACACCTGTTAACAAAACGCCTTACTCGTACCTATTTATTTAATACCAACGAAACTGCTTCGCACGGTTTTTGCGACTTGACAAAAGATTGAGATTTCTTTATTATAAGTAAGTTAAAAATAAATGTATTCTACACATAAACATTTCGAAATACATTTTAAAAATTATGGTGAAATCTGCATCAAAATGGGTTGTATAGTTTAAAAAAAACGGGGTGACACAGACAGACAAGAAAAGCAACTTATAGGAGAGTTTCCAAAAAAATATGGGAAAAAACACAGTCTATAAAAAAACTTATGTAAAAGGGCATTATTTGTAGATAAACCTAGACTGGTTTAGTTTTATGATAAAATCACGATTAGTGTAAAACCATTATTGATTATATTCTACGCTAAATGTATGTAAAATTACTTGAGAACATTTTTTTATTTCAACTTTTTTATCGTATCATGATGTAACAATTAATAAAAAAAATAAAAGAACATTTCTTGATGCAACCGCAATTCGTGGAGAACCATTATTGATTATGTAGTAAAAGTATGTAGAAATATAATAAATAAGTCATCGTATGTTTTATTTATTTAAAGAAATAGCAACCGACATTGATTTTATCATAAAACTGGATTTTCTCAGGTTTATATCATAAAGTAATAATCTAGTCTTCTTACGGTTTTTTATGAAAAGCTTAGGTTTTTTATCAAAAAGTTGTTTTTTGTCATAAACCTGCGACATAGATAACTCTACATCTAATAAGGCTTCCAATATTAGGGGCTAATTCACATCGCATTAAGTGTGAATCGAGTTCGGCAAACAAAAGCAATTTTTCACCCGACCGCTTAACGTGGGGGAAATTGCGAAAGACCTCAAAGAAAAAGGAACAAATACAGCGCTTTTGATCGCTAATTTATCGCCTACAGGTGGTATAATGGTATTATGCGAGACCATGAGGAAAAGACGTCAATAGAAATTGATGCATTTGCATTGCCTCGATATTAATGTGAATACGGCTCATGGAATAAACCACTTAAGGATTTGAATTTAATTGGTTGGTAAGGGTTGCGTTTAATCATGTGAGGTTTTATAAGCGACCCTTCACAGCATCACGTTTATTTTTTTATTATTGAATAGATCAGAATTTTTTAGAATCTGTTTTAATAATCAAAATCTTCTTTGCTAGACTTGCCTTTTAATGCGTTTAAAACTAAAGTAAAATCAAACCTTTGTTCAAAGACATACTACGTATACTATCAACGACTACTTAAATGATAAGATTATATATGTAGTTGGTCTCTGTGATTAACTCAATACAATGTTTATGTTCTTTCTCCAGAATTAGCTTACCTATTGACAGGATATATAAGTTTATATAATTGTTTATTTTATTTGACTTTATATGTCAATTTATTTTAATTGTATTTTTATTTGTTTTTGTTAACATAATCTACTCATTTGAATGATTTTCATGACTTGTATTGCAATATGTGGTTAGCTAGAGACCTCGACAATTGATCATATTATTTTTTGCCTGACCAACCGGCAGCAAGTTCGTCATGCTCCGTTAGATGTCACTGCTTGCGGTAGCGTCGGGGGTCGGGTTGCCTACTTCCTTCAAATATGGCGAGGGGGGTAATGGCTGATCTTTGCGTTATGCTCGTGAACGGGTGCTGCTTATAGTGACTGGTCATCTTGCTGATCATGGTTTTGTTATTGTTATTAGTAATTAACTGTTAACTTATTTTACCTCGATAGTCCTAGTTTATCATTTATAAGTTCCAGTTACAGCTATATGTAAGTGGACACGCCCTTTATGACTGGAGGCTTTTATTTAGATATTGTTTACGTTTAGTCTTTATTATTTTGTATTTCTGCCTGAGTACAGTTCTCGATATTTTTGGTTGGTATATTGGCGTGTGCTAGCTGATATATGGCTATTAATTTCTAATTTAAATCATGTTTAGTGTTGCGTAATGTAAATAATTTTGCATACTATTATATAGAATCTTATTTTTTTCTAATTGAACCGACAGCTGTGCTGCTGGGGAGTTTGATGCGCCACTTCTTCCCAGCTAAAGCACTAAGAAGTGGTGAAGGGTGGGCGTTTTGTGGGACTGTCATATGTAACTTTGACGTTCCAAAAGTGCTGATTCTCAGCCTAGTTTGAATAAATGACTTTTAAATTTATGAATTAAAAAAATATATAAATATGATTCAGAAAAATATATTATACGTCAAACAATTTTTTTTTTATCGTAAATAAACGTGATTGTCACATTAACTCATTTCCCCTCGTGGTTTTTTTTTACCTTACTCCCCCTGTTCGAACCTCACGCGATAAACGACTGGTAACTGTAATTTTAATTTCAATAAAATGTGTGTTTTTCTTTACTGGTTTTACAGCTAATCTAATATAATTTCTATTTTGAGATAGGTAATGTGTTTAAATGATTAATTCGAAGTAGCAGAAAACTTCTTCGAACTAACAGGAAGTTCAAGATGAACATATGATGACGTTCATATGATGTTCATGAGATGATGTTCATGATGATGAGGTAGTGATGTGTTTCTTATAAAAACCAGACATTAATGACTTGAAGTGTGTGATTAATCCGGCGTATATGGATACGTTATTTTTGTACCGCATATGTATTTTTGAGGATGTGTTTTACGCGGTAGATAACATCACGCCTGTAATCTTCGATAGGTTAGGCAGAGTTATACCTATATTAGTACACCCACATTATGCCAGTTATAGTTAAGTCCCATGTAATAGGGGGCGCTATTGCCATCAAGCGGGCACACTTCCAGAATCCGGGTTGCTTTAACAGAGAAATTCCAGATGGAAAAACCCAATAACACTTTTCCCGACATGGGAATCGAACGTAGGACCTCATACTCAGAGGTAGACTAACGAGACAGTCACATACACACACGGTACATTGTTGATGTTTGGAGAAAAGGTATTTTAAAACAGGAAACTGTTATTTTTTTAAATATTTGCACACACACGGAGCCAAGAACATGAGTATTATTTATTTGCACAATTAGCTAACCACAATGGATAGATAGATAGATAGATAGAATACTCTTTATTGTACACCATAAAAGTCACAGACATAAATTTAGAAATTTTACATAGGGTGACACAATGGGCGGTCTTATCGCTTAAAGCGATCTTTTACAGACAACCTTTGGATGGATTAAAGGTAATAGGAGAGACAATACAATGGATAGTGGGTTTTAATGTTTTTACCTATAATCGGTTATACTATTTGAGTTTAAATTGATAATTAAATTTTAACGTATGCTTTTGTGGTTAATTACTGACTTACCACAATTAATTAAATCTCTAACACATAAAATTGATATGCAAAGCGTGAAATAGTTTTGAATTAACTTATGTATTAATATGGTCTTAATCATTTTATCAGTGATTGGTATATATAATATACTATTAGTAGTACTTATTGCCTTTTTAAATATACCATTGCTATATACATAACATAATAAGAACATCACGCCATGTTTCCCCGAAGTTGGGCAGAGGTGTACCACCCACATTTCGCCAGTTATGTTTAAGTCCCATGTAATAGGGGGCGAGCCTATTGCCATCTACCGGGCACAAATCCTGACTCCGGGCTGCCACTGAGAAATTCCAGATAGAAAAACCCAATAACACTTAGTGCGACCCGGGAATCGAACCCAGGACCTCATACTCGGCAGTAGCGCTTGCAACCACTAGACCAACGAGGCAGTCTACAGTATACATATAGATATATACATAAAGCAGTGTAAGTAAACTCGTCTATATGTTAAAGTATGTTGTCTCTACTATCGTTTTAAAAACCCATATTAGCCTCAAGAAAAATTGTTTATAAAAAAGAAATATCTGTGGTTGCCAGTGCATGCAAGGAATCAATTTGTAAGACCATTAATTAAATAGCACCGTTAAATTGAAGCTGACACGAATGGCTGCCAACACAGTATGATAAATTGCGAGTTTCAACCGTGTTTGTTTTGTTTATTTTTGCAGGATCTCCGCAATTTGATACCTATGCAGACATACTGTGACTAAAAGCTTTTAAATTGCTTTAAATTAAGGTACACTGATTCTGTGTGATTGAATTTGTGTAAATTGTTAGTGTTCGTACCAAATATTGGAAATGAAAAATATTTAACTCTCGAAACAATACGGTTTAAAATATCATTTATTTGTCAAAGATTTACAATCACATGAGAAACAAAGTTTTAACATGGAGCTATTCGTTAAAATAGTCCAGAGGGCATAGTAACTTTAATAACTGTCTCTCAAGATACAGGTCTCCTAGTTTGAGAGGCAGGGTTTAATTTTTTGTCTAATACATTTAATACTTTTGTAACCCTACACGTATGTATAAACAGCCATTCATGATTATTGTATGTGTCTACCACTGTGTTGAATCTGTGTCTATGTATTACTTTTGCTAAATAAACAATTATTATTATTATTATTATAACATTTGGTGAGTGGGTACATCACAATAAATTACTCGAACGCTCGCGTCGTTGTACACATCGAGCGCGCTATTCTTATCAATGAAAACTACTTCAGTGAATGGCTTTTAATGTGTCTTACGTATAGAAAATAGTGTCATATTCCACATAAAACTTGGATTTATAGTTAGGTACTAAGTCTGAAATCGCCAGCCCGTCTTGAGCAGGCGTGGTGATCATTGCTCGTGCCTTCTCTGCTATGCCCAACAGTGGGACAGCAATAGACTGGTATTAGTGCCATATTTTGGTGAAACCTAATGTTCAGTTTAGTGAAAGCAAATGTAAGTTAGTACGCACAATATTGAGAGATTTACCATGTTATTTTAAGACCATAAACTTTTAATCTATGAGTAAAGAACCATTCTCTGTATTTTTTCAAAATTTTTGGCTCAGTTTCGGAGCTACGGGGAGAATGGTAAATTTTCTTCTATTTTCATAAATATCTTTAAATATATATATTATTCAAACAATATTAAAAAAAAAAAAAAAAAAACCTCGCAACAAGCTCTTTTATTTGATATGTCACACAGTACAGTTTGCAAAACTTTTTTTAAATTTTCTTTTATTATGCCCCCCAAAACTGACCCATATTCAAAATTTATTTATTTACATTACACGTCCGTGTTTGGGTCATAGAAATACATAATATGTGTACCGAATTTCAACTTAATCGGTCTATTAGATTCGGAGCAATTTAGCTGTGACAGACGGACAGACAGAGGGAAACACGAGTGATACTTTATGGGTTCCTTTTTTTTCTTTTGAGGTACGGAACCCTAAAAATGTGCCATCCAAAAGTCCCACGCTTCCCATTGTGAGATTTTAACCCGTGTTACTGAAAATATACGGACAGGAAAACATTTGAGCATTTTTCAGTTTAAGGGGCAAAATAAAGCATGATTTACGATTACTTTGTCACGTTTTAAAAGGTTGAGGGAAACCTTTTGACGCATTCCGTTCTGCGACGCATTTTTTACTTGATATATGTAGAGGATGAATCCGGTGTTACGTTTAATGGTTTAATTTTTATACGTAAATGTTTCTCCATTTTATGAAGACGAAGCAATAACGTTGTTGATGTAAAAAAAAAGTCTGCTGTTCTGAATAGGACCAAGTACTTTATTATCTTCATTTGGATAAGAAGCGAGTTTAATTTATTGAAGCTAAGCATATAAGAAAAGAGAAAAGCCGGAAAAATTGTTAAAAATTGTTAATTCTGTAAACAAACTACTATTTTTTTTCCTCTTTTGTTAGGTGTTCTGTTCAAATTTGGTCATCTTCTCCATACGAGCCGACGATACCTTTTGGAACGGAAGCCTAGAATCAATAGGGACAATTTTTTTTTTGCCGTCATGTATATTATAAAAAAATATTATTGTACAATATTTTATTATTTTATTGTAGTATTTTTTTTAAAGTAATCTAATGATTACGGCAATGCAATACGTTAAAATGTGGCATGATGTCACTCCCCGGTAGATTTTATACTGACATGTGACGTACGAGCCCCATCTCTCAAACTTTAATGTGTTTTATCTAAACCATTTTTTATTAATATGATAAAGCAAAAAATACGTGTCCATTTTTTTTTAATATACTACTGACAGACGGACTAAATAGTAGATAGTTTTTATTTTCCAAGTCAACATCCCTATTCTATTTCTTGTACATAAATGACGTTAAAAAGTGGCTTTTAAATTGCCTACTTGAAATAAATTGTTTGACTAGGACTTTCAGCTTATTACTTAAAGTTTATTGACAAAACAAAAGCCAGAGAAATTCATTAACAGGATGCCAACTTCGAAACAGCTGATGAATTATTAACACTTGTCTTCGTGGAGTAGCTTTTACGCTTACACTTAGGTCGAGATCTATAAACGTTACTTAGGACGTGCTTTGACTTGACATGTTCTCGTCTCTATCTTGCACGTGTAGTTTGACAGTTGTGAGACAGTGACAAGAATAACGCTTAGCCAAAGAACGTGCTAAGTACCTCATATTTACAGATCTCGGGCTTAAGCTACAGTTTTCTAGAAGAACGGCGGCCGCCACATAGCATCCGAAATTTCCCGGCGAATGACGTCACTGAAACGTTATTTATGAAAGTAAGTTGGTGTGTTCTCAGAGAGCGTTTTCATACACCGTAAAGTCAAGTATTGTTGCCATGATTTTTATGATAGCCGTCACTGCGGCCTTCTAGGAAACCGTAGCGTAAGCCAAAATACGTTTTAACCTAACGTTTATAGATCTCGGCCTTAGACTAAATTCCTTTGCCAAGTGTAAATACACAGTAAAGTGAGAGCACTACATATTACTAAAGTACGTAAGTAGTACAGCTTGCGTGGCTGTACTTCAGACGCCGCATTTGTGTCAATTAAATATTCCTAGCCTTGCTAAGTCCCGCGCACACTTCTTGCACGGCTTGCAAAATATTTATACAGCATTTTGCTTTTAAATTGTGTTAGTGTGATAATTCCCGACTGCCTTGTTGGTCTAGTGGTCGCAAGCGCCCGGTGCTGAGCATGAGATCCTGGGTTCGATTCCCAAGTCGGGCAAAGTATTAGCCTCCTATTACATGAGACTAAAAAACATAACTGGTGAAATGTGGGTGTACTACAGGTACACCTCTGCCCAACCCTTCGGGGAAACAAGGTTATATTATGTTTTTTAATAATTCCGATATTGCACTCCCAAAAATATTATTAAATACTCTAATTTAACGATTTTTGTGAACCCCAAATAATTCTTATTTTGGGGTCCTAAATATACTAAAAGGCCAAGTAACTGCGACCAACCCATAATCCAACCCAACTCATAACCTTTTTGGTTGGGGTGCCCTTGCTTAGTTACTTTAGCTTATTTAAAAAGATGCTCAATTATTTCAAAAAGTGTCCACCAGTAGAAGGTCAATAAGTTTTTAGGGGATCAGTTAAAATATTTCCCCCTTGGAATACCTGTCAAGATACGTTAGATTCATAGAACTTGTTGTCTTGTTCACTATAAGAATACTTTAGATACAAATGCGTTTAAGTTAAAACGGTAGTTTAGTCGTTAAAGACTTCAATACATACAGGGTGTCTCAAACGTACGTCCAAAGGCAAATGGGGTAAAGCGCGGGTGGCCTATCATTTAAAAATTTAAAAGTTGGGATATTCTCAACAGTTCAGAAAATTTCGCTAATTTAATCATTTTCAAGAAAATTTACTCTTCCACTTGGATTTTTCGAACAAAAAAACATAACAACATTGGAACAAAAATTTTGACGTAGCGAGTATTGATGGTATTGATGGGCTACTGCCCGAAAATTGATGTCGGGACGTTGTATATATGCTGGTCGTCGTTTGGTGGTAAACAACGCTTGCGAGATGCAGGATTTTGCGTGACGTCAATGTGATTCGAGTACCTGTACCTACCCACTATAATGCCACATCAATCTACTAGATGCACGATTTTAATATGGACCGTAATCATGAATTATACTTATTGTCTTTCTATCACATAATGCTTAAACCAAAGATGTGCTAACAAGTTTTAGTTTCATCATCATCATCATTTCAGCCATGGGACGTCCACTGCTGAACATAGGCCTCCCCCAATGATTTCCAAATTGGCCGGTTGGAAGCGACCTGCATCCAGCAGCTTCCTGCGACCTTTTAAAGATCGTCTGTAGTTTTACTTTAAAATAGCAAAATCAACCGATGCTGTAGATGATATTACGAATATACCATGACTTTACGTTCCCAGTATTATAATGATAATAGATTACACAATCGCGTGAGCAAAACCACACAGATAGTTTTAAATAAGATTTCATCATCATTCGAACCGAACCGGTTCGTTCGGTCGAACCTGGCCCCTGCAATTAACGATATTGTACATAGTAGCCACGTGGCCAAACACCCTAGACTCCACTCTTCGTCACTCACAGAATAGTATTAAAACATCCCCGAAAACATAGTTTATTGTTCAAGACTTTAAGTCTTGAACAATAAACTATGTTTTCGGGGATGTTTATTATATTACACCCGTATTTTAAATACGGGTGTAATATAATATGTAAAGTAAATTAATAGTGATAAATACTACTAATGGTTCAAAAGCAGTAGTTATGTGTCGCGAGTTCCGTTTGTATTATACCGACTGAGTTCATAGAGTATTAGTAGTTAGTAGCAGCAGTTTCTTTAACAAAAGTCAAAACAGTGTGGCCTGTTTTGACTTAAAACACATTAAAAACATGTATGAAATAAAGCCCTGCTTTTATGTAGAAGAAACATAAATGCTTACAACAGTTTTGGTATATTTTAAACTTTGTATTACAACTATACAAAGTTCAATTTAGTGCACATACATAAATTAAAGTGCTTTTTACAGAGAAAGTAATTTTCTATTAAAGTTGTAAAAGTTTATAAGCTCATTGCGTGTAGACTTGCGATCTAGAAGTATTAAAGGCTTTACTTGCATGTTTTATATTTAAGTCACGTTACAGAACTGACTAGAGACTGATAATTAGCAATAAGTTACAATCAACTCAGGCTATCGCACGTCGTCCACTGCTGGACATGGCCAAGTGGGGGACCACCCTGTGCAGGAGAGGGTGTTGTGGCGCCTTCCACATCTAGTCAGTCACAGCCATCCATCTATCTGGGGGCATCCCACACTACACTTGCCGATACGCCGTCTCCATTCCAGAACTCGTCTGCTCCAGCAGCCATCGGTCCTCCGACAAACATGGCCAGGCCACTGCCACTTCAATTTGATTACTCTGCAAGTTATAACAGTAACTCCAGTTTTTGTCAGATCATAGCCTGCTTCATAACGAAGATTATGATTTACATGGAACAATTGCCGTCTGACCTTTTAAACAGAGCTAGGCTTTCCATTATTAAAAAACGTGCATTATTAAAAGCCCGTAAAGTCTTTAAAGGCTCATTAATTTTAAAAACCTCTAAAAACTTATTGATCTTCTGATCATCATCAGAAGATCAATAAGTGTTTAGAGGTTTTTAAAATAAATAAATTTCCAGATCAGATAGCAGATTAAAGTCGGAAACACCAGCCTTATCTTAGTTAAACTTGGTGAATGAGTACTAATATGAACTAATATCAAAATAGAGTAGCCAACCATGTACGCCGAAATTCTTGTATTGAAACAGAGCGACCACGAAACTTGTGTTCAGAGCTCGCAGCCTAAAAGTTTGCTACTCTGTTATCTAGTTGCGATGTTTACCAGCAAAACATTCCGAGTAAATACCTACTCCTACACGCATAATAATATATAACAGGTTTATACTAACGTGGGTAAAACATATTCTAGGTAATACGAATTAGTTGCTGGGTACATTAGAAAGGTCTATTAAAGTTAATGATGTACCTATTAAGGTTATCTTTGGAAATGCCAGTATATTTTGGCGGTAGGCATTTTATTATATCTTAAAAAGGTGAAAGCAATGTATAAGAGCCAATCCGTTCTAAATTGGTATATTATATTGGTTAAAATTGATCGTCAACCCATTGTGACTGTCATTAACATTCTCTGATTTATAACAAAATATAATATTTACTTTAAAATCTCGGCATACGGTTCGGGCCACTTGGAAACACATTAAATCTCCATTTTATGGTTTGACAGCTTGAAACGTTACCCTAATAAATAACAAACTATCCTATTTCTTTAAAATTGTAAAACACTATTGAAGCCCTTAGAAATCCCATCTCACGATGGAAAACATGTTGGCGAATTCTAAGAATTTAAATCAAAGCAGGGATTGTCAACATGCGGTTCTCAAAGTTAGTGGGATCAAGCGTGCTCTTGCATGAATATACTCTTAATGAAAGTAAGGTAACTAACAAATAGAAATCTAGAGTTATGCTAACTACCTAACTAGAGTGATACTTATGAGCCATTCAAAGGCATGCAAATAGTCAATGCTTCCATTGATGTAACCATCTATTGTTCTATAACTGTAGTTATACTATTGTATTGATAGTTTTATTATTCAAGCAGATAGCTAAAATACTTTAATAGGTTTTGTGCTAAAACATAATAGAATGGTTTTATAATACAATATAAATAAATTGTAACTTTTGTTTCTTCCGTCCTAAAAGGTTGATGTTCTCAACACTCGCACATGTGTTAGTCATAAATGTCCGCCGATACCCGACCTACTCGGGCAATTTAAGCGGACCCTTTTAAAACAATTGAGAATTTTTACACAAAAACTGCAATAAACCTATTCTGCAAAGCTATGGGAAGCTGGTTTTTTTTAGGAATGTGGGGAACGGAGGAGATGGATATTTTAAGACAAGTGAGGCAGTTGATTTTGAATCACGAAAGGCTAAGGACGTCAGAGTCCAGGCGAGTTAAGCTAGGAGACTTGATGAATATCAAGTGATAGTCCGTAGGCTGTCGTTAGAGGCCGAGCATTATTTATTAAGTTGTTAGTGGGTTTAAGACCACGTTAGGTAGCGACGACGTAGTCTAAGCTAGGCAGTGAGTTTGAAGCGCTTCGGGAGACGATCGAGACGACGAAGCGAAGCCCGAGGCTAGGCTGGTAATGTGGGCAGTATCTTGTAAGTGAGTTATAATCTAATTCTCTCTAAGGAATTATTTGGTAAGTGTCAACTTTAATTAACTTTTATATTTAGTAGTAGTATGTCCATTATTCCTACTAGTTGATTTACATTGTATTTATAGGTAATAGTAAGGTGATATCGCTGACGAACGATTAATGATCGTTTATACCAGAATGGCGAAATAACTCTTATTTAGTATCCTGTTTTATAACTAATGTTATATTCTCATGTATTACCTGTCCATGACCTACCTTGACAGATTAATCACTTGCATTTGGCTTTAGGGAATGGTGAAGGCCTTCCACCATACTTGACACTGAGCACTAACGCTCGAGACTATTGACGATTGTTGACCTTGAGCTGACGCACCACATTTGGAAGGCAGAACCATAGAAACTCACAGCTCATTAAAAGGAGGCTATGAAGCCAATCTATAATTGTATTATAAACAACCAAACGTTAGTGGTGATTTCTGTATCCAAAAAGGTCTTGCCACAGAATACTTTGCGTGAGATTTGTTGGCGTATATTTCCAGGGAGCGGGGGTAGGCATCACCAAGTACCCCAAACTGAATTGGTAGTCGTTCTAAGAACGCTAGGGACCGTGTCTCATTAAAACCCCACCCGGCTGTTTGTAGGCCTATTACTGAATCGACACTATTTATTGAGACACGCTATTGGGACGCAAAGCCGCTAATAGCCGCACCGCATCCTCTAAATTGGGAAGATTAAGGAAATATGAGGTGACGAACTACCACCTCGGCGTTCACCAGATACGATCGTGATGTATTCTGCTAGAGACTGAGTCTACGGTGCGCTTGTGCTAGTCTTGTGTTAACTTAGTAAAAAGGGGGCTAGGCCGCCGTAAGGGAGTCTTTCACATTAGTATGCATTTATAAGTAAACTAAACTTATCTTCCTCAATAACAGTTGGACTTCGCAGTACTCTGTCTTAGGATTGTGTAAGATATTTATATTGTGATTAGGGAGCGTGTTCTGTTAGAATCGTATTAGTTCCTCAGAGGTTCTATGCGTTAGGTCTAACAGATCACGTACTATGAGGCAAACGTTGTAAAACGGTTCCCGGTCTCACTGAAGTGGGTACATTGTAAACAGACAAATTAACGTAGCTATAAATAATTATTGAGGCGCAAGCGTAAAGATCCCTTCACCCCTTCACTTTATCAAAGCTGTATTGCAGATATTGGTGCTCAACTGCGAGAGGAGGAGACGTTGGCGTTCCAACATTTATAATACTATATTATATATATCATATATTTCTGCGTATCCTCTTATCTTCTTAGCTTCATATTGTATTAATATTATAATACTTGTTTACTAACTGTGGATTCCCAATATTAACTTCACCTTGTTCCCCTCCCTGTCCCCTAGCTTTCTAAGTCGGGACAGGGTAGTCTAGGTTATGGGAATTCTTCTCTTTCTTACGACGGTGGAAGAGTGTCCAGTCTCGAGACGAGCTCTACAGTGCCGCACGGGGTGGGGTGCGGCACTTCCCCCACAGGGGGAACCGACCCAAACACTAACATTCACATAACTAGGAAAAACGAAAATTTTATCAGCCTAGGGTAATTTAGGTACAGTCACACCATCTTGAGCAAGCTTGGTGATCAATACTCGCGCCTTCTCTATGTGAGAAGAGGCCTTTGCCCTATAGTGGGACAATAAGAGGCTGGTATTATTATTAAATTATATTGGTTATATTTGATTGAAGGCAGTGCATCTACGTGTTTTATTTGTTTGATATTCTTTATTGTCCATCACATTGAACTGTCATCATAATATAATACTTTGGGTAATGTCGAATTGATCAGACACTCATAGTGAATAAAAATCAAAAACAGGCAGTTTCTTTTTACAAAGTAATAAGGTAATAAGAAAATCTAATAAAAGCGTGTTATACTCGTAACGCGCGCGATTCGTAGCGAGTTGGTTATCGTAGGCAACGTAGCTGGCGTAGACATTGGCTACGCCGTAGCAGCAGTGTATTTCTTTATTCTACTAAACCTTATTACAACAATATAGAGGGTGAGTTTTTGAGATTAAACTCCTAGGGGTAAATTGCGATCACTTTATTTTTTTTACATTGGATTTATGTATTTGATCATATTATCCTATCATAAGACCTAAAATTGTATTCTCTATTTGGCGACTTTTCTAATAAATAGGTAATTTATATATATTTTTTTTTAACTTTTTTAATTAATAATTTAAGTAACATAAACAATTAAGGACTATCTAAACTATATATTATGTATACAACTATCTAAGTATTATACAAACTAATATATAACGTCGAAAAATTTATTTTCTATTTGTCATACACCTGCTTTAGATTTCACTTTGTAGACATATCTCAAAAACAACCCTGTATAAACTAACTACATATTTACATTGAACCTTAATTTCGCAAAGGTTTTATTTATAATTTCATACCAAAGGTTTTGATACGTGTAATTTAATTCGTTACCCCAAAACTCCCTTGGAATCCGGAAGCTTAACAAAATGGCCCCCGGGAGGAAGTTTTACGATTTCATGGATTAGGGTTTCAGGCTAGTGGAGATAATGTACGATATAAACTGTAATGGGTAAAGATTTGTATTCTGGGTAAGCCTAGCTTTATAGTTTTAAAAGGGTTAACCTCAGGACTTTTACTGACTGATGTGTCCGACATATTTAACAGAAGTTGTCTTTATTATATTATAAACGCGAAAGCAAGTTTGTTTGTTTATCACGCTTTCACGCTTAAACGGCTAAACGAATTTTGATGAAAGGAGAATGACCAAAAATGTATGGAGCTTGGTCCAAATGTCCACCACTAACGAGACCTATGTAATAAAATAGTCTACTAAATACTGAGTCATCATAACCAGACCGTAACCAAAATTATGCTGTCTGAAAAAAGTTATGACTGAGTGAAAATTCATGTTTTTTTACCTATTTATGCGAAACATATCGTTATTACCATTCTGTCCATATCACATTTTGAACTAATCTACGCATGTTATGTCCATGCCGCTTGGTGTCCCATGCTAGGTTCTCGCTGAAATAGACTTGGTTTAAAGGCCCGGAAAAAAGAAAACACAAGAATGCTACATAATATTTTTATTCGTGACTTACAGTGTAAAATAAACATAAAACATATATAATTAAAAATGAACATTATATATCTACATCAACAATAATATTGTCTAGATTCGCAGCTGGAAGCCTAATATTGTGGGTTGGTGTCTCGCCCATCAAAAGTACCACACAATTCCTATCACATGGGCACAGCAACCCACAGTCCGCATGCCAGATAAACATGAACAGTAATAGTTAGAAATTGTTTCTCGACCATGTATCATTACATACGTATAATACAATTATACGTATGTAATGATACTTGCGCGTAGCAACAAAGCATGTTCGGGTTCTATACCAAAATCTACAATATTATTAAAACCACCGTCTCTTGCTACTTCAATGTGATATACGCCATTGCGTATATGTTCACCATAGTAGCTACGCGCAAGTTTTACATGATATGTCCCAAGTGCAAATAATACTAGATCTTGGTGTGTAAGTACAGGGAACTCGTCTGCTCCGATAATATCAGCCTCGATGTTACGGAAATTAGCCCGTTGTCTATTTACATTTCTTTGTGTAACATACGCACCCAAACGCGCAATAATTCGCTTGCGTGCGCGCAGTTTTCAATCAACACATGAAATGCGTTTATAAGCGCAGCGGTAATGTAATTCCTTCTTCGTAACAATGAATGATTGCAACAAACACAGTTTCTTCTTTCTATTTGCATTATCACAAAAAATCAACCAGCAAAAACGGAAAGCGAAAGGGATAAAAAATATTGACATCTCCAACTTACGCGGGGTTATCGATGAATCATCATTAGAGGCGCATAAAGAGTAGCTACTTGTGCACAACTAAAATGGATTTAAATAAATAGTGAAGTAAAACAAAATTAAACTATTATTATTTTTCATAAAGTCGTAACTTTTTACTGACAGCTTATTTTTTTTTTGTGTCATACTGAAAGTTTATCTCTGTTTAGTGGACTATAAGTCAATATAAGTCTCGTTAGTGGTGGATATTTGGACCACTTTTGTTCATTCTCCTTTGGCACACGGGTAGACCTTGACCTGGAATAGGACATAGGACACTTTTTATCCCAATATTCTTACGAGATCGAGACTTATGCGGGTGAAACCGCGGGACGCAGCTAGTTATTTTATTATATAAAGAGAAAAGATTCGATTTTTTGTTGTTGTGTTACGCTTTCACGTTAAAAAGGCTGAACGGATTTCGATGAAATTTGGCACATGGGTATAATCTGGGTTAGGCATAGAATACAGTTTAAACCGATATTCCCACGGAATCTAGACTTATAAGGGTGAAACAGCGGGGCAAAGTTGTTTATATAATAAATCCAACGGGCCGCAATACGACAATTTCAGAAGATTTTTTCATACTTTTCTGTAACTATTATTAACTAGCACCTGTCGTTAAAAGGTGTCAACGTTGTAATTTTTGGATAATTATGTCGTATTTTCAGTTATATTAAATATGGCCTAGATGTATTAGTAGGCTCAATAACAGTGTTTAGCAGTTCGTGGTATTCTGGGTCGTAATTTTATTTTCTTTTGAAACAGTAAAAAAGATAAGAAATCTTAACTGTTTAACCAGAAAGAAAAAATGTAACAGAACTCTGTAATGATACATTAGAATGTGGTATAATTTATTATCCTAACTAACTCATACGGCAAAACACTCAACTTCACAACTTTCATGACAATGGGCTAATGTTGGCAACGCTGCGCTAAGCAAACTTGTCAGTTCCGCCAACACTCGGAGTCCAACCGGAACCGGAAGCTCGTCGCTACACAAGTATGTGCAGTACTGTGTTGTACTGCCAACCACGCGACACACGTCACAGTTGTACTGCAAAAACCAACCTTACGGCTGCGACATAAGGTCACTTTTAAGGTAAAATGTATGCTATTTTAGTGCGATTGGCAGTACAGGAAGCTATGTAAACGTTTGGTGAAAGTCTCTACGTAGTTGAGAACAATGTCACAATGCAAATTATTTGAATTGTGGGGATAAAGTGCTAATATAGTGGCAGTCTGTGATGATATATTGCTTTCTATACGAGTTTTGAACTAAAATAAAAGTAGATATTTTAAGTTTGACGTAGATTCTACGTCATCGTTGTCTCGTGTTCATTTATTAAACACCGCCAGATATTCTACTTAGTTTCTTTATTTGTGGGGCGCACTCCATCTAACCATTAACCCCTCTATTTATAAATGTTGCTTAAAGTTAAGTTGTGATTAGCGACTGCAGTTTAACCATACATTTTCGACTTTTCACTTAACTTTAAGCAATGTTTTTAAATAAACCCAAACTCAAGCTCAAAGCATTTATTTCAGTTAAACCATTTACAGGCACTTTTGAATTGTCGAGGAGTCAGTCAGTCCATTCCAAAGCGTAGTACTAGTAGCAGAGGTACCTATGGAGAAGAACGGTCAAGAATCTCCACGGACACTCAGTCAAAAAACTGTTACAAAATATTCATAATTAATAGAATACGCATTTATAACTGTATTCCCTTCTAACCCCTAACTTTGTTCTCGCCAATGACGTTTTGTTATTCCATCTTAGACACTTTGACATTATAAGAGTCCATTGCCTTTTCGTTCACCCCCTCTCACCTCCAGAGCAATCTACCATAAAACCATAATTTTTATTCGATAATTTAGACGAAATAAACTCCATTTTAGATGCGGTTTTGGTTGCCTAATCTCATCTATGTGACAATGATACTGACGAATTTCTAATATTATTACATCATTCATATTGAAATTATACATGTGAGAACAATGTAGAAAGACGTGCTAGTTAAATCCCTAAGAGTATTCGAGTATTTTTATTTGCGGTAGATAGGGGCCTGAATAAATAATCGTTGCTTAAGCATACCTCTACTCAACTTATAAAGCCTACAAGCAGTCTATTCTGTGATGTATATTATTTAGTTTGCGTGACCCAATGCCTACCTACAGTCCCTTAAAGTAACAACGTTGCCTACGTTGTCAACAGCATTCATCATTCTAAAAACATTACCCTCCATTTGGGTTCTGCTAGTGTCGGATAAAAAACATATTTGAATGTCCGGCCTTATCTGCCAAAGCGTTAACTACCTACTTTTCTCACCATACAGCCTCCGGTTACAGGCTTTCAGCAACACAATAGTAGCAACAAAAGGTAGATAGCCATAACAATTGCGAGCATTGGTTATTAACTGCTGGTCGGAAACAATGGCGTGTAGTGCCTCAGTGGCCGTAATAGTGACGATTAAACCGTTGCTATAAAGAGCGCGCTGTTGCTAGTGTCCAGCAGAGAAAATTTGAGAGATGTAACGCAGTATTGTCTAGTACACAGTACAGATTACGCAGTATTGTTGTGATTACCTCGTTGGTCTAGTGGTCGCATGGGTTTTCTCAGTAGAAGCCTGGAGTCTGGATTTGTGCCCGGTTGGTGGCAATGTGCTCGCCCCCTTTTACATGGGACTTAAACATAACTGGTGAAATGTGGGTGTCTATAGGTACACTACTCTGTACTCTGCCTAACCCTTCGGGGATTACAGGCGTGATGTTGTGTATGTTATTGTCTATTATAATACCTATTTGAGAATAAAGAAAGCTCAGTTAAGGTTCATGCAACAACGTCAACGTCAAGTCGCTGATCAGTTATAGCAAGTTTCAAGTTATAGCTTTAATAGCTATATGTAAGCGCGCACACCCTTTATCACCCGCCTGGAGGCTTTTATTCGGCTATTAAGTTCTGTTTACGTTTTTAGTTTACATTTTCGCTTGAGTATAGATTCCGATGTTTTTGTTGGTGTATTGGCTTGTGCTAGCTGACAAAAATAGCAAATAATTTATTTTAATGTTTTGTGTTGTGTAATGTAATCTTTTTGCATATTTTTGTATAGAATCGGGTTTTTCTAACTTAACAGACAGACAGCTGTGCTGCTGGGGAGTTGGTTGCGCCACTTCTTCTTCCCAGCTAAAGCTCTAGAAAGTGGTGAAGGGTGGGCGTTATTGGGGGGCTGTCTTATGTAATTTTGATGTTCGTAGAGAGCTAATTCTCAACCTATTTTGAATAAATGAATTTTGAAGTCACGTCAAAAAATATAGTTACGTAGAAATTGTAGGACCCCGTCGCATCGCATCGCCTACCCGCGCTCTTACTTCGTTTTCGATTAGCGTTATTTCAGACTTTTTGTCGTTTTGCTCGGCCGGCTTATAAACTTTCTCAAGAATTGGTCTAAATGCAAATAGTTGTTTTTAATCCGATTGGTAGTACCAGAAATAAGTTCATTTAAAAAAAAAAAAAAAATATCCTCTTCAGCTTTATTATTACTAAATACAGGGTCACATATAATTTACCTACGGCACGGTTGGCGCAGTGGTTAAGCGATTGACTGCTACGCTGCGTGTCGCGGGTTCGATTCCCGCACGAAACAAATATTTGTATGACCTACAATTAGTTGTTCTGGGTCTGGATATTTGTGTATGTGAGTTTAAATGTTTGTAAACGCACCCACAATACAGGAGAAATCCCCAGTGTGGGGCAACGTTACAAAAAAAAAAAAAATTGCTAATGAAACTCCACAGACGTGATGGGTGTCGATATCTAAACATTTTAATGCAAACAATAAATTAATTCGATGTTTTTTTTTACCGCAATGTAGTTGAAATATCAGTTTAAAAAATCCGTTTTATTTTTTGTGTAAAGTTCACTGACGATATGAGTATCGACTTGAGATATTTTTCAACTCAACTCATACTTCAAGTAACAACGCCAACAGCGGTTGTTGACCCCTGATTTGCCACCGATTAATATAAATCATCTGAAATGAGTTTGTGTTTGCTTTATTTTCATGGAAAACCCGCTAAACCTATTTAGTTCATATTGCCAGAAGTAGGTATTAGCTTTTATTCGAGGAATAGGATAAAGGGTACTTTCCCAGGAAAATAATTATACTTAGTTGAGTGGCAGGATACAGGTAGTAAATTATTAAAGTTAAGGTTTCTAACCTTTTCTAAGGCTGTCATGAAAATACTGGTTGTAATTTGTACCCGCTGTGAAGTAAAATCTGTTTTTTTTTTTTGTAAAAAAAAAATCCTTTAAAATACTTGTTCAGTCGACTTCATCCCCAGGACAAAAATACTTTTTACCTACAGGCTTTCTGGTACTGAAAGCTTTAAGCCAATATTGGGTTATGTGTTTTTCCGAGAGCTCCCAACAAACAAAGTCTCCGTTTACGACTGGATAACCATATTAAAGCTATGCTAAAAACTCTGAAACATCCAATAATAAAAAGAGCAAGTTCAACATGACAGCATGTTCAATACGTGCGGGCGGTGACAACATTGGCACGCGCTATTTCGAATTTATTTTACAGTCTGTTTGCTTTAAACGGGGGACATATTGAAGAAGGGTATTCATTATTTGACTGTCGGCCAATTATCTTATAAAACACAGTTTTGAGGATACTCTCACCAACAATTTGCAAATCTTATGTTATACAATCATTTCATTATGATTTTCTTTGGGATTTATTTTTAGTTTTATTCGTACTATAATGGCCTTGAGTATTTGTCTTGTTTCATATTTTATAGACACTTGAGCGCTCTGAGTTGTTACTGTAGTAAAAGTGGCGCACGGAACATTCACAATTCATACAAAATTTGTCGCCAACGGCTCCCAAATTAGATCCATGTTCTAAGTTCACGTACTATGTAGCACATATTTTCACTGCTTTTCCAACAAAGGCTATTAATAGCCTTGTTTTGAGCCGAGACCAATTACGTTATTACCGCTTGTGTTATTATTTAAATAGGCACCTGAATTAAATATGTATGTACTACTCGGCGATGTAAATATAATATTCATGTTAATGAAATTGTTAATATGTTTAGGGTAAACTGAGGCCAGCCTTTTGTCTTTACTTTTTTTAAGAAATTTTCTTTGAGTTTTATTTCTGAGCGGTAGCACGAAGTCTGAACTAAGTCACAGTATGTGGGAGTCTAAAAAGGTTCTTTAAAAATTCAGGGACACTCAATCGAGACCACAATATACTGTTCACAACAACAAAACTTGAAATATTTATGAAGATTTTCGAATAAGATTAAATATAATGACGTTGTTGTGTGCAATGTTTGTCAATACCCTAATAAATATCTGGCTTGGGATATCGTCACTTTCATAATACAACATTTGATTTATTAACACAAAACCCCGCAGTAAAAAACTAGTATATTGGCAGTGTGCGCACAAAACTGCGCAATTTGTGGTATTGTCAGATGACAAAAAGCCGTCGTTTGGCCTCTCGAGTCCTCCATTTGGAGGGTAGAACCCCTCGGAGGTCGTAACACTTTTTTATTCGTAAGATTACGATGGCAGTAAAATGTAAAGTGATTCCGTTTTTCTGAACACGATAGCGGTGTTGTTAACATTGTTCTGAAATGCATTAACTATTACAAAGGCCGTGGTATAAGGTTAAAGGGATGGTTCAAGTAGAAGCTCATTATGTTAATATTCTAAAACGGATTGTGGTATGAAAATTATGGCGAATTTAATACGTTTGCAGCAATAATTTAGTAGTTGTAACTTGATTAAGGCTGTTAAGGCTGTTCTTTAATTAATTTTACGTCTACGAAATAGGCGTTGTAGAAAGTAGTGATGGATAAAGTTGTATCTGTTGCCATTCCTCTGTCATTACTTTTATGAATAATGTGTACAAAACCTACCACTAAAAAGGAATTGGGACGAAACGGCCTGTCGTTTAAATTTAGAATGAACTGAATTGTACAGGGTGGCCAACTAGTAAAAGTATACGACTTTAAATAAAGTTTTTTTTTTTTATTAAACTAAAATTACCGGATATTTTCCTATATGTATATTATTCAGGGTTGACAATTTTATATCGTGAATAAGATCAGCCAAACCTTCTCCGGTTATATTCTTAAAAATAGGATTTCCTTACATCGTGTTTCATTCATCATTTTCGCATACCTACTTTATTAGGTATTCCATTATCAAAGTCTTGAATATTCGGCTTTTAGTATTCAAGCTTGACCACGACACGTCTCTGTAGATAACCCCACAGAAAAAAAGCCAGGACGTGTCTCGAAATCCTTAGTTGATCATTATGGTATTCGTTACTCTTAAGAGGGAACAGGGGCTTCGAGGAATTTGAAAAATAGGTATTTGAAGAAACTATTGCCGTCGCACTGCGCCCGAAAAACCGAGTTAAGCCCCGTAAAGTGCGATAGGGACAACTGCAGCTCAGACCGATTACCTATATCACAAAATTTTTGACGAAAACGACGTTTGGCATTCTCTTTTTTTTTCTTTTTTTTCCTCGAAAACTAAGCCAATTTAATTTTTTTTTTCATTACAATTTTTAAAAAGAGTATGTCTAGGTTCCTATTATTTTCTTTTATGCTAAAAACTTTTCCGAATTAGACTGGTAGTCCTCTAATCACGGCGGTAAAAATGGGGCATTTTTGTATTTTTTGGAGGGTCATAGTTTCCTTACTTATTAATTGCTGAAAAAAAGGAAATGACAGGGACATGCCTAGACCTTGATTTTATAAAAAAAAAATACAGCTCTAGAGGCATTATTCAGGAAGAAAAACGGGGAATACGTTTGTATGGAGAATCGCGGGCCCTGTTCCCTCTTAATGTATTTTTACGAAAATTGGGTCGTTTTTAAATTCGTTTAAGAACTACAGGTTAAAATTAATGAAAGAATTGCGGTGATCATGGTCTTACAGACTATGCATAACAAATTTGGCGCATTTTAACTAAATAATAGATACCAAACAACTGCAACATTTGGCGTCAAATTAGAATGTTGAAGTTGTATACTTTTTAATTGGCCACCCTGTACTGTATGTAATTTTTTTCCGTAGCCAAATGGCAAAAAACGGAACCCTTATGGATTTGTCATGTCTGTCAGTCCGTCCGTATGTCACAGCCACTTTTTTCCGAAACTATAAGAACTATACTGTTGAAACTTGGTGAGTAGATGTATTCTGTGAACCGCATTAAGATTTTCACCCAAAAATAGAAAGAAAAAAACAATAAATTTTGGGGGTTCCCCATACTTAGAACTGAAACTCAAATATTTTTTTCATCACACCCATACGTGTGGGGTATGTATGGATAGGTCTTCAAAAATGATATTGAGGTTTTTAATTTTTTTTTTTTCTAATTTGAATAGTTTGTGCGAGAGACACTTCCAAAGTGGTAAAATGTGTGAAACTAAAAAAAATATATGATGTACATTACCATGTAAAGTTCCACTGAAAATTAGTTTCAACGAGAACTAGTAAGTAGTTTTTTTTAATACGTCATAAATCTAATCGAATAATAATTTACCTTTCATTCAATCAACTCAAACATATAAAAAAAAACATTTAATTTCATAAACATAAACCTTATGCATAAACCTTATTTTTATAAACCGTGAACCAATATTTTCTAATAATAAATCTGTAATACGAGTAGGTACCTAAGTAAATAATAATTACTTTTATATTATGTTACTTACTGCTACGGAACCCTTCATGGGCGAGTCTGACTCCCACTTGGGCGCTTTTTTAAAATAAACTTTATCAAAAACATTTTATTCACCATCCATTCTACATCTTCCATAGATTTAAAGCATCAAAGTGAGAGCCGGACTCCTTTCACAAGACAATGGCGGCCGTGTACTCGAGAATCCGTGGCCAACACTTGACGAACAAAAGACAACTTAGCAGTCTTGTTCATCCAACATGGCGGCAAAAACTGCTAGTGCTCTAACTAAACTAATTTGGGTTCGTGCCTGCAAGGCTGCAAGAAAGTATACACGGCTACATATCAAGCTAGATATTTCCAGTATAAGCTGATCTCACAGTGTATAGGATTTCCGTACAATCAGAGGTCAGCTTATACTGGAACTGTATTGCTTGATATTTAAGTGTGTGTACCTAAATAGGTAGATGCTATTAAATTATTTAGGATTATAATTGGGTTTATTTAAGCACAAAAACATAACTAATGCCTTAAAATATAGTTCTTAAATCATTTATGATACACATAATATAACATCACGCCTGTATTTCCCCGACGGGTAAATGGGGGGTGGATTAATCACAAAATCAAATTCAAGCCTGAAGAAATATTAATGATGATCTTATATAACCAATAATTGTTGTCGCGTAAGCAGGCATATTTTTAGCTCAAAGTTTTTTTCTCGTGGGCTATTGGATACCAAACAACCTGACCAGCTCTTCTGATGACCTAGAAACTACAACCTACCTACTAAATGTTATTAGTTCACAAATAAAACTGTCTCATCCAGTTTGTCGGGCGAAGCAACCTTTATAAAATTAAAACTCGGCAGATCCTGGAAACCAATAATTGGATTGAGTCCTATTTTTTCTTGACGATGCCCGGTCTGATTTTATGATAGAAAGAGTATTTTCAGGTAGGTTTCGTGCCGTATGTCATATTTGTTGTTGAACTGGGTTGCTTTTTCCACTAAGTATTTACTTTTCGGGCAGATTTATTTTCTGTTTATGTAAGTAATTTTCAAAATGTAGGAAGGAAGTATCTTGGAGCATTGACATGTTTTTTCGTAAAATAAATCTTGCAATTTATTGAAAAAGAAGCTTCAGCTGGTCAGTTCGTTTACCAACATAATATACGAAATTAGGTAGTTTATTCTGACATTACTTATTTTCTCATACGCTCAGCTCACCAGTTATCTCGGCGAACGTTTATATCTGTTACTATTAATGAATCATGTGACCGCGAGATGAGTTTGTAACTAGCTGAAAATTTAATTACTTCTTGGTACTTTCACGTCCGTCTGGTAATTGGTCAAGGATATGCAAGTCTTGCTATTATATCGTCTCATTTATTTTTATTATTGTCTCGTTATTTTATTATTATTGTGGTGAACATAATCCCATCTTCCTGGCTCAGCGTGCTGTGCTGGCGCTGCCGCTGCGGTTGCAGAAAACCTCAAGCGACGAAAGTATTAACCTTTAAGGTAACCTTTTATGTAACTTTATTTTCGAGCCGTTTGGGGTTGAAACTAGGGCCGTGGGGATCCGAGTGCTTATGCTCTGTTCACTGAAATCTCTAAACGACTGGTTGACACTTCCCGTGACCCAAGGGCTGGTTTTTTCCTTGGCCAAAGGCTAAGCATTGCCATACAACGTGGCAATGTGGCCAGTTTCTTGGGCACGCTACCAGTCGACAGCGATGCGGATGTATTTGTCGACGCTATATTTTAGTTTGTATAATTACTATATAAAAAAAAATGTTTTAATTTTCTTTTACATAATAGTACTGTGACATAGAATTAATAATAATAAAAATAAAAAAGAATTGTAAAAACCTTAAAGAGTATTTATTCTATTCTATCCGGGCTTCGTAAAAACTAGATTAAGCGATTTTATTGGTAGGGTCGGTAGCAGCAGGATATGGGATTCGTTAGCTACGCTTGAAAAAATTAAAACAAGTAAAAAAATTAAAACAAGCTTTCATGGGGGGGAACCCCCAAATACTCGTTTTACCAAATGATTTGATTGATGATGTGGTTTTTGTTCCATACAAGGTTTAAATTGTAATTTAAATAGTGTTTGAACTGAAAACGGATCATTGTACTCATCATTATGACCCCGAAATAATAATAAGAAACAGCTGTTTCCTGTATTTTTTCGAGTTGGCGAACATAAATCTATGTAGCAGCAGATTTTTTTTCGCCATTTCCGAGTTTTCAGGTCCAACTCTATTAAAATTACACCTTGTATATTTATGTGGATCAATCACAACAGCTGCCATCAGAATTACTGACAAGTAAGTACTTCTTTACAAAACAGAGATCATGTTCTCCGTAAGATTCTTTGCTGCGTGTACATAAACTGTAAAAAAAATATATATATATACATAAACATACGGCCATAGAACTATCTTTTGTTTTTTCTAGTGGTATGCAGACAAATCTGGATTGCGTGACACACACGCCCCATAGTCTCATTATTTACTGTCTATTTCAGTTGACCACAAACGATAATGTATAGCGCTTGGTCATGCGTCTTGGCAATAAATTGTAGGTATGTATTATAGAGCATGGAATAGAAATATGTTTACTTAACTGACTAGTGTACTTGATATACCTAAAAAAGATTGCATAACATTACAGAAAATCTGTGTATTTTGGCAATCAAAAGTACTTTACCCAGCCATGATATGTTACAAGGTGACGATAACATTATACAGCTATGGTTATGATTTAAGACATTTATTTCTCAAAAACAGAATACAATTATTCACTTAGAACGAGAAAGACTGCTTGCATTCATATAAACGTCCCTTGGAACTAGTATTGGAACGGTATGTTTGATGTTAGAAGTAGGGACAATATTGTTAGTCATTAACTTAACAATAAGTTACTAAAATATACTAAGATTAGAAGGTATTTTTGTATATTTTACCTGATGTAGGTAATCCTAGTCGGTATAGCTACCGACAGTATAACACATTTCTGTTATCGGAGTTATAATAAACTACAAAACACCACGATTAACAATCCTTAATTATCGTTTATTTTTTATCGGTGAAGGAGAACATCGTGATGAAACCGCGGTATTTCCTAGATCGAAAAAATTTAAGACATTCACCAACCCGCACTGGGCCTGTGTGGTAGATGGCTCACTCTCCCTCACAGAGAACGGAGGCTATTGTCCCAGCAGTGGGCAGGATGTAGACTGATTATATATCTTCTCACACACGTTTCGTATGTCGGTAGCGAGCATTACACTGCTGTCCTTTTAGAAGGACATCACGAAAAAGGTCAGTAAGTACCTTTGTCCTTCTAGAGCGCCCTTAACATTTTGTGCTATAAATCCCTTTTGTTAATCGCCTTCCATTCATCCTCTCTATAATGTGATTAAACCGATTAAAGCTTAGATTTTACTAAGGCTTGTAACAATGTTTCCTTCAGTAAAATATTCTTCTAGGTAATTATTGTAAATCTAACCTTTGATAAAATCCTAATTTAGCGACTAAAAACTCCTTTGATTACTTGAAACGACAAGAAGTTTTCTTAAAAGCTTAGTTACTTCGTAAAATAATTAATTAACAAATACATTTTTAAGAAGTAAAGGATTAAAAAGATTCAGTAATAATTTAGTGGGTTCAGAATAATTTTGAATTTCCTCGCGGCCATCTTGCGGTTAGGATACTTATTTTCCGTGCGACTTGGCTGAGTAATTGCCATCCGTCGTTTTTGTAAACGGTACATTAAACTAATGTGACAGATACACTCGTCTTTCGGTTAGATCTACCGAATTTAGGAAATGAAGTCTTCCGAAATTCATTCTTACTTGTCTGCTTCATTTAAATTGTAACTGTGACTTTCGAAATGAAATTGTTTATTTTGTAAATAGGTTTATAAGAATCACTTTTACACATCATATTAATAAAAATGCTAGATGGATCGACATTTCCTATCTGACTACCCCTGAAAAGAAATGGGGAAACAAAATCAGGGGTCATATCATGTGATTTCGTAAGTCTAATGAATTGTTATGAGTTTTAAATACTTACTATTTATTATAATAATATGTAGTAAAAGGTTGATGTGTTTTTAACAGTAGTAAATAAGGTAGAAATAGGGTACCTACTGACTATCGTGGTTTCGGGGGTTACTAAATTCGTAATATATCTCATAAACCCATCTAAAATGTTATTTAAACCGCAATAGCTGTTAATTTTAAACTTTGTAACAGTTAAACGATTATTATTGTGAAACTGTTTAATGTTGCAGTTAAAGTACAGGTTGAAATATTAAAGGTTCGATGCAAATCACCGGCGATGCGAAAGTACATCGAAGTCACATCGCAAAAAGTTGTAGGTCCCTATTTTTCGGAAATACGTTTCTCAGTTGACTAATCGGGACGCCAGCTTCGACCAGCGGCGCTCGACAGAATCTACAACATCGCTCGGACCAGCCGGAGCTAAGCAGAGTTCGTGGGTGGCGGTCAAGCAGTGAAGACATTTAGAAACTGTCGTGCGTTCCGTATCCAATAGTTGTGTTGTGTATCTAATAGTTGTTTATTATATTAATTGCTAGTGTGTAATTTGATTGGAAATTATAATTTGATCTAAACTGCAAACGGTTATTCTATTACGCAATAAACAACACTATCCGTAGTACGCCCACAGTAGTTAAAATATGGCTGATAATAAGAAAAGATTCTAGTACCCTCTCCGTCATATAGAATAATTTAAATTTTTCATGACGTCGCGTCGTGGTTTTTACAGACATCCCGTGCAAGTGCGGGGCTCCTGAACAGACTATGCCCCATCTGCTGAAATGTCCCAAATTTCCATTTACCTGGACCCTTGGCGATCTGAACAACGCCTCTGATGCCGCTATAAATGTAGCCTAAACAATGTGTGGCCTAGGGTCCAAACAATATAAGAAACATAGAGGTATCGTCGAAAAAAAGGAAAGACCTTTAATTATTTTTGAAATACCACTATTCGGTGGATCTTGAGTATACACAATAGTATACTTATAAATACAAAAAAAATAACTGTGAAATAAAGTAAAAATATATATCTACTTATCGAGGGTATATATAGGTATAGTGTTCAAACGCAATAAGTGCCAAAAAATCAAAAATTGTTTTATTATTTTTGATTCGCTTTCCAGTGGTCTAATCCAATAAGCAAAATTCTCAGTAGAAACCAAATTACTTGAGGTAATAATCCAATAAAGTGACCAGGTTTAGCCAAAACTGAAAAACTGAAACTATAACTGATAAAGTGTGATAACTTGATAAATAATATTTTTATTTCACGCTGAAACCACTTATAGCTATTTATTTGTGTTCAGTGTTCAATGATTTGAACTAAAATTACCGAACGGTATAAAGGGAATAACCACTATTTGTATTTATCGGGTTTTAGCTTTACATTCGTAGATAATAAGACAAACAAAACCAAGAGCTAAAACAAACCAAATGTGTTTATCGGGTTGTATTGTTCGATTATATTTCAAAAGTAACAAGTTATGTTTAGTTATTTGCTGACTTCGTCAACTAACTTTCTTCAGACGCTGTTCGGAGAAGAACCCAATAAATCAAATTTCATCTATCAACATCTAGCGCTATTGTTGTCAATTTGCGACTATTCGCACATCGTCGTCCGCGAGTATTGTTTTCCAAATTATTCTTCTGTTTAGTGCCAATAAATTGTTTTTGTTTGTTTCGATGGGTGATCCAGGAAAAAAATATATATAAGATCGACAACTAGGAAAATGGGTTAAGATATTTGGTATCATGGAAGTGAATTATGGGACCATGGGGAATAAAAAATATTTTTTTAAATCGGTTCACAATTGGCGAAAATATCGAAGAACATTAAAAAATATATACATACAGACGAGCATAGAACCTGGTCCTTTTTTGAAATCGGCTAAAAAGATCTCATAAAAATGTGTGAAAATCTCATCATACTCGAGGAACTCCATGTATGGATACGTGGTATGAAGACGTACACCAAACCCCAACCAACGCCTTCGAAAGTAATGAGTGATTTATCCTGTTTCTTTTGGTATTCTTCATTCATTACCATCATTTTAGCTGAAAGACGTCCACTGCTGGAGATAGGCCTCCCCCAAGCAGCGCCACTTCGACTGGTTCTGAGCTTCTCGCATCCAGCGGATTCCTGCGGACTTCACCAAGTCATCGATTCACCTTGTGGAGGGCCTTCCAACGGAACGTCTTCCGGTACGCGGTCGCCACTCTAGAAACTTCCGGCACCATCGGTCACCTGTTCTGCGAGCAATTTGCCACTTAAGTTTGGCAATTCTTCGGGCTATGTCGGCTACCTTGGTTCTCCTACGTATCTCTTAATTTCTGATTCGATCACGTAGGGAAACTCCAAACATAGCCCTATTCATTGCCCTTTGGATGACATTCAGTCTTCTCATGAGGCCCACTGTGAGCAACCACGTTTCAGTGCCATAAGATCACTGGCAACATGCACTGGTCAAAAACGTTAATCTTGAGACACTGGTATATGAGACGAGAAGATAGTACGCAGCTTCCCGAACGCCGATTGACGATTCGCCGATTGACGATTCGCCGATTGACCTCTTTCTCGAAGTTGGACCTATCTAACTGGACAGTTTGTCCTAGCTAGTTAAACATAATTGTCCACAACTTCGAGTGTAGAGTCTCCGATCTTCATGAGAGTGGGTGTTACATGGGCATTCGACATGCCCTTCGTTTGGTCCATGTTCATTTAAAGACCTATGCTTTTGGAAGCTCTATTTAGGTCATCGAGCATTGTACTGAGGTCCTCCATGGTCTGAGCCATGACTACTATATCGTGGGCAAACCGAAGGTGAGTGATCTACTCGCCATTGATGTTGATGCCAACAGTTTCGGAGAGATAATGTCTCCCTGTCTCACTCCTCACTGCAGAAGGAAAGGTTTTGAGATCTGGTCCTGGAGTCGGACTGACGTATAGTGGCATTTTCATACAAACACTTCAGCACCTCGATGTACCGATAGTCAATCTGGCACCGTTTGAGAGACTGCAGTACAGCCCTGGTCTCGATCGAATTGAAGGCTTTCACGTAGTCCACAAACGCTAAACAGAGAGGCAGGTTTATACTCTTTGGTCTTCTGTATAACCTACAGTACTCCTGTGGTCTAAAGCTTTTACGTAATCTGGGTAATTTCGGTGAGGCTGAAAGTCGTCAAACCTGTGCGCAAGATGGTTCGTGATGAGTCTTGAAAACAACTTGTAGAGATGGCTCAGAAGAGAGATGGGCCTATAATTTTTAAGCAGGGCATTTCCGCCCTTTTTAAAGAAGAGTATCACCACACCTCTGTTTTATCCTCAAGTATGACAGAATCTAACAGCTTCTGGAGGGCCTTAAGAACGG
This sequence comes from Xanthia togata, assembly GCA_963853775.1. Classification (NCBI taxonomy): domain Eukaryota; kingdom Metazoa; phylum Arthropoda; class Insecta; order Lepidoptera; family Noctuidae; genus Xanthia; species Xanthia togata. The sequence continues at coordinate 11,971,100 of OY970811.1, forward strand.
TTTTCCACTGGCCTTCGGGAGTTTGGCCGTAATTCCGTCATCACCCGGCTACTGATTATTTTTAAGCTGCTTCAGAGCCATCCTAATCTCTTACAAGCTGACGTCCGGGATGTCTTCGGTATAATATCGGGTCAATCTAGCTCTTGGCTCGTTTGCAGGTTCGTAACGGGTTGGGGTTACTAGTTGACGTGTTTATCTGTCCATAGAACCCCTCGATATAACTTAATAGTTCAGGTTTGGCGGATACGATCCTGCCATCATCCGTCTTCAGTTTTGCAAGCTGGCTCGGTCCAATAGACAGATCTCCTGCAAAAACCTTGGAGCACTTATTCCGCTCTGTCACGGCCTTAATACGGTCCGTATTATAGTGGCGTAGGTCGCTATTTAAAGACTTAGAGATCTGTCTATTGAGCAGCCGGTATTTGAGTGCATCGTTTCTCGCATCGTCGTGATAACTGCAGGATCACCTTGCGCCTCTCCTCCATGAGCTGTGCTCCAGTAACATCAGAGAGCTTCTTGTTTCGACTTGTACGACGGTTCTTGAAGATTTGAGCTGAGATCCAACCGTATGAATAGTTTTCATTGTAATTCATAGAATAAAAGAATTTGTTAAGTACATTAAATGTTTAATTACTTTTGAGTTAAAACCCAATAAGTCGGTGTCCTTTGTAAATTATATACTTTTTATAATAAAATGGAACACTCCAGAAACTTAAAAATACTTTTAACACCAAATAAATGTATACACTTTTATCACAAATACTTATTATAACGATATTATTCGAATAACATAGGTATTTTTGTCCTTAAAACTTAAATGTTGAATATCTCGAAAGATACAATTTCGTAGTTATTGGGTTTGAGCACTATACCCTCGATATATGTATTGATGTGACTGAACCCGTAATCATATATCACGTGGTTTCACTATCGCGCTTACTTTTATCCACTTGAGACAATTTATGAACTGATTCAATTTGTAAGCGAAAAGCGATCAGCGGACTGTGAATGTATTGTCCGTGGACTGGCCGATAATTGAGTGCATCGTTTATTTGATTCCATATCTTCAATATAATTCAAATTCAAATTCAAATTCATTTATTTATTTTCTCTGATCATCATAAACAGTACAAAGTCAATGTTCACTACAAAGAGACTGGTGTCTGTTTTAGGTAAAACCTGTATTACAGATCACCAGGCTGACCCTCCGTCGGACATTTATATGACATTAACTGCATTAATCTTTCGTACAAGATGAATTTAACATAAATAAGTAAAATTAAAATTAGCTATTACATTAACAATTTTAGATAAGCAATTAATTAATTAATTAAAACATAATTAGGGTAAGCATTATGTTCATGAATTTGAATTGAATTATGGAATTTTGCTTTACCGCTGGGCTGAGAGTGGAACAAAAGAGAAAAGTCACTGCTTGTTTATTTTACATTAGTTTTGTGTCGTGTTTTATCGAATTGGCTAACTATAGAAGAATAGCTAGAGAAGGGATAAGCCATTTAGGACTGGATATGTCAAAAACTTGGTGTTAAAACTATTATCACTCGCGAATTCTCTTTAAATTTCCCATTTTGTCCATTACCCGCTAATATGGTTTAATAATCGGTAGCATCGCAATTAATTATCGTTTGACTAATAAATGCATAAATAATTAATGACTACACAATTCACCTATGTCAAGTAGATGTTAATTAGCAGTTAACGCGTGTTGTAATTGTCTCGTTATAAATTATAATTAATTATTATTTGTCAAATATTGAGTTTATTTTCCAACGGAATAATATTTGTACTCGTATTTCAATTGCAGAATCATCAACATTATCGCATGACGTCCGTCCAAAACATAATTAGTTATACCAATATCGAACTGTCATTCTCTTAAGAGGGAACAGGGGCTGCGAGGAATTTGAAAAATAGGTATTTGAAGAAACTATTGACGTCGCACAGCGCCCGAAAAACCGAGTTAAACCCCGTAAAGTGCGATAGGGACAACTGCAGCTCAGACCGATTATATCACAAAATTTTTGACGAAAACGACGTTTGGCATTCTCTTTTTTTCTCCTCGAAAACTAAGCCGATTTAATAATTTTTTACATTAACATTTTAAGAAAGAGTATGTCTAGGTTCGTATTATTTTCTTTTATGCTAAAAACTTTTCCGAATTAGTCTGGTAGTCCTCTAATCACGGCGGTAAAAATGGGGCATTTTTGTTATTTTTGGAGGGTTATAGTTTCCTTACTTATTAATTGCTGAAAAAAAGGAAATGACAGGGACATGCCTATAGAGACCCTGATTTTATACAAAAAAAAATGACAGCTCTAGAGGCATTATTCAGGAAGAAAAACGGGGAATACGTTTTTATGGAGAATCGCGGGCCCTGTTCCCTTTTAATGAATCTGCCTAGTCTTTTCACAACTATATTGGGAGGGACTGCCTATCTGACCTCCACAACCCATTAACTGGGTAACACGGTAACCTGTTGTAAGACTGGTGGTCAGACGTTTTGGCTTCTGACTACCGGTAACGACTGATAAAGATCTAAACAGCCGAGACCAACGAATTAACGTGCGTTCCGAGGCACAAAGGGGGTCTTGATATGTAATGGATGGTCACCCATCCTTGAACCGACCGCGGCAAGCGTAGCTTAACCTTCGATCGACCTGTGCGCCTGTTATTATTTTGTCACGAGCCCCTAAACTGTAACTGTTATTCTCGTAATATCTATCAATTAATGTCCCTGCCTCCAAATGATACAAAAAGCAGCCAATCATCAACTGTCCGCTGATGAAGTTTGAGCTTAAAGCGGTATTCATGCCGGTACTGATTGATATGCCGGGATTAGCTCGTATTTTGACGCGGCTTATGCACCACTATTCTGATTTGCACCACAAAATGTGTCTGTATTCAGAACGCTACGGGCAAAACGTCCGTGTGTTTGATAGACACGTTGTTTGCCGATTGTTTGTTTAGTATTTAAGCGGTAACTTTTGGCAGGAATATAAACCATCTCGCACACAACAGAAAGCGTTTTTCTGAACTAGCCACTAGTCGGTCTTTGAAAAGAAGAATTATGTCTTAGGCATACTGTATTACAGTTATATTTGTTCGGTGCACAATCGATTCAGCAGTATTTGTGAAACAACAAAGCCGAAGCAACTAGATTAAATACGTCGTGTATGTCAAGAAACATTTACCTGTATCAACCCTGCCAATGAAGCAATGTATTTTTGCTCTTGTAAATTAAGATTTATAATGTCAACCTCCGGAAAAAACACCGTACTAAAACTGGGATTGTGACCAAACCCAGAATAGAATGTACTAAGAAAAATACAAGAACTAGGTATCTGGAGAATTCTAGAAATCGCCATTAAAACTTTTACACTATTTTAGGGCAAAGTCGATGACCCATAGCTGATTATTAGTTATACCATTGGGGGTGACAATAAATTAATGCAAACACTGGCCATATTATAAGTGGGTGCATGTTCGTGAATGGGCGCCGTCAGTTGGGACTGGTCATCTCTTAACTGCCATGGCTATTTTAAGTTTTTGAATGGTTCTTTTTTTTTTTCTTTTTATTACGGACGCTTTTATGAACGTGTACGTCGTTCTACATTGTTCTCACATGCATAATTTCAATAACCAATATTTTGTATCAATTTTTTTATTTATCAGAGTGTCCGTGGAGTTTCTTGCCCGTTCTTCTCCATAGGTACCTTCTACGCTTTGGAATGGGCAACTAGCTTCAAATTTCTGACTGACCGACCCCTTGACAATTCAAAAGTGCCTGTAAATGGTTCAATTAAAATAAATGCTTTGAGTTTGAGTTTGAGGGTAGGATTATTTTTTAAACCATCAAATACCTAAATCCATACACAGAAAAAAAAAGTCAAACATACTAATTAGTAGATAAATACCGGAACGGCTGGATAAAGTAACTATTTGAATATTATGTATTTGAATTATTTTTTGTTTGTAGACTGGAAATATCATTAGTAAGATATACGAATTTCAATTTACTGTCTGTATTGACGTCCCCAGCCTGTATACAGTACACGTAAACAAAAGATATGCAGCATGATACTCACAAACCGTTGCCTCCATCTTATCTTGTGTATCTTTTATCAAAGAACAAAAGGGTTACTGATGTACCGAACACAAAGAAGTCTGGAACAGATACCTTCCCCTCTTTATAACTAGTACATTACTAGTTGTTGCGGCGGGTTCACATGTATCCCAAGGGAACTAATTTATTCGGATAAAAAGTACCAATTTTCGTGTTATCCAGGAAATAGTTCATTTGTGTACAGCTTTTCCCTATGCGTGATTGTGTGAAAAACATCTTCACAAACTTTAACACACTTCTCCTCCACACTCCCCCCCATCCCAACCCTTCCTTCACTTCTTTCCTCTCTTCTTTTTGTCTTTCCCATTTTTTCTTTTCTTTTTTAATACAGAAAGATCTATGTCTCTCTCTCATTTTGATAGCTTATTATGTTTTTTTGACTCCTCCCGCTCTGGGTGGAGCGGGAGGGCGTGTCAGACTCTTACTGACTAAAACCCACCCGTGTTCCTTCAGTTGCCTGTGCATTGCCAGGGGCCACGGTATCCCTTTCGGACTTTCCCGCAACCCCGGCAGGCATCGGTCCCATCGGACCCCATCACCCGATAGCTTATTATCTAAGAACGGTCAGGCAGGTCATAATTTTTTTTTTAATGAAAAATGATAATGACATTTTAGCACAAAAATACAACAACTATCAAAGTGATCTTAAGTATAAGCAACTCTCTGAGGAAACAGAGTAAGTCTTAGTTAAGACAAACTAAAACTTAGCCTTCGCTACTTTATTCCTCAGCCGTTAAGTACACTAAGTACGGGGTGATTATTTATTGTACTTAAATAGTTCTTCCAGAAGAGAATCGAATACAGATTAGTACAGAAGGTCGGCTCCATACAGAGCGAAGACGCACGCTCACATAGCATGCGTTGGCGACTGGTAGTCGACCTAGATAGTCTGAATCTGAAGGTCGATTTAGACCAAATGAACAAACTATTTTCTTAATATTTTAGCATAGATATAATTACAAAATAATGCTCTATATCTGTTTTTACAAAGATAATTAATAGATTCGGCATAGAATGATCCGACCATTCGAGCATTCGTTTGTTCGGTCAAAATTAACCTTCAGATCGCCGTCAGTGTGTACTCATTACTCCATTATTTAGGAATTTAGCCAATTATAAAGCAGAAGATTTTGTTTTTTGTGTGTGAACGCGCTAAGTTCTGGACCTACCAGTTGCTTTGTCATATTACCAAATTATTTTGTTCACTTTATAGCCCAATACTTGAGGAAGGCTATTAAACAAGGCTATTTATCATCACGTTTGAAAGCACAAGAGCTGACCAGAAAAAAAAAGAAGGTGGGGCGAAGCGATGCGATGTGACACGATGCGTCGGAGGAACCAGTAATTTCACGCGGACGAAGTCGTGGGCAGAAGCTAGTTTAGGAATATTTTTACATATTTTTCTTGCTGTGGTAGGACACAGAGATATCTAGTTTACAATGTTGTGAACTGTGTGCACAAATAAAAATGTTTGATTTTATATGATGTGTGTATGCGCGAACGTTGCTTGCGAACGTACGAACGTTTTCGCTTGTTGTACGGACCTAACCTTCTGTACTAGACTGCCCTATTCTGTGGCCGACTGATCGGCGTCTATAACTTTAAGTGGATTATACAGGCGATGAAAATCTTTGGAGGCTCGGCCGCTCTCCAACCAGATTATGATTAATAGAATTTTCCTGTAAAATTAATCAGGAAAACAATGTCGCTTTCACCGCAGTAGGTGATGATTAGACGTTTGGTATGCAGTGCTGATTGTTTTGTGCTATTTTATTTATGAGTCTACTGTTGGCTTTTTTTTACAAACCACCAATTCAAAAACATCGTAGCTGGCGTAGGAACGGCTGCTATGGAGTGGTTTCAGGTACAAGTTCATTAAGGGTACACTAGTCGACGGCTCGAACTCGTTGGTGGGCGTTAAAGGTTTTTTAAAGGTTACAAATACATTGCAAACTATAGTTTTGTATAACTTAGACGCATTTTTATTTTCAATTTTTGTAAATGTGAGTACCATGGACCATGACCATGTGTCGTTTACTGTGTTGTATTTTGACTTGAAAGGGCAGGAGCAGGGAGGGTTGAGAGTATGTCATGCTCACTTAATGTCTGCGCTGATGACTGTGTTGGATCATTCGGTTCCCTACAAAATGGTTGAGCTGATGGTGCTGATCCATGCGTCATGTTCGTGAACGGGCGTCGTCAGTTGAGACTGGTCATCTCTTATCTGCCAGGGCTTATTTTTAATCTTATATTTTTAATCGTTTTTGTTTTTTTTATTTATTTTTTACATTGTTCTCACATATAGAATCAACAACAAGAGTAATGTACCCAGGATTTTGTAATTTATATTTTTAAAAGAGTGTCCTTGGAGTTGCTTGCCCGTTCTTCTCCATAGAGATCTACGTTTTGGAATGGGCAACTAGCTTCAACTTTCTGACTAACTGACTCTTTGACAATTCAAAAGTGCCTGTAAAGGGTTTAATTGAAATAAATGCTTTGAGTTTGAGTTTGAGTTTTGAGAGTTACTAATATGCATGCTAATTAGTCTAAATATTTATTTATTAAGTTTTATTTATTATTAAGTATTTATTTATCTAAATTAAAAAAAAAAAAAATTATTAATTTGTTTAGTGAAATAGACGATGATTTATAACAAAAACGAGCGCGTAAAATTTAATGAACAGACCTTCGGGCGTAAAGATTTTTTGAAAAAACTACTGTATTTACTGAAAATAAAATTATTTGAACTATTGAACAAAACCATCTATCTTTGTACTGTTTCTGTTTTGCCATTTTTTTGCCACATTCGTTATTTATTTACGCCCAAAGACAAGTTAAAATTAGAGTTGAAATATGGAAGTTTCAACGCTCATAACTTCCAAACCAATATTTTTTTCCAATTCTGCATCCATACAGTGCTAGACAATGACAAGATAAATTGATATATTTTTTAGTTTTGAACGTACACCGTCAAACAGACGAGTAATCACCATACTACGTTTGCACGGAAGAATGACCGACTAGCGTACTCTTAAGTCGTAAAAAAGATTTAAATATTATTGTGCCCTTTGTTTTTCATGTAGTTTTCCAGGTTGCCACACTGGTGACTTATTTGAATACTTTTTTCGTGTTTGTTATTGTACTGTCTAATATAAGATGAACTCGCATCAAATGTATGTTCCAAGTTGTCTTAGTACCGCAAACTTCCTTAATGGATGAGCGTGACGTCACATAGAATATACCAAAAAGATATTGAGCCACAAACTTGAGGAAGAGTTCTACTGAAGAATTAACTAACCTAACCTAACCTAACCCGACTCCCTTTAGGAAGCCACATGAATGGTACTTGCAAGAATGTTATCCGTGTATTTTGTTTGCGAAAGCTGAAGAATTTTCCCCATTTTTCTCAGAAAACGACGAGACAAATGGAAGAAAAAATGTCAATGTCTTAGCTTAAGACAGTTTTTCTCTTGACGTGTTGGATTGTGCCATAAGATTGTGTGACGCAGTCCTCTTCGGTAATTTTTAAAATGATGCTTAACACAAAACCTACATTTTATTAGTTTTTTCCTAAAACACAACTTTAAAATACATATTCATACTATTTGAATCTATCACAGATTGTCTGTATTTTAGGGTTGGTAATCATTAATCAGTGAGCAGTGGTAGCCCATTCGAACTCAGGCAGGCACTTTACTTTGTGTATTTAATTTCATCACCACTGCTCTCAAAACATCGTGAGGAAACTGGCATGTCCTAGAACCAAAAATTCGAAGACATGTGACATCCACCAACCCGCACTTGGCCCGCGTGGTGGATTATTGCCCACTCCCTCTCACCGAGAGGAGGCCTGTCTCCCAGCAGTAATGCTGAGAACATTATAGGCTGAGTATGCTATGCTTATGCTAATCTATCTATCTTAACCCAACAGGTGAGGCGCGCCGCCCTCGGGGGGCGTACAGTGACCAATGGGGGGGCGCGGCGACTCCAATTAAACTATAGATTTATTACATTTTATGTTCTTGATTTAGAAAATTTTAAGGCTACTTTTCAAAACCCGATCGTTTCATAAGTATTATGAATGGATCGGGTTTTGAAAACTAGCCTGTTACGTGCTGAAAAATGAGCTTCAGCTTTTCTGCGTAGTCGACAAAATCAGTTTTCCTATTTCTGTATGAATGGTCAATAGAAAACCGTACACACCAAACTATTCGAGGCGGCATGCTAAAATTTCGAGCTCGATTTGTTCACTCTTCCATTCTACATTCTCTTGGTTCTTCAGCTTTTTTATGTAACTCGACAAAGTAACTCCTTTTTCTGTATGAATGTTCAAAAATTTTACGAATCCGATTTTTTTTTTTTTTGCTCGCTCTTAGATTGTGCATTCTCATAATTCTTGAGTTATTCTGCAAAACTCGAAAATGTTACTTCTATTTCTGTTTGAATGGTCAAAAGAAAATCTAACTTATCAAAGGGGGGGCAAACATTTTCGATCTCACTTTCGCTCGCTTTACATTCTTATGCTTTTCTGCTTATGTCGACAAAGTAACTCAAGGGCGTAGTGATTTTAACAGAAAGTTAGGGGGGCGCGTATATTAAAAGGTTGGGAATCCCTGATCTAAACCGTCTGCGTCGAGTGGCGTGAAATCTGGCGAATTAATAAACCTTCAGAAATGTAACGTGGCGTGCAATAAATCCAGGATTTACGATCCCCTCCCGCACTCTCACAGTTAGGGAATTTAGTTTAAATTAATTTGGATATAGGTAATGCTTCGTAAAGTGTGGCTTTTCTTCGTAAAAAGCCGGCTTGATTGGTTTGTTTCCAAGAAATCCAAATGAAAGCGGAAAAATACTTAGAATAAGTTCCAAGTGGTTAAGTAATTACACTTATTTACTGGAGTTTGTTTGTCTTTGCGATGATTACTTACTTTTATGAGACTTCGTGGTACGTACTATACTTCCATAAATGCGTTAAAAAAAAGTTCCATAAAGTAAACTACCATGATTGTTTGGTCCAAGTATCATCTATTTCGTTATTAATGTGTAGCGGTTACACCACCACATACGAACTAGGCATCAAAGGCATGACGTCAAACAAATTCTGCATCGTGCAAATAGAGTTTACCGCGCGAACGACATATAGTATGACTATCCGACATCAACAGTTGGGCAGTTGCCCGCCAGACACAACACCCGTCTGGTCGGAGGATCCTCCCTTTTCTATGGTGAATGAGTGAACTTTACACCCTGTTCCTCATACTCCTAAAAATGCTTGCGTTTTTCAGGATCTGCATTTCATTATTCAAGAATAATATACCCAAACTCCTATTGACGGAAAACAAAACTGATGGATGGGCGACGTATATTGAAGAAGCTGTTTTTGTTCACGCAGACGTGTTTTGATACCAATATATTTTATCCAATATAATAGAGACTCCGTAAATTTCCGCCTCAGGATATTTTCATACAAATGCCTCGATAAATGGTCAACACAAAATAGTGTTATTTGTTTATTTAATAAATGCTGGCTTGCTGCCAGATATTACTCAATATAGTAGGTAAGTAGGTAACTGTAAGGTATAGTACTGAAATAAAAATACTAAGGGCGGTCAGTGAGTGACCAATAAAATTCTGGAGGCAAATCTCAGAAGTATCTCCGATAAGACAGTAATACAAAATATGTAAATAGCATTGTCCTTGTGATTTAATAAAGTACACAGGCCTGTTTAAACTACTGATTGCTCTTACATAACAATTAGGGACATACAATATAGGTACCGGTAAACCGGGGTTACTTTGAATTGCGGGGTAACTTTGATAGAAACTTCCATTTCATATAAAATCGTGAATTACTTAAAACGAAACGCAATTACGTAGTTTTTTTTCTGAGTTATGAACACTGAACAACTGTTTAATCCTTTCCTGAGGACACGCTGGGAATCCACCAATAATTTTAATTGAAAAAGGTAAATATATTGTCATTCAAACAATCAAATCAATTGTTAGATCAAAGTAACCCCATGCGACAATATTTATTTTTCTCGTTGATAGATTTTTATTTTTTAAATTGTATTGGCATTATAATTGGGTAATTATATTTAAATTGTATTGGCATTGTAATTGGGTTTATTTAATTGCGTAATTACTTTACAATTACGCAATAATTACTTTGTAATTACGCAATAAAATAAGGGGTATCAAAGTATCCTACGTATAACTATGATCAGGCAGTTTATTTATTTTTTCTCAAAATCAAGCCAATTTTTTTCACATATTATTACAGGAATCGAGAGTAATAAAAAAACCGATCACTAGATTTATTTAGTATTTTTTTACACCCACAAGTTTAAAAGATATATGAACCTTCAAAGTTTAATATTGATCAAAGTAACCCCGGTCTACGGACTTAACATAACATTAAGCCTGTAAACCCAGAAGCGTTAGACCTGTAGACAATTTCGCCAACTAAGAGACAAAAAAAAGCGAAATTAGACAAGTGAATGTGGTAGTGATAAGACTTTCTGTTTCCAGTTTATAGTCCAACCAAATACGATAAAAACGGACAGTGTCTCTTGAAAACAGTTTCAAAGTTTCTTTGTATATGGGATTCAAGAAACTTTTTAAGTACGTCTATAAAACAATTTCGGCTGTCTTCTTTTCTTAGACTAACCTAATAAACCAACGAATAATATAGGTTAACTGTATACAAAGCTGGAACAAATCCGAATTAAGACGTAAGTAGCTCAAGCGACGCCACCACGGCGATAACGACCGTGTCAACAATGTCACACCTCCAAGTCTGACGGTAGTGTGAATATTGCTGCAGACTTGAGATATTTCATAATATTAAATTACTTATTACTATGTGCCAAAGGGCTCCTAGTTCAGTAACTACGAAGTAAATACATGTCATTGTATAGACTGGTTTAGCTAGGCTTGCTGAGGTTATGTGAAAGTTGACATGTCACTGTACTACGTAAACAGAGAGAAGAACTTTAAGCAGCTTTAGTCTGATAACCATTGGAATCCCTGGAAGTAACTAACCCAACTACGTACCTAGATTATAGCTGGCCGAAATACTCGTAGAACATACAAAAATACAACATCCCTACTGACGGCGCCCGTTCACGAACATGACGCATGGATCAGCACCGTTTAGCTCAATCATTTTGAAGGGAACTTAACGATCCAACACACACGCCACCACCAGCGAGACATTGTAATCCAGCCAGAGATTTTTTTCTAAGAGCTTAAATATAAAAATCCAGATAATCAATTGCGGTTTTGGAGTAATCATTATAAGCGTTCTAGCAGAATGAGATACGTTGTTAGCGCACTACTTCCTGTAGTATCACAGGTTACCACCTAGCTCCCGGAGGCAGGGCTTCAAATGATATAACTGTATGTTTAACCTGTATCTATGTATGTCCTGTGTGTTTGACCTGTATATATGTATGTATGTCCGTCCCTATATTTTCTCGTAACTACTAAATGGCTGAGCCGATTTTGATGAATGATACGTTAGATTCGTATTTATTGTGCAAGTGTCACTGAGTATATTCAAATTATAAAAATTCAATATGGCAGATTTTTGGCGCCAAAAGTAATGTTTAAAAAAAAATCTCCCTTTTTTTTGTGTGGGAAATCATCAAATGACTCCTACCGCTCTGGGTAGAGCGGCAGTAAAAATTCAATATGGCAGATTTTTGGCGCCAAAAGTAATGTTTAAAAAAAAAACTCCCTTTTTTTTGTGTGGGAAATCATCAAATGACTCCTCCCGCTCTGGGTGGAGCGGGAGGGCGTGTCAGACTCTTACTGACTAAAACCCACCCGTGTTCCTTCTGTTGCCTGTGCAATGTCAGGGGGCCACGGTATCCTTTTCGAACTTTCCCGCAACCCCGGCAGGCAATGGTCTCATCGGACCCCTTCACTCGCTGACACTCTTTGAGGCGCGTGTGGAACACAACGCGCCGTCGGCCCGGGAACGCGCCGTCGACCCGGAAATTGTCTCCCTAACCAATTGAGTGGGATATCAAAATGAAGGATTTTAAACGGTGGTTACAAAAACATACACACATTTTATGTTTAAATGTAATTTGGAATGAGAAATTATAAAAAAAATCGTAACTAAAAAGTGTAAATAAAAAAGTTAATTTAAAAAAATCATTAACCCTACTGCGTAAAAAGTGAACTTTAAAAAAGGTGGAAACAAGATGACTTATTTCTATAAACAATCTCATGCAGTTGGAGGCAATAGGTCTTTATTGTTAAATTTAAGAAGATGTCTATATATGCACGAAATATGAATGGTTTCATATTATGTCGGCCCATATTTAGATTGCACCCGTGGGCGAGCCACTAGTTATTTTATACTAGATTCAATCAGTGGCTTCGCCCGCGTGATATATTTATAAATTATAGCCTATGTTACTCAGTGATCATATAGCATTATACTGGTTAAAGATTTTTTTTAAATCGGTCCCGCAGTTTTTAAGTTTATTCATTACAAACAAACAGATAAAACATCAAATCTCTTTATAATATATTAGTTTAGATTACTTCTTTATAGAAACTAGGAAAATTATAAAACCAAAGCGTTCTTCAATAGTTACAATAAACAAGGTTTCAGCACTTGTTTATCTAAAGCGACAAAAGTTTCTGATACTAGATAAATCCTTGTTTAAGTTTCGATCCCACAAAACCCATGTTTAGCGTGGTTTAAATCTAAACTAAACACGATTCTCAGTTTAGGGTTGTACGGAAACATTTAATCATGTTTTTTGGTACACAAAATGTTTAATTTTGTTTATTAAATATTTGTCTTCCCTCAGACGTACTTTGAGCGACGAATTTTACTTATCTCTCCGGGTGCACTCCGTCGAGGTAGACCGCGGCGAAGATGGTGTTACGATCTAATCATGTTTACGGGGCCAACATGGCCAGAGATCCCACAAAATAGAGAGGTTTGGAAGGAAAAAGGGGAGGCCTTTGCCCAACTGAGTGACACGAGACACGAAATAGGCTACTTTTTTAAATTAAATGTTTGTGTTGTTGAGTCTATTTCGGTACCATAGTTAGGTCTTTGCCTAATCTTAAGCTGCATTACTCATACGATATGGTAATCTAGACGTTCTACATCTGAGAACAATGTGACTTTGAGTGACTTTGGCTAAGTATTAGCTCAGAAACCTGCCAAACGTTGAGAGCCTTGAAACTTAGTTCATATACATGAACCGAATAGAATCGTGCATCATTATTTTCAATATCGAACACATATTTCTATAGTTTTATAAGGTTTGCGTTTTATAAAAGGAGTTTCAGCTTAAGCTGTCAAAACCGAAACCACGTTCGTGAATTATGGCGTCACGGTTGGCAGTGTCTAGCGCAAAAAACTACCGGAAATATTCCTTGTAATATTGACAAAACATTCAGACTATAATATATTAATTAAGAGGAATTTGCAATTCAGGTTGAGTTTTTTTCCCGAAACTTTGAAGTTCGGCCGAAAGTAGAACAGAAGCAAGACTTTCGAATCGGTTTCGGTGTCGAATAGTTTCTTTCGTCCGTCTGCCTGTCTGTTACTTTCTCACGCTTGAACGGATTCCAATGAAATTTGGCCAGATATACTATGATCTGGGTTAGGAAACTTTTTTATCCCAGTTGTACGTTCCCGTGGGATAATTATCGACCTCCACGCGGTCGAAGTCCCGTGCAAAAGCGTATTTTGTATTATATTTTGACTCTTATCTCTGACTTTTCGGATTCATGTGCGTATTTTATAGTTATCACTTGCTTAAAAAACGGTGAAGGAAAACATCGTGAGGAAATCTTTACATGCCTGAGAAGTATTTCTCGACGGCATGTAAAGCCAAGTCAGAGGCCCGTGGGCGGCTTTAAAACTCTGACACCAGGTTAGTCACTAACCACACGAAAAAGAAGAAGATTATTTTCATACATTGGAATAAGTTAAGCCACAGCATCAACCATTGTCAGCTTGAAGTTTCATTAGAATTTCTAAATCTAATTTTTAGAAATAAGTAATTTCTAAAAATTAACACTTGAAATGTTAGCCACTTTCATAACCTGCTTTTATTGCATTATTATTTTTAGTGTTTTTCGGCATTAACTGGCAAAGGAAAGTTTTATTCGGCGTATAATACCTACCTACTTTCATAAAGCAAAGTTAATGAAAACTCGTTGAAAATTCGCGTTCGGGTTATAAAGTTGTTTTTTTTAACGATTCGTATGTAGAGCAGACAATGTACATGTTTATACCTAGGTATTTGTTTTTTTAAGAATAATATTTATTTACCCGACAATGACAACACGTATGTAATAGGTACATGCTTAATTTCGTGAAGCCATTTCCTAACTATGTATGAGTAATTTCTATACCAAAAAACTGTATTCGTTACTCTGTTTATCACCAATATAACACAAAAGTAACAAACATAAATAGTATACGACAACTCAGTAAAGTCGTCTTACTGTCTATAAAAAGTTCAATACAACAAAACTTTTTAAATTCCATCACACAGACACAGCGTGTTGTTAAAACGTGAAGTCAATAGAGGGTTCAAAGAAAACTTTGCAAATCTGAGAGCGGGGCGGGAAGGGGAGCAATAATTGACGACATTTTATAACTGTTCTGTCGTGTAATATTTTCAAGGATTTCGCCAGTGTTGTGTTGTGTTGTTATATAATTTAGTGTTGTTTTATGATTTTATGTTGTTGAGTTTGTGTGTCTGGGATTGGGTTGAGGTTTTGTATATCTAGTTTTACATCTTGTTCATGGAATAGCAGGTATGAAGGTATTTCATAATCTATGTTTGGTGGAAGTTTATATCTATTATGTTTTACGGTCGAGGTTCAATAGTGGATTCTTTGCCTAGGGAGCAAACAACTATTTTTAAGAGGAGAGTGTTTCTTTGAATCCTGAGGCAGCGAGGGATTCAAATTACATCACTTGAGCTTAAAATAGTGTTGTTCCCTAGGTGAAGACTACTTTTATCACCCTCTATGAGAAAAAAACGTGTGCACTCTGACCCTCGACAGAAACGAAGTTCCTTCTTACGTATGATTTAAAACAAAAACAAAATTTTCGCAGCCATCTTGGATTTACATTTTGACCTCACCATCAACTTAAGCACCTTCGAAAACTATGAAAACGATACCGATGATGAAAAATTTGAAAATTTTCGCAGCCGCCATCTTGGATTTTTATTTTGACCAAGTTTACACTTTCGCTCTCTCTTGCCAACCTGTTACTAGTTCATACAATGTTCGTGATTGATCTCTTAGGTGATTGGAACTTTTACTAACAATATCCACATTCCAAATTCAAATCACTTTTAGTCCCTAGGGATTAAAAAGCTAATTTTAGTCTCTGTCAAATCACATCTATTTGAAAAGAGCTAGTATGGTGGTTTGGTGTCAGATGTATACCGTATAGTACCCATGTTAGTTAGAAACTATGGTTATACCCCTCAAACAAATTGCTTTCCAATCAGCTGTATATTTTCATTACTAGTAATCTAGATAACAAACTTACTACCGGGCTGTAACCCTACATTTAAAAACAATACTTATCGTAAGCCCCAAAAAGCGTCATCCCAATTTTAAAGCGTACAGTGCTAACTTCTAAGTTGCATTTTGTAAAGCACAATAGTCGGCTACAACATTTTCCTGTAAAATGGTCAATATGTTATGGTATCGAATGCGTTCCCCTTGCTATTAGTTGCCAGTGACTGGCGCTATTAACTGGGTCACTAGTACACTGTCAACCTGCTAATGGGTTCATTCCTCGTCTAATCAGTTACACTAATTTATTCACTATTATGTTTTGCTTTTAACTACGATTGTGAGTGTGATAACACAGTTGTTAAAAGTCTCTCATAATTTAACATAGAATAAGGGAAGTAAATATTTATGAAGGTGTTTGGATTATTGCACGATTAGGTATTTATTAATAAAAAAGACTACTATCTGAAGTCACATTATTTTACCGTCCTAACATTCAACGAAAAAACCAATTCATTTTGCTTACACATATCAGCTGCGACAAAAAGTCGTCAGTGCAAATGATTTACCGGGGTCTCATCCATATCGTAATCAGCCGCATGATTTATCGTCGTATTGTTATTCCGCGCACGATCAGACACACGTCACGTGATCCCTCGGAATCTCACGTAATTGACACCGTGCGCTCTGTGCTGTCATTTTAACGTTGAATGGATTATGGAGTCGCTTCTAGCATGGATGCATATCCATGCTGGAAGCGCCTTCATAATCCATCCGTCCACATGGGTGGAATGTGTAGTAGGTAACGTGTTTGTCAATTGTGACAATTGTGACAATTACGTTAGCAAAGGAAGTTGTGTCGATGATTTTTCAATTAAAAGTTAATAATTTTTGGAAAAAGTGGTTAGATGTAAAGTTGAAAACACCTTAATACAGATAAATGAGTTACCTTTAATGAGTCATTGCGTAAGAATTTAACAGAGTTTGTTTATATATCTTCATCAGATACTTTTCGAACATACAGATTCTATCGTAACAACTTAACATGTGACGCTACATAAAAGTCTTTATAAAAATGGTTTATTCAATTAAATAAAGTTATTTACACATACGCATTTACATGATTAAAAGGTAACAGACTTAAAATAATAATATTAATATGTACAAGTATAAATAAAAATGGGGTGGTGGGGGGAAATAATTATAGGCATCAAAAAATTCTTCCGTATCGCTCTCAACAGGAAAAGTGCCCAAAAGGCTGGCAGCATTGCCACGTTGAATGGCAATACTGATTCTTTGGCCATAGAATAGGTCAGCCCTCTGGTCAAGTAATAAAATTTATTTATTACATTATACGAAATAAATAAATTTTAAATTAAGTTTACTCGAATCACTTTAGCGTGGCACTAGCGGTCATTGACCCACCTACATTTTCTAGCATTCTTTATTTCTAAAACTGTAATAAATCAATATCTACTGTGATCTTCAACATGTTCCAATAACGAAAAACCATACATAGTTTATTGTTTGGGTTCCTACGGAGAGATATTTGGGATAAGGCAATGACCGCTATAGCCACTATGAAGCGATTCGGGTATATTTCAAAATACGTAGGTGCTGTAATATTTTTTATATATTTGTCGGTATCTACACGATAACGATAACTTTATTACTTTGTTTAATGTTCATGCTAGGGTACTACCCAACTGTAGTAAAATAGAACGTAGGTACGTACTGAGGAAGATTTTGTTTAAAGGGGATAATAAAAATATTAGGTTGTAAACATAATCAATGCAGACTTGATAAAATTGTGTCGTCTTACGTTTTGTCACTGCTTAGTGTGGCGTTAAGTACTTCGAGAACTTGTTATTAAACTGTTCGCTTTTTGCTGTGGGTTTTGTTAAAGGATTTTATGAGAAGGTAGCCTATTGCATACATCTTTGTTCCGTAACAGCAGACTAGAATCAGCCAACCATTTGCGTGGCAATGACATTTGGCTCACAAGCTTTTTTTCTAAAGTTCTGCTTTGAAGCGTTGTAACCATAGATATAATAAAGAAGATTTCTGTGGTTGTAACCATGTTCGTCAGGAACCGTAGAAGAACGAGTAGAACATTATACAATAGTAGGATAATTTGTAATTTATTATAGCGTACATTTAACAGTATTCTATCCGTTGAGTACTTACACAAAACTGTAAGATATAACAAAAGTTCGCTCGACACTGTCGGAACATGGTTTTATGTTTGATATCCCTAGTCCCCAGAAAAGACTTAATGGAGCACACGAAACGGGTTCTCTGTAACTACACCGTCGGGCCTCTGTGTACAGTTAACAACCTTTGTCGTGAAATGTTGCCACACCTTAAATTAAAACCGGTCAAGTGTGAGTTGAACTTTGAAATTGCACCTACTGGGGCTGAATTGACTTTTTTTTGCCTTTTACACCGACGCGACTTCAAAAAAGAGAGAGGTTCTCATTTCGACGGTATTTTTTTTGTGTGTTTGTAGCGTGTTGGCTAGTAAGAGAGAGTGTGACTTTCTACCTATCGTCGCGAATTGTGAACAAATGTTTATTAAAATCGATTTTTTTCCGGTACGGATCTGTACCACTTAAATTGGTGAAGATCTGACAAAACCTAAACCCCCTTAAAAAAACAAAGAGTAAAGTAATGCAAAACTTAATCCTCGAAAAATTTACGGTTAATCTGAAGGTTATTCTGGTAGTAAAATTATTGGTTAAAGAATATTTTTATCAGTTAATTTTTGCAAAGACGTATTTTTAGCGCGGCGATTTTTTTTCTTTACACTTTGTTTTCAATTTTCGGTAGTGAGCCGTGAGCTTTAAGAATTACACGCGCGTCAAGAAAACACACTGTTGGTTATTCAACTCTCGGCGCTAAGCAGAGCGTCGAAAATCCAATTTGCGAAAAAAAATATCCGCGATTAAAATACGCTCGTGCGAACCTGGACTTAAACGTGATCGCAGAGGTTTCCTAACTCTATAAGCGTCCGGCCCGTTTACTATTGGCTAGTTCTCGGACGCGAAGTATTATACCTGTCGCGACGTGTAGATCGCGAAGTAACAAGGTAACCGCATCAAATTAATTAGTAGGGCGAAACGTGTAACAAACAAGTCATAATAGCATGAGGCGATCTCTGGCAACACCGAACATAGAGAGATCACCATAGACAAATAGTTATAGTTTATGATTTTAGTGTTCTCCGGTACATTTGGAATTCACCAAAGTGTAGCGTATTTTAATTCAATAACTATAAGCAAAGTAAACGTGATTGGTGCTTGATGAGAGGCGTCCAGTTAGTGGCAGCTCACCTGAGAGAAATATAAGCTAAGTGTAGCACTAGAAATAATCTAGTGATTCCCATCTTAATTGCCTAGACTCTAGATTTCTTAGCCCTTTCTAAACGAGTCAATTATTGCTCAACACTAAGAAGTTTCTGATGCTCTTAAAGTCGTTTACATTAAGAGGTCTTTCGATACTGCAATGCGGAAACCTCGTGAGAGTTGGGCTAGGCGAAAGGCCGTGATCAGTCCGTAATATAGTAGACCTTCGGTTCATACGGTTGTATGTACTAAAGAGGGTATATAGTACATACAACTGAGGTATACTAAAGATATAGTTTTGTGTTGAACATAGATATGGCAAGAGGCAATTGACAGACTAGGCTGTGGTTCCTCTTTAATACCCAACAAACTACGATGTCTCGTAGAGCATGTAACTGGATTAATCCGAACAGATGTTTGTGTGTAACACTTCCATGCTATGACTTTACACCTAAGACACCATAAACTTTAATGCATGTATATCTCGTATAGAGCGGTGAGAATCAATTTTATTTTAACTACAGATGGCGAGCTGAACGATGGGCGAACCAGTAAGAACTAAAAGTTGATTAATGCGCAGCAAACCTCCCAAGATATTGAAGATTCCTCTCGGAACAAAACACCCAGGTAATTTATCAAGCTCCCACATAATATACAAAATATATAAATCTTCTCGTCGCTACATCGTACGGGACGGGACGGCGACGAGCCTGGCCAGCTCGTGCGTGCGTCCTGGTCCGGCGGGTGATGTGGCGACGACAATAGCTAAGCAATATTAATTGAACTCTTGTCTATGAGGTAGGTACGTATTATATATGGCAGAATAATTCAGTTAGTTTTGTAAATTCGAGTTTTCAAGAATTTTTCTGTTTTATTATTTTAAATTTATGACCTAATTCGATTTCTTTACTGGTAAACTTTGTCTTCTTTTAAAGAATATTAAACGTCAAAATTAATAAATCAACAACGTAAAATTCCTTTAAAAATGTTTCTTAGAGTATCCGTCAGTTTGAAGTGGCTATAAAACTAAGTGGTCAGTAAAAACTGGGGACATGAAATGCTATCCTTAGAAAGTTGAGTGAAATGTTTCAATTTAACATCACTACGAGAACATTTAACACTCTTGCAACTAGTATAGTTTACAAGCTTTTCTGTTTTACCTTGCATGTTACCCGATATGAAATATTTGGATCAAACTATTATGAACCACGATTTAGACGTGACAGTTGAATGACATTATTTGTAGCCAAATTAGATTATGAATCACTAACAAACGATCACAGTACATTGTTATAATCTATGTACCTATACACGTCTCTAATTATATATTTTAAACAGAAACAGTATGTAATACAGTCGGTCTATGAATACCTTGACCATATTTAGAACCTTTTCATAATAAACGGAGAAAATAGTGACGTCAAAAAAGACACAATTCAACAGTTCAGCTCAGTTCATCACTGACAAGTTAAATGAGAAAAAATCCAAAAGTGATCGCATTTTTACGTACCTTCTAAAATCTCTGCTCCAACACGCGTAGATGACGGGGTTCATGGAGGAGTTGACCCAGCCGAGCCACGTCACCACCACGTTCACAATCTCCTCGTGCGCGATGCACGCGGAGCAGATGCCCGACAGCAGGTTCACCACAAAGAACGGCAACCAACACACTATGAACACACCCATCACTATACCTAACGTCTTCGCCGCCTTCTTCTCTTTCGCAAACTTCGCCAACTTACGCGACAGTGAAAAGTTTTTCGGCAGATGTTTGCCATGCGTCACGTTCGTCAGACGCGTTGATGAACGCGATAGACCATTGTTTTGTAACGCGGTCAGAGGCTCCTGATCAGCCTCCTCCGGCGTACACACACCGTGACATGCGTCACTCCGCTGCCGCACTGTCCCACCTCTATGTATACGCAACGTCAACTCTAATTCACCACTAGGTCTCATCACTTGCTTCGTACCAATTTTAAGAGACCGCGTCTGAATAGTCGCTGCGCGATATATACGATAATAAGTGAACACCATCACAAACAGTGGCAAATAAAACGATATTGTCGATGAAAATATTATGTACTCTAAGTTTTCCGTGAACGGACACTTGTAGTCTGGCACTTCTTCCACACGCACGGCCCGCCACCACGCGATTGCGGGGAACGATATCGCGCCCGAACACACCCACACGGCCGCGATAAGAAAAGCGGCCTTCCGTCCACTCATACGCATCGGATATGTAATGGGGTCCGTAATGGCCCAGTATCGGTCTAACGAGATCACGCACAGATTCAATATGGAGGCCGTACTGAACAACACGTCTAGAGACCGCCACACGTCACACCAGTCCACTCCGAAGAACCACGTGTGTTCTAACACTTCGTATAATGCGGAGAACGGCATCACCACTAGACCGACGAGGCAGTCGGCGACCGCGAGTGACGTCACGAAGTAGTTGGTGGATGTGTGGAGGTAGCGCTCGCGGACCACGGCGAGGATGACGAGCATGTTACCGAAGACAGTTGTTAAGGAGAACAGAAGGAGGAAGGAGACGAGTAGTGCTCTGTCCTGGAGAAGTTTGATGTAGTCGTTCCAAGGCTCCTCAGAATTACCGGTCACGTTGTAGGCGGAGCTGTTGTCGAAGGAGATGTTGAAGTCGATGCCGTTGATGCCGTTGATGCCTTCAACGGCGGCGCGGCCGGTGTCCAAGGTGTACTCCACGCCGCGGTACAGGACGTCCAGTTGGCCTCTTGCCACTAGTACACCCGGATCCGTAGCGTTCATATTTTTCCGATAGTCACTTGCTCACTAGCGCCATGGTGAGTGTTTATGTTTCCCTTGTTTCGCCCGCAGCCATTTCGAGATTACGTTCTTGGCAGGCATTGTATTCCAGCATTCCAATTTCTGGCACATGTTTCGTTGGCATATTTTTGTAGCCCGCAGATATGCTTAGCCACGTTCTGAAACAAAAAAAGCGAAATTAGAATCTACAGAGTTTTTATTTTAGATTACCTCATGGAAATGAGATTAAAAATGTGCTGTATCAAACATTACAAGAGTAAATTAGATTGGGAACAGTTAAATTTATCGCTTTTAAACATTTCTGAAGTTTAATGGTATCAAAAGTTGAAGGTTCTGTGTGTTAGCTGTGTCATTGCCACGGGTGTGATCGTCACTTGTTTAGCGTCATCATCGACAGGTGGCCTTGCGGGACATAAATAGCGCTCAGAGCAACTGGCGAGATCAAACGAATTGTGTGCCGTGGGCCGTGACGGGTCCGTCCACATGAGGGCGCCTGAACCGCTCCCCAGCCTCCCCTCGACCTTCCCACCCCCCCTACCCCCCGAACTTTACGTTAACTCGTAGCTGGAGTCATCCTACGTGTAATGTAAATAAACTGGTGGGTTTCAGTTACGCAATTAAGGCATGGGAACACTTGTGGGAGCCGAAAGAGGCTCGATTGATTACAGCCTGACCGCTTTCGGTGCTCAATGGGTGCGTAACGTTCAGACCTTTTCATATTCATAGCGGTTTAGTATACCTAATATTTTGAATATGATTATTGACAACGATATCGACAGAAAACTTTGCGCTAAAGCCTGCGTGGTTAAAGCTACATATACAGGGTGTCCAGTAAATAGCACGACATACTGCAGGGGGTGATAGCTTGGGTCACTACCTATCAATACAACACAATATATGTTCAGCAAAGTCTTACGGATTTACAGTTTTACAAAATTTTCCGAAATATCGAAAAATCTCTACCTTGAAACAGATTTTTAAGCATCTCGTAATGAAAAAATCTTTTTCTAGATTTTTTTTTACATCAAATTATTCGTGAATAGTTACTCTACTCATTATAATTTTTTTTTTATCAAAAACAAGAATGTTTTGCAGAAATAGTTTTTTTTGTTAAAATTTTCACAGAACAATTTTATTTCTTTCAATTTTGTAAAACTGTAAATCCGTAAGATTTTGCTGAACATATATTGTGTTGTATTGATAGGTAGTGACCCTAGCTATCACCCCCTGCAGTATGTCGTGCTATTTACTGGACACCCTGTATGTAAAGGTCAGACAGAAAAAAAAACTATTTATTTCCATAAACTCTAAATCTACCTCTCCAATAATATTTTTTTAAACAGAACCTTTAAAACTCCTCGTAAATATTCATGTTTTAATAGGAGTTCTTCGATTTTGGGAAAAGTTTACGAAAAAAGCAAACATCGTCATAAACTTCTAATTGACAATTTACGAGTTAGAGGGACTTGAGAAAATATTATTAAATCCTTAACTCAATATATTTCACAGGGATGACGTTGGTTTATTATTATTATTGCTTGGATTATCGACGTTTCATTTAGAATAAGCTAAACTATTTTTATAAAAAATGAATGATGAGCCTAGAGGTGTGAATGATGAGCCGTTAGACTGCTAAGTCACAGGTCTCGAGTTCGAACCCAAGAAAAGCACCTCTGACTTTTCAGAATCATGTGCGTATTGTATAATTTATCACTTATCTCATTAACAGTGAAGGAAAATGTCGTGTGGAAACCGGCTTGCCACAGATATTTCTCAACGGCATGTGATGGCATGACCCAGTCATTAACCACACATACAAGAAAATAAAGAATGATTATATTACTGACACGATTCCAGCAACGTCACTGTCGGTATTTTACAAACAAAATACTTAGTATGGTGTAACAAAGATTAAGTTGCTTGAAACAAATAAAATACATAGGGAAAACAGTAAAATAGTTTAAAAGTCATTTGAACTACTATTAAACTCTAATTTGTTAAATAACTTATTCATGATACATAATTGTCAATTTAAACTTAGCTCGAAAACAACGAACTTTGTAACTTGTAAATAGCGCTAAGTTGAATGTAACAATAATATCATTATTAATTATTCAAAAGCAACTAAAGTTCATTTTATTAAGTTTGTCAAAAGTAAACTTATTTAATCTTGTTGTTTTACGATGTGAAGTAAGATAGTAAACACAAATATATTTAGCTTAGTCGTGACTTGTTAGTTGATAGAGATAAATATATAAATAAAATATTAATTAGTAAAAGAATCTTAGATACAGTCTGTCAGGTACGCGCTACGTGGTTGCTACGATCGCGTAGCCATTTGCTACGCCGCGCTACGCCTATTGCTACACGTCCCTCGCGGGCATTTTTTTTACCGACTTCCAAAAATTATTGGAGGTTATGCATTCGGCAAGTATCTTTTTTTTTTGTATGTCACGTAATTCTTTTTTCGTTTGGTACAAGAAGCCGCGGTGGTCTCATATTAATTTTATTAACTTTGATTAGGCAGTTTTTTAGTTAGCTTCAATAATACATAATATTTAATCCACTTTGTGTATGTTGATGATGCTATAACTTCCTGTAATTTTTTTTATGTACAGACGCCAGCAGGTCAACCTACCCAAAACTGTCAAATTTTCCCTATCAACTTTGAACCTTATGATGTAGTGATTAAGTTAAAAGTCTATCAAAGAAATTTGACTGATTGTAGTAGGTTGATGTGCTGGAGTCTGTACCAAGTAGTGGTATATGAATTTGTGTGGGGTACCATAACTAAAAAGTGAAAAGTGTTTATTTTGTTCTATTTTGGAAAGGGATCATCCTAGAATAAAACACTACAAGGAACCCAAATATATTTGGCAAATAAAGATGTACATTCCTTACATCTAAGGTTACTCATTTACATCCATCACTTCACACTTCAGGTCCAGTTGTAAACCAGCGTCAGGCACTAGTTGTCTGGCATTTTTGCTGAACTAGGCCTATTTGGCGCAGCCGTGAGGCACACATTTCTGCTAATATCTTACAATCGAACTTTACACTTATTTATTTTTTTATTACTTTTTTACTAATAGTACAATATGTTGTGTTTTTTGCCTTTTAGTCTGTGCTAAATAATAGTTATTTATCCAACATGTGAGGAAAGTTCGTTTTTCCTATGAGTTTTGATTTTGAGTCTTGAGCGAACGAAGGATTGAAAAATAGAATCACGAGCGCAGCGAGTGATTATAAATTTCAATCCTGAGTAAGCGAAAGACTCAACAAAACGAATAGCAAATGAACTTGCTCACAAGTTGCATACAAAACTTTTCACCACTCCCAGCAATGACTAAAGTATTCAGTCATCATAGGTAAATAAATTAAATAGACACAAAGCAAATCAAAATAATTCTTTATATTTTAAAATATCTTTAAAACTTAACTTAAAAAAATCAGGCAAGGTTAGTTCCTGAACGGGATCATTACTTTCCTCACTGTTTGAACAGTGAGGAAAGTAATGATCCCGTTCAGGAACTAACCTTGCCTCAGGAAAAACCAACTTTCCTCACTGTTCAAGCAGTGAGGAAAAACCAACTTTCCTCACTGTTTTCGTAGAGGAAAGACACTTCTTTCGTGCGGGAGTGGTGAAAATGTATTTTCTTTCTTTCTAGTTGCCAGGCCTAACCTAAATTTAAATATTGTAACCGTTGACTACCGACCAGTAACGTACGGATATCCTTTTTGGATGCCTCGAGCTCACTACTGACTACTGTTAGATGGACGCCAATACCCTTTAGATTAGTTCCGACTTCAGGACACAAGTATAGCTAACTAACTACCAAAGTAATAGCTTTTGTAACTTACAAGTTGACGGGCTGTTGGTACCTTGATTGAAACATAAATATTTGTGTGGAGAGGTGAACCACTGGAATTAGATATGTTTAATCAACAGTATTTTTAGCATCAGGTTCATCACGAGAATAATCGAAGTAAAGTGCTTTTTGTTCTATTTTCTTATTCTTTTTAGTTTAAGGGGGAACTCCCAGGGTTGTATTAATGATTTCACCTAAAACTGACCTACAAATTGCAAAACACGTTAAATTAATTTAATTTAATTTCGCGGGCTACCCTGACACTTTCGCCTTAAAGCAAAAATAAAGAGAAATGGGTACATCTGAATCATGAAGTGGAAATTAGAAACGAGTGGTCCGAGATGAGTTTGATCCTTCAATTGCCTAATTGCCTGTTTATTTTATTGAATAATCTTTGCCCGACGTTATGATGTTTTCTCTTGTATCGGGGGTGCATTTACGAACACAAATCACATAAGCCCGAAATTGTTCTAAGTTCAATTCGTTCCCGAAAACAGAACTCGCCATCCACAGCGCAAGCGCATACCGCTCAACGCACCAACCATGCCCTCTGAATTAGACTACGAGCAAGCCAACCCAAACATATTTAGTAAGACAATAACGAACAATGCGTCCGGCATAAATTATAAACTCCATCAAATCAGCTAAGCAATCGAGTTGTTGACTCGATTCAAGTCGATACAACAACTACTCGAATGAAGCTGATACAACATTCATATGAGACTCAATAAGCATAATTGCTTTGCTCTAATCGAAGCTATCAATGACTTAACTGCTAATTGTAAGGCTGTTGAGTAGTCATGGTTAGAAGTTAACATTTTGGAGTACAGCTAGGATATGATGATTTGGTGATCACGTTGGCTGTTTAAGTCGGATGTAAATGTGATTATAGCGTTCATGGTTCCACTTTTCAAATAGTTAGGATCTTTATAAAGTTTCAAATAACTTTTACCTATATTTGTTCTGTTATTTTATTCAAACGAACACACACTTCCCTGTCTTTAATATTCTAGCGTATAGCACTCGTGGGTTGCAGCTGAAAATCAGCATCAGGTGGTACATTTTGCGTTGTCATCTGACATTATGCTGAGCTGAGGCCCTTTGGGCATTATAATGTGATTATAATCATGTTTTAAGTTTTCTTATTTTAATTATGTGGTTCGACTTTAGTTACGAACTAAAATCGCTGACATAGCCCAACGGATTAGCAAGCTGAAGTGGCAGTGGGCGGGGCACATAGCGCGCAGAACTGACGGCCGATGGGGCAGAAAGGTTCTGGAATGGAGGCCTCGTACCGGCAAGCGCAGCGTAGGACGTCCACCCACAAGGTGGACAGACGACCTAATAAAGGTCGCAGGAAGCTGCTGGATGCAGGTCGCTTCCAATCGGCCAAATTGGAAATCATTGGGGGAGGCCTATGTTCAGCAGTGGACGTCCCATGGCTGAAATGATGAATGATGATGATGAATTATGTGGTGTATTTTTTGCTGGAATGCCAATAAACGCATTTTATTTCATATTTATTGTCACTAACATGGTATTCCCGGAAAGTGTTCGTCAAACTTGGTGGTGTCTTCATAGCTGTATATAGGTATGTTGTATAAACGCAGCTATATTTATGAAGGCATAAGACTTAGTTGGTTCATATTATTATGATAGCTTATAGTTAGGAAGTAGGTACCAATACTTTAGTAGTTACAAAGTGGCCATAGCTTTGTCAAAATCAATATCATGGAATTTAACTTTCATTGACTTTGATACGGTTAACATGCAATTACAAATATTTCTCCAGCAAAACCGTTGCAACATCTAGCATCAATTTCAATACAAGAACTATTGTACAAACATCAAAACACCGCATTACACTAAAGTGAACATCAAAATTCACTTTGACCAGGGATTGGAAGGAAACCGTCTGGACCATTAATTCAACACACAGCTCTGTCTCGTGTATCCGACTGCTCTCGATGTTACCCGACATTACACGAAGCTCCCCGACATTACACGAAGTTCTCCGAATGCGCTCGAGTGAGGCACGATTACAGACGACACGCGAACTAGCTATCAATCACGGAATACCCAACTACGATTTGGTTTATTCGTTTCTTATTTTGTGCGGCGAAGTTTAATGCGATTTCGGAGTTTTTTCGATTCGATAGTTTATTCAAACATTTTCTTTCATGATTTGAATTGATAGCATCAGGCTGCTATCAATTCAAATCATGAAAGAAAATGTTTATTAGGCTTATTTTGTGCCAGCAACATGTAGAACACCACGATTAAAACATTAATTGAGAGTTGCTTTCTCTCTACTTACAAAATTTACTGTACTCTTTATTTATTTAAGTTTCCTTTTCGACAAATTCAGTGTTAATTATTCTACTTTTAGTATTCTATGTCAGACAGGTCATTTTTACTCACTATAATAGACTGATAATAGACTGCTAACACAAAACGTATGTGAGAGAGACTTAAATGACCTTTAGAATATTTTGCATGTCAAAGCAGTATAAAAAACCCTACACGTGAGACAGCACTGAGTTTCCCCTTCGTGGTAGTGCCCCAAATGATTAATGGTCCTACATTCTGGTGGTGGTGGAAGACAATGTGGTCGACACCGATACGGCGGCGCTAGGACGTCCTAATTTGAAAGAAGGGTATGCCTGCCATTAATTACTGTCAGTGTCTTAACATAGGTAGGATGCAGCACCATGATTAGGTTAAAGCGTTCTTCCTTTATTTTTTGTAAGCGCGCGCCGTTCAGAAGCTTTAGCACGAGCGTGTGACGTCAACGTAACGTTTATAATATAATATAATCTATATCGCCACATGCAAACTACGCATCAAAGACCTGACGTCACACAAATCCTGACGTCACACAAATCCTGCATCGCGCAATTAGAGTTTACCGCACGAACGACATATAAAAGACTATCCGACGAAAACGGAAGATCCTCCGACCAGACGGGTGTCGTGTCTGGCGGGCAACTGCCCAACGGTTGATCAGTGGCCCGCCAGACGCGACACCCGTATGGTCGGAGGATCCTCCGTTTTCTATAGAGGATGAGAGAACTTTTCACCCTGTTCCTCATGCCTCTAAACACACAACAAATATATTCAGTTTAAAGGCTTTATTAATATGATCTATAGGTGATACATATTGTGTTAAAACAGGCTGTTTCTTTGATTAAAACATTATCAGACTGAATTCTGAAAATAAAAACATTGAATGAATGAAACATTGTTGTGGAGAACAGAGTTTGATGTCGGTATCAAATAAAAAAATTCTATGATTTTATTTTCAACATCGACATAATTCGTCTAGTACGAATTCTGCCAGCTTGTGCGGCTAGCGAATACGAAATCGAGCGGAAAACCAAACAAACCCTAGAACGTTTAATAACTCACAAGTGGAGCGAAAATAAGCGGTTGCTATTTATGGTTTTGTTTGTTAGATATGGACGGAAACTCTTTGTGTCATAAGTATAATATGTACTGTATAGTCTGTTTCAAAATTATTTGATGAACACGTAATTAAACCCTGTTCAGGATGAATTCGTATGCAATCACTCACTGAAATAAATTAGTGAGACATTCATCTGTATTTAGAAGGTTTCAACTTTATATCCCGCCAGCGTTTTCCAACAAATATTGCAAACAATATTTGAATATGTAAACAAATGGATCAGAAAACTTACCTGTGGGTGCCATTTACAAATTGAGTGCTCTGGTTTTGGTTATGGATTTAACAATATAATTCATTACATTATTAAATTGTAATTATCCATAATTATCGACGAAAATTGAGGTTATCAAATTATGAAAACCATCTTTAAAGTTATTTAAAATTAGAAACAATCAAACCAAAGCACTAAATTTGTACATGGCACTACAAATTGGCAGAAAACATACCTGTACGTTTTCTGATCGAATTGTTTACATTAAACCAGATACTTTTGGAACAGACCATAGGAACGCAGGTGTACTTCAAACGTAAATGCATTGCATTGTATTAATGTAACTGTTATAGAGTGGGTGTTATAAACCATGCTGTTATTCTATTCCACAATTTTAATTTGAAAGTGGCCATAACACTAAAAGCTATATTTTCCTACATTAGCGCTGTAAAACAAAACATTTATCCACTTTTAAAACGAACAGTTTATACCTACATAACACGAATGTGAGATATGATCATACGTATATACACTCACTTTATTCAATTTCTTAACTGCTCCATCAACAAGTGCTCGCAATGAAAGGCGAGTTAAAAACGGAAAAAGCTGAAAGCGAGTGGTTACGACTAAGGATATTTTAAAAGTATTTTGTGCTAGTGGTTTTGTGGTTAGTATGAATTTTCGTTTGATACTTACCAAGGGGTATCGTATTACCCAGTTACTGGGTTGTGGAGGTCAGATAGGCAGTCGCTCCATGTAAAATACTGGTATTCAGCTGCATCCGGTTAGACTGGAAGCCGACCCCAATATAGTTGGGAAAAGGCTAGGCAGGCAGATAAAGTTTCGTTTGATCGATACTTTTTTTGTTTCTGTCTGTGAAGCTCAATTCAAATGGTTCTACATGTTATTAAAAGGACAACGATACACTAGCAAATGAGATGATTGAATTAATTTTTATCTAAAATGTCTGTGGAAAATAAGGAGAATGTTGAAACATGACTTCAATAATAACTCTTTCAATTAAATTCCATCCATCTTGCATCAACTCTATCCAACCCGTCGGAGCGTGGTTGTATTTTGCACTAATTCGTGTGCACTCCACTTGATCTGGAGAGTCCCTTCACTCCGAGATGCGAGCCAGTAATTATTGAGACGATGGGTCACCCATACTCCACGTTTTCACGAGAAAATAAATCTTCAACCACCCATCGTGATGTTAAATTGGTATTAGAGTTGAAGATTTACTTTTCATAGTTTCGTTTATGTGTTCAAGGAGATTCAAGTCAATCATTTACCTTCCTTTATTAATTGTGGTTAGTTAAACAGTAGCTGTAAAATTATCAGTACTTAATTTATTCTATGATTTGTCTACAATAAGGGTGGACAATATCACAATTGGCTTTTGTCGATGACAAAGAATGGCGTAACAAATTGTATATCGTAAGTAACGTCACTGTTGGAATTAAGAAAATGCCTCCAAAATTAGCTCACAAGTCCCATCAAGTGAATTTACATGGCTATTTGCGTTGGTAACTCGAGCAGATCCGACACTCATCCCACACAGATTGTAACTGATTTACACGTATAATCTGATGTAAATGGAACGAACAACGGTTGCCCTGACACCGAAACTTTGACAACAAAGTCAACAAACAATATTAACTCATAACATCAGTAACAATACTGTTTACTTGATTAAATCTCAACAATAACCAGTTAAAACTAGTTTGTCGTGAATTATTGTGAACATTTCTTTTCCCCTTCAGCATGTATCTTATCAGAGCCCACTCATTTCGGGCGAGACAGTAACAAATCTGTCAGTTTCGGCAAGGGGAGGCCTTGCTATGATTTATAAAGGAACCAGTAGGAACAAGGACTAACAAGGCAACTACATCAAAAACTGTCATTGTACTTAAATTGAGAGTGTTGTTTATCACGGTGTTTCTGGTTACAGCATTTTGTTTGTGACCTTGTGATTTTGATACCTTAATGGAAAATTAGAATAGATTGGAATTTTACTTCTGCAATGACAGTAGGTAAATAACGACAACTACTGTCAAGCATATTAACTTGTTTGAAACATTAAAAAAAAACGACTTTATATTCATTTTTGAAAATTAAAAGTACTTATAAGAGGTGGTCATAAACCTTTATATTTTTTTAATTTCCTTACTTTTTCGTACATCATATTAAAGTTTTCAGTACCTATCGTTTTTCCTCACGTAAATGCACTCAAGCACACAAAAGGTAACCTGTGTGACAGAGCATAGTTGGAACTAACGTCGAATATTATGATTAATGACCCTAACCCCTTGCTTGCCAATCCGTTGCCCCACCTGTTCGGGTAACCTATTTCTCAGAGCCCGGTCTAATTACGGTGAACTAATCATCCGCTTTGAATACCGCCATTTTTGTAACGAACGGTACGAGTCACGGGATTTGGGGGTGATTGGAGAAGGATTAATTAGGAAGGAAGCCAAAGCTAGTTGCGTAAACGTGCGTACTACATATGTCAATGATGGTGATATACGGTTCGTTTTTGTAAATTTTCTGGCGAGAACATGATCTGTTAGCCCTTGCATTGCTGCTAATTAGGTTCAGTATTACGTTGACCTCCACAGATCAAGTTATTCATCACCATATTATTTATTTTTCTTAAAATGCTTTCTACATTTAAAAAAATAATTAAATATAATAATATATTGTATAGAATCATTTTTTTGAAGTGAAAACTTCTTTAGCGGCGTTGCGCACTTTTTTTGTGATGGGTAAAAAATGTTAAACTCGCGTCAGGACACGTGACCTGATCGAAATTCCGTAAGACGGAAAAATGCACAACGTTAATATTCAAGTTTTCACTTCTGCCGGCACTCCCGGAGTGCAACCCGTTTTTTTTTCTTTATCTGAACAGACAGTAGGGCTGCTGGGGAGTTTGTTGCGCCACTTCTTCTTCCTATTTAAAGATAAAGCACTAGAAAGTGGTGAAGGGTGGGCGTTTTTGGGGGACTGTTTTATGTAATTTTAACGCTCGAAAAGTGCTGATTCTCAGTATAGTTTGAATAAATGACTTTTGAATTTTGAATATAATAAAAATAAAAAAAAACATAAACAATCTATACTTTATATTATATTAATATTAATTTAAATAATATTACAAAGAGGTCAAATTTGTTTGTTTGTAAGTTTGTTTGTAGGGTAATCTCCGGATCTACCAGTAGGCTTTGAAAAAATCTTTTTGCATTGGATAGCCCAATTCTCGAGGCAGGTCATAGGCGGACGAAGCTGGTGTTCCAATAAACACAGAACTCTCTGTCCAAAATATGTAGAAAGTAGGTAGGTCGAGCTACAAATAATACCCGTATGTTTCTGTTGTCGGAAGAGACCTATTTTTCTAAGAAATTCACGTATCGTGAAATTTTAAGTTATAGGAGCTTTGGGCCAAATGACTACGGATAAACCACTAGATTACTAATACACTAAGATAATGTATATTTAAGAAGTAAGTATTCAATACAACAACGTGTTTGTGTAACTAATCTAAAGGTTACCCCAATATATTTCATTTGGTATTTAAACCTGAGGAACCGACAATAAATTGCCAATAGACCAGACATAGTGGTGATAAATCGATTAGAGCGTCGCAAATTGATTGATGATTTTTGATATAGCGGTCCCGCATGACGAGAACCTCGTGAAAGCTGAAAACCATAAGCAGATTAAGTATCTTGACTTGGTTTTTGATTTAAAAATGATTTTTCTTAAATATTTTTTAAAAAATATTTAAAAATGTAAGTGATATGTTGTTTAAATGAAATGAAGGAAGTAATAATCAGCCTGTATAGTCCTAATAATGTTGCCTGTATAGTGCAATTATATAATTGCAATCGACCAGATTTGTTGACCTAGCTATATAATACGGTCGCACTAAGTGCGCCGCGAGCTCAGTGCATAACGGACAGTAACCGGGTGCATTCATTTCCATCATTTTCTCATTTTACCGATAGCTTAGCCTAAACACTACCTTGTTAACTCTCTTTCTCAGCAATAAACCTTTTAAAGTTATTTGAGTGTTTAACTTAATAGCGTAGCGAATCACACCAGGTACCACTTAGGTCGCGCCCCTACATTTCCCAACTTTTTCAACTCGAGTCTGAGCCAATATGAACCGATCCTTCCGATAAGCGTTACACTCGCATTAAGCAATTGCTACAATAAAAAGAAATTGCTACAATGACGCTTATCATCAGGGCATCCCGTAAAGATCCACTACTGAATGTAGGCCTCAATCCTCCGAAAACCTCCTCCTGAATCTACTTACTTTTAATCAACTCAGCTTATCACAGTTCACTGCTGGATATAGAGGATTGGATCGGAGTTACCAACATAGTTCGCAGAAAAAACAAGTTGAAGTGGCAATGGGCTGGCCATGTTTGTCGAAGGACCGTTGGCTTGTGGAGCAGACGAGTCCTGGAGTGGAGACCGCCTAGCGGCAAGCGTAGTGTGGGACGCCAACCAGCTAGATGGACGGACCACTTTAAAAAGGTGGCTGGGACTGACTGGATGCCGAAGGCGAAGGTCAGAGTATTGTGGCGCAGCCTGGGAGACACCTACTTACTGTCTAAGGTAAAACAGTCATCATAGAGGGCATCTGCCAATCCTCTTAACCCTTAAAGCGTGGAAAAGAAAAAGTAGCCCTTATAACCAAAATTAATGAACTTATTCAATAACCTAGGCGTTTAAAAAGAAGGTTCCTCATGTAATGTGTTACTCTAATTAAATAACAAGAGTAGGTACAGGCTTGCGTGATAAATATTCCAAGCTCTAATTATTATTATAGGAGTAGCCTCAGTGTTTACCACGAAGAAATTATTGGCCAACCGGAAAATTAAGTTTGTGTGCTAATTAATATTTTCTAGGTTAGGGAAATGTTTTTAATAGAAAGGTAATTATTATACTCTCATTTTAAGGGTTCTGAACACGATTTGTAACCTCTTGAAAAAATCGTATACGCAATGCTATACAGTTTATATCTACTTAAGTAGGTATGTTTAATCACACCTTATCTCCTCTCCTAGCTTAACTAATAACATATATAACTCCCAAAAAAAGTAGGTCTCAGTCACAAGTCATTGACTTCAAGTGCCTAATAAATACAGTAGAACTCTCGCATAATGGCGCCCTAATAGACCAGTCCCTATTATTACAGGAGCGTTAGTTTTCGGATAATAACTGATATTAGGTCCATCTATTGTCACCGTTATGGATAATTTACATGATCACAGTTTCTTGCCTCAAAAGTCATTCTTTTTTATTTTTATTGAAACGAGATGAAAATAAGATGCAGTGACAAAAATGTTTAGATGTTTAGTCATGTTAAGAGAATGAATGGAAGGCTATTAACAAAAGGTATACAATGCAGATGTGAGTGGAATGGAAACGCCGGGAGGATACGCCCTAGAGGGACATAAAGTACCTTATTGGTGATGTTCTTCAAAAAGGTCAGATGCGTAGTACTCTCAACCGACGTGCGTGTATGACTAGATATTTGAACGTAAACGAAGCAAAAGGAGTATGTAACGATCATATCAAGTGACGTTCTGTCATTTCTGCCTACCCCTATGGGAAAGTGTGAGTATTAAACGAGATGAAAAAGGTGACTCTTGTACCTAAACAGTACGTTCAAAACTAGTTTGAGAATCGCCTTGCTTTTCAAAATTGGAAGCGTCCGATGTAAACATACAACCGTATATACTATAAAGCTACGGTTTCCTAGAAGAGCGGTGACGTCACTTAGCGTATGCAATTTACCGACGAATGACGTCACTGAATCGTTATGTATGAAGTAAGTTGGTGTGTTTTCCTAGAGAGCGTCTTTTGACACTGTAAATTCAAATCCTACTGCCATAATTT
This sequence comes from Xanthia togata, assembly GCA_963853775.1. Classification (NCBI taxonomy): domain Eukaryota; kingdom Metazoa; phylum Arthropoda; class Insecta; order Lepidoptera; family Noctuidae; genus Xanthia; species Xanthia togata. The sequence continues at coordinate 12,006,366 of OY970811.1, forward strand.
TCATGACTGCCGTCATCTGGCGGCCCCCGCTCTTCTAGGGAACCATAGCTTAACAATGATCATATATTTTTACTTTCCAAATCATAGTTCGAGAAAATCGCCTGATGAGTCGTGTATGATATAATAGTATTTGCACTTTTGTTTCTCGGTTGAGTGTGATAATCGTTCGGCGAGCCTCGCCTACGAAACTGGACGTTCTTGCGAGAACCTCCCCTCATGTAAATGAGTCTTAATTTGACACACAGGCACTAAACGTAATGAGAATCTAGACACTAGAATCCTAAAATGAGGTCTTTAGTTATCTATATCGCCTCGAAATCTATAAAACAAAGCTGTATTCGTAATCGACAACAATTATGCTGCTTGGAAGGCTAACCTAAACCGCCTATTTTGTGTCACACAACGGCTTGTGTGATACAAAATAGGCGCAAAAAAAAACGAGTGTCTGATTTAAAATAAATTAATACCCGGCGGTATTAATTTATTTTAAATCAGACGACTATATGGCTGCTTGAAAGGCTAACCTAAACCGCCTATTTTGTCTCACACAACGGCATGTGTGACACAAAATGGGCGCAAAAAAAAATAAACGAGTGTCTGATTTAAATAAAACCGGGTATTCATTTATTTTAAATCAGACACTCGTTAAGCAAATATTTTTAATTCTAAACAAAATAATTATCAAAACAACACCTCTTTTTCTTTGTCTTCTCTTTTCTTTGAAATCAAATCAAAAGGTAACATTAGAGTTACACCTAGAGGCACGTGATTTAAAGAAGTTAAAAGGTTGGCACTTTTATATCTTTTACAAATTGCTGACTATCACCAAATTGTATCGAATCACTAAAATGAAAGATACTTACTTATCCCTAAACGTACGTTTCTTGAGTTTAATTAAGTAACGCTTCTCATCATTCTAACTAATTTCGAAGGTATTAAGGTATTAATTGCATAATGCAATTAACGGATACTGAAAGACATAGTGAGACAGCTATACGTGCATGAGAACCTTATCTCATGAGGCAAACGTCGCAGAGCAAATAAGAGGTTTATGGGTCAACAACCCAATACCTCGGAGAGTTAAAAATAACGCAAGCATAAATCACAAGTTCTATTAACGTTTTAACACATTTTTGTAAGCAAAATGAATAATAAAAGATATCAAATAGCCGCGAGCTAATTTCGCGGTAAGTGGTGCCGCGGCTGCGAAATGAATAGCCGTCATTATAACGAAAAAACTCAACTCAAACAGTGTTATTCTGTATAGAATTTGAGTCACAACCGCTATAAAAGTGTCGTAAAATGTTGGTTTTCTCGTGAATGAAATAAAACAGCAATAAACGGCACGCAGCTATGTACCGCGGCACCTACCCCGTTACGAGAGGATGGCAAACATTATGCAAAGTAGAAAATCCCATTTACCACGTGTTCCACCGTGTCACCTCACGCCAAAGGTCTGAAACAACGTAATAGACTTGTTTATAAAACGGAAAGTGAATTCGCTCCCCTCGATACAATGATTTTGCTTTTACACCACCCATTTTTTCCTAAAATCTCTGAGAAAATTCACTTTTTTTGCGTGTAACATACTGCTACTGGGACTTTATTGCTTTTCTTTTAAGTGAAAATAATATACGCTTGGAACAAAGAAACACTATAAAAAGATTAGTAATCGTTCCTTGCCAAATTGTGCTGAGTGTTCGCAAAAGTTGTGACATAAACAATGGTCTATCGAGGTCGAGGCAAAGCAATGAGTCAGTGAATAACTCCACCCTTTAGTTATAAAGCTCTCTGATTTAATTTTACAGTTACTGCCTGATAAAACTGGCATTGCTGAAGGAGCTTGTTCTAATTTCAAGTTCTTTCTTCGCTAACCCATTTAATTGAAATTCAATTGTGCCGAGTCATTGAGTAGACCTGTCAAATTTAATGGAACGCCATTTCCTCGCGTTCGCTGACTACTAAATATTAAAAAAGTGCCATCAAAATATTGAATTCTTGTTATTACCTTCCGTTCTTTCTTAAGGAAATATTCGATTGAATATTTTGATCTTGTCATAAAAATCTATTCGTCGATTCATCTTCGAGTAAAAGTTCTGCGATTTAGCGTAATTTAGGCAGACAACATGTCCATTGCTGTTTTTTATTCTTAAAAAAACTGGATACAACAAAACTTAAAATATTGGAAATTAAAGACTAAATTGAGTATTGATAAGGAGTACCTATGTAGTTGCATTCGCAATGCCGAGCTAACTCGATTAAGTAGAAAATTCTATTATAAATTCTGGAAATGTACCAGAGATAATAATATATTGATGTGGCGCGCTCTGCAGCCGCCTCCGGTCGGGATCGCTAAATAAATCCATAACTTAATCGAGTTCCTCAAACAAGTTTTTTTTTCTAAAAAGACTGTCAGTAAAGTGTCAGGAGCACCGCAACCGGTGAATAAATTACGACTTTTAAAATTTGATTGCCAATATAACCTTGATGCCTTTAATGTGGAACTCGTTTAAACTACGGTCTATTACAACATCTTAATATTTACTTAAACATCTCTTACTTGAAACCAGCAAAATGTTTGTCTTCCCAAGTTATCGTTTCCAAAGTTAATTGCATATTAATTAAGTTGGAATTTAAAATGTTTAAAATTGACTGAAGATGAATTTGAATAATGTTTTCCCGCATAGAATGCTAAAATTTTGAGGGCAATAAGGAGCTGTCTTCAGAAATAAAAAGTGTTTTGAGAATGAGAGTAATTAAGATGCGAATTTCAAAGGAATTACTGCACATAGCGAATAAGTCCCGTATTAATGAAATATAGAGTTATTTGTGGAACAAGCATGCGTAATTATATTGACTACAGGATTGTGTTCTAAATAGGGAAATGTTTCGTTTCTTTTCTCTAGATACAAATGCAAATTGTCGTATTCCATTCACAAATAAAAATATTCCGATATTTGTGCCAGACATATTTCTTTGTTGAATATATTAAAGCGATGCAAGAGTGTTCAGTATGGACCATTCCATAATGCACGAGATATGGGGGAATACATTAGTAAAGTGCATTCATACATATGGAAATACGCACAAACTTGATCGAACGTGGTATTATAATGGGCAAATCTACGTTCTACTTTCCTTTTATCCATTTCTTAAGTAGCGACGAAAGATAAACGGTTGTGAGAATGCATGCCAATTCATTAGTAGCCTATATCACTAATGAAACAATGTTCTAATGATATGATTGATCACTATACCTTATCAAACACTGGAATATTGATGAGGTACGCGAAACGTTCAGTAATAATAAGAATTATGCTGGTAACACGGTATTTACATACGTACATCGTGCGAACAGTAAATTACTTAAATATTTTTTTGTTAGTTTATCTACGTGCAATCAGTAAAATTATGACAATCTATATAATTTATGATTAGAGATCGGATATTCAGATGCATATTTACCTAAAGTTAATTTTTGGCTAAGAAATTATGGAAGTGGCTTCTTAATTTATTTTTTCTTAAAAATCTTGGAATTCAATAAAATCCGGGAGTGCCAAACTAATCGGATGCATGGTATGGAAACGACTTATCAGCCCTCTTGTGAAGGTTACTTTTGGTTAACATAAAAATTTATATACCTACTTAATTCTATTTTTAATTACAAATTTCAGAAAGGTATTTAATGAAAAGAAACATTTTTCGTAACCGTTACAATCCATGTTCATCAAGCCATTAACACCTTTAGCACTTCTTACGGTTAAAATGTCTACCGTAAGATGCAAGTACTTCTAACAATGATATAAACTCAATAAACTAGACCATAAAGCATTTAAGTTCCCGGTTGTAAAAACAAAGAGTAAAGTAATCGTAAAACAAAAGCTTTTATACCGTAACGTAAATACTGTTTGTAGTTCAATCAGAAAGTTTTACAAAGTAAAATTCATGGAATGCTTCTTTCTAACTAGAATCATTTTAACAACAATACATTATGTTTACTTTGAAAATAAACAGTTATAGAAAAACATGATTTATATGTATTTGGATATAAGTATAAGGATAAGCTACGCTTGCCGCGATCGGTTCGTGGATGGGTGACCATTCATTATATGAGACCCCTCTGTACTTCGGAAAGCACGTTCAGCCGTTGGTCTCGGCTGTCATTCGTAGATCTTTGACAGACGTGTAAAAGAAATAAAAAGTTGTTATTGCGACTTGCACAGGAAGATCACAAACTAAACTAAACACAATCTTAAAAATATAATAAACAAAATTATATAAAAACAAGCCCACAAAGACTGCTATAAGCCAACAATAACAATTCTATTATAGATGCTGTCAGTTAAATTGTGTAATGAACAAGAACATTCAAAAGTATCTTAAGAGGCACCCAACGGTACACTAGCAGTACACTCCTTTAAAAAAATATTATCTCGTGACTGATAAGGAATTATGAATAACGGCTAGTTAGGACCCTCGGCAAGTGCGTCTAGAATTTTTTAATACCTTTTATAAAATTTCTTACTAAGAAAATACGATCTAGAGGAATGTGGCCGTTTTTATTTAGATCGAATTTTATTGCATCGTGTCTCAATAAGAAATTATATAAAAGGTATTAAAAAATTCTAGACACACTTGCCGAGGGTCCTTACTAGCCGTTATTCATAATTCCTTCTCAATCACGAGATAATATTTTTTTAAAGGAGTGGCGCTAGTGTATCGTTGGGCGCCCTCTTAAATCTCTATAAAAACTTACTTATAATTATTTATGTTCGATAGTTTTTATAGGGATTTTACTTTGTGTGCAATAGAACACAAAGCAAAAACAAGATGCGAAACAACTGAAAGGCCTGTTCAGTGAACAATCGCTGCCAAATGCTCGCCACCATCACCAGTGGCACCAGCATGCAGATCCAGGCTCAAGACTGGAAGCTGACCCCAATATTATAGTTGAGAAAATGCTAGGCAGATTAGTTTTAGTATCGACGACTAATAGCCAAAAAGGGATTAGGTAAGCGACTGTTTTTGCAAAATCAGCTTATATAGGGTGTCCAGTAAATAGCACGACATACTGCAAGGGGTTATAGTTTGGGTCACTACCTATCAATACAACACAATATATGTTCAGCAAAATCTTACGGATTTACAGTTTTACAAAATTTTCCGAAATATCGAAAAATCTCTACCTTGAAATAGATTTTAAGCATCTCGTAATGAAAAAATCCTTTTTTTTTTAACTTTTTTTACATCAAATTAAAGTAACTATTCACGAATAATTTGATGTAAAAAAAGTACAAGAAAAGGATTTTTTCATTACGAGATGCTTAAAAATCTGTTTCAAGGTAGAGATTTTTCGGTATTTCGGAAAATTTTGTAAAACTGTAAATCCGTAAGATTTTGCTGAACATATATTGTGTTGTATTGATAGGTAGTGACCCTAGCTATCACCCCCTGCAGTATGTCGTGCTATTTACTGGACACCCTGTATATAATTATACATTAGTACCTAACATTATTGCCATCACATCATTAGGTAAATTCGCATTAACAGTTTTATTTTATACATGTGTACCTATGACATAAGACCTAATGCTCTAAAAGTCAGCCATCTAGAACATAAAGATGGTCTAAGGATTACCGGTGGAACGAGGTACCTTTTATGTGCCATGCCTTTGTGATACGTCTCGAGGGAAACGACTAATGACTTGATCGTATCACTATTTACTATCGAAACTACGTTGCTAATACATTAATAATGTACATTAGTGTACTCCTCGAAAAATAATGAAAAGTAGATATTGTAATGAATTGTAGAAAAAAGTGTCATCTGAGCTGAGATGTCTAAAGATAAATCTAACACAATTGCTATGCTCTAAATCAAAGGCTTTCCTAAAAAAAACGAGTAGATGTTCCATTTATTATAGAACCCTCTAAATTGAGAAAAAAGATCGATTTTTGAAATGGAAATACTCGTTTCGCACATAAGTAATATTTTTTTAGATTGAAGACTATTCATCAATGGGTGATTGGTACTTATTGCGCATGTCACATAAAAACCAAAATTCTATAGATACTTAGTAGTATTTTCGATTAAAAAATCGATCGAATGTACCTATATTCCGTTTACTTCGCACGTTTGTGCTAGTTAGGAACTATATCTGTCTTTATTCACACCTCAAAAACAATCGACACTCAATACGTCATCAACAATATCAATATAAATACATCCAAAGTTGTAAAGAGGTGAACACAAAGGACTTACACTGGACGACACAAGTTCCGCGGTGGACAAACATGAAGTTAGTGGATATAGCTGACAACTACTTGCATCAAGGAACTGGGTCACTCAACTGTTCCCACTTCCGAACTATGGCAACTCATCCTTCATTTTCGTCAAACGTAAAATGATATAAGTTATTGGTTTATTAGACCTTTCTACCGTAAAGAGTAGAGGTATAGCAAGAATTGTTTTCTTAAATTTATGGTGCGTGTAACTTGAGTTTACATAATAATGATCGAAAGAAAATCGTAAAATTAACCTTTTCTAAAATAACTGATGATGTTTTCAGATCGTAAATTTTTCAATTTGGTTAATCAAACACAGGAACTTTTACTATTGTGTGTAAAAAAACCTACTTTCTCTACAAAAAAGTTGCACAAAATACGGTAGATAAGATAAAAATAAGTCTATAACTTTCAGGATCACCAATACCACAAAGAAACCACATAAATTATCTTATTTGTATTGCCAATTATGTGTTGACTGTATTAGACATTACTTAGACTTTATTATGACATTATATATTCTGACATTACATGCTTATTGATTTGAATTTATGACATTGTGTATGGTACTATTTTGAAATTGTATAACTTATTAATGTGAATTTATGAAATGGTATCATTTTAATGGTGCTTAGAATTTTAATAATAATTTTGCATGTCTGAATTGGTGCAACACAGTGAACTGCGCATTCACTTGACATCTAGAAATGTATGATTATGTACTGTGTTGAGCAATAAACATTCGAATTTTGAAATCTTAGTATCCATACAATATTATTGTATATATATTTACCTACATCCGAATTTGCCGACTAATTATGTCACATTTCCACGGCACGGCGCTGCACGCAAGCAATTAATTTTCTCAGTGGCAACACTACGTACATGTTGTGTGCCAGGGCATGACGTTGTTCGTTAGACAAGGAACTTCATTAAGAGCAGTATTGCAGCATGCTGAATCATTGTTTTCTCATTAAATATGGTATAACGATGCCATCAGCTGTTACATGATCGTCTATTGTCTGTTAGTGTTGGGAAATTAGTCGATGAAGGCCAAAATGTTTGAATTATAAATCTATTTTGCTTTTATTTTTCTTTATTATTAAGGATTTAAACAAACAAACCCAATACAAACACCAAAATTCTTTGTACGTTAAGGGATGGCAAAATATGAGAAAAACTCGTGGAAAGAAAAACCATTATTAACAGAGTAGGTACTAAAAAAACTAGAATGGTAACCCAACTTGAGATTCTTATTCGAAGTTAAAATCGCATATTCTTCGATTTTCAATCTTTAAGTAACTCGAAGCATCTTACGATCGTTTTTAAAGGGTTCTCAAACAAAAACTCAAAGCATTTGTATCTCTTAAATCAATTCAGGCAATTTTGAATTATCAAGGGGTCGGTCACTTACAAAGATGAAGCTGGTTGCCCATTCCAAAGCGTAGTAGATTCCTATGAACGGGCATGACTTTAAACTAACTTTAAACTGCAATAACCGACTGAAACTACTTTCCTTATCACTGACAAGATATAATTAACTCTTCCTAATTCTAACCTGTTAAATTGTTGATAGGCCTACAGTGTCCTCTCATACCTATAAACAATGTAACTTAAAAAGATTGTAAATACCATTTACTTTTAAAAGAGTAACCGTGGAGTTTCTTGCCGGCTCTTCTCCATAGGAAACGACCAATTGGAACCGTGCACCTAGCTTCTGAAGTTTCATAAGTGCCCTTGTAGGTTATGTGAAATAAAATAATTTGAATTTGAAATATTAACTACGTTATCGTGATCTCTTGCTGGAAGCAACATAATTGATTTAAGTCACTTGCAGCAGATGGTTTGATTGGATTTTAATTAAAATGCATCAGACGGAAGCTGAGCTGAAGAAGACGGTCGAGAGCAAGTATTTTCCTTTTTACTTCAGGCGTCCGTCCTACCCGTGATCCTACCAGCAACGAGTAGAGCTATCAACTAAAAACGAGTTGGCGAGCAACGAGTAGCGAGTACGCGTCGGCGATTTCTCACTGATATACGTAATCCGTATGTAGGTACACACGGCCACATAAACAGTTATACATTTCCAGTTTATGCTGATCTCGCATTGAATAGGATTTCCGTACAATGCGAGGTCAGCTAATACTGGTAATTTATAGCTTGGTGTGTAGCCATGTGTACCAAGTGTGAGTCTCTCAACGAGTGTTCTGCCCGCCAAGCGAGCGTCGCTTAGCGAGTTTTCTCTTTGATTTCTATGTCGCTGCGACAAACGAGTACTACCCGGCGGCGGTGCGATCAACTATTCATTATAATATGTATCTTTTTTACTTACACGAGACCTACAATCTTTTGTACGTTTCTTGAGCGAGTAAATTGTTTGAAAGCTAGTCGCTTCCTTGCGGCGGGGACAGGTGCCTAAAATGAGTTGTTGAATACATCTCGAAACCTGATGCTATCGTTTTCAGGACCTGATTGATGAAGTGGCTGAGTGCTTTTCCTTTGATTTATAACCGAAAAACCGAATCAAAAATCTCGGTCGAAAATGTAATTAATAATATCTTTCAGACTGTGATTCTATCGCGTTCAGGCGCGCTTTATTTGCCAAACATAATAATATAACACTTAATCACAAAGTTTCAGTTGATACTTACTCAGAACTTGCATCAGATGACAACCAGTTAATAACTTTGTTTTATTAATGAACGTCGTTAAAATATAATTAATTGCTTTTATAACACTGTTTATTGTTTGATATAATTTTATAACGTGACTTTCGTATCTTACAAAAATTTGTGATTAAATATGATTGTTACAGTTTTATGGTTTGTTCGATGAACAATCATATTTCCACAACCGCGTTAATTACCTATGTTTAGCTGGAATAATGAACAATAAAAAAAATATATATATATATATATTTTATTTTGTAATACATAAATAATTTATTTTAACAGGTTTTTTGAGACAAACTTTGTGTCTAAAAGAAGAGTACCTACCTACTTATCTGAATGTTTTTAAGCTTAACTATGGCTCAGGGAGTTTAGAAAACGTTTGGCTAAGCAGAACGAATTCTCAATCTTTGTTTATTAGTGTGACCAATGATATAAGTAAAATTATGTAGATAGGTTACTAACATTTGATCCTAAAAAACGGCAAAATTTCATACTATTAGATGACACGTGGAAGTAGGATGTCGTAATTATCGGGAGCGAAAGAGAGACAAGATGAGACGTAACTAAGCTAATGAGCCAAAGTTTCACGTGCGACTTGCAGAGTGTATATAACCTACCCCTGTTTACCAGACTGTCTCAGAAGGAGGGTAACGTTTTTCGAAGTTAAACAAGGATAATGGTCTAAGGTCCGCAGAGGAACGACCTTCGCCCATCTGTTTAATGAATGCAAAGTATTTTTATCTAGTATTTTTAAAAATATATCGCGAGTGAAAAATATATCCTGGCCGAACTATGTATACGGTTGGTATATTGGCGTGTGCTAGCTGACATATGGCTCTTAATCTATTAATTACAGCGAGATCAGAATGAATTGTCTTTAAAAATTGATAATGAAACCATTTCAGATAAGTTAAAAGTTGCTGAGGCACTAGAAAATTTCTTTACGAACATCCCAATAGAGGTTACGAAATCTCTCCCCTCATCATCTATATTAGCTGAATCTCTTCTAAAAGAAAACTTCAGTAAGGACATTCCAAGTTTTGAATTCAAGCCTATTTCTATTGTCACAATTACAAAAGCATTCAAAAGTCTTAACATAAAAAACACTGAAGACTTATGGGGGATTTCCGTTAAGGTTCTTGGAGATATCATTGACTCAATTGCCCCAGTCCTAACAGGCATATTTAATCAATGTTTAGATAGCGGTACGTTTCCTGATTTAATGAAACATAGTAAAGTAGTACCAATTTTCAAATCAGGTACTGAGAGTGATCCCTCTAATTATAGACCTATATCTGTGCTACCAGCATTGAGTAAAATATATGAAAAAATCATGCTAGACCAGATGTTGTCACATTTTAATTCAAATGGGATTTTACATAGTTACCAGTTTGGTTTCACGAAAGGTAGGTCGATGACTGACGCTGGAGTAAAACTCATCAGTCACATTTTGGAATCCTGGGAGAAGTCCCAGGATGCAATTGGCATTAAAGCGTTTGACTGCGTTGACCACAAAACACTGATCTGTAAATTACACCACTACGGAATTCGTGGACAAGCTGGTGATCTTGTTCTTTCCTATCTATCAAACAGGCAGCAAAAAGTAAACATTAACGGGGCGACATCCTTGGGGTCTCTAGTTAAGATGGGCGTGCCTCAAGGATCAATTCTTGGCCCTTTTCTATTCCTAGTTTATATTAATGACCTTCCTTACATGATGGCTAACTTATCAGACATAATTCTATTCGCTGATGACACTTCTCTTATTTTTAAAATTGATAGAAAAGATACGGATGTTATACATGTCAACGATAGTCTAGCAGTTCTTTCGAAATGGTTCGCAGTTAATAATCTTTTACTTAATGCGAACAAAACTAAATGTCTTAAGTTCTCATTACCAAATGTACCTCAAGTAGGTCTAAATTTAAAACTTGATGGTAAGAAACTAGAAGCTATTACGGAAGCCGTATTTCTAGGAATCACTTTAGATTCGAGATTGCAATGGGGCGCCCACATTAGAGTTCTTTCAGGTAGATTAAGTTCGGCTGCATATGCAGTAAGAAAAATAAGGCAGATGACTGATGTAGCCACAGCTAGGTTAGTATACTTTGCTTATTTCCACAGTATTATGTCTTATGGCGTTTTGCTGTGGGGATCGGCAGCTGACGTAGATTCCATTTTTATTTTACAAAAGAGGGCTATTCGCGCTATCTATAAAATGGGTCCTCGTGAGTCCCTTAGAAATAAATTCAAAGAAATTGATATACTAACTCAGCCTTCTCTTTATATCTTAGAAAGTATTTTGTATGTTCGGAAAAACTTAGGACTTTTCAAAATTAGAAGCGATTTCCATAATATAAATACACGTAGAAAACATGAAATTGTGATACCCAAATTTAGGTTAGCTAAAACTAGTAAGTCATTTGTTATAAACAGTATTCGATTTTATAACAAGTTGCCAAAGTTGGTTACAGAACTTAGTGATGGAAAGTTCAAAACCCACATCAAACGTGTCCTTATCAAAAAAGCATACCTATTATAAGATTAAAGACTACGTTGAAGACTAGGAAGTTTGGCAATAATTCCTTCTGCACATGTGGCTTCCCTGGTACCTCAATAACGGCATTACTATGTAATTATGTCTATTAACTGCTCCCAAATTAAGATGATTATTTGATTTTACCTATTTTTCTTTTTTTTCATTTACGTACTTTTTTGACACAATTTTTCATTATTTGACATTATATAACTTCACTATACTATATCTTTTATAGATTTGTTACAGCTTTAGTGGCAGTCATGCCATTTAGTTTAAATAGGTTTTTAATTGTTTTTTTTTATATAGATTCTCTTTTATATTTTGTGAATGTGAGAACGTTGTAGGCATAACCGACTTTTAGATCTGTCGATCGTTTTCTATCTTGCTAAGTACCTGGTACTTGTTGATAGGCCTACAGTGTCCTCTCATACCTATAAACACTGTAACTTGAAAAGATTGTAAATACCATTTATTTAAAAGAGTAACCGTGGAGTTTCTTGCCGGCTCTTCTCCATAGGAAACGACCAATTGGAACCGTGCACCTAGCTTCTGACGTTTCATAAGTGCCCTTGTAGGTTTATGTGAAATAAAATATTTTTAATTTGAATTTGAATTTAAATTATGTTTAGTGTTGCGTAATGTAAATAATTTTGCATACTATTATATACACACATCAACACGGTCTAGGGATATTTTTAAAAAAGCGAATTACTATCAATGTGTTAATTATTTATATGACATGTATATATTTAAAAGATACGTTATTTAATATTCTACCATTTTTTAATAATGGTTAAGGTACTTAGATTAAAATTTCAGGATTTTATGGAAAAAAAATGAAGCATAGACGGAAACCGTATATGAATTAACTTTTAATTTGTGAGTAAAAACTGAAAAAAATAGAAAAATCATTTAATTTGTGTTTATAAACTTGAATTTAGTAGTCTGAGAAAGCGCCCATGATGTTCATAACACATCGACAACGATTCGGCATGCTCAGAACAAGGTTGTCAATGTCTTGCTGCGGAATATTGTCCCATGTCCTTCTGAGGTGCGCAAAAAGTTGATCTTCTGTAGCCAGATTTTCAGGAACTTCCTTCAGAGCTCTTCTTTGCAGCATATCCCACGCATGCTCAATGGGATTTAGATCTGGCGATTGAGCAGGCCAGTCTAAGGCCCTAACATTATGTGTATGTAACCAAGCTGCTACCGTTCTCGCCGTGTGTGCCCGGGCATTGTCGTGCATGAGCAGGAAATCTTGCCCCATTTGTGTTCTGTCGGGCAAGATTACGGGCCCCAGCACCTGTTGGACGTATCGTTCTGCCGTCATATTGCCCCGCACCCAAACGAGATCCGTCCGTCCTCCAAGACGAATTCCTGCCCAAACCATAATTGTTCCTCCTTGGTATGGGTGAACTTCCTGAGGGTTCTGGAGACGGCTCCATCGTCCAGGAACTCGCCAAACACGCGTCCTTCGTGAATCTGGATGGAAGCCGAACCTGGATTCATCCGTGAACAGCACATTGGACCATTGCTCACGGCCCCAGTCCACGTGGTTCCGAACCCATTCTAATCGTCGTCCACGATTGCCTCTCCGTAAAGGTGGGACCCGGAGTGGTCTACGAGAGCGTAGATTGCTTTCATGCAGTCGCCTTCTTACAGTTTGGTCACTCACAAGCACTTGGTATTCCACTCGCAGTCTTTGGACCAATTGAGTCGCCGTTGCATTTGGTTGAGCTCGCGCAGTAATTTGCAAAAATCGGTCTTGTCTGGGGGTAGTGATGCGACTTGGCCCCCGGTGCCTCTCCGCTACTTCACCTGTGGCACGATAGCGTGTCCACAATCTTGAAATTACATTTTGATGGGTCCCTATGGCCTCAGCAACATTACGCTGAACAGATCCAGCTTCCAGCATTCCCACAGCTCGTAACATCTCCGCCCTCGTCAAATGTCGGCGTCTCTCCTCTCGTCAATTGTAGCCATGCACTACAATACCTCAATTTTAACTTTATCTTTCGTTTAAAAATGAAAAAAAACTGTAACTAAACGTAATTCGTATTGTTTTCTAAATTTCGCACAAATGAAAATTCCCTCTCCTATACATCAAGACATTTTTATGCCACCGAAACAAAAGAATTTTCAAAAATTTTAATTTGGAATTAGTCTGAGATAAATTACAAAAAAATCGGTGTATAAAAGATTCCAATGCGGCCAGTACTTTTCGAGTTATTTAATTGAGTATGAAATATCCCTAGACCGTGTTGATGTGTGTATAATCTTTTTTTTTATAATTGATCAGACAGCTGTGCTGCTGGGGAGTTTGTTGCGCTACTTCTTCCCAGCTAAAGCACTAGGAAGTACTGATTCTCAGCTTAGTTTGAATAAATGACTTTTGAATTTTGAATTTATAATTAATAAAAAATAAAAAAATAAACTTTTTTTCAATAATTGCACGATTAATAAGTTGTATAAGACCCAAATGTTTCACTTAAAAAGCACTATCCATTGATATATTATCACTCTACTCATTAACTCTGAATTGACTAACAATTGGCGAAAGTCGAGTTAGTAGCAAAAGTTCTCCTTGAAAAGCTCTTTCAATTGGTGGAGTATATCTTGCAATGTTTAAAAAAAGTCTAGTCTAGTCTGGCCAGGATTTTTTTGCCAACCCACTTGCGATATATTTTCTAACATACTAAATTTGATTTAAAATATTTTTCATCCGTTAAACAGATGGGTGAAGGTCGTTCCTCTGCGGATCCTATGCTATACAATAAGTTTCGTTATAGGATATCATTGACATTTTCGTTTTTATTGTTTGTGTTATCTAAATGACATCACAGCTATAAATATGTGGTCGAAAAAACTGTTGTATTTTATTTAGAATACCTTTGCTAAATAAATCTGAAAACGGGTAATAGGTTTCAAATAAAATATTGTTTTTACGTGACTGGATCCAGCTGGGGCCTAGAAAAAATAGACAGGTCGCAAAAACTGAAAAATCTCAGTATGTAAATTCTGCCATTCACGATCATTACCTAAACATGGCTGGCGAGCCATCAATCAAACTTTTTCAAATAGGTACGTGTTCGTTTTTCAAATACATCATTGCCTTCGATAAATTTCTTGAGGCCAGTAAATAATATTCTAGAACGATACTAGCTCTTAAGGTTTGATTTAAATTTAGATTTGAGTTATGATTATTAAGACATCTGTCAGTTTGAATTCTAGATCCAAAATTGAGCACTGGCGTAAGCATTTGTGTAGATTACAGACCATAGACAGTGAAACTCGATATTAATTTGTATCAATGTATCATTCAGATCAGTATAAGTATTTTAGCCCAACCACTTTGCTCACCGCAAACGTTTTAACGTTTTTGAATAACTCATCGTCATCATCAGCCTATAACGTTCCCACTGCAGGGACACGGCCTCCTCTCAATGAGAGGAAGTGGGCTATAATCCACCACGCGTGCCCAGTGCGGATTGGTAGATGTCTCATGTCTTCGAATTTTTGGTTCTAGGACAACGGTTTCCTCACGATGTTTTCCTTCACAAATAAGAATAAGTATTGATTATATAATCTGAATCATAGTCTCATTTGCAATATTGTGCCGGTAATGGGCCTTCGCCTAATGTGCCACAAATAAGCTTTTAATTCAAGTGGTTAACCGCTGTAATTAGCCGATGTGATCAGTGAATGCTTTGAACGCTTTGGATGATTGGCTTCGGCTTCGGGATGATCTATAAATAATTTAGACATAAGCTGCGTAGGTGCCTACAATCATTACTTTCGTGTAGGTACCTACATATGTTCAGCATAGGTGTTTTCCTTAATATTTGAACTTTTTGATCAAAATACTTCAAAATAAATTTGTCTCTATGTTCCCTCGTAACTACTACCTAAATGGCTTAACCGACTTTGATGAATGATATGTCGATAGATTTGTCTTTATTGCGCAAGTGTCACTACTGAGTATATTAAAATTAAAAACGAAATTGCGGATTTTTAAGGTAAGGTATTAAAAAAAAAACTCCAGAACCTATCGAGCAAGGTATCAAAATGAAAAGTTTTAAAAGGTGAATACAAAAATATTGACAAATTATATGTTAAAATGTAATTTGGAATGAGAAATGATTAAAAACTACTTATAAAAAAAGTGAAAAATAAAAATTAACTAAAACCGGACTACATAAAAAGCTACATTTTCTGACTCCAACCCCACTTAATACTATAAAAAATCTCACGCAGTTGGAGGCAATAGGTCTTTATTGTTAAATTTAAGAAGATGACTCCGACTGCATGAGATTGTATATACCTAGTAATAAGTGGAATGGGAGACAGAAATAGGTAATCTCGTTTCCATCTTTTTTTAAATTCACCTTTATATTAATACTAACTAAATATTTAATAATATTGCATTACTTACCGCTTTATTTGCCATAACTAAATAATATTATGGAATCAAACAAGATTAAGTCGATAAATAATCTACACAAAACAGTACAAAATACTTTACCAATGTTCTCTATTACCTGCTCGTTAAAAGAGCAAGTTTAAATAAATATTATCAGAAGAAAAGGGAAAGGGAAATTTTGTGGAAATCGGATTAATTATCAAAAGTACTTTGACTGGCGGCTGGCGGTGTTTGCAATGGTGTTGTAAATTTAGACGGCAAAAGAAACAATGCCTTTGTTTGATTGTTTCCCTTTTTCCAAGCGCTCCTAGAGCCTTTTCTTTTCTTTAGCAGATGAGAAGGACAGCGATATCTAAACACGATCAAACAACAAGTGAAATTATATTAAAATTGAAAGAAACCCCGTCACAACCATTTCCTAATTTCTCTTTCCTACTCCATCACCAGATTCACCCTGTTTCACCCTGTTCACCATCTATCTATAACATCTGTTTCATTAATTGAGATCCATTATGAATCCGGCAAGTTCCAGGTGATGCTGCAGCATCAGTTCAAGGTTATTATGTTCTTCTAATATCATTGAAGTAACAGAATACCAAATTTCAAATCGATCAGACCTGTGGAAGACACTCACGTCCATTCATCAACTAGAAAAGAGCTGATAATCGTCAGACGGCTGGAACGATTTTAATAAAACATGTCTAAGAATCATTGCTAGAAAACCTGCTTTTAAATAAAAACCCGCATTCAAATCGGTTCACCTGTTTAAGAGCTACGGTGTCACAGACAGACACACACACACGGTTTAAATTATGACACCCCCTCTTTTTGAGTCGGGGGCCCAAATGGACACGGTGGGACTTTAGCGGAAAAGAAATCATTTGATGACTTATTTCTTGGGGTCATCAACCGCAGTTTTTTTTTTTGTGTAAGCTTCACGTGATGGCCCGGGTATCGATAACTAAACACGATAAAATAAAATAAAATAAAAAGATTTTCTGAACTCCCACTTCAAGTAACAACACCACAAGCGGTCGTTGCCCAAAATCTTTTTTTTTTTAAATTGTATTTTGACCTGCTTAGATTTTGATATCCATCCGCCATCACATCTGCGGAGTTTCGCTAGCCAGTTTAATTTGACCCCGTGTTTTTGTTTTATGGTGTAAAAAGTGAAACCGTACGAGCAATAAGAGCGTCATCATCATCTGAGGATTTAGAGCCACGGGTGGGCTTTTTTTTGTGGTCAATAATATTTCTCCAACGTAACCTTCCAGCTTTTTTTCTCCAATTTCTCACTCAAAATTTAAAACACGTTAATTTTACTATAGTTTTTTTGGCCAATGCTTTAGTGGTTTTTCAAAAATAAAACAATTTTCATATTGAACCCTAAAACCAAATATTGAAAAAAAAATACGTACCATTTAAATTACAAAAACCTTAATTTAGGAGTTTAGGATAGGTTTTTTGTAGAGTTTAGGATATTATAAACTCAAACTCAAAGCATTTATTTAAATTAAACCATTTATAGGCACGTTTGAATTGTGAAGGAGTCGGTCAGTCAGAAATATGAAGCTAAGTTGCCCATTCCAAAGCGTAGTAGGTACCTATGGAGAAGATCGGGCAAGAAACTCCACGGAAACTCTTTTAAAGTAAAATAATTAAAAGGACAACATTCGCGAGCAAGGAACGTCAGAATGTCTTGCTACACACATGCATACATCGTTATTGCATGATAAAGCACATACTGTTCGGTCCAAATTTTAATGGTCCACCTTTGACAATGCAGCCCGCGCGGCGCCCGTCACCCTCGTCTCGCGGTCGCATAATCAAAGTCCTCATTAATTCTCACAACCAGCAATGTACTTTGACATTAATAGTGATGTTATAACATGAAAGTAAATGTCACGACGTACCTAAGTATAGGAATCTTAAGATCTTGCTGGAAGATGCTGTAACAATATGAGCGTAGATGCATAAGATAAGCAAAAGAAGACGTAATAGGCCAAGTGCCTGACATCGAGCAGAGCATAAACGAGGTATTCCACTCACAGCACCGATTTGAATGGCACTGGACTGAATGGCACCTATCAATGCTATTCCACGTACGGCACCGAAACAAAATTTAGGAAGTGGGGTTCAGTGGAACAGTTTAGAAATATTATTTTTATTGCACGAATGGCACCTACGTTTCGAGGGAACAGGGCCTGCGATTGTCCATACAAATGTATTCCCCTTTTTTCTTCCTGAATAATGCCTCTAGAGCAACCATTTATTTCCATAAAATCAAGGTCTGCTGTAGACACGTCCCTGTTATTTCCTCTTTTCAGCGACTTATTGGTAAAAAAAATATGACTCACCAAAAACTACAAAAATGCCCCATTTTTACTGCCGTGATTACAGGACTACCAGACAAATCGAAAAGTTTTTCAAAAATCATAGAAACCTAGACATACTCTTTCTTAAAATTTTAATGTAAAAAATCATTAAATCGGCTCAGTTTTGGAGGAGAAAAAAGGGGAATACGAAACGTCGATCTCTTCAATTTTTTTTGTGATATAATCGGTCTGAGCTGCTCCTGTCTTTATCGCATTCTACGGGGGCAGTTTGAGGTAAGACGACGGCAATAGTTTCTTCAAATACGCACGCCCTGTTCCCTGATAAAGACGTTTCTAGTGATAAACGCACTGTGAAACAAGTGCGCCTGGTAAATGACTATGCACCTTATTTGATTTGCGCGAGTAGCTCGCGTGTATCAGAAATATAACGTCAAAATTAAGGGTGTGCGGTAAAGACCTTTAAACTGAACAACTTTCTCCACCAAACCAACATCATAATCGCGAAAAAAAAAATCAATACTTGACCTCAATGTATGGGATGGCTGATTATTTTTTCCTGCCGCCTTTACATGCTCAAGTAACTTCCACAGTAGGTATCCAAGCGATTTTGTTTAAGGCGCGGCGACCACGAAACTCCGGAAGCAATCAATCAGATACGTGGAAGGTCATAACAGTTGCTTCGGTTCCTGTGAAACGTGTGAACGAGACATCGATCAAAGTCGTATCATTCATCAGCGGGACCTGACCGGTGCACGGTGCCGCAAAAAATATATAAATAGAAAAAAAACATTGTGCTGATTTCTTTGTAGCGGTGCAATTGTCACTGAATGAGGAAAGGCGGTCGGAATTACTACGAGAAAAGATGCCGCGACGAACGAATTTTAATGAAGTTGTAATAAAATTCGTGTAAGTAGGTATATACATTACAACTAAACTTTTGTTAATAGGGCTATGTCCACATACGTATAACATAACCCTATTAACAAAAGTTTAGTTTACTCTTAGTTTATATTAAAGTTAAAATTTCCACTCGAGCCACTAATCTTTTTATAATGTTGTTTTTATATCCTTTGGTTGTCATTGTACAAGTACTTAGCAACAGAAAATGTATTATTGTAAAAGGGCGGAGACCAGGTGTCCTGAAATACAGGCCTAGAGCCTAGTTTAGGCACCAGTCTCCCACAATATTAAAATGCTGTCTGACTCTGATACCATCTAATATGTATTTTTTAATATTGTGGTGAGAAAATAAATCTTAAAATCTTAAATAAATCTTAAATCTTAAATATAATTGGATAATTATGTCATAATAGCTTTTTCCCGCGGCTTCTCCCGTGTATAGGTTGGTATACGGAAACGCACTACCGGGAAAAAAAAATGTTTCTTAACCCAGGACATGGTCTACCTACGTAGTGTGTGACAAACATTAAAACCCGCTCAGTCATTAAGGCGTGGAAATGGACAGGCAGACAGATAGTTTCACATTTATAATATTAATATTATCTGTCCGTATGGATTGAGGAGCCATGTCTCATATTTGAACGCGGGTACTACTAATATTTAGTAGTTTTGCCGATTTTGTAGGCCCGATACTTTTTTTTTTTTTTTTTTGGGTGGGAAATCATCAAATGACGTCTCCCGCTCTGGGTGGAGCGGGAGGGCGTGTCAGACTCTTACTGACTAAAACCCGCCCGTGTTCTTTCTGTTGCCTGTGCAATGCCAGGGGGCCACGGTATCCCTTTCGGACTTTCCCGCAACCCCGGCAGGCAATGGTCTCATCGGACCCCTTCACTCACTGACACTCTTTGAGGCGCGCGTGGAACACAACGCGCCGTCGACCCGGGCCTGGTCCTAACCGGACCCCGATCCCGTAGGCCCGATCCTGGAATTTGTAGTAAAACTCTTAAAAATGTACAGGACGTTTAAGGTGGCTTCTCAATCCTGGCGGTCTACTGGATCTGGTACTCGGCAGCCGCTCCCACCTTAGCCTTCTAACCTAACCTATCCGAGTCGCATTGCTCTGAATCGGGGTGTTCACCATAATGATGGTATCATTATATCAGACCTAATGATTTTCGATTAAACAAACGTTATATCCAATAACGTTTTACGAAATTATTTTTAGAGTAGGTATATAAATGTTATATGTAAAGAAATTATATCAGCAGTTGGTATAACTAACGTATATTACATCTTGTAAACGTTATTGAAATGAAAATATACCAAACAACTTTATATGATATGCGGCGCACCCAGTAAACAAAGCTACCCTAAAATGGATCTAAACCAAATGATATGAATCTTGAGCATTTCCGCAGTGACTCTCATAAATCAGGTTTAGTATTGCTGACAATAAACAAAAAAGAAAAAGTTGGTACTTTCTTCAAAGCCGGGGTATGCCGCAAATGTTATACCGACTGTAAGTAGGAACAACATTTTTTGCATATCTATATTTAGATATGGGCTCAATGTTAATGGTTAAGACCATTAGTGTTTGAAGTAAGAAATCGCAAAAACATCAGGTTCTTTGAGTATACAACCATCGGTTTTATGACTAATTGTCACCAATGAAATTGAACGCTAACAACACTTCAACACTTCACTTCACTTCAATTTCATGAAGAAGAAGGGAACGCGATTTAGAAGTGATGATCGATTCAATTTCGTTGGTAAAACCCGCACTAAGACGTGCGGGCGTCGTGGCGTCCGTCGTATGAAAATGGATTACTAATTTAGGTCAGCCTAATCGGTCTGCCATAGAAAAATTCAATTCAATTATAGAATTTAGACCTCAATTATAGATAACACAAATGTTTACAACAAAGAAAGCTTTCAATTCCACGTTAGCTATAAAAATGAAACTAAATATAGGGTTATTATAGAAATTCCTACTAAATAATTTTTAAACAGCGTTTCTGTGAATCGCCGTGGTTGGCTGATCGATAACATGAGTGGTAACCACGTCAATAGTCACTACATGAGCATGTAATGGAAATAGAAATAAACTTTAATTTAATTTACTTTTGTTCGATTAGTTTTTGTGATAATTGGAAATGGGGGCGCGTATCGACAAAGGAGCAATTATTGTATTTCGTGATTATTATATTTTGTGGACATGTTATCCACTTAGATCTGTTACAATTGTTATGACAATCATGTCACTTGCTTTAACCTTTATAGGGCAGAAACGGTAGTTAATTAGTATATCTAACTTTAAGGTCGATTTTATTATCAATTAGCTACTGCCTGCGGCTTCGCCTGGACCCTAATTCTAAAATAAAAGTAGCCTTAGTTACTCCTTATAAAAATGAGCTATCTGCCATTGAAAGTCGCGTCAATCGGTCCAGGTTTTGGAGATGAGCCAGAACAAACAGACAGACAATTTTTTTTTACTATTTTTTTTGTTATAAGTTCCGTTTATACTTTAATATGCATTTTGTAAAAAGCTGTTATTTTGACATTACAAACAGACACTTCAATTTTATTTATTTGTAATCGTAAAAAGTATAGGTATTTACAAGCGAAAAGAAAAAAGGAAAGGAAATTTGTACAGCTCCTATAACCAGCCGACTAGTCTAATAAAGAGATAAAAAGTGTTTTTTGTTGTTGTTTTTTTTTTTTTAATTTCGTAAAAAATGGCAACGACGTATTGAAGAACATGGGCACCTGCATATTTTTGTCATCACCTTTCTACCCTGATACCTACCAATTTAGAGTCACGCAGCATGCCTTCTTCCATCTCTGTGAATCCAATAGTCATCTCAGTATTCAGTATATTTCTACTAGTAATCGTTTCTTTGGTCTTCCCCTACTCTAATAGCAATGTATCTAAATTCAATATCCCCTATCTACCTGGCCTTTTCCCAACTATGTTGCAGTCGGTTTCCAGTCTAACCGGATGCAGCTGAATACACATGGGGCGACTGCCTATCTGATCTGCACAACCCAGTTACTGGGTTTGTAAACGATATCCGGCTGTCGAATGACCAAAATGTAAACGACCAGCTTATGTCGTTTGAAGGGGGCGGTTTGTTGTAAGGTTTGGCACAGTAGAAAAACCACAAGCAGCTAATGTAACAGATCCACGTATATTGCACATAAAACACACACACAATATATTTAAAATACACAACAGTAATACAGACAAAGGTTAGAGCTAGATGTAATCCGAATTTAATACTCTATTCAGCACGAATTTATACCTCAAGTAGCGAGATGTTTGTAGGAACGAAGTTAAAGCTCAACTGACTAAGAATCTGAGACTTTCTAAGAGAGTACTAGGCAACTAGTACTAGGCAACTACAATTGTAAAATCAGACCCGATACCTTAAGTAGATTTTTACTATAGGGCAAGTAGCGGGTACCACTTGTGCAAACACAATAATTTGCTCCTATACAACAGGGCAGTTCGCTATTCAGGGACGCGACAGAGGGTCGGGGTATAGCTGGGTATTTCCCATTTTGCTATGACGAGGGTGTTTACACGAATGAGGGAGGCAGGGTTGCGCAGGTGCAAGTTATGACATGATAATTACTTCTAGAACAATGGATTACGTAATTATAAACACAGATAGGTATTCTCATGGTTTTAAATAGGTATTCAGGTGGGAAATAGTCTAGTCAGTGTTGTAGTCATAATCAAAACATTGTATTATGACTGACAACGGAGTTATATACCTTTTATTACATAAGGACAGGTAAACAAGAGAAAATAAGGTATTTTTAGTTACCTGTAGACACGGACAAATGTCTAACACATCTTTTAGTTAAGTCGGTGTCTATAGGTACATTGGTTATTGCTAGAGACCTGATTTTGTGTCAGGAATCTTTGATTTTAATAGACTTTCTTGTTCTAACTTGTCGGATCATTTATTCGAAACATTCTATATTAGTTGACATGTTAGAACTGGGCCAAAACTTTCCAGATTTGATGCTACCTACTGGACTTCATGTCCCGACTTGATTAATATCCACACATGATTCGACTTGATACTATTTTAACATGTGCAGATGTACTTACTAACAATAATCAGTTTATTAGGTAGGTATTTAGTGTGCTTCCTTAACAGGGTTGTTATCCAGGGTGTACCGTGTTCGGTACCCCTTGTTAAGACTGGGTGTCAGACTTTTGGGCTCCTTTTCCCCTTAACAATCAAATATTTACGAATAACAGCCGGGACCAACGGCTTACAAGCTTTACGAGGCAATCTCGATATGTAATTATTGCTTTATGATTATTTTACCTTTTTATTTTGTCATTGTGTTTCACGAACTGTGTCTAAATAAATATTATTCGTTCTTTTCTTTCTTTTCTTTCGGATGGTTACCCATCCATGAACCGACCTCGACGAACGTAGCTTGACCTTCAATCGACCCGTTCGGCTGTAATCATTTAACCACGAGCCCCTCCATAGCCATCCACATTCATACTTCAAATATTCCTGCCATGGTATACGGTTATTAATCTGCCAAGCATATTAAACCATAATATAAACAAGATATTTTATTACGACAGTAAAGATAATTAAGAGATACTCATTATCAGTAGACATTAAACAGACATATATAAGTCGGTAGAAATTACTTTCATATTTACTGGGATAACACAGAGTAACTAGACCATATATCCTATATCACTCCAAATGCTTTCAGGGTGATGATATTTAAGATGATTTTTTGCCTTATAACAAATTATAATTAAATTACGTATGGCCTCCTGGACAAAATATCCACATCTACTTATAATTATTATACATATAGGTATATGTATAGGTATTATAGGTAGTTACCGGGTATTTTTTTTTTATTCAGGTAATGAGATTATTATAGCTTCTCAGGAAGGCTTATAAGTTCTACCAACTTAGCTGTATTTAGAAATTGTTAAGTAAATTATCATTTAACGATTTGAGAGGCTTTGGTGTTGTAAATGGTAAGAAAATAGACGATTTTGTTAATAAAACTAACACACAAATAATGATCTTCGTAATCTTCGTAGGCGTTCGTCAAACGTATCTGCTGCGGTATAGATAGTGCAATCCACGACGCCGCGCCCCACTCCGCTCCGCTCCGTACTAAAGTACAGCTTACAGTACAGTAATCGTGGAGTGGGGAGCGTCGTCGTGGATTGCACTATCTGTAACGTGGTGTTATCGCAAAGTTAGTTTCTATACATTCGTTTCATGTGACACTTGTGCCGTCGAGTTTAAGGAAACCCTTCCAGTATTCAGAACTCCAGTACTTCTGAGCAGCGGGAGGGTTTACCTTAAACTATACCGAAATTCAGAGTTGCAACTGATCTGGATTAGGGTATTGTTTCCGGTGTTGTATTCAAGACTTCATAATTAAAACGCTTTCTGTAGTCTGATCCCTAGAAAGCTGAAACGACTTGTGCCAATAGAAAAGAATATATATGTAGGCTATCCGGAACCGAACTAGTTAGAATAGGTTTAATATTATTACTGGAAAAAAAGGTTAGGTTAGGTTAGAACTGCGACCCCTTACGCACGAGCCGAGCGAGCGAAGTAAGCGGTGCCGTGGCAGCGCTGCGTTATTAAAGATTCCCGCATTACAGAACTAAAAGCAGGATAGCATTTAATCCAACAAGCAGCGCGTTCAATCGCTTAAGAGGGAACAGGGCCCGCGATTCTCCATACAAACGTATTCCCCGTTTTTCTTCCTGAATAATGCCTCTAGAGCTGTCATTTTTTTTAAATCAGGGTCTCTATAGGCATTACCTTGTCATTTCCTTTTTTTCAGCAATTAATAAGTAAAGAAACTATGACCCTCCAAAAATTACAAAAATGCCCCATTTTTTCCGCCGTGATTAGAGGACTACCAGACTGATTCGGAAAAGTTTTTAGCATAAAAGAAAATAATAGGAACCTGTACATACTCTTTCTTAAAATTTTAATGTAAAAAATTATTAAATCGGCTTAGTTTTCGAGGAGAAAAAAGGAGAATGCCAAACGTCGTTTTCGTCAAAAATTTTGTGATATAATCGGTCTGAGCTGCAGTTGTCCCTATCGCACTTTACGGGGTTTAACTTGGTTTTTCGGGCGCAGCGCGACGGCAATAGTTTCTTCAAATACCTATTTTTCAAATTCCTCGCAGCCCCTGTTCCCTCTTAAAGGCTCCCGCAGGTCAGAAGTACTGGAGTTCTGAATACTGGAAGGCTTTCCATATACGCTGCGACCGTCTATGCAACACAAACGAAGCGTCTACGCGGCGTAAATGTGACGTCAGAAGCAACCATACTAACTCGTACTTTCAAATAGCTGTACGAGTCAGGTAAGAGAAAGTTTAAAAGTCGAAACTGCAGGCATCAGTATCAAAATATTCTAATATCGAATATCAGATACTGTAATTAATTGCCAACCGTTTCAAATTCACGTCCATCATTACGATACACAGACAAACTCCAAGCCAACTCTACCCCATATGTAAAAGATCTCATTTGTTTCCGCAAGTCGAATACTTCGTAAAGTCGACCGTCCACAGATATGTAGGATGTGCACGGAGAGGTTTACCACGTTTCATCTGCGCGATTCATTTGTTTGCCAGCCACGTATTCGTGCATAGCTTGTCGCTTGGTCGCTGTGGCAACTCCGCATACATTTTCACATGAAACGGAGCTAAGTACAGACACGAGCATTATGTAAATACCGTACACGCAAGACTGAAAAGCATTTTTCTTCTAAAGTATTGATAGACATTTTATTGTGTTTATTTATTTATTTCCAACTATGTTTATTTATTTATTTGTGTTACGTGCATGTATTATTATGAAATAGGTCTTTCTCAAAATTGCAATTATTATTTCACGAGAATAACGCTATTAAATTTTGTGTAACTTTAGGGTATTTAAGCTCGTAAGCACTTGCGTAGCTTAGCCGTGGGTCGCTGTGGAGCGACGCCTCTAATTGAGAGTCAATCTGCGACGGTAACATTAAGTTGATTCGTTAAAACATCGGCGTGCCTTCGGGAAATATCGATGCTCCCATATACTTAACTAGAATGTACAGTTAGTTAGGCAGATGAAAGAATAAGTATTTCGTATTTCCTTATATGGATCTTGTTCGTGTTATTTTTTTGTACCTTAAATATTATCAATTTATCATAGGCACTGTAGATCGATAAAGATCTACCTAATAGATCTGCTATCGTAAAGTTATGAACGCTCGTGTAGTTACCTAAAAGTAGTACAGATAAAGTGAGTAATGCACGTTATGAGTGAAGGACAAACTTTTTGAGGTATAGCTGCTCAACATCATGAGCTTAAAATCATATCCTGGAAAGTTCAAAATCAAATCATTTATATCAAGTAGGTTATTAAAAGGCGTTCATCAAAATCAACGTTTACAAGAAAATTGAATTATTCCTAGTTGCCTGTTCCAAATGGTAGTTTCATATGGACAAAAATTGACAAAATGTTCATAATCCAAGTTGATAATATTGGCTTAAACACGGTACGATCTTACCTCTGGTGGCCTCTTACCTGAGGTAAGAGGCCACCAGAGGTTAGATCGTACCGTGTGCTAGTTAATGTTTTAATTACCTACACGCAGGTACGATTACCTATAGCTAGAGGAGCTCGTGGCTAAGTAATAACTGCCGCACGGGTCTTTCCATCAGGTTAAGCTACGCTTGCCGGGGTTGGTCTGTGGATGGGTGACCATCTTTACATACCGAGACTCCTCCGTGCCTCGGAAAGCACGTTAAGGCGTTGGTCCCGGCTGTCATTCGTGGATCTTTGATAGTCGTTACGGGTCGTCAGAAGCCCGAAAATCTGAAAACCAGTCTTACCAAGCGGTATCGTATTACCCAGTTACTGGGTTGTGAAGGTCAGATAGGCAGTCGCTCCATGTAAAATACTGGTATTCAGCTGCATCCGGTTAGACTGGAAGCCGACCCCAATATAGTTGGGACAAGGCTAGGCAGATTGATTGACGCAGGTACGATTATAATTTGTATTTCTTTCTGTTTCTCTTACATCCTAAAAATAAACTCGAGTAGAGATATAATCCGTTATAGCAAGCTTATTTAAGTTGTGACATCTCATCACAGAATAACAGATAGGAATGTTCAGTCTCTGTACGTTTTTAGATTACTTTTTGAATGCCTATGCGTAGTGGGATGTTATTTCAGTGTTTTTGTCTGACACTGAATAACCTACATTTCTGTGCCAGTTGTAGTACTACTAGCGCAACCATTGCATAACAAACAGTATGTTTGATTGATTTTTGTTTATATGGGTACTGCGTAAAAAGTGTCACGAGTTATTAAAAACTGACAATAGCTTCTGTAGTTCTAAAATATCTTGTACATTCTTTATTCGAAATCTGGTTCGATTCGGTGAAAACCATTAACTGAGAATTATGTTGCCTCAGTGTGGGTAGGGTGCTAAGTGAGAATAGTGATAACATGAATAGTCTTCCAGACTGAATTTGGACCTTGATGACCAATCTCTTTATGTCTCTGTTGTCCAATCAAATCTGTGTGGTTATTTTCTCAAGAGACCGTATTCAGAGTCTAATCTAAGTGGTCCTCATATGGCCTGACCAAGATTATGTCTCGACTTTAAAAGAGACTGTGAACTCTGAGTGGGTTTTGGCCGTCTTCTCAGAGTAGTCAGATTGGAAAAACCGAACTCATCTAACTATTTTTTTATATTACGTGTAAAAGTGATTCCAATATCCTATTTACAGAACAAACAATTTCATTTCATGTCATTTCACCGGAGCGCGGGCACGCACACACTTTTGCAATATTACTTATATTGCAAAAGTGTGTGCGCAGACACAGGTGCACTCTCTCTTCTCTTACTCTCATAGTCCGATGGGACGGCAATCTGACACGACCGGAGACAGATCAGGCGTTGAGCTAACGAAAAGAAAGTGAAAAGATTACACTCGTGGAGGAACATTTAGTACTTCCCATTTCATTAACATGACTATCAGACTGCTAAGTCATAGGTCTCGGGTTCAAACCCAAGGCACACACCTCTGACTTTTCGGATTCATATGCGTTTTGTATAATTATAATTTGCTTCAAAAACGGTGAAGGAAAACATCGTGAGAAAATGACAAATCAGAGGCCCATGGGCGGCTTTAGGGTAGCTCGACGTCCGGTAAGGACCAAGCCCGTTTCGACGGCGCGTTGTGTTCCACGCGCGCCTCAAAGAGATGTCAGCGAATGAAGGGGTCCGATGAGACCATTGCCTGCCGGGGTTGCGGGAAAGTCCGAAAGGGATACCGTGGCCCCCTGGCATTGCACAGGCAACAGAAGGAACACGGGTGGGTTTTAGTCAGTAAGAGTCTGACACGCCCTCCCGCTCCACCCAGAGCGGGAGGAGTCATTTGATGATTTCCCACCCAAAAAAAATAAAATAAAAATGGGCGGCTTTAAGACTCTGATACCAGGTTAGTCACTAACCATGCGAAAAGAGGAACTAGCGAAATGTAGGTGTACTATAGATGCCCGTTTGTTGTTCCCTCTTCGAGGAATGCAGGTGTGCTGTTATGGTATGTTCATAGCCAAATCAATCGAAATATGTTCATAGTCCACGTTTCATTAAAAAAAAAACTATCATTTCCGAACACCTGTTTGAACTAGCATGTAAAACAAATAACATAGACTCGGCGGCTATCGCACGTCTGTAGGAGGGTTAATAACCGGCTCAACTTTGCAGCAATATTTCCGATAGCCGAAGTCCGCTTTGACCGATTGTCAATATAACTGTACAGCGTAAACTTTGTGTGTTGCTTTTATTACTATTGTAAGTATAGAATCAAGTTTTTCTAACTGAACAGGCAGCTGTGCTGCTGGGAAGTTTGTTGCACCACATCTTCTTCCCAGCTAAAGCACTTGGATGTGGTGAAGGGCGGGAGCTTTCGGGGACCGTCTTATTTCATTTTGACGTTACAAAAGTGTGATGCTCAGCCTAATTTGAAGAAATGAAATGAAATTTTGATAAATGTTTTTGATTTTATTGAAAGTAGTTTAGTTACTTGCAACGATATCTTTGTTGAATTACATAATGAACAAAGCACGGCTGCAGTTATGTAGATCCACCGCGTATTGTTGGATATAGGCAAATGCATGTGCAAATCAAGATACGTATTGGAAAGAAAGAAAGAATAATATTTATTTGGACACAGTTCGTGAAACACAATAACAAAATAAAAAGGTAAAATAATCATAAAGCAATAATAGTGTGTGCCTCACGGCTGCGCCAAAAAGGTACATTTCAGCATTAATGCCCGACAAATGCTGTCTGACGCTGGTTTTCTAATGAACCCCTAGCGTCCTACCCCGGATTAGCGTATACAAGCAACGCGTGGTGTACAGACTGATTGATAAATAGTTAAGTAATTAGATATGTGAACTCCACACTAGAGCAAGGCCTCAGGAAACGGAGAAGGATGTTTGAATTGGTTTTGACTTAATTTTATTTGGATTAAGTTTGTTTTATTTCAGGTTATCTATTCTTTGCAGAGGGCAGTAGTGGCCTAGTGGTAACGGCCGTGATTTCCGAGTTGTTGTACACATGACATGCGCATTACTTCAGCATTAACCTGAACAAGTTCCCGTATTCTTAAGAACATTAGCATTTTAATCTCGGTCTCAATTTGTCAAAAAACTTTCAATTTACCTAACTACCTATATTTCTGACAAGTTTTTGCATTGAATCTTGCTGAGATGAGACTGGTACTTGAATCAATCTATCTGCCTTAGTCCTTTCCCAACTATATTGGGGTCGGCTTCCAGTCTAACCGGATGCAGCTGAATACCAGTATTTTACATGGAGCGACTGCCTATCTGACCTCCACAACCCAGTAACTGGGTAATACGATATCCTTTGGTAAGACTGATTGTCAGACTTTCGGGCTTCTGATGACCCGTAACGACTTTTACTTGAATGTGATTGTTTTTTGAGTACGAAAATGTAATTAAGTAATACTATTATTGATATTTACTACCTCCTTAGTCAATTTTTTTATTTATTTATAACAGCTTAAACTACCATTACAGGAGTTACCCTAATGCGACAGTTAAGAACTTAAACTAATAACCTAAGCTATATACCTACTTACAATAACCAAATTATACAAAATAAAACTAACACCATTATTAAATTGAATAAAGTACAAAAAATTAAGTATTATTTTGCTTGTAGCATAATACAAATAGTATTACCCTTGCGAATTCACTCACACAACATGTAAACACATCAATCTGAGTTTGAAGGTCGTTGATGGTATGGATAGCTCTGGTAAGGGGTGCCTTGGCAAGCAGGTTAGTTCTGGCTGTAGGTACCAGTAGCAGTGGCGTATTTTGTCTTCTATTGTAAGCTTAGACCAATATTATAGTGGCGCAGCTGTTTTTTCCAATTCCAATATACAAATCCCTTACCATATTGAAAAGCTAGACCTAAATTACGTACTTAAGCCGAACCCGAAATGCTAGATCTGTGCCTAATGTAGGATAGACCATTTGTTTTTAGATCTGCAATCAATCTCTCTGGCATCTGTCAGTAGCAGGATTTTACAAGTAAAATTAATCGTGTGGGAAAACGATGAGGGTTTATATTAAAATAACATTTACATTAAAGTATAATGTTTTATAATATTAACATTTCATTGTTAATTAAGTAATCGTCTTTGTTAATGTTATGTGGCAGTACACATGTTTATACCAACTAACTCAATGTCCAAACTAATAAGATATAATTTACATTAAAACATATAAATTACCTTTCAAAACACTTAGAATGTTATATATGGCCCTAGCAGACTCGGTTATCAACTACGGATTCAGCAGCTACAGGAGAACTTATCATACATAGATACCTGACAGATATTTATAAGTTACAACTAAGAATTTTAAAAGTAATTACGCCAAAATATTTAAACAATAAATTCAAAAACAGTGACGACGATCTCTTTAAATAATGTAATGTTATGAATGTGTTCAAGAAAATTGATTTTTTTACTCTTGCGGAAGTCAATAGACCTGAGCTGCTAACCGAAAAAACAAGACCTGACTTTCTGAGAACGATACCACTTAAAAATAAATACTTATTACCAAAGTTCAATAATGTGTACGGGATAGGGGTTGCAGAATACTTAGTACCTTCTTTCCTTAATAAACTTCCAGAAGACCTACAAACGTTATACAAAGCAAATTCAAAAAGTTATAAGTACAAATCAAAACAAAAAATAAATAAAAACACAACGAGAAAAGATTTTTTTTTTATAAATTATACAAAACATGTAATAGTTTATAATTATTGATTAATTGAAAAGAATACTTGATTGTTTGGATGTTTGTTTGTAAAAAAATAATTCACCAACAGAAAGCTACATTATCAGCAAGTAACATGGGCTATAATTTATTTTTCAAAAAAAAATAAAAACCTTTTTAAAATTGGAATAATGTAACCCAAGGTATAAAAAAATTCCTATAAAAGTAATTAATTAGCGTGCGCTGTGAAAATTATTGATGATACAAAAAATAATATACTACATGTTTAGAGTACTCATCATTACCCACAAAAAAGTCCTCGAGGCTATATGTCTGACTTAATTGTCACAGTAACCGTTTTGTGTTCAAGTTAGTCAATAAAAACACGGGTAGAATTGAAAGATGGTGATATTCGTATCATGATATTAATCCTTATCTAAATAGTTTCATAATCAAGGTTTATTATCACGCTATGACACTTAGGGGCCGAGCAAAAGTAAAAAAGAACGCTAAGGCAAAACGAAATAACAGCGCAAGCGGGCGCTACAAAGGTACAAGTTCACGCGAACGAAGTGGTGCGCAGAAGCTAGTAAAATATAGATATTGTCAAAGTCAAATAATTTATTTCAATAAGGCACAAAAAAGGCACTTAGAACGTCAAAATTTACAAAAAAAATAATAATAATTGATTTTAGTCGCCCCTTCCAAAAGATAGTTTTCGTATGGAGAAGAATGGACAAGAAACTCCACCGTTACTCTTTTAAAATGTTTTCACAATATTCTATACAGATAGTGCAATCCAAGACGATGCGCCCCACTCCGCGATTTCTGTACTTTAAGCTGTACTAGTACGGAGCGGAGCGGAGTGGGGCGCGTCGTCGTGGATTGCACTATCTATACACTAATTATATAATATGCGAAGACGATGCACCTAGAATAAGATTACTATACCACGATAGTGAAAAAGAATAAAAAATGAAGGAATGACATAAATTAATTGCGATAGTTGCATGGTGCTCACATATTTACAAACATTGTAAAATTGTACGATATTCCTAACATTTTAACAAGTAATACTAATAATAAGTCAGCGTGTGAGTTCAAGTAAGTATTGTAAGCTTGAAAACTAGAAGTAGTGAGCGAAGCAATGGAGTGTCCACTGCTTCGCTCACTAGTTCTAGTTTTCAAGCTGAAACAGCGTGGCGTTGAAAGAAACAGTATTTACATCCATTCAGGTACCGAAAACCTCCTCCTACATTACTAGACAACTACCAGACGCATTGAGACAGTCATTTACAAACAACACATAATTAATTCGATCCATCAAAATACAAAATGCAGGTCGTCTATAAACTAGCCGACGTCATTATCATCATCATTATGGACCCATTAACGTGACACACACGCACTACCCAACACGATCCTCCCACATACCAGCATAACGGATTCTTAGCGACTTGCTCTAATCACCAGTATTGACAACCAGATTCGCCGTCACACAACGAGCACAGTGCGTTCATTATAACTTGACCCCGTTATGCGATTGGTAGTACTATTCTGTGAGTCGCCATTTTGAACTCTATTTGTATAGAAACTAAGCTTGACAAGCAATGGTGGCAACATGA
Organism: Xanthia togata; assembly: GCA_963853775.1. NCBI lineage: Eukaryota > Metazoa > Arthropoda > Insecta > Lepidoptera > Noctuidae > Xanthia > Xanthia togata. The sequence continues at coordinate 12,039,485 of OY970811.1, forward strand.
CGGCAAGGGACAGGTTTATAGTCAACAGTCTGTACGTAGATACACCAAGATTTATGGAAATTGCACTGTTTGCCTAGAAGTGATTGGGACAAATAAATTGCTAGGTATATCGATGTATCAATTTGGGTTGTCACTTCTACTCTTAGGTTAGGTTAAGTTCCGTAGAGAGCAAGGCCTCAAGTCTGCTATTACAATAGTGTCAGAATGGTCTATCATTGATGTCATAATTGTTGATTTTAACAAGTTTGGTAATCTACTAACATATTAGCGTCATTATGACTATCCAATGGTCAGCCACTGACACTCCATTGAAAGAATTGGCATCTATGTATTGGTAATCATGTACTAAATGAAAAATGAATGATGACTTAGCGGTAATCTGATAAAATTTTGACAGTTCCTTTGATCAGTGACCTACTATGAGAACGTCATTGTGCAGTCATTTCTTTTAATTCGTTACGAGTATCGTGTTTGTGGAATACATTGATCAACCAATGATCGACCGTTATGAATTTAGCAGATTACAAACTTTTAGCAAAATGAAAATGGGATCGTGTTGGAATGACGAATTTATAAAAATAGCAGACTTGGGCCCCAGGTTCTATTATTTATTGATAATTTGATGAGGATATTTATTATAACTGCGATAGGCTTTTGCAAATCAAAGTTTGGTAACAGAAGCCATTAAAAAAAAACTTTTTATCTACTCAAATTGAGACAGACGGAAAACATTCCTCGGAACATTTTACCGAGCATAGTACTTCAGTTAAAATGGTTTATATTACTCGTAATTACCATTCCTAATGCTAAAATTAGCTTATATAAATACCGGCTCCCAGCAGATTCCTAGTCTTTTCCTGCCATCTTGGCTATAAGTATATGGATTATTTTATCTTCGCATATCGCACCAAAGTCAGTATAGCTTAGAAAAAGAGACCTTTTCCGAGAAGAAAAAATGTCTTTAGTACGTACCTGTTCAAGGGATTTTTACGCATTGGAATTGGTAGAAACGGTCTATTTTTAGAACATAACATGTCATAAATGTAATAGCAGACTTGAGGCCTTGCTCTCTACGGAACTTGACCTAACCTAAGAGTAGAAGCGGCAACCGAAATTGATACATTGATATACCTAGCAATTTATTTGTCCCAATCACTTCTAGGCAAACAGTGCAATAAATCATAAATCTTGGTGGTCTTATCTTTCCATAAATCTTGGTGTATCTGCGTACGTCTGTACGTAGACTATAAACCTGTCTCTTGCCGTCATGTTGCCACCATTGCTTGTCAAGCTGAGTTTCAATACCAATAGAGTTCAAAATGTAATTGACATAGTAACTGCCTATATGTCATTTATATAAATTAGAAAAAATGGTGGACCTAGAATAATGCACTGAGGGACACCGGAAAGGATATTTCTAACCTTAGAAACAACGGTTTCCTCGACCAACGGTCATCCTCTATATCTCCCCCTTTAGGATTATATACGAGACAAAAAGTACCTTAAGTCCTTTTTCAGGATGCCATCTATCTCCGTGCCAAATTTTATCGCAATCCGTTTAGTGGTTTAGCCGTGAAAAGGTAAGATACAGACAGACAGTCAGAGTTACTTTCGAATTTATAATATTAGTATGGATTCAAATACAAACTTTTGCCCACAGCTTCGCCGCGTGGAGGTTGGAAACTATCCCAGGGGAACGTACTACCGGGATAAAAAAGTATTCTATGTGTTAACCTAGGATATAAAGCAGGCTAGTGGGTAGCCTGCTTTATATCCTAGTGAAGCTGTGGGCAAAAGTTTGTATTTGAATCCATACTAAAGAAAAAAGTTGATGATCAGATGATGGACATAATTCCGCACAAACATCTCCATACACCAAGAACTCGGCATCAAACAGCGTCTATCAGCACTAGTACAGCCTCGAATACTGAAGATCATGGTCAGGTGATGTCTCCAGGCGAATAATGACTTCATAGAGCGTCTAGTGGTACAGGGCAGAGTGGAAGATCACCGATGATGTGGACCGATCAAATAAAATCCATGGTTGGAGGCCCTGTTAATGAATGCGCCAGATTTTCATGTAACAGAACCAGATGGAGAGAGATCGTGAGGCGGGCAACGATTACACCTGCGATTGGATACAATTCATTGTGACCATGATCGCTTGCTCAGTCATGGGCAAAAGGAAGAAGATGAGAGGATATAAACTATATGTATGCCAAATTTCATCCAAATCCGTTCAGCCGTTTTTGCGTGATTGAGTAACAAACATCGAAACATCCAAAGATCCAAAGACCAACTTTCACATTTATTTTATATAGTACGTAAATAAATAAATGTGAAAAATAAAACGTATATATTACTACTAGGATCAAGCTAAAATACCTTGGTCATCCCTATAAATATTCCCGGAAAATGTGATTGTGTTGATGGCAGCCAAAAGCGGTTGGTGACGCTTTTTCGATGACTGGAATGTCAATTGAGCTATCAGTATCCACAGATAAGATAGACAGACACAGATATCTGGAGCTATTCAACGGCAGATTGTTGTTATAACTATCGATACTTGGGTTGGATGTCGACCGAATCTTTTGGAATATCCAATGATGAAGATGATGTCCCAACATTTGATATTATTTTTTATGACTTCTGTTGGAAAATGGCACCTAAAAATAATATACATGGTTGGTTAGAGTACTTGAACGGACAAACTACTTCCCTTAGAGTTCTAATAATACTACTTTTAATAAGTAATGTAAGTACTAGGACCGTAGGTATAACCCATATGATAAAAATGCCTGTTCCAAAAAAAAAAGTACGTACACATAAATTACCTTCGAAAAAGCAATAAATGGGCAATAAATTATATATTCTGGATTGGTGTCATTTGAATATTTCAAGAGCGACTCATATCTATTGAAATCATTACATTTTTTATTTTTATTTTATAATCTTTTTATTTGGGACAACATAGGAACCATTTTTGTTAATAAACTAGGATTAGTAACAAATTTAAGACTAGCACAAACAGTTAATGAGTCATGTACTTACGAGGCATGTCATGCTGACAATGATTCCGCATGAGATGCCTCAGCACAGGAGCTCTCGGGTCCTCAGCCACGACTTTCAGGATGCTATTGCTACTCCCCTGAACCCTCCTCACAAGCGATGCCACCTTTTTCATGATGATAGCATGGAAACCATCTGTATGGGATTGGGCAAACATCCCCGAGGCACTACAGAAACGAGTTTCAACATCATCCTGAAGACATTGTTACATTGGACGCGCAAGGAATTCAGCGTCCCCCGCGAACAGTTGAACCACAGACTTCCCGTGTACCTACATGCCTTGACAGTACATTTTAAACAAGGTTAGTTTGACCTGATCCGTAAAACGAAAGAATCTGCGCGCCAACGTGTTCCCGCGGACACCCAATGCCCTGCGCTCCACGTCATCATCGTCTCTAAGGTCGTCGACAAGTATCAAACTCAAACTCAAAGCATTTATTTCAATTAAACCATTTACAGGCACTTTTGAATTGTCAAGGAGTCAGTCAGTCAGAAATATGAAGCTAGTTGCCCATTCCAAAGCGTAGGTTCCTATGGAGAAGAACGGGCAAGAAACTCCACGGACACTCTTTTAAAAAAATATATATTCTTACAAAATATTGTTTACATCATTCATGTTGAAATTATACATGTGAGAACGATGTAGAAAGACGTGTACGTAAAAAGCGTCCGTAATAAAAAAAATAAAATAAAAAACAATTCAAAAATTAAAATAAGCCGTGGCAGATAAGAGATGACCAGTCCCTACTGATGGCGCCCGTTCACGAACATGACGCATGGATCAGCACCGTTTAGCTCAACCATTTTGAAGGGAACTCAACGATCCAACACACACGCCACCACCAGTGAGACATTTGAGTGAGCATGACATACTCTTAGCCGCCAGGGCATATCAAGTCAATGAAAGACGTACCCAGTAAATGGTAGCTTTCTAGAAGGTACATATCACAGTGCTCACACATGTGCTATGCAATTATACAATAAAAAAGAGATTAAAGATATACAATTCAAAGATAGTTTTTGCAATCTTCAGCAGTTCCAACAATATTTTCGAATGCTAATCAATTAGTTTATGCGCCCTTGTGAAGCTGGACCAGCGTTAAGCCAAGAATTTTTGTCACCGATATAATCCCCAAGCTTATAATATGCCTGGCAGCATAGTGTGCGTTTTATACAAGATTTAAATTTCGTTTCATTTAGTTGTAGTATATGGGGAGGTATTTTATTGTAACATTTTAAACAGTACCCCATGAAAGATGAGTCTACTTTAGCCAGTCTGAAACCCGGTTGAACTAATTGGTCCCTATTTCTAGTACTATAATTGTGTCTTTCACCTCTTTTACTGAAAAGATTAAGATTTTTCCTGACGTACATGATGTTTTCATAGATATATTTACAAGGTACCGTCATGATGTTAATATTTTTAAACAGTTCCCTTAGAGAATCGTGCCTACGGAGGCAATATATTGCTCTAATGGCTCTTTTCTGCAGAATAAAAATCGATATCTGCAGCCCGTCCCCATAGTAAAATACCGTAGGACATGATACTATGAAAGTAACTGAAATAGACTAGCCTTGCGGTATCCATATCAGTAAATTGACGGATTTTTCTTACAGCATATGCTGCTGAACTTAGCCGTCCTGCGAGAGATGATAAATGAGGACCCCATTGCAGCCTTGAATCGAGCGTGATCCCCAGGAAAACAGTTTTATCTACAAATTCTAGCTTCTCCCTATTCAATACTATATCACAATCACTACTTTTAACATTCGGTAAAGCAAATCTTATGCATTTAGTTTTTTTCCCATTTAATACTAAATTATTAGCAGTAAACCAATTTTGGAGTAGGGCGTTATTTACATCGTCAAGATTTGATGCACGTCTATTTATCTTAAATATTAGGGAAGTATCGTCAGCAAATAACACCATTTGTGGTTGGTTATTTAATAAATGGGGTAGATCATTAATATATACTAAAAAGAGGAAAGGACCCAATATCGAGCCTTGAGGAACACCCATTTTTACTTTTAGACCGAGTGAATTTACACCAATAATTTGAACTTGCTGTTGTCTATCATTTAAATAAGATTTTACTAAACAGAGCGCAAGTTTACCTAGTCCGTAATGCTCAAGTTTCAAGAGTAAGGTTTCATGATTTACGCAGTCAAATGCCTTGGAGAGGTCACAAAAAATTCCTATGGCATCTTGAGCCTCCTCCCACGCTGTAAATATGTGTTTTAATAAGGTGACACCGGCGTCAGTTGTACAACGACCTTTGGTGAAACCATATTGCTGATCGTGTAAGATTTGGTTGGTATATGGCCCAGATATTTAAACTTGGTTACCTGCTTTATATTAGCGCCATTCAAAGTTATTGATGGAATGGTGTCTGAGCCTGCATGGAGAACGACGAGACAGCGTTCATGTGCTGTTAAACTGCCCGGTGGTCGCCACTTACAGGGCAAAGTACTTCGCTAACCCAGGTACCCTACGCGAGATTGCCAGTAACACCAAGGCGTTGCTGGCCTTCTTTGAGGAGCTGGGGTGTCCGCAAAATACGCGCTTTGACGTGGAGTTGCGGAAACCAGCCCGTATTACCTATCCTACCTATCCTATGGTGTCTGGGCACTTGCCGACGGCCCTGAACACCATGAACTCCGTTTTCCTTAGATTATATATGAGACTATGTGATGCGGCGTACTTTTCACAAACCTTCAGCATCTCCCTGATTGACCTCACAGTCGGGCCCAGCAACACCATATCGTCCGCGTAGCTGATGTTGTTCACACAAACACACCCCACTCGGCAACCGACACGCATGCCGCTGAGCTCGACTATGAGGTCATTTACATACAAGTTAAACAGCTTTGGCGAGAACAACCACCCCCCGTCTCACTCTGCACTCCAACCTGTAGATGCAGTTTGACCACCTAACACAATTAGTCTGATTCGAGTACCGGTATTGAAGTATTTTCAATAATTCCGCCGGTATACCCCTGTCCTCCATCTTTCTCCAAAGCACTTCATACGAAACGAGATCGAAGGTTTTGGAGAGATCCAAAAATCAGGCGTATACCGGAGTCCTCCGTTCAGTGTAATATTGGACAGTGTGCTTAAGAGCCAGAATCGCGCTTTCCGTTGACAGTCCAGGTCTAAACCCGAACTGTGCGTCATGTATGTTTATGTACTTATCCAGACAAGACTCAAGCACACTATCCAACAGTTTTGCTACAGTTGTCGCGAGAAAGATCGGGCGATAATTTCCCTTATCCGATGTCTCCTGTCTTGTTCTTCACTATGGGCACCACTGTAGTCTTCACCAAATCATCCGGTAGGTATGAATGACTGATGCACATATTGAAGAATATGGACATGACCCTCGGCACATGTACGCCAGCATATTTAAAGCTACCAATATAAGTAGTGCTGTACTCTGCCGTTACTCCAGTGATGGAATCAAATATAATAAACCTTACCTATGAAGATTTGTGCTATCTAATCTGTACATATAATAAAATCATATCGAAAACAAAACTGTACATTAAACATTCTTTAAAAAAAAAAGAAACGCTATGAGGTCTGGGAACGATTCTAATCATCATCATTCTCTTCACCTTCTCCCAATTTATGTGGGTCGGTGCAACATGTCCCTTTCTTCCATACATCTCTATTAGTCGTCATCTTGGTAGCCACCCCCTTTCTAGCCATATCATCTTTCACACAGTCCATCCATCGTTTCTTTCTTTCTGGGAACGATTGCAATGCCGAAAATATAGTTTTCATCCCACCATCTCGGAAAGAGTATTTTTAATCTTCAGTATCTGAGTGGAAAAGCCGTTTTTATTCTCTAGAGGATAAAGTAAATTGAATTTAGAACATCGTGTGCACTAAGTTTGTGAATTAAAAAAAACATTAAACCTATTTACTGCTACCTCTATGGTGCCGAATATATCATACAACTTTTTTTTAATTTGTTAAAAACTCAGACTCGGAACCTTCTTGGTGTTCTTTTTTCAATTTGCTTTGTACGCGGTTCTTTACGCGGCATTTTTTCACGTCATTGTTAAACCTTAGGTATATTAAAAACAAGAAACTTGAAAACAAGTGAAAAAACTAAAATGAGTGATTCTAGCGACGAGGAAGTTTGCTTGACGCCAACAGAATTGACTGAAACTGTTAATAATGCGCAAATGAGCTTTCTCCCTCAACAATCACGCGAGAAGTATTTAAAACAGTACGATATGTTCAACACGTGGCGACTAGCAAAAGGAGCCAAAACTTTCTCAGAAAACGTTTTGCTGGCATATTTTATAGAATTATCCGAGAACAAGAAAGCAAGCACTCTATGGAGTACGTATTCGATGCTAAAAGCAACAATAAAGATGAAAAAAGACAAACATATCGATACCTATCCTAAATTAGTGGCATTTTTAAAAAGAGCCTCATCTGGTCATCAACCAAAAAAATCGAAGGTTTTCACAGTATCTGATATTGAAAAGTTTCTTAACGAAGCACCCGATTCCGTATATTTGGCGGCAAAAGTAAGTCAGTTGCACATTCAGTATCTACTTAAGTATATTAATCTCAATTAAATAGTATACTTAGTAGATGTTGATAGGCATAATTATGCGTTCATATCAATTTTATTCATTTATCTACTACAATACTCTTTACGTTACAGGTTGTTCTTATTATTGGAATAAACGGAGCATGTCGAACTAATGAACTAACACAACTTAATGTCAAAAACATTGAGAAACATTCAGATGACTTACTATTAATTAATTTACCTAATACAAAGACAAAAAGAGACCGCAACTTCGTCATTCGCAAGGAATACGTAAAGATTGTTGAGAAATATCAAGCCTTACGCCCGCCTAACACTCCAATCAATCGATTTTTTCTACAGTATCGCAATGGAAAGTGTGTTAGACAGCCTATGGGTACTAATAAAATTGGCAGTATCCCACGAGAAATAGCAACATTTCTTGAACTTCCAGAACCCCTGTTGTACACGGGTCATTGTTTCCGACGAACTTCAGCCACACTTTTGGCTGATTCCGGAGCTGATCTGCTGTCCCTTAAGCGCCACGGAGGCTGGAAGTCCAATGCAGTTGTAGAGGGATACATAGAGGATTCCATCCAAAATAAGTCTAAAATATGTGAAGGCATCGTAGGAGCCATTACACTGAAAGAGCCTCAATCGGATCCTTGTACTGGCCCTTCTACATCAAAAATAAGCCGTTATGAAACACCTAACCATCTCCCTCTCTCTCCAACATTCACGCCAAGGGAATCCGATGAATCGGTACAACTATTAAGTATGACAGATAGTTTACCGAAAAACAGTACACAAGTGACTAACACCAATATTACAGTACCAAACAAAAATATTACACTCAATTTAAATAACTGTAGCAACGTTACTTTAAAATTTTCTTAATTATACCTTAGTATTATTTTGTTATAATTTAAAGATTATTCTGTAATACTTACCTGTCATAATGTAGTAATTAATACCTAAACTGAAATAAAAGTGTACCTATCTTGTGATTGTAAACGTTTTTTTTTTTGCATTTAGTCATTTCCTCGCTGAGGTGGAATGAAAAGTTACGTGTTGCACTCGAGTGCAAAGATTTTTCACCTCGTGCTCTTTTGATTCCCTCGCTAACGCTCAGGATTCTAATTTTGAATCACTCGCTGCGCTCGTGATTCAATTTTAGAATCCTTCGCTTGCTCGGTCATCAAAATTGAACACGCGGTTAAAAAGCAACTTTGCACTCTTGTATAACAAATAACTATTTTAACATTTTTGTCTGTTTATCTCTTTGTCTGAATGTATGTTCCAGCATCACGCAAACTACTAGATAGATTTTGTTCAAATTTTGCATAGATAACCTAACTAATATTATAATTGGGAAAGTGCGTTTGTTTTTTAAAACGCTAAAATGACTAAACGGATGAAATTTGTCACGGAGGTAGACTTTGACCAGGAGAAGGATAAAAAAAGGCTACTTAGATCCTGGATCGCAGATGAAGTCGTGGGCAACAGCTAGTTCCTTATAAATCTGGTCAGTCTGTAGTCTATAAATGATCACGTTATTTGCTATATGAGAAATATTGCTTTATGTTTGTATTCTTCTACAGTTTACCGCAAATTGTAAAAATACGAGCCAAAAGTTAAGAATATTGCAGATTTACCTTTTAAGTGATTATAATCACGTTATACCTTTATGGAGCTAAGCAGTCAATCATGATAGGGGCAATAAGAGGTGGTACCTTAACCGTTTTCTTGTAATTTATTGACCAGAATGTATAGCAAACTTTGAACAAAATCTATCCGGTAATTTGCATGATGCTGGAATATTCATTCAGACAAAGAGACATAAATATTAAAAACTATATTTTCGTAGAATCGTTCCCAGACCTCGTAGCAATTTCTTTTTTTCCAAAAAACACCCTTGTACAATTTTATCTTCATCATTTCAGCCGAAAGACGTCCACTGCTGGACATAGGCCTCCCCCAAGCACAGTCACTTCGACCGGTTCTGTGCTTCCCGCATCCAGCGGCTTCCTGCGGCCTTGACAAGGGCATCGGTCCGTCATGTTGGAAGCCTTCCAACGCATTTTAACTTCGCTACGATTTTATTATACAGGCTGAATTTTTTGTCACCGTCCAAATTTTGATATTAATCTTTGGCGAAAATCATTGCATACGTGTTTTTTCTTTTAGTATCACTCAATACAAAAATATTAAGATATCACATCACAAAGTTATTATATACCACGCAGAGCGGATAATTCTTTCGAGAAAATGGTTTAATATGAAAATTTTACGTATCGTTTTTTTTTTTTTTTTCAAAAATGGAGTTAGGGAATCATACCTAATGCCTAGAAACAATTTGGACGGTGACTAAAAATTCAGCCTGTATGTATAAAAAACAGCACACCGAGCGTTTATTTCACCACGGAAAAAAAACAGTAATTTCCTAATCAACGTCAAAAAATTCTAAGCACTCCATTTCTGTGGAAATGATACCGATGCCGATAACCAATGGAGGCTGTGCCTAGTCATCTGTGACGTTTAACAAAAGCCAGCCTAACAATGGCGCGTCCGAGTCGATCGTACAAATTGACATATTTCTGTCCGTTTCGTTCTGATGTGCGGGCTGTGAACGTCCTGCGGTTTTTTGGATGTAGGTACAAACATTGTACGCAAATTCATTCGTATCAGAATTTATTAATGAAATAAACTATTGTCAGTTGAGGTTTACACTGTACAACGCCATTCGCCGAAGTTGGAGGGGGCTCTTTTTTTATTGGCTCAATTTGCAATGGATCGGAAGCGTCAATTTGTAAGTAAGGGGGTTTTGGAGCTGTGGGAATTCTCGAGGATGCTTGAGAATTTTCCGGACGCGAGATTTGTTTTTTGACTCGTATCTAGCTTGTAGGTACGATACACTATTTATATTAAGTTACAGTACGTTTCGTTACAAAAAATCATGATTATTGAGCCATAGAGTTTTAGTATAGGTACAGAGCGACTTCTTAACCGAAAAGGGTCGATAAATTAATGACTAGGTACAATAAAATTCTCAAATTATAAAATAAAGGTGTTGAAACAAATCCATTTAAATACATTTAGGTATACAATTCCGGGGTTGCGGGAAAGTCCGAAAGGGATACCATACAGAAGGAACACGGGTGGGTTTTAGTCAGTAAGAGTCTGACACGCCCTCCTGCTCCACCCAGAGCGGGAGAAGTCATTTGATGATTTCCCGCCCCAAAAAAAAAAAAAAAAAGGTATACAATTAAACTGCACGTAAGTAGTTCCCAAGGAAAATCAGAAGCTAATTTTAAAAGGCCCTGCCTCCTGCCTAATCCTTCGGGGAAATACAGGCGTAATGTTATGTTATGTTTGTTATTTAAAAAGAAGCGTTTTATTTGCTTAAAATGTACCATACGATAAATTTCAAAAATAAAAACACTTATTTTAAACTAGGTACGCGTATTGTGTAAACTTGGTGCAATTTTATGAAAAAAGAAACTACTGCCTAGTTGTCACCAATTTTAAAGACTCATTCTCTATACCTAAATACTTTGTCGTCTCATCGGCTGAGTAAAATTCTTGAGACGAAAGGACAGCGACAAATAAGAATTTTCATTGCAAAATTCCTAGACTTTGAGACCTAACTTTGTCCTTCACTAACAGTGTTGCCTTCGAATATTTTCACAAGGCAACGTTGACTTATGTAGTGTACTTTATCATAATAACAACTTGTAATTAAAAACATTTTCACGCCTGCTTTCTCCGAAGGGTTAGGCAGAGGTGTACCGATAGCACCTACACCCACATTTCCCCAGTTATGTTTAAGTCGCATGTAATAGAGGGTGAGCTTATTGCCATCAACCGGGCTCAAATCCAGAATCCAGGCTGCTACTGAGAAATTCCTGATGAAAAACCAGAAAAACACTTTGCCCCACATGGTAATCGAACCCAAGACTTCATGTTCACCAGTAGCGCTTGAACCACTAGACCAACGAGGTAGTACCATAGGTACCCAAGTAATACCAATGAGAGTGACTATCGAATTGTGTGTGTGTAGGTATCATTGTGGACACTGGTGGTTGACCACTTTTGACCTTATTGCTTAGGCACCAGTGTCCGCGATGGTACCTATGCCTCAAAGTAAAAATTAGAAGAAAGCTGCACAACTTAAGGATAATAAAAAGCTTGTAATAATAAGAGGCTCTTAAATAGAGCTCGCTTTTACTACAAAAAGTCCTATTTAAACTTTATTTTAATGGTCAGATTTACAGAATCCTCTTACCTCAGGTGATCTGCAATTCTGCTTTGCAATGGAATTTCAACTTAGTTACATGGCCATTACTATTACATTTTCTGTTCTTTAAAAGTCGAAAAACTATCGAAATCTTAACTCGTATATTCAGAACTAGTTTTTACCTGCGACTGTTCCTGAGTGATGGTAAAAAATTATACCACGGGAACGTATTACCGGGATAAAAGTATACTCTATGCCCTAACCCAGGCCATTGTCGCCGAAGTGTTTCATCAAAAGTGTCTAGGAATCAAGTACGTTTTCAACCATAAAAAAATATCCAATTAATATTTACCTAATCTAGTCTTCCAGACCGGCTTTTTACTTTAATCCCTATGTTTAAGTTAACAACTTATCCCTATATTTTGTAAAAAATTAAGATTTTTTTTTTGAAATTTTTGCAAATTGTGAGAAATTAACCTAAGTTAATGTCGTCAATGAAATGGCAAGAAAAGGCAAAAATGAGGAATATTTACATTTTTATTGTAAAGATATAAAAAACCCGTGTTTCCACCATTGACACGATTCACACAATCACAGCGATTTGGCATGCTTAAAATCAGTTCATCAAAATCACTATGAAGAATGGCCGCCGAGGTTATTTCTAACAAGTCAAAAAGTTGTTGTGGAGTATGCACGGGATCCATACTCGGCAGAGCTATTCTTTGGAGCATATCCCAGACGTGTTCAATTGGGTTGAGGTCTGGCGATTGAGCAGGCCACGGCAGAACGTTGATGCGAGCATCGGCAAGAGTGCGTGTTACGACTCAAGCCGTGTGTGGACGTGTATTGTCCTGCATTAGTTGAAACGAATCGCCCATCCGGCTTCGCAAAGGGATGATCACGTCTGAAACAATCACCTCCGCATAAATCTAAGTACCTAAATATAGTTATCATAATCTAAGGTCTGATATCGGTTCTTCCACCGATCCAAAACCGGCCTAAACTATTATTGTTCCCCCTCCATATGAATGAACTTCCTGGCAACATTTAAAACGTTCCTGACGTCCAGAGGTCCTCCAAACTCGAGTACGTCTTGTATCCGGCCTCATACCGAAACGAGATTTGCCAGTCTTCTTCCGTACAATTTCTGTATCGCGAGCCCATTGTAAACGGGCCCTACGACTGCGGGGTGCTATAGGTGGAACTCTCAGCGGCCTTCGGAAACGCAGACCCACCTCACGTAAACGATTTCGGATGGTTTGGTCGCTTATCAGCGAGCCTGAAGAGCTGTGGGGCCTCGTAGCCAAAACCATGGCGGGCATGGTACGATTCCGCCGAGCAGTATTTTGGGTGTACCGGTCCTGTCTGCGAGTGGAGATGCGAGGTCATCCAGCGAGGTATCCAGAGATGGCTTATGATGCTCTGTGTCAAGAGCGACAGCCACAGAACGTTGCCTGGAACCAGCTTGCAACATTCCGATGGCACTCATCATCTCTTCTCGTATCAAATGATGTCGTTGCTTTTTCAGTTCCGATGCAGAATTTGTAATGGTGTAACTACTTTTATAGGACACATAGACAGTTGATTTTCTATTTTTAATCAAAATTTAAAGAAAATCCTATTCAAATAGTGATTCACTAAAAACAATCAATAACGATCTTCTTCTTATCGAAGTTAAAATAATAATCCTCAATTGCGGCGATACTCTAAAACGTACATGATCCCTAGACACTTTTGATGTGTTATGTTTCAAACAAAATAAAACTCACTACGATTCTGTTTTCATCAACATCGAAATCAGGCTCGTGAAAAATTACTTTCGCATTTATTGGATGGATTTAAAAATCAGCGCCTTTTCAAACGCGAATTTAAAATACACAGATATAAATAACCTTTCATCGTTTTCAAGTGTCGTATTGTTTCTACAATTTTTATTATTTCAATAGCTCACTACTAATTTCATTAATTCCAGCAATTTCACCGCAACTTTGTTTTCAAGTGGGGCTACTTGGAACTACATTGTGTTTCAGTTCACCACAGCTCCCACGCAGTGTAGGCGGTAGGTATGAAGGTCGGTTGAAACGATTCGCATTGATAACAGTTAACGACTGTATCTGTCAACTCCGATATCTTTTACAGCTCGAAAGCGCAATATGTTACGCTTTATTTACTACGGGTGATAAATTTACTTTTATGACTGTCTTATTTTCACAAGAAAAGTTGGAAGCACCTCCACCAGTGCTGGAATTTTCCCTTTTTTTTTCATTCGTAACGTTCCGTCGCCGTCAATAAACAATTTTATTGGTATTTTGTGAGCGCGACGTGAACGCGTTCATCCGTCAAAAATCCCCATCGGTTGACGTTGATTTAAATTTAAAATAACGTTTTAACTGTTGGTACACGGGTTTCCACTTTTGTGTGTGAAAATAAATAGGGTTAGCCTTTTTGGCAAATTTCATTTTTTTTTTGCGCAAGAAGCTTCTAACTGTGTATCAAGCTAACGTGATCAGTAATGATTTCTTAGATCTATTGTAACATGTTATAACTTATTTGAAAATCTCACAATAACAAATCAAAATAATGATTGAACCAAAATATGAGTACAAAAGAATTTGTTAAAATATTAAGTCGACGAACAAAACCAGCCAATCACAGGCCGTAATAACATCGCAAAACATTTGCATTTTATTGAAATACACTCAGATTTGCATCACAAAAGATATCGATAGCCGATTATACAAACATAAGCGAAATGAAAGTGTCAAAGTGATTTCATATACCGTATATAGACCAAAGATAATAAATAAAAATATTGCTTCATTGTTTATAAAGTAAAATATTTTAGAATAAAGATTTTAACTTTGATCTCGGAATAATATTAGTCAAATTACAAGGGAAATCTGGCAAGTAATTGTAAACAAAGTATAATTTTATTTGTTCAAATAACAGAACTGAACTTGGCTTGACTCCCTAATTTTATGTATGAGATCATAAATGTTCTCGTAGCAAGCGGAGCATAGGCCTACGTAGGCCTGCGTAGGCCTGCGTAGGCGTGCTACGTAGGAGCTTCGATCGCGCTGCGACGCGACGTCAGAGATGTAAATAGATATGAAAGGTTTTTGCGTAGGCCAGTTATACAAAGTTATTCTAGGGGCATAGATCATGAATGAAACTTTAAATTAAGTGCTACCTACGCAAAAAGGTCTCGTTAATAGCATGTAAAATGTAAAGATATGTAAATACTACGTCGTTTCTTAAGAAAAACTTGAACAACGTTTAACAATTCATGATAATTAGTTTAAATATCATGTTTTTTTTCTATTTTTTTAATTGTTTTTGTGTGAATACTGTGTGCCTTGACCTGAGTCAAATACATTAATTTTTTTTCTTTCATAATGTCGACTTCAAGTTTTTGGGTCGGATATTCTATTCAAATAGTAGAAAACAAGACACGTTGCTTCTCATTGTTATCAAAATAAGTAAGTGTAAAATTAACCCTAATTAACAATCCGATTTAAAACACAGATTATGCCCGTGGCTTCGCCCGCGGCTTCACCCGCCTGGAGTACGAAAGTTATACCTCGGGAACAAATTACCGTAATAAAAAGTGTCCTACGTCCTAAACCAGGTCATGGTCTGGGACCATGACCTGGTTTAGGACGTCTAGGAATTCACCCAAATCCGTTCAGGCGTTTTACCACGAAAGCGTAATAACCAAAAAAAATCACTTTCGCATTTATATAATAATAGCTGTGCCCCACCGTTTCACCCACATAAGTCTCGATCCCGTGGGAATATCGGAATAAAAGGTATCCTATGTCCTTCTCCAGGTACCCATGTGCTAAATTTACCCAAATCCGTTAGTCCGTTTTAGCGTGAAAGCGTAACAAACAAACAAACAAAATCACTTCCGCATTTATAATATTAGTTAGGATAACAACGAAACAACTACGCATATAATAAAATACATGCGTAGCCCAAAAGCTCATGTGCCCATAAAAGGGAAAACATAACATTTGTGAAGGGACAATGTATTAACCCAGTTGTCAAAAGGCCTACGTTACAGTTTCATTGACCACTAAACGGAATGGAGAAGGTGTATGATAAAATGCTTGTAGATTTTTAGCAGAGAACAAATTGATTTTACGCAAGAGCAAAAGTACATGTCACAGATAGAAGAATTCTACTAGAAGTAGTGTTACCCGTACATAAAAACTATTCCTAAAATTATAAATGTTGTTAATGCAAATAAAATTCTATATGTTTTGATTATTCTTAAACAATAGTTATGTGGTTGAGTCGTGTTATCTACTAGATATATATAAACATTACCATGAACTGATTCACTCCTGGTCTCCAATTCAAACGAAACGTTTTTGAATGACAGTGAAGTAGTGACAGGTTTTGAAGTGTCATCTTTGTCTGTCAGTGCCGCGGTATTGTTTTTATTTTGTTAGTTTTAAATGCTCCTTTTTTCTTGCTCGCTTTTTTTTTGCTTGCTTTTTTATTTCTTGTGCGTGTCCCAAATAAAATTTTTTTTTTTCTTTTATAATTGATATATTAAAATCGCTTTTCATGTCTGTCTGTGTGACCGTGTTGTTCATAAACTACGCGATTATACTGCGGTTTTAACCATCATCTTACACATAAAAAGGAAATCAAGACGTTTAGAAAAGTCGTAAAATCCGTGCGAAACAGGAGACCTGCTCCTGTAGTATGTATGTAATAAAAAAGGAATTTACAAAAATCTACGTCTAGCGAGGGTAAACGTTTGCATAGCAAGATGAACTGGTTAGTTTACATGCGAAATACAAGCGGATGAAAAAGCTTGATGAACACACAAACAGCTGCATTCCCATTACAGTACTGGTCAGATAATATTGGGTCTATGAAATTGGTGTTTTGTATGGAGAAATTTAAAGTAGTTCAAAAAACAGTTCAGTTTTAAAAGAGTTTCATTTTTCATACTAACATTTTCTTAATTTATTTAACAACCATGAACTAAAACTTGTATGCACAAATTTAAAAAAAAACTAGAATAACGTAAGCCACTTAGATTAAGCGACAAAAATAAGTTTTGGCTAAGTTTTAAAACAAATAGTGGTAATTTCTGCTAACAAAAAGAGGAGTAATTTTTAAGGTATCTTTTTTGTTTAGAAAACTATAAGTAATTAGGTTTTTTTTACTATTGGTAGTTGTCTATGATGGTCAACATCAAGCAATTGATGAATATTTGAAATCATAGAAGTGACGAGGTTCTCCCTCGTCAATTCTATGATTTTGTTTGATTAATATTTGTGAGAAAAAAACGCCAATTTTATAGGTGGGGACCCAATATAACATACCCTAACATCACGCTTGTAATCCCCAAAGGGTGTGGCAAGGGTGTACCTAGTAGGTACACCTACATTTCACCAGGTATATTTAAGTCCCATGTAATAGGGGGCGATCCTATTGCCACTATTATTTATTACAAATGTAGTTAACTGCAATCGGCATTTTGTTTTTGATATGTTTTTGTTGTCATTTACCAATGTATGTCGCAACCACAGAATACGTAATGCTTCGGTCCGAGGCCTTGACATCAACCAATGAACAACATTTCAAAACATTTTTTTGTTGTTTGAATATGAGGCTTTTGGTTACTATTGTATTTTTTCTTATGTGCGTTTTGTTTGTGCAGAATAAACATATTTTATTTCTTTCTTCTTTCATTCCATCAATCGGGCATGAATCCAGACTCCAGATTGCCATTGAGAAAATCCTGATGGAAAAACCCAAAAACACTTTGCCTGACCCGATAATCGAACCCAGGTGATGCTCAGCAGTAGCGTTTGCGAACACCAGACCAACGAGACTGTCATAGTCAGATGATATAATCATTTGCAACTTATGTAGGGGGAATTAACTCTCTAAGGTCTATTCAAACCCTTGCATCCAATTTATGTTATTTCCAGTAAAAATATCAATATAAAATTTATGGTAGTTCAGTTGATTTTAGACTTAGGTACTAGCACTATTGAAAATGTCATAAAATTTTTTGAAGCGTATAGCTTCAAAAATTTTTTGTACATTGTGTTGTACCTAAAGGTATTGAAGTTATTTTTCCAAAAACTCGTATTTGTTTATAGGTATGTTTATAAACTTAATTGGGAACGCAGATTATGTATTGTTCTAGCCACTACATTAGATGGTGATTGAAGTATCCAATTAGCTAACTGTTTCTGACCACAAACTGAATACTGCTTCACCGTATTATTTAAGCCGCCCTTTCATATTCAATTAAACGTGTAGCTGTGAGCTGTAGTTGAATTATTATACCATATTGCCTTATTTATTTTAAGCATAAATAAATAAGACAATAAGGTACGTCGTGAATACAAACAAATATGGCTACCGCAAGCCAGACTAGCAGTCACCCTAACCCGAAACACATCAGAAGTTTTTAGTTTATTTCCTTCTTTTATTGTTAAAATGAACGTTGACTGTAAAATGTCTCAAGAACTAAGCTTTCTTCGTTGGCTCGATGTCAGTACCCTGAGAATGAAGAGAAAAATGCATTTTGCATTTATTTAGATTTTAATATTGGGGCAGAGCAATCCTGTTCAGCTATTGTTGTGGAGTGAACTCAGTTATTGTGGGTTGAACTTAGCATTACATCGATTTTTGCTTGTTATCTTTTCGTTTAAAGACTTGTTTTATTGTTTGTGTAAAAATATTAATAAGCCCTTTGAATATTCCAATTAGTAAATAAACTTAACAAGAAAATTTTGACGAATTTTGATCTCTGGATTCATAGTCTTCACTGTATATTCAACAAGTTTTTAGTTTTTTTGTTTTTTGGGTCATTATCATCGTCAAGCCTATAACGATCCCACTGCAGGGACACGGCCTCCTCTCAATGAGCGGGAGTGGGCTATAATCCACCACGCGTGCCCAGTGCGGATTGGTAGATGTCACATGTCTTCGAATTTTTGGTTCTAGGACATGCCGGTTTCCTCGCGATGTTTTCCTTCACCGTTTTGAGAGCAGTGGTGATGAAATAAATTATACAAAGTAATGCGCCTGTCTGGGTTCGAACCCACGACTTACTGTTCGTAAGTCGGGGCTGCCACCACTGGGCCACCGCTGCTCTTGGGTATTCAAATAAATGTGACATTCTTTTATTACTGACTGCCTCGTTGGTCTAGTGGACGCAAGCACTACTGCTGAAAAGGAGGTCCTGGGTTTGATTCCCGGGTCGGGTAAAGTGTCATTATTTATTTATTTAATACTTCAAGCACATAAATGTACAGAGGCTGACTTAATGCAATAGGCATATTCTACCAGTCAACCTTTGGGTGATGCAGACACAAACAGTGGTAGGTGCAATTACAAGAAATTGAGGAATATTTTTTTAAAGTACGTATAAAGATACACATACTCGTATACCTATGACAATTTATAAATATGCCTAATTATATATAAATATAAGTACAAATAAATATACATAAATACACGAATATACTAAAACAAATAAGACAAACAATGGGAAAACATTAATGTTGTGATGATACTGCCAGCTTCTTACGAATATGCTCGCGAACTTTAACTTTAAAGGATAATCAGTTGGTCGCCATCCTGATTTCCTGGGGGAGCATATTCCACAGAGAGATAGACTGAACTAAGAAGGAAGAGTGAATGAAGTCTGTATTGTCATTGGGTTTTTCTTTCTGGAATTTCTCAGTAGCAGCCCGGAGTCTAGATTTGTGCCCGGTTGAGTGCAATAGATGCGGTTGAATGCAATAATATTACATGGGAATTAAACATAACTGGCGAAATGTGGGTGTACTATGGGTACACCTCTGCCCAACCCTTCGGGGAAACAAGGTGTGATGTTATGTTATGTTGTTTATTACTAGATCTCGCATGCTTTTGATCTGAAGCGAAAAGTATGGGTGATGCATATTGGCACCCAACTTATATAGTATGCCTGGGCTCGCATTACCATGGCCCACTTGAAAATCCCTAAATAGACAGCTATGAACCCAAATCGTCCGTAGCAAAGAGAATCTCTATAGATGGGGGTTCATTAACAACTCGGATCTCAAGTGTATATGTCGCAGTAAGATAGTTATTTATTTATTTATATATTTACCATGGATGATTTATACCTAAAATGAACAGAATAAAAAAATTCATGTAAGAATAAGAATAAGTAATTTATTATTTAAGAAAAATTACATTCGAGTGCGTTGATTCCTGGAACTCACACTAGGATTCCCTGTGTCGTGAGATCCAGGCTCCTTCGTTCCGTTTACATATTTTGTTGGTATGCATGTGTTAAGTACGAGTATATTATATACTTTACAATAAATTTCTTAATTTCTTATAATCTAATAGACAAGCAATATACAATAACATAAAAAAAATATACAGAAAAAAAACAGTAGTATACCAAAGTATGTATGTATGTTGTGTGTAATTGTAATGGTGTGTGTATGTGTGATATGGTGTGTTTGTGGGGGTGTATGAATTAAGATACTTGTGAGACTGACAGCCAATTAATAGTAGATTTTACATCAAGTGCACAAAACGAACCATTTTTATAATAAAATGGTTTTGTGCACGAGTTATAAACTCTGCTTTTCACTTCGATTGCGAAGAAATAAAACAGTAGTATACCATAACATTTCTTTAATTAAAATTCAAAGTAAAATCGAACGACATTGATATTAGGCTTGGGCTGCAGACATATACAGCCTACTATTAAATTAATTTTGTAATAATAATTTTCTTAAATTAATTAAATAACCTTCCGTACTTTAATTTAAATTTTAATATCTTTTATGCCTTAAAAAACACATAAGGCAAATAAATTAAAGTAAATATTATAAAATAACGAATTTTAACTATGACCTTCTTATTGTGTTTGGCTGTATGGCTCATTTTCTTTGCCTTAATATAGATACATTTATGAGTAGATACGTTAATGCTCTAGTGCACAAAATTCGATTTTGTGTAGCCTTTACTCTGCACAAATAAGCACTTTCAGAGCATGAGAACTGAAAAAGTCTTCATTTCTAGAAACAGACTAGAAAGAAAGAGCGTGAACAGCACAACACAGCTACCAAAAAAAAAGTAGAGAAAAAAAAACAGTATAACTTTCAAGCTTAAACCAAATTCACATTTACAAGAAAAAACCTAAACATACAAATCTTAATTAAAAAAGCCAATGCTCAGGCACTTTCTGGCCGAGGACACACCTGTTATGAAAGGTGATAGAAGATTTAGCTGTGATATAGTTATATAACTATATTACGGTATATAGCTATATACCATAATATAGTTATATGAAAGCGGTCCATAACTGTCAGAGTGCCCTAATTTTGTTACCGCGACCAAATACGACGTAGTTGGTCACAGTTCATTTTATTTTTTTCAGTAGTGGAACATCCTCAGGTTTGTCAGACTCCTTCTGATGAAAAACCGTACCCCGATGTTCCCTTCCCACACTTAGACCGGTGATCATGAGATCTTGTTCGCCTTCCATGATCCCCGACTGGTGGCCGACTCTAGCCCGCGGGGGGAGTGAGATGCAAAACTCTCGCGACGTCAAATAGAGCCGTGCATGGAACACTATGCGCCGCCACTTTGAATCCTGCCGCTCCGGACCTGTTTACGGGGGCTGGGAAAGGGCATTGTCCACCCTCCGACGACGACCGGGTCACAGTTCTAACCTAACCTAACCTATTTGGTCGGAGTGCCCAATCGTGCTCGTATCATAGCCATATTCCTAGTAAAACAGTTATGAGCCGCTTTCATATAACTATATATCGGTATATAGCTATATCCTTAAGGATTAGCTATACCTTAGATTTTGTAAAAATAAGAATAACAATAATTTATTTGTCAAACATAGGTGTTACTATGCAAAGATCTTAAATATTAGTCTGTGCACTTGAGGATCTTATGACTACGTCAGCGAACGGAGTTCGCGTGTCTGAATTCTGGACTAAACATAATATTTGAATTTTCAAAACAAATTTCTTGCCATCGATACGCAAAGAATTAGAACGAATTATCACATAACAGAGCGGGTTATAACGGCCACTCAGCACTTCATCGTACAAAATTTTCAACGAACCAAGTTGTAGGTAAAACGTACAAAAAACAGTTAACAAAATTATTTACATTCATACAACAAAGATCGCGTACTAGAAACAACTGAAAGGCGAAATAAGTATGTAAATATTGCATTTATAGTTCTAGTACACCTACATTATTTATAACTATTAGAATCAAGATTTTCTTTGCAAATTCATAAAAAGCGGCCAAGTACGAGTCAGACTGACGCACTAAGTTATTATGATAGTTGACCAATTATCTCCATTTTATTCTACGCTAAAAACTAAAAAATGCCGTAATAAACACGTTTCTTGTGTACCCTCTTTAAGTTTAATGTTTAACGTTATTTTATTTTTATTTGTTGTTATAGCAGCCATAATAGTACACACTCTGTGAAAATTTCAAGTTTCTACCTATTACGGTTCAAAGGATAAAGCCCTGTGACGGACGGACAGCGGAACTCAAAATCAAACTCAAAGCATTTATTTCAATTAAACCATTTACAGGTACTTTTGAATTCTCAAAGAGTCAGTCAGTTAGTCAGAAAGTTGAAGCTAGTTTCCCATTCCAAAACGTAGATCTCTATGGCGAAAAACGGGCAACAAACTCCAAGGACACTCTTTTAAATATAGAAATTACAAAATGCTCTTGTTGATTCTATATGTGAGCCCTGGCAGATAAGAGATGACCAGTCTCAACTGACGGCGCCCGTTCACGAACATGACGCGTGGATCAGCACAATCCAGCTCAACCAGTTTGTAGGGAACCGAATGATCCAACACACTCGCCACCATCAGCGAGGCATTAAGTGAGCATGACATACTCTTCAAGAGCCTTAGTAATAGGGACCTGTTGGCACCTTTTGTGTACGGAACCCTATAAACGAACTAATAACACAATTCAAATGCAAATTCGAGTAAAATAAGCCGAATATTCGTATTACTGAATAATCGATATTGCTTTATCGAGCCCTCCTTTGTATTCGCTATGATTTGACAGCTGCCATCGGGCGTATATCAAAACTCCGAGCGATAACTGAGAAAGAAAATAAAATCTATTTATGCTGCCTTAATATATTGATGGAGCTTATGTATTATATTTCATTGTGTGCTGAGATTAATGGAGAAATAAGTTGAGCAAATAATAATTTATGGAAGTTTTTTTAGGATGCCTGACACGGTCTGTATCTCTGCGTTGTTACCATGACAGTTTCTATTGATACCAAAGGACACGTGTGTCAAGGAGTATCGTAACTGGGTAGTGTAAAATACTGGCAATCAGCTGTATAATGTTGTATTGGAAGTCGACCCTAGCATAGTTGACTATAACTGATGAAGGTGATGTTGGACACACGTGTTGTTCCGAATCTTAGTTTTCTTATTCCTTTCTCATATCTGCACGTGTTTTACATGAATATTGATCAAGCCAAACTGATGATGTCGGATACACGTGTTGTTCCGAATCTTAGTTTTCTTATTCCTTTCTCATTTCTGCACGTGTTTTACATAAATATTGTTCAGCCAAAGTAAAAAGATTACCTATTCAGCTGGTTTTTAGTGCAGCTGACTGCCCAGCGTGTTTATTGTGAAACACACTTAGGTACAATGACAATGATTTATATTTTGACACGAAACACGTTACGTACTTTTTTTTTTCCAGACGAATTTTTCAAAAGCAATTGATTCGGAATTTCCTTCGCAATCCTTCTGATTGTGATAGAAAGTGTGTTACGCAATTGGGATGCTGCCGGTGCTACTGTCACTTGTGGAGGCTATTTAATTGTTCCCAACTCTGTACTGTATATTTATCTAAGTCTGTCGCCATAACATCAATGTTAACAGCATTGTTGTGTTTTGTCAATTAGAGGTATGATAGCCAGTTCCTCTTTGGTTGAGGATTCCGGGGGAAGCTCGCTTCTACCTTCAGCCTGATCATCACTTACCTACCATCAGGTGAGATGAAGGCCAAGAGCTAACCAGTTGAGATTTTAAAAAAAATACTATATAAACTACGAAAGTAGTAAAGTACCGGATGCACTAGTAAATGAAATAACTGTAGTAAATGACATGCCTGCGATTCCCGACGCCCAGGGAGCCTCCTGCGGCGGCTAGGGGCGTGAGGGCGCGAATTTTGCCTCTCCCTCTCGCGTTCCGCCTCCTCCTTTGCGAGCATGACTGCTTCGCAAAAAGAGGTAACGGCCTTCCATGCCCTCTCGCTCCGTACAATGGCCTGGACCAGGCACTCCCACCACCGATCGTCTCCACGAGGACACGGCGATGCTCTGCCCAAGCCGGTCAGACCTCCCGTATGCTCCACCGTGTAAGTATTATAAAGGTCTAGAGGCTGTTCCAGTAACGAATGTGGTGTGGTGACCGGGGGATAATTAAAACAATTCATATTTTTTGCAATTGTTTTGAAGTTGGTTATGAAAGGAATAAATGGTCTTTTACATAGATGAACGATCAAATTTACTGTCGTGATTTTTGAAAAATGGTTATCTATATTTTGAAGTTGGTTTGAACGATGCCTCAAGTAAAAGATTAAAGATGAAATACCACTTTCTTGTTGAAAAAATAAGTCGATGACAAAACAAAAGGTTATAATAAAACACTTTATCATTTCAAAAAATATTGTGGTTAGCACTTTCTTATTCAAAATGTCACGCCATTTGTCCAAATAGACTTAGACCTTTTGTTGTCAAAATGGTTAATGTAAGCAAACCTTTCGAACTGAAAGATAAAAAATGTTTGGTTGGCATTTCTGTCCTGAATACTAATATTTTCTAGACAAATGTTTGTAAACGTTGTCACGCTTGCTGGCTTCGTTAGTCGGACTGCTATTTATGGGGTGGGTTCAATTTCCAGGTTGGATAAAGTGTTACTGGGTTTTGTCTATCAGGAATTTCTAAGTTGCTGTTCAGAGTCTAATTTTACAGGTTGATAGTGTAACAAGCTCGCCCTAATTTTATTAAATACTCGCTGTACTCCGCGGTTTCACCAGTTTCATAAGTCTCGATCCCGTGGAAATATCGGGATGAAAAGTATCCCATGTACTAACCCAAGTTATGGTTCAAATCCGATCAGCCGTTTTAGCATGTAAGCGTGTGTGACCAAACAAATAAACTCGCTTACGCATTTATATTTGAAATGAAATTGTTTATTCTGTAAATAGGATATTGGAATCACTCGTCACCTTAAAAAAAAAAGTATATATCTAGATGAATTGAGAAGAAAGGCCGAAACAAACTCAGAGGTCACAGTCCCTTTTAAAGTCCAGACATAATCTTGGTCAGACCATATTAGGACCATGTAGATTAGTCTGAAATGGTATTTAATAGGATTTAATTTTAATTTTATTTATTATGGGACAATAAACAGCTACAATATAAAATGTTTACAAATAACAATGGTATAGGGTCTTATGGAGTATTATCAATATTGCAGCCCACTACATTATCCGCATGTTAACTAAATTAAGATAATTTAAAAAGTGCCACTAGATTAACATTACTCATAAACAACGCACGCAACGCAACGCAGTTTTTACACTTTTTATTTTGTATTCTTTCCTTTTATCTTATTTTTTTTCTCTTTCTACTTGTGTGCCTTTGCTTGTTGTGCCAAATAAATGTATTTTCTTTCTTTTTTTCTTTATAAATAATAGATAATTGGTTATTATAATAAAATACCCCCAAAACCCCCCAAAATGTGGGTGTACCTGCTACCTCAGTACATGATATACATTTCTGCATACTCCTTCAAGGATTATAGTCGTGATGTTATGTTAGATGGTTTTAATTTTTTTTTTTTTTTTTTTTTTTTTAAACGTTGCCCCACACTAGGATTTCTCCTGTATCGTGGGTGCATTTACAAACATTTATACTCACATACACAAACAGCCAGACCCGAAACAACTACTTGTAGGTCATACAAATATTTGTTCCGTGCGGGAATCGAACCCGTGACATGCAGCGCAGTAGTCAATCGCTTAACCACTGCGCTAACCGTGCCGTCTATATATTATCTAAAAGCTAACTTAAGTTAAATACTACCCACTCAGTCATTAACTACTAATTACTAGAATAAATTCTCTGTCGCTCACGAATGAACTATTTAATATTAATATTTTACAGGGGACAAAAGCCTAAAGATAATACAAGTAATTTAGAACGTCGAACTACTATCATAAGTAATGTAAATTATCTCATTTAACAATGTCACCATTCTAATGGAGATAGACTCAATAATTACCTACCTTGACATTTCAAAACTGTTTTTAACCAAGTTAATATAAAATGCTTTTTAATTGGCCAATTTCTAGCAAGCTGTACTATAATCATTTGCAAGGCAGTTGATGTGCAGGGTCGGTGACACTTGATAGTTGCACCGCACATGATACAATATGTCTTGACACTAAGGCCTTTTCCTCACTGGTCGATACGTCAGTGGTGCGGGGTCAACATGCTTCGTATACTCGGTACCGAAAGCATACCGAGCGCCTATATTTCAATGAGCCTTTCCTGATTGGCTCAATATACGCGGGAACGGGGCGGAATCATTTCGGTTTACCGCGTCTCGGTAGAAACATCTGCAGTGCTATTCTGTAACCATCTCACCGTGAAAACTTAGGTGAAGTGAGCTTGGAGTGAGCTGTCAGTCCCTAGCAGCAGGTGGAATGACAGCTCACTTCACCTAAGTTTTCAGGGTCAGATGGTTACAGAATAGACCGGCCGGTCCGGTATGTCACGTCACGCGTTTTACAGCATGCTTAATATACTCGGTACTGAAAGCTTACCGAGCGCCTATATTTCAATTAAATAAGCGGTACTGAACAAATTATACAGAAATTTATTTATTTTTTACATACGCTACCATTACAGTCTCCCAATTCGGTAGTGTGTAGTTAATTATCATTTATGAAAATAATGCGACATATCATTTACAAATTAAAAACATTACACACAAACGTTACCCTTGCGAACTCGCCCCAGTGAACATGAGAAAAGATCTATCCTGTTGGCAACAAAATTTAGTGTGCGCTTGCAAATAATAATGTCAGGTCCGTAAGTTCATTGGGCACGCCACTATTGCGGCGATAAGTCCCCTCTTTGAGGAGTGGCTGGAGAGGCACCACGGCGTCCTCACCTTCCGCCTGACGCAGGTCCTCACCGGACACGGCTGTTTCGGGAGGTACCTGTTTCGGATAAGGCGGGAGGAAACGCCCGGGTGTCATCACAGCGTGGATCGCCCGGAGGACACGGTGGAGCATACGG
The DNA here is from genome assembly GCA_963853775.1 of Xanthia togata. Lineage (NCBI taxonomy): Eukaryota > Metazoa > Arthropoda > Insecta > Lepidoptera > Noctuidae > Xanthia > Xanthia togata. The sequence goes on from OY970811.1 coordinate 12,066,717, forward strand.
TGGAGGTATGCCCGGCTTGGGCAGAGCACCGCCGTGTCCTCGTGGAGGTGATCGGTGGCGGGGATCTCTCGCGTCCGGCCCTGGTCCAGGCCATGGTACGGAGTGAGAGGGCATGGGAGGCCGTCACCTCCTTCTGCGAAGCAGTAATGCTCGCGAAGGAGGAGGCGGAGCGCGTGAGGGAGAGGCAAATTTCGCGCCCTCACGCACCTAGCCGCCGCAGGAGGAGACGCCCTGGGCGTCGGGAATCAATTGCTGATTCCCGGCCACCGTAGGCGCGGGCTTGCGGACGGTGAGCAATGGGTAGCTCACCGTCCGGTAAGGACCAAGCCCGGGTCGACGGCGCGTTGTGTTCCACGCGCGCCTCAAAGAGTGTCAGCGAGTGAAGGGGTCCGATGAGACCATTGCCTGCCGGGGTTGCGGGAAAGTCTGAAAGGGATACCGTGGCCCCCTGGCATTGCACAGGCAACAGAAGGAACACGGGTGGGTTTTAGTCAGTAAGAGTCTGACACGCCCAGCGCCCACCCAGAGCGGGAGACGTCATTTGATGATTTCCCACCAAAAAAAAAAAAAAAAAAGTCCGTAAGTTCAAGCAGTGCTGTATCGTTTCGGTATACAGAGCGTACTATTCCACACTGCTGTTTACTGACCAATGAGGAAACGGCCTTAGCATGACACTTGACTTGTGGTCAAATATTGACTAGATAATTGTATGTATAATAAAATAAGGGGTACCCCCGTATCATCATCAACCCAACCTTTTCTCAACTACGTTGGGGAAAGGTTAGAGTTTTCAAGTCGATCGACTGCCTATCTGACCTTCACAACCCAGTTACTGGGTAATACGATAAGCTCTTGGTACGACAACCCGTAACGGCAGTTTTACGGGTACGGACTAACGATTTAACGTGCTTTTCGAGCACGGCGGGGTCTCGATATGTAATCGATGGGCACCCATCCACGGACCGACCTCGGCAATTATTTAGCCACGAGCCCCTTCTAATCCCCCTCCCTTATCTTATCTAGGTACTAATGCCGGCGCGATTTCTGTTTACTAAGCCAATACAACCATTCCCAGATACTATTCCCACATTGAGCAAAAAGTAATAGGCTCATTTTAATGTACTATAGACCAACTTCATATCTAAGCAGTTTGAAAACAAAATCCCGTTATCACGATGAACACATCTGTTACCACCCCGGTTCTATAGCCGCCGAGCGCTGCAAGCAGAAATAGTTCTTACGATGTATAGATATGAAGTTCTCCGATAATACCGACGGCGTTTGGAAATCGATTAACGATCCGGTTCAACAAACAGTCGACAGCATATAACCGTAGTTCTGCCTATTTATTCCACAAATACGATAGTGATGACATTTAGTACATTTACACATTATGGAATAAGTAGAAAAAGGGCAAATTCCTTGTATTTTTCAATTATAGTGTGCATGCGAGATGCTAATGACGATTATACGATTGCACATAGCTCTAAGTATAGCCCATTGGAGAGCGGGAGCCAGGCTATTAGCAAACACTATTATTGTTGGACTGGCCATCAAAATGCATCACATTCTCGTTCATTTATCATGCATGCTTATTGGTCATTATTAAACCATTAAATTGGTTGTTAACTAGGAAAAAATAATATGCTCTTATTCATGGAAATCAAAATCATTATGTATTCGTAACCCTAGTGATTATTTTCACTGATAACTATCATAGAGATAATCTGTGAACAGCATTGTGGGCTGCAATATTTTATATTGTAGCTGATTGTTGTTCCTTTTGAATAAAATAAAAAATTGGTTATTGTGGCGGACATCATTTTTTTTTTTTTTTCCTTTTATTAGGTTGACTATATCTTTATTATATTTTATTATCTTTAAATGAACTTCATGGTCTTAAATTATGAAGTCTAAGAAATTGCTTTCCCTCAGTAAAAATAATTAAAATTGAGAGACAAGTTCTTTTGTTCCTGATAGGTAATTTCAATTTGCATGACTCTTTTCTTTTCTATCTTTTCTCAATTATTTATATTAAATTGAAACCCTGTAATACCTCACATAACTAAATTAATCTCGTTTTCAAAATTCTTGTTAAGAAAGCTAGTTTTAATTATAGTTTTCTGTGAACTTGAGTAAAATATGCGTGAGTAATTACAGTCTTTTAGAAATTCAAAGTATTATGACACATTCAATGATTTAATTATATAGGCTACTAAGTACATAATTTCTGTTATTATGAACTGAGTTATTAATAAGCTACAGGTGTGTTCTGACAGAATACAATATATCAAAAGTAAACTACGTCCTAGACACGCAAAGGACTGTATAAACAAATGAATAGGTAACAATTAATTTCAGTCAAATCCAATTATTTAAATCGCACATATTAAGCACTCTCAAAGGCATCGTTAAATAAGGATTTGAAAGACGATTAATTTAGGGTAATTCTATTATTTGCTGGGACAATACTTTCCAGATTTATTAAGGTTCTCACTGGGATCTGTTTATTGGAAATTGATTAAGTATATTTTTAAACTGTCGCGTTTTGTACATAGTAATCACAGTAACTTAAAACTATAAAAGACTGTCCTTTCGCAGTTATTTTATTTATTATTTTGCATCACAGTGAACTATATTATCGTTTTTATAAGGTTGATAATCATAATTCTACGGTATGCTGTCAGATGTAAAATAACCACGAAAGGATAGAATTTGTCCACATCCTATAGTAGATAGTTAGTTGAAGAAGTATCGATAAGGACCCGAATATGTCATCTGCTGGACATGAACATGACTCTCAAAACATTTATAACCTCCTCGATTCACGAGTCATAGCCTCTCGGTACACATCAAATACGCAGAAGTCACGTTGATATATTTGCAAATAAAAATAACTTATGGACAACTCTTGCTTACTTTAGAATTCTAAAAAGATAGCATTATTAAGTAAATGTAGTCAATCTGTTATTGGTCTCTGAAGCACTTTGGAATATTCCTTTGAATCTTAGTATAAAGAGTAAATAAGTAAAACATTTAAACATCAATTCGTTTAATCATTAATAATTAAGTCATAGTTAACTTATGAACAATTTTTAAGCAGAAAGCGTCTGGGTAGCCCGTGAGCTCGCCGTCCGGTAAGGACCAAGGCCGGGTCGACGGCGACGGCGCGTTGTGTTCCACGCGCGCCTCAAAGAGATGTCAGCAAGTGAATGGGTCCGATGAGACCATTGCCTGCCGGGGTTGCGGGAAAGTCCAAAAGGGATACCGTGGCCCCCTGGCATTGCACAGGCAACTGAAGGAACACGGGTGGGTTTTAGTCACACACAGAATTATTTAATTCAAATCATCAATAGAACACTCATAATTAGATACCCCTTAAGTAAATCGTTTCCAAAACTAAAACGAAGTAAGTATTTATTATTTGCATCGCATGTCACTACATAATAATATAATTATCATAATAAAAGTGTCTAAATGGACACGAAATCCCGATACTGGTTTTATCCTTAGCAACAAATTATAATGAACTTTAATCCCATGAAATAAAGACCATAATAGAGTATAAAACCTCTAAGAGGATTAAAAGCTTAGCAGCGCCCGTATTCGGCTGTCTCGGAAAAAAAGAGTTGAAATTCAGGCCATAATGTTTAACATTTTTTTTATTATTTTTGTTTTGGTAACATTTTAATCCGAATGACACTGTCTTAAGTCAACTGACCTTTAAACATTGTGGTTTCCTGTTTCGTTTCTTATAAATTAGTTAATGTTTCTGCTATTGTTATTTTAAATATTCATGTGAACAAATAGCGACAACCAATAGATGTGTAAAATTGTCATACCTATTCAATTCGTTTAAGGCAATTTCAAAGTCAAAATCAAAATATTTAATTCAAATTAGACCTTAGGCTTCCTGTAAATGGGGTTGCGGGAAAGTCCGAAAGGGATACCGTGGCCCCCTGGCATTGCACAGGCAACAGAAGGAACACGGGCTTACCTACAATTATACCGAAGCACTTCTGAAACCTTGACACATTCACACCCTCACACTCTTGTATTCTCAGTCACACCTACAGGCTGCACTTACACCCACACATACACACATTTGATTTAATTTAAGTTAATGTTAATTTATGTAGTTTTAGCATAAAAATTAAAAGTTTTGCTTTTCATATAACACGACTTGCTATGGAAGACCGGATTCTTCTAATACAGGTACTATCTGCCTAAAAGGAGGATCCAATAAAAAAATGTGTTTATACTTGTACTTGTTTTTACCAATAAACAATTTTTATTTATTTTTAAAGTCAAGTCTTAGTAAATTAATAATCTCAATCTACAAAATTCCCATCGAAAAAAGAAAAATCGATAAGTTCAACATTAAAATCTTACATAAGTCTCTCAATGAAACTTATATAAAATTTATAGGTTTCTTTATCAAACTGGCAACCGAGCCAATAAGTTGATAAAATTCAATTGCACATAAGTAGTTCTGGTGTACCACGGAGTGTCTGCGTCAATACTAAATAGCTACTAGCAGCTAGTGCTAGTGGCAAGTTGTTGCAGCTTGCCTCCCAAGAGAGGTTCTCATTGCTACTGGTTTACGGCCACAAGGGAAGCGGTTAGTAAACTGGCTTAGTTTATTTATTTTTACTAGCATAATAAGGTAGCGCATAAGCCCGCGGCTTCACCCGCGTTGTTTTCGGAAATTATCTCATGGGAACAAACTACATAGAGAAAAAGTATCTTATGTCCTAACTCAGTCATGGTCTACCTGAGTGCCAAATTTCATCGTAATCTGGTCAGACGTTAAGACGTGAAAGCTTAACAAACGAATATTACAAATAAACAAAGAAACTCAATGTCGCATTTATATATTAAGTTAGGATTTTAGAATACAGATGAAAAGTAAGATGTTTAAGGTATTCCTGAAGTTTTTAATGTCGTGGAATTCTATTAAAAATTGATAAATTAATTTAAATTGTTGTGTGTGCTTGTATGAAAATGAAAGGGAATTAGAGTTTAGATAATAATTGTTTAAACGATAATAACCTGATATACTTTGCTTATGGAAATGCGTAGACTGTTGCTATTATTTTTAGCTGAGCCGTAGTGAAAATTTTGTAAAAAAAATCAACAACTAGGTATATAAAGGTATATATCTTACACATTAAATTGGATGTATGAACATGAACGAAGCAAAAGGAGTATTTAAGAAGCGCGACAGATGGCGTTCTATAACTTCTACCTCCCCTATGAGAAAAAGGGGTGAGTTTATGTATGTATGTATTAAGTTGGATCAGTAATAAAATACATTTAAGCCTGTACAATGTACATATTAACAGCAATCAGAAGTATAAAATACCACCTCTCCAGTTTAATGAACATATTAGTGAATTAGGTGCTGTCACCAAATTCACTAATATGTAGGTACATTATATTATGTATAAATTCCTTAACACTTGCTTTTATTTTGTCTTTTTGATTGTTTACAATAATCTATATCAATCATCAGAATGTTAGGCTAGACGAATGAAAAAAAATTGCAAGTAGCTGAGATGAGAAAGATGTGTTAAGATGGATGTGTGGAGTGACAGTAATGGATAAAGTAAGAAATGAGTATATAAGGGGAAGTTTAAAAGTGGCGCCAGTGACAGTAAAGTTGAAAGGGAATCATTAGGCCTGGTATGGGCATGTGATGAGGAGAGAGTACACGCATGTGACCAAAAGAGTGATGAAAATAAATGTTGATGGATGGAGCGGGAGAGGAAGGTTAAAGAAAAGATGGATGGATTGTGTGAGGAATGATATGAAAGAGAAGTGAATGATAGAGTGATGGTTGACAGGGGAGAGTGGAAAGAGAAAACGTGTTGCGACGAACACAAGTAACATGGGACAAGGCAGGAAGATGACAATTGGTTTATATTGTAAACAATTTAATTTAATAATTTCAAAATAATTTAAAATGTGGGTCTACAAACCCTACATAACAGCACAATCTTATCATATTGTGTATATATTAAATTAGTAGTCACACTAACAGTCATACGTATGTTCAAAGTTGTGATGTAGCCTATTTAACATTGCTTTGATTATGTTAGTTTACATTTAGAATACGATCTTTTTGTTAACTTGTATTAATCTTTCTGTTTAATAAAGAAATTTTAAAATCAAATCAATCCAACCAATTAGAAGTAGCCAGCTAAGTTATTATTATTATTACAAGTCAGATAACAGCAAAATTAACCTTTATTAGAATAATGTCGACAGAATTACCTTTAAACTTTGTAGGTAGTATTTACATTATCATAACAGATTGGATACTGGCATATTAATTAGAACCCACGCCTACAGCGCTTTAGCATCTCCTGACATTTGAACTCAATAATAACATAATAAGAATAACAAATGATTGAACTTTTTGAGACTATAAAGTTGAGGCAAGTGAAAAAAGTGTAAATGGCGCCACTGTTATTTGTTCTCAGTAAAAAGTTTTTCAACACACTTGCTAGTATTTCTAGTAAAGTGGCTTGTAATGAACCGCTTTTAGGTTTATAATGCAGTTTATTAGACATGCATGCTTTTTACACTATATTACCGCACTAGTGCGGTAATGTGAGCCACAGATACTAGTCGCAAACGTGCGCTTTTTTAAATCTCATCAAAGAGATTCATGCCTTTTTATGCCTACTTTGTTTATAATGATACTGTGATAGATTAATATAATACCTAGTTCATCAAATTATATATTGTTCACTATTATTTACCTTAATTTGCGTATTCAAAACATTATTTTGTGTTTATTATATTTTTTTATCCTCACGATGTTTTCCTTCATCGTTTTGAGAGCAGTGGTGATGAAATAATTTACACAAAGTAATGCGCCCGTCTGGGTTCGAACCCGACTTACTGTGCGTAAGTCGGGGCCACCACCACTGGGCCACCGCTGCTCTAGTCGGGGCCGCCACCACCTGGGCCACTGCTCTCAAAACGGCGAAGGAAAACATCGTGAGGAAACCGGCATGTCCTAGAATAAAAAATTCGAAGACATGTGACATCTTCCAATCCGCACTGGGCACGCGTGGTGGATTATAGCCCACTCCCTCTCATTGAGAGGAGACCGTGTCCCTGCAGTGGGAACGTTATAGGCTGATGATGATGATGATGATATTTTTTATAAAGGCTGTTTAGCGATTTTGCCAGTGCCTTTATCTACACCTGCGCGCGCATCACTAGCGCGATGCGCAGAAATAAACATATCCAGCGCGCCATTCTCCATAAATAATGAACGTTATCGTTGTGTGGTTAATTATCATCAAAAATATGAAATCTTAAGTATTTCCACCAACTGACGTTGCGTCTTCTTCTACTTCGCAAGATGACCCTCAATCGATTATGACCAATGAAATTAGTGAAAATGATTTTATGTAATTTCACAATTATGGGAACTGAAGCGTTATTTCTAATGAAATTATGGCAAATACAAGTGTGGTATAAAAAAATATTGCATTTTAAATTATGGCAAACATTAATAAACCGTAATATATATTACTAAATATTATGTAAACCTACACTTCCCTACCTACTTCTATTTTCTTTCTAAAGAATTTATTCATAATTCTCTTATGAATTTTAAATCCTAACGCCATCTTCAAAGGCACACTCGGGAGGTAAGCAAAAGTCGTACGTGTGTTGCAAATAGGAGTGAGACGCAGTAGAAATTGCAATGGCCGCCACGTACTAACCCTATCACCTTACACTATTCCGTTGCACAACATTGTGCTACTAAGATAGGGTAAGACATTTTTATTTAAAGCATTTTCATCTCGTTTAATAGTGAAGTGGTAGACGGGTACATTCACTTCACAGCAGGTTCCTCGTTGAAGAAAGATTAAAAAAATATATATTAAGGGATAAGAATATAAAGATTTTTTTTCTCACCACAATATATAATTACATTTTCAAATTATCAAGACCAATAATTATGTAATAGTTTTATTGAAATATTGGCGAGATACCACCAAAAACGATCGTTTACAAAGTATTAGTCAAGGTTGTGCTAAATTTGAAACAGATTCTGTAGATAATGATAATAATTTCGAAAATTAAGTAGGTATCTACTTAAACAACGTTAAACAAAGAGCGGCCTACCAGAACTTAATTACTGTTTAACTAAATTAGCTATTACACAATGTAATTTAAATCTGAATTTAGGAGATAAACTCTATTCCCTTGTGTAGTATTTAAAACACTTTGTTTTATTTTATGTAGAATGGTTCAAACGAATGTGATAAATACTAAGCAATCAATTTTAAAAAAAGTCTCAGTTTTTAAATAATTATGTACCTTACATAATTATTTATACACCAATAGTTAAAACGGAATGCCGTTTTAACTATTGGTGTATAAATAATACGAAGATTTTTCAACGTAATGAATGCATTACGTTGAAAAACCTTCGTATTTTTTATGAACATAATAAAACGAACATCGAGCATATTAGTAAAATAGCTAATAGACAGGTTAACAGGTAAACTTGATAGATAAAAACATTAGATACAGGTATGTAACCTGATAATTTAAATTTAAAGCTTCCTCTCTTTTCTACAATTGTGCTGTGCCCGGCAGGACCCCCCCACAGGATAATAATCTCATTATATTTTAAGTTATCACATAAGTTCTAATTGTAGAATCCAATAAATGGTTCAAATTCAAATTCAAAATATTTTATTTCACATAAACCTACAAGGGCACTTATGAAACGTCAGAAGCTAGGTGCACGATTCCAATTGGTCGTTTCCTATGGAGAAGAGCCGGCAAGAAACTCCACGGTTACTCTTTTAAAAATAAATGGTATTTACAATATTTTCAAGTTACAGTGTTTATAGGTATGAGAGGACACTATAGGCCTATCAACAAGTACCAGGTACTTAGCAAGATAGAAAACGATCGACAGATCTAAAAGTCGGTTATGCCTACAACGTTCTCACATTCACAAAATATAAAAGAGAATCTATATAAAAAAAAAAAAAATTAAAAACCTATTTAAACTAAATGGCATGACTGCCACTAAAGCTGTAACAAATCTATAACAAATATAGTTGTGTGTGGGTTGTGTAATGAGTACCAAGTGCTAGTAGGTACAGCGTTTTATAAAAGACTGTTTACAGAACACAGCATCATTGAACACTGCTGCTTTTGTCAGATCCCACTCCACTTATTCTCAACCCTAACAAGAACTAAAGAAAACCCCAGTGAATACTATATTCAGGTGTAGAAGTCTCAAAAGTATTTTACATACACACAATTTTAACTTAAGTGCTTTTACCGTCGGGAAAATGTCATTGACGAAATCCGCGGCACAAGGAGCACACTATTCGAGATTTTGGATGTATATTTCAATAGACAAGGCGGTTTGTGTATCGACTCTCACTTGCCGACCATGCAGTTCGTATTCATACACTGGGTATTTTTGTGAAGGAACTGCAAGGGATATGACGAAGAGGGAGTCGTGGGTAAATAATAACAGCCGCACGGGTCGATTGAAGGTTAAGCTACTCTTGCCAAGACCGGTCCGTGGATGGGTGACCATCCATTAAATAATATAGAGACACCTCCATGCCTTGGGAAGCACGCTAAGTCGTCCAGGCTGTCATTTTAGTCAGAAGCCCGAAAGTCCGACAGTCTTACTAAGGAGTATTTCATTACTCAGTAACGTGGTCGTGAAGGACAGATAGGCAGTCGCTCAATGGAAAATACTGGTATTCAGCTGCATCTGGTTAGACTGGAAGCTGACCTAACATAGTTGGGAAAGGGCTAGGCAGATGAAGAACATCTTTAACAACACACAGTGCAATAAAACAGAGTGTGGTTAAACTATAAGGTTTTTCGCAACATGTACAACAAATTAAACATGTTTAAAATCACTTTGTTCTATTTACCATGCATAGTTTCTGTTTTTGCATCCTATGTATATTGTATTGTTAAATATACGCCATGATTAACAATACAGATGTCTGATTAAGAAATTGTTAGAGAAATGGTAAGAACTTCGGACTGTGAGATAAAAGTTTCAGACTATGGAGTGAGTCTAGTTGTTTATCTTCTTTAATTATAGTTTTAATGTAAGTGGAGTGGAATGATACACATAAGATACACAGTAAGATTTGTTAACTACCTAAATTATGATTACAACAGGGCGATATCGCTAGTAGACACCACTGAATAAAATAAATTTTCTTGAAACATGAAAAAAAGCGATTTTATAACTTCATGACAGTGCATTAAGCTTTAAAATCAAACCATTTCACGTAAGTAATTCGCTTTCGACAGTTCCATTCACGAAATACGAAATCGCTAAATGTCGCGTCGCAATAAAAATACAGACAGCGTACATTTCTTTGTTTATTAAGTCTGCACAGTGGGCTGTCGCGACTACATGCATGGAAATAAAAAGTACAATCCCTGTCATACGTCGTAAAGCTTTTATGTCTGTAGCATTGACTCACTAGATTTATATCTGCTCCTTTGTGAACATGTTGTATCTAAAACGGCTCTGTATGAGCGCTCCATGCACACGTAACAATTTTTGAAGCTTTTATGGTCGCAGTTGCATTTGAATTGATTTGTGGCTAAAATGTGGCCACTCGGTTAAAGTGGGGCCAAAGTGTTATTGGGTTTTTCTATCTGGAATTTCTCAGCAGCCCGGGGTCTTGATTTAAACGTAACTGGCAATGTGTGGGTGTTCTATAGGTGCACCCCTGCCTAACCCTTTGGCGTATCATTTACAGGCGTTTACAGGCGTAATGTTATGTTTTTATGCAAAACACTTACTGAATTCAAAACCAAATGAAACGCAAACCTACCGCATTTACAAAAAAATCTTATCTTCCAAAAACAAAACGTGACCTTATTAATTTCAATTTGTTGGAACAGTAACATTTGTAATATTTTTTTTACAATATGTCACGCAACAAAAGGGAAGAAACAATAGAACGACACAGATAGCCTGGGGAGGATTACCGCGATTAATTTGAGCCTGTATAAATCACGAACATCAGGCAGAGCGCGTGCGCTCAAATTAATTCATAAAATCTCATTATTATGCCCGTTCGTTACGTGTTTAGCTGTTCAGGAAGTATTTGTGCTGGAACAGGGGGCCAACCACCACCTCTTTTAGCAGTATTATTTTGATGTTACTTCAGTGCGAAGCTATACAGGACGTCTAGCTCCATCTCTTTCCCACGCTCAAGTAAGATTAAAATAATACTGCTAAAAGAGGTGGTGGTAAGGTCCCAGGTTATTTGTCTGATACAGAAAAAACAATGGAGTAAATGATATGATTAAGGATTTATTTTAACTTACGTGTAAAAAAAAAAAAAAAAAAAAATTGTACAAGTTTTTTTTTTTAATAAATGTTTAAATGAATGTTCGATGAGTTCCTTCCTTAGGTAAATTGGTATAATGTAAAGTTGAATTAATTTAAATTCAATAACTGATTAAATTATTCAACGTATTATTCCCAAGCGATGTCAACGTCCTCTTCATCATAGTTATCAAGTTCGACTTAAGTTAGTAATTGACTTACCACTTACCACAGCTCATTGATCAGACTTAAGTCTGAATAAGCAAAGTTTAAACTTCTAACTTAACTAGCAAAAGAGAAACACCAACGTTAGACTCTCAACAATGATGTGGGAATTCAGTTACTTACATAAGTATTAAATACTTGAGAATTCGAACATGACTCCTATAATAACCTAGCACCTTAAATGCATTAAACGTTTGGAAAGAGAATCCCTTTAATTTTAACAATTCAACAATAGCCACTATGTACTTATTGCGGTCGAGCAGACGGATTTTAAAAACAAATGAAGCAATGGATTTTGTTTTGTTGTCAAAATGAAAGGAATTGTCATTACTGGTGTGTTAAGCATTAAAGAGCGCTTATCCTAAAAGTTGGCAACGTCGCATATAACTGTCAAATATTACCTGTTTTGATTAATTTGGCAGTATCTATGGAATTAAGAAATATGGCTAACTAGTCAACTAAAAGGGTTCCCTCTATCTGGCAGAATCTTGATGCTCCGATATTTATTTGGCATAACACACTTGGCATAATCTTCTTTAAACGAATATTTTAGAGGCATAAAAAATATTTAATATAATGATTGTTTCGCCGAATGTTTATATGTCCGAATTTTAAGATGGCAGAATTTTATTTGGAATAATTTTATTAGGCATATCGCCATTTCTACAAAATATCATTTTAAATCTTAAATTAAACTAAAATATTGTCTTAAAAAGTCAATATGTTGTGCTACATAAGTTAGTGACAGAAACGAATCACTGGAAAACCGACTCCACTTAGTCTTGCCTGCCCTACCCCTTTTTTTTTTTTGGTTGGGAAATCATCAAATATCTTCTCCTGCTCTGGGTGGAGCGGGAGGGCGTGTCAGACTCTTACTGACTAAAACCCTACCCTACCCCTAGAGTGTAATTTAAAATCGCGTAGGCGCGGAGGGGCGAGGCGGCCCGCGAGCTGAGGAGCAGGTGGTTTTAACGGTCGCCGCCGCGGCTGAGGCTGGCCGGTGGCGGCAGCTCCGGCCAGCAAGCCAAAAGCTGCGGTGGTGAGTGTTAAACACATCTGCGACGACAAGCTTGCGTGGGACCGCCGGAGCCCCGCAGTGCCGGAGTCGTGACAGAAACTGCTATTATATTGCATGCTCGCTTACATGCTGCATGCTTGCTGCATGCATGGTGTATGCTTGCTTGCATGTGCAAACATTTGTTTGTGTGAACTTTCTGCGATATGATGGTTCTGCTTTTTAATTATTAGGAATATGAAATTTATGCCTAAAGATGATTCTGACTTACAAAATTATGAGTTTTGAATTAAGATAAATAAGTGTATTCCAAACGATTTTCTGCGAAATGAAGTTAAGTAATGAAGAAGCTATCTGCTGTTATGCAAAATAATATTATGACATAAAAAGTTCTGCTTTATAGGGTAGACCCGAACTAAAATTTTGATTATGAAATGTAATAATTAATATCGTAACACCGAATATTTAGTTTTAGATGTTTAAAAAGTATATAAGTAGTGATGTAGCCTAAAACGGCTACAACATCAAATTCAGTGCTATAATTGCAATTCATTATTAATATTCTAGTTCGCTATATTGTCAAATTAATCAAAACAGCGAAATATTTGACATCTATTTGCGACGTCGCCCACTTTCAGGATAAACGCTCTTAAGAGGGAACAGGGCCTGCAAGGAATTTGGAAAATAGATATTTGAAGAAACGATTGCCGTCGTCTTACGTCAAGTCTGCCCCCGTAAAGAGCGATAGGGACAGCTGCAGCTCAAACCAATTATACGAGTATCACAAAAAAATTGACAAGATCGACGTTTAGTATTCCCCTTTTTTCTCCTCGAAAACTGAGCTGATTCAGTTAATTTTTACATTAAAATTTTAAGAAAGAGTATGTCTAGGTTCATATAATTTTATTTTATGTTAAAAACTTGTCAAATTTGTCTGGTAGCCTTCTAATCACGGCGGTAAAAATGGGGCATTTTTGTAGGGTCTTTTTTTTACGTTGCTGAAAAAAAAAAACAGTGACGTGTCTACAACAGGCCTTAATTTATGAAAAAAAAATGATTGCTCTAGAGGAAGAAAAAAGAGGAATACATTTGTATGGAGAATTGCTGACCCTATTCCCTCTGAAGGGTGCTTGTTATCAGGAACATACAACAGTACGATTATGGATATACGTTGACGGCATTTTTTCAATGTGGCAATTAATGATAATGGGCCAATGCTGCAATGAGAACCTTAATTAATATGTTTCGCGATAGCAATAACGAAATTGCAAAAGGGCAATAAGGGTCCCGGTCACCCAGCCCTTTGTCAGCAACCTATATTCAATACACTGCATTAAATCCAAATTATAATCACAAAATCACCACATTATATCTGCCATTTATTAAATGTTAGACAACCAGATCGTTAGCTAAAAATAAGTAAAATAAAATCGATCCAAGCTTTGAGGCCATACTATATTTATGACCCTTAAAATTTCACTTCGGTTCGTCGGATCCGGCCCACTTTGTACAAAGTAGATTCGATGACTCGCTATTGATTTGATTGGCAATCCCGTTTCAACTTTAGCTATGAAATATCATTTATAGCCGACCAAGAATTTATAAAGCAATTCCTGCATTTGAAAAGGGAATAAACTGACTTTTTTTTCTTATTTATTTATTGGCTTTATCGGTTTTTCCAAGTTCAAAAGCCATGAAGAGATAATCTTTTTATCGGTTGCTACGTAAGCTTATGATGCCAGTTTTAATTGAATTGTGTTCGTAAATCAAACTGGTTTGTAAAGTAAATCGATCGTTAATATTGGCGATTGAAGTATTCGGTATACATTGGAAGTCTGTATGAATATCTACCATTTCTTTCATCCGATCGTTTCCCCGAGTCCTACTGAAGTTTCTGCTCAATTAGGGTTTTGAAGACACTGAAGAAGTTATAATAACCAGCCTTTAATATTCTTTAGAAATAGATTTTTTTCCGCCTTCGAATATTTTCTTACTGATGGATTTTACAGCTTGACTGTTATAGATTTGTTGAATAGAATTATTTACATTACAGTAAGCACAGTTTTTCCTTCATAAAACAAATGTAGTGGAAATATTGGGTTTATTACAGCAGTCGTTTGTGTCAATGGATATTGATTTGTTTTCTCCAAAATATTGGAGTGCAGAATGGTTCTGTTTATATTAGGTATTTTGTTTTGTGAGGACTATGTGGATAATATAAGATAAGAATTTTTAATATGGGGGTGGGTCACTTTTCGGGGGACAGTTGTAAAAAAAAAGATAAAAGATTTGCATGACATATCAAATGAAAGGGCTTGTTGTGAGGATCTCATTTTTTTTTATACATACTTTTAAATATATTTGAGATATTTATTAAAATTTACCAGACCCCCTCTTAACTCCGAAACTACAGAGCCAAAAATTTTGGAAAAAATACGGAAAATAGTTCTATACATATAGAACGTGCACTCTGTGGGTTCGATACACGCAAAAGGCATACAACGCCCTCAGAGTGCAGGGCTTCCACGCTACTGCAGTGTATCTGGAATATTTGCCGAAGCACATACTGATGGTTTCAATACCATCTTAAGAAAAAGGATTGCGTCCATGATGCGCAGAGTGCGTGGGCGCGTCAACGGCATTCTGAAGGTCATTAGTGATAAGCCGTGGTGCGCCATTATGGCGCATTGGGTGCATGTACATGTGCATGTACCCGGTGTGTCTGGTGAGTGCAACAGATTTATAAATTAACATTTTATACATCTACATTTGTTACTAACATAGTTTTTAAGTAGTGTGTATTACTAACAACATATGGACAGAAAGGTCTGATTTTTTATTTTATTTTAGTCGATCTGTAGTCTCAAAATAACATGGTAAATCTCCCAATATTGTACTTACATTTGCAGTTGGAATTATGGGAGAATATGTTTTTCAACTACAATGTTAAGTTTGTCCTTGGGATAAATTCATCCCAACTACGGAACCCTTCATTGTGCGTGGTCCGATACCTCTTCGCCGGGTTTTTATATGACGTGTAAAAGTGATTCCGATATCTTATTTACAGAATAAACATTTTCATTTCATTTAATTATAACTTATCTTGATTGCTTTCGAAACCGTTCTCTGCCACAGGAACCAGACAGTTGCGTTTATTTAGTTATGGCTGGTTCCTGAAGTCGATTAGGCACCTTACTAAGAGTTTATGCAAACATTTAATTTAAAAAAAAAGCTTTTTAAAACAAAGTTTCAATATTTTCGTAGACAAAAGATAAAAAACCGGCCAAGTGCGAGTCGGACTCGCGCACGAAGGGTTCCGTACCATTATCTATAAAAACGGCAAAAAATCATGTATGTTGTATGGGAGCCCCTTAAATATTTATTTTATTCTGTTTTTAGTATCTATTTGTTGTTGTAGCGGTAGCATAAATACATAATTAATAAAATTTCAACTGTCTAACTAACACGTTTCATGAGATACAGCCTGGTGATAGACGAACAGACAAATGGTCAGCGGAGTCTTAGTAATAGAGTCCCGTTTCACCCTTTGGGTACGGAACCCTAAAAACTAGGATTGGTATATAACAAGGAATCGGGCATTAGTCAAAATGAAATTCCTACGTATTTGCTTGGAAAAAGTATTCGTTTGGCATAGACAGCTGTTTATCATTCGATATTTGAACGAGTGCTGTGAAAATATAGAGTCGCGGGTGTGTTGACTCTCGCAAACGGGGCAAAGTTAACTTATCAAAATATTATTTAAGTTACGTGGCACAGGCGATGCATTGGAGCTAGTAAATTATGCCGCATCGACGCGATGTTGAATATTTGATTAAATAAATAATAATGCTGGCAGCACAGGAAAGCAAAATTCGTAGCTAAATAGCTAAGGTTTACTCTATGCAGTGAAAACAAGAACTTAACCTATTCTTTCAACTTTATTGTGTCTGGATTTGTATCGTTAATAAGACAAAAAACCAAAACCCTATCACGACAAAAACGCCAACTAAAAAGGTATAAAACAAGACGTAGTCTGTGTAATTTATACCTTAATTACATGAATTACGTGTGACTCCGGTTATACGAAAACCGAAACCGATGTTACTTTGTTACGATTTCTTGTAAATACCTTTTCAGTTGGCTTTTTAGTCGTAGTTGAGTTTTAGTTTTTAACTTTTTTATATTTCAATTATATTGGGATTACGGATCTTTGAGGGTAGGGATCAAATACAATTTGATAAGCAGCCGACATAATATTTTAGAAGGGTTTTTAGTGTTATTGAAAACAGTCAGTGTGAAACATAATTTTATTCAGAATTGATATGAGGGAACAGATGAACATAATATTATACATACATATATAGCCTTTCAAAATCATAACCTAATACAGATAGTGCAATCCACGACGACGCGCCCACTCCGCGATTACTGTACTGTAAGCTGTACTTTAGTACGGAGCGGAGCGGAGTGGGGCGCGTCGTCGTGGATTGCATTATCTATAGTCGAGTAAAAACTAGGGTTTCCTAAGACTGCAGTTGTCATCCCCAAAGCGTCAGCAATCTACCGGCGAATGTCGTCAATGAAACGATATTTATGAAAATAAGTTGGTATATTTTCCTATAGAGCGTTTTTGACACCATTTGCATGATGGCCTTTTTGTGGCGGCCAACGCCACTCTAGGAAGCCGAAGCTTTAGTGACCATAATTCGTATCATTAGCATTTTAAGTGGCAAAAACACATTCGAAGCATCTCTCATCTCAAAATAATAAAGCTTGAAAATTAGTAATCTCGTAACTAAATACTTATGGACACAGAAAAAGTATCAATCACAATGAAGATGATAAGTATTATCAAAGCACGGCTATTGCGGATAGCACGGCTATTGTGGAATATACTAATCCTAATAATTATCAAAATGACATAAATGATTCTCTGAGTGACATATAAATTGGCTTGACAAAAATAATCTTGTAATTAATTTAAATAAAACAAAAGTTATTCATTTCCACTAGCGCCGTAGTATCAATCAGTTAACATTGCATACAATAACTGCATAGTAGAAGAAGTTACAAATGCAAAATTGTTAGGTATAACCATAGATAATAAACTAACCTGGAAACCTCACTTAGAGGAAATCGGCAAGCGTCTGAGTAAATCTGCATATTTATTAATCCAATTATCCAAGAAAGTAAATACTGACACACTATTAGCAGCCTATCATGGATTGGTCGCTTCTATTTTAAGATATGCAGTTGTTTTTTGGGGACAATCAACTAATAGAGAGCCAGGGTAATTCAGGGTGAAAAAAAGATGTATACGATCAATGTGTGGTTTAAGAACAACGGATAGTTGCGTTCCTTACTTTAAAAAATTAAAAATACTAACTTTTCCATCTTTGTACATATTGGGGACTGCATTATTTGTTAAAACGAATCAACAACTATTTCAAAAAATTTCAGCAGTTAAGAGAACCCCAATTCGTGCCCAATATGAGAATTTGATAAGTCAAAACAAGTGTAAAACTGCTTTAATGAAAAAGAGTTTCTTTGGTATTGCTCCAAATATTTATACTAAAATACCAGATATTATTCAATGTATGCCTCTAAACAAATTTAAAAAGTGCCTTCAGGGGTTATTATTACTAAAGAACAGGGGTCCCTTCAGGGGTTATTTACAGCGTAGATGATTTTTTAAACGATATTTTGCTTGTATAGAATTCTGATCATGCGTATTAATTTGTTTTTTTCTGTACGTCTTACTCAAATTGAATTTAAATTTTAACATTGTGATTCTGAATTGAATTTATATTTTAATATTGTAATTTCGAATGTAAGTAATTATGACATTGTCATTTTTTTTTTTTTTGTTTGTATTGTTTGTCTAGCGCAACTAATTTTGTACGCCATAAATTGTAAAACATGTAGCCACCACATATTAATTATAAGACCTTCATACTGTACTCATGTGTTACAAAATAAATATTATCTTATCTTAAAGATATAAAATAATATAATCAGTTTAGACCCTCTTTCATGAGGCTTTAATAAATTAATTGGAAATCTTATTCACTGTTTTTTTTTAAAGCGTGATTAAAGTAAATTATTGCATATGCTATAGTATGTATAGTTTTCAAACAAATCATAGATCAATTATTAAAATAGGGGATCCAAGGGTGGAATGTATATTTTTTTATTTCAAAGTTTTCGGTAATTATTTCCTCAGATATCAAATTCTTATGTTTAGATGTTTTTTTTCTAAACTACACACGATGCCGGTTTTTAATAAAGATAAGATTTACCTTATTTCCAACTTGAATAAATAGCAAAAAAAAAACATCTCTACACAAATAAACTAAAATAAAACATAACACAGGTCTTTAAAGGGCAAAACGATCAGGAATTATGGTCTTCTTCAGCCCATTCGCATAAACCGGTGTCGCCCCATCCCTATTTGTAACCGTAAAAGTAAACGGAACGATAGCTCACCAATTGACATGGGGTTCTGAACTAATTGGGGAAGAACATAAATAGCCTCGCGCCCCCTGGAGCGTTGGACATAAACTAATGACCCTACATACTACATCTCCAATGGGTCGATATTCGGGTGGGTATCTTATTGGGGGCTCCAAAAATTGGCCAGTCCTCGAACCTTAGTTTGGTGTACTAATAATAATAAATTCTATTTAGTACACAAACACCAATGTAGTGTCTCAAGATTAAGTTGTAAAATATTGACACAGTTTCAAGTCGAACGTTTGACTTCTCAACTAGGCAAGAAGCCTGCGTTTCCCGAAATTGCATTGACATCGAACTACGTAACAATCGTGCAAGTACTGATGATGTGACGTAATGTGTGTAATGTTTGTGACGTAATCCACGACAAACGAAATAATCCAGTAGCTTTGCACAAATCCATTACATACGTCATCACCATAAACAAAACACGGTGATAATTTACTATGCAAAGATTTTCGGATAGTTTTTTGTTTTATAGATTTGAAATTACTTTTCATATTTGTTCGTTTTATTAAATTCAATAGGAAAAAGTGCAACTTTGTAGGTATTACGGGTAAAAACTTCATCACGAAGCTATTCAATACTGCATTCACTAACTTTTATAAAAATAAGCCTAATAATACGTTTTTATACGTCTAACTTCAAACCACAAGCCGCCATTACCATTTAGCACAAAACTATAATTCGCAGTGCACACACATCAAATAGTTCATGAAATTCTCGTGAAACTTTCAGAATACGGTGCGATACTATTTCACATTCACCTCATCATTAAAAGGGAATTTCAGTTAATGAATCTAATGTTTCTGAGGTGCTGTTACAGTTAAATGGGAAC
Organism: Xanthia togata; assembly: GCA_963853775.1. NCBI lineage: Eukaryota > Metazoa > Arthropoda > Insecta > Lepidoptera > Noctuidae > Xanthia > Xanthia togata. Next base: position 12,086,673 of record OY970811.1, read on the forward strand.
AGTTAAAATGATATGTTATTGCTGATAGTGTGAATCTAGGTGTAAGCTTTCTCTAGGACATTATAGTCCAAATTTAGAGGATCCCTGGGAGCAATAATGGAGGAATTAAATTGGTAAATGGAGATTTAGTAGTGTGTCAGTATTCGGTGATTCAAATTCTAAGACTACTATCTAATGAACACGCGTTATATAAGAGAAATTAACAGTTTATTAAATTGACACACTACATCAATTTGCCGTGTTATAGACATTTCATACCACTGGGAAAGAATTCATGTAATTTGAATGTACAGATAATTTAACTTGATAGTCAGTGTGATTAAAAAAATCCCTGACTTCACTTATCTTGTTTATTTACTTATAGGTAAGTATGGGCGGAAACATTGTCCAAGCATTGCATCATTGGGATTGGAACAATATCTATACTAATATTATAAAGAGGAAAGATTTGATTGTTTGTTTGTATTGAATAGGCTCCGAACTACTGAACCGATTTGGAAAATTATTTTACCATTAGAAAGCTTAGTTTTCAGGGAGTAACATAAGCTACTTTTTATCCCGGGAAAAATAACGGGTACCGCGGGAAAGACCACGGGAGCGAAGCCGCGGGTAAAGTGCTAGTTGAATAATAAATCGACAATAGAAAGTTTTTTGTTGTCGCTTTTTTTTAACCCAGTCGGGTTTGATGAGTCTGATCTTACCTTCCACATTGACGTGAACAAGGAATTTAAGCCAAAATAACAAACACATCTTTAAAATACCATCATCATCTACCAAACCTCTTTCCAACTATGTTGGGAGCAGCTTCAAGTCTAATCGTATGCAGCTGAATACCAGTATTTTACTTGGAGCAACTGCCTATCTAACCTCCACAATCTTACTGCACGATACCCCTTGGTAAGACTGGTTGTCAGACTTTCGGGCCATAAGACTTTATTAATTCTAACATAACCGTTTTCAACACTAATGTTTATTTTATCTACTATTATAACATAAACATAGATCACGCCAACTCGTCAACGTTGTTAAGCAATTCAGACAGACTATTAAATTCTAAGTATGTACTTACTTGCGTAATAATATCACTAGGTTTTAGAATAGGCATTTGAATTTGAACCCAAGGCAATGTTATGGCTCTAATTTGTGGACGTTTGATTGTTCGTTCGATCGATTTCATTCGATCGTTGATATAATATAAAAAAGGTTTATTCACAAAAAAAAAAACACAGAAACACATTTATAATGTACCTACATTATTACAAGTTGCAAAAAATATACATATAACCATGTCTGTTGGACTAGGATTGTTCTGTTCTAAGAGACAGTGTTCGGCCAAATTATTATTTAAACATGATTTATTACAAGAAATTAACGGTGTTGATGTTATCAAGCTTCTGTAGTTTTTAATGTGTAGTGTAAATTAAATTAAATTTCGTTTTACACGTTGGAGTATATGATTGGGGATTTTAAGGCTGATTTCACCAACGAAACTGAACGCGATCAGCACATCTAAACCGAGTTCAAGAGCTGTCAGTGTCAATATTCCAAAGAAAATAATGACACTGACAGCTCTTAAACGTGTTTTATGTGCAGTTTCGTTGGTGAAATTTGCCATAAGTGCCTAATTGTGTGTATTTTTTTATGTAAAACCTGTAAAACTACTATTGCCTACTGTGTTGGATTACTAGGTGATGTATGTGAGCAAGGACTCCGTGTAGGCATAGTCCTTTTGTAGTAGCCACTCTGTTACTACGGATTTAACTTTGTATGTGTTTAAGTTTAAAATATTTGATAGCGAATAAATTTTTTGGTACCTAATATGTAGAGTTGGCGTTTTGCGAATGCAGTTTTGTGTTGGGTTCTTGGAAGGAGACTTACTCGCTTATTTGGGATTGGCGGAGGCTGCAGACCGACATGTGTTCTAAGAATAGATCGGAGCACAAAAAGTTGCCGTACTGTAAGAACTTTGCAGTCAGAGTACAGTTCCGTGGTGCGATACCTGTAGGGTTTTTTAGACAGAACTTTGAGTGCGGCTCTTTGCGTTCTTTCCACTCTCAAAACAATGGTTTTAGATGCACCGCCCCATGCAGTTATGCAATACCCTAAGCGCCTAACACACATAAACACACCTCGCACGGACGAATACCATTCCACACACACACACACTCACACACACTTCCACACACAAATAACCTAATTAACAAAACTTTAGCTTATATGTAAAGTTTAAAATGTCCACTCGAGCCACCAATCTTTTTATAATGTTGATCTTTTTTTTTCTTCTCTCTCGATCTTGTGGTGACAAAATAAATCTTATTATTACTTCTTATTACCCAAGGACTGACTGGCACAGAGTATGATACGCCATCCTTAGAGGCTAGCCGAGTCTCTAAGAGACTTAAAGATGTTTCATGGACGTGACGACGAAAGACGTGACTTCGATCTGCTTGTCCACTCTTAGTCCGCTATCAATCTGCACTCCAAGATACTTCACGCGCTGTCCGCTGTGGTGAGTGTTGGACAGCCACATGGTCCGAGTAAATTGGAGCACGAGTGAGAAGTTACAGAAAAAGTATGAGAAAATGCAGTGTTATGTCGGACTGCGAATGCGTACTTGTTGATAGGCCTACAGTGTCCTCTCATACCTATTAACACTGTAACTTGAAAATATTGTAAATACCATTTACTTTTAAAAAAGTAACCGTGGAGTTTCTTGCCGGCTTTTCTTCATAGGAAACGACCAATTGGAACCGTGCACCTAGCTTCTGACGTTTCATAAGTGCCCTTGTAGGTTTATGTGAAATAAAATATTTTTAATTTGAATTTGAATTGAATGGTATGTAAGATGTTTTGCTCAAGTTAAGTGTCAGGAAATTTAAATTGAGCAGTTTCATTATTTTGCACAAGGCTTCTTCTGCAGTAGCTTTGACCACATCCCAAGTGGGTCCGAAAACAAGTATTGGGGTATCATCAGCATACGCGTAAATGTTATAACTAGTGAGGCACATCCTGCACAAGTCGTCCACGTAAATTTGGAAGAGTGTAGGCCCATGTATGCATCCTTGAGGGACGCCATAAAGATGTTAAGACTATACAGCTTTTTTTATTGCAAAATGGGAATGCTCTTGCCTGTTCACTCTTGCTTTGAAGGTAGACGGGTTATAGGTATGTGAAAGTCCCACACTGTCGCTGGCAGAGAGTTCCACACCTTGACTGTTCGCATAATAAATGTGGAGGAGAAGCGCTGAGTGCGACTGGACGGGATATCAATCAAGAGCGGATCGTACCTGCAGTACGTCTGTTCGGTAATAAAAGGGCGATGATGGAATCAGCTTAATATACTAAATATAAGGCTGATTTCAGACCAACGCTACTGGCAGCGAGCGGATTAATGTATACAAAATATTTTAAACCATTTTTACCCATTCTTTTCCATACAAAACTACATTTTGGAAGAGGCACTTTGAATCAATTCACTTTTCTAGTAAATTTTGATATTCGAAAGTGCCTTTTTATATGCCTAATTTCAAATTAAATGTTTTGACTTTGATTTTGCGGCACTATATCTGCGCATTCCTTATAATATAACTCATTGAGCTATAGAAAAATACCGTCAGGCAGGTATAGTGATAGAGACGACCATCTACATAGCCTAACTGTTTCTAAAACTCGTAGCACTTGTAGTTTGGAAAATTTATTGTTGTTACACCCTCTACGCCAATTTGCAGTGTTATAGCCATTTCAGACAACTGCCAAAGTATAACAGTTGTGTTTTGTTTATACGGACAATTTAAGTTGCTTAACAATACGGGAGCATAATCAGCCGCCTATAATGTGCCCACTACTGGGACACAGACCGGTCCAGGTCCAGTCATTTCGGAGATTAGCTGGAAGAAACAGACAGACAGATAAAAATATTTAAAATAGTTTTTTTTTTAAGTACGGTATATACTTTCACATGCATTTAGTCATTTTTCAATTTAATTTATTTGTTGAACAAATTTAATGAATGAATGAAGGTAGAGATTTGTATAGATTTCGCATTCTACTCAGTTTGAACTGTTATGTGTTCAATCTTTCATGCAGACTTACTATTCCAATTTTAAACGTTTATGAATTAAATTAAAGATCACTGATTTTTAATTGTAAGTTTGATAGACTCTTTCAATAAATTCATGAATATATACGAAACTGAGGTCTATAAGAAAGCTTCATAACCGATGGTATTATAATACAAACGATTGAAGAACCATAAACCTTGGGCACGATATCATCATGACAGTCGAAAACCAAGCCGCGATTCTATTTCTGTTCTGCAAATTCATGTTTAGACTTGACGGCAGACACGAACATGTATGAATATATTTGTTTTATTTATTTATTTTAAAAAAGCACAGCCACACCACATACATTAAACTTATGCTAGAAATAATCTTAATAACTAAAGGACTAATGTACATGACAATTACGGCGTAAATAGCATTGATGACAATATCTTATTATCATGCAATTTAAATTAAACTAAATCTACAATAAAATAAACTAAAATTATAATTGATTAACGTAATTAAGACAAACAAAAAAGATAAGAAATAAAAATTCAAATTCAAATGTAAAACAATTGAAATGAACAACTTGGCAAGGATAGCGTGATTTTCTTTCTGAACCCCAGTAGCTTGTCACTGAATATATCTAAGTCAACCGTGTTTAATAGTATTATTGTATTGCTCATTTGTATAACTGGAGACTGTAAACCTAGATTAGTTTTTACAAAAGGAGTATCAAATACCTTTTTAATTTATTTGGCCGTTTGGGTAAATTCTTGGAACTGCAAAAGAAACACCTTCCTTCCTTTTTCATTAAACCTACATCTTTGTTATTGCCTCTAACTTGATTATCCTACAGTGTGTGGTTTGTTTACTAGTCATATTACAACGTAACCTTTATCAGCTGATTCCAACATACCGCTGAGGTGTCGATAATTTCTTCTTTTTCTTTTCAGCTGAAAGACATACACTGGTGGACATAGGCCAACCCCAAGCACCAACACTTCAACCGGTTCTATGCTTTCCGCATCCAGCGGATTGCTGCGGCCTTCACGAGGTCACAGGTTCACCTTGTGGGTGGCCTTCCGACGCTACTTCTTCCGTTTCGCGGTCCCCACTCCAGAATGTTTCGCCCCATCGGCCACAGTTATATAAGCACATCTTTCCACAAGAATATCACAGAACAACGTTTGCCAGGCGCCAGTATTACATCACCAGCACAAAATTATACAACACTTTAAACACAGTATTAAAATTATCCACAAAATCAAAATATCAATGCAAACACATGTTACTTAATTACTTATTAACATTGACTCATCAACACATGAGGATCTTCTTTTGGATTGAATTAGTTTTTATGTGTGTATGAATGTGAGTGTGTGTTGTGTGTGGAAAATTGGAATTAGTTTTATATTTAACTATATACACACACCACCGCATACAACACACTCATACACACCTCAATCACACATTAGCGGCATACCTTCACCACTCCTTTGGATTTGTAAAAGTATAACCTTAATTTTTATTTAGCGATGTTTTGTAGGTGTCCTAGAGCTGTAAAAATTTCTGGCTTGTAACATCGTTGCGGAGGGACACTGATCTTCTAAGATACAGGTACTAACCTAGTTTAGAGGTCAGGGTTTCAATGTAATACTACCTAGCATAAGCCTCTCAATGTATGTACTTCTAGCATACCATTGTAATAGTTATTTAAGCTTTATTTAGTTCAAAGATTATTACAGTTCTGCGATCAATGTGCACGGTCCACTGCTGCACTGCCACTTAAGTTTAACATTTCTTCAGGCTGTGTCAGTTACCTTGGTTCTCCTGCGGATCTCTTCATATCTGGTTCGATCACATAGGGAAACTATAAGTATACAACCACCAAAATTTGTATTATACATACTTCGAGCATGGTCTACAGCTACACAAATCGTTCATACATTTTCGTAGCCTACCTACAAAGTTGCTACGCCGTAGCTGATATGACGTCATGGCTACGCAGCTACGTTTTATATAAAGTCGTAGCAGATCACCGATTTGCTACGCTCCGGCTCATTTCCTCGAGTCCTACAAATTTATGTCAAAGCCAGGAATTTATTTTTCTTTGAAAATCTAACCTTTGAACTTGAGACATTTTTATTAATATTATATAAAAGATAAAAATAATTGATTTACTTAAATAATTCTTCGTATCTCAGACAATACAATTTCGTTTCCGAAAAATCCGTCACGCTGTATAAATATTTGGCCCTCCATAATTTAGATGAAATCAAATACTTGAGGACAAACTTTTTAACTTTATGATTTCAGCGCATTATTATAAAAAAAAATAAGCTGTATTTTCGCAAGGAGGCCAAACTTTGCAGGTGTTATATAATATTTATATTATTTATCCGTAGATGTTGTTAAACTTTCTCAAAGCTACAACGATATAAAAATCGATTATCGGAAGTAACCAGTACCGAGCTACTGCAACGATAAATATGTTATTTAAAATTTAATGAAGCTTTGTAGCTTACATTTATAGCACTAGTAGTAGTAAATTATTTCATGTACAATTACTTTGACACTTACTGCTTCCCCGATAAAATGTAACACACGAGTAATCCAAACTTATTGTTATGAGAAAAACAACAAACATATATTTAAAAAACCAGCCAAGTGAGTGTCGGACCACGCACAATGAAGGGTTCCGTAGTTGGAATGAATTTATCGTAAGAACAAACTTAACTTTGTAATTGAAAAACATGTTCTCCCATACGGAATATATGGGAGATCATGTTTTTGCAACCGCAAATTTAAGTTGGTCGATTATTACTCGTAAACTTGTAAAGCCCACTTAAGTGTGATAGTTATCCTTTAAACTTCGTTATATATTAGTACTAATGCCGTGACATTTGAATTTCTAACTACAACCGTTTAGTTGGTAGAGACACTTGACTCTAACGAAAATTGGTACTTTAAATCTTGATAAGTTACGAACGGTTTACTTAATCAAAAAACGGTCTTGGAAAACCCCTAATATTTTTGAAAGAACTATCCAACGATATCCCACACTATAGGAAGGACGAAAAAATAAATTGTCATCCCCACTTTACATGTAGGGGAGGTACCTACCCTAAATAATTGTTTTTTTTTTTTTCTTAATTTTATTTTACCACTTTTTTGGCGTTATTAACTTGTATACTCATGCCAAATTACAACTTTCTAATACCAACAGTTTTTGAGCTAAACCGCGGACAGACAGACGGACATCGCGAAACTATAAGGGTTCCTTGTTGACTACGGAACCCTAAAAAGTGGCCAAGTGCGAGTCAGACTCGCATACGAAGGGTTCCGTAACTTCCGTACCACCGTACAATATAGGTACTCGTATAACACTACATTTTTTTATACTTTAGTATAAAAACAAGAGAGGTGCAGATCGAGCAAAAATCGCCAAAAATACACGTTTCTTGTACAGTAAAAAAAAATGGTTTTATATGCAGCGGCCACATACACACTATGAAAATGTCAAGTTTCTACCTATAAAGGTTAAAAAGATACAGCCCTGTGACAGACAGACGGACATTGAAGCCTTAGTAATAGGATCCCGTTGGCACCCTTTAGGTACCTTTACTATAAGCTTCTATCGGTCACAATAATTATATAAGATATTGTGAAAATATTTTAAAAGAGTAACGGTGGAGTTTCTTGCCCATTCTTCTCCTTACGAAAACTACCTTTTGGAATGGGCGACTAGAATCATTTTTTTTTTTTTACTTTTGTAAATTTTGACTTTCAAATGTGCCTTTTTTGTGCCTAATTGAAATAAATTATTTGACTTTGACTTGGCCCCCGTCGCTTTTCAGATCCATAGACACTTGTCATTGGAATGAAAGTACCTAGTGTTCGTTGTTGGGTGTATTCGCGCTACTTGTGTCCTACTCGATGCCCCTTATTTCAGGATATTCGCTACTTTTTACCTATCGTGTTATAGTAATCATATTCTAGGTGCATCGTCTTCAGATATAATTATATAATTAATGTATATAAGATATTGTGAAAATATTTTAAAAGAGTAACGGTGGAGTTTCTTGCCCATTCTTCTCCATACGAAAACTACCTTTTGGAATGGGCGACTAGAATCAATTATTATAATTTTTTTTGTACATGTTGACGATAATAAGTGCCTTTTTTGTGCCTAATTGAAATAAATTATTTGACTTTGACTTTGTAGGTACGCAACCTCAACATGTAAATAAGCTCAGTCGTTTCTGCTTGAAAGTGTAACAAACGAACAAACAATAAACGGTAGCTACCAAAGATTTGTATCTATACGGTATTGCTATCTACGAAACAGCCAATTGTAATCATTATTAAGAATGTATTAATACGAAGCTTCAATTATCTATACCTATAATTTAACTAAAATCATGATCTATTATAAAATAACATCACAGTTTCAATGAGATAATAATATCCTTCAATTAAATCTCGTTTATACGATTTTAATTAAGATGGTCTCTCGACATTTCAATGTTATCTTGTTCATAAATTTTTGTTAGGAAGAGTTCTTTGTTTCTGGCTTGAACACTACTTTGGTCTAGAAACTGCTGAGCTGCTATCTAACTACACAACACATTTTCGTAAACGATTACGACTAAACTGTTTCATTTTGACAGTTCAACAACATTCATTGCGTTATTTACGTTGTTGAGCAAAAATTTTCGTCGGACTTATGAAGCAATGGATTAGCAATCAGTTGCAAAACTATTTATCTGATTGGTCGTGTAATACGCAGCTAGGGTACTGGTCCTAAGTTCGATCCCAGCTCGGGTAAAGTATAATTGAGGTAGATCTTTGACACAGGTAGTCAGAAGCCCGAAAATCTGACCAACAGTGTTAACAAGGGATATTGTTGTGTAACTCGGTAACTGGGTTGTGGAGGTCAGATAAGTAATCGCTCCATGTTAAATACCTACTGATATTCAGCTCCATCTGGTTAGAATGGAAGCCAACCGAAACATAGTTGGGAAAAGGCTAGGCAGACATACTTGTAGCAGTTAGGAGTCATGATTTGTGAACGGTTGACGGCACTCTACGTGAGCCCCCTTTTACAAGGAGCTTAAACATAACTGGCAAAACGTGAGTATACAACATATAATACACCTCTACCATCCTTTCGGGGCTGATGTTGACCTTGCTTAGACGCGTCGTAAATCACCATCGACCCTTGTAATGTAACGTCACAATTTTTACACTACGTTGCTTGACGAAATTCGAGCGAGACAGGGTTAAACTTCTTATAGGACCGTGGTTATGAGGACATAGGGTTTAAATTACGTTAAACCAGGGCTTAGAAAGAGGTTTTACCTTTCACGAATAAGATAATCATTTTTTAATTTACATTCTTATTTACATTCTATTTTATAATTTTTCATTCTTAGTGTGGGTCTGTTCTCAATGCTGTGGCTATAGGTACTCGTAACTTCTGATTCTTAGAATATACAAGTTCATTTGTTTTACTCATTTCATAGCTATTGAATTTCATAGATATGTCGTGGCCAGATCTTAAAATTGATAATTTTAGGAAATGAACATCGACTACTGGTCACATCATGATGTGGTCTGGGCCAGATCATTGAATACTCAACGTTTAACGATTTGAACAAGTAAACGCACGAATACTTCATGATGTGGGCAAACATTAGTGATCATATCGTAAAATAGTTCGATTATCCACAGGTAGAGGCGTTGATGTCGCTTTGCGTTTGTTGTGTACTATGGCGGCGGCATACAACAAATCAAACAAAGGGTGACCAGGCAAAAAAAGTCGATGAACTTTTATTGGGTTTCCAAATATTATATTATGGAAAGCGATCAACTTGGAAGTAGCGCTCACCGGCTGCTACCGCTGCCCGTGAAATGCAACATTGCATTTAAAATCAGTTTTTTTTAAGTTTACGCCAGTTATGTGCCACCCCGACCAAATGGGTTAAGTTAATAAATAATAATAATCTTTATTATCAAAAATCCAAATACAATTTGTCCATCTCAACCAGAACATACAAACGCCAGTAGATGAATTGCTATAAATTAGGTTAGAACTGTGACCAACCGTGCGCGAGCCAAGCGAGCGAAGCGAGTGGTGCCGTGACAGCGGCCGGCGAGCGCTAGTTCCAAGTTGGTTGCAGTTACTTGGCTATTTTTACACCATGGATACGCTACATTAATGATATGGCCAAACGTTGACTGACATATCATTAAACGTTGACGTAACAATATGGCCAATGTTGTCTGGCCATTTCATGAAATAACACGGCCACGACAGATATATAAAGTTGCTAAGTCGCTGTTGCTGTGCAAGTCCACTCTATGTAATGTAACCTTGGTTTCGACACATGCACCAAATATACTCCAAATACTAGACTTCTACCTTTTTAAACGTTACTGGTTTAAATTGAACCGTTCGATTCAGTTTCGTCACAAGCAAACGGAATAAAAAGTCGACTACCTCTAAAACGAACGTTCAGGATTTTCAATTGATGACACGACCGCCTCCGATTTTACCCCAACACTTTAATCCGATTGAATGTTGAAAAATGTTCCCCTTTGTGGGCCGATTCAGGTTATTATTACAACTATGTGAAATCATATTTAATTGTAAAGTTACATCAAAGAGTTTTCATTGCGTTGATTTTCTTTTGACTCATTTTCGTGATTGTAAAATCAAAATTGACAGAGGCCAATTTGTGATTGGCAGAAATGACAAAAACCTTCTAGAAATTTGTGGAACAAAGTTGTGTAAAGATGAAATATTTTATTTATCCACCAAGTAAATACATCATTTTTATAGTCAATATGCCTTTTTTTTTTCTTTTTTTTTTTTGGGTGGGAAATCATCAAATGACGTCTCCCGCTCTGGGTGGAGCGGGAGGGCGTGTCAGACTCTTACTGACTAAAACCCACCCGTGTTTCTTCTCTTGCCTGTGCAATGCCAGGGGGCCACGGTATCCCTTTCGGACTTTCCCGCAACCCCGGCAGGCAATGGTCTCATCGGACCCCTTCATTCGCTGACATCTCTTTGAGGCGCGCGTGGAACACAACGCGCCGTCGACCCGGGCTTGGTCCTTACCGGACGGCGAGCTACCCATTGCTCACCGTCCGCAAGCCCGCGCCTACGGTGGCCGGGAATCCGCGATCGATTCCCGACGCCCGGGGCGTCTCCTCCTGCGGCGGCTAGGGGCGTGAGGGCGCGAAATTTGCCTCTCCCTCACGCGCTCCGCCTCCTCCTTCGCGAGCATTACTGCTTCGCAGAAGGAGGTGACGGCCTCCCATGCCCTCTCGCTCCGTACCATGGCCTGGACCAGGGCCGGACGCGAGAGATCCCCGCCACCGATCGCCTCCACGAGGACACGGCGGTGCTCTGCCCAAGCCGGGCATACCTCCACCGTATGCTCCACTGTGTCCTCCGGGCGATCCACGCAGTGATGACACCCGGGCGTTTCCTCCCGCCTTATCCGAAACAGGTACCTCCCGAAACAGCCGTGTCCGGTGAGGACCTGCGTCAGGCGGAAGGTGAGGACGCCGTGGCGCCTCTCCAGCCACTCCTCAAAGAGGGGACTTATCGCCGCAATAGTGGCGTGCCCATAGTCAATATGCCTACGTTCTACTCAGTGCTTAAGAAAAAAACCTATTACCTAGCGAAAACTTCTTCTAATCGTGAAATTAGCACAATTTGCATCTCAGCAAGTCAAAATCTGAGCAAACACTGAATGTACTAGAAATGTTCATTATTTTTCCTTAATTAGCAATGCAATGAAATCTGCCTTTCGCATCAAATGCAGGAGGTACTTTACGTATTTTTCGAGAACCAAAGTTGAGCCTCAAAAAGAGGTAGAAATTTCGTTTTCATAATGTGAAGTGGATGATTTAAATGAAAATGTTGGGCTAGTTCCATATTTTAGTTTGTTTAGGGTTTAGTTAGGATACTTTATTATTATTTAAATAGCTTGTTATCAATTTAGTACAAGAAATTTATCCAATGTAGTACATAATAATAAGTTTCAGTAAAAAAATGATATTGATCAAATAAAATGAATCAAATGATTGATTGAGTGAAACCGCGGGAAAAAGCTGGTTTAAAAATAAATACATTTCATTTCTAAATCTGCCAATCAAGGAGAATAAGAAGCTCACTATAAACTAAAGCTCAATCAATACACATAACGTTGCCGGCTTATTATTGGTCGAGGCAGGCTTACGCAACTGGTTGTGTTGCCGCTCAGATGCTGATTGGATGCACTTCTGTCAAGTTGTGTCGTCTAAAACCACAGGTTCACTGCTCGTGATATTTCAGAATATAATAGAGTAGAATATTGTTTATTGTTTTTGTAGCTGGTTAACAAATAAAGTTGGTAAAAAATTTAGGAAGTATATCTATATCATGGCTCTATAGGGTGTACAATAATAAGAAAATAAATAAAAAGAATATTCTAACTTGGATATGATAAACAGAAAACTAAACTATGTAAGGATGCTATTATCCTATAATATTAAATGAGCAATATTTTTATTTGTAATTATGTAGATACGTTCTCGAAAACGGCTTTAACAATTTCGAGGGGTTTACGAGGGCGAAAAATCGATCTAGCTAGATCTCATATCTGGGAAAATTCATTTCCTCTGTTTTCCCCCGAGCAGAGCTCAGTCGCTCAGGTACTGCTATTTAAAAGGAATAGGTACACAATGGATGTAATAAACAAGAAAGCTGGTGGAAGCGACTGTGGTGGATAGTGGCACTCGTTAAGGGTGTACAATATATATATATTATTTTCTCATATTTACTCAGTCTTCGCGCCACCCCTTTTTTTTTTTTTTTTTTGGGTGGGAAATCATCAAATGACTCCTCCCGCTCTGGGTGGAGCGGGAGGGCGTGTCAGACTCTTACTGACTAAAACCCACCCGTGTTCCTTCTGTTGCCTGTGCAATGCGGACCTAAAATCGGACCCCTTCACTCGCTGACATCTCTTTGAGGCGCGCGTGGAACACAACGCGCCGTCGACCCGGGCTTGGTCCTTACCGGACGGCGAGCTACCCATTGCTCACCGTCCGCAAGCCCGCGCCTACGGTGGCCGGGAATCCGAGATCGATTCCCGACGCCCAGGGCGTCTCCTCCTGCGGCGGCTAGGGGTGTGACGGCGTGAAATTTGCCTCTCCCTCACGCGCTCCGTCTCCGTGTGGCCACCCCTGAGCGTGCTCCAGGGGTGGCCACGCAGCCCGCCTCGCTAATTTCACAGTAATCGGTTAACAAGAAAGTAGGTAAAAGTCTAGGGAGTCTATCCCTTGGAGTATTCAAAATATTCATTAATTCAGTAATAGCAATTCTGTAAAAGTGAGATACGTAGCTGTTTTTAAATGTAATACCATCATTTGTTTTCCTTAATTTGGCTGGTAGCTTCGTAACAATAGAAGCTGGGCTCTTTGCTTGTCACTACAGGCTTTGCTGAGAATAGAGGTTTATAAGAGGTCGATATAACAGAAAAGCATTTCACTCCTATTGAAAGTGTTGGGAAATCTTAACACGATTGAGAATTTTTAACACTATGTTAACCATTCTGATACTGTTATCCCAAACTACACTGTAGGGTACAAAACAATGAGAAGGATAACCCACACACCGCAACCGGGAGTTTTCGCCTCCTGCTGCGGTGCACGGCAGTGGAAATGAAAATAAAATTTGTCTACTACCAATTGAATACGATGATAGTTCTTAGATATTTCCCTAACTTTTAATGTAAAAAAATAACTTTGTTTTTCTTGTAATTACATAATAAATCTTAGGTTGGTTTTAAAACCATTAAATTTCTATATTTTTTATATACTTAGCTCCTTGCTAATAAACGTTGTATAGCATCTGTGTAGTTACACTACGATTTGTCTTCTTCTTTCGAAAGTCAAATTACTGACGACTGAAAGAGAGAAAACGGTGTGTAACTATTCAGCTAATATAATACGCTTATTAGTAAGGCAATTAGTATAATTAAGCAAATGTAAACTTTGAGTTTATTATATAAGTTAATTTAATGTAACTTTTCATAATAAAGTAATTTCATTGCTACTTCTGTGAGGCCGCAGCATGTTGGGTATTTTAGTAATAAGTATATTGCAACACCAACATTAAATGTACCTAATATGATATCGGTGGGGAACACTCCCCTTCCAATTGTGACTGTGGTCGATTATAGACGTGAAAATTATTTGTCCGCCTATTTTATTTACTTTTCCTCGGCACCACGCTACCAGCACCTCATCAGCAATCACCACCTAATACTCCGCTGCACACAAGACTACTGTACTGGAAGTACTGCTGTAACGGGTGGCTGCCACGGGCCACACGTGTGGAGGTGATCAGCAGCAGTAACTAATTTAAACCCACTTCAAAGAGTTCAAAATAAAATAATTAAAACTCTGTTCCATTATCCTTATGTCACTCCAACAAAGACCTTATACGAAAAAACTAAACTATTAAATATTAGACAGCTATACAAACTCAATACAAACTAACATACAACTAAAGAAAATTTAACGACTCTGTGTACTTACTATACAAACAAGTAGGTAAGCCTCTGACAGTCCACAGTTGGGCAGACCCCCTGCATCCAATAAGAGTTAATACGTTGAAAACTTCCATATTCATTACCTGTAAAAGAAAGAAAAGTTAAAATAAATAGATTAAATTCTATTTTTTTTTCTTTAGTGAGTTGACAGTATTGTGTAAGCTAATCTAATGAGCGTAGCTGTCTATTGTATGATCTGGAAAACAAAAGAGCTTAGGACTTTTATACACCCATAATCGTATAACATTCACACAATGCCTAAAAACCTTTTGTCTTTTACCGTAGGCTTGAACAAAAACCCAACTCAAAAGTACCATAAAATACGAGATGAAAACCTTATTAACCCACATGCAAAACTTTCAAATTAAGTTTCATAACTAAAGGAGAGGTACAGACACGACGAATTTCTTTAGAACTGCTTTTTCTCGACAATCCTTTCTTTCCACCGTTTTCCACCACTCTCCATTGTTCGTATTCGAGTCGTATAATTGAAATCTTCCATCCACTATTTTCATTTACTTTTTCCGAGTTGTTTTTTTTTTTCTATTGAATTCCCTCTTGTCCAAATTGGAAAGTAACGACTGTTGCTCCCACAATGGGAAATCAGGGTTAAAATTGAAAGAGGATATTTGGTCGAATAAGCAAGATTTGGAAACTCGTCTTCTTTTGTTGGATTGGTTCTGATGTTTGCGATCAAGAGAGCAATGAAATGGTCTGGTTGTAATACAATGTGAGGAAGGACTTTGATGCGTGAGTTACTTTGGTAAATCGAATAAATAATAAATTAAAAATACACAATTTTCTATTTGAACAACGGTTTTCAAAGGAACAAATTATTTGTGCGTAGGTCTCTTTATGAAAACTCAGAAGAGCTGAACAAAAACTGAACATGAACGATTTTTTTTCATATTAATTGAACCGGGCGATAGTTGATACCCATCATTGTGTCAAGTAAGACTAATTAATAACTATCGATACCTACACCAATAATAATTGATAGAATAGAAATTCAATTTAATATCTTTACTTTAGGCTCGTCTTAATTATCTTGGATTAACTATTATGGAATCTAAATAACAGCCAGGAGAATTTGAATTACAAAACAGGCCTTATACACTTTCTTTCGGGAAAATAGCTTCGTATTATATTTTTATACTTAGCTAGACAAGCATGTTGACATTTTCACCAACTATTAAGCCTAAGGAAGCTCGTTAGCCGTCGTAAGGCACTCCGAACTACCAGTTTAAGGAGTGTTAACATTCAGCCAGTCATAAACTTTTCGCTTTTCTGAACATTATACGAAGGAAAAAGCTGTCCGCCTAGCGAAAACATCTTTCTTGTATTGTGTTGGATCGTTTAGACAGACATTAACTGAAATTTACGGCCAGCCAATTTTAGACGGATTTAAGTACTCGCCTTTAACGTGCGTGCTACTGTAGACTGTGCGATGTTGTAAAATGATCGAAACGAAATATTTTTATTTTCGCGTCATCGCCATGCCGATGCGAAGGCCTGATATCGGATTATATTCGAAATTCGAATATTTTGACAGGCTAATGGAGGGTTTAAATAAAAAAACCGGCCAAGTGCGAGTCGGACTCGCCGCCCATGAAGGGTTCCGTAGCAGCAAGTAACATAATATAAAAGTTTTTGTAGTTCATTGAAACTTTGATCGAAGTTTTAATAATAGTTTCGGATTTATGACGTATTAAAAAAAACTACTTACTAGATCTCGTTCAAACCAATTTTTGGTGGAAGTTTGGTAATGTAATCATATCTTTTTTTTTAGTTTTATCATTTCCTTGTTTCAGAAGTTACAACGTTTCAATAATCCACACGCGCATATCTGACTTCTTTTTTAAACTATCCAATTTTTTTCACTTGTTTAATTTTTTCTTAATTATAATATATATTATTGTGTTCTATACCTGGATTCTGCGTTTCATTGTTCTATTTATGTTGTGCCGGGGACTCCCGGGCGACTTTTAACTCAAAGGTAGCGAAAGTAGATCTACTTGGGCTGTACGCAAACTTAAATCTATCTTTTCTAGATACCCTTATTTTATTGTTATTCCATTCACTGGCATTTCTGTCTATAGGTAGGTGTATTCATCTCGTATCATACAATGAGGTTTTAGATTAACCTTTTACACTTTTATATGTTATATAGACCTTTAATCGGCCCACACTACGTTTAAGGATTAATTCAACTTTTGTTCAGGGCACTTGACTCCCGGCGGGTCTTGCCCTTCACAGAAATTAGCTGACAAATGATCCGTGAAAACCTATTTGGTTTTAATGTAGGTCATTTTCATGATATATAAACATCACGAAACACAGTGTATTAGATCAGAATACCAGCTTGTAGCAGCAGTCTTATTTCATGGTGTTTTCGTTTAATTGTTTTTAAATTAATTGTAATTTTCTTTCCCAGAGTGTAGTCAATAATAATTTTAGAAAACTCTGTGTGATTCCCAGATTTTTTTCACTCTTTCTATTCAATGTATTTTTCTTCGACATCAATGTATTTTGGGTACCTAATTACAGGCCATGTGCCTCGGCAACTTCTCATAAGCCTTTGGCAAGGACTTTCCAAAAAACGATGACAACTAACTTACAGAAGTTTCTACGGTTCTAACGACAAAAATGACGCACCTCCATCCAAACTTTTATCCTCCGTTTACCCCCTTTAGGGGTTACATTTTTGAAAATATTTACTTTCACCTTCATTATCTCTTGTGCAAAATTGAATATTTCTAGATCCAGTGATTTAGGCTGTCCGTTGTTTGTCAGTGAATGAATGCATGAATTTTTATTTTTAAGTATCCACCAGTTGGAGGACCTATTTCTGACCCAATCTGACTAAAAGCTGAAAGGTGAGCTATATACAAAGGGTGTTAGCAGCTTGATATACCTATGCGCTGCCCACGTGATGTGTCCGGTTTTAGAATAGTGAACTATGCCTTTTGTTCTACTCATTGTAGATAGCTTAAAAATATTTTGCCAAATAAACTCGCTTTTTATTTATTTCGGAAAAACAAGGAACTGTCATTACACAATGTTGAACTTTTTTACACCATGCCCTAACCAAAGCGATCAGTCGCGCGAATACGTAATCACCGTGTTCGTTTATCCCTCATTTGTTCGGAAAACCGGAAGTCGTCTATGTAGGCGTGATGACGCGTGTTGCTGGCGCGACGACGCGTTCAGGTTCGCCGAACGAAATGAATGTAATGGTGCGATAATCGCTTCAATTCAGACATGGCCTTTTTTTTTTTTTTTTTTTTGGGTGGGAAATCATCAAATGACTCCTCCCGCTCTGGGTGGAGCGGGAGGGCGTGTCAGACTCTTACTGACTAAAACCCACCCGTGTTCCTTCTGTTGCCTGTGCAATGCCAGGGGGCCACGGTATCCCTTTCGGACTTTCCCGCAACCCCGGCAGGCAATGGTCTCATCGGACCCCTTCATTCGCTGACATCTCTTTGAGGCGCGCGTGGAACACAACGCGCCGTCGACACGGGCTTGGTCCTTACCGGACGTTGAGCTACCCATTGCTCACCGTCCGCAAGCCCGCGCCTACGGTGGCCGGGAATCAGCAATTGATTCCCGACGCCCTGGGCGGGCGTCTCCTCCTGCGGCGGCTAGGGGCGTGAGGGCGCGAAATTTGCCTTTCCCTCACGCGCTCCGCCTCCTCCTTCGCGAGCATTACTGCTTCGCAGAAGGAGGTGACGGCCTCCCATGCCCTCTCGCTCCGTACCATGGCCTGGACCAGGGCCGGACGCGAGAGATCCCCGCCACCGATCGCCTCCACGAGGACACGGCGGTGCTCTGCCCAAGCCGGGCATACCTCCACCGTATGCTCCACCGTGTCCTCCGGGCGATCCACGCAGTGATGACACCCGGGCGTTTCCTCCCGCCTTATCCGAAACAGGTACCTCCCGAAACAGCCGTGTCCGGTGAGGACCTGCGTCAGGCGGAAGGTGAGGACGCCGTGGCGCCTCTCCAGCCACTCCTCAAAGAGGGGACTTATCGCCGCAATAGTGGCGAGCCCAGCACTGGGTTGCGACAATCGCACTCTCCATGACGCCATGAGATCCCGCCGGAGCTCTGTCCGCTGTGCCGCGATTTCTCGCGGCATCGGAGTCAAGCCCCGGCGTTTCACCTCCTCGCGCCACTCCCAAATATGCGCAAGGACTTTTGCCTCCAGATCCCATGGCGGCAATCCGGCAAGGAGGCTGGCCGCCTCTCCGGAGACCGTGCGGTATCCCCGGACCAGCCGGGTGGCCATGACCCTCTGGGACGCGTTCAACCGGCGGGCAGGCCGCCGCCTCAAGGAACGCGCCCACACCGGTGCCACGTACAGGGCCATGGACCGCACGATCCCCGCGTATAGCCTCCGGCAGGAGGCGTTTGGACCCCCTAGATTGGGCAGGAGCCGCTTCAAGGCAGCCCCGGCCCGGTCCAGCCTGGGAGCCAAACGTCGGAAATGCTCTACGAAGTTCCACCGACTGTCGAGGACGAGTCCCAGGTACTTCATCGTCGACTCGACGCCGATGTGAACCCCTCCTACCGTTATTTGGGAACCCGACGGTGGCGCGTTCCGAGGACCATGAAAACACATGGCCTCGGACTTGTGCAAGGCCACCTCGAGTCCCAACTGCCGGATTCTGGCCACGATTGTCGCAACCCCGTGTGTCGCTAGTTCGACCGCCGCCTGGTGCGACCTCCCCTGCGCCAGGACCAACGTATCGTCAGCGTAACAAACGACGCTGACGCCATTGGGGAGGTCGGCGCGCAGCACTCAGTCGTATCCGATGTCCCACAGATGCGGCCCCAGGACCGATCCCTGTGGGATACCGCACGACATCTCTCGCCGGTTCCACTCTCCCTGGTGACCGGGGTAGATGATGGCCCTGTCTGCCAGATAGGCCTCGACCACACGACAGAGGTAGGTCGGCATCCGGTGATACCGGAGTGCCTCCCTGATGCAACTCCAGGGCAGGGTATTGAAGGCGTTGGCGATGTCTAGAGACACCGCCAAGACGACCCCACCCCGAGCCACCGCATCCCCCGTCGTGAGGGCTCGCACGCGCATGATGGCGTCCAACGTGGAGCGCCCCCTGCGGAAACCAAACTGGCTCTCCGCCAAATCCGGCCCCACCCGCACCAGCCGCCCGACAAGGCGGTCTGCAATTACTCTTTCAAAGAGCTTGCCCACCTCGTCGAGCAGCACGATGGGCCGGTAAGCGGACGGAGAGTCCGCAGGGCGCCCCGGCTTCTTGATGAGGACCAGTTTCCCCGTCTTCCAACGAAGCGGGAACTGGCCCCTCTCCATGCATGCGCTTAAGAGCCCCCTTAGTCGAGGCCCGAGAGCCTCTGAGGCCAGGACCCAGGCTTTCCCAGGTAAGCCGTCGGGTCCTGGGGCGGTATTTCTGGCATTCAGCCTACGTACCGCCACCCTCATCTCTACCTCGGTCACCTCCGGAGCATCGTCGTCGTCGTCGGTGGTGTGGTCCGCATCGGGCACCGCAGTAGGCGGAGCCATGGGTGGGGAGGCATGTTCCCCTCTCGAAGGGAACAGAGCGCTCACCACGTCCTCCACAAGCTGTGGCCGGAGACTCTGCGTCAGCGGGGGAGCCCATGGGCGGAGTTTCTCCCGCACCATCTTGTATGGGCGTCCCCACGGGTCTCTGTTCAGAGTCTCCAGCGACTCCTCGCGGGACAGTGCCCTGGCCCGCAGGATCTCCGCTTGGAGGGCGGTCTTCGCCGCTCTGTACCCCTCGTACAGCTCCGCCTGAATGGCTTCCGTATCCGGAGGTCGAATACGAAGCCTGCGGTGCCTGGTGTACCGGCGTCGCGCAGCAACGCACGCATTGCGCAGTGTCGTCAGCTGTCGCGACCACCAGTATACCTGGCGCGAAGCACGTCCGGGCTGGACCCGGGGCATTGCCACGTCACATATTTCGGACATGGCCTCCCGGAACCACTCCGCCTCGTCGTTGATGTCGGCAGGCCTGTCCGGTGATGACACCCAGGCCTGCACGATCGAGGCTTCCAGGAGGAGCTCCCGGTCCAGCTGCTTCAGCGCCCACCGCGGACCACTCGGGGCCTGTCGGACCGGCGCGCTCGAGGTCAGGGCGGAGACGTCAAACCGGATATACCGGTGATCGGAATACGTCTCCACCCCCTCCATGACGCGCCAGTCAATGACACGTGGCGTCAGAGCGGGGCTGGCGAACGAGATGTCCACCACTGATTCACCCCGCATCCGCACACACGTGGGGACAGAACCCCGGTTTAGGACGACCAGGCCTGTTTCCAGCGCCCAGTCCTCCACCATCCTGCCCCGTGTGTCCGTATACCGAGAACCCCAAGCCACATTTTTGGCATTGAAGTCCCCGAGGACGAGCACGGGGAGGGAACAGAACCCGACGACAACGACTCCCAACTCCACAAGGGAGTTGTGGAACTAGGCGAGAGTTCGGTTCGGGGAGAAGTATGCCCCTACCACGACAATCTCCCCGAACCGTGCTGCAACGCAACCCCGTCCTCTCTTAACAGCCTCGAGGGACGGGGTACCGGCGGCGGCCGACGAAATTAGGGCCACTGAGCCGCTCAGGTCTTCCACCCAGTCATCCCTGGGCGGGACAAAGTACGGCTCAGCGACCACGGCGATGTTGATCGACCACTGCGCCATGCTCTGGAGCAACAGATGCTGAGCTGCGGCGCAGTGGTTGATGTTCGCCTGGAGGAGGCGAAATGGGGCCATTATTGGCACTCCATTGCAGCTCCCTCCTGGGCACTCTGTGAGGGCCCTGCCGCGGCGGCGGCGGTGGCGGCGGCGATGACGGCTGTGGAGGCGGCAACGGCGGCGGTGGCAGAGGGCTTGCCTCTGGGCTTGGTGGGTGGGGCGCAGGCCTTGCTCCCAATCCGGTGATTGGCCGGCTTGCCAGCTGCCGCACATACAGCGCAGTGCGGCGTGGCATTACATGAGCCGGCCTTGTGACCCGGCTGACCACAGCGGTAGCAGTGACCGCTGCGGTCCACCTCCGAGGTGCATTTAGCTCCCACATGGTTGCCCACATGGCAGCGGAAGCACCTCAGAGGTCTGGGTTCCAGCAGTTTGACCTGCGCGGAAACCCAGCCCACCAATAACCTCCGGCCCTCCCCGGCTATCTTCTTGGCCGCCGACACGGGGCAGCTCACCGTAATGGCTCGCAACCCCGTGAAGTCAGGACGGAGGGCGCCCGCCCTAACCTGCTCGGCAAAGCACCCCCCAGCCCTCACAACAGCGGCCACCACCTGTCCCTCCGTCACTGAGTCGTCCAGGCCCAAAATTCGCATGTCTGCGCATTTGGTGGGCCTGGACACTCGGGCCTCGTCCGCATCTAAGGACGCCCTAAGCCTTTCGGCCAGAGCGTCAGCGGCCGGGCCACTTGCCGCACCGGGGACCTCCAGCATCCGGGCTCCAGTCGCAGTGACCCTCACCCGGATGCCATCAGTGGCTCCGATTTCCGTAAGGTCAACCGCCGCCCCCACCTTGGCGAGCACGTCACGGTAGGACACGCCCTTCTTCTCCGCCTCTGGCTGTAGTGTAAGCCAAGACCCTCGACCCCCGTCAAGTGCCAGAGACATGACCTTGACACTCTTCGGGGCTACGAGACCAACGGTGGCAGAAGGCTTCCTCCTGCCTGCCCGACGGCAGTGTTAGTGCACGCCGAGCCCGTGCTCCAACGCTAATTCGGACATGGCCTAAGATGTTGATTTTCAAAAAATCTTGTCTGCATCATTTAAAAATAAACTAATGCTGTTTGTTGTCTGCCAATCAATAGTCACTCCATTACATTGTTTTAGATATTCGCACAAGAAGTAAGTTAACAACAACAATGTTCACAGACACGTGTATCCAGCCATTTGTAAAGTTATTAATATTCTGTAGTGACTGGTGTTGTACTTCTAACGCCCACGAGTTTCATTTGCAATTTATTAGCTACAATGTCGTGGAGTTCCAGGAAACGTGCGTGGGTACTGAGAAGGAAAGAAAAAATATGGGATTATGTTCTTGGAATTGTTGTAATTGATTTAAAATATTATAAAGCACGCCAATTAAGACGGTATGTATATTTTAACTAAACCAGTATGTAATTTGGTGATTTCAGACTTATATTAACCACTAACTGGGCCTCGCGGTTTCACCCGCCATTTAGGGTCGCAGCGTAATGTCAAAGCCTATCCTCAAGAGTCGGGCTATCAAAATGCAAAATGATTTTTTCAAATGTGACTGGTTTTTATAATGTGATAATAATGTACTAATAATATAATCTGCTTAATAATTATGATACTTAAGGCTGCAGTCTCGCAAAATCCACTCGCGGCGAATTATTTGCGCAACTTTGTATTTTTATTTTTAACAAAATAATGAAATAACATGAAATATTTAATTGCACATAAATAACCATATTAAAAATATTTCCCTAACCTGTTCACCTAGATGAACTTACAAAAAATAAATAGATATTATAAGTAATAGCTAGTTAGTAGTTAGGGAAATATTAAACGAGTTTATAAACAAGAATTGAAAGAGAAATTCCTTGTTTTTTGGAGGTCTTTTGAGATTCATTTTGAGAAAAAAATTGCACCTAAATCACATTACACTAACAATAATAATATGTTAGTGTATTGTGATTTAAGTGCAATTTTTTTTTATTTGCTTAATGAACTCTTTGGCTTTAAAATAATATAATTATTACATACATATACGATGCATAGTTATTATGGAACAAACCGTTTATTAGGAGATAAAACAGAGAATTTTGATGAAATTATGACCTCTGAATTAAGAAAATGAAACATAATTAGAAAAATCAAATCAGCACATTTTTAAGACGAAAATGTTGAACTACGAGTATTTATGCGCTGAACAGATGTGTAAATTAATTATTCATTGCCATAAACTAAGTGCACAAACAGAACTCGAAATGATGTTGGGCGCGAAAGAGCTGTATTTACCTAACATAATCCACCTAGATGAACTTACAAAAAATAACTAGCTATTACTTATACTATGATTATTTATGTGCAATAAAAATATTTCATGCTATTTCATTATTTTGTTAAAAATAAAAATACAAAGTTGCGCAATTAATTTGCCGCAACAATAATTTGCACGCTGGTTGCAGGCAGGATACAATAATAAAATAATAAATAAATAATTATTGTACAAAGAGAAACACAATACATTAAGTCATACACTAAAACAAGATAGTACATAATGGTGGTCTAAAACCAAGTTGAACAGCTGGCTCCCGAACTAAGTAACAATGACTTTAAGGCTGTAAGATCTTCCCTAAAACTATGTGTTTTCTAGCAATAAAAAAATTTGAATTTGAATTTTTAGAGATAAGTACGTTCAACCAAAAAACAAAAAAATCTCTTCAGCTTTGTAATATTATTATATAGATAAGTCCAGCGAGCCTTCAGAGCCTTTGCCCTGCGGTGGGACAATAATATGTTGGTATTATTATTATCATATTGTAATTTATTGTAACCTTCATTCATAATCCTAATAATATGATAAAAACAAAGTCGCTTTTCGCGTTTGTGTGTATGTCCGCGTTGTTCTTTAAAACCACGCAACAGATTTTGATGAGGTTTTCACTATCGTTTGGAGAATTTAGTCTGGAAGACTACGTTAGTATTAAAGTTACGCTTAACTAAGAAATCTCGATGTTTTATCAAGTCGTAAAAACCGGTCGAAGCAGGAGCTGCTAGTATGTCAATAAAAGATTAACAGTTATTTCTTCTGTCAGCAGTAAATTGTTTGTTTTGTTTTATTATTAAATAAGTGTTTATGAGCGCTTATTAACATTCAAACCACGAGCCGGTAAGCAGGGATGGCACAGAATGAGAAGTGTATATTGATTATGTGTCATGTTTAATTTATGTTTGGGGACATTTCCGGGGGCAAAGCAGCACGTAGTTGGAAGAAAAATATCAGGAAAATGATGATGGGCAAAAATTTATGGGACCTGGTACCCGCTCCAACAGCAATAATTTTATATGACTAGAAAGGTTTTTTCATGTAATAATATCTACGAGTATAGCGCTTGTTTTTTTTTTTGCTGTCGATTTCAAGTTATTTGGAATCCTATTTTCTATTAATTGTTCACTAATGCCGAATTAACGGTTTTGCAAGGGACTATAACCATCAAATATCGGGTTTTGATGAGAATCATCACCGCCACTATCATTATCGGGGACATTTATTGTACCAATATGTTATAATAGATAATATTAATGTATCTATTATCATCTATTGTAATTACAGCCGCACGGGTCGATCCACCAGGTAAAGCTACGCTTGCCGGGGTTGGTCCGTGGATGGGTGACCATCTTTCCATACCGAGACTCCTCTGTATCTCGGAAATCACGTTAAGCCGTTGGTCCCAGCTGTCATTTGTGGATCTTTGACAGTCGTTACGAGTGGTCAGAAGCCCGAAAGTCTGACACCAATCTTACCAAGGGGTATGCTATCACCCAGTTACTGGAATGTGGAGCTCAGATACGCAGTCGTTCCATCTCTTTCTTTTCGAGTCGATGGTAAACCATGTAAAGTACTGGTATTCAGTTGCGTCCGGTTAGACTGGAAGCCGACCCCAACATAGTTGGGAAAAGTCTAATCTAAATGTATGTATGTGGATGACATTTTATACATTAATATCATCTATTACCGATGATCGATGTATGAACGTAAACGAGGCAAAGGGAGTATGTAAGGATCGTAGCAGGTGGCATTCTGTAGTTTCTGCCTACCCCCATGGAAAGAAGGCGTGAGTTTATGTATGTATGTGTAATATCATCTATTATAACATCGTTCAAAAACATTGCGGGAGCAGTAAAACCCTCGTGTCTAGCATATCTTAAATACCATATTAATCAAAATTTTGATTATGAAATGCAATCATTAATAACGTAACACCGAATATTTAGTTTTACTCGTAGATGTAAAAAAAGTATTTGGAAACTTTCCTAATGCCTTTTTTTCACCTAAACCGGGTACCTACAACATCAAATTAAATGGAATGAATATCAGTTTTTTTATATTGTTTATATTTTTGAAGTTTATAAGGTTTATGTTAAATTTGATTATAATAATAATAATAATAAACCCGCAGGGCAGCACGTGGCGAGCTGTTGGGCAGTAGCGACCCCACGGACCCTATCTCCCGGGAGAAATCTTGTTCCTCATCTCTGGCTTGCCTTTATTGGCCGGCTTGAGTGGAGATTCGCAAGAGCAAATGTGCTCGGAGGAAGGAAGTATTCCAGTAAGATGCTGGTAGGGATCTTGACCGTACTTCCGGGATTGTCCTGATAGCCGTGGAATACCGCTCCACTCCTTATAAGCACCTCAGGACATGTTGCCCCCTTGTCGCTTCGACACTTTGTGCTAGCGACCGTTTTCGGGGGTCCATTATTGAGTGTGCAAGTCACCCCCTGCCATTTTACCTGTCTATTTTATATAAGATATTGGTCAGGCAGGGGCCATAGTCTTTCCATAGTTCTAGATAGCCAGTTCACTTAGCCACCCAAACCCATAATCCAATATCATTGTTTCCATATCTTGCAACAGTCCTGCACTAACCGGGGGTTGTCCTTGGATGAACTAGATTAGTGCGTACAGGGATAATCGTCGGTTAGTGCCTCGTTTCATTAGACACGTCTAACGGGCCTCTGCGAGTTGGCTTCGGCCCCTCGTACGCCTTCCAAAGGTCCGGGACCCTAGGGTCCCGAGAAATTTCAAAGAAATTTCAAAGATAATAATAATATAGCATTTATTTCGGGCTACGCCTATAGTGTTAGTAACAATGGTCTTAAATACTAGTGTTAGTAGACATAGGTACAAGTTTTAAACCGTGTGGAGTTTCATCCAATGTCGCAGCATTGGAGACTCCCATCTATCTGCGAATAAACTCAAGATACTGTTGGTACTGCCACAAAGACGAGCGAGCAGAGAAGCGCTTCTCTTTCGCGTGATGGCCGTAAAACCATCTATATGCCTATCTGCAAACATTTGTGACGCACTACACCGCCATGGCAGCCCCAACAGTATCCTGAGTGCGTTATTATACTGGACCCGTAGATCGCTATATGCACGCAAACTGTAACTAATCCACAGGCTGCACGTGTAAAATGAAGAGCAAAAAGCTTTGAACAGAAACAATAAAGAAAAATTGAAAGAGAAATTGATCTTTATTATAGAAATAATAAAGCATTTAGCAAACAAAAATTACTTTTAATTAAAACTAATGTATCTTTCCTAATGTATAATAAGGCCAAAATAGGTTCCCAATATTAATTAATAACTACTATTGCAATTCTTGTGGTATATCTTTATAACATTCTGTGAATAATTGTGTAAATTTTTCACCGTATCCATTCCAAATCCTAAAACTGCCTACATTATGTCGGTACATATTATTTTTACCAATGCCAATTACTAGACGGAACCGTTTTATCAAAACCAAACAGACATAAAATTTCCGGCGACCCAAACAATAACAGTCAGACAGGACAATCATAACTTCAATATTTTCCGATATTAGATAAGGGTTGAAAATTTTAGAATCATCTGCAGGCGACATGTGTCGGGCCCGTGCCTCTGTCACTTTATTGGCAATTCATGGCGAGCTGTGGGCCAGCGTGGGCCCGATGAAAAACACACGCTCTCTCAGGCTACAAGCGAAATCTGATAAATGAAATGCGCCATTTGGTTCGTTCGACCGGCAACTGGATTCGGCAAAAACGTCTACCATCATGCATGTTTTTTATAGATGCTAGGTTTGTGTGTTTGGGGACGCTGAAATGTGTGAATGTGAATTTGGAATGGTCTTATCGTTTCATAAAGTGTTTGTGTGTTTTATGGTTTCTGAAACAGTCATCCTGTTAAGATCATCCTATCTTTTTCCAAACAGTTGTGTAAAAATAAATTATGTAAATCCTAACTAATATTATAAATGTAAAAGTGAGTTTCTTTGTTTGTTGGTTTTTGTTTGTTACGCTTTCACGACAAAAACGGCTAAACGAATTTGGATGAAATTTGGCACATTGGAATACCATGACCTGGAGAAGGACATGGGCTAATTTCATCCCGGATCGCAGACGTCGCGGGCAACAACTAGTTCTAGTTATCATTTGTAATCCAATACAAACCATTGATAACATCGAGAGGATTCACAAACTTATTATTATAACCACAAGAGTGATAAGAATCATTCATTAAGTTGGTTGAATTTAATGACGGGCTTTTACAATTTACATGCCTCAATTATTCACGATACAGAAAGATCCCATATATCGCATATAACATTCATTTCAAAAGTACACTCACGAAAGCTCCTCAAATATTACAGAACCACGTAAACTGAGCGCTTACACTTTGTCCTTAAAACCATGTAAGGAAATTTTAATGGCCGCCAGGTGATTTCGCGTTTATTCGACAAGGAAATAATGGAGACGCGCGATAAACGGAAGAAAGCCTTCGTCGAGTCGTTGTACACGTATGCCGTCAATTTAGAGCAGCATTAGCGGCACATAATAGCCCATTAATGTCTTAGAACGGAGAAACCTGGTTATGAAAAACTATGATGTTAATAGGAGCGAAGCTTAGAGTAAACAGAGTGATGTATGCTAGGAACAGACCTTTACATTGTTAAGCTTTGGATACACAATCATTTATCTTGTGCGGCGTCTAAACATGGACACATACCCGATACGTAGTTTAGATGCGATTTTTAGTCGCAATTTGAACTATGCTATGTAATTTTTCCTGTTGGTGTAGAAGCGTTTATTTATAGTTCAAAAATGTGCAGCAGCATCGTCTGCTGACATCGTGCTATTATTCTATCTGTTTGGCAAGCGTGGTGACTGCACAAGTCTGGCATAGAAGGATTTTATGATGTTCTCACGATTATTATTAAATTAAAGTAGGTACGTAATAGACAGAAGCATTATTTTTCCATCTTCAGATGTGCTCACGATTATTATTAAATAAATTAGGTACGTAATAGGCAGAAGCATTTTATCCCAAATATACTTAGATAATATACCTACTCATTCCCAAATGTCCCGAATTTGTCCATTCGAGATTACGAAGCAATCTTCATTCACAACTTTATATGATGGAACTCGAAATAGAATAATAATAAAAGTATCTCAACTTATATCGTCGCAATAACTGTATAATATTATTATCTTACGAGGGATAGTCGAGATTCTCCCGAGAATATTGTCCATTTTATTACATTCTTGGTGTCCCTTTAGATTACTGTAACGTTTCAACGACCCGCGATACCGCTTAAACGGAAACCTCAATTATTTTCATCATCGTATAATTTGTTTAAAATCCTAACGAAAGCCTTTTCCTCATGGGCACGCCACAATTACGGCTATAAGTCCCTTCTTTGAGGAGTGGCTAGAGGGCCACCGTAGGCGTGGGCCTGCGGACGGTGAGCAATGGGTAGCTCGCCGTCCGACAAGGACCAGGCCCGTGTCGACGGTGCGTTTTGTTCCACGCGTGCCTCAAAGAGATGCCAGCACAACTGACGGTGACGGAGTCCGCTAGGGCCGATGCCTGCCGGGGTCGCGGGAAAGTCCGAAAGGGATACCATGGCTCTTGGCAACATACAGGCAACTGAAGGAACACGGATGGGTGGGTTTTCAGTAAGAGTCTGACATGCCCTCCGCCCAGAGCGGGAGAAGTTATTTGATAATTTCCCAACCAAAAAAAAACGGCCCTTTTCTCACTGGTTGGTACGTTTGCGGTGCGGGATCGGTATGCTCGGTACGAGTATACTCGGTACCGAAAGCTTACCGAACGCCTGTATTTCAATGAGCGTTTCCTGATTGCTCGGTATAAGCGGGAGCATTTCGGTACCGCGTGACTTTACGCATTTAACTGTATCGGTCTATATATGTCTATTGTATCGGTACTTAACGAAAGCTTGCCTGCTTGAAAAATGCCCTGGGTGTCTGACGCCCAGCAAAAATGCTGAGATGGTAACCCTTTCGGTATTGACACGCTCAGCAAAATTTTTCTGCTTTTTTATTGTGTGTTGTGTTTTTTGTTTTCTGTTGTGTTGTGTCTGTATCGAATAAATGTTTTCTATTCTATTCTATTCTTCTATTCTACATATATAAAATATTATACATGCGAAAGTGAGTAAGTTTATTCGTCTTTCGCGCTAAAACAGCTAAACGGATTTGGATGATATTTGGCACATGGGTTAAACATGACTTGGATACACATAGGACAACACACATACAAAATACACACACACACAGGATACAGGGAGGGAGGGGGGGATACAGAGTAAATAAGATACTTTTTATCCCGATAGTACATTCCCGTGGGATAATTTCCGACATGCACGCGGGCGACGCCGTTGGCGGTAGTAAATTATAGCGGTATTAAAGCGGTAGTAAATTATATAGTACGAGAGCCCACGACCAAAACCATGTCACATCGTTTACGGCCAAAACCGTATAAAATCGTTAGGTTAGATGATTCTGAACCCGACTCGGCGGGCAGTATCGGTCAGAAACGTTACATTTTTATGTGAGCCCATTTCTGCTATGTCAAAAAAAAATCGGCAGACGGTTTTATCACAATATATCTGACATTAAAAATGTACATAGGTTTCGTAATTTTATTACCAAAATGCTCTCAGGCCACAGTTTAACCGTTCCAATCTCAGGTCTCATAGCAACCTGGTTAATTTTATTTTATCTCTTGTTTAGTTACCGGGGTTACTAAAATCCTGTTTTCAGACATTTTAATTCAATCTGCCTAGCCTTTTCCCAGCTTGGATTGCTTGTGTTGGGGTCGGCTTCCAGTCTAACCGGATGCAGCTGAATACCAGTATTTTACATGAAGCGACTGCCTATCCGACCTCCAAAACCCAGTAACTGGGTGATAGAATACCCCTTGGTAAGACTGGTTCTCAGACTTTCGGGCTTCTGACGACCCGTAATGACGGTCAAAGATCCACGAATGACAGCCGGGTCCAGCGGCTTAACATGCTTTCCGAGGCACGGACGAGTCTCGGTATGTAAAGATGGTCACCCATACACAAACCAACCCCGGCAAGCGTAGCTTAACCTGATGAATCGACCCGTGTGGCTGTTATTACTTAGCCACGAGCTCCTCAGAAACTTTAAATGTCACCTATAATTCCAAAAGACGTGCGGTATCATTGGTGACGTGTGAAGAAACGGAATGAGGAAACGGCCTTATCCTAACTTTCACGCTAATACGGCCTTACGGATTTGGATGACATTTGGCACATGGGTAGCCCATGAAACAGCGGACATAGGCTACTTTTGATCCCGGAGCGCAGATGAAGTCACGAACAACAACTAGTAAGAAATAGATTTGAAAATAGTATAGCAAAGAGTAAATATAACAGCAATGAAATTAGAAGAAAAAAAACATAGGGACCTAACATAAATCATTCACACAGACACATGATGTTTTTAGAAGTGCTTTGTGTGTCTTTATTATGAATAGGTACTTAAAAGTTTTATTTTGAAAACATTTCTCTTGATATGTAAGAAAAACCTAGCGATCTCGTGTTGAATAAACAATGGGTACATTTTTCCAAAAATACATTATTCTTTTTTGTTACCACAGAACTGAAAAACACTTGTATCCTGTGATTAATGACTTGAACTAGACCCGTGGCCACATTTATTGGCTTAAAATGTCAGGACAGTCTGACCTTAGTCTTAAAAGGAACGACTTGTAATTTACAACTTAATAGGTAGGTACCTAATTTTGTTTTATTACAGGCTCATAGTTTGAACAAGCTTAATTTTGATCATACGACTGACTTTGTTGACCAGGTACCTAATTACGCACCACATTTTCGTAAACGATTACGACAAATTTGTTTCATTTTGGCAGTTCAACAACATTCATTGCGTTATTTACGTTGTTGAGCAGATGTTTTTTTTTTTTGAACTTATGAAGCAATGAATTAGCAATTTGTTTCAAAACGATTCAGTTTCCGCTTGATTTTGTATTACGCAATTAGCTCAACAAACATAATAGTTATGGGAAATACAGCTCTATTCAAACTTAATGGCGGCTCGGAACATGAGGTGAGTCGCTGCGCAGTAACGAATTTATGTGTCAGCGGGGGTGAGGGGTGGGGTACTGCGCAGCGAGCGGCTAACTTCCGAGCCGCCATTAAGTTTGAATCGAACTATACATCGTATGCGCGTCTTGTTTGCGTGACGTAGTTTGTATCTGTGATCTGCTATACAGGTATTCCTAGAGCAGACACCAGTCTCTCATAAACTAATGCGACTTAGTTTTTAAGCTTGGTTAAAATAAGAAGTCATTGTTCGTGAAGAGAGAGTAAATTATTTTATGGTAAAACATGTTAAGCTCGCGTTAGGACACGTGACCTGATCGAAAATTCGTAAGACGGAGGCAGAGTAGACTGGTGCAAAATTATTCCCTAACCATTCCAAAATACCAAAAATGCACAACGTTAATATTCAAGTTTTCACTTCTGCCGGCACTCCCGAAGTGCAACCCGTTTTTTTTTAAATTTGATTTTATCACACGTAATAAGGTTTTGGTACAATTGCGAAAGGCACATTCTGCGACTGAAAGAATTAAAACTGTCGACAAATCATATCTGCCTATCCTTTTCCCAACTATGTGGCGGTCGGCTTGCAGTCTAACCGTATGCAGCTGAATACCAGTGTTTTACCTAAAGCGACTGCCTATCTGACCTCCACAACCCAATTACTGGGTAACACGATACTTGTCGAACCGTTGACAAGTATCAGAATCAAAATGTTTAAAATAAATACTAGTCTCAAGTTACAAAAGACTGTTAAACCGAGATTTATTTTCCTATTCCTCTTTAGTTACGTTCATCCACGAATATCCAGCGATACGATCGTAGACATCCATAAAAGTAAAACACTAAACGCTAAATTAATGCCTTTCTTCACCTATCATCCTGAATCACAGAAATGTTTCCCAATCCAACCTTTGTTCTTTAAAACTCGGCTCTAATAAAATGTCACAAATATCATAAATTATAATTTAATCGAATTCGACACATAACTCGCTTTCTAGGATTCCAAATCGGATTTCAACATATTTCTTGCAAATAATCTACGTTTCACATTTCTGTAGTATATATTATAGTGTTGTGACACGAAATAAAACTTATCGTTTGTCTGTTTAAGTATTGAACGGAAAAAAGATTGTTGGTATTATAAATTATTAGCGTATATTTTGCAATTATTTTATTTATTTATTTAACCATTTATGTACACACATGAATAAACAAACAAGATGAAAAGAACAGAAAAATACGTACACAAGGGTCAATAAAAACAAACGAGGTCTCTTAGCTCTCGTAATTTTTAGTAATTCTATCAGTTTTATTGTTCTATCACTAGAAATCGATACGAAAGTACTGTCACCCTTTTTTTTTTGTTTTTTGGGTGGGAAATTATCAAATAACTTCAGTTGCCTGTACGTTTCCTGGGGCCACGGTATTAATTTCGGACTTTCCTGCGACCCCGGCCGGCTTCGGTTCTAGCAGACCCCGTCAGTTGTGCTGACATCTCTTCGAAGCGCGTTTCACTAGAAATCGATACGTACTGTCACCCTCATGTGTGGGATTAAAAGTTGGAGCGTGGTGTAACGGCGCTTCCCTAATCCCGGCCGACGGCTGCTCCTGAGGACTTACCATTATGAACTTTATGATCCTATGTCATTAAACAGATTACAATAATTATGGAGGTGTCTTTAAAGTTATAGAAGGGTGACAAATAAGTGATCTCACCTACAGGTTCTCGGAAATATATATTCTGATATGATCTGACATGTGTATTTCTCATGTAAAGTGTGTCTTAATGTGAAAATTTTGCATAGCACAAGCTCCTGCCCAATCTTGGGGGTCCAAACGCCTCCTGCCGGAGGCTATACGCGGGGATCGTGCGGTCCATGGCCCTGTACGGGGCACCGGTGTGGGCGCATTCGTTGAGGCGGCGGCCTGCCCGCCGGTTGAACGCGTCCCAGAGGGTCATGGCCACCCGGCTGGTCCGGGGATACCGCACGGTCTCCGGTGAGGCGGCGAGCCGCCGGATCCTTGCCGGATTGCCGCCATGGGATCTGGAGGCAAAAGTCCTCGCGCATATTTGGGAGTGGTGCGGGGAGGCGAAACGCCGGGGCTTGACTCCGATGCCGCGAGAAATCGCGGCACAGCGGACAGAGCTCCGACGGGATCTCATGGCGTCATGGAGAGTGCGATTGTCGCAACCCAGTGCTGGGCACGCCACTATTGCGGCGATAAGTCCCCTCTTTGAGGAGTGGCTGGAGAGGCGCCACGGCGTCCTCACCTTCCGCCTGACGCAGGTCCTCACCGGACACGGCTGTTTCGGGAGGTACCTGTTTCGGATAAGGCGGGAGGAAACGCCCGGGTGTCATCACTGCGTGGATCGCCCGGAGGACACGGTGGAGCATACGGTGGAGGTATGCCCGGCTTGGGCAGAGCACCGCCGTGTCCTCGTGGAGGCGATCGGTGGCGGGGATCTCTCGCGTCCGGCCCTGGTCCAGGCCATGGTACGGAGCGAGAGGGCATGGGAGGCCGTCACCTCCTTCTGCGAAGCAGTAATGCTCGCGAAGGAGGAGGCGGAGCGCGTGAGGGAGAGGCAAATTTCGCGCCCTCACGCCCCTAGCCGCCGCAGGAGGAGACGCCCCGGGTGTCGGGAATCGATCGCGGATTCCCGGCCACCGTAGGCGCGGGCTTGCGGACGGTGAGCAATGGGTAGCTCGCCGTCCGGTAAGGACCAAGCCCGGGTCGACGGCGCGTTGTGTTCCACGCGCACCTCAAAGAGTGTCAGCGAGTGAAGGGGTCCGATGAGACCATTGCCTGCCGGGGTTGCGGGAAAGTCCGAAAGGGATACCGTGGCCCCCTGGCATTGCACAGGCAAGAGAAGGAACACGGGTGGGTTTTAGTCAGTAAGAGTCTGACACGCCCTCCCGCTCCACCCAGAGCGGCAGACGTCATTTGATGATTTACCAACAAAAAAAAAAAAAAAAAAAAGGTCCTCGGAAATATATATTCTGATATGATCTGACATGTGTATTTCTCATGTAAAGTGTGTCTTAATGTGAAAATTTTGCATAGCACAAGTCATATTTACCTAACAAAAGTTCAAGTTGCAATATGAATAAATCCGAGATTATAAAAGCTTCGTAAGCCTAGTAGTTTTTGTAAAAAATTGACAGATAAAACAGATCTTATATTTTCTAATTTTACGCCTAATTTAACAAAAATATAATTATAAAAATTCTTCTTAAA
The DNA here is from genome assembly GCA_963853775.1 of Xanthia togata. NCBI lineage: Eukaryota > Metazoa > Arthropoda > Insecta > Lepidoptera > Noctuidae > Xanthia > Xanthia togata. The sequence goes on from OY970811.1 coordinate 12,121,719, forward strand.
TGTTCCGTGATTAAAAATAAGTTTGATTTTGTACGCATAACAACGTAGAATGTTCTCGAATGAACGAATCCAACTGAAATCCATTTCTCTGATTAAGATCGCAATGCGTGAAATAATTATCTTTCCCTCGCACCATGATAATGCCGATGAAGATTTTAGGAATTTGTGCTATTCTTTTCTCCTTAATTCCTTTTCTGTTATTTTATTTCCGCCTTACCTAGATAGATAATACATATACTTATCTACTTAAAAATGAGAGTACAAATATTTGAAAAAAATTAAAACCATTTTATTCGACGTCACAACCATCTTGCAGTATTATCTTGTGATCGTTTTTTTTTCCATTTTCCTCAGGCATAAAAGTATATAAAACAACTTTCTACTCAGTCCGAGTGGAAAGTTGTTTAAATGCTTTTTAATCTTATCAAGTAATTTTCGCTGATGCGAAATGTCATTCCTGAGTTTTATTTTCAGGTCGTTTGTAATTGGGTCAAGGTCGTTATTTGAATCTTCCTTTGAAACAATTTTAGTGGTAAAAGACTTTCTATTGAATCCAGAGATCCAATCCAATATTATTAAGGATCCAATCCTATATTATCTCACCCTTCAAAGTATGCGTGACTTTTCTCATTGGATCTCAATCTAAAAGTATCTACTACAACACCAAAAGGTTGTAAGTCATTCGTGTTCAGCTCAGCATCCATCATTTTTATCGCGTCGATCAAAGCAGTGACCGATACAGCACTATTCCCAATGGTGGTCAACAGATAGAGTTGTATGCTCAAAGTTACGAGGGTCGGCTATAGTTCCTATTCATTCGGGACTACTTTTCGCATTTGATATACAATAAAATTGGCGGATTGGGTTCTTGTATTGTATGGCAGTATTTAGCTATGACTTTCTTTTCTGTCAATTCCTGTCAAGTCCACATCTGGGACTAAGTATATGGTGTCCGGAAATATTCTGTAAGTATTAATGTTATCGTTAAAATCTGTCACTATTTAACGCAAAAGTCACTTTCGATGTTAGTAGTTTTCCATCATTTAACATTACAAAATAGAAAAAGTAATGTCGTCTGTAACATACAGTAGGAACTATTTGTATACTTTCTTTTTCCGTATTAAAAATCGAGAAGTACAAATTAATGTGTCGCCAACCCACAGACAACCGTAACATCAGATAGATAGCGACAGGTCGACAGCAAATAGCCCACACACCCCATATTAATACGTTTCGCTTCCCTGAGCCAGGCCCACGATTTACTAATATATTGTACACATAAATATCCATACACACGCCACGGAACATTGCGAAAAGGACGATACCACTAACGAATTTTGGTACCAGGATCCAAGAATCAATAGCGGTAATTCCAGTATGCAATTAATTTATGTAAATATTATGTATGTGAGAAAAAATCTACATCTTTTTAATAAAATAAGTGATAGTCATCATTTTAATACTAGAAAAAAAAAAAAGATCAACCATTTTTCAGACTATCTAAAGTAAATACATCTTTTATGGGGTACTGTGTTAAATTTTACAACAGAATACCTTGTAAATGAATTAAAATTTAAGACTCATACTTTGTAAACAAGCATACTTATTACAAATTAAAGGATTATAATCCAAGATAAAAATGCTTGGAAACATGCTGGTCCTGCTCCATAGGACAATTTATAATCTAGACAAAATCTGTTGCCAATTTAATTGTATAATATGATTTTTAATAATATTGATTTTATATTCTGTGATTACTTGAACTCACACACTGACTTATTATTCTTACTTGTTAAAATGTTAGGAATATCGTATAGGTAATTTTACAATGTTTGTAAATATGTGAGCACCATGCATCCATCACATAATTAATTTATCTGTCATTCCTTCATTTTTCATTCTATTTACCTATCATGGTATAGTAATCTTATTCTAGGTGCATTATAATTAATGTAGGTATCAAGATATTTTGAAAACATTTTAAAAGAGTAACGGTGGAGTTTCTTGCCCATTCTTCTCCATACGAAAACTACCTTTTGGAAGGGGCGACAAGAATCATTTTTTTTTTTTTTTGTAAATTTTGACGTTCAAAAGTGCCTTTTTTGTGCCTAATTGAAATAAATTATTTTACTTTGACTTTGACAGTGATTAGTATTCCGTGTAGCTAAAATAAGGCCATTTTGATAGGTAACATTTGACAATTCATCAAAATTGAACAACGTAACCTTGTAACGCCGGGCATTTTTTTTTTTCGTTTTTTTAGAACTGCACAATTGCATAACTTTTTTCAATTACGATTACATATTTATTGTAATAATAACCGATACGAGTAATTTTACTATTTGCTTTCACTAAACTGACAGACGTCAAATGTTACCTATTATAATGGCCTTACTTTAGTGTGATGTATCTAGCAAATAATTTCTAAGTCTTATTATATTTTTGTTGCGGATGCAGTCACCACTAACGACTTTTGGTATTGCGATCACTACGTTCAAGAAGCTTGAATGGTGATTCCAGTGTTAGGATTTTTGTGTTCCATGTTTTTGACATGTTGGGGTTTTATTAAAAGTCAACTGAGTAAGTAACACCGTGCATCGTACTTTACGCTTCTAATGCACGTTTTCCAAAAGCAAAGTTTGCGCAAGTTGACATCTGCAACGGGCTTGCACTGCGGAAAAATCTGCTGCATGTTTTCTAACTAAAACTGTCAAAACCGAAGTTGTGCAATAAAACTTGGCGGGGGACATTCTGAAAATACAACATACTTCGATCAGTAATTCGGTTGCCATGTTTCCAAGCGTGGAGTTTATGGTTTTATATAACCATTTAACTCGGCCGGAGGATTATGCTAGTATGGTAAATATCGGGCTGATACGATGTTTCGATTCTACATAAAACACTTTTCGATAACACGACTATATTATTGTTATTATTATTGGTATTATTGTTGTTTGTTTGTAACAAAAGTAGTTATTTTTCCACTCTGCAATCGGCATTTTGTATTTTGATTGTTTGTTTATCGTCATTACCAGTGTAGTAACACAGATAACGAAATGTAAATTGTCTTTGGTCCCTTGCCCTGACATCAAGCAATAATGTATAAATATTTATGTGTATAATTTTGTTTTCCTTTTTTTAAATTATTATTACCTACTATTTGTATTTCCTGTCATCAACATCATCATCATCAGCCTATAACGTTCCCACTGCAGGGACACGGCCTCCTCTCAATGAGAGGGTGCGGGCTATAATCCACCACGCGGGCCCAGTGCGGGTTGCTAGATGTCACATGTCTTCGAATTTTTGTTCTAGGACATGCCGGTTTCCTCACGATGTTTTCCTTCACCTGTATTTCCTGTGCGTGTCCCAATTTTTTTTTTTTTCAATTGATAGCATTGACAAACTTCTACTGCTATGAGGCTTTTGGCTAGATGCTCTGTATGTGTGTTTTTTTTTTGTAATGTGGGTCGCTCGTGCCTATGTAAATTATTAACGAACCCTGATGAAAACGTGTCAAATGTATAGAATAATGTATGTATGTTCTAAATATCCAAACCCAATCAGCTGATATTAAAACTTCTTCACACTTATATTACTGGCTACGCCCCGCGGTTTCACCCACATAAGTCTCGATCCCATGGGAATATCGGGATAAAAATAATACAAATACAAATAATACAAATAATTTATTGGAACAAAAACATTTAACAATTTTTGTGTACGTTAATACTGCGTTAGTTTAGTAACTGTGTCGCAGTTATTAGCGCCCACCCCAGAGCGAAAGACCAACTGAGTTCCTTTACAACAATTTTGGTTATACTTATAGGTAAGAACTAGACATAACATTGATAATAAAAAACTAGAACTAGACATTTAATAATAATAGTTGAAGCAGTATAAGTGGGTGTGTGTGTAAGTGTGTGTGAGTGAGTGTGTGTATGAGGGTATAAAAAGTATATGTTCTACCCAGCTCATGGTCTACCGATGTGCCAAATTGTATACAAATCCGTTCAGCTGTTTAAGCGTGAAAGTGTTACAAATAAACAAACTCACTTTTGCATTTAGAATAATATTACGAGAGAAGAAGCTGCAGCGATGCTTAGTTATTCTACATAAGTAAGCATCGCTGCAGCCTCTTTTCTCATCAAAACGAATACGTTTTTACCGAAGGTCATAAATAACCCAACAATAAAGAGGGATGCTAGCTAAATCGATTCCTGATGCGTTTGAACTTATCAAAGGCAATGATTACACAACCATCTCTGAACGTCGTGGATATCCGATTCCTGTCGAAACAAGAAGATTGTGTCCACCAAAAACTTGGTGACAAGATGAATATCGAAGTCAAGGATTCTCAGTTTATAATTGGTTTTACTTACATTCTATTAGTATAAATTAACACGACAGTTGAAATTAAAAGTTTAATGAGTAGTTCGGAGTTTGTTGAGAGCGTATATAACTTTCAGTTGCTATCTACGTTTTATGCATAATTGCGTCCAAGATATTTTCTTTCCATTCTCATTTACTTCACAAAATGAGTTGCAGAATGTTCTTTTTTAAATTAACCGAGTTTGCATAGCGGGTGAATGAGATAAGCTGGCAATTGTAAGATGGCAATGTGAAGTGGAAACAAAGCTTTTGCTTCATTCAGGCTTTTAGATTTTCATCACCGCACCGCATTAAACAAAGACTATTCAGAAAACCTATGCAATAAATGGTTCCAAAGGAAATTACACTCGCAAATATATGTTGTTAAAACCACTAAGAGACTTAGTAAGTACGAATGACTTTCTTTAACCTCACTTATAGTATTTTGAAACAATTTTAGGCCCGGCACGGTTTCTTTACGGTACCTACTGCGCATGAACCGCGCCGTATAAAAAAAACGTGTTTATCGATAAGCTTCCATATGATAGTGATCCATACAATAGAAAGAAAAAAAAAAGTTTATTTGTCTCAGAAACAAGTGTAGAAAATTAACACAAGTGTTTGTTTTTTTTTGTTCCACTCGTGTTATTTGTTTTGTGTAGTAAATTATATATTTATATATATATTTAGTTTACGACATATACGTCATCTATTGTATTTTATAATGGATTTCCGCAAAGTCACGCCTGACTCAATTGACTATCGAGTAGAACAATAAAACAAAATAAATTTAAATATAATCACGACCTCAAAACAGAAATAGTCGGCAGCTGCTGGCACGCATGCATTGTTGTGTCATGTCGTGACTGTGACAAGAAGACTTCCACTCAGCAGCAGCAGATGCTGTGCTGAGGAGCACAGCGCTCATTTTCAGTGGTCAACCAAAAAAGACGTATGGAAACCAAGTCTTAATACTGACGATCGTGCCTTCTTCTTTTCGTGTGGTTAGTGACTAACCTGGTGTCAGTCTTAAACCCGCCTATGGGACCCTGTCTACAGGGCGAATAAACCGTAGTTTTTCACGGCAAAAAGAACTTTTTTATACAAAGAGCCTTACTGTTTCACAAATTCTTCAAAGGGACCCCTTTGTCTCTGTAAAACAGTCCAGCAATTATACAAAACATCGCCCTTTAACTAATCATCTAAAGAGGGAGCGATTCTTCTTCCGCTCTCAATCGATCTTTTTTAGAGAGGATAACCCTCGTTCCTGCTATAAATATTCATACCAGGTATACATAGTCTATAATACAGACTGACTGGTAAAACGACGGACGTAGCCCAGGTTCGCACGGGCGATTCTTTTTTCGCGTATTGGATTTTCGATTCTCTGCTTAGCGCAGAGAGTTAAATATCCAACAGTGTGTTTTCTTGACGCGCTGGGATACGCGCTGGATGCGCTCTGTTGGATTCTCAATGCTCGGCTTAATACCGAGAGTTGAAAATCCAGAGTACGAAAAAAAATCGCCGCGATAAAAACACGTCCGTGCGTACCTGGGCTTATTGGAAGAATATAATCAGTATTCGATGTTAGTTCCAAATAATGTGAAACATTAGGACGAACGAACCGAAAAGAGTATGTAAGGATGGCACCAGGTTCTGCAGTTTCTGCCTTGGGAATAAGTCGTGAGATTAAGTATGTAATGGAACCTTAAATTTAACCTAATTATCCAAAAAAGTACATCATTATTGTAGATACGCGCATTTTGCACTTCTGAGCTTAGTTTGAAATATGAAGGGAAACGAAGATCCGTTTTATCTTCATTCTATATATTAAATGACTTCCCTGCCTTTATGCCCGGCGTAGTCGACCCTGCAACTGTACGAATTTTATCACAATTATTTCATGAGAGTTCTCGACGGCGTGACGACCTATTGTAGTGCTATTCTCTAAAAATCACTTCAAAATTCGAAGCGTCTCGTTGTCAATCCGCGATGTTTTACTTTAAAAAAAATGAGATCGCTTTTGAATTGTGTGCGCTCTCTTTAGTGAGGTCTCAAGTGAACTTTACGGAATAGCACTACTGGTTTTTTATTTGTATTTTTGCCGTAACTTGTGACCCAAAATTATAGTATCGTTGAGTCGATATGTCCCTCGTTTAAGGGTATGCGCCAAGGTAGCCCGCGAAATTTTAATTTAAATTGTCAGTGGCAAGTGTTGTGTTGATTGGGCACGACACTATTGCGGCGATAAGTCCCCTCTTTGAGGAATGGCTGGAGAGGTGCCACGGCGTCCTCACCTTCCACCTGACGCAGGTCCTCACCGGACACGGCTGTTTCGGGAGGTTCCTGTTTCATATCAGGCGGGGGGAAACGCCCGGGTGTCATCACTGCGTGGATCGCCCGGAGGATACGGTGGAGCATACGGTGGAGGTCTACCCGGCTTGGGCAGAGCACCACCGTGTCCTCGTGGAGGCGACCGCTGGCGGGGATCTCTCGCGTCCGGCCCTGGTCCAGGCCATGGTACGGTGCGAGAAGGCATGGGAGGCAAATTTCGTGTCCTAAAGCCCCTAGCCACCGCAGGAGGAGACGCCCTGGGCGTCGGGAATCGCAGGCCGATTCCCGGCCACCGTAGGTGCGGGCTTGCGGACGGTGAGCAATGGGTAGCTCATCGTCCGATAAGGTACAGGCCCGGGTCGACGGCGCGTTGTGTTCCACGCGCGCCTCAAATAGATGTCAGCAATTGAAGGTGTCTGATGGGACCGATGACTGCCGGGGTTGCGGGAAAGTCCGGAAGGGATACCGTACTGTCATTGCATAGGCAATTGAAGGAACACGGGTGGGTTTTAGTCAGTAAGAGTCTGACACGCCCTCCCGCTCCGCTCAAAGCGCGTTCATTTGATGATTTCACATCCAAAAAAAAAAAGATGTTGTGTTGATCAAAATATGATTCGCGACCGTAATAATTCTAATGATAATAATTCTGTTAATACATATTGTATTTACAAAATTACAATCATTAGAATCGTCAATAAAACTCTCTACTAGAATTTCATGAAATAGTCATAGGGTAATTTGAATTTAGAAAATTGGATTGATGATATTAATTATTATTATTCTGTAAATACATACTTTTTATCGAGAATTATATTTTAATCAACATACAACCTTATACGAGTACTAATCTGCAAATTGCAAAAAAATGTAAGAGAATTTGAATTACGCGGGCTCCCCTGGCGCTCTCGCCTTAACCAACCACCCTGTATAATACTAGGTATAGTAAACTATAGGCGGTTCTGTCTCCTTCACTCGTCTCATCCAATTTATAGCGAGTATTTCTGAGGGACCATCCATATATCTCAAGTGATAACGCCCTCTCTTAAATTGGGATCGAGGACTGATAGATGTTGTATTGGATATGTGCTTATCTATGAATTGGTGTGTACAGAAACATTTACCCAAAGATTAATACAAGAGTTACATAACTTGAATGCTTTCGTCACTAATTGGACTTTTTTTTTTAAATATTATTTGTAATTTTACATTATTTACACAAGTTTTTAAATCAAATGACTAACTAAGTATAAAATTATAGATATTATTTTATTTATATATGTATATAAAAACAAAAGGACAGGCGTCGAAGTATTCGACCGCATCGCTTTCATTCAGAAACGTCGAAGTACTTGTCCGCATCGCTGTCATCCGGATCTGCGCCTAGAAGACTGGCAGCATTTCCACGTATTTATTATTATCATAGTTCATTAAGGTGCAGGGTTCCGAAAACGGGGTTTTTTAAAGTAGTGTATCTCTTAAACCGTAAATAATTTTGAGCAAAAATAAAAGAATGATATTTTCAAGTCTTATTTTAATACAGTGATGGAACTCAATCATAATTAAACATACATTAATGCTTCAAAAAAATCTTCAAACACACCTCTTAATTGTCTTTAAAAGCAGTTTATACCTTCACTAACAATTATAATTGTAATTAAAAATATACCATAAAATGTCTAATGTCAACCTGCATTCAGTGATGGATTATGATGAGTAATATGAGCAATATGATGAAAAAACAACGAAAAACATTGAAAAAGTACAAAAGTGTGGTTATTTTCTTTACTCTTTACACGTAAAGAAAAAGACAGAGACAAAGGCAAATCGGAACCCTGCGCCTTATGTTTTATATTCACAAAACTTTAATAAAAAAACAAATTTTTGAACAGAAAACGACAAAAGTTCAATGAAATTCAAAACATTTTAGGGAGAACCCTTTGTCTCCCTAAATCATTTGAACTCGTTCCCATAACAATAACTTTTAAACCCTTTCGTTCTTAGCTCTTTCATTGCTGGTTTTAAGCCCTTTTATTTTCATAAATAAAAGTCATTTGTTCGGAAAAAGTTGGGACGCTGTAAAAACTTGGTGGCATCTAAAGGGTTGGGGTTAGATCGCCCACACAACATCCACGAGTTGGGAATTTTGTGCCAATCATTTTTTTTCTACCACCGCTATTTATTTGATATATTTTTGGGAAACTTCTGAATGCTTTAATCGAATTACTTTAGTAGTTTCTATAATAAATCTAATTTTTGCTTCAAAAGATCTGCCCTTTTAAAGTAATGTTTAAAAGTTTATTATTATAGAAAGAACAAACATGGTACACAATTTGTGTATCTATATAAAATTGTAACACAAATTATTTAAACTAATTAGATCATTTCTTGTATCACAGACTACTCATATTATTCTCCAAGTTTAAATTGTTATTAATAAATTTGGAATCATAATTTTCACCCATGTTTCGCAAAAAAGTAGTTTTTCCTTCTTAGTCTGCATTAAGCTCAGAACTTAAAATCTAGAAACTTGTTACTGCAGTGTTTTCACTCTTTATGGAACTGTAAAATTCTCCGTCGCTACTGAAATAATCCATTTTAAATTCTTTGTCCAGGTGAATTTAGTTATCCTGATACAAGTTCTCACTTTCAAAATGTCTTTACTAAATCATCATTTGCACGCTTCGTAATTATGAAAAAGATAACAAGTAAAACACAGTTTGATAAGTAATATAATGGTCTTCCCGGAGGAAATTACTGACGATTTTCAACTGCCGTGAAAAGGGATTGTTTAGACGTATTCACATCTAAATCTCCCCGGAGGCGGCGGGAAAACAATTCATTTTTGTACGAGGATACCCATTCTGGTTAAATTATATCCACAATTCATTAGAACCTTTGAATTAAACCATACATAAAGGTCCTGAATTATTTTTATAACTTTCAGGAATTGTTACGACCTTTTCACCATTCTTGTTAATAAATTATGTCAAATCTACCTTCGACCTGGGGTGTACAAATAGGCTTAAAATATTATACAAGGATACCGACACATATTCTACATTTTATGAGACCAGTTTCAGAGACTTTCACTAAATGTTTTCATTGAATTCGGCACGAAGGACCACATTTTTGGGTGATATATGGATGTATTGTTTGTAAAGGCTAAAATACTATGCAATAAAAATAAACAGTTATTTTCTTTCTTATAAACAAAATGCGTTAACATGAAAACTGTGGTCAACGCCCAAGAACAAGCCATTCCTATAGGCATAAAATATAAGTAGCTTCAAGATTTACAGTTAAATATTTATCATATAAATCCGTATCATCTAAGGACGGGGGCACAAAACATCTTAAGCTGGAACACGAGTGCGGGTTGCAAATCCTTAGAGTATTTGTCACAAGGTAAACTGCCATTACACTGAGACCCGTATTATTTTATAGAGTCATTTGTTACGGGAAAGAGGCAATGGTAAATTATTTCTTGTCTATTCTGAGTATTCTTTTACTTTAACTAATATTTTTGGCTGGTATAATGGCGAACAAAAATGTTTACATGCCCACAATGTATGTATGCGGCTGAGTCAAGCGTAGACTGATTTATGTTATGGCCTTAAATACCACAACTTTTCTTTGAAAGTTAGAGACGTTAGGACCAAAGATTTAAATCGCTAGATTTGCCCTCGCTGTAATAAGACATGCGAAAAAGTGTCCATACTGAGAAGAGTGAGTTCACACATTAAATAGCGCTTCCATGACAATCAAGTCAAGTCCCTGCGTTATTGTTATGTGTTAGAAGTGTCAAAACAAAACAGAGAAGTGACCCTATCTTTTGACGCGGATTATCTAATTATTTAAATATATGGTTAGGAACAAAATAAAGAATTGGTAATCGCAGTTGTGTGGAAGGGCAGCGTTTGTCAATCAACTGGCAAATATAGTGTTATAAAAGAGGTTGTCTTATCGTCTCTGTGTCCAAAGTGACACCTCTGTTTCAGTGATTAATGTTTTTCGCCATCTTTTTGTTTCATCCTGATAATATTTTAAGCGACTTTATGCCGAGATTAAAAAAGTTGAAACATTAATTATCGTGGCCTCCATTGTTGATAATGCAAACCTAAAATTATTAAATCTAAAATTAGGATGAATATGCTACGTTACGTTACATCGTATGAGATAGTCCGTGTTGTAAGAGTGTCCGTGGAGTTTCTTGCTCGTTTTTCTAGAAAGAAATCTACTACGCTTTGGAATGGGCAACTAGCTTCATCTTTCTGACTGACCCCTTGACAATTCAAAAGTGCCTGTAATTGGTTTAATTGAAATGAATATTTTGACTACTTTTTTTAGAGGATTATACCCAAGATAAAAATGCTTGGAAATATGCTGGTCCTGCTCCATATGACAATTCAGAATCTAGACAAAATCGAACTGGTTGCCAATTTAATTGTATTTTTTTTTTATTACATTTATTTTTTTGTTATTACTTGAAATCACACACTAACTTATTATTAGTATTACTTATTATAATGTTATAGTATAATTTTACAATTTTTGTAAGTATGTGAGCACCATGCATCTATCACATAATTAATTTATGTCATTCCTTCATTTTTCATTCTTTTTACCTATCGTGGTATAGTAATCTTATTCTAGGTGCATTGTCTTCACGTATAATTATATAATTAGTGTATACAAGATATAATGTTTTTTTTTTTAAAGAGTAACGGTGGAGTTTCTTGCCCATTCTTCTCCATACGAAAACTACCTTTTGGAATGGGCGACTAGAATCAGTTATTATTATTTTTTGTAAAGTTGACGTTCAAAAGTGCCTTTTTTGTGCCTAATTGAAATAAATTATTTGACTTTGAGTTTGAGTTCGTAAGTCACTTGTATGACTCTGAAAAAGAGGGCCAACTACACGTGTTTGGCGATATTTAACTGAAATATCTTGACAATTTTTTGACGCAATAATAAAAAATCTTCTCCTGAAACAGAAATTCCTTGACTCGAAGTTTACGCAAAGAATCTTAGAAACCCTACGATAAATACTTAGATACTACCTTAACCTACATGTACAAAAATAAAAACAACTTAGAATAACTTTTCGCCGGAGATAATCGGAGATTTGTTACATTACTTAGCAGTTCCCACATAAATAAGGAATAAACTGGCATCATGAATAAACAAGATAACTGGATGCTACAAACTTGTGGGTAGAATACTTTAGGGTACTAATTATACTCTGCTTGGTATAAGTACTCGTAGGTAGTTACCTTAAGGGAATGTATTACATTTCGTGTCGACGTGTAAATACTGTATCAAGGTGGAAACGATAATAAAACAATAAACTTCGTATAGTATCTAATGACGTTCCCAAATATTCCCAATCCACATACAAAAATTCAACCAAATATATCCAATAGTTTAGTCACTATAGCTAGTCAAAGATTGGCAAAACCCATAGCCGGCTATGGGATATTAGGATTTATTTGGTAATTCCAAAATACTGATAAGCATTAATATTGACACTGTTATCATTTATTGTCGTATTGTCTCCACATAGTATACTACGAATCTGCTTCGCCCCGCGAAGGTCTCGATCCCGTGAGAACATCGGAATAAAAAGTATCTTTTGTCCTAACCCAAGGCATGTTCTACACATGTGCCAAGTTTCATCCAAATCTGTTCGGACGTTTTAGCGCGACAGCGTAACAAACAAAATCACTTTCGCATTTAAAATATTAGTTAGGATGATGTATAGTCGACCTCGTTATTGTTTAACCAACCTAAGGTTGAAATTTCACTAACACCTCATAAAACAACAAGGTAAATTTGTCTATGTGACAGTTACAGTTTCAATCAATGATATTATAAGTACAAAGATGTAGATAGGTTATACACGCTCCGTAAGTGGCACGTCAAAACTTGGCTAATTAGCCTAGTGACGTATCGTCTTTTCTCTTTTTCGCTTCCTATAATTACGTCATGCCGTCTTACTTCCACATGTCATCTGCCATTTTTGAAGATCGAATGTTGGGTAGGTAACCTATGTAGCTCTTTTGACTTATAATACTTATCATTGATTATAGCCATAATGATTTTTTTATTAACTTGGAAAGGTTGTCAATACTGGTAAAGCAATTACGAGTTCGACACTCCAGAACAAGAAGCAATGTGTCCAGCCCACTGTCAATTAAGTTTAGCAATTCTTCTGGCGATATCGGTTACCGGTTCGGGTCGGGTTCTACTGCGGATCCCTTCGTGTTTAATCGATCACATAGGGAAACTGTATGGCCCTCTCCATTGCCCTTTGTCTTATCTACTTACTTCTAAATAAAAATCAAACATCTGTTGATCAATTTAAACTGATTAACAGACTTTAACGCCGGTAGCACACCTCCGCCGCGAAACCATTGCAGCGAAACCGCAGTAGTTCAATTCAACTGGCTCGCGTCATGTTCCGCTCCTCGAAATTCGAGTATGGTTTCGCGGTGGAGGTGTGCTACTGGCGTAACAATGTTTGTAACGAAGCACATCACCTTTAGACAAGTAGGTATCTTGAAACTTCATAGGCGTCACAGCTTTCAAACAAATACTTACATAAATCTTGAAGCTGCGTCGTTACAATTTCATTTTACAGTTGGGTTCTAAAACTAGCGAACTGTTGTTACTAAGTTGTTTGAAAGTATATAAAACGTACAGCTTAAGAACAATGTATTTTATACCCATAGATGACCCACATTATGACCAGAATAAAGCTATGAACAGACATAACATTTTTTAAAGTATTCTTTTGAAAATACTGAACAATTATTCCTTTTTAAATATGATTTTCTATAGAAAGAAGATTATTTTTAACTCGCTCGTTACCAAGTTCTAACATAAAAATTTAGTTTCGCTTCGGGACTATCATTTGAATTGTTTGCACAGCATTACGCTGTATCTTCCGCTCCCCTCCCGCTGTTTTAAAAGCCGTAACCTAGATTATTTCTTACTATCAGATCATAGCGTTAATACAACTAATAAACTCTACTAACTACTTGTACTAATATAATTAATATTAATGACCTAGCTTTTCAGGCGGTTATCTGCCATGTTCTGAGCAATGATAGTTAGAAACTTCGACAGTTTATTATGATGGAAAAAGTAGTTTGTTCAAGGAAAGTGGCGCAAACAGTAACTTAGAACACTTTTAGTGGACTGAGAGAAGACCATTAATAGGACGCTACCACGGAATTAGAGTTTTGAAACTTAGTGACGCAAGACAAAAGATAATGGAGCAACATAAACAAGATATTGAATATACACGCTTCTGCTTTTAAAGCTTTATAAAATATGTGAATACGTGCGCTATATTTTTGTAATAATATCTAATTCTGCCACACGAGGAGGAGAAACTCGTGGCTAAGTAATAACAGCCGCACGATTCGATCCATCAGGTTAAGGTACCTTTGCCAGGGTTGATCTGTGGATGGGTGACTAACATACCGAGACTCCTCCGTGCCTCGGAAAGCACGTTAAGCCGTTGGTCCCTGCTGTCATTCGTGGATCTTTAGCAGTCGTTACGGGTCGTCAGAAGCCCGAAAGTCTGACAACCAGCCTCACCAAGGGGTATCGTATTACCCAGTTACTGGAAAAAATAAAATACGATATTCAGCTGCATCCGGTTAGACTGGAAGCCGACCCCAACATATTTGGGAAAAGGCTAGGCAGATTAATTGATTGACCTAATTCTGCCACAACGGGTCTACCTACGGGTTGCGTAGTCTGTTCTCAAAAAATCATCTTCTTCAACCTCTTAAATCACACATAGTTTATTCATAAAGGCAAGCTCATTTCTATCTAGAATCAATCCCAAAAAAGTACATTTCTTTCTAACATGGACTGATGGGCATCGTCCGCTAAACCCCCGGTTAACAGGGAATACAAATACCTTCAACAGACGTTTAATTCCCAAGACAGCTCTTCCCCTTTGCTTCGACCAACACTACCAAAAATTAATGAACTGTCAAAACGATTAAATAACACATAATAAAGACACCAATCAATCAATCTGCCTAGCCTTTTCCCAACTATATTGGGGTTGGCTTCCAGTTTAACCGGATGCAGCTGAATACCAGTATTTTACATGGAGCGACTGCCTGTCTGACCTCCACAACCCAGTAACTGGGTAATACGATACCCCTTGGTAAGACTGGTTGTCAGACTTTCGGGCTTCTGACAACCCGTAACGACTGTCAAAGATCCACGAATGACAACCGGGACCAACGGCTTAACGTGCTTTCCGAGGCACGGAGGAGTCTCGGTATGAAAAGATGGTCACCCATCCACAGACCAACCCCGGCAAGCCTAGCTTAACCTGACGGATCGACCCGTGCGGCAGTTACTACTTAGCCACGAGCTCATAATAAAGACACCATAAAGTAATATTTATACGCAATAAAATGTCACAAATATTGTTATAAGATGGCCACAGTTTATTGGCTGCCGAGATGTTTGTTATTGGCAACATAATTACCGCTATTGTTGTTACCTAACACATTAGAGGTGAAGAAATTACTGCTAATATAAAAGTTAGTAATGTATTTCGAAGAGGCAGTGGAAGCATGTTTTACTTTCTGGTTTATGATAATAATGATGTAACAGAAATCCTTACAACCTGACTTGGCCTCCGTACGTCATTTTTGGGTGACTTCTGAAAATTTACGCTGTGCTGTGGGCCTCATAGCACAAGCATTATGCTGAGTGGAAGCCTTCTTGTCACAGTCACGACATGCAGCTGCCGACTAGGTATTTCTGTTCTGTGCTCGTAGATCTACTATTTTTTTTTTCTTCTTTAATTGGTATTCGATTTAACTTAACGTTTTGTATGCACTTGTTTCTGTGACAAATACTTAAACCGTTTTATATCTCTCTTTTTATATTCCCTATCAGAACTTAGGCAGACCAGAATGTTTTCTAAAACACACATGTGAAGCCTATTTAAAACTATTCGGTAGCTTACTAGGCCGAAACAACTACAAAACCAAAGCAAAAAATAGTCAAGAGTAAAAATCACAAATCAAAATAAATGGCCGCGCCTGTGTCGGTCGTTTATTCGTCTATTCACACCGAAAATTCTCCCGTTTCACCACTTTTATTTAGGTTTTAACAAAACCTCACTTCCATTTGTTTGTCAACTACTTTTAGTATCAACATAAAACACAAAAAAAACACACCCATTCAATCAGTAGATTTGAAACGCTACAATTTTATGTTCTTTGACACGACAGAATCGATTCAGTTCTCATACATTGCCGGGTTAGTAGATGGAGCGTATTTTCGCTAAGGCTATTAACCTTGATCAAAGAAAGGACAAAAGTCGTTCAGTATCCGTGAACGTGGGCAAAACTGAGTCGTTCCACAGTAATGGGGTTTTTGTGTTGCATTCCGACCCGAAACAACGAGTTTTCCTCT
Source organism: Xanthia togata (assembly GCA_963853775.1). Lineage (NCBI taxonomy): Eukaryota > Metazoa > Arthropoda > Insecta > Lepidoptera > Noctuidae > Xanthia > Xanthia togata. The sequence goes on from OY970811.1 coordinate 12,137,880, forward strand.
ACAATATAAAATGTCCTCTACTATGTAACACAGTTACATATAAAAGCATAAAATTACTACAACGCAACATCGTTTCGAAATCATTTATTCGGGCGTTGTGCTAAATATTTTCGTACATTCCATTTAATTAAATTCCTAATGGGACTTACACGGATTTTCCGATTTTCCTGTGCTTCTGTTTACATAAAATGATAACAGCATTGTTTTTCTCGTTACACACCGCAAGAAACCATTTCAATGTTAGAGTCGCCAGCATTATGCTGGTCACGTTCGAATGTTAATTTCCTTTATTTACAAACTCGTTTTAAAGTTTCGCAACTACAGTTGTGATCGTAAATAAATGTGAAATATGCCACACAAGTTTATTCTCATTCCAAGTCCGGTTGAACGTTCCATATATCATATTGTCTGACTTTATAGCTGTTTGGTAGCGATGCCACAATCACAGTGTTACTGGGGAGGTGGACAGAAAGATTCTTGGGCGGTTCGCAAGCCATTTATTTAACTGACAACTTGGTTTGGGCAAAATCTGAAGAAGTGATGGAACGCTCGATCTTTGCACTGTAAATAAATTGATACCATATAAAATATAGGCAATGCTAAACATAAATGTAGGTATACACACTCCTTTAGGAGTGTTTATCCTAAAAGTTGGCAACGACGCAAATAGCTGTCAAAAATTTACCTGTTTTGATTAATTTCATTGTATCTATTATTACGGAAATATGAAAATGGGCTAACTAACGAACTAAAATATTGATTATGTAATTAAATAATTAATATCGTAACACCGAATATTTAGTTTTAAATGTAATAAAAAAGTATTTGAAACTTTTCAAATGCCTTTTTTACACCTAAAACGGTTACAACATCAAACTCAGTGTTATAATTGCAATTCATTATTAATATTCTAGCTCGCTCGTTAGCCACATTTCATATTTCCATACAGTAATATTGCCAAATTAATCAAAACAGCGAAATATTGGACATATACTTGTTTTTGCGAAGTTGCCAACTTTCAGAATAAACGAAATCTTAAATAAATAATCAAGGAGCACCTCGTAGGTATGTACCTGTCATGAGTGGAGTAAATCTCCTAATAATTATAATTACATTATCCAGGAACTCCATATATGAAGCTCCAAAGATTCCACGAAACGAATGAATATTACATTATTGTAATTTATCTATCTTTTACCCCTCGCGGATTACGAGTAAGTGTATGAAATAACTTGCCCCATATCCGTTTTAGTACCACGTAATTCTTGGGTCTGCTAAGTCCTTTTACCTGTATGCATCTTTTAGGATATAAGAGAACAATGGACAGAGCTTTTTATGCTGCTAGATATCCTAATTATGTATAAACATTATGAATGCAAAAGTGAGTTTGCTTGTCTGTTTGTTGCACTTTCACGTTTTAACGGCTGAACAGATTTTGATGAAATTTAACATACTGGTAGACCATGACCTGGGTTTTGACGTAGGATACTTTTTATCCTGATATCCTTACGGGGTCGAGACTTACGTGGGTGAAACCATTTGAACCGCTGTGAATCCTCCTATGTCCTAACCCATGTGACAAATTTCATCCAAATCTGTTCAGCCGTTTTAGCGTAAAAGCGTAACAAACAAACAAATAAACAAGCAAGCTTACTGTCGCATTTATAATATCATATTTAGGATTAGGATACGTGAATGAAGATAGTAGCATGAAAAACTAGCTTAGCTAAAACACATACATAAATGATTGCGTTTTTCTGATGTGTTTTAATTTGTATGAATAGTCTGTTCCAAAAGTATTTGATTACAATGTAAACAAATGGATCAGAAAATGTACCTGTGGGTGGAAGCTAATCTATTGTGCCACTTACAAATTTTTCATCTTCTTCTTCTTTCTTCTTAATCTTTAAGGAAATTTAAAATTATAATTTTGGGGTATTCAAATAGAAAAATTATAATTTTAAATCTTCTTAAAGATGTTTTTCATTTTACAACTGAGAGTAACTTTAGTAACCCTAATTTCGTCTATAATTTTTGCAACAAAAATTATAAATATTATTCAAACAATGACATTATTGGAAAAAGTAGTGAGATATAAAGTTGAACCTTCTAAATACAGAAGAATGTGTTATTAATTTCCTTTAGTGACCTGAACAGATGTTATTTACACTCTCATCAGCTAGTTTTGAAGCAGACCATAGTCTTCTTTGAATATTGACATGTTTTTTTGCCTTGATCTTGAAGAAGTAGCTTCTACCTGGTTGGTACTTACAATCTGTTTTGCCAAAAGTTTGTTAGGCTGAATCTCAATACTTTTTACCGACTTCAAAAAAAGAGGAGGTTATATGTTCGTCTGTATTTATTTATTTATGTATTATCAAATCAATATTTTTATTAATTGTTTTAAGAACCGTTTTTGAAAATTCTGTTTTTAATTGGTAGAGGAAGCTTGCGCGATGGTCTCATATAAATTTTATTAACTTTGCTTGGGTAGTTTTTGAGTTAACTTCGATAATACGTATTTAATCGACTTTGTGTATCTTGATGACTTTCTATTACTTGGTAACATCAAAAAATTTAAAAATATTAAACTGTTTTACAACAAAAAAAAACAGTGTCTGGATCTGAATTTTAGTATTTTGCCACCGACTTCCAAAATTGAAGTTTTATTTCACATTGTAGTTTTTTAAAAGTTTTTGTATTTATTTTATTGTAAAAAAGAAATTTAGGTAGTAGGTATAATACCGACATAATTTAACGATATCTAACAACTCAATACGCATAGGTACATGGAGAAGTAATTCAGACATTCTATTCATACTTTTGGGATATACCTACTTAGATATACTTACGGATGTAAAAATGATAATAATTTTATTTATTTACACTTCAAAGACACAAACATCTGTGAAGCCTTGGCTCTTGTACTAGGGGTCCCTGTATCACAAGAGCCAAACCTAATAAGTGTTCAGGGCCGAATAATACGAATATATTTCTTTCATTCGCTCACAAGAATTCATTTCGACCTAACTTCCGACACGTTGCACGTCATAGCATATTGTATGACTTATTTTATAGAAATCCTTCTTAATATAAATATTACTGTTATTCCGTAGAACATTCCTTATAATTTTTATTGTTAAAACTAATATATTATTATACAAACTAAACAATAACGTCGAAAAATTCATCCGCAATATTACTTACCTACTCGTATGCGGAAATATGAAGAAGTCTTCTTTAAACAAAATCTTGTGCGCTAGTATTTTTCGTGGCCATATCGTAGGGACTGTTTACAGACGTATCGTACCACAAGCTGCAAATTTTCGCTGACACAAATATTTAGACTAAGTACCACCTAAGTGGAACCCATTTGTGACACCCAGACGCGGAAATTTTAGTTTTTTATTAGTTAGCAGCTTCTGCCTGTGACCTCGTCCGCGAGCCTATAACCTTCCTCAAGAATTGGGCTATCCAATGCAAAAATATTTTTTCACCGACTGGTAGTTCCGGAGATTACCCCCTACATACAAACTTACAAAGAAACAAACATACAATAAAAAAAACCTCTTTATAATATTATTATTAATTAATTAATAAATATAAGTAGGTAAACAGGTAGGTAGGTAAGGTATTTAATAAACTTCCTAAGGGATGGAGGGAACTAAGCGCACATATATTAAAAAAGCGGCTAAAATTATATCTAGTTGGGAAAGCATACTACAGTATTGTAGAATTTTTAAATGAGAAAGACGTGTAATATTATGAATTTTAACAAATATTTACTGGCATATAATTTTGACAATTTATAATTAGATTATAGGACAATTTCATTAAAATCTATAATTTATTGTTTAAATTTAATTTTTAGTTTGTGTGAAAATTGTATAATGTTTTTAGCTTTGTTGAATTTTTCTTATTTATTTTATTTGTATGCCACAAAGGCCGAACATGACGGATCTTTCCTGTTTATGAACAACCTGCATGCCTTGTATGTATACTCATATTTACAAATAAATGACTTATCTTATCTTAGGTATTATAAGTGTAAGTATAACAAAATATCTACTTTTTCCGGTTTAAGTTGAAGCATGTTTGCGAATAAGATTTGTCTTTAGACGTACTTGTAGGAAAAATCCTTGAGTAAGTATTTTTATGTTTCCTAAACAGATAGCTAGCTATCTTAGCATCTAGATGCTACTACTCGTAGATAGCAGATTTTCCTGACATTAGAACCTATATCTTGATCAATAACCGAACAGTTTTCTTACCTACTTTATTGTAACTGGCATAAACCGACGTAAAGATTGTCGAAAAAATCTCAGCGATAAACAAGCCAATAATCAATTTATTACATGGAAAGCACTTAGCTAAGCCACTTTTGTGGAACACCCGCTTTATTTTCGATGAAACATAAATCAATCAATTATCTTATTTTGGACACTAAAATATTAGAACCTAACCTAAGGTTACTACGGTAACTTTGCCCTTAGTCGCAGTAACGGTATGGGCTAATATGTCCTATTTTTAGGGCTAGGATTATGGACTGTGTGTGGTGGTGGAATATAAACTAATGACAACTAGCGAAATGTGGGTGTAGTATAGGTACACCTCTGCCTAACCCTTCAGAGAATACAGGCGTGATATTATTCACAATGTCCAAAATTGTACTAGTAAAAAAGTAAAAATATATGTGTTTAATTTTTATACCTACTGTAATGCACTGTACACATACATTTGTATATTATTTATTTGCATGTATAAATATAATGTATGTATATATTTATACATACATTTTATTGCTTAGTTATTAATAACCCAAGGAAAAATTGGACATCAATTTGTAACAAACAAGAAGAAAATTCTATGAAAACTTGACCCATATATTTGCCAACAAACAAGGCTATATATAAGTATTTGCGAATCCTTAGGACGGTAAAAACAAAATTCAGGCGCCCTTAACGATCCTATCTAGAGAGTTTGAGACTCCAAACTTATACCGACTGCCAAAACAGGATTTGTGAAAAAATAACAGACAAGTCCCCTGAGCATATATTAACTACATCATATTATTTATTTATTATTAAGTTGAACCTCTTTTTATTAATATTACTAGGTAACATGCAAACTTAGTGGTTCTTCGCTGAAATATATTAATATTTGTAAAAGTTTCCATGGTCTTTGTAGCTACAATGCGTGTTATTTCAAATACAAGCAATCCCTTATGAGGCATATGCCTCTCTATTAAATGCCCTCGTAAGTACTTACTTTTGTATATTTACATAGAGTTAGTTTTAGATATTAATGTAAGTACCAATATACTTTTTCTCATAGTTGTTATTAATATATTATTTTATATCAGTTTTTAACTTAAAATTTCAATTAAATTTATAAAAAAACAGGCTTGAATTAACCTAGATCAGGCACGTCTGTACCTAACATTGTAACTCCGAACCATCATTACTTGCACTTGTAATAAAAATATTTTCCCAAACAATTATGTTTAATTATTTGGGAAATCATACTATGTGTACACTTTTTGTAAACGTTATACACAATCAAAATATATTATTATTATAATTGAACGCACAATCTTAACCTTGAACTTTACGCATCGAGACAGACCTCAGTAATCTTCTCGCTAAACATACATAATTTCATAATAAAGATTAATTAATGACTACAGCAACGATCCAAATAAAAATGAGCATTATTAACCTGCACTCAACTCAGTCGTAATCACAGTGGCTTTAATTTTGACAATAACACAAATTACATTTTTATTTGTCGTAGATTTTGTTCTATTGTCAAAGCGATTGTGTGTTACGCAATTAGGTATTCATTAAAAAAACATGTAATTAGATATAGTTGGTACTTAGATACCTACATACACGTGTTCCGATTTATTGCCCCCGGCCCCCAGGGCATACTATAGGCTATCGGAGCGCTTCTACGTGTTTAGTACACGTAGGTAGTACACGAGGATAGGATCGGATTTTATGTACAACCTATGTAAAAAGGGTCTCGGGCGAGAGATCCCGTAAAAACATAATAAATTAGAAGAGATTCGTGTCTTGTTTGCTATAACAATACATATAATAAAACTTCGTGTCTACAAGATTAATTATTTAGATGTTGCCTAGGCCATTTTTCTCTTATTTCTGGGACTTTTCGCAGAAAATCCACGCATAGACAAAGTGTGGAACGCATACGAGTAAACAGGATGAAGACCAAGTTCACCTTGAGAGTCAAGAAGTTGGAGTCGCGCCATAAGAACAACCACAAATCTTTTGTGGTGCGGGTTCCGACTCATCACCTGGAGATTTTCATGAAGGAGGAATTTTGGCCGACGGGTTTCGTGTAGCGGTGTTTTCGCGGCTACATGACACCACGACTCAGCGCAATACGTTACTGACCCAAAGTTGTACAAAGTCAAAGTCAAATAATTTATTTAAATTAGGCACAAAAATAGGCACTTTTGAACGTCAAAATTTACAAAAAATAATAATAACTGTTTCTAGTACTTAACTAGATTTCGTATGATGTTTTTTTATATTTTATTATGTATTATTTTATTACGTAAGATTATTTTGTGTATTTTATTCTATGGGCCTTAGGTGCCTGAAAATAAAGCAATTCTTATTATGGTATGATTATAATCTTTCAATACAATGATAGCCTAGTGGTGTGACCGTCAGACTGACAAGTCATAGGTCTCGAGTTCGAACCCAAGGCACGCACCTCTGACTTTTCGGATTCATGTGCGTATTATATAATTATCACTTGCTCGAGGAAACCGGCATGCCTGAGAGATATTTCTCGACGGCATGTGAAGCCAAGTCAGAGGCCCGTGGGCGGCTTTAAAACTCTGACACCAGGTTAGTTTACTAACCACACGAAAAGAAGAAGATAAACTTTCAACGTTGGCTAACGCAACGGTACGTACATTCTAACATTTTCTTAAGAAATGCGAATTTTCACTCAGAATTAGGACCCTTGCCATTCAGAATTAGGACACTCAGAATTAGGCACAGCTCAGTCTTTCATTATTTTTCGCCAAGATACAGGCTGTCACCTTTAACGGTAACGGTTACGTTCCCGGTATCAGCCGGTCTATTCTGTAATAATCTCACCGTGCAAACTTAGGTGAAGTGAACTCGGAGTGAGCTATCAGTTCCTAGCAGCAGGTGGCTCATTGCACGTTCACTTCACCTAAGTTTTCACCGTGAGATTATTACAGGATAGACCGGCTGGTTGTAAATATGACACAATCGAGTTTTAGAAAGAGTTCGGCTTTATACACCGTGTCCCAGAAATGTGTGGTCATATTTAAGTCCCGCTGTATAGTGTCTCTGTCATTCGTGCCTGTGTGATAGTCTCTCTCTAAAGCTCGATGGTTCATATTTACAACCACCCCGGGTACTGTACCACCTTGGCGGTAATCATCATCATCATGTTCCTGGCCTTGTCCCAAGTTACTCGGGGTCAGCACAACACTTTTTCTTTTTTTGTCATGCTATAATTCACTACCTTCTCTTTCTCTCATATCATTCCTCACACAATCCATCCATCTTTTCTTCAGCTTCCCTCTCCCTCTCCATCCATCAACATTTATATTTATCACTTTTTTTGTCATCTGCGTTTCGTCCCTCCTCATAACATCCACCAAACCAAACGATGATTTGCGCTAATCATGAAGAGGGTAAAATTTACCCTATGCTGATAGCAACTTTAGTTATATATTTATTTAATTAAAGTATATATATTTGCCATTGTACAAGGTAAGCGAGACAAGATAAGCACTTCATAACATATGTTTATGTTGTAATATGTAATTTATTTATTACAGCAGCATAACCAACACGTGTTTTACTTTACGACCTTTTAATTACATACCTACTCGTGTATGTAAAACTATAATGTTTTACGCCCTGAATATATAAAATTTGAGTATATTTTCATTTTTGTTGCCAAGGATAAACTTTGTATTCAAGCTAACAGAATTCAATTTTAATAGTAAGCCGCGTGCGTTTATGAGTTCGCGCCAAGAACTGTGATCTACTAAAAAATATGAATTTAAAATGAGCTTTAGTCTTCAAAATTTCGCTGCGACCTAAAACTAATTCGTATAATACACTGATTATTTTTTATTCACCAAATTTCGTGTTAAAGTTCTTGAAGTATCAACAAGAAATTTTTATATTGACAACAGCGATGATGAGGTGAGTAGGACAGTTGGCTAGACGTGGTGATGGTGGGTAGAGTACCGTGTGCTCGCTCTTACTGAATGGTTGCCGAGAGAAGATGAATTCAGATAGTTCACTCCACATTTTAGGTATGAAGCTACAAGGCAAGTACGAGGCGAGCTTGTCTTGTCGGGTCAATTCAGGAGCGTAACTTAGTCAGGAGATCTAAGAGTTACGCGATAGAAAGAGAGGCAACTTCTAGGTGAATACAACTGTAGCTAATTAGCTCTGTGCGACCTGAATTACACTTTATTGAGTCGTAGCAAGATTCGCTTTTTATTTAACGATTTTTGCGCAGGGAAATATCTCTATGCATCTGTGATAGACGGAGTAACGGAAGACCAACAGCCACATGGGTGGATGACATTCAGAAGATCGCGGGGATGAGACTCACACATACCAGGGAAGCATGGCACAAAAGGAAGGAGTCCTATACTCAGCAATGAATGGAACAAGCAGCTAATGATGATGATGATATGCCATCCTTGGATAGTAGGCTAACCCGGCGTTTATTACGCCTGGACAGGAACGGCCTGCGCCTGGTGACGGGGATCATCACGGGACACTGCTCGCTAAACTAACACTTCCACACAATACGCATAACGGACAGTTTTCTGTGCAAGGCGTGCATACACATTTGAATACACAAGCGTCACCCAGATTAGAACAAAAACCCTCGGGTCACCCAGATCTTTCACAGATGTTCTGAACAGACCAGGAGGTTTAATTAGCTTCGCGAGGGAGGTAGGCTGGTTGGAATAACCAACAATGGCCCACGCACAATGGTCCACCTGAGGGAATAAGTGCGGAAACCAACCCCATAACATAGAACATAGATAAACATGATAAATAGCGATGCACCAAATTACCGCTTTTACGGTATATAATATGAACGTGAATTAATTAAGTAGGTATAACAATTATAGCTTAGAATAGCAACAGGTTTGTTATATCATGTTAGTTCTCTATTACGAATTCTCTATTACATTTCGTAAGTACAGTTCAACCTATGACTGCTGCACAAGCAATCTGTCGACAGGAACGTATTGACTAATTGCCAGCGAATCAACTAGCACCGCTGCCAAACACAAATTAAGTCAAACATAACTACAAGCTCGATCAATAGTACCTACACTCGTGAGCAATCATAATATCTCAGTATTGAAGGACTTAAAACCATCAAAACCCTTACTGGTTTTTATCTAGCCTCGGGTAGGTAGGTACCCCGACATATTTCCTAGCTAGCCACTGTAGTAAATCAAATAAACTCATATTTATTACAAAGCTCAATGGGCACTTTAGTGTGAGTAACGTTCCATATATTTACTTGGTACTGTATGAGGCCTGTTCTAAGACAAAGGTCATGAAGTATCCCAATACCGATATACTTGTGACAAAACCACCCATTGTCCTTTACCATTAGGTGAAATTAGATACTATTTTCATTATCCTCCATTCAAAATCAACGAGTTTTTGAAGTGACGTGATTCTTTCTGCTCAGGGATTGTATGGCAAGGCATTGTTTTTTCGCAGACACGATAGACAGGCGTTGAGGCAATGGCGTGTAAAAAAGAAAAAGAAAACGTGTGATATTTTTTTTGTAAAATTTCGAACCGCAGAATATGTAACCCCACCCACAATGAAGTATTTAACATGAGTTATAAAAATTAATGCGGGTTTTCTATTGAAAAAGAAAAGTATTTACTTACGTGAAGTTATACAGTATTTTTATCTTATGAAGCGACGCGCGCTTTACTTGTGTATACTTAGTGTATAAACACGCTGTGAATGTGTGTGTAAACGCAGAATCTCTCGGTACCGTCCGAGACAATGACGAAGTCGGAAGTGTGTATATTATGTGCTGGCGCTTCACGCACACATTCACAACGTGTTCGTACACTTGGTTATAGATAGTGCAATCCACGACGCGAGTTGGGCGCGTCGTCGTGGATTGCACTATCTGTACCTCAAGTAAAGCGCGCGTCGCTTCGTGAGATAAAAATACTATGATAAAATATTAAGAGGTTAACAGTAGCTAACTCGGTGTGGGCGGTGCCACGAGGGAACAAAGGCTCGAACACTCACAGAGGAGGTAATTAATGAGGGCTTTGAGGGCTCGTTTAATCTAACTAAATTAACATTGCCAATCATATTGTGTATAGCCTTTCATCCTAATTTCCTCCTACTTTATGAGGTTAAATTTGTAAGTTTGTATGTAGGTGGTAATCTTCGGAACTACTAAACCGATTTCGAAAATTCTTTCGCTAAAGGCAAGCTACGGTGTTGTCAAGTGTCATAGAATATACTTTATGTTAAAATAAGACATTTCACGAGGACGAAGTTGTGGAAGAAGCTAGATAGTGTTAAAGATTATATTTTTGTTACTTATTCACGCTTTAAGCTGAATGGATTTGGGTAAAATTTGGCACACAGGTAGATTAAGACCAGTGGGGTAATTGCGTAACACACTAACAATTGCAATGCCTTTTATTTTGACAATTCGATCACATTCATTGCGTAATTTAGGTTGTCGCACAGACAAATTTTTCGAACATATAAGGCAATGTATTAGCAAATTCCTTAAAAAATCCGTCGGTTTGTGTGCGGAAAAAAACGCAATAAGGATGCTGGGGATTAAAATATAGAATACTTTTTATTTGGGTATATACAGGGTGTTTGGCGCATGGACCGACACAATTTTTTCAGGGATTTGGGAGGTTATTAGCTAGGTTCTACCCATACACCCTTTGTCCCAAATGTCACGGTTGGTTACATATGATTATTTTTTTTTAAATGATGAAAATTCCCAAAATGTGTCCTTTAATTTGAAATAACTTTTTTGTTTGTGGGTGTAGTGGCACAAAACAAATTTTGTTGCATTCTCCAAAGTCCTTTAAATCTAAAAACATCTTTGTTATATACAACTGGTTTCAAGAAAATTCCTTACAAGCTTCCAAAGTTAATTTTTGTATTTAATGAATGAAATTTTACAACTTCTAAATTAATTATAAAAAAAACTAAAAGCTATTTTGAACTTAGCTAGAACCTAGCTAATGACCTCCCAAATCCCTGAAAAAATTGTGTCGGTCCATGCGCCAAACACCCTGTATATGTAAAAGTTTCACTAGGAAGCGGGTGAAAACGCAAGCAACAGCTACTTAATAAACTTGAACATTCTAAAACTGTATACATAAAAATTGTATACAGTACACACAGTAGTAGTATGTAGAAAGAGCAGTGGTGGCTCAGTGGTATCTAACGGCCACGACTTTCGAGTTGTATGTCGTGGGTGCCAAGCAGGCACTTTAATTTGTGTAAATAATTTCACCACCACTGCTCTCAAAACGGTGAAGGAATACATCGTTAGGAAACCGGTATGTCCTAGAACCAAAAATTCCTGAGACGTGAAAAGTCAAAGTCAAATAATTTATTTCAATTAGGCACAAAATAAGGCACTTATTGAACGTCAAAATTTACAAAAAATAATAATAACTGATTCTAGTCGCCTATTCCAAAAGTTAGTTTTCGTATGGAGAAGAATGGGCAAGAAACTCCACCGTTACTCTTTAAAAAAAATCATTACCTATATCTTATATACACTAATTATATAATTATATGTGAAGACAATGCACCTAGAATAAGATTACTATAACATGATAGGTCAAAAGAATGAAGGAATGACATAAATTAATTATGTGATAGATGCATGGTGCTCACATACTTACAAACATTGTAAAATTATACTAACATTATAACAAGTAATACTAATAATAAGTCAGTTTGTGAGTTCAAGTAATCACAAAATATAAAATAAATGTTTAATAAATAATATTATACAATTAAATCGGCAGTGACATCCACCAACCCGCACCGGGCCCGCGTGGTGGATACCCAGTGCTGGTATCCATATTATATTATATATCTACATAGTTATTATCCGTGGATGTCACGGCCCACTCCCTTTCATAATGGGAGGAGGCCTGGTGTCCCAGCAGATGGGAACATTATAGGCTAATTATGCTATTTATGCTATGTACACGTGTACAAAAAATATGGCGAACCTGACCTTAACCTGAGTTACAATTAATGTACGTACATTAATAAGGTTGTTTAACCTTATTAATGTACGTACATTATTTCAGATAGTACGCCATATTTTAAGGAAAGCTTACAATATTACTGTTTTATAGGACATTACTGGAATGTGATGCGAACTATCTGAAATCTAATAAATAAAATGCGGTCGGAGCAACTTGTGTGGCTGGCCCCGATCTCCTGACACGTGTAGTTTAATAAATTAATGAAATAATTATATTACAGGTGCATGCGGGTTTTTTTTTTTCTTTTATTACATTGGATTACCTACTTTGATGGATGTTTTATAAGGTATACAGGGTGGCATCGATCGACGCGAAAATGTTGGATTCAGAACATTATTCTGAAACTCCTGCGTTGGTTATAAAAAAAATCTGCTGTTTCTTTAGTAAAGTGCATTATCTACGCGGTAAAAATATATGGAATAATGTAGTGAATTCAAAATCATGTATTGAATACATGGTAACAATTTCGCTTCGATATCTCTGCCAGCCTGTCGATGGTTATCCATACATCAAAAATTATTTGCTATGGATTGAAATGCAAAATATTATAGGAATAAAATGCTGTATGGTAAATTAAATACAGAAGCTATGTAGAAAATAAGAAAAGCTTTTAAAGTAAGAACGATGTCGATATTGAAGAAACTTTACTTGCATTATAAGTTTTTTGAAGAAAATAAGCATAATACCCTTCCGTTTTCCCTAGCTTTCAAAAGATAAGAAAACATGAAGCGAGTTAATAGCTCACAAATACTCCGATGAACACGTGTATTAATTATATTGATAATCGGATATTGAAGTACGTGTTCGCAGTTTGTTACATGTGCTATTAGATGATCGATCGTCTTTATGGGCATATTATTATTTGAGGAGCGAACACGTAGGCGCCCCCTCGTGCCTTTACTCAACAATTTTGCTTAGTATGCAATTACTGGTTATCTAGCGGAGTATTAGATTCGTATTAGGAGAAATGTGGGGAGGGCTTTCACAGCCTCCTCAATGAATAAATTTAACTGGAACAGAATTTGTATGTAATTATCTGCGCATCAATAAGTTAAGCAGAGCTGCCGATACGAAAGCGGGCCACAGTTTCTTGAACTACTGAATTAATTCATATTTATTTTTATATTTTAGCCTCGTGTAGACTAGCGCGACGCGACTCGAACAATACAATTTCTAAGAAAAATTCACAAGCGGTGCCGCGTCGCGTTGTCGCGTCGCACTAGTCTGCACAAAAAAACAACAAGCGCTAATACTGAGCGTAAGGTTCTAGGTTCGATTCTCGGGTCTGGTAAAGTGTTTTTGGGTTTCCCATCTGGAATTTTTCTGCCCCGTTGATCTTCTGCTTATCCCTTCGGGACATACAGTCGTGATATCATGTTATGTAGTTTCAAAACAGAAACAGTTTTCTAACTTATAACCTTCCGCAGGACACATGTGCAATTTAGGTAGCTGCCTGTTATTTTTTTTATTATTTAAACGTTATGTTTGTAAAACTTGATTAATTAATGGTTTACAAACAAAAACTTATTGTATTATTCGCCAATATAATGGCGCAGTACTAAAATATTCAACGTTCAGTTCTGGCTCCGCGAATTGAAAGTGAACAATAAAACTGTCACCCACACACACCACATGGCATTTATAAGTTTATATAATTTTCTGGAATTCCCGCCCTCTGTGTTTCTGCCATACAAATAACAAAAAGTTTTCACAATCAGGATAGGTTTTTAGTATCTAAGAAAAATGCTACTCCCTACATTCTGATCATAATCTCTTTGGTCACGTTTTATGCCATGGTACGTACGTGACAGCAGCCTATCTACCGAACGCTCTCCGAAATCATTGAACATGAAACCAATGAAATATTTCCCATTTATGGTGTTAATAAAAATTTCACAAAAAGGCTAAGCGTGTACCTACTACCAATTTTAATCATTGCAGTTAATAATATCAGTAGGTATAATACAGTCCGCGCACTGCGAAAAGAAATCGTTTGCGATTTAAAACAGCATAAATGCGAAATCGTACCGTATGTTTTGTATCCTTTGAAGTTGTATCAAGGCACTGCAGAAAAAATCGCAAGCGCGGCGTTCAGTTGACCCAGTAACATTTAGTATTTATCTTCTTCTTCTTCAAAATTCTTTTACGTAAGATTAAGTATAATAATGGTTATTTTCTTTTGTAAATCGATGTTTCGATTTTCACTCCGTCTTTCGTGGTGGCACAGCACTTGCCTGCCTTTGACCTCCGTTATTTTGTAGGCGATAATGAATTGTAATACGTGTAGGAATTATTTTCGTTTGCGATTTTTTTTTTATTTTTTTTTTATCGCATTTATCAAATTTTGTAGTGTGCACTTAGCAAAAATGAACGAAATTCGGTCTGAAAAAAATTTACGTAGCCACTGCATACCATTAAGACCTTTGCATAATCTTTCAACATGATTGGATATGTTAAAGCCGGTAAAGGGACCAAGGGCGACCGCGTCAGTGTTGCTATAGCGATAATAATTTATCTACCAAACCGGAAATTCAAAAATGGTTGCGTTTTTTAAAATAAACCATGGCTGTGGAAAAATCCGGTCCTACGAGTTACTGTTGGACCCCAATGATTAGTGTTTGAAACAAGATTTATCTACCAGACGGCCATTTTAAATTGAAAACCCTCTTAGAAGGGTACTGATAAATCTTCACTAGGCAATAGGGATTTCAATTTTATGACCATTGACTAAAACCCCGAATATTAGACTGTCTGTTCAATTTAATAGTTTTAACTTTTAAGTGCAAATGTGTCCTCCAATTTTTTTGTGCTGAAGTCCTGTACCCTAATTACGTAATGCAAAATAAATCCGAATCTGAATCGTTTTGAAACAGATTGCTAATCCATTGCTCCGTAAGTTCGAAAAAAAAACTGCAGAGCAACGTAAATAACGCAATGAATGTTGTTGAACTGTCAAAATGAAACAGATTTGTCTTTATCGTTTACAAAATATGTTGCGTAATTAGAAAGCTGGTTTCCATTCCTACGTCGGGCAGTGTTATTGGGTTTTCCATCGGGAATTTCTCAGCATTTGAGCCCGGTTGATGGCAATAGATTCGCCACCTATTACACGGGTCTTATACATAACCGGCGAAATGTAAATGTACAGGCGTGATGTTATGCATGTATTTTTTTAATAACTGCTCTTTACGAAACTTATTAAGCTTTTTTTTCCCAAATCCCTAAGAATAACACGTCTTTCTCACACTTTAGCTTAATATTAGCTACCTAACTGCAAATATTCCCCCTGTAGTCACAAATTGACATTATCAAACATTTGAGCGTATTGTAAGCGGAGTTAATGCGTGCTATAAATCGCACCGCAACGCTGCCACTGAGTGCTTTTTAATTTCGAAGAATTATCTATAATTCTTCCAATTATTGCCGAACTTAAGTGTCAATGGGCAGGGCACATTGCTCGCAGAACAGATGGCCGATGGGGCTGAAAGTTTCTGGAGTGGCGACGAAGACGTAGCTTTGGAAGGCCTCCCACAAGATGGACCGATGACCTTGTGAAGGCCGCAGGTAACCACTGGAGGCGGGAAGCACAGAATCGGTCGAAATGGTGGTGCTGCGGGGAGGCCTATGCCAGCAGTGGACTTCTTTCGGCTGAAATGATGATGATGGTGATAGACAACGCCCTCTGTCTGTGGCTTCCGTAATTATTGCAGATAATTGAATACGCCTTTTAACTAACTATATAGGGTGTAAAAAACCCATCATGAAGCCGACATCTAAGCATTCAAAAAATGTTGGAAGTTTGACTTTCAATATATACGTAACCAGAAGTTTCCCGGATATGCTGATCCATGCGTCATGTTCGTGAACGGGCGCCGTCAGTTGGGACTGGTCATCTCTTAGCTGCCATGGCTTATTTTAAGTTTTTGAATGATTCTTTTTTTCTTCTTTTTATTACGGACGCTTTTACGAACGTGCACGTCTTATTACATTGTTCTCACATGCATAATTTCAAAATGAATGATGTAACCAATATTTTGTATCAATTTTTTATTGCGTGTCCGTGGAGTTTCTTGCCCGTTCTTCTCCATAGGTACCTACTACTCTTTGGAATGGGCAACTAGCTTCATATTTTTGACTGACCGACCCCTTGACAATTCAAAAGTGCCTGTAAATGGTTTAATTGAAATAAATGGTTTGAGTTTGATGTTTCAGCACAAAAAAAATATATCATAATAACGGAAAGAATAACTGCTTAAGAGTATTTTTACACCCATTATTTTATCTCTTAGAAATTAAAAAGTCTAAGTACCTACTGAATTTAAATTTACGAGTAATGTAACCTAGTCTAGTGAGAAATAATAATTTAGATAATTGTCTTTTTTCATTTTGGAGGGGCTCGTGGCTAAGTTACAGCCGCACGGGTCGATCCATCAGGTTAAATTACGCTAGTCGGGGTTGGTGTGTGGATGGGTGACCATCTATATATGCCGGGACTCCTCCGTGACTCGGAAATCACGTTAAGCCGTAGGTCCCGGCTGTCATTCGTGGTTCTATGACAGTCTTAACGGGTCGTCAGAATCCCGAAAGTCTGACCACCAGTCTTACCAAGGAGGAGGTCAGATAGGCAGTCACATGTAAAATACTGGTATTCAGCTGAATCTGGTTAGACTGAATGCCGACCCCAACATACATAGTTGGGAAAAGACTAGGCATATTGATTGATATTGGTATTTGCTACTTTGATCAACGATACTATGAACGAAACAAAAACCCACTAAAGCTTGGGTTTCCTAAAAAAAGCGGTGGCCGTCACATAACGGCTGCAGTGACGGCCACCTTGAAAATGATGGCAGCGGGGTTTGACTTTACGATTTCAAGAAACGCTCTCTACGTAATCACACCAACTTACTTTCATAATTAATAACGTTTCAGTGACGTCATTTGACGGTTAATTGCGGAAACTATGTGGCGTTCACCGCAGTCTCAGGAAATCCTAGCCGTAGACTGATTTTACCAACGTCTGTCATCTTTTGTCATATTATGACAGGTTTTGAAACGTATGACTGTCAAAAATTCAATAATCTTTATTATACTTATTATACATATTCTGGAGTCGGGAAAATCAGCATAATCTGCGTTCGGAATTCATTTGCCAAACATGTAAATAAACACGAGTTTTAGGAAAAACAACTGTAATGCCTAGGTTCAGTTTGCGAGACAACTTCATATTTTTATGACTTTTTCAACAGTCAGTCTAAAATCAACTTTATTTTACACTATCATAAAGTTGATGTTTGTATAAGTGGAAAACTCGTGTTTGTTTACATGTTAGGCAAATACATCGAACGCATAAGCAGCATTCAACATTACAAATGCTACGCTTATTGACTAACGCAAAACCTTGAAATAACTTCATTTTTTTTAACATTGTTCTTCACTAGGAATTACTCCTGTATTGTGGGTGCGTTTACAAACATTTAAACTCACATACACAAACAGCCTACTTGTGGGTCATACAAATATTTATTCCGGGCGGGAATCGAGCCCGCGACACGCAACGCAGCAGTCACTCGCTTAACCACTGCGCTAACCATGCCCAGTTATATTTATGACGTAGGTACTTAGTATTACTATCTGAACCTAGGCGCCAGAAGGCCTACTATCAGTTCGTTAGGTCATCACCAAAATAAAAATGACCTATGAGAATGAACAGCTGACGCAGAATACTAAAGGCTTAACAGAAGGTATTTCGATAAAGAAATACTTAGCAACACCGAAAGATAATTTCTTAGAAGAGATGAAGATTCTTTAGGTATACCTAGTTTGCTCTCGATGGCTGTACCTGTAAAGGTACATAGTTCCATGTAATGGGGCGATTATATTCCCATCCCATACTAAGTACCTAAGGATACCTACCGTTCATCTCCGGGTGATAAACTGAAACCATAAAACGGTAAAACGCTGCCCAAATGGGTAATTGATCTCGTCTTTTCGGCTGCAACGTTTACCAATACTAGATATTTCTTAGCGAAAAACAGTACCTAGTCTTGCCATAAATATTGTCACGAAAATTTTATTTTATTGCAAATAATATTTATAACTTTTACAGTGTGTTAGTTTAATACATAAATATAAAACAATTTAAAATATAAAAAGCTTATTCGAAGTGGTCTTCATTGGCTGCAATACAGTCCTTTAAACGTTGAGGCCAGATATCAATAGAAGCACGCACTCTTTCCATGGGAAAATTCTTCACTGCCAATCGTATGGATTGTTTTAGGAACTCCAAATTATCATGGCGTTTAGAGCAAGCCGTACTCTCTAAAACTGACCATTATATTATAATCCAGCGGATTAAGATCGGGACTAGACGACGGCCAGTCTTCAGCTCTGATGAAGTCCGAAACATTCACTTCCAACCAAGACTGCGTGGACCGAGCTTTTTGACCCGGCGCCGAGTCTTGTTGGAAGGACCATACTTGGTTATTGTAATATGGTGTTGTTAAGGGGCTTAACTACCTTCTCAAGAATGGTATCTTGATACACTTGTGCCGATGTTTTGATACCTTTTTCACAAAAACATGACTCTATCACTCCTTCATAGCTAACACCTCACCAAACCATCACTGAAGCCGGATAATGCCCACATTGCGCTCTGTCGACTAATTGGGAAGCTTCCTTAGAGCTTTGAGCCTAAATACGGTAATTTTGTTTTTTTAAAATATTGCTCAATTGTAAAGATTTTCTCATCCGTAAACAAAAAAAATCTGCATCTCCCTTTGCGTACCGCTTCAGTAGTTGTTTCGATTTTACCAAACTATTCTTTTTTAAATTATCAGTTAAAAAATGACCAGTGCGTCTTTTACAGGCTGCAAGTCCTAAGTCATCTTTTAAAATACGCGACATGGTTCTGGGTGCTATCTTCATCTCCCGAGATAAAATCTTTTGCTTTCGATTTCTTCGATTTTTTTCCCTTACTGCTTTGACCACCTTATTCGTACGAACACTACGTGGACGGCCAGATCTTTTTCTGTCACAAACAGAGGAGGTCTCATTGTTCTATTAATAGCCCGGTACACAAACATTTGACTAATACCAAGCGTATGGAGAGTTTTAAAAATTGCATTTGGCTCCATATCAACTTTGTGTAATGCAATCACAGCAATTCGGTTTTCTTTATCACTCCATTTTAATATCACAAAATATTACAATGTATCGGCGCCAAAATTAGAAAACTCAATGAACAATCGTAAAAAATGACAGATTCCAAATTCAAATGTAATATCTATCTTATTTTTAATTGTAACAGTATTTATGGCCATACTAAGTATATATACAGGCACAGTGACATCACCAGACATCACCATCGAAGCCAGAACGCGAACAGAAGTCAGAACGCGTCGTATTCAACATTACAGGAACTTAATTCATATTCAACGCCGTCATAAAAATGTTCCCGCATAATAAATAAAGCATGTATTGTATCCTGATATTAGAAACCTCACCCCTTTGGTTCAATATCGGATTATATAAAATTCTGTATTCATTCTCAGACATGGTTTTCCATACAATTATACATTTAGACTCTTTGAGAATCTTCGAGCTCTTTCTTAGTAACAAATTGTGATCGTAAATGCTTCATCTTTTTACATAACATTACTAACTAATTACAGAACTACGCAAACTGAAACTCAAAGCATTTATTTCAAATAAACCAATGACAGGCACTTTGAATTGTCAAGGGGTTGGTCAGTTAGAAAGATGAAGCTAGTTGCCCATTCCAAAGCGTAGTAGGTACCTATGGAGCAGAACGGGCAATACAAGCTATAAATTAAAACTTTATACCCACATTTTGCCAGTTATGTTTTTATGTAAATTAAAATAAATAAGTCCAATGTAATAGGGGGCGAGCCTAGAGCCTATTTCCATCAACCGGGCACAATTCCAGACTTCCGCCTATTACTGAGAAATTCCTGTTGGAAAACCCTATTAATACTATAACTACCCACCCCCAACAATACTTTTACTTGCTATAAGACCGCCCATTGTGTCACCCTATGTAAAATGTCTAAATTTATGTCTGTAATTTTTTTATATAGAGAATTTTTATATTTCAATAAAGAGTATTATATCTATCTATACTTGCCCGACCTGGGAATCGAACCCAGGACCTTATGCTCAGCAGTAGCGACCACTAGACCAACGAGGCAGTCTTCTTTGTAATTCCAGATGACAGCAACAAGATTGAGATAAAATTGGTCATGATGAATGAGGGTTTTCATGAAAATAAACCGCACCAGTTGGCGCCACTTTGACAAGAGGTCTTTCAATTCGACAATGAATAAAAAATATATTATGATCATGTTCATCATTAGTTCGTTTATCATTCAGTCTCGACTGAAGAAAATATAGGTGCAATGAAACTTTTGACAGGTGCCCGGACCTGACGTCTCACTGCTGCCACCTAGTGAGTAAAAACAAATGAACAGCGATTCGGCTAGTTAACAAAAATAATAAAGGTCAATTGCATTACAAAATTAGTTACATTTTAAAACAAAATATCAATGGAAAAGCCACAAGCAGGCCATCGATAGCAAAAGTAGCGAAAGGCGAAAATTCTTGGAACCCCCATTAGTCTTGCAGGCGCCCGGCGACTCCGATCGATTTTATCATTTCCAACGGCCCGCTTATCTTCAAGAATAATACTTTTTACTTGAATTTATTCTAAAGAGACGGTTCAAGACCAAGTATGATTAAAATTCAAGCAGTTTTTTGTGATGAAACTTAACATAAATATCTAAATATAAGCACTGAAATGTTCTGTCGACGGCCGGTCGAAATGTCAAGTTGTGTGAAAGTCAGACGGCTTGGTTTTGTTCATTGGTTAGTATAAATCGACGTATTTGAATTTAATTGTTGATAAAATGTGACACATACATATCTATCTACTTGAAATACCAGTCTTGCTAAGGAATTTCTACACATTTATTATATTAACTAGCTTTTGTCCGCGAATTCGCCCGCGTGACTGTCGGAAAATATCCCACGGGAACTTACGACCGGAATTAAAAGTACCCTATGTGTTAATCCACGTTATAAACTATATGTGTGCCAAATTTCATCTAAATCCGGTTAGCCGTTTTTGCGCAAATCCGGAACATACAAACAGACGGACAACAATTCTATAAACTATATTTTCGCCATCAGACTTGTTCCCACATCTTACAGTATTTTTTTTTTTTTCAAAAATATTCAATGTTCAGTTTTGACTTTGTTACTATTTTATTATAAATGTAATTTCATTTTCATTTTTATATTATAGACCAATACGAAACGACAAAGTGATATGAATGCCGATTCTTATATGTTATCCTACCAACTTTTTTCATAACGAACTATTTCACCTATCAGTTTCAGACCAACTCGTCTGAAATTGATAGGCACATTTCTATAAATACTCCTCTATTGTGTTCAAAATAACCACACATGTTTCATCCAGACGAAAGTCCATTAAAGAGGTATAAGTAATAAGACTTCATAATATAGTTTAGACCTTTTATATTAGTTTCTCTTAGAGGTGGTATCTCCAACGATACAATAACTATCATAATAGGTCAGTAAAAAGGTAATATGAGTCGTAAACACGTCATAAAGATTTATTTTGGTCTATAAAGTCAAAAAGACTATTCCTTCTAATATTTATTTATGTCACAGTGTATTATTGTGGATGGACCCGTTTTATATAACACGGTAACACGAAAATTACGAATAAAATGTTCTTAAAAATATACCTAAATAACTACCTACATGACAAAATTCACGTCGAATGCCCTGGGACCTCAAACGTTTCCATACGAAATAAGCATAGAACGAATGTCGAAGAATTTTGTATTCAAGAAGTAATACCTAAATTCTGTTCGCTATTTTATAGTTTTCTAGAGGTGCCTAATTACTTAGATTACAGACAGTAACTGCCTCCACCATTACTTCTTCCTACATCCAAAGTGACAACCATTGTCCAAAGACTTATCGTAATAGATGAAAAAATAAAATGATGAAACACACTGTACTATGAGTGATTGTGTAAATAGTTTATTTTTAATTTCCATGTGACACACTCCCGGTATTAGCTTTTACATTTAGTCCGACGTTCGTTACTCCCTTGTTTCCTGTTTAATCTCACAGATTGCTCCGTTCCAAGTTTTGACAATATTTATGTTAGCTGTCGAAGGAATGTTCTCATGCAAACTGTGATCACAAAATGGTAATATGTGTAGCGCGTGGTAAACCTTGAAACTAGTTTGTTAACATTGTGAAAAGTGGTTTTTCTGTCAAACATTTTAGTTTTCATCAATGTTTATTCTTTTTACGACAGCACAGATGGTAGTTGATGATTTAAATCTCTACTTAATGCAATATGGAACCTGATACGCTGAAAACCTTCCTTTTGTTTGACCTACTCGTATCTGCCTTCGTTAATGTTTACTAAGTTTTGCTTCTAATTTCGTCCGCGTTGTAAGCGGTTAGACCCCTTTCCCCACCAAGCGTACTACACATTTTGGCCAGTTTTCAAGGCCGTAATACAACTCTGTGTGCGTCAGAACTCCAGGCCACCCGAAATAAAACATACTTAGTAAACCTACATGGTGTCTTTTCAAAGTTTTTTTTTTCTTCCTAACGACTTGTGATATCAATTGCGTTTGTGCCCCTCACAGAAAACATAAAAAACGGGACAAAATTCAGACCAAGTGTTGAATTTTTTAAACATAATTCAAGTTTTCGTAATTTTTATTTTCTTTTTGAATGGTTTGCTATCTTTATTGCTGTCTTTTTTTGGTTACTCTTATAAACTTGTCAAAAGAATGAATAGTCTATTGAGCTGGCATTTTTTATAGGTGACAAGCATAGCTAGTGAATAAATGTAGGTATAACTATTACCTATACACAATACAAGATAATGAGCAATAACGGTGGAGTTCTTGCCCATTCTTCTCCATACGAAAACTACTTTTTGTAAGGGACGTTTAGAACCAATTCTATTTTTTATACATTTTGACGTTCAAAAGTGCGTTTTATGTGCCTAATTGAAATAAATTATTTGACTGACTTTGAATGCAGGCGCCGAGTGATGTACCATGTCTGCAAGCAGTATAATAACGTAACTATAAACTGTGCAGTAATTTGTGTCGTGCTACCGAACTATGTAGAGCCAAATATAACTGTCCCTAAAGAGTAATTTATTATTCTGATTAACACACGCTACTTTGTCCACGTTAATCTCGATGCCACAAGATAGAAGGTACCTTTTTAATAGGCTCATGTCATCCATGTTATTCGCAAAATGTACTAAAAATAGAAGGCACGTTTTTATATAAGACTCTTGTCATCCGTGCAATTATAAAAGTTGACTAGGGACTACCACACAAAAAAATGGGTTTTCAGGAAAAATTGCTTTAATTTTACATAACATAACATCACGCCTGTATTGCCCCGAAGGGTAAGCAAGAGATGTATATATAGTACGCCAAATTTCGCCAGTTATGTTTTAGCCGGCTACTGAGAAATTCCTACCTGTGAATTGAACCCAGGACCTCATGCTCAGCTCTAGCGCTAGCGACCAGTAGACCAACGAGATAGTCAGCGCTTAAAATTTGTATTTAATTTATTCACACAATTTGTTCCGCAACTTCAACTCCGAAATATTGAAGTAGCTCATATTCAACAAAGAACCTGTTTCATACATTTTGATTACGTAGATTAAGTATTGTATTTTTGTAAAAAATAAAAAACTAAATAAGGACCTTTTTTTCTTCAAAACTGAAATATTTTAACTAAACCAACTTTTACAGGATTTCTCTTGGAACATAGATCATGCAAATATTTGGTTAAATAGTATCAAAATTGGCTGGCTGAGAATCTGCACTTTTTGAACATCAAAATATCATAAGGCAGTCCCCAAAAACGCCCGCTAATCACCACTTCCTAGTGCCTTAGCTGGGTGCAATAAACTAGCATAGAAGTGTATGTTTTCAAGAACTGTACTCTGGCTAATTCAGTCGCCACTTATCCGTATAAATATAGCTTGTAACTTCATTAACCTGTCTCGTTACGTGATTAACAAGTTCAAAAGTGCTTATAACTGAATCAATATTGTTTCAAGCGAGCTGGTCAGGCCCGCAGTGCTGGGCCACCGCCAAACAACCGCGATGGCTTTATCAACAATATTAGATTAATATCCTTCTATAATCTGCGTTTTAGCATCAGCCCGTATAGTTTGGCAGTGCTAAGCATAAACACGTGAATGTGATGTTGGTGTTACCAATTTATGTGCTGTTTTTATAATTTTTAAGAAATCTATAGTTTCATAGTGTCAATCCATAAGACCTCTGGTTGATATGGAATTCACCACTTTTTTTTATCACAGTTGTACAAGATTCATCACGATAGTGCTACGGAATAGCACCTAATGGAATCACACAACCAAGAGAGAAGACATGATAAAAAAATTAAAAAATAGGTTGGGATGGCAACAAAACAAATTAAATTAGTAATTTTCTTTTTACGAGTAGGTATACCTACGTTTTACCAAGAAATAATCTCCCGTAACCTAAAAAACATATGATTTAGTAGGATGATATCATCGCTAACCGTAATTTTCTAAAAATTCATGGCCGAACAAGTATAGGTAAAAATAAGTACACAAATATGTCCAAGGGATCCTGAGTGTGTACCCGCGCAAATGTAGGTACACACTCCACGTCCCCGGAGAACCTTTAGATCCTCAGATCTTTACAATATTTGCTCGAGGACCAACTATTTATTCGCCACCATTTTGTCAAACGGTTGAGTATACTTGTGTTGAACAAACAAGGAAGAACGTAAAATAGGAAGAATAGAATTTTGAGAGAGAAATATGTATTTTATGATCTAGAGATAATATTAAAGTTTTGTGTGTTTGAGACGGTTTTAGGACGGAAAAAAGAAGTATTCAAACGAAAGGAAATTTTCAAAACTGCATTCGTTAATTTATTAAAATTCCATTGTGACGCGTAAGAAAAATAACATATGTAATTCATAAATACAACGTATTCCTTTTGATGTCCCATAACTTTATGGTGGTGCTATAAGTTAAAATAATACGAAAAGTCCTAGAACAAGTGTTCCAAAAATACATAGTTTCGAAGATAACATAACACTAGACTCTCGATGTGTATAATATCTAACTACTAACCAATTATTGTCATGTAATATTGACGTTCGAAAAGTGCTGATTCTCAGCCAAGTTTGAATAAATGACTTTTGAATTTTGAATTCATTATTTATTTATTTATTATGAAAAAAGTTTATAAAAATCTTTATTTAAGAAATATACCCCGCAAAACCGTTTTCACGGTTTGTCTCTGGGAACAGAACAAACATTACAAATAAGGTTTATTAGTGCAGACACTTAATTTCCACTTATTGCACTTATAAAGTATGAAACAATAATATCTTATCTTGTATGTATGGAAAGTGAATAAAGGAAATCTCTTTCCTTATATCAAATGGCTTATATCTTATAAAACTACTTAATTACTTATTTGAGCTCTCCATCAACAATCTACAAACCACTTTCCTAAAAACATCGCTTACAAACTCCTGAAAAAGAACTGCTTAAGCAATTTGGCAAATTTACCTTTTATTTCCTGACTTCTTATTTCAGTAGGCAATTGGTTGAGAAGGTACGGTACTCTTTTATCAAGCGAGCGTTCGGTCGCCATAATAATTTCTTATCCTAGGTACATCAAATTTACCTGCTTATACCATCCTATTTGCGTGGTTATGGGTAACTAGCGAGTGACGCTCCCAACTGCTATGACTGGTAACTTCTGGTAAATAGACATAGCAGTTGGGAGCTGCAAATTTTTCTAAGTTACTTTTGATTATGAGATCATAGCAGTCGAGGGCGTAACTTAATATTGGGTCAACTAATTGTAGATAAAGGCACAGAAGGGTATTACTTGGTACTTTAAAGCTTATATGGTAGAATTAACCAAGTTTTATTCCAAGTTTATTACACGATACTCAATGTAGCTTTACCACGAAAAATTCTCGTCAACTTTATCTCCGAGATATGTTACACATTTATCGCGTACAATTACAGTTAACATAGTTTTTATGAAGGCACGCATATTTGAAGCTAAGAAAGTGCGATGTTGTAAATTATTTTTGGTGTTTTACATGAATAATCGTGACTATGTCGAAATATTTCGTATGAAAATTAAAAAAAAAAGTTTTATTTTGTATATAATTCATATGCCAGTTGATTCTTTGAAATGGTCACATTCATCGATGGTCTCTTTAATACCCTAGAGTTATGGGATATCAAAAGGACCACCTTGTATATAAGGAGAGATACCATGGCAAAATTGACAAGTCACTTATGTTAAGAAAAAAAAAACAATATGTCAAAAATTACGTAATAAATCATTAAAATAAAATAAAAAATATTGGGCCATAAATGTCCCGAATTTTTTAATCCCGGTTTCTTCAAAAACTATTAAAAACACAAAATGGTATCGTAAAAAGTTGTAAAACAAAAAGAAAATTTAACAATTTCGCTTAATCTCCTAACAACTTGAAAATGAACTGAACGAGTTATGGAGGTCAGGCGACAGTCGTTTCATAAAACCATTAGCATTCTATAAAACCATAATGTCTTTAATTATAGAGCTCCTAATGACTGAACCATCAATCTTTCTTTCAGTGAAGGAGTATTTTAAGGAGTAGACGACAAAAGGTTTTGCCAAATTTAGGCCTCTGACCGATTAATGAACGGCCAAAGAGAAAATTTCCAAAACCATAAGCTTGTCAGGTAAACTGTTAGTTGCAGGATATTTTAAATGAAAAAAAAAATTTTCACGTCACGGTTTCTTTACGGTACAGCGTATAATAGCGCCGTGGGGAAAAAACGTGTCTGTCAACAAGCTTCCATAGTGATCAATCCGACACTGACAACCGAGCCTATTCAAAATTCAAAAGTCATTTATTCAAACTACTACTTTTTGAACGTCAAATTTAGTAAGAAAGAAAAGAAAGAAACGCAACGGTACGGTTGCGGTGTGCTACTTGTTTATATAAATTACATAAGATAGTCCCCCAAACGCCCACCCTTCACCACTTCCTAGTGCTTAGCTAGCTTAGATGGGAAGAAGAAGTGGCGCAACAAACTCCCCAGCTATAGACAGCTTATAAACCGCGCCGTAGAAAAAACGTGTCAGTCAAGAAGCTTCCATAGTAAATAGTAATCAACAATTTCAATAACCAACACTGCGACCGTGCCGAACATGGTAAATAAACAGTCGTTATTAGCGGCAAGTAAAACATGTGTACAAAGGCCTTAAGTCTCTCTCACAAATGAACATTGTTCTTCCTACCTACCATTATACAACTCCAAGAATAGCCTCTTCCGGCTTTTTACAAGCAGTACAGCGTAAAATTACAGAATTATAATTTTATAGAAGGGAACCGTCGACCTTCGTCGAATTTATTCGTTAGTACGATTCTCGCAGATTTGGCAAAAAATAATTTGGCTCATAGCCAGTGAAGCGGCACGCATGCCTAAATCAAGAACAGTAAATCTTCCAGTGACGTTACATCCACGACCTTCTCCAGTATCTATTGTGGATAAAGATAAGATTAGCAGAAATTAGTTTCATGTACAGATTTGTTTAGTACGCATTTTATGTCAAGGATCATTATTATATCGCCATGTCAAGGATATTTTCAATGTTACTCAGTACATTCCGCTTACCAACCAATGAATAAATTCCATATCAAACGGTACCTTTTCTAAAATCGAACACTTTTCTATTCAATGCATCGTCGAACTCGATTTACGGTCACACTTATTCCTACGTGACGGACTCTAAAATATTCCCCCAGATCAGGAAAAGAGCCTCTATTTTAAAATTTACTCGTCCAAGGTATTGTCGCTTGAGGAAAATATTTCCTTACCATCAAATTATGGTTTAAGTGAATTTTCATATTTGATCAACGTCAATTTAAAATACATAATCGAGCAAAACATTATCGATGGAAGAAAATGAGAGGGAAAGTTAACTGCTCCCTGTAAAAAAGGTACAATCGTTACACGCGCCAAAGGTACGAGGGAATGGTTACCATTCACGCCACCTGCACCAGCGGGATTACTGATGCGTTACCGACTTTATAAGACCCTTTTCATGTTTTTATTTAAAAATCTTATTACGGAAACATGAGAAGCTTCTGTGGGAATTTGAGACATTATACGTGAAGTTTGAAGGCATTGTTAGAGGTTCATAAACCCACTTTCTCACCCTCGACCATAACGATGGTCATTGAGAACCAGAGTTCGAACCATAAAATGTATTTTCTCGTCTTTTATTTTTGTGAGTCACTCTATAGCCATTTTAAGACGTTACCAGACAATTTCATGTAAATGATATTGCCCAGACTAGATGTAAAATCGAAGGTTTTATTTTCGGTATTTCAGAAAATCCGTTGCAATGAAAGCTGTAAGTACAGTAATTGTTTACCAACTCAATAAAATGGTGTTAGGTAATAACTCGGAAAGTTTTTTCACTAACCAAATATCGTGCAAATCCTTTAACAAATAAAGTAACAAGAATCGAGAAATAGGGCAAACTTTTTGAAAAACGGATTATCTAAGAATAATCCTTTCCAAACGAAACTATTTGCCAATACTCTGTAGTGGACGCAAACCAAGTCCGAACATATTTTTTTTAAAGCAGAAGGAGAAGTCTACTGTATGGGCGATAAGTCCGCTCATTTGTTTATTCACATCTGTAATTCGTATAGTGCATAATAAAGCGTAGCGCACTATTCTATTCTCTTAAATGTAATTGTTCAAGAATACTGTACTTAACAAAACTGCCCATTTTACCTTGCCTCATCGAGCACAAAACATTAATTACAATACAGATCAAAAGCCTCGCTCAACTCCCAGGTGTCCAACTAAAGCAATTTGTCAAACAAGCGCACTTGGAAATAATTTGAGACGCTGGCGGAATGACGGGATGGCGGGATGGACGTCGTCTAAATTATAGTTACCTAACTGCAATACAATTGCCCGTTTAACTCCTTACCAAACTCCCGAACTTTAATCATTAGAACGCCATAACTCAGCCGTGTTTTCGTTGCTCTAGTTTTCATTTCAGCAACCACTGGGCGTCTAATTACGAACTGTAAATTCACTCAGGTCTAAATGTGCTTCGTCATCGGGTTTAAAACTGTGGTATGGTTTACAGCAAAACTTTTTTTCCGTTCTTTACGGCTTCATTTGTTGAGTTTCTTAATTGATTAAGACAGAAATTAATTTCAATAAAAAATAAAAATTGTCATCTCCATTTTTTATGAAAATAATTTTAAATTTACGAGATCAGATGTCGGCTCCTAAACCTCATTTGACATGAAGTAAATTGCTTTTGAAATGTGTTTTATGCAATACGTTTCAATCATTAATTCTTCATTTCTACGCACTTTCATGTCATTAAAAATATAATATTGTGGCTTCTATTCTTTATGAACATTTTAATACAAGGCCACTATATCGGCATTGCAAAACCTTTTTCAGTGCATTATAGTTAATTTCATATAGGTAATCCTAGGCATAGGGGTTAACGTGGAATTAAAATGAATGTAATTCCATACCTATTTATTAAATAAATTAAATATATAAGACACAAAATAAATTATACGCTATGCAGTAAAGTACATTTCAGTACCCATTTGCTTGATTTTTAGGGAAAACTAAAAACTACGTCGAACTTACCTGTTACAGCATTTTGTTGCTATTTTCCTTTCTTCCATAACTTTCACTAGTCCGTGGTCTTTTTTTTAATAAATACGGCGTTTATATTTTTTAATGCGTGTTATAGTCTATGATAAGTTTTTCGCGGGAAAGCTCGGCAATGGCGGCAATCGGTAGCGTGAGGACAGCACCCGCGCTTTCTCCGAGGCTACTAGCGTTCGGAGCGGAGTCAACCCGCTTCGCTTGTGCGCGGCCCGATGCGCGGGTTCCCATTACATTTGCACTTTTTCTACATTTTACAACGTACAGTTAGACTTTTCTGTTAAGTTCTACCGTAATCGTTGACAAATGACATTTTTAATGATATTGAAGTGGAATATTGGTTACTTTGTAGAAAATTCAGGAAAACTTTTCGTAGTAGTCCGAAAGAGAAATCATTTCGTTTGTGTCCCTCGAGAGCGGAGTCCCGAAACATCTCTTCAATTTATTTATTTCATGCATGTTAGGACATAGGCATTTCAAAATATTTAATCCTAAAAAGTTCAGTAACAATATAGGTAATCAAAACTCAGCGTGGCATTTGAATAATTTTTAATTACCGAGCGTCTACACTGGCCTGATAATTTAATCAACATTATGTTGCCTGTTACGTATTTTTTTTATCCCTCTACCCTTATAGAATTGCTTTCCAAAAATAGTATTGACATGATCTCATCTAAAAAGGGTTGACTTTAAACAATATGGAATAAGTATTATTTTTAATGACAGCTTGTTCTAAAAAAAAATATTATTTATATTATATTTAATTTATAAGTTTAATATAATTTATGAAGATCATGGAGGTTGTCTCTGGAACTAATTTTACTGACTATAGCACGACAACTGTAAACTCGACTCTCAGTGTAAGCTTTGTGCTGTATAAATAAAATGTTCGGTTTCAGTGATCACATAGAATGGCTTAGCTAGATAAGAAACTATCAGTTATTATGCTAGCTGATATGCGTAGGGATATGTGTAACCCTTTGCACTTAAGCTGAGTAGGTATTATGAATTTCTGGCAAATATTAGACTGTAGCGGTTACACCGCCACATACGAACTACGCATCAAAGACATGACGTCACACAAATCCTGCAACGCGCAATTAAAGTTTACCGCGCGAACGACATATATATATAATTATAAGACTATCCGACATCAACAGTCGGGCAGTCGGCCCGCCAGACACAACACCCGCCTGGTTGGAGGATCCTCCCTTTTCTATGGTGGATGAGTGAACTTTACACCTCTAAAAGACAAACCGAATCACAGAATGCCATTACTTAGAGATGTCAGCGACTGAAGGGGTCCGATGGGACCATTGCCTGCCGGGGTTGCGGGAAAGTCCGAAAGGGATACCGTGGCCCCCTGGCATTGCACAGGCAACGGAAGGAACACGGGTGGGTTTTAGTCAGTAAAAGTTTGACACGCCCTCCTGCTCCACCCAGAGCGGGAGAAGACATTTGAAGATTACCAACCCACAAAAAAAAAAAAAAAAATGCCATTACTTAATTGGGTATCTACACTAATATTATAAAGATAAACGCTTTGTATTTTTGTTTGTAATGAATAAACTCAAAAACTACTGGACTGATTTCAAAAATTCTTTCATCAGTAGAATGCTATATTAACATTGAGTAACATAGGCTACAATTTATAAAGACATCACGCGGGTGAAGCCGCTGGCGGTGGAAATATTAAACACTAGCTAGTGTTTAATATTTCCATACTTCCATCAGCCGCAGTACTAAAATAACTGCGGTTTGGGTTTGAGTTTCCGTTCAATATCCCGGTTATTTGAAGGACCTTGTTCAGTATGTAGATAGAATAATGTCCCGAATAGGTTTAGTGAAGGAGCGTCAGTTTTACAATTGTTCTGCTATAGTTATAAGTACTCACAACTTCAGGCCTTTAGAATAATAATACCAGCTACAGGGCAAAGGCCTCTTCTCATACAGAGAAGGCACGAGCATTGATCGCCACGCTTGCTCAAGACGGATTGGTGATTTCAGACTTTTAACTATAAGTCCAGTTTTCCTTACGATGTTTTTCCTTTAACGATGTCATTAATGTCCAAGATAAACTCATAAAATACTTATCGACGCTCGAAAGGCAATAAGTACCAAGCGACATGCTGTCAAGTTTATACTAGAGCATTTTAAAGTTTGTTTTTTTTGGAAAAAATATCGCCTATTAGTCATATCTACTTGATTCCAACAAATTTTAAATACAGTTAAATGGTTTAATAAACTGGCTTAGAAAGATTATAAATTTTCTCAATATTTTATGTAGTGTCGGTTAGTAATAATTTCATCAAAATCATAAACAGGTAAAAGTTACTTAGTGAGTGTGAGTGTGTCTGTGTGTGTTGTATCACGCACGCACACACACACTTCTTGTCCAAATCAACATTTGTGATGAGAAATAAAAATAAATAAATAATAAACTTACCGACAACAATTTTTTTTATTTTATTATAAAACATTTAAAATTAACTGAACCGCATTCATTTATAATTTTGATTGAAGACAAATAACGCATCCAGAAGTAACGCATGTTTGACACGTAGGTAAAATTATCTAAATAGAAAACAAAACAATAATAGAAAACAAGAATACATTTATCGATATTCTATACAATTATGACTTAATAATACACATAAGTAAACCAACTCGGCAAAATTCTTGCATTGACAATATTATAAGTGACATCAAAGAAGCAACAGGTGAAACACATGAATAAGGACTATCAGATCACAATACCGGTCAAACATTATCAATCAAATTAAAAACGGAAAATAATATATTTCGAAAGCATTGGTTTGCATACAAAAGGGACCTGAGTAAAGAAAATGTAGAAAAATTTAATTACTATATTAAGCTATCATTTTCAGAAGTATACCTGGAAACAGACGTAAATAAAGCATTTTCATTATTGCACGATGAACTTTGTCTATTCTATGAATTGTGTTTCCCATTGATTAAAATTAAGATGAACTCTAACTCTCTTAACCCAAAATGGGTAACTAAAGGACTAAAAAAGTCATTTATAATAAAAAGAAAACTACAAGGTATCTATTATAAAAACAAGACTACCCACAATAAACAAAAATTTAGAAAATATAGCAAAAGACTAAGGCTATGTGTAAATACGATACAAAGGGATAATAATAAAAAATACATAGAGAAAGCTGACAATAAATGTAAAGCTACATGGAAAATAATAAATGATAAACTTAAACAGAATAATGCTAGTAATGAAATTAAAGAAATGTTGGATGGGGAAAACCTACTAAAAGAAGGTGACGATATAGCAACATACTTTAACAATTACTTTATCAACATTAGTAAAAAGGGAAACGCCCAAAATCCAAAAAATAAAGATGTTTGCAATAAAACGGTCGTGAACTCAATTTATCTAGAACCAGCTACTTGTATGGAAATATTTATGACAGCTATGAAATTACGAAATACAAACTCAGTCGGATATGATAACATTAGTACTAATATGATCAAACAAAATGTCTTAACTTTAACAAAACCCTTGACTTACATAATTAATTTATCTTTCGAAAAGGGTATATTCCCCAACAATTTAAAATGTTCTGTTGTAAAACCCCTTCACAAAAAAGGACCTAGATCTGAGGCAAATAATTATAGACCAATTACTTTGGTTCCCATACTTTCAAAAATATTTGAAAAAGTAATGAGCAAGAGGCTTATAAATTTCTTAGAGAAACATGATGTATTATGTAGGCAACAGAACGGTTTCATTAAGCAAAAATCTACAATCTTGGCATGTTTTAAACTAGTTAAAGAAATTATGGATGCTATCAATAAAAAAGAAATCCCAGTAGCAGTATTTTTGGATATGAGTAAGGCGTTTGATATGGTATGTCATGAAACCTTATTGCGTAAACTTAGCAATATGGTATACGAGGCGTTGCTTATAGTTGGTTTGAAAGCTACTTAAGAGGCCGACAACAATGCACGGAGATTAAAAAAATGGGTTTTGTAACTAACACCCAGAAAACCTTTAGGTCACCTTACTTAGAAAACTACTGTGGTGTACCACAGGGAAGTGTCCTTGGCCCCTTATTGTTTATAATATATATAAAAGAACTGCCCAACTCCACTAACCAATATACTATATTGTTTGCAGATGATACTACCGTGTTGACAAAAGAGAAAACTCTAGATAACAGTAAAATAGTTACGAATAAAGCATTGACAGATTTAATAAATTGGCTAGATGGGAATAATTTAAAAATAAATACAAATAAAACTAAATTTGTAACATTTTTGCCATATAATAACCACAAAAAATTAGGAAATGAAATGAAATTAAGTTTAAAATACAATAATAATGACATAGAAGAAGCTAGTAACATCAAATTTTTAGGACTAGTTATGGACAGACATTGCAATTGGAAAGCTCAAGTAGATAATGTATGTAAGAAAATAAATAAATTCGTATTTGCACTTAGGAGGATCAAAAATTTAACAGACATTCAAACAGCTTTATTAGTATACCACAGCCATGTTTGTTCTGTTTTAAGGTATGGAATAACTGTATGGGGAAATTCGACAGATGCCCAGAGGGCATTCATAGCCCAAAAAAAGTGTGTAAGGTCAATTTACAATCTTAAGTGGACAGACTCTTGTAAACCTGTATTTATTAAGCAAAAGCTACTTACCCTCCCGTCTTTATATGTGTTTGAAACCTGCAAATTTGTAAGAAACAATTGGTCGCTTTTTGAAAAAGATGAAAAGGCTATGTCAAAGAGGAAAATAGTACAAAAGCCACTAGTAGTCCCGCGTAATAGACTCAAAGTTTGCAGCAAAAATTGTTATACCATGGCGGTGAAAATATATAACCACTTAGCCAAAGAATTTAGAAGTGCTACAGATTTAGAATTTAATAGAAAGCTATATAACTGGTTGTGTGAGAGATGTTTTTATTCCATCAATGAATATTTTGAGTGTAAAATGTAAAATTGATTATCATTTCATTTATTTAACATTATAATTATTATGACATCTACATATTGACATTACTTAAATAATTTTGAAACATGTTTATTATTCCGGTTATTTTTTATTGAAATGACATCATTATTATTGATTGCTATTTTTAATGTAAATTATTATTAGTGAATAGAATTGTATTTAATTTTAATTTTATTAATTGTACTGTAATCTACATTTAAATTATGAAACTATTTTTATATTATTGCTAACTACTAAATGTGTACTGCATGTTATATCTTAACCAAAATGTAAAATCAAAATATTTGCACGGCTGAAACGCCGAATATAGTGAAACCCATAGATATTAAGAACTTATGTTAGCTACCTATATTCTTGCAAATAAATATATCATTCATTCATTCATTCAAAAACTTGTCTGCCAGCCAATTTTAATCATAGTACAAATTAAATAAGGTAAGGTTAGGTTAGTAGTATTTTTTTGAACAAGTAACAATGAATTTAGGTTTTAGCATACAAAATCAAAGACTTTCGGACAAAGGTCGAC
Source organism: Xanthia togata (assembly GCA_963853775.1). Lineage (NCBI taxonomy): Eukaryota > Metazoa > Arthropoda > Insecta > Lepidoptera > Noctuidae > Xanthia > Xanthia togata. The sequence goes on from OY970811.1 coordinate 12,173,589, forward strand.
GGTCGGGCTCGACGGATGTCGTCATCATCATTATCATCATTACAACCATTGTAGTAATCTACATCACCCACTACTGAGTATGGGCCTCAATCTAATGAGGGACAAATTAGAGCATATTCCACCCCGCAGCCCTGGGTGGTTTGATGGAGGTTTTAGGCCAATGACTAACCCTTTGTTAATTAAAAACTTCTGTATACGCCTCTAACATACGAATATTTCAGTCGAATAACTTGCAAAGTGAACTGTGTGCTTCTCGCATCCAGCGGATTCCTGCGGCCTTCACCAGGTTATCATTCCACCTTGTAGGGGGCCTTCCAACGCTACGTTTACCAGTACGCGGTCGCCAATCCAAAACCTTTCAGCCCCATCGGCCCTCTGTTCTGCGAGCAACGTGCCCTGCCCACTGCCACTTAAGTTTGGTAATACTTCAGGCTATGTCGGTTTCCTTGATTCTCCTACGGATATCTTCATTTCTGATTCGATCACAAAAGGAAACTCCAAGCATAGCAGTCTCCATTGCCCATTGGGTGACTTTCAGCCTTTATAATGAGGCCCATTGTGAGCGACCACGTTGCAGTGCCATACGTCATCATTGGCAACGCGCACTGGTCACAAACTTTCGTCTTGAGATACTGTGGTATATGAGACGAGAAGATAGTACGCAGCTTCCCGAAGCCGGACCTAACTGGACAGTTTGTCCTAGGTAAACATAATTGTCCACAACTTCGAGCGTAGAGTCTCCGATCTTCGTGAGGGTGGGTGTTACATGGGCATTCGACATGGCCTTCGCTTTTTCGACGTACATTTTAAGACCCACTCTTTCGGAAGCACTACTGAGGTCGTCGAGCATTGTACCGAGGTCCTCCATAGTCTTAGCCATGACTACTATATCGTCGGCAAACCGAAGGTGAGTGATGTACTCGCCATTGATGTTGATGCCAACCTCTATCAAGTCAAGAACCTTGAAATCCCATCTCCCTATCTCACCCCTCGCTGCAGAAGGATATGTTTTGAGGTCTGGTCCTGGTGTCGGTCTGACTGTAGCGTTTTTATACAAATACTTCAGCACCTCAATGTACCAATAGTCAATCTGGCACTGGAGAGACTGCAGTACAGCCCAAGTCTCGATCGAATCGAAGGCTTTCTAGTAGTCTACAAAATCTAAGCAGAGAGGCAGGTTATACTCTTCGGTCTTCTATGTGTGAATCCGGCTTGTTCGAGAGGCTGGAAGTCAGCAAACCTGCCCTCAAGACAGTTTGTGATGACTCTTAAAAACAGCTTGTTGCCTACAAGCTGTTTTCAAGAGTCAAGAGGCTTGTAGTGAGATGAGCCTATAATTCTTAAGCAGGACATTGTCACCTTTTTCAAAGAAGTCTGGGCCATCAGAACGGGTTTTCGACCTACCTTCAGGAGTTCGGCCGTAATTCCCTTTAATTACTTTTTAAGCTGCTTCAGAGCCATCCTAATCTCGTACAAGCTGACGTACGGGATGTGTTTGGTATACTGCCGGGTCAATCTAGCTCTTGGGTCGTTTGCCAGATTCGTAACGGGGTTACTGATTGCCGTGTATAACTGTCCATAGAAACTCTCGATCTCTCTTAATAGTTCAGATTTGGCAGATACTATTCTGCCATCATCGGTCTTCAGTTTCGCAGGCTCTATCTAATAGAAAGATCTCTTGCAAAAACTTTGGAGCTACGTTCACACGTTAATACCTACGCTTTTTGTTATGTAGTGGCGATGGTAACTTTTTAAGGACTTGGAAATCTGTCTATTGACGAGCTATGGGCCCTTTCGGCCTGCCCAAACTGTTCGAAACAGAGCTTCAGTTAGGCAGCGAAGTCAAGTACCTCGGGGTCATATTAGACATTAAGCTGAACTGGAGTAGTCATTTAGACAATAAGCTAAACAGGGCCTGCATCACCTTCTGGCAGTCCAGGAGAATGATAGGTAAGAAGTCTGACCTATCCCCCAAAATAATACTATGGCTGTACACAGCTGTGATCCGCCCCATGATAGCCTACGCGGCCGTGGTATGGTGGCCCAGAACCCAGCTGGTTACAGCCTCCAACAAACTACAACGCATGCAAAGACCGGCCTGCATGGCGACCACAGGCTGCATGAGGACTACTCCGACTGCTGCAATGGAAGCCTTGCTGGGACTACCACCGCTGCACCTGTTTATACAGCAGGAAGCGTCGATGGCGGCAGTGCGCCTAAATGCAGCAAATCTCTGGGGTAAGAGAGATACACAACACACCGCGCTGCTTAAGGGACTCTGCAAGGAGTTCCCCATTACGAAAGCCATAAATGACCGGGTACACAAACAATTTATCTTTGATAAGAAATACAGAATCCAACTTCACGAGGATCGCCGATGTGAGGGCTTGCGCCCAACAGAGCTGCGCATCTTCACGGATGGATTCAAAACAGGTAGTGGTACAGGTGCTTTAGTCTTCTCGGAGGACCTCAACATCCACATAGCTACACCATTGGGAGTCCTTAACACAGTGTTCCAGGCTGAATGCATGGGTATTTCTCTTGCCGCTTCGGCTATTCTGGCTAGGGAAGTTAAGGACCACTCGATACGTATACTCTCAGACAGCATGGCTGTTCTGCAAGCGCTGAACAGCCACACTGTGGACTCAGGACTTATATACGAGTGCCACCAGCGCCTTAACCAGGTGGGTGACCTCAACAAAAAAACCATTCAATGGATCAAAGGACACAGCGGTTCGCTGGGGAACGATGCTGCAGATGAACTTGCTAGAACCATTGAGCCTGGCACCAGTGGGGCCCGAACCCATCGTGCCACTCCCCTTCGGTTACCTACGCACTCTTGTGAGGAAACGAACTAGGGATCAGCATCAGAAACTATGGTCGGACCAAAGCGAGTACAGACAGGCTAAGGAGGCAATACCTTCAATCAATGGCCGCCTCACGAAAAAGGTTCTTTGACTAACTAAACAACAGCTGCGTGTGGTTACAGCAGCTATAACTGGCCATAGGTCATTTAATAAACACCTCTTTGTCATAGGAGTCACAGACAGTCCGCTCTGCAGAGCCTGCATGGATGACGACGAGACAGCAGCTCATGTGCTGTTAAACTGCCCGGTGGTCGCCACTTACAGGGCAAAGTACTTCGGTAACTCAGGTACCCTACGCGAGATGGCAGTAATACCAAGGCGTTGCTGGCATTCTTTGAGGAGCTGGGGTGGATCGAATGACCGATTTTTCCCACCCGTACGCAAAATACGCGTTTTGACTTGGAGTTGCGGAAACCAGCCCGTATTACCTATTACCTATTATTACCTATCTGTATATTGAGCTGCTGGTACTTGCGCGCATCGTCTGAAAACTGCAGGATCAACTCGCGCCTTACCTCCATGAGCTGTAAAGTAGCATCAGAGAGCTTCTTGTGTCGATTTGTATGACGGGTCTTGAAGATCTTACCTCCGACCGTATGGACAGTATACTTCATCGGTCGAGAACTTTCCAGCTTAATGTTTAGATTCTGCTCTTGTATCTTACAATACGGTGATCACTTCTGGTTTTCGCCGTGTTGAATAATTAGGATAGCTTAAATCCACTGTTCGTAAAAATAAACTGCATTAATACGGCATTTTATTTTTGCGTGGTAATTATAAGCCAACACATAAAATCTTTATGATGAAAACACCGAGTACTTATCTCAAACTACGCGATTAAATACTTTGTGCAATGCGTGCGAGCACGTGGGTTACCTAAGCGTCAGTTCGGTGAAGACTAATCGATATTTTGTTACCAACAGCCACTCAAAATCTGCTTTACAGCGCGTATATTTTACTGTTTTTTTATTTTTATTTTTAATGAGTGTGTTTTAATTGATTTTCTGTGCTTGTCCCAATAAATACTTTTTCTTTCTTTCTTTCTGTATGCGACAAAACAAAATACGTGCAACAGGGAGAGAGAAATTTTATCCAATTTTTTTTTTTATCGGATAAAGGGTCTTAAGCAATGCTTCCTGCTGCTGCTGCTTGCTTGCTGCTTTCTATATACCATAAGGAAAAAAATCCTTTATGTTTAATTGCATAAATTCGAGTCAAGGCAAAAATGACTAATTGTAAAAAGATACAATTTAATACCTACCAAGTGAAAAATATTCATAAATCGGTGAAAATGTGTTCTTTTTTAAGTTACCAAGCGATAACAAAACTCTTCCTAGCGGTACGAGAGTATGACCAATCGACGCAGAGCTCAATGATGTCTACAACTCAATATCGCCCAACATGTCGCTTAGTAAAGATTGCCTTTCAAGCGTCGATATGAATTGGAAATTTCACATTGGTAGTTACTTGCCATTTGAACCCACAACCTCGTGCAAGAGAGGCTTTAACTGAGCTATCTCAACAACTTCAGGCGTTATTGTAATATTCTCCTGAACTTACTCGATGACAAATCGTCCCCATTATGCTGACGTCATACGACTCTCAGGCGAAGACCACATTGACCTCGTGGCTGTAAGGAAAACCAACTTCAGGAGTGATTCGAGGGAATTTAGTTAGTTGGTAACAACGGCTTTTAGAAGTTCTACGAAGTCATGATGACTAGTCTGAATAGAGACTGAGACCAGTTGTGGCCCAGTGGCCGAGTTGTAGGTCGTGGGTTCGAATCCAGGCTGGCGCTTTACTTTGTGTAAATAATTTCATCACCACTGCTCTCAAAACGGTGAAGGTAAACATCGTGAGGAAACTGAAATGGAAAATGTCCTAGAACCAAAAATTCGAAGACATGAGACATCTACCAACCCGCACTGGGCCCGCGTGGTGGATTACAGTCCACTGCCTCTCACCTCGAGGAGGTCTTAGTCCTAGCAGTGGGAACAATACAACCTGATTATGCTTATGCTTATATTACTAGTCTAGAGTAAGAGCCAGAGGTTTTTCTTTTCGCGACATACCTGGGCAGATAGGTAAATAGGTACTCTAGAAAGAAACTATTATGACGTGTATTTTTAGGTGTAAGTTTTTCGTTTCACTAATCTGTCAAAGCCTATGTTCTTTCCCCAGCTTTCTAATTACGCAACATATTTTCGTAAACGATAAAGACAAATCTGTTTCATTTTGACAGTTCAACAACATTCATTGCGTTATTTACGTTGTTCTGCAGTTTTTTTTCGTACTTACGAAGCAATGGATTAGCAATCTGTTTCAAAACGATTCAGATTCGGATTGATTTTGCATTACGTAATTAGGGTACAGGTCGGGAAAAGATTTTTGCTGGTTTTTTCCATTAGTTTATAAGTAACAGCCCGGTGTCTGGTTTTGTGTAATTGATGGCACATAGGCCTATTATATGGGAAAAAACTTGGAAATTCTTAATTAACCGCACACAGTGTTGGATCATGGTTTGTGTGGTATATTTAAAAGTTAAACAAATACCTTAACCTGTTTTGATAAATAAAAAATACAGAATATTCTGGCATTTCTCTATTGAGGGTTGATTTTTCAATAGTCAGATGTGTCAGATAAGTTTTATTTGAGGATTATGCTTTTGTATTTTTATAGTTAAGTATCAGACGATTGAAAAATCGGCCCTCAACTGTCAACTTTTTCTGTGGCTGACCGGCGCAGGGACAATGCAATGACGTTGACACGTGCTAAGTGGACGTGACGTATGGGGTATGACAGATTCAATGAGCAAAGTAAGAAGGTTCAACTTAACATCAGGTGGGCTATCTGCCAGATCTGTCACTAAAAACCCTTCTCAAATCAAATCAAATCATCAAATCATTTATTTATTTGCAAACGTGGCTAAGTTTTCCAGATTTTACCGTCACGAGGGCACAAAATTTTTAATTTCAATTCAAAATCTAAAAAAGAAAACAGTGGCAGTTTCGTCACACAGTAAAAAATAAAATAATATAAGACTATAAACAAACGTCAAACGGAAACAAAAAGTAAGTGACCCACTATCATAATAATAATTATTATTGTCAATCAAAGTAACAGCATGTCAATCAGATAATGTATCATCATTAAGTATGAAAATCGTCAATCGTATAATAAGTTTTCATAATTAAAATTTCGTTTAGCGGGATTTTAAATTTTAATGTAAGTAGTATATCTTTTATAATATTAGGTAATCTATTATATAAGATTAACAGAAAAATCTTAGGTATTCTGGTCCCAAACAACAATAAAAATCCTGCCATTACCTTTCAGTGGATTCAATATCAAGTATCCGTATATATATTCCATCCAATCAACTTTATCCAATCATTTAGATAACACCAAAAATATAACACGTACGAAAATATTTCCCCATACTATCTGATGCTTGGGCCTACAAAACTCATTGACGAGGTTGATAAGAACATAACATTCAAAACACACAAATAAACCGACCTTAAACTTATGGGGATAAAGGTGAAAATTTCTTGTCTAATGGTACCCTGGCCAGTTATCGTTTTGATTTTCGACCTCATTATAACCTCTTTAATAAATAACCTGCTTTTGTCCGTCAAGTTGTATAGAACTATACCGCAAACATACATGAAGGTTCTGTTCCTTTTTCAAATATTCAATGAATAATAATAGGTACTTGATAGGGCTCGGTCGATGCTCGGCGATTCCTTTGACAGACCTAGGCGAAGCTCATAGCGTTTTCCAATTAAAATTACGACTATTGTGTGATAGGTAAATAATAAATTGAGGCACGTTAACTACTAATTTACCTTCCTTCAATATTATAGGAATCTGGATAGATGACGAGTTTAATTATTCAAAACATTTTTTTATAGTTAATAGTACAAAACCATAATTAGTAGTCGGAAAATGTCCCACGGCAACGTACTACTGGGATTTAAAGTACCCTATGTGTTAATCCAGGTTATAAACTATTATGTGTGCCAAAAGATCACGGGCAACTTTATATGGAGTCTGGTCCCAACTCTCAACAGTGATGAAACTTATGCCATGTCAAAGCTTTTGAGGTATTGTTTAATTTATTTATACTATGGCAACTAAGTCGTAATCGATCGCGAATATGGTGTTTTGGATTGTTCCAAAACACCATATGAATGTAACCAACTGCCTCGTTGGTCTAGTGGTCGCAAGCGCTACTGCTGAGCATGAGGTCCTGGGTTTGATTCCCAAGTCGGGCAAACTATTATTGGGTTTTTCCAACAGGACTTTCTCAGTGGTAGCCCGGAGTCTGGAGTTGTGCCCGGTTGATGGCAATAGGCTCGCCCCCTATTACATGGGACTTAAAAAACATAACTGGCGAAATGTGGGTGTACTACAGGTACACCTCTGCCCAACCGTTCGGGGAAACAAGGCGTGATGTTATGTTATGTAACCAACTTTTGCGATCTAATTCAATTTTAGAACACAAAAACTGCTATTGTGACTTAACTACGATAGTTAGATATATTCCATCGCGGACTTTTTTGTAAGTACGCTATGTCGAGTCGTACATAATTTTTATCTACGAGTATCATCAATAGATTTCTCAGCGCACGCCAAATACTGAATTTTATAGCATTTATATTAAAAAAAACAATATTATCAATGTTTCATAAGTAGGCATAATTTTGCTACTTTGGGTTACATTACTGCAATTTTCTTAAGGATTTCATTTTTTTTTTATACACACATCAACACGGTCTAGGGATATTTCATACTCAATTAAATAACTCGAAAAGTACTGGCCGCATTGGAATCTTTTATACACCGATTTGTTTGTAATTTATCTCAGACTAATTCCAAATTAAAATTTTTGAAAATTCTTTTGTTTCGGTGGCATAAAAATGTCTTGATGTATAGGAGAGGGAATTTTCATTTGTGCGAAATTTAGAAAACAATACGAATTACGTTTAGTTACAGTTTTTTTTCATTTTTAAACGAAAGATAAAGTTAAAATTGAGGTATTGTAGCCATGCAACGCCGACATTTGACGAGGGCGGAGATGTTACGAGCTGTGGGAATGCTGGAAGCTGGATCTGTTCAGCGTAATGTTGCTGAGGCCATAGGGACCCATCAAAATGTAATTTCAAGATTGTGGACACGCTATCGTGCCACAGGTGAAGTAGCGGAGAGGCTCCGGGGGCCAAGTCGCATCACTACCCCCAGACAAGACCGATTTTTGCAAATTACTGCGCGAGCTCAACCAAATGCAACGGCGACTCAATTGGTCCAAAGGCTGCGAGTGGAACACCAAGTGCTTGTGAGTGACCAAACTGTAAGAAGGCGACTGCATGAAAGCAATCTACGCTCTCGTAGACCACTCCGGGTCCCACCTTTACGGAGAGGCAATCGTGGACGACGATTAGAATGGGTTCGGAACCACGTGGACTGGGGCCGTGAGCAATGGTCCAATGTGCTGTTCACGGATGAATCCAGGTTCGGCTTCCATCCAGATTCACGAAGGACGCGTGTTTGGCGAGTTCCTGGACGATGGAGCCGTCTCCAGAACCCTCAGGAAGTTCACCCATACCAAGGAGGAACAATTATGGTTTGGGCAGGAATTCGTCTTGGAGGACGGACGGATCTCGTTTGGGTGCGGGGCAATATGACGGCAGAACGATACGTCCAACAGGTGCTGGGGCCCGTAATCTTGCCCCACAGAACACAAATGGGGCAAGATTTCCTGCTCATGCACGACAATGCCCGGGCACACACGGCGAGAACGGTAGCAGCTTGGTTACATACACATAATGTTAGGGCCTTAGACTGGCCTGCTCAATCGCCAGATCTAAATCCCATTGAGCATGCGTGGGATATGCTGCAAAGAAGAGCTCTGAAGGAAGTTCCTGAAAATCTGGCTACAGAAGATCAACTTTTTGCGCACCTCAGAAGGACATGGGACAATATTCCGCAGCAAGACATTGACAACCTTGTTCTGAGCATGCCGAATCGTTGCCGATGTGTTATGAACATCATGGGCGCTTTCTCAGACTACTAAATTCAAGTTTATAAACACAAATTAAATGAATTTTCTATTTTTTTCAGTTTTTACTCACAAATTAAAAGTTAATTCATATACGGTTTCCGTCTATGCTTCATTTTTTTTCCATAAAATCCTGAAATTTTAATCTAAGTACCTTAACCATTATTAAAAAATGGTAGAATATTAAATAACGTATCTTTTAAATATATACATGTCATATAAATAATTAACACATTGATAGTAATTCGCTTTTTTAAAAATATCCCTAGACCGTGTTGATGTGTGTATAAGTATATTATATCCAGTTACTTCCTGATAATTTATCTTCCTATTGGTGAAAAATTTATCAAAATCAGTCCAGTAGTTTCGGAGCTTATTCGATACAAACAAACAAACAAAATAATATTTCCTCTGTATAATAATTATAATATTATTATTATAATATTATTATATCATATTATATATTAGTATTACTTACTACAGATTACTGACATCGGTGAAGGAAAAACGTCGACATCATCAGAAAACGGCTATCCGTCTTGGAGCAAGCGCGGTGACCAATGGTCGTGCCTTCTCTGTATGAGGGCAAAGGCCTATTCTTTTGGCCTGCAGTGAAAAACCACAAAACAACAAAGAAAAAATAATAATTATCTATTATGTAGTAAATGTAGGTAGAATATATTTAAAATTTCAGATAAAAAAATATATATGAGTTTTTCCCATTAATATATAAGTAAATCCCGATTACATTTTTTTTTAAGGTTATTGTTAGAAAACGATTAAACGAAACCTTTAAATGATAATGATGATAATGATGATGTTTCTGCCTACCCCCATGGGAAGAAGGCGTGAGTTTATGTATGTATTTATGTAAGTATGTTAAATGATAATAATGCGTGATTCATTCATTCTTTCGCTCGATAACATCGCAGTTCCGGTATTGGACCAGCCAATCCCGCGTGGGCGTACCTTTCTCTTTTTAGACATGCCCAATGTTCACGTTCAATTTAAACCACTATTTCAACACGTTAGTCAGTTGGCTCGTTGGTCTAGGGGTATGATTTTCGCTTAGGGTGCGAGAGGTCCCGGGTTCAAATCCCGGACGAGCCCAAATCTTTTTGTTCTTTTTTAGTATCGAATCATTTTTCACCGTACTGCGTCAATTTTACATACATAATTAGCTAAACTTTTAGTTAAAAAAAAGTTTTTTATTCATTTTATGATGTTTAAAGAGAACATAGTAATCACTTTGTTCTATAAATATCATACTGTAAAATACGTAACACCACAGTGAATTCGATAAAACTCGCTGTCTGATAACAGCAGTGATAACACCAAGGAAAAACATAAAATAACATTGTTAACGTAGCCAGTCTAACATGAATGACAAACTTATAATGTAGCACTAATGCATAAAAGTGTGTTCTGCATGGCGCCAAATATATAATCACATTCCGCCACACATTAAAGAATTGAATGTAAACTTATTTAATTAAAAATTAAACAACTGTCTAATTCAAAAAGCCTATTATAATATATCCGAGTTTTTAACAGACAAAGTATTTATATAGCTTTTTATTTATTATTTTTGTAGTAGTTTCTTAACTTGACATTTGATTTGTTTTTTTATTTTTTATTGGTACTTAATTGTTTTTTTTTTTTTTTTGTTTGTTCATTATTTTTATGTTAAGTAAATTAATCTAACTTGTGTGAAATAATATTTACATTTTTATTTCTAATTGCTTTGACTTTTGACTCCCTAGTTTTATTATACATAGGTACTTACATTTCGTTGACGAGTTGATGACACTATTCTGTAGTATATTTATTCATTTAATTTATTAAGTTTTTCTTTGAATAATGGACAACCCTACTAAAAATAACCTACCAGTTTGTATTTGTACGCCGTTAAGGAAAAACATGACAGTGCAATAATTTTATGTAACATCTTGCATGCCATGTGTGAGTGTATACTAATGTTTTGGACAAATATAAATGATCTATCTATCTAGTTGATTTTTTTTTCTGTATAATATTTTACTAAAAATAAGTACTTATTAGGTAAAATTAATTAGACAGGCAAAATGAGGAGTGTACGCACGGCTACACATCAAGCTACACATTTCCAGTTTATGCTGACAGCGCATTGTATCGGATTTCCGTATAATACGAGGTCAGCTTATACTGGAAATGTATAGCTTGTTATGTAGCCGTGGCCAACTTTTACAACAGGTAACATAAATATTTTCTGCAAAAAATGATTCTTATTCATGTATAAATCCCACGCACGTTTTTCATTAGATAGGTAATTAAATTAAGTAGGCAGACTCATCCCACTGACATTCAACATTCAACAACAAAAATAGCTCCTAAATCGAAACATAAAGAACAATCTTATGATTATTTAAGTCACCGCCCACATACATACAAGATACAGACTCCAATCGACCTATTTACCTTATTAACAAACACTAGAGCTCATGATATTATCACAATTAACTAACCAAAGATTAAAATAACATTAAATAACAAAACACGCATTTGTAAGGAGTTAATTAAAGCTTAACGAGCTGTTAAACTCCGGTTCGCTTTAACGAGCTGCTAAAAACTTTGAAGCTGTGAGTTTTCGAAGATGTAATCGTGTGGCAGACGAGAGAGAGAGATCTATCTTTGCGCTGTCTTAACACACACCCTGTATTTTAACACCCTTTGTCTGTAAAGACGTGTTTACATTGAATTTTAGTAGGTTACTGTGCAGTGTGCACTGCCATTTCTAGTTTATTTAGGTTGGGTAAATGATATTATTAGTGCGTCTTCTCGCATTTTTTTTAGAAGGAGACATTGATCTACTAATACCTAAATCCTATCACAGACAGATGCCCGTTGGAGAAGGATTTTCAACTGTCGGCGGCAAGCTGAGAGTTGAAAATTTATATTTTAGCTTTTTTTTTTTAAATAAAAGCTCGTTGTTAGCAGGCCGCTTTCATTTGCGGTATACCGTTATAGCTTTTAGGGGCATGAGGAACACGGTGTAAAGTTCACTCATCCGCCATAGAAAAGGGAGGATCCTCCGACCAGACGGGTGTAGTGGCTGGCGGGCCGACTGCCCGCCTGTTTTTTTTTTTTTTTTTTTTATAATGGCATCTCGCAGTTGACTCTCAGATTGAGGTCGCAGCTGCTTAACCGGACTATCCTGTGGATGCCTTAAGCTACTAACTTAAAGCCTCCAGCCAGGGGCATAAACTATTCTATGTTAAACTAAGCGAACGCTCGCTAAGGGCACCCCCTGTGGGGTACGAACTTCAGCTTAGGGCGTCGCTGGCGGGAGGACAGCAAGGTGGGACAGGCTGGATCAAATTGTCATTATTATTGATCGGGGAATTGCCCGCCTGTTGATGTCGGATAGTCTTATATATGTATGTCGTTCGTGCGGTAAACTCTAATTGCGCGATGCAGGATTTGTGTGACGTCATGTCTTTGATGCGTAGTTCGTATGTGGCGGTTTAATCGCTACAAGCTTAACAGCTAAAACAAAACTTAAATAATACCCGTTTTTAGTAACAGTAGGTAACCCTAGTGTTAGTAAAAATGGGTATTATTTAAGTTGTCCTAACACAAAACTTCATCTTGTGTTTCTACATTAACTAGTTAACCTATTTTTGACTGAAATATAATGAATACGCCATTATTACAGAATACTCAGCCTTCTTCTGGAAAATTACGTAGGTAGTTTGATTATTATATGTCTAATAAAATATTATTAAGTTACATGTAAGTACTTTTCTTTCTAACAAGTTTTTCTGCGTAGCATACCTTTCAAGATCGACTAAGTTAAGGTTATAAATATATTTTAATAAGATTATTAGGACAGAAAAACTACAACACAGTACATAGCGTATGAAAACAGTGGGTTGTACTACCAAGTTCAAATTATTGACAGCTTTCCGGGCTCCTATATTCGGTACGCAGACCTGTATCCTAGGAGTCGGAGATTTTGCGGCTTCAATTTATATAATACAACTTTTCTGTTTGCTTACAGTGGTTGTTAACACAGCAAATGGAGTGAATGATTGTGGTTGTGTATATGAGTGTAGTTTGTGTGTAAGGAGGTGTGTATGTGAAGTGTGAGTGTATACTAAGCTTTCTTTCAATGTAGGTTTGATAAAGTTATGATTCTATAGTCAATATAGGTAATTTCCTTCATATATAATATAAAGTTAGGTAATAAAAATAGTCATACAGGGATGTGCGAGAAAATACGGTCGAATTATTCCCCTCAGTTAAGGTGACGGCGGCGATAAAATTGGAGGTTGAACCTAATGATAGGTAGGTAATTTATCCATCAATTTGCCCTCCGTATATCAGAAATGTGTGTTCATATTTAAGGCTGTGGTACAGACCATTAAACTGAACAACTTTCTTCATGGGACCAATATTGATATCACGAAAAAAATATCATCTATTCCATACATTTGGTTCGAGTAGGTATTGAAGTGTTGTATAGCTGACTGACAGCTAACTATTTTTCCGATTTCAATATTGGTCCAATGGAGAAAGTTGTTCAACTTGATGGTCTCTACTTACCACAACAAAATTCAAAATTCAAAAGTCATTTACCTATTCAAACTAGGCTGGGAATCAGCACTTTTCGAACGTCAAAATTACATAAGACAGTCCCCCAAAACGCCCACCCTTCACCACTTCCTAGTGTTTTAGCTGGGAAGAAGAAGTGGCGCAATAAACTCCCCAGCAGCACAGTTGTCTGTTATATATAATAGCCCCTTAGCACTCTTAAATAAGTATGACCACGAATTCCCGATTGACGGAACTTATACACACCGCCACGATCTCTGACGTGAGACCACGTCTGTCAATAAATATACGTAGCTACCTATATAGGTTGATCACATTTTAAAGTTCAGAGTTCTTAATAGCAAATACCCTTTGTACTTACCCTTTGTACTTTTATTTAAGAAACAAACGACGTCAACTGAGCGAGAAAATAATGCCCTGAAACATGCCTGAAAGATATCCATTAAGTTCTGCACTAAAATATTTAACGGAGAAAGAAATACGACGTAAATAACTGTGGAAGAGTATCTAAGATTTAAATGGGACGAAAAATAACGTTGATGAAACGAATTCATTTACTTGTTATAATTGGTTGCTCGGCACAGATTCTGCCGACAAAGTGAGAACTTTGAATGAAGTAATTAATAGTTTCGGCAAATTAAACAAAAATATTTGGCAGCCATTGAACATCAAATGGTGGACTGGCACGCACGAGCCGACTCCAATTAAACCACACATGCATACTCTTCAGTTCACTTTTAGTTGCTCTAGTAGTCTCAAGCGCTTCCTACTACTGAGCATGAGGTCCTGGGTTTGATTCCCGGGTCGGGTAGTGTTATAGAGTTTTTCTATTTGTAATTTCTCAGAAGCAGCCCGAAGTCTGGATTTGTGCCCGATTGATGGCTCACCCTCTATTACATGGGACTTAAACATAACTGGCGAAATGTGGGTGTACATATACCTATATAGGTGTAGGTACACTTCTGCCTATCCCTTCGGGGATAACAACCATGATGGTATGTTAAGTTATTCTACGAGTCTTTACATTTTACACGCATGACAAAAACTCGATAAACCAATATTATCATCCTAATAAACTAATATTCTAAGCGCCTAACGAAGACAACTCTGCATGTTAAGGCCCTATCAGAATACCAGCGCTGTATTTATTTTTTTAAATATCGCAGCATTATGCTGAGATAGGAGACTTTTTGGCCTCGCAAAGGTAGTTATTATTTTGTTAGTTTTTTATTTTATTATGTTTTGATTTCCTGTTCGTGTCCCAAATAAAATATTTTGCTTCTTTCATGATATTTAAAGGGGCGGATACCCTTCGCCTACCCTTTGACACAAAAATACAATTTCACGTGATTTAACCACTAAACACAAGTGTTATTCCGTTATTCCGAACACGTTTTCAGCAAGAGAAAAAAGCGCCTGATTCTTTCAAACAAGCAATGTGATACAATACAAAGATATTTTGCATCGAGATCGGAGAAGTGTTTTCGAATCAGTTTATCATAGAGGAATAGTTATTTCGTTTTCGATGTTTGTGGATTTCCTTTGAGTTCCACCATAGTTGTTTTGAAATTGTTTGAAACGGAAAGCTTTCGACGAAACTATCTAAAAGGAAACGGGGATCATACGCTACTAAAATTTTTAAGGAAAATAATTTATGAGCAGTCCTAGTGTATTTTAAATCATATATAATATTATTAGGTACTCTCTAGATTTGCACGTAAGTATAACAAAAACCAACAGCTTCCTTGTGCGGTCAAAAAACCTAATTCTAATCTCGTAGAACTCGCAATTATGCAAATGCAGGCCGTCTAATTTAATCCATTTATTTAACCACCAAAACTTTAGGGACAAACAACAAAAACACAGCCAGATTTTTACCATAATTTATTGTCTTAAAATTATTAAAATAAATTAATTAAGCTAGGAGTGGGTGAGCAAGCGACCACCCGCGACAAGTGCCGGGGAAATTCATTTAAATCCCCCAAAGCCGAGAGCAGTCTAATTGGCTTCCGAAGTCGAAACAAAATTTATAAAATAAATACAATTTTCCTCCATAACTTCATAACAGCTGAATAGAGTTATCGGCGGAAACTGCAAGTTCTTAACAAACTAGAATGAGCAAAAATAAAAGTGTCCCTGTTTATAGAACTTATTCAAATCTTTCTTGTTGTTTGTATTTATAAAAGACAGAAACACAAAGATATTGTTAGCGCTAAAAGTTATATAGAATCTTATTGTATAATTATTTCTTATCGATGCAGTCTTGTACACGATTTTGAGGCAGTGATACACTATAATCTCAATGTTTTTTTTTCTTTTGTTGCTATCTTACCTAATAATGCTTTAACTAGGAATGATATAGTTATACTGTATTCCCAATTAAAACGCGCGTATTTAAGTAAGAAACACTATTTACATAAGTAAAACACTTAAGTACAATATAGAGATACAAGAAAACATTGGCGTATTAAGTTGCAACATGATAACAAAATACGACAATATTGCTCAGTAACCTAAAACTTCGTAAATACGACCATTATTATGATTCATTGCGTAGAGGAGAGACACCATTTTATCAAAATCAAGGGACCGAACAGACAGACCACATAAACTCATCTAAAGAACCTTTTTTGTATCATATTCAATTCTCTTTTGTTAATTGCTCCTTTATCAACAGCTGTCTTGGACCAACATGCATCTGAATACCCAGTCCATTCCAGATAGAACTGAGATAATGTATCAGCTGTCTTGCAAGGTGAATACGATTTCGATCAAACGGTATCTCTACAATGACCATTATGGCGTCCTGTTCAAGCGCAACTAGTCTACGGCTCGCAGTCGGCACGGTCGGCATTGTCAGGCCAATCGCAAACGTTCAGCTCAACGTTGAACACTGTTCCTGGTTGACAGGTGAATGGCATTCCTTCGCCGTTGACGCAACGCCAGTACTGTAGAAAAACATTACAAATTCATTATTTACAATATAAGAAGGAAGAAATAGTTAACTTTCAACTTCACAATGCAAGGGTATCCTTACTTTATTGCACTTCTTCTTGTCTGGCACATAATCGTCTTCAGAATTGCACACGTCGAGATTATCAATCTCGTTCTCCTGCAAAATAGCAGTTTTATTAACCACAAACTCCACTCACTCACTTCTTAAATTTTATTAAAAAAATATAATATCTTACAATAGGTGGTTCAGGAGCTTCAGGCACATCAACTGCAGGCTTCACAGGAGTCTCAGGGACCTTAGGAGGCTCTGGTCTCACAGCGATATCGTTATCATCATCCTCAATTTGGACAACTTGAGGCGCCTTCGTGGTGGTCGGTCGCGCCGTGGTGGCAGGCTTGGCAGTGCTTGTCTTAGTAGTAGTGGTCGGCTTTGCAGTCGTCACTATCGGCTCTCCCTCGGCCGGGTCGGACGTCGTCGACGGCGGGCGCGCCCATTCAGGCTAAGATTTATATCAGTATGAGTTATGTGCCATCCATTTGTTTCGGTCGCGATTAATCGCGCGCGTCTACTTCGTTCAAACGTTGGGAAAGTTTATTAGTCAACTGTATTTATGGTTTCCAGTTAGGAAAAGCAAAAGGATAAAAATCGTAATTCATTATGACGAATTGTTTGAATATTTGGTTGGGAAGAATGGATTTGCAGTGCGTGGCATTTGTAATACCTCCAAGGTTATTTTTTGCTAAATGAATGTTCTTTTGCGAATAAACTGAGCTATTTCAATGTGGTTTGCGAATTTTACTTTCCTCTTTATACAAAACAATATAGCAAGATTATTAAAACCTTACCGTAGGAGTAGTATTTCCTGCACGAGGTGGTGGAACCGTGTAAGTACTCATATGCTTGTGCAAAAGCTTGATCAGAGGGTTCTCAGGTCCACAAAGGCCCTTAAAGTCATCCATGTCAATAGCCCAAGTCATAGCTCCGAGGTAGCCCTTCTCCTTGATCCAGTTCATCTTGATCTCCACACTGCGAGGGTCCTCGTAGCCGACCCACTGGGTTCCCTTGTAGGCGTAGGGGCACTTGCCATGCTCATCCCACTTCTTGGTCCAGCCGGAGCCTTCTTTGTCGACTTCGGTACAGATCTGGAAGATAAAATAGTAGAAAAATAAATGCCACCGTATAGAAAACTCAATACTTCTAACTTGGTAGATACGTTGGCAATTTCCTGTAGGTTTGGAAATTCATCCAAATAAATATGTATTACTTGTCAGTAGATAAATAAATTCAAAACATTAATCTCTGCCAACTTACACGTGTTTACAGGTAACGATTGAATGAATAGAGCTAAATTGAGGAAAAACATAAAGGTTGCTATGTTCCAGTTTGAAGGGTTTAAGTACGTATATTTACAGGCACACTTTCAGCCGACTTTTCAGTTTTGTCTCTCAATGGTAGCACATCTACGATGAATGGTGGCTTCTTCGCATCAGGTAAGTCAGTTTATTTGGCAATAAATGATGAAAAAAAAAATGTTTCAAATTACCTCATAGTAAGCCCAGAATCCAGTAGCATTAGTGTAGGGAGCAGGGTCACCACCTCCAGCCTCCTTGTTGATGTAGGTGCCGAGTCCGTAGTTGTTGTTACCAGCTGACAGAGTGAATGAACGGCCGTAGAACGGAATGCCGACTACCAGCTTGTTGCTAGGACAGCCCTTCTCTTCCCAGAGCGCTAAGCCATCGTTCTGAAAGGAAGTAGGTATAAATTAATGAAAAATATTATTTTTCAATAAACTGACTGCCTCCTTGGTCTAGTGGTCGCAAGTGCTACTGCTGAGCATGAAGTCCTAGGTTCGATTCCCGGGTCGGGCAAAGTGATATTGGGTTTTTCTTTTTTTTTGGAATTTCTCAGTAGAAACCCGAAGTCCGGATTTGTGCCCGGTTGATGGCAATAGGCTCGCCCTCTATTACATGGGACTTAAACATAACTGGCAAAATGTGGCTGTACTAATAGGTACACCTCTGCCTAACCCTTCGGGGATTACAGGCGTAATGTGATGTTATGTTATGTTATTATTTTTCAAATAAAGTATGAGTAAGGTTTTCTCGAATAGCCTCGACTAGTTATCAGAAGGAATATTAATTTAAAAAAAAAAAACAATGCCTGTCTTTCTTTTATAATCTGAAGGATGGACATAACATGTTAAGCTAGAAAGCTGTATCATATTACAATTTTTAAGTTTTGGTTTTTATGGATTGTCACTGGTTTACCACCAGTGACAATCCATAAAACCCAAAACGTATATAGAAAAGTGCATATGGTTGGCACATAGGCACTTTTCTATATAATCTTGAAGGTACTCACCACATTAAGTTTATCATAAGCCCACTGGTCATGAGGACGTTTGTACAAAGGCGAGTGTACATCAGCGAACCCGGCCCAATTTCCTCTCAGATCATACGACATCACGTGAATAGCATCCAGCTCCCTGCAACACACGTATTATATAGCTGTACAAAGCGCATCTTTTGGCGTGTGGCTATATTCGGAACTAACGCCGCCATTTTGTTCATTCAATAGATTTCACAAAACAATGACACAAATTTTTACCAACAGCGCCCTCCTGTCAATGTCATTCGAGCGCCAAAAGATCATTGAAGCACTCTAAATCTTAGCACACTCTCTCCAAACTACAAGTTTAAAGCACTTTAGAACAATGTTTGTTTTCTTTTCAGGCTTCCTTCCACTATTTTTATGTAGCGCCAGTAACTTTGTTGCGATAGAAGTGTTTCGAACTATTAAACTGTTACAAACTTTTTCGTCGTTGCGAAATATGGAGTTAATTGCTTATGAAACATGGGATTTTGTTGGAGACTGACTAAGAAAGACTCTTTTTGAATGATGCTGTTCCATGAAATAAAATATAGCTTCGAACCTTAACGTATAAAGCTTCTTGGCCTTACTAAGCCATTAACTTTTAAAAAATTCAAAATTCACTTTTAAAATGTCTCTGTCACTTACTGGCAAAGATCCGGTACATGGTATCCTTCCATCAGCCTGAAGTTGGCGAGAGGCACAGCCGCAGTTAGTTCCCATCCCTTCTTCTCCCTGATGAAGGCCCTCTTAAGCTCCTGCACGAGGAAGAGGAACCGGTCCTTATCGGAGAAGGAGCCTCCACGGTCAGCAGCACCAGGATACTCCCAGTCCAGGTCCAATCCGTCGAAGTTGTACTTCTTTAGGAAGTCTGGCGAAAGAAAATAAATAAACTTTTAAAGTTACTTAAGTCTTTTTTTTTTAGTCTCAAGGGTTTAAAGTATTATCTAGTTAAGCTAGGGTCATGCTAAAGATATTGATCTTTCATTTTATTTTACTAACGTTTTACAAGATATTCCTCTATTATGCAGGGGTTTTAATACCTCTAATTCGCTTGCGGTTTTCGGATAACAGCTGAAAACCTCACTTAACTAATTAAGAAGTCAAAACTTGGATCTAAGATGTCTAGACGAAAAAGAGTAATACGATTATGAAACACTGAGATACGATTTATGTTTGAGCTCTAAGTTAGAATAACCTTTTTTCGTATCGAGATACTCGTATGGATATAGTGACAAATATTTTATTTACACACTCGACATTCGCGAATATTGATATTATATTTGTTTGCCTACTTTTGGTAGATGTTACGCGAAAATTGAAAAATAGATTGAATACCAGTCCCTTGATACAATTTGCGTCTCTGCTATTTAATAAGACAATCTCAATAAATATTAGGTAAATGAGAATTTAGATAACAAAATTGTTTATGTCGTTTTTTAAGCTGTTCATTGATGGGAATTATAGTTTATGATTGTTTCTCACTATTACCCAGAAAATCAATCGATCGCAATGTTTGCATGTTTTCCTTTTCGATTTTATTCTAGAAAGTACAAAACAAATTACCCAGTTTCTGTAAAAATATTTATCTATAAATAAATATAGCTTAATACTTTAAACATTTCGCTAGCTGCAATTCAAAGCAAATATCCAGTCTGCAAACAAATTCCACCCTTTTGTGATTGCTTTTATTTTCCTTGCGGGAGTCGCTCCACGAAACTATGTTAACAATAAAATAAGGAATCTTGGTAACGTATGAGGAAATATATTCCGCAACACACAACAGTGCATAATTTACGGCTAGATTGTGACTCACGTTTGATATATTTTGTTTGCAAAATGTCCTTGTTTTGGATGAAGCCATTATTGTTTTATTATTTGTAAAATATCACACTGGTGCATTTTGCTGACTAACAAGACCCGAGTATCAAACGCATTGGAGGACTACAGACCAACATTTAAAAAAGAAAATTATAATATCATTTTTAATATTTTTCATAAAAATATCTCCCATCAATATACCTAATCTTGCCACCAAAAGTGGTTCCTCAGTTTCACTCCACTTACGAGTCAATTATACCTTGGGTCTTGACTCTTTCAATAATCTGCCTAAGTTCGTTCGAACTCAAGTCGCACTATTACTACAATGTTCGGAAATGTGAGTGTTTGCCAAATTTTGCCTAACAAGGCAATTCAAGTCAATAGACTTGAGTCGTTCTTCTTCGTACGTCTACGTACTCACCAACAATGCTCCTGACGAAGGCCATCCTCGTCTGTTTCTGCCCGACCATGTGCGAGTACTTGGAGCCGCCCTCAGCCCAGCCTCCCACGGCTATCATGAACTTGACGGCAGGGTGAGACTTGCGGAGCGCCGTAAAGTTTTTGAAGCCACTCTTCTCTATGTCCAGCTGTAAAGTGGATATATATGTCAATGAAATGGCAGGGATACTTGAAAGAAACTCAAACGTGTGCGGTCGGGGGACGGCGGTTCATCCCCGTACTTATTATTACAAAAACAAAATTTTCGCAGCTGCCATCTTCGATTTTCATTTTGACTTCACTATCGGCTTTAGCACCATCGAAAACCATGACGACGACCACGAAAAAAATTTAATTTTTGCAGCCGCCATCTTGGATAGAGGATGTATAGGAGGCATAACACTTTTTCGTTACGATACGGTTTCTAATAGTTTACTCCGACCGCGCTATAGAATTTTGTTCCAAAAAAAATTTCTTTGTAACTTTTTCCTAAAGTAAAAGTATAAAGAGAGAAGGCAGGCCTTTCAGTCAGTGATTTTTTTTAAAAGCACCAAGATAGTCTAAGGCAAGCTTCAAAGAATATCTTAAAAAAATAAAGTCTTTATTTCTCACCTCAGGATCAATAATGAGGACCTCATTAGACTTCTCGGTGACGCCGATGAAGGAGTAGATGATGTGTGTGCAGAGGTCAATAGGGATGTCCTCGATACCGTAGCGGCCCACGCCAGGCCGGTACACCGCCCAGTTGCTGAAGTAGCATACTATTCGCGCTTTGCTGTCCGCTGTACAAAAACACGAATTATGTGTTACATATGTTTACTGGCTATTTCCAAAACTTTTGTACGGTAAAAGAATCGCGAGACCCATTATGATTTTTAACAAGAATGTTTTTGATGGAATCTATACTCTTTTTTACTTTTTTCGAAGCTACATGTCTCTTTATTGATATTGTAATTTGAAGAGGTACTAGCTCACTATTCACAACATTGCTTGAAGTTTGATTACTCTACGTGCCAAAGATGAAAGCAAAAAATTTTACCCAACTAATGACTCATAACAATTTATAATATGGTGGGCGCTCACAGTGATATAATAAAAGAGACGCCAATGAACAGATTTGTAACTAGCATTTGTATATCAAGTACCTAAGCTTTTTAAATTATTCCAATTTGTAAAGTAAAAGTTTCACTGTCAAGAAATACAAGTTCAACGTCAATACAACGATAGAACTTTGTATAATAGTTGCAACACGATGTAAGCGGGGTTAAGCCCAACTTAGTGGCAGTTAACCGGGAGATTGATTTATGTCCCCTAACCCTTTGTTATGAAGAGCCCGTTAATCCATCGGTTGGAACTACTAATGGTAAACTTAAGTGTCAGATAAGTCACCTCAAACCGTGAGGAGAGACATAAATTATTCGGGTAGATAAGATTAATATTGATGGTTTGTTTAACTGCAAATATTGTTTCTTGATTTTGGTAACAGCGCAATCTTTTGAAGTTTATCTATGACATCAGCACTCTGATTTATTCTTTTCACTATATTTTAGCGAATGGGACACCCACATTTCGCCATTTATGTTAAATCTCATTTAAATATCGGGCGAGGCTAGTGTCATCATCCGGGCACAAATCCGGGCTGCTACTGAGAAATTTCTAATGACAAACCCCAATAACACTTTGCCCAACCTAAACCCAATAACACTTTCCCCTACCTGGGAATCGAACTCAGGACATCATGCTCAGCAGTAGCACTAGCGACCAGTAGACAAACGAGGCTGTAAATTATATATATTCTTTATGTAATGTGTTCTTACCTTCAATTGCAGTCGTAGCGACCGCTAGGACAGCCAACGTCGCTAGTATCGCTTTCATTTTGAACCTGTTGACAATCATGAAGACAACATTACATTATACAAAAACGTTAATATCAAAAACCATCCACAGAAAATACGATGTATGTAAGTAGGTACACCTACAATTCACCAGTTATTTATATTTATTTAAACTTTTCACACTCAAAAAGGTACAAAGGCGGACTTAATGCCTCGTGCCTGGTGCCTCTATGCACCAGTTAAATTCTCATTTAACTGGTCCGAAAAAATCATATTGAAAAATATGAGAATCTACTTTTTTTTAAACACATCTTTACAGCTTTTAAAGACTTACATTCAGTAGATGTATTTACTGCACTGATTTAAAAATAATAAAAATCTAAAACAAATTATCAAACGACATCTGATACAGGTTTCCATATCTTCGAACCAGAACCTTAAAACAAGTTTTCCTATCACCAGGCCTTTCCTCATCACATATCTATGAATTAAAATTAATTATCTAGCTGTAATACTAACTAGCTAGTAGCTAGTAAGTCAGTACATTTACCTATTTCCCATGGTAGTTGGGTGTCAGGGTGTGTACGGTATACGAATAACGGATACGGTTGGCAGGCGACTGTTCCACATTCCATGGCTAATGAAATAGTCTAGTTATCAGGAATATTATCGACATGGTACTTTAGAACTTGCTACCTGTGGCGTCTACCGATAAAGTCTTCAACTTATTGCCTTAGTACTCGAAGAGTATTCAGTGTTTTCTAATTTCTCTCATTGGATTGGACTCTCATTCGCTAAACGGATCTCCTCAATATTGTATTGGTACCAAAATTATTATAGGAAGCATGCATTTAAATCTCTGATAGCAGGTAAATCACTTTACATTTTAGAAAAACCTCTGAGAGAAAAACATGCATATTTATTCATAATTATGTTTATGCCAATTTAAATCCAAACAGGTTGGAACATTTTACTTAGATATTTCCCAAAGTTCTTTTCTTAAAGTTTACATCGAAACCATTCTAATTTATAATCAAAAGTAAAAATAACTCATGATCGTAACTCATGACATGATACAAGATAGACACAAAAAATACGTAATATCTCTCAAGTAGTCACAAAATAGATAGGTAAATGACTTTACAGTTTTTCTTGTTTATGACAAAAAAGACAAAACTCGTTTTTTAATTAAGAATAGATAATAATGCACACTCTATGGACAAAATAAAACACAACAATTTAAGTCAAGCTTAACCGCAATATTCGAAGACAAAGATCTTCAACCAGTGAGTCTTGCCCGTTATAACACACTGTGCCGAAATGTGGACACTGACAGTCGGGCTGGTCTACAAATCCAAGGCTCAGAGCGCTATGGAGCGACTTATGCTCGGGGTTTCTTTGAAAGATAATATCCGAAATGAGATTATCATGTGTTGAAGGACGGACAGTCGTTGGAACAGACGAGTCCAGGAGTTAAGACCGCCTAAGTGAAACGTGGGACGCCTCACAGCTGAATAGATGCGGATGGCGGAAAACTGGGTGTTGTGTGGTGCTAGGGAGAGGCTTATTTCCACTAGTGGACCGTGATAGGCTGAGCTAATTGATTTTGACCCTCTCGGTTTCAACAGTGGTTGGAGGAATAAACATTAAAAATCGTAAACTCGTAAGATGAAGGTGTTTGGATTTGGGCTATAGAGCTGTGCCATATCTACTTTTGTAGATCACCACTCTCGTACTGTCCACCAGATAATCGGATACGCGTGGGTATTAAAGCGTCCTCGCCTTCGGATGTTTCATGGCAAAGCGTATATATAAAAATACTCGTACTCTTCGAATACCCTTGCGTCTACTATAGACTTGACTATAAAATAATATTATATTAGAGAATAGGTACTTAAATAATACGAATACTAAAATTGCATGGCCTACCATAGCTTAAAAGAAATAGGAACGTTCAAACACGCTAATAGCGCCAATAATGATCAGATAATAAACAACGTTATTACTCGAGCTGCGCACGTGCAACCGCGGTAAAAGCGCCGGCGCAGTAACGGGACCGCCACTCCAGATGTGTCACCATCACCTACTGACCCAAACATCTCATTGTGATAAACTAGGCTTCTACTAATACCTACTTAATCATTCACAATAGATTGCCATCGAAAAACGTGCTGAACTTATCTTACTCACTTTTTCTGCGAACTATCACTTCATTGTCATCTCTAAAACAAGTAAAAGTAATTGTAAGTAGAGCATTGTTAAATTGTGCTGTAAATAAAATAGTTTTTAAATGAAATGAAATCAAAAACGTTTACGCACCATATACGGTAGGTTTTCATCTTCATCTACCCAGCTTTTTCCCAACTACATGTTGGAGTCAGCTTCCAAGGCTGTACTAGGTAGGTGTAACATAATGTACTCGTATTGTGGGTATCGGTGTGGATGGAGGTCAATCGTCGAATCCGACTCGACTGGGCAGCGTTCGGGAAACTACACAATATCTTCTCGTCCAACATACCTCAGTGTCTAAAGACGAAAGTCTACAACCAGTGTGTGTTACCAGTGATAACATACGGAACTGAAACGTGGCCTCTCACCATGGGCCTCATAAGAAAGCTCAAGGTCACTCAGCGCGCTATGGAAAGGGCTATGCTCGGTGTTTCTTTGCGAGATCGAATCAGAAATGACGAGATCCGCAAACGAACTAAAGTCGCTGACATAGCCCAACGGATTAGCAAGCTGAAGTGGCAGTGGGCGGGGCACATAGCGCGCAGAACTGACGGCCGATGGAGCAGAAAGGTTCTGGAATGGAGGCCACGTACCGGCAAGCGCAGCGTAGGACGTCCGCCCACAAGGTGGACAGACGACCTAATAAAGGTCGCAGGAAGCCGCTGGATGCAGGTCGCTTCCAACCGGCCGATTTGGAAATCATTGGGGGAGGCCTATGTTCAGCAGTGGACGTCCTATGGCTGAAATGATGATGATGATGATGATGATTGTGGGTATCTCTGTGTCTTGCCACACCAAGTACAAATATATCCTTGAATAATAAACGAGCAATATTTGTATTGTTGTGAATCAGAAGCATTCAAGAAACCAATCCGTATATACGGGGGGGATAGGTAATTGTTTGAAAGGTCATGTTCGTACGTAGTTACGCGAGTGTGTTACGAGTGATCGTACGTGGAGTAATCTCAAAAAGGAATTTACGCCTTTGTATCCAAACACGACAGACGTAGCAAATATTTTATACGACGTAATGAGCACAAATTTGGATAATTACTCTACATAAGTGGATTACGCCCGACGCTCCGGTTACTTCGATTACGCATAGTGCGCGGAAACAGACACGAGCTTATTTCTGCGATTGTTGGTCATGGTATTGTGGACCCTCACATTAGAGCATCAGCTACTAATGCTAAATAGTCACCTAACGACATAGATATTTTTTTGTTGATTTATGTAAAGCCGTCTACTTCTAAGACACAAAGCTCACGTCCTATCTCACAAAATAATTCTGTTAAAAGTAATCACGCGAATAATGTTGAAATTAGAAAGCGTAGCCCTGAGGAGGGCAAGTGTTTTTCGTGTGGCGTCGGACATAAACAAGCTGCTCGCAATAAGAAAGCTAAGGTCGATTCGAAGTTCAAATAATTCCGTCCCTAAACCAGTTAACACGCCTCTCGTAAGTGATTAGTTACAACGCTTGCTCAATGTGATAAATGAGTTTTCTGCATATTTCATAACTGTTACCGCGACATCGACTGTCAATACAGGGTGTATGACTGTTAGACTGAGCAACAATACTCCCGTCAACTACCGGCCTTATCGAATGTTTCATGCAGAAACAATTCATGCTCGTGCTCGATTTGACCGCCAAAGGTGTTATTCCCGAATCAGAAGCATTCAAGATGTTTATAAGGAGACCAATCCGTTTATAGGGAGGAACGGTCGCACCGCGCGCCCCGCCCCTGGCTAGAGGCTTTGAGTTTAGTAGCTTAAGGCAGCCGCAGGATTGTCCGGTTAAGTAGTCATCACCTCAGAGGTGAGCTACGAGATGCCATAGTCAAAAAAAAAAAAAAACCGCTCGCCCCTTTTCGTTCGAGAACCATCGGACCATCAACACGTCGTCGTAGCGACCGACATTTATTTTTCATAATATTGTTGCTTGATTGATTAAATTTGTATTGTAGCTGGGATTAATTGCTATTAAAAAAAAACTTGCCATCTAGTTTTGCAAGAGTATATATATATGTATATATATTTGTAATCACGTTCTCGAAAACGTCTCTTACGATTTCGATGAAAGTTGCAAGGTCTCACCTGGGAAAATTCTTAACCGTATTTTCAACAGAGCAGAGCCAGGTCACCCAGGTACTAACAGTAATAGTAAACAAAGTTTATTTTTAGGTTAACTCATGATAGAATGCTGATGTGTTATAAAAACAGCTGATTCAAGGGTGAATTAAATTGAGTTAATAAGATGTTCATGTATAGTAATTTTCTAGAAACAAGGGCACAGTACAGACTATGTATGATACGAACAGCTATGTAGATAGAAGAGAAGAATACAAAATGACATAGACATTTGTCATTTTTATTTTAGATTAATTATGATTTTGAAAGAAAAAGAATTGTTTGGCCGACCCTAAATAAAATGGGCGGGCTGGAGAATGTTGATGGTATGATTTAAAAAAAATAATGAATCCACCACTTCATTTTGGGAAATGCAACAAGAAACTTGTGACATCATTATCATTTAAATAATAATTTAAGAAGAAAATCAGACACACTTTAGGAATAATCGTACATGCTCTGCCAGAAATCGAAAGCTCAAGAAACTAAAACGAATCTAAAACAAAACGCACTTTTCTGAAACAGCTTTCAAATCATTACAAGTAAGACAATGACTAGCTAAATGTCGTAATGACTTGACGGAAAATAGCTTTTCCCACTCGCTTAAGTTCATGTCTGTTTGATCGTTTGTAACAATATAGCCAAAGAACGCCACTTAATTCCCTAGATGCCTTCATACTGGCTTTAAATGGAGACCCTAGGCTAAAGCGATCGTGCTCGGAAAACACTTTATGAGAAATAAGAAATAGTATTGAACTGAAATTGAGTCTATATTTTGATAACCCTGGCGCATCTAGAATTAGGTATATTTAAAATTGTCTTTACGTATTAGTTTAATTGCATTTTGTATGTGGTCTTAAGAATCTAGTATACTATTAAGTGCCTTAACAATAGCACTAACATCGTTTGCTATGCCGCAATAAACTAAAAGGCTTGCAGCCTTGATATTATTTGAGAATCCTCGTTCTTGATCCTTGCCCTTAGTATTTGATGTAAAATGTCGCGTTACATTCTTCCGTTAAATGTTTCCTAACAATGTCGGAGCTACATCTTCCCGTAAACATAACTTGATTAAAGTTATTGTAGGGAAATTAGTATTCAATGCATCCTCGTGGTTGTTGAGTAGAATATTACGATCTCATCTGGTGCCATTAAAAGCCTTCGTGCAGACATGCGTAGCTTATATTCCTTTATAGAGTAAGATAAACCTAAGAAAGCAGTGAACATACAACCATAAACTACTGAGTTTTATTGGTTGACAATACTTTCCTAACAGGACAAACTAAAGGATTACTAATTAATTCTGCATTTGATATATTTTAAGTTTCTATTATTAAAATTGTATTAGCTTTCACAGCTTGTTTTCACAAGATGTGTGAATCTGTTTACATTATATTAAGTCAGTAAACCCACATATTAATATTTATAATTTGATGACATCGAACACCGGTGCTAATTCTCGGAACACAAAGAAACCAGTTCAACATCTGGGGTTCATCAGCAATGCAAATTGAGCATCAGGGCCTGACTTAGAGAACAAATGTTTAGGTAGCAGCAAATTAAAGCATTAAAGCCCCTCACAGAAGTAGCTTGTATATTAATATACTGTGCCACCACACACGGTAGCTATACTACAATATATATTTTAGCCCTCATTTGGTCTGCGGTTTAATATACCATAATATATATTAATATGTCTTGCTATATCTATCCACGTATTTTATTGACGTAATAGAAATATACACTATGACATTTTATTCGTCTTACAAAAGCAGCCCACTTCACATATCCAATGACTGCTAAATATTCATTTAAAAAAAAAATAATAATAATGTAACAATTTTTTAATCTCTTCAAGAGGTATTTTATGTCGGGTACCTACATTGAGTGGCCCTTTGTAAGACGACTAAAATTTCACGGTGTATATTATAGCTCCGTCTGAGGTCGCTCGACTTTGTAAGGCAAATATAACGTAATATTTTATATTAATAGATATATATTATAGCTACGTCTGTGAAAGGCTTAAATAATGATGTTATTTCTTTCGTTCTCTTTTATCGGCACGAGGTATACGAATAGTTCATGCATGTGGTATAAATATTAGCCAGACACCAAGTTGATAGTGACTATAATCCATTTGAAATAAGATTAGACATATATACAAACCTTTTTACAGTATGTTCAACCGATTCTGACTTTTATACAGTAGGCATAAGGATGCCAATGAAAGCAAAAAAGTGGTTACAATACCAACTGTTTGCTGCAGCTGCCATTTGTCATGCCACCAACGCAATAGAAGTCAAAATCAGTAGAACGGACTGTAAAAAACTTTTATTTAAATGACTAATCTTATTTCAAATTGAGTATAGGTATCCTGTATGAGAAAGTGAGTCAGACCACAAATGGGTCAGTTTATGATTAATTTATAAAATTTTAAGGAAAACATTGTGTTAGTTTAGTTACATGTTTTTTCAGTATTGCATTTCATTTTAATGTTAGGTATTGTTTTAAATACGAAGGTATTATATTTTTCCATGTATAATGATTCGGAGTTGTATTCCGGGACATTTTTTTATAATACATACACTGTATACTCGTATTATTATTAAATAACCATCTTCTAAACAACATATAAACACGACAACATTAAAACCCCAGCAGATAATGATTATTTGAATAATTTATATAAAATCCAGGAAAATCCACGGTTTGTGTTCCAAAAGGAAATGCTTGCCAAAACATTGACATAATACGTTTCTTATGTTTACTTACTTGGCCCAAGAGTAATGTCTCCGAATATTTACAATATGTCCCATGATACTCGTATTTATTCGAAATCCTTGCTTGAATAACATTTGGTATTTTTTATTATTTTCTATTATAGATTTTATTTAGTATTTAATTTTTTAGTTGTTTAAATAATTTAAGGCTATAATATTAATAACATAAATGTCTGAGGTTGGATCTAATTTTAAAGAAAATTTGTAAAATGATAAAAAATCTCATTTTTCTTACACTTATACCTAAAGCTGGTTTCCGACGGTGCGCAATATTGCGGAGAAGAGTAAGGTGCGTGGTAGCGCAGATGCGTGCGTCGCGGAGCGTCCGAGTTTGGGTACATTCCCTTTGAAGTTACCTACTCGCCGCGGATCAGCCCGCACGGACACGCACCATGGGAAGGGTAACGTTCGTGGTAGCGCAGACGCGTCCGTGGCGGTCCGCCCGATCCGTTTCGAGAAACTTAAGCGAATCGTTTTATTTACCCATGGTAGTTTTTTTATTGTCCAACGTGGCATATAAATAGATTCCTAAGCAAATTTTTTGACATGGGCGTTTTTGGATTTTTACGAAAACCGTAAAATATTCGATTTCAGATAGTAAAATCGTTTTGAAAATCCGTTATTAGAAATCGATTTCTAGAGCGGCTCTGGCGCCTCCAGCTCGCAATTTCGATCACCTCTAGTAATATTATAATTCACTTGTAAGTGCATCGATCAAAACTATCCAAACACAAACAAATACAGTACAAATATTTTTTTAATGTCCCTCGGCAAACTACGTGTTTCGTCAGTTATCAGTTGCCCTTCGCATTTGGTGCAGACCGGACGCTCTCAATCGACTTGGAAGTATATAGAGTTGTTAATACTCTTTTAACTTAATGTAATGTATTTATAAAAACCTGCCAAGTGCTAATCGGACTCGCGCACGAAGGGTTCCGTAGTCCGTACCATTATCTATAAAAACGCCAAAAAAACAACGTCTGTTGTATGGGAGCCCCCTTAAATATTTATTTTATTCTGTTTTTAGGTTTTGTTGCTATAGTGGCAACAGAAATAAATAAAATACATCATCTGTGAAAATGTCAACTGTCTAAATATCACGGTTCATGAGATAAGACCTGGTGACAGACGGACAGACAGACGGACAGCGGAGTCTTAGTAATAGGGTTATTAGTAAAATGGGAGGAAAATTGTTTGCATTTGTATGTGAAATCGGTTTAACTAGTTCGGATTATCGATACGATACGATTTGATTGAAATCTGATTTTCTAAACGTGTCCACTAACTTTTATCTAACTTTGATAGCTACTTCCATATGTGAAGGAACCGAGCCGCAGGCAAGGTTTTTAATAGTATCACACGATTTTTTTAATACCTAGTTATATGCAGTTTCATACACTACTTTATCTACTCTCATACAACCTACTAAATAAAAGATTAAAGTTAAAGATCAAGAATAAAATATTCCTACGAAATTCAGTACAACTTCACGGGTGAATGGCGGCTGCACCCGCGGTGCTGCTGTCCCGCGTAACGTTCCATTACAAAAGTTGATGGAAACACCTTGGTGATATTAAGTTCTTGGATTTGCCCTGTGTCGTAATAGAAAAAAAAAAAATTTATAGCATTATTTTGTGAGAGAAAATGTGTGATAATATTTAAAAAAAAATCGGTATTGTGTTTATAAAGTATGTCAATATAAACTCGGTTTGAAGTTTATAATTATAAGAATATTACGATATTAAGAGAGTAGATAAAGTTAATTATAATAAAAATGGACAACTAAAAGACATCAGTAGATACAAAACAAGGGTTATTTTTTTTTAAGTTAGCTGATTATTATTCTAAGCCACCTGCTTGTTGTCTGTTTTGTAGGCAGACGCATTGAAGCTTCACGCTCAATTACTTAGAAGTAATAAACTGCCAAAGGCTTGAGTACCTACTAAATGTCAGGAATGTCTCTGCCCTTCCAAAGTTCCAATAGGTCTTATTGCATTGTTATAGAATTTATTAACCTTCATTTAATTTTATTATAGTGGTAATCGCCCAAAGCCTGAGATAATTATAATTGGCTAATCAAAAGTCATGTTATTACAATTCAAAGTACCTATAACTGCACGAAGTGCTATTGTTCCTAAAACTTAGTTTAATTGCAACAAGTACTCAGACAAATATATGTATTTGTACAAAACTTACATGTCAATTTCATATTCATAAAGAATCCACTTCAAAAATCAATGTGCTTCATTGCATCGAAATAAAACCACATAAATTTTAGTTCCATTTAAAACGTCAACTCAAACATTTTAGTCACGTTATGTAAGCCCTTTTCCCGGTCGTTCCACCGCAAACAATTGGTCAGTATCGTCAATAGCATCGACTTTATATTGGTCACCACTTCACATCAGCGAATCACCGAAGAGTACCAACGCGTATTTATACCGCTGGCACCCTTTGTGAATACTAAAGACCTGATGAGTTCACTAGAGTCGTTATCCTGCAGGTAAGGTCACCGGCCGAAAGTGAAAAGCCTTTGTCCATCTATGACACCTGTCCTACCGCCCGGCGCGAGTGCTCGCTGGCGACGAACGATAACTCGCTGGTATGCGTAAGTACTAAGCGTATCTCAGCCAGTGTTCGGCCCGCCAAGCGAGCGTCGTTGAGCGAGTAGTAGTAGTTGATTGTTCTTTTCGCTACGATAAACGAGTACTTTGGTCTGGTCTGAAAATCGAGCTTGAAAGAAATTGAAAGGCAGAAATTTTAAAAAAACTTACGTGATATTAACGTATGGATGGTATTAGTAGCTCCACGCGTGAGAAAAAAGTTTTGTGTTTTTTTGTATGGGAGAAAACACTTAAAGTACAGACGCCAGCACGTCAACCTACTACCATCTGTCGAATTTCATTAATAGATTTTCAACTTTATCACTGAAACATAAGGTTCAAAGCTGATTGAGAAAACTTTAAAGTTTCGGGTAGGTTGATGTGCTGGCGTCTGTACATTTTTTTTAATTGAATGGAACTGAAGAGCTGGTGCTCATACGAGTTATTGTACCATACACGGTGATCAAGACGACATCCAATTCATGCACCTTTGGGTGCCGCTTTGCGCGTAGCTAATTTTTGACATTTTTAATTTTTGATATTATTATGTGATTTTTCAAATCTTTGACGTGATTAAATGAAGTTGCCGATCGATTTACTTATACCATCGTTAGTTCATGGCTTGATAATGACTGAAGAGAATAATTAAAAACGATATTGATTAAATACTTTTTTTTTACGAAATTGCATTGTAAGAACGAAGTAACTCATTTGTTAATCACCGTCGAGTTATAATTAGATACTAATGACATGAGCAGTGCAGCGGTTTGAACAGTCAGCGATCAACTATTTATGTTTTTCTCTTTTACTCACACGGGACCTACAAGTTTTTGTTAATAGCTAGTTGCTTCCTCGTCAGCGGTAGGACAGGTGCCCAAGGCTCTTTCACTGCCCTTAAAAGACTAAACCCATGCCCGTGACATGGGTCCTAAGGTGCGATTATGGCGCGTTTCATAATACATATTACATGTGAATACTACTAAGTGCGAATGAGTAAGGTATCGTGAGGTGAGCAACGATGAATGTAGAAAGATTTTTGTACCATAGATACTTATCAAAACATACGACGATCGATACAGCTAGAACTTTAGCAAGTGAAACTCTCTGTTTTATTAAAAAAATCTTTCATTTAACACAGGTCGCTAGATTTTTTTAAAATTATTAATTAATTAAATCATAAATTCAGCAGTTATTAGCGATAGTGAGACAGGGCTTCTATATCTCACGCCTGATGCCTGAAACTGTAATTTTATGAATGGTTTTATCGTCAAGCAATTTAGAAAATGAATAATTACACAATTCTTTATTGCTTTCTTTCTTTAAAACTTTTTTTATTGTATTTGTTATAAAATTATTCATAGAAGTTTTTACTTTTTTTCAGCTAAAAAAGTTAGCGACTTCAACAACAAAAGCGTAAAAATAGAAGTTGGTTAAAAAAATATACCTATATAAAATAACATGATTGATATTGTTATGGCAATTTAATGACTGGAAGTGATAGTGATAATACTGCGCATGTCTTGTTTAGGCACTTATCACATAAACAAAATTCAGTTCAACCGGTTAATAAAAACGTTTTAGTTTGTGCTGAAAAACAACATCTATCGTGCATGAAAATCTTTGGTCTAATAAGATTATTAAACTCAAAATTAATATTTTTGTCAAAAATGCAAATCGTTAGGTACCCAGACACTCAGAAAATGTAATATAAATTGTATTTATATTATTATATTTGCCAATTTATTTTATATATATACAAAAAAAAACACAATAGCATCCCTATTGTGTTTTTTTTGTATGCCTGGGTCAAAAAAAAGAAATTGTAATTAGTCCGTCAGTCAGATAATAAAAAAAATTTAGACATGTATTTTTTGCTTAATCATATTATAAAAAAAATGACTTAGATAAAACGCATTAAAGTTGGAGAGTGGGGGTCGCTACTTCACAAGTATGTATAAAATCTACATACTCGTGACGTCATGACACATTTTAACTCAATGTATCGCCGTAATCTTTTGACAACGTAAAAAAAGAAAAAAATACGTGTACGTTATTTTTTCATAATCTACATTACGGACAAAAACATTTTTTTAGTCATCATCCCTATTGGCAAATAAAATCTAACTGGAAAATGGTAAATTGATTTCCGAAAAAAAAGGAAACATATTAACAACCAAACAGAATATCGATTAAAACGTGCTTATTAACATGTTATGCTGTTACCGAACTGTTCATAAGTTAATAGCTGCACGCAATATTATTGTACCAGCTTTTCAGCGATTTATGCTAATATTTCAGACTAAAAGTACCTTACAATTTTACTACCTGCACAACATTTTGACAGATGTGTATTTTTGTCTGACAGCGATGGAGCCCAAAAAGAAAGAATAAACTACTCTCTTTTTGGGCGTTTATCGTAGTTTTAAGTTAATCACTTGCAAATTAACGAAACGAAAGCGTATAAGAGTCAATTTTGTAGATTTTACGAGTGACACTTTTTAAGAACTATCGAAAGTCAGTAAAATTATCATAAAGCCATCATAATATTTAACACTTTCACTAAACAGAAGTCAAGTTCAAAAGAAACAGATACTATGTTGAATATTTATGTGATTTGCAAATATATTATACTTAATTTTATAAACAAACATAATAAAAAGTCGCATGTTAACTTGTTGGTGACAAAGGTTATTTTTATTGAAAATTATTTGTTTTCGGAATAACCACTAGTTTTTTATTATTTTTTTATTTAAGTAATACTCCTTTTTATTTTTTGAATAGGCACTTTTGTTTTTTTTGCTTAGGTATGTAGTTTTCTCTGTGTTTTATAAAAGTAAACTATTCTTAAATTCGCTAAAATGTCAAAGAAGATCAACTCTCCCATTAAATTATAAAAATATGTAGTGATCTCTGAAAAAATGAGCGTGTTTTTGCGTGTTTACAGCGTATGTTATTGTACTCACAGTTGCGGTGTTGCGGCGGACGGCCGGCGTGTGATTGTGTGTCGTTCGTCGCTGCACCTCGGTTATATGCGCACACGCGTCGCCACACCGCGCACCGCCTCCACAGGGTGTAAACAAATGCTCAATTTTCCTGCTTCTTTTTTATTTCTTACTTCAACGACAAAATCATAAAACAAGCATAAGTATGTGCAATGAATTCGGTATTAACGTTGACTAAATTCTTTCGGGCTGCTTTGTTTTCGATATGGAACAAAGAAAACGCAACTAGGTACTTAGGTAGATATTGGATGTGTTTGATTCACAGCAACACTGTGAGACACCTCACATCTGTATCTAGGTATTTTAAGGACTTTGATGCGTAGACTATTCTTTCAAAACATTTATCATTCCTGTCGACCCCTAAATGTGCTGTTTCAGTTCTCTTTTCAATGTCCTTAATTTCCTAACTGTATCATAAACAGTGAATAAGTATTACAGCTAAAAACAGTTTTATTTTTCTTAGAATTTAACACAAGAGTAATTTCAACACTTTCTGCACAAGGTTAGGCCTGTCCCGCAGGAAGGAAGGCAAATAAATCATTTTATGAATGTTTACGAGTAGTTACCTCCACCTATGTATAACTTAAGAAATCCGGTACTCAGCCCGTGTAACTGTTCAAAGATAACATCACAATATGATCAGACACTGTAAACCACAGCCTGTATAGTGGTTGATCGATGATGGTGCGCAAGCGACGCTCCCCAAAAGTGCAATGTATCAAACAATGAGATCAATGGTGGGTGCCCGGGTCGACCAACGGTCCCCAAACCAGTCTCCAAGGGAAAGGCTCTAAATACCTTATTACATTTAATTTATGCCAATGATAAAAATGTCCCGTTCACTCTACACTCCCGAATTTAATCGCCCCTTGGCTCGAGAGCACTAATGAAGCAGAATTAATACCACCGTCTTGGTACTTACAACTGTACGGTTATTGAAATTATATGACCGCCATTTTGCTTGGTTTTTATTGTATTTTGGTACCAAAATAATATTTTTATGTTGTCAAAATCAAGTAAGTTCAATGTACTGACTTTGCAAGTTTCTTACCCTCCAACATATATGTATATTACCTACTTTAGTAGTATATAAATGTTAAAGAACAGAAACACATCACAGCAGAGCTCGCTAGATAGAGTAATAAAGTGCCACACTGGTGCTACTTAAGGGCAGGACGTTAGAAAAACAACCACTCAACGACACATGCCTAACTCCACACAAGTACTAAAAACTTTGCAGAAGCTTTCCCTTTTAGCTTAATATCGGCTAACTCTACCTACTTGCATCCACAAAGTAGTCTCAAAGTGAAAATATTTATACGAAAAACAAGTCTTATAATGACCTAGTGACTGGAGATATTCTAATAGTCCCATTTATTATGTTTTTGCCTCCTCTCAGATTATAAGAACGTCTCTCGTCGCCCCTAAAATTAGGATATGA
This sequence comes from Xanthia togata, assembly GCA_963853775.1. Classification (NCBI taxonomy): domain Eukaryota; kingdom Metazoa; phylum Arthropoda; class Insecta; order Lepidoptera; family Noctuidae; genus Xanthia; species Xanthia togata. Next base: position 12,210,712 of record OY970811.1, read on the forward strand.
ATTATTATAATTACTTTCGTAAGCTTATCCTTATTTGTGCTTAATTAAACCCTGTTTTGTGGGTGACGGGGCTAAGAGGCAACTAGGTGTATTTTCAAAGGGTTAGTTAAATTCATAACGACTGTTGTTTGTACTTTATTTTGCGTGCGGACCTAATTTGTTTAAAACGAGCTGGTAGTGCGGATCTATAGGGAACGTTTGGTAATTTTGGTTTGGTTTTTTTCGTTTCGTTTGGTTACGTGGAGCTTATTAAACATTATATTTCGAATGTCAGCCTAGTAATGCCTGTACAAATAAACAGTTATTCAAACAATAGTTAATGCGCTATTGACCTACTCTGATTAGAGTTGCCATAACTTTTCAAAGGTAAAAAAAAAACGGGTTGCATATTAACGTTGTGCATTTTTGATATTTTGGAATGGTTAAGGATTAATTTTGCACCGGTCTACTCTCCCTCCGTCTTACGAATTTTTGATCAGGTCACGTGTCCTGACGCGAGTTTAACATTTTTTACCCATCACAAAAAGTGCACAACGCCGCTAAAGAAGTTTTCCCTTCAGAAATCTTAGATACTCTCCTGTTTTATGTATTTTTATGTACTATTGTAAGTAACTTAATTAAACAATAAAATAAAGCTGACATTGCTAAGTCAGGGCTCAGGCTATAGGTAAGGTCATACAAATAATAAATAGGTTGGTATTCTGATAATATTTTTGCAGTAATTATTGGTTAATTTAACGTCTACATTTTTTCATGGCGCTTAGTCAAAAGAATGTGAAGATAAATAATATTCTGACGTATTTATCAATCAAACATATGAAATATTCATAACAAATCTATCACAAGTATCATCACATTCATCACAATGATGTGAGTAAATTTATACAGTAATGAGTACCTACCTAATGTTATTTATATAAACGTTATGTCATCTAATAATGTCCTAAATAATTGTAAAACTGTACCGTATTACCGTTAGATACTTGGTACGAAGGCTTCGACACTTTGAATTTGCATTCTATTGGTCTATTGACATTTGAGATGAATCGTCGCACGCGCCGATTGTCTCCGAAGCCGAGAAATAACGGAAGGAAGACACGCGGCATTGAACTGCATCCACGTAGCGCGCCTGTCTGCGTACGCGCAGGGAATCACAATCACTTCGGTGGAGACAAAGAGTTGAAGTCCCAGTGTTCGTCGGAACTTACTTCGAGGAATTATCAGGAAATCGGCGGAAATTTTATTATAACTGAACTTTTTCACGGTAGCAGATGGCGGTAAATTTAAATTCACTGTTAAAAGATAGTTCTATTTACTTACATATTTTTTTGGTTTGGAAATTTAATTCCAAATTATCCAATTTTAATTTAAAGGTTAAGTAGTAATGAGTTTTAAATATTTTTAGAAGAATTTATGAGTAGTTAAAGGTAATATTAAAGACAACATAACTTTACGCACTTTCGCACTAGACGAAAAAATCCAAGCAACTGCCCGCGTGTTGTAAAGTGCTGTAAATGGGGGAGAGTTATAACTCGGAAGAACTAACTATTACAGTTTTACATCTGATCGAACACGTTGAGATTACATAAACTGGATTGTAGTGAAGTTGTAAAAAGAGCAATGCTTTATGTATAAATATAAATAAAAATACTTCGTATTGTGTACCATGGACAAGTGATGTTGGAAAGTCGGGCGTGATAAGATAAAATATTATTTATTGTACATACATAGTTTTGGTTTTTATTTATATTTTTTAATTTTTATTATTATTTTATTGTTTTATCTTTTTTGTGATTTCCGATAGTGGGATTTATGAAAGTCCGTAGGAGTGTCCGTGGCATCACAGTGGGCCCTATCAGAATACCAGCGCGGTGGTATTTAATTTTTAAAAATCGCCGTTTTATACTGAGATGCTTTTTTGGCCTCGCACAAGTCGTTTTTATTTTGTTTGTTTTGTTGTATGCTCCTTTTTTATTTTATTTTATATAAGTTTGTTATTTAAAAAAAAAAATATATTACTGTCTGTATTTCCTGTGCGTGTCCCAAAAAAAATATTGTTCTTTCTTTCTTGTTTATGAGATCCAAGATTTTGTTTCAACGCTTTCTAACAAAATTTTGGAACAAGTGAACGTAAGTGCGGATAGGTGCATGAAGCATGGGTTTGAGTTTTTCATTGTAAGTCAAGAGTTTTCGATGAAATAATATCTTGCTTGCCTCCATTTTTCTTCTTTATTGATGAAAATTTTCCAAAACACCTAAGAACGTATAACGTCATCACGCCTGTAATCGTCGAAGGGTTAGGTAGAGGTGTACCTATAGCATTTCGCCAGTTATATTTAAGTCCCATGTAATATCAGGGGGCGAGAACCACCTTAATCAATCTGCCTAGCCTTTTACCAACTATATTGAGGTCGGCTTCCAGTCTAACCGGATGCAGCTGAATACCAGTATTTTACCTGGAGTGACTGCCTATCTGACCTCCACAACCTAGTACTGGGTAATACGATATCCCTTGGTAAGACTGGTTGCCAGACTTTCGGGCTTCTGTCGACCCGTAACGACGGTCAAAGATCCACGGATGACAGCCGGGACCAACGGCTTAACGTGCGTTCCGAGGCACGAAGGAGTCTCGGTATGTAAAAATGGTCACCCATCCACAGATCAACAGCGGCAAGCGTAGCTTAAGCTGATGGATCGACCCGTGCGTCTGTTATTACTTTGCCACAAGCTCCTCCTATACAACACCTAACACTTAATATTCCAAAAATAACGCCCTACAGGTATATCTATTTATCGAATATTTTTACGCTCTGATGATGATATGAACAGTAAAATTGTAACTACATATAGTGCAATCCACGACGACGCGCCCCACACCGCGATAACTGTACTGTAAGCTGTACTTTAGTACGGAGCAGAGCAGAGTCGGGCGCGTCGTCGGGGATTGCACTATCTACATTATGAATGCAGAATTGTACACATCGTAAATAAAACACCAATTTTTCATGGACTGTCAAAATCATATTGCTTTATTTTTACATACGAGAGGTACTATTATAGAAACATAAATATTTCATAGACAGTTGTTAAAATATATTGGCTGACTTTTAAATATTTTAAGAAACAACCGAACTGTGATTTATTGAAATCAAATCTTCAAGTTGTTTTTTTAATTGCACGATTTAAATTAATCTGTCTCGCTGAATCTTGCAAGTAAAAAGATAGAGATGTATATGAATGGGGATTTTTTCTGCAATGTGCAATCAATCACGTTCGCGAACCATTCAATCAACGGTGTTAACGGCGCCTTAACGATCATTAGTGGCCTAATACGTAAAGATTACAGTTTTTTCGATCAATTTTCATGATAGATAACGTAAACATTGATATTCCTTAAAGTGTGGTGAGTGTGGTGTAGGTAAAGGCTGTGAGTGTGTGTGGTGAGTGTAGTATAGGTAAAGGGTGTGAGTGTGTACTCGAACGTGCAGGTGTGTTTTCGGTATGTTAATTATATTTTAAAATATCCAGTGTTTTTTCCACCACTATTTTACATTTTTGTTTAGTTAAAGGATATAGGTACTTATTTTAGTATATGATTAATTTTGTTGAACAAATATCCGCCTAAGAAGTTGAAAGATCTCTCTGCAAAACGGTTGTGACTAGCTTTATATACACAGTATGTTTTCTACGTTTCTGTTGAAAAGCTGTAGGGTCTTACTTTAGTAAGTCATGCATCTTGAGGATAGTGTAAAGTATGAAAAGCTGTCTTACTACTTCGCAGGTTTTGTAAAGTTCGGTAATGGGATGAAAGAATGGGAGGAACGCACTAACTTTAAGCAGCGCTCTTTGAGCGCGCTCAAGTTTCAAAATTATTGTTTTACACGTACCTCAGGAAGTTATACAATAGATCAATAGTGAGTGACATAAGGCGGAGTAAACGGTTTTTAGTACATTAGGACTAGCTTTTAACTACTAGAGTTTTATTAAATTCCGAACCTCGAGGGTTCGGAAATTAATATACATTAAAAAAACTAAGTGGGGAGCAAAATTAAGTCTGCTATCTATTACAGAGTCGAATTTAATGCGAAATATTGTCTGTCTAAAGTAACCCATGCTGCTCAAACTTTATCAGAGTATAGGGAAAAGAACCGGAAATGCATATAACATCACATGTTAAACATCTGGCAATAATCCGCGCCGGTATGATCATTCTATGAAGTCTGTGGAGAAAACGCTATCAATGATGCGCCTTTGTTTACATTTTGAATTTGTTGATTTCGGTAATGTTTTTGTTTAAGCATTGTTTTGTCTTGAATGTTTTAAACAGATACAGAAACATGCTATGATAAGCAGTTTTGGAACATTTTTTTGTGAGTTGTGGAACTCTGAAGGACTTACATTCAATTCAAAATTCTCTCGTTCAAGACACTACCTGCTCTCTCGTTTTCTACCGGCTGTACTCAGGCTTACTTAGGCTGTTTTGCTCAATAGCGAATAGTACCTTTTTTTTGGGTGGGAAATCATCAAATGACTCCTCCCGCTCTGGGTGGAGCGGGAGGGCGTGTCAGACTCTTACTGACTAAAACCCACCCGTGTTCCTTCTCTTGCCTGTGCAATGCCAGGGGGCCACGGTATCCCTTTCGGACTTTCCCGCAACCCCAGCAGGCAATGGTCTCATTGGACCCCTTCGCTCGCTGACACTCTTTGAGGCGCGCGTGGAACACAACGCGCCGTCGACCCGGGCTTGGTCCTTACCGGACGGCGAGCTACCCATTGCTCACCGTCCGCAAGCCCGCGCCTACGGGTGGCCGGGAATCCGCGATCGATTCCCGACGCCCGGGGCGTCTCCTCCTGCGGCGGCTAGGGGCGTGAGGGCGCGAAATTTGCCTCTCCCTCAAGCGCTCCGCCTCCTCCTTCGCGAGCATTACTGCTTCGCAGAAGGAGGTGACGGCCTCCCATGCCCTCTCGCTCCGTACCATGGCCTGGACCAGGGCCGGACGCGAGAGATCCCTGCCACCGATCGCCTCCACGAGGACACGGCGGTGCTCTGCCCAAGCCGGGCATACCTCCACCGTATGCTCCACCGTGTCCTCCGGGCGATCCACGCAGTAATGACACCCGGGCGTTTCCTCCCGCCTTATCCGAAACAGGTACCTCTCGAAACAGCCGTGTCCGGTGAGGACCTGCGTCAGGCGGAAGGTGAGGACGCCGTGGCGCCTCTCCAACCACTCCTCAAAGAGGGGACTTATCGCCGCAATAGTGGCGTGCCCAGCACTGGGTTGCGACAATCGCACTCTCCATGACGCCATGAGATCCCGTCGGAGCTCTGTCCGCTGTGCCGCAATTTCTCGCGGCATCGGAGTCAAGCCCCGGCGTTTCGCCTCCCCGCGCCACTCCCAAATATGTGCGAAGACTTTTGCCTCCAGATCCCATGGCGGCAAGCGAATAGTACCTAAGTCGTTATTATCACTACAAGTAAGTAAGCCAATATAAAGAGGAATATTAACGTGTGTAAGAGAGTACCATCGTATCTCATTAGATTATTGTAGACGTTTAACACTATTTACTGATGTATTGCAATGACGACGTCGAAATTGAATTAATGAAAGACATTTCTTTGAGCACAGCTTTATTTTATTTTTAATTAGATGACTTTTTAATAAAAGAAAATTGTTTCTGTCAAGTTTCAACGGTACTATCTAGAAAAGGATGATGCCTGGGTCAAAAAAAAAGAAATTCTATTTAGTCCGTCAGTCAGATAATAAAAAAATATTAGACTAATTTTTTGCTTTTCAAATCATATCATATCTTTTATCATATCCATGACGTCATTGTGCCATGCCGTCGCGAGTATGTATAAAATCTACATACTCGTGACGTCATGGCACATTATAACTCAATGTATCGCCGTAATCTTTTGATAACGTAAAAAAAGAAAAAATACGTGTACGTTATTTTTTCATAATCTACATGACGGACAAATAACATTTTTTTAGTCATCATCCCTATTAGGTAGGCATGGCATCGTGAGTAAAGACAGAAGGAAACAGAAAAAATAAGGAAAATAATTATTTATCGAGATTGATGAGAGTGCTACTAGTCAGACGACTAGACTATTAAAAACAATGCAGAGATCCAAAGACGAAGAAGCGGCGAAGAGTTTACATACGGACAATCATTCCTTTGTTGCGTAGACACGCGCATCTTACATGAGCTTAACTATTTATTGCGGTTAAAATAATAGTTACTAACTATGTCCGTCAACCTCACACTGTATAACTTTCTACATTGACACATCATATATTTCATGTCATACCTAACTGATGTTTACTATTATAACTTTAGTATTATAAAATATCTGGAGACTGAAAAATCTGCCCTAAATAAAGAAGAAATTATGCAACCAGCAGCAACGGCACCAGCAGCGGCTGATAGCTTTCGTCCAGCTATGGGCCATATGAAGGCCTAGTTGATATGCCTACTTTACTGTGCCACATAATGTTTAAGTATTTTATTTGAGCAGAAAATAATATGATTTTGTTTTTGATTTTGAAACTGTAGTTCCTGGGGCGTTCCACCTACGATGATTTATGAAGGCATCATGAATCATGTCGCCCCTGCTGCGTTGCCCCGCTGCTCTGTTACTTCAGTTTTAAAGCTTTTCAAGTACAAAAGTAATAACTGAAGATTGTTCATGAAAGTTTTTTTTTTTTAATCTGTTGTGTCTTGTACGACAGCGATATAAATGTAAAGCGATGTGTATATGTGTGTCTATTTGGTTAATTGATAACAGTGTAAACTTTATAAAGTGTTTCAATTATGAACTATGGAGGTACAAATAAAAATACTTGATAAGAAAAATTTAAGAATTGAATACTATGTTTTATTTTTATTTTTACTAAACAGACAATTGAATATTATGATACTTTTTAGATGTATTTACCTAAATTAACTGTCATTCATTAGGTTTTAGTAAATAAAGAGAAATAAATTATGGTAAACAAAAATAACTGTTTTATTATATATCACTACAACCTTATCTGACAATAGCATTTATTCACATTTATTACGAAATATTTGGACATGAGGCAAAAAGAAATAGTAACAAATATATTGTAAGAATTACTGGAATTTGGGATCTAATGTCTTCCTGTGGAAGTCATCGTGGATTATGTATGTACTGCTTACTAATTCTTGCTGTAAGCGCATGAGAGGGAGTTCAATTTTTTCCTAAATAATGTAGTTAAGAAATGGATTTAAGTAAATCCTCAATATATTCCGTGATCCATTAGATCCATGCACATATTCTAATAGGCCTCTCCCTTAAATATTTCAATGCACAATGTATCTACTTTATAGAACAGCAATATTCTGCTATAAACAACAATTAGGTGACAATTGCCTTTATAAATGTTGTGTTTACGTTTGATGATGCATTTCGTACCTATGCACCAACAAACAATATATGCGTAACATTGTTGCTGTGCTAAACACACATTCAATGTTAAACACCAAGAAAGAAAATAATATTGATACACACATCAACACGGTCTAGGGATATTTTTAAAAAAGCGAATTACTATCAATGTGTTAATTATTTATATGACATGTATATATTTAAAAGATACGTTATTTAATATTCTACCATTTTTTAATAATGGTTAAGGTACTTAGATTAAAATTTCAGGATTTTATGGAAAAAAATGAAGCATAGACGGAAACCGTATATGAATTAACTTTTAATTTGTGAGTAAAAACTGAAAAAAATAGAAAAATCATTTAATTTGTGTTTATAAACTTGAATTTAGTAGTCTGAGAAAGCGCCCATGATGTTCATAACACATCGGCAACGATTCGGCATGCTCAGAACAAGGTTGTCAATGTCTTGCTGCGGAATATTGTCCCATGTCCTTCTGAGGTGCGCAAAAAGTTGATCTTCTGTAGCCAGATTTTCAGGAACTTCCTTCAGAGCTCTTCTTTGCAGCATATCCCACGCATGCTCAATGGGATTTAGATCTGGCGATTGAGCAGGCCAGTCTAAGGCCCTAACATTATGTGTATGTAACCAAGCTGCTACCGTTCTCGCCGTGTGTGCCCGGGCATTGTCGTGCATGAGCAGGAAATCTTGCCCCATTTGTGTTCTGTGGGGCAAGATTACGGGCCCCAGCACCTGTTGGACGTATCGTTCTGCCGTCATATTGCCCCGCACCCAAACGAGATCCGTCCGTCCTCCAAGACGAATTCCTGCCCAAACCATAATTGTTCCTCCTTGGTATGGGTGAACTTCCTGAGGGTTCTGGAGACGGCTCCATCGTCCAGGAACTCGCCAAACACGCGTCCTTCGTGAATCTGGATGGAAGCCGAACCTGGATTCATCCGTGAACAGCACATTGGACCATTGCTCACGGCCCCAGTCCACGTGGTTCCGAACCCATTCTAATCGTCGTCCACGATTGCCTCTCCGTAAAGGTGGGACCCGGAGTGGTCTACCAGAGCGTAGATTGCTTTCATGCAGTCGCCTTCTTACAGTTTGGTCACTCACAAGCACTTGGTGTTCCACTCGCAGCCTTTGGACCAATTGAGTCGCCATTGCATTTGGTTGAGCTCGCGCAGTAATTTGCAAAAATCGGTCTTGTCTGGGGGTAGTGATGCGACTTGGCCCCCGGTGCCTCTTCGCTACTTCACCTGTGGCACGATAGCGTATCCACAATCTTGAAATTACATTTTGATAGGTCCCTATGGCCTCAGCAACATTACGCTGAACAGATCCAGCTTCCAGCATTCCCACAGCTCGTAACATCTCCGCCCTCGTCAAATGTCGGCGTTGCATGGCTACAATACCTCAATTTTAACTTTATCTTTCGTTTAAAAATGAAAAAAAACTGTAACTAAACGTAATTCGTATTGTTTTCTAAATTTCGCACAAATGAAAATTCCCTCTCCTATACATCAAGACATTTTTATGCCACCGAAACAAAAGAATTTTCAAAAATTTTAATTTTGAATTAGTCTGAGATAAATTACAAACAAATCGGTGTATAAAAGATTCCAATGCGGCCAGTACTTTTCGAGTTATTTAATTGAGTATGAAATATCCCTAGACCGTGTTGATGTGTGTATTTAAGTAGGTACAGACGCCAGCAGGTCAACCTACCCGAAACTGTCAAATTTTCCCAATCGACTTTGAATTGTACATTAAGCAGACTAAATTATATTTGCTAGAGAGCTCTATTATATTTGCTTTTCCAATGAAGTACAAACTCGACTGGATTGCTAAGCTTGTGGCTACGAGGTACGAATTTGTCTTTCGTTAAAATGCCCCCAAAATACCTTGTTTTTCAAATTTTTTTTTTTTTTTTTTAATATTAAATGTATATCTTTAGTTTAAGTTTAAGCACTTGTAACAGAAGAAAACTTTCACAATTATTATTAATCGAGGTAGTATTCCCTAATACACACCGTCTAACATCGCGTTTTTTAGAGATAAAATATCGTAGATATTTTTTTAAATAGAATAATCCCCTTCGATGGCAACACATGAAATATCACTTATTTTAAAGAAAATCGATTGCGAGCACTACGCTGACTTCGGTTTTATTTGATACGTAGACCGGGGTTACTTTGATCAATATTAAAATTTGAAGGTTCATATGTTTTAAATTTGTGGGTGTAAAAAAATACTAAATAAATCTAGTGATCGGTTTTTTTATTACTCTCGATTCCTGTAATAATAAGTGAAAAAAATTGTCTTGATTTTGAGAAAAAAAAATTAAACTGCCTGATCAAAGTTATACGTAGGATGGGGTTACTTTGATACCCCTTATTTTATTGCGTAATTACAAAGTAATTATTGCGTAATTGCAAAGTAATTACGCAATTAAATAAACCCAATTACAATGCCAATACAATTTAAATATAATTACCCAATTAAAATGCCAATACAATTAAAAAAATAAAAATCTATCAACGAGAAAAATAAATATTGTCGCATGGGGTTACTTTGATCTAACAATTGATTTGATTGTTTGAATGACAATATATTTACCTTTTTCAATTAAAATGATTGGTGGATTCCCAGCGTGTCCTCAGGAAAGGATTAAACAGTTGTTCAGTGTTCATAACTCAGAAAAAAACTACCTAATTGCGTTTCGTTTTAAGTAATTCACGATTTTATATGAAATGGAAGTTTCTATCTTAGTTACCCCGCGATTCAAAGTAACCCCGGTTTACCGGTACATGAAACAAATTGCTCCTTGATTTTAAACAAACTGACAGCTGTCAAAATGGTTACGTAATTCGAATAATAGCCTTTTTAGACGCTTATCGTTGACTCTTTAGCGTCTCAAACAGAGTGCAGTTGAAATTTAAAAATAAAACAAATATATTAGAGTTACACATTATGAAAGTCGTAAAGTAAAAGAAATTGTAGTCAACACGAAACAATTTGTGTCATTTGGTTATCGAAAATGTGTTGCGTCATTAGATAGCTGACTTTACCTACATTAGTTTACTGGGTAAAGCGCCTGCTATGCGGTCGCCAACCGCGTCCCGTCAAAGGTGACCTTGGTGGTTAACAACCGTGAAGATGATGGTTTACTGCCAAATTTCGTTTGACCTTCCAACAACCTTGGTTAAAAGAGCTGCGCTAGCGACCAAGGGTGAATAGAAGAGGTTGAGTTGGCGGCCGACCGGGTAGACGGCGCACAGTGTGGTCTGAAAATCGAGCTCCATACTCATAGAAACTTCAGTCAGGAATTTAAAAAAAAAATATCTTTGGTATATCTCTCTTTATTAGTTCCCTTTAGTCGTTTAGAGCAGGCTTCAATCAATAGCTGCTATAATAACTCGTGTGAGCAGCAGCTTTTCATTCCATTCAATTTCAAAAATATACTTGCAAGTACACAAAACCTCCTATACAATAGTTATTTGTGCAACAAGAGAGCAAAGTTGTTTTTTGCTGCGAGTGTTGATTTTGAATCCCGAGTAAGCGAAGGATTCTATAATTGAATCACGAGCGTAGCGAGTGATTCTAGGTTAGAATCCTGAGCGCGGCGAGGGATTCAAAGACACGAGATGCAAATAACTTTGCTCTCGTGTAACACATACAACTTTTCACCTCAGCAGCGAGAACATACAACATGTAAAAAAAACATTTCCGATCCGTGAGGGTGTTGTTAGGTATCGTACTGTGAGCATATTTATGTGGAAATTTTCAGGAAAAAAGAAATCCGAATCCCCAGTTTTTTTTCAATGGCAAATACCAATATTTTTTTAGAAAAAAAAAAGTATGGTCGGGGGACCCCTGTCAGGCACGAAGTTCAAAATTGTTACAGCCACCATCTTGGATTTACATTTTGACCTCACTATCGACTTAAGCACCCTCAAAAACTATGAAATCGATACCCATGACGAAAAGTTTGAATATTTTCGCAGCCACCATCTTGAATTTATATTTTGATCTGACTATCGACTTTAGCTCCCTGGAAAACTATGAAAACGACACCCAAGACGAAAAATGAAAAAAAATTCGCCGCCGTCTTGGATTTTTAATTGGACTTCACTATCGGCTTTAGCAACCTTGAAAACCATAGAAACGACACCCATGAAGAAAAAAATTTAAATTTTCGCAGCCGCCATCTTGGATTATTATTTTGACTTCACCATCGGCTTTAGCAACCTTGAAAACCATAGAAACGATACCCATGACGAAAAATGTGAATATTTTCGCAGCCGCCATCTTGGATTTTTATTTTGACTTCACCATCGGCTTTAGCAACCTTGAAAACCATAGAAACGATACCCATGACGGAAAATGTGAAAATTTTCGCAACCGCCATCTTGGATTTTCATTTTGACCAAATTCACACTTTCTATCTTTCTCTTTGAATTAGAAGAAGACAGTCGCAGCACCTTTTCGCGTGACGATCTCTGCCAGTGCACTCTTACCGCAAGCCGATTTAAGAACTTCGTTCTAAAAAATTTAATAAAACAGATCTGATTTAAAATAAAACCATAACAGATGATTTGCAATTTAAAGGTTTTATATGTATCCGAACGTTTTATTGTTTGTTTCTTTTTTGGGCCTACTAGTTATGGAATTTTGAAATCGAACTTCGAATCGACTTGTTTCTATCTCTCGCTTTTTTCGTATCGAAGTGAAAGTGACAAAACTAATTGAAGTTCAAATCTTTAGAATTTTGTGAGTAGACCCAACACTGACCTCGGCATTTAAAAAAAAAATTAAAAAATTACTTTGTCTCACGCTCGCAGCAAAATTGAATTTTGCACACTGTTTTTTGACAGCAAAACCTGCTTGTTTGAGGTGCTGAGGTGAAAAACTTTTTTTCTCATGCGTGGAGCTACTAATGGAGGTATACCTACCATAGACATTTTTTTTTTTAAATTCCTGACTTTCTATGATTATGGAGCTCGATTTTGCAGACCACACTGTGCGCATGCGTAGTATCTCTAAGTAGTATTCATATCCTTATGTAGTCTGTGGTAGTATTTGCTGTGCGCCGTCTACCCCGTGTAGACAGTACCCGGTCGGCCGCGAGTACGTCAATCGCTCGCTGTCAAACGTCGCGCTAAGCACACGCAAGGGCGATCGCTGCGTTAAGCGTGCGGACGCGGCGGGTGCCCACCTCGCGTGTTTGTATTGAAAAATAATATGAGATCTTAGCTGCAAACAGTACAAGACAAAAATCAAAAGCCTGATTCCATTTAGAAACAAAACCCTGGGAGATTTTGAATTCTAAATGGAAAAAAAAGATCTAAACGCCAATGAGGCACCGGTCAAAAAAATCGCCATGACGTCTTTAGTCCTCGGATATCACGACAGAATAGCTTGTTGGCGACCATGTAGTTGAAACAGCTCTGCTGGTCGCCAACCAAGGTCACCCCTGTCGGGGACGCAGTTGGCAACCGTGTAGCAGGCACTTAAATAAGCAAGTTCGTACCTACTAACGTACTTCAATCAGCTCAGCTCACCGCGGTTCATAGCGTTTCGCCACAATCCAAAATTAGTCACTTTCATAAAGTGTCTACTCTTAATTAGGTAGGTTTAATTCTATAGGATGGATCTCTTTGCATCGTTTTAATAGTCAAGTCATTTGACTACATAGTAGCACTCTCATATAATTTCGATAAATAATTATTTTCGTTATTTGTTCTGTTTCCTTCTGTCTTTACTCACCATGCCATAACGAATACTAAACCTGGGTTTCTAGATAGTACCTTTGACACTTGACAGAAACAATATTATTTTAAAAAAGTCATCTAATCTATACTTATATAAAAGAAAGTCGTGTTAGTTACATTACGAGTAGGTATTTATAACTCAAGAACGGCTGAACCGATTTGGCTGAAAATTGGTGGGGAGGTAGCTTAGAACCAGGAGACGGACATAGGATACTTTTTATCCCGGTAGGGTAGGTAAGTAGGTAGGGTAGGTAAGTAGGTAGGGTAGGTAAGTAGGTAGGGTAGGTAAGTAGGTAGGGTAGGTAAGTAGGTAGGGTAGGTAAGTAGGTAGGTAGGGTAGGTAAGGTAGGCAGGGTAGGTAGGTAGGTTCGCCTTAGATAGGTAGTTAGTGCTACCCGTGCGAAGCCGGGGCGGACAGCTAGTTAAAAATAAAATAAAGCTGTGCTCAAAGAAATGTCTTTCATTAATTCAATCTCGACGTCATCATTGCAATCCATCAGTCAAACTGCGCTTATCCCACTCAACTGCTGGTCAAAGACATCTCCCGAGTTTCAGATTTTAGATAAAGCGCCTAGGTAGGATTGTGTTTGTTTTCAGAACTGTAATTAGATTTTAGGTGTGTTTACTTACGGTATACTTATTTCTGTTCAGTTATTAATCTCCGCAGGTGCCACATGATATTTTTGTAGACAAAAACCAAATAGTTAATCCTTCAGAGAAAGAGTTCGGCGAAGCGAACTAACACGATAGTGAGGCTGGTCTTGGACGACAAACATAACGTTGTTTTAGATAATACACGAGTAACTATTATATCCCTAGTCAGTTGATGTTTGTATTTGCATACAGGGATTTTTAGAGGGAATTTTTCAGTAGCTGTCCGTAGTATGGATTTATGTACGTTTGAGGAAAATAGGTTCGCCCCCTATTAAGTACAAGACGGATAATTATAAATCTAAGGACTGTATTTACTGCCCTTATATTATGCTCTTAAAATCCTATACGTAGTAGTGAACAGCTCGGTTATATTCAAGTACTTCCAAGTATATGAACAGTCCTATGAAGTATTAATCCTGACCTAGACCTATACCCTTTTTTTTTTGGGTGGGAAATCATCAAATGACTCCTCCCGCTCTGGGTGGAGCGGGAGGGCGTGTCAGACTCTTACTGACTAAAACCCACCCGTGTTCCTTCTCTTGCCTGTGCAATGCCAGGGGGCCACGGTATCCCTTTCGGACTTTCCCGCAACCCCGGCAGGCAATGGTCTCATAGGACCCCTTCACTCGCTGACACTCTTTGAGGCGCGCGTGGAACACAACGCGCCGTCGACCCGGGCTTGGTCCTTACCGGATGGCGAGCTACCCATTGCTCACCGTCCGCAAGCCCGCGCCTACGGTGGCCGGGAATCCGCGATCGATTCCCGACGCCCTCCTGCGGCGGCTAGGGGCGTGAGGGCGCGAAATTTGCCTCTCCCTCACGCGCTCCGCCTCCTCCTTCGCGAGCATTACTGCTTCGCAGAAGGAGGTGACGGCCTCCAATGCCCTCTCGCTCCGTACCATGGCCTGGACCAGGGCCGGACGCGATGGACCAGGGCCGGACGCGAAGACCTATACCCTAATTACGTAATACACGATCAATCGGGACTTGAATCGTTTTCAAACAAATTGCTAATCCATTGCATGATAAGTTCGAAAAAAAATCTGCTCAACAACGATAATACCGCAATGAATGTTATTGAACTGTCAAAATGAAACAAATTTGTCGTAATCGTTTGCGAAAAATTTCCGTGACTACCCGGACCACCAAGGCCAATCGCTTCCATATTTGGTAAATAATTAGTGCTCAATTGGTGCTAATTAGTGCTCGAACAATAAAATTGGTACCCTAGTCGTTTTCGAGAAAATCGACTAAAAAGTTGTCACGTGTATTGAGCTGTTTCTCATGCACTTTATTACGGGTATTGAGCTGTTTCTCTTGCACTCGTGCACTTTATTTGGTCGGGTTATACGCGGAGATTTAGTATGGAAAAGTAATGAAAGCTAATTTCTCTTAAAATACAACACTTAGGAATATGAAGTTTACAACTACTTTTGTTTTTCGAGCACTAATTAGCACCAATTGAGTACTAATTATTTACCATATTATGGAAGTGATTTGCGTTGGTGGTCCGGCGGTAGACACGGACATTTATGAAAATGTGTTGCGTAATTGAGTTGATCTGAGTTGTTTTCATTGCCGGCAAGTAAATTTTAACGGGAAATTCAAAACGACAAATGAAACGAACATAATAATACAGCATATTATTTATTTTCAGATGTGAACAACATACGCGCTATAATTACAAGGATTGATGTAAAATTGGATAGAGTCAATAATATAAAACAATATGCACAATTCCCTGTAGGTATTTACACAACAACTCATTTTAAGGCAGTCAAAATAGTACTTCTAATATGGGGGCTTGTGTTAGGCTACGTTCGAAGCAAGCAGCTTTATTAAGAATTAAAAAAACAACTATGTATAAGTAGATTCTTGATTGATTAGAACAACATAATTTATAGAAATGTAACACTCAAAATTAAATTAGACACTCCAAAAAAGGACAATACCAAAAGTAGTAGTTGTATTTTTGTCATTATCTTAAAGAACAAAATCGGTATGTATATATATTTAGATATACTTTGATAGTATCGCCACTTGCTTCCAAATGATCTATTTAAATTTTCAACAGTCAATTAATAAGCTTTAGCATAATTTATAGCTTTACATATAATTATAAAGTTTATATATTCAGAATCATTCGTTGAATATTAGGGGCTACAGTTCAAACACCTATCTCTAATATATTATATTGAAGTAGAAATTATTCTCGAATACGGGCAGTCTACATATAAGGCAATATATATCATTTTATTGGGGAATAGCAAGTACTAATAAATGTTCCCTTTATAATTCTATTTATGTTACTTTTGTTATTAAATGGCTAGCGCCTAGAAAGTTTATTTTAGTACTTATAGGTTTTTTTTAGGAATCGATAACATTTATTTATTCAGGAATCGTACCTACATTTTTTAATATCATTTGAGTCGATAAGGAATTCCGTCACAATTTCAATATAAGTGACTGATGAAATAACTATATACCAATGTTATTCATAAATATCACCTACGATACAATAATTCGGAAAACTCCAGTATTACAAAATCAAATTGTTCTTATTGTTGAAAATCCACTAGTAAATATATTTCTGGAAGTTCATAGCGTTTCACCATAGATTAAGTTTTCTAGGGTTGTAGGTATAATTGACAGTCAAAACAAATCAATGTTGATATCGATAAGATACAGTCTTTGGGGTTTTAGGGAAATGATATTTTAATCATCATAAATTAATTAAAACGGGGAAAATGGCAAGGTTTCCTACATTAGTACATCTACCTCCATGAGCCCTTAATTTAACAATTGTATTTTCTATCACACATTGTCATAGGCAAATGATTACTGGCAGTCTAAAGAACTATAAAAATACAAAAAAAAAATAGAAATGCGAAACCATGGCACTAAATTTTACAACATATTTTATTTTGTACAAAAGCAATTTTGTTCTCCTAAATACATAAAAATAGTTTGAGATTTACTTGAAATGGTAAAAGCTAATTCTACAAATAATTGTAACTTTGAACTGAACTAAGTATCTAGCTAGAGAAACGATTGTAGGCAGGAATATTTAAAGCTTTAAAGACATTGTGAACATTGATACATTTACTACCTAGGGTTGCCTACCCACAGCATGACTTCATTTTGCAGTAAATATTAACTTCCTCAAGTTCCTACTAAATTTCCATCAGTAAAAGACGACATTATAGCCCATAAAGTGCAAATTATGAAATAAAATGGTTGCAAAGGGTCCCCTAGCCATTAACGCTACAAGTATCTTTCTCAATTTGTTCGTTATCATCTGCAAAATGTAGTTGAATAATAATTATAACGACCCTATCGTAAATCTTCCTCTAATGAAACATTAATCTTATGAATGAGTTATAGCTTTCACTCAAATTTTATAATCGCGTATTATTGAATCACAAAACGATTCGTTGCTTCAGCTACCAAATAATATGAAGCAGGGTTAGATATATTTTGATACATAAACTTTAAAATTCACATAAGTTCATACAATACTAAGTACAAAAGTAATTGACGGCTATATAATGTGCATACCTACAATAAACTAAATGAAAACGTAAGTACACAAAACTTAAATAATTATAACTTAATGCATGATTAATATTTACATGAAATTACAAAAAAATTAAACGAAATAATACTAAAACGCATTGTCATTCGTTATCTAAAGTTATATTAATTAATCTAAATGTGCACTTTCTATTCAATAAACATGGCAACTGTATACATTATAATGTCATCTAAGTACATTTCGCTATTTATCTTAACTCTAAAGTAACACTTCAAGGCCTTTTACATAGAAGACTTGTATTATATACCAAAAATAATCTTTAATAACTGCATACCGATTTATTCAATACATCGAAGGGCCATAAACAGAATTTGTTTGAACATTTGTAGATGGTAATACGCAGTCGTTGTATCTAAATGTTTATGAAGGGTTGCCATTCACAGTATTGAGTTTAACGGTATGCCAATACTAACTGGCCAAAATAATATTCTATGTATCTTTTACAGAGTCATTTATATTTCTACAAAATATAACATTGCTAAGGAATGTCCACAAATTGAGCAAGTGCTACAAATTATACCAATTACTATTTATCTCCTAGCAGTTAATTACAAATTAATGTAAATGATATTCTGATAGATATGTGGAATGCACAGTGCAAGTCGAATTTATTTCAACAGAGTACATTAAAATATTAAGTTCCTACACATAATAACGATGGAAATTCACAAAATATCAAACTGTTCTGGTACATACTAAACATCTTTCATTGTTATATTATGATACAATTTTGTAAGCAGTTCAATGATAGCCTTTCTCATTTTCGCACGAATAAGTTACTAAAACATTTATCTATGGTATGTATTATATATGACTAAACACCACAAAATTACTCTAATTATAAAAAAGTAGATTCAATTATATACCACGCATATACACACATTTTTAAGAAAGGATATTAGTATTTGATTTATAATCACCTTTATTATAATATACGAAGAAACTATTACAATCATATTTAAGTTTCTATTAATTGAACATTCTACATTGACCGCTTATATTTTATTTAAAGCCCAGCTT
The DNA here is from genome assembly GCA_963853775.1 of Xanthia togata. Taxonomy (NCBI): domain Eukaryota; kingdom Metazoa; phylum Arthropoda; class Insecta; order Lepidoptera; family Noctuidae; genus Xanthia; species Xanthia togata. The sequence goes on from OY970811.1 coordinate 12,229,181, forward strand.
AGTTTAATGATTCAAGTTTTAGTAAACGTGTTAACTACCTACGTATCATTTTATTTTTCATAAATTTACAAAGCCAAAGACAGTCAAATACCAGTATAGTCTATACATTATAGTGTTGATGTCTTTATTTTGAAGTGATCTTATGTATCAAAGAACCCCCGGTTTTATGAAAGGTGGTTATTCTTTTTCGAGGTTTCCCGTAGATCTAGGTAAAGAAATTGTCTCTTTGTTGGTAGATAGGCAGGTCTACGTCTGGTGAGCGATCGTCCAAGTCGTCAGCATTACCATTTTGAGGCAGTTCTTCTAACGCTTTAACTGATAAAATAAAATAAACCAATTAGATACGATTCACAAAAAAGGATCTGTTAATTCAAATCACCATTCACACATCAAAATGCAAACAAAAATAATGCAACTATTAATGATATTGAACTAAAAATAAATATAAGTGCTACTCACAACAAAATGCAAAAAACGAAACCATGCCGCAACACACTGGGTAGTGGGTATCTTCTAAGAACCGTCCGAGTCAGCCAATTTACTTACATGACATGTTTGAGGGAATTGAAGTAATTCATGAATAGAAATGGACACAGAGCATTATCTAGCATAACAGTCATCACTATACAGCTATTTTAACAATGTATTTTTGCAGAAAGATGCTACTGTACCCAAGGTTGAGTTAATGGGAGCGGAAAAGTGGAGGAGACGTGAAATGTGTAAATGTAAATGTCTGGCTTTCAGTGGTTGGATGCGGACGGTCCTTGCTCAGTGTTGGTTCCTGCACAAAACGGGACAAACAACATCAAGCAAACGGTTACAGGCGTGACACACACGTGTTTGGGTTAGTCACATCAAACACACAATAATTGCTACTTTGAATAGAAGAGAAAATACGTCAAAATTGCAATTATGTGAGAAAATTAAGAAAAAATCTAAATGTGAGACATACAATGTTTGGAGTCTACATGTACATTTAGTGTCATGTTGCAGAAGGTGATATTAAACATTTATTTGCAGTTACCAGTACAATTTTTTTAAGCTTGTACACTAGATCGCCAAAAATATTTGACTAATGTGAGGTTTTAGAAAACATTTTTCATACAGTTAAAAATATGCATAACTAAACCGTAATATGACAAATTAGTGCAACCAAAAAATCTGTTCCATAGATCCATAATTCCTACATATAATAATAGTGTATATTTTTAAATACTGCGAAGAAACTTATGGTAGAAGAATCATAGTATTATGCAACAGATTTACATTTAAATAAACTTCACAAAAATTACTGTAAATATACAAGTAAAACCGTAGGGGGCAAAACTAATATGAAGCAACGTCCTTACCGGCGATGATTTTGCTCATCTCAGTGACCTGCTTGGCGAGTATCTGGTTCATTTGTAGCAAGTGCTCCCGTTGCCGCTTCTCGCCGGCGTCCGGACTCTAACGGTCATCATACAAGCACACACATGTAGGACTATGCCGGTTTACATATTTACAGCCAACATTCGAAGCGGCTATATAAGCTTTTGCGGTGGATTCAGACAGAATTTAATATTGAGATATTATACTGTTGGTCAATACAATATATTAATAACAGAAAGAAGAGAATGTTTTTAATCGAACATAATTAGACCTCAAAGTGAACACATTAATCATTTTTAGCAATAAGATGAGCAACCGTATAACCATCGAACATTTTGACTATTTTTCCATCTGCAAACACCAAACTATTTATAGTCTATACATTATTTTCAGGTTTTTATGTCTAGGGTAATCAATCAACAGTAGAATGAACATGCAAAAAGTATTAAAAAGTTCATTCCAATAACAACGAAAGCAGAGCGAGCGAATTTAGGGTGCATTGTTTATTAAAGTGAAAGTTAATGAGCACTGAATACATTAGATGTACAGAATGTACAGTAAAACTATATGAAGTGGATAACTATGTGGATGATGAACTATTTCCAACTGAGAGTGATGAAGAAAGACTATGAAGAAGCTTTGCTCAAATATTCGGAAGAATTTTTTTAAAATATCTCTTGTATAGAAATTACATAGAAATTACGTAAATCGTCTATGCATCAGTTCAGCGCATAGCTGTAAGAACGGTTCCAGTAGTAATCGGAAATAGTCATAATTCATACATTCATAGAATGTATTCCTCGTTATTCATTAAACTTCAGGAAGTTACGCATCGTAACGTAAATCTACTTCGGAAGTGAGTTGGAAGTGATATAACAGGTGTATTACGCATACCTTGCTGGGGTCAGCCGATGTTCCTGTCAACATTTTCTTTATCGACTCCACTTTCTCTTGCCTCTTTTGTTGCTCCTCTGGAGACAGTTCTGGAGGCTGTGAGAAAATAATATCCGATAACTTTGTCACTTTGATGCTGGTTGTTCATGTCTTTTATTATATTTCCATTCTATTGGTTTCTTGTATAGTAGCTATAAGTACATCTGTAGGTATATCTGTTTTTTTTTCTTTTCAAGACTAGGATGTTAATTTAATTCATTTGTGCTAATTGAATTCATTAGCAAGTACTTCCAATTAATTTGTACTTGGATGTAGTTATACAATGCAACTGTTACTTCCGGAATCTTCAATACCGTAACAACACAGTCACTCTAATTCCTAACCCAAAATAAAACAGGTACACATTCCAAAGTGTATTACAAAATCGTGCTTCATTGAACTGATTGAATTAATATATATGCATGAAAGAATTAGACACATGAGAACACCAACTTTGCATGTAAACAATATTCATTTCGGATCGACAAAATGATATGCCTAGTGCATATCATTTTGTCGATCCGAAATCTCAACAAAATTCCAGACATTACTACGTTTATTATGAAACTTACCTTCTCTGGTATATATCTCTCAGGAATCAGAATCTTCTGTGGTGCAGCTAGCAGCTGATCTATGGTATTGTCAGCGAGTCTGAGTGCATGTGGTGGTAGTGCAGATCGCACCACATCTGGTGCAGCGCCACGTAAAGCGCGCTCCATGTCCGCGTCGTCCACTGAACGACCCATCTTCTGGACAAAAGGTTCACATTAATGTTGGTTTCGGTTATGAAGATACACGATTGTTTGTGGCTAGATTGCTTTTAATATTAAGTTTTAGGATAATAAATGCTTTGGGGAATCAGCTGATTTTTGATTGTTCTGCTCTACTCATTTGTCATAGGCAACGCAACAGTGTTCAATCCTATGATTTGATAGATTCTATATGTAATAAGGAATCTCTTTTATCAGGGTTTCTTTCAGGGCTATGACAAGCTTCTTGTAAATTTAAAAAATGTATATACAACTAATACTTACATCTTGATTGTACACGTCTTTAGGCATTTCATTTAGCGTCTTTGCACTAAGATGGTGTGGTGCCGTGTAATGCCTCCTCTTTTCTTTCGGTACTTGCCGTCTATGCAAGGAGCTGTTCTTCGGAGCATCGCCAGACATCTCTGTAATAATCTGCTTAGCGGCTTCACTCTTGAATATCGGTGATAACTCCATATGCGACCGCGTCAGGCTGACGACACTGCTAGTCTTTGACAAAGGATCATTCGTCAAAGTCCTTGAACTATCCGTGGGGCTATTCAAGTACTGTGTTGATAAAGACATGTTACGATCGTATCCAGACCTATCGTAGCTTTTATTGTAGCTGCTGCTAAGAGAAGACATGTTTTGAGAGTAGTCGTAATTAGAGAGAGATGGACTCGATACATATTTGGGGCTGAGATCCATATTTGGTTGTAAATAATTATTATCACGTCTTATGCCGTATACTTGTTCGTATTGCTCGTTTCGGGGTAATGACGTTGATCGAGAGTAATTGATAGATTGAACGAGTTCCTCTTCTAGGAATTGGTCTAAGTTAGCTGTTATATTGTTTGTGGGCCAGTCGGACATCGGCTGTAGAGAACGTTCCCTGTCTCTCTGGCGTCGTTCACTCTCGCGCTTAACTATGCGGACTGTTTTGATCTCTTGTTTTTCTACATTTGTGAGGTTACCTGAAACAAATAACATCACGTAAGTTAAAGAAACCTTCTTGATCAAGGCACTCTAATTTATATAATAATAATACCAGCCTGTCATTGTCCCACTGCAGGGCAAGGGTTTCTTCTCATACAAAGAAAACAATGACTTGAAGAATATCTGTTTTAATTTAGCTTCTCCACAATTTGGATGGATAGCTCTCATTATTGTGAAATTTTTAATGATCAGAAAATTACAAAGTATGTTTACTCACTAAATCCAGCATGTTGCAGGTCTTCACTGTTAAGAGGCGATGTGACGTCGGCACCAGGTCCCCTAGTATCCACATACAAGGGCGTCTCAACGTTAGATGGCTCATAATGACCCGGTGGCATCAGAGGCCCTACGTCATAGTCGTAGTCGGAGTGACCGTGGTCGATAGTGTGACCTGTGTCAAGGTTGGTTTCCTGCCAGGATGACATGGGGTGACGTTTACCTATAAAAACCAATTGGAAATGGTTCTATGACATGAAGACTATGAAATATTTATCAGTAACAGAAATGCTGGCCAAAATGCCAAAGGTAAAAATGTACAGATCTGTTTTCAATTCGAGGCAAAAAGTGAGAGATGGATTTGAGCCAATAGTATTGATTAAGCAATCCAGTAGCCACGATGGCGTTTTAACGGTTTGGGCTATAAGTAGAAAAACTCTCAATGATTAAAGTTGACTCACCAGTCATGTCATGGGTATTCTGTAAGGCATGCGACTGTTGAGTCAGATGCCTGACAGCACGGCTCAGCTCTTGCCGCTGACGCTGCAACGCTGTCACAAGCTGCTGGACTCGCGACACTTCTGCAATTAAACATTGACTAATTAGTACCAGAATTTAAACCTTTATTTCGTTTAATGTTGGCGATCTGGTTTTACTGTTTTACGGCATGCCGATGACATTAGGTCGTGAATAACTTATATAAAGATTTACAAAGCTCTGCTTTGTAAAGCGTCGTCTCTGACACAAATGCTTGTGTCAGTCTCTCTCTCTAAAGCTGGATGTGTCTTATTAACGCACGGGTACATTGCCCGTCGCAAGCAGAAAGAGAGTGTGTCAGTACATTCTCTATCTCCTTGCGACGGGCATTGTACCCGTGCGTTAATAAGACTAGTATAATTTATCTCTCATTGTTTTTATCGTGATAACAGTCACGATAAAGAAAATGAGAGAGAATCCACATAGTAATCCCCATCGCTATGTGGATTCTCTCTCATTTTCTTTCACTTCAGTTTCTCTTTTTCTTACTTTTCTCCTCTACTGCACTCTGTTCATTTTTTTATAGTATTATACTAACCGTCCTCAAGCATGGCCGTGGGGTTGGTGGCGTGATGCTGATGTCCGGCAGCTCGCCTCGCCTGCAGCGCGCGCCGCAACTGTTGCAGCTCGCGCTCAAGACGAGCGTTGTCTGCCACGGTCTGCTCTAATTTCTAGAATATACATTTTTTTTTAAAGAAAATTGCGGTGTTTTATTCTCTGTCACGGGCTCTCCGTGCCTTACAAAAATAAGCCAACTTCCACGTGGTAAAACATGCATGTTTATATTTTGTATGTGCATATTGTAAATAGGTATACATATTTTCAATAACCTAATACACGCAAAAGTTATAATATCATTTTCATCAATATCGCTATCAACATCTTTCTTGAAGGAGTCTAAACTAGTGCATTATAGAAATTATAAAAAATTACATAAGTAAGTAGGAGTAATATAGGTAAACGTATAAATAAACAAAAAATAAAAGTGCATGATATAGACGAAAACCTTATAAACCTTAGAATTGTGCGCCAACATCTGTTGCACACGTGACAGTTCCTCCTCTAGACCACCTCCTCCTCCAGGATTATTCGTAGAAGCTGACCTTCTAGTCGGAGCAGGGTTTCCATCAAGATTCAGTTCTCCTTTGTGGACACTGTCTAACTTTCCGCGGACACCTGGAAAAATAAACCGTACCATATCTTATTATACAGTTAACGTAAGTCGTTCAAAAATATTTTTATAATGAGGCCTATCTTACCAGAAAGTAAGTTCTCTATAGCGTCTTTATCAGTTTTCAATCCTTGCAGAATGGCAGCTTCGTCAGAGAGTTCTTGCTCTAATGCCCATAGTTCTGCCACTCTCGCTCGAGATGCTTCTGTTTCCAAAGATTTACCTGCAGCAACACTTTCTAGCCATCTAAAAAATACGTCCGTTTGGTTATTATAATTATAAACTTCAATTATTGTCATATTTAATGTTTTCTTTTCCAAATAATTTTATAGATTTGTTCACAAAATAAAGGAATAATCGAAAAGTTATACCTTTGCTGCTCAAGAGCGTGTTCAGCCAAAACTTTCTGTCGTAGCCTCTGGTTCCTTTCCAGCCTTTCGATGGTAGAACCAGGTCTATTGTAAAGGGATCCCAACTTAACCATATTGTCCACTAACTGTACTAGAGGTTTGCTCTTTTCGTACTGATGTTCCAATTCCATTAATTGATTTTTGAGGAATTCGAGCCGTTGAAGACTTTCTTCGCGTTCCATTGCTTTTAGAGAACTGAGACAATCCTACAAAGAAATAATATTATAGCAGTGTGAACAGTAGCTTTTTACTACCATTATTTTCAAGTTTATGAAATTGACCACACAAAGTAGATACAATTTAAAGGACAATCAAACAAAAAATAATGCAACTAAACAAAAAATAATAAAAAGCATTAACAAACACCTCAATACTACTGATTTGTGCGCAGCACTGCTCGATGGCCCGATGGGTCGCCGCATGGCGTCGTCGTAATTGAATCAAGAGCAACACCAATTCTTCATGAGTTCGACCAAGAAGTTCTCCAGCAGTAGGAATCTCACCTAACTGTTCATTTTGATTCGGCTGCTGCTGCCCTCGTTGCTAATATGATAATACAAAACGTAACACAAATGATAAAGCATAATGCACAAATAATAAAATAAATACATATGTGAAAGCTAACTAACAAACAAAACAAAAATGATAACACATAAATAATAAACGCAACTACCAAAACATTAACGCCTAAGTGCCCATGACCACATACCATATCATCAGTTTCAGTGTTCCTTCGAACTCTCGGGCTTACAGCTCTGATAGGTTGCTGAGAAGCTCGAGATGGAGATCTAGCTGAAGCCCAACAGTCCTCTGTTGTACTCAATGCATGTAACTGAAAGTAAATGAGTCACATCAACATTATGTCCAAAGCTTCCCACTTTTTTCTTTGCTAAATGAAAATGATTGATAAGTGATGTTATAGGGTATGATGAATTTCTAAACGATCTTACATTTTGCTGAGACGTTGACATTTGTTGTGAGCCGTAATGATCATTAGATTGTTTATCTTCTACCCATCTGACCCTCGGGCTCACTGCACGTACCGGTATGTTGGCGTCCCGACTGTTCCTTCCAATGGACGTGTTACTTCCGAGAAAAGCTTTCTTTGACAATGCTTGCTGATTTGTCGTGTTATTGTTTGTACCAGATTCCGTATGCGCGCCTGTCATTGTCATAGAAGCTGCAAGAATGACTTTCGTGAGATTGGAATTACATGAAATATACTTTTATGCATCTTTTATGGATATATCCAATTTGTTTCGTTAAAATTCGAGAAGTAAACATGATAAAGGGTGTATCAGTGCGCGTATTAGTAGAAATATTGATTAATATTTACAACAATAAAAACACAATCCATGTTAAAGTCGCATGCTTGGTTTTTCTTTACACCTTATCGTGTTTCAACCCTTCCTTCGAACCAAATCTAATTTTAAATTAAATTGATATGAAAAACATAAAAATGCCAAATTATTTACATTTTCAATAATTAGAAACAATGACTTTGCTTTGCTTTAATATTGTAACAGAAATATAACTTACATAGTGTACCTTACAGGACCATAGAATGTTAGAGGATACCTTCATTGCTCGCACTATCAGTTCCAGTGTCCGTACTACAGGCAGCGTCTCCCCCGCCCCCACTAGCACCTGAGCCCCGCACGCGTCCTACCCTGCCTTTCATTAAACCACTTGACATCAAATCCCACTGTCTAAGCTTCTCCCTATCAATTTCAAACTTTTTCTTATTCCTTTCTTCAGCTTCGCAAGATATCCTTTTATTCGTGAGAACGATCGGATTATTTGGTTCAACTGCTAGTTGTTCATAGACACCTTCATCTGATTGTTTTATTGACATTTCCGCACTTTCAGCGAGGCTAACATATACGTCGTTTTCGTTCAATTTTTGTTCTTCTTCTAAAAAGTTGCAGAGAAAACCAGATTTACTTTCCCTGTTTCTTAAAACTCGGCCTTGTATGTCACAATTTACATAAGTGACATTTCTACATATTTTGTTTGTACCATCTTTCTTTACTCTTTTGATGCTACTCATACCGCAGGCTTCATTTATTTTATCAGATAGCGATGTTCCTGCAGGCATTGAATCTAAGTCATCCATGGAACGAGCATGCCTATGTGAAACACGTCTTAAATTATCTCTCCACAGGGTATCCTCGTCCCAATGTTTGTCTCCTTGGCATACAACATTTTCATAGGCACCTGCGTCTGCTTCGGCATCATAATATACGGTATTTGATGAATTCCCGCTACAGTGGGATGACATACTTGTGCTAGAGAGTTTTATTAAGGAATTTGCATTTGTATCTGGCGAAGAGTTTTCATGATTACTATGGCTATTTGAGTTCCTTTTACATCCAAGACCTGACAAATTCATTGATTCTGGAATTTTAGAGTTTCTGCCACCGGTAGACTCGTATATATTTTTCATATCAATCTCAGGATCCTTATCAGCTGCGCTCAAAAACTCAACAGACACACTTCTAGCTGTAGCAGCTAATTCAAAAGATGGTTCAGATAATATAAGTTGATTATTTCGAATGGGGTTATGAATATGTGAGATATCATTTTTCTTATGTAATGGGCCCCTGCGCCGTTGGTTATTCAGTTTCCGATGAAGGTTAGTATTTTTCAGGTAATGAGAAGTAGGTAAAACATTAATATGCTCTTGTGAAGAAAGATCAGAGTAGTAATAAGGAGCACTGTGTTCCGTAGAACTTTCTCTGCTATGAAATTCTGTGGAGGTTGAAGAGGCATTTGTTTCATTCCCTGTGCGAAGTGATATCTTTTCGTTTTCAAATTCTTTTACCTTATCAGAGAAATCTTCATTGTTTAAGTTTTTACTGAAAAGTTTTTCTTCATCCATATTTTTACAGTAATAGGACATTGGTGACTTAGGTATTCCAGACGAACTGCAGGAGCTCTGGGAACCTGTGTAACTAGACGTTTGTTCACTTATATGTCGGAATTGTTGTCCCATTGAATTCCTGCTCCCAAAGCTATTTAATCTATTATTATGATTTATAGGAGTACTTGACGAACGAGCGTGTGTTGCAGTTTGTAGAGCAGCTTGAATTACATTATCTTTATAATTAGATGTTTCTGGGGCTGAACTATTCAAATGAGAATGCCCTTGATTATTCACATTTTGCGCTTCACTTGTACCAGCTTGTAAATTATCTAAATATCTATCTAAATCTACATAAGTAGGAACATCATTATTAAAAGGTAATTCAGCCTTTACTAATTCAAATAGTGATTCATCAGAAAGTGGTCTTCTTTTTATCATCATTTCTAAATCTCGATATCCCATAGGATGTCTATAATCTATAGCTGATTCACTTTCATTCAAACTAGTAACCTCAGAAGATAAATTTGACGGTACTAGATCAAACTTACTACTAACATCTGATTCTAGTGATAATCGAGAGGAACCTCTATCTGCACTATAGCTTCTCAAAGAATCTGTTTCAATGCTGCTTGAATGATTGTAGTGATCAAGTAAAGTACTACTTAGTAAATTGCTAGCACTTCCATTCATTTTATTAATATCGTTAGTAAGGCTCGCTCTACTATTTCGAATTTTCTCTCCTCTAGAAAGAGTGTCATGAATAGATGTTCTACTTCCATAAATCATTAACGATGTAGTTTTACGTTTAACTGTATTCATTTTTTGATTTTCACACGTGAGCATTTTCAAAATGGAATTATCGTATGATATATCTGATTTATCTAATTTCTCTAAAATATATTTAGAAAGGGCATCATCCGATAAATCATCACAAGGAGGAGATGAACTTGGAACTGGTGGAGGTGAAGCGATCTCACTGTCATAACTATCATGAATATCTAAAGTACTTTTGCTGCTGCTTATATAATATGAAGCCGGACGAAATGTATCTGATATACTAAATCTACTGAAGGGTGAATCCAGAGAAACATCTTTATTTGCTTCGTCGTCAACATCAGAGCTTTCAGATTTATCTTTTGTGCTCTTATCACTTTTAGCAGCTCTTTTTAAAGTGTGATTTTTCGAGTCAGCAAAATTCGATGCAGTATCCAATAATTTTGTACTTGCAGTTTCATCTTGCGATTTATTTTCGTTAGATGATAAATTATTAAGTTCCATATACACAGGTTCTACTTTTCCGTTATTTACACAAACTACTTCATATGTTTGAGTATCATCGTCTTCGTTTCCTAAATTCATTTCTACGTATGGGTTGTCTTCATATCCTTGTGGCATCGATTGATCAAATACACTAAAACTTTCGAATATAGCTTTATGAGGGGGTTCGTTTACAGACATTTTTCTAGGACTCATAGGCAAATAATGGTTTTCTCCAGAAAAGCCAACCGGAGATGTATCTGATTTTGCTTCAGTATCCTCTTGAATCGCGTCATTGTTTACTTTTGTATATTTTTTTTCTTGATCGTCGCTATTTTGATGTTCACTAGGATTCTCTTCTTCAGAGTCTAATAATACTTCATCTAAATCATTATCAGTGTATTCCATTTGCGTTTCAGACTCAGCTTCACTATCTTCTGTTTCGTATCCATCTTCAGACATGGTTGGTGGAGGATTTTCTTGTACTAATTCTTCTTGCTCCAAATCAAATGCTGTTTTTTCGTAATCATCACCGTTATCTTCCAAGTCTACTTTAGGAATAGATATTGTACAAAGGATATTTTGGTAAGTATTTTCGGTGTTATGCGTAATTTTCACTTCTTCGTGAGAATAGTTTTCCACTGGATCAATTTGTGCAATTGAGGGCGAGTGCGGGGTTATAGGTCGCATAATGATAGGACTTGTTAAGTTCACTTTTTGAGACCTTCCTGCCTGCATTTCTCTGGGTTTTTGCAGATCAGTGCCCGATGTTCCCTCTGAGGTGCAAAAGTGAAACCGATAATTACTATATCAATAGTAATTATGCAATACATAATAATGGTTCAAAGTGTTCCTTATGGTCACCACAATGTTAGTATATTTGGCTTTGGGTGTTAGAGTGATGCAAACTACTCAAAATATAACCAACAAGAACTAAGATTTGTAACCCACCACCGAATAATAGACTAGTAAAATTATGTTAGTGGCACATGACCCCGCAGGCAGGAAGGTACCTCTCCGCAAAGCGAAGTCATCATAATGCTACTGCAGGTGTTCCATGTATATGATAATATAATACACATAAAAATAATGAATAAATATTTTCTTAGTAAATGGCATTTTCATTATTTTAAATAATAGGATTTATAAGGGAAAACAGTACTGTACGCGCCCAAATTATTTGTAAAAATAATTAAAGATGAATGATCTTTGAATTTTAATATAATTTTGTAAATTAAGGCATGATGGTTGAATGCGTAAAATAATGTTTTTAATAGGATGTTAACTCTTAGCAATATTCTTGTGAATGTTTTTTTTTCATTTTCTATTTTCTATACATAAGACGAGTTTTCGATGTTTCTGTTCATGCAAAATATTATTTAAAATAATTATAAAATAAACAGATTCATGCTTCTTTCACACTTGCTTTGGATACCAATATTTTTCACCATTCTAATCATCATTTTTTTAACCATGCTACAAAATAACTACCTACCAACACATCATAATCATCATAGGAAAATAAAATCTTAAAAACAATTGCTATCACATACCTTCATCGTCAGAAGAATAGCTATTGTAGGAAGCATTTGTATATGTCTTGGGCTTATATTGATCAGACCTCAAAGACTGTCGACTATGATTAAGAGATCTTGCCAAAGATATTGTTGCAGGAGTACTTTTTCTTGTTAGAGGTGATTGTAACATCCTTTGCTTCCATTCCAACAATCTTTTCATGGACTCTTCACGCTGGAAAATTTAATGCATTCATTTGTATTATCATAGCCTAGTTTTAACTAAAAGACCAATGTGAGACTTACCCACAGGCACTATATAACAAATATAACGATAATTGGTATCTGATGTTATTTACCTGCTGCACTTTCTTTTCGCCCTCCTTTTCAGGTGCTGTCGAAGGCAACCTCGCACTTGCAGATCTCATGAAGCCATCTGGATTAGTATCATATTTAGCTGCCTCCTTGACATACCCACTAACAGTAGACCCATCACTCATCACGCTGCCACTTCTATTCAAATACTCTTTCTGTATCTCCTTCTCTTTTAATGTCCAATTAGAATTCAACGACTCGATATCACCATATTTTGAATTATAACTAACATTATCCCGAGCCGTGGTGAACTCAGCTTCATAATTATTATTTGTCATTTGAGAATATGCAGTGCTGAGTTGTTTCTTTGCTAAGCCACTAGCATATTTCGCAAGAGGTATCTCCATATTTCTTGGAGCCACACTCGGCACCAGCCCCTGCGTTAAGTACTGTGCGGATTGCCGCATTTTTTCTGCATAACTTTCTTCGGAATAATACCTGTCTGAACTAGGATCGTAATATGAATTGATATCCAGACTAGACTTAGGTCGTTGAGGCGGCTCTTTGTATGTGTCATAAGCTGAGCGAGCGGGAACTGTTTTGTTTAACATTTCAGCTTTAGATTCGTATTCTAGAAAATCTGCGCTGTGGGGTCTTGGCATTGGTGGTTGGATTCCACTCGATTGCATCTTCTTTCTCCTTAATACAGACGGTCCACTGAATGTTTTCTCCTGGGGCTGAAAAAGGTAAGATAAGATCAAATTTTGAAATCCGGTATTATATTTATATCAAAGGATTTAAAAGTACTAACTGATGTTATACTTACATAATTTCCCGTGTTTCTTTGCTGCTGTTGTTGTTGTTGCTGCTGCTGGTGTTGCTGCTGCTGCTGCTGGTGTTGCTGCTGTTGTTGATGACTAGAAATGCTAACACCATCGCGATCTTGAGATGGATTTGGCGACTTGGCGTATGTTTTACCATATTCATTTTCGGTGGCGTATTGTGAATATACATCCTCATAGTCTCCAATCTTTCCTTTATTATAAGCAGCAATGGTTGTAGATCTACCGTATGCATCTGGTGTTCGTCTCTCAGCTAATAAGCGTTCGTTGATAGCACTTCCCGCTCTCCCAGGCCTCGAACTCAGCTCCCCATACACATCCCTGTTATAGGCGTTCAAATCAAGATTAGATTTGGCATTATTTCTACTTTCAGCAATCATTTCACTGTGAATTAATTCAGCTCTTTCCTCCTTCGTATTAGATCGAGAATTCTTATTGTTCACTTCGTTTCGTTCGTCTTTAGAGGAAACGTCCTGAGGAGTCGTATCTTGAAGGAAAGGATTGCGTTGCGATTGCCTTTCGTATATTTGTTCTCTGTTCTCTTGTGCCACTTGCTGCTGACTTCGATTCCTATCAAAGTAAGGCGATTGCGCATTAGACTTATACATGGATGATGTACTGGGTTGGTTGTTCTCAAGTTTGTCAGTAACTGTGTTTGTTAATGGCAGAGAGAGATGTTGCGTATCATATGGTTGTCGTTTTGTTTGATACTGTGGTTGCTGTTGTACTGGCGGTGGAGATTGCGGACTGCGAGTGTATGTGGGCTCTTGGTTAGGACTGGCTGGATAATTTGCGTGGTCTTGATATCGTGCGTGACTAGTGCCTTGACTATAGTGTGATGCTGGCTTTTTGAGTAAGTCATAATTTGGATCGTACCTGTAATGCATGGAAATGTAATAGTAGTAAAAGTATGCTTATTTTTATCTGATAATAGGACACAAATACACAATTTGATAGAATTATTCTTACATGTCAGGACTTGGTGAATTATAGCCTTCGTTGGAGCGTCTGGGTTTCGGTGGTGCGTTAGCGTAGGTTGGTATTTCGTCGCCATCCTACAATAAAACAATATTTTTATTATTTAGTTCATAATCATCATTTCACCAACCCGCATTGGGCCCGCGTGGTGGATTACGGCACACAGACGTGAGAACATTATAGGCTGATTATGTATGTATGTTATGTAAAGCACGATGATGCTAATTGACACCGAAAGATCAATTGTGATACATTTATTAAATGCATTCTGAACTGGTCGTTAATGTTACAATCAATTTGCGGCGGCGTCATCCGCACTATTATCTGCAGTTATAACGACCATGTAATGGCTGTCCTTGGTTCCGCTCTGGCAAACTAATTGCCGATCACCTGCACCGGTACATTATACGTGCTTACAATAATACCCACCTCTGTCTTCGCAGCTGTCCGATCGCTCTGTTTTTGCGGCTGTTCACTGAAAATAGAAGTTAATGTATTTTACAATCAGCAAATTTGAACTTAAACCAACTGTTCAAACATTCTACTTTCAAAAACGTAATAGCTCAATCATCAAGTCAACATTAATCTGTACCAGGTATCAACAAGGCGTCACTATCTACTGATCTGATCTCGAAGGTAATCTTACTTGGGGCTTTGCATTAGTGCGGCCATGGTCAACGCCTTCACCCATTTCATCATGGCCTCCTGATCAGGTGCTGCGAGGATGTAAGTTCTCATGTTCGCATGCTCCAGTTTAAAAGCATACTTCCGAAGTACTTTGTCTTCTGAAGTGCAGCCCGAAACTCTATAAGATGGTAGGAGTACGGAGCCAAGAAGTTTCTGCTCGTCTTGACCTGTAACATAAATACATACTTAATACAATACAATCTGGTAAAAAACAAAAGACTTTGCTGTGATTCATCAAATCAATAAACTCCTGTAGTAATAATATGGTATTGTGTATTTATCGAAGTTGATTTTAGTTTTTTTCTTACTTTTATAGTAGAACAAGCAATACTCCGACAGCACGAACCATCGCTTTCTCCAGACTTTCAGTCCGTCTGAGCCTTGTTTGTAAAGTATGCCAGACATAGTAACTGGAGCTGATGGTATTCGTTGCGCTATAGGTGACCGCAGTGCTTGATTGCCACCGCTACTTCTTCTACTATCAGACGATGGAGATTTCACGCTAGGACTACTTGATTCGCTTGATTTCATGGGCGATGCGACACTCATATTATTCTTTTGACTTTGGTTGTTATAATCCGATGGAGGGGACTGGCTTTTCCCTTTATCAGCTTCTATTTGCCTTCTGTATTGTTGTTCCTGCTCTCTGTATTCTGCTTGCTGATTTTGATTCCATTGAGTTTCATATTGCCTGTTTTGTTTCTCATATTCCTTATACTCATTATTTTTTGCATAACTGTCGATGTCTTTTTGTATATCAGGGCTACTATATTCTTTGAAGTCGTTTTTACTACTGTACCTATCGAGGTCTCTATACGAACCATCAGAGTATATACTGTTTTGCAAGTTAGGTGGTGGTTGAACTCCATGGATTTGTTGAAGTAATAATTGTCGTTCAGCAAACTTCTGCTGTTGATGCATCTGTGCCTGATTTTGATAGTGAAGTTGTTGTTGCAGTTTCATTTGCTGAATTTCACTGTACTGTCTTCGTAATAACTCAGTGTTACTCTGTGGTCCTGTCCTATTAGAATATGGTTGATATGGCTTTGATCCATACTGATTAGGGTTAACATTAGGCCTATACATAGGTTGATGATTTTGGTATATTTGGTTGGTATCTTTCGGTGGGTTGCGTTTTAAATAGTCTTGATAGACTTCCGCATTGTATCCCTTAGGGATATTGTGTAGTAGCTCATGATTTACGTTTTGATCTGTATGTACTTCTGTTCTTTCGTGCCTCGGAGGTGACTGCGGATAATTATAGTTATCATTTGCTCCGTAATGCCTGGCGTAGTCGTGATTGTGTCCAGTGCCATACAAATCATGTCGGTTTTCAAGGAGCGGAGATCGTGCATTCATATTCGAGTGATACTGACTCTGCAGCAACTGGTGCATGACGCCATTTGGTTGTATTTGGCCTGTTTGTGAAGAACTTAGGTGGGTTAGTTGTGGGTGCTGCTGCGAGTAGATCTGTTCGGGGTGGACATGATGAGCCATGAGATGCTGCTGGGTCAGCGGCTGCTGCGTCGCCGGCGCTATCTTTTTGTTCTCCATTTGATATTGGCTCTGTGATGCGGGTGGATCAAGCCTGAAACAAAAGGAAACGTAAATGAAGCTATTATATTGTGAAAGGGTTATTCACCGTTGACATGTATGGCATAATAAAATGGTATGTAGAATGTGGTCGCGTGCTCGATAACATGAACCGAAGCGATTCAATTTGAGTCGCTTAATCGAAATGTTATCATCGTGGGTTTGATAACGAGCGTTTAAAGAATTATTGTATATGTTAAAGAAGCACATTGCGTACAATCACGTAACGCTTTGTGGCGCCGCGCCGCCTGGCCCGCATGCCACACAATAACTGACAAGCATTCAGACTCAAATATTTTTATGACGTATTTCTCATACAATGGAATTTTAATACGTGAAGTCACACTTGATACAGGGTAATTTTTAAATAGTTGGTAAATGGGTGTTGGAGTTAAGAAAGTGAACTAACAATATAAATAAATTCCCATTCATTTACAATTAGACAGACAAATTAGTGGTTAGTGGTAACACAGATTCTAATAAGAATCTTATACCACGTTATCTATCTATGTACATATCTGTCTGCGTGTTATGGTGTTATCATGCAACCCCTATTGTAAAATGCCTATTTTCATGGGAGTGTTAGCACGCAAAATAAAGCTATGTAGGTATTTTATAATCAGTTCTCACGCAAATATAAGGCACCCTGAAAAACTCACCTGTGTGTGAATTTATTAACATTGTAGTTTCTTATGACAACCTTATAAACAACTTTTTTCAATTGGTCGCTAAATAATCATAAGCTCCCAGGAAATAAAGTAGATAGGGACCTACACAGGTAGGTAGGTACACTGTTATTTCTCAACTAGCTATCCGGTCCAGAATTGTCATAGTATATTGACAATGTCGTTATCAATATACTATGACAATAACGGTGGAGTTTCTTGCCCATTCTTCTCCATACGAAAACAACCTTTTGGAATGGGCGACTAGAATCAATTATTATATCTTTTTTTTTGTAAATGTTGACGTTCATAAGTGCCTTTTTTGTGCCTAAATGAAATAAATTATTTGACTTTGACTTTGACACGCAAATTAAAAATATTTTTTCATGATCCCTTCAAGTCAGTCGAGTGAAAAGATAATAATATTGTCTCTCATCAGGAATTCAATTCCTTGTTTCAATAACTAGGTAAGTTATGAGCAGTTACTAGACCAAAACAAAATCTAAACATACAGTTTTTATTTTACCTACTCCAAAATCGAACTCTGCTGTTCAGAGATGGGTCTAACTGTGCGTTTGTACTGGCGAAACATTCACAACAAAACATGTTGAAATCTTTAGTTTCTGTCAAAGTTCCATACAATATTTGACAGGAACTAGAGATTTCAACATGTTTTGAGGTGATGTTTCGTCAGTGCAAACGCACAGTAAGTTCTATATGCAGTGTGTCTGGTCACCGGTATCCGACCCGTTAAGGCGAAGCAAAATAATCAATTTTATCGCTAAATCCATCATAATTTAGCGATAAAAAAACTGTTTTGAAATGGCGGCCATTTTAATTTATTTTTTACCGAGCGCGGGAGGGTTCATTAATTTGGCAATATCTACCGATGTGGGACCTCCACATCGTTGAACAGCAAAAGCTACAAAAATATGCAATAAGTTGACACTAAAAGGTCAAAAAATCTCATTGAGCCCTTAAAAAATGTGAAAAAATAGTTGTCTTTTACTTTAAAATGTTTTTTTTTTTAATGTAGATTGATCACATAAGTACCTTTTTTATGCTCTAAGATTTATTACCTAAACACAAAGGGGTTTATTTATAAACGTTGCTTAAAGTTAAGTACTGATTAGCGACTGTTTAGCCATAAATTTTTGATGTTTAAACGTCTCTTAACTTTAAGCAAAGATTATAAATAAAGTGGTAAGTCAAACAGTTTAGAAGTTGTGACTATTTGAAGATGACCCTTTTCTTACAAGTAGGAAAATAACAAATTTAGTTGCGTTTAATTTAAAATGCCTTATTATGGCGGATTATCGTCGGTCGGACACCGGTGACCAGACACACTGTACGTATAAGAAGTTCCAACTAATGTATTATGAATAGGTAGGTACATTGTTTGTTTATAGAACTATCAAGTAAGTAAGTAGGTACCTACGTAATGGTGTAGGTATTGGGAAACACGTATTGTGTTAAATAATGGTCAACAAACCATTTTGAAGTATTATCGACCTAATTAAATTATCTTTGATTATCAACATTGTTGGACGTTTTAGCCACAGTTTAATAATAGTTATTTGTTATACAAGAGTGCAAAGTTGCTTTTTAACCGCGTGTTCAATTTTGATGACCGAGCAAGCGAAGGATTCTAAAATTGAATCACGAGCGCAGCGAGTGATTCAAAATTAGAATCCTGAGCGTTAGCGAGGGAATCAAAAGAGCACGAGGTGAAAAATCTTTGCACTCGAGTGCAACACGTAACTTTTCATTCCACCTCAGCGAGGAAATGACTAAATGCAAAAAAAAAAAGTTTACAATCACAAGATAGGTACACTTTTATTTCAGTTTAGGTATTAATTACTACATTATGACAGGTAAGTATTACAGAATAATCTTTAAATTATAACAAAATAATACTAAGGTATAATTAAGAAAATTTTAAAGTAACGTTGCTACAGTTATTTAAATTGAGTGTAATATTTTTGTTTGGTACTGTAATATTGGTGTTAGTCACTTGTGTACTGTTTTTCGGTAAACTATCTGTCATACTTAATAGTTGTACCGATTCATCGGATTCCCTTGGCGTGAATGTTGGAGAGAGAGGGAGATGGTTAGGTGTTTCATAACGGCTTATTTTTGATGTAGAAGGGCCAGTACAAGGATCCGATTGAGGCTCTTTCAGTGTAATGGCTCCTACGATGCCTTCACATATTTTAGACTTATTTTGGATGGAATCCTCTATGTATCCCTCTACAACTGCATTGGACTTCCAGCCTCCGTGGCGCTTAAGGGACAGCAGATCAGCTCCGGAATCAGCCAAAAGTGTGGCTGAAGTTCGTCGGAAACAATGACCCGTGTACAACAGGGGTTCTGGAAGTTCAAGAAATGTTGCTATTTCTCGTGGGATACTGCCAATTTTATTAGTACCCATAGGCTGTCTAACACACTTTCCATTGCGATACTGTAGAAAAAATCGATTGATTGGAGTGTTAGGCGGGCGTAAGGCTTGATATTTCTCAACAATCGTTACGTATTCCTTGCGAATGACGAAGTTGCGGTCTCTTTTTGTCTTTGTATTAGGTAAATTAATTAATAGTAAGTCATCTGAATGTTTCTCAATGTTTTTGACATTAAGTTGTGTTAGTTCATTAGTTCGACATGCTCCGTTTATTCCAATAATAAGAACAACCTGTAACGTAAAGAGTATTGTAGTAGATAAATGAATAAAATTGATATGAACGCATAATTATGCCTATCAACATCTACTAAGTATACTATGTAATTGAGATTAATATACTTAAGTGGATACTGAATGTGCAACTGACTTACTTTTGCCGCCAAATATACGGAATCGGGTGCTTCGTTAAGAAACTTTTCAATATCAGATACTGTGAAAACCTTAGATTTTTTTGGTTGATGACCAGATGAGGCTCTTTTTAAAAATGCCACTAATTTAGGATAGGTATCGATATGTTTGTCTTTTTTCATCTTTATTGTTGCTTTTAGCATCGAATACGTACTCCATAGAGTGCTTGCTTTCTTGTTCTCGGATAATTCTATAAAATATGCCAGCAAAACGTTTTCTGAGAAAGTTTTGGCTCCTTTTGCTAGTCGCCACGTGTTGAACATATCGTACTGTTTTAAATACTTCTCGCGTGATTGTTGAGGGAGAAAGCTCATTTGCGCATTATTAACAGTTTCAGTCAATTCTGTTGGCGTCAAGCAAACTTCCTCGTCGCTAGAATCACTCATTTTAGTTTTTTCACTTGTTTTCAAGTTTCTTGTTTTTAATATACCTAAGGTTTAACAATGACATGAAAAAATGCCGCGTAAAGAACCGCGTACAAAGCAAATTGAAAAAAGAACACCAAGAAGGTTCCGAGTCTGAGTTTTTAACAAATTAAAAAAAAGTTGTATGATATATTCGGCACCATAGAGGTAGCAGTAAATAGGTTTAATGTTTTTTTTAATTCACAAACTTAGTGCACACGATGTTCTAAATTCAATTTACTTTATCCTCTAGAGAATAAAAACGGCTTTTCCACTCAGATACTGAAGATTAAAATAGTTATTTGTTATACAAGAGTGCAAAGTTGCTTTTTAACCGCGTGTTCAATTTTGATGACCGAGCAAGCGAAGGATTCTAAAATTGAATCACGAGCGCAGCGAGTGATTCAAAATTAGAATCCTGAGCGTTAGCGAGGGAATCAAAAGAGCACGAGGTGAAAAATCTTTGCACTCGAGTGCAACACGTAACTTTTCATTCCACCTCAGCGAGGAAATAACTAAATGCAAAAAAAAAAACGTTTGCGCATTATTAACAGTTTCAGTCAATTCTGTTGGCGTCAAGCAAACTTCCTCGTCGCTAGAATCACTCATTTTAGTTTTTTCACTTGTTTTCAAGTTTCTTGTTTTTAATATACCTAAGGTTTAACAATGACGTGAAAAAATGCCGCGTAAAGAACCGCGTACAAAGCAAATTGAAAAAAGAACACCAAGAAGGTTCCGAGTCTGAGTTTTTAACAAATTAAAAAAAAGTTGTATGATATATTCGGCACCATAGAGGTAGCAGTAAATAGGTTTAATGTTTTTTTTAATTCACAAACTTAGTGCACACGATGTTCTAAATTCAATTTACTTTATCCTCTAGAGAATAAAAACGGCTTTTCCACTCAGATACTGAAGATTAAAAATACTCTTTCCGAGATGGTGGGATGAAAATACTCTTTCCGAGATGGTGGGATGAAAAGGAAGTTTACATAACCTTTACAACAATATTGGGTCACGCTCCTTTTCATTACCTACCTACTTTCATACATTCGTAACCTAAGTATTGATACAACGATGAAGATCTGATGGGATTCTAAACTCAATCACTTTAGTCAAATCGATCCAAATTTAATTACAATCACAATTCGTAACAAATAATAATTAATAAACTCATCTATTCACGAAAGGAACTTCAATGTTTCCCTCTGCTACATTCGTTTCATATCTTGCTACACATACCTACCTATACATCTTTGATCAACTCTCATCCTCCACCAATAATGAGCTTCGATCCATCATTCGACTCACGCGCAGCATCCGGCATGAAAGCGACCACTAGTGTTCTCTAATGACCGGAAGATGCGCGAACATCTTAGACCGCTTCCTCCACGGAACGATATAATGAGTCATGTCAATCATTGTCTTTTGATCGTGAAGTCGGTAAAATAAGTGCTCATACGCATGTTTTAAGAAAGAGAGAGTATTTATTTATTTATTTGATAAAGGCATACCAACAACTTATTTACAAATAAGACATGTACAGACATTTGCGATGGGATTCTGTGTAAATAAGTTACTTCTTCATGCACATCATTCACAAAAGAAAAGGACGAATCTGAATTACAATTGAAATAATTATCGAGAAAAAGAACAAGGAAAAGTTAAATTAAAAATATAAACATAACTTAATTACATTGATATTGTACATTAAATTAAAATTAAATTAAGTACTAAGAAAGAAATGACATTTAAAAAAACTATTAAAGTCGACAATTGAACACTAATTACATTATAATGGGATATGATTATTCTAAAATAAATTGATAAAAAATAATTATATTCAAAATAAAAATATTATTGAATTGAGAGTAGAGGCATTCGCCTATGCTTCTTCCTATGCTAATGTTATAAAATGTCAAATAGCCATAATTCAATTACTATCGAATAATTTCCTGATGAAAGATCAAAGTAATGATAATATTAGTTAACCTATACAAAAGTCAATGTTATCTCGAAGAGAGAGACAAAGAGAGTCCATGTTTAAGTAATTATTTATGTAAATGCATAATGCACCAACGGATCTCATTTAGCAAAGTGTGCGCTGAGAAAAGTAATCTTTGACAGAGTATGGTCGAATTTACTAAGAAAGTTTCAACAGAAGCTAATAAAAGATATAAAAAGTAAACGTTCTAGCTAGACATTTGAAATATTTCCGATTGACGACAGTCGGAGTAACATCCGTAATGTATGACTACGTAATTATAATTTCTATGCAGATTTTCTGCACATACTTGAAAGCTCTCTAGTATCCCGCTTATTAGCTAGGTCTTAAATAAGTAATGCATGACGCAAGTGACCCAAATAACACATCACACGCAGTTTACCGTGCCAACGACCAACAGGATATTATGAAGGATTAATATGTCTTATTATAAGCTTTGGAATCTATTAGGGTGCCTCGTTGGTCTAGTGGTCGCAAGCGCTTCTGCTGAGCATAAGGTCCTGGGTTCGATTCCCAATTAGGGAAAAGTATTATTGGGTTTTGCCTACAGGAATTCCTCAGTAGTAGCCCGGAGTCTGAAATCGTGCCTGGTTGATGGCAATAGACTCGCCCCCTATTACATGGGACTTAAAAACAAAACTGGTGAAATGTGGGTGTACAACAGGTACATCTCTGCCCAACCCTTCGGGGAAACAAGGCGTGATGTTATATCTATTAGGGTCTTAATGTTAAAGCTACGCCATAAAGTGGGTGAGAACCAACGTATTGCTAAATATTATTAGGATTTTATTATGCCTATAAAAATGTTGTCTGCTCATAAAAATAACTATCTCTTAGTCTTTGAAGAATGGTTTCTTCAATTCAGGCACGATATCTATTGCCATATTTGGAGTACAAGAATTATAAAAAAATATTATATAAAAAAAGCTTCTTACTTTCCAGCGATATCTGTTATCGGTGATGCCAAAGTAACTAAAACGAATATCTACTTCACGCGAACTAAATACCAAGACTGACCGAGACAAACATAAACTTTGGCAAATCATCAAATTTCGCACGCACTGAAAATAACCCAGACGTTCTAAATATTAAATTGAGTGATGCGTTTAGTTTTTGTCGTTTCCGAAGTGTTAATATCGAGGAATTAGTCTGGTAGCCACGGATCTTAACGCAAGGTCATAAATAGAGTCATTATGGGTGATATTGTTTGCTGCGACTCGGTCGAGAGCTGATCCAGTTGGCTTCGGGCCAATAATGCGGCGGGCCCGTTTACACCACCAGACGACCCGCGATTAATCTGCTGTTCAATGTCAATCCTACCACGGATGACCTACATTCGCTGTACGATGCTCTGATTCTTAGATAGATCAAAGGTGATATTTTGAGATGCGATTTTGATATCGTATGCTGTAATTGTCATACGAATGGTCTGGCTGGACTCTATAATTTGTCTTTATGCTTTTACGTACGTATAATATTACGATTATTACGTAAGTAAGGCGTTATTAATAGCTAACTCATATGCACAATCAAAATCAACCACATCATCTTGTCTGTCAGAATGAAGTGCCCACGAAAGCTTTACAGCATCAAGCTTCATCACTCCGCTGACAAGATAGAGTGACAGCTGACTGTTCAAATTGACAGAGACTGACTCGCACTAAAAGATATTACACCGGAGTATGTAAACATCATTTATGTAATGTAACACCTCGATTATCTAATGTGCTTACAACAATTACAATAAATAAAATCCTAAGTTAGGCAATGAAAATTGAATGTAGTTAAGTATTAAATTAGTTGTTTACATTGCTTATGTAAGCGTTAATTTTAACTGTGCACGTATTACCATAACTTAAAATTAATTAGATAGGTACGCTACACACAGAATATAAAGTTGCTTAGATGAATGATTCGTCGATGGTGAAGCAGGGAGTATCTAACTAACCTAACTATTGCAAATAGGTTTCAGATATAGGCGAAATTAATATCGAGAAAATCTTCATTATTTCCCCTATTCTATTTGACATCAATATGAGGTTTACACGTAACTGTTAACTGGTTATTTAGCACCAAACGTGCTATTGACTCTATGACTCCTCGTCGTTTGCCTCATTACTGCCTTTCGCCACAAATAGACGTCGCCGTAATGATACTATTCTTTGAAATGTTAATGCTCCTTTAATAGTTGTTATAAAATGCTGAGGTACCTACCTAATCAACGCTCAACCTGTTCCTAAGTTGCTCTGAGCTTACACACGCACTTCCACCTCAGAACTTTCCAAGAAATAGGGATAATGAGTAGTGTTAAAGTTTCTAAGAAGTTTTTTGTTATTTAATTCTATACCCTAGTAAGTTATTGAGCACGTAATGTAAATGAAACCACAAACACAGAAAGTATCTACTCGCGGTACCGCAAGACCAATAATACATTCGGAACACGATTTTCAAATAACATGTTCATTTGTTTATTTGTTTAACACTGCCGCCATTTTTATTCACAACGCACACTGCCGATTGAAAGTTTAGAAATCTGACTCAGGTCTTACTCATTTTACCTCTAGTATCCGGGTTTCAACATTTAACTGCCAATTTTCGAATGAGCCACCTCAGTGTCTGATCAGATAGCAAAATAAATTGGAAAATATAGACAAGAAACACAAAACCTTCAAATGACCTACTTTAATCTAAATGCCAGTACCTAAATAAATTGATTCTGTGTCTAAATCAGTATCGAATGACATCATTGATGAAGCCATATCGTTTTATAAGGCAGTAGTCAGTCGTCACCTAAGCTCGGACAAATAGAACGATGCCGCTCAAATCCAACCGTTATCGCCTGAAAGGAAATAATTTACCATATCCCGGCCGTTGAGAGACTACGTTCCTGATATACCTGTCAGTTGGACAATTTCTAATAGTAATAAGGATCCAATTCGCAAAACACATATTCGTTAGTATGAAACTGACAGACTGTGAGCAATCATTACCCCTGGTTATGTGAAGCATATAATGAGATGTTTCCATAGCTAGTAGCTAGAACCTTAGAGTTAAAATTAACCGCATCCTGGAGTCTTGTGGTCACTTATTCAAGTGCAATTAAATGGGTGTTTTAGCATGTAAATTACGTCAGTGTATAGACAAAATTGACTGTTAGTTATCGAGTCACGTTCGTTATTACTGGTTTATTTGCTATGCATATCGTGGATTGAATGGGCGCCCACATTAGTAGATACTAATGTCGTTATCGTCGTTAATTGGTGGAGTATACTTGATTTTCTGATAACTGCGTGTATCAGAAAGAAAAGGGATATGGGACAGCTGATTATTTTTTTGCGATAATGATGTTGGTCCCATGGAAAAAGTTGTTCAATTGGTGTTCTCTACTATATAGACACAGATTTCTGATAAATATTCGTCTGTAATTGACAATTAATAAAGATTTCATTAACATTCTAAGTTCATGGAAATTACAAAACAACAGTATGTAACAAAAAAATTAAGATCCATTAACATCTGCTATTTTGCTAAATTGTTAACAAGAGACAAACAATGTATTTAACAAGAATACTGGCTACAAGAGTAAAACTCTTGAAACTTTAACCGTAACAAGTGAACGCCCCAGAAGAACACTTGTTTTACTCAAGCTGTAGTTTGACAACTGGCTGAATGTGTCGTTTTGTTGTTTCGGAAGCATTTAAAAAAATTTTGAATTACTTTACTTGTGAAAAGGTTTGACTACAGTCGAAAGAATTCGCATTATGTATTCTCTAACTCATATTTACAATTTACATTATGTTTAACACTAACGTGTCTAAAATTTATTTACTGTTTTGATGTTTACTAACGTTCATAAAGGGCGATGACCTAATGACATTGGAAATGTCAAATACCAGTTTTGTCGATAGTAGGTAAAAATTACAAGATTGAAATACGAACATATTGGTCCTTATTCTCTTGGGTTTCAAAGAACAGTCCATAGCTAGGTTATAGCATAATATGCAAAGCATGAAATCAATATCACAGCATCCGACTGTAACTTATCTCGTTTGACGAGATAGCTACGACATACGATACGATATACCTATATATGTATAGCATATACCTATTGTAGGTAGTAGTAGCTTGTCAAACGTATTTAAGTGTGTAATAATAATAAAAACCGTCAGAGCACTGAAAAATTATATCATTGAAATATTTTATGACTGACCAGCTGCTATTTATATAATATAATAACTTTATTCTAGAATATTTCATCCATATTTGTGTTAGTAAGTACCCAGAAACTATGTTACTAAAACAAAAAACAAAAACAATATACAAATAACAAAAGACATTAAATTACACTTAATATGTCGTTTATGAGAAAAATCAATCTTAGAAGATTTCTTAGAAATCATATAACCGGTAGGTAGCTATAACGAATCATAAATAATAAAATACTTCAAATGAAATGTCTAGTTCAAGTTCTATGAAACTGGTAGGCCTAGGCACCCACTTATGTATTCATTCATAATCGCGACTTGCACTTGGCTTGCAATGCCTTTCAACACTAGTAAAACAAAACAAATAGAACTCTATGAATGACTTCATCCCATGAATACAGTATTTGAAACAAACAACACACCCAAACAGAAAAAGACTAACGAGAAAAAAGGTGTGGGGAAGATCAAAGCTGTCACCGAGGCGCTTGCGCATCCGTTTCCAATTGACGACAACGACCGACGGTTGAGTAGTACCAGCGAAATTCCATTGACACTTGGAGTATGTGAGATATTAAGGTGTACGATTCACCGCAGTGGAATGCTAAGGCAGAGTCGATTGGCTGAGCCGGTCCCGCACCGCGTTGGGTTCCCGCGGTGTTCCCGCGCATTCTTGCCGCCGAGGTGAACAACCGCCGCGCACGTCGTCGTCCTTGGAGCCGCGTGCTCCTTTCTACACAGCCTCCATCAACCCGTACCGAGGGTTGCCACATTTCCGTTGGAACTGGACGCTGGATAGGGTCCGGTTCTGCACCTTCCAATTAACGATGGTAATTACTGTAGATATGTGAACGCGCTCGAGTAATAGTGGTAACGGAAACTGTTTTAGTAATAAAGAAGAAGAGATGGCGTATTTAAAGAAAAAGAAAAGAAAGAAAAAAAAATTGGCTCTGGTTAAGGCACACAATATTCACACAACAAACAAAAAAATTAAATATTTTTATTTTCTCGTTGATATCTTTTGATTAGGTGCATCGAACTTTAGTAAAATTCTATTTATAGATATACACCTAATACGTGTAGGTACCTAATCTACATTCAGCTATTTCAAAAACCGCTGTCGCCGAAAAAATCTATAAAGTACATTTGTGGACCACATGTGAAAACGGCACGAAAGACAATAACTGGCAACCCTACTCAGCCGCTGGACCAGCGTGGTTAGATAATTCACATGTCGGTGGTAAACTGTAACCTGAGTACCGTGACCATAGACGAGATGTCTTTGTGCATACAACCGTGCGGTGTGCGAGATTATCTCACATGGACGAAACAATAATCTAAGGAATTTCGCAGAAATTTGTCAAAATGTTGACCTACATATTTGGGATTGTCCACAAATATTGTTTTTATAATAATATTAAAATAGCTACTAGTTAAAAAGTATCTACACACATACATAACGTCACATCACGCCCGCATTCCCGAAGGGTTAGAACTTAATAAAAAAAAGCGAAACACTAAATCAGTCCATTAAAACAAGCAATTTAACGGATTAAACAATTATAATTCTATGCTAATATTTACGCCACACTAACCACTTTCTACTAAGAATTCAGGCAGCGTGGAAAAGTCTACAATTCATTAAATATTTTACAAAAATAAAAACTCATCGTGAAACCCGAGCTACTCGCAATATTCTTAAATTAATGGCAACATTTTGCAAATTCTTTTTTTACAAGCTGACTGGTTTAAATTTCGTTATAAATTTTCATGTTTCGAACGTAAAAATTAAATTTCGTCAGCAACATAATTTATCTATGTGAGGAAAGCGTTTCCGCCGGCCCTGTTACACGAGAAAATGGGAATTCGGCAGTTTCCTCGTGAAATTCACGAGACGGTGTCGCGCAGTAAGTACCATTAGGATATCGTAACTAAGTGGTAATTAACCAATTATCCGCCTTTCCAAACTAAGCATCGTTTCAGAGCCGTTTAAGAGTTAACATTGTGAACATTGTACCGACCGGCAGAGCATGAAAACTTGACAAAGAGAGTGCCCACAATAAGTTGTGTTTTTGTTGTCGCGATTGTACTCCTACTACCTACCTGCCGCCCGTCGGCCGCCAGTGTAGGGTTACCGCGTTACAGGTCGGAACTTCAAACAAAAAAGCCACGTCTATCTCCACCGAGTTCACTAAACCAAAAACAATGGGACAAACCAGAAATAAACAGTAAATATTTGTTATAAGGACAACAAAATTTTCAAGTAACATTTCCTTGTAATTGACCAATCTACCCACTTACTACTCTTGTTTACTTTCATCTCAATAATTGTTTACCCTTTTTGGTCTTGAAACTTTATTACAGACATAATGAGGTTAACGGTATTCCAGGTTAATGACTTATTATTACAGAGTCGAGATACGATTCTGATGAAGTGTATAAGTTATCCATTAACAAATTATGTAATTTAAAATAATATGCTTTCATAATACTGTACCATTATTGATACATTTCGTTTTATGAGCCGTCCGATTTAAAAGTTAAAGCATTACCTACTTATAATAACTTTGAACAAGTGGATGGATGCTATGGCTTCTCAGCAATAAAAATATGAAACTAATCTATAAGCTATTTTAAGTAAAGTAATTGTCTAATTACCTATGAAACCAAAATCGTTTCACAACTTTCAGTTGTAATATTTCTTTAATCAGTTCCGTACTATTAATCAACCATTGAATTAGTTTAATTAGGTGCAAGTCCACCTTGAGCTTATTTAACGTCAAGCACATTGCAACACTTCAGAATGAGTTTATCCGACCTTATCATGATATTATACAACCCTACTATATGAACAAGATAATATGACATTCATAATATTTCTTGTGCTTTGAGCAGCCTATTAGTTGGCATAACTAGATGTTTTCCATAAAATAATGTTTAATAAACCATTCAAGCATAATGAAATGAATGGAAAAGTTCCGATAGCCTTCTGACACACATAAAATTTACCGTCCGCGTCAGTCATAAAATATGATAAAGTTCTTGAATGAAAATTTTGTAAAATTATTTTCAAGTTCATGTTAGAATATAAGAATTCATTTGTTATCATCCCTATTCTGTTAAAAGATCAAAACAAATTGTCTGCTTTCATAAGTCGGTAATTTATGGGCTTCCCATATACCACCAGAATGACCAGTCGAGAAGGCCATATCGCAAAACCTTAATAATTACAATATTTACTTGGAGTAATTAAAATCAGTTTTACAAAAAAATATTTTGTCTTACTTGGGAAACGGCTAGTTTATTTTTGTGTTCGTTAAGATTTGTATTTTTATTTTTAATGAATAAACGCAAAAAAACCTGGACTGATTTCAAAAATTCTTTCACCAGTAGAATGCTATATTATCACTGAGTAACATAGGCTATCACACTAATATTTTAAAGGCGAAAGTTTGTGAGTGTGTATGTTTGTCTCTTCTTCACGCTAAAACTACTGAACGGATTTGGATAAAATTTGGCACACAGATCACACTATTATTATCTTACTAATATTATAGAGGCGAAAGTTTGTGAGTGTGTATGTTTGTCTCTTCTTCACGCTAAAACTACTGAACGGATTTGGATAAAATTTGGCACACAGATCACACTATTATTATCTTACTAATATTATAAAGGCGAAAGTTTGTGAGTGTGTATGTTTGTCTCTTCTTCACGCTAAAACTACTGAACGGATATGGATAAAATTTGGCAGACAGATAGTTTATAGTCTGTATTAACACATAAAATACTTTTTATCTCGATATTCCCACGGGATAGAAACTTATGCGGGTGAAACCGCGGGTCGCAGCTAGTTATTTATAAAGATTTCACGAGGGCAAAGCCGCTGGCAGAACCTAGTACATTATAATTCCCGAGTCAATATCACACTGTCTTATGTTGCCTGTCTGTCTCACAAACTTTCATGGCGCTATCGACACGGATGCGTTGATGTGGGTTTTATCAATCCTATTAACATACCAAACTAGCTACGTTTGGTAAACTGGTTCACAAGATTTAAGTCGTATGTTCTTTTACTCCGTAGAACAGTAAAATATTACCATAGTGACTTTTTATTTTAGCTTTCTCCTACCTTAATACGTTTTTTTTTTTTTTAAGAAACTGTTTAGCTTGACTGACATAAAAGTTGTCATATAAATGAATGAAGAATCTTTTCATGTTGACGCCAAAAAATGGTAATTTTCCTCAATCTATGTACTTAATCAATCTGCCTAGCCATTTTCCAACTATGTTGGGTCGGCTTCCAGTCTAACCGGATGCAGTTGAATACCAGCATTTTACATAGAGTAGTCTCTCTCCCCTTGGTAAGACTGGTTGTCAGACTTTCGGACTTCTGACGACCCGTAACGACTGTCAAAAGATCCACGAATGACAACTGGCTCCAACAGCTTAACGTGCTTTCCGAGGCACGGTCGGAATCTAAGTAGGTACCTACTTTAATAAAAATCTTAAATTCATTACACTCTTACATTGACGGACAACGCACAGCTTTATATAACTATATGTATAATATATAGCACACGCACACCAAACCAGAACTAATCTAGATAAAAGAGAAAACATATTATGCTAAAATGCCCCGAGACACTTCAGCCATTTTTTGTTCTTAAAAAAAACATTCTTGGGCCAACATCGTGTTATTTCGTAAATGAAACACATTTCGCACCGTATCAATCTCTAAAAGGATATACAATATCAAAACAGTTTACGACACCAATGAGGTTCGAGAATCCGACTTTGACTTACATTCGGTCGTTAGAACACTCATACATTTTGATACGGGTATAAAAGGAATCGGTGCTAAACCCTGATTAAAAAAGAAATGGACAAAATAGGATCCATAGACCATAAGTCTTCGATTGCGTTCTATCTTGCAGATGATAAAAAAGATCAGCCTATAGGCTGTTTATATCACTAAAGTTGTTTTTTCTCGTTTAGTCTTGTAAAGCAAGCAAGCAAGCAAGCGCTACTGCTAAGCATGAGGTCCTGGGCTCGGTTATCACGTCGGGCAAAGTGTTATATGATTTTGGTATAATTGCTATCTAAACATTTGCGTAAACGTTTTCGGTAAACGATTAATTGCGTTACTTACGTTGTTGAGCAGAACAAAAAAATCGAACTTATTAAGCAATGGATTAGCAATCTCTTTCAAAATGATTCGGATTGTGATTGATCGTGTATTACGCGATTAGGGTACTGGTGAAATTTGGGAGTACTACAGGTACTGTACTCCTCTGCCTAACTCTTCAGGGATTACAGGCATGATGTTATGGTAAAAAAGAACGAACTCGATAACTCTTCATTGCTTTCAAACTTGCAGATGATAAAAATGATCCGCCTTTGGTAAATATAAGACCTAGCTTTTGATAGTTAATTGATTGATATCTATACTCCACAGGTTTAGGTAGTTAAATAAAGGTAAACAAAAAAAACCACGTGACCAAACAGCTGTCAAGTAACCGAATAAACGTAATACCTGTCACTTCAGTCGTCATGCTACATGACAGTTGTATTCTTCAATTTAGCAACGTTATAATTCGTTGACATTTAGAGTTTGGGCTCTTTACAATAGACATCTTACAAAATATTATAAATCTAACAAAAAAAATTGGGCTTGAGCAGAGGAATATATTGTAAAAATCCAAAATAAATTTAATGTGGTTTTATCGTATTTTTAAACAAGAATAAATAAATTAAATCTAGACGGATCCGTGAACGCTATGCTATAATATTATTGGCATGTTGGTATATATGATGGATCTTAAATGAATAGATCTGCGTGGGATCAGCGCTTTTATGCTCACGATCGATGCAAGCACATACCAACCCCACCTGTGTGATGTCACACCTCGGTGTCAACGAACAAGATTGATTGAATTATCGATGAACAATGTATACGATATGCCAACATTTTAATAATTTGAAAGTTGCTAGAATTCAATTAATTTGTTGTAAAGTTATGACACTGGAGGTCAGTAAGTATCAACACAAATTGCGATAAGTGAAATATAATTCACGGATATCCATAGTAGGTATGATAATCAAAGATATTTATTTCTGAACGTGGTTAGGGTATTGAATAATGAAAGGCACGAACCTCACATCACGAATAGACCAGATCGAACACACCTGTTACTTTTGTGAATAAGAAACTATTGTTAGATTTTGTATAAATTTGAGTCTGTCAATAAAATATATTATTCTAGATGGCTAAATATACATTCGGTATTTCGAAAATCCTAAAGTGTATTAACATTTATTGATCATCTAGAAACCATGCTGGTGTATAATCAAAATTGACAGTGAGATTCATAAAAGTGTAGTGTGTGTGTCGTTGGAAAATTTTAGCTCGTATTCTGCTTAGTATTCGTCTATGACCCAGGGGTGACTATTTATCAGATGCTTCCTCGTCACCCTTATGGACTTCGGACTTCTTAGAATGGAAAGATATTAGTTTTGTATCGTATCATCTATTTTCCAAAAACTGTCATAGCTTATTTGACACGGAGACGTAATCGACATCACCCAACATAATTGCCGTTTTATTGTAATAGGTACTTCGAATTGACATTGAACCTTCATGGTTTGAGATTTTAGAGTGAAACTTTTTTCACATGGTACCTACCTATGAAGTTCTTCTTTTAAAAAATGTGCAACATTTTACTATAGACTTACAGTTTTTTTTTTTTAATTCAGCTTAGACAAGAAAGATGGCTCCTTCAAAAATTCGAGTTATTTTTGAATACGCGGCAGAAACAGCTCGCAATATCAATGTTGCGTTTGGAGAGGGGACTGCTAATAAACGCACCGTGCGATTTTGGTTTAAACGCTTTCGTGATGTAAATTTTGATTTGAAGAACGAACCACATGGAATACCGCCCACACAGGTGAATAACAATGAATTGAAAGAGATGGTGGAAGCCGATCCGAGCTAAACTACCCAGGAATTAGCGGCATGGTTTAACGTTACCTTACCAACAATATTGACTCATTTGCGTCAAATCAATAAAATAAAAAAATATGAGAAATGGGTGCCTCATGATTTTTCATTTGACTGATCTGCAGAAAAGTGTTGAGTGTTTGTTGTGTTGCCTTGTTGAATCGATACAGAAATGAAGGAATATTGGATCGAATTGTGTCATGTGATGAAAAGTGGATTCTTTACGATAACCGTAAGCGAAAAATGCACAAACGCCGCAACAATGTTCTAACTAAAGCAAAGCTTACCAATAAAAAGGTAATGGTAACTGTTTGGTGGTCTCAGCATGGTGTTATTCACTATAGCTTTCTCCGATCTGGTCAAGCAATAACGGCAGATGTCTACTGTGCCGATCTCCGAACAATGATAGCAAAACTAGCAGTGAAAAAGCCCCGACTCATGAATCGATCTTCACCATTATTGCTCCATGATAACGCGAGACCTCATACAGCACGAAAAACCGTTTTAACTCTACAGGAACTGCTATTAGAAACCATTCGTCACCATCCGTATCGCTAGACCTTCCTCCAACGGACTACCATATTTTTCGTGATTTCGTGTTTTTTTTTTTTCTGCGTGATAAAAAGTTTTCTTCTCAGGAGGCAGTACAAAATTCTTTCACACAATTTGTCGAATCTAGATCACGAGAGTTCTATCGCAAAGGCATAAATGACCTTCCTATTAGATGGCAGCAATGTATAGAGAATAATGGTAATTATTTTGATTACATAAATATGTTAAATTTAAAAAAAAAGTAATTTCAATTTTTCAGTACCAATCGGCAATTTCATACTTTAACACCTAATATATTATGCACATGCAATCCATTAAGACACAGACGTAAACACGCCACAGTACACGCTGTTTAGAAATAGCTAATTACAAATTGTGTGTGTACACAAATACTGGTCAGCCAAGGGATCACTTCGAGGTGGCAATGAGCCAGTCACGAGTGTTGTAGGGCTCAAACGAGTTAACTGCTTTTGAAGTATCGGAGTTAAATAGATTAACAATCGTATCCAATGGTTGGGGGATATATAAAACGGTGTTGCACGATCGAATTCGATACGCTGAGGCAGAAGGCTTATTTTAACAGACAGAAACACATCTCGTTCGTATGTGAATAACTTATTTAATCGCTTATTTTTAATTGTTTTGATTTTTTTTTGGTACATTGTTCTCACATAGAGAAGCAACAAGAATAATGTACCCAGGATTTTGTAATACCTATATATAAAAGAGTAATCCTTGGAGTTTCTTGCCCGTTCTTCTCCATAGAGATCTACGTTTTGGATGGGCTATTAGCTTCATCTTTCTGACTAACTGACCGACTATTTGATAATTCAAATGTGCCTGTTAATCGTTTAATTGAAATAAATGCTTTGAGTTTGATTTTGAGTTCACGTTAACTTTACCTACATAGGTAGTCTATATCTGTCAAATACATTATACACACAAACAAAGTCGCTTTTCGTGTTACTTAGATCTTCTAAACTATACAAATTGTGATGTGTGGTTGGCACCATTATCTAGAGCATTTATTCCGAAAGGTTTGTTTATTTATTTATTGAACAGTTTATGTACACACATACAAACAGACAAGAAGAAAATAACAGAAAAATACGTACAAAGGTGATGCTTATTTCTAATAAACATGTGTATAATATTTACATTAATAGCACACATTGAGTTTTGACAATGTTTTGACGTGTCACCACATTACCAGATTGCACCCGTACGTGCAAAGCAAGAGCGGGTCACTAGAACCTACACTATAAAACTTTACATTTATTGGTCCTAGTACTAGTATACAGGCTGAATTTTTAGTCACCGTCCAAATTTTTTCTAGGCATTAGGTATGATTCACTAACTCCATTTTTGAAAAAAAATCGATACGTAAATTTTCATATTAAATCATTTTCTCGAAAGAATTATCCGCTCTGCGTGGTATATAATAACTTTGTGATGTGATATCTCAATAATTTTGTATTGAGTGATACTAAAAGAAAAAACACGTATTCAATGATTTTCGCCAGAGTTTCAAAGTCAAAGTCAAATAATTTATTTCAAATAGGCACAAAAAAAGCACTTTTGAACGTCAAACTTTACAAAAAATAATAATAACTGATTCTAGTCGCCCATTCCAAAAGGTAGTTTTCGTATGGAGAAGAATGGGCAAGAAATTCCATCGTTACTCTTTAAAAAAAATCATTATATCTTGTATACACTAATTATATAATTATATGTGAAGACAATGCACCTAGAATAAGATTACTATACGACGATAGGTAAAAATAATGAAAAATGAAGGAATGACATAAATTAATTATGTGATAGATGCATGGTGCTCACATATTATATCAAAATTTGGACGGTGACTAAAAATTCAGCCTGTATAGTGTTATTTATGTTACTATATATAATGTTAACACGTAGCCAGATAGGATCTATAACACATACGTTAAGATTTACGCTGAGGCACTCCATTATATTAACGCAGTAGCACAAATTAATTTACATTTTAATTTCTCGCCTACTCAGCAAACGTTAGCGACTGGTATGCAAGGACAAGTTTGGCCATGCTCGGCGATACATAATTCATTACAAAATGCTCTGACACGCGCCTACCGATGCGTGCTTTTTAACAACAATGATTTATTTAAGTAACTACCTATAGTGCATTCTTCTTTACTTGTCCAACTTTGTAAACATTCACAAACTCGTAATTGTAATTATACCGTGTGGTAAGTACCTACAAACATTCCGAGTTTTAAAATCAAATACACGTCCCCTTTTTATTTTCGACTTTATATTCAGGGGTGTAATGAAATTATTTGGAAATACTTGCTGTTGCTGCTCTGCCTTTAAAGTTAGGAAGGCTCAACTTATAGGCAGTTGGAAACTTTATGCTATGCCCAGGAGGTGGAACATACCGGTTAACTAAAAAAAAATAATAATATGAATTTGATCTTTGTAAGAAACACATACATATTTAGGGCAGTGGTGTACCTGTAGTAGGTACACCCACATTTCGCCAGTTATGTTTAAGTCCCATGTAATAGGGGGGGGCGAGCCTATTGCTATCAACCGGGCACAAATCCAGACTCCAGGCTGCTACTGAGAAATTCCAGATAGAAAAACCCAATAACACTGTGGGTGTACCTACTACAGGTACACCTCTGCCCTACCCTTCGGGGAAACAAGGCGTGATGTTATGTTTATGTTACATACATATTTAAAGAATATCATCAAAACCTTATTTTTTTTAAATCTCAGTAGGTAAACCATATTTGTTTACCAAATTGGACAAGTAAATTAAAATACACTCCACCTAAACGGAACATTGCCGATAACTATCAGTTGTTGGTAAAATAGTCTATTATTATCGGGTAACGATTCAATCAATCAATCAATTTGGCCTGTCGCAGTCCACAGCTGGACAGGGGGTTTAAATTACTAATGAATTTGACTTGCAGTCCCCGGCTAAGTATAGCGCACCCCATCTGTTGCCTGAGACTGCGTTTTCGGTGGAAAACGGAAGCGGATGATAGAGAGTAATACGTAGCGGCTCGTTTTTCTAGTAAAGCTTTGAATTTGAGCGTTTTGCTATGCGGTAAGAACGGTTAAGCCCTTTTCCCACTGGGTAATTAAGGTTTTATAAATTTGAATATTTACTTAAGATTAATATTTAACTTTTCCCCACATCTTTTCAAATAGAAGCTCACCCTGTTCTCAAAGTACCATCGAAGAACTTCATATCTAAGCAGTTTGAAAACAAACTCCCGTGAACACGATGACCACATCTGTTACCGCCCCGGTTCTATAGCGGCCGAGCGCTGCAAGCAGAAATAGTCCTTACGATGTATAGATATGAAGTTCTCCGATGGCACATAGGTACTTTGTAAGTAAACAGTACCTAATACAACTAACATAGCTTCATCGGTACTTAGAAGGTTATATGTATGACCTCATCATAGCAATACCAGCACATAAATCAATTATATCCCGCAACAATATAATAGAATTTAACAATACGCAGTTCATGTTTACATTTTGCAGCCAAATAGCATGCGGTTAATAAATATAGGTACCTACCCTACATTGTGACAAGATGCAGTTATGACCCACTTGGCAGGCGCGTGAGTTCTAATCGTGGTTTGATTTGCAGCAGTACTTTCATGGCTGAAGGAGATTTTCAGGCCACACACTATTAGTAAGTTAATAATGTAACGCTTTATGCGCTACGTTAGACCATAACAATTTTAGGGTTCATAATCTTAATAGACTAGGTATTGAAACTTTGTAGACAGGCTTTGTTTTACTAGCGATACCTATAACTTGGAACATAAATTTATATTATATTATATACCAGAGATGGCAAACCTTTTCGCAATAAATAATAACTGAACATTATTTTGTAAAATTACTAATTGACTAATAATTTGAAAACCATCGATCCATAACAACTACTGATTGGATGGAGCCTTTATTTAAGCAGCATCAAATCATTGTCATGCCCAGAATGTTCTACATTGTGCCAGAGCTTCTCAGTCACTGGCCTATACAATATCAATTGTGTAAATTATTTCGAACATACAATATCAATATTACTGTGTAAATTATTTCGAACATTTTTATTAAAATAGTGTAAATTATTTCGAAAATTTTATTAAAATAGTGTAAATTATTTCGAACATTTTTATTAAAATTGTGTAAATTATTTCGAACATTTTATTAAAATAGTGTCAATTATTTCGAACATTTTATTAAAATAGTGTCAATTATTTCGAACATTTTACTAAAATAGTGTCAATTATTTCGAACATTTTATTAGTACTTGACGCGTAGCAATAAAACAATATTTTCGGAACCTAAACTATAGACTTCAACATCGAACACGGTCGTCATAAATTGCGAAAACGTGACTATGTGCCGAACCTACTTGTTTAACAGTCGGTTCTATACACAGTAATAATACCTAATCATAATTATGCAGCACAGGTAAATAAATGTACAATGAATGGATGCTTCAACTGAGTTGGTAATAACAAAGGCTTCAATTGACGTAAACAGAGATAAGAATAGTAATGTGTATTCGGGGCACGTTGGGGCTAAGCAGTGTTTCGTAATAATTCAATGTAAAGTACTTAAGACCTGAAGATTAGCCGTTGAGGCCTCTTGACTCAAAACACTTAACGAAACACGCTAATCTAATGTTGAGTGACAAAACCGACATTCCGAGGCAATGAGGCAGTACCTCATATTTCATTACAATTCTAACTATGAACTAAGTATGGCTTTTGTTGTTACTGTGAATTTGAACAAAACCTCGACGTCGTCAATTTAAAGTGGCTGGAGGTACGGTTAGCATCATAACACAAATAATATTTTGCTATTTGAAAGGATAGCCATTTTCGAGAATTATCATCATTAAGACTAAACTCGAACTAAGTAATTCGCCTTCACAAGTATTCTAGAATGTATGCTTATTTATATCTACTAATGAAGACAATGATTTTTTCTATAGTTTTGAACAATGCACTGTGTCGACTTTAGATGCTGACTCTACCTCTTCAAATGCCGAAGATAACAACCTTCACGTCCCGAAGACATTACCTTAACTGCCATTTTTATTACAACGAGGAAATGCTACTGTCACTCTACTTAATATCACATTAGGGACATATCAGATGAAAACACACCACCTGGGGCCCAACTCTGCTATTTTTATAAATTCGTCATTCCAACACGATCCCATTGTCATTTTGCTAAAAGTTCGTAATCTGCTAAATTCATAATGCTCGATCATTGGTTGATCATTGTATTCCACAAACACGAGACTCGTAACGAATTAAAAGAAATGACTGCACAATGACGTTCTCATGGTAGGTGACTGATCAAAGGAACTGTCAAAATTTTAGCAATTACCGGAAAGTCAGTCATTCATTTTTCATTAGGTACGAGATTACCAATAGATGCAATTTCTTTCAATGGAGTGTCAGTGGCTGACCATTGGAAAGTCAATATGTTAGAAGATTACCAAACTTGTCAAAATCAACAATTATGAAATCAATGATAGACCATTCTGACACTATTGTAATAGCAGACTTGAGGCCCTGTTAGATCGAGACTCGCGTCTCAGATAAACATATTGAACAATACTTCAGCTCTTACATAGAGAATTTTCTTGGATGTGTATGTACCTATGGATGAACCTACCACGAATGATGAAACGCTGCAATTTTGATAAATGTCTTGGCTTTGCATTACAGTTATTTTCCCCTGAAGTCCTGTAATCTGACCATGTGTGACCACGGCTAAGCTTAAATAAAGGTCTAAATGGGTTTACGGTAATTTGGTTCTAGTATTTTATCCCATCAAAAATACCGTTTAAACTTTAGTTAAGGTTATTTATTTTACGTGCAGGCATGTGTAATTGTGTATTTAATTTAAGCAACACGCATGCGCGAATTGAGACAAAAGTCGTGAGAGAAGAAAGTTATAGTCTCACTGACACAGTCAAGACCTGACTTCATTACATTTCTTGTAAGCAGGTAATTATGTAGCGGGGTACCTTATGTAATCGGGAGTGGCGTAATATTTGATAAACTTGTGTAAGACCGGTATTATAAATGAAGTAAAAATGAATTAACTTTTACTGACCTTAAATGATTTACTGTTTCAAAAGTTTTACGTGGTCGTGGTGGATTTTAGTGAACAACGTAATACATAAAAAAACAGGTCGCTAATTTAAAATAAAATTGAAATGGGTAGGTACTACATTTCATTTTTTTTTTTTTATTAGCGACCCGCCCCTGCTTCGCACGGTTTTTGCGACTTGACAAAACATCGAGATTTATTATTTATCTCTAAGTTTAATATTAATGTATTATATACATAAACCTTACGGAATACATTCACTAAATTATGTTGAAAATACTCATCAAAATCCGTAGCGTATGTTAGAAGAACAACGCGGACATAATTATATGGGATTATTTATAAACGTTGCTTAAAGTTAAGTAATGATTAACGACTGTTTAACCATACATTTTTGACGTTTGAACGTTATTTAACTTTAAGCAACGTTTATAAATAAACCCCAAAATTATACAAACGCGAAAAGTGACTTTGTTATATAATACCTATGTATAGATGAAATTAACACTGACCATACATGCTTTAACCCATTTTTTTTATTTATTAAAAACGGTAATAGTAAATACGAATCGACTTAATTTTTGATTTTAGTTTGTCATTAAAATGGTAGTCATAGTGAAACCCCACATTCAATATTAGAATTATTTTTTTATAGCCGGTAGCCTACGTGCTCTTATAGATAAGATCGTCACGTCAGCCAAGCGAAGTGACACAGAATCGTGAGAGATGAAAGTCATTGTCACACAGTACGCCCAGTAATAATAGCAATAGGTAGAAATAAATTATGTGCTTTATCTACATTTCTTAGCTCTGTTTATGAGCCTTCCGGATTTTGTACTCTGTGGCTTTGATTACAGAAATTCTTGTGACTAAGTTATTTAGGAATAGGGATGATGACTAAAAAAATGTTTTTTGTCCGTAATGTAGATTATGAAAAAATAACGTACACGTATTTTTTATTTTTTTGCAGTATCAAAAGATTACGGCGATACATTGAGTTATAATGTGCCATGACGTCACTTGTATGTAGATTTTATCCATACTTGTGACGTATCAACCCCCACTCCCCAACTTTAATACGTTGTATCTAAGTCATTTTTCATTAATATGATAAAGCAAAAAATACGTGTCTAATATTTTATTATTATCTGACTGACGGACTAAATAGAATTTCTTTTTTTTGACCCAGGCGTCATCCCTATTGTCGTGTTTTATCTTCATTGGGGTCAATAATTTCCTTTTAAATAGTAAGTGCAAACAGATAAGTGCTTAATATTAATTAATAACAGCGAAAATCTGAGTCATGATCACAATTTTACAAAATGTAGGTACCTAAATTCTAGCATTTGAAATCCAACGATAAAATTATAAGACTCAAATAAATCAGTAATGCACATAATATTAAAGCAGCTGTTAGCAATAAAATGTAAAACGTAATAGATCATAAAAACCGGCGAGATATTTCTAGCCTCCGTGTGAACTGCAGTATTAGCACTAAGCCGTAAGGTATGCAATGCAAATTAATTTTAATAACTCATAAACTTAAGGTCCCACCTAGCTAAGCGTCGTCGGTATTTCGTGGCGTTATCATAACAAAATATCTCGAACAGTGTTAGGTAACATAACGTGCTTGTTATTATTATACATATGTAACGCAACCCTTCAGTTCTTCCACGAAATACTACACCGCTGAGTTCTTAAGACGCAGATATATTCCAGTGACATGTTCTGTACAGAGGCTCTAGTGTGTTTCTTTAAACCATCTCGACTTTACGCATCGACCGCGTTCGGGGCTCCGATTGGCCCTTCACTGGTGTAGGCCGGCCGGCTGCCAATCGGAGCACCGAACGCGGTCGATGCGTAAAGTCGAGATGGTTAAAATAAACTCACACTAAGGCCTCTGAGCTCCCTCAACGCATTGTACGTCCAGCCAGTAATAGGACTCGCCCATCAATGAGCGCTGTCCCAAATTAGACGCATTATTAATTTATTATACATAAAACAAAAGGTATTTTAATAAAACACTTATACTAAAAGATCAATAATTAAATTATCTTTAAAATGGTGAAGGTTTCAGAAAAATGCGCTTGATAGATTTTGCGTGATTTTCAGTTTTTTTGCCGCGTTAGACATAACTTTACAAATTAATTTCACTATGAAATATTAACATAATCTAAAATATTCCTATCTTCTTCTTCTTCTTAGCGTGTTGATAGCAATCTAAATAGACTCGGCCCAGAATTCGGCGACTTGTTTGGCGCCATCACCAACGTCCATTAGTTCCTGTAACGTGCAGCTGACAGGACACGCAGGACACGATATTATAAAATATTCCTATATTAAGTTATAAAAAATACTCTTATTTAACATAATTAGGTATATCTTTTCCAAACCATAAAAGTCGGTTATAGTCGCCATAACTGGCTTTAGCTAAACGAGCGATTACAGGTCAGGATTACTCAGTCAATAATGTTTAACCACTAAGTACCAATCTTTAACACAATAACCTTTACGATTTAGCTTTTAAACTGCAGTGCTACAAAGATTAGTAAGCCTAGAAGAGGCAAAGGAACTTTGACATTAAGCTAGGATGGCAGTGCTAAATGCGGACTAAATCACTACAAAAACCTTTTCAATTCTATTGGATCTAATGGTTTTATTTAATGCTTTGTGAGTTGTATGTTCATCGATATTTTCGTCAATTGTGGACTGATTTTGGAAATTCTTTTTTCATCAAAATGAAAAAAGAATTTTAATTTATATCACGCGCAAACATCCTCTAGATTGCTAGAGGATGCATGCGCGGTGGTCCCAAAAAAATCGCCTTTGCTTGGGTAGGTTTTGAGTATTATGTATTTTTCCCAAACTTTAATAGTTTCCTGTCTCTGCTATTTACATAGCAGGCAATAGTATTCGAGTTTGTGTGGGGTACCACAACTAAAAAGCGAGTATTACAAAAATAAAACAACCGAATGAATGAATGAAATAAGAATGACTTAAAAAAAATAACATTACAAAGTAAAAAATAACTTTAATTTCGTCAGTGATTAAGTCAGTGGTTAAAAACGAAAATACAGAACCGATGTACGCACTTCCAAAATTAAAGTTATTTTTCACTGTGTACTGTTTTTTTTTAAGTCGGTTGTTTTTTTTCGTAAATTGCACAAAGTACCTATAACCTTTTTAATTTGTTTTTGTTATCCGTCGGTTTCTTTCACAAACAAAGCATGAGGTAAATAAATTCAAGCTCACGTCATGTCTTGATGCAGTTTATTTAAAGCAACATCCTTGTTCTCATAAAAAATCACTTCTACACGTCATTTGCGGTCACTACAGAGTGCAGGTATAAACCTTTTACTGCCGCCTTCATGGCTTCAATCAATGTTTATAATAGTCAAAATTTTGTAACATATCACATTCTCCTCCTGCCCTTATCCTTTATTTGAGGTCACGCAACATGTGTTTTTCTTCTATACTTCTCTATTAGTCGTCATCTCGGATTTCACTCCCTTTCTAGCCATATCATCTTTTTTTTTATCTTTTCCTACTCGTATAGCCATGCACATTCATACGTAGAATTTTCTTAACGACATTTCCCTCATTCCTCCGCATACCATGACAACCGATTTCCACACAACTTTTCAGTCATCGGTATCATTTTCAAAATTCCTACTATGTTATATATACTCAATTTTCATTTTGTAACATAGTCAATTTCAAAATCCCTCCAACATTCTGACACAGTCCTTATCCTTATCGTCCACTGTCTATTACACGTGTGTGTTTAAGCAAGTTTAATGTTAGGGCTTAGTTTATAATGTAAACAGCCTTGTGTAGTAGGTGTAAGGCCAACTTGGTAACTGTACTGCCGAGATAAACGGCTCTCCGGCTGTGCCCTCCCGGCCGCAGGTGTTACGTAAGTACCGCAGGCTGCAGTACCTATCGACCGGTCACCTAACTGCATACCAGGGAGATGTACTCGTACTCAAGGATTCGTGTCATCATTCATATTTCATGTTGTCATAGATGCTGTGTGCAAAATTGTACTGCCTTCTAGTATGTTTCAGTTACGTCTTTGACAATTTGGATAGGTAGTTTTGTCTCAATTTGCATTATCTTTCCAATTATAGTTTAAAAATTGATTATCTTCAGTTTAAACGCACTGATGAATATCCAAGCATCCTACATAAACGCTGATTAAATGAAACCAAGCATTTAACACATAATAGCGCTATTAAACCACAGGAAGCCTTAAAAGCTCTGAAAGTTAAAGTGCACTCAGATCTCTTTTATGCCCTTACTCGTCTTCAAGAATTATTCTCTTGCTATTTCCTCGCTTTTCTGAGAAAATATTAAACGATCGTAATGGAGAATGTCGTAGACGATATTTAATTTAGATATAAACCCGTAGAACTACAAGTAAACAGTGCTGTAAAACTATTTTGTATGTTATGGGCACTTATGGTTGTATATTTACATGTATAGGTACATGCAT
Organism: Xanthia togata; assembly: GCA_963853775.1. NCBI lineage: Eukaryota > Metazoa > Arthropoda > Insecta > Lepidoptera > Noctuidae > Xanthia > Xanthia togata. The sequence continues at coordinate 12,273,943 of OY970811.1, forward strand.
GTGTGTAGATCTTCTATCAGTTTATTGCTTCGCCAGGCGAAACGCTTTAAAAGGGTCGAGATCACATTTCATTCCAAGAAATAGGTACAGTGTTTAATCCAACGTCAAAGCAGGAAGCCTGCGGCTGAGAAATAGGAAATATCTGATGCCAATTGACCTCAAATATTGAACTTTTACTAAGAAACAAGTCAAGTGACTGTTTTCTGAGCAAAAGCTTAAACATTTCTTATGTTTTATACAATAACCATTGTCATGTATTTATGGAAATGATAAACTTTGGCATTGTTTGTTGTAAAAGCTTCCGAACAAAATAATAACAGCGATGCCTTTACTTTAAGATAACCAAACAGGAGGTCTTTGAAAAGAGAAATTAATCAGAACCAGAAACTTTTCAATGGATTCCAGGAAATAGACAAAGTTTCTTCAATTAAATCAGCAACAATTTAGTATAGATATAGTATGACTTCCGAATAATATGTCTAGCGTAAAAATATTCCATAAAAAGCTTATAACAACACTATTGAAGTTCAGTATCAGATCGAAGCTAAAACTCAAACAGCAGAGATTCCGTTTAAAGACATAAAGGTTCAATAGAAGGGAGACGTCCGCTGCATTCCAATAGTCCTTTCACGCTTAGAAGTGCTTCGCAATAATCTGCGCAAGGCTTCGGTTAAATGTCGAAGAACAGATTGCTCTCGACCTCACAGACACAGCCAATAAGGGAACGGAATACCTATTTGCTGTGACTGCAAATAACATCCAACTTATTAAAAACCACTTGCAGTATAAGGAAGTAGGCATATTCCCTAGTTGAGCAACCGCTGCAACTTTTTTCAATATCCGCACTGGGAATGAGTCAATAAATTGTGAAGGCAGTAGGTATACATTATAGTCGTATATAAATATGTATGAATATGAACTGTCTTCAGGAACTACCTTGATCCTTGAAGATTAATTTTACTCAAAATATGTATAACCAAACATCGTAATTGGTTGTGCATATTGTCAAGGAAAACAAAACAACATTTACAGCAACAACACCAAAAAGAAAACTCGACAGCAAAAAAGATGAGGATTTCAAACGGGCAAGGGCAAATAAATTTGCACCATAAACTAATTTAAATCATTAACAAAATTGGTACCCTGGAGATATTCAAATGACTATTGGAACAAACGCACCAAAACTGGAAAAGGAAAGAAAGTTTTTTGTGAGTTGATCGTTGTGGAGGACGGTATGCGGGCGCGCGCGCAGGCCACTCACCCTGCGGGGTAGGACATGAGGGGCGGGGGAAATGCCAACAACCGATACCTTGCCTCAGCTGGGAATCACGGAAGTGCCTCCTTTTGTCTGTCTTTGATAAATCCTTTATCAGATTCTTCCGTTACAGGGTTGTAATGAAATTCTCCTCCAAACGATCTTTAAATTTGTTTTCTGGATGGTCCGTGTTATGGATGTAATTGCATTTGTTCTTTCTTCTTGTAGCTTCATTATTTCAGGTTTTGCGTTGTTTTATCATAGATACTACTTTTTCTATTTGATTGTTGCCAATGTTTATCTGTTATCATCAACATTTTCTGCAGTTATTTGTTTATCTTGGCGCCTGTTTTCAAACGAAGTTATTACTCTACCAAACAAATCACATTATGTTATTTCTTTAAGTTATTTTATCGGTGATATTTTTAATGTCATTTGATTTGATTTTTTTAACAGTCTTAGTTCCATTCCCATCGGCACCTTATTCAATCAGCTATAAAATTTCAAAATTTTTGCAACCTTTACGAGTTCTTATCTTATGCTGAATCCTAAAGAATGAAAAGCAGTTTCATAATATTGACTAGCTACAAATATTTCACTTTCAAAGTATGAATCTAAGGGTTAGTAGTCGATTCGCACGAAAATTATTCGTACGATCGTGCGAATCGTCCCCTTTCAATAAAAATATTTTTTTAGTAGGCGATTCGCACGGAAGTATTTAAATTGCGTGCGAATCGACCCCTTCAAGAATTAGTAGTATGCGATTCGCACACTTAACAAAATGTGCGAATAATAAATCTAAGTACAGTCATGTACAATATTCTAGAATATTAATATTAAAATTCAATAATTCTCTATTCGCATCGCAGTCAGGCACAAAATACTAGTTAAGAGGTAAGATGAAAAGTTTTGTCAGTATTTAATATGAAAACTTATAATATGAACACCATAAATGAGAGATTTAATAAATTGCCGGTGTATTTTTATACAAATAATACTAACTGTTAAAGATAACAAAGAAACTAATAACAAGAAACGCCCTTAAGTACTCACAATAGCAGATCCCAAAAATAATGAAGAAATATTTTTTATTAGCTCCAGGGGATTAATTTTTATTGCGGCTTGCCGAGTAGCCCTTTGTTTTGTATTTTACTTACCACAAATATTGCCGGTACATGGCGCTTGAGCACTTGCACAAAGAAGTAGTTAAGCAATAAATCAGTAGTGGTAGGATTTGCCAAAAATATATTTTATCTTTCTGCGTATTTTAATCCTTTTAGAGTAGATAATAAATAAACCCAAGTCAAAACAATAGTACCTATATTTAATCCTACCCCGTAAAAAGCACCGGCATTTGCCTTATACCGAATCTACAGATAACCATAATACTTACGTACAGATGCCCCATCCCATACAAAGAACGTTAATTATTTAATTTTGACTTACCTTTTCTAAACAACATTATTTTTAACAAGACTCAGGGGTTCATAAAAAGTTGATTTCGGTAAAAACTCTAATAAGTAGTAATTTGTGATGATTTAAGGTAAATGCAAGTGTACGGAAAAAGAGTACTTACTTGTAAAAATGCAAAACCAAATATTTGATTATAAATCGTACCTACTAACTGTGATTTTATTTGTAATCTTGGTTATAATTATGGTTTTAAGTTATTTAAACTGTGAATGATGTAAAATCACTTTCTGATAGATACAAAGTAAAATATAAAAACTTGATTTCCTTAAAAATCGTTTTATTTGTGTCCTGTATTAAAAGAAAGCATTTTGTACGTGATAGTACTTTTTTCTTGAAACTTTTCGATAAAGTATAGGTGTGTGCGAATCGCATACTACTAATTCTTGAAGGGGTCGATTCGCACGCAATTTAAATACTTCCGTGCGAATCGCCTACTAAAAAAATATTTTTATTGAAAGGGGACGATTCGCACGATCGTGCGAATAATTTTCGTGCGAATCGACTACTAACCCGAATCTAATCGGTAAGGGATTGGATCCAAAAGTACAACATTTTGTGAATATTAATTTGAGAGCCCCAATGACATTGTCTTTAGCTATTTCTCAGAATTAGCCATAACGTCATTAATGCAAAATTCGAGGTTTCGGAGTAACAGGTACTTCTCAAATGAGTCTTATAGCGTTGTCCCACTGACATTCAATACCGCACTACCGAACAAAGGTCTGGAGACAAAAAAATGTTTGGTGCAAAAGGTCCGTTGAACTACCTGCTTCAAAGACAAATCGGCGTCAGGCCCCGCCGAGGTTGAATATTAGAAGTGATGAATAGGTACCGTACTTTGCAGTCGATGACACATCGCCCTGGCCCCACCAAGCATATTTGATGATGATGTGCCCAAATGTTTGCAAATTATTTCACCTACAATGATAGCAGCTGAATTGTCACATAGAATGACTCATGAGCGGAATAAAGAATCTCTTTTGAATACGGGTAATGAAGCCTCACGTGTGTCCAGCAATGCAAAAAGTTTGAACCATGAAATCCATGGCAAAAACTGATTCTATGGCCAATTGGCCATGTGCTCGCGAATTATTGTCCATTTCCATTGTTAAGGGTGAATAGGAATGAATTCCCATTACTTACGAATCATCTTATTATTTTTAGATGTTCATTTTATTGCTCCGATCAGATTTCCATTGCTGCTGCGGTCATGTTTAAACTTGTTGTGCCCGCTAATACTTTTCTTGGAAACAAAATAAGTTGATAACCTTTGATATTGAGTAGAGTTAATCATCCCACTAAGTGGGTCATTCTCAAAACGTATCAGTTGCACTAAATTCTGTTCAAGTGCGTGACTGTTGTAAGTTAAATTAAGAAACAAACCGATAACGTTGAAACTTCCAGTCCAGTGGTCTGTGGAGAATCTTTCAAGCCTTTATGTTGAGGTGTAATAATAAAAACAAACGTGTAAATAAACCGAGTCCACCTGTTGACACCACACCTGGCGCTGGCATACACGGGGGTGCAGCGGCGTGCACTCGACCACCAATGTTTATCTCATCTACAAATATTTAAACGTCGCGTGACTGAACTTGAGATGCATTCGAGCCGCCTCGGTGAAAATTCCTTAACGACTTAACCAAGATAAAAAAGTTCAAAATCCTTTTTCTAAAGCCTCTTATACCGACTATAATTATTATACTAAACTAGTCAAACGACTGTCTAGTAACTAGCACAATATCCGGTTTGTCGTACCTTATTCGCTGGCGGCATCAAACACTCTTCTGCCTCGGAGGATATTGCTTCATTTACTGCAATCTTTTAAATAACACTATAAGTTATAGAAACACTACTGACACTTTCCACTAAACACAAAACTTTTTAATCTAAGTAATTGATTATTCCTTCTACTGCAGTTCACTCGTTTCCTGTTTCTTCAGTTACAACTTTTTCATACTTGTCGACTACTTTTCATTTATGATTATCACTTTTATTGTTTTGTGTTACCGCATTTACAATTAAATTAATTTGGATTAGTGATCGTATCGGAGAACGCTGGCGGCCGTCCGCCGTCCGTCGACTGTTGGAGTAGTAACGTACTACCATCGCGGCAACCACATTGAGTGGGAGGAGGACCATGAGACAGTGCTACGGACGACGCATGTGTTAGAGGGAGACGACTACAGACGTCATCACTGGCACATCTATAAAGCAACTAATGAAAACTGTCTTGCAAACAAATTAAATAACTCACAAAGTCGTGGGTCTCCATTTTTACAGTATAATACCGGTTTTACCTGTGTCCAACGGCGGCGTGCCAATAAGGTAATTTGAATTCCAGCAGAGTGAAAAAGACGGAGATTTGTGTCGAAGGCTCTATACATATAAGCCGTAAAGGGTTACAGTTCGAAAGAAAATGTTAATAAATTAAATTTGAATACTGGGTTCGTTAACGGTCACGAGTCGTACGTGATACGAGAGATTTGAATACCGTCTTGTGTTGATAATAACAAAACCGGTTACACCTTGTTGGTTATCATCGATACTTAATTTGGCAGTGTTTAAAATTTTCTCACCGGACAACAATAGAGTGCTAGCACTTTCTAACCACAAGTACATTCCTAACATAGGTGAATAGAAACAAAAGAAGCGCTAAATCCGTTAATTCAATAATCGCATTACGGGGTAAGTCAATAAACACCAATTCGTTGCGCAAACCGTAGGACAACGCATCGGTTGTGCTTGACATGATTCAAAATACAAGAACGCGGTTACTCTTCTATTTGCCTTTCTTACTATTGCACAAAGAAAAGCTTCACTTTTACCAATTAGCTCGGCGGCGCATGAGCGGTCGACAGACGTGGCTTTGTTTCCAAAAACAAGTGAAAATCTGCTCGATATCGACACACTTTCGATACACCTGCAACACAGCCTGCTGCGAATTTCCATTGTGTAACGTCATTTTTATACCGTCTTCCTATTATTGTTCTTTTAACGCACTAATTGCTAATAAAAGAAAATTTCTCGCACACAAAAACTTGTGAAAAATCTATATAAGTACCTACTTATGCAAAAAATATTCGTAGGCAGAAGTTTTTATTGTAATATTGGTCTTAACATCTTTAGTTTCGCTCACGGTTCAAACAAGATTGATTGGAAATATACCCAACATTGTAAAAAATATAGTATCTAGATTAAATAGTTTTCCAATATTTAAGTTCATTAGTATGTGATAATCAAAATTTTAAGTTTTCTATCCAGTTATTCTAGAATTTAGCATCGAATTTAATATTTAATTCAGGTCAAGGTTTCTCAATAGCTTCAAAACTTTTAATTTTCGAATAAAGTTTTATTTTATGAGGCTGTATTTACAATTTCGAAATGGAAACATTGAACTATAAGAAGCAAAAAGTGTGCCATCAGGTGCGTTTCATCCGTATTTTGTAAGCTTTCATTGTTTCTTATGGTCCCTTCTAGTTCTCGCCTCAGCCATAATATATTACTATCTTCGCTTTAACATTAATTAGCTACCTTGTAAGTGGGTGGTAATAGGTACCCACATAAAGGTAATGTTGATTGATTGAAAAACTTGCCTTCTCAGGAATGCTATCTAATTTTCACCTCCATCAGTGTTATTTTCTTGTGAATAGCATGTTCTTACTAATTACTTCTGCGTTTCTTTTTAGACCTTAAAATCCAAGAAAAAATGCTCTGTTTACACTAAAGACATAAATTGGGAAAAGAGAAAGTAAATTACTTTCCGGTTTCTACACCTTTTTACAAGAATACAAATTACCTTGAAGAAAAACAGTTCTATCGTAAATTATTTGGACGTGCATAAAATTCCTTGTTACAAGGTTTGTTTCTTTGGTCAAAGAGAGGATTAGAAAGAAATGGAGTTTAAAATAATCAGTTTAACAGTCACGTCTACAGTTTTCGCTGGCGACGTCGATATCGCTATTTAAGCCGCTACCCCGAGCTAAGTGGCATTGAATAAAAAATCGTAGCATAGCATAGAAAATAAAGATAAAAAAATGGAATCTTGGAGTTTGTTACAAAGAGGATAAAGTATTTTTACGTTGGTAAAAACGGCCGCTTTTGACACTTTTGCTATCTACTTTGGATACGAAACACTTCGAGTCCTGTTTTAACAAAGTAAAAATACTTTATCCTCTTTGTAACAAACTCCAAGATTCCATTTTTTAATCTTTATTTTCTATGCTATGCTACGATTTTTTATTCAATGAGGGCGCCACTTAGCTCGGGGTAGCGCCTTAAGCTCTAATGTAATAAGTAATAATAGATGGAGACTTTTCAACTTAGGCCAAATTATTTTTCTGTGTACACCCAGATATGTATCAGAAACCTACATGGCAAATATATTCCGATCTTATTCCATTAATTTTGAGCTCCGGTATTGTGTGTCGCTAATGACGGATCTGACCCAAGAGAAGAGAGTGCGTCAGTTTCGAGGTATCAATTTTCGCCAGATGTTACTGCGTGATCAGCATGGTATAAGCTAGAGCCAATGGAAATCGAACCGACAACTGACCCCTTTCTCTGATGAATAGTAATGACCCTACTTGGATTGTTCACGGTGCGACTCATGCCAACATTTCGATTATATATGCATCAGACCCAGCTTTTGTGGGCTGCGGCGTGCGACCAGATTCGTCATAAACGTGTCCAAGTTTAATATTGATGATATCAAATAATGCACGTGGTTCTTACGAGGCATCATAAAGATAAGCCAATTCTAAACACATCATAAATATTGACATTTCATCTATAATCTTGAGTAAAGTGACCTAATTAGGGTGACTTTCTTTCTTTTTTAGCCATTCGATCGATAGCTATCTAAATTGTGTCGGCTGAGCAACAACTTACTGGCATTTAGTCAACCTTCGTTTAACTAAGTTTGATTGGCCTTCATTTTCACACACTCACAGTGTTGGTGCTCATTTTTCATAATCTCCAGAAATTGACTAACCTAATATAGAAAATTTACAATCAATTGGATCAAAAGTTTCGGTCACACGAGAGGCTTCGTCGATGAAGCCTGAGGAGCTCTCAATTCTTTTACCATCTTCAACACAACACACAACAGCCTTTGACCTTAAAACCGGAATTGTTAGCAGTCCTTTCTGCGCGCTTTACTTATATACGTTTTTTATCGCATAATGAGTCTCTTATAAGGCGTACATGTATCTTAAGAACAAGATATGTGTGTAATGAAAGGTCTAACTTGCTTGCCGTGATCCAATCTCCTAATTGAGACTCATTTATGCTGCCGTTTGTGGTTAGCGGCATGTTCACATTTTCCAGCTACGTGCTTATGTGTTTAAAGCGCTGAGAAAAGCCAAAAAGCAGCCTTCCAAAAATAGTTGTATGAATAATAGATGGTAGTATTGATCGTGTGAGACAATATACGCAGTACGGTTTTATATATATTGGGACTATATCAAATCAACACAATACATTGTAAACTAATGATATATTAATGGAGTGCATAAAACCAACATGTAAAAAGCCTTTGATATCAAAGTAGGACAAAGTCTTGAAAAATTTCATTTGACCTTTGGGGATATGGGAGGGCTGTACTGGGAGGAATATAAAGAAGACATTGCAACTAAGAGACCGTTACACGCTTTTGTAACTCGTACTAGGTATTTTTTTTGTACTCACAGTCATGTCACCATGTCATGTCATGTTATGTTGGCATTACGTCTAAAGGACAACAAGCGTGAGGAGCTGATTGCAGAATAGCATAAGGCATTATTACATTACAGACGGATAGCAACTCAAATAGATGAGAATTCAAATTGAACATGAAATTTCAATTTCGCTAGCCTCCATTTTGTTAGGAAATGGATTCTGGTAAACGACGGTCGAGTTGTGAGACCGAATCGATTTCAAACCATAACTTACTTCCCCTGCCAAAAACAAGGTTTGATCTACGATAAGATGAACGACGTAGATTGTTTTAGTATAACTGCGGTGCCTATTAAAAGATTAAATGAAACTGTTAACGTAGAAATAGACCTGTTTTGCACAATTAACTATGGAAATAAACGAATCAGATTAAATCGGTTTGCGCGATGTACTTTATAACGACTTGTTTTAATAACTTGTTATTTTATGACCTGACTTGGAATGAATGGAATGTATTGTATGCAGTTATACAATGATGGTATAAAATGCATTTAGTATTTATTTATTTATTTATTTATTTATCACACACACAACTATCATTACAGGCAATAATCCTAATGCGGTAGCGTGGTCTTTACTTACATTCTAAATTAAAATTAAAGCTACTACTTATATATTAATAACATAACATAACACAAACAATGTTACTTTTGTGAATTCATTCAGAGAGCAATTAAATAAATCTATCCTATCAGCAGTGTCATTCAGTGTATGCAAGGCTCGCGTCAGGGGCGCTTTACTGAGCAGGTTGGTTCGCGCACGTGGCACTGCTAACAACCGTGGCCGTCGGCGTCGCAATGCGTACTTATCAGGCACATTCAGATATATCTCCTTCAAAACACCAGCATTAAACATTTTACCGCGCAACAGCTTAAAAATATACGTGGTAAAAGCCAGGTCCCTTCTTGTCTCCAGTTTGTTGTACCCAACCATGCCAATTACGAACAAGGTTGGGTACATCAACGGATAGAAGGGGTAGACCCCGTAAAGTTTCATATACAAATACCTGATAAATTTGTTCTGTATGCGTTCCAACATAAGACTATATTTAATCTCATGTGGAGCCCATATGACAGCATTACACTCAAGTTGAGTTCGTATCAGAGCATTATACAATGCTGTTACCGCTGTAATGTTTGTAAAACCCGATGCCCGACGGAGTATGAAACCCAGGCTTCTATATGATTTTTTACAAACATTTATAATATGTTCACGAAATGTGAACTCGGTGTTCAGGCGCACCCCCAGATCGCGTACCTTTTCTACCCGCTCAATTGGCGTGTCATCTAACGCATACCCATGATGATGTGGCACTCTCATTCTGCTAAAGGTTATAACCGAGCATTTTTTTACATTAAATTGCAGCTTATTCTTCCTGCTCCACTCTGCCACACTATCTATATCACGCTGCAACCGTGCACAGTCACTCAAATCTTTAATTGCCATAAGCAACTTAAGATCATCCGCGAATAATAGACAAGTGGCAACCCTGACAACCTCAGGCAAGTCATTTATCATAATAATAAAGTTCAAGGGACCCAGATTGCTTCCCTGGCTTACTCCTGACCTCGTGTAATAAGGCTCGGATTTATAACCAGCATATTCTACAAACTGCCGTCGATCTCTCAAGTAGTTAGCAAAAAACTGCAGTAATTTGGGAGTACAGCCGACTGCTGCCAGCTTCTCTAATAATATGTATGACTTATGAGGTTTCGAAGACCAACTAACAAAATGCATCTACAAATCACAAAAAATCTTTAGCATCAAAATTTATCCATGTTGCACCTTGAATAAATAAAGAAACAAACGCAGAGGTATAATAAAGTATATGCATACAAACAAACTCAAAATGACGTGATTTCCATTTTCAGAGCTGAATCACTAAATTCAAATCAGCAATTTACCCGATACCGATTTTATTGCAAAGTGGGAATTATGCAAATTGTTTATTATGTATTCTTCTTTTATTTCTTTCTTTCACTAGGTGCATATGTTATTGTCTGTCCTCAAACCTTTCAGTCATTACCTATTATTCTATACCTTAATCATCGTTGAAATCTATTAATAACACCGAAACGCCATTTCTTTTAATATCCGCCATCCGGTACAAAAATGTAGACTTGGCGTTACAGTACACAAATACACGGCCTACGCTAAGTCTGCTATTTTCTGACAATACGTCTAGACTGTTCATTACCGTCTAGTCATGCTAGACGTCGCGACACCATGGAACTGCAGCTAACGGCCGAACAATGGAAATACTAAAATATTACACCGGAAGTGGACATTTTATTTTAGAAAACAACGTAAACTTTGTCTTACGTTGCACTAAATTAGAGACATTTCCAGACTTCTATCGTGTACTACGCTACGTTAGTATTGTCTGAGTAGGTATGGGAGCTAGGTTACAATTTTAACTCGCTAAGCTTTTTAGGTTGGAAAATTCTCTAATCTTCTTTTTGGTTTTCAATTTAATTGTCTAATGTTTATTTAGCAATTAAGCGTCCTATTGTTAAATACAACGACTGAAGTATACTCAACAAACAAAAATTAAAAGCACAAGACGATGAAGCTTACACGTACCTAACTAACCAAACAAACGTATTGTGAGATGTGAAGTTCTATTTACTGCGCAGTTCTGAGAGCCGTGACTTTGTGGTGAATGAAGCGCGCGACAGGCCACAGTTTCCGTAGCACAAGTAGTGGGTACACTAGAGAGCTGTCACCGACTGCTAGTTCACAGCCACAGAGAACGAAACCGGAACAGCTTTAATATTTCATACGGCGAAGAGACAACGGCGGCGGCGGTCACTTTGTTTTCCATTGGCTGGAAAATAACTCACTGAGACAACGATCGATAGTTACGTCTGAGTGTTTTAAGCTTTCGAAAACTGTTTCTAAATAAGAAACTGTGAAATACAATACGCTTCCTGATAGCACTTATATATTAGCGTCGATATGGAAATATCGACACAAGAAATATGTAAATAGAAAGTAACGGAAAATCTTATGAATTACATGCGCGAGACCTTTGACTTTCTTTATGCGCTTTCAACGTATCATGTCGTCGATGTACCACGTAATAGAGATATCAAATAGGAAACTTTTATAACGTTTTTCATAAAACCACATCATTTACAAGCGGCGTTCATCGTCTGTAGACGCCATTTCTGCCATAAACCGACCGGATGCGAGTCTTTAATGATACAACCTCTACGTATAAACTAGGAAAAGCCATTTCGTAGCCAGTTCAGTAGAAAACGAATAGCATATATTAAAAACTTGGCTTCTAGTGGTAAAGTTATAATTTTTGACGCCTCCAAACTGCGGCAGACGCGGAACAAAACAGTAATTACTACTGTAGGTAAGTATTGAACTATTAAATGTCAATTAGGAGTCTCAAACAATTTTCATAATAATACAAAATGACTCATACAATGATTATTAGTATTAGTCATATTGTACTATTGGTTTTATAGTATGTGTAATTACGACTTTAATGTAAGTATCATGGGGTCGATTTTAAGTCGATTTTTAACACAATAAAATTATTTATTTATTTAAACTGTATGCACAAGTAAAAAAAATACCGTTCAAAGGTACATTTATTGCCTGAGGCTTTTTCTATCAGTCAACCTTAGGATTATGCAGATAGAAAACATGGTAGGTGCAACTTATGGGATAGATAACACGAAAACTATAAAATACAATAATAAATACAAAGATATATAATAATATATGTCGCAGGCAGATTGTATGATTCGTCATTTTACAAACGGCGCCGTCCGTTTACAAACGCTGGCGGTTTTGCAAAATGCCTCAGGCATAACATAAAATGTTGTGGCATATTATAAAGTGACTAGGCAATTTATATTTTGTTTTCGGCATATTTCAAAAATACCTTTTTTCACAAATATCAATTTAAAAAATAAAACCGACTTCCAATAAAAAACACTACAAAGTGAAAAATAACTATGATTTCGGAAGTCGGTGGAAAAAAAACGAAACCAAAGACACCGACTTCCGAAATCAAAATTATTTTTCACTTTGTATTGTTTTTTTTTGGAAGTCGGTTTTATTTTTTGTAAAAAAAAGTTTTTAGTTTTCACTTTTTAGTTGTGGTACCTACACAAACCCCCACAAAAATTTTAATACCACTACCTGCTATGTAAATAACAGTGACAGGAACTATTAGAACATCGTCCACATATACTAGGTGGGAAAAATACGTATTATTGAAGCTAACTCAAAAACCCCTCATCAGATCTTGACCAAACTTATATGTGACCATTTCTGAACTATGCCCTACCAAAAACAAAAAGAATCATCCAAATCAATTCATAATTGGCGGAGTAATCGCGTAACAAACATTTAAAAAAAACTTACAACCGAATTGAGAACCTCCTCCTTTTTGAAGTCGGTTGAAAACAGCGAGCGTTTGTAAAAGGACGACGCCGTTTATAAATATTAATATAATATAAATTGCCTGCGATGTATTTATTGATAATATAAACAGAATAAACTCTGTCAGGAGAAATAACGATCAGTCTCGACATAGATAGCGATCGCTATACGACCGAATTTGGTAGCAATGTCGTAATGGCGCCTCTAGGCGCGTGCAACGTGCTTCACAAGCACGAAAAAATCCCGTACCTACTTTGAAGCACGTCGCGCGCGACTCGCCGTTACGACTTTGCTACCGAATTCGGTCGTATAGCGATCGCTATATTTCCGAATTCGGTAATGGCGTACCTAGACGCGCGCGACGTTCTTCACAAGTACGGGATTTTTTCGTGCTTCTCAAGCACGTCGACTATTTGGACTGCGACTGAATTCGGTCGTATAGCGATCGCTATCTATGTCGAGACTGCCGGGCCTGTAAAGAAGAAAACTAATTCAGCAAATCAGCGCTGGAACTTTTTTGCCAACTTCTTACGTATAGCTCACATGCCTTCACTTTAAAAGACAACTGATTGGTTGCCGTCCTGATGTTCAGAGGAAGCGCATTCCAAAGATAGATAATCATATAAGACTACATAATTCTATATTTACTTAATGACAATAGTGTTATGATAATTTCAACTTTGTTTATAAAAGAGTTAAGCATAATATTCAATATCGATTATTAACACGTGGGCTGATTTCCATACGAGTACATAATATTTGAAACTTCAGTGCCTTTTTTCAATAACATTAGGGTTAGTTGTTTCCTCCAACCCTAAATCTAATAATATTATTTCAAAAAGCACTCTAATCATAATACAGGTAGAATTTATAGGAACCTATACCTTTCTAACTATTTTCCTGTAATTTTAATACACGATCAATCGGAATTTGAACCGTTTTAAAACAAATTGCTAATCCATTGCTTCATAAGTTGGAAAAAAAAATCTGCTCATCAACGTAAATAACGCAATGAACGTTGTTGGACTGTCAAAATTTAAAAAATTGTCGTAATCGTTTACGAAAAAGGTGTTGCGTAATTAGATAGGTGATCTGCAATTTACAAAGCTGAAGTTTATTTAGCTATAGTCCGATATTAGAAGTTCACACCCTCATTTTTCTATTTCCATTTTGTTTTCAACTTACAGCTTCACCCCTGTTTATAAAAATAACATAACATTCACAAAACAACAACAAACAACATTAAAATTAATACTCACCATTCCCAAAGATGCACGAGACAGTCGAACATGACGCAGCCATGTTCTGTGCTCATGCACGACGCTTTCGGAGCCGCGGTCGCCATCTTGAATCCAGCAGTAATCTCCAACTACCCTCTCATTTATAATTTCACTTGCATACAAAGTCAGTACCGAAACAATCCGAAGGTGGCGACGCCTAGCAATTTTGTGAAGGTAATCTCTGGAAAGAGAAAAGTGCCAATTAGACTTGATAAGGTCGTGAACATTGTGATGAAATGAGATGAAAGTGAAATTATAGGCGGTGTGACGTTTTGGTAGTGACAGTACTGAGTTTCGTTTGATATAACTCGATTTTTATAACTGTGCGCTTGGAGCTGTCAAAATCGTAGGTTGTTAGTACTGAATTCACCCGCCCGGTTACCTCCTCAGTTTCGTCTCCAAAGTTCTGTCTTATTTATTATTCGTTAAGTTGTTATTGTTATTATTTAAACCACATACCTACACTTTAAGATTTTGACGTTGACAGTCGCACAGTTATAAAAATCGGGATATATCTAAAGCCCCGAATACTAAAATGATAGGTACCTACAACTATTTTTGAAAAGCTCTTAAAAAAGTTTTTCATGCCTTGCAATAGACCACAAAGTGAGGGGCCACACCGCATTTGAAAATTGAGTTTCATTTGAGTATTCGACCGAAAATTCTAAATTGAATGTTTTGAACGTTTACAGTTGTAGGTAAGTACCGGAAAGTGATTTTACGCTTAAATACAGGTATTGTTTGAATAGATAATAATGCCCTGTAATAGAATAATAGTACGTATTCAATAAGATCCTAATTATGTTAATAATATTTGATTACAGCTATCAAGGTGTTAACTAAAACAGAAGAAGGTAATTGTATGTAATTTAACAAGGCTTAAGGCATAACTGGCTAAAATTTTTCAAATTCTTTACCAATGACTACAGAAAACATGACGAAAAGATAATCTGAAGAATCAGTTTTTTTTATTTTTGCATCATTGTTAAGTATTTCTGGATAAGTATCAGGTAGGCAACCACTTTTGAACAATAGGTACCTACTCTTAAGTCGAAAATTAAAACGCAAGTATGCAGCATTCCATCAGGAAGCTCCTACATTTTCATCAACCGCAAGAATACCTCAGAAACGAACGGGTGGCAAAATAACGGTATTTTACTTACTTGATTCATAGTTTATTTTATACCCGATAGTTGCAGCTTTTATAGAAAAGTGCATTACCTGCAGTGGTGGCATTTGGGTCAGAGTTAATAGCCCTAACTAAACTTGCTTCAAAGAAATTAAATCCTGCAGTAGTCGTTAATATTAATTAGTGCACATAAACACGTTTCTAACTGGCTGAATATTCGTATCGTAAGTATTAATTTAATTTAAATTAATAACGGCATTTGAATGAATGGCATTCTGCTAATTGTCAGCTTTCACAAAAGATTTGACAATAATTATATTCATGTTCGAGAATCGGGCCTTCCCGCACAAATCTGGATGCCAAAGAGCAATATGCTGATATGCTCATGGGTCATGGATCATAGGGTATGATGCTGCGTAGAGGCCCCTGCTTTGGAACAATAGTGTAAGCACTCCATCAATCCATCAATTTAGGGCCCCATCGGCGGAAATACTGCTTTAAATCCCATCAACCGACCCATCGGAAAACCAATAAGTATTGTTACAGGGCAGACTGCGATACGCCCGTGAACACATACAGTGGGATCAAGAAGAATGGTCAAGAATTTTGTTTACAGATGAGTCTCGATTCTCACTTTATACTTTTGACTCTACATTTAGTAACTATAAATAATGGCCTTACTTGAAAGAGCCTCTGTCATAGAAATATTTATATCTATGGCCTCTGTAATAATACGAGTATGCTATCATTTCCATAATACACTATTACCGTACACGTAGTCAATTTAATCTATGTCGCCCGCGGTACAACTTTTACCATGGACAAGCACGGAGATAGTGGGACACTTAACAATTCACAATGGACCGGGTAGCGGTCGCCGACCGACGCGATCTGCTCTATTTCAACCATAGACCGCCATCAAGCCAACCTTGAACACAGTATCATTGTAAATATTAATGAGTAAAAATCCTTGTTCAAAAATGTATGAGCAAACCCTGAAAGGACCTCCGCAGACAAAGAATAGAGAAGTGGCTAACGTTCAAACTTTTGAATGTCTTGCTAACATGTAAACAATTTGTACAAAGATACATTTGGAAGGGAAGTAAACTATGCACATTGTTTGTTATAACTATGCACGACCTCTAACGGTGATACCTTCAATACTGACTGAATGAAAAATGAAGTTCGACTGTGCCTAGGCTTATTAACCCGCCCACGTTCACACTATAGCAAGGAAACTAAAGAAAACTGGTTAGGATGACATGCTCGTACTTAATACAGGCGGACAGCAAGATTATTTAGAGGTTATTGGAATGTTGAAATCTTAACAATTTATGGTGGTGTTTAACTTTATGTGACACCTCGCTTTGTTAGCAAATGGGACTTTACAAACTGTAAACTGCAAGCAAAAGCTTTAGCTGTTTTTCCGTTACTACAGATCATACGGAAATCTCTTAATCGATTTTGGACTTGGCCGCTGCAAATCTTAATAGGCCAAATGGGATATCATCAATCCCAAACACAGGGCGACTGCGGAGCACCTCCGCAGGATTACGTTGCATCACATTTCCTGCCCTCCATGCACAAACACCTGCTCGCTCCAGGACTTGAGAGAGGGAAACGACATGGCCGTCGAAGTCGCTACAGATTGTCAAGATCAAGAACAAAAAAGGAGTTTGTCTATTAATTCGAAACGAAGAATCGCCTAAAGGAATTTAAATTTCGAAATATTTTATCAATCACCATGCAACACCATAAAATGGAAATGTCCCCATAACAAGTAAACCGGATCCAATAAAGTGCACCCTTATCTGCTCGGAGGGGGTCGCCCTTCGGAAAATTTGCAGATTCAGATGCAAACGGAAATAGGGAGGACCATCGCCTTAGGCAAGTGTTTTATGAAACGTGTAGCTATAGGAATCTCCCCTATCCTATCTGTATTCATGAAAATATGAGAGAATTATTTAAAGAAAAACTTAATCATGGTTGTCATTGGTGCCGATTCTCTTGTCACAAATGCGTCTAAACTAGACTAAAAATCACCAAAATTTAGTTTACTCCTGTCAAACGATGATTTCCCATTCTGAAATAGACTAAAGTGGCACAACTTAACTATATTTTAGTTTGACAGCACTAAGATTGTACTGAGATTTTAATTTAGTGAAAATGACAATTTTGCTATTCTGAATTTGACGTTTTTCACCTAAAATTTTAACTAATTCTGACCATTTTTAATCGCCACTGAAAATGGTGTGGAATATTATTAGTTGTTATGAACTAAAATTCACACGAACATCTCGACTTCGGGTGCAAAAACGGTACTGTACTGGATTTTTTTCTTTTCTTTTGCTTATATCTCGAAAATGGTGTGTCCTATCGCAAAAATAATGAAATTTTCGACCCCCTATGAAACCCCCAAACCCATAATACTCAACACGTAGTAAATATTTTTTTTTATTTTCCATACAAAAAGTGATAAATTCAATATAAAACACGTCGAGGCTGCCCCCACTGCGCGCCTCCGGCTCTAAAAAGTATGTACCACGTGGAGTCGCAATTGTCAAATTCGATTTAGTTGTGTCAAAATATATTTTTTAATTTAGAGACTTTTTACTACAGAATAGCGTTAAGATTCTCATAGCGAAAAGTAAGGAATTTTAGTGATAGTTTAGTTAGTTTAGTCCGGTGTACAAGAGAATCGGCACCATTGTGTCCCATAAAATCAAACAGCGCCATTTAAATAACAGTCTTATAGTAAAAAGGCTTGCCTAACTAATATTATAAATGCGAAAGTAAGTTTGTTTGTTACTCAATCACGCAAAAACCGCTGGACGAATTTGGATGAAATTTGGCACACAGCTAGACAATGACCTGGATAAGGACATAGGCTATTTTTCATCCTGGATCGCAGACGAAGTCGTGAGCAACAACTAGTAATTAATAGGTTAGGTTAAGAAAAAGTTGCTTCGCATTTTTTAAGAAAATTCAAAACATTTTTTAATATAGTTTATTTACATTTAACTAAAGTATGTAGGTACCATTTTGTTCGATAACTGTTTGCCATCTTGTAGGTAGGGACATGATCCCATTGCTATAGAAATTTTGGGACTTTTGATCAAAATACCGCGGCAAGTGGTTTTGGCAGTCCTCTCGTGATGTTAACCTGACACTGCCTAAGGAATTCTGAAGAGACCGAAACAGGTGGAAATCTGAAGGTACAATTTTCCTAATTTGAATTTGAAATTATGTTCTTTAAAATTAAAACTTTCAATGATACCAAAACCAGCCAGATACAAATAGTATAGCCAAAGAGATTTTATAACAAGTTCATACATACTATAATGCGAAAAGACTTTTTCCCCAACCTAATATTAATGGCCTGGTTCACCACCTTCTTATATCTGGTGAATGCATTCATGCATGTTCCATTCTGGTAGATATTGTCTATCAGGGCTTTGTAAAACTGGCCCAAAATATTCATAGTTCCTAACATATTTACATCATAATGCTCGACAACCACTTCTCCTAAACCTCCCAATATTTGTGAGAATCGTTCATTACGGGATTAATACGCTCTACTGATGAGAAACGCAAAGAGTAAAATACAGTGTATTTTTCTTTACTTGTCATATTTGGTAAACAAACACGCAAAAATTACGAGTAGGTATTGCATCAATCACACACTTTAGATTATGTATGTACGTCTTGATCTATGTAAGAAGCACATAAGGTATCAACTACATTAAAAACTGCATCGAATTATACATTTATAAACATTATCAATAAATCAGTACGCCATATTTGTTTACAAAATGAGACATGTAAAGAAAAACACAGTGTACGTATTGTATTTGTGTCAAAACTGACAGTTATCAGATGATCGGGGCTCGGGGCGTGCAGTCAGACAGTGAAAGTGTCCCTACCGAACGGTTAGCGGTACTTTAGTTGAGTCTGAAGGGACCACCTCTCAGGTTTTATGGAGACTTCCATAGTTTACAGCTGTAAGGTTTTGATTTACAGGCAGGCTATGTCACCTTTTACAAAAGTGGCACAGAATCCACGTAAGGTAGACCGAATCTACTAACTTACACAACTTTTACTATAACACTACTTGACATAAAACTAACCAGCATAATATGTATGTATGACCCCTTCAAAATCATCTTTCCGGGATTGAATATTTTTGTACTAAAATATTAGGTATGTACGTTCTTTAAATACCTAAAACACCAAATATAATTACCCACCCGCCACTAGATAACAGCCCCAAAGCTGCAATAATTAGTCTACCTAATTCACTTATCCTTTAAGGAAAACCTAGTGAATTTAAGTAGGTATGCGGAACTACTCTTTACAGTAAACAGAGCCTGTTCCTTATCTTAAGGATCTCTAAAATAAGTGACATTTCATGTGTTGCCATCGGCGGATAATTGTACTTAAACAAATATCTGCAATATTTTATCTCTAAAAAAACGCGATGTTAGACTGTGTGTATTAGGGAATTCCATAAACCTTAGAGCCCTCTCCGCATCCGAAACCTATAAGTATTTGGGTATGTCGGAAGCGTTGGGCATCAATGTTACTAACATGAAGCAATCATTGCAGGAGTGATTCTTTGGCCGCCTGATGAAAGTACTTAATAGTCTTCTATCAGGCGGAAACAAGGTGCGCGCCTTCAACGGTTGGGTCATGCCGGTTTTGATGTACTCTTTCAGCGTACTCAAATGGACTCAGACCGAACTCGACGCCCTGGATAGGAGGGTCCGTACGCTGCTGACTGCATATCGAATGCATCACCCACGGTCATCGGTAATGAGACTGTATATCCCGCGAAAATGTGGAGGTCGAGGCTTTTTAAACGCTAAGACCCTCCACAATCGCGAGATATGCAGTCTCAGGGAATATTTCCTAGAAGCCGACGTGGGGATGCATCGAGATGTGGTCGCGGTAGACAAGGGCCTTACCCCGCTCTCATTGGCTAAACACCAAATTAAATACTTAATAACTACATAAAATTTCGATCACAGTTCTATACGTAGTGATGCTCATTGGTTCTACTATAATAAGTATTTAAACCCGTTATTCTAATCGTAAACGTCATAAGAAAACCCAAATTTTATGGTGACAGCATTAAAATCCACGCAGTAGTTATAAAACTGTCTTTACAGCCCATTAAAACGCTTGACATCTATGTATAAATCTCTGTTTTCCAACCTTTCACTCAAGCGTTAGTAATACGAATGGTTAATGGTCACCCTACTCAAGCTTCTCTCTCGTGGTCGTCACACTTGGGTCTGTCGATGTTTGACTGGTTGCCGACTTACCGTCGTCCGTAGGTAAACAGCTTTCCTCGCGAAGGGCCGCTGACTTTCGACCATTCGTGAGGTACAACCAGTCCCATATGTTAAAATATACGAACAATTATCAAGAGTGAAAGCAAAAAAGCGGCGCTTTAATCAGTAGGTAAGCTGTTTCAGATCGAAAGTAAATCAACTCGCTGAACAGCGATGATATGAAGTTGAGAAATTCTAAGAAACCTTTTGGCGTAGGAACCTTCATCGTTGCTTGCTGCGCTACTAATTAATGTTGAATAATTTTATTGAGACGCTACAAAATAGCTTCCAGAAACTTGAACCTAATAAGTTAACGCTCATCTAGTGAAAACTAGAATACAGAGGACGGATACCTATTGCAAGATATCATACCTATACATCGAATGTTTAGATTGAGATTTCCGATCATAGATGTGCAGAAAAATTTGCAATTTTCAAGAACCAGTTGCCAAGGAAACGAAGCAATATCTTGAGACAATTGTAAATCCCCAAACTGTAGTCGTTTGTCAGCGCGCCCCTATCCCCTAAGAGTCGGTGGTGACGGATTTGGCACGCATCGAGACAAGGGTGGAAGTGGCACCGCGCCACAGACTCTCGGTCAATGACACTCACGATTTCAGAACCTATTTCGAGGGGGTGGACATGGGTACAGCTGATTGGACAATGCGGAATTGCGATTTCCATAAACTTTTATTTAACTTACCTAATTAGAATATTTTACGGAGGGTGAATAGAGGTATTGCTAGGAATTGCTTTAATTTTATGTACCATCGAAGAAGTTCATATCTATACACCGTAAGGACTATTCCTGTTTGCAGCGCTGGGCTGCTATAGAACTGGAGCGGTAACAGATGTGGTCATCCTGTTCACGGGATTTTGTTTTCAAACTGCTTAGTTAGATATGAAGTTCTATAGTATCTGTTCGATAGTAGGTACATACGTACGTACGTTCTAACCGCGAAAATATTTTGATGACTCGTGAAATTGCGCACCAAAACAAATGAAGTGTAAAAGCTCGTAGACTAGTTTTCACAAAAAAAAAACGTTTTAGAATTGAGCGAATTCTTCGAAAACGTTTCTAATTCTTGTCAGTTACATATTTAAATTAAATTTATTGAACGATAATTTAATTTAAAAAAAAATCTACATGCTGACAAGTAGGTATTGCGTAGAAATCAAAAGCTCACTTAGGTAATTGTTGATTTAAAAACTGACCACTAAAATACGACATAGGCATAGGTCCTACACGATGGCGATAACTAGGTCATCTCAACGTGCCAATAATTATTACTTACCTAGAGTGAAGCGGTTTTGCGTCGCACTTGTTTATGGTTCTGAACACATCGTGGAAAACTCACGAAATCACTAGCACAACAAATGAGACATCTAACGAAAATCATAAGGAACTGTTTGGGTGAATTTATGATATTTTAGAGGTGAAAATTGTTGATTTTGTCGTACAAAAGCGGTGTATCGATTGAGCGGCGCCTCACCACGGAATGAGCCCGGCCCGCCACCCCATGCGCGCGTTTTCCACGCTTTCCCGCCACCGGGGTGGTTTCAAAACTCTCGCCGCGCGATGTACTGCGCACATTGTTTGTTTTATATTCACTTATATTACTTACTTATCATCTGATCTTGTTACATTTATTGCGTATCATACAGACATCGTTTTGAAAGCTTTTTGTTCCATGTTTGAATGAGAAAATTGGGTATTTATTACGTACCATTGTAGAACGAATTAATTTTACATTCTAAGTATATCGTTTGTTAAATGAAATAAAGGAAATGAAATCGTTTATTAGGTACCTATTAAATTACTTTTACACTTTCATATTTTTGACAATCTAACATGACACAGTGAATTGAGTGAATCAATTTCATTATAATCCTAGATATACAGGGTGATTGGAAGCTGGGTGCAAAGTTTTAGGGCGAAGATAGTACAGACAATTTAGAACCATTTAAGCCATGGTTATCTTAGACGAACTCTTACTATTTTTTTTTAAGGTTATAAGGTTTACAAAAAGTATTTATGAATTTTAAATAATTTTTTTTAACTTAAAATGTCTGTAAACAAAATGTCTAACGACAAAGAAGCCTAAAACTTGTTTTGCTATATTGCTTACTCATTACTTTAATTAAATAAAATAAAAATTAATTTATTTATCATTTAATTTGGCCAATAACAAGCAGTTTAGTTAAAATTTTGGGAATATTCGAAAAAAAACATAAAAATTAGGTATAAAAAAATGGTAAGACTTCGTCTAAGACAACCATGGCTTAAATGGTTCTAAATTGTCTGTACTATCTTCGCCTTAAAGCTTTGCACCCAGCTTCCAATCACCCTGTATATTCTGTAGATATCTACTAGATATTGAAATGACAAAAAATCCATTACAAGATTGACACCCTGAAATGCATTATGTCTTATAGGTAACTATACTTAAATTTACCACCCCATGAATGTAATAATAATTAACAAGATTTGTATTTATTTATACAGATCTTCCAATTCTAATCGTTAATAATCGAATCTTCTAATTTAGTACCACTGTAAATAGTTGGTTCTGTTAAAAATAGATAATTTTTTTTTACAATATTTGTTATATACCCCAAGTAGGAAAACTTTGATTTAATAATTATCTGAAAGTAAATAAAATCGCAACTGTTTGTTTTCGAGAACAACTTTACCGAATACGTACAGTGTATTGTTTTCAACCGTCTACGTCAGTAGGACTACAAAATACATCGTGTCATAAAGTGTTAAGAAAACTTAAATCCATTACATTTGCTATCTGTAGATGTGTAAGGCATCGTTGCCGCTGGAAATAAACAGATCTAGTAATGGGGGTTGAGCTCGTTAACGTTGGGGTGGGTTAGGGAGCGCCCGCACCCCGCACTCCCTGCCCCCGCTAGCCCTGCAAGCCCCACTATCCCCCTGCCAACAACGAGTGTTTTCAAAACAACGCACCCACGCTGCACTAACCTCCTCTTGGCAACTAAGTACATCCTTTAACTTCACTTGAGCATCATAATTACAGCGTCGAGCTATTTCAGTGGTCGGTTTTTATTTTTATGTGTTCGTTATTTTTTTACGAGGACTTACGTTACTGCTAAGTTGACTTGAATACCGCAGTATCGCTCAATGGCTGTAACATTTCATTTGAATGTTGTCTTACCCGCGCGCATCTGAAACCAGATAAGACAAAACAACGGGGTAGTTGCATAACACACATAGAATGCCAATTGTGTGACTTTACAGCTGAAGTTGAAAAACTTAAACTACTTTTGGAGGGCACTAATACAGAAAGGTAGTCTTCTTCTTCTTCTTTTCGTGTGGTTAGTGACTAACCTGGTGTCAGAGTTTTAAAGCCGCCCATGGGCCTCTGACTTGGCTTCACATGCCGTCGAGAAATATCTCTCAGGCATGCCGGTTTCCTCACGATGTTTCCCTTCACCGTTTTTCAAGCTAGTGATAATTATACAATACGCACATGAATCCGAAAAGTCAGTGGTGCGTGCCTTGGGTTCGAACTCGAGACCTGTGACTTGGCAAAGAAAGGTAAGAAAGGTTGTACAATTATAGGTTTGCGAACAGTTTCTACTAGTACGTACCTACCTATCTTCTTCGCAATTATAATTATTAAAAATAATAAATATATTATATATTATTAATAATTATAATTATTATTTATAATTACGCAACACATTTTCGTAAACGATTACGACATTTTTTTTCATTTTGACAGTTCAACAACATTAATTGAGTTATTTACGTTGTTGAGCAGATTTTTTTTTCGAACATATGAAGCAATGCATTAGCAATTTGTTTCAAAGCAATTCAGATTTTGATTGATCGTGTATTATGCAATTAGGATACTGGTGTCAGAGTTTTAAAGCCACCCATGGGCCTCTGACTTTGCTTCACATGCCGCTGCCGCGCCGTCGAGAAATATCGCTCAGGCATCCTTACGGACGGACAGGTTTCCTCACGATGATTTCCTTCACCGACCTACCTATAAACCTCACAGATAGGTAGGTACTTGCGGAAACTGTGTGAGCTTATTAATTTCAAAACGTGTCTGATCGACGTGAAATACCCTTATCAATGCATCTCGTTTACAGGGGGAGAACGCGTATCATGATCGTAGATGCTTTGTCTTGGCAAATTGCAAAGATGGGTACCGCTGGCTCATTTGCTTATAATACGAAGGTACTTGTAACAAAAACAAAAACTTCAATGCAGTATTATTGTATACCTAGTATACAATAATTACTGCATTGAAGTTTTTGTCAATTCATTTACCAGTTAGGAGCTTATCAGACATTTTCTGCACCAATGCGTCGGTCGGGACTTTTTATATTAGGTCTAGCTGCTACAGTGTGTGTTGGATTAGGTAAGTAGGTACTTGTGCTATTTACTTGTACTTCTGTCTTGTCTAATGCGTAACGCACTTTCAATCACAATGCGAGAGTTTTGAAGGATATTGCTAATATTGCTTCATAATCATAGGTTTGAAAAATTTGCGTAGTGCTCTGGCTTTCAGGGGTAATATGTTGACACCAACATTTGACTGACCAAGTAAAGACTACGCTTTTAAAAACTTAGGTATTGCCCCTGCTTTTTACACCCTCCATACAGATGGATTGTATTCATGCCATCATCCGCAAAAAAAACGGCCTCACTCCTAAGCAGAATAAGAGGCAGTCACAATAGCATCCTGAAGGCTGTGGCGGCAGATTGCTTATACCTACTTACTTCCTCCGCCATATTAAGGTTTGTGCTAAGATTGCATAGTTTCCATTTCTCGTTGTGTCTAGTTGTTGAGTGGTTGAGTGCTCTTCTCATTAATTCTTCTTCAGTCTTTACGTTACTAACAATAGTATTATAAGTACAAACTGCTACTAACAATTTATGGATCTCTTAGTTGTTCGAAATAAAATTATTTTATTTATTTTCAGTTTTCAAATAAAAGTCAGTTGAAGTTTATCATTTCTGTAGATGCGTTTTACAATATTTACAGGGATGAGGCATGTAATATTAAAAAATCTGCGCTTCTTACGGACCTATGTTTTCCTACAAAGGTTTTTCTCTGCCAGCCTAAACTTGTATTTATGTATCGTGGTTTGATGGTCGTGTAACGAAGTTCAAGCTTCCTGTAAGAGTTCCCTAAGCCCTCATACAACGATGTTGGGCTTGATTTTGCACTAGCGTAGGTACTATTCGTCGAAAATCAAGAAAAGTTAAATCGTATCAAATCTTTTTATTGTTGGCATACGAGTAGGTTATACAGACAGACAGTTAGGTAAAGGTATACCTTACCTACCTTTACCCACAGAGTACTTTTCTGTGGGTAAAGGTTCTATCTGCCTAAAATAATGTAGGTATGCCACAATATATGTCGGTAATGTTGCAAAAATTGCGTAAGGGGCCGCCTCCACGAGTGAGAGAATTACGGCGATATTATCGTCGTGCCACGTATTTCTATACACTCTCGGGCCGTCTCCACGAGCGAGAGAATCGCGGCGAAGCGACGAGTGACTGACTGCGAGCAAAACGTCATCGTATTGCTGCGCGGTCGTCGCTACTGGATGGCGGGCGGCGCGCCCTCCGCGAGTTCCGCGGAACGTGGCGCTCTCGCAGCGAGAGCGCGGCGAACGCGCTGTCTTAACGCAGGCGACCCGCCAAACTATTGCACAACGCCTCGTCGCGGAAACGCAACGATTCCGTTACGAGTAGTCGCGGACACGCGGCGATTCCGTTACGAGTCGCGACGATACGCTGGCAGAATAATCGCTCGTTCGTCGGAGATTACGACTACCTACGTCAGATGTAGAAGCGTGGATCCGTCGCGATTCTCTCGCTCGTGGAGGGAGGCTGCCTGCCACTACCGGTCTACCTAGCCGCGTAAAAAAAATCTTGTTTCCACGAAAGTATTATTAGATTTCAATATATTTTAATTATATTAGATATTTTTAAAACCTGAGTCATCATCTGCCTAGCCTTTTCCCAACTACGTTGGGGTCAGCTTCCAGTCTAACCGGATGCAGCTGAATACCAGTATTTTATATGGAGCGACTGCCTATCTGACCTCCACAACCCAGTAATTGGGTGATACGATACCCCTTGGTAAGACTGGTTGTCAGACTTTCGGGCTTCTGACGACCCGTAACGACTGTCAAAGATCCACGAATGACAGCCGGGACCAACAGCTTAACGTGCTTTCCGAGGCACGGAGGAGTCTCGGTACGTAAAGATGGTCACCCATCCACAGACCAACCCCGGCAAGCGTAGCTTAACCTGACGGATCGACCCGTGCCGGCAGTTATTACTTAGCCACGAGCTCCTCTTTTAAAACCTGAGTATACAGTACAAAATCTGAGTTTGTAAGTTATGGTGACAAGAGCGTTTATCCTAAAAGCTGGCAACGTCGCAAATAGTTGTCAAATACTTACCTGTACCATAGTTACGTAATTTATGTACAGACGCCAGCACGTTATACTTACCCGAAACTGTAAAATTTCCCCAATCAACTTTGAACCTTATACTTTAGTGATAAAGTTGAAAATCTATTAAAGATTATTCTAGTATTTGAGTAGTGGGTTGATGTGCTGGCGTCTGTAGGATCAATCGGAATTTGAATCGTTTTGAAACAAATTGCTAATCTATTGCCTCCTAAGTTCGAAAAAAAATCTGCTCAACAACATAAATAACGCAATGAATGTTGTTGAACTGTCAAAATGAAACAAAGTCGTAATCGTTTACGAAAATGTGTTACGTAATAATGTGGCGCGGGATTTTAAAACGCCCGTGTGCATGCGAGAGTGTTAACCGACTTCAACGGAGCTATTTCCACTGTGGCCTGTGACAATTTCCCACCAGAAGAGCTGATGATACCAGTGCCAGAATTAGATAGACAGCTATCTAATTCTGGCACTGGTATCATCAGCTTTTATTAATTTGGCTATTTTACTGTGTGGAAATAAGAAATGTGGCTAACTAGCGAACTAGAATATTAATAATGAATTGCAATCATAACATCGAATTTAATGTTGTAACCGTTCTAAGTATAAAAAACCGGCCAAGTTCGTGTCGGACCACGCACAATGAAGGGTTCCGTAGTTTGGATGAATTTATCCCAAGAACAAAATACTAATTTAAGTTGGTCGATTATTACTCGTTAATCTGTAAAGCCTACAACTGTTTAGTTGGTAGAGGGGGGGGACACTTTACTCTAACAAAAATTGGTAATCAAAACAGAAATAATATTGGAAATATTTGACCTATTTGTGACGTTGCCCACTTTCAGAATAAACGCTCTTAAATTTTAAATAATGGCCTAAATGTTTTGCGATAGATAACAAGGTACAACGTAAAAATCGCATAGGTAGGTACGATACCGACTGAATAA
Organism: Xanthia togata; assembly: GCA_963853775.1. Lineage (NCBI taxonomy): Eukaryota > Metazoa > Arthropoda > Insecta > Lepidoptera > Noctuidae > Xanthia > Xanthia togata. The sequence goes on from OY970811.1 coordinate 12,301,944, forward strand.
GTTTTTTGCCCGAAAAACCATTTTTAAAAGCATTACAATAATATTATGGTAACATTTACCTAGTCTTGTCATATAATTATATTGTCACAAAGATTTTTTTTTTATTGCATATAATATTTATTACTTTTACAGTATGTTAGTTTAATACAAAATAAAAAGCTTATTCGAAGTGGTCTCCATTGGCTGCAATACAGTCCTTTAAACTTTGAGGCCAGTTATCAATAGAAGCACGCACTCTTTCCATGGGAAAATTCTTCACTGCCAATCATATGGATTGTTTTAGGGACTCCAAATTATCATGGCGTTTAGAGCAAGCCGTACTCTCTAAAACTGACCATAAATCATAATCCAGTGGATTAAGATCGGGACTAGACGACGGCCAGTCTTCAGCTCTGATGAAGTCCGAAAAGTTCACTTCCAACCAAGACTGCGTGGACCGAGCTTTATGACCCGGCGCCGAGTCTTGTTGGAAGGACCATACTTGGTTATTGAATATGGTGTTGTTAATGGGCTTAACTTATACCTTCTCAAGAATGGTATCTTGATACACTTGTGCCGATATTTTGATAACTTTTTCACAAAAATATGGCTCTGTCACTCCTTCATAGCTAACACCCCACCAAACCATCACTGAAGTCGGGTAATGCCCACGTTGCACTCTGTCGACTAATTGGGAAGCTTCCTTAGAGCTTTGAGCATAAATACGATCATATTGTTTCTTAAAATATTGCTCAATTGTAAAGATTTTCTCATCCGTAAACAAAAAAAATCTGTGACCTCCCTTTGCGTACCGCTTCAGTAGGTGTATTCTTTTTTAAATTATCAGTTAAAAAATGACCAGTGTATAGGCTGCAACTCCTAAGTCATCTTTTAAAATACGCGATATGGTTCTGGGTGCTATCTTCATCTCCCGAGATAAAATCTTTTGCTTTCGGACAGGATTTCTTCGAATTCTTTCCCTTACTGCTTTGACCACCTTTTTCGTACGAACACTACGTGGACGGCCAGATCTTTTTCTGTCACAAACAGAGGAGGTCTCATTGTACCTATTAGTACACAAACATTTGACTAATACCAAGCGTATGGAGGGTTTTAAAAATTGCATTTGGCTCCATACCAACTTTGTGTAATGCAATCACAGCGATTCGGTTCTTTTTATCACCCCACTCCATTTTAATATCGCAAAATATTGTACAATGTAATGGCGCCAAAATTAGAAAATTTCAATGAGCAATCGTATAAAAATGACAGATTCCAAATTCAAATGTAATATCTTTCTTATTTTTAATTGTAACAGTATTTATGGCCAGACTAAGTATTGTCTTAGGTGGAAAATTGGTTATATGTATGGCAATACTGACTATCGTGTTTGTTGCTAACTTCGCATAAGTTGGAACTTGTCGAACTCCGTCTAGAGTTATCTGTGTCGTCGAATGAAGTGAGTGTTACTGTAGGCAAATCTTAGTGCTGGTCAGGATAACTTACTTTGCCCAGTAATTTTAGTAAAAAAAAAAAATGTTGTCAAAATTCCTAAAGTAAACGCCATCGTTTTATATATTGTTTATGGTATATTCAATTCGGGGGCGGCGATATTCAATTTAATCTGACGTCACATAGCCTTTAGCGAGCGGACGATCAAAACGCTTCCAACTAGACTTCATTTTCAAAATAATAGCATAATATATTAGTACAGTCCTACCCGCTTATCTATGAAATGGCGAAAATTAAAACTACGGCCGTCATGTTGAAATGTCATTCGATTGTCAGTGTCTACTACATTCGGGTTCTCTGGTTGTTTTGTCGTGATATTACTGAATTTATAAATTTAAATATGCCGAAAGCTATTAAAAGTGATGCTCGAAACATTATTCTAAAGGTCAAAACCTTTTTTGAAGAAGAAGCTCGGGCTGGGTCTCCGATTATTCCATTTAATCAAATATACAAACGAATTTCCGCAGCGACAGGTTATTGTTGTCAACTTTCTTGTTACAAATTACCCGATACTTAACTAATTAAAGTCCACGAAATATTCGTTTCGATTCTTGCTGCAGGTTAGCGTAACGGTAACGTACAACTATTTGGTAACCTGCTAAGTGAGTGAGACAACTAACCTGCCAGATTTCAAATTTCTACTAACATTTATTTTATTATCTTATATTTCAGATGTGAGTCAAGGACTAATTTCAAATATAGTTAAGGAAGGGCACGCAGCAGAAGAAACTGGTACAAAAATTCGGACACCAGGCAAGGAGAAAACGTAAAAGTGGATTTGTGTATGTTGATGATTTTGTCATGGGAGTTATAAGGGGGAAAGTGCATGAATTTTATGCTGCTAAAAAAGAGGTTTTAAAGACAGAAATAAATTACTCAGGACAGCGAGAGAGTCTGAGAAAACTGCTTCACAGGGTGGGATTTCGTTTTAAAAAATCTCAATCCAATCGGAAGGTTCATATGGAGCGTAATGAAATATCAGCTTGGAGAGCTAAGTACTTGCATGCAGTGGATACAAATAATAAATCTCCCCAGCCCCGGCCCTTAATTTATTTAGGTGAGACCTATATTCACTCTTCGCATACATCGGGTAAATGTTGGCAAGGAGAGGGTGAAGACGGGGTATTGGAGCCTGTATCGAAAGGGCAAAGATATTTATTATTGTTCATGCGGGAGGAGATATTGGATTTGTTACAAATGCACTACTTGTGTTTAAATCAAACACAAAAAGTGGTAATTATCATGATGAGATGAATAGTACCAACTTTAAAAAGTGGGTTAGGTATTGAAAAACTTGGGCCTAATTTACGAGAGCCATCCATAATAGTGATGGATAATGCTCCTTATCACCGTATTTGTGTGAATAAAGTCCCAAATACGAATTCCTCAAAAAAAAAGATATGCAATTATGGTTGACCCAAAATAAAATTGACTACGGAGAGAATTTGACTAAACCTCAGCTTTTAGAAATAATTAAGAGAAACAAGCCTGAAATTGTATATGAGATTGAAAAAATTTAGAAGACAATAGACACAAATGCTTATTTAAACCACCTTACCACTGTGATCTCAATCCCATTGAACACATATATGAAAAGAAAAGTTGCTGATTTAAATATGGAGCACAAAAATGCTGAAATTCCCCGCCTAGTTAGAGAAGCTTTTGACGCTATTACACTATTACAGTTCATGAGTGGGCACAGCATTGTAAACAGGTTCGCAGGTTAGAAGGAGAATATTTAAAACATGATTTGTATTTAGATAAACCTTTTATTATAGAAGTGGTAAGTGACACTGAAACCGAAAGCGATAGTGATAATGATGATAGTGGTACGGATATAAGCGGAGTATGGCCTCACAACCAGGATGAAGTTGTGTATGCAGGTTCGTCTAAAGATCACAATTACTGTAAACCTGGTTTTCAATAAATTTGTTTTTTTTTATTACACTACACTACCACTAGGTACCACTGCTAATTATAATTACTGAAATCTGGTGTTAGGGATTAGGTACGGTACGGTCATAACTAAATGCTAGACATCCAGGTGCCTCTTGCAGAGTAGGTACCTACTTCACATTAAATGAAAGTTGTATCCCCCCGGGGAACATTTTATGCACCTTAAATAAGGTACAATTAATATAAGATGCCCAATTTTGGGCACCTTATATTAATTAGCAACACTGAAACGACGGTGCCGTCCTCTTTCAGTTCACAGATAAGTTGGTAAGACTGTAGTTTAGAAATTATGCGGGAACAGTGATGAACATACGTTTTTTTTAATTTTTTATAACTATAGGGCATCTCCCAGGTGACCACTAAGGTCGTAGCTGCTTAACCGGACTTTCCTGTCAAAATTCAAAAGGTATTTATTCAAACTAGGCTGAGAATCAGCACTTTTTGAACGTCAATGTTACTTAAGACAGTCCCGCAAAAAGTTCACCCTTCACCCAGTGGCTACCTTAAGCTGCTAAACTCAAAGCCTCCAGCCAGGGGCATAAACTATTCTAATTAATATTAGACGAACGCTCGCTAAGGGCGTCGCTGTGGGGAGAACCGCAAGGTGAGACAGGCTGGATCAGGGATAGATCATTATTATTTTAGGGGGAATTTAAAGCTACGCGCTCGGCTACCGCGCGGGCTGGCGCTTCATCGGGCAAGGGTCGGGGGGAGTATTATTTACTCGGGAGGGTTGCGATCGCGGAGGACCTCGGCAGCGAGGCCGGAATGACGGGTGTCGGGTGTTTTAGTGCACTGTACTGATGGCGTGACCGTGGCCCTACTGCTCTCCTGGAGGAGTGTGGTGGGGTCATCGGGGTCAGAAAGGATGCCTAGGACGGCGAAAACGACTAATGCGCTAGGGGGTGTAATTGGCCGCTTCAACAACGAGAGGGTTGCGGTGATTGGCGGCGAAGTCAAAGTAACGCTTGACATGCGTTTTAGGAACTGATGGATATTCGGTATTTTTAGGTCGAGATGGAGGTTAGCGTTCCTGACAAACCAAGGAGCTCCCGTGGCTTTACGAAGGAATCGGTTTTGGATGGTCTGCATCCTTTATGTAGATGTTTTATATACCGGTCAAAATCATACCCTCCTTTTTGCTCCGCCGTAGGGAGTACGTACCTACATAATATTTATTATCCTACTGTGTCTAATATACAAAACGACTGGTCACAATATGATAATAATTACTCTCAAATAGTATTTCTTTATTTTCGTCAAACAATATAAACCTACTGGGCAACATTATATTTTATGTAATGTTGCCACTGTAAATATGTTCCTGTACAAGATTTTGTACATTCTGTGCTCTGAAGCACAGACTACATATACGTAGTATCTCTAAGTAGTCTGTGGACTACATAGAGATACTCTCTGAAGGTGCTCTGTGGGATTTAGGTATTTATCTGTCCTGTCACAGTTTTGAATTGAAAACCCAACGGACCAAAGGACGACGGCGGAGTAACGTTGCTTTGTTGTTATTGTTCTTCAAATTAAAATTTAATTGATAAGATCTACGGATATTTCGAAAATTTATGACAATGAATAGTGACGTGTTAGAATTAGAGACTAAAATAATAAACCACGAAGCGTACGGAACTTCGTAAGTGATTCTTACTAATAGTAAAAGTTTTATGAAATTTGAATTTTGTTTACATAATCTTTCACATATTTTAGGTATAAATGGGCTCCCAGAGACTTCGAGCTGGGTTCAGCTCTTGGCCAAGGCAAATTCGGACATGTTCACGTTGCCAGAGAGAAGAAAACTGGTTATTTAGTAGCCATCAAAACACTTTTTAAATCACAGATTGTGAGGTCGAAATGTGAACGACAAGTGATGCGAGAAATTGAAATTCAGTCGCATTTGAAGTAAGTAACAAGTTTAGTTACTTGTTAGCCTATTAACCTATCCTGTGATCCTAATATCCTATACAAATAGTTGTTTTTCCAACTTAATTAAGACCAATCTTTTATAACGCTTATTCCTCTTCAGACATTCAAATATACTACGTCTACTGACCTGGTTCCACGATGAGCGGCGTATTTACTTAGTGGTGGAGTTTGCAGCCGGTGGAGAGCTGTATAAACATCTTACTAACTCTCCCAAAGGACGCTTCCCTGAACCCAAAGCTTCTAGATATATTTACCAGGTAAGATTCTAATGGCCATTCCAAAAGCTAGGAGGCTCAAAGTACACCCCGCTTGGTACCCAACTTGCTATACAGTTTAGGGCAGTCTCTTTTTGATTATGTGCTAGTGTTAAAGTTTACTGAACTTACTTATTGGTTACCGCATTCAAAAAAGTATCACTAGTTGGCACAGTCAATAAATATTAGTTGAATGTTGTATTTTTCTCTTATTTCAGGTTGCAGATGCTGTGGAGTACTGTCACCAGCACCATGTGATCCACAGAGACATCAAGCCTGAGAACATACTGGTAGCATTCAGTGGTGATCTCAAACTTGCTGACTTTGGTTGGTCTGTGCATGCCCCTTCTGAGAGGTAAGACCTAAATATGTAAATAATTTGATTTCACTAACTGAAAACAATTTTGCGAGTTCTACTTAGACATAAAAACTTATTTATTGGTAAAACTCAAACTTGGGTGTAATGTATTATTTACGCACAAGTTTGAGTTTTAAACCTGTTGACTTTGGATAATTACTAAAAAGCATGTTCATTATACGCTAGATTACTAGAAGGGTCTTTGTTCAGCGAGCACTCCAATGCATGGCAGTCGTAAGGATGAGAAGTACACCATCCACATGGTGTACTTATTAAAGAGTATTTTATTCTATAAACTCACACTTACATTAGATAAGTTGTAGCAACAGAAAATTATTCTGGACATTTCCAGCTTATTAAATTATTTTTCAGCTGACTTGACTTGACTGCCTAGTTTGTCTAGTGTTCACAAACGCCACTGCTGGGCATGAGGGTTCGATTCCCAGGTTGTACAAATGACTGGGTTTTTCTATCTAGAATATCTCAGAAGCAGCCCGGAGTCTGGATGTGTGCCAGTTTAATGGCTTAAATCATGTACCTTTGTAAATACCTAACAAAAATGCTTTCTCCTTGTTATAGGCGTAAAACCATGTGCGGCACATTAGACTACCTGCCTCCCGAGATGATCAAGCGTGAAGTCTATGATGTGTCCGTTGACCACTGGTGCATCGGAGTGCTGCTCTATGAGTTCCTTGTAGGCAAGCCTCCGTTTGAGAGTGAGGGACAAGACAAGACTTATGCCAGAATTCTTTCTTTGGACATGGTGTACCCCAGTTATGTACCTGAAGGAGCTAAGGATCTTATTTCTAAGGTCTGTATTGCTTTTCACACACATGAAAAAAAGGTGCATTATATGGATAAAACATTTATATAACTTTTGACCATACAAATATTAGTCAAATAGAGAGGGAGAGCATGTTTTAGTTGTCAGTTTAACAGTGTACAGATAAAGACTATCTACTAGAGAATTTAACACTAGAACAGTACTTGTATAAAGTTCATTGATAGCTTCAATTTTACAAATTATAGTAAAGGACTGCCCATACAGTCCAAAAAAAAAATCATTGTTATTAATTTCTTGCAGCTCCTAAAACATTCAAGCAAAGACAGATTATCATTGGATGCTGTGAAAAAACATTACTGGGTGCAACAGTTCCAGACTAACGGTGCATAGTATTTGCATAGAAGTTGTTAAGTTAGTATTAATTCATTAATTATTATTTTAGTCATAGTAATAAACATTTTATATTTCAACAACAACATTTTATTTAATTAAATATACATCATTTTATTACATCTTTGCGAAGAAACTTTTACTTCTTTGCTCTTCTATATACCAAAAATTGATTCAATATTTTTGAGTATTAGTGTACAAACTGTTCAGTTATCTTAGATGAAAATTCCTTATTTACATAAATCTATCACATACAGATATATATTTACACAAAGTATTTATCACCATGTTGTAGATATCACAAACTGTAGCCATAATTTGTGACCCATGTGAGTCCGTCCTTGGAATTCTTCAATGGTTTGTACTCTAGACCAATCCAATCAGTGTAGCCACTGTTCTCCAATTGGGTGAGAATGTACTTGTAGTTTATCTCTCCTTCAGTGTCTGGTTCATTGCGGTTTGGCACTTGAGCTATCTGCAATCAAATTACTAATTAAGACAATACACATCAATATCCATTTGACTCATTCGCTATCATAACTATAGAAACTTGTCACTCTTCAGTGTAACACCAAATAATTAATTGGAAGTAGGTTGATTAGCGGTGTAGTTTGGTAGATTACAGCCCACTCCCTCTCGAAGATAGGAGGCCTGTTTCCCAACAGTGGGAACAATAATAGGCCAATTATGCCTAAGAAAATGTAGGTAGATAGTAGACAATTTTATATTACAGAATTCAACATGCAACCCGCAATGCTATTACATTGCATTGATTTGGTTAAAAAGACACAGACACGCAAAGAAGAAGACACAAATTATATTGATGGTCTATTATTTAATTGGTATTTTATTACCTGCACATGACCAACATAGGGCATAAAGTTGGTGATGCTATGAGATATATCCCCACATATTTGTTGTAAGTGGAACACATCCAGCATCAGCTTCAAGTTGGGACTGTTGATGCGTTTGATGATGTCCAATGCTGAAACATGAATAGGTACATGAAATAATTGGCCTTGATTAAATATTGAATAAATGTCTGCAATCAAGATAGTAAAACATCAAGGGCAAACTCAATTATAATTTGTTCTACTTATAAAAGTGCTCGATGTTTTTGGTTGGTATATTGGCGTGTGCTAGCTGTCATATGGCTATTTAATTATAATTTTAATTATGTTTTGCGTAGTGTAAATTATCTTGCATACTATTGTATAGTTTTTTTTTTTTTTCTAACTGAACAGATAGCTGTGCTTATGGGGAGTTTGTTGCGCCACTTCTTCTTCCCAGCAAAAGCACTAGGAAGTGGTGAAGGGTGGGCGTTTTGGGGGACTGTCATGTAATTTTGACGTTCGAAAAGTGCTGATTCTCAGCCTAGTTTGAATAAATGAATTTTGATTTTTTGTGTATTGATACCTTAAAATTATTCCCTAAATTGCATAAGATATAAAAAGTAAAGTATAGTTCTACCTTTTTTAAAATCGCTCAAAAAGTAATTTGGCACAGAATATTGATTTATAGGTTCAATAACTCCAAGGAGGTTCTCATTCTTCAGTATGTCAGCTGCATACTTCAAATTATTCTCATAAGTTTCCCAGTTTTGTGATGTGGGATTCTGTAACTTTCCAGCCATTATGTGTATTTTCTTGGCTTTTAGTGCCTTGGCATAGTTGACTGTAGTAGTGAAGTTTTCTTTGAATTCATTTTCTTTTCCTGGCACTGCTGTTACTCCTAGCTCTCCTTTGGTTACATCTCCTGAAAAAAGATAATTAAGGTAACATACGAACATATATCTCAAATTCAAGGGATTTGTAGCTTTTTTCAGTCCACAAAGTAGGAGAATTTCTTGTTTACAAACCTGTCTTCAAATTGATCAACACTTGTTCAACGCCGGATTTTTCCTTAGCATCCTTCACTTGTTCCACCGACAAACCGAAAGGGAATCCACTTTCCACAGCCTTGAATCCAGCGTCCTTCGCCAAAGCATATCTCTCTAGCATAGAGGATGCCTCCGTAAACATAAAAGCCAAGTTTGCACAGAACTTCATCTTTCAAAACAACTTAATTTAGAGGTTATTAGATGTTGACTGATACACGGCTAACGTAACTATGTGCGTTTAGTTATTGTTTTGATTATGAGCACAATTTTATACAAATAGACTGATAACCTATCTCACCGCAAGTTGATGTAAAACCTCAGTTCGTTATCATTTGTATGTGCCTATAGAGATATTTTATCGTCAGAAAATCGTAACGTTCGTAACGAACCGCAACAAAATATTTGGGAACCTCAAAACTTTAACCTACTTTTTCAGTTTTTTTTTCATTAGATAAGTAAAGATGCCAGCACATCAACCTACTACAATCTGTCAAATTTCAAATTCAAAATTCAAAAGTCTTTTATTCAAACTAGGCTGAGAATCAGCACTTTTGGAACATCAAAAATACATAAGACAGTCCCCCAAAACGCCCACCCTTCACCACTTCCTAGTGCTTTTGCTGGGAAGAAGAAGTGGCGCAACAAACTCCCCAGCAGCACAGCTGTCTGTTCAGTTAGAAAAAAAAAGATTCTATACAATAGTATGCAAGATTTTTACATTACGCAAAACATAATTTAAATTATAAATTAATTGCCATATGACAGCTAGCACACGCCAATATACCAACCAAAAACACCGAGAACTATACTCAAGCAGAAATAAAAATAACTAAACGTAGGTAAACAATATTTAAAAAAGAAAATTAAGCCTCCAGGCATAAAGGTCGTGCCCGCTTACATATAGCTGTAACTAGAAGTTATTATTGATAAACTAGGACCATCGAGGTAAAATAAATAATGTCGAGGTCGCTAGCTAACCACATATTGCAATACAACTCATTAAAAAAAACATTGTAATGAGTAGATTATGTCAACAATAAATTAGAATAAAATTAAATTAAATTGACTTAAAAAGTAAAATTATAAACAATTATATAAACTCATATAACCTATCAGTAGGTAAACTAATTCTGGAGAAAAAACATTTAAACATTGTCTTGAGTTAATCACAGCAACCAACTATTCTTATCATTTAAGTAGTCATTGATAGAATAGTATGCCTTTGAACAAAGGTTGGACTTTACTTTAGTTTTAAACGCATTAAAAGGCAAATCTAGCAAAGAAGAGGGTAGTTTGTTATAAAAGGTTATACCAAACCCAACAAATGAGTTATGAACCTTATGAAGCCGGTGAAAGGGAGCACGTAGTTTATCCTTACTTCTAGTGTTAACATTGTGAATATCACTGTTTTTAGTGTATATTTTGTCTAGTACCTGTATATAAGATGTTGGCAAAGATGAATTGTGATGCCACTGTGAGGATACCGATATCTTTGAAAAAATCTCTCAGAGAAACTGGCACCTAACTGGTAAATTGCTCGAATAGCTCGTTTTTGGAGAACAAATATATTTTGAATATCTGCAGCTTTGCCCCACAGCAGAATACCGTAGGACATCACGAAAATAACTAAATTAGACTAACCGAGCTGTATCAACGTGTATTGTCTTACTTTCCTGACAGCGTAGGCGGCCGAACTGAGCCTTCCCGCTAGGCTCGATATAAATGTTGGCCCCACTGAAGTTTGGCATCTACTGTTATGCCCAGAAAAACTGCCGAGTTTACAGTTTCAAGCACCTCTTTATCTAAGACGATGTTGGGTCCTAGATTTCTAACATTTGGAAGGACAAACTTTACACATTTCGTTTTCTTGGCATTGAGAACTAGGTTATTTGTCGTAAACCAATCCGTAACCATTGACAGTGCACTGTTTACAATGTCAAAATCTTGTCTATTCCTGTCTTCTTTAAAATAATAGAGGTATCATCTGCAAACAGTACAACTTAACAGATACCCTTTAAATAGAATGGTAAGTCATTGAAATACACTAAGAACAAGACTGGACCCAGTATTGAGCCTTGCGGTACACCTAACTTAACTGATAGCCCGGAAGATTTTACACCATCAACATCTACACATTGCGACCTATTTAAATACTAATTTAAAACGTTGAGAGCTTCGTTTAGCACACCGTAAAGATTTATTTCATAGATTTTCAACTTTATCAGTAATCCTCTTTAAATCTAATATCGAGCTAAATGAAAACTATAACCGGCGGAACAAGAATATACTAATACTGCCTATCACAAACTTATAAGTTATCGGGAAAAGCCCATACTCAAGACTAGCAAATATATTTAATAAGCTACCGGAAAGTTTAAAATCCCTACCAAACGACTCAATTTTCTCGAATCAGTTGAAATCTCTGTTTAATAAAGAAAGCCTACTATACCGTTGAGGAATTTAAAGCTGACAAATTGTGAATCGATTGACTTTGTAATAATATGCTTAAGGGGAGGTTTTACGAATTTGCCTGTTTTAAAATCAATTTTAAATGGTCAAACTAGTGTATTTGGGTCCTGAAAAAAAGATATGTCATAGATACATCCTTGTTTGAGGGACATTAAAGGTTAAAAACACGATAAATTGTAATTTGCTCGATCGAAAAAAAATCCGAAACAGGGTCGATTTCAAAACCATTTTTCGTTTCATTTCCTAATTACAGCACAAAACAATATGAAAATTGCATGTATGATGAGGTAATCGTATTTTAGAGGTTATTTAAAGATTGGATTTTTAAGTTTAATAGATTTTTTTTTAAATAAACCCAAATATAGTAAATCGGGTTAAATCGGCTTGCGCTCAGAGTCCTGCGGGACGTCATCGGAGGTGGACCTGTGTCAAAATTTTTAAAAATACGCTCTCTCTGCAGTTGTTACAAAAAATCGAATAAAAGAAGAACACATTATATGAAATTGCGACAGCTCAGAAAAAAATATTTCGTTATTTTATTATAGTTTTAATTCATAACATTGTTTTCGAAAGTGAGATTATTTCTATGCGATATGATGACGTTTAACTGTCATCTTACAATAGTGCTAGACACATTATAAATTATTATCGATATATAATTTTTTGTCGTCGTTTATGAAGAAGTCTTTTTTTGATTTTTCAATCAGATTCATCAATGTTACTATTTATTCACTCTCTATCGAATTGTCTTTGCTAATATCAAATCCTACATTAATAAACACATCATATACAATTTGTCCGGTTGCCGGTTGCATATGGAATATTTCAAACAACTATCACTCTCGCAAGAACAAAGAAAATTTAAAAAGAAATGGTGTTTCAAACAAAAGTGCTATACTAACATGAACAAATGTATGGAACACGATAAAAATCGTAATTATATTGTAATCAATTAAGAAGTAAGGAGATTAAATAAAGCACAGTGTTACTTTTCTTATTTCGTCGTTGTATTTTCTCAACAAATATACTAGCACTTGTTATTATTACTAAATAATGTTTAATTTGCAACGGCGCCATTTCTATTTTATTTATTAAAATGCGTACCTAACTTCCAGAATCACTCATTTTACCAACACTTTAAATCAATTGATCAACTGATATGAAAGTGACACAGATAAAACATAACACTCTTAGTCACTTGAGAAACTGATATTATACGTAAGACAAATAAAATATAACAATATTTTTCGAATAGCGGAGCCAGCAACACAATTTTTTTCTTGAATCCGTGATTTTATCGTATTGGCTCAGTATGAACAACTTTCAGTTTTGAATACAAAAAGTCACTGTTTACGATATTTTATACGACACTACTGTATACGATAAAATGTCGTTCTAAAATTTCGATGTCCTAAAATAATAGATTCGATATAACTGTCTATACGCTTGGTATTAGTCAAATGTTTGTGTACCGGGCTATTAATAGGTACAATGAGACCTCCTCTGTTTGTGACACAAAAAGATCTGGCCGTCCACGTAGTGTTCGTACGAAAAAGGTGGTCAAAGCAGTAAGGGAAAGAATTCGAAGGGAAAAACATGTCTTACTGTTTCGAAAATAATAGGTTCGATAAATTATAGCTTGCTACAGCTATAATTTATCGAATCTATTATTTTAGGACATCGAAATTAGGTACGTCACTTGACAATAAATTATGGCAATTGTTACTTCGTAAATAGCCGTCAATATTTACGAATCTTCATGAGCGGTGGGAAATATCCAAAACAAAAAAATATGGTCACAGTATAAGCGAAACAGTAAGACAATTTTTAGCTCATCCAACTTAACAAAAATCCCGACGAAATAAAGATGAAAGTTTGTATGGAAATTCGCCATTTTTTTTCTTAAATTCACTTGATAAAATTCTTAAATTCACTGACAGACAATGCACATCCGCTGCGTCTAGAAGCATGCAATTTTGCACAATAGTTCTTTTTATAACGAACGAAATTATGACTTTGATATTTTCTATCAAAATTACATTTTGCGTGACCGTTGAGATACCCAGTAGCACTATTATAATTTTAAACTTTCACCTTACTACCGCAAAGTCATGTTTATCTGAAACTAGTTTCTGTCCGTGACTTCATTCGCGTGAAAGTCATAAGACATCACAATATACTAAAATAACAGCCACATTTTATAAATCTTCGCTGTACACTGTTTGTAGTTTTGGTCTCGGCGACCAAAATATACAGAGATTTAGGACTGGTGACGCGACTGGCTGGCTAGCTGGACTAGCGAGCAAGTGACAGAGTTATCCGTGTGAGAAGCAGCTCCTCCTGAGGTCGAAACGCGCAAGTAACACTCGTCAGTAGCAATTTCCCATTGCTTGCGAAGTTTTTCGTTTTAAGTGAATTATTAAACGTCTGCGTTCCTTCATATACTACCTAATGGCACAACACTGATACACGAACTGCTTCTTACAGAGTATTCATGACTACCCCAGCAATCACTAAAAAATCAGCAGTTGTACAAGGGTGGCTATGGTTAGGTGACTGTTAATGAGATTGTTTTTATTGATTTTTATTAAAACCATAGATGACAGAAGAGGCCTAAACTTCATGTTTTTCGTTGTACGTTCTACGATCTCTCCCATAACAGTAGGTATATGAAAAGGAAAAAATGTTGTTTATTTTATAAATAAAATGAATTGATTGTCACAAAACAAACACACGCACGCACACACACAATACATTAGCCGATAACGACACCAACCCGACATCGACACGATATTGGCGATCAGATGATCGGATACGTTTAGTGCCTTGTCTTGTTATCGTAACCTATATCGTCGCAGACAGCGACGAAACGGACTGAAAACGCCCATTAGGTACACAGGACATTTTAAGTAATCATTTTAGTTCATGACACCGTAGGTCCCATAAAATGTAAACTTATTGAAAAAATCGAATCTAAGAAAAACTAGTTCAGTTGATCAACTGCAAATATTTCATGCTGTGGCATGGATTTTCCGTGAAATGGTCGGCGGTGCATCGTAAATAGATACGTCACTCTGCATTTGGGGGAGGCGGAGGTAGCGTTTCAAAGGCCTACAGACACGGAAAACCTCGCCTACAGACACGGAAAACCTCGCCTTAACGTACTTATATGTGAAATAATAAATTACTTTACTTTAATATGCTTACCTATAATGACTAAAATGAAGCAACGAATTAAAAAAAATGATTTATTTGAAATAAAATGTAATAATTAAATAGCTGATGTTTATTAAAATGTAATGAATTGTAATAATTAGAATCTTTAAATTCGTGTTATTTAATCATAATATAAGAAACATTTGCAGTGCCCTTACTTAAAATTTCATGACACAGTACATGACATGCAGGGTGCATGTCATGAAATTTTAATGCATGCCTACTAACCAGTGTTTAACATGTTAGCACATAAATAAATAAATAAAGCTTATGGTTCAAAGTTGATTGGGAAAATTTGATAGTTTCGGGTAGGTTGACCTGTACATGTTGTTTAGCAAAACTGGCCAAGAGGACATGAAGTAATAGTAAGAATTCCGTATAGAAGTGATACTGGGTATCATGCACTCTAAAGCTGTTAGCATCTCAATTTTGAACGCGTTAGGAACTTATGATATGTTTTAAGTTCCACCAGTCAGGATTAACCTTAGAACCGTTTTGCAGAATGTATAAGGGATACCCACAAAATACGCGCTGGAACGTGGAATTGCGCACACCAGCCCGTCTTACCAATACCAAGGGGTACCTCCAGCGAATCTCCAGATTTTTTATTAAGTAGGTGTAAACTGTATCTCCCTTCTCCATATTGAACGGCTTCGTTCTTCACTGGGAAGCAATTGGAGAAAATGCTGCATGGCATATTGTAGATACGAACTTGTAGCGGCGTTCGATATTGTGCACTATTTTGATTATTCAGCTTCGTTGGCACAATTTAAAGAAAGCGGACAGATACTTTGTTCCTATTGGACTACATTAAGCAAATTTCAGAGTGGTCAAAGCCAGGAAAAGGCACATGTTGAATAGTCGCATAGCTTATAATTTCATTCATTCATTGACAGAACACACAGCCTGAACCGCCGGATCTAGAAGCTTGAACTTTTTCCCTACATAATAAAAGTGAGCAAAAAGGAAGGATTTTTGCAAATTAATCCCGCATACATGAGCACAAATCTAATCTAACTAGCCTGTATTGTCCCACTGCAGCACAAAGGCCTCCCTTTTCATTTTTTTGACCGGTACTAGCAAAACACAGAATCCACACAATTCTGTGTCCAGTCCTTTCGGTAGGAGTCAAGCTCGTCCCACCATTTTTGTCTCGGCTTGCCATGATGTCGTGCGTTTAGTGGGACTCAATTGGTGGTGGAGCTCTAAGGAAGGATTTTTGAAAATTCATCTTCTACAAGAGTTAAATACAGGACAAAAGTTTATATGGAAGTTCGTCATTTTTGCCGATTTGGTTTTAGATGAACCTATGATAACTGGCTAAGAAACCAAATTGAAAGAGGCTGATCAATGATCATGATTGTCGAAGCATTGAGAGCTTTTAAAGAGCAAGCTGAGGGAGCCTTGGGGGATTGTAGCGAAACTTGTAAAGACGAAACCAAGTTAGATGAAGCAAAGTGAATCGAAGAGCCTGGTGATTCATGAAAATGAAACAAGAGATTTTTCTATTTAAGCCTCGTGCAGTCTTGCGCGACGCGACAGTGGTAATTGTTCTACCGTGTAGTTTTCTTAGAAATTGTTTTGTTAGAGTCGCGTCGCGCTAGTCTGCATGAAGGTTTAAGCCTCGTTTAGACCAGCGCGACGCGACTCGACAATACAAATTCCAAGAAAACTTCACGGTATAACAATAGCCGGTGTCGCGAGTAAAGTGGGCCATAAACACCTTTCAGCCGTACAAATCAGCTGGACTGGATGGCATCTTCCCCGCCCTACTGCAGTGGGGAGTAGACTGTCTGACACCATGGCTGGTGGAGATTTACCGAACCTGTATAGCACTCAGACACACACCTCTTGCATGGCGCGACGTGAAAGTCATTTTCATACCCAAACCTGGCAAGACTGACTATACACAACCCAAGGCTTATAGACCCATAAGCCTCACATCCTTCTTACTGAAAACCCTAGAGAGACTCTGTGACAGACACATCCGAGACGGACCTCTCCGGGTAAGACCACTTCATAAACAACAGCATGCGTACTCCACAGGCAAGTCGACAGAATCATCGCTGCACAGCGTGGTTTCTAAGATCGAATGCAGTGGACCACAAGGCTCAGCACTGGCTGCCTTCATCGATATCGAAGGCGCCTTTGACAAAAAATGTTTAACAGTATAAATATGGCCCTCGACAGACACAATATAGACCCGACCCTGAGTGGCTGGATCACCAACATGCTCAAGCGAAGGGCTGTACAAGTCACAGTAAATGACACTACGAGAGCCATCGTTGCGAAAGGCTGCCCGCAAGGGGGCGTTCTCTCGCCACTAATATGGAACCTAGTAGTAGACAGCCTCATCAAAACACTCAATGACAAAGGTTATTTCACCGTAGGCTACGCCGATGACATAACCATAATAATCAACGGGACCCATGAAAACACACTGTGCAATCTTATGCGTCAAGCCCTGAAAATAGTAGAGGAATGGTGCAACAAGCACCAACTCTCAGTGAACCCAACAAAAACCGAACTGATTCTCTTCATAAAAAAAAGAAAACTGATGACACTACAATTACCACGATTCTTAAGAACAACCCTAAGCCTCTCAACTGAAACCAAATACCTGGGCATCTATTTGGACAAACAACTGAACTGGGCAAAACACACAAACCATACTATTACGAAAGCCAGCATATCCCTGTGGCAATGCAAGCGATTGCTTGGCAGGAATTGGGGGATCAGCCCCAAAGTCACCTTCTGGCTATACACCACAGTCATTCGACCAATTATCACATACGGCTCACTGGTTTGGTGGCCCAGGACGGACCTGAGCACAACCCAGAGAGATCTCGAGAAACTACAGCGGTTTGCCTGTGTCGCAATCACTAGCTGTATGAGAACCACACCGACCGCTGCCCTACAAGCAATGCTAGGGCTGCCGCCTCTACACCTAATCGTACGGGAGGAAGCGGCCCTGGCCGCCTTCAGGCTCCACTTATCGGGAACCCTAAGTAACGACTCCAGAATTAAGCACACACGCATAAAGGAGGATGCAATCAAACGAAAGCCAATGATGGCATCACTCCGCGACAAAGCCCCGAAAACAATCCACTTTCAAAGGCACTACAACATAATACTCACCGAAGAACAGTGTGACTACTCAGGCCCCAGAGAAATGAGAGTATACACCGACGGTTCGAAGACCGACTCCGGCACCGGAGTCGGAGTCTTCTCACATGAACTCAAAATAAATATATCCAGACCGCTGGGAAGGTTCAACACCGTCTATCAGGCGGAGTGTGTGGGAATCATACATGCGGTCCACGCCCTAGAAGCCAGGAGAGTTACGGATACACACATACGTATACTCTCCGATAGCGCCTCAGTCCTCTAATCATTAAGGAAAACAATTTTTACCTCAAAGCTAACACTAGAATGTCATAAGGCATTAGAGCGAATAACGGTGTCTAGCCGCAACATGGTGACACTGCAATAGATAAAAGGACACAGCGGGTCGCTAGGTAATGACGCAGCTGATGAACTTGCTAGGCGAGGATCCAGCACGGCAGTCTGTGGACCCGAGCCTATCGTACCTATCCCCTTCAACCAAATACGTAGGTGGTTACAGGAAATCACCCACACACAAGCAGGGCAATGGTGGTCCTCGACACCGGGCTGCCGGCAGTCAAAGGACGCTATGCCATCTTTGGATAGCAGGCTGACCAGGCGTCTTTTAAGCCTGGACAGGAATGGCCTGCGCCTGGTGACAGGGACCATCACGGGACACTGCTCGCTAAACAAACACTTCCACACAATAGGCATAACGGACAGTCCTCTGTGCAGGGCGTGCATGGAGGCTGAGGAGACCGTTGCGCACGTGCTTTTTGAATGCACGGGCGTTACCCAGATTAGAACAGAAACCCTCGGGTCACCCAGATCATACACAGATGTTCTAGACAAACCAGGAGACCTAATTGCCTTCTGGAGGGAGGTGGGTTGGTTGGAATAACCCCCCAAACGGCCGCCATGGCCCACGCACAATGGTCCACCTGACGGACTGAGTGCGGAAACCAAGGGTGTGTAATGTATGATATAATAACAAATGTCTAATAGGGATGATGCCTGGGTCAAAAAAAAGAAATTCTATTTAGTCCGTCAATCAGATAATAAAAAAATATTAGACACGTATTTTTTGTTTTAACATATACTTAAATAAAAAAAAAAAAAAAAAAAAAAAACTTCATACACATGGTGAATTAAATATAAATGGTCAACCATTAGTAAAAACAAATTCTGAGAAATATTTAGGTCTTACTCTTGATGATAAACTTACAATGAAACCTCACATTGAGAATGTAAGAAAAAAGATATCATCACTGACTGGTGCACTCAAAGGAATTGTTCGATGTCTCCCATTACAGGTCAGATATATTATTTATAATTCGATGGTTAAACCACATCTCGATTATTTAATCGAAGTATGGGGAAGTGCTGCCAAAGCTCACCTTAAAAAACTACAAACATCTCAAAATAAAATTATTAAGGTCTTGTTTAATTATGATTATCTAACATCTACTCAAAAAGTTTTAAAAGAAACAAAATTAATGAATATTGATCAAATTTATAAATATAACACTTGCATACTTGTACGCAAAATAATTAATAGAGACATACATACACAAATAACATTTACAAAAAGAATGCAAATTCAAAAGCGCATGACGAGGCAGGCTAGCCATATAATTTTAAGAGCACCTAGGACAAACTACGGAAGAAAGACTATAGTATATGAGGGGGCGGAACTCTATAACTCTATACCTAAAATAATTAAGGAATCAAAATCACTTCCAACTTTTAAAAGACTATTAAAGCACCACCTGAATAATGTTTAAATTGTAAGTTTCTACCGTTTTTCTAATTTAATTTTAGTTTATACCAAGCGAAACCGTCGCATATCTAAATTATTATGTTTTCCTCATAGAAGTGAATAATTGTATTCTTTTTGAGCGAAATAAATTTCTTAAACCAAAAAAAAAAAATATTAATACAAAATGACTTAGATACAACGCATTAAAGTTGGGGAGTGGGGGTTGATACGTCACAACTTCACAAGTATGTATAAAATCTACATACAAGTGACGTCATGGCACATAATAACTCAATGTATCGCCGTAATCTTTTGATAACGTAAAAAAAGAAAAAATACGTGTACGTTATTTTTTCATAGTCTACATGACGGACAAAAAAATATTTTTTAGTCATCTACCCTATTTCACTTGAAATAACGTTCATATATATAATTTTCATATGCTATAAAATCATATAACCTAATTTCATATGACCTAATGTTTCATATGATATAATTTTCATTTAATATAAAACATTTAGTATAACGTTCATTTTATATAATTTTCAATATGTATAATATTCTTTTTATATAACATTCATTTAACCTAATGTTCTTTTGACCTAATTTTCATGTTTAATGGTCACAGTTCTAACCTAACTCAAATGGCACCTAACCAAATCTTAAAATATTCAATGCATGGTTGACTTCTGGATGGTTTATAAAAAATAACCACGGTGGTTTATAAAACTAACCTAACCTAACCTAACCTGTCCGAGTCGGGGTGCCCTAAAGTCCATTTTTGCTAGCACCATACTAGCAGGCGTTTAAAATCGTATCAGATTTTCTAAATTATATTAAAAGTTATTAGAGATTATGAATATTATAGTAAATGAATAATATACTACATGAATATTATGTCAAATGTGCATTATAGGAAATGTTTATTATATCATAAGAAATTATATCAACAATCCATTATCTCAACTGATCGTTATATTAAACAAAAGTATATTAACTGAAATTAGGTCAAGTGAACGTTAGATTTTTTGTTATTATATCAACCGTTACACACCCGGAAACCGGGTGTGTAATGTATGATATAATAACAAATGCACCCCATAACATAGAACATAGCCGGTGTCGCGTTGCGCTGTCGCGTCGCGCTAGTCTGCACGAAGCTTTAAGTAAGCACGAGGCAGAGACACTTCCACTAATATGAATACCAATACCTAAGGGTTATTCTGAGAAACAGATTCTTAAGGCCAACTTAAAGGTAACAAGTAAAACACAGTTACATTGTAATCTCTTTATTAATTTTCTATATAATAAAATATTAGGTTCAGTTTATTATTTCAAAATAATATATTTTATAACAATATCCTCATTTATGTATGTTTCCTATATAATGATATACAAAGTAATCCGTTTTAATAAAAGCTAACAAGGATGGAACCATCCACGTTTTTGCTATACAACTAACATCAACATAAAAATATTACATTATAAAATAATCATGGGAAATGGCCACTTCAAAAGCCAATGACCAAAAATGGTGCAATTGTAATTTTTTTTCACCGTTATCAATCAATCATTATTAATAATATGACGAACAAAATGTAATGTCTGTCTGCCTAGCCTTTTCCCAACTATATTGGGTCGGCTTCCAGTCTAACCGGATGCAGCTGAATACCAGTATTTTACATGAAGCGACTGCCTATCTGACCTCCACAACCCAGTAACTGGGTAATACGATACCCCTTGGTAAGACTGGTTGTCAGATTTTCGGGCTTCTGACGACCCGTAACGACTGTCAAAGATCCACGAATGACAGCCGGGACCAACGGCTTAACGTGCTTTCCGAGGCACGGAGGAGTCTCGTTATGTAAAGATGGTCACCCATCCACAGACCAACCCCGGCAAGCATAGCTTAACCTGATGAATCGACCCGTGCGGCAGTTATTACTTAGCCACGAGCTCCTCTTAAAACGACGAACAAAATTTAATATGCGGTAATATAGCCTAACATCAGTCTGAACCGAGTCATATAGAAAAGTTACCGAGTTACATAAAACTCCAAGTTCAAATATTGTTGAAAAATCTCGGACTGCAATTGTAGAAAAATCGTTTATCAATTCATTTTCGTGATAGGTCTTTCCAATACCGACTAAGGTTTCAAAGATGGCCGCGGTATAAAACCAAATGCGCCACTTCCCGTAGTGATTTGGTCATTGTCCTTTATTTATGATTTTATTATAAATATCGAAGCTGGTATTACCAAAAACTTATTTTAAAATGGAATGCTTGTAATGCTTAACTTAAATGTTTACACTTAGATTAAAAATTGCATTAAAATCCTTACAAATGCATGTGCTGGCAGTACACAGTCTTATAACAAGAGGTATTTGCGGTTATAACATTTTATATAAATATGTTTTTGATATTAACACAGCCATATTTTTTTAATAATATTGTGTTGCTATAAACTAGATCAGTTATTCTACGTAAATATTACATTACGGTCTTATACAATAATTTGTGAACAGTTCTTTCAAAATTAGAAAGAAGTGTGCGATTTGAGCAGAATTTGCCAATACCCTGTAACGCACCCTACACTGAGCTGACATGGCAACTGAGTTACAATTACTTAGAAGAAATGAAAACTATCCGGATCAACGCATTAGGCTTACTTACATTTTTACTTAAATAATAGAAGCATATAAATAGACGAATGTCAATGATCTTAACCGATTACGTGGAAGACATTTTGAGCACTCGCTTAAAATTAACTAGCAAGATATAAGACGGACTTTATTACAGTCATTAAAAAATAAATAGCAAATTTTAAAGTAAATGGCGATCTTTACTCTTTATAAAGCTTTGATTATACAATCGCAATATTCAAGGAAGACGAGGAAATAAATGGCCCAGCGAAATAACACAGGTCTTTGATGCCATCTCTGAACAAAGGCGCATAATGCTCGTAATGAGAATAAATTCATTCGCCTTCCCCATGTGTACAATTTATCGAATGACAACTTTGATCAAAGAAGCAGAAGTACAAAACGATAGCACGAAGCTAACGATAGCGTGCGACTACCACTCGACTAATCGCAGCGACACCGGTGACTTGGGCGCCAGCAGGAAGTCGAACTGTATGTCCAACTCGCCATCAAACTCCACACGCCATCTTTGCATTATCTGTGAACAAAAATAATAATGAAATGAGTGTATCTAGAGAATGAAAATACCTAAATGAACCATCCCTCAAAAGCAGTCAAAATGATTAAGAGTTCCAAAGAGAAAGGAATAAATTCCGGATATAGATCTCACACAACTCAAAAATCATTGATTTGAATATGCTGGGGATCAGAACTTTTTGAACGTCAAAAATCATAAAAGGATGTTCCCAAAACATTTCTTGGAGTTTCAACCGGGAAGAATTGCAAAACTACGGTCTTCGCACCTTAGGAAGCAAATAAGCAAAGTCTACTAAGCCCTAGCCGTTTGCCGACGCCGCGCCTTATTCTGGTCTGTAAGGAGTGACCAACGTAGCAATATGGCTGCGGTTGCTTTTAGCTAGGGTTGTTACGGAACATCGGCTCCGCCTCCGCAAGTAATGTTGTGAAGATATACTCGGAAGTTTCAAGTCTTTACTACCCTGTTACGGCCACCACCAGGTTCAGTACCAAGTGAGCAACTGTTTAGTGAAGCCAATTTAATATACGAAATTCTAAGAAACCGAAAAGACGATAAAGCTGCAAAATTCCGCGTCAAAAATTTGCTTATCAAAAGGTTGAACCTCCATCCCTAAGATGGCCTCCGTTACACACCTTGTTTCAGCCATCGGCAACCAGAATGTTGATTGTCATACCTTAGCAAGCAGCAAATGTAACTCAAGGTCCACGAAGCGTTTCCCGGGGCACATACGCCGTCCTCTTCCGAATGGAGCAACTAGAGTTGCAGCATGGGGCGCTGTTGGCTTGACCCAACGCTCTGGGATGAACTCGCGAGCACGCCAAAAGTTCTCCTCGCGACGGCACGCCGCTCCCGTGTGGGCCAAGATAAACGTCTGCGAAATACAAACATGTTTTTAGAGAATTTCTCGAAAGTCGTGCAGGACAAAGCATCGAATTTGAGTAGGTATGTGTTCGGGATAGGCTAAGGCAAAAAATATATCACAAAGAGAAAACTTTGAATATTTACAATTGGCTAAAATTATACACTTAATTTGATTCAACCTTGACGAACTGAAATAACAGGACCATTCGATCGACTCGCTATTATGATTATTAAGAAGAACCAATTACGTCGTTTTCAATCTGGCACTTAACTGCGGTAATAATTATATTGTCAAAGAAATATATGAACTCACCCCAGCAGGCAATTTATGTCCAGCAATAGTCATAGGCGCATCCAGAAGCCTGGCCAAGAACGGTGCAGTTGGCAGCAGCCGGAAGGCTTCATAGATAGCTGCCCGAACTGACGGGGCGGCTGCAAGGTCTTCAGCAGTCAGGGAACTGCATGAAGGCAACTCGGAGCGAATAGTACGCTGCCAGTCAGGCCGCCCGCTCAGCAAGTATAACAGAAATACGAGGCTGTTTGCTAGCTGTTAAAAAAATAACTAATGTAGTTGGAGGAAGCATTTTACATGCAGCTTAGTTGTGCACCGGATGATCATAACCTAAAATAGCTTGCCAACTACTCACCGAGAATCAAATTCCAGCTTAAACTAGAAAGCGATGAATGGCTAGAGATTTTGGGTGCTGTATTTTCACGTTTGTTAAGCGTTTTGTCCATTCTGAAAGTCTTTTTGAGTTTAAGTCTGTGCTGGGGCCCAAGTCTGCTATTTTTATAAATTCGTCATTGTCATTTTGCTAAAAGCTCGTAATCTGCTAAATTCATAATGGTCGATCATTGGTTGATCATTGTATTTCAAAAACACGATAATCGTAACGAATTAAAAGAAATTACTGCACAATGACGTTCTCATGGTAGGTCACTGATTAAAGGAACTTTTAGCAGATTACCGCCAGTCAGTCATTCATTTTTCATTATGTACGACATTACCAATAGATGCCA
Organism: Xanthia togata; assembly: GCA_963853775.1. NCBI lineage: Eukaryota > Metazoa > Arthropoda > Insecta > Lepidoptera > Noctuidae > Xanthia > Xanthia togata. Next base: position 12,326,601 of record OY970811.1, read on the forward strand.
TTTCTTTCAATGGAGTGTCAGTGGCTGACCATTGGAAAGTCATAATGACACCAATATGTTAGTAGATTACCAAACTTGTCAAAATCAACAATTATGAAATCAATTATAGACCATTCTGACACTATTGTAAGAGCAGACTTGAGGCCCTGGTCGTTATCGTCAAATCGCAAGATTTGGTCACTACTCACGAGCCCCTTGGCTCGGCGATGATAAAGTAAATGACTTTCTTTTTCAATATGAACTGCGGCTGACGTACCAAGCTTTTTTATTAGGAGCAACACAGCTTCGAAGCCGGTACGATAATTCCCAGGAATACTTAACCAACAATTTAGATTAAAAAGAACAGTTGGCCACAGTTGTGCAGAAGAACATCTGCGTTCGGAAATCTAAAACCCCAAAATATTAGTAAGCATACCGTTTCAATGCCAGCTGTGATAAAGTCAATGATTGCGGCTTTCTTGTCCCTCATATCAAGGGCGGGGTTCTCCAGAATCCTCACGAAGATCTCCTGCATGGCGTCATCGTCGGCCGTGCCTTGTCTCCTGTTCCTCGCTTCCTCCATCAGCTCCGATACTATCCTGCCAACAATTTGGTTTTATTATTGCTTGACTGTATTTATAATTATGGGATTTGCGGATAAGACCAGAATCTGGGTGTATGCAATCGAAATACACACACACACTAGACACTAGTTGTCTGGCATTTATGCTGAACTGGCCCTATATGGCGCGGGTGTGTAACGGTTGATATAATAACAAAAAATCTAACGTTCACTTGACCTCATTTCAGTTAATATACTTTTGTTTAATATAACGATCAGTTGAGATAATGAATTGTTGATATAATTTCATTTTATCTAATTTCTTATGATATAATAAACATTTCCTATAATGCACATTTGACATAATATTCATGTAGTATATTATTCATTTACTATAATATTCATAATCTCTAATAACTTTTAATATAATTTAGAAAATCTGATACGATTTTAAACGCCTGCTAGTATGGTGCTAGTTTTTTCTTCGCTTTATACCCTATTATACACCTACCACCCTCAACTATTGTAACCAGTAGAAATTGGATGCAATCTGGACTTTAGGGCACCCCGACTCGGACAGGTTAGGTTAGAAGTCCCCTTCGTGGTTATTTTTTTATAAACCATCAGAAGTAGGAGCCCCGCTTCGCGGATTCTTCGCTTCCGTCGACCAAGCCCACCCTCAACCATGCATTGAATATTTTAAGATTTGGTTAGGTGCCATTTGAGTTAGGTTAGAACTGTGACCATTAAACATGAAAATTAGGTCAAATCAGGGTTGATAAAAATCATGATTTTTTAAAAGAAATCAAATAAATCGGATTTATTTGATTTAAATCGGATTAATTTGATTTAAATCGGATTTTTTGTTTTCTTTTTTACACTGTTCTTTTTTTAATTTGGAAGACAGTTATTAAGTAATTAAATAAAATAACAACATATATATATATATATATATATTTTTTAATTACATCATAAAATCAAATCACTTTTTAAAAAAAAGTCATTTTAATGAACAAGGAAGGAAAATAGTTAGAGTAGTTAATTAGTAGGAGTTTAGGTTTTTCAAAAGGAAGACTAATTTGGCTGCATCACTTTCATCGGTCAACAACTTTTCTTGCGGCAGTTTTGGATTAACCATGTAGGCTAGATAATGAGCCGGTGTCATGGCTTGGCGGTAACGATTCATGACAACCCTCATTTGCATCATGTTAGTTCTTCTTTTAGTTGATCTATTAATTCATTCCAGATAAGAACACTATCTGAAATAGTACACTTATCGCTGTGAACCTTGTCTAGAGCTTTGGATATTGGCTCCAGTCGTGCCACAAGATGCTCTGCATTTCTTGAACTGTGTAGATAAATAGCATTGGACACGTGTGTGCGCACCGTAGTTTATGTCGGGGGAAGTCCCTTGACACATTTCGGCTGATGGTTGCAGTAAAAAAATATTGATTTAAATCATTGATTTATATAAAATAATCACTTGATTTTAATCGCGATTTAAATCACTGATTTTAATCAAGTGATTTAAATCATATCAACCCTGGGTCAAATGAATGTATAAAAAGAATATTATGACATATTGAAAATTATATAAAATGAACGTTATACTAAATATTTATATTAAATGAAAATTATATCATATGAAACATTAGGTCATATGAAATTAGGTTATATGATTTTATAGCATATGAAAATTATATTATATGAACGTTATTTCAAGTGAAATTAGAGCATTTGTTATTATATCATACATTACACACCCATATGGCGCAGCCGTGAGGCACACAGTACTATTCAATTTTTTTCTTTTTTTTTTTCTTTTTCTGTTTTTTTTTTTTTTGTGAATGTTGTGTGCCTTGACCTGAGTCAAATAAATTTTCTTTCTTTCTTTCTTTCAAATACTTATTAGGATAAGTATAAAATATCCTAACCTAACTAGCTATATAATAAACGGAACTAACAAAATTCCCCAACAAAGGTTTTGTGTAGACTAGACCCAGACTATTCTTAAACTAGACGTCAAGGTTGAAAGCTTTTTTGTGTTTTCCTGTTACGCTTTTGTTGCTGATTCATCATAATGCACACTGCGGCAATACTGTCTGGCCAACGTAACAGCCACAAAAAGTTTCCTAACCTTCGTATATTTACTGAACAAAAATCGGTCAAGGCTAAGAGATTCGCTCGGTTAATTAAAGAAGAACCTATCTTTTTTTAAATATAAATTATGGATCATCTCGTTAAAGCTCGGTCGAGTTGAAGGATACAATACATGAAGGTATCCAAACTTATGCATTATGTCATCGATCACTAATTAATAATGAATGCATCATGTTCTTAAAAGAGGACGTAAAAGCTGGGCGGCCTAAAGCCATCATTGTGAAACTCACTAATGATACCTATACAATTTGAACTTGAACGTTCGGTAAACAATAAGGTACTGTATATACTTATCTGTAGGTACACATGGTCCAATGTCACAATGTATAACAATCCTGTATCTTATAAAAACACTGTCTACGCATTGTGAGTAATAGCCCATCAATCACAAAGTCAATAACGTAAGTCAAGTCGTAACTACTATATTTACGCATTGCTTCATTATTAAGATAGAGAAACTAACTCACGTATGAATGGTTTCCTCGCTCTTGACAAATGTCCTGTAGAGTGTGGTGGGTGCGAACTTCCATAGCGGTGCGCCGTAGTAGGAGTCTCGTTGAGCCCTGAAGTGGGCCTTGACGGCTGCTGCGAGGGTAGCCGCGCGACCCGACATCCAACGCTCTAGGAAGCCTAATCTTGAGCCCAGCATTAGGCCGCATACCGCTGTAACAGTATGATTGCACATTACTTCCGAATTCTCGACGGACAACGGTGACGGTTTACGTTATCTCTTCACATGCTACTACAGCCTTTGGGGAATGTTCCCGATACGGGATGATCCCGCCCGAGCGGAAGGGTGTTTACCGTAGACCAAAATTCTCCAACAGATGCATTCAAAACGAGACTTCACCAGATTACAGAAAAACTTTACGAACAGAAACTAGACACTGGTCAGACGTAAAGAAAGTTGTTAATCTCAATAAGACTCAGTTTTTTTAAACATATCTACAGACTACAACGAAACTCCTTGCATACCATTAGAATTAATCACTAGGCAGGTAGGTACTCCGTTCGTAGAAAGTTTGAAACACAAGAATCACATATTCATTCGTAAGACAAAATAATGTCATTCATCCCTTTCACATTTAAACATTTTATTTTGGAAATGCATGTTGTAACATCTTTGTAGAATTTGAACAGACAAAATTCAGAATACTTACATGGCTAACCATGAATCCCGATACCAAAGAAGAATGTGGCCACAAAAAACATTTGGAGTGAGATACGCGACAGCTTCCACTGAACGCAGCAGAGAATGGTTCTATCCATGCAATCCGGTGTAGTGTACAATTTCATAATGAATTTCTGATGTTGATTGTTGCATTACTCGCGACGCACGCACGCGAGTACGTTGGCCGTCTAACGCTATTTTCTTCCACTTATGACCCACATTCTTATCTCGTCGGACTTCATTTTCTCGTCACTATTATCGCAACTCTCTGTCTGAATCTATTTAAGACCCACTGACTTTAGCATTTGAACTCCTAGCGACAGAACACGATATTAATTTATTAGATGCATTTGTTTGATATACACATTTCAAAGTACCTACCTATGTACAAGGTAAAAATTATTAGACCCATGATGGTGAAGGTGAAATGGGTCAGCTTATCTGATTTTTCTTCTTCTCCGCATCCGGTCGGAATCAACGCCTATCATGTCACATTAATATATACCAACAGAAACCACCTAATCTTATGCCTCCCTTTGAATTTAATTTCCGTTAAAATTAACATCGTTTTTTTAGTTTATCGAGGACCAAGGTTATTACAAAATTCACACCTGGGAACTACCTACCATTTTATCTACTCGTCTAACAGATGTTAAGTTTACCTAAATAATGATACCAAAAACTCAATTCTATGACATTTGGTTTAAGAGATATGGTTGCTTGAACGCAGCCCTTCCGTACGAGAGATATGTACGACTGAGCGCCGCATTCCATGGGGGAGCAGGTACAAAAATGGTTTACTGAGTATTATTAAAAGACAAAAAGTAGAATCGTTTATTTCGAATAGGCACATATAAGGCACTTTTGAACGACAGACTATTGAAATGAGAAAGTATTTGTCATAGCTTCCTTATCTAACAAAGTAAAGTCAAGAATCGTTGGTCATTATGAGCTAGCAATGGTTAACGATTTCAGTTGTTAGTAACGCAACTTTTATCTTCAATTCCAACGCATTTCTGACTCATGCTTGCTCAATGTCTAATTGTCTACGCAAGACGGCAGACAATCGAATTATCTAGAAGGGTCAATAACAATACTATGATTCTTTCTCAACACAACTTAAAATTGAATAGTAGAGCATCTTGATTACACCCAATGTCCGCGTCGTTTGCTTTGAAAGTGTTCATCTGTCTGGCAGTTGCTTCTTGCTGTATATCATGGTAGTTCCTGTGCTATCTTATGGCGTCTCATCATAAAACGAAGTACGATCCCGGCAGTAGACAAAGTATAAAATAAAACTACAAAATATTTTACTTACACTCCAGTCCCATCCTGTTAGTGAGTTGGTCAAAAGCAGTGACCGTGCCGTCGCTCCGACGACAAGAGTCCAGAAGGACGAGAAAGTCGTCACAAATGTTGTTCAGTTCGGGAAGGAAGCCCTGCATTGTGTTGGGACTTGTCAGCTCCGCGGTCAAGTGGCGACGAAGATGATGCCATTTTTCACCTTGTCTGAAAAGGATGTAAGAAATTAAGCAACAGGAGGAGCAGAATCTTAAATTAAGAGATAAATATTTCAGTGGTGTTGCGTAATTTGGAAGATTCGTCATGCAGTCAAAACGGTATGTCGTATTCAATGAAATTATCCGCATCAATTCTTATCCTTTGTTTTCAGACCAGACGTAGATTCTGTAAGAACTTCCCCAAATATTCTGAAAGGAAATCATAATCGAATGTCGAATTGGTGCCGTCTACCTGCGCTCAAAATTCACATTAACCTTTTACGCCTATTACGAAACTAACGAAATCTCATAAAGTTGCAACCTTGACCGTGCAACGTCTTTGGACTATTATTACCATTTTAGTTACGTTTAACCTAGCCAGATCTTTAACTGTAGCTACCTATGTATGTACAACTTCACTTGGACCTTGAAAGCTCTACCTGCTGAATAAACGTGATCGTTTTATAAATTAATTTATTAATTTCTAGTGATTTAGGCAATAATAGTTAGGCACACTTGGTTATTTCTTTTTATCAAATTGTAATCTTCTTCAAATTGTATATTATCTCCTTTTGACAGGCATACAGTTAGTAACTTTGAGCTTAGTCCATTATACCCCGTATGTGCAAACTCAAAAACGAACGCAGCGACCTGGCGTCTCATTCAGACTCCAGTCAAAAATTTTAGAGTTACGTAATACGAGTCGTAAAATTTTTCAATTTCTAATTTAAATGATATCAATTCCACTCATTTTTTTATTGTAAATGTGTTGCGTAATTAGATAGCTGGTTGACGTCCACGCAGACTCAATATCGACGTTTGTCAGACAAAATTAGTACTAGTATTTAATATTTTATTTAGAATTTAAGTACATTAAGTCTTTAAAATTAAATTTATATTTACAAAGAGCATTTTGCATGTGGTGTTTGCCTGTAATTGGTTGTGCAGTTAGATTTAAGACACAATTACTTGTATGTTCCTATCTGTTTATTGTCTGTAACAACCTTAATTAAATAAATAAATAAATGACAGTATCTTAATATATAATTATTAATGACATTATTCTAAATATGGTTTACGATCTAGCATCTGTTTTATACGATGTAGATCCTATCATTTATTGCAATAAAGTACCTACAGTTTTAGAAGAAACATTTTTTTTAATTTAAATCGAAACTGATGAGGCATTGTTGAACATCATGATGAAACTGTAGGTATTACCGACATAGATTTCGTTTACAGGAAATAGCAACATTGCAACGTCGTTCAACTATAGTGCCAATGTAACTGCGCAATTATATTTGAAGTCTACGTGACTAGGAGTACAAAGCCTTGCCAAAATATCACGATCACAGGACACAATGGTACTTAATCTAACCCCGACTCGAGGTCACGCCACCCGCTGTGAGTGAATGCTTACTTACTTAAAAGATAACCTAGTCTAACTAGGTATCTATGTCAATTACCCTCGACTTGAATTACGAGATGATTAGCGTTATCTACATATAATCGGGCCGTCAACTTATTTATAACCTTCTCGGACATCTAAATAAAACACTGTATGGTACACACGGCTACACATCAAGATATACATTTCCAGTATAATCTGACCTCGCATTGTACGGAAATCCTATACAATGCGAGATCAGCATAAACTGGAAATGTATAGCTGATGTGTAGCCGTGTGTACAAACCTTGAGATTAAAGGTGTTTTAAACTAAGACAGACGCTGACACATGTTGATGTGGTCATGCGAACATAATGTTATGATTACACACAGAAAAAGTAATACAATTAACTCTTAGTCACGCTTATGTTCTGTAATCACATTAATATTAATGGATTGCTTTTGGATAGATATCGGTATTCCCCGGCTGGATGATGAGGTCAGAGTCAGTCGGAACCGCATCTGCGAGCCTAACGCTTCTCAGCGCCGACAAGTGCTGGTTATCGGCAGCTTTTTGTCAAATCAGCGGAACCTTGAAAAACGCGATGATTTTGCAAAAACTATGAAAAATGCCTGCGCCGACCAGCGTTGACAACCAGCGCTTGTCGGTGTCGAGCAGTTCCAAGCTGTTCAGATCCAAAAGCTTTTCCAAAAGTCCTTGCTAATTCCGTCCAGCTCCTATCCATCTTCATTGAACGAGAGGTTTACTTACTCATTGACAAGTCCAGTGGAGGCATATCTGTCAGGTCTGCTCCTTCGGTAGACCTGCACGATCTCGGTAGGGGGGCGGTAGGGCCGCTTGGCTGGCGCCCGAAGTACGGCTTCTAAGGCAGCACGCTCTGCGATGGACACCACAGATGCTCCCCCTGGCGTCGTCTCTACGAATACCGGCCCGTAACGCCTGAACATGTCTGTGTGCAAAGCTCTCATTGTGACCTTAAACTAGCTTTTACATAATTATAAAACAAACCGTTAAAAATAGTTAATTTATTGATTAGTCCAAAAAACTATTTGGAAAGGCTATGAAAAAGCTGTCAATTTTGCAGATGGATTATATTAAATAGGCGTCTTCAAAATGGCCAGCTTTTATTGCTCTGATGACGACGACTAAGACTAACTTGTCAACGCCGCCGATAGCCAGCACTATCAGCCAGCCTTGACAAGTCTTAGTCGTCAATACAGCGACAGGTTAATATGGCACCAATAACCTTGAAATTCCAGCGGGACTCGTGGCTTAAAGATAACAGCCGCACAGTTCGATCGAAGGTTAAGCTACGCTTGCCGGGGTCGGTGGATGGGTGACCATCCATTACATAACGAGACCCCTCCGCGCCTCGGAAAGCATGTTAAGCCGTTGGTCCCGGCTGTCATTCGTAAATCGTTGATAGTCGTTACGGGTAGTCAGAAGCCAAAATTCCTCTGACAACCAATCTTACCAAGGGGTATCGTGCTACCCAGTAACTGGGTAGTGGAGGTCAGATAGGCAGTCGTTCCATAAATATACAACATACTGGTATTCAGCTGCATCCGATTAGACTAGAAGCCGACCCCCACATAGTTTGGGAAAAAGCTAGTCAATTGCGAACCTTGAAATTCCAGCTCTAGGTATAGGCTCTGTCAGAAGCTTTACTTCAATATTTTCATAAAGTCACTGCGTACTACCTCCGCGAAATAAAAATGTCCAGAGACTTATTAACTCAGAGGAATAGGATAATTAATTACGTGACTGTTTTTGTAATTTGTTTTGAGATCTCTGTGCTGTTTTGTTCTTCCTCCTAATTGTGTTAATTTTATTATTGTTATCGAAATAGCACAAACAGTGAACTATAAATCTTCTTAAACTAGATCAAGTTATTTACAGCTGACATCGGAATTACATTTATTAGAAACCGAATTATGTTTGTTCCATTCCATAATCTACCTAGTTAATACTACATAATTCGGTAAGTTATTTAGATTTGTCTCTAAATAACTAACTATGTAGCATCTAAGATTAGACTAATGTCTAGTCTTAGAGACTTACCCCCGAATACTGAAACGTCACTCAAAATTTAAGTAGCACTTATATTTAACAGATACTCAAAAGTGACGTTTGACAATACGAAATCTAAAATTTAGGAGCTGCTCAAATGTTAAGCAGCCCTTAAATTTTGAGTGACGTTTCAGTATTCGGGGGTTATACATCTAAATAACTTGTGCTTTCATTTAATTAAAGCCTTTTTACAGCCATAGCTAATACTTGCTAATATAGAAAATGCTTGTTTTTGCTTCTGTATTATTTAATGGTTTACTTTTGTTGCTTGATTTTAATTAGAAATAGACTGGCTTACTGAATTGTGCTCTAGCAAAAAAAAAACTATTTGGTTCATGTAAGTAAATAAAAACTTGTTACCTAATTTTGTACAGCAAATGCTTGCTTATTTAAACCGCTTGATAAAAAAAAACAGCTTACTGCTTTCAAAACTATAAATTTGCTATGCTAGAGTCATAATCATCATTGCAATAAAAATCTCACCTTCATAAGCTTCATGTAGCTTGTTCATCTTATATCTACTCCAAAACAGCCATCTAGTTCCAAGAAAGGGTAGCGCCTGTGGTCCAGGCAGGCGCGTGGACTGCTTGCCATCCGCCGCGCGCGCAGCCAGCGCCGTCGCCGCAACAAATACAAGGATCACTGCCAGCACCAGCGTTGGCACGTACGACCAGTCCACCAAGGGTGGCGACGTGCTCTGCAACCAAAAGAAAATACCATGTAAGCCCTAATCCGCAACCTTGGTAAAAATTCTGTTTATCGTAAAGAACTAGCACCTATGGGCTAGATCTGACATGAACGCTAGGATCCTATGGGTATGTTGCAATGATATTATTCTAAATGTCACATTCAGTGGCGGATCCAGGATTGTCTTTTGGGAGGCGTTTGATCCCGCCGAGGATAAGTTTTTTCTTTAATTTGAATATTTAATACCTAGTTCACTTTAAGATTTGTCACGGAAGAACTCAGATGCTTTTACTTTAAGCCCCCCCTTGGTTCCGCTACTGGTCACATGCCTAATCATTGCTATTAATTGCCATAAACCACACGATTGGTATTACCTAACTAAAATAACAGTCCACATAAGTTTATTGACCGCACTCGGATATTTGTGCATATAAGTCGATTCTTTTTAATCATAAAGGCAATATCAGCTTCTCAAAATATCTTTGTTGAAGTTCAAGTTTTGGCTTTAAGATATTGTTTGGTATCGTGGTCGTTGACCCTGCGTGCGGCCGTGCTGGGCGACGCGTGCGGCGGGTGTGCGGACGCCCGCACCGATGGTACAACGTTGACGCGGCGCTCTTGACATTGGCTTTGCGTAACTGTCTCTCGTTACGTAACGTAACAACACGCGGCCGCCGGCACCGGACACGGCGTCAATGGCCGACCATCTCACAGCTCACTACCTAACTGCACTCAGTGACAGCTAAATATGTATGTGAGAAATTATATCTCCACGTATCGAGTGATACTGGTGGCACAAGTTTTTATTGCCATTTTAACGGATCCCGCATTTCACAGGTATTCTTAACTGGTACTGGAATTTAACGGGAGTTCAACTTTCGCAAACCTGTTGCGAATTGTCAATGACTTTGTAATATTGCAGAGCAATATAAAAAAGGCAATAGTTATGACAGTTGGTATCTATCGAACGCAATCCAAGTCCCGTCAGTGTGGAGACATAGGCCGACATGCAGCGGCCATACAACAAATTGTAACAATAGGTACTTAGCAACAAGTTTGGTATAGAGTTGCGGTACGAAATTTACGTAGATACTTATTTTTAACCCACATTAATTATGAGAGTCAAACAAAACTTATAAACAATTTCTTTAATATTTTCCTTTCACTACAAAGTAATATTTTTTACCGTTCATATACACTGGCCTGCAAAACTAAGTAGGTACATCACTTTTAAAATTTCAAGTTTTTCTATACTATAGAAGATAGAGATTTAAAATTAAAACTTTTATAGCAATTTTTATCAGCTTTCTTTGAAACTATAGTAAATTATACATTAGTAACATTTTTAAATCTAAAAAAAGATAAAACAATAAATATACCCATTTTTAGCTTAGTGTCATAAAACTAAATTAGCATTTAAAAGTATGTTTTACGTGTTATTTATTTTTTAATAACTGGTATTGCTTCCTCGGGCTCTGCTTACAGCTTCGAGTCGATTTGGCATACTGAACACGAGGTTTCGGAGCCGATGTCGGGGAATATTCTCCCATTCTTCTATCAGGGCCTGTTTTAGTGCCCTGAGAGTGGTAGGTGGTGGTCTGCGGCTTCTGACTAGCCTCCCTAGCTCATCCCAGGTGTGCTCAATCGGGTTGAGATCAGGACTTCTTTATGGCCAAGCCATCACGCTGATACCAACCTCCTGAATATACTCTTGCACGACCTGAGCCGTGTGTGGCCGGGCATTATCATGCATCAGCATCGATCCATCACCCATATTTACTAAATACGGCCCTGCATACTCATTGAGAATCTCCTGAGCATATCTTTCACCAGTCAGAGTGCCATTTTCTATGGCCACTAACTCTGTGCGACCTTCTGAAGATATGCCAGCCCATATATGTACACTGCCTCCACCGTACTGGACTCTTTCTGAGAAGCAGGCTTGAAGGTATCGCTCACCAGGTCGCCTGTAGAGACTTCGCCTTCCATCAGAAGTGTAAAGTGAGAATCGAGACTCATCTGTAAACAAAATTCTTGACCATTCTTCTTGATCCCACTGTATGTGTTCACGGGCGTATCGCAGTCTCGCTACTCGATGCTCCCTGTCGAGTTTGGAGCCACTCGCTGGTCTTCGGGTTTCAGGTTTGCTTCAGCGCCAGTCTTCTTCTCACTGTACTGTCACTAATCTACATTAGTGACAGTACAGTGAGAACCCGAAGGGAATACTCCCTTCGGGTCTGAAGAAGCTATTGCTGGACTTCAACTGCATTTAGGTGGCGATTTCTCAACACAGTGGAAACAATATAACGGTCTTCTCGGGCACTAGTACACCTGGGTCTGCCATTACCAGGTTTCTTCAAATGGTTTCCAGTCTCTTCGTACCTTCGCTTCACCTTCCGGACCGTTCGTAACGTCACACCTACCATGCTTGCAGTATGACGCATACTGATGCCTAGTTCCAGAAAAGTCATGATCCTAGCACATTCTTCAGGAGAAAGGCATGATAAATAATTTTATGCGCTGTTGTCTAACTTAGCTTTTGTAACAAGACTCATCGATCAAGAAAAAATTTGAAAAAAAAATAGAAACAAAAAATTTATGATAAAATGGGTTAGTAGTCGATTCGCACGAAAATTATTCGCACGATCGTGCGAATCGTCCCCTTTCAATAAAAATATTTTTTTAGTAGGCGATTCGCACGGAAGTATTTAAATTGCGTGCGAATCGACCCCTTCAAGAATTAGTAGTATGCGATTCGCACACACCTATACTTTATCGAAAAGTTTCAAGAAAAAAGTACTATCACGTACAAAATGCTTTCTTTTAATACAGGACACAAATAAAACGATTTTTAAGGAAATCAAGTTTTTATATTTTACTTTGTATCTATCAGAAAGTGATTTTACATCATTCACAGTTTAAATAACTTAAAACCATAATTATAACCAAGATTACAAATAAAATCACAGTTAGTAGGTACGATTTATAATCAAATATTTGGTTTTGCATTTTTACAAGTAAGTACTCTTTTTCCGTACACTTGCATTTACCTTAAATCATCACAAATTACTACTTATTAGAGTTTTTACCGAAATCAACTTTTTATGAACCCCTGAGTCTTGTTAAAAATAATGTTGTTTAGAAAAGGTAAGTCAAAATTAAATAATTAACGTTATAATGGTCTAAAAGCTAATTTTAAAAACAACGAAAAATATAACGAAACTATAAATATATAAATCTTTTTAAATATTCGTAATAACAATATAAAAATCGTTTTAATTAGCTAAGGTATGGTTTTAAATGTGGCAATTAAATAAACAAAAACAAAATATTTTTTCTCTATTAAGTATTAACTAGTACAATTTTGGAGTATTATAGTAAATGTAATAAAATAACAGTCACAAAATCACAGTTACTATAACAACAATATTTTGCTCTAATAGGTAAAAAATAACAATCAACTAATCAATAATAATATAAATATTTCTTAACACAAAAATTTTACGATGATAGGAGCATTATCATCACTGAAAGTTAAAACAATCACAAAATCACAGTTAAACAGAGTCATCTGTTGTATTAATAGGTACAAAGTTCTTAAAAATGTAACACTTAACTAATCAACAATATTATAAATATTTCTTAACACAAAAATTTTACGATGATAGGAACATTAGCATCACTGAAAGTTAAAACAATCACAAAATCACAGTTAAACAGAGTCATCTGTTGTATTAATAGGTACAAAGTTCTTAAAAATGTAACACTTAACTAATCAACAATATTATAAATATTTCTTAACACAAAAATTTTACGATGATAGGAGCATTGGCATCACTGGAAGTTAAAACAATCACAAAATCACAGTTTGTTAAACAGAGTAATCTGTAGTATTAATAGGTACAAAGTTCTTAAAAATGTAACATTATTATTTATTTATGTAGCTCATTTATGGTGTTCATATTATAAGTTTTCATATTAAATACTGACAAAACTTTTCATCTTACCTCTTAACTAGTATTTTGTGCCTGACTGCGATGCGAATAGAGAATTATTGAATTTTAATATTAATATTCTAGAATATTGTACATGACTGTACTTAGATTTATTATTCGCACATTTTGTTAAGTGTGCGAATCGCATACTACTAATTCTTGAAGGGGTCGATTCGCACGCAATTTAAATACTTCCGTGCGAATCGCCTACTAAAAAAATATTTTTATTGAAAGGGGACGATTCGCACGATCGTACGAATAATTTTCGTGCGAATCGACTACTAACCCGATAAAATTGTAATTCGAAAAGGATTATGTTTGATTTTAAAGTTTTTTTCAGCCATTTCTTAAAAGAAGGTTACCGACTATGAAGTTTTTATGTACCTACATAATTAAACTCTTTTTGAGTCCTTTTTTTTTCAAAAGTATATCTTGTGTAGGTAGGCACTTAAAAAGTTATTGCAATTTTAAAAGTGTGATGCTTAGTATTGCAGGCCAGTGTATATCAGGTGCATGCATAGCTGCTATAATGTTCCGTCATAACTAGTCCGCTATAGTACAGATACAAACATAAACAAATACACAATATTAAAGCGCAGTTTACGCTCTTGTTAAAATTAACTCTTATCCTTTCGTAATTAATTAAAGGGTTGTCCGGTTCATGGTCAACTAAGATAAATTAAGATATTCACTATTTTTAACCGGAGACTCAACAAATTAGACAGATAGGAAGTTGTTGACAGTTTCGTAACTAAAACTGGATATTTCGTCAAAAACAAGGAGGTGTTTAACCTTGCCTTATCATAACATAATTACGTAAAAAAATCCGATTATTTTAATTTATGGCAGACCACTGCTGGAAATACTTAGGTCTCGAAAGCTTCCCTATAACACTATTTCCACGCAGTGCAATCTAGCTAACCTCTTCATCATCTATTCCTACTACCGGACGGCTTCTATGGACCTAAGCTAACTTTGCCCATCCGCGCTCGTAAACCGAGACTTTTTAGACCTCTATCATCTTTATGAGAAAAAAAATCGCGAGCCTTGATAATACAAAATCGTCAGTAGGTAATTGAACATTGGCGTCGACGCGGTGGGGATGTTTTTCATAGCGAGCGCTACTTAATGCTAATTATACCTTCGTCGTACGTAGAACCACTGGGCCTGCTAACGTGGCCCATATACAAGAAAATTCTTACAATGTTAGTAAGTGTATATCGATTGGCCAGTTTTTCGCATGGTTGCTTCATAGATTTCAATTACCTTGCTTCAGCTGGTGAATGTTTCTTAGGATTCCTTAAGCTAACAACTTCATAGGTACTATAAAGTTCGTTACTAACTTGGCAAAAAGTCGCCTAAAAAAATTTTTGACGTATCGGTCATTTAATTGTTGTGTGGTTATCTAACAAATAATAAGCTCCGCACCCGGCACCACAAACTAATTACCAAGGCTGAACCATTTCTTTGACCCTTCGCGAGTCAGTAAAATGTATTTGGATAGATACCCTTTACTCACGCAAAGACGAATCATTCTAAATCTTGTCCGTAGAAAAGAATACAGAGAAAAACATGGTTTTCTCATGGGGTCTATTTATATTTGCAATTGTACCATCAGGTTTAACGATCTAGAGGTCCTCTGCGCCGTTGCATTAGATATAGCTACACTGCAGAAGCAGGTTGCCTATGGAAGGACACGTCTACGGAATTGCTAACCGCATCATCGAAAACGCATAGCTGACTTTCTTATCTTGTATATAGATACCTGTTACGTCACTTTCTCCACAAATACACTAAAAAGTAATAAAAGTGATTAAAGTGATGAGTAACAAACAGACAACCCCAGACAGTGACTGTTCTTAATCGCATTACCTAGTGATTCTTAATTGATTTACTGGAGCATACACTAAATAGCATTTGAATTACAAATAAGTTGTTTATGTGAATAATACGAATCAGTTCGCTCAGGTGCGAAGTGATGTGGAATGAACTTAATGTAAGTTGAAGGACAGTTCAGTTTCAACAAAGACGCCAGCGCACCTTTTGGTTATGCATCGTATGGAGAATGAGATAAGATAAAACGGCTAGTAATAAAATAAATAAACAGTGTATTCCCTGTTTTTAGTCTCTTTGCATCCCCGAGTGTTCTAAATTTGTAAACGGTCCCTCGAGGGCACCCGACTTCTTCGTTACTCTAAAAACAATAAGTAGGTACCTATAGGAGTCAATAGGGATGATGCCTGGGTCAAAAAAAAAAACTATTCAGTCCGTCAGTTATATAACAAAAATATATTAGATCCGTATTTTTTGCTTTATCATGTTAATAAAAAATTACTTAGATAAAACGCATTAAAGTTGGGCAGTGGGGGTTGATACGTCACAAGTAAGTATAAAATCTACATAGTCGTGACGACATGGCACATTTTAACTCGATATATCGCCGTAATCTTTAGATAACTTTAAAAAAAAATACGTGTAAGTACGATTTTTTTTTATAATCTACACGACGGACAAAAACATTTTTTTTGTCATCATTCCTATTGCGCAGCTTCAGTCTTACAATTTCCGAAACGATCGGTTTAATCCCTGATATGATACTAGGTACTATTTACTTGTGTCTCGACTCTCGTCTGTAGTCAAAATAATTGTGATTATACCGGTAATGCAAATGACTCGCCAGTGATTGTCTGAAACAGGTATTGAATCAACAATTACATGTTCATTGAATCGACAGACACAAAGTCATCATTAAATTTTATTTCAACATGTCATTTATTTCCCATTGCAAGCTGATTGGCCGGACCTACGATTGCTTAATGACTCTAGCTATACGGTGACTCTAGGCAACATAGAGATGACACCTAGTAGGTATCAAGTTCGAGAAAACTATAATTATTATGCTAAGACAAATTCCAACAGGATACCTACTTAATGGTTATGAATGTTATGATCTATGCACTCCTACTCATATTTTAAGATGGTCATAACTAAATGAAATATGTGTTTGTTTACTCCATCGTTTTGCCAATTTTCTTTCCTAAGCTAAGCTAAAAAATACACACATAACACAACATAACATCACGCCTTGTTTCCCCGAAGGGTTGGCAGAGGTGTACCTATAGTACACCCACATTTCGCCAGTTATGTTAAGTCCCATGTAATACGGGGCGAGCCTATTGCCATCAACCGGGCACAAAATACATATAGAAATAATTTAACAATAATTTCCCTAACGTTTATCTTTGTGTAAACATATCGATGGGTAACATTACAAACTTCCTTGTCTTTTTGCGAAATATTTTGGCATATTCCTCGTCGCTTGCTAATAATCCGTGGGTACGGGTGTGACGGAAATGAAGTACTTTGTAAACAGATAACATGAAGTCATCCTTGCATTTTATCTGCGTGTGTCTGAAACCCAACCATTTGCTTATAAATGACAAATTAACTTAATGAAGTGTGGATATATATATTTACCTCAAACATGTTGTGTGTGTCCATTAGGCATATAACAAACCAAGATTTAAAAAAAATTGTTCTAACGTCTTTCCTCCAAATATTTCTTTAACCGAGGTTATCTCCAAAGAGCGAATTGATAAAGTATCTTTATGGTTATGTTATCTATAACGTTTCTGTTTTCAACAAAGAAATTACCTGGGTCAAAAACCTCATTAAATTTGCCGCTGTGCTTATTTTGATTTTACAATTTCAAAATCGATTTCGTAACTAAATGTTAATGTTCTTTTACAACTTATAATCAGCTAAAGTATATTAGAGTTATTTTTAAAAGATAAGGAAGTAACGGAACTGCTGGTCAACTGAAAAACAGACACAACATCAATCGAAAAGTTTTTGGAGATTTAAACAGCATTTAATAAGAATGTATTTGTACGTTGATTGCCATTCTATCGATGTGTAATGCTGCGATATCATAATTTCATCATAGCTTGCACTTTTTCAATATTTATTGAAAGGTTTACAAATATGTAGGTGCCTACAAGCAAACACTTGACATTGGATAAGACACTATTTCTAGATGCCCTCACTGTGTAAGTTACGTAGGTACCTACCCAGGTGACGAAATTGATATACCTATTTGTAACACAATAACAAATAGATCCATATTCCATACCTACGCAAAATTATTAGTATTCTTAGATAACTCGTATCTCTCGTAATTAAAAAACCCTCTCTTAAATGTTTTAAATAAGTTAAACAGAGTCAAAAGGTTATCCTGTGCTGTTAAAAGAATGGTCTCTAAAGCCCGTAAATTGAAAAAATATGAGATGGGTACCATAGAGATAAAAATATAAACGGGCGAGCCTTACAGTAGTCGTTTATGATGTGTAACATCTGAATTCTTGGCTGACAGTATCAATCTCTCGGAAAATTGGTACCATCTGACGGCCAACTCTAGCACCGCGCGCACTCATTGGTCAAATCAAATAGCGCGCGCATCCCCGGCTTCCTGTTACACATGTCCGTCCCTTTTCACGAAATCACTCCCACAGATTGCTGGAAAGCGAGAGGAAAGATGTTACCTACACATCAAACATATAGCCTAGTAACTGAACACTTTCGACTCCAACCACTTTTCATAGAACTTATACGCCACACAGTGGTCTGAAAATCGAGCTCCATACTCATAGAAACTTAGTGAGGAATTAAAAAAAAAAAGTAATGTCTCTGGTATCCCTTTACGTCATATTAACGTATTATTAAATACAAGCGTGAGAAAAAAAAAATGTGTTTTTTTTGTATGGGAGAAAACACTGTACTTTTTTTATTTTTTATTGAATGGAACTGAAGAGCTGGTGCTCACACGAGTTATTGTACCCATAGACGGCGATCAAGATGACATTCAATTCATGCTCCTTTGGGCGCGTAGCAAATTTTAGAAATGTTGAAATATTTATATGTGCTATGTGCAAATATATGTAATATCTGATTAAATTTTTAAAGTTTATAATTCTGTATTCGCTAAGAAAAACCCATATTTAAAATGAGTCCTCCACGACGGCTCCAGGCATCCCATATGCGACTAGGTAAACCCTCCAGGAGGGCTCCCGACACTGAACGTGTTATAAGTGCATATACCTACCTCTTAAATTGTGTTCGTCAATAAATATTGACGTATATTCACGTATATGGGATGCCCCATGCATCCCATATAAGTAACTAAGGTTCAGTCAGTTTAACATAAAATAAAATTATGGAAAATGCGCACAGGTTGAAAGACATTCTGATCACCTACTTTATTTTCTTACTGTAAAGAGTTGAGCTTACAGCTACTTGCTTATCTACCCCATATATTTTATCAGATCACGTTGACCCTAGGTTAAACCCCCCTTCCCCTCCCTTCCATTATTAGTTTGGTAGTTGGTCTCACCAGTAGAAGCTGGAATGCACGAGTGGAATACACAATCCAAGGAAATATCATAAAAAATTAACATATCTTCTGTCCTCAGATGCTGTTAATAAACACCATGCTAAAAGCTCTATGTAGGTAGGTATGTAATTTTCCAGACTCTGTCACATTCGTCACAATCGCTAGTTTTTCTTTAACCACCTTTTTCTTACATTAATAATGATTGGAAAAGCATTATTAAAAACAGATTATCTTATTGAAATGTGTGAAACTGTGCATGCCTATATTATATTAATAGACATGTAGACTATTAGTTTAATATAGTCATGTAAATTTCACACAATTGGACTTCATTGACAAGTCGCTTGAAAGGGTCAATGAATTAAGAATGATACACACAAACGATAATATTATGAGAGTAAATAATAAAAAATCTTACGTTAACTGAGTAGGCATAGCGTGAATAAATAATGTATGTGTTAAGGTATTATTATGAAATCATAATTATTCATTTATTTTGTATCCACACTACTACATCATTATGTTTAGTCCGAATGTGGTTTAGATGAGGTTAGGTTAAATTTGCATTACCTTGTAGCTGGAGTAAAGTGCCTAAAGTTCATTCGAACAAAAACCAAACAACTAATTGCGACGATGGACATTGTTAAACTAAAAACAGGAGCTTGCCACCACAAATGAACTTCGTTGCAGTTTAAACTTCCTCAAAAGTTCGACCATGTTGTTCTTTGTGATATTTCAGCATTGACGTCATAGTATCTGCGTGCACTTGTAACTTGCACATAATTTACATAACGCAGCGAAGGGAGGCGTCGTGTCACTTTGTCAGCTGCATTGACTCTTCCGCGTTTATTGAGGCCAGTTCACGCGGTTCATCGTCGCTGTAATTGATTGCACTCCATCGCTCCTTACTCCTTATTGTTGCGAGACTAACTTGCATTCTTAATGTTCATCACTTATCGACATCAGAGCGAAGTAATTTGGACCTATCTGAGCCAATTAAGGAGGTTTATGTGAAATAGGTATGGCGTCGATTTATTCTGTATGACAAGTTGTCTACAGAATCCGGTGAGTTGTTTCACCCAGTTTTCTGCAAGATTCTTGTTCATATTAATTATAGTTATACCAAAACATTTATCGAGACTGCCTCGTTGGTCTAGTGGTCGCAAGCGCTACTGCTAAGCATGAGGTCCTGGGTTCGATTTCCGGGTCGGGCAAAGTGTTATTGTGTATTTCTATCTGAAATTTCTCAGTAGCAGCCCGGAGTCTGGATTTGTGCCCGGTTGATGGAAATAGGCTCGCCCCTTATTACATGGGACTTAAATATAACTGGCGAAATATGGGTGTACCTACTACAGGTACACCTCTGCCCAACCCTCCGGGGAAACAAGGCGTGATGTTATGTTATGTTATGTTATTTATCGAGTAATATCTTTTAATTAGTGAAAATGTAAAATCATAGCCAATCAATCATCGGCATCTGGCATCGCACATATCAATCATCCATAGGTACTTGGCTACATTTGATACTTGAAACCATACCTACGAAAAAGTACGCAAGTATTCACAAAGCAGTCCAATTTGCCAAAACCTGATCCGTTTATCATATCATATATGTCTGTCAGGCAAATTGGCGTATTATTATATGGACGAGTAAATTTCAATCATCTCGTTTAAATTTTAAAGATCAAAGTGTCAATTAACCAGTGGTATATTAATAAGCAAATAATTATTTTGAATTCATGATGAAAAGAAAAGAACGAAGCTAGAGAGACTCGAGACTACATTCTAAGTACCTAGGTACTAGAATAAATAATTATACTACCCGCCATTTTCAGGGCACCTAAGACTGAAAACGGAGCACAACAAAGCTAGACAGACTACTCTGGCGTAGAGGCTCTACAATGTAGGTACAGACAGAACGTGGCTGGTTAAACGAGGCAATAAACATATAACTATAGTGACCATAGCTTCCTTCTCCTTCAACCGACTTCTGCATCCCTCGGATCGATAGGATACACAGCGGGTAGGTACTCTACGACCTTTCATTGCGAATGTCTTTTTTATTTACTACTCATAAGAATGTCGACAATCGTAATTTATAATTAGAATTTTATGAACTCCTCGATAGTGACATCAATGCCATTGCAATTAATTTACAGTTTTTGACTCAATTCAAGGATTTCACCAAATGAAGCCACTGTAGGCATTATGGAGTTTTAGTGTTTTATAGTTTTGAAACTAGTTTTAGGACTCATTTTCATGCTAATATGAAACGAAAAAACCAATGACATAATAAAGGATTCTAGCGTCAGCAGGTCAATGCTTAGCCAAAAGAATACATTTGTCATTGAAATGCGTTGGGTTGAACCTTATATGGAGTTCATAGTGAATGACAGTTAATATGACATTCATTGATGAGTTCAATGAAATATCAAGACCACTGTGAGGCTAAGAACTTTCAGCACAAATATAATTGGAGATTGTAGGTAGACTGGTATAGATAGTGTGCTTCCCTGCAGAGCGCGAAGGCGCGGGCGGCCGAGGGCGGCGCGCGATTCGTTTTGCTCCCCGAAGGCCGACCAGTCCCGGTCGTCTCGCCGCATCGGATATGTGTCACTATAACACTATACATACGTCTGCTTCCCTTCGACAAAAAGATTCTGTAGACTGTGACCCTGAACGTGCCTACCACATTTCGAGAATTCGGTGCAAAGGGATTTTTTTTCAGATGGATAGCGTAGCTGGTATAAATATCATATTCAAGGACTCACTTTTCAAATGCCATAGAATACCTAAGTGCGAACTCATGCTTACGAGGCTGATTTGGTGAAATGCTCTGCTGATTAGGTCTACTGTACTTGCCAGCAAAATATGATAATTTCATAAATCATGTAAGTATATTAATACCTATGTAAGAGGTACCTATTGTTACGTAGATATTTAATAATTATGTGTAATCTTTAAGGTTAAACGACAATCAAAACTATTTTTGTGAATAGTTTCTTATGAACGATACCAGTTGTCACCATATTTTGAAATGTTACAAAACTACGCAGAAGATTAACTGAACTGGATTAAAAATAGTCTCAATGCAAGTAAGTAAGCACCAACACAAACAGGAACCGAGACCTGTAAGCTTCGCAGAAGTCAATCAAAGCTGACAAACTAGCTTTTTTACTTTGATTGAGAATATCTAACTAAAACAATACAGTTCTTAGATTTTTTGTATGTCCACCTATTTCTCCGTCAATAGGTAGTAGACCGATTTTGAAAATTATTTTTTGTTTGTAAGTGCAATACCCTCGCGTTACAAAAAAAAAAAACACTAGTTAGGTACAAAGTGTAAAATAAGTTTAATTTCGGAAGTCGGTGGCTAAAAACTGGACCGATTAAGTTGAAATTTGGTAGACATAATATGTCTACCTAAATACATATTATGTATTTTTGTGACCCAAACACGGACGTGTTACGTATATAAATGAATTTTGAATATGGGGGTCACTTTTGGGGGCCAACAAGAACAAAATAAAATAAAAAAAGTTTTGCAATCTGTACCGTGTTACATATCAAACATTTATGAAAGAGCTTATTGCGAGGATCTCAAATATATAATATAAAATAAATACATTTAAAGATATTTAAGAAAATATATGAAAATTACC
Organism: Xanthia togata; assembly: GCA_963853775.1. Taxonomy (NCBI): domain Eukaryota; kingdom Metazoa; phylum Arthropoda; class Insecta; order Lepidoptera; family Noctuidae; genus Xanthia; species Xanthia togata. The sequence continues at coordinate 12,349,184 of OY970811.1, forward strand.
ATTCCCATTATATTTAGATACATTGTATTTCAAATATAACCAACAACGTCTAATCTAATCAACACAAAAAAACAATAACATTTACAATACATTTAATTGAATAATAAATAACTTGTCCTTGTATGAGGTTCAAGGCGAACAGTAGGTCGATGGCAACGCGTCATCTTCGATACAAAATTTTGTACCGACGCGACGATGGTTTACGACCCGACTCGGCAATCCATTATCATACTAATAGGGTAGTTTTAGCCAACTAACCAGTTGTGGAAGGCCATCGATACCGCAAAAGTGAAGCAGCAAAAAAACAAAATCACAAAGTGCGATCATAATGTTTTTATTGGTGATCGAAAAGGAGCTATGGATTTATTACGGGCATATATTAATTAGCAGGCTCATTTAATCTTTGTTTTCTTTATTTACACTTTAGCTTAGCTCGCAAACGATATATGGCCAGTACCTATCTAAAGACAAATTCCAATACGTACCAATCTAAGAAGAAAAAGTTTTTTTTTTTCATCTAAAGTTGTTCAACTGAAATAATGTTTGACGCTAAATTCGCAATTCAATAATAATAATGGGGCAACCCATGATGTAATACTATAAACTATTAATTGTACCCGTCAAAGTCTCTAGATATTTGAGACAGGGTAATAACGCTGATGAACATCCGGTCACGTCTATTAACACATGTTCCAAAACGAATTGTCGCACGCGTGATACTTACCTCCAAATACATCACCCGTTTTTTACCTCAAAATTAATTTTACGTAAGTACTTGTTTATTTTCAAAACCTAGAAGTAATTTATACAAAATTTTAGCCAATGCAAGTTCAATATTAACTAGATATACTACTAAATACAATCGCTCTTTTCTAAATCAATCTTGTGCGACGAACTAATATCGTTTAAAACATCATTCGCAATTATTCTTAATTAGTACCGGGTAAAAAATTAACCTTGAATCAGAAGCAGGAGCAAGCGACCGATTGAATATTAATATATAGCGATGAGTGAACAAATGCTGAATATTCAACGTCTCGGTCAGGCAGTCTCACGCACTCCTGAAGCTGCCGAGCGCTTGTTTGGCAATAGGAAGCGACAGCAGCGCACTGCACCAAAACAATATTAGTAGGTACGTCTCAAAACTCAGAGAAAAACTAATTTTCAGTCCACATAAATCGTCCTCACAGTTTTCGTTCACCCCGAAATTAAGCTATCCAAGTTTCTTGATAGCAAAAAGTAAAACAAGAATTCGACTGCGAATCGAGAACCGTCTGCCATTTCAAATTCAATCGAATACAAAAGCTTTTGTAAAATCCCTATTCATTAAGAAAGAACTTCTGTAATTCTTATTGAAGTAAAATGGCTTACTCTAAATATAGGTCGCTATTTGCATTTTAATGGTATAGTTTCTGTAAAGGTCAGAAACTATTAACCAATTACGAAGACGCGAAGGAAGTTATGAACTTTACGAAAGTATTTCAACCGTAACTTCAGTTATGGATGAACTATCCAGTTTACTTAATTGTTACCTCCAAAGGTCCTTACGTGGATCAAGCATTGTTACTTAGTATCATAATTCCGACTTTTCATTTAAAATGCTTACCCAAGCAAAAATTCTATAACCTTTCTATAAATTAATTGCGCCTCATAAACCAAACTGCGTCCATTTAGCGAGCACCTTGGTTTGCCTTATTCTTTTCACAACGTATAGGGCAAATTTTACATGCAACAATTTAAACCTTTTTTCGCGTCATTCGCCTGAAGAAAAAACATCTATTAAAAATTAACTTGCAACATAACTTCTCCAAAACACGCAAGCTAGGCGTAGCGCTTCATAATTCGCAAGAAAAATGTCTGAATAATGTATATTTTCTACTTGCAGCCGTAACTTCTTACACTTTATGCCTCGGCTGGATCTTTGTGTCCGGGATAAAGCAGAGGAAACTAGACACATAAATAAAATAAATAACATTATTTATAATGTTGTATTGCTGAATAAAAAGTCGTTCACATTATGATAGAGGTAAGCAAAGTACTTTCAATCTAGTCTGGATCATGCACTCATGTTACTCATTTCAGACGCAGTCTATGAATTAAGTGCAAAAAAATAATTACCTACGTGCTTGCTCACTTGGTACGTAACTACGTACGCTTTATTAAAAATTAAAAGATAAAACCATATAACGAGCATAAATATAACAGGGAACCGTGAGTAAAGGCGATAATTATTTATTTCCAATGATAGGTAATAAACTTACCCAAAAGCTCTCTACGTAGTTTGAAAAAAGAAAAACTCCCGGAAGAGACATCGTAGCCAGCTTAACTTCACAACTAGACTGACAGAGGGAACACGCCGCGCTTTTTATTTATACACTTTTTGTTTACTAACATCACATAGGAATTCCTTTAACTGTGTCGATAGGTAGCTCATACACGAGGTCGCTCACGGGAGTCGCCCGGCTGCCCGCGAGCCTCGTCACTAGCGACTGAGAATCCGCCAACACGTTGCGCCCCTATATACCTACTTACTTCTTGTTTTGCCTGAATGCTTTATTTCACGCTCTATATCCACGAATTAATAATTATGGATTGTGGATATCGAGCAGCAAGTGTCCGTTGCATACGAATAGTGCACATGACTAATAATCATCTTGTTCGACTTTCTAACTGGCTACAAACTAGGTACCTGCCTAAATTAATTGTACCTATTGACCTAATATAGATAGGGAAGAGCACGCTTGTGAAAAAGTAGAGAAATTAGCTCAAGGCTTACTAACTTCGTGAATAGGCCATAACCGTGCAATACGTTTGTTAACATTGTGCAGGGATCAGAAAAAAAAAGTATACACATAACAATCACCTAAGTACTTTGTAAAATTAAATAACAGTGCAAATATTTAATAAACATATTTTACCACCTTGATAAATGATAGGGTGAACGCCCTAAAGGTTTTATACAATAGGATACAAGGTCATTACTCATTTCTCTGTGAAATATCAGCTTAACTTGTAACTGATATGAACATTGTTTTTGTTATTCAATTATTAATCCATAAAACTTTCTAGACACACATTTAAACAAACAACGTATTTATTTCGTGATAGCAGCAAAAAAAAGCAATATGAAATGAGACTAAACCCAAAGGAAGGGTCTACGGCAAAGCAAAACAAAAAGGAAGGAGACGAAATTAGACCTTGCCAAATATATTAAGGTCAATTTAAACCCGTTCCCGAGAAAAGTATGAAGGACGCCCGGCTCCACAGCTGCCGTGAATTAACCCCAACTTATTTTTTACGTGTCTTTCGACCAGCTTTAAAAAATATTTATAAATTATCAACATGGGAGGTTTCTTTCTTGGTTTCAAGATATAGCCCTGTCAAAGTAGGAATCTTGCTACGTTAAAATTACATTATTTTAGTCTACCCACTATGTCTGCGCCAGTCCGGATCAACTCCAAGATGACATTACGAACGACTAGGACTAGGCGGCAACCAATAGGGATAGAATTGAAAACGCGAGTCGTTACGAAAGCATTTGTTTTCATAACATAACGTCGCCGTAGGCCCTTTGTACACGGCACGGTTTCTTTACGGTACGGCGTATAAACCGCGCCGTAGAAAAAGCGTATCTATCAACAATCTTCCCTAATGATGATCATACAACACTGGAGACCGTATCTACACACGGCGAATAAGCCGTAATTTTTCACAGCAAGAAAAACGCTTGTACAAAGGGCCTTATAGTAACAAATTCGGGAATGTAATTTAGGAACTTAATTTTTATTTTATTACATTTTTGGAAATAAAACCTCACAACGCACGCCATAGTTACACAAAAGTACCTGTAACGCAAAATATGAAGAAAAAAAATCTACTCAACAACGTAAATACCGCAATGAATGTTGTTGAAATATCAAAATGAAACAAATTTGTCGTAATCGTTTACGAAAATAGGTATCACGAGTTCATTTCTCCCGAAGACGCAGATCCTCGAGAGTATGATAAATAAAGATATACCTAAGTGTAGTAATAAAAGATTCGAAATACACCAGTGTACACACGGCTACACATCAAACTATGTTTCCAGTATAGGCTGATCTCGAATTGTGTAGGATTTCCATACAATGCGAGGTCAGCTTAAATACTGGAATGTATAGCTTGATGTGTAGCCGTGTGCAAGACCTTAAATAATTAATAATTAATTATCTTCAATAATTACGTGGGAGAATTAGAAGAAAATATTTTTTTTATAATCCTTTCACAAAAATAAAATGCATTTCGTTAGTGTCCATCAGGGGCGATGAAATGAAATTGTTTATTCTGTAAATAGGATGTTGGAATCACTTCTACACGTCATCTTAAATAAAATTTTAAAATTAGCTAGATGAGTTCGGCGTTTCCTATCTGACTACTCTGAGAAGAAAGGCCGAAACAAACTCAGAGGTCAGTCTCTTTTAAAGTCTAGACATAATCTTGGTCAGGCCATATGAGGACCATATAGATTAGTCTGAAATGGTCTTTTGAGAAAAGAACCACACAGATTTGAGTGGACCGGTCCTGTCAGTGCAAGCATTTGTCAGTAATCGTGGAGCTCAACTCAGAACTTAAGGAACTCAACTCGACGAACAATACCAAAGAAAGGACATTTGGGTAGGCCGCATAAACTACTCAAACTGCCAAACCATCATTAAAACTAACAGAGAAAGAAAAATAAATATATACACTCAGCGTCACAAAAATCGCACCTCTCCGAAAATAAGTTTCAAGCAAGTCCCGCCATCAACGTATACATTAAACCCTATTAATATTGGTATCAATTGAAAGTATGTTTAACGACCTTTAAATTAACAACAGTTAGAATTCCTAAACACAACAGATCTCATTAGCGCGTAACGTTAAAGAAAATGTTGTCAAAATACGCATTACAACGGCCACTAATTGCACCTCCCTACAAGGGTATAAAACGGGCGACCCGGGTCAAATGTGAGTCATTCGCTATCCAACCTTTGAAGTGAACACACGTGAACAGCTGCAGCAAGAAAAATACCCCAGAAGATGGATACCACTGCAGATGAAGCCGCTCAAGTCATTGCACTACTGCAATCAGGGATGCGGCAATGTGATGTTGCTCGGCAACTGAACTTGAGTCGTTTTTCCGTTCGACGAGTGTTCCAACGCTTCCAAGAGACTGGTGGCTATATCCGAAGACGTGGATCTGGAAGACAACGGTGCACATCCGAAATAGACGATCGCTTCATTGTTTCAACGTCTTTACGTAATCGGTTCTCCAATGCTGTTGAGCTGCAACAACAACTGCGATCAGCTCGCAGAACTTCTGTCAGCGTCTCCACGATTAGAAGAAGAATGAAGGAGAAGAAAATTGCAGCTCACAGGGCTGCTACAGGGCCAAAATTGACTGCACAACATAGGAGAGACCGGTTGCAATTTGCCCGTGACCATGTGGATTGGACAATAGACCAATGGAGGGCTGTACTCTTCTCGGATGAGACGAGGGTGTGTCTTTTCTGCAACGACAGGCGTAGAAGAGTGTACAGGAGGCAAGGGGAACGATTCGCACAAGCCTGTATTCAAGAGACAGTGGAATACGGGGGTGGCTCGTGCATGTTCTGGGGCGGCATGTCAATCGAAGGCAAAACGAACCTTGTGTGTGTTTCTCGGACTGGAAGTGCTCGCGGGCAAGGGTCGCTGACTGCTCCTCGGTACATAACAGAGATCTTAGAGGAGCAGGTTGTCCCTTATGCGGGTTTTGTTGGCAGTGGGTTCACGTTAATGCACGATAACGCCCGCTGTCACACCGCATTAATTGTAAGAGACTACCTGCAAGAAGTTGGGATCCCTGTTATGCGCTGGCCGGCGCGAAGTCCAGACCTGAACCCTATCGAGCACCTTTGGGATGAACTGAAACGGCGAGTACGGGCACGTGATCCTACCCCTACCACTCTCCAAGACCTCCAAGATGCCGTCGTTGCAGAATGGGACAACATTCCTCAAGAGACTGTTGTCACATTAATTAGGTCCATGAGAGAACGCATGGAAGCTGTCATCAGAGCTAGGGGGGGGTAACACTAGGTTTTAAGTTGATTTTATGGACTTTTTTAAAATTTTCACTGATAAAATAAAATTTAAGTTTTTAATCATTTGCATTAGCGTGTTTTTTTTATTCCCTGGCAAACAAAAAACCAAATTTATTGATTTATTCTGAAATTTAAATAAATTGCCTTTCCAATGATACCTTATAGTCATATGTGTACCATTGATTAATGGGGTTAAAATGACTTTGAAGGGAATTCTTAAAGAGGTGCGATTTTTGTGACGCCGAGTGTATATAGGTATGCACGGTTGGCGCAGTGGTTAAGCAATTGACTGCTGCGCTGCGTGTCGCGGGTTCGATTCCCACACGGAACAAATATTTGTATGACCTACAAGTAGTTGTTCCGGGTCTGGCTATTTGTGTGTGACTTTAATGTTTGTAAACGCTCCCACAATACAGGAGAAATTCCTAGTGTAGGGGGCAACGTTTTTTTAATTAAAAAACAATATATATAATCCACATTCACAAAAATTAAAATAATATAATACTTTTACTTTACAAAGTAATCATGTCGTTTTGTATGTTATATTCAACAATGTCAATGTTTATTTAACGGGTATATTTTGATAATTTTACTGAATAATTATGTATACTGTAATTTTTTATGATTTCACAAGGCTTAGTAGAGCGAGCAGCTCAATCCAAAGCTTTTGTATCTTCAAAATAATCTGAAATTGTATAGTACTAAAGTTAAGTTTGAAGTTTCTTACAAAGTTTGGTTTTAATACAGCTTTCAAATCGTTTAATGGGTAAGTTTCGAATGTCGATGGGAAATTTGTTGTAAAAGCATATACATTGACCCATGAACGAGTTGCCTACTCTGTGGAGACGAGTGCGATGTACAGCAAGGTTGTGTTTATTCCTGGTATTTAAACTATGAATATCGGAAACCTTCTTAAAGTTTGATATATTTTTGTGTACATACAATAGGCTTTCAAAAATATATTGTGAGGCTACAGTATTTACAAAGTTTGGGTTTGGCTTTTAAATCGTTTAAAGGGTAAGTTTCGAATATCAATGGGAAGTTTGTTGTAAAAGCGTATATATGTATACATTGACCCATGAACGAGTTGCCTATTACTCTGTGGAGACGTGTGCGATTTACAGCAAGGTTGTGTTTATTCCTGGTATTTAAACTATAAATATCGGACATGTTCCTTATTTGATATAATTTTGGTGTACTTACAATAGGTTTTCTAAAAGATATTAAGAGGCAAAATCGAGGTTGTGGAGTCAGAATAGTTATTTCTTTGTATTTTTTTCGAAGGGAAGCTCTCGGACCTAGGTTATAAATGGCTCGAACAGCCTTTTTTTGTAGAACAAAGATACACTCGAGAGCAATGAATCCGGGTCACTTAAAGAATCCTAAAAATCTCGGAAACTAAAAATGCTAGGTTAATGCAATAAATTGTATTTAATAGACAATGTAATACTCCTTAAATGAAGGTATTAAAACTTCTTAGTTATTGTAAAGTTATATCATAAAAAAATCAAATTTGAAAAAGGGCCACTTTCGAAGATGGAACTACGAAATTACAGCATTTGGTTTTGCTTTTGTTTGTAATCTGTCATTTATGTGGGTACATAAACCATGTTGATAGTGCTCTATATTCATTATTCAAGCTGAAATTATGTCGCTTACGCCTGAAGAATGCACCAGAATACTTACAATGCTGGAAACCGGCCGGAGTCAGCGCGATACAGCCAGGACTGTCGGTGTGTCGCTGTCAACAGTACAAAGAGTTCTCCGACGTTATGAAGAAACTGGTTCTAACCTACGCAGACCAGGAACGGGCAGAACCAGGTGTACCACAGCACGAGAAGACCGATACTTGGTGAACACCATGCTTCGAAATCGCTTTCTTACAGGAACTGAACTCACAAATCAGTTTCGACGCCTCGGAGGAAGTAACCCAAGTGCATGGACAGTAAGACGTCGGCTTGTTGAATCTAACTTAAAACCCCTTAGACCTGCAAACGGCCCTAAACTGAAGCGTGGGCATCGTATTTCAAGACTAAGATATGCCCAGAGCCACGTAAATTGGAGTATTGAAGATTGGTCAAAAGTTATGTTCTCCGACGAATCAAAATTTATGCTCTACAAGCACGATGGAAGACACAGAGTGTATCGAAGACCAGGGGAAAGATTCAAGCAAGCATGCATCGAAGAAAAAGTAGCCAACGGTGGTGGGTCTGTACTTGTGTGGGCCGGAATTTCTTCTGAAAGTCGCACAGAGCTGGTGATCATAGAAAACGGCTCTTTAACTAGCGAAAGATATGTGGAAGAAATCCTCAATTATCACGTTGGTCCATTTATGGTCAATTTAGGTGAGGATGCTATATTTATGCATGACAATGCCCGACCTCATACAGGTAGGATTGTGAATGACTACCTTCAAGAGATGAACATTACTCGTATGGAGTGGCCAGCGCGCAGCCCGGATATCAACCCGATCGAGCATGCTTGGGACGAGCTAGGCAGATGCGTAAAACAACGAAACCCTCCCCCAATCACGCTTCGTGAGCTCAAAATTGCTCTCACAGAGGAATGGGAGAATATTCCCCAAAATCGTATAAGGAACTTGGTGTACAGCATGCCAAACCGCGTAAACGCAGTAATGGAAGCACGAGGAGGCAATACGAAGTATTAAAATTCAAGAAAATCGTAATAAAGTTCAAAAATTTCATGTTTCCTATTTTTGTTTTAAGGAGAGATCAGCAGTTTTTTTCTTTATGTAATTTTGTGTTAATAAAATGTATGGTGACTCATATTTTTTTTACTTTCATTTAAGGAGTATTACATTGTCTATTAAATACAATTTATTGCATTAACCTATCATTTTTAGTTTCCGAGATTTTTAACATTCTTTAAGTGACCCGGATTCATTGCTCTCGAGTGTAGTATTAATATCCGAACAGGTTTCCCAGAGATGAATTCCATATGACATAAGACTATGAAAATAACTAAAATAATCAATTCTGGCTGTATCTATGTCAGTTATCTGTCTATTTTTTTTAGCAGCATAGGCGGCCGAACTTATCCTTCCTGACAATTTTTCTATGTGTGGGCCCAATTGTAATTTACCGTCAATAGTGATTCTAAGAAAAACTGTTGACTCAGCAGGGTCCAGCTCTATTCCATTAACTTTAACATGGTTAGTTAGCTGCCTGACATTTGGCGTTGAAAATTTAATGAGTTTAGTCTTTTCTTCATTCAAGAGAAGATTATTTACATTAAACCAATGCACAACTTTAGAGAGTGCATCGTTCACTTGTTCAAAGTTGACTAACTGACGTTTGATTTAAAAAAATAAGGGAAGTGTCATCTGCGAATAATACCATCTTGTGATTATCCCTTATGTGGTAAGGAAAGTCATTTATATAAATTAAAAATAAGAAAGGACCTAGAATTGAACCCTGTGGAATGCCCTTGGTGACCGCAGATCCTGCAGATCTCTTGCCATTAACATCGACCCTCTGAATTCTGTTGTTTAGATAAGTAGTCTGAAGGTCGACAGCCCTGTCCCTCATACCATAGTGGTACAGTTTCCTGATGAGTGTGTCATGATGTCGAAGGCCTTGGACAAGTCGCAGAAAATGCCAAAAGCATCTTGCGACTCCTCCCAGGCCTCGAATATGCTCTTCAGTATGGCTTCAAACAACCCGATTCCTACGGGCTTCCCTTCGGAAATTCTGAACATAACTACTCTATCGTCATTGAATAATCACACTATGAGTATTTGATACACCATAAAATTAAAACATTACAAAACGCCTACATTTTGTTTTTTCTTTAAGTCCCAGGAACAAAACATTTCGCTCTAAAATAACTCGTGAGCGCGTCCGGCATATCGTGAATTCAATTTCTATAGAAAATAAAGTCACTTCGGTCACGTGACACCGGGGTTTCTTGCCAGCTTACCCGGCTCAATGAATGCAGAATGAATGCTCAGTTGTCGTTGAATTTCGTAATGCGTTCGGCTCGGAGTTCGGACATCTTATAATTCATCATTCGATTGTCAGTGTGTGGTAGATCGAAATATATAGTAATTTAATTAAACTGTTTATTGACACCGTTATTTTGTTAGGTAAACAAGATGTAACTTTTCGCGGCCACGATGAAAGTTGAAGTGACGTCATAACAATTATTAAACAAGCTTTTTTTTTTACCCCTTTCGTTTTACCACGCCTCGCCACTGGTGTCCATTTTACTGGCCACAGGTGATGGTTAGTGAGTGGCACAGACCCATATATTTCGGTCGACCTGACGTACGGCTGGTATGGATGTCCAGTTTGATGGATGTAGATCCAGCAAGAGAAAAGATAAAAACTTATATTTTATCAAGTTACCTGCTGATACAGAAATGTGAGTAGGTATCTAATTTGTTTTACTATCGTTTTTTAAATAGGTAAATTGTTTAAACTTGCATGTTTCGTGTTTTGTATTTTATTGGTAGGTACGGAATTACTTCTACCACGTAATCTGTGCTTCTGCTATGCGTCTGAGATAAGAATAGAAAGGTCAATGACGACATCCGTTTGTCAACTGTCATTTGAAAATTACGTTTAGAAAAGATCTACAATATGTTATTATCTTGTTGATGTTATTTTCATATGATTATTATTTATTTAAAAGCGTTCAAGTGTTATAAAAGCGTGCATGACGTCACAATATGACGCCAGCGCAGGTTTGTTCATAGTGTAGAAGCATAGTAATCTCGCGACAATCTAAGAATCCCGATTAGACGTTTCTCATTATACATACCGCGATAACTTTGTATGAACGTCTACGTAAGAAATCGAAAAATTAAATTCATAATCCTAATTAATTACTATGTTATCCATAGGTACAGTATAACAATCAGTACGCACCAAGTTTCATTTTATAATGGAAAAATGAACTCAAAAACACGAAGTAATCGTTGATTATTATTCCGACGGGACGTCATTACAATGTCATGTCTTTGGGTTCGTTGCCGTAGTGTTGTGACCGTTTTAAGCCGTTTTTTGACCGAATAAAATCGATGTTCTGAAAAATCTATACTTTTACAAACATTACATTATAAAAGAGATAAACATATATAACTCGAGTGTCCGGTCTGCACCAAGTGCAATGGCAACTAATATAATTCCGACGACTGACGAAACACGAAGTTTGCCGAGGGACATTAAGAAAATAGTTCTACTGTACTGTATCATTAAACACATATAAAAACTAAATCGAACTTAAGAAAATTATAAACGAAAACTTTAGAAGAGACGTACATTTTGACTATATGATTGAATATTAATTTATTATAAAGTGGGAGATAGAGGTGCGAATTTAAAGTACGTGGTTTTTAAGTTCGCGAACTGCCTCGGCTCGCCGTCGGTGACACATGTGAAGCTTGCTCACACTGTATCGCGATGTTGTCGAATTTTCTAAACCAAACTAAATAAACATTACACAAATGTCGACACAAAATGACGGCTCGCGACTCGCGGCGATGACAGACGTACGAAACTACGAACCAAGGCGGGCTACGTACAAAATTTAAAAACTGTTGAATCGCCGACGAACTTACTCAGTGGTTTTAAAGTACGCGTGCTTAATTTGACATAAGGGCAAGAAAGGTCGCTGAGCCATAAGTACGCGTACTTCCTCATACCTCTATCACCCGGGTAACCGACGAAGACAGTTCAACTGATGATAATTTTTCTGGATCATCCAGTGACGAGCGTTTTTTTTTGTATAAAAAAATAATAATAATATATGTTTGCCTTTTATTCCTCGAGAATCAATTTTAAGCAATGTAGATAAATGATTATCGATTACAAACTCCAAGAATGATATTTCCCATCACTACACAAAGTATTTTGAAAAGCGTCAAATCGGGCTTCTTAGATTGTCGCGAGATTAGTTATCTATTACGCTAATTGTGTAAATGAACGATCAAATCAATTAATCGTGTTTTAAATCAATTAATCGTGTTTTCAGTTTCCTCCATTTCGTATTTCATTCGTATTTTTAACAATTAAACATGCATAACATTGATTATTTCATAAAGTGTACTACAAATACCTACTGACATCTTTATCAAAAGAGGCAGCCCTGGCAATTCACAATAACCACGCGGCGCACAGTGGTCTGAAAATCGAGCTCCATACTCATAGAAACATAGACAGAAATTTAAAAAAAAAATTGTCTGTGTCTGGTATACCTCCCTATATGTGACATTAAAAGTTCCGTTTTTTTTTAACATAACATAACATCACGCCTTGTTTCTCAGAAGGGTTGGGCAGAGTGTACCTGTAGTAGGTACACCCACATTTCGCCAGTTATGTTTAAGTCCCATGTAATAGGGGGCGAGCCTATTGCCATCAACCGGGCACAAATCCAAACTGAGCTGCTACTGAGAAATCCCAGATACAAAAACCCAATAACACTTTGCCCGACCTGGGTATCGAACCCAAGACCTCATGCTCAGCAGTATCTAGCGCTTGCGACCACTAGACCAACGAGGCAGAGTTTTTTTTTTGTACGGGAGAAAACACGTAAGTACTTTTTTTTTATGGAATGGAACTGAAGGGCTGTTGCTCATACGAGTTACTGCATACACGGCGATCAAGATGACATCCAATTCATGCACCTTTGGATGCTGCTTTGCGCGTAGCAAATTTCTGAAATTTTGAATTAACATTATGTGATTTTTCAAATGTTTGACGTGATTAAATGAGGTTGCCGATCGATTTACTTATATATTTACGATATACTATCGTTAGTTTATTGCCTACTAATGACTTTTATGATGAGGATAAAATTGCATTCCAAGAACTTAGTAACTCATTCTTTAATCACCGTTGAGTTATAATTAGATACTAATGACATGAGCATTAACCAGTTAAGCCCTAGTGGGGTCAAATGGTCAGTCACAATAAAACTATAGTGTCTGTAACATACAGGCTGAATTTTTAGTCTCCGTCAAAATTTTTTTTGGGTATTAGGTATGATTCACTAAAACTATTTTTGAAAAAAAAAAATCGATACGTAAAATTTTCATATTAAATCATTTTGGTATACCAATAATAACTTTGTGATGTGATATCTCAATATTTTTGTAATGATTGGTGCTAAAAGAAAAAACACGTATTCAATGACTTTTGCCAAAGATTAATATATCAAAATTTGGACGGTGACTAAAAATTCAGGCCGTATATTCAAGCCAACTCCCTATGCGCACATACATGCACATAAACCACCGCTGGCACTGGCACTCACGCGTTTCAGAGATTTGCTACGCGCAAAGCGGCATCCAAAGTTGTATGAATTGGATGTCATCTTGATCGCCTTATATAGTACAATAACTCATGTGAGCAGTAGCACTCAGTTCCATTCAATTTAAAAAAAATGAACTTTAAGTGTTTTCTCCCATACAAAAAGAAAACAGAACTTTTAATAGCACATAATAGGGAGGTATACAAGACAATTTTTTTTTAAATTCCTGATTAAGTTTCTATGAGTATGGAACTCGATTTTCAGACCACTGTGCGCCGCGTGGTTATTGTGAATTGCCAGGGCTGCCTCTTTCGATAAAGATATCAGTAGGTATTAGTAGTACACTTTATGAAATAAAATAAAATGGTTTTTATTTTTTTAGCATGTTTCATTGTTAAAAATACGAAATGAAGGAAACTGACAACACGAATAATTGATTTGATCGTTAATTTACAAAATTAGCGTAATAGATAACTAATCTCGCGACAGTCTAAGAAGCCCGATTTGACACCAATCAAAATATTTTGTGTAGTGATGGAAAATATCATTCTTGGAATTTGTAATCGACAATTTATCTACATTGCTTAAAATTGATTATCGAGGAACAAAAGGTAAAAAAATATATAATTTTATTCACTTTCGTCACTGGATGATATCATCAGTTGAACCGTCTTCATCGGTTACCCTTAAAAGGGTGATAGTAGTGCGAGGAAGTACGCGTACTTTTGGCTCAGCGACCTTTCTAGACCGTGTGTCAAACTAAGCACGCGTACTTCAAAACCGCTGAGTTAGTGCGTCGGCGATCCAACAGGTTTGAAATTTTGTTCGTAGCCCGCCTTGGTTTGTAGTTTCATACGTCTATCATCGCCGCGAGTCGCGAGCCGCCATTTTGTGTCGAAATTTGTGTAATGTTTGTTTAGTTTAGAAAATTCGACAACATCGCGATACATTGGTGCCGATTCTCTTGTCACAAATGCGTCTAAACTAGACTAAAAATCACCAAAATTTAGTTTACTCCTGTCAAACGATGATTTCCCATTCTGAAATAGACTTAGGTGGCACAATTTATTAATATTTTAGTTTGACAGCACTAAGATTGTAGGTACTGAGATTTTAATTTAGTGAAAATGCCAATTTGCTATCTGAATTTGACGTTTTTCACCTAAAATTTTAAGTGTCTAACTAATTCTGACCATTTTTAATCGCCACTGAAAATGGTGTGGAATATTATTAGTTATCATGAACTAAAATTCACACGAACATCTCGACTTCGGGTGCAAAAACAGTACTGTACTGGATTTTTTCTTTTCTTTTGCTTATATCTCGAAAATGTTGTGTCCTATCGCAAAACTAATGAAAATTTAGAACGCACCTGTACCCTAATTACGTAATGCAAAATCAATCCGAATCTGAATCGTGTTGAAACAGATTGCTAATCCATTGCTCCGTAAGTTCGAAAAAAAAAACTGCAGAGCAACTTAAATGACGCAATGAAACAGATTGCTAATCCATTGCTCCGTAAGCTCGAAAAAAAAACTGCAGAGCAACTTAAATGACGCAATGAAACAGATTTGTCTTTATCGTTTACGAAAATATGTTGCGTAATTAGAAAGCTAGCCTTTCTGAAGAACATCACCAATAAGGATATTTTTAGTTTTTTATATGTTTAAATATTTAATAATACAGTACAGTACAACTATTTTCTTAATGTCCCTCGGCAAGCTTCGTGTTTCGTCAGTCGTCGGAATTATATTAGTTACCGGACACTCGAGTTAATATGTTTCTCTCTTTTATAATGTAATGTTTGTAAAAGTATCGATTTTTCAGAACATCGATTTTATTCGGTCAAAAAACGGCTTAAAACGGTCACAACACTACGGCAACGAGCCCAAAGACATGACATTGTAATGACGTCCCGTCGGAATAATAATCAACGATAACTTCGTGTTTTTGAGTGCATTTTTCCAACATAAAGTGAAACTTGGTGCTTACGAATGATACTGATTGTTATAATGTATGGATAACATATTAATTAATTAGGATTATGAATTTTTCGATTTCTAACGTAGACGTTCATACTATGTCGCGAGATTACTATATATAGTAATAATGTAATAATAAAGTAATAATGTAATAGCATATATGCTTCTACACTATGAACAAACCTGCGCTGGTGCCATACTGTGACGTCATGCACGCTTTTCTAACACTTGCACGATTTTTAATAAGTAATAATCATATGAAAATAACATTATCAAGATAATAACGTTAATGTAGATTTTTGATAAACGTAATTTTCAAATGATAGTTGACAAATGGATGTCAATATGTCATTGACCTTTCTATTCTTATCTCAGACGCATAGCAGAAGCACAGATTACGTGGTAGAAGTAATTACGTACCTACCAATAAAGTACAAAACACGAAACATGCAAGTTTAAACAATTTACCTATTTAAAAAACGATAGTAAAACAAATTAGATACTCACATTTCTGTATCAGCAGGTAACTTGATAAAATATAAGTTTACTTATATCTCTTTTCTTGCTGGATCAACATCCAGAACCAGCCATACATCAGGTCGACCGAAATAATTATATGGTTCTGTGTCACTCACTAACCATCACTTGTGGCCAGTAAAATAGACACTAACGAAATCTATTTTATTTTTGTGAAAGGAATCGGTTTGTTGAAGCCGTCGCGACGGCTTCAACAAACCGATTCCTACCGGATGCCCTTCGGAAATTCGGAACACAAACACTCTATCGTCATTGAATAATCAGACTAAGTATTTGATACATAATAAAATTAAAACATTACAAAACGCCTACATATATTTTTTTTGTTTTATATCCCAACAACAAAACATTTCGCTCTAAAATAACTCGTAGGCGCGTCCGCCTTATCGTGAATTCAATTTCTATAGATAATAAAGTCGTGACGTCAAGTTGGACTTTATCTTCTATAAACTTCCATTATTACCATATTATTACAAATACCAACTTATAATTATACTTGTTGTAAAACGATATGGTTCATAGGTATAACTCGAAAATAAATACTCGATACAATATCTAAAAGGGGCGATTAGGCAATTTTTTAATTAATGTTTTTCAACAGACCGGTTTGTATTCAATCGCAAAAAATAAATGTTTTTCTTACTATCCTCGATTACATTTGCACGTAATGTCAAAGCATATACTGTAAAAAATAGTTTCACTTACCTTTCAAAAGATCAAATTATTTTTTAATACCGTAATACTTGTAAACACGTAACTTACAAGCGAAGACAACAAATATTCTTGCGCGGGTGTAAATGGTGGCCAGTTCAAAAGACATCTTGAAAAAAGGCGAATTTGTTATATCACGCGACGAACTTGAACTGTGCTCTAACTGTGCGTTCTCTTGTTTGCACTGGCGAAACATTCACAACAAAATATGTTGAAATCTCTATTTTCTGTCAATGTTCCTTATAATTTTTGACAGGAACTAGAGATTTGTAAATGTTCATATGGTTGAACATATAAATAAAAATCTATGAGTTAACGACCTTGAAGTGACTGTCCATGTGCAGTTTACTGATCACTTTGTATGAGCCGGCGTCCTATAAAGGGCAGTAATAGTCCGTCCGAATCCGAACCCATCTGCATTTTAGTATAATTATTACAAAGTACCTACTCTGTGCCCAGCGGTTTGTGGTGCACCAGCGTTTGTTTGTATAAGACAAAAAGGCGGATTCAACGCAGACACACATACTTTTATTTCCGTTAGATTATAAAATTTATATGGTCTGTCCTCAACACGCAACGCATGTTCAGCGCGCTTGGGATGACGTCACGTCTAAGCTGATCCAGGAGCAGATGTTGGTGGGTTCCACGGGGCCTGATCTAGCCAGACTCAGGGCTGTATCGCAGCCAGAATCGGGAGCATGGTTGCACGCGCTTCCTTCGCCTCACCTGGGCACGTTGCTTGATGATGACTCTTTGCGTGTGGCGGTGGCCCTCCGCCTGGGCTGCAAGGTGTTTGAACCCCACAGATGCACCTGCGGTTCTATGGTGGAGGCCGATGGCCATCACGCTTTGGGTTGTCGTCGTTGCTCGGGGAGGTTCCCGCGTCACCATGCGCTCAATGATATTCGTGTCGGCAGATGTCCCCAGCGTACTGGAGCCGCCGGGTCGGGGGAACGGCAAGCGGCCGGATGGGCTGACTTTGGTGCCTTGGAGGAACGGCAAGTGCCTAATATGGGACGCAACTTGCGTCAGCACTGTTGCCGCCAGCCACCTTGGTCGCACGGTCCTCTCGCCGTCGGCTGCAGCTGAAGACGCTGCTGTAAGAAAGAGGGCGAAGTACGCCCCGTTGGCGGACCGTTACCTTTTTGTGCCCGTTGCCGTTGAGTCCATGGGGTGTTGGGGCACTGAGGCCAAGAAGCTCATTAATGATATAGGGCACAGGCTCCGTGATAAAACGGGTGACTCCCGCTCCGGATCGTTCTTGGTGCAAAGGTTAGCCATTGCCATCCAACGTGGTAATGCTGCAAGCGTTATGGGCACCTTTGCGCCGGGAACAGTTAAGGGCGGGTTATTTGACTAATTTTTTGACGTGTTGTTGCTTATGATTATTTTTTCTAAGGAAATTGTTATTTAATTTTTGATCTTTTGTGAAAAAATATATAATATTTTATTATATTATATATTCATATTTGAATATGTCTCATCTGTCGAAAATTTTTGAACCAGGTGAAATGGGTAGGTTAGAACTGTTGTAACCAACCGCTACTTCCAAGTTGCTCGCAGCAAGGCAGGCTATAGTATTAGCGCAAGCTGCATTACGTCGCAAGCATGTTTGATACCTGCAGTGTAGACAGAGCGAGTACTTATAATATGCTGTACTGCAGTCGTTATTGTTTAAACAATGTCTTTCGGAGCCGATCACATTGCAGAAAGTTTTCAAATATCTGTGGTGTAATCGACTTTGTAATACTTTATTGCACCCGCCTTTGAATTTACGCGACCCGATGAACTTCGTGCCACAAGGCAGGGGCCCCCTGAAAAGTAGGAAACCAGAATCTCAATCCAGAGATCGACCTCCCCCTAGGGTACCTCCGTACTCTAATACTGATAATAAATTGTAATCTATTTCGCATAGGCGTACTTTATAATCTACAAAAGCAGCAAGAGTACGCTTAAATACTACATTTTCATCGACTCTGACTTTGTATTGAATGAATTCCTGCAACTTCAGCATTCTCTGAGAGTCTAACCTATCCCAGGCAAGTAGCTAAAATTTGCATACTACATACCCTTAAATCTCAAACTTATCCTACCTAAAAGTTGCCAACGTCGCAAATATATTATACCTGTGTTTATTTAAAGTGGCAATATTACTGTAGTGGAAATATGAAATGTGAACTATTGAACTAAAATATTGATTATGAAATGCAATAATTGTTATCGTAACACCGAATATTTAGTTTTAGATGTAAAAAAAGTATTTGGAATCTTTCCACATGCCTTTTTTACAGCTAAAACGGTTACTAGGTAGAGGTACATCAAATTCAGTGTTATAATTGCAATTCATTATTAATATTCTAGTTCGCTAATTAGCCACATTTCTTATTTTCATACATTTTGCCAATCTATTTGTGCCGTTGCCCACTTTCAGAATAAACGACATTCTACGTTCGTTTTCGACTTAAGAGAAGTCGAAAACGAACGTAGAATGTCTAATTTCGTCGTTTTCTTTTTTCCTGAACCCCCTTAGTATCGACACAAACAGAACAATATTTTTTTTATTCAAAACGGTCGAGCTGTTTTGGAGTTTTTGCGAGACTAATGCACAGCAATTGATTTTTATGTAGGTACTATCGAAGAACTTCATATCTAAGCAGTTTGAAAACAAAATCCCGTGAACACGATGACCACATCTGTTTCCGCCCCGGTTCTATAGCGGCCGAGCGCTGTAAGCAGAAATAGTCCTTATGGTGTATAGATATGAACTTTGTAGGTACATATATAGAAGATAGATAAAATGTTTCATTGTAAGTGACTTCAGCAAACATGTTTTTGATGTGAACATCTTTCCTCTCACTTTCCTGAAATAAGTAGGAGTGATTTCGTGAAAAGGGACGGAAGTGTGTAACAGGAAGCAGGAGAAGCGCCCGCGGTGCAGATTGTACCAACCCATTTTCCGAGAGGTTGGTACTGGCAAGAGGTCAAGATGTCAGATGTTACACATCCTAAGCGACTACTTTATTTTAAGAAAAGCTCGCAAGTAGCATTTTACGCTTTTACGATAATAAAATAAAATGAAACATATTTTGTATGGAAATTGAATAAAGTAGTTCAACCACATGCAAGTAGACCATAGAACGAGGTTGATGATATTTTTAAATGTTCAAAATCAAAAGTAGTTTCTCGTCAAAAAGTGATCAAACGACAGTCTCAAGTCATTTTTCGGAAAACTTGTTGCGAATACTTATGATTTTCCATGAAAAATTAACTTATTTGAAAAATCCCTTTCAGCCTTATGCAAAACAAAGAACTCGACTTTTCAAATCACAATTAGTTTAAATTCTTTTTCCCTTCCTCACAACTAATTAACAAAATTGATCATAATCAGTTGATTTCGTGCACGGCCTCTCTGAAAACATATCCATATTGCACACGGGCCTAAAAGACAAATATTTGAAGAAGCTGTCGTCAAATAAATTAGGTTTTCAGTTTCACGCTAAGGCGACCGCGATAGGCAAATGAGTATCAAAGCACCAAGACCGCACATCGCACATAGCAGAAGTTACCCATTTGATATATGGTTTAGGTACTGCAAAGAAGAAAGATATTAGGAATATAAATCCCTACGAACGAATTGGGACAAGCAGCTAGAGACGTAGGCCCGTATTACAGAACCTCACTCAATTCAATTCAAATCTTTATTGCATATCACATGTGTTTACAATGTCTTAATAATAATAAAATAGTTCACATGGACCCTGTCGGGCACAACAATAACATAAAATATGAGTAGTAGCATGATAATAAATGCAGTAAAGTAAAATATAAAAAAAATATCGTAAAAAAAAAACTAATAAAATTATATTACAAATAATATCACATAATAGGGATGATGACTGAAAAAATGTTTTTTGTCCGTACCTAATGTAGATTATGAAAAAATAACGTACACGTATTTTTTCTTTTTTTACGGTACCAAAAGATTACGGCGATACATTGAGTTATAATGTACCATGACGTCACTTGTATGTAGATTTTATACATACTTGTGACGTATCAACCCCCACTCCCCAACTTTAATGCGTTGTATCTAAGTCATTTTTTATTAATATGATAAACTAAAAAATACGTGTCTAATATTTTTTTATTATCTGACTGACGGACTAAATAGAATATCTTTTTTTTGACCCAGGCATCATCCCTATTTGTGATATACGTCTTTGAAAATATTACCTCTAGCAATCATTAAAAAGTATCAATATTAATTTCAAGTAAATAAGATCACACACAAATGGAATGTAATAATCCATATCACAAATATAATTTATAAAAATAAAGTAAAATAATTAGGAAACATTCAATGTTCAATTAATTTGAAATTAATAATGTCACAGATGAAATTATAAAAAGTCAAATATAATATTAAAAAATTCAATTGACTTACAATAGATTCGAATAATGTCAAAAAGTCAAATAAAAACTCAAGCATTACTTAAAACTCGTTTAAAGCCTTTTGATTGGTTAAAACTAGTTTTAAGTAATGCCGGAGTCTTGAGTAAGGTTCTGTAATACGGGCCGTAGCAATAAAAGTATAATTACTATGTTCGACAAATTGAGAAGCTCTGTTATATTCATTATCCATCCCCCACCATTAAATGACAATTGCCAAAATCCATTTAAACATATGGCGGCTATTACCGAATTCTGAACCTTCCTTTATCTTTAATTTATCTGACGGAGGAGGGGTATGTGTCTCTATTGTTATTATCAGGCATACTCGTATTTTAACTACTGTGGGTGTACTAATGGGTAGTGTTGGTTATTGCGCAATAGAAAAACCGTTTGCAGTTCAGATCAAATTATAATTTACGATAACATTAATTACACTAGCATTTCACACACTATAGGTACACGACACAAGGGGTGCTTGGACAGGAAACCACCCCGTGTGCCTGTGGGCTGGAGTTCCCTTATAGATTCGTCCGGGGGGAAGTCCAGTCTCCGGGACGGTGCACCCTAGGGTGCGGGCAAAGTCTCCACAATAGGTACTGTGTGCCTAAGGGGTCTTGTTGTCCGTATATGCCAATATCCTGTCGGAACGGAACGCTCTAACTTGTACTCTGGGAGAGCAGTTGATAGCACACATTGAGCAGCGTTTGAGTGGGTGGCGTGCACTAACACTGCCGTCGGGCAGGCAGGAGGAAGCCTTTTCTTCTGCCAACGTTGGTCTCGTAGCCCCGAAGATTGTCAAGGTCATGTCTCTGGTATTTGACGGGGGTCGAGGGTCTTGGCTTAACCGCCCGGGCCGCGATGAAGAAAATCTCTATAAAAAATCATCCCAAACCTCCAAGCGGCGGCGCACCGTGAGGGAGGTTGATAGCTTGACTAATGGGTAGCTTAATTAGTCACTAGTGCGAACCACACATCTTTGAGAAATTAATTATATTATACTCGTGGGAACAAAAATTGAAAAAAATAAAATAAATATACTAAACCAAAAGCAGAGAAGTGATGCGGGGTCGGAGTCCGACGCTGCATCTGGCGCAAAGAGCTCTGGTCAGAGCTCGGAGCGCAAAGTGGTGGGTCTCGGGCCAAAGCCAATGACGGAAAATCCACTCCAGCCGGCGGGGTATAAAAGTATAAAAAGTTTATTTGGAACAACTTAAGTTTACAATTTAGGAAAAACGAAGATAGCCACAAAAGTAAAATACTGTGGCGCAGCTAAAAGCTAAAGATATTGTTCCAGACTTCACAAAGAATATACTCTATGTGGAGGTTACTATGTAGTATAAGTGTAGAGTGGAGGTGGGGTGATGGGTGTATGTGTGTGTGTGAGGGTGTGTGTTTACCGTGTTATGATACCATAAGTTGCTCAGTTTCTTCATAAGACATAGGATTTAAGCCAGTCAGTCACTTTTCTCTTCAGTAGATTTTTAGTCATAGAGTAAATATTAAGTCTTATATTTATGTCATTGTAAAGTTTAGAGCTGGTATGGTTTAAGTGGCGACAAACCAACGCTAACCTGCAGCGCTCAGTCTCACAAACTCTGTCGGCACGCCGCCGCTTGTTTGTTGGGGGCTGAGGGTAGTAAGGCAGAAGCTGGTGTTTCTTAAAAACTGTTTGAAGGACGAACAACTGTCTTACTGTGAGGACCTCACAAAGTGAGAACAGTTCAGAGGTCGGAAATCTAATAGGTTTTTTTGCTAGTACTTTTAAAACTGCTCTCTGAGCCCTCTCTAGCCGCAACATGGTTGTCTTGTGGGTTCCTCCCCATGTAGTTATACAGTAACTGAGAATTGATTGAGCGAGGGCAAAATAAACCATTTTTAGGGATTGGAAATCAGCAGCCGCTCGAAGCTTTTTAAATAAATAAATCAATCTCCTGATTCGAACCAAAACAGAGTTAACCTGTTTTTTCCACGACAAGAGACTGTCCAATATAACCCCAAGATATTTGATGCTGTCAGACCGTTCTATTTGGGCACAGTTACAGGTGTTGGCCACTGTACACTCATGGGCCCTGATCTTAAACGACAGTGGTGGTTGACTAATAATACTCGGAGTAAAAAAGATGAACTTGGTCTTAGAGAAATTGAGCGTGAGCAGATTCGAGGCTAACCACATCATAACCATTTTCAGAGCCAATTCTGCCCTCTTACGAGTCTCAGACCAGTCCTTGCCATGGGTTATTAGAGCTGTGTCATCCGCATATGCAATAATTTTTGTGTTCGGGAGAGATAACTGACACAGCTCATTGACATATATAAGGAAGAGGGTTGGTCCTAGGACACTGCCCTGAGGAACCCCAAAAGTCAAATTTTCCTCATTACTGATGAATGACCTTTACCACCTGTTTTCGCCCCGAAGTGTAGCTACGAAAGATTTCGAGGGCAATGCCACGAATACCAATTTGTTCCATCTTGTCAATCAATTTAGGGACTGAACTGAAACGGTGTCGAAAGCCTTCGAAAGATCTAGGAAAATACCAAGAGGCTTCTGCTTATTGTTGATGTGTTCTACTATAGTATTTGTGAGATCCTGAGTAGCGTCTTATGTTGATTTCCCCGCTCTGAAACCATATTGATTTCCTGCTAAGATATTGAATTTAGCGAGGAATTTCACAAGCCTCGAGTTGATAATTTTCTCGAAGATTTTCGAGATGGTTGTAAGGACGGATATAGGCCTGTAATTCGAAACAAGATCCCTGTCTCCTCCCTTGTGAATAGGGTGAACTATGGCAGTTTTGAAAACATCCGGAAAAATACCGGAGGATAGGGAGAGATTAAAAATGTGGACAAGAAGAGGGATAATTGTATATTTTGTGGCCTTGATAACAGTGGAAGGGATTCCGTCACAACCGACAGCACATTCATCTTTAAGAGACAGAATGAAGCTTTCTACTTCGGCGAAATCAACATCACGCATGACCATCGATTCCAACGGGGGTGTCGTGGAAGAGTTCGCTACCTGGGGCGATAAGTGAAAGTCTGAACAGTTATTAAGTGATGAAGAATTTAAAAACTTAGATGCGAGGGTACTGCCCACATTCGCAAAGTAACGGTTTACCATAATTATTTACAGAGAGAAGAGGGTCTTCGTCACATTTCAATAACTCTGAAGAAAATGTTTTACCCTTGTCCATACAAGATACTTCCCTGATGACTTTCCAGGTTGCCCTCGGATTTTTCCTGGCCCTTTGAAATGACCTTTCATATTCCCGTTTAATCTTTTTTAATAAATTATTGCAGAATGTCCGATGGCGAAGATAAATAGTTTTATGTGTGTTATTTCCTGGGTGTTTTATGGACATTTTATGTAATTTATCCCTTTGGCGAACACATCTGAGAAGGCCAGGGGTAATCCAAGGCTTGAGGATTCGCCTTCTACTAGGAATGACCGAAGTTTTTGTATGCAAGTTAACGGAAGAAGATAGAAGAGATACGAGAGTTTCAGCAGCAATGTTTGGGTCGTTGGAGTTTAGTATTTTAGTAAAGTCTGTGTTCTCGAAGTCAGATTTCACTTTTGCAATATCAATTTTTGTGACTGAAACTTTTGGTGTATTTGTTGTAATATTAGGATAGCAAAAAAGGATAACCGGATAATGATCTGTTATGTCGCATTCTAGCACTAAGGTTGTAGCAGTGTGTGTCGACTTCAGAAGGACATGGTCAAGACAATTAGCAAGCCTGGTGGGAAAAGTATGTGCGAGAAGCATAGCATGAGATGCAGTAATATTTAAATATTCATCGCAATTTGGATCTACACTCGTCGGTGCAATGTTTATATTTAAATCTCCGATAAGAGAGATAGTTTTGAATTTCCCTAAATGGTGGAGCAACATATCTAGACTGTTTAGAAATGGATTTAGGTCTTTAACCGAGGGTGATCTGTATACCGTGACAACTGCAAACTTATCAGAGAATTTCAATAACAGACAGTTTGCGTCATTAACCGAGGGAGTTTCGAATGAGAATTGCAAATCCTTTCTGACATAACCAACTACTCCATCATTCTGGTTTTTAAAAGAAGTGGTACATGTATTGTAGCCTGATAAAGCGGGACGGTCAACATTTGGACATTTGCTCAGCCAACATTCAGACAACAAAATAACATCCAGTGTATAACTCAATCGACCTAATAATAAGTTTATCAAAGTTACACTTAATGGTGGTGCCCGGGAAAAAGGTGTGGGTAGAGGGCTCACCACCAAGGAGGCCGGCGAGCCGAGCCGGGCCAGCCCATCTGAGCTGGAGAGGCTTGCCACGGAGGAGCACCACCTTATAGGGACCAGCACCGGGGCGGCCCTTACAGAGGCTGCTGGTGGAGCGAGAGGCCAGGTTTGCGGAGGTCGTGACAGCCGCGATCAAGGGTGTGGCCTTGAAGAGGATCCAGTCCTCTAAAGACAAGCCCATACCCGCTTGACAGCCGCCATGGAGCTTCTCCGAAAGGAGAACGAGTAGCCGGCCCCCGTGAGGTGCCGCAGGGGGGGGGGGGAGCAGCATGCTGCTGCAGCTGACCCTGGTGCGGCAGATAGCAGCCCTACGGTTTAGGTTCTCCACCATAGAGGCCGTCGTCCTACGCCCCCCGTTAGCGGCGAGCAAGGCGACATCATATACCGCCGCCGCAGCTGCCCCGGCCAATCCCAGGCTCGTCGGGGCAGACCAGAAGCGGGGCGGCTACACAGGCGGCGAGGGCAACGGCTTGGCCCTGGCGGCGGGGGCCCCTGCCCTGGCGGCGGAACGGCCACCATCGCCTCCTAAATTTCCTCCGGCTGACGCCGAATGACAAGTAGTCGGAGAGAAGAAGAAGCCGGGTAAAGCAGCAAGAACAAAAGAAGGGCGAGGTGGCCGCAGCCGCCGCGGCAGGCCCTCACAGAGAGCTCGGGAGGGGGCTGACATGGAGTGCCAATGGCTCCGCCTACTGCGGTGCCCAATGCGAACCAAACCGGTGACGATGGTCCGGAGGTAACCGAGGTAGAGATAAGATTGGAGGTGCGTAGGCTGAATGCCAAAAATACCGCCCCAGGACCCGACGGCTTACCTGGGAGAGCCTGGGGCTCCTGAGCACATGCTTGGAGAGGGGCCGGTTCCCACTTCGTTGGAAGACGGGGAAACTAGTCCTCATCAAAAAGCCTGGGCACCCTGTGGACTCTCCGTTCGATTATCGGCCCATCGTACTGCTCGACGAGGTGGGCAAGCTCTTCGAAAGAGTCATTGCAGACCGTCTCGTGGGGCGGCTGGTGCGGGTAGGGCCGAATTTGCCAGAGAACCAGTTTCGTTTCCGCAAGGGGCGCTCTACGGTGGACGCTATCATGCGCGTGCGGGCCCTCACAACGGGGGATGCTGAGGCCCGGGGTGGGGTCGTCTTTACGGTATCTCTAGACATCGCCAATACCATCAATACCCTACCCTGGAGTTGCATCAGGGAGGCATCCCCGATATCACCGGATGCCGACCTACCTCTGCCGTCTGGTCGAGGCCTATTTGACGGACAGAACCGTCATTTACCCCGGTCACCAGGGAGAATGGAACCGGCGATAGATTTCGTGCGGTGTCCCACAGGGATCGGTCCTGGGGCCGCATCTGTGGGACATCGGATACGACTGGGTGCTGCGCGCCGACCTCCCTAGCTAGCGGCGTCAGCGTCGTTTGTTACGCTGACGACATATTGGTCCTGGCGCAAGGTAGGTCGTACCAGGCGGCGGCCGCACTAGCGACACGCAGGGTTGCGACGCTCCTGCCCAATTTAGGGGGTCCAAACGCCTCCTGCCGGAGGCTCTACGCAGAGGTCGTGCGGTCAATGGCCCGGGGGCTACGAGGCACCGGTGTGCGCGCGTTCGTTGAGGCGGCGGCCAGCCCGCTGGTTGAACGCGTCCCAGAGAGTCATGGCAATCCGACTGGTCCACTGGATACCACACGGTCTTCGGTGGGGCAGCGAGTCTCCTTGCCAGATTGCCGCCATGGGATCTGGAGGCAAAAGTCCTCGCGCACATTGGGGAGTGGTGTGAGGAGGTGAAACTCCGCTGCCGCGTGAAGTCATGGCACACCGGACAGAGCTCCGGTGGGATCTCATGGCGTCATGGTGAGTGCGATTGTCGCAACCCAGTGGGCACGCCACAATTGCGGCGATAAGGCTCTTTGAGGCTAGAGAGGCGCCACGGCGTCCTCACCTTCCCCCTGACGCAGATCCTCACCGAACCGCAGGTCCTCGGTTGTTTTGGGAGGTTCCTGTTCCGGATAAGGCGGGAGGAAACGCCCGGGTGTCATCATCCTCGGTCCGAGCGTTATGTTGTAGACTCTGTGGAACGCCGCTACACGGCGCTGGCCCGATTAGTCAACTCAGTAACGTATTTCCGATTTATCTAAATACGATTCACTTCATTCATTCAAAATAAGTAAGTATAGATAGATAGAAAATGAAAACAGGCTCGTTTGTCTAGTGGTCACAAGCGCAGCTGCTAAGCATGAGATCTTGGGTTCGATTTCACGGGCAAAGTACTATTGAGTTTTCCCCAGAAATTTCTCCTGACCTGTGGTCCGCGCGGCCCACATTTCACGGAGCAGGAACAGTAGCGGAAACGTCGGCCGAATGCGTGGGCCAGAAAATAGGAAAGCCCCTTTTTACATGGAACTTAAACTTAATTAGCCTTTCAGGAATTACAGGGGTACAGGCGTGATATTATGTATACATATATAGAAAATACTAATAATAATTACATTATTTATTATAAGTACAACAACAACAAAATTATAACACAGCTCGCAACGCCGCACAGCGTTGATAGGGCTAGGTATCTAAATCTCGTTTTATGAGCTCACCCAGGTGCTTAGTCCAAGATAATAGGCTAGAACAGTTTCAAAAAGAGTGCTTTCGATTCACTTTGCTGGCTCATGAGTCCACCGCCAAAACTTGATAACACGACTCAACGAATGATGAAAAAAACCCTGATCGCCATTGCAGTTTTTATATTTATGAAGGTACCTACCATTACCTACCTACATCTAGTTAGTCTGGCCATAAATACTGTTACAATTAAAAATAAGAAAGATATTACATTTGAATTTGGAATCAGTAATTTTTATACGATAAATTGTTCATTGAGTTTTCTAATTTTGGCGCCAATACATTGTACAATATTTTGCGATATTAAAATGGAGTGGGGTGATAAAGAGAACCGAATCGCTGTGATTGCATTACACAAAGTTGGTATGGAGCTAAATGCAATTTTTAAAACTCTCCATACGCTTGGTATTAGGCAAATGTTTGTGTACCGGGCTATTAATAGGTACAATGAGACCTCCTCTGTTTGTGACAGAAAAAGATCTGGCCGTCCACGTTGTGTTCGTACGAAAAAGGTGGTCAAAGCAGTAAGGGAAAGAATTCGAAGAAATCCTGTCCGAAAGCAAAAGATTTTATCTCGGGGAGATGAAGATAGCACCCAGAACCATGTCGCGTATTTTAAAAGATGACTTAAGACTTGCAGCCTATAAGAGACGCACTGGTCATTTTTTTACTGATAATTTTAAACGTAATAGGGTGGTAAAATCGAAACAACTACTGAAGCGGTACGCAAAGGGAGGTCACAGATTTTTTTTGTTTACGGATGAGTAAATCTTTACAATTGAGCAACATTTTAACAAACAAAATGACCGTATTTATGCTCAAAGCTCTAAGGAAGCTTCCCAATTAGTCGACAGAGTGCAACGTGGGCATTATCCGACTTTAGTGATGGTTTGGTGCGGTGTTAGCTATGAAGGAGTGACAGAGCCATATTTTTGTGAAAAAGGTATCAAAACATCTGCACAAGTGTATCAAGATACCATTCTTGAAAAGGTAGTTAAGCCCCTTAACAACACCATATTCAATAACCAAGTATGGTCCTTCCAACAAGACTCGGAGCCGGGTCATACAGCTCGGTCCACGCAGTCTTGGTTGGAAGTGAACGTTTCGGACTTCATCAGAGCTGAAGACTGGCCGTCGTCTAGTCCCGATCTTTATCCGCTGGATTATGATTTATGGTCAGTTTTAGAGAGTACGCCTTGCTCTAAACGCCATTATAATTTGGAGTCCCTAAAACAATCCATACGATTGGCAGTGAAGAATTTTCCCATGGAAAGAGTGCGTGCTTCTATTGATAACTGGCCTCAACGTTTAAAGGACTGTATTGCAGCCAATGGAGACCACTTCGAATAAGCTTTTTATATTTTAAATTGTTTTATATTTATGTATTAAACTAACACACTGTAAAAGTAATAAATAATAATTGCAATAAAAAAAAAAACTTCGTGACAATATTTATGGCAAGACTAGGTATTTATTTATTTAAACTTTTCACACTTATAAAAAGTACAAAGGCGGACTTAATGCCTTAGGCATTCTATACCAGTCAACCAAGGGTGGTGAAGAGATTTGATGGCAGGTGCTCTGTTTGATAGGAACAAAGAAAAATCATTTTTTTATTAAAATATATCATTATAAATAATTATATTACACACACATACATACATATTTAATAAAATATATACCTATATTATACAGGGTGTTTGGCGCATGGACCGACACAATTTTTTCAGGGATTTGGGAGGTCATTAGCTAGGTTCTACCCATACACCCTTTGTCCCAAATGTCACGGTTGGTTACATATGATTATTTTTTTAAAATGAAAAAAATTCCCAAAATGTGTCCTTTAATTTGAAATAACTTTTTTGTTTGCGGGTGTAGTGGCACAAAACAAATTTTGTTGCATTCTCCAAAGTCTTTCAAATCTAAAAACATCTTTGTTTTATACAACTGGTTTCAAGAAAATTCCTTACAGGCTTCCAAAGTTAATTTTTTTATTTAATGAATGAAATTTTACAACTTCTAAATTAATTATAAAAAAAACTAAAAGCCATTTTGAACTTAGCTTTATTTTAAAAAGTTCTTTAGTTGATAACCTTTCTAACGGTATGCTACATGTCATAGAAATTATTCATTATGTAGTCAAAATACTAGTTAGGAGAGTCAGGGTTAAGAAAAAGACTTTTTAAGGTTATTTGGTTTTTATTAAACTAAAGTTATAAAAAAGGAGGCAAAACACCGGGAAAGGTGGAAAGTAATGGGGGAGGCCTTTGCCCAGCAGTGGGACAGAATAGGCTAGTTAAAAAAAAGTTATAAATCTTGTTCAAATTGACCTCCTCCATTTCGTATGCATGCACGACATCTGTTTCTTATTTCAACTGTCGTTGTACGTAGTCGCATTTCTTCTTTCATAGTTTGGAACGCGCCGGTTATTCGTTCAATCAGAACTTCCCTAGTGGGCACTTCTGTCTGGTAAACCAATTCTTTTGCACGTCCCCAGACGTAAAAATCCAAAGGTGTCAGGTCTGGGGACCGTGCGGGCCACGGAATAGGGCCGCCTCTACCAATCCATGCGTTTGGAAAGGCATTATCTAAATGCTCTCGCACGTTCAGTTGGTAGTGTGCTGGACAGCCGTCATTTTGGAAAACTATCGGCACACCTTCTTCCAAAACTGGCACGTCAAGTTCGGGTAGATCATTGATTAAAAAATTTAAATAAATGTCTCCATTCAACCTTTCTGGCAAAAAATATGGGCCGATGAGATTGCGTCCAATAACACCAGCCCAAACGTTGACACTGACAAAGGGTGTATGGGTAGAACCTAGCTAATGACCTACCAAATTCCTGAAAAAATTGTGTCGGTCCATGAGCCAAACACCCTGTATACATAATATATACAAATTCAAGGGAGAGGTGTTGAGATGACTCTACTCTATTTATTTTCATAAAAAACTCTGCAGTTTCCGCTTAAATGCATACCGACTGGTCGCCGTCCTGATATCAAGAGGAAGCGCATTCCATAGAAGAATGGACTGAATATGAAAGGAAGAATGAACAAAGTCAGAAGTATGAGAAGGACAAAGTAGGAGAAGATTGTTAGAAGAACGCAGATCCTTAGTGTGTGACGAACATAGATATTGGAAGTGAGACATGAGATAAGAAGGAGGAGTGGGAGAGTTAAGAAGGGAGAAAAACGTGGTCAAAGCGCGCAAATTCCTTCTTTGGCGAATGGACATCCATTTGAGCTCAGACCTATAGCTCGACACATGCTCATATTTCCTGAGGTTGAATATGAACCGGATACAATTGTTGAGCAATCTGTCGAGCTTATCCAGCAAAACCGAATTCAAGTCAAAGTAGCATACGTCACCATAGTCGATTATAGGGAAAATCAAAGTCTGCACAAGCAGTTTTCGTCTTAGCAGGTAAAAAGTTTCTCAGACGATACAGGGATCGCAGAGTACCGTTGACCCTTTGACTAACACTAGAGACCTGGCGTAGCCAGCTAAGCGTCGAGTCAAGATGCAAACCGAGATCTTTCACAGTAGAGGTAAAGGGTATGACGTTACCATTGAAAATAAGAGGAGGAAGAGAGCTAAGCGTCACCCTACCTATCATGCGTGAGCTCCCAATTACAATGGCCTGACACTGAGGGGTTTACTGACACCCCAAAACTATCAGACCACGTTTTGATGTCATCTAATTTATTTATATTTTTATTTATTTATTCTGAACAAAAATACATTTGTGTCGAATACAGGATTAATAATAATCAATAATAGTTACAATTAATTACAAGTTAATGAATACACCGAATAATAATAATAATCAATAAAAGTTACAATTAATAAATAGATAAAATGTCAAAAATTAAAATAAGAAATCAACTCAATCAAAAAAAAATCAAAAATAATAACATGTCAAGAACTAGAATTAAACAATAAACAAGTTACACTGTGGCATTATTTTTGTCCCTAAAAAACTCTTCTATACTATAGTAGCACTTCGTCAATAGGAATGAGTTTAATTTGAATTTAAATATTCTTGGACTATTAATAATTTTTAGTTCTAAAGGCAATTTATTGAAAATTTGTACAGACTGTACTTTAGAGCTATGTTTGAGAACATTTAATTTTGGCTGCAAATAATTAGGCAAATCTTTCCTGCGCGTTTCCACCCTAGTTTCCCTTTCTTCCTTTGTCTCGTATTTCTCTAGGTTTTTTAGAAAACTACTTAGTAGGACCAAAATATAAAGACAAGGTACAGGTAAAATTTTTAATTTCACAAAATGCTCTCTACAAGATTCAGTTTGCTCTATGCGAAGAATAGCCCTTTTTTGCATAACAAAGGCTGCATTTATATTGTATTTATAACTGTTCCCCCATATTTTAATACTGTACCTCAGCTTGGACTAAATCTCGGTCTAATCTCGATCTAGGTATAAAGCCCGCACCGACAATTTTCCGCATAATTTTCCCACACTTACCTTTTTACTTCATTAATAATTAATCTTAATAAGTACCTACATATAAATAACCATAAAGGAACTTACCAAGAAAAAATTTGCTCAGAAAAACTAAAACATACAGTATCTACATAAATTAAATTTTCTTTCATGATAGTTTCGTACGTAAGTCGTGAACCTTTAAACTTTCCCGCCATCAGATCGAACGCTAAATAGTGAAACATACCCTGTTTCACTATTTAGCGTTCGATCATTAATTAGTGTCATGTCATGTAAATTAACAAGTACATTTTAAAGAGTTTCACCAATTAACGGTGTATTGAAGCTGAACAGTTTGTTTTAGATTTATTATATACATAAAACAAGATTTTATAAAATTAGTAAAACAACACTCTAAATTGTATTGCAGTTCTTTTAACGCAGCATGTTTTTCCATTCATAAATTGGTGACTATCGGTTCATGTTGATATAATACTGAAGGTTTATTAAATTCAATCTAATTTTAATGACTTTAAAATAAAATATTGGTATTGGTGTTTATATTTATATATAAAAGCATACTGTTCAATTTTGCCTTGTAATGAAACGTAAAGTCACCAAAAAAACGTCGAGCGATATTAATTTTATCCACAATCATTTTTTAAATTTACTAATTATTTAAAAAGGAACAAATAAAAAAATAATTTACCCATGCATGATTAATAATTAGCCTTAGTTCATTCATTAATCATTCAGTTACTGAAATTGTCAACAATCTGAAAGCGGAGGCCAAAAAAAAAAAGAAGCTATCACTGTCAAAATTCAACACGAAAGTACTGTACGAATGATTATAAATTAAATAAGTGAAAAGGATAAGACTAAATATTCTTAAAATACTCATATATTTTTAGATTTTTATAATAATGCAGTTCAAAAATGTAACTCACGTGTTGTTCGATTTAGATGGATTACTTCTGGGTAAGTTCTTCATGGTATTGCGAGAGATTGGATAGGAAAGGGTGATGAAAACTCCGGTTACATGTTATCTTTTGTTTCAGACTCAGAAATCTTATATACAGAAGCTTTTACTGCTGTATGCGCAAAATATGGGAAAGCTTTTACCTGGGAAATCAAAGCCAGCCTTTTGGGATTCCAAGGTCACGAATGTGCAGAAAAAATAATAAAGTCGTTGGAATTACCGATTTCCAAGGATGATTTTATGAAGGAGAGTTTCGAATATTATGAGGTACTGTTCCCTAAAGTGCAGCTTATGCCAGGTAAAATTAAATTTGGTTATCAAAATGTTATTGAACTGCATGATAAGTGTGTATTCAATGAGTATAACTAATATTTATGCAATGTTTTAAATTTTAAAATAAACTACCTATGCCCTACATATTTCATTGCAAATTTTCAGCTACTTAAATTAGTACATTAAAATGTAATAGTGAAACTTGTAATGCATTTTCGTAAACTCTTGGCTAACAGTAGAATGATTATGTAGACATTTGCAGTGCCATTTAATGTCATCTTTATAAACCATTGAAGAACTTCATATCTATATATTGTAAGGACTATTTCTGCTTGCAGCGCTCGGCTATTTAACCGGGGCGGTAACAGATGTGGTAATTGGGTTCACGGGATTTTGTTTTCAAAGTGCTTAGATATGAAGTTCTTCAATAGTACATACTAATTCCAAGTTGCTTCTACTTTTCACCAAAATTAAAAATTGAATCTTTTCTTTTTCTAAAAATGGTAGGTAACTCTTAAAAACAATATTGAACCTCTTTTAATTATAAAAAAACAATTACAGGCGCACAAAAGTTAGTGGAGCACTTGCACAAAAAAGGAGTACCAATAGCTCTTGCTACAAGCTCGAGCAAGGACAGTGTGGATATGAAAATGCAGAACCACCAAGAGTTTTTAAATCTATTCCACCATCAAACTATGGGGTCAACTGACCCAGAAGTCACAAAGGGCAAGCCTGACCCAGCCATATTCCTTGTCTGTGCTTCTCGATTTCCTGACAAGCCAAAACCAGAAGATGTGAGTAGATCATAGATAACAGGGTTTATTTTTATATCCATGACCCGGAGGTCAGGTTGTTTATAGTTGCATTTCGATAAAAGAAACGAATGTATTATTTAGTGGAAGCAAAGAGAACCTTTGCAAATAATAATATTAAATCACAGTATTAATTTTTGATATTTGTAATAAAGGAATGTTTATAACAATTGCCTCCACTTATACATAGATTATAGAGGCGATCCAACACCTTCAAGGAAACTACAGATGTAATGTAATAACCTGTAGTAGCAGTAGTTCGGTTGTAAGTCCGGTTGACCAAACTACTGAAACTTTCAGTTACGATAGTTCGGTTCTAACAAAGCACCGAACTACTGAAACTTAAATAATGTACCCCATTAGTTCGGCAAATAAACTAGGCATGTAATGTAAACTAACTGTTCGGCAAATAAACTATATAATACTCGTATGTACAAACTATTTACATTTTATAAAGTACACGTAAAAAGAGCGACTGTTGCTATAGTTACAGGTATATTTATACACAAAGTCGCTCTTTAAAAATAAAATTAAGATACTTATAGTTTGTTTACATTACATGCCTAGTTTATTTGCCGAACTAAAGGGGTATATATTTAAGTTTCAGTAGTTTGGTGCCTTGTTAGAACCGAACTATCGCAACTGAAAGTTTCAGTACTTTGGTCAACCGGACTAAAAACCGAACTACTGCTACTAGAGGTGTAATAATGCCGCTGTTGGTCTCAGATGTCATTAGTGGATCTTTGACAGTTGTTACGGGTCGTCACTAGCCCGATAGTCTGACAACCAGTCTTACCAAAGGGTATTGTTGTGGAGGTCAGATAGGCAGTTGTGCCATATAAAATACTGGTATTCAGCTGCATCTGGTTAGACTGGAAGCTGACCCCAACATAGTTGGGAAGTTGGGAAAAGTTTAGACAGATTGATTGTTAAATAAGAAAGGCAACTTTGCTAGAAATTTAATTGTTTCTATTTTTCAGTGCCTTGTTTTTGAAGATGCTGTGAATGGTATAAAAGCAGCAAATGCAGCCAACATGCAAGTAGTAGCAGTGCCTGATCCACGTATCGACGCTGATCAATTACAGACTGCTACTTTGGTCCTGAAGTCCTTGGAGGATTTCAAACCTGAGTTATTTGGTCTTCCATCTTATGATAATTAGGCAAACTGTTATTATAAGTATTTATTGGTGCTTGTATTTATAGTATCGTCAATTGTCAATATCACATGATCAGTACTTATAGTTTTAGTATCCACTACTTATGTTACAGTATTTTTTATCTCACGAAGCGACGCGCGCTTTATTTGTGGTAACCAAGTGTACAAACAATCTGTGAATGTGTTTGTAAACGCAGAAGCTTTCGGTACCCTCCAAGACAGGGACGAAGTCGGAAATGTGTATGTGTTACGTGCTGACTAGGGGTGCATTCCGAGTTACACTGTAATCGATTTTAACGTGCTAACAACCGTACCGTATTAACGTGGGCACGATAACGATGTATTGAATCGTCATGACATACGCCATCTTGCGATAACGCCGACCATGCCTTTTACTAATATCACTGTGAGCGATGTCAAAAATGACAGTTGCTGTTTTGTTTTGACTCGCATCATATCTAACTAACTAACGTGGCATTTTCTAAATTGTGTTCCTGGTTACCGTTCGCCGCCTAACCAAAAAAGAAGAAGAAATGTGTGGTATTACACAAAGAAATATAATATGCAAGTGTTGACGTTGAGCGAGTACCGTGAGCGCGTTCACGAGCGTTCCGAATTGCTGACAGCCCTTAGCTGTCATAATCGTTATATCCTAATCGGAATGCCAATTATCGATGCCAGCGCTGTGAGCGATTATGTTCTAATTCGGAAAGTGGCCTAGGTATAGATATCCGTGGTGCCGACACTACTCGTCTTCACGCACACATTCACAGCGAGTTTGTACACTTGGTCACAAGCAAAACGCGCGTCACTTCGTGAGATGAAAATAGTTTTTTTTTTTATGTTAAGCAATACTGTTTGATAAACATTTAATGTTTTTCAAATAATCACATGAGATTTACATTATAATTATACAGGCAATATTACACCTCTACAGTACCTGAATGTGTTAAACATTGACCTCCTATGTCTAGTCATATTTAAATAAAAATACAAAACTTCAAAGCACCATTATGTTGTTTTATTACTATTTACGGTAAGCACTATTTACAATTTACATAAATATCCGTGACTTATATATAATATCGCCCTAGCATCTAATTTATCTCAAGACTACTCAATTTCTAAAATGAACTAATTTAAATTAAATATTGTACATTAATTAATGACAATACTTAACCAATCTTATTTATTTATTTCCTTTGGAAGACTTACAGCTAAACAAACCAGAATAAGACATTGAAAATGTGACTGACAGCCAATTACAAGTCTTCACATACAGGTAACAGAATACTAATTTAAGAAAATATTTCAATGAACCTTCAAGCTTATGCACTCACTTAAGTACTAAAATCACACACAAAATTGAGATAATTTAATATTGGCTATATTTTTCTAATAAGGTGGTAATCCGAACAGTTCAGGCCTGAAGTCTTCAACAGAGTCTAATACGAGCGTGGCTTCTGTGGTACGTGAGCGATCCAGGCGGGAGTCAGGTACCATGACGACCTGCATACCGGCCGCACGCGCAGCCCTCACGCCGTTGATAGAATCCTCGAACACCAAACACTAGAAGAAAACCAAAAGCTTCATGTTATTGAAAAACATATATTTTTGTTAAATATTAAATAAGTTACTTTACGACGTAAGAAATAAAGTTCAAAATATAAAAACGATTATCACATCATTTTACTAATTTTCTTATAATTTATCTAATATTTTAGCATAAAGTATAGAGATCTTTTTAAATTGTTTTTTTATATTAAAACATTTAAAAATTATTAAATTATTAATAATTTCTTTCTATTAACTTACCCACTACTAAATAAAATCTGTCAATTTTAGATGTCAGTTACCTTACGCGTGCGGTTGTCTAATTAGTTCTCGAACAATTGAAAAATAAAGTAGATAATTACCTTCTCAGGAGCTGGTTTATCAGGAAATTTGTTGGCTGCAACGAAAAATATGTCTGGGTATGGTTTTCCTTTCTTCACCTCAGGATCAGACGTACCCCAAGTTTTGCACGGGAACAGGTCAAACAGCTCTTGATGGTTGACAGTCTTCAGATCGTAGGACTCTTTGCTACTGCTTGTCGCTAATCCTATGCTAACATGGTTGTCGTGGAGATGACGGATCAGTTTTTCAACCCCTGTAAATTTAAATATTATGACATAAATAGGAGTATAAGAATATAGAGAGGTTTGGGAGAAGAAAGGGGAGGTCTTTGCCTAGCTGTGGGAAGGCTAACGAAAAGAAAAAGAAGTATCGTGGCAAGGGCGGATCCAATTCGAGTCAGGGGGGGTCACGTAGCCGAGGTCCAGTCGGGACAGGCTCCAATCAGTGGCGGACTTAGCCTGTTGGGGGCCCGGAGCGGCAAAACAAGAGCCCTCTCCGGTCTTCTTAATTTATGTAGGTATTTCCATAGTAATTTTTTTTTACGACATTATTAAGAGTAGCTTTTTCGACATTATGCAGAAAAATTAGAAAGTCAGAAGAATTATAATATTGAAAAGCGAGCCCGAAAATTGTAACACGCCTAGGTAAGGTCTTCTTTTGAACAGTCGTACACAAATAGGACTTTGTCAACATTCATAGAAAGTTTGAGAGTGTAGACTGCAAGAACGAGCGAAGCGAGCGCGAATATTTTATCAGTGGCCGACTAGACCCAGTCCTTGGATCCGCCCTTGTATCGTAGACGTAATTAAGGTTGCCAGGTCGCCAAACCTAATAGCCGGACAGACCAGCCAGTTTGGCCGGAAATTTGGGTAAGAAGGCCAGACACCCACGACAAAAAATTGTATGTAAAATCAAGCTTTTTTGATTATTACCATAAATCGTTAAATTCTAATGAAATATAAATAAAATCGAATGCCAAATCAGTCTAAGTAAAGTAATTTAATCAGTCAAAATTAACATTTTTAAATTCTTCTTAATTTGTAATGAAAGGCAATTGCACAAATAGGTAAGTCTTATTTACCTGCAATTACTTCCCAAAGTAAAAATAAATAAAAATAACAATCTAAAAAAAATAAAACTTCTTCTCTTTAAGTTAATAAAAATAATTATTCATATTTTTGGTTATCAGAAACCTTTAAAATCTGCGGATTGCGGGAGCGACCGACAGTCGACTCGCCTGCGCTCGGCCACGCTCGGCAAGTCGGCACTCGCTCGTTTGCGAAATGGTAGTTTATTTTGGCCGGACTCGCAATCAAAAAGCCTAACTATGTCCGGCTTTATCCGGACGCCTGGCAACCCTAGACGTAATGAATGTGAGGCCTATGGGAAATGTCGTCAGGAAAATCTTGAGTATGAATGTAGATGACTACCTATAAGTACGAGTAGGGGAAGAGACCAAAGAAACGATGGATGGATTGTGAACGATGATAAAATAATGGTTAAAGTATAAAATTGCCGTTTTATTGTAATAGGTACTTCGAATTGATATAGAACCTTCATGGTTTGAGATTTTTGAGTGAAACTTGTTTCACATGGTACCTATGAAGTTCTTCTTTTAAAAATGTGCAATTTTCGATTATCGACTTTCAGGTTTTTTTTTATTCAGCTTAGAAAAGAAAGATGGATACTTCGAAAATTCGAGTTATTTTGAATACGAGTTCCGACGCGGAACTAACGCGGCAGAAACAGCTCGCAATATCAATGTTGCGCTTGGAGAGGGGACTGCTAATGAACGCACCGTGCGATTTTGGCTACTTGAAACTTTGATTTGAAGAACGAACCACGTGGAAGACCGCCCACACAGGTGAATAACAATTAATTGAAAGAGATGGTGGAAGCCGATCCGAGCCAAACTACCCAGGAATTAGCGGCATGGTTTAACGTTACCTTACCAACAATATTTACTCATTTGGGTCAAATCAATAAAAAAATGAGAAATGGTCATGATTTTACTGATCTGCAGAAAGAAACGCGTGTTGAAACTTGTGTTGCCTTGTTGAATCGATACAGAAATGAAGGAATATTGGATCGATTTGTGACATGTGATGAAAAGTGGATTCTTTACGATAACCGTAAGCGAAAAATGCTATGGATGACCCCAGCTTTCTAATTACGCAACATATTTTCGTAAACGATAACGACAAATCTGTTTCATTTTGACAGTTCAACAACATTCATTGCGTTATTTACGTTGCTCTGTAGATTTTTTTTCGAACTTACGGAGCAATGGATTAGCAATCTGTTTCAAAACGATTCAGATTCGGATTTATTTTGCATTACGTAATTAGGGTACAGGTCAAACGCCGCAACAGTGTCCTAAAGCAAAGCTTACCAATAAAAAAAAACCGGCCAAGTGCGTGTCGGACCACGCACAATGAAGGGTTCCGTAGTTGGAATGAATTTATCGCAAGAAAAAACTTAACTTTGTAATTGAAAAAAAAGTTCTCCCATACGGAATATATGGGAGAACATGTTTTTGCAACCGCAAATTTAAGTTGGTCGATTATTACTCATAAACTTGTAAAGTCCACTTAAGTGTGATAGTTTTCCTTTAAACTTCGTTATATATAAGTACTAATGCCGTGACATTTGAATTTCTAACTACAACCGTTTAGTTGGTAGAGGGGGGGGACACTTGACTCTAACGAAAATTGGTACTTTAAAGCTTGATAAGTCACGAACGGTTTACTTAATCAAAAAACGGTCTCGGCAAACCCGTAATATTTTTGAAAGACCTATCCAACGATATCCCACACTATGGGAAGGATGTTAAAAAAAATGATCATCCCCACTTTACATGTAGGGGAGATACCCTAAATAATTGTTTTTTTCGAAAATTTTATTTTACCACTTTTTTGGCGTCATTAACTTGTCTACTAGAAAGTTGTAATTTGGTATGAATACTCATACCAAAAGTTTTTGTTTGTTGTTTTACCAATAGTTTTTGAGCTAAACCGCGGACAGACAGACAGACAGACGGACATGGCGAAACTATAAGGGTTCCTTGTAGACTACGGAACCCTAAAAAGGTAGGTAATGGTAACTGTTTGGTGGTCTCAGCATGGTGTTATTCACTATAGCTATCTCCGATCTGGTCAAGCAATAACGGCAGATGTCTACTGTGCCGAACTCCGAAAAATAATAGCAAAACTAGCAGTGGAACAGCCCCGACTCATGAATCGATCTTCACCATTATTGCTCCATGATAACGCGAGACCTCATACAGCACGAGAAACCGTTTTACTCTACAGGAATTGCAATTAGAAACCATTCGTCACCCTTCGTATTCGCCAGACCTTGCTCCAACGGCCTAGCATTTTTTTCGTGATTTGGACAATTTTCTACGTGATAAAAAGTTTTCTTCTCAGGAGGCAGTACAAAATGCTTTCACACAGTTAGTCGAATATACACACATCAACACGGTCTAGGGATATTTTTAAAAAAGCGAATTACTATCAATGTGTTAATTATTTATATGACATGTATATATTTAAAAGATACGTTATTTAATATTCTACCATTTTTTAATAATGGTTAAGGTACTTAGATTAAAATTTCAGGATTTTATGGAAAAAAAATGAAGCATAGACGGAAACCGTATATGAATTAACTTTTAATTTGTGAGTAAAAACTGAAAAAAATAGAAAAATCATTTAATTTGTGTTTATAAACTTGAATTTAGTAGTCTGAGAAAGCGCCCATGATGTTCATAACACATCGGCAACGATTCGGCATGCTCAGAACAAGGTTGTCAATGTCTTGCTGCGGAATATTGTCCCATGTCCTTCTGAGGTGCGCAAAAAGTTGATCTTCTGTAGCCAGATTTTCAGGAACTTCCTTCAGAGCTCTTCTTTGCAGCATATCCCACGCATGCTCAATGGGATTTAGATCTGGCGATTGAGCAGGCCAGTCTAAGGCCCTAACATTATGTGTAATGTAACCAAGCTGCTACCGTTCTCGCCGTGTGTGCCCGGGCATTGTCGTGCATGAGCAGGAAATCTTGCCCCATTTGTGTTCTGTGGGGCAAGATTACGGGCCCCAGCACCTGTTGGACGTATCGTTCTGCCGTCATATTGCCCCGCACCCAAACGAGATCCGTCCGTCCTCCAAGACGAATTCCTGCCCAAACCATAATTGTTCCTCCTTGGTATGGGTGAACTTCCTGAGGGTTCTGGAGACGGCTCCATCGTCCAGGAACTCGCCAAACACGCGTCCTTCGTGAATCTGGATGGAAGCCGAACCTGGATTCATCCGTGAACAGCACATTGGACCATTGCTCACGGCCCCAGTCCACGTGGTTCCGAACCCATTCTAATCGTCGTCCACGATTGCCTCTCCGTAAAGGTGGGACCCGGAGTGGTCTACGAGAGCGTAGATTGCTTTCATGCAGTCGCCTTCTTACAGTTTGGTCACTCACAAGCACTTGGTGTTCCACTCGCAGCCTTTGGACCAATTGAGTCGCCGTTGCATTTGGTTGAGCTCGCGCAGTAATTTGCAAAAATCGGTCTTGTCTGGGGGTAGTGATGCGACTTGGCCCCCGGTGCCTCTCCGCTACTTCACCTGTGGCACGATAGCGTGTCCACAATCTTGAAATTACATTTTGATGGGTCCCTATGGCCTCAGCAACATTACGCTGAACAGATCCAGCTTCCAGCATTCCCACAGCTCGTAACATCTCCGCCCTCGTCAAATGTCGGCGTTGCATGGCTACAATACCTCAATTTTAACTTTATCTTTCGTTTAAAAATGAAAAAAAACTGTAACTAAACGTAATTCGTATTGTTTTCTAAATTTCGCACAAATGAAAATTCCCTCTCCTATAAATCAAGACATTTTTATGCCACCGAAACAAAAGAATTTTCAAAAATTTTAATTTGGAATTAGTCTGAGATAAATTACAAACAAATCGGTGTATAAAAGATTCCAATGCGACCAGTACTTTTCGAGTTATTTAATTGAGTATGAAATATCCCTAGACCGTGTTGATGTGTAGATCACGAGAGTTCTATCGCAGGCATAAATGACCTTCCTATTAGATGGCAGCAATGTATAGATAATAATGGTAATTATTTTGATTAAATAAATATGGTAATTTAAAAAATTACGAATTTCAATTTTTCAGTACAGCATATTTACTAACAGACTTAAAATAATAATATTAATAATATGTACTAGTAATATTATATTAAAAGTGGGGGGGGGGATAGTTATAGGGCATCAAAAAATTAAATACATAAAACCTTACAAATCGGCAATTTCATTCTTTAACCCCTAATAATATTATGGCTGGAAAGGGAGTGACTAACGAGATGAGGAATTGAGGAAGAGAAGTATTGAAGACAAATACAAATGTTGTGCCGACTCCAAATAAATTGGGACAAGGGCAGGAGAATGATGACGTAGACTCGTGAATGTCGCAAAAAAGTTAAGCAGGCATTTAAGTACAGACGCCAGGAGATCAACCTACTACAATCTTTCAAAATTATATAATAGATTTTCAACTTTATCACTAAAACGCATAAGGTTCAAAGTTGATTGGGAAAATTTGACAGTTTCGGGTAGGCTGACCTGCTGGCGTCTGTACATACATGCCCATTATTGCGAGGTAAGTAGGTAGGTATGCTCGTGAAGTCATCAAAATGATTTATCGTGCGAACACTTACCAGGCATAATCTTGCAATGCGGAAATATTTCATCGAAGATTGAGCGCGTTTCACTCAAAAACTCTTCAACGCTGAGTGGTAAACCAAGGTCGTCGATAATAGTCCCCGCAAACTCCTTGCTCTGTTTACCCATGATTTTACTCTTCAGCGCAAATGTAAACTCTTTGCCGAACCGGGACGCCACTTGTTGAAATCCGACAGTATACAGGTCTTCCGTATCTGAAAATAGCAATGTTGCTATTGAAACATCTGTACCTCTTTCCGAATAGTTGTAAGATAAATTAATATTTATAATTTAAAACTTACTTAGTAATAAACCGTCCATATCAAACAAAACATGTGTCACTGGTTTAAACATTTTATTTTAATATTATGTTTATTTAGATACAATAAATATATTATGTAGGTAACAATAATTGCAGTAATAATGATGAATATAAATCTCGTTTTATTTTATTACAATCTTCACTATACGCTTCTTTGGTAATGCCATATGACTGGGACATGTTGTTATGACAATTTATATCTTATCTACAAAGTCTGCCCAAGACTTTATATAACTAATGCGTAGGTAATTAAAATCACAGTTAATGTATGGTTTCCGATACTATTAATATACAGATGATGTAAATAGCAACAGTAGTAGGCGTTTATACCAACTTTTTGGAACGAATTTCCATAACGTTGCTTTTGAAATCGTCGCGTAAGGAAAAAGCGTTATGGTCCATGCGACTCTCTCTCTCTCTCTCTCTCTGTCTACACAAATATTATAGAGAGAAAAGATTTGTATTTTTGTTTGTGATGAATAAACTCAAAAACTACTGGACCAATTTAAAAAAAATCTTTCACCATTAGAATGCTTTATTATCACTGAGTAACATGTATATACTTAGTCTAGCCATAAATACTGTTACAATTTAAAATAAGAAAGATATTATATTTGAATTTGGAATGTGTCATTTTTATACGATTGTTCATTGAGTTTTCAAATTTTGGCGCCAATGCATTGTACAATATTTTGCGATATTAAAATGGAGTGATAAAGAAAACCGAATTGCTGTGATTGCATTACACAAAGTTGGTATGGAGCCAAATGCAATTTTTAAAACTCTCCATACGCTTGGTATTAGTCAAATGTTTGTGTACCGGGCTATTAATAGGTACAATGAGACCTCCTCTGTTTGTGACAGAAAAAGATCTGGCCGTCCACGTAGTGATCATACGAAAAAGGTGGTCAAAGCAGTAAGGGAAAGAATTCGAAGAAATCCTGTCCGAAAGCAAAAGATTTTATCTCGAGAGATGAAGATAGCACCCAGAACCATGTCGCGTATTTTAAAAGATGACTTAGGACTTGCAGCCTATAAGAGACGCACTGGTCATTTTTTAAATGATAATTTAAAAAAGAATAGGGTGGTAAAATCGAAACAACTACTGAAGCGGTACGCAAAGGGAGGTCACAGAATTTTTTTGTTTACGGATGAGAAATTCTTTACAATTGAGCAACATTTTAACAGACAAAATGACCGTATTTATGCTGAAAGCTCTAAGGA
This sequence comes from Xanthia togata, assembly GCA_963853775.1. Classification (NCBI taxonomy): domain Eukaryota; kingdom Metazoa; phylum Arthropoda; class Insecta; order Lepidoptera; family Noctuidae; genus Xanthia; species Xanthia togata. The sequence goes on from OY970811.1 coordinate 12,393,959, forward strand.
AGCTTCCCAATTAGTCGACAGAGTGCAACGTGGGCATTATCCGACTTCAGTGATGGTTTGGTGGGGTGTGAAGCTATGAAGGAGTGACAGAGCCATATGTTTGTGAAAAAGGTATCAAAACATCGGCACAATTGCATCAAGATACCATTCTTGAAAAGGTAGTTAAGCCCCTTATCAACACCACATTCAATAACCAAGTATGGTCCTTCCAACAAGACTCGGCGCCGGGTCATAAAGCTCGGTCCACGCAGTCTTGGTTGGAAGTGAACGTTTCGGACTTCATCAGAGCTGAAGACTGGCCGTCGTCTAGTCCCGATCTTAATCTGCTGGATTATGATTTATGGTCAGTTTTAGAGAGTACGGCTTGCTCTAAACGCCATGATAATTTGGAGTCCCTAAAACAATCCATACGATTGGCAGTGAAGAATTTTCCCATGGAAAGAGTGCGTGCTTCTATTCATAACTGGCCTCATCGTTTAAAGGACTGTATTGCAGCCAATGCAGACCACTTCGAATAAGCTTTTTATATTTTAAATTGTTTTATATTTATGTATTAAACTAACACACTGTAAACGTAATAAATATTATTTGCAATAAAAAGAAAAAAAAAATCTTCGTGACAATATTTATGGCAAGACTAGTTATATAAAAAAATATATAAAAGAATGTCGTATTAGTTACACTATTTATAACTCAAGAACGGCTGGACCGATTTCGCTAATTCTTTTTTTGTTATGTTAGTTATTGTCAGGAGAAGGTTTTATGTAGGGTATGGTAGGTAGGTAGGGTAGGGTAGGTAGGTAGAGTAGGATAGGTAGGGTAGGGTAGGTAGGAGGGAGGTAGGGTAGGGTAGGTAGGCCGTAGATAAGTACTTAGTGCTACCCGTGTGAAGCCGGGACGGGCAGCTAGTAGGCTATAATTTATAAATGTATCACGCGGGCGAAGCCGCTGACGGAATCTACTATTCAGCCAGCGTCTTGGCGAATAACATAATTTGTGTAATATACCTAAACACTTGCATGTATATAATAAATTAACAAAATTTTTTTTTTTATACCATATTAGTCCAGTAAATACTTTATAAAACATTAAAAAGAATAAAAATAATAATCAAATTATTAAAGCACCCTGATCCTAAATAAAAATCTCATTTATGAGGTAGACAAACACTCAAATTGATTATTAAGAATGATATTTTTAATATTTAATATTAATAATTATATTTGACTATCCCAATATTACTATGACTTGAATGGTGGTAAACCAAAGAGCTCAGGTTTAAAGTCAAATAAAGAGTCAATCACAAGAGTAGCATCAGCCCTTAAATTCTGAGGCGTTCTTGGATCTGGTACCATCACAACTTGCATGCCCGCAGCCTTGGCTGCCAACACTCCATTTACTGCATCCTCAAAGACGAGACACTAAAAAAATATTCACGAGATTGATTTTATCTGAATTAATGATAAGTACCTACTTCAATTTCATTCAAGCATGTTGTTAATAATATATTCTTTATTTTGTGCCTACTATTATTATATGAACATCTTTTTGCCTAACCTTTCAGTGAAAACAGGAATGATATTATTATGACTTCTACTTTCAAAACTTAATTAGTGTTAACTCATCAATATGATATGCCTTTTCCCAAATATGTTGGGGTCGGCTTCCTGCACAACCCAGTTACTGGGTAACACAATATGCCTTGGTAAAACTGATTGTCAGACTTTTGGGCCTCTAATGACCCATAATGACTGTCAAAGATCCAAGAATGACAGCTGAGACCAACAGCTTAGCGTGCTTTCCGTGAGACCCCTCTGTGCCTCGGTGTGTTAAGATAATCACCCATCTACGGACTAACTGCAGCAAGCTTAGCTTAACCTGATCGATCGACCTGTGCGGCTGTTATTAATCAAATTTTACCTGCTCTGGCTTTGGTTTCTCTGGGAATTTTTTAGCAGAAACCAAAAATATATCTGGATGAGGTTTCCCCTTCTTTACTTCAGGATCTGATGAGCCAAATGTCTTGTATGGAAATAGAGTGAACAATTCTTTGTGATGCTTGTCTACTTTCAAATCATAGCTTTCTTTACTTGAACTTGTTGCAAGTCCGTTTGGAACATTATTATTGTGTAAATGTTCTATCAGCCGCTTTGCACCTATAAATTAATGATTGTGTTAAGTGGCAGCTATTAGAAAACTCTTGTTGTATCTTTTACTATCAGTCAATTTACCTGGCATTAGTTGTGTATCAGGAAACAATATTTCAAATTGTTTTTTACTTTCCTCAAGAAAAGTTTCAACGCTCATTGGCAACTCAAGCGCAGATATCACCATTTTGGCTGTCTCAAGCGATTGCAGTCCCATTAGTTTGAGTTTCAAGTCAAAAGTGTAATTTTTTCCAAATTGTGACACAATGTTTTGAAATGCCACTGTGTATAAGTCTTCTGTATCTATAAATATAATAAAAGTATGATTGTTTTGTCTACCTCACAAATGAATCGTCAGCATTGTCATTACATTCTCAATCAAGAATCTATGCTCTAATGCACAAACCAGAAACAATTAGGTGTTGTTAGGCCATACAGATATTAAAGCTTGTGGGAATGAATCCCGCATCCGTAAGCAATTAAGCACAGCAAGTCAAGGATTTTACCCAAGATAAGAATGCTTGGAGGAGGATTATATCCAAGATAAGAATGCTTGGAAACATGCTGGTCCTGCTCCATACATATTATACAGTTTAGACAAAATCAAACTAGCAGCTAATTTTTTTTTATCATTGTTTTTATATTCTATGATTACTTGAACCCACACACTAACGTGTTATAATTTTAGGAATATCGTAGAAATACTATTTCAATGCTTGTAAATATGTGAGCACCATGTTGCTATCACATATATAATTTATTTGTATTGCTTCATTTTTAAATTTGTTAACATATTGTGGTATATTAATCTTATTCCAGGTGCATCGCCTTCATAAATTATTATATAATTAATGTATAGAAATTATAGTAAAATATTTTAAAAGAGTAACAATGAAATTTCTTTCCCATTCTACGAAAACTATCTTTTTGAAGAGGCGACTAGAATCAATTCTATATTTTGTAATTTTTGACGTTCAAAAGTGCCTCATACGTGCCTAATTGAAATAAATTATTTAACTTTGACGTTGAAGTCCTGATAACGCAGTATAAATTTTATTAAATTATTTTCTTCTGAAAGTTTATCTGTAAAACTCTTGGTCATTGCTATCAACTATACACCATTTTGTTGCAAAGTACAAGGAGCTAAAGTTATTTATAATAAGTAAATATTGAGATGCAAGTAAATACTATAAAACAACTTACTCAATATCAATCCATCCATATCGAAAAGGACGTGTGTCACTGGACGAAACGCCATTTTAAATACAACAGAATTTCTTATTCTTAGCAGTTAGCACGCTCAATATTTTGTCAAACTTGTTAAATTTTGTAAATAAATTTATATAACCTAAAATATTTAAGTCAAAATAAACAAATACTTCTTTCAACAAGAATGACAGAATCACAGACAGTGTTGTCAAGTATCGCAACAATACCTCCCCATTAGTTTTTTTTTTTTTTTTTTTTTTCTATGTCATCTCGCATTTATACCACTAAGGTATTTACTGCTTAACCGGACTGTCCTGTGGCTGCCTTAAGCTTACTAAACTCAAAGCCTCCAGCCAGGAGAAAAACTATTCTAAATTAAAATTAGGCGAACGCTCGCTAAGGGCACCCCCTGTGGGGTACGAACCTCGGCTTAGGGCGTCGCTGAGGGGAGGACAGCAAAAGTGAACAGGCTGGATCAAGGATAGATCATTATTATTATAAGTGCGCGGGCTGGCGCTTCATCGGACAAGGGTCGGGGGGGACCATTAAGTTTAAGAAGGGCTCGTCTTTTATATACGAAACTTCTAGTAACTCTAAACTAAACTAGTAACTTCTAGTAATTTTTTTTGGACAATGTATAACCTGAACAATCTCACGAAGTTTCAGGTCTAGGAAATAAACACTTTCTGAAACAAAAAATATAAAACTTTAATCTCGACTTTCGTACTATTTTATTGCTTTTGACGTAATTTTGACAGGTGTTGCTATTTTTTAAGGTGGATCCGCAGTTGGAGCCCGCGAAATGCTTTTTTTTTTACCATTTTTGCAATTTGCAGATCAGTTTCAGATTGTATGTTGATCGAAATATGATTCGTGACTAAAACAAACAATAAGTATTTACAGAATTATAATCATTAGCATCATAAATACATTTCTCTAAGATAGATTTACACCATAAGAACAAATCTGTTATGGAAAAGTTCACGAAAATTTGAATTTCGCGGGCTACAAGTGCGGATCTACATAATGCTTTTTTATTTTGCAAAGAATAAGTTGACGCGTACTTTTTTATTTCACATTGTTTTTCGTTATTTTATTTGAGTATACTTATTATATTTCACTATGATTTGAATTTATTTTGGGTGATTAACTACGAAAATTTTATTTTTGTATTTTTATACGTATCTGATAAAGGTGAAACGAAATGCAATACCAAAATAACACATCTCGATTCTCGACCTACAGGAGAATGGGCAGTTTTGGGCTGTCGGTGGCCAGTAATGATAACTTCGTGTCAAATGAAAGTACAATTAGTTGTATAAGTTTTACCATTGGCGTTACGTTATATTTCATTAAAAAAAAGATATTTAATTATGGTAGTAATAAAAACTCCGAAAAAAAATAAAAATATGAGCATACTCAAAATATGAAATAAACTGCTTTGTATACTAATTTTCCGACAAATTATAAAATGTGGAGCAGGACGATTGACATTCCTCAAAACCACATAAAGAGTGTCATGTTCCCGTATACAAAAAATCAATCAAATCCAATGAATACTTTAGCCACAGGAAATTATTTTTCATTTTCTTATTTTTCAACATGATGTAGATCTGAGTCCGTAATAATAGGTAAACATTGTAAGGTCAAGAACCTGTGCAAAACGTACGATTCTATCCTCTACGTCTCAATATGCTTGAGAGACAGAGACAGGTGTCATACGATTCCACTCTGACGCGCCCCGCCCAGTCTCACAAAATAATACTACAATTAGAAAGAAAAAGAAATATTACTTACTCAAATTATGCATTAGTGGTGCATAGACAATTGCGAGTGTGTGTGTGAGCGAAATTTTTTCGGCAGTCTCGGGACTCGGTCACAGTCAGTGCATAGCGGCGCCCTTTGAGGAGCGCACACACAGACTACTTAGAGATACTACGTATAGCGCACACGGCTACTTTTTTTTATCACGAGACGAGCCGCGCGTGCATTGTTGTGATTTTGTGAAAAAAATTAGTTGTTATTTGTGATTAAAGACGATTTAGTGTGACTTATTGTTCAGTGTTAGTTTTATATAGTTAGTTAATTAGGTATCGATGTCGCTTGTGCATAATGAACAACGGTGGAAACCTTGAAAATTTATAAATTTGACTATTGATGTAAATTCTGATTGTGATGTGATAATAAGTGATTAATTATTCAATCAGTGATCTTTTAATTAACAACGCGCAACTTAGTGAGTTTATGCCGCTAATTTGTTGTTCTCCGACTAAACTACCTACCCAAGTCCACCTACGCCCCGCACCGCAGCGCAGGCGCCGCCCCCCGCCGCGACCCGCATCGGGCCGCGCAACAGGTTAGTGACTTTTCGTAGATAAAGCGTGTTTACTTTTTATGCAGTTGATTCTGCTATTTATTTTGTTTGAAAATTGCAATTTTTCAATTTTCCATTAAATACTAATCTTCGTATTTTAAAATGTTTCTATGGACTAGTACTGTGGTCGTTTTAATTTAATGTCGTAAGTCCAGATCCACATTGTATGTGAATACGTGTCGTTGGTCCAGTGGTCGCAAGCGCTACTGCTGAGCATGAGGTCCTGGGTTCGATTCCCGGGTCGGACAAAGTGTTATTGGGTTTTTCCATCTCGAATTTCTCAATAGCAGCCTGGACTCTGGATTTGTGCCCGGTTGATGGCAATAGGCTCGCCCCTTATTACATGGAACTTAAACATAACTGGCGAAATGTGGGTGTATTATAGATACACATCTGCCTAACCCTTCGGGGAATACAGGCATGAAGTTATATATGTATGTATACAGAGTTGATATGACAGAGGGGCATTAAATTACACTACGTATACTATACGTGTTTAGTATTAATTCAATACGGGATAAAAATAAAAAGCATCAAAAATTAGTTTTTTTTTTTCAAAAAAACTAAATAGCTTACAAATCAGAGTAAAACGCAACCACTCTGTGTAAATAAATTTAACTGACCTTAGATACCTAGGTAACAAAGCGGCAACGTCGCGCGCGCGCCGGAGCGCGTCGTGTGTTATCTCGTGTCAAGGCGGGCGGCCGGGGCAGTGGCGTCAGCGGCGGATGAGGCCTTCGCTTGGCTTTTATGATAGGTATGGTTTTGAAGTAAGTACGCACACAACAGTCAATCACAAAAAAAAATACTAACACTATACTGTTTGCGGTGTAGCATGGTGCGGGTGACAGGTGACAGAAATGGTAAATTTATTTAATTTACTACAGTTATATCTGAGTCCGTATTATGTACACAATCTGTACGTAGGTACGGATCAACGTAAAATACAGAATCAGAATCTAATCCTGGTCAAGCCATATGAGGACCATGTAGATTAGTGTCTGAAATGGTCTTTTGAGGAAAGGACCACACAGATTTGAGTGGACCTGTCCATTCAGTGCAAGCATTTGCCAGTCTATTATTATACAGTCTATTATTACCTACTGCATAACTTCCTGGGGAGGTGCCGCTAAATCAATTTTACTGCACCTAGAACGCGCCCAAAGAGCAGTGTTAAAGGTCGCTACTTTTCGTCCATTCAGATTTCCTACACACCAGCTTTACATGGCATGCAAGGTGCTAACAGTACGTCAATTATTTGTTTTGAATGTAGTTTTATTTCAACACACTGTACTTATAAACCCAGTACCTACAGATAAGAGAAGAAAAGATTTCGTTTGTGCTAACTCTCAGACTAAACATGCTTTCACTAGACGATTTTATTTATTCTTAGGACCCTACTTGTATAACCAGTTCAATAGACTGCTAAAGATTTATAGCTTATGTTATAATAGGTGTAATTTACTAGTACAAGAATATTTGGCAAAACTCAATTATAAGGACACGGAAAAACTACTAGAAATATTAAAATAAACTTAATATTATTCTCTACCTTATTTACTTTAATATTATTCGTTAATTTATTTAAGTTAATATAATATAATTTAGTTTTAAAATAATATACTTATCAAATTAATTACTCTTACAATCATTGAAAATATTGTAGGTATCTCCTTTTTTTAAATGTTAATTTGTGAAATGCTGGCCTGAAACACAGGTTTTCATAAACCTAGTTCAGGCAAGTCTACTTTACATCTAGAATTATTTTTTCCTCCATTGCAATTAAAAATCATTATCTTACTTTATACTTGAATAAAAAATTTAATTTTAATTTATTTATTTTAGTAATTGTGGAGCTAAACTCAGAACTTAATGAGTTCAAATTCGACGAAAAATTCCAAAGAAAGAACATTTGGGTAGGCCGCATAAACTACGCAAACCATCATTAAAACTAACTCAGAAAGAAAAAAATAATAAAAGAGCAAGAAAAAAATATCCACATAATCCTCACATTCACAATAATTAAAACAATATAGCCAATGCTGCGAAAACACGGATTATTAGAAAATGGTGAAAACATTTCTGCGAGCAAGTTGGAAGTAGCGCTCGCCGGCCGCTGCCGTGGCACCGCGCGCTTCGTTCACTCGGTTCGCTCGCAGTTGGTTTCTGAACCAACTGCGAGCGAACCGAGACAGTAGTTAGGTTAGAGCTGTGCACTCTGGTGCACAGCTCTAACCTAACTACTGTCTTGAAGTTATATCAAACTTCTACACAGTAGTTGGAGGACTAAACCGCATCAATTAATAACAAAATCATTCTTGGCCGCGGACCGCCCATGCTCCTTATAGTAAAAAAATTACATCAGAACTTAGAATGCAAGAGTGAGCCTAGCGAGCTTGGGGCTAGGCTAGGGGCTTTAGGTTTGAAGGGGGTAACGGGGGCTCAAGTGAGCGAGCAAAGCGAGAGAACGAACCTCCGTCATCCCATTCAACACATTTTTGGTTACCTGATTTGCCTACTCCCCGAAAGCTGAATACTGTCGGAAGAATAGAGGTAGGTATCTATTTTGATTTATCTACCAAATTTTCTGATTTTGGATTTATAATTAGCATTTAGAGGCCTCCTTCGATAAAATTGATTGATGTTTGATTCAGCGCGGATGCACGCGTATCAAATGGTAGTGAATAGCTACGCTGACCTGAAGCCGAACAAACACACATCATGCACAGATACATTCAAATCACCTTACTTAAATTATCTCCACTTTGGAAATCGAATTCCGAGCCCCAAGTTACTTACTAACTGTTTAGTTGGGAAATAATACTTTGTAATCAAGCTGGAGGTAATATTGTAATATTTTAAGTTAATCTTGTTGTCTTATCCTGTATTTTGTCTATGTCCATACTTATAAAACTGACGAATCGACAAAAACTGGCAAACACTGGAAACTGTCAAGTTAGCCCAAAAGTCTAATCGGCAAAACTTACGAATCAGTAAAACTGAATAATCGATGAGACTAGCGAATTAAATAAACTCACGACTGAGGGGAACTGACCAGTGATACGTGGACTCGTTATTTTACTTGGATAATAAACTAATTTAAATATTCTACTTATTTACCATTTACATGGAAAATGGGAAATACTACGTAATGGCAACCCAGCTGGCTATGTGTCAAACTGTGAACTGTCAGTGAATGTTGCCAAGATTGTAGAATAATATTGAGTGGTAGAAATCCTACTGTACTTGAGCCACGGTGGACGTGTCTTGTCCACTCTGAAATGACGCAACCCACTACCGCATTTTAAGCATACGATAATGCGGTAGTGAGGCGCGTCATTTCAGAGTTGACAAGCTATGCACAAAAATATAACAGGATATTTAATAAAAACCTGATAATTACTAGCGAAGCAAACTCGGGAATTCGGGCACCCCACTCGTACATACGTTAAGTTGAAAGGGTACGTTAAATTATGCCTAGATTCCAAAACCATTTTTTGCTATCTATTTCTGTAATGGTCAAAAGAAAACTGAACAGGGAATACTGATCCGAATACTAAAAATAAATAATAATACAAGAAGTAAAAATAAATTAAATCAACCATTTTTCAGATTATTTAAAGTACAGACGCCAGCATGTCAACCTACCCGAAACTTTCAAATTTTCCCAATCAACTTTGAACCATAGGCCTTAGTGATAAAGTTGAAAATTGTTGTGTGGTTGAAGTGCTTGCGACTGTACATACTTACATATTTTATGGGGTAGGTACTGTGTTAAATGTTAAGCACACTTTGTAAACAAGCATAATACAATTTATAGGATTAATCCAAGTTATGAATGCTTGGAAACATGCTGGTCCTGCTCCATAGGATTGTCCTAGAATAAAGACAAAATCAAACTGGTTGCTAATTTAATTGTCTAATATTATATTTTGTAGCATTGATTTTACGTTATGTTATTACTTGAACTCACACATTTACTTATTAGTATTACTTGTTAAAATGTTAGGAATATCGTAAAATTTTGCAATGTTTGTAATGTACAAAAGTGCCTGGAACCTATCACATAATTAATTTATTTGTCATTGCTTTATTTTTCATTATTTTTACCTATCGTGGTATAGTAATCATAATCTAGGTGCATCGTCTTCACATATAATTATATAATTAATGTACACAAGATTTTGTGAAACCATTTTATGAGTACCGGTGTATTCGGAATGTCCCTTTTTTTTTTTTTTTTTGGGTGGGAAATCATCAAATGACGTCTCCCGCTCTGGGTGGAGCGGGAGGGCGTGTCAGACTTATACTGACTAAAACCCACCCATGTTCCTTCTCTTGCCTGTGCAATGCCAGGGGGCCACGGTATCCCTTTCGGACTTTCCCGCAAATTCGGAATGTCCCTAAAGCACTATAGTTGGAGTTTATATTTTTAGTAGAAAAAAATCTGTCAATTTATAAAGGATTTCTACCCTACGCATTCATAGCTGGTAACATTGGTGAACGATTTTCAAAAACTTGTTTTGGTTTGGTTATTATTTTATAAAAATAACTACGTAACACAAATTGTAAAGGAGTTTATTGCTACTATTGTCGACCATAATGCAATAAACTGTAATCTTATGTGTATTAGTGAAAATTGTACACTGCCTCGTATTGTGGGGCATTAAATATTCGCTATGGATGGTCCCGGAATGAGTTTGTTTCAAGGCGCCGCGAGTATCCACATAAACAATAGTGCTCAAGACAGGCTTGAAGAACAAGAAGAACTTGAGGACCAGAAACGTCGGAATGAGGAGGTAAATACCATGAACCTGCAACATAATGACTTTTGCAAGAGATTAAATAAACTACAGTGTAAGTTTTTATGACAAAAACATTGGATTCTCTGTAACAAACTTTAATGTTTCTTGTTGTAGTTGAAGCATAAACTCGCTAATGCGTTTGACGACCTGTTGGATGATGATGAAGCTAGCTCAGTCAACAGCAGTGGCAATTATACGTTGGACCCAGGTCAGAGTAATGGAGGTAAGATACTTTGTATATTAACATGTTTTGTAACTACTAATCTGTTGTATTGCCGACACTGTCCTTTTTTTTATAACAATTAAACTTTAATATCAAAAAGCCAAATACAATTTGTCCATCTCAACCAGAACTTACAAACGCCACTATATGATTTACAACGCTATGCATTATTTGAGACGGAGTGAATGTCTATGTCTGTGCTATAAACTGTGTTACAGACACAGGCGCCTTCCTCATAAAGTTCATTTACAATTTGCTGCACTTTGTAGGAGTTATTGTATTCATAAAACTTAGTTTAACATAACACTTATTTAAAGTTTTGTAAGCAAGTAAAGGGTGTGCGTGGTGTCAGTGTACGTGTGGGGATGTGTGGTGGGTGTATTCTTACATCTTTCTTCTGTATTATTTATTATGATGATGTTTTACATAATTACTCACTTGCACACTTCCATAAAATTGAATTACCTTTTACACATTCTAATTAAATTACTAAAACTAATATTTTTTACAAATATTTACGAAAAGTTATTGATTCACATCTTTATATGTATTTTCTAATTCCACAGTGCAACAAGGAAGGACAGGCTTGCCTCCAACATATGTGGAGTCTCTCAATCACTTGAAAGAGAACCAACATGGCTCCGAATCGCCCAAGCTTTACTGCGAGACTCCTAAGAACCATGTGGGTCATATTAGACACCAGGAAGAGGCCTTGAAAGCACAGTTTAGCCCATATGGTGCTGGTGATGGACAAAATCATTATTTTCAACAGGATTATAGAGGTACACTAAGTTATCCTTTTAATACACACATAACATCTAACCTATTTTCCGTAAAGAGTTAGATAAATCATTGATTTAGTGCACACAAAAAAAGAAATAGCACAACTCATAAAAGCACAATTAAATAATAGGGTTAGGTAGAGGTGTACACCCACATATCGACAGTTCCAATCCTTCTATGGATTTGTAATTGGTCTGGTTACCAGATATTGAAACTAATTTTTACTCTGAAATATTATGACTGTAACTGACATAGCATTTTTTCAAATGAATAAACATGAAAAACAAATTTTATTACTGTCGTTTTTAAGTTTACGTACCATTATGGTAAAAAGGAACCCATATGGTGCGACTCAGTCTCTTTGTCACAGCTGGGTATCTCAAAAACTACTAATGCTATCAACTTGAAATTTGGAATCGTTTGAGATGATGTTTGCCCAACTATTTTGCAAATAAGAAAGTTTTTTTTTTTTCAACTGGGACTGAACATGTGTCTTAAAAATTTGAAGTGGGGCTACTCCTACTAGAGCATGTGGGGTATCATATGAAAGAGCGCTATTTGCAGATTCTCAAACATTTTTCTTTTTTTTTAGGTCGCATAGCTTTCGACTTTTAACGAAAATTTTTAAAAAAATACCATTCCCTCTTATCTCCAAAGTTTGCATAGAGAAAAATCTGGTAGAACATTTAAAGATTACAGGAAAAATAAAACGATGTCACTAAATAGCACACTTTCAAAAATCATCAACAAACATTGCATTAGTTCCACTATTGGTCAAGAGATGGCGCTATCCTATAAAACTGCAATATTCAACATCGCAGTGTTAAAATTCTCTGACGAATATAGGCCTCGCCGATGAAAATTTAAAAACATTTCACGGTTTACAAACAAAATGTCCTCCTTCCTACCTAATCGCAGGTTGCTTTGGGTGAAGCACAGTTGAAGTTTTTTTCTGGGCACAGAACTATTTAGGTACCTATACAGATGAAACTAATAGTAAAGTACTGTCGCCTGTTTGCTCTTCCACCTGTCTGTTTGTCTGTCCATCCACCTGTCTGCTTGTCCATCTATCCTACTTTTGAAGGACTGTACGTAAAGTAACACATTCAAAATATTTATATAATTTATCATCATCCCTCGGTACACGAGTCCGACTCGCTCTTGACCGGTTTTTTTAATGTATATAATACCTTTTACCTGTAAAATGCAATATTATACACTAGTACTTAGTGTGAATACAATAATGAATAAAGAACTTTTTTTTTTGTTGTTTTCAGGTCACATGAACGGTATCAATAACTGCGAAAGACAAGAGTTTATGAACAATGAGCAACTCAAAGTTATGTATGATGTAAGTATTTTATTTATTTTAATGTTCTTAAAACCATTGTCACATTAAAGACAAGTCATGTTGTGGCCAACATACCACTGTACCTTACCCCTGCCTTTCACTTATGAACATGGACACGATTTAGTTTTCTTCTAGTTGTTAATGTGTTCGCCAAATAGAACGCGTACTTAGCGCGCGCTAGAGCGCTAGCCGACGCCGCGCTATAGCGCCGAATCGTGTTGCACTATAATGTACGTTTACTGTCAAACAGAGCGCCGGCGCTAGCAACGCCGCAACAACGCCGCGAGCAACGCCGTTGCGTGCTGCGCTGTACTTAGCGCTCTAACGCGCGCTCAGTACGCGTTTTATTTGATGAAGCCATAATTCTCATGGTCATGTTACCGTCATTTATCTCAACTTACATTACGCAATAATTGCTGATGATAGTTCCATCTGTTGCACAGATCCGTGTCAAAGAATGTCAGCAGTTAGCTGGTCAGATGCAAAAGCTGGATACAGAAATAGACAGTCTTCGCGCTCGCCTTGCTGCCGCTATCAACGACAGGGATAAGGCAGAGTTGTCCCTGCACGAAGCTCATCATTTGCTTGGTAACCAACCAGTATAAAATCAACCTTTTTCCTTGTAGCGTAAGTGTTATTTTGTATTGGCATGGCACAGACAGGCGCGCGCTCGCCTGGTCGTCATTGCAAAATCAATTTTGTTCCCTCGGCGTAGGTGATATTTTGTGATGGTGGAAAAATACTTTAGTTGGATAAAATCCGATTCAAAATTGAATGCTTTCGTTAAGCATTAGTTTAAGCATTGTGATTATAACATTATTATTATTGCCAGAATGCTTAATTCAACTGTAAGCAGTTAGTTATTATTTCTTCAGCATTGGGACATGAACTTTGACAAGTCATTGAAATGTAATTTGTTTCCAGCGTCAAGCAAGCACAAGTTGATAGAGCTGGAGCAGCAAGTAACGAATCTGACTGATAAGTTGGTGGAGAGTGATCAGGAAAAGGAGCAGCTCAAAATGGAACTACGCTCTGCTAATATTAGTCTGCAGGATGTACAGCAAAGACTTCATACTTTACAGGTAAAATATAGCTTTATTTGGTAAAGAAAATATTGCTTCGTATATTTTATTTTAAAATATGTTGATAGCCCATCACGTCTGTGAAGTTTCATTTTATTTTATTTTATTAAAATAAAATTAAACTTTAAACTTTCGTTGGATAATTTTTAACTGTGAATATTTGATACTTAGCGTGCATTCCGATTTACGCTGTAATCGATTTGAGTGTGCTAACACCCGTACCGAATTAACGTGGGCGCGATAACGATGTGTCTTGAATCGTCATAGATGACGTCATGACATCCGCCGTCTTGCGATAACGTCGACCATGCCTTTTACTAATATCACCGTGAGCGCTGTCAAAAATGACAGTTGTGTTGTTTTGTTTTGACTCGCATCTTATCTAACTTGGCATTTTCGAAATTGTGCTTCTGGCTACCGTTCGCTACCTAACCAAAGAAGAAGAAGAAATTTGTGGTATAAACACAAAGAAATATGATATGCTAAGTATAATATACACTCAGGGGCACATTTAACCGTCCACTCATTCGAAATTCCATATCGTTTGTTTATGTTAACTTGGGCTTTGACTACTAGGCGTAACTTTATAAGTGGGTATATCTGACATAAAGAAAACACATATACCCGCGTTTTTTTTTACTTTTGTGGTTTTTATTCAACAATAATCAGTTCAGTAGAAATTTGACAGTCTCGCCTCTCGTTTTGTGTGAAGGATAAATTTGTTTTACAACGTTGTCTTACCATTGTTTCGAACAAAACCGAGGTATTGAAGTACTGTGACCTTATTTACACTAAAATAATGCCACTAGACGTAGCTGGAGCAGCTAGGGCTGTGGCACTTGCAGACGCTGGGTTCAGCCAGCGTCGGATTGGACGAATGCTTGGATACCCACGAAGCACTATCCAAGATGCTATCCGGCGTTTCAGAGAGACCGGTTCCTACACAAGGAGACCAGGACAAGGTCGTAGACGGTGTACGTCAGAGAGAGATGACCGTTACATCGTCTCGAACGTTCTTCGAAATCGGTTCACAACGGCTTCTGAGGCTCGTAACCGCTTATTTGAGGTACGAAATGTAAGTGTGAGCCTAAGAACAATAAGAAGAAGGTTAGCAGAGAGGGATCTGGGATCATTTCGACCGGCTCGAGTACCACAGCTAACGACAACTCACAGAAGAGCGAGACTTGTTTTTGCTCGAGAACATTTAAATTGGACGTCAGAGCAATGGAAAGCAGTTCTCTTCTCTGATGAATCAAGAATCGCTTTACGAGGTCCTGATGGACGTCAGCGGGTGTATAGACGCCGTGGTGAAAGGTTTGCTGAATGTGCTGTGGTTGAAACAGTGGGCTACGAAGGAGGCTCGATTATGGTGTGGGGTGGCATTTGTTACGAGGCCCGTACAGAGTTGGTGGTCTTCGATAGAGGCAGCGTAAATGCTCATATGTACGTGACAGAAGTCCTAGAACCACATGTGATGCCATTTGCTCCATTCATTGGCGATAATTTTGTTTTAATGCACGACAACGCTCGTGCACACACCGCGAGAATTGTCACAGAGTACTTGGACGCCATCAATATTCAGAGATTACCATGGCCAGCTCGGAGTCCTGACCTGAACCCGATAGAGCATGTATGGGACAACCTAAAAAGACGAATTCGGAGTCGAACACCAGCTCCTAGGACCATCAGTGAGCTGAAAACTGCAGCTGTTGAGGAGTGGAGGAACATTCCACAAAGCGACATCCAAGACATAATGGACGGGCTTATAAATCGATTACAAGAGGTGATTAGGGCCAGAGGAGGAAATACACATTATTAGTGCGATAATTAAGAGCATACTTTTTTTAAATTAAAATTTTGCTAAATGTCGTTTTTGGTCAGAAGACTGCATATTCGCATTTTGAAATTTTTTGTCTTGATTAAACCATTTCACAACTTACACATGTTTTATTTGTGTTCTCAAAGATTCACCCAAAGTAATTTTATAACAAAATTAGTTAAAATCCGATACAATTTTGAAATAATCGACAAAATGTAGGTGGCCGGTTAAATGTGCCCCTGAGTGTATAAGTTTTGTCATTGAGCGAGTACTGTGAGCGCGTTCACGAGCGTTCCGAATTGTGGACAGCCCTCAGCTGTCTTAATCGTGGTATCTTAATCGGAACGCAAATTTTCGATGTCAGCGCTGTGAGCGATTATGTTCTAATTCGGAAAGCAGCCTTAGTTGCTAGAAAAACTAATTGTCTGTTACTTGCAGGTTGCACACACACATGATACTGATGCCATATTTAGGGAACAGCAAGATAGGTATGTTTATTTAAATATTAAAGTTTTTATACTTTTTATTAAATGGAATAACCATTTAATAAAAAGTATAAAAACTTGAAATTTTATATTTTGTATTAATTGAGTCGAATAAAGATTAAAAAGGGTGCCTATTTGTCTGGCTCTTTTAAAAAATCCAGTGAGTAACAGCATGTGCCTTTTTATTTCAGGCACCGCGACGAAATGGAAAGATTACTAAACGATTTGACCAAAGCGAAGAGTAGACTAGACGATAAAGTAAGTACAATACAACTATTTTCTTAATGTCCCTCGGGAATCATCGAATTTCCGAATACAAACGAATACTAATTTCCATGTCCATCAATTATTAGATTTATCGTGTATAATAATTTTAATTCAGAACTAAGTACTTTATTGTTATTTTGTTTTGATTTCATTTCCGTGTGAACCGAATTCAAAAAGGAGGTTCTATGCTTATAATAACGTTTACTACTTTTCAATATTATGAAATTAAATGAAAATGTTTATTCTGTAAATATCAGAATCACTTTTACACGTCATATTAAAAAAAAAAACCTAAAAATAAGCTAGATCGGCGATGTACCGATGAGTTCGGCGTTTCCTATCTGATTACTCTGAGAAGAAAGGCTGAAATAAACTTAGAGGTCGTAGTTCCTAAGTCCAGACTTAATCTTGGTCAGGCCATATTAGAACCATGTAGATTAGTGTCTGAAATAGTATTTTGAGGAAAGAACCACACAGATTTAAGTGGAGCTGTCTAGTCAATGCAAGCATTTGTCAGTAATCGTGGAGCTCGACTCGGAACTTAAGGCGCTCAACTCAACGAACAATACTAAAGAAAGGACATTTGGGTAGGCCAAATCAACTAATCAAACTGCCAGACCATCAAAAAAAAATTTAAGAAAAAAAAAACCACATAGTCCTCACATTCACAATAACTAAAATAATATGATACTTTACAAACTAATCATATAATTTTGTATATAATTTTCCACGTGTCAATGTGTATATAAAACTGGTATATTTTGATGAGTTTACATAATAATTAAAATTTCAAGTTTTATGGCTTAGCAGAGCGATCAGCTCAATCCCAAGCTTTTTCTAAATAATCTGAAATTTTATAGTACCTTTTTTTACAAAGTTTGGGTTTTATACAGCTTTTAAATCGTTTAATGGGTCATTTTCGAATGACAGTGAGAAGTTTGTTGTAAAAGCGTATGTATACATTGACCCATGAACGAGTTGCCTATTACTCTGTGGAGACGTGTGCGATGTACAGCAAGGTTGTGTTTATTCCTAGTATTTAAACTATAAATATCGGACATTTTCCTTATTTGATATATTTTGGTGTACTTACAATAGGTTTTCTAAAAGATATTGAGAGGCAACAGTCAAAATAGTTATTTCTTTGTATTTGTCTCAAAGGGAAGCTCTTGAACATAGGTTGTAAATGGCTCGAACAGCCCTTTTCTGTGGAACAAAGATAGATTTCCGCACAGGTTTCCCAGAAAAGAAACCCATATGACATAAGCCTATGAAAATAATTAAAATAACCAATTCTGGCTGTATCTACGTCAGTTATCTGTCTAATTTTTTTAATAGCGTAAAAAGCGTAGCGTACTTAGCCTTTCTGACAATATTTCTGTGAAATGGGTGGGCCCCATTGTAATTTACCGTCAATAGTGATTACAAGAAAAACTGTCGACTCAACAGAGTCCAACTCTATTCCATTAACTTGAACATTGATAGATAGCTGCCTGACATTTGGCGTTGGAAATTTAATGAGTTTAGTCTTTTTTTCGTTCAGGAAAAGATTATTTACATTAAACCAATGCACAACTTTATAGAGTGCATCGTTAACTTGTTCAAAGCCGACTAACTGACGTTTGATTTAAAAAATGAGGGAGAAATAAAAATATAAACAAAAGACAATACTTCTTTAACCGACTTCCACAAAAGAGGAGGTTCTTATGTTCAACATGTAGGTGTGCAACTAAAATAAATATTTATCCGGTTATTAATATTTTCAATTCAGTCAGAAAATTCCGTCATCTGATGTAGCTATGTTAGTATGTTCACTAGCGATGGAATGATCGCTTTTCACTGTTCGAACAGGTATTTATTATAATTCCATGTTTGGATCAAACATTGGTTCAAATTTTCTATATTCGTCCTCACATTTGAATGATCATATACTTTTTTCCATTCTTCCGGGCCAATCATATTGATTTTTTCCAATATAATTTTATTGATTATTGTCATATTCAATGCAACATTTTAATAGGTATTTATCCTTTAAATTGAGACCAAATGTTTTTAATTGGACTAAAATCCGGATGATATTGTGGCAATCGTAAGATGGTATGGCCATGTTCTTCCATAATGTGATCAATAGCAAACTGAGTATCTTACAACTGAGCAACTTTATGTATTTTTACAATGTCTTATAAATCGATCATCAAAGAGTTTAGGTTATGAGGACTGTTATGTTGCTGCAACCAAGCTATAATTTGTGGTTTAGTAGTGTTTAAGTTCGGGGATTTAACTCATAATTTATTACGGTATGGTGCATTATCTATTACTAAAACACTATTAGCTGGTAGATTTGGTATTAACTGATTACGCAGCCAATTTTGATATCGATCGGCGTTGATTTCTTTGTGGTAATCGCCGTCACTATCAATACATTTGTGCAACATCAATACATCTGGAACAAAACCTTTTTCATTGCCAGCGTGCACGATGATTATACTCTATATTATCTCCTTTCGAAATTGACTTCTTAACATCTTTTTATTTTTATCTGCCCTTTTTATTTCGGCCCTCATTCTTTGAATTTCTCGGAGATACTTAAACCTTTTAATCAGGTCCGACCGAAACATCACAAGCTTCAGAAACTCTTTGAAAATAACCATTGCTTTTTTTCTTGAATCCATCGGCTACTTGTAAAAATTACATGTTGTAATGGATTGGTTGTACATGAGTGTCACATGTGTTGGGAGCTTGCCCAATTTAATAAAAATGTGTAAAGTTGGTGTGTTCTCCTATAAAAAAAAATACAAATTAAACAATAAAATAATTTCGGGCGCCTTGGAGATGCACACAATATGTTTTAAATAAACCAAACTTGCCAGATAGAACACTTCGGAGAGTCAGACTTTTAATCTGCCGGTAGGTAGCTAATTAAATGAATAAAAGAATGGAATTTCCTTTGCTAATACCTTGTTTAATGTTTGCCAGTAGCTTCAGAGTAATAAAATTATGAAATTAAATACAAAAAAAAGGTTATAATTACTTACAATATTATCATTGAATTTACAATATTATTATTATGGAATTTACATTACTATTGCATCTTTGTTGATAAAAAAAAAAGGTAGGTAGTAAAAAAATGGTTAAATAAAATGGTTAAATAAAACCTCTAGGATCGTGGCGTTGATGGTAGGGATAAAAATATCCCTTGTAGAAATATATCCAGTAAAGAAAAGGAATAGAAAAGAACAGAAAAGAAAAGAAAAGGGAAAAAAAAAAAGACGTCGGGACCAGGGTCGGTCACAGTCCGGCTGAAACAAAATTTACAGAGAATTAATAAATTGTTCAGGATTCCCAAACGTTGGGAAGCGTGGCGTTCCACGAGTAATAATAACTTACCGTCTTTTCCAACAAATGGCAAATTTAAGTGCACCACAAAATTCAGGCGGGCGACAAATCACTTAAAAGCCTGGAACAATAATTTAGTATGATATCGAGCACTCGTCACGCTATCCAATTTATCAATCCGAAAGAATTCAATCTTACCAAAGAAATGAAGGATTATTCCTACGTCACCACGTCCTGAGGGAAAGTTTTAAAAGTTTACGGCATCAATAGGCCGCCAATACCCAGGATTTATCCCGATTAAAAAAAAAATATTAAGTTCAATACTACATCAGGTATGTTCGTCGTCAAAGTGATAACGTCAAAGTTGACAGCTTCCACCAAACACAATCGATGACAGCAAAAAAAAACGTTCCGAAATCGACTAACTGACGAGAAGCATGTAACGATTTTTTAAACTCGTTACAATGTATACGCTTAAAATGATCTGTCTTGCCTGCGACTTTAGCAACTTGCCTCCCATTTTTAAAATCAATTACATTAAATGAAAAAGTATTAACAACTCGTATACTTCCAAATCGATTGAGAACGTCCGGTCTGCACCAAGTACAAAGGGCAACTGATAGAAATTCTACGACTGACAAAACACGAAATTTGCCGAGGGACATTAAGAAAATAGTTGTGCTGTATCTAATGACCTTCATACATTCATGTCTTTAATCAAACTTTACATTAATTAAAATATTCAAATCTACAGGACAATGAAATAAAGACCTTAGAACGACGGTGTATGGAAAAGGATAGAGAAAAGGAAGATATTTTGATAGAGAAGGGGGCAACTATCAACAGGTTAGCTAGCGAATTAGAGGCGGCACAAAGTAGGCTCGTCAATGGAGAGACTTCACGGCTCAAAGAAAAGGTGTCTCAACTGACTAGTGAGAGGAATGCGGCGAAGGAACAAGTGAAGGAGCTGGGCGTAAGTAGATCAGTTATAATGAATACTTAAATTAATAATTAGGTGTTGTTTGTAGGTTCGGCAGACAGACAAATTTAGCAAAACTCAAAGTCATAATCTAATTAAACCACTAAAAGTCGAGAATTAGAGAAATTACAAAGAAAAGAGATTTGCTCAATGGAATTTGATAATAATATGATTTTTACAACTGTTATAAATATTATTTTTTTGGTTTTTCTACGGTGTCTTCATTCTTAAGCTTCTGTTCTGCTTCTGCGTGTAAATTTTAAATGACTTGCATAAAGTAGAAGGTAGGTACTCAATTTAACACGTCAAGTTTCATAAAAGTAATTAAAGATTTTCTTCTATTTCAGTCCAAGCTAGAATTGACTGCACACGAATTAGTTCTATTCAGGAACAAATTGGCCGGAACTCAGAAGGAATATGAACATTGGAGAACAACACTACATCAGATTTTAATGGAGTCCTTACCAGAAAATACTTATCTTGGTACATTATTTAAATATTTATTCAACATCCAGCCTTGCCCAAAAACCAAGGCCAATTTAAAAAAAAAATATCTAGAGAATTACAGCCATACTATTTAAATATCGCATAGTGGCAATCCATAAATAATATTTTGTCGTTTTAGGTGAACCTCCTTCGCCAGGGAAGTTGTCAACTCTCAAAGAAGTTTTGAGTCGTTACAAAATACAGATGCAAAAATTGTCGTCGTTACAAGAAGACATCAGCAAAAGGTAACACTAATATATACAGATCTAAGGTCACTAATATTCAAAACTTACTTAAAAATTTAATTAAGGAGTCAATGAAAACTCCTTGCTTAATAATATCATCATCGTAAACATGTAGTAGTCCAGGGCTGGACATAGAGTTCTCCAAAGGCCTTTCAACCGTCTAACCTGAGGGCGTCCTACCTTACATTTGTTTAAATCTAATCTAAATATACCGTATTGTATTAATTTTAGGGATAAGAAAATAGAACAGCATCGCAAGCAAGAATTAGACCTCCGAGCAAAAGTAGAAGAGCAGAAAGGCCTAGAGATGCAGCTGAACTCCCGCGTGGCAGTATTACAGAACAAGCTCGAATTGCTCGGCAGTAACTCTGACAGCGAGCTGTTGGAGAGTTATAAACAACAGAATGAAGCTCTGCAAGCAGAGCTTGAGAGAGTCAGGAGTGAACTGAAAAATGTAAGTAGAGTATTAATTGTTCTTTTGAAAACAATGATGTTACTGTACATTTGTTGGTGAAAAATGCAGTAGTTTAAGAGGGATCGTATATGTTAGTTTGGAAATCCAATAAGATCCAGGGTATAGATTTAAAATAGGCCTGTGAAAATCTGTTGATTGAAATATTGACTGCTGTATTGATATTGGTATGCAGACTAAGCAATCCGTACTGTTCAACTCCGCTTACCAAACTGTCATCGTGCAGTTTGGTAAGGATGAGCGATTTTAAAGCAACTGCTTACACATGTGAATACGCAATGATGGTTAAAGTTATGTAATGTTGCTATATTTCCTTTGTTATATTCCCTTTTCACAGTTGGATCTCAAACACACCCAACTAGAGTTAGACTACGACAAGTTAAAGTCAGAGAAAGGCAGCCGCGCA
Organism: Xanthia togata; assembly: GCA_963853775.1. NCBI lineage: Eukaryota > Metazoa > Arthropoda > Insecta > Lepidoptera > Noctuidae > Xanthia > Xanthia togata. Next base: position 12,416,428 of record OY970811.1, read on the forward strand.
TCCATAGTGCAGGAAGCGAACGCGGACTTGTTGCGTGAACTGGAACGTTACAGCGGACAGCTCAAAGACACGCTCAAGGAGAATGGGGAGCTTAAGACTTTGTATCTGCAGGTAAATAAGTAAATTTATAGAGCAGATTTATTTACACCCATTATTAGTTCCTTAAAATTATATATATTTTCTATGAGCTGTGTAACAGGTATGGTATCCTAACTAATATTATAAATTGTATAACTTCAATCTCTTTTTTATTGTATAATTGCATAGCACATGTGTGAGCACTGTGACCTGTGACCCATGTACCTTCTATAGAGCTACCATTTACTGGGTACGTCTTTCATTGACTTGATATGCCCTGGCGGCTAAGAGTATGTCATGCTCACTGAAATGTCTCGCTGGTGGTGGCGTGTGTGTTGGATCGTTGAGTTCCCTTCAAAATGGTTGAGCTAAACGGTGCTGATCCATGCGTCATGTTCGTGAACAGGCGCCATCAGTAGGGACTGGTCATCTCTTATCTGCCACGGCTTATTTTAATTTTTGAATTGTTTTTTTATTTTTTATTACGGACGCTTTTTACGTACACGTCTTTCTACATTGTTCTCACATGTATAATTTCAACATAAATGATGTAAACAATATTTTGTAAGTTTTTTTTTTTTTTAAAGAGTGTCCGTGGAGTTTCTTGCCCGTTCTTCTCCATAGGAACCTACGCTTTAGAATGGGCAACTAGCTTCATATTTCTAACTGACTGACTCCTTGACAATTCAAAAGTGCCTGTAAATGGTTTAATTGAATTAAATGAATGCGAAAGTGAGTTTGTATGTTTGTTACGCTTTCACGTTAAAACGGCTGAACGGATTTGAATAAAATTTGACACATGGGTAGACCATGACCTGGAGAAGGACATAGGTTACTTTTCAGCCTGGATCTCAGATAAAGTCGCGAGAACAGCTAGTACAATATAAAACATATTATTTGATATAATTCTATCTACATATTATTTATATAGATTTTGCTCGAGACTGCCTGTGGACTGATAGTTGCAAGTGGAACAGAGTTCTTCGTTTGATTAGGTCGGGCAAATAATTGTGTTTTGTGTAATTGTGTTTTTCCATTGGGAAATCGTCAGTAGCAGCGAAGAGTACGGTTTTATGACCTGTTAATAGCAATCTCGCCGCTTATTACTTGAAGTTACGAAAACTTGGCGATATGAGGTAGTACGATGATTAAATAGCTTGATGGTTGGGCTTGATGATTAGCTATTGAGAAAAGAGTAACCGTGGAGTTTCTTGCCGGCTCTTCTCCATAGGAAACGACCAATTGGAACCGTGCACCTAGCTTCTGACGTTTCATAACTGCCCATGTAGGTTTATGTGAAATAAAATATTTTGGTTTTGGTTATGTTACGGCCCATCAGGTGATAAGGCAGCGTGGTCGTCTTCAGTCGTGTTGTAATTGAAGTGAAAACTTCTTTAGGCGCGTTGAAGGTATTTTGGTAGAAGATAAACTCATGGATTCGCGTCACCGACATGCACGCGCCGTACCGTAGTGCGGTATTATAGAATATAGATGGCGCTAATACCAGTTTTAAGTTTTCACTTCTGTCGGCAGTCCCAATGACTGCCTATTTATTTTTAATGTTTTTTTCTTTCATTTTATCGCTTGTTCTTTATCCACTCTACCACCAGACACAGTTATTTACTATTGGTAATTCATTGTTTATTTACAGGCATGCTGCTCTCGCGACACAGTATCAAGGGAACTAAAAGACTTGCAATCAAAAATACAAAAAGAAAAGGAACTCTACAAATCACAAGAGACAGAGTATGTAGAGAGATTGGAGAAGCAAAAGCAGCAGATTGAGAAATTGACGTCAGACTTGAGTAACTCGAAAGAGGAGTTAGAAAGAGCTAACAAGAGAATATCGGAGTTGCAAAGAGAGTTTACTGATAAGCAGCGGGAGTTTACTGAGAAACTCGATAAGTACTTACAAGGTACGTCTATCCGGTTTTTGTTTTAGCAAAAAAAAAAAACCAAAAACGAGTAGGACTCGCTCACGAAGGGTACCGTACGGTATTAAGTTCGAGCAAAAAACGCCGATAAAACACATTTCTTGTATGGGGACCCCTTTAATTATTAAGTATAGCGTAGTAATTTGTTGTTATAGCGGCAATAGAAATACACAATCTGTGAAAATTTCAACTGTCTATCTACTACGGTTCATGAGATACAGCGCATTGACAGACTGACGGACGAACGGACAGCAGAGGCGTAGTAATAGGGTTCCGTTTGGCACCCTTCGGGTACGGAACCCTAAGCCAACCACCCCTACTCAGTACTCAATTTAACACCCCAACCCAAGACTAACGACCCGCCCGTGCTTCACACGAGTGCATTTCTTGATTTCTTTGTTATATCTAAGTTAAATATTTATGTGCACATATTTAACTAAGATATAGAAATATATAGCAATTTATTTTATGAGAGGGTTTATGAGTAGTACTTACCTTAAATTCTCAAAATGATAGTGAAAACCGCATCAAAATCCAGTGTGTAGTTAAGAAATAAGCAAACAAACAGACAGGTTTTATACTATTTATTATAGATTCAATATTCTTTTGTTTTATTTTGTGCAACTTTTTTTTATTTTTATTTGACAGATGAAAAGTCTGCGATGCGAAAAGAGAGGGAACCGTGTGCACAGTGTGAAAAGAATATAAAACACATCAAATATTTGGATGATCAACTTAGCAAATGCACTATTAAGTTAGGTAAGTAGTTTAGTAAGTTCTTTATGTTACAATCTGTAGATAAATTGGGTGTTTTAATAGTTTACCTAAATATTATTCTTATTTTGTCCAATCAGCGTCACAAGAAAGCAACGAAACTTTAATGAAGGAGCTGAAAACCAAAGCGGAGTTCTTCCAACAATACATCATAGACCGTTTCAACAAACTCCGCGAGCAACGTAGCATTGGAACCAACACGGAGGAGCCAGCGGAACGGACTCACACGCCGAGCTCGGAACAGTCCAGCATCGAGCAGCTCGTACAGAACTGTGATGACGCGCTCGCTGCCAAGGTTTGTAACAGTATTGTTGAACAACGCAGCATTGGAACCAACACGGAGGGGCCAACGGATGGGACTCACACGCCGAGCTCGTAACAGTCCAGCAAGAGCAGCTCGCACAGAACTGTGATGACGCGGTCGCTGCCAAGGTTTGTAACAGTTTTTGAATAACGCATCATTGGAGCCAACATAGAGGAGTCAGCGGAATGGACTAATAAGGGGACCCCTCGTTTTGTGTCAAATGTCAGCCGTAACTTCAAATCAAAAATGTTTATTGGTGCACACAGGTTATAAGGACTACTATACGTACCTTTCGCTGTTATTGAAACTTTACTGTATAATACTAGAATTCCTAAAACTTGTAGAAATGTAAATATAAATTTCTTAATAACTTATTACAGACTGCACTCATGGTGAAAGAGAAAGCCATTAGGGACCAGATAGCCGAAAAGTTCACGTTAGAAATGAAAACCGTTGAAATGAACTGTGCCAGAAAAATTAAAGAGATTGAGAATGAACAAATGGAAACTGTCACAAAAATAAAAGAACTCCTCGAAAGAAAAGCAAAGGAAGTTGATGCTTTGAAGGATTTCATACTTGACGAGAGGTCAAAAGTAACACAAATACTTGAAGCAAAAGAGAATGAAATATCAGAACTTATTAAAGAACATAATGTGTTACGAGAAGAATGTCAGAAAGCTAAGGACCAGTACAACACACTCTCAGACCAGTCCAAAACAATTTCGGAGTGGAAACAAAAAGCCGAGAAGTACAAAGAAAAAGCACTGCAAGCTGAGACGTTAGAGGAAGTCTTAAATTACGAAAGAGAAAGATTTAAACAAAAAAGTAGTTCCACCGCTAAAGAATATATGGCCATGAAAGCGAAGGCAGCAGAACTACAAACTAAACTAGCGGAACTTGAACAGAAGTATGAGAAATTACAGTCTGAACATAAGATAATTCAAGACAAGTACAGAAATGCTAAGAAGACTATTTTAACTTATAAGGTACACAATTTCGTTTATAAAAAATATTACCTATGTTTTCCCTAAAAATGTAAATGTATGAGAAGGTGAGACATAATTGGCTGGTACAGTATTTTTAGCTCACGAACCGACGCGCTCTTTACTTGTGGTAACCAAGTGTACACGCTGTGAATGCGTGCATGAAGACGAGTAGCCTTAGCATATAACACACACACTTCCGACTTAACCATTGTCTCGAACGGTACCGAGAGCTCCTGCGCATACACACATTCACGGCGTGTATTGTATGTATAATTGGTAATCACAAGTAAACCGCGCGTCGCTTCGTGAGATAAAAATACGGTATTATTATTAATAAAAAGTTAAAATAAATTGACCGACGAAACTTCACGGATGTGATGTGGTACAGATAGTTATTTAAAACATCGTTATTTTTTTGTCAGGATTACGTGTCGAAAAAAGATTGTCATACGAACAACGAAATGAATAGAATACAAGATGAGTACAGAAAGATATTCGTGAAGTTGCAGAATCAGTTGAGTTATTACATCAACCTGAGGCTGGAGGAGGAGAGGAAGGGAAAACTAGTGCAGCCGCACAGCTCGCAGCAGACCGATGTAAGTTATATCAAAATGGCAGCTCACACCACCACCTTTGCCACCTTGTTATTTCAAAACTTAATTTTTAGGGTTCCGTACCTCAAAAGGAAAAAACGGAACCTTTATAGGATTAGGACCTTTAAGACTTCGTTGTCCGTCCGTCCGTCCGTCTGTTTGTCTGTCAAGACCCTTTTTCTCATGTACGCGTGAAGGTATCAAGTTGAAATTAATATCAAATACGTAAGGCTACGGTCCCATGGAGCGCTAAAAAAATCAAGCTTCTAAGTCAACGCAATAAAAAGTACGGCCATTTATGCGATAAATTTTGATACTCGCAAATGAATCAAAACCTATAGGGTATTTCCCTATCTTCTCCTTGACCTAGAATCATGAAATTTTGTAAGAAGCAAGGTATCACAGCATTAGTAAAGGGAAAAGATTGAAAATCTTGAATTTGACGTTTTATCGCATACAATTTTTCTTTTTCACGATTACTAACTTACATTAATTCCGTGACGTAGTATATCGATGTATAGGAGAACAAATTAAGTTCAACTATAAATTAAGTTTGTTCTTGGGATAAATTCATTCCAAATACGGAACCCTTCATTGTTCGAGGTCCGACACGGTTTTGCTGGTTTTTTTTTAAGGTTATGTGTCAACGAAATGCAATCTGTCTGTTTGTCGGGCAGGCTGTCATAGGGCTGTATCTATTTAATTTAACCGAAATGGGTAGCTCTAGCTAGCTGAAATTAGTTTTGGTGGTACGAAACGTAACGGAACCTTTAGTGCGCGAGTATGACTCGGACAACTCTCATATACCAAGATTTCTTACGAAGCAAGCAGAGCCTTTGTACTTGCTCCCTACCTCATTTATTTCCTTTATTGTAAATCCCAGTCCTCTACTTCAGCCCCTTAAAATAAACGTGTTGGGTTTGGAAAATGGTAGGCTCTCTTGCCTATGGCTATTCTTAAATGGTAAAATGTGTTTTTTATAAGATAATTACCTACCGAAATACAACATGTGCTTGAGGTAAAAACTTGTTGGCTAACCCCCGAATACTGAAACGTCACTCAAAATTTAAGTAGCACTTATATTTAACAGATACTCAAAAGTGCCGTTTGACAATACGAAATCTAAAGTTTAGGAGCTGCTCAAATGTTAAGCAGCACTTAAATTTTGAGTGACGTTTCAGTATTCGGGGGTAAGACTGGTGAAAAATTAAAGTATTCTTTGATTTTCAGTATACAGATAAGATAAATAAGCTCAACGAAGATTTTACGCGATTGACGCAGTCCAACTTCAGAGATTATTTGAAAGACTACAAGTGATGGCGAACTGCACCGCGGCGACTGCAAGCAACTATCACAAATAAACGACTGGTTAAAACTAAAACATTCGAAAGCCCCAGTGTTTGTACTTATGTAGAATTTATGTAAACAATTTGTAAAAGTATTATAAAAAGTTTTAAAAAGGGTAATGCAAGACATATCTCTCAAGGAGAACTGATATGTAAGATTAAGACTGCGTTGAAACTATGACAATCGCTCAAGCCCCATAGAATAATTTCATAGAATATTTTTTTCAATGAATTAAATTTAGATAACCAGATCATTCCATTAACCATATAGTGAATTGTTCCTGTGATAATTAAGTACATTGTAGAATAATTAAATGAGAAACAGTATTACACGATAAAGTGCAAAAATATCTCACATTCCTTGTGACATGTCCAGTTTTACTTGTATGATTATGTGAATAATTCAGCACGCGTAGCGACTGAAGAATAGACAACATGACAGAATGCGATTGTTTATCTGTCATTTTGTCTATTCTTCCCTCGACAAACTCCGTTTCTATTGTGGTCATACTAAGCGTGCTGGTAAGATGTACGCACGACAACAACGACATAATAAAGCTTTAGGTAATACATTTCTAGTACAAGCTGACCTCAAGCCTCTTTCTCACGGCGATGTCAGAACCTACGGTAATTTGTTTGTATAATTTTGGGATCACATGGCAGGTTTACACTGAATTTGTTTTTAACCTTATGAACCTTGGGATGTTGACGTGTGAGCCCAACTTTTTACCGTAAAATAACGTACAGGACTGCGCTGTGTGAACGGCCGCTTGTTATGCAAGGTCAGCTTATACTGAAATTGTAAGGCTGCGCGCACTTTGGATGCGTTTTCGTACGAGTTTAACTCGTGCATACACGTACGAACATGCACGAACGATTCCGACCTTCCTAGTACAAAGGGACTGCACATACTGGGTGTGACTCAGTCGTATGTATACGTACGTATAGTTGCGACGTCCGAAAACAATCCGAACCACGATATCACCAGAACACTACTTATTTGACGGAGAAAAAGTATCCAGTGTACGCACTCAATTCGTACGACCATGGTTGTACGTGTACGCACGAGTGAAATTCGTACGAAAACGCATCCAAAGCGCGCGCGGCCTTAAATCTTGATGTGTATGCATTTCCGGTTGACCTCGCGTTGTACGGAAATGCTATACAATGGGAGATCAGCTTATACTCGAAATGTGTAGCTTGTTGTGTAGCCGTGTGTACCTGTTCATATCTATAGCCTTTTACTATGAAAAAGACTTGTTAAAATGAATTTAATGTTAATTTTCAATTATTACTGTGTTAAATAGTATCTACTTACCTAATATTAATTTGAAATGTTTTCGTTAAAGCTCTTGAAAGAAGGATGAGTAACGGAATTATATTTTATAGTATGGAGCATTATATCTGTTATGTAAAAAGTTTTGTAAATAAAAGTATCATTTTGTAAATATATTTTTTATTTTTTTATGTAGTATTTTGACGGTACAAAAGGCATTTTGGCGACGACACAGGGGACATCTTTACCTCTAATGTTTACGAACAGTTTAGTGCCTGCTTTCTTCAGAGCTTCGCTAACGTAACCCATGGCAACATTGCCGCCAAGTGATGGAGCTGGACATCCACTAGTTACAGCACCCACGGTTTCTAAAGTTTTCGCGTCCTTCAAGACAGCGCCTTTCCTTGCTGGTGGTCCGGTTTCCAATCTGACACCTACTCTCCTCTTAGCAACGCCCTCTTTTATTTGACGCAGAATGATTGATGATCCCGGAAAGATATTATCAATGCGCCTTTGTTTAGCTATCAACCATGTCAAGTTCGCCTCAACTGGGGTAACACTTTCATCGATATCGTTGCCGTACAGGCATAGTCCAGCTTCTAGACGCAACGAGTCTCTTGCACCAAGCCCCGCCAGTTTTACATCACTAGATTGCAGTAAAGCCTCCGTAACATCTTCCGCTTTGGCCGCGGGTATTGATATCTCCACGCCATCTTCACCCGTGTATCCGCATCTAGTTATACGGCAATAAACTCCTGCAACTTTGCCCAATCTAGATGTCATGAACATTAAATCCGCGACTGGTATGTCGGTAATATTTTGTAAAGCTGCCGCTGCTTTAGGCCCTTGTAACGCAATAAGGGCTCTCTGGCTTGTCTCTAAGAACTCAACATTCACATCTTTGCCTTTTTTTCGATATATTTCCGATGTTTCTTTCATGTGCTGCTTATCGACTTCCAATCGGCCGGCGTTGGAGACCACGTACAAAGTCTCTGCATTCACTTTTGTTACAATCAAGTCGTCTATAATTCCACCTTTGTCGTTCAAAAACACGGTGAGGGAACTAGAGCCATCCTTCATTCCTTTTAAATCGACCGGACATATCGACTCGAACCAGGACAAACAATCCTTGCCGCACACGTTTGTCTGTAGCATGTGAGACACATCGAAGATAGAAGCACTTTTTCTTGTGAATAAGTGTGATTCAGATAGACTGAGGTCCGAATATTGCACAGGCAGGAGAAATCCAGCAAAATCAACCACTTTACCTCCATATTTCGTGTGTAAATTGTACAGTGGCGTCTTCGTTGCTTTAGAATCATCACTATACCACCGCGAGGATACTGTCCCGGCTATTTGCTTACGAACAACAACTCTTGGAACAAACCGAACTCGGCTAATTGCTATTGAACACATCTTTACAGTCCAAACTCTTTCAATTATATGATTACAACATCTGACCAAACAATATCTACAGCGGTTATAAGAAAAGGTCAGCGGTCAATCGGTAAATTCCTGATAAGTAATTATGTTACATTCCGTCGGTAGTGGGGGTAAGTGTTTATTAGGAATATTTGACGCTATCGAAAAATAAATAAAGTGAGTTAATGATAATAGATCTTGCTCCATTAAGTTTTGTATGTTTGTGTCATTACCAGTCTTTAAGTTTTGCTTTTTTTAATGAGCAGTATGGTTCGATCGATGGAATGAACCTGTAGACTTATCTCGTGCCAAAAATCCTCAAAGAAACCCTCAACCAGTGGACGATAAACGGCTGTTAGGGTGCGACATACTGACGCAGATTCGAGGGGCATGCAACATTGAAACGAACCTTAAAACTTTTACATAACTTATCATACCACAGAGATGTAAATCGATGGCATATTAAAATACGTTTGCTCACAGACAGGCGTGCGTCCCGTGGAATGCGCTTGTGTGTGTCTTTGCATCTCTAGACAAGTTAAGGATCAACAGTGCCAGTGTGCTGTGTGAATTGACCCTTACTATTTAACCTCTACAGTTAGTCACCAACAATTAAACACCATGAACAACCTACAATATTAGGTGACTATCGTCCTTAAAGCTTATATCTCTGCCAGCATAATTATGAAAGCGCCTATCCTACCCCAATTTTAATGCAAATGTTAAATTGTTATTTACTAGCTGCGCCCTACGGTTTCACCCGCATAAGTTTCGATCCCGTGGGAATATTGGGATTTAAAGTATCCTAGGTCATGTTCTACCCATGTGCCAAATTTCATCCAAATCCGTTCAGCCATTTTAGCGTGAAAGCGTAACAAATAAACTTTCACATTTATAATATTAGTTTACATTTGATGTAATGAGTGAAACAGAAGTTACATACATAAACTCACGCCTTCTTCCCATGGGGGTAGGCAGAAACTACAGAATGTCACCTCCTACGATCCTTACATACTCCTTTTACCTCGTTTACGTTCATACATCTGGTCATACACGCACGCCGGTTGCGAGTACTACGCACCTGTCCTTTCTGAAGAACAACACCAATAAGGTCAGTATATTATGTCCTCCTAGGGCGTCTTTCCCGGCGTTTCCAGTCACATCTTCCTTGTAAATACATTTTGTTAGTCACCCGTTCATTTGTAAAATATAATTAGTGAACCAATTTTGATAATTTTATTTCTGTTGAATGTGAGTAAGATAGGTACTTGCTGAGACATAGCATTGGGGGAAGAGCAACATTTTGGTTTATGGTGAAAACAAAAATAAAACATCAGCATTACATTAAAAAGTTTATTCTAATCATTTATTTCACAACTATCCAATACTTTTAAATACTCGTCATGAGTTAACAATTCACTCTTAGTAGCTTCAGAAATAGCAATACTTGATAAAATAATGGCGATATAACCATCAGCATCAGGTAAATCCTTCAGGAGCTTGGGCTGATTAACTAACTCTTCATTCACTTCAACTAATGTCCCTTTCATACAGCATGGTATCTCAAAAGCTGTGCCATCTTTAAACTCTATTTTGCAAATGACGGACTTGGGGCCTAATTGCTGACCCCCCCTCTTACTCTTGCCCCTGACAGAATTTTTCAACCTGTCCACTTTTCCTACCGTATAGTTAACATTGTACTCTTCATTCTTACTGAAAAAGAAATGACTTGGTGCCAAGCTCAAGAGAGCAATCCTGTTAGAGTGGAACATTATCATAATGTCATTATTCTTTATTCCATCAATATCTATTATATATCTCTTACTAAAATATCTATCTGTGAAAGTCTTCAGGTTCTTTAGGTCTGGTATTGAATCTAGTATGTTTGCCTCCATTGTAATAAAAATAAATGCTGTTTAAGTGCAGTTTGGCTATTTTAACTGGCTTGGTTAGCTCGCTCTTGTGCTAGTATTCGGGCCCGGATTTCAGCGTGGCGTTTACGGGACTCTTTTAAATTAGCTGTCTGTCGTGCAATGCGCTCTGCTTTCAAACACTTTCTCATATCCCGGTCATAATCATTGCAATATCCGAGAAACTTTCTAAATGGATGCTGGAACAAAGATCAACTTTAAATTATTGGCCCTTCTAGATTATTCATCGATGACAAAAAATAACCTGGGAGTTCTGGAAAAAAAAAATCGGCATGCTTCATATAAATTAGGTTATTATCATTATTAGATATCAGTAACACCGAGTTATATAACATAATCAACATATAACTGCGGCAAATGTGTCTATTGTTACATTTAATAGTTAATTTGTTATGCAATTAAGTTTTTACTTCTTACCTACCTCGGTGTGACAGTCCATCAACTTTCGTATGAAAACATTACATTCATCGGTATGTAAATGGGGTGCCAAGTCCGTGTGCATAACTAAGTATTTGTTCGAATGTTTAGAGAATTATGTATCTATCAACACAACCGTTGTAGGTTTTAAAATGTATAATTATTTTAAAACGGCCAGAAGCTGTGCTGTGCCCAACAAGATTTCGTTTGTCAATTTTTTGACATTGTCAGTGTCACATTGTTTAATGACTGACACTGACAAGACACCAAATTTGACAGTTGACGTGATGAACCAGAGAGTACAAAGCTGAGGTGTTGTCAAATGAAAAAAAAAACTTGTCGAATGCATCAAAATCTTGGTCGAACGAATAGGCCAAAGATATTCGAATGGCATTATTTTCTCCTCATGCGTACCTACCTGTGGTGAGTGGTAAGAGCTCCTAAAGTATAGCCGCTTCATATTCCAGACATAGCGTGTTCGATGACATGGTGATCAAATCATCAAATTTGATTAGAGCCCCCATATACGAGGGTTAGTACTATCAGATTAGAGTCTATCACAACTCGGCGTCCTCCACAGCCGCTGTTTTTATTCTAATTTGTCTATTAGTTCCTACATGCAAGAAAGCACAGTTCTGTGGCACAGTTACTTTCGTCGCCATAACGCGACGCGAACGTTCGAAATTTAAAATACTCGGAATTCTACCGGTAACAAAATCATAAATCAAAGAATATATTATTATGTCACCGATCACGAGAAAATAAAACACCGATGATTTTTATTTATTTTTTACTTAAATACATAGTCACATTGTGTCTCATTAATAACTAACAAAGAAATAATAACGGTAAACACCGCTCAAATACGGGATTTATTATATAGACCTAGTAGTAGGAATACCTACATTTACATACCTTAGAATAGATACAAGAATAACTAACAAACTTCATCAATAATGACTAGTAATTTATTGCATTTTTGAGACATGTATAAAAAACACCTTGATAATTAGGATTGGAAGTTGTCTTGCGTTTTCTAATCATCACCACTAATAAACGCACGAAGAAAATCACAATAAAACATACGATACGACATCATTCATCTCAAAAACAGGAACAAGCAAGTATTAAGCAAAATAAATTACAAATAAATACAGAAATGCGATGTAACGAAAAATAACTAGTGATTTGATGCCCGATTAGATGTAGAAATGCAAAATGTGCCCAAAATAAATGTCCAATCCAATTGGCTAAAATTAAAAAGCGGGTGTGTAGTGTGGTGTAGGGTTCGTTCGTTCGCGGAGGCATCAACTCTTGGGCATGCCCTGGGGCGTGGCGGTCTCCACCATCTTCTTGTACTTGCCAACGAGTTCGGGCAGGTCGTAAGCGATGGCGACGTCGAGCCGCGTGATGGGGCAGCCCCGGAAGTACGTGCACGTCGCCGACAGCTGCTGGAACTCGAACAGGGGATTCAACCGGAAGAAGTCCCGATACGTCTCGGGGTCGGGCAGGTCGTACCTGAAAACACGTGTGATAAATGAATGTCATGCTCACTTAATGTCTCGCTGATGGTGGCGAGTGTGTTGGATCATTCGGTTCCCTACAAAATGGTTGAGCTGGATGGTGCTGATCCACGCGTCATGTTCGTGAACGGGCGCCGTCAGTTGAGACTGGTCATCTCTTATCTGCCAGGGCTTATTTTTAATCTTAGATTTTTAATCGTTTTTGATTTTTATATTATTTTTTACATTGTTCTCACTTATAGAATCAACAAGAGTAATGTACCCAGGATTTTGTAATTTCTATATTTAAAAGAGTGTCCTTGGAGTTTCTTGCCCGTTCTTCTCCATAGAGATCTACGTTTTGGGATGGGCAACTAGCTTCAACTTTCTGACTAACTGACTGACTCTTTGACAATTCAAAAGTGCCTGTAAATGGTTTAATTGAAATAAATGCTTTGAGTTTCAGTTTGAATTCATCATGTTACGAATAAAAAAAGTCAAGTACTTTATAGTTCGCTGCTGAAAGGTAGTTTCAAAGTAAATCGCGTGAACAGCCAATCGTTAATTTGTCGGGCAACAATATAAAAATCGGAATTCATCTATAAAATATATGTAGTCAAAAAAAAAGTGGAGAATAAGGATCTTACGATGCCTCAGGCTGACCATTTGCACTTACAATCACGACCAACGATAAACAGAGAATAGCAAATTCACAAACTCACTTACTAGATTTGCTCAGTTTGAGAGCCTATACATACCTGGAAATATTCGTGAGTGTGCTGAGACCCTCATAGATGTGGTAGTTTTGAGGGTTTTCAATTATGGCGTCGGCGATGATCTTCCTATTGCCGAATATCGTCTTGTGGTTGTAATACGTTGTCAGGTAGCAGTCAACCATCTTCGCGTGGTTCCTCACGCGGACCTGTTACATTCAGTGCCACCATGAGAAAACAGAGTCAAGGACACATTTCAAAGATAATCAAGACTAACTTTTTATTGTTTACTATCTTCTGCTACATGTCAGTAAATCACCCCAATCCCTACTAGTCTAATAGCTTTCAACAAAAATGGAATGCTATCAACATATCAGTGTCTGTTGTAGTTGCTGCCATTTTAGGTGCTTGTCTTTCAAATCATCACCGTCGATCATATCTATAATTTCTTCCTTCCTCTTACATTCACGCGATAAAAAAAACAGGTCTACTTACAGCGAATCTCCTAGCGCTTGCGATCTTGTTCTCAATGCGCTTGTCAATGGCGTGCCTTAAGTCTCTCAGGAGCTCCCTTTCCTGGGCTGCTAGCAGTCGCACGGGCGCGCCCAACTCATACGGCATCGACCATAGCGACGCCGTGTACATGACTGGTGGCTGTGCAGAGCTCATCAGCGGCGAGATATTCCAGATCAACGCGGATTGCACGCGCATTAACTCCTCTGGCTTCACCGTGTCTGCCTTGTTCAGCAGGATGCGTGTCTAAAGGAAGATTGGAAACGAAGCGTGATTAAAACACCTTTGTTGGAAATCTCGACCTGTCATCATCATCAAGTAAGGAACTTCTTATCTATATCTATACAAATTATAATTTAAAAGTAACTTATAGAAAATTACACAAAAAATAAAACTGATTAGTCAAACTGGAATTGAAAATCACATAAAACGACTTCAGTCTTGAATCCAAAATTAAGAAAAGTTAGGTACATTAGATTTTGTAGACGCAGTCGTATTTCGTTACGGAAAAGTACATAAATTACTTCTGTTTAGAAAGTTATAATTAGATCTTGTCAAATGATAGCATCTACAATGTTTAACCGTCACTTACACGATTTGACGCTTCCCAACAAATCATTCCTTTGTCGATCAAAATATACCTGGCACCTATGTAGGCCAAACTGAGCATCAACCGATGACATACATAATAAAGTACTCACTCATACTCGATCTCGATGTTCTCGATACTATGGGTCGAATGCTGGCTTGCAGATGATGCAAACGTACTTCCTCTGCCTATTGGCATGGCACTAGATTTATTTACGTTCTTCTTTCACTGTTTCTACCTATCCCTATATTTGTTCTACATGTGTACCAATTTCAAGGCTCGCCTGAGCTTGTAGTCTATCGTTTCTTGCTATTACTTACATATGAGTATATTAGATTTGATATTTACCTGAGACTCCCTGCCTTTGAGTTGGTCGAGTATAGCTTCTGTTTCGGGTCCCACGTCCAGTTTGGAAGGATCGTACACTAGGAAGATGATGTCGGCGCGGTCGATGAACCACTGGCAGGCGTCGTTGAAGGGGAACACTCGAGACACCTGCTTCCTTACTTCCAATATTCCAGGAATTTCTACGATGTTCACCTGGAAATAGATATTTAACACGTATTTTATTCGATTTCCTCTTTAGCCGCATTTTCGTCGTAAGGTATCTTTTAAATGAATGCATGGCATTACGTTCTTTAAAATTTTGGCTAGGAACTTCTAAAAGATGCAAAGTCGTTTCTGCATTTTTATTTGTTTACACTTTCTTTTTCAAGCATCACAATTCTACGTACCTTTTCCAATATTTTGCTGGGATATTTCAAGCCCCTCAGACGCTCTTCCAGACCTTGACCGAATTTCTGAAGTCCTGAGAAAGTCCAGTCAGCTGCCAACTGAGTGCCATCTAACACTTGTGGTTCTTTACCGTGCATAAGAATGTTGAAATACGCAGGTGATGGTTCCGCCCCTAAAATACAAAAAAGTTATTGTTAACGATATTTTCGTGTATAGGGAGGCAGGGAAAAGTTTTACCATGGATTCAGTACATGATTGTTGCTGCTCCATACATTGACCGCCAAGGTATTGCACTTTTCTATGAAACAGCAGATTATTATATTTATGTAAAAAAGAAAACGAAAAATTTCAACGCAGAGAGGTTCTGAATCACGTACTGAATCCATGTTAACAGTTTCGATATTCTGTAAGTTATATAATTTATGAAATTAAAATATTTTATTTACCAGTTCTAAGAGACCATTCAGTGAATTCAAGCCCAGTCAAGTAGTTCAAGATGCTAGATTTTCCACCGCTCCAGGGTCCCATGAAGAGTACCAAAGGCTTGGAGAAGATCTCAGGGTCGCCGAAATGTCTGTTACTTAGATCCCTGTACTTGTAAAGACCTTCTAGTGGTTTGATGGAGCCCTCGTACAATTTTTTCAAATCTCTGAGTACAATATCGGCAGATTTTTCTACGGTTAACTCATCTTCACTCGTGTCTTCATCTAGTCTTAGGATTTTGGTGATATGGTCACGTGATCTTAAGTTTTCGGGAATATCAATGGTCTGAAATGAGGAAATTGCTAATGTTAATATCTAATATTATTAAAAATCTATGAAAAAAAACATCGCCATAAATAAAATGCATTGCTCCCTATTTTTCTGTAGTTAACTTTTTGTTACTCTTATAGCACGCCATTAACTATATAGCGTGCGTGTTATGCAGCCTAACCAAAAAGTTACCTAAAGCGCAGCGATAAAAAAAGAAAAAGCAAATGTTCGAACCATTGCATTTTCTATTATACCTACCTACCCTATATTGAGTTACGTATTGTTTATTATCGAATTATGGATTTATCTCCTACTCGTATTCCTGCAGATGAGTAAAGATTCATAACAGCAATCATGTAGTACTTGTACATTGCTTTTTATGTTTTTTTTTCATAGTTTTTAGGTGTTTTTTTTATCTAATGCCAGCCAATAAACGCATTTTTCTTTATTTCTTTTACTTACAATTAATAAATCTTCCTCGGGCGCTCCTTCTTCCTCCGAAGCTTCTTCATCAGTAGCCTCAGTTTCTTCCTCGCCAGCCTCAGATGCCTCCTCAGACTTGTCCCCATCTTCTTCTTCCTTGCTATCTGCAGCAGACTCCTCCTCTTCTTGTGACTTCTCTTCTACCCCTCCTTCAGCTTCCTCGACAGATGCTTCGTCTTTTTCCTCAGATTCATCTTTCTCTTCTACTGATTCTTTGTCGTCTGCTGTTTCCTCTGTTTCTTCTCCAGAATCAGCTTTCTCTTCTCCAGAATCGGCTTTCTCTTCTCCAGACTCTTCTTGTGCCTCTCCTGAATCATCTTTGTCTTCGGATGTTTCGTCTTTGTCTTCTTTAGATTCATCTTTGTCCTCTACCGATGTTTCTTGCTCTCCGGACTCATCGTCAGATTTTCCTTCTTCGGATTCGTCATCTTTATCTTCTTTAGAGTCATCTTGTTTACTGTCTGTGTCTTCTTGAGATTCATCAGCCTTTTCTTGAGATCCATCGTCATCTTCTTTTGTCTTGTCATCATCGTCTTTATTTTCGTCGGACTCGTCTGCGGCTTCAGCCGACTTGTCATCATCATCTGCTGATTCTTGACTAGCATCGGTTTCTTTACTGTCTTCTTCCTTTACTTCTTTGCTGTCTTCTTCGGATCCTTCTTTGGATTTTTCGTTACTTTCACCCTTGGCATCGTCTTCTGCTTCTCCACTCTCTAAAATTAAGAAATTTTACCTATAGTTTAGTTTCCACTGTTAAACCCGCGATGGTTTGTGTGGTATGTTTAATTTAAAAGTTACATGTAAACAGATTTTGATTAATAAAAAAAAAGAAAAAAAGAAGTTAATTGAAGTAAAAAGACTTATTTGCTCTTTTTTCTGAAAAAGCTTATTTGAGTGCTAGCAAAATACTATTACTTATGCTCACCTTGGTTAGCTGCTTCTTCATCAGCAGATGCTTCTTTGCTGTCTGCATCACCAGCCTGTTGTTCGTTGCTGTCCCCGTCGGTGTTTTCTTCCGCGGCTTCTCCTGAGTCAGTGTCGTCAGATCCAGCTTGTAAATCCTCAACGGATGCTTGGGGCACGTAGGGTTCGTCTGCTATTTCCACTGATGGTGCATCGTCTTCTCCACTATCAGCTGCTTCCCTACCACTTTCTGCTGAGTCAACTTCTTTGCTAGCGTCCCCATCGTCGACACTTACTTCATTACTGTCGTTGTTTTCGGCAGAATCTGTGAACATAAAGAGAATATGTAAACATTCTTATAGGTAAGCTATTGAAATGTTATGCTTTGTAAGTATATGCTTTGAAACAGCCATACAGCGGTATATGGCCAAAAACATCGAAAATAATATATTATTGCATAACGTCAACAGTGTTACTAATGATGTGTGCTGCTATACATCCGTCATTATCTTCACTACTCTCGACTCATGTTGTTTGGATTGTGGCTCACATTGTAAGAAATATTCGATACAATAACCTAGTTCTCGAAGGATATTGCTTTACATCCATCAGTTCTTGGAATTTATTGTAATTTTCCTCAGAAACACTGTTGGAAGTTTCTCTACCACTAGGTTTACGTAACGATCCATCCGTTTTGTCCGTCCTTGACTATCCGTGCAGTCGTTTCAAAGTCATAATTTCTTATTAACAGTCCATCACATCTCTAGTTTGACGCTCTCAAGTGAATTTCTACGTTGCGTGGTTATAAATAAAAGTTTAATTTTAGATGGCTCAGCCTCAATACGTTTTAGAGGACAATGACTATAAAGCCAAATTATAATATTTCAGCGCATGTCTGGAATATAATAACTTTGTTACGAATCCTAGATATCACAAAGTTGTATGATATTTTAATTGCCTACTGAAACGCTACTACGATACTCAATCATATTTACAGCCGGTCGGTCTGTCGTTGTCATTAGTTATAATATAATGTATTCCGACCATTTAATTTTTTTCTTGAATTTAAGAAATTCAGACGTATTCGTGAATAAACTATATTTAACTTCTAATACATCAAAAATTTATATACTGATTTACACACTGCTCGTAACCTAGTTAATAAGAATAATTACAATGGAAAAATATCTGGATGATCTATTATTTAGCCGACATTAATATTGATGACGCGCCGACGTCCGCGCAATTAAAATAGATTCGACATCTCAACACCAGCAAACTTGTGTCAATCCGAGATTATTCCTGGTTCCGCTGAGGTCACGTTTAATAGCGTTTACTCTAAAGTTAAACGTGTCTACAGTAACGGTTCGGGAACCGTTCACGGATGCGGTGAATCGCAATATTTTAGATAAATGTTTAAATTACTAGTCATGCCCTTGGCAAACCAATAAATAATTAGTGGGTTTCAATCTGGCCCGGTTCGTTCTGTTTCAATGTCGAAATTAATCGAAGGAACCGTGTAGGTACTTAGCTTCTGACGTTTTATTACACGTAGACGTTACTATCCAAGTAGGTACCAAACGAAAGTAAATTTTCGTTTTCATTCAAAATCTTCCGTTTAACTCATTTAATTTAATTGGTTCTTATGCCAAAACCTATTTCTAAAATAAAACTACTAAGTGATCATTGGATATACCTATAGATAGGGAAACTCAGGGTTTGTTGACTACAAATAACTAGGTAGTAAATTAGTGAAAAGCAATTAAAATGCTTTTACCTGGTTCCACATCTCCTGACTCGAGCTCTTTAAGAGCTTTTTCGATGTATGGCCGGCATTGTGACTCAGATGGTATTTCGTCGTCAGCTGAAAACAATTTATAATATTACGTAAAACCGCCTCCAACATATTATACCAAAAAAAGTTGTATTACGTTCAATAAATGGGAATTACGGATCCAAATACCGATCAGCAAATTGCTTTGAAAATGTAATTCATCGTTCATCATGAATTAGACATTCATCCCGTCGTTCTTGGTATCTTTTAAGACTTTACCGTCCTTTGTACTGGCTAGCTAAATATAAATGTCTAACCCATTCAGATAAGCATTTAAATCCCCATGCAGTCCGTCAAATACTCTCCGGATTAGAGGAGGAACGTGGGTCAACCTTGCGAATCCACGTTGCGTCTAAAATGCATTCAAGATCTTGTATTTACCTATTTATTTCTGCCTCTAAATAGATTGTGTTTATTAGATTAGTATTAATTTTATCAATAACTGTAAACATCTTAATTATCAAGACAGCCTTTCCCGCTGTAGCTGTATAGGTAAACCTCTCTCAAGTCAGTGACAAAAACGAAATCTCTTTTTAATAAGTACTTTATTTAATTAATGTTTTGCGACCATCAATAAAATTATCATCAAGTCATAATTTTATCATCACGTGCTCCTGCGTGATTACCAGCTGTAGATACGTCAAATGTGAATCACCTTCATTCCTCATCATTCCTACTAGCCTTCTATATTTTATGTTTCTATTTGCCTATTCTTTGCCATTGGACAGTTACATTTCCATTTCTTACACTGTACTTCCCTGCCCCCTACCGCGCTTCTTCTTTCCAATGTTTATGGAATCCATCCATTTATGTTTCATTATCAAAACAATGATTAGGTATCAGTTGATTAATAGTGTTCATTTCTTTATTAAATCTCATAGCTTTTGTTGCTATACACGCTGTACATAACCTTCAAATAGGGACCGAACATGTAAAGAGTAAAGACTAGATTATGAAACTTGGAATAAGTATCTACCCACATACTTACCATTTCAATAAAAGATTGAGAGCCCTTTACCTATATTTACAAAATTTATGAAGGAATATAATACAGGAAATGAGAGATTAGAAATCTTTTTGAGTCGTCTTGGATCTTCTCATGAGTAGTATTTTCACCGAGCGGTTTATTGCCGGCCTTGGTGCGTCGCTCTACAAAGTAGAGCCGTTTGTGTTTTATGTTGCGTGCTCTGCTGCCTGACATTGACTTACATGTGGAGCTGACAGTCTCAACGCGTTGTCTCCTTACCTACTAAAACAAACTGAATGCTTTCTAGCCTGCTCTTAGCCTGCATAGATGTTTGAGTGAATTGAGTGACTGATCTAGGTACTTCTGTGATTGTGCACTTTTTCTGCTTATAAGAGACAGATTCTGTTGTTTTAGGTCACATAAATGGGTTTCTTTTTATCAAAAAAAAAGTCTGCCGTTTGCCTAAATTGCATAGCAGGGAAAAAATATGTTTTCTGTGCTACCGGATAATTTAAATTTAACGGTAACACTCTAGGTGCTCTAGTTGGACGCAAACCAAATATTGGTTTACTGTCTACAAATGTGAATTAAAGAGGGACTTAGTTCTTAAGTTGAGGCATTACGCTAACGATGAAGGGCAACATGCAGTTATGACGTGACCTAAATCCATGTCATACTTTTATAATGTCGTCACGATCCTATCGTTTTTCACAAGATGGCGACGCACAACGACAAATCCCTGTATTTCTATTTACGTATCTAGCTTTGCGATGTAGCGAGGCCGCCGGCGCTCTACCTTCACTCAAGTCTATCTGATAAACATAGCAGAGAGTAGACAAAACCTGTTAATAACTCGGTCACTAGATCATTTTGTCATACAAAACTTCACCTAAGGTTATCGCCAAAAATAGAGCACATACGTGAGCTTTTTACATAATTTCAGCGCAAGTTACGCCGAAAATAGCAACGATGTAGTGACGCAGAGTGGGAGCGAAGATGTGCCGCCGGCTCCCACTCGGCGAGCGGCCTGGACTCACCTCGCACCGTCGCGGCGCACGCCGACGCCACCAACAACATGCACAACATTATCCTCCATAGCGTCAATCCTTTGCTCCACATGTTGTTCAAGTTAAGCCCGCTACGCTGGGCTATCAGTCATTTGCACACACACTCGCGCACCTGGTCGGCCGATCTAAGGACGTACACATCCACACTGAATGAGCGAATCCACTTAATACGTCGGCTCAACACGACTCGCATCCCCTGAGGAATGCAACTCGGGTCAAAACCGTTGCCATTAAATCGCGGTTGGATTTGATCAAACCGAAACACGTAGCGAAATAAATCTTCTACGAAAGCAATAAATTATTGAACGACAACTCTATTATTAACCACGATTCAATGGCTAAAATGTTGGCTGCAGCGGCAAGCGGTACGCGACACTGCACGTAAAGACGACGGACGTACTCTATTTCCGGAGACAGCACAGCATCGCTGGTCGGAGGGGTACTGGCGTGAGCGCGAGGCTCTCCCCGCGCCGGAGCTTTCAGCGATATTCAGCACGGTGCGCGTGCCAAGCGCAGCCCACGGCGACGCGCGGCGCCCGCGCAGCCCGTGCGACCAACCTGTTTCACATCACAACCCGGACGCCTCAATAAAGCTTATTTTGTTTATAATCCACGTGTTTTATATATTATTCTAACCTATCTACAGGTTTTTCTAATATACGTAACGTCTCGACTATCATAACGAGACTAAAAGAAACAAACGCTTAAGAATTGAGACTGATTTATTACAACGCATTACTTATCCATCCAAATGAAGTTCTGTGGAGTATGACTCAACACATTAAACACCTGTTAGAAACAGGGTGTCTAACTGTCTATACTGCCTATCTCAACATAATAATATAGAGATTCCGAGATTCCCACTGTTTCTGATCTGAAACTGACTCTAACATTTCTTTATTTGTAACAGATCACATGTAATTCAAGGCTGCTCCACGTATTTTAGGGAAACTGTATCCCCGTCTTCTATGACGTCTTTGCACTTTAATTGTGGTTTAATTTCGTTCAAGATTAGATACTAAATATAATAAGAAACGCCAAATGGCTATGAGTAATAAGACAAGCGAAATGTTGGTGTAACGTTCACGAAGCATTAATACTTGTCGAAATACAAGATCTGTTGGCAAGAGGAGCATCTGCTGGTGTGGCCGCCCGCTTTAATACTTACATCAGCATGTCGCTTTCGAAATTACTGCACTTGGTGCAGTGACATCCCCAAAGCCTGTGCCTACGCAAATATAGTTTTCATTCGCAGCTATTTACAGATAGACCTTGCACCGTAGGTGTCATAACAACAGATTTAGGTATGTGTACCTAACCTACGTTTTACGAGGAAACACGGATATTTTACTAGAAAAGTAAACGCTTTCAGATCTTACGCAAGGTTGTACCTACGAACCTTGTTTCCAACGCGTGATTTCCAACATTATTTTTACACGAATTAAGCACAATTTGCAGTAGCGAACCCTGAAAATTGAGTCTATTCCATTTAAGGAAAAGACTAGTTTCCTGCGACTTAGATGGATACGCTGCCCAGCATTCACCTGGATTTATTTTAGACAATCTTTCAGTATTTTTTTTTATTATATTCGGGAAAATAAACAGTTAAAATACATTAAAATCTTACACTAAGTTATAAATATACAGGGTTTATAAATGTATAACCTACGACATTTTCCACAACATATTAAAAGTTATATCTAAAGCGCGCTATTCTAAGATTTTAAAGCAGAAAAGTAGTTAAAAATGAACTTAAACATAGACAGGCATGCAAACAACCGAAAAAGAGACAGAATGAGCAAATATTGAACTAAACTAGTATATTCTAAAATTATTTTGTTTGTAAGTTTTCTAAATTTTTGAGCAGAGACAAAGAAAAAGTCGATGTATTAAAGATCTTATTAAAATGGTGTCAATAGAGATGTAAATACGTAAACGATCTTTAACATGGTAGAAAAATTAATTAATATTGACAAAGTGAAGAAGCCCAGATACCTGTAAAACGTAAAACGTTATAGCGCCACTATGAATTTATTACAGGACGCGACCGACCGCCCAATATCTATACTCCATTTGAAATAAGATTAGACATTTAGACAAACCTTTTTTACAGTCCGTTCAACCGATTCTGACTTCTATACCGTAGGCATATGGATGGTATTAAAAGCAAAAAAGTGGTTACAATACCAACTGTTTACTGTAACTGACATTTGTCATGCGATCAAAGCAATAGAAGTCAAAATCGGTCGAACGGACTGTAAAAAAGATTAAGTTAAACGTCTAATCATATTTCAAATGGAGTATAAATGCAATAAATACCTGGCGCAAGTGGCAACGTTATCGATTGCCAAACATTTATTATGAATCAAAATTACTGACATTTATTGGGTTTGTACCAAAAGAAATTAAAGGTTCGGCAATTGACCTACTTAAATGTCTTCATCATCACTCGGGCCCCCGCAGACAGGTGCGACGCGACAGCGCGACTCTAGTAGAACAATTTATATGAAAACTTTATGGAAATATGCGTAGTTCTACCAAAATCGCGACGCACAGTCGTCGGTCGTCGCATCGTGCTTGTCTGCGGGAGGAGCCTCAACACGTTCCCTGTGTAGTGTGATTATGGGTAGCACCCCTTTTTTTTACTTTACTTACTGACTAAAACCCACCCGAGTTCCTTCTGTTGCCTGTGCAATGCCAGGGGGCCACGGTATCCCTTTCGGACTTTCCCGCAACCCCGGCAGGCAAAGGTCTCATCGGACCCCTTCAGTCGCTGACATCTCTTTGAGGCGCGCGTGGAACACAACGCGCCGTCGACCCGGGCTTGACGGTGGCCCGATTCCCGACGCTCAGGGCGTCTCCGGGCGGCTAGGGGCGTGAGGGCGCGAATTTGCCTCTCCCTCACGCGTTCCGCCTCCTCCTTCGTGCGCATTACTGCTTCGCAGAAGGAGCTGACGGCCTCCCATGCCCTCTCGCTCCGTACCATGGACTGGACCAGGGCCGGATGCGAGAGATCCCCGCCACCGATCGCCTCCACGAGGACACGGCGGTGCTCCGCCCAAGCCGGGCAGACCTCCACCGTATGCTCCACCGTGTCCTTCGGGCGATCCACGCAGTGATGACACCCGGGCGTTTCCTCCCGCTTGATACCGAACAGGAACCTCCCGAAACAGCCGTGTCCGGTGAGGACCTGCGTCAGGCGGAAGATGAGGACTCCGTGACGCCTCTCTAGCCACTACTCAAAGAGGGGACTTATCGCCGCAATAGTGGCGTGCCCAGCACTGGGTTGCGACAATCGCACTCTCCATGACGCCATGAGATCCCGTCGGAGCTCTGTCCGCTGTGCCGTGATTTCTCGCGGCATCGGAGTCAAGCCCCTGTGTTTCGCCTCCTCGCGCCACTCCCAAATTTGCGCGAGGACTTTTGCCTCCAGATCCCATGGCGGCAATCCGGCAAGGAAGCTCGCCGCGTCACCGGAGACCGTGCGGTATCCCTGGACCAGCCGGGTGGCCATGACCCTCTGGGACGCGTTCAATCGGCCGGCTGGCATGGGTAGCACCCCTTACGTCTAATCGCAAAATCATCAAATCATCAATGATCATACGTGTGTGTCGATAAAAACGAAT
This sequence comes from Xanthia togata, assembly GCA_963853775.1. Lineage (NCBI taxonomy): Eukaryota > Metazoa > Arthropoda > Insecta > Lepidoptera > Noctuidae > Xanthia > Xanthia togata. The sequence goes on from OY970811.1 coordinate 12,441,174, forward strand.
AAGCTCCGACGACTCATGGATGGGGCATGCACTTACGATATGAGACTCAAATGCACCATCGATGGGTCATGCACAGGGATTTACTATGTACCTAATAATGTAGGCAACGTTCTGGCTATGTCTCGGGAACGATGCCTAGTTCCAAACCCATTTGAAAAAAAATGGTAAGTAGTTAAAATGTAGTGCCGAGAAATCATTAAAACAGAGTGCCTTATAAAATAAAACTCAGCGCCGCCCCTAGGGTAGAGCGAGAGGAGCGGTCGCTCAAGGCGCCAGATGGCAAGGGGCGCCAAAAAGCCAAATGGGAAAAATATTTTCCAGCACAAAATAAAATGTTGATGCCGATTCTGAGAGGCGCCAGGAGCAGTGCGCCAGATCAGATTTTTTAAAACCCGTAAGGCAAATCCGTAAGTTGGAGTTACTAATTAGAGCTACCTACTTACTTAATTTAAATTAATTTTATTATGTGTTGATATTTGCAATAAAAGTTGATTTTTGAAAATTTGGGAATTATTATTTATCCGAAGTAGAATTTAAGTGAAGTGAAAGCGTCGATCCAAGGGTGCCGACAATCTCGCTCTATCCTGATCAAGGTCTAGGGCCGCTGCTGATGAAACTTCTTTCGAATACTTACTTTATTTTGTTATTTAGCGTACTTGTGAGTTGTGGGTAACCATCAGAATGCTGTGTGGTTAAGTGATTAAATCTTTACATTCTAATCAACTTTTATAGGTAGGTACCTACTTTTTACGATCAACCAAAAATTTACAGACGATTAATTTAATACGTAAGTACTAGATACTTATAAAATTAATCGCACTTGCTCAACAGGCTCCAGTTTAGGGCCCTTAGCGAGCAAACTCATCGTCTTGTACAGACGCCACGCCAGCACATCAACCTACCCGTAACTTTCAAATTTTTCCAATCAACTTTGAACCTTATCCTTCAGAAATAAAGTTGAAAATCTATTAAAGAAATTTAACAGATTTTAGATAGAATACTATATTGTACACCAAAATAAATGGTTCTAAATTGTCTGTACTATCTTCGCCTTAAATGCATGTTGCATGTCTTGTGCTTGATATAATAAAACGAAGTTAGGTATACCCACAATAGTAGTCACTGTGGGAGTTCCACAAGGCTCCAGTCTGAGCCACTTGTGTGAAAACTCATTGCCTTCTTCAATGTTTAGTTTCTCAGTCTGTCTGTCTGTCCGCAGTTTGTTAACTAACGACTAACTGACCCTTTTTACTAAAAAAACTGAAAATTGGCATCGTTATACATAATAGTCACGCAAACAACGCACGGTCGGTTGGCGTCTGCCTATTCCGTTGTGTCGGGTGTCGTTGGATACTAGTACCTAGGTCTTTCAAAAACAGTCGAGTAGGTATGTATTGAATATTTTTTAGGGTTCCGTAGTAAACAAGGAACCCTTATAGTTTCGCCGTGTCCGTCTGTCCGCGGTTTAGCTCAGAGACGGTTATTACTACTAAGCTGTAATTTGGCATGGGTATACGTATTAATCACGCCGACACCACCTACACGTAGTGGTCATGTTTTTTTTCTCGTCTATCTCAAGGTATGGGGTGTCGTTGGAAAGGTCGTACGAAGTACGTAACGGAGTTATAAGGAAGACAGCTAAGTAGGCTTTACAGGTTAACGAGTAATAATCGACCAACTTAAATTTACAGTTTGAAAAACATGTTCTCCCATAAATTCCGTGAACATGATTTTCAACTACCTACCTACAATGTTAAGTTTGTTATTGGGATAAATTCATCCCAACTACGGAACCCTTCAATGTGCGTGGTCCGACGCGCACTTGGCCAGTTTTTTAGTCAGGGATCGGTTTGCAAAATATTAAGCTTTCATCCGAAAAGTTGGCAACGTCGCAAATAGCTGTCAAATAACCTGAACCTGTCTGCATGTTTGTGTTGAACCTGTTTTGATAAATTTAGCAATATTACTGTATGGAAATAAGAAATATGGCTATCTAGTGAACTAGAATATTAATAACGAATTGCAAATTATAACACTGAATTTGATGTTGTACCTAACTGTTGTAATTGGATATACATTTTATAAGCTTTTTTTGTCCGCGGATTACACACACACGGACAGACGGACAACATGGCGAAACTCTATGGGTTCCTTGTTTACCACGGAACCCTAAAAAGATTATGATGTTTATAAAAGTGACTTTGCCATGTAAGTCAATAGTTTGTGACTGACATTAGTAACCAAAATCCATTTTAAATGTGGCCTTGGACGACCGAGCCGCCAGCCACACTACCCATCCGTTTTGGTGGTATCGGCATCCGCAAAATTACCAACTTCAGCTTACCGGTGTTTCTGTCCTCTGTCCACAACACTGAAAAGCTGACCGGGAAAATTATAGCCCCCTCCCTGGTTGACTCTGAAGTGCCGCGCTTGATCGACGGCGACGCGGTGAACGCCTGGAAAGTGAAGGTGCGGAAAACCTCCAACAGCGCAAATACCCCAATCTTATTGGGACTTATATGTTCGGACCGTTTGGGGTTGAAACACTAGAGCTATGGCGTCCGGGTGCCCACTTAGTTTTTCGCGACATCTCCAAACAGTTGGTCGACTCTTCACATGACCAGAGACACTTTTCCTGTTTACAGCGATTCAGAGGAATTTTTAGAGGCCCTATAATTATTTCCCCTCCTATTTTATAACATAATATCACGCCTTCTTTCCACGGACGGTTGGGCAGAGGTGTAACTATTTTACACCTATATTTTCTTAAGTCGTATGTAATTGGGGGTGAGCCTATTGCCATTAACCAGCCACAGATCGATACTCTGGGCTGCTACTGAGAAATTCCAGATAGAAAAACCCAATAACACTGTCCAACCTGGGGATCGGACCCACGACGTCATAATCAGCAGTAGCGTCACTAGACCAACGAGGCAGTTGAGGCAGTCCAACCTATGTCTCTTATTATTTTGTCTGTAAGCTTAAATTATAATTTGTGTGGAAATATTTTCCATTATAACCGCAGAAATACTTAACCATTATTTCATATATTTATGAAAAATACTATGAAAAACAAATTTGTTTTTTCGGTTGATAAAAACAATATTAATACCTACTGTGCAAGCGTAATATTCATCCAAACTACGGAACGAACCGTTGACTGCGGTCCGACAAGCAAATTGCCGATTTTTTAAAAAAACTAAAAAATCAATCAATCGTATTCTTGAATTATGTAAAAAAAACTTGGTTTACTTATAGATAACAATGAAAAGAGAAAATAGTTATAAAATCTTAATTTATTTCTTAAAACTATTATCCTACAATTAAATGACATTCTTAAAATATACCTATGGATAAGTGAAGAACATGATAGATGATGAAATAAAGACCATAGACAGGAGACTACCAAGGAAAGAGTTCACTTAAATTATGTACAAATATTTATTGCTACAGAGAAAATGATAGGTAATCACCCTAAAATTACCCAGAAAACACAACCTATAAGCTAGTAAGTAATTCGTTTTATTGACATACTTCTAAGCAGACAGGATGCAACCTGACAGATAACCAAGTACCTAACAAAGGCCTTCAAATTATCAGTTTGATGAAAGGACAATATAAAAGACTGCTCAGTCTCTCTAATGATCTATGATAATAAGTTCATCTATACTCCAGTCTTCATAGGAATGGTCGGGGAGGTATCGTCTGATAATGATTGGAATCTTGCCATGCTTCAGTTCTTTCATTGCTATCTGTAGAGGATCTGTCTCACCTTCCAGCTCTACCATTACTGGGGCACACATGGCTATCTGCAATGCTCTTGTACCTGAAATGATATTAAAATAGTCAGTCACTTAACAAATTAATACTTACAAAATTTCCACTACTATAGGTATGCCTTTACAAACTGATTTTATTTGATCATTGTGTTATTTAAAGATGATCAGCTTTTATAATGCACTGCAATCAGTATGCGAATGATATTACAAACATAGCAGGGTTCGAATTGTGTAGGTATCTAAGCTTGAAACATAACTTTACCTAGAACTCTCGCACGTTCGTACTTAGTCATGTACCGCGAAGTGATGCGCTTAGACTTCTCAACTCCTCCGCCAGCTTGGCCGGGCAAGAGGCACTGTACATTAAATGCTTCTTCCTCCTGTTCCTCTGTTTCCTCAATGTTATCATCATCCTCGGCTATATCGTCATAGTCTGCTCCCGCGTCTTCTGCCTCGTATTCTTCGTCAGCCATTATGTCAAAAGAACTAAGAAGTACAAATTAATTTTTCACTGATGTTCAAGTTATAAAATCTTCCGATAATTCGCCTCTATGTAGGAATTTTAGTAAAGCAAGAAAAAGAGGTTAACTTCGGGTTAGCTTACTGCTGTCAACTTGTCTTGTCCACAGGTCTTGTCAATTATTAAATTTGTCAAAAATGACAGTAAGGTGTCATCAGAGATAAGAGATTTTTTATTTTTTTGATATTTTTTAGTTAGATATTCAACTTTTCAACCGTGTTAACGTTGTGGACGTGGCCATAGATTAACACTGGACGTGGCGTTTGTATATACTGGTTGTGATTCCTAAAACTAGTGATGGGATGGGCGTTGAATCATTGACTTATAAAACATAATAAGTCAATGCGTTGAATACACGAACTAGTTGATTCAAACGTCAACGTACTGTGAACAAATCGACTGTTCACCGATAATCGATCGACTCGTCGAATCCGTAGACGCAGAAACTCGCAACACGATGACCGACGCGAAACGTAGTACAAATACAAATTCATTCGTCCGTTGAAATAAAATAATCATTGCATGATTATGATTTTACAAATTTGAATTCTAAATCTAATATGGGAGTTGATATTTGTACGCGTCGAAATTACAAAGTATTGTTAAGTGAAGAAAAGGATGGAGTTTTGGTTGTTTCGCTTGTGCGAAAGAATAAGGCGATGGACGGTCGAACGATGTGATGCGAGACAAACTGGTTTATACTTGTTTCTGTTTGATAGTTGTTCATCTTATTTTGATTTTTGATGTTCAGTGTGTGATTCAGGATTCAGCCCATCCTAAGACTGGAAAAGTATGAAGGAAAGTTCAAATTAATAAGTCACTGCCGTCGTCGTTGCCGTTGACTTCATCATAAAGTTTATCCAAGTTGACGCCTAAACTAGTCGATGAATTCAACTAGTTAATCGACTAGTCGATGAACGAAATTGGACAGTCTATTTTGCTAACACATAGAGCATTTAACCTAGGTGGATTCTTAGGCTTTTACATCGATATGTTAAGCTCAAGAATGTTTTATAGTGTTATTTGGAACAAGTTTTATATTGTGGGCTTCTTTTAAAGAGTGCTCTTACAAAATGGCAGACTTGTGTTATATTTTTAATTATTTTTTGGCAGTTATTTTACTTTATAATGGATATGCAATTTTCAAGGAAATAGTAATAATTTCGAATATTTCGGATCTTGAAATGATTCATATTTTTTATGAACGCACCCTTATCTTTTTTGCCTATGGATATAAAAGATATTTTTCCTTGTCGTTGGCAATTGGCAGCCTTTCCTTTTCCGGTTCTGCATCAAAGCTGTAACCATGCCGGTGTGTATTTTTATTTATCTGAGTAAAATATCTCGCTGTGTTCAATGATATCACAAGTTTTCTGTGTTCGTTATTGTTTTCTGATATTTCTGGTAGTTTGTAATAGTGTCTTCCAACATCAAAGTGGAAACTCGGTCTCATCCAAACAAGCGGATACACATGGCAGTACCTGACATGTCAGATGAATAACTAACAAAAAACTTGAAGATTTAGCCAATTGTTTCATAGTTTTTAACAAAATGAGGCGTATAAACTTCAATCAGTGCTTTATAAGTTCCCACATCCACAAATTGTATGTACTGCGAAGTGACCAAATAACCTAAATGTGCGTCTTCGGGATTTCAGCTCGCAATTGACTTACTGCATCCTTCTCCCGCGTCGGAGAAAAGGAAACACAAGTTGAAGAGGCTGGTGCCACATCCGAATTCATACTTCATGGATGTTAAGTGCCCTGGCTGCTACAAAATCACAACTGTATTCAGTCACGCGCAAAGGGTAGTCGTATGTGCAGGATGCTCAACGATCCTTTGCCAACCCACCGGTGGTCGCGCTAGATTAACGGAGGGTAAGAATCTTTTCATTTTCATTCATACAAATTCACATTCAATATTGTATCTGTCCAGAAACTTGACAGTTGTGAAACTATTATTATTACACCACATTGCCAAACAGCCTAAACCACCCATGAATCAGTACAAACCTCTGATAATGACCTAAACAAAGAGTCAAATTATAGCAGGAAAACCTAGGTATTTTACCATGATCCTCATATTGGATCAAGTTTTACTTGTTTGAAAGAAGACATTCTGCAGACAGAATGATGGTCAATGGAAAATAATTTTCTCTCATGTCATTTCTCTTGGACAATTTTAAAGTATAAGAAAATAAATACAGCATGCTCATGGTGATACCCTTGGTTTGGAAGTTTCTATGGCTTTGGTTTATAACATTTCTAAATTAAGGCAGTTTAAGTGCATTGGTGATTATCCGCTCAACTGTCGATTTTCCTTTAGAACTTGATAACAATAAAAATTCTATGGTGTCTCGTTAGTGACAGTTAACCTCATATCTCTATTAGCTGTCATCTTAGTATTCCCCCCTGTCTAGCCATATTATTTAACTTATCTCGATAACTATGTCAAACTTCTGTGTTAACATGTTTATGTGATAGATCCTAGTTTACAATCAGTCATTATATTATCAAGTTAAAACAACAATTTATTGCTAATATAACTAAGATCATCAAATACTACTTATGCTGAAAGGATGGTTGCCTATCATTATCATTAAATATTTGTGCCCCAAATATGGCATTAATTCAGGTTATTCTAAAGGAATTACTGATGTTATTTCAAATGGTTAATGTAGATTGTGCAATCTTGCAGTTTTATTTGCATTGCACCTATTGTGCAATCATTATTGTATCCTTTGTTGATACTCATATCTTTGTTTTGTTGTTCTTTGTTATATTACATATTTATTTATTGGAAAGTAAAAACAATTTGATGATTTCCAAGATTGGGTCAGTGACCACTGTAGTTATTTTTGTGTTTTACTTTGTAAATAGGGTGTTTCTGGCTATGATCACATATCCGCTAATTGGAAGCATAATTCACCTAGGCTATTATGAAATGCACGTTGTATAAAAAAAAAACCAGAGATTCCCGGATTGACAAATTTAACCTCCCGAGTCTCTTTCTTACTTTGCATCCGATTAGTTATGCATTCCATGATTCCATAGCCAAAAATTAATATCCGATCTCTGATTATAATAACTTGGAAAATACGCGTATTTTGTTTTTCGTTATCACCTTGTAAGTTAGCATTTCAATGTTTACTGACACAACATTAATTCTGTTCCAGGATGTTCATTTAGAAGAAAACAACATTAATTATCCTGGAGAGAGAGCCCTATTTACTTTAAGATTCTTTTATTTCCAATGTGAGGAGAAATATTTTACAAAAATTTGTTAAAATGGATCCAGATAAGCACTACCAATAAAAGGCTTTTTCAAAGGGAATGTTGTGGTTTGATTCTTAAAAATAAACTTAACTTTTATTGTAAATATTTTTATTTTCTTATCAACTAAATTTATTGCACATTTTTCTAAAAATATCACATAGTCAAGGAATATCCCTCATATATTTGCTTGAATAATTATCTTATTATTATTTCAGCATAAATTCATATTATAATATTTTTTACGATGAAGTGGTTACATTCTATTGCAAGCTAGCTTTGCTTTTCACACTAAAATATTATGATGTGATGTCTGGAAGTATAAACTGCTGCAATACGGCTTATCCAGCCTCTCTGATTCTATTACAATTAAAAAAGCAAGGAGGAAAATTAAAACTAGGTAATTCTATAAAAATAACAAACATTCATTATTGAATTAAATAAATAACAATGTCAATATTCATAACAGTTTGTAGTATTTATACTACAAAAATGGTCTTTAAAATGGCAAGTAGCTTCAATCTACTTTTTCAAAAAAAGTATTATCCTTTACTAGGTCTGCTTTAGGCAGCTCCAAGGCTTCTTCTGCATTCTTTATATCTTGTTGGATTGCTTCTATAAGGTCATCTAAAGATTTAAAATTCTTCTCTCCTCTCAAATATCCAACTAAACTCACTTTCAAATTTGATCCATAGAAGTCTCCATCGAATTTGTGAATGACGTGGGTTTCCTGAAAATTCAGATACACAGTATAGTACACTAGATAATTTCAAATAATATAATACTAAAATCATCAACGTCTTTCTTGATGTTAGACAATATGTAGGTCATGAATCTAAAATAGATTAAAACACTACATACATATACTACACTAATAGATGCACTGTATGTTCTGAATGCTATCTAACTCTTATGACAACACAGCCAATGAAATAGTGGTACAAGTCCTTATTAGGTAAGTAATCTGTTCCAAAAAATAGCAAACATCATCGCGCCGGCGAACATAATACAGTACGAGACTGCAGAGTTGCAGAAATGATGAAGAAACGTAGGTTAGTTACTGCCGAATACCACGCGTGAGAAAGTGGCGCGGCTGCATTATGTCGAATGAGTTGGGTTGAAAATGGTCGGCTGCAATTCGAGCAATCGATTCAGTTTGTTTATTCGATACAATGGCGTAGAGTAAACTACAGAGTAGGTACCTAACTTCATATTAAAATTGAAAAATATTACAAGGCATAACCAAGCTTAATTTTTTCCACTTAGGACAGCTGGGAGCGAAACGACCACGATGGAGATTAGGACGGCTTGGAAGAATAAGCAAGGTTTAGTTTAAGTATAGGTAGGTAGGCCTTTACCCAGCAGTCTGACAACAGTTAAGGAGTAAGCATAATAATAAAGATGACTGGCCTAAAAAAGCTGTCAGTAAAGAAAGGTTCTACCAAGATGCAGATTTTTGTGGATCATTATAACCGAAAGTAACCACGATTGTACAGACGTCAGCACTTCAACCTACTCGAAACTGTCAAATTTTCCCAATCAACTTTGAACCTTAAGGTAATAGGTGATACGGGCTGTTTTCCGCAACTCCACGCCAAAACGCATATTTTGCGTACGGGTGGGAAAAATCGGTCATTCGATCCACCCCAGCTCCTCAAGGAATGCAGCAGCTCCCCAGCAACTTTGAACCTTAGGCTTTAAAGATAAAGTTGAAAATCTATTAAATAAATTTGGCAGCTTGTGTAGGTTGATGTGCTGGGGTTTGACGCAGAATGTGCACTTCTCAACTCAAAATGAGTGTGAATTTCATCCTGCCTGGGGTCAAAATATAAACCGTTTGCTTACAACAATTTTTTTTAAATTATTTTGCACGATTTTTAGTATGATAACAGTAGTTTCTTTGTAAAAAGTAATCACGTTCAGGAAATGTTTGATTATGTATTTTCAGTACACGTCAAGTATACACATAATACATAAGTACCGGTCAACTACCCTAACTCCGCCGGGCGCTAGGGCGCCCGGCGAAGATAGGGCAGTTGACGGTACTCCAGCCATTCATTGTAATATGCTGTGCACTGCATCAAAGTGAAAATATATTATTGTAACCTTCTTTTAACTAATCGTATTGATCACGCTTACAAAGAATACAGTTCTCTATAAAAAATATAGGTATCGCCCCTCTTTTGTTTCAAAATGTTAAGCAAAAACGTAAACAAAAATATATCCAATTTGATAAAAAATATAACAAACTTTTAGTTAGATTAGAAATTAATTAGGTATATAACAGTGCTCACGAAAAAGATTATTTTCTTACAATTCTTTAGGTGCAAGTAAAATTTTTCTAAATGTTGAATTGACATGCTTATTGTTATTATTATTGGCAGTGCTTAATTATTATATATATTATTATAGGTAGACTTAAAACTATTTACGAAGTAATTACTTAATTAATTGCCATTTTTAGGGTTCCGTACCCAAAGGGTAAAAAAACCGGCCAAGTGCGTGTCGGACCACGCACAATGAAGGGTTCCGTAGTTGGAATGAATTTATTGTAAGAACAAACTTAACTTTGTAATTGAAAAACATGTTCTCCCATACGGAATATATGGGAGAACATGTTTTTACAACCGCAAATTAAAGTTGGTCGATTATTACTCGTAAACTTGTAAAGCCCACTTAAGTGTGATAGTTTTCCTTTAAACTTCGTTTTATACAAGTACTAATGCCGTGACATTTGAATTTCTAACTACAACCGTTTAGAGGGGGGAGGGGGGGACACTTGACTCTAACGAAAATTGGTACTTTAAAGCTTGATAAGTCACGAACGGTTTACTTAATCAAAAAACAGTCTTTCCAAACCCCTAATATTTTTGAAAGACCTATCCAACGATAGTGAAAGTGACAGATAGTTGCGTTCCTGTGTTTAAGTCCCTAAAACTTTTAACGTTCCCGATCCCGAGTATGTATATTTTAGAAATTGCACTCTTCGTTAAATGTAGCATGAACTTTTTTACTTTAGTATCAGAAACTAGGAATAGACCTATAAGAAGTCAGTATAAACACTTACTAAATGTTGAGAGATGTAATACTGCTTTGCTCAAAAAAAGTGTTATTAGTATGGATTTTTAATAAAGTACCCAATAAAATAAAAAATGACAATACAAAAATTTAAAAAGAGACTGACATTACTATTTATTGAAAAATGCTACTATTCAGTAAATGACATAGACATAATGTAATGAATAATTTAATGTTTTTTCTCAACTTATTATATCCTATTTTATTCAAAATTGTATTTAAGGGGATTATTTTTTATTGTATATTTTTTTTTATTAATGTGTTGTGCTATGCCGACTAATTTTTTAAACATATTTATATTTTCCATTATTTGGTTTTATTTTCAGTGTAGTGAACAATTTAATTAATGTTTGCATGCCTTTTAAAAGGTAGATTGTACAAGGCTCACCCATCTTATTGTAACATCTTATTTTATGTACCTGCAATCTATCTATACAAATAAAATTTGAATTTGATATCCCACACTATGGAAAGGACGAAAATTAAAATGATCATCCCCACTTTACTTGTAGGGGAGGTACCCTAAATATTGTTTTTTTTCCAAATTTAATTTTACCACTTTTTCGGCGTCATTAGTGTGTAGGTATGCTCATGCCAAATTACAACTTTCTAGTACCGGTAAACCGGGGTTACTTTGAATCGCGGGGTAACTTTGATAGAAACTTCCATTTCATATAAAATCGTGAATTACTTAAAACGAAACGCAATTAGGTAGTTTTTTTTCTGAGTTATGAACACTGAACAACTGTTTAATCCTTTCCTGAGGACACGCTGGGAATCCACCAATCATTTTAATTGAAAAAGGTAAATATATTGTCATTCAAACAATCAAATCAATTGTTAGATCAAAGTTACCCCATGCGACAATATTTATTTTTCTAATTGATAGATTTTTATTTTTTAAATTGTATTGGCATTGTAATTGGGTTTATTTAATTGCGTAATCACTTTGCAATTACGCAATAATTACTTTGTAATTACGCAATAAAATAAGGGGTATCAAAGTAACCCCATCCTACGTATAACTTTGATCAGGCAGTTTAATTTTTTTTCTCAAAATCAAGCCAATTTTTTTCACTTATTATTACAGGAATCAAGAGTAATAAAAAAACCGATCACTAGATTTATTTAGTATTTTTTTACACCCACAAATTTAAAAGATATGAACCTTCAAAGTTTAATATTGATCAAAGTAACCCCGGTCTACGGTACCAATAGTTTTTGAGATAAACCGCAGACAGACAGACAAATGGACCTGGCGAAACTATAAGGGTTTCTTGTTAGCTCAGCACAGGTTAGCACATGACTTGGTTGAACTGAGTAGCTGTTTTGATATGATGTAAGTAACATAGGACCGAATGAAGTTAGAAGAGTAAGCATAAGAAAGTAGATATTAGATAGATTAGATACCTTATTTAATAGAATACCTATTGCAGAAAAGACCTCCTTAGGTTTATATACATATCTAACGATAATGATGGTAATGATTGTCTTGACGCACTGTTAAAAAAATCTGATGATATGTTTATCATTCTTTTGTCACAATATAATATCAACACTAAAATATTTTTATTATGTACAAGTTATAAAGGAACCGTTTTAACTCTACAGGAACTGCAAATAAAAACCATTCGTCACCCTCTGTATTTTTTTCGTGATTTGGACAATTTTTTTACGTGATAACAAGTTCTTCTCAGGAGGCAGTACAAAATGCTTTCACACAGGGGCCCGAGTCTGCTATTTTTATAAATTCGTCATTCCAACACGATCCCATTGTCATTTTGCTAAAAGTTCGTAATCTGCTAAATTCATAATGGTCGATCATTGGTTGATAATTGTATTCCACGAACACGATACTCGTAACGAATTAAAAGAAATGACTGCACAATGACGTTCTCATGGTAGGTCACTGATCAAAGGAACTGTCAAAATCTTAGCAGATTACAGCCTAAGTCAGTCATTCATTTTTCATTATGTACGAGATTACCAATAGATGCCATTTCTTTCAATGGAGTGTCAGTGGCTGACCGTTGGAAAGTCATAATGACGCCAATATGTTAGTAGATTACCAAACTTGTCAAAATCAACAATTATGAAATCAATGATAGACCATTCTGACACTATTGTAATAGCAGACTTGAGGCCCAGTTTGTCGAATCTAGATCACGATTAGATAATACTGGTAATTATTTTGATTAAATAATATGTTAAATAAAAATAAAAAACGAATTTCAATTTTTCAGTACAATTCGGAAATTTCATACTTTAACCTCTAATATTAATTTAAGAGATTGCTCAAACTAACTCGGTTCGATATTTCTCTCCGTGTAGTTCATAAATCTGTCCTGTTGTATTGAATAAATAAAATAAAAATCGTGTCAATCGGTCGCTCCGTTTCGAAATGAAAGTAGACACAAACAAACAAATAAAAAGGCAAAAGACACACTTTTGCATATTATTAGTAAATTAGTATTCCTAGATAGGTAATTTTCGTAAGTAGATAATAGACCGCGGGCAATCATGTTTTAACAAGTTTTTGTTAATTAACCCAATTTGTGCATTCCCGAATCAAGGCTCGTATAGACAAGCGCGACGCGACTCGAACAATACAATTTCTACGAAAACTTCACGGTATAACAATAGCCGGTGTCTCGTCGTGCTAGTCTGCACGAAGCTTCAATCAGCTGGTTCATAGAATACTTGTTCTTTCTTGTTGAATGAGATAAACGAGTATATGCATGTTTGTCTTATTCCTGTCGGTGCGTGCTGCTTATGCAATCCTAATAAACAACGTTATATTTATTTTATTTTATTTTCATTTGCGGTTTCGCGCATAATAGATAAGCAGTACTGTACTTAAGTTCAACACTTACTTACGTAGTTCTCAAACAAAACAATGTCGGAAGTAAAAAAGATGAGACGGCAATACCTACTGTGCGGAATATTAAATTCGGATTCATTAAAAATCCCACAAACCCATCGTCGCCTATGTGCCTTCTATGTCTAAAAACATTTTCGAATGAAGCAATGAAGCCTTCAAGACTGCAAGACCAGTTGAATAAAATGCATCCAGATAAAAAAAGAGACAATGTAAGAATGTAGCATATTTTCAAGACTTAGGCCCGTATTACAGAACCTCACTCAAAACTCAAGCATTACTTAAAACTCGTTTATAGCCTTTTGATTGGTTGAAACTAGTTTTAAGTAATGCTTGAGTCTTGAGTGAGGTTCTGTAATACGGGCCTTAGAGAAGAAGCATAATACTCAGCCAAGTGTAGCAAAACTCTTTTCGGCGGCTGCTAAGCAAGATGACGTCGGACGTCGAGCTTCGTACAATATCTTTGTTAATTGCTCAAAAAGGCAAACAACACAACATCGGAGAAGAGTTAATTTTGCCAGCAATAAAGGAAGTAATAACTACTGTGCTTCATAAACCGGCCGCAGATATTATCCGAAAAAATCCTTTGACCAATTCTGTGCAAAGACGAAAAATGGCTGAAACATTGAAGAATCATTTTGCAATCATCTGAGGACTAGTCAATTCTCAATTCAGCTCGATGGTCCACTTTACCAAATTAATGAAGCATTATTGCTGTCTTACGTGAGCTTTATTAAAGATGAGAAAAAATATGTGAAAAGAACTATTGTTTGCTATAAATTTAGAGACCGATACAAAAGGCGAAACCATATTCAATACATTGGAAAAGTTTTGTGATGCAAGACAATGTTTATGTTCTTTCTCCAGAATTAGCCTACCTACTGACAGGTTATATAAGCTTAGGTAAATTGTTCATTTTATTTGACTTTATATGTCAATTTATTTTAATTTTATTAATTTTTTGTTGACATTATCTACTCATTAGAATGATTTTCATGAGTTGTATTGCAATATGTGGTTAGCTAGCGACCTCGACAAACTGATCATATATATTTTTTTTTCCTGAAAAACTGGCAGCATGTTCGTCATGCTCCCTTAGATGTCACTGCTTGCGGTAGCGTCGGGGGTCGGGTTGCCTCCTTCCCTCAAATATGGCGAGGGGGGTAATGGCTGATCTTTGCGTTAAGCTCGTGAACGGGTGCTGCTTGTGGTGACTGGTCGTCTTGCTGATCATGGTTTTGTTATTGTTATTAGTAATTAACTGTTTATTTATTTTACCTCGATGGTCCTAGTTTATCAATTATAACTCTAGTTACAGCTATATGTAAGCGGGCACGCCCTTTATGCCTGGAGGCTTTATTTTCTTTTTTAGATATTCTTTACGTTTAGTTATTTTTATTTCTGCTTGAGTATAGATCTCGATGTTTTTTTTTGGTTGGTATATTGGCGTGTGCTAGCTGTCTTATGACTAATACTTTATAATTTAATGTTTTGTGTTGTGTTATGTAAATTATTTTGCATAAGTACTTATTGTATAGAATCATTTTATTTTTCCTAATTGAACAGACAGCTGTGCTGCTGGGGAGTTTGTTGCGCCACTTCTTCTTCCCAGCGAAAGCACTAGGAAGTGGTGAAGGGTGGGCGTTTTGTGGGACTGTCTTATGTAACTTTGACGTTCGAAAAGTGCTGATTCTCAGCCTAATTTGAATCCACCCAAAAAAAAAAAAAAAAAAAAATTGAATAAATGACTTTTGAATTTGAATTTGATGAGAAAGAGATTCCCTTGAAAAATATTATTAGGTTGGGGAAAAAGTCTTTTCGCATTATAGTATGTATGAACTTGTAATAAAATCTCTTTGGCTATACTATTTGTATCTGGCTGGTTTTGGTATCATTGAAAGTTTAAATTTTAAAGAACATAATTCCAAATTAGGAAAATGTGTGATTTTCATTTGTTTTTCGTACCGTCAAGATGAGTGAATCTAATGAAGAAATTCGATACATTTTAAAATTTTACTACAAAAAAGGTAAAAACGCAAAGCAAGCCGCGAAAAATTTGCGATGTTTATGGACCTAGTGCAGTGTCTGTGAGAGTAGCACAAATTTGGTTTAAGCGTTTACAATCCGGAAATTTTGACGTCAAAGATGCACGTCGCTCTGGTCGCCCTATTACGGATAAAATGGATGCCATTTTTGAAAAAGTGGAGCAAGATCGGCATATCAGTAGTTACGACATAGCTGAAGAACTGGGAATTGACCACAAAACAGTTTTGTCGCATTTGAAAAAAACTGGGTACACAAAAAAGCTCGATATTTGGGTACCTCACGAGCTCACTGAAATAAACCTAATGAAAATGAAATGCTGTGTGTGTGGTGAGATTGGAAGGGCATTATTCATTACGAGCTGTTACCACCAGGCAGGACCATCGATTCTGAACTCTTCTGCGAACAACTGATGAGATTAAAGCAAGAAGTTGAGAGAAAGCGGCCGGAATTAATCAACAGAAGGGGTGTGGTTTTTCATCATGATAACGCTAGACCTCACACATATTTAGCCACTCAGCAAAAATTAAGAGAGTTTGGCTGCGAGGTGTTAATGCATCCGCCGTATAGTCCTGACCTTACACCTTCAGATTTCCACCTGTCTCTTCAGAATTCCTTAGGTAGTGTCAGGTTAACATCACGAGAGGACTGCCAAAACCACTTGTCGCGGTATTTTGATCAAAAGTCCCAAAATTTCTATAGCAATGGGATCATGTCCCTACCTACAAGATGGCAAAAAGTTATCGAACAAAATGGTACCTACATACTTTAGTTAAATGTAAATAAACTATATTAAAAAATGTTTTGAATTTTCTTAAAAAATGCGAAGCAACATTTTTCCCCAACCTATTATATCAGTTGCTACGGATAGCGCTCCGGCTATGACAGGGTGCCATAAAGGCTTCATAGCGTACTTAAAAAATAAAATTCCAGATGTCCTTGCTGTACATTGCGTTATTCATAGACAACATTTAGTTGCTAGAAATTTAAATGAACGACTATTTCAATCACTGCAATATGTCATCAAAGCAGTCAATAAAATCCGTAACAGCTCTTTGAATGATAGATTATTTCATCTTGCTTTGTGTTACTAATGACGAAGATTTCAACCGTTTTTCGTTTCATACTGAAGTTCGTAGGCTTTCAAGAGGCAATTGTCTGACTCGATTTTACAACCTGTTTGACTCTGTGATAGAGTTCTTGGAAAGTTGGAAACTAAAGATACAGAATTGCGCAACAAGCTCATTACATCAAAGAATGATATAGCTTACATGTATAAATTGTTCAACGACAGGAATCTCAACGAAATTTAATTACTTAACACATTCGCAGCCAAACTACTATTATACAAAAAGAATCTGGGCAGACGTGAGTTTAACAATTTTCCGAATTTATCAGTATCCTGCAGTAACGAAGCCTTGTTTGCCTACTGCCAACATTTGGCAAACCTCCACATTGACTTCACCGAACGATACCAGGACATGAACTTGGAAATACCAGACTGGGTGTTGGATCCGTTTTCAAATGTCACCACACCAACACAGTACCGGTAAACCGGGGTTACTTTGAATCGCGGGGTAACTTTGATAGAAACTTCCATTTAATATAAAATCGTGAATTACTTAAAACGAAACGCAATTAGGTAGTTTTTTTTCTGAGTTATGAACACTGAACAACTGTTTAATCCTTTCCTGAGGACACGCTGGGAATCCACCAATCATTTTAATTGAAAAAGGTAAATATATTGTCATTCAAACAATCAAATCAATTGTTAGATCAAAGTTACCCCATGCGACAATATTTATTTTTCTCGTTGATAGATTTTTATTTTTTAAATTGTATTGTCATTATAATTGGGTAATTATATTTAAATTGTATTGGCATTGTAATTGGGTTTATTTAATTGCGTAATTACTTTGCAATTACGCCATAATTACTTTGTAATTACGCAATAATTACTTTGTAATTACGCAATAAAATAAGGGGTATCAAAGTAACCCCATCCTACGTATAACTTTGATCAGGCAGTTTAATTATTTTTTTCTCAAAATCAAGCCAATTTTTTTCACTTATTATTACAGGAATCGAGAGTAATAAAAAAACCGATCACTAAATTTATTTATAATTTTTTACACCCACAAATTTAAAAGATATGAACCTTCAACGTTTAATATTGATCAAAGTAACCCCGGTCTACGGTAATACAACCTCAGCTGGAAGAAGAACTTATAGAATTGACAACGAACGAGGAAATAAAAATCAAGTTCCAAAATGGCTACCAAGAATTTTGGCCACAAAAACCGATCCTGGAATTGTACCCCGGTTGCTGTGGCAACGCTGCATACTAAAAAGAGAAATCGTTTGCATGTTACCAAACGTGGCAACTTGCGGCAGTTCTTGAGTAAATTGGAACCTGATTATCAACAAACTTATTAAACAGCATCAGATTCATCCTTCACATTAGTTTTTTATAATAGGGGTTAAAGTATGAAATTGCCGTTTTATTGTAATAAGTAGGTACTTCAAATTGACATAGAACCTTCATGGTTTGAGATTTTTGAGTGACATTTTTCCAATGAACTTCTTCTTTTAAAAAATGTGCAACATTCGATTATCGATTTTCAGTTTTTTTTTTAATTTATTCAGTTTAGACAAGAAAGATGGATACTTCGTAAATTCGAGTTATTTTTTAATACGAGTTCCGACGCGGAACTAACGCGGCAGAAACAGCTCGCAATATCAATGTTGCGTTTGGAGAGGGGACTGCTAATGAACGCACCGTGCGATTTTGGTTTAAACGCTTTCGTGATGGAAACTTTGATTTGAAGAACGAACCACGTGGAAGACCGCCCACGGCGCCCATACATGTGAATAACAATGAATTGAAAGAGATGGTGGAAGCCGATCCGAGCCAAACTACCCAGGAATTAGCGGCATAGTTTAACGATACGTTATCAACAATATTGACTCATTTGCGTCAAATCAATAACATAAAAAATAATGAGAAATGGGTGCCTCATGATTTGACGGATATGCAGAAAGAAACGCGTGTTGATACTTATGTTGCCTTGTTGAATCGATACACAAATGAAGGAATATTGGATCGAATTGTGACATGTGATGAAAAGTGGATTCTTTACGATAACCGTAAGCGAAAAATGCAATGGCTGACCCCAGGTCAAACGCCGCAACAGTGTCCTAAAGCAAAGCTTACCAATAAAATGGTAATGGTAACTATTTGGTGGTCTGCATGGTGTTATTCACTATAGCTATCTCCGATCTGGTCAAGCAATAACGGCAGATGTCTACTGTGCCGAACTCCGAAAAATTATAGCAAAACTAGCAGTGGAACCGCCCCGACTCATGAATCGATCTTCACCATTATTGCTCCATGATAACGCGAGACCTCATACAGCACGAAAACCGTTTTAACTCTACAGGAACTGCAATTAGAAACCATTCGTTACCCTCCGTATTCGCCAGACCTTGCTCCAATGGACTACCATTTTTTTTTCGTGATTTGAACAATTTTCTACGTGATAAAAAGTTTTCTTCTCAGGCGGCAGTACAAAATGCTTTCACACAGTTTGTCGAATTTAGATCACGAGAGTTATATCGCAAAGGCATAAATGACCTTCCTATTAGATGGCAGCAATATGTAGATAATAATGGTAATTATTTTGATTAAATAAATATGTTAAATAAAAAAAAAACAAATTTCAATTTTTAGTACAAATCGGCAATTTCATACTTTAATCCCTAATATTAGAATCGATTAAGTTTGTTTTATTTTGAATTAAAGAGACTGTCTGAATACTATAAAGTTGCGTTTCAATAATCATTCTCACTGGCAGGTGTAGCTCGTAAGAGTTAACTTGAGACCTGAGCACCGTTGTGTACTACCTACTGCGCTCAAGTCTCAAGGTAACTCTTGCGGGTTATAGTAAAAGTCTCGTTTAGAATGAATGTTTATCTCTCCGCTAATATAGCTCACAATAATTAATTTAATTTGAAGTTATAGTGGTTTTTAAGTAGGTGAAAAAATGGGGGCGCTAAAAAATAATGTAGTCTCAAAGTGGGACCATTGGTACAAAAATAATAAAGTACAAACCTATTCCTATGCCTTAGTTCCTACAGGGGCCGTATTATGACGTATTAATGCCACCATTATTCCAGTGTGAGTGAAAGACGGAGCTATATAAGCCGCTAGCACCATCCTTTTTTCGCAGTGGAATAATGATGGCATTAATACTTCATAATAAGGGCCCAGCAGGGCTAACATGACAAGCGCGAGAAAGCTCTTTATCTCGTTTTGTCGAAATTTGTCTACGATTCTGACGTCATTCTAATCTCTAACATGAAAACGACGAGATATCTCGAAAAAGGCACTTTGACACTTCTATATCTCGCGACGAGAAACCGATGTTGCAAGTTATTAAAAACAAATTATTTTTATGATAGCAACATCGGCTTGAGATTCCGTTTCATTCATTCAATGGTGCCGATTTTCTTGTCACAAATGCCATTGCAAACTAGACTAAAAATCAGCAAAATTTAGATTATTCCTGTCAACCGACGATTTTCCATTGTGAAATAGACTAAAGTGACACAACTTAACTATATTTTAGTTTGACGGCACTGAGCTATTAATTTAGTGAAAATGGGATTTTTGCTATTCAGAATTTTACGTTCTTCACCTAAAATGTTGATTGTCTTAAGTATTTAATCGCGATTAAAAAATGAACTAAAATTCACACCAACACGAAGGTGCAAAAACAATAGTCTTTTTTTCTTCTTTTGCTTATATCTCGAAAACGGTGTGTCCTATCGCAAAAATAATGAAAATTTCGACCCCCTCTATGAAACCCATAAACCCCTAAACACTCAACATGTAGTTAATATTTTTTCATATTTTCCATACAAAAAACGAAAAATTCCATATAAAACACGTCGTTCCAATATAAATAGTAGTTTAAAAGTAAGTATTTTCATTATTAATATATTGTAAAATAAAATGATGACTAAAATAAGTACAATTATGAAACTGCCATGTTATTTTGGAGTTTTTTTTTTTGTATCATAATTTTGTCTACTCTTCTCGTCGTCAAAATCGACGACGAGTAAATACGACTAAATGATAGAAAAATCGGAGATTATCTCGTGTTGAATTGTCAAAAATCGAGATAACTAAGGTACCATGTTAGGGTTTGTCGAGAAAACATCAATTTTGACAGAAGGAGTCGACTATTTTGTATGGAAGCACTGTCAGAAAACGAGAAAGTGACCGAAATAGACAAAAATTACTGACGCGAGAGCGAGTAATTGTCGCGTGTGTCATGTTAGGCCTGCAGATATCGTTCGTGATACGGTTGACACTTCAGTTATAAATGATAATGAAGTAGGTACATAAGTACTAATAATAGCAATATCAGTAAATAAAACAAAGTTGGTATCTACTATCTACCACGATGTGAATGTAAGAAACTTAAAACTGTGTTTCCGAATGTTCAACACATTTTTGTTTTTTAACAAGTTCAAATAAGTATGTAAGGTCTATTTAAATCCTTGTTTCCAATTGATGTTATTTCCACTTAATCAAACATCAACTTTATGAAAGTGTAAATTAAGTCATAAGAAATACGAAGTTGTAGCGCAAACTGAACCCTATGTGTAGGCTTTACAGTTGTTTTTCCTAAAACTCGTGTTTGTTTACATATTTGGCAAATAAATTGCGAACGCAGTTTGATATTTAAACAAAGACAGATAAGTCTTCATTTAACACCCATTACTACATTCAATACTAAACATTTTATATCATCACAGTTTATTATTTTGTTGTTGATAAGCAAAATCGGACCAGCAGTGTATTATAAAACAATGGAATATCTTAAATGGCGTAGCCGCTTCTGATTTTCATGCACCACACTGCATGGGAACGAAGCTAAGTCCATTTAGCTTTGCTCCTGTAGCTACCGCATGTTTGCATACTTCGGTACACACCGTGAACTATGAACCGAAGAATGAAAAGACGCGGTAGCTACACGAGTGGCGCTAGTCTAGACGAACTTAGCTTCGTTCACAGAGACCAGGGGGTCTACTCTCTAAGTGAAATCCGTAGTTTCGACCGAAGTTAAGGGCGCTTCGTTTTTCATCTCACTTACGGACATACCGTGAGTAAGATGGAGAGGGAAGCGTCCGTAACTTCGGCTGGAACTACGGATTTCGCTTAGGGAGTAGACTCCTGCGCTTTACGAAGAAGACATAAGCGACATTGCGGTGGATGGCGGGACAATCTGAACTCGTCTAAGCGTTGTTCAAGATTGGTCCCTACCAGACCCTAGCAGTTAAGGGCTTCGCCAGCCGATAGCCGATGGAACTTTAAAAAAGCAAAAAAGTCATCCAAATAAAAATAAAATGGCTTTGAAGATATATAGTTTGTAAATTTGACTATTTTTTTTATAATTTCGAGGGGTGCGGCAGCTCCCTTTGCAGGGAGGAGTTATATTTCTGAATAGAAGTGGCCAGGGAGATAGTGTAGACAGGTCTATGTCTTTACCCTGCATTGGAACAATACGGGGATAATAGTAGATTGTTTGCCTAGGGAGCAAACAACCATTTTTAAGTCGAGAGTGTTTGAGTGAAACACTCTTCTAAAGTAGAATCCTGAACGCAGCGAGGGATTCAAAGTACGAGTACGTCACTCGAGCTAAAATACTGTTGCTCCCGGAGGTGAACACTCTACTTTTCATCACCCTCTATGATAAAAAAAAAAACGTGTGCGGTCCGACCTCATCCCTCACGTATGATTTAAAACCAAAACAAAAAATTTGCAGCCACCATCTTGGATTTACGTTTTGATATCGACTAGCAAAAAGATAACTGAATGACGAAAAGATTGAAAATTTTCGTAGCCGCCATCTTGAATTTTCATTTTGACCAATTAATTCACACTTTCTCTATCTTTCTTGCGAGCCTATTACTTGTTCATACAATGTTCGTGATTGATCTCTTTGGTGATTGGAACTTTTACTAACAATATCCATATTCCAAATTCAAATCTATTTGGCTCCCTAGGGATCAAAAAGCTATTTTGGTCCCTGTTTACGAAGAACAAACTAGCTCTTTTTGAATAGATGTGATGAAAAATAAATTGTAACCATTCTGCATAAGTAGTGGCAGTGAGAGGCACTAGCCGAACGTTGATCTGAACCACACATTACGATAAAGCTTTTGTTATGAGGAGTGTGAGGACCACGGAATCCTAATGAGCAACGTCCTCTCAAAATCAAACAAATCCTCGCGTAATGGACCCACGTTTACTCGACGACAATTACGAACTTAGTAACAAAAATATTATGATTATTGACTAGGTAGGTAATTAAGTAATAAAACAGATAAGAAAAAAGTATTCATAAAATGTCGCACTGTGATTTTTGGGTGTAAGTTGATAATATCTAGATAAGGCGGAGACATGCTGAAATTTGTCGGCCGTTGTTTTCATGATAAAAGAATGAAATGGCGAGAGTTGTCGACAAAGATTGGCTTAATAATATAGTAAGGTAAATAAATTAGTGTCTTATCATCACAGGCACGTTGAAAATTGTTGCTTGTTCGGTAATTTTCTATTATATCTATAATTCAATGTCATTTCCGTTGGTTTGATAATGGTTACTCAGTAATTAGTATTCATTCCGATTACATACAGTTAAACTTTAGGTATGATTCATTATGCCTAGCCTTCTTTTCCCAACTATGTTGGGGTTGGCTTCCAGTCTAACCGGATGCAGGTGATCTGAATACCAGTATTTTACATGTGGCGACTGCGAATCTGACCTCCACAACCCAGTTACTGGGTAATACTCGCCCGATTGGTAAGACTGGTTGTCAGACTTTCGGGCTTCTGCTGACGACCCGTAACGACTCTCAAATATGCACGAATGGCACCCGGGACGTGCTTTCCGAGGCACGGAGGGGTCTTTTGGTATGTAAAGATAGCCAACCGGCAAGCGTAGCTTTACCTGGTGGATCGACCCGTGCGGCTGTTATTACTTAGTTATTATTGCTTGTTATTGTTTAGATATGTTTAATTTTCATTACATAATAAAAAACAACGTCTGCTAACATCTATCTGTCTGAACGCGATAAACTCAAAAACTACCGAACGGATTTTCAAACTTTTCCGCCAATGGACGGAATGATTCATGTGGATGGTTTTCTTTAAGTCATTAGGGTATTGTGTAAATTGGCTGAAATAGGTATGACGATTATTGTCGCAAGACGTAAGAGATATTATATCAAATATTATATTCTACAGTATTGAAGATCCTAAAAAGTTCACCAAAAAAGTTTGCGATACCATAATTATGCGGGCAATTAAGCTAGAAGTACATAAATATAATGTTCATAGTTTAATATAGTAAGTATTGCTTTCTTAAAACACAGCAACATTCATAACTGAAGGGAGATAAGCTGTTACTGATAAATTGTATTGTAAAGACAATGAAATTAATTGTATTGCATAAGAATGCAGCGACGGATGAATTGTCTATACAAACGTAATATCTAAATAATTTGCAATTTGCGCATATTTCCACCATATTATGTTGTTATTCGGAATTAGACAGTATTTCTACATACATATTTTTTTAAATTCCTTTCTTTAAGTTTCTATAGTATGGAGCTCGGTTTTCAGACCACTATGATGCGCCGGCGGCGGCGGCGGGCGGTTCTTTCTTTTGTCAAACAGAGATAGCAATATTCCAAACGAATTTTGCACACATCTCGACTTTGTAGTTGCGAGCCGTGCTCCCTTTTTTTTTTTTTTTTTGGGTGGGAAATCATCAAATGACGTCTCCCGCTCTGGGTGGAGCGGGAGGGCGTGTCAGACTCTTACTGACTAAAACCCACCCGTGTTCCTTCTGTTGCCTGTGCAATGCCAGGGGGCCACGGTATCCCTTTCGGACTTTCCCGCAACCCCGGCAGGCAATGGTCTCATCGGACCCCTTCACTTGCTGACATCTCTTTGAGGCGCGCGTGGAACACAACGCGCCGTCGACCCGGGCCTGGTCCTTACCGGACGGCGAGCTACCCATTGCTCACCGTCCGCAAGCCCGCGCCTACGGTGGCCGGGAATCGGCAATCGATTCCCGACGCCCAGGGCGTCTCCTCCTGCGGCGGCTAGGGGCGTGAGGGCGCGAAATTTGCCTCTCCCTCACGCGTTCCGCCTCCTCCTTTGCGAGCATTACTGCTTCGCAGAAGGAGGTGACGGCCTCCCATGCCCTCTCGCTCCGTACCATGGCCTGGACCAGGGCCGGACGCGAGAGATCCCCGCCACCGATCGCCTCCACGAGGACACGGCGGTGCTCTGCCCAAGCCGGGCAAACCTCCACCGTATGCTCCACCGTGTCCTCCGGGCGATCCACGCAGTGATGACACCCGGGCGTTTCCTCCCGCCTTATCCGAAACAGGTACCTCCCGAAACAGCCGTGTCCGGTGAGGACCTGCGTCAGGCGGAAGGTGAGGACGCCGTGGCGCCTCTCCAGCCACTCCTCAAAGAGGGGACTTATCGCCGCAATAGTGGCGTGCCCAGCACTGGGTTGCGACAATCGTACTCTCCATGCCGCCATGAGATCCCGTCGGAGCTCTGTCCGCTGTGCCGCGATTTCTCGCGGCATCGGAGTCAAGCCCCGGCGTTTCGCCTCCCCGAGCCGTGCTCCCTGGGTTCTTAATTTCCATAGTATAACTATTTAACTAGGTCAAACAGAACATAATTTATTAGGTACAACCTTGATGAATTTACCAGAATTGAAAAAGCTGAATAAATAAAACGTGATCAGAAATGCAAACAATGTATTATGAGATAACTAATGAGTTTGCAAATGAATCTGACATAATTAGTCCCTGTAATTGAAACCTACTAATAATAATTACTTCGGATACCAAATGGAAGAAAATAATTTTATAATGTTTCCAGTTCTTTGACAAAACATAAATTGATAGGTTGACTTTGAATTTTTATAGATAATGACCTGGATTATGCCCTATGGTATGGTACTATTAATTCCGGTAGTATGTTCCTGTGGGATTATTTCCGACAAACACGCAAAGCTGCTGGTAAAAGCTAGTAATAAATAACGCATCAATAACTAATGAATAATGATTAAGGAGTGAATCTATAATTTATACTTACTACAGACATTTGCTTGTTTTGATAAAATGGGCACCACCCAATATTTGCAACCATTTTATAGATTTCACTATTGTCTATTTGTGCCCATCCATAGTACACTCCTGGCTCCATGTCTTCAGGCAATGACTGGACTACTTTCAGGGGGAAATTTGCTGTGGAAAAATGATACAAAAATTAAAATTTAAAGGTATACTTGATTTTAAAAGTAAGAACTGTGTGTGAGTTATCTAAACCACTAGAGAAACAATTTTCTAGCTATAATAACTTATACTACAACATAACATACATATAATAGAGTTTTTTACCCAACCTGGGAATTGAATGAGGCCTAAAGCTGGGCACTGGGTGAAGACAGGTGGTGTGGATGATGGGTGAAGTCAGGTTGTGGATCATGATGGTGATGTGTATAGTTGGCAACTTTACATGATTTTGCCTAATAAATTCAACAATAGGGCAGAAACAATGACTGAATGACTACCGGTGGTTAACTATGAACAAAACAATATTCATTTAACTTTACTGAAAAAAGACATGAGAAAATGTTTTTAGTTTTACTACAACGATTCACTGCTGTTCGGCCTTACTTTTAGAATAAATACTTTTGACAGATGATTTAATTAAAAGGCAATACAAAATAAAGTCAATAGTAAATAGTCAAGTTAAAAAAAAAAAACATTTATCTAATTACTTGAAGGTAGCATGTATGAAACTATAAAACCTTGCATGTTCCTTTTTATATTACCTGTAGGGCATCCAAGATCCTTAGATCCTCTTCCAAAGCCTTTTACTACTTCTCCTTGAAGAAATAGTGGTAAGTGTTTTGGTGTCATACTTTTCGTCTTATCGCCGTGGATAATATAAAAGACAAACAGCCTCTTCTCATATGCAGTTTACCATTCAGTAAATACACGGTAAAGTCCTTGAATAGTGAGTAAATAATGCTGAATACTCTAAACTTGTCATGAAAGTAAGTTTAGTTTCTAAAATAAAACGAAAAGACAAATATAGCACTTTTTTAAAGCAAGTTCGCTCAACTAATTTAACACGTCTATTCAATCCAAAGTCTGATCAAGACTGAATAAATTCGATTGATTTGTTTTAAGTTTATTGATGAACTGACGTGTTTTCATTGAAATGAAATCATTGAATGAATTGAAGTGATCAATGATCAATGTGATGACGTATTTCTGACGTGCCGTTTGACATAATGACATCTGATAATGTTAGTGCTAGGCTACACTGTGCGCGGTTTGTAGCTGGAAGTTTGGCATTAAGCGTTGTTCAGACAGGCGGTGGCAAACTTTCCTCCACCCAACCGCCTCCCTTTGAACATTACATCTAAACTATAATTATCTACTTTGAACATTACATCTAATAATAATATTATAAAAAAGGTAAAATGTGTTTATTTGTTTGTAAGTTTCTATGTTTTTTAATCTTCGGAACTACCAGTCGGATTTGAAAAATTATTTTTGCATTTGATAGCCCAATTCTTGATAATGGTTAAAGGCTCGCGGACGAAGACACAGGCAGAAGATAGTTTCTATTATTTATTTAGCATTACAATTTACATAATGATTTTATGGTACGGCTACAAGCTCCGCCTTCTGCTTTTTTCTTTTTTTTTTTCTTGTAGTTTAGGCAGGTTAGTAGCTCGCGCTGACTCGCGCAGTCTAAATGGTCAAGCTATTCGCTTCGTCTTACCTGTGCAGTTAAAACTGCGCAGGCAAGCGTGTAGCTGAAGCCTAAAGCTACGGCATAGATAATACACATGAAGCTACGGTTTCCTAGAAAAACGGTGGCCGCACTTGGCAGCCGTAGTCCCGCAGTTATGAAAATGATGACAGCGGCAAAGATTTAAATCGTTAGATTCGCCCTACCATGTCTTATTAGTTGTTATATAGTAGTTGATTCTATTCTATTAGTCCTTCGCGTTTCTGTTTCGTTTGACACCTCTGGCACACAATGACGTAGTGACCACTTGTTTGTCATGGAAACGCTATTTTCCATGACAAACAAGTGCAATGTGCAATAGCACTGGCTAAACATTTTAATTTTTTTTACAGTACGTTCCTGAGCTTTCCACGCACGAACGAGTGATTCGTTAATTCATATTCAACCGTATTTAGTACATGTAGTCGGTTTGCTTGTGACATGAAAACGACGGTTCGGTTTTGATATCAACTAAATTATCACAATTTTAGTCGATCTTCAAAATAGTGCAAAAATTACAGAATAACCCTTCCTCTGTTAGAGGTCCGCGTCGGGCGGAAAAATTTGGGTATCGTCTGTGGCAGGTCCGACGCGGACCGTGTTTTTATCTGTCCCATATTTTGACATAAATGGCATATTAAAACTGTGCCTATCTCGTTTAAACTTGCACAGAGTCTAGAAGACGAAATGAGAAAGACATATTAACTCCGTCCAAGTCTGTAACATACCGAATGACGCGGTACCAACTGACAACATACGAGCCCCGCACCCGCTCCGCAGTCGAGATTTCGCACGCGCGCCGTGTTTACGTAAATATTAAAAATATTTTATTGTGAGTGTACTGTGTGTGGTTTGCGAGTTATATAACATGCCTGGGTAAGTAATAACCATTTTTGATTATTTAAACAGTGTAATTCATAAAGATTTCGGGCAGAAATAGTCATTTCAACAAACATGGAAAACATTTGAAGCGTGGTCGACGAACATTTCGTGGTATTTTCGCGGTATTACTATTAGCAGAAATGCAAAATATGGTTGTTACGTATGTGTTTATGTATCGTATTATTGATATTAGGCGTTTAATTATAATATTAAAGTATTTTAGTAGCGAAATTATTGAAATGAAAATTTCATTTAGTCATCGGTCCGAACGGACCAATCACGAACAGGGATAAACCGCCATCTTGTACGATTTTATAGATCATAGAAAATATGGATGCGGCATCCGAGATTTGAATTCGAATATTTTTTTATATTTATATATTTATATTTTTGAGTTTTTTTTTTATTCGTGATTTTAACCGACTTCAAAAAAGGAGGTTGAAATCGAGTCTGACTGTTGAACGTATTGGAACTGAAAATATAGTAGCTGGGTGTGTGTGTGTTCGTGTGTGCATGTATATATACATAAGATTGGTTGTTTGTTTGTTGTTTCGTTGTCTGTCTGTCTGTCACAGGAAAGGCATACATGTTTTTAATTTTTCTTCTCACTCGAAGACCACAACGAGGACTGCTTCGTTTTTAAGTTTTTTTTATTTTTTTTATTTACCTAATTTATACATAATATATACGCTAAAATACTTAAAATAATAATAATATTATGTACAAGTACGTAAAATGTTTTTGATTTAAAATTATATTTTTCTTGTTTAAATGTGACAGTATTGGCCGCATCCATATTTTCCATCATCCTTGTTTAAGTACTTGTGTTTTTTGTGATTCTTTTTTTGAAATTGTTCGTTTTGATTGTTGATTTGTGTATTTTTTTTATTAGGCAGCATGCCTTTTTTATGTGCCTATCGATTTGTAAATATCTTCAAAATGTAGAATGTTGATTTAGATTTCAAATTTAGGCAACAGAATTTAAACAGTGATCCAAAGTTTGAGTGGGTGTTTTTTGCGCCCGTTTTTTAGTGTTGGGTTCGGTTAGCCGATACTGTTAAACTAAACACTTCAAACAGCTGAGACTTTGAATGTAATAAGTTTAAGGGCCAAACATTATTATAAATAACAAACCCAAGCCACTAGTCTTATCGCGTTCTCAGAATAGAACCGTAAACATACCCATTGTTTTGTTCGGAACGCCGCACGTGCAAATTACGTCATTCTTTTGTTTTGCTTGTGGCATGAAAAAAATGTATAGGATGGTGTGTTCTTTTGTTTTATTTATGTGAAATAGGGTGTATTTATCGAAATTTAACAAACACTTTTTAAAGTAATGGTTTATTTTTTTAATTATAATGACCCTAACACGAAAAACTGGGAAATATTCCCTCACACTGAACATACATTACAATTACTAATACATTACAAGGCAAAACTATACTAATGTATACATATCTTGTAAGCTAATTTAATAACGATTCCAATAATATAACTGGTAGCGAGCTAACTAACGTAATTTCGGAGATATCGTCGTTTTAACCAGACACGCCGTAATCACGCGCGACCCCGAAAGGACCTTTAACAGAGGGTATCCAAATTTTTACGGTCCGACGCGGACCTCCCACAGTCGAAGGGATAAGTCAAACTTGTATTTGTCACTCGTAGTAAAAAAATAATCGTACTTATTATTGATAGATCAGACAAATCAGGAGAAGTTTTAGTTCTGTTTTTCTATTAGACTTTTCTCGCAGCATTCATGTAGTCAGGACGATTATATTCTTGTTTTTTTTAATAATTTGTAATAATATAAGTAAACATGGTCAAAATTAAGTGAATATGACTTGCTTCATGTCGGATGTTGAGTGTTGACAATAGCAAGAGTTACTAAGTTACCTTGTACGTTCAATCTTAGTTGGAACGATATGGAACGGTATTATTGTTAATAAAATGACCGAGAAAGGCTACGAGGGCGAGCAGTTGTCGCCGTCTTGGGATATCGCAGGTCCATCATCTCTGGCAGCCATCCTGGATACTGTGTTTACATCTACAACTTCTGACAATCAACAGAGGAATGGTAAGTACTTTCAGCTCCTTTGCCTCGTGCCTCTAGTCTCAATAAGCAGCTGATTTATTTAACAACAAATTTATTCAATGAGGGTATGGGGTGCCTATATTACTTCATATCTAATGAATTATCACTGAGTTAATAATTTGTTCTGCCAGTTCTATTATATTATCAAGATACTGAACACGTAATTATGTATGTATTAACATTTGCTTCAGGTGATTTTTTGCTTGAATACTCAATTGCATTTTGAAAAAATAGAACAATCTTTATGTTACTTTTATTTTATTTTCAATCGTCTGCTCCTTGTCTTGCAGGTAATGTTTTATTAAAAAGTAAATAAACAATCCTGAAACTTAAGTGAAAAATTATCAAGTTGAAGGGTAGACATATATTTTGTTGAAACCAATGGTACATTGATTATAATGATGGCAAACTAGCTGAGATACCGTCACATCTAAATCAAGTTATATGTTAAGTATGATCAACTGTGGACAATGGTGTTCAACCACTGTTCACCCTTATGTCCTCAGTAATAAGGTTGAAAAGTGGTCTACCGCCAGTGTCCACGATGGTACATACTAAATAAATGAGTGATTGTAACTACCCTTTTCCTTTTGATGTTATTTTCCTTTTTGCCATATTTGACAAGTCTGGAAGCAGAGCTAATAACCTACTTATTTATAAACTAGACAGACTCAGTAAGATAAATTAGCTAGGATAGGATGAAAATTCCATAAAATCACTTGTTTCAGGAAAAGTTAGACTTCCAATTTTCAACAGTTATGATTAAGTCATGACATCACAGCACTGAAGTGGCAGTGTTTGGGAAGGCCTATGTCCAACAGTGGACGTCTTTCGGCTGAAACGATGATGATGATTACATGAGTAATAAATGGTTAGCCTATTGCCACAAACCAAGTATAATTTTAAACTATCAGGCTGCTACTGAAAAATAATTAATGTAATAATCCAATAATACTGCACAAGGCCACACAAGGGGATCAGACCCAAGATCACACTCACACTTGCAAACACTAGATTTCAATGAAAATGTGAATATACTTTCTATCAAGAGAGTAGAACATAATTCCCAGATCACAACTGAGGTTAAGATGTGATACAAAAGTCAGAAATTGGTACTCCCCAAGTGTGGTGCCAAATTAAAGGAACATTTTCATTCTGAGGTCTTGATGACCCAGAAATCTGAAGGACCTCAATTCTTTGACTGCTGTCTATTATAATATCTCGTTGTTTCAAAGTCAAAGTAAAAAAAAATATACTCAAAGCATTTATTTCAATTAAACCATCTACAGGCACTTTTGAATTGTCAAGAGGTCAGTCAGTCAGAATTATGAAGCTAGTTACCCATTCCAAAGCATAGGTTCCTAAGGAGAAGAACGGGCAAGAAACTCCACAGACAGTCTTTTAAATCATAATATTCTTACAAAATATTGGTTACATCATTCATGTTGAAATTATACTTGTGAGAATAATGTAGAAAGACGTGCATGTTAAAAGCTTCCGTAATAAAAAGATAAAAACAATTAAAATAAAAAAATAAACCGTGGTAGATAAGAGATGACCAGTCCCTACTGACGGTACCCATTCACGAACATGACGCATGGATCAGCGCCGTTTTCAGCAAATAATTTATTTCAATTAGGCACAAAAAAAGCACTTGACATCAAAAAAAATTTTTTTTTTTTAAATATGTACAAAAAAATTCAAAATATTTTATTTCACATATATAATGTCAAATAATAGCGTGATTATGTCAAGGAAGGATGTAAAAATAAGAAATAAAAATATAAACATGGTAACTTGGGAGCAGTTAATAGACTTACATAATTTGCAGTCAATGAGCTACCAGGGAAGCCACATGTGCAGAAGGAATTATTGCCAAACTTCCATGTCTATATTGTAATGCATAAAATAAATGTTTTGGGGTGTCTTAGATAATAGTTTTCAGTTGGAGATAACGGTGGATGTAACTATCTATACAGGGTGTTTGGCGCATGGACCAACACAATTTTTTCAGGGATTTGGGAGGTCATTAGCTAGGTTCTAGCTAAGTTCAAAATAGCTTTTAGTTTTTTTATAATTAATTTAGAAGTTGTAAAATTTCATTCATTAAATACAAAAATTAACTTTGGAAGCTTGTAAGGAATTTTCTTGGAACCAGTTGTATAAAACAAAGATGTTTTTAGATTTAAAGGACTTTGGAGAATGCAACAAAATTTGTTTTGTGCCACTACACCCACAAACAAAAAAGTTATTTCAAATTAAAGGACACATTTTGGGATTTTTTTTCATTTTAAAAAAATAATCATATGTAACAAACCGTGACATTTGGGACAAAGGGTGTATGGGTAGAACCTAGCTAATGACCTCCCAAATCCCTGAAAAAATTGTGTCGGTCCATGCGCCAAACACCCTGTATAAAATCTTTGTAGCTAATCAAAGAGATTCATAGGGTGTAATTATGGAGCCCTTTCTTTTGTATGTATTACTGTTAGTAGTGGTACTAACACTACTTTTGATACGCCTAGTAGTTTAAACTATTAGGAGCGACAACGGATGAGCCGTATATATTGAACGTTGTTCATCAAAATATGCAGGGTTTGTCCGGCAAAGAGCTAGAATTAAGTTTATTTATGGAGAACTATGATGTTCAGGTGTTATGTTTGACTGAACACTGGTTGAAAGAACATGAAGTGGTGTTTATTAATGATGATAATTTTACTGTACAAAGTGCGTTTGTAAGAAAAAGCGCCATTCGCGGTGGATCTTTGGTTCTTGTTTCAAACAAGTTGAAATGTAAACAAAGTTTAGATTTAGTTAATCTTTCCATCGAGCGCACTATTGAGTTGTCTTGTGTTGAACTCGAGCGATACATTATAATTTGCGTTTATCGACCCCCCTCTGGTGATTTTATTAGTTTTGAATCGGTAATGGAGGATTCGCTCAATAGGTTAAAATCAAGTAATAAAAGTATCATTTTATGTGGAGATTTTAATATTAATATTTTAGATGTTACTCCATTAAGTATTAGACTTCTTAATCTGTTTAGGTCTTATAATTTAATTAACTTGTTTTTTGAAGCTACTAGGATCACGGCATCTTCGTCAACTTGTCTTGATAATATATTTAGTGATTGTGATGCCAAAAATAAATTAGTGTTAAGTGACTTAACGTCTGACCACTGTGGTTTATTAGCTAGTTTCCCCATGCCATTACATAAAAAGCCGCATAAAATAGAATGTAGGCCATATACAGCTAGTCGTTGCAATAAATTTAAAAATAATATAGCTCATAGAATAACACCATCTATAGTAGAACACGAGAATCCTAATGAAATGTATGCAGCCCTTTTTGATGTTGTGCAAAAAGAGTACCAATCTACTTTCAAGACTAAAACTATTGACATTAATGGCACCTCCGTTGGCTTTAATCAATGGGCTACTCCGGGTATTTATAAAAGTAGAGCGAGACTATACGAGTTATATGGTTTGAAAAAATATAGATTTGATACTCCTTTCAAAAATTATTCAAAATTATTTAAAAAGGTTAGTGTTTTTGCTAAATCTAAATTTTTAAGCGATACAATTAAAAATTCCAATAATAAAGTAAAAACCATTTGGAAAATTATTAACAATGAAACGGGTAAATCGGTTAAGCAAGATAAACAACTTGAGATTATGGTCGATAATAAATTAGTTACTAAAGCAGCTGACGTAGCTGAGGCGTTTAATGAGTTTTTTGCCAACATACCTATAACTACGACTCGCTCCTTAAATTCGTCCCCATCTAAAGCTGAAAACCTTTTGTTTAGTAGTGTGTCTAAAAGTAGTCGCTTATTTAGCTTCGAACATGTAACGCCTCGTGATGTAGTTAATGTTTTCAACACACTCAAGTCTAAAAACACTGGTGATTACTGGGGAATCTCCATTAAACTTTTGAGTAATATAATAGACATCGTAGCCCCCTATCTAGCTGTTACTCTTAATAAATGTGTTGATTTAGGAACTTTTCCTGACCTCATGAAGAGTAGTAAAGTTATACCATTATTTAAATCAGGTAATAAAAATGACGTTGGCAATTTCAGGCCTATTTCTATTTTACCAGCATTCAGCAAAATATTTGAAAAGTTAATACTCAAGCAGTTGCTAAGACATTTTAATTTAAATAGCCTCCTTCATAATGAACAATATGGCTTTACAAAGGGTCGTTCGACTACAGATGCGGGTGTTGCTCTCCTGAAACACATATTTAACGCATGGGAGAACTCTCAAAATGCTATTGGAGTTTTCTGTGATCTCTCCAAAGCCTTTGATTGCGTGCACCATGACACGCTTTTGCGTAAACTGCGTCATTATGGTGTGCTAAACGAAGCTCTCAACGTTTTAAATTCATATTTAAATAATAGGTCGCAATGTGTAGATGTTGATGGTGTAAAATCTTCCGGGCTACCAGTTCAGTTAGGTGTACCTCAAGGCTCAATACTGGGTCCATTCTTGTTCTTAGTATATATCAATGACTTACCATTCTATTTAAAGGGTATCTGTGAAGTTGTACTGTTTGCAGATGATACCTCTCTTATTTTTAAAGTAGACAGGAATAGACAAGATTTTGACGATGTAAACAGTGCACTATCAATGGTTACGGATTGGTTTACGACAAATAACCTAGTTCTCAATGCCAAAAAAACGAAATGTGTAAAGTTTGCCCTTCCAAATGTTAGAAATCTAGGACCCAACATCGTCTTAGATAAAGAGGTGCTTGAAACTGTAAACTCGGCAGTTTTTCTGGGCATAACAGTAGATGCCAAACTTCAGTGGGGCCAACATATATCGAGCCTAGCGGGAAGGCTCAGTTCGGCCGCCTACGCCGTCAGAAAAGTAAGACAATACACTGACGTTGATACAGCTCGGTTAGTCTATTTTAGTTATTTTCATAGCGTTATGTCCTATGGTATTCTGCTGTGGGGCAAAGCTGCAGATATTCAAAATATATTTGTCCTCCAAAAACGAGCTATTCGAGCAATTTACCAGCTAGGTGCCAGAGTTTCTCTAAGAGATTTTTTCAAAGATATCGGTATTCTCACAGTGGCATCACAATTCATCTTCGCCAACATCTTATATATTAGGCAAAATATACACTTATACACTAAAAACAGTGATATTCACAATGTTAACACAAGAAGTAAGGATAAACTACGTGCTCCCTTTCACCGGCTTCATAAGGTTCATAACTCATTTGTTGGGCTTGGTATAACCTTTTATAACAAGCTACCCTCTTCTTTGCTAGATTTGCCTTTTAATGCGTTTAAAACTAAATTAAAGTCCAACCTTTGTTCAAAGGCATACTATTCTATCAACGACTACTTAAAAGATTAGAATAGATGGTCGCTGTGATTAACTCAAGACAATGTTTAAATGTTCTTTCTCCAGAATTAGTTTACCTACTGACAGGTTATATGAGTTTATATAATTGTTTATAATTTTACTTTATAAGTCAATTTATTTTAATTTTATTTTAATTTAGTGCTGACATAATCTACTCATTACAATGTTTTTTTTATGAGTTGTATTGCAATATGTGGTTAGCTATCGACCTCGACAATTATTTATTTTACCTCGATGGTCCTAGTTTATCAATTGTAACTTCTAGTTACAGCTATATGTAAGCGGGCACGCCCTTTATGCCTGGAGGCTTTTTCTTTTTTTTTTTGATATTGTTTACTTTTAGTTATTTTTATTTCTGCTTGAGTATAGTTCTCGATGCTTTTGGTTGGTATATTGGCGTGTGCTAGCTGTCATATGGCTATTAATTATAGCTATTTAATTTAAATTATTTTTTGCATATTGTAAATTGTCTTGCATACTGTTGTATAGAATCATTTTTTATTTTTTTTCTAACTGAACAGACAGCTGTGCTGCTGGGGAGTTTATTGCGCCACTTCTTCTTCCCAGCAAAAGCACTAGGAAGTGGTGAAGGGTGGGCGTTTTGGGGGACTGTCTTATGTAATTTTGACGTTCGAAAAGTGCTGATTCTCAGCCTAGTTTGAATAAATGACTTTTGAATTTTGAATTTTGTAACTTTCTTATGCTCTTGAAATCCATGGCTGATGCACTCCACTCACACCAACAACTGTAGTTTTAACAGCGTTGTTTGTTTATTATGTTATTGCATCAAAAATATTCGCTTAAATGTTTTCTCTCTCAAATATGAGTAAAATAGAATATTTCCTGTGGAACATTATCCTTATCCATATCAATAAGGATAATGTTCAACAGGAAATATTCTATTTTTAGATATTAAGTTGTAAAAGGAAGCAACATTATTTTCTGGGACAAGATAATAACAAGCGCCCTAGGGTATAATAAATAGTAACAAGTAAAATAAATACTGCCTTTTTATTGTAAGATGACATAATCATTTGTAAACACTTCATTGACATCATTAACCACAAAGTAATATTTAATCCTTTCCCTGTCCTGGGCATATGTATATATAATATGTATAATCTAATAAAATACAGCCGGCAACCGGCGTGCGTGTATGACCACATGTATGAACGTAAACGAGGCAAAAGGAGTTTGTTTGGCTAGCAAGCTTTGTTCGCACCGCAGCGTATGCGCACACTCACTATACACAATCTCTTCTAACATTTTTAACATCTACCCTACTAAAAACGCTAATCGATTATTTTTGTGTACTTATTATTGTATTTTCTCCGTAAGTGATTAATTTATTCTTTTGAGAAATAAATGTCTTAAACCTTATGTATGGTACAATCCTTACATACTCCGTTTGCCTCGTTTACGTTCATACATCTGGTCATATATGCACGCAGGTGCCGTTCTGTAGTTTCTGCCTACCCCTATGGGATGTATAATAATATAATAATACCCCCATGGGATGAAAGCGTGAGTAAATGTAGTGTATGTATGTACTTATGTAATAAAATACAGCTCATTTTATTACAGAACAAATGGAGTGTGATGCCCTATTTGCAGAAAGTGATGATGAAGTAGAAGTGATGCCGACAACATCTGAACCAGTTGAAAGCGTCACTACGGGAATTGAGACAAATACTAATGAACAAACACCAAAACCTGTCTCATCAAATTATGTTAATTCTACAACTCCGAACCAACCTTATGAAGTAAACCTGTCCTCACTCTCCCACCCTGCTGACTCACACACTCCTGTCCCTGAAGAATATCAACCCCTACCAGATAGCTCCAGCTCCCTCGATTACTCTTTTGGTACTAATAATCCTGACAGTACTGATGGCATTGGCCAGAGGAGAATCCCAGACATAAACATTCGTTATCAGCCAAAACCCCACTCACTTAACCAACATGGTTACTACTTTCCGAACTATGCGCATTATCCGGGCATTCAGCCGCCAAGGGAGTATGGCGCCCCTTACCACAACAATGTTATTGTCCTGAGTGAAGGCAGAAACTTTATGCCATACTCAATGTCCAATGGAATGCAAATATCTGATAATCACCCAGAATATGAATATTTACATCCAAGGTCCAATGCATATAATCAAGGAACTGCCACAGGAGACAATGCAATTCAACCGAACGGCTTAGAACGGCCTAGTCGCAAGCTAAATATCTCTCCTCGGAGACGACACTCGAAAGAGAATGAAGTACCAAATCTAATAGAAGTAAGTTCAGAAGAAGAAGATACTGTGTCCACACCAAGAAAGAAACAATGCGACAATGGTGCTGGGCACCTGGCTGCGCATGGCAATGGAAGTGGTGCAGGCAGTGGAAACAGTAGTCACTCTGGAGAGCCGCCGAGAGTGGAGATCAAAGGTGAGCCTGGCACACAACCTGCAAGGAACACAAATACTACTGTACCAAATGCTAGCAATCTACTTTTGCAAACTGTAGATCAACGAAGGCAAAGCAGCCAGATCAACAACACACAAACTCCAAATATGTCTACAGTGAAGATGCAAATAAAGCAAGAAAATACAGGTTGTGGATCTCGCAGTAATTGTGGATGCAAAGTGAATTTCCACAGTGATTTGTCACAGCGTTCTCATAATCACACTGAAGACTGTCACAGTCCAAATAACAACCAACAAAATGGATCTCAATCAAGTAGAGTACCTAAACAGAGTACTAGCAATGCAAGCACTGGCGGTGAAGCATTAGGATTTATGGTAAAGGTGAAGGAAGAACCTGGTACACCACAGCCTGTTATTAAACAAGAGCCAACAAAAGACGAAAACATGCCGTCAGTGAGTGCCATCAAAACAGAAGTTGTGGAGCCATGTCAAGTTAAGATAGAGCCTGGTACTACTGGAAACGTCACTGAAAATGTCGACGTGAAGCAAGAACTTGACAATGCAAGGAGATGTTGTAAAATAGATGCTGGCGGCGACAGAAGACCGAAGGAAACGTCTCCACAGCCAGGGACTAGTTCGGGGCGCCAGGCTGACAGGTCTACAAATAATCAGGTATGGGGGGGGGGGGGCCCAGAGATCAATGGCACGATGTACTTAATTTTTTGCAGGCTATTCAAAATATGACGATTTGCAGCAAATATAATTTCTAGAGTAATAATTATGTTTTAAATGGTTGTAATATAGTTATTTTTTTATCATAATTGCTGCATAAAGAATTTTGATCAACAAAGTAAAACAACTCCGCAATTTGAAAAAAAAAAAATCGAATTGCGGTCTACATAGAAGGAATCTCCTTAATATGATTTACTTACGTTTTTATTTGTGTAACTCAGGAACCGCAAGCTACGGAACCTCCGGCAGCGCCTGGTAACGTGCTGTCAGCTCCAGACTTACAGCTGGATTGGGTCTCTGATTCCAGCTCGGATGATGGCGTTATGCTCGTAGGGGACGACTCCAATGCTGTAAGTATTTCAGGGTCCTGGAACTCCTGGATCATATCAATTTGTAATAAGTTTGGTTTAATAGTTTAAAAGTTAGGAGGAAAGGAAGATGGCCAATAAAAATCTACAACATTTCTCAAAAAAAACCTTTGTTTGAATTCAAAAGCAGGCAGGCAAGCGGAAAATCGGCGAACTTACGCAGTTACGCCCGCAATTCTTTTTAAATTACCAGCAACATCAGACGGAAATTACGTGATGCGGTATCGCTCTACAAGGGCAATGTTTTTCTTTCAGTTAGTAATGTCGAGAGCAGTGGTGGACCACTGGTACAGGCCCTGACTTATGAGCTGCAGGTCGTGGGTTCGAACTCAGGCAGGCGTTTTACTTTGTGTTAATAATTTAATCACCGTTTTCCTTCACCGTTTTTAGAGCAGTCTCAAAACGGAGAATGAAAACACCGTGAGGAAACCGTTGAGAATGGAAGAGGAATGTTCTAGATCCGAAAATTCGAAGACATGGTAGGCGCGTGGTAGATTATAGCCCACTTCCTCCTCTCAGGCCTGTGTCCCAGCAGTGGGAACATTAAAGGCTGATTATGATGATTCCATTTAAAAACATTTTTATATTATTTCTTAAGAGGGCGCCCAACAGCACACTAGCGCCACTCCTTTAAAAAAAATATTATCTCGTGACTGAGAAGGAATTATGAATAACGGCTAGTAAGGACCCTCGGCAAGTGTGTCTAGAATTTTTTAATACCTTTTATAAAATTTCTTATTGAGAAACGAAACAACAAAATACGATCTTCATAATTCCTTCTCAGTCACGAGATAATATTTTTTTTAAAGGAGTGGCGCTAGTGTATCGTTGGGCGCCCTCTTAAAAAAGATATAAAAAACATTAAAAATATATAAAAAATAGTGGTTCGCCGGTGTTGGGAGCAGTGTCCAACCTTCCGGTGGTTAGGGCTCCAGAGATAAGAACCTCCTCACGATGCGAGCCGTATCGAGGAGTACTGCCTTCTGAATCAGGCTCTTGATCCAACCGCCTAACGAGATCCTCGAGAGATGTTGGTCGAGGCTTTCGGTCATCGGCACAATGACAGCCGAACTTACATTCCACATGTCAAAGACCTCGTGTGCTAAGTCAAGATGTTTTATTTATTTCGCTTTTTTTATCTTCTTTTCACGAGGTTCTCTTCATGTGGAATGGTAACAACGGCGCGGCGCGCTAATCGATCTATCACAACTATATCAGGCTTATTGGTGACAATAGTCAGTAAAGATGACCAAGGATATCACGTTGTACCGGGATCGGTCATCCCAGTACAACGTGACATTCATAGTCATTTTCGAGAACTGGGCCAGACCCAGTTCTCGAAAAACGAAACGAAAACTTTTCATTCACCAGTGCCACTTTACCTTAATCAATTAATATATTTCGTAAAAACAGCAGCAAGAGGTGATAGACCTGACGGGGTCTCCGGGCCGCGTTGGCTACGCGACGGAGGAGGCTGCGCCGCGCTCGCCCGCGGCCCCGTCGCCGCCGGCCGCGGGCTGGGTGGGCAGCGCGCGCACCATCCTCGGCGTGCCGCGCCGGGGTAGTTACCCGCCGCACCTCACGCACAACGAGATACCGCCGCACGCTCATCTTGTACGGACCAGGTGAGTAACGCTTAAATAATGGGTAAAAGTGGTCTAAGGCTATTACAAAACCTCACTCAAGACTCAACATTACTTAAAACTAGTTTCAACCAATCAAAAGGCTTTAAACGAGTTTTAAGTAATGCTTAAATTTCGAGTGAGGTTTCTCTAATACGAGCCTGAATGTCCACCACTAACAAGACTTATATTAGATTTCTTAAATGCATTTACTGACAGACGCCGCATTGCCTAAAACGCTGGATCTAGAAGCATGAAATTTTGCTCAAGAGTTCCTAAAACAACGAAATTGAGCAGTCAGGATTTTTGGAAAAAAATCTCCTACAGGGGGATATATGTATAGAGAATGGAAGTTCGTCATTTTTGTTGATAGGAAATCCCATCCTCTCTTGACTTGTTTAGATATAATGGACACTAGTCATTGGTTTCGGCTGCCGAAAAATTTGGGGTTAGTCTTCCATCAGCCATACCATAGGGCATAGATTGCATTGAATTTTATACTCGAAAGTTTGGCCACTAACCATCTCTTTGTGATTGCGTTTTACTATCTCTTGACTTGCCTAAAAATAGTGCTTTTAAAGGTCTAACCACATACATCTGTAGTATGTCTGTTCAGCAGGATTCCAGTCGTAAAGTTCCGGGTATTCGACATTTCAAATTATACCAAATTCAAGTAACCCAGTAGTCTAAATATTATGTTATGCCTATTACTTCGGAAATGAATAGGTAGCGCGGATAATCAATTTCATCGATATCGGCCAGACCGCACTCGATAAGGTACAGTGTGATCTAATTTATGTATTCGTGTAGTAGCCACTGTGTTTTTGTGGAGTACCAATCTACCAGATTATTAAAATTTGTCATTCTTTCAATGTTATTCAGGAAGGCGTCGTTTATTCTGAAAGCGTGTTTAAAACTCTTCTTAGTTTGAATCTTACTCGGAACTTCTCAAACAGTAATTGTCAGTGCAGTGTTTTTGACATAAAGTGAACGTGGCCGTGGTACAATTTAACTGTATGTTTAGCAGTGAATAGGTGCAGTTTTTTAGTGTGTTGTATGTGGGCCGGCAGACCGTTGTGCAGAATCGCCTTAGACAGATCAGCTTGGAAACGGCTGGAGGAAGCTTTTACCGCTATCGATCCTTGCACATAATCCCAATAAATGTTTTTGTATGTATTTTACAAAAACTTCGTTAATATATTTTTAGTCAATATTGTTACTTACAAAGAACATAGTATTAGGCAGATAAGGAAAAATGTAATAATAGCAGCCTATTAGTGTCCCACTGCAGGGAAAAGGCAGCTTCTCATACAGAGAAGGCACGAGTATTAATCATCACGCTAGCTCAAGACGCTAGGTAGACCATGACCTGAGTTAGGACATAGGATACTTTTTATACCGATACTCCCACGTCAAAGTCAAATAATTTATTTCAATTAGGCACAAAAAAGGAACTTTTGAACGTCAAAATTTACAAAAAAATAAATAATAATTGATTCTAGTCGCCACTTCCAGAAGGTAGTTTTCGTATGGAGATGATCGACACAGGATCGACAATTATGCGGGTGAAACCGCGGGGCGTAGCCAGTTAACTATAAGTCTAGGTTTCCTTCATCGATGTCAGTAATGACCAAGATAAACTCAGAAAGTAAAGTTACATAGGTACTTGCCCGCACAACCTCGTGCACGAGAAGCGAGGTCTTAACTACTGGGCCATTACGACGAAAATAAAGCTATTATTATGATGCGTCAGGGTCCGCGTGAGCGCGTGCGGCGGCTGCCGGCGCTGCTGCTGCGGCCACGCGGGCTGCGCGTGCTGCGGCGCGCCGCCGCACGCGCCGCACCACGCGCACCAGCCGCCGCACGCGCATCCCACCGCCCACCACCACCACCACGCGCCGCCCGCACACAGTGAGTACACCCTACGGCCGCAAGCGCCGCACCACGCGCACCAGCCGCCGCACGCGCATCCCACCGCCCACCACCACCACCACGCGCCGCCCGCACACAGTGAGTACACCCTACGGCCGCAAGCGCCGCACCACGCGCACCAGCCACCGCACGCGCATCCCACCGCCCACCACCACCACCACGCGCCGCCCGCACACAGTGAGTACACCCTACGGCCGCACGCGCCGCACCACGCGCACCAGCCGCCGCACGCGCATCCCACCGCCCACCACCACCACCACGCGCCGCCCGCACACAGTGAGTACACCCTACGGCCGCACGCGCCGCACCACGCGCACCAGCCGCCGCACGCGCATCCCACCGCCCACCACCACCACCACGCGCCGCCCGCACACAGTGAGTACACTACGGCCGCACGCGCCGCACCACGCGCACCAGCCGCCGCACGCGCATCCCACCGCCCACCACCACCACCACGCGCCGCCCGCACACAGTGAGTACACCCT
Source organism: Xanthia togata (assembly GCA_963853775.1). NCBI lineage: Eukaryota > Metazoa > Arthropoda > Insecta > Lepidoptera > Noctuidae > Xanthia > Xanthia togata. The sequence continues at coordinate 12,484,554 of OY970811.1, forward strand.
ACGGCCGCACGCGCCGCACCACGCGCACCAGCCGCCGCACGCGCATCCCACCGCCCACCACCACCACCACGCGCCGCCCGCACACAGTGAGTACACCCTACGGCCGCACGCGCCGCACCACGCGCACCAGCCGCCGCACGCGCATCCCACCGCCCACCACCACCACCACCACGCGCCGCCCGCACACAGTGAGTACACCCTACGGCCGCACGCGCCGCACCACGCGCACCAGCCGCCGCACGCGCATCCTACCGCCCACCACCACCACCACGCGCCGCCAGTGAATTGATACCGTTTATTTGAACTTGCATGAGTATGAGTACATCACCCATTTTTACTTTTAAACCTAGTGAATTTATTTGAACTTGCTGTTGTCTATCATGTATATAAGATTTTACTAAATTGAGCGGAAGTTTTCCATGTCAGTAATGCTCAAGTTTCAAGATTATGGTTTCATGATCGACGCAATCAAATGCCTTGGAGAGGTCACAAAAGATTCCTATGTCGTCTTTGGCCTCATTCTACGCGTTAAACATGTGTAGTAAGATTACACCGGCGTCGGTCGTACAACGTCCTTTGGTGAAACCATACTGTTGTTCGTGAAGGATTTTATTTGGGTTTAAATGATTGAGCATTTGATTAAGCATTACCTTTTCAAACACCTTGGTGAAAACGGGCAGCACGGATACGGGTCTATAATTATTGATGTCATTACTGTCCCCGGATTTGCAAATTAGTATAACCTTACTGTATTTCATTAAATCCGGGAAGACTCCTTGATCCACACACAAATTAAATTGCTTACTTTAAATACCCCCACAACTCATGTACTGCTGCATGCACCCAAAAGTACAATGTTTTGCGTTTGGTGCTTTGCGCGCTGCAGTTAACGACGATTTTTCACTCCAAAAATTTTTGCTCAATATTACTTTCATGAACAGAATTCGTCGATAACGGTTATGTACACCCTGTATTTATTTATTTATTTTATTCATTTTAAGAAAACTTACAGTAGCATTCTAGTAGTCAGTAGTACTATGTAGAAGACAGCCAATTACAAGTTTCCATTTATATAAACTTATGTACAAAATTCACAAAACGATACCAACAGCGTGAGAGTTAAACATAGAATAAAGATAATAAACAAAAACAAAATACTTACATTACGCAACAATGTTACTCTTCAAAGAAAAAGTTGCTTTTTTTTTTTTTTCTGGGCACTTTTGCTGGCTTATGGTGGAAAAAGAAATGAGGAATTCCGTGTGTGTGATGGATAACTTTCTTTCCATATAAACAGTGGGTGAACGTCGTCGGGACGGCATGTCGGTCGCTCCGCCATACCTCGTCCATGAGCGGCTCTGGCAACGACAACATCACATGATGGTAAGTACACTTCCACATACATACATATACAAACAAAAAAACACCTCAAAACTATTCAAACAGAAAGAAAACAATGCTTATAATGCCAGAAAGGCCTCATAATAATAACACGCATACAATAATGTACATAATTATATTACAAAATATTTATGAAACATTCTATATACACAAAAAAATATGGCATACATATACGCACTCACACACACACTCACGCGCACATACATACACGCACAAACACGCGTGTAAGTGTTTAAAGTACACACTCAAACAATCATGCACTCGGACACATCATCAACCACTCGCAATTTTTTAACAATCTTTATGTGTCACAATGGGGGACCATTTTTTTTTTTTTTGGTGGTATATCATCAAATGACTCCTCCCGCTCCATCTAGAGCGGGAGGAGTCATTTGATGATGGGCGTGTCAGACTCTTACTGTCTAAAACCCACCCGTGTTCCTTCTCTTGCCTGTGCAATGCCAGGGGACCACGGTATCCCTTTCTGACTTTCCCGCAACCCCGGCAGGCAATGGTCTCATCGGACCCCTTCACTCGCTGACACTCTTTGAGGCGCGCGTGGAACACAACGCGCCGTCGACCCGGGCTTGGTCCTTACCGGACGGCGAGCTACCCATTGCTCACCGTCCGCAAGCCCGCGCCTACGGTGGCCGGGAATCGGCTATGGATTCCCGACGCCCAGGGCGTCTTCTCCTGCGGCGGCTAGGGGCGTGAGGGCGCGAAATTTGTCTCTCCCTCACGCGCTCCGCCTATTCCTTTGCAAGCATTACTGCTTCGCAGAAGGAGGTGACGGCCCTCCCTCCTCCCATGCCCTCTCGCTCCGTACCATGGCCTGGGCCAAGGCCGGACGCGAGAGATCCCCGCCACCGATCGCCTCCACGAGGACACGGCGGTGCTCTGCCCAAGCCGGACATACCTCCACCGTATGCTCCACCGTGTCCTCCGGGCGATCCACGCAGTGATGACACCCGGGCGTTTCCTCCCGCCTTATCCGAAACAGGTACCTCCCGAAACAGCCGTGTCCGGTGAGGACCTGCGTCAGGCGGAAGGTGAGGACGCCGTGGCGCCTCTCCAGCCACTCCTCAAAGAGGGGACTTATCGCCGCAATAGTGGCGTGCCCAGCACTGGGTTGCGACAATCGCACTCTCCATGCCGCCATGAGATCCCGTCGGAGCTCTGTCCGCTGTGCCGCGATTTCTCGCGGCATCGGAGTCAAGCCCCGGCGTTTCGCCTCCTCGCGCCACTCCCAAATATGCGCGAGGACTTTTGCCTCCAGATCCCATGGTGGCAATCCAGCAAGGAGGCTCGCAGCCTCACCGGAGACCGTGCGGTATCCCCGAACCAGCCGGGTGGCCATGACCCTCTGGGACGCGTTCAACCTGCGGGCAGGCCGCCGCCTCAACGAACGCGCCCACACCGGTGCCCCGTACAGGGCCATGGACCGCTCGATCCCTGCGTATAGCCTCCGGCAGGAGGCGTTTGGACCCTCTAGATTGGGCAGGAGTCGCTTCAATGCAGCCCCGGCCCGCTCCAGTCTGGGAGCCAAACGTCGGAAATGCTCCACGAAGTTCCACCGACTGTCGAGGACGAGTCCCAGGTACTTCATCGTCGACTCGACGCCGATGTGAACCCCTCCTACCGTTATTTGGGAACCCGACGGTGGCGCGTTCCGAGGACCATGAAAACACATGCACAAGCCTTGCACAAGTGTGCAAGGCCACCTCGAGTCCCAACTGCCGGATTCTGGCCACGATTGTGGCAACCCCGTGTGTCGCTAGTTCGGCCGCCGCCTGGTGCGACCTCCCCTGCGCCAGGACCAACGTGTCGTCAGCGTAACAAACGACGCTGACGCCATTGGGGAGGTCGGCGCGCAGCACCCAGTCGTATCCGATGTCCCACAGATGCGGCCCCAGGACCGATCCCTGTGGGACACCGCACGACATCTCTCGCAGGTTCCACTCTCCCTGGTGACCGGGGTAGATGATGGCCCTGTCCGTCAAATAGGCCTCGACCACACGACAGAGGTAGGTCGGCATCCGGTGATACCGGAGTGCCTCCCTGATGCAACTCCAGGGCAGGGTATTGAAGGCGTTGGCGATGTCTAGAGACACCGCCAAGACGACCCCACCCCGAGCCACCGCATCCCCCGTCGTGAGGGCTCGCACGCGCATGATGGCGCCCACCGTAGAGCGCCCCCTGCGGAAGCCAAACTGGCTCTCCGCCAAATCCGGCCCCACCCGCACCAGCCGCCCGACAAGGCGGTCTGCAATTACTCTTTCAAATAGCTTGCCCACCTCGTCGAGCAGCACGATGGGCCAGTAAGCGGACATAGAGTCCGCAGGGCGCCCCGGCTTCTTGATGAGGACCAGTTTCCCCGTCTTCCAACGAAGTGGGAACTGGCCCATCTCCATACATGCGCTTAAGAGCCCCCTTAGTCGAGGCCCGAGAGCCTCTGAAGCCAGGACCCAGGACCTCGGTTACCTCCGGAGCATCGTCGTCGTCGTCGGCGGTGTGGTCCGCAGTAGGCGGAGCCATGGGTGGGGAGGCATGTTCCCCTCTCGAAGGGAACAGAGCGCTCACCACGTCCCCCACAAGCTGTGGCCGGAGACTCTGCGTCAGCGGGGGAGCCCATGGGCGGAGTTTCTCCCGCACCATCTTGTATGGGCGTCCCCTCGGATCTCTGTTCAGTCTCCAGCGACTCCTCGTGGGCCAGTGCCGTGGCCCGCAGGATCTCCGCTTGGAGGGCGGTCTTCGGCCGCTCTGTACCCCTCGTACAGCTCCGCCTGAATGGCTTCCGTATCCGGAGGTCGAATACGGAGCCTGCGGTGCCTGGTGTACCGGCGTCGCGCAGCAACGCACGCATTGCGCAGTGTCGTCAGCTGTCGCGACCACCAGTACACCTGGCGCGAAGCACGTCCGGGCTGGACCCGGGGCATTGCCACGTCACATATTTCGGACATGGCCTCCCGGAACCACTCCGCCTCGTCGTCGATGTCGGCAGGCCTGTCCGGTGATGACACCCAGGCCTGCACGATCGACGCTTCCAGGAGGAACTCCCGGTCCAGCTGCTTCAGCGCCCACCGTGGACCACTCGGGGCCTGTCGGACCGGCGCGCTCGAGGTCTGAGCGGAGACGTCAAACCGGATGTACCGGTGATCGGAATACGTCTACACCCCCTCCATGACGCGCCAGTCAATGACACGCGGCGACAGAGCGGGGCTGGCGAACGAGATGTCCAACACTGATTCACCCCGCATTCGCACACACGTGGGGACAGAACCCCGGTTAAGGACGACTAGGCCTGTCTCCAGCGCCCAGTCCTCCACCATCCTGCCCCGTGTGTCCGTATACCATACCCCAAGCCACATTCTTGGCATTGAAGTCCCCGAGGACGAGCACGGGGAGGGAACAGAACCCGACGACGACGACGACTCTCAACTCCGCAAGGGAGTTGTGGAACTCGGCGAGAGTTCGGTTCGGGGAGAAGTATGCCCCTACCACGACAATCTCCCCGAACCGTGCTGCAACGCAACCCCGTCCTCTCTTAACAGCCTCGAGGGACGGGGTACCGGCGGCGGCCGACGAAATTAGGGCCACTGAGCCGCTCAGGTCCTCCACCCAGTCATCCCTGGGTGGGACAAAGTACGGCTCAGCGACCACAGTGATGTTAATCGACCACTGCGCCATGCTCTGGAGCAACAGATGCTGAGCTGCGGCGCAGTGGTTGATGTTCGCCTGGAGGAGGCGGAATGGGGCCATTATTGGCACTCCATGTCAGCCCCCTCCTTAGCCCCCTGTGAGGGCCCTGCCACGGCGGCTGCGGTGACGGCGACGGCTGTGGAGGCGTCAACGGCGGGGGTTGCGGCTGTGACGGCGGTGGCAGGTGACTTGCCTCTAGTCTTGGTGGGTGGAGCGCAGGCCTTGCTCCCAATCCGGTGATTGGCCGGCTTGCCAGCTGCCGCACATACAGCACAGTGCGGCGTGGCGTCACACGAGCCGGCCTTGTGACCCGGCTGACCACAGCGGTAGCAGTGACCGCTGCGGTCCCCCTCCGAGGTGCATTTAGCTCCCACGTGGTTGCCCATATGGCAGCGGAAGCACCTCAGAGGTCTGGGTTCCAGCAGTTTGACCTGCGCCGAAACCCAGCCCACCAATAGCCTTTGGCCCTCCCCGGCTATTTTCTTGGCCGCCGAAATGGGGCAGCTCACCGTAATGGCTCGCAACCCCGTGAAGTCAGGACGGAGGGCGCCTGTCCTAACCTGCTTGGCAGAGCACCCCCTAGCCCTAACAACAGCGGCCACCACCTGTCCCTCCGTCACTGAGTCATCCAGGCCCAGAATACGCATGTCTGCGCATTTGGTGGGCCTGGACACTCGGGCCTCGTCCGCATCTAGGGACGCCCTAAGCCTTTCGGCCAGAGCGTCAGCGGCCGGGCCGCTTGCCGCACCGGGGACCTCCAGCATCCGGGCCCCAGTCGCAGTGACCCTCACCCGGATGCCATCAGCGGCGCCGATCTCTTTGAGGTCCACCGCCGCCCCCACATTGGCGAGCACGTCGCGGTAGGACACGCCCTTCTTCTCCGCCTCTGGCTGTAGTGTAATCACTACAGCTGCGGACTTCGGGGCGCGGAGCCTAGCCGCGACGCTTCGCTCCTTGCGCCGCTGCCTCCTCCTTCTTCTTGGCCGCCTTTTTTGCCTTCGCCGCCTTCCTCTTCTCCCCGGCTACCTGCCATTCGGCGTCAGCCGGGGTAGAATTAGGAGGAAGCGGGGGCAGCTGTTTCGCCGCTAGGGCTGCGGCCTTCGCCGCCTGGGCCGGGACCTTCGCCACCTGGCCCGGGGCCCTCGCCGCCTTTGTAGCCACCCCGCCCCTGGTCTGCCCCGACGGGCCTGGTTTGGCCGAGGCAGCTGCGGTAGTGGCATACGAAGCCGTCTTCTGCTGGCCAGAGGCCGGCGGCATGCTCGCCGCTAGAGGAGGGCGCAGGACGATGGCCTCTATCGCGGAAAAACGGGACCGCAGAGAAGCCATCTCCTGCCTCACCAGGGTCAGAACCCGGTCCTCCGCAGGCACGGGCCGTCCCTGCCCATGCTGCTCCCTCCCCTGTGGCACCTCACGAGGGCCAGCTCCTCGGAGCCCGGCCAGGTCCGCTCGGAGCTCCTCGTTCTCCTTTCGGAGAAGCTCCATGGCGGCTGTCAAGCGGGCGACCTCCGCTCGCATCTCTGACATGCCGTCCGACGGAGGCCTGAGATGATAGACCTCCGCAGCCGCCAAAATAGAGGCTATGGCCGCAGGCATGGCCTTGGCTTTAGAGGACTGAGCCCTCTTCAAGACCAAAACCTTGATTGCGGCTGCCACAGCCTCCGCAAACCTGGCCGCTCGCTCCGAATTGGAGCCGCCAGCGACGCCCGGCTCACCACCTGCCGACTCTGTAGGGGCCGCCACGGTGCTGGTGCCTACAGGGGGACCAATGGGGGACCTGGAGTTCTAAAATACACATGTCTAGGCTTAGTTTAGACTTCAGATCTGCCACAAATTACAAAATGTTTCTCAAAATATTAGTCAATTTATTATGTATAATCTAGTGTAAGAATGTAATATTAATATATTTTTTTGAAATGTAATATGTATACGGGGTCAAATTAAATTAGCTAGCGAAACTCCGCAGCCCTGATGGGTGTCGATATCTAAACATGATGAAACAAAAAATAAATTAAATTGATGATGTTTTTGTGGGGCCATCGACTGCAGTTAGGGTATTCACTTGAAATATCAGTTTTAAAAATTAGTTTATTTATCTGTACACTTCACAGAGTTTCACGTTTACAGTTTGGCTAGCTAATTTAATATGAGCCTGCATACTCAGTATACCTATCACTATAGTCGCCGAATTTCAGGAGTCCAATGACGTAACACTACAATACACACTACTCCTTACACAGTCATTTAACCTTTGATAGCAGCAACCCTACATACACCTTATAACCATAATAAAGATCGTTTTGTGTTCATCTTTGTTTCGCATGCGGCAAATTTATCTAAGTTAGGTGAGCAGCTTTTTATTAGCAACATCTCTGATCATTATTTGTTATAATTTCAGGAGCTACAACGTCGCAGTATGATGGGCGACAGCTTCGGGCCCGCCTTCGCGCAGTTCCCGCCCGTGCCGCTCCCGCCAACCACAGTGCTCGCTGTATATTCATTTTCTTTATTTTACTTCATCATCATTATTAACTATTGGTCACCTTGTTGATATTCCTTTATGAATTAGTTAACCTCCCCCTCTTGCTTCAACCTATATACACGTTGTAAGGTCCCACGACATGCGGATTTTTCTCTTTTAAATTTTCTGTGTAGAATCGTGATCCGAACTCATTAGTCCCAATGGTTGGACAGACTAGATTCCTCATTCTAACGGATGAGGTGGTATTATCTTCTGCCCTACGATCTCTACTTATTGTTACACACAGTGGTAATGCTTCCCTTATTTCAGTTCCCCGATGAGTTGGAACAACGTGACCTTGGAGGAGGCCCGCCGCCGCCTATGATGCTGTAAGTAGTTCTACGTTTTAAAGTATTCAATTTTATTACTCAAGATCTAATATATCTGCCAAATACTGAATTATAAAATCTGCTACTTGCCTTATTGATATTTCGGTGACGAGCATGGTGACCTTGACAATCCATGATCGCAAGAATTAACATAACTCGTACTGATATTGATGTTGGGCCCAAATATCGATAGACTTGTACTGTCTCATACTGTTGACCAAAATCCGCGCGGCGAGAACAAATGTATTCGCTTCTAGGCGGCGTCGACTGGCGAGCCGGGTGATTGCAGCGATTCGAGGGCAAAGACCCGTCACCACGAGGTATCGTCAGCCTTTATAACTCCATAGGCGAAGTGTAGATATTACCAATTTACTCAGCTCAGTCGCTTCGTCTACTTTGTTCAACTATCTACTCTACGATTTTACAATCTGCATTTTCAATTAACATTTCGGAAATAATTATCACTTCAGACTACAATTGAATGAATGAATTACGTTTTGTGCTGTAATTTGAAAGTGTCTTATAAGAAGTTTTTTTTTTCCAGTGACAGGCAACATATCCACCACCACATGCATCATTACATGCAGATGCACCCGTCGCCGCCGCACCTCCACATATCTATCCAGCCATCGTTTATGGTAAGTCAACCAGACCCACGAAACTCACAAAGACGTTGGTAGTGTAGATGAGTTGAGAAAATCAGTTCTATTTTGATTTATCGTGTTTCGGTAAAAAAAAAACTGATATTTCAAGTAACTTAACAACATACGATCGATCATTAACCCCAAAAAGAAATAACATCAAATGCATTTTTTTTTAAATCCTTATTTAAAAAAAATGATTTTTTTATTTAGAATTTTCATACAAAAAAGTACAAAGGCGGACTTATATATCGATAGGATGGGTTTAGATATCGATACGCACTCACGCTTTATTTTAAGCACACGTGCGTGAGCCCGCGGCGCGGTGCATGCTGCGCGGCGCCGCCTGCGCAGGCAGTCCACAAGGACGCGCATCGCTACTTCGCTACAGACATACATATTTGCTTATAAAAATCAAAAGCAAAATCATATAGGGAACTGCCGATCAATCGTTTTAAAATAGCGTTATTCAAATGGCTTATACAAAAATCATTATATTCTGTGAATGAGTACCTAAACTTTAAACACTCACACTGACATTTGACTTTTATAATTTGACAAATGATTGACATTCTTTATTATCGATGATGTATGTTCCAATTTTATTAGCATAATTTCATTTATTTTATTAATGTAATGTTTGCATGCTAGTTTTAGCGAATTGTTTTAGAATCCGTTAAATAACCAGACCAACTGTAATGTACTAAAATTCTTGCAAATTTTTCATTGATAGACAACAACCATGTACAAAAAAAAAAAAAACATGCAGAACCAGCAATAAAGGCTTATTTAATAAATGTGACGTGGTACGTGGCAGGGCACCGGCGCCATGGCCGCGGCGATGGTGTACGCGGCCGAGGCGGCCGAGGAGGCGGAGGCGCGCGCGTGGCGCGGGCGCGGCGCGTCCAGCGCGGTCATCGAGTCCAACACCTACCGCCACGCCTACCGCGCCGCGCCCAGCCACCAGGACGAGAAGTGCACCATCTGTCTGTCGCTGTTCGAAGTCGACTCTGATTGCAGGTTTGTTGAAAAACTATCGATTTGGATTTTGTTTCTGATTTTATTCATTTTTTTTATGATTTTTTTAAACTCGAAATTTTGTTGTTGTTATTTTTTTTCTTTTAAACTTAATTTTAAGTAATCTAATTTGATTGTCTTTGTTGCATATAACCTGCTAAGTTACACCTATTTAAGAGGAGGCTCCATAAATTGTATGTTAATTTGCATTAATATTCTGAAACAGTCACGCATACAATCAAAATGAAACGTTAGTATATGATTTATTGGATCTTTTTCTTTCCATGTACAGACGCCAGCACGTCAACCTACTACAATCTGTCAAATTTGTTTAATAGATTTTCAACTTTATCACTAAAGTATAAGGTTCAAAGTTGATTGGGAAAATTTGACAGTTTCAGGTAGGTTGACCTGCTGGCGTCTGTATAAAACAGTTACGTAATTGTAACATTTTCACTCGATTAATTTTATATTCGAAAATCATGTTCTTTTTAAAGATTATTTAAATAAAATCAAGATTACCCGTGGTACAGACGCCTGCACATCAACCTACCCGAAACTGTAAAATTTTCCCAACCAACTTTGAACCTTATGCTTTAGTGATAAAGTTAAAACCTGTTAAAGAAATTTGACAGATTGTAGTAGGTTGATGTGCTGGCGTCTGTACAACCCAGAGGGTTTTTGAGCAAGCATATGCAGGGTGCAAAGTTGATAGCTGATTAGATGCGGCATGACGAGAGAACACCGAAAATATATTTGAGAAGTCAGATAGGAGCCCCGGTCAGGAGTCCACTTTCAGATTTCTAAATTGGGTAAAAAATAAAGTGATCTTCAGAGCTTTTGAATTTGGTATGATCGTGTGCTACCTAACCCATAATGACTTAAATAGGCAAATCTGATGAAGAAATTGTGGACTTTCCCTAAATCTGACGAATTTGAAAACTTAGATTTGGGCTTTTAAAAGGATATTCTTCGCGAATAAAAGTTATTCTGCCTATCCTGATAGTGAATATATAAATATCTGATTGATGAAACCTTTTGGAATATATAACGAAAATTCATTGATTTACGAAAGTACCCAAAAGTGGTCATAATTTTGCATTTATCTCTAAATCAACGAATCGAATAGCTTTGATAGCTATTTGAATTTAAAGCTGACCCTTTTGTGAAGATCTGCAGGTATTCAGAAATTTGAAAATATCAAACACTTGAAAGAAATTATTAAAAGTTAACACGTTCCCTGTGTAGCTAGGATTATGGGGAGCACCCCTTGCGTCTAATCGCAAAATCATCAAATCATCAATGATCATACGTGTATGTCGATAAAAACTAATAAGCTTCCACATAAATAAATTTAAAATACTATAAATTTGTATGGACTCATGGATGGGGCAATGCACGTACGATATGAGACTCAAATGCACCATCGATGGTACTCCCTTTCTTATCCTAAAATTGTTTGTCAGAAAATCATTATCCATAACACGTTTGCTATAAACTTCAGTAACCATAATATTCAAAATCCCGAAATTTTGTTTAACATAATTATCTTTAGTTAAGTATTCTGTCATAATATCGAGTACTATAATAATTGAATCTCCTAATTTTACATGACCTAAAGTCATATGTCCTAAGTATTGTGTATTTATTCCGAATGTTCATTTATAATACTTTTTTTAGTCCTAAAACATTTGCTAAAAATTAGGTTTTAGTGACAGAAACGAATCGCTGTAAATCCGACTCCACGCAGTCTTGTCTGCCCTACCCCTAGAGTGTAATTTAAAATCGCGTAGGCGCGGAGGGGTGAGGCGGCCCGCGAGTTGAGGAGCAGGTTGTAACACTGGTGGTGGTGAGCGTTAAACCGTGGGACCGCCGGAGCCCCGCAGCGCCGGAGCTGTGACAGAAACCATGCCTGCTGCATGTTGCATGCTTGCTTCCATGCTGCATGCTTGCTTGCTTACAAAAACCACATGTTCACAATCAACTGCTTTACTGAGTACATGAATTTAGGACTTAGAACTTTTATTGAAAACGGTTTTATGTCTTTTGTATATTATTGATTGTAATATTTATGACAAACTGACCTGACATAACCCAGTTACTGGGTAACACGGTACCCCTTGGTAAGACTGGTTGGCAGCCTAAAATTCTTCCTTGTAAAATGTCTCGTGTGTTTTCATTCAGGCGGTTACCATGCATGCACCTGTTTCACATGGAGTGTGTGGACCAGTGGCTCAGCACCAACAAGCACTGCCCGATCTGCCGCGTGGACATCGAGACGCATCTCAACAAAGATGCCACGTTTTAAACACCAAGGTATGTCGCTCGGATTTTTTTGTTAGGGGGAATATTACACTATCTATATGATAGTGTATATTATTTCTATCTCAAAAAACATCTTTGAGACAGAAATCAGTGACACCATCAGTCGACTACGTCAGCATCCTCAATTATTCATTTAAAATTCTAATTTTCACGGCAACTTTTCCAATTTTTCTTTCCATAAAAACTTAATTCGGGCTACTACGAACATTTTATAACAAAAATTGTCAAATTGGTCCAGCCGTTCTCAAGTTCTTATTTCTATTTATATACAGTTAAAATCGCTTTTCGTGTCTGTCTGTGTGGCCGCGTTGTTGCTCTAAACGCAACTGATTATGATGAAGCCTTTTTTTTTGGGTGGGAAATTACTAGCAAATAACTTCTCCCGCTCTGGGTGGAGCGGAAGGGCGTGTCAGACTCTCACTAACGTTGCCAGGGGCCACGGTATCCCTTTCGGACTTTCCCCGCGTCCCCGGCAGGCATCCGGCGTGAGGGCGCGAAATTTGCCTGTCCCTCACACGTTCCGCCTCCTCTTTCGCGAGCATTACTACTTCGCAGGAGCCCTCTCGCTCCTTACCATGGCCTGGACCGGGGCCGGACACGAGAGATCACCATGGTGTCATGGCGATGCTCTGCCCAAGCCGGGTAGATCACCGTATCCTCCGGGCGATCCACGCAATGATGACACCCGGGCATTTCTTCCCGCCTTATCCGAAACAGGAATCTCCCGAAACAACCGTGTCCGGTGAGAACCTGCGTCAGGCGGAGGCACTCCTCAGAGAGGGGACTTATCGCCGCAATTGTGGCGTGCCCAGCACTGGGTTGCGAAAATCGCAACCCAGTGCTGTCGAGCAGCACGATGGGTCGATAAGCGGATGGAGAGTACGCAAGGCGCCCCAGCTTCTTGATTAGGACCAGTTTCCCCGTCTTCCAACGAAGTGGGAACCGTCCCCTCTCCAAACATGCGCTTAGGAGCCCCCTTAGGCCCGAGAGCCTCCAAAGCCAGGGCCCAGGCTTTCCCAGGTAAGCCGTCGGGTCCTGGGGCGGTATTTTTGGCATTCAGACTACGTACCGCCTCTCTCATCTCTACCTCGGTCTCTTCCGGAGCATCGTCGCGAACACCGCAGTAGGCGGAGCCATGAGCCGGAGGTATGTTCCCCTCTCGAAGGGAACAGAGCGCTCACCACGTCCTTCAAAAGCTAGGGACGGAGACTGCATCAGCGGGGGAGCCCGTGGGCGGAGTTTCTTTCGCACCATCTTGTATGGGCTTCCCCACGGGTCCCTCTTCAGAGTCTCCAGCGATCTCCAGATCCCGCGGGCCAGTACCCTGGCTTCTCTCTGCCATCTCCGCTTGGTCTTCGCCGCACTGTACCCCTCGTACAGCTTCACCTGAATGGCTTCCGTATCCGGAGGGCGAATACGGAGCCTGCTGTGCCTGGTGTACCGGCGTCGCGCAGCAACGCACGCATTGCGCAGTATCGTCAGCTATTGCGACCACCAGTACACCTGGCGCCAGGCACGGCCGGGCTAGACCCGGGGCATTGCACGTCACTATTTCGGACATGGCCTCCCGGAACCACTCCGCCCCGTTGTTGATGTCAGCAGGCCTGTCCGGTGATAACACCCAGGCCTGCACGATCGAGACTTCCAGGAGGAGCTCCCGGTTCAGCTGCTTCAGAGCCCACCGTGGGCCATTCGGGCCTGTTTTAATGAAGCCTTCACTACCATCTGAGAATTTATTTCGGAAGCTTTGCGTTTTTTTGGTCAAGTAGTGCGAAGCATGGGCGCTCTATAAGATATTGTATCCTATATATACAAAGCGTAATAACAACCCTGTCCGATCCGTGATGGTATTGTTAAGAATCATACAGAGTTTTTATGTGGTAATTCTACGGAAAAACGAAAAAAAAAAATCGCCGCTTTTTTGTGAATTTTAAATAGCAAAAACTTTTCATTTTCAATTAGTTTCCGCCAGCGGCATCGCCCGCGTGATGTATTTATAAATTATAGCCTATGCTACTCAGTGATAATATAGCATTCTACTGGTGAAAGATTTTTTTAAATCGGTCCAGTAGTTTTTGAGTTTATTCATTACAAAACACACAAAAAATCAAATCTTTTCTCTTTATATAGTTTAGAAGATAATAATAAGTATTTTTATTACTTTTTGGTAATGTTATTGCAGTACCTATGTGCCCTTTTTGGATCGGACAGAGTTTTACACAAAACGCATAATAGTACTGACGAATTCGACGAATCTGAATAAAAAGGAAAACAACAAAAATGTAGTTTAAAAGTATCTTATTGTCTATCACACTAATTACAATTATAAGAGAATATATACAGTTAATTTAGCTGGCAGGTTTGCTATAGTTTTTTAAATTGTATTACTACTACTCTTGAATAAATAATTTCTTCTTGAATTTAAATTATGTATAGAATTGATATAAATTATATTTATAAAAATAGATGTGAAATACAATACAATATTTGTGCACAAGATAATGCCGTATGCCCTAGCTGTATTGTTCACTCACATCTACAACTATTTTCATGTATCTTGAGTGCCCACCACATAAGATTAAACCAATAAATTCAACGTTGCGAGTATAGTAAAACCAAGATAAATGTTGTCTCACACTGCCGAAAGTTACGTGAAAGACGGTACTCACCGCGAGCATACGCTTCACTAATTTGTTTTGCAATCGTTCGTTGCCCGAGCTGTTACGCGACGAACATTCATTCGTGAAAGGAACAGTTTAGTGAGTACAGTTCTTTCAGTTAATTTACCTCTGATTTGCTTCAATGTCAATCACAGTGGTCTTTTATAGTTTTTGCAATAATGTTGCTGTTGGGTTACTGCCATTGACAATTCTGTCAACATCACAGTGATCATTTATTTTCTCGTTAGGTTGCGATTGGCTTGCTGCTGTCAGAGATAAATAATTGTGAAAGGATTGTCCGTGAATTCAAACACAAATTCCAATAGCGCACGAATGTTCGTTTCGCGAATATAAGTTCGTTGATTAGTTTTTAACGCCTGCACCGCAAATTACGCGACGTAATTTTATATTGATATATGTTAAGGTATTGAGAATTGCAGGTGTAAACACGCCTTAATTTTCTGTGCATTTTTCCATAAAGGTGCTCGGGCCCACGGTCAACTAAAATTGCGCTTTCGTGTTGTACCCCATGTCATTGCATCTTAAGTCTTCGATTTGCTTTTCTTCTCATTCTTGGTGTCTAGTTTCAGTTTATTCTGCAGCTGCGGGGAGCTGAGGATGGCCTGCTGCTGCAGCTCCAAGCTCTCTTGCTGCAAATCATGTGTCAGCTGTTTCTGCGTGTTGCAAGCCCTGCAACACATACACTACTGCCACTATATGTATATATACACAGAATATCAATTAAGGATAAGAGTATTTTGTTTATAAAATTTTGTTACATTATCATTATTACAATGTTAGAAGTCAAAAGAAGTGACTATTGTTGTTTTACATTTTATGTGCATATGAAATATCTAAATATATGTATTAAATTTAATTTAAAAAGCAATCTGTTAATTTTGAGCACTCCTATAAAATATAAAAAAGGAAAAAATTATACCTGTAATATATTTGTCTAAAAACATAACATGCTTTAATAAACTTTTTTTTTTTGTATTTTTTTGTTTGTTTACCTGCATGCATGATCAATACGCTCACAAATGGCATCTGATGCAGCAATGTTCCCAGATAGATATGATATCTCTGCTGCAACTGTTGCTATTTTTTCTGCATAATCCATGTAACCTGGAAAATTGATCAATAATTTTTTTATAGGTAGTAACGGGGCAGGGTGGTCAAATAAGGTTGTTATTACATGTTTGCTTGTAAATTGCTTGGCAATGTAAAACCTTGTATCTGCAAGGTATTACTAACGCTGTAGGTTTAGTGGACTGTAAATTTGCTGACCATCATTATTCTGTTAAGTAATTGAAAGACATACACTGTTATTTGAAAATATTGTAAAAGCCAATTATTTTTAAAAGAGTTTAGGGACAAAGGTGGAAGGTATTCCACCTGTCTCCTTTTACGATATTGGAGGTGAAGCGTAGTTAGAGAGCAGAAGAGAAACTTCAACATGTAGTAAATAATAATATAATCATCACACATATCAGTCTAATGTTACGTACGCTATTAGTACTTATAACTAATTAAACTAGAATGGACAAAATAAACTAATGACATAATATCTAGTCTGTCCCGCGAGGGTTTACAAGCCAACTGGTGAGGGATGCTACATTACATCGGTAACGCCCCGCATCGTGGCTTTGTGTTGCCTCTTACAAGGGTGCGTTCCTGACTACAATCAACTAAACATAATACAGGCGACGCCACATATACTAATGTGCGTTCACAAATTTCACAATACGTGACGCCACAAGAGTAACCATGAAGTTTCTTGTCGGCTCGTCTCTATAGGAAACAACCAATTGGAACCGTGCACCTAGCTTCTGACATTTCATAAGTGCCCATGTAGGTTTATGTGAAATAAAATATTTTGAATTTGAATTAAATTGATATGTATGAGAAGTACATTATTAATTGAGTAACTTACTAAATAAAGTGTGAATATTGTGATTTAAGTCACACATTGTTCCTCTCAAGGCAACCAGTTGGTCCCAATGTTGTTGTGGAGTTCTGTCCTCACCCCACTCCAGGGCTTGTTTCACCAGGCAGATCTCTCTCGACAGAGCTTCTCGTAGCCTATGAAGCAGAACAAGATTAAGAAATAAAGAAATTAGATCAACAAAAACATACCATCATCATCCCACTGATCATGGCAATTTAATAGCCTTTCAGTAATCAAAATATGATAATGGAAATAAAATAACAGTTAGGATAAGAATCTACAAATGAGTCTGTAGGATTTAATTTCATTTGGCTCTGGATCCAACAAGGCTGGGAATCTAGCAGGCTGTTAATATAAACATGTGTATACGAGAAATAACTACCCATGATGATTACCTTTCACTAGTATCTTGGATAGCGACTAACGTAACGGTCAGAAGCTGTGAGGCTGCATTTACATTGATGGTCGTAGCTTGACGGATCATAAATTCGTGTTCTAGACTATCTACATCCCAAGTTACATCTAACTCTTTTTGTTTGTCGTCACAATATGCCGTGGTTAACAGTCCCATGGTTGCAGGAGTATAATTTCGAATCTTTGTGACAGCCATCCTACGATGAGTTCGGTAAGCAGCTTTGGCAGTTTTGATAAAAGAAAATAGCCCGTTTCTAAACATAGTGTAAATGGGATCAAGGATAGCTGGTGAAAATTTAACAATTTTTTTACATCATTTTTCGTTTTAGTTGAAAAGAAAAAAATATGACACCCGATTCGTAAAATTATTTGAGGTTATGTTTTCTGTTTTGGTTCTTCAATTTTGTTTTTTTTTTTTATCCTGTCAGGTGTCAGCACGTTGTCAGTGTCATTTTGTTTGTTGGAGTGTTGTCAGATCCAAGAAAATTAAAAAACTAGATTCACTACGAACGAAGTAAAAAACTTTTAGGCATTTTCTAAGACAAAAATTGGCTCCACTTCGAAAGTCTCCCCAGTCGTGAGGAGCTTCACAATTTTATAGTGTGTAGATGTCTTCAAGTAAAACGTTTTCCCAAAATGTCACACTGCGCAAACGCCTTGTTTTTGAGAAAAAAAAAATCCTGATGTTTCATAAATTTTAATTAATTTACGTAATTTTATTTAATTGTCATTTTACCACAGATAATTTACGAGTTTCACTCCTAGGTAGGTTGTTCCATTTTACGTTCATACAAAGTGACAGCGGATTCTTATGGTTTTTTTTATAAATATTGTAAGTTTTTAACTTTCATTCACTGTTAAATAGCTGCTACCGCAATGAACTTAAATAAGAAGTAAATAATATAGTAAATGAAATTTAAAAAATATAGGCATTTGTACTCTTAAAATATTATTTGTAACGAAACGTAATCGAATGTGAGTGAAGCAAACGTTTGACAGTTCTCATTACGAACGAATAGACCCCGCTATTGCCATCGTGGTATTTTTTTTTAAGACCACCTTGAAATAGGAGCCCCGCCTAGCGGGGCTCCGTCGACAACGCTTTACTAAAAAGAACCTTGACCTCAGAGCTTGTTACAAGGTAATATTCCAAGATTTGAGCATATTTTGGTTTAGCCTTCGACCTTGACCTTGAAGATGTGTTTGACCTTAGTATTGCATGGAAACTAATTTAGACCCGCCACGTGATCTTCCCCACCCTTAATACTCCGGCGATTTTTGGCTATTTTTTTTAAACTGGCAATTTTTTTCTCGTCTCCTATGGTTTTGCCACTGACTGGCAACTGACACTGGGTTTTGCGCATTTTGGGGATTTCAAAAATACAATAGAAATGGTCTACTCTATCAAAAAAAAAAATAGCTACTATAAATAAGCGCTGGGGAGACTCGAAGTGCTTCCCAAAAATACGTTCATCAAGACCGGAGAAACTTCATGCCCCCGCCTCCTTTTATAGTAATCCGATAGCCACTGGCGATTGTGGCCAAATTGCTAAAAATGCTTAACTGCCAACACTGCTGTTTTACATCTTCTTTTTCGTTCGGGAACGATGGTCCTTGATGGGAGTATAAGCAAGTGGGCCAAGCGGCCCGAAAAGTAATATTTATACTTTTGTAAATATAGCTGTGTAGTCCTAACCAGCCTGTCCCTTGCTGTCATCCCCAGCGACGTCCTAAGCCGAGGTCCTTGCCCCACAGGGTTTTCCCTTAGCGTGTAGTAAGTCAATAAATTGAGGCCTTAATTTATTGAGGCAGCCACAGGAAAGTCCGGCTAAGCAGCCGACAACCTCCTAGGTTGCGATGGCAATAATAAAAAGTAATCGCAGTCAATCGCAGTGACATACATACGGTGCATTGCGACGCCGCCGCCGCCGCCGTGCGGCATCACAGTAATATTATAGTCTGCGGCTCCGGCACCGAGTAACGGTGCCGCACCGCGCCGCCCGCCGCCGCTCCGCAAGGTATCTTGCATATACTTATATATTTTTATGGTAATGTGTGGTTTGGCTCAGAGGGTTCAATATTAATAATGATCTTAACCATAGCGGACTCATGTAATTTGAAAATGTAATTAAACACCATATCGATTTAGCATGCTGAATAATATATTACTTTCACGATAACTCTTTTCAATAAAAAATATGGGAATAATCTTTCTGTTGTTCTGAAGCAGCAACTACATCGAAGTTCAATACGGCGACTCCACGGTCCACAGCAGTTATAAGGCGGTATGGGTCGAAATCTAAACTGTACACAGGCGAAGCTTTCCGTTGCGTGAAATACATCTGAAAAATTGACATAACAGCTGTTACTAATGAGTAGCTATCATCATGATGTGCAATAATAATGCAAGCAATATAATGTTTATTGACCTGAACATGATTAATTTGATTGCGTGTATCAAATAACACGCAACGTGAATATTCAGCCGATCCCGCTACAATGCTCCATTGACCATCAGATTTCACACAATAAAATGTGCATTGGAAAGGATCCTTTGTATTGTACACCTGAAAAAATAAATATTGTTCGTTACATCGACATTTCAGCCGACGGATTCTATCAATCAATTCAATGGAATTTCACTAAACCTATGTATACTATTTTAAGTACTATGTTTTTTTTTCTTGACTGTTTACTTTATGATTTATAATTTATATGTTAATAAGCCTTTCTGGTGTATTAGATTGAATATTCAAAAGAATATTATGGATTTTAGTTCAACCTTATTAGCAGTATTTTAAATATTATGGAGTATGTTACAAGGCTGTAAAAATACTTTACCTCTTCATGTGTTCTGATGTCTATCATTTGCAGGACTCCTGAGTGTGTGACATATAGTATAGTGTTTTCATCATGCCATCGTATGTCACGCACAGCTTGTTTAGGATTCTTGGTCGCATCAGCAGTCATCAGGAACCTGGGGCTGGAATAACACTATTGTTGATTTTATTATGGTTAATTTTAAATAAGTACTGTTAATTAGCATAAATAAATCTTTTATAACATTCAATTATGTATAATTTGTTATTGATATAAAATATTAGATTGCTACTTTAATGTAGGTACAGAAATATTGTAAACATTGTAAAGCACTAGTTTTAACCCGCGAAATTCGCCGATTTAAATATATTATGATTTTTAGATCTTTAAATCATATTCTATAAGGCACCTCATTAGGTCATGAGTTGAGATCGGATATTCAGATATTTGCCTAAAGTTAATTTTTGGCTAAGAAATTATTGAAGCGGTTTCTTAACCGGTCAAGCGCGCTGGCGGCTCGGTTTTCTAGCGGTTAATATAAATCCCGGAATTGCATAAAGTCCGAGAATGCACAACTAATCGGATAAATGGCATGGAAACGACTTATCAGCCCTGGTAGGAATTACTTTGGCGCTGTTAACATAAAAATGTTAATAACTACTCTAAACATTTTGAAACTCAAGGCACGGAGTTGTTTGTCGCTATATACTATGCCAATTTAGCAACCTATTTTACAACATTAGCTAGCATTTCTATAGTTAAAAAGTACTAAAGGAGATCATTCAGGCTCTAGTATACCTGGGGCTTTCCTGAAACTTAGAATAATTCTACAACTTTTGTGCCCTATTAACTGCTCTAAATGGCTAGTTTTAACCATACGTACCAATTTTTCGTTGACCGGCTCATTCAGAAACGCCTCAAAAAATATAATCTCCTTTATCAATTACGAAATCGCGAGATTTATGCGATCGATACAAAAGTGCATTCCATATTATAATAATAAGATTGGGCCCTGCTCCCGACACCGGCGGACATTTATTTTTTTATTTTAAAATGTTTTTTTAATTCTTTTTATTGAAATATTTAAAAATGTAAATTCATAAGAATCGAAGATGAATAAACGACATAATAATAATAACCCCATCGCCGTATCTCTACGTTGACGTCGTGGTAGGTCTTGCGCGCTTCCATCATCTACCCCGGTCACCAGGGAGTGGAACCGGCGAGAGATGTCGTGCGGTGTCCCACAGGGATCGGTCCTGGGGCCGCATCTGTGGGACATTGGATACGACTGGGTGCTGCGCTCCGACCTCCCCAGTGGCGTCAGCGTCGTCTGTCCACACGTTGACACGTTGGTCCTGGCGCAGGGGAGGTCGCACCAGGCGGCGGCCGAACTATAGCGACACACGGGGTTGCGACAATCGTGGCCAGAATCCGGCAGTTGGGACTCGAGGTGGCCTTGCACAAGTCCGAGGCCATGTGTTTTCATGGTCCTCGGAACACGCCACCGTCGGGTTCCCAAATAACGGTAGGAGGGGTTCACATCGGCGTCGAGTCGACGATGAAGTACCTGGGACTCGTCCTCGACAGTCGGTGGAACTTCGTGGAGCATTTCCGACGTTTGCCTCCCAGACTGGAGCGGGCCGGGGCTGCCTTGAAGCGGCTGCTGCCCAATCTAGGGGGTCCAAACGCCTCCTGCCGGAGGCTATACGCGGGGATCGTGCGGTCCATGGCCGTGTACGGGGCACCGGTGTGGGCGCGTTCGTTGAGGCGGCGGCCTGCCCACCGGTTGAACGCGTCCCAGAGGGTCATGGCCACCCGGCTGGTCCGGGGATACAGCACGGTCTCCGGTGAGGCGGCGAGCCTCCTTGCCGGATTGCCGCCATGGGATCTGGAGGGAAAAGTCCTCGCGCATATTTGGGAGTGGCGCGAGGAGGCGAAACGACGGGGCTTGACTCCGATGCCGCGAGAAATCGCGGCACAGCGGACAGAGCTCCGACGGGATGTCATGGAGAGTGCGATTGTCGCAACCCAGTGCTGGGCACGCCACTATTTCGGCGATAAGTCCCCTCTTTGAGGAGTGGCTGGAGATGCGCCACGGCGTCCTCACCTTCCGCCTGACGCAGGTCCTCACCGGACACGGCTGTTTCGGGAGGTACCTGTTTCGGATAAGGCGGGAGGAAACGCCCGGGTGTCATCACTGCGTGGATCGCCCGGAGGACACGGTGGAGGTATGCCTGGCTTGGGCAGAGCACCGCCGTGTCCTCGTGGAGGCGACCGGTGGCGGGGATCTCTCGCGTCCGGCCCTGGTCCAGGCAGCATGGTACGGAGCGAGAGGGCATGGGAGGCCGTCACCTCCTTCTGCGAAGCAGTAATGCTCGCAAAGGAGGAGGCGGTAAGCGTGAGGGAGAGGCAAATTTCGCGCCCTCACGCCCCTAGCCGCCGCAGGAGGAGACGCCCTGGGCGTCGAGAATCAATTGCTGGTTCCCGGCCACCGTTGGCGCGGGCTACGGCGCGTTGTGTTCCACGCGCGCCTCAAAGAGTGTCAGCAAGTGAAGGGGTCCGATGAGACCATTGCCTACCGGGGTTGCGGGAAAGTCCGAAAGGGATACCGTGGCCCCCTGGCATTGCACAGGCAACAGAAGGAACACGGGTGGGTTTTAGTCAGTAAGAGTCTGACATGCCCTCCCGCTCCACCCAGAGCGGGAGACGTCATATGATGATTTCCCAACCAAAAAAAAAAAAAAAAAAGAGCTTGGCCATTCAAACTCTCAATCTCGGTCGTTGAAACTATATCAGCCTTATATATACAATGTGGAGCAGGACGCTTGACATTCCTCAAAACCACATGTGTCATGTTCTTTACTCGTATACAAAAAATCAATCAAATCCAATGAATACTTTAGCCACAGGAAATTATTTATCATTTTCTTATTTTTCAACATGATTTAGATCTGAGTCCGTAATAATAGGTAAACATTGTAAGGTCAAGAACCTGTGCAAAACGTATGATTCTATCCTCTACGTCTCAATATGCTTGAGAGACAGAGAAAGGTGTCATACGATTCCACTCTGACGCGCCCCGCCCAGTCCCACAAAATAATACTACAATTAGAAAGAAAAAGAAATATTACTTACGCAAATTACGCATTAGTGGTGCATAGACAATTGCGAGTGAGTGTGTGAGCGGAATTTTTTCGGCAGTCTCGGGACTCGGTCACAGTCAGTGCATAGCGGCGCCCTTTGAGGAGCGCACACGGCTACTTTTTTATCACGGGACGAGCCGCGCGCGCATTGTTGTGATTTTGTGAAAAAAATTAGTTGTTATTTGTGATTATAGACGATTTAGTGTGACTTATTGTTCAGTGTTAGTTTAATATTAGTTAGTTAATTAGGTATCGATGTCGCTTGTGCATAATGAACAACGGTGGAAACCTTGAAAATGTATAAATTTGACTATTGATGTAAATTCTGATTGTGATGTGATATTATGTGATTAATTATTCAATCAGTGATCTTTTAATTAACAACGCGCAACTTAGTGAGTTTATGCCGCTAATTTGTTGTTCTCCGACTAAACTACCTACCCACGTCCACCTACGCCCCGCACCGCAGCGCAGGCGCCGCCCCCCGCCGCGACCCGCAGCGGGCCGCGCAACAGGTTAGTGACTTTTCGTAGATAAAGCGTGTTTACTTTTTATGCAGTTGATTCTGCTATTTATTTTGTTTGAAAATTGCAATTTTTCAATTTTCCATTAACTACTAATCTTCGTATTTTAAAATGTTTCTATGGACTAGTACTGTGTTCGTGTTAATTTAATGTCGTAAGTCCAGATCCACATTGTATATCTAGATTTTGAGTCATCGTCTTCGACAGCGGGGCGGAGGGGTGCACTGGCCCCCTGGATTAAAGGGGTTGTTATCCATTTCGCATTTTTACGACTTTATTATTTCGTGTCCATTATTCCCCGAAACTAAGCCAAATTACAGTTTCATCACGTTAGTAATGCACTAAAGAAGATCACTATTATTATAAAGAAGGTAATTATTAAACATTGCTAGCAAGCACGTCTGTACACTTCCAAAGACTCATCGAAATAGAGATACATTAGCCAACACCCGAACGTAAGTCAATATACATATATTCGATTCTATAATCAGAACTCTAAATTTGTCGATCCCGGAATCCCGTGATTTTTTCGATACAAAAGTGCATTCCATAATAGCCAACACCTCAACTTTAAGAGTAAATATGCATCCGAATATCCGATCTCTAGTCATGAGCTATCCGAATATCAAAAACTATTTGGCCTAGATCTTAAGGGGGAGGCGTGAAAATGATTCGCTTTTACAATACTTACCTACAATGTACTCCTAAAGTACATAAACAGTGGCACAGTACATTTTAAATAAAATGATTTTTTAGTATAGATAATAATGATGTAAGCATAAAAATACCTACGTATTCACATCAAGCAAAAGAGGCTTACTGTTTCCATTGAGACCTATTGCTAATTTGTCTGCAGTTTTGTTAAGGGCCATACATTTTGTACCAGCATTTTCATACATAGAGACATTATATATATCTGAAATAAAGAAATACAAGGACATTTTATATGAATAACATTCTTTTTTTAACCAATCATACTTTGTAATCCATATCCATACTATAATAACAATATTTTAATCCCAGTAGTACATTGCGAAGCCGCGGGCAAAAGCTAGCAATATTTAATACAATAAACATGAATGTAACTGTCTGTCTGTTATATTTTCATGCCTAAACCACTGAACCAAATGTTATGAAATTTAACAGGTAGCCTGCGATTTGTAGAAGGACGTAGGCTTAATTTTATCCTGGATTTTGTGATTAAAAATGATGAAAGTTAATTATAATAATAAAACTTACTTGTTTCATTGCCTCTTAAGATGTATGTTGTATTTCCATTGTCTTCTTTCCTTAAGCCGCAGAACCTTAATTCAGAGCTGTTATTAGACCCTGTAACAACCATGACTTGACTTCTACCATCGATCACCTCAACTGCAGTCACTTCTTTTTGACCATTCCCATGACAATCTTGTATATGATACTGTAACCATGGCCTCTTTTTTGTATTGTTGACTTGATATAGAGCTATACAACCATCTCTGTAAAATTATCGATTATTTTATGAATAAAAAATTGCATAGTAATTAGTTTTCAGAATAGAGGTTTTAACTACTAAGTTGGTGCACAAGACGGCCTGCCTGCCACTCATATCCTGTATTTGTGTTCATAGAAACGAATGTTTATACTCTATTTTATAACAAACTAACTTCGCCCGCGACTTCACCGCATGAAACTTCACAAATGACGCTCGCGTTCGCTTAGCGTTCTTTCAGTCTTTTGTCTTTTTGCTAGGCTCCTAAGGGTTGTATGGGCTATCAAATGCAAAACGATTTCTTCAAATCCGACTGGTAGTTCCAGAGATTAGGGCATAAATACAATCCTGCTCCCAAATTTCAATGTTTATTTTATTTTACATACATAGTTATTATTTTCTTGGCAATTGAGCCGGTGTCGACTATTCTGCCAGTGTCACGTAGAGACATTGTAGGTATCCTTGACATAATCTTTTCACTATTAGATATTAATAACATCTTGCTAACACGTGGCTTTTTTGGACAGGATAAGTTATAGTGGCAACCATGTGCTTTGGTTTAAATAGGCTTTTATTTTTGTATTTCATTTATCCTTTAATTAGATTCTTTTATATTTTGCGAATGTTAGAATGTTGTAGGCTTAACAGACTGTAGATTTGTAGACCATTTTCTATTTTATTTTGTACCCGGTCCTTGTTGTCAAGCCTACACTGTCCTCTCAAACCTATTAACACTGTAATTGGAAAACATTGTAAAAGCTATTTATTTTTAAAAGAGTAACCCTGGAGTTTCTTGCCAGCTCTTCTCCATAGGAAACAACCAATTGGAACCGTGCACCTTGCTTCTGACATTTCATAAGTGCCCATGTAGGTTTATCCAAAATAAAATATAATGATATGATTTGACTATATTAGTATAGATATACAAACCTGTTTCCACAAGCTAAATAATTGTTTTTTATCACAAATCGGGAGATATCATTGGTCCTCACATCATGTCTTTGTATTTTAGGTACATCTACTTTCCATAGTGTTTCTCTACAGTTTGGAAATCCTTTCCTATTTATTGGGTAACAGTGCAGTTCAGAGCCCACTGACACAAGTAAGATTTCCGAGTTGTGGAATGTTAACCATGGCATGTAATTGGTGTAGTGATTGATGACCACCTGAGGAGTAAAAATTTTATCATGATCATGGTTTATTCGAGATGAATAACATTTATGAGTTGCAAATAAGTATTGCACAATAAGGGTCACTTAACAGCTAGTATTTCATGTGTCTTTACCTTACTTTTATAATAACCATTGCACCAGTTATGTGAAGTTCTGCATCGATGATACCATAATTCATTCGATTTACTGAAACATAAGTAATTATTATATGTAACACTAGAACAAAAGGGGATAATAGTAGTTAAACGAAGGAGCGATAAACACCGCAGTAATTAGAAATCAGAGCACCTGCAGTCTAACAAATCAATCATCAGTTTGTTTCGGGTAAGAGGCCTCCAAATTGTGTTATCATTTTTAATTAGATCGTTGAAAATCTTACAAGATAACATTACATTATGAAGATCTGATAAGTTTAACCTCTTAAAAATATTTACTAATATATCAACGGGTAATAACAATATATTATCAGTCGTCATTGTACTTTTTTTCTATGTCATAATGTTTCAGATTTCATTATTTTATTAGATTTATTTTTTAGCAATATCTTCGATTGAGACCCATGACAGACTTAAGTCAAAAATGTCAAGAACGACGTTGACAATATGTTTGACAATGACACAAACAAGCCAGAATTGACAAATTAGTGACACTATTGGTTAAAAGATGCATGGAATTAATAAGTCCAAGCGATCTTATTAAATCACAAATATTAGCAGTACACTCTAACCTCACTATACACTTCACTTAAAAGAGGTACGTCGTATGAGGCAAGCGCCGCGCAGCAAAAGCATTTGAAGCACAACGTTTCCACTCTGGACGCACAATTTATACATTCGAAAGAGAGGGAGGAAAACTAACTTTTTTTCACGCATGGTCCTTTCACAGTTAATATATATTACATGCTCTGTGGTTAATATAGCGTCTTACCGTGCGTTTGCACTGGCGAAACATCACAACAAAACATGTTTAAATCTCTAGTTCCTGTCAAATATTGTATGAAATTTTGACAGAAACTAACGATCTAAACATGTTTTGTTGTGAATTTTTCGCCAGTGCAAACGCACAGTTACAGCAGCAACCCAACAGTAACCTAGAGAAGATATAATACTCTTTATGAACTTATATTGTTTATTTATCATATAATAAAAACTTAAACAGACTTTAGGACTTTACTTTTTTTTTTTAGTTACAAAAAATATGAAAGCATATAAATAAATTGGAAATAATTTTCTACTTTTATTAGTATTTCTTTGCAATGATTCTAGTAAATGTACCATGAAGTAGAAACATATAATTTGAGCCACAGAATTTGTGACTAGTTTTTTTTTTAACAAGGAGTCCATCCTCTACGTGTTTGTTAGTTTGCCCATTGTGTAAAATTTCCATTGACTTATATCATTCTAAATGTCTGTAATTTTTATGGTGTACAATAATAACGGTGTCACGAACCCATAAGATTTTCCCCTACCAAAAACGCTCAACGCGCAGAAGGTTTCACTTAAAATACTCTATAGACTGGATTTTACAGTTTACACAGTGTGTCGCCCTCAAGGAGTTTATATATCTGCTATCTAAATAAGCAACACATTTTCGTAAACAATTACTACAAATTTGTTTCATTTTGACAGTTCAACAACATTCATTGCGATATTTTTTTTTTTTCGAGTTTATTAACGGGCCGGCGGAGCATGCGTAGTTCATACAAACGTAATACCAAAATAATTTGTAAATCAAACATATTCTTAAGGTAGTGTGTATTTATTCCGATTGGATTACAGAATATCTAAGCTTCCAATTATATATTTTTAATGGACACTGATTTAAATTCGAGTTATGAGAAAAATAAGTTTTCTATAGAAATTTGAAATTCCTCATATCTCGTCTTTATATCAGTGTCCATTCAAAATATATATTTGGAAGCCTAGACATTCTGTAATCCAATCGGAATAAATACACACTACCTTAAGAATATGTTTGATTTACAAATTATTTTGGTATTACGTTTGTATGAACTACGTATGCTCCGCAGGCCCCTTAAGCAATGGATTAGAAATTTGTTTCAAAACGATTCAAAGTCCGATTGATAGTGTATTACGTAATTAGGGAACTGGAGTGACAAATAGATACACATACACACTAAGCGTTGGACATGGCTGTGTATGGATGTGATTGAAATTGCCAGTGAGTCGCCAGTGACTAAACTCGCCGCGTCTGTATCCACAATTAAAACTAAATGATGGCGACCGTGGCGTCTCCACCACAGACTACTTAGAGATACTACGTATGTCTCCACTCATTGTGGCCGCTTTTTCCACTGACCTTACAAACCTATGGACTTGCCATACCTACAAAATTAGCGTGCATACCTACAAAAATTGGGCACTTAAGATGGCTGCCATTCATAGGGTTGTAACTGCAAGCACCATGCGCAACTGATATCGATATTTAATCTTCATGAATTTGTTTTTATTATTGGTTTAATTTTTTTGAATCAGCCTCGTAAATGTAATGCAGCTGAAGTGACAAGAATTTTAGAAGTTGGAATGGGTGTTTCATTTCATCATAGCCTGTTCTTTCACTGGCTCTCTTTCCCTTCAAACCGAAATAAGACAGTGGATGACTGGTGCTTCGTGGCAGAAATAGGAGACAGATGGGCTTCTAGGCAGAAAAGAAGATTATGTATAGATAAAATTAGTCCTAAGTAATATTATATTTGTAAAAACAAACGTAGCTACATTGCATAATTCGGCTTATAATTTTCAGTACAAAGACGTTCTCTCTGTGAAAAATATAACTGTATTTTAAAACAAAGAAATTGAACCTTATTATTGTGTCATGGTATGTTCAATACAAACCTTTGTTTCGCTTTTTCGTTTCCGTTAAATCTTTTCGCGTTTACAAACACAGCCTTCTGCTACGATTTAATAAATGTATTAACAATATAATATGACAGAAAGAGCTGTGGGTGTAGAGTAGAGTATTGTATGATACTTACGAGGAGACGTATGAGGCGACTGGCAACATACCTAACCCATTAAAAACTAAAACGATTTTTTTTATTGACTTATAAAAGGAGGTTATCAATTCGGATGTTTACACAAAAACTTTTTTTTTTTTTTAAACAACTGTAGTCCAGAAAAACACTACAAGGTGTAAAATAACTTAAATTTCGAAAATGGGTGGCAAATAACGAAAATACGAAACCAAAAACAACGCCTTCCGAAATTTAATTTATTTTTCACTTTGTAGTGGTTTTTTGGAATATTTGTTTAAAAAAAATAAACGTTTTTTTGTATCTAATCAAATCAGCCTATCGCAGACCACTGCTGGACATAGGCCAAAGGAGTAGTAAGAACAACTTATTTTTTGTAAAATAATACCAATGTTTTATGTAAAAAAAAGATATTTATTCATTTCTGAACAAAATTAACTTATTAAAATAGTTTCTATAAGAAACTCTATCACTATTTTTTTTTGCATGATAACGGAATCTTATATCAATAAAGGCTTTAATTATAGATTTAACAAGCAACAGCCTGTGATTGGTGTTATGCTCCATGTTGTGCGGCAAGTATAATATTTTTTCACTATCGTAATACTCCACCAGAAACTTAAAAATATATAAATAATAATTTTCTGGTTTCTCCTGGTTCGTGAGGTGAGGTTTTATTAAACTTTCAGTTTTCTTTATTATATTTATGACTTCATTAGACGCGTACTGAAGGCCACCTCGAGACTTTTGGAAAATCAAGCTGTTATTGTTTTCTCCCCCAATTAGCAGAGATAAACATAAGTCACATTTTATCTGCCGTGACAACTTTCGTGTTACAAAACCCGCAATATATTCTAACACACTTTCTGTGTATTCATCGACGTTCATTCCCAAATATTCAATATACGAATCATAGAGATCACTATGGTCTTCAGATATTTTGACTAAATCATTTTTAGATGTCAACTCGTTAATAGAACTAACTGGGTTTTTGCTTGAGCACGTTAATATACAAATTTGCTCGAGAGGAATGCAATTACCAACACCACCATCTCGAATTTCTGCTCTAATCAAAAGTTTTTTGTACGCTGCGCGAAACTGAACCGCATTGGGGTTATTATTAAAACCTCCCCTGGCTCTAATAGCCGAAAAGAACAGTTCCAGATGGTCTTGGCTAATTTTGTAAAGTGGGATATATTTTAACATGCATGTGCCCTCAACCAAATGCTCGTAAAGTGCCAACGCACTTTTCATGTCAATAATTAAGCCAATAAACCCAGTTTTTCTTCGTGATTTTACTAACAACTCTCCTGAAGGAAGCTTTAAACTATTAATATAATCACTAACACTTTCAAACAAGGCTCTTATAAAGCCAATGTTTTGCGGACACATGGCTTTCTTCCAACCCGGTGGCCGAATAGAGTGGCTGTTGAGTACATCAAAAACATCGTTCATAATATTAATAAAGTTTACAGTGCCACTGCAGTGTTCGAACTCTTTTATTTTTAAATTGTTGCAGCAGAATGCAAGGGCATCTGCCACAGAGCTGCTAAATAATTGTGTGGCGAGCTTCACCTTCATTTTTTGTTTTTCATACAAAATGTGGGCTTTCCCTATTTTAGTCGCCAGGTGAAGACCTTTCTGTTCTTGTAAATCTAGAAGCAGCTCCAAATATTTAAAATTAATTTCCCGACCCATTGAGTCATTAAAAACCCGTAATTCCCCAAAAGCATTTCTGACTAGTTTAATAGCGTGACACGGGTCAATGAATGTATGGATAAGGCTGTCGTGGCTTTCGAATTTGGTTGTTGTTTGGTCCTTCAGAACATTACACCCCAAAGATGTGAACATGCTAAAGTTACCAGCCAAACCATCGCAGGTGATACTAACCACTTTGACACCAGCATCTTGGCAGAGTTGTATTGCTGTCCGCAAAAGGACAGCCTTCTGCTCTCCGGTAAGCGATACAATAAAGAAGTACCCAATTGGCAACTTCCACGAGCCATTAATACACGTTACTAGCAATACCAAGCATTGGCTGGCTTCTTCCACACTGTCACTGTTAACACCATGACCGCAATTAACTCGACCATAAAAATTTTGTGCCTTTGGATCCCAGGTAAGACATTTTCTAATAGCCATCTCATCTAGTGTTAAGGCACAAATCACAGGGTGAAGACTTTCGACAACTTTTCTACGTAATGCTTCAAAAGCTTCTTTTGTAAAGCCAGGTTCGGCATTTACATGTTGGTACCATTTGCTCAAAGTGCGAGAGTGTGGCAAACAAGTGTTGTAGGAACTTCTTACAAAATCATACGCTTTCGGAGAAAAAAAATGAAGCGTAAGGGCAAATTTTCTTAATTCTTCAGAATATTTTTTTTCTAAAGGTAAACCTTTAGATTTGGCAATTTGCCTTTTAAGAAAACCTTCTGGTCCTGCACATTCATCCAGAATTAAACTTTCTTCATTATTGATGAATTTACCTTTCTTAAGGTCTTCAATAATGTTTGAAAAAAGAGCAATCTTTCCATCCCGTCTCCGGACCTTTTCATTTAAACTTCTCACTTTTTGCTTTAGTAAATCACATTTCTTTGTGAGATATTTTATTTTTTCATTTGTCTGCTGGATCTGAAACATAGTAATATATAATAAATAATATGTATACAGCATTACGCAACACCAAGAAGTCACAGGTCAGGTCTTTGAGGCTGGGGGTAAACGTCCTGATGCAGTACCGCCTGTAGTGCTTTATGGTACACCTTTGCAGAGAGTCTACAGGTTTAAATATGTTGGTCATAAATTGACTCCCGACCTCAAAGATGATGATGACATTGAACGAGAGCGGAGGGCGTTGTCGGTTAGAGCGAACATGCTGGCTCGCAGGTTTGCTAGATGCTCACTTCCTGTTAAAATCACGCTCTTTCGAGCCTACTGTACTGCTTTTTACACGTGCAGCCTGTGGGCTAGATATATGCAAAGAACATACAATGCGTTTAGGATGCTGGTGGGGCTGCTCCGTTTTTGTGGTGCGTTAAGGATGTTCGCGGACGCGCATGTAGATTGCTTTCACGCAACAATGCGTATAAGGTGCGATTCCCTGGTGCGCAGGGTGTGGGGCGGCTAACAGTGTCTTAAACATGGTTGCGTGTCGCCCGGACTGTGTATACGTGGGTCACTGTTGTGCAGTCTCTCATGGGATGTCGCGACAGTGACCAACCATTCTTTCGTGAATGTTTTCCTTGTTTTTGTGTAGTGTCTGTGTTTACTAACATAGTCATAAGTTTGACTAACAATCTTTGTTGAGTCTTGGTTACTTGAATAAAGAAAAATTATATTCTATTCTATTAAAAAATAAAACATGTCTTGTTTAAGATGTTTACTAGAAGTAATAAAATTATCAAATACGGTTTTCTATCCATCCATCACATTACATATCCATCGTATACTATATACGATGGATATAAAAAAATCCATCGTATATAGTATACGATGGATATAAAAAACCGATAATTTAAAATATAATAATAGCTATTAATGTTCATTTGACTTTAAAATACGTGATTTTATTGTATTTGAATACCCAATTGGGTATTAAGAGAAAAAAAAAACAGAAAAAATAAAATCTGCATTTTTTGGGAAAAAAATAGTCAGTTTACCTTTACAGATGGTACATTTTGGGTAAAATTTTCTTCCGGCAATTCCAATTTCAATGGATAGGTTGACTCCGATTTATTTATTTTTTCACGCAAAACCGCTTTGCTTATTTGATTGGGAATCTAAAACAATTCCAAGGTTTTTCAATTATTCAAAATAAATGCACCATTCTTTAAAAAAATCTAAATAATATTTATAAAATGTGTCCTTACCATTACACTTGAAGAAGGTTTTTGTGAGGAACAGATTTGCCCAGGCTGAAAAAAAAATAGTCACATAATTAAATTACTTAATTGCATGTTTCATTCATTACAATTTGAAATACTGTCAAAACAAGATGTGTTGAAATTACTGTGGTATGCAATTTTTGTGTATACATACCAGCATATTCGATGTGGGCACTGCGCCATCGTGTAACCTTATCACATCGAGGGTTCTGTTATAACAATAATCGTCAAAGTGCAAGGAGCAGACATGCCACATTTTATGTCTAGGGTTTATATTTTCAGAACCAATAGCTTCTATCCATTTCTTCTTTAATATTTCGTTTTTAGGAAATCTGGGAATTAAAATATTATTGCAATGTATTTATTACACACTTTATTAATATTATCGATACTTATCGCATGCGAACATCACACATCACTAACCTTACATACCAATTATTGTATGTAAACAATGCAACGAAATAAAGAAAATAATAACGTTTTAAGCCATAAAAACATGACACAGGTTGTAATAATCTTCAAAAAGATTATCTTGTAACAACACATTACACAAAATTCTACAACATTCGACTGGATTAGTGAAAACTAGTTACTAACCTGTGCAGAGTCAAATTAGGTTGATTTTTATTTTTTCTCGCACCACACTGTTTTATACAACACGAGGGCATGATTTTCCAATTAATCTTCAAACTAAGAACACCAAAATAACTAGTTTTGAGACGTATTTCTCTTGAAAACCACAAAAATATTTTTAGCAAGCAACTGTTTGACAGCACATATACCACAAAACCGCAGAGTACTTTTGGCACTCAATATGGCGACCGGTCATGCATCCAATAATTTTGACGTCACATAATAGTGTTGCCAAATGTAGTCCTTGAGAAACATTTAGATGTCTCTTTTTTCATATGCGGCTCTTGGTTAGTTAAAAAGAGACAAAACGCTTTTTGACATGTGTCTGTCGATATGATAGATATTTGTATAACTATTATTTCTATATGTAGAATGTGCCATCTCCTTAGATCTCCTATCTCAATGGCTTTTTCCTTTTTCACTTCTAATGTCAAAGTGGAAATCTGGGTGCATTCCGAGTTACGCTGTAATCGATTTGAGCGTGCTAACAACCGTATCGTATTAGCGTGCGTCACAGATGACATCATGACATACGCCATCTTGCGATAACGCCGACCATGCCTTTCACCGTGAGCGCTGTCAAAAATGAAAGTTGTGCTGTTTTGTTTTGACTCGCATCTTATCTTTAAACTAACGTGGCATTTTCGAAATTGTGTTTCTGGCTACCGTTCGCCACCTAACCAAAGAAGAAGAAGAAATGTGTGGTATATACACAAAGAAACATGATATGCATGTTTTGACGTTGAGCGAGTACCGTGAGCGCGTTCACGAGTGTTCCGAATTGTTGATAGAGTTGTTATTGTTCCGAATTAGAACGTAATCGCTCAAAGCGCTGACATCGATATTTGGCGTTACGATTAAGATATCACGATTATGACAGCTGAGGGCTGTCAACAATTTTTGGCCCTGCACGCCGATGACGCAATAACCCTTAAGCCCAGCTCGCATTCCGACAGCGTGACGTCATTCTGACCTTGTTTACGAAAAACGCTCTGCTGTTGTTTCTATGGACTCTAGGCTCGTATTGTAAACTGTTTTGGTTTCGTGAATAAACAGACCATACATATTATTATGCTGTAAGCCGAGCTCGTGTTTTGAGAATTGTATTTAAAACAAATTAATAAAAACAAATGACTGGCTAACCACGCGCGCACTCCGTTCTGTGTCAAACGTCAGTTTTCACTTTTATTTTTTATTTTGCCTAGTGTATATTTTTGCTTTTAGTAGCCGAGCTCATGTTCTGAGAATTGTATTTATAACAAATTTATAAAAACAGAAGACTGGCTGAAATGTTAACCACGCTCGCACTCCGCTCTGTGTCAAACGTCAGTTTCCACTTTAAAAAAAACCTAGTTTAAATTTTTGCTCTTTTTTATTTATTTGACAAGAATATTTATCAGACCATAGACTGAAGATGCCACAGAGGATATTAGACTTAAATTTAGTACAAATAGAGATGGAAGCCGCATGAAGTCCTGTCGCACATTGTGTGCCAGCAGGGCTTGACGGCCCGGGCGCAATGTCTCACATTCGGTGCCACCCGGCCTTGAGAGTACTAACGCGGCATTTTCGAAATTGTGCTTCTGGCTACTGTTTGCTACCTAAACAATTATGAAGAAGACATTTGTGGTGTAAACACAGAAATATGCCCCGCATTCCGAGTTACGATGTAATCAATTTGAGCGTGCAACAGTCGTACCGAATTAACGTGGACGCGATAACGTTGCATCTTGAATCGTCATAGATGACGTCATGACGTGCGTCATCTTGCGATAACGTCGATCTTGCCTTTTACTAATATCACCGTGAGCGCTGTCAAAAATGACAGTTGTGCTGTTTTGTTTAGACTCGCATCATATTTTTAAACTAACGTGGCATTTTCGAAATTGTTCTTCTGGCTACCGTTCGCTACCTACACAAAGAAGAAGAAGTAATTTATGGTATAAACACAAAGAAATATGATATGCAAGTTTTGACGTTGAACGAGTACTGTGAGGGCGTTTACGAGCGTTCCGAATTGTTGACAGCCCTCAGCTGTCACAATCGTGATATCTTACTCGGAACTCCAATTACCGATGTCAGCGCTGTGAGCGATTATGTTCTAATTCGGAAAGCGGTGACAACCATGGTCGGCGTTATCGCAAGATGGCGTTTGTCATGACGTCATCTATGACGATTCAAGACAACGTTATCGTGCCCACGTTAATACGGTACGGTTGTTAGCATGCTCAATTCGATTACAGCGTAACTCGGAATGCACCCCACATATCACATCATCGTTGACAGCAGGATAGAACTACATATTATATGATAAGTATGAAAGAGATGCAGAATGTATAAGCGTAACGAACGTTTTCTCAATCTCTTTCGTTCGCATATTCGTGGGGTCAAGAAAATACTTAAACTGAACGGAAACGATTACAAAATTAAATGTGATATTATATGAATTTGGGTAGCGTTTTGTTTAAGTTTATTTAGTTTTTCAAGGAAAATTTACGTAAACGAGCCTTTCGATGGTTTCATGGCATTAATTGATTTGTTATTGTCTCAAATTAAAGGATGTCAAAATAAACCATTGTTGTTCTTGGTTGTTATAAGCCTGCTGGCTGAACTGCAGCGGTGGCCGTAACCCATATGGATTTATTTAAGGGTACGTATTTACGTATAGCCGTAGTCTTATTATTAATTTTTGAACAAATTCGCTGCCGTAACACAGGAGTAAACGTCAGTAATATTAATCCTTCCATGCGATTACGTCGAACTTTATCAAGGCCGCGGGCCGTGCTGTCTCGTACCTGGCACGCGATACTGAGTTCAGAGTTGGAACCACTGCGGAGTGGTGTGCATTAGTGTTCAGTGGGTGGATCTCGATATC
The DNA here is from genome assembly GCA_963853775.1 of Xanthia togata. NCBI lineage: Eukaryota > Metazoa > Arthropoda > Insecta > Lepidoptera > Noctuidae > Xanthia > Xanthia togata. Next base: position 12,521,020 of record OY970811.1, read on the forward strand.
ATAATATGTTTATCGCGGGTTGAGCAGCGGCTGGTCGCGCAGTACTTGTGTCAAACAATTGCTTACTGCCCGAGCTGTTCGTAGTGTATTGCGATCTTTGTCCTCGCCTTGCCGCATTCGTGTTCTAAACTACGATTTACCATTGCAGTATCATAGTCATAGACTTAACAGTGAATAAAGTGATGTTTTTGATACTGTTTTAAGTGTTTCCAATAAGATTTAACTCTAACAAGTGAGTTTTTGTGCAACTTTTTACCATTCATTAAGTGTGTTAGTGAATTGTTAAGTTTTATGACTCATTTGTTACTAGAATCTTCAAACAAGTTTTGTGAGAAATAATTTTTTGCCTTATTATGTATAAATAACTGGAAATACCACAATTTGTAAGCATTTTTAGTGTAGTCATCAAAATCATTTAACTGTAGGACTGAAGAAGGCAGTAGCAATCTTCTTAAAACATCAACATTCTCACATTTCTTAGCTCTGTAGCCTAAATTCTAATTTACACTTTAAACTTATAAGTTCCACTTTAATTTATTCAGTGAAGGAATTAGTTACAATCAGGTCTGAGTAGTTTTAATAAATTAAAATTCTAATTACTAAATAACATAGCTAAACAGTAAGTTGTTATTCAAGGCTAAAAGATTATGAATTATTTATCTATAGAATTATTACAAAGATACTGTAGCTGTGTTTTCTTTATTTGCCAAAGGTCCAGGTCCCACTAGCTAGAGGGACTAAAATTATGAAAACCATTAATTATACTATACCTGCTCATTATTACCAATAATAAAAAAGAATATATTGTTTTTAGCACGCAAAATAATTATAATTTGTCCACAGACATGAAGGGCCCAACTCGGCCAGCTCCAAGTGTTCCTGGCATGGTGAACAGATACTCTCCTGTTACAAATTGGGACGATGATCCCTTTGGTGCAGATGTCTTCGAGCCATCACCGAATTTCACACAGAAAAAGAAACCACCACCTCGTCCACCACCACCAAAGGTCAACAAACAACCTGATATTCCTGCAAAACCTTCACATTTTATAAGAAAGCCAACAGTACTCACTTCCCTATTATCTCGTAAATCTAAAACAGTAGTGAATAATCAAAATGTGAATGTTGTCCAACAAATTGTGGTAAAAGAAATAAACAGTGATGTGGACACTCATAAAATGTTTCCTAAATGTGAACCAAAGAATGTGCAGACAGGTGCTTTGATTGATTTCTCATCGCCTCCCAGTTCACCCACGTTTACCACCAGGTCAAGCAGTGATGGTCTCAGTGTAGACAGCTTTGGTTCAGATGCCACTACATCTACCAACCATCACAATGTGCATAATGGTGGCAATGCCTCACAAGCTGAGAGTGGGTTTGAAGACGATTTTGATCTATTCCTTCACTCAAGGAAACCTGTGAAGGAGGACACAATGGAAGATTTCACTGCTGTTGACCCATTTTCGCCTCAGCCAATCACGAACCTGAAAAGAAAACCTCTATTGAAGAAGAAACCTACTTTAAGTAAGGAAAATGTATACGAAGTATCAAATAATTTTACGAGTCACATAACGGCTCCGGCTCCGATGCTCAAGGGGCCGACGATAATCCGAGCGAAACCAGCCAGGCCTAAGCCTCCAGACAACTCGGCTTTATTGAAGACTACATTTGGAACTAATTTCCCCGTGACCACCATGACTGTCAACACCACCACACCTATACAAAAAGTCGCCAATGGATTTGGCGATAGTTTCGTAAGTACATTTACATACTATTGATTTCTCTTTTGTTTCGTAAACACTAATTACTTATGTACTAACGATTTCTTTATTTTCATAGAGAAATCTTGATGTTTGCAATCTAGATTTAAACTGAGAGATTCCATAATAATCCTACCTCTTCCTAATTTAAATCTAGTTTACCTGACAGATTATGTTTTCAGAATAGGTATGCACATGAATAAGCACTGCCTGGTTGGGCTAGAGGTCGCAAGCGCTACTGCTAAGCGCTAGCTAGTGCTAGCTGCTAGTGGCCATGGGTTCGATTCCCGGATTGGGCAGTGTTATTGGGTTTTTCCATGTGGATTTTGTCAGTGTGCTTGGAGTCTGGATTTGTGCTTGGTTGATGGATGAATAGGCTTGCCCCTGGGAACAGCCCCACATGGGAATTAAATATAACTGGGGAAATGTGGGTGTACTACAGGTATACCCCTGCCCAACGTGATGAGTGTGATGTTATGTTATGAATAAGCAATTTCTTTCATAAAGTAGGTATCTGTTATCACAAATAATTTATACTGATTAGATACTGGATATTTCTTATTATTCAGCAATGATGTGTCACGGAAGATTTAAAAAATTAATTATCGTGCGACTAGGCATTTACATCTTTTTATGGGCGAAAAATAGGTATCAGTACATACCTATTACAAAACAACCCCACGCCGCGTCTGTCTGTCTGAACGCGATAAACTCATAAACTATTTGATACGGATTTCATACTCATACGGTTTTCACCAATGGATGGAGTGATTCATGAGGAAGGTTATAGATAGGCTATTTAACATCCCTTAGGAGCCGAGCAAAAATACAAAAAGCCGTGGGTAGTTGTATAAAAATGTGGCTGTTATTTTAGTACATTGTGTATCTTACGACTTCCACGCGAACGAAGCTCGTGGGCTCGTGGGCTGAAGCTAGTTTAAAAAAAAGCGGATGCATGATACCTGGTCGTGTCGCGGCACTAGAGACCACAGCGCGCGCTAGGCAGGCACGCTATTTGTGTTCATGACCGTACCATTAATTAAGGTGCTTTAAAATTTGCACGATAATTATCACAATGACCGTGAGTGAGCTCTTTGTTTAAATTGTGGGTTTTCATTAAAACGGTATAAAAACAAGCTCCGCAGCAGATAGGCTATCCTGGTCGCGCACATGGTATTTTTACAGTCGATCAGGCTGTCGTACCTAAGAGACTAAACAAATCTTTACCACCTACATTATTGTGGGTGTACTAAGGTACACCTCTGCCTAACCCTTCGGGGATTACAGGCGTGATGTTATGTTTATTATTTGTAGAGAGCAACAACAATGTGAAAAATCGGTATTTTGCGTCAGCAAATAATATCATGACTGTGTAGTACCTCTAGCTGTCGCAACCGAGGTTGCTGACCATACACAATTCGCTACGTCATTTATGTGACCAGCGTCAAATCCAGGTCATTTACTTTTAGTTAGTAACCCAGGATGGACTAATTTTTGTTTTTCTTATTGGGTTTTTCCTATTCGCAAAAATCACATTATTAATAAAGCCGGAACTTGATCCTTATTATGCGATAAAAAGCATGTCTCAGCGGTCCTTTCCACTTTAGGAATGATAAGTAGTTTCGAAACAGTTTGCCTACGTTTCCCGTGGGCGTCACTGTCGTGAGGAATTTTTTCTATGGCACTCTATGGATTGGATCAGCATCCTTTTCTGTGCCAGACACAAGATACTGCAATATCCGTACCCTAATCGGGTAACCCACATCAAGCTATGATTGACGCAATTAGGATGCGGATCTGAATCATTTTGAAGGATATTGCTATAATCCATTGCTTCTTAAGTTCGAAAAAATTGTCTGCTCAACAACGTGAATAAGGCAATGAATGTTGTTGAACTGTCAAAATGAAACAGCTTGTGATTGATCGTGTGTTACACAATTAGGGTGTTGATTGTAATGCGTTTTCCTGATTCGATCATGGCAATATTCGGTCTAGATAAAAACTCAGTGTGCCGTAGGTAAGAACGCCTATCCTCGCTAGTGAATTACAAACTGATATGATTGATTGATGAATTGATACAAGACATAGGTTTATGTACAATACCTACACGATAACTACATAAACATGAAATTCAACGCAGTGTAACATTTCATTATCACGAACTGGTAGCCTGTAATCTCTAATATGCAAAAAATTTAAGTGTTAGACATAATAAATGTGCTACTCTAATGTAAGTACCTACTTACTGACATTAGAGTTATAGACACAAATGTACTAACAACTTATGTGCTAGGATTCTAGGGGTTTATTTATAAACGTTGCTTAAAGTTAAGTAATGATTAGCGACAGATCATAAATCGCCTGTTAGCGAGTTTATTAACGACCAACATGAATACATAAAGATACTCATGCCATGACCATGACTCGCCCGGAATTTTAACTAAGAAGAATTAATTTGGATTCACACGGCATTCGAAGCACAGCATACCCCAGAATGTTTTTGTGGAGATAATACGGAAAATAGACTATTTCGTTAATTAACTAGGTACCTACACTACATACATGTGGTAGACAATACTTTAAGATTAAAATAGCTCAGCGTTAGTATTTGCAGATTTATAATAGCGATAACCTTCAGCCTTTTTATTTAGTGCTCCATACAGAGAAGCGTTAAAATTAGTGTTGAGAATCGCTTCACACGTGTTAATAAATAAATGTAGCCATAGATTATGGACTTATGTTTGCGGTTTGCTACAGGAATCGAAGCCGTTCGGCTGGGATGATGTCGATGAGGAATGTTCTCCGGAGAGAGAACTGTCGCCGCCCATGCCGACAATCCCGCCTCCCCCTCCCCCAGTCGTCGCTGATGACGATGTGACGAGCTCCTGGACTACTGAGATGCCCGACTTCGCACCCGATCAACTTGCCAGCTATGATGAAGATGAAGAGCCATACGCGATTGCTCTTTTTGACTACTTCACTGATCATCCGGACGATTTATGCTTTTCGGTAAGTGCATCCGAGACGAATGCATTGTTTACTTTGCTCTGATCTGACTGCTCTGAGGCTTGATTTATTACCAGATATGTTAGATAATTCGTTTCCTCCATATCATTTTATCTCTCAGATTTAGAGAACAGACGGAATCCGCACGTTGCGATGCCTTGAGATACAATTTGCAAATATTAGGCGATTTTGTTTGTTTACATCTCGTGGCTGGTGGCCAAAACACCTGTGTATTTTTAGAAATTGTTATGTAGGCGTAAGTATCGGTATCGTCATTGGCTTAAACTTCTGTGTCTACGAAGCAAGTTTAAGGTCAATATTAGTCAATGTACCAGTACTTTGGCACTTTCGAATACTTACAATACCTACATCTGTTTTTCATTCATGTCTTTTCACATTACTAAGCTTGAATTCGATAAGGTTGGGAATTTTACGTAAACGATAATGATAGTAGTACTATCTACTGGAACCATTACACCCGTTGGTTGAAGAACATTATATAAAAATCAATGAACAATGATTGATTCTTAGTTAATAGTTACAGATTTGCTTTTGAACACAAACATACTGGAATGTTTGTTTTCTGATGACCACACGTACACGTAGTGCAATGGTTATGAAAACGACGAATTAACACATTTTTACAGTGTGTTTTTCTTTTTATTAAAAGCGAAACAGGCTTGAACGGTATTACATACCAAATAGGTATATTGTTGAGTCATTATGTTGCTAAGTGGTGAGATCAAACATCCGGTAATGGACTATCTGCCTAACCGCTCGGGGAAAACAGGCGTTATGTTATATTCTTCTTTTAGAGAAGAATAAAACATCGGAACGTGACGTAGCTCGTAGGAACGTCAGTAAGGAAATAGCAAGAAATATTGATTCCTTTAATCCTGATAAGGAAAAACTAGGTGACTTTAATCTTCATTTAAATGTCTTTGTTCATAGACTAGACATAATTTATATATAATATACTAATTATAAAGCTGAAAAGTTTGTTTGTAGATTTGAATGCGCCATACCAGTCGGATTTGAAATATTCTTTGCATTTTATAGCCCAATTCTTGCGGAGCATAGAGCATCACGCTACGACTCTAAGCCGAGCAAAAAGAAAAAAAATCAGAAAGAAGCCAAGTGAAAACGATGCAATTTAGCGCGGTGGGTCGAGAGGACCGAAATTTCACGAGGACGATGTCGCGTGCAGAAACTAGGCATACATATAAGCGATAAAATTGCAATTTGTAGCGCAGAATCTAGGGTATATTATGTACAAGAAGACATGAGCAATTAAAGCGATATCTTGGGCCTGCGAGACGCGTTAAGTTTTCGCTGTGCACTACTTTCGAATTCATACAAGTTGCGTATTTATAGTATGAACATTATAGGAGCGGTTTATTGCTAGAATATTTGTTAGGCAACGACTGAGGGCCTCAACAATCTGGCTTATACTTTTTCAAAGAATTGTTAGAATACTTTTATTACATTTAATAGAATTTCTTTATTTCAATATCGGTACACCATTGTTGCTACATGAATTTGAATGTAGAATGGGTTAATGTCCTAATAAACACAGTTCTACAGATGTTTGTATGGGCGTTGAAATTATACAAATATGTTGTTTTGCTTATATCCTTTGCGTAGTGAACAGAAATGAATGTCTTAATGTTAACTTATCGTCTTCCCCTTGCGATTTCCCTCACAAAATTCGAGGGGAATGGAAATTTTCCTGGATTTCAATGAGTAACTGCTTGCCACGTGAATAAAAAAATAGCTCAACACACATAAACCCATTTAACAGATGGTGTTGCTAGATAACCATTTTGCTTTGTAGGCGATGTTTAGAATTAAAAGGCATACATAAGTCTATGACGTTACGAGTGCTGGATCACAATGCTAACCAATTGTTCAAATATGCACCGATAACTTTTATTAGTTGTTTTTCCGCATTACCATAAGCATTGCCATTCTACATTGGAACACATGTAGTGACGTAAGCAGCACACAATGAGCCGCGTGGTATCCGTTACGTTAAAAAACGTGGCTGGAAGATGTAATACGTTCTGACTTTCCGGGAATTTGATGTTTGGGGCGTATTTCGTGTCTGTTTTCATAATCGGAATTGTTTATATTATATTCTGACGTTTCACGCATGTTGGCAATTTTATTGATAAAATGTTTTGCATTGAGCGCGGCATTATCACTTGGACAGGAACTTGTTATCATTGGCACTTCCCATATTATAGTGTTGATCGTTTCACAAGATTTTATTGACACCATTATTGGAATGGAAACTCCTCTCATTTAAAGTTAAACACGTTATAATTATTAATTAACTTAACACATATATTAACTAATTAAGTATTTCTCGTTATTCTCGTCTGCGGTTTGTAATAGATTTAGTCAGTTTAGCACTTTAGCGGATGAAAACGTCAGCATTTCGCGAAGCCACATGCCCGCATGGAACAATCCAATTAAACCAATTTAGTTTATTAAACTGTATTACTGTACTGACGTATTTGGCGAAACTTCCACGTGGATCTAGAACTAATTACGAAAAGTAGGTTTATGCAGTCATTGGAACTAATAAAACCCCTGCTCAGACCGATAAGAATCAAGACTGATGTGCAAGGCAGTTTCATTCATTACTTTTAATAACGGTTGAGAAGTAACTTTTTGCTGCTAAAAAACATGAAGCATCGCCAGATGGTTCTAAATTCGAATCACTTCATTTTAACATCGTCTGTACACAATTCATTATTTTCAGCTCGTTTATATCTTCGCTTCGAAAAAAAGGCCTCCGAATGTACCTTGTACCTACCTAGTACTTACTTACTCTTTATACACTACATACAAATAAGGTTCGTGAGGCAATTTTGCTTTAATCACCACGCTTGACGTACGGTTCGGTGGTCACCGTAAGTAGCCAAAGGCTCTCCTCACAGTGTAAAGAACATTACTTTCGTTTGTATTGCCCTTAAGTAAAAGTAAGCAATTAATAGTTTCTCTCAACTACTGAGCTGACTTCGAATTACTTGTTGCATAACCTAAGTTGGAGCATCCTTAGTCGTGTATAAAAATTAATGGAAATGAGTTCATCAATGTCCGAGAAATCCGACGAACAACATGCATACGCATTTGAAATTAGGTTCAATGGCTTTATTACTCAGATGTTGACCGTAATAATATATCTATCAACCTACATTGTACTTATTAGTGTTTAACTTATTGCTATAGGTACCATCTACTACTCATGTAAGAATACATTAGGTTTTTTTTAAATTTAGTTAGGACGATTTGATGGTTCGATGAACATTAACAAACAGTAGAATGGGACTGAAACTTTATACCTACCTACTTAGGTATAACATCCGATCCCAAATTGCCAATTATAACGTTTTCCGATGTTTACAAATAAAATTCGCTGTGTTAAACCAACAACGCATATTCGCGGATATTTATTTGATAACTATTTCATATATACCTATCTAATTATCATTTGTTTTGATGATACACTCCAGTTTTGTGTCGCAGAAAATGTGACGACGACGCGGATTAATTCAAACTTGTGTTTTCTTTATGTCTGTGTACTCAAAAGTCAGTGATATCTAATCAGATAAGATAAATTATGAATTGGGTAACTAATGTGTGTACATTATTCTGATTCATTTAAAATAAGTAGGTACCTACGTTTTAAATCGTTTCGGAGGTAGGAGGTATGTTTTATAAACAAGCCCAAGATTAGTAGATAAATACAAAAATAAACTATTTTTATACCTATTGAACGGAAAGAAGTTCAAGTGTGCCTGTTCAAATGCAATCTACGTGTCCATACTTACTTTTACTTGTTTTGTTATGTACTCATTGGTTGCATACATTACACAATTATATCGGTAGTAAAATCCCCACTATTCTCAATGTCACTGTATTTCAACCGTAAGTTATCGTCGGCGTCATAGAACGGCGTCGTTCTGATTATACAGGGAAAGTTAATTAAGTCAATAATAATACCCACTGATGTCTTTAACCTGTAGATACAATGCTTAGTTCGCAATTCGCAAGTGATTAAACTTAAAGGCAGACACGCAACGTTTCGTAATTATGATGATTAGTGAATCAGAGCGGGTCATGGGTTCAGTGCAGTTATAAATCTTGAAACAATTGCACGTTAGTATTGGTAGCAAGAACCAAGAATAAGGGCTGGATTCACAGACCGCACTTTGACTATAATTTAAAGTAAGCGTCTCATTCAAATGTGAACTTTATTGTTATATAATAATGTTGATAGTCGCATTATACCCTTGGTCACATTCGCTTATACGAATTTAAACATTATAAACATTTGAATAAGATTCACATTCTTATGAAAAGTCAAAACGCGGTCTGGGAATGTTGCCTTAAGATTAGAGGTCATAACGCTTCGCTTCTCGCAGAAGGTCGGATCCTTAATGTGAGGATGTTAACTCGTCATTTTATTAGGTCACTAATTAGTGTGGGTCTATCTGGCAGGCCCCAACGAGATTTATCAACAGGTGATAGGTTTACATAAGGACAGTATTTTGTACCTATAGAAAATAAATAAGATATAATTTGTACCTGGACAGTTTTTGATTAAATGACGTTTCTATAAAGTGTCTTGCTAGCGGGCCCCCTAAGATTATTTTTATTTTTATTATACTTTCAGATCGCCCAGTAGTGCTCGGAGTTAGAAACTATTATGTACCTTACAAACCCAAAATTTCGACTTTCTGTGAGCTTATACTTTAGAAGATATTCGTTAATTAGTCAAACGACCAGCCAGCGGGCCCCTTTTTTAAATACTACTCTTTTATATCATACAATAGCATTAGGAGCTTGATACTATTATGTACCTTACAAATCCAAAAAAATCAAGTTTCTGTGAGCTATACTTTAGAAGATATTCGTTACTTAGACAAACGTCCAGCCAGCGGGCCCCTTTTTTAAATACTACTCTTTTATATCATACAATAGCATTAGGAGCTTGATACTATTATGTACCTTACAAATCCAAAAAATTCAAGTTTCTGTGAGCTATACTTTAGAAGATATTCGTTACTTAGACAAACGTCCAGCCAGCGGGCCCCTTTTTTAAATAATACTCTTTTATATCATACAATAGCTTTAGGAGCTTGAAACTATTATGTACCTTACAAATCCAAAAATTTCGACTTTCTGTGAGCTATCCTTTCGAAGATATTCATTACTTAGACAAATGTCCAACCAAAGTCGTTTTTTTAAATACTACTCTTAAGTCTAAAACTTCACAAGTACCCTCGTAAATTGTTTATAAGTTGCCTACAAAATGAACACAAACTAGACACATTTATGTTACGATACTTACTAAGTATTTATTACATTACAGCAAATTAATACTTATTTTGTCCTTTTCCTGTAAAAAAATCCGCAAACATAAAAATTATTTAGTAATGCAATGTACGTAGGCAAACGCAAATTTAACTGGGTCCGTTTTGGTTGAATACTTTTTTATATAACGAATATCTTCTAAAGTATAGCTCACAGAAAGTCGAAATTTTGTATACAATGTAAGGTACATAATAGTATCAAGATCCTTATTCTATTGTATGATATAATAGAGTAGTATTTAAAAAAGGGGCCCGCTGGTAGGCCGTTTGTCTAAGTAACGAATATCTTCAAAAGTATAGCACACAGAAAGTCGAAATATTGGATTTGTAAGGTACATAATAGTATCAAGCTCCTAATGCTATTGTATGATATAAAAGAGTAGTATTTTAAAAAGGGGCCCGCTGGCTGGACGTTTGTCTAAATATCGAATATCTTCTAAAGTATAGCTCACAGAAACTTGAAATTTTTGGATTTGTAAGGTACATAATAGTATCAAGCTCCTAAAGCTATTGTATGATATAAAAGAGTAGTATTTAAAAAAGGGGCCCGCTGGCTGGTCGTTTGCCTAATTAACGAATATCTTATAAAGTATAAGCTCACAGAAAGTCGAAATTTTGGGTTTGTAAGGTACATAATAGTTTCTAACTCCGAGCACTACTGGGCGATCTGAAAGTATAATAACAATAAAAATAATCATAAGGGGCCCGCTAGCAAGACACTTCGTATAAACGTCATTTAATCAAAAACTGACCAGGTACAAATTATATCTTATTTATTTTCTATAGGTACAAAATAATGTCCTTATGTAATCCTATCACCTGTTGATAAATCTCGTTGGGGCCTGCCAGATAGACCCACACCACTAATTACGCCCAATCAATTGAAATCACGTCCTTTGATATCGATTGACCATTCATTACGCACTAGACGGCTGTTCATAAAACTTGAATTGGCGTTACCGTACTGGCATCAAGTGGCACCAATGTCAGCTATAGTACCTACACTTCGTTTTTATTCACTTTTTTATTACATATTAACAAGTTGTTGACGTCAGTAGGTAATTATGACGTCTTGTTGGCAAAGTCTGTTTTACAGCAGTGTATGGCCTCAAAGGTTTATATGTATAAACACATTTAACAAAGAAAAATATGGAGGACAGTTTTATGAATATCGTGAGATTCTAAATCCTGACGTTTAAATCGTGATAATTACGTCTACTCTGAATTGAGGCTGGAATAGATAACTACACAGTTCAATGTTTTAAGGATTTTTTAAATTAATTTGCAGGCCAACTCGAGAATAAAGTTGATACGGCGAGTGGACCACGAATGGCTGTGTGGCAGTCTGAGGAGCGGCGCTCAGGGCTTGTTCCCTTCCAACTACGTGGAGATCAAGGTTCCCCTGCCGAACGAGTCTGCGCCGCCGCCCCCGCTCATCGGCTTCGCAGTCGCTTTGTACGATTTCGAACCCGTCCAGCCCGGCGACCTACGCTTCGTCACCGGCGACACCATACAAGTTAGATACAAAATTAACGAAGAGTGGTATTTCGGCGAGTGCAACGGCCTGAAAGGACAATTCCCCATTAACTATGTTCAGATGAGTTAAGCAAGGAGTTTCTCTGGAAGGACTCGGCCCCGGTGGTTAAAATAAATTGCGAGTAACATTGTGATACAGATAGTGCAATCCACGACGACGCGCCCCACCTCGCGATTACTGTACTGTAAGCTGTACTTTAGTACGGAGCGGAGCAGAGTGGGGCGCGTCGTCGTGGATTGCACTATCTATACCTGCTGATACACCAAGACTGACGTCTACCATATTGTCATAATGTCACTGTTTTATAAAAGGTATTTTAAGAGATATGGCAGACTATTAACAGTCAATATTTGATGGAGATTTGTTTTCCGTTGGTGCAATACTCGGTGCAATATTTCTGCAAAAGGAGAACAATATCCGTCCAAGATATATTGCTGATGACATTAATAATGAACTTCCAAATATATCAGTTAATGACGTGTGAGCCATGGATTTGTACAATTGTAAGGATTTATTTGCGTTTTCGCAATAATGTTGCCATAATAACGTAACGCCCGCTATTTGCTGTATTACCATTTCGGGCTTTTATGAAATTAATAATATATTGAGTAGTAACGTTCCAACGACTGAATGTAAATAATAAGAGCTTGTATAAATAACGTCCCTAAATTAGATATTGTAGATATTATTTTGTAATGGTTGTGTAGTCTCTTTTCGATCTGATTCTTTGTTTTAATTAAATTGATTATGACTTGTTAATTTTATTTTAAATCAAGACATCTGCGATCACTTACCCGTGTTTTTTTTGGTGAAACAAAGTGCGTCTTACTGCAAAGAGTTTTTGTATTTTGTCGGAGATATTACTAACACTGGTTGGGTAAGGTTTATGCTATGCGTCGCTGTTCTATCATTACTGATGCAACGTTAAAACCTGTTATTAGTATATATAGATGTATTAATTATATTTTAAATTACAAAATTTGTCGTAAAACGTCGTAATACTTTTAAATAAAAAACTCATGTAGCCTACGGGCGTGAAATTACAGTATATTTTTGTCTAGAAGATGGTGTTAGGCGTAAATTAAAAAAAAAAAATATTTGCTGTTTGTGTCATAACTTTAAGTGTATTATTTGGAGGGACCATAATGTTAAGTGCCTTGAGTATTTACTTATGTGTATATGATGAAGTAATTTATAACAAAATAAATCTAATAATTCCAATTAATATCCTCTTTTTATTGTTGCCTTATCACCGGGCTAATTTCTCGAATCTCCAGAACCACATGCAGGATGTTTGTCATCTAGCGTTGCTCACAACAAACATTTCGACGACGTGCGACATCTACCAACTCGCACTGGGCTCGCGTGGTGATTACCTCGATCTCACCGTGGCGTGGGGAGGCCTGTTTTCCCAGCAGTACAGAACATGATAGGCTGATTATATTACTTATAACTAAATACATTTGTAAAACTTATACGACTATATCATATCTATAGTGATACTTAATACAAGCAAGAAATTCAAAACTACGGAACATCAAAACTAGGTTTAAATTCACAAAATTTCCTGAGTACCTACAGTATAGAGAGCACACATGCTATATTTGTGGCACAAATAGTTAACAGTCTTGAGCACAAATTTTGTGCTCAAGACTGTTAACGTGCTCAAGAAGCTTCTTAGATTTCTGTTGTTTTGGCGCTGTCGTAGCCAGTAATATCACTTTCGAGTGGTAACGCAATACTTAAATGAAGAATTTCTGGTAAAAACAGTCGTCCGGACAAGAAATACCATTTCTGTTGGCAAATAAAGGCTAGCGCAAATTAGGGCGGCGGCGCGGCGTAAGGCGCCATCTCCGTGCCATCAAATTCAACAGATAGGTACTCCATGAATAAATACACGTTACACGTTGCCTACATCTCTTTTTATCCACTTTCCTATCGTAGGTATGCTGGAAGAGATTTCTTTAGAAATAAGCATCACCTTGGTACGTATTTTTCTGTTCCTTTTTTTTCTTGTCTGTTTATATGTGTGTACCTACATAAAATACAGAATCCAACTTCACGAGGATAGCCGATGTGAGAGCTTGCACCCAACAGAGCTGCGCATCTTCACGGATGGATCCAAAAACAGGTAGTGGTACAGGTGCTGGAGTCTTCTCGGAGGACTTCAACATCCACATAGCATATTTGGAGTCCATAACACAGTGTTCCAGGCCGAATGCATGGGTATTTCTCTTGCCGCTTCAGCTATTCAGGCCAGGGAAGTTAAGGACCAGTCGATACGTATACTCTTAGACAGCATGGCTGTTCTGCAAGCGCTGAACAGTCACATTGTGGACTCTGGGCTAATATACGAGTTCCACCAGCGCCTTAACCAGGAGGGTGACCTCAATACAATTACCATTAAATGGATCAAAGGACACAGCGGTTCGCTGGGGAACGATGCTGCCGACGAACTTGCCAGAAGGGGATCGAGCATGGCACCAATGGGGCCCGAACCCATCGTGCCGCTCCCCTTCGGTTACCTACGCACTCTGGTAAGGAAACGAACTAGGGATCAGCATCACATACTATGGTCGGACCAAGGCGAATGCAGGCAGGCTAAGAAGGCATTACTCCCTTCAATCGATGGCTGCCTCACAGCCACTTCTTCTTCTTGTTCTTCGACTAATTAAACAACAGCTGCGTACGGTTACAGCGGCTATAACTGGCCATGGGTCATTTAACAAACACCTCTTTGTCATAGGAGTCACAGACAGTCCGCTCTGCAGAGCCTGCATGGACGACGACGAGACAGCACCTCATGTGCTGTTAAACTGCCCGGTGGTCGCCACTTACAGGGCAAAGTACTTCGGTAACCCAGGTACCCTACGCGAGATTGCCAGTAACACCAAGGCGTTGCTGGCCTTCTTTGAGGAGCTGGGGTGGATCGAATAACCGATTTTTCCCACCCGTACGCAAAATACGCGCTTTGACGTGGAGTTGCGGAAACCAGCCCGTTTTTCCTATTACCTATGTGTGTACATAATTTTTTTATTAAATAAATCTCCACACGGCGATACAATAATAAAATACTTATGAAATTTGAAGGCACAGCGTGACTATCCCCTCGATTCTCGCCCGTGGAGATGGCGCCAGACGCAACGCATTGCTCAAATAGTAAAATCCTCCTTCATCACTTTCGTACCTACATTTTCTATGAACCAAAGCACACTACAGGCGGGCCACACCTAACTTTTTTGTATCAAAACAAAATGCGTTGTGCTGCGGTTGTAATGTGCTAATGTGCGCTACAGCGCGCAGCGTAGCTCTGTCTTGGTGTGTATCTTGTGTAAGATATTACATCGCAACTTAATCGGCTTATCCGCAGTATCATACTAGTATACGAGGCGCATTGACATCGACTGATATGATATCGGCATTATTCAATAATTATAAGTCATACCAAATGACCTGAGCAAATGCTGGCACATTTGCTCAGGTCAAGTGGGCTTCACTTCGAGTAAGTAGAAATTGGATTTGGTTATCCAAGAAAAAATTGTAGCAACGAAATGGGGATTGTACCGACTTGCTTATTAGCGACACTATTATTATGACGACCGAGATATGGTGCTGATGGCTGATACAAACTTGTCAGCCATATTATTATTGATGTATGTTGCTTAGAACAGGGAGTAAATGTAAGTTGGTACCACAGGAGTGGTACCCAATGGTAACGGCTGCGATATGCGGGTTGCAGATCGTAGAATCCAGACAGGCGCTTAACTATTTGTATTATTTCATCACCACTGCTCTCAAAACGGTGAAGGAAAACATCGTGAGGAAACCGGCATGTCCTAGAACCAAAAATTCGAAGACATGTGACATCTACCAACCCGCACTGGGCCCGCGTGGTGGATTACGGACCACTCCCTCTCACAGCGAGGAGGCCTGTGTGCCAGCAGTGGGCACATTATAGGCTGATTGTGTTATGTGAGTGGTACAGTCGCCGTGTATTTATTTGGCGATTAGTAAGGTCACAGCATTATCAAAAACAATATAAAAACACCAGTATCAACGCACTGTTCGAATTCGCCGGCAAGCGACGCGATCTTGCCATATGTACACAGTTCTTTTTTTTTCGCAAAAAATTATGGGTCGGGGCTCGCTCCCGAAACGACCTTACTGTTCGAAGACCAACCCGTCTCTCAGCCTTCCGTCGACAAAACCCGTAGAAAATAGAAAAGCTGTTTCTATGGTTGTCGCTACGCGTGCTGACCAATTGTTTTCATTGTGAACAAAGCACGACAAGAAAAATAGTAGTGGAGTAGGTAAGTTCATGTAATGAAAGATGTATGTTCTTCACATGTAGTGAGTTTATTATTTGAACAAAAATAATCTATAAGTTCTTAAAATATTTACAATTCCTTAACTTACAACTTACTGTCAACATACCCTGTTCGCTTTTCAACCGTTGCGTTCAAACACTACTAATAACTAAAACGTGTAGGTGGCAAGAAAACATTCCGAGCGATCTACGTTTCAATGAAAATATTATAATTACGGATGAGTAGCGATGATAAGTCATATCGGCCCTTTCGATATCATGCACAACATGTTGAAAAGAGAAAAGAGGGCGGGGATTCTCCTTAAATTATGTTACATAACATTATATAAGCTAATCGTCTAATAACACAGTCCCAAACATTTCCCTAGCATATACTTTAGAATCGGCTCCGCGATACAATACTGTCGCTATTGTTTCAGATTCTAACTGTTCCTACAGAACTAATGTGGACATTCAGGTACATAACATACATAGAGCAATATAAATATACGCTTTAAAAAAAATATAAACGAATATTTATGAACGGATGACAAAACAATTGCGGTGATGAGAATGAATTGGAGGAATAATGACCACCGACCTATATCAATATAGTTAGTCCAATATAAATGTGAATAAAAATAGCGCTGACATGAACATGACTCGGATCGTTAAGAGAATTACTACTTCATTACATTAACACTCAGTGCGCAATTGTAGGTCTTTCTATACGTCGGGTTTTCAACCATTCTATTAACATAGATAACATCATTAACGTAATTATGTTTCCTTTTCTTTTCGCAAAACGGAACATAAGCATATTTTGTAGTAAACAAAAAGAAAACGAGCAGTGGTGGCCCAGCGGAGCAGTAGTGGCCCAGTGGATCAGTGGTGGCCCAGTGGAGCAGTGGTGACCCAGTGGAGCAATGCTGGCCCAGTGGAGCAGTAGTGGCCCAGTGGAGCAGTCGTGGCCCAGTGGATCAGTGGTGGCCCAGTGGACCAGTAATGAGCCAGTGGAGCAGTGGTGGCCCAGTGGAGTAGTAGTGGCCCAGTGGAGCAGTCGTGGCCCAGTGCAGCAGTAGTGGCCCAGTGGATCAGTGGTGGCCCAGTGCAGCAGTAGTGGCCCAGTAGAGCAGTAGTAGCCCAGTGGATCAGTGGTGGCCCAGTGGAGCAGTGGTGACCCAGAGGAGCAGTGGTGGCCCAGTGGAGCAGGAGTGGCCCAGTGGATCAGTAGTGGCCCAGTAGAGCAGTAGTGGCCCAGTGGATCTGTGGTGGCCCAGTGGAGCAGTGGTGGCCAAGTGGAGCAGTGGTGGCCTAGTGCAGCAGTAGTTGTCCAGTGGATCAGTGGTGGCCCAGAGGAGCAGTGGTGGCCCAGAGGAGCAGTGGTGGCCCAGTGGAGCAGTGGTGGCCCAGTGGAGCAGTGGGGGCCCAGTGGAGCAGTGGTAGCCCAGAGAGCAGTAGTGGCCCACTGGTAACAGCAGCGACTTACGAGGTCATAGGTTCGTACTCGGACAGGCGCTTTATTTTGTATAAATTATTTCGTGAGGAAACCGGTATGTCACAGAACAAAAAAAAAAAAAAAGAAGACATGTGACATCTACCAACCCGCACTGGACTCGCGTGGTGAATTACGGCCCACTCCCTCTCACAGTGAGGTGTCCTGCAGTGGGATCATTATATAACAAAAAGAAAACGAAACATAAAGTAGTATAAAATACTGTACATAAACATGGCGGGTGATCTGCTTAGCTTACGAAGTACGAAATAAATGATGATGTTTATTACATGAATAAGTACATAAGCATTTCAAATGCGTAGTATGTGATTAATGTTTCTTTAGCTTTATTATTATCGAAATAGGTCAGCCGAAAATAAACTGATTAGGTATAAAATGTAAAAAAAAAACAATGACATCACAAAAATACACAGGCTTGTTCTTGAGCATACAGTATTCGTCAGGCCTTCCAATGTATTTCCACCGAGTAGTCGTACGTATGACGGTCACCAGAAAACAACATATACAGGGATATTTTAAATTGTCTAGCTAAACTCCGCAGACGCGACAGGTACCAATTTCTAAACGGGATAAAACAAACGACTAATTAATTTGACGATTGTTTTGTGGTTTCATCGAACGCAATTTTATTATAGTAGTCACTTCACAATCTGTTTTATTTTGGAAACTACCGACAAGATGGGTATCGGATACCTAAATACGATAAATCAGAAAACAGTTTGTCTCAACTCATAATTTAAGCACATCAACAACATTAACAGCGGTCGTTAATCTCCCAAAAAAAAAAAACCTTTTAATTTTTATTTTATCAAACTCAAACTCAAAGCATTTATTTCAATTAAACCATTTACAGGCACTTTTGAATTGTCAAGGAGTCAGTCAGTCAGAAATATGAAGCTAGTTGCCCATTCCAAAGCGTAGGTTCCTATGGAGAAGAACGGGCAAGAAACTCCACGGACACTTACTCTTATCGTGTTTAGATACCACTGTAAGTAATAACTGCCGCACGGGTCGCGGTCGATCAATCAGGTTAAGCTATGCTTGCCGGGGTTGGTCTGTGGATGGGTGACCATCTTTACATAACGAGACTCCTCCGTGCCTCGGAAAGCACGTTAAGCGTTGGTCCCGGCTGTCATTCGTGGATCTTTGCCAGTCGTTACGGGTCGTCAGAAGCCCGAAAGTCTGACAACAAGTCTTACCAAGGGATATCGTATTACCCAGTTACTGGGTTTTGGAGGTCAGATAGGCAGTCGCTCCATGTAAAATACTGGTATTCAGCTGAATCCGGTTAGACTGGAAGCCGACCCCAATATAGTTGGAAAAAGGCTAGGCAGATTGATTGATTGTGTTTAGATACCACTCATCGCATCCGCGGAGTTGAGCTAGCCAATTTAAAATAACCCTGTATGCACAGCACTACACAGACCGATACTAAACAGTGTATATACCTTTAGATAATTGTAAGTATAAAAGTGCGTTGATAACATACACTTTCAGATATAAAAGTATCTGAAGTAATGTTCTAAGACAAAGTCTGTAGTAAGTTCATATAAAGATACAATTGTGTAAATTCGAGTATTGATGCAGTACAGTACAACTGCACATTGAACAAAAAACAAAAAGGTTCCATACATATATATAACATGTTGCTAGCACTTAGTCAATCATTTACAATACTAGTTATAGTACTTTTTATCTGAAGTTCGATAACATATTTTGCTGCTTTCAAAAGCTTTTACATCATTGTAAACTTGAAAAAATATATACACATTGCGGTAACATTTGCAGTCTAAGCTTGCGATATAATGCGACACCTATACACAAAAAGCGTTTAGCAGTAGCAATTATTTGTCCGTTTTTTATATGTACTGTTTGCTTATATTTACATAAACAGCACTATGTCAGGAACGACACCGCTACTATGCCTCCAACACTGTAATCCTAATTATACCACTTCGTGCTCGCTACGCGACGGTAACAATGTGTAAGTTCCAAAAGATTTTGACAATCACTTTCTACTTGGGCTGCTTCTCAAATATATTCTAGTTTACAGGTTCATTGGCTTGGCCATGCAAATTGTTATTATCTTCGAGATGCAATGACGTACAGTATTATGATTTATGTGTAATATTTACAGTACAGTTAATCTACGATACTGGGTCGTGGGACCCTTAGTCGGGTCTGTATATGGGTATTTTGGGAATAAACTCTATAAGAAGTACGTATTCCATCATGGAGGAGGAGTCGCAGTGTTGCTTCGTGAGTCGCCAGCGAAGGCCTAGCTTGTGGTACAGCCGACTGTTTTCCCACTCCAAGAGTTTGTTCAGAGAGTGTTGCGTCTGGAAATAAAATTACAAAGTTATTACCGTGTTTCATGCTTCATGGTCAATTTAGACAACTATTTATATACCTGCAAACGATAAATAGTTCAAACTTGGAACGTAGTACCTGGTAGACATTGATCGACGAGTTGATGGGCGTAAACCAGAAAGTTAATATTATGTGCAACATTGTAGGGGGTGTTAATAATACTGATCGATGATTAATATTGGTATTTGAGTAACTGTTGTATTACCTATAATTATCGTCTATATGCTATGACTGGGGTGATTTCCAGGCCGATAATACACATGTCTACAGGTAAAACTAGCCAAATAATGATACTGTGGCGGCATCTACATCCCTACATACGAACAACGCATCACACTGACCACCAGGCGACCAGGTAAACAATAAAAACCGCTACGAATCGCGCACTTGGTCGCAACGGCTAACTAGCCGCAGATCATACAATACCACTAGACAATACGTCTACATCCCTTGGTAAACATTACAACGGCATAATTAATTAATTGCATCAAATACATTATAAATATCGTAGTGTATTGTAGTCAGTTCACGGTAGGTATTATGTATAAAACAGCTAAATAATTCAAATATGTACCCTTTGTTTTCCTGTCTGAGATAAACCGAATATATAATAGAATTGAGATCAAAATATGTGAATAATTTTCATGGATAGATTGTGTACTCGTTTTGAATTTTACCAAGGCTATGTTTTGAAACTGGGGGAGACGTGTTTTATCATATTCATGTAGAATTACAATAAGTTTAGTCCTACGAGCAAAATAGGAACCACTTTTTATATTTTTTGTTGGTATTTGTCAACACCGCAGCTACTAACAGCCTCAATCGCGTATGATATTCTGAGATTATCTATGAATGAAAAATATATCTGTCACCATATAATGATGAAATTAGTTAGTGTATAATCTATCGCTATATTTCCGTTGGATTATAGACTGTAGAAAAATTGTGATCTGCAACAAACCATTTACAAATTTAACGCATTATTTTTCGATAAACTCAAACTCAAATCATTTATTCCAAATAAATCAATTAAGTACAGGTACTTTTGAATTGTCAAGGGGTCGGTCAGTCAGAAAGATGAAGCTGGTTGCCCATTCCAAAGCGTAGTAGGTTCATATGGAGAAGAACGGGCAAGAAACTCCATGGACACTCTTTTAAATCAGAATATTGTTACAAAATATTGGTTACATCATATTGGTTACATCATTCATGTTGAAATTATACATGTGAGAACAATGTAGAAAAACGTGCACGTTAAAAGCGTCCATGGTAAAAATATAAAAACAAAAATAATTAAAAAATTAAAATAAGCCATGGCAGCTAAGAGATGACCAGTCCCCACTGACGGCGCCCGTTCACGAACATGACGCATGGATCAGCATCATTTAGCTCAACCATTTCGAAGGGAACTTAATGATCCAAAACTATAATGATATTTTATAATGTATCCATGAGAAACCGACAAATTGGGAAATCTTCTCCTCTTGTTGTAGCTTGCTTGCGACGTAACGCACCTTGCGCTAATACTAATAGCCTGCATAGCTGCGAGCAACTTGGAAGTAGGTTCGAAAAGCCTAGTTTCAATAAATTGCTTCTGTTTTTTTTTTTGTTGGTCTCATTTCTAACCTAAGCCATTTCACCCAGTTCAATTTTTCGACAGTTGATTTTATCAATCTTACGGTGCCATTTATATTTAATTATCTACAGGGAACAAAGTGCATAATTACCTAAGTTTAAAGTTTCCTACATTGGTTGAAGTGATAATGAAATATTATATTATGCGGTTTTTGAGAACTGATCTATACCTTACAGGACTACCTGTGATCCTAAGAAAACAGAAGGTGCCAACTAGGGTTGCCAACCATACTGTTAAAAACAGTATTTAAATACTGTTTTTCATCCTAAAATACTGTTTACTGTTCAACAAAAATAAAGTAAGTATATGTTAATAAAGCAGTGTATACTGTTTTCACTGATATCAAGAGCTACCGTATAGCTAAATAAAAAAGAATCTAGATGAAAAAAAAAAAAAAAAAAACAATTTGTAGTGTTTTTTTGGACGACGACGCGACGGTTGTTTTTTTTTTGTGTAAAAAGGTTTTTTTTCCGAGATAAGTACTGTTTATTTTTACTGCCTCGTTGGTCTAGTGGTCGCAAGCGCTACTGCTGAGCATGAGGTCCTGGGTTCGATACCCAAGTCGGGCAAAGTATTATTGGGTTTTTCTAACAGGAATTTCTCAGTAGAAGACCGGAGTCTGGAATTGTGCTCAGTTGATGGCAATAGGCTCGCCCCCTATTACATGGGACTTAAAAAACATAACTGGCGAAATGTGGGTGTACTACAGGTACAACTCTGCCCAACCCTTCGGGGAAACAAGGCGTAATGTTATTTTATGTGTTTATTTTTCCGAAATACTGTTTTTTTTTCTCACTTTGATCATAATATACCTACTTTATTTCTTGTACAAAAAGTTGGCAACCTTAGTGCCAACTTAAAAGTAAGTAATTAAAATAGTGACAAGTGGTAGGTAATTTATAACAAAAAATAATGTAGACCTAACATTAATTATGTACTTGAATGCAGATTTATGGAACATGCCATGCCATGGTGCCAATTTACATGTATGCTTATTTATACAAAGATTTACGATACATAACCAACATAACGTTACTCGGTAATATACAGCCGACACAAAAACGTGACCAAGTGTCAAAGGCGCAATATATTAAAATTAAACGATCTCGACCATTCCCTCCGACGTGGTATTGTCAGCGACGTATACAAAATATCTAAATTATCAAAACAATTATGTGATAAATTTATTTTTCGTTATTTCTAAGAGTGGTCAATTTTTTTCGTTTATTTAGGAGCGTTAATCGTCCTTCGTTGCTGACTGTATAAGGTGTTATTACATAAACCAGGGCAGTGCCCAGAACACTAAATCAATAAGGCAGAGCTTAGGTTTAAAAATAAACTCTGTATTAGTAAATTGCTCGATCGAAGTAAGGTTGAAGGTTAAGGCAAAGCAATGTAAGGTTGTGTGCATGTTATTAAATATGAAACTGTGTGCTTATCTTTAGGTGGAAATATTTAGGTGTTCATTGAAAAGCAAAGAACCTGGTTTTTTTTATTGACAGATAGTGCAATCCACGACGACGCGCTCCACTCCGCGATTACTGAACTGTAAGCTGTACTTTAGTACGGAGCGGAGCGGAGTGGGGCGCGTCGACGGTGATTGCACTATCTTTAAAGGAGCTGTATAGTACGGAGTGTCAATTTAAACTACTTTTAGAATTTAATTTAGGAAGTGTATATAGTGCAAATAGCGACACTTTATCCGATAGGTATAAAGTGCCGCTATTCGCGGCATAATAGTGGCGCTGCCTCGGCCAGGCTAAAGTGCCGTAAGCATTGCATTGTCATTGTCACTTGTTATTTTGTTTGATTATTGAGGTTAGTTCGCCGCCATTTGTATTGATTGATCGTATTTGTTTTAGATAATTATATCAAGTCATTATAGTGACTGAATTTAAGAAAAATGAATTAGCAAATGAAAATGGCTGAAAAGTAGGTTAGGTTCACACAACGCACGAGCCAAGCGAGCGAAGTGAGAGGTGCCGCGGCAGCGACCGGCGAGTGCTGTAATGTTTTGGGAATGTGGTGTTTTACAGCGAACTAATCTCAGCAATCAAACAAAGTAACAAGTGACAGTGACTCGTTGACAGTGACAATGATTGCATTGCTTACGGCACTTTAGCCGGGCCGAGGTAGCGCCACTATTATGCCGCTAGCGGCACCTTTTCCGATAGGGATAGATTGCCAATCCATTAATTTCATACGAAATATATGAGAAAAGCTTTTTGCAATTTGTGGCTTTTCTAGTATTCTGACACAGCTGGTCCTGAAGTCTTTTCAATTATCATAAGAAACAGCATTGATTAGCATCATAAAATACAACGTGAGAATTGACGATTTTCTAGCTGACTGTACCATTTTTACAAATATGTAAAGACAAAAGGTCAAGACCAATTAGTCAAAAAGTCAAGAACAATCTTCTAAGAACATTTGTCTGTAGCTACAGAGTCAAAAATCCTGTATTCTCACATAGTTTATGCCAATACACAGTTCCAAGGCGTTACTGGGCTTTCTTGAAGAGTTGAGGTGGATCGAAAGATCCATTGTCCCACCCGTACGCATAATACGCGCTTGGACGTGGAGTTGCGAACTCCAGCCTGTTATACAATACTATACAGTGTTAATACGCAGGCCAAAGAATTCTAGATAGATACATACCCTTTTACTTAGACAAATAACGGGCCAGAGAGAGCATCCTAGAGTGCAGCAGCAGCACACGCAGCCGCAGAACAGCCACTTAACGTTGACGGGTAGTGTCTTCTTCAGCACGCTGTTGATGCGCGCCACCGTCGCCTGGTACTCCTCGGGCGCGACTCGGGACTGCAGGCCTGAAGGGAACTCGCCGTTGAAGCGGTTGCTCAGGCCAAAACTGGAATGGGTAATGGTAGTGGTTATGGTAAGAAAATACAATTTTATTAATAAGCACAGATTGAAAGGCACACTACATATTCTGCAAAATCGTAGTGGTTATGTTATGTCGTGAGGACAGTTTTGAGTTTTCATGTCAGCGCCATACAAATTTTTCTTTAAAAAATTATAGCTCTTTCATTTGTACACGCAATTGCATCAATTTTTTTTTTAGTATAGTAATGATCAGCAGAATCCATTTCTAGCCAAAAAAAGGACCCTTCAAAATTCAACTATATATTATGTTTATGAAAGGCCATTTTTAGGCTACCGTGCGGAGTCGCATAGATTTTACATTTTCATTCTGGGATGTTCTGAATTTTTTTCATCTTGCTGTCCGGCGCCGGTATGGCTCCGCGTCATGTAGAGGAAGCCGTATACAAATTGATTTTAAAAGACAAGTTAATTATCAAAGCCAGCAAATTAGGCTAATGAGAAGTCCATTTTTGTACATTAACTCCTAGACATGACCTTGTGAATACTGCTTAATTGAATGGTTGTAGGTATAATTTGAACCAAATAGCATCATTTGTGGTAAAAATGCATTTTTAGAATCAATAAAATTTAACTTGTTACTGTTATACTTAAACCAGCTCAACTAGTTTTCTAGTAAATAATACTGCTTAATAAAGCATGATAAACATATTTATTTTAAATAAATAGGTTTTTGCTAAATTACTCGCTAAATGTCTTCATCAAGTGAGGTGATACCAATCATATCAGATTTCATGCATTGATAATACATAACTGATAACCATATTGACCCATAATCTAAAACAGATTCATCAATATGACTGGACTCTGGATTTCAAAATCATTTTGACTCTTTAACTATTCCAATTCAAAATATTTTATTTCACATAAACCTACATGGGCACTTATGAAACATCAGAAGTTAGGTGCACGGTTCCAATTGGTTGTTACCAATGGAGAAGAGACGGTGAGAAACTCCACTGTTAGTCTTTACAATAAAAAAAAAATTATTACAAATAATTTAGGTACATTATTTTCAAATAACAATGTTGATAGGTATGGGAGGACAGTGGGTCTTTCGTACCAGGTACTTAACAAAATAGAAGCTGGTCAACAAATCTACAGTCCACTAAGCTTACAGCATTCTCATTTTGCTTCTGTATGTCCTAGAAATCCCTTGCTGTTCTGTCCCGCCAATGGCCTCTAGGTCTAATAGAGTACAGCAATCTGGGCTTCACATAGGAATAAACAATACTTAATTGTATTCGGTACATATAAAAAAAAAAAAAAAAAAAAAAAAATGTAGCTTTAAATCTATACTAATATAATAAAGCTGAAGAGTTTGTGTGTTTGAATGCGCTATTCTCTGGGACTACCAGTTGGATTGGATAAAATCTTTTTGCATTTGATAGCCCAGTTCTTGAGGCAGGTATTTACAGATAGTTCAACTCATCTGTGCGCGCCGCGCCATGTGTGTGTGCGCTTGTAATTATACAGCTTTAGTTTGTGTTGCGCTCGGACGACGACTGCCGCGTCACTGCCACACAAATTAAAGCTGTATAATTACAGCGCACGTACACATGGCGCCGCGCGCATAGATGAGTTGAACTATATATAACATTATGCTACGAAAAAGTAAAAAAAAGTCTGAAAGAACGGGCGGGGGCGGTGCGAGAAATTGATCAAGCGGACGAAGTCACGTGCAGAAGCCTAGTGAAAGATAAGATTTAGTAAAAAGGTTTAACATTATAGATGGTTACATCTTGTTATGTAGGTAAATAATTTAACAAATACTGATAAGCAGTAATAAGTAATACAAACATTGTGTAACGTGTAACTATGTATATACTGTCATAATTAAACCTGTAATATTGTGTGCAGAACACAATACTTACTACTTATATACTTATTATTAAATATGTATAATGATTACTAAAACCACAAGTCATATACTTATTAAAACTTAGTTACTTATCAATGTAAAACACAATCATTAATGTTATTTCTTTTGAGTGAACTGAAAAACTGTTAAAGTTATTATTATGCAGCTCATAATAACCACTTTTAGGATAAAAAAAACAATTTGGTTTTTGAAGTAGAGGAAAATATTTTATAAAAACCATGCAGGACTAAGTACAATACAATGATTATGATAAATATTGTGAATACTTATTTAAATATACACATCAATAATGGATTCTACATCTCGTATTGATGTAAAACAAACATTATTTCTTTGTTAAGTCTTTTCAGAGTGTGAACACAGCTTTAGGCTAACAAAAACAATCACAAACAATGTTGTTGGAGTACATAAATGTGTAATGGTTTTCTTTATCTGTGTACATAAAGCTCTTTGTCCTGGCTGAGTAACTGACTCATCTGTGCCTCATGTCTCATGTTTAGAGAAATAAATTATACTTATAAATAATTTGTTTAGTAAGATTTATTGAAAGCTTTTAGATTACCAATTTTTTTTTTAAGAAATAAATTGAATCTTCAGGTGACATTCTAATACATTAGGTATAATAGGTATTATTGATCGTCTTAACTACCTTTTACGAACTTAAAATACAATATTAAACTCCAGTAGATCAGTATGATTGGCAATAAAGAGAAATTACTAAGTTACTCAAGACATTTAAAAAATCTGGGTCATGGTTTTATAATTTTTAGTCATTTTAATTTGTGTTCAGTTAATTGTTATCCTCATTCTAATTAAGTGCCATGTCTATACAGACAAGGATGATCATGATCACATACATTTAAATAATTGAAATAGAATAGTTTTATTATGAAAACAATAACAAAATAATTTCATAATAAGTTTGTTTATAAAATAAACTGCAGTGCTGTTCAAACAATTGTACAGCAGTGAAAAGCTAATCTAATTAAAGGTATAACATATTGAAAATTGGCGCCCAGTCAATATTATGCTTAAAGAAATAGTCCTTCAATGCCACAGGTCGAGTGACAAAGACTCAAGAATAACTCTGCAGTGCGCGACCCACAGTGCGTGCAGCCCCTTGTTGCCGAGCCAGGAAGGTAATAGAGACCTAACAGCTGATGTTATTAAACAGATAGCACAAATAAAAGCTTACACTGTCATGTTCCCAGCCCCTCGAACCACGATCGGATCAGGGACAAGCGTCACATGTGTTTCTTCTATATTCTCCTCCAGTTCCGTCTCATCGGGGTATATTGCATCAAAGTCTGCCATTGTACTTAACACTAACTAAAAAATCAATTCCGTATATTATAAACACATAACAAAGCACAGTGTTTGTTAGATTTTACACATTCACGAAAAAAGGAATACAGAAAGTCAAAAGTGACGTTTTCTTTCATAAACAGAAATGTAAAATGTTGCCATACTTGGATTTGAAAGTGTTTTTGTATGCGAATGCAAACTTTTCTGTTGCTCAACAAAATTGATAGCTGTGCATTCAGCACAGTTTTATGTTATTCACGATTATTCCCTTCCTTCCAGATTGATTGTTTCATTTAATATTTTGAGTTCTTTGTTATATTTTGTATTGGAACATTATTTTGAAAGTATAAATGGCGTAGTTCCAATGATTCATACTAGATGGCACTAAAATACTCGTTTGTTTGGATTGGAATCGTAGATTATTATTATCAAGATTAAATTGATTATTATTAATTAATTGTCGCAAGGGTAGGTAGGGCAGTAGGTTCGCAACCCTAGTCTTAGCCCAAATGATACCCTTTGAAATGGTAGAATGACTGCATTAACAAAGGCCCCGAACAAAAATTATTACGATATCTTTGTATTCAGAATTTAATATTATATGATTTTGGACGGGAGTGCCTTCTTTAAGGCTAATAAGTAGTAATAGGTAGGATTAAGAAATTGGCGTTTTGTATGGAGAATTTTAAAGAAGTTGCAATTTTCATACTAACATTTTCTTAATTTAGAACACTAATGTTTTAAAACTTTTATGCACTACTGTTAAAAAACTATGATAACGTATTCCACTTAGATTATGCGACAAACATAAGTTTTGGCTAAGTTTTAAAACATGTAGTGGTCATTTCTGTTCAAGACAATGTTTATGTTCTTTCTCCAGAATTAGCCTACCTACTGACAGGTTATATAAGCTTAGGTAAATTGTTCATTTTATTTGACTTTATATGTCAATTTATTTTAATTTTATTAATTTTTTGTTGACATTAACTACTCAGTAGAATGATTTTCATGAGTTGTATCGCAATATGTGGTTAGCTAGCGACCTCGACAAACTGATCATATTTTTTATTTTTTTTCCTGAAAAACTGGCAGCAAGTTCGTCATGCTCCCTTAGGTGTCACTGCTTGCGGTAGCGTCGGGGGTCGGGTTGCCTCCTTCCCTCAAATATGGCGAGGCGGGTAATGGCTGATCTCTGCGTTAAGCTCGTGAACGGGTGCTGCTTGTGGTGACTGGTCGTCTTGCTGATCATGGTTTTGTTATTGTTATTAGTAATTAACTGTTTATTTAGTTTACCTCGATGGTCCTAGTTTATCAATTATAACTTCTAGTTACAGCTATATGTAAGCGGGCACGCCCTTTATGCCTGGAGGCTTTATTTTCTTTTTAGATATTCTTTACGTTTAGTTATTTTTATTTCTGCTTGAGTATAGATCTCGATGTTTTTGGTTGGTATATTGGCGTGTGCTAGCTGTCATATGGCTGATAATTTATAATTTAATGTTTTGTGTTGTGTTATGTAAATTATTTTGCATAAGTACTATTGTATAGAATCATTTTATTTTTCCTAATTGAACAGACAGCTGTGCTGCTGGGGAGTTTGTTGCGCCACTTCTTCTTCCCAGCGAAAGCACTAGGAAGTGGTGAAGGGTGGGCGTTTTGTGGGACTGTCTTATGTAACTTTGACGTTCGAAAAGTGCTGATTCTCAGCCTAATTTGAATAAATGACTTTTGAATTTTGAATTTTGAATTTTGAACAAAAAAAGTAATTTTTAAGGTACCTACCTATTTTTTATGTTTAGAAAACTAATAAGGTTTTTTTACTATTGGTAGTTGTATAAGAGGGGCAATATTAGATAATTATAATTATTATCAAGCAATTGATGAATATTTTAAGTTATAGAAGTGACGATGTTTTCTATTTGTGAGAAAAAAAACGGCAATTTCATAGGTGGGGACCCAATAGTATTGAATAGACACCTAATGCTTTGACAAATTAGTAGGTTCACAATAAAACAAGATACTTAAGTATATTTTTTGTGCCATTTTGAGGTAGCCTCTGGTGTGAGCAGGTGCAAAATGAATCCACTGCTCACACGTAAGTCTACAGACTTATCAGTAACACATTGTTATTAACAAATCTACTTGCGATCAATAAGTCGGAGATAATGTAAACGTGTCATGATGATATCATCGGAGTCCTCTTTAGTAGTCAGTGCTAAGCTAGCATCATCAGGCGCTAATTCCTACGAAATAGCGCCTGATGAAATTCACTTTGATGTACCTAGAACAACCGTTATACAGAATTCCAAAATACCTAATCAAGGTCTAACTTTAACTAAAGATTAGCTTACACTTAAATTGATGAGCTTAGGCCCCCGTAGGTATTTCGCGGGTCTCACAATAACGTAAAAGCCTTATCCTTATCCTTACATATTTTCAAACAAAATCCCCCGCTGCGTCTGTTGTCTGAACGCGATAAAATAAAAAACTACCGAATGGATTTTCAAACGGTTTTCACCAATCGACGTAGATAGTGATTCACGAGGAAAGTTTTGTTGTAAAATTAATTAAGGTTTAGTGTAAATTGGCTGAAATATGACGATTATTGTTAAAGATGTCGGAAAAAATCGTGCCGACTGGGAGCATTAGGTACCTATAGTCTACTGGCGTGCGCCGCGTAAACCATTTTTATCTTTCAAAATTTGATAAAAAACGTTATTTGTTATTTCCGAAGCTACACTGACGGACTCAACTGCATTATAGTTCAGGATTACTTTCGAACTTTCGAATTCATATTTTTGATAAGTATGCAATCTTTTTAGATTGAACTAAATGAAAATGTCGAGACAGTCAATTCATAAAAAAAAAACAAAATTAAAAAATAGAACTGCACTAAAAGATAAAATTATAGCCAGGAAAATAAAATGTATGCATAGTCTCAAATTCGTGTGTTCTTAGACGACCAATCATTCATAATAGAGATGCGCTTAAACGTTAAAAAATAATAACACTGCTAAATGGTAATGCTAACAATAATTAACAGTTAAAATTAGCAGTTTTTTTAGCAACTGTTAAATTTAATCTCAGACAGATTGTTAACGTATTAATTCTCATTTCCTTCATACTTTTCACAGTCTTATGACTGTCAACTTTTCCTGTTGGCGTATACACAATATACAAACAGTCAAACAAATGGAACTTTCACTCACAACACTATCTACCACAAACAAACCAGCGTAAACCTTCGCAACGAAGATCAGTCTTATTTAACACTAGTTAATGTAACATTTCCGAATTCCGCAGTTAGCAGTTAGCACTTAATTAAATCAACTCGCTCAAACTTAATCTAACTGTGACTGAATCTGCAGGACCATTATACATTATTACATTTCAAAACGTTTTTTTTTTTTTTTTTTTTTGCTGGTTGAATACGAGGCTTTTGGCTACCTTTGTATTTTTGTATAATTTTTATTTTTTTTCTTATGTTATAATGTGCGTTTCGTTTGTGCAGAATAAACATATTTTCTTTCTTTCTTTTTTTATTATTGCTTTGTTGTGAGTTGTGACTGCTATATTTAACAGCTATCCCAGAACTCATTTAACAGGTGTTGACACTAAAAAAAATTAGCAGTGTTAATTTAGCAGCTTATTAATTTTAGACCCATCCCTAATTCATAAGCGTGTGTTATTATTAGAAAGTTTGAAATTAATAATTTTCATATTTTTAACATTTGCGATTTAAATTATTGTTACCAATAGTATTGATTGAGCCGCTCAAATTGTGGTATTGCATGGTGCGGGAAGGCTTGGATCAACGAATGATTGCTAGAAATTTAAATTTAAACCAGTTTACGGTTTCTAGAGTAGGTATACCGAAGGTTTGTAGAGACAGGTTTTTTAAAAAGGAGACGCGGTACTCCAGGCCAGATCTCGAGCAACCACCCGTCGTGACGACCGATTTATTGTTTCAACTTCCCTACGAAATCGTTTCCTCACGTCAGTAAACATCAAAACAGAGCTGAATGAAGTGCGTGGAGTACCTAAACGTGAGTGCAAGAACAATAACAAGGAGGCTTAAGGAAGCGGCAATCACTCCTTTTAGACCAGCAAATGGTCCAAAGCTGTCTGCAGCTCACAGACAAGCTCGTTTAAGATTTGCGCGTGAACATCTTCATTGGACTGAAGAGCAATGATGGGCCTCCGCCTCCGTATTGTTCACCGATGAGTGTAGGACATGTTTAAATAGTGCAGACGGCACAACGCTATATAACAGAGCTTTTAGAAGCTCACGTGGTACCTTATCTTACATGGGATTTAGGCGAAAATTTAATTGTCTTATGCAAGATAATGCCCGACCCCACGCCGCTGCACAAGTTCGACAATATTCCGAATCATCATTATTCCATTGCGAAAAAAGGATGAATAATGGTGGCATTAATACGTCATAATACGGCCCCAGGCGCCATCGCGCATAGCGCCATCCTTTTTTCGCAGTGGAATAATGATGGCATTAATACTTCATAATAAGGCCCCAGGTTGGAATATGTACAGACGCCAGCACGTCAACCTACCCGAAACTGTCAAATTTTGCCAATCAACTTTGAACCTTACACTTTTGTGATAAAGTTGAAGATCAATTAAAGAAATTTGACAGATTGTAGTAGGTTGATGTGCTGGCTGCTGGCGTCTGTACATATAGTGCAATCCACGACGGCGCGCCCCACTCCGCGATTAATGTACTGGAAGCTGTACTTTAGTACGGTGCGGAGCGGAGTGGGGCGCGTCGTCGTGGATTGCACTATCTATACCATGAATTGGCCAGCACACAGCCTGGATCTTAATCCCATTGAACATGTTTGGGACAGTTTAAAAAAAGCAGTATATGCGACAAATCCTGTGTCCACAACAGTGGCAGCACTAAGAACAGCGATTTCACAAGAATGGAACAATATTCCGCAAGACCGTTTAATAACCCTAAATACCCTAATTAAATCTATGCGGAACCGTTTAGAATTTGTAATAAGGACACATGGAGGCAACACCTTAAGAAAAAAAAAAACCTTTGTTCTGTAAAAACTAATTTTTCAATAAAACCAATTTTTGTTACATTTATCGTTGTTCAAAAAAATTTAATGGTCCTTTCCAGTATACAAACATACACTTTTAAGGATATGATACTACGCTGTTATGAAGTTAACGAACCAAACTATGTGGTTTCAATTTAAACTTGTATAAAAAGTTTGAATACTTGGTTAAAATGTTTATTTCAAAGGCGTCTTCGGTCTTGAACATTGATGCAGTTTATGAGTCCGTAAGTGTATTTTGACCGGTATTATAAGTATGTATCCATAAGCAATAAAATATACCTTGACATCATATCATTAAGGGCCGATTTTTCAATCTCAGACAAAGAATCGAATAGCGTTTATTCCATAGATAGCATGATTCTGGATTTTCCAATAGTCAGATAGTCTAGCCTATAACTGAGAAACAAAGTTAACCGCCCCTTCAAGCCTGTTAGTACGTTATTCTACTAGGGAATATTAGAATGTTTTTATCACATCTATTCAAAAATCTCTAAAATAGCTTTTTAATCCCATATGGACTTAAAGTGATTTGAATTTGGAAATTATTAGTAAAAGTTAATGAGTAGTTAAAGAGATCAATCACGAACATTGTATGAACAAGTAACAGGCTGGCAAGAGAGAGAAAGGTGTGAATTTGGTCAAAATGAAAATCCAACATGGCGGCTGCGAAAATTTTCATAGTTATAAATTACAGAAAGATAAAAAATCTCGTCAAAATGTCAAACATACGTTTTGTTGTTATTCTTGTCTCTCACGTTGAATACTGTAGGTATCTGTGCATTTTGCTTGCACATGATAGTGTGAAGTTGATTATTCTTCAGTTATTATACGATTGAAAATTTAAAAATATTTATTCGCCTGATAAACAGCGAGCTAATTTTATACGCTAGATAACTATTCAACGATTTAACTGAGGATTAAAAATTGGCCCTAAAAAGAAAACTTTAAAAGAAATCACAGATTCAAAATTACGCGTAACAAAATAATTATGATTGACGACAACGCGGGCGCAGCGGTAAGAGTCAATGACCTTTTCCTCAGCTATTAGGTATGTAATCCCGGTAGTACTTACCCGTGGGATATTTTCAGACATCCACGCGGGCGAAGCCGCGGCAAAAAGCTAGTATATAATATAATAATAATATAGAGCTGCCTCGGCTAAGCAGCTCTATATTACTGTCCCACTCTACCAGCTATTCAATTTTTTACTCAACCAAGGAATCAAGAGCTGTGAATGCCACCATTCCACCTGATGCTAGGGATTGAAACAATTGAGAGCTCACTTCAAGCGCACTTCAGCTAAGTTTTCAAAATGAGCTACATTACATTATAGACCGACTGGATTCGAAGCTTCATAGTTTTGAAATAAATTCCCGATAACTCAGGCTATTAAATCTTTGGTAGCCTGCTTTTCTAACAGTCCTAAGTCTTTTCTTTTAAACTGACCCGGGAACTGAACCTTGAATTTAGGTAATATTTTTCAAACGTGCTCAAAACTGAGCTAGGACTAGTTTCAAAAGTTTTCTAAAAGACAAAGGTGAACAACATATTGCTCTAACTAGTTCAAATAATAAACGTTTTAGTTAGGCACAGATCGATTGTCCGTACAAGGCTCGACCATTATGAATTATCTCACGACTCACTTGTATGACCACTATCACACATGTATGCACATTGATAACGTGCAGCTGTGACCCAAAAACTGCCGCCATCATATACCGCCTCCCTGCGGTACTACAGTCCGACCTTACGAAACTACCTCAAAAGGAGAAGGCATCTCAAACACGAAGCGTTGTTAATCAAATCCAAAAGGGATGATGACTAAAAAAATATTTTTTGTCCGTCATGTAGACTATGCAAAAATAACGTACACGTATTTTTTCTTATTTTACGTTATCAAAAGATTACGGCGATACATTGAGATATAATGTGACATGACGTCACTTGTATGTAGATTTTATACATACTTGTGACGTAGCAACCCCCTCTCCCCAACTTTAATGCGTTCTATCTAAGTAATTTTTTATTAATATGATAAAGCAAAAAATACGTGTCTAATATTTTTTTATTATCTGACTGACGGTCTAATTTTTTTTTTTTTTTTACCAGTTATCATCCCTATTATAAGTGATTTTAGTGATGTCGTATGCTCTTTACTTTAATAATAAAATATTTCAGACGGTTATTAAAATGGGTAGGCATTTGAACAAGTAACTGCTTTGTGCTTCAAAAAGGGATGAAGAATTTGCCAGCTGGTCATGATTTCGGCATCTAAGGCCCGTATTACGGAACCTCACTCAAAACTTAAGCATTACTTAAACTCGTATATAGCCTTTTGATTGGTTGAAACTAGTTTTAAGTAATGCTTGAGTCTTTAGTGAGGTTCTGTAACACGGGCCTAAGTGAACTTGATATATTTTGGTGTGTCGTCCAAAATAATAGCTTCTGGCTCATTTGCTAGGTGTCATTTCATTGATATTTTAAGAATTTGTAGGTAATTTAAATGTACTGCCTTGCTAACAGCCCTTGAGCTATTCTCTTTCTGGGCTACAATCGTCATAATCGCGTCTGACGTCCGCACTCCCCAAACTGGCCTTAGGCCTCACGAAAGGATGAGTTGATCTACTGGTTGGGTTTCTTTCCACCCCAATAATATCCTCTACCTTCGCCAAACATGATCATGCAGAGCTTGGTCCCGGGTGATTTTTGTACTATCGTGTCACGGAAATAATAATCAGTCGGTTATAATTCATCTGCTGTAGGATTTTTTGCCCCATTTATTACTGATTGGAGGATGCTTCTTAGTTTGGTTGATAATCCTACAGGTAATCCTTCACTCAACATTATCATGCCTCGACGGAGGGCAAAATTATGACTTCATGAAAGATCTTTCGATTTAGCTCTATTTCTAAAATATAGTCTAACTACGCGAAATAACAAATATACTTTCAGGCATCCGAGCCAGTTGATCAGTTTCAAATAATAGATATTAATTCAACCGGTATGGTAAAGGGTATAGGGTCGGCCGTGACAGATCAGACGTTTTTCTAGGCGGGTGCATTGAGCAGTGCAAGTGCACATGCGTATAAAAGCGACGTGTGCGCAACCCTCAGCGTCACAGCGAGTTAGAGCGCCCACCGAAGGTACTCACGCAACATGAAGGTATGGAAAGCTTTTCTAATAACTCATAGTTTATTGAAATAGGAAATATTTTTTGTCTTTTTTTTATTAAAACTACAATTTGCCATTGCACAGAGGCACATAAAAAGTTAATGTCACACCTGAAATAATTGCACTTACCTGAAAGTTGTATTAATAGGACAGACATGGAGATCGTATAGCTCTATAAAAATAGAGCAGGATCTCTCCTAAATCTATTGAACCTAGCATACATTGGTGTGGAAAGATAGGAAGGCTTTATCGTCGTCCAGGAAGCCAATTTCAATTTGGTAAAACAAATAGAATTTCTATACAGGGTGTTTGGCGCATGGACCGACACAATTTTTTGGGGAGTTGAGAGGGTCATTTGCGAAGTTTCACCCAAAGATCCCATGTCCTAAGTGTCACGGTTAATAAGATATGATTTTTTTAGATTTTTTCCAAAAATTATAAACATAGTTTTATTTAAAAAAGTTCTTTATTTATTTAGAATAAGAATACATTGCAGAATACAATAAAAGTTATTTCGTGCAATTAGAACAATAAACAAAAAAGTAATGACTATTTAAAGGCGAGATTTCGGGTAATTTTGTGAAAAAAACAAAAAAAAACATGACACTTAGGACATGGGGTCTTTGGGTGAAACCTCCCAAATGACGCTCCCAATCCCCCAAATAATTGTGTCGGTCCATGCGCCAAACACCCTGTATAGTGAACATCTTGACCCATAGATTATTGTTATTGTCTGAAATTAGAAGTCATACCCTGGAAATTGAGTGATATTTTGGGTCCAATCAGTATCTGTTAGTTAAGAACTTATGGCTATGTCTGTGAAACAATAAGAAACAAGAAAGTATTATTTGTTTTTCCATGTCCAGGTCATAATCGTAGCAGCTATCCTGGCGGTGTGCAAAGGAGCGGCTGGAGGTCTGCTACCCGCAGTAGCATCACCCTACGCATACGGCCGCCCCCTGGGGTACCCCGCCCCCCTCGCCGTCGCCCGCCCTGCGTACGCGCATCCTCTCGCCGCGCCGTTCCTGGGCCATGCCGTCGCGAAGGTCGCCCCCGTCGAGGATTACGATCCCAACCCACAGTACTCCTACGCTTATGACATTCAGGATGCCCTCACCGGTCAGTATTGCTGCGATACCTATCGCTTGGATAAATGAGGAAAAACGGAAAAACGAATTCGCCAGCTGCCTTACTTTCTTTAGAGTAATTTCACAAAAACAATTAGCCCCAAGCTACGAAGCAGTTGTGTTTGCATTATCTAATTTATGTATCCCATAAAAAAGTTTCCGTTTCAGCCTTCAAAATGCAACTGAAATCAATATTTAACCCCTAAACCGACCCTGCATACTTTTGGCATATAATATCCATGTTTCTGCAAAACTCACACCCCAAGCATTACTAGCAAATAGGTAAACACGTATTCTTTACAGGTGACTCGAAGAACCAGCAAGAATCCCGTAACGGCGACGTTGTCCAGGGCTCGTACTCTCTGGTAGAACCCGACGGCACCCGGCGCACCGTGGAGTATACTGCTGATCCTCAAAACGGCTTCAACGCAGTCGTGCACAAGGAGCCTCTTGGTGCTCCCCTCGTGAAAGCAGTAGCTGCCCCCGTTGCGGCCCACGCCTTCTACCACTAGTCTCAACTGAACCCTGCCTTGGTTAGACGGATCCAGCTTATGTTAACAACCAGACCATCAGTCCCCAGAGAAAGCTCGTCAATATCATCGCACTATGTATCAAACAGGAGCATTGTTTTAGACTTTCAAAGACTAATTTAACGGATATATCGATAGACTAACCAAATCTGGATGCTCAGCTTACCAGATACGTAAGCTATCTTAACAGGAACTTCTAATATATACCTGCTCGTATTTTTAACAACGAATAGACCGGTACGTCGTGTTTAGACTCGGATAGAGACAAGTTAGCCAAGCATATAAGATCAGCTATATTTGGTGTGTTCGTAATGGTCAAGTTTTGCTCATTGTTACACATATTCACTTCTCTCTTGATAAACATCGTATTAATAATGGATAGAATCTAATAAAAGCATTTATAACTAACCTAGATCCGTCTAAACGAGCATGTGCCCGTCGAAGTGACCTGAACCGTATTAAGTTAATGTTATATTTATGCTTATTGTAGAGTATTGTTAATTGCTGTGTTAAAGCTGAGGTAATAAATAAGAGGAATCGAAAACTTGTTGCTATTTTATTTTTGGTCCGATCATAAGGTGAATGAAATATACGGCTCTTACGCGACAAATGTGGCTCCATTATGATTCTTTATAGGCTGTTTTTATTGTGAGTGAACCAGTTATATTATGTGCGTAAAATAATGGCATACGTGAATGTGTGTCAGCCGCGCCCGGCTATTATGTACGAGCCTGCGCAGGCGCAGCGTTGTTGTTACAGTGTGCGGCGCCACACGAGACACTTTGCTGTTTCCCAATCTAGACCGGGGCTAGCTAGAAAAAAATGTTGTGACCTGCTCTATTTAGACTGGTTCTAATAAATGTCAATCTCAAAACAGGTACCTGTCTAGTATCAATTATCAAGGTTCGCATTTACTAGCGACCTTTCTTTTATTTCGTTTCGCATTAAATATAATATTTATTGCACAAATAAGCATAATAAATAATAAGTACATAGTAAATATAGTACTTCTCGTATTACCTACATTACACACTTATGCAATCTAGCGCAATGTCAGAAGCATGCATTAAGATAATGTAAGCATAGATAAAACAGTACCGATATGTAACGCACAATTAAATTAATTAATGCAGCTGTAAGAAATATTTGTAATTATTTATAGTACATATTTGTAATCCCGTAAAGCTTCGTGCAGACTAGCGCGACGTGACACCGGCTATTGTTATACCGTGAAGTTTTCTTAGAAATTGTATTGTTCGAGTCACGTCGCGCCGTCGCGTCGCGCTGGTCTGCACGAGCCTTAAATCAACAGAATACGAGCGTACACCCAACGCATCGTGCTACGCAATGCTACGAGCTTAGCTACGCAATACGCTACGTGCTACGATGCTGGCTAAGCCACGGGCTTCGCTATATATATTAAAGGTTGTCTTTAAAAGATCTCTTTCATCGATAAGACCGTCGATTCGGTCTATTGTGTCACTGTATGTAAAATTTCTACATTCTTATTTATTTATTCAGAATTTACAGTAGTCTTTTAGTTTATTACTCAATAGTAACATAGTTTATAAATTATTAAGGTTAAGTTTGTATTTTATATTTGTAATGATTATACATAATAAGGAATATTCTATCTATCTATTTATGTGCTACGCTACGTGCTAGGCTGCGTGGTACGCTACGTGCTACGCTGTGTGGAATGCTACGTGCTACGCTGAGTGGTACGCTACGTGCTACGCTGAGTGGAATGCTACGTGCTACGCTGAGTGGTACGCTACGTGCTACGCTGTGTGGAACGCTACGTGCTACGCTGCGTGGTACCTACACTACGTGCTACGCTATGTTGATGTTTTCTAGCGAGAAAACGATACATATTGTAAATCGATCGAAGTTTTAGTTTATGCTACAAAACATACCGATGGATAACTGTACCAACGTACTAATAAGTAATATAAAAACTATTACGGATGCGTTACCGAATGTTAGAAGCAGTGAATGTCACGTTGTATTGAATAAGGAGACATTAGATTTCGTCGAAAAAACGGTTTTCCTGGGAATCACGCTTGACTCAAAACTACAGTGGGGGGTCACTTGCAGGGCGGCTAAGTTCAGCCGCTTACGCAGTTTGGAAAATCCGCCAACTAACAGACGTGGATACCGCGAGACTGGTCGATTCGATTGTAGTTACTTTCATAGCATCATGTCTTACGGAATTTTGCTGTGGGGACGGGCCGCAGATTTTGATTCTATCTTTATTCTGCAAAAAAAGGCTGTCAGAGCTATCACAACCTCCGCAGACGCGAATCTTTAAGGGAACTGTTTAAGAAAATTAACATAATGACGGTACCTTGTCAGTATATTTATGAAAACATTATGTATGTTCGAAAAAAATCTACATATTTTTAGTAAGATAAGTGACAGGCATAATTTTAACACAAGAAATAGGAACAGATTAGATCAACCACATTTCAGATTGTCTAAAGTACACACTTCTTTTATGGGGTACTGTGTAAAATGTTATAATAAAATTCCACTAGATATTCTTCAAGTAAATGAGAAGAAATTTAAAACTTGCATTAAACGCACACTATGTATGTAGACAAGCATACTATAAGTTGGATGATTATATCGTAGATAAAAATACTTGGCTTAATGCTGGTCCTGCTCCACAGCTACTTGGGCTCACAAGTAAAAAACAAAAATAATAATTGTAAGAGATGCTCTTTTTTATTTTGTCTGACTACGAACATAATGTTATTTTTTCTTAAGAACCAAGCTTTAACTGCTAAATACTCCATATATTATAGATAATAATGATTTTCTTTCTTTTTGGTAGTAAAATTCTTTTAATCTTACAAATACATTGCAAACTATAGTTTATACAAAACTATACGCATTTTTTTTTAAATTTTATAAATGTGAGTACCTTGGAGTCGTTTACTATGTTATTTTGTTGTATGTTGAATTGAAAGAGCAGGGTAGTTGAGAGTATGTCATGCTCACTTAATGTCTCGCTGATGGTGGCTAGTGTGTTGGATCATTCGGTTCCCTACAAAATGGTTGAGCTGGATGGTGCTGATCCACGCGTCATGTTCGTGACGCCGTCAGTTGAGATATGGTCATCTCTTGCCATGTCATGTGTGCTGTATGGGAGGGCTCCCATACCACACCCATGATTTTTTTGCCGTAAAAACAGAATAAATAAATATTTAAGGGCCCCTTAAATATTTATTTATTCTGTTTTTAGTATTTTTTGTTGTTATAGCGGCAACAGAAACACATCATCTGTGAAAATTTCAACTGTCTAACTATCACGGTACATAAGATACAGCCTGGTGACAGACGGACAGACATACAGACGGACAGCGGAGTCTTAGTAATAGGGTCCCGTTTCACCCTTTGGGTACGGAATCCTAAAAAAGCGGGAGAGCTCACTGGGCATCAAAAATTTCGTTCTAATCTATTTACCGGTGCCTTGTAGTCTATCGTATTATTGGTACTCGTATCTCTAACTTTAACATTTAGAGATTACATAGTTTATGAGTGAACGATGCAAGAAAGTAGGAGAATAGACACACCTACACGTTTCTCTCGCAGATAGACGCGGTCTGCAGGCTTCTTTGGGCATTTGCATGGATTTTGCTTAATCACTATGTTTTTCAGACAGAATGCGTTGCTGATCCACCAGCTAGCTTTACCGCGGTCTTATTTATCCCGCCGGCGCCGCTGGTAATGCTTGTTTTTTCATCGCACGACAAAACAAACAGACATACATACAGAGATGGAACACATAACATAACGCGTACCTATACACCGAAGGGTTCAGCACAAGAGACCAATGTGGCAGATGGAACGGTGGAACAAAGCTGAACAAAGAATTATTTCTATGCCTAAATTAGAAGAAAAGTATGGTTTGAACAATGGCTGGGTTATGTTTGGTTATGTTATTGTAACTGTTCTGTGTTCAAGTACCTACGGTGTATATTAAGTACCATTTTAATAAGCAATACTGTAGTTCACGGTCTTGTTTAAACAATGTGAATTGGCGATTGTTTGACTGTGATTAAATATAAATTAAAATGACAATATAACATCTTGCCCGGAACTGCAGTTTCAATGCCTAGTGCCGTTGTGAATGAGTTTATACGCACTAAGTAGGATCTGTACAGATATGTATCTATAAGATATTTAGTTATAACTAAGACATTGAATATTGCACCATGCTATTATGCCGTAATGACAATAAGGGCTATTTAGTTAGGTACACATTCAATCAATCTGCCTAGCCTTTTCCCAACTATATTGGGGTCGGCTTCCAGTCTAACCGGATGCAGCTGAATACTAGTATTTTACATGGAGCGACTGCCTATCTGACCTCCACAACCCAGTAACCGAGTAATACGATACCCCTTGGTAAGACTGGTTGTCAGATTTCGGGCTTCTGGCGACCCTTAACGACTGTCAAAGATCCACGAATGACAGCCGGGACCAACGGCTTAACGTGCTTTCCGAGGCACGGAGGAGTCTCGGTATGTAAAGATGGTCACCCATCCACAGACCAACCCCGGCAAGCGTAGCTTAACCTGGTGGATCGACCCATGCGGCACACATTACAGAAGGTATTGTAAAATGGATGAACTGCTTTTAAGTAGGTAGGTAACTACTAAGCAAGTTGGTTTTATTTTTGGGTTCCAAACCTCATAAGTGAAAAGGAACCCATAAAGGATCACTTCGTTGTCTGTCTGTTAAGCCCTTTTTACTCAGGAAAGTATGGAGGTATCAAGTTGAAATTAAAAAAATCAAGCAACGCAATAAAAAAATATGGCCACTGCTCACTCAAACAGTTAGCCCAGGTTCACACGGAAGTATTTTTTATCGCGGTGATTTTTTTCGTAGACTGGATTTTTACTCTCATTATTTATTGAGCCGAGCATTGAGAATCCAACAGAGCGCATCCAGCGCGTCAAGAAAACACGCTGTTAGATATTCAACAACACGGCACTAAGCAGAGCGTCGAAAATCCGACACGCGTAAAAAATCACCGCGATAAATATAAGTCAGTGCGAACCTGGGCTTACTTT
The DNA here is from genome assembly GCA_963853775.1 of Xanthia togata. Classification (NCBI taxonomy): domain Eukaryota; kingdom Metazoa; phylum Arthropoda; class Insecta; order Lepidoptera; family Noctuidae; genus Xanthia; species Xanthia togata. The sequence continues at coordinate 12,563,619 of OY970811.1, forward strand.
AGCTTTTATAAGCTGATCCCCGCGGTTTCACCCTCATAAGTTTCGATCCCGTGGGAATATCCTATGTCCTAATCCAGCTTTCTAATTACGCAACATATTTTCGTAAACGATAAAGACAAATCTGTTTCATTTTGACAGTTCAACAACATTCATTGCGTTATTTACTTTGCTCTGCAGTTTTTTTTTCGAACTTACGGAGCAATGGATTAGCAATCTGTTTCAAAATGATTCAGATTCGGATTGATTTTGCATTACGTAATTAGGGTACAGGTCATGTCTACCCATGTGCCAAATTTCATCCAAACCGTTCAGCCGTTTTAGCGTGAAAGCGTAACAATCAAATTCACTTTCGCATTTATAATATTAGATATAGTATGGATGATTACCTTAATTTAGGCTTTACCTTACTTTACTTTAGCCAATTTGATTACCTTACTCTGGCCAATTTGATTCGATTTCAATTAGGCTGTAACAATTCGTTTCAGGTTGTCTAAGGTTATCAGAATGTGAATAACTTCAATACATTTTTTAAAATTATTTCTACCACTTCCCACTCGCTGGTGACTACATTGTACTAATAAATACAATACAATAAATATTATAATGACAAAGCTATGGCCAGTGAAAGTAAGGTCTTGCGTTGAGGCTCTATAACTACCTAACTATTTAGATACGAGTCACTTAGCTCCACGAGACGTTTTTGCATTGCTTACATCCCTACAGCAGAGTATGTAGGACGTAATACTAAAATTGGAAGGTTAATCTAGTTTTAAAAGTAGAATAGAAATGTTTTTTGGTAAAAGGTGGTAAGATAAAAAAATAGTTATTTGTGCAACAAGAGAGCAAAGTTGTTTTTTGCTGCGAGGGTTGATTTTGAATTCCGAGTAAGCGAAGGATTCAAAGACTCTCGTGTGGTGAAAAGTTGTATCCTCAGCAACGAGAACATACAACATGTAAAAAAAAACCCTGTCGATCCGTGAGGATGTTGTTAGGTATTGTACTGTGAGCATATTTATGTGGAAATGAAAACGATACCTATTAGATAAACTAAAAAAAAATAGTCGCCATCTTGGATTTACATTTTAATGTCATTCGGCTATAGCACCCTCGAAAACTGAAAACGACACCCATGACGAAAAATTTGAATATTTTCGCAGCCACTATCTTGAATTTACATTTTGACCTCACGATCGGCTTTAGCACCCTTGAAAATTATGAAAGCGACACCCATGACGAAAAATGTGAAAATCTTCGCAACCGCCATCTTAGATTTTCATTTTGACCAAATTCACACTTTCTATCTCTTTCCGTCTTTCTTGCTCTTTGAATTAGAAGAAGACAGTCGCAAGCGCCGTTTCGCGTGACGATTTCTGCCAGTGCACTCTTACCGCAAGTCGCTTAAAGAACTTCGTTCCAAAAAAAAAAAAAAAACTGAATTTAAATTAAACCATAACAGATGATTTGCAATTTTAAGGTTTTATGTTTTATTGTTTGTTTCTTTTTTGGGCCTACTAGGTATGGAATTTTGAAATCGACCTTCGAATCGACTTGTCTCTATCTCTCGCTTTTTTCGTATTGAAGTGAAAGTGACAAAACTAAGTGAACTTCAAATCTTTAGAATTTTGTGAGAAGACCCAGCACTGTTCTCGGCATTTAAAAAAGTTACTTTTCGAATTTTGCTCACTGTCTTTAGACAGCAAAACCTGCTTGTTTGAGGTGCTGAGGTGAAAAAAGTATTTATTTACTTAAATTAGGTACTACTTTACGCACACACATGTACTAAGGCGGACTTAATAAGTATCTCTACAAAATACCTCTAAAGTGTACAATAATATGAAAATAAATAAAAAGAAAATTCTTACATGGATAGGATGAACAGAAAACTAAATGATGTACAAGAACTATTCTAAGTAGGTAATAATAATACAGAGAATGACAGAAATATAAGATAGAACACAACTAAACCAATAGTAAAAAATAAAGTAGGCAAAAGTCTAGTGAGTTATTCAGAAAGACACAAGGACGAAAAGACATATCTTGTTTTTTCTGGTTCGTGTAAAAATATTATAGTTGTATGTAGCACCTTCATTATTTGTCACGAGATTTACCGGATAAAGATTATCTTAACTTATCCCAAATTATTCTGAAATATATGCAGCTAATTAAGAGGGAATAGGGCCTGCGATTCTCCATACAAATATGTATTTCCCTTTTTTCTTTCTGAATAATGCCTCTAGAGCAATTATTTTTTACCTCAGCACCTCAAACAAGCAGGTTTTGCTGTCTAAAGACAGTGAGCAAAATTCAACTTTGCTGCGAGCGTGAGACAACGTAACTTTTTTTTATTTTTTTTAATGCCGATAACAGTGCTGGGTCTACTCACAAAATTCTAAAGATTTGAACTTCACTTAGTTTTGTCACTTTCACTTCAATACGAAAAAAGCGAGAGATAGAAACAAGTCGATTCGAAGTTCGATTTCAAAAATCCATAACTATTAGGCTCAAAAAAGAAACAAACACTAAAACGTTCGGCTACACTACACATAAAACCTTAAAATTACAAATCATCTGTGAAGGTTTTATTTAAATTCTGTTTTATTAAATTTTTTGGAACGAAGTTCTTAGAGCGGCTTGCGGTAAGAGTGCACTGGCAGAAATCGTCACGCGAAAAGGCGCTGCGATTGTCTTCTTATAATTCAAAGAGATAGAAAGACGGAGATAGAAAGTGTGAATTTGGTCAAAATGAAAATCCAAGATGGCGGTTACGAAACGGCTGCGAAAATATTCTATGGGTATCGTTTCTATGGTTTTCAAGGTTGCTAAAGCCGATGGTGAAGACAAAATAAAAATCCAAGATGACGGCTTCGAAAATTTTCACATTTTCCGTCATGGGTGTCGTTTTCATAGTTTTCGATGGTACTAAAGCCGATTGTGAGGTCAAAATGTAAATCCAAAACGGCAGCTGCGAAAATTTTCAATCTTTTCTTCATGGGTATCGTTTCTATAGTTTTCAAGGTTGCTAAAGCCGATAGTGAAGACAAAATAAAAATCCAAGTTGGCGGCTGCGAATATTTTCAAATTTTTTGTCGTGTGTGTCGTTTTCGTAGTTTTCGAGGCTGCTGAAGCCGATAGTGAGATCAAAATATAAATTCAAGATGGTGGCTGCGAAAATTTCAAATTTTTCGTCATGGGCTTCGTTTTCATAGTTTGCTGTCGATAGCGAGGTCAAAATGTAAATCCAAGATGGTGGCTGCAACAATTTTGTTTCTGTTTTAAATCATACTTGAGAAAGAACTTCGTGTCGTGCCTGACACGGGTCCCTCGATCACACGTATTTTTTTTCAAAAAAAAATTGGTAAATCTTTCCATTGAAAAAAAACAGTGGGGATTCGTTTTTCTTTTTTCCTGAAAATTTCCACATAAATATGCTCACAGTACGATACCTAACAACAACCTTACAGATTGGACGTGCTTTTTTTTTTACATGTTGTATGTTTTCGTTGCAGAGGTGAAAAGTTGTATGTGTTACACAAGAACAAAGTTATTTGCATCTCGTGTCTTTGAATCCCTCGCCACGCTCAGGATTCTAACCTAGAATCACTCGCTACGCTCGTGATTCAATTATAGAATCCTTCGCTTACACGAGATTCAAAATCAACACTAGCAGCAAGAAACAACTTTGCTCTCTTGTTGCAAAACTAAATAACTATTTTCATAAAATCAAGGTCTGCCGTGGACACGTCCCTGTTATTAACTTTTTTCAGCAACGTTGTGCGATGCTGCCATGGCTTATTTTATTTTATTTTAAGTTTTTGAATGATTCTTTTTTTTCTTTTTATTACGGACGCTTTTACGAAGGTGCACGTCTTATTACATTGTTCTCACATGCATAATTTCAAAATGAATGATGTAACCAATATTTTGTATCAATTTTATATTTTATTTAAAAGAGTGTCCGTGGAGTTTCTTGCCCGTTCTTCTCCATAGGTACCTACTACGCTTTGGAATGGGCAACTAATAATAAATATAATAAATAATAAATAAAAATTGTTTATTTCTCACCACAAGCCAAAAAATACAAAAAATATTAACACAAAAGCAGTAGCCAACGATATTTGGTTGTGGATCGCTGGTGCCTGTGGTAGGTAGAAACACCTGTAATACAGGTCACCAGGTCCCCACCTATTTAAAGTTACACGTTTGATAGCTTATATCTGATATCACAGCAAATATCAAAAATTTCGAAACAATTAGTGAGCTTATTATAAAAAGAGACACTAGAGAGTATTTGAGTATTAAAGGTAAAACGAAAAAAAAATATTGAGAGGTTTTTATGAATGTAAGTTTGCGTGTGTGTCTGTGTGGATATGTGTGTGTGTGCGTGTGTGTGTGTGTGTATGTGTGTGTGTTGGAGAGAGTGTTAGTGGATGAGTCTGATTAAACTAATACGTTAAAGAGAGTTTCTGTGGCAGTATATGTTTGGCTTTGTAGCCAGGCATGTAAAGCGATTTTAAAATTATGTTTGTTCAATGAGTGTAAGGAAAGAATTTGGTTCAGTTTATTGTACAGATAAGGTCCGAGAAAAATAAAAAATCTTCGACTAAAAGATGTTTTAAGAGGAGTAGCTAAGGCAACTATACGGTTACGGCGATTTGTTTGCTGTGCATAGTTGGAAATGGAGTGTTGCTTAATAGCAGTGGTCAGTACAAACAACTGCCTCACCGTAAGGACTTGACAATATTCATAGAGCTTGTCGGTGGGATAAAGTCTTGGCTTGAGACAGCACACCTTGAGAACCGCTCTCTGCGCACGTTCAATCTGAATAAAGTGGGATTTGGCTGCCCCACCCCAGGACGAGATACAATAGACCAGAATTGATTGACACAGCGCCTGATATGTCATTTTCATGACAGCAGCATCTGCTGAGTTTCGTAGTTGTTTAAAAATGTACATTAGTTTGCGCACTCTATTTGATAGGTGTATTATGTACTCTTTGAATGTAAGTGGCTTTGTAACTAGCTTCATATTTTTGACTGACCGACCCCTTGACAATTCAAAAGTGCCTGTAAATGGTTTAATTGAAATAAATGCTTTGAGTTTGAGTTTGATGCGATGTGATTTCGTTTTGCGTTTTGATGATGGAAGAAAATATGACCTACCAAAAATTACCCATTTTACCGTCGTGATTAGAGGACTACCAAACAAATTCGAAAAGTTTTTAACATAAAAGAAAATGATAGGAACCTAGACATACTCTTTCTTACAATTTTAATGTAAAAAATAAATGAATCGGCTCAGTTTTCGAGGAGAAAAAAGGAGAATACGAAACGTCGACCTCGACAATTTTTTTGTGATATAATTGGTCTGAGCTGCAGCTGTCCCTATCGCACTCTACGGGGGCAGACTTGAGGTAAGTCGACGGCAATAGTTTCTTCAAATACCTATTTTTGGAATCCCTCGCAGGCCCCTTAAAAGTGCCCATAAAGTTTAATAGTAGTAGTACGCCTAGGGTTCGAACTCGAGACCTTATGACTCGGTAAGTTGCGGCTGACCACTGGGCCACCAGTGTTCTAAAGTATGTAAATGTAAAATCATATATCTTATAACGACTTAATATCATGCATAATACCTATTCCTGTGCAATTGTGCGTAGTGTCCCTCAAATATTTGAAAATGATTAATGAATCATCATCACAAAGAAATCAATTATTTTCGCTGCACTATTCAAATAATTTATAATAATGAAATAACAACATTGCGTCTGTCCGTGACCTCAAACATGCAACCGTAATATACCAAAGAATCTAATATCATTACTGTGATTGTAATGAGATATTAATTCAAGCTCTCTATGTTAGGTTCACGTAATCAAGATCATGGCTAATCACATGAATAATGTATTTTAAAAATGGTCGTAAAATTTGATAAGTCTGTGCATTTGCATAATATGCTGTCAATCTTGCTCATATAAGCTATCTACTATCTATTAATATAAATTAGAACTTTAACGAGAAGGCGTATTTTTAATTATCAATTCAAATAAATAATAACATGTTGTATGATTAATATTATTTGCAGCGTTTAAAGCATAAAGTAGATACCTTATTGCTACCTCATGCTCTGCATTAATTAGAGCGGCTCAAATGAGTAGCCGTAAAGCATGATTGAATTAGATTGTAAGAGGAACATAGATACGGAATAATGAATCAGAGAGAATCAGTGAGCAGTAAAACTTTCATCGGGCACACTGTGAACCTAATAATCGTAGGCTACAACGTAAGAATTAGGTAATAAAGCTCTAATTACGAGTCGATGTTAGTAAGAGAGTGACTCGACCAGCCGAGGCTCAGCCGAGGCCCGTTGCCGATAAGGAACATTCGAGTGAATGCACGCCGCTTATATAAATACGACAGCAGCCGCCGCGCGTGTACTATTTACTTCGAACCCTATTCTAGAACAAGTCTGCATCATGCTAAGGGTAAATGTCTTTTTATTGATTTCTATTCGTCCTGTATTTGTTTTGTGATGTACGCTGCAAGTGTAATATTTTTCGTTATACTTAGGAGCAATCTTTGTTTGGTTTTAAACTTGTTTATTTCTAGTGCATAGAGATCATATGTGCTTTCAGGATTTACGAAAGACATTTTGTAACTTATACAGTGTATCTTCGATTTCATTGCAACGTATGTTTTCGATTTTCAGGTATCATTGGTTCTGTGTGTCGCGCCGGCAGTCTTCGGTATCATAGTGAGGGATCCACCGCCTTCCCCGAATGACTACAAATACTCGTACAGCATTGAAGACCCAACGACTGGTGACAGCAAGAGTCAACACGAGGTGAGGCAGGGTGATGTTGTTACTGGAGCTTACACGGTGTTGGGTCCTGACGGGACCAAGCGGACGGTGGAGTACACTGCTGACGCGAAGCACGGCTTTAAAGCTGTTGTGCGAGAAGATCCTGTGAGCCCGCCCTTGGTGACTCAGCCCCCTGTCCCTCACCACGACTACAATACGATTCAATACCAAACTCCTACTCCTAGACCTGTGTACGTTCAATATCAGACATCTGCTCCCAGACCTGAGTACGTCCAATATCAGACACCTGCCCCCGTACCTGAGTACGTCCAATTTCAGACAACTTCTTCTTCCCCTAGACCTGAGTATGTGCAATTTCAGACTCCTACTCCCAGACCTGTTTACGACCCCGTGTTGCACCCTGAACCTCAGAGCAACTACGTCGAAGAACAGCCCACGATATATTTCACCCCTCAAAACGAAGTAGAGCCCAGGGTTCCTTTTGATGGACAGTATTTTATACCGGCGACGGCAAATAACAAGTATTAGATTAGACTGATATCTAAATTATGTACCTAATTGTTATTCTAAACTTGTGATATTAAGATAAGTGTGGTATATGAGATCTGTAAAATAATATTCTGTGAATAATGTACCTAATTAGAGATTAACATTGAGATTATATACGATGATTAACATTGAGTGTACTTGTAATTATTGGTTCGTTAACTTGGAAGTGTTTTCGTGCAATTGTTTTGTATTGAATTGTTCGGTATGAAAAGTAAACAAAAACATCAGCGGCCACTTGAGATTAATTAACAAGGCAAGGCTGAATGCGTACTTTGGCTGTTATTTTTTCTTCGGTAGCTCGGCGGCCTAAACAAAAACTGACAGTTTTATTTAACCCTTTTGCTTCCTTCTTTCACATTGTAGGCATGAGGAAATGCAAAAACGTTGAAATAGATTTGCATTAAAGATTAATTTAATGTCACTGAAACAGTCAGTAAAGTTCCGGGGTTCTGTGCACCGGATCAGCTGGTTCAAGGCCGTGGCGCGAGAAGTGGGTCGGCGAGCGAGTGGGCTGGCCTTACATGCTCGGGCTTGGAAACCAGCGATTATACAACCGGAAAGAGGCGTAGACGCCTACGCAACCGTCTCTAATAATACATTACTACGCTGACGCGTGCCTGATGAGCTCCATACACTTCGGATAATATCCAGTCGTTACAGTTAGTCTGGTTCTATTTATTTGCTCTAACCCTCACTTAGAAGTAATGGAAGTTGAGAGTCATGTGATGCAGGCCGTGATAATTTAATTAAGAAATCTAATATGAGGAACTAAATCCGACTTCCAGAACTTTATTAACTTTAGCTTTTGCTCAATCGACGAAGTAACATTCGTATTTGAAGGACATGGTAGACATACTGACAGAGAAAATTATATGTTCTCTTTTAACAATTCTGGTCTAAATCGCGTTTTTGAAAGCCCCACACGGCTGCACTCTTTTCACCTGACTACGGCGAACAAAAAGGAGGGTTAGGATATTGATCGGTATGTATTTATGTATGTCTCTTCATCTGTTACCTCATAACTTCTAAACTACTGATCATAATTTGACAAATGAGGTATCGCTGGATCTTGATCGTCCGCTGGTTATAGGCTTTGTGACGTCACATTAAATTCAATATGGTGCCCTCTAGAGGACAATCAATTATGAATTAATTATAACATTACAAATGTGTATAAATATCATATTATTTAAGCAAATAAATACGTTGAAATTTAAAAAAAACAAGCAAAATCGAGACGATTTATACCTATTATACAATAAAACCTAATCAAAGTAAAATTAAAGCGGTACATACTCTGTACATACTTTATCACGAAATGATAACCCCAAAATAATTTAAATAAAAAGTAAGTTCAAAAACTGACTGCTGAAAAATCACGCTCTAAAAAGTGTTAAACAAGAAAATATTTCAAACAAGGTAAAGCCATGGTCGCATGCCTGTACACCTACAAAATTATGATGGCATGCGATGACGGCTTTACCCTGACCATTTTTGTACGTAGGTATTATTATCTTGATTACTGTCTGAAATATTTTCTTGTTTCATACTTTTTAGAGTGTGATTTTTCAGTAGTCATAATGAATTGTTGTTTATTAATTTGTGTTGTCATCTGAGATTATGCTGAGCTGAGGCCCTTTTGGCAGTATAATAATTTGTTTTCTGTTTTTATAGTTTTAAGGTGTATTTTTTGTAATGCCAATAAACGCATTTTTCTTTCTTTTTCTTTAATTCGGTCAATTATTTATATAAGTAGGCCTACATGGACCGTCGTTTATTAAGAGGCAAACGCGTTTTAAACCCCACTCAATCCTGATGTACAGTCACGAGCTTTAATTTGGGACCCATTTCCGTTAAATGTTGTTAGAACAATCATAATGCAATAAGGTCGAAACTTTGAAACTTTGCTTTAAGGTTGAAATGTTGAATGTCAAGTTAAGACATAAAATGTCTTATCTAATCGACCTATGAAATGATAACCTCGTTGCAAAAAGCTATCATTACGATTTTCTAATTACGAACATGTGTCGTGTCAGTGTCATTTAAGAAAATAGTTTAATGTGATATTTTCACAAAATATAATTTACCAATTAATAAAATGCTTGCGGCTAATCGTGACCAAATAAGGCTCAAAATTATTGATTTGCACGAACAAGGAGTAGGCATTCACGAGATATCGCGACGAATAAATGTGACAAGAAACACAGTTCGCCGCTGGGTTCGACGCCATGGGAACGAGGAAAATATTATTGACTTGACGAAACAACCATCACCCGCAAGTTATAACACAAGAGCAGAGCCGCTTGATGCAAAGGCAATACCTGATGAATGGATTTACGCCAACGAGGCATTTTACGTTTGAAGTCCACCCTTCAACAGTTAGAAGGCATCTTAAAGCTATGGGACTGCATCACAGGCGGCCTGCAACAAAAATTGCGTTGACGGATGCCCATAAAGCTGCTCGACTTATTTTCGCACGTCAGTATCTAAATTTTGATTGGACGACGACGGCTTTCATCGATGAAAAGACTTTTCAATCTTCCCAAACGGGCAGACTACATTTGTGGCGAATTGACAGGACGCGATACACGGAAGACCACGTCATAGCTAACAACGCGTCTGGTCGCATTACAGTTAACATGTCTGGCTGGATTAGTTCAGCCGGCATTGGAGTACTAATAAATTTACCACCCAGGGCCACTGCTCAAGATTATGTCGATTTATTAGACGAGAGTGTCCTTCCAACATTGCAACTATATATATATCCACAAGAAGATGTTGCTCCAATAAACTTTGTTCAAGATAACGCAACAATTCATACGGCAAGAATCGTTAGAACTTGGTTCGACAATAATAGAGCAAATTTAAATCGTATTCCGTGGCCTGCAAAGTGTGCCGATTTAAATCCTATAGAAAATTTATGGGGCTTAATGGTTCAAAAATGGTCAAATAGAAACGAAAGAACTAGAGAAGCACTTATGGATCACTGCCTCACAATCTGGGAAAGTTTAAGGGGTACTGACATATGTGACAAATTGATTGGATCCATGCGTAACCGGCTCCAGGCTGTGATTGACAATGAAGGTGGATATACGCGGTTTTGAATATTTATGATAAAAAAATTACTGGAGAGATTTAAATTAATTTAGTCGTAGCCTTCGGTGATAAGTGTTTATTTTGTGCACCGCTAACCATGCTTTCTATATAATTGTGTTAAGATTGAGGTTTGTGTCATAAATGTCTTAATAAATATAAAGAATAAATAACTTTGTTTTTCTAAAGATTTTATTAATCAATATTTTAGCTGAAATCTTCTAAGCCCCCATAATCAAAAACGGCCTTTAAACCTATTTTATTTTAAATATGTTGTTTTGGTATTTATGTTTGAGAAAGAGACAAAACTTTTTAACTAATATAGGTTTGAAGAATAAGCGGGTTAGTTGACTAGCTATCATATATTGACAATATAATTTTGTTCTTTTTTATTTGTTTCTTTTTTCTTATGGGACCACAGGACCAAAAAGTAATTATTACTCGGAAATCGGTAATGATCGTTTGCCCTCGCTCCAGTTGACGTTAGCCCCTAGAAACGTAAAGTTGTCGATGGTAAACATTATGACGTTTATTGTTTGTGCAGTGACAGCGTTAACATAATAGCTCTAAATGGCGAAAGTTTGCTACACGATATTCAACCTTAGGTGGGTCCCAAATTAAAGCTCGTGACTGTACATGTTGAAGATGACCAAACTCTGTCAATCCCTCGAAGTCTCATGTCTTGTCTCTAACTTGACATTGTAAGTAAGAGTTATTCCGTTTCCATCCCAAACAATCCACTTTAAGGTAAATTCGCGGTAACGCATGTCTGAGAATCTACCCGAAGCCTATTAATTCAACTGCATTATTTATCTCGTGGTTTAAGGGCGTCTGCTGAATGTGTGTCCGATCTCTAGATCGGACAGTTCTCTTTTTTAAAGGGTATTTCCATTATTATTTATTGTTTTTAAGAACATCTCAGAACTGCTTCTGAGATGTTCTCAGATGTTCCCAGTTTGGATTTGTGTTATAGGATCGCCCAAAAATAACTAACGTAAAAACACGTGGGTATACCTTCACGTGGGTATACCGTGGTTAGGATACACTTCTGTCCACCCCTTTCTACAAAATGTCGTGAAGTTATGCTAGGTTACGTAAAGTGCGGGAACATTGTATCGTTAATTTGTGAAGTCAATTACCGCTCATTTGTGAATTTAGGTAAAGTCATTACGCATATTTGTTGATGATAAAATTAACTGAAGCTGGTAACAGGCAATTATGTGTTGATTTTATTATATACAACGCGTGGGATTCAAGGTCTTTAACAAAGATATTTAACAATGTTATCATTACATCGGTTAAACCTACGTTGTTAAAGCGCTATGTGGCTTGTGTTCATTGAACAGTCACCCTCTATGCATTATTCTTACTAACGCAGGTTAGTCACGAGCATAAATATATTCCTTATTGTTTAAGGCTTACTGCCAGACGTTTTACACCTGCAGCCTGTGGGTCAGGTATGCGCAGAGAGCCTACAGCGCCCTCCGAACTCAGTATAATAATGCTTTTCGGGTGTTGCTGGGGCTTCCGCGGTTCTGTAGTGCGTCGGGAATGTTTGCCGAGGCAGGCATAGATAGTTTTGAGGCTATCATGCGCAAAAGAACGGCATCCATAATGCGTAGGATACGTGGAAGCTCCAATAACCGTCCTATTGGAGCTTCCACAAGCTTCCACAAGCTGGCTCCATTATTGTGGAGAGGCCAGACTGCCCTTTTCTGATGCACTGGCCCGGTCCTGAGGAAAGATTTTTAAATTGATTTTGCTGTACAATAGAAGATAAGTTATGATTATGTTTTAGTGAAATTTTGTTTTATTTTGATTTAATTTAATTCTGATTTATATTTTAATTTAATATAATTTTCGATGTACTTAATTGTAATTTATTTCTGATTTTAATTAAATTATTGTTGTTGATCGTAGATACATTGGTTGTGATGTTAATGCTACTAACATAGTTTCTAAGTTCTAATACTAATACAATATGGATGTTTTCCGAAGTAAATAAATTGAATTGAATTACTAGACAATAACAGCTGTTTTCTTGATGCTGTAATGTTCGTATTTTTTTACTTACGTTTTGGCTATTTTAATTAGATATTATATGTTCTCTCCAATTATCTGCATGGCCATTGTATGTTGTTAAAGCAATCCTAGGCCTCTATATTTAGAGCTATTTAGATTTTCTAGTGCTCTCCGAATGTTTGTTTACCTTTTGTAATGTCAGATAATGACAAGCCTAGGTTTTATTTTTAATTTATTGCTAGAGCTGCCGGTAGGTTAGGTTGTATACGTATTAGACCTTGTTATAAATTATTATTCTTCTTGTATGTTCTAAAATCACATTGCTATTTTGAAATGACAACCGATCCGAAAAGGAAGGGAGCCGGGGCCAGCAGACCAGATTTTACTCTTGGGCTCGCCTTGGCAGGAGGTCCTGTTGATAGCGCTCGGTGGGAGGACTGTGCCCTCTGATAGCGGGGGCTGTGCTGGAAGAAAACTCAAACTCGAAACTCAAGTCTACGCGTCTTTTTACACCGGACATCGTTCGTGGGATAACGTCGTGCAAACCTATGACGCCGACAGCTGATAGCTCTCAGCCCTCTGCCTGTCCTCTCTACCACAGCCTGCCCCTCCGAGGTCGGCGACGTGGAGGCCTGACTCGAGGCACTTTTCATCTCAACCTGCGAGCCTCTTTTCATCTCAACCTGCGAGCCTCTTTACTTCACAACCTGCGAGCCTCTTTTCTTCACAACCTGGACTTTCAATTTTTTACCCCGGTTTCCCTGGCGTTATTTACTTAAATTAAATTATTTTACCATTTCTTTTTTTACTTTTTCTTTTAAGCCGGGACTCCTCCAGTTCTGGTGACAGTTACCTCGTTGACCTTACATTTTCCCCCTCCCGGGAAAATGTAACGTTACAATGCATCCATTAATATCTGTCGTCAAGATGACGGCAAATATATGTGATCATTTGTGGAAGGCATTACAAGTGGCAGCACAAATATATGTGATCATTTGTGGAAGGCATTACAAGTGGCAACACAAATTATGTGATCATTTGTGGAAGGCATTACAACTTACAAGTGGCAGCACAAATATATGTGAACATTTGTGGAAGGCATTACAACTTACAAGTGGCAGCACAAATATATGTGAACATTTGTGGAAGGCATTACAACTTACAAGTGGCAGTACAAATATATGTGAACATTTGTGGAAGGCATTACAACTTACAAGTGGCAGCACAAATATATGTGATCATTTGTGGAAGTCTATACAAGTGGCAACACAAATATGTGACGTCGAAGGAACACCAAAACAATCTGACTACATACAAAGATAATGTAAAGTAGAAATCTTATATTTATAGAGCCCTAAGTCTTGTGTCTTTTTCTACTTCTATATTACGATCGGTACCTACGAACGTTAAAATAATGGGCTATCTGGCAGAACCTAGATGCCCGAAATTTATTTGGCATAACACACTTGGCATAATCTTCTATAAACGAATATTTTAAAGGCATACATTATTTAATATAATTATTGATTGGCGGAATGTTTATATGTCCGAATTTACAATGCCATACTTTTAAGATGGCAGAATTTTATTTGGAATAATTTTATTAGGCATATTGCCATTTCTATACAATAGCATTTTTAATCTTAAATTAAAAATAAAATATTGTCTTAAAAAGTTAATATGTTGTGCTATAAAAGTTAAGTTAGTGACAGAAACGAATCACTGCAAAACTGAGGCCAGCCAGCCGAAGCTGCGGTGGCGAGCGATAATCGCCCGGAGCCTCACAGCGCCGGAGCCGTGACATAAACCATGCCTGCTGCATGTTGCATGCTCGCTTGCATGCTGCATGCTTGCTTGCTTGTTCGCATGTTTGTGTGAACTTTTTGCGATATAATGGTTCTGCTTTTTAATTATTATGAATATGAAATTTATGCCCAAAGATGATTCTAACTTACAAAATTTTGAGTTTTGAATGTATGATAAATGAGTGTATGCCAAACGATTTTCTGCGAAATGAAGTTTATGCTATGTTATGCAAAATAATATTATGACATAAAAAGTTCTGCTATAAAGGGTAGACCCTAAAATAATAGCTCATACCGACTGTGTGTCAGCAGACTGATAAGCACTTGCGGAATAATGGGGGGGGGGGGGAGGGTGCAGGTGCTGTCCACCCAGGGCATTCGGTCCTAGGGGGGCCCCAAAACTAGAGAAATACTTTTTAATCAAATCCCAAGCAATACCAAAATATGTTCGTAGTTTATAGTTGGGGGCACCCTACACATGCTAAATATAAAACGAAAGGTGCTAACATTTTCGAGCTCGCTTCGCTCGCTCTTGCAACCTATAAGTATTCACTTTTTTCCCAGACTTCTCTGCGTAAGTCGACAAAGTAACTTTATGTATGAATAGTCAAAAGAAAACCTTACCTACCCGGGGTGGGGTGCTAACCTGTCCGAGCACGCTTCACTCGCATCCTTTGCCAAATTTTCTGTATAAGTAGGTTGACAAAGTAATTCCTATTTCTGTGTAGATATTCAAAAGAAATTTTAAACAATTCGGGGTGCAAAAATTTTCGATCGATAGAATTTAAAATACGGTAGCAATACTTTAATGTTAAATATCGTAAATAAAATATAAAACTAATCTAAAGTGGTGCTACGGGGCAAAGTAAGAACCAGTATCCGCAGCCGCAGCGCGTGAGGCAGCCCATGTGCAGCCACATGAATTCCAGGTGGTTGTCGTGGATGCAGCAGTTGCAAGCCAGCAGCCGCTTACAGAAAGCGCTCGGGATCAGGTTGGGGCGCTCGCGGGTACCGGGACCTAAAATCATTTTGTGAATGGCAAAGATGCAGAATAAACCAATCAGAATGTAGGATGTTAGAGAAAAGCTATTTTGTGAACAATCTGCAAATTAATTGAAAATGATCTGGCATTTTTTGGTCATAATACCCGCTAATCAACCAAATTATGTCGTCCTACCTTTAAAAGGTTTCAATAACAAGGTGATAGATCAAATAGACAGTAAGTCGTGGGTTCGAACCCAGACAGGCGCATTAGTTTGTGTAATTTATTTCATCACCGCTGCTCTCAAAACGGTGAAGGAAAACATCGTGAGGAAACCGGCATGTCCTAGAACTAAAAATTCGAAGACATGTGACATCTACCAATCCGTACAGGGCCCGCGTGGTGGATTATAGCCCACTCCCTCTCATTGAGAGGAGGCCGTGTCCCTGCAGTGGGAACGTTATAGGCTGATGATGATGATGAGATCAAATAAGCATGACACTGATCTATATTGACCCGCAAAGCATGTAAAGCCGTCGGTCCCGGCTAAATGTAGATTTTTGCCGCCGGTCTATTGTAGATTTTTGAGTCGTTACGGGTAGTCAGAAGCCCGGAAGTCTGACAACCAGTCTTACCATAGAGTATCGAACCTATAACCCAGTAACTGGGTTGGGTAGGTCAGATAGGCATGGTCCATGTAAAATACTGGTACTTATTCAGCTACATCCGGTAGGACTGGAAGCCGACCCTCACCACAAAGTTGGGAAAGGCTATGATGATGATTATGTGCCATTTCCTCTCAAATGGTACGCGCCGTGGTGCGCACGCGGTTTTCTCCAATGCGTTTATTTATGATCTCTCTCAATGTTGTCGAATAGTGATCACAAAACGCAGAGCTAACAATAAAACGCGAAAAATCTATTCATATTTTATCGTGAGGGGTTATTAACAACCGCGTACTGTACCTTTCTTGATGGGCATGATACGGAAGGGGTCGCAGTCACCAGCCAAGTGGGCGAGCAGCTCTCTCTTCTCAATGCCAGTCACGTGGTCCAGAGGATCGTGCATGCCTCCGTAAACCCGGGAGCCCAGAGGACGCAGGCACCGCATAGTATTACGTAACATTCTGAACCTATTGGGATTTACACAGTACATATAACATCACGCCTGTAATCCCCGAAGGGTTATGCAGAGATGTACCTATAGCACTAACAGTGTACACCCACATTTCACCAGCTATGTTTCAAGTCCCATGTAATGGGAGGCGAGCCTTTTGCCATCAACCGGGCACAAATCCGGGCTCAGGGCTGCTACAAAGAAATCTTTCGTGTGGTTAGTGACTAACCTGGTGTCAGAGTTTTTATGCCGCCCTGATGGAAAAACCTAATAACTTTGCTCACCTGGCATTATGCGGATTGGGATGACGGGTTTCAGTCCTCACTGTTTTTAAATAGCCACAACGATGGGAATTACTATCTAAGCAATCTTTTAGAATGAAATACGTAAAACTACATATTAGAATTTATGTTTAAAAATAAATTGTTAACAGTGTTGTAGCAAAGCACCTCGCGCGATGTACCTACTTACATCCGTTACTAATGGAAGCTCTATTTTCTTCTCTCGTATCAAAAGCTATACGAGAACTTGCATAGCTCATGCAGTGCAAATACATTGGCAAGATCTGCCATGCAGTTTGTTGGTTGCGTGGCTGACGACCCAGAAGGTACGGGACTACTAAACAATCTTTGCCTCCAATGATTTAAAATCATTTTTTGCCCCGGACGAACGCTTGGTGCCTTTGGTCGTGGCAGCTATCTATCTACTATTAGTTTTTTTTTTGGTATTATTATTTTAGTTATTCTAACTTACCAATCAGATTTGACCACAAATGCACTTAATTACGCGGGGGAAAACCTATAATACATTAGCCAAAATTATGCTCAATTCTCAGCTTTCGTTTACTTTGGAAATTATATGACAACGTCAAACTTTCCTTTTGAATTTAGAATTGTCGGATCCATAGACTACTATATTACTAGGTCGTATCTAAGTGAATTAGGTTACGGGTGTCATCAGTTAAAAAGTTCTATAGGGCGCAGGCGTAGCGATAGAGTATAGAGGGAAGTTTTGCTTATCTTTTTAGATTCAATCAAAAGATTCAAGAAAAGTGGATGGAGGAGTTTTTAAAGTTTTTTATTATGGTACCTATTGATAGGTTTTCGTTTGACTACTAACTCGCCACTAGCAAAGCATGCGAAAAAACGAGAAAGCCATGCTTTTGTGAATAATTTAAGCTTAACGCGACGGCGCGACGCGACACCGATTATTGTTATACCTATCGTGAAGTTTTCTTAGAAAATTTATTGTTCGAGGCACGTCCCGTGTCGGGTCGCGCTAGTCTACACGAGGCTTTAAGCTAAGTGATTTATAAATATGAATTTTGAATAATAACTCTAATATTGCACTCGTATGACCTAGCTTATAAGTTACATCATAAAATATGTGTCGTCGCAAGGACGCGGCGCCTAAAAAGCCGACAAGCATTACAATACTAGTGATCTTTATGCCCGAGATTAATCATAGCCCACTTGCTCTTATTAACATATCATACGACGAAATTCGGTAGACACCCGCGACTCAAATGTAATATTGAATTGTGAAACACTCCAAAGCGACCGGTTCATACGAACTTACTGACGACTGTTTATTAGTAATGCAATGCTGAGGCATATATAAAGTCGAAGAAATGCAATTACGGCACATTCAACTTGAGATCTCCTCATAGTGAAGTCAATCATATCAATCAAAAATGGCTTTCAAGGTACGAAGCCGATTCATTAATTAATTTAATATAATGTTTTAAATCAAAAGGGGCTGTGCAATATAGCATTATTAATGTACAATAAAAAAAAATTCTATAGAAAGTGTAGTTGATGAAAATATTAATAGTGTTAAATCTGCAATGACTTGACTTTTGCGGGAATTTCTAGAATATTATAGTAATAACCTTTATTTAAATTTCAGCTGGTAGTCTTGGTCTGCGCTTTCGCTGCCGCTAATGCGGGTATCATCGCCCCTGCGGCATACACGGCTCACCCCGCCCCCGTCGCATACGCGGCTGCACCCGCTGCGCACGTCGTGCACGCCGCTCCAGTGGCGTACGCCGCGCCCGTCGCTAAGGTGGTAGAACAGTACAACGCACACCCCCAGTACAGCTTCGCATACGACGTGCAAGACGGTATCACCGGCGACTCCAAGAGCCAGCACGAGAGCCGCGACGGTGACGTCGTGCAGGGCTCTTACTCCGTGGTGGACCCCGACGGTACCAAGCGTACAGTGGACTACACCGCTGATGACCACAACGGTTTCAACGCCGTCGTGCGCAAGGAGGCCCTCGGTCACGTCGCTAAAGTCGTCGCCCCCGTCGCCAAGTTGGCTCCAGTTGCGTACCAGGCAGCCCCTGTCGCGTACCACTCCGCCCCTGTAGTACACGCCGCTGCCCCTGTCTACCACTCCGCCCCTGTAGCCTACTCTGCCCCTGTCTACCACCACTGAGAGTCAAACCTAGTCAAGCCTTGAACTGAGGGTAAATATTATTTATTACATTAGACTTACGATCATGAGCAAATAAAATATTTTTTACGAATATAAATGCGATTTTATAATTTTATTAAATGTCATCTCTGTCCTACCCACCTTAATATAAATAGATTTCAGACTTTTAACTATAAGTTGGGGTTTCCTCGAGATGTTTATTATATATTCTTAATATACTTTAGTTATATATTCATCATTTTAACTATGTATGTTCAACTATCATAAAGTTCTCCTCACAATTCATGTACCTATGTAAAAAGAACAGTTCTGTAGCGATTGATAACCGTTCGATTCTAGTAGATTCGATTGTTAAGGTTCGTCTAGGCTGGGGAAGCTACAAAATTGTAACTTTTATTTAATCACCCAATGCATATTTTATAGAAGCATTTACGCTATACTAGCTGTTGCCCGCGACTTCGTCCGCGTGGTCATGAAGATATCAAATTTAATGATGTTTAACGAAACTTGCGAGAGTGCTTAGACTTCTTTAATCCGGCTCTGTCGCAAAATCCGTTCTTAGCAAACGTCTACTAACTATTAATTACCACGCAGCCAAATTAAAAGTTTGTAGCACAAAAAATTAAGGACTTTCACTTTCTTACAAACTTTCGAGAACCATTACCTCCTTAATCTGGCCTTGTCGCAAAATCTGTTCTTAGCGGACGTCCACTAAATATAACCTACCTTCCTGTCAACCTATATATATATCACCCCCTTTACGATTACTTTTGAGACAAAAAGTAACCTATGTCTTAGTACCCTAGGATGCGATTTATCTCCTTGCCAAATTTGATCGAAATCCGTTCAGTGGTGCAGGCGTGAAAAGGTAACAAACAGACAGACATTCTTGTACTCAAACCTCAGTTGGCCCGATATAGTTTTTTGACCTTTGTAATATGAAATAGGATCGACTGGCATCAAAAAAGCTTTTGTGAAAATTGGCCATTTTATTGCTGACTGTAATTTTTTTTACGGATTAGCATGCTGAAGTGGCAGTGGGCGGGGCACATAGCGCGCAGAACTGACGGCCGATGGGGCAGAAAGGTTCTGGAATGGAGGCCACGTACCGGCAAGCGCAGCGTAGGACTTCCACCCACAAGGTGGACAGACGACCTAATAAAGGTCGCAGGAAGCCGCTGGATGCAGGTCGCTTATAACCGGCCAATTTGGAAATCATTGGGGGAGGCCTATGTTCAGCAGTGGACGTCCTATGGCTGAAATGATGATGATGATTTTTTTTTTCAAAATCTGTGTATGCAGATCAACATGTTTCAAAAAGTTAAGGACAGTCTCCTAAGACTGTTTTTTTGTAGCGACAACGGTTACCTAATGTACGTGCCCTTATTGCCCTATCTCAAAATCCACCCTGGACATATTGTTATGATTGATTGCTTAGATCCATAAAGCTATAGCGTGATGATTATCTTTTAAAAGGTTTAAATCCGTAACTATCTGCAATATTCTAACCTTTTGGCTAGCTTTTTTACAATTTGCGGTATAAACTATAGAGGAATATGAACATAATGCAATATTGCTCATCTCCCATAGCATATAGGGTGATAATATTTTTTGAAAGTTGTTGAAAGTAGAAAGTAAAATCCTCCGTTGTAAAAATGAATACCCCTTTTCACCCTGTTAGGGGTAAATTTTCAATAAACCCTGGTATATGTTTTTATTTATTTTCAGTTTTTAGTATAGATACTAAGTTTCGAGTTAATCAGACCGCGCGTTAAAATTCCTCCATACAAACTTTGACAACCCCCAATCCTCCTATATGGAGTTTAGAAAAACTAAAAAAGGCAAAGTTTATAATTTACATATCTACATAAGAATTCGTGCCAAGTTTCAAGTTTATTAACTCAAGGTCCAAAAATCCGTTCTTAGCGGACGTCTACTAACTATAAACTACCTCCCTGCCTTTCATCTTTATACGTCAACCGGTTTTCTATTGATTTACCCATTATGATATATAAAAACCCTATATAAAATAATTTAAGTCTTTGTATTTAAATAATTAATTATCGCTCTATTTTCGAAATTTCTTTAATTATACAAAGAGAAGAGGAAGCTTTTGCTCTGCAGTCATCACAGGCTTTTAACAAAATAATAATACATTTCGAACCTGCAACTAGCACTGTTTTTCTCTGCATCACCCAAACGTTGACAGGTACCAAATCGTTGAGGTATTAAATCAATAAATAACAAAATATACGTGAGCCAAGGTTAGTGGACCAGATATCTAACTATATAACATATTTTTGCAAACGATTACGACTACCTAATCAGTTTCATTTTGACAGTGCAACAACATTCATTGCGTTATTTACGTTTGTAGAGCAGATTTTTTTTCGAACCTTTGAAGCAATGGATTAGCAATCTGTTTCAAAACGATTCATATTCTGATTGATTGTGTATTACGCAACAATAAGGGTACTGTACAGGCTAACAATAAGGGAATTATGACGTAAAGTACATAACAACCCGCAGGGCGTGCGCGTGCGCGTGGTGGATTACGGCTCAGTCCCTCCATGAGTCCCCTGAACTCATGGAGGGACTGCTTGTGTGTAAAGCGCTTGTGTGCGCTTCTGCAAGATTTTTACCTTGTTTTGATTTGTTGATTTTGTAGCAAGTTTCTCATATGATTGCAGTGCTAGGTTCAGTGTATAGAATAGGGTTACTGACATATTGAGTGTCTGTTATACGGTAAAATACTACACTCACATAAGCAGCAGAGCTGCGGTGGTCCTATGGTAACTCGCGGCTTACGAGTTACATACAGGATAAGTTTTTATTCAGTGCGTAAATTTCTACGGGGTGTCACGAAAAAAAAATCTGCAGATTCATACATTTTGGTCGAGTAGGTACCTATTGAACTTTTGTAAGAAACAACAGATTTTTTTTTCGCGATTTCATATATGGACCCATAGTGAAAGTTGTTCATATTCATGGGTAGAACACCCTGTGAAAATTTGCGCACTGAATAAAAACTTATCCTGTATAGGTCGCAGGTTCGCACCCTGACAGTCGCTTAACTTTGTGTAGATTATTTCATCACCACTGCTCTCAAAAAGGTGAAGGAAAACATCGTGAAGAAACCAGCATATCCCAGAACCAAAAATTCGAAGACATGTGACATCTACCAACCCGCACTGGGCCCGCGTAGTGGATTACGCCCCCCTCCCTGTCACCGCGAGGAGGCCTGTCCCCAGCATCAGGAACATTAAAGGCTGATTATGCTTACTCACAAAAGACTAAAGAAGTTACTGTAGATATCTAGACCTGCCTTTTTGAGTGATGTACGTTTCCACTTACTGTAAACAAGCTTCAACCGCATAGCGAAGAATGAGTAAATAATAAAGTAAAGTAACTTCAATAATTTAATTGTTTATTTTCAGTTCATGATAACACTAATCACACTAGGTATACATAATCAGCTAATGGTGGTAGGCGGGAGCAGAGTAGGCGCCAGGGGCGGAGTGGTATACAGGGGCAGCGGCGTGCACCACAGGGGCGGAGTGGTACGCGACAGGGGAGGCGTGGTACGCGACAGGGGCGGCCACCTTGGTGACGACCTTAGCGACGTGACCGAGGGCCTCCTTGCGCACGACGGCGTTGAAACCGTTGTGGTCATCAGCGGTGTAGTCTACGGTGCGCTTGGTGCCGTCGGGGTCCACCACCGAGTAAGAGCCGTGCACGACGTCACCGTCGCGGCTCTCGTGCTGGCTCTTGGAGTCACCGGTGAGACCGTCCTGCACGTCGTACGCAAAGCTGTACTGGGGGTGTGCGTTGTACTCCTCCACCACCTTAGTGACGGGTGCGGCGCCGGCGTACGCCACGGGAGCGGCGTGCACGACGTGCGACGGCGCAGCGGCGTACGTGACATGAGCAGCTGGCAGCACACCTGCGCTTGCCGCAGCCACCAAGCACACGAATACTACAAACTGAAAAGACATAAGAGTTCATTATTCATAGTGACATGAGCTGCTGACAGTGGTACCTAGCTGATATCTCTACTGAGAATTATGTAATTAATCTTGACCTAAGGCTAAATTATTTATTTATAAAGACTTCACAGTTGACTTGTACTTAAGACTGTACCCTACAAAACCGTTATCACGGTAAGAATTTTGTGATCATAGGTGATGAATACAAGTCGTAAGCCTATAGCTTGATTTAAAATATAACATTTAGTTGCAATCTTAGCTAATTTACCTTGAATGCCATTGTAGGAGAAGTGTATCAATGGAGTTCTATTGAACGAATGATATCAATTTTGAATCATACGCGTTATTTTATACGATTGACGAAGCCCCGCGGCGAAATTTGTGCTGAATTAAAACTGGTACTCTTGCGCTACAAGGACTACAGGATGAACACTGTAAGAGTGCATCAAATACACTCGAGAGCAATGAATCCGGGTCACTTAAAGAATGTTAAAAATCTCGGAAACTAAAAATGATAGGTTAATGCAATAAATTGTATTTAATAGACAATGTAATACTCCTTAAATGAAAGTAAAAAAAATATGAGTCACCATACATTTTATTAACACAAAATTACATAAAGAAAAAAACTGCTGATCTCTCCTTAAAACAAAAATAGGAAACATGAAATTTTTGAACTTTATTACGATTTTCTTGAATTTTAATACTTCGTATTGCCTCCTCGTGCTTCCATTACTGCGTTTACGCGGTTTGGCATGCTGTACACCAAGTTCCTTATACGATTTTGGGGAATATTCTCCCATTCCTCTGTGAGAGCAATTTTGAGCTCACGAAGCGTGATTGGGGGAGGGTTTCGTTGTTTTACGCATCTGCCTAGCTCGTCCCAAGCATGCTCGATCGGGTTGATATCCGGGCTGCGCGCTGGCCACTCCATACGAGTAATGTTCATCTCTTGAAGGTAGTCATTCACAATCCTACCTGTATGAGGTCGGGCATTGTCCTGCATAAATATAGCATCCTCACCTAAATTGACCATAAATGGACCAACGTGATCATTGAGGATTTCTTCCACATATCTTTCGCTAGTTAAAGAGCCGTTTTCTATGATCACCAGCTCTGTGCGACTTTCAGAAGAAATTCCGGCCCACACAAGTACAGACCCACCACCGTAGGCTACTTTTTTTTCGATGCATGCTTGCTTGAATCTTTCCCCTGGTCTTCGATACACTCTGTGTCTTCCATCGTGCTTGTAGAGCATAAATTTTGATTCGTCGGAGAACATAACTTTTGACCAATCTTCAATACTCCAATTTACGTGGCTCTGGGCATATCTTAGTCTTGAAATACGATGCCCACGCTCCAGTTTAGGGCCGTTTGCAGGTCTAAGGGGTTTTAAGTTAGATTCAGCAAGCCGACGTCTTACTGTCCATGCACTTGGGTTACTTCCTCCGAGGCGTCGAAACTGATTTGTGAGTTCAGTTCCTGTAAGAAAGCGATTTCGAAGCATGGTGTTCACCAAGTATCGGTCTTCTCGTGCTGTGGTACACCTGGTTCTGCCCGTTCCTGGTCTGCGTAGGTTAGAACCAGTTTCTTCGTAACGTCGGAGAACTCTTTGTACTGTTGACAGCGACACACCGACAGTCCTGGCTGTATCGCGCTGACTCCGGCCGGTTTCCAGCATTGTAAGTATTCTGGTGCATTCTTCAGGCGTAAGCGACATAATTTCAGCTTGAATAATGAATATAGAGCACTATCAACATGGTTTATGTACCCACATAAATGACAGATTACAAACAAAAGCAAAACCAAATGCTGTAATTTCGTAGTTCCATCTTCGAAAGTGGCCCTTTTTCAAATTTGATTTTTTTATGATATAACTTTACAATAACTAAGAAGTTTTAATACCTTCATTTAAGGAGTATTACATTGTCTATTAAATACAATTTATTGCATTAACCTAGCATTTTTAGTTTCCGAGATTTTTAGGATTCTTTAAGTGACCCGGATTCATTGCTCTCGAGTGTAGTTACGTTACTCTGACATATAAAGTAATAGTTACAATAATGCGATATCATTTTCCATGTTGTTTTTGAGTTAGCTTAATTTAGTTTTGATTCAATTATTTATTTACTTATTTTATTATTTATATACACACAGAAAAAATAGATACAGATAAGACATAATCATAATTATGAGTACAAAGGTACTGCTTATTTCTTAAGAAATTTCTTCCAGCAGACGTACGAAAGGAGAAATGAGAAAGAAATGTAGACAATAGTGTGTGAGAACGACTAACAACAACGAGAAGGAATAGGAATAGTAGCTTGTTTTATGGGGATGAGATTTAAGGATCTAAGGTGTGATCTACATGGTGCGTCGCTAGGGCGAGCATAAGAAAAACGCTCACGCAGGTAGGAAGGAGAAGACGGGTTGTGTAAGACGTTGAAGAGAGACATAGGAGCCGGCACGGTTGGCGCAGTAGTTAACCGATTGACTGCTGCGCTGCGTGTCGCGGGTTCGATTCCCGCACGGAACAAATATTTGTATGACCTAAAAGTAGTTGTTCCGGGTCTGGCTGATTGTGTATGTGAGTTTTAATGTTTGTAAATGCACCCACAATACAGGATAAATTCCTAGTGAGGGGCAAAGCTTTAAAAAAAAAAAAAAAAGGGCCTAAGATCCGAGTATTCCTGCGAAGGCGGATTAGGAGCCACTTGAGTTCCTTGCGAAGATGGGAAACATGGTCATACTTTCTAAGCGCTAAAGCTTGTTTAATAGCTCCTCAGTAGCATCCAGGTAGCAGGAGTCGGCATAATCTATCATCGGCTGAATAAGTGTTTGTGCCAAAGAAATTATAGTCTTCAGGGGCAGGAGACTTTGGAGGCCTTTCAAAGAAAGAAAGGAGAAATGTACCTTTCGACTAACCTCATTGACCTGAGCACGCCACGAAAGATTGGAATCAATAATGACCCCCAAATCTTTGGCAGTTTCGGTATAGTCAATGTGAACAGCATCGAGATGCAACATCAACCGCATTGCGAACGAATCTGCTGCCTATGATCATAGCCTGGGATTTAGTTGGATTAATTTGCAAACCAAATGACTTAGCCCAAACGCTGATGCAAGCCAGGTCATGTAGTGTTGCCCAAAATCGGTCTTGGTCTTGCATTTTAGCAAGACCAAGACCAAGACCGACTTATTATAGCAAGACCAAGACCAAGACTGACCCCTGCAAGATTTGAGCAAGAACAAGACTAAGCCTGCAAGACTGAGATTTTGGCGTTATTAAGTAGGCATTTGGTTTCAATACCGATTTTAATAGACGTTCCCCTGTATCAAAACCGTATCGTCATAACACTAAAATGTATTTTACTGTTTATTATATTTAGACTATTTAATAAGTAGCGTGTTACACACAAATATATTATGTTTCCATGTGATAAAAATATACCTAGCATAAAACAAAATAGGTATCTTTCTAGCAAAGTTCATACCTTATAGCCATATGTGCAGATCTAACGTCAGTAGGTAGGTATGTGCTTAAAATTGTAACCAATGAAATTATACAAACATTATGTAGGTACTATCGAAGAACTTCATATCTAAACAGTTTGAAAACCAAATCCCGTGAACACGGTGACCACATCTGTTACCACCCCGGTTCTATAGCGGCCGAGCGCTGCAAGCAGAAATAGTTCTTGCGGTGTATAGATATGAACTTCTTCGATGGTACTTGTTTCAAAGTTTATATTATTTTTCTATTCAGCAAAATTTAAAACTAACAGCGAGTCGAGTAGGTCTAGTAACACAGTTTTTGCGCCAGTCAATGTTATGGTACATTACGCGAAAAAACCGTTGGTTGGTCGGTGTACTTATTTGATAATTTACCGACAAAGACGCCGCGCTTTATCAAGACTGTGCGACAAGTGTATCACAACATTTGACACTGTTTGATCACCGCATTCGCCGCCACAGAGTATGGACAGAGGTACACAAAATGTTTACCTATTTTGGTAGGGTTGGCACAGGAAGATAAAATTAAACAACCTTGAAGATGTCCCCGCAGTAGGTAGGTATAAATTGAATGCTCTGAGTTTCTTATATACATAAATTCTTACACTGGCTTGAACTCGAACACTAAAGTGTTTAAAGCTGTCCGGCGAGATGATCATTATGTATATTATCTTTTACTTTAGGTAAGAAGCTACTGGTTAGAGCTTATACAGTCAGTTATGAAATTAATATTACCAAGGAATTGAATTGTTTTAGTTTACAATCAGATTATACAGTTTAAGACATTTATTTCTCAAAAAGAATACAATTCACTTAATATGAGAAATACAAGGTAATCTTAAAACGAAATATAAGAATTACCTATGAAGAAGGTAGCTATTCGTAAATAAATAAGTTATTTAGTAGACACACAATTTTTGCAGGGTTGCTCTGTTTGGTCATAATTTTATCCTTAGTAGTGAGAATATTACTCGTATGAATGGAATATTTTTAGATACAAGACAGTTATCTGAAAAAGAATGATTAATTCAATTCAATTCAATTTATTTACTTCGGAAAACATCCATATTGTATTAGTATTAGAACTTAGAAACTATGTTAGTAGCATTAACATCACAACCCATGTACGATCAAAAACAATAATTAAATTAAAATCAATATTAAAATCAGAAATAAATTACGATTACATCTAAATTAATAGTAGATTTTACAACAAGTGCACAAAACGAAACATTTTTGTCCGAGACTTTTAGCAGCCCGAGACAAAGGCGAGGGCTGATAGTAATGTCGAGGGTAAAATGGTTTTGTGAACGAGTTATAAACTCTGCTTTTCACTTTTATTGCGAGGTAATAAAACAGTAGTATAACATAACATTTCTTTAATTAAAATCCAAAGCAAAATTAGTACAGTTTTGAATACTGAAGGAAATTGTTTTATGTCTAACTCTAATCTAAAGTTAGTAATTACGCGTAGGTGTTAAATTGCGTAATTTTTTAAAATTATTTTGATGTTAATTTAATTAATTTGGTGGTTCACTATGCCTATGTCAATTTAAGCTCAAAATGTACTCTGTTACGTTGTTCTAAGATCTTAACTAACGTGTATAATAAAAGCAATAGGCTATACATAATTGCAAGACTTGCAAGACTTTTGCTGCAAGACCAAGACCAAGACTGGGAGCGCAATACCAAGACCAAGACTGGTCTACTGGTCTGGACTTGGTCTTGCATTTGGGCAACACTAAGGTCATGGTTCATAGCAAAAATTGTAGAACCCGCGTCAGCTACAGTCAAATGTCAGTAGAGCTGCAAGTCATCTGCGTAGAGATGAAAACTAGAGGAGATTATTCTGGTAACAAAGTTGATGAAAATTGAAAAAAGTAGAGGAGAAAGAACGCTACCCTGAGGAACACCCTCAGTGAGGCTGCACCAATCAGAGAAGGACTCCTACAGGCAAACACACTGAGAGCGTCCCGAAGATAAGAGCTGAACCAAGCTAAACCGGAAGAAGAGAAAAATATTGATTTGAGGATACCTAGTAAAATGTCGAAATCCACTGAGTTGAAGGCGCTACTAAAGTCAAGCAATACAAGAACAGTAAGGGACTTATTCTCCATTGCCCAGCGGATGTCGTCAGTTACTTTCAAAAGCGCAGTTACAGTACTATGTCCCGAGCGAAAACCGGATTGAAAAGGGGTAATTATCGACGCCAAGAAAAAAGATAACTGTCTATGAACTATGTATGTGCTCAAGAACTTTAGAGAGAAATGGGAGAATAGAAATAGGTCTAAAGTGAGTTAATAAAGTAGGATTGTTAGTTTTAGGTAATTATTTTTAGTATTAGTTACCTACCTAATGCAATTTTATCTAATAGGACGATTCTTAGTTCTAGAGCTCTATGACAACAGAACATGGAAATGTTTTTGTTTTCGCTATAATTTGTCACAGCACTCACGTAGCCGTTACGTAGCATCTCAGAAAATATTATCTATCGCACGAATGAGTAAGTTTATTCTTTTAAACCTTATTTAGTTTTATTTTCTAATCTTATCTTCTTATTTCATTTTTAAGTTTTACTTTATTGACAAACATACATTTTGCTATCACTACGTTACACATTTCACTGATAAACAACGTACAGCCTAAATAAACCACTGGGACTAGAGGCAAGGAATTGTGCATAAAAGTTCCCTATTTATTTTATGGATGTATATATAAAAGAATCAGAATCAGAATCAGAACTTTATTTGCTATGAATGTAGGTACAGGTATAAGATGTTCATAAATTAATAAGATCGGCTACAGTCTACCTTACGGCGTGCAAATTATTACATTAATTAAAATATCAATACATACAAAACAATGTCAATAAAACAAAACAGAAATTATAGGGAAGTCAATTAATAATATTATAGTCAGCTAGATAAGTCTTACAGTGTCAAATTGCAATTACATAATTATAACAATCATAATCTGGACAAGTTCATATCATTTAGAAAGTCTTTCACAGTGTAATAACATTTGCCTAAAAGAAGTGCAGTTACCTTAAATTTAAACATGTTTACAGACAAATCCTTAAAACCGTGAGGTATTTTATTATAAATGACAGGTCCCATTGTCATAATACTTTCCTTAACAGTGCTGTTTTGTAATGACCCGAATGTAGCAAGTTCTTGTATTGGGATCTCAAGGGCCCATTACGTGGTCTTATATTTGCCAGTGACGGAAATAAATCTATATTCGTTTTTACAAAAAAACGGAAAAGAACGGGGTATGTACGTATTAGTGTCCGAATGAAATGAGGAGCCATATTTTAAACGCCGCCGCCGGTACTACCAATATTTAGCAGAAAATTAGCCGAATTTGTTGGTCCGATCCTGGAATTTGTAGTAAAACCCTAAAACGTTACAGGACGTTTAAGGTGGTCCTCAATTCAGACACCTTAGGACTCGAAATCTAGGCGACGAATATTTTTGAAAATTCGAATGAGATGGCTCCTCAATCCATACGGACGCTGTTCGTAAGACCGGTAAAGATAGAAACTTGAATTTTTAACAATAGTTGTACCTATAACAAAACGAAGATGTGTACTAAGAAAGGACTTTGCGAAAATTAACCCTTACGGCGGCGAGCATTCGTTTATATGAAATTTTAAATGTTATCAGTTTGAAATGTGACGACCCGTAACGACTGTCAAAGATCCACGAATGACAGCCGGGACCAACGGCTTAACGTGCTTTCCGAGGCACGGAGGAGTCTCGGTACGTAAAGATGGTCACCCATCCACAGACCAACCCCGGCAAGCGTAGCTTAACCGGATGGATCGACCCGTGCGGCAGTCATTACCTACTTAGCCACGAGCTCCTCATTTTCTCTGTATTATTATTACTTATTAGAATAGTTCTTGTACATCATTTAGTTTTCTGTTCATCTTATCCATGTTAGAATTTTCTTTTTATTTATTTTCATATTATTGTACACCCTCTTAGGAGTTTTAGGAGCTCGTGGCTAAGTAATAACTGCCGCACGGGTCGATCCATCAGGTTAAGCTACGCTTGCCGGGGTTGGTCTGTGGATGGGTGACCATCTTTACATACCGAGACTCCTCCGTGCCTCGGAAAGCACGTTAAGCCGTTGGTCCCGGCTGTCATTCGTGGATCTATGATAGTCGTTACGGGTCGTCAGAAGCCCGAAAATCTGACAACCAGTCTTACCAAGGGGTATCGTATTACCCAGTTACTGGGTTGTGGAGGTCAGATAGGCAGTCGCTCCATGTAAAATACTGGTATTCAGCTGCATCCGGTTAGACTGGAAGCCGACCCCAATATAGTTGGGAAAAGGCTAGGCAGATGATGATTATTGTACACCCTCTTTTTTCCCTCCCGAAACAGCCGTGTCCGGTGAGGACCTGCGTCAGGCGGAAGGTGAGGACGCCGTGGCGCCTTATCGCCGCAATAGTGGCGTGCCCAGCACTGGGTTGCTACAATCGCACTCTCCATGACGCCATGAGATCCCGTCGGAGCTCTGTCCGCTGTGCCGCGATTTCTCGCGGCATCGGAGTCAAGCCCCGGCGTTTCGCCTCCTCGCGCCACTCCCAAATATGCGCGAGGACTTACCTAATCATGGTATGGAATTAAAATGTTAGGTAGCGACCCGCCCGATCTAGGTTTATTCAAACCTGTGTTTCAGGCCATCACTTTACATTTCAATTAAATTGGAACACTAAAATTTTAAGTTAAACCTACGAGCAAAAGCATATTGGTACATTATTATCTAAAACTAAACCTATGTAAATATACAAAAGTAAATACTTCGAAGGAATAAATTATCATCATGACAAATTTTCTATAAGTTTTTCTGTGTCTGTGTAATTCAGTATCGCTAAATGTTCTGATAACATTTTACTACATGTTTTATAACTTACACTATAGAAGGTTAGTAACTTTTTGAGCCTATTATACAGAAAAGGTCCTAAAAACACATAAAAACGATTAGCAAACGCATGTCTAGTTTGAGGGTTTATGCAAACTAAGTCCTTTGGGAGAGGCCTACGTTCAGCAGTGGACGTCCTATGGCTGAAATGATGATGATGAGTGAAAAATGCTTGTGTGGACTTCCCCGACTTCGATGACATACTTTTTTTCGTTGACCTAAAATGTTTCAGGCGCGATACAGGTAACTAGATTATTCAACTTTAAAAAACATCTGAACACACAACATCTACGACCATTCCGGTCGTAGTGATTCGGAGCCATACTAAAAAACAACGAAGAGTCTAGTCGTCCGCTAAACGGATGAATAAAATAACTTAGTCGTCCGACTATCGGACGAATAGACAACCTTTTAAGACTAAAGCTAGTTGTCCTTAAATTAAAAATTGATTATTATTTGACAGCTGTCATAACTTTAAAGTCAATTTCATTTTACATAATAGAAAATATTTTAAGTGAAATAATATTCATGTAATTATGATGGCGGATAAATATAAACTATTACTATTATTTAATAATATAAATTATTAACTACTCATAAATTGTTCAAATAATAAATTCCCCACAGGAAAATATCACAACAACATACAACTGTAACAAAAAAATAAAAATAATATACGTTCGAACATTGTGGTCCAACCTGCGATCAGGAGGAAAGGACGACCCAAAGGTACTGATAACACAGTTATCGGTTTGCCAAAGAAAATGAAGCAAAATAATAAATAACCTAACATACCATTTAATAAAAAATCCATCACCAAAAACGTAAGATAATGTTTAAGTAGCTATTAATAGAAGAAAAAATTATAAAGAATGTAGGTAATTGATGTCAAAAGAAAAATTAAAATGTTGCGAATTTATATTTTTGTTTAAATTTGTTTGTTTGTTACGCTTTCACGCTACAACGGCTGAACGCATTTGGATGAAATTTGGCACACGGGTAGACCATGACCTAGAATAAGACATAGGATTTATATCCCGGTAATACGTTCCCGTGGGATAATTTCCAACATTCACGAGGGCGAAGCCGCTGGCAATAGCTACATAATCAAAAAAATATAACTGCTTTTATTATAGAGGTAATTTTATTTTATTAAATAATTATGGATATGTCGATTCTAAACTACGCTATGGAGTCATGTTTTGGGGCAACGTGGTGTTCAAATCGCAAAAAAGATGAATTAGAGCTATTACCGGTATAAAAATAACTGATAGCTGCAAACCTTATTTTGTATTGTTAAAAATAATGACTTTACCTTGCTTTTACATATTTGAGACTGCATTATTTGTTAAAAAGAACATGCATCTATTCACTAAAGCATCTGAACATCGCTTTATAATGATTACACAAGTATATAGACATGAATTATGCGTTCGACCATCAAAGACCGCCTTGATGCACAAAAGCGTACTTTGTATGGCCCCAAAAATAAATTGCCAAATGGACTTAAATATTATTCGATTTAAAAATAAATTATGACATCTTTTACTGAAAAAATGTTGTTATACTATTGACGAATAAATGTTTGATATTTATTTAATTTTGACATTGTTGTATTATCTTTAATTCCATTCATTATTTATATGTATACTCAATTGTTAATGTTTTGCTAGTTTTTTTTCTGTCTTAAATTATGTTGTTGTATTGCGTTGTAATTATTTTATTTTATTATGTTGACTATTCTTTTAATATTATGTGAAAGATTTTACACCTTTAAGGTAGATTTTTGAGGAACAAATTATTTATTATTAAGATCTCATGTAAAATGTACCAAAAATCACACCAATAAATGAATTTGAATTTGAATTTGATGAACCAAAGAGCCTTTTTTTTACTAAAAACTTTTTAATGCCAAAAACAAACTTCTGCAATTCTGGTTAGAGTATTACCCTATGTAAATATATACGTAACCACAAAATTACTGGAATAATAATTATATTTATCGGACGATTAATTTATTTTATTCATCCGATAGTCGGACGATTAATTTATTATATTCGTCCGATAATCGGACGATTAATTTATTTTATTCATCCGATAATCGGACGATTAAGGAATTTTATTCGTCCGTTTACCGGACGACTAGCAACAGCCAAAAAATAATTAGGAAGACGTCCTCGACCAGGGCAGCACATTTTTTTCCGCTGGGCAATGCTTTGGGTTTTGGGCCCAATATGAATGATCTTCTTTAAGATAAGAGATGCCTCCGACTGCATGAGATTGTTTTGGAGACAGAAATAGGTCATCTTGTTTCCCTCTTTTTTAAAGTTCACTTTTTACTCACTCGGGATTTTGTTTTTTTAGGGTTCCGGACCCAAAGGGTAAAAACGGGACGTTACTATGTCCGTCCGTCCGTCGGTCACCAGGCTGTATCTCATGAACCGTGATCGTTGGACAGTTGAAATTGTTACAGATGATGTATTTCTGTTGCCGCTATAACAAAAAATACTAAAAACAGAATAAAATAAATATTTAAATCTATAAAAACGGCAAAAAAAAACATGTCTGTTGTATGGGAAACAGACATGTTTTTTTTTTGCCGTTTTTATAGATTATGGTACGGAACTCTTCGTGCGCGAGTCCGACTCGCACTTGGCCAGTTTTTTTTATTTTACAGTCTTTGGTTAGGATTTTTTTATCCAAATCTCATTCCAAATTACATTTTAACAAAAAAATTGTCAATATTTTTGTAATGACCTTTTAAAATCGATGCAACATTGATTGTCCCCTTTTACCATCCAAGTTTCAGTTTCGGGCCCTTGCTAGACTCGCTCATGCTCCTAATACTCCTTTATACCCTCCACTCCGCAGAACAATACTTGGTGCAAACTCTGTCGTTCCTCGCCTTTGCAAATTGTTAAATGGCAATCTTGTTGACGTGCATTTTGACTCGTATGCCAAGTTTCACAGATTAACTAATAGTAATGTTTAATTTTAACTTAATTTTAATTTAATTTTTTATCGTCTTTGATAAGTAGGTATATGTTTGTTTTGTCCTATTCAAATTTACTTTTGCTGCTTATGTTATTTTTATATTCCATCATGTAATTTTAATTTAATTTAAACTTGCTAATTTTAGTCATCATAATATTAGTTTCATTGTTTAGTGCTTGTGGCACACCTAATATTTTAATGGGGCATGCGGTGGTAACCTGTAAGAAATTGTTCCACTAACCTTAGATTATATATTATTAGATATTACTTCAAATATGTACAGTGTAAACAATTGTTGGTTGGCCAATAAAGGAAAATAAAAATAAAACTTCATTTTGATAGGTTTGGGAGGTTTTTTTTTTAATACATGCATTTTTTTGCGCCAATAATCCGCGTTTTTGATATTTCCTAATTCACTCAGTGACACTTGCGTAGTAAAATCCTTTATTTTGATACCCCACCCGATAGGTTTGGGAGTTTTTTTTTTAAACATACATTTTATTAATTTTAATATACGTAGTGACTCTCGCGCAATAAAGACGAATCTAACGACATATATCACTCATCAAAATCGGTGCAGCCGTTCCGCAGTTACGAGGGAACATAGAGACGGACACATACATACAAAGATACAGGTCAATCACATAACCCTCCTTTTTTGGTTTCGCCGCAGTCGGGTAATAAAAGTAAGTTTCGTTAATGTCTTTCGAAAACTTCCTGAGAAGTTTCAGATGGGACATCCCATCGGGCACAGTACGGCTTGTTTAGAAATAAAAGTGAACACTATAAAGGCCAATTTACAAAAAAAAAAAATATTACTCGACGCAAGTTTTTTCCTGTAGCAAACAATAAAGAATCAGTAAATGACTTGCATCGTCTAACTAACAAAACTCTGTTTCTAAAAAAAGAAGATCTTTCGTCAAAAAATACGAATCGTCCTCGTGTGAATGAGTCCTAACTGTAATCGGCTATCCCACAAAAAACATCATCAGATTCATTTGCTTTTAGTTTTATCATGTTTAGATAACGATTACCATCACGTGTGCGGAGTTTCGCTCGCAAATTTTATTTGACCCCGGGGCCTGCCATCATTATTCCACTGCGAAAAAAGGATGGTGCTAGCGGCCTCATATAGCTCCGTCTCTCACTCACACTGAAATAATGGTGGCATTAATACGTCATAATGCGGCCCCTGTATATCAGTGGGTCGCGGTTGGAGAAGCACGGCTTACATAACTGTTGCTCGGCAACACGCGCGATGACGTTGCTAAGCTATGCCTTGAACTTGCAATGATGAGCCATTCATGAAGTTCTTGTTAATAATAACTATAAGTTTAGACTATAACTAATATAACTTTATATTTGTACACACGGCAGTATAATCTGACCTCGCTGGCAATACGAGATCAGCATAAACTGGTATTTAAAAGTAGCTGTGTAGCCGTAACAACTAGTTATTTGTCATTAATAGTTCAAACAACGAGTGCTTTTGCTGAGCATGAGGTCCTGGGTTCGATTCCCAGGTCGGGTTTTCCACCAGGAATTTCGCAGTAGCACCAATCGGCAATCGGCTCGTCCCCTATTACATGGGACTTAAACATAATTGGCGAAATGTGGGTGTAACATACAAACCCCTCTGCCTAACCATTCGGGGATTACAGGCGTGATGTTATGTATGTAAAAACAACGATTTTAAGAATTTCGATATGGTTTTGATCATCACCAGCCTAGTTTTCTTTAGTTCTTCTATAAATATACTGGGGACGTGGGGACTTACTATTGAATTTCTCACACCACATTCTTCTGCAAGCAACAGTGCAACAACTTTGTAGATACAGATAGTTTAACAATGGACGACATGATTAATGTCTATTGTACTATCGTTCAGCCTTCTATGCGTAGAAACATAGACGACTCTGCAAATGTCAAAGTCATCTACGAAATTGTTAAACTTTGCCCAGTAGTCCTTGTACTAAAACAAGGTACATTGTATTAATTGATTGGCGCGTGTCATCGTCCGGTAGGGTGGGTGTCAGTGCTTTGCAGCTTTCGCCTCAGGCGTTATCTTAACCATATATATACTGGTTACTGTGTATGATTCTAATTCATATCATAGGTTCTTTAGAACTCAATTGATTCTCACTCCTCCTACAATGGCATTCAAGGTACCTAACTAATTAGTGGAGTCGTAGATTATTAAATAAATAAAAAAAGTCTTATTACCATAAAGTAGGTGTTACATTTTCAACAGGAGTACTGTCTCTTGAGCTAGGTGGTACGCGACCTGAGTTACAGGAGTCAGTGTCTTTACCCGTTTGTGGACCAATAACAATTAAAGCAATAAAAATTGAATAGAGAGTTTAGTGCATGTATGCTCTTGTGTGGTATGGTGTGTGTTTCTGTGTTTGTGAGTGATTATGCTTGGTGGTTTTAGTCTTGTGAACCAAATGAAAATCATGACCCTATCTCCTAAGTCAGCATCATTAACTTATTTAAAGACATAGATGTTCATCTTTTCTCTTTCTAGTTTGTAGTATTCGCGTGCTTGGTGGCTGCGGCGAGCGCAGGAGTCCTGCCGGCTGCGCACGTCACGTACGCCGCGGCGCCGTCGCACGTCTTGCACGCCGCTCCAGTGGCGTACGCCGCGCCCGTCACTAAGGTGGTGGAGGAGTACAATGCGCACCCGCAGTACAGCTTCGCATACGACGTGCAGGACGGTCTCACCGGTGACTCCAAGAGCCAGCACGAAAGCCGCGACGGTGACGTCGTGCAGGGCTCTTACTCCGTGGTGGACCCCGACGGTACCAAGCGTACAGTGGACTACACCGCTGACGACCACAACGGTTTCAACGCCGTCGTGCGCAAGGAGGCCCTCGGTCACGTCGCTAAGGTCGTCACCAAGGTGGCCGCCCCTGTCGCATACCACGCCTCCCCTGTCGCGTACCACTCCGCCCCTGTGGTGCACGCCGCTGCCCCTGTCTACCACTCCGCCCCTGGCGCCTACTCTGCTCCCGTCTACCACCATTAGCTGATTATATATGCGTACGTGTTAATAATGTTATCATAAACTGTAAATAAACAACTAAATTATTGAAATAAATTAAACTCTATTCTTTCCTCATTTTTCGCTGCGGGGACAAAGTTTGTAATTACTGGAGTCAGGATGCAGCTATAGAATTTAGTAACGAGGGATCGATATTAGACCTTTAAGCTGCTGCTAAACTCAAATACATTGCTGGACCAGTGTCCGACCAATGACCAATTTGACCAATGTATACACCAGTTTCTCTTAATTCCAGCGCTGGAATGGGTCATTCTAAATCAGCCAGCACCATAATGTATGATGCCTATCCACAGGCCAATCTAATATCGTGCGCCGCAAGCTCTGTCACATACACAATACACATTATTAGTCAGTAAAAAGAATCCGCATTTGTATTTTGATTTGGCCAAACGCGTCGGTGTTTGGAGTAAAGTGGCTGGAAACCTTAAAGTGGCCAAAGACAATATATTTAATTTCGTTACCTTGAATCGTTTTGTATTTTTCCCATCGACAAATTAAGAAGAATTTAAATTTCATAATACTTGGCCAAAAGTCAAGAACGCGCTCGAATTTTCCGCCGTTGACAAATGGTAGCTCATTTCCAATTGCGTGCACATCCATAGTGATGCGTACACATAATACAAAGCGTGAACTTGAGCCGGGATGTCACAACCTGCTGCTACTATATATACCTTGCCGGAGACAACAGGAGCATAGTCGGACAACACTTCGATCCACAACTCCTTCTCAACAACAAAAATGGCCTTTAAGGTAATTCTTCCGAACTTATAAAATTATTATTTTTGGTATCTATAAATTATATTTTTAACTTTTAACCATCATTTTTACAAGAAGCGAAATCTACCACAATTTGCAATACAAAACTTTTTTATGATTTAAACCAATCAAGTAAGTAGCATCATCCTCAATTGCTTAGCACATTCCTGTAAAATATTATGATAAAAATGTACTAAAACTACGAATTAGTGGGAGTTAAATTAATTAGCTAAAACATAATTTAATATTCGATCCTAATATTTTCATGATGTAGACCACCCACTATCTTCCGGTATTTATCATAACCACAACTATGATGTTTGTTCGAGTCACAATCAATTAAAAAACTACTCAACAAAGTCGGAATGCCTCACCGCTACTTAACGCTCATTGTAATGCGGGAGGCGACACCTTGCGTGTCCTTGACGAACGAGCTACCCTCAGCTTGTTAGTAATTTCTCCGCGCATGCGCTTACGCAACTACACTAGTCTCGCCCTCGCAAAACCGTGTCACTGTTTCAAGTACAACTTATGTGTTGCACATTAAGTGACACTAGTGCCTTCAGTGACGGAGTTTAACGAATCAATTTGTTTCAGTTCGTCATCCTCGCCTGCGTAGTGGCAGTGGTGCGCAGCTCCGCGGTGGCCGCCCCTCTTCTCGCGGAGCCGGTCGTAGCCGCACCTGTTGCCGCCAGGCTGGAAGAATTCGATCCTCTTCCGCAGTACAACTTCGGATATAATGTGGCGGACTCTCTCACCGGTGACTACAAGAGTCAGACGGAGCAGCGCAGCGGAGACTTGGTGCAAGGACAGTACTCGCTGGTGGAGCCTGACGGCACGCGCCGCGTCGTGGACTACTCCGCCGACTCAGTAAACGGTTTCAACGCGGTGGTGCGCAAGGAGCCACTTGTGGCCGCGCCAGCCGTCGTCGCCGAGCCTGCGGTGGTGCCTGCCCGGTATGCGGCTGCTCCGGTTGCCGCCGCCCCAGTCGTTGCTGCTAGATACACCGCTCCCGTAGCTTACTCAGCAGCCTACACAGCTCCCGCGGCTAGGTTCGCGTACTCGGCGCCAGTGGCGGCTGCGTACACGGCTCCGTTCGCCAGGTACGCGGCGGCACCCTTCGCCTACCCTGCTGCTGCTCCTTTTGTGGCGGTCTAAATATCAATTTCCCGGTTCCTCATGACTGACAACAATGGCTAATTAAATTTTTTACAACACAAATATGTTTTTATTTAGTCCTAAGAAATACCTAGGAACATAAGTGATCGTACTCGTAGTCGCAGCGGAAAAATGTC
This sequence comes from Xanthia togata, assembly GCA_963853775.1. Lineage (NCBI taxonomy): Eukaryota > Metazoa > Arthropoda > Insecta > Lepidoptera > Noctuidae > Xanthia > Xanthia togata. Next base: position 12,602,981 of record OY970811.1, read on the forward strand.
GAATTTCTTAATTTCAGTTTTGCAGATATTTAGTGTATGACGTCGTGGTGTGTATGGTAACTACAAATTTGTGCATCGAACCACCCACCGGGGAGCTATTCAATAAAAACTGTTTCCGCTGGAACTACGTCTTCCTAGCGGTATTATATTTTTCCTATGTAGCATCAAACACAGCATCAACAGCATCCAACCACCGGGGAGCTATCCAACAAAAACTGTTTCCGCTGGAACAACGTCATCCTAGCGGAAACAGTTTTTGTTGAATAGCTCCCCGGTGGTTGGATGCTGTACAAGACTTACCAATACCATACACAATTACACGACTTATACACTAAAAAATATCAGCTATACTGAAATTCGATATTTTTCCGCTGCAACTACGAACATAATAGACCTATAAAATGCGACAGGTAGCGCCTATAGGACCTCTAAAAAACAAAGTGAAACTTAACTTGACCGGACCTTTAAAAGGATTTTGTATAGTTTCGCTAAATTCGTATATCTGTCTGGCTATCAGGGGGCCAACCAGCACCTCTTTAAGCAGTATTATTTTCATGTTACTTCAGTGCGAGAAAGAAGTGGAGCTATAAAGGACTTTATTAATTAATTTATTTAAACTTTTCACACTAATTAAAAGTACAAAGGCGGACTTAATGCCTTAGGCATTCTCTACCAGTTAACCAAGGGTGGTGAAGAGATTAGATGGTAGGTGTTCTGTTTGAGAGAAACAAAGAAAAAACATTTTTTATTAACCTTTTATTAATCATTATAAATAATTACTTCTAGCTCCATCTCTTTCCCACGTTCAAGTAAGATTAAAATAATACTGCTAAAAGAGGTGCTGGTAGGGCCCCTGACCTTTTCCATGCTACATTTATCATTTATCTTTTATTACGGACGCTTTTACGAACGTACACGTCTTATTACATTGTTCTCACATGCATAATTTCAAAATGAATGATGTAACCAGTATTTTGTCTCAATTTTATATTTTATTTAAAAGAGTGTCCGTGGAGTTTCTTGCCCGTTCTTCTCCATAGGTACCTACTACGCTTTGGAATGGGCAACTAGCTTCATATTTTTGACTGACCGACCCCTTGACAATTCAAAAGTGCCTGTAAATGGTTTAATTGAAATAAATGCTTTGAGTTTGAGTTTGAGTTTGTATTGTTACGTATACCCCATATTTTTATATAATTCTTCTTTACGTTTGTATGTCACTGAACTCCTCCAAAACGGCACGACCATTTTTTTTTTTTTAGATTTGTCGAGATTCACAATTGGACCCGTTAGGTGGCATTGTTTGTTCAGGACTAGCATTGCAAAACTTCGGTAGTATTCGCAATAATTCGGAAATATTCAAAAGTATACTTCTATTGCAATGGAGAGGAAAACTAACTTTTTATCACGATAGATGGCGCATAATCGACTGTACCTTGGTTTGATTTATTAGCTGTCAAATCGTATGGTTTTTTGCAATCTACTAAGTTTAACTTTCCTATTTTTCGTAATTTTGTCCAAAATGCCTCAATGTAGTGCGTTAAATTGTAAAAACAGAGGAGTACATTTGTTTCCTAAAGAAAGTAAGCGCAGAAAACAATGGGAATTGGCGTTACGTATTAAAAACTTTAAGGCAAGCAGTACTGCACGATTGTGTGCTGCTCATTTCACAGCAGAGGATTATCATGGGTAAAGTAAATATACAGGTGAGCGATCAGTGACGTACCTACTACCTTAACCTCTCTTAAGTTCTCAATTTCAAAACTATTATGTGATTTATTTATAATTTTAGGTAATGAACCACAAGCCAAATTTCTTAAAAAGACATCTGTGCCATCAGTTTTCTGCTTCACTAAGATAAAACCAGAAAACCCAGCTGCCCTTGAACGACAGAATCGTCTTGAGAAAAGAAGCGTAAAGAAACTTTTTCATGAATCTTATGAAGAACATCCACAAACATCAACTAGCAATGTTACTATAGAAACTGAAAGAGACCTTCCACAGTTACTAGGTCATGAAGAAGAAGTGACCACTGAAAATAACAGTACAGCAGCATGTTCACATAGTGCACTTGAATTTATTTCTAAAAGTACTCAAGTTGATCATGAACATATGTATGGGTCTATCAATAAATGTAAAAACAATGATACCTTCATAAAGTTTTACACAGGCTTTGAATCATATAAGAAATTTTATTTAGTCTACTCGACTCTTAGCCCAATGGTTCACAAAATTAGATATTATGGCAACAATGTGATTAATCTGAGCACAGAAGATCAGTTTTTTTTGACGTTGATGAAATTGAGGCAAAATAAATGTAACTATGAACTTAGCATGTTTTTTAATATCAGTCAAAGCACAGTATCAAACATTTTTATTACATGGGTAAACTTTATTTATCAGTTGTGGATAAAAATAGATATTTGGCCCAGAAAAGAATTAGTTCAATATTATATGCCAAGAATGTTTAAAAATTATGATTTAAATATCAGAGTGATATTAGATGGAACAGAAATAAAAGTCCAGAAACCAAAAAACCCTAAGTCTCAGCAAGCATCTTGGAGTAGCTACAAACATGCAAACACTTTAAAAATATTAGTTGGCGCAACACCTGGTGGGCTGCTATCATATTGTTCTCAAGCTTATGCAGGATCAATAAGTGACCGACAGGCAGTAGAACGAAGTGATCTTCTTAGTAAATGCCAAAGTGGTGATAGTATACTGGCTGACAGAGGATTTACTATACAGGACATGTTTGCAGACAAAAATGTGTCTGTTAGGATTCCATCATTCTTGAAAGGAAAATCTCAGTTGCCTGGTCTCACAGTAATAAAAGATAGGGAGCTGGCAAATAAAAGAGTTCATATTGAAAGAATCATAGGGTTAACAAAACATACAAAATTTTAAAAAATGAGCTGGACCATAGCTATGTTCCAATAGCTAGTAAAATCTTTTTTATATGCTTTATGTGCTGTAATTTTAGAGAAGGTATTATGAAGAATATTAAATAAAACATTTTTTGCAAGGAATACCTACTTAAAAACTTGAATAAACGCCATCTAGCGGGAAAGAGTAGAACAGTAAATGGTGAACTTCCGTTGTTAGTCGCTCAGTGAAGCGATGCCAGCGGTCGCCACGCTCGGGCTGCCATGTGCATGCGAGTCGGGCACAGCACGACACAACTAAGATATAGCATTCGCAAAATTCCTAATACCGATCATCTGAACTAAGCGCGCATTCAAAATCACCAATATTTATTACTACTTTAGGTGAAAATGATATTTACGCAAACGTAATAACTTGTGAAGTCATATAACCAAATACATTCGTAAAATTGGCAGTGCCACGTGCCACACAACGTGTCGGCGAGCGCTGACATCGCGATGCCGAGTGACTAACGAAGGAAGTTCACCATTTACAGTTCTACTCTTTCCCGCTTGATGGCGTTAATTCAAGTTTTAAAGGAAATTCTTGCTGCGATAATATTCCTTCCATTAGAAGTATTTTACTTTTGAATATTTCCGAATTATTGCGAATACTACCGAAGTTTTGCAACGCTAGTCTTAACCCAGGTCATGGCCTATCCGTATGCCTTTCATCTAAAACCGTTCAGCCGTTACGGCATGATAAGGTAACAGGCAGATAATAACTATTTTAAAGTTACGTACCTCAAAATGAAACCCTTAAAGGATGACTTCGTTGTCTGTCAAGACCCTTTTTCTCAGGGAATCATCAAATGACTTCTCCCGCTCTCCGCTATGGCGGGAGAAGTCATTTGATGATTTCCAGTTCCATTTTTAGGGAGTGTCAGACTCTTACTGACTAAAACCCACCCACGCAGTGATGACACCCGGGCGTTTCCTCCCGCCTGATACCGAACAGGAACCTCCCGAAACAGCCGTGTCCGGTGAGGACCTGCGTTAGGCGGAAAGTGAGGACGCCGTGGAGCCTCTCTAGCCACTCCTCAAAGAGGGGACTTATCGCCGCAATAGTGGCGTGCCCAGCACTGGGTTGCTAGTGCTACAATCGCACTCTCCGTGACGCCATGAGATCCCGCCGGAGCTCTGTCCACTGTGCCGCGATTTCTCGCGGCATCGGAGTCAAGCCCCGGCGTTTCGCTTCCTCGCGCCACTCACAAATATGTGCGAGGACTTTTGCCTCCAGATCCCATGGCAGCAATCCGGCAAGGAGGCTCGCCGCCTCACCGGAGACCGTGTGGTATCTCCGGACCAGCTGAGAGGCCATGACCCTCTGGGACGCGTTCAACCGGCGGGCTGGCCGCCGCCTCAACGAACGCGCACCGGTGCCCCGTAACCCTTTACGGGGCACCGGTGCGCGTTCGTTGACCATGGACCGCACGACCCCCGCGTATAGCCTCCGGCAGGAGGCGTTTGGACCTCCTAGATTGGGCAGGAGCCGCTTCAAGGCTTCTCCGGCCCGTTGCAGTCTGGGAGCCAAACGTCGTTGCTCCATGCAGTTCTACCGACTGTCGAGAACGAGTCCCAGGTACTTCATCGTCGACTCGACGCCGAAGTGAACCCCTCCTATCGTTATTTGGGAACCCGACGGTGGCGCGTTCCGAGGACCATGAAAACACATGGCCTCGGACTTGTGCAGTGCCACCTCGAGTCCCAACTGCCGGATTCTGGCCACGATTGTCGCAACCCCGCGTGTCGCTAGTTCGGCCGCTGCCTGGTGCGACCTCCCCTGCGCCAGGACCAACGTGTCGTCAGCGCAACAAACGACGCTGACGTTACTGGGGAGGTCGGCGCGCAGCACCCAGTCGTATCCGATGTCCCACAGATGCGGCCCCAGGACCGATCCCTGTGGGACCGCATGACATCTCCCGCCGGTTCCATTCTCCCTGGTGACCGGGGTAGATGACGGCCCTGTCCGTCAAATAGGCCTCATCCACACGACAGAGGTAGGTCGGCATCCGGTGATACCGGAGTGCCTCCCTGATGCAACTCCAGGGCAGGGTATTGAAGGCGTCGGCGATGTCTAGAGACACCGCCAAGACGACTCCACCCCGAGCCACAGCATCCCCCGTCGTGAGGGCTCGCACGCGCATGATGGCGCACCGTGGAGCGCCCCCTGCGGAAACCAAACTGGCTCTCCGCCAAATCCGGCCCCACCCGGTCGCCCGGCGAGGCGGTCTGCAATGACTCTTTCAAAGAGCTTGCCCACCTCGTCGAGCAGCACGATGGGCCGGTATGCGGACGGAGAGTCCGCAGGGCGCCACGGCTTCTTGATTAGAACCAGTTTCTCCGTCTTCCAACGAAGTGGGAACTGGCCCCTCTCCAAACATGCGCTTAGGAGCCCCCTTAGTCGAGAGAGACCCGAGAGCCTCTGAGGCCAGGACCCAGGCTTTCCCAGGTAAGCCGTCGGGTCCTGGGGTGGTATTTCTGGCATTCAGCCTACGTATCGCCACCCTCATCTCTACCTCGGTCACCTCCGGAGCATTCCAGTCCCCTGGCCCGCAGGATCTCCACTTGGAAGGCGGTCTTCGTCGCTCTGTACCCCTCGTACAGCTCCGCCTGAATGGCTTCCGTATACGGAGGTCGAATACGGAGCCTGCGGTGTCTGGTGTACCGGCGTCGCGCAGCAACGCACGCATTGTGCAGTGTCGTCAGCTGTCGCGACCACCAGTACACCTGGCGCGAGGCACGTCCGGGCTGGACCCGGGGCATTGCCACGTCACATATTTTGGACATAGCCTCCCGGAACCACTCCGCCTCGTCGTTGATGTCGGCAGGCCTGTCCGGTGATGACAACCAGGCCTGCACGATCAAGGCTTCCAGGGGGAGCTCCCGGTCCAGCTGCTTCAGCGCCCACCGCGGACCACTCAGGGCCTGTCGGACCGGCGCGCTCGAGGTCTGGGTGGAGACGTCAAACTGGAATTACCGGTGATCGGAATACGTCTCCACCCCCTCCATAACGCGCCAGTCAATGACACGAGAAAGAGAGCAGGGCTGGCGAACGAGATGTGCACCACTGATTCACCCCGCATCCGCACACACGTGGGGACAGAACCCCGGTTTAGGACGACCAGGCCTGTCTCCAGCGCCCAGTCCTCCACCATCCTGCCCCGTGTGTCCGTATACCGGGAACCCCAAGCCACATTCTTGGCATTGAAGTCCCCGAGGAGGAGCACGGAGAGGCAACAGAACCCAACGACGACGACTCTCAACTCCGCAAGGGAGTTGTGGAACTCGGCGAGAGTTCGGCTCGGGGAGAAGTATGCGCCCACCACGACAATCTCCCCGAACCGTGCTGCAACGCAACCCCGTCCTCTCTTAACAGCCTCGAGGAACGGGGTACCGGCGGCGGCCGACGAAATTAGGGCCACTGAGCCGCTCAGGTCCTCCACCCAGTCATCCCTGGGCAGGACAAAGTACGGCTCAGCGACCACGGCGATGAGAATCGACCACTGTGCCATGCTCTGGAGCAACAGGTCCTGAGCTGCGGCGCAGTGGTTGATGTTCGCCTGGAGGAGGGGAAATGGGGCCATTATTGGTACTCCACGTCAGCCCCCTCCTTAGCCCCCTGTGAGCACCCTCCACAGCCGTCGTCGCCGCCGCAGCCGCCGCAGCGGCTGCGGCGGCGACGACGGCTGTGGAGGCGGCGGTGGCGGCACTTGCGGCAGTGACGGCGGTGGTGGAGGGCTGGCCTCTAGCCTTGGTGGGTGGGGCGCAGGCCTTGCTCCCAATCCGGTGGCCGGCTGGTTTGCCAGCCGCTGCACATACGACGCAATGCGGCGTGGCTTTGCACGAGCTGACCACAACGGTAACAATGACTGCTGCGGTCCACCTCCGAGGTGCATTTAGCTCCCACGTTGTTGCCCACATGGCAGCGGAAAAACCTCAGAGGTCTGGGTTCCAGCAGTTTTACCTGCGCGGAAACCCAGCCCACAAATAGCCTTTGGCCCTCCCCGGCTATTTTAATGGCCGCCGATACGGGGCAGCTCACCGTAACGGCTCGCATCCCCGTGAAGTCAGGACGGATGGTGCCTGCCCTAACCTGCTCGGCAGAGCACCCCCCAGTCCTAACGACAGCGGCCACCACCTGTCCCTCCGTCACTGAGTCGTCCAAGCCCAGAATATGCATGTCAGCGCATTTGGTGGGCCTGGACACTCGGGCCTCGTCCGCATTTATGGACGCCCTAAGCCGTTCGGCCAGAGCGTCATCGGCCGCACCGGGGACCTCCAGCATCCGGGCCCCGGTCGCAGTGACCCTCACCCGGATGCCCTCAGCGGCGCCAAGCTCCTTGAGTTCCACCACCGCCCCCACCTTGGCGAGCACGTCGCGCTAGGACACGCCCTTCTTCTCCGCCTCTGGCTGTAGTGTAATCACTACAGGTGTGGACTTCGGGGCGCGGAGCCTAGCCGCGACGCTTCGTTCCTTGCGCCGCTGCCTCCTCTCTTTGTTTTTGGCTGCCCTATTTGACTTAGCCGCCTTCTTTTTCTCCCCTTTAGGAGGAGGCGGGGGCGGCCGTTTCGCCGCTGGGGCCGAGCCTTCGCCGCCACGGCTGGGGCCCTCACCACCTGTGTAGCCGCCCCGCCCTTGGTTTGCCCCGACGAACCTGGATTGGCCGAGGCAGCTGCGGTGACGGCATATGATGCCGCCTTCCGCTGGCCAGGAGCTGCTCACCGCTAGAGGAGGGCGCAGGACGATGGCTTCTAGCGCGGATAAACGAGACCGCAAAGAAGCCATCTCCTGCCTCACCAGGATCAGAACCCGGCCCTCTGCAGGCAAGGGCCGTCCCTGCCCATGCTGCCCCCTCCCCTGTGACACCTTACGGGGGCCGGCTTCCCGGAGCCCGGCCAGGTCCGCTCGGAGCTCCTAATTCTCCTTTCGGAGAAGCTCCGTGGCGGCTGTCAAGCAGGCGACCTCCGCCCGCATCTCGGACATGCCGTCTGACGAGGCCTGAGGTGATAGGCCTCCGCTGCCACCAAAATAGAGGCCATGGCCGCGGGTATGGCCTTGTCTTTAGAGGACTGAGTCCTCTTCAAGACCAAAACCTTCATTGCGGCTGCCACGGCCTCCGCAAACCTGGCCGCTCGCTCCGGATTGGAGCCGCCAATGGCGTGCAGCTCACCGCCTGCCGACTCTGTAGGGGCCGCCCCAGTGCTGGTCCCTACAGAGTGGTATTCCTCCTCCGTAGAGGGCCTCTCCATATCAGCTGGCCTGGCCGGACTCGACTCGCCTGCCTCCTTGGTAGTGAGCCCTCTACGCATACCTTTTCCCCGGGCCGCACCACGCTGACTGGAGTGAATTTTTCTCCTATGGCCTTGATCAGAGACCCCCTCATCGGCAGACGACCCTTGGCCATCTTCCGGTTTGGACCGCTTTCGTAGGAACTAGGATTTTTTTTTAAATTTTTTTGCAGAATAGCTATAAGATTCTCATAGCCTAAGCCTAAGTAAGTAAGGAATTTTAGTAATAGTCTAGTTAGTTTAGTTTGGAGTACAAGAAAATCGGCGCCAATGGTGCCGATTCTCTTGTTACAAATGCCTCTAAACTAGGCTAAAAATCACCAAAATTTCGTTTATTCCTGTCAAACGATGATGATGATTTTTCATTCTGAAATAGACTAAAGTGACACAACTTAACTATATTTTAGTTTGACAGCACTTAGATGGCACTGAGATTTTAATTTTGTGAAAATGACAATTTTTCTATTGTGAATTTGACGTTTTTCCCCTAAAATTTTAACTGTCATGTGATTAAAAATGGTGTCGAATAAATTATTAGTTGTCATGAACTAAAATTCACATTCAGAACACCTCGTCTTCAGGTGCAAAAACAGTACTGTATCGGTTTTCTTTTCTTTTGCTTATAACTCGAAACAGGTGTCCTATCGAAAAAATAATGAAAATTTCGACCGCCTTTATATTTCATATTTTCCATACAAAAGGTGAAAAATTCCATATAACACGTCGAGGCTGCCCTCTCTGCGTGCCTTCGGCTGTAAAAAATTCACGGGGTACGGCAAACAAGTATGTACCACGTGGACTCGAGAATATTGATAAATCCTTGTCCTTATTCAATGGACAATCATGTTTGATTGATTGAATCAGTTGAATAATCCGTACACTAGTATACTGTACCTATACTTCATAAAATATAGCTTGATCTCTGCGACAATCAATCTGCCTAGCCTTTTCCCAACTATATTGGTCGGCTTCCAGTCTAACCGGATGCAGCTGAATACCAGTATTTTACATAGAGCGACTGCCTATCTGACCTCCACAACCCAGTAACTGGGTAATACGATACCCCTTGGTAAGACTGATTGTCAGACTTTCGGCTTCTGACGACCCGTAACGACTATCAAAGATCCACGAATGACAGCCGGGACCAACGGCTTAGCGTGCTTTCCGAGGCACGGAGGAGTCTCGGTATGTAGAAATGGTCACTCATCCACAGACCAACCCCGGCAAGCGTAGCTTAACCTGATGGATCGACCCGTGTGGCAGTTATTACTTAGCTACGAGCTCCTCCTATGAAGAAATAAATCAAGAGAATAAAGATAAGAATAAGAGAATAAATCATCGCCTATGAAGTCCTGAATTTCATAATAGAACAGACAGTAACTGTCAATGTCATACTTTATGGGCATGCCGACCTAATTAATGAATTCCTACCCTAGGAATGTCAATTTGACATATGTCGCAGAGATCAAGCTATCTTATAAGTAGTATAATATGCTGTAATGAGACAGCTGCCGTGTTCCACTGACTAATTATTATTTTACGGGCTCATTGATCAGAATCGTGACGCAAGTATAAGAATCTCCGGACTATAAAGATTTGCGAGTTTACACGGGATTGCGATCCGGTGGAAAGTTCAGCGTTCCGCATCTAAATAGATCAATCGCAATTGAGCTTTTTTGATTGGTAGCATCATTTTAACCAACAAGTTAACTAATTTTATTAGTAATAACATTGCCTTACTTATTAATATGTTAAGCTTGATAAAGTAAGAAAACAGTTCAAGGCCTTCATGAGAATAATACATAGACAAAATTTCTGAAAATTGGACAGAATCAAGAAATATGAGTTGACTGACATTTCTATTTCATTGTCGAAAGTGTTGTGTTTTTATATAACTTAATTTGTAGAGGTTTATCAATACTGATCAAACTGATCAATATTGCACTAAAATGGAGGAGAAGCAACTATATGGCGCACTTACAGTATACCGTGAAAGAGGAGCTTATTTACGTCGGCTCGAACAGTTCGAGAAGGCGAAAGCCTCGTACGACGAAGCGTTCAACAGCAATTCTGAGGACGTGCGCACACTGACGGGGCGCAGCCAGGTGTGCGCGGACGCCGTGCGGCCCGTGCAGGCGTACGCCGATGCCGAACTAGCGCTCAAGCTGTCACCCGGCAACATGAACGCGCGCAACATGCAGGCGCGCGCCATGTACACCATGACTGACTTCGAGCGCTCCGTCGTTATGAACTTCCGTGGACTGCGCCAGCGTCGCCAGCCCCCGTATTTCATGGAAGGCATCAACCAAGGAGTCGAAACCATTCAAGACTGTATCGGTACAAACGCCGGCAATGTTATGTTAGACTTCCTACCACTCATTAAACAAATAGAAGCTGCACGAGCTGACTATATTGAGCCTCAAAGAAAATTGCATATTAACCGGATTCCCAAAGAGGAACATAGGCACAAACTGACTCAAATGGAGGCCCGAAAATTCAGCACCTTATCTCGTGTACTTGCTATGAAATATCTTGGGCCAATGGCTTACGATAAATTTTTTCTTCAAGAGCTTTTGGAAGACCCACGAATTAAATCTGCAAATTCTGCTGGAAGCAAGGAATTGAAAGAAATCGCTAAAGAAGCTCTAAGATCTCTTAGTGAAAGGCAGGAGATGCTACGCGCGCAGAGACCGTACTACACTATAAAATTAGCTGAAAAAGCAGAATCTAAACACCAGACTAAGTATAAGGAGGCTGTACTGTTGAGGGAACGTGAAATTGGAGCTAGGACCGCAGAGCGCTTATTGAAACAGATTGAGAAGAGCATGCGTGAGCAACGAGTAATGGATTTGATGGCACAGGCTGAGCGTATGCAGATGTTCCTCGATGGAAAGACTCCAAGAACATTACCAGACAAAGAGATATACTTAGATCGGTTATACAGAGCGGTTGGAGAAGGATACCTGTCACAACACCGTCTTTCTTACACCCTCAGCGAGCGCGGCAATCGACGTCGCATCGCTTTCCTCATGGGTTTGCCTGTTGGCCGTCCTAAATCTTTCGATTCTGTTATGGCTAATTATCCGTACAAGTTCATTGATATCGAATATGCCACGCAAAAAGTAAAGCAAACTCTCGACATGTGTGAAAATTCAACTATGAAGTGTTGGCTAATGTACGAATTGGCTCGGTTACTTTCCAAGCAGAAGAATTACGCTCTTGCTAAGTTTTATGCGAAACGATGCCAGAGAGAGGCTATAGAATTGGGAAATATCACATGGTGGATGAATGGCTGCTTTGTTCTAATCAGTGGCGATATGCAACAAGGCAACGCAAACGAAGTCCGCATAGAAGTGGAAGAAGCTTTCGAGTGGTTAAAGAAATTACAGGACCCCGAGAGGGTGCAGGCCTTCCTAAACAAATGTGCAGAAATGTCGTCAGAAACGGGAACTGGAGACGATCGTAAGGCGATATTGACGCGCGAAAAACAGATCATGGGAGTGATGGATCCGGATACGCGCGTGGAGACGCAAGTGTTGTTCAAGCGCATGTCGAACGTGCCGTCGGGCCGGCGCTTCTCCGTGCTGCCGCGCAAGGTGGACAGCTTGGGCGACACGTTCTCCGAGCGCAAGAAGCGCTTGCAGCGCGGCCTGTCCGTCGTCGCCGGGCCTGAGAAAGAGTTGCCGGCGCCACCCAAGTCCGGCGTTGCAGGGTTACAACTGTTTAATATTTGAGTTATACCAAACTTTTTGTGGTTTGTTTACCATCTATTAATTCGTGACGCATAAAAAAAGCATGCTTAATTGTTTATATTTTATTCAATAATTATTATTTATATTTTATTCAATAAATTGTTAAGTAATTAATTATATTTTATTCAATAAATTGTTAAATAATTATTTATATTTGATTCAATATATTGTTAAATAAAAATTTATCATTTTGAAATACATATGTTATTTGTACGCAACTCTATACAATTATTTTATTACCAGCTACAGCGAAGCTACAAGGAGGGTTATGATTTTGATGGACATATGTATTTATGTATATATGATCATCTGTTTCCTCATAACTTCTAAATTACATATGACATATAATTTGACAAATGAGGTATCGTTGGAAGTGTCTTGATCGTCCGCTGGAGGCTATGTGACGTTACATCACATTGAATTTAATAGTGCGCTGGCTAGAGGACAGTCAGGAAAAAAAATATGTTTAATGATGCCATGTTGGCGATCAAATTAAAGGACTTAATTAGCACTTTAAATATATATCTATATATACTTATATTATTACTACCCAAAAATTATTTAAATAAAAATAAACTTAAATTTATATTTTGAATGGACACTGATTTAAAGACGAATTGTGAGAAAAATAAGTTTTCTATAGAAATTTGAAATTCCTCATATCTCGTCTTTATATCAGTATCCATTCAAAATATATATTTGGGAGCCTAGATATTTTGTAATCCAATCGGAATAAATACACACTACCCCAAGAATATGTTTGATTTACAAATTATGTTGGTATTACGTTTGTCTGAAATTTGAAAACGACCTTTTGGAATGGGCGACTAGAATCAATTATTATATATATTTTTTGTAAATTTTGACGTTCATAAGTGCCTTTTTTTGTGCCTAATTGAAATAAATTATTTGACTTTGACTTTGACTTTATGAACTACGCATGCTCCGCAGGCCCCTTATGTTACTACTACTCACAAAAACTTAAACCCAATTACGACAAAAAAGAAAATCGACACAAATTAAAAATCGGGAGTCACACGTTTTACTCGTAAATAGAACAGATTACGTGTGACTCCGGATTTATTATTTGTCTGAGTATCGTTAGTTAGTTGTTATCTTTCTAACAATTAGGAACCTTTTTACGTGGTAAAAATGGCACAGGCAATAAAACCAATTTATAGGTAATAAATACATAATTTATTTACATTATAGTATTCAAGATTGTCGTACAATAATAAATTCACTTAATGATGGTAGTAGGGGGAAGATGAGTAACCTACAGGGGCGGCGGATTGATACGTCACAGGGGTGGCGTACTTGACGGGGGCGGCGTATGCGACGGGGGCGGAGTGGTAGGCTACAGGGGCGACCACCTTGGTGACGGGGGCGACTACCTTGGCGACATGACCGATGGGCTCCCTGTGCACAACGGCGTTGAAACCGTTGTGGGGGTCAGCAGTGTACTCAACAGTACGCTTGGTGCCGTCGGGGTCCACCACGGAGTAGGAGCCGTGCACAACATCACCGTCGCGGGTCTCGTGCTGGCTCTTGGAGTCACCAGTGTGTCCGTCCTGCACGTCGTAGGAGAAGCTGTACTGGGGGTTGGTATCGTAAGCCTCAACTTTGGCCACGGGGGCGGCGTATGCCACTGGGGCAGCGATCTTGGCTACGGGAGCTGCGGCGTAGTAGGCGGGAGCGGCTTGCACGGCGTGGCTGGTGTAGGCAAGAGGGGCTGAGTAGGACACCTGGGCAGGCAGGAGACCAGCACTCGCCACGGCCACTAGGCAAGACAGGACGACAAACTGTAAAACAAATGAAAATATATTTAATAACATATTAAACAAAATATACAACAATTCTTAAAATTATAAGTTATCGGTTTATTAAAGTACCTTGAATGCCATTTTCGGTAGTGGTAATGTTCAATAGTGGGATAGAACTGCCGCTTACAGTGCACGGTCTCGTTTTATATTCAGCGCGCGTCCACTCATGCTCAGATTTATGTGACGTCACAACCCCGATCCGGTAATCGAGCCTCGTACATATATGACAGTTTATTGAAACTTTCGCTTTTAATTGAGGTGGTTAACCAAGGCAAGGTCGCGATCTTCACCGGAATGCGAGCGCCCGCGTCCTGCGCCGGCGCAACCAGCCGTTACCGTTGCATGTAGGTACAGTCAATCGCACATGGTAGTTTTACTTGTGACAGCGCCTTTATTTCGTAAAAAAAATTGGGTTGTTGCTGTATGTAAAGTCTCATTTGAGATAATACATTACATAAGACAACACGTCAACTTACTTTCTTACAGTTTGTAGAGTCAGAAATTCATAGTTAAACAAATTGACACCCTACGTCAATTTGCCGTGTGATAGCCATTTCATACGTCTGTGAAAGAATGACAGTTGTGATTTGAATAAACGGTCTATTTAAGTTGATAGTCAATTCGCTTAACAATTAATTTCCCTGACTTAACGTCAACCTGCACTTTGAAATCAATCAGTTCAATTTTACGATAAACCGGCTATCTAATTGTGTAAAACATTTTCGTAAATGAAATCTGTTTCATTTTGACAGTTCAACAACATTCATTGCGTTATTTAGGTTGTTGAGCAGATTTTTTTTCGAGCATACGAAGCAATGGATTAGCAATCTGTTTAAAAATGATTCAGATTGTGATTGATAGTGTATTACGCAATTAGGGTGTCCGGAACATCGACGCGCAATTTGTTACCTAGGATTCAGAACATGATTCTGGACACCCCTGTCTGAAATATGCCGAAGTATATTTTAAAAAAAATTGCTGTTCCATAAACTTTGACCGCGTAGGTATTGCACTTTTGTATGAAACAGCTGATTTTCTTTCGCATCCGTGTTAACATGAAACCTTTGCATGTGCTAGAAACAAACTTCTTAGCAAATCAACAGCAATTTTCTTTACTAAAAAAACGTTTATTTACATAAATAACAATAGTATAAAAAGGTCCTAATAGTACAAAACATATCAACAACAAAATTGTAATAATTCATCTAAAAGTAGTATGGGTGTGGTAGTCTGGGGGCGAAGAAAGGCGAGGGCGCGGGGGCGAAGACGGGGGCCGGTGCTCTCGCGAGGATGGGGGCGGGGGCGACCACCCGCGCGGGGGCAGCGACGACCAGTGGCTCGCGGCGTACGACCGCGTTAAAGCCATTGAGGGAATCAGCAGTGTAGTCCACAGTCCTCCTGGTACCGTCGGGGTCTACAACTGAGTAGGAGCCGGTGACGAGGTCGCCGTTCCTGTGTTCCTGGTGGCCTTTGTAGTCGCCGGTGAGGGCATCCTGGACGTCGTACCCGTAGGAGTACTGCGGCAGGGGGTCGAACCGTGCGAGGGGGGCGGGGGCAAGCACGCTCGCGCTCGCGACGCCTACTACGCAGATGAATACTACAATCTGGAACAAATGAGTTGAGAATGTTGTAGATAGTGATAAAAAAGTTTGTATAAAGGTACTATTCCGTAGCCGATCGCAGGCGGCTACTGCAAGCGACACAACAGCAGTGCTATTCTGTAACCATCTCACCGTGAAAACTTCGGTGAAGTGAGCGTGGAGTGAGCTGTCAATAGTTTCAATTCCAAGCAAAAACAAACTCACTTCACCTAAGTTTTCACGGTGAGGTTTTTTCAGAATCGACCGGCTGGTTTCTTATGTATTTCTATGAAGGCGACGTATCGCTAGCTACGGAAGGTATTTCATAGAAACCAGTCGTGTCGCGGCGACACGTTGCCTGCAGTTGCCGCCTGCAGTCGGCTACAGAATGGTACCTAACATGTTATAGTCTCTAGTTCCTGTCAAACACTGTAAGGCAGGTTTAGCAGCAGTTAATATTTGACAGGAACTAGAGACTCCAACATGTTTTGTTGTGAATGTTTCGCCAGTGCAAACGCACAGTAACAGGCTGGTCACCGCAACTCCACCTCAAGCACGTATTTGGTAAAAAAGTTATAAATCTTAGGCCACCAAAAGAGAATTTCTGAACAAAAAGTGACATATTGAATGAAAACGAAGTTCGTTTTTGGTAAAGAGCGGGGTAAGTTACTACCAGGCTCAGGCAGACCATCAATGTCAGTTCTCAAACCGAAAGCATTGTCAACACCACCAAAATAATTTCTCCTAGACGAGACGTCCATAGAATAAATATGACGTATTAATAACGCAATAAATCCATTACACAATAATAATAAGATTGCAACATTATAACAGTGTCACATTGTTCACAAATGCGTCGTCCACTAGCTTGCGACATGTTTTAAACCCTTTCTTCGTAACTAAACGCGACGGGAATGACAATACTATCAATGTATGCCCCATATGCGCCGTTGTCGTACGCTTGCATTTTGACTGAATGTTAATTAAATACTGCGATTTTACAAGTTTAAGTATCAGATGAGATGTAATTATAACATTTACCTACACATTTTCATACATATAATAGTGCTTTATATTTCAATTCAAGCTCTACTTCTTATAATAAATATACAACGTAATCAATTGGTGCTAGAATATCCCTTGGAAAAAAACCACGCATTCTACAGAAAACGCACCTTTGAAAGAAGTGCGCGCGTTGATGTCTTTTCAATTAGAATTAGGCTGCGATTTCAAAGCTGGCTCCCCAATTTGCCTCTTTCAAATATAATAATAAAATATTCTGGATAGCTCCGACCATAGCCTGGGGGCTATCCAGAATATTTTAGATCAAGCTTTCAAGGTTCCAAGGGATCTCTATTGCTAATATCCATATTGTATTTCATAATATTACCGTACGCAAAATACGCGCTTGGATGTGGAGCTTCATAATATTATAATATAACACTGTTGTATGTTATGTATCGTTTGATACGTTTGAAAGCTTTACAATTATCAACGGTACTAATGGATATAAAGGTCGTAATTGCAAAAGTATGTTATTACATAGTCATCAATAAAATCATTTCTGAACCTTCAATGCCACAAAAATAAAGTAACTTGATACATTAAAAAGTATATTTTAATATTCGTACTTGACCATGAATTTGACTTCCAAGACATACCTTTTATAACGAAGGATAAATGAAAAATGTTCAAGTGAACCAATTCATTGTTATGTGCAGGGGCGAGTCGAATCGAAAGCGGCAGAAAGAAGGCAGTGTCGCAAAGCGTCCCGATATGGATCGCGTTGGTCAATGCACGCGCGCACGAGCCTGCACGACTTACCAGCGGACGAGAGCTGCGCTCGACTTAGATGATAATAAATCATGATGATACAGAAAAGTTAAAGAGGAGGCGGAACGCGTGAGGGAGAGGCAAAATTCGCGCCCTCACGCCCCTAGCCGCCGCAAGAAGAGACGCCCCGGGCGTCGGGAATCGATTGCCGATTCCCGGCCACCGTAGGCGCGGGCTTGTGGACGGTGAGCAATGGGTAGCTCGCCGTCCGGTAAGGACCAGGCCCGGGTCGACGGCGCGTTGTGTTCCACGCGCGCCTCAAAGAGATGTCATCAAGTGAAGGGGTCCGATGAGACCATTGCCTGCCGGGGTTGCGGGAAAGTCCGAAAGGGATACCGTGGCCCCCTGGCATTGCACAGGCAACAGAAGGAACACGGGTGGGTTTTAGTCAGTAAGAGTCTGACACGCCCTCCCGCTCCACCCAGAGCGGGAGACGCCATTTGATGATATCCCACCCAAAAAAAAAACAAAAGTTGTAACTATCTTAGAAGTCATGCTATACAAGTTGTAACGAAATTTGGGGACTGTTGGTAGCCTTTTTTGTTTAGACAGCATTGACAGTTCAGAAGTACAGGTTTAATTGAAGTAAATGCTTTGAGTTTGATGCGAATTTCAAGCGTAACGCCTGAATAGTCGAAGGGGTAGGTAAGTTAGTATCAAAGAAAGATAAGTCAAAACACAATATTAAACCAGTGACATTACGATTTGGCAAATGATAATAATCAGAATAAAAATCTGATGGAAACAGTCAGTGGTGGACTTCTTATCATGATATTCAAAGGAAGTTTAGAAAGGAATTATACAACTGATATTCTTAAAAAAGGAATTAAACCTTGAATTAGAAACACTAAATTAAAAATCAAATATGAAAAAAAAACAAGATCAAATATTTTTACCAAATTAATAAAATTGTAATATATAAAAAATAATAAAGAATAACTTTTTAATATCTCACCTTGGAGTCCATGTCTGTTTGTGAGGGATAGGATGGTCACAGTCCTCGGCGTGGAATGTGATTCCCGTCGGTCGCCCTCGCGTTATATATCGAGCACCACGTAACTCGGGACGTGAGGTCCATACACACGGCTCATTGAAGAAAGTGCTTGAATTACGCGACATCGATGACTCTTGCGATACATGTTACGTTTCACGAACTCTATGCTTTCATTAAATCAATAGGCTTCCGGGTTTGATTCATTGTCAAAAATCGTGAGATTAACATGTAGTTGGCATTTGAGTTTGGCCATCTTTTCCATCACCTAAACAGTCATAAGACTCAACTTTGAAGGTAAATCCAGTCATTTCTTCTGCAACAATGTTTGTACAGGCGACTGTTTGCTTGTTGTAGATACGTTCTTGTATTTGTTAATCGCAGTAACAATCGGATGGAATTTGGATTATTCCTATGGAAGAACTATTGACCTAAGGTTAAAGAGGTTTTCTGCTCATACATAGTATATTCTATTGCCTATGACACATGGAAAAGGATAGGATAGCCTAGGCTTAATCTGGATATATTTTCAGTATGGGAACTCGTAACAAATCTGCGTCATCTTCCCCAAACATCTGACGCGTATTGCTTGAATGGGGCTTCAAATAACGTTGTAACTGCCGCGTTGGTTTACTGGTTGCAAGCGCGACTGCCTGCCTGGGTCCTGGATTTGATCCCCAACCCCAGGTCGGGCAAAGTGTTCTAAAGTTATACCAATACGAATTCTTGATGGAAGCCTGAATTCTGGATTTGACTTAAAGATATCAGGCGAAATGTGTGTGTACTATATACCTGCCCTGCCTCCAGTACAGATATTAAGTGATATTTATGAGGTGACGCTATGACCTACTTCTGCTTCTTTCTGCTTCAACTTCCCCTCACTGCTGAGGATCACGACTACATAATTTTAATGATTTTAATTTAAATTATTATAATTTTCTTTTATTCTTTTCTATTTTGTGAGAACGTTGTAGGTCTTGTAGATTCGAATACTTCGATTTATTGCCCATTTTCTATTTTGTTTAAGTACCTGGTACTTGGTCACAGGCCTACACTATCCTCTATTTATACCTATTAATAGTGTTATTTGAAAACGTAGTAAAACCCAATTATTTATAAGGGTAGAGTTTCTAGTCGGCTCTTTTCCATAGGAAACGACCAATTGGAACCATGCACCTAGCTTCTGACGTTTCATAAGTGCCCATGTACGTTTATGTGAAATAAAATATTTTGAATTTGAATGCATGTCAGTTTGCTACATTAGGTACAATCGAAAAAAGTTCATATTTATACACCGTAAGGACTATTTCTGCTTTCAGCGCTCGGCCACTATAGAACCGGGGCGGTAACAGATGTGGTCATCGTGTTCACGGGATTTTGTTTTCAAACTGCTTAGATATAAAGTTCTTCCGTAGTACATGCCTCCTCAAACAGCGTAGTACGCTACGCTGATCAATTTTCGTTTTTCGTTTATCGTGTCCGTTAATGCTAAACGCACAACGGTGATGGTGATATGTAGTACAGTCGGCCTCCAAAAGATAGTTAGTTTATAATCTATCTAGAGAGATTATAAACTATCGAAAAATTGTGATCTGCAACAAACTATTTAATATAGTTTGTAATCTATCCATGCAAAACCGACTAATTGTAAACTGGTATTAACTTAGCCAAGTAACTGCGACCAACTTGGAAGAAGCGCTCGTTCGGCTCGCGCGCGGTTGGCCACAGTTCTAACCTTACCTAACCCTGCTCGGGGTGCCCTGGCTTAGTTACTGCGACCAATTTGGTTACCAAGGGACGGTTCACAATTTTACGACATGGACATTGACACAAGATTATGAACCCTGTCGATAAACTGTGCAGGATCGTTCACAATTTGACGATTTGACACTGATAGATTATAAACTACCTATTAAGAATACGTTATTATTGTAACAGTTTAGTGTTCACAATTTTATGATAGTTTATAATGTCGCTAATTAGATTATAATCTAACGGTGCTCACAATCTTATGGTGATTGGTGACTAAAGTTATACATTGGGTACTAAATTGTACCCACAAATCGAATAAAGATTTTAGTTTTAATTGTCTACAATCTTTATTCGATTTGTCCGTGTGTCCATGTTTTTTAGGCTGACTGTATAAAATTGTATTAAATAATTTAAAAAAATCTTCTGAAATTAGGTCAAGGGGGTAGTAAACTCATAGCCATAGACAGAATGTTAATACTATTAATATTAATGGCGCACCATTGATCGGCGATCGATACCAAATTGTCGACATAATTAATGACCTTTGACAAATTGATTACCTAACCAAGGAAAAACCACTTACACCTACTTGTTTTAAGTACTCATCGACAGTTAGTTTCTTCGATCACGTATAGGTATTTTTTAAACTAGAGCAGACACCGTGAACAATATGTTTGCGCAACATTTTGTTGTCCGGGACCACAAACGTGTCGTCTACCTGAATACGCATACACCGTGGTGGTACACATTTGACATCCGCCGGGACACATCTTTTTTGTAATAGCTTCTCTAGTTCACAATAAGTAAAGTTCACAGTAAGTAGTATTGCGTATAAGTATATCATGTATGTCATGTACCTGTGTCTCACTTGATAGCGGCCATTTTCAATAGAAATTGACGTAATACCGTAAGATTATTTACCATGGTAAACAATGAGTAGGACTTGTTTTCTAGTCGTTTTCAAATTGCAAAACGGTTCAGTTTTTAGGGTTCCGTAGCCGGATGGCAAAAACGGAACCCTTATAATTTCGTCTGTTCTCTGTCCGTATGTTACATAACCATTTTACTCGGAAAATAAATGCACTATATTGATGAAATTAGAAATTACGAAAAAACAAATAGGGGTGGCTCTCCCTCCTATAAATGTAAGATGAAAAATAAATCAATGCTCTTACGAGTGTGGGTATCGTTGGATCCCATAATTTAACAGATTATGGTGTTTCGAAGTGTCTTTTTTTATTTAACATAAGATCACGCCTTGCTTCCCCGAAGGGTTGGGCAGAGGTGTACCTGTTTCATTACATTACATTGGGCGACCCTATTGCCATCAACCGGGCACAAGTCCAGACTCCGGGCTGATACTGAGAAATTCCAGAAAGAAAAACCCAGTGACAATTTGCCCGACCTGGGAATCGAACCCAGGACCCCATGTTCAGCAGTAACGCTTGCGACCACTAGACCAACGAAGTAGTTTTTTTATTTAAGTTAATATAGTTTTTTGATATATGGGATATTTTTGGTTACAATACCGCAGTCATAATATTAATTTGTTTGATATAGTTTTATCGAGAAATACAAACTTATTTTATGATTGGTCGATAAAATCAATACTGTGCATGCGTGAATATTTATCCCAACTACGCAATCCTTCACAGTACGTGGTCCGAAACGGAAATAGCTGGTTTATATACTTATATCGAAAGTTGAATGTATTATTAATATCTTCTTAATCGTTGTCAATCACAGCATCTGGCCATCTTATCCCTTCACCATTCTTGGTTGACTGGTAGGGCAGAGAAGGCTTAAGGCATTAAGTCCACCTTTTTATCTTATTGTGTGCGAGAAGTTTAAGTAAAAAAATATATAATTATATATAAGATACAAGCCTTATAAGTGTGAGTAGCTGACACGCATCATGTCTCGTAATATCATGATAAAAGGAGGATACTGTAACGGCACTACACCAACGGGTGGCCTAACCTAGAGTAGCAAACGGTTTATCCTGCAGACCATTTCACACAAAATTATTGTGCTGAAGCATCGCTGCTCAGCTCAGTGCCCAGTGCCCAGGCATGTGGGCCCGCCACCAGCGATCAGCTGGTCAGCGATTGTCTTTTTCGAACAGATTTCAGGATTTCAAACCAGATCGACAAATATTTTACCCTTTATGAACCCATTCTCTATTCAATATCTCGCAAAAAATAAACGAAATCCAAAACCACACTTTTATGAAATTTTCATATTTTTTTTGAAAATGGTAGTTACCATAAGAATACTTTCCTGCATCTTGCTTTGGAGATGAGCAGATTTGGTTCTACATTTTATTTTATTTTATTCTGTGAAATTTTTTTCAGGTTTGTGAAAAACAAATACGTACTCGTATCGTACCTACTTCAATGTAAATCATATTTCTGACTTGATTTTCCATCGACCTGAGATTTTTCACCAAATAAACGGAGTAACTTAAAGTTATGTTTCATTTTAATAGTTGTGTCTACCACAACTGAAGGCAAGTTTTATTTGCAAAAGATGGCCTGCCGGATATCACGAAATCAACATTTTCATCATCTTATCATCATCAAATCATCTTCAAAATTGGTTGAGCAGCCTTGTACTAAAAATAAAAATCATTTAGGTTTCAAACAAGTTTTCTGTTCTGTAGAACACGAAGAGAAAACTTCAAGTGAATGACACCGAAAAATCCCATAAATATTCTGATACTCAGTCGCTGCTCCTAGCTACGATGATTATGATTTTAAGCTCTCCATTAGGGAAACTTGTATTTTGTAGTTTTTGTAGTTAGAGAACATGTACCTACAGCTGAAAGAGATAATACTTTCCTAGATGTGTTTTCTATTTAGAAGAAACCATATATATTTATTATCATGTATTGTCTGTTCGTTTTAATATGCTGCATGACACATTAGAACAAATTATCGTATTTTGTCACTCACTGCATGGATATGAGTGTGAAACCCCAATCATGTACTATTTTATGATCGCCATTTTGTTATGCACGTAATAAACACGATATAAACAGCACTTGCTGTAGTAAACCACAGATGCCAATTATTTTAAAATACTTCTCAGATGTTAAAAAAAATATAAAAATAATCTCAAACATTTATTTCATTTTGTAAAAAGTAACAAAACTAAAACTAGTAGTATGTACAAATAAAGTCTTTAGTGTTTTGCTAGCGTCCGTTTGTCAGAGTTAGGCATGCGGTGACGTTCTACCAGGCAGCGGTGTACGCAGCAGGTACGGAGGCAGGGTAGGCGCTGTATGCAGCAGCCACCGGCGCGGGGTAGGCAGAGTACGCCGCAGCCACTGGAGCGGGGTAAGCGGCTCTGTAGGCAGCCGCTACTGGGGCGGCAGCGTAGGGGGCAGCGGCGTAGCGAGCAGCTACGGGAGCGGCAGCATACCGAGCGTAAACAGGGGCAGGGGCAGGGGCAGCGACCGCTGCGGCTACGGGCGCAGCAGCGTAGCGGGCGTAGACAGGGGCAGGGGCAGCGACCGC
Organism: Xanthia togata; assembly: GCA_963853775.1. Classification (NCBI taxonomy): domain Eukaryota; kingdom Metazoa; phylum Arthropoda; class Insecta; order Lepidoptera; family Noctuidae; genus Xanthia; species Xanthia togata. Next base: position 12,626,446 of record OY970811.1, read on the forward strand.
TGCGGCTACGGGAGCAGCAGCGTAGCGGGCGTAAACCGGAGCAGGAGCGGCCACAGGGGCAGCGGCGTAGCGGGCGTAGACTGGGGCAGGAGCAGCAATGGGAGCAGCCGCGTATCTTGCAGCGGTGACGACTGGAGCGGGCTGGGCGACAGCGTACCGGGCAGGCACCACCGCGGGCTCAGCGACGACGGCGGGCGCGGCCACCAGCGGCTCCTTGCGCACCACCGCGTTGAAACCGTTCACTGAGTCGGCGGAGTAGTCCACGACGCGGCGCGTGCCGTCAGGCTCCACAAGTGAGTACTGTCCCTGCACCAGGTCTCCGTTGCGCTGCTCCGTCTGGCTTTTGTAGTCACCGGTGAGAGAGTCAGCAACGTTGTATCCAAAGTTGTACTGTGGCACGGGGTCAAATTCTTCCAGCCTGGCTGCGACGGGGCCGGCGGTGTAGGCGACGGGGGCGGTGGCAATGGCCGCGGGCACTGCGCTGCCGTGAGCGAAGGCCAGGAGGCAAGAGAGAACAACCATCTGAAAAGAAAAATTACAAAGCATTAGTCGCATGTAAACTTACAAGGAAACGCCTTCACGTGGTTAGAGTCATTGACATCTGATCTCTCTTGAGCCATACTACCCCATTGTTTTTACGTTCGATAAATCTTTTTAACACAAACATGTGAATTACATAATAATAAACATAATATTCTAAATAGCCTTTTTAGAAGATTTTGTCACATTTTCATCACTTTTTATGATTATTATCACTGTTTCACAATCACTATTAAAACACTTCACAGATCGCACTGCGCTCCGTACCTTGAATGCCATGTCTGCTGTTTGTTGCTGAGATGTGTTCAGGGGTGAGTAGAGCTGTGAACTGTACCCTTAGTTAGACACTAACAGCATTTATACTAGTTGGTGGAACGCTTGCCTCATCCTGATGGCATCTCCAAATTTGAATATATTCAAGTACGCACGTACGAGCCGTGGTGCGCGGCGGCGCAACGCGGGGACGACGATGGTGGAACAATGCCACGTCATGTGAAGGAAAATGTTAAAATAATTATAATTGCCCTAACCATGTTTTATCGATCTGGCTGGATTTAAGTCACTGTAGCTGTAAGGTCTCATAATAACCTAATCATTAATGGACTTGTTATCAATGCAGTGTTGGTGCTTTACGAGCGGTGCACGGTGTGTTGCCGAGGTAGGCAGAGACGATATACGATGTTGAGCAATTTTCGCTAATCGATGTACACAATCTATACCCACCTCTGAATATGTAGTATCGATTACATTTCCAAACTCAGGACTGGTACGAGTATTACATAAATAGTCAAGAACGACGGGCAGCTGGTGCTACATTTCTTTTCATCTATTCTTCCATGGTAGCACTCATGCTATCCTAACTGTAAATGTTCAATTTATGCTCCTTTAGTCGCCAGCTCGCTTTAAGTAGTAAACTTAGGTAATAAGCTGGATAATGTAGTAGACGAACACTCTTTTATTTATGTAACATTTACATTGTGTTGTGAACAACTATCCAATGCAAAAATAATTTTTAAAATCCGACTGGTACTTTCGGAGATGAGCCCCTACATACAAACTTACAAACACACAAACAAATATTACCTCTATACAATATTAGTATAGACATAGATCACTTCATTATCTTTTATGCGTAGAAATAAGAAAACTATTGTTGTAAGTCATTTTCATCCATTGTTCAGACCTACCATTTTTTTTTTTTTTTTTGGTGGGATATCATTAAATGGCGTCTCCCGCTCTGGGTGGAGCGGGGGGGCGTGTCAGACTCTTACTGACTAAAACCCACCCGTGTTCCTTCTGTTGCCTGTGCAATGCCAGGGGGCCACGGTATCCCTTTCGGACTTTCCCGCAACCCCGGCAGGCAATGGTCTCATCGGACCCCTTCACTTGCTGATATCTCTTTGAGGCGCGCGCGGAACACAACGCGCCGTCGACCCGGGCTTGGTCCTTACCGGACGGCGAGCTGTTCAGACCTACCCTACCGACCCATATTTTATGTATTTGATCGTTCTGAAAATTGTATTTAAAGAGAAGATGATATCTCTGCAGAAATTTTGTATTAATAACATAACCGTTAAAAGTGTAGCTGACCAATTATAACTAAAAGAAATATAATTTTCAGGGTTTATGGAATTATGTGAATTTATAGTCATGGTGGCGGCCTTTACATTTCATCAACCCTCACTGATAATAGAATAAGAGAAGTTACCAATTTTCAGGAATAAGACGGCAATATGAGCTATACATTACGGTATTGAAATGTGAGTAGGTATAACCTTCTCCTAAAATAGCTCACAGATCGCGTTGGCAGCAACCAAAGCCATGTAGCAACGGATAGCGTTGAATTAAAGATAGGGACATCGTGTAACTAGCCACGACTTGTTAGCCCATTACATTATTACATTAGAACAAGTTACATGTGGCTGATTGATTTAAAAAAATCGTCGTATCTTGAAAATGTTTTAGGGCCATCTATCTTAACGGAGTTACTATCCGACACAATTTTAGGAAATTAGCAGACTTTTAAAATTAATCAATTTCATCTAAGACACAGTTGATTTAAGGTCAACAGCAACACAGCTGATTTATGTGGCTAAAGGTCTGAAAACGCCAACACGGAATTGTCCGACACTATTGTAGAAAATTAGCAGACTTTTAAAATTATTCAATTTCATCTAGGACACAGCTGATTTAAGGTCAACAGCATCACAGCTGATTTATGTGGCTAAAGGTCTGAAAACGCCAACAAAGCGTACTTACTAAGTGGTTCGTTCCTTCTCTGTTCGTCATATTGTTTTTGTTCTGTCCGGGGGATCAAACCCGCGAAACGTAGTACCAAAGATCAGCCACTGCAAGAACCGTGCGTCGTAAAACAAAAGTAACTTCTATCTATAGTATCGTTTATTTATAAAACCTGCCTATTTGTGCCTATAGCTTTAAACACGACCCACCGGATGGTAAACAGAAATGTCTCAAGTGTCTGATATCCGCCAATCATTGATAAGGTTTACTTACCTTTACCTACAGCTGATTGAGGATTAACCCAAATATTTCAACAACATAACACATTCAGTGCCGGGAGCCCTCCTGGAGGGTTCGCAAGTAAACCCATCTTTTATGAGGTCCTGTGTTAAATGTTGCAACAGAATACCTTGTGATATATTGGAATTAAATGAAAGAAAATTTAAAACTCATATAAATAATAATATTTAAAGTACACTTTGTAAACAAGCATGTTACAAATTTAGAGGATTATATCCAAGATAAAAATGCTTTGAAACATGCTGGTCCTGCTCCATAGGACATTTTAGAATCTAGACAAAATAGTTGCCAATTTGATTGTATAATATTATTTTTTATAACATTGATTTTATATTCATGTGATACTAATAATATGTCAGTGTGTGAGTTCAAGTAGAACTCACACACTGACTTATTATTAGTATTACTTGTTAAAATGTTAGGAATATCGTATAATTTTACAATGTTTGTAAATATGTGAGCACCATTGCATCTATCACATAATTAATTTATCTGTCATTCCTTCATTTTTCATTATTTTTACCTATCGTGGTATAGTAATCTTATTCTAGGTGCATCGTCTTCACATATAATTTTATAATTAATGTATACAAGATAGTGTGAAAACATTTTAAAAGAGTGGTGGAGTTTTTTGTCCATTCTTCTCCATACGAAAACTACCTTTTGGAAGGGGCGACTAGTTTTTTTTTTTTTTTTTTTTTTTAATTTTGAAGTTCAAAAGTACCTTTTGTGTGCCTAATTGAAATAAATTATTTGACTTTGACTTCACTTAGTCGCATATGGGATAACGGGAGCCCTCGCGGAGGGCACATTTTAAATGTAGGTTGTGCATAGCGAATACAGCATTAAAAACCATGAAAATAAAACCTGATGTATATTTTAACAAGATGTATTAGTTTTGGTTTTAAAATCCAAGCATTTTAATATTTTTTTAATTTTTTTGTTCACGGCTACAAATATTCACAAAAAAATGAAATGGTTGGTAACTACGAGTACGTATAGCGACAAGACCCCATAAAAGCACTATTTTACTTCGTTTTACAGTGTCCGCGATGGTTATCTTTAGAGCAAACGTAATGCCGGTAACCCTCCCAAAGGGTTGACTTCCAATATTTATGGTGGCATGGCGTATGAGATCTATGAAAGTGTTAAACGATATTATACCTAGTAGTCGAAAAATATTTATGTCAATGTGTGTACCTATGTGCTAGGTCACATTATCGTGATATGCTTTAGAACATATTAATTTTGTACGCTAGATTGGCGATGGTTTCACGGCCATTAGGTAATGGGGTTTGTTAAGTGAACTGTCACAGCTGCATTCCAGAGCGGTCGCAGTTTTAGGCAATACCCTTTACACTATACAGAGCTATGTATACTGGACACAGTGACCCCAAACATACCAAATGATTGGTAGGACGATGATAATCATAGGAGGTCAAAAATTAATCAATTTAGCCACTTTCAATCTTGCAATATTTGGGATTTTAGAGGGCGTATACCGGGCAAACGGAGCGGCGGCAGCCGCGGGGGCAATGGGAGCAGGGACTCCGGCGCTGAGCGGGCGGGCGTAGCGTTAAAGATTTTCTTTTTCCGTAATAAGTGGATGAATTTTATTGGGTAACTAACTCGTATATGTTTGCTTGAAGTGCGGAACAATCCACTGTAAAATCGCATAAAAATCACACGATTCAGTGAGTATAATAAGTTCTCGAAAATCTAAATTGTGAATCTTATTCTTCATAATTTAGATTTTCGAGAAATGATCATAATTGATTAATGATCCATGACGCCGCGCCGGTAGCATACCTCCGCCGCGAAACCGTAGTAGCGAAACCGCAGTAGTTCAATTCAATAGACTCGCATCATGTTCCTACTGGAGGTGTGCTACTGGGGTGAATAATGCTAGTTACAACACTCATAATTTAATTTGATTTCATTTCAATTGATATTTACAGGATTTGAAACCTTTTGATCACGCGATACCATAAACAGCGATTTTTCACACCAAAAATAAAAGTCGTTTCCCAGCAATAATGTTTGCTCAATGTTACTTAGTTGTATGATTGTATGTACAGAATGCGTTGATAAAGCTATGTGATGGGTCTTTTTATACCCAGCATCATTTTTTACAGATAAAGTGCCGCTATTTGCGGCATAATAGTGGCTCTGCCTCGGCCCAGCTAAAGTGCCGTAAGCATTGCATTGTCATTGTGACTGTCACTTGTTATTTTGTTTGATTGTTGAGGTTAGTTATTTTGTTTGATTGTTTATGTAGATAGTTTGGATACTCTGCAAATAGCAGCACTTTATCCGATAGGGATAAAGTGCCGCTAGTGGCACTCTATACACTTCCAAAAAAAAAATACAAATGCAAAAATAACTTTAATTTCGCAAGTCGGTGTCTTGGATCTGTAGTTTCGTTTTTTGCCTCCGACTTCCGAAATTAAAGTTTCATTTATTTTATTTATTAAAAAGTGAAAAAAAAAGCTTTTTATTGTTTAGTTGTTGTAACTAAGTTAGGTTTTATTTTTGGCGTTTAAAAACAATAACTTAAAATCTCATTCATTTATTCCATTTTGTAAAAAAATTATAATAATGAGAACTAGTATATACAAATCAAGTCTTTAGAGGTATACAGGCATAATTTGGTAGAGTATGGCATTCAGGGGTAGCGGTATCCGGCGGCGGCGGTTTCTACGATTTTGGCGGGAGCAGCGCGGACGGTGGAGACCGTAGGAGCGGCCACTACGGGGGCGCTGTATGCGGCCACCGGCGCAGTGTAGGCAGCAGCTACTCGGGTGGCGTAGGGGGCAGAGTAGGCGGCAGTGTACGCGGCATACGGCGCGGTGTATGCGGCGAACGGAGAAGTGTACGCCGCACTGTGAGCAGCCGCTACAGCGGGGTTGGCGTAGCGGGTTGCTGCGACGGGAGCGGCCGCGTAGCGGGCGTACACAGGAGCAGGTGCGGCAGCTACGGGCGCAGCTGCTAGTCGAGCCGCTGCCGCTACGGGAGTGGCGGTGTAGCGGGCGTACACCGGAGCAGGAGCGGCCACGGGGGCAGCTGCGTAGCGGGCAAAGACTGGGGCAGGAGCGGCGACTGGTGCAGCGGCGTAGCGGGCGAAGGTGGGTGCAGCTGCAAATCTCGCAGCGGTGACGACTGGAGTAGACTGGGCGATGGCTACGGGTGCAGCCCCCAGCGGCTCGTTGCGCACCACCGCGTTGAAACCGTTCACTGAGTCGGCGGAGTAGTCCACGACACGGCGCGTGCCGTCAGACTCCACCAGCGAGTACTGTCCCTGCACCAGGTCTCCGCTGCGCTGCTCCGTCTGACTCTTGTAGTCGCCGGTGAGAGAGTCCGCCACATCATATCCGAATTTGTACTGTGGGAATGGGTCGAACTCTTCGAGCCTGGCTGCGACGGGGGCAGGTGCCGCGTATGCGATGGCGGGCACTGCGCTGCCGTGAGCGATAGCCAGAAGGCAGGAGAGGACCACCAACTGTAATAGAAATTAATATTTTAGTATGAGAAATCCTGTTTCCTTTTTGCACTACGATAACTTGTCTATACTATTGTCTTTATTAATATTTTCCAGTATTCTGAATGATGCTTTTATCACTTTTTAGTATTATTTATCACTGTTTCACGATCACTGTCACTTCACAGATCGCACTGCGCTCCGTACCTTGAATGCCATGTCTGCTGTTTGTTGCTGAGATGTGTTCAGGGGTGAGTAGAGCTGTGAACTGTACCATTAGTTTGACACTTACGGTATTTATACTAGTTGGTGGAACGCTTGCTTCATCCTGGTGGCATCTCCAAATTTAAATATATTCAAGTACGCACGTACGAGCGGGCCGAAGGGACGACTGGACAATGCCACGTAAACAATGCGGCTACTTGCAAGTTGCAACACACTTGGTCTATGAAACATCGCGGTCACACCGATTCTTCGCTCAATTCACGAAATAACGTGTTTTTCAGGATTTGTGTTTGCCGATCTTCACGGTTAAAATGTCACTAAAAGAGATCATATTTGTGAAGTGGAAACAAGGATTGCATAACAATGGGTGATTTGAATATTTCCGCTTGAATGAAGTGATCCTAGAGGCTCAAGGCGACTGATGTAATATTGTTGTATTGACTCTGGTTCACTGTACTGCCATTAGTTGCGGTATGTAATAGTGACGGCAGTAAAACTGATTAACAATTTCAGTATTCATTCCAAACAGAGGATTTCACTTGCATATCTTACTTGCGTTATTCAGTATCCTTGTTATTGACATCGTTTTGATTGTAAGAACATTTATAGAGTCATTAAACTGTTCTTAGTAAATGGACATTTTTAGTCGTGTAACGACTATCGATTCTGGACCACAACACGACATTGACTCAACATCTTTGCTGAAGATAACAGATGCATCTCAGAGAAAGCCTATCTTACCCTAGTTTACCTAGTTTAAAGAAGTTTACATCCAATAGTGCAAATAACACCATATATGTAGTGTTATTTGCATCATCGGGTGCCATAGTTATATTATTATCTTTGACAGTCGTGACGGGTCGTCAGAAGCCCGAAAATCTGACAACCAGTCTTACCAAGGGGTATCGTATTACCCAGTTACTGGGTTGTGGAGGTCAGATAGGCAGTCGCTCCATGTAAAATACTGGTATTCAGTTGCATCCGGTTAGACTGGAAGCCGACCCCAATATAGTTGGGAAAAGGCTAGGCAGATTGATTGATTGATTGATTGATTGGGTGCCATAGTATTATTTGAATCATCGTTATGATAGGATACTATCATTACGATGACTTAGTAGCTATAGTAATGACATTAGTACTCATTCTTTCAAAAATAAACAAACTTACATTGAGATCATTTTTTAAATTAACAAACATGTTATTGTTTCTTCACTCGTTACAAATTACTCTAAACAACGATAATGGTCAAGTTTAGTTCGGCGAGCTCATTCGCCGACATTTCAAACAGGCTCGTCGGGCATAATACTTGGTACATAATTTACGAAATTCCATGTGTACACAAATAAATTGCATCCTTTGCAATGAAAAAACTAGTCTGTTCAAGCCTAATCTATATGTCTCTATTTATTATTTATTTATACTTCAAGCACATAAATGTACAGAGGTGGACTTAATGCCACAGCCATTTTCTACCAGTCAACCATTCCAGTCCATTCCAGTTAGTCAGTCATTTCTGCGAACTAGAAATTGTTCTTAACTAGTTCACTGTCCACAAAGTAGACACAATAGTTAAACAATCAACCTGAAACATACATATGTGGTTCATGGGACAGGGAATGGGAATGGTTACTCGTATTTACATGGCACCTTCGAGAGTGACCTCATTTTTTAAAACAGCGAAATTTTCATAATACAGGTTGCTGATATGTGATTGCACACTGCTCTAAAAACCTGACAAAAATACATTAATTTCTCAAAGTATTTAAAGTTTGCTCCTCAAACTATTTTCAGGCAACTTAAAACTAATACAGACAGACAGATACAAATACGGTTAACTTCTTTCAACGGCAACGGTTTGTAAGACTCCCATTATCGTCTATTCGTGTGTGTCTATCTCATTTGCATGACAACGGGCACTTTTCTCAGGTGAATGTATTCGCAAGGACGGAGGTCGTGCACTATTTTGACTGACGGCTAATGGTACGTCGTTAGCCCGCGACAAAGTGTGGCACACCATATTAATCTTTGTTTTGTGTAGCGTAGCAAGATTGTACCAACGAAACATATTTTATGGGCTTAGCTTGCTATTTATTATCTCTGTCTTGGTACACGTTGGCAATTTCTGCCTTAGACCAAACAAACAACTTTTTTATTATGGAAAAATGTTAATGCGTTTGATGAAAATATGGATATTTTAATACCTTATTATATTAAGACCTAAGAGCTTTAAGGGTCGAAAGTTACAAGCTTTATAGACTTTCCCAGAGAACCAACCAGCCCATGCCTGGGGAGCAAGTATGAACGAAAAGTGCAAATTAATTTAAACATACATGAAGGCGTGGTTTTGATTAATAATTTATGTAAATAGTTTGGATATGAAAAATATGTAGTAAGTAGTCTTTTTAGTACATATTTTTAATATCGTTTGCATGCGAAAATAGCACAACGAGCATTACAAGTTTAACAAATTGCCAATACATTGTATGTTTTTCGTTAACTACGACATAAACATAAAATTTGATATACTATCCGATATCTTACGATCTCTTTTCCACATTATATTCAAAAATTATGCAACATCTGCGCATTATTTCTGCTACAGAAGTCGAAGACAACCTTCAATCGATCGTCCACCCTTGAACTACCCTCGGCCTGTAGCTAGCGGCTCATGAAAATGCGCGCGACAACGATGGCGTCCATTTTCCTGGCGAACGCACGCGCGTCCTTCACAAGGTTGCCAATCGTTGCGCAACAGAGAGGCGCGTGCGCAGCGCGGCTTGCCAGCGTGCGCGTTCTGAGACTCATATGTTGACGGTGAGAGATGACCGGCGAATTGTCGACGAGTGACCAGGATTGATGTTTCTTTACATGAATTGCTTCACTGAGCTCATCTAGTTTCTTTCAATATTATTTTTTATTTTGACGTGTAAGAGTGTTTTTAAAACCAGTTTACAAAAATAAAATATCATTTATTATTGTGTTGATGCAAAAATCAAATATTTAATTGATGTTTGAGATAGTTAAAGAAAACTTTATTTGAATAGCGAAGTTAGGAAAAGCTATAAAGGTTGCTCAAATAGATACAAAAATATTTATGGAGATAACTCATACGTCAAATCGGAGTGAAATGAGGATAAGCTAAATGCAAATAAGCAGCGTTTTAAAAGGTATAATCAATAAAAAAGATTATTTACTCAATAAAACTGTAAAGTCAGAAAATTACCGTTTCAACTTTACCGGTTTTTTTTTCATACAAATACTCTCTATGATATACTTGCACTCCCTTGAAATAAGATTAGACATTTAACTAAACCTTTTTTTTACAATCCGTTCAACCGATTTTAACTTCTATTGCGTTGGTGGCATGACAAATGGCAGCTGCAGTAAAAAGTTGATATTGTAATTTTTTTTATGCCTACGCTATTGAAGTCAGAATTGGTTTAACGGACTGTAAAAAAGGTTTGTTTAAATGTCTAATCTTATTTCAAATGGAGTATAGGTAGATATTCCTACCAACTGAACGGATCACGTGTTTCTAAGCACCACACGTAGAGACACGTTACGTTTCAAGATCACAGTTCAGAATAAAGAACGTATACCCAGTCATGGCGAAACTTAGGAAATTCCTATGTCCAGCAGTATTCTTCGTATACCAAATCAGTCATCCAAATCCGTTCAGCCAGTTAGGAGGCATCCAAATGTAACAGAGACAGACAGTAACTTTCGTATTTATAGTATTACTATGGATATGGATAGATGAGATTAGATCGCTGTTGGTCACAAAATTGGTCAGCGTGCCCTAGCTTAGTTACTGCAACCGATTCGGCATTAGAAGCCACACCAAACGTTCATTGCGACAGCAGATAACCCATAACATAACCCATGCTACGTTACGTCTAAACGTGGGTAGCAGTATTGTTAAACTTAACGCAATAACAATCCAGCTGAACGTTGTCCAGCTGTTTTAAAACAGCTGATTCGAAAATCCATCTGCGACAGACTTATGATGTAGAACTACATCATAAGTCTGTCCCTTTTGAGTAGCTACATCATAAGTCTGTCCCTTTTGAGTAGTGCTAATGTCACACGTCCAAAACGTATTGTACTTAGTAAAGTAAATCAGAGGCAAAGGTTTTTAGAAGCATTATTACACATTCGAACAAAATTAGGTTAGCACCACTATCAGCTGATTACACATTAACCTCTATTTCAGTAGGTCAGATATTTGGCACTAAAAACTTAAGAGGACAACCTTTAAGTGGTATTTGGCATATAAACATAATTTACGCCTTTAACATTGATATTACGTTCGTTACGAAAATTATATGATAAGCAGACATCTTAAATAAGTCGTCTGAAGCAATAAGGTTCGACACTGCGTTCATTTATTATAATTAATTCGATTTGTTCTGAACGGTGTGTGAGACTCCTTGCGTGTGACCTTTTCAGCGCGTGCGTTGAATACACGCAACCTTTTACTACTGTCAAACAAACACACGTACCCACTAATATTGTGACATATTATAGGTACAACTGTATTTTATCGATGATGACTCAGAGTCACCGTCGGTTGCTGGTGCTAACATTCTGGGACTCTATTTAACCTATTGCAGACAACTCGCAAAAAGCTTCTTTTGAAAAAGCTCACTCTTTGGATAGGTTGGTTATTAAACGCAAAAAACAGTCTATCCAAAGTGAAGATTATCTTTGGATATACTGGACTTTCACTGTTCCACAAGGTGCAATGATGAAAAAAAAGGTTCAATGCTCGTTGATGTCTTTTCAATGAACAAATAACAGGAAAATTATTTTATTAAATTTATTCATTCATCATTCATCCATGAATTTATTTGCTGCCAATCTTTAAATTTTGAATGAAATCATATTTATTGATGTTCATTTGTTTGAATACTATTCGATTCAAAACTCAAAGATATCGGAGCTTTATGATGCCAGCTGGTGTCGTTATACAAATTGACATTTAATCACCCATTTTGTATTGATTTGCATGTATTTTGGTTCGATATCGACCTCACCGATGGCCAGATAAACCTACCAATCTTAGGGAAACCGGTATTCAATCCAGAAATCACAACTTTAATGGGCAACCTATTAATTGTCATTACACTCTTTTAGCGAGGTTTTATTAAAATGTTGACCTCGATCGGCTATTTAAAATGTGGAAAGCGTTCGTTCTGCAAGAGCCGTTTAAAGAAAAGCATTCATGTGTCTTTTGATTTTTTTTCTGATGTAACTCTATAGTTCTTAGAACCGTGAAATGTCCTTGGTTCAACATGGAGTCACATATGGCGGGCTGCATGACCTTAAGTTATTGTTCGCATAAAAAAAACTAAATAAAACAAATTTAAAGGTCAGTGTTATTTGACCCTTTGTTCGGACAGGAAACGACCGCTCTCCTGTAATTATTGAAGTTAATTTTATCAAAGTTGAACAGGTTAAGGCTGTGCAAAAATTGCGCTCGTTAAATCACTGCAATTTACGAATTGCTCACTATTTGCTGCGGTAATTAGCAATCGGATTGACAAATTAAATGAGTATATCTATTACTGTTTGTGTTGAATTTAAATGTTTAATTTAATTTTGTTTTCAAACAATTGTTATGAATATATTTGTATCACTGCAACCGGGCACTGAGCTTTCAACGCCTGGTTGTCGAATCACATTTCATTCATCCAGCGCCGCACTTACTTAACATTTCACGTTGAAATCTGAAATTCAAATGCAGCGCAAAATACTCTTGTACCTAAAAAGTAGTGCACATACCTTGACTCAAATTATTGACCTCATTGCTGTTAGGAATGCGTCACACTGCGCGACTTGCGTCAGGCTGTCGCAGCTCTGCTTTATATTCCGGCGCCAAACTCGCGACGAACCTAAACGCTTTCCTTGACAATAATTCTGAGAAACAACGCGAGAGCTGTTGGCTTGGACATAGGTTTGGGTCTACGTTACGCTCACTAGTGTAACATGTTTTACAGTGGCTAACTTTTGTGAAAACAATTCCATATTTTTCTCAAGCTTAAACATGATGTTCATGGCGCTGTTAAAATCCTATACACTGTAAATGTTGATATACTATCGGCCTAGTGGCCGATAGTATATCAACATTTACAGTGTACAGCATAGTTGCTGGTCCCCAAGATACAGGCAAACTTTGGGCATTGTCGCACATATTTTTTGTTAATAAGATAAGTTATAGGTAGGAACGTAGGAACATATAATCATTTTATTAATAATCTTGGAATCAATGATGATTTTATCTTGTATACCTAATCAATTTTACGAAAAGTTCATCCTAGGTGTGTTAAACTAGAATGCTCTTTGTAGGCAGTAAATTCAAGGATATGTTCCAAGTCACATTACCATATTATATGCCTAAAGGTTGACAGCTGACACTTAGATCTACGTGATGAAGAAAGTAAGTGACTATTTAAGGCCTTAACATATATTTTATGTGCACTGATATGCTGATAGAAACATTTGATATTTTGATGGTATATTCAAAAGGTTTTGTAAGCCATAAATATATTTTAATAGAATAAATTTGTGGAACAAAACGGTGGCTTTGCTACAGTAACTGTAGCTTAAATACTTAGCAACTCTTAGGTGTTGCAAACATAACTCAGTTTTAAAGCAAAGGTGTCTGAGGTAGGAGGATCCTGAGTTACAGATCACCCTGCTCTCTTAGATAGGACATGTTAATTAACATAATAGCATGATATCTCACAGAAAAGCTCTATTAGTTTTCCGATAAATAGAAAACTAAACAACTAATCACACTCACTGTTACCAATATAAAATAATGATTGTTGCACGTATGCTATTGATCTAGAAATTAACAAATCTATAACCTGCATTAATTACTTCAAACTTAAACTAGTTTCAAGATAGTAATCTCAACAGAAAACTTAATTCAATTTTGCTATCTAAGATCGCTTCATAAGTTCTTGACTTTATAGGATCCATGACCAGTTAGATTATAGTATTAAAACAGTAGGTAACTATTTAATGACAACTCGTTAGATTGGCCTTAGCAGAAAAGCTTACGAAAACTTACAGACACCAAGACTGGATCTTTCTACAGCCACTTGAGGTTACGATTTTTAAACTATCTATGTTTACTAAGGCGAACATGATTACTGAAACTATATAAATTTTCAAATCTATGTCTTGACGTTAAACTACCATTACCATTTTATATCTGCACATCATTGCCTAGAAGAAACCATAACGTTTGAGTAGATACCCTATGATCTAGCAGTGTTAAATTTTGGCAAGATGCTCTGGGCAGATTTATCTCGTTGTTTCGTGGCTTTGCATAGTTTATACAAGAGGTAGAGTCTTCTAAGAAACCCGCTCTACTTTACGCCTGGTATGATCACACCGCTACCGTCACAGACTGATACCAATTACAAATAGAGCAGTACGCAATGTGTTCTGTGAACAAACACGCATCAAACGACTTGCGCTTTACACCGCTTTACGTATGTAAGCGCTGTAGCGACCATTGCACCATTTACCGCGTGGACACAATACGTAAAGATATACTGCGCATTGCCGACAATTTAATACTGCGCAGTTGTGTCATTCTGTTGTTGGCTGTTACTCACATGATCCTATCAATTGCTAGATGAACGCATACAAAGTGCTAACGTTCGCAAAACATTTCACACCATGTTTGTGAGCAACATGCATGTCGTCATGGGCGTAACGAGAGGACGTCAAGGGAAGGCAGCTGCCCCTCCCTGGACTTGCTATGGAGAAGACCTTTGGTAAATGTCCCCCCCCCCCCCTCAGGCTGTCCCTGTTGTCCCCCTTTTTTCAATAACTGGGTAAGGCCACAAATATTCAATCAATTATTCAGTTCCCAATGAGACTAAATTAAATAAAGTGATGAAATGTTTTTGTACAGTTACAAGACTTCGCGAGTTTGATTGGTATCGGTAAAGCGACGAATGATCTTAGTTGGATGCTTTTTGTGGCAAATTCATTTCGATACAACTACAAAATAATATGCAAATAAAGGTCGTAAATCAAATTCATTAAAACTACATCCTACGCAAGAAAAAATCTAGTTTATTTCATATTTGAGTTGGTGGTAAATAACCGTGATTAGATTTCAATTAAAGGCTCCCGCGGACAGGCACGACGCGACTATAGTAGAATAATGTCTATGAAAACTTTATGGAAATTGGATATCTATGAAATTGTTCTATCAGAATCGCGTCGCAGCGTCTTGCGCCTGTCTGGGTAGGTACAGAGTTTATCTACTGTTCACGAGTGTTAATCGTCACCTGTCGTGCTGACTCGTGCTGGTAAGAGAATAGCTAATAAGCTTTCTCTGCTTACGCACTTGTGCCTATGAATGCAACGCACTACTGTTACAATTACGTGCCATAATACACAACCTACGCATTCAGCATAAATCCTACTTGAAGCTAAACACCTGTTAGGAAAAACCTATGAGACCATTCGTGAATAAGTGATTAAAAACAAGTTATTTTCATTTGTTAAGTTCTAGTCTTTTATCCTCAACTCACTTGGGACGTTATCTGTTTCGTAGCAACTATAAGTAAAGCTTGTTGCTTTAGCTTGCCTTATGTTATGTTTTATGTGTGTGACAAAAAATATATATGAACGGAATTTCGCTTCACATCGCTTAATTTAGTGTTATATCTAAGGGCATCTACCTAATTAAAGTTAACCCCCTTTTCTACTCGTAATCAAAGAAGCTTTCCAAATAACGTTTAACCATGTTTCAGTACCTGAAAAGAAAGAAGTAAAGGGAGGCCTGTTTGAGGCTGCCGTGGGACAATACAGGCTGATAATTATTATAATTACCTGGCTTTCGCCCGTGGCTTCGCCAGCGTGGAAGTCGGAAATTATCCCACGGGAACTTACTACGGGATATACCTATATTTCATTTTCATTACATTTATTTATTCACTAACAAATATCATTGTGTTGAACATTACATATTAAATAAAATTATCACATGCAGAAACAATACATTTATAAGCCTAATTGAAATTGAAGTCAAATTAGTAGCAAATATAATGTCAAATTCAATGTCAAAATATTAAGAGTGCAGCTTTATCAAGGTGATGACGTGTGTTTAAGTGTGTTAAAGAAAATTTAATTTAAGCTTTGTCACTGCCATTATTATAACTAGTGACAAAAAGTGTGTATTAAGTGATAAAAAGTATCCAATTTAATCCTATCTGTGTACCAAATTTCATCCAAATCCAAACAAACGTCCAAACGTACCTACAAACTTTCACATTTATAATATTAAGTAGGTTATATCATGGTATAATAACATACTTCGCCTGGTATTCTCTTCCGACGATGGCCTAAGACTACGTCACGATAAGTGTTGCCATTGATTGTCCTTTTCAGTAAATTTAAGAACTTTCTCATTTAGTTAATTAAAATAAAATAAATTGTGTGTAATCGTGTGATTCATCTATTTAGTTTTAAATTAATGAACATATTGAATTATTAGTTCATAATTGCTTTTTTAATGAAAAAATGCATTTTGCTCGGGTAATTCAATCACACACAGTGGCCACACATAGAATTGACGAGTGTCATACTGACAGCTCGCTATTTCATCGCTATCGTCGTGTCACTCATACCTATAGCGTTGTTTCGCTCGGTGAGCAAAATACTGTGGTTCCCAAACATTAGTTACTGTGAAAAGGAAAACTGTGTAAACTGTGAAAGGTTTTTTTCTTTTCCCAAAGAAGAGATGCTAACAAATGCGTGGCTTCAATATTGTAGACCGAAAACAACAATAGCAACAATAACTGGTATGTACCTTACTGCATATTATTTCATTTATCTAATATAGTTTAACGGCTCTGGCTTCAAAGCCTTTTAGGCTTATCTAAAATATTAATCAGTGTTTTTCGAGTGACGAAAGCTGGATTTATTGTTATGATCCTGAAACTAGGAGACAGTCTGCTGTCTGGGTGTTTCCTTCCGAGGAGTTGCCAACTAAAGTGAAGAGAGGTCGAAGCGTAAGAAAAAAGATGGTGGCCTCGTTCTTCAGAAGGACAGGTCATTACGCAACAATTGTTTTAGAGGATCGAAAAACAGTTACTGCAGTAGATACACTAACAAGGCAGTAGGTACACTAACAATTGTTTGCCACTTGTCTTAGAAAAAGTTCAGGAGAAACGACCTCGCAGTAGGATCCTTCTTCACCACGACAACGCCTCGTCGTACACCGCCAAGCAAACAATCGACTACTTGGCTAACTAAGAAAAACTTCGAGGAAAACGTTTTATGGACGCCGTGGAAGCAGTGGCTGCGTTTCAAAATGCCGTCGAAGAGACCCCTAAGGACGAGTCGGCTAAGTGCTTTTCTCAGTAGTTCCATCGGATGCAGCGATGTAATGATGTAAATGGACACTATTTTGAAAAGATATAATAAAACTAATAACTTGCTAGTTTGTTCAGTTTTTGATTTTCTAAGAACTTTCAGTGTCACCCTCATGTTGATTTATTAAAAATGATAAAAATTGAGTACCCTTTGTATTATTTTTATCTTTTTCCCCACTAAAAAAGTTTGAGAACCGCATCGCAACTGATGACGTATTCTTAGGCCAATCACGTGACCCAGCTGTCACGGGAAGAGAATACCAGGCGAAGTATGTTATTATACCATGGGTTATATGGCATTTCTTCTGACCGTGCACCACCTTCCGACTCTTTCTAAAGATAATAATAATAGTCAGGCATCAATTTACTGGCTAACTAGCTGTTGCCGCGACTTCATCTACGATCCAGGATGAAAAGTAGCCATGTTCTTCCCCAGGTCATAGTCTACCCATATGCCAAATTTTATCCAAATCCATTCAGCCGTTATAGCGTAAAAGCGTAACAAACAAATAAATTCACTTTCGCATATATAATATTATAAAGTTAGGAGGATACTTAAAGCGTTTTAAACTTAGACACCAAGTAATTAAGACTATAAAGATATCAGTTCAGTATATGCGCGGGGTCGTGCTCCAGACATTGCATCACGTTCGTGACATGCTCAAGCTCGGGGAATGACATAAGTAGAGGCGAGTGGCAGCGCAGCCATGCAACTATGTGGATCACGAAGCTGTAGCAAATACATGATGCCGATAGCACTGTAGGTAGGTATTAACTAGGTTACAAAATATGCGTGCTTTAGTAACTAATATACGAAACGCAGCTTCGCAGCTCGAAACCGATGTAACGGGCTTCAGCCTGATGAAATATTTTGAACTAGTCTTCTTTAACTGAATCGAAGGATAGTCGGACTTCATAACTGTCTACTTCGTTCATCATAAGCTGGACGAGCTTTAAGAGTGCTTTGCGTTTGACCGAACTCTCGTTTTATTCTCTTGGTTGAGCTGTTCGGAGGAATAGATATATAGAGTGACATTGGATTTTAATGGGACTCATTCAATATAAAGTGTTTCTAATTAGTTTAATTATCACCGTATATAAAGTGATTGACAGCAATTCTTCGGCATATTCGTAGCTAGAATCGCCACTAAGCTCGCTGTAACTCATCAGATCATAGATATAAAAAAGTTTTTTTTAATATTTATGTGCATCAGATCATTAATCTATATAAACTTAATAATCCTGAAGCATTTGCCCCTGCAATTATCTCGTCAAACCAAATTCAGAACCAATCAGCACAAACCATAATCCTATATTCACCGTTTACAGATTACTTCGTTACCTAGCCCCGTACCGATAACATCGTCTATCATTACCGCAGCCCAAAGCTTGGCCAGCAGCAGTCAGGGGCGGATAACCATCGCGTTACACGTCAGTATAATGTCAAGGTGAAACTCTACTATTGTCTCTGCCTCGAACGATACGGAGCGCGAATCGTAAGTAACAGATAATGAATAGCCATTCATCGCGCTGTTGATAGCAGTGAAAGATTACAGCGCGGGGCGTGATTGTTTTAATGTATGTGCATTTTTTGGGTTCCGTACCCTAAGGGTAAAAACGGAACCCTATTACTAAGACTTCGCTGTCCGTCCGTCCATCCGTCCCTCTGTCTGTCACCAGGCTGTATCTCATGAACCGTGATAGTTAGACAGTTGACATTTTCACAGATGATGTATTTCTGTTGCCGCTATAACAACAAATACTAAAAATGTTATTCTAACATAAATATTTAAGGGGGCTCCCATACAACAGACATTTTTTTTGCCGTTTTTATAGATAATGGTACCTACGGAACCCTTCGTGCGCGAGTCCGACTCGCACTTGGCCGGTTTTATTAACTTTAGGTATTGTGCTCATACGGTTACAGTTACATGGTTACTGGGTAAATAAACACTTCGAAGGAAATAAAAAATTACTGTAGCAATTATTTCGATATAATTTTAAAAGGCTTTTTGAAGGAGCCAGACTCATGGCAAAAGTGATCTAAAAAGGCATCATGTCAGGAAGATTTGGCAATACTTAGGGATCAATCGCTTTGATACAAAATGGTAAATAATTTAAATGCAAATTCTTGCTCTGATTTATAAATATTAGTTCGACAACCTGCAACTCATTCACATTACAGATTTATTGCCAATTTCACAATTTTACGAGTGCCATATAATTGAGTCATCTTGACATTATATCTCTACATCGTGTACAATGTATACTTTGCAACATAAATTATCGATGGAAGAACGTTTATCGAAACTCATGTTCCTTTATGATCGTTTACCGATACTTATTGAACCTCTTCGACTTTTATTGAGTGATAACTAAAGCTTAAACTCTTCAACGCGACGACACGCTACCATTTCGTTATGTTACATAAACTGTCAAAGAATAATCTTAACCTTGGACCAGCTTTCTAATTACGCAACATATTTTCGTAAACGATAAAGACAAATCTGTTTCATTTTGACAGTTCAACAACATTCATTGCGTTATTTACGTTGCTCTGCAGTTTTTTTTTTCGAACTTACGGAGCAATGGATTAGCAATCTGTTTCAAACCGATTCAGATTCGGATTGATTTTGCATTACGTAATTAGGGTACAGATTATGAAGAAAACAAGTTGGCATGTAGCGCAAAATACCGGTAATTACGAACTGCGAGCAAGTAGCGTAGGAATGGTAACAGATGTTCGCAAATTACGCTGATGAACTTTAAGTTCGTTATCTTCAACGAGCACTCACAGGCCTCTCAATGCAAATATCAGTAGCTTATAATTCAGAACAAGGACAACAATGTATGCCTGCAAAGTCATGTGCCATATGTAGGTAAAGTAGATAAGTTAGTGCATTTAATAGGTATGTGTTACGCAAATCAATTTAATAGGACCAGCTAACAAAATAGATTCAAACTACACATCAGGATTTGAAAACCTTCGATATAGGCGTTGTCGTTCTCTAATTCATATTTCTGTCTCAATTACCTACATTCTTTCAGTTGGGTTTATGTTGCTTCTTGTGTTACTTATTTCGAGTTCTGAAAATATTCAACTGCAATCTTTCTGTGAGTTGCTACCGATTTCTCTTCCTGCCTAATCAAAATTTTGCTAAATTCACATCTTATAGTTTCACTTTTCAGGTTCGATCACGCTCTGAGAAGGCTGTGATCACGCCTGAAAATGTAAAAGAAGATAACACCATAACGTGATGTGATAACCTGTGACCTCGAACAACCTTCAAACCTGACAGAAACATGAATGATGACGACTCACAGATTATCACGATAGCCCGTCGTCACTCGTAAATTTCCGGCCAGACCCGGCCAGCTACTTTTGTTTTCATCTCTCGGAGGCCTTAACAATCGACGGGACCATGGCCACTGACCTCCACTAATTAATCTTTGAAATAATAAATTATGTCAAGTTTGAATATTCATGTGAGAATTGCTTAATTATCTGTAAGTATTTTATTATAATATAAATACCGTAGGAATCCAGCTCATCAGGGGGCGCTCCACGGTGGACGCCATCATGCGCGTGCGAGCCCTCACAACGGGGGATGCGGTGGCCCGGGGCGCGGTCGTCTTGGCGGTGTCTCTAGACATCGCCAACGCCTTCAATACCCTGCACTGGAGTTGCATCAGGGAGGCACTCCGGTTTCACCGGAAGCCAACCTACCTCAGTCGTGTGGTCGAGGCCTATTTGACGGACAGGGCCGTCATCTACCCCGGTCACCAGGGAGAATGGAACCGGCAAGAGATGTCGTGCGGTGTCCCACAGGGATCGGTCCTGGAGCCGCATCTGTGGGACATCGGATTCGACTGGGTGCTGCGCGCCGACCGCCCTAGTGGCGTCATCGTCGTTTGTTACGCTGACGACACGTTGGTCCTGGCGCAGGGGAGGTCGCACCATGCGGCGGCCGAACTAGCAACAAACTGCGTCATCACGGATCGCCCGGAGGACACGGTGGAGGTCTGCCCGGCTTGGGCAGAGCACCGCCGTGTCCTCGTGGAGGCGATCGGTGGCGGGGATCTCTTGCGTCCGGCCCTGGTTCAGGCCATGGTACGGAGTGAGAGGGCATGGGAGGCCGTTGCCAGCTTCTGCGAAGCAGTAATGCTCGCGAAGGAGGAGGCGGAGCGCGTGAGGGAGAGGCAAATTTCGCGCCCTCACGCCCCTAGCCACCGCAGGAGGAGACGCCCTGGGCGATCAATCATCAATTGCCGATTCCCGGCCACCGTAGGCGCGGGCTTGCGGAAGGTGAGCAATGGGTAGCTCGCCGTCCGGTAAGGACCAGGCCCGGGTCGACGGTGCGTTGTATTCCAAGCGCGCCTCAAAAAGATGTCAGCGGGTGAAGGGGTCCTGCCGGGGTTGCGGGAAAGTCCGAAAGGGATACCGTGGCCCCTGGCATTGCACAGGCAACTGAAGGAACACGGGTGGGTTTTAGTCAGTAAGAGTCTGACACGCCCTCCCGCTCCGCCCAGAGCGAGAGAAGTAATTTGATGATTTCCAACACAAAAAAAAAAAAGGATTCCAGCTCATAAAAAATTGCCTTTATTCCGCGAAGCGGTTTCGTCGGTTTTTGACTACATGTACCTAATGAAAGGCCTATTGACAATAACATGCACAAATCCACTCTTAGTAGCATGCTTGCTACTAAGAATTTCCTAAAAGTAGTCCTAAAGGACTAAGGTGTAAGGTGTGCTACTTTTAAAACGATACGATATTCCAATGAAACGTACGATATAAGAGATAGATTTTCACACAAGATTGAATGTACTATATTTTACGAATTAAATAACAACGAATGACTCATTACATTGTCCGTATTCAACTTTACTTAAATTCTGAATAATAACACATTTATAAAACAAATAATATAAGTAGCCTTGACAAACATCTAAAACGAGATGATTAAAATGTAATAACATTGTGTAGTGGGCGAACCATCCTTGAGCGCGCCGCGGGTGGAGCCGCTTGCGCAACACACTACAGACGGTAACAAGAGCACACGTCGCGGCTGTAAATGTCGCTCCTGCTTTTTATGGCTACCTCATTTCTTCCTTTTCGTTCTAAGTAAGCACTTTGTGATACTTAGTACTGATATGCATCTATTTGAAATCTATGCAGTACGCGCATCTCATGCGAAAAGCCTTTGAGAAATAGACTTCTCACTATAACTTATTACTAACATAAATATACACTTATTTTTATTCATAAACTCTTAGTAAAGTTGTCAATGATGTTGACAACCGTTTAATTCGAAAAAAGCATTGATAATAATGTGACCTTATACCGATGGCTTAATTTGATTCCGTGTTTTATTAATAAAACAGACTCAATATGCTGTAATTGTTTTTGTCATGTGCATGTACTACGAGTAGTAGTGTACACAGAATAAATTTGTATGTATACATAGTAATTCCCTGGTATGTACGTATAGTAAGTAGCAAGACATGTTTAGTCAGACAAACAAATGAATAGAGAACCTACTTATTATTTTGTAACGTCTCGTCTGCGAAAATGAGTTTAAGTGATTCACAAGTAAGTAGGGACACAACGTTAACTAGAGACTTAAGACAATTAAGAGCAGCACACGTAACATGACAACCATACGAAAGAAAGACAGAAAACAAAATGACAGATAAACAATCACAACTGTCATTTTGTCTATTCTTCCGTCGACAAAACCCGTTTCTATTGTGGTCATGTTAATCGTGCAGATATACTTTGGGAAAACGAGATCAGTAGAACCGAAACTGGAGCCAAATTGCAGAATCAGACTAATATTTTAAAGGTGAAAGTCTGTGAGTGTGTATGTTTGTCTCTTCTTCACGCTAAAACTACTGAACGGATTTGGATAAAATTTGGCACACAGATAATTTATAACCTGGATTAACACATAGGATACTTTCTAACCCGATATTCCCACGGAATCGAAACTTATGGGGGTGAAACCGCGGGGCGCAGCCAGTACCGAAATAAATGGCATTTTTGGAGGAGGCCTTCACCCAAACTGGGGTTCTTGCAGAAGTAGAAACAGAAAATATACTAACAAAACTAAAAACCATAAACTATGAACCCATTAAAACCTACTAGAAATATGAAAAATCGCGTATAATGCGGGAAATAAAAGGCTTTTTTTTATTTTATACTTATGTACTTAACTGATATAGATATCCTAACCTAGCCTGTGTTTCCCGAACGGATAGATAGAAGTTTATTAATATAGTACCTACACCCACAAATTTTACTAGTTATGTGTAATTTATAATATTCCTTTATCGTAATGGCAAGCCAATTGTGATTAACCTAGCGACAAATTGAGACTCCGAGCGACAACTGAAAATTTCTTCATAAAAAATCCCAATAACACCTTTCTTGACCCGACCAGAACCAGGACCAAACCCAAAACACCACCCTAAGCAGTATATAGTTCTAAACACCATACATACCTTTAAAAAACAGTATTTCAATATAAAAAATTGCAGTCGTTAGCATACGTGGTCGTCATGGAAACTGGAAAGCAGTCCAAGTGTAGCCGAAGAGCCGCGGCGACGACCAGCTGCCCCGATTACATCGACCTTGATCTGTGCCGACAGAGGGCCGCGTCTCACGTTACAGGAAATTATACATGTGTGTGAAATTGTATAGTGCCATGTGAAAACGGCGGAACTGATGGTCTCGACAAACCGTTGAATTAAATTAAGCGCACCTGTTCGCACCCTTTAAAATTGGCAACATAATCCGAAGCTGACCCCAAATGGGTAAGAGGTTTTATTATGCAAGATATATAATTTATACCCATGTAAAATACTAGTATTCAGCTGCATCCGTTTAATCTGGAAGCCGACCCCAACATAGTTGGAAAAAGGCTAGGCTGATTGTTTGATTGACATCATTTATGCCCAATCGGGTGTGACTTCCCTATATTCCAACGGCATAAAAAGCTCTACAGGCATCGTATGGGAGCTGGTCAACAAAAAAATAAAAACCATAAACAAAGGTCAGCAAAAATACCAAACTCTACATGTTATGTAGGCAGCCACTCCGCCATCACCACCGATCCATTTTCTACTTTTCAGAATGTGGATGGACGTGGATGTATGAAGCCCACCCAAGCGTTGGTTTCGAAGGCTTCTCGTGATTGTTTTCAACAGGAAGTTAACATTCCAGTCCAGTTTCCATATCTATTATACAGAGTGTTTGGTGCATCGTGTGCCAGTTGAAATGGTCGACTGAATGGATCATCTGCTATCCTTTCAGACCCCTAAACATCTCTCATGACCTGTGGATTTTTTCAAATCGTTTTTATTGTTTTATTAAAATAAGACCCAAATTTTACATCAAAATACAAATTTTAAAAAAAGTATAAGGCGTAGACTGAAATTTAATTTAATTTAGATGTGTATTGTTTTAGATTACTTTTAAATGCAAAATTAGTGAATTTAGTCGCAAATTATGGTTTAATTTTTCTATTTTAAATTAGTGACTAATGTCACTAATTTTGTATTTAAAAGTCATATAATCGATAGCAGATGACCCATTCAGTCGACCATTTCGATTTGGCACACGATGCACCAAACACTCTGTATAATAGATATGGAAACTGGACTGGAATGTTAACTTCCTGTTGAATGGAAATGGCATTTTTGGAGGAGGCCTTCACCCAAACTGGGGTTCTTGCAGAAGTAAAAACAGAAAATATACTAACAAAACTAAAAACCATAAACTATGAACCCATTAAAACCTACTAGAAATATGAAAAATCGCGTATAATGCGGGAAATAAAAGGCTTTTTTTATTTTATACTTATGTACTTACCTGATATAGATATCTTAACTAACCTAGCCTGTGTTTCCCGAACGGATAGATAGAAGTTTATTAATATAGTACCTACACCCACAAATTTTGCTAGTTATGTGGAATTTATAATATTCCTTTATCGTAATGGCAAGCCAATTGTGATTAACCTAGCGACAAATTGAGACTCCGAGCGACAACTGAAAATTTCTTCATAAAAAATCCCAATAACACCCTGTATATCTTTCACTGCTGAATCGAACCTTGCGACATGCAGGCGCCGCAGGCTGTTAGGCGGTTGGCAGTTTCAGGGAATAGGGAAAAAAAAAAACTAAACAAAATATTTACCTACTCCAATCAGTACAATTGCTTTCAATTAATAATAGGTACCCATTTTCATAATTTAATGAATTGTCGGTTAATTCAATGAAACTTGTATTGTAACTGTGCGTTTGCACTGGCGAAACATCACAACAAAACATGTTGAAATCTCTAGTTCCTGTCAAATATTGTATGGAACTTTGACAGAAACTAAAGATTTCAACATGTTTTGTTGTGAATGTTTCGCCAGTGCAAACGCACAATTAGGGTGATCACGTTATTTTCGTACCTGTGTGTGTGACTACAGGCGAGATTGGAAATTACCTACAAGATTCTATAATTATTACAATAGGTTCACTCACTCACAATTACTCCAAATCACTGAGATTTGAGAAATGTAGTCAGGTATGTTGAATGGTATGAAATGTTTTTCAAGTAATTCTCTGACCAAATTGTATGGACATGTATGTAGTTCTAGGTATACACAAAGATCATAACTGATCCTGAAAACTAACTCGGTACCCTTAGTACTTGGTATCATCAAAATACAAAAACACACATCTAAATACTTTTTTATGGAGTTCAAATGAACTGATACCTTCTTGCAATGCATTATACGTAGCTAATATGAGTTTTACGCGGAAAAAACAATTAACCTAACCAAATATTATTAATGGATCTGATTAGAATAACAAATTGTTATGATAGGATCAGCTTCCAAAAATTAGGGATCATTATTAGTGCCCTGGGGCTCTAATTCACGGCCATGAGACTTACGCATGGCATCGCGCGGTGAAAGGGTGTGCCCCCGCCAGCCATATAAAAGCTCCAAGCACTCCTCGTCAGACATCATTCAACATCCTCGATCAACTCACACACCACACAATGGCGTTCAAGGTACTACGAAGTTACATACATACAAGAACTAGCTGTGCAAGTTTCTAAAGCAAGAATCTAACTCAGTGATAGTGAAAAATGTGGTGTTCTAAAATAAAACAATTTATTTTTTCCAGTTCGTAGTGTTCGCATGCTTGGTGGCTGCGGCCAGCGCTGGAGTATATCCAGCTGCTCAAGTGGCTTACGCCGCTGCTCCCGCCTACGCTGGTCATCAGGCGTACGCCGCGGCTCCTGCCTATGTCGCCCATCAAGCATACGCCGCAGCCCCCGTCGTACACTCCGCTCCCGTGGCCTACGCCGCACCTGTCGCTAAGGTGATCGCCCCCGTCGCCAAGGTCGCCGTCGAAGAATACGACGCGCACCCTCAGTACAGCTTCGCGTACGACGTGCAGGACGGTCTCACCGGTGACTCCAAGAGCCAGCACGAGAGTCGCGACGGTGACGTCGTGCACGGCTCCTATTCCGTGGTGGACCCCGACGGTACCAAGCGCACCGTAGACTACACTGCCGACGACCACAACGGTTTCAACGCCGTCGTGCGCAAGGAGGCCCTCGGTCACGTCGCTAAGATCGTCGCCCCCGTTGCCAAGGTCGCCCCTGTCGCTTACCAGGCTGCCCCCGTTGCGTATCAGTCTGCCCCTGTTTACCACTCCGCTCCCGTGTACCACTCCGGCCCTGTCGCCAAGCTGGCGTACGCCGCCACCCCCGTGGTCCACGCTGCCCCAGTCGCCAAGTTCGCCGCTCCCGTCGGCTACTCTGCTCCTCTCTACCACCATTAAATTGATGCCAAACCAAAACCTAGAAATCTATTGTACAGTACTAATAGCGTATTATTTTCAATACGTTTGTAGTATTATGTTTTACGTTCATTAGGACCTATTTAATTAAATTAATATTTTTTTATGAAACTGATTACTTTTATTTTTCCTCAATTGGGCTAACAATGTGTAAATAATGACGTGTCCTATAAGTTAAATAATTTAATTAAACATCATCATCAAATCACGTCTCCGCGGGTTATAAAGTTCACGCTCTAATGGGCTGCGACTCAAATTATCCTACTGACATTTTCGAGTAGGTACTAAAAAGGCCTATACCGTATGCTAAGTTAGGACCTGGGATGGATGTGAAGTTTAGTACCAGTACCCATAAACATCCTTGATATCATCATAAATATTATGGTCGTTTCCACCTTCAATCCATGTAGGTCATGGAAGACAGCAAGAAAAAATAGATCGTTTATTAGATTTAAATTGCTATTAAATTAAATTAATTATTTAAAAAAAAACCTAGACTGATTTCAAACCATGTTCTTTTCTGTTTTTTTTTTTTTATAGAAAGACGGTACAGTATTTCTATTTTCTTCACCAAAAAAAGTAAAAAACACAAAAAAAGAACAAAAAAACACAAAACAATTTCGTTTAAATTTGGTCGATTTTTACTGTTCCGTCATAAGTAACATGATTTACGATTTTCATTCACGCTGGAATTACCTTGTTTGAGGACTTTAAAATCTAAGTTGGTTGAAGCTATCCAATTTGGAGGCTGTCTGGAGACAATAAGATTTTTTTTTAAAGATATTGGTTTTCGATATAAAAAACAGAAAGCAATCGAAGATGGAGTTTATCATCCAACAAAACACCAAGGTCACAAACCACTGTTTCCCTTGCCAGCTGCTGCTGATCTATATTGTTCAATGAATATCCATATTTAATTACGTTTTTATTTTAATTAAGTAAAACTCTTGCAATGGCCATTGGATGCTCAATTTAAGTTTATTTTTTACACAATATGCGGAGAATCTATTTAAATCTTCCTGCAAAAGTAAACAATCACGTAAATTTATAATCGACCTAAATTATTTTTTTGTGCGTCTGGGTTATAGTAATACTTTAGAATTTTGAAAACACGTACCTATATCATTAAACATAATATACAAAAGAGGACCCAGTATAGAGCCCTGAGGAATACCGGAAGTAACATTTAGGGTCGCAGAATTAAACCCGTTTATCACAACTTTCTGAGATCTGTTAAGAACGTAAGAAGAGAACCATCTTAATAGGTTGCCACGAGGCAATTTCACTCAACAACAATTGATGGACCACTTTGTCAAAAGATTTTTGGAGGTCCGTGTATATAGTATCAACTTAAATACGAGAGTCCATACTGTTAAATAACTTGGTATTTATTTTTACATGAAGTTACAGTAGAACACTAACTCCTAGGTCACAGGTTTCCCCTAGTTTAGGAGGCAGTTTTTCACTATTTGTGCAGCCTTTTCCCAAAATTCAAAGTAAGTACCTGTTCGAAATGTACGGTTTTTTTTTTTTTTGTAAATAGTCAACAAAAGTCATCATGTTAGTGGTAATTGAATCCATGTTGTTACGGAATTATGTTATTATGTAGTTGAGGATAAACTTTATCATGAACAAGTCTCTCAAAAAGCTTTGACAAAACCGATAATATCGATATAGGACGATAATTCTCGATATCCTGTTTAGGTCCCGACGTGTGAACAGGAGTTATGTTTGCGAGTTTCCATGCTTGGGGAAAGGCTCCTTGTGAAATAGATAAGTTAAAAATAACTTGTAATGGCACACACAGATTAACCCTGATCAGAAGGTCTAAGTAGCTAAATGTCAAACAGCGTGAAAAGTCTATTGAGCAAAAAATCTAATTAGCAAAATGTCCATGTAGCAAAACGTCCAACTATCAGATGTTCTGTATAGCCGAACATCTATTTAGCAAATCTCAAAATGTCTGGATACTCAGGCACAAAATTCGGAAAAGTGGATGAGATTCAACAGGTACCAGATTTTAACTCAAAATAAAGACACACTGTTCAGGGCTCGTCGCAAATATTTAAATGTTTGTGAATTCAAAAACTTGAATGATGTTACAATTCCAGAAATAATGGCCGACAGTTTCCTTGTTTGTGAAGATGGGTGTGACAATAATAAAATCTTAATATTTTCAACACCTGTGAGTAGACTATGCATTAAGACATTGAAAAATAAGATGTATTTTATTGATGGAACATCCAAAGCTACACCCAAGCCATTCTACAAGCAAGCAAAGCAAGTTCATGTTGATTTGAATAGGTGTGATGACATAACTTGTGTGATGGGAGCATGCGGCAGTAAACTGAATGTTATTTAAGGAGAGAACAGGGGTCTACTCCCTAAGCGATATCCGTAGTTTCGGCCGAAGTTACGCTTCACGCTCCGTCTCACTTACAAACATACTCGTACCATAAGCGAGACGGTGCGCGGAGCTTCCGTAACTTCGGCCGAATCTACGGACTTTGCTTCGGGAGAATAATCTCCGCACTGCGATGAAATACCATCAATTGGAATAGATGGCTCGTATGCCGAATTAAAAAAGCTTGAGTACAGATTACAGATGTCGTCAGGGCTATTGACTGAATGGTTAGTGTAATGCATGATAGAAGGGAAACTTTTGTAGAGGATTTGCGGGAAGAAATGAACGCCCAAAAATGCTTAACATTAGTCCGGATACCATCTTCTACGGAGGTAAATGAGGTAATGTACTTTCTTTCTGTAACAGTTTTTGCACTCAACTTGGAATCTGGAACCGTAAATGGAAAACTGCTCGTAGTCTGAAATGTTACACCTTCCATTCAAAAATTCCATTCATGATACATCTTTCATTCTACCCAAGCCTTGGCTTTATTTTTGTAAATATGAATAATCGGTTTTGAAAATGGAAAGTGTATTTTAATAATGCAGAAAACAATGTTAAAAAACGTGCTAATTACGTTGACGAGACCTCAGAGAGAATTTGCTAATATTGTTAGTGGTTACGATACCGCTCTATTAATGAAAAGTATTATAAGTATTTGTGACAAGAGAATCGGCACCATTGTAAACTTGTATTGATTTGATTGAATGTGCTAACAATATTTATATCCAGTGAAAAAAAAAACTTACCGTTGCAAAAAAAAGAAAAAACGTTTAACTTTAGATTTATTGTTCTGTGCAGGATTTCTTAAATGATAATTGTTTGTTATATCTTTACTTTGTATTACATTTGTATGCTATATTAAGGCAGAATGTATACGGATCCTATTATATATATATATATATAATTTAACAACTTATTTTTATGTACAGACGCCGCGCCCGCCGGTAGGATGACGTGCTGGCGATGGCGGCGAAACTGTCAAATTTTCCCAATCAACTTGGAACCTTATACTTTAGTAATAAAGCTGAAAATATATTAAAGAAAATTGACAGATTGTAGTAGGTTGATGTGCTGGCGTCTGTACCAACATTCTAAGCAAATAAAGACCTACTTAGTTACTTACTTACCTCAATGGTTTGGTTAACTGCAACTTCCTCCAAATTAATCTCTTTTAAATCCCCAATTATGTTATCAGGAAGCACTTCGGTTTTCTCCCCAGCTCTGATTTATAGTAGGTATTTTTTTTTGGATAGAGTAGACCATTTCTATTGTATTTTTGAAATCCCCAAAATAAGCAAAACCATAGGTGCCGAGAAAAGAAACGCCAGTTTCAAAAAAATCGCCAAAGTATTAAGGGCGGGGAAGATCACGTGGCGGGTCTAAATTAGTTTCCAAGCAATACTAAGGTCAAACAAATCGTCAAGGTCAAGGTCAGCACCCAAAAGTCAAGGTCTTACACATCAAAAGTCAAGGTCAATCCAAAATATGCTCAAATCTTGGAATATTACCTTGTAACAATCAAGGTTATTTTTAGTAAAGCGTTGTCGACGGAGACCCGCTTCGCGGGGCTCCTATTTCTGGGTGGTTTAAAAAAAAATAACCACGAAGGGGATGGCGGGGTCTATTCGCTCGCTACGCTCGCTCACTAGACCCCGCCATCCCCTTCTAACCTAACCTGTCCGTGTCGGAGTGCCCCAAGTCCCGAGCTCGCTTCACTGACATTGGATTACGTTTCGTTACAGACAATCTTTTAATAATACAAATAAAACTATATTTTTTTAATTTAATTTACTATATTATTTACTTTATAATTAAGTTAATTGCGGTAGCAACTATTTAAAAGTGAACGTAAGTTAAAAACTTACAATATTTATATAAAAAACCATAAGAGTCCGCTGTCACTTTGTCTGAACGTAAAATGGAGCAACCTAGGAGTGAAACTCGTACATTATCTGTGGTAAAATGACAATTAATTTACGTAAATTGGTTAAAATTTCTGAAACTTTAGGATTTTTTTTCTCAAAAACTAGGCGTTTGCTCAGTGTGAAATTTTGGGAAAACGTTTTATTTGAAGACATCTACACACTATAAAATTCTGAAGCTCCGCACGATTGGGGAGAAAAACGAAGTGGAGCCTGTTATCATAATGGGCCTTCAAATTATAGGGCACACTCAGATAAATAAAAACATTATGTGGAGGATGGTGGCTATCAAGCTGCAATACATAGATAATACACTCTATAATACAAGAGTAAATAGTCTGTGGCTCTAGAAACATTGCAATCACCGTTACCAATAACCAAGTCCAATGTTCTCCCACTTAGATTCCGTATTGTCAACCGACTTCAAAAAGGAGGAGGTTCTCAATTCGATTGTGTTTTTTTTTTTTTTTTGTATGTTTGTTACGCGATTACTCCGCCAATTATGAATTGATTTAGATGATTCTTTTTTTGTTTGGTAGGGCATACTTCAGAAGTGGTCCCATATAAATTTGGTCAAGATCTGATGAGGGTTTTTTGAGTTAGCTTCAATAATACGTATTTTTCTCACTTAGTATATGTGGATGATATTCTAATAGTTCCTGTCACTGTAATTTACATAGCTCAGGTAGTGGTATTAAAAATTTTGTGGGGTTTTGTGTAGGTACCACAACTAAAAAGTGAAAAATAAAAACTTTTTCACAAAAAATAAAACCGACTTCCAAAAAAAACACTACAAAGTGAAAAATAACTGATTTCGGAAGTCGGTGGCAAAAAAACCAAAATAAAAAACCAAAGACACCGACTTCCGAAATCAGTTATTTTTCACTTTGTAGTGTTTTTTTTGGAAGTCGGTTTTATTTTTTGTGAAAAAGTTTTATTAAATTGAGTTGAGGAACGACAAAAGCGCGCTCACAAACGGGAGAGTTATCTCTACAAATATGAGCAGCATGTCGATTCCCGTAACCACTTCACCGTGAAAACATGTGAAGTGAGCGTGGAGTGAGCTGTCAGTGTCATCTCACCCTGTTGGAATGACAACTCACTTCACCTAAGTTTTCACGGTGAGATGGTTACAGAATAGCACTGCTGATAGTGAAGTAGTATCTGTACAAGCGATCCAGTCGATTTCTGGTAGGTTAAAGTCTCGTACCACATAGAAATTATCAATGTTTGTGTCGCCAAGCAGTGATTGCAGAAGTTCAAAATATTCAGCATAAACAAATTCTAGCGTTTTTGGTGGTATATATTCTGCAGCAATAATTTTGCTCTTGCCTCGACATGATCTTGGCAATTGCACCAAGATGTGCTCAATGCTGGCATGAGTTGCAAATTGCGGAGCCAATCTAACTGAATGCAGACCTTTTTCTTTTTTTTATTAACTATGGCATCTCTCAGGTATACCACTAAGGTATTTACTGCTCAACCGAACAATCCTGTGGCTGCCTTAATATTGGCAATTGCACCAAGATGTGCTCAATGCTGGCATGAGTTGCAAATTGCGGAGCCAATCTAACTGAATGCAGACCTTTTTCTTTTTTTTATTAACTATAGCATCCCTCAGGTATACCACTAAGGTATTTACTGCTCAACCGAACAATCCTGTGGCTGCCTTAAGCTACTACACTCAAAGCTTCAGCCAGGAGCAAAACTATTCTAAATTAAAATTAGGCGAACGCTCGCTAAGGGCACCCCCTGTGGGGTACGAACCTCGGCTTAGGGTGTCGCTGAGGGGAGGACAGCAAGATGGGACAGGCTGGATCAAGGATATATCATTATTATTATGAGGGGAATTTAAAGCTACGCGCTCAGCTGCGGCGCGGGCTGGCGCTTCATCGGACAAGGGTCGGGGGGGAGTATTATTTACTCGGGAGGGTCGCGATCGCGGAGGACCTCGGCGGCGAGGTCGGTACGACGGGTGTCGGGTGTTTTTGTGCACTGTACTGGTGCCCCTACTGCTCTCCTGGAGGAGTGTGGTGGGATCATCTGGATCGGAGAGGACATGCCTAGGACGGCGAAATCGACTAATACGTGAGGGGGTATAATTGGCCGCTTCAACAACCAGAGGGTTGCGGTGATTGGCGGCGGAATCAAAGTGACGCTTGGACATGCGTTTTAGGAACTGATGAATGGTGGGGATTTTAAGGTCGAGGTGGAGGTTGATGTTTCTGACATACCAGGGAGCGCCCGTGGCTCTTCTGAGGAATCTGTTTTGGATCGTCTGCATCCTATGGATGTTTCTGGGGGATGTGTGTGCAAAGACAGCACCCGCATAGGTCATGATGCGGATGCACGCTGTGTAGATGCGCAATTTGCACTTTAGTGACAACTTGCTGCGTGCATTTACGATGTAATATAGTCTACTGAGAGCGAAAGAAGCCCGCGAGCGAACCGACTTTATGTGCTCAGAAAAGTTGATCGTGGTTTAATAAATAAAACCGCCTGACTTTTGTCGGGGTTCACCTCGATTCTCCATTTCCTAAACCAGGCGCCAAGGTTATTGACAGCCCGTTGTAGGTAAATGCGGATCTGGTTCTGACTATAGCCCCTGCAATATATAGCCGTATCGTCTGCGAACAGAGCCAACTGTGCCGTATTGCTTTTGGGGATGTCGCTTGTGAAAAGCGAGAACATGAGCGGGGCGAGCACGGAGCCTTGAGGGACTCCGGCGCGGATTTGGTGGGGAGAGGATAGGGCTCCCTCGATGCGATAGCGGAATGTGCGATTCGACAAGTAGTCCCGTATGATGAGCACGAGACGATCGGGCACTTGAATGCAGACCATAGAGAATAGTGCTTTTTCTTCGATGCCAGACCCTTCAGTATAGCAACGAGAACACCGCCTCCGTCTTTTTTATTGGTGGCAATACGGTCGCGATCATACGGACGTACCACTTAACGCTCATCAATAAACTCGATATCTGATATCTCGGGCGTCAGTCCAGGTCTCAGTCAAAATTATTATGTCATATCAATTGGCTAGAATATTCATATAAATACGATTGCCACCATCCGGATTTTAATCCAATTGAAACCATTTGGTCTCAAATTCAAGGATACGTAGCTATTAAAAATGTTGCAATTCTTCTTCTTTTCGTGTGGTTAGTAAACTAACCTGATGTCAGAGTTTTAAAGCCGCCCAGGGGCCTATGACTTGGCTTCACATGCCGTCGAGAAATATCTCTCAGACATGCATGTTTCCTCACGAGGATTTTTTTCTTCACCGTTTTTTGAGCAAATGATAATCATATAATACGCACATGAATCCGAAAAGTCAGAGGTGCGTGCCTTGGGTTTGAACTCGAGACCTACGACTTGTCAGTCTGACGGTCACACCACTAGGCTATCACCGCTTAAGAATGTGACAACAATCAAAGAAATTATATTGGAAAAAAACCGGTGCGTGTCGGACCACGCACTATGAAGGGTTCCGTATTTGGTATGAATTTATCCCAAAAACAAATTTAACTTTGTAGTTAAAAAACATGTTCTCCCATACATCGATATACCTACGTCACGGTCAATTCTCTAACTTCAAATGTAAGTTTTTATTTTCAAAAACATGTTTAGTAATAAAACTAAAAAAATTGGAGTTTCGGACTTTTTCCTTTAATTGTGCTGTGAGTCCTTGCTTCATGCCAAATTTCATGATTTTTGGGATGACTGATTGCAAAGTAGCTTCAAACCCATCAGTTCCTGGGCAAAGCTTATGAAACCTGGACTAGGACATTAATCTAATCCGAGGATTCCATATCAAAATCTAATTGGTTCGCTGATGTAGGTACGTATCTGTTTGCACGAGGCCAGATATAGCACGCAAGACGCAAGACGAAAGTCTACAACCAGTGTGTGTTACCAGTGATAACATACGGAACTGAAACGTGGCCTCTCAGCATGGGCCTCATAAGAAAGCTCAAGGTCACTCAGCGTGCTATGGAAAGGGCTATGCTCGGTGTTTCTTTCTGACAAGTCGTATGGTTGCGGATGTTTTAACGAAACCTCTGTTGAAAGGGAAGCTCAACTGCTGTACGCTGGGTATGGGTGTTGTGTGATGGATGAAAGTAGAGAAATTTGTTATAAGCAGTGTTAGAATAGTGTTTTTCTAACGAGCTTTTTTGTTTCACCTAAATTTATTTTTGTAGCTTCCCTTTTTGCATATTCTGTCTTCTGTCAGATATGTCAAAGTGAATAAAACTAAAAATATAAGTTTTATCTCAGCTTTTATTTTTAACAACCGGCTATCTAATACGCAACACATTTTTGTAAACGATTACGACAATTTTTTTTTATTTTGACTGTTCCAACAACATTCATTGCGTTATAAAAGTAGGTACGTTGTTGAGCAATTTTTTTTTCGAACATAGTCGTGAAGCCTAGCTGTGGATTATCCATAGACGTATAAAAAAGGTATTATCTATTTGTTTCAAAACGATTCAAATTCCGATTGATCGTGTATTACGTAATCACGGTACAGTTTTTATCATCTTCTCAATTCCACAATTAGACACACTGCACGCTATCGCGCTAGTGGGACATGTAGCCATACTAATATAGCTCTACAGTGAGTTATAATTAACGATAAAATGCAAGGCAAAAATATCACTAATTAAATTTCGGCGTTTTTTTTTCTAGAAGGAGTTATATAAAAAAGTACTCTGTGAGTTATTCATTCCCAAGATTCACAGACTACCTTTATGTACATGACATAATATGTAAAAAAATGTACGTCGGACCAAAATTCTAAATTAAAAAAAAAACAAATAAAATTGATTGCCGGTAATCAAATAGGGTCGTAAAATAGGGTCAATGAAATTGTTTTAAACGAATAATTACCGCTGCAATATAATATAAGGAGATAATTCCAGTTTATGATGATCTCGCATTGTGTAGGATTTCCGTACAATGAGAGGTCAGCTTATACCGGAAAGGTATAGCTTGTTATGTAGCCGTGTGTACCACCAAATCTATTATAAATGTACCGTGCTTGTGCAATTTGCGTTTGAAGCGTTTTATTAAAAAAAAGGTCTAAGTTTTATCCCGTTACCAGTTTACGATCTTTTATTTGACAGACAGACGGTGCGGGCGTCCTCCGGCGAAGGGTACCTACGGAACCCTAAAATAGACACCAAACTAAACGCTCACGATTGACTAATATTTTCGCAGCTGTTATTACTGAAACTGACAGGCGGCGGCGGCGGCGCGCGGCGCGGCGGCGGCTTGATAAGACCGGCGCGCGGCGGCGGCGTGGCGGCGCCTTTATGCTAGAATAAATTAAAGCATCTCAACATTTACAGCGATGTTTTCAATCTCCACCAACCAAGGGCGTAGCTAGGGAACCGGCAACAAAGGTCAAAGGCCTACCTTTGACCTTTGTTCCCGGTTCCGTACCGTTTGTTAAAACAAAATTGATATTTTAAATGGTGCCTGCCAAAAACCACATAGTTAAGAGGTCTGCTGAGCATTTACATGTTTGAAACCAAACTCCATGATGATGATAAGTAACAGTGGTTTATCCAGACCTTAATAATAGGTACTAATGCCGAAAAATTTAAAAACACTCTTCCTCATGGGCTTTCCTTTACTTTATAAATATTTGTTGTATTGAAAAATTTTAAAAATTTGAATTAGGAACAAATAAAGCCCCCAAGTGGATTTACGTTTCCAAACAAGGGCCAATTCACTATCTGCACTGAAACTCGTTTTCAATCTCTTGATGTTCACTAGGCATACACAGAAACGTGTTAGTACTAGGCTTTGTTCCTCTTCCTTGCCAACGCCCTTGGATATCTGCCCCCACACTGCCCCGTTCGCCACACCCTGCCTACGCCCAAGTCCTTATGTAAATAGCACTGCTTAAAGAATAGAATAGAACACGTCTGGGAATACGTCAACGCCCTTGCCAGATTAAAAGTGCGGTACTGAAATTAAAATAATCAGTTTCCATTTATTTTCTACTTTTGAAAGTAATGTGTAAATTGTCTAAAAGTTTGTTTATCACGAAATCAACTATACACCCCATAAACAGTTGAACCAATAGTTGTTTTCTTCATTCAGCTGAATTTATCTTATGATTTTCAATCTTTCTTACGTTTAGATAATCATTACAATACACAAATTTCAGACACTGTACTGTAATATAACAATTTACACATGCAAGCTGCAGTTTTGGACTAATTTAATATTGTATAACTTTTGGAAAACATCGTACTACTAGCGCCATTGTCAAATCTGTGCTGCCAGTTAAAAAAATGGTAATGGACTGGTGCTATTGTATACTATTATGTTTGACAGCTGAAATCAAAATAAACATCGGCCGACGCCCAAACAAAACATTATTTTTGTGAAATAGGCGTGTCGCACACACCCGGCTGCAGTGTCTGCTGACGCTAAATAAGAAATACTTTAAATGTTATATCAGTCAGACTTTAAAATAATCAAGCAAGCGGCACGTAAAATATTAATTTGTGGTTTTGTGTTTTCTACAAATTAATTAAATTTTTAATTATACTTATTGAATTACATAACTTATATTATCGGAATATTGATTCATTCGTGCCATCGGAGAAGAAAAACCGGCAATGGTATCTACAAGGGGAGTTCGTTATAAATTCAGTGAAGGCGAGCGCGTTTTGTGTTATGAACCGGATCCAACAAAAGCAAAGGTGCTCTACGACTCCAAGGTAAGGCCCGCAGTGCTAGGTCTAACCACGCCCTGTACCAACTCAATTATATCACCTTCAATTACTGTAATACTCCAAATACAACTGCAACAACTACAAAATAACAGCTAGGTTATAATTATATAAAACTTTTTTACCAGCAGTTTGCAACTTATTTCATAGGAAATTGATAAAAAAAGACCATAAACTTTACATAACAAACTTACTTAAGAACTTGCAGGTCTTCTACATAGCTCAGTTTGTGAAATACTGTTCCAAATTTTGTTATAAATATTCCAGAAAACTATTATTTGGGTGTCACAAAAATATTCGCCAAGGTTTGTTTTAAAAAATAACCAAAGTTGTGTTTCTTTGTGCTACTTTCAGTTATATTTTGTTTTAGTCCCTATTTCTTGAGAAAGTAAAATAAAGTTAGCGGATGATTCTAAGACTTCGTGCAGGAAGGGTGGGGCAAGACCTCATGTCTCATGTTGACCTATTGAATCCTTGCATATTATAATAATATCACCTATCCATGCTTTGCTGCTGCTGCTAGATTATAATTTTGAGTAGGGTACTAACATCATCAATTGATTAGAAGAAAATGGAGCCATACAAGTGCAAGGGTATAACTAGGGTGGAACAAAAGAGGTAGTAGTAATAAGTTAATTAGGGGCTATATTATTCTTCCTAGCAATCACGGCTTTATTTTAATTCTTGTTGTGCAAAATAAAGTGAAATAAAAATAGGTTAAAGTTGAGTATAAGGTATAATAATCTGCGAATTTTATTACAAAGTCAACTATTCAACTTCAACATATAATTTGTTAACAGGTGTTGGAAGTGATAGAGAGTAAGGACAAACGTGGCCGCCGTACCGTGGAGTATTTGATACACTTCCAAGGTTGGAATTCCTCTTGGGACCGCTGCGTTAGCGAAGACTTTGTGTTGAAAGACACTGAAGAAAACAGACAGCTGCAAAGAGATCTAGCTGAAAAATCTCAACTACAACTGTAAGATTTTATTTAACTTTTAAATTTTTTAAGATAATTTCCTGAGTTATTTAGAAAAAAAATATATTGAAGATTCATGAATAGGTCTAAAATGTGTTACTCAACAATAGAAATTAACTACTGCTGCTGTTGCGCTTTTGTTGATTTATAGATTTTTATTTAATATAGGGGTGCATATCTGTATCGTCGAGAGCGCAAGAAGGGCGGCAGTGCCTCTAACTCGGGAGCGGGCCCCGCCAAGCGCGCCCGACATGGCTTCTCTGATGACGGTTCTTCTAGTAGCACACAGCCAGATGGTAAGTATTAATATTTTAACTATTTAATCTTTCTATTAAGTATGTCCTACTTTAAATGACTTGTGTTACGTAAACGAAAAAAAAAGGAAGTAGTTTTCCCAGTAATC
The DNA here is from genome assembly GCA_963853775.1 of Xanthia togata. Lineage (NCBI taxonomy): Eukaryota > Metazoa > Arthropoda > Insecta > Lepidoptera > Noctuidae > Xanthia > Xanthia togata. The sequence goes on from OY970811.1 coordinate 12,665,959, forward strand.
AGCAGCCATCCCCTATTAGTAACGATACCAATATTTCGTTACTTAAATCAATGAGGGTTCAAAATCAATCCAGGAATTGCATTGAATACTTATCCGTACATACAAACAAGTTATACACGTGGCTATAGTTTCGAAAAGCGCGCCACCCGACACACCCAAGTACGTCAAAGATGGCCGCGCCGTTTACGCGGTAACGCCCAGACATGCGCATTCACCCTCTTCGCATTGGCGCTTTCCTTTGTTATCGTGTTTATAAATACTTTCATTGAATACTGAAAAGTTTCTCTAGGTTTTTACTTTTGCTCTAGCTGAATATGTAGAAGATACTTACTTATAATATTTTACACCCTCATTCTGCGGTACATTTTTCAGTTGAACCGTGTTGAAACTGTCTAAACTCTTACATAATGTTAATTGTTAGATTGATATTATTCTGTAGCCGATAAGTTTCTGTAGGATATGAATAAGACTACAGTTAGGTCTATGTCTACTGTAGTATATACAATGCTATAGATAAGAGAACGTCGAATGAGAGCGACATAGGTAGGTAGATACCCTATATAAATGCAATTTTCCATTGTTAGGTCGCTCGCGGCTGCTCACCGGAAATGTGCGATTTCATAGCAAGCATTTCAAGTTCTGTATATCTTCGTTTTATCCCATCGTAACTTAGGAATTTTAGAACCTACGCTCATTGTGGTCACGTACTGAATTGAGTATTCAGGGCATATCCGAAGATAACACTGAAGTGTAGTTTGAACTTACAAACATTGTAGATTATCTACATGAGTCATTGTTTTTGTGTATTTTATAGTATCGCACTTAGTAGTTGTTCTTCATCAGATCACATTGAGGAAGGGGTGGAGACGGCCGACACGGATTCGTCCTCGGCGTCTGGGTCTGGGAGCTCGCAGCCACGCTCGCCGCCGCCCAACGTGCATGTGGGACGGGCGCACATCGCACTGCCTTCTGCTTTACGGTAATCGTTTATCATCAGTCACTATCGACCCGCTCCTGCTTCGCACGGTTTTTACGACTTGACAAAACGTCGAGATTTCGTGTAAACGTAACTTTAATATTAACGTATTAAACCCGTAACACGTAAACCTTCCGGAATAAAATCTCTAAACGATGGTGAAAACCTAGATCAAATCTGTTGCGTGGTTTAGAAAAACAACGCGGACATACAGACAAACACGAAAGACGACTATTTTATCATACCTATGTAGGTGTTCGTCGAGGTTATTTGCTTCCAAGTGCCATGATTAAACACAGTCGTAAGAGTATTACAAAGTTGATACGACAGAGGGGCTTTCCTTTAAACTGCCTATACTAGGTACCATTTTCAAGCTCTGTACCAAAAATCAATTAAATAGGAGCAGTAGTTTAGCCGCAAATGATTTTTTAAGTTTTTGCCCCGTTTGAACACGATGTATCTTTCCTAACAGCTGATTATGTTATACGCATAGGTCATCCACCTTAAAACGATAAATCTGAGTTTAGCCTACGATGCGTTGTTGCCGCTCTGACGCAAGTCACAAGTACAACCAAATATTTTTCGCTAAAAAAATAACCAAAGAAAACAAGAGAGAGAGAATCATAGCAAAACTTCCCGCGCGTAAAAGAAATAGAAATAGGTCAGTCTGTTGCTAACGCATCCTAGATCCTTGTGCGATCGGTAAGTAAGTGGGGGCAGAGGGGCCTCAGTCAGTGCGCCGCACAGAGTACTTTTTAGTGCGCCGCCCGACGCTATCCTCTCGAAACGTAGTTACGTAACACGGAAGCTCTTGCGCCCTCTCTTGCTTACGCGCGCAGACAATTGATTTTGTTTTGTTATTGTGATAGGACACTAAATAAGTTTAAGACAATATTTCTTTTTATATTGTGACAGGACACTCGTAACATCGGATTATTATTATTTAGTGTTAGTGTTTTTTTTGTGATTGACTGTTTTTTATTGTGATAGGACACGTAATTAAACTTTGGTTGTGTGTGTGTAATTAAAATACAATTGTAGAACTAAAAAATAGGATTATTTTAGCATTTTACAAATTAAAGTGCTTAGCAACGAACAGTGAGTTAATTATCATACGGTATAATTTTTGCATTCATGTGAATGGAGTTTTTGTTGTGATTGTTGTTGTGTCCGTACTTACTTCAAAACCGTACTTATCATAAAAGCCGAGCGGAGGCCTAAGCCGCCTCGCGCCACCGCCCCGGTCGGCCGCCTTGACACGTGATAACACACGCCGCGGTCACGGTAATAGTAGTATCATACAGTATGGTAACTCAGCCGTATCTTGGAAATAAATGCCTACAGCCGCGCGGTACCTAAACATGCGATAGGGCTGCCCGCCTCCAGCATTTTAAATTTGCCTACTTTGTGTGTCCATTTAGTTTTGTGATTGTAAATATACTTTTTTATATAAACAAATAAAATACTTTGTGAATTGAATAGGAAGTGTTAAATAAAAATGCGTGTTGTTTTTTGATTGGAAGATTTAATTAAAAAAACATGTTTATGTTTGAATAACAAATCAGTCTTATAAATTTGCGACCGAAAAATATTTGCGCCTCGACTGAGACGTACGAAATGCTTTATTATTAAAGATATTGATCTGAGAAAATTTCAACTATCTAGTGACTGACAGACGGTCAAATAATAAAATACCACGTCTTTACTTTGAATTATACAAACTAACAAAACAAAACACACATGCTTCGAGGTGTTAACACAAGCGTACCTACCGTATCATGATTCATGATCCGCCTATAACTAACTATTTCACTCGTGTCAATCACTTTCCTTTTCTCTATTCACTTTATTTTTTAATCCAGACATCTTTTTTTTTCGGGAGATAAAAGGAAATACTAATCCATTAAAAAGACACATTATGTACCTACCTACTAGTAAGTACCTACCTACTAGTAGTAGTCTTACCTTTCAGTTTCCAGGTAACCTAAGACAAGGTTATCTCTGGATGCGTTATTGACGAATTCATGCAACCAAAAACAGCTCAATATATCCTACTCGTCATATTAAATATGTAGTTGAGCTTATTTTTAGTGAAAAAATCGCGCGGTTATTGTTAAAAAAACAACACACCGTCCGTTCGTCACTGCGGCACAGTCGCGAGTGTCTGCATGCCGCACGGATGCCATGATCGTGGCGCGTAGGCATAGCTCGAGCTTCGTCCGTTTGTATGAAGTTGGAATACTGTATGATAATATTACCGTGCCGCGGTCCGGCGCGCGCGCGACATTGCCGCTTTGTTACCTAGGTATCTAAGGTCAGTAAAATTTATTTACACAGGATGGTTGCGTTTTACTCTGATTTGTAAGCTAAATAGTTTGTATGAAAAAAAAAACTCATTTTTGATGCTTTTTATTTTTATACCGTATCGAATTAATACTAAATACGTATAGTATACGTTGTGTAATTTAATGCCCCTCTGTCATATCAATTCTTATGTAACACCTATAATATTCATTCCACACAATAAAATAACATTTAAAATTTTAAAATTTAAAAAATGATAAATAACTTTAAAAATAAATTCCACAAATAGAATATTACACTCATAATTATTATTAGACTAGGTTTTGCCCGCGGCCTCGCCCGTAAAATATCCCACAGGAGCGTAGATACGAGTATACTACTCTAGTGTCGCCATTGACCACGTTAATACCTAAGTACATGTTAGAAAGTTTAGTTTATGACTTAAATTGTAATAACTTTTGACAGTGGTGGGCCGATTTTAATTAAATAAAGACTAAATATTAAAATATACGGACTATAAATATATATATTGCCAATCCTTTAAATCTCTTGAAAATAAGACACAAAAAATCAATATTATTTATGTGAATATAAAATCTATAAGTAATAATCTAATTTGATTTTACAAAAACGCTGAAACGCATAATTCTATAATATTTGCCAAAAGCATAAATTTTAATCTTCATATCCCTAACTTAAGAAATGCTGGGTTTCCCATACAAACCTTTCATCCCGTAGGTACCACCCCCTTTAGGATTATTTTTGAGACAAAAAGTACCCTATGTACTTCTCCAGGATGCCATCTATCCCCTTGCCAAATTTTATGTCGTATAATGTTTAGCTGTGAAAAAGTAACATACAGACAGACAGAGTTAGTTTTGAATTTATAATATGAGTATGGATTTAAATTACTTACTTAAAATTATTTAATTCAATTTAAATTATACATTCAATATGAATAAAAAAAATCACAAAGAATTCCACTCTTCTGTAACAATAAACGAAATATTCTCTCGGAATGCACGACCTACCTACAGAGATATGCCTTCATTACGGAATAGTAAGGAATCCTAGTGCGGCCGCTTATCTCCCACCAAAATAATTACAACATTAACAAATAGTGTACTTACGACACACACTTAAAATTTGAACTCGCTCACTAAGAAGAGAGCCTCTACACCATAGATATCCAGAGATATGCCTTCATTGCGGAATAGTAAGGAATCCTAGTGCGACCGCTTATCTCCCACCAAAATAATTACAACATTAACAAATAGTGTACTTACGACACACACTTAAAATTTGAACTCACACACTAAGAAGAAAGCAGCTCACTAAATCAATTTCTAATAGCACACATACATAGAATGGGCGGGGCATTCACTTGTAAACACTTGCTATTTGCGAACATTCAATGCACACGCATGCAATTAGGGAGTCGAAAGCGATGGTCGATAATTTTTATCGATATTTATTTTAGCACATTCTTGTATTATTATAACTTCTTTTAATTTTCTTTATATAATTTATTTTGTTTTTATATACCTATCCGAAAAATGGGTTATTTTTACTAAAATAAAATGAGTTTATTTTTATTTTATATTGTATTACCGGGAAAAGGGAACCCTCTCTGTTAAATATTATGCTATGCACGAGTAACTGTATTGAAATAACAATATCTTTATTTGCTTATTCGATATCCGTGGTGGCACTTGACATCGCTATTCGGTTTCCACGTTTTTTACTGCCGAATATTCAAGAATATTTTTGCTATCTTTACATATATTCTATATTCGTACATAAAACACCGCACTCTACCGAGCAAGCCATGTGTGGAGGGTAAACGAACCCGTCGTTTTTTGGTCACATATCAAACGGATACGAGTGTTCGTGTATTTGCCTTATTTGTCTTATTCGTGAAAAATAGGCAAACAGGCAAATAGAGTCACTTCACATTCTCATTGTCGTATTTGGGCAAATAAGACGAATAAATACGCGAACACGAATAGCGATGTGAAGTGCCACCATTAGAGATAAACGACATTTCCGAACCAATCAATTTAAGCCAGATTCGATGGTTATTGGTTTGGACACCGCTGCCGTCTTACCCGACTACGTTATGGTTCTTGATTTTTTGTTGACATCTTCCAGCGATCGCCTAACATTCGACTACCACTTAGTGGTGAAGCGGGGGCGTCTGTCCCAGCTGCCGGCGACTCCGTGCGCAGCGCAGATCTTAGAGTCGTTCGTGAAATGGTTCGCACGCGCCGGTGCCTGGCATCCCACACGCGCACGGAATGATCCTCCACAGAAACCAGACATGCTTGATGTGTCTTGCAGGTACGATTATTTCGATAACGCACTTTTTTTTTCTCCACAGATTTGGTTGGCGTACCTACCTACCAAGTCTTTTTCAGACGCAAAATTTTAGAAATAACATCGCACAATTCTCACAGAATTCCACTTCACAATAGTCGCAAAACCAATGTTAACAAAAAATTACGAAGTGTTTGGGAAACAAACATTTTTTTTTTTAAACCGGCCAAGTGCGTGTCGGCCGACGCACATTGAAGGGTTCCGTAGTTAAGATGTCTTTTTCTCAATAACAAACTTAACATTGTAGTTGAAAACCATATTCTCACATACGGAATGGACATAGGTATTGGTATTTTTTTTTTCAAACTGCAAAGGAGATTGCCCGATTTGTAAGGAAAGTTGGGTCCCACTGGAAAATTGTTGTGCCCTGAAGATTTTTATTTTAAATAATAGTAAAAACATAGTATTTTCATAATCAGAAACCATTTTTCATTTATTCACCCTGGTTCAAGAGATATAATTGTTTTTCTGTTGTAGCACTAAGACTCAAATATCTCACAAAGAACAGCACTATTAAGAGTCAAATATCTCACAAAACGTAATGCACTCCAGGAACTTAATAGCTCAACTCGGTAGTAGCAGAAAAAGCACGTATCGTAAATAATAACTAAGTAAAAGATTACGGAATTCAAAACTCAAAGTATCTAAACAAAGCAATGACGCACGTAACGAACCACAGAAGATACGTAAGTATCTCTATGTAGTCTGTGCACAGAACGAAGTCTGCGAGTTCTGTGACATGCACAAGTAAATGTTGCCAGATATTCTTTTTTATAATTTATTAATAAATCGTTTTAGATCAATCGATAAAAACTACTTTTCTACTAAGGAGTTATCTAAATAAACATGGCTATTATTTTTGTGTCTATTACTTTTCTGAACATTTATTATTTATCAATGAGTATTATGAGTTTAAGCAACCTATTATTGTCATTGTTCCATCGGTTTTACTCGCATCGACTATGAGCATTGTTTATTTATCCAATAGTGTTCGTCATCAAGAATACAAGAATACTTTACATACACTCATATTTGGCGTACACGTATTGTTGTTCATTTCAGATATATATGGTACAATAATACGTATAAAAGGACAGGGATAACATCATTCTATCTCATCGTCCTAAAACAAAATACTAACACAGTAGCGTTGAAGTTGTCAAATGTTGAGATCTAATTGAGATGTAAACTGCCCATAGGTTAAATATAATTAAATAAAAAATAATAGTTTTTTTTATTATTTAATATCGTTTTAATTAATATCGATTACTCAATTGATTAAAAGATAGCTTTAGTTATTAAATTCTTTGATACCTGGCAACTTTTTTTTGTATGCCAATCAAACCACAGACTACATTGAATCAAAAGGATGTCGACGTAATGTTTAACTATTAATTAACTTTATCTTTATTCCCAGGATGAAATAAATTGTATAAAAAATACCCTGTACACAAAAAAAATAGTTATATTTTTTGGTTATTATTAAAATCAGGCACTCGATACCACAAAAGGGACCTGCTCCGTGGCAATCTCCTTTAAGTTAGTCGATTATTACTCGTTAACATGTAAACTCGTTAGACTTAGCTGTGATAGTTTTTCTTTTAACTTCATTATATTATATACTACTGTAGCGGTTACACCGCCACAAACGAACTACGCATCAAAGACATGACGTCACACAAATCCTGCATCGCACAACTAGTTTACTGCGCGAACGACATATATAAGACTATCCGACATCAACAGTTGGGCAGTTGCCCGGCAGTCACAACACCCGTCTGGTCGGAGGATCCTCACTTTTCTATGGTGGTTGAGTGAACTTTACACCCTGTTTCTCATGCCCCTAAACTACTGCTGTGATTTTTTTCACAATTCAGAGTAACCAACCATTTAGCTGGCAGGGGGGGGGACACTTGACTCTATCAAAACTAGCACTTTAAAACTTAGTTTTTGCAAACGGATCCCTGAATTGAAAAATGATTTCCACACACCCACAATATTTTTGAATTACCTTTCACACGACACCCCACACAATGGGATAGACGTGAAAAAAAAACATCCATACTTTACGTGTAGGGAAGATACCCTCAAAAACTACTACTATGTGTGGAGGCTTGTTATAAAACAACGTCTCTGAGCTAAGCCGCGGACAGACTGACAGAGGGACATGGCGGAATTATAAGGGTTCCTTGTTTACTACGGAACCCTAAAAACACCGAATTGAGAATTTCTTCCTTTTTTGATGTTGGTTAAAAATATGTTCATCCTTTGTAGTCAATCTCACAGGTGTTTGGCTCAAAAACTTAAACCCCTTTCCAGTGAAACTTAGTACCTATACTATTAGTGTGACCGCCACCCGGACCCGCCTTACTCCAGCCATGCATAATTAATTCCAAAGAGGTTATTTTAAGATCCGAGTGTATGAGACTATCGACTACTTCTACCTTCACACATTTTCACCGTCTATTTACAGATTGAACTTAGTTCGTGAGGTAGCTGACGGCCTCCGCGTGTACTTCGACTTCATCTTGCGCGGTCATCTGCTGTACAAGCAAGAACTGCCCCAGTATCATGAGATCTGCGGGCAATTCATCGACGAGTAAGTTACTGGTTCATTAGACTTTCAGAGTCAAAATGTTTATTACTTTTATTTATTTATTTGCACAATGTACTTACACACGGCTACACATTAAGCTATACTTTTCCAGTTTAAGCTGACCTCGCATTGTACAGAAGTCCTATACAATGCGAGATCAGCATAAACTGGAATGAATAGCTTGATGTGTAGCCGTGTGTTCCTACAAAGCCAAACAGCTATTATTAGGCTAAAACTTAAGGAGTACATGACCCCTGTTAGGGCGCAGATAGTATTATTACAAACGAACAAATTTTAATATTCGTCTTATTAATTGTTGGTAATAAGGGTTAAAGTATGAAATTGCCGTTTTATTGTAATAGGTACTTCGAATTGACATAGAACCTTCATGGTTTGAGATTTTTGAGTGAAACTTTTTTCACATGTTACCTTTATAATAGGTATTTGAGCTCTTTGTGAAGAAGCTCCTCAGGGGAAGTAACACTGCCATATTTATTTCCGCCGTCAAGCAGCGAAGCTGTTCTAGTTTGAAGTGTTTTGATCATGTCGGTGTGATTAGTCACATGAAACATTTCAGCTTTTTCTCTGGGATGCCTTGGTTACTACTTAAGGAGCCGGCGGAGCATGCGTAGTTCATACAAACATAATACCAAAATAATTTGTAAATCAAAAATATTCTTAAGGTAGTGTGTATTTATTCCGTTTGGATTACAGAACATCTAGGCTCCCAAATATATATATTTTGAATGGACATATATATATAAAGACGAGATAAGACGAATTTCAAATTTCAATAGAAAAATTATTTTTGTCTTATCTTGTCTTTAAATCAGTGTACATTCAAAATATATATTTGGGAGTCTAGATATTCTGTAATCCAATCGGAATAAATGCACACTACCTTAAGAATATGTTTGATTTACAAATTAGTTTCGTATTACGTTTGTATGAACTGCGCATGCTCCGCCCGCCCCTTAACAACAGCTGAGCTATCTGCCATTCAATCATCATAAAAAATCCAGTGAATCACATAATTCTAGGCAAGAAGAATGCAAGAAGCTGGAGTTGGAAGGAGAGGAAGAGTATGAAGATGAGCCGATGGGTACTGAGGAAGAAGTGCTGACTGCGGCTGAGGAAGATCTCAAGAGTCCCAAGATTCCGGAGTACTCGCATCTGCCGCCCGATCCTATGGATGCTGATAAGAGCGAAGGTAACAACTTTTCCAAATAATAGCATTAAAATTATTATCTTTTCTCATCCTTATTATTACTTTTAACAAAGTACACCACACACCATACCACACCACACACCACACCGCGCGCCTCCCCACATACCACATATAACACCGCACTACTTACTACACCACAGCACATGCATTAACAGGGAATAAGTTTTTTAAGTTTTATTTTTACTGTTTACAATTTAAATTGCAACTTTATTACATAGAAATTTTTATTTTTTATGTTCTTAAGATTAGTAAATATAAGCTAAATACGGAAAAATGTACTTACATTGCATATTTACCTTCAGGTCACAGTACACTATATTAACTTAGTCAGTATAGGTGTACAACAAGCCTTCTAATACAGGCATTGTTTGCTTATGAGGAAGGTCCAAACAAGTTTAAAATGTAATTTTCTATTTGTCACAATAAACTATTTTGTATTGTAAAGCAATAATGTAGAAATCACCACTACGCTACTTCTTGCAAGTTGCAACAGAACACAACGGCCATTTTATTCGAATTCTATATTTTGAATACTTCAATTTCTTTTCACCAGGTGAATCCAACAACCTCGATGATATAATCGCATCGAAGAGCGACTCCAATGATAAGACTGCTGCTATCAGTGACTCGACCACTGATGACAACCACGTCAGTGGATCCGGCAAGACTCTCGAGGGCCGATCTGCTACTCGCAGCGGCAATGTGGCAAGGAGGTTGGTAATTGTATCTCCTATAGTTTGACCCAGACCGCTGTTCCGCGCTTCAGGAATGCGTGGTGAATCGGGGGGCAGCGTTGACGAATGAGCGGCGGGCAGGAAGCCGCACGCCTTAAGCTTTGACGAATGAGCGGTCTGCACTGCCCCTCCGTCTCGCCGCACACATACCTTAGGCACGAAATAGCGGTCTCGGTCAAACCATAGAACGTTACAACTTGTAAACGCCAAACGTTGCCACCTTGTAACTTACAAGGTGGCAACGTTTGGCGTGGCCAAAATCGGAACTAACGTCGCCATCTTGTATTGTCACGACAATTTCTGTGACACAATAAAATTATACAAATGTTTACCAAGAACGTCCCCCTGTCAATGTCAGTCAGGCGCCAAAATGTAAAATATCCTTGTAGCACTCTAAGGCCCGGGTACACACGGGCGTATTTTTATCGCGGCGATTTTTTTTTCGCGTATTGGATTTTCGACGCTGCTTAGCGCCGAGAGTGGAATATCCAACAGTGTGTTATCTTGACGCCCTGTTGGATTCTCAATGCTCGGCTCAATACCGAGAGTTGTAAATCCAGTGTACGAAAATAAATCGCAGCGATAAAAATACGTCTGTGCGAACCTGGGATAACTGCCGCCCGCGGTTTCACTCGCATCTTAGGAAAACTTTTACCGAATAAAATTGTAATCTTATACAATGTGGAGCAGGACGATTGACATTCCTTAAAACAACATAAAGAGTGTCATGTTCTTTACCCGTATACAAAAAATCAATCAAATCCAATGAATACTTTAGCCACAGGAAATTATTTTTCATTTTCTTATTTTTCAACATGATGTAGATCTGAGTCCGTAATAATAGGTAAACATTGTAAGGTCAAGAACCTGTGCAAAACGTACGATTCTATCCTCTACGTCTCAATTTGCTTGAGAGACAGAGAAAGGTGTCATACGATTCCACTCTGACGCGCCCCGCCCAGTTCCACAAAATAATACTACAATTTGAAAGAAAAAGAAATATTACTTACGCAAATTATGCATTAGTGGTGCATAGACAATTGAGAGTGTGTGTGTGAGCGGAATTTTTTCGGCAAAGTCTCGGGACTCCGTCAGTGTCAGTGCAGCGGCGCCCTTTGAGGAGCGCACACGGCTACCATTTTTATTACGAGACGAGCCGCGCGCGCATTATCGTGATTTAGTAAAAAAAAATAGTTGTTATTTGTGATTAAAGACGATTTAGTGTGACTTATTGTTCAGTGTTAGTTTAATATTAGTTAGTTAATTAGGTATCGATGTCGCTTGTGCATAATGAACAACGGTGGAGACCTTGAAAATTAAAAAATTTGACTATTGATGTAAATTCTTATTGTGATGTGATATCATGTGATTAATTATTCAATCAGTGATCTTTTAATTAACAACGCGCAACTTAGTGAGTTTATGCAGCTAAATTGTTGTTCTCCGACTAAACTACCTACCCACGTCCACCTACGCCCCGCACCGCAGCGCAGGCGCGGCCCCCCGCTGCGACCCACATCGGGCCGCGCAACAGGTTAGTGACTTTTCGTAGATAAAGCGTGTTTACTTTTTATGCAGTTGATTCTGCTATTTATTTTGTTTGAAAATTGCAATTTTTCAATTTTCCATTAACTACTAATCTTCGTCTTTTAAAATGTTTCTATGCACTAGTACTGTGCTTGTTTTAATTTAATGTCGTAAGTCCCGATCCACATTGTATAGTAGTAATACAGGACTGGTTCTTTTTGTGTGCCAAGTTTCATCCAAATCCGCGCAGCCGTTAAAGCGTGATTGAGTAACAAACATACAAACTATCACATTTTTAATGTTAGTTGGATTAGTTTTTTTCATTTGGTAGTCATATTTTACTAACGTATTTGTTTCAGGCTCCGTTCTCACAAGTCAGTGGTGTCTCAATCAGAAAATGAGGAGCCGACTCCATCGACTTCAGCCGGCGAGCCGAGGTTGTTCGAAACTATGTCATCCAGGTAAATATTTTGTCAAATGTTACTATTATGCAAGGGCGTCGCCAGCCGATGGCCCAGAGGGGGCAAGTTGATATTTGAGGATGGGAAAAGTATGATTTGTAGGTACAGTCAAGAGCACATAAAGTATTACATTAAAACTTGTACTGCGAATCTTACCTCTACGTCGCACAATGGGGCCAAAATCGATGCTGGTGGGTGGACATTTGATTTTTGACAAATCAGTTTCAACTTGGTAGTCTCGATATGAACTGAGAAAAATAATAATTTCCATTTTCAATGTATGGATTGGAAACGGACCTTTCGGGTCGTTTTTCCCAAAACGATTCAGAACTGTGGAGCTGAAACTTAATAGGTATTATGACTGGGCCTATCACCAACCCATGTATACGAATATTACATCCCCGGACTCCGCATTAGATCCCGTTTAGGAGATATGGAACGTTCAAAATAGTCAGCAGCATTTGCAGCTGTTAGTCTCGCTTGCGAACAGTTCTGAGCAAACTATCGCGATTTTTTTTTTTTTACTGTTTTCCTAGCCTAATAATATTTATTCTGAAATACAGGTCACCTTAGCTCCATTATTTTTCTTCCGACAAAGAAATTACCAAGTCGGACTACGACTTTAGAAACTGGACCTGAACCTGCCTTCACATAGTCGAGGTACAGTTCGATTCAAACTTAATGGCGGCTCGGAAGTGCGCTACTCGCTGCGCAGTACCGCACCCCTCACCCCCGCTGACCCATGAATTCGTTACTGCGCAGCAACTCGCCTCATGTTTCGAACCGCCATTAAGTTTGAATCGGGGTGTACCTAGCTAATAATACCTATATACTATTATTGTAATACCTTCTTTTTATCCTCAACGGGGAAGCTCTTGGCCTGCATCTCACCTGATGGTAAGTAATGTTCAGGCCGAAGGTGACGGCGAGCTTCACCCGGAATCCTCGACCACAGAAGAACTGGCTATCTTACCTCTAACTGCCGAAACAAAACAACGCTGTTAACATTGTTGTTATTTCTAAGATTTATACTGTATTTTACCAATGTTTATTTCTAAATAAATATTAAATTTATAAGTAATCGTGTTCCAGCGTCGGCAGCAGCGGCTCGTCCCTGAGCGAGTGCTGGGCGCGGCCCGCGCACGCCGCGCCGGCGCCGGGCGGCTCGCGCACGCCGCTGTCGCTGCTGCTGGACAAGGTGGGCGGAGCCGGAGCCTTATCATACAAACTGAAAATACTAAAGCCCATATTGCACCCTAGCCATTCTACTTTGGCTTTGTATTCCGAGCAGACTTTTCACATGCCAGTATTTTTATTGTCAGGTGGCGAAGTGGCAGATTATTCCCCGCGAGGGAACCGAACATTTACCATGCCGCGTGTACGGTGCCATTCATCTTGCTAGACTCTTCGGTACTGTGTTTTTTATATTTATTTTATCAAGTATCACATGATATTATATAGTCAAGTCAACCAGTTTTTTTTTTAATATGTTTTCTTTATTCCAGTGAAATTGCCAGACTTTTTGAACGCGACTCAGATGCCCGACTTTAAACTGAAGTTAATTCTCAAGCACATCGATATGTTCGTGCAGTAAGTGAACAGCATAAAAATATTCAATATACACGAAACAGTTTTTCCCAGAAAAAGAATAACATAAAATAATAATTGTGTTTATTCCACAGGTACTTGGACGAGCACAGCGAATGGTTCGGCGAGGTATACTACGTGGCAGACAGCATGTCGCGCTCGCATTAAACTAATAACGGATACGGATACTCATCAGAACAACTAATTTGCTCTCTATTGAGATACTTTACATTCCAAAATGTTAAAAAGTAAGCGCTGAATATTTTTTACGAGTCGAAATTAATTCAAAAGAAAATTGTTTATTCGCCACCGTCCAAAATTGAAACAAAACATAAACATGTCAGCGGTGTTTAGGATTAGCTATTATATTATCAAAAATACGAACACGCTTTCCTCTTGAATCTCTTTTTAACAATATTTTGATAATATAGCAGCGAATTTAATACTATCTGCTAGTAATATTGAGATTACTAGAAAACAATCAATATTGTAAACGAGTGACTTATTGTAAAGCCTTCATTAGGAGACATAATGTTGAAATAATGTATTTCAAAGTTCTCATGTTGAATACACGCCTTAACCCAGACACTACTTCTCAGCTTGGAATTTCTGCTACTTGAAAAAGAAAACAGGCTTTGAAATCCAAAGAATGCCATAGATACCGATTGTCGTTGAAGCAAAGTGCCATTTGCAAGTTTAGTACAAGTGAGCGATTTATGAGTTTTCTTTTTTTTAAACCTGTCAGTGTTCGAAAGTGGTGTCTGAGTTAAGAGTAAGTAGGGTACTATTTTCTTGTAGGAAACGTTCTTCAGTATTATGTAGTGGTTGTAATTGGGACCTTGTTAATTATTAGCACTGGCCTATCAATGCACAATAGGGAACCCGGTATGATTATTCTAAATAGGTAGGGGATAGTCGTTATAGTTGGACTAGCCTACATTTACTCTTTCAACTTTGTGCTGCATCTTATAGCTTTATAATAGTTTGTTGGTTCATACGAACTGCCATCGGACTTCATTTTGTGATCATAGTCGTAGCGGAGCTGCGTCCGAATGTCAACTTTATGTCGAATATTTAATGTTTAGAAAGATTTTATCAAAGTCAGACATGGGCGTTCACATCCGATTTCAGATTTTGAAATCGTTATCAAAATCCGTTTTTAGAAATAGATTTCAGGAGAGCTCCGGCTTGCAGTTTCTCTCGTCTCAATAATTATTATTCGGTTGTAAGTGCATCGATCAAAACTATCCAAACATAAACAAATACTTGCTTACGCAAATCTACACTTGCCGTGGTTTTGTGAATCGTGAAATCGGTTTGTCTAATTTGGATTATGGATACGATTCGATTTCTGACTGAAACCGAATTTTAGATTCGTTTTGATCTGACGCATCTCTAATCAAAATCAAAGACGATGAAGTGTAGCTTGTCCACTCTGAAATGACGCGCCCCACTCACTACCACTACCGCATTTTACGTACCAGCCGCGGCGCCGCCGTATACGTAAAATGCGGTGGTGGGGCGCGTCATTTCAGAGTGGACAAGCTATACTGTTTGGATTAGATATTTACACTGTGGCAATAGTTTAAGTGTTTCAGCTAGTTATATAATTTACCGTGCGTGCTATGCATTTTGCCATATGCCGATTGTTCTTGCGCTTGGAAGCTATTGGCTGCCATTCTGACGCAACTTGCACATTATTACAAACTATATCAATATAATAAATGTAGTTAATATACGAAACTTCGATCAGTCACCGCTTGAACGTTTGCACTGGCCAATGTTTCGGATACGTGATATTGACATCATAATATGATTATTGTAATAAGTACAGTGTAGTTTGAGAATAGAAAAATAACCAGCGCGGTTCAATAATAACGATCATGTAATTTCAGATATTCTTACACATGAGTGACATTTAGTACCCATAGAACAAATTTACGTACAATGTTTAACACACATATTTATTAATAGTACTGCATTTTGTTTAGTGGACAACCATAAAAAGAAATAAATATAATTTAAAAACGAGTGTATTATTTAAAAAAATTACATTCAAACTTCAGTAACAAAATTATTATTGAGATATTTAGGTCGTGAATCAGACATGTTCATTACCTATATTGAAACTTAAAAGACGTAATTCACGTTAACAAATTGTATTTAAGGCGTGTTGTGTTCATAAGGCACACAAGAAACATTAAATTGTTTTACCAAACATAATGTATTCTACTTTAAACAAAATACCTATCTATAATTGGTTTTTAAGCTGTCTGTTCACTGGAGCAGAGAAGCGAGAAGAGGAGCGGAGCTGTGCCAATATTAAGCAATAGAATCTAAACTCTGAAGTGGAAGTTAGATTATATTGGTTAATATTGGCACAGCTCCGCACCTCTCTTCTCTTCTCCGCTCCAGTAGACAGGCAGCTTTAACCAGGTGTTAACATATCTGAGCCACCATTTTTAGTGAATGTTTGCATAAACACTTTACACATTTCAATTTTCTAAACTTGCTAACAAAAAGTATGATCTGGTTGGCATTGGTATTAAAGACACAACCTGAGATCAAGTAACTTGGTAAACTGACAATGGTACTGAGATTTATATCAATAGTAATAATTTAAAAGTATAAATTGAAATAGTGGTTTTTTATAAAAACTAGAACCTTAAAATGAGCAAGACCAGGTCTTTATCACCAACAATTTAATTCTTCGCAATAATACAAAATTCTTAGAAGTAAATGAAACAAACGTAAAAACATGTGATTGTTGTATGTGCAATGGAACCTATGGTTTTCGTTACCACTAATTAAGGGCGCTTTACACCGATAGACGCAGCACGACCAGGCAAGTTATAGGTAGGTTCTACTTGCCGTTGGAATGCTGTAGTAGCCACTTTTCACAAATTCATGGCAGATGGAGCGTGTGAAAAGCGTGTTAAAGTATACGCCAAGTTTCGAGCCAGCCGTGGACATAAAATGCAGGAGCTAGATGACATGACTCAGGACACAGCTTCAATAAATTCCGTATTTTGCCCGTCCTACTAATAACTTCATGCTGCTGTCACGAGTCTTGGCGTTTAGTATAGTGTATGGCGCCGTTAAACAATGGATTATAATATCATGCAGAGAGCGGTTAGTCCTGTTCCATCCTGTGGATGACGCGCCGGTATTCCTGCTCCAACGCTAGGTATTGATTGGCCAAGCGGCCGTGCGTCTCGCTCAGGCCTGTTGCACTCACTGTGGCTGCGTATTCTTCAGGCTTTAAAACCTTTTGCAGTTTTTTCATTTCTAATTTCTTTTTCTGTAACAATATGACGTTTTAAAACATTTATACCTATTATAGTAGGTCAGTAAATTGCTGTTACACAGGTAATTAATGGACTTGAGTCTTGTAAAAAAACAAAATCAATTCATTTATTTTCATGTAATTAACACCCATAGCCAAACATAAAATAACTTACAATCAATCAAATTAAATAAAAAAACAGATTATGTACAGACGCCAGCACATCAACCTACTACAATCTGTCAAATTTCTTTAATGGATTTTCAACTTTATTGCTAAAGCATAAGGTTCAAAGTTGATTGGGAAAATTTTACAATTTCGGGTAGGTTGAGGTGCTGGCGTCTGTACATTAATTACGATTACTTTTTTGTTGTAGTTGAGTTTAGTTTTTATTACTTTTGTTTTTATTTAAATTATTTTGGGATTATTATATAAATACACACATCAACACGGTCTAGGGATATTTCATACTCAATTAAATAACTCGAAAAGTACTGGCCGCATTGGAATCTTTTATACACCGATTTGTTTGTAACTTATCTCAGACTAATTCCAAATTAAAATTTTTGAAAATTCTTTTGTTTCGGTGGCATAAAAATGTCTTGATGTATAGGAGAGGGAATTTTCATTTGTGCGAAATTTAGAAAACAATACGAATTACGTTTAGTTACAGTTTTTTTTCATTTTTAAACGAAAGATAAAGTTAAAATTGAGGTATTGTAGCCATGCAACGCCGACATTTGACGAGGGCGGAGATGTTACGAGCTGTGGGAATGCTGGAAGCTGGATCTGTTCAGCGTAATGTTGCTGAGGCCATAGGGACCCATCAAAATGTAATTTCAAGATTGTGGACACGCTATCGTGCCACAGGTGAAGTAGCGGAGAGGCACCGGGGGCCAAGTCGCATCACTACCCCCAGACAAGACCGATTTTTGCAAATTACTGCGCGAGCTCAACCAAATGCAACGGCGACTCAATTGGTCCAAAGGCTGCGAGTGGAACACCAAGTGCTTGTGAGTGACCAAACTGTAAGAAGGCGACTGCATGAAAGCAATCTACGCTCTCGTAGACCACTCCGGGTCCCACCTTTACGGAGAGGCAATCGTGGACGACGATTAGAATGGGTTCGGAACCACGTGGACTGGGGCCGTGAGCAATGGTCCAATGTGCTGTTCACGGATGAATCCAGGTTCGGCTTCCATCCAGATTCACGAAGGACGCGTGTTTGGCGAGTTCCTGGACGATGGAGCCGTCTCCAGAACCCTCAGGAAGTTCACCCATACCAAGGAGGAACAATTATGGTTTGGGCAGGAATTCGTCTTGGAGGACGGACGGATCTCGTTTGGGTGCGGGGCAATATGACGGCAGAACGATACGTCCAACAGGTGCTGGGGCCCGTAATCTTGCCCCACAGAACACAAATGGGGCAAGATTTCCTGCTCATGCACGACAATGCCCGGGCACACACGGCGAGAACGGTAGCAGCTTGGTTACATACACATAATGTTAGGGCCTTAGACTGGCCTGCTCAATCGCCAGATCTAAATCCCATTGAGCATGCGTGGGATATGCTGCAAAGAAGAGCTCTGAAGGAAGTTCCTGAAAATCTGGCTACAGAAGATCAACTTTTTGCGCACCTCAGAAGGACATGGGGCAATATTCCGCAGCAAGACATTGACAACCTTGTTCTGAGCATGCCGAATCGTTGCCGATGTGTTATGAACATCATGGGCGCTTTCTCAAACTACTAAATTCAAGTTTATAAACACAAATTAAATGATTTTTCTATTTTTTTCAGTTTTTACTCACAAATTAAAAGTTAATTCATATACGGTTTCCGTCTATGCTTCATTTTTTTTCCATAAAATCCTGAAATTTTAATCTAAGTACCTTAACCATTATTAAAAAATGGTAGAATATTAAATAACGTATCTTTTAAATATATACATGTCATATAAATAATTAACACATTGATAGTAATTCACTTTTTTAAAAATATCCCTAGACAGTGTTGATGTGTGTATATAATAAGTATCTATATTTATACCCAACATTAATAACAACATACTAACTAAAAAAATATGTTTTTAGTTCATGACTTTGTCCCCTAGAGGGCGCCATATTGAATTTAATGTGATGTCCCATAATCAGCGGACGATCAAGATGCTTCCAACGATACCTCATTTGTCAAATTATGAAATCATAAACAGATAGCCAATCCCTCTCTTCCTAGTCACTTTCGCCCAATTTCCATCCTTCCCTTTCTATCTAAAGTGCTCGAACACTGGCCGTTCATATGCAATTCTCCCACTTTCTTCACCGAACTCCCTCATCAGTCCACTTCAATCCGGTTTCAGGCCTGGGCACAGTACCGTTTCAGCTCTCCTTAAAGTGACTGATCATATAAGGCGGGGAATGGAAGACACTAAAGTTACAGTCTTAGTATTAATTGACTTCTACAATGCTTTTAACACCGTCAGTCACGAAGTCCTCTTATCCATCCTTTCCTATCTTATGGTCTCTCGGGAGGCATTGGAATGGTTTTCCTCTTATCTTCAGGGGCGTCAGCATTCTGATCGTGCTGGAGACTCTTCGTCGGGTTGGTGTAATCTTGCAGCTGGCGTCCCTCAGGGCGGTATATTATCTCCTCTTTTGTTCTCCATTTTTATTAATCTCATTATCACTGAACTTCAGACTACGTATCATCTTTATGCTGGCGATTTGCAGCTTTACTGCCAGGCAAGTGTGGACAGCATATCCGATGCGATTGAGGAGCTAAACCGGGATTTAGGTGTGGTTAAAAACTGGTCTGATCGTTTTGAGTTGGCGGTTAATCATATCAAGTTGTCGGCTATCATTATAGGGAGCACCCACAGTACGAAGAAGCTGAATGGCTTAATTGTGCCACCTGTAATGTTTGACAACTCAGTCATCCCGTTTAGCTCCGATGTTAAGGATCTTGGTCTGCATGTTGACACATGTCTTGACTGGCGAAAGCAGGTCACGACTGTGAGTAAAAAAGTCACCGGAACGCTGTGGTCGCCCTATCGGTTGAAAAACCTTCTCCCATCACACATAAAGGCAATGCTTGTACAGTCTCTAATCTTTCCCATAATAGACTATGGTGATGTGTGTTACTATGACCTGAATGCAGATCTCCTCAATAAACTTGACCACCTTCTAAATAACTGCATTCGATTCGTTTTCAATCTCTGTAAGTATGATCATGTGTCTGCGCATTGATTGCTTTTAAAATGGTTACCCATACGTCAGCGCAGAGAGTTGAGGGCTCTGTCAATGTTGTATTCTATACTCGACAAACCCACTTCTCCTTCTTACCTGACTTCACATGTTAAATACCTATGCTCTGCCCATGGCAAAAATCTTCGTTCTACCAACAATCGTCTTCTACAATGTCCTTCTCACCGCTCTGGTTTTATTCACTCTTCTTTCTTTGTCCAGGCGGTATTTCTTTGGAATGCGCTTCCTCTGAATATCAGGATGGCAACCAGTCGGTTATCTTTCAAGTTGAAGGCACGTGAACATAATTATTCGTGAAAAGTTGGCAGAATCTTTGCAGCGCTGATTTGCTGGATTTGTTTTCTCCTCTACCTATCGTTATTTCTCCTGACAAAGTTTATTCGGTTTATATGTATGTATCTATGTATTAGTAGGTATTCATTATCAAGTTATCTATCACTTATGTTGCACCTGCCATGTTTTGTCTCTGCACCATCCTAAGGTTGACTGGTAGAAAATGCCTCAGGCATTAAGCCTTTGTACAGTATTTTTTTACCTGTGCATAAAGTTTTAATAAAATAAAAAAACAATCAATTATACCATACCTGGAAAGGCGCATTGAGTCTGTTTTTGACGTCAAGCCTGTAGTTCAAGTAGGCAGTCTTATCAGAGGTGTTAGTGTTCTTCAAGCGGAGGATCTCATACACACGTCGCGATTGCTTCTTGTTGATCTTGAACTTGCTGCTGGCTTGGTTTGCCATGTCTTCAGAGAACCTGAAAAGATTAAACATCAACATCTTCCTGCTCTTGTCCCGTGTTACTTGGGGTCCACGCAACACGTTTTCTTCTGCCATTCCCCCCTTCCAACCATTATGCAATCATGCACTCTCTTTAAAATAATTAAAACAAATGTTTTGATACAACTTACTCAACTACTTACTTATCCTATTAGTTTCGGGACTTATGATATACTTTCGATGTTCGTTAACGTTACTATCGTTTATATCTAAATAGTCTACAGCGTTGGCGCCATATTGTAGCGTATTACTTTCGTTTCTAACACATGAAAGAAAATAGATAAATCCATAATAGTTACCCTTGAAGTAGTTTCATAGGGTGATAAGCTGGTAAATCGCTGCAGTTCTTCGCATCAACATAATCTCTAATTCTCTGGAAGTCTTGTGATGGATCCTCAACGGTAATATCTACTACTTCTGGCTGAATTATGAAGTGCGAATAAACAGCCTGAAACAAATAACTTGCATTTATTACATATTCAAAATAAACATGCAGAAAATTATTTGCAAACTAATGCCAATTTGATAGTTCAGGTTGCTACGAGAAGACTGTGGTAATAATTTTAGTTTAACGAAGATGGCACAGGGCCAACACACTCAGCCACATATATCAATTCTATGCCTCGTTACTGCATCGCGGCGATACCCACGCAAATGTGTAATATTTTATTTACGTGCCGCAATCTGCGCTGTTCAAATTGTTAAACTAATTGATCTTTGCCACTTTCAATGTGCGGCCATTATTAAGGCACTTCTAGATTTAGAAAATGTGCTTGTACAGACGCCAGCTTGTTGTTGATTTCCAACTTTATAACTAAAGGATAAGGTTCAAAGTTGATTTGGAAAATTTGACAGTTTCGGGTAGGTTGACGTGCTGGCATCTGTCGTCGTCTTTTTACTTGTACAGTCAGCCCCAAAATGATGTATACAAAATTCATAAGTCATTTATTCAAACTAGGCTGAGAATTAGTACTTTTCGAACGTCAAAATTACATAAGACAGTCCCTCAAAAAGCCCACCCTTCACCACTTCCTAGTGCTTTTGCTGGGAAGAAGAAGTGGCGGAACAAACTCCCCAGCAGCACAGCTGTCTGTTCAGTTAGAAAAAAAGATTATATACAATAGTATGCAAGATAATTTAAATTACGGAAAACACAATTATAAATTAATAGCCATATGACAGCTAGCACACGCCAATATACCAACCAAAAACATCGAGAACTATACTCAAGCAGAAATAAAAATAACTAAACGTAAACAATATCTAAAAAAGAAAATAAAGCCTCCAGGCATAAAGGGCGTGCCCGCTTACATAAAGCTGTAACTAGAAGTTATAATTGATAAACTGGGACCATCGAGGTAAAATAAATAATTTTCGACGTCGCTAGCTAACCACATATTGCAATACAACTCATAAAAAAACATTGTAATGAGTAGATTATGTCAACAATAAATTAAAATAAACACGGAAAAGGAACCATTTTATTGTCTACAACCATTGTTCCATAACATAGTATCCACCTTAAAGGTATAAAACTTAGTATACAATTTATTTTACGAAAACAATTTTGTCTCAAAAAATATATATGTACATCCTATGACCAAAACAAGGTAAACTACATAAGTTTGACAAATATGTTTATAGTAATCATTCAATTCAAAAGTTCAACCTCGAAAGGATGTGTTGTTGTGATGGTCGAAATAGGTATTACCTCGCCCACTATAATCTCTACGTCGGTCACCGGAGGTGACGTAGAGTATGACGTACGACGTAGTGATGAGTGGCGGTACGAAGGCTGAATGCCATAAATACCACCCCAGGACCCGACGGCTTACCTGGGAAAGCCTGGGTTCTGGCCTTAGAGGCTCTCGGGCGTTGACTAAAGGGGCTCCTAAGCGCATGTTTGGAGAGGGGCCAGTTCCCACTTCGTTGGAAAACGGGGAAACTGGTTCGGGGATACCGCACGGTCTCCGGTGAGGCGGCGAGCCTCCTTGCCGGATTGCCGCCATGGGATCTGGAGGCAAAAGTCCTCGCGCACATTTGGAAGTGGCGCGAGGAGGCGAAACGCCGGGGTTTGACTCCGATGCCAGCGGACAGAGTTCCGGCGGGATCTCATGGCGTCATGGAGAGTGATTGTCGCAACCCAGTGCTGGGCACGCCACTATTGCGGCGATAAGTCCCCTCTTTGAGGAGTGGCTAGAGAAGCACCTCGGCGTCTTCTTATGTCAGCAATTGAAGGGGTCCGATGGGACCGATGCCTGCCGTGGTTGCGGGAAAGTCCGAAAGGGATACCGTGGCCCCTGGCAATGCACAGGCAACTGAAGGAACACGGGTGGGTTTTAATCAGTAAGAGTCTGACACGCCCTCCCGCTCCACCCAGAGCGGGTGAAGATATTTGATGATTTCCCACACAAAAAAAAAGTGTTAGAAATAAGTATTTAGTTGAAAATACGATGTCATAAAATATTGGCATTTACTCTACCGCGTCAAACTGACATATTAATTATTGACATGACAACGATCACTCACCGAGAGAATTTGCGTGTCATGTAACAGTTCAGATTCGAGTATTTCATCAGTGAATGCGTCCAGGCGAGCATTACAGTACGTACCTGTAATGATTTAATTCGTAACATTGCAGCAGTGAGTGCGGGAAACCGAGAATTACAACTGCATCTATATTACGCGTACGAATACTCACAGTTCGAGCGGTTACAGAAGCGAATGCTCCTTAGTCAGGACGTCAAGCTGGCGCAGTATTGCAAGGCAATGCTCAAAATCAAATCATGGAATGTTTATTACATGCGAATACCCGGTGAATGACCACCTTAAAAAGTCATCAGTAAGCAACATTCGTTATGAACACTCATGATACCTATTTGTATTTCAAATCAAAAATAAAAACAAAGGACACGTCAGTGACGTCATGCATGAAATGAAGTGGACAAAAATTAAATTCTTGTTCTTCTAATATACGAAGTCAAAGACGTGTCATTCGATATAAGTCGTATGACGTTGTCAGTCTTGTTTACCTTGTTCTGAAACTATCACTGTGAACATTGTTTTGGTCATAGGGTGGTGTGGATGGTTTTGGTCAAATAAATTGTATACTATATTTTATACCTATACGGTGGATACAATGTTGTGACAATAAAATGATTCCTTGGCTGCGTGTACATATTTTTGGGGCTGACTGTACCTGTATGTCAGTGTCTTTTTAAAGCTCAATGTGACAGATTAACATCCAGGTACATTAAAACTACTCAAGAGATTGAACCTCGAAAAATCTTTCCATAGTGCCACAGGGACACAAATTTGAAAGTCAGTAATTACCCCTCAGAAATATACTACTGGGACAAAAGTACCCTATGTCCTAGTCCTAACCAAGATCATGGTCTGCCCATGCCAAACATCCAAATCCGTTGAGCTGTTAAGGCGTGAAAAGGTAACAGACAGACAGACAAGAGTTACTAAGAGTATGGATAGATATATAAACAGAAGAGAGCAAGAGCTGACCTGCAACAGTTGCGCACAGATGCCTAGCTTCCTGAACGGCGGCAGCGTGAGAACCTGCGAGATGCGCGGGCGCGAGTGACGTGGGTACGCGTAGTAGCGGTACACAGTCGCGTACGCAGCCGTCGCGTAGCGGGCGCCGCCTTCACTTGACTGGAACTTCTCGAATCTAGAACCATGCATGGTTGACGTGAAAGTATATCCTTACCTCATTAATATTAGTAGAGGGTATAAATAGAAAATAGTATTTTGACCAGGTAATATAGTAAGCAGGTTCATAGGTTAACATAAGTTGAGTGAGACAACATGAATCTATACTTATAATACTATAAATGGTAAAATTTGTTTGTATGTAGGACCCCCTACATACAAACAAATCTCCAGAACTATCAGTCAGATTTGAACAATTATTTTAGCATTGGATAGCCCAATTCTTGGGGAAGGTTATGAGCTTGCACGAAGCTGCGGGCAGAGGCTATTAGCTATAATATTACCTACAGCTAGAAAGCTATTCAAATCTTATAAGACATGATGGAGGTGTCTGAAATAACATGGGTTATTATCATTATGTTCCTGTAAGTAGGCTGTACTGTGTACAGTACTGCTGTACAGTGCCGGTACAGCGTCCTAGTTATTGTTTTTTGCTGCACCGAATGACGTCAATACGTCGGCGCCGGTTGTCGCTGAAAACCAGCGCTGGGGCTCTGTCTTGCATAGGGTCGCAGCATAATGCTGAGCGATAGCCGTTTTGCGTGGATGTGACGCATGTTTCCCCCAACCTTTTCTATTGTTTTTTTTGTGTATACTTTCTTTTTCAAATACTGTACAGATAAATCAGGTAGCACTTGCCACAACTAATGCATGTATGGAACAATCATTCTTTGGATTTAAAGATCTGTCCAAATAATACTTACACTGTAAAGAATGTCCACTGATCATCATCCACGTCTATGAATGATGCAGCATCCACATACCACAACAAAAAGGTCTGTAGCCTCTCATGGAATGCCAGGAAGCCAGAGGTAGATGTTTCAGAGTAGAACACTTCAAACAATCGTTTCTCACCACCATCAACTGTAATCAAAACAAAAATATGTGAACCCAGAAGCTATGTGAAACATATAAAATAATATTTCGAATCCTAACTTATGCATATTGATGGCACCAAGAATAGGTGATATCATCAATGGATTGACATGGTAAAAGAGGCTGTTAGAACAACCATACAAACGGCAATATATATCACAAGACTGAGTAGTCGGGATAGTCCATTTGATGCAAATTGCTCATTGAAATGATGCTACTCAGATGTGAAAAAGCAACTTTGCTAGCAACAGCTGATTGCCACCATTATGGATCAATGGTGTAACAGTGTCACAACTTTTCCTCAAATAATCTAGTGGCTAAGTTTGCAGAAAATAAGAACAATTGCTAACAAAGAATGTATGTATTCCATTTGCCTGTTACTTTTACTATCCAAAGTTATTTTATTTACATTGCATGTTGGTCAACAAAATCATAACAAAGTTCATTGACCTAGATAAACCAGTGACACTCAATACTCTGACAATTTGCAATAAGTGACAGGGAGCTAATATAACCTTAATCACAAATAAAACAAAAACTGGCTTTAAAATCAGTAGCAAGAGTGTGAGTTAAGTAAAATATAATTAAATTCAGCTTATTTACTTACAAGGCTCAACTGAGAAAGCATGTATCAACTGCCCATGGGGTGTAAATGATTCATCTTTCTTTAGTATAGTCACATAGTGGTCCAAATTGGTGACATATCCCGGTGCTAAAACTTTAGTCAAGGCACCTTCAACATCATCTGGTTTCATACCTTCAGATTTATTTGGTTCAATCTGTAAATACATTAGATTTGTAGTTAGTAACTATAAGTACAATATAACCTTCCAATAACAACACTAAAATATTTAGTATAATAGTACCAGGGTTGTTGATGTTTTACAAATATTTTTAATTTTTATATAAGTGATCTATACTTTGAATGTACACAGTGATAATAATAGTTATTAAAATGTAAGAAGCTTAATGTAGCTAAACAAAAACACAAAATGGACACCGTTGACAAGTAGACAAGCTTGAAAACCAAAACAAGTTTGTAATCCTGTGAAAGCGACAGCACATGTAATAAAACATAAAAATCATACAAAAAATTCAAATACCTTTTCTGTGTATTCAATTCCAAGATATGTCTGCAGACTTCCTGCGCTATAGTAAAGTCTTATGTGCAAGTCTGTGTAGCCAAATATGTTTTCGTTCTCCCCAAATACCTGGTGACACATCTCAGGACCGAAACTTGTGTCATCATTCTCCAGATCATCTACAGATCTCACTGAAAATTTTAACAGAAGAAGAATGAACAAACTTTACCTACTGTTGCCAATAAGGTGAGACAGGTCCTTTGAAAGGAATATATAAAACTACATACAATTACATAGTTATTTATTGGCATTGTCCGAGTAGAACAGATACCAAGATGTTTATCTACAATTTGATGTCTGTATACAAAATTCTTACCCAGCTTGAATTCCAAAACCTCGTTTCCATCTACAACTAAATGGCACAGCGCATCAGTCATTTTCTATAATAATAAAAATCCAATTTCATTACACTCAATAACCCCGCGATTCCCGCGCAAAAAGATGGGTAATAAAAAAGAATTAAAGGCAAAACACGTAATATACTGTTTATTTAGTTTTCTTCACTACATCGATTTAATATCTTGCCGATGCACGAGCAAAACCACTTTATTTTAAATAATATTTACAGACAGGACTCAACAAAAATGCAAAAATGAGGGAAACGAATGGAAACGAAAGTTACTTTTTAAAATAGCTGTCAAACTCAAAGTGTCACAAAAATGAAGTGTCTTCTGCTTTAGAGAGATGTCATTCCTTTTTATCGTTCTGCTGTCTGGTGTTGGCACGAAAACATCGATTCGACAGTCGACTAAACCAACAGAACTAAGGCTCTAAGCCAGAGCGCAGACTAGCGGAGCTTTTTACAAAACACATAGTGATTGCTGACATTCAATAGAATAAAGTACACACAATCCTGTTCCTAACGGCAATATTGCAGTTTTTGCGCCACATTATTAATTTTAACTTTGTGTTATCAATAACCGGTCGTGGTTCGATCGGTTTTTGATAACACAACGTTAAAATTAGTTCTTGTAACTTGGAAGATCTTTCATGAAATTACCAGTTTTCGGGGATTTCCAAAATTCCAAAACTTGTTAGGTCATGGAACCTTAGACCATGTCTAAGCACGGAATAGATAAAGTTCAGGATATGAGAATACAACTGAGGGCTTAGCTTGTCACAACAATGATTACAACTTCACAACATGCTTCTGTAACCAACCACAGAATAGAATTGTAACCGGTTTGGGTTAGAAAATTGTATGTGGTTTTAATGAATGAATAAATTTGCAGTTTGCGAATTTGATTGTCGAAAAACTTCCAAAATATTTAATCGATAATTTGCAGTAAAGCGTGACAGTAGAAGCCGAGTAAGCTATACCGTTGCCTAATAATGAAAAGAAAAAGCTATATCGATGGTTCATTCATTTATGTGACGTCATTATGGCCTGGTTGGGTTAGGTTTGCTTGGAAATTTTTGTTAACAATCTTGTATTTTAATATATTATATGTTGTGCTACTTATTTTAGATTAGTAATATAAATACCTCATAAAGTACCGGTAATCCTGGTGCCAAGAAGTGTCTGTTTCGACGACATTTTCTGGCGAAAATGAATCGCCATGAAGGTGGGTAATGATAATCAAAATTTGTTCGATGCTATTGTCACTGCGAATTTCATTGCAAAAAAATATGAAAATATTGTCATCATAGCGTAATTATACGTTTTATATATTCAATTTTCATGTCATTGTCATAAAAATGTAAAGGAAATACCGAATTGTTGTTGTATTTTGTGTATTGACATATTTTCAGGAGTCAGCTGTGATTCTTGTTTGAAAAATAACTTCAGGGGACGACGATACAAATGCTTGATTTGCATCGACTATGACTTGTGCGCAGCCTGCTATGAATCCGGCGCTACCACAAACCAACACACTACAGAGCATCCCATGCAATGCATTCTATCTAGAAGTGACTTTGGTGAGACCTATTTACAGTGCTTTATATATTAGACTGCGTCTTATATGCCATAATACCTCTGCAAGGTTAAAAACAGAGATAGTATTCTCTTAAACTCCTAACAACTGAAATAGTGTTATCTTTTTTTATGACATACATTTTTAGAACACCAAACAAAATATTATTTAACCATTATAATCTCATGAAAAAAACATTTGAGTTCTATTTGAAATTAGATGACTGGAAATTTTGAAAATGCACTTCACAGCCCTCTGTTTATAAACAATACAATAAACATAATACAAATGTAAATGACATTGATATTATTGTATTGTATTATTTTATGACAAAGAAATTTTTGTAGAAAACTGGCCTAGAATGTATTTATCAAACATTAAATAAATCCAAAAATTCTCAATGATGATTTATAAAAGAAAACATTTTGAAAAGCTGCTTATGCTAATAATATTCCTATAAGAATCCTGTGCTTATTTGTTCATCCACTGAAACCATACAACAAGCTTCTGTAAAATAATTTCCATCTCACTTTCTATAGACTGACTCATTGATGGTTCCATTTTTCATTGGTTGACTAATAAAAACAATATTTGCCTTACTTAGCCAATAAACATTCATTGAAATGTTTTTGAAAACAAGCAATATTAACCCTTCATATTTGTCGATCCATGCGAGACATAATCATTTTTTAATTGTTTCTATAATTACTTCATACAAAAGGTTAAAAAAGAACAATGAAGCTATAATTTCAGACATCAATGCATGTTAAATCACAATTTTTTATCATGGTATGTATTTAAAAAATGTGAACAGTAACTTCTAAAAGTATTTATTTCATATGATTCCATATCATCTTCAGATCTGTACTATGGTGGAGAGGCACTAACTTTGGAACAGCCCCAGGCATACACATGTCCATTCTGCAATCGGATGGGCTTCACTGACACAGCGCTCATGGAGCATGTTACAGCAGAGCATGCAGATACTACGCTGGCTGTAAGTATCATACAGTTTAATGAAATGTCTGAAAAAAAATTAAAATCTTTATTGCATTCCTATACATTTTCATACTTTCATATTTCAATGATGAAATCTGCTTAATACAGTCAACTGCGTGTCCATAGTAACAAATGGTCTTCGGCAGTGCCTTTAAATGCCCGTACTGGTTTGAAATCAAAGCAGTAAAGTTCCTCATTGTTCAAGTGTGATGTACGTTTTAATGTACCTATCTAAAACAAAGTTTTTTTTATTTTTCTTATTTCCTTTATTGTCTGTGAATATTGTTTAATCATTTGATGTTGTATACAGGTGGTCTGCCCAGTATGCGCTTCAATGCCTGGTGGGGAACCAAATTTCGTGACTGATGACTTTGCAGGACATCTTACCCTGGAGCATAGGACTGGTCCTAGAGATCTCATTTCATTTCTGATATCCTTTTCAATATCTTAATCATAACGTTTTCTTACAGGTATTCCTGACATCCTGATAAAATTATCTGGACAGGAGTCCTAGCATTGCTTTTATTTGTTTAATCGGTTTTGTTCTTAAATTGTCTACAATATACAAAAAAAACAAGGTTTATGAACTGACGCATCATGTTCGCGTATATTTGTAACAATCTACAAGCTTACTGGGTTTTTGTATTGTTCTATTTGTGTTGTCTGATGAATGAATTCCTTAACCACGCTTCACGATGAACCAAGCGGTATCAGGCACGGCGGCGTCCGACGCATGCCGCACTCGGGCCGTGGCGTGAGTCGCGCGAGACGCACCAACATGCAGTTTAGGTAACAGTTATTCTTAAATTTTGTCTATAACTTATTTTTAACTATTTTTTTGAGGTATCAGTGTACTCTTGTTGACTATGCCAGGACCCTCATGGGGTCAAACATATCAGCATGCTATCAATTAATTGCACAATACCTACTAGAACAGACTCAATATTAATCTAGATTAAAATAGTGTAGATCTTTTGACATTCATTATTGGTCGTCAGAAGTCCTAAAGTCCTGACAACCAGTCTTATGAAGGGGGATCGTGTTACCCAGTATAGATAGTGCAATCCACGACGACGCGCCCCACCGCTCCGCTCCGTACTAAAGTACCGCTTACAGTACAGTAATCGCGGAGTGGGGCGCGTCGTCATCCTATCTGTAACTTGGTTGTGGAGGTCAGACAGGCAGTTTATCCATGTATAATAACTAGTATTTTTTTATTCAGCTTTATTTGGTTAGACTGGAATTCGACCCCAACATATTAGAGAAGAGTGAAATTGATAAGTTAGAACTGTGCAGCTTAGTAATTTTTTTAAATGATGTATATTGCAGCACGGGCGGCGGCATCTCGTCGCTGTCGCCGTCGTCGCGCGACGCCGTGGTGGACCCCATCGCCGAGCTGCTGTCGCAGCTGTCGGGCGTGCGGCGCGGCGCCGGCCAGCCCGGCACGCCCAGCCAGCTGCAGCAGCTACAGATGCAGCTGCAGTTGGAGCGGCAACAGGCCACGGTCAGAATCAATCATTCTGTTACTCATTTCAATACATGCATACATAAACTCTACTAACTATAGAATGCCACCTGCTACGATCTCTCTCGATCTCTTACATCCTTCTCTGCTTTGTTTATTACTCATTTAATGGGAGAGAATACTGTTTCACCATTAGTGGTGCTAGCAGCATAAACATTAAATTTTTCAAATACACAAGCCATTAGATATTTTTATGCTACTATTTACTATTTACTGCTTGTGCTGGTGGCGCCATCTATATACCTAGTTAAGCGTACACTGTCCCATTCTCACATTTCATTTTGTTCTGAAAATTGTATCAATTAACGTTAAATCCAATTTTATTAATTATAGTTTAATCACCGACAGGCGGCCCGGCAGCAGCTGGAGCGCCTGCCGCGGCGCGGCGGCGGCGCGGCAGGCCCGGCCGGCGCCGCGCCGCCGCCCGCGCCCCTGCCCGCCGCCGCCGCGCCCGCGCCGCAGCCCGAGCCCAGCGACTCGCAGTTCCTGCTCTCCGGCTTCCTCGGTGAGTACCGCCGTCCCGCCCCGCCCCGCGCCCGCCCGCCGCTCTAACCGCCCGTCTCCCGCGCAGGCGCCAGCGACAGCCAGGCGGGCCCCGAGACGGAGAGCCGCTCGGCGCTGCTGCGCGGCCTGGTGCTGGCCTCGCTGGGCCGCGCCGCGCCCGCGCCGCGCCCGCCCGCGCCCGCGCCGCCCGCGCCGCCCGCGCCCCGCGCCGCGCCCGCGCCCACGCCGCCGGCCGCCATGCTGCGCGTCAAGCCGCAGCCGCGCACCAAGGTACCGTGTCGCCCCGACTGCGCCGAGCGCCCGCGCGTGTGACAGTGTCTGACCCGTGTGCCCCGCAGGAGGCGGCGGCGCGCGCGCACGCGGCGGCGCGGCAGCTGCCCGAGGGCAGGTAGGACCGGCCCGCGGCCCGGCCGACCCGCGACTGCGGCCTGGCGGCCCGGCAGGCGGCCGCGGCCCGCCCCGCCCGCGACCGCCGGCTGCGGGCCGCGCCGCCCGAGCCCGCCGCGGATGGACGTCGGTGGATGAAACTATTCGATGTTTACTCGTTAGATGTTACGGTAGTCCACGATCGCGCGGCCGGCCGCGGCCCGTGTCCGGCGCGCCGGTCGCGATCGCACTTGAGGGGTAAAGTTTGTGGCCGTCGATGTTGTTAGTGTTTATCCGTTGTAAATATGGAGTCGCGGGCGCGCCGCGCGGCGGTGTCGGTCGGCGTCGGCCGGTGACGCACAGTCACCTGGACTCGTTTCTTTGTTTTACGCTAACACTTATTAGTGGACGCTTTTGTTTGTTTTGTTGGCTTTCGAAATATCCGTGTGATTTCCTTTATCGTAGAGAATTAATAGTGATGGAATGTTTTAATCGATTTAACTACGATTAAATTTAAAAGAATAATGATATGCATAGGGCGTCGTTATTAAATTATTATCGAACGAGAGGAGTCCTATCGAATTGCATTTGCATTAAGATTAGATAAGTTTAAATAATTCGCAAATTCGCAGATTATTCAAAATTAATTATAAATATTGACAATGGTCATTCATTAAAGTTTGACATCGTTTAGGATCGTTATTAAAATAATTATTGTATTTATCTTATATAAAGTATAGGTATTGTTTTAATTTATTCAGCAACTTATTAACATATTTCACGGTAAACACTGACTCCTCTCTAAAGTTATTTTTATAAAACAGTTGAAAACATACTTACCCACAAATTTTCACTAGCTACTCAAACAAAGTGCTTATTAGTTTGATTATTATACTCCAACATTACAAAATGTTTGTATGTACCCTAATTAAATTCTATAATATTACAGATGTATTTCATTTACTAAATTAATAGCAACCATGCCCATAATTTGTTTTATTTCTTCCATGTTGCAGAACGACTGATTATTGACTACAGCTGATGCTAGTGAAACATCAAACAATATTTATATTCGGGAAATATCAAGGATACCGCAGAATGTGTTGGTCGCGGGTCATGAAAGTTTTTATTTATTATTAATTAATGTAGATCTTACAATAAAGCTAGTTACAATCGAAACAATTAAGGTTACTTCAGTACTACATACTTACATACGACTTATCGAGAGAAGAAGTATAAAAATTCCGAACTTGACAAAACAAAGATTGTGATTTAGTCACGTGTTAGAAAGATGCGAGGGGGGACGGGGTAAAAGCTATTTAAATCGAGTATACTACACTGGCCTGCAAAACTAAGTACTATACTTCAAAAAAATTAATTTTTCTAAACCATAGATTTTAGAGATTTAAAATAAAAAACGTCTTATAGCAAGTTTTATCAGCTTTCTTTGAAACTATAGTAAATTATACATTAGTAACATTTTTAAATCTAAAAAAGATAAAACAATAAAAATTGCCATTTTTAGCTTAGTGTCGTATAAAGTTATAACTCAATTAACATATTTTACAAGTATGTTTTACATGTTATTTATTTTTTAATAACTGGTATTGCCTCCTCGGGCTCTGCTTACAGCTTCGAGTCGATTTGGCATACTGAACACGAGGTTTCGGAGCCGATGTTAGGAAATATTCTCCCATTCTTTTATCAGGGCCTGTTTTATTGCCCTGAGGGTGGTAGGTGGTGGTCTGCAACTTCTGACTAGCCTCCCTAGCTCATCCCAGGCGTGCTCAATCGGGTTGAGATCAGGACTTCATGATGGCCAAGCCATCACGCTAATACCAACCTCCTGAATATACTCTTGCACGACCCGAGCCGTGTGTGGCCGGGCATTATCATGCATCAGCATCGATCTATCACCCATATTTACTAAATACGGCCCTGCATACTCATTGAGAATCTCCTGGGCATATCTTTCCCCAGTCAGAATGCCATTTTCTATGGCCACTAACTCTGTGCGAACTTCTGAAGATATGCCAGCCCATACACGTAGGTACACTGCCTCCACCGTACTGGACTCAGCTGAGAAGCAGGCTTGAAGGTATCGCTCACCAGGTCGCCTGTACCTTTGCCTTCCATGAGAAGTGTAAAGTGAGAATCGAGACTCATCTGTAAACAAAATTCTTGACCATTCTTCTTGATCCCACTGTATGTGTTCACGGGCGTATCGCAGTCTCGCTACTCGATGCTCTCTCTCGAGTTTGGGGCCACTTGCTGGTCTTCGGGGTTTCAGGTTTGCTTCAGCCAGTCTTCTTCTCACTGTACTGTCACTAATGTAGTCCCTTCGGTCTGAAGAAATGCTTGCTGGACTTCAACTGCATTTAGGTGGCGATTTCTCAACACAGTGGAAACAATATAACGGTCTTCTCGGGCACTAGTACACCTGGGTCTGCCATTACCAGGTCACCTCAAATTGTTTCCAGTCTATTCGTACCTTCGCTTCACCTTCTAGACCGTTCGTAACGTCACACCCACCATTCTTGCAGTACGACGCATACTGATGCCTAGTTCCAGAAAAGTCATGATCCTAGCACATTCTTCAGGTGAAAGAGGCATGATAAATAAGTTATTATAAGTGATAAAGAACTTAGCTTTTGTAACAACTCATCAAGAAAAACAAATTAAAACGAAAAATGAATGGTAAAATTGTAATTCGAAAAGGATTATATTTGATTTTTATGAAGTTCTTATGTACAAAATTAAGAGTCCTATTACATTTTTTTACGGAAATTCATGATTTTTGACCATGTAATTTTCAGCAGCAGTAAGATATTTTAATAATTTGATTATAATAACTATATTCAGTGCCATTCTTTTTCTTGCAAATTGGAGTTACATATTATTTTCGTGTAATTTGCTAAATTAACGCGTATAATATAGTACTTTAATTTAATTTATTGTAATTTTGTCTTATTATATTGAGAAACAAAAACTAATGAAACGTATTCACTGTAGATCGAAGTTTTATATCATATTAGTTTATTTGATTTAATTGTGTTTATTTGGAATATAATGGACATGAAAATCAAGACATTTATTGGTTTTCTTTACGAATTTTCCCTGATAACTCAAGGAATTTAAAGAAATTCTAGAACTCCAATAAACAAGTAAAACATTAAAATTATCGTTTAGTAACTTTCGCTTTTATTAGAACTGAATGAAACAATGTGAATTTGAGCGTCAAATTCCATTGCCGACGTTTTTCCTTGAAAACTGAGTTCGTAAAATATTCATAGTAAATTACACGACAAGAAAAGTTGAAATTTGTAATTCCAACTTACAATACAGAGAATGGCACTATCGTTATTCATAATCAAATAATTCAAATATCTTACTGCTGCTGAAAATTACAACTTCAAAAATCATGAATTTGCGTCAAAAATGTAATAGGACTCTTAAACTAAAACTGAGTTCGTAAAATATTCATAGTAAATAACACGACAAGAAAAGTTAAAATTTGTAATTCCAACTTACAATAAAGAGAATGGCACTATCGTTATTCATAATCAAATAATTCAAATATCTTACTGCTGCTGAAAATTACAACGTCAAAAATCATGAATTTACGTCAAAAATGTAATAGGACTCTTCTAAACTCATTTTTGGAGTCCTTTTTGTTTCGAAAGTATATATCTTGTGTACTTAAAAAGTTATTGCAATTTTAAAAGTGTGATAGTTAGTTTCGCAGTCTAGTGAAGGTCTCTTCACAGTATCCGGCGACAGCGACCCAGACAAATTTTCTTTCCTTTCGTAAACTCCCTGATGACTAGCAAAACAAATTTGGTCTTTAAAACCCGCTATCTAATTACGTAACATATTTTCGTAAACGATTACGACTACAATCTCGTTTCATTTTGACAGTTCAACAACATTCATTGCGTTATTTACGTTGTTGAGCAGAACATTTTTTCGAACTTGTGAAGCAATGGATTAGCAATCTGTTTCAAACGATTCAGATTCTGATTGATCGAGTATTACGCAATTAGGGTGCAGGTCACGCCGTGTACAGAAGAGCTGCTCAGCATCGTTATATGTGTAGTTGGAAGGCTCTGGGCGATTTTTGCGTATTTAGCGCTTCTTGTCTAGGTCTTAAAGACGATTTGCTCAAAGCATTCCAAAGCCACCATCCATGGTTTCGAGCAAGCTCTTGCCACCGATCATGTGTACAGGGCCAAATTAAATGTAGCTAGTTAAACTGCAGCTTTGATAGGTATCGAGATATCTAAATACGTATTTATATAATATTAAAAAAGTTTTTTGGGGTGGGTCAACGACCGCAGTTAGTATAGTCACTTGAAGTATGACTTGAGAAATCTGTTTTGTGTTGACATAAATATGAGTTTATGTACTCAAAAAAAAGTGATATTTCAGTGACTACACTAATTGCGGTCGATGACGCCAGATCCCACAAAAAATCATCAATAGTTATTTGTGCAACAAGAGAGCAAAGTTGTTTTTTGCTGCGAGTGTTGATTTTGAATCCCGAGTAAGCGAAGGATTCTATAATTGAATCACGAGCGTAGCGAGTGATTCTAGGTTAGAATCCTGAGCGCTACGAGGGATTCAAAGACACGAGATGCAAATAACTTTGCTCTCGTGTAACACATACAACTTTTCACCTCAGCAGCGAGAACATACAACATGTAAAAAAAAACCTGTCCGATCCGTGAGGGTGTTGTTAGGTATCGTACTGTGAGCATATTTATGTGGAAATTTTCAGGAAAAAAGAATCCCCACATTTTTTTTCAAAGGTGAATTTTACCTAATTTTACCGAATTTTACGTTTGGTGCGGGCGGCGGCCGTCGTAGTACGAGTTTAGCAATTTTTTTATGGAATTGGCGTAATTTTGGAACTAAAAATGTGAATTTTAAATACCAATAACTTTTTTACTATAAATAATAATAAAAAAAATATTTTACTGCAGTACCACATGCCCTTTTCGGATCGGACAAGGTTTTTTTTTACATAATCTTCATCACCTCGTATTTTGGAGCCACCATCTTGGATTTACATTTTGACCACACTATCGACTTATGCACTCTCAAAACGATGAAAACGATACCCATGGTAAAAACTTGAATATTTTAGCAGCCGCCATCTTGGATTTACATTTTCACCTCACGATCGGCTTTAGCACCCTTGAAAACTATGAAAACGACACCCATTATGAAAAAAGTGAAAATTTTCGCATCCGCCATTTTGGATTTGCATTTTGACCAAATTCACATTTACTATCTCACTCCGTCTTTCTTTCTCTTTGAATCAGAAAAAGACAGTAGCAAGCGCCTTTTCCCGTGACGATTTTTGACAATGCACTCTTACCGCAAGCCGGCTATAGAACTTCGTTCCAAAAAAAAAACAATTTAAATAAAACCTTATCCATAAAGTGAATCCGAACGTTTTATTGTTTGTTTCATTTTTGGGCCTACTAGAGGAATTTGAATCGAACTTCGAATTGACTTGTTTCTATCTCTCGCTTTTTTCGTATCGAAGTGAAAGTGACAAAACTAATTGAAGTTCAAATCTTTAGAATTTTGTGAGTAGACCCAACACTGTTCACGGCATTTAAAAAAAATAATTAAAAAGTTACTTTATCTCACGCTCGCATCAAAATCGAATTTTGCTCACTGTTTTTTGACAGCAAAACCTGCTTGTTTGAGGTGCTGAGGTGAAAATTATATTATTTTTTGTTTTATCATGTTTAGATACCCATCAGTTTCGCTCACTAATTTAATTTGACCCTGTATACAGCATATATCAGAAAGGTGTGTAAATTATAACTGCCCCATACTAAACTTCAATAGGTACCTACTGGACTGTACTGTACTGTAAGGAACAGCTGATATAATTTGTTCGATAACGGCACAATATAAATATATAGAGTATGGAAACTTACGGTCTATTTGTTGGAAGAATTACCTACCCTCCATTTTTAAAAAGATCGTGGCGATCACTCGTCTCGACACGGCACCAACAACTGACAGCACCGCGACGACAATCGCTTGGGATTTGGTCATTGAGCGCGTCTGTGAGTGTGCCGTTTCGAACGTTTACTACATAGTTTCTGTGCTGTCTATATTTTTTTCTATACTGTCTATATTTCTACTGTGATTACCGTGTTGGTCCCATGGAGAAAGTTGTTTTGTTTGATGGTCTGTACCACACCTTTCTGTTACACGCTGTATATAGTTTTAAGTACCAGAATGGTTCCCATGAAGTGTTCCCATGAATATGATGTGTAGGCCTGGAAAGGATCTTATGAAGGAAGCACAGAAAGACAAGATCAGGCATTTATTTGAATGGCTTCTCAATAATAAATCGGAAAGCTAGTTGTCCGTTCACACAACTAGTAGGTCTTCATGGAGACACATTTAAAGTATTCTATCAACACTATCTCAATAATCAAATTAGCTAGGTACAGACGCCAGCACATCAACCTACTACAATCTGTCAAATTTATTTTATAGATTTTCAACTGTATCACTAAAGCATAAGGTTCAAAGTTGATTGGGAACATTTGACAGTTTCGGGTAGGTTGATGTGCTGGCGTCTGTACATGGTATAATAACAAAGTTATAGTATAACAAAGTTATTATACCATGGCTAGGTACTTCTTTATCCTGCATAAATGTGACAGATGACATAACCTAATCAAACAATATTTTAATACTATATCAAGTATCAACATCAATTCGTGATTTAATGACGACACAAATAAATAATAATTCATAATCTAACACCATGCTTGTGGCATGCCTTTCGCAATCCATGAGCTATCGATAAGCATCACATACAAGTTTGAGATACATTCATGTTTATTATTTTCACGCACGATTTTGTTTCGGGATCGCCAGGCTCGCAATCTTCTGGGATAGCTCAATGGAATCAAGAATTAATATAGGTGCAATTCCTAAAAATACGCATATCCAACTGTTAAGACACAAACTAGATGGCGCGCCGATGCCGAAGCTCGTGAGTTCGAACACCATCCGTTCATAGCTTCGAGAATTTACGAATATGTACTCTACCTACCGAATGGTAGGATAGGCTCTCCTGTACACGCGTACAACCACATTTAATGTTCATTTACATAATTGAGATTAAATTTCTTCTTGTTTGAAAGAGAAATGAAATATATTTTGTCCTTGTTCATTTACTGCACTTGAACTAGCTTCTGGAGAGGGAACTACGTCTGGTATATCACTAGCACTAGGCGATGGGACTGGAAAGCCACTAGTACTAGGAGTTCGAGAGAAATCTCTGTTATGAGACAAATTGCCTGAAATATAGCTCAATTCTGCATTACCAATTAATGAGCCAATTTGCATTCTTAAATGTGCTTGTTCATACCTAGGCAATTTTTTTACAATTTTCGCCATAGACTGGAAGAAGAGGTCCGTTTCGTCTAATTCATTTTGAACTAGCTTTCGCTCTAGAGAGTTCGGTTTCTTATCTCTTTTAAAATTACAATACTCCTTGCTAACATTATTGTTAGTAACCTCATCAGTATTATTACTATCTTGTGTGTTAGTCTCTTCCTCATCGTATATCATTTCTCTTGGTGACGGATAATGGGATTGTGTTCCTTCAACGTTAACCTCAAGGTATTCCATAGTTTCACTATGTTCTCCCGTGTTCTCATCTTCATCTTTAGAAACACGGTTTCTTTGAGTTAAAGTAAAGCTGTCCAAAAATGATAGAAGGTCAGCCCTCTTTTTCGCTGCTTCTCCGCTTGACCCGGCACGGTTGGTACCAGTTTTGCATTTGCGTCGAATATAATAGTCTCTTACATAAGCCCATCTCTTCGAACAATCGAAATCTGTAAAAAAAAGAGACAATTTCAGGCACTTTGTCACAGGTGAATTGTTTGTTTGCCGTTCATAGTAAGCCATGGTTGGATATCTAACATATTAAAAAACCGGCCACGTGCGAGTCGGACTCGCGCACAAAGGGTTCCGTACCATTATCTATAAAAACGGCAAAAAAAAAAATGTCTGTTGGTGGGAGCCTCCCTTAAACATTTATTTTATTCTGTTTTTAGTATTTGTTGTTATAGCGGCAACAGAAATACATCATCTTTGAAAATTTCGACTGTCTAACTATCACGGTTCATGAGATACAGCCTGGTGACAGACGGACGGACAGCGAAGTCTTAGTAATAGGGTTCCGTTTTTACCCTTAGGGAACGGAACCCTAAAAATCACAGAGTTCGTGCATTATACGACCTTCGAGGTACATTTAAGTGAACTCAACAAAATAGAAAACGCATTACATTTATATATAATTTCTCAAAAACTCACAAAATTAATGCACTTCCCGATATCTCATCCTCGCAATTTTGATATCAAGTTGCGTAATTTAATTCTCTCGTGGTTTTTTGATTTATATTGATCTCTTTTAGTTTTATATGTATCTAAGTTTTGTAAAAAAACAACCCAAAAATATTCGATGTCTTTGTGTAGGTATTTAAAAAAAAAATCTCTTGAAGTTATCGTCTTCGTTTTCGGGAAGTAACCGTGTTGCATAAACAGGGAGCCGGACGCTCGGTGTCACCACTGCGTCGACTGTGGGAGGACTCGGCTCGGCATACGCTGGCAGAGTGTCCAGCTTGGGAGGAGCCGCACCGTGCGTGCCCTCATCTCAGGTGTCAGTGACGACGCGGTGGTATTCTTCTGCGAAACAGTCATTTCGCAGAAGGAGGCTGCGGAAAGGGAGCGGGAGATTGCTTCCGCTAACCCGATCCACAGCTGACGTACCGGTCGTCGGCGGAGGACGGATAACGCCTTCTTCCAGCCCCCCTAAATGGGTCCAGGGGCAACGGATCTGAGGAAATCCGTTGCCCCCTACTCCTTAGGACCCGAGATGGTGGCGCGTATCCACGCGCGCCTCTCTATAATGTAAAGGGGGAGTTTAACACCTCACTCCCCCCTAACCTGAAGTAGTTCGCGGAAGTCGAATTAGATCCCGTGATCCCCGGTGCAAGTGTGAGACGGAACACCGGGGTGGCTTTAGTCAGTAAGAGTCTGACAGACCATCCGTAAACAACAAAAAAAAAAGGCGCCATCCGTCCTGACTTCACGGGGATGCGAGCCGTTACGGTGAGCTGCCCCGTGTCGGCGGCCAAGAAAATAGCCGGGGAGGTTATTGATGGGCTGGGTTTCCGCGCAGGTCAAATTGCTGGAACCCAGACCTCTGAGGTGCTTCCGCTGCCATGTGGGCGCTAAAGGCACCTCGGAGGTGGACCGCAGTGGTCACTGCTACCGCTGTTGACCCGCTGCTAGCCGGGTCACAAGGCCGGCTCGTGCGACGCCACGCCGCACTGCGCTGTATGTGCGGCAGCTGGCAAGCCGGCCAATCTCCGGACTGGGAGTAAGGCCTGCGCCCCACCCGCCAAAGCTAGAGGCAAGCCATCTGCGGGTTGCGTTGCAGCACAATTCGGGGTGATTGTCGTGGTAGGGGCATACTTCTCCCCGAGCCGAGTCCTAAACCGGGGTTCTGCCCCCACGTATGTGCGGATGTGGGGTGAATCAGTGGTGGACATCTCGTTCGTTCTCGTTCTCTGTCGCCGCGTGTCATTGACTGGCACGTCATGGAGGGGGTGGAGACCTATTCCGATCATCAGTACATCCGGTATGACGTCTTCGCCCAGACCTCGAGCGCGCCGGTCCGACAGGCCCCGAGTGGTCCGCGGTGGGCGCTGAAGCAGCTGGATCGGGCCTCCTGGAAGCCTCGATCGTGCAGGCTTGGGTGTCATCACCGGACAGGCCTGCTGACACCAACGATGAGGCGGAGTGGTTCCGGGAGGCCATGTCCGAAATATGTGACGTGGCAATGCCCCGGGTCCAGCCTGGCCGTGCCTCGCGCCAGGTGTACTGGTGGTCGCAACAACTGACGATACTGCGCAATGCGTGCGTTGCTGCGCGATGCCGGTACACCAGGCACCGCAGGCTCCGTATTCGACCTCCGGATCCTGACGCAGTCTCCGGCCGCAGCTTGTGGGGGACGTGGTGAGCGCTCTGGTTCCTTCGAGAGGGGAACA
The DNA here is from genome assembly GCA_963853775.1 of Xanthia togata. Classification (NCBI taxonomy): domain Eukaryota; kingdom Metazoa; phylum Arthropoda; class Insecta; order Lepidoptera; family Noctuidae; genus Xanthia; species Xanthia togata. Next base: position 12,708,219 of record OY970811.1, read on the forward strand.
TGCCCCCCGCCCATGGCTCCGCCTACTGGAACGCCTCGTCGCGTCGGGCGGCTGGTGCGGGTGGGGTGTGGGGCCGGATTTGGCGGAGTGCCAGTTTTGTTTCCGCAGGGGGCGCTCTACGGTGGACGCCATCATTCGCGTGCGAGCCCTCACGACGGCGGATGCTGTGGTCCGGGGTGGGGTCTTGGCGGTGTCCCACAGGGATCGGTCCTGGGGCCGCATCTGTGGGACATCGGATACGACTGAGTGCTGCGCGCCGACCTCCCTAGCGGCGTCAGCGCCGTTTGTTACGCTGACGACACGTTGGTCCTGGCGCAAGGGAGGTCGCACCAGGCGGCGCGGGCGGCCGAACTAGCGACACACGGGGTTGCGACAATCGTAAACAGATCCGGCAGTTGGGACTCGAGGTGGTCCTGCACAAGTCCGAGGCCATGTGTTTTCATGGTCCTCGGAACGCACCACCGTCGGGTTCCCAAATAACGGTAGGAGGTTCACTTCGGCGTCGAGTCGACGATAAAGTACCTAGGGCTCGTCCTCGACAGCCAGTGGAACTTCGTGGAGCAGCTATTTGATGAAAACCATAATTATAAAAAGGTTTAGTGCAGAGTTGTAATTTTAATGTAATATGTGTGTAATATTTGTGAAAACAGAATTTGAAAAAAACATACCGTATAGAAGACACACACTTATCATCACGCCTGTAATCCCCGAAGGGTTAGGCAGAGGTCCCTATAGTTCACCCACATTTCGCCAGTTATGTTTAAGTCCCATGTAATAGGGGGCGAGCCTATTGCCGTCAACCGGGCACAAATCCAGACTCTGGGCTGCTACTGAGAAATTCCTAATGGAAAAACCCAATAACACTGCCCGACCTGGGAATCGAACCCAGGACCTCATGCTCAGCAGTAGCGCTTGCGAACACAAGACCAACGAGGCATTCTGCTACTGGAAATTTTAGAACGTTAGCTCTCTTTATACTGCACGGCCGCTTTTTTGTAGCCATTCAAACTTGGTCGGATTTTCCATGTATTGCGGTTGTTCTGGAATTTTTATTATCTCTTTAATTATTTAGTGTAATGAGCTGAAATTTTACTTAAGAATAGTTGCATTCATACACTAAATATCGGAATATGTTATTATTTTCATCAAATAGCCAAACGTCAGCGTAGCGGAAACTTGACTATCTTCGCAGTTCTATGACACACACATTTCATTCACGCATACACATTTACCCCTCGTTACACACTAACTTTAACTTTTTCTTGTACGGACGCCAGCATATCAACCTACTACAATATACTAAATTCTTACAATCTGTCAAATTTCTTTAATAGATTTTCACCTATAATGAAGGTTCAAAGTTGATTGGGAAAATTTGACAGTTTCGGGTAGGTTGACCTGCTGGCGCGGCGTCTGTACGTCCATAGGAAAAAAAAGTGCCGCTAGGATAACGTAGTTCCAGCGGAAACAGATTTTGTTGAATAGAATGGTTGGATGCACAAATTTTTACTTACCACAAATTACACGACGTCATACACTAAATATCTGCTAAACTGAAATTAATAAATTCCACTGCAACTATATACACTTGAAAATCCTGTGCACGAAAAAAAATCGTCGCGATTTTATTACGTCCGTGCGAACGTGGTCTACCGTCTACGAGATAGGTACAGACGCCAGCACATCAACCTACCCGAAACAGTAAAATTTTCCCAATCAACTTTGAACCTTATGCTTTAGTGATAAAGTTGAAAATCTATAAAAGAAATTTGACAGATTGTAGTAGGTTGACGTGTTGGCGTCTGTACATCAACATTCAAAATTAACATTCTACAAGATTGTAGGTACTTATCTACATCTTAAATAGTTCAACAAAAATGTCCGCAATAGCTTAGTATTATCATAAACGGTTAACCCACCAATTTTCATTTTCCGAAGCATTTTAAACGGTATTTAATCCATATGTATCCAATAAAATATGTTACCTAAAGGTAATGGGCATTTAATTTAGATTAAAATATGCCTTGACATCATATCGTAAACACGTATACGTATTTTTATACGTCTATGCGTAAACATATATGAATACTTCTAAAGATATCACATAGGTATTTAAAAGAACGCATAATAAAATAATTAGGACAGGAGTCAATGACCTTTTCCTCGGCTAGATATGCGATCATCGCTTCGCTTCCTTTTAAATCCCGGTAGTACGTCCCCGTGGGATATTTTCCCACATCCACGCGGGCGAAGCCACGGACAAAAGTTAACAATGAATGAATGACAGCCATTGGCCATTGTGGTTCATTGAACCTCAATTATGACTAGTGTATTATCTATGAGCCTATGGTTTATACTTCTGAGTCAGAATGTTATTTTGTTAATTTTGTAAAAAAAAAACATACCGTCTAGAACTACTCGGGTAAAAAGGACTCCCAAAATTTTTGATACAGTGACGGGGCCCTTAGAACTACAACTTGTATCTACGCCACTGCTCTCTATTGAGGTGTAAACGCGGGGTCAGAATCAGCAGAAAAGGGCGGACGGGCGGCTACTACTGAACGGCCTACGGGAGCTGAGACTGCTAGGCACTTAAGGTAAATAAACGTTGAGTATGCAGATACCTGTCTTATTAAGAATTTTCCCAACTTCACACCACAATGATTGTTTTATCTGAATTTTTCTAAAATCTTTACTTTTGATATTATATAATATTTCCTGTTTACGCACAAATTCAATTAAAATTTTATCCTGTTCCATACTCCAGGGAGTCATTTTTATAGGTTGCACCTATACAAATCAGCAAAAAAAACATGGAAAATAGAAAATACCTCCGTAATAAATTGACGGCTAACATGAAAATGGCGGCCGTTTTATAGCGGTGCTGTCATATTTTTAGGCACGGCCAAGGGTCAGCACAGACAGCAGTATTTTAGTAATAAATTATGAACTAAATCGCTACCTAGTACCTACATTTTTTTTTTTTTCATACCCATTCGCCGAAATAACGTCAGCAAAGATATTCGATGTTTGTTCGAACATTTTGCTCTGCTGTTTTCCTGCTCTAACCCTATGGGGGATCTTAGACGATCAATCGAGAATATTCGAGAAACTTGATCAAGCATAATCCCTTCACTGTAAAGGGGATTCCCGAATCTTAGGGTGCATTCCGAGTTACGATGTTATCGATTTGAACGTGCTAACAGCCATACCGAATTAACGTAGACGCGATAACTTTGTGTCTTGAATCGTCATAGATAACGTCATTACGTGCGCCATCTTGCGATAACGCTGACCATGCCTTTTATAGATAGTTTAACTCATAAGTGCACGCGGCGCCATGTGTGCGTGCGCTGTAATTATACAGCTTTAATTTGTGTGGCAGTCGTCGTCCGAGCGCAACACAAACTAAAGCTTTATAATTACAAGTGCACGCACACATGACGCCCCGCGCACACATGAGTTGAACTATCTGTACTAATATCACCGTGAGCGTTGTCAAAAATGACAGTTGTGCTGTTTTGTTTTGACTCGCATCATATCTTTAAACTAACGTGGTATTTTCAAAATTGTGCTTCTGGCTACTGTTCGCTACCCAAACAAAGAAGAAGAAGAAATTTGTGGTACAAAGTTACAAACACAAAGACATATGTTATGCAAGTTTTGACGTTGAGCGAGTACTGTGAGCGCGTTAACGAGCGTTCCGAATTGTTGACAGTCCTCAGCTATCATAATCGTGATATCTTAATCGGAACGCCAATTATCTGTCACCGCTGTGAGTGATTATTTTCTAATTCGGAAAGCGGCCATATATTCAAGAGGTTGAAAAAGCGTAAATATCATCGTGTGATGAATATTGTTGATTTGTCAAAAATGAAAAGGAGCGCTCGCTAAGGGCAACCCCTGTGGGGTACGGATCTCGGCTTAGGGCGTCGCTGGGGGGAGGACAGCAAGTTGGGACAGGCTGGATCAAAGATAATTCATTATTATTAATCGGGGAATTTAAAGCTACTGGCTCAGCATCGACGCGGGCTGGCGCATCAACGGGCAAGGGTCGGGGGGAGTATTATTTACTTGGGCAGGTCGCGATCGCGGAGGACCTCGGCGGCGAGGTCGGAATGCGGGTCGGTGTCTGTGTTTGTGCACTGTACTTGTGGCCCTATTGCTCTCCTGGAGGAGGGTTATGGGGTCGTCTGGGTCGGTAAGGATTTGCCTCGGGGGATCTGACTGATTCTACTAGGGACATAGTTGGCGGCCTCGACAACCAGAGGGTTGCGGTGTTTGGCCGCGGACTCAAAGAAACGCTTGGAAATGCGTTTGAGAAATTAGTGGATTGTGGGGATCTTTAGGTCGAGATGGAGGATCTCGTTCCTAACGTACCAGGGAGCACCGGTGATTTTACGGAAGAATCTATTTTGGAGCGTTTGCATCCTATGAATATGGCGGGGTTTTGCGTGTGCAAATACGCCGTGTACGTACGCAATTTGCACTTTAGTGACATTTTGCTACGTGCATTCAGGACAGAGTAAAGTCTACCGAGAACGAAAGCGGCTCGCGAGCGGGCCTGCTTTATGTGATCGCTAAAGGTGAGATGCTGGTCGAGGACAACACCTAGGTATTTGGCTCGCTTCTCCCAGGGGATAGGCTTGCCGAACATGGTGATAGGACGGGGGGGTTTAACCTTTTACGCGGTTTCAAAAAGAGAACCGCTTAGCTTTTAGCCGGGTTGACTTCGATCCTCCACTTTCTAAACCAGGCGCCGAGCATGTCGACTGAGGTCTGGAGAGTGCGGGCTATCGAGTCAGAGCTGGTACCCTTGTAGTAGATGGCCGTATCGTCTGCGAACAGAGCCAACTGCGCCCTTCTACTCTTGGGGATATCGCTGGTGAAAAGCGTGAAGATTAGGGGGGAGAGCACAGAGCCTTGAGGGACTCCTGCGCGGATAGGACGGGGGGAGGATATCGCTCCTTCGGTACGGTAGTGGAGGGTGCGGTTTGACAAAAAGTCCCGTAAGATGAGCACGAGACGATCTGGCACACCTAGTTTGTAGAGCTTATATGATAAGCCGTTGAGCCAGACTTTGTCGAACGCTTTCGCTATATCGAAGAATATTGCACCGGTTATCAAACCGCGTTGGAAGCCAGCGCATATGTTTTCAATAATCCGGTGGGCCTGATGCACGCTAGAGTGCTGGGTTCGGAACCCAAACTGTTCGGTGGGGGATGAGGCCCTTGGTTTCGGCATAGTCTCTGAGACGCTTATAAATAAGCCTCTCATAGACTTTGCCGAGTACCTTGAGCAAACTGATGGGGCGGTAACTCGACGGCTCGGTCTTTGGCTTCCCGGGCTTCGGTATGCCGATGACCGTGGCTTCTTTCCATGCTTGGGGAAAGATGTTATTGCTTAGGGCACCATTGAAGATGGTGGCCAATAGCATTATCAGGTGGGCAGGGAATAGCTGGATCACCCTATTGGTGATTCCATCTGAGCCGGGGGCTTTGCGGGTTTTCAGACCTTTGATGATGTCATGCACTTCGTCTGGAGTGACGGCAGGCAGAGGACTATCAGGGTCTTCAACGGGAGGGAGAGAGGATCTACGTTCGACCTCGGCGTCGACCTCTAGGAGGAGAGCTTGGTCTACCGGTTGGGAGCTAGGGGAGCATTGAGCCTCGAGACTGTCTGCTAGGCATTCAGCCTTTTCCAAATCCTCGAACGCGATGGACTTGTCGGGACGGGTCAGGGGGGGCATGGAGGTCACTTGCTGGGACTTGAGTTTCCTCTGAAGTTCCTAGAACGCCAGGTGGGTGTTTACATAAAAAAATACTTTCAAGCCTTTTAAGTAAAAATAATGCATAGAACTCAATCCGTAAGTAAATAAGGAGCAGAATCGCATCGAGCGTCGGCAGAGTTGCCGAGTAAAATAAAACTGAAGTCTTGCAATGTATTTCGGGTCGGCACTTGGTTAGTTGGTAGGCGTTTTTAGTATGTTACAAAATACTCTGTGGTCGGTCTACTTGCAAATAGATAACTGGTACAAAAACCTGCTCGCGTAAATACGCTCTTCCCTACTAAAAATGTACTCTGTGTCCTTGTCTCTTGTACAACTTGACAGATTGTTAGATCCACAGACTACTTACAGATACTACGTAAGTACGTATGGCTAGATCTACTTGTACTTACTTAATATCTGTGGTCTACTTCGTCTTGGAGTTGTTAAATAAATATTATTCCAGATTCCAGCCAGTCTACCGATTTTATAACATAAATGCATACCTACTTACCAAACCAAATTACCATCAGAGTGAGTGAATGGGTAAAGGCATAATAACCAATAGGTATGTTCTTGTGCTTTTTAAACCAACTGTTTATTAAAGTTTCACTATGGCAAGTGAAGAACATAAGTTACTTGCCCAATACATTAAGAATGTTCATTTGTCATTAAGAAAATCAACCTTGACACTCGGAGCTGATACAGCATGGCAGAATCATTGTAACAATGAAGATACATTGTCGAAATATGCACAATACATGCAGAAACTAGCGACTACACACTGGGAAAGTAATTGTAAAAGTGAAACAAGTGAAGCCACATCAAGAATTAAATGGGTGTTTGAATTCTGCTGTGATTATTTCATTAATAGTTCTTACATGAAATATGGAGAAAAAGAACTACTTATTTCTCAGAAAATAGATCTACAGGTGGATGTTGAAGAATCATTTTCTGAACCTATAAAGCTTTTAGATGTTGGAAGTTGTTATAATCCTTTCAAAGTGTATGACATTTTTGATGTATTAGCAATTGACCTATGCCCTGCCAATGGTACTGTCTTACAATGTGACTTTTTAAATGTAAATATTGGTCCTTGCAATGTTTTGAAAGAATCAATGGTAACTGAATTACAGGAAGACTCCTGCGATGTTGTTACATTTTGTTTCCTTCTAGAATACATACCTTCTTCCGAGTTAAGAATCTTAGCTTGTGAGAAAGCTTACAGAATTTTGAAGCCGGGTGGACTCCTGATAATCACCACACCAGATTCCAAACACATTGGTGCAAATAGCAAGATCATTAAATGTTGGAGATATACTTTGGCTCTTATAGGCTTTAATAGAATTAAGTATGAAAAAGCTAAGTACATGCATTGTATGGCATTTAGAAAATCATTGAGCAAAGAAATTGCCAAACGATGGGCTTTATTGTATAAAGAACCATACATGGAGTACGCTATTCAAATACCTCAAGATTCCAACATTTCAGAAGAAGTGTTTACAACACCTATTGAAAAAGAATCCATGGTTGGTGACTTTCAAGAACTGCCCTTTAGCAACCATGAAGACAAGATTGTTTCACATTAAATTAGTAATACACCAAATTACTGGTCATTTTTTATTGAGTACCCATAAAATACACAATTTATAACTAATAGTTAACCTTAAAATATATCTTATTTGACTAATTACCGATGTCACAACTGATTTAAAACATACTTAGTATTATTTGTTATAACAACTTGTTTTTAATACAGACAAGATTTACATCAGGTCTTAGTCAAATTAGTTTGCTTACAAGCAAATGTGAAATCATTACTCAGAAACTTGGGAACAGTTATTTTTTACTTTATAACAAGAATTCACAAAAACTTATTTACAACATTATTCGCATTCATATCTGTGACTAAGCCAACTCACCAAATTTGGCTTTGCGTTTTTCCAGCTTTTCTTTTTTTTCAATATCAGTCATAATTTTTGAGACTGACTGTCCAAATCTTTCAGCTCTTTTCTTGAGCTTCTCCATATTCTCAGATAGAGTACCAGTATCAGTAGTAGTGATGCTTGAACTCTTTACAGAGACATTCTGACCAAATCTTTGTTTCCTTGCTTCTTTCCTCTCGTCTTCACTAACTTTTACAGGCAAACCAAATCTCTTGGCTCTTAGCTCCAGCCTTGTTTTAGTATCGATATCTGCAGTTATTTTAATTTTATTACTTGAAGATGGGTCTGTCTCGGTTGTTACAACATCTTCTTTATCTTCAACAGTAACTGATGGAGCAGAGATTATAGATATAGCTCTATTCAATACAATTTTCTTAGAAGCGGAGTCCTTGTTATCTGAAGATTTAGTGTCTTCCGATTTGTCTTTAGACATTTCTGTCGATGTTATTCTTCTTTTGAGAGTTCGCGGCGGCTTGGACTCAGTGGTGGGTTTAACCGGAGATGCCTGTTCAGACAGCGCCAATTCTTCGTTCAATGTCTCGACTGCAGCATCATCAAGTATATCAGCTTGGCTTTTATCATCTTCATCTTCCAAAACGCCGTCAGAGTCAATTTCATCGGAATCCAAGTTGATGTCACCGTGGTCGTCTTGAGACATAGCCGTCTGAAGTCGAGCCACTAATTCCGCTTTGTCCCCTGTATATGTTAGTCCACGTGATTTTAACTCTTTGCGTAAATCAACTACCTTCATTTTAGTCACATCGTTCGCGGTCGAATCTGCCATGGCGGTGTTAAATTTTACAGAAAATACCAAACACAGAGATACCAAATAAAATGTTTGTATGCGTTCGGCACGGCCACAGAGTATGTAATTGACACATGCTCTGTGATTGCCGCAATGCCGTGATTGATTGGCACGGCGGCAAACCACAGACAGTTGGTAACTTTTTTTCAGTTTCGCCATGTTCAAAATGATTTTTAAAGCTGGAGTCACACGGGATGACGATCTTTGGCTGTAGTTACTGTGCGTTTGCACTGGCGAAACATTCACAACAAAACATGTTGAAATTTAGTTGTGGTTGATAGCAATAGGCTCGCCCCCTATTACATGGGACTTAAACATAACTGGTGAAATGTGGGTGTACTATAGGTACACCTCTGCCCAACCCTTCGGGGAAACAAGGCGTGATGTTTATGTTAAATGTATGTACTTTGACACGCGGCGTTTTCTTGTAGAATAGACCGTTTGAAAATATATTTGAAAACCCCAAAGTGCGCAAAATCATAGGTGCAGAGAAAAAAATCGCCACAGTTTCTTAAAGGATTAGTAGTCTAATGGGAGTAAAGTTATATGGTCAAAGCTTCGATCAATAAATAATGTGGTCCCAGCAAGTAGTTTTTATGGTTTCAAATTGGTAGTTCTTTTTATCAAAAAGAACTACCAATTTGAAACCATAAAAACATGGCAACTTCATAATTATACATGTTTGAGATGGGGCAGTAAGGGCAGGTACACACGGTGATCTCGCATTGTATTCCGTACAGACGCATTGAATTATTTATAAGTCAATGTACAGACGCCACCTACTACAATCTGTCAATTTTCTATAATAGATTTTCAACTTTAAAACTAATTGATAAGGTTCAAAGTTGATTGGGAACATTTGACAGTTTCGGGTAGGTTGACCTGCTGGCGTCTGTACAATGCGAGGTCTGTTGAAACTGGAAATGTATAGCTTGATGTGTAGCCGTGTGTATGTACCTTAACCGTTTTCGCTACAAGAAAACAGTCCCAAGAAACTGTCCTTAACTTTGAAAGATTTCGATCAACATTCACAGATTTAAAAAAAAAAGTAGTTTTATTTTTTTTCATTTTTGTCTTTGGTTGAGGACAGTCTTTTTTAAGGTTTTTTAAACAAGAAAGTTCTATAGTGTTTGAGGTAATTTTTTTCTCAGAATGTCGGACATCACAAGTAACAAAACTATTTTGTTCTACTACATAATGATATTATAATGAGGAAGTATTTGTTTGTTTGTTTGTATTGAATAGGCTCCGAAACTACTGGACCGATATAAAAAAATATTTTCCCATTAGAAAGCTTGGTTTTCAGGGAGTAACATAGGCTACTATTTATCCCGGGAAAAATAACGGGTGCCACGGGAAAGATCACGGGAGCGAAGCCGCGGGCAAAGTGCTAGTAACACAGACTACATAGAGTTACTTGCTAGTAATAAATAAAATTATATCGCGTATTCGTTCGAAGTTCTTTTTGGCTAGTCTGTATATCATAAAAAAAACGGGGTGCACTCCGGGAGTGCCAGCAGAAGTGAAAACTTGAATATTGTGCATTTTTGATATTTTGGAATGGTTAGGGAATAATTTTGCACCGGTCTACACTCCCTCCATCTTACGAATTTTCGATCAGGTCACGTGTCCTGACGCGAGTTTAACATTTTTTACCCATCACAAACAAAGTGCACAACGCCGATAGGGATACTGCGTCTGGTGCTATGACATAATCTTAAAAAAAAACTGTGAGGCTAAATCCCGAGTTTTTCTATGTATCATCATTTGATTAGTAATCAAACTCATAAGTATATTCATACACGATTTAACGTTTTCCTTTCGACTGGGAAATGAAAAGGGGCCTCGCTGAAGTTGCCAACGTCTAAGTTTGGCCTAGCGCCGCCGGCACCGCGCAGCCACTGTCGATGAAACAAAAATTCTATGCATTAATGCGTGTGAGGTATCGTTGGATCCCATAATTAAAAAAAATGATGACGATGTTTCTATTTAACTTTTTTCCAGAAATAAAAATAAAATTAGTCGATCAAATCAATACTGTATTATTCATCTCATCAACAGCACCTTTCACTGTGCGACACGCACTTGGCCAGTTTTTATATTGTCATTTTGACACTGACAATTGACATTGACAATTTTCCGCAAGCGCGAAGTCCCTGTCTGTGCACCACAGAATACTTTTATCTGTGATCTGCACACACAACACAACACTTTGTGCATTTTTATGCCGGTACATAAGAAGAGAAAATTTGTGTAATTCTTTTCATAGTAGTCGGGAAAATAAATGACCGACAATAACTGACAACATAATTCAAATAATATGGCTGTGCAAACATGGGATTGTGATCTGCTAGATCAATCATTACTTGAGGAAGATGGAATTACAATGCCTCTACCCAATTTTGAATCAGAACCTGATCTCCTCATATCAAGGGTTAGATATAAAAAAATACTTCATTTCTACTTGCTTTAAATTAAAAACTTAATTTCTTTTTGGTTTTGCTCTTGTAAGACTGATCAGTTTTGTTTTAGGTTCGTAAGCACTACATGGAATATGTGATCAAACTCCTGACTAGTAACTATGAAACACACCAGAAACTTGTCAACAAAAACATATATCTTCCCAGTGCCATTTGGACATGTGCTAAAAATATAGAAATGTCTGCAGTTCAAGCTTGCATGGTGGTGCAGCTTTACAGAAAAAATATTATCTCAGTGGTACTTAATTTGAATTTATTTGTAATATTAAAATTTATTAGTTAGGTAATTATTGTGATTGGTAAATAAAAATAAATATTTATTTTTTATTTTGAAACATTTCAGGTAAATGATTTGAAGAGAGATACAAAAAAAGGAAAATTGAATAAGAAATTGTTAGAGTGTTTGAGTAAGCCACCACAAAATTGTAAAAAAACCCAAACATCAAACACACTCAAAGATACCAATAATTGTCAATGTGCCCAAAACAAACGTAAGAGACATGGAGTGACTGAATCACCAAATCATGGTGAGAAACAACTGTCAAATTTAGGTGGTGATAATCTGACCAATATTCATTTACCAACAGCAGCTAACGTTCACTACAACTACATTAATCCATACCCACCTATAACTAGTGATACAAATCCACCACCAATACAAATCCAGCCAGAGGTTCAAACAATGATGCAGGTTAAAACTCCTGCACCAATGCCCATAAGGATGTCTGTTGAATCCCAAGACTCAGATGAATTAATGATGCAATTAGAGAAACTATTTGAGGGGGAAACCAATGATGATGACTTATTTGAAGGCGCTCTATATGATAAAATGGATTCACTCCAAGATGATCAGACTAAGAGAAATAACGATATTTTGGAAAATAATATAAATAACACAATACATGACTCTGTTATTGAAAATCATTCAGCTCAAATTAAATTACTAGATGAGAGACTAGCTAGCTTAGCAGGGTTATTAGTAACTAATGACCATGTGCCGCAGAAGACTGAAATTCAAGAAACCAGAAAAAGTGGTCATAGTAAGTGGTTATGTGAGGAATACTATTTGAAGCAAAAGTTGTATGAATTACTAGACCAAATTGGAGACACTGATAGAAAAAAACTTGAAAAGGTTTGTAGTACTTTTTACATGATTTTTCTATTTATCATATTTTAATATGTGCATTTACAATATACACATCTCATGTTTTCCTGAACGTCGTAATACAATATTATTGATTACTCATACAATATTTTTATGTGCATATGCCGATTAAATAAAGTATTAATATAAAATCTATTGATTTGTGACTGCCTGGGTTATATTGGCTACTATAGAGGCGGTAGGTCCGGCTCCATACAAATGAACGCTCGCCAATCAATCGCCCTGCCGATGCCGCATGCTGCTGCTACCGTCCCATCTGCCCTACCCGCCGCTAACGTCGAGATTGCGTTGTATAATCTTTGTTACTGTATGTTTGCACTGGCGCAACATTCACTTAATAAAAACATGTTGAAATCTCTATTTTCTGTCAATGTTTGATACAATGCTTGACAAAATTGAGATTTCAACATATTTTTATGTGAATGTTTTGCCAGCGCAAACGCACAGTTACAACCAACCAAACAATATTTATTGCAGCAATAATAAATGAATACAATTCATAAAACTGAAACCACTTTAAAGTTCGCATATTATTATGCTCTGTTCATGTAAAATTACTGATTGTATTTTTTTGTCACAGATTAAAGAAAAATTCGCACAATTGTTTGGTTATGATAGTGAAGATGAAGGAATTTTGTCGCCTTTGGACGAGACACCCGAATTTATAGCCAGTTGTAAAGAGCGAATTGCGCCATGGGTGGTGAAGCTGCTGACACCTCTTTACAAAAAAGAGCATATAAAGGGCAAAGGAATATTTAAAGCTTTAGTTAAACATTTACTTAGACTTATATACCAGTGTAGTCGATATCCAAGTAAATATGTTTTTATTTTTTAAATGGCTTAATTCTAACTTTCTGTCCTATTGCTAATATAATATTATTTACATTGCAGAGGAATATGAAGTGACTAGTTTCGTGTCCGATTTCCTGAAAAACCACAAAACAATCAGGTGTGAAGCTGACTTCAAGGAATTCAGAATTGAGAATATCTAAGTGTTCATAGCGTAACTGCATAAGATACTCTGTAGAACAGAGTTTGTGTGGCCTGTTATAGTGTTAAGACATGTGTGAGAATCAGCACTAAAGTGCTTTATGACTGTTACGGATTAGCTTGAGGAGTTCAAAATTAAACATATAATGTATCTTTAAAAAGAAGTTTTATTGATGTAGGTATTTTAATTATTTATTTATACTTTTTTCTGCTTTTTAGACTCTGATACACTTTTTTCAGTTAATTTTCGTTTTTCAACTTTAACAAACCAAGAGTTTAGTGTTTTTTGGGTGCTTTTCTTATTTTTCTCCTCTTCAGGTAATCTTTGATTACAGTTTGTAGATTTATTTCTAGAATTGTTAACTGCAGCTGAAACTTGATGCCATGATAATAATTTTATTGGTTTAAGATAAGCGAGGGCCATGTCTGGTTTAACATCATCAATATTGAGCCATGCCTGAAATAAAATTTAATACACTTTGTTAATGTGATATTATATTCAAGTCATTTATAAAACAATGCTGAGAATCAGCACTTTCCGAACATCAAAATTACATAAGACAGGTACCCCAAAACGACCTCCCTTCACACTTATAATAATGTACAGACGCCAGCACATCAAACTACTAAAACCTGTCAAATTTCTTTAATCGATTTTCAACTTTATTTCTAATTAATAAGGTTCAAAGTTGATTGGGAAAATCTGACAGTTTCGGGTAGGTTGACCTGCTGGCGTCTGTACACATCATTTACAATAACATTGAAATGTTGGAACTGTTAAAAGTTAGTAATAAACCTCTATTTGCTCATCACTGTCTAGTACTGCAGGCATCCTGTGATGTAGCCAATCCAGAGTGTTATTAGACTCCATTGTAATAACAGAGTATGAATAAATGATGGTATCTTCATTTTGCCAGACATGATATAAGCCTGCCATTTGTAGGAGGCGTACGCCTGTCCAGCCAGTCTCTTTATTAAAGTTATTGTTCCATGTATCAGGTTTATCAATCTGAAATTAATTTGGATAAAAGTTAATTATGTTTGTTTGATGCAGTTATTCAATGAATACAATATAAGTGAAACATATTACTCAGTCATCAATGTCATGTCATTGGTCTCATTGGAGAAAACCACAAAAATTATTGCTAAAGAAAGACAAGTATAATTAGACTAAATTTTACACCATTTATGTATTACCCAGCAGTAACTGGGTTGTGGAGGTCAGATAGGCAGTTGCTCCATGTAATATACTGGTATTTAGCTGCATCCGGAATGAAAGTTGACCAACAGTTCAACATAGTTGTAAAAAGGCTAGGCAAAATGATGATGACAGGTAATTATGAAAACAATTCTTCTATTTATTAGATTCTTTGTTTATGAGTAAGTGCCCAGGCCAATCCTCAATATGATTAAATCCTTTACACTCACGCAGAGACATGATTCTTTGTTCATCAGTAAATGCCCAGACTAACCCTCAATTAAATCCTGGCCCTTGTTATCTATTTAACTAAAATCAAGTCTTAAATAGAGAACCAGAGAATTTTATCTATTGTTGTGGCTCTGGACATTTTGCCAGAGAAAATGTATTTGATAATATCTAGTAGAGACCTTAATACCATCGTCCTGTGGAGCATAAATATAATAAGGCTGTTTGACTTTAGACATCTTGTTAGTTGTCTGCCACTCGTAGAATCCCTCTGCAACTATTATGCATCTACCTCCATTATTCAGTATGGGGGTGTATAATTTAGAACTTCTTATATTCTCAAGACGACAATTGTTAGTACTTAAATTATGTGTTTTGTAGTCACCCTGCAAAATAATATGAATTCCATTACCTAGTCATTTTGTCAAAAAAGATGAAACACTGACTACAATTATATATTTGATGGAACGTCTATTCTACCTTGTGCCATGGTGGTATAATTCCCCACATCATTGGTTTAAGAACTCTGTCAGATTGTGCGACGTTACGGAATCTGCTAGAAGAAACGATCACTGGAGTCACATCTGTTGGCGCGATATTGTATGAAGGTGTGTAATCCTTACCCGCGTTGAATTCTGGCAGCCAGTCGGGTTTTGTGTAGAAATTATAATCTTTTGGCTTGTAACTACAAGCGCATTGTACTTTTTCTCTATTTAATGACCTGAAAAATATTTACATAATTTTATTATTATTCTGCAAACATCCACGCAACATCATGATATTTTGGTAACTATTGCAGAAAAATATAGTTTATTACGTACATTCCTGTACGACCACACATAATTTATTATGTTAATGTGTGGTATTATGAAATTAAAATTTTGTTAGAAAGATCGGAATCATAGAACACTACGGATCGGATCGGAATAAACACAGAGCACTTTGGAATAAACGAACCTCTAGAGCAAAGAGTATTATAATTATGGGAGCTCTAGAGTAATTCCTTGACACAAAAACGAACTGTTTTGGCACTGATACTACGTACGTATTGTTTTGGTAAACACTGACCACAGAATACTAATATCCTAACTCGACACCACAGATAACGATACAGGGTGACCAAAAAGTCGTGGATCAAACGCAACTAAAGGCCATTTGACGTCTGTCAGTTTAGAGAAAGTAAATCGTAAAATTACTCATAACGGTCATTATTACAATTATGTAATCGTAATTTTAAAAAAATTAAGCAATTGTGCAGTTCTAACAAAACGAAAAAAAAAGTTCCGTTGTTGAATTTTGATGAATTGTCAAGTGTTACTTATTAAAATGGCCTTACTTATAGCTTAGATGGGGTCATCAGCTGCAAAAAATTGTTCTACGGCAGGTCAACCCCTTTTTTTTTTTTTTTTTTTTTTTGGGTGGGAAATCATCAAATGACGTCTCCCGCTCTGGGTGGAGCGGGAGGGCGTGTCAGACTCTTACTGACTAAAACCCACCCGTGTTCCTTCTGTTGCCTGTGCAATGCCAGGGGGCCACGGTATCCCTTTCGGACTTTCCCGCAACCCCGGCAGGCAATGGTCTCATCGGACCCCTTCATTCGCTGACATCTCTTTGAGGCGCGCGTGGAACACAACGCGCCGTCGACACGGGCTTGGTCCTTACCGGACGTTGAGCTACCCATTGCTCACCGTCCGCAAGCCCGCGCCTACGGTGGCCGGGAATCAGTAATTGATTCCCGACGCCCAGGGCGTCTCCTCCTGCGGCGGCTAGGGGCGTGAGGGCGCGAAATTTGCCTTTCCCTCACGCGCTCCGCCTCCTCCTTCACGAGCATTACTGCTTCGCAGAAGGAAGTGACGGCCTCCCATGCCCTCTCGCTCCGTACCATGGCCTGGACCAGGGCCGGACGCGAGAGATCCCCGCCACCGATCGCCTCCACTAGGACACGGCGGTGCTCTGCCCAAGCCGGGCATACCTCCACCGTATGCTCCACCGTGTCCTCCGGGCGATCCACGCAGTGATGACACCCGGGCGTTTCCTCCCGCCTTATCCGAAACAGGTACCTCCCGAAACAGCCGTGTCCGGTGAGGACCTGCGTCAGGCGGAAGGTGAGGACGCCGTGGCGCCTCTCCAGCCACTCCTCAAAGAGGGGACTTATCGCCGCAATAGTGGCGTGCCCAGCACTGGGTTGCGACAATCGCACTCTCCATGACGCCATGAGATCCCGTCGGAGCTCTGTCCGCTGTGCCGCGATTTCTCGCGGCATCGGAGTCAAGCCCCGGCGTTTCGCCTCCTCGCGCCACTCCCAAATATGCGCGAGGACTTTTGCCTCCAGATCCCATGGCGGCAATCCGGCAAGGAGGCTGGCCGCCTCTCCGGAGACCGTGCGGTATCCCCGGACCAGCCGGGTGGCCATGACCCTCTGGGACGCGTTCAACCGGCGGGCAGGCCGCCGCCTCAAGGAACGCACCCACACCGGTGCCCCGTACAGGGCCATGGACCGCACGATCCCCGCGTATAGCCTCCGGCAGGAGGCGTTTGGACCCCCTAGATTGGGCAGGAGCCGCTTCAAGGCAGCCCCGGCACGGTCCAGCCTGGGAGCCAAACGTCGGAAATGCTCCACGAAGTTCCACCGACTGTCGAGGACGAGTCCCAGGTACTTCATCGTCGACTCGACGCCGATGTGAACCCCTCCTACCGTTATTTGGGAACCCGACGGTGGCGCGTTCCGAGGACCATGAAAACACATGGCCTCGGACTTGTGCAAGGCCACCTCGAGTCCCAACTGCCGGATTCTGGCCACGATTGTCGCAACCCCGTGTGTCGCTAGTTCGACCGCCGCCTGGTGCGACCTCCCCTGCGCCAGGACCAACGTATCGTCAGCGTAACAAACGACGCTGACGCCATTGGGGAGGTCGGCGCGCAGCATCCAGTCGTATCCGATGTCCCACAGATGCGGCCCCAGGACCGATCCCTGTGGGACACCGCACGACATCTCTCGCCGGTTCCACTCTCCCTGGTGACCGGGGTAGATGATGGCCCTGCCTGCCAGATAGGCCTCGACCACACGACAGAGGTAGGTCGGCATCCGGTGATACCGGAGTGCCTCCCTGATGCAACTCCAGGGCAGGGTATTGAAGGCGTTGGCGATGTCTAGAGACACCGCCAAGACGACCCCACCCCGAGCCACCGCATCCCCCGTCGTGAGGGCTCGCACGCGCATGATGGCGTCCACCGTGGAGCGCCCCCTGCGGAAACCAAACTGGCAGGTCAACCCCTGCAGTTATAATTTATTTTGTGTTTTTATGAGAACATTGACTTTTTTTTACTAACAGGGTGTTTTTACTCTTTAAGAGAAAAAATCTAAAAATATATTATTGAGATAGCTTAGGCAAAAAGCAGTCGGAAAACGTTAGTTTTAGTTCATAAAATAGCAAACTAAATTTTAATATTCAAATCAAAGGTTTCAAATTTGTTTATCTGTTTCATTACACCATTAGGATAGTAGTCGCCATGTTATTACGTCATACGGCTATGTAAATTTAGAAAGTATTATCTGTCAACTATTAGCGTACCTTTATTCTTTAAAGGCTTTTTATTATTTTCGTAACCAACGTAATTTTGATTGAAATAATACCATTGAGGACGGTTTTGTAAAAGGAGACAACACAATTTTATAACTTAAAAAATAAGACTGCATTTTTTTTTCTTCTTTGGCAACTGGGCCTGTGTCGACTATTCTGCCAGCGTCATGTGATGACGGCAACGCAACAAGGTGAGTCGTCGAACTTTGCACTTCGTGGTAGTTATCTATTTATAATTATTTTTAGCAGCTGAAAGGACAAGACAAGTTTTTGTTAGTAAATCTAGCTAAAAAGAATAAAATAATATATATTCATGTAAATAACTACAAATCCACATATATATTTACAAAGTTATTATTACTACACACCAGACTACATTTTGATATCATATACATTTAAAAAGCATTTGTTTACACAGCTAACTGACGTCATGACCACAGAGCAATATGGCGTCCACTGCGTCCAGCGTTTTCGTCAAATTACGCGCGAAATCTTAAAATGCAAAAATTTTATGCATTTTTATGGCTCTCGATTGAATAAAAAAATTGTGATTTTTTTTGTGGTTCATTAGCACTATAGAATCTAAATGAGGCACTTTTCAAAAATGGATGTAATACCTACAACTGTAGGGATCCGGTGCAGATTATGTAATAAGGCATAGTAATAAGGTCACTTTGCGTTTGCACTGGCGAAACATCACAACAAAACATGTTGAAATGTCTAGTTTCTGTCAGTTCCTTTTTCGATAGGTGCGTTTGCACTGGTGAAACATCACAACAAAAACATGCTGAAATCTCTAGTTCCTGTCAAATATTGCTCTCGGCGCTAAGCAGTGCGTTGAAAATCTAGAGCGTGATAAAAATCACCAGTGCGAATCTGGGCTCAGTATTCAAAATGTATATCTACGAGTACTCAGTACCTACCTAAGTACAGGTATAATATACAGATTCCGCCTGCATTTATGAGGCACTCACGCACAAATACTTGATCTACCATATACTTTTGGGTGGGAGATTATCAAATATCTTCTCCCACTCTGGGCGGAGCGGGAGGGCGTGTCAGACTCTTACTGACTAAAACCCACCCGTGTTCCTTCAGTTGCCTGCTTCAGGGGCCACGGTATCCCTTTTGGACTTTCCCGTGACCCCAGCAGATACTTACCTACCTTAGTTCCGACCTGCTTATAATCAATCTGCCTAGCCTTTTCCCAACGTTGTGTTTATGTTGTGGTCGGCTTCCAGTCTAACCGGATACAGCTGAATACCAGTATTTTACATGGATCGACTGCCTATGACCTCCACGACTCAGTTACAGGATATCCTTTAGGGTAAGAATTTCGGGCTTCTGACGACCCGTAACGTCAAAGATCCACGAATGCCAGGACCAAAGGCTTAACGTGCTTTCCGAGGCACGGGTCTCGGTATGTTAAGATGGTCACCCATCCAATGACTGATTGCGGCAACCCCCTCTCTGTACTAGTGCCGACCTGTTTAAAATGTATTAAATTATTTAAGGTTCACATTCATAATTAGAAGGAAGCCTCGGAAAAATATCTTCAACGTAAAAGACTGCGTTGATGAATATGAAACTATTTACACCTAAAACTTAAGTATATTTACATCTTTTAAGTACCTATATCTTTATGAGAATCAGATCCAAGTTAAATCCATGTTATTAAACTGAATGCATCACGAAAACTGATTGATTTTTTTTTCAGAAAATATTTGAATTCGTAATATTCAATCACAGAATTTATCCCTCGATTCCATTTTAAAATGCATTCTCAAATTCTCGTATATTGAAGTTTCCAAGCTATTTTCATACCGTGAGCGATCTCGTGCTCAAAAATGCAAAAGAAATTATAGAGGTATTATGCACTCAGGCGTACGGTCTGTGCTTAAAGAGTTGAAAATTGCACAGCCGGCAAGACCGACTGCCTCCAGGCATTCGTTACCAATCCGAATTGGCAAATAGATTTAAAAATATAAAAGTCCAATTTAAATGATTATTTAATTGTAGCTGGAATATTTGTTTTCGAACAGGAACCATTGAAATTAAACCCGTATAAGAAGGTGCATTCTGAAAGTTGGCATCATTGCAGATAGCTGTCAAATATTTCACTGTTTTGAATAATTTATAAATATTACTGAGATATTGGTGGCGGCCATCACTGCTCTGTAGCAGTCGTGGCCTAGTGGTAACACCCGCTACTTACGAGTTGTAGGTTCGATCCCAAACAGGCACTTTACTTTGTGTAAATTATTTCATCACCACTGCTCTCAAAACGGTGAAGGAAAACATCGTGAGGAAACCGGCATGTTCCAACATTGACAGAAACTAAAGATTTTAACATGTTTCGATGTGAATGTTTTGCCAGTGCAAACGCACAGTAAGTACACACTCGCCAACGATAAATCGGCTGTCAAAATCTGAATGTAGAACTGTAGACCATGAAATTAATACACACATCAACACGGTCTAGGGATATTTTTAAAAAAGCGAATTACTATCAATGTGTTAATTATTTATATGACATGTATATATTTAAAAGATACGTTATTTAATATTCTACCATTTTTTAATAATGGTTAAGGTACTTAGATTAAAATTTCAGGATTTTATGGAAAAAAAATGAAGCATAGACGGAAACCGTATATGAATTAACTTTTAATTTGTGAGTAAAAACTGAAAAAAATAGAAAAATCATTTAATTTGTGTTTATAAACTTGAATTTAGTAGTCTGAGAAAGCGCCCATGATGTTCATAACACATCGGCAACGATTCGGCATGCTCAGAACAAGGTTGTCAATGTCTTGCTGCGGAATATTGTCCCATGTCCTTCTGAGGTGCGCAAAAAGTTGATCTTCTGTATCCAGATTTTCAGGAACTTCCTTCAGAGCTCTTCTTTGCAGCATATCCCACGCATGCTCAATGGGATTTAGATCTGGCGATTGAGCAGGCCAGTCTAAGGCCCTAACATTATGTGTATGTAACCAAGCTGCTACCGTTCTCGCCGTGTGTGCCCGGGCATTGTCGTGCATGAGCAGGAAATCTTGCCCCATTTGTGTTCTGTGGGGCAAGATTACGGGCCCCAGCACCTGTTGGACGTATCGTTCTGCCGTCATATTGCCCCGCACCCAAACGAGATCCGTCCGTCCTCCAAGACGAATTCCTGCCCAAACCATAATTGTTCCTCCTTGGTATGGGTGAACTTCCTGAGGGTTCTGGAGACGGCTCCATCGTCCAGGAACTCGCCAAACACGCGTCCTTCGTGAATCTGGATGGAAGCCGAACCTGGATTCATCCGTGAACAGCACATTGGACCATTGCTCACGGCCCCAGTCCACGTGGTTCCGAACCCATTCTAATCGTCGTCCACGATTGCCTCTCCGTAAAGGTGGGACCCGGAGTGGTCTACGAGAGCGTAGATTGCTTTCATGCAGTCGCCTTCTTACAGTTTGGTCACTCACAAGCACTTGGTGTTCCACTCGCAGCCTTTGGACCAATTGAGTCGCCGTTGCATTTGGTTGAGCTCGCGCAGTAATTTGCAAAAATCGGTCTTGTCTGGGGGTAGTGATGTGACTTGGCCCCCGGTGCCTCTCCGCTACTTCACCTGTGGCACGATAGCGTGTCCACAATCTTGAAATTACATTTTGATGGGTCCCTATGGCCTCAGCAACATTACGCTGAACAGATCCAGCTTCCAGCATTCCCACAGCTCGTAACATCTCCGCCCTCGTCAAATGTCGGCGTTGCATGGCTACAATACCTCAATTTTAACTTTATCTTTCGTTTAAAAATGAAAAAAAACTGTAACTAAACGTAATTCGTATTGTTTTCTAAATTTCGCACAAATGAAAATTCCCTCTCCTATACATCAAGACATTTTTATGCCACCGAAACAAAAGAATTTTCAAAAATTTTAATTTGGAATTAGTCTGAGATAAATTACAAACAAATCGGTGTATAAAAGATTCCAATGCGGCCAGTACTTTTCGAGTTATTTAATTGAGTATGAAATATCCCTAGACCGTGTTGATGTGTGTATGTAGGTACTCGTTCGTAAGTTAGTGTAGAGTGTAGTGTGTAAGACCATATTATTTATGTTGACATAGCCAGCGAGTCACTGGAAAGTTACTTGCTCTGTGGTCACTGGCTCACAGTCTGTGATAATAGACTTGACGTACGAATCACCAATAAATCTGACAAGACCATTGACATATATATAAATTGTCAATGGACAAGACAGACCATTGACATAAACAGACAAATTGACCTAATAGGATCTGTGGTAAAACGTTATCACCAAAAATAATATTTTTTGGAGTGAAATTGGAGTTTCCGTATTCTTCAGAAAACATAATAATTAGTCTAGTAGGACAATTTAGGTTTGCTTACCATTAAGCATTGTGTGTGAAAATCCAAAATATTCACAGCATACATTCCTATAATGGAGTTCCTATAGTAATAAGTTCTCATGGAGTATCGATATCCGTCTATTTTTTGCGAAAATATGTGGAAATATGTCACACGACGTTTTCGGGATACTTTGGAACGGGGTGCAAATGATTTTGGGCGATGCAGTACCACCGTAGTCAACAATGGTGCCGTCAATAACAAGGACGAGAAAAATGAATGCCCACCTGGTCCACCTTGTAATTGGCTTTCATTGCGCAAAACTAAATCGCACCAGAACGATAACATTACAAATGGTCCGAAATGGAACTTCGAACACCGAGACAGAAATTGGATGGGTGCCATAACATTGGTATGTGTGTATTTGGTTGATTTATTTTTATCACTGACATAATACTATTATCTTGAACAATAAATTTGGCAATTAGACCTAATAGGTGACCGGAACAATTTATTGTTTTCGTTATTTGTTTTCTAAAGCCAATAACTGTTTAGTATTTGTAAATGGTTATGCACATGGGTTTGCAATATCATGCAATAATAGAGTTAAATTTGCACAGCTTCCCATACTTTGTTGGTGTTATCTCTATGTATGTGCTTTCTTGGCAATTTAAAAGTGCCTGTAAATGGTTTAATTCCAAACACAATGGTTTTTCATTTCTGTATTGGTTTAATTGCTTTGAGTTTTAGTTTTGTGTCTTGCCAAAGATAGTCATTAAATCTCTACCAAATTGCTAAGAAACCAAATGAAATACCGGTCAGAGGGTCATCCTAGACCAGGGGTGGTGAACCTCTCTGCATTTGCGTGCCATTTTATTCCAAATACATATTGAATGTTGCCATGACATGCCAACAGACAATCTTGACATAGTGACTCCTAGAAAAAATTTATTAAGTACTTTCATAATAATACCTTTATTATGTTATATCAACAGTTTTATATTTATTTAAATTAAAGAACAAATTAGTCTGACTTCTGCTTTTGCAAACTAAATGACTTAGGTTTCTGAAATGATGGTGTGCCCAAATTGTTCTGTTACATGCCACCAATGACACGCGTGCCTATGGTCCGCCACCCCTGTCCTAGACAGTGAAAGACATAAAAAAACAAACAATTAGCAGAATATTAGTTTAGCAACAACTTATACAGGTCAGATAAAACAAGATGAATGATTGGTGATTGAATTGCAAAACATGAAAAATCTAATAGCCAAGACATCCTATTACCTGCATAGGGCCCTATTACCTGCATTTTATTGGGTTAAGGGGCTTAATACATAAAGTAATCTTATAAAATAATGCAGTTTATATTTAAAACTATGAGACAGTAATGATTGTAAAATTTATTTCTAAAGAACCCCATGTCAAAATTAAGAGCCCAATGGCAGGTGGTAGATGACATTCATGTTGGTACAACACCAACAACATGTGGGTTTCTAGCCCAGCAGCATCATATACCATCTTAATCACAATAACATAATTGTTGTTCCAGGAAAATGGCTTAAATAAACTGCATGAAAACAGTGAGAAGAATTCCAGTCCACCTTGTAAGTGGTTTTTTCACAAAGGCTCTGAATTGAAACAGAGTGAAAATGCCACCAATGACATGAAATGGAGCTTTGACGAAACGCAAGATGAAACCTGCATCAATGCTAATCCTTGGGTATGTTTATATTGGGCAGATTTATATAGATGACTGGTAGGATGTTTAATAATCTGGTATAGTAATTGGAAAATTAAGTTGGTCA
This sequence comes from Xanthia togata, assembly GCA_963853775.1. NCBI lineage: Eukaryota > Metazoa > Arthropoda > Insecta > Lepidoptera > Noctuidae > Xanthia > Xanthia togata. Next base: position 12,732,543 of record OY970811.1, read on the forward strand.
TATTACTAGGTTTTAAATTAGTAATCATTACACACATTATTACCTTGTTACTTTAAAGCCTTATTTATTATTTTCTAGGAAAATGGCTTTAATAAACTCAATGACAACAATGAGAAAAATACCACACCACCCAGTAAGTGGCTTTCTCTTCGCCAATGCTCTGAAAATGGCACAAATAGCCAGGAATGGAGCATTGAACGCAGAGAAAGAACTTGGATGGAGGGTAAACCATGGGCATGGGTATGTTTGTACAATTATGGCACCAGAGTTATTTTTTTATGTCTCACATTTTGCAAAATAACTAAAATTAAGTTACAAGATTATTATCATAAGAATATTTGGTGAAAATGAAATTAGAAAGTTTACTATAATGTATATCATATTCATGATGTCTCAATGGGTTTTAAATGGCCATTTCATGCTGTACCAGAAGTAGAGTACGTATAATATTTTTGTGATATAAATAAATTTAATATGTCTTCTAGGGATGCATGAAGAAACGAAATGAGAATGGTGAGAGAAATGCTGGTCCACCATGTAAGTTTCGTTCATTTTGCCGCAGTAAATCCTTGGAGGACAATGGCACAATTGACAAGAAATGGAGTGTCCAACACCGAGACCAATGGATGGATGCTAAAACATCGGTATGTTTGTATTTCGCAGAATTTTTTACTACTCAATAAGCCTCATAATTGAATATTATTAGTAATATAATATGAAAATATTTTTTTCCAGGAAAATTGTGTGAATGCTAGCCCACCTAGTATGTGGATATCGCTTCGCAAGTACTGTAAGTCATATCAAAATGATGATAGCACAAATGACAAGAAATGGAGCTTTCAGCACCTGAATAGAACCTGGTTGGATGCCATCACCTGGGTAAGTTTGAATTTAGCAGGATTTTGTTTTTAAACCTAAGTAAAGTTTGACCATAAATACACCAGTTGCTGCATTCTCGAGATTTACATAATTCACAAGGTTGTGTTTGATGCCTACTTCTCACAGTCGGTAGGTAGTGGGGGGCCGCATCGAACATCGTGTCATGCACGGACCGAACCCGTAAAATCGTACTCACCGTTTTTTTTTTTTTTTGTCGCAGTGTTTTCAAATTCAAATTCAAATTTATTTATTTGCAAATTGTTTTTCCGCGCACTTCATTTTCAACATACTGGCAACGCACCAATCATATTCATTGGCTATGTGGATCATTAAGGAACCAATGAATATGGAAATGAACACTAACTCTCAATGCTCGGCGCTCTGCTAAAATACCGTCTATGGAAATTGAGGGTACTTCCCGCTGTTTAACACAATTAACTACAGGGAATGATGCGTTCTACTGGTTAACAGTGTTGACGAACGAGATTTTTTTTCCCAATATTAATACCCTCATCTCGCGTATAGTTCAGGAGTCAGGTTAAAGAAAAGAAATAAAATATAATCGATGGCCTATCTATTCTAATTCAATACAAAAGCGAAGCGAGAAAAGAAGCATTTCTACCTATTCCTTGTTCATTTTGTGTATTCAAGTCGTAGGTACCTAATTAAAGTACTTCTTCTTTAACCTGTATATATCTTGAAATAGATGCAGGACGAGGGGGGAACTATTGGGAAAAAATTTCACGTTCGTTCGTTCGAAATCATTATTAATTTGGTGCCTCAAGTCTTAATTTAAAGCACTTGCGAACCATTATAGTTTTTTATTTCTTTTTACTTTTCTTTAACCTGACTCCTGAACTATACGCGAGACGAGGGTATTAACTATTGGGAAAAAAATGTCACGTTCGTTAACACTGTTAATCAGTAGAACGCATCATTCCCAGTAGTTAATAGTGTTAACCACGGAGTATTAACCAGCGGGAAGTGCCCGAAATTGAGTGCATTTTTTTCCTTTTATTTTATCTCTTAAAAATGGTACCTGGTGAATTATGTTGATCTCGAGGATGCAGCAGCGATGTATAATACTAATATAATATGCCATGCCATTTATTCACTGAATCATGCATTCTTTTTGCAGAGTGGTGTAGCAGTTTTGGGATGGTACACTAGTCAACTCATTCATTTTAAACTGAAACAGCACTGCAAACTTCATGAAACAAAATGCCTTCCAGTCAACAACTTGCTCTCATCTATCTACCCATATATAACACACATGAACAAAAATGATTTTTGCATTGATTCAATTTCCAAAATTGGAAAAGTGTTTTCTGATTTTACTCCTACTGTATATTTGATGGCCAATGATCAAAGTGAGAGTCTTAAAGTCAAAGACAATATATCTGGAAATCTATCTGGCAATGTATCCGGAAATCTATCTGGCAATGGATCTGGAAATCTATCTGGACATATATCGGGCAATAGATCTGGCAACAGCGCACAAACACACCCCTACAGTCCTACAAACGGACAGAGCGTAGATACCTCAGATGATGACTTGGGTGGGGTGTTGAATTCAATTGAAAACAGACTTGGTTTAGCTTCCATTGAGAATGGCCAGTACCAAGATGGGCTTAGTTTACTAAGGTAACAGTCTATTTTAAATAAAATGTTTTGTGTTGTACAGACGCCAGCACGTCAACCTACCCGAAACTGTCAAATTTTCCCAATCAACTTTGAACCTTATCTTTTAGTGATAAAGTTGAAAATCTATTAAAGCAATTTGACAGATTGTAGTAGGTTGATGTGCTGGCGTCTGTACACAGAACATCATCAAAGTACCTACATTATTGTTGTTTTATAATTTGTGTCATTCTTCTAGGTCTGCAGCAGAACGAAATCATGCTCCAGCCATTTACAACTTAGGGTTATGCTATGAAAAGGGATTAGGAGTAACTGCCAATGAAAAGACTGTAAGTAAACATTAACTTATAAGAGCAGGTTGAATCCGCCATTTTTACATCGATTTATTGATTTAAATGATCATCTATCTAATTACGCAACACATTTTCGTAAACGATTACGACAAGTTTGGAACTGTCAAAATGAAACCAAAATTTGTCGTAACACATTCATTCAATATTCATTGCGTTATTTACGTTGTTGAGCAGTTTTTTTTTTCGAACTCATGAAAGTAATGGATTAGCAATTTGTTTCAAAACGATTCTTATTTAATTAGGGTACCGGTGTATCCAAAAAATGAAGATAATTAAAAAGATCTTACAGAATAAGAATCTGTAGCAGAAAGGGTGTTTTGTTTTTATATGCGAGATAGCCTGCAGTATTATCTTACGATATAAAGTTCACCAGAGGAAACAATGATAATAATTCAAGCAGTATAGTTATATAAAACAAACATTTTAATTTCAAGGTTTTTGTCAAGTCATCGGTTCATCTTTCTATTATCCTGTTCTAAATGTTAGGGGTTAAAGTATGAAATTGCCGATTTGTACAGAAAAATTGAAATTAATTTTAATATAACATATTTATTTAATCAAAATAATTACCATTATTATGTATACATTGCTACCATCTAATAGGAAGGTCATTTATGCCTTTGCGATAGAACTCTCGTGATCTAGATTCGACAAACTGTGTGAAAGCATTTTGTACTGCCTCCTGAGAAGAAAACTTTTTATCACGTAGAAAATTGTCCAAATCACGAAAAAAATGGTAGTCCGTTGGAGCAAGGTCTGGCGAATACGGAGGGTGACGAATGGTTTCTAATTGCAGTTCCTGTAGAGTTAAAACGGTTTCTCGTGCTGTATGAGGTCTCGCTCCATGATGGAGCAATAATGGTGAAGATCGATTCATGAGTCGGGGCTGTTTCACTGCTAGTTTTGCTCTTTTTCGGAGTTCGGCACAGTAGACATCTGCCGTTATTGTTTGACCAGATCGGAGAAAGCTATAGAGAATAACACCATGCTGAGACCACCAAACAGTTACCATTACCTTTTTAATGGTAAGCTTTGCTTTACTGGACACTGTTGCGGCGTTTGACCTGGGGTCAGCCATTGCATTTTTCGCTTACGGTTATCGTAAAGAATCCACTTTTCATCACATGTCACAATTCGATCCAATATTCCTTCATTTCTGTATCGATTCAACAAGACAACACAAGTTTCAACGCGCGTTTCTTTCTGCAGATCAGTTAAATCATGAGGCACCCATTTCTCATATATTTTTCTGCCGCGTTAGTTCCGCGTCGGAACTCGTTTTCAAAAATAACTCGAATTTTCGAAGTATCCATCTTTCTTATCTAAGCTGATTAAAAAAAACAACTGAAAGTCGATAATCGAATGTTGCACATTTTTTTAAAGAAGTGCTTCATAGGTACCATGTGAAAAAAGTTTCACTAAGAAATCTCAAACTATGAAGCTTCTATGTCAATTCAAAGTACCTGTTACAATGAAACGGCAATTTCATACTTTTACTAAATATAGAAAGTGTTAGGACTAGCCGAGTGACCTTGTGTTGCATACTTTACCACAGTTCCACAATTATTCAAATACATACTAGTGCATGAGCGTCACAGCTTCTGCAGCAACTTGAATGATTTTAGATTATTTACATTGACAGGCTATGGAGCTATACAAGTCTGCAGCTGCATTGGATCACCCTGAAGCACTTTACAACCTTGGCATTTTTTACGGCCAGGGCCGGGGCGGACTCAAGGCCGACCAGGAAACTGCCGTCAGACTACTGCGCCTCGCCGCAGTACAGGGACAACAGGATGCTATTGATGCTCTTAAATATCTCGACGTGAGCATCTTTGAGCCTCGACACAACGACGTAAATTCCTGGACTTACCAACAACACACACAATTTTCATCAAGTCAAAATATTGTTCCTACTCAAAGCAAACTGTTCATCGACAATATAAACTTTCTGCAGGCTACAGTTTGAAGTAGTTGTGAGTGGCTTTTAAAAATATAAGTTGGTGGTGGTTGATGCACCTTGAAATTAGTCGCTAAGCTACAACACACGCATAGCGTGTGAATATGCCGTGTAATATAATTACTTGATCCTTTCAATGGTGGTTTATATTTCTACTTAATTTTCATTTTGTATAAATATTACTTTTAGTAAGTTGTTCAATATTTTGAATAGACCAGTATATATTTTAAGTGTAAACAATGCATACAATTATATTTTAAAAGCTTTTTCAGTTTACTTATTGGATATTCATGACTTGCACATAGATGGATATAAAGAATTATTACCGCAAGTAAAGTTCTCTCAAAAAACTTTAATTACTCTGAAAATTTGGTTACTACTTTCTTGTGTGTGGCATTATAATTATTTGGGCTGTGAAAGCCATAATGACTTCCTATATTTCGTGACTCAAGTGTGGTGCTCGGCAGCGCATCAGTCTTGGAACTACTCTCCCCCTCTACTCTTTACGGAGAGTAGAGAGGGAGGGGTGATTTCATGTAATAATCTCGTGGTGTGATGGCGCTAACTACATAAACTACTTCGCATCGGTAAATGTTGTTTTCGATTATTATTAAACTCTATTGATACCAAAACTTTTTCTTCTTTCGTGTCGGCACAAGAATAGCTCATGCAGCCTTTAAAAAAAGATCGATTAAGTTAGTCAGCCGGCTGGGTAGCAGGGCTGTTAGCCCAGGGTACGCCGGAAGTGCTCGAGTTTCAAAAGGGATCTTGGTGAAGAGGCAGCCAACTCTACTACAAACAAACCCTACAGCCATCAGCCCTCTAAAGCTTGCCAACATTATTTCATCCTAAATTGAACAAAAAGAGCAATGCAGTTTCGTTCAACAGACGAATTAAAATTAAATGTTGTAGGTAAACCTTACAATAAACGTAAAAAAAATTGTACCTATTGATTATAAACCACAGAACAAATATTTGTAAGGTATGGATACTCAGACAACAGGGCTGTGCGTTTGCACTGGCGAAACATTCACAACAAAACATCTTGAAATCTTTAGTTTGTCAAAGTTCCACACAATATTTGATAGGAACTAGCGATTTCAACATGTTTTGTTGTGACGTTTCGCTAGTGCAAACGCACACTTGTGCTGTTTATCGAATTGTGTATGATTTTATATAACTATGCGAAACTGACCCTATTTAATTATAATCAATGATGTTATGTAATGAAATAAATAAACTACAACATATATCTAGCAGTGTTTCATTTCAAACTAGTACAACCGATTGAAAACTATAATTACTTCAATGGTACAGGTGAATACAAATCAGCCTCTACTTTTATTCAGCAGAGGTGCCTTTAATTTGTTGATTATATAATCCATTTATGCTACTTCTGAAGCAGTATAGTTTGCATCGAGTATAATTATATCAACAAGATCCTCGCTGCTCACGAAACAAATCCTAAGCTCTCTCAACCCGAGGTACACACCAGGGCTCTATTTTTTCTTTAAAACATTTCAAAATAAATAATAGCATTCACTCAACGAAATAAACACGAAAACTTAGATCGCCATGGTCAAAATCTGTAAAAAAAAAAAAACCATTAGTAGGTAGTTACTACCTTTTTTTTTTTTTTTTTGGGTGGGAAATCATCGAATGACGTCTCCCGCTCTGGGTGGAGCGGGAGGGCGTGTCAGACTCTTACTGACTAAAACCCACCCGTGTTCCTTCTGTTGCCTGTGCAATGCCAGGGGGCCACGGTATCCCTTTCGGACTTTCCCGCAACCCCGGCAGGCAATGGTCTCATCGGACCCCTTCACTCGCTGACACTCTTTGAGGCGCGCGTGGAACACAACGCGCCGTCGACCCGGGCTTGGTCCTTACCGGACGGCGAGCTACCCATTGCTCACCGTCCGCAAGCCCGCGCCTACGGTGGCCGGGAATCCGCGATCGATTCCCGACGATATATGTTGTAGTTTATTTATTTCATTACATAACCTATGTTCGAGATTAATGAAAGTTAAGTAATACAATCATGGCATGTAATGGACATAGATAAAACCTGTAGATAACTACTTTTATCTTTCAACATGAAAAATCAATATAAGTTATGACATTGCATCACAGAGAACTTTTTTATATCATTGCGTTGATTCGGGTTTGATACAGAATGTGCACGTGACGCAAAATGTGCATTTCGCAAAATAAACACTTCGCAAAATGTGCACTTCTCTAAATGAGTGAATTTCATAACAATGGGTCAAAATAAAAACATGCTGACAATTTTTTTTTTTAGTACGGTAACAGTCATTTCTTTGTAAAAAGTAATCACGATCAGGAAGTGTTTGATTTATCAGTACACGTCAGCTATACACTTATATATGTACTCCCAGTGAACGAAGTACTCCAACCAGTGCCGGATTAGTCCATAAGCAAATTAAGCAATTGCTTAGGGCATCACGTCTCGGGGGTTCAACATAAACAGCACCGAAAAAATATTGGTTAGCACATGAAAGGCAAGGCTGTTTGAAAAACCGCGCTTATTTTCGGCGGGAGATGTGAAAGTAATAATAGTTATTTGTTATACAAGAGTGCAAAGTTGCTTTTTAACCGCGTGTTCAATTTTGATGACCGAGCAAGCGAAGGATTCTAAAATTGAATCACGAGCGCAGCGAGTGATTCAAAATTAGAATCCTGAGCGTTAGCGAGGGAATCAAAAGAGCACGAGGTGAAAAATCTTTGCACTCGAGTGCAACACGTAACTTTTCATTCCACCTCAGCGAGGAAATGACTAAATGCAAAAAAAAAAACGTTTACAATCACAAGATAGGTACACTTTTATTTCAGTTTAGGTATTAATTACTACATTATGACAGGTAAGTATTACAGAATAATCTTTAAATTATAACAAAATAATACTAAGGTATAATTAAGAAAATTTTAAAGTAACGTTGCTACAGTTATTTAAATTGAGTGTAATATTTTTGTTTGGTACTGTAATATTGGTGTTAGTCACTTGTGTACTGTTTTTCGGTAAACTATCTGTCATACTTAATAGTTGTACCGATTCATCGGATTCCCTTGGCGTGAATGTTGGAGAGAGAGGGAGATGGTTAGGTGTTTCATAACGGCTTATTTTTGATGTAGAAGGGCCAGTACAAGGATCCGATTGAGGCTCTTTCAGTGTAATGGCTCCTACGATGCCTTCACATATTTTAGACTTATTTTGGATGGAATCCTCTATGTATCCCTCTACAACTGCATTGGACTTCCAGCCTCCGTGGCGCTTAAGGGACAGCAGATCAGCTCCGGAATCAGCCAAAAGTGTGGCTGAAGTTCGTCGGAAACAATGACCCGTGTACAACAGGGGTTCTGGAAGTTCAAGAAATGTTGCTATTTCTCGTGGGATACTGCCAATTTTATTAGTACCCATAGGCTGTCTAACACACTTTCCATTGCGATACTGTAGAAAAAATCGATTGATTGGAGTGTTAGGCGGGCGTAAGGCTTGATATTTCTCAACAATCGTTACGTATTCCTTGCGAATGACGAAGTTGCGGTCTCTTTTTGTCTTTGTATTAGGTAAATTAATTAATAGTAAGTCATCTGAATGTTTCTCAATGTTTTTGACATTAAGTTGTGTTAGTTCATTAGTTCGACATGCTCCGTTTATTCCAATAATAAGAACAACCTGTAACGTAAAGAGTATTGTAGTAGATAAATGAATAAAATTGATATGAACGTGTTATATAAATGTAATTATTGTGTCTAAAAATAAATAATATGATATATAAATGTAATTATACTTGTTATACCTATAAATGTAATTATTATCTATGGTTAATTTACTAAATGAATTTAATAACAAACTTATTTTTTATAAGTCAAACACTGATTTGACTCAACTGTTGTTATTGTCTCCAATATCTTGGTTGAATTATGTAGTAGGGTCTCACTGATTTATTTGATTGTTCCTATATTTAAATACTAAATGATTGAGGATACAAGTTCCATTAAATTATTTTGTTAAGAATATCTAAGAGATTAGTTTACGTATAAATTATATTTTTGTAAAGACATTATTACAGTTTATAGTTTAAAAGTATTTGTTTTGTACTAATAGTTCAGTTCATTTTATCTGTGGTAATATTCATGTTAGGTAGGGTAGACAACTGTCATTTGAAATGTTTTAAAAGGTCGTGTAACTTAATTCTTGTTCTCTTTCTGTACGTGTCACTGGACTGGTAACAATATAAAAGCTTATGTTAACATCTAAGAACAGACCCTGAGTGATGTCCATGTCCGTAATATTGAGTTGCTAAAAGCTAATATAAGGAAATAATGTTGCTTATCAGAAGTTCTGCTTTTATTGTAAAATGGATTGTAATAAGGATCATCAGATCACTTCTGGTGAAAGATCGACTAACTACAATGTTCATGTAAGTTAAATTGTCATTATATCTTGATTATTGCTGATAACTATGATGTTCTGTATGTATTAAAATATTGCTAATATTGCCACATAAGTGTTAAATAGAATTAAGGAATATTCATATTCTATTTGTCATTGATAAAGTTGTTAGCTTTAAGAAATGGTCCAAGAGATTAATGTAATAACAAAACTAAATGCTAATGTAAAAATATGTTGATAAAATACTTCAAAACAAGCTTCCGTGGAGTTTCTTATCCTTCTTCTCCACGAAGACCTAGATTTGGAACGGATAACTAGCTTTCTCATTAACAATACCTATTTATTGACAAGTCTTAATTGAAATAAATGCCTAGTCTTGTCTCGATGTGCTTTCTTATAATCCTTTTCCCTACACACCATATTCATAGATATTAAAATACATAACATAACATCACGCCTTGTATCCCCGAGGGGTCGGGCAGAGGTGCACCTGTAGTAGGTACACCCACATATTAAAATGCCTACATGATTAAATAATTAACTAATAGGTAACCTGAAAATCCTGACACTCAAAAGTTGATAGTTAAGTGGATATCAATGCCTCTAAATGTAGTATATCTAATAATCTTTTTTCTCACATCAGAAGTGGGATAGTGCCCTGTCTTACATAAGCGATTTCTAATGAATTTTATTTTGCTATTTTCATAATCAATGTTGGAGCTATTGGTGATTTTGCTGGAAGCCGTGGTGTCGCCGGATAGCTGTCAAAGCCCTCACCATGAGGATGACATCATGCTGCCAACTCCTGGAGTAGGACTCTATCTGAGATTTTGCTGGAAGCCGTGGTGTTACCGGGTAGCTGTCTAAACCCTCACCATGAGGATGACATCATGCTGCCAACTCCTAGAGTAGGACTGTAAGTGGGAGCTGCAGGGCCGGTAAGGCCTTTAGTGGCTCTGCTTTGATATTACTTTGAAATGAGAGAACATCAACTGATGGTGCATCATAGAAAAAGTTTTGTAACCTTTAAACTAGAATATTTTAAAACAGGATGGTGCCGATTCTCTTGACGCAAATGCCTTTAAACTGGGCTGGAAATCGCCAAAATTTAGTTTACTCTTGTCAAACGATGATTTCCCATTCTGAAATAGACAAAGTATATTTGACTATATTTTGAAACAACCAACAACAACTTAACTATATTTTATTTTGACAGCACTAAGATGGTACTGAGATTTTAATTTAGTGTAAAAGACAATTTTGCTATTCTGTATTTTGCCTAACTGAGTCTGACCTTAAATTAGGTGTCATGAACTAAAATTCACACAAACACCTCGACTTCGGGTGCAATAACAGTACTGTACTGGATTTTTTTCTTTTCTTTTGCTTGTATCTCGAAAATGGTGTGTCCTATCGCAAAAATAATGGAAATTTCGACCCCCTTTATAAAACCCTTAAACCCCTAATACTCAACAAGTAGGTAATATTTTTTTTATATTTTCCATGCAAAAAGTGAAAAATTCCAAATAAAAAAGGTCGAGGCTAAAAAAAAAACGGAATAGGGCAAACAAGTATGTACCACGTGGAGTCGTAATTGTCAAATTCAATTTTGGTTGTTTCAAAATATTTTTTGAGTTCAGACTATTTCAGAAAAGCTTTACGATTCTCATAGCCAGGAGTGAAGTCTTGGTGATAGTTTGGTTGGTTTTGTTTTGTGTACGGGAGAATCGCCACCAGTGTTTGTCATTAAAAGTTAAGCTTCAATTGGTATTTTAACAAATTTCAAAAACAAAGGTCTCTGAAAACAATGGTATCTACTTGCATAAAAATATACTTATAAAAATAAAAAAAAATGTGCCTACTTACAATGATTAAATATGTTGAAAGATCATTAGGTAATGAACCAAAAATAGTGAACATCTAATTGAAGCTTAGCTTATAAAACCAATAATAACTAGGTACGTTGTTACTCTAGCTAGATTATAATTAATTAATTTTTGTTCTCACAATGATGAGACTGAGAATAGGATACAAGTGTTCACTTAGATGAAACTTGGCATTACAAGAGTACTAGTAATTTAATGTATATATAAATTAGGTAACACACAAAAACCAAAAATGAGATTGGGTTTCTGAACAGGACATTGCGAGGAATTGTGTACTAAATTACTTAGACCATTGTTTTCAATCTTTGATCCTGCTTTAAGAACTGAGTTATATACTGATGCTACTGCTATACGATATGGTGCTTTTTTAACCCAGAAATACGATAGTGATTTTTAAGTCATTTGTTTTAGTAAAAGAACTACACCTGCAGAGTCAAAATATAGTTCTTATGATTTAGAAACTCTAGCTATTCACAACGCCTTGAAACACTTCCGTGTCTATTTACTAGAAATTAACTTTATAATTATCACAGATTGTAACACTATGTGCAATGAACAGTCAGAGTGGCCGAACGTTCTGTGGAAAGTACAACAATTAATTAACACAACTGTACAAAAATCCACGGGCTCTACCTCTTTGCTATTACTTACGACGTACTAGAAGAAAAATATAGACAAAAACCAAATAAATTAGAGGCTGACCGAGAAATAGCTAGACAAATAGCAGAAAAAATCAATAAACGTTTAGATGTCACTCGTCGTAACAACGTAAACTTTAACGTAGGAGATGTAGTGTATGTCTCGCGGAATCATAATGCGTAATGATGAATTGGCACCTAAATTATAGGGCCTTTGCAATATCTTCTATCCTTTCTAATGATCGTTTTGCTCTGCAAGGTCTAGGTGATTTACGAAACATTTCAGTAGTCAAAGAAAAATTAAGATTCTGACACTTTACCTAATTACATTTTCTTATTTTTGTGTTGATATTTTGTTCTATTAATCTGACATGTTAAGTTACTGAAAGCATATTTTAATTAATTACACACTGATGTGGATTTAATTCGGAAATAAATAGAAAGAATTATGTATAATTATATAACTTATAATATTATATATATATACTGCTGGTCGGTCACTGCCCTGATACCTTTCTGAAATTCATGCGCAGCAGGTGATAGGACTGGTATGTCAAGGCCAGAGGCTACTTATGATATTACTGCTGGTCGGTCACTGCCCTGATACCTTTCTGAAATTCATGCGCAGCAGGTGATAGGACTGGTATGTCAAGGCCAGAGGCTATTTATAACATTACTGCTGGTCGGTCACTGCCCTGATACCTTTCTGAAATTCATGCGCAGCAGGTGATAGGACTGGTATGTCAAGGCCAGAGACTTCTTGAAAACAAATATTTATTTATTTTAATATAATTTTAAAATTAAATTAGTTGGGTACTTCGCGAGCGAAGTACAGGTTTAAACAATCACAAATTACCATTTGTGATTGTAATTTTGGTACATTTCAGTTTAATAGAACATCCAAACAATAGATTTACATATACTTTTAATTTATCCTAGTAAAATATGTGTTATTAGGAGCTTAAAATCCGATGAGATACATTTATGATTCTTCATCTAATTACATTTATATATCAAAATTCAAAAAGAAAAACATGTTTCCGCTGGTCGGTCATTTGCTTGGTGCAAGTCTATCCCACTAACAACGGGTGGAGGGGACTTGACACGTCTAGGCAATTGGCAAAACAAAAGTAAAACAATTGTAGAAAAAGGGTCTCTAAGGTACTTCGAGAGCGAAGTACTTGTCAGCATGGCCGTGTTATATAAATGTAATTATTGTGTCTAAAAATAAATAATATGATATATAAATGTAATTATACTTGTTATACCTATAAATGTAATTATTATCTATGGTTAATTTACTAAATGAATTTAATAACAAACTTATTTTTTATAAGTCAAACACTGATTTGACTCAACTGTTGTTATTGTCTCCAATATCTTGGTTGAATTATGTAGTAGGGTCTCACTGATTTATTTGATTGTTCCTATATTTAAATACTAAATGATTGAGGATACAAGTTCCATTAAATTATTTTGTTAAGAATATCTAAGAGATTAGTTTACGTATAAATTATATTTTTGTAAAGACATTATTACAGTTTATAGTTTAAAAGTATTTGTTTTGTACTAATAGTTCAGTTCATTTTATCTGTGGTAATATTCATGTTAGGTAGGGTAGACAACTGTCATTTGAAATGTTTTAAAAGGTCGTGTAACTTAATTCTTGTTCTCTTTCTGTACGTGTCACTGGACTGGTAACAATATAAAAGCTTATGTTAACATCTAAGAACAGACCCTGAGTGATGTCCATGTCCGTAATATTGAGTTGCTAAAAGCTAATATAAGGAAATAATGTTGCTTATCAGAAGTTCTGCTTTTATTGTAAAATGGATTGTAATAAGGATCATCAGATCACTTCTGGTGAAAGATCGACTAACTACAATGTTCATGTAAGTTAAATTGTCATTATATCTTGATTATTGCTGATAACTATGATGTTCTGTATGTATTAAAATATTGCTAATATTGCCACATAAGTGTTAAATAGAATTAAGGAATATTCATATTCTATTTGTCATTGATAAAGTTGTTAGCTTTAAGAAATGGTCCAAGAGATTAATGTAATAACAAAACTAAATGCTAATGTAAAAATATGTTGATAAAATACTTCAAAACAAGCTTCCGTGGAGTTTCTTATCCTTCTTCTCCACGAAGACCTAGATTTGGAACGGATAACTAGCTTTCTCATTAACAATACCTATTTATTGACAAGTCTTAATTGAAATAAATGCCTAGTCTTGTCTCGATGTGCTTTCTTATAATCCTTTTCCCTACACACCATATTCATAGATATTAAAATACATAACATAACATCACGCCTTGTATCCCCGAGGGGTCGGGCAGAGGTGCACCTGTAGTAGGTACACCCACATATTAAAATGCCTACATGATTAAATAATTAACTAATAGGTAACCTGAAAATCCTGACACTCAAAAGTTGATAGTTAAGTGGATATCAATGCCTCTAAATGTAGTATATCTAATAATCTTTTTTTCTCACATCAGAAGTGGGATAGTGCCCTGTCTTACATAAGCGATTTCTAATGAATTTTATTTTGCTATTTTCATAATCAATGTTGGAGCTATTGGTGATTTTGCTGGAAGCCGTGGTGTCGCCGGATAGCTGTCAAAGCCCTCACCATGAGGATGACATCATGCTGCCAACTCCTGGAGTAGGACTCTATCTGAGATTTTGCTGGAAGCCGTGGTGTTACCGGGTAGCTGTCTAAACCCTCACCATGAGGATGACATCATGCTGCCAACTCCTAGAGTAGGACTGTAAGTGGGAGCTGCAGGGCCGGTAAGGCCTTTAGTGGCTCTGCTTTGATATTACTTTGAAATGAGAGAACATCAACTGATGGTGCATCATAGAAAAAGTTTTGTAACCTTTAAACTAGAATATTTTAAAACAGGATGGTGCCGATTCTCTTGACGCAAATGCCTTTAAACTGGGCTGGAAATCGCCAAAATTTAGTTTACTCTTGTCAAACGATGATTTCCCATTCTGAAATAGACAAAGTATATTTGACTATATTTTGAAACAACCAACAACAACTTAACTATATTTTATTTTGACAGCACTAAGATGGTACTGAGATTTTAATTTAGTGTAAAAGACAATTTTGCTATTCTGTATTTTGCCTAACTGAGTCTGACCTTAAATTAGGTGTCATGAACTAAAATTCACACAAACACCTCGACTTCGGGTGCAATAACAGTACTGTACTGGATTTTTTTCTTTTCTTTTGCTTGTATCTCGAAAATGGTGTGTCCTATCGCAAAAATAATGGAAATTTCGACCCCCTTTATAAAACCCTTAAACCCCTAATACTCAACAAGTAGGTAATATTTTTTTTATATTTTCCATGCAAAAAGTGAAAAATTCCAAATAAAAAAGGTCGAGGCTAAAAAAAAAACGGAATAGGGCAAACAAGTATGTACCACGTGGAGTCGTAATTGTCAAATTCAATTTTGGTTGTTTCAAAATATTTTTTGAGTTCAGACTATTTCAGAAAAGCTTTACGATTCTCATAGCCAGGAGTGAAGTCTTGGTGATAGTTTGGTTGGTTTTGTTTTGTGTACGGGAGAATCGCCACCAGTGTTTGTCATTAAAAGTTAAGCTTCAATTGGTATTTTAACAAATTTCAAAAACAAAGGTCTCTGAAAACAATGGTATCTACTTGCATAAAAATATACTTATAAAAATAAAAAAAAATGTGCCTACTTACAATGATTAAATATGTTGAAAGATCATTAGGTAATGAACCAAAAATAGTGAACATCTAATTGAAGCTTAGCTTATAAAACCAATAATAACTAGGTACGTTGTTACTCTAGCTAGATTATAATTAATTAATTTTTGTTCTCACAATGATGAGACTGAGAATAGGATACAAGTGTTCACTTAGATGAAACTTGGCATTACAAGAGTACTAGTAATTTAATGTATATATAAATTAGGTAACACACAAAAACCAAAAATGAGATTGGGTTTCTGAACAGGACATTGCGAGGAATTGTGTACTAAATTACTTAGACCATTGTTTTCAATCTTTGATCCTGCTTTAAGAACTGAGTTATATACTGATGCTACTGCTATACGATATGGTGCTTTTTTAACCCAGAAATACGATAGTGATTTTTAAGTCATTTGTTTTAGTAAAAGAACTACACCTGCAGAGTCAAAATATAGTTCTTATGATTTAGAAACTCTAGCTATTCACAACGCCTTGAAACACTTCCGTGTCTATTTACTAGAAATTAACTTTATAATTATCACAGATTGTAACACTATGTGCAATGAACAGTCAGAGTGGCCGAACGTTCTGTGGAAAGTACAACAATTAATTAACACAACTGTACAAAAATCCACGGGCTCTACCTCTTTGCTATTACTTACGACGTACTAGAAGAAAAATATAGACAAAAACCAAATAAATTAGAGGCTGACCGAGAAATAGCTAGACAAATAGCAGAAAAAATCAATAAACGTTTAGATGTCACTCGTCGTAACAACGTAAACTTTAACGTAGGAGATGTAGTGTATGTCTCGCGGAATCATAATGCGTAATGATGAATTGGCACCTAAATTATAGGGCCTTTGCAATATCTTCTATCCTTTCTAATGATCGTTTTGCTCTGCAAGGTCTAGGTGATTTACGAAACATTTCAGTAGTCAAAGAAAAATTAAGATTCTGACACTTTACCTAATTACATTTTCTTATTTTTGTGTTGATATTTTGTTCTATTAATCTGACATGTTAAGTTACTGAAAGCATATTTTAATTAATTACACACTGATGTGGATTTAATTCGGAAATAAATAGAAAGAATTATGTATAATTATATAACTTA
Source organism: Xanthia togata (assembly GCA_963853775.1). NCBI lineage: Eukaryota > Metazoa > Arthropoda > Insecta > Lepidoptera > Noctuidae > Xanthia > Xanthia togata. The sequence continues at coordinate 12,749,171 of OY970811.1, forward strand.
TAATATTATATATATATACTGCTGGTCGGTCACTGCCCTGATACCTTTCTGAAATTCATGCGCAGCAGGTGATAGGACTGGTATGTCAAGGCCAGAGGCTACTTATGATATTCACAAACGCATAATTATGCCTATCAACATCTACTAAGTATACTATTTAATTGAGATTAATATACTTAAGTAGATACTGAATGTGCAACTGACTTACTTTTGCCGCCAAATATACGGAATCGGGTGCTTCGTTAAGAAACTTTTCAATATCAGATACTGTGAAAACCTTCGATTTTTTTGGTTGATGACCAGATGAGGCTCTTTTTAAAAATGCCACTAATTTAGGATAGGTATCGATATGTTTGTCTTTTTTCATCTTTATTGTTGCTTTTAGCATCGAATACGTACTCCATAGAGTGCTTGCTTTCTTGTTCTCGGATAATTCTATAAAATATGCCAGCAAAACGTTTTCTGAGAAAGTTTTGGCTCCTTTTGCTAGTCGCCACGTGTTGAACATATCGTACTGTTTTAAATACTTCTCGCGTGATTGTTGAGGGAGAAAGCTCATTTGCGCATTATTAACAGTTTCAGTCAATTCTGTTGGCGTCAAGCAAACTTCCTCGTCGCTAGAATCACTCATTTTAGTTTTTTCACTTGTTTTCAAGTTTCTTGTTTTTAATATACCTAAGGTTTAACAATGACGTGAAAAAATGCCGCGTAAAGAACCGCGTACAAAGCAAATTGAAAAAAGAACACCAAGAAGGTTCCGAGTCTGAGTTTTTAACAAATTAAAAAAAAGTTGTATGATATATTCGGCACCATAGAGGTAGCAGTAAATAGGTTTAATGTTTTTTTTAATTCACAAACTTAGTGCACACGATGTTCTAAATTCAATTTACTTTATCCTCTAGAGGATAAAAACGGCTTTTCCACTCAGATACTGAAGATTAAAAATACTCTTTCCGAGATGGTGGGATGAAATAGTTATTTGTTATACAAGAGTGCAAAGTTGCTTTTTAACCGCGTGTTCAATTTTGATGACCGAGCAAGCGAAGGATTCTAAAATTGAATCACGAGCGCAGCGAGTGATTCAAAATTAGAATCCTGAGCGTTAGCGAGGGAATCAAAAGAGCACGAGGTGAAAAATCTTTGCACTCGAGTGCAACACGTAACTTTTCATTCCACCTCAGCGAGGAAATGACTAAATGCAAAAAAAAAAACGTTTGCGCATTATTAACAGTTTCAGTCAATTCTGTTGGCGTCAAGCAAACTTCCTCGTCGCTAGAATCACTCATTTTAGTTTTTTCACTTGTTTTCAAGTTTCTTGTTTTTAATATACCTAAGTTTTAACAATGACGTGAAAAAATGCCGCGTAAAGAACCGCGTACAAAGCAAATTGAAAAAAGAACACCAAGAAGGTTCCGAGTCTGAGTTTTTAACAAATTAAAAAAAAGTTGTATGATATATTCGGCACCATAGAGGTAGCAGTAAATAGGTTTAATGTTTTTTTTAATTCACAAACTTAGTGCACACGATGTTCTAAATTCAATTTACTTTATCCTCTAGAGAATAAAAACGGCTTTTCCACTCAGATACTGAAGATTAAAAATACTCTTTCCGAGATGGTGGGATGAAAAAAAAATTACACGATACTGCACGAGCACGAAAGGTTCGATGCTTTCTTTATGAATAGTTAGGTAATATATTTATATCGTAGCCAGATCTTTTATTTGATCATTTCATGAAGTGTTCGACTTCGACCATTTCGACTTCGGCCAAATACGTAGTATCTATCTATAGGTAGTCTGAGATAGCCAGCAAAAATTGACCATGGCGTCTAACGTGACATTTAATGATATGTCAGTCGACCTTTGGACATATCACTAATGTAGGGTATCAATGGTTTATGGTGTAGTAAAAATTGCAAAGTAACTGCGACTTTATTTAAATTTTAATAACCCTACAAACATTTCCTCATTTATATTTCCTTACTCCATCACTAGACCCTGTTCACCATCTATCTATAACCTATTAATTGAAACCATTCCAATGAGCCCAAACACGATAACTGCGCTGTAAGTTGGTAAGGGAGTTGGGTATCCTGCAAATTCCAGGTGATGCTGCAGCATCAGCTTAAGGTTATCATTGAAGTAATAGAATACCAAATTTCAAACCGATCAGACCTGTGGAAGGTGCTCACATCCATTCATCAACTAGAAAAAGAGCTGATGACCTTGAAACGGCTGAACCGATTTTGATAAACGTGTCTAAGAACCATCGCTAGAAATGCTGCTTTCAAATATAAAAAAACGCATTCAAATCGGTTCACCCGTTTAAGAGCTACGGTGCCACAGACAGACACAAAGCGGTTAGGATAGGTTGAAACTGCGACCAACCGCGCGCGAGCCGAGCGAGCGCTACTTATTACAAGTTGGTTACTTTCCATAAAATCATAATATGGAAATAAAATAAAAGTTAATCGACTTTGTATGGACTTGTTAATCTACTTTGTTTAATTTGTGGTATGCCACCGCCATGATGCACAATAAAAACAAAGCGACATCAACGCCTCATAACCGTGGATAATCTAGCATTTTACGATTTATGATAACTAATGTTTGGCCACATCATGAAGTAGTCGTTCGTTTAACTGTTCATATCGTCAAAAGTTGAGTATTCAATGATCTGGCTAGACAACATCATGATGTGACCAGCAGCGGTCGATGTTCTATTTCATGAAATGGTTGAACACTTCACGAAATTATAACAATGTTGGATTTTCAACTCTAGGCTCAGCGCTGAGAGTTGAAAATCCAACAGTGCACTTTTATTTAGGGATTTATTTAAGTGTCACTGAGATGTGGGTGAAAACGGGCATGAATGTCTCAATTATTATTACAATCGGCAATTTCATACTTTATTTCTTTACTTTTTTTTTAAAGTATGAAATTGCCGATTTGTACAGAAAAATTTAAATGTTTTTTTTTTTAAATTTAACATACGTATTTATTAAAGTAATCAAAATAATTACCATTATTATCTATACATTGCTGCCATCTAATAGGAAGGTCATTTATGCCTCTGCGATAGAACTCTCGTGATCTAGATTCGACAAACTGTGTGAAAGCATTTTGTACTGCCTCCTGAGAAGAAAACTTTTTAACACGTAGAAAATTGTCCAAATCACGAAAAAAATGGTAGTCCGTAGGAGCAAGGTCTGGCGAATACGGAGGGTGACGAATGGTTTCTAATTGCAGTTCCTGTAGAATTAAAACGGTTTCTCGTGCTGTATGAGGTCTCGCGTTATCATGGAGCAATAGGTAATGGTGAAGATCGATTCATGAGTCGGGGCTGTTTCACTGCTAGTTTTGCTATCATTGTTCGGACTTGTGCACAATAGACATCTGCCGTTTTTGCTTGACCAGATCGGAGAAAGCTATAGCTAGTGAATAACACCATGCTGAGACCACCAAATTATCAGTTACCATTACCTTTTTATTGGTAAGCTTTGCTTTAGGACACTGTTGTGGCGTTTGACCCGGGGTCAGCCATTGCATTTTTCGCTTACTTACGGTTATCGTAAAGAATCACTTTTCATGACATGTCACAATTCGATCCCAATATTCCTTCATTTCTGTATCGATTCAACAAGGCAACACGCGTTTCTTTCTGCAGATCAGTCAAATCATGAGGCACCGATTTCTCATATTTTTTTATTTTATTGATTTGACGCAAATGAGTCAATAGGTATTGTTGGTAAGGTAACGTTAAAACATGCCGCTAATTCCTGGGTAGTTTGGCTCGGATCGGCTTCTACCATCTTTTTCAATTCATTTTTATTCACCTTTGTGGGAGGTCTTCCAAGTGGTTCGTTCTCAAATCAAAGTTTCCATCACGAAAACGTTTAAACCAAAATCGCACGGTGCCTATATTAGCAGTCCCCTCTCCAAACGCAACATTGATATTGCGAGCTGTTTCTGCCGCGTTAGTTCCGCGTCGGAACTCGTATTCAAAAATAACTCGAATTTTCGAAGTATCCATCTTTCTTGTCTAAGCTGAATAAAAAAAAAAAACAACTGAATGTCTATAATCGAATGTTGCATATTTTTAAAAATAATAACTTCATAGGTACCATGTAAGAAAGGTTCACTCAAAAATCTCAAACCATGAAGGTTCTATGTCAATTCTAAGTAATTACAATGAAACGGCAATTTCATACTTTAACCCCTATTATGATGTGTGTTACCTACCTACTTAAGTATGTTATGTCAGTATTTCTGTCGGTTAATGTTGCACGAAAATGTAAATAGCTTCTCTTATACAGTTACTTTGGTGGGATTTGCTCGTGCTCGGCTCGCTCGCTCATGTCGGGTGTCTTCGGCCCGGTGGCCCGGCGATATCCGAGGAATCGCTGCGCCCCATCGCAGATGAGAGATTTGTAGAATACAAGATAACACAATACAATAAACGTTTATCTTCAACATAATCATGGGTGAACCACGTTGCTTTCAACTTACCCTATGTACCTGGCCTACTTGCACGCGACCGAAACGTATGATGTCGCCGTCGGGATGGTGCCAATTCACTCATCCTTCACAAAGACCTGAATGCCGTGAGCGTTGACGAATGAGCGGCCTGCACTGCCCCCCGCGCGCGGTACAGTGGTTTCGGTCAAACTATAGAATAAATGCTGTGAAAATGCGTTTCCTTGCGAAGCATATGTGGTGTAACTATTAATAGTTACACCACACATGCTGATCGGCTGAGGACTGATATTATGATAAGGTAACGTTGCGGATTAAAAGATGTAGTGACAAAAATTTAAAAGAGTGCTTTGATCACAGATATAGTGTCTATCTATATCTGTGGCTTAGGTAGATGGTTTGGTCGTGTTGAGAGAAGATGAATGAAAGGCGACTATCAAAGGATATCAAGGCAGATGTGACTCTATGTTGCTCTCGTTTATAATTTTACTTTATAAGTCAATTTATTTTAATTTTATTTTAATTTAGTGCTGACATAATCTACTCATTACAATGTTTTTTTATGAGTTGTATTGCAATATGTGGTTAGTTAGCGACCTCGACAATTATTTATTTTACCTCGATGGTCCTAGTTTAGTTTATCAATTGTAACTTCTAGTTACAGCTATATGTAAGCGGGCACGCCCTTTATGCCTGGAGGCTTTTTCTTTTTTTTGTTATTGTTTACTTTTAGTTATTTTTATTTCTGCTTGAGTATAGTTCTCGATGCTTTTGGTTGGTATATTGGCGTGTGCTAGCTGTCATATGGCTATTAATTATAGCTATTTAATTTAAATTATTTTTTGCATATTGTAAATTGTCTTGCATACTGTTGTATAGAATCATTTTTTATTTTTTTTCTAACTGAACAGACAGCTGTGCTGCTGGGGAGTTTGTTGCGCCACTTCTTCTTCCCAGCAAAAGCACTAGGAAGTGGTGAAGGGTGGGCGTTTTGGGGGACTGTCTTATGTAATTTTGACGTTCGAAAAGTGCTGATTCTCAGCCTAGTTTGAATAAATGACTTTTGATTTTGATTTCTTCACGTGTCTCATATGTTAATAATAAAAATACGTGTTTAGGGGTATTTATTTATAAGCCTGTGCCCCGTACGCAAAATACGCGAATTGATTTGGCAGTTGCGGACACCAGCCTATAGGCCTGTGTCGTCTGAAATAAATGTCTTCAATTCAATATTATTGGGTCCAACTATGAAATTGGCGTTTTTTTCTCACAAATAGAGAACCTCGTCACTTCTATGATTTAAAATATCCATCAATTGCTTAATATTATATCGAATAATGACCATCATAGACAACTACCAGTAGTAAATCCACTTTATTACCAACTTATAGTTTTCTAAACATAAAAAATACCTTAAAAATAACTCCTCTTTTTGTTAGCAGAAATTACCACTATTTGTTTTAAAACTTAGCCAAAACTTATTTTTGTCGCTTAATCTATGTGGCATAAGTACGTTATCTTAGTTTTTAAACATTAGTGCATAAAAGTTTTAAACATTAGTGTTCATAGTTGTTAAATAAATTAAGAAAATGTTAGTATGAAAAATGCAACTTCTTTAAAATTCTCCATACAATACGCTGATTTCATAGGTGGGGGACCTAATATTAATAAAAATGGAACATAAAATTAAACTATCAAAAATTCTAAACATGCAAGGCATATTGAATAATTTTACGTGATAATTATATAAGTGTTAGTGTAATCACAGATGAATACATAATTATGGGTCACTCCGCATTTTAGGTATGAAGCTACAAGTAGGTACGCGGCGGGCTCGACTTGTCGAATTGAGTGGGCGTAACGTAGTCAGAAGATATAAGAGCTACGCGATAGAAAGAGAGGCAACTTCTAGGTGAATATAACTGTAAGTAATTAGTGCTGTGCGACCTGAATTGCACTTTATTGTGTCGCTTTTTATTTAAATGATGTTGCGGAGTGTCCCATCTGTACTGTAGTGTAATCGACTTTCGTTGCTGACCATGGATACCTTTCAGGTTATTTTAAAATAAAACACCCAGTTTTAGAGAATCAGTATTCTTTTTTACACAGCGTTAAACCTAAACCTTACAACTGACGCCATTATACTTAAAATATAATACGAATCTGACTCTTTTGCTAAGCTATAGTATTTTCAATAAAAATTTCTATCTGAGAGATATTATATAATTTTCCCAATTTATAAAATGAATACTACTATAAACATGAGTGCATTTGCCACTAAAAACTGGAATTTTATAACTTATATCTATCTAATATTAATATTCAAATATTACACAAGGGCAATTATAAAATTCATAGTTCCTGGCACTTAGGAAGGTTAAGCCCAAGTCGCCAATTATTACTATGAGAATGTATCACACATTTCCGAAACAATACAGTGATTTTGTTTCGCTTGGCGTATTTACAATTTTTAAAATGATTCGAATAACAAAATTCGATCTTTCATTAGATCAGCGTTACATAATAACATACAAATGAAATTTGATAATAATGATAACTAAAGCAATATGTGAATTGAACGATACAACTAGTATCGTTGTCTGTACATACATAAACAGTCCCGCACAGAAACTTACGACTAAAACATTGCAACGTTATAAAAACGTAATCTAATATAAACTATTTATTTAAAATTAATGTTCGCCGTCCGTTACGCAGACTGATATACAAAGTAGAAAAAATATACATGTCACCACAACAACAGATTTGATAAGTGTTTACTGACGCTGGCGCGGGCGCATCGTTTCCCGCCACCCGAAGCCAACGCTCGCAAGTGTCCGGTAAATAAAGGCTGTAGGACCGTGCCATTCATTCGCGTCGCATTGCTGCATTAGTTTCAAAGCCGTTTGCAGACTGGGGTGTACTCTGAAACAAGACACGACAAATGATTGACAGTCTGCAGATGATCAGATATTGATTTTTTTCTTCACAGGCTAATTTCGCAGAGTTTATGATGCTGTAGTGCCAGTCCCTTTTCTCGACTAGAGTGGCAATTAGGGGGTGTTATGTACCTTGGAAGGTTGCATCATGCACAAGCGGTGTTGACATCTTCAGAACCTGATGGTTGAGTCTTCCCTTTATTATTATATTGCTGAGATAGGAGCCTTTGACCTAGCACAGGTCTTATTATTTTCATTATTTGTTAATTTTAAATGTTTCTGTTTTTAACTTTTGTATTTCTTGTGCGATGTCCCAAATAATAGTAGATTGTTTGCTTAGGGAGCAAACAACTATTTTTACGGCGAGAGTCTTTGAATCCAGAGCGGAGCGAAGGATTCTAGAGTAGAATCCCGAACACAGCGAGGGATTCTAAAGTAGAATCCTGAACGCAGCGAGGGATTCAAAGTATGTCACTCGAGCTTAAAATAGTGTTGCTCCCGAGGTGAACACTCTAGTTTTCATCACCCTCTAAGAGAAAAAAAAACGTGTGCGGTCCGACCTCATGTCTCACGTATGATTTAAAACCAAAACAATTTTTTTGCAGCCGCTATCTTGGATTTACGTTTTGACCTCTTTATCGACTTTTGCAGCTTTAAAAACGATACCTGAATGATAAAATTTTTTTAAATTTTCACAGCTGCCATCTTGGATTTACATATTGACTTTACTATCGGCTTTAGCACCCTCGAAAACTATGAAAACGACACCATGACGAACAACTTGAAAATTTTCGCAGGCGCCATTTTGGATTTACATTTTGACCTCACTATCGGCTTTAGCACCCTCGATAACTATGAAAACGACACCCACGACGAAAAATTTGAAAATTTTCACAGCCGCCATCTTGGATTTACATTTTGACCTCATCATCGGCTTTGGCGCCCTCGAAAACTATGAAAACTACACCAATGACGAAAAGTTTGAAAATGTTCGTCATAATAATATGTCGTTGCCGCCATCTTGGATTTTCATTTTGACCAAATAATTCACACTTTCTCTCTTTCTTGCCAGCCTGTTACTTGTTCATACAATGTCCGTGATTGATCTCTTTGGTGATTGGAACTTTTACTAATAATATCCACATTCCAAATTCAAATCTATTTTGCTCCCTAGGGATTAAACAGCTATTTTGGTCCCTGTTTACGAAGAACAAACTAGCTCTTTTTGAATAGATGTGATGAAAAATATTTTTCTTCGTTTCTTTGTTTCTTTACAGTACCAGGGCTCACCTTAGCTGGTCAGCAGTGCAATGTTGATCTCCTTGACCATCTTGACGCGATGCAGCATCTTCGCCAACGCCTGTCTGCTGAGCGCCTGCGTTGAGTACCAAACGGGCGAATCCGGCACACACGACCGCTCCGGTTGTAAGTAGAACACGTCGTTACGCGTGCGCACCGACTCGGGACTGTTGGAAAATAGACTATAATATCATTGGTAGTGGAGTGGTGGGCTGGGTAGGCCCTACTGGGGAAGGGCGGTGCACCCACAGAGTATTTAATATTCAAATTGTGTTTCTACTACTGTTATTTAGCTTTGCCCCTTTACAAATGATATCAGTGCAAGTATGGGTCAGCGCAGGCAATGGGAGATGCGATGAAGCGACAAACTTTATTCACTTTTTAATACAGATGAAATTCATGAAAGATAATAAAGTCGCTCACCCTAAATCAACTATTGTACGCTTGTTCACTTGGGTATTCTGTGGGTGCAGTCCACCCTGCGCCGGGTTTTGGGGATTTTCTTAAATCTAAGTATAGACAAAATGTTCCTATCCCGGCGCTGACTGGGATGATTCTTGGTCTAATCTGCCTGGATACATCCACTGCTGATTAAAAGCCTTCTAATTGACCGTTTCAATTAATATTTTTTTTTTTTTTTTTTTTTTTTATTTATAATAATAACCAACTTGAATTTACAGTTTAACCACACATACAAGTTATTGGTCTGTACAAAATAAACATAAATCATTTAATTTAATTTAATAGTCGTAAGGGAAAGATGTAATTAACATTCAATCATGCATTATAACTGCGTCATGCAATATTTGTTTCTCCGAAAAAAAGGCAGGCCAAAGTTTTTATCAGTTTAGTCAAACCTAAGTTAATAATGTTAATTCCGCTGTTAAACTTTAACCAACGGGCCTATTAGGTAGGGCCGCGTCGTAGCATAATTCGTGTTCGTCCTACAACAGTGGGGCCAACATTACAGCATAGGAACTATTTGATGAAACGCACTGTAGACAGTGTTTAAACAGTCACATAACACATTCAAAATCCGAGGTGCTGAAATAGAGTTGCGGAATACCGTCAAGTAAATCTAATGGCAGTAAGATTAACCTAGGCCGCTCTGCAGTTGCGATTAAGACAAAAAATAATTGCAGAATCCATTATCTGTAATTGCAGATCTTGGTTGGTTGGTTTTATCGAGTCCTAAACAGGACATAAACCTCCCTACTCAAATATACAGGCTGAAATTTTAATGGTTGTTTTCCCGCGGCAGAACGATTTGCCCTTAGTAGTACTATCGAATCATAGAGTTAAACTAAAGAAAAACAAAAGTTATTTTTTTCAAATAATTAAAAAAAATATGCATAAACTCGAAAGCGTGAGAAACAATAGTAACCACTAGACATAACGTAGGTACTTCTCGAACCGCATGCGTGGCTCTGCGCGCTTCCGACAAAGCGAAGTGCAGTTCGTAAATGTTCAGACCACAATAAGCTGTCATGCGTAGTGATACGGCATAAACTAGTTCGCACGCCGCCGAGTCGCGTCTCTGCTCTGCGCGCTGTTTGTAGTATTATTTATTTCTTTGGCGGTGCCGACAAAGCGAATACCGATTCGCAAATGTTCAGAGCAAAATAAGCTGTAACGCGTAGTAATCAAAGCAATAAACGGCATAATCTAGTCTGCACACGACGAGCGCCTCCCCACTCATCACCGCCGCACCGCCCGCTCCCCGCTGCCGTCTCAGTCAGTTGTTCCGCGACCGTCGTACCGTTGTACGTGCGATATCGTGATAAGTGATTTTCGTGCAAAAATGGATCGACACTACAATTATTCCAATTTGGAGTACCTCGCTATGGTACAACTGTACGCTAGGGCTAATTATAACTCCCACGCTGCCCGGCGACTTTACGCGGAGCCGCAACACATGGAGTCGCTTCGTCTTCGCGGGGTTCTGAACCCCCAAGTCCCACAAGCCCGGACGATCGTAGCGGCGACACAGCGGCTACTCGATCACGGGCAGTTTCAGACACCAGCGCATGCACAGGGGAGAGGTCGATCGGCCGTTCATTCGCCAGAGCTCGACGAGGAGATCATCGATTACTTCGAACGGGATCCTCGTCGAAGTACGCGTATGGCTGCGGCTAGGTTTGACGTAAGCCAGTACTACGTCTGGAAATTATTAAACTGCGAAGGACTTCATCCCTATCATTTTCGGAAAGTTCATGCACTTCACGAAAATGACGCGCCGGCCAGAATAGCATTTTGTCAGTGGTTGATAAACAATCAGAATCTGAACATTTTGTGGACGGATGAGGCTACGTTTACGCGAGTTGGACTGTTCAACCAGCGCAACGAACATTTTTGGGCTTTTAATAACCCACATGTTATTCGCGAGTGTGCTCATCAAGTGCGTTTTAGTGTTAACGTGTGGGCCGGCATTATTAATGGCCAAGTTATCGGACCGCATTTTGTGACAGGACACTTGACAGGTGCAACTTACCTGGAAATGCTACGTAACGTTATCCCGGACTTACTAGAAGACGTTTCGCTAACGGTGTCCGAGGACAACATCCACTACCAGCATGACGGGTGCCCGGCTCATTATCAGCGTGCCGTGCGAGAGCACCTGGACTCGGTGTTTCCCCAGCGCTGGATCGGACGCGGCGGGCCAGTGCCTTGGCCAGCTAGAAGCCCGGACCTGACTCCGTTGGACTTTTACTTGTGGTCTGAGCTCAAGCGCCTCGTGTATCGTGAAGAACACGCAACTCGCGACGCGTTAATAACTGCGATAGTGGACGCTTTTAATACCGTAAGACGTGATAGAGACACTTTATTAAAATTGAAAGACAATCAGTTAAAACGTGCTCGATTGTGTATCGAACGTAGTGGCTTGCACTTCGAACAATTACTCCGTTACCGGGAAGTGTAAGTCCCCACCTTTGTAAATAGCGAACATTTAAGTAGGTAAGTTAATTAAAATCATTGTAAATAAGTTGATTCCAATTTTTTAAATACGCCTTAAATACAACATTAAGTATCTAATTCAGAATTATTATTTTTGTAAAATAATAACCTTGTTTTTCAGTTTCGTATTCAGTAAGTTGTGGCTAAAAAGTATTTGTGACGGTCCTAAGCCCGTAAAAGTATGAAGGAAAAATTGGAATTACTTTTAGGTAGGTAAGGATTGTGTTTCGTTCAACTCAGGAATAGGTATCAGCTGTAGCGCGAGGCAACGACCGCGCGTCGCTCGCTCCAGTCTCGCGCAGCCGGTCGTTCGCGCTGTAGGTATGACTACTATTGTTTCTAGGTTGGTTTCGAGTTTTGTTTTACAGAAAGGAAGGCTCAGTTCGGAAGGCTCAGTTCGGCCGCCTACGCCGTCAGAAAAGTAAGACAATACACTGACGTTGATACGGCTCGGTTAGTCTATTTTAGTTATTTTCATAGCGTTATGTCCTATGGTATTCTGCTGTGGGGCAAAGCTGCAGATATTCAAAATATATTTGTCCTCCAAAAACGAGCTATTCGAGCAATTTACCAGCTAGGTGCCAGAGTTTCTCTGAGAGATTTTTTCAAAGATATCAGTATTCTCACAGTGGCATCACAATTCATCTTCGCCAACATCTTATATATTAGGCAAAATATACACTTATACACTAAAAACAGTGATATTCACAATGTTAACACAAGAAGTAAGGATAAACTACGTGCTCCCTTTCACCGGCTTCATAAGGTTCATAACTCATTTGTTGGGCTTGGTATAACCTTTTATAACAAGCTACCCTCTTCTTTGCTAGACTTGCCTTTTAATGCGTTTAAAACTAAATTAAAGTCCAACCTTTGTTCAAAGGCATACTATTCTATCAACGACTACTTAAATGATAAGAATAGATGGTCGCTGTGATTAACTCAAGACAATGTTTAAATGTTCTTTCTCCAGAATTAGTATACCTACTGACAGGTTATATGAGTTTATATAATTGTTTATAATTTTACTTTATAAGTCAATTTATTTTAATTTTATTTTAATTTAGTGCTGACATAATCTACTCATTACAATGTTTTTTTTATGAGTTGTATTGCAATATGTGGTTAGCTAGCGACCTCGACAATTATTTATTTTACCTCGATGGTCCTAGTTTATCAATTGTAACTTCTAGTTACAGCTATATGTAAGCGGGCACGCCCTTTATGCCTGGAGGCTTTATCTTTTTTTTTTAGATATTGTTTACTTTTAGTTATTTTTATTTCTGCTTGAGTATAGTTCTCGATGCTTTTGGTTGGTATATTGGCGTGTGCTAGCTGTCATATGGCTATTAATTATAGCTATTAATTATAGCTATTTAATTTAAATTATTTTTTGCATATTGTAAATTGTCTTGCATACTGTTGTATAGAATAATTTTTTATTTTTTTTCTAACTGAACAGACAGCTGTGCTGCTGGGGAGTTTGTTGCGCCACTTCTTCTTCCCAGCAAAAGCACTAGGAAGTGGTGAAGGGTGGGCGTTTTGGGGGACTGTCTTATGTAATTTTGACGTTCGAAAAGTGCTGATTCTCAGCCTAGTTTGAATAAATGACTTTTGAATTTTGAATTTTGACACAATTCTAAATTCGCCATTACTTAACATATTTTTTAAATTCTTTTATAAATCTATTGTACTACCAAGACAAAATCATTTTGCTGCGGCAAAACAACCATTAAAATTTCAGCGTGTATACTGTAATCCTGTAAACGTCTTTGGCAAGCAATGCTTTCCCGGTTTCTGAAAGGCTGATTCAATATGATTGGTTAATGTTACTATGGTCCACCAATCACAACCGCTAACATGAGACTCAACAGCAGATTACTGAGTAGATCAGTCTTTCAGAAACCAGGTCTACGTAGGAAAATAACATACCATTTCGAAATGTAGAATTCATATAGTTTTACAGGACACCGCAGTGGATTCTCCTCGTTTTCTTGTTGTTCATACACCTTCTTCTTTCTTGAATTTGCTTCTGCAATAAGATAAATCAATAAAGAGTTAGTTACAAGAACAGACTTAGCATTTTTCTTTTTACGAGAGGAAGCAGATACTATTTAACTATTGCTTTGCTTGTGGCAACTACTTCCGAAGCATACAGAAGGCATTTAATAATATTGTTATTCAAAAGATAAAATAAATAATGCGAATAAGGTATTCTTCTTGAGGTGACATGTAGGTAGCATTTATAGTTTCTGTCTAACCCCATTGAAAAAGTCGTGAGTTTATACAGGATGTTTGGTAGAAGGACTGACACAATTTTCTTTGGGATAGTCAGCGTTATATCCTAGTTTTCAAGCATAAAACCTGTGTCTTAGGTGTCATGGTAGGTAATTGCGAAAATATCTCCTTTTTTTAATTACCCGAAATGTCACATCTTTCTTGTTTGTGGTTATAATAGAACAATTTTTTTAAATTTATTTGTTATGTACTTACCTAATGCGGATTGTGGGGGATAAAACCTTAACAGGACATTCCGCGAGCCGGGGACCTTCGCCTGGCCGGGCTGGTTGGGGTTCCTCTTCCAATGCTTCATTATGTGGGAGAACGATAGCTGCATATGCTCCTCCACTGTCTGACAGACGAGATTATGAAGACGTTAGTATTGAATTGAATTGTTTTATTTTTTATTTCTCAGTATATGGTACATTGAGATCTTACATTAAACACTGTTTATGAATTTATAATATTATTAGACTGATAGATTCTTCAAAAATGTATTATTTTAAAGTCAAAATATTAATAGTTAAATCAAAAATATAAATCTTAATGTCGAAAGTATAGCTACAGTACTCTAGGACACTACTTTCCGTAGAAAGCAGGTGCCAGCAATATGTTTAATTAAGAAGAATTCTGCAACTCGTATTTTTCGGAGCGTTAATTACTTTTGTGGCTATCTTTGTTTCCTTTGTAAACTTAAGATGTTACAAATAAACATTTTTTTTTTGTTGTTTATAAAAAGTAAAGTTATTTTCTTAGCATGTTTTTGGCTTTTTACTACTAGCAGAATAGCGCCGTAAGAAATCACTTGAAGTGGTCTGTGGGCATACTGGTCAATATGGAAATGCAGGCCTTTTTGTTTCGTAGGTCGGAACGGGAAAATCGCGTTGAGTTCTTGGCCTAAAGGTCGTCGCACACTTTGAAGATAATATAAATATTATCTTCGACATATCGCTCACCATACAATTTAATGGACCAACCAGCAATTTCTCAGTAGTAGCCCGGAGTCTGGAATTGTGCCCGGTTGATGGTAATAGGCTCGCCTCCTATTACTTGGGACTTAAAAAACATAACTTGCGAAATGTGGGTGTACTACAGGTACATCTCTGCCCAACCCTTCGGGAAACAAGGCGTGATGTTATATATGTTATCTTCAATGTCAGTGAGCTTAAAGATTGCAGTCAACATAGACACGCTATTGAACCAATCTATAAAACTAATTGTACAACACTCACCACTAAATTAAAATGTTTTGTATTGAAGAACATGAGTGTAGATAGAAGGACGTGGGGCGAGTGCGCGCCGAGCTGCTTGCTCTCCCACAAATGTTCCTCTTCTACTCGAGTTACTATGTATTCTGGAAATAGAAGACAAGGACATTTAGTAAACTTATAAACTTGTAAAATTCATCAATAACCGTAACCGATTCTGGCAAACCAGTATTATCAGCGTTTATACAGAAAGTGGGCAACGTCGCAAATAGCTGTCAAATATTTCGGTATTTTGATTAATTTGAATTGTCATTTTACCCGATAAATAGTAGCTCTTTAGTACATAGTACTCACACCTGTGCTATGCAATTATATAATACAAAGGAGATTGAGTTTATACAATGGTGGTCTTACAAACTTCAGCAGCTCCAACAGTATTTTAAAAATGTTAATCAATTAGTTGTGGTTGTGGAGCAGGACCAGCAATGTAAAAAAAGTATTTGGAAACTTTCCAAATGCCTTTTATAGACCTAAAACGGTTACAACATCAAATTCAGTGTTATAATTGCAATTCATTATTAATATTCTAGTTCACTAGTTAGCCACATTTCTTATTTCCATACAGTAATATTGACAAATTAATCAAAACAGGTAAATAAAGCGCGGTGGTATTTAATTATTATTTTTTAAATATCGCCGTATTATGCTGAGATAGGGGCCTTTTTGGCCTCGCACAGGTCTTTTTTATTTTATTTTTTGTTAGTTTTGCTGCTCCTTTTTTATTTTATATAATTTTGTTCTTTTTAAAAAAAATATTGTTTCTGTTTGTATTTCCTGTGCGTGTCCCAAATAAAATATTTTTCTTTCTTTTCTTTCTAAATATTTGACAGCTATTTGCGACCTTGCCAATAGCTACAGAAACTGGCGACCCTCACAGTGTCGATAAAACTCATCTACATTTATGGTGAGGGAAACTGCAACAATCACTTCTGATTTTATCGTTAACGCTTTACAAAATCAATCTTAATCTCCAAGAAGTACTTCTTGCCAGAAGCATCACAAAATTACTTCAGTGTTGGATGTCAAAACAAATGTTATCAAAATAGTCAAGAAACTAAAGAGATATCTTGAAAAATACTTACGTGAGTCATTGTATAAAACTGAGAACTTCCTCGCGACCTCATCTAAGCAGTCCGTGAACTTCTCGTAATATGGGTCTGTAAATATATTGTCTATCCTACCGTTTTCGAATAGATATTGTTGTATACCTGAAAATGTAATATTGTACAGTTTAGAAATGACATAACATAACAGGGGATTGTGGCCAAGTAATAATATAACAGCCGCACGGGTCGATCGATCAGGTTAAGCTACGTTTGCCTAGGTTGGTCCGTGGATGGGTGACCATCTTTACATACCAAGGCCCCTGGGTGCCTCGGAAAGCTCGTTAAAGCCTTTGGTCCCGGCTGTCATTAGTAAGTTACAAAAATCTTCACGAACTGCCATAGTTATAACTAAGTCAAGTTAGGATTCAAAAGTACAAAATTAAGTGAACTCACCTAAAACCAAATAATAAATAGTATCCGGCGCGTACTCGCTGCCGTTCGGCTTCCTTACTTCCTTGACGAAGAGACACAGGGAATAGTTAAGTTCGTCCGCAGTCAACTGTAGGATCTCCGACTTGAAGGGCTTCCGTCGTATTGAACTCTTTTCTATCTCAGCGTTCTTCGTCATCACCCATTGTTTCCATGCGTTGACGCCGAATGTGTACTGGAAGTGGTTGAAAATATGGTAAGTATGAAATTTTGGTAAGCGAAAATTTTACAGGCTGTCGGAATATTGGTTTTATTTGGATATGACCGTGGTTGTTAAAAGGAAAATATACTATTATGAAAATATATATTAACATAACCTAATGCAGTTGGCATTAGGTTATATTAATCACTCGACTGATTGTTGAGTAATGTGAGAATAGGTTAGTTGATAGAATAAAATACCTTATGAATTCAGTATTGTAGTGCAAGCTAAAAATATTAAACCAACTTAATTTTGTAAATGATTTTAGATTAATTAATATTTTTTAGAAATAATTGCGTAAATATAAAGCCATTGGTAACGTGACATGAATGCAAATCAAAGCGCAATTCGTCACAACTTCCAGGCGACAGTTTCTGATTGTAAATAGAAACAAACTTTATACTTCAGACAAAGTTTATTTTGCATAAGAGCGAAAGGAATGGTGTTGAAAGAAAAGCAAAAAAGAAAGAAAGAAAATTCGTTTATTTGCGGTACATATGACGCAAGCAAAGAACAAGAAAAAAAGGAAAACAACTACTTGGGGGAAAATATGCGTCACATCCACGCAAAACGGCCATCCCTCAGCATAATAATAATGCTGGACCCTATGCGAGACAGAGCCCCAGCTTTCAGCGACAACACTGATTGGTAGTGGTGTGTGTTCCTCTTGCACAATGTGACAGTGTTCATTACTAAATTACTAAATTAGTAGTTTTCTAGTCATATTTTGTATAGGCACATAAACAAAAAGGAAATGGACATCTTCTACCTACGAATGTCATGACAAACAATTCTTTGTGTAAAGGTTTACCCTTTACACAAAGAATTGTTTGTCTGCTATCTAATAATTTAATGTCTTTGTTTAAATTTTAAAAACGTTGTTAATTAAGACTACCGAATACCGAATATTATAAAATTCGGAAGTAACAGTTTGAGTGTACGCATTACTGTTAAAAAATAAATACTCGCAGATTTGACGAAAGTAAAGTATTGAAGTCACTCGAGCCACCACGTCAGTATGTATCGTTTTGACAACTAGAAAACTAGTTCTGTTTATGAGTGGAAAAATGATAACAAGTTAATTTCTCAAAAACTGTCAACTAGTTTATAATTCTTAGTGTACCTTGAGGCACATGTTAGCATCCGGCTTCTCCTGCGGCTCGCGCGGCGGGTCGGGCAGCGGCGCGGGCGGCGGCTCGGCGCGGCGCCGCTTGGAGGCGCGCTGCGGGCGCGCGGCGGGCGCGGGCGCGGGCGCACGCTTGTTACAGTTTACCTTGAGGCACATGTTAGCATCCGGCTTCTCCTGCGGCTCGCGCGGCGGGTCGGGCAGCGGCGCGGGCGGCGGCTCGGCGCGGCGCCGCTTGGAGGCGCGCTGCGGGCGCGCGGCGGGCGCGGGCGCGGGCGCACGCTTGTTACAGTTTACCTTGAGGCACATGTTAGCATCCGGCTTCTCCTGCGGCTCGCGCGGCGGGTCGGGCAGCGGCGCGGGCGGCGGCTCGGCGCGGCGCCGCTTGGAGGCGCGCTGCGGGCGCGCGGCGGGCGCGGGCGCGGGCGCACGCTTGTTACAGTTTACCTTGAGGCACATGTTAGCATCCGGCTTCTCCTGCGGCTCGCGCGGCGGGTCGGGCAGCGGCGCGGGCGGCGGCTCGGCGCGGCGCCGCTTGGAGGCGCGCTGCGGGCGCGCGGCGGGCGCGGGCGCGGGCGCACGCTTGTTACAGTTTACCTTGAGGCACATGTTAGCATCCGGCTTCTCCTGCGGCTCGCGCGGCGGGTCGGGCAGCGGCGCGGGCGGCGGCTCGGCGCGGCGCCGCTTGGAGGCGCGCTGCGGGCGCGCGGCGGGCGCGGGCGCGGGCGCACGCTTGTTACAGTTTACCTTGAGGCACATGTTAGCATCCGGCTTCTCCTGCGGCTCGCGCGGCGGGTCGGGCAGCGGCGCGGGCGGCGGCTCGGCGCGGCGCCGCTTGGAGGCGCGCTGCGGGCGCGCGGCGGGCGCGGGCGCGGGCGCACGCTTGTTACAGTTTACCTTGAGGCACATGTTAGCATCCGGCTTCTCCTGCGGCTCGCGCGGCGGGTCGGGCAGCGGCGCGGGCGGCGGCTCGGCGCGGCGCCGCTTGGAGGCGCGCTGCGGGCGCGCGGCGGGCGCGGGCGCGGGCGCACGCTTTTTACAGTTTACCTTGAGGCACATGTTAGCATCCGGCTTCTCCTGCGGCTCGCGCGGCGGGTCGGGCAGCGGCGCGGGCGGCGGCTCGGCGCGGCGCCGCTTGGAGGCGCGCTGCGGGCGCGCGGCGGGCGCGGGCGCGGGCGCACGCTTGTTACAGTTTACCTTGAGGCACATGTTAGCATCCGGCTTCTCCTGCGGCTCGCGCGGCGGGTCGGGCAGCGGCGCGGGCGGCGGCTCGGCGCGGCGCCGCTTGGAGGCGCGCTGCGGGCGCGCGGCGGGCGCGGGCGCGGGCGCACGCTTGTTACAGTTTACCTTGAGGCACATGTTAGCATCCGGCTTCTCCTGCGGCTCGCGCGGCGGGTCGGGCAGCGGCGCGGGCGGCGGCTCGGCGCGGCGCCGCTTGGAGGCGCGCTGCGGGCGCGCGGCGGGCGCGGGCGCGGGCGCACGCTTGTTACAGTTTACCTTGAGGCACATGTTAGCATCCGGCTTCTCCTGCGGCTCGCGCGGCGGGTCGGGCAGCGGCGCGGGCGGCGGCTCGGCGCGGCGCCGCTTGGAGGCGCGCTGCGGGCGCGCGGCGGGCGCGGGCGCGGGCGCACGCTTGCGCGGCGCGGCCGACGCGCGCAGGGCGGCCACCGCGCGCTGCTGCTCCAGGACCATCATGTGGTGGTGGTGCATGCTCTCGCCTTCTAGACCTGACGTATGTTACACATTTTTATAATTTGTAAATTGCACCGTACGACCCCTTGGGTTTCTTTATTCTGTAATGTTGTGCATGTGCACTTAGACGACGCTAACTGACACACAAAAAAATATCTCATCAAAATTTCAAACCTAGGATACAGTCTATTTCTTCTTCTCACAAAAATAACCACCATATACAATCCTGTGCAACATTCCTCGAAAAAAAAAAACAATAAGAAATATGCTCATAATTCAGAACTTATTCATTATTTAAATATACATTGTATACGAGTCAAGAAACAGATTCCTATTCTTTTTACATTTTTTAATGCATTACTTATTCTATAATTAATTATTTTATGTTGCATTTTTTGGAGGAACGGAACGCAAATGGTTGAGCTGGATGGTGCTGATCTACGCGTCATGTTCGTGAACGGGCGCCGTCATTTGAGACTAGTCATCTCTTATCTGCCAGGGCTTATTTTTAATCGTTTTTTTTTTTTTTACATTGATCTCACCTAAAGAATCTACAAGAGTAAACCCAGGATTTTGTAATTTCTATATTTAAAAAGAGTGTCCTTGGAGTTTCTAGCCCGTTCTTCTCCATAGAGATCTACGTTTTGGAATGGACAACTAGCTTCAACTTTCTGACTAACTCTTTGAGAATTCAAAAGTGCCTGTAAATGGCAATTAATGCTTTAAATTTGAGTTCAAACTCAAAACGCGTTGTCTTCGACAATGCCGTTTATTATGTGAATAGATATCTATTATTTGCCAAGTGTTTGAAATCTCACTAAAGTAAATAAATAATTGTGATTTCTGCCTGAATATAGCACAATTCGAGACTAAAAAACATTCAAAAACGGATGTAAACAAAGCAGTAACGTGGTAAATGACGTCACATCATGAACGCAACAGAAACGGACGTTTGAACTGTAGTACGAAATTGTTGGAGTTTCAAAAATGTTTTTGAGCAACAAACAATAAAATTTTAATACTTTCTTAGTTCCGCATTAAAGACATTAACCACTCTCCACATCCCGATGGTAGTGCGCATGTTGGCTCAGCGCTGGCCACAACCATATTCTACAGTGCATTTACAAGCTACTTCTGTTAGATTGAAGAACCGAACAGGCCCTATTATTCTATCCTCAATCTACTGTCCACCAAAAGACACAAAATAACTGCTGACATGTTCAAAACCTACTTCAATACTCTTGGCCATAGGTTTATTGCGGGTGGTGACTGGAATGCCAAACATACATTTTGGGGATCCCGTTGTACCAGCACTCGTGGACGCGATTTGAAACGCTGTGTTGATGAGAATCATTTAAAACCGATATCTACAGGTGAGGCTACCTACTGGCCTAGCGACCCAAAGAAACTCCCGGATCTCTTGGACTTCTTCATAAATATGGGTATAGATAGCTTATGCACTACTATCGAATCGAGTCCAGACGGCTAATCAGATCACACACCGGTGATACTCACAATTGGCACTAGTGTGCTTACTCGGGAAATAACCACGAAATATCCGAACTGACTGGGACGGCTTCAAGACTTACCTCAATGAAAACTTTACTGCTGCTATACCACTGAAGAACCAAAATGATCTAGTTAACGCCTGCATATATCTCACTAACGCTATTTTTTTTTTCTGATTTGTGTACTTAACCTTTAAAGGAATAATACTTTTGATGTTTGACATATATGTTATTGGTTATTTTCTGTAACATATGTGCTAGATATTGAAATATTGCATAGATGTAGCTTACAGAATAACTTCATAATATTGTTTTCGTTTTTGTTTATGTAGTGTTTACCTTTAAGTAATTTTTGCACTGTGTATAGTTTAAACGCATGTTTTATTTTTGTTTGTAATTAGTGTAAACAATTGTTGGTAGACCTAATAAATAAAATAAAAAACGCTATTCAGGTGGCTGCTTGGTGCAACACACACACAACAACAACACATTCACCAACCCTTCTCATCCACCAGACATAACAAAAAAAAAACTAGAAAACTGCCGACTTAGAAGAATATAGCATCAATCCCGACATCCTCTTGATAAACTCTATTACAACAAGGCAGCAAAGGAGTTAAAGGCAATAGTCCAGGATTCTACTAACTTAACGTTGACTAATAGCCTACAGATGATGTCACCAACGGGGGTTGGCGCGAACTCGCTTTGGAAGGCCACTAAAAATTTAGATAAGCCTCAACAATCTTATCCTCCGATCAGATCACAAGCTGCCTGGGCAAGAACTGACTTGGAAAAAGCTGAGGTATTCGCAATGCATCTGAATTCTGTATTCAAACCAAACGAGAGTATTGGAACAAGATCTGCAGATGTGTATGCCTATTATACCAAGAACAAAGGAAATCAGACTGCTGAAGTCGAGAAAAGCCCCGGGATTCGACCTGATCACGCCTTCCATACTTAAAAATCTTCCCAGAAAATGCATTTCTTTTCTAGCTAGTTTGTTTAACGCAATCTTTCGAAACATCTCACTTTCCTGATCTGTGGAAAATCTCTGAAGTTGTCATGATCCACAAATTAGGTAAACCTGAACATGAAGCTTCATCTTATCGGCCGATAAGCTTGACGCCTATACTCTCCAAACTGTGGGAGAGGATATTCCTAAACCGATTGAAACCGTGCAAAGACACCAATGGTGTTGTTCCGTCTCACCAGTTTGGCTTTCGGAAATCTCACTCAACAATAGAACAGGTTCACCGAGTTTACCAAACAGGAAGACTGGCTTTTGAATGTAAAAAGTTTTGCTCAGCGGCATTTCTTGATGTATAACAAGCTTTTGACCGTGTCTGGCACAAAGGATTGCTGGCTAAAGTGAAGGAAAAACTTCCGCACTCAATGTTCCTACTCATCCAGTCGTATTTATCTGAGCGCTACTTCCAGGTCAAACAGGGCGAAGCAAGACCAAGATTGTTTGAAGTGAAAGCTGGTGTACCACAGGGATCTGTTCTTGGCCCAGTGTTGTATAACATATTTAAATCAGATCTACCCACATTGGATGGCATAACAATAGCAACATATGCCGACGACATAGCCTATTTATCAGTTAATGATAACCCAGAAATGGCCAGCAATAGACTCCAGAAACAGCTAGACAAAACTCACAAATGGCTCTGTAAGTGGCGGATTCGTGCCAGTGCATGCAAGTCTCACCATATCACCTTCACGCTCAGGCCCGGAAACACCCCCCTGTTAGACTTGGTCCTGATACCCTACCACACACAGATTGTGTAAAGTATCTTGGCTTCCACTTGGATAGGCGTCTAACTTGGAAGCATCACATTCAAAATAAAAGGGACGAGATAAACCACAAGTTCCGCAACCTGTATTGGCTCATACAGAAACTTTAAATTCCTCCCCCTTACTTGCTATCGATTTATTAAGAGCGAATGTTTCAGCCTGTCCTTTAAAATTTAAAGGAGATTGCCACGGAGCAGGTCCCTTTTGTGGTATCGGGTGCCTGATTTTAATAATAACCAAAAAATATAACATTTTTTTTTGTGTACAGGGTATTTTTTATACAATTTATTTCATCCTGGGAATAAAGTTAAAGTTAATTAATAGTTAAACATTACGTCGACATCCGTTTGATTCAATGTAGTCTGTGGTTTGATTGGCATACAAAAAAAGTTGCCAGGTATCAAAGAATTTAATAACTAATGCTATCTTTTAATCAATTGAGTAATCGATATTAATTAAAACGATGTTAAATAACAATAAAAAAACTATTATTTTTTATTTTATTATTTATAACCTATGGGCAGTTTACATCTCAATTAGATCTCAACATTTGGCAACTTCAATGCTACTGTGTTAGTATTTTGTTTTAGGACGATGAGATAGAATGATGTTATCCCTGTCCTTTTATACATATTATTGTACCATATATATCTGCAATGAACAACAATACGTGTACGCCAAATATGAGTTTATGTAAAGTATTCTTGATGATGAACACTATTGGATAAATAAACAATGCTCATAGTCGATGCGAGTAAAACCGATGGAACGATGATAATAATAGGTTGCTTAAACTCATAATACTCATTGATAAATAATAAATGTTCAGAAAAGTAATAGACACAAAAATAACAGCCATGTTTATTTAGATAACTCCTTAGTAGAAAAGTAGTTTTTATCGATTGATCTATAACGATTTATTAATACATTATAAAAAAAAAATATCTGGCAACATTTACTTGTGCATGTCACAGAACTCGCAGACTTCGTTCTGTGCACAGACTACATAGAGATACTTACGTATGTTCTGTGGTTCGTTACGTGCGTCATTGCTTTGTTTAGATACTTTGAGTTTTGAATTCCGTAATCTTTTACTTAGTTATTATTTACGATACGTGCTTTTTCTGCTACTACCGAGTTGAGTTATTAAGTTCCTGGAGTGCATTACGTTTTGTGAGATAAATTGACTCTTAATAGTGCTGTTTTTTGTGAGATATTTGACTCTTAGTGCTACAACAGAAAAACAATGATATCTCTTGAACCAGGGTGAATAAATGAAAAATGGTTTCTGATTATGAAAATACTATGTTTTTACTATTATTTAAAATAAAAATCTTCAGGGCACAACAATTTTCCAGTGGGACCCAACTTTCCTTACAAATCGGGCAATCTCCTTTAATCATATAAACCCTGTGGTCGTTGTTAAGGCTTTTAAACAAATTAAGATCAAAATTACCGAAGATCTGTGGGGCATGTCTACTAAAGTTTGTCAATCAATTATTGAGACAATTGCACCCTATTTAGCTTTAATATTTAATTTGTGTGTAGATCAAGGGGTATTCCCAGATTTAATGAAGTACAGTAAAGTTATTCCAGTTTTTAAATCCGGGGACAGCAAAGACACTAATAATTATAGACCCGTATCGGTTTTGCCGGTTTTCAGCAAGGTGTTTGAAAAAATAATGTTAAATCAAATGCTCAAACATTTTAATCGTAATAACATCTTACACGATCAACAGTATGGTTTTACCAAAGGACGTTGCACAACTGACGCCGGTGTCACTTTATTAAAACACATTTTTAACGCATGGGAAGAGGCACAAGATGCAATAGGTATCTTCTGCGACCTATCCAAAGCATTTGATTGCGTTAATCACGAAACACTGCTCTTGAAACTTCAGCATTACGGACTGGCTAAACTTGCGCTTAACTTAGTAAAATCATATTTGAATGATAGACTGCAGCAAGTTCAAATAAACGGCGTAAATTCATTGGGTTTAAAAGTCAAAATGGGTGTACCACAGGGCTCGATATTGGGTCCATTCCTCTTTTTAGTATATATAAATGATTTACCTCATTTACTGAAAAACCGAGCACAAATGGTGTTATTTGCTGATGACACATCACTGATTTTTAAGGTAAACAGACATGCACAGGAGCGTGACGACGTAAATAACCCTATGGTTAAAGGTCTATAATTGGTTTACTGTAAATAATTTAGCATTAAATGAGAAGAAAACTAAATGCATAAGATTCGCGTTACCGAATGTTACAAGTAGTGAATGTCACGTTGTACTGAATAAGGAGACACTAGAATTCGTCGAAAAAACGGTTTTCCTGGGAATCACGCTTGACTCAAAACTACAGTGTGGTCCTCACTTAACATTTGCAGGGCGGCTAAGTTCAGCCGCTTACGCTGTTTGGAAAATCCGCCAACTAACAGACGTGGATACCGCGAGACTGGTCTATTTTAGTTACTTTCATAGCATCAAGTCTTACGGTATTTTGTTGTGGGGACGGGCCGCAGATACTGAGTCTATCTTTATTCTGCAAAAGAGGGTTGTTAGAGCTATCTACAACCTCCGCAGACGCGAATCTCTAAGGGAACTGTTTAAGAAAATTAACATCATGACGGTACCTTGTCAGTATATACCTATATGAAAACATTATGTATGTTCGAAAAAATCTACATCTCTTTAGTAAGATAAATGAAAGGCATAATTTTAACACAAGAAATAGGAACAAGTTAGATCAACCACGTTTCAGATTGTCTAAAGTACACACTTCTTTTATGGGGTACTGTGTAAAATGTTATAATAAAATACCACTCGATATTCTTCAACTAAATGAGAAGAAATTTAAAACTTGCATTAAACGCACACTATGTAGACAAGCATACTATAAGTTGGATGATTATATCGTAGATAAAAATGCTTGGCTAAATGCTGGTCCTGCTCCACAGCCACTTGGGCTCACTAGTTAAAAATGAAAAAATTGGTAGAGTTGCCTCCCCTTTTTTATTTTTTCTGACTACGAACTTATTGTTAATTTTGTTTTTTTATTGAAAGTTTTAATTATTGAATACTCCAATAGATCATATTGATTTTCTTTCTTTTGGTGGTAAAATTCTTGCAAACTATAGTTTTGTATAACTTAGACGCATTTTTATTTTCAATTTTTGTAAATGTGAGTACCATGGAGTCGTTTACTATGTTATTGTGTTGATTTTGACTTGAAAGAGCAGGGTAGTTGAGAGTATGTCATGCTCACTTAATGTCCCGCTGATGGTGGCGAGTTTGTTGGATCATTCGGTTCCCTACAAAATGGTTGAGCTGGATGGTGCTGATCCACGCGTCATGTTCGTGAACGGGCGCCGTCAGTTGAGACTGGTCATCTCTTATCTGCCAGGGCTTATTTTTAATCGTTTTTGATTTTTATATTTTTTTTACATTGTTCTCACATATAGAATCAACAAGAGTAATGTACCCAGGATTTTGTAATTTCTATATTTAAAAGAGTGTCCTTGGAGTTTCTTGCCCGTTCTTCTCCATAGAGATCTACGTTTTGGAATGGGCAACTAGCTTCAACTTTCTGACTAACTGACTGACTCTTTGACAATTCAAAAGTGCCTGTAAAGGGTTTAATTGAAATAAATGCTATGAGTTTGATTACGTCTTACGTTTATACTGTAATTTAGCTTAGTAAATAATTTACTATATAAAATTCAAGTAAAATTGGAATTGATACATAGTAGGATAATCTATTAAAACATCAAGAGAACATAGATAAACCACTATGTCAGATAAAATAACCTGTGTATCTTTCTCAAACTTCGCTTGAGCATATACCACGTAAATGAACCTACAAAATTCTGATGATTGCAAAACCAAGATACCAAACTCACCAGGCATGCCAGGATGTGAGCTCGGCGTGATGGTATTCGCCGTCATAGCAGACTCGAGGTCCACAGGCTGGTCTTCATACTCGGTGGCCATCTTTAGCGCCATCTGCAGCATGTCTTCGCCGAAGGCGTTGTTGCCGTCAATGCCGGCGACGGGACTGAAGCTTTCTTCTGCAAATACATTAATTTGTTTCTGAACTTAGAATAAAACGGCAGATATTCGTTACTGGTTACTTCTTCACTGGTGTGGGAAGCAATCAATTGAGTTCGTGCTTAAATGAGCTTCGCTGTACTGACTTCTACAAAACAATAAGAAAAAAATGTAAATGCGATGAAGTAATCTTGTCGATTACCACGCAATTATAACGGGTGATTTTTAAAGAGTTAAGTTTTTCAGGTTGGCGGCACTGGTTGGTAATGGCATCCAAACGTCATCTTTCAAAGTGAAAAGTTTTCAGTATACTCTGCCATTTCATCACGGAAAGACTTACAAACGAGCAACGATTGCAAATTGTTGAAATTTACTATCAAAATTCGTGCTCTGTGAAAAATGTGTATCGCTTGTTACGACCATATTATGGCCAACGATATCGAGCCATGATACGCAACTTTTTTTTGCCCCAGTTGGCCGAGTTGAACTTGGTTGACATGTGGTTTCATCAAGACGGTGCTACATGCCACACAGCTCGTGAAACAATAAACATGTTGAAGGGTGAATTTGGTGAGCAGCTTATCTCTCGAAATGGCCCTGTGAATTGGCCGCCAAGATCATGCGATTTGACGCCTCTGGATTATTTCTTGTGGGGTTATGTAAAGTCGTTAGTGTATGTGGACAAGCCGAACACGATTGAAGCCTTGCAGGATAACATAACACGTATAATTCGTGGGATACAGGCCGAAATGCTCGAAAAAGTGACGCAAAATTGGACCTTCCGAATGGACCATTTGAAACGGAGCCGCGGACAACATTTACATGAAGTTATCTTTAAATGTAAATGGCAAAGGCCAAGTTATCAATTTCAATAAATTTTTTGAATATATGATGCAAATTGAGTGTTTTATTCGACTTTTAAAAAAACTACGCTTAAAAACCCGTTACTTTTGCATGGAATAAGTGGCAGTTTTGCTCCATTATATTTCACGTAGCCTTCCTTACTCTTTTTGAGTCTACTTGAAATGCGAATTATTGCAACGGAAGTATCAAAAAGACACTCAACATTGCGTGTTGACATCGATATCACAGCTTAGGATCGTTTCTTATCACGCTACAATGTGCAATGCCACGCGTTTATTGAGACTTGGTACAAAAATGTAGTGTTAGGGGTTTTATAAAACCTATACAAAAAAATATGGTGCCGCATTTCGTGTCTGACCGCGTTGTTCTTCTTATCTTAAAAGTTGGCAACGTCGCAAATAGCTGTCAAATATTTACCAGTTTTGTTTAGTTTGGAAATAATACTGTATGGAAATATGAAATGTGGCTGATTAGTGAACTAAAATATTGATTATGAAATGCAATAATTAATATCGTAACACCATATACTTAGTTTTAGATTTTAAAAATGTATTTGAAAACTTTCCAAATGCCTTTTTTACACCAAAAACGGTTACAACATCAAATTCAGTGTTATAATTGCAATTTAGTAGTAATATTCTAGTTCGCTAGTTAGCCACATTTCATATTTCCATACAGTAATATTGCCAAATTAATCAAAATAGAGATATATTTGACATCTATTTGCGAAGTTGCCCACTTTCACAATAAACGGTCTTAACGGATTCTGAAGCATTATTTAGAGAATTTATTCCGGAAGGTTTATGTGTACATAATAAACTTACATTAAACTACATAATTATAATAAACAAATCTAAAACATTTTGTCATCTCGTAAAAACCTTGCAAAACACGGGAAGGGTCGGTATCGCTAGTTATACAGAAACATAATGTTAATATTTGTACACACCATTGTCGTCATCCGTATCCGAATCACTCTGATCCTTCTTCTTGTCTCCAGCCACCATTTCCGCCATCATCAGCAGTTCAGCTTCGAACGGATCCGTGGGCATCTTATCATGGATTTTATTGATCTCCTTCATGATGCCTTTAGCCGAATTCCTAGTCGTAGGAATGAAGATTGGTATCGGGATAGGTAGTGGAATCGGCACTGGTACCGGGAAAGGTAGCGACCACATGGCACACGGCACAGGAACATAAATAGGTACAGGAACAGGGATAAGTACTCGTCGTTCTAAGCTAGGATCTGTTTGACACTCTTTAGTGCAGGGATGAGGTCGGCAAGAAACGCCTTTTGACACCATCATCGGTTTCGACATGGTCGCTTTGTTAGCTACTTCTTGCGGGGGTAAAGTTTTGACTATAACATGGTTGTATATTTTAGGGGGAGGTGGTGGCGGGGGTGTGGGGGGTTTGGGGGGCGGAGGGGGCGTCTTGGGGGCTGCGGGGGGCTCGGGCTCGGGCGGGGGCTGCTGCACTTGCAGGCGCTTGGACTTCTGGCGCGTCATGGATGGCGTGAGGGGCGGCGGTGTCGCGAGGGATTGCACGCTTGAGATCACTGGCATGCCGCCCGCACGCTGCTGTGTTTTGGTTGCTGTGAGGGGATAAACATACGAGTTATCGTCCATTAAAATTCTTGTTTTGAGGTTGCTTGGTTTGGTTGTTTTGGTAATCCAATTAAAAATTAAAAAGAATAAAAAAAAAAAACAACTATAAAGCAAAAAATACGTGTCTAAAATTTTTTGATTGTCTAACTAACGGACTAAACTGTTTTTTTTTTACCTAGGCAGGTAGGTAGACATTCCTATTGAATATTTGTACACTATCTATTTTGTGGTAGAAAGTATAGAACTAACAACAATATTAACACCATACTATGTAAAACTACATTCTTACAAATAAATAAATTTTAATTCTGAACTTTATAGTGTTAAAGTTAATTTTCTAAAATAAATATGTTTACAACTTTGGAAACTTAATCGCGAACGCAGTTTGAGCAGCAGCAAGTAGCCTATGATTTTCGGAAAGCTTTGGGTATTTTAATTAATAAAAATGTAACAAATGCTGTAAAATATCTTACTATTATTTTTGGCAGAAGTGGGGTAGGTCCGCCGCGGCGCTCCCGTGGGCACCGCTTTCTGCTGGTCGATGGACTCGCCCGGCATTAGTGGGTGTTTAGAGTATTGTCCCTGCATAAATTATAAAAAGCTTAAATATGTTTTTAGATTGCTCTAAAAGACACATATATTCAATAAAAATCTAAATTCACTGGCAGACAAAACCGCCTAAACCGCTGGGTCTAAAACCTTGAAATTTTGCACAGAGTTCCTTATAACAACAGTGAGCACTAAAACAAATAAAAAAAACCCTAAAATATAAATAGGGTTTCGTTTGTATGGAAGTGTGTCATTTTTGTAGGCCTATCGAGCACACGGTTTGTTATAATATGGATCTTTAACTACTATGGAGTTTATTCACTACTCTTTATGATAGGTTCATATTTCGGTGAGAGATTTTAGCTGGCAGCAGTTCATAGTTTCTCGTGACGGACGACGTTTTTAAAGCTATTATATCGATGTCATTCGGGTTTTTTGACCGACTTTTGCCCATAAGATCAAAACCTCTTCTATTTTGAAGTTGATCATTATGGTCGATTTACGTTTGCGTTACAGTGCGTCATTATAACTTGACCCGTGACGCGATTCGCAGCAGTGAATTTTGGTGGTACTATTCGGTGTGCGGTGGTACTGTTTTATCAGGCACCATTTTGAACTCTATTGGTATTGCGACTAAGACTGCTTTTGACTATTTTGCAACTAAGACCGATTTTGTGCTACCAATCCCGTCACGGGTCAAGTTATAATGAACGCACTGTAGTTAAGTAGCGAGTTTATCTTTTGCCAAAGATACTTTAGGTCCACAAATAAGAGCATCACAGACAACCATAAACATAGAATTCAGAATTATTTGTAAGCGAATATTGATCGATTGATGTTTTTAAGGCCCTTTCTTCACTGGTCGGTGCATCAGCGGTGCGGGATCAGCATGCTCGGTATACCCGAAAGCTCACCAAGCGCCTATATTTCAATGAGCGTTTCCTGATTAGCTCGGGACGCGCGGGCGAGGGGCGGGATCGTTTCGGTATACCGCGTCTCAGTAGAAACATCCATTGCCCGCTCGGTGTTTTGAGACATTTCACGCGGTTTAATTGAAAATATATAATATTTTTTTCAATTTACGAATGTCGCCAATAGCGCTTTCGTTTTGTTTCGTAAACGGAGATAAATATAACACGCCATAAAATCTTCATCACTCGAAAACGACATTTTCTCGCGAGGAATAAATTAAGCGGTACTGCACAAAATATACCGAAAACATATCGTCAGGTCCGTAAATGAAAGCAGTTCGGTATCGTTTCGGTATACAGATCATACTATACCGAAACGATACCGCACCGACCAATGAGATGATGATGATTCAATCTGTCTTGCAAAATAAGGTTCAATAATAATCCGAGGTTAAAACTGGTTTAAAATCTTTTTGAAGGCTAGACTAGAGGTGCCCTGAGTTTTCTTACAAACCAAATCTGTCTCAAAAAAGGCAGCATAAATATATAAATCATACCTGGAATGACATAACGCACTGGTAGGAGCAGAAATTCCTAACTGTAGCATCGGACATTGTTAAATGGTACTGCGCTAGTGATGTCCGCTTGCACATATCACATTTTGTTCTGAAAACAGTGTCTATTTCAGCACAAGTACTTACACACAAAGCAAGTTCATAGTTCAACAAAAGCACAGAAGACTCAAAAAAACTCTTGTTTGAAGCATATGTCCCAGCTAAATTACAGGCACACAGGGCCTTTTAATTTGTCTTGAAGTTCGACAATGCAAGTGTCCTATTTGCAAGATTAATCACTTTTCATTTTAGTTTGCCCAAGACCGCTGTATCGCGCCTTAGGTATGGGTGCGGCGAGCCTTGGGGCAGGGCGCTCATTCGTCAACGCTGAATCCCCCCCCCCCCCCTCCTAAGCGCTTTCCTAAGGCGCGATATCGGTCTCGGTCAAATCAGCGGGCCGGCCTAGAAGGATATATAGTGACCTTACTGGTGATGTTCTTCAGAACGGTCATGTACGTATTACTAGCAACCGCCATGCGTATATGAGCAGCATAGCTATTCACAGCCGTATTTCAAAAAAGTTGTCAGTTTAATTCAAATAGACGACCACCATTCTTCCGACAACTATTTTATGTCGAATCAGTTATTGAGTCAATCTGTCGAATGGTTGTGAATATAAATAATTTACTAATTGGTAAGCAAAATCTGATGACATAATCATAACTCATTGATTACTAACCTTCTGGAAGACACAGCATTCACTGAAACCTGGTAGAGATTCAAGCAGTTGAGTGAGCACATCATAATGGCCTGACCATTCGGCTGCACCCGCCTGATCATATCAAAATTGTACTTCTTGACCTTACACCAGTTACATGGCACTATATGTCGGGAATTACTTATGTACACGTTCATACACGATTTTGAGCAGAAACAGTGAGCGCTCGAACCTTCGTAGATGGTGAAGCATTTACTTTGCTTGCGCTCGAAGTATTTTTTGCACCAGCGGCATTGGTCTGTGGGAGAAATGAAGTGTAATAGTTTTGTATGAAGATTTTTACGGTCTTTCTCCGGCGGCAGGAGGCGAGCGTGCTACGAATTTGATTGTAAAAAATAAAAATATGAACAACAATTGAATACGCAGTTTATTCACTGCTGCATAAGATTCATATTGTAGTAAGAGATTTCAAGGGTTGCGAAGTGTCTAGATAATTCAAGGAGCTGCAATTTGCGCCGCCAAATGAATGAATGGATGCAAAAATACTCACCGGGAAAGATATTATTGACGAATTTGAAAGCTGCGAAGCACGGATCGGAACACAACCTCTGTGACAATTCCTCACTCACTTCCACTTCAATAGCCGTCGCTTTTTCTAAGGAACACACCGCACATTTCGCCCACACCGGTTGAGGTATAGGGTTTTTACTCATTTGATCAAACTTCTCCATACAACCTTGTGAACAAAAGTCTTTAAACTGTCCTTTATCACCTACTGGAGCTAGAAAACCTTGATGACCAACAGATATATCCCTCTGACAGTAGCAACATATCTTTAAACCTTTCTTGAACTCTTCTAAACACGCCCAGTTACAGAACTGCCGGATGTCGAAACCGAATCTGACGCAATATTTTCCTAAGCTAGTATGTTGGACTGTGTTCTTGCAATTCGCACATCTTGCTCCAATTTTGTTCTGATACCTTCCTAAACACACTTCGTCACAAAAGTCCATAGTTTCCCAGGTCAGTATTTTCTCGTCGACGTTAAGTATTAGCGTGCATTGGTTACACTTTCTGACGAAAGTCCGTTCTCTGTCCTCCCTCGCGGCTTGCACCATCGCTGGCGTTTTCGCCTGTATTTTGTAAGCTTCATCTAAATATTTATCAGTTGCATTGCTAATAACTTTTAATTTCAGTAATGGAGGATTCTGTGGCTGTGGAGGCGGCTGTTTTCTGGATACCCTCTTCTTTTTGATCATATATCTACCATTTTCTTTGCCGTTTAAGTTCTTTATGCAGATGTTCCCGCAAATAAAATGGTTTTCTCCATACCGGTTGAATGTGTACGCGCATTTTTTGTTTTCATGACAAACGTAGCACTCTGCATCTTTTGGCGTGATCTCTTCGACGACTATTCTTCGTCGTTTGAACACATATTTGTCGGCTTCGTCGGCCATCATACTGTTGAGACAAGTCATTGAGCAGTAGTTAGTATCGTCACCGTCATAGTTGTAATAAAAGTAGCATGTTTTTTTTTCTTCACATTCTGAGCAAGTCAAGGGTTTGGGTAAAATTTCTTCTATCAGATATTTCTTGTGTGTGACTGTGTACTGTCCTGAGTGGTCAATTTGGTATTCTTTGACGCACTTCTCGCTACATAAGTAGTTGGTATCGTTGTCCTTGGTTGAGAATCGGTAGGTGCATGCTTGTTCTGTCTTACATTGAGCGCAAGCGCTGTCGAAAGAGCTGATCTCTTGAATAATGTGAGGGGTTACATTTTCGTCAGCTTCTACTGATTCATCGTGCTCGTTTTCGATTTCTTTGTCTGAAAAATACAAAACGATAGAAAGTCATATTTATTTAGTACCACGTAATTCCGTATTCACGCGACAGTCACCCTCGGTTAGGACGCACGGCACATAATATTATTGAACTCACCTCCACCATTTTCCTGCGACGCCTCTTCATTAGCCACGTCAGCTTCTGTATGCTCTTCAGCCACCTCGCTGTTCGCCTGCTCATCCCTGCTGGCTGTTGCATCATCAACTTCCGTCTTTTGTGTAGGCTCCGACGCTTCTGCTGCTGCTTCTGTCATAGATAAAAGCCCCCAATGTCAGAATAAAAAGGTTAAGACATAATGTTGCTACAACAATCCATACTAATATTATCATTGCGAAATAACTCAATCTGTCTTCTAC